>OZ025292.1:452532563-458457563 GCA_964019185.1 Maratus speculifer
ATCTACTGACAAAATATATTATACAAATAATTGTATTGAAAAAAAATGCAAATAAATGTAATGGAATTTTCTTTTTATGTACCACCAAATATTAATTAATTATCTACGAGAATTGTTTTAACTTGTTGTGTTAACTTAATTCGTAAATTTTAATATATGTTTTTATTTATTTAATTATTTATTTTTTTTTTTTACATTTCTTATAGTATTTCAGCTTATAATGAATAACATAATAATGAAAAATAAAAAAAAAGTTGAACGAAAAAGAATTGTTATTGTATTCGGATAAATTATAATATGATAGCTAAAAATAAATTTTATTTTGTTTAATTTATTTTCTTGATAAATATCAATTCAAGACCTTACTAAGAAAATATTGATATCTGCTATGTAATATTTTTATTTATTTATTTATTTTATTGATGTGATATAAGTCACCAAGTATTGTAATACACTATGATTAATAAATTAAAACTTCTTAATGTTGAAAATATACATTAAATCATGATATAGTAAATTAAGCAAAAAAGTAAAATGAATAAAAATATTAAATAGAAAGAAAGTAGAAGGAGAGTTTATTTTATTCGATTAGTGATAGCTAAAAATACATTTTATTTTCTTTAACATTAATTCAAAATCTCACTAAGAAAATATAGAATTTAGGGCAGTTTCCTAGATCAGATTTTTACTTTTTTTCCCTACCAATGTCTTATACGTCCTCAAGTATAGTTATACACTAAGGTTAATCAGTGAAAGTTTTAAATAATCAATGCAATATTGCATCTTTTTTGCTGTAGTTTTGCATTTTCTTATTTCAGAATAGGGGGGATCCGCCCCCCCTGCTCGCTACGCTCACACAACCCCCCACGTAATCGCTTCGCGATTCCAAGTTGTAGGCTACCCCTGCTTGCTGCGCTCGCAAATACCCCATGGAATCGCTTCGTGATACCTTATTTTCCGTACACTCAATTCTGGAATCTTTCCTGATTGGTCTATTCGACTCATGGAAGGTGTGGTCCACCCGCACGCGTTATTTCCGGAAACCGTACACATCAGCATCATTCCAGGAGTCATTTCATGAGATTTGTTAAAGGGTAGTTTTTTTTTACTATAGAAGGAGATTAAATAAGTGCATATAAATATAGTATTTCAATAATATTCGATTAAACGGGTAAGCGTATAAGTGTAACGTTTCAGTAATATTCGATTAAACGGGTGTATATATATTTAGTATTTTAATAATATTCGATTGAGTGGGAGCATATAAATGCGGTATTTCAATAATATTTGATTAAGCGGGAAGCATATAAAAATATAGTATTTCAATAATATTCGATCAAATGGAAAAGCATTTAAATGTAGTATTCCAATAATATTCGATTAAGCGGGCAATCATATAAATTTAATATTTCAATAATATTTGATTAAGCGGGAAAGCATATAGTTGTAGTATTTCAATAATATTCGATTGAGCGGGCAAGCATATAAATGTAGCATTTTCTTTTTGGCAGCATACCGAGCCTGTGCTGTTCTACCTTGAGTTTGTTTGTTTGTTTGTTTTTTTTTTTTTTTTTTTTTTTTTTTTCTAAAATATTCTGAGATATGTTCTGAACTCTTCTACTTGTACATATTGTTTCTTTAGATTTGTCAGTTAGTTTTGCTCTCCATGTTTTTTTATCTTTATTGTTTAATATTTTTTTTTTTTGTTGTTGAATCTTCATTTCTTTTGTTATTTACTCAGAAGAAACAGTTTCATTAAAAACTCAAAAAGTATTTGTTTCATCTGTGGATGTTACACCAGATATTTCTAAAGGCAAAACATGAAATAAGTTTCCTGATTTGTTTCCTTTCTTATTTACAGGTACTTGAAACTTTGCACCTTCCGAAGGTTCAATATGATCACTGATTTAAATACGTTCGATTGTTTTATTTTGAAATTTTTGTTTTTCCATCCATCTCTTTTGACGTTCATTGCATAATCTTCTTTTTCTTTGAATCTCTGTTTCATCCATTTTAAATACAGTAGATAATCTAATAATTAGCTGAAATGTATAGTGGGGAAAAAAAGCTTATAAACAATGAATGCATTGTGAGGAAGAACAAGAATAGGCGGAATTGAATTGTTACCAATTGAATAGTAACCAATGTAATGTTTGATATTTTCGCCAAACTGAAATAAAAAAATCTCGCCAAACCCAGTGTTTATATCGCTTTGAGCATTTTATATATGGATAATATCATTGTTTTATATACCATTTACTTCTTCTTGTATATAAAAATAGGTAAGTGTCTTTCTTGCGCAGAAAAAGTTGTATAAATCTAAAAAATAACCCCCAATGTAAAAATTAGGTGTCGAATTAAAAAAAAAAATCAATGTCCAATTCCTGTATTACTTCCAGGTATTCATACGTATTCCAAATTTCAAAGATCTACAACAGGAAATTTGGTGGAAAATGAGCACAGATGTACCATAATTGGCGTGAAAATGGCATTATTTTGACCGAAATAGTAACCTGGTTAATATTGTTTTTTTATGTTTAAAATGTTTATTTATATTCATTTTTTTAATTATATAAGTTATTATTTTTCTATAGTTATTAATTACACTGATAAACAAGGTTTCTGTTTCTAACTAAGTATGTGGTGACTTTTATATTTTAGGTGGTGCTGTGAAAGAATATGCCATTAAAAAGTTTCCATCACCCACAGATTTTTAAAAAATTCAAAATCCTGAAAATCTGAATTTTGTAGTATTTATTCAACACACACACCTTATGAAATTTATCATTTGGTATTTTAGTAATGACAAAATTTTATAAAGCTTAAAATTAATATTTAAAACACGGAAAATATGCATTGTTTATAAAGTTTCAAGTTTTGTAAAAAGAAATGATATTAATAAGAAATTTCATACTTTATGTAGCTGTAAATGTCTTACCTGTGGGTGCTCTCTTATAGGCCATTGTTCCGAGTTATATTGACAATTTAAAGCAGACATTAAACCACTTATATCATTACAGTAGCGTAAATCATCTTTTCTTTTAAAAAATGTTGAATATTTCTTATATCAATCTCGATAAATAGAATCTTTGTATTGTTTTTCAGGAGATTCCAACCTTGCAATCTTGATCAAGTAATTCTGAGTTTTACTTTGATAAATTTAAGTCTCTCACAAAATCATTTAATTCTTTTTGAGTTATTAGGTGTGGTTCTTCATTTATGCCAGGAGAATAGTTCATATCAGATGTAGAGGAAGTTTCAGTTTCATCGATTTCCATTTCTACTGCTGCATCATCATATGAAAAATTCTCTGGAGGTTTTGGTATTTTTAAATCATCATTATGTAATACTGGTCACATTGCTGAATCTAAGTTCGTGTACTTAATTTTATGTTTACTTCTTGCAAAGAATCCTTTATTTTTTGTAATACATTAGTAGCAGTCAGTTATTTGATCCTTCGGCATATGTCATATCATGGGTTTAACAAAGGACATACACTTTTTTGTACCTTTCATCCACGTTCGGAAGTTTGTAGCACGTTGTGTATAACAAGAACGAGGTACCTATTTCTTATCTCGTTCAACTACTTTATGTCCAAAGTACATATGATAGGCGCATCGATGCTTTTTCAAAGTTAGCTCCCCGCACACACAGCAAAAAGAATCGGGTTCATTAACGCATCCTCTAGACATGTTTTACATATTGTAGAGGAAGATATGATAATTATAATAAAAATATAATTAAAAAGTCTTACAGAAAAAAGAAACAGTAGTATATTTGCCCCGAAAGATAAGTTTCTACTGTCAGGGATTTGCGTTAAAGTCAAATAATGTGGGGTGGCTAGAGCTGTCTGTTCAAGGTCGCTAACTTAAAATTTATTTGGGGGACATCTGTTTCTACTCTCTTGCTGTATCTTCTATCGTTGTAACAAGAGAAAGGAATGTTTGTGTGAATCAAATATATGAAAGAGAATAATATAATTATAATTATAATGCCTATACGATGCCTACATACTCCAAAACGCATTAATGAAATTTCTCAAAATTGGAGGGTGATAGAAATTTTTTACAAACATATTCTTTTTTAGTAGCTTGGAAGCTATAAGAAACACCCAACATACATAGAGAAATCAAAAATTCGTCAAAATTTGTTTATCAGTGTTATATATATTTTTTATTTACTGTAAGTTCCTTTTGAAAATAATAGAAAATAATTAAAAATGTATATGCAAGCGTTATATCACAAAGAAATTTTCGCCAAATGGGCTTTAGAAAATATTGCGCCAAATCTGGTGCACCTATGACAAACGTGCCAAAAAAAAAGGTGACAAGAATTGACTTCCACACACAAAAAAAGTTAAAACGAAGCATACAATAAAAACAAATAAAAAAAGAAAATGATGTCATAAAAAGCAATATTTTATAAAAACACGTAATTGTTTTTAATTTTCACACGCGAAGTATAAAAAAATTCTTTTAGCGATAAAAAATGCTGTTCAGAAATTATCACAAAAGCTCAAAATCAAAGTTTTTTTTAAAAGTAAGGGATTTATTTTCCTGCTTGATTAATTTTTAAAATGTTTCATTGATCTTTAGTATTACTTAGTTCTTTTTTTTATTTTTTTATAATTAATTATTCCATGTACACTAATTAGGTTGTCTACGAAAATATCCAGACGGTGAAAAATGACGCAAACTAAATTTAACAATCCCTCTTCTCATTGGTCGAAGCATAGCATAATCCCTCCTGCTCACTACGCTCGCCAACCCCCCGCGTAATAACTTCGCAATACCAAGTTGTAGGCTACCACTGCTTTCTGCGCTCGCCAATACCCCAGTATAAATAAGCAGTTGCAGACCTTACAAATGATGTCTCACACGACTGGTATTGTAAACAAATTAAAAATGTGCACTTACCTGGGGGCGTAGAGTGGGGGATGATACACAAGACATCCATTATATGATTAAGCGGTTCCAGACCTTTCAAATGATGTGTCACACGACTGGTGCTGTAAAGAAATTAAAAATGGACCCCCCTGGGGGCAGAGTAAGGGATTGACACACAAGATATCTATACAATGAATAAGCAGTTGCAGACTTTTCAAATGATGTGTCACATGATTGGTTTTCTAAAAAAATTAAAAATGTGACCCCCTGGGGAGGCAGAGTGGAGGATGACACACAAGACATCCATAATATGAATAAGCAGTTGCAGACCTAACAAATGATGTGCCACACGACTGGTGTTGAAAAAAAAATTAAAAATGTGCCCCCCCCCCGCGGGAGCAGAGTGGGGGTGACACACAAGACATCCATAATATTAATAAGCAGCTGCAGACCTCTCAAATGATGTGTCACACGACTGGTTTTGTACAGAAATTAAAAATGTGCCCCCCCTGGGGGGCACAGTAGGGGGTGATACACAAGACATCCATAACATGAATAAGCAGTTGCAAACATTTCAAATTATGTGTCACACGACTGGTGTTGTAAAGAAATTTAAAATGTGCCCCCGTGGGGAGGCAGGTTGGGGGGGGGAGACACACAAGATATCCATAATATTAACAAGCAGTTGCAGACCTTTCAAATGATCTGTCACACGACTGGTTTTGTAAAGAAATTAAAAATGTGCACCTCCTTGGGGGTGCAGAGTGAGGGGTGACACACAAGACATCCATAATATGAATAAACAGTCGCAGATCTTTCAAATGATGTGTCACACGACTGGTGTTGTAAATAAATTAAAAATGTGCATCCCCCTGGGGGGGGGAAGATCGGTGTTACACACAAGACATCCATAATATGAATAAGCAGTTGCAGACCTCTCAAATGATGTGTCACAGGACTGGTGTTGTAAAGAAATTAAAAATGTGCCCCCCCTGGGAAAGCAGAGGGGGTGGTGGCGACACATAAGACATCCATAATATGAATAAACAGTCGCAGATCTTTCAAATGATGTGTCACACGACTGGTGTTGTAAAAAGATTAAAAATGTACCCCCTGGAGGGGCAGAGGGGGGTGTGACTCGACATCCATAATATGAAAAAGCAGTTGCAGACCTTTAAAATGATGTGTCACACGACTGTTGCTGTAAATAAGTTAAATATGTGCCCCCCCTTGGAGGGGCAGTGTGGGGTGTTGACACACAAGACATCCATAATATGAGTAAGCAGTTGCAGATCTCTCAAGTGATGTGTAACACGACTGGTATTGTAAAGAAATAAAAAATGTGCCCCCCCTGGGGGGCAAAGCGGAGGGGGACACACAAAACTTCTAAAATAGGAAAAGTAGTTTCAGACCTTTCTAAAGATATGCAACACGTATGCTGTGGATAAAAATTGAAAAAAGTTCCTCTTAGGGAGGAGAAAGCAAAGTGGGGTGCGGCTCCCCAAACATGCATAATTGGAATGAGTAGTTACAGTTTTTTTAAACTATAGGGGGGCTCCGCCTCTCTGCTCGCTATGCTCGCCAACTCCCCGCGTAATTGTTTCGCGATTCCGTTCGGTATTGCTTTGCAATCTCGGTTGGAATCGCTTCGCAATGCATAGACGGATTCCTCCGACTCATGGAAGAAGTGGTCTACCCGGATTTGTAGTTCCGGAAATCTTACACATCAGCATCATTCCAGGAGTCATTCCTTTTAAGGCTAGTTTTTTTTTTTTTTTTTTTTTTTTTTTTTTTTTTACTATAGAAGGATTACGTTGCAAGTCAATAAGTCAATAAATGTGATTTTTTTTCTCTTAAAAGGGAAAGCTTATATAAACATATATATATATTCATGTATGAATATACGCATAAATATCAGTATATGTACATAGTATGTATAAATTTACACATTCATACAGGTCTGCATAAATATTATGTATGTGTATATTGTATAATTATGCCATTTAGTTATGTAGCTGGAAAATGTACATAGTTTAGATATATCTATTCTGATCTACTCCAATGTTCATAAAATCCTTTATATTACGATGTCTTTCAAATGTATTACTAATTTAAATAAGAAAAAGAAAAAAAAGTAAAACAAGTTGAATGTAGATTCTGCCATTGCAAAATTCAGTTTCGCTTCCGATTAGAAAAAAAAATAATAGAGGTTTTTTAGTTGACCCTGTTAGTATACCCTGTTGATAAAGAATTTGATGTACCCCGTTTTGGAAAGTTTCATTATTATAGGTCTGCTTCACAATTTTTAGGTATAATACCATTTAACTTAACTTGGGATTTAGATGGAATATTTCAGCCAAAGGTTTCAATCGAAAGAAATGAAGATGATAGCACAACAAAAAGCTTATGCTTGGATCAAACCAGACAGTTAAGTTTCAATACCAGTTTCCATTTCAAATATTGTTAACTTGTACATGTTATGTTTTAAAGTAATATCTTCTAATCTTCTAATCTTCTTCTAAATTTTATGTTAATAAATTTGCATTGTTTAGCATCTATTTTGTATTTCTTTGATTGTTAAGAAAAGACGGTACTTACATATTAACGCCACCACAGCAGAATTTGCGCCAATAAAAAGAAATCTTGTTGTTCGCACGCACTCGCAGTTATCTTTTGGATTCGTCGTTTCCTTATTTTTTGCTGCTTTTTGACGCCATTTTTTAGTGCTACGAAAATGTGTATTTGGGATTTGCCAAAAAAGAGACTGTTTTTGAATCTATAAAGTTTTGAATAAACAATTTTATTTTATTTGAAAGAGGTGTAACAGAAAAATTAAAAACACATAATATTTACATGATAAATAAGCTAAAAAACTTTGTAAAATCACCATAAAAAGAAAAATAATCAGGACGCGTTTCAAGCTACAACAATACAGCTCGTCATCAGCTAATACAACACAACCTTTTCTTCTATTGTTATCTACATTTAAAAACATAAAAATACTAAAATTAGAATATGTATAACTAATATTTTCATGTTTCACTATTTTATAACTATGAATGGATCAGTAATTATTAAAATGAATACTAATAAATCAATAGATATTTTGTTAAATGTATGAACGATACTTCATTTTAAAACCTAAGAACTTTAAAAAATTAGTTTTACTAATTTGACATTCATCTCTTTCCACATTGCAGTAGCATAACTAACATAAAAATATTTTTTTTATTTTATTAACTGACTTCAAAAAAGGATAGGAGGTTATCAATTCAACGCGTATGTATTTTTTTTTTATGTATGTTCACCAATTACTCCGAAACTATGCAATCCATTTCTCTTATTACTTACCCATCATATGTAGTATAGGGTAAGTCTTGCAATCGTTTTGAAAATCGAAAAAATTTTTTTGACGGATTTACACGTTTCAGATACTAGAGATTCCGAAAAACATATTTTTAGAAAAATAATTTTGCCGTCCGTCCGTCTGTGTGTCTGTCTGTGTGTCTGTCTGTCTGTAACCGCTCTATCTCCCGAACAAATTGAGATAGAGACTTGAAATTTTGTATGTACTTAGTATGTAAGAATGGGACGAAGCCTATTTAATATCAGTAACCTCGATTATCCGGAACTATTTTTTTCGGACTCTCGAAAAATTCGTTCTGATGAAAGGTATATAAAAATTTTCGATTTTTTTTATTTTAAGGAGTGGACATAAAAGGCAATAAAATAACACAAATTTTGTATAAAGAATGAAGTCGATCGGATTTTTGGTTGTCGAGATATCTCTAATTCTGTTTTTCACATTCTTCGATTTTTCATGACCCTGTATTTCATTCAAATTTCAATACAAAGATATATTTTAATTGGAAATGAGACGCTTAATACGACGCAGTAAATTTTTAGTTAATATGATTACTATTTTTGGAGTTATAAGGATGTTTCTTTTACGCAATCTGGTACTTACTTGAGTATTTTGGCGTTTTGTATACTTTGTTGAAATGCGTTCATCAGCAATTCATTATAGAGCATATATATAGAGCTATGTATATTAAAAGTATTAAAATGCATGTTTAAGTTTTGTTTTGGAATTGCAATGCATTTTATAAATAGTTTACACATGTTTTATTTTCATATTTTATATTATGCATATCTATGATGGGTAAGTGTTACGGTGGCCCCCAACGACTAGTTTTTGTTTTAAATTGAAGATGAAGGCTCTCGATTTCGTACCACTTCCATTCCATCGAAATTGGTTCAGTACCTTTTTAGTAATTAAGCAAAAACTAATAAAATTAGTAATTTTTTGCAAATTAAAAGTGTTGAATAAGATCGCAGAACGGAGTGAAGACAGAATGGCCGAGCGCTCTAAGACGCCTGATTTAATTTTTTTTTCTTGAAAGAGAACGCAGGTTCATAACCCACTCCTGATAAACGTGTATAATATATACAATATTTTTTTCGTATTATATTTGTATTGTATTTTTTTTTAACGAATTAAAAAAGAAAGCAAGTTATCATCAATTTGACGCTTATGTATTTTTTATGTATGTTCACCGATTACACCGAGATTATCCAACCGATTACACTAGTATTTGTGTTAAATGAAATAGGGTTACTTTCGAATTTGTACCAATTCCATTTCATCGAAATTAGTTCAGTACTTTTTTAGTAATTAGGCAAAAACTAATAAAAAATACTGATTTTTCGCAAATTAAAAGTAACATGAAAATTGAATGTAGTCAGGATGGCTGCGTGATCAAAATCGCCTGATTTAAGCTCTGGTTCTCGAAAGAGATCGTAGGTTCGAACCCCGTATCTGACATACGTGTGTAATTTACAATAATTTTTCGTTATTATGATATTTATTAACCGACTAAAAAAAGGAGGAGGAAGTTATCAATTCGATACGTATGTTTTTTATTTCTTTATGCATGTTCACCATTTAATTCAAAACTATCCAACCGATTGTTTTTTTTTTTTTTTTTTTTTTTTTTTTTTTTTTTTTTTTGTGTGTGTGTGTGTGTGTGCGTATTAAATGAAAAAAGTTATACTCGAATTGATACCACTTCCATTTCATCGAAATTGATTCAGTACTTTTTTAGTAATTAGGCAAAAACTAATAAAATTAGTGATTTCTTGAAAATTTAAAGTAATATGGACGTTGAATAGCTCGCCGAATGGAGAGCAGTCAGGATAGCCAAGCGGTCTAAGGGCGCCAGGTTTAAACTCTTCTTCTCTAAAAGAAGAGTGTGTTCGATCCCCCTCCTGACATACGTGTGTAATTTGCAATACGTTTTTCAGTATAATAATTTTTATTAACCGAGTTCCAAAAATCGTTAACTTCAAACTAAAAAGAGTAAAATAAACTTTTCTAACAAAAATTGAACCGACTTCAAAACTTACTGAAATGTGAAAAACATTTTTTTTTTTAACATAGTAGTAATAATAAATTAAAATTAAGAGCGCAGTATTTACTATGCGTATTATTTATGTACATTAATTTGATTTTTTGGAGTCGGTGCCAGCCAAGCCAAGTTAAAAATTGAAATTAATTATCCAATGCAATCGTAAAAGAATAATGCTATTTTTTTTTAAACTAAATAATTAAATCGTAAAAAAATTCGTAGATATTTGGATGTGTGTCGATTGGAAAATTACATGTAGCTTGGTTTAGTTGGCACCGACTCCAAAAAATCAAATTACTGCACATAAATAATACGCATAGTAAATACTATGCTCTTAATTATTTCCTTATTATTATGTAAAAAATATATTCTTCGCTTTGCAGTAGTTTTTGAAGTTGGTTCAATTTTTGTTATAAAAGTTTATTTTACTCTTTTTAGTTTAAAGTTATTTTAAGAATTATTGCATTTTATATTATATTTATTTAATTATTAAAAAAACAAAATTTTAAAAATTATATTAATTATTTAAATTTATTTAAAATTAAACTTTATGTAATAAAATTTTATAGCTTAATTGTAATTAAAATTTAATTGTCTAATTGACAATAAAAAAATACAAAGCAACTGATTTTTATAATATTCTTTATTGATTACTTAAATAAAACCAAAACAAAATTCTACAAGAGCAAGGACACAACTCACAATCTTGTAATTACAAGCTTTCTCCTTTAACAAACCCGCTATGTCTCTGATACTTTACAATCCTTTCCAAGTGCCTCATATACGACAAAAATGTAAATAAAACTTCTGAAGCAGCAAAGATGCGCGAGAAAATTACGTAGATGCTAGTCAAACCATATGGCATTTTTGGACTTTCGCCAACCCTTGTGTGCTTGAGGGATTTGATATTAACCCCCCGGTCCTGTAAGTGATATTTAGTAAAAGTTTTCCATTATTTTAACAAGCAATAGAAAAAAGTCCCATTCCTCTGCAATTAAAACTGACCGAGTAATAGATGTTTAAAGTTGAAGCATATTTTTTGCTGCGAAATGGGGGTCAATCAAAAATTTACTTGAAGTAAAAATGAACGTCAGATATAAAATTTACTATAAAGCAATGAGAATAAAATAATTTTTACAATATTGTTTTTAAATTTATGTTGATTTTTACTTATTAAAGCAAAATATACAACTTGCACAAATAGTATAAATGAAATAAAAAATAACAGGAATTTTGTTAAATTAAATTATAAAAAGCAACAGTCATAATTCGTTACAAAATGATACACATTTAAAAATGTATTAGATTGCTTAAACTAATAGTATTTGGTGTAATCCTATAAAATAAATAAATGGTACGCACCGAAACTCGTATTAATATTCCATTGTCGTTGGATATAAATAAGTATGCAAATTGAACCTCGGTCGGATATTTGGTACTGAGTTAAAATTTGAATACAAATTTTGAACTAGAAAAACATGCATACGAACATTATACGTAAAATAAAAGCTTATCAAAACAACACATCTTAATAAAATAAAATCATGAAAAGAAACAACTTCATTTCCTTACAAAATAACACCTATGTAAAAATACAATTGAGGATGCAAATTTCAAAGTTCACCTTATCGCTTTTGTTTTCTGTATCAGTCTATACAAATCTGCACTAATGTAACTCTACAATCTCCAAATTTATAAGGAAAACCAATGGACGCTTTTAAAAAAATGTCTAGATTGCCCAAAATATGATTTTCTAGATACAAAGAATTTTGAAACTCACGTCTTTAACTATTTTAATCAATTTAGAAGTAAATTAATAAAAATTAATACTACTGGTAAAGCTTATACGGTGGAAGCAAATTCAGTTAAATAGCTTTAAAAATATTTCTTTACATCATTTAAAACATTTTTGTAATTGGAATTATATGTCTGTAACAAATGGTTTAGGGATTAGCCACTGGACAGCAGCATTGGAAATGCGCGCCTGTTATAACATTTTAACCTCTTCAGATCTGAGATACACAAATGTGTATCTCCATTCTTTTCCTCATAAAAACTAAACTGTCGAGTTTTTTGCATTTTTACTTTACTTCTATACAGCTGAATGTTTTTTGCTTTAACCTCTTCAGACCTGAGCATAAAATAATTCTTTAAATAAATACTTATTGCTTTTGCATAATCGAAATAATACCAAAGATGACAAAAAGAGTCATTTTTATTAAATCAGTATTTTAGGGGACTGGTAATTTAGGTTTACAAATATGGGTATAAAAGTACTAATCCCCTTAAAACATCAGTTTAACTCTCACTAATATAAATTTGTGCAATAACATAATTAAGGTCTTTAAACAAGTAAATGGTTAGCAAAACTTCAAAAAAATTTTATTGTAAAGCATTTGAGTTAAATAATCATGAATATTTCTTACTTTCTTGGCCACAATGTCTTGAAGATATTTTCGAATCTCGGATAGAAGTAATTTTTTTTATGAGGTAATATTCATCAGTACTGACATTTATTGCTTTTGTTTTAAAGCAAAAAAGATTCAGCTGTATAGAAGTCAAGTAAAAATGCAAAAAAAATCGAACAGTTTAGTTTTTATGATTAAAAGAATGGAGGTACACATATGTGTATCTCAGATCTGAAGAGGTTATAACAAAACTAATAAAGTCAGCATTGATAAATATTATTTTCATCTGAGTTTTGAAAATACCTTCAAGACTTTGCGACCGAGAAAGTAAGAAATATTCGTGATTATTTAACTTAAATGATTTACAGTGAAAAATTTTAAGAATTTGCGGATCATTTACTTGTTTAAAGACCTTAATTTTGTTATTGCGCAAATTTATATCACTGATAGTTAAACTGATGTTTTAAGGGGATTAGTACTTTTATATCCATATTTGTAAACCTAAATTACCAGTCCCCTAAAGTATTGATTTCATAAAAGTGACTCTTTATGTCATCTATGGTGTCATTTCGATTATGCAAAAGCAATAAATATATATTTATAGAGTTATTTTATGCTCAGGTTTGAAGAGGTGAAGCATTTAGTGTACGTTCCCTTAAAGTTTAGTCCAACGCATCCGTTTTCAGTTATAGAAAAATGGTTAAAGCATGAACTTTAAAATTTAATAACTTGATCAATTTTAATGTTAAATTAATGATATCTTTTTTGTATTGCTTGTTAGAGTGAGGGGAAATTTTTACTAAATATCACTTATATGAAAGTGATAAAAATGTAATTTTCGTAATTTGTAATAATTTTTTTTTGGCCTAAATCGCTTAAAAACAATTCTTTAACTTTTTAAAAGCATTTTTGCATTTGGAACTATATGTCTATAAGTAACGGTTTAGAAATTACCCATTGGCCACCCGTGATAGTGGACATTTTGCATATGATATTTTGAACATCGAAGATAAGTAATTTTCAATTTATATAATTTATTATTTTTAATGTTAAATAAAAACAAAAAAGATCTACTCTTTGTTTAGTCTCATGATACTGAGTAAGGATAATTCTTTATCATTAAAATTACTTCCTTTATATTGAACATGAATAAAGTGAAATCAAACGGAAAATTTGAAAGTTCTTGAAAAGATTCTAGAAACTTTACGAGGATTTAAAAGCTTTAAAAGGAAGAAAAACGAGAACTGGCGATGAAACGAAAAATTTGATAATTCTAATAAAGCTTTTAAAATAAATGTTTCTTTCCCATAATATTGACAAAAAAAAAGCATTCAAAGTAAAATGTGGTATACTAAATTAAACAGGCTAGAAATTACAAAGTACCTGTTTGTTCTAAGTATAAATGCATTACTTTTGTTTCTACTATTAAAGTTAATGTGTGCCATTAAATCTTTCATATGTGCGTAATGTATGGTAAAATTTCTATAACTTTTTAATCCGTTTTACGAATTCATTTGAGAATCGAACTTTATGGTTAAAACAGAAAATTCTTGAAATGTCTTTCAAAATATTCGTTTCTAAAAATAAATATTTAAAATACTTTGTTTGACAAAATTAATAATACGAGATGAAATAACACTATGTAAACTTTTATAACAATATAATATTTATAATCAGTTATTCTGAAAATACAGGATTTTCCAAATTTGGTTCTTCATAAAAAATATAAGAAATAACACAGTATTGTCCAGTTAAATTGGCGTATAACAGCAACTCATAAAGTTTTATTTGTACTAATTAATGGTTCTTGCTTGCAGGTAAGATATAGTAAAATGCAGTAAAATCTCCTTAAAGCGACAACGCTCCATTCCAATATAAGTTGGTCGCTCTGACAGATAGTCTCATAATAGAGATGATTTTTAAATTTATATTGTAATTGTTGAAAAAATGTAATAATTAATTACACTACAATATATTTTTCACATTAGGAACAAATATAAAAATTTAAGTATCAAAACTAAAGTTAATTCTTAAGTTAATTACTACAGAATTAAAATAATAATAATACATTGACGTTTGCTTTGATTTTATGGTTTTATCTTTCTTTTATAGCTTTCATTTTCAAATCCTTTAAAATTTCAGCAAATAAATGCATTTCCTTTTGTTTGTTTTGAACTGGAACAAACAATGACGATTTCATTACATCATAATTTTTCTTTGAGCCATTTCTGACCGAACAGTACATTGGACTTTATTGACCCTCTTCTTCATCAGTATTGAAATTTTTGCCTAAAAGGGCACAAAGGGGTTCAAATATTTAAAAGTTAACTTAAATAAAAAACTAATCGTTGGGGTGCCACCGTAATACTTACCCATCATAATATAAAATATGAAAATAAAACGCGTGTAAACTATTTATGGCAATTCCAAAATAAAATTTACAACCAAAATTAACTAATTTATTACACATAATAATGTTCTATTAATGAATTGTTGATGAGCCAATTTCGAAAAATTATATAAAACGCCAAAATACTCAAGTACTACCGGATTGCGTAACAGAAACATCCTTATAACTCCAAAAATAATAATCATATTAACTAACAATTTACTGCGTTGGATGAAGCGTCTCATTTCCAATTAAAATATATCTTTGAATTGAAATTTGAATGAAATACACGTTCATGAAAATTTGAAGAAGGTGGAAAACAGGGTTACACATATCTCGGCAACTAAAAATCCGATTGACTTCGTCCTTTATGCAAAATTTGTGTTATTTTATTGCCTTTTACGTGCACTCCTTAAAGTAAAATTCGAAAATTTTTGTATCTCTTTCATCAGAACGAATTTTTCGAGAGTACGAAAAAAAAGTTCCGGATATTCGAGGTTATTGATATTAAATAGTCTTCGTCCCATACTTACATACTAAGCACATACAAAGTTTCAAGTCTCTATCTCAATTTGTTCGGGAGGTAGAACGGTTACAGACAGACAGACACACAGACGGATGGACGGCAATTTTTTTTCTAAAAATTTGTTTTTCGGAATCTCCAGTATATGAAACTTGTTAATCTGTCAAAAAAAAAAAAAAATCGATTTTCAAAACGATTGCAAGACTTACCCTATACAATGTATGATGGGTAAGTAATAATCAAAACTTAGTTTAGAAATTTGATGAAAAATGTTCTCTCCGAAATTATTTTTCTACTAAATTCTTCTTCAAACAACCAAGAAAAAACGAAATCTGTTTTATTATTTTTTTTTCAAAGAATTTGGTCAATCATGGAGGAATGCAGGTAAAATTGTCATTGAACCTATGAGAAAAAAAAATTTCATTTCGTAGAAAAAATGGTCGTTCATGTAGGTGGCCGCTGAGGAAGCTTTTTCACCACTGGAAAAGACGAGTGGTCTGGTTCATAGAGACGAAGTAAGATATACAAAAACTAAAAAAAAATTCCGAATAAATTACGGACACTACCCACTATTCGGCCTTTTTACACAAAACGTTTATGACCATTGCTTCATGAAAATGGCATTGGCCGGGTCAAGAACAAATCTAGACTAGTATTAAAAAATGCTCTGACGAGCACCAAAAAAGGTTAATATGTTTTAAAGTATGAAAAAGTGTTTGACAAGAGCTTCTAATTGAGAATGAGAAAGGACAAGGGGTCTCTTCTTGGCTGCAATTCATTGTCAATACCAAATTTGGAAAAATCATATTTGCGCTTTTTCCATAAATAAAAGAAATATGCGTAATACTTTCTATCTTTACTTTTTAGTAAAACTTTCAATCGTGCTTTACATGTTAACTGCATTGTTGACTCTGCACTGCAACTGCACTACAAATCATTTATCTGTGCTGTTTCGCACTGCGACAGTTTATGGTGGGACTGCGTGAATGTGATACGCTGCAAGCAGTGTTGTATGCAGGAGGTGGGCCGGGGGGACATTCCCTCCCGAAGGTATCAAATACTCCCCCCCCCCAATAAAATTTGAGATTTTGTGTTTTTAATGGTAAAAAATTATAATTCCCTTAGAACTAGAGCGAGGTTGAGTAAGTCGTGTTTTCGATTGTCTGAGCAGTCCCTCTTAGGCATTCAAATCCCCTTAGAACTCTATTCTGTCCCTCCCCCAAAGCCACAGAAGACCCTCCCGGAGAAAAGTGTCTGAATTCAACACTGGCTGCGGGAACTATGGTTTTTGGCCCTATATTGCTTTATATTCATGTTTAATCACGCTGTGTCTTTTCTAATTATTCCTTTACACTACACGATTGTATCGTAACAGTGACTGATTTCTTTTATATGGAAAAAGCGCAAATATGATTTTTTCAAATTTGGCATTGACAAAGAATTGCAGCCAAGAAGGGACCCCTTGTCCTTTCTCATTCTCAATTAGAAGCTCTTGTCAAACACTTTTTCATACTTTAAAACATATTAACCTTTTTTGGTGCTCGTCAGAGCATTTTTTTTAATACCAGTCATTTAATTTTTTTGATAATTATATATTGAATATAAGAAAACCTCAGTTGTTTTTAAATATTCCCAGTACTTTGTCTTATTTCGCTCAATATTGAACTATTTAATCAATGGACAAAGAACGTGAAAAAACGAAATTAATTTAATTTTATTTTGTTCGTACAGAAATTGACTGATTCAATTAATTTTAGATAATACATATTTTGTAGAAAAATAATGCGAATAGAAATTTTTATTCTTTTCGCCTAGAATTCGTGGCATTCTTATCTACTTGTTTTAAAAATCAGATGTTATAAATATGAAATATTTCCGCCCTTAGCGCGATTTTTGTGATCATGGTACCCAAAGGTCGCTATAAACATAATTTTATAACCAATGCACATAAAAACGAATTTTCCCATTTAAATTGAAAAAAATAAAAATAAGTAAAATATTTTTATTTCTCTTTCCTGATATCTATTGGAATAGCTTATTCCAATTATTGAATAATATTCTAGGACATTTTCAGGAAAATTATTGGTTAAATTATCTTCCTTGGAGAAAGTCGCTTGAAATACAGCCTTAATAGATTTACGCCAAAAGAAGGATGAAAATATACTGAAAATTCATTTCAAGTATTATTTGTGAAATTGACATTGAAATCACCAGCTGTAATTAAATTTTTATATAATATACAATGGAACCTCAGTTCACGAACATAATCCATTCTTTTATCTGACTTTCTGTATGTGATATAAATTTTTTGGGCGCTCTATCTCAAGAACTAATGCATGGGATTAAAAAAATTTATGTTCAAGTAATCCCTGATATAAATTGATGCGGTTTACATTTTGATTTAAATCATTCAACAGATGGCTTAACCGTGTTGCATTTTTCATTATTTTCGCAATAGTTCTATCTCGAGAATTAACGAACGGATTTTCACCAAACTTCAAATTCAATTAATCTTTATATGAATTGGCTTTGTTTGCGTTTTGGTTTCAATAACCAAACACATGGCGCTGCTATGCTGAATTGTTCCGATTACCACAATATCTCAATCGGAGGAATTAATGCACAAATTTTCATCAAACTTGAGATTTAGGCACACTTTGATTTATATTATTGCTCATTGCGCGTTTTGGGTAAATCTCCCAACAAGTGTCGCATATATGCTGTATTTTTCCCGATATCCGCAACAGTCCTATTTCAAAAACTAATGTTCGGAATTTCATGTCTTTAGAATCCTCACGGTGAGCATATGATTGTCATTTGATTTTGGCGCTGTATTAATGAATTTTGACGCCTTAAATGCATGAGATAGAAAATAGTTTTGGGGTTGCCACATCCGACTAGTTTTTTATAATCGAAGTAATCGACGGTTCATCTACACCGTATTGTTTAGCTAGTTTGATTACACTATGATCGTTCTTAAGTTTTGTCACTACTTCTTTTCATAATTGATCAGTAATTCGCTTAAGATTCTAACTACTGCTATCCCTAAACGCTTTTTCATTTTTAGAAGTCATAATAAAGGCTAAAATTTTCGCAAAACTGATAAAAATTAAAACAATAAGTTACATTTTTTACTGTACTGTAGGTCACAAAGCACTCTGATACGCGCACTTTACTCCAAACTTGATTTATAACAAGAGTTATGTGAGGGTCGCCAACTGAACTATTCGACAGCTTTGATCGCGAATCGAGTTATCCTACGCCGAAAGAGTAAAATTTTGATCACTGAACATAATTGAACCACTGAACATAAACCGAACTTGTCAAAAACAGAGGCGGCCGTAAACCAAGGTTCCACTGTTTTTTGATCGAAAAGTTTGCTAATATGGCATTATTTATATATTCAGTGGCGATGATCATTATGCAGCTTGGCGATTTAGCAGATTGAATTTGCGATTTTAAAATAACGTTTGTTAATAACGGAAAATTGAGAATTTCTATTAGAAAAATTAGGATAATTACTATAATTTTTATGCACGGTTTTACGTAAACTCGGATTTTTTTCAATAATTTTAAATTTAGTACATTTGGAAATTTAAGGGAGCGAGAAAGTATATCTTTGAAATGCTTTTTCGACAATATCTCAAGCAAAAATACTTTTAAATGCCAATAATTGCTGATCCTAAATGTTACATTCACTTCACACCATCACAAATGTTTTTTTGCATCACCATATGTTTTTTCATTAGATGCTTTCTTGGCACAGATGCACGACATTGTGCGATATTCTTCTGACGCCAATTTCGCCAAAGCTTAGTTTTCAAACTTCAATTACATACATATATATATTAAGGTACTTCTTAGTTATCCCGTCGACCAATTTCGCCCAACTATACAAATTGCCAAACTCATAGCGAAATTATACATATAGACATAATTTTCATTTTAAATAATACAAAAAAATAATTTGTAGAATCTTAATAAAAATACAAATAAAAAATCGAAATAAAAATCCCGGCGTTTTAAACACGTGCATCGTATTTAATGCCATTGGATGGACATTCACGATCATGCATTATTGGCATATAATATTATAGTTTGGCGATGGTTTTTTGGTCGACGGGATAACCAAATAGTACCTCTATTAACTATTTTCTATTATTTTCAAAAGAAAATAATAATGAATAAAAGCCGATGATAATGGATTATCTCTTCGACCAAAAAATTATCGCCAAATTATAAAATTAAATGCTAATAACGGATTATCATAAATGTTACATTCAGTTTACATTAAATAGGTTACCCATGTTTGTTATGCCATAATATGATTTTGAATTCAACTTTTTATTTGTACTTTTATTGATGTTTTACTAATTTATTTCTTCTTTTGTTATTTAAAATAAAAATTATTCTAATATGAATTAATTGATGATTTGTACAATTTGGTGAAATTGGTCGACGGGATAATCAAGAAGTATTGAAAAGTTTAATTAATAACTACAGAATGAAATGATTTATAAAAATTAACAAAATTAAATAAAGGTAAATATATATATATTTAATAAACATTAGCCTGGTTATTATATCAGACAAAATAACAAAATTTTCGTGCCAATTAGGTACCCTAATGCGTATTTGACATTACATCCCTATTTAAAATCAATTGAATGCTATTTAAGATATGGACAGAATGTGAAGTTTTTGTTTTACTCTATATCTTTCCCTCATGTAAATTAGGACGTTATATGATCATAATTAAAAAATCTTACATTTAGTTCCTGAAGAGAAACTTTGGTTTTCCCAGATACTTTTTTTCCGAGCTACTTGTTTTTTTCTACTACTAAAATTCAAAATGTTAGGCCACTCGAGAAAATCATCCTATGGTCATATAAAATGCATGTTATTTGAAAAACTAACCATAGATTCGAAAAAAAAAAAAAAAAAACACTGCATTCACAACTTTATTATTTAAAGAACTGAAACTAAAAGCTTCGCAATAAAAGCAAGTAACCATGTTTTTCACGTGATTTCTTTGATTTGAATGAATTATGATACATACATGACAATCTTTATATTAAATTTGGTGGCAATGAATAAAAAAAAACTACAATCGCAACAGCAAAAGACAATATTCAACTGGAGGTTTAAGACATAAATTCAATTTTCTCAGAAACCGTCAAACATACAGAGATGAAAAAAAACTGTTCTAAGTTTTATCAAGACGATAAAAATAAACCAAAAATCAAGTCAATCCATCCATAATAACGTTAGCAATTGCTTTTTGAATTTTTCGTCTTCATTTTTTCGTTAAAAGTTAAATAAAAAACTACAGTATACTGTGATAATTTTTTGAATGCTATCTTTTTATTCGTCTCGTCGAGTTCTATTTTTTGAAAACAAAATCACTGACGTACGTCATCTGGTTCGCCAGAAATTTCAAAAAGACGTTCGCATTTTCTATTTCTTAAACATATTATACCAAACGCTACCGCGTTTGCTATGATATAGAAAGCCAGTAGAAGAGATAAAGCAGTTTATTTCCATATAACTGTGCGCAAAAACGCTAATACCTTGTTTGCACAAAGATATTTGATTCATTTAACTAGAAGTATTTTAAAGTGGACGTACCCTTAACTTTTGATAATCTCTTAACTGTGTGTTGAGTGCAATTCTGGCTGCACTAAATTCTTATTAGAAACTGTTCCCAAAATTAGAATTAGGTTCTACAAGTTTAGATTTTTTAAGAATGATATTTTGAACAGTTTATTTAATTAGAACGCCGCAAAAATCAAAAACAACAATAAAGTCTATAAAAGGTGGTCTGGTGTAATAACGCCAAATGCTAATATTATGCATAATTATGAAATAATCTGGTAAATGACACTCATGTGCTCTGCGCAGAAGGGTTATGAGTCATATAAATCGCAAAAAACAGCTTCAAGTTAATTTGTTTCATTTTTAGGTCTTATTGTTTTTACAAGCAACTAAAAGTAATGCTTGATCTAAAATTTGCGAGATACGTTTTGTGATGTGAAGACTATTTTTTTTATCCGGAAATACTTTGTTAATTACATAAATTCGTAGTACATTTCATGGACTTTCAAAATATTGTTGAAGATTTTGGATATCTTCTAGAGAAAATTTGTAATTTAAAATGTACAGCGCAATAACTATAACGGGGTAATAACGCCAATCCTTGGCATTAATACCCCGGTTGATTCCCTACAGTGGCCGAGCTACATCCTAAATACCTATTCAAGTAAACACAGTTAAAACTGTGCAATGTTTCTAATAATTCTATTTAAGCGGTCTTTTTTAAGCAAAAAGAAGCTCACGGTCTGATATTCTTTTGCCTCATCCTCCGCTCCACACCACACATTTATTTTTCTTACACTTTCATAAAAAATTCAACATTTTCAATAGCTTAGAATGCAATTAGTCAATTTCTAAGTTTGTAGAGTTTGTATTTTTAGAATTGGGCAATCTACATGAAGTTTCAGTTACAAATTTAAAATAAGTTAAGTATCTTAATTTTTTTTTACAGAGTAAATAAGTGAAGCTGGATTCCGGGTTTCCCGCTTTGAAGAAGCTATAAGACTCAACTAAGTCAGTAGGAAAATGGTATAACCTTATCTTGAAGATGAGATAGTCACGCTTCCCATCATCCCTTGATGGTGGGAAGGTTAACGTACCAAACCGGTATTTCTGGAAAAATCGTTCATTGAACTGTCATTGAACTCATCACTTCCACCGAGACTTGTATTTCGTCTGTGTGTATTCGGAGCTTTACAGCGAAAACAGAAACTTGCTAACGAAAGATTCATCGCCAAAAAATGACAACTTTTTGGCGATGAAACCCGAAACATGTTGGCTTCAATTACCTGGTGTAAAAGCAATGGGATTCGTTTTCTGCATAATTCCTCTTCTAAGGTATTTCTTAATAAGGTAAGACTCCTCCAAAAACATAAACTAAAGAGTGAGGTTAAAACTTCAGGAATTGCTTTTAATTATACAATAAACAATTTTTTGTTATCTAATTTTGTTAATTTTTATGAAGTCAAATTTATAAAGATAAATTTGGAATACCCTGTACTTTAAATCAATTTAAAAGTACTCTTACTTGAAATGCCAATTTGAAGTTAGTAATAGCGCAAATACTTATTTTTTAATTTTTTATGTCTACTTTTTTTTTAATTATTAGATGAGATTTTTTTATAGTAATTCCATTTTATCTAGTAAGAAACAACTCTACTACTAACAAAGCTAAAATATATGAGATATAGTAGCCTAGTGTGGAGAAGTGGTATTCTTTTTGAAATATCTATCTTTATATTATTGAATGCATGGGAAAGAATTTTTCTTCCGAAATAACTTACAAAAGGAAAAAGCAACAGAAAACGGAAGTGAATCAAAGGTGTAGTAAAATAATTACATTGGATGGCAGAGAGATAATTAATTTTCTGGTAGAAAAATAAATTTTCCTGTTAAAACTCGCTGAATTAGCAAGAAAATTTTGCAATAGCTTTTTTCAGATAAAATAAATATATCCTCTTTTAGCAAAGAAAAAACAGAGTTGAAACAAATTCAAATTATCAGACAATTATTTATAACAGAGGGATTAAAGGGTTCAAACTAACAAAATAAATTTAAAAAAATTAGATAAAACACATAAATACATAAATCTTATGTCAACGGAAAAAAAAAGTTAAAATATTAACTTCAAAGAAAAGAGCACTTTCTGAAAAAGAAAAAAAAATCAGAGTGGAAACAAATTAAATTCATAAGATAGAAATGTAAAACAGAGGGATTGGAAAGTTTAAAATAAAATATAAATAAATAAATAAATGCGTTAGATAAATTGGTATGAATTAAGAGGGATTAATTCATTGTTAAACAACAGCTACAACTTAATCGAATATTTGTAATGGAATGTTCATGTAAGTACACTCTTAAAAATTTGAAACTTTTTCTGCATCGTCATTCCACCGCTTTTATAGAAAGCGATTACTTTACTGTATTATGGATCATTCTCATTGATAAGAATAGAGATACGCTATAAAATCAGTTGAGTGACGGTGCAGCAAAAGTTTCACATTTTTAACAGTTGTATAGCATGATATAGGGTTATAAATTGGTCACTTATTCTTACATAATCATATTTTGGAATTCCATATTGTCTAAGGCTTTAGTGATACACTTGGAATCGGGAAAGCTGCTATCCTGGTAGTTCCGCCACAGTAGACAGCATAATTGTCTGAGCGAAGCGAAGTCTTATACTCAGAGTAAGTAACGATATTCAAAGTCAAAAAAAAAATCTTTCGTCAAGGAAATCTCAAAAAGTACTTGTCGGATTTTAATTCTGTTTGTACCAGTAGGTACCTATGAAGGTAATCTGGTGAATGCACTATCTACGAAAAATTAGTTCAAAATAGTTTAAAAGTTATATTTAAAAAACTGATAAAAAAGGACAATTTATTTGCATACGTCACAGAAATTTGGTGTGCGTCATTTTTCACCAGCTGGATATTTTCGTAGACAACCGAATCAAAGTACATGGACTAAATAGTAATTGTCCGAGCGAAGCGAAGGTATACACATAGGTATACACATAGGTATACACATAGTACGATATTAAAAGTTAAACACAATTCTTTGGTCATGCAAATCTAAAAAATACTTGAGGGATTTTAACTCTGGTTGTACCAGTAGGTACCTATGAAAATAACCTTCTGAATGCACTTATTACGAAAAGTATGTTCCAAATTGTTTAAAAATTATATTTAAACTAGTCGATGGGAGTCCACACCGTAATACTTACTCACCATTCATATGCAATATATAAAGTATGAAAATAAAACTCATGTAAGCTATTTACAAAATGCATCGCAATTACAAAATAAAGTTTTAACAGTTTTAATATGCATAGTAATACTCTATTGATGAATTGCTGATGAGGCAATTTCGACAAATTATATAAAATGCCAAAATACTCAAGTAGTACCGGATTGCGTAAAAGAAACTTCCTTATAACTCCAAAACAATAATCATATTAACTAACAATTTATTGCGTCGGATTAAGCACCTCATTTCTTATTAAAATATATATCTTTGAATTGAAATTTGAATGAAATACAGGGTCATGAAAAATAGAAGAATGTGTAAAACAGGATTATACATATCTCGGCAACTAATAATCCGATCGACTTCGTTCTTTATGCAAAATTTGTGTTATTTTATTGCCTTATACGTTCACCCCTTAAAATAAAGCATTTCAAAAATTTTTGTATACCTTTCATCAGAGCGAATTTTTCGAGAGTCCGAAAAAAATAGTTTCGAATAATCGAGGTTATTGATATTAAATAGGCTTTTTCCCATTCTTACGTACTAAGCACATACAAAGTTTCAATTCTCTATCTCAATTTATTTGGGAGATAGAGCGGTTACAGACAGACACTCAGACGGACGGACAGACAGACAGACACGCAAACGGACGGACGGCAATTTTTTTTCTAAAAATATCTTTTTCGGAATCTCCAGTATCTGAAACGTGTAAATCCTTAAAAGACTTTTTTTTTCGATTTTCAAAACGATTGCAGTATTTATCCTATACTACGTATGATGGGTAAGTAAAAAACTGATAAAAACACACAATTTGGCTACGTACGTCACGAAAATTTAATATGCGTCATTTTCAGAAGCTGGATGTTTTAATTAGATTTCCGAATTCAAGCACATGGAGCAAAAAAATGTGCAAACTATTTTTATTTAAATACAATAAAACATATTTAAACTTAAGAAACAAACTGGAAAAGAACTTTTTTCCCTGTTAATTGAAAAGAAAAAAACTATAATTCTTAGTAACTTAGTATTTGAGATTTTGCGATGCTTTTTATAATAGCGTTTTATAATCGATATTGTGATCTTTTATATTTCGCGCGTGCAAATTGGAAACAATAATTCTTTCCTGTTCAAATAAAATACGAGTTTGACATGGGTGCTTTAGAGTTTACTTTTAATAATAGATTATATATTATTATTTTGTTTACATCCATCTTTTCTTTCGCTTTGTTTTTAGACTAATTGGTTATCTTGTCAAACAATTTCCCCGAATTATACAAATCGCCAAACTAATAGACGAATTACACATATTGATATATTTTTTTAATTTTTAAATAACGAAAGAAGAAATAAATTGAAATAAAAACATTGATAAAAGTGCAAATAAAAAGTGGGATCAAAAATCTCGTCTTGACGTTTTAACCTCCTGAGGGGCGCCGTTTGCAGTCTGCAAACGGTTTATTTTAATGTTTAAATTGCCAACTGATACCAGTAATTTTTAGTACAATTTTGATCTCATAATGTACGTGACGAAACGTTTATGATTATTTTCAATTAAATTTGTTCGTAAATTGCGGTGGGAATTAATTATTTGACCATTTCTGGAGCAGAAGTGTTTTGCCCATGAAAGGTTTAAACACATATATCGTGTTTAATGCGATTGAATGAGACATCCCCGATCATACGTTATTGGCTTTTAATCTTATAGTTTGGAGATACCTTTTTGGTCGGCAGCATAATCAAGTAAAACCAAAAAAAGAAACAATAGTTGAATCAATGAATAAAGTTATAAATAATAAACATAATAGTAAATATAATAAAAAATATACATATCACAATAAATGGAAATTATTAACACTTACAGCAATATTTAAAATAAACGTTTTCACTAATTTGGCGTCAGAAAAAAAACCCCAACTTGGTGCATATATGACATTTGTGCCATATTTATGTGTAAAAACAAGCATAAACATTCATGAGATATGAAATCTGAATTTCTGAATCCCAAACTGGACCAAGATTTATAAAAACGACGAAGTGAAGGTATTAATGGAAAAGTACCATATGAAAATAGGACAGAAATATCGTATGCGTATTTGGGGTACTACTTGGTTATGCCGTCGACCATAAAAAAATATCGCTAAATTATAAGTTTTAAACCCAAAAATGGATGACCATGAATATCACATATAATGACATTGAACACGATATGCGTGCTTAAAATATCATAAAGTGATTTTTATTTTGACTTTTTAATAATATCTTACTAATTTACTTGTTCTTCTGTTATTTAAAATAAAAGTTCAGTCAACCTGTATAAGTTGCTTATTAGTTTGGCAACTTTGGCGAAAATGGTCGAAAGGATAACTACGTAGTACTGTATTTGTTTTGGCGAAAATTTGGCGAAAATCACTTTTGAAATATTTTTTTATTATTTTAAAAAGGAAGCAACAATAAATAAAAAAACGATTAAATATAGATTAAATTAATATAGAAAAAAAGCAATTACGAGGTCACCATGTCATGCAAAATAAGGATATTTTGATGCCAATTATGTGGAAAAGTTAGTAATCCTATTCTGGCTTGATTAGGGAAATTTTATTTTATTTTCTTTTTTCATTTTCCAAAAAGTTGAAAAGTGTTTATGCGTTCGGTTTGTCTGCCCGTCTGTCCACACTCTAACATCCGTAAATATACTGAGATTTTTATGTAATTCGTAAACCTTTTTTAGAGTTTCCTAGGCATGTTTGGTATTGTATTTGAAGTACATGAGATTAATGGTTTATTTACAGGGGCACCTAAAAGTTTTCCATTACATTAAGATCCGTAAGAAAAAGCGTTAACAGAGTGTTTTAATGAATCTACACTATTGCAAATGTATTGAAACTTATATAATCGCTGCATGCTGAAATTCATGCATCGCTCAATTTCGTTACGATTATGTTTGAACAGGACATTCATATCATTTTTAATCCGTTTACGAGGACGCACAAAACAAATCGGTTGCAATACTGTCTTTGAGCAATAATTGCTGAAAATGTGTTATCAATTTCGGCATGTGCTTTGAAATTAAACTGCTTTTTAGGTGTATTCGTAACTATATAAATATGTAGTACCTATATTTGTTGTCTAAACCACCCGTCTCTGTTCGCATATAACAGCATAAAAACTATCCAACCGAATCGTTTTAAATTTTATATATTTATTTGCTGCCGAATTTTGTTTAATCATTTTAAATTTTAGTAAAATTGTATAAATAGTTCGAATGCAGAAACAGTGAAAAATATTCCGTTTCATTATGGCCGATGGGATGACATAATTCCACGAACATTTTAATGATGTTACGAGACCATCAAAACATACTGAAACTGATATGCTTTTATGAGGAGAACTAGAATACATATTTTGTTGAGAATGGTGCGCAAAGAATATTTTTCACTCATTTACAGGGCACCACAAAAGAATTCCATTACAAAATGGTACAGGGGGGAGGGACAATATTTTTTCAGCATTACTAATCTGGGGATTCTATCATTTTCACAATTATCACCAGCAGGCTTTTTAAATTCTAACTTTTTGGGGTAAAACTGCGTAATCGAGCTGATATTGGCGTATTTGAGACAGCATGTCTAAAAATATGCGCATATTTATAAGTCACTTGAGGTGGCTTTTTGATAGCTCAAGCCTTATGTAGACGAGATATTCAAATCTCTCCGTACCTCATGCTACAGGTATTGCATATTCCTTTTATTTAATGCATTTTACAGTGAAATACTGCTCAACTTCATGAGAACAAGTTTGAAAAGAAAGACAAAATAGTGTATGTAGTGGCCAGCATGCACTATCCATTTAAATCCGACTGAGCATATCTGGAACGCTCTCGAACGACGCATTGCATTCCTTTGTTGGCCTTTTCGGGATTTTTATATGTAATTTTTAAAGGGAGAATTCCTTAAATTCTTATCGAGAACCTCGTCGTATCCATTGAAAACAGATGTAGATATTATATTATTAACTATTCAGTATTAACTATCTAAGGGGAACAAATACCATGTAAAAAAATTCCTCATTCTACTCAACCATTATGATTTGTGCAATTTTTTGTGATGTTTTTATTTTTTACGTCATTTCAAAGAATTCAAATTCTGATTCAAGATATTTTAGTGTTTTATTATCTGCATCACTTTTATTACATTGCTTACTTTCATTTTTATACCCATGCGTGGCTGTTTTGCATAGTTTGCTTTCCCATTTTTTAACCGTGTGTAGGAATTTTTATAAAATATTTGTCATTTCTACCATTTACTTTGCTCATTTTTGTCATTTAAATTTGTGGCACTATATAATCAATTAAAAATAATATCTCTTTTCTTTTAATAAATATATATAGGACAGTTGCACCATAAAATTTAACTAATAATAACACATTGCTCAGTGGTGCACAAAACAGAAATTTTAACATACATTTGTACATATAAAAATAAAATAAAACTTTCGACGTTTCGCGCCGTCTTCTGCGGGCGTCTTCAGGAAAATATGATAATGGAAGACTACGTTTGCATCTTGATCGAGAGATAATATTTCTACTAAATTAAAATCTAAATGAATTAAAATTTTAAAAAATGTTGCCAATTACACGTGAGTAAAAATTAAAATATTGCAAGGAAATATTTTTTTTTTAAAGATTTTATGATGTTATGCCATATTTTTGGTATATTGTAAGATAAATTATCATTACATGGTTTATTTTCTCGTGCTATGATTTCGATGGATTCTCTTATTTTACCTTAAACTTGGTTATTGCATGGAACTATGATTTTGGCTTCCTCAAAATTAATATGGCAACCCTTATTCGCCAAGTAGAAGCCAGCAAGGGCAGTATTCTGTTTATATTGTTCTATATCTCTGCGATGCTCTTTAATTCTAATTAAAAGTTTCCGCGTTGTCATGCCGATGTAGACTTTTTAAAGATTATTAGATAACGTGATGGGGATTTCATAAATACCAGCTTTTTGATCTATTGGAATTTTGTCGATCTTATCTGTAACGAGGTCAATGAGATATGGAGGAGGAATGGCGAAAGTTTTATGTTATATTTTTGTGCGATCTTTTTTACTTTTTCAAATATGTAAGGGATATAAAGAAATTTTCTGTAAACCATAAGTTTATTCTGTCGTTGTCCAGATGTGGGAGGAGTTGTACTGTTGAACTATTTTATTTACAAATTTTGCTGAAAAACCATGGTCAAAAGCTATTTTCTGTATAAAATCAATTTCTTTATTTAATGTGTCATCTGAACAAATCTTAAATGCTCTTTTAATAAATGACCTGAAAGTAGATATTTTGTATTCGAAAGGCATGTTGGCTGAAAATGGGATAACTGTATTTTCTTTTATTGGTTTTCGATAAACTGAAAATTTTTTAAACTTGAATTGCATATATTAATTTGAATATATAAAAATGGAAGGATGGTGTTTTCTTCGACTTCAAGGTTGAGATTAATACTATTGCTTAATTTATTGACATCTTGTAGAAAAACATATAAATCAGCCAAACTGTGGTTCCATAAGATGAAAACATCATCAACATAATCACAATAACTCTTTTTTTATTACCTATTTGGGAAATAGTTGTTGTTCTCGGTAAAGAATTGAGAAATCTGAAGTATATCTGAATGGTTTTTTTTTCTTTTTTTTTTTTTTGGTTGAATACCGTAACTTATTTCATTTTATTCGTTTTCTCATTGATTTATGTTTAATGTCTAGAAATGGAATACTTCTACTGCCACGATGATAAAAAAGTATTTAAAAATAACAAAAAATTAATTAATAAAAAAAGATACAGGTTTCAAACAGGTTGCATTTGAAAGTAAATTATTTTCTTTATACGACGATGCAAAAATTGAAAATGTGCAATGTTTAGAAATTTAAAATTTACAGTACCTTAACTGAAATTTTATTTAATATTTGTTTATGACCGGCTCAGGAATATTAACGTGACTCTAAATGTCCAGGATATTAATATAGATTTGTTATACGTAAGCTACGTTTTGATGATCCTAAAATGACGCTATTGTTGTTTTTTTTAATACAGAAAAAATTTTTAATCCTAAAACAATAGTCTTTGAAAATATTATTTTCCAAATTTTATCGTTGTAATTTTTCAAATTACAATTTATTTATTTTTTTAATGTAGTATTTTTTTTCTTTTCTTTTCTTTCTTTCTTTTCTTTTTGCAAATTATTATTAATATATGCTCTCAGCAATATCGTTCAGACTAATCCGTCTGAAGGAAGTCCTAGTTTTATTCAATATGATATCTATTTAAATTATTAAAGAATGAAATTTCCCTTGTAATTTGATTGAATCTTAATGTGTTTTTGTATAGTAAATTTTCTAATTTGCAATTTAAAAATCATACTTTGATTATTGTCTTCCTAAAGTTAAATGCAAATTTTTACACCAGTATTTCTCTAAGAAACAGAATTTTAATTTCATATCTTAACCTCTTAACCGGCGACGGGTATGGGGAAACAGTGCTTTAACCCCCGACTTATCTCGGGGCAGCCGTTGAAGTGGTTAACTAAAGTTTCTTTTTATACACTGAAAAGTTAAATGCTTTTTACATAAGATTTTATTTATTACATAAAATAATACACAAACTTACTCATAAGGTTAAATGCAAATTTTTACACCAATAATTCTCTGAAAAACAGAATTATAATTTCATATTTAAAACTCACGTTTCTTCTTATACACTGAAAAATAAGGTGCTTTTTACAAAATATTTTATTTATTACATAAAATAATAGACAAACTTACTCTATGTCAAATTAAATTAATTATTTCATTATTACATTTTTTTCTACACTTTAGGGAGCTAAAAACTTTTATTGGCAAATTTATAATTCACTTGCTATTAAAAATGGGAGTAGAATTTTAATAAACTAGATGTGCCAACAAAGGAAGACATAGGAATATGTATATATATATATATATATATATATATATATATATATATATATATATATATATATATATATATTATCCATGAAAAGTATTTTGTTAAAATTTATTGTATTTAATATTTATATTAACAGTCCTTTACTTTTTCTTAAGTTGATGATCCATTATTAATCATAATTCAATCCAAATCAATAATAAACTTTTAATTAACAAAGAGTATAAATCATAAAATTTCCCTTTCATGAGCAATGTTTCATGACTAAATTGTACTACAAAGATTTCAGTTTTCATTTGTGTACGTATCATATCCCTAAAATAAATACATTTCATAGAATTTCATCAACAAGGGCGTAGAAAGAGGAATACTGTGTAATAAAAATTATGTAATGCCTACAACTAAGCTGCATTCCATTATGTTAATTTAAAATAAAAAATTTAAATTCTTTAAAGCCAAAAATATTATTCTTTAAGCACATAGATTTAATTCATCATTATTTATATTGCATTACAATCAAATCTATATTTTAAATTTGAAAATAATTGCCTGAAAGGAAATTATTTGATGCACACAAAGAAACTCTTTTACATAAAGAATCCTCTAAGTGTAAATTTAAATGGATAAATGTGATTACATTCATCAAGATGGTAACAGAGACCGCTTTGTACTTTGAGAAACTTTTCCATGTATCATTTTGACTGTGTGATAAAATAGAGAATTCGACTTAAATTTAATTGCAGGATGTTTAGAACATCTGAAAAATCGATACTTCAGATATTTACTTGAAGACAAAGTCAAGTGTGTTAAATTTAGGAATCATGTACGGTTCAGTTATTCCTTTCAAACAAAAGTCGCAAGTAAAATAGCAAATAAGTAAATTTCATGGACGATCGAAAGACGTTGTTCCTTAAACAATTATTTGCATGACATTTTGATATCAAATATATTTCATTTAACAGCTGTAGTTTTATCCAAATACAAAAAAAAAGGAAAAAACACCTTGAAGTCTGATAAATGATAAGAAATATAAGATAGGAACAAATTATTGTTATATTGATGATAATTTATTTTTATTTTACTTTGAATACAAATATACTTTGCAGTGTAATAAGTCTTTAAAAATCTTTAATTATAATGATGATATTTTGGATTTTAATTTAGAATTTATTAAAGAATAGGAGAAAATATATTCCAACAAAAAGTTTCCTGTAAAAATTAAAAAGAACCAAGTTCTACTTAATGTTTCGACAAGAAAATTTAGTGATATTGGAAGCAGTTCAGATGAAAAAAATTAATTTTAAATGCAATTTGTTTGAAAACTGCATCTGAATTTATTGTTGAGGATTCAATCTATTTGTAGTTTTTAATGGCATTTCCATACTGGTGGCGAGTGAAGTACTCAATTTCTGAAGAAAAAACAAAGGAAATATAGTAGCTTACTATAAATTTTTACTGCCATTTTTCATACTACTGAAAAAAATTTTAATCAATTAAATGATTACATCTCCGACAATTTTTTCATTATTGGACCGACTTATCTTTTCTCTCTTTCTAACCGATGACTAGGCCCCTACCAGCGTAGTTGCCCCATCTAAACGAGTTTAATACCTGGTATCGAGACGGGTGACCACCTAATCGCCACTTCGCGGCAATAATTCTTACGATCCGGTAGATGTCCATCGTAATGTCCACAGTGCCTATTGCTTATTTATGAACTTTGTTAATCCGGTTGCTTAACATTTTGGTATAATGGTTTGGTACTTGCGCTTTGCTACTCAAGTTGATCTCGTAATTTAGAAACTTTGTCAGATGACAAGACCTACACTTGGCAAGACATCTCCAGAAGTATTATTCCTAGATCTTTGCATTGATGGAATTTATATGCACCAGGTGCCATTAGTGTACATGGCGGATATCAACTGTCTCGAATCCGATGACCAGAGCCCACAAGCTACCAATTTTTTTTAATACAAAGAGTACTTGTATGACATCGAGACGGTTTTCTGCATGATCGTCACATGGTGGCTACTCGGCCGGAGCGTAAAAAAGTTTTTTTGAAATTATTTTCTCCTTAGCGAGGAAAAGTTGTGGAGTGGTATCAGTAATATACTAACAAAATTTCAAAACAATGAATTGTTATCTTCCAATTCCACTTTTGAGTCGAAATATGCAATTTTAGTCAAAAATTGAAAACTGAAAAACTGAACTTTTAAAACTGAAAGAGTATATAAGGAACACAAATCCAAAATATTAGAGTAATTAAAAAATATCTTCTAGTTCCACTTTGGGTTCTAATTATGGGAAATTTGTCTAAAATGATAGAAATGTTCACATTTTAGTCATTTTTTATTTTTCGATTTTCTATTCCCGCGGGAATGGAAATATTCGAAGATTATGAAAGAAATATAAGTAAGAAAAACTTTAGAATAATAAATAAATATTTTCCGGCTTCCCTTTCGGGGTCTAAAAATGTTAAAGTAGCCAAAAAGTATGTAATTTTTCACATCTCGGGGATTGTTTTTTTAATCAATTTTCTCTTCTCGCTGAAGCGGAAAATATGGAAAATCATATAAGAAACATAGCAGAAGAGGTTATTGGTGACACTTTAACTATGTAATCGCAGCCAGGTTCTTCTATAAGTGTCAAGTATTCTTCAAGAACTCTTTGTTGATGGAGCATTCGCTCAATATTCCTCTGATTTAAAGTTTGATCTTTTCAAGGATATGAAACTCTAATCTTGGACTTGGCATTTCATGCGATATTTATTTATTTCTCTTCTTGTGTTATGCCTGTCTATAACATTGGACATGTCGGCATGTGTCACAGTTCCTAAGTTTTTAAGAAATGCGCCTGCTTCTGATACTGCAACTCGGTCGGACACTCCCATTGTGTCAGAACTTCTGGCTAGGGCAGGGCGACGGGTTGTTCGTGATATACTTATAGTATTTATGTTCGATTGCAACGACACTAAAGGTTTATCACTAAGATCGTGACACAGTTGTTCATCAAAGAGACTAAAAGATTTATATAACTCTAAGTCTTCGATGAAGCAGTAGTGATTGTTTTTCCCCTTTTATACCGTTTTTTGAAACTTTCTTATTGTTTTTCGAGCCTGCTCGTTCACTTACTAAGTTTACGTGTTGTGGGCAATGTTTCCGAGTGTGTCAATTGAGTTTATCGAGAATTTCCTTGAAGCTCTTTGTTCCTTTAAGAAACTGTCTTTCAATTCTTGAATTTATATACCAAGTGGTCATTTGCATCTTTATTATGATGTACTGTACACTTGACAGAAAAAATTTCAACCAGACTTTTTCCCCTTTTAATAGGAAAATTTACAATTTTGACTTCGTCTGCTCTTTAGCGTCAAACTTCTTTAAACTCTTGTATTTATCATTATATAAACGAATCATTTGGATTATTATTTGCCTAGAAACCGTTGGAACTGAGCAGGTTGCCAAATTGCTTCAAACATTTCAGACCATAATCCGCTATCACCCCAAAGGTGGGTCTGATTTTTAATTATATTTCGATTCGTTTCTCACCAACAAAAAAGTACATTATATCTTCATAAGTAGATAGAACGCCAGTTCTAAATTCTGTAGGATCCCAATAAATGGGGAAAGACAAAACTACTGTACTGCCCCTTAATTGTGAAATTTCTGTGTAATATTTTCCATGCACACTATTAGTTCAACACAATATTAAAATTTTAAATTCAACACTTTCAGATGTATTATTTTTCAATAAATTATAGAAGCTAAAATTGAATATCCTTATTATGAACCTATCACGAGCAGAGTGTTAAATCAACAGTAACACTTAAGTAAACGAACAGAAAGCTGAACTTATTTGAGGAATTTCCCTCAGATAGCTTTTAATTCGATTGATCTATGATTTTTGTGTACATTAATGCCATGTATTTGCCAGTTTAAGTAATAAAAGTCAAACCAGAAGATATTTATTAGTTACTTTAAATTTTTACATTATTGTTTATCATATGATTTTGAGAATTTTCCGCGGTAACGATAAGAAAAAATTAATAAGACAAAAGTCCCTAAAAAAAGAAAATTTACATAATTTTTGGTGACTTTGGCATTTTTAGATACCGAAAGGGAAACCGGAAGAGACTTATTAATTATTCTAAAGACTTTCCCCTATGTTTCTACTATATTTTTCCAATTTACCGTGCCAGCGTTAATTAAAAATCTAAAACTAAAAAAAAATTACTAAAATGTGAAAAATTGCATCATTTTCGATAAATGTCCCATATTTAAACTCGGAACTGGGAGACATTTCATATTTAACATAAATGTTACTTATGTACTCTATCAACTTTTCCGCTCTAAGGGCGAAGAAAAAATCAGAAATTAAAATTATTGCTGAAATGTGAAAATTTACATTTTCGGCTAAAATTGCATGTTTCGACCCAAAAGTGGAACCGGAATATATTTATTTTTTGTTGTGAAATTTTGTGAGAATGTTAGTGATACCACTTCATAACTTTTCAACGCCAGGGATAAAAGAATTTCGAAAAAAGGTTTTTTACGCTCCGCCCTAGTGGTCATTCATTAAACATCTAGTTACAATTATAGATTCACCCGTTTCAAACGGAATGACTTATTATATAAAACGGCAATTAATGAAAATATTTCCTGAAATGGTTCTGGGATTGCAGACCGATTGTATCGGAAATTTAATTAAAATGTATATTTTAAACTTGTAATATCTGTATTGTTATTATCTGTGAACATTTAAGTAAACAGATAATTTAAGTCCATATTATGTAGTCTGTGATTAATTACAGGCGGAACATTGCATTTTCGTTTTGATGATTTTATTCTATACTCTTTAGCAATTATCACTAATATTTAATTGACGTCTAAAATATTTTTCTTAAGTATAATTCAATGCGAAATCTCCAGAAGTAATGTAAACACACCTAAAATAACGGCCAATTTATGTTTTCAAGCTTTAATTTTATATGAATACACGAATATAAAATATTGCATAAAACAATGAAAAATATTTGGTATACACACTAATCGTTTTGAGTAAAAATTCCAATTTACTTTATCATTATTAATTGCAGAATTTTACACTTGAATTTTTTAAAAGAAATTTAGTTTAAGTTTTCTAGATAAAAGGATATTTCTACCAGCGGCTTCGTAACAATATGACAGTTTGTAACGGTTGTGTGCTCGTACTGGGTGTTGAATGCAGACATAACTCGGGATATAAGAGAAAACCAGTTTATTTAAACAGTTAGGGCTCAAGGGAAGTGGAGCTTTTAATCCTAAAATTTTAATAACTAGTAACAACACTGAAAGATTAAGCTTATACTCACAGCTCCGGCACTAACTCAATCGGAGCACTTCGAATTACTTCTCACTTAAACTTCAGCTAGACTGCTAGATAAAACTTTATTAGACAGCCCGTGGCTGTATATATATACCCTTTATTAACTTTGAAATATTCATCGACTTCCAAAACTCCTTGTCAACTCACTGAAGGCTCGGTAATACTTGATATAACTCGATCTGGAACAATCCGCTGCTTATCATCATCACCTACTTGTCGGCTTACCCAGCTATACTTCACACTCACACACTCAAACTCCAAGCTATTATATGCTGCAAACTGAGATATTACAATTTTATATATTACTTCTAACCGCGACATAACTGTAGAATCCGAGAAAGACACACACGCTCTAGAAAGTTAACGTAAAAGAGAGGATAGATATCGCTTTCACGCTTACACATGTTAAATCATTGACGTCACGATCTCAAAAATGCTAGAGTGCCTTTATTACAAAGGTTACTCCCTCTCAAGTTTAAGCAAACAATGTCTTCAACTCTTGGACCAATACCATCTTAGCCAATGATATATTAAATGTAAAACGTATTTCTATGGTTTTGTTTTATTAAATACATCATTTTTGACATTAATAATGAACAAAATAAGCATAGAATTGACTAAAATGTTGTCTTAGCTATAAACCATTCACATCCATTTTTTTTTTTTTTTTTTTTTTTTTTTTTTTTTTTTTTTTTTTAATTGTTACAAGGTAGAACCCGTCAAATTTTGACGAAAGAAAATGTTTAAGAAGGAACTGTTTCATTGACTTATAATAAACCTACAAAAATAATTATAGTAAAAAATCCATTTTATATTGGTAACTTTAACCCTTAAACAAATTATTTTTAACGTCATATTAACGAAATATTATTTCTATAAAACTCAGTTGTAGAAATTGTTAAAATTAAACTTTAATCGTACACGTAAGAAGCAAAAAATAATACACATCTGTTATTATGATAAAGTTATCAATTAAGATTCTTATGCTAGTAATAAAAAATGAAAAAAAGCACAATTTATTCAGCTTTGACTCAATCGTAGATTTTTTTCCCTTAGGAACCTAAACCCGGTATTATTTTCCCATATCAAAATTTACAAATGCACATTTTGTATCTGTATTCACCTTTTCAAAAAAATTGGCATTTAAATTTGATTATTTTGATTCATTTGAAATATCAATGTAATTAGCTGAAACATATATTAAACTGTTGATATTCTTTTACGTGTAAATATATTTTTCAAATGAAATCAAAATTCACCAGGTTTTATAACAGAAGATATTTAAATTTCAATTTTTTTCCCTTTGAGAAAATGGTAACATAAAGAAACAGTAATTATTCTTTCCCCTTTTTCCTTTGCTTTTAATAGAAATGGAGTACTCATGTTGCCACGATTAGAAAAGCGGTATTAAAAACTACAAAAAAATTAATAATTCAAAAACAAATTAAGATACAACTTTCAAACAACTTTCATTCAAAAGTACATTTTTTTCCCTACACGATAGTGTAAAAATTTTAAATGCGCTATATTTAGAACTTTAAAAATTTGTAATAGCAAAAATTGGAATACCGAAATTCAATTAAAATTTGAAAGTGTTGCCGTTCGCAAAATGACGTATGCGTTACGCACAGATACGTTTGGTCTTTATAATATAGATTTGCATAACAATCAAATGAACCTATTTAATTTTAGAAAGAGGGACTGCTATTTTCCTTTTACTAATTAATCATTCTTCAATGAAACACTGGTCTTTGGGCTATTTGATTAAGCAATATTCAGTTCGTTACTCTGTAACTTTAATATCTGCAATGCACGGGCTTAATCCATCACTTTAATGTCTTTAAAAGAAAGAATATAACTATTATTTTAACCACATTACGAATAAAAGGATTACTTTGGGATCACTCCATCATAAATGAATGTTATACATTCCGCAACTAATTTGTACAAAGTGCAAAAATTTCAATATGTGCAGTAAGTTTAAAAAAAAAGAAAAAATATTTGAATTGTTTGAAAAAATGTGAGTGCAGAATCATTAATCAATAGCAGAATAAATTAAAGTCATAAGTGTAGTTACACTACACCTAATTGCTTTATATATTTTGATAGGTGATATTTCAAAGACACTACTTTATCCAGCTGTATAATCCATTGTAAATGTATTTTAAATGATGTATTATCTTATTACCGAGTTTAAATTGTGTAACTCATCATGTTTGTAACATATGAAGGCTTGAGTTCTAGAACTCGTCTTATAAAAATTTTAAAAATTGTTTTTCTCTATCAATCTATCATTTAAAAAAAATTTTGTCACTGTGAAATGTTGGTTTACGGTCTAAGAAATACTTTCATTAAGTCATGAAAAATTCCTGGCAGCAGTGGAGCAAAGGTTTTTCCGTTATTACATGAATATCCCCTTTTTTTCGTCAAATGGAGATGGAGTAAAAATTTTTGACTCTAGAACTGAACCTTAGTGTTTCGAAAAAAAAATCACTGTACAATTCTACAATAGTGATACATTTTGAAGTAAATAAATACGTTTACCTTAAATGGGTATGGCTTGAACACATTCTTTGCTTTAAGTTTTGAAGTTGATTTTCGGCAGGTTTCGTCTTGCAGTAATGTTTTTGATACTTTGTTATTAAAATATGATAAGCTTTTTTTAAGAAAAATATATTTTTATATATTTAATATTTTAATTAAAATATCTGTTTTAAACTTCTTCATTTAAAATATATTTTAATTGCGAATACACTTGTATAACTGAAAAAAATAAATAAAGAATAGTTTCATAAGAATAAGATGTTTAATGATTATTCGAAAAGGTTTCATTTACGTTGTTGTTGGTTTATTTAATTTTAATTTTCTAATTAATAAAGAAATTAATAGAAATCGTAATTTATAGGTTTTTCGGTTTTCAATTTTCACAATAATTCAGGTTTTTCTATTAATAGAACCAATACGCATACGTTCTATAATTGTACTGAATTTCTCCCTCTTTTTCAGACTTTCAGGTAGAATTCAAAATTAAAACAGGATTTCTAGGAGTACAGAAATTTTTGTTAAAAAATTAGATATAATTTTTACTTTCTTTTATATTTACCAGAAAAAAGTATCGGATTCACGAAAATTTTCGAATTCCGGTTTTCGACGGATTTATACGTTTTAGAAGGTCATGAACACGATCTGATATTTTTTAGAAAATGTCTGTCTGTGAATCTGTCACTCTGTAAGTCGGTATGTGAAAAAAAAATTACGGACGCTCTATCTCAAGAACAGAATTTCACAAAACTTTAGAATATGTTAGACATTGATATAAACTGGAAATGATTAGTTTTTGCTATATATCGCATAAACAATAGCGTTGCTATGTTGCCTTATTCACAATTTTCAAAACAGCTTTATCTCAAGGAATAATGCGCAGATTATCATAAAATTTTAAATTCAGTTCGAAATAGCATTGATATAATTATATTTCAAGGGAGGGGTTCCGAACCATTGAAATATTAACACTATTCATTTCATTAAAAACAGTTAAAATTGTTTGCGGTATGGATATAATAAACCGAAACTTCGGCCTCTTGAGGATTTACTATACCGGGGTTTGACTGTATGTTAAAACAGTTATTCTTAATTTAAGTACAGTTCTTTAATAAAATTGTGTATGGTTGATTAATTAGATATATTTAGATATTTATTTGATCTGTGCAATATTTGAATAACTTTAAAACTGCAGAAGAAACTCCTCGGCATATTTCCAAATGTCAAGCTGCTCTCGATCCAAAAATCAATGTATGTAATCGATACGCTTAATCAATATAAAAAACTTTTCAAAATTAATCTGCCTTTCTTTAAAATTTTGTATTCGAAAAGGCTTTATAGTATGTAAACAAAATGAATTAAATCATAAAATTTTGTTAAATAAATTATTTTTCATTTGCAACTGAATTTATATTCATATAAATTTTACATATACAGGGTGTATCTAAACTACTGGGCAAAACTTTAAGGGGTGATAGTACACATCAAGACAAACAATATTAAATGGGAAACTGAGGGTCCCAAACGTCTTCGGAAAAAGTTAGGCGCCATTAAAGTTTAGGGTCCAAAATTTCAAATAACCATAAAAAATGGAAAAATTGGTCGATTGATTTGCGGTTTTCACTAAAATTTTTCTTTAGGTCAGCATTTTCTTGAAAATAAATTTTAAAGATAAATTTCAAAAAATACCGATAGAGGGCGCTTTAGACTTTGGAGTAACTAACAATTATTTTTTGCCGTTATTTTTCGCATCTCATTAAATGTTTTTGGAAGCTTAGATATAAACTTAAATTTTGAGATCGAAATATGAATAGTTGGGGCGTGGTTAAGTAGCGCAAACTGAACTGTGTTTAGAGGTTCAAATTTCAAATGATTATAAAAAATGGAAAAATTAGTCGATTCTTTTGTGGTTTTTTCTGAAACTACTCTTTAAATCAGTATTTTATTCAAAATAAATTTTAAGGATGAATTTAAAAAAATGCCGGTAGAGGGCGCTTTAGACTTTGGAGTAGCAAACAAATATTTTTTACGGTTATTTTTTGCATCTCATTAATTTTTTTAGAAGCTTAGACATAAACTTAAATTTTGAGATCAAAATCTGAATCGTTGGGAGTGGTTATGTAGCGCAAACTGAACTGCGTTCAAGGGGGGGGGGGGGGGAGTTCAAATTTCAAATGATTATAAAAAACGGAAAAATTGGTCGATTCGTTTGCGGCTTTCTCTAAAGCCATGCTTTATGTCAGTATTTCCTTTAAAATAAATTTTAAAGAAAAATTTCGAAAATTTCCGTTAGAGGGAGCATATAACTTTAGAGTAACCAACAACAATTTTTAACTGTTATTTTTTGTATTTAATTAAATGCTTGCAAAAGCCAAGATTTAAATTTTAAGATCAAATTCTGAATCGTTGGGAGGGGTTAAGAAGCGCAAACTGAATTGTGTTCAGGAGTTAAAATGTTACCCTGCCCACCCTACGAACACAGTTCAATTTTTCGCTACTTAATTACTCACAACGATTCAGATTTTAAGCTCAAAATTTAAGTCTAAGCTTTTAAAACATTTATTTAGATTTAAAAAAATAACGGTTAAAAATAGTTGTTGGTTACTCTAAAGTTTAAGGCGCCCTCTAACGGAATTTTTGAAATTTATCTTTAAAATTTATTTTCAAGTAAATACTGACATGAAGAATGGTTTTAGAGAAAACCGCAAACGAATCGACAAATTTTTCCGTTTTTTATAATCATTTGAAATTTGAACCTCCCCACCCCCATTGAACACAGTTCAGTTTGCGCTACTTAACCACTCTCAACGATTCAGATTTTCAGCTCAAAATTTAAGTTTATGTCTAAGCTTCTAAAGCAATTTATTGAGATGCAAAAAATAACCGTAAAAAATAGGTGTTTGCTACTCCAAAGTCTAAAGCGCCCTCTGTCGGCATTCTTAAAAATTCATCTTTAAAATTTATTTTGAATAAAATACTGATTTAAAGAGTAGGTTTAGAAAAAAACCGCAGAAGAATCGACTAATTTTTCTATTTTTTAGAATCTTTTGAAATTTCAACCACTAAACACAGTTCAGTTTGCGCTACTTAACCACACCCAACTATTCATATTTCGATCTCAAAATTTAAGTTTATATCTAAGATTCCGAAAAAATTTAATGAGATACCAAAAATAACGGCAAAAAATAGTTGTTCGTTATTCCAAAGTCTAAAACGCCCTCTATCGGCATTTTTTGAAATTTATCTTTATAATTTATTTTCAAGAAAATGCTGACATAAAGAATAATTTTAGTGAAAACCGCAAATCAATCGACAAATTTTTCCGTTTTTTATGTTTATTTGAAATTTTGGACCCTAAACTTTAATGGCGCCTATCTCCTTCGGAAGACGTTTGGGACCCTCAGTTTCCCATATAATATTGTTTGGCTTGATGTGTACTATCACCCCTTAAAGTTTTGCCCAGTAGTTTAGATACACCCTGTATATATTTTTTTCAGAATTAGTGTAGTTAGAAAATAAATTATTGATTTTGCGATAATATAAAAATTACGCATTTGTTTTCAAATAAATAAATAAATAAATAAATATAATAAAAATAAAATAAAACATTTTATTTTTAATTTCTAGCATTTAGCATTTTTAGCCCGACGTTGCACGGGGTCATACATATTTTCAAAGAAATCGCGACTATTTAAAATCTTCATTTATACTAAAATGAAAAAAATATACATAGAGAATATTTTTAATTTCATCTGAATGAACACAGGTAAGTATGTCTGTTGTGAAAACTTTGTTTTGGAAAGATAAAGAAATATAGTCGTTGATTTTATCTGTTTTGAAACTCAAAAATAATGCAAAAATTGAATTATTTTAAAATTTCTTTCTTCAATCTTTCTTTAGACCTAAAAAAATCTTTTGAGGACGCGCGCCACGTGCGCTGTATATCTTTAGAAACTCTAAAAAAACATAAAAGGAGTAATTACCTTACTCACTACTTTTTTTTTTTTATGGTTCCATGGATGGATTTTGAAGAGCGATTGTAAATCAACCAGAAAAAATAAAATCACCAAAATTAACGAATGCATTGCAATTTGTTGCTAGCTTTCAGCCATCAAATGCTGTCTTTAAATCACTTATTTACCGCCTGCTCTCATTGGCTGGTTGCTTCATTGCCGCGGATTGGTGGCTACCTGCAAATAGCCTCTAAACTAAAGGCTTCATTGGTTAAAAGCTGCAAATATCCTCTTACCCAATAAGTTTTAATTTTAAAAAATCTAAATTCAAAATTAAAAATCTGTCTGCGAAGTGCAGTCTCCGATGTTAACATCCACACATGACAAAAATTTCAGAGACCTGGGTGACCGGCGTTATCCGCGGTCAGACAGGCAGACATCTCCTATTCTATATACATATATTACAATAAATATTTTAAATAATTTGTTTATTGCTGATTCATTCCTTATTCATTCATATTATGTTTTTTTATTCCTTTTTAAATGCAATTTAAAAACAAGATAAGACCACGATGCATGCAAAAATCTGTAATATTGACATAAATGACAAAACATCAATGTTAAACGCACAAAAAATCGAAAAAATCGTTAAAAACCACATCGAAAATCTCAGTGAAAATCGCATTGAAAATCGATGGAATTCAAAAATCTTAGCAGACAAAATTTAGTAAATTAGGTTGAAAGTTTGAAACAATTTTCTTTTTATCAATGTGAAGAAAAAAGCAGCAAAATACGAAAAAATACTAAAAATCGCATTAAAAAATCGTTAAAATTTCAAAAATTACATTACGAATTCCGAATAAACTTTATTAAGAAAATAACTAAGTTTACTATATTGCGTTAAAAGAATGAAGCTGTATTCCTTTTACTAATGTGGAAAAAATCGCCCCAAAAAGCACTAAAAATCGCCCAAAAATTAAATAAAAAAACGGTACTTCTAGGTTTACCTGTCGACTAAAAAATTATCGCCAAACTATAAGATTAAATGCCAATAATGGATGATCGTGAATGTCGCATTCAATGACATTAAATGCGATTCACGTGTTTAACATGTCATTAAGTGATTTTTATTTCGACTTTTTATTAATATTTTTATTATTTTCTACTAATTATTTGTTTTTTCGTTATTTAAAATAAAAATTATGTCAACGTGTATAATTTGGCTATTAGTTTGGCGATCTGTATAATTTAGCGAAATTGGTTGACGGGATAACCTAAAAGTACCAAAAAATCTAATAAAAAATCGAAAATCGGTCTTCGAGGTGGCAAACTTCATGTATAGACATAAAATCTCCTCAAATTTTTTATTGTACGTGCAGCTGTATATTTAGAATTTCGCTGATACACTCACAAACTTGTGTCTTTATTATTGAAAATTCTAATTAGAATAGGAAAAAACATTTTCTAGTTTGAAAATGAGTCAGATAAAAATAAATATCATAAATGACAACGACTTTTTTAAAATAACTAAGATTTGCTAATAATTGAATCATTTTGAAATTCAGTAAATTTTATAAAATTGTTTATTTTTAAGGTTTGAATACTTACAAGTGAGGGTACTGCAAAGTTTCAATTACAGGCGAATATATAAATATGTATATATATATATATATATATATATATATATATATATATATATATATATATATATATATATATATATATATATATATATATATTTATGCTACCTAATATATTTTTATGCCTTTTCTAAACAATAATCTTTTACATACCCTTTGAGAACATTTGCGAGATAAATATGCTGCGAAAAAGTAATAATAAAAAGAGAAATTGGATTTTTATATTTTTTTTTAAATTTGATTTATAAGTTAAGCACTAAAGGATTTTGTAAGTTGAATTTGAAAATTTTATCTTAAGTTATATAAATTACATTTGTATATTATAAAAATTACATCTTAAACTATATACATTATAACTTTGTCATCTATATATATCTACCTATAGAGTAAAAGAACCAAATACAGGCTAACACTTTTACTTTTAATCTAGATTCTACAATTTTCAGAAGTCGTAAATGTAAAAGTGACAATAAGATATTTTGACCTGTTTAAGAAAATAAAAATCAGTTTGAAAGGCATTTTCTGTGTATAGAAATAAAAATTTCGAAAGTCTGCAAAGTTTGAATTTTGAAAAAGGGGTCTAAATACCGACTGTCTAATTATTTACCAAATGAATCACTCATGTACTATTATAATTAGATATTACGCGATAAGAACATTGTTTGTTTAAATTTGATTTGTTTTAGGTAGCTTTCATTACAAAAAGCTACCTATTGCAGCCGTCCGGAGGAAAGCACTTCCGGAAAATTTTGGTATATTTTCACCGATCATGACCCCCAGACCCCAAAACCACCCTCCGTTCAAATGTTGACATATATATATATATATATATATATAACCATATATATATATATATATATATATATATCTGATTTTTGTCATGCGATAACTAACGTATTTATGAACCGATTTGAATGAAACTTGGTATGTACATAGTAAATACAAATTTCTCGACCGAGTTCGTTGGCCAGCATCATCCGCCATTTTGTTTCAAAATGGCGGCCATTTTAAAATTTTTAAAAAATTTAAAATTTAAAATTAAATGCGAAAAAATTAAAAATTGAAAAATATTTTTCTTTTGCGTGTTAGAACTTAAAACAACAATTCCAGAACACTTTTTATTTTTTCTATATCTTAAAAAATGATTGAGTTATAGCACTTTGAATTTTTCTCATGGCTGACATTTTGAAACGATCTGATTTTTGTCACGTGATAACACGCGTATTTATGAAGGGACTTGAATGAAATTTGGTATGTACATAGTACATACAAATGTCTCGACCGAGTTCGTTGGCCAGCATCATCCAGGATTTTGTTTCAAAATAACGGCCATTTTAAATTTTAAAAAAAATTTAAAATTTAAAATTGAATGCAAAAAATTAAAAGTTGAAAAATACTTTTCTTTTACGTGTTAGAACTTAAAACAACGATTCCAGAACACTTTTTATTTTGTCTATATCTTAAAAAATGATTGAGTTATAGCACTTTGAATTTTTCTTATGGCTGACATTTTGAAACGATCTGATTTTTGTCACGTGATAACACGCGTATTTATGAATCGATTTGGATGTAACTTGGTGTGTACATAATATATACTGAGGCCTGAATCGAGTTCGATACTCAGTTCCATCCGCCATCTTATTTCAAAATGGCGGTCATTTAAAAATTTTTATAAATTTTAAAATTTAAAATTAGGTACAAGAAAGTGAGAAATTGAAAAAGATTTTTCTTTTAGGCATTTGACCTTGATACAAAGATTCCAGAGCATTTTTTGTTTCGTTTGTATCTTTAAAAATGGCTGAGTTATCGCATATATATATTAATCGATTTCAATATGAATGTGCATGTGCACCAGAATTAAGATTTCGACCAAGCTCATAATCAGGTTCTACTAATTTGAGCTTAGTATTTTTGAATAAATAAATATATAAGTATATGAAAGCTACCTCTTCCTCCCGGCACTGCCGGAAGGACTATTTAATATTTCTTCTGACCATAAAAATTAAGTAATTTTTTAATAAACCAACACTTTATCTATACACTACACTATATCTCAGCCACTTTTTAAAATAAAGTCAAATTAAAATATGCTCCGGAATCCTTGTATTAAGGTGAAACTCTTAAGGAAAATATATTTCAGTTATTGATTTATTCACTCCGCTTTTGAATTCTTTTAAAGGCCGCCATTTAAAAAAAAGATGGTAGATAAAGCTGGCCATCGAACTCGTTCGAGACATTCGTATGTACTATCCATAAAATAAATCGCATCCAAATCTGTTAATAAATGCGAGAGTTATTACATGACAAAAATCATGTATATACATATAGGTCAAAATTTTAACTTAATTTTTTTTAGAGTCTGTGGAACATGATAATTGTAAATGTACCAAAATTTTCTGGGAGTGCTTTCTTCTGGGCGGATGTAATGTGTTTTTTAAAGTGAAAGTTACATAAAAGAAAATATGCAAATGAAACACATACAGATAACTAGAAAAGAAATATTAATATCGGAGGTACCTGAAACAGAATTTTCTATATGCATGATAAATATCAATTGTTTCCTAAATTAGTAGGACACAGAATAAGTTGTGAAAAGCTAGAAGCCCCAAAAACAAATTATTCCCCAGCGAAAGATTTCGCATTTTTGAGATTTATGAAGCGGCTTGAAAAGGCTTAATTTAAATTAGTATTTCGGAAAGTTCTTAGTTTAAGTAAAACTCCGATGTGTATGATATGATACAAAGTTTGCATATCAGAGGTTTCATCAGTAAACCTATTTGAATTGCGTAGGTAAAGTAATATTTGTGCATAACCTATATTTATTGACCTATGACACGGGTGAAGCTACACAAGAACATTTGTCAAGTTTCAAGTATATATTTCATAATTTAAAGAAATCATCAGAAAATTTCTCTACGCTAATAGTAAAAGTAAGAAAAATGATGCGTTAAGCGTAGATTATGAAGCACTTTCCAATGATTCATGAAATCGTTAACAAAACTCCATTATTTAGATAAATAAGATAATAAAGCCAAATATAGTCAAATATGTATTCCAGTATACTATTAAACAGCCCTGTATTTGGTCTGTCAGTTAATATACATACTATATAGTGGAAAAATTTAGTTTAAGAAAAAAATGCCTAGTAGCTTTAAATTTCTCTTTCAGCAATTTATAATAATAGATAGACACATACTTGAATACTTTGTTCAACCTTGTAGTTTGCCTGGTACCTTTATTACACACCAGTGTTAGGCTAAAATTTATTTTAAGCTAAAACACTCTCAAAACAATTGAAATCACTTTCTCATGAATTATCATTCATAGACTCTATGTACACAATCCTTTGCATGGCCCTGTGTATCATTTTATCTATATTCTGCAAACATTTCTTAGTAAATTTAATACAGGTCAGCGTAAAAATGCATAATTTATTTAAGAATCACCTTTTAGTAATCTATGCTCAAATTCAGTAACGTTGGCGAGCTCTTTTGGGTAGCCCTGTATATTAACTATAGCATTTATACACACCATATAATATGCATAAATTTAGTGAAACTTATACGGGCATATTATAATTAAAATGCATTTCATCCATCCATCAGCCATCATCGGATGCATATGCGGTACTTCGGAAAGAATGTACTATTTGAAATCTTTTGCGTGTTTCTATAAACACTATGCACTTTATATTAGGGAAGGCAGTATCATATAATTTATACTACGACTCATTGACATACATCAATTTTATTATACTTGAAACAGTTTAATGTATTTAAAATATGTCACGCACAATTCTCCCTTTTACCATTATCTAATGGAATAGTTTGTGTGGCCCAATAAATGAATAATAGCTACATTTTTGCCTTATAGTTTATAGAATGCATATTTTAAAGCACCTCGAAAAAGCATATAAATTTTAATATGTTTGACAGGGTATAACATCTTTAAAATTCCTTTGAAACGATTTTTCCCCGTAGGCCGTAATGTAATGGGAAATTTTGACTCTCCCTGTAGATAAACTAATCATGGTAGAAACTTCATTTTCAATAAGGTTCGTGCTAGGGTAAACGTCAATAACGTCCTAAAATTTCATGGCAATCCGAGTATATATACGTGAACTAGAGAGCAGACAGACATCATCGTTACCAGACAAACCGAACGCAAAAGCGCTTTTCAACTTTGTTCGAAAGCGCTAATAATACAGTAACGAAACTGTACAAGGCATAATATATTTAAATATATTTGTGTAACCACTTAACTGATCAATATTTTTGAAAAAATGATTTAAAATAATGCGTAGTTTTTTCATGAAATAAATAAGCTAAAAAACTTTGTAAAATCACCATAAAAAGAAAATTAAACAGGACGCGTTTCGAGCTTCAAAAATAAGAGCTCGTCATCAGCAAATCCAAACACGTGGAAATAAAAATGAAAGCTAGAAAGTGGAAAATGTAGCTATTATTCATTTACAGAGCTACACAAAACTATTCCATTAGATAATGGTAAAAGGGGGAATTGTGTGTAACATATTTTAAATATATTAAACTGTTCCATTTATAATAAAATTGATGTATGTCAAAGAGTCTTAATATAAATTATACGATACTGCCTTCCCTAATATAAAGTATATAGTATTTTTTTTTTTTTTTTTTTAATTTCCACTCTGTCCCTTGTGACACGTGTTTGGATTAGCTGATGACGAGCTGTATTTTTGAAGCTGGAAACGCGTCCTGTTTAATTTTCTTTTTATGGTGATTTTACAAAGTTTTTTAGATTATTTATAATTTTATCGCCTGTGTTTTCGGTGTTTTTCAATAGTTTTTTTCATGTGTTGTACAGAAATTTTGATCTTTTATCACAGGTTTTTTTAAAACAGAAATTTTTGCCTAATTGAATCAGAATGATGCTCGCATTAAATAATGCAAAATTTACAATAGAAAATTACTTATATAATATATCATGTTTAGCAAAAACACGTAGCCTCTATGACCTATGGACAAATCAGAGAAAGCGGTTAATTTAAAGAAAATAATTTATAATTTAAAAATGTGTTATTAATAAAAATTTAATAAAATTTAATAAAACATTAAATCAGTCAGTGAAAATGTGTTATCGCATAAGTCCAATTTCAAACGTTAATGAAAATAAAACGTTTAAAATTAAATATTTTACTTCAGATTTCTTAATCGGTTTATTCAACAAACAGTAAAACAAAAGATGAAAATGAAAATTTAGCTGAAGAAAATTTCATGAAATTTTATCTCAAGACATCTGCAAGAAGAATTCATTGTTAAACGTTTTTTTTTTTTTATTCGCAAAGGCGAAATTTAAAAATTTCATTACTTTTAATATTCATATATCTATCAAATCTCTATTAGATGAAGAATGCTATTGTTGTCTAAAGAAAAATACTCTGAAAAACTTATTTCAAAAGCAGTGTAAAATTGTCTCCTTTTACTTTTTTCACATTCAGAAATCAATTATGTTCTCTAGATTACTTTATTCTTATAATATTTATTTGCGCACCTTACCTGTTTGAAATGTTTTATCCTATACACTGTAAAAAAGACGGTATTTTAACCTTGTAGAAAACATTGCATTTCGGGCATTTTCCATCTTGTTAAATTTCATTTTTTTTTTCGAAACTATTTTTGAAGAGCAATTATATCTTATAAGTAATTACCATGCCAAATTTTATATTGTTAGGCCCTGTTGTATCACAAATATCACATTATAGATTATTTTTCGCTCCTGAAATCTCCCAGGTGGAGGTGATTTTGAAATAGAACCTATGTTAAGGTAAGGACTATCACCATCAATTTCGAAGCATTAGTTTTGAAATTAAGTTCATAGTTCATGAGATTGGGTATCGTAATTTACAATGATTTTGAAAAGATTTCCTTCGATTAACGCCACTTTTAAATTTCTACTTTTTAAAGAAATGTTCTTAGAGTACATCTATCTGTTTTAATTAACTACCATTTCCTGTTTCTTGGGCCTTCCATAACAAAAAATCGCAATTTAGAATGTTTTTTGCTTTTTCACCCACAGGTCATGGTAATACTGAAATAAAATAGGACCTATATTAGAGCATAGAGCTGTCACCATCCTTTCCATGCCATTTTTTAAAATCGATTTTTGGTATTTCTTGATATTGGCTAGAATTTGCAATTTAGAAAGTTTTTGCACCCTTTTTGCGTCTTTTCAAGACCTTTTAAGTTTTGATTTTTTTCGAGAATATTCTTTGAGATCATTTACATTTTATAAGTAACTATCGTTGTGAATTTCATTTATTTGACCTTTCGTATTTTGACTCTTTCGTAACACAAAAAAAGACAATTTAGAAGGTTTTTCGCTCCTGTAATCACCAGGCTTTAGTGACATCGATATAAAGCAATATATCGATATCCTATGATGGAACAAGAGCTGTCATCGTCCTTTTGACATCATTATTTTTTTTTTTAATATTTTCGATGCTTATTGAAATTGCGTAAAAATAGCCATTTAGAATGATTTTTAGAACACTTTTTGAACATTTACCAGCCCATTTAAATTTCAAATTCTTTTAGAAATTTTCTTTAAGATCATTTTATTTTATAAGTAATTATCATTTCAAATTTCATATTTCGTGGCCATTCAGTAGCATAAAAACGCATTTTAGAATGAACTAATGATTAGTTTACCGAATAACGTTTAATTTTTTCTGTGTCTATGAAAATCTTTAATTCAGTTTATATGTAATATGAGAGAAAAATACATAAATTAATAGAAAATCCTGAAAATATTTTAAATAAATTTATATCAAAGAATTGTAGTTAACTACATTCGTACTGATTGTGCCTAAATTAATAACTTTTCGTATTTATACCAATTCAAAGCACTACTTTATATCATTAAAAATATATTTTCTGCAATATGCATCGTCATTATCATAAATATAGAGATGCAATTAAAAATAAATAAATAAATAAATAAACATACACACTATACTCCACATTTAAAAAAATCAATCCCAATAATGTTTTCATTCCAGCTGGAACGTCTTCAGTTGCTATATTGAAAGTCAATTACCGCTCCTACTTTTATTTTATCACAAGATCCCATAATTCCCTCATTTTTCATCTTTAACAAATAATTTAAAAAGTTAGGTAAATAAGTTCAGATAATCCTTCATCCTTCACCCATCTCTATTCAAGAAAATAAAGAATGAAGGGAGAAAATGTGAAGAAACCCATAGAAAAAGTTGCTTAAATGGAAAAAAATGAAAAAAAAAAGTTACATAGGAATGACAAAAGAAAAAATAATAGAATGAAGAAAAGAACATATTAGTGACGTAAAGTATAATAAAGTAAACCTAGCTTTGGCGAGAAGTACCCGTATGACACCTCTAAAGATATATACTTTAACGATACAAAAAATAGCAAACTATGAAAATCTACATACCTTTTTAATACGAGAACTATCGAAATTGACACACCACAAACGAAACCGTGTAATGACATGATTCATGCGCTTATAGTTTCTTGATGGTAAAAACTGCTGAAGGAGGAAACGGGAAAAAGGGGGAAAATGAGGAAATTACTAGATTTTGAGATGCAATAAAAGGAGGAGCAGAAGTGACTTTCAGTGTAATAACTGAAGACGTTCGATGTGGAATGAAAACGTTATTGGGATATTTTTTTAAATAATGCATATTGTGTATATGTTTTTCTAATTCTCCATCTCTATGTCTATATTATAAAGACCAAACGTATCTGTGCATAATGCATACGTCCTTTTGCGAATGACAACAATATGAAATTTGAAATGCAATTTCATTTTTGAAACTTCTGCTACTGCCAGTTTTTAAACTTCTAGACATCGAACACTTTCAACGTTCACACCATCACCGTATAGGCAAAAAATATACTTTTAAATGCAATTTGTTTCAAAGCTTCATCTTAATTTGTTTTCACATATTATTTTTTATAGTTTATAATACCGATTATCTAATGGTGGCAACAGAAGTACCCAATTTCTATTAAAAACCAAGAGAAAACAGTAGATTGCTGTATTTTTATGTTGACATTTTCGCATTAAAAGTGATTTTTTTTAATAAAGCACATCCTGTATCTAGAATATCGTCTGTTATAAAACCCTGTGAATTTTGGTTTCATTTACAAACTTTTATTTAGAATTAAAAGAATATAAATAATTTAGTATTTGTTTCAGCTAATAGCATCCAGACATTAAAGTTTTGAATTAAAATAATTTCAAAATGATCAAATTAAACTACAGTTTTTTTTTTTTTTTTTTTTTTTTTTTTTTTTTTTGAGAAGGTGAATAAAGATATGTGAATATGCATACATAAATTTTGATAAGATAAATGTGAAGCATTGAGGTATTGAGTGAAGATTGCTATTAGGAAGCAATATTTTTTTCATATCAGTAACTTTGTTTTGGATGGTAAAAAAAGAATCTCTTAAGAGGATAAGTATTTCAACAAGATTATTACTCAAACTACATTCCGAATATTAATGTTTTACTTAAATGTAAATTCTGGAAAAAAATAATCAAAAAATGCGATTATTATCATGTTTGGTATAAAATAAGTAATCAATGATAAAGTAACCAAATTTTTGCAATATTCTGCTTTCATTCTATTAATGGAAACTTATAAAATGTGTTTAAAAGAAAAAGAAAGCATTATCACTTTTCATAGCTGAAAGTAACAAATTTAAAAATAATGAGAATAATATATTGCATTTTTAACGGAAAATATAATTACTGGTTTTACTGAAAAAAAAATTCAATTAAAATAGTTATATTGATCATATTTGTAATCATTATGAAATTTTTAATTATAATAATTATCGAATTTATAATTATATTTATTACTTAAAAGAGCCATCAGTTTTACTGAATACAATAAACGTTTTTTTAAATACTTTTAGACAACACATCAGTTATTAAGCGAATATAATAAATTGCCTGAAAATAATTAGAAGTAGTTAAATTAAAAGTTCATAATAAATACATAAGCTTTTTTAAATATTGCCAGATTTTTTAAGACAGCTGAATATGTTTTTTAAACTCATTGCTACAAAGATCACTTTATTCTTCTTCTTCTAGGTTATCCCGTCGACCAAAAAATTATCGCCAAACTATAGGATTAAATGATAATAATGGATGATCTTAAATGCCAAATTCAATTACATTAAATGCGATTCACGTGTTTAAAATGTCATTAAGTGATTTTTATTTCGACTTGTTATTAATATTTTTATTAATAATCTACTAATTATTTGTTTTTTCGTTATTTAAAATAAAAATTATGTCAACATGTATAATTTGGCTATTAGTTTGGCGATTTGTATAATTTGGCGAAATTGGCCAATGGGATAATCTAGAAGTACCGAAAAACCATGCGTCAAGCATAGATTAGGAAGCACTTTCCATTACTTACCGAAATCCTTAACAAAACTTCGCTGTCCAGGGAAATGAGGTGTTATTGTCCATATACAAATATGTATTCCAATACTTTTGAACAGTTCTTTTTTTCGGTTGATATATATTCTACATAATGGAGAAATTTAACTTAGAAAAAAACGCCTAGCTTGTTGAAATTTTTTTTAGCAATTTATACTAATAGATGGAAATTTATTTCAATACTTTTTGTTCAGACCTGTAATTTACCTAGTACACTTATTACCAAGTATTTTGCTAAAATTTAATTCAAACAAGAACACTCTTTAAACTACTTAAATCACATTTCCATAAATTATCATTCACAGACGAACCCATGTCCGGTTCTTTGCGTGAACCTTAAAACCTTTTTATCTATATTCTGCAAACATTGCATAGTAAACTAAATGCATTTCAACGTAAAAAATGCAAAATTTATTTAAAAACCACTTTTAAGCAAATTACACTCATATTCAGTACCTTTCAAAGCTATTTGTGTAACACTGTAAATTGCTTAACTATTAGCATTTATACATACCATATAATGTGCATACATTTAGAGAAACTAAAAAGCGGAATTAAAAATGCATTTCATCCATCGAGCAGTCATCATCCATAAATACAGTACTTCTGATAGAAAATACTATTTGAAAACTTTTGTGTGTCCCTGTAATTGCTAATGCACTTTGTATTATGCGTGAAATAACTCATATTAAGTCTCAGCGACTTTTATCAATTTGATTGCATATGAAACCTTTAAACATAATTAAAATATGTCGTAAACAATTTAGAATTATTTTGTGTGGCCCTGTAAATCAATAATAACTATTCTTTTAACTGTATATTTTACAAAGTGCATATTTTTGTGCACATCGCAGTGGCAAATAAATTTGAATATGTTTTACTGGATGTAATATCTTTAAAATTCATTTTAAACGATTTTTTCCCGTAGGCCTTAATGTAACGGAAAACTTTTGAATGTTCCTCTAAATGAACTAATCATGGCAGAAACTCCATTTTCAATAGGGTTCGTGCTAAGGTACACGTGAATAACGTCCAAAAATTTCATGGCAATCCGAGTAACGAGAGTTAGAGCGTGGACAGACAGCCATACGGCCAGACGGCTAGACAAACCGAATGCATAAACACTTTTCAACTTTAATGAAAAATGTTAAAAATGATTATACCTAGAATTTTCAGGTAACTATTGTCGAATAAACACAACAGTCTTTTACTTTTTGTGAAAATAGATTTAAGGAATATTACATGTATTTTCTTTGTTGACTACAATCAGAATGATTTTGTAATTGCAAAACGTTAAAAAAAAATTGTAATATGATCGAATAAAATTTGAGTGTTCATTTAAATAAAGTTAAACTGTAAAAAGAATGTTCCTTTTAAAAAAAGGTTGGTTGATTGTATAAGTTTTTATGGTATAAATTGGCGTGAAACGAGGTATTTAACGGTTTTATCGAAATTTTAGAATGACGAAAAAATCGGTATCCCAACAAAAGAATTTGGGGACATACCACTCCCCGCAAAAAGAGTTACACATCTCGACAAAAGGAAAATTTGTATGAGCAGCAAATGAAAATTTGCATGAGTTTTCTGTGGCATGAAATTATAACACTTATTTAACTTTAGATTTCCAAATGTGCATCAAACAAGACTACCCACGTTTTTTTTTTACGTCTAATATTACATTTGGTATAATTTTTGAGCTGATACATAAAATTTAAAACGACGAAATCTAATATCTTTATCCTTTTGATTTAAACGAAACACATGTAAACTGATTTCATGAGCAGATAGACAAAGTAGGCCTGATTGAGACAGAAAAGAGACGAAAATGCAAATATAGAAAAAAAGCCATTCAATATTTTTATTTGTGTCAGGGAATTGGGCAGAGTTTATTAACAAAATTTACACTATGTCGCAATAAAAATGCCTTATGGGAGAAAACGAGGTGTCGAAATATTCGCAATTAATCAGGCTTTTGTTTACTAAAAGAAAAAAAATCAATTTTTTAATCAATTTTGAGGTAAACTGTCATCTCAGGTTTTAGGAAAAAATAAAAAAACATAAACAAAATCCCCGTCAGCTCAGTATACAGGTGTAGATAGATTTCGAAGTTAAGAACTAATTTCACCAAAAAGAAGAAAGATATGATTAATGATAAACTCAGTTGAAGCACAATATTTGACCGCTTTTGAACAGATTTTAATTTCATTTTTCTATAAAAGCTGGTTTTATCAGAATCATCTTAAAGCAATATTAAAAAAATATTTTTCCGTGTTCAGGCATTCAAAAATTTTTATCACTGTCTTAGACCCATTTTTAAAACAAAAATATAAAAATTTCTGGTATGAATTTTGAAATTATTTGTATGCAATCTGCTGTTTTTATTTCATTCTATTAACTTGATAAACATGTATTTTCTCGATTGTATTTTTCATTTCTAGCATAATCGCTTTGACAAACTCGGTTCAAAATCTCCCGTTTCAACATTTTTTCAACATTTTTCAGTTTTTTTACATTTTAAAAATATTTTCTACAATTTCCAATAAAGAATACTGCCCAGTTAAACTGATGGCATTGAGCTCACAGGCTACAAATACTAATTGTACATTAAAGCCTTATATTTTCAAGGGTTAATTCCGTTCGAAAAAAAATTAAGAAGGGGAAACAGCTCTCCCCTTTCCTCTTTTTTTATACTTAATTATTGAAACTCCTATACTATCAAAGACATGCTTTATCATATAAAAAATCTATATCCAAAATTCAGAGCAAATGAGATAATTCTTAATAAAAACCCATTTAGCATTTATATAATTTAAAAGGAGTTATCCCCCTCTTTTATACTTAACCATTAAACTTCCAAAACTATTCAGAGATTTGAACGAAATCTGACAATTCTGCTTGAAAAACCCATTTATATAAATTAAGGGGGGGGGGCATTAGAACCCCTGTTCCCCTTATTTATACTTATTCAATGAACACCTAATAACAGTCACGGAATCGCCTCATCAGAATGATCCTAATCTAAATTTTGAACGAAAATTAATTCTGCATGAAAATCCCATTTATATCAACTAACGGGGGGGGGCATTAGAGCCCCTGTTCCCCCTATTTATACTTATTCAATGAACACCTAATAACAGTCACGGAATCGCCTCATCAGAATGATCCTAATCTAAATTTTGAACGAAAACTTAATTCTGCATGAAAATCCCATTTATATCAACTAACGGGGGGGGGGGCATTAGAACCCCTGTTCCCCCTATTTATTCAAAACTTGATGTAATAGCTAACAGTTCTTTGGATACAGTATAGTGACCGAAATCTTTTGTGTGTACCTGTAAATACTATCTGTTTTTTATTATACAGAAAGTACCTTATAGTAAACCTCAGTAACGTATATTAATTTCTTAAAATGTTAAATAGTTTAGTAGTATTAAAATTCGCCTCAAACAATTCCCCTCCCCCTGTACCATTATGTAACGGAATATTTTTATGTGGTCCTGTAATTAAATTACAAATATTCTTAGCAACACTGATTGTGCAGAATGTATTTTTTAGTGAATACTTCACGGATGCATATCAACATTATTATGTTCGAAAGAGCATATTATCATTAAAATGCACTTGAAACTATTTTCTCATTGACGTTAATGTAAAATGGATTATTTTGATTGTCTTTGAAATTAAAATATGCATCCGATTTTCATAAAATTTAAAATGACTGTACAAAATTATGCAACGATTACATATTTTAAATTTCAAACTATTCGGTTGGGTAGTTTTGCTCTGTTATATGCGGACAGACGAATGGACGGACAGACGGATGGACTGAACGACGACTGTAGGTGCTACGTATTTATGTAATTACATACGAGCATAGTATTACTCGCGTGCACATGGTTCCGTAGAATAAATATATTAATTAGCTTCGATTGTATAAATATATCATTAAAATTTGTTTTCTAGATTTTAAAAGCCGATAGTGCATAGAGTGCGCCGCCCGTGACATTATGCATGACATAAATAAAGTCCAAACCACAGAGTACGTAACAGAGCCTCAACTCGATTTGAAAAGAACGCCCTCAGTGGATCACTTAAAAACTAAACCATCGCGTTGGCGATTTTTATCCTCGTGATTTCTGTTTAACTGTAACCCTATTCTGGTTTGGCGCTTCTCGCTGAATGCTGATTTGATTATCTTTGCACACGTGCTTATGTTATTTGATCTTAGATTTCCGCGCTTATATTGATTCGTAATTATTACTGTTATTATTCTTGAATTTTCAAGTTTAAATTATTAGGTCGTTATGTTACGAAGAGACACATGTATTGTTTGCAAGACGAATACGTCAAAGTTATTTCATATTAAAATAATTCTTTCATAAATTTCAAAACAAGAAGCAGCAAGCCATCGCTGTATTTTTTTTCTTTTATCATTTGTCGCCAAGGAAGAGATGTTTCGCCGAATTAGCAACCTCTCTTATGTTATGATCGTAGTTTCAGAGTCATCCGCTCGTCTCGCTACTGTCTATGCGTAATCCCATGTTAAACAAGTTGCCATTACAGCGTATGAAAGTTGATTCTCTGTTACTACTCTGTGGTCCAAACCATCCGTGCTTTTAAGGATAATATCTAAACTAGTTGTCAAAGAATTTGAATATTTCCAACTGAGCGAAAAATTGCCCAAGCCGGGAATCGAACCCGGACACTTGGCTTTCAAGGCCAATGCTTTGCCTATTAAGCTAACCGGCTGGGATTTTTCGCTCAGATAACCTTATTGGCCGTAACATCTGGCCTGTCATTTAGACAGCTCGGCAGAATAAGCCGCAGGTAATGGAACTCCATAGAACGATGGATACGTAGATATACTATTATTTTAACACAATCTAACTGATTGTGTTAATTAACTGATCAGTTAGATTGTGTTAAAATAATAGTTGTCAACGAAATTTCGAAAATCATTACCAACAATCCTCTTACAATTAACCTCTCTACAGTTATCCTATCTATATTTGTGAAAGGTCCATAATCTATAAATGTATGGAACAACAGCCTTTGTAATTTCTGCCAAATTCAAACTTTCCATGTTCCATAGTATATCAAATAAAATGCCGAGAAATGCAAACAGAATGGGATTGATCTTTTAACCCTTTAACGATCAAAGCATTTTCATTGCTAAGATGTTGAAATAAATGAATGACACTGGTAAAAGTGAACAAATATATTCGTAAGTAAAAAAAAAGTGATTTTTCACATACCTAATAATATGGATTGTTTTAGATTGAAATTCCGGTGTCATTGTTGCATATCGGAATTAAAATTTTGTGGTTTCGTAGAGAAACCAATGAACGTTAAAGGGTTAATAGTTTTTTTTTAGGGTTTCGTTCATCTGACGAAACTCTATCCGCCTCTGTCTTCTGTTTTTCTGCCTATCACAGAGTCCGTACACAAAAACTGAATAAGTCAGATACTTCAAATGTTATTAATTTACAGCTGAATACCTTGTGTCACACCACATATCATAATATTTTGAAAAGATATAACATCATTTTAATTAAATTAATTTTTTAATGTCATCCGTTCATTTTTGAGATTTAAATTTTAAAATCTTAATTTGAACGCTTTACGTGTATTCATCATAGGTATATGGTAAAACATCTTGCTAGTAAACAGGAGGTTCTTAGTTCAAATGTCGTATTTTTTTAACCAATTTAACCCTAGTCGCAAACCAATATTGGTTCAACGTTGCACCAATATTTCATTTATTGGAAATATTGCTAATAAAACGCCAATGTTTAATATACATTGGCATTTTATTGGAAATATTTCTAATGAATTACTAATAATGTGCAAATGTTGGCGTTACATTGGAAATATTTTCAATGATTTCCCAATATTGTACAGATGTTGACGTTACATTATAAATATTTCCAATGAAACCTCAATATTTAACCAATATTGGCGTTTTCTTGGCAATATTTCTGATGAAACTCCAATACTGGCATAATATTGGCTGCAAATATTGGCTAAATAAGTGCAAAATGTGAACACCCCAATATTGGAGCAATATTACATGCCAGTATTGCGCCAATGTGCAGACATTGCTCCAAGATATAGCCAATATTGGTCCAATATTGTTTGGCTACTGGGGAAGGTTTTAAATATTTATTTATTTTGGATCACTGACATTCATTATAGTTTTTGGAGTTCAATTTTCTATCTATTTTAAAAAACAATTTTGATTTATTAATAATTCAGCATTTCAAATTTTGATTTTACAAATTTCAAATTTTATTTGTTCCTCTACTATTTTTTTTATTTCGGATTTTCAAAAAAAAAAAAATAAAAAAAAATGTGAATCTTAAATTTTATTTAAATAATTTTATTTGAATATTTTTAATTCGATAAAAATAAGTAACTCGCTTTTGTAATTATTTAAAAATTAAATTTATTGGTACTACCATCTAAATAAATATTTAATAAATATCAATCAGCAATTTGGGTTTATAAATTGAAGGATAAGTTGTTGTGAAAGAAATATTAAACGAAACCCTCTGTGCGATCTGCGATCACACTTAGCCATTTGTTAGTTTTTAAGTACGGAATCCAATAATAGCAACAAAATATAGCATTAGCACAGAAATTCATAAAAGAAATAATTTATAATAACGCTACTGGTGCGCAATTGAACGTCGATATATTTCACACCATCAAAGAATTTTGTCAAAATCCACAATCCGATACGGATGCTGAAGAAAAAATCACAACTGAGTAGGAAATACGCAATATAGTTTATGATGAAATTCCAAGAAGATAAATTTATTATCTGATCTGTGATTCTATTAAACAAGTGGATGTATTACCCTGCATTCAAAAATGAAAGGCAGTACGCCATTTATAGAAAAAAAGCGTTTTTTTAAACTGAACACCAGAAAAAAAAATTGATAGAATATGGAGTTGGAATATTAGGATATACAACTGGTAAAATTTGCTTATACCAATTATATACGTCTAAAAACTTAAACTTGGTACTAATCGCAAGTTCTGCGAATATTTATAAAAAATCTTTTCGGTCAGTGTTATTGCACGTATGTCACCATTTTTTGTAGAGGCTCTGCTGTAATTGCATCAAAAACATGTAAATGCATAATGCAACTTTCATTTATTTTTGTTGTAAAAATAATTTATTGTTTTAATTAAGAAATTTAAGAAAATTTGTTTGATAAAAATGATCTAAATATAGACTTACATTTTATTTCTATTTCTTTATAAATTTTAATTATATATATATATATATACTATGCACTACAAACGAAAAACAACACACCTGGTTCCTACGTTAGCTAGTTATTATTTTTTGTACTTTAATACTCACAAAGATAAAATTTATTTAGACAATTTCTCTTCATTCTTATAAATTAAAAATATTAAAAATATTAGTTATATTTTTAGCAAAATTTTAACATGAGCATACAGATTTAATTAAAATGTTTTGAGATGTATAAGCGTTCTTTGATTAAAATAATTTATTACAATTTGTACGAATAAAATTTTCAAACAATTTAGTACTTTTAATGTTTGAAAATTTTGATTTAAAATATACTTATGCAATAATATTTAAACCAAAAATTCCTGTATATTATTTCAATCTTGTATGATATCGTTGCATGCATTTTAATATAATTTTATAAAAAGTATCAAATCAATATTGAATTAATATTCCTCTACATTTTAGCTGTTATTTTTAAAATTTAAAATAAAAAAATAAAAATTAATATTTATTATTATTAATAAATCGTTTTTCTCTGAAACCTTCCTCTCAAATAATAAAATAATTGATAAAATATTACAATATATGTAAAAAATTGTTTAACTTATATTCATTTAAAAACTATCTTTTATTTTATTGTAATGATAAAATCCTTTGTGTATAATAAACTATGCATGAGTGCAATTATACTAACAAGCTGTTGGAACAAGGGAAAATAACTTGATGTACGAATATGCGTTGACTATAGCTTATTTACAAATATACGTATTTGTTATTTTAACTATCCTTATCCTCTTTTAAAACTATCTTTACTCATTAGCGAATGTCATTCTGCAATGCAGTATATAAGCAATGTAAAGCAATGTAAAATTAGTACAAAGTTTAATTATATTGATAATATTCATTTTTGGTGACTTTAATAAACTAACAATCAAAATACATTGTTAATCGCTAAAATGTGTGAAATGAACTTTATAATAAATATTAAAAATGGACCGTAGTAAAGCCGAAACGCAGTAGGGCCCCCAACGATAGATTCGTTTTTAAGAGTTTTTCGCTTTAATGTTTAATTTAATTTAATAATGAATTTAGGTATATTTAATCTCATTGTATCAGTTTTTAATAAAAAAAATATATATAGTCAAAACCGATCGGAGCCTGCTTAAAACGTTCGGTGTACGCTGCCTAACGCACAGCAATTTCAAGTCTGAATTCGGTTGATATATTTTCATTTAAAAATATAAAATCATACAAATTCAAAGGTGAAGAACTAAATTTTAACAAAATACTGGCGTGTAATAAAGGTACTAGGTAAATTACACGGCTGAACAAAAGCATACAAGTATTTTCCATCTTTTAGAATAAAATGCTGAAAGAGAAATTTCAACCAATTAGGCATTTTCTTGCTAAACTAAATTTTCCTATTACATTGCATATATATAGCAAACAACGGATCAAATACAGGGCTGTTCAAAAGTATTGGAATACTTATTTGGCTATGGTCAGTAGCATCATATTTCTCTAAATAACAAAGTTTTGTTAAAGATATCAGGAAGTGATGGAAAGTGTTTCATAAACTATGCTTAACGCATGATTTTTTTTTACTTGTGAGTAAGGCAGAAAGTAGAAACCTTGTTTTTATACGCGTGTGAAATGCATCAGAAAGAATATGTAGCGTAATATATGCCCTAGAATTCGAATATACAACTCAGAATATTCCATATTTTGAGCAATGTTGTTGATCTTTAAGATGAAAACAAGAGCACAGTCCGTCAAAATAGATTCTTAACTTTTTTTGTAGGAATACGTAAATAAAATACGCTACTTAATGAACTTTTCAAACATTTTTCAAAATATTATCCTCGATAAAAAAATTAATTTTACTTTATTAAAAACTGTAATATGTAAAAAAATACACAAATAAACATGGAAGAAGGACTGCATACAAATTTTATTCCGTCATTTTAAAAAACTAAAAACATTTAGTTTTCATAACAGGCTAGTAACAGGAGCTTAATTTTTTTTTTAATTACAAAACACAATATATATCCGATTAACCTGAAAAAGAAATCGCATGTTAAAAATTATTATTATTCTTATTTTTGTCAAGCCAAGCACTTTGACAATCTTTACTGTCAAAAGAATTTAATTAGTTATTCTGTACAATAATTTTCAAAATGATCATTAATGCAAGCAATTATTCTGTAAGTTTTTTCTTTCTTTTTCTGAAATTTATTTTTAATACCTTTATTAAATGAATTTCTACAAATTTAATTTGTTTCACTTCGATAATTCGTAAGTGATGTTATAAATAATAATTTTTATGTCAGTAAGGTTTTTTTAGTTTTCATGTATTTGTTTTTCATTAATTTTTATGTATTTATTCATGTTCTAGAAAATAATGAAATTAATTGTTAAATAAATGTTTGGAATTAATTTAAGCCTGAAGAATTTAAATATTCTCGGAGAGGACGGTTTAATTAAGTATTAATTGTGTTTATTTTTTTAACATTGATTTATTTTTAAAGAACTGAATTTAAAACTAAAATAACAACAACATTAAATTACAAATCATCGGGTAGGAATTATGTGCTTTTAATTAAATTTAAAATGAGTACTAGCGTTCTTCATTTTGTAATGCAAAAAATTAAATGCAAAAAAATTGCATACTTTGCTTACGCCCCGAGTCTCAATGATGTAAAATGATATCTATGCGAAATTTCAAGAAGATTGGATAATATTTAGAAGTTGCAAATTTTGATCACTTTTCGAAAATAGGTAAAAAATATGGGTTTTCAATGTTAATTTTTTTTATTGGGAAAACAAGAAAATACAAACTTAAAATTACATTAAAACTCGACAGTAAGTTGAATATGTAATATGAAAAGAAAACATAAATTATATTCTTAAAATTTGAAGGATGCAATCCCTTCCTCTGTTCATTTGGCGACGACTTTTTGTGTCATGCTCGACTATCCTTAACTTGGTAAATGTATATATATATATATATATATATATATATATATATATATATATATATATATATATATATATATATATATATATAAATAAATATATGTATATATATATATATATATATATGAAATTACTATTGGTGCTTATTATTGGGAATGAAGAGTCTTTTTGAATAAATAATACTCATTTAATCTTAGATATTAAAACATAGACTATTTACAGGCAGAAATAATGGTGGTAAAGGGGCCTTCGTTCGGAACTCACACGGCCTATCGCCGAAGTATCGTCGTATTTCGGGAAGCGAACCGAGATGTCCGTCCGCCATTCGCGTCAGAAGGCATCTGATCTGAATCTGTTCCCAGGCTTGGAGTTTGAACTTACTCAATCATCAACTTCTTTGTATGGAGTTTTTGCTAACGTCAGGTTAGCTCTCTCGAGAAGATGCCGAGTCTTAATTCCTTTCCAATTAGGTTGTTTTGGGAAAGTGTGGGCTCCCATATAGCACATAAGCTCCTCAATACCTCCCCAGGAGCTCCAAGTCATCCCATATTCCTCCTAATACTAAAATGACAAGATCAGGACGTCCTGGGGATGAGTCTTTTACGGTGTCCCCAGGAGTGAGCTCCCAGAAGCGTCCCTCGGAGCAACTTCCCAGGGACGCTGCTCCTGGGGAAGTACCTGGGAAATCATTCCTGGGGAAGTACCCGTTTACTCTTTCCTGAGGAAGTGCCGAGGAAGCCACAGTGCTGTCGCCATCTCCTGAGTGATTCTGGAGTACAATATTTAGTTTATTTTTATTAAAGTATTGAATTCAATTTGATCGGTATAGGTTTTTTAATGAGTTAATTTTATTTTATCAATTATTCGATATCTTATTTTTTTAGCAAGTTAGATAATTGTTATTAAATTGTAATTATTTTAAATTTTTGCTATAAATTTTAATCTTTTTTAGTTAAATTAAAAATTTTAATTTATTATTTCTGTTAATTCCTATTTTTATATACTAATTACTATTATGTATCTTTTAAACCAAATTTTGTTCATTTATCAATATTTTATCAATTATTAATAAATAACCTATTGAGTTTTGTTTTTTGTTATTATTACTTTTTTATTAATTAAGAAATTAACTTAACTTGTTTAAAGTAACTAAATAGTAAGTTTCTAAATTAATAATTTAAAATCTCTAAATAGAAGACAATTCTGGTTCATATGTTTTTTCTGATATTTAGAGGTAAAGGTATTTATGCAAAGAAAAAAAAAAAGAAATTCTTAAAGTAAGTTTGTTCATAAGTACCCGTTTAATACTTTGTTATGAAAATTATCTAAATCGAATCCTGATGCATCTTAATATCAAATGTTAAATGTTTATATATATATATATATAATTAGCTAACATACTTACTAAGCACTATTAAAAAAAAGTGTCGCGACGAAACTAGACATTTTTATCACAGCACATAACACCCTTTAAAATGGTACCTTTGGATTTAAAATGTATAAACATTGAGCCGCACCTCTCCCCCTCCTCAAATGCATACCAATACGTGGTTTATTTAAAAAGATTTTCCGTTTAAAAAATATACATTCCTATAAAATCAGTTAAAAATTATAAATTCACGCAAATTTAATGTTTAATTAAGGTTATTATCAATTAACTACCACTGTAATTTATGTATGTGTTGGGGATAAGAAAATGTTAGCTAAATAGAAGCATAAATTGAAGTGTCATTTCTGATCAATGGCGCCAGCTTATATGCGCCCATGGGGAGCAAGCCCACAGAATAATTTGATATCTCTATCCACCCATTATTATTTGAGCCCGCCCAATATTTATGTATTTGTTCAAAAATTTTTTGAGCACACTTAATATTTTACAAAAGTTGACGCCACTGTTTCTGATGGTTTAACCTATTTTCTTTTATTTATCATTAATTAATTTTTTTAATGTAAGTTGGACTTATTAACAAATTATTTTTCTAATAGCTTTTATAGATTATCAAACATAATATCATTATTATTATTTAAATTCTAAAAGATAAAGTGAAATCTTTATTTTGAAAACTTCAGAAATATGAATATTTTTTGATTCTGAAATTACAGATAAATATTTATCTGTATTTCCTTAATAACAAATATTTTATCACAATTTTCAACTGAAAAATATATTGCATTACTTAAAACCTTCATTTAACAAACCGATTTCATATTATATTTCTTCAGATATCTATAAAGCATGGAATTTCCTGTTTTACCATGCATGTACTTAGTTAGGTGACAATGAGAGTATTATCACATAAAGCAAACAATGCAGGAATCACCGTCTCAACCTTCCATCAATTACAAGATTACTATTATAAACTCACAATAAGCTACCCGACCCCTCCCCTTCCCAACCAGTTTTGCAGCTGAGAATGTTTCACGGGAATTTCACGGGAATCACTGAAGGAGAGAAAGGGAGAAAAAAAAAGAGTGTAAAACATCTTATATTTTAAATAAAGACATCAGTTCTTTTAGGCTTTTAAAATTGTCGAAAATCTTAGTTACTAAAAATACATTTCAAGAAGTTAACAAAGATATTTCCCGTCATTGATTAAATGAAAAAAGGTGCATATTGTATTTTTTATGCACTTAAAGATTTCATACAATTTTTAAAGACTATTAAATGGAGATTTAACTGAAAAGTAATTTTATTTATAACAATAAGAAAATAAAATAATTTTGTTAACAGATTCAAATTTTATTAATAGTTTCTATTTTATGTAACTCAAACAGTGTTTCAGTGTAATGATAAAATTTTACAAATGATTTTCACACGAAATTCTGATATAACAAAATTATACAAATTTGTACAATGGTGTGTAATTAATAAAAATACAGAATTTTAATATTTTTACAATGCTATAAAATAATACAGTGGTTTTACAGTATTTTTTAATCCCGCAACAAGTGGTAAATCTCCAAACATCTGAAACTCGTACCGTCGTATATAAGAATTTCATAAGTAACGGATTTAATTATTCGTTAATAAATGCTCGCCAAAATATACCTAATCACTTTAAAACGGGTTTGTTGATTGGTTGTATTTAGGACGGCCAATTATCAACATGAGGGACATATCAAGGGAGGGGGGGGGTGCCCACAGTGAAGGTCTTTCTAAAGGAACCTAACCCGTATTTACGCGAGGAAATCCAAGATTCGAAGAAAACCGCGGGAAACTCCAAACAATTAGGTCGACGGGCGCGATTGGGTACAATTCCAGCACATCCCATCTACCAGCTTCAAGAGCAGAATCTCTTGACAGCTGGGGCCCAGTATGAAACTGCAACAATGAAATATTTCAAAGAGTGAAAATTAGGAAAGAAAAAACTTAAGAAAAGACTAAGCAAATTTATATATTTTTTCATAAATTTATATAATTAGAGCACCTTTTACCAAGCGTAAAAAGAAAAAAAATCGATAAAAATTTCTGTAAAAAAAGTAAGAGCGAGAGAGAGCAAAAAGTTTCCTTTTTGTAAGGATTTACTTAGATTTTATTTGTCAATCATGAAAAAAAATCAAGGGACACATCAAGGGAGGAGAGTTGCCCTCCGGAGGGTCTTTCTAAAGGATGCTAAGCTGTATTTACGCAAGGAAGTTTAAGATTCGAAGAAAACCGTGGAAAACTCCCAACGATTAGGCCGACGGGTGCGATTGGCTACAAACTCAGCACCTCCCATCTACCAGCTTCGATAGCAGAATCTCTTGTCCGCTGGTGGGGTTCACAGTGAAACTGCAACAATCAAATATTTTAAAGAGTAAAAATTAGGAAAGAAAAGACTGAGCAAATTTATATATATATTTTTTCATAAATTCATTTAATAAGAGCACCAAGAGAAAAAAAAACGATTAAAATTTCTGTAAAAAAAAAGTAAGAGAAAGAAAGAGCAAAAAAGCTTTATTTTTGAAAGGATTCACTTAGTCTTTATTTGTCAATCATTAAAAAAAAATCATAATTTTAAAGAAACTATGTGTTTTAATCTCTTGCTATTTTAATCTCTGGAAATAATATTTTTACTAACTAAAATAAAATTTTATAGGGGATATCATCAGAAACGTTTTGCATCATTCATTGTGTATCAAAATATATAGTTCATAATTCATTTTCTAACTACAGAACGATTTTAATGGATTTTAAGTATTAAAAGCTAAAAGGAAATTTTTATCATTTAAAAAATTTTAAATTCGAAGACATTTATGTTATAACAAATAATTATTGATAATTTATTTAGAGTTATTAATTTAAATTTATGTCGAATGTATGCAAAAGGCACAAAAATTGAGGACATTTCCTAGTTTTAAGTTTCAAAAGCGGAGTAAAAATGCATGTATACCTTAGAAACCTTTACTCCTCATTGACCCTACAGCATAACGGTAAGAGCACGCGTCCAGAATACCAAGGTACTCGGGTTCAAGTCCAGGAGGAAAAATGAAGGTAAGAAATTTGTTACTAAATTATATCTGTGTATGTAAATCCGTCTGAATAATAGAAAAAAAAAACATTCGCGTTTTCTTCTAAAAAAATTTAAATTAAATCATAACTTTAATTTAATTTTTTTGAACATATTAGTGACCTTGAAGTTTCCCAAAGTCCTCCTATATCACTTCCTCAAATCTTCCCCAGAACCTCCCGGGGAGGACCCTAAGGGACGTCCTGAGGAGCGCGCCAGGATGCTGTAAAGCGGACATTTTCGGTTCCTGAGGACCTCCTGGTGACAATTTTCTGAAACCTCAGGTATGCCTGGGGGATGACGGTCCTGGGATGTGAATCCTCCCCAAGACATCCTGGGGAGGCAAGTGTGCTATATGGGCTATAATGCCAGATTGACACTCGGCCATTTTGATGTATATACGTCCTCGTATAAGTAGGCCAAAACAACAAAACAAGTCATAAGAAAACTGAAAAAAAAATTAAAAATACAAAAATTTTCCGTAATTTTTAAAAGCCAGAGGAAAAAAATTATTTCGATTAAAGAAAATTTTGAAAAACCTAAATTTAGAGAAACCAACTCACCAAATAGAGAAAAATAAAATTCAGATTCAGCCTTTTTATTGCGATCGTGCACTGCTACCACTATGTGAAAAAAAAAGTGTAAAAGGAAAAAAAAAATTAAAACATCGTTGTGTGCATGCTTACCTTCTTTCCGTCCTACAAAAGATTCGTCGTAAACTTCTTTAGAATATAACTTCCTGCCTAGTCAATCGTTTTAGTAGAAAAAAAGAGAAAGAAAAAAAAACTCTAAGAAAAACAAACAACAAAAAAATCCGTCTTAAATAGTGTAGCAACAACTGGTAAAAAAATAACTCTAGTTATTTGGGACATGGAGGGTCGGAAATAAACATAATAATACACAGTATACACAAATATTTTAAACAATCACTTGAATGAAATATTATAACACACACAAAAAGAATATCTAACATATAAAATACACAGATGATACATATCGGAGAGTTGATAACGCCGAATGTTTATATTAAAAAACAGCGGGACGCGAATAATCCTTGTGTCCATTTAGTCTTGAGATTGTAAGGAAAAAAATATTTACAACATGGTCCAGTCACTGAAAAAAATAAAATCAGCATTCTCTTGCATCTGCGTGGTCGAGAAAGAAAGAGAGAAACAAATAACTTTGGCTTGGCACTTTTCACGACGAGTGTCTTGCGATAGAAAAAAAAGAACAAATTGTTAAATGTTGCTTGATTTTAGTCAAATTCACACATATATACTGTAGAATGTAGATATCAGTTCCAAACTTAGATGATTCACAAGAGTATAAACGAAGAAGAAAAAAAATGTTTCATAGCATACCTCACAAATGGAGTTAGAAGAAGAAGAAAAATCTCACTCACTTGCTGCTGAATTAAAAAAAAAAAAAGTCACTTACACAATTCAGTTGAAGAAAAGTTGCATGTGAAATTGACGACTCAAAAAAAATGAAGCATATATTAACACTTGCTACTTTTTAAGTTTATCTTTTATAGCTCTTTGCTTATTGTTTTCTTTTTTTTATATTAAATTCATGTTTATTTGTTGTTATTTTTTAAATTCTTTAAATTATTTTTCAAACTGTCATTTATTTATGCTTATTTCCTTTTTTTTTAAATACTAGAATCTCTTTTCTTTTTTCACGTTATTTTATTTTAATATAGCAATAACAAAATCACCTGCTGTCATTGCATGTAATTTGTAATTTATATTCAAACACAAAATTTTCGCCAAATTGGCGGGGGGAAAAACACATGCAAATGGGGTGCGTACATGAAATCTGGGGATTAACTTTAAAGGTAAAATATGTTTTTTATTTTCCTTAAATATTGAAAATAAACTTTTAACATAAAACACATCTTATGCAAGTAAAGGTCCATGTTTAAAAAGCAATACATAAAAAATTATTGTTTTCATTGATCAAAATCTATAAAATTATATCTTAAAATAAAACCCTTTTTAAAGTTCATATCTATTAAACGCAATATCTCAATTACAAATAGCAGCAATACGATTTCAAGATGTTTTACATAAGCAGGCTTACTTTGAGCGTGTAATTGTGTATGCCTTACATTTCTTAGCAATGTAGGAAATGAACATGCAACGACTACAGTCACCGAAAAAAAAATCTTGACACTTGCGATTGTAGATGTTTTGTTAAATATCTATAAATATATATGAGGAATGACTCTTAAACTCCAGATGTATAAACTAAATAGTACAGGTCATATATTTTTGAGAAGATTTTTTTCTAAAATCCAATACCGGGCCAGCAACAAATTGAAAAATAACGAATATCTTTTGAATGACCCTGTCAAAATTAATGTAGCAAAAGCGTTGAAACTGCACATTATGATTACGTGGCTTATGATAATAAACTGTGTACACTTTTATGCGGATAGCATGTATTTCCGTAGAAAAAATAATGTTTTTATAAAACGGTCCCAAATTTTTCCAAGTTTTATACTTATAATTTGCAAAGTTCTTAATAAAAAACAATGTTCTTTTCAGAAAATATGAGAAACAACATGTACATAATACCCTGTGATCAAAATTTAAAAAATATTAATAATTGTATGAAAAATGAGCAGGTTTACTAAATAAGTTTTTACTGCGCATGGGTCAACACTATAAAAATCCATTTGCATATCGAGTTAAATAAATGTATAGAGCAACTTTTGTTAAAGTTTCAAAATCATAACTTGAAAATTCTGAAAATTATTGTCTAAAGAATAAGATCAAAATCCGGTATTCCCAAAATGAAACAAACAAGTAAGAAAAATCATGCGTTAAGCATAGATTATGAAGCATTTTCCAAAACTTCTTGAAATCTTTTACAAAACTTCGTTATCCAGGGAAATTGTCCAGATCCAAATATGTATTCCAATACTTTTGAAAAGCTGTATATTTCATCTGTCAGTTGATATATAAACTATATAATGGTAAAATTTAATTTACCAAGAAAACGCCTAACTGTTTAAAATTTTCCATTCATCAATTTACACTAATAGATGGAAACTTACTTGAATACTTTTGTTTAGCCCTGTAGTTTACCTAGTACCTTTAATGCAAGAAAATATTCTCCTAAAGTGTAATTTAAAAAAAAATTCTATTTAAAGTTCTTAAATCAAATTTCCAGGAATTATCATCCAAAGGCGAATATGTATCCAGTTTTTTGTATGACCCTGTAGATCATTTTATTTATAATACCATTCTACAAACATTTCTAAGTAAACTAAATGCAGTTCAACGTAAAAAGGCATATCGTATTTTAAAACCATCTTTAAGTAAATTACGCTCATATTCAGTAACCTTTCCGAGATCATTTGCGCAACCCTGTATATCTAAATTTGTAACAACTAGCATTTATATAAATCACATAATATGCATACATCTGAAACTTAAAAGCATGTATCATAATTTAAAAAAATGCATTTCATCCATCTAACAGAAATCTTCTATAATAATCAGGACTTCGGATAGAATATACTGTTTAAAATCTTTTGTGTGTCCCTGTAAATGCTATGCACTACGTATTATGCATGAAAAAACTCATATTATTACTCAGCAACGTATATCGATTTGATTATATATGAAATCGTTTACCATATTATTACTCATGTTATTACTCAGCAACGTATATCAATTTGATTACATATGAAATCGTTTACCATAATTAAAATATATCGCAAACAATCCCCCCCTTTATTATTATGTATTGGAATTCGTTTGTGTGGCCCTGTAAATGAATAATTACAATTCTTTTCGCTGCATACTTTACAAAATGCATATTTTAGTGCACTTTGTAGATGCAAATGAATTTGAAAATGTTTGACAGGGTGTAATACATTTAAAATTAATTTGAAACGATTTTTCCCCATAGGCCGTAATGTATTGAAAAACTTTTGACTGTCCCTGTAAATAAACTAAAAATAGCAGAAACTTCATTTTCAATAGGATTCGTTCTTGGATAAACGTCATCAAAAATTTCATAACAATCGAAGTATATTTACGAGAGTTAGAAAGCGGACAGTCGGCCACCCGGCCAGACAAACCGAATGCATAAGCACTTTTCAAATTTGTTGGAAAGTGCTAAAAAAATGAGGGGCTGTATCCATTTTCCATTGATTAGTGTCTACAAGGTTTTGCACGTACTCCTATATTTGGATACAGCTCCTCATCTTTTTGCTTCATTTTGGGAATAACGGATTTTGATCTTCTTCTATCGGCGATAACTTTCAGAATTTTCAAGCTATGATTTTGAAACTTTAACAAAAGTTGCTCTATATATTTAGCTAATACAATATGCAAATAAAATTGTGATATAGTTGACGCATGCGCAGTGAAAATTTATTTAGTAAACCTACTCGTTTTTCAGACAATTATAGATAATTTTTAATTTTTATTACAGGGTATTCTGCATAATGTCGTTTCCCATATATTCTGAAAAGAACATTGTTTTTTAATAAGAACTCTGCAAATTATAAGCAAAAAAGTAGCAAAATATGGGACCGTTTTTATAAAAACCTTAATTTCTCTACGGAAATACATGCTATCCGCATAAAAATGGACACAATTTCTTACCATAAACCACTTAATCATAATCTGCAGTTTGAACGCTTTCACTCCATTAGTTTTGACAGGGTTATTGAAAAGCTATTGGTTCTTTTTCATTTTGTAGACTGTCCCCTATTGGATTTTGGATAAAAATCTTTTCGAATATATGTGACCTGTACTATTTTTTTATATATCTATAATTTAGTTGTTATTCCATATGTATATTTTTAGATATTTAGCAAAACGTCTAAAATCGCAAGTGTCAAGATTGTTTTGGCTGTGAGTGTATTTCAATACCAAGCATATGCTTGAAAATTGATTTAAGAACAAAACGATGCTTTAAGAATATTTAACCTTTTTTTTTATAATACACTTGAAGAAAACCTTTTATTTATTCTGAAATTTCATTTTCCGAAATTCTATGGCATTCAACGAATTCAACATCTTAGCAACAAACGTACTTTGTTTTTTAAAGCGATAATTTTTTTTTTTAATTTTAAGCATCGAATGATGTTCTGAAGTAATTAAAAAATAATAAAAAAAAAATGCATAAATTGTTTAAGGCACCCATTTGAACACCATGTCATAGCAAGCTAGCAGAGTCAGCACAGGGAGTACTGTCGCGTTCAAAGGATTAACAGACGAAACCTGTAGACAATCAACGTTACAGTAAATCATATGTATAAATCTCCCCACTTCTTTAATTTTTTAAAAAATAATTATTCTCAGCTAGTGTCAAAATGTTCTATGATTAAACCATATTAAATATCTAAGCACATAAAATAACACCCAAGTCAGAGGAAACGCAATTAACATAATTTATTTGAGAAAAACTACACAGAGATTAGATGCATAGTCTTTCTATAAACATAATTAATTGTGCAAAAAAAAAAAAAAAAAAAAAAAAAAAAAAATGCAGGCAAAAAACATAAATTAAATAAAGACACTGTAAAATACATTTGGGCACTGTAAAAGACACTTTGAATAAATGTTTGATTCGATTATTATTAGAATATTTTCATGATGTAAATTTTCATTTAAAAGCCCACACTTTTGACTGAAAAAAACCCGGATGATAATGTTAAGCATTGAATGGGATATTAATATATAAGAGCGTTCTTTGCAAATCTCTTACTCAAAATTTAATATTCTTACAAGATTTTTTTTTCCATAGGATAGATGAGAACGATCTACAACCGGGCTAGTTTTTACTTTTTAAATTTTCATTTCAGATTTTTTAAAAAGAAATACTTTAACTTTCGAAACCGGTTTGAACCGGTTCTGAAATTGAAAGTATTACAACATAAAAAATCTAAAACCAAAATTGAAAAAGTAAAAACTAGCCCTGTTGTAAATCGTTCTCATCTATCCTATGAAAAGAAATCTTGTAAAATTATTAACATTTGAGCGTGATATTTGAAAAGAATGCCCCCTTAGACTTAACATTATCATCCGTGTATTTTTCAGTCAGTAGTGTAGTCTCTAAATGTAAAAATCTATTTTTTTTTTTTAAATATTCATGTTTACCAATAATTGATATTTTTAATATTTAAAACAAATGAATCCCCTTAACCTCGTCTAAATATTTGTATTGCGTCATTCTAGAAATTATTAAGCATTTTAGAACATTTTTATTGCTACGTCTGAACAAAATCTCTTCCTACTGTAAGTTGAGCAGAAACAAAGTAGCTTCGCTTAAATTCTCTAACAAAAGCGATTTTTTTTCTTTAAAATTTTATGTGAAGAAAAAACTTTCACTTCTTATATGATATCTTAGAGAAAACAAGTTCAGAGCAAATAAAATATCATAAATATTCATATATATTTTGAAAGAAAAAATATATCTTAAGAGATCATATATTTTGCAAAAATAATACGAAAATAAATTTTGACAAAATATAATGTTCTGCTTAATACCATGAAAAATCAATGAGGTAAACCTAGGAAATTTTCTGTACTGGAAGCATTAAATTTAAGTGAAATCTTTGAGATATTTATTTATTTATTTATTATTCTGAAAATGTGGTTTTTACAATTTTATCTACCATGGGTATGGAACTATCAAATTAGCATAATTTTTGTTTCATACTGACAGCCATATGTATGCATAATTATTGTAGCAAAAAAAATAATTTAATGCATACTTAACCCTATGAGACTGAAACATAGCTAAAATATTTTCAAAAACTGTTTTTTAAGTCGCATTTTTTTTACGGATAAAATGGCAAACATTCTTTAATGTATGAGTTTAGTTTCAACATATTCAAGAACATGTTGAAAAAGAAAACTTGTAATTCTATCTCCGAAGAAGTATATATTAGTGCTGGTATGATGTTTATTTATATATTCGGATACATTTAATTCTGCAATTGAATAATATACAAAACGATTTCTCTTCTGTATTGGACAAAATTTCGTTTTATCTGAAATGATATGTTCGATAAAACGATATAGAAATATAGATGTATATACCGGGTCCCAAAAATAACTGACGGAATTTAAAATTCAATAACTTGCAAACGGTGACAGCTATTTAAAAAAATTTTGAAGGAGGGTTATGTATAATGTCAGGAGTTTTTTATTGTAATTATTTTACTTCGAATTTCAGACAATAGGTGGCGCGGACGTCGATTGAAGGCCAGGTGATCAGTGCTGGGTGAAGCGTCGACTTGGCCTTCAATCGCCGTCAGTGCCATCTATTGTTTGAAATTCGAGCTAAAATAAAAAATTATGGTAAAAAAACTCCTGACATTATAAATAACCCTCCTGCAAAATTTTTTTAAATAGCTGTCACCGTTTGCAAGTTATTGAATTTTAAAATCCATCAGTCATTTTTGGGACACCCGGTATATATAGATAAGATGTGTATGTGTGATAAGATATAAAATGTTTAGATAGTAAAAAGGATAAAACAAACTAAATTAACTTTCTCTAAAACTGAGTCTTTATTTCGAAAAATTAAAAAGAAACCCCAAGCTATACGTGCATTGGAACTATAAATTCCTGATGCCTTCCAATTTATTCAAGAAAATTTAAAATTTAAACAAAGTATCTAGCATTTGATTCCGTTTGTACGTTTTAACGAACATTAAGTGGACGGAAACAAGAGACGTGTTAGGAAAGAAAACTTCTAACAGTTCTAGAAATTACTGACTATTTGTTATTTATGAGAAATACTGCGCTGCATCATTTGTATGCTATTTGCATCGTTTACAAACTATTTTCTTTACAATATTTTGTATGTTTTCTGATATTTAAATAGTTTTTTAGCTGAAATGTAAACAGAGCCTATTTTTAGTCTTAATACGTAACAATAAATAACGTGCCAAAACGTTAAAGCACTGTGCAGGATTGTATAAATGCATTTATGTCTTATGTGTTTATGAACGAGATACTTTATATAAATTTATTTTATTATTATTCTGTTACTAGGAATGTTGCTTTATTAATCAGTTGCATAACTGTTCTTTTATTTTTAAAAAAGTTTACGTTTAAGAACTTTTTAGTCTTTAATTAAAAATGAAGCGATTATAATAAATAAAAATAATAAAGAAAACAAGGATAAGTAGACTTATAAATTTATTTATTTCTCGAATTGATGCTTCGATTTTCACTATCAATAACACTTATTGTGATGCATAGTATATGCTATAAAAACAGGTATTCTTTTTAATTGATAGACATACTTGCCAAATTCCCGCTTTTTTTAATTATTAAAACATAGTTTAAACCAGAAAACTTATTTAATAAATGAAAGTATTTAGATTTAGATTAACTGCCACATCGAAGGAAGAAACATTTAATATAATACATTTTCTGGAGGTAAAAAGGTTTCTTTGTTTTTTAACCTCTTCAGTCCCTGAGTACCCAAATGGGTACATCAGTTTTGTCCCATTTTATTAATGATACTCAAATATAAATGAAATTTCGATATAAGACTAATATATTTAAATTCTAAGATTGGAGCTAATGAAAAAAAAAAAAAATCTCGCTCAGAAGTCAAACGAGAGAAGAAATAATTCAGTAATAATTAAAAATACTGTAATAATCGCCAGTAGCGAAGAGGTTAAAAAAGCGGGAGATTGTTAAATATGAACATACCTTTTTTAGAAAGATGTAAATGCCTTTTAAAAATAAAAAGTAAAATATTTATTACTTTGTTATTGGTTTAAAATTACAGAATGAAAAATTTATTATGTATTATTATTTTTATTCAAAGACATATGGCGACTCCATAAATAGAATTCACACAACTCGATTGACTGGTGTGATTTCGGGAAAAACACTTTCCAAAATTTGGCAAATTTTCGGCCGATTTTAAAGGGATTTCTTATATTTTTGCCTTTTTAACTTACATAAGAGAATATTTTTAAGAATGTAAATCTTAAATCAAGCCGCTTAATCCAATCATGCACTGGGAAGTTGATATCCAAGTTACATTGTACCATCTTTTAAACTACCTTAATCGCTTGCACAATTTTTAAATTTCGAAAATTTATTATACATCCAGTAGATATCCTGACATTCAACGCTTTGAGATTTAAAACTTATTTTTTATGGTGTATAGAATACTTTCATTCAAAAAACATTATATTAACTAAAACTTTTATGTGTATAAAAAAGAAACATTTTATTCACAAAGGCTAGTTATGTGAATTTGTATAGCTTATTGTCAGGTTCTGAGAAAACATCTTCTATTAGACCTGGAATTTATGTTATTTTTATCTTGATATTTTATGTTTTGTATGGGCTGTGTACTGACGTTTGATTGTGACATTCTTTCTTTGTCTAAAGCCTGAGTGAACAGGTGGTGAGGGAAAGGAAAAGAAGATTGCAGAGGTGAGTGTTTGACCTTCTGGGATGTCTATTGAAGAAGGGAAAATAAAGGATTTCCACGAATAGGAAGGTTGACATTGGGGAAAAGTAGGAATTGAGAAGGGCAGTGTTTGGCTGAGATACATTCAGTTCGGACCGTGAGAGCAGGTGTGGACGGATGTTCCTGTGTATAGTGCTCTTGGTCGAACAGTGTAGGCTGAGAACCCAGGTGTTGGGAGATTCGAAGTTGATCTCCGATAAAGTTAATCTAACGAGTATAGAGGGAGAGGGAGAAGGTGTAATTTGAACAGTACACAGCCAACTTTTTACTGTATTTAATTTAATGTTGAACCGGGTCACTTATACCCGAGTTATAAATGTAAATAGTGTATTATATTGTGTACATAGAGTATAAATAAACTGTTAGTTTAGTTAATTGACAGCGTTGGTGTTCATTTACACAATCCTCACAGTGGGTGACCGATGTCACCTAATAATATCGGTGGTGGCAGCAATAACTACTACGGACTTTCTTCAAAGTTGTGCGGACTAAGAGGAAACGTCCGACACTTATATTCAAAATATTAGAATAATTATTTTTTTCTATAAATCGAAAATATCGTTTGGTAAATAAATATTGAAATATATGACGGAACGAAATTTTTGCCTTACTTTTAACACAAAATAGGTAATATGAACTTTAAAATATCTAGGTTTACTTAAAAAGCGATTAATGTACTAAGATGTTTTTAAATTAAATTAATTATTAACATCTGTATTTGATTATTTTATTCGCCTTTTAAATAAACCTGAAATTTTTAAATTTCATATTATATATATTGTTTTGTAATTTAATGTCATTGAATGCAAATGAACAAACGATACTTTTATTATAAATTTATTTTTAATTAAACTTATTTACTAACTTAAAATTAATATCATTTTCAAAAAGATTAATTGATTTTTTTTTTGAAAATTCAAAATATCAGAATATTCAAATGGCATAAAATATTAGAAAGTTTCACATTAATTCTCACTTAATTGTCTCCAATTTCTAACTCATATCATCATTGATTAAATTCAGACGATGTTATTTGTAATCAGTATTTTTCTATTTTTATTTTATTTTATTTATTTATTTATTAATTTTTAGGCACGTTCGTAATTATGCAAATACGTAGCACCTATTGTTGTCACTCAGTCCGTCCGTCTGACCGTCTGTCTGTCTATCTGTCCATCTATCTGTCTCTCCGTCTATCTGTCCGCATATAACAACGCAAAAACTACCAAACCGAATCCTTTGAAATTTAAAATACACAATTATAACATGATTTTGTCGAGTCATTTAAAATTTTATGAAAATCGGATGGATAGATCAATTACAGGGACAATCAAAATGATTCCGTTACATTACGGTCAATGGGGAAAAACGTTTCAAATGCATTTTAATCGTTTGAAATTTAAGACATATAATTATTACGTAATTTTGTCTAGTCATTTCAAATGTTATGAAAGTCGGATGCATAGATCATTTACAGGGACAATCAAAAGTATTCCATTACATTACGGTCAATGGGTAAAAAGTTTCAAATGCATTTTAATGATATTACACTCATTCGAGCATAATGGAATTGGCATGAATCTATGTATATTAAAATATACATTCTGTACAATCTGTGATGCAAAGAATTTTTATTATTAAATTACAGAGCCACACAAAAGTATTCCACTACATAATACTATACGGGGAAACATTATTTGGGGCATATTTTAATTATATTCAACTATTTCACATTTTTACGAATAAGAAGTACGTTGCTGAGGTGTAAAAAAATTACTTCCTGCATATTTACAGAAACACAAAGATTTCGACTACTATACTGTATCCGAAGTACGCTCTACTATTTCAGCAAGATCTGAATATTTTAAAAACTTCGTTATCGTACGAACGCTCTTCATTTGCTACGCTTCACGGGCAATTTCCAACTTGTTCTTTTTAAAATGGGTCATGTGAGTGATATTTCCGAAGCTATTTAACTTCGCATGTTTGGTTTTTATCGGTACGGTGAAAATCAATGGTATAAGGTGAATCATTAGTTAAGAAATTTTTTTTAATAATATGCGATTCTTGCACAAAAAATAGAAGGAGGGGTTGAAGTTTCTATATCAACAACATTAAGACGTCTCCATAAATTTAAGTTTGAACCTCGTGTACCAAAAACAAAATATCTCCTGTCTGAAAAAAAAAAGATTTTCTGGGTACAAAGAACTGAATTAAGCCATGTAAAAAATATTAGAAATTGTTTTCGAGTTTAGGGAAGGCTGATAACGATTGATTTTTGTTAATTATTCTTTCAATTTCAAAAATAAATTATTGTCTAGAGATAAAGGAATACTTTTGTGAATCTTGCGGTTACGAAACATCTTTTTTTTACAGGATAGATTCATAAAGAATTGTTTCCTTTTGAAGTTCTCTTTTAATTTAATATTATTTATTTTATTAAAAGTAGTAGAAATTGTTGATTCTTTATTTCTTCGAGATTAAAGTATTTCAATATATATCAATTGAAACTTTTTACAAAAAATCCTTTCTTCTATACTGAAAACAAACCATTTTCGTATTTTAAGATACATTTGTATTTATGTACAGAATTAGCACCTATAGTTGTTGTCTGGTCCGTCTGTTTGTATGTTCGTTTGTCTTCCTATGTCACCGACTGCAGCCCTACTAGCGGCCCAGAGGTTCTCCTCTCCAAGCTAGAACACAAAAGGTGCTTGATTCGAACACAATCGTGCCCATCATCCAAATCGTTTGGAGTCTACCGAACGTTTTCTTCGAATCTTAAAATTTGTTGCGTAAATATGAGTTAGGTTCCTTCAAAAAGAACGCCCACAGGAATCACTCCTCCACTCAGGACCTATATCCTTCATGCCGATGATATGTCATCACAAACACAACCAAACAACACACCATCTGTCCGCTTGTAATAGCGCAAAAACCGCTCAACCGAATGTTTTGTAATTTAAAATGTATAATTGTTACATAAATGTGTTGATTCATTTGAAATTATGTGAAAATATTTTGCATAGTTCAATTACAAGGACAGCCAAAATATTTTCTCTATTTTACAAGCAATGGAAAAATATGTTTCATGTGCATTATAATATGACATTCATTTGAGCATAATGAAATCGATATGCATTTATAAAGTGCATTAAGTTACGCATTCATATATTCTGTAGAATATGTGATGCAAAGAATATTTGTTATTTATTTACAGGGCCGCACAAAATAATTCCATTACATAATGGTATAAGGGAAAATATTTTTTCTGGCGTACATATATTGCATTAACCTATTTCATACGTGATTAAATTGATATACGTTGCTGAGGTTTACTACAAATTACTTCATCTGCAATAGAAGAACCATAATATCTATAAGGACACTCGAAACATGGGACATGATTACAATGTTTAAAGATAGAAAACCAACGATTATAAATGCACAAATAATGTATGAAAAAGTAGCAAACAGCTGTTTCGAATCTACAATCGAGATTCTTCATCAGTGCAAAACTCAGCGAGCTAGAAAAAGGAAAACTGAGCAAAGAGACAGAGAAAAGCAGGTTTATATACCCGCTACGGGGACAATCCCGTCTAAAGAAAAGCAACCAATGAGAAGAAAGTAGCCTGAACAACAAGGTAGACTAGTGACATCTACCGGAGAACGAACAAAACGAAAACACAAAAAGCGAAGGGGAAAAAAGTATTCAATTAAAGATTTCCAAATTCTTCGAAAATAAGGAGTACGTAATAAATCATTGACTAATGAGTGAGAATTTTCAATGATGTGGTAACCTTCCCAAAAATTAAATTCAAGAATAGAAGGACACTTATGGATAATGGTGGCTGAAGAAAACTTGAACTTATGTTGTGAAGACCAACAATGTTGAGAAATAAAAGGGCGTTTAAGCTCTTGATTTTTGACATACCTATTATGCTCCTTTAAACGAAACCTAAGAGCGCATTTAGTCTGACCAATATAAGAAAGACCAGATTTGTAAGAAATTTGGTAAATACCTAGGTTATCTAAGTAATCAAGGGGTTCTTAAGATTTGAAAAAAACATTTTATTAACAGGAGTAAAAATAACATTAAAATCCAACAATTTTAAAAGTTTAGCAACTTGCTAATTGATTTTGGGTAAAAATGTCAAAACAGAAAAAGTATTCGAATTAGAATTAAATTGTTTTCTTTCAGACTGGGTGGATTTTGTCAATTTTCTGTGAATTGAATCTATAATATTAGGGGAATAACCCCGATCAACAACAATAGCTTTTAGATAATTAAGTTCATCTCTGAGTAACTGAGGAGTTGAACAAATATCGTAAACACGGAAAACAAAAGTTTTAAAAGCCGCAAATTTCTGGTTAGAAGAATGAGAAGAATATCTGTGACGTGGAAGACTGACCGCAAAAGGTTTGCGAAAGACAGTAGTCTAAAAATTATCTTCATTGTGAATAACAAGGACATCCAGGAAAGTAAGGCAATTATTGGATTCAACTTCAAAAGTAAGTTGAATGCAAGAATCAATAGAATTCATGATAGGGAAAATATTATTAATATCTGAATTCATTTCAACTAAAGCATCAACTAAAATCGGACTAAGTGAATTAACCATAGCCAAACCGTCAGTCACACGAAAGAAATTCCCATTAAATACAAAAGTATTTTGAGATAAGCCAACCCGTGTGAGAAGAATGAACTCCTCGATTTCGAAAAAAGAAAAATGAAATTCACAGAGCCTTTTCTTCAAATAGTCTAAAGCCCCTTCGACAGGAATATTAGTATATAATTAAGAAACATCAAAAGAAACCATCATGTGGCCTTATGGTTTAAAACTGTGAAAATCTTAACAAATTCAAAAGAAGTCTCAACAGTGAAAGAATTGCTGCTTGAGAGGGGAGAAAATAAGGAAACTAGATATTTTGCAAGTTTATAAGAAGCCGTACCGATATTGGAGACAATGTGTCTAAAAGGAATGTCAGGTTTATGAACCTTTGGTAAAGCATAAAACCTGGCACAATGTGCAATTGAAGGAATAAGAGACCTCTTTAATTTAGCAGGAATAATGTGTGAAGACTTAATGGCAGATTTGATAGTATCCATTTCACTAGAAAAACGGGATTTGGGGATATCCACATAGGGACCATCATTAATTAATTTATGGGATTTTTCCAAATATGTAGACTTGTAAAGAACAACAATCTGACCACCTTTGTCAACTTTGGTTATAATCAAATTCGGATCATAACACAAACTTTTTAGACAATATTTTGCTGAACTATTAAGATTTGGCTTATAAATATTAGAATTGAAATCGACAGTATTGACAATGAGAGGCCTAATACTCTTTTTGAATATTGACAAAATCCACCCAATCTGAAAAGAAAAATTTTAATTCGAACTCCAATATTTTGGCTGTTTTGCCATTTTCCCCTAAAATTAATTAGCAAATTGCTAAAATTTTAAAGAAGGTTCGATTTCAATGTTATTTTTTCTCATGTTAATAAAATTGATTTTTCAAATCTTAAGCACCCCATTGATCGTTCAGATAACTGGGGCATTTACCAATTTTCTTGCCAATGAGATTTTATTTATATTGGTCAGACTAAACATGCTTTCAGATTTCGTTTAAAGAAGCATGAAAGATATGTAAAAAAAAACAAGAGCTTAAACGCTCTTTTATTGCTCAACATTGGTGGTCTTCACAACATAAGTTCAACTTTTCTTCAGCCACCATTACCATAAGTGTCCTATTCTTGATATTAATTTTGGGGAAACTTACCACATCATTAAAAATTTTCACTCCTTCGTCAATGACTTATCAAGTACTCCTTATTTTCTAAGCATTTGGAAATCGTTAATTTAATGCTTTTTCCTTTCGTTTTTTGAGCTTTTGTTTTGTTCGTTCGCCGGCAGATGTTGCTACTTGTCCACCCAGTTGTTTAGTCTGTTTTCTTCTCATTGGTTGCTTTTGTTTAGGTGGGATCGTCCTCATAGCGGGTATACAATCCTGGCTTTCTCTGTCTCTTTCCTCAGTTTTGCTTTTTCTAGCTCGTTGAGTTTGAAAGCACTGATGAAGAATCTCGATACTAGATTCCAAACAGCTGTTTGCTAACTCTTCACACAATATTTGTACATTTACAATCGTTGGTTTTCTATCTTTAAACATTTTTGCACAAAGGCTTTATTTGCTATTTTAATGATTACAGTGTCTGTCAAAAGTATTCAGTTACATAACGATTAATGACAAAAAATAGTGTAGAGTGTATTTTAATGATGTCACAAATTTTTCAACGAGTGTAACACTTTTTGCAGCAAGATCTGAATATTTATAAAACAGGCTGTAATACGAAATCACCTCGTTTGTCATGTTAAACGTGCAATTTCCGACTTGCTATTTTGAACTTTTCTTAGAAGATAAAAAAAATTCATATATAAATTTTAACGTTATTTTCTTGGGAAAAATTCATGTTTAATACACAATAATATCTTTATTTATAATTTTAAACTTTCTTCTAAAAGATAAAAATAAAATAAAATTAGGAAATGAAATATATTAGTTTTTCTTAATATTTGTTGTCTTGTTTGTCTTTTAAATAATCTTAACCCATGCAATTACTCATATTCTAACTGTAACATGAAAACTACTGCCAAATTAATAATTAAAATAATCTTATGTTTGTGCAAACCCTTATAAATGGTTTGTTCTTTTGATAAATATAAAAAGAAAACATAAAATCCTTCTCCAGCATTTTTTTATAAAGAAAATTTTTTTTTTTATTTGTTTGTATACTTCAACAATGTCGTTTGAATATAAGTGAGAATTAAATTCCATTTCTTGCCCATGTATTTTTACGGATGACATATAACTTTTGACTGCGCTTTAGCCTTGCTTAAATAAATCTTTTCAATTTGCTCGCATTGTAGTTACGATCCAAAGCTCTTTTTGAATAGCTGAAATAAATATCTAAAATTTGCAGATTATATTCTGGATATACGGAACAATAATGAGTTTTTGATGGTTTGAATGTTCAAAGAAACTTGCTTTCTTTTTTTCAGCTATTTATGACAGCAGATAATTTTGTAACGATAATGTAAAAATGAGGGCATATTTTTATTATAGATGAAATAGATATTATGTTGCAAAAATGATTTAGGGAAGTAATATTAAAAGGATACATAATTGGGAGCATTATGATCTAAAATAATACAATGTTTAAAAATTTTATTTTATTTTTTAATAATACTGTGTAGTAAAGTAATTCAAAGAGCCAAAATAATATTATTTGAAAAAATATATATTAATGTTAACCATACAATGTGGTAAAGAATATCGATGAATCGAAAAAAAAAACATTTCTTGAAAAAAAAATATTTTTATGTTTAACCATATTCTATTCTGACAATGCAATGTAGTAAAGCGATTTGAGGTACCAAAAAAAACTAATATTTGAAAAAAAATTGAATATTTAACCATATTATGTAGTAAAGTAATTCGACGAATCCAAAAAATTATTATTTGAAAAAAAAATGAATGTTTTACCATGCAATGTAATAAATCAATTAGGGGTACGAAAAAGAAATATTATCTGAAAAAATATATGTATTTGAATGTTTAATTATGCAATGTAGTAAAGCAATTCGAAATAACAAAAAAATATATGTTATTTGAAAAAAAAAATATTTGAATGTTTAACCACTCTATGCTGTGAAGCAATTCAAAGAACAAAAGAAATATTATTTGTAAAATAAATTTTTTTAATACTTAACATACTATGTAGTAAAGCAATTGGAGGAATTAAAAAATAATATTATTAAAAATATATACATGAATGTTTAAGGATACTATGTAACAATGTAATTCGAGGAACCAAAAAAAATTTATTTGAAAAAAAAAATAGTAATAATGTTTAACCATTCATGTAATAAGGCAATTCGAGAAACCTAAAAAAATATTATTAGAAAAAAAGATATTTGAATGTTTAATCACACTATGTAGAATAGCAATTCGAGGGATAAAAAAATTAAAATTTGAAGAAAAAAAAGCTTAACCACATAGTAAAGCAATTGAAGGAATCAATATATATATATATATATATATATATATATATATATATATATATATATACATAGGTTGATATTTTTTGAAAACATTATTTGAATGTTTAAACATATTATGTAATAAAGCCATTCGAGGACCAAAATAAGGTTCTTCTAAACACCTAATTAACAAAGTGGTTGATACATTTGCTACTATTCAGTATGTGCCAGGTTATTATAATTAAATTTATGCGTAAACGTTCCAATTTCTATTCAAGTTTGCAATCTATACTAATAAAAGAACAAATCGCTCTGTCTGTGTGTTTGTGTGTCTGCGATAGCTAGCAAAATCTATGGGACGTACGAAGCTAAAAATTTTTATGAGAGTAGCCCAATATCACTCCTGATGCACCTGAAGCTCAGAATTTTAATATTTTGATTAATTTCAAATATATTAATTACGAAGTGGAACTCACTTTCTTCAAAAAGTCATTTTTTTTTAATGTTCGGGGAAAGAAATCGTTTACACATGTGCACAAACCCTTTTATGCACCTTGACGAAAGAAGTAGCATTTATCGGCGTTTATTTCTGTTTTTGGATCATTTTGTTTAACCCTCTCACTGACAAGCCCGTCTATAGACGTTCCCTAAGCTCCAGGTTTCACTGCAATGCAAGCAATAATTAAAATGATATAACTCAGTTGATTTAATGGATTTTTAATACATTGTGCAATGATTAACACACTCAAGGATAACATTCATATTCGTAAATAAGATTTTTCTATAATTTTGAAAGAATCATATTTTTTTAGCAATTAAAACAAAATACTGAGAAAACAACATTACAATTTTGCCCTTTTGCAAGACTGTCAGAGGGTTAAATCCAAATCAACCGAATTGCTCGGCGCAGTTAAACTTAACAGACATATTTCGAAAGATCGTACTTTTAGCTTTCAAATGCTATAATCAATTCGAAATAATGTTGCAGTTAACGATATAAAAAGAAATATTTAAAAAGAGTCGTTTTTTCCAAAACCATTTTTCTCGCTTTTGTGAATGCTCTTCCAGGGCGTAATTTTTAAAATGTAAGCAAACAAAATAAAAGATATTAAATTTGAAACTTTCTTCTTACCGAGATGGTGCAATTGTTTTTAAAATATTTGGATTTTAACCCTTTCAAATACACTGGCAAAAGGAACACATTTTTCCACTCGCACAGAGGATATTTTTTCTATGCTAAAATTATTTTAACGTACATGTTTTAACTCAATCTTTTAAAATCTTCTCAATAGAACAAATTTATACTCCCTACAGAAAATTCAAAACGTTCGGACCGATAGAAATAATTTTATTTAAAATAAAATGTGCGAAAAATTTGATGAAATCAATAAAAACAAATCGTTTTCATTGCAGTTTTGCCTTAGCAAAGCGCAATTCTATAGGTACCAGCAAACAAAAAACATATTCTTAAAACTTAAAAATATTCTTATAATCTATAATGCAATCGGTTTTTAAAATGTAAGATTTAACTCTTTCAAATACTCCGGCAAAATACAGTCACTTTTCGACTCACAAATAGAATATTTTTTCTACGCTAAAAGTGCCTAAGCTTACATATTTCAGCACAATCTTTTAAAAGCATCCCAATAGACCAAATTTACAACCTTTTAAAAAAATTAAAACATACGGACGAGTAGAAATATTTTTTACAATATAAAAAGTGCGAAAAAAATGACGAAATCAATAAAAACCAGATCGTTTCATTGCGGTTTTGCCTTTCCATGGCGCAATTGTATACGTCCTAATAAAACCAAAAATATTTTCTTAAAGCTAAAACACTTTTATAATCTATGATGCAATTTGTTTAAATAAATACGAGATTTAACTCGTTCAAAGACACCGCAAACACGAATCACATCTCTGCTCACGGAGAATACATTTTTCCTACGCTAAAAGTAACTAAATGGTCGTATTTTGCCCAAACTTTTTAGAGGCTTTCAATACACCAGATTTCCATTACTTACAAAAATTTTGGAACTTTCGAATGGATAAAATTATTTTTTTACAAAATAAAATATGTGAAATTTTTTATGAATTCAGTAAAAACCCGAGTGTTCTGTCGCGGTTTCGTTCGCTTTCGGTAAGCATAGTTTTCAAAAAATCAAATTATATAGAGAATAAAATACCAAATAGCATTTGCTTTAACTTCTATAACTTTTCGCGAATTTTCCATTTTAAAATATAAATTTTGACAAAATGGACTTAAAGATATAAAATCGTGGAAATTTGAGTTTAAGTTAAGGGTCATTTAGAAAACAAATAACACATTTGAAACTGAATAACATCACGAGCCCGGGCAACGCCGGGTAGGTCAGCTAGTACTTAAATATTAGTGTTGGTGTAAGTAATCAAAGAATAGAACATTGGAAAAAGTTTTCACTATGTTGGGGTATCATCTATTGCGACACCAAGAGTTGATATGAGTCGAGAATGAAATTCGTAACATAATTAATAAAAAGTGTATGACAAAAAATAAACAGAAAGATAAATAAATATTATTACTTTGATCACCTGTAGTATGTGCGGGGTTTATTTTACTTTTTTACAATTAATTGTAATATTTTATTTTTTTAAATAGATAATTAATGCGAGTGTCTTCACTTTCTGAGAGTAACTAAATAACAATGCATGGAAATTAATATTAAAGGAAATGCAAAATTAAAAAAAACGATGCAGAAATTAAATTTAGGGTCAGTTTCTTCGTTTTTGTTTAAATAATCTTTGTAATATGTAAAGTTACATTTTATACCTGAACGGCCGAGTATAATCTCAAATACATTTGTATGATATTTATTTATCGCTCTTTCTTTTAAAATCATCTGCTTTTGTCGTTTTATTAATTCTATCAAACAGAATTGCTAAATGTTTATGAGTCAATTGGACTGTTTCTGGCACTTCTAGGTATAACTGAAAATATCTTCGTTAATTTTAATTTTATTTGATTTATATTTGGTATTAATAATTTTCGAGATTATTTTAGAATTTTTTAAAAAAATGTGACCTCATAAGATGTAGAGTGTTTTAGGAATACAAGCTGAAATGATGAAAACATTCAAAATGACTGCTGTGACACTTCTAGTAGTATTTTAGTAGAAAGAGATATCAAGTTTAGGAATTTAGGTACAGTTGTAGTTATAAAAACTGCTATATTAATTATTGTTATTATTGATCTGCACTTCTAAAATATTTTCATTCGTACTATTTTTAGAATATTTTGCATTTCCTTTGATATTAATTTCCGTGCAATGTTATTTATTTACTCTCAGAAAGTAAAGACGCTCACATTAATTATCTATTTAAAAAAAATAAAATATTACAATTAATTGTAAAAAAGTAAAATAAACCCCCACATACTACAGGTGATCAAAGTAATAATTTTTATTTATCTTTCTGTTTATTTTCTATCATACACTTTTTATTAATTATGTTAAGAATTTCATTCTCGACTCATATCAAAAGTTTTTTATTTTATTTTTTATCATTAATTATGTTTTAATGAAAATGAATTTTAAAAGTAAACTGCACACAATACTTTAATTTTTACTATAAATTTGCAAAATCACTTCCGTCCGTTCACAAGAGCTATCACTTCAGTATTAATATATGTTGCTTTCAGAAAAATACGATTTGTAATTAACATTTGATGCATAAAATTAAACATAATGTATATTTTTTAAATATTTTTTTGCCTTTTAAAAGTATAAGTATTATAAAAAAAGAAAAAAAAATAATGAATAAATAAATAAATAAATCCTCACGCACTGTCGTTATTAGTATTCAGAAATTGCAAAATCCATTACAGCCTTTCACTTATAAGAAAATAAATTCTCAAGTTTTATAACAGAAGTTATGGTTTACAATGTTTGATCTTTGTACTTCGAATTTTGTATATATATATATACAGGGGTGCAAAAATCTAGGCGCCAGAGGGTAGTCTCTCACCACTAAAATTTTAAAGTTTTTTTCGCTCAAAATTTAATAGCATACTAGCAGGAATTTCACACGAAATATTAGACGAAGAAAAACGAAATAAATTTTGTGGTGAGAAACTGCCTGCTGGCGCCTAGATTTTTGCACCCCTGTATATATATATATATATATACATATATATATATATACAGGGTGATTCCAAATTTTTTTTACAATAAAAGAGGGGTGATAGTACACATCAAGACAAACAATATTAAATAGGAAACCAAGGGTCCAAAACGTTTTCCAAAGGAGATAGCCGCCAGTAAAATTTAGGGACCAAAATTTCAAATAAACATGAAAAATGGAAAAATCGGTCGATTGATTTGCAGTTTTCACTAAAATTATTCTTTATGTCGGCATTTTCTTGAAATTAAATTATAAAGATAAATTTCAAAAAATGCCGATAGAGAGAGCTTTAGACTTTGGAGTAACGAACAACTATTTTTTGCCGGTATTTTTCGCATCTCATTAAATGTTTTCGTAAGCTTACAGTCAAACTTAAATTTTGAGCTCAAAATTTGAAAGTGGGAGTGGTTAAGTAGCACAAAATGAACTGTGTTCAGAGGGTTCAAATTTCAAATGATTTAAAAAAAAACGGAAAAAATGGTTCATTGATTTGCGGTTTTTACTAAAACTATTCTTTATGTCGGTATTTTTTTAAAAATAAATTATAAAGATAAATTTCAAAAAATGTCGATAGAAGGCGCTTTAGACTTTCGAGTAACGAACAACTATTTTTTGCCGGTATTTTTTGCATCTCATTAAATATTTTCGGAAGCTTAGACTTAAACTTAAATTTTGAGCTCAAAATCTGAATAGTAGGAAGTCGTTAAGTAGCACAAATTGAACTGTATTTAAGGGGGGAGGGGTGTTCAAACTTAAAATAATTATAGAAAATGGAAAAATTTGTCGATTCGTTTGCGGTTTAAAATAAAACTATTCTTTAAGTCAGTATCTTCTTGAAAATAAATTTTAAAGATAAATTTAAAAAACTAGAGGGCGCCTTAAACTTCAGAAAAACCAATAATTAATTTTAACCATTATTTTTTTTGTTCTAATTAAATGCTTGCAAAAACTTATTAAATGTTTTCGGAAGCTTAGATTTAAACTTAAATTTTGAGCTCAAAATCTGAATAATTAGGAGTAATTAAGAAGTACAAATTGAAGTGTCTTCAGGAATTGAAATTTAACCCTCCCCCTCCAAGAACACAATTCAATTTTTCGCTACTTAAACACTCCCAACGATTCAGAATTTGAGCTTAAAATTTAAGTTTATGCATTTGAAAGTATTTAATGAGATTAAAAAATAACAGTTAAAAATAGTTGTTCGTTAATCCAAAGTCTAAAGCGAACTCTATCGCCATTTTGTGAAATTTATCTTTAAAAATTTTTTTCAAGAAGATGTTCATTTGAAAATTAGTTTTAGCGAAAACCGCAAACGAATCGACCAATTTTTCCGTTTTTTATAATCATTTGACATTTGAACTTTCTGAACACAGTTCAGTTTGTCTACTTATCCACTCCCAACTATTCAGATTTTGAGCTCAAAATTTAAGTTTAAGTCTAAGCTTACGAAAGCATCTAATAAGATGCAAAAAATAACGCCAAAAAAAAGTTGTTCGTTATTCCAAAGTCTAAAGCGCCCTCTATCGGCATTTTTTGAAAATTATCTTTATAATTTATTTTTAAGAAAATACCGATATAAAGAATAGTTTTAGTGAAAACTGCAAATCAATGAACCAATTTTTCGGTTTTTTATAATCATTTGAAATTTGAACCCTCTGGACGCAGTTCAGTTTGTGCTACTTATACGCTCCAACTTTCAGATTTTGAGCTCAAATTTTAAGTTTGAGTCTAAGCTTACGAAAACACTTAATGAGATGCGAAAAATACCGGCAAAAAATAGTTGTTCGTTACTCCAAAGTCTAAAGCGCCCTCTATCGGCATTTTTTGCAATTTATCTTTATTATTTAATTTTAAGAAAATGCCGACATAAAGAATAATATTAGAGAAAACCGCAAATCAATCGACCGATTTTTCCGTTTTTTATGTTTATTTGAAATTTTGGTCCCTAAACTTTAATGGCGGCTATCTCTTTTGGAAAACGTTTTGGACCCTTGCTCTCCTATTTATTATTGTTTGTCTTTATGTGTACTATCACCCCTCTTTTATTGTAAAAAAAAAAATTAGAATCACCCTGTATGTATACACTGATGTCCAAAAGTTAAGCATAATTGGTAATTAAGTAATTATTTTTAAGTAATGAAAGAAATATAAATCGAAATGTGGTGAAACTCCAGGTTTGTAAAAAAAATAGTACGCGTCATATATTTTCACGAAGAGTTTTCCCCGAAATCAAACAGGGGACCGTCAACAAATTGAAAAAGAACGAAGATCTTTTGGATAACCCTGTCAAATCTAATATAGCAAAAATGTTCAAACTGCACATTATGATTAATTGGCTTATTGTAATGTACTGTGTTTATTTTTATAAGGATAGCATGTACACTCGTAGAGAAATTAAGGTTTTTATAAAAACAGTCCTAAATTTTTCCAAGTTTTTTGCTTTTAATTTGCAGAGTTCTTATTACAAAATAATGTTCTTTTCTGAAAATATGACAAACATTATTGTACACAATACCCTGTCATCAGAATTTAAAAATAATAAAAATTGTATGAAAAATGGATATGTTTATTAAATAATTTTTCATTGCGCATGCGTCAACGATATCAAAATGTCATTTACATATTGTGTTAGCTAAATGTATAGAGCAACTTCTGTAAAAGTTTCAAAAACATAGCTTGAAAATTCTGAAAATGGTAGCCTATAGAATCAACTCAAAATCCGTTATTCCTAAAGGAAGCAAAAAAATCAGGGGTTTTACCTAAATATAGTTATACGTGCAATATTGTGTAGGCACTAAACAATGGAATATGGATACAGCCCCTCTTCTTTTTGCTTCATTTAGGAAATAAAGGATTTTGATCTCATTCTATCAACGATAATTTTCAGAATTTTTAAGCTATGTTTTTGAGATTTTCACAAAAGTTGCTCTATACATTTAACTACCATAATATGCAAATGAAATTTTAATAGCGTTCACGCATGCGCAGTAAAAAATTATTTAATAAACCTGCTCATTTGTCATACAATTTTTATTATTTTTTAATTCTGATGACAGGGTATTGTGTACAATGATGTTTGTCATTTTTTCAAAAAAGAACATTATTTTATATTAAGAATTCTGCAAATTATAAGCAAAAGACTTAGGACTGTTTTTATAAAAACCTTAATTTCTCTACGAGTATACATGCTATCCTTGTAAAAATTAACACAGTACATCACAATAAGCCAATTAATCATAATGTGCAGTTTGAACGCTTTTGCTACATTAGTTTTGACAGGGTTATCCAAAAGATCTTCGTTCTTTTTCAATTTGTTGACGGTCCCCTGTTCGATTTCGGGGAAAACACTTCGCGAAAATATGTGACGCGTACTATTTTGTTTACACACCTGGAGTTTCAGCACATTCCGATTCATATTTCTTTCATTACTTAAAAATAATTACTTAATTACCAATTATGCTTAACTTTTGAACACCAGTGTATATATATATATATATATATATATATATATATATCAATTCAACATAAAAAATTGCAGCACCATTGGCGCTTAAACAGCTCATATATAATGCTATAAATTATATTTCATATTATAAAATGAAAGTTCAAAATCTCAAGGATAGAGTGTATGTCAAAAAGGTAAACAATTAACGATAAATAATTAAAAAACTACAAACAAGATACAGGCAAGAAAACACAGTCTGTTCCCTTCAGAGGGAGGACAGACGAGACTTAACCCCACGCCCCTCTTTAAAAATAGAATTGTTTTAGGTTTCTGAACGCCCACCAAACCTGCATTCAAAAATAATATGTAACAACAGAAAAAATGCCAATTTCTTTAATGAACAAAGCAAAGTGAAAACTTTTAATAAACATAAAAACAAGTTACTTGAACATAACCAATAATATAAAAAGTAAAATAATCTTTACAATGTAAAAAATCTCTGCAATAACTTAAAAACTATCTTAAAAATGAATGCAGCATTTGGTAAGCCTCCTCCCTAAAAATAAACTAGAAATAAATAAGCACTTCACTCAAAATAGTCTAAAAACGGTCACACTTGTTCATCTAAGCACAATTTTTATTTCCTTTTTACTGTAATAAAGTCACTATTCATCTATTAGTCCGGTCAATTTAGACATTCGAAGTTACCTAAATTCCCACCAAGCTGAAAATCGGTAAGATTGTTTCAAATATCATAAAAAATAAAATTTGAAAGTTCCCCATCTTTCCCCTGCAAGAAAAAAATTTTATTCAAGGTCAAAGGTAAAAAAAAAATGAGTTTTTCGCGATTTTCAGCAAAACGATAAGTTTTATCATAAAAATACCTCAGAAAAAAATTGTAGATCATAAAATTATCTACAAAAAATTTATTAATACTTTTTTTCTACGAGCCACCGTTTTTGAGATATAACGATTCAAAAAGTTGTAAAAGTTGTAATCGTCATAATATGCACACGTTTCCACGCCACCTATGAGGTAGTGTACTTAGCGCGTTTTATTTTTACGTAGTTCCCCCAGTAGGCCTATTCCACGGGTCTGTTTTGATCCTGTTTAATTTGAAACTATTGAAAAATAATGAATATTAGCAGAGATTGAAAAAATAAAAACAATTTAAGTTAAAAAAAAGTAGTGAAATTTAATATTCCGAGTCGTAACTTTCAAATTCTTCTTCTTGTTCTTCTTCTTAATCTTCTTGTTCTTGTTCGTCTTCTTCTTGTTCTTATTCTTCGTGATCTTCATCCTGAGTGCATGTAAACTGCGTTAATACCGATGCATCGCATGTTGCCTCGTTGGAGTCAAACGGATCCTCTACTGTTGGTGATTCAATATTAGAGCACAACTGGCCTTGGCAATGTGTACATGTCGGAGAACCGAACAGTCCGATTTTTTTGCAACCACATTTAGCACTGCATCCCTTTTTGCAGTTGCAAAAAATCGAGTTCAGCAGTTTTTCCGGCGCAGGTGGAAGTAAAGTGTGCACTGGTTCTAATGAATTGTTGACCAACTTCCAACCCCCATGTAGGGTCTAGCTGATAACCAAGCCACACTTGAACTTGGTAATATACCCTAAAAATATGTTGATGAGCAGCAACTGAGGTTGGAGGAAAACAAGCTAATTGCACTTGTTTTTTACTTTTGGTGCTTTTAACGAAAATGCATATCTATACTTATCTAAGCAGGTAGTTTTTTTAGGAGCTCCGTACATAGAAAGAAGAGAGCGAATGCCGTTAGTAATAATTTCTTGCCGAGTAGAATTACTATTTTTAAAAACTTCAGCACATTCAATTAAATTTTGTTTCTCAAATAGTTTGAAAACCGTTATTTAACCCTCCTGTAAAATGCAGATGTCGTATCACAGCCAGTTATTGCGTGTAAAAATAGTACATGATTTTGACACTTTGCAAAAGTAGATAAACTTTTTGATGAATACATTTCCGATTGATGTTGAGCTTTTCCTGGTTTTAACCTCTTCGCTACTGGCGATTATTACAGTATTTTTAATTATTACTGAATTATTTCTTCTCTCGTGTGACTTCTGAGCGAGATTTTTATTTTATTTTCATTAGCTCGAATCTTAGAATTCGAAACATATTATTCTTATATCGAAATTTCAATTATATTTGAGTATCATTAATAAAATGGGACAAAACTGATGTACCCAATTGGGTACTCAGGGACTGAAGAGGTTAAGAAGAAAATACTTTTTTCAGTTGGAGTTCGAGCAGTCAGTAATACGAGTAAGTTTATATCTTCACCAACAACAATAGTTGTATTTATCAAATTGAATTGCTCAATTGCTGTTTCAATTATCAACACATCAGCATCATTATTAGCTTGTCTTACAATATATTTTCCGTTGTAAATCTTTCTTTCAACATTGAAATGAACCGAGACTTGTTGTCAGTATTAGAAAGAAATTTTTGTTAACTGGTTGGAACTGTCATACTTTCATCAAATAAAATATCAATTGATGAAGATGTTGCTAAAGTTCGACGGCGCTATTCTGCAGCTTTGATATTTCTCGTGCAATCATTATAGCCATCAAATACGACAGTAACTCGGGAACCAAAATGTCGGCGTAGATACTGTAAGTATTTATCTAATATAACGTTGAATGTAGAAAAGTGTGGTAAATAAATTTTTCAAAGCAGATCTTCGAAAGTAAATTGAATGAAATCACTCTCCTTATAAATTTTTTGTAGATAATTTTATGATCTACATTTTTTGTCTGAGGTATTTTTATGATAAAACTTACCGTTTTGCTGAAAATCGCGAAAAACTCATTTTTTTTACCTTTGACCTTGAATAAAATTTTTTCCTTACAGGGGAAAGATGGGGAACTTTCAAATTTTGTTTTTAATGATATTTTAAACAATCTTACCGATTTTCAGCTTGGTGGGAATTTAGGTAACTTTACTCTTATTTTTTGGTTTAATTTGACCGGACTATATACTCATCATAGATATTTTCATTGCACCGTAAATCCTAAATAGGTGAAATCGCGAAGGAAAGAGCAAATTCAAAAATACAAAAATAACAGTTTTATCAGGTTATGTCGTAGAAAGTATAGTTGTATGGCATTACTCTTATCAAAATCATGAGTTTCTTTCTTTTAACGCAAAATTACGTTATAGACAGGTTCTATTTCAAAAAGTTTTTATGTAAATAATATTTTTATGTCATAATACATAGAGCACGTTCTGTGGAACCAACTCTTTGGGTCGTAGGTAGGGGTCATCGACGAAAATTGGTCGCTCACCGCGGCAGTTCACTCACCCACCCCCAACCACCGTCCGAGACATGTATGTTCGGGATGAAGGCAGGGAATGTGGTTAGTTTCAGAGCCCCGTCCACCCACTAACCGTCTCTCAATATCTTTAATTTGTCTACTTTTTCTTTTAAATTTGTCCGGTTTCAATTTGTCTTATATTTTTTTCTTTTCTATTAAGAGTCCAATGCTATTCGGGTCGTAAGTGAAGTACTTTGGCGCTATCCGTGGTCGCCTACCGGCGACAGCGCTGTCGCCGGTACCCAAACAGAGACTAGCTTTACCCAAACAGAGACTAGCTCTGTTTGGGTCGTAGGTAGGGGTCGTCGACGAAAATTGGTCGCTCACCGGGACGGTTGGTTTTATTTTAAGCGATAGATAAGGTCACCAAATTTCACGATATCATAAAGTGCCTGCCATTTTAAAACCACATGATGGGTAAAACAAACCAATGAACTTGATCGAAATCTTAATTCATGTGCACATGCATTTTCAAATCGAATTCGATTAATACATACGAGTGCTGTTGCGGCAAATTGATTTTAAAAAAATCTAACCCACATTAGAAATTTAAACTGTTATACCTCAGGCGTTTTTTAAGACAAAGCAAAAAATAATCTGGAGTTCATTATTAAGATCAAACAGTTTAGAAAGAAGCTTTTTCAATTTCTAATTTTTTGTTTGTACATCATTATACATTTAAATTTTTTTTTGACAAACTCAAATGGCCGCCATTTTGAAACAAGATGACAGGTAAAGTTGTCTAGTGAACTTGGTGAAGACATTGGTATGTACTATGTACATACGGAGTTATATCCATATCAGTTTATTAATATGCGTATTATCGCGTGACAAATTTCAGACCGTTTCAAAATGGCAACCACACTGCAAATTGAAAGTGCTATAACTCAGCCTTTTTTAAGATATAAAGGAAACAAAAAATGCTCTGGAATGTTTGTGTCAAGGTCAAACACACAAAAGAAAAATCTTTAAATTTCTTAGATTTTTGCACCTAATTTTAAAATTTAAATTAAAAAAAAATTAATAATCCGCTATTTTGTAACAAGATGGCGGATGGAACTTGTAAAGGTGTTAGTTCATAGGCCCAGGTGATTTATCAAAAGAAGCACACACAAAAAAAACTCCGAAAAGCGAGTTACATTTTAGGACGCATTTATTTCACAATACTTAACAGACTGCAGGCTCCCCATAAGGGGAGAACTTCTCAGAGCTCTCAAGAGCTACATCTCGTCAATACGATGGCAATCAGTGGAGTGATACACAAACGTCACAGCCCTTATCGCCAAAAAGGCATAAGAAGTTTTTCATACAAAGAATTTTGGCGATATTTGATAAACCACACATTCAGTATCAGCAAACCTTTGCGGTCAGGGAACCCACAGATCATTTTCACATCTGCGCATATTTTATAGGGTTAAAGGAATATTTTAAGCTTGGGAAGTAGACAAGGGCAAAGCAGGCCGTTACTTAAATTGAAGTTTTGCTGGCCACAATTATATTATCCAGATGCGCAATTGAACAGAAAGAAGGCAGAGTCAGGATAAACAGAGATAAAAGTATTTCTAGGTTTAAGCATTAATTGTGAGAATGAAAACAGGGTGTGTAAGACAGATGTTAATAAAAATGTAACGGATAAGAGATTATGATGAACTAAGCCCAGAGCTTTCTTTCTTTTGTTAATAAGTGCGGTTTCTATGGGCAGATGTTTTTCCAGACACAACAGAAAATTTGTGAGAAAGGAAGATGTATTATTAATTTTATACAGAGAGCTCCAAAAGATGAAAAGTTTTACTTCTATTAGTGGGAGTATGAAAGTTAGAACTTAACTATTAAATGTAGAATTAATTTAAACTACTGGGTTTATTAGTGAAAAGGGAAATTAAAATAAACCAAAGAATTTATTAAAGGGAAATAATTATTGCTTTTATGAAGAGGAAAAGATATGTAGCGATAATCTCCGCTACATAACTCACCCCAGCCACCACAAAAAAAAACTTTATACTTGTATTAAAGTTTTTTTTTTTTTTTTATTTTATTTTACTATTGTTGTGATAATTTTGAGGATACTGAATGTGTCGTCTACCAAAATATATATAAAAACACATATCAAAAACATACAAGTATATATATATAAGTACTACAAAAATGATTGCTTATAGTATTTGCTTGCAGCATATGTAAATAAAAACAATGGCCATATATATCTTTATAATTGTCATGACAGGGAGCTCCTTAATAGTTCAAAAATTGCCACATAATATTTGATTATTATTGGATCCTTTATTCAATTTTTTGTTGTGGCGCTGGTACCAGCTATTTATTTATTTTATTTTTGTCATGAGCAAAAATTGAGAGAAGTATATTATTTATTTATTTGTGATCACCTGTTAGCTTAGCATTTGATAACTTCTCTTTAAATTGATCATTTTTGAGATCAAAATAGCATGATTGCAAGCAAAAATATATTTATAAAACACAAAACACAAATAGTATATATTTAAAAAAATAAAAGAAAAACTAACTAAACTAATATGTTCTAAAAATAATGTATGTTGTTAAAAATTGAAAATGAAAATTTGTGCATAAGGCACAGGACTACAAAAAAAAGAGATGCCACTGGCATGCCCATAAAAAGGTTGTAGCCCTTATTCTTGTACAAACAGTACAAGTATTATGGCTTCAGTTTAAGACGTCGGCCCTAGGGGGGGAGGGAGTAGTGGACGAACCCACATTGCGTACAATATAAGTCCGCCCCGCTCCTCAGTAAAATCGCACTGATCTACGAAAGGAGCGCGCTTGGAAGTCACATAAGATTTAACATAAAAGAATTGGTAGGCCAATTCAAGGTGAAAATGACATGTCTCGCAAGACAGGAGTGGCGTGAAACCTTGGGGCATAATTTTGAACGGTTCACGACTTTTTGGGGGGCTAAAATTAAAAATGCAAAAGTAAAACTATACGATGAAATGTAATTCATCTCATAAATTGAAACAGTCAGTCCGGGTAAGGTAAACAAATAGTCAGGATCAGGTGCTACTACAACTGGAATATTTCAAAAACAGAACGATGAAAGATTTTTTTTGCATGGTACTATTTCATTGTCCAAAATAATTTGTAATTATTGTGGAATTACAATGTTGTGATAAAATGCATGTAATGAAAATTAATTATTAGTGAAGTAAGTGACCTTCTTTTCATGTACTGCCACTACATAAAAAGAGGTAAGTGTAACAAGGGAATTTACATGTAGTGTGAGAAAAAAACAAATAAACCTATAATGTAGATGTGACAAACAAAAAAACTAAGTGTCGTTTGAAGCACTGTAATATGTAAAGGGAATAAATAAAACTTTGAACAATGGAGATGCAATGTATAAGGTGAGCATGACAAACTGTAAAAAGTCAACTGTTTTATGTTAGAATGAGCCATTTAACAAAAACAAAACAAAAAATGAACCAAAGAGAACTTAACGGTAAGTGTGTTAAAAGAAAAAAATATATATGAGATATTTGTGTGAATGAGGGTTTCAAATACCTAATTACAAAGTAATTTTATATTTAATGAGGGAAGGATTTATATCACCTGATAAAAGTGTAAAAATGTAAACACATGACATGACTGTGTTGTGTGTTATTGTGTGTTTTCATGAACCAGTTTTGAGAAAACAAGTGAAATTAGTGTACAATCCTCAACCCGAGAAATAGGAGAAAAAAATGTAAGAACCACATGACCTGATATGTTGCACATGACCTAAAGTGTGTTCGCATGACCTTGTGTATTGCACATGACTGAGTGTATATAGAAAAAAAACACAATGTGATAGTGTAAGAAATCGCATGATCTTGTGCAAAAACACATGAAAAAATAGTGTGTAAAAGAAATCACATGACCGGGTATCTAATATACCTTGACCTAGAGAAAAAACACATGACCTTGTGTAAAAACACATGAAAGAAAAAGTGTAAAAGAAATCACATGACCTGGTATCTAATATACCTTGACCTAGAGAAATGCACATGACCTTGTGTAAAAACACATGAAAGAAAAAAAATATATAACTCAAAGTTGAGGAAAGTAAAAATGTAACTGTACTGTCAACAATCCTTTTAAAGTTAAAATATAATTGAGAACCAAAAAAAATATCTATCTACCATGAAAAATGTATTAAATGTGGAAAATGTAGGCTCTACAACAATAGAGTATAAATATTATTAATGTTAACTGCATTCCTGTTACTGCATCCACAAAAGTTAACTGGGGAAAGAAAAGTGTGCTTATGTGTAAATATGTTTAAAATGATTGTGTACACCAACACGAAACAACCAAAACCAAGTGAAAACAAAATTGACGACCCGCATCAAAATTTTCACTCTTACTTGCCTTCTTTCTATTACTCAACCATCTGTGCACTTGATAGCCGAATAAGAGAAAGAAATAAAAATATGCATTTGTACACAAGATTAATGTGAAGAAACATTGTTAAAATTTAAAGTGTAACAGGAAATGTGAGGGAACAAAATACTAAATGTTTTATAAAAAGAAAAACAAATCTGTCAAAATGTATAAAGAATGCATAAAAAGCGTAGTGAAATCATCCTTTAGTATGTAATGTGTGACCAGGAAAAATTAAAGAAAAAAGCATCATTTCTCATTCGAAATAAACTCAGTTGTATGAAGCGATTGTCTTTGTATGTTTATATATCTCTTGACAGCTGGGCAGTTATGAGAAAAAGCTGTATGTTGAATGTCAAAATGGGTATTACTTGATTCATTGCACCTCATGCAATTAATGCATTTTGGTGTGTTTACACAATTAGGATCTTTATGTGACATAGCACAGACAGGGCATATTATGTCATTAGGGCAGAATTTACTTAAATGAAATAGACTTTGACATGTAAAACATCTTTTTATATCTATGTACCTTTTAAGAGTAAACTTTGTGGACTGAATAATAATATGTTTATGTACAAGCAAAGTTTCAGCAAAGTGGGATGGCATTAGAAAAATCCAGTTAACTAAATTACAATGCTTTATTTTTATTTTGCTTTGAAATTGAATGGGAGGCGAAGAAGTATCAGTTAGATTTGAAATGGCCAAAATAATGTCAGGTATGCTAAAATTTTCAGGCAAACGCATGATTACAACAGGGATAAAATTGGTACAATCTTTCCTAGGGGTACTGAAAATACTGGGATGAAAATTGTTACTGTCACATAAATCATTAACCTGTTGATTACTAGAGAAAGAGGGATTTGTATTGCCACTTTCATGTATTGTAGTGTGTGGAGATTTGATAATGAGTTTGTTATCTGTCTGTGTGGACATATTCTGAACAGTTTTTAAACAAGCAGAATTGACCGAAGGAGTGATATCTTTTTGAGTAATTGATATGTGAGGTTTAGTTTTACTTTCTAGTTCCTGAGTCAAGTCACGTACTCGTTCTAACAATTTGTTATTTACCAAAAATAAATTTTCCTTATCATGTTTTACTTTAGTATATTCATCTTTGAGTCCCTGAAAGGTCTCTTTCAAAATATTAAGATCCCACTCGATTGTGAATTTGAGTTCCTTAAAATTAGAGACAAGTGTATCAGTGGTGTTTTGATTTATTATTTGATTTTGAAATGCTGTGGCTTCAGCAATAATTGTGTCTGAAAACTTTGTTAAATTTTCCTCATAAAATTCAAGTAAAGGGGATATTGAAACCTGTGATTGCCCCAGAGCAGACCCAAATTTATTATCTCTCTCTGACATTGTTTGGGAAGTAGCTGAAGCTTGTTTTAGCTCAATATTAGCCATAGATGTTCACCCAAAAGCAAATGCACAAATATAAATCAAAAGAAAGAATTATAACTGAACTAGGTGCACCAAAACAAATTTGACTGCAAACGTCATTATTAAAATTAATAATTTGGGGGAAATAACAGGAAAAATCAAGTCCAAACCAAAAATTAAATTTTGCATTAGTCAGAGAGTAAACCCTGGTAAGTTACGAGTGAATCTAGACAGATTTAATGGGGGGGGGGGGGGTAAACAATCTGTGAGCACTGAAAACAAAACAATCAAAATGCAGACACTAAATAATACGCTTTTTTTTAAAAAAAATGCAAGCACAAATTTTTCTTTTTTTTTTTTTTTTTTTTTAAATGTATTGCCTTCAAAATAAACTAATTAACCATTCAAAAATACCAATGCCAAAACTCCTTTTTTTTTACATAACAACCGAAAGTGAAAAAAAAAAAAAAAGGCTTGTTTAATAAGGTACTGGCATAGTTAATGGCAAAAAAAATTTTGTAACAACGAGAATGCGAATCTCAAACTGCAATTAATTAAGGACAAGTAATGTCAGCGAAAAATTAATGCGCGAACACATAAAATAAAAATCTGTGATATTTAAGTATGCAACACATAAATACTAAACAACATGCATTGAAAATAATAATACTTTTGAAAATTGAGCATGAAAAGAGAAGAATACTTTCAAAAGTTCAAATTAAATACTAAAATTTAAAATGTATTTTGTTTCCGTTAGTGCATATAAAATTTCAAAAATGCACTATATTTAAATTAAAAAAATCTTCTCTGTTCAAGCTGCTAAAAAGAATAAAGTAAACTAACTACAAATCATTTTTTTTTTTTTTTTTTTTAAGCAATAAAGTAAATGAACTGTTGCCGTGCACTCATGCAGATGTTCCACAACGTAAAATTTTGTTAATTTAATGTTTTTTTATCACCTTTTAAATGTTATTATTATTATTATTTTTTCTTTTGCACAGCACTTTTTTTCAAGCAAGGCTTGTTTAGAAAAAGAATAAAACTGTAGGTACAACAATGGGTGCGACGACCCCTTATTGCACCATTAAGTGCTATTGTACTTAAAAACTTGATGATTATGGACCTAACAGAATTTCATGCACCAAAACAACTGGTATTTGTACCGTATTAAACATATTGTAGCATTAAAAAAAATTTAACTGATATTGTCGTTAAAATGAACTGAGATGCGTGTAGGTTCGACGACCTGCACGCATAAATTTGATTTTTTTTTTATTCACAAATTATTTGGGTTCGACAACCCTTTCTTTAGCTAATCTATCACACAGATCTAGTTACTGATGAGAAAACTAAATGGGATGAGGCTCAGAATAATCTGTTGCACACCTCACACACAAGCAGATTAAAATCTATACACAATTAAACAGGCCTGCACATCGATGAGCACTTTTAGGAAACATTCCTTATAATTCTGTAGATTAGCACCATAGATGCACTCTTTTGTGATTCACCATCACAACACTGCAAAAACTTAGCCATATCACAACACTGGGTAAAACGGAACCGAGAATGCTGCAGTCCGGAGCCGAAAACACTTGACCCATATCCAACGCTTCGAAAACGAAAGTTCCACTTTCCAATGTTGACTAGGGCGAACAGCTGGTGCGACGCATTTTCTTGAAGAACGAGTGGAGAGAAAAAGAGATATTCAATCTTTCTTAAGTGCAGGAGAAAACATAATTGAATACTGCAGGTTTCGGGGAGGGAAATACGTCACACAGTGAAGTACAGACAGCCTTGGAACTTCGGGGAATGCTGCCCCTTTTTTTTTGCGTAGTCTTGACCCGTTGACGTACGTCGATGCTTTCGTCCGTCGGTGCATACGTGTTGTCGTCGAAGATTTTTTTTACTAATTTTTTGAACAGTCTGTGTGTGTGCGTTTTTTTTTTTTTTTTTTTTTTTTTTTTTTTTTTTTTTGACCGGAGAAAAAACAAAGGCCTGATGCACCAGAAATTATATGTAAAGGTGTTAGTTCATAGGCCCAGGTGATTTATCAAAAGAAGCACACACAAAAAAAACTCCGAAAAGCGAGTTACATTTTAGGACGCATTTATTTCACAATACTTAACAGACTGCAGGCTCCCCATAAGGGGAGAACTTCTCAGAGCTCTCAAGAGCTACATCTCGTCAATACGATGGCAATCAGTGGAGTGATACACAAACGTCACAGCCCTTATCGCCAAAAAGGCATAAGAAGTTTTTCATACAAAGAATTTTGGCGATATTTGATAAACCACACATTCAGTATCAGCAAACCTTTGCGGTCAGGGAACCCACAGATCATTTTCACATCTGCGCATATTTTATAGGGTTAAAGGAATATTTTAAGCTTGGGAAGTAGACAAGGGCAAAGCAGGCCGTTACTTAAATTGAAGTTTTGCTGACCACAATTATATTATCCAGATGCGCAATTGAACAGAAAGAAGGCAGAGTCAGGATAAACAGAGATAAAAGTATTTCTAGGTTTAAGCATTAATTGTGAGAATGAAAACAGGGTGTGTAAGACAGATGTTAATAAAAATGTAACGGATAAGAGATTATGATGAACTAAGCCCAGAGCTTTCTTTCTTTTGTTAATAAGTGCGGTTTCTATGGGCAGATGTTTTTCCAGACACAACAGAAAATTTGTGAGAAAGGAAGATGTATTATTAATTTTATACAGAGAGCTCCAAAAGATGAAAAGTTTTACTTCTATTAGTGGGAGTATGAAAGTTAGAACTTAACTATTAAATGTAGAATTAATTTAAACTACTGGGTTTATTAGTGAAAAGGGAAATTAAAATAAACCAAAGAATTTATTAAAGGGAAATAATTATTGCTTTTATGAAGAGGAAAAGATATGTAGCGATAATCTCCGCTACAGAACTAGCTAACGAACTCGGTCCAGGCCTCATTATGTACTATCTAAACACCAAGTCACATACAAACCGATTCATAAATAAGTCTGTTATCACGTGACAAAAATCAGTTCGTTTTAAAATGTCAGCCTTATAGAATTTCAAAGTGATATATCTCAGTCATTTTTTAAGATATAGACGAAAAAGAAAGTGTTCTTGAATCTTTGTTTTAAGTTCTAATACATAAAAGAAAAATATTTTTCAGCTTTTATTTTTTTCGCATTTAGTTTTAAATTTTAAATTAAAAAAAATTAAATGGCCTATATTTTGAAACAAGATGGCGGATGATGCTGTCCAACGAACTCGGTGAAGACGTTTGTATGCACTATGTACATACCAAGTTTCATTCAAATTGGTTCATAAATACGATGGTTATCGCATGACAAATATCAGATATATGTATATATATATATAAATATATATATATATGTCAACAGTTGAACGGTGGGTGGTTTTGGGGCCTGGGGATCATGATCGGTGAAAATATACCAAAATGTTCTGGAAGTGCTTTCCCCCGGACGGCTGCAATAGGTAGCTTTTTACTTTTTGTAATGAAAGGTACCTAAGATTACCAAATAATGTCTCATTAAAGTCACATGGTGACATTTCACCACTTATCACAGTGGTTACTTCACAGTGGGGTCTCTGTCACCATTTGACAATGTCTTGTGACACGAAGTCACCATGTTACTTTAATGGGCCATTATTTGATGTTTTATCACAATGCAACATTCACAATGACTTTAAAATTGAGTCTTCAATTGACAGTCACATGAGAGTCTCAATAAAATGACATTGTAAAGTCACAGCAGTAGCTGTGACCTGTTAGTGGGGTCATATATAGTAGTCATCTGAGACTCATAAAAGAGGCGTATGGAATTTCCAATTCTTTGCATCGCCTTAGAGACTCTGACTCTTGTGACCATGTGTGACCTGAATTAGATATTATATAGACTAGCTGTTATGCAGGGATAGTAATTATTTAAATTATATTACTTTCTTTTGAATTTTCGCGTGAAAATTATCGCTTGAAAATTGGAATTTTGGGACTCGTCCTTAAATTTTGCCCACCAGTGTATACATTTATTTTTTCACAAATGTACATAAATGAAAATAGGGATTTTTAAATAATCATACCAGTTGTAATTTATTGACCAAGATTTATAATTTAAAATAAAATTATGCCTTGTTCTTGAACATTGTTTTAACGGAATGTTGAAAAAAGCAGAAGTTTAAAAAAAAGAAAATATTTCTTATCTAATAATCTTAAGATCATTTAGCAGGCAACAAAGAGTCCTTATTTTATCACTTTGTTTCTTTATTGAAGAAATAAAGAGGAATGAAAAAAGATATATATCTAGTAATATTTTCTGCTGCTTTAAGAGCAAGAAGATTTTTCATAAAAATAAGATTTTGCCTATGTAAATTAATACCACTTCTGCCTTAATAACTTATCAATTTTCAAATACCTTAATCCATAATGATTCCAACATTTAATGAGATAAAATAAAAAAAGAGAATACTTTAATTCAATTATTTATTTTTTTTACTTTATTTTCAATTTCTTCAAGGGAAAAATATTTGTCTGCGTATATTTATAAATTATGTTTTAGTTGTCTTTACTAAAATATAATTATGAGAAATGCGACAATTCTATTAAAAGGCGTTATTATGCAATAAATTCAAGTAACATTATATCGTTTTTAATCATTTGAAATTTTAGAAATTGCATTTAACAAATACTTTTTTGAAATTCAAAATTAGAAGGTAGAAGAAAAGAAAAAAAGTGATATTATCGATTGTAATTTCAAGAAAATCATATTTATGTGCTAAAGATATTCTGTTGCGGCATTTACATAATTATTAACATTAGCAGTGGAAAGCCCGTTATAAAGGAAGGGTGTGTGACAAATGAAAAATATTTAAAGCTTATATCGATATCGAACTCATAAATCTTAGTTGCTATAAAGCGATTTCCTTTCAGAAATATTTTTGTTTGGGGCACCACAACCGATCATTATTAAAATAATACCCCTTCAATAGTTGTGTAATTTAAAAATTATAAAAAGCAAGTAAAAACATTAAAAAAAATCTTCTTTCCACACTATGCTTCTAGCATGTACTAAGTCGTTTTTTTTTAATACGGAAAAAGTGCATACCTTATTAAAAAAAAAAAAAAAAAAAAAAAAAAAACTCTACTTTTGTATTCATATTTTTGTTAAGCAAAGCGAGTTAAATCACTCCGGCACTCTTTATGGTAGAAATAATTTAATTTATTATTTATGACATTACTTTTCAAAATTGTATTTAAATGCAAGAATTAATACCATTAGTTTTTTCTCATAATAAAATTTGAATTTAAGCCTTTATTAAAAAGGATTTGTATAAAATAAATTTGTTTCACTTCAATAATTTATAAACGATATTATAAATAGAAATTTTTATGCCATTACAATTTCAAATTTATTTTTTAAAATTGTATGAAATTAATTGTTAAACAAATGACTAGAATTTATTTAAGCCTGGGGAATTTAACTAATTTCAGAGAAGACAAATACTTGTGTTTTCTTTGTGTTTATTTTCCGAATATTTGATTAACATTTCAAAGAATTTAATTTAAAAAATAATGTTACTCTATTTAAATTGATCAAGATCATCATACAGCATCAGAATCGAATTTAGTTTTTAAATTAAAAGTGTATACCTTAAGCAAATAATAAATGCATTAATTAAAAAAATGATTTTTCTTTAATTAAATTGCATATTTATTCTTCAAAATGTAATTTGTTTATTTCGTTTTATAAAATGTCAGAGTAATCACAGCAATGATTTAAAGAAGTATATTTGCTATGTAAGCTTTTCAACTCTGTCAACAATTTCGATAAAACTTTTGCATAATTTTCAATTTTTTTCATGTTTTTTTGTTCACCATAACCATACATATAAAGATAATGAAAAATAGTTCACGATCTTAACTTTAAAAAAATATTTGCCATTGTTATTTATGCGAATTAATTTATCGCTCTTAAAAACCATTATTTGTGTGAAGATTTTCAGAAATCAAGTGTTCTCGATGAGTTTTCGAAATAAACAGAATGCATTCAATTTTTTTTTATACCTCCTAAATTGTAACAATGGAAAAATGAATGAGTTAATAATTCATTTTGAATTCATGATAAAATTTTGATTACCATGCATAATAAAAAGGCTGGCAAAAATTGCTTTGTTGATTTTATTTACAAACAGCAGAGAAGAAAGTTAACTTTTGCTCATTAATAGTTTACAAAAATACGTCATCTATAACTGCCTGAACTTGCTCGGTTAACCAAAGTCAGCGTATGAAACGTAACATATGCATGTAAAATATCTGCATCTAATAATGTAATATATGCGTCTATATGCTGTAATGTACTAATACTGCATTTTTAAAAGGCATACAAGACATATAGTCATAATAATTTATGTAAGGTACCCTGGGATAATAACGCCACCTTAAGGTTCTAACAATTTTCACGGCTCAGTTTTAGTTTGTATTTTTCAAACAAATATATGATTTGATACAGCAACTCTTTGACTATCTATATAAAAGAAATCATTTAATGTATTCATAAAATGTAATGGCGTGATTTCTTGACAGTGCTATTTGGCGTTATTACCCACCTATATGGGTAATAACGCCATGCAAACAAAACTATGAAATAAGATGGAATAATTGCATGTAGATTGCCCAATTCTAAAAATACAAACTCTGCAAACTTAGAAATTGACAAATTGCATTCTAAGCTATTGAAAATGTTCAATTTTTTGTGAAAGTGTAAGAAAAATAAAGGTGTGGTGTGTGGGAGGGGGGATGAGGCAAAAGAATATCAGACCGTGAGCTTCTTTTTGCTTAAAAAGGACCACTTAAGTAGAATTATTAGAAACATTGCACAGTTTTAACTGTGTTTATTTGAATCAGTATTTAGCATGTAGCTCGGCCACTGTAGGGAATCAACCGGGGAATTAATGTCAAGGATTGGCGTTATTACCCCGTTATAGTTATTGCGCTGTACATTTTAAATTACAAATTATCTCGAGAAGATATCCAAAATGTTCAACAACATTTTTAAAGTCCATAAAATGTATTACAAATTTATGTAATTAGCAAAGTATTTCCGGATGAAAAAAAATAGCCTTCACATCACCAAACGTATCTCGCAAATCAAGCTTTATTTTTAGTTGCTTGTAAAAACAATAAGACCTAAAAATGAAATAAATTAACTTGAAGCGGTTTTTTGCGATTTATATGACTCAAAACCCATCTGCGCAATTTCATAACTATGCAAAATATTAGCACTTGGCTTTATTACCCCGCCTGGCGTTGTTACACCAGACCACCTCACAAGTTAAACATGCATATTAATATGTACTAATTATGTAGCTTTTGTTTACAGGAATGACAAGACTTCGCGTAATCTTATGAAAAATATGAGAGCTTGATATTCCGTGATCATGTAAAAACTACCCGGCTGTTTTCTATGAAATTTGGAATCCATATCCATTTTATTATGATTAAGACACATGACAGACCGATTTTTTTCTCAAACAAAACTTTTTCAGTCTACAACTGAAGCAAATTTTCAGAAATTTTCAATTTCCCAGATTTTTTTTCTAAAACTGATTATAATTTTAAAAACTATCTGTATACTTATACTCTACCACTAAAACATTTTTATTGAAATCGCTCGAGAACTTTAGGAACTAATTGGGATTTGAGCTGAAAAGTGCAATATTTCTCAGAAGTAAAAAAATAGATGCGTGTGTGATTCATGCACACTTTTATCAAACATATTAAATAAAGTATAAATAAAAACTTGACTAAAATTTAGTGATATTTAATATATGAGTCTAAAACACTAGAGTAAAATTAGTATTAAAAAAACGTGGTGTCCTGTGGTGAAATGCAATTTACACCTTGTTAATATTTTCATTTTTGTTAAAAATAAAAGCAATTTAATCTTTTGTTATAATTGTACCTTGTTTACTTTTAAAAAATATAAAATTAAATTACTGTCAGACAAATGTTTCTTATTTATAAGTTAAAAAAAATGTCTAGATAAAAGTTATTTCAACAAATGTTAAATTTCATTTTTATATCTGGACACAAAATATCATTGCGCTATTTCTTTCCGAGATTAATCATTTTGTCAGCAGAAATAGACAAATTTTATGAGTGAAATTTCTCACATAAAAGCAACATCTTGTTAGTGATCCCATTTTTTACAGCAGCTGGTGAAGTTCTGTATTTTGAAAAAAAAAATGCCTTTTAAACTAGATCGAAGTCAAATGAAAGAATAAATGTAACTTAAAAAGTTTTATGTTTTATTACATTTTTTTCTATTTTTACAAGAAGAAAATATTGTGTTCGTGAAAAATTTCGAATATAAGTTTTCGATGGATGTATACTTTTTAAAAGTTCCTGAACACGATTATGGCTTATAGAAAATGTTTGTCTCTGAGTCATTTTGTCACTCTATGAGTCTGTATATGACAAAAAGTCTGTTCGCTTTATCTCAAAAACTAATGCACACATTTTCACAAAACTTGTTATAGAACTGGATATAAAGTACACTGTAAAAAAATCTGCAAAGGTACTAAACCCTTTCTAGGAAACAGGGATTCCAAGAACTTTTTCTGTAACGGTAACAGCAAAAATTCAAGTTTCAGAATCGATTACAAGAATTTTTCCTGTTATCGTTACATGAAAAGTTCTTGGAATCCCAATTTCTTAGAAAATGCTTAGTACCTTCACAAATTTTTTTTACAGTGTAGAGCTAATTAAATTTTGGTGAATACCGCACAAAAGAGTGCTGTGCTGTATTAATCGCGATTACCACAATAGCTTTATCTCAAGCACTAATGTACAGATTTTTACAAAGTTTTAGATTCTGTTATTCAATGATAAAGTTTGCTGAAGAATATTTTTTGGTGCAAATTACTCAACAAGTGGAGCTGCTCTGTTGTATTATTCTCATGATTGCAAGATTATCGGAATAGCGCTATCTAAAAAATTAATGGAAGAGTTTATATCAAGCTTCATATTCAGGTCACTGATAGAGATTAGTGTTGTTTAGTTTTTGTTATAAATCTCCTAGCAAGTGCTTCTGTTATGGTGCATTTTCACGATTTCACAACAGCTGTAACTGAAGAATTGATGCATGGATTTTCATCAAACTTCAAATTCAATTAGTACCTGATTAAATGTGACCCTAATTAATTTTTGGTATACATTACCTAACAGTTGGCACTGTTTTGCAGAATTTTGCACTATTTTGCTGATAGATTTTTATAATAGCTCTATCTCAGAAAATATTTGACGGATTTTCATCAAACTGCAGATTCAGCTTAATGAAAAGCTGATGATTTAGCTATGATTCAAAAGGTGACATAAGTACATAAGTTGATGCTTGATTTTGCCATGAAAAACAACCGATGGGGCTGTTATTCTGTGATTTTTAGAAAGTAGTAACATGTATGACATAGAAAAAAGTTTTCGATTGTCAAATCTGACTAGTTTAATTATGGAAATAGAATTACCGTTGGAATATACAACGTTGGGCCCAACCGAAAAACTTGAAATAGAAACGGAAGTGCAGCGAAACTAAATAAAATGTGTGCAAACATAAAATATAAATGAAATGAATGGGAGAAAGTTTTCTATTATACTAAGAACAAAATAGAATAAAAATTCAAAATTTTATTATATTTTCTATCTAATGACATCGAATTAAAAATATTAATTAAAATCAATTAATCGAATCGAGTGAATTTATTTTGTTTGATTCTTTAATGTTCTCTTTTACAGTGTAGAAAATGTTCTCTTTCATAAAATTGGAAACTCTTAATGAGGGCACCATCATGATTAGTTTTGGGAGTTCATTAGATAAGAATAAAGAGGGAAAACGAGGGGATAATACCCCGCCTTTAAACTGAGATAAATGGGTTTTTCATGCACATTTATCAACTTAGACACAGGATCATTCTGAGGAATGCACCTCCATGATTAGTTTTCGGAGTTCATTGGATAAGTATAAAGAGCGGGAACGGACGACTAATCCCCCACCTTTAATTTATATAAATGAGTTTTTAATGCAGAATTATCAGATTTAAATGAAGTTTTAGACTCGGGATCATTCTGATAAGGCATCACCATGATTAGTTCTGGGAGTTCATTGGATAAGGATAAAGAAGGAAACGGGACACTACCAGAGTGAATGAGTTTCTGGTGTTATTGTCTCGTTGAGCTTCCTGTAGTATTCAAATAATCTTCAAAAACTACTATTTGGTTTGGGAATAAACATGTTTAGTACAGAATATGGAAATTCGTATTGCTCAATTCTTCCTTTGGCAAAAGTCGTAATCATATAAGATGTTTTGTAGTGTTTGAGTGATGTTAGACAATAGATGATTCCAAGATTTCAAAATTATTTATAAAAACAGATTATTTTTTATTTTATTTGCGTCCATCAATCTTTTCTGAAAATTATGACAAAATCTTTTAATGTATAAATCAGTATTCACAAAACTTAGTATCGGTATTTATCGGGCTTTCAATTAAAAATTACATCTTTCTTAGCTGAGCAATTAAATTTATACCCAGAAGAGTAACAAAATACAAATTCATTTTTATATTAATGTAGAGACTATCTATTTAGCATGTTTCTTAGTCAACAATGTGTCTTGAATTAATACATATTAACTTGAATATTGATATTAACCGAAAAACGTCTAATCAAAGTTACGAAAATTCAATAATATACTATAAAAGCAACATTGATATGTTTACGTAAATTATGCAAAAAAAAAAAAAAAAAAAAAAAAAAAAAAAAAAAAAAAGATTTTTTTTGTTTTAAAGAGAGATTATTTTTATACCTCAAAAATACGTTATTTTCAGGTGATTTTAAAGTAAAAGAATGCTTTTCGGGAGCATTGATAATTTGAGAAGAAGGTTTATATTTTCGTTTGCGGTTTTATTATATTTTTCTAGATTAAAAATAAAATACTGGACATTTTATTACAATTAAAATAAATCTTCTGAAATATAAAAATCAGAATTTCATAATTGTTTTTTCAAAAGGAAAAAACGTAAAAAATATAATATACTAACTTATAATTTTTGACTTTTAAAATAAGAATTTCAATGAAAAACTATGTTAAAATAATTTAAAAATTAAAATTGCCATAGAATTCTTAAGAAAAACTGACAGCTAAAGTAAATGTAGAAATATATATAAAACATTAAAATGTCAAGACTTTAATCCTAAGCTTAAGTTGAAGGTAATCTCGTGAGATTTTAGGGTTTTAGGAATAAACAAAACAGTCTGAATCGAAATTAAGACATAAGCTTTTAAATATTCTTTATGTAATTCTATTGTTAAGCATTATTTGCTTCCATCCTCCTACGCATATTTATTTTCTGTTATTTTATGTCTCCCATCATAATAATTTTTAAAAAATCTATATTTTATATTTTTAAAGATTCAGATGTTTCTCTATTCTCTCTGGGGTACAAAGTGATTACACTTCAGAAAAAAACTGCAAGAAGATCCATTCTTCTAATCGATAGTTTTCTAAATTTAAACTTTCAAATAAAATATTTCCTTTCAGTATTGAATTGTGAAAATTTTGTCATGTATTAAAATACACTCTTAAAATAAAACGTATTGTATGAACATAAAATTTCATTATTAGAAAGCAAATCATCAGGAAGTACACTGTAAAAAAAAAAAAAAAAAAAAAAAAAAAAAAAAAAAAAAAAAAAAAAAATCTGTACAGGTACTACACTTTATCTAGGAAACTGGGATTTCAAGAACTTTTCCTGTAACGGTAACAACAAAAACTCAAATTTTAGAATCGGTTACATGGATTTTTCCTGTTATCGTTACATGAAAAGTTCTTGGAATCCCAGTTTCCTAGAAAATGTTTAGTACCTTTACAGATTTCTTTTACAGTGTAGTTATGGATTTCGTTGTTCATTCTACTTAAAATTATTTCTTTAATTTTATTTACATATTTCTTTTAAATACATTTTCATTAAATTCAATACCCCATTTAATAGCGTCGGTGTGATTTCATATTTTGTACACAGGTAGGCTTGACATAAGTGCATATATGCCACTTTTCTTTGGAATATAGAAAATATACATCTGCACTGTAAAAAAAAAAAAAAAAAAAAAATTGTATGGTTACTAAAAATTTTCTAGGAAACTGGGATGACTTGGATGAGATAGTTTTCAGAGTGCCTGGAGAGATCGACTCCTTACCTCTAGTAGAGAAATGATACATGGAACAATTCAAGTCATAGCCAAAGTCTGACAAACAGAACGTCAAAAACAAAGAAGGGGGGGGGGAGCCGGGTCCCAAAAGAAAAGCAAAGGCCCTTTAAGGGCACCATACAAAATAAATAAAACAGATGAGAGTATAAATAGGAGAAATAAGAACATTAACACTATTTTTAAAAGTATTTACATAGCACAATTTATAAAATAGAGACTTAAAATAGAGACTAGGAGATGGTGAACGTTGCCTAGAAAATTTTATATAATCGCAACAAAAGAAAACCGTGTAAAATTACAAACGTTGCTTTAGTAACTAAAAAATATTTAGTAATCGTGCAAGCGATTTTTTAGGAAGTTTCTCAAAGATTGATTTGCAAAGTTACCGCATATTGTTTAGTAAAGTAACTAGCTGTTGTTTAAAGAATTTACTAGAGATTTTTTTATAAATTTACTAAAGATTACTTAGTAAACATACTAACGATTTTTTAGAAAGTTTTCGAAAGCATTTCTCATATGTTTACTAATTATTGTTCAGTTAAGTTTGTAACGATGTTTTAGGGGGTTTACCAATAAATTTTTAGTAAATTTACTGCGCATTACTTAGTAAAAATACAAACAATTTTTAGAGAGTTTTCTAAACAATATTTTGCAAGTTTTTTAGTACAATTACAAAAGATTTTTTAGTACATTTACTAAGAATTTTTCTGCAAGTTTGCAACGGATTTTACAGTATATTTACTATGAGTTTTTTAGCTTTGCACCCAAAATTTTTAATGAACTTTAGCAAAATATTTCTGGTAACTTTATTAAGGTTCCACCAGAGAAATTCTTAGTATTTAAATATAACTTTTCAGTAGTGTACCTAAAGCTGTTTTTGTACTCACCCAGGAAAGTTCTTTGTAACCGTGCAAGAATTAATGCAGTAAATTTGCTAATGATTTTTTACAATTTTATTTAACACTTTTTTATTTACACTCATCAAAAGTTATATGTAACTGTAAATTTTTTGCAGTGGTTTATTAATTGTTCTTCAACAGTATTCCAGAAACACTTTGCGTATTTTTTAATACTAATACTTAGATTAATTAGAATTATTATGTAATTCTTTCAATATGGAGATAATTTTTTATTTTTTTTAAATATTAAGATTGGAATTTTAGTCATGCATAAATATATTTCTATCCAAAATAAACAACATGGCCTGGCATCTGTTTCAACATTACCACAGCAATTTTCATAAATACGTGTGTGTTATGGATGAGAAAACTGACAGAATTGTCACTGTATGTATTTAAATAGGTACAAAATAATTTCAACATTAAACTACTATGAGTGCTATAACACCGGAACTAAATGAGCAGATTATTATAACGGTTTAGTTAATTTTTTTAAAAGTCCGGTAGAAATAATAATGCAAATAAACTTTCACTTCTAAATTTATAAAATACGATTAAAATTAAAAAAATATATTTTATCGACAAATCAAATTTATAAATTTTAGGAACAGTATTCTGTATGTATAATTACGCACCGTGCCTCATATAATCCTATACATGATTTGAAAACCTGTATATTATTAGAAACACCATCTGTTCGTTTTATGTAAATTTGCTTCTAAACTGGAAATGGAAATAATTAAGTCTTGTGATTTTTTTCCTTCTTTGACTTTGACTTTCCTTAAATTCTCAACTGATAAGATTATTACATATATTTTAAACACTGTCCATTAACTGGTTGAATGTGTACAAAAAACAGATGTCACATCTGTAAAAGAAATTAATTTCTTTTCTTGAATTTGTCATTCAAGGTTATTTAACCTCTCTTATTCTTATTTCTGATGAATATTTTGTACAGTTATCAGTAATCAATAGGATCCTTCTCACTTTGATCTTTTTTATTGTCTCTTTCTTAGACATTTCCATCACAATCTTCTTATACACTGTAAAAAAAAATCTGTGAAGGTACTAAACATTTTCTAGGAAACTGGGATTCCAAGAACTTTTCATGTAACGATAACAGGAAAAATTCATGTAATCGATTCTGAAACTTGAATTTTTGCTGTTACCGTCACAGGAAAGGTTCTTGGAATCCCAGTTTCCTAGAAAAGGTTTAGTACGTTTGCAGATTTTTTTTACAGTGTACCATTTGTGTTAATACATAACTAACAAAAAAATGAAGTATTAAAAACTGTGTTATGTTTTAAATTGAAATATTAAAAAAGAAAAACTATTGATAGGCCACAATTTTGAAATAAACTTGCTTAAAAATACTTAAGAATGGACCAGTGAATTTGGTAGAATTCTACTGCACTATAAAAAAAATCTGTAAAGGTACTAAACATTTTCTAGGAAACTGGGATTCGAAGAAATTTTCATTTAACGGTAACAGGAAAAATCCATGTAACCGATTCTGAAACTTGAATTTCTGCTGTTACCAATACATGAAAAGTTTTTGGAATTCCAGTTTCCTAGAAAACGTTTAGTACTTTTACAGATTTTTTTTTTTTACAGTGTGTAAAACTCTGGAAGTAGAATCGCTAAAATTTTTATGTATACGACAGATGATATACACACCTTAACATATTGCTCACACGCTAAAAAAGTGACAAATCCAGAAAAAAGTAAATTTCACAGGAGAGGCAAAAGAACATTTGCGTGGTTTTATTGGAACGTGAAATTATAGCACTTAACTCTGCACGCAGGAATGAAAACGTTTCTACAAGCATAAAGCACTTAAAAATGAAGATGCATAATGAGGTTTGGAGTGTTGGGTATTTTTATCTCCCCACACAATCCCCTTCTCTTATGTGGTCCCAAACGGACATTAAGCATTATAAAGTAATTCTACGCATAGCTACACTTATGCAAATGTTTATGTGGTAAGTCGCACCTCTGACAATCGTATTGGTGGAATAAAACGCAAAATGAATATTGCGTTTTATTACACCAATGATGAGATGAGACCACCACGAGATGTGTCACTTTTCTAGCAGGTGAACGATTTGTACGCAAAAATACATCTTGGGCATATCAACAGTAATTGCGAGCGGATTTTACAATTTTTGGTACATAACAGTATTTGATGACTATAACCCTTTATCCACCGACGGTACTTATCTGTACCATAGAAAATTCTCATTATAAAATGCTTTTAATACATCAATTAGTTGTAATACTGTTTCGAATGAGTTACAGATACATTACTTTATTTAGCTCCAAAAGCGTTATTGGTTACACAAAAAAAAAAAAAAAAAAAAAAAAAAAAAAAGAAAAAGAAAAGAATGATTTTATTTGGGTTCGTATCTTTTTCAGCTTTCTTGGCGTTAAGGGAGGGGGGGGGGGTGGATTTTTCAATTCGGAAATATTCCTATATTTACATTGTAAGAACATCATATTTGTACATTTTACAATTCTACAAAATACTAAGAAAACAATTTAAAATAAAAGATTTGAGTGAGGTTTTAAATGTTACACAAAATCCCTGTAAATTCAAATTTAATTAATCCTAAATCCTTCAATTCTTCTAAAATCCTTCAAAAATTTATTAAATGATTATGAAAATCTTTTGATTTAGGTTAAACAATCTAGGTAAAATGCTTTAAAATGTAAAATTTTCATGAATCCATAATACTGTAGATAAAGGGTTAAAGAAGGAACTAAAATGGAAAAAAATAGAAAGCTATATTGCTTTGGAAAGCAGTGTGAGCTGCCAGTTTATTATAAATGCTATATGCATACTTGTTCAACTAATAAATGATATATCATTAAATGACAAAATCCAATGAAATCTGAACAAATTTTATTTCTAAATCACAATTTATTGTATTAATTACAAAAAAATAACATATTCGCAAACATTTAATGTGACGTACATTTTACAAATAGTACATAATTATTATATTTACATAATTTATATTTCTCCTGAGAGAATTCAAAAAAATTAAGTATAAACTCTTTATAATTCAAGTATTATAATCAAAATCCAATTTATAGATATAATTGAATTAATTGTTAAAGAAATATATGATTGATTATTTATTGTTACTTTAAAATAACAAATACAGCAGGACAAGTATTTACCATATATAGGGGAAGATGGGGATACTTTATCCACTTTTTAAATTTTAATTTTTTTTAATTTTTTATAATTTTTTAGAACAAAATAAAATATTGAAAATGAAAATTTGACAATTTTTCTTCAACTCAAAACCACTTTCAATTAATTTTGAACTATTTTTCTATGTCTAAGTAATTTTTACTTTTTGTTACATCCTGGCTCAAGTATCCCCATGCAGGGGATACTTGAGCGATGTCGAAGGGATACTTGAGCCAGTACGGAAAAAAACCTACAAAAGTATTTTTTTTTTCGCTTTATTTTTGCACAAATATTTTACAGAATGATAAATTATGATACATAAAGTCCTTCAAAACCAATTGAGAAAACAAAGCTAGTAATACGATAATTTTTTGTCGTTATAGCTGGTGATCGAAGGATCATTGCAAAATCTTTTTACTTTTAGCAACATGGTAACTCAGTAGGGCCCTTTGTTGGTAACAATAGTCATTTCTTTGATTAAAAAATTTACAGTAATAGATGATGTTACAATTTCACTATAAAATATTAATCTTAATATATTATATTAAAAAATTAATATTTTAATATGTTGGATTTGATTAATTAAAGTATTAGAGATTATGATTTTTAAAATAGTTTAAAGAATTTTTAATGTAATAAAAATTAAATTGAAAACTATGTTTACATTTATCTAAATAGGCTATATTTTTTAGTCAAAATGAAAAATAAAATAAATATTTTTATTAAAAAAATTTTTTAAACCTTTTCTTCTAAGTCATTATTTTTTAAAGAAAAAAATATCGATTAGAGAATATAAGGACGCAAATTAATTTTTTGTTTGTTTCATCCATGTCTAATTTCCTAGTGGGGATGGTTGAGCCATGGCTCAAATATCTCCATTCTCACTGGCTCAAGTATCCCCATTACCACAATTTTTGTTTATCAGAGTTTTACTAAATAAAGCATGCAGCTATTTTAACTAGTTTAGATTTAAAATACAATTGAAATTATACTTATTAAATTTATCCATATGAATGCAACTTTAAACAAAACTTTTAATACAAAAAAAAAAAAAAAAAACATGCACATAAATATTTACTTTAGATAGGAAAAAAACAACTATTAATCACCATACTTGGTACCATAATAAAATGGTACCTAAGTATGTGATTTCTTTTTTACATGTTCAGAATTATAATTATGTTACCATATTGTCAGTTTTAGAAAGAAAAATTAACCAACTGTAGAAATAATAGGGGTGGCTCAACAATTCCCAATGCTCAAGTATCCCCACTCACCCCTACTCACGTATAAGTCGATTACTATGTATTTTTTAAAAAGATATTACATATCAATATTTTTTTTTTTGCAACTATCTTCGCCTTAATTTAATATCATCAAATTCTGTATTTATTAAGACAAAGATCATTTCTTTTGAGTATTGCTATGCAGTCTATTATTCCTCTCAAATTTGGGGTCGACTTATACGCGAATGTATTCAGTAGTTATCAAAACATTTCATTCCAGGCACCCTGTTTCGAAGCATAATTTTTTTGGGGGGGAGGGGGGTGGGGGTGGGGGTATGTGGCATTTCAGTGATTATTATCTGCAAAAATGACATATAGGCTCATACATACTCATTTGTTCGCCCCCCCTCCCAAATCCTCGCACTTTATTGTCAACCTTCTTAAATCTAACACATACGTGTTTTTCACTCTATGTGCATTGTATTAAATACTACATATATTTCAAATATAATATAGGAAAAAACAAACAATATTTCTCATTATTTACGAATCGTTTTTGAAATATGCTAAAAAGCATGAAAAATTCACTAAGTTATTAGTTTGTTCGTCTCGGCAGAAGCTCACCTAGCAGCACATACTATTACGTTTATTTCTGACCAATGTCGAAAGTTTTAGAATAATTCCTACTTTCTCGTAATTAATTCCCAATTGGGCTTTTTTTTCTCCTCTACCATTAAGCTATAACCCCTAATCCAGAAGTTGATCCAAGATTCTCAAAATATCGAAAATAAAGACCTAAAATAATTACAAAAACATAACACTTCAATAATTTTAAAAAATGCATGCGGATGAAAAATTAGAAGCAGGGTAAACTGATAACCTCTTCTATTCAAACTTCGATTTCTTGATTGATGATATAGTTAAAAATTTTAAACCAGAACTATGAAAATTCAATAAAAATATTCGATTTGGGTGTTCCTTTTATTTAAAATTTTAAGCTCTACAGCATTTGTATCGACAATGTTTTTGCAAGAGTTAATTTTTTTTAGATATTGTTATTGTAATTAATGAAAAGTGAAACAAATTCAGCCTCCACGTTCCCCCCCATATATTAGTGATCGTATAAGTAAACCCAGGGAGAGAAATCGAGAGCGCATAGAAGATGAAGAACACTCCAACATATAGTAGACAGAATATTTATTTGATGTAGAGGTACGAGGCTTACAATAAGTTGCTGGAAATACGGGGAACACCATTTGCCCGAAGGCAAGGCATAGCGAAGCGGGGCACAACGCCCCCTTTTTGCGTGTGTTACATGGCCGAAGGTCTGAGTAGAAGAGAAGTGACTGCAGCAGGGAAGACGTACAGCGCTATACTTTTTTTTGCAGCGTCAAGGTTATCCGAATCCGTTAATGCTTAGTAACAGAAAAATGCTATCGTTGGTGTAATACTGAAGTCCTGTGGTTTTAAGGAGTGTCGATTGCATACGCACGTGTGCTTCCAGATACTGAAAGAATTACATGCCGAATGATTCATGACATCTGGGAGATTTTAAAGATTAGCTGAGTGCATGAGAATGTTAACGGATAAACTTATTATAAACCACAGCTGGATCTATTTAACATGGGAAAGAATGCAGAAATGTGCAGATCTAAGGAAGACTGACATTCGGTTAACTTTTATTGTGACGAGAAAAGAGTTAACAGATTTTTCTCAAAGTGATAAAAATCCAAAACAAAGAGTGGGAATGAAATGGTGTTTTTTTTCATCTGAAAGAGGGTTTGTAAAGGAATTAATTTCACCTACAAAGTTATAAAAGGGAAAATAACAAAGTACTGCATTATAACCTTAAATGTAAGAATATTAACTTTAAGTATTTATTTAAGGGGGGCAATTTCCAGTTAAAATTTTGAAGTTTCGATTTTTATTGTTTAGTTTCTAAAATGGGAGAAGACAAAATAATATGTGACAGAAACGCTGTCACACCCCCCTTTGTTCCTGACTATAAAAAATTTTAAAGCCTTTAAAATTTTTTTGCTCTTTAAGTTTTTTGAGTGGGAAGCAAAGGAAAAGGCCAATTTCGGGTGGAAAGAAAAATCTTGATTTATTATTTATTATGCCAATAAAATGGCATATTCGGCAATTTTTTAATTTTTTTTTAATTAAGTAGTTTTCAAGAATTTTTAAATTTTGAGCACTGTTACTGCAGGGAGTTAGAGAAAAAAATGAAGCGAAATTCAGACGAAAATTTAATTAAATGAATGTAATGGAACGAGTTGTCAAAGAAATTTAGGATTTATTATTTATTCACTATAAAGTAACAAATAGAGATGGAAAAAAGTATTAAAAATTTTTAAACTTTGGTAACTGTGGGAAAGGGTTAAAGAAAAAAGAGAAATTTCAGAAAAGGGGGAGGAGAGATTTTTTTATCAGAAATTAAAAGAAATGCAGAAGATTTGCACTTTTGATTAAGAAATAATAGACAGTAAAATTATGTACTTTTAATCACATTTTGGATGAAAATAAGTACTTTTAAGCTCCTAAAATTCCTTTTGAAAAATTTAAGCACTTTTAAAAATCCTACGAATCCTGATATAGTCAACATTTGGACGACTACGGACTAAGTTGTAACTCGGCACAAACCCGAAAATCCAACTTCCCTTTGAGGAGCAAATCATTTCTTTTCATAAAATTCTAAAATGACTGAATGACACAGAATTTAAAAATAGTTTTATTTCAAAATAGATAAATGCTTTTCTTTATGTACTTGATAAAATTAAAATTTTCATTTTAAAAAACTGGTGTTAATGTGGCATTTTAAATTAAGTAGAGCTCTTCAAGGGGTTAAAGTCAACCTACAATCTGTACGGAATAAGTAATTGTGGGTTACTTTTCATTATACAGGGTGATTCATAAAAGATGGGCAGAACTTTAAGGGGTTATAGTACACTTAAAGACAAATAATATTAAATAGGAGACTAAGGGTCCCAGACGTATTCCCAAGGAGATAGGGGGCATTAAAGTTTAGGGTCCGAAATTTCAAATGATTATAAAAAATGGAAAAATTGGTCGATTCGTTTGCGGTTTTTGCAAAAAATTTTCTTTGTGCCAGTATTTTCTTGAAATAAAATTTTAAAGTTCAATTTCAAAAAATGCCGATAGGGGGCGCTTTAGACTTTGGAGTAACAAACAACTATTTTTTAACGTTATTTTTTGTATTTATTTAAATGATTTCGAAAGCTTAGACTTAAACTTAAATTTTGATCTAAAAATCTGAGTCCTAACGAGTAGTTAAGTAGCGTAAACTGAAATTTGAAATTTGAAACCCTTCTCCCCCCAGAACAAAAATCAGTTATTCCCGATCTTTGTGTCGTAGATTAGGCTCTAACTACTGCCGCGTTTTGCTAAAATTATTCTTTATGTCAGTATTTTCTTGAAAATAAATTTTAAAGAAAATTTTCAAAAAATTCCGATAGAGGGCGCTTTAGACTTTGGAGTAACGAGCAACTATTTTATACCGTTATTTTTTGTGTCTCCTTAAATGCTTTCTAAAGCTTAGACTTAAATTTTCAGCCCAAAATCTGAATCGTTAGACGTGGTTAAGTTTCTGGGGAGAGGGGTTTGAAATTTCTACTCCTGAGCACAGTTCAGTTTACCATGTCCACACATTGTGTGCTGTGATACGAGGTAAAAAGACACAAATTAGGATTATGTTACCAAAGCATATTTATTAACATGTAATTACAATAAAAGTTCAAAATTGTGACCACCAGAGGTTATGCACGCAGAACAACGGCGAAGAATGGAACGGCGAACATTCGCGAAAACATCAGGCTTTTCGAGCACTTCCCCTACAGCCGCGGAAAGTCTGGCGACCAGTTCCTCGGGGGATTCAATGGGTGTCTCATACATAAGAGCCTTCAATTGTCCCCCAAAAAAAGAAATCGAGGGGTGAAAGATCTGGCGAGCGAGCAGGCCAAGCAACAGGACCACCTCGACCAATCCATCTGTTCGGAAATGTGATGTCCAGATAGTTGCGGACGTCTCGTACGTAATGGGCTGGAGCTCCATCGTACTGGAACCACATGACCCGCCGGATGCGTGGAGGAACAACGTTTAACAGGTCTGGCAGCACATGTTGCAGAAATGTGAGGTATGTTTTACCGTTGAGGCTTTCAGGAAGAAGGTACGGTCCGATTAGGTGGTCTCCGAGGATTCCTGCCCAAACATTGATTGAAAAGCGTCTCTGATGAGCATGTGGATACGTAGCATGTGGATTGACATCCGCCCATACATGTGCATTGTGTGTGTTAAATGTACCTTCACGTGTGAAGGTACATTCATCGGTGAAAAGCACAGTTCGTCCAAAATGTGGATTTAGCGCGTTCTGCTGCAGAAACCAGCGGGCGAATTCAATACGATTTGGATAATCCCCTGGAGACAGTTTCTGGACTCGTTGTACATGAAACGGGAGCAAATGTTCATCCTCTAGTACCCTCCAAGTTATGGACTGTGAGGTATCCACCTGCCTAGCCACTGTTCGTGTACTTGTAGTTGGCTGAGTCGCTACTACATCCAGAATGACTTCTGCAACAACTACTGATTCGTCCTTTTTTGCACGACCTGCATTCGACCGGGAAGCGAGAAATGATCCCGTCTCACACAGCTGTCTGTGCAAGCGCTCGAAAGTTTTGCGGTTATGCATTCGCCTGTTGGGAAATCGCTCTCCGTACATTCGTTGTGCCTCTGCACCATTTCCATCTGCCGCTCCGTAAATTAAATGCATCTCAGCCTTTTCCTTATTCGTGAAGGGCACCATCTTCCGATTCATTACTACAGCGACTTACACTTGACTCACCGTTCAGTGGTTTTTATGCCTGAATCGTGTCGAAATTTTGCATACGTGTTCTTCTTCTTCCCCATTTGACATTTGCATACTTTCTGTCTCCTTCTTCACCCGGTGACTAGCGTCGGGAATAGAGCTTTAACGTTTGCATGAGCGACGTTTCCAACTGTGCCAGTGCCTTTATGAGTGAATTCCGACTATGCAGTCCTTGACGAAAGTTGTATTTTTGCCTCGTATCACAGCACAGAATCGTTGGGCATGGTTAAGTAGTGCACACTGAACTATGTTCAGAAGTTGAAATTTGAACCCCCTCCCCTCGCTACTGAACCACGCTCAGCGATTCAGATTTTGAGCTGAAAATTTAAGTTTAAGTCTAAGCTTTAGAAAGCATTTAATGAGACACAAAAAATAACGGCATAAAATAGTTGTTCGTTACTCCAAAGTCTAAAGCGTCCTCTATCGGAATTTTTTGAAACTTTTCTTTAAAATTTATTTTCAAGAAAATACTGACATAAAGAATAATTTTAGCAAAACGCGGCAGTAGTTAGAGCCTAATCTACGACACAAAGATCGGGAATAACTGATTTTTGTTCTGGGAGAGAAGGGTTTCAAATTTCAAATTTCAGTTTACGCTACTTAACTACTCGTTAGGACTCAGATTTTTAGATCAAAATTTAAGTCTAAGCTTTCGAAATCATTTAAAGAAATACAAAAAATAACGTTAAAAAATTGTTGTTTGTTACTCCAAAGTCTAAAGCGCCCCCTATCGGCATTTTTTGAAATTGAACTTTAAAATTTTATTTCAAGAAAATACTGGCATAAAGAAAATTTTTTGCAAAAACCGCAAACGAATCGAGCAATTTTTCCATTTTTTATAATCATTTGAAATTTCGGACCCTAAACTTTAATGCCCCTTATCTCCTTGGGAATACGTCTGGGACCCTTAGTCTCCCATTTAATATTATTTGTCTTTAAGTGTACTATAACCCCTTAAAGTTCTGCCCATCTTTTATGAATCACCCTGTATATATATATATATATATATATATTATGAAAAGTAACCCACAATTACATACTACGTAATACCAATTTATGTTTTATATAGGAAAATGGACTTATCGACATATTTTAATATTCAGATGTATGTAAATATGATGGTAGATCTCAGCGGCGCTTGTAATAAGCTGTCCTCGACATGGTTCACAATAGCTCTACACACTTAAGTGATGTAGGGTAGGTGGGAGTAAAGATCCGTACTTTCCATTAATTTTAAATTTTTATCGAACACATAGGTTTAAACATATGTGACGACTGTTTAAAATATTGTATTAGAACCTTAGGCATGTGCTACTTTCAACAGGCATTCTATGAAATTAAAAATCCACAAAAAACTGTAATAATAATAATTTGTCCTGCGTATCTTTACCCCTTTGGTTAGTGTAAGATACGCAGTGTTGAGGCAGAGATACGCAGTGTAAAATTTCTTCCCATTACATCCGATTTTTTCGCATATCCACTAGAATGAGTGAGTTATAAAAAAACATTAATAAACTTTGATAGCATTTATAGCTAACGGAGAATTATATGTTAAACCAGGAAAGAAATAGAAAAAAAAACAACGGTCTGTGATATCGCAAATAGCAGTTAATCTTCAGCTGCTGTGATGAAAATTTTTCTATAAAAGTTTCCATAACAAAATTTTCCGCGGTCTCCGAGACTGCTTGATTGTAGAGTGAATAAAAGGTTTGGCGGACTTATAAAATCCTATTTCTGCATTAAATTTTATCTAACAGGGAAGGTCGCCATTGGGGGCATACTCAGAATTTTTTGAAAAAAATACGAATTAAACTACTCATGTAGGTAATAAAGGATCAGTGAAAATTAGCGGCGGAATTACATTATTAGATATGTAAAAAAATAAAATAGTTTGGAATAATTGGCTTGAAAAGCTGAAAGCGACGCGAGATTTGGCGAGCAGTGCATTTCCTCGCCAAAAGCAGACGATTTTAACGAATCTGAAAATTGATTTTAATTGACTTCACTGGTAAAAATCTGCAGCATTTACTGCAACGTCACTCCACTACTTTTATAGAATATCTCACTTCTGACCAATGAGAATGCTCCATAGCAAGGTGAATTGACCGTGTCATACACTATTAAAAATCTGCTGCATTTTGTTGCAATGCACTCCACCGCTTGTATATAATATCTCTATTCCAACCAATGAAAAAGCTCCATTTCACGGCCAAGTAACCGTTTTCTATACAAGCAAGAGAGTGCGTTGCAACAATATGCAGAAGATTTTTAACAGTGTATTTTTCAATTTGGAACAATTTTAATCAATTTAAATTGTGTTTTAAATGATAAAATATATTATTTTCATTTTGTTATAAGTACATATAAACGTATATGACAAAATTACACTTAAAGTAAAGTAAAAATGCAAAACTAAAATTACTTAAACTAAACTTATTTAAATAAATTGAACATAGAAAGTTTTTTCTTTAAAAAGTATTCGAAGCGTAAAAGCGTATTTTTCCAAATTTCGTTTTTTCGCCAACCGGAGATAAATCGCCAAATAAACGAAATTTTTATTATTTTTTTACGGACGTTATAAAGAGGTTCCGCCGAAATTTTTTTTATAAACATATATAACTATATGAGAAGAACATTCTGTAATTTTTTCAGATTTTTCTGAGTATGCCCGTATGGAGACCTCCCTTGTAAGATCTATTATAATGAAATTTCCTTCATTCAGAAGCATTTAGTGACACTACCAAATGAGGAATTACCAAACGAATCAAAATTAAACAATCACCCATAGTTTAACTGAAACTTACAAGTTAAACTGTGAAAACTGCATATTGCAGCGGTCGGTGAAACTGATAACAGGAGTTAAGGATTAAGATTCAATTAAAAGCATTTCACGAAACAATAATATTGATTTTTAAAAGGAGGAAAGTATAGGGAAGAGTGTGGTGGTGTGGGACACTTTTTACAAAAGTAAAAAAAATCAACTTTGGTGCAAAAACAAAAATTTCAATTAAAGAGTACAAGGTTAGACCCTTTTCAATCTCCCTGAACAATATAGAAAAATAACATGCAAAAGCTATTTTATAGTTAAAGAAATTGCAAGTTTCAAAACGTGTCCCATACCTCCCCACTAGTAGGGAGTTATGGGACAGAAGTCATACAAAGCTATAAGGCACAAACAGTCTAGTGTTGGTTAGATATTCAATCAAACAAAGATTGTTCGTTGATAATGTATGCGTCACAAAATAAAATTCTAGTATCTTCATGAATAGAATGAAAATTCAGAATTGTCAGTCACAGATGACAAAAAAAAAAAAAAAAAAAAACATTTGATTTGGTTACATTTTGAGGTAAATGAATATATTATCAATGTGATAATTAATATATTATCCTCTAAAACTGTTGGTTTTAGCAATTTACATTCATCTTATTAAAAAAGAATGGGACATTTCCTACTCCTCCCCACTGCCTTATTTTGGGTTAAACTTCTTGAATAAAAAAAATTTTCCTTTTATGCATAACTTAAATTATTAATAATATACAATATAACACTCCGTAAATAGGGAAATTATTACAACTATGCATAAACAAGTCATTAATATACAAAAATTATAAAAAGTATATGAAGCAAATTTATTTTTGATTCTTGAAATACTCTTCTGCTTTTTACAATTGCAAGCTTATTCAGATCAAAACTTTTTCCAACTGTAGATTGAACTATCATTTTTGAATTTTGTGTATGATTGATGAAATGTTTAGAATGACAAATAAATGGAGAATCCTACTGTCCCATTCCTCCCACTGTCCAACTCCACCTCACTCTCTTTTCCCTATCTCCACTTACTTCCCTCTTAGGCCAGCTCTTTTCATGTTCATTAACATTTTCAATGTAACAGTAGATGATTTCGATGATAATTTACTTCCTGATTTATTTTATTAAGAGCATCGACAATAACTCAGATTATAAATGATACAAGGGAGGGAGGGGGGTAATTAAAAATATATAAAAAGAAATTTTTTATTTGTTTTACTTTTTTATTTTATATATTTATTATTTTTTTATAAACAAAACACGTTGAAGGGTGTCCATTACGAACACATCTGCCTTATATCTAGATTTTTAACCTAAAAAATATTTTGGGCATTTTTTTCAAAAATCGGGTATACATGAACCGACTAAGGGTCAAAACCCAATCCAAAACGGACTCGAACTGAAGCAAAAAAGTAGAAGTAAACCAGACCCGATGTAGGAATCCAGTAAAGCAAATATCGAATACTCGGTACGACTGTAATATTAAGTAAGAAGATTTTACATTACCATTATAAAACAAAGAGGTGTAAATTCAAAATGATAACACTTTAAAAATGGATTAAATAATTAATAAACAATCAAAACAAATTTTGTATTTTATTAAAAACAGAAGTTTGTTTTGGCAGAGCCGTGCGAAATGGGAGGGGGGCGAAGGGGGCAATTGCCCAGGCTACCGAAATTTAGGGAGAGCCGAATTTATACTACTAACGTTATTTTTGGCCTATCACAAGAAAAAGTTGGGTGCGGAAGTTGCCAAATTGCAACTTTCAACCGGGCGCAATTTTCTCTTCCCAGGCCCCTGTGTTTTGGTATACATTTTAAGTACACAGCGAAGAATTGCCGAAAATTTTGCTTTCTGATTATCAGTCAAAGCGAGTACTATTCATTGCATCACTAATTAAAAGTAAAGGATTTAATCTGCTTTCCACTTTGAGATTAAATTTAATTTATTACTATGATAAAAAGTTCATTAAATCCAATTGATTTTTTAAATCATAAGATTTTGAAACATTCACCTTTTATATAAACACATATTAATAACAATTTTAATTTTTCTTAAGAAAGGTATTATAATAAAAATAAAATACATTGACATGTTTCGGAACCGTCAAATAAGTTCCATAATCATAATATAAATAAAACAAACGTTGAAAATATTTCTCGGTCAATACAAATGACACGCGACAATGAGATATAAATAACAAAAAACACGCGCTCTATTGCAAAAAATTAAATTAAAATATAGACCATGATCTAAAACTTAAATAAAAATAAAATTTTAAACTGTTTCACTGTCAATACAAATTTTATGTCTCATTGTCGCGTGTCATTTGTATTGACCGAGAAATATTTTCAATGTTTGTTTTATTTATATTATGACTATGGAACTTATTTGACGGTTCCAAAACATGTCAATGTATTTTATTTTTATTATAACACCTTTCTTAAGAAAAATTAAAATTGTTATTAATATGTGTTTAATTTATTACATAAAACATTAGAAACTACAAATGTAACAAGCATCAACGTAAATAATATTGTCATTTAACGGAGTGATAGTTATTTAATTAAGAGATATAAATATGAAAATTAACCACAAATACCTGGTAAAGCATGTTACAGAAATAATCCTTACTTAATTGATGATTTTTATTAACTAGGAATCAAGTAGAATTATAACAAAATTTAACTCAAAAATAATAGATATTTACTTACATTCTAAGTTGAAATCATTATCGCGATTCGATTCAACATGGATGCCTTTTACGCTTCTGTTGCTGGGTGAATATTCATTTCGTCACCAATAAAAACCTTTCTGATTGGCTGACAGATGAAACAAGAATGTTTCATGTATTCGTACTATGGGAGGGTTAATATTATACCCTGTTTACAGATCAGATTTTAGTAAGCATGCAGATTTCTGTAGTTTTACAAACACTAGTTTTGTATGTTTACAGATATTTTTTTTTACAGCGTGGTCTTATTATAACGTATATTGAAAGGACTGCAACAAAAATTTTTTTTTAATTCAGTATCTCACCATTTTTTTAACAAAAAGCTTCGCGTACACTTTGATGACATCTGCAAACGAATTATACAACAATTTTTTTTTTTTTTTTTTTTTTTTAAATAGGGGATGAATATATTATGATACGCAATCCCCAATATAAAAAATAATCTAAAGGTTTGAGGGATTACAGTTTTACACAATATTTTAAACATAAGTATATTTCTGCAGATAATTTTTTAAACAATTCAGTTTTTATTTTGTTTCTAAACTGTTTTAGACCAGCTTAACTTTGAAACACTAATAGATTTTTAACATATATATTCATTAAAAATGCCTAAAAACTTTTTTATGTGATCATTTAAACATGCTTTGGTAATTTTCATGTTGTTTAAAAGTTATAATACTCATAATTAACATTATATTTAATTGAAATCTGATAAAATTTCCTTTTTTAAAATATTTTAAAGAAAAATACAGTCTCTGAATAAAAGCTAACTCAACAAAAATAAATGCTTGATTCTTATATGAGATTCTTTTGTACAAAACATTACTGATTCATTCTCCTTTACGGGATATTTCTTTTCCCAGATCAATCATTCTGTCAACAGTACTAGACAGAATTTTAGGATTGAAATTTCTCACATGGAAGTGACACCTTGTATGTAAACTCTTCTCATTTTTTTCAGCAGCTGGAGTTCTGAATTTTAAAAAATTGCCTTTCAAACTTTGCCGATGACATATGAAGGTATGAATGTAGCTTGAAAAGTTTTATATTTTAGTTTTTATATCATTAATTTTGTTTTTGCTGCATTTTTTGATTTATAATGCTATTTATTATTTATAAAGTATTGTCTTTTCCGCTAGTTCACAAAATATCGTTATTCATAATTTTTAACATATTTTCAATGTCGAGTATAATCTACGCAAGTTCTTGAAATGAAAAAAGAAGATTTCTATTCTTTTTGACTAATAGTTAACATTCTTATCGTAATATGATGTTTATTCATATGTCTGAACTTTTTTAGAAAATGTTGTTAGATATTTTTTACAAAAACAATTTTAAAAACTAACAATATTTCTTATTTTAAAAACTGTGTAAGATTAAAATTTTAATTTAAAAACTGTTAAACGGTTTTGTTCTATAGTTAACATATTTAAACTCTTCTGCAATTATTTTCAGAAGAAATTATATTGATTGTCTTAAATTGAATAGGCTTATAGTACAGGGTGAGCAAAAAGTCCGTAAAAATTTTAAAAGTTCATAAAAACCGAAAAAATAACCGAAATGAAAAACGGTTTGCAGGGTTAGCATCCATAGGTCACGGGGATTTTTTAAGACAGAAATAAAAAATAATTAAAAAAAACAGTCGACAGATGGCGCTGGTACTTGCGATTTCCGCGGAAATATGCAAATGAACCGGTTGTAAGAGCTTGCGCTCCTAATCCACAACTAGTTCACCGTTGTGAGCCGTGAACTTGATCAAGGATGCTCACTGCGAAGGACAAAGCTTTGTTGGTGAAGTTATTTTACATGAACAAGGAATCAGCGACTATTGCTTTGCGTAAATTCCGATTCCAAAAGGATTTGAGGACGGGAAAGGGGCCTTTAACAGCGGCAGGCCTCATAAAGCTTGTTCGGCGGTTTGAGGAAACATTCTGTTCTTTATTTGGGTATCTTTTCTTTTATTTGGGTACGTCAGCGCCACCTATTGGCTGTTTTTTGAATTATTTTTTTTCATATCTTAAAAAAATCCCCGTGACCTATAGATACTAACCCTGCAAACCGTTTTTCATTTCGGTTATTTTTTCGGTTTTTATGAATTTTTAAAGTTTTTACGGACTTTTTGTTCACTCTGTATATTTACAACATTAAAAACTTTTATACTAGTAAATCTTCAGATCAGGAGCCTCAACGTCAGCTCTTCAAAGAACTGCTTTTTACAACACTTTTCGTAATATTTACTTTATACAAACAGCAATTGAAAGTTTTTAAATATCATGCATTTATATAAGAATAAACAAGTCTGAAATTGCGCGTCAAACCTTTCAAATGAAGTGCATTCTTACTATAATGTAGTGTGCAAAATATTCAGATCTTGGTGTAAAAGCTGCTGCACTTTTATGCAAAAATGCACGAATATAAAATTTATAATGATTTTATATGTTAAATTCAGTAAGAATAATTACACAAACAATATTACTACCTGCTAAATATGGGGCATCATCAACATGGAAACCTGGAATCAATACTTATCATGATATATGAATGTATTATATACGAATGATAGGATTTGATAGATTTGAGAAAACTTTTATTACGTAGTGACTGGATTTTCATAAAATTTTAAATGGTTCAATAAAATTTTGCAAAGGCTTTATATATTTGGTTTCAAATCATTCAGCTTTTCAATGTGGTAGTTTTTGCGCTATTATATGCGGAAAGACGGATAGATAGATGGATGGACCAGAAGAAGACTTTAAGTGCTACTTAGTTAGAAAATTATGATATATTCCCATGAAACTGAAAGTAATAGATTTCTTTTGAGCGTATCTGTATAAATTTATAAATAATAAATAGCATTATCAATCAAAAAATGCAGCGGAAGCAAAATTAAGAATATAAAAAATAAAATATAATACTTTTCAAGTTACATTCATTCCTTCATATCTCATCGGCATAGTTGAAAAGGCAATTTTTCAAAATGCTGAACTTTACCAGCTGCTGTAAAAATGAGATGCGTTCACGTACAAGGTGTCGCTTCCATGTGAGAAATATCACTCATAAAATCTGTTTGGTACTGTTGACAGAATGATTGATCTGGGAAAAGAAATATCTCGTAAAGGAGAATGAGTCAGTAATATTTTGCACACAGAAGCTCATATAGGAATCAAGCATTTAATTGTGTTGAGTTAGCTTTTATTCAGAGATTGTATTTTTCTTTAAAGTATTAAAAATAAGGAGGTTTTATAACAGTTCAATTAAAACAACTGTGAAACATAACAGTGATACATAATTTAATAGAATTCTTTTGAGTGTATCTGTAAATAAATTATAATCTTTACGCACTTTATTTTGAGTATCGAACATGGAATAGTAAATCTGAATAACGCGTATCAATTCCAGATCAATCCAACTATATTAATGCAAGTTCGAGTTCGGAAAGATAGACAGACAAACATAATTCACGAACAGTTTTTAAATATCTTGCAAACGCATGACAAATTTAAATATTATTTCAAACAAATTATACCAACAAATTGAATCATACAGTGTGTCCAGTAAAGAACTGACCTATTTTGAAATTAAATAACTAAAGAACGGTTTGAGATAAAAATGCGCGGTTTTCTGCATTGTTATTAGAAAATCAATAAAATTTTAGATATACACTTTCTTAAAATAGTTCAAAATTTGACCAAAAGATGGCGCTGACGGCGACAATAGGCTGTTGAAATTCAGACATTACTCTAGTTTTCATACGCATGAGTTTTTCGGACAATTTCGCAGAGTCGAATTTCAGTCGACATATGAAATTGACACTGCACTCACCTGCAAAAATAGAGTTTATTGGATGGAAAGAGATTTAAAACAATATTTATGATTGAATAATGTCTGTTATACTTAATAAAAACCGACAAAATATTCATTGACTTTTCACATATTTGCCATAAGTAAATTGTATTCAAAAATGTTTTTTGTAACCGGTTAACTGATTCTCTTTTTACATACAATAAATTGAAAATATGGGATAACCACCGCTTTTTTTAGTAAAAAAAATCTTAATATTTAATCTAAACATTTCTTCCAATAAATAGTATGAAATTGTATTTAAAAATTTAGAATGTGTTAAATAGTTTTAATTTGTGGATCAAGCAAATTATTCTTGCCTACTTCGTGCAGTGAAATCAATTAACTGTTTAATACAGTGGTACGGAAAATAGTGTTGGTAAGTTCTCTGTATAAAAAAAGTGGTACAGTGACTTATAAATTGGCACATAAAAATATAATAAACCTTAGAATGAAGGAATCCGTTTGTAAAAAATCCTGTTTTAAATGTAAAAAAATATTGATTTCGTCGGAAAAAGTATATACAAAAGCAGATGCTAGGACGTAAACCTGCCTAAAACGAAATATCGTTTATTTATCCGGAAACCGAATTCATCCCTACATTTTATTCATATTTTGACATTTAACACATCTTAAAATTTTATTACGAAAGCGACGATAGATTTAAAGACGACTTTTACACACACGTCTCCGGCCCCAAAACCGAAAACGCTGTAATGGAAGGATGTTTAAAATGATTTAAAAAAAAGGCATTGTACCTGTTTCATGTCTTGCGAGTTATCCCTTTTGAAGATTTCATTACAGAGAGCATCATAGTTTATGAAATATATTTTTTTGTCCCCTTCTCTTTCCGTAATTATTCTTCATAAGCAAAAGAAAGAAAAGAATAATTTTAAAAATTCCTCTTGCATTTGATTTGAAACAAAGAACATTATTTTTAAGTTAATGATTCTAAAAACATTTTAAAAATTATGTATAAAAACACTAATGTTCCAATAATATGGCAATATTTATACTTATAAAATTGAACTAAAATAAGTAGACCTATGATGATTCTATGGTGATTCAGGATCTATTATGCCTTCTGTGATGAAATTTTGAAAAAGAATAACTCGCATGTTATAAAACAGGTACAATGCTTTTTTTTCTTTTTAAACATCCTTCCATTTCAGCTTAGAATATGGTTTCAGTTTGGGGAGGGAGTCGTGTGTGTAAAAGTCATCTTAAAATCTCTCTTTAAATATTTTTTCTTTTTTTAAGCATCCTTCCATTTCAAAGTAGATGCATTTGCAATTAGGGGAAGGAGAGGGATGGATTGTGTATAAAAAGCATCTTAAAAGCTGTCGTGGCTTTCGTAATAAAATTTTCAAACATGCCAAATGTCAAAATATGAAAATAACGTAGGGATGAATTCAGTTTGCTGTAAAACGAAAAATATTTCTTTTTAGACAGGTTTCCGTCTTAGCAGGTAGTTTTGTATGTTACGTTCTCCATCTTGATTAATATTTTTTTTTGTGTTTAAGACAGGATTTGTTATAGACGAAATATAGGCGAACATTTATTTTAAGGTTTAATATATTTTTATGCGCCGATTTATAATAAGTCACTGCCCTGTTTTTATTTTAGACAGGGAAATTGCTACTACAATTTGCGTACTACTGTTTTAACTTCTGATTTCACTATATGTCGTATAGGCAAGAAGAATTTGCTTCATCCGTCTCTTAAAGCTTTTTGACATCTCTAATTTTTTTAAACACAATTCCATACTATTTTACGGAAGAAATGTTTAGATTAAATATTAAGATTTTTTTTAAATATAAAAAAGCTGTGTTTATCCCATATTTTCAATTTATTGTACATAAAAAGAGAATCAGTTAACCGGCTACAAAAACATCTTTTGAATACAATTTATTTATGGTAAATGTGTAAAAGGTCGATGGTTTTTTTTTTTTTTTTTTTTTTTTTTTTATTAAGTAAATAGACATTATTCAAGCATAAATATTGTTTTAAATCTCTTTCCATCCAAAAAACTCTATTTCTGCAGGTGAGCGGAGCGTCGATTGAACATCTCGACTGAGATTCGACTTTGCGAAATCAGCCGAAAAGTTCGAGAGTAATGTCTGAATTTCGACAGCCTGTTTCCGCCATCAGCGCCATCTGTTGGTCGAATTTCGAACTATTTTAAGAAAGTGTATATCTAAATATTTATTGATTTTTTAATAGCAATGCAGCAAACCGCGCATTTTTACCGCAAACCGTTCTTTAGTTAATTAATTTCAAAATGGGTCAGTTATTTACTGGACACCCTGTACTTGAATACTAATACAATCCCATATTTTACCTACCATTTTTATTTACACGCTACTAATTAGCTGTTATTTAATTATTAGTCGTAGTTAAATTATGAATATGCACGTTTAAATCTACTGGAGTCACTCTTCCAAAGAACAATATCACCCCAGGCCATCATCCCTACACTGTAAAAAAATTTAAGAGGTTACTAAAATTTTTTTAGTAAATTTGTATTCCAAAGAATTTTTTAGTAAACATTACAAACTTTTTTTTTTTTTTTTTTTGCAAGTGAAACAAGCATTTCTTTTGTAAACTGAACAACAGAATTTTTTGTATAACTAACATAAAAATTTTTAGTATGAGCCACCACGCAAATTTTAGTAATAGCTCCAAAATTATTTTTAATAACCATTACGTGCGCCCGAAGGGCGAGCTTCCTTCGAGCTACATCCAGACTTCTGGAGCAAAAGATTTTCGGCAAAACCGCAATAGATGGCAGCACCAAACATTGCTACCTGCTCCGACAGGATTTTCATAATCCCTTAATAACCGAGTACTTACACTACTTACATTCGGGGCGTATTTGGCCGTGGCCAGTATCGAACCCGGGATCTTTTAGCCTGGAGTCCGTTACTATAACCACTGTGCTATCAAGGCCACACCGAGTGCGTTTTAGTAGTAGCTATTAAAAATATAAAACTATTAACTCTATTCGTTGCTAACTTTTTTCTAGTAATTCTTACAGATTTTCTTGTAACCAACTAAGATTACTAAAATTTTTTTAGCAATTACAAGGATCACTAAAGTTTTTTTAGTAGATCGACCCTTTTTTTTTACAGTGTAGTAGGCCTTGTGTCCAATTCTCTGCGTGGCCTTGTATATTATTTTATCTATATTGTACAAAGCTATCTCAGTGTACTAAATGTATTTCAGCATAAAAATGCGTATTAAAAGAACTTTTAAGCTATTTTCGTTCATACTCAATATCCCATACAAATTCTTTTGTGTTAATCTATACATGATTTATAACATTTATATATGTAACGCAATATACAAAAATCTAGATAAAAGTTCATATCAAAACTAAAAATGAACTTACAGCAATATACAGTACTTTGGATGAAGTATCACATTTGAAATTTTTTGTGTGTCCGTTTAAGTACCACAAATTTTCTTTTATGTAGGAAGTAAGTTGTAATAACTCTCAGCAATGTATATAAATTTAATAAATTGTTAAATAATTCAACATAATAGAATACGTCTCAATCAATGCTTCCCCCTATGCAATTATGTAATGGAACAGTTTTGCGTAGCCATGTAAATTAAGCATAAATATTCTTAGCACTGCATATTGTACATTTATTGTACAATCACATTATATAAGAAAAGTGTAATATCATTTAAATGCATTTGAAGGTATTTTTTCTCATTGGCGTAATGCAACGGAATAATTTTGACAGCTCCTGTAATTAAACTATATATCGGATGGTCATAAAATTTAAAATGACTCGACAAAATTATAGAACAATGATATATTTTAATTTTCAAACCATTTGGTTGGGTACTTTTTTCCACAGTTGTTTGTGGACAGACAGGCAGACAGACGAACAATCCAGACGCCGACTATAAGTGCTGCGTAATTATACATAAGTTACGAACGCACAAGTAAATACATATAAGATTTCAGAAACTTAATGCGTTAAATTGACCTCTTTTTTATGCAAAGAAACTCTAAAATTTTTATGGACTGCATACTAAGATATTTTTTAGATAATAAAGTACTTCAATGGGGGCAGAGTCCCCTTGAACCCCCGTTGCTTCATTAAATTTACATTCGTAATTTTCTATTGATTCTTGGAAACATTAGAATACATTAAAGTGAAAAACTTCTTTAAAATGCCATAAAATGAATTAATTGCGCAATTAATTTATTTTATGTTGTTTGAAAGAAGTATTTTTCACTTTAATATATTTACACCATTTTCAACTTATTATATTGTTAGAATACATCTTTAATTTTATTTTATACTATTTTTATGGATAAGCAACAGTCTGGACAAAGCTTTTATATTATTCTAATATATAAATAGTATTAATTAAAAGTATACAGTTTTTAGGTGCGTTCGTAATTATGTAAATACGTAGCACCTATTGTTGTCGCACAATCCCTCCGTCTGTCCGTCTGTCCGCATATAACAACGCAAAAACTACCCAACCGAATCGTTTGAAATTTAAAATACATAATGATAACATTATTTTGTCGAGTCATTTCAAATTTTATGAAAGTCGGATGCATAGATCAATTACAGAGACAGTCAAAAGATTCCGTTACATTACGGTCAATGGGGAAAAAATTTCAAATGCATTTTAATCGTTTGAAATTAAAAAATATAATTATTACGCAATTTTGTCGAGTCATTTCAAATGTTATGAAAGTCGGATGCATGGATCATTTACCGGGACAATCAAAACTATTCCATTACACTACGGTCAATGGGGAAAAGTTTCAAATGCATTTTAATGATGTTACACTCATTCGAACATAATAGAATTGGCATGAATCTATGAAATATATACTAAAATATGCATTCTGTACAATCTGTGATGCAAAGAATTTTTATTATTAAATTACAGGGCCACACAAAAGTATTTCATTGCATAATGCTATACGGGGAAACATTGTTTGGGACGTGCTTTAATTATATTCAACTATTTCACATTTTATGAATAAGATATACGTCGCTGGAGTGTAATAAAAATTACTTCCTGCATATTTACAGAAACGTAAAGATTTCGACTACTATACTGTATCCGGAGTACGCTCTACTATATCAGCAAGATATGAATATTTTTAAAACTTCGTTATCGTACGTGCGCACCTCATTTGCTACGTTCACGTGCAATTTCCAACTTGCTTAAAATTCAGTTCGTATTAAAAAAGTGCAGTAGCTATCCACTGAAACATATGTAAGTTAAATTGACATTCTTCGTTGTAAATTTACATATGTTGACATATGATTTTCCCTTCTGTGAAAGACGTTCAACATCTAAAAATATATTTTTATTAAAAAAAAAAATCATTTTTATGCCATCTATACAAATTGTCAATATATTCTTTTAAACTTTAAAGGGGGGAAATGACATCAAAAATATACTAATCAATTTTATTTTACCCTTTTTTCCACAAAAAAATGTTTGTCACTGATAATTATGTGTTTTAAATGAAAGTTTTCATTTGTATGGAACTTGAAATTTAGTAAAGATTATTTCTCATTCTTTCTAAATATGACGTCATTATTTATCTATCTCCATTTGTTACTGATACCAATGTCCCTTGTATTTTTAATGACTACAATAAAATACCTGTTTTTTCAGTTATGACGTCATATTTTACCAAGTGAAATATTTTGTTAAAAATATTATTATTTTTCATTCTTTTTATTTATAATTTATGTCGCCATTTTGTAACACAAAAACCCTTATTAACTAAACAAATATCCTTGTGAAATATATTATAAAAAATATACCTTTTATTTTTATTTCAAATATGACGTCATATTCATTTTCTTGGAAATTTTTCTTATTTTTATTTTTCGCATGAGAATTGTTCAATTAAAAGTTTATTGCAAGAGAAAAAATATTTTTCCAGATTTTGATTTTCTTGGAAACGTGAAAGGAAATTGGTTAATTTTTTCCCTAAAAAATGCCTATTGATTCTGTATGAAAAATAATCAAATTTTGAATTATTAAGTAAAACATTTCAATAACATAAATAAGACATAGTGTATGCTCCTTTCTGAGGTATAATCTATCTATACGCAAAAATAAAAAAACATTAATTCATCAGTTTTGAGGTTGACTTTATTCAAACTTTCGAATACACTTTCAAAGTTTAAAATTATAGAGATAAGGATGAATGGTCGCTAGGCAACTATTAACCGAAAAAAAAAGAAGAAAATGAAATAAATACATTTGAAATAAGTAAATATCATCAACAAATCGTTTTCTATTATTATAACCCATTTATAAAAATCTTCAGAATTTACAGTAATAATTTTTAAAAATCTCACAAATGCAATGACAAAACTTGAAAATAATATGAATTACTTAAGCCTCGCATTGGTGAATTTCAGTATCCATTTATCATTTAATTCTATTAATCAAATGAGTCATCATTTTCTTTCAACAAATAAAAATTAAAAAAATTACTTGATTTGCACAGTAAAGCATTATTGTGAAAAATAAAACATTCTATATTTTTCGAACGAATGAATCAAATATAACAAAAAACTATAGGGGGAACTGGGGGACATTAATACAGCTTTTTTCAAAAAAAAAAAAAAAAAAAAAAAAAAAAAAAAAAATGGTGTCTAGAAAGCAGAAATTCCAAGTTATTTTTCTATGTTATGTCAGCAAAACCAATGTAGTGTGTTATAAAAATGTACAATCGTTGTTTTATATGTTATTATTGCATATAATTTTTAAAAAATCAAAAAAAGTAATTTGTATCAATGTGCCCCATCCACGGGGCAGATCGATACACTTTGACACGTCTGGGAAAGATGGAGACAAAATAACACCAATGCGTATTTTTCATAGAAAAATAGTTAGCAAACCCTTTTATGTATAGTTATAGACAATAAAATCGCACACAAATTATTTGTAAGTGATATTAAAGCAATCAAAATGAAATGTATAATGACCTGATTTTCTGGCTGTTCCTTGTCTGTTTGTTGGCTGTAGTAACTTTGTCATATCTTCAACTTTAACCCCAGAATTATCTTTTTTCTTACGAAAGGTGAAAGAATTACCAGGTTTTCTGTTTATAAATCGGTTTACAAACAGAAAATAAAGGATAATTATATTAAAAATTATGTTTATAATACAATTATCCTGTACTGTTCCGCAGCTTGTTTCTCTTACTTAACATTTCTCATGTCTATAATACATTTTCTCTGGTGAATCGATATAAAATTGAGATTCGCCAGGCTGCCGTTCATTTCGTGTGTTAATTCTACAAGCGCTAGATATTGTGTATACTGCAAAAATGCTATAAAATGTTCTAATATAAAGAAATGAGAGCTGTTTCACTTCAATAAAAACTAATAGTAGAAATTTTTGAAGAAAAATGGTTGAATTAAGGAGTTTATGGTAAAAAAATAAAATAAAAGGTAATGAAAAAATGAACTGGAAAAGGATTTAGATTGCATCAATGTGCCCCGACAAAGACTGTATCAATGTGCCCCATACAGCCATTTTGAATAAAATGAGTCGCAAATCCAAAACTTCATAAATTATCTAACAATAAAGAATGAGGAACTGATAAAGAGTACCTTTACTTGCCAGGGAGGGTATTATTTTCGGTTGAAAATACTGGAACAGTTGTATAATACCATTTCAATTGTAAAACTGAAATTTACTTTTGACCTACAAAAACAATTAATCACCCATCCCATTTCATCAAACTATTGAATCATTCCAAAACTTTCTGTATGTAATTAATTTCACTAGTATCACCTTTTGGAGCTGTTGTGGAACTTCCTGTAATGACCCTGTGTGCTATACAGGGGGTGTATCAATGTGCCCCATTTCCCCTACAGCTTAATCCGAGTACCACTCCAACATACCCACTTAATTTCAAGTCAATAGGATGCTTTTTGCAGCAGTTATCACGAAACAGACAGACAGATGGACAGAATGGCAGACAGAAACCAAAAATTTTCGTGTCTTCACAGTAGACTTTCAGTGACGTTTCGGCAATTATTACAATACATCAGATTAATGTACAATTTCATTACGCATTATAGATTGATTTATAAATTAATGCTTAGCAAAATTAATTTTAAATTAATCTTAACTATCATAGTTTATAAAAAAAAAAAAAAAAAAAAAAAAAAAAAACATTTATATATTTAATTCGTATGTGGCACTACTTTTGGACCATGCCTCTTTCGTATGTAACAGGCATATTGAAATGAAAACCTCCCATATAGGCCTCCCAACTCTCCATTAAGCTAGGGAATTCCGAATAACTAGATGCTAGTAATTGACATTAACTACATACGTGTCAAATAATCCGTGTTTTGAATGATATCATTTGATAATAGTGATAATAACAGAATTCTGTGATTAAGTGACTAATTAATGAAAATGTTAATATCTAAAATAGCTGTACTGAACATGTTTAGTAACTTTCCATTTTGTAGAAAAATTTTAAAATTTGGGTTTTTATAAAGCAGGACTTAACAATTCTAAATCCATGAAAAAATTTGCAGGGTGCAATTCCGAATTTTTTGGATATTAATTTCATAATACATAATCCATATCATAAAATTATAAAAATTGCAAATTCAACGTATATATGTTTGGGTATTTTAGTATTCCTGCTATATAAAAAAACAGCTTATTAGGAATATAATTTCAGGAGATAATCATTAAAACACGAAAACGTAATTTAACATTCGAAACACTCAATGTTGAATGATTATAATTCAATTACTATACATTCAAATGGCTTTAAATTTAATGTCTGGCCACAGATGGAACCGAAGTTGTAAAATGTATTTTTAAAGATCTGTAATGCTACTGAAAAATATAAAATTTATGTTCGTTTTAATATTAAGACAAGCCTCTAAGAAAATGTTTTATCCATCATACAAAAGTAAACTTTATTTCCAATCGTTCGGGAGCATTAACATTCTTTCTACGATAATTATGTAGAGTTTTAGGGGATCTTTTTGTTTTCAACGAGTGTACTTACTCATTAAAGCGTAACGTCACATTTTCGATTGCATTTCGTCAACTTATTTTAATATATTTCTTGTGGTTAAATTGCTCGCCAATAGAATATATTTTGGTATCGCCATTAACTAATGCTGTTTATTGCAAATCAACAACTATTTTCAACGGCTTCGGATAAATCATTGTACACATTTTTTGTTTATAAGTGTAAAACTCCTTACAAAAATGTGCTTCCAGCATTTTAGCAACGTATTTATAAAAAGTGGACTTAAGTAATTTTTTAATTTATCGCTTCAATTATCTGACCAAAATTATATTAAATAATAAAAAAATTTACTAGAAACTAATGAATTTCTAATGATTTAAATAAAAATTCTCAAATAGGGTTATTTTATGAAATAGAAATTTACTACAGTTGACAAAGTGATTCATTAGTTTAAAAAAGTGAAAAAATATATTCAAAATATTGATTGCATGAAGTATTAGATAAATAAGCTCTTAATATGAATTATGGCATGTTAATATATTTTTTTAAATCAACTTCAATAGCCAAACAATTATAGACCATTTATCATATTTCTTTTTCGGTTTCTTTAGTGTCCTATTTAAAGATGGTAATTTTAAATCTGATTAAGTATGAATTATAAAGAAATAATTTTGTGTAAATTGTTTTTAAAAAATGTTAAATAATTCTACAGAGTAAAACAAAATACTGTGTAGAGTCATTTGGTATTTGAATTACCATATTGTATGACATCTTTGGGTTGGCAGGTAAAAAAGGCCATCATATGGATTTATTTTTAATAGTAAACGGGCAATTAGTAGGACAGCGGCTGGATTTAATATAAAAGCCAAAATCAATTTTTTTCCTATAAAGGGCTGTCAGAAGGGTAAATCCTTTCCCAAAAGTTACTAAATTTAACTGATATAATTTGATTACAAATAACTTCAATGCATGTTACACAAAATAGTAAGAAATTAATTTTGTTAGATTATGTTAGTTTAAATAGAATCTTGTGGATTCCGCGGTTACCCTTTATTTGAATTTGAAAAGACAATTTCTTACGAAATTTGAAAAACTCTATCCAAACTACTAATCGGAAACTCAGATTAAAGTCAACTCATGTGTTTGACATTCACGAAATAACACTGAACGATGCGTTCCAAATAAATTGAATCCTTCTATTGCTGCACTATATATAGCTATTAAATAACCTACGTTATCTAAGAAACATACAAATGCAAAGACAACCTTGACAACATTATCAGATAAAATATGATTAATCCTACCTCTTTTCGGTTTTTTAGAGTTCTACTTAAAGGTGCTAATTCTTCAAGAAAAGCCAGATAACTTGAACTTTATGGCAAATTGTTAGAGGTCAGAAACCAAATATCTCATGCAAACTATCAAAACTCATTGGAGTACACTTGTAAAAGTACAGTTACGCACTTTGCCACAATCTCATGAGCTTCCTCGAATACAGACATTTTCACGAAAGAACTAAAAAGAGCTATAAATGAATGACCATTGGAAAAGTGACATAAAAAATGGAAAGTTCTTTTTTGTCGCTAAATATTTTTCAGAAAAAAAACTTAAAAGTATTATGTTTAGTTGTTGTTAAAAACAAATGAAAATGTGTACTATTTTATATGACACATCATGGAGAAAGAATTTTTAATGTGTAGCTAATTGGATCACAGAGCGTAAGTACTTCAAGATTTTAATTAATAAAAAGGTCCCCTCTTTTGGATATAGAGACTTTAAACATAATAAAGAAAAGCGCTTTAAATTATGCAAAAAAATCTCTAACGCCCATGTTTTCCATTTTTTTACTCAGACGTCTTTCCTACTTTTCCCTCTACACACAGTTACAATAGTTCTTTCTTAAATCGTCCAATATTGTTGAAGAAGAAATAGTTGTCTACTAAATATTAAAATTTATTAAATTTCTTTTTTTCAAACAGTAGCTTTCATGTTTTACAATTCCAAATTCTTGGATGAAAACGGATCGATAAAATGCAGTTTTTATAAATTTCCGAAAACTTTGATTTAGTTAGAAGGAGCAAAAGTTCAGGAGGTTTTATTAATGTAACAAATTTTGAGTCATATTTTTAAAAAAAATTCTCGAAGCTTCTTTTAGTATTAGATTCAAACACAAAACAAGTTTTTTTTCTGTAATGAAGAATTTAAAAAAAATTAATAATAAAAGCTATAAATTATTTCCTAAGTCCTTTTTTTCATAAAAGTAATCAACATTGCTCAGTATTTTTAAGTTCATTTATTCAGCAAAGAGTATCTTTACAGTTTATAACTTTTCTTCAAACGATAGAAAATTTTCCTTTTTAGACTGTCTATTATCTTTTTCTATTGTAATTTGCACACATAGAAAGAAAAAATCTTAGAGATTTAAGAATGAAATTGATCATTTTTAAATATTAGAGATTTAAGAATGAAATTGATCATTTTTATCATTCCATTTATAAAATATCGCTTATAAAAACATTGCAAACCAGAAAAAAGTAAATTACAAACGAATAATCTCCAATCTAACAATGAAATAGAGAATATGCAGTAGAATAAATCAGTTTTTTTCCCTACTTATAGGGAAAATATGTTCTGTTGTATGAAGATTTTGAGAAAAATAATAAGAAAAAAATAATTTTTAAATTTAGTACTGCCATAATGTGGTTTAATTTTCAAAATAAAAATTGAAAAAAAAATGATTTTACCAAGATTTTTTTTGACTCAAAATGATTATTTTAATATTAATTAAAACCTACTTAAGCGAAAAAATTGTTCTATTAGATGGAGATTAAGATAAAAGTATTTTAAAAATGATTCCGAACATTAATACTGCCACAAGGCGGATTAAATTACCGTATTTCAGTCTTTTTACGGTAAAAATCAAAGTGATTTTTATAAAGTAAAACATACATTTTAGTATTTTTTAATTTTTTTGCGATGAGAAAGCGCTTAAATACTAACAAAAAAAACTCTAGCTTCTTATTTAATAATTTTTTTAATAAATCAAATTCCAAAAAAATCACCTCAATTACATTGGACCATAATTGCGTTTTATGTTGAAAATTGACATGGGTTTTCGTGATTATATCCGATTTCGCTTAAAACAGACTCTTCCGTTATGTGCACAAACAGCAGAAGTTGCCTCCGTAACTGTATTTCTTATCGTTTAGTGTGGCCCGGAAACTTTTTAAGCGTAGGTAGTATTGCAACATGAATTAGTGCTGTATTTACCATTTCGTCTGTAATCATGTCATCATTGAATCATTCAGTTAGTGTAAGTTCCGTGACATTTTCTTACTTAATCAAATCAGCATAATCCGTTACATTAAATTCAAAAGATGGTAAATTGAAAATACAGATATTATTCATTGTAAAATTTTTGGGTTTTCAGTCGACCAATTGACTTTGCTCGCTTTTAGAATTCTTTGAAGAGCCAATTGAATTATATGGATTCTATTGTCGGATATTTTCAGGATATTTTCAGGATGACCAAAAAACCCACTTTTTCTAATAACAGGAACTATGACTACTTTCAGATCACTCGAGATACAACGCGAGAAAATGATTGATTGATATCAATGCTGCGCACCATAGATTGTGGATCGTTTTGTTTTCATCTTGAATCACATTCTCGCATAGACTTTTATGATGTCGTTAATGTTACTACAGCCACAGATGGATTTTTACAAGCTACATGGATCCTGAGATTTTTTTTTCATTTTTTTCGATTGTAAGCAATATTTCCCGGGTTCCTCTTTGACAGGTTTTCGCTGCATTATCCGCATTTGATGGCTTCACAAATTTCCTTTAGGTACAGTTCATCAGTACTTAAGTCTTATTTGTAAGTCACTTCACATAGGGTACATTCCATTGATATGAATGAAACTACAGGTAGTTTCTGACATCCAGCCATCAATTTTTCTATTTCACCAGTGAAGCTTTTGTGCGAAAAGATGACATAGTAGAAGCCCATTTGCATGTAACAAGCACACAAACCACTGTAGTGGACATTTCAGGATCGATTTCCATACATCGAATAATTGCTCCTGTAATGCCAGTGTTAATAGATGTTCCATCGCAACCGATCGCACCTTTCTTAGATCTATATTATTGTCAATGCATGGCAAAAAATTTACAAAGATCCAGTCTTAATTAGTTCATCCACGTGGTCGTGTCTTATGACGTGGGGAAGATTTAATGACGTAATGCTGCCGAATGAAACAGGGATAGGTGTATAAAGCGCGTAGCGAAAGAGGGTTATCCATTTTCCTTAGAAAATTCTTCAACCCTCTTGCAGAATTTTAAAATTGTGAAAATATATTTTTTTAATTTATCTCTTAATTAATCTCCATGCAGTATTATATCTCTTCAGCATTAAAACAATTATTTTTAATAAAAAACTAACTAAGCGATATTCTTTTTTTTTTCAACACTTTTACGACAGTATTAAATTTTGAAATTATTCTTGTTTATTATTTTTCTTTTAATTCTTATAGAATATGATATCTTTTCCGCATATCTAGCGTTTTTTTACTATTAAACCAATTATTTTAAGTCAAAAATCATTTAACCAAAATTCGGTATTTTTCCAATTTTTTTTCAAACTTTTAACCTGCTTACAGCAGCATTATAATTTAAAATTAATTCTTTCATTTTCCAGCAATAGAGCATCTCCGCATAGGCAGGTTTTAATTATAATAACTTCATTGTTACTTTCTTCTATCTTTACAAAAAGAAAATATTTTATTCAACAAAACTTTTAAAATCGGGTTTTCGAAAAATTTACCAGTTTTAAGGTTCAGAAAACCCTTTAAAAAAAAAATGTCTGTCTTTGAGTCTGTCAGTCTGTCAATCTGTCAGTCTGTAACACAGCTTTTTAGGGCGCTCTATCTCAAGAACTAATGCACGCAATATTAAAAATCTTTATATTCTGTTAGATCTTGATAAAAACTAAATCTGGTTAACTTTTGGCGTATATCGCTTAATAGGTGATGCTGCGATCCCGCGTTTTTAATAGTCCCCCCCCCCCCCCCAATAGCAATATCTCATAAACTAGTGCATGCATTTCATGAAATTTAAGATTGAAATGGTACATAATATAACAGAAATATAAAAATGAGCAATGTTGGAGGCACCAATTATATTAAATTTGAAGCAAACCGGTTTCGGTAGCATATAGAATGCAGCCGTCAGCTATATGTTACTGAAAACTATATGCTACTGTTTTCTTCTGAAGTAATACAATTGGTGCTTCTAACGTTGTTCATTTTTATATTTCAATTATATTGCAGCAATGTCTATCTCAATAATTACATAATACAATATAGTGCTGATTACGTTATTGTGCATATTGCTCAACAGGCGCCGCTGCGATGGTGTATTATTCGTGATTATCTCAATAGCTCTATCTCAAGAACAAATACACGAAATTATATAAAACTTCAGATTCAGTTAGTCTCTGTATAGATTAGTTATGTGTATTTTGGTGTGTGAATAACCTTATAGATGTCGCTGTTATAATGCACTTTTCGCGATTACACATAACGTATCTGAAGAATTAATGCACGGATTTTCCTAAAACTTCAGATTTAGCATGTAGCTGATAAAAAATTGATGCTGATTAGTTTTTAGTGTACATCATTAAACGTGTGGAGCTATTATGCAATTTTTTTTTTTTTTTTTTTTTTTTAGATTTTGCAATAGCTTGATTTCAAAAACTAATGCACGGATTTTCATCAAGCGTGAGATTCTGTTATAAGTTGGCATAAGTTGTTTGTTATAGATATTGGTTTAAATCACTAACCAGTGGCGAAGATATGCTGCATTTTTGTGGAAGTATTACATGCATAAGATAGAAAAAATTTGGAAATTGCCACATCTGACTAGTTATAACAGAGTACAGCGATCTACCCTAGTATTCAGCTGAAACTGTTCTATATGCTATAAAGAAATTTACACAAATATAGATCTTAGTCAGAGTCGGATACAATAATGCAGTTAGATTTTAAACTTTGATTTATCTAATTAACCACTTAACTGACTTGCCCGTCCATCGTACAGACAATAAGGATTTGCTTGATCCATCACTTCAAGCTTTTTGGCATAACTAATCTTTTAATGTGATTTCATACAATTTAATGATAGAAATATTTAAACTAAACATTTCAAATATTTTAGCTAAAAAAAGTGGTGTTTATCAAACATTTTCAATTTATTGTACGAAAAAAGTCATTTAATTGAATAAAGCGCAATATGCTAAGGTCTAAGCAGATATATATATTTTTTAATTTCTAATGTTGAATTCATTTTTGATTGTTTTAAAACCAGTCGAGTTACCTTATTAACTCTAATGCAGTAGAGTGAAATAAGCTGAAATTTTGAATCCGTGTATTTAATGTTTCCTCAAATCGACTTCTATAAAGCTTCTTAAAGGGTACAAACAATATTAATTTTTGAGGGTTGTCATTTACGGTGAACTAAAACACTATAAAAACTACTTGTAAAGGTTTCCAAAAATCGTTTTTCGAGAAGAAACTTTTTTTATAAGTTATTTCTTAAATTAAAAAAATGTATTGATTTCAATAGGTTCTATGCATAACAGATACTTTATAAAATCATCGATAACTTTATAGAAATCATTTTATATTTTTGTTCACAGTTAATATATATTTTCGAGGATTAAGAAAATATTCTCTTCCTTTAAAAGGCCTACAAATAAAATACTTAATGTGTTTAAAACAACTTACTTTTAAAGAAAAACTTTTTATGACTGACTGCAGTGTAAAATAAAAATTAAATCTATCATACTTATTGAAAACTTTTTTTTTAATTATACAATTACAATTTCATAACAATAATATATCAATATAAAAAATATTTTAACCTTGTAAAAATGTTAATAAAATTTATTCACATATGTAATATAATCCATTAAGAGGCTTTCCAACTACAGACAGTAAAATTCAAATTAAATTTCGCTAATGGTATTTATTGTAGAGAAATACTTGAAAAATACTATAACTTATTTTAAACATTTAAAAAAATGGATACATAGTGCAGAAGTTTTAAAATCACGTACTGTAAGAAGGACTAAACATACATGCTAAAAATTAAATTGGTATTCTTTAACCCGAATTTCATTCATGTCGATAGAATTTAAAAAGAAAGTTATTCGAATATCGACCTTTTTTGTGGACTAACTTCTGCATTGTAAATATCTGTTTTTATATAAACTGCATATATTTAATTTCTGAAAAAGAAGAACGCGTGTTTTCAAAATACTTTTAAAAGTTAGTCTAAACTTGTTTTCATAAAAGTAAACTAAATTAAAGTTATTTGACATTTTTAACATAAGTATTGTTTTATTCTTTATTTGTAGTTGATCGTTTGACATACAGAAAATCTATCTGCGAAGAATACTTTGATATCCAGTAAAAAGGCTGTTTTTCGAAATTATTTTTTCTCTTTCAAGTAATCAGTAAATTAAATTTTTTGCATGTTTGTGGAAACAAATGTTTTTTTATATTGTATGTAGATAGATAAACATGCAACAAATTATAAAAAAAAATCTTGATTTATCATATTTTTCTTTTATATCTTTTATAACATGGAGTTTATTTTCTGTTATACACAGTAAAAAAAAATCAAGAGGTTACTAAAAATTTTTAATAAATTTGTATTCCACAGAATTTTTTAGTAACCATTACAAACTTTTTCTTTGCAAGTGAAACAAGCATTTCTTTTGTAAACTGAACAAAAGAATTTTTTGTATAACTAACTTAAAAATTTTTAGTATGAGCCACCAAGCAAATTTTAGTAATAGCTCCAAAATTATTTTTAATAACCATTACGTGCGCCCGAAGGGCAGGAGCTTCCTTCAGCCTGCATCCAGACTTCTGAAGCGGAAGATTTTCGGCAAAACCGCAAAAGATGGCAGCACCAAACATTGCTAACTGCACCGACAGGATTTTCATAATCCCTTTATTAACGAGTACTTACACTACATACGTTCAGGGCGTATTTAGCAGTGGCCAGGTTCGAACCCGGGACCTTTTAACCTGGAGTTCTTTACTATAACCACTATGCTATCAAGGCCACACCAACTGAGTTTTAGTAATAGCTATTAAAAATGCAAAACTATTAACTCTATTCGTTGCTAACTTTTCTCTAGTAATTCTTACAGATTTTCTTGTAACCGAGTAAGATTACTAAAAATTTTTTAGTAATTACAAGGATCACTAAAGTTTCTTTAGTAGATCGACCCTTTTTTTTTTACAGTGTATCCGACACAAGATCGATATAAATATTCAATCAGTGGGGAGAAAATGTAGTTTAAAAAGAGACATACAGTCTTGAATAAAGTTAAAAAACAAAAAGAATTCTTAATCAAACGTTCACAACAAATTTTAACGATAATTTTAAACGCATTTTCACAAGAAATTGTATTTTTAAAATGTTTCTTTTTTTCTAATTTATAAATTTCGTTATTTGTTTGACACACACGTAAAAGCGAGAGAGGATTATGTGAATTTTAGATGAGATTTTTGTATTCGCATGATCTAAAAGGTTTTTTTTTCTTAATGCCCAACGAGCTGTAGAAATTTTAGAAAAATGTCGAGATCAATTTCATTTCAGAATAATGAAATTGGAAGATATTTTTATATGTAGTTCTCTTGCATTTAACTGTTGCAGGTAAGTTATGTATTGAGTACTGTTAACTAATTACATTAATGAACTAATATGCGATACGTCAAGAGGTAAGTATGAAAAGTTGATTTACAAATAAGAAGACTTGATTCTGAACAAAGAGAAAAATAAGAAATAAAATAAGAAAAGAAAAGAAAAACAATTAATAAAATAAAATTCTTAAAAAAATTTTAATGATTTTGTTAAACTTTAACATTAAATATCTCCTAAAATTATTACTGCATTTAAAAACCGTCTGCTTCATCGATTTTATTAAATACTAGCTGACCCGCCAGGGCGTTGCCCGGGTCCGTATTAACAATATTAAACGAACTTGAAATTTATATGATTTTATCATTAACTCGTTACATGCAGAAATGCATTGTCTGAAATACGTAGCCACTCACTGTGTGAAAAATCGGTTTTAAAAACAACAACTAATATTAAGCTCTAATAATACTCAAAATGAGCAATGAAAAACGCGGGAGGTAATATGTATCCAACGATTGCATGATTTTCGTGTTAAAAAGTTGATATTTACCCGTAAAAATCACTGTTAAGTCACGTAACTAATTATTATTTTCACATAAAAATCCCAAGTGAAATATTTTGAATTTCAAACTAATTATATCACTCTTAATTTGACTATACCATGAATGAAATCGATACACGATGGTAGCTAAAAGATTGTTATAGTATTATAATTTCAGAGCTATTTTACAAAAGTAAGTGTTATTTTTAATCAAATATTGCGTAATGTTCCCTCTGTGTATAAATTCCTAACTTTAAACTTTTGTACCGTAACCAGAACCTGTCTGTAACCTAACAGCGACTTAACAGCACCCTACCGTAAATTAAATATAACAGAAATGTAACCTAGCCTTCACTTTATTGTAACATATCCTTATTCTAACCATAACATAAATGCAATTTAACTTTAACCTAACTTTAACCTAAATAATATAATAGAAAAAGAACATTTTTAAAAATTACTATTTCTTCGTAAAATATGCTTCAGCTGTAATTCATTTATTTCAATTAGCGTTTCAAAGATTAGAAAAAACCCGGTTTAAACCCGGGATTTTTTGGAATAATTCGGTCTTTTGGGAATAAACCTGGGAATAAACCTGGTCTATTGGAAATAAACCCGGGAATAAACCGACTTTTTGCAACTCTACTTTCAATTCGTTTTATTAATTCGTTTTATCTATTTCGTTTTCTCGTACTTTTGTTTGAGACATAAAAATTTCAGCGATAAATGGTTTAATATTGCAAACCTTTTTTTTCGGTTTACTTCGCCTCCTCCTATCTTTTTCTCCATGGTGTACAGCTGCTGTGATTTAAAAAAAAAATCCTCATTTAAACTGACAGTTTGCCAGTCTATGAATTTTAAAGGTCTTTTTTAATTATTTCTGCGAATATTTTATGCAACCAATCAACCACAAGAAAATGAAAGGGAAAAAAAGCGAAAAAAGGCAATTTTTATGAGAGTGAGCTATGGAATTTAATTAATTACTCAGTTAATAAATAGAATTGTGAAATTCTGAGCTTCAGGTGCATCAGGAAAGACATTGGGTTACTCTTAAAAAAATTTTAAGCTTCGTACGTGCTGTAGATTTTGCTAGCCTTCGCAGACACACAGACACACACACACAGACAGACAGAGCGTTTTCTTCTTTTATTAGTATAGATTTCTCTACTAGCTGACCCTTCCGGCAGTGCCCGGATCCGTAATAACAATTTTAAACGAATTTGAATTTGTGTGATTTTATCTTTAATTTGAAATATGTGGAAATACATTGTCTGAAATACGTAGCACTGACTGTGTGAGAAAATAGTTTTTAAAAAAATTATATTTATTTGTAAAAATTCTTAAAATGACTGCAATGGGAAACGCGGGATGGAATATGTGTGCAGCGATTGCGTGATTTTCGTTTTAAAGTGTTCGTAAAGAGCTGCGTAACTAATTACTTTTTTCATATAAAAATCACAAGTGAAATATTTTGAATTTCAAACTAATTATATCACTCTTAAACCAACTATATCGTGAATGAAATCGATACTTGATGATTAGCTAAAAATATGCAATATTATAAAATGTAGTCTAAATGTATATGATATTATAATTTCAAAACCATTGTAAAAAAAAGTCTATATTGTTAATTAAAGTATGCGTAATGTTCCAACCGTGGACAAAATCCTAACGTAACTAATTGTACAGTAACTATAACCTGTCTGTAAACTAACCCTAACTTAAATATAATATAAAGGTAACCTCTAGCCGTTATCTTATCGCAAATTTATCCATAATCTAACTATAACCTAACTGCAACTTAACCTTAACCTAACTGTAATTTAACTGTGATCTAACTATAACCTAACAGGAAATTAAATATACCTTAAGACTAATTGTAAACGTAATTGCAACCCATCCAGAAAAATTGCAACCGAACCTATAAATTCAATATTAAAAAAAACGAAATCTAACAAATAAAAATTTGAACCGGACAAAAATATTACAATGAACCGATTACGACAAAATAATATAATTTGAACATGTAACATATGTAATACATGTAATTTGAACACAAAATTCAGTTTGAAAAATTTCGAAATCTGAACTGAGTCAATTCCGACAAAATTATTCCAAATAACCATAACCGGATCCGAAGAGGACAAAATAATTTCCAGGGACATGAACCCAATCCGAAATAAAAAATTTAATTTCAAAAAACTCTTAATTTATAAACGATTGTTGTCTCATGTCGATCTTCATTTGTCTATCGCATCCGGAAATTTGGTTCAAAAGGCCAAGTTTGACAACATCACTTTAATAATCGTCTGCTTTTATCGAATAATAGACATACATTAAATTTTTGAACTGTTAATCTTTTGAGTTTACCAACACAAAATAATGCATGTAAATGTGAAAAAGTGGCAGCCCTTATATGAAAATAGCCTTAACTGCTACAATCACACTAACGTACCTACGTTCGTGTCCATTTTAAATGTTACTTATTAAAAGAAATGTTTGCATTTTTTAACATGAAATAATAACTTATATTAAAAATATGACCTGAAATGATACAAAAGGAAGTAAATTAAAATTATTAAATCACTTATAGAAAACGAGTTGTTGATTGGAGATGTACTTTTATGAGTATAAATAGTATTTTTTTATGTTATAAATATTTTTTAATGAGAAATTTCTGATGATTATAAGGATCGCGTTATGGTTCTTTAGAATATTTTTATCAGTCTCAGGTTTCGTTCGAGTCATATTTCGCTTTTTTTTCAAAGGTAATATTTAAGTTCGGTTCCGGTTCCTATCCACGGAAATTGCTCTCTGTCGATATCGGATCTGGTTATTGTTTTTTGGCATATTTTTGTCAGTTTCAGAATTTCGTCTTGGTCATATTTCAGTGTTTTTCAAACTCTTTTTTTTTTTTTTTTTTTTTTTTTTTTTTTATGTTTCTAAGGAAATTATTTTGCCTTGCTCGAATCCGGTTATGGTTCTTTAGAATATTTTTGTCGTGTTCAGATTCTGTTCAATTAAGATTTCGAGTTTTTCATCTAATGGAATTTTTATGTTCGGGTCCAGTTGCATGTCTGCGGAGATTGATCTGTCTTGTTCGAATAAATATATGCTTCAATGGAATATATTTGTCGGGTTCAGATTTGGTTCTGTTGAGATTTCGAGATTTTTTCAAAGAAATTTTTTAGGTTCAAATTAGGCTCCTGTCCATGGAATTTTTTTTCTTGTTCAGACTCGGTTATGGTTTTTTGGAATATTTTTGTCAGGTTCAGGTTTGGTTCCATTCAAATGTCAGGTATTTTTTTAAATCCAAATTTTAGATTCGGACTGGGTTCATATTTACAGAATATTTTTTTTTTACTTAAATCGGGTTATGGTTCTTTTAAATATTTTGGTTGGATTCAGATGAAGTTTGAATCAAATTTTAAGTTTGTTTCAAATTTATCTTTTAGGTTCGAATCTGGTTTATGTCCACGGAAATTAATTTGTATTTCTCGGATCGGGTTATATTTCTTTGGAATATTTTTATCGGTTTCAGATTTCGTTTAAGTCATATTCTGTTTTTTCTTTCTTTCTTTTTTTATTTTATTTTTTTTAAGAAAATATTTAGGTTCGGGTCAGGTTACATCTCTAAGAAAATTATTTTTCCTTGTTCGGATCGGGTTATGCTTTATTTGAACATTTTTGTGGCATACAAATTTGGTTCGAGTCAGATGACTGATTGGGTTTTGATTCGGTTCGGGTTTATGCTCAGGGAATTTTTGTCTTGATCACATCAGATTATGGTCTGTATTTTTTTTTTTCTCGTTTGGGTCGGTTTATGTGTTAATAAGCCTAAAGATTACGATTGTAACCAGTTTTGCTACTATTATTTTAGTGACTAGTTCTGATGCATAATTTGCTTTGCTATCCGATAATTTATTTTGGTGTATTACTCATCTGCCGATTCGAATAATTGTACGCATAACAACCGTTTTATTTCAGTTTTAAAAACAAATTAAAGTCATAAAATTTTTTAAATTAAATAGAATGCATTTAAATTTAATCAATGACTAAAAAAAACTCCTATAAAAACCTCATGTTTTTTTTTTTTTTTTTTTTTTTTTTTTTTACATTGACACAGTTAACTACATACATTCTAATGTACGAAGTGCCAACATTCTGACGTAAAACACCTGTGATCAAAATCTTCAGTTAAACTGGATGTTTGTCAGTCTATGAATTGTAAAGATCTTTGAAAAAAAAAAAAAAAGCAGTCACTTTTAAACTGTTTTCTTTAATTCTGTCCCAGATTTTTAAGATACAATTTATTACAATTTATTAGTTAGTCGAAAGTTTCATTCGACCAACCAACCGTAACTAAGCGAATGAAATAAAGCGAAAAAAATGATTTTTTGATGAGAGTGAGTTCTAGATTTTAATTAATTACTCAATTAATAATTAGAATTTTGAAGTTCTGAATAGCAGGTGCATCGGGAAAGACTTTGAGCTACTTTAAAAAAAAATTTAAATTTCTTACGTGCCGTAGGGTTAGCTAACCATCGCAGGCACACGGACACATACACACAGAGAGCATTTTGTTCTTTTATTAGTGTATGTATTACTTAACATTTTTCTATTATTGTATGTAGTAGATTTCTTTATATTAAAGAAAAAAGATCCCGGTCAGAAAAAGATTATTTTTCATACGCGGTGATAGCGTCAGTTACTTTTCCTTAGAATTACTTGTTTAGACTACTTGTTTTAGGTTACTTATTTTGTATAAAATCTACATCATGTACACTGGTAAGCTGAAATATTCAACAGCAAAATTAATGTATGTATTTCCGCTTATTGGCAGAAATTGCTTGCTGAGAAATTCTAATTATGTTACACGTTTCATAAATGAACTAAATATATTCATACTCTGTACGTTAGGTAAATTCAGTCAGTTATTCCAGGGATACATTATAGTAGGAATAAATGTTATCATTTTAATAATTTATTTGTCACTTCTCCAAACCTAAATAATGAGTTCCTACATGAATATTTAGAATTGAGCTATGAGTTTTATTAAATGTGTTTTTTTAACGATGTCGGAGATAAACTACCAAATTATCAAAATGTATATTTTCAGAATTTGTACATAGAAAGCTTTTGAATTTAGTAAACCAGACGAATAGAAGACTTAAATAGTTGTTTTGTTCTCCTCAAAATTAAATGTGTTTATCTTGCTGTGTATTTATAACCATGCGGCAAATAATACAGAAACATTAAGTAAATTGAATTCTGTGATTAATCACTAAAATGGATTAAATACTTTCGAGGTTTACATAAGTACAACTACGTTAACATATGCATTGTTGTGAATGAATACCGTCTCTATAAATATTAATGTCGAATAAATATAGGTCGTTTATATATATATATATATATATATATTAAATATTAAGATAAATTTAAGCTAAACTTAAAATATTTGTTTTTAAGTTATTCCCAATATTTCTGCTTTAAATTTTTTATCATGTTTAATCTCCGACTAAACATTTAGAATAGGCTGTTTATCTGTAGATATAAAAGTTAATCATAAATATAGGTAAAATATTAAGTTATAAAAAAATTAAAATGCTTACAATTTAGATTTTTTAATTATTTTTTTTTATTCTCGATTGTAAATATGGAAGCCACAAAGAAATAAAAATCCAATTATATATGGAAGATAATGTTATTGTTTCAAAAGTACCAATCGACTAATACAGAGCAGTAAGATGCGTAATGACTATGAATGACTTAGCTACTTCCTTCTGAAGTATTCCCAGTGATTGCATTTTATAGGATTTCTGAAAAAAAAGGAATTTGTTTAAATCTTCACATATCCAGCTCTAGTAAAGGTTTTTTTAATATCTGTAAATCTTCTTAATATTTAAGTTTAAAAAACATCCGCAAAAAAAAGCTCTAACACGTTCTTTAAATATATATTAAACGAAAATTTTTTAAAGAAAAAAAAATGTTTTAAATTCTTAAAATTATTTTTGTTGTCAGAATTTGCTAAAAAGGATGCTTTATATTAATAATTTTTCAATATTTATTAAAAACACCACCAATCCACATGAAATATATATCTCAGACTAATCATATTAAAATATTAAAGTTTTAAGTCACTTTAAAAAGATACAATTTTAGGAAGGTATAAGCAGATGAAGAACGCAATATCCAATAAAAAAGAAAAGCAAAAGGAAAAACATTTAAGAGAGTTTAAAAAAAGATTTAAACTCTTCGGAACTGCGGAATCGAATTTCGTTTTATTTCCCATTCATGAGTTTGAATCGATAAAACTACTCTTAAGAGGTGAAATCTTTGATTTCTATAAGAAATAAAACACTTGCAATGTATAATGCATACTTTGAGTACGTCAGACTATCGCTAAATTTAATGGATATCTATTAGAAAATCTCTGTTACAATGTTAATGATTTAAAGTACATATCCACACACATTACTCTGCCAAACTACTAATAATGATGCAGTTTTACAGCGCTTTTTCTTATTCAAATGTTTTATTTCAAATATAGATTAGAAAACTAAGGAAAACAAACAATATTATTTATTAATTAGATGTTGGAATTCAAATGTAAAAATAATAAATAAAAAAAAATTTTGTTAATGTGAATACACTATATTGCCATTGATTATTGGACACTTGCTATTTTAGACATTTTACTAAATACCTAGAAAAATACATGAGGAATCATCTCGAAACTCTTAGTGTATAAATATAATAGTATACGTCATACATCTCCGTGAAGATTTTTTACCGAAACTCCATAGGGGACGGTTAACAAATTAAAAAAGAATGAATATCTTTTGAATAACCCTGTCAAAACTAATGTAGCAAAAGCGCTCAAACTCTAGATTATGATTGAATGCGTTATTGTAATACACTGTGTTCATTTTTATGCAAATAGCATGCATACTCGCAGAGTAATTAAGGTTTTTATAAAAATGGTCCCAAATTTTTCCAAGTTTTTTCCTTATAATTTTCAGAGTTCTTAATATAAAATAATATTTTTTTTCAGAAAATATGACAAACAATTTTGCACACAGTACCCTGTAATCAGAATTAAAAAATAATGAAAATTGAATACAAAATGAGTTGGTTTACTAAATAATTTTTTACTGCGCATGCGTCAACGATATCAAAATTTCATTTGCATATTATGTTAGTTAAATGTACAGAGCAATTTTTGTGAAAGTCACAAAATCACAACTTGAAAATTCTGAAAATAATCGTCAATTGAGTAAGTTGAAAATCCGTTATTCTCAAAATGAAGCAAAAACAAGAGGGGTTGTATTCATATATTCATTGATTAGTGTCAATATAGAATACACAATACGGGATGTTACGAGTACTTTTAGATAAAATCCCTAATTTTTTTGCTTCATTTTGGAAACAACGGATTTTGTCCTTTTTCTTTAGACGATTATTTTCAGAATTTTCAAGCTATAATTTTGAGACTTTTACAAAGGTTGCTCTATACATTTAGCTAACATAATATGCAAATGAAATTTTGATATCTTTGACGCATGCGCACTAAAAAATTATTTAGTAAACCTACTCATTTTTCATACAATTTTTATTATTTTTTAATTCTGATTACAAGGTACTGTGTGCAATGTTGTTTGTCATATTTTCTGAAAAAAAAAAATATTATTTTATATTAAGAACTCTGAAATTATAAGGGAAAAATGGGGCCATTTTTATAAAAACCTTAATTACTCTGCGAGTATGCATACTATTTGCATAAAAATGAGCACAGTGTATTATAATAAGGCATTCAATCATAATCTAGAGTTTGAGCGCTTTTGCTACATTAGTTTTGACAGGGTTATTCAAAAGATATTCATTCTTTTTTAATTTGTTGACGGTCCCCTATGGAGTTTCGGTAAAAAATCTTCACGGAGATGTATGACGTATACTATTATATTTATACACAAAGAGTTTCGAGATGATTCCTCATGTATTTTTCTAGATATTTAGTAAAATGTCTAAAATAGCAAGTGTCCAATAATCAATGGCAATATAGTGTATTTTAAAATTCTGCTAATATTTAATTTGTTTTATTTTTATATTGTGCCTTATAATCTATTCCTCATAAGTGAATTTCTGCTTGTTTATCTGTAAACAGACTTTTTTAAAAATGCCAATTTAAGAATATAAAAATTTCATACGGCTTTAACTTTCTTTAAAATTTTACAACTTTATACATTATAAAAACTTCGCAAAATAGTTTTAAAAGGATTATTGTACTTTTTAAACCTTTATTTACATGTGTTCACAACATGTTCAATTTCTCGCTAAATATTGTTATTTCTCTTTGTTGAATGAAAACTATGGTTAAGAAAGTTTCTTTTATAATTATATACTTTTTATTTCTTACGAAAACACTTTAAAATTAGTACAATGTGATGCTGTAATTAGTTTTGAAGAGGAAAATAAGTAAGGTTTTTAGAATATAGCAACTGTCATCGTCCATTAATACATTTCGTATATAACAAGCGAGCTACGCCCGCTAGTTGGGCCACTTTTTCCAAACGAAGCTCGGTATTAAGCAGTATATAAGCAAAAAAATTCATTTAATAAGCAAGTCTTGGTGTTCGAATCCTCAATCACAAAAAAAGTAAATTAAAGAGCCATGGTCCCGTTAAAAATATGTGATTTTTCACTGTGGGCCACGTGCACTTGAAAAAAAAAAGATTGTGGATCAGAGATATGGTCGCTTCGCGCCCATAGTCCCGTTAAAAATATTTGGTTTTGCACGATGGGCACTACGCGCCCATAAGACATTTTTTCGTATTTTTTAGTTCATCAGAAGCAGATTTTTACGCAGATTCTGAATATGTAATCAGTTTTTTTCTACTTTAAAAACTGTCTGCATGATGGTTTAAGAAAAAACGAGCAAAAAAAAACGCAATTAGCGTCGGTAGAAAAGCGGTTTTCGGCTGTTTCTTCTTTTAGCCAAAGGGGAAAAGTTCAGGTTCTTCACCGCAAGGTGGCGCAGTGTTCTGCTTCGGAGCACCGTTTTGGAATTGAGATATTTTCCGTTCCGATTCCCAAGGGGTTTTTAATTCATAACTTTTTTAATTTTGGTCCCACGGTCTCGAAAATGCCCGAAATGACTTCCCCGGAATTTTTCCAATCGAAAGACACCTCTCGCGACTTCCAACTCACCCGCGTTGCGAACTGTAATCGGCTTCAAGCAGACAGAGGCGCACGGATTTTATTAGTATAGATAGAAAAAGTTTGAAAAAGTAATTGCAATAGAAAAAAAAAGTTCAATATTTCTTAATTTTCAGATTTGTAACTGTTTCACCGGATTCCATAAACGAATTAATTTTTTAATAATATGTTATTAATAATAATTATATGTTATTAATATAATATGGTATTTGAAAAAAAATATTTAATTTAAAAATTTTTAACTATGCAATTGAAAAAAATTAACTATAAAAAATAAATAAATATTTAAATAGAATCTTTAATTTGATTCACCTGAGTTATTTAAAAAAATCGAATCAAATGTGAAAACTATATTAAAGGATATTTCCCTGGAACATATTTTCGTAAAACTATTTAGTCATGAAGTACATTAAGAGATGATAAGAGTACTCTTTCTATAAGAGGATATGGTCTTATAATTATATAAAAGTAGAATACATTGATTGTGAACTAGATTTAAAATGTAATAGCATAATGAAAAACTAAGTAAACTATAATTTAACTGTATCCCTTGGGAATCCGATTTAGGCCCTATTATTGATCGGGTTAAAGACAACTGAAAGAAAATATTAGACATAAACAAATAAATTTGAAAAAAAAGAAAAAAAAAGATGTCATTCAAACATAATGGACACAAATTTACTCATAACTAGTCATGTGACTTAGTCATGAATGATTTATCGATGTCAGGATCTGAGCGACAGTTGTTCATTAGAATTCCCTTAATCCCTTTTCATCGGTAACATATAAATTTACCGAGATGTTAGACTGAGAAAATTCATGATAGATTCATTTTGTTTTTTAAAATGGGCAAAAATAATAGTAGACACAGTATTTAAGAATACGTCAATTCAGACATAGTAACACATAATTGCAACACTAGGTGGGTATCGTCAATGCAGACGAAATGGTGTTTTAGATAACTGTTATAGCAAAAAACGAAGCCATGGAGCTTGCTTTAAGAGTACGACCAAACAATTTAGATTCGCTGTGAATTCATGAGTATTTATGCTTACCGCTTTTACAATGGATTATTAAATTAAACTTTTAACTTCAAATTAATACTGAAATTAGCAAATAAATTGAGCATAAAACTTTTAAAATTATTTAAAATTTTTCTTTAATTAGAAACAAATTTAGATCTTATTTACTTAAGTCTCATTTTTGCATCATGCAGTGCATTAATTAAATTCAGTCAACGAGTGGCTTAAAAGTTAATTTATGAATTATTTCTAAATGTATAAATTCTCATAGTAAAAATTAGACAAACAAATATCACTTGGTTCATTTCAAATATAATGCGAGGAAAACGGCAGGGCTTTTTTAGTATCAAAATAATTAAAATCCCAAACGATCTATCTGGTAAAGCTTATTCATATTATTATTACTTTCTTCTATCTTCAATAGAAGAAAGTATTGTAATCGAAATATTTTTCGATTTCCGGTTTTCGACGGATTTACACGTTATAGGGGTCAGAGATTCCAAAAAACAAAATGGTACAAGTCATATATTTCAAAGCAATATCGTTCGTTGCATTTGATAACAAAATAGAAAGGAAATAGGGAATGCCTCGGAAAACCTTATAATTAGAAGCCCACTTACCGAGAATCATTTGCCGGACCTCTGGGAAGCCTTTTATCCCCATGATCAGTAACTATGATCAGTAACTCCAGAAAAAAACTCCAACTCGCACCGTTACTCACACTTCCAAAATCAGAACTGCAACTCCCCATCTCCTTCTCATCTTACCCTTTTTCTTTCTCTCTCCCCCTTTTGCCCATTTTCATTATCCCCCCTTTGAAATCCTTCAAAATCAGTCCTCTGCGAATAGCAATATTATTGGGTACATTAATACAATATGTTATCCTCCATTCGCTGGATTTCTGCTTTCTTGACCACCCCTTTCTTTCCCCTTCAGAGCTCCAAAAGAAAGGGTATAACAGCTGACTCTAACTGACGCTTCCCGCTCGAATTCCAGGCGCAAGCCCTTCGGCGCACCTCAAAATTCCTACTATTCATGCTCACCTGAAACCCCTTCTTTTTAATACCATCTTGCTCATACTTACCACGGGGGGGCTTTGCTTTTATTATATAATTCGACATTTCTTTTCGTTAAAAATGTTTTATAACATTCGCTTTTTTCCATCTGCATAGCATTGCATTTTTACCTTAGCTATTTAACTTTTACTGATCAGGTGCACGAACACCTGATGCACACCTGAAATTCTTCTAATCCAGCCACTTGAAATCCCGGCGATTTATTTCTTTTTTTAAGAATTGGAACCCTTTTATGAGTGGGTCTGCATTCTATCTCCCTTTCTTGCATTGTATGAATCAAGTAGTCAGCTCCCCGACAATTCTGTAACCTGAATTAAAAAAAAAAAAATGTGCAGGCTTATTAAATAATATTTCGCTGCGCATGCACTACCTCAATCAAAATGTAATTTGCATAATGTGTTAGCTAAATGTATAGTGCAACTTTTGTAAAAGTTTCAAAAGCTTAGGCTGAAAATTCTTAAAATAATCGTCGATAGTTTAAGATCAAAATCCGTTATTCCCTAAATAAAGCAAAAAGATGAGGGACTGTATCCAAATGTAGTAGTACATGCAATATTGTGTAAGCTATATCGGCACCCTCATTAATGAATCTATAGATACACAAAATTCAACATCAAGAAATACCAGAGATATTCCACCAAAGTTTATTTGGCAAATAACATGTTGTACAAAGGACAAACAATTAAAATACAGCCTCTTGTGATGTGCGGATGATGACAAAATCATTAATTAGTGTAGCCGTCATTATTGTCGGTAACCAATGCCATACGCTTGTGCATAGAATCAAAGAGGCTCTGGCTGTTCCCTCGAGGTAGAGCAGTCCATGTGGCTTCTAGATATTGCCAAAATTTGATCTGGTATAGCAGCGGGTGGTGTATTTCTCATGTTTTGTGTACTAATCTAGCAATAATTTTTTGTTCTTCTTTTGTTAAAATTCTGTCACATAAACTATTTTTTGTTATTTAGTGTAATCATACATTTTTATTTAGATAAATTTTAGTATCTAAAATTTTGGGGAACAAATTGCTTCAACTATTGCTTTATATCCCTTTAAGCATCCTAACAGTGTTTTTCCGTCACGTAAGTTGTGAAATCAAAAGCTCATTTAACACAAAATCGATATTAAAGCTATTTTTTTTTTTTTCAACTGAAAGAGATAAATAATTATGTAAGGTTACGAAATAAAAAATTTCGTGGCAATACTTTTCATTGCTACTATTTTAGAATCGTTTAACATGAAAGAAATAGTTTTCAGGACGCTTAAAGGGTTAAGTTTTATTATACGGTCAAATTTGTTTTTGTGAACTGTTCTGCGTTTGGTTGATATTTATATTTATTAAGAAAATTTTAATGATTAGAATAACTTGAAATTTCATTTAATTGGTGAATTAGTTTAATTGGTGATTGAAACACGAAATCATTCATTTCACCGCTTTCTACTAAATGAAAGAACACGCGAAATAATTTTTAAAGATGAAAATGTATTTACGGCATAAACACTATTTCAAATGAAAACAACGAATGTGACGTTATTTTATGTGAAGTATTATTTGGATACTTTTAAATGTTGATTTAATTTTAGCTCCTCACATAAATCTGAATGTAAACATGCGATTATATCTGAAAAGATCTAACAACAGCCACTCCCTCCTTGCAACTCTTCAAAAACTGTTTTTTTTTCAAAATATGGATTATCATCGCTTGGGATTTATTTTGAGGAAAGAAAAGCAATTTGTCAGACAATTTGTTACATTGATTTCTTATGCTGTTTTACACGATTATTTATTCTAAATTTTACATTCCTCGATATCCGTTACATTTCTGCAAATGAATAATAATAATAATAATAAAAGCTGTGAGGTAATTAAGTACAAATTTTGAAAAAATAGCATTATAAAAAAACCTTATAAAATCAAAACCAATCACATTCATCTAAACATAATCTATTATAATTACAGATATCTTATGTATTTTTTAAATCGGTTAATTCAACACTTGTAAGCGAGTTTAGTTAATAATATATTTTCGAAAATATAAAAAATACTCGATATAATGATGTAATGTATCCATTATTTTCAAAATAATTAACTTATTGATAACTATAAATATTTTCAAGCATAATGTAAATTTAAAAAATAAAACGTATTGCATTTAGAAAGAAACTTTTAAAAACAATATTCTAAACTTATTTGTTTTCCCTTTATCTAACGAAAGTGAAGATTAGCTAATTAAGAACAGGCACAATTTGTTCTTTACAATAACAAAAAATAAAATTACTGGAATATTTATCAAGTTTACAAAAAGTTTTCTGTTTCATACAGCAAAAATATGTGCAAAATATTTTATTTTTGCCGATGAATTTGAATATCTCTCACGTACTATATAGCTTAAACTAAAATAATCGAGAATTATAAAAGATTGCAATGATGCAGTAAATATTATCTCAAAATTAAACAGTTTATTTTTTAATAGCTCCTTTAAGTAAATATTTATTTTTTGTACATTTTACCTTTAAAAACTCACTTTCAAATGTAAAACATGGAATATATTTCTTAAGAGGGAAGTGGGTGTTCGGGAAGCTGAAAACAGCCAGCCGAAGTAAAGTTGACGAAATCAACAACAGTTAAAAAAATTATTTACACTGCTTTGACTGAAAATATCGAAATATCATACTGAGCTCAGTAAACTCTCCAGTAGGTGAAATCGATCAGGGACGAAAAATTTTCGCAATAGGGAATATTCCGCCTTGGGCAAATTTTGCAGTACGTCTATGGATTTGTAGAAATTTGAAAATCTTAAGGAGTTAGTCTGATTTCCGCCTTACACATTATCTGCTTTACAAAGAGGTTACAGTAGTTTGAAAATGTATAAAAATATAGAAAATAACAAACTTCAATATATTTTGTAAATAAATGTCTGATGTATATCATCTTGTGTATCAGAATATACAGGGTGGTCATAAAAAAAACTTTGCCGATATATGGAGTTCTAGAGTAAATAAATATCTGATGTATGTCATGTTATGTTTCAAAATATCTGTCCATTGATATATATCCCCGGAACCTGCTTTTTAGCTAATAAAATGAACACTGAACATGGTTGTACTGTATATAGCAGTATGAAAAGCGTACTAAGAGACTTTTTAGCAAGAGATAATACAGTAACTGAAGTGACTTAGTCAATCAGTAGCTTTTTAACAACTTTCGTGTGCCGAACTTTAATATGAATACAACCCCTTAAATTAATTCCATTTTGAAATATTTAATTTCTCCTAAACTAATCGTACGAATTTCATGGAATTTTTATATCTAGGCTAATTAAAGAGTGCATATTTATTTAAATTATCAGAATTTGATCTTGCTACTCAGGATTCTTTTGCTTTGTTTTGATACATAGATGGCCCCTTAAGCAAATTTTTATAGATCATTAAAATGTAGACATTATTTCCCTTTATTTAATGCAAGTAACTTTATTATAAGTTAAAAGTTAAAAAGTTAGTAAGGGTTATTTACTTTTTTCCCGCTCTACTGTATATCTATAAAATAAAATTTTGTTTAACAACTGCACATTGCTTTAACTAAAAAGTTTAAAAGCAAAATACCTTAAATTTTTGTAAATTCGTTTGTATTTAGTATCTCGAGTAGACATGAATCTTATTTTTCCCCAGTATTCATTGTATTGCAAAATTAAAGTTTCATATCTGAAATTCCCATTCACGCGTAAATTTGAAGACATAAAAAATAAAAACTTAAATAAAAAAGTAACATGGAGTTTTGAATAAAATATTAACAATTTTTATTTTTTTTAAATATTTCATAAGCAAATTTCAATGCAAAATCAATTTAACGTATTATTTTTTTCCGTGCAATAATAATTTATTCCATAGATTTACGCTAATTATACAAATGAAGAAGTTCTTTTGGAAATTGCCTGATTCGTTTTCAAACGCAAAATCGTGACACATGTGATCATGACTAACAAAGTAATTTGTTCTTTTCACGCCTTCAATTTTTTCCTTTCAAATATTTTTCTCTTTTTTTAAGCCCTAATCACACATTTATTTATAAGCATTATTTTACGAACTAAGGGTTTTTCCTGTATAGTGCTATTGCATACGGAAATTTGATTCTAAACGACAACTTTGACAGGATAATCTATAAGATGTTTTATCTTTACCAAAATATGGAAGAATTAGTTCAATAATAACTTTCTGAATAAGAGCATTCGCAAAATTCTCGCGTTTGACAATCGAAAATGAGTTGAAAAATGTGTCAGAAAATAAACCATTTGGATTTTAATAAAAATACCTTATAATATTTTACGATTTTTAACAAATATAGAACTTATTTTAATGATAACACCTCTCATTCTATAGAAAATCATTACTTTTGCGTTTAGCAATATATTTTAATAATTTGCATAATAGATTTAATTTTACATTTATATGTCACCTTTAAAAATCTTTAAAAAGTCTGTAGTAATAAAAAGTAAATGAATTATTTTTTCATTCTGTGTTTTACCAATTTTTAATTTCAAATCATTTTTAGATCGAAAAACTGTTACATAAGATAAACAAATCATAATATTTTAGTGACATTACCTTTGATTATGTAATTACATTAACTCATCAAAATTTGAAAAAAAAAAATCTCTTTACTAGTTTAACTGAATTATTTCTCCTTAACAAGACGTTTTAAAATATTACTAGTTGTACCCTTCGAAATTAGACGGAAAAGAATGTATATTAGATGTGATATATATCAGTCTTATATACACAATAAGATACTGAGCGAAATAAAAAATTGTCACCTCTCAAAATAAGAATTGCATAAGTTTTCATGATAAGGATGCACAAACTTCAGAAAATAACAAAAAAATAAGGAAAACAGCTCATAATTTATTATGTTGGACTTAACTTCAGGTACAAATATTTTTAATGCGGTTTCTAAACCTTAAACATTATTCAAATGCCAAATTATTTAGGAAAATAATATAACGAGGTGGAACCCGTCGAAATTCGACGAAAGAAAATGTTTAAGAACGGACTGTTTCATTGATTTATAATAAATCTACAAAATTAGTTACAGTAAAAAATGCATTCTAGATTGGTCAGTCTAATTGACAAACAAATACTACTTTAAGATAGAATTAACAAAATGGTAAATTATTGGGGAGGGGTGACGCTTTTTCTCCCATTAATTGTTTTTTGAAGGGATTATTCCTTGAACATATAAGGCTGTAACTTATAATCAGTGTGCATAGCCAGCGAGCTCAATGCCATCAGTTTAACTGAGCAATATTCATTTTATTATAAATTGACGCAATGGCCTCCGTTAAAGCATTTCACCTTTATGAATCCAGTCTTAAACAACACCTATATAAAAGTGTGCATATGACGTCACGCAGAAAAGAATAATGCACAAAAGTAACAAAATGCAATATTCAAGAGGTCGGCGAAATAAATTGGGTACATAATAATTCATAAGGCCTTAAGTTGTTTGTTTATATTAGCTCCATGTTTTATCAGAAATCATTCATTTGGTTTTTTGGGATTTTTTTTTTACAAAATTCGTAAACCATCATTACACATGGATAAATAAAATTACAATCTTTCAGTTTTTCGATTCAAATAAAATAAATGCGCAGGAAAGTCATGCAAATGGTCTTTAAAATACATTTTTGTGAAGAGAAAGTGTATTATTTGTAAAATAAGTTTGCAATAAACTAAGAAACATTTAACTGAGGAATAAAAACGAAATAAAACGTAAATTCATTGGATTTTATAACAGACTATATTTTTGACACATTTATACGCATTTTAATACTTTTTTTTTTTCAATTTTAAGAGAAAATGGAGGGATTTTGTTGCCACAATTGCAGAACTGATACTAAAAACTAAAAATAAATTAATATCTCAAAAATAAATTGAGATACAGTTTTCAAACAAATCGCATTTAAAAGTACATTTTTTTCTCTATACGACGGTGTAAAAATTAAAAATATGTGATGATTTAAAGCGTAAAATTTTCAGTAGAAAAATTTGTAAAACCGAAATTGGATGGAAAAGTGTTGCCATTCGCAAAATGACGTATGCGTTACGCACAGATATGTTTGGCCTTTATAATATAGATACCTCAGAAGACGAATTCAAAAATATCCGCATAGTTTATTTTTTCTTCGTTTAAATATCGCTTGGTAGCTGTACAATATTTATAATGTGAAGATAAATTAATAGAGTTGAAGTAAAATATCTGGGGGGGATTCTAAAAATGTAACCCTAAAATCCGCTACATTAAGTCCAATTAAGCACCAACAAAAAAACGTGCTTTGAAGCACCTATCAATTCAAACCGGCTTAAAGCCGTATTTCTTTGCTGTTGTTTTTTACCGTTGAATCTGTTACAGAAGATTAAAATTTTGTAATAAAATGACAATTTGTACCATTATTGGCTATAACACGCGATCGAAAAATGTAGCAGGAACTAATCTATCGCTTTACAGATAAAATATTGTTTGATTATTTTATAATATGTGTTTTAAATATCAATATAGAAAATTACTTTAATGTTTTGCTTGAAAAGATAACATTCTTTTGTTAATATCTTAAAATCGTTTGCAGTCAGAAATATAGAATTTAGATCAATATTCATTACTTAAGATTTCATACATGATTTTAAAAGAATATTTACATCATTATATTTTAAATATTTATTTACATGCAATTATTAATATGTTGTTAACAAGAAATAAAGATGTTTAAATAAATTAGCAGCGATTGATATAGGCTAAATGGAAATTTATTTGAAAATTTCATTCCATAAAGAAACTCTTTATTAATTAGTTTAATTTGTTAAATTATTTATACGTGTTGTTATTTGCAAGAAAATCAAGTTCACCAGATTGGAAAACTTTAGCTGCAAAACTGAAATTATTATCAATAAATGCTTGATTCACATTTGAGTAATTACTCTTGACCTTTCGATACAAAATTTTATTTTCACAAATATTCTTGTATTCATCTACGTTATAAAGTATTAAAACTTACTGTAAAGAAGGAAATTTTTAGTAATACAATTTTTAGTTTGTTTCAAATGCTTCCAATATCTTATTTAATTTTGACATTTAATTATTGCTAATTTATTCATTTGATTTATTTTAAAAGCAAACATTTATTATAATAAATAATAGAAAAAAACTATTTTAATAATTTGGTATTTTTTTATATATGCTTCAGCCTTAATTCTTTTTTTTTCAATTCAAAAAATCCCTTTCACGTGCTTTTGTTTGGGACATTAAAACTTATGTGATAGATGGTTTTGTATTGCAAATCTTTTTTTTTTTTTTTAGGCTTACTTCACCTCCACCTATCTCATTCCTCCATGAATATCAATGAAACATTTTAATTATAATAGAATTAGGGAGTAACTAAACTACTAACCAATCCACTACACATTTACAGCACTTTCAATAAATTTAATTTATTTATTGCTTTGTAGGCTCCATGAACTTGTCAAAATTAGTCATATTGTTATGGAAAAGAAAAACGCTCTCTTTGTTATTAAAAATAATAACTTTTTGTGTTTGTTGCTGATATGCAGAAAACATATTACTTATTTTTAATTTAAATAATATCTTAATACAACGAAATTATTTTATATAATTTTTTATATTATGTAAAATAGAAACATCACAGGATTTATTCTTTTTTCCCCTCTAATATGGCATCATTTACACCTTTAGAAACACTAATCTTTTCCGAAATAAAAGCGTAATTTATGCAGTTATTTAAAAATTCTTTAGTTTTATAAAAATTTATTTTAATTTTATAAAAATTTATTTTATTATAATTAAATAGAAATAGCACAATTTATAAAAATATTTTCATTTGTGCACACCACGGACATTTAAATAAACGAGGTGGAACCCGTCGAAATTCGAAAAAAGAAAATCTTTAAGTAAGAACTGTTTTATTGATCTATAATAAATATACAAAGTTAAAGTAAAAAATGCATCTTATATTGGCCAATCTAACTCTCTAACAAATATTATTTTAAGCTAAAACTAACAAATACTATAAAACTTAATTATCCAAATTCAATATTTTATTAAACGAAACAAAACCTAAATTCACCGAATTTTATAACAAACGATATTTTAAAAATAGTATATGCATTTTAATGTCAAATTATTATTATTATTATTATTATTAGTTTTAAGAGAAAATTGTGTGATTTTTTTGCCACAACTACAAAATTGATACTAAAAACTATAAAAAAAATTAATATCTCGAAAATAAATTGAGATACGGTATTCAAACAAATTGCATTTAATTGCTTTTAGTGCATTTTTTTCTCTATACGGTGGTATAAAATTTTTAAAGGTACGGTGTTTAAAAGTATAAAATTTAGAGTAACGAAAATTGCAAAACGGAAATTTCATTGGAAAATGTTACGCATTGTAATTTATTTTTTTTCCTCAAATTTAAGAGAAAATGGAGTGATTTTGTTGCCACAATTACAAAATTGGTACTAAAAACTATAAAAATTAATATCTCAAAAATAAATTCAGATATAGTTTACAAACAAATTGCATTTGAAAGTGCATTTTTTTCTCTATACGACGGTGCAAAAGTGTAAAATTTACAGTAGCGAAAAATTGTAAAACCTAAATTGCAGGGGGAAAGTGTTGCCATTCGCAAAATGACGTATGCGTTACGCACAGATACGTTTGGTCTTTATAATACAGATAGAAGTTCAGTTTAATTAGGGGCAGGAAAAAAAGTCAGTGAATATAACATCATCACTGACGCAGCTATATCAATGTATATTATATTCATGGAACGAATTTATCTGTTTTCTGAATGATGACATTTTCTCCATCGACAAAATTTTGCTTTAGATATTATATTTTATTAAAGTTATGTCTTATTAAAGTCTGTTATTTCATTTACATAATACTTAATAATATTACTTAGTAAATAATCTGTGTGTTGTACCATAATTAGTGAATAATTATGTGCAATCCTTTTATAAATTTTATGAAAAACTTTTTTTTTAAATGCAATTACACATTCCCCAATGAGATCAAGCTCCTGATTGGTGCAATGCAATAAAGCAAAATAAAATTTTATTATAGTGAGAAAAGCTTAACATGTCGCCACTGTTTTGAAGAAATGTCACAAAAAAGCTTTTAAAATTAAAAATAGAATGTAAAATTGGAAATTGAAAAAAAATTAGCCAGAATAGGCACATCTACACGCAAACAGCTTTCATTAAAAAAATATATATAAAAATCGGGCCAGTAGAAAGCTCAGGTCTGATGACTAAAAAAACAGCCAGATCTCTTAAATATATATTTTGACATTTTCTAAAATTATTTAATGTGTTGAATGCAATCATAATTTCCAAAAGTGAAAGAAATCTCGTACTGGAATCAAATTCTTATGTTTTGCATCAATTCCTCTTTTCCAATGATTCAACAAAACATCTCTTTTTAATATGGTAAATAATGTTTATATGTCAAAATTTTACATTATTCATTACAAAGTTAAACATCAGATTAGAGAAATTGTCGACAATATCAAGAAAAAATGAATCACCTTTTTTCTTCAGTCGTTTTTTGCTTTTTTATATATTCTGCATTCCATGTTAAAATTAATTTAAATGTAAAAAAGGATAATAAGTTCACATTTCACTCTTAGCTATTTCAACCGACAGAGCGAAACTTATATGAGTTATTTTATATAACTCATTATGGTACATTCAAATTTCTAAAAGTATCATATTAAACAAAAATTTTATTGAAATAAACACGCTCTTAAAACTACTGCGTTTGAAAATTTTGCTTCATTTCTTTCCCAGTACTTGATCTATAAATGCTGTACACTTCATTTTAAATAGCGATCATGTTATGGTACTATTCAAATCCGAATATATTTATGAAAGTTAGGGTGAGACGAACGGCTACACAAATCGATGTTATAAATCGCTGGAAAGTGTTAAAAAGCATAATAGTTGTGCTTCTTCAAAAAGTAGAGTAAGTTTGGAAATGCTTTCTAGGTTTTATCATTTTTTACGCTAATATTTTTAATAATGTTAGAGGAAGTGTATACACAAGATACTGCCAAAATTCACATAGCACTTTTGCCATTTCAAAATTTGCCAAATGAAAAAAATCTCGGGTAAAAGTTGTTGAAACTCGAGATTCTAAGGCTATGGTTGAAGTTAAAATTTTCATTGCATTTTAAGTGATTACAATGTTTAATGGAAGATAAGAAATAAAAAAAAATATTATTCGCGATCATTCTGTATCATACACAACTCGATTGATAATAACATTTAAAACTATTTCTAAATAATTTGTACAAATAATCTAATTTCAACACAAGGTTTTAAGTAATAAACCGATCACAAGAATTTATTTGCTGAGTTTATTTTGTCTACCCAACTGAAACATTAGAAAAAAAAAACAGAAACCAACGTAAAAGTATGTTATATTTATTAAAATGAAAGATATTCTTTGTTTAGTTTTTTTTCCATTATCTTTACGAAGTATTGGATTCGTGACTTTTTTAAATTCTGGTTTTTTACATTTTTACACATTTTAGGGGTCAGAGATTTCAAAAAACACGATTTTACAAAATACCTGTATGTCAGTGTGTGATTCTGTCTGTCTGTACGTGGCATAAATTTTGTGAGCTCTCTATAACAAGAACTAATATGCGTGATTAAAAAGATAAAATTCAAGTAGATTCTGATATAAATTAATGTTGATTAGCTTTTGAGTTATATCACTCAATGGGTGGCGCTGCTATGTTGTATTTTTTGCAATTTAAGCAAGAGATCTATCTCAATAACTATGGCACGGATTGTCATCAAACTAGTTCTGGGCATTTCCTTGCGAACTTGTTTGTCTGTTACATACTACGATTTTTGGCTACCAGTATTTTAAAGCGAGAAAATGTGACTTAGTTTATCGAAGATATATCATCAATTGAATAAGGCGAAGCAAACTTTTCGAAAATAACGGTGGTCAACAAGCATAGTGATTTTTAGTTGCGTAAGAGACAAACAAATCCGCATGAAAATACCCTTCTGTTTATGTTTTAGAGTCAATCGCCCAAACAGGTGTTGTTCCTATGCTGAATTTTCCCGATTCCTGATAGAGCATTATCACAAAAACTAATGCAAGATATTTTATTATATAACTTCAAATTTACGTATAGCTTGATAAATATTATTGCTGTTTCTGTTTCGGTATAAATTGCCCAACAAATAACGCTTTTATGTTGCATTTTTCCCGATACCTGCAGCAGCCTTATTTCAAGAAATAAAGTACAGAATATCATGCTTTTAGAATCCCGAAGATGAGGCATTGATTGTCATTTTAATTTGACACTGTGGTAGCGAATTTGGAAGCATTAACATGCATGAAATAGAAAAAAAAATTAAATGTCACAACCAACTATTTTTAAGAGACACCTGCGTTTTTTAAAAAACATTTTTCACCATTATTCATTTAAAATTTAAAAAGTATAAAAGTGATATCAAGATTTAGTTCTCTGTAATTACATTTAATTTTGTTTTTGATATTCTATCCAGAACGAAATGTTAATACAAATGTAATTTATTAATTTAAGATACACTGCAAATTAGTGAAACAATTCTGCAGCAATAACTGAACATAATAATTAATATTGCTAACTAAAATTATTTTGCATTGTATTGTGACTGTGCTGCGCCAGGAAAAATATTGCGCAAAAAGTGTTGTTAAAAATGACATAATTTTTTCAGAAAAAAAAATACTCATTGTTATTGGTAAAAATCAGTAAGTCACTCTGTAATCTCTTTCATTTTTGTTCTATAAAGCAAACTGTCTCTACCCGTAAGACATGGTGACGTCACTGCAACGTCGTTGTCAAGTCGCATTGTGACTTTGTGACCATCGATTGTCGATGTGACGTCACGTGACGTCGATGTGAAGTCACAGTGACTAAAATGTGAAGTCGTTATGGCCGTTTTAGAGCTTTTTTGTGACGTCACAATGTGACCAATTTGTGAAAAGTGTGTCATTTGTGACTACTTTGACATTAACATTGTGACGAACTGAAATTTTTTAGAAAGTCACATCTGAGTCACAATGCAACGTCACTGAGTGGTGGCATTTTCGTCATAGATGTGATGTGACCAAAGTGACTCACAATGACGTCATTGTGACGTCACTGTGACCATGCATGCTATGAGGGTAATTTCTTTTTTTTAATTTAGTAATTTTAAAAACATGTCGAAGGTGTTTTAAATGTCTTTTACGTGCGTTGTTTTGCTTAAACGTGTTTGTGTTATAGGTTGTGTGGTGTTAACAATCTTCTGTTAATTTGGAGACAAAGTTTTGTGCAGCATAATACTATTGTGAGAAAATTTTTTTATCAGCATTATTTACCATTCTATTTCTACAACATTAACAATACTATTTTTGTAACACATTTCCAGATACCAATACTAGTGGCCACACCAGTAACCGAGAGGTTCTAATCTCGAAATTGGTACACGGCAGGTGCTGGGTTCGACCCCAATCGTGGTCGTCAGCTTAAGCGTTCGGAGTTTACCGCGGTTTTCATCGAACCTTTAGGTTTCCTTGCGTAAATAAGGGTTAGGTTCCCTTAGAAAGGGTCAAGTCCTCCCTTTACGGAGGGCACTCCTCCCTTTGTGACTGTATCCCTCGTGTTGATAATTGGCCGTCCCAAACAAACCATCAGTAGTACAAAATATTAAGAACATATTTCTAGATAGCAACACTTTTTGAAAACATTTAGATCACAATCACAACAACAACAACAACAAAACATTTGTAAATGAAGTTTTTTAATTCACAACATTTTAATGTGTCGTAAATTTGGTGATAAAATTGTGACAATTTTTTTTCTAAACTGTGTTTATTTTTGTGTTTTGATAATTTAGAATGCATAATACCGTACATTTTTTTAATTTTGAAATCATACAATTTCTTTAAACGATTTTTTCATTAGTTTTTGAAGCCGCATTCATGACGTAAGAAAAGCCCAAATATATACAAATAAAAAGAAATGAATATTATATACTTTGGAGTGTAATTTATGTGTTCGCTTTTAGCATATTATTTCTCGCACCCATGCACAAGATAGGCTTTTTGCAATCCGATATACCAACATAAAAAAATAACCTACATAAAAGTCTACATAAATTGAACTTAATGATATGGAAAGGAAAACATAATCTCTAAATATTTATATTTTTTATTTGTAGAAGCTGTTTATTTAAGCCTACTGTGTTTAATAAGAAAAAATATATTGCTTTTTCATACGAAATACCCACTCATACTTTTAACGAATGTTTAACCATAATAGAAACAAAGTGAGAAATATTTTCTAAGCTTTAAAACTGCTATTTACGAAGTTTATTTTGTCTTATTCTATGATTTATTGGACTTATTATATTAAAAATATTGTTTAATTATTCACGAGTTCTCGAAAAAGAACTAAAAAAACACACTTTCGATGGATGAATTTCTAAATTATCTAGAACAAGAGTAAAAAAGTTTCTAAAGAAATTTTTAGTGAAAAATACAGTATTTGTTTTACATTCTTCTATTAATGAGTTCCGTCATTAACTTTTGCGTTTAAATTTTAATATTACAGTATAATATTACATAAAATATAGCCACTGTAGTTAAAGAAAATGTCTCTCTATATGTTAAAATAAACAGACATTTGTGAGTGTTACTCGCACTTGTGGAAGCCTGAAAAAACAATATATTTTCTACATTTAAAGAAGAGATTAGGCAATAACTTTACCGATACTGTTTTTTTTTTTTTTTGGAAAGCTTTTTTGGTAGTTTTTTTTGTTACATTAATATGTTTTTTGCAGTATCCCAAGATAAAGTTGTAAGAATTCTACTAATTCTCTATTAAATATTTTCAGCTTCGTAACTGATTTCATACAAACAATAATAACAAAAAAAATCCTTTTAATGTTAATATTAATATTAATAGTTCATTAAGTTACTCATAAAACATGTTTGTTCAATTTTTAAAAAAATATATTGCCTGAGAATTGTTTGCATAAAAAAAATCTATGATTTGGTTTCAGAATACTAATTTATAACTATAAGAACAACTCAGAAATGTTTACAAAAATCATCTGCATAAAAAATTATTTTAATAAATGCATCTTTAAATATCAAAACTTCATTGGTTTGTGCCTTTTAAAAATATAACTCTTTTATGAATTGGAGATAACTCCAAGGACTTTATTTTATGTTTCCGTAGTTATTTTATATTTTCTGAAAATTTTATGCGTTGAAGTAAAATGTTTAATTTTAAACTAGTCCCATTTGCAATTTCAAAACTTTTTTCTATGTCACACACATTAATAATACAAAATTCGATTTCACAGTCTAAAATTAAATGCAATCTACATCTATCACTAAGATTTAAAAAAGTAAATGTTCGTTCAAATTTAATCGGACAATTTTTCTGTTTTTATGAAAAAAATGGTTAAAATCTATTTGTTTGTCTAATGATGAAAAAATACGCAAAAGCAATTTTATAAACAAATTCCAAATTTCAGTCACTTTGATATTTTTTGGCGTGTACCCTGTATACACACTTAGAATTTTTTAATATTTTATCGCGATAATTTACAATTAAATGAACTTAAATTAATTACCCTCTTAGAATGCATGGTCACAGTGACGTCACTATGAAGTCACTGCAAGTTACTTTGGTCACATCACATCTGTGATTAAAGTACCAACACTCTGTGACGTCGTCACATTATGACTTAGATGTAAACTTCTTGGAAATCTTAAAAAAATTACAACTATTCTCTAAAACATGATATTTTCTGTAAAAATTATGTTTTTTTTGACGATCATAAAACTTTTTTTTTTGATGTTACAGTAATGCCCATTATTTAACGTTTGTCAAAAATATGAAACAAAATACCATCATATTTTCAAATTGCAGTGTGACAAAAACATGAACTTGAAAAACTTTTAAAAATGTTAATATGTATAGAAGAGAAATACTTTAAACAATACTTTAAAACAGGCTGTCTAAATGCATTTGGAAGCATTGGTTGGATTGATTCTGTGCGTACTTTAAAAATTAAGTTACATTTAGTAATTTAATTATTTACATTTCGAAAAAATAATTTTTAAGAATCTTTTTGTTAAAAATTCTCGTCATAACGAAAACTACAAATAATCACTTAACACTAATAATTCATTTCCCGTTCGAAATATGCGAAACCTTAAGCGCAAAAATAATGCACAAATCGTGCTTTGTAAAGTCATTAAAATATACAATTATATATTACATAAAGAGTTTTTCTATTTCAAAACTGTTTAAATAATTTTAAAACTCAATTTATTGATGTATATTTAACATATAAAATCATATGTGCAATTTGTTATCATTGACAAACTCAGACAAGTGTGTAAATATAGAATTTACACGAATGGGCATGTTACATATAATTATAAGTAAGAATCGGGTGAAAAAGGTTCTTTAGACCAAAATCGAATTGTGGTAACTTTCCTATTTTCCCTCGAAATCAAAATGTCAGAAAATTATTTTGAGTAATTAACTCATACAGAAGTATATATAATTAATAATTGATTATAACTTTAATCCAAGGAGGCTTTTGCCTCTGACCGAATTTGTTTATCTTCCTATAACATAAAATGGAATAAATTCATCAGCGACACAATTTTTGCTTCCGAATTATACGAATTTTATCTCATTAAAAAATGTTTTAGGTATACGCACGTCGGTGAACATCTTTTATAATGATTTTGGTAAATGATAGTCTATTATACTAAAAATTTCCCAAAGAGTATTTTAAGCAATTTTGCATTTTCAAGCTAATATTTTCTATTTGAAACTTTTAATGTGCACGTAGAAACCGCCTTTAATGTTTAATCTTTTATCTATAGCTTGCTTTATAATTTGCATTCAAGCTATTTGTTGTTAATGTTTAACTACTTTACGTACGTATTTTGAAAAAAATCTACTTCTTTCAGACTTTAAAAATAAAATTAGCATTTTCCGAAGTATATATATATATATATATATATATATATATGGAATATATATGGAATATCATGTCATTAATTACGTCTGGGGGAATTTAAGGGAGTAAATATTTTTTCATAATGTCTTTTAAATTGTGTAATCGAATATGTTACATTTTGAAAGAACTAGGCAGATTTCTCCAGTGACTATATAAAGTAAATTTCACGGCATTCGGTTTCCTTTTTTTTTGCGATACTACATACTTACAGACAAACATACCAGACGATGACTATAGATGCAAGGTGTTTATAAAACTCACATTATTATTATTATTATCATTTGTGAGGGAGTGACCTTTGTCATAAAGGCACTTTAGTATTTCTGAGATCGTGACGTCAATAATTTTACATGTGTAAGCGTAAAAGCGACATCTATCCTTTCTTTTACTTTAACTTTCTAGAGTGTGTGTGTCTCTTTCGGATTCTACAGTTAGGGCTCGCGGTTAGTAGTAATATGTAAATTTGAAGTATCTCAGTTTGCAGCATATAAAAGCTTGGAGTTTGAGTGTGTGTGGTGTGTGGTGTGTCTCTGGCGATAGCCAGCAGAGCATTAGCCAGCTAGCAGTGTGTGTCTCTGACGATAGCCAGCAGAGCATTAGTCAGCTAGCAGTGGTGTCTCTGGCGATAGCCAGCAGAGCATTAGTCAGCTAGCAGGTGTGTCTCTGGCAGTAGCCAGCAGAGAGCGTGTCTCGAGCGATATTAGTCAATGAAGTGTGTTTCCCGCTGGTATCTAACAGATTGCGAGTAGCGTCGAGCCTCCAGTGAGTTGTGAAGGAGTTTTGGTATTCGAATAGAGAAGTTGGCCGGTGGTGAGAAATTTAAAAGTAATTGCATTTTGATTATCTGAAAGTGTATAAAGAATTACATACAGCCACGGGCTGTCTAATTAGATTTTATCTAGCAGCTTAACCGAAAGATAGTTGTGAAGTAATTAGAGGTGCCACGATTGAGCTAGTTCCGGGGCAGTGAGTATGAGTTCAATATTTTAGTAGTATTCTCAGTTGTGAAAATTAAGACTTGCTCCACTTCCCTTGAGCACTTATAGTTTTAATAAACTGTGTTTTACATATTAAACATTAACATAATTAAATAAATAAACATAAATAATAAACATTACATAAACATTAATAAACATTAGAATGAGTAGTTACAGTTTTTTTAAACTATAGGGGGGCTCCGTCTCTCTGCTCGCTACGCTCGCCAACTCCCCGCGTAATCGCTTCGCGATTCCGTTCGGTATTGCTTTGCAATCCCTGTTGGAATCGCTTCGCAATGCATAGACGGATTCCTCCGACTCATGGAAGGAGTGGTCTACCCGGATTCGTAAGTTCCGGAAATCTTACACATCAGCATCAATCCAGGAGTCATTCCTTTTAAGGCTAGGTTGTTTTTTACTATAGAAGGATTACATTGCAAGTCAATAAGTCAATAAATGTGATTTTTTTCTCTTAAAAGGGAAAGGATATATAAACATATATATATATTCATGTATGAATATACGCATAAATACCAGTATATGTACATAGTATGTATAAACTTACACATTCATACATGCCTGCATAAATATTATGTATGTGTATATTGTATAATTATGCCATTTAGTTATGTAGCTGGAAAATGTACATAGTTTAGATATATCTATTCTGATCTACTCCAATGTTCATAAAATCCTTCATATTACAATCTCTTTCAAATGTATCCCTAATTTAAATAACAAAAAGAAAAAAAAGTAAAACAAGTTGAATGTAGATTCTGCCATTGCAAAATTCAGTTTCGCCTCCGATTAGAAAAAAAAAATAATAGAGGTTTTTTAGTTGACCCTGTTGGTATACCCTGTTGATAAAGAATTTGATGTACCCCGTTTTGGAAAGTTTCATTATTCTATGTCTGCTTCACAATTTTTAGGTATAATACCATTTAACTTAACTTGGGATTTAGATGGAATATTTCAGCCAAAGGTTTCAACCGAAAGAAATGAAGATGATAGCACAACAAAAAGCTTATGCTTGGATCAAAACAGACAGTTAAGTTTCAATACCAGTTTCCATTTCAAATATTGTTAACTTGTACATGTTATGTTTTAAAGTAATATCTTCTAATCTTCTAATATTCTTCTAAATTTTATGTTAATAAATTTGCATTGTTTAGCATTTATTTTATATTTCTTTGATTGTTAATAAAAGACGGTACTTACATATTAACGCCACCGCAGCAGAATTTGCGCCAATAAAAAGAAATCTTGTTGTTCGCACGCGCTCGCAGTTATCTTTTGGATTCGTCGTTTCCTTATTTTTTGCTGCTTTTTGACGCCATTTTTTAGTGCTACGAAAATGTGTATTTGGGATTTGCCAAAAAAGAGACTGTTTTTGAATCTATGTTAAATTCTACATCGACCCACTTTCCACTGAAATCCGATTGCCTACTTTGTTTTTAAATAAAGTGTTTTGAATTTTGAAAGTGTTTCGATTTCAAAAAAGTCTTTTATTTTATGATTTGTCCCAAAAAATGTAGGTGTATATCAGCGGTATTTAAAAACCGCCAAATCTGTGCTGTTGATACGCAAGTACCGAAAAGACATACAAAGAAAGCGAGCATCTGTCAGTAAATTATTAATTTTTGAACCGGAGCGCGCTTTCCTTTTACGGCTTTCGTCCATCAGATGAGGCACATTATTACCCGTGGCGCGTCCACTCGTCCACTCTTGCTGGTTTCGCCACTGTTTTGATGACTGCTGGAAGTGGACCATGGTGGAAAATTTGGATGTTTTACAAAATTTGTAAAATGACGTAAATTTAAAGAAGTTTCAATGCACGAATATTGTGATTTACGGTTACAATAAATGGATATGATTTGTACGAATGCAATCTCGCTAAACTGAACTAATTGGATATGTATTCCGATTGTAGAATTTTCCTCATCTTATTTTTTAAATTACTGAAACAAAAGATATTTTTTACCGTCTCTGTGCTAGGTTCAAGAGCACAGATGTCAGATATGCGTCACATTGGCGCAATTTTTTCGGACGCCAATTTGGCAAAATCTCGTTTTCTAATGCCAGTTTCATATGTATATTTTAAAAAAGGTAAGCGTGTTCTGAAAATAGCACTTTATAATGTTTGCAATAAAAATCTTTTGCATGTTTGATTTGAAATAAATAGAGCCATTAATATAACGAAAAATTGTCAAAAAGTATCCCCCTCCCCCCCCCAAAAAAAGAAAAAAACAACAACTTGAATATAGATTCTGCCATTGCAGAATTCAGTTTTGCCTACGATTAGAAAAAAAAATCGATAGAGGTTTTTTAGAAGGGTGACCCTGTTTAGATTGCAATGAACTAACTTCATTTTTCTTGTGTTTATCAATATAAGAGCAAACAGAACGGCGTGAAATACCCAATTGAATAGCAATTTCTCTCTGAGACATTGGAATTGCGGAGTAATAAAGAGATACAATTTGACGTGCTACTTCTTCATTGACTAGATTCATCAAAAACGGATTTTTTCTTTAGTTTAAACGCTTTTTTATAGACTCTGAGTAAAACGAAATGCAATTTAACAATAAAAAGAAAAAGACCCGATCGATTTAGTTAAAAAGTAATTACATTATTGAATCAATATATAATAAATATATTTAAAAACTAAATGTCAAGTTTGCCAGTTACAATTTTACATGCAAATATTCGCAGTTAAAATTGTAATCTGAGTGCCGGCGAAATCTAGAAATTTTATTTTATATGCACTCACAGAAAAATAGTTTTATTAAAAAAAAAAAAAAAAAAAAAAAAAAAAAAAAAATTAATTTTATTTTTATTGTGACATTATTTTCACTAACTGAAATCATCTGAAAGTAAAATCTCAATCTCAGTGCCCATAATGAAAAGAAATATTGAAATGTAATATCGGGTACTACTAGGTTATGCCGTCGACCAAAAAATTATCGTCAAACTATAAGATTAAATGCCAATAATGGATTTATTAATATTCTACTAATTATTTGTTTTTTCGTTATTTAAAATAAAAATTATGTCAATAAGTATAACTTGGCTATTAGTTTGGCGATTTGTATAATTTGGCGAAATTGGTCGACGGGATAACAGAGATAACAGACGGCATAACAGAGCGATGTTTTAAATAGTAACGTCATTTTCTCTTCAAATGTTTTTTAAAAGTTACTGTTATTAGTAATATGAAAAAATCATCCGTAATAATATTGTAATTCCCTTGTATCTGGTTGCTGAATGACATCATTTTCCTCATTTGAAATTTTTCTTATTTTGTTTAGACATTAATTTTAGACATTTTTATCATAAATTATTTTCTGTTATTTTATTTACATTATTAATATTATTTCTCAGTCGATATATATATATATATATTGCCTCAATTAGTGCATAATTATACGCAATCATTTTGGAAAATAAATTTATATTATCTAGAGAAAAGCTTAACCTGTTGCCACTGTTTTGAAGAAATGTCACGAAAAAGCTTTTAAAATTAAAAATAAAATATAAAAATGGAAATAAATTAAAAAAATAACTAAAATGGGCACAACTACAAATAAATAGCTTTCATTCAAAAAAATAATTATCAAAATCGGTTCAGTAGAAAATTCAGAGCTGATGACACGACATTTTTTAGCTTGTCTGAAAGAAATAGCATCGGAGGCTAAAAGACAGTAAGAATGAAAGAAAAAAAAAGTATATTTTCTAGATTCTAAGAATTATCAAAAAATTAGGTGCTTCAGTTACGCATTATTAATAATAATTTGTATTAAAATTAAAATATATTTAATACTTGGAAATTTATCATTTGAAATAAAATATGTTTGTGAATTTACATAAACTTCTGTGACACTGTGATTTAATGCACATGTAATTCCTAAATTAATAAGTCTATACTAAATATACATGCACATACTGATTGAATTTGTTCAAAATGCAAAAACAAAACAAAAATCACGTATTACCTAAAAAACCAATCTAAAAGTTTTTTTTTAATCTAATATAGATTGGTTTATTTTTTTTTCATATTTAATATCTCACTAGATACTGAAAATTGAAGAGAATTAATAACAAATCACTAAACGAAAACATTAATTATTTGTTTAAATGATAATACTTATTAATATTAATTATATATATAAATAATAATGCTAATTAATGTAACTTTATAAAGTTTTGAATAAACAATTTTATTTTATTTGAAAGAGGTGTAACAGAAAAATTAAAAACATATAATATTTACATGATAAATAAGCTAAAAAACTTTGTAAAATCACCATAAAAAGAAAAATAATCAGGACGCGTTTCAAGCTACAACAATACAGCTCGTCATCAGCTAATACAACACAACCTTTTCTTCTATTGTTATCTACATTTAAAAACATAAAAATACTAAAATTAGAATACGTATAACTAATATTTTCATGTTTCACTATTTTATAACTATGAATGGATCAGTAATTATTAAAATGAATACTAATAAATCAATAGATATTTTGTTAAATGTATGAACGATACTTCATTTTAAAACCTAAGAACATTAAAAAATTAGTTTTACTAATTTGACATTCTTCTCTTTCCACATTGCAGTAGCATAACTAACATAAAAATATTTTTTTTATTTTATTAACTGACTTCAAAAAAGGATAGGAGGTTATCAATTCAACGCGTATGTATATTTTTTATGTATGTTCACCAATTACTCCGAAACTATGCAATCGATTTCTCTTATTTTTGTTTTAAATGAAAGAGAAAGGTTCTCGAATTAGTACCACTTCCGTTCCATCGAAATTGGTTCAGTACTTTTTTAGTATTTAAGCAAAAGCTAATAAAATTAGTGATTTCTTGCTAATTAAAAGTGTTGAATAAGTTCGCTCAATGGAGTGGAGACAGAATGGCCGAGCGCTCTAAGACGCCTGATTTAATTTCTGTTTCTTGAAAGAGAACGCGGGTTCAAAACCCACTCCTGACAAACGTGTATAATAAGGTACCCTGGGGTAATAACGCCAGGCGGGGTAATAACGCCAAGTGCTTATATTTTGCATAATTATGAAATAATCAAGTAAATGACACCCATGTGCTCTGCGCAGAAGGGTTTTGAGTCATATAAATCGCAAAAAACAGCTTGAAGTTAATTTGTTTCATTTTTAAGTCTTATTGTTTTTCAAAGCAACTAAAATTAACGCTTGATCTAAAATTTGCGAGATACGTTTTGTGATGTGAAGACTATTTTTTTTTTATCCGGAAATACTTTGTTAATTACATAAATTTGTAGTACATTTCATGGACTTTCAGAATGTTGTTGAAGATTTTGGATATCTTCTCGAGATAATTTGTAATTTAAAATGTACAGCGCAATAACTATAACGGGGTAATAACGCCAATCCTTGGCATTAACACCCGGGTTGATTCCCTACAGTGGCCGAGCTTCATCCTAAATACTGATTCAAATAAACACAGTTAAAACTGTGCAATGTTTCTAATAATTCTACTCAAGCGGTCCTTTTTAAGCAAAAAGAAGCTCACGGTCTGTATTCTTTTGCCTCATCCTCCCCCCCCCACACACACACACCACACCTTTATTTTTCTTACACTTTCACAAAAAATTGAACATTTTCAATAGCTTAGAATGCAATTTGTCAATTTCTAAGTTTGTAGAGTTTGTATTTTTAGAATTGGGCAATCTACATGCAATTATTCCATCTTATTTCATAGTTTTGTATGCATGGCGTTATTACCCATATAGGTGGTTAATAACGCCAAATAGCATTGGTCAAGAAATCACGCCATTACTTTTTATGAATACATATCTATTAAATTATTTTTTTTTATATAGATAGTCAATGAGTTGCTGTATCAAATCATATATTTGTTTTAAAAATACAATCTAAAACTAAGCTGTGAAAATTGGTAGAACCTTAACGTGGCGTTATTACCCCAGGGTACCTTATATACATTTTTTTCGTATTATATATTTTTTTAACGAGTTGAAAAAATAAAGCAAGTTATCATCGATTCGACGCTTATGTATTTTTTCATGTATGTTCACCGATTACAATGAGATTATCCAACCGATTACACTAGTATTTGTGTTAAATGAAATAGGGTTACTTTCGAATTGGTACCAATTCCATTTCATCGAAATTAGTTCAGTTATAACAGTTATAACAGTCCTTTATTTTTTTTAGTAATTAGGCAAAAACTAATAAAAAATAATGATTTTTCGCAAATTAAAAGTAACATGAAAATTGAATAAGCTCGCCGAATCGAATGTAGTCAGGATGGCCGCGTGGTTGAAATCGCCTGATTTAAGCTCTGGTTCTCGAAAGAGATCGTAGGCTCGAACCTCGTATCTGACATACGTGTGTAATTTACAATATTTTTTCCGTGTTATGATATTTATTAACCGACTTCAAAAAAGTAGGAGGAAGTTATCAATTTGACACGCATGTTTTTTTTATTTTTTATGCATGTTGACCAATTAATTCGAAACTATCCAACCGATCATTTTTTATTCTGTGTGCATATTAAATGAAAGAGGTTATACTCGAATTGATACCACTTCCATTTCATCGAAATTGATACAGTACTTTTTTAGTAATTAGGCAAAAACTAATAAAATTGGTGATTTCTCGCAAATTTAAAGTAATATGGACGTTGAATAGCTCGCCGAATGGAGCGCAGTCAGGATGACCGAGTGATCTAAGGCGCCAGGTTTAAATTATTGTTCTCTAAAGGGACCGTGGGTTCGATTCCCCTCTTGACATACGTGTGTAATTTGCAATACGTTTATCCGTATAATAGTTTTTATTAACCGAGTTCCAAAAATCGTTAACTTTAAACTAAAAAGAGTAAAATAAACTTTTCTAACAAAAATTGAACCAACTTCAAAACTTACTGCAATGTGAAAAAAATTTTTTTTAACATAGTAGTAATAAGAAATTAAATTAAGAGCGCAGTATTTACTATGCGTATAATTTATGTACATTAATTTGATTTTTTGGAGTCGGTGCCAGCCAAGCCAAGTTCAAAATTGAAATTAATTATCCAATGCAAATCGTAAAAGAATAATGCTATTTTTTTTAACTAAATAATTAAATCGCAAAACAATTCGTAGATACTTGGATGTGTGTCGATTGGAAAATTACATGTAGCTTGGTTTGATTGGAACCGACTCCAAAAAATCAAATTACTGTACATAAATAATACGCATAGTAAATACAATGCTCTTAATTATTTTCTTATTACTATTATGTGAAAAATATATTCTTCACTTTGCAGTAGTTTTTGAAGTTGGTTCAATTTTTGTTAGAAAAGTTTATTTTACTCTTTTTAGTTTAAATTTATTTTAAGGATTATTGCATTTTATATTATATTTATTTAATTATTAAAAAAACAAAATTTTAAAAATTATATTAATTATTTAAATTTATTTAAAATTAAACTTTATGTAATAAAATTTTATAGCTTAATTGTAATCAAAATTTAATTGTCTAATTGACAATAAAAAAATACAAAGCAACTGATTTTTATAATATTCTTTATTGATTACTTAAATAAAACCAAAACAAAATTCTACAAGAGCAAGGACACAACTCACAATCTTGTAATTACAAGCTTTCTCCTTTAACAAACCCGCTATGTCTCTGATACTTTACAATCCTTTCCAAGTGCCTCATATACGACAAAAATGTAAATAAAACTTCTGAAGCAGCAAAGATGCGCGAGAAAATTACGTAGATGCTAGTCAAACCATATGGCATTTTTGGACTTTCGCCAACCCTTGTGTGCTTGAGGGATTTGATATTAACCCCCCCCCGGTCCTGTAAGTGATATTTAGTAAAAGTTTTCCATTATTTTAACAAGCAATAGAAAAAAGTCCCATTCCTCTGCGATTAAAACTGACCGAGTAATAGATGTTTAAAGTTGAAGCATATTTTTTGCTGCGAAATGGGGGTCAATCAAAAATTTACTTGAAATAAAAATGAACGTCAGATATAAAATTTACTATAAAGCAATGAGAATAAAATAATTTTTACAATATTGTTTTTAAATTTATGTTGATTTTTACTTATTAAAGCAAAATATACAACTTGCACAAATAGTATAAATGAAATAAAAAATAACAGGAATTTTGTTAAATTAAATTATAAAAAGCAACAGTCATAATTCGTTACAAAATGATACACATTTAAAAATGTATTAGATTGCTTAAACTAATAGCATTTGGTGTAATCCTATAAAATAAATAAATGGTACGCACCGAAACTCGTATTAATATTCCACTGTCGTTGGATATAAATAAGTATGCAAATTGAACCTCGGTCGGATATTTGGTACTGAGTTAAAATTTGAATACAAATTTTGAGCTAGAAAAACATGCATACGAACGTTATACGTAAAATAAAAGCTTATCAAAACAACACATCTTAATAAAATAAAATCATGAAAAGAAACAACTTCATTTCCTTACAAAATAACAACTATGTAAAAATACAATTGAGGATGCAAATTTCAAAGTTCACCTTATCGCTTTTGTTTTCTGTATCAGTCTATACAAATCTGCACTAATGTAACTCTACAATCTCCAAATTTATAAGGAAAACCAATGGACGCTTTTAAAAAAATGTCTAGATTGCCCAAAATATGATTTTCTAGATACAAAGAATTTTGAAACTCACGTCTTTAACTATTTTAATCAATTTAGAAGTAAATTAATAAAAATTAATACTACTGGTAAAGCTTATACGGTGGCAGCAAATTCAGTTAAATAGCTTTAAAAATATTTCTTTACATCATTTAAAACATTTTTGTAATTGGAATTATATGTCTGTAACAAATGGTTTAGGGATTAGCCACTGGACAGCAGCATTGGAAATGCGCGCCTGTTATAACATTTTAACCTCTTCAGATCTGAGATACACAAATGTGTATCTCCATTCTTTTCCTCATAAAAACTAAACTGTCGAGTTTTTTGCATTTTTACTTTACTTCTATACAGCTGAATGTTTCTTGCTTTAACCTCTTGCTTACCTGAGCATAAAATAATTCTTTAAATAAATACTTATTGCTTTTGCATAATCGAAATAATACCAAAGATGACAAAAAGAGTCATTTTTATTAAATCAGTATTTTAGGGGACTGGTAATTTAGGTTTACAAATATGGGTATAAAAGTACTAATCCCCTTAAAACATCAGTTTAACTCTCACTAATATAAATTTGTGCAATAACATAATTAAGGTCTTTAAACAAGTAAATGGTTAGCAAAGCTTCAAAAAAATTTTATTGTAAAGCATTTGAGTTAAATAATCATGAATATTTCTTACTTTCTTACTTTCTCTTAATGTCTTGAAGATATTTTCGAATCTCGGATAGAAGTAATTTTTATTTTATGAGGTAATATTCATCAGTACTGACATTTATTGATTTTGTTTTAAAGCAAAAAAGATTCAGCTGTATAGAAGTCAAGTAAAAATGCAAAAAAATCGAACAGTTTAGTTTTTATGAGGAAAAGAATGGAGGTACACATATGTGTACCTCAGATCTGAAGAGCTTATAACAAAACTAATAAATATCAGCATTGATAAATATTATTTTCATCTGAGTTTTGAAAATACCTTCAAGACTTTGCGACCGAGAAAGTAAGAAATATTCGTGATTATTTAACTTAAATGATTTACAGTGAAAAATTTTAAGAAGTTGCGGATCATTTACTTGTTTAAAGACCTTAATTTTGTTATTGTGCAAATTTATATCACTGATAGTTAAACTGATGTTTTAAGGGGATTAGTACTTTTATATCCATATTTGTAAACCTAAATTACCAGTCCCCTAAAGTATTGATTTCATAAAAGTGACTCTTTATGTCATCTATGCATCGATTATGCAAAAGCAATAAATATATATTTATAGAGTTATTTTATGCTCAGGTTTGAAGAGGTGAAGCATTTAGTGTACGTTCCCTTAAAGTTTAGTCCAACTCATCCGTTTTCAGTTATAGAAAAATGGTTAAAGCATGAACTTCAAAATTTAATAACTTGATCAGTTTTAATGTTAAAATAATGATATCTTTTTTGTATTGCTTGTTAGAGTGAGGGGAAATTTTTACTAAATATCACTTATATGAAAGTGATAAAAATGTAATTTTCGTAATTTGTAATAATTTTTTTTGGCCTAAATCGCTTTAAAAACAATTCTTTAACTTTTTAAAAGCATTTTTGCATTTGGAACTATATGTCTATAAGTAACGGTTTAGAAATTACCCATTGGCCACCGGTGATAGTGGACATTTTGCATATGATATTTTGAACATCGAAGATAAGTAATTTTCAATTTATATAATTTATTATTTTTAATGTTAAATAAAAACAAAAAAGATCTACTCTTTGTTTAGTCTTATGATACTGAGTAAGGATAATTCTTTATCATTAAAATTATTTCCTTTATATTGAACATGAATAAAGTGAAATCAAACGGAAAATTTGAAAGTTCTTGAAAAGATTCTAGAAACTTTACGAGGATTTAAAAGCTTTAAATGGAAGAAAAACGAGAACTGGCGATGAAACGAAAAATTTTATAATTCTAATAAAGCTTTTAAAATAAATGTTTCTTTCCCATAATATTGACAAAAAAAGCATTCAAAGTAAAATGTGGTATACTAAATTAAATAGGCTAGAAATTACAAAGTACCTGTTTGTTCTAAGTATAAATGCATTACTTTTGTTTCTACTATTAAAGTTAATGTGTGCCATTAAATCTTTCATATGTGCGTAATGTATGGTAAAATTTCTATAACTTTTTAATGCGTTTTACGAATTCATTTGAGAATCGAATTTTATGGTTAAAGCAGAAAATTCTTGAAATGCCTTTCAAAATATTCGTTTCTAAAAATAAATATTTAAAATACTTTGTTTGACAAAATTAATAATACGAGATGAAATAACACTATGTAAACTTTTATAACAATATATTATTTATAATCAGTTATTCTGAAAATACAGGATTTTCCGAATTTGCTCCTTCACAAAAAATAAACGAAATAACACAGTATTGTCCAGTTAAATTGGCGTATAACAGCAACTCATAAAGTTTTATTTGTACTAATTAATGGTTCTTGCTTGCAGGTAAGACACAGTAAAATGCAGTAAAATCTACTTAAAGCGACTATGCTCCATTCCAATATAAATTGGTCGCTCTGACAGATAGTCTCATAATAGAGATGATTTTTAAATTTATATTTTAGTTATTGAAAAAAGGTAATAATTAATTGTACTAAAATATATTTTTCACATTAGGGCCAAATATAAAAATTTAAGTATCAAAACAAAAGTTAATTCTTAAGTTAATTACTACAGAATTAAAATAATAATAATAATAATAATACATTGACGTTTGCTTTGATTTTATGGTTTTATCTTTCTTTTATAGCTTTCATTTTCAAATCCTTTAAATTTTCAGCAAATAAATGCATTTCTTTTTGTTTGTTTTGAACTGGAACAAACAATGACGATTTCATTACATCATAATTTTTCTTTGAGCCATTTCTGACCGAACAGTACATTGGAGTTTATTGACCCTCTTCTTTATTCTTCATCAGTATTGAAATTTTTGCCTAAAAGGGCACAAAGGGGTTCAAATATTTAAAAGTTAACTTAAATAAAAAACTAATCGTTGGGGTGCCACCGTAATACTTACCCATCATAACATAAAATATGAAAATAAAACGCGTGTAAACTATTTATGGCAATTCCAAAATAAAATTTACAACCAAAATTAACTAATTTATTACACATAATAATGTTCTATTAATGAATTGTTGATGAGCCAATTTCGAAAAATTATATAAAACGCCAAAATACTCAAGTACTACCGGATTGCGTAACAGAAACATCCTTATAACTTCAAAAATATTAATCATATTAACTAACAATTTACTGCGTCGGATGAAGCGTCTCATTTCCAATTAAAATATATCTTTGAATTGAAATTTGAATGAAATACACGTTCATGAAAATTTGAAGAAGGTGGAAAACAGAGTTACACACATCTCGGCAACTAAAAATCCGATTGACTTCGTCCTTTATGCAAAATTTCTGTTATTTTATTGCCTTTTACGTGCACTCCTTAAAGTAAAATTCGAAAATTTTTGTATCCCTTTCATCAGAACGAATTTTTCGAGAGTCCGAAAAAAAGTTCCGGATAATCGAGGTTATTGATATTAAATAGGCTTCGTCCCATACTTACATACTAAGCACATACAAAGTTTCAAGTCTCTATCTCAATTTGTTCGGGAGATAGAGCGGTTACAGACAGACAGAGACACAGACGGACGGACGGCAATTTTTTTTTCTAAAAATTTGTTTTTCGGAATCTCCAGTATATGAAACTTGCAAATCCGTCAAAAAAAAAAAAAAAAAAAAAAAAAAAAAAAAAAAAAAAAAAAAATCTATTTTCAAAACGATTGCAAGACTTACCCTATACAATGTATGATGGGTAAGTAATAATCAAAACTTAGTTTAGAAATTTGATGAAAAATGTTCTCTCCGAAATTATTTTTCTACTAAATTCTTCTTCAAACAACCAAGAAAAAACGAAATCTGTTTTATTATTTTTTTTTCAAAGAATTTGGTCAATCATGGAGGAATGCAGGTAAAATTGTCATTGAACCTATGAGAAAAAAAATTTCATTTCGTAGAAAAAATGGTCGTTCATGTAGGTGGCCGCAGAGGAAGCTTTTTCACCAATGGAAAAGACGAGTGGTCTGGCTCATAGAGACGAAGAAAGATATACAAAAACTAAAAAAAATTCCGAATAAATTACGGACACTACCCACTATTCGGCCTTTTTACACAAAACGTTTATGAACATTGCTTCATGAAAATGGCATTGGCCGGTCAAGAACAAATCTAGATATAGAGAGCCAGTAGAAGAGATAAAGCAGTTTATTTCCATATAACTGTGCACAAAAACGCTAATACCATGTTTGCACAAAGATATTTGATTCATTTAACTAGAAGTATTTTAAAGTGGACGTACCCTTAACTTTTGATACTCTCTTAACTGGGTGTTGAGTGCAATTCTGGCTGCACTAAATTCTTATTAGAAACTGTTCCCAAAATTAGAATTAGGTTCTACAAGTTTAGATTTTTTAAGAATGATATTTTGAACAGTTTATTTAATTAGAACGCCGCAAAAATCAAAAACAACAATAAAGTCTATAAAAGGTGGTCTGGTGTAATAACGCCAAATGCTAATATTATGCATAATTATGAAATAATCTGGTAAATGACACTCATGTGCTCTGCGCAGAAGGGTTATGAGTCATATAAATCGCAAAAAACAGCTTCAAGTTAATTTGTTTCATTTTTAGGTCTTATTGTTTTTACAAGCAACTAAAAGTAATGCTTGATCTAAAATTTGCGAGATAGGTTTTGTGATGTGAAGACTATTTTTTTTTATCCGGAAATACTTTGTTAATTACATAAATTCGTAGTACATTTCATGGACTTTCAAAATATTGTTGAAGATTTTGGATATCTTCTAGAGATAATTTGTAATTTAAAATGTACAGCGCAATAACTATAACGGGGTAATAACGCCAATCCTTGGCATTAATACCCCGGTTGATTCTATACAGTGGCCGAGCTACATCCTAAATACCTATTCAAGTAAACACAGTTAAAACTGTGCAATGTTTCTAATAATTCTATTTAAGCGGTCCTTTTTAAGCAAAAAGAAGCTCACGGTCTGATATTCTTTTGCCTCATCCTCCGCTCCACACCACACATTTATTTTTCTTACACTTTCATAAAAAATTCAACATTTTCAATAGCTTAGAATGCGATTAGTCAATTTCTAAGTTTGTAGAGTTTGTATTTTTAGAATTGGGCAATCTACATGAAGTTTCAGTTACAAATTTAAAATAAGTTAAGTATCTTAAATTTTTTTTACAGAGTAAATAAGTGAAGCTGGATTCCGGGTTTCCCGCTTTGAAGAAGCTATAAGACTCAACTATGTCAGTAGGAAAATGATATAACCTTATCTTGAAGATGAGATAGTCACGCTTCCCACCATCCCTTAATGGTGGGAAGGTTAGCGTACCAAACCGGTATTTCTGGAAAAATCGTTCATTGAACTGTCATTGAACTCATCACTTCCACCGAGACTTGTATTTCGTCTGTGTGTATTCGGAGCTTTACAGCGAAAACAGAAACTTGCTAACGAAAGATTCATCGCCAAAAAATGACAACTTTTTGGCGATGAAACCCGAAACATGTTGGCTTCAATTACCTGGGGTAAAAGCAATGGGATTCGTTTTCTGTATAATTCCTCTTCTAAGATATTTCTTAATAAGGTAAGACTCCTCCAAAAAACATAAACTAAAGAGTGAGGTTAAAACTTCAGGAATTGCTTTTAATTATACAATAAACAATATTTTGTTATCTAATTTTGTTAATTTTTATGAACAGTCAAATTTATAAAGATAAATTTGGAATACCCTGTACTTTAAATCAATTTAAAAGTACTCTTACTTGAAATGCCAATTTGAAGTTAGTAATAACGCAAATACTTATTTTTTAATTTTTTATGTCTACTTTTTTTTTTAATTATTAGATGAGATTTTTTTTATAGTAATTCCATTTTATCTAGTAAGAAACAACTCTACTACTAACAAAGCTAAAATATATGAGATATAGCAGCCTATTGTGGAGAAGTGATATTGTTTTTGAAATATCTATCTTTATATTATTGAATACATGGGAAAGAATTTTTCTTCAGAAATAACTTACAAAAGAAAAAAGCAACAGAAAACGGAAGTGAATTAAAGGTGTAGTAAAATAATTACATTGGATGGCAGAGAGATAATTAATTTTCTGGTAGAAAAATAATTTTTTCTGTTAAAACTCGCTGAATTAGCAAGAAAATTTTGCAATAGTTTTATTCAGATAAAATAAATATATTCTCTTTTAGCAAAGAAAAAACAGAGTGGAAACAAATTCAAATTATCAGACAATTATTTATAACAGAGGGATTAAATTGTTCAAACTAACAAAATCAATTTAAAAGAATTAGATAAAACACATAAATACATAAATGTTATGTCAACGAAAAAAAAAAACGTTAAAATATTAACTTCAAAGAAAAGAACACTTTCTGAAAAAGAAAAAAAAACAGAGTGGAAACAAATTAAATTCATAAGATAGAAATGTAAAACAGTGAGATTTGAAAGTTTAAAATAAAATAAAAATAAATAAATAAATGCGTTAGACAAATTGGTATGAATTGAAAGGGATTAATTTGTTGCTGAACATTAGCTACAACTTAATCGAATAATTGTAAAGGAATGTTCATGTAAGTACACTATTAAAAATTTGAAACTTTTGCTGCATCATCATTTCACCACTTTTATAGAACACGATTACTTTACTGTGTTATGGAGCATTCTCATTGATCAGAATAGAGATATACTATAAAATCAGTTGCATGACGGTGCAGCAAAAGTTTCACATTTTTAACAGTGTGATATAGGGTTATAAATTGGTCACTTCCTCTTACATAATCATTTTTTGGAATTTCATATTGTCTAATGCTTTAGCGATCCACTTGGAATCGGGAAAGCTGTTATCCTGGCAGTTCCGCCACAGTAGACAGCATAATTTATAATTTTATATCATTATCGCATCTTGTACAATAATTGTCTGAGCGGAGTGAAGTCTTATACACATAGTACGTAACGATATTAAAAGTAAAAAAAATTCTTTCGTCAAGCAAATCTCTAAAAATACTCGTCGGATTTCGATTCTGCTTGTATCAGAAGGTACCTATGAAGGTAACCTTTTGAATGCACCTACTTTCAAAAATCAGATCCAAATAGTTTAAAAGTTATATTAAAAAAACTGATAAAAAAGCACCATTTATTTGCATACGTCACAGAAGTCTGGTATGCGCCATTTTTCGCCGGCTGGTTATTTTTGTAGACAACCGAATCAGAGTAGGGGAAGATGGGGATACTTGAGCCATTTTTTGAATTTTAATTTTTTAAAATTTTTTATATTTTTTTAGAATAAAATAAAATATTGAAAATGAAAATTTGAAATGCCAATTTGAAGTTAGTAATAACGCAAATACTTATTTTTTAATTTTTTATGTCTACTTTTTTTTTAATTATTAGATGAGATTTTTTTTATAGTAATTCCATTTTATCTAGTAAGAAACAACTCTACTACTAACAAAGCTAAAATATATGAGATATAGTAGCCTATTGTGGAGAAGTGATATTGTTTTTGAAATATCTATCTTTATATTATTGAATACATGGGAAAGAATTTTTCTTCAGAAATAACTTACAAAAGAAAAAAGTAACAGAAAACGGAAGTGAATTAAAGGTGTAGTAAAATAATTACATTGGATGGCAGAGAGATAATTAATTTTCTGGTAGAAAAATAATTTTTTCTGTTAAAACTCGCTGAATTAGCAAGAAAATTTTGCAATAGTTTTATTCAGATAAAATAAATATATTCTCTTTTAGCAAAGAAAAAACAGAGTGGAAACAAATTCAAATTATCAGACAATTATTTATAACAGAGGGATTAAATTGTTCAAACTAACAAAATCAATTTAAAAGAATTAGATAAAACACATAAATACATAAATGTTATGTCAACGAAAAAAAAAAAACGTTAAAATATTAACTTCAAAGAAAAGAACACTTTCTGAAAAAGAAAAAAAAAAAACAGAGTGGAAACAAATTAAATTCATAAGATAGAAATGTAAAACAGTGGGATTTGAAAGTTTAAAATAAAATAAAAATAAATAAATAAATGCGTTAGACAAATTGGTATGAATTGAAAGGGATTAATTTGTTGCTGAACATTAGCTACAACTTAATCGAATAATTGTAAAGGAATGTTCATGTAAGTACACTATTAAAAATTTGAAACTTTTGCTGCATCATCATTCCACCACTTTTATAGAACACGATTACTTTACTGTGTTATGGAGCATTCTCATTGATCAGAATAGAGATATACTATAAAATCAGTTGCATGACGGTGCAGCAAAAGTTTCACATTTTTAACAGTGTGATATAGGGTTATAAATTGGTCACTTCCTCTTACATAATCATTTTTTGGAATTTCATATTGTCTAATGCTTTAGCGATCCACTTGGAATCGGGAAAGCTGTTATCCTGGCAGTTCCGCCACAGTAGACAGCATAATTTATAATTTTATATCATTATCGCATCTTGTACAATAATTGTCTGAGCGGAGTGAAGTCTTATACACATAGTACGTAACGATATTAAAAGTAAAAAAAATTCTTTCGTCAAGCAAATCTCTAAAAATACTCGTCGGATTTCGATTCTGCTTGTATCAGAAGGTACCTATGAAGGTAACCTTTTGAATGCACCTACTTTCAAAAATCAGATCCAAATAGTTTAAAAGTTATATTAAAAAAACTGATAAAAAAGCACCATTTATTTGCATACGTCACAGAAGTCTGGTATGCGCCATTTTTCGCCGGCTGGTTATTTTTGTAGACAACCGAATCAGAGTAGGGGAAGATGGGGATACTTGAGCCATTTTTTGAATTTTAATTTTTTAAAATTTTTTTTATTTTTTTAGAATAAAATAAAATATTGAAAATGAAAATTTGATATTTTTCCTTCAACTATAAACCACTTTCAATAAATTTTGAACTATTTTTCTATGTATAATAAATGTTTATTTTTTGTTTTACATCATGGCTCAAGTATCCCCATGGCGGGGATACTTGAGCCATAGTGAAGGGATACTTGATCCACTACGGAAAAATACCTACAAAAGTAATTTTTTCGCTTTATTTTTGCACAAACATTTTACAGAATGATAAATTATGAAACGTAAAGTCTTTCAAAACCAATTGAGAAAACAAAGCTAGTAATACGATCATTTTTTGTCGTTAAAACTGGTTGTCGAAGGATAATTTGAACTTGAGTTATAACGACGGTAGAAACATCCTCAGTTCAGAGCCATTTAAATTTGGAATCTGCAATTCTTCGGGCAAATTTCATTTTCAAAATATTAAGCACTTATCCAACAAATATTTTTACAGTTTTCTTTCTGGCATATTTTATTAGTAACCAACCATCAATAGAAGGTTTTCTTTCACATCATCATCATCATTGACAGAATTTTTCTCTAATGATATTGTCGAACTCATGCTTTTAGTTGATTAGCTGTCGGAATTTAAGCCAGATGTATCATTCTACTATTTCAAACACTTTTTTGATTTCACAGGAAAAGATTTTGTCTTCCTTTTTGGCTCCATGTAGGTAAGTTTGAACTGGGATTTTTGTTGCTTTTCTTGTTTTTGTGCGATCTTTTTACCAATTTTTCTTCAATTTTCTTAGTTAAAAAAAAAAAAAAAGTTACAGCAACAGAGGTTACGATTTCAATATAAAATACCAATCTTAATATGTTATATTAAAAAATAAATATTTTAATATGTTGGACCTAACTAATTAAAGTATTAGAGATTATAGCCTGTAAAACAGTTTTAAAAAGTTATTTTCATTTAATGAAAGTTAAATTGAAAACTATGTTTACATTTATCTAGACAGGCTATTTTGTTAGTCAAATCGAAAAATAAAATAGACATTTTCATTTAAAAAATATACATTTTTAAACATTTTTAGGTCTTTATTTTTTTAAGAAAAAAAAATAAAATGAAAAATTATTCTCCCTTTTCTCCAGAAAAATATCTATTAGTGAATATAAGGATGGAATTTTATTTTTTGTTTGTTTCACCCATGTTTAATTTCGAGTGGGGATGGTTAAGACATAGCTCAAGTATCCCCACTCTCATTGGCTCAAGTATCCCCACTATCACTATTTTTGTTTCCCAGAGTTTTACTAAATAAAGCATGCAGCAATTAGAACTATTTTAGACTCAAAATACAATTGAAATTATGCTTATTGAATGTATGTATATAGTTGCAACTTTAAACAAAACTTTGATTACAAAAAAACAAAAAAACCATGCACCCAAATATTTACTTCAGATAGGGAAAATACAACTATTAATCACTATACTTTCAAAATGGTACCAAGATGTGTGATTTCTTTTTTACATGTTCAGAACTATAAATATGTTATCATATTGGCAGTTTTAGAAAGAAAAACTAACCAACTGTAGATATAATAGGGGTGGCTCAAGTATCCCCTATGCTCAAGTATCCCCACTCTCCCCTACATGGAGTAACTAGTTATCTGAGTGAAGCGAAGGCTAATACACATAATACGTAACGATAAAAGTCAAGCATAATTCTTTCGTCAAGCAAATCTGAAAAAATACATGTCGGACTTCTATTCTGATTCTACCAAACGGTACCTATGAGGGTAACCTATTGAATCCACCTACTTTCAAAAATTAGTTCCAAATAGTTTTAAAATTATGGGTTCTATTTGGTTATCCCGTTGACCAATTTCGCCAAATTGTACAGATAGACTTTTTTTTTTTTAATAACGAAAGAAGAAATAAATGAGTGAAACATTGATAAAAATACAAATAAAAAGTGGACAAAAAATCACTTGATTGTGTTTTAAACAAGCGTATCGTATTTAATGCTATTGAATGCGACGTTCACGATCATTCATTATTGGCATTTTATCTTATTGTATCTGGCGATACTTTTTTGGTCGACGGGGTAATCAAATAATACCAAAAAAGAAACAAGAGTTGAAGCGAAGAATAAACAGTTATGAACAATAAACATAATAATAACTATAATAAAAAATATAAATATCACAATAAATCATAAAACAACATTCAAAACCAACAATAGCAATATTAAAAAACAACATTTTCACCAATTTGGCCGGAAAAAAATCGCACTAACGTATAGGTTATATTTTTACACATAAATATGATATGTGTGTCATATTTACGAGTAAAAATAAGCATAAATGAACATCAGGTTTGAAATCTCAATTTTTGAAGCCCAAATTGGACCATGATTTATATAAACGCCAAGGTGAAGGTATTATTTGAAAAGTACCATGAAATTAAAGCAGAGATATCATATGCGCATTGATTTTGGCGCAAATCATTTTTGAATGAATTTCTATTATTTTAAAAAGGGAGCAACAATTAAAAAAAGCACGATGAAATCTAGATTAAATGAATATAGAAACAAGTGAGAAAAATCATGCGTTAAACATAGATTATAAAACACTTTCCAACGCTTCCTGAAATCTTTAACAAAACTTTGTTATTTAGGGAAATAAGATGCTACTGTCCATAGCCAAATATGTTTTGAAACATTTTTCAACAGCCCTGTATTTGATCCATCGGTTGATATATATATATATATATATACAATATAATGGGAAAATTTAGTTCAGCAAGAAAATGCCTCACTGAGAGTAATAGTTTATTTACTGAGGCACCTAAAATTTTCCATTACATTATGATCTATAAGAAAAAACGTTAACAGAGTATTTTAATGAATCTACACTATTGCAAATGTATTAAAACTTACATAATCGCTGCATGCTGAAATTCATGCATCGCTGAATTTTGTTACGATTATGTTTGAACAGGACATTCATATCATTTTTAATCCGTTTACGAGGACGCACAAAACAAATCGGTTGCAATACTGTCTTTGAGCAATAATTGCTGAAAATGTGTTTTCAATTTCGGCATGTGCTTTGAAATTAAACTGCTTTTTAGGCGTATTCGTAATTATATAAATACGTAGTACCTATAACCGTTGTCTAAACCATCCGTCTCTCTGTTCGCATGTAACAGCATAAAAACTATCCAACCGAATCATTTTAAATTTTAAATATATATTTACTGCCGAATTTTGTTTCGTCATTTTAAATTTTAGTAAAATTGGATAAATAGTTCGAATGCAGGGACAGTCAAAAATATTCCGTTACATTATGGCCGATGGGATGACATAATTCCAAGAACATTTTAGTGATGTTAGGCGCCCATCGAAACATAATGAAATGCATTTGTGAGGAGCACTAGAATATATATTTTGTTGAGCATGACTCGCAAAGAATATTTATCACTCATTTACAGGGCACCACAAAAGAATTCCATTACAAAATGGTACAGGGGGGGCAGGGACAATAATTTTTCAGCATTACTAATCTGGGGATTTTATCATTTTCACAATTATCACCAACAGGCTTTTTAAACGCTAACTTTTTGCGGTAAAACTGCGTAATCGAGTTGATATTATCGTATTTGAGCAAGCATGTCTAAAAATATGCGCGTATTTATAAGTCACTTGTGGTGACATTTTAACAGCTCAAGCCTTATGTAGACGAGATATTAAAATCTCTCCGTACCTCATACTACAGGTATTGCATATTCCTTTTATTTCATGCATTTTACAGTGAAATACTGCTCAACTTCATGAGAACAAGTTTGAAAAGAAAGAAAAAATAGTGTATGTAGTGGCCAGCATGCACTATTCATTTAAATCCGATTGAGCATATCTGGAACACACTCGAACGACGCATTGCATTCCTTTGTTGGTGTTTTCGGGATTTTTATATATCATTTTTAAAGAGAGAATTCCCTAAATTCTTATCGAGAACCCCATCGTATCCATAGAAAACAGATGTAGATATTATATTATTAACTATTCAGTATTAACTACCTAGGGGGAACAAATACCATATAAAAAAATTTCCCTCATTCTACTCAACCATCATGATTTGTGCAATTTTTTGTGATGTTTTTATTTTTTACGTCATTTCAAAGAGTTCAAATTCTGATCCAAGATATTTTAGTGTTTTATTATCTGCATCACTTTTAACACATTGCTTACACTCATTTTTATACCCATGCATGGCTGTTTTGCATAGTTTGCTTTCCCATTTTTTAACCGTGTGTAGGAATTTTTATAAAATATTTTGCATTTCTACCATTTATTTTGCTTAATTTTGTCATTTAAATTTATGGCACTATATAATCAATTAAAAATAATATCTCTTTTTTTATTAACTATTTGGAAAATAGTTGTTGTTCTCGGTAAAGAATTGAGAAATCTGAAGTATATCTGAATGTTTTTGTTTTTGTTGTTGTTGTTGCTGAATTCCGTAACTTATTTCGTTTTATTCGTTTTCTCATTGATTTATGTTTAATGTCTAGAAATGGAATACTTCTACTGCCACGATGACAAAAAAGTATTTAAAACTAACAAAAAATTAATTAATAAAAAAGATACAGGTTTTAAACATGTTGCATTTAAAAGTAAATTATTTCCTTTATACGACGATGTAAAAATTGAAAATGTGCGATGGTTAGAAATTTAAAATTTACAGTACCGAAAACTGTTAACTGAAATTTCATTTAATATTTGTTTATGATTGGCTCAGAAATATTAACGTGACTCTAAATGTCTAGGATATTAATATGACGTTGTTATTCGACGTTTTGATGTTACGACGTTTTGATGATCCTAAAAATTAAGTTATTATTGCTTTTTTAAATACAGAAATCATTTATAATCCTAAAACAACAGTCTTTGAAAATATTATTTTTTAAATTTTGTCGTTGTAATTTGTCAAATTATAATTTTTTTTTTTTTTTTTTTTTAATGTGGTATTTTTTTTTTCTTTTCTTTTCTTTCTACTTTTTGAAAATTTTTATTACTATATGTTCTCAGCAATATCGCTCAGATTAATCCCTCTGAGGGAAGTCCTAGTTTTATTCAATGTGATATCTGTTTCAATTATTAAAGAATGAAATTTCCCTTGTAATTTGATTGAATTTTAATGTATTTTTGTATGGTAAATTTCATAATTTACAATTTAAAAATCATACTTTGAATACTGTCTTCCTAAACTTAAATGCAAATTTTTACACCAATATTTCTCTAAAAAACAGAATTTTAATTTCTTATCTAATACTCACGTTTCTTTTTATACACTGAAAAATTAAGTGCTTTTTACAAAATATTTTATTTATTACATAAAATAATAGACAAACTTACTCTATAAAATATTATGTCAAATTAAATTAATTATATTATTATTACATTTTTTTTCTAAACTTTTACGAGCTAAAAATTTTTATTGGCAAATTTATAATTCACTTGTGCTATTAAATTAGTAGAATTTTAATAAACTAGCTGTGCCAACAAAGGAAGACATAGGAATAATTTTTTTTTCATCCATGAAAACTATTTTGTTAAAATTCATTGTATTTAATATTTATATTGACTTTCCTTTATATTTTGTTAAGTTGATGATCCATTATTAATCATTATTCTATCCAAATCAATAATAAACTTTTAATTAACAAAGAGTATAAATCATAAAATATACCTTTCATGAGCAATGTTTCATGACTAAATCGTACTACAAATATTTAAGTTTTCATTTGTTTAGGTATCATATCCCTCAAATAAATACACTTCATAGAATTTCATCAATAATGACGTAGAATAAGGAATACTGTGTAATAAAAATTATGTAATGTGTACAACTAAGCTGCATTCAATCATGTTAATTTAACCCTCTAATGCATACGGGCCTCATATGATGACAGATAATTATTGCATTATTAAATAAAAAAAATTCGAGCATTCGATTATGGAGATCTGATTTGTGGAAAGATAATAGCTAGCATGCAGCACAATAATAAAACTATTTTAGAATGGGTCTTTCATTTATCATAAAAAAGATTTTTTGTGAAAAATGAAAAATAATGAAAAATAATTTATGCATGAGAGGGTTAAAATAAAAAATTTAAATTCTTTAAAGCCAAAAATATTATGCTTTAAGCATATAGATTTAATTCATCTTTATTTATATCGCATTACAATCAAACCTACATTTTGAATTTGAAAGTAATTGCCTAAAAGGAAATTATTTGATGCACACAAAGAAACTCTTTTACATAAAGGATCCTCTAAGTGTAAATTTAAATGGATAAATGTGATTACATTCATCAAGATGCTAACAGAGACCGTTTTGTGCTTTGAGAAATTTTTCCATGTATCATTTTGAATGTGTGATAAAATAGAGAATTCGATTTAAACTTAATTGCAGGATGTTTAGAACATCTGAAAAATCAATACTTCAGATTTTTGCTTGAAGACAAAGTCAAGTGCGTTAAATTTAGGAATCATGTACGGTTCAGTTATTCCTTTCAAACAAAAGTCACATGTAAAATAGCAAATAAGTTAATTTCATGGACGATCAAAAGACGTTGTTTCTTAAACAATTATTTGCATGACATTTTGATATCAAATATATTTCATTTAACAGCTGTAGTTTTATGCAAATACGAAAAAGAAGGAAAAAAGCCTTGAAGTCTGATAAATGATAAGAAATATAGGATAGGAACAAATTATTTTTGTATTGATGATAATTTTTTTTAATTTACTTTGAATACAAATATACTTTGCAGTGTAATAAGTCTTTAAAAATCTTTAGTTATAATGATGATATTTTGGTTTTTAATTTTGAATTTATTAAAGAATGGGAGAAAATATATTCCAACAAAAAGTTTCCTGTAAAAATTAAAAAGGACCAAGTTCTACTTAATGTTTCGAGCAGAAAATGTAGTGATATTGGAAACAGTTTAGGTGAAAAAAAAATTAATTTTAAATGCAATTTGTTTGAAAACTGCATCTGAATTTATTGTTGAGGATTCAATCTATTTGTAGTTTTTAATGGCATTTCCATACTGGTGGCGAGTGAAGTACTCAATTTCTGAAGAAAAAACAAAGGAAATATAGTAGCTTACTATAAAGTTTTACTGCCATTTTTCATAACTACTGAAAAAAAATTTAATCAATTAAATGATTACGTCTCCGACAATTTTTTCATTATTGGACCGACTTATCTTTTCTCTCTTTCTAACCGATGACTAGGCCCCTACCAGCGTAGTTGCCCCATCTAAACGAGTTTAATACCTGGTATCGAGACGGGTGACCACCTAATCGCCACTTCGCGGCAATAATTCTGACGATCCGGTAGATGTCCATCGTAATGTCCACAGTGCCTATTGCTTATTTATGAACTTTGTTAATCCGGTTGCTTAACATTTTGGTATTATGGTTTGGTACTTGCGCTTTGCTACTCAAGTTGATCTCGTAATTTAGAAACTTTGTCAGATGACAAGACCTACACTTGGCAAGGCACCTCCAGAAGTATTATTCCTAGATCTTTGCATTGATGGAATTTATATGCACCAGATGCCATTAGTGTACATGGCGGATATCAACTATCTCGAATCCGATGACCAGAGCCCACAAGCTACCAAATTTTTTTAATAGAAAGAGTTACTTGTATGACATCGAGACGGTTTTCTGCATGATCGTCACATGGTGGCTACTAGGCCGGAGCGTAAAAAAGTTTTTTTGAAATTATTTTCTCCTTAGCGAGGAAAAGTTGTGCAGTGGTATCAGTAATATACTAACAAAATTTCAAAACAATTACTTGTTATCTTCCAATTCCACTTTTGAGTCGAAATATGCAATTTTAGTCAAAAATTGAAAACTGAAAAACTGAACTTTTAAAACTGAATAATAAACTAGAATAATAAATAAATATTTTCCGGCTTCCCTTTCGGGGTCTAAAAATGTTAAAGTAGCCAAAAAGTATGTAATTTTCACATCTCAGGAATTGTTTTTTAAATCAATTTTCTCTTCTCGCTGAAGCGGAAAATATGGAAAATCATGTAAGAAACATAGCAGAAGAGGTTATTGGTGACACTTTCCCTATGTAATCGCAGCCAGGTTCTTCTATAAGTGTCAAGTATTCTTCAAGAACTCTTTGTTGATGGAGCATTCGCTCAATATTCCTCTGATTTAAAGTTTGATCTTTTCAAGGATATGAAACTCTAATCTTGGACTTGGCATTTCATGCGATATTTATTTATTTCTCTTCTTGTGTTATGCCTGTCTATAACATTGGACATGTCGTCATGTGTCACAGTTCCTAAGTTTTTAAGAAATGCGCCTGCTTCTGATACTGCAACTCGGTCGGAGACTCCCATTGTGTCAGAACTTCTCGCTAGGGCAGGGCGACGGGTTGTTCGTGATATACTTATAGTATTTATGTTCGATTGCAACGACACTAAAGGTTTATCACTAAGATCGTGACACAGTTGTTCATCAAAGAGACTAAAAGATTTATATAACTCTAAGTCTTCGATGAAGCAGTAGTGATTGTTTCTCCCCTTTTATACCGTTTTTTGAAACTTTCTTATTGTTTTTCGAGCCTGCTCGTTCACTTACTAAGTTTACGTGTTGTGGGCAATGTTTCCGAGTGTGTCAATTGGGTCTATCGAGAATTTCCTTGAAGCTCTTTGTTTCTCAAGAAACTGTCTTCCAATTCTTGAATTTATATACCAAGTGGTCATTTGCATCTTTATTATGATGTACCGTACACTTGTAAGAAAAAATTTCAACCAGACTTTTTCCCCTTCTAATAGGAAAATTTACAATTTTGACTTCGTCTGCTCTTTAGCGTCAAACTTCTTTAAACTCTTGTATTTATCATTATATAAACGAATCATTTGGACTATTATTTGCCTAGAAACCGTTGGAACTGAGGCAGTTTGCCAAATTGCTTCAAACATTTCAGACCATAATCCGCTATCACTCAAAAGGTGGGTCTGGTTTTTAATTATATCTCATGATTTTTAATTATATTCATTTTTCACCAACAAAAAAGTACATTATATCTTCATAAGTAAGTAGAACGCCAGTTCTTAATTCTGTAGGATCCTAATTAATGGGAAAACACAAAACTAGTGTACTGCTCCTTAATTGTGAAATTTCTGTGTGATATTTTCCATGCACACTATTAGTTCAACACAATATTAAAAATTAAAATTCAACATTTTTCAGATGCATTATTTTTCAATAAAATATAGAAGCTAAATTTGAATATCCTCATTACGAACCTATCACGAGCAGAGTATTAAACCAACAGTAACACTTAAGTAAACGAATAGAAAGCTGAACTTATTTGAGGAATTTCCCTCAAATAGCTTTTAATTCGATTGTTCTATGATTTTTGTGTACATTAATGCCATGTATTTGCCAATTTAAGTAATAAAAGTCAAACCAGAAGATATTTATTAGTTACTTTAAGTTTTTACCTTTATGTTTATCATATGATTTTGGAATTTTCCGCGCCAACGAGAAGAGAAAATTGATAAGACAAAAATCCCTAAAAAGAGAAATTTGCATAATTTTTGGTGACTTTGATATTTTTAGATGCCGAAAGGGAAACCGAAAAATACTTATTGATTATCCTAAAGTTTCCCCCCTATGTTTCTACTATATTTTTCCAACTTTCCGTCCCAGCGTTAATTGAAAATCTAAAACTAAAAAAAATCACTAAAATGTGAAATATTGCATCATTTTCGATAAATGGCCCATATTTAAACTCGGAACCGGAAGACATTTTATATTTACTTTAACGTTACTTATGTACTCTATCAACTTTTCCGCTCTAAGGGCGAAGAAAAAATCGGAAATTAAAATTATTGCTGAAATGTGAAAATTTACAACACTTTCGGCTAAAATTGCATGTTTCGACCCAAAAGTGGAACCGGAATATATTTATTGATTGTTGTGAAATTTTGTGAGAATGTTAGTGATACCACTTAACAACTTTTCAACGCCAGGGATTAAAGAATTTCGAAAAAAAGTTTTTTACGCTCCGCCTAGTGGTCATTCATTAAACATCTAGTTACAATTATAGATTCACCCATTTCAAACGGAATGACTTATTACATAAAACGGCAATTAATGAAAATATTTCCTGAAATGGTTCTGGGATTGCAGACCAATTGTACCGGAAATTTAATTAAAATGTATATTTTAAACTTGTAACATCTGTATTGTTATTATCTGTGAACATTTAAGTAAGCAAATATTTTAACTCCATATTGTGTAGTCTGTGATTAATAACAGGCGGAACAGTGCATTTTCGTTTTTATGATTTTATTCTGCACTCTTTAGCAATTTTCACTAATACTTAATTGACGTTTAAAATATTTTTCTCAAGTATAATTCAATGCAAAACCTCCAGAAGTAATGTAAACACACGCTAAAATAACGGCTAATTTATGTTTTCAAGCTTTAATTTTATATGAATACACGAATATAAAATATTGCATAAAACAATGAAAAATCTTTGGTATACACACTAATCGTGTTGAGTAAAAATTCCAGCTTACTTTATTATTATTAATTGCAGAATTTTACAATTTAATTTTTTAAAAGAAATTTAGTTTAATTTTTCTAGATAAAAGGATATTTCTACCAGCGGCTTCGTAACAATATGAGTGTTTAAGCAAACAATGTCTTCAACTCTTGGACCAATACCATCTTAGCCAATGATATATTAAATATAAAACGTATTTCTATGTTTTTTATTAAATACATCATTTTTTATATTAATAATGAACAAAAAAAGCTGAGAAATTATTTAAATGTCACTCTTAGCTATAAACCATTCAAATCCTATTTATGTTTTTATTTTTATCGTTACAAGGTAGAACTTGTCAAATTTCGACGAAAGAAAATGTTTAAGAAGGAACTGTTTCATTGACTTACAATAAACCTACAAAATTAATTATAGTAAAAAAATCCATTTTATATTGGTAACTCTTACTCTTAAACAAATTATATTTAACGTCATATTCACAAAATACTATTTCTATAAAACTCAGTTGTAGAAATTGTTAAAATTAAGCTTTAATCGTACATGTAAGAAGCAAAAAATAATACACATATGTTATTATGATAAAGTTATCAATTAAGATTCTTATGCTAATAATACAAAATGAAAAAAAAAGCACAATTTATTCAGCTTTGACTCAATCATAGATTTTTTTTCTCCGTGAAATCTAAACCCGGCATTATTTTCCCATATCAAAATTTACAAATGCACATTTAGTATTCACCTTTTCAAAAAAATTGGCATTTAAATTTGATCATTTTGATTCATTTGAAATCTCAATGTAATTAGCTGAAACATATATTAAACTGTTGATATTCTTTTACGTGTAAATATATTTTTCAAATGAAATCAAAATTCACCAAGTTTTATAACAGAAGATATTTAAATTTCAATTTTTTCCCTTTGAATGAGAAAATGGCAACATAAAGACAAAGTAATTATTCTTTCCCCCTTTTCCTTTGCTTTTAATAGAAATGGAGTACTCATGTTGCCACGATTAGAAAAGCGGTATTAAAAACTACAAAAAAAATTAATAATTCAAAAGCAAATTAAGATACAACTTTCAAACAACTTTCATTCAAAATAATATTTTTTTACCAACACGATGGTGTAAAAATTTTAAATGCGCCATATTTAAAACTTTAAAAATTTGTAGTAGCAAAAATTACAATACTGAAATTTCACTTAAAATTTGAAAGTGTTGCCATTCGCAAAATGACGTATGCGTTACGCGCAGATACGTTTGGCCTTTATAATATATATATCTATCATAATACAGATTTGCATAACAATCAAATGAACCTATTTGATTTTAGGAAGAGGGACTGCTATTTTCCGTTTACTAATTAATCATGCTTCAATGTAACACTGGTCTTTGGGCAATTTGATTATGCAATATTCAGTTCGTTACACTGTAACTTTAATATCTGAGATGCACGGGCTTAATCCATCCCTTTGATGTCTTTAAAAGAAAGAATATAACAATTATTTTCATTACATTACGAATAAAAGGATTACTTTGGGATCGCTTCATCATAAATGAATGTTATACATTCCGCCACTAATTTATACAAAGTGCAAAAATTTCAATATGTGCAGTAAGTAAAAAAAAAAAATAAAAATAAAAATAAAAATAAAAATAAAAATAAGAAAAAGAAAAAGAAAAAGAAAAAGAAAAAAAGAAAAAAATATTTGAATTGTTTGAAAAAATGTGAATGCAGAATCATTAATCAATAGTAGAATAAATTAAAGTCATAAGTGTAATTACACTACACCTAATTGCTTTATATATTTTGATTGGTGATATTTCAAAGACAAAACTTTATCCAGTTGTATTACCTATTGTAAATGTATTTTAAATGCTGTATTATCTTATTACCGAGTTTAAATTGTGTAACTCATCATGTTTGTAACATATGACGGCTTGAGTTTTAGAACTCGTCTTATACAATTTTTAAAAATTGCTTTTTCTCTATCAATCTATCATAAAAAATGTTTTTGTCATTGTGAAATCTTGGTTTACGGTCTAAGAAATACTTTCATTAAGTCATGAAAAATTCCTGGCAGCAGTGGAGCAAGGGTTTTTCCGTTATTATATGAATATCCCCTTTTCTTCGTAAATGGAGATGGAATAAAAATTTTTGACTCTAGAACTGAACCTTAGTGTTTCGAAAAAAAATCACTGTACAATTCTACAATAGTGATACATTTTGAAGTAAATAAATACGTTTACCTTAAATGGGTATGGCTTGAACACATTCTTTGCTTTAAGTTTTGAAGTTGATTTTCGGCAGGTTTCGTCTTTAATGAGATTGCAGTAATGTTTTTAATACTTTGTTATTAAAATATGATAAGAATAGGAAATATAAATATTTTTAATGTAGATTGCTAGATGTAAAATATGAATACTATATTTTCATACGAAAAGGCTTTTTTTAAGAAAAAATTATTTTTATATATTTAATATTTTAATTAAAATATCTGTTTTAAACTTCTTCATTTAAAATTTATTTTAATTGCGAATACACTTGTATAACTGAAAAAAAAAAATTAATTAAGAATAGTTTCATAAGAATAAGATGTTTAATGATTACTCGAAAAAGTTTTATTTACGTTGTTGTTGGTTTATTTAATTTTATTTTTCTAATTAATTTAGAAATCGTAATTTATAGTTTTTTTCGGTTTTCAGTTTTCACAATAATTCAGATTTTTCTAATAATAGAACCAATACGCATACGTTCTAGAATTGTACTGAATTTCTCCGTCTTTTTCAAACTTTCAGGTAGAATTCAAGATTAAAACAGGATTTCTAGGAGTACGGAAATTTTTTTTTTAAAAATTAGAAATAATTTTCATTTTCTTTTATATTTACCAGAAAAAAGTATCGGATTCATTAAAATTTTCGAATTCCGATTTTAGACGGATTTATACGTTTTAGAAGGTCATGAACACGATCTGATGGTTTTTAGAAAATGTCTGTCTGTGAGTCGGTATGTGAAAAAAAATTATGGACGCTCTATCTCAAGAACGGAATTTCACAAAACTTTAGATTTTGTTAGACATTGATATAAACTGGAAATGATTAGTTTTTGCTACATATCGCATAACCATTGGCGTTGCTATGTTGCCTTATTAACAATTTTCAAAACAGCTTAATCTCAAGGAATAATTCGCAGATTATCATAAAATTTTAAATTCAGTTCGAAATAACACGGATATAATTATATTTCAAGGGACGGGTTTCGAACCATTAAAATTATTAACACTATTAATTTCATTAAAACCATTTAGTTAAAATTGTTTGCGGAATAGATATAATAAACCGAAACTTCGGCCTCTTGAGGATTTACTATACCGCACTGTAAAAAAAAATTCAAAAGGTTACTAAAATTTTTTTAGTAAATTTGTGTTCCACAGAATTTTTTAGTAACCATTACAAACTTTTTTTTGCAAGTGAAACAAACACTTCTTTTGTAAACTGAACAAAAGAATTTTTTGTATAACTAACTTAAAAATTTTTAGTATGAGCCACCAAGCAAAATTTAGTAATAGCTCCAAAATTATTTTTAATAACCATTACGTGCGCCCGAAGGGCAGGAGGTTCCTTCGAGCTGCATCCAGACTTCTGAAGCGGAAGATTTTCGGCAAAACTGCAATAGATGGCAGCACCAAACATTGCTAACTGCTCCGCCAGGATTTTCATAATCCCTTTAATAATGAGTACTTACACTGCATTGGGGGCGTATTTGGCGGAGGCCAGTATCGAACCCGGGATCTTTTAGTCTGGAGTCCGTTACTATAACCGTTATGCTATCAAGGCCACACCAAGTGAGTTTTAGTAATAGTTATTAAAAATATAAAACTATTGACTCTCTTCGTTGCTAACATTTTTCTAGTAATTCTTAAAGATTTTTCTTGTAACCGACTAAGATTACTAAAAACTTTTTAGTAATTACAAGGATCACTAAAGTTTTTTTAGTAGATCGACCCTTTTTTTTGCAGTGCGGGGTTTGACTGTATGTGAAAACAGTTTATGCTTAATTTAAGTACAGTGCTTTAATAAAATTGTGTATGATTGATGAATTAGATAGATTTAGATATTTATTTCATCTGTGCAATATTTGATTAACTTTAAAACTGCAGAAGAAACTCCTAAGTACATTTCCAAATGTCAAGCTGCACTCGATCCAAAAATCAATGTATGTAATCGATACGCTTAATCAATATGAAAAACTTTTCAAAATTAATCTATCTTTCTTTAAAATGTTGTATTCGAAAAGGCTTTATATTATGTAAACAAAATGAATTAGATCATAAAATTTTGTTAGATAAATTATTTTTCATTTGCAACTGAATTTAATTAGAAAAATTTATATTCGTATAAATTTTACATGTAATTTTTTTTTCACAATTATTGTAGTTAGAAAATAAATTATTGATTTCGCGGTAATATAAAAATTACATTTCGGTTTTGAAAAAAATAAATAAAATAAAAATAAAATAAAACATTTTATTTTTAATTTTTAGCATTTATTTCTTACTAGCTGATCCGCCCGACGTTGCACGGCGTCATACATGTTTTCAAACAAATCGCGAATATTTAAAATCTTCATTCATACCAAAATGAAAAAAATATATCTAGAGAATATTTTTAATTTTAGAATATTTTTAATTTTATCTGAATGAACACAGGTAAGTATTTCTGTTGCGAAAACCTTGTTTTGGAAAGATAAAGAAATAGGGTCGTTGATTTTAGCTGTTTTGAACCACAAAAATAATGCAAAAATTGAATTATTTTAAAATTTCTTTCTTCAATGAGACCTAAAAAAATCTTTTGAGGACGCGCGCCACGTGCGCTGTATATCTTTAGAAACTCTAAGAAAACATAAAAGGAGTAATTACCTAACTCCCTACTTTTTTTTGGATGGTTCCATGGATGAATTTTGAAGAGCGATTTTAAATCAACCAGAAAAAATAAAATCACCAAAATTAATAAATGCATTGCAATTTGTTGCTAGCATTCAGCCATGAAATGTTGTCCTTAAATCACTTATATACCGCCTGCTCTCATTGGCTGGTTGCTTCATTGCCGCGGATTGGTGACTACCTGCAAATAGCCTCTAACCTAAAAGCTTCGTTGAGTGGATTGGTTCAAAGCTGCAAATATCCTCTTACCCAGTAAGTTTTAATTAAAAAAATCTAAATTCAAATTTAAAAATCTGGCTGCGAAGTGCACTCTCCGATGTTAATATCCACACATGACAAAAATTTCAGAGACCTGTGTGTTATAATTTCGGCGTTATCCGCGGTCAGACAGGCAGACATCTCCTATTATATATACATATATTGCTGTAAATATTTTAAATAATTTCTTTATTGCTGATTCATTCTTTATTCTTTCATATTATGTTTTTATTCCTTTTTACATGCAATTAAAAAAAAGATAAGACCACGATGCATACAAAAATCTGTAATATTGACATAAATGACAAAAAATCAATGTTAAACGCACAAAAAATCGAAAACATCGTTAAAAACCACATCGAAAATCTCAGTGAAAATCGCATTGAAAATCGATGGAATTCAAAAATCTTAGCAGACAAAATTTAGTAAATTAGGTTGAAAGTTTGAAACAATTTTCCTTTTATCAATGTGAAGAAGATAGCAGCAAAATGCTAAAAATCGCATTAAAAAATCGTTAAAAATTCAAAAATTACCATACGAATTCTGAATAAACTTTATTAAGAAAATAATTAAGTTTACTATATTGCGTTAAATGAATGAAGCTGTATTCCTTTTACTAATGTGGAAAAAATCACCCAAAAAATTGAATAAAAAAATCGGCATTTCTAGGTTAACCCGTCGACTAAAAAATTATTGCCAAATTATAAGATTAAATTCCAATAATGGATGATCGTGAATGTCACATTCAATGACATTAAATACGATTCGCGTGTTTAAAATGTCATTAAGTGATTTTTATTTCGACTTTTTATTAATATTTTTAATCTTTATTTGTTTTTTCGTTATTTAAAATAAAAATTATGTCAACATGTATAATTTGGCTATTAGTTTGGCAATTTGTATAATTTGGCGAAATGTATACCCCGTCGACGGGATAACCTAGAAGTACCAAAAAATCTAACAAAAAATCGAAAATCGGGCTTCGAGGTGGAAAACTTCATGTATAGACATAAAATCCCCCCAAATTTTTAACTGTACGTGCAGCTGTATAGAAATTCGCTGACACACTCACAAACTTGTCTCTTTATTATTGAAAATTCTAATTAGAATAGGAAAAAACATTTTATAGTTTGAAAATGAGTCAGATAAAAATAAATATCGTAAATGAAATGATTTTTTTTTAAATAACTAAGATTTGCCAATAATTGAATCGTTTTGAAATTCAGTAAATTTTATAAAATTATTTATTTTTAAGTTTTGAATGGTATATATATATATATATATATATATATATATATACAGGGTGTTTCTAAATTCATGGTAATAACTTTAAGGGGTGATAGTACACATCAAGACAAACAATATTAAATAGGAAACTAAGGGTTCCAAACGTCTTCCGAAGGAGATAGGGGCCATTAAAGTTAAGGGTCCAAAAATTCAAATGATTATAAAAAACAGAAAAATTGGTCGATTCGTTTGCGGTTTTCACTAAAACTATACTTTATGTCAGTATTGTCTTGAAAATAAATTATAAAGATAAATTTCAAAAAATGCCGATAGAGGGCGCTTTAGACTTTGGAGTAACGAGCAACTATTTTTTACCGTTATTTTTTGCATCTCATTAATTGTTTTAGAAGTTTAGACATAAACTTAAATTTTGAGCTCAAAATCTAAGTCGTTGGGAATGGTTAAGCAGCCCTAACTGAACTGTGAGGGGAGGTTCAAATTCCAATTGATTATAAAAAACGGAAAAATTGGTAGATTCGTTTGCGGTTTTCTCAAAAAACATTCTTTATGTTAGTATTTCCTTGAACATAAATTTTAAACATAAGTTTCAAAAAATGCCGATAGAGGGCGCTTTAGACTTTGGAGTAACGTACAACTATTTTTTACCGTTATTTTTTGCATCTCATAAATTTTTTTTTAGAAGCTTAGACATAAAGTTAAATATTGAGATGAAAATCTGACTCGTTGGGAATGGTTAAGTAGCGCAAACTGAACTGTGTTCAACGGGGATGGGGAGGTTCAAATTTCAAATGATTATAAAAAACGGAAAAATTGATCAATTCGTTTGCCGTTTTCGCTAAAACTATTCTTTATGTCAGTATTTTCTTGAAAATAAATTTTGAAGATTAAATTCAAAAAATACCATTAGAGGGCGCCTTAAACTTTAGAGTAACCAACAACTATTTTTAACCGTTATTTTTTTATCTAATTAAATGCTTGTAAAAGTTCAAACTTAAGTTTTGAGCTCAAAATCTGCATCGTTGTGAGTAATTAAGTAGCGGAAAATTGAAATGTGTTCGAGGGGTGTGGAGAGTAACATTTTAACTCCTGAACACAGTTCAGTTTGCGCTTCTTAACCCCTCCCATCGATTTAGAATTTGAGCTGAAAATTTAAATCTAAGTATTTGCAAGCATTTAATTAGATAAAAAAATAACGGTTAAAAATAGTTGTTTGTTACTCTAAATTTTAAGGCGCCCTTTAACGGTAATTTTTGAAATTAATCTTTAAAATTTATTTTCAAGGAAATATTGACATAAAGAATAGTTTTAGCGAAAACGGCAAACGAATCGACCAATTTTTCTGTTTTTTATAATCATTTGAAATTTGAACCTCCCCACCCCCGTTGAAAACAGTTAAGTTTGCGCTACTTAACCATTCCCAACGAGTCAGATTTTCATCTCAAAATTTAAGTTTATGCCTAAGCTTCTAAAAAAATTTTATGAGATGCAAAAAATAACAGTAAAAGATAGTTGTACGTTACTCCAAAGTCTAAAGCGCCCTCTATCGGCATTTTTTAAATTTTATCTTTATAATTTATTTTCACGATAATACTGACATAAAGAATAATTTTAGTGAAAATCGTAAATCACTAGACCAATTTTTCCTTTTTTATAATTATTTGAAATTTGAACCTCCCCTAACAGTTCAATTTGCGCTACTTAACCACTCCCACCGATTTAGCTTTTGAGCTCAAAATTTAAGTTTTTGTGTAAGTTTCTAAAAAAAATTTATGAGATGCAAAAAATAAAGGTAAAAAGTACCTGTACGTTACTCCAAGCCCCACCAGTGGCCGAGAGGTTCTGACCTCAAACTGGTAGACGGCAGGTGCTGGGTTCGATCCCAATCGCGACCGTCGGCCCAACCGTTCGGAGTTTTCCGTGGTTTTCTTCGAACCTTGCGTAAATACGGGTTAGGTTCCCTCAGAAAGACCCCCACAGAGGGCATCCCACCCCTTAGGGCCTATATCCCATAGTGTAGATAATTGGCCGACATACAAAAAACAACAACAACAACAACAATGTTACTCCAAAGTCTAAAGCGCCCTCTATCGGCATTTTTTGACATTTATCTTTATAATTTATTTTCAAGATAATACGGATCTAAAGAATAGTTTTAGTGAAGACCGCAAACGAATCGACCAATTTTTCTGTTTTTTATAATCATTTGAATTTTTGGACCCTAAACTTTAATGGTGCCTATCTCCTTCGGAAGACGTTTGGGACCCTTAATTCCCTATTTAATATTGTTTGTCTTGATGAGTACTATCACCCCTTAAAGTTTGTACCATGAATTTAGAAACACCCTGTATATATGCTACCTAATATTTTTTATGCCTTTCCTAAACATTTTACATACTTTTTTACATACATCTTTTACATACCCTTTTAGAACATTTGCGAGATAAATATACTGCGAAAAGTAAACAATAAAAAAAAGAAATTGGATTTTTATATTTCTTTAAAATTTGATTTGTAAATTACAAAAGGACTTTGTAAGTTGGTACCTTACAAAAGGATTTTGTAAGTTGAATTTAAAATTTTTTAACTTAAGTTATATGAATTACATTTGTATATTATAAAAATTACATCTCAAACTATATACATTATAACTTTGTCATCTATATATATCTACATATAGAGGAAAAGAACCAAATACAGGCTACCACTTTTACTTTTAATCTGGATTCTACAATTTTCAGAAGTAGTAAATATAAAAGTGACAACAAGATATTTTGACATGTTTTACACCTGTTTAAGTAAATAAAAACTAGTTTGAAAGGAATTTTTTTGTATAGAAATAAAAATTTCGAAAGTCTGCAAAGTTTCAATTTTGAAAAAGGGGTCTAAATGCTGGTTGTCTAATGGACATCTATAATTAAATCCTGACATTTCTGACAGACATTCACGATTAGTGCTCTGAATCTCCAACAAACATTTATAATTATTGCCCTGCATTTTCCAATGAATCACTCATGTACTATTATAGTGAGTTATTACACGATAAGAACATTGTTTGTTTACATTTGATTTGTTACTAATATTTCTTCTGACCATAAAAATTAAGTAATTTTTTATTAAGCCAACGCTTTTTATAAATTTATAAAAAAATCTAACAAATTTATATTTCTTTGTGGCTATATCTCAGCCACTTTTTAAAATAAAGTCAAATCAAAATATGCTCCGGAATTACTGTATTGAGGTGAAACTCTTAAGGAAAATATATTTCAGTTTTTAATTTATTCATTCCGCTTTTGAATTCTTTTAAAGGCAACCATTTAAAAAAAAATGGTAGATAAAGCTGGCCATCGAACTCGTTCGAGACATTGGTATGTACTATGCATAAAATAAATCGCATCCAAATCTCTTAATAAATGCGAGAGTTATTACATGATAAAAATAAGATATGTATATACCGGGTGTCCTGAAAAGGACTGAACGATTTTAAAAATCAATAACTCACAAACTTTTACAGATATTTAAAAAATTCTTGCACGAGAGTCATCTAAAAGGTCAAAAGTTGTTTTCCTGCGATTCTGGATTTTAGTTCGAATTACAAACAATAGATGGCGCTGAGAGCAATAGGTGCTGTGTTGAGATGGATATTGACGTCACTTGGTACTGAAGCAAAATAAGGAGGTTAAGGCTGTGGAGTTGGTAATAAATCCTTTTATATAATAGCAGCGATTGAAACTGGGCATGAATTTAACGAGCAGCACACGGGTTTTGCAGATGATTTTACATTTAAGAAAGCTGTATTGTCTCGGATTAAATTACTTTTTATCATCTAATTTAAAAAATATTTTGTGTATCCTATTTTAAAACAAAGTGAAACGATTTATTAGTTTTTGTTGTTGTTGTTGTTAAAAATTAATCAATTTTGTTATTTTAAAAAAATTGTTATATTCTAAGAAATGCTAGTTCTTTTAAAGAAGTTCTTTAGTAGGGTTTTATGTATGTTGTAAAAATATTGCGGAAATGGTTTATTCTTTAGAACAAAGAATATTTATAGCATAAACATTGAAAACTTGGTGCAATAACTATTGCACTCTTTTGCAAAAAAACCGAAATACAAAATTTATTACGATTATGTATATTAAATTCATGGTAATAGGGAAATAATACTACCTCCATCTTAAATGAGCCATAATCATTGTGACAACCTAGAATCATCACCTATCATTGGATATCATTGAATTAGTCACGCATGATAGGTTTTAATAGAATGAAGAAAACATTTATTAATATCCTTTTAAGCTTTGAATCGCTTTTCATAAAACTTTAAATGAGTAACGAAAATTCTGCAACGAGTATATATATATTATAATTCAAAGCATTCTGTTGGGTAGTTTTTGCGCTATTATGTGCAGACAGATAAACGAGCATTCCAGATGACGAATATAGGTGCTACATATATAATTATCCTCACAGAACATAATGTAATGGAATAGTTTTGAGTGTCTGTGTAAATGAAACATGAATTATGCAAAGTTTGTTTACAATGCCCAACACGGCATAATAAATCTCTTTAACATATATCACTTACAGACCAATTCAAATCTTTCAACACAAGTTAGAGTTTGGAAAGACAGACAGGCAGACGGCTAACTAAATGGAAATCAAAAACACTTTCAACTATGTTGGAAAGCGTTGAAAACACATGTTAAGTTGAAATTTGCCATTTAGCAATTTATTTAAATAGACGGAAGCATATTTGAAGTCTTTTGTATAGCCCTGTAATTTACCTATTATCTTTAAATACACGCCATTATTTAGCTAAAATCTATTTAAAACCGAAACATGTTTTAAACTAATGAAATCAAATTTTCAGAGGTTATTACCACCCAGAGCCGGCTATTAATCCAATTTTGAGTGCCTCTGTATATCATTTCATTTCTATTCTTTAAATATATCGTAATATACTTAAAGCTGTTCAACGTAAAAAATGCATAACTCATTTACAAACCACCTTTAATATATTTACTTACACACTTACTAAAAAGTGCGAATTCTTTTGTGTACCCCTGTATGTGATTTGCACCAATTGTATACACAGCTTAACATGCAAAAATTTAGTGAAACTTTAAAAAAATCATATCAAAATTATAAACTTCAAGCAATTATCTTAAGCGTACAGCATTTTTGATGCAGCATAGTTTCCGAAATCTTTTGTGTGTCCCTGTAAATACTTCGTATTTTCTATTACACAGTAAGTAACTCGCAGTAAACCTAAGCAACTTATAACAATATTATTATATGTGTAACAAAATTAAAATATGCCGCAAAGTATGTTCGCTTCTATACCGTTATGTTACATAATTATTTTGTGTGGCCCTGTAAATGAATATAACTATACTTTGTGCAGCATATTTGTGCAGCATACATCATTTATGTTTTATTTAATTCATAAATGCATATTAAATTCATTATGTTCGGACGGGCTATAATTTAACGGAATACTTTTGACTGTCTCTGTATTGGAAATACTCATCCGATTTTCATAAAATTTGAAATAGCTGGATAAAATCTTCAACAAATATATATATTTAAAATTTCAAAAGATTCGACAGAGTAATTTTTGCACTGTTATATGCGTACAGACAGACGGACAGACGGACCAGGTATAGGTGAGTATAGGTGATACGCATTTATATAATTACTAACGTATCTAAAAAACAGTTAAATTTAAAAGCGCATGGCGAAATTGAAAAAGCATTTCCAGCAATTATTACTTAAAGACAGTACAGTAACCGATTTTTTGCGTGTGTGCCCCTGTAAATGAACGTTAAATGCTATAAATACCAAATACCCTATTCTATCATAATAATCTTATACTGAAATTCAGTGATTTATATCAGTTTCAATACATTTGAAATAGCGTATTTCATTAATATACACTGCAAGCCATTTCCCCCCATAAACTATGATATGATAGATTTTTGGGTGTACCTGTAAATGAACTGTTAATCCCACATACTTAATATACAATACAGGACATGACTAGGTGACATAGAAAAGGTTTAAAAGATACTCAGATAAATAAGATATCCTGTTCTCAAAAGTACTTACATTCTTGGAATATAAAATAAATAAATAAATAAATAAATAAAAGTCGGTAATTCGAACTTGTTGTATCACGCATTTCGATTTCAAAGGAGTCGTACCCATGAAAACAATATTTTTCTCTATTACTGCAGTAACGCCAGCAAAATCAAAATTATATGGATTGCATTCAAAATCAAACGGTAAAAGCAAAGGTTCATTTTCGAATAAGATCCACTCCACAGCCTTAATCTCCTTATTTTGCTTCAGTGCCAAGTGACGTCAATATCCGTCTCAACACAGCACCTAGCGCTCTCAGCGCCATCTATTGTTTGTAATTCGAACTAAAATCCAGAACCACAGGAAAAAACTTTTGACCTTTTAGATGACTCTCGTGCAAGAATTTTTTAAATATCTGTAAAAATTTGCAAGTTATTGATTTTTAAAATCGTTCAGTCCTCTTCAGGACACCCGGTATATATATATATATATATATATATATATATAAGTCAAAATTTTAACGGAAGGGTTTTTTTTTTATTATTCTGGGGAACATGATAATTATAAGTATACCAAAATTTTCTGGGAGTGCTTTCTTCTGGGTGGATGTAATAAGTTTTTTAAAGTGAAAGTTACATAAAAGAAAATATGCAAATGAAACACACACAGATACCTAGAAAAGAAATATTAATATCGAAGATACCTGAAACATAATTTTCTATATACACAATAAATATCAATTGTTTCCAAAATGAGTAGGACACAGAATAAGTTGTGAAAAGCTAGAAGCCTCAAAACAAATTATTCCCCAGCGAAAGATTTTGTATTTTTGAAATTTATGAAGCGGCTTGAAAAGGCTTAATTTAAATTAGTATTTCGGAAAGTTCTTAGTTTAAGTAAAACCCCGATGTGTATGATATGATACAGAGTTTGCATATCAGAGGTTTCATCAGTAAACACATTTGAATTGCGTAGGTAAAGCAAGTTTTGTGTATAATTTATATTTATCGACCTATGACACGGGTGAAGCTACACAAGAACATTTGTCAAGTTTCAAGTATATATTTCATAATTTAAAGAAATCATCAGAACATTTCTCTACGCTAATAGTACAAGTAAGAAAAATGATGTGCTAAGCATAGATTATGAAGCATTTTCCAACGCTTCATGAAATCTTTAACAAAACTTCATTATTTAGATAAATATGATAATAAAGCCAAATATAGTAAAATTGTATTCCAGTACTATTAAACAGCCCTGTATTTGATCTGTCAGTTAATATACATACTATATAGTGGTAAAATTTAGTTTTAAAAAAATGCCTAGTAGCTTGAAATTTCTCTTTCAGCAATTTACAATAAGAGATAGAAACATACTTGAATACTTTGTTCAACCTTGTAGTTTGCCTGGTACCTTTATTACACACCAGTGTTAGGCTAAAATTTATTTTAAGCTAAAACACTCTTAAAACAATTGAAATCACTTTCTCATGAATTATCATTCATAGACTCTATATACACAATCCTTTGCATGGCCCTGTGTATTATTTTATCTATATTCTGCAAACATTTCTTAGTAAATTTAATACAGGTCAGCGTAAAAATGCATAATTTATTTAAGAATCACCTTTTAGTAATCTATGCTCAAATTCAGTAAGGTTGGCGAGCTTTTTTGGGTAGCCCTGTATATTAACTATAGCATTTATACACACCATATAATATGCATAAATTTAGTGAAACTTATACGGGCATATCATAATTAAAATGCATTTCATCCATCCATCAGCCATTATCGGATGCATATGCAGTACTTCGGAAAGAATGTACTATTTGAAATCTTTTGCGTGTTTCTATAAACACTATGCACTATATATTAGGGAAGGCAGTATCGTATAATTTATACTACGACTCATTGACATACATCAATTTTATTATACATGAAACAGTTTAATGTATTTAAAATATGTCACGCACAATTCTCCCTTTTACCATTATCTAATGGAATAGTTTGTGTGGCCCTATAAATGAATAATAGCTACATTTTCACCTTATAGTTTATAGAATGCATATTTTAAAGCACCTCGAAAAAGCATATAAATTTCAATATGTTTGACAGGGTATAACATCTTTAAAATTCTTTTGAAACGATTTTTCCCCGTAGGCCGTAATGTAATGGGAAATTTTGACTCCCCCTGTAGATAAACTAATCATGGTAGAAACTTCATTTTCAATAAGGTTCGTGCTAGGGTAAACGTCAATAACGTCCTAAAATTTCATGGCAATCCGAGTATATATACGTAAACTAGAGCGCAGACAGACAGCCAGACGGCCAAAAAAACCGAACGCATAAGCACTTTTCAACTTTGTTGGAAAGAGCTAATAATACAGTAATGAAACTACAATGCATAATATATTTAAATATATTTGTCTAACCACTTAGCTGATCAATATTTTTGAAAAAATGATTTAAAATAATGCCTAGATTTTTCATGAAATAAATAAGCTAAAAAACTTTGTAAAATCACCATAAAAAGAAAATTAAACAGGACGCGTTTCGAGCTTCAAAAATACCGCTCATCATCAGCTAATCCAAACAAGTGTCACAAGGGACAGAGTGGAAATAAAAATGGAAGCTAGAAAGTGGAAAATGTAGCTATTATTCATTTACAGGGCTACACAAAACTATTCCATTAGATAATGGTAAAAGGGGGAATTGTGTGTAACATATTTTAAATATATTAAACTGTTCCATTTATAATAAAATTGATGTATGTCAAAGAGTCTTAATATAAATTATACGATACTGCCTTCCCTAATATAAAGTATATAGTATTTTTTTATTTTATTTTTTTTTTTTTTAATTTCCACTCTGTCCCTTGTGACACGTGTTTGGATTAGCTGATGACGAGCTGTATTTTTGAAGCTGAAAACGCGTCCTGTTTAATTTTCTTTTTATGGTGATTTTACAAAGTTTTTTAGATTATTTATAATTTTATCGCCTGTGTTTTCGGTGTTTGTCAATAGTTTTTTTCATGTGTTGTACAGAAATTTTGATCTTTTATCACAGGTTTTTTTAAAACAGAAATTTTTGCCTAATTGAATCAGAATGATGCTCGCATTAAATAATGCAAAATTTACAATAGAAAATTACTTATATAATATATCATGTTTAGCAAAAACACGTAGCCTCTATGACCTATGGACAAATCAGAGAAAGCGGTTAATTTAAAGAAAATAATTTATAATTTAAAAATGTGTTATTAATAAAAATTTAATAAAATTTAATAAAACATTAAATCAGTCAGTGAAAATGTGTTATCGCATAAGTCCAATTTCAAACGTTAATGAAAAACAAACGTTTAAAATTAAATATTTTACTTCAGATTTCTTAATCGGTTTATTCAACAAACAGTAAAACAAAAGATGAAAATGAAAATTTAGCTGAAGAAAATTTCATGAAATTTTATCTCAAGACATCTGCAAGAAGAATTCATTGTTAAACGTTTTTTTTTTTTTTTTTTTATTCGCAAAGGCGAAATTTAAAAATTTCATTACTTTTAATATTCATATATCTATCAAATCTCTATTAGATGAAGAATGCTATTGTTGTCTAAAGAAAAATACTCTGAAAAACTTATTTCAAAAGCAGTGTAAAATTGTCTCCTTTTACTTTTTTCACATTCAGAAATCAATTATGTTCTCTAGATTACTTTATTCTTATAATATTTATTTGCGCACCTTACCTGTTTGAAATGTTTTATCCTATACACTGTAAAAAAGACGGTATTTTAACCTTGTAGAAAACATTGCATTTCGGGCATTTTCCATCTTGTTAAATTTCATTTTTTTTTTCGAAACTATTTTTGAAGAGCAATTATATCTTATAAGTAATTACCATGCCAAATTTTATATTGTTAGGCCCTGTTGTATCACAAATATCACATTATAGATTATTTTTCGCTCCTGAAATCTCCCAGGTGGAGGTGATTTTGAAATAGAACCTATGTTAAGGTAAGGACTATCACCATCAATTTCGAAGCATTAGTTTTGAAATTAAGTTCATAGTTCATGAGATTGGGTATCGTAATTTACAATGATTTTGAAAAGATTTCCTTCGATTAACGCCACTTTTAAATTTCTACTTTTTAAAGAAATGTTCTTAGAGTACATCTATCTGTTTTAATTAACTACCATTTCCTGTTTCTTGGGCCTTCCATAACAAAAAATCGCAATTTAGAATGTTTTTTGCTTTTTCACCCACAGGTCATGGTAAAACTGAAATAAAATAGGACCTATATTAGAGCATAGAGCTGTCACCATCCTTTCCATGCCATTTTTTAAAATCGATTTTTGGTATTTCTTGATATTGGCTAGAATTTGCAATTTAGAAAGTTTTTGCACCCTTTTTGCGTCTTTTCAAGACCTTTTAAGTTTTGATTTTTTTCGAGAATATTCTTTGAGATCATTTACATTTTATAAGTAACTATCGTTGCGAATTTCATTTATTTGACCTTTCGTATTTTGACTCTTTCGTAACACAAAAAAAGACAATTTAGAAGGTTTTTCGCTCCTGTAATCACCAGGCTTTAGTGACATCGATATAAAGCAATATATCGATATCCTATGATGGAACAAGAGCTGTCATCGTCCTTTTGACATCATTATTTTTTTTTTAATATTTTCGATGCTTATTGAAATTGCGTAAAAATAGCCATTTAGAATGATTTTTAGAACACTTTTTGAACATTTACCAGCCCATTTAAATTTCAAATTCTTTTAGAAATTTTCTTTAAGATCATTTTATTTTATAAGTAATTATCATTTCAAATTTCATATTTCGTGGCCATTCAGTAGCATAAAAACGCATTTTAGAATGAACTAATGATTAGTTTACCGAATAACGTTTAATTTTTTCTGTGTCTATGAAAATCTTTAATTCAGTTTATATGTAATATGAGAGAAAAATACATAAATTAACAGAAAATCCTGAAAATATTTTAAATAAATTTATATCAAAGAATTGTAGTTAACTACATTCGTACTGATTGTGCCTAAATTAATAACTTTTCGTATTTATACCAATTCAAAGCACTACTTTATATCATTAAAAATATATTTTCTGCAATATGCATCGTCATTATCATAAATATAGAGATGCAATTAAAAATAAATAAATAAATAAATAAACATACACACTATACTCCACATTTAAAAAAATCAATCCCAATAATGTTTTCATTCCAGCTGGAACGTCTTCAGTTGCTACATTGAAAGTCAATTACTGCTTCTACTTTTATTTTATCACAAGATCCCGTAATTCCCTCATTTTTCATCTTTAACAGAGACTTTGAAAAGTTAGGTAAATAAGTTCAGATAATCCTCCATCCATCTCTATTAAAAAAAAATAAGGAATGAAGGGAGAAAATATGAAGAAACCCATAATGCTGGTATATATAGAAAAAGTTGCTTAAATGGAAAAAAAATGAAAAAAAATAGGGTTACATAGGGAATGACAAAAGAAAAAATAGCAGAATGAAGAAAAGAGCACATTAGTGACGTAAAGTATAATAAAGTAAACATAGCTCTGGCGAGAAGTACCCGTATGACACCTTTAAAGATAGATACTTTAACAATAAAAAAAAAATAGCAAACTATGAAAATCTACATAAATTCTTAATACGAGAACTATCGAAATTAACACACCACAAACGAAACCGTGTAATGACATAATTCATGCTCTTACAGCTTCTTGATGGTAAAAATTGCTGAAGGAGGAATGGGAAAAAGGAGGGGAAATGAGAAAATTACCAGATTTTGAGATACAATAAAAGGAGGAGCAGAAGTGACTTTCAGTCTAATAACTGAAGACGTTCCAGGTGGAATGAAAACGTTATTGGTATATATATTTTTTAATAATGCATATTGTGTATATGTTTTTTTAATTCTCCATCTCTATGTCTATATAATAAAGACCAAACGTATCTGTGCGTAACGTATACGTCATTTTGCGAATGACAACAATCTGAAATTTGAAATGCAATTTCATTTTTGAAACTTCTGCTACGGCCAGTTTTTAAACTTCTAAATATCATACACTTTCAACGTTCACACCATCTCCGTATAGGCAAAAAATGTACTTCTAAATGCAATTTGTTTCAAAGCTGTATCTTAATTTGTTTTTGAAATATTATTTTTTATAGTTTTTAATACCGATTATCTAATTGTGGCAACAGAAGTACCCAATTTCTATTAAAAACCAAGAGAAAATAGTAGATTGCTGTATTTTTATGTTGACATTTTCTCATTAAAAGTGATTTTTTTTTTTAACAAAGCAAATCTTATATCCAGAATATCGTCTGTTATAAAACCCTGTGAATTTTGGTTTCATTTACAAACTTTCATTTATAATTAAAAGAATATAAATAGTTTAGTATTTGTTTCAGCTAATAGCATCCAGACATTCAAGTTTTGAATTAAAATGATTTCAAAATGATCAAATTAAACTACCATTTTTTTTTGAAAAGGTGAATAAAGATATGTGAATATACATATGTAAATTTTGATAAGGTAAAAGTGAGGCATTGAGGTATTGAGTGAAGATTGCTATTGGGAAGCAATATTTTTTTCGTATCAGTACTTTATTTTGGTTAGTTAAAAAAGAATCGCTTAAGAGGATAAATATTTCAACTAGATTATTTCTCAAACTACATTCCGAATATTAATGTTTTACTTAAATGTACAATTCCGGAAAAAAATAATAAGCAAAAAAATGAGATTACTAGCTTTATTTTTCTCGACATGTTTGGTATAAAATAAGTAATCAATGATAAAGTAACCAAATTTTTGCAATATTCTGCTTTCATTCTGTTAATGGAAACTTATGAAATGTGTTTAAAAGAAAAAGAAAGCATTATCACTTTTCACAGCTGAAAGTAACAAATTTAAAAATAATGAGAATAATATATTGCATTTTTAACGGAAAATATATTTACTGGTTTTACTGAAAAAAAATTTCAATTAAAATAGTTATATTTATCATATTTGTAATCATTATCGAATTTTTTATTATAATAATTATCGGATTTATAATTATATTTATTACTTAAAAGAGCCATCAGTTTTACTGAATACAATAAACGTTTTTTTAAATACTTTTAGACAACACATCGGTTACTAAGCGAACATAATAAAATGCCTGAAAATAATTAGAAGTAGTTAAATTAAAAGTTCATAATAAATACATAAGCTTTTTAAAAGATTTCCAGACTTTTTAAGACAGATGAATATGTTTTTTGAACTCATTGCTATAAAGATCACTCTTTTTTTTTAAACAAGTAAAAAAAAAAACCATGCGTTCAGCATAGATTATGAAGCACTTTCCATTTCTTACTGAAATCCTTAACAAAACTTCGCTGTCCAGGGAAATGAGATGTTATTGTCCATATCCAAATATGTATTCCAATTCTTTTGAACAGTTCTATTTTTCGGTTGATATATATTCTACATAATGGAGAAATTTAATTTAGCAAAAAACGCCTAGCTTGTTGAAAATTTTCTTTTAGCAAATTATACTAATAGATGGAAATTTATTTCAATACTTTTGTTCAGACCTGTAATTTACCTAGTACATTTATTACCAAGTATTTTGCTAAAATTTAATTCAAACAAAAACACTCTTTAAACTATTTAAATCACTACTAATAAACTACTTCATGAAATTTTAACACTTAATTAACTTTAGAGTTTCAAATGTGCATTAAACGCACGTATTTTTTGGTACATCTAATATTACATTTAATATAATTTTTGATCTGATACATAAAATTTAAAACGACGAAATCTAATATCTTTAAAACTTTTTGATTTAGACGAAACACCTGTAGGCTGATTTCATGAGCAGATTTATGACATATGAAAAAAAAAAAAAAAAAAAAAAAAAAAAACATGTACAGAAAAGTCTGAAACTATATCTCGAATGCAAAATAGGCCTGATTGAGACAGGAAAGTGACGAAAATGCAAACATAGAAAAAAAAGCCATTTTTATTTCTGTTAGGGAGTCGGGCAAAGTGTATTAGCAAAATTTTCACTATCTCGCAATATAAAAACCATATGGGAGAAAATGATATGTCGAAATATTCAAAATTAATCCAGCTTTCATTTACTAAAAAAGAAAATAATCAGTTTTTTAATCAATTTTGAGATAAACTGTCATCTTAAGTTTCAGAAAAAAAATCTCGTTTAGCTCAGTTTCCTGGCGCAGATAGATTTCGAAGTTAAGAACTAATTTCACCAAAAGAAGCAAGATATGATTAATGATAAACTCAGTTGAAGCACAATATTTGACCGCTTTTGAACAGATTTTAATTTCATTTTTCTATAAAAGCTGGTTTTATCAGAATCATCTTTAAGCAATATTAAAAAAAATATTTATCAGTGTTCAGGCATTAAAAATTTTTATCACTGTCTTAGACCCATTTTTAAAACAAAAATATAAAAGTTTCTGGTATGAATTTTGAAATTATTTGTATGCAATCTGCTGTTTTTATTTCATTCTATTAACTTGATAAACATGTATTTTCTCGATTGTATTTTTCATTTCCAGCATAATCGCTTTGACAAACTCGGTTCAAAATGTCCCGTTTCAACATTTTTTCAACATTTTTCAGTTTTTTTACATTTTAAAAATATTTTCTACAATTTCCAAAAACCGGCAAATATGGCGCATTATATAGCTTTAAAATAAGAAAATCTGCCAATTGAATGTTTTTGAGATAAAAAATAAACTTAAAAAATAGTCAGAAAATAAGCAGTTTTAATTTGAGTACATGATCAATTCCTCCTGCACTTTTGCATCGAGAAATTCGGTTGAAAATGCGTAATTTGACAGCATTTTTAAAAACTCTTTCTTAATTTATCAAAAACGTGACCAATACGGCCCATTATATAGTTTTTAAGTAAGACAACTTTCCAGTTGTATGCGTTTAAGAGCAAAAATTTATTTCAAATAGAGTCAGAAAATAAGCAGTTTGAATTTGACCACAGACTTAATTTATTCAGCACAATCACTATGAAAAATTCGATTCAAAATGACCACTTTGACAGCATTTTTTAAATTATACTGTGCTTTTATGTGAAAGATTATCAAATATGAAACATTAAAAAGTTTATGAATCAGAGAAACTGCTAATTGCATGCATTTAATTGAAAAAAAAACTTAATTAAAAAATGATCCAAAAATAAGCAGTTTATTATTTAAATTCATCCTCTATTCTTCACTTACGGTCGCTTCGGGAAATGAGGTTCAAAATGCCAAATTTGAAAGTATTTTTAATGCAGTTCTTAATAAGAGAACCTTTTAATAGGATGCGTTAAAGAACAAAAATAAATTATAAAGTAAGCAGTTTGGATTTTAGTTCATTCTTAATACGATTTTTCCTAACTCCTACTTTTGTTTAATTAATTTTTTGCTATAAGAACTGATCCTATAAAAACATGTCATCGCGAAAGTTGTACATATTGTTGAGAAGATATTATATCTATTTAATCGGATTTCATATCTTAAGAAATGACGAAGTTATGCATCTTTTCTTTTTCTATAAGCCTTTTTTTTCATCTTTTTTTTCCTTTCGCGATAAGATTTAGTCCTATGAAAAATTCGTAAATACAACTAAATAAAACATAAATTAATTAAATAGTCTGTCTAAAACACACTTAGAAACGTATAAAAGAAAAACAATAATGCAAGAATATACTCTATTAAAGGAATCTGAGATAATATATCTTCAGAAAAAATCGAATGTGAAGTCTAATATTTATAAAAAATTAAGCACTTTTAAAAATATAGCAAAGCAATTTTTCTTTGTCTAAGCATTAATAAGCTGTAAATATGTATCCAATCTATTTGAAGTTTTATTCAGACCTTAGCATTAACTTGACTAATTACATTTTTTAATAAAAGCACGACAATTATGCATATTTTTCCAAATTAAAAAATCACAAGAGATTGTCGAAATTAAGCATTATATCTGGAGTGTTTATTTAGTTAAGTATGCTCATCATCTTCAGTAAAAGTAGTTCTTGTTTCAAATTCTTTGGCTTTTAAAATAATTTAAAGGATTTTAAAATAAGAATTTTCAATAAAAGAGTATGGTTTTGACTTTTGTTGAATAAGAGAGTTTAGTTTAATTTTGATTTATATGGTAACCTTTGAATGCAATGAGCAATGTAAAGAGCATTTGGACTTTGTAAGTAATAAAAATTTCAAATGTTAATTGTTTATAAGATTTATTTCATTTATTCTGAAAAATCTATTTTTTGCTAAATATATTCTAAATAAACGATAAATTTAACCATCGAAATTTGCAATGATTTAATTATAATCAACCTATGTCCTGAAACGCAAAATAATTATGTATTGCATTTTTTGATGCTTTGATTAAACTGAACTAAATTTATATTCAAATTCTCAATGCCATATTTATTCAATTTCTTCCAATTTTAACATTTTCCAACAGTGTTGAAAAGCGTTTATACATTCGGCTTGTCTGTCTTTCTTTACACGCTCTTAATTCCCGTAAATACACTCGAATGTTCAAGCAGTTGATAAACTTGTTTTATGATCATCAAGTCTTCTTTAGAACTGCATATGAAGTATGCGCGGTTGGTAGTTCATTTACGGGCACTCAAAAGAATTCCATTGCATTAGAGTATATGGGTAAAACTTCTTTGAAGATTAATCTAAGGAGATTACGTTATTTTAAATGTGTTGAAACGCACGTAATTCCCTGAAATTCACTACAAGATATATATCATAAAATAGGGTATAATAAGTGATTTATAGAAATTATTGGATTTTACGCTGACTTCTGACAGTTGCATAAATGTCCAATTTTCTGTGCAGTGCCATGTTTCTATACTCTTGGTGAAAATTTTGGTTTGTTGGTGATTTACTGATTTCGATGGAGTGTATTTTTCTCGTAAAAAAATCAATCTATTAGTTATAGCTTATATTTTTCTGAACCTCGCGGACTTGATCAAAAATAATAAAAGACCCCCCCCCTTCCCCCTTTAAGCCCAAAATCTAACTTTTAAAACTGTTTTTTTATTATTATTAAACGCGCTCGGCCTTTAGTTCAGAATGTGGCATTACTAGTGTCATATAGGATATTTTACACTACGAATTCCTTTATCATATTAGAAAGATTTTTCTAATAATTTTCAGTTGTGAAGTACATAATTTTTTAACCGAATTGAATAAAAGACTTACCATTCAAATTATTTTCAATATTAAGGAACAAAATTTATATTTTACTAACATTTATGGTTTGAATATGAAAAGTATACAACAAAAAGTAAAGTGAAAATTTAACATTTTTTCATCGTTTACATCTGCATAATCATAATAGAAATATTTCTCAATGTTTTTACGGAAACACATAAATATTGAGTCTTCTTACTGCCTGACTATTGTTTTAGAGCCATGAAATCTTATTTCTCTTTTTAAATTATCAATAACATAGTCAGTTTTACAAAATCATCCAATTTTAGAATTACAAATTTTTAGAGATTGTTTTCATAGAGCTTGTGGCAATTCTATCATAAAGTCGGATAAAATATTAAAATTTTACATAAAATTTTTTTGACGACAAAATACATTAATCGTTAGTATTTAAAATAGTAGATAAACAACATGAAAAACATAAATTCTCATACTACTATCGTTACTTTTTAGCTCACAGGCTATCATAGCCTGAGAGCTTATGTGCCCGTCCGTTCTGTATGTATGTGCGTATGTGCGTAACGCGATAACTCATGATAAAAATATCGGATCCACTTGAAATTTTGTATATAGGTATATCCTGATAAGGCGCTTCCCTGATTAGTTTTTCGAGTTCATTCGATATGTATAAGAGGGGGAACGGGGGGCTCATGCCCCCCGTTAGTTGATATAAATGGGATTTTCATGCAGAATTAAGTTTTCAAAATTTAGATTAGGATCATTCTGATGAGGCGATTCCGTGACTGTTATTAGGTGTTCATTGAATAAGTATAAATAGGGGGAACAGGGGTTCTAATCCCCCCCCCCGTTAGTTGATATAAATGGGATTTTCATGCAGAATTAAGTTTTCGTTCAAAATTTAGATTAGGATCATTCTGATGAGGCGATTCCGTGGCTGTTATTAGGTGTTCATTGAATAAGTATAAATAGGGGGAACAGGGGTTCTAATGCCCCCCCCCCGTTAGTTGATATAAATGGGATTTTCATGCAGAATTAAGTTTTCGTTCAAAATTTAGATTAGGATCATTCTGATGAGGCGATTCAGTGACTGTTATTAGTTGTTCATTGAATAAGTATAAATAGGGGGAACAGGGGTTCTAATGCCCCCCCCCGTTAGTTGATATAAATGGGATTTTAATTGAGAATTAAGTTTTCGTTCAAAATTTAGATTAGGATCATTCTGATGAGGCGATTCCGTGACTGTTATTAGGTGTTCATTGAATAAGTATAAATAGGGGGAACAGGGGTTCTAATGCCCCCCCCCCGTTAGTTGATATAAATGGGATTTTCATGCAGAATTAAGTTTTCGTTCAAAATTTAGATTAGGATCATTCTGATGAGGCGATTCCGTGACTGTTATTAGGTGTTCATTGAATAAGTATAAATAGGGGGAACAGGGGCTCTAATGCCCCCCCCCCCGTTAGTTGATATAAATGGGATTTTCATGCAGAATTAATTTTCGTTCAAAATTTAGATTAGGATCATTCTGATGAGGCGATTCCGTGACTGTTATTAGGTGTTCATTGAATAAGTATAAATAAGGGGAACAGGGGTTCTAATGCCCCCCCCCCCTTAATTTATATAAATGGGTTTTTCAAGCAGAATTGTCAGATTTCGTTCAAATCTCTGAATAGTTTTGGAAGTTTAATGGTTAAGTATAAAAGAGGGGGATAACTCCTTTTAAATTATATAAATGCTAAATGGGTTTTTATTAAGAATTATCTAATTTGCTCTGAATTTTGGATATAGATTTTTTATATGATAAAGCATGTCTTTGATAGTATAGGAGGTTCAATGATTAAGTATAAAAAAAAGAGGAAAGGGGAGAGCTGTTTCCCCTTCTTAATTTTTTTTTCGAACGGAATTAACCCTTGAAAATATAAGGCTTTAATGTGCAATTAGTATTTGTAGCCTGTGAGCTCAATGCCATCAGTTTAACTGGGCAGTATTCTTTTTATCTCTTTCTTAATATCCCGTCCAGCAGATAGGTGACTTTTATAGTTATTTGAAAAGAAATTCCTCTTCCTAAATTCTACTTGTAATTCCATCACATAATTTATTGAGTTTTTTGTACCAGTATATATGTATATACACTGGTACAGACACACACACACACACACACACATATATATATATATATATATATATATATATATATATATATATATATATATATATATATATATATTATTGCTGGGAACTTGCTTCAAAATATTTCTATTTATATATTTATTATTTTTCAATTTAAACTAATATATTTAATTAAGATTATACTTTCCCTTTCGCATACTAATGAAATAAAGCGTTTAGTGTTTTGTCAATAAAAAAAATCTTCAACTACTTTCTATTTTTAAGATAAGTTCGTGATTCAATTTTGAGAAAATTTTATTCTGCTAACGTAACATGCTTAATAATGCAGTGCTAATAAAAAGGTCTCTAGTGAATAAAAAGAAGCATTATTTTTTACTACATTTAAAGATTTGTTTTCAAAGGTATTTTTCAGCAGTATTATTTAAAACTTTTGTTTGATAGCACATAAAATAGCATTAAAATGAAATTTATCGGTATAAAAGAATACTACTTCACGCATATTATTTTTATCAATAAATTACTTTAAAATTTTAATAAATGTCTTAAAGTATCTTCAATTATTTCATAAAAAAAGGTCGTGAAATCCATATTATAAAAGAAAACCATTTTCGTCATTAATTTAATCGTTATAACGATACGAAAAAGAATAATATCAATAGCTTTCATTTTCTCACTTCGTCTTTCTTTCTTTCTTTTAAGTTTATGAGTGTTTCCCAGTTAGTATCACATAATTATAACATAGGATAGACCAAAAATGTTATTTAAAATAAAAATATCTTTAAAAACTGTAACTAAACTTACTGTTTTTTTTTTCAAAATACATTTTAAGCATATATTTTTTAAACAGATTTAATTTGTAGTTCATTATTTACAATGATTATGTAAAGTAAAATTTGAAAATGCTGAAAATAGCTGAATTACCTCAACTTCTAGGCCTTAATTTTCATCTAAAAATGTACCGATATTCAAATTTTATGATATAATCATCCTTCCTGCAGTCCTTTTACCCGCATATTTATATCATACATTGTCTGGGGAAATTTAAAACAATTTCGACTTTAACAAAATAAAAAATAAGTAAAATATTTTGAATATATTGGCATGGTTTTTATATATAATAAAATGAATTTAGGAAAACATTTAGATCAGAAGTGATGAATTTTTAACTAAGAGAGTGCACGAATAAAAATAACCCGACTAGTTTTGTTCATGTGTTCCCTTTACTCTTTTAAATTTCTTGTACCTCTTCTATAAATGTTAATGAATGGGTCTCAACCATGTTTAAAGCTAAAAAAAGTGATAGGAGCATTTTTTCATATATGTCAGAATATACATGTATTCAAATTCATGTTGTTGGATATGTGACCATGTTTTATTAAAAACGGATTTTAAATCGAAGCATAAAATAGAGTTTATATAGGAAATATGATATTTAATAATAAATAAATTTAAGCTCCTGTTAAATATCTTTGATATTACAGTCAATGTGATACATTTTAAATATTCAAATAAGCAGACATTGGATCCCAGACACCGACTAATAATAACAGAATGTATATTTGGTACCCACCTTAATTGAAATTCATGATTAGATTCTTCTATTTTATTTTGTAACAAAAAAACAAAACATTCAATTGAAATTATTTGACAATCTCTTTCTTAACTATTTGCAATTCTCAATTAAAATTTAAAAAATACTATAAAGTCAAACGACAACAATATAACTTTATACTAATAGATAATTAAAGCTGTCGAGAGACAAAGGTAATGAAAATATGAATTTATCGGATTTTTCTATAACGGTAAAATTTACAAAAAAATAAAAATATATGATTCATATTAATGTAATAATATTTTTAAACAATTAACTCAAATACTTATATTTTATGCATTTTCAAAGTGTAAATTGTAAAAGGTTAAATTTGCCATGGTGCTGCTTTAAACTGATTTGCATAAAAATAATACTGCTCTATAAATCCTTTTCGAGAATAATTAAATTTTAAAAATGAGACCTGCACTTACAGAAAAACGACGTTAAATGGCAAATGCACTTACGAAACTTAAATTTTGGAAATATATTGCAACAGTGTGACGATATATATTTCTTTATAATACGACAGTATACTTATGAAATGTCATTTGAATGAGCTTTCGTGATGCGGGGGAGTTTCCGACATCGTAAATTTCTGAAAGAAGTAGAAAGATCTTTACACATATGAAGTATACTTCTAATTTATATATATAATTTTTGTAGAAATATAAAAATATACATATCTACATAATAAGTACACTTACTTACGGATTATAAATATTCTTAAAACATAGATATTTTGGTAATTTACTAATGACAAGATTAATTAAACTGTTTCGCGGTACCCCTTTTTAAGCATAATACAGCTTTTTAAAATACGAGGGCAATTCGGAAAGTAACCTCCGTTTATGAATTAAAAAAAAAAAAAACTAATCAAAGGAAACATGTTTTATTACTTAAGTATGAAAGACACGTTCTTCAGCTACTTCTCAACATAATTGTTGTATTAATGAAACAATGCAATTGAAGAATGCAATTATCATAACGGTAAATCAGCTTTGAAATTCCATCGTCACAGACTTCTACCGCCGGCCTATTCAACTTCGATTACTTTTAAATTCAACTCGCACAACTCTTTCAATACAAAGAATTTTAACATATTTTTTTTTATTCATATTGACAAATTCCGAATTGCCCTCGTAATATTTCACTTGATCCACTATTTTTAAAACATTTTTGGTAGTACCTTTATCAGCAAATTATATAGAGAAATATGTTAAAATTCTTTGGACTGAAAGAGTGGTGCGAGTTGAATTAAAAAATAGTCGCAGTTGAATAGGCCGGCGGCAGAAGTCTGTGACGATGGAATTTCAAAGCTGATTTACTGTTATGATAATTGTTTTAATTAATACGGCAATTATGCTGAGAAGTAGCTGAAGAACGTGTCTTTCATACGTAAGTAATAAAACATGTTTCCTTTCATTAGTTTTTTTAAATTCATAATCGGAGGTTACTTTGCGAATTGCCCTCGTATTTAACTATATTGAGGTTAAGTCTGAATTTATAAGAAAAGGAAAGAATATGAATTTTTATTAAAATTATTATTTGTCAAAATATCTATCTTATTTATCAATATACCAGAAGTTTTAGATTTTTCTCATTTTAAGAAAAATAATTAAAAAATCATGATATAATTTGAAATGGAACTTTTGATACATGAATGTACGTAAAGTAAAAGATATATTATTGTAATTAACTAATATGAATTATCATTTTTCTATAACAAAAGCAGATATAATAAGTAAAAATGAAATGGAAATTATTTTAAATATAGCTAATATATCTATTGTCCCCTGCTCACTTTAGAAGTTAAGTAAAACTGATTGTATGCCGAATTGGATGTAATTAGAGTCCTGAATGACAATAAGCTTTGGCATTTTTGCCAGTTAATACGGCATAAATTTTCTGTTTAGCTTCAGTAACTAAGGACATATAATGTATATGGAGTTGTGAGATTTATTTTCATAAGTTTCAATGTATTTTTATGAAAATTAGCTCACACAAAACCGAGATTTTTGTGCTTTGACATTAAACAGGTATTAATTAATGTAACATATAAAAAAGTAATTTAAAAAATAGGTGGCCAAATTTTTTGCACCAGAACAGCACGTTTAATTTCATTAAATATATCTTTTTTTTTTTTTTTTTTTAATTCCCACGGATGAAGAAATAATTCAAGAAATTCCGTATTTCCAAAAATGTGAAATATTATGAGGAAATTTCCATAATGAATTTCACTTCATTTAAATGACAATATGGAGTTTTTTCCCGAGGAATCCAGACACATATGTCCGATACCCCCGGAAGCTGAATATGTGGGGTAGATCACAAAGTGCGAAGTCCATTATTAAGGTATCCGCTTACGTTTAAAACACCACTTTTTAATAAAAATTCGCAATATTGTTTTTTTTTTTTTTTTTTTTTTTTGATTTTCTTATAGTATGAACATTTCTGTTTCTAAATCTGTTTCTATTTTTCCTGTACGTCTAATAGAGCTGAAATTAGAACTCAAATAATAAAAAAAAGAAAAAAGAAAAACAATGACAGAAAACATTAAGTTAAACCGAAGTTGAAAACTTTGAATGCGTTTTTTGAAAAATTAGATGATTATCCGAAAACGTAAGCAACTACAGCTGTAATTTAATATCTTACAATCTTATAACCATGAAATTTTTTGTGTGGCTTTCCGAGAATATTTAGATTGCAATGAACTAGAACGAGCTCTAAGGGATTAATTTGTTGATATAGAGCTTTTTTTGAAGAATTACACATAAACTTTAAAAAAAAAATTGTGTAATTGTATATAATTAGCTGTATCTCTTTTAGATTTCCTTATATTGACTAGTTTTTGGCTCATTATACTAAAGGGTGTCTAATATGCATGTGTTGAAAAAAATTCGTGTTATATGCTTTTATTTAAAGGGTGCTAAAGTGACTAAAATTCTAAAAATTTTCAAAATGTTGCATAGATATAAGATATATATATATTTTAATATTTTTCTTTATTCCGTATTAGAATATTTTTCTAAAAAAGTCCAAAACATACGTCAAAAGTATAATAATGCATTTCGGAAAAACATGCATTTCGGAATTTACGATGCATTAAAACATATAAATTCGTCAAAAACCGAAAATTGAAAAAAAATCAGAAATCCAATACTTTTTTTGTAAAGATAGACGAAAGTAAAAATAAAAAACTATATAATGCTACAGGAAGCACAGCATCCCAGCAAAGAAAGAAACGGTGGGCCATTAGCAAAAAAGAAAAAAAAAGATGGTAGCCAGCTGTACCATCAGCGGTAAAGTGCAAAGGTGCATTCCTTAAACCAGTACAAAAGTGTCTGTGCGAAATGCAGTTGGCCCATCAGTGGTGGTCTTCAGCAGGCCAGCATTGATATGCCACCACATTACTTCAATGGATCAGTTTTCCTGGAGTTCTATCACCTATCCTACAGTAAATCCTTTACTGTGCCTGCACATTTAATCCATCACCATTACGTATCCTACAGTGTTTGTACAGTGGCAAAACATCAGACAGCCTTTTTTTTTTCTATGAGCGGATACCCACCCAGTACCTTACAAAAATTGCTTATAAGAATCTATAGAAAAAGTGTTATAGAATTCTAGATTGTTTTTCTATAAACTAGTTTAACAGAAAACTGTATATAGAAATAATGTAATATATAGAAACACACGAATAATTCAGATTTCGCCAACATGCAGAGGACCCTCTCAAGTACTACCGCGTTCGATTCTGTTTGGATTCGTGATGGGACGAGCATTGATGCCTTCAGCGTATGCTATGGCTTTTCACACCACATTTGATCTTATTAGATATTTTAAGTTTGTTTCTATTGCGATTTGCCAATCTAATCTTTAAAGCCATATAGAAATCATATACATTTTATACGCTGATTCTCAAATGTGTGAATTATGGAAACCGACGTTATTTGTAACTTAGAAAATCAGGTTTAAGAATAAAAAAAATCCGTTAAAATAAAGGATATATTTATTGTTTACTGATTTATTTTCTTATTAATAGTTGTTATTGTTCTTGATCACAATCACAACGTACGTAATGGTCGCTAATAAAATATTAAAAATTTCAGAATGCAATTACAAGTATCCAAAATGATGAATTCCGAAATACTTAAGGTCTTCAATATTCATAACGCCACCTAGTGTAAAGATTCACAGCAATGATATTGCAAAAGTTCGTGCACTTCCATCGTGTGGTGGGCCAGCGCATTAGATAAAAAGGAGGTAGATCAGAGGCAGTTGGCTTAAGATGTCCAGCAGTGGTCATGCAATGGTAGACCATTAGCCAGCACTTCAGTAAAATTTATATAGAAGTCAATAACAATATTTATAACTTAATCATGTTTATAAATCTACTTGCTAACTTTAGATACATATTCATTTGAAGATAGGGGCAGAAGCCCATATCCCAGACGTAAATTTTTCCATTTTTTTTTGGGGGGGGGGGGTGAAAAAAGTCCAGGCCAGGATTCGTACCAGGGATGTATTGGCTGAAACCGCCAATGCTCTACCAACTGAGCTATCCCGGACACGAACACTGGATGATTATTTCACCCAATTAACCGCAACGATCACTTAAAGAATGGAAAATGGAAAAATTTACATCTGGGATACTTAATTTACCGATTGAATGATCGTGTTCAAAATTAATCTAATAGAAGCCCATCTGTTTAAATTATGGTGAAATATCGTATAAAAGCACATTCTAATAAAATGAAGTAGTTCACATGGTGTAGCTGGTTAAAAAGTAGACAGACATTGCCATTGCGTGTATGTGTATTCCGGGTGCAAAATGTGTAAAAAAAATAATCTAAAACTATAAAAGCGTACAATTTCAATTTCAAATTTATCATGTTCTGTTTTGAGTATTTTCATGGAGTTCGTTTTTTCTCAAAAAAATCCTATATACTTTTTAGTATAAGAAATTAAAATATAAATGAACTAGCGGACCTGACAGACGTTGTCCTGGCACCGACTCCAAAAAATCAAATAAATGTACATAAATATAATAATACGATTGATAAATACTATGCTCTTAATTTAATTTCTTATTACAATTATATAAGGAAAATATTTTTCACTTCGGAGTAGTTTTTGAAATCGATTCATTTTTATATCGAAAAGTTTATTTTTCTCGTCTTAGTTAAAAGTTAACAAATTTCTGAAGTCGGTTAATTAAAATTTCAATACAGAAAAAAATTGCAAATCATATACTCATGTCAGGAGCGGGGTTCGAGCACACGATCTCTTTCTTCGATAGCCAATTTTTAAATCTGGCGCCTTAGACCGCTCGGCCATTCTGTCTCCACTCTACTCCGTGAACATATTCAACACTTTTAATTAGAAAAACAAAAAACACTATTAATTTTTGCCTAATTACTAAAAAAATATTGAATCAATGTCGATGGAATGAGAATCTAATCAATTCTAGAATCCATTAAAACACATACAAAAAATTTCATTAAAATCGGTCTAGTCGTTTAGGAGGACTTCAGTCACACACAGGTTCAGCCGGGTGGGAAGGCCTACCAGTTGGTTTTAGCACAACCTCAGTCACACACAGAAATATTATACACCCTCTCCCAAAAGTTTAGACAATCAATAAAGATTGCATTAACATAAAAAGTAATAAGGTACAATTAAAATTCGCCAGATAGAAAAAAGGATTAGATTAAAAGGATAGATTAAAATTCGCCAAGAAGTTTTTCTGATATATACATATAAATATGATCAAAGGTTTGAAATTACTAAATATACATTAAATTATATAATTATGTGCTGTCCCAAAAGTATAGACAATTGTAATTCTTTTACGTTTTACGTTTATAAATTAACTAAAACTTACATTTAATATTAAATTTCATTGCCACGACACTTCATAACAGCAAATACATGTTGTTTTATGGAATTAACTGAACATTGCATTGCACAATTACATATTTTATGCCAGGCTTTGTCTATTGCAGTCTTAAGTCATTTACACAAGTATATTGCTTTCCGTTTTCACATATTTTATGAGATAATATCCCCCATATGTTGTCCGTGGGATTCAAATCTGGACTAAGTGCTGGCCAGTCTAATAGCTTGATATTGTTTTGCCTAATCCATGTATTTGTTGATGTGGAGGTATGGATTTCTATGGATAGCTACCCCGGTCAGGTCAGGATGCCGGTCTGGTTCTGCTAGAAAATCCATAATTAACAGTAAATTGATACGTAAAATATCCTATAATCCTCTGAATTCATTTTTACGCCCGTAAATTTTAGAAATATTTGGACGTTGAAAGAAAACCCTCTACAGGTCTTTACGGATCCTTCGCCTTCTTGCCTGCTGAAACAGCTCTCGAGCTTTTTCCCTAATTCAAACCAGTAAAATATATAACCATCAGGGCCGTCTAAGTTCCACTTATTTTTATCACTGAAGATGACAGAAATAAGACCGTATTATGCTTTTTTCTAGCCCAATTTAGACGTGCATCTTTATGCCCCCGCTTTAAGGAAGGTTTTGCTTTCATTCTGCTGTAAAAAAATACTTGTTGAAGCTTTAATCCTTTTGTATAGTGCTTTTTGAAACTTTGAAAAATGATGAAATTTCACGCACAGATAGATTATCAACTGGAGGCATTTTTAAGAATATTCTATCATCATGTAAATTTTTTTATTAATCTGTTCAGACTAGTTTTATAGTATTCCATGTTCCACCTGATCTCAAAACTCAATGAATATCGCTCAAGGATCTCTTTATTTTTATCAATATCTGTACAGTAATTCGTTCCTGTGCTTTTAAATATAAAATCTTAATGATTTCATCATTAGAAACTACTTTAGAACATGGCACTTTTATAAGAATGCGCAGAAAATGTCTTTTCTGGATCTCTAACAAAACAATACATTGAACTCATTAAAGTATAGCACATGATATTTCAATTAAAGGTAAAAATTATTCTCCATTTACAGGAGCCCTCCCCCCCCCCCAAATCAAAAATATTTTATTTCGTGAAGAAGAGTGTAAAAGAAAATATGTAATGCTGTATTGTGTCTATATTTTTGGGGCAGCAAATTTTTACATATTTTAATGAATGTTTTATAATTTGAAACATAATATACATTTGATTATAATTTATATGTGTATATCAGCAACTGCTTATTACCTATCTCACAAATTTTAATTGTACCTTATTACTTTTTATGTTAATGCAAATTTCATTGATTGTCTAAAATTTGGGACAGGGTGTATATATAGACAGATGCATTGGATACTTAATTTTAATTTTGAAATTTATTTTGCTGGCACTGACTCCAAAGAATCAAATAGATGTAAATAAATATAATAATACGCACGATAAATACTACGCTCTTAATTTAATTTCTTATTACAATTATATAAGGAAATTAGTTTTCGCTTTGCAGTAGTTTTAGAAGTAGGTTCAATTTTTGATAGAAAAGTTTATTTTTCTCTTTTTAGTTAAAAGTTAACGATTTTCTGAAATCGGTTAGTTAAAATTATAATAGAGAAAAAAATATTGCAAACCATACATGTATGTCAGGTGTTAGGTCTTGAACAAAAGATTTCCTTCTTCGATAACCAGAGCTTAAATCTGGCGCCTTAGACCGCTCGGCCATTCCGTCCGCACTCTATGCGAACATATTCAACACTTTCAATTAGCGAAAAATCACTAACTATTAGTTCTTGCCTAATTACTAAAAAAGTTCTGAATCAATTTCGATGAAATGTGAATGGGTCAATCCATTTCAAGTGGTCCAGAAAATAATATTTTGGTCGCTCGACCATTTTTAAAAAATCTGAAATTTTTTATACAACAACCCTAACATGACGTAAGTTCAAAATGGCCGTTATTTTAATTTTACTATTTTTTGTTTGTGCATGGCGGCCATCTTTGTTTCATCGTGTTCAGCCATTTTCTCAGATACTAGGATACACAAAATTGTAAATATCTCGTCTTTTATTTTACCAATTGAAATGGGGTTTGCAGCATTTTGTTCTGAATGAAATAGGATAAATGTACAGTGGTAGAATAATTTTGAAAAATAAATTTTTACAGGTGAAATTTTAGCACAAAATTTAAGATTTTTTTCCAAAATCTATCCATTTGCAAGAGGAATTTTTTTATGCAAGGAAAACTGTCAACCTTACACAATTTTTTCTACAAATAGGTCAAAAGTGTGTGTACTCATGCACCAAGTCCCAGATCTGGGAGTTAATTTCTCTTTGCGAAAAAAATTCCGAAATTCTTCAAAAATTTCAAAAATCGCACTTTTTAGGCTTTGATATCTCTGGTGGGGCACGAGGTTAAAAATTTGAAATTCCGGCCTTTGATAGTATTGTGTAGTAGTGTTATGTACAAAAATTTCAAGAAGGAGATTTGACTACAAGCTGAGATATGACATGGACAATATGTGAAAAATAATACAAACTATTGTAACCTAGTATGTAATTGTTCCACAAGACTGTCAACCTTACACAATTTTTTTCTACAAATAGGTCAAAAGTGCGTGTACTCATACACCAAGTCCCAGATCTGGGAGTTGATTTCTCTTTGAGAAAAAAATTCCGAAGTTCGTCAAAAATTTCAAAAATTGCACTTTTTAGGATTTGATATCTCTGGTGGAGCGCGAGATAAAAATCTGAAATTCTGACCTTTGATAGTATTTTGTAGTAGTGTTATCTACAAATAAATTCAAGAAGGAGATTTGACTATAAGCTGAGATACGGTGATTAAAAAATTTTAAGAAATGCTATTATGAGTACATTAGGAGAAATGAGATTAGTCTCATTTATTACAATATTTACACAGAAAATATCGTTTTTTGAAAACAGTTTAATAATAATTTTTTTTATTTACAAAGATACTATATATGCTCAACAAAGATCTTAACACTATTTACGAGAGATGTTATGAGTTCGACCAGTTACTGTTGTCAGCCCATACGACTCTTCTTTCTCAAAATTTTATTTGAAGGCACCCAAGTCTTGTCATCCCTTGTTAATTTGAATGAAATTCTCTAGATTTAATAATTGAAACCATGTCAACTCGATCAGTTGCAACCCACTGCCTGAAATTTAGTTTTCCTGAAATGTGTACCGAGTAAAATTGTTGCAATAGCATTTGTAGTAGGTTTGTTCCTCTGGACAAATAGTGTATTGGCTTAGCATTCATTCTGAATTGTTTAAATCACACAGACGCATTTGAAGAAGATATTTGTAATTAACATTTAACTTTGTACCATAAATAATTAATTTAAAATTTTGGAGGTATGAACAATTACATAGAAGATTACAATAGTTTGGCAGTATTGTTTTCACATATTGTCCATGTCATATTTCAGCTTGTAGTCAAATCTCCTTTTTAAAATTTTTTGTACATAACACTACTACACAATACTACTAAAGGCTAGAATTTCATATTTTTATCTCGTGCTCCACCACAGATATCAAAGCCTAAAAAGTGCGATTTTTGAAATTTTTGACGAATTTCGGAATTTTTTTCTCAAAGAGAAATCAACTTCCAGATCTGGGACTTGGTGTACGAGTACACGCACTTTTGACCTATTTGTAGAAAAAATTGTGTAAGGTTGACAGAATTGTGGAACAATTACATAATAGGTTACAATAGTTTGACAATATTATTTTTCACATATTGTCCATGTCATATCTGAGCTTGTAGTGAAATCTCCTTCTTGAAATTTTTTGTACATAACACTACTACACAATACCATCAAAGACCAGAATTTCAAATTTTTATCTCGTGCCCCACCAGAGATATCAAAGCCAAAAAAGTGCGATTTTTAAATTTTTGAAGAATTTCGGAATTTTTTTCGCAAAGAGAAATTAACTCCCAGATCTGGGACTTCGTTTATGAGTACACACACTTTTGACCTATTTGTAGAAAAAATTGTGTAAGGTTGACAGTTTACCTTGCATAAAAAATTTCCTCTTGCAAACGGATAGATTTTGGAAAAAATTTTAAATTTTGACTAAAATTTCACCTGTAAAAATTTATTTTCAAAAATTATTCTACCACCATACATTTAGCCTATTTTATTCTGAACAAAATGCTGCAGACCCCATTTCAATTGGTAAAATAAAAGACGAGATATTTTTAATTTTGTGTATCCTAGTATCTGAGAAAATCGCTGCACATGATGAAATAAAGATGGCCGCCATGCACAAACAAAAAATAGTAAAATTAAAATAACTGTCATTTTGAACTTTCATAATGTTAGGGTTGTTGTACAAAAAATTTCAAATTTTTTAAAAATGGTCGAGCGACCAGTGATGGACCACTTGAAATGGATTGACCTGAATCTAATCCATTCTAGAATCCATTGGAACACATACAAAAAATTTCATTAAAATCGGTCCAGTTGTTTAGGAGGACTTCAGTCACACACAAAAGAATTATACACGAAAAATCATTTATTTTATTAGTTTTGCTTAATTACTAAAAATGTACTGAATCAATTTCGAGGAAATGTGAATCTAAACCTTTCTCGAATCCACTGGAACACACAAAAAAATTTCATTAAAATCGGTCCAGTCGTTTGGGAGGAGTTCAGTGACATGCACACGCACAGAAGATTTATATATATAAAGATTATTTTAGAATGAAATATGATAAATAAAATATTTACTAAAATTACCATAAGTAATAAGAGATAAGGTAAACCGTAATATGAAATTAAAATTACTTTAGTATAATAGCTTTTATTTTTTATTATCATTAAATATTTATTCGTTTGTAATTATTACTATATACAATGAATTACTTTGTAAAAAATTAATCTGAAATAAAATTAAGCCTCCAAAGAAATATATATATAAGAAAACAATTGCAAGAACAAATCATTTGACATTTGACACGATTTATATGCAAGAATGCCGCACTTGGTAATAATAAATAATAATATCAATAAGAATATAAGATTAACTGTAACTTATAGCATTATATTAAATTATATTACATAGATATTATTACTTGATTCATACTTGGAAATAAATCTATTAACATCATCGTCCATAGTTCATTTTTTTCATCATATTTATTGAACAAAAATTGAAATAAATTTATCGTCATCTTAAGTAACCAAGATAATAGATTTATACAATTTTAACAGTTAATTAATCAATGAAGTATTGTTGCAAATGAAATGCCACTTGAAAATTTGCAATTGAAGATTGGCTCACTTATAATTTTCTTCGAAATTTGAATGTCCCAAAATTATGTAGTGGCACGCGATTGGTCATAAAAAAAAATCATGGCCAACATTCTTGAAACCACTATTTTGAGTGTAAAATTTCAAGGTGAAGTTGTACTTCAACCACGGTAACATAAAAAAATGTACCTGTTATAAAATAATTTAAGTTTCAACTTTTTCACATCTAATTAAGATAACTTTAAGTTTTTATTTAACACAGCCTCTACATTTCACTTCGCTCATGATATATATATACTCACATGCTATCGGTTGGTCGAATTGTGATAAATGTACACACAGTGACATTAGATATTGTTATACATTTTTAATAAAAATTTCTTCAAAACGATCCAGATTGTTACAGCTTATTCAAAAATTTAATTTTCGAATTAAAGACGTGACTACAGGACAACATCTGTCCGGTCCGCTAGTTTAAATATAAAATTTTTATTAAGTAACAGGACTGAAAATATTTATAGTTCCAAATTTTACATAAATTATGTTTAATTTTATTTTTTATTTTTTTCTTATTTAATATTTCCGATAAGAAATATTTTTATATAAAAACAATTGAATTTTTGTTATGAAATTAATTAGCCAGACAAATACATTTGTAGGTTAAAGTGGCTGTTAATTAACGCACATGTAATTTTGATAGAAAATTATACAAAGTAGCCACTTCAATTCCACACTGAAAGTGCAAAATGTATAGTTTTCTATACACACTTTAAAACTCTTGAAACATTAAATACATCGTATTAGCCTCCGATGCTATTTCTTTCAGACAAGCTAAAAAGTGTCGTTTCAAAAATTGTGGCCCACTTTTTCATAATCTGGCCATTAAAACGAGACATTCATACAATCTATATATTTAAAAGACCTGGCTGTTTTTTTTAGTCACCAGCCCTGAATTTTCTACCCGATTTTGATAATTATTTTTTTTAATGAAAATTTTTTATTTGTAATTGTGCCCATTTTAGCTATTTTTTATTTTTTTTCCATTTTTATATTTTATTTTTAAATTTAAATGCTTTTTACTATATTTCTTCAAAGTGGTGGCAAATCACTTTAGCTTTTCTCTCGATAATAAAAATTTATTTTCCATTATCCCTTTCCACCAGTCAGAAGCTTTATTTCATCAGTGAACATGTAGTCACATTTAAAAGAAAAAAGTTAATTGTTTTCGTAAAATTTAACCACAATAAAATGATTTTGTATAATTATGGACTAATTGAAGTAAAAAAAAAAATATTTATTTACTGAGAAATAATATTAATAATGTAAATAAAATAGCAGAAAATAATTTAAGATAAAAATTAATGTCTAAAGCAAAATAAGAAAAATTTCAAATGAGGAAAATGATGTCATTCAGCAACCAGATAAATGGGAATTACAATATTATTACGGATGCATTTTTCATATTACTAATAACAGTAACATTTAAAAAACATTTGAAGCGAAAATGACGTCACTATTTAAAGCATCGCATTTTCACTCATAACGAAATTACATTTCAATATTTCTTTTCATTATCTACACTGATATTGAGGTTTTACATTCATATTATTTCAGTTAGTGAAAATAATGTCATAGTAAAAATGAAATTAGTTTTTTTGTTAATAAAACTATTTTTCTGTGAGTGCATATAAAATAAAATATCTGGATTTCGCCGGCACTTAGATTACAATTTTAACTGAAGATGTGCGAATATTTGCATGCAAAATTGTAACTAGCAAACTTGACATTAAGTTTGGAAAAATATTTATTATATATTGATTCAATAATGTAATTACTTTTGCTTTTTTAAAAAAACCAAATCGATCGGTTCCTTTATGGGGATTCCACTCGTTTTATTGTTAAAATGCATTTCCCTTTTCTCAGAGTCTATAAAAAAGCGTTTAAACTAAAGAAAAAATCCGATTCTGATGAATCTAGTCAATGAAGACGTAGTACGTCAAATTGTATCTCTTTATTATTCGGCAAATCCAATGTCTCAGAGAGAAATTGCTAATCAGTTGGGTATTTCACGCTGTTCTGTTTGCTATTATATTGATAAACACAAGAAAAATAAAGTTTTATAGTTCATTGCATTCTAAACGGGGCAATTGCATTCTAAACGGGGCAATTGCATTCTAGACCTCTATTGATTTTTTTTTTTCTAATCGGAGGCGAAGCTGAATTCTGCAATGGCATAATCTACATTTAACATTTTTTTTTTTTTGGTGCGTGGGGGGAAGAAGGACAGAGTGTAAAATATATGAATTTTGAAAATCCTTTAAAAACGTTTTTTACCAGCGTACTTAGCTTTTTAATCCCGTATTGTATTTCTGAGAATAGTTGTAACTGTAAAACCAAAAATATACCGCTGGAAATCCCACACAAAGATCTTTTAATTTCATTTACTCATGATTGTGTATCTTGGAGGGTATGATCGACCGGGAGGCAGCAGCACAGATCAAGTCATCGAGTTCACGGATAAAAATCTAGGATTAGTTAAATTTCAATTCGCATATTAAAACGCAATCTGTCTACAAGTCTAGATCTAAAAGTCTACATATAAAAATTTGATTTTAGCGGTTCAAATGTAGGTTTACCACTGTGATTTTCTGCACCCAAAAGTGTGAAAATATAGAGAATTGGGAGCAGGATAATATAATGGTAAACCTTTAAGTCAACCGGTAAAATCAAGTTTTTAGGTGCTCTCCACCAAGATATTAGATGGATGACCGATTGTGAATCGAGATTCAACTAATCTGAAGTTTTTATCTGTGAACTTAATGAGATGTTTGCCGTACATGACCTTTCGGTCTATGTTAGTAAATATTATTGATCCTAAAGAGGTATTTTTTGAAAAACACACTTGCACCAAGTAACATGACACATTGAAAAAATTCTTTACACATTTCAAGAGATAACTATATTCTGAGTAAAATTATACAGAGTGTATGGACAATATACTAATCGTAACACGATAGTAATTGTTACCTCTACAATTTTTACTATTTAATATCTTTTGATAAACTTCAAATTTTAATGGAAAATGTTACTCACATTTAGTACCTTTAGTACTCATATTGCTGCGACAAATCACAACTCCTACGGTGAGTAAAAACACTAAATCTAAAACAATAAAACGTATATGGGAAAAACCAACAACATTTTTAATTTATCTATCTTCGAAATTAGAAAACAGGCTGTTGCCTCAAAATACATCAAAATTTTGTTTTTCTCAATATCTTTTTACATGAGACAATCACATACGAGCGTGCAAATAAAACAAAGTATTAAAATGTCAATTCAACTCAATGTTTCTTTTCTCTTTTTCTCTTTTTTCTACACTGTTCATTGTTGATCGCGTGTGATATCGCGTGATTTCCTAATATCCTCCCACCTTCTGATTACCTTGTATAATCAGAACTAATTCTAAACTTAGAGGAATTGATCAATGTCACTTGTTATAAAATCAGTCTATCAGGAATTTTCAGGAGCCTTCCAGCTCTTCTGTGTCTAGGCGATTCCTTGCTTGAGGATGCATCCAAAATTGTAGCTTTGTTCAGTATTTTCACTTGGTTGTGGACAGTCTTTGGCTTCGGACAGTCAGTGGGCGTAGCTATCTCTAGTGGATACATTCTTTGTTCAGGTCGTAAAAACTCATGTTGTGATGTTTGAACTCTTACGAGTCGAACTTTCTTGTCTCTACCAGGTATAAGTTCTGTGATTCGACCTAAAGGCCAATCAATTCGCTTTTTGTTATCTGATCCGATCAATACAACATCACCGACAGCTATAATTTGCTCTTGGTGTTTCTTCTTTGCTCGTTCAATTAATGCACCTAAATATTCGGACCTGAAGCGATCTTTTAACTCCTTTTGCAATGACTGCCGATATTTCAATCTGTTACTTAATGATTTTTGTTCCACAATATCCAGGTCTGGGAGATTGAATTCTTCTATACTTTGTAGAAACATAGATGGGGAGATAGGTTTTACAGTTGCGTCTTCCGAAAGGTATGTTAACGGTCTTGCATTTATTACACTTTCCACATCTTTCAAAATTGTGTTCATTTCTTCATAGGTGAGGTAAGCATGACCTAATACTCTTTTGAGGAGATCTTTCATTATTCTGATAAGTCTTTCCCAAAAGCCACCCCACCACGCTGCGGTTGGTGGATTAAATTTCCAATCAATGGCATTGACAGAACTGTATTTTTGTATTCGTGACCAGTCTAGGCTTCTCAATAAATTAGCTGATACTTTGAAGTTCGTGCCGTTATCGGAATAAATGACAACACATCTTCCTCTCCGTGCTATGAATCGCCTTAGTCCCATTAAAAATACCTCTATCGAAGCAGCGGTCACTAACTCTAAATGCACTACTCTGTATATTGCACAGATAAATATCAGTATCCAACTTTTTTGCATTTTCTTCAAGTACAACGGACCTGCCATGTCTATACCCGTAATCTGAAAAACGTTAGCATCCTTTATTCTATTTTCCGGTAGTGGCGCACTATCTCTCCATAAACTTTTCCCACTTAATCGTTTGCACACAACACACTGTGCTAACACTTGTTTTACATTTCTACGACCATTACGTATCCAGTATTTATCTCTCAATAAATTAAGTAGGATCTGTAATCCAGCGTGACAATATTTTACATGAACATGATAAATGAGCCGTTTTACAACTTCATGCTTTGCTGGCAAGACTATAGGTTTCAGGAAATCTTCACTGTCTTTTCTGTTCGTTATTTTGGTGCGTAGTCTAATTATATCTTGTTCATCTTTCCATGTCTGTAAAGTACGCAATCTGTTATCATTCTCGGGAAAAAATGCTTCTCTCTGAACCATGCGTAGAGTCTTCAATTCAGCTTCCTTAAATTCAGATGACGTCAGTTCTCCTTCTCTTTTCACTTTGGTACTTTTGCAGTTATGCCTGAAACGTAATATCCATGCAACCATCCGTATGATTTTTACATAACTGGAGAAATATCTGTAATACCAACTATCTTGTTTAACACCAGAATTCGTTATCATGGAAACTGACTTTATTCGTTCCTTCCGAATTTCGTCTTCATCATAGTCTTGGTTAGTAGAGATCGGATGTTTTTCAAACTCTGTTGAATCTTTCAGCCAAGTTGGACCCTCCCACCATCTTCTGGCAGCTAGCTGTCCTGCCTTACATCCGCGAGTTGGCAGATCTGCAGGATTTTTATCACTTGGCACATACATCCATGATGAAGGACTGCTTAGTCTACTGATCTCTAGAACTCGATTTCGTACAAATACTGACCAATTGTCATCTCTGGATATCCAAGCGAGTACTGTAGATGAATCGCTAAAATAATACTTCTTCATCTTTTCCCAACTGAGCGCATCTACAATAGTTTGCGCCAAACGAGCTCCCATAGTTGCCGCCAATAATTCCATTCTTGGTATCGTGACATTCTTCAAAGGTGCGACTCTTGATTTGGCTGCTATGAAAACTAGCTCGACTTGGCTTTCAATTTCTATTCTCAGGAATATAACTGTTGCGTAAGCATCTTTACTTCCATCTACAAATGTGTGAAGTGAACACGCTTCTATGTTTCCTGGAGTCATTTTCATGTATCTTGGAATCTCCATATCTTTCAAAACTGATAATTCTTTGAACCACAATAAAAACTCTTTACGTAACTCACCAGTTATCTCTTCATCCCATTTGAAACCTAACTTCCAGGCTCTTTGCAACATTATTTTTGGACAAATCGTGACTGGCGACGTAAAACCAAATGGATCAAATATTTTATGCACAATTGATAACATACTGCGTTTAGTGAACTTTTCTGTGTCGAAATTTTGCAAAGAACTTAAATTTATCTTTAACATGTCGGTATGGTTCTTCTAAATGAGACCTAAAACGTTGGTTTCATTCGTGTTTGGCGCTTCTTGACGATCACCTGCGTACCCCCATTGTCTTAGATCAAAACTACCTTTCGCCATAAGCGTCTTAGCATCTTCGATAAATTTTTTCAATTCTTCTTCGCTGTTCATACTGGTTACGACATTATCCACATAAAAACTATGCAACAGTCTATCTTTAAAACTTTCAGCAAAATCTGGAGTCCTTCGGATGTGATATTCGATGACTGATGAAAGAAGAAATTGACTGCATTTCACACCAAATACAACTAGGGTATGCTTGAAGATCATTAATTTCTTTTCTTTTAAGTCTTTCCACCATAAAAAACGTAGGAAATTTCGATCTTTTTCACAAATGCTGATTTGTAAAAAAGCCTTCTTAATATCTGTAATTAAACCGAGCTTTCTTTCTCGAAAGCGTAGAAGAACATCTGGAATTAGCTCAATCAAGTTGGGTCTGCATTGTAGGCATTGATTCAGAGATGGATGATTCGCGAATCTTGCTGACGCGTCAAATACAGGACGAATTGGAGTTGTGATACTACTCTCTTCTATGACTGGATGATGCGGCAAATAATTACCGTACAATTTCGTTTCGCAAGAAGGAACTTCTTCTATAATTCCTTCGTTTATCCAATCCTTAAAAACATCTTCGTCTTGTTGAAACATATTCTTAGCGATTAACATGGAGGTGGTGTTTTCTAAACGTTTCATCGCCAAATTAAAGTTATCTGGAAGTGTTGCTGCGTCATCAGCCCAAGGAAGGCAAACTTCGTAACGATTTTTGTCATTTACCTGTACTGTTTCTAAGAAATGTTTCTTAGTTTGGCGATCTATCTCTTCTTTTGACTTCTTCTCTATGGGATCTGTAATTCCGATTAAATCAAGCCTCCATAGATTTGAAATATCTGCTTCTTTCACAACATCAATGTTACGGTCATCGCCAAGTTTTCAGATGAGCATGCATTTTCACATGGTACTTTTCCCATTAATGTCCGTCCAAAATACGTTTCCACTGCAACTAAACCAGATGACAATATTTTTCTTTGTCCAGTTAACATTTTTCCCATAATATCAGCTCCGATTAAAACTTCTATGGCACCACAACATTGACTCACCTCGCTTAACATGATGCCACTTTCCTTTAATTCTTCTAACCATGGCCCCTGTGTAACAGGTTGAATATCTCCGCATATGCTAACTTGATCCCATACTTCAAAGTTGCACCGGAAGTTTTCGCTCAAATCTCTCATTCTTATTTTATAACAGTTGCGTTGGCATTCTTGAGTAGTAATACCGCCAAACAAAGAATGGATTATCTTTTCTTGCCTAATAGGCTTGTAATTCATTTCTTCTGCTACACTTTTTAGTATGTACGATTTTTGTGATGTTGAATCTAGTAATATACGAACAATTTTTTGTTTACTTTCTGAACTAGCTTCACCTTCAAAGTCTGCAAGAGCACCTTGGCGCTTTTCTTACTAACATTTGTCATATTCAATTCATCTTTTTTAAATTTCTCTTCAGTTCCTTCTTGAATATCTTTACCGGACGATTTACGTTGATCACACAGTAATGGCACATGGCGCTTATTGCAAATAATGCATTTTATCATCGCGCGGCATCTTTTAGCGGTATGTTCTGGTACTAAGCATACGAAACAGCATCTCTTCTCTTTGGCGATTTTTTGTATTTCTGTCAGGCTTAATTTTCTAGCAGAAAAGCATTCCGAACTTGCGTGTTTTCCTTGGCAAAAAATGCAGGCATTTTTTTTCTCTGTTACGGAAGAGGTAGTCAACAGACCTGCCGCTGTCGAAGTTTTATTAGTTTTATGTTCAAAATTAATGTGATTCTTTTTGGCGACATATTTACGATCTTCATTCTTACCTAAACCAAAACCAGCCACTGCCAGTGACAACTTATCTTCACCTTCTACTTCAGTTCTCAAAAACTGCATAAGACTATTTAATCGTCCTGCGCCTCCGTTTTCTCAGTTGATATGTTCGAACGATTCCATGCTTTTAGAAATTCTGCTGGAAAACAGGATTCTACTAGTGGATATAAGATCGATGCGCATTTGTCAGTTGTAACACCTAAGGTATCTAAAGCCCGTAAATATGATTCCAACTTATCATATAAGGATGTCAACAAGAACTTTCCCTTCGTTTGTACTGATATTATCAATTTGAGTAATTCTCTCACATATACTTCTACTAATATATCTTCTCTGCCAAAACGGGTTTTCAAACTCTCAATTGCTTTGGCGTAGTTTTCACCACTTGGCGGAAAACTCTCTACAACTTTTCTTGCACTGGAGCCGGCAATTGTTGCTTGCACGAGATACTGAAATTTGTCTTCTGGCGCAATTTCTGTATCTTCATCAATTTGTCTAAATTGACACCAAAACGGTAACCAGTCTATGATTTCACCGCCAAACTTTCTGAACTCTAATTTTGGTAATGTAAACTTTCTTCTCATTCCATAAGTATCGATAACTGGATTAAGAATTTCACCTTGGCTGTTTACTGGTAATTGAAGTTTCGCCAATTCTAATTCATGTGCCAATTTTAACTTTTCGCATTCAATCTTTGCTTGTAATTCTGCAACTTCAGCTTCTTTCTTTGCTTGTAATTCTGCAACTTCAGCTTCTTTCTTTTCTTGTAATTCTGCAGCTTCTTTCTTTGCTTGCTCTGCGAGGTTTTCTTTTTCCTTTCTTTCTGAAACGGCATTTTCTAAAACGTTTTGTACAAATTCTGGATCATTTTTATATTTGTTAGAATTGAAAATTAGATCCTTAAACATTGCAAGTGTAGCCGTTGACGATACTTTCTCACATAATTGCTCAGCCAAAAAGATTAAATCTTCTCTTTTAAAACCTATAACCGATTTAAACATTTTGGAAATCTTTATTTCATTTAAACTTTATTAATACTTTTAAAATGAATCTGATAAATATATTTCTTTAAACTCGGATCCTGTCGCGGACGCCAATAATTTATGTATGGACAATATACTAATCGTAACACGATAGTAATTGTTAACTCTACAACTCTAATTTTTACTATTTAATATCTTTTGATAAACTTCAAATTTTAATGGAAAATGTTACTCACATTTAGTACCTTTAGTACTCATATTACTGCGACAAATCACAACACCTACGGTGAGTAAAAACACTAAATCTAAAACAATAAAACGTATATGGAAAAAACCAACAACATTTTTAATTTATCTATCTTCGAAATTAGAAAACAGGCTGTTGCCACAAAATACATCAAAATTTTGTTTTTCTCAATTTCTTTTTAAATGAGACAATCACATACGAGCGTGCAAATAAAACAAACTATTAAAATGCCAATTCAACTCAATGTTTTTTTTCTCTTTTTCTCTTTTTTCTACACTGTTCATTGCTGATCGCGTGTGATATCGCTTGATTTCCTAATACAGAGCATTAGTATGTAGTTACACTTCATTCTCAGGCAATTAATGGTTAGCGTTTAAATTGTCAAAATGTGATCCTAAATGTTTCTTTCTTCCCTACCAGGCTAGATGCAAAAAGCAGATATGTTTGGCAATATTCAGGATAATTTCAGAAATTGGGTTTTCAAATGCGTTGTGCATTTTATAAATTGTTCATTTAGACATCTTTTTTTATAAATTCTAAATTATAATAAATAGATTTGTTATAGTATTCTAAAGGTATTGGAAAGTGTTTTATAATCTTTTCTGGATGCATGAATTTTCGTTTTTGTTTATTTTGCAGCTTTTCCGACCCGTTTATAGTAAAGTACGAGTATGAAGTGGGAAAATAAAAAGCAATATTTATTGCGTCAGGGAATGGATAAATATATTCTCAGAAAAATATATTTCTAGCAGACTTGTGGTAATAATTCAATCAGCACACTTTTTTTTTGTAACACAATAATAACACAAAGTTATAAAATATCTTCCTGAATTTGACCGTAGCACCACTTGTCGGAAAAAAACTGAAATTAGAATAAAATATTATTGAATATTCGATTCTGTGATTGTAGCGCAGTCTGCCAGATCCAATCTAAAACATTCCAAAATCAACAACAATTTATAAATAAAATATTAATTAGATAAACAATTTCCATTGAACCAAATTGTGAATCTAAACCATTATTAGAATCCACTAGAACACACTCAAAAAAATCATTAAAATCGGTCCAATCATACACGTATGTGGGGTTCGAACACACGAGCTTCTTCTTTGAGAACCAGAGATTAAATCTAGCGCCTTAGACCACTGGGCCATTCTGTCCGCACTCTATTCAGCGAACTTATTCAACAATATTAATTAGCAAAAAAATCACTAATTTTATTAGTTTTTCTTAATTACTAAAAAAGTACCGAATCAATTTCCATGAAATGTGAATCTGAACCATTCTCGAATCCACTGGAACACACATAAAAAATTTCATTAAAATCGGTCCAGTCGTTTAGAAGGAGTTCAGTGACATGCACACGCACAGAAGATTTATATATATAAAGATTTGCATTGGATACTTAATTTTAATTCTGAAATTGGTTTGGCTGGCACCGAATCCAAAAAATCAAATAAATGTACATAAATATAATAATAAACACGATAAATACTACGCTCTTAATTTAATTTCTTATTAGAATTATGTAAGGAAATTATTTTTCATTTTGCAGTAATTTTTGAAGTCGGTTCAATTTTTGATAGAAAAGTTTATTTTTCTCTTTTTAGTTAAAAGTTAACGATTTTTTGAAGTCGGTTAATTACAATTATAATACAGAAAATTACTGTAAATCACACACGTACGTCTGGAGTGGAGTTCGAACACACGACCTCCTTCTTCGAGGTTTGAGTTTGTTTTATTTTTGTCGTCCGATTATCTACACTAGGGATATAGGCCAGGGGGGAGTGCCCTTTGTGGGGGGTCTTTCTAAGGAAACCTAATCCGTATTTAAGCAAGGTTCGAAGAAAACCACGAAAACTCCGAACGGTTAGGCCGACAGCCGCGATTGGGTTTGAGCCCAGCACCTGCCGTCTACCAGTTGGGAGGTCACTCTCGGCCACTGGTGGGGCCCCTCCTTCTTCGAGAGCCAGAGGTTAAATATGATGCCTTAGACCACTCGGCCATTCTGCCCGCTCTTCATCCAGCGAACTTATTCAACACCTTTAATTAGCGAAAAATCATTAACTATTAGTTTTTGCCTAGTTACTAAAAAAGTACTGAATCAATTTCGATGAAATGTGAATCTAAACCCTTCTCGAATCATCTGGAATACACACAAAAAATTTCTTAAAATCGGTCCAGTCGTTTAGGAGGAATTCAATGACATAGACTCACACAGAACATTTATACATATAAAGATTTGTGACAAAGTCCCCCCCCCCCAATTTATCAAGTAATTATTCGGAAATATATCTTTCGAACTGATATTTCTTTCTCCATTTTTCTTGTAATGGCAATCTCCTTTATTTTGTCACTGCATGCATATTATTATTCCACTTTGATGAACAGAATAAGTATACTTAATATGAAGCATTCCCATTGTGTGTGATGAAAAGAAGAATAAACGATGATGGGCTTAAGATTAAACTTGGAAAAAATTATATTTTAGTTATGTTAGTAGCATACGATACTAACCAAGTTCCCAGAAAATGCTGTGGATACATGAATATGTCATTATTATTTAACTCCAAGCTTAATTAATAAGTGGAAATAAGTGGGTTTAAATTGAAATGCTTCATGAATGTGCTACATATTTGAAGCAAAACCAAAGACCTTAAATAGTGAGTTTTATAGCTCTTCTCTATTTCTACCAGGTTTTTTTAAACATTAATCACCTTAAATCAATCTAAATATCTAAGCTTTTGTAATGCTGGTAAACATTAACGATCTTAAGAATATTAACGAAACATTAATTTTTATAATTAGATCTTAGCATATATCCACTTTAACTTAAACGATATAGTTTATACTTGCTAAAATCCTCTTAAAAATATATGTAGATAGATCTTTTTTTAGTTTATGTGATTAAAGAATTTTTATCTTTTAAGTAAAATTTAAGAATTCCAAAAAGAAACAAAAATAAAAAAGGTAAAATGCCATCAATATTCATACATATCTTGAAAGAAACTATGTTTTCTATTAGTAAATGTTCTTCACAAAAAATAAAATTAAACTTAGAAAAAACAAATTTTTTTTCCACTGCCCAGAAAAACTGATGAAGTGAGCCGAAAGGACATTCCTTGTATATTTTGTTCTACAAATATTAAATCTTCGTGAAATTCGTGTGGTGCTTCTTTTAAAGTTCTTTATTGTTTTTTACCGATTATGAGAATGAAAATATCAAATTAGCTTAACAAAGGTCTTTAAAACTAATTACCATAAAAAAATTAAAACACATTTAATCGTATTTGAGATAAAACAATACTAAAGAATTTAAAGTAACTGTTTTTAAAAACATATAATTCAATTTTCTGGAGGATAAATGTAAGAGTTTTGAAAATATAAAATGTCAGTTTTCATAAAATCAGAATCATTTTAGGGACAATATATTTATGTAAATATGTTTTTTGTAACTCTTATAAGGAAGCTTCAAAAGAGGTATTTCTTTATTCAAAGCATTAATATTACATTTTCTAAATTTTAAAATACCCAATTAACTCCTTAATTATGAATAAAACTGAAATTACATTTGCAACATCCAGTTATATTTAAAGCGTAACGTAACAAAGAATTATTTATGTATGATAGTCACATTTATTCTCTTCTTTTCATGTCTATTAGTAAAGTAGGCAAATAAAAAATGTATAACATTCTTTATACATCGCTTCAAAAAAAAGAAGAAAATTGCAGAAAATAATATAATTTTTAGACATTGATAACGATATCATTAGAGAGGTAGTGTTTGTGAGAGAGGAATATGTATCCCTGGAATTATACCGTATGATGAACTAAGAGAAAATGATGATGCAAAATTACTAAAAAATTAAAAACCTTATATATTTGCAGCTCTATAGGAAAAACCCTCCAACTGCTGTTTGGTGGTGCGGATAGTGCTGAAAAATCTAATAAAATACGCTTAGGGGAATTTTTCTGAATAATTAAAAGATTATAATTGTATATTCTGACTGTTAAAACATTCAAAATTATTGAAGACATAAACACATATATGGAATCCGAAAACAATAACCGGGTTACCATGTGAGACAAAAATCGCTATTTTGTTGTAATCACGCCAACGTGGTGCGTGTATGACATGTGTGCCGCATTTTTATTGTTTCATATTAAAAAAGTAATATTTTTCAATATTTATACAATGTATTTTATATAAAAAATTCCATTTATCTATTTTTACATATAAATATGAATAATTTGTGTATAAAACAATAATAATATCTAAAAATTATACTTATGAGCGTAAATTCTTATAAAACAAGTTGAAAGATTTTTGTTTTGCTTTCAATATTGTTTTATATCATTTGACGTCAAATCACACCTTTTGAAGACCGAATTGACGCCAAACTACTCGCCAATTGTGCCAAGATTTAAAAAAAATCGTCTATTAAATCTAACATTTAAATCTAAAATCAAAAATTTTAACATTTTTGAAAGTCAGAAAATAATTCTACAAAATAATTTATTTTTACTTTATTACTAATTTATTTTAAATCAATAACACAATATTTTCCCTTTTTCTGTGTGGATTTGTTTATGGAGTATTACCAGTAGTATGCACAAGGTGGCGTTATTTTCGGAGCAAAGTCAGTTAATACACTGGCAATTATCGGGACATTTTCTCCCATACGCTTTCTTCGTATTGTCAAGTCTTTTATTATGATAAAGGAGTGTTGGTTTAAAAATGTGAAATGTCTTACGTGAATATATAAGTTTTTTTACTATTATTATTGTTTGACTATTTTAAATACGGCTTTTTAGGTGCGTTCGTAATTATGTATATACGTAGCACCTATAGTGGTCGTTCAGTCCGTCCGTCTGTCTGTCCGCATATAACAACGCAAAAACTACCCAACCGAATCATTTGAAATTTAAAATACATAATTATCAAATAATTTTGTCCAGTCATTTCAAATGTTATGAAAATTGGATGCATAGATCAATTACAAGGGCAATCAAAATTATCCCATTACATGTGTAATGGAATACTTTTGATTGCCCTTACCGTAATATTACGGTATATGGGGAAAAAAGTTTCAAATGCATTTTAATCGTTTGAAATTTAAAATACATAATTATTACATAATTTTGTCGAGTTACTTCAATTTTTTTGATAATCGGGTGCATAGATCAATTACAGAGACAATCAAAAGTATTCAATTACATTACGGTCAATAGGGGAAAATGTTTCAAATGTATTTTAATGGTGTTACACTTATTCGAACTTAATAAAATTTATATGCAACTATAGGTACATATTATAATATACATTTTACATAATTTGTGGTGCAAAGAACATTTGTTATTGATTTACAAGGCCACACAAAAGTATTCTATTACAAAATGGTACAGGGAGAACATTGTTTGATAAGGTGGTTAAAGCATTTTATTGAATTCATTATTTTTATATTTTCTTTCTCTTTTAATATTCAGATGTAAACAGGATTCTTGCTTCCGCTCGCTATTGCTCCAAATCTCGACTAAATGCTCCATTTGGATGGTAAAAAATAATCGGACTCGCCAAATGGCGAGAGCTCAATTTTTTCTCTTTTTCTGTGTGTCCCAATATATTTGATATCCTTATCATTGTTGCTGAATAATTGATCTCAATTTCCATGGTTTTTCGCACCTTTCCATTTACATTGCTCTATTTATAAAGATTATATTCATCTCCATGCCCTATTTATAAAACAAATTCAGTATAGCAACAGGTAAAGATTTATGAGCTGTTAGTTAATCACTATCAATGCGCCGGCATTGTGCCAGTAAAAACATCAGTTGTACGCAAAATCTTATTTGGTCATTTTTTCTTCCTATAGGTTAAGAGTCGAAATCTGTTCGAGCAATAAGTCGAGTGTATGTTTTAGCAATGGTAAATCTATTATAGTTGATTTTAATTTGAATTTAGACTGCTAAAAGAATGCCTGAAACTTTTACGCAGGTAAAAGAGATTTAGAATGTACTTATTTTTAATAGTGTCTGCAATGGAATTTCATATTTCTATTTTATAAGTAATTGCTAAAAACACGCTTAATTTATAACATTTGAATTAAAAAGGGTATACAATAAGCGTTACAGATGTATTTTTCAGTGTTTCACGCTGAATCTATTTTGAACATTTTATTAAAAGTGGCTCGTGATTTTTATTTCTTATTTGCAAAATTGCGAATACCAATGAGAACGCGTAATCATTTAATTGTTATTTGTGAAGTTTTTTTTTCTATTCGTGATAGTCGCATGTAAATAACTTTTCACGCGAATTTAAATGTGAAGAAAATATTATTCTTTAATTATTTGACAAATGTTTAAAATAGACCTTTTCTAAATTATATAAAAAAATTTCTCTCAAAATGTTGAAAACTTGAATTTTAAATAGAAAAAAATCCTGAAAAAATGTGTCAAATAAACAAAATAAATACGGTATGCACACCGCAAAATTTTAATGCAGAAAATGATCTAAAAGTGCTTAAACTTCTATGTATAGTTTTGCTGCTATGAAACCTTTTTTATAAAACAATTTTGATTAACTTTAATCTTTAATATCTTTTAAAATAACTAGTACACCGAACCCGGGGTTCCCGGGTCACAAAGTAAAGGTGAAAAACATTTTTAAAATTTTAAATTGGAAAGTCTAATAATTTTTTTCTGCTTAATAGGCTTTTTAAACTGCCAACTAATTCCAAATAGCAATTTTATATATGAAACATATTATTTATGTAATCATATACAGCTTTAAAAATTATCGGTACTTCCGTATTAGCAGGGCCGTAGCTAAGGGGAAGCTATGGGCGGCTCAGCCCCCCCTAAAATATTTTGAGCCCCCCTCTCCCTGGAAAAGATTCCAAGATCACTCAATGAATTTCTGTTCCGAAAATTCAAATGAAATATTGTTTAAAAATCTACTTTTGTTTTGAAACTTTTTCACAGTTTTGCAGAGTTACTAAATTGTATCTAAAATAAGTGTTTCAACACTCCCTCATCCTATTTTTACATATGAAGCTAACATGATGGGCTATTTTGCACCAGGTATACACTCAAAACTTCATCATCATATACTTTTCTAAGCATAAAATGAAGTTATTTTAACAGTTTAATAAGAAACAGAGTACCTACATTATGAATGTGCACTAATTTATCTTTCTGCGTCAGAGAGAGAGAAAAAAAACTATGAGCCCCCTTACATTCTCCTGAGCCCTTCCTATTGTTCACTACGGCCCTGCTTATTAGACGCAAGATAGCAGTTATCAGCCAAAGATTTCGCCAAAGAATAAAATTGCATTCTCAGTTTTTAAAAACAACTAAGAAAATATGACACCTAGATATTCTTTAAAATACATTTTTGTAAAGATTAATTGATGAATCTTTTATAAAGTTAACTAACGAACTAAAAGTCACTAAATTAATAGTTAAAAACGAAATAAAACCAACAACATTCACCGGGTTTTATAGCCGACGATATATTGACATAACAGGTTTTTAATTATTATTTTTTCAGTTGCTATGAAAAAATGACAACTAAAATATACATTGATCTGTTATTTTCCATGGAGAAAAGAGATAGATGGAGGTGCAGTATGTGATTAAAACGGTTTGATGGGCGTTATTCTTCCAATATAAGTCTCTCATTCGGCCCAAACAAAACAATCACATGGAACAGAGACCAAATTTTTTAACATCATTTTTTCTCTAAATGAAAAAGATCTGAATATATTTTAGTACTATAAAATAGCATTTCATTGTATTATGAATTAAATATGCATCGCCAAAAGTTTTTCTTTTTTGTGAAAGCACGCCGTTGTGTTTGATGCAATGCAGCGAATTTTAGAGTTACATTTTTGGGGTCACCTCCAGCCACTAAACTGCATCTCTATTTTTTTTTCTTTTTTACTCTATGGCTATTTTTTCTCTTTTTCCCACATAAATGCGATACTCAAATTGCCACCATTAGAGAAATTGAACCAAAAACTACAAAAAAATTAATATCTCAAAAACAAATTAAGATACAGTTTTCTAACAAACGGCATTTAAAAGTGCATTTTTTTCTCCAAACGATGGTATAAAGATTGAAAACGTGCAATGTCTAGAAGTTTAAAAATTTACAATAGCGAAAATTGCAAAACCGAAATTTCATCGGAAAGTGTTGCCATTCAAAACATGACGTATGCGTTACGCACAGATACGTTTGGCCTTTATTATATAGATTCTTCGATTTAAAAGCTGTCTCTATTGACGTATTTACAGTAAATTTCCTTTAAAAAAATGTGGAAATTGGGATAGTAGTAAAGCACGTTGTAAAAATAATAGCTTACAGACGTATTATTTGCAGAAAAGAATATAATTAAAAATATTCCATTATCTTATCTAGTTATCTTTTTATGCGATTGAAATGGGGACAAATCTCAAATAGAATGAAGCATACTAAAAGTGAATGATTTCTATTGGTAACTAATCTTTTCAGTTATCAACTGAAATGGAAAGTGATTTCGTTTCCGCATTTTGCACGAATTTTTATCAAGATTGTGATTTAATCAAAATCAAAAGGCTTTTTAAACATTTTAAAAGTCTTTTTTTGGTCACAAACGAAGGTTTCAAATTCTAACTATAATTTTGTTACGAAAAAGAGTAGGACAGTTACGTGTAACTAGAAATTCTTAGTAAGAACTCTTAAAATAAATATTCAAATTCTGAGTCAAAATTAGTGTTTTGTTGTATTTAACATTTGCGTTTGTTTTTGGTACCAATATCTTATTTAAGTTACTATTTACAAAAAAAATCGAGTTATGTTTACTATCTGCATAATTTTTAAATCAATCTCAGTTCTTTTCTTTTATTAAATATTTGCTATTTTTGGTACACTTTCTGATTTTATTTAGCATAAAAAAATGCAGTTGTGTTTTCTGTCAGGTAAGTTTTATACCAATCAAAGTAAATTTAAATTTTCGGGAAATGCAAAATTTTTTAAATTTTAAAAATGTCATTTAAAAATTATCATATTGTATGAAACAAATAGGAGAATAAAACTTTTTAAAAATATATATAATAATATCACGCTGGTGTTTTAACATATTTAACGTAATTTTATGTAATCTCTAGTCTCTAGAATAGTTTTTACGAAAAAATGTGTGCATTTTTACAATTGTTCTTTATTAATTATAAACAAAGATCTTCTTTTAATTAGGAATATATTTCTCATTAATTAGAAAATGTAGAAAAAGTGCTTCTAATTAAATATTTGAAGACAAAAATAAAACATTTAATAAAATAATATATGAACATATACAATGAGGATTTCTTTTCTTTTTTTATATATTTAAACTTGTTTATTTTTTTTATTCATTATGTTCCGGTTCAGGTCTCAGAATAAAAGGAAAATTAAAAACAATTTGAAAAAAGTTTTTTTTTTTTTTTTTTTTTTTTTTTTTTTTTTTTTTAAGTAAAATATATTTTTCGAACTTTTTAATAAATTTTAATAAGCAGTTTTGCTTCATTTACTAGAGCTGGTGATTTTTAAAAATGCACGATTTCTTTTCGCAAAACTTTTGATTTTAATGATTGCTTATGCATAATGATTTTAATTAATTTTTCAATTTGTCTTTCTTAAATATTCAAAATGCGCAAGTTTTCTTTATGTTTGAAAATTAAAGATGGAGTTTTAATACCAACTGTTTAATTGGATTCGGAACACATTCTAAAGTTTTTTTTTCCTTATTGAAATAAAATTTGATTTTTTTTTTTTTTTTTGTAATGGTGAACGATATTATTTCTAAACAAAAACACATGATTAACCTTCTCATAATTAAAAAAAATAATAATAAATGTGGGGTTATTTAAAATCTTTATAACTCAAAACATTATTCATTAGATTTTTTTTTTCATTTAAATATTCAGAAACATATGAGCTTTAAATTTTAATTATGCTTTTTTAAAAATATCATTTTAAATAAAAATTAAAAGTATTTATATTATTTATAATATAACGGATGGTTATATTATAAATTAAATAAATATATACATATCTGTAACTTAAAAAATATATTTTCAAAAGTTTTTTTTTTTTTTTTTCCAGTAGGAAAATTAAAGTAAAACAACTCAAAAAGATATTTTAAAAGTTTGGCCCTTTTTGCTTTAACGGTTTTTGATTTATAAGTACTTATGTAAGAAAAATGGTGAAAAAACCCACCACGTTAATAACCGCACTTTCAAAAAAAGTCATTTTCCTGACACCATTGCTTGAAAAATAAATTAAGAAAGCAAACCATGCATAATTCATGCTTCAATTAAGATAGAAACATGAAAAAACAAAAATTTAAAAAGCAATAATTCAAAGTAATTTTTATGCAATATTTCTCTAAAGAAAAAATGAATATTCTTGTGTCCCGAGTCCCCTTAAAGGGAAATATAGAACAAATCTTTTGGAGATAAAAATCAGAAAAGTTAACTTTCTGAAGTTTCTAAGATCTTCTAAGTTTTCTGGAGTTAATCTAACTTTTTAATGTTTTACTACTTTATGTGTATGTAAGAATAAAACACTTAAAAAAAGTATTTTCTTCCCTAAACTGTATAATTTGAAAAATGATTTCAATTCACCTATTTCAGTACATGTAAGAAGAATGTACTGTAGAAAATGTGATGTCACGAATTTTCAACACATAAATGACGGCAATGGACATAAATCACGCACTTTTTTTATTCTTTGCAACAGGGTAAGGTACCAACTCTGAAAAGGAACGACTCCTCGGACTATCTGAAATGAAACTACTCCGGAAAAGTTAGATTCCTTGAACTCCTTCCGAAATGAAACGACTCTGTAAAAGAACGATTCCTCGGAACCGTTTTGAAAAAGAACGACTGCTCTGAATCGTTCCAAAATGATATTAAATCACGCACTTTTTTTTTCTTTGCAACAGAGTCAGTAGATTATTTTTTTGAAAAATAAACTAAAAATGATCTTAAATTCAGAATTGTCGAGATTGGAAGGGTTCCGGATTTTGGACTCTACAAACACAATGGCTATTATACATCTATCAACGCAATACTTGACGATAGTTGCGACAGTTCTTCCATATCCAGAAATAACTGTAGAATAAATATATTAATTAGTTTCGATTGCATAAATGTATCATTAAAATTTGTTTTCTACGCTTTAAAAGCCGATAGTGCATAGAGTGCGTCGCCCGTATCATTATGCATGACATAAGTAAAGACCAAACCATCCGTGCTTTTAAGGATAATATCTCAACTAGTTGTCAAAGAATTTGAATAATTTCAAACTGAGCGAAAAATTGCCCAGGCCGGGAATCGAACCCGGATACTTGACTTTCAAGGCCAATGCTTTACCTATTAAGCTAACCGGGCGATAACCGGCGGGGATTTTTCGCTCAGATAACCTTATTGGCCGTAACATCTGGCCTGTCATTTAGACAGCTCGGCAGAATAAGCCGCAGGTAATGGAACTCCATAGAACGATGGATACGTAGATATACTATTTTTTTAACACAATCTAACTGATTGTGTTAATTAACTGATCAGTTAGATTGTGTTAAAATAATAGTTGTCAACGAGATTTCGAAAATCATTACCAACAATCCTCTCACAATTAACCTCTCTACAGTTATCCTATCTATATTTGTGAAAGGTCCATAATATATAAATGTGTGGAACAACAGCCTTTGTAATTTCTGCCAAATTCAAACTTTCCATGTTCCATAGTATATCAAATAAAATGCCGAGAAATGCAAACAGAATGGGATTGATCTTTTAACCCTTTAACGATCAAAGCATTTTCATTGCTAAGATGTTGAAATAAATGAATGACACTGGTAAAAGTGAACAAATATATTCGTTAGTAAAAAAAAGTGATTTTTCACATACCTAATAAAATGGATTCTTTTAGATTGAAATTCCGGTGTCATTGTTGCATATCGGAATTAAAATTTTGTGGTTTCGTAGAGAAACCAATGAACGTTAAAAGGTTAATAGTTTTTTTTTTAGGGTTTCGTTCATCTGACGAAACTCTATCCGCCTGTCTGTCTTCTGTTTTTCTGCCTATCACAGAGTCCGTACACAAAAACTGCACAAGTCAGATACTTCAAATTTTATTAATTTACAGCTGAATACCTTGTGTCACACCACATATCATAATATTTTGAAAAGATAGATAATTTTAATTAAATTAATTTTTTTAATATCATCCGTTCATTTTTGAGATTTAAAATTTAAAATCTTAATTTGAACGCTTTGCGTGTATTCATCATAAGTTGATGGTAAAACATCTTGCTAGTAAACAGAAGGTTCTTAGTTCAAATGTCGTATTTTTTTCCACCAATTTAACCCTAGTCGCAAACCAATATTGGTTCAACGTTGCACCAATATTTCATCTATTGGAAATATTGCTAATAAAACGCCAATGTTTATTATACATTGGTATTTTATTGGAAATATTTTTAATGAATTCCTAATAATGTGCAAATGTTGGCGTTACATTGGAAATATTTTCAATGATTTCCCAATATTGTACAGATGTTCGCGTTACATTATAAATATTTCAAATGAAACCTCAATATTTAACCAATAGTGGCGTTTTCTTGGCAATATTTCTGATGAAACCCCAATACTGGCATAATATTGGCTGCAAATATTGGCTAAATAAGTGCAAAATGTAAACACCCCAATATTGGAGCAATATTACATGCCAGTATTGCGCCAATGTGCCAATACTGCTCCAAGATATAGCCAATATTGGTCCAATATTGTGTGGCTACTGGGGAAGGTTTTAAATATTTATTTATTTTGGATCACTGACATTCATAATAGTTTTTGGAGTTCAATTTTCTATCTATTTTAAAAAACAATTGGGATTTATTATTGATTCAGCATTTCAAATTTTGATTTTACAAATTTCAAATTTTATTTGTACTTCCGCTATTTATTTATTTTTTCGGATTAAAAAAAATGAATTTTAAATTTTATTTAAATAATTTTATTTGAACATTTTTAATTCGATAAAAATAAGTAACTCGCTTTTGTAATTATTTAAAAATGAAATTTATTGGTACTACCATCTAAATAAATATTTAATAAATATCAATCAGCAATTTGGGTTTATAAATTGAAGGATAAGTTGTTGTGAAAGAAATATTAAACGAAACCCTCTGTGCGATCTGCGATCACACTTAGCCATTTGTTAGTTTTTAAGTACGGAATCCAATAATAGCAACGAAACATAGCATTAGCACAGAAATTCATAAAAGAAATAATTTATAATAACGCTACTGGTGCGCAATTGAACGTCGATATATTTCACACCATCAAAGAATTTTGTCAAAATCCACAATCCGATACGGATGCTGAAAAAAAAAAAATTACAAATGAGTTGGAAATACGCAATATAGTTTATGATGAAATTCCAAGAAGATAAATTTATTATCTGATCTGTGATTCTATTAAACAAGTGGATGTATTACCCTGCATTCAAAAATGAAAGGCAGTACGCCATTTATAGAAAAAAAGCGTTTTTTTAAACTGAACACCAGAAAAAAAAATTGATAGAATATGGAGTTGGAATTTCAGGCTATACAACTGGTAAAATTTGCTTATACCAATTATATGCGTCTAAAAACTTAAGCTTGGTAGTAATCGCAAGTTCTGCGAATATTTATAAAAAAATCCTTTCGGTCAGTGTTATTGCACATATGTCACCATTTTTTGTAGAGGCTCTGCTGTAATTGCATCAAAAACATGTAAATGCATAGTGCAACTTTCATTTATTTTTGTTGTAAAAATAATTTATTGTTTTAATTAAGAAATTTAAGAAAATTTGTTTGATAAAAATGATCTAAATATAGACTTATATTTTATTTCTATTTCTTTATAAATTTTAATTATGTATACACACATATATATATACTATGCACTACAAACGAAACACAACACACCTGGTTCCTACGTCAGCATACTTATTATTTTTTGTTCTTTAGTACTCACAAAGAAAAAATTTATTTAGACAATTTCTCTTCATTCTTATGAATTAAAAATATTAAAAATATTAGTTATATTTTTAGCAAAATTTTAACATGAGCATACAGATTTAATTAAAATGTTTTGAGATGTATAAGCGTTCTTTGATTAAAATAATTTATTAATATTTGTTGCATTTTAATTTAGTACTCTTAATATTTGAAAACTCTGATTTAAAATATACTTATGCAATATATTTAAACCAAAAATTCCTGTATAATTTTTCAATCTTTTATGATATCGTTACATGCATTTTAATATAATTTTATGAAAAGTATCAAATCAATATTGAATTAATATTCCTCTACATTTTAGCTGTTATTTTTTAAATTTAAAATAAAAAAATAAATATTAATAATTATTATTATTAATAAATCGTTTTTTTCTGAAACTTTCTTTTCAAATAATAAAATTATTGATAAAATATTACAATATATGTAAAAAATTGTTAAACTTATAATCATTTCAAAAACTATCTTTTATTTTATTGTAATGATAAAATCCTATGTGTATAATAAACTATGCATGAGTGCAATTATACTAACAAGCTGTTGGAACAAGGAAAAATAACTTGATATACGAATATGCGTTGACTATAGCTTATTTACAAATATACGTATTTGTTATTTTAACTATCCTTATCCTCTTTTAAAACTATCTTTACTCATTAGCGAATGTCATTCTGCAATGCAGTATATAAGCAATGTAAAGCAATGTAAAATTAGCACAAAGTTTAATTATATTGATAATATTCATTTTTGGTGACTTTAATAAACTAACAATCAAAATACATTGTTAATCGCTAAAATGTGTGAAATGAACTTTATAATAAATATTAAAAATGGACCGTAGTAAAGTCGAAACGAAGTAGGGCCCCCAACGACAGATTCGTTTTTAAGAGTTTTTCGCTTTAATGTTTAATTTCATTTAATAATAAATTTAGGTATATTTAATCTCATTGCATGATTTTTTTTACTTGTGACTAAGGCAGAAAGTAGAAACCTTGTTTTTATACGCGTGTGAAATGCATCAGAAAGAATATGTAGCGTAATATATGCCCTAGAATTCGAATATTTCGAATATACAACTCAGAATATTCCATATTTTGAGCAATGTTGTTGATCTTTAAGATGAAAACAAGAGCACAGTCCGTCAAAATAGATTCTTAACTTTTTTTTGTAGGAATATGTAAATAAAAAACGCTACTTAATGAACTTTTCAAACATTTTTCAAAATATTATCCTCGATAAAAAGATTAATTTTACTTTATTAAAAACTGTAATATGTAAAAAAAATACACAAATAAACATGGAAGAAGGACTGCATACAAATTTTATTCCGTCATTTTAAAAAACTAAAAACATTTAGTTTTCATAACAGGCTAGTAACAGGAGCTTAATTTTTTTTTTATTACAAAACACAGTATATATCCGATTAACCTGAAAAAGAAATCGCATGTTAAAAATAATTATTATTCTTATTTTTGTCAAGCCAAGCACTTTGACAATCTTTACTGTCAAAAGAATTTAATTAGTTATTCTGTACAATAATTTTCAAAATGATCGTTAATGCAAGCAATTATTCTGTAAGTTTTTCTTTCTTTTTCTGAAATTTATTTTTAATACCTTTATTAAATGAATTTCTACAAATTTAATTTGTTTCACTTCGATAATTCGTAAGTGATGTTATAAATAATAATTTTTATGTCAGTAAGGTTTTTTTAGTTTTCATGTATTTGTTTTTCATTAATTTTTATGTATTTATTCATGTTCTAGGAAATAATGAAATTAATTGTTAAATAAATGTTTGGAATTAATTTAAGCCTGAAGAATTTAAATACTCTCGGAGAGGACGGTTTAATTAAGTATTCATTGTGTTTATTTTTTTAACATTGATTTATTTTTAAAGAACTGAATTTAAAACTAAAATAACAACAACATTAAATTACAAATCATCGGGTAGGAATTATGTGCTTTTAATTAAATTTAAAATGAGTACTAGCGTTCTCCATTTTGTAATGCAAAAAATTAAATGCAAAAAAATTGCATACTTTGCTTACGCCCCGAGTCTCAATGATGTAAAATGATATCTATGCGAATTTTCAAGAAGATTGGATAATATTTAGAAGTTGCAAATTTTGATCACTTTTCGAAAATAGGTAAAAAATATGGGTTTTCAATGTTAATTTTTTTTATTGGGAAAACAAGTAAATACGAACTTAAAATTACATTAAAACTCGACAGTAAGTCTAATATGTAATATGAAAAGAAAACATAAATTATATTCTTAAAATTTGAAGGATGCAATCCCTTCCTCTGTTCATTTGGCGACGACTTTTTTTGTCATGCTCGACTATCCTTAACTTGGTAAACGTATATATATATATATATATATATGAAATTACTATTGGTGCTTATTATTGGGAATGAAGAGACTTTTTGAATAAATAATACTCATTTAATCTTAGATATTGAAACATAGACTATTTACAGGCAGAAATAATGGTGGTAAAGGGGCCTTCGTTCGGAACTGACACGGCCTATCGCCGAAGTATCGTCGTATTTCGGGAAGGGAAGCGAGATGTCCGTCCGCCATTCGCGTCAGAAGGCATCGGATCTGAATCTGTTCCTAGGCTTGGAGTTTGAACTTACCCAGTCATCAACTTCTTTGTATTGAGTTTTTGCTAACGTCAGGTTAGCTCTCTCGAGAAGATGCTGAGTCTTATTTCCTTTCCAATTAGGTTGTTTTGGGAAAGTGTGGGATGCCAGATTGACACTCGGCCATTTTGATGTATATACGTCCTCGTATAAGTAGGCCAAAACAACAAAACAAGTCATAAGAAAACTGAAAAAAAAATTTAAAAATGCAAAAATTTTCCGTAATTTTTAAAAGCCAGAGGAAAAAAATTATTTCGATTAAAGAAAATTTTGAAAAACATAAATTTAGAGAAACCAACTCACCAAATAGAGAAAAATAAAATTCAAATTTAGCCTTTTTATTGCGATCGAGCACTGCTACCACTATGTGAAAAAAAAAGTGTAAAGAGAAAATAAAAATTAAAACATCGTTGTGTGCATGCTTACATGCATCTTCTTTCCGTCTTACAAAAGATTCGTCGTAAACTTCTTTAGAATATAACTTCCTGCCTAGTCAATCGTTTTACTAGAAAGAAAAGAGAAAGAAAAAAAATCTAAGCAAAACAAACAGCAAAAAAAATCCGTCTTAAATAGTGTAGCAACAACTGGTAAAAAAATAACTCTAGTTATTTTGGACACGGGGGATCGGAAAAAAACATAATAATACACAGTATACACAAATATTTTAAACAATCACTTGAATGAAATATTTTAACATACACAAAAAGAATATCTAACATATAAAATACACAGATGATACATATCGGAGAGTTGATAACGCCGAATGTTTATATTAAAAAACAGCGGGACGCGAATAATCCTTGTGTCAAATTAGTCTTGAGATTGTAAGGGAAAAATATCTACAACATGATCCAGTCACTGAAAAAAAAAAAAATCAGCAATCTCTTGCATCTGCGTGGTCGAGAAAGAAAGAGAGAAACAAATACTTTGGCTTGGCACTTTTCACGACGAGTGTCTTGCGATAGAAAAATAAGAACAAATCGTTAAATGTTTCCTACTGATAATAATGACTTTAGTCAAATTCACACATATATACTGTAGAATGTAGATATCAGTTCCAAACTTAGATGATTCACATGAGTATAAACGAAGAAGAAAAAAAAATGTTTCATAGCATACCTCACAAATGGAGTTAGAAGAAGAAAAAATAATCTCACTCACTTGCTGCTGAATTAAAAAAAAAAAAAAGTCACTTACACAATTCAGTTGAAGAAAAGTTGCATGTGAAATTGACGACTCAAAAACAAATGAAGCATATATTAACACTTGCTACTTTTTAAGTTTATCATTTATAGCTCTTTGCTTATTGTTTTCTTTTTTTTTTTTATTAAATTCATGTTTATTTGTTGATATATTTTTTAATTCTTTAAATTATTTTTCAAACTGTCATTTATTTATTTTTATTTCATTTTTTTTTTAAATACTAGAATCTCTTTTCTTTTTTCACGTTATTTTATTTTTATGAAGCAATAACAAAATCACCTGCTGTTATTGCATGTAATTTGTAATTTATATTTAAACACAAAATTTTCGCCAAATTGGCGGGGGGAAAACACGTGCAAATGAGATGCGTATATGACATCTGTGGATTAACTTTAAATGTAAAATATGTCTTTTGATTATTTTCCTTAAATATTGAAAATAAACTTTTAACATAAAACACATCTTACGAAAGTAAAGGTCCATGTTTTAAAAGCAATACATAAAAAATTATTGTTTTCATTGATCAAAATCTATAAAATTATATCTTAAAATAAAACCCTTTTTAAAGTTCATATCTATTAAACGCAATATCTCAATTAGTAATAGCAGCAATACGATTTCAAGATGTTTTACATAAGCAGGCTTACTTTGAGCGTGTAATTGTGTATGCCTTACATTTCTTAGCAATGTAGGAAATGAACATGCAACGACTACAGTCACCGAAAAAAAAATCTTGACACTTGCGATTGTAGATGTTTTGTTAAATATCTATAAATATATATGAGGAATGACTCTTAAACTCCAGATGTATAAACTAAATAGTACAGGTCATATATTTTTGAGAAGATTTTTTTCTAAAATCCAATACCGGGCCAGCAACAAATTGAAAAATAACGAATATCTTTTGAATGACCCTGTCAAAATTAATGTAGCAAACGCGTTGAAACTGCACATTATGATTACCTGGCTTATGATAATAAACTGTGTACACTTTTATGCGGATAGCATGTATATTCGTAGAAAAAATAATGTTTTTATAAAACGGTCCCAAATTTTTCCAAGTTTTATAGTTATAATTTGCAAAGTTCTTAATAAAAAACAATGTTCTTTTCAGAAAATATGAGAAACAACATTGTACATAATACTCTGTGATCAAAATTTAAAAAATATTAATAATTGTATGAAAAATGAGCAGGTTTACTAAATAAGTTTTTACTGCGCATGGGTCAACACTATAAAAATTCATTTGCATATCGAGTTAAATAAATGTATAGAGCAACTTTTGTTAAAGTTTCAAAATCATAACTTGAAAATTCTGAAAATTATTGTCTAAAGAATAAGATCAAAATCCGGTATTCCCAAAATGAAACAAACAAGTAAGAAAAATCATGCGTTAAGCATAGATTATGAACCATTTTCCGAAACTTCTTGAAATCTTTTACAAAACTTCGTTATCCAGGGAAATTGTCGAGATCCAAATATGTATTCCAATACTTTTGAAAAGCTGTATATTTCATCTGTCAGTTGATATATAAACTATATAATGGTAAAATTTAATTTACCAAGAAAACGCCTAACTGTTTAAAATTTTCCATTCATCAATTTATACTAATAGATGGAAACTTACTTGAATACTTTTGTTTAGCCCTGTAGTTTACCTAGTACCTTTAATGCAAGAAAATATTCTCCTAAAGTGTAATTTAAAAAAAATTCTATTTAAAGTTCTTAAATCAAATTTCCAGGAATTGTCATCCAAAGGCGAATATGTATCCAGTTTTTTGTATGACCCTGTATATCATTTTATTTATAATACCATTCTACAAACATTTCTAAGTAAACTAAATGCAGTTCAACGTAAAAAGGCATATCGTATTTTAAAACCATCTTTAAGTAAATTACGCTCATATTCAGTAACCTTTCCGAGATCATTTGCGTAACCCTGTATATCTAAATTTGTAACAACTAGCATTTATATAAATCACATAATATGCATACATCTGAAACTTAAAAGCATATATCATAATAAAAAAAATGCATTTCATCCATCTAACAGAAATCTTCTATAATAATCAGGACTTCGGATAGAATATACTGCTTAAAATCTTTTGTGTGTCCCTGTAAATGCTATGCACTACGTATTATGCATGAAAAAACTCATATTATTACTCAGCAACGTATATCAATTTGATTATATATGATGAAATCGTTTACCATAATTAAAATATATCGCAAACAATCCCCCCCTTTATTATTATGTATTGGAATTCTTTTGTGTGGCCCTGTAAATGAATAATTACAATTCTTTTCGCTGTGTACTTTACAAAATGCACATTTTAGTGCACTTTGAAGATGCAAATGAATTTGAAAATGTTTGACAGGATGTAATACATTTAAAATTAATTTGAAACATTTTTTCCCCATAGGCCGTAATGTAATGAAAAACTTTTGACTGTTCCTGAAAATAAACTAAAAATGGTAGAAACTTCATTTTCAATAGGGTTCGTTCTTGGATAAACGTCATCAAAAATTTCATAACAATCGGAGTATATTAACGAGAGTTACGGAGAGTCGGCCATACGGCCAGACAAACCGAACGCATAAGCACTTTTCATATTTGTTGGAAATTGCTAAAAAAATTAGAGGCAGTATCCATTTTCTATTGATTAGTGTCTACACAATTTTGCACGTACTTCAATATTTGGATACAGCTCCTCATTTTTTTGCTTTATTTTGGGAATAACGGATTTTGATCTTCTTCTATCGACGATAACTTTCAGAATTTTCAAGTTAGGATTATGAAACTTTAACAAAAGTTGCTCTATATATTTATCTTATACAATAGGCAAATAAAATAGTGATATACTTGACGCATGCGCAGTGAAAATTTATTTAGTAAACCTACTCGTTTTTCAGACAGTCATAAATAATTTTTTATTTTCATTACAGGGTATTCTGCATAATGTTGTTTCCCATATTTTCTGAAAAGAACAATGTTTTTTAATAAGAACTCTACAAATTATAAGCAAAAATGTAGCAAAATATGGGACCGTTTTTATAAAAACCTTAATTTCTCTACGGAAATACATGCTATCCGCATAAAAATGGACACAATTTCTTACCATAAACCACTAAATCATAATCTGCAGTTTGAACGATTTTACTCCATTAGTTTTGACAGGGTTATTCAAAAGTTATTGGTTCTTATTCAATTTGTTCCCTATTGGATTTTGGATAAAAATCTTCTCGAAAATATGTGACCTGTAGTATTTTGTTCATACATCTGTAATTTAGTAGTTATTACTTAAGTATATTTTTAGATATTTATCAAAACGTCTAAAATCGCAAGTGTCAAGATTTTTTTTGTTGCTGTGAGTGTATTTCAATACCAAGCATATGCTTGAAAATTGATTTAAGAACGAAACGATGCTTTAGGAATATTTATCCTTTTTACTTTCTTCTATCTTTACAAGAAGAAAGTATTGGATTCATGAAAATTTTCGACTTCCGGTTCTCGACGGATTTATACGTTTTAGAAGGTCCTGAACACGTTTTGACTATTTTTATAAAATGTCTGTCTGTGAGTCTGTCCGTCTGTCTGTCTGTGAGTCTGTCTGTCTGTCTGTATGTGAGTCTGTCTGTATGTGACAAAAAATTTGTGGGCGCTCTATCTCAAGAACTAATGCTCGAAATTTAATAAAATTTTATATTCAGTTAGACCTTGATATGAATTAGTGCCTATTGGTTTTTGGTGAAAATTGGCCTGCAAGTGGCGCTGCTATACTACGTTTTTCATGATTTTCAAGATTGCTATATCTCAAGAACTACTGCACAGAATTTCACGAAACTTCAGATTCTGTGACCCCTTGATATACATAGACGCTGATTAGGTTTTGGTGTAAATTGGCCAGCAGGTGGCGCTGCTATGCTACGTTTTTCATGATTTTCATGATAGCTATATCTCAAGAACTAATGCACAGAATTTCACCAAACTTCAGATTCCGCGATACCTTGAGATACATAGCCGCTGATAAGGTTTTGGTGTGAACTGCCCTATAGGTGGCGCTGCTATGCTACATTTTGCACGATTTTTGCGACAGCTTTATCTCAAGAACTAATGCAGAGAACTTCATCAAATTTTAGATTCTGTTACACTAGAAGATATAACATAATTAGATGCTGATTACATTTTGGTATTAACCTTGCAACAGGTGGTGCAGCTATGTTGCATTTTGCACGATTTTTCCGATAGCTATATCTCAACAACCAACGCACAGAATTTCATCAAACTTCAGATTTTATTATAAAATGACATATAACATAATTACACGATGATTACGTTTTGTTATAAATCTTTTCAACTGCTGGTGCTGCTGTGCTATATTTTACTCGGTTTTTTTAAACTAGCTATATCTCAAGAACTAATGCATAGAATTTCATCAAACTTCATATTCTTTTACACCATAACATAATTAGACGCTTTTTTACATTTTGGCATAAATTGTCAAGATATGGTGTTGCTGTGCTACGTTTTGCAAATTTTTGGTTATAAACTATATCTCAAGAACTAATGGACGAAATTCCATCAAATTTCATATTCATTTAGGTCTTGACATAAGTTATTGCTTATTAGGTTTTAGTATAAATTACCCAACATGAGGCACTACTAACTCATTTTCTCAGAATATTAATTAAATTTTGCGTTTTAGGCTTTTCGGATACCAGAATCTCATTAGGCTAGGTCAAATGTTTGGGGAAATTCGATAGTGGGTAAGTTTGGGGTCACCACGTTTTTTTTTAATATTAAAATGTACTTATCAGATAGAAGAAAGTTTTGGGATTGACACATCCAACTAGTTTCATTTATAATGCACTTGAAGAAAACCTTTTTTTATTCTCAAATCTCATTTTCGGAAATTCTATGGCCTTCAACGAATTCAACATCTTAGCAACAAACGTGCTTTGTTTTTTTAAAACGTTAAAATTTTTAAAAAAAGTTTCAGGCGTCGAATGATGTTCTAAAGTAATTTAAAATAAAAATAAAATGCATAAATTGTTTAAGGCACCCATTTGAACACCATGTCATAGTAAGCTAGCAGAATCAACACAAGGGGTACTGTCGCGTTCAAAGGATTAACAGACGAAGCCTGCAGACAATCAACGTTACAGTGAATCATATGTATAAATCTTCCCACTTCTTCAATTTTTAAAAAATATTTATTTTCAACTAGTGTCAGAATGTTCTATGATTAAACCATATTAAATATCTAAGCATATAAAACAACACCCAAGTCAGAGGAAACGCAATTAACATAATTTATTTGAGAAAAAATACACAGAGATTAGATGCATAGTCTTTCTTAATTAATTGTGCAAAAAATGCAGGCAAAAAACATAAATTAAATAAAGACACTGTAAAATACTCTTGGGAACTGTAAAAGACACTTTGAATAAATGTTTGACTCGATTATTATTAGAATGTTTTCATGATGTTAATTTTCATTTAAAAGCCCACATTTCTGACTGAAAAAAAACCGGATGATAATGTTAAATATTAAATGGGATATTAATGTATAAGAGCCCTAGTAGCCAAACAATATTGGGCCAATATTGGCTGTATCTTGGAGCAATATTGGCTCATTGGCACAATATTGGCATGAAATATTGCTCCAATATTGGGGTGTCTATATTTTGCCCTTACTTAGCCAAAATTTTCAGCCAATATTATGCCAATATTGGGGTGTCATTGGAAATATTGCCAATAAAACGCCAATATTGGTTAAATGTTAGAATTTCATTGGAAATATTTCCAATGTAACTCCAACATTTGTATAATATTGGTGTTTTATTGGCAATATTTCCAATGAAACAACAATATTGGCATAATATTAGCTGATAATATTGGCTAAATAAGGGCAAAATGTAAACACCCCAATATTGGAGCAATATTGATGTTTTATTGGCAATATTTCAAATTAATGAAATATTGGCACAACATTGGACTAATATTGGTTTGATACTAGGGAGCATTCTTTTCAAATATCACGCTCAAATTTTAATATTTTTTACAAGATTTTTTTCCATAGGATAGATGAGAACGATCTACAACGGGGCTAGTTTTTACTTTTGAAATTTTCATTTCAGATTTTTTAAAAAGAAATACTTTAACTTTCGAAACCGGTTTAAACCGGTTCTGAAATTGAAAGTATTATAACACAAAAAATCTAAAACAAAAATCGAAAAAGTAAAAACTAGCCCGGTTGTAAATCGCCCTCAGATTGCCTGTGAAAAAAAAAATCGTGTAAAAATATTAAAATTTGAGCGTGATATTTGAAAAGAACGCCCCCATACACTTAACATAATCATCCGTGTATTTTTCAGTCAGTAGTGTGGTCTCTTAATGTAAAAATATATTTTTTTTTAAATGTTCATGTTTAACAGTAATTGATATTTTTAATATTTAAAACAAATGAATCATTTTAAGGGTGTATTCCGATCCAAACTGACTTTTTCAGATTTATTTTTAGATTCATTTTTTCTCTCAAATGCATAAAACTTTCAAATTCTCTTGTTTAGAAACTATACAAGGTGTCGTGATTGTCATTTCCTTGATGAATGCAGAAAATGTTGCAAAAAATGCTGTCAAAAACGGCGTTTTGGACCAAATTTTCCGAAGCGGAAGATCCACTTACGAAAAAAAGGGTCACGCTTAGAAAATAATTGCTTATAAATCAAATTCTAATTAATTCAGCGAAAAATTACTTCACACGGCACCCTGAACGTCACTTCAAAAATCTCCTCAGCAAGTTTCATGTTTCTACTTTTAAAAATGTGTCTAAAAATATATCTGAAAATTTCGATCTGTTGAAAGTGGAAAATCATTTTTTTCGAATAAACCCTTATCCTCGTCTAAATATTTGTATTGCGTCATTCTAGAAATTATTGAGCATTTTAGAACATTTTTATTGCTACGTCTGAACAAAATCTCTTCCTACTTTAACTTGAGCAGAAACAAAATATCTTCGCTTAAATTCTCTAACAAAAGGGATTTTTTTCTTTAACATTTTATGTGAAGAAAAAACTTTCACTTCTTATATGATGTTTTAGAGAAAACAAGTTTAGAGCAAGTAAAATGTCATAAATATTCATATATATTTTGAAAGAAAAAATATATCTTAGGAAAGCATATGTTTTGCAAAAAGAATACGAAAATAAAATTTGACAAAATATAATGTTCTGCTTAATACCATGAAAAATCAATGAGGTAAACCTAGGAAATTTTCTGTACTGGAAGCATTAAATTTAAGTGAAATCTTTGAGATATTTATTTATTTATTTATTATTCTGAAAATGTGGTTTTTACAATTTTATCTACCATGGGTATGGAACTATCAAATTAGCATAATTTTTGTTTCATACTGACAGCCATATGTATGCATAATTATTGTAGCATAAAAAATAATTTAATGCATACTTAACCCTATGAGACTGAAAAATAGCTAAAATATTTTCAAAAACTGTTTTTTAAGTCGCATTTTTTTACGGATAAAATGGCAAACATTCTTTAATGTAAGAGTTTAGTTTCAACATATTCAAGAACATGTTGAAAAAGAAAACTTGTAATTCTATCTCCGAAGAAGTATATATTAGTGCTGGTATGATGTTTATTTATATATTCGGATACATTTAATTCTGCAATTGAATAATATACAAAACGATTTCTCTTCTGTATTGGACAAAATTTCGTTTTATCTGAAATGATATGTTCGATAAAACGATATAGAAATATAGATGTATATACCGGGTTCCAAAAATAACTGACGGAATTTAAAATTCAATAACTTGCAAACGGTGACAGCTATTTAAAAAAATTTTGCCGGAGGGTTATGTATAATGTCAGGAGTTTTTTATTGTAATTATTTTACTTCGAATTTCAGACAATAGGTGGCGCTGACGTCGATTGAAGGCCAGGTGATCAGTGCTGGGTGAAGCGTCGACCTGGCCTTCAATCGCCGTCAGTGCCATCTATTGTTTGAAATTCGAGCTAAAATAAAAAATTATGGTAAAAAAACTCCTGACATTATAAATAACCCTCCTGCAAAATTTTTTTAAATAGCTGTCACCGTTTGCAAGTTATTGAATTTTAAAATCCATCAGTCATTTTTGGGACACCCGGTATATATAGATAAGATGTGTATGTGTGATAAGATATAAAATGTTTAGATAGTAAAAAGGATAAAACAAACTAAATTAACTTTCTCTAAAACTGAGTCTTTATTTCGAAAAATTAAAAAGAAACCCCAAGCTATACGTGCATTGGAACTATAAATTCCTGATGCCTTCCAATTTATTCAAGAAAATTTAAAATTTAAACAAAGTATCTAGCATTTGATTCCGTTTGTACGTTTTAACGAACATTAAGTGGACGGAAACAAGAGACGTGTTAGGAAAGAAAACTTCTAACAGTTCTAGAAATTACTGACTATTTGTTATTTATGAAAAATACTGCGCTGCATCATTTGTATGCTATTTGCATCGTTTACAAACTATTTTCTTTACAATATTTTGCATGTTTTCTGATATTTAAATAGTTTTTTAGCTGAAATGTAAACAGAGCCTATTTTTAGTCTTAATACGTAACAATAAATAACGTGCCAAAACGTTAAAGCACTGTGCAGGATTGTATAAATGCATTTATGTCTTATGTGTTTATGAACGAGATACTTTATATAAATTTAATTTATTTTATTATTATTCTGTTACTAGGAATGTTGCTTTATTAATCAGTTGCATAACTGTTCTTTTATTTTAAAAAAAGTTTACGTTTAAGAACTTTTTAGTCTTTAATTAAAAATGAAGCGATTATAATAAATAAAAATAATAAAGAAAACAAGGATAAGTAGACTTATAAATTTATTTATTTCTCGAATTGATGCTTCGATTTTCACTATCAATAACACTTATTGTGATGCATAGTATATGCTATAAAAACAGGTATTCTTTTTAATTGATAGACATACTTGCCAACTTCCCGCTTTTTTTAATTATTAAAACATAGTTTAAACCAGAAAACTTATTTAATAAATGAAAGTATTTAGATTTAGATTAACTGCCACATCGAAGGAAGAAACATTTAATATAGTACATTATCTGGAGGTAAAAAGGTTTCTTTGTTTTTTAACCTCTTCAGTCCCTGAGTACCCAAATGTGTACATCAGTTTTGTCCCATTTTATTAATGATACTCAAATATAAATGAAATTTCGATATAAGACTAATATATTTCGAATTCTAAGATTCGAGCTAATGAAAAAAAAACAAAAATCTCGCTCAGAAGTCAAACGAGAGAAGAAATAATTCAGTAATAATTAAAAATACTGTAATAATCGCCAGTAGCGAAGAGGTTAAAAAAGCGGGAGATTGTTAAATATGAACATACCTTTTTTAGAAAGATGTAAATGCCTTTTAAAAATAAAAAGTAAAATATTTATTACTTTGTTATTGGTTTAAAATTACAGAATGAAAAATTTATTATGTATTATTATTTTTATTCAAAGACATATGGCGACTCCATAAATAGAATTCACACAACTCGATTGACTGGTGTGATTTCGGGAAAAACACTTTCCAAAATTTGGCAAATTTTCGGCCGATTTTAAAGAGATTTCTTATATTTTTGCCTTTTTAACTTACATAAGAGAATATTTTTAAGAATGTAAATCTTAAATCAAGCCGCTTAATCCAATCATGCACTGGGAAGTTGATATCCAAGTTACATTGTACCATCTTTTAAACTACCTTAATCGCTTGCACAATTTTTAAATTTCGAAAATTTATTATACATCCAGTAGATATCCTGACATTCAACGCTTTGAGATTTAAAACTTATTTTTTATGGTGTATAGAATACTTTCATTCAAAAAACATTATATTAACTAAAACTTTTATGTGTATAAAAAAGAAACATTTTATTCACAAAGGCTAGTTATGTGAATTTGTATAGCTTATTGTCAGGTTCTGAGAAAACATCTTCTATTAGACCTGGAATTTATGTTATTTTTATCTTGATATTTTATGTTTTGTATGGGCTGTGTACTGACGTTTGATTGTGACATTCTTTCTTTGTCTAAAGCCTGAGTGAACAGGTGGTGAGGGAAAGGAAAAGAAGATTGCAGAGGTGAGTGTTTGACCTTCTGGGATGTCTATTGAAGAAGGGAAAATAAAGGATTTCCACGAATAGGAAGGTTGACATTGGGGAAAAGTAGGAATTGAGAAGAGCAGTGTTTGGCTGAGATACATTCAGTTCGGACCGTGAGAGCAGGTGTGGACGGATGTTCCTGTGTATAGTGCTCTTGGTCGAACAGTGTAGGCTGAGAACCCAGGTGTTGGGAGATTCGAAGTTGATCGCCGATAAAGTTAATCTAACGAGTATAGAGGGAGAGGGAGAAGGTGTAATTTGAACAGTACACAGCCAACTTTTTACTGTATTTAATTTAATGTTGAACCGGGTCACTTATACCCGAGTTATAAATGTAAATAGTGTATTATATTGTGTACATAGAGTATAAATAAACTGTTAGTTTAGTTAATTGACAGCGTTGGTGTTCATTTACACAATCCTCACAGTGGGTGACCGATGTCCCCTAATAATATCGGTGGTGGCAGCAATAACTACTACGGACTTTCTTCAAAGTTGTGCGGACTAAGAGGAAACGTCCGACACTTATATTCAAAATATTAGAATAATTACTTTTTTCTATAAATCGAAAATATCGTTTGGTAAATAAATATTGAAATATATGACGGAACGAAATTTTTGCCTTGCTTTTAACACAAAATAGATAATATGAACTTTAAAATATCTAGGTTTACTTAAAAAGAGATTAATGTACTAAGATGTTTTTAAATTAAATTAATTATTAACATCTGTATTTGATTATTTTATTCGCCTTTTAAATAAACCTGAAATTTTTAAATTTCATATTATATATATTGTTTTGTAATTTAATGTCATTGAATGCAAATGAACAAACGATACTTTTATTATAAATTTATTTTTAATTAAACTTATTTACTAACTTAAAATTAATATCATTTTCAAAAAGATTAATTGATTTTTTTTTTTTGAAAATTCAAAATATCAGAATATTCAAATGGCATAAAATATTAGAAAGTTTCTCATTAATTCTCACTTAATTGTCTCCAATTTCTAACTCATATCATCATTGATTAAATTCAGACGATGTTATTTGTAATCAGTATTTTTCTATTTTTATTTTATTTTATTTATTTATTTATTAATTTTTAGGCACGTTCGTAATTATGCAAATACGTAGCACCTATTGTTGTCACTCAGTCCGTCCGTCTGACCGTCTGTCTGTCTATCTGTCCATCTATCTGTCTCTCCGTCTATCTGTCCGCATATAACAACGCAAAAACTACCCAACCGAATCCTTTGAAATTTAAAATACACAATTATAACATGATTTTGTCGAGTCATTTCAAATTTTATGAAAATCGGATGGATAGATCAATTACAGGGACAATCAAAAGTATTCCATTACATTACGGTCAATGGGTAAAAAGTTTCAAATGCATTTTAATGATATTACACTCATTCGAGCATAATAGAATTGGCATGATTCTATGTATATTAAAATATACATTCTGTACAATCTGTGATGCAAAGAATTTTTATTATTAAATTACAGAGCCACACAAAAGTATTCCACTACATAATACTATACGGGGAAACATTATTTGGGGCATGTTTTAATTATATTCAACTATTTCACATTTTTACGAATAAGAAGTACGTTGCTGAGGTGTAAAAAAATTACTTCCTGCATATTTACAGAAACACAAAGATTTCGACTACTATACTGTATCCGAAGTACGCTCTACTATTTCAGCAAGATCTGAATATTTTAAAAACTTCGTTATCGTACGAACGCTCTTCATTTGCTACGCTTCACGGGCAATTTCCAACTTGTTCTTTTTAAAATGGGTCATGTGAGTGATATTTCCGAAGCTATTTAACTTCGCATGTTTGGTTTTTATCGGTACGGTGAAAATCAATGGTATAAGGTGAATCATTAGTTAAGAATTTTTTTTTAATAATATGCGATTCTTGCACAAAAAATAGAAGGAGGGGTTGAAGTTTCTATATCAACAACATTAAGACGTCTCCATAAATTTAAGTTTGAACCTCGTGTACCAAAAACAAAATATCTCCTGTCTGAAAAAAAAAAGATTTTCTGGGTACAAAGAACTGAATTAAGCCATGTAAAAAATATTAGAAATTGTTTTCGAGTTTAGGGAAGGCTGATAACGATTGATTTTTGTTAATTATTCTTTCAATTTCAAAAATAAATTATTGTCTAGAGATAAAGGAATACTTTTGTGAATCTTGCGGTTACGAAACATCTTTTTTTTACAGGATAGATTCATAAAGAATTGTTTCCTTTTGAAGTTCTCTTTTAATTTAATATTATTTATTTTATTAAAAGTAGTAGAAATTGTTGATTCTTTATTTCTTCGAGATTAAAGTATTTCAATATATATCAATTGAAACTTTTTACAAAAAATCCTTTCTTCTATACTGAAAACAAACCATTTTCGTATTTTAAGATACATTTGTATTTATGTACAGAATTAGCACCTATAGTTGTTGTCTGGTCCGTCTGTTTGTATGTTCGTTTGTCTTCCTATGTCACCGACTGCAGCCCTACTAGCGGCCCAGAGGTTCTCCTCTCCAAGCTAGAACACAAAAGGTGCTTGATTCGAACACAATCGTGCCCATCATCCAAATCGTTTGGAGTCTACCGAACGTTTTCTTCGAATCTTAAAATTTGTTGCGTAAATATGAGTTAGGTTCCTTCAAAAAGAACGCCCACAGGAATCACTCCTCCACTCAGGACCTATATCCTTCATGCCGATGATATGTCATCACAAACACAACCAAACAACACACCATCTGTCCGCTTGTAATAGCGCAAAAACCGCTCAACCGAATGTTTTGTAATTTAAAATGTATAATTGTTACATAAATGTGTTGATTCATTTGAAATTATGTGAAAATATTTTGCATAGTTCAATTACAAGGACAGCCAAAATATTTTCTCTATTTTACAAGCAATGGAAAAATATGTTTCATGTGCATTATAATATGACATTCATTTGAGCATAATGAAATCGATATGCATTTATAAAGTGCATTAAGTTACGCATTCATATATTCTGTAGAATATGTGATGCAAAGAATATTTGTTATTTATTTACAGGGCCGCACAAAATAATTCCATTACATAATGGTATAAGGGAAAATATTTTTTCTGGCGTACATATATTGCATTAACCTATTTCATACGTGATTAAATTGATATACGTTGCTGAGGTTTACTACAAATTACTTCATCTGCAATAGAAGAACCATAATATCTATAAGGACACTCGAAACATGGGACATGATTACAATGTTTAAAGATAGAAAACCAACGATTATAAATGCACAAATAATGTATGAAAAAGTAGCAAACAGCTGTTTCGAATCTACAATCGAGATTCTTCATCAGTGCAAAACTCAGCGAGCTAGAAAAAGGAAAACTGAGCAAAGAGACAGAGAAAAGCAGGTTTATATACCCGCTACGGGGACAATCCCGTCTAAAGAAAAGCAACCAATGAGAAGAAAGCAGCCTGAACAACAAGGTAGACTAGTGACATCTACCGGAGAACGAACAAAACGAAAACACAAAAAGCGAAGGGGAAAAAAGTATTCAATTAAAGATTTCCAAATTCTTCGAAAATAAGGAGTACGTAATAAATCATTGACTAATGAGTGAGAATTTTCAATGATGTGGTAACCTTCCCAGAAATTAAATTCAAGAATAGAAGGACACTTATGGATAATGGTGGCTGAAGAAAACTTGAACTTATGTTGTGAAGACCAACAATGTTGAGAAATAAAAGGGCGTTTAAGCTCTTGATTTTTGATATACCTATTATGCTCCTTTAAACGAAACCTAAGAGCGCATTTAGTCTGACCAATATAAGAAAGACCAGATTTGTAAGAAATTTGGTAAATACCTAGGTTATCTAAGTAATCAAGGGGTTCTTAAGATTTGAAAAAAACATTTTATTAACAGGAGTAAAAATAACATTAAAATCCAACAATTTTAAAAGTTTAGCAACTTGCTAATTGATTTTGGGTAAAAATGTCAAAACAGAAAAAGTATTCGAATTAGAATTAAATTGTTTTCTTTCAGACTGGGTGGATTTTGTCAATTTTCTGTGAATTGAATCTATAATATTAGGGGAATAACCCCGATCAACAACAATAGCTTTTAGATAATTAAGTTCATCTCTGAGTAACTGAGGAGTTGAACAAATATCGTAAACACGGAAAACAAAAGTTTTAAAAGCCGCAAATTTCTGGTTAGAAGAATGAGAAGAATATCTGTGACGTGGAAGACTGACCGCAAAAGGTTTGCGAAAGACAGTAGTCTAAAAATTATCTTCATTGTGAATAACAAGGACATCCAGGAAAGTAAGGCAATTATTGGATTCAACTTCAAAAGTAAGTTGAATGCAAGAATCAATAGAATTCATGATAGGGAAAATATTATTAATATCTGAATTCACTTCAACTAAAGCATCAACTAAAGCATCAACTAAAATCGGACTAAGTGAATTAACCATAGCCAAACCGTCAGTCACACGAAAGAAATTCCCATTAAATACAAAAGTATTTTGAGATAAGCCAACACGTGTGAGAAGAATGAACTCCTCGATTTCGAAAAAAGAAAAATGAAATTCACAGAGCCTTTTCTTCAAATAGTCTAAAGCCCCTTCGACAAGAATATTAGTATATAATTAAGAAACATCAAAAGAAACCATCATGTGGCCTTATGGTTTAAAACTGTGAAAATCTTAACAAATTCAAAAGAAGTCTCAACAGTGAAAGAATTGCTGCTTGAGAGGGGAGAAAATAAGGAAACTAGATATTTTGCAAGTTTATAAGAAGCCGTACCGATATTGGAGACAATGTGTCTAAAAGGAATGTCAGGTTTATGAACCTTAGGTAAAGCATAAAACCTGGCACAATGTGCAATTGAAGGAATAAGAGACCTCTTTAATTTAGCAGGAATAATGTGTGAAGACTTAATGGCAGATTTGATAGTATCCATTTCACTAGAAAAACGGGATTTGGGGATATCCACATAGGGACCATCATTAATTAATTTATGGGATTTTTCCAAATATGTAGACTTGTAAAGAACAACAATCTGACCACCTTTGTCAACTTTGGTTATAATCAAATTCGGATCATAACACAAACTTTTTAGACAATATTTTGCTGAACTATTAAGATTTGGCTTATAAATATTAGAATTGAAATCGACAGTATTGACAATGAGAGGCCTAATACTCTTTTTGAATATTGACAAAATCCACCCAATCTGAAAAGAAAAATTTTAATTCGAACTCCAATATTTTGGCTGTTTTGCCATTTTCCCCTAAAATTAATTAGCAAATTGCTAAAATTTTAAAGAAGGTTCGATTTCAATGTTATTTTTTCTCATGTTAATAAAATTGATTTTTCAAATCTTAAGCACCCCATTGATCGTTCAGATAACTGGGGCATTTACCAATTTTCTTGCCAATGAGATTTTATTTATATTGGTCAGACTAAACATGCTTTCAGATTTCGTTTAAAGAAGCATGAAAGATATGTAAAAAAAAACAAGAGCTTAAACGCTCTTTTATTGCTCAACATTGGTGGTCTTCACAACATAAGTTCAACTTTTCTTCAGCCACCATTACCATAAGTGTCCTATTCTTGATATTAATTTTGGGGAAACTTACCACATCATTAAAAATTTTCACTCCTTCGTCAATGACTTATCAAGTACTCCTTATTTTCTAAGCATTTGGAAATCGTTAATTTAATGCTTTTTCCTTTCGTTTTTTGAGCTTTTGTTTTGTTCGTTCGCCGGCAGATGTTGCTACTTGTCCACCCAGTTGTTTAGTCTGTTTTCTTCTCATTGGTTGCTTTTGTTTAGGTGGGATCGTCCTCATAGCGGGTATACAATCCTGGCTTTCTCTGTCTCTTTCCTCAGTTTTGCTTTTTCTAGCTCGTTGAGTTTGAAAGCACTGATGAAGAATCTCGATACTAGATTCCAAACAGCTGTTTGCTAACTCTTCACACAATATTTGTACATTTACAATCGTTGGTTTTCTATCTTTAAACATTTTTGCACAAAGGCTTTATTTGCTATTTTAATGATTACAGTGTCTGTCAAAAGTATTCAGTTACATAACGATTAATGACAAAAAATAGTGTAGAGTGTATTTTAATGATGTCACAAATTTTTCAACGAGTGTAACACTTTTTGCAGCAAGATCTGAATATTTATAAAACAGGCTGTAATACGAAATCACCTCGTTTGTCATGTTAAACGTGCAATTTCCGACTTGCTATTTTGAACTTTTCTTAGAAGATAAAAAAAATTCATATATAAATTTTAACGTTATTTTCTTGGGAAAAATTCATGTTTAATACACAATAATATCTTTATTTATAATTTTAAACTTTCTTCTAAAAGATAAAAATAAAATAAAATTAGGAAATGAAATATATTTGTTTTTCTTAATATTTGTTGTCTTGTTTGTCTTTTAAATAATCTTAACCCATGCAATTACTCATATTCTAACTGTAACATGAAAACTACTGCCAAATTAATAATTAAAATAATCTTATGTTTGTACAAACCCTTATAAATAGTTTGTTCTTTTAATAAATATAAAAAGAAAATGTAAAATCCTTCTCCAGCATTTTTTTTTTATAAAGAAAATTCTATTTTTATTTGTTTGTATACTTCAACAATGTCGTTTGAATATAAGTGAGAATTAAATTCCATTTCTTGCTCATATATTTTTACGGATGACATATATCTTTTGACTGCGCTTTAGCCTTGCTTAAATAAATCTTTTCAATTTGCTCGCATTGTAGTTACGATCCAAAGCTCTTTTTGAATAGCTGAAATAAATATCTACCATTTGCAGATTATATTCTGGATATACGGAACAATAATGAGTTTTTGATGGTTTGAATGTTCAAAGAAACTTGCTTTCTTTTTTTCAGCTATTTATGACAGCAGATAATTTTGTAACGATAATGTAAAAATGAGGGCATATTTTTATTATAGATGAAATAGATATTATGTTGCAAAAATGATTTAGGGAAGTAATATTAAAAGGATACATAATTGGGAGCATTATGATCTAAAATAATACAATGTTTAAAAATTTTATTTTATTTTTTAATAATACTGTGTAGTAAAGTAATTCAAAGAGCCAAAATAATATTATTTGAAAAAATATATATTAATGTTAACCATACAATGTGGTAAAGAATATCGATGAATCGAAAAAAAAAAACATTTCTTGAAAAAAAAATATTTTTATGTTTAACCATATTCTATTCTGACAATGCAATGTAGTAAAGCGATTTGAGGTACCAAAAAAAACTAATATTTGAAAAAAAATTGAATATTTAACCATATTATGTAGTAAAGTAATTCGACGAATCCAAAAAATTATTATTTGAAAAAAAAATGAATGTTTTACCATACAATGTAATAAATCAATTAGGGGTACGAAAAAGTATATGTATATCTGAAGTATATCAAAAGTATATCTGAAAAAATATATGTATTTGAATGTTTAATTATGCAATGTAGTAAAGCAATTCGAAATAACAAAAAAATATATGTTATTTGAAAAAAAAAAATATTTGAATGTTTAACCACTCTATGCTGTGAAGCAATTCAAAGAACAAAAGAAATATTATTTGTAAAATAAATTTTTTTAATACTTAACATACTATGTAGTAAAGCAATTGGAGGAATTAAAAAATAATATTATTAAAAATATATACATGAATGTTTAAGGATACTATGTAACAATGTAATTCGAGGAACCAAAAAAAATTTATTTGAAAAAAAAAATAGTAATAATGTTTAACCATTCATGTAATAAGGCAATTCGAGAAACCTAAAAAAAATATTATTAGAAAAAAAGATATTTGAATGTTTAATCACACTATGTAGAATAGCAATTCGAGGTATAAAAAAATTAAAATTTGAAGAAAAAAAAGCTTAACCACATAGTAAAGCAATTGAAGGAATCAATATATATATATTTATATATATATATATATATATATATATATATATATATACACATAGGTTGATATTTTTTGAAAACATTATTTGAATGTTTAAACATATTATGTAATAAAGCCATTCGAGGACCAAAATAAGGTTCTTCTAAACACCTAATTAACAAAGTGGTTGATACATTTGCTACTATTCAGTATGTGCCAGGTTATTATAATTAAATTTATGCGTAAACGTTCCAATTTCTATTCAAGTTTGCAATCTATACTAATAAAAGAACAAATCGCTCTGTCTGTGTGTTTGTGTGTCTGCGATAGCTAGCAAAATCTATGGGACGTACGAAGCTAAAAATTTTTATGAGAGTAGCCCAATATCACTCCTGATGCACCTGAAGCTCAGAATTTTAATATTTTGATTAATTTCAGATATATTAATTACGAAGTGGAACTCACTTTCTTCAAAAAGTCATTTTTTTTTAATGTTCGGGGAAAGAAATCGTTTACACATGCGCACAAACCCTTTTATGCACCTTGACGAAAGAAGTAGCATTTATCGGCGTTTATTTCTGTTTTTGGATCATTTTGTTTAAATCCAAATCAACCGAATTGCTCGGCGCAGTTAAACTTAACAGACATATTTCGAAAGATCGTACTTTTAGCTTTCAAATGCTATAATCAATTCGAAATAATGTTGCAGTTAACGATATAAAAAGAAATATTTAAAAAGAGTCGTTTTTTCCAAAACCATTTTTCTCGCTTTTGTGAATGCTCTTCCAGGGAGTAATTTTTAAAATGTAAGCAAACAAAATAAAAGATATTAAATTTGAAACTTTCTTCTTACCGAGATGGTGCAATTGTTTTTAAAATATTTGGATTTTAACCCTTTCAAATACACTGGCAAAAGGAACACATTTTTCCACTCGCACAGAGGATATTTTTTCTATGCTAAAATTATTTTAACGTACATGTTTTAACTCAATCTTTTAAAATCTTCTCAATAGAACAAATTTATACTCCCTACAGAAAATTCAAAACGTTCGGACCGATAGAAATAATTTTATTTAAAATAAAATGTGCGAAAAATTTGATGAAATCAATAAAAACAAATCGTTTTCATTGCAGTTTTGCCTTAGCAAAGCGCAATTCTATAGGTACCAGCAAACAAAAAACATATTCTTAAAACTTAAAAATATTCTTATAATCTATAATGCAATCGGTTTTTAAAATGTAAGATTTAACTCTTTCAAATACTCCGGCAAAATACAGTCACTTTTCGACTCACAAATAGAATATTTTTTCTACGCTAAAAGTGCCTAAGCGTACATATTTCAGCACAATCTTTTAAAAGCATCCCAATAGACCAAATTTACAACCTTTTAAAAAAATTAAAACATACGGACGAGTAGAAATATTTTTTACAATATAAAAAGTGCGAAAAAAAAGACGAAATCAATAAAAACCAGATCGTTTCATTGCGGTTTTGCCTTTGCATGGCGCAATTGTATACGTCCTAATAAAACCAAAAATATTTTCTTAAAGCTAAAACACTTTTATAATCTATGATGCAATTTGTTTAAATAAATACGAGATTTAACTCGTTCAAAGACACCGCAAACACGAATCACATCTCTGCTCACGGAGAATACATTTTTCCTACGCTAAAAGTAACTAAATGGTCGTATTTTGCCCAAACTTTTTAGAGGCTTTCAATACACCAGATTTCCATTATTTACAAAAATTTTGGAACTTTCGAATGGATAAAATTATTTTTTTACAAAACAAAATATGTGAAATTTTCATTTTATGAATTCAGTAAAAACCCGTGTGTTCTGTCGCGGTTTCGTTCGCTTTCGGTAAGCATAGTTTTCAAAAAATCAAATTATATAGAGAATAAAATACCAAATAGCATTTGCTTTCACTTCTATAACTTTTCGCGAATTTTCCATTTTAAAATATAAATTTTGACAAAATGGACTTAAAGATATAAAATCGTGGAAATTTGAGTTTAAGTTAAGGGTCATTTAGAAAACAAATAACACATTTGAAACTGAATAACATCACGAGCCCGGGCAACGCCGGGTAGGTCAGCTAGTACTTAAATATTAGTGTTGGTGTAAGTAATCAAAGAATAGAACATTGGAAAAAGTTTTCACTATGTTGGGGTATCATCTATTGCGACACCAAGAGTTGATATGAGTCGAGAATGAAATTCGTAACATAATTAATAAAAAGTGTATGACAAAAAATAAACAGAAAGATAAATAAAAATTATTACTTTGATTACCTGTAGTATGTGCGGGGTTTATTTTACTTTTTTACAATTAATTGTAATATTTATTTTTTTAAATAGATAATTAATGCGAGTGTCTTCACTTTCTGAGAGTAACTAAACAACAATGCATGGAAATTAATATCAAACGAAATGCAAAATTAAAAAAAAACGATGCAGAAATTAAATTTAGGTTCAGTTTCTTCTTTTTTGTTTAAATAATCTTTGTAATATGTAAAGTTACATTTTATACCTGAACGACCGAGTATAATCTCAAATATATTTGTATGATATTTATTTATCGCTCTTTCTTTTAAAATCATCTGCTTTTGTCGTTTTATTAATTCTATCAAACAGAATTGCTAAATGTTTATGAGTCAATTTGACTGTTTCTGGCACTTCTAGGTATAACTGAAAATATCTTCGTTAATTTTAATTTTTTGATTTATATTTGGTAGTAATAATTTTCGAGATTATTTTAGAATTTTTTAAAAAAATGTGACCTCATAAGTTGTAGAGTGCTTTAGGAATACAAGCTGAAATGATGAAAACATTCAAAATGACTGCTCTGACACTTCTAGTAGTATTTTAGTAGAAAGAGATATCAAGTTTAGGAATTTAGGTACAGTTGTAGTTATAAAAACTGCTATATTAATTATTGTTATTATTGATCTGCACTTCTAAAATATTTTCATTCGTACTATTTTTAGAATATTTTGCATTTCCTTTGATATTAATTTCCGTGCATTGTTATTTATTTACTCTCAGAAAGTAAAGACGCTCACATTAATTATCTATTTAAAAAAAATAAAATATTACAATTAATTGTAAAAAAGTAAAATAAACCCCGCACATACTACAGGTGATCAAAGTAATAATTTTTATTTATCTTTCTGTTTATTTTCTATCATACACTTTTTATTAATTATGTTAAGAATTTCATTCTCGACTCATATCAAAAGTTTTTTATTTTATTTTTTATCATTAATTATGTTTTAATGAAAATGAATTTTAAAAGTAAACTGCACACAATACTTTAATTTTTACTATAAATTTGCAAAATCACTTCCGTCCGTTCACAAGAGCTATCACTTCAGTATTAATATATGTTGTTTTCAGAAAAATACGATTTGTAATTAACATTTGATGCATAAAATTAAACATAATGTATATTTTTTAAATATTTTTTTGCCTTTTAAAAGTATAAGTATTATAAAAAAAGAAAAAATAATAATGAATAAATAAATAAATAAATCCTCACGCACTGTCGTTATTAGTATTCAGAAATTGCAAAATCCATTACAGCCTTTCACTTATAAGAAAATAAATTCTCACGTTTTATAACAGAAGATTTGGTTTACAATGTTTGATCTTTGCACTTCGAATTTTGTATATATATATATACAGGGGTGCAAAAATCTAGGCGCCAGAGGGTAGTCTCTCACCACTAAAATTTTAAAGTTTTTTTCGCTCAAAATTTAATAGCATACTAGCAGGAATTTCACACGAAATATTAGACGAAGAAAAACGAAATAAATTTTGTGGTGAGAAACTGCCTGCTGGCGCCTAGATTTTTGCACCCTTGTATATATATATATATATATATACATATATACATATATATATATATATACAGGGTGATTCCAAATTTTTTTTACAATAAAAGAGGGGTGATAGTACACATCAAGACAAACAATATTAAATAGGAAACCAAGGGTCCAAAACGTTTTCCAAAGGAGATAGCCGCCAGTAAAATTTAGGGACCAAAATTTCAAATAAACATGAAAAATGGAAAAATCGGTCGATTGATTTGCAGTTTTCACTAAAATTATTCTTTATGTCGGCATTTTCTTGAAATTAAATTATAAAGATAAATTTCAAAAAATGCCGATAGAGAGAGCTTTAGACTTTGGAGTAACGAACAACTATTTTTTGCCGGTATTTTTCGCATCTCATTAAATGTTTTCGTAAGCTTACAGTCAAACTTAAATTTTGAGCTTAAAATTTGAAAGTGGGAGTGGTTAAGTAGCACAAAATGAACTGTGTTCAGAGGGTTCAAATTTCAAATGATTTAAAAAAAAAACGGAAAAAATGGTTCATTGATTTGCGGTTTTTACTAAAACTATTCTTTATGTCGGTATTTTTTTAAAAATAAATTATAAAGATAAATTTCAAAAAATGTCGATAGAAGGCGCTTTAGACTTTGGAGTAACGAACAACTATTTTTTGCCGGTATTTTTTGCATCTCATTAAATATTTTCGGAAGCTTAGACTTAAACTTAAATTTTGAGCTCAAAATCTGAATAGTAGGAAGTCGTTAAGTAGCACAAATTGAACTGTATTTAAGGGGGGAGGGGTGTTCAAACTTAAAATAATTATAGAAAATGGAAAAATTTGTCGATTCGTTTGCGGTTTAAAATAAAACTATTCTTTAAGTCAGTATCTTCTTGAAAATAAATTTTAAAGATAAATTTAAAAAAACTAGAGGGCGCCTTAAACTTCAGAAAAACCAATAATTAATTTTAACCATTATTTTTTTGTTCTAATTAAATGCTTGCAAAAACTTATTAAATGTTTTCGGAAGCTTAGATTTAAACTTAAATTTTGAGCTCAAAATCTGAATAATTAGGAGTAACTAAGTAGTACAAATTGAAGTGTCTTCAGGAATTGAAATTTAACCCTCCCCCTCCAAGAACACAATTCAATTTTTCGCTACTTAAACACTCCCAACGATTCAGAATTTGAGCTTAAAATTTAAGTTTATGCATTTGAAAGTATTTAATGAGATTAAAAAATAACAGTTAAAATAGTTGTTCGTTAATCCAAAGTCTAAAGCGCCCTCTATCGCCATTTTGTGAAATTTATCTTTAAAAAATTTTTTCAAGAAGATGTTCATTTGAAAATTAGTTTTAGCGAAAACCGCAAACGAATCGACCAATTTTTCCGTTTTTTATAATCATTTGACATTTGAACTTTCTGAACACAGTTCAGTTTGTCTACTTATCCACTCCCAACTATTCAGATTTTGAGCTCAAAATTTAAGTGTAAGTCTAAGCTTACGAAAGCATTTAATAAGATGCAAAAAATAACGCCAAAAAAAGTTGTTCGTTATTCCAAAGTCTAAAGCGCCCTCCATCGGCATTTTTTGAAAATTATCTTTATAATTTATTTTTAAGAAAATAACGATATAAAGAATAGTTTTAGTGAAAACTGCAAATCAATGAACCAATTTTTCCCTTTTTTATAATCATTTGAAATTTGAACCCTCTGGACGCAGTTCAGTTTGTGCTACTTATACGCTCCCACTTTCAGATTTTGAGCTCAAAATTTAAGTTTGAGTCTAAGCTTAAGAAAACACTTAATGAGATGCGAAAAATACCGGCAAAAAATAGTTGTTCGTTACTCCAAAGTCTAAAGCGTCCTCTATCGGCATTTTTTGCAATTTATCTTTATTATTTAATTTTAAGAAAATGCCGACATAAAGAATAATTTTAGTGAAAACCGCAAATCAATCGACCGATTTTTCCGTTTTTTATGTTTATTTGAAATTTTGGTCCCTAAACTTTAATGGCGGCTATCTCTTTTGGAAAACGTTTTGGACCCTTGCTCTCCTATTTATTATTGTTTGTCTTTATGTGTACTATCACCCCTCTTTTATTGTAAAAAAAAAATTAGAATCACCCTGTATGTATACACTGATGCCCAAAAGTTAAGCATAATTGGTAATTAAGTAATTATTTTTAAGTAATGAAAGAAATATAAATCGAAATGTGGTGAAACTCCAGGTTTGTAAAAAAAATAGTACGCGTCATATATTTTCTCAAAGAGTTTTCCCCGAAATCAAACAGGGGACCGTCAACAAATTGAAAAAGAACGAAGATCTTTTGGATAACCCTGTCAAATCTAATATAGCAAAAGTGTTCAAACTGCACATTATGATTAATTGGCTTATTGTAATGTACTGTGTTTATTTTTATAAGGATAGCATGTACACTCGTAGAGAAATTAAGGTTTTTATAAAAACAGTCCTAAATTTTTCCAAGTTTTTTGCTTTTAATTTGCAGAGTTCTTATTACAAAATAATGTTCTTTTCTGAAAATATGACAAACATCATTGTACACAATACCCTGTCATCAGAATTTAAAAATAATAAAAATGGTATGAAAAATGAATATGTTTAGTAAATAATTTTTCATTGCGCATGCGTCAACGATATCAAAATGTCATTTGCATATTGTGTTAGCTAAATGTATAGAGCAACTTCTGTAAAAGTTTCAAAAACATAGCTTGAAAATTCTGAAAATGGTAGCCTATAGAATCAACTCAAAATCCGTTATTCCTAAAGGAAGCAAAAAAATCAGGGGTTTTACCTAAATATAGTTATACGTGCAATATTGTGTAGGCACTAAACAATGGAATATGGATACAGCCCCTCTTCTTTTTGCTTCATTTAGGAAATAAAGGATTTTGATCTCATTCTATCAACGATAATTTTCAGAATTTTTAAGCTATGTTTTTGAGACTTTCACAAAAGTTGCTCTATACATTCAACTACCATAATATGCAAATGAAATTTTAATAGCGTTCACGCATGCGCAGTAAAAAATTATTTAATAAACCTGCTCATTTGTCATACAATTTTTATTATTTTTTAATTCTGATGACAGGGTATTGTGTACAATGATGTTTGTCATTTTTTCAAAAAAGAACATTATTTTATATTAAGAATTCTGCAAATTATAAGCAAAAAACTTAGGACTGTTTTTATAAAAACCTTAATTTCTCTACGAGTATACATGCTATCCTTGTAAAAATTAACACAGTACATTACAATAAGCCAATTAATCATAATGTGATGTTTGAACGCTTTTGCTACATTAGTTTTGACAGGGTTATCCAAAAGATCTTCGTTCTTTTTCAATTTGTTGACGGTCCCCTGTTCGATTTCGGGGAAAATTCTTCGCGAAAATATGTGACGCGTACTATTTTGTTTACACACCTGGAGTTTCAGCACATTCCGATTCATATTTCTTTCATTACTTAAAAATATTTACTTAATTACCAATTATGCTTAACTTTTGAACACCAGTGTATATATATATATATATATATATATATATCAATTCATTATAAAAAATTGCAGCACCATTGGCGCTTAAGCAGCTCATATATAATGCTATAAATTATATTTCATATTATAAAATGAAAGTTCAAAATCTCAAGGATAGAGTGTATGTCAAAAAGATAAACAATTAACGATAAATAATTAAAAAACTACAAACAAGATACAGGCAAGAAAACACAGTCTGTTCCCTTCAGAGGGAGGACAGACGAGACTTAACCTCACGCCCCTCTTTAAAAATAGAATTGTTTTAGGTTTCTGAACGCCCACCAAACCTGCATTCAAAAATAATATGTAACAACAGAAAAAATGCCAATTTCTTTAATGAACAAAGCAAAGTGAAAACTTTTAATAAACATAAAAACAAGTTCCTTGAACATAACCAATAATATAAAAAGTAAAATAACCTTTACAATGTAAAAAATCTCTGCAATAACTTAAAAACTATCTTAAAAATGAATGCAGCATTTGGTAAGCCTCCTCCCTAAAAATAAACTAGAAATAAATAAGCACTTCACTCAAAATAGTCTAAAAACGGTCACACTTGTTCATCTAAGCACAATTTTTATTTCCTTTTTACTGTAATAAAGTCACTATTCATCTATTAGTCCGGTCAATTTAGACATTCGAAGTTACCTAAATTCCCACCAAGCTGAAAATCGGTAAGATTGTTTCAAATATCATTAAAAATAAAATTTGAAAGTTCCCCATCTTTCCCCTGCAAGAAAAAAATTTTATTCAAGGTCAAAGGTAAAAAAAAATGAGTTTTTCGCGATTTTCAGCAAAACGATAAGTTTTATCATAAAAATACCTCAGAAAAAAATTGTAGATCATAAAATTATCTACAAAAAATTTATTAATATTTTTTTTTCTACGAGCCACCGTTTTTGAGATATAACGATTCAAAAAGTTGTAAAAGTTGTAATCGTCATAATATGCACACGTTTCCACGCCACCTATGAGGTAGTGTACTTAGCGCGTTTTATTTTTACGTAGTTCCCCCAGTAGGCCTATTCCACGGGTCTGTTTTGATCCTGTTTAATTTGAAACTATTGAAAAATAATGGATATTAGCAGAGATTGAAAAAATAAAAACAATTTAAGTTAAAAAAAAAAGTAGTGAAATTTAATCGTCCGAGTCGTAACTTTCAAATTCTTCTTCTTGTTCTTCTTCTTGTTCTTCTTCGTCTTCTTCTTGTTCTGATTCTTCTTCATCTTCATCCTGAGTGCATGTAAACTGCGTTAATAGCGATGCATCGCATGTTGCCTCGTTGGAATCAAACGGATCCTCTACTGTTGGTGATTCAATATTAGAGCACAACTGGCCTTGACAATGTGTACATGCCGGAGAACAGAACAGTCCGATTTTTTTAGCAACCACATTCAGCACCGCATCCCTTTTTGCAGTTGCAAAAAATCGAGTTCAGCAGTTTTTCCGGCGCAGGTGGAAGTAAAGTGTGCACTGGTTCTAATGAATTGTTGACCAACTTCCAACCCCAGTCTGTAGGGTCTAGCTGATAACCAAGCCACACTTGAACTTGGTAATATACCCTAAAAATATGTTGATGAGCAGCAACTGAGGTTGGAGGAAGACAAGCTAATTGTACTTGTTTTTTACTTTTGGTGTTTTTAACGAAAATGCATATCTATACTTATCTAAGCAGGTAGTTTTTTTAGGAGCTCCGTACATCGAAAGAAGAGAGTGAATGCCGTTAGTAATAATTTCTTGCCGAGTAGAATTACTATTTTTAAAAACTTCAGCACATTCAAATAAATTTTGTTTCTCAAATAGTTTGAAAACTGTTATTTAACCCTCCTGTAAAATGCAGATGTCGTATCACAGCCAGTTATTGCGTGTAAAAATAGTACATGATTTTGACACTTTGCAAAAGTAGATAAACTTTTTGATGAATACATTTCCGATTGATGTTGAGCTTTTCCTGGTTTTAACCTCTTCGCTACTGGCGATTATTACAGTATTTTTAATTATTACTGAATTATTTCTTCTCTCGTGTGACTTCTGAGCGAGATTTTTGTTTTATTTTCATTAGCTCGAATCTTAGAATTCGAAACATATTATTCTTATATCGAAATTTCAATTATATTTGAGTATCATTAATAAAATGGGACAAAACTGATGTACCCAATTGGGTACTCAGGGACTGAAGAGATTAAGGAGAAAAGGGGAGTTCGAGCGTTGGAGTTCGAGCAGTCAGTAATAGGAGTAAGTCTATATCTTCACCAACAACAATAGTTGTATTTATCAAATTGAATTGCTCAATTGCTGTTTCAATTATCAACACATCAGCATCATTATTAGCTTGTCTTACCAATATATTTTCCGTTGTAAATCTTTCTTTCAACATTGAAATGAACCGAGACTTGTTGTCAGTATTAGAAAGAAATTTTTGTTAACTGGTTGGAACTGTCATACTTTCATCAAATAAAATATCAATTGATGAAGATGTTGCTAAAGTTCGACGGCGCTATTCTGCAGTTTTGGTATTTCTCGTGCAATCATTATAGCCATCAAATACGACAGTAACTCGGGAACCAAAATGTCGGCGTACATACTGTAAGTATTTATCTAATATAACGTTGAAAGTAGAAAAGTGTGGTAAATAAATTTTTCAAAGCAAATCTTCGAAAGTAAATTGAATGAAATCACTCTCCTTATAAATTTTTTGTAGATAATTTTATGATCTACATTTTTTGTCTAAGGTATTTTTATGATAAAACTTACCGTTTTGCTGAAAATCGCGAAAAACTCATTTTTTTTTACCTTTGACCTTGAATAAAATTTTTTCTTTACAGGGGAAAGATGGGGAACTTTCAAATTTTGTTTTTAATGATATTTTAAACAATCTTACCGATTTTGAGCTTGGTGGGAATTTAGGTAACTTTACTCTTATTTTTTGGTTTAATTTGACCGGACTATATACTCATCATAGATATTTTTATTGCACCGTAAATCCTAAATAGGTGAAATCGCGAAGAAAAGAACAAATTCAAAAATACAAAAATAACAGTTTTATCAGGTTATGTCGTAGAAAGTATAGTTGTATGGCATTACTCTTATCAAAATCATGAGTTTCTTTCTTTTAACGCAAAATTACGTTATAGACAGGTTCTATTTCAAAAGGTTTTTAAAATACAAAAATATAAATACAAAAATAACAGTTTTATCAGGTTATGTCGTAGAAAGTATAGTTGTATGGCATTACTCTTATCAAAATCATGAGTTTCTTTCTTTTAACGCAAAATTACGTTATAGACAGGTTCTATTTCAAAAAGTTTTTATGTAAATAATATTTTTATGTCATAATACACAGAGCACGTTCTGTGGAACCAACTCTTTGGGTCGTAGGTAGGGCACCCCCAACCACCGTCCGAGACATGTATGTTCGGGATGAAGGCAGGGGATGTGGTTAGTTTCAGAGCCCCACCCACCCACTAACCGTCTCTCAATATCTTTAATTTGTCTACTTTTTCTTTTAAATTTGTCCGGTTTCAATTTGTCATATATTTTTTTTTCTTTTCTATTAACAGTCCAATGCTATTCGGGTCGTAAGTGAAGTACTTTGGCGCTATCCGTGGTCGCCTACCGGCGACAGCGCTGTCGCCGGTACCCAAACAGAGACTAGCTCTGTTTGGGTCGTAGGTAGGGGTCATCGACGAAAATTGTTCGCTCACCAGGACGGTTGGTTTTATTTTAAGCGATAGATAAGGTCACCAAATTTCACGATATCATAAAGTGCCTGCCATTTTAAAACCACATGATGGGTAAAACAAACCAATGAACTTCATCGAAATCTTAATTCATGTGCACATGCATATTCAAATCGAATTCGATTAATACATACGAGTGCTGTTGCGGGCAAATTGATTTTAAAAAAATCTAACCCACATTAGAAATTTAAACTGTTATACCTTAGGCGTTTTTTAAGACAAAGCAAAAAATAATTTGGAGTTCATTATTAAGATCAAACAGTTTAGAAAAAAGCTTTTTCAATTTCTAATTTTTTGTTTGTACATCATTATACATTTAATATTTTTTTTGACAAACTCAAATGGCCGCCATTTTGAAACAAGATGACAGGTAAAGTTGTCTAGTGAACTTGGTGAAGACATTGATATGTACTATGTACATACGGAGTTATATCCATATCATTTTATTAATATGCGTATAATAGCGTGACAAATTTCAGACCGTTTCAAAATGGCAACCACACTGCAAATTGAAAGTGCTATAACTCAGCCTTTTTTAAGATATAAAGGAAACAAAAAATGCTCTGGAATGTTTGTGTCAAGGTCAAACACACAAAAGAAAAATCTTTAAATTTCTTAGTTTTTTGCACCTAATTTTAAAATTTAAATTAAAAAAAATTAATAATCCGCTATTTTGCAACAAGATGGCGGATGGAACTAGCTAACGAACTCGGTCTAGGCCTCATTATGTACTATCGAAACACCAAGTCACATACAAACCGATTCATAAATAAGTCTGTTATCACGTGACAAAAATCAGTTCGTTTTAAAATGTCAGCCTATAGAATTTCAAAGTGATATATCTCAGTCTTTTTTTAAGATATAGACGAAAAAGAAAGTGTTCTTGAATATTTGTTTTAAGTTCTAATACATAAAAGAAAAATATTTTTCAACTTTTATTTTTTTCGCATTTAGTTTTAAATTTTAAATTAAAAAAAATTAAATGGCCTATATTTTGAAACAAGATGGCGGATGATGCTGTCCAACGAACTCGGTGTACATACCAAGTTTCATTCAAATTGATTCATAAATACGATGGTTATCGCATGACAAATATCAGATATATGTATATATATATATATATATATATGTCATCAGTTGAACGGTGGGTGGTTTTGGGGCCTGGGGATCATGATCGGTGAAAATATACCAAAATGTTCTATAAGTGCTTTCCCCCGGACGGCTGCAATAGGTAGCTTTTTACTTTTTGTAATGAAAGGTACCTAAGATTACCAAATAATGTCTCATTAAAGTCACATGGTGACATTTCACCACTTATCACAGTGGTTACTTCACAGTGGGGTCTCTGTCACCATTTGACAATGTCTTGTGACACGAAGTCACCATGTTACTTTAATGGGCCATTATTTGATGTTTTATCACAATGCAACATTCACAATGACTTTAAAATTGAGTCTTCAATTGACAGTCACATGAGAGTCTCAATAAAATGACATTGTAAAGTCACAGCAGTAGCTGTGACCTGTTAGTGGGTTCATATATAGTAGTCATCTGAGACTCATAAAAGAGGCGTATGGAATTTCCAATTCTTTGCATCGCCTTAGAGACTCTGACTCTTGTGACCATGTGTGACCTGAATTAGATATTATATAGACTAGCTGTTATGCAGGGATAGTAATTATTTAAATTATATTACTTTCTTTTGAATATTCGCGTGAAAATTATCGCTTGAAAATTGGAATTTTGGGACTCGTCCTTAAATTTTGCCCACCAGTGTATACATTTATTTTTTCACAAATGTACATAAATGAAAATAGGGATTTTTAAATAATCATACCAGTTGTAATTTATTGACCAAGATTTATAATTTAAAATAAAATTATGCCTTGTTCTTGAACATTGTTTTAACGGAATGTTGAAAAAAGCAGAAGTTAAAAAAAAAGAAAATATTTCTTATCTAATAATCTTAAGATCATTTAGCAGGCAACAAAGAGTCCTTATTTTATCACTTTGTTTCTTTATTGAAGAAATAAAGAGGAATGAAAAAAGATATATATCTAGTAATATTTTCTGCTGCTTTAAGAGCAAGAAGATTTTTCATAAAAATAAGATTTTGCCTATGTAAATTAATACCACTTCTGCCTTAATAACTTATTAATTTTCAAATACCTTAATCCATAATGATTCCAACATTTAATGAAATAAAATAAAAAAAGAGAATACTTTAATTCAATTATTTATTTATTTTTTTTACTTTATTTTCAGTTTCTTCAAGGGAAAAATATTTGTCTGCGTATATTTATAAATTATGATTTAGTTGTCTTTACTAAAATATAATTATGAGAAACGCGACAATTCTATTAAAAGGCGTTATTATGCTATAAATTCAAGTAACATTATATCGTTTTTAATCATTTGAAATTTTAGAAATTGCATTTAACAAATACTTTTTTGAAATTCAAAATTAGAAAGTAGAAGAAAAGAAAAAAGTGAGATTATCGAATGTAATTTCAAAAAAATCATATTTATATGCTAAACATATTCTGTTGCGGCATTTACATAATTATTAACATTAGCAGTGGAAAGCCCGTTATAAAGGAAGGGTGTGTGACAAATGAAAAATATTTAAAGCTTATATCGATAACGAACTCATAAATCTTAGTTGCTATAAAGCGATTTCCTTTCATAAATATTTTTGTTTGGGGCACCACAACCGATCATTTTTAAAATAATACCCCTTCAATAGTTGTGTAATTTAAAAATTATAAAAAGCAAGTAAAAACATTAAAAAAATCTTCTTTCCACACTATGCTTCTAGCATGTACTAAGTCGTTTTTTTAATACGGAAAAAGTGCATACCTTATTACAAAAAAAAAAAAAAAAAAAAAAAAAAAAAAACCTCTACTTTTGTATTCATATTTTTGTTAAACAAAGCGAGTTAAATCACTCCGGCACTCTTTACGGTAGAAATAATTTAATTTATTATTTATGACATTACTTTTCAAAATTGTATTTAAATGCAAGAATTAATACCATTAGTTTTTTCTCATAATAAAATTTGAATTTAAGCCTTTATTAAAAAGGATTTCTATAAAATAAATTTGTTTCACTTCAATAATTTATAAACGATATTATAAATAGAAATTTTTATGCCATTACAATTTCAATTTTTTTTTAATTGTATAAAATTAATTGTTAAACAAATGATTGGAATTTATTTAAGCCTGAGGAATTTAACTAATTTCAGAGAAGACAAATACTTGTGTTTTCTTTGTGTTTATTTTCCGAATATTTGATTAACATTTCAAAGAATTTAATTTAAAAAATAATGTTACTCTATTTAAATTGAGCAAGATCATCATACAGCATCAGAATCGAATTTAGTTTTTAAATTAAAAGTGTATACCTTAAGCAAATAATAAATGCATTAATTAAAAAAATGATTTTTCTTTAATTAAATTGCATATTTATTCTTCAAAATGTAATTTGTTTATTTCGTTTTATAAAATGTCAGAGTAATCACAGCAATGATTATAAAGAAGTATATTTGCTATGTAAGCTTTTCAACTCTGTCAACAATTTCGATAAAACTTTTGCATAATTTTCAATTTTTTTCATGTTTTTTTGTTCACCATAACCATACATATAAAGATAATGAAAAATAGTTGACGATCGTAACATAAATTGTAACGTATTGTAACTATTGGTCGTAACATAAATATTTTCCGTTGTCATTTTTGCGAATTAATTTATCGCTTTAAAAAACCATTATTTGTGCGAATTTGTTTCGAAGTCGATGAGTTTCCGATGAGTTTCCGAAATAAACAGAATGCATTCAATTTTTTTTTGTACCTCCTAAATTGTAACTGTGGAAAAATGAATTTTTTTTCTTTTTAGCTCACTACAGTCATTTATTTTTATTTTTGTTTTATCTATAGTCATGTAACATAAAATGCAGGGAGGAAAGCGCTTCTCCAGAAATGGCCGATTACTAACCTAAATTTTGATAGTATTTCATCACTTATTTAAGAACAGAATTTCTTAGATTTAATTAGGCGGAGACTAGGTATTGAAATTAAGCAGTTAAAATCAGCCATTTCTAGTACCGAGCTCGCATCCCTACACTGTAAAAAAAAAATCTGTAAAGGTACTAAACATTTTCTAGGAAATTGGGATTCCAAGAACTTTTCATGTAACGATAACAGGAAAAATCCATGTAACCGATTCTAAAACTTGAGTTTTTGTTTCAAAAATATGCATTAAAATATTTAATTGCTATAAAGGACGTTAAATACTAATAAAAACATTAAAAGATCTTAATAATTTTTACATGTTTCGATTGAATTTACTCAGTCATCATCAGAAAAAGAAAATACAAATAAATACAAAGATGGAAAATGGTTACACTTATGGCATACTTATGATTATATAAAAATTTTTAGGCAACGTTCACCATCTCCTAGTCTCTATTTTGTAAATTGTGCTATGTAAATACTTTTGAAAATAGTGTTAATGTTCTTATTTCTCTTATTTCTACTCTCATCTGTTTTATTTATTTTGTATGGTGCCCTTAAAGTGCCTTTGCTTTTTTGGGGGGACCCGGCTTCCCCCCCCCCCTTCCCTTCTTTGTTTCTGACGTTCTGTTTGTCAGACTTTGGCTATGACTTGAATCGTTCCATGTATCATTTCTCTACTAGAGGTAAGGAGTCGATCTCTCCAGGCACTCTGAAAACTATCTCATCGAAGTCATCTCAGTTTCCCAGAAAATTTTTAGTAACCATACAGATTTTTTTTTCTTTTTCTTTTCTTTTTTTTTTTACAGTGCAGGTGTATATTTTCTATATTCCAAAGAAAAGTGGCATATATGCATTTATGTGAAGCCTACCTGTATACAAAATATGAAATCACACCGACGCTATTAAATGAGATATTGCATTTAATGAAAATGTATTTAAAGAAATCTGTAAATTTATTTAAAGAAATAATTTTAAGTAGAATGAAGAACGAAATTCATAACTATTTCCTGATGATTTGCTTTCTAATAATGAAATTTTATTTTCATACAATATGTTTTATTTTAAGAGTGTATTTTAATACATGACAAAATTTTCACAATTCAATACTGAAATTAAATATTTTATTTGAAAGTTTAAATTTAGAAAACTATCGATTAGAAGAATGGATCTTCTTGCAGTTTTTTTTCTGAAGTGTAATCACTTTATACCCCAGAGAGAACAGAGAAACATCTGAATCTTTAAAAATGTAAAATATAGATTTTTTAAAAATTATTATGATGGGGGCCATAAAATAATAGAAAATAAATATGCGTAGGAGGAAGGAAGCAAATAATGTTTAACACTAGAATTACATAAAGAATATTTAAAAGCTTATGTCTTAATTCTGATTCAGACTGTTTTGTTTATTCCTAAAACCCTAAAATCTCAAAAGATTACCTTCAACTTAGGCTCAGGATTAAAGTCTTGACATTTTAATGTTTTATATATTTCTGTATTTACTTTAGCTGTCAGTTTTTCTTAAGAATTCTATGGCATTCTTAATTTTTAAATTATTTTAACATAATTTTTCATAGAAATTCTTTCTTTAAAATCAAAAATTATAAGTTAGTTAATTATATTTTTTACGTTTTTTTTTTTTTTTTTTTTTTTTTTTAAACAATCATGAAATTCTGATTTTTATATTTCTGAAGATTTATTTAAATTGCAATAAAATGTCCGGTATTTTATTTTTTAACTAGGAAAATATAATAAAACCGCAAACGAAAATATAAACCTTCTTCTCAAATTATCAATGCTCCCGAAAAGCATTTTTTAACTTTAAAATCACCTGAAAATAACGTATTTTTGAGATATAAAAATAATCTCTCTTTTAAACAAAAAAAGTCTTTTTTTTCTTTTTTTTTGCATAATTTACGTAAACATATCAATGTTGCTTTTATAGTATATTATTGAATTTTCGTAACTTTGATTAGACGTTTTTCGGTTAATATCAATATTCAAGTTAATATGTATTAATTCAAGACACATTGTTGACTAGGAAACATGCTAAATAGACAGTCTCTACATTAATATAAAAATGATTTTGTATTTTGTTACTCTTCCAGGTATAAATTTAATTGCGCAGCTAAAAAAGATGTAATTTTTAATTTAAAGCCCGAAAAATACCGATATTAAGGTTTGTGAACACTGATTTATACATTAAAAGATTTGGTCATAATTTTCAGAAAAGATTGATGGACGCAAATAAAATAAAAAATAATCTGTTTTTTTTTAAAGTAATTTTGAAATCTTGGAATCATCTGTTGTCGAACATCACTCAAACACTACAAAACATATTATATGATTACGACTTTTGCCAAAGGAATAATTGTGCAAAACGAACTTCCATATTCTGTACTAAACATGCTCATTCCCAAACCAAATGGTAGTGTTCGAAGATTATTTGAATACTACAGGAAGGTCAACCGGATAATAACACCAGAAACTCATTCACTCTCTAGTAGTCTTCCGTTTCCCTCTTTATCATTATCCAATGAACTCCCAGAACTAATCATGGTGGTGCCTCATCAGAATGATCCCGTGTCGAAAACTTCATTTAAATCTGATAAATCTGCATTAAAAACTCACTTATATAAATTAAAGGTGGGGCATTAGTCGTCCGTTCCCCCTCTTTATACTTATCCAATGAACTCCGAAAGCTAATCATGGAAGTGCCCTCCTCAGAATGATCCTGTGTCTAAACTTTGAAACAAAACTGATAAATCTGCATGAAAAACCCATTTATCTAAATTTAAAGGCGGGGTATTATCCCCTCATTTTCCCTCTTTATTCTTATCTAATGAACTCCCAAAACTAATCAAGGTGGTGCCCTCATTAATAGTTTCCAATTTAATGAAAGAGAACATTTTCTACACTGTAAAAGAGAAACAAAAAAATCAAACAAAATAAATTCACTCGATTCGATTCATTGATTTTAATTAATATTTTTAATTTGATGTCGTTAGATAGAAAATATAATAAAATTTTGAATTTTTATTCTATTTTGTTCTTATAATAGAAAACTTTCTCCATTTCATTTTATTTATAATTTATGTTTGCACACATTTTATTTAGTTTCGCTGCACTTCAGTTTCTATTTCAATTTTTTTCGGTTTTTCCCAACGTTATATATTCCAACGGCAATTCTATTTCCATAATTGAACTAGGACTTCCCTCAGAGGGATTAGTCTGAGCGATATTGCTTAGAACATGTTTGAATAATAATATTCTAAAATTCAAAAATAAATGTTATTTTTAATTGATTATATATTGTCACAAATTGAAATGACAAAAAATTGCAAAGTGAATGGTACATTCGCAAAATATTACATAAAAATTCCTATACACAATTGAAAAAAATGGGAAATCAAACTATACAAAACAGCCATGCATGGATATAAAATTCGAAGTACGCAATACATTAAAAGTAATACAGATAATAAAGCATTAAAATATCTTGTATCGGAATTTATTTTTTTTTTTAATGACGTCAAGAATTACACACTAATTTTAGTACCTAAAAGTGGCACAAATCATAATGCCTGAGTAGAATGAGGGGATTTTTTATATGGTGTGTGGTGTCCTTAACCCTCTGGATCCTAAACCACCTGAGACCGCCTGAGATATTTTGAGGTATTTTAATTCGCATATCTTAATTCCCACCAGAAAATTAAAATAGCAATATTTGCTTTAATTAAAAGCATAACATTCCGTATTTAAATTAAACGAAATTAGCCATTGAATTTTTCTGGTTTAAAATCAGATTTTCTGAATTGCATAATTTCTAGAACGTCTTCTATCATGGGAATTAAAGGGTTAAATAGTTAGAACAAAATAGGTAATATATATAATAGTATAATGTCTACATCTGTTTTCTATGCATGCGATGAGGTTTTCGATAAAAATTTAGGGTATTCTCTCTTTAAAAAAAATGATACATAAAAATCTCGAAAAAGCATAACAAAGGAATACAATGTGACCTTTCGGATATGTCAATCTGTGTGCTCAATCTGATTAAATAGGTCGTGCATGCTGGCCACTACATACGCTGTTTTGTTTTCTTTTCTAACTCATTCTCATGAAATTGAGCTATATTTCGTTTTAGCATGTATAAAACAAAGCAAATTGGCAATCATGAATGTGGTAGACAGTTTACAGAGGTATACGCCGAATACTTTCTGGATTTTTTAAGAACCACTGCTTTTTTATAGCCCCTCTTTCTCAAAAAGTTACAGTATGTACGTTCTAGGGTATATTCTATAACTTGAGCGTATGTCCTCTGATTAAGAACGTATATTCTGTTTTTTTTTTTTTACGACTATTCCACTGTTGGCAATGTCTATAGTATAAGGTACTAACGAGATCTGAATATCTCGTCTGCATAAGCTTTGAGCCGTCAAGTGTCATCGCAAATGATTTACAAATCTGAACTTATTTTTGCAGTATAACATGCTGGCTCAAATACGTCAATGTCTACTCGATTATGCAGTTTAACCCGAAAAAGTTATTATTTAAAAGACCTACTAGTGAAATTGAGAAAATGACTCTATGATAAAATCCCTAGATTAATAAAGCTGAAAAGTTAATGTACCCCCCATACAAATTTGTAATGGAATTTTTTTATGGTGACGTGTAAATGAAAATAAATATTTTTTGCGCGGCATGTTCTACAAAATATAATTCTAGTGCTCTTGATAAATGCATATCCATTTTATTATGTTCCTACCGGTTTGACATCATTAAACAGTACTTGGAATTATTTCATCCAATGGGCAGTAATGTAACAGAATAATTTTGACTGTCCCAGTATTCGAACCCTGTATCCGATTTTATTAAAATTTGCAATGAAATTCGGCAGAAAATAGATATTTAAAATTTTAAACGATTCGATTGGATAGTTTTTGTGCTGTTATATGCGGATAGACAAACAGATGGACGGATCAGACGACTTCTATTGGTACTAAATATTTATATTAATTGATGATGCATCTAAAAAAGCAATTAAATTGGAAACCAGATGCAAAAATTGAAAACGCATTTCCAGAAATAATTGCTCAAAGATAGTATTGTAACCGATTTGTTTTATGTGTCCCTGTAATTGAATTAAAAACGCTATGAATGTCCTGTTATAACGTAATCGTAATGAAATTCATTGGTTTATATAAGTTTCACACATTTGGAATAGCGCAATTTCATTAAAATACTCTGCAAAAGATTTCTTCCTATAGACCATAATGTAATGAAATTCTTTTGGGTGCTCCTGTACATAAACTATTAATCCCATATACTTCATATGCAATACCAAACATGTCTAAATAATGTTTACCAATTGCATATAAATCGGTGTATATTTACTGATGTTAGAGCGTGGACAGACGGATAGACAAACCGAATGCATAAACATAAAAAAAGAAAGAAAAAAAAGCAGCCCCAGGGGCTGAAGATCGCATCCTTATCAGTTCATTTAATGCCAAAAAAAAAGCTTGCCAAGGAATTTAGAACAGGATATGGTACACTTTTTTATATAATTGGCGCCAAAATATCGTTATTGACATTGCATGGTAACCCGGCTGTTGTTGTTTGTCTATAAATAAATTGTTTATTAATCTTTTACTTACCCATCATACGTAGTATAGGGTAAGTCTTGCAATCGTTTTGAAAATCGAAAAAAAAATTTGACGGATTTACACGTTTTAGACACTGGAGATTTCGAAAAATATATTTTTAGAAAAAAAAAATTGCCGTCCGTCTGTCTGTCTGTAAACGCTCTATCTCACGAACAAATTGAGATAGAGACTTCAAATTTTGTATGTACTTAGTATGTAAGAATGGGACGTAGCCTATTGAATATCAGCAACCTCGATTATCCGGAACTAATTTTTCCGGATTCTCGAAAAATTCGTTCTGATGAAAGGTAAATAAAAATTTTCGAATTTTTTTATTTTAAGGAATGCATGTAAAAGGCAATAAAAAAACACAAATTTTGCATATAGAACGAAGTCGATCGGATTATTAGTTGTTGAGATATTTGTAATTCTATTTTCCATATTCTTCGATTTTTCATGATCCTGTATTTCATTCAAATTTCAATTCAGAGGTATATTTTAATTGAAAATGAGACGCTTAATCCGAAGCAGCAAACTGTTAGTTAATATGATTATTTTTTTGGAGTTATAAGAATGTTTCTTTTACGTAGTTTGGTGCTTCTTGAGTAGTTTGGCGTTTTATATAATTTGTTGAAATTGGTGCATCAGCAATTCATTGCTAGAGTAATACTATGTGTATTAACAACATTTAAATTTAGTTATGGAATTGAAATACATTGTATAAATAGTTTTCACATATTTTATTTTCATATGCATATAAATGATGGGTAAGTATTACGGTGGCCTCCAACGACTAGTTTCTGTATTCATTTAATCTAGATTCAATCATGTTTTTTTATTAATACTTCCTTTTTAAAATATTTGAAATTAATTTGAAAATGATTTTCGCCAAACCCGACGCTTATATGATATCTCTGCCCTAATTTCATAGTACTTTTCTAATACCTTCACCTTGGCGTTTTTATAAATCATGGTCCAGTTTGGGCTTCAGAAATTGAGATTTCAAACCCGATGATCGTTCATGTTTATTTTTACTCATAACTATTGCACAGATGTCATATTTATGTGTAAAAATATAAGGTACACGTTAGTGCGATTTTTTTCACCGCCAAATTGGTGAAAACGTTGTTTCTGAATATTGCTGTAAGTATTTTACAATTTACGATTTATTGTGATATTCTTTATTATATTTATTACTATGTTTGTTATTTATAATTGTTTATTCATCGATTCAACTATTGTTTATTTTTATTACTTGATCGTCGACCAAAAAAGTAATCCCAAACAATAAGATAAAATGCCAATAATGAATGATCGTGAATGTCGCATTCAATCGCATTAAATACGATACATGTGTTTAAAACATCATCAAGTTATTTTTTATCACACCTTTCTATTTGTATTTTTATCAATATTTCACTAATTTATTTCATCTCTCGGTATTTAAAATAAAAACTATGTCAATATGTATAATTTGGTGAAATTGATCAACGAGATAACCAAGTAATGCCAATATTTTATTTAAACACGACAGAATTGTTTCCAATTTGCATGTGCGAAATATAAAAGATGGGTACTACTCTGTTATCCCTTCGACCAAATTTGCCAAATTATACAAGTCGCCAAATTAATAGCCAAATTATACATATTGACATAATTTTTATTTTAAATAACGAAAAAATAAATAATTAGTAGAATATTAATAAAAAATATGGTACTACTTTGTTATCCCGTCGACCAATTCCGCCAAATTATACAAATCGCCAAACTAATAGCCAAATTATACATATTGACATAATTTTTATTTTTAATAGCGAAAAACAAATAATTAGTAGAACGTTAATAAAAATATTAATAAAAAGTCGAAATAAAAACACATGAATCATATTTAATGTCATTGAATGTTACATTTACGATCATCCATTATTGGCATTTAATCTTATAGTTTGGCGATAATTTTTTGGTCGACTTGATAACCTAGTAGTACCAAAAATATTAATAAAAAGTCGAAATAAAAATCACTTAATGACATTTTAAACACGTGAATCGTATTTAATGTTATTGAATGTGACATTCACGATCATCCAATATTGGCATTTAGTTTGGCGATAACTTTTGGGTCAATGGAATAACATAGTAGTACCAAAAGATGCTAATGGCAGTTATAAAGTGCTATTATAAAGAATATCGCAAAATCTCAAGTACTAAGTTACTAAGAATTAAGGCTTTTTTCTTTTAAATCAACAACAACAACAATTTTTTTCCAATTTGTTTCTTAAGTTTAAGTATAATTTATTGTAATTCAAAATTGTTTGCGTATTTTCCTTGCTGCATGTGCTTAAATTTGGGAATCTATTGAAAACATCCAGCCGGTGAAAATTGACGCATACCAAATATCTGTGACGTATGCAAATAAATTGTGCTTTTCTATCAGCTTTTTAAATATAATTTTTCAACTATTTGGAACTATTTTTTGAAAGTAGGTGCATTCTGTAGGTTACTCTTAGGTAAATTACTCTCATTGGTACAATCAGAATTACAATTTGACATGTATTTTTTCTGATTTGCTTGAAGAAACAATTACGCTTGACTTTTAAAATCATTATGTACTATATGTATTAACCTTCGCTTCGCTCAGATAACTATTTCCTCTTTGTACTCTGATTCGGTTGTTTTTGAAAACATCCAGCCGGTGAAAAATGACGCACACTAAATTTCTGTGACGTATGCAAATAAATTGTGCTTTTTTATCAGTTTTTTTACTATAACTTTTAAACTATTTGGAACTAATTTTTGAAAGTATGTGCATTCACCAGGTTATCTTCATAGGTACCTTATGGTATAAACAGAATCAAAATCCGACAAGTATTTTTTGAGATTTGCTTGACGAAAGAATTTTTTTGACTTTTAATATCGTTACGTACTCTGAGTATAAGACTTCGCTACGCTCAGACAACTAGTCAGATTTGACAATCCAAAAACCTTCTATCTCATACATGCTACTGCTTTCTAAAAAATCACAGAATAACAGCCCCATCGGTTGTTTTTCATGGAAAAATCAAACACCAACTTATGTCACCTTTTGAATCACAGCTGAATCATCAGCTTTTCATTAAGCTGAATCTGCAGTTTGATGAAAATCCGTCAATTATTTTCTGAGATAGAGCTATTATAAAAATCTATCTGCAAAACAGTGGAAAATTCTGCAAAACAGTGCCAACTGTTAGGTAATGTATACCAAAAATTAATTAGGGTCACTTTTAATCAGGTACTAATTGAATTTGAAGATTGATGAAAATCCATGCATCAGTTCTTCAGTTACAGCTTTTGTGAAATCGTGAAAATGCACCATAACAGCAGCACTTGCTAGGAGATTTAAAACAAAAACTAAACAACACTAATCTCTATCACACTGTAAAAAAAATTCTGTGAAGGTACTAAACATTTTCTAGGAAACTGGGATTCCAAGAACTTTTCCTGTAACGGTAACAGCAAAAATTCAAATTTTAGAATCGATTACATGGGTTTTTCCTGTTATCGTTACATGAAAAGTTCTTGGAATCCCAGTTTCCTAGAAAATGTTTAGTACCTTTACAGAATTTTTTTTACAGTGCAGTGACCTGAATATGAAGTTTGATAGAAACTCCTGCATTAATTCTTGAGATAGCGCTCTTGCGATAAACTTGCAATCATGAGAATAATACAACAGAGCAGCTTCACTTGTTGAGTAATTTGCACCAAAAAATAATCTGCAGCATATTTTATCATTGAATAACATAATCTAAAATTTTGTTAAAATCAGTACATTAGTGCTTGAGATAAAGCTATTGTGATAATCACGATTAATGCAGCACAGCACTCTTTTGTGCGGTATTCACCAAAATTTAATTAGCTCTACACTGTAAAAAAAATCTGTGAAGGTACTAAACATTTTCTAGGAAACTGGGATTCCAAGAACTTTTCATGTAACGATAACAGAAAAAATTCATGTAATCGATTTTGAAACTTGAATTTTTGCTGTTACCGTTACAGGAAAAGTTCTTGGAATCCCTGTTTCCTAGAAAAGGTTTAGTACCTTTGCAGATTTTACTTTATATCCAGTTCTATAATAATCGTAAGTTTTGTGAAAATGTGTGCATTAGTTTTTGAGATAAAGCGAACAGACTTTTTGTCATATACAGGCTCATAGAGTGACAAAATGACTCAGAGACAAACATTTTCTATAAGCCATAATCGTCTTCAGGAACTTTTAAAACGTATACATCCATCGAAAACAGATGTTCGAAATTTTTCACGAACACAATACTTTCTTTATGTAAAAATAGAAAAAATGTAATAAAACATAAAACATTTTAAGTTACATTTATTCTTTCATTTGACGTCGATCTAGTTTAAAAGGCAATTTTTTCAAAATACAGAACTTAACCAGCTGCTGTAAAAAATGGGATCACTAACAAGATGTTGCTTTTATGTGAGAAATTTCACTCATAAAATTTGTCTATTTCTGCTGACAGAATGATTAATCTCGGAAAGAAATAGCGCAATGATATTTTGTGTCCAGATATAAAAATGAAATTTAACATTTGTTGAAATAACTTTTATCTAGACATTTTTTTCAACTTATAAATAAGAAACATTTGTCTGACAGTAATTTAATTTTATAATATTTAAAAGTAAACAAGGTACAATTATAACAAAAGATTAAATTACTTTTATTTTTAACAAAAATGAAAATATTAACAAGGTAAAAATTGCATTTCACCACAGGACACTACGTTTTTTTAATATTAATTTTACTCTAGCATTTCAGACTCATATATTAAATTTCAGTAAATTTTAGTCAAGTTTGTATTTATACTTTATTTAATATGTTTGATAAAAGTGTGCATGAACCACACACGCATCTATTTTTTATACTTCTGAGAAATATTGTACTTTTCAGCTCAAAACCCAATTAGTTCCTAAAGTTCTCGAGCGATTTCAATAAAAATGTTTTTAGAGGTAGAGTATAAGTATACAGATCGTTTTAAAAATTATAATCAGTTTTAGAAAAAGAAAAATCTAGGAAATTGAAAATTTCTGAAAATTTGCTTCAGCTGTAGACTAAAATAGTTTTGGTTGAGAAAAAAATCGGTCAGTCATATGTCTTAATCATAATAAAATGAATATGGACTCCAAATTTCATAGAAACCAGTCGGGTAGTTTTTACATGATCACGGGATATCAAGCTGTCAAATTTTTCATTAGCTTACTCGAAGTCTTGTCATTCTTGTAAACAAAAGCTACATAATTAGTCCATATTAATATGCATGTTTAACTTGTACATAAAATATTATGACTATGTGTCTTGTATGGCTTTTAAAAATGCAGTATTAGTACATTGCAGCATATAGACGCATATATTACATTATCAGTTGCAGATATTTTAGATGCATATTTTACGCTGACTTTGATTAACCGAGCAAGTTCAGTCAGTTATAGACAACGTATTTTTTTAAACTATTAATGAGCAAAAGTTAACTTCTCTGCTGTTTGTAAATAAAATCAACAAAGTAATTATTAATTATGCCTTTTTAATTATGCATGGTAATCAAAATTTTATCATGAATTCAAAATGAATTCTTAACTTAATAAATGTGACATTTCCCATTTTATGCTGAGCAAGAACTTTTCCTGTAACGGTAACAACAAAAACTCAACATTAATTATAAATAGAAGTTTTCATATACGTCCATTAAAAACATTTCAAAAATATGCATTAAAATATTTAATTGCTATAAAGGACGTTAAATACTAATAAAAACATTAAAAGATCTTAATAATTTTTACATGTTTCGATTGAATTCACTCAATCATCATCAGAAAAAGAAAATACAAATAAACACAAAGATGGAAAATGACCTATTTAAAATTATGAAATGCATCTAAATTCGTTATAATATCCATAGGGTCAAACATACACCTTTCCATCTTCATGTTATTGTAGTTGATATCACATAAACCATAAGTATGCCATAAGTGTAACCATTTTCCATCTTTGTATTTATTTGTATTTTCTTTTTCTGATGATGACTGAGTAAATTCAATCGAAACATGTAAAAATTATTAAGATCTTTTAATGTTTTTATTAGTATTTAACGTCCTTTATAGCAATTAAATATTTTAATGCATATTTTTGAAACAAAAACTCAAGTTTTAGAATCGGTTACATGGATTTTTCCTGTTATCGTTACATGAAAAGTTCTTGGAATCCCAATTTCCTAGAAAATGTTTAGTACCTTTACAGATTTTTTTTTTACAGTGTAGGGATGCGAGCTCGGTACTAGAAATGGCTGATTTTAACTGCTTAATTTCAATACCTAGTCTCCGCCTAATTAAATCTAAGAAATTCTGTTCTTAAATAAGTGATGAAATACTATCAAAATTTAGGTTAGTAATCGGCCATTTCTGGAGAAGCGCTTTCCTCCCTGCATTTTATGTTACATGACTATAGATAAAACAAAAATAAAAATAAATGACTGTAGTGAGCTAAAAAGAAAAAAAAATTCATTTTTCCACAGTTACAATTTAGGAGGTACAAAAAAAAAATTGAATGCATTCTGTTTATTTCGGAAACTCATCGAGAACACTTGACTTCGAAACAAATTCGCACAAATAATGGTTTTTTAAAGCGATAAATTAATTCGGAAAAATGACAACGGAAAATATTTATGTTACGACCAATAGTTACAATACGTTACAATTTATGTTACGATCGTCAACTATTTTTCATTATCTTTATATGTATGGTTATGGTGAACAAAAAAACATGAAAAAAATTGAAAATTATGCAAAAGTTTTATCGAAATTGTTGACAGAGTTGAAAACCTTACATAGCAAATATACTTCTTTATAATCATTGCTGTGATTACTCTGACATTTTATAAAACGAAATAAACAAATTACATTTTGAAGAATAAATATGCAATTTAATTAAAGAAAAATCATTTTTTAATTAATGCATTTATTATTTGCTTAAGGTATACACTTTTAATTTAAAAACTAAATTCGATTCTGATGCTGTATGATGATCTTGCTCAATTTAAATAGAGTAACATTATTTTTTAAATTAAATTCTTTGAAATGTTAATCAAATATTCGGAAAATAAACACAAAGAAAACACAAGTATTTGTCTTCTCTGAAATTAGTTAAATTCCTCAGGCTTAAATAAATTCCAATCATTTGTTTAACAATTAATTTTATACAATTAAAAAAAAATTGAAATTGTAATGGCATAAAAATTTCTATTTATAATATCGTTTATAAATTATTGAAGTGAAACAAATTTATTTTATAGAAATCCTTTTTAATAAAGGCTTAAATTCAAATTTTATTATGAGAAAAAACTAATGGTATTAATTCTTTCATTTAAATACAATTTTGAAAAGTAATGTCATAAATAATAAATTAAATTATTTCTACCGTAAAGAGTGCCGGAGTGATTTAACTCGCTTTGTTTAACAAAAATATGAATACAAAAGTAGAGTTTTTTTTTTTTTTTTTTTTTTTTTTTTTTTGTAATAAGGTATGCACTTTTTCCGTATTAAAAAAACGACTTAGTACATGCTAGAAGCATAGTGTGGAAAGAAGATTTTTTTAATGTTTTTACTTGCTTTTTATAATTTTTAAATTACACAACTATTGAAGGGGTATTATTTTAATAATGATCGGTTGTGGTGCCCCAAACAAAAATATTTATGAAAGGAAATCGCTTCATAGCAGTTAAGATTTATGAGTTCTTTATCGATATAAGCTTTAAATATTTTTCATTTGTCACACACCCTTCCTTTATAACGGGCTTTCCACTGCTAATGTTAATAATTATGTAAATGCCGCAACAGAATATGTTTAGCACATAAATATGATTTTCTTGAAATTACATTCGATAATCTCACTTTTTTTCTTTTCTTCTACCTTCTAATTTTGTTATTTTGTTATGCTAAGTTATAGCACTTTCAATTTGCAGTGTGGTTGCCATTTTGAAACAGTCTGAAATTTGTCACGCGATAATACGCATATTAATAAACTGATATGAATATAACTCCGTATGTACATAGTACATACCAATGTCTTCACCAAGTTCACTAGACAACTTTACCTGTCATCTTGTTTCAAAATGGCGGCCATTTGAGTTTGTCAAAAAAACATTAAATGTGTAATGATGTACAAACAAAAAATTAGAAACTGAAAAAGCTTCTTTCTAAACTGTTTGATCTTAATAATGAACTCCAGATTATTTTTTGCTTTGTCTTAAAAAACGCCTGAGGTATAACAGTTTAAATTTCTAATGTGGGTTACATTTTTTAAAAATCAATTTGCCCGCAACAGCACTCGTATGTATTAATCGAATTCGATTTGAATATGCATGTGCACATGAATTAAGATTTCGATAAAGTTCATTGGTTTGTTTTACCCATCATGTGGTTTTAAAATGGCAGGCACTTTATGATATCGTGAAATTTGGTGACCTTATCTATCGCCTAAAATAAAACCAACCGTCCCGGTGAGCGACCAATTTTCGTCGACGACCCCTACCTACGACTCAAACAGAGCTAGTCTCTGTTTGGGTAAAGCTAGTCTCTGTTTGGGTACCGGCAACAGCGCTGTCGCCGGTAGGCGACCACGGATAGCGCCAAAGTACTTCACTTACGACCCGAATAGCATTGGACTCTTAATAGAAAAGAAAAAAAATATAAGACAAATTGAAACCGGACAAATTTAAAAGAAAAAGTAGACAAATTAAAGATATTGAGAGACGGTTAGTGGGTGGGCGGGGCTCTGAAACTAACCACATTCCCTGCCCTCATCCCGAACATACATGTCTCGGACGGTGGTTGGGGGTGGGTGAGTGAACCGTCGCGGTGAGCGACCAATTTTCGTCGATGACCCCTACCTACGACCCAAAGAGTTGGTTCCACAGAACGTGCTCTATGTATTATGACATAAAAATATTATTTACATAAAAACTTTTTGAAATAGAACCTATCTATAACGTAATTTTGCGTTAAAAGAAAGAAACTCATGATTTTGATAAGAGTGATGCCATACAACCATACTTTCTACGACATAACCTGATAAAACTGTTATTTTTGTATTTTTGAATTTGTTCTTTCCTTCGCGATTTCACCTATTTAGGATTTATGGTGCAATGAAAATGTCTATGATGAGTATATAGTCTGGTCAAATTAAACCAAAAAATAAGAGTAAAGTTACCTAAATTCCCACCAAGCTGAAAATCGGTAAGATTGTTTAAAATATCATTAAAAACAAAATTTGAAAGTTCCCCATCTTCCCCTGTAAGGAAAAAATTTTATTCAAGGTCAAAGGTAAAAAAAAATGAGTTTTTCGCGATTTTCAGCAAAACGGTAAGTTTTATCATAAAAATACCTCAGACAAAAAATGTAGATCATAAAATTATCTACAAAAAATTTATAAGGAGAGTGATTTCATTCAATTTACTTTCGAAGATTTGCTTTGAAAAATTTATTTACCACACTTTTCTACTTTCAACGTTATATTAGATAAATACTTACAGTATGTACGCCGACATTTTGGTTCCCGAGTTACTGTCGTATTTGATGGCTATAATGATTGCACGAGAAATACCAAAGCTGCAGAATAGCGCCGTCGAACTTTAGCAACATCTTCATCAATTGATATTTTATTTGATGAAAGTATGACAGTTCCAACCAGTTAACAAAAATTTCTTTCTAATACTGACAACAAGTCTCGGTTCATTTCAATGTTGAAAGAAAGATTTACAACGGAAAATATATTGGTAAGACAAGCTAATAATGATGCTGATGTGTTGATAATTGAAACAGCAATTGAGCAATTCAATTTGATAAATACAACTATTGTTGTTGGTGAAGATATAGACTTACTCGTATTACTGACTGCTCGAACTCCAACGCTCGAACTCCCCTTTTCTCCTTAATCTCTTCAGTCCCTGAGTACCCAATTGGGTACATCAGTTTTGTCCCATTTTATTAATGATACTCAAATATAATTGAAATTTCGATATAAGAATAATATGTTTCGAATTCTAAGATTCGAGCTAATGAAAATAAAACAAAAATCTCGCTCAGAAGTCACACGAGAGAAGAAATAATTCAGTAATAATTAAAAATACTGTAATAATCGCCAGTAGCGAAGAGGTTAAAACCAGGAAAAGCTCAACATCAATCGGAAATGTATTCATCAAAAAGTTTATCTACTTTTGCAAAGTGTCAAAATCATGTACTATTTTTACACGCAATAACTGGCTGTGATACGACATCTGCATTTTACAGGAGGGTTAAATAACAGTTTTCAAACTATTTGAGAAACAAAATTTATTTGAATGTGCTGAAGTTTTTAAAAATAGTAATTCTACTCGGCAAGAAATTATTACTAACGGCATTCACTCTCTTCTTTCGATGTACGGAGCTCCTAAAAAAACTACCTGCTTAGATAAGTATAGATATGCATTTTCGTTAAAAACACCAAAAGTAAAAAACAAGTACAATTAGCTTGTCTTCCTCCAACCTCAGTTGCTGCTCATCAACATATTTTTAGGGTATATTACCAAGTTCAAGTGTGGCTTGGTTATCAGCTAGACCCTACAGATTGGGGTTGGAAGTTGGTCAACAATTCATTAGAACCAGTGCACACTTTTCTTCCACCTGCGCCGGAAAAACTGCTGAACTCGATTTTTTGCAACTGCAAAAAGGGATGCGGTGCTGAATGTGGTTGCAAAAAAATCGGACTGTTCTGTTCTCCGGCATGTACACATTGTCAAGGCCAGTTGTGCTCTAATATTGAATCACCAACAGTAGAGGATCCGTTTGATTCCAACGAGGCAACATGCGATGCATCGCTATTAACGCAGTTTACATGCACTCAGGATGAAGATGAAGAAGAATCAGAACAAGAAGAAGACGAAGAAGAACAAGAAGAAGAACAAGAAGAAGAATTTGAAAGTTACGACTCGGACGATTAAATTTCACTACTTTTTTTTTTTAACTTAAATTGTTTTTATTTTTTCAATCTCTGCTAATATCCATTATTTTTCAATAGTTTCAAATTAAACAGGATCAAAACAGACCCGTGGAATAGGCCTACTGGGGGAACTACGTAAAAATAAAACGCGCTAAGTACACTACCTCATAGGTGGCGTGGAAACGTTTGCATATTATGACGATTACAACTTTTACAACTTTTTGAATCATTATATCTCAAAAACGGTGGCTCGTAGAAAAAAAAATATTAATAAATTTTTTGTAGATAATTTTATGATCTACAATTTTTTTCTGAGGTATTTTTATGATAAAACTTATCGTTTTGCTGAAAATCGCGAAAAACTCATTTTTTTTTACCTTTGACCTTGAATAAAATTTTTTTCTTGCAGGGGAAAGATGGGGAACTTTCAAATTTTATTTTTAATGATATTTGAAACAATCTTACCGATTTTCAGCTTGGTGGGAATTTAGGTAACTTCGAATGTCTAAATTGACCGGACTAATAGATGAATAGTGACTTTATTACAGTAAAAAGGAAATAAAAATTGTGCTTAGATGAACAAGTGTGACCGTTTTTAGACTATTTTGAGTGAAGTGCTTATTTATTTCTAGTTTATTTTTAGGGAGGAGGCTTACCAAATGCTGCATTCATTTTTAAGATAGTTTTTAAGTTATTGCAGAGATTTTTTACATTGTAAAGGTTATTTTACTTTTTATATTATTGGTTATGTTCAAGGAACTTGTTTTTATGTTTATTAAAAGTTTTCACTTTGCTTTGTTCATTAAAGAAATTGGCATTTTTTCTGTTGTTACATATTATTTTTGAATGCAGGTTTGGTGGGCGTTCAGAAACCTAAAACAATTCTATTTTTAAAGAGGGGCGTGGGGTTAAGTCTCGTCTGTCCTCCCTCTGAAGGGAACAGACTGTGTTTTCTTGCCTGTATCTTGTTTGTAGTTTTTTAATTATTTATCGTTAATTGTTTATCTTTTTGACATACACTCTATCCTTGAGATTTTGAACTTTCATTTTATAATATGAAATATAATTTATAGCATTATATATGAGCTGCTTAAGCGCCAATGGTGCTGCAATTTTTTATGTTGAATTGATATATATATATATATATATATATATATATACACTGGTGTTCAAAAGTTAAGCATAATTGGTAATTAAGTAAATATTTTTAAGTAATGAAAGAAATATGAATCGGAATGTGCTGAAACTCCAGGTGTGTAAACAAAATAGTACGCGTCACATATTTTCGCGAAGAATTTTCCCCGAAATCGAACAGGGGACCGTCAACAAATTGAAAAAGAACGAAGATCTTTTGGAAAACCCTGTCAAAACTAATGTAGCAAAAGCGTTCAAACTGCACATTATGATTAATTGGCTTATTGTAATGTACTGTGTTAATTTTTACAAGGATAGCATGTATACTCGTAGAGAAATTAAGGTTTTTATAAAAACAGTCCTAAGTTTTTTGCTTATAATTTGCAGAATTCTTAATATAAAATAATGTTCTTTTTTGAAAAAATGACAAACATCATTGTACACAATACCCTGTCATCAGAATTAAAAAATAATAAAAATTGTATGACAAATGAGCAGGTTTATTAAATAATTTTTTACTGCGCATGCGTGAACGCTATTAAAATTTCATTTGCATATTATGGTAGTTGAATGTATAGAGCAACTTTTGTGAAAGTCTCAAAAACATAGCTTAAAAATTCTGAAAATTATCGTTGATAGAATGAGATCAAAATCCTTTATTTCCTAAATGAAGCAAAAAGAAGAGGGGCTGTATCCATATTCCATTGTTTAGTGCCTACACAATATTGCACTTATAACTATATTTAGGTAAAACCCCTGATTTTTTTGCTTCCTTTAGGAATAACGGATTTTGAGTTGATTCTATAGGCTACCATTTTCAGAATTTTCAAGCTATGTTTTTGAAACTTTTACAGAAGTTGCTCTATACATTTAGCTAACACAATATGCAAATGACATTTTGATATCGTTGACGCATGCGCAATGAAAAATTATTTACTAAACATATTCATTTTTCATACCATTTTTATTATTTTTAAATTCTGATGACAGGGTATTGTGTACAATGATGTTTGTCATATTTTCAGAAAAGAACATTATTTTGTAATAAGAACTCTGCAAATTAAAAGCAAAAAACTTGGAAAAATTTAGGACTGTTTTTATAAAAACCTTAATTTCTCTACGAGTGTACATGCTATCCTTATAAAAATAAACACAGTACATTACAATAAGCCAATTAATCATAATGTGCAGTTTGAACACTTTTGCTATATTAGATTTGACAGGGTTATCCAAAAGATCTTCGTTCTTTTTCAATTTGTTGACGGTCCCCTGTTTGATTTCGGGGAAAACTCTTTGTGAAAATATATGACGCGTACTATTTTTTTTACAAACCTGGAGTTTCACCACATTTCGATTTATATTTCTTTCATTACTTAAAAATAATTACTTAATTACCAATTATGCTTAACTTTTGGACATCAGTGTATACATACAGGGTGATTCTAATTTTTTTTTTACAATAAAAGAGGGGTGATAGTACACATAAAGACAAACAATAATAAATAGGAGAGCAAGGGTCCAAAACGTTTTCCAAAAGAGATAGCCGCCATTAAAGTTTAGGGACCAAAATTTCAAATAAACATAAAAAACGGAAAAATCGGTCGATTGATTTGCGGTTTTCACTAAAATTATTCTTTATGTCGGCATTTTCTTAAAATTAAATAATAAAGATAAATTGCAAAAAATGCCGATAGAGGACGCTTTAGACTTTGGAGTAACGAACAACTATTTTTTGCCAGTATTTTTCGCATCTCATTAAGTGTTTTCTTAAGCTTAGACTCAAACTTAAATTTTGAGCTCAAAATCTGAAAGTGGGAGCGTATAAGTAGCACAAACTGAACTGCGTCCAGAGGGTTCAAATTTCAAATGATTATAAAAAACGGAAAAATTGGTTCATTGATTTGCAGTTTTCACTAAAACTATTCTTTATATCGGTATTTTCTTAAAAATAAATTATAAAGATAATTTTCAAAAAATGCCGATGGAGGGCGCTTTAGACTTTGGAATAACGAACAACTTTTTTTGGCGTTATTTTTTGCATCTTATTAAATGCTTTCGTAAGCTTAGACTTACACTTAAATTTTGAGCTCAAAATCTGAATAGTTGGGAGTGGATAAGTAGACAAACTGAACTGTGTTCAGAAAGTTCAAATGTCAAATGATTATAAAAAACGGAAAAATTGGTCGATTCGTTTGCGGTTTTCGCTAAAACTAATTTTCAAATGAACATCTTCTTGAAAAATTTTTTTAAAGATAAATTTCACAAAATGGCGATAGAGGGCGCTTTAGACTTTGGATTAACGAACAACTATTTTTAACTGTTATTTTTTAATCTCATTAAATACTTTCAAATGCATAAACTTAAATTTTAAGCTCAAATTCTGAATCGTTGGGAGTGTTTAAGTAGCGAAAAATTGAATTGTGTTCTTGGAGGGGGAGGGTTAAATTTCAATTCCTGAAGACACTTCAATTTGTACTACTTAGTTACTCCTAATTATTCAGATTTTGAGCTCAAAATTTAAGTTTAAATCTAAGCTTCCGAAAACATTTAATAAGTTTTTGCAAGCATTTAATTAGAACAAAAAAATAATGGTTAAAATTAATTATTGGTTTTTCTGAAGTTTAAGGCGCCCTCTAGTTTTTTAAATTTATCTTTAAAATTTATTTTCAAGAAGATACTGACTTAAAGAATAGTTTTATTTTAAACCGCAAACGAATCGACAAATTTTTCCATTTTCTATAATTATTTTAAGTTTGAACACCCCTCCCCCCTTAAATACAGTTCAATTTGTGCTACTTAACGACTTCCTACTATTCAGATTTTGAGCTCAAAATTTAAGTTTGACTGTAAGCTTACGAAAACATTTAATGAGATGCGAAAAATACCGGCAAAAAATAGTTGTTCGTTACTCCAAAGTCTAAAGCTCTCTCTATCGGCATTTTTTGAAATTTATCTTTATAATTTAATTTCAAGAAAATGCCGACATAAAGAATAATTTTAGTGAAAACTGCAAATCAATCGACCGATTTTTCCATTTTTCATGTTTATTTGAAATTTTGGTCCCTAAATTTTACTGGCGGCTATCTCCTTTGGAAAACGTTTTGGACCCTTGGTTTCCTATTTAATATTGTTTGTCTTGATGTGTACTATCACCCCTCTTTTATTGTAAAAAAAATTTGGAATCACCCTGTATATATATATATATATGTATATATGTATATATATATATATATATATACAAGGGTGCAAAAATCTAGGCGCCAGCAGGCAGTTTCTCACCACAAAATTTATTTCGTTTTTCTTCGTCTAATATTTCGTGTGAAATTCCTGCTAGTATGCTATTAAATTTTGAGCGAAAAAAACTTTAAAATTTTAGTGGTGAGAGACTACCCTCTGGCGCCTAGATTTTTGCACCCCTGTATATATATATATACAAAATTCGAAGTGCAAAGATCAAACATTGTAAACCAAATCTTCTGTTATAAAACGTGAGAATTTATTTTCTTATAAGTGAAAGGCTGTAATGGATTTTGCAATTTCTGAATACTAATAACGACAGTGCGTGAGGATTTATTTATTTATTTATTCATTATTATTTTTTCTTTTTTTATAATACTTATACTTTTAAAAGGCAAAAAAATATTTAAAAAATATACATTATGTTTAATTTTATGCATCAAATGTTAATTACAAATCGTATTTTTCTGAAAGCAACATATATTAATACTGAAGTGATAGCTCTTGTGAACGGACGGAAGTGATTTTGCAAATTTATAGTAAAAATTAAAGTATTGTGTGCAGTTTACTTTTAAAATTCATTTTCATTAAAACATAATTAATGATAAAAAATAAAATAAAAAACTTTTGATATGAGTCGAGAATGAAATTCTTAACATAATTAATAAAAAGTGTATGATAGAAAATAAACAGAAAGATAAATAAAAATTATTACTTTGATCACCTGTAGTATGTGCGGGGTTTATTTTACTTTTTTACAATTAATTGTAATATTTTATTTTTTTTAAATAGATAATTAATGTGAGCGTCTTTACTTTCTGAGAGTAAATAAATAACAATGCACGGAAATTAATATCAAAGGAAATGCAAAATATTCTAAAAATAGTACGAATGAAAATATTTTAGAAGTGCAGATCAATAATAACAATAATTAATATAGCAGTTTTTATAACTACAACTGTACCTAAATTCCTAAACTTGATATCTCTTTCTACTAAAATACTACTAGAAGTGTCAGAGCAGTCATTTTGAATGTTTTCATCATTTCAGCTTGTATTCCTAAAGCACTCTACAACTTATGAGGTCACATTTTTTTAAAAAATTCTAAAATAATCTCGAAAATTATTACTACCAAATATAAATCAAAAAATTAAAATTAACGAAGATATTTTCAGTTATACCTAGAAGTGCCAGAAACAGTCAAATTGACTCATAAACATTTAGCAATTCTGTTTGATAGAATTAATAAAACGACAAAAGCAGATGATTTTAAAAGAAAGAGCGATAAATAAATATCATACAAATATATTTGAGATTATACTCGGTCGTTCAGGTATAAAATGTAACTTTACATATTACAAAGATTATTTAAACAAAAAAGAAGAAACTGAACCTAAATTTAATTTCTGCATCGTTTTTTTTAATTTTGCATTTCGTTTGATATTAATTTCCATGCATTGTTGTTTAGTTACTCTCAGAAAGTGAAGACACTCGCATTAATTATCTATTTAAAAAAATAAATATTACAATTAATTGTAAAAAAGTAAAATAAACCCCGCACATACTACAGGTAATCAAAGTAATAATTTTTATTTATCTTTCTGTTTATTTTTTGTCATACACTTTTTATTAATTATGTTACGAATTTCATTCTCGACTCATATCAACTCTTGGTGTCGCAATAGATGATACCCCAACATAGTGAAAACTTTTTCCAATGTTCTATTCTTTGATTACTTACACCAACACTAATATTTAAGTACTAGCTGACCTACCCGGCGTTGCCCGGGCTCGTGATGTTATTCAGTTTCAAATGTGTTATTTGTTTTCTAAATGACCCTTAACTTAAACTCAAATTTCCACGATTTTATATCTTTAAGTCCATTTTGTCAAAATTTATATTTTAAAATGGAAAATTCGCGAAAAGTTATAGAAGTGAAAGCAAATGCTATTTGGTATTTTATTCTCTATATAATTTGATTTTTTGAAAACTATGCTTACCGAAAGCGAACGAAACCGCGACAGAACACACGGGTTTTTACTGAATTCATAAAATGAAAATTTCACATATTTTGTTTTGTAAAAAAATAATTTTATCCATTCGAAAGTTCCAAAATTTTTGTAAATAATGGAAATCTGGTGTATTGAAAGCCTCTAAAAAGTTTGGGCAAAATACGACCATTTAGTTACTTTTAGCGTAGGAAAAATGTATTCTCCGTGAGCAGAGATGTGATTCGTGTTTGCGGTGTCTTTGAACGAGTTAAATCTCGTATTTATTTAAACAAATTGCATCATAGATTATAAAAGTGTTTTAGCTTTAAGAAAATATTTTTGGTTTTATTAGGACGTATACAATTGCGCCATGCAAAGGCAAAACCGCAATGAAACGATCTGGTTTTTATTGATTTCGTCTTTTTTTTCGCACTTTTTATATTGTAAAAAATATTTCTACTCGTCCGTATGTTTTAATTTTTTTAAAAGGTTGTAAATTTGGTCTATTGGGATGCTTTTAAAAGATTGTGCTGAAATATGTACGCTTAGGCACTTTTAGCGTAGAAAAAATATTCTATTTGTGAGTCGAAAAGTGACTGTATTTTGCCGGAGTATTTGAAAGAGTTAAATCTTACATTTTAAAAACCGATTGCATTATAGATTATAAGAATATTTTTAAGTTTTAAGAATATGTTTTTTGTTTGCTGGTACCTATAGAATTGCGCTTTGCTAAGGCAAAACTGCAATGAAAACGATTTGTTTTTATTGATTTCATCAAATTTTTCGCACATTTTATTTTAAATAAAATTATTTCTATCGGTCCGAACGTTTTGAATTTTCTGTAGGGAGTATAAATTTGTTCTATTGAGAAGATTTTAAAAGATTGAGTTAAAACATGTACGTTAAAATAATTTTAGCATAGAAAAAATATCCTCTGTGCGAGTGGAAAAATGTGTTCCTTTTGCCAGTGTATTTGAAAGGGTTAAAATCCAAATATTTTAAAAACAATTGCACCATCTCGGTAAGAAGAAAGTTTCAAATTTAATATCTTTTATTTTGTTTGCTTACATTTTAAAAATTACTCCCTGGAAGAGCATTCACAAAAGCGAGAAAAATGGTTTTGGAAAAAACGACTCTTTTTAAATATTTCTTTTTATATCGTTAACTGCAACATTATTTCGAATTGATTATAGCATTTGAAAGCTAAAAGTACGATCTTTCGAAATATGTCTGTTAAGTTTAACTGCGCCGAGCAATTCGGTTGATTTGGATTTAAACAAAATGATCCAAAAACAGAAATAAACGCCGATAAATGCTACTTCTTTCCTCAAGGTGCATAAAAGGGTTTGTGCGCATGTGTAAACGATTTCTTTCCCCGAACATTAAAAAAAAAATGACTTTTTGAAGAAAGTGAGTTCCACTTCGTAATTAATATATCTGAAATTAATCAAAATATTAAAATTCTGAGCTTCAGGTGCATCAGGAGTGATATTGGGCTACTCTCATAAAAATTTTTAGCTTCGTACGTCCCATAGATTTTGCTAGCTATCGCAGACACACAAACACACAGACAGAGCGATTTGTTCTTTTATTAGTATAGATTGCAAACTTGAATAGAAATTGGAACGTTTACGCATAAATTTAATTATAATAACCTGGCACATACTGAATAGTAGCAAATGTATCAACCACTTTGTTAATTAGGTGTTTAGAAGAACCTTATTTTGGTCCTCGAATGGCTTTATTACATAATATGTTTAAACATTCAAATAATGTTTTCAAAAAATATCAACCTATGTGTATATATATATATATATATATATATATATATATATATATATATATATATATATATATATATATATATATTGATTCCTTCAATTGCTTTACTATGTGGTTAAGCTTTTTTTTCTTCAAATTTTAATTTTTTTATACCTCGAATTGCTATTCTACATAGTGTGATTAAACATTCAAATATCTTTTTTTCTAATAATATTTTTTTTAGGTTTCTCGAATTGCCTTATTACATGAATGGTTAAACATTATTACTATTTTTTTTTTCAAATAAATTTTTTTTGGTTCCTCGAATTACATTGTTACATAGTATCCTTAAACATTCATGTATATATTTTTAATAATATTATTTTTTAATTCCTCCGATTGCTTTACTACATAGTATGTTAAGTATTAAAAAAATTTATTTTACAAATAATATTTCTTTTGTTCTTTGAATTGCTTCACAGCATAGAGTGGTTAAACATTCAAATATTTTTTTTTTTCAAATAACATATATTTTTTTGTTATTTCGAATTGCTTTACTACATTGCATAATTAAACATTCAAATACATATATTTTTTCAGATAATATTTCTTTTTCGTACCCCTAATTGATTTATTACATTGTATGGTAAAACATTCATTTTTTTTTAAATAATAATTTTTTGGATTCGTCGAATTACTTTACTACATAATATGGTTAAATATTCAATTTTTTTTCAAATATTAGTTTTTTTTGGTACCTCAAATCGCTTTACTACATTGCATTGTCAGAATAGAATATGGTTAAACATAAAAATATTTTTTTTTCAAGAAATGTTTTTTTTTTCGATTCATCGATATTCTTTACCACATTGTATGGTTAACATTAATATATATTTTTTCAAATAATATTATTTTGGCTCTTTGAATTACTTTACTACACAGTATTATTAAAAAATAAAATAAAATTTTTAAACATTGTATTATTTTAGATCATAATGCTCCCAATTATGTATCCTTTTAATATTACTTCCCTAAATCATTTTTGCAACATAATATCTATTTCATCTATAATAAAAATATGCCCTCATTTTTACATTATCGTTACAAAATTATCTGCTGTCATAAATAGCTGAAAAAAAGAAAGCAAGTTTCTTTGAACATTCAAACCATCAAAAACTCATTATTGTTCCGTATATCCAGAATATAATCTGCAAATGGTAGATATTTATTTCAGCTATTCAAAAAGAGCTTTGGATCGTAACTACAATGCGAGCAAATTGAAAAGATTTATTTAAGCAAGGCTAAAGCGCAGTCAAAAGATATATGTCATCCGTAAAAATATATGAGCAAGAAATGGAATTTAATTCTCACTTATATTCAAACGACATTGTTGAAGTATACAAACAAATAAAAATAGAATTTTCTTTATAAAAAAAAATGCTGGAGAAGGATTTTACATTTTCTTTTTATATTTATTAAAAGAACAAACTATTTATAAGGGTTTGTACAAACATAAGATTATTTTAATTATTAATTTGGCAGTAGTTTTCATGTTACAGTTAGAATATGAGTAATTGCATGGGTTAAGATTATTTAAAAGACAAACAAGACAACAAATATTAAGAAAAACAAATATATTTCATTTCCTAATTTTATTTTATTTTTATCTTTTAGAAGAAAGTTTAAAATTATAAATAAAGATATTATTGTGTATTAAACATGAATTTTTCCCAAGAAAATAACGTTAAAATTTATATATGAATTTTTTTTATCTTCTAAGAAAAGTTCAAAATAGCAAGTCGGAAATTGCACGTTTAACATGACAAACGAGGTGATTTCGTATTACAGCCTGTTTTATAAATATTCAGATCTTGCTGCAAAAAGTGTTACACTCGTTGAAAAATTTGTGACATCATTAAAATACACTCTACACTATTTTTTGTCATTAATCGTTATGTAACTGAATACTTTTGACAGACACTGTAATCATTAAAATAGCAAATAAAGCCTTTGTGCAAAAATGTTTAAAGATAGAAAACCAACGATTGTAAATGTACAAATATTGTGTGAAGAGTTAGCAAACAGCTGTTTGGAATCTAGTATCGAGATTCTTCATCAGTGCTTTCAAACTCAACGAGCTAGAAAAAGCAAAACTGAGGAAAGAGACAGAGAAAGCCAGGATTGTATACCCGCTATGAGGACGATCCCACCTAAACAAAAGCAACCAATGAGAAGAAAACAGACTAAACAACTGGGTGGACAAGTAGCAACATCTGCCGGCGAACGAACAAAACAAAAGCTCAAAAAACGAAAGGAAAAAGCATTAAATTAACGATTTCCAAATGCTTAGAAAATAAGGAGTACTTGATAAGTCATTGACGAAGGAGTGAAAATTTTTAATGATGTGGTAAGTTTCCCCAAAATTAATATCAAGAATAGGACACTTATGGTAATGGTGGCTGAAGAAAAGTTGAACTTATGTTGTGAAGACCACCAATGTTGAGCAATAAAAGAGCGTTTAAGCTCTTGTTTTTTTTTACATATCTTTCATGCTTCTTTAAACGAAATCTGAAAGCATGTTTAGTCTGACCAATATAAATAAAATCTCATTGGCAAGAAAATTGGTAAATGCCCCAGTTATCTGAACGATCAATGGGGTGCTTAAGATTTGAAAAATCAATTTTATTAACATGAGAAAAAATAACATTGAAATCGAACCTTCTCTAAAATTTTAGCAATTTGCTAATTAATTTTAGGGGAAAATGGCAAAACAGCCAAAATATTGGAGTTCGAATTAAAATTTTTCTTTTCAGATTGGGTGGATTTTGTCAATATTCAAAAAGAGTATTAGGCCTCTCATTGTCAATACTGTCGATTTCAATTCTAATATTTATAAGCCAAATCTTAATAGTTCAGCAAAATATTGTCTAAAAAGTTTGTGTTATGATCCGAATTTGATTATAACCAAAGTTGACAAAGGTGGTCAGATTGTTGTTCTTTACAAGTCTACATATTTGGAAAAATCCCATAAATTAATTAATGATGGTCCCTATGTGGATATCCCCAAATCCCGTTTTTCTAGTGAAATGGATACTATCAAATCTGCCATTAAGTCTTCACACATTATTCCTGCTAAATTAAAGAGGTCTCTTATTCCTTCAATTGCACATTGTGACAGGTTTTATGCTTTACCTAAGGTTCATAAACCTGACATTCCTTTTAGACACATTGTCTCCAATATCGGTACGGCTTCTTATAAACTTGCAAAATATCTAGTTTCCTTATTTTCTCCCCTCTCAAGCAGCAATTCTTTCACTGTTGAGACTTCTTTTGAATTTGTTAAGATTTTCACAGTTTTAAACCATAAGGCCACATGATGGTTTCTTTTGATGTTTCTTAATTATATACTAATATTCTTGTCGAAGGGGCTTTAGACTATTTGAAGAAAAGGCTCTGTGAATTTCATTTTTCTTTTTTCGAAATCGAGGAGTTCATTCTTCTCACACGTGTTGGCTTATCTCAAAATACTTTTGTATTTAATGGGAATTTCTTTCGTGTGACTGACGGTTTGGCTATGGCTAATTCACTTAGTCCGATTTTAGTTGATGCTTTAGTTGATGCTTTAGTTGAAGTGAATTCAGATATTAATAATATTTTCCCTATCATGAATTCTATTGATTCTTGCATTCAACTTACTTTTGAAGTTGAATCCAATAATTGCCTTACTTTCCTGGATGTCCTTGTTATTCACAATGAAGATAATTTTTAGACTACTGTCTTTCGCAAACCTTTTGCGGTCAGTCTTCCACGTCACAGATATTCTTCTCATTCTTCTAACCAGAAATTTGCGGCTTTTAAAACTTTTGTTTTCCGTGTTTACGATATTTGTTCAACTCCTCAGTTACTCAGAGATGAACTTAATTATCTAAAAGCTATTGTTGTTGATCGGGGTTATTCCCCTAATATTATAGATTCAATTCACAGAAAATTGACAAAATCCACCCAGTCTGAAAGAAAACAATTTAATTCTAATTCGAATACTTTTTCTGTTTTGACATTTTTACCCAAAATCAATTAGCAAGTTGCTAAACTTTTAAAATTGTTGGATTTTAATGTTATTTTTACTCCTGTTAATAAAATGTTTTTTTCAAATCTTAAGAACCCCTTGATTACTTAGATAACCTAGGTATTTACCAAATTTCTTACAAATCTGGTCTTTCTTATATTGGTCAGACTAAATGCGCTCTTAGGTTTCGTTTAAAGGAGCATAATAGGTATATCAAAAATCAAGAGCTTAAACGCACTTTTATTTCTCAACATTGTTGGTCTTCACAACATAAGTTCAAGTTTTCTTCAGCCACCATTATCCATAAGTGTCCTTCTATTCTTGAATTTAATTTTTGGGAAGGTTACCACATCATTGAAAATTCTCACTCATTAGTCAATGATTTATTACGTACTCCTTATTTTCGAAGAATTTGGAAATCTTTAATTGAATACTTTTTTCCCCTTCGCTTTTTGTGTTTTCGTTTTGTTCGTTCTCCGGTAGATGTCACTAGTCTACCTTGTTGTTCAGGCTGCTTTCTTCTCATTGGTTGCTTTTCTTTAGACGGGATTGTCCCCGTAGCGGGTATATAAACCTGCTTTTCTCTGTCTCTTTGCTCAGTTTTCCTTTTTCTAGCTCGCTGAGTTTTGCACTGATGAAGAATCTCGATTGTAGATTCGAAACAGCTGTTTGCTACTTTTTCATACATTATTTGTGCATTTATAATCGTTGGTTTTCTATCTTTAAACATTGTAATCATGTCCCATGTTTCGAGTGTCCTTATAGATATTATGGTTCTTCTATTGCAGATGAAGTAATTTGTAGTAAGCCTCAGCAACGTATATCAATTTAATCACGTATGAAATAGGTTAATGCAATATATGTACGCCAGAAAAAATATTTTCCCTTATACCATTATGTAATGGAATTATTTTGTGCGGCCCTGTAAATAAATAACAAATATTCTTTGTATCACATATTCTACAGAATATATGAATGCGTAACTTAATGCACTTTATAAATGCATATCGATTTCATTATGCTCAAATGAATGTCATATTATAATGCACATGAAACATATTTTTCCATTGCTTGTAAAATAGAGAAAATATTTTGGCTGTCCTTGTAATTGAACTATGCAAAATATTTTCACATAATTTCAAATGAATCAACACATTTATGTAACAATTATACATTTTAAATTACAAAACATTCGGTTGAGCGGTTTTTGCGCTATTACAAGCGGACAGATGGTGTGTTGTTTGGTTGTGTTTGTGATGACATATCATCGGCATGAAGGATATAGGTCCTGAGTGGAGGAGTGATTCCTGTGGGCGTTCTTTTTGAAGGAACCTAACTCATATTTACGCAACAAATTTTAAGATTCGAAGAAAACGTTCGGTAGACTCCAAACGATTTGAATGTTGGGCACGATTGTGTTCGAATCAAGCACCTTTTGTGTTCTAGCTTGGAGAGGAGAACCTCTGGGCCGCTAGTAGGGCTGCAGTCGGTGACATAGGAAGACAAACGAACATACAAACAGACGGACCAGACAACAACTATAGGTGCTAATTCTGTACATAAATACAAATGTATCTTAAAATACGAAAATGGTTTGTTTTCAGTATAGAAGAAAGGATTTTTTGTAAAAAGTTTCAATTGATATATATTGAAATACTTTAATCTCGAAGAAATAAAGAATCAACAATTTCTACTACTTTTAATAAAATAAATAATATTAAATTAAAAGAGAACTTCAAAAGGAAACAATTCTTTATGAATCTATCCTGTAAAAAAAAGATGTTTCGTAACCGCAAGATTCACAAAAGTATTCCTTTATCTCTAGACAATAATTTATTTTTGAAATTGAAAGAATAATTAACAAAAATCAATCGTTATCAGCCTTCCCTAAACTCGAAAACAATTTCTAATATTTTTTACATGGCTTAATTCAGTTCTTTGTACCCAGAAAATCTTTTTTTTTTCAGACAGGAGATATTTTGTTTTTGGTACACGAGGTTCAAACTTAAATTTATGGAGACGTCTTAATGTTGTTGATATAGAAACTTCAACCCCTCCTTCTATTTTTTGTGCAAGAATCGCATATTATTAAAAAAAATTTCTTAACTAATGATTCACCTTATACCATTGATTTTCACCGTACCGATAAAAACCAAACATGCGAAGTTAAATAGCTTCGGAAATATCACTCACATGACCCATTTTAAAAAGAACAAGTTGGAAATTGCCCGTGAAGCGTAGCAAATGAAGAGCGTTCGTACGATAACGAAGTTTTTAAAATATTCAGATCTTGCTGAAATAGTAGAGCGTACTTCGGATACAGTATAGTAGTCGAAATCTTTGTGTTTCTGTAAATATGCAGGAAGTAATTTTTTTACACCTCAGCAACGTACTTCTTATTCGTAAAAATGTGAAATAGTTGAATATAATTAAAACATGCCCCAAATAATGTTTCCCCGTATAGTATTATGTAGTGGAATACTTTTGTGTGGCTCTGTAATTTAATAATAAAAATTCTTTGCATCACAGATTGTACAGAATGTATATTTTAATATACATAGAATCATGCCAATTCTATTATGCTCGAATGAGTGTAATATCATTAAAATGCATTTGAAACTTTTTACCCATTGACCGTAATGTAATGGAATACTTTTGATTGTCCCTGTAATTGATCTATCCATCCGATTTTCATAAAATTTGAAATGACTCGACAAAATCATGTTATAATTGTGTATTTTAAATTTCAAAGGATTCGGTTGGGTAGTTTTTGCGTTGTTATATGCGGACAGATAGACGGAGAGACAGATAGATGGACAGATAGACAGACAGACGGTCAGACGGACGGACTGAGTGACAACAATAGGTGCTACGTATTTGCATAATTACGAACGTGCCTAAAAATTAATAAATAAATAAATAAAATAAAATAAAAATAGAAAAATACTGATTACAAATAACATCGTCTGAATTTAATCAATGATGATATGAGTTAGAAATTGGAGACAATTAAGTGAGAATTAATGTGAAACTTTCTAATATTTTATGCCATTTGAATATTCTGATATTTTGAATTTTCAAAAAAAAAAAATCAATTAATCTTTTTGAAAATGATATTAATTTTAAGTTAGTAAATAAGTTTAATTAAAAATAAATTTATAATAAAAGTATCGTTTGTTCATTTGCATTCAATGACATTAAATTACAAAACAATATATATAATATGAAATTTAAAAATTTCAGGTTTATTTAAAAGGCGAATAAAATAATCAAATACAGATGTTAATAATTAATTTAATTTAAAAACATCTTAGTACATTAATCTCTTTTTAAGTAAACCTAGATATTTTAAAGTTCATATTATCTATTTTGTGTTAAAAGCAAGGCAAAAATTTCGTTCCGTCATATATTTCAATATTTATTTACCAAACGATATTTTCGATTTATAGAAAAAAGTAATTATTCTAATATTTTGAATATAAGTGTCGGACGTTTCCTCTTAGTCCGCACAACTTTGAAGAAAGTCCGTAGTAGTTATTGCTGCCACCACCGATATTATTAGGTGACATCGGTCACCCACTGTGAGGATTGTGTAAATGAACACCAACGCTGTCAATTAACTAAACTAACAGTTTATTTATACTCTATGTACACAATATAATACACTATTTACATTTATAACTCGGGTATAAGTGACCCGGTTCAACATTAAATTAAATACAGTAAAAAGTTGGCTGTGTACTGTTCAAATTACACCTTCTCCCTCTCCCTCTATACTCGTTAGATTAACTTTATCGGAGATCAACTTCGAATCTCCCAACACCTGGGTTCTCAGCCTACACTGTTCGACCAAGAGCACTATACACAGGAACATCCGTCCACACCTGCTCTCACGGTCCGAACTGAATGTATCTCAGCCAAACACTGCTCTTCTCAATTCCTACTTTTCCCCAATGTCAACCTTCCTATTCGTGGAAATCCTTTATTTTCCCTTCTTCAATAGACATCCCAGAAGGTCAAACACTCACCTCTGCAATCTTCTTTTCCTTTCCCTCACCACCTGTTCACTCAGGCTTTAGACAAAGAAAGAATGTCACAATCAAACGTCAGTACACAGCCCATACAAAACATAAAATATCAAGATAAAAATAACATAAATTCCAGGTCTAATAGAAGATGTTTTCTCAGAACCTGACAATAAGCTATACAAATTCACATAACTAGCCTTTGTGAATAAAATGTTTCTTTTTTATACACATAAAAGTTTTAGTTAATATAATGTTTTTTGAATGAAAGTATTCTATACACCATAAAAAATAAGTTTTAAATCTCAAAGCGTTGAATGTCAGGATATCTACTGGATGTATAATAAATTTTCGAAATTTAAAAATTGTGCAAGCGATTAAGGTAGTTTAAAAGATGGTACAATGTAACTTGGATATCAACTTCCCAGTGCATGATTGGATTAAGCGGCTTGATTTAAGATTTACATTCTTAAAAATATTCTCTTATGTAAGTTAAAAAGGCAAAAATATAAGAAATCCCTTTAAAATCGGCCGAAAATTTGCCAAATTTTGGAAAGTGTTTTTCCCGAAATCACACCAGTCAATCGAGTTGTGTGAATTCTATTTATGGAGTCGCCATATGTCTTTGAATAAAAATAATAATACATAATAAATTTTTCATTCTGTAATTTTAAACCAATAACAAAGTAATAAATATTTTACTTTTTATTTTTAAAAGGCATTTACATCTTTCTAAAAAAGGTATGTTCATATTTAACAATCTCCCGCTTTTTTAACCTCTTCGCTACTGGCGATTATTACAGTATTTTTAATTATTACTGAATTATTTCTTCTCTCGTTTGACTTCTGAGCGAGATTTTTGTTTTTTTTTCATTAGCTCGAATCTTAGAATTCGAAATATATTAGTCTTATATCGAAATTTCATTTATATTTGAGTATCATTAATAAAATGGGACAAAACTGATGTACCCATTTGGGTACTCAGGGACTGAAGAGGTTAAAAAACAAAGAAACCTTTTTACCTCCAGAAAATGTATTATATTAAATGTTTCTTCCTTCGATGTGGCAGTTAATCTAAATCTAAATACTTTCATTTATTAAATAAGTTTTCTGGTTTAAACTATGTTTTAATAATTAAAAAAAGCGGGAAGTTGGTAAGTATGTCTATCAATTAAAAAGAATACCTGTTTTTATAACATATACTATGCATCACAATAAGTGTTATTGATAGTGAAAATCGAAGCATCAATTCGAGAAATAAATAAATTTATAAGTCTACTTATCCTTGTTTTCTTTATTATTTTTATTTATTATAATCGCTTCATTTTTAATTAAAGACTAAAAAGTTCTTAAACGTAAACTTTTTTAAAAATAAAAGAACAGTTATGCAACTGATTAATAAAGCAACATTCCTAGTAACAGAATAATAATAAAATAAATTAAATTTATATAAAGTATCTCGTTCATAAACACATAAGACATAAATGCATTTATACAATTCTGCACAGTGCTTTAACGTTTTGGCACGTTATTTATTGTTACGTATTAAGACTAAAAATAGGCTCTGTTTACATTTCAGCTAAAAAACTATTTAAATATCAGAAAGCATGCAAAATATTGTAAAGAAAACACTTTGTAAACGATGCAGATAGCATACAAATGATGCAGCGCAGTATTTCTCATAAATAACAAATAGTCAGTAATTTCTAGAACTGTTAGAAGTTTTCTTTCCTAACACGTCTCTTGTTTCCGTCCACTTAATGTTCGTTAAAACGTACATAAGGAATCAAATGCTAGATACTTTGTTTAAATCTTAAAGTATCTTGAATAAATTGGAAAGCATCAGGAATTTTTAGTTCCAAAGCACTTATAGCTTGGGGTCTCTTTTTACTTTTTCGAAATTAAGACTCTGTTTTAGAGAAAGTAAATTTAGTTTGGTTTATCTTTTTTACTATCTAAACATTTTATAGCTTATCACACATACACATCTTATCTATATCTATATCTATATCTATATCTATATCTATCTATCTATCTATCTATCTATCTATCTATCTATCTATCTATATAGATATATATATATTTCTATATCGTTTTATCCAACATATCACTTCAGATAAAACGAAATTTTGTCCAATACGGAAGAGAAATTGTTTTGTATATTATTCAGTTGCGGAATTAAATGTATCCGAATATACACTATATTGCCATTGATTATGGGACACTTGCGATTTTAGACATTTTACTAAATATCTAGAAAAATACATGAGGAATCATCTCGAAACTCTTAGAGTATAAATATAATAGTATACTTCATACATCTCCGTGAAGATTTTTTACCGAAACGCCATAGGGGACCGTCAACAAATTAAAAAAGAATGAATATCTTTTAAATAACCCTGTCAAAACTAATGTAGCAAAAACGCTCAAACTCTAGATTATGCCTTATTGTAATACATTGTGTTCATTTTTATGCAAAAAACATGCATACTCGCAGAGTAATTAAGGTTTTTATAAAAATGACCTCAAATTTTTCTAAGTTTTTCCCTTATAATTTTCAGAGTTCTTAATATAAAATAATATTTTTTTTTAGAAAATATGACAAACAACATTGCACACAGTACCCTGTAATCAGAATTAAAAAATAATAAAAATTGTATGAAAAATGAGTAGGTTTACTAAATAATTTTTTACTGCGCATGCGTCAAAGATATCAAAATTTCATTTGCATATTATGTTAGCTAAATGTATACAGCAACTTTTGTAAAAGTCTCAAAATTATAGCTTGAAAAGTCTGAAAGTAATGGTCTATAGAAAAAGAACAAAATCCGTTGTTTCCAAAATGAAGCAAAAAAAAGAGGGATTTTATCCAAAAGTAGTCGTAACATCCCATATTGTGTATTCTATATTGACACTAATCAATGAATATATGGATACAACCCCTCTTGTTTTTGCTTCATTTTGAGAATAACGGATTTTCAACTTATTCAATTGACGATTATTTTGAGAATTTTCAATTTATGATTTTGTGACTTTCACAAAAGTTGCTCTATACATTTAGCTAACAAAATATGCAAATGAAATTTTGATATCGTTGACGCATGCGCAGTAAAAAATTATTTAGTAAACCAACTCATTTTGTGTACAATTTTCATTATTTTTTAATTCTGATTACCGGGTACTGTGTGCAATGTTGTTTGTCATATTTTCTGAAAAAAATATTATTTTATATTAAGAACTCTGAAAATTATAAGGAAAAAACTTGGAAATATTTGGGACCAATTTTATAAAAACCTTAATTACTCTGCGAATATGCATGCTATTTGCATAAAAATGAACACAGTGTATTACAATAAGCCATTCAATCACAATCTAGAGTTTGAGCGCTTTTGCTACATTAGTTTTGACAGGGTTATTCAAAAGATATTCATTCTTTTTCAATTTGTTGACGGTCCCCTATGGAGTTTCGGTAAAAAATCTTCACGGAGATGTATGACGTATACTATTATATTTATACACTAGGAGTTTCGAGATGATTCCTCATGTATTTTTCTAGATATTTAGTAAAATGTCTAAAATCGCAAATGCCCAATTATCAAAGGCAATATAGTGTATAAATAAGCATCATACCGGCACTAATATATACTTCTTCGGAGATATAACAGCATGTTTTTTTCCAAGATGTTTTTGAATATGTTGAAACTAAAGTCTTACATTAAAGAATGTTTGCCATTTTATCTGTAAAAAAAATGCGACTTAAAAAACAGTTTTTGAAAATATTTTAGCTATGTTTCAGTCTCATAGGGTTAAGTATGCATTAAATTATTTTTTATGCTACAATAATTATGCATACATATGGCTGTCAGTACGAAACAAAAATTTTGCTAATTTGATAGTTCCATACCCGTGGTAGATAAAATTGTAAAAGCCACATTTTCAGAATAATAAATAAATAAATAAAAATCTCAAAGATTTCATTTAAATTTAATGCTTCCAGTACGGAAAATTTCCTAGGATTACCTCATTGATTTTTCATGGTATTAAACAGAACATTATATTTTGTCAAATTTTATTTTCGTATTCTTTTTGCAAAACATATGCTTTCCTAAGATATATTTTTTCTTTCAAAATATATATGAATATTTATGACATTTTACTTGCTCTAAACTTGTTTTCTCTAAAACATCATATAAGAAGTGAAAGTTTTTTCTTCACATAAAATGTTAAAGAAAAAAATCCCTTTTGTTAGAGAATTTAAGCGAAGATATTTTGTTTTTGCTCAAGTTAAAGTAGGAAGAGATTTTGTTCAGACGTAGCAATAAAAATGTTCTAAAATGCTCAATAATTTCTAGAATGACGCAATACAAATATTTAGACGAGGTTAAGGGTTTATTCGAAAAAAATGATTTTCCACTTTCAACAGATCGAAATTTTCAGATATATTTTTAGACACATTTTTAAAAGTAGAAACATGAAACTTGCTGAGGAGATTTTTGAAGTGACGTTCAGGGTGCCGTGTGAAGTAATTTTTCGCTGAATTAATTAGAATTTGATTTATAAGCAATTATTTTCTAAGCGTGACCCTTTTTTCGTAAGTGGATCTTCCGCTTCGGAAAATTTGGTCCAAAACGCCGTTTTTGACAGCATTTTTTGCAACATTTTCTGCATTCATCAAGGAAATGACAATCACGACACCTTGTATAGTTTCTAAACAAGAGAATTTGAAAGTTTTATGCATTTGAGAGAAAAAATGAATCTAAAAATAAATCTGAAAAAGTCAGTTTGGATCGGAATACACCCTTAAAATGATTCATTTGTTTTAAATATTAAAAATATCAATTACTGTTAAACATGAACATTTAAAAAATATATATATTTTTACATTAAGAGACCACACTACTGACTGAAAAATACACGGATGATTATGTTAAGTGTATGGGGGCGTTCTTTTCAAATATCACGCTCAAATTTTAATATTTTTACACGATTTTTTTTTTCACAGGCAATCTGAGGGCGATTTACAACCGGGCTAGTTTTTACTTTTTCGATTTTTGTTTTAGATTTTTTGTGTTATAATACTTTCAATTTCAGAACCGGTTTAAACCGGTTTCGAAAGTTAAAGTATTTCTTTTTAAAAAATCTGAAATGAAAATTTCAAAAGTAAAAACTAGCCCCGTTGTAGATCGTTCTCATCTATCCTATGGAAAAAAATCTTGTAAAAAATATTAAAATTTGAGCGTGATATTTGAAAAGAATGCTCCCTAGTATCAAACCAATATTAGTCCAATGTTGTGCCAATATTTCATTAATTTGAAATATTGCCAATAAAACATCAATATTGCTCCAATATTGGGGTGTTTACATTTTGCCCTTATTTAGCCAATATTATCAGCTAATATTATGCCAATATTGTTGTTTCATTGGAAATATTGCCAATAAAACACCAATATTATACAAATGTTGGAGTTACATTGGAAATATTTCCAATGAAATTCTAACATTTAACCAATATTGGCGTTTTATTGGCAATATTTCCAATGACACCCCAATATTGGCATAATATTGGCTGAAAATTTTGGCTAAGTAAGGGCAAAATATAGACACCCCAATATTGGAGCAATATTTCATGCCAATATTGTGCCAATGAGCCAATATTGCTCCAAGATACAGCCAATATTGGTCCAATATTGTTTGGCTACTAGGGCTCTTATACATTAATATCCCATTTAATATTTAACATTATCATCCGGTTTTTTTTCAGTCAGAAATGTGGGCTTTTAAATGAAAATTAACATCATGAAAACATTCTAATAATAATCGAGTCAAACATTTATTCAAAGTGTCTTTTACAGTTCCCAAGAGTATTTTACAGTGTCTTTATTTAATTTATGTTTTTTGCCTGCATTTTTTGCACAATTAATTAAGAAAGACTATGCATCTAATCTCTGTGTATTTTTTCTCAAATAAATTATGTTAATTGCGTTTCCTCTGACTTGGGTGTTGTTTTATATGCTTAGATATTTAATATGGTTTAATCATAGAACATTCTGACACTAGTTGAAAATAAATATTTTTTAAAAATTGAAGAAGTGGGAAGATTTATACATATGATTCACTGTAACGTTGATTGTCTGCAGGCTTCGTCTGTTAATCCTTTGAACGCGACAGTACCCCTTGTGTTGATTCTGCTAGCTTACTATGACATGGTGTTCAAATGGGTGCCTTAAACAATTTATGCATTTTATTTTTATTTTAAATTACTTTAGAACATCATTCGACGCCTGAAACTTTTTTTAAAAATTTTAACGTTTTAAAAAAACAAAGCACGTTTGTTGCTAAGATGTTGAATTCGTTGAAGGCCATAGAATTTCCGAAAATGAGATTTGAGAATAAAAAAAGGTTTTCTTCAAGTGCATTATAAATGAAACTAGTTGGATGTGTCAATCCCAAAACTTTCTTCTATCTGATAAGTACATTTTAATATTAAAAAAAAACGTGGTGACCCCAAACTTACCCACTATCGAATTTCCCCGAGCATTTGACCTAGCCTAATGAGATTCTGGTATCCGAAAAGCCTAAAACGCAAAATTTAATTAATATTCTGAGAAAATGAGTTAGTAGTGCCTCATGTTGGGTAATTTATACTAAAACCTAATAAGCAATAACTTATGTCAAGACCTAAATGAATATGAAATTTGATGGAATTTCGTCCATTAGTTCTTGAGATATAGTTTATAACCAAAAATTTGCAAAACGTAGCACAGCAACACCATATCTTGACAATTTATGCCAAAATGTAAAAAAGCGTCTAATTATGTTATGGTGTAAAAGAATATGAAGTTTGATGAAATTCTATGCATTAGTTCTTGAGATATAGCTAGTTTAAAAAAACCGAGTAAAATATAGCACAGCAGCACCATCAGTTGAAAAGATTTATAACAAAACGTAATCATCGTGTAATTATGTTATATGTCATTTTATAATAAAATCTGAAGTTTGATGAAATTCTGTGCGTTGGTTGTTGAGATATAGCTATCGGAAAAATCGTGCAAAATGCAACATAGCTGCACCACCTGTTGCAAGGTTAATACCAAAATGTAATCAGCATCTAATTATGTTATATCTTCTAGTGTAACAGAATCTAAAATTTGATGAAGTTCTCTGCATTAGTTCTTGAGATAAAGCTGTCGCAAAAATCGTGCAAAATGTAGCATAGCAGCGCCACCTATAGGGCAGTTCACACCAAAACCTTATCAGCGGCTATGTATCTCAAGGTATCGCGGAATCTGAAGTTTGGTGAAATTCTGTGCATTAGTTCTTGAGATATAGCTATCATGAAAATCATGAAAAACGTAGCATAGCAGCGCCACCTGCTGGCCAATTTACACCAAAACCTAATCAGCGTCTATGTATATCAAGGGGTCACAGAATCTGAAGTTTCGTGAAATTCTGTGCAGTAGTTCTTGAGATATAGCAATCTTGAAAATCATGAAAAACGTAGTATAGCAGCGCCACTTGCAGGCCAATTTTCACCAAAAACCAATAGGCACTAATTCATATCAAGGTCTAACTGAATATAAAATTTTATTAAATTTCGAGCATTAGTTCTTGAGATAGAGCGCCCACAAATTTTTTGTCACATACAGACAGACTCACATACAGACAGACAGACAGACGGACAGACTCACAGACAGACATTTTATAAAAATAGTCAAAACGTGTTCAGGACCTTCTAAAACGTATAAATCCGTCGAGAACCGGAAGTCGAAAATTTTCATGAATCCAATACTTTCTTCTTGTAAAGATAGAAGAAAGTAAAAAGGATAAATATTCCTAAAGCATCGTTTCGTTCTTAAATCAATTTTCAAGCATATGCTTGGTATTGAAATACACTCACAGCAACAAAAAAAATCTTGACACTTGCGATTTTAGACGTTTTGATAAATATCTAAAAATATACTTAAGTAATAACTACTAAATTACAGATGTATGAACAAAATACTACAGGTCACATATTTTCGAGAAGATTTTTATCCAAAATCCAATAGGGAACAAATTGAATAAGAACCAATAACTTTTGAATAACCCTGTCAAAACTAATGGAGTAAAATCGTTCAAACTGCAGATTATGATTTAGTGGTTTATGGTAAGAAATAGTGTTCATTTTTATGCGGACAGCATGTATTTCCGTAGAGAAATTAAGGTTTTTATAAAAACGGTCCCATATTTTGCTACATTTTTGCTTATAATTTGTAGAGTTCTTATTAAAAAACAATGTTCTTTTCAGAAAATATGGGAAACAACATTATGCAGAATACCCTGTAATGAAAATTAAAAAATTATTTATAACTGTCTGAAAAACGAGTATTTTTACTAAATAAATTTTCACTGCGCATGCGTCAACTATATCACTATTTTATTTGCATATTGTATAAGATAAATATATAGAGCAACTTCTGTTAAAGTTTCATAATCCTAACTTGAAAATTCTGAAAGTTATCGTCGATAGAAGAAGATCAAAATCCGTTATTCCCAAAATAAAGCAAAAAAATGAGGAGCTGTATCCAAATATTGAAGTACGTGCAAAATTGTGTAGACACTAATCAATAGAAAATGGATACAGCCTCTAATTTTTTTAGCACTTTCCAACAAATATGAAAAGTGCTTATGCGTTCGGTTTGTCTGGCCGTATGGCCGACTCTCCGTAACTCTCGTTAATATACTCCGATTGTTATGAAATTTTTGATGACGTTTATCCAAGAACGAACCCTATTGAAAATGAAGTTTCTACCATTTTTAGTTTATTTTCAGGAACAGTCAAAAGTTTTTCATTACATTACGGCCTATGGGGAAAAATTGTTTCAAATTAATTTTAAATGTATTACATCCTGTCAAACATTTTCAAATTCATTTGCATCTTCAAAGTGCACTAAAATGTGCATTTTGTAAAGTACACAGCGAAAAGAATTGTAATTATTCATTTACAGGGCCACACAAAAGAATTCCAATACATAATAATAAAGGGGGGGATTGTTTGCGATATATTTTAATTATGGTAAACGATTTCAACATATATAATCAAATTGATATACGTTGCTGAGTAATAATATGAGTTTTTTCATGCATAATACGTAGTGCATAGCATTTACAGGGACACACAAAAGATTTTAAACAGTATATTCTATCCGAAGTCCTGATTATTATACAAGATTTCTGTTAGATGGATGAAATGCATTTTTTTAAATTATGATATATGCTTTTAAGTTTCAGATGTATGCATATTATATGATTTATATAAATGCTAGTTGTTACAAATTTAGATACACAGGGTTACGCAAATGATCTCGGAAAGGTTACTGAATATGAACGTAATTTACTTAAAGGTGGTTTTAAAAAACGATATGCCTTTTTACGTTGAACTGCATTTAGTTTACTTAGAAATGTTTGTAGAATGGCATTATAAATAAAATGATATACAGGGTCATACAAAAAACTGGATACATATTCGCCTTTGGATGACAATTCCTGGAAATTTGATTTAAGAACTTTAAATAGAATTTTTTTTAATTAAACTTTAGAAGAATATTTTCTTGCATTAAAGGTACTAGGTAAACTACAGGGCTAAACAAAAGTATTCAAGTAAGTTTCCATCTATTAGTATAAATTGATGAATGGAAAATTTCAAACAGTTAGGCGTTTTCTTGGTAAATTAAATTTTACCATTATATAGTTTATATATCAACTGACAGATGAAATATACAGCTTTTCAAAAGTATTGGAATACATATTTGGATATGGACAATTTCCCTGGATAACGAAGTTTTGTAAAAGATTTCAAGAAGTTTTGGAAAATGCTTCATAATCTATGCTTAACGCATGATTTTTCTTACCTGTTTGTTTCATTTTGGGAATACCGGATTTTGATCTTATTCTTTAGACAATAATTTTCAGAATTTTCAAGTTATGATTTTGAAACTTTAACAAAAGTTGCTCTATATATTTATTTAACACGATATGCAAATGGATTTTTATAATGTGTTGACCCATGCGCAGTAAAACGTATTTAGTAAACCTGCTCATTTTTCATACAATTATTAATATTTTTTAATTTCGATCACTGGGTATTATGTACAATGTTGTTTCTCATATTTTCTGAAAGAACATTGTTTTTTATTAAGAACTCTGCAAATTATAAGCAAGAAACTTTTAAAAAATTGGGACCGTTTTTATAAAAACCTTAATTTCTCTACGAGTATACATGCTATCCGCATAAAACTGTACACAGTTTTTTATAATAAGCCGTGTAATCATAATGTGCAGTTTGGATGCTTTTGCTACATTAATTTTGGCAGGGTCATTCAAAAGATATTCGTTATTTTTCAATTTGTTGCTGGCCCGGTATTAGATTTTAGAAAAAAATCTTCTCGAAAATATATGACCTGTACTATTTAGTTAATACATCTGGAGTTTAAGAATCATTCCTCATATATATTTATAGATACTTAACAAAACATCCACAGTCGCAAATGTCAAGATATTTTTTTTTCGGTGACTGTAGTTGTTGCATGTTCATTTCCTACATTGCTAAGAAATGTAAGGCATACACAATTACACACTCAAAGTAAGCCTGCTTATGTAAAACATCTTGAAATCATATTGCTGCTATTTGTAATTGAGATATTGCGTTTAATAGATATGAACTTTAAAAAGGGTTTTATTTTAAGATATAATTTTATAGATTGGGATCAATGAAAACAATAATTTTTTATGTATTGCTTTTAAAACATGGATCTTTACTTTCGTAAGATGTGTTTTATGCTAAAAGTTTATTTTCAATATTTAAGGAAAATAATCAAAAGACATATTTTACATTTAAAGTTAATCCACAGATGTCATATACGCACCACATTTGCACGTGTTTTCCCCCCGCCAATTTGGCGAAAATTTTGTGTTTAAATATAAATTACAAATTACATGCAATAACAGCAGGTGATTTTGTTATTGCTTCATAAAAATAAAATAACGTGAAAAAAGAAAAGAGATTCTAGTATTTTAAAAAAATGGAATAAAAATAAATAAATGACAGTTTGAAAAATAATTTAAAGAATTAAAAAAAATATCAACAAATAAACATGAATTTAATAAAAAAAAAAAAAGAAAACAATAAGCAAAGAGCTATAAATGATAAACTTAAAAAGTAGAAATTGTTAATATATGCTTCATTTGTTTTTGAGTCGTCAATTTCACATGCAACTTTTCTTCAACTAAATTGTGTAAGTGATTTTTTTTTTTTTTTTTTTTTTAATTCAGCAGCAAGTGAGTGAGATTATTTTTTCTTCTTCTAACTCCATTTGTGAGGTATGCTATGAAACATTTTTTTTTCTTCTTCGTTTATACTCTTGTGAATCATCTAAGTTTGGAACTGATATCTACATTCTACAGTATATATGTGTGAATTTGACTAAAGTCATTATTATCAGTAGGAAACGTTTAACGATTTGTTCTTATTTTTCTATCGCAAGACACTCGTCGTGAAAAGTGCCAAGCCAAAGTATTTGTTTCTCTCTTTCTTTCTCGACCACGCAGATGCAAGAGATTGCTGATTTTATTTTTTTCAGTGACTGGATCATGTTGTAGATATTTTTTCCCTTACAATCTCAAGACTAATTTGACACAAGGATTATTCGCGTCCCGCTGTTTTTTAATATAAATATTCGGCGTTATCAACTCTCCGATATGTATCATCTGTGTATTTTATATGTTAGATATTCTTTTTGTGTATGTTAAAGTATTTCATTCAAGTGACTGTTTAAAATATTTGTGTATACTGTGTATTATTATGTTTATTTCCAACCCCCCATGTCCAAAATAACTAGAGTTATTTTTTTACCAGTTGTTGCTACACTATTTAAGACGGATTTTTTTGTTGTTTGTTTTGCTTAGATTTTTTTTTCTTTCTCTTTTCTTTCTAGTAAAACTATTGACTAGGCAGGAAGTTATATTCTAAAGAAGTTTACGACAAATCTTTTGTAAGACGGAAAGAAGGCGCATGTAAGTATGCACACAATTATGTTTTATTATTTTTTAAATTTTCTTTTTTTTTTCACATAGTGGTAGCAGTGCTCGATCGCAATAAAAAGGCTAAATCTGAATTATAATTTTCTCTATTTGGTGAGTTGGTTTCTCTAAATTTAGGTTTTTCAAAATTTTCTTTAATATAAATAATTTTTTCCCTCTGGCTTTTAAAAATTACGGAAAATTTTTGAATTTTTAATTTTTTTCTCATGACTTGTTTTGTTGTTTTGGCCTACTTTTACGAGGACGTATATACATCAAAATGGCCGAGTGTCAATCTGGCTTTATAGCCCACACTTTCCCAAAACAACCTATTTGGAAAGGAAATAAGACTCAACATTTTCTCGAGAGTGCTAACCTGACGTTAGCAAAAACTCAATACAAAGAAGTTGATGACTGGGTAAGTTGAAACTCCAAGCCTGGGAATAGATTCAGATCAGATGCCTTCTGACGCGAATGGCGGACGGACATCTCGGTTCGCTTCCCGAAATACGACGATACTTCGGCGATAGGCCGTGTGAGTTCCGAACGAAGGCCCCTTTACCACCATTATTTCTGCCTGTAAATAGTCTATGTTTCAATATCTAAGATTAAATGAGTATTATTTATTCAAAAAGTCTCTTCATTCCCAATTGTAAGCACCAATAGTAATTTCATATATATATACATATATATATATAACAAAACCAAAAGAAATTCCATATCCCCAAAATACATGGAAGTCTTCATCAGGGAGGCCCCTCCATGTAGGGGTAAATAAAGAGAAGTTTCTGAAAGGATGTAGGCTCATAAGCCAAATTACATCCTTAGCCCCCAACTTCTCAGATTTCAGAAATCAAACTCAAACCTTCAAAAATATTATAAATATATACAAAAAAATTTTAAAATACCAAAGGACAAGACCAAAAATTACACAAACAAAAAAGGAAAATTACCTATAATAAATAAATACCTATACCCCTAATTTTTATATTTAGTTTTGTAGGTAATTTTCCTTTTTTGTTTGTGTAATTTTTGGTCTTGTCCTTTGGTATTTTAAAAAATTTTTGTATATATTTATAATATTTTTGAAGGTTTGAGTTTGATTTCTGAAATCTGAGAAGTTGGGGGCTAAGGATGTAATTTGGCTTATGAGCCTACATCCTTTCAGAAACTTCTCTTTATTTACCCCTACATGGAGGGGCCTCCCTGATGAAGACTTCCATGTATTTTGGGGATATGGAATTTCTTTTGGTTTTGTTATATACATTTTTTACATTTCTTTTTGTAGCATTTTGCGCAATGGTTTGTAAAAAACTGTTTAATTGTTTCTTCATTTTTTAAAAAATTAATTGAATGGTTTTAATAAAATTGTGTATACATATATATATATATATATATATATATATATATATATATATATATATATATATACATATATATATATATATATATATATTTATTTATTTATATATATATATATATATATATATATATATATATATATATATATATATATATATATATACGTTTACCAAGTTAAGGAGAGTCGAGCATGACAAAAAAAGTCGTCGCCAAATGAACAGAGGAAGGGATTGCATCCTTCAAATTTTAAAAATATAATTTATGTTTTCTTTTCATATTACATATTCAACTTACTGTCGAGTTTTAATGTAATCTTAAGTTTGTATTTTCTTGTTTTCCCAATTAAAAAAAATTAACATTGAAAACCCGTATTTTTTGCCTATTTTAGAAAAGTTACCAAAATGTGCAACTTCTAAATATTATCCAATCTTCTTGAAATTTCGCATAGATATCATTTTACATCATTGAGACTCGGGGCGTATGCAAAGTATGCAATTTTTTTGCATTTAATTTTTTGCATTACAAAATGAAGAACTCTAGTACTCATTTTAAATTTAATTAAAAGCACATAATTCCTATCCGATGATTTGTAATTTAATGTTGTTGTTATTTTAGTTTTAGTTTTAAATTCAGTTCTTTAAAAATAAATCAATGTTGAAAAAATAAACACAATGAATACTTAATTAAACCGTCCTCTCCGAGAATATTTAAATTCTTCAGGCTTAAATTAATTCCAAACATTTATTTAACAATTAATTTCATTCTTTTGTAGAACATGAATAAATACATAAAAATTAATAAAAAACAAATACATAAAAACTAAAAAAACCTTACTGACTACCTTACTAAAATTTTACTGGTATAAAATGATTATTTATAACATCACTTACGAATTATCGAAGTGAAACAAATTAAATTTGTAGAAATTCATTTAATAAAGGTATTAAAAATAAATTTCAGAAAAAGAAAGAAAAAACTTACAGAATAATTGCTTGCATTAACGATCATTTTGAAAATTATTGTACAGAATAACTAATTAAATTATTTTGACAGTAAAGATTGTCAAAGTGCTTGGCTTGACAAAAATAAGAATAATAATTATTTTTAACATGCGATTTCTTTTTCAGGTTAATCGGATATATACTGTGTTTTGTAATAAAAAAAATATTTTAAGCTCCTGTTATTCAGCCTATTATGAAAACTAAATGTTTTTAGTTTTTTAAAATGACGGAATAAATTTGTATGCAGTCCTTCTTCCATGTTTATTTGTGTATTTTTTTACATATTACAGTTTTTAATAAAGTAAAATTAATCTTTTTATCGAGGATGATATTTTGAAAAATGTTTGAAAAGTCCATTAAGTAGCGTATTTTGGATACAAATGCCTACAAAAAAGTTAAGAATCTATTTTGACGGACTGTGCTCTTGTTTTCATCTTAAAGATCAACAACATTGCTCAAAATATGAAATATTCTGAGTTGTTTATTCGAAATGTTCGAATTCTAGGGCATATATTACGCTACATATTATTTCTGATGCATTTCACATGCATACAAAAACGAAGTTTCTACTTTCTACCTTACTCGCAAGTAAAAAAAATCATACGTTAAGCATAGATTATGAAACACTTTCCATCACTTCCTGATATCTTTAACAAAACTATGTTATTTAGAGAAATAGGATGCTATTGTCCATAGCCAAATAAGTATTCCAATATTTTTGAACAGCCCTGTATCTGATCCGTTGTTTGCTATATATATACAATATAATAGGAAAATTTAGTTTAGAAAGAAAATGCCTAATTGGTTGAAATTTCTCTTTCAGCAGTTTATTCTAAAAGATGGAAAATACTTGAATACTTTTGTTCAGCCGTGTAATTTACCTAGTATCTTTATTACACGCCAGTATTTTGTTAAAATTTAGTTCTTCACTTTTGATTTTGTATGATTTTATATTTTCAAATGAAAATCTATCAACTGAATTCAGAATTGAAATTGCTTTGCGTTAGGCAGCGTACACCGAACGTTTTAAGCAAGCTCCGGTCGTTTTTGACTATATATTTTCTTAATGAAAAACCGATACAATGAGATTAAATATACCTAAATTCATTATTAAATGAAATTAAACATTAAAGCGAAAAACTCTTAAAAACGAATATATCGTTGGGGGCCCTGCTGCGTTTCGGCTTTACTACGGTCAATTTTTAATATTTATTATAAAGTTCATTTCACACATTTTAGCGATTAACAATGTATTTTGATTGTTAGTTTATTAAAGTCACCAAAAATGAATATTATCAATATAATTAAACTTTGTACTGATTTTACATTGTTTTACATTGCATATATACTGCATTGCAGAATGACATTCGCTAATGAATAAAGATAGTTTTAAAAGAGACTAAGGATAGTTAAAATAACAAATACGTATATTTGTAAATAAGCTATAGTCAACGCATATTCGCACATCAAGTTATTTTCCCTTGTTCCAACAGCTTGTTAGTATAATTGCACTCATGCATAGTTTATTATACACGAAGGATTTTATCATTACAATAAAATAAAAGATAGTTTTTGAAATGAATGTAAGTTTAACAATTTTTTACATATATTGTTATATTTTATCAATAATTTTATTATTTGAAAAGAAAGTTTCAGAGAAAAACGATTTATTAATAATAATAATTATTAATATTTATTTTTTTATTTTAAATTTAAAACGTAACAGCTAAAATGTAGAGGAATATTAGTTCAATATTTATTTGATACTTTTCATAAAATTATATTAAAATGCATGTAATGATATCATACAAGATTGAAATAATATACAGGATTTTTGGTTTAAATATTATTGCATAAGTATATTTTAAATCAAAGTTTTCAAATATTAAAAGTCCTAAATTAAAATGCAACAAATTTTAATAAAATATTTAGTCAAAGAACGCTTATACATCTCAAAACATTTTAATTAAATCTGTATGCTCATGTTAAAATTTTGCTAAAAATATAACTAATATTTTTAATATTTTTAATTCATAAAAATGAAGAGAAACGGTCTAAATAAATTTTATCTTTGTGAGTATAAACGAACAAAAAATAATAAGTATGCTGACGTAGGAACCAGGTGTGTTGTGTTTCGTTTGTAGTGCATAGTATATATACACTATATTGCCATTGATTATGGGACACTTGCGATTTTAGACATTTTACTAAATATCTAGAAAAATACAAGAGGAATCATCTCGAAACTCTTACTGTATAAATATAATAATATAAGTCATACATCTCCGTGAAGATTTTTTCCCGAAACTCCAAAGGGGGCCGTCAACAAATTAAAAAAGAATGAATATCTTTTGAATAATCCTGTCAAAACTAATGTAGCAAAAGAGGTCAAACTCTAGATTGTAATTGAATGCCTTATTGTAATAAGCCTTGTTCATTTTTATGAAAATAGCATGCATACTCGCAGAGTAATTAAGGTTTTTATAAAAATGATCCCAAATTTTTCCAAGTTTTTTCCTTATAATTTTCAGAGTTCTTAATATAAAATATTATTTTTTTCAGAAAATATGACAAATAGCATTGCACACAGTACCCTATAATCAGAATTAAAAAATAATGAAAATTGTATAAAAAATGAGTTGGTTTACTAAATAATTTTTTACTGCGCATGCGTCAACGATATCAAAATTTCATTTGCATATTATGTTAGCTAAATGCATAGAGCAACTTTTGTGAAAGTCACAAAATCATAACTTGAAAATTCTGACAATAATCGTCAATTGAATAAGTCCAAAATCCGTTATTCTCAAAATGAAGCTAAAACAAGAGGGGTTGTATCCATATATTCATTGATTAGTGTCAATATAGAATACACAATATGGGATATACTACTGCATTTGGATAAAATCCCTCATTTTTTTGCTTCATTTTGGAAACAACGGATTTTGTCCTTTTTCTATAGACGATTACTGTCAGAATTTTCAAGCTATGAGTTTGAGACTTTTACAAAAGTTGCTCTATACATTTAGCTAACATAATATTCAAATGAAATTTTGATATCTTTGACGCATGCGCAGTAAAAAATTATACAGTAAACCTACTCATTTTTCATACAATTTTTATTATTTTTTAATTCTGATTACAGGGTACTGTGTGCAATGTTGTGTGTCATATTTTCTGAAAAAAATATTATTTTATATTAAGAACTCTGAAAATTATAATGGAAAAACTTGGAAAAATTTGGGACCATTTTTATAAAAACCTTAATTACTCTGCGAGTGTGCATGCTATTTGCATAAAAATGAACACAGTGTATAACAATAAGGCATTCAAACATAATCTAAAGTTTGAGCGCTTTTGCTACATTAGTTTTGACAGGGTTATTCAAAAGATATTCATTCTTTTTTAATTTGCTGACGGTCCCCTATGGCGGTTCGGTAAAAAATCTTCACGGAGATGTATGACGTATACTATTATATTTATACACTAAGAGTTTCGAGATGATTCCTCATGTATTTTTCTAGATATTTAGTAAAATGTCTAAAATCGCAAGTGTCCCATAATCAATGGCAATATAGTGTATATATATATATACACTATATTGCCATTGATTATGGGACACTTGCGATTTTAGACATTTTACTAAATATCTAGAAAAATACATGAGGAATCATCTCGAAACTCTTAGTGTATAAATATAATAGTATAAGTCATACATCTTCGTGAAGATTTTTTCCCGAAACTCCAAAGGGGGCCGTTAACAAATTAAAAAAGAATGAATATCTTTTGAATAACCCTGTCAAAACTAATGAAGCAAAAGAGCTCAAACTCTAGATTGTAATTGAATGCTTCATTGTAATAAGCCTTGTTCATTTTTATGCAAATAGCATGCATACTCGCAGAGTAATTAAGGTTTTTATAAAAATGATCCCAAATTTTTCCAAGTTTTTTCCTTATAATTTTCAGAGTTCTTAATATAAAATATTATTTTTTTCAGAAAATATGACAAACAACATTGCACACAGTACCCTGTAATCAGAATTAAAAAATAATGAAAATTGTATAAAAAATGAGTTGGTTTACTAAATAATTTTTTACTGCGCATGCGTCAACGATATCAAAATTTCATTTGCATATTATGTTAGCTAAATGTATAGAGCAACTTTTGTGAAAGTCACAAAATCATAACTTGAAAATTCTGACAATAATCGTCAATTGAATAAGTCGAAAATCCGTTATTCTCAAAATGAAGCAAAAACAAGAGGGGTTGTATCCATATATTCATTGATTAGTGTCAATATAGAATACACAATATGGGATGTACTACTGCATTTGGATAAAATCCCTCATTTTTTTGCTTCATTTTGGAAACAACGGATTTTGTCCTTTTTCTATAGACGATTACTTTCAGAATTTTCAAGCTATGATTTTGAGACTTTTACAAAAGTTGCTCTATACATTTAGCTAACATAATATGCAAATGAAATTTCGATATCTTTGACGCATGCGCAGTAAAAAATTATATAGTAAACCTACTCATTTTTCATACAATTTTTATTATTTTTTAATTCTGATTACAGGGTACTGTGTGAAATGTTGTTTGTCATATTTTCTGAAAAAAATATTATTTTATATTAAGAACTCTGAAAATTATAATGGAAAAACTTGGAAAAATTTGGGACCAATTTTATAAAAACCTTAATTACTCTGCGAGTGTGAATGCTATTTGCATAAAAATGAACACAGTGTATTACAATAAGGCATTCAATCATAATCTAGAGTTTGAGTGCTTTTGCTACATTAGTTTTGACAGGGTTATTCAAAAGATATTCATTCTTTTTTAATTTGTTGACGGTCCCCTATGGCGTTTCGGTAAAAAATCTTCACGGAGATGTATGACGTATACTATTATATTTATACACTAAGAGTTTCGAGATGATTCCTTATGTATTTTTCTAGATATTTAGTAAAATGTCTAAAATCGCAAGTGTCCCATAATCAATGGCAATATAGTGTATATATGTATACATAATTAAAATTTATAAAGAAATAGAAATAAAATGTAAGTCTATATTTAGATCATTTTTATGAAACAAATTTTCTTAAATTTCTTAATTAAAACAATAAATTATTTTTACAACAAAAATAAATGAAAGTTGCACTATGCATTTACATGTTTTTGATGCAATTACAGCAGAGCCTCTACAAAAAATGGTGACATATGTGCAATAACACTGACCGAAAGGATTTTTTTATAAATATTCGCAGAACTTGCGATTACTACCAAGCTTAAGTTTTTAGACGCATATAATTGGTATAAGCAAATTTTACCAGTTGTATAGCCTGAAATTCCAACTCCATATTCTATCAATTTTTTTTTCTGGTGTTCAGTTTAAAAAAAACGCTTTTTTTCTATAAATGGCGTACTGCCTTTCATTTTTGAATGCAGGGTAATACATTCACTTGTTTAATAGAATCACAGATAAGATAATAAATTTATCTTCTTGGAATTTCATCATAAACTATATTGCGTATTTCCTACTCAGTTGTGATTTTTTCTTCAGCATCCGTATCGGATTGTGGATTTTGACAAAATTCTTTGATGGTGTGAAATATATCGACGTTCAATTGCGCACCAGTAGCGTTATTATAAATTATTTCTTTTATGAATTTCTGTGCTAATGCTATGTTTCGTTGCTATTATTGGATTCCGTACTTAAAAACTAACAAATGGCTAAGTGTGATCGCAGATCGCACAGAGGGTTTCGTTTAATATTTCTTTCACAACAACTTATCCTTCAATTTATAAACCCAAATTGCTGATTGATATTTATTAAATATTTATTTAGATGGTAGTACCAATAAATTTAATTTTTAAATAATTACAAAAGCGAGTTACTTATTTTTATCGAATTAAAAATGTTCAAATAAAATTATTTAAATAAAATTTAAATAATTTCATTCATTTTTTTTTATCCGAAAAAAAAAATGGCGGAAGTACAAATAAAATTTGAAATTTGTAAAATCAAAATTTGAAATGCTGAATCAATAATAAATCCCAATTGTTTTTTAAAACAGATAGAAAATTGAACTCCAAAAACTATTATGAATGTCAGTGATCCAAAATAAATAAATATTTAAAACCTTCCCCAGTAGCCACACAATATTGGACCAATATTGGCTATATCTTGGAGCAATATTGGCACATTGGCGCAATACTGGCATGTAATATTGCTCCAATATTGGGGTGTTTACATTTTGCACTTATTTAGCCAATATTTGCAGCCAATATTATGCCAGTATTGGGGTTTCATCAGAAATATTGCCAAGAAAACGCCAATATTGGTTAAATATTGAGGTTTCATTGGAAATATTTATAATGTAAAGCCAACATCTGTACAATATTGGGAAATCATTGAAAATATTTCCAATGTAACGCCAACATTTGCACATTATTAGGAATTCATTAGAAATATTTCTAATAAAATGCCAATGTATAATAAACATTGGCGTTTTATTAGCAATATTTCCAATAAATGAAATATTGGTGCAACGTTGAACCAATATTGGTTTGCGACTAGGGTTAAATTGGTGGAAAAAAATACGACATTTGAACTAAGAACCTTCTGTTTACTAGCAAGATGTTTTACCATCAACCTATGATGAATACACGCAAAGCGTTCAAATTAAGAGTTTAAAATTTAAATCTCAAAAATGAATGGATGACATTAAAAAGATTAATTTAATTAAAATGATGTTATATCTTTTCAAAATACTATGATATGTGGTGTGACACAAGGTATTCAGCTGTAAATTAATAACATTTGAAGTATCTGACTTATTCAGTTTTTGTGTACGGACTCTGTGATAGGCAGAAAAACAGAAGACAGAGGCGGATAGAGTTTCGTCAGATGAACGAAACCCTAAAAAAAAACTATTAACCCTTTAACGTTCATTGGTTTCTCTACGAAACCACAAAATTTTAATTCCGATATGCAACAATGACACCGGAATTTCAATCTAAAACAATCCATATTATTAGGTATGTGAAAAATCACTTTTTTTTTACTTACGAATATATTTGTTCACTTTTACCAGTGTCATTCATTTATTTCAACATCTTAGCAATGAAAATGCTTTGATCGTTAAAGGGTTAAAAGATCAATCCCATTCTGTTTGCATTTCTCGGCATTTTATTTGATATACTATGGAACATGGAAAGTTTGAATTTGGCAGAAATTACAAAGGCTGTTGTTCCATACATTTATAGATTATGGACCTTTCACAAATATAGATAGGATAACTGTAGAGAGGTTAATTGTAAGAGGATTGTTGGTAATGATTTTCGAAATTTCGTTGACAACTATTATTTTAACACAATCTAACTGATCAGTTAATTAACACAATCAGTTAGATTGTGTTAAAATAATAGTATATCTACGTATCCATCGTTCTATGGAGTTCCATTACCTGCGGCTTATTCTGCCGAGCTGTCTAAATGACAGGCCAGATGTTACGGCCAATAAGGTTATCTGAGCGAAAAATCCCAGCCGGTTAGCTTAATAGGCAAAGCATTGGCCTTGAAAGCCAAGTGTCCGGGTTCGATTCCCGGCTTGGGCAATTTTTCGCTCAGTTGGAAATATTCAAATTCTTTGACAACTAGTTTAGATATTATCCTTAAAAGCACGGATGGTTTGGACCACAGAGTAGTAACAGAGAATCAACTTTCATACACTGTAATGGCAACTTGTTTAACATGGGATTACGCATAGACAGTAGCGAGACGAGCGGATGACTCTGAAACTACGATCATAACATAAGAGAGGTTGCTAATTCGGCGAAACATCTCTTCCTTGGCGACAAATGATAAAAGAAAAAAAATACAGCGATGGCTTGCTGCTTCTTGTTTTGAAATTTATGAAAGAATTATTTTAATATGAAATAACTTTGACGTATTCGTCTTGCAAACAATACATGTGTCTCTTCGTAACATAACGACCTAATAATTTAAACTTGAAAATTCAAGAATAATAACAGTAATAATTACGAATCAATATAAGCGCGGAAATCTAAGATCAAATAACATAAGCACGTGTGCAAAGATAATCAAATCAGCATTCAGCGAGAAGCGCCAAACCAGAATAGGGTTACAGTTAAACAGAAATCACGAGGATAAAAATCGCCAACGCGATGGTTTAGTTTTTAAGTGATCCACTGAGAGCGTTCTTTTCAAGTCGAGTTGAGGCTCTGTTACGTACTCTGTGGTTTGGACTTTATTTATGTCATGCATAATGTCACGGGCGGCGCACTCTATGCACTATCGGCTTTTAAAATCTAGAAAACAAATTTTAATGATATATTTATACAATCGAAGCTAATTAATATATTTATTCTACGGAACCATGTGCACGCGAGTAATACTATGCTCGTATGCAATTACATAAATACGTAGCACCTACAGTCGTCGTTCAGTCCATCCGTCTGTCCGTCCATTCGTCTGTCCGCATATAACAGAGCAAAACTACCCAACCGAATAGTTTGAAATTTAAAATATGTAATCGTTGCATAATTTTGTACAGTCATTTTAAATTTTATGAAAATCGGATGCATATTTTAATTTCAAAGACAATCAAAATAATCCATTTTACATTAACGTCAATGAGAAAATAGTTTCAAGTGCATTTTAATGATAATATGCTCTTTCGAACATAATAATGTTGATATGCATCCGTGAAGTATTCACTAAAAAATACATTCTGCACAATCAGTGTTGCTAAGAATATTTGTAATTTAGTTACAGGACCACATAAAAATATTCCATTACATAATGGTACAGGGGGAGGGGAATTGTTTGAGGCGAATTTTAATACTACTAAACTATTTAACATTTTATGAAATTAATATACGTTACTGAGGTTTACTATAAGGTACTTTCTGTATAATAAAAAGCAGATAGTATTCACAGGAACACACAAACGATTTCGGTCACTATACTGTATCCGAAGTACTGTTTGCTATTACATCAAGTTTTGAATATTTTTAAAACGTTGTTATATTACGAACATACTTCATTTGCTGCTCTTGATGTACAGTTTCTATTTTGTTAAATTATACTATCATTAAAGTCAAAAATTATTCTGATTCTTTCTCCATTGCCGTCATTTATGTGTTGAAAATTCGTGACATCACATTTTCTACAGTACATTCTTCTTACATGTACTGAAATAGGTGAATTGAAATCATTTTTCAAATTATACAGTTTAGGGAAGAAAATACTTTTTTTAAGTGTTTTATTCTTACATACACATAAAGTAGTAAAACATTAAAAAGTTAGATTAACTCCAGAAAACTTAGAAGATCTTAGAAACTTCAGAAAGTTAACTTTTCTGATTTTTATCTCCAAAAGATTTGTTCTATATTTCCCTTTAAGGGGACCCGGGACACAAGAATATTCATTTTTTCTTTAGAGAAATATTGCATGAAAATTACTTTGAATTATTGCTTTTTAAATTTTTGTTTTTTCATGTTTCTATCTTAATTGAAGCATGGAATATGCATGGTCTGCTTTCTTAATTTATTTTTCAAGCAATGGTGTCAGGAAAATGACTTTTTTTTTTGAAAGTGCGGTTATTAACGTGGTGGGTTTTTTCACCATTTTTCTTACATAAATGCTTATAAATCAAAAACTGTTAAAGCAAAAAGGGCCAAACTTTTAAAATATCTTTTTGAGTTGTTTTACTTTAATTTTCCTACTGGAAAAAAAAAAACTTTTGAAAATATATTTTTTTAAGTTACAGATATGTATATATTTATTTAATTTATAATATAACCATACGTTATATTATAAATAATATAAATACTTTTAATTTTTATTTAAAATGATATTTTTAAAAAAGCATAATTAAAATTTAAAGCACATATGTTTCTGAATATTTAAATGAAAAAAAAAAAATCTAATGAATAATGTTTTGAGTTATAAAGATTTTAAATAACCCCACATTTATTATTATTTTTTTAATTATGAGAAGGTTAATCATGTGATTTTGTTTAGAAATAATATCGTTCACCATTACAAAAAAAAAAAAAAAAAAAAAAAAATCAAATTTTATTTCAATAAGGAAAAAAAATAAACTTTAGAATGTGTTCCGAATCCAATTAAACAGTTGGTATTAAAACTCCATCTTTAATTTTCAAACATAAAGAAAACTTGCGCATTTTGAATATTTAAGAAAGACAAATTGAAAAATTAATTAAAATCATTATGCATTAGCAATCATTAAAATCAAAAGTTTTGCGAAAAGAAATCGTGCATTTTTAAAAATCACCAGCTCTAGTAAATGAAGCAAAACTGCTTAATAAAATTTATTAAAAAGTTAGAAAAATATATTTTACTTAAAAAAAAAACAAAAAAAAAAAAAACTTTTTTTAAATCGTTTTTAATTTTCTTTTTATTCTGAGACCTGAATCGGAACATAATGAATAAAAAAAATAAACAAGTTTAAATATATAAAAAAAGAAAAGAAATCCTCATTGTATATGTTCATATATTATTTTATTAAATGTTTTATTTTTGTCTTCAAATATGTAATTAGAAGCACTTTTTCTACATTTTCTAATTAATGAGAAATATATTCCTAATTAAAAGAAGATCTTTGTTTATAATTAATAAAGAACAATTGTAAAAATTCACACATTTTTTCGTAAAAACTATTCTAGAGACTAGAGATTACATAAAATTACATAAATATGTTAAAACACCAGCGTGATATTATTATATATATTTTTAAAAAGTTTTATTGTCCTATTTGTTTCATACAATATGATAATTTTAAAATGACATTTTTAAAATTTAAAAAATTTTGCATTTCCCGAAAATTTAAATTTACTTTGATTGGTATAAAACTTACCTGACAGAAAACACAACTGGATTTTTTTTATGCTAAATAAAATCAGAAAGTGTACCAAAAATAGCAAATATTTAATAAAAGAAAAGAACTGAGATTGATTTAAAAATTATGCAGATAGTAAACATAACTCGATTTTTTTTTTTTTTTTTTTTTTTTTTTTTTTTTGTAAATAGTAACTTAACCCTCTCACTGACAAGCCCGTCTATAGACGTTCCCTAAGCTCCAGGTTTCACTGCAACGCAAGCAATAATTAAAATGATATAACTCAGTTGATTTAATGGATTTTTAATACATTGTGCAATGATTAACACACTCAAGGATAACATTCATATTCGTAAATAAGATTTTCTATAATTTTGAAAGAATCATATTTTTTAAGCAATTAAAACTAAATGCTGAGAAAACAACATTACTGTTTTGCCCTTTTGCAAGACTGTCAGAGGGTTTTAAATAAGATATTGGTACCAGAAACAAACGCAAATGTTAAATACAACAAAACACTAATTTTGACTCAGAATTTGAATATTTATTTTAAGAGTTCTTACTAAGAATTTCTAGTTACATGTAACTGTCCTACTCTTTTTCGTAACAAAATTATAGTTAGAATTTGGAACCTTCGTTTGTGACCAAAAAAACACTTTTAAAATGTTTAAAAAGCCTTTTGATTTTGATTAAATCACAATCTTGATAAAAATTCGTGCAAAATGCGGAAACGAAATCACTTTCCATTTCAGTTGATAACTGAAAAGATTAGTTACCAATATAAATCATTCACTTTTAGTATGCTTCATTCTATTTGAGATTTGGCCCCATTTCTATCGCATAAAAAGATAACTAGATAAGATAATGGAATATTTTTAATTATATTCTTTTCTGCAAATAATATGTCTGTAAGCTATTATTTTTACAACGTGCTTTACTACTATCCCAATTTCCACATTTTTTTAAAGGAAATTTACTGTAAATACGTCAATAGAGACAGCTTTTAAATCGAAGAATTATTTTAAAAGATATTAAAGATTAAAGTTAATCAAAATTGTTTTATAAAAAAGGTTTCATAGCAGCAAAACTATACATAGAAGTTTAAGCACTTTTAGATCATTTTCTGCATGAAAATTTTATGGTGTGCATACCGTATTTATTTTGTTTATTTGACACATTTTTTGAGGATTTTTTTCTATTTAAAATTCAAATTTTCAACATTTTGAGAGAAATTTTTTTATATAATTTAGAAAAGGTCTATTTTAAACATTTGTCAAATAATTAAAGAATAATATTTTCTTCACATTTAAATCCGCGTGAAAAGTTATTTACATGCGACTATCACGAATAGAAAAAAACTTCACAAATAACAATTAAATGATTACGCGTAAAGAGTGGGAAAATATTAAAAATTACGTCATAAAAGTATATTTACATGCAGGGTTCTCATTGGTATTAGCTATTTTGAAAGTAAGAAATAAAAATCACAATTTATTACATCGCTTTTAATAAAAGGTTAGGAAAATAGATTCGGCATGAAACACTGAAAATATATCTGTAACCCTTATTGTATACCCTTTTTAATTCAATCGTTATAAATTAAGCGTAATTTTTAGCAATTACTTATAAAATAGAAATATGACCTTCCGTTGCAGAAACTATTAAAAATAAGTACATTCTAAATCTCTTTTACATGTGTAAAAGTTTCAGGTATTCTTTTTGCAGTCTAAATTAAAATTAAAATCAACTATAATTGATTTGCCATTGCTAAAACATACACTCGACTTATTGTTCGATTAGATTTCGACTCTTAACCTATAGGAAGTAAAAATGACCAATTAATATTTCGCGTACAACTGATGTTTTTACAGGCGCAACGCCGGCACATAAATAGTGATTAACTAACAGCACATAAATGCATATCGCATAATCATTTCTGTCTTTACCTGTTGCTAAACTGAATTTGCTTTGACTAAGTATCTTTATACGAGGGCCGTTTTTTTTTTCAACCTCCGATTGAACAGCATCAACGTTCGACGAGCGGCAGGAAGTCGGTGTGCGCATAGAGCGACGGCGCATGTTCCCCACATCGCCCTCTTTGACTGCCTTTTCATTGACGCCATTGTGAGGCGAGCTGTAGCCACGTAAACATGGCTACCTTAATTGATTCTCCCGCCAAGTGCGAATTGCGAAGTGTTATTCGATTCCTGCAAGCTGAAGGGAATAGTGCGGCTGAAATTCATCGAAGAATGAGCCGAGTGTATGGAGAAAGCTTTATAAGCGATGGTGTTGTGCGTGAATGGTGCCAAAAATTTAAAGATGGCCGAACCAATGTGCATGATGAAGGAGGTCAAGGACGCAAGTCTGTAGCCACAGACAACCTTGTTCAACGAGTGGACGAAGAAGTTAGAGGAAACCGAAGGTTCACTATAAATGATTTGTCCATAAAATTTCCAGAAGTCTCGAGGTCTTCTCTGTACACTATTGTGACGGAACATTTAGGCTACAGAAAAATTTGTGCTCGCTGGGTCCCAAAGATGTTGACGGATAACCACAAAACACGACGAATGGGCTCAGCCTTGACATTCCTCACCCGTTATGACGCTGAAGGAGAAGACTTTTTGAAATCAATTGTGACAGGTGATGAGACCTGGGTTCAGTACCTGGGTTCACACCTGAAACAAAATGTCAATCTCAACAATGGATGCATACGAACTCGCCAAACAGACCAAAAAAGTTCAAACAAACCTTCAACAACAGAAAGATTATGGCTACAGTGTTCTGGGATCAAAAAGGTGTGTTGCTTGTTGAGTTCATGCAGCCGGGACGACGATTACTTCAGCTGTTTATTGTGAAACTTTACGACGGTTACGCAGAGCCATTCAGAATAAATGAAGAGGCATGCTGACTTCTGGAATTGTTCTGATCCATGACAACGACCGTCCTCACACTGCTGCTGTAACCCAACGTCTACTTCAGCATTTTCACTGGGAAATTTTCAATCACCCGGCATAACAGTCCCGACCTAGCTCCGAGTGACTACCATCTTTTCCCTGAACTTAAAAAGGGGCTTGGAGGGAAGCGTTTTCAAAGTAACGTGGAGCTTCAAGACAGCGTCAAGAATCATTTGAATTCATTGGCGGACACTTTTTATGAAGAGGATATTGGAAAGCTTGTCCACAGGTACGACAAGTGCCTCAATTTACAAGGTGATTATGTTGAAAAATAATCATAAGTGTACATAACTTTTAGTAATAAAATGATCTTTCTATATATGCTTGTCTTTTTTTTAGGGCTCATCGGAGGTTGAAAAAAAACGGCCCTCGTAAATAGGGCAATATAAATGAAACGGTGCGAAGAACCATGAAAATTTAGATCAATTATTCAGCAACAATGATAAGAATATCAAATATATTGCGACACACAAAAAAAGAGTAAAAATTGAGCATTCGCCATTTGGCGAGTCCGATTATTTTTTTACCATCCAAATGGAGCATTTAGTCGCAATTTGGAGCAATAGCGAGCGGAAGCAAGAATCCTGTTTACATCTGAATACTAAAAGAGAAAGAAAATATAAAAATAATGAATTAATAAAAATGATTTAACCACTGTAAATGAAAAAAGTCGTATTTAAAATAGTCAAACAATAATAATAAAATTTTTTTATATATTCACGTAAGACATTTCACATTTTTAAACCAAGACTTCTTTATCATAATAAAAGACTTGAAAATACGGAGAAAGCGTATCCAATAAAATGTCCGATAATTGCCAGTTTATTAACTGACTTTGCTCTTAAAATAACGCCACCTTGCACATACTGCTGGTAATACTCCATAAACAAATCCACACAGAAAAATGGAAAATATTGTGTTATTGATTTAAAATAAATTGGTAATAAAGTAAAAATAAATTATTTTGTACAATTATTTTCTGACTTTCAAAAATGTGAAAATTTCTGATTTTAGATTTAAATGTTAGATTTATTAGTCGATTTTTTTTAAATCTTTGCCCAAGTGGCGAGAAGTTTGGCGTCAATTCGGTCTCCAAAAAGTGCGATTTGACGTCAAATGATATAAAACAATAATGAAAACAAAACAAAAATCTTTCAACTTGTTTTATAAGAATTTACTCTCATAAGTATAATTTTTAGTTATTATTATTGTTTTATACACAAATTATTCATATTTGTATGTAAAAATAGATAAATGGAATTTTTTATATAAAATACATTGTATAAATATTGAAAAATATTACTTTTTTAATATGAAACAATGAAAATGCTGCACACATGTCATACACGCACCACGTTGGCGTGATTACAACAAAATAGCGATTTTTGTCTCACACGGTAACCCGGTTATTGTTTTCGGATTCCATATATGTGTTTATGTCTTCAATAATTTTGAATGTTTTAATAGTCAGAATATACAATTATAATCTTTTAATTATTCAGAAAAATTCCCCTAAGCGTATTTTATTAGATTTTTCAGCACTATCCGCACCACCAAACAGCAGTTGGAGGGTTTTTCCTATAGAGCTGCAAATATATAAGGTTTTTAATTTTTAAGTAATTTTGCATCATCATCTTCTCTTAGTTCATCATACGGTATAATTCCAGGGATACATATTCCTCTCTCACAAACACTACCTCTCTAATGATATCGTTATCAATGTCTAAAAATTATATTATTTTCTGCAATTTTCTTCTTTTTTTTTGAAGCGATGTATAAAGAATGTTATACATTTTTTATTTGCCTACTTTACTAATAGACATGAAAAGAAGAGAATAAATGTGACTATCATACATAAATAATTCTTTGTTACGTTACGCTTTAAATATAACTGGATGTTGCAAATGTAATTTCAGTTTTATTCATAATTAAGGAGTTAATTGGGTATTTTAAAATTTAGAAAATGTAATATTAATGCTTTGAATAACGAAATACCTCTTTTGAAGCTTCCTTATAAGAGTTACAAAAAACATATTTACATAAATATATTGTCCCTAAAATGATTCTGATTTTATGAAAACTGACATTTTATATTTTCAAAACTCTTACATTTATCCTCCAGAAAATTGAATTATATGTTTTTAAAAACAGTTACTTTAAATTCTTTAGTATTGTTTTATCTCGAATACGATTAAATGTGTTTTAATTTTTTTATGGTAATTAGTTTTAAAGACCTTTGTTAAGCTAATTTGATATTTTCATTCTCATAATCGGTAAAAAACAATAAAGAACTTTAAAAGAAGCACCACACGAATTTCACGAAGATTTAATATTTGTAGAACAAAATATACAAGGAATGTCCTTTCGGCTCACTTCATCAGTTTTTCTGGGCAGTGGAAAAAAAAATTTGTTTTTTCTAAGTTTAATTTTATTTTTTGTGAAGAATATTTACTTTCAGAAGATATATTTTCTTTCAAGATATGTATGAATATTGATGGCATTTTACCTTTTTTATTTTTGTTTCTTTTTGGAATTCTTAAATTTTACTTAAAAGATAAAAATTCTTTAATCACATAAACTAAAAAAAGATCTATCTACATATATTTTTAAGAGGATTTTAGCAAGTATAAACTATATCGTTTAAGTTAAAGTGGATATATGCTAAGATCTAATTATAAAAATTAATGTTTCGTTAATATTCTTATGATCGTTAATGTTTACCAGCATTACAAAAGCTTAGATATTTAGATTGATTTAAGGTGATTAATGTTTAAAAAAACCTGGTAGAAATAGAGAAGAGCTATAAAACTCACTATTTAAGGTCTTTGGTTTTGCTTCAAATATGTAGCACATTTATGAAGCATTTCAATTTAAACCCACTTATTTCCACTTATTAGTGAAGCTTGGAGTTAAATAATAATAACATATTCATGTATCCACAGCATTTTCTGGGAACTTGGTTAGTATCGTATGCTACTAACATAACTAAAATATAATTTTTTCCAAGTTTAATCTTAAGCCCATCATCGTTTATTCTTCTTTTCATCACACACAATGGGAATGCTTCATATTAAGTATACTTATTCTGTTCATCAAAGTGGAATAATAATATGCATGCAGTGACAAAATAAAGGAGATTGCCATTACAAGAAAAATGGAGAAAGAAATATCAGTTCGAAAGATATACTTCCGAATAATTACTTGATAAATTTGGGGGGGGGGGACTTTGTCACAAATCTTTATATATATAAATGTTCTGTGTGAGTCTATGTCATTGAATTCCTCCTAAACGACTGGACCGATTTTAAGAAATTTTTTGTGTGTATTCCAGATGATTCGAGAAGGGTTTAGATTCACGTTTCATCGAAATTGATTCAGTACTTTTTTAGTAACTAGGCAAAAACTAATAGTTAATGATTTTTCGCTAATTAAAGGTGTTGAATAAGTTCGCTGGATGAAGAGCGGGCAGAATGGCCGAGTGGTCTAAGGCATCATATTTAACCTCTGGCTCTCGAAGAAGGAGGGGCCCCACCAGTGGCCGAGAGTGACCTCCCAACTGGTAGACGGCAGGTGCTGGGCTCAAACCCAATCGCGGCTGTCGGCCTAACCGTTCGGAGTTTTCGTGGTTTTCTTCGAACCTTGCGTAAATACGGATTAGGTTTCCTTAGAAAGACCCCCCACAAAGGGGCACTTCCCCCTGGCCTATATCCCTAGTGTAGATAATCGGACGACAAAAATAAAACAAACTCAAACCTCGAAGAAGGAGGTCGTGTGTTCGAACTCCACTCCAGACGTACGTGTTTGATTTACAGTAATTTTCTGTATTATAATTGTAATTAACCGACTTCAAAAAATCGTTAACTTTTAACTAAAAGGAGAAAAATAAACTTTTCTATCAAAAATTGAACCGACTTCAAAAATTACTGCAAAATGAAAAATAATTTCCTTACATAATTCTAATAAGAAATTAAATTAAGAGCGTAGTATTTATCGTGTTTATTATTATATTTATGTACATTTATTTGATTTTTTGGATTCGGTGCCAGCCAAACCAATTTCAGAATTAAAATTAAGTATCCAATGCAAATCTTTATATATATAAATCTTCTGTGCGTGTGCATGTCACTGAACTCCTTCTAAACGACTGGACCGATTTTAATGAAATTTTTTATGTGTGTTCCAGTGGATTCGAGAATGGTTCAGATTCACATTTCATGGAAATTGATTCGGTACTTTTTTAGTAATTAAGAAAAACTAATAAAATTAGTGATTTTTTTGCTAATTAATATTGTTGAATAAGTTCGCTGAATAGAGTGCGGACAAAATGGCCCAGTGGTCTAAGGCGCTAGATTTAATCTCTGGTTCTCAAAGAAGAAGCTCGTGTATGACTGGACCGATTTTAATGATTTTTTGAGTGTGTTCTAGTGGATTCTAATAATGGTTTAGATTCACAATTTGGTTCAATGGAAATTGTATATCTAATTAATATTTTATTTATAAATTGTTGTTGATTTTGGAATGTTTTAGATTGGATCTGGCAGACTGCGCTACAATCACAGAATCGGATATTCAATAATATTTTATTCTAATTTCAGTTTTTTTCCGACAAGTGGTGCTATGGTCAAATTCAGGAAGATATTTTATAACTTCGTGTTATTATTGTGTTACAAAAAAAGTGTGCTGATTGAATTATTACCACAAGTCTGCTAGAAATATATTTTTCTGAGAATATATTTATCCATTCCCTGACGCAATAAATATTGCTTTTTATTTTCCCACTTCATACTCGTACTTTACGATAAACGGGTCGGAAAAGCTGCAAAATAAACAAAAACATTCATGCATCCAGAAAAGATTATAAAACACTTTCCAATACCTTTAGAATACTATAACAAATCTATTTATTATAATTTAGAATTTATAAAAAAAGATGTCTAAATGAACAATTTATAAAATGCACAACGCATTTGAAAACCCAATTTCTGAAATTATCCTGAATATTGCCAAACATATCTGCTTTTTGCATCTAGCCTGGTAGGGAAGAATGAAACATTTAGGATCACATTTTGACAATTTAAACGCTAACCATTAATTGCCTGAGAATGAAGTGTAACTACATACTAATGCTCTGTATTAGGAAATCAAGCGATATCACACGCGATCAGCAATGAACAGTGTAGAAAAAAGAGAAAAAGAGAAAAGAAACATTGAATTGAATTGGCATTTTAATACTTTGTTTTATTTGCACGCTCGTATGTGATTGTCTCATTTAAAAAGAAATTGAGAAAAACAAAATTTTGATGTATTTTGTGGCAACAGCCTGTTTTCTTATTTCGAAGATAGATAAATTAAAAATGTTGTTGGTTTTTTCCATATACGTTTTATTGTTTTAGATTTAGTGTTTTTACTCACCGTAGGTGTTGTGATTTGTCGCAGCAATATGAGTACTAAAGGTACTAAATGTGAGTAACATTTTCCATTAAAATTTGAAGTTTATCAAAAGATATTAAATAGTAAAAATTAGAGTTGTACAGGTAACAATTACTATCGTGTTACGATTAGTATATTGTCCATACATAAATTATTGGCGTCCGCGACAGGATCCGAGTTTAAACAAATATATTTATCAGATTCATTTTAAAAGTATTAATAAAGTTTAAATGAAATAAAGATTTCCAAAATGTTTAAATCGGTTATAGGTTTTAAAAGAGAAAATTTAATCTTTTTGGCTGAGCAATTATGTGAGAAAGTATCGTCAACGGCTACACTTGCAATGTTTAAGGACCTAATTTTCAATTCTAACAAATATAAAAATGATCCAAAATTTGTACAAAACGTTTTAGAAAATGCCGTTTCAGAAAGAAAGGAAAAAGAAAAACTCGAAGAGCAAGCAAAGAAAGAAGCTGCAGAATTACAAGCAAAGAAAGAAGCTGAAGTTGCAGAATTACAAGCAAAGATTGAATGCGAAAAGTTAAAATTGGCACATTAATTAGAATTGGCGAAACTTCAATTACCAGTAAACAGCCAAGGTGAAATTCTTAATCCAGTTATCGATACTTATGGAATGAGAAGAAAGTTTACATTACCAAAATTAGAGTTCAGAAAGTTTGGCGGTGAAATCATAGACTGGTTACCGTTTTGGTGTCAATTTAGACAAATTGATGAAGATACAGAAATTGCGCCAGAAGACAAGTTTCAGTATCTCGTGCAAGCAACAATTGCCGGCTCCAGTGCAAGAGAAGTTGTAGAGAGTTTTCCGCCAAGTGGTGAAAACTACGCCAAAGCAATTGAGAGTTTGAAAACCCGTTTTGGCAGAGAAGATATATTAGTAGAAGTATATGTGAGAGAATTACTCAAATTGATAATATTAGTACAAACGAAGGGAAAGTTCTTGTTGACATCCTTATATGATAAGTTGGAATCATATTTACGGGCTTTAGATACCTTAGGTGTTACAACTGACAAATGCGCATCGATCTTATATCCACTAGTAGAATCCTGTTTTCCAGCAGAATTTCTAAAAGCATGGAATCGTTCGAACATATCAACTGAGAAAACGGAGGCGCAGGACGATTAAATAGTCTTATGCAGTTTTTGAGAACTGAAGTAGAAGGTGAAGAGAAGGTGTCACTTGCAGTGGCTGGTTTTGGTTTAGGTAAGAATGAAGATCGTAAATATGTCGCCAAAAAGAATCACATTAATTTTGAACATAAAACTAATAAAACTTCGACAGCGGCAGGTCTGTTGACTACCTCTTCCGTAACAGAGAAAAAAAAATGCCTGCATTTTTTGCCAAGGAAAACACGCAAGTTCGGAATGCTTTTCTGCTAGAAAATTAAGCCTGACAGAAATACAAAAAATCGCCAAAGAGAAGAGATGCTGTTTCGTATGCTTAGTACCAGAACATACCGCTAAGAGATGCCGCGCGATAGTAAAATGCATTATTTGTAATAAGCGTCATGTGCCATTACAGTGCGATCAACGTAAATCGTCCGGTAAAGATACTCAAGAAGGAGCTGAAGAGAAATTTTAAAAAGATGAATTGAATATGACAAATGTTAGTAAGAAAAGCGCCAAGGTGTTCTTGCAGACTTTGAAGGTGAAGCTAGTTTCAGAAAGTAAACAAAAAATTGTTCGTATATTACTAGATTCAACATCACAAAAATCGTACATACTAAAAAGTGTAGCAGAAGAAATGAATTACAAGCCTATTAGGCAAGAAAAGATAATCCATTCTTTGTTTGGCGGTATTACTACTCAAGAATGCCAACGCAGCTGTTACAAAATAAGAATGAGAGATTTGAGCGAAAACTTCCGGTGCAACTTTGAAGTATGGGATCAAGTAAGCATATGCGGAGATATTCAACCTGTTACACAGGGGCCATGGTTAGAAGAATTAAAGGAAAGTGGCATCATGTTAAGCGATGTGAGTCAATGTTGTGGTGCCATAGAAGTTTTAATCGGAGCTGATATTATGGGAAAAATGTTAACTGGACAAAGAAAATTATTGTCATCTGGTTTAGTTACAGTGGAAACGTATCTTGGACGGACATTAATGGGAAAAGTACCATGTGAAAAGGCATGCTCATCTGAAAACTTGGCGATGACCGTAACATCGATGTTTGTGAAAGAAGCAGATATTTCAAATCTATGGAGGCTTGATTTAATCGGAATTACAGATCCTATAGAGAAGAAGTCAAAAGAACAGATAGATCGCCAAACTAAGAAACATTTCTTAGAAACAGTACAGGTAAATGAGAAAAATCGTTACGAAGTTTGCCTTCCTTGGGCTGATGACGCAGCAACACTTCCAGATAACTTTAATTTGGCGATGAAACGTTTAGAAAACACCACCTTCATGTTAATCGCTAAGAAAATGTTTCAACAATACGAAGATGTTTTTAAGGATTGGATAAACGAAGGAATTATAGAAGAAGTTCCTTCTTGCGAAACGAAATTGTACGGTAATTATTTGCCGCATCATCCAGTCATAAAAGAGAGTAGTACCACAACTCCGATTCGTCCTGTATTTGACGCGTCAGCAAGATTCGCGAATGATCCATCTCTGAATCAATGCCTACAATGCAGACCCAACTTGATTGAGCTAATTCCAGATGTTCTTCTACGCTTTCGAGAAAGAAAGCTCGGTTTAATTGCAGATATTAAGAAGGCTTTTTTACAAATCAGCATTTGTGAAAAAGATCGACATTTCCTACGTTTTTTATGGTGTGAAGACTTAAAAGAAAAGAAATTAATGATCTTCAGGCATACCCTAGTTGTATTTGGTGTGAAATGCAGTCAATTTCTTCTTTCATCAGTCATCGAATATCACATCCGAAGGACTCCAGATTTTGCTGAAAGTTTTAAAGATAGACTGTTGCATAGTTTTTATGTGGATAATGTCGTAACCAGTATAAACAGCGAAGAAGAACTGAAAAAATTTATCGAAGATGCTAAGACGCTTATGGCGAAAGGTAGTTTTGATCTAAGACAATGGGGGTACACAGGTGATCGCCAAGAAGCGCCAAACACGAATGAAATTAACGTTTTAGGTCTCATTTGGAAGAAGGATACCGACATGTTAAAGATAAATTTAAGTTCTTTGCAAAATTTCGACACAGAAAAGATCACTAAAAGCAGTATGTTATCAATTGTGCATAAAATATTTGATCCATTTGGTTTTACGTCGCCAGTCACGATTTGTCCAAAAATAATGTTGCAAAGAGCCTGGAAATTAGGTTTCAAATGGGATGAAGAGATAACTGGTGAGTTACGTAAAGAGTTTTTATTGTGGTTCAAAGAATTATCAGTTTTGAAAGATATGGAGATTCCAAGATACATGAAAATGACTCCTGGAAACATAGAAGCGTGTTCACTTCACACATTTGTAGATGGAAGAAAAGATGCTTACGCAACAGTCATATTCCTGAGAATAGAAATTGAAAACCAAGTCGAGCTAGTTTTCATAGCAGCCAAATCAAGAGTCGCACCTTTGAAGAATGTCACGATACCAAGAATGGAATTATTGGCGGCAACTATGGGAGCTCGTTTGGCGCAAACTATTGTAGATGCGCTCAGTTGGGAAAATATGAAGAAGTATTATTTTAGCGATTCATCTACAGTACTCGCTTGGATATCCAGAGATGACAATTTCTTCAGCTACTTCTCAGCATAATTGCCGTATTAATTAAAACAATTATCATAACAGTAAATCAGCTTTGAAATTCCATCGTCACAGACTTCTGCCGCCGGCCTATTCAACTGCGACTATTTTTTAATTCAACTCGCACCACTCTTTCAGTCCAAAGAATTTTAACATATTTTTCTATATAATTTGCTGATAAAGGTACTACCAAAAATGTTTTAAAAAATAGTGGATCAAGTGAAATATTACGAGGGCAATTCGGAATTTGTCAATAAGAATAAAAAAAATATGTTAAAATTCTTTGTATTGAAAGAGTTTTGCGAGTAGAATTTAAAAGTAATCGAAGTTGAATAGGCCGGCGGTAGAAGTCTGTGACGATGGAATTTCAAAGCTGATTTACCGTTATGATAATTGCATTCTTCAATTGCATTGTTTCATTAGTACAACAATTATGTTGAGAAGTAGCTGAAGAACGTGTCTTTCATACGTAAGTAATAAAACATGTTTCCTTTGAATATATATATATATATTTTTTTTTTAAATTCATAAACGGAGGTTACTTTCCGAATTTTGCCCTCGTATTTTAAAAAGCTGTATTATGCTTAAAAAGGGGTACCGCGAAACAGTTTAATTAATCTTGTCATTAGTAAATTACCAAAATATCTATGTTTTAAGAATATTTATAAACTGTAAGTAAGTGTACTTATTATGTAGATATGTATATTTTTATATTTCTACAAAAATTATATATATAAATTAGAAGTAAACTTCATATGTGTAAAGATCTTTCTACTTCTTTCAGAAATTTACGATGTCGGAAACTCCCCCGCATCACGAAAACTCATTCAAATGAAATTTCATAAGGATACTGTCGTATTATAAAGAAATATATATCGTCACACTGTTGCAATATATTTCCAAAATTTAAGTTTCGTAAGTGCATTTGCCATTTAACGTCGTTTTTCTGTAAGTGCAGGTCTCATTTTTAAAATTTAATTATTCTCGAAAAGGATTTATAGAGCAGTATTATTTTTATGCAAATCAGTTTAAAGCATCACCATGGCAAATTTAACATTTTACAATTTGCAGTTTGAAAATACATAAAATATAAGTATTTGACTTAATTGTTTAAAAATATTATTGCATTAATATGAAACATATTTTTTTATTCTTTTGTAAATTTTACCGTTATAGAAAAATCCGATAAATTCATATTTTCATTACCTTAGTCTCTCGACAGCTTTAATTATCTATTAGTATAAAGTTATATTGTTGTCGTTTGACTTTATAGTATTTTTTAAATTTTAATTGAGAATTGAAAATAGTTAAGAAAGAGATTGTCAAATAAGTTCAATTGAATGTTTTGTTTTTTTGTTACAAAATAAAATAGAAGAATCTAATCACGAATTTCAATTAAGGTAGGTACCAAATATACATTCTGTTATTATTAGTCGGTGTCTGGGATCCAATGTCTGCTTATTTGAATATTTAAAATGTATCACATTTCCACCAAAATATATTGACTGTAATATCAAAGATATTTAACAGGAGCTTAAATTTATTTATTATTAAATATCATATTTCCTATATAAACTCTATTTTATGCTTCGATTTAAAATCCGTTTTTAATAAAACATGGTCACATATCCGACAACATGAATTTGAATACATGTATATTCTGAAATATATGAAAAAATGCTCCCATCACTTTGTTTAGCTTTAAACATGGTTGAGACCCATTCATTAACATTTATAGAAGAGGTACAAGAAATTTAAAAGAGTAAAGGGAACACATGAACAAAACTAGTCGGGTTATTTTTATTCGTGCACTCTCTTAGTTAAAAGTTCATCACTTCTGATTTAAATGTTTTCCTAAATTCATTTTATTACATATAAAACCATGCCAATATATTCAAAATATTTTACTTATTTTTTATTTTGTTAAAGTCGAAATTGTTTTAAATTTCCCCCAGACAATGTATGATATAAATATGTGGGTAAAAGGACTGCAGGAAGGATGATTATATCATAAAATTTGAATATCGGTACATTTTTAGATGAAAATTAAGGCCTAGAAGTTGAGGTAATTCAGCTATTTTCAGCATTTTCAAATTTTACTTTACATAATCATTGTAAATAATGAACTACAAATTAAATCTGTTTAAAAAATATATGCTTAAAATGTATTTTGAAAAAAAAAAACAGTAAGTTTAGTTACAGTTTTTAAAGATATTTTTATTTTAAATAACATTTTTGGTCTATCCTACGTTATAATTATGTGATACTAACTGGTAAACACTCATAAATTTAAAAGAAAGAAAGACGAAGTGAGAAAATGAAAGCTATTGATATTATTCTTTTTCGTATCGTTATAACGATTAAATTAATGACGAAAATGGTTTTCTTTTATAATATAATATGGATTTCACGACCTTTTTTTTATGACATAATTGAAGATACTTTAAGACATTTATTAAAATTTTAAAGTAATTTATTGATAAAAATAATATGCGTGAAGTAGTATTCTTTTATACCGATAAATTTCATTTTAATGCTATTTTATGTGCTATCAAACAAAAGTTTTAAATAATACTGCTGAAAAATACCTTTGAAAACAAATCTTTAAATGTAGTAAAAAATAATGCTTCTTTTTATTCACTAGAGACCTTTTTATTAGCACTGCATTATTAAGCATGTTACGTTAGCAGAATAAAATTTTCTCAAAATTGAATCACGAACTTATCTTAAAAATAGAAAGTAGTTGGAGATTTTTTTTATTGACAAAACACTAAACTCTTTATTTCATTAGTATGCGAAAGGGAAAGTATAATCTTAATTAAATATATTAGTTTAAATTGAAAAATAATAAATATATAAATAGAAATATTTTGAAGCAAGTTCCCAGCAATAATATATATATATATATATATATGTGTCTGTGTGTGTGTGTGTGTCTGTACCAGTGTATATACATATATACTGGTACAAAAAACTCAATAAATTATGTGATGGAATTACAAGTAGAATTTAGGAAGAGGAATTTCTTTTCAAATAACTATAAATTCACCTATCTGCTGGACGGGATATTAAGAAAGAGAAAAGTAACGATAGTAGTATGAGAATTTATGTTTTTCATGTTGTTTATCTACTATTTTAAATACTAACGATTAATGTATTTTGTCGTCAAAAAAATTTTATGTAAAATTTTAATATTTTATCCGACTTTATGATAGAATTGCCACAAGCTCTATGAAAACAATCTCTAAAAATTTGTAATTCTAAAATTGGATGATTTTGTAAAACTGACTATGTTATTGATAATTTAAAAAGAGAAATAAGATTTCATGGCTCTAAAACAATAGTCAGGCAGTAAGAAGACTCAATATTTATGTGTTTCCGTAAAAACATTGAGAAATATTTCTATTATGATTATGCAGATGTAAACGATGAAAAAATGTTAAAATTTCACTTTACTTTTTGTTGTATACTTTTCATATTCAAACCATAAATGTTAGTAAAATATAAATTTTGTTCCTTAATATCGAAAATAATTTGAATGGTAAGTCTTTTATTCAATTCGGTTAAAAAATTATGTACTTCACAACTGAAAATTATTAGAAAAATCTTTCTAATATGATAAAGGAATTCGTAGTGTAAAATATCCTATATGACACTAGTAATGCCACATTCTGAACTAAAGGCCGAGCGAGTTTAATAATAATAATAAAAAACAGTTTTAAAAGTTAGATTTTAGGCTCAAAGGGGGAAGGGGGGGTTCTTTTATTATTTTTGATCAAGTCCGCGAGGTTCAGAAAAATATAAGCTATAACTAATAGATTGATTTTTTTACGAGAAAAATATACTCCATCGAAATCAGTAAATCACCAACAAACCAAAATTTTCACCAAGAGAATAGAAACATGGCACTGCACAGAAAATTGGAGATTTATGCAACTGTCAGAAGTCAGCGTAAAATCCAATAATTTCTATAAATCACTTATTATACCCTATTTTATGATATATATATCTTGTAGTGAATTTCAGGGAATTACGTGCGTTTCAACACATTTAAAATAACGTAATCTCCTTAGATTAATCTTCAAAGAAGTTTTACCCATATACTCTAATGCAATGGAATTCTTTTGAGTGCCCGTAAAATGAACTACCAACCGCGCATACTTCATATGCAGTTCTAAAGAAGACTTGATGATCATAAAACAAGTTTATCAATTGCTTGGAAATTCGAGTGTATTTACGGGAATTAAGAGCGTGTAAAGAAAGACAGACAAACCGAATGTATAAACGCTTTTCAACATTGTTGGAAAATGTTAAAATTGGAAGAAATTGAATAAATATGGCATTGAGAATTTGAATATAAATTTAGTTCAGTTTAATCAAAGCATCAAAAAATGCAATACATAATTATTTTGCGTTTCAGGACATAGGTTGATTATAATTAAATCATTGCAAATTTCGATGGTTAAATTTATCGTTTATTTAGAATATATTTAGCAAAAAATAGATTTTTCAGAATAAATGAAATAAATCTTATAAACAATTAACATTTGAAATTTTTATTACTTACAAAGTTCAAATGCTCTTTACATTGCTCATTGCATTCAAATTTTACCATATAAATCAAAATTAAACTAAACTCTCTTATTCAACAAAAGTCAAAACCATACTCTTTTATTGAATATTCTTATTTTAAAATCCTTTAAATTATTTTAAAAGCCAAAGAATTTGAAACAAGAACTACTTTTACTGAAGATGATGAGTACACGTAACTAAATAAACACTCCAGATATAATGCTTTATTTCGACAATCTCTTGTGATTTTTTAATTTGGAAAAATATGCATAATTGTCGTGCTTTTATTAAAAAATGTAATTAGTCAAGTTAATGCTAAGGGCTGAAAACTTCAAATAGATTGGATACATATTTGCAGCTTATTAATGCTTAGACAAAGAAAAATTGCTTTGCTATATTTTTAAAAGTGCTTAATTTTTTATAAATATTAGACTTCACATTCGATTTTTTCTGAAGATATATTATCTCAGATTCCTTTAATAGAGTATATTCTTGCATTATTGTTTTTCTTTTATATGTTTCTAAGTGTGTTTTAGACAGATTATTTAATTAATTTATGTTTTATTTAGTTGTATTTATGAATTTTTCATAGGACTAAATCTTATCGCGAAAGGAAAAAAAAGATAAAAAAAGGCTTATAGAAAAAGAAAAGATGCATAACTTCGTCATTTCTTAAGATATGAAATCCGATTAAATAGATATAATATCTTCTCAACAGTATGTACAACTTTTGCGATGACATGTTTTTATAGGATCAGTTCTTATAGCAAAAAATTAATTAAACAAAAGTAGGAGTTAGGAAAAATCGTATTAAGAGTGTACTAAAATCCAAACTGCTTACTTTATAATTTATTTTTGTTCTTTAACGCATCCTATTAAAAGGTTCTCTTATTAAGAACTGCATTAAAAAATACTTTCAAATTTGGCATTTTGAACCTCATTTCCCGAAGCGACCGTAAGTGAAGAATAGAGGATGAATTTAAATAACAAACTGCTTATTTTTGGATCATTTTTTAATTAAGTTTTTTTTTCAATTAAATGCATGCAATTAGCAGTTTCTCAGATTCATAAACTTTTTAATGTTTCATATTTGATAATCTTTCACATAAAAGCACAGTATAATTTAAAAAAATGCTGTCAAAGTGGTCATTTTGAATCGAATTTTTCATAGTGATTGTGCTGAATAAATTAAGTCTGTGGTCAAATTCAAACTGCTTATTTTCTGACTCCATTTGAAATAAATTTTTGCTCTTAAACGCATCCAACTGGAAAGTTGTCTTACTTAAAAACTATATAATGGGCCGTATTGGTCACGTTTTTGATAAATTAAAAATGAGTTTTTAAAAATGCTATCAAATTACGCATTTTCAACCGAATTTCTCGATGCAAAAGTGCAGGAGGAATTGATCATGTACTCAAATTAAAACTGCTTATTTTCTGACTATTTTTCAAGTTTATTTTTTATTTCAAAAACATTCAATTGGCAGATTTTCTTATTTTAAAACTATATAATGCGCCATATTTGCCGGTTTTTGGAAATTGTAGAAAATATTTTTAAAATGTAAAAAAACTGAAAAATGTTGAAAAAATGTTGAAACGGGACATTTTGAACCGAGTTTGTCAAAGCGATTATGCTGGAAATGAAAAATACAATCGAGAAAATACACGTTTATCAAGTTAATAGAATGAAATAAAAACAGCAGATTGCATACAAATAATTTCAAAATTCATACCAGAAACTTTTATATTTTTGTTTTAAAAATGGGTCTAAGACAGTGATAAAAATTTTTGAATGCCTGAACGCGGAAAAATATTTTTTTAATATTGCTTTAAGATGATTCTGATAAAACCAGCTTTTATAGAAAAATGAAATTAAAATCTGTTCAAAAGCGGTCAAATATTGTGCTTCAACTGAGTTTATCATTAATCATATCTTGCTTCTTTTTGGTGAAATTAGCACATAACTTCGAAATCTATCTGCACCTGTATACTGAGCTGACAGGGATTTTGTTTACATATTTTTTTATTTTTTCCTAAAACCTAAGATGACAGTTTACCTCAAAATTGATTAAAAAATTGATTTTTTTTCTTTAGTAAACAAAAGCCAGATTAATTGTGAATATTTCGACACATCATTTTTTCCTATACGGGATTTATATTGCGGTATAGTGTAAATTTTGTTAATAAACTCTGTCCAATTCCCTGACACAAATAAAAATATTAAATGGCTTTTTTTTTCTATGTTTGCATTTTCGTCACTTTCCTGTCTCAATCAGGCCTATTTTGCATTCGAGATATAGTTTTAGACTTTTCTGTACATGTTTTTATGTCTATTTATTTAATATATTTCATGTCTATCATTAATCATATCTTGCTTCTTTTTGGTGAAATTAGTTCTTAACTTCGAAATCTATCTGCGCCAGGAAACTGAGCCAAACGCGATTTTTTTTCCCTGAAACTTAAGATGACAGTTTATCTCAAAATTGATTAAAAAATTGATTATTTTCTTTTTTAGTAAATGAAAGCTGGATTAATTTTGAATATTTCGACATATCATTTTCTCCCATATGTTTTTTATATTGCGAGATAGAGAAAATTTTGCTAATGCACTCTGCCCGACTCCCTAACAGAAATAAAAATATTAAATGGCTTTTTTTTCTATGCTTGCATTTTCGTCACTTTCCTGTCTCAATCAGGCCTATTTTGCATTCGAGATATAGTTTCAGACTTTTCTGTACTTTTTTTTTTTTTTTTTTTTTTTACATATGTCATAAATCTGCTCATGAAATCAGCCTACAGGTGTTTCGTCTAAATCAAAAAGTTAAAGATATTAGATTTCGTCGTTTTAAATTTTATGTATCAGCTCAAAAATTATATTAAATGTAATATTAGATGTACCAAAAAATACGTGCGTTTAATGCACATTTGAAACTCTAAAGTTAATTAAGTGTTAAAATTTCATGTAGTAGTTTATTAGTAGTGATTTAAGTAGTTTATAGAGTGTTTTTGTTTGAATTAAATTTTAGCAAAATACTTGGTAATAAATGTACTAGGTAAATTACAGGTCTGAACAAAAGTATTGAAATAAATTTCCATCTATTAGTATAAATTGCTAAAAGAAAATTTTCAACAAGCTAGGATTTTTTTGATAAATAAAATTTCTCCATTATGTAGAATATATATCAACCGAAAAATAGAACTGTTCAAAGGAATTGGAATACATATTTGGATATGGACAATAACATCTCATTTCCCTGGACAGCGAAGTTTTGTTAAGGATTTCAGTAAGAAATGGAAAGTGCTTCATAATCTATGCTGAACGCATGGTTTTTCTTACTTGTTTAAAAAAAAGAGTGATCTTTATATCAATGAGTTCAAAAAACATATTCATCTGTCTTAAAAAGTCTGGAAATCTTTTAAAAAGCTTATGTATTTATTATGAACTTTTAATTTAACTACTTCTAATTATTTTCAGGCATTTTATTATGTTCGCTTAGTAACCGATGTGTTGTCTAAAAGTATTTAAAAAAAACGTTTATTGTATTCAGTAAAACTGATGGCTCTTTTAAGTAATAAATATAATTATAAATTCGATAATTATTATAATTAAAAATTCGATAATGATTACAAATATGATAAATATAACTATTTTAATTGAAATTTTTTTTCAGTAAAACCAGTAAATATATTTTCCGTTAAAAGAAAAAATATATTATTCTCATTATTTTAAAATTTGTTACTTTCAGCTGTGAAAAGTGATAATGCATTCTTTTTCTTTTAAACACATTTCATAAGTTTCCATTAACAGAATGAAAGCAGAATATTGCAAAAATTTGGTTACTTTATCATTGATTACTTTATTTTATACCAAACATGATAATAATTGCATTTTTTGATTATTTTTTTCCAGAATTTACATTTAAGTAAAACATTAATATTCGGAATGTAGTTTGAGTAATAATCTAGTTGAAATACTTATCCTCTTAAGGGTGTATTCTGATGAAAACTGCTTATTTTCTGATTTATTTTTAAATTCATTTTTGCTCTCAAATGCACCAAACATTCAAAGTCTCTTATTTAGAAACTACACAAGGTGCCGTGATTGTCGATTTTTTGATATATGTAGAAAATATTGTAAAAATATGCTGTCAAAAACGGCGTTTTGTACCAAATTTTCCGAAGTGGAAGATCTGCGAAGGAAAAAAAAAAAGGTCACGCTGAGAAAATAATTGTTTATAAATCAAGTTATAATGAATTCAGTGAAAAATTGCATCACAAGGCACCTTGCACATCACTTCAAAAATCCCCTCAGCAAGTTTCATGTTTTTATGTTTAAAAAATGAGTCTGAAAATGTATCGGAAAATTTCGAGCTGTTGAAGGTGGAAAATCATTTTTTCGAATACACCCTTAAGAGATTCTTTTTTAACTATCCAAAAGAAAGTACTGATATGAAAAAAATATTGCTTCCTAATGGCAATCTTCACTCAGTACCTCAATGCCCCACTTTTACCTTATCAAAATTTATATATGTATATTCACATATATTTATTCACCTTTTCAAAAAAAAAAAAAAAAAAATGGTAGTTTAATTTGATCATTTTAAAATCATTTTAATTCAAAACTTGAATGTCTGGATGCTATTAGCTGAAACAAATACTAAATTATTTATATTATTTTAATTATAAATAAAAGTTTGTAAATGAAACCAAAATTCACAGGATTTTATAACAGACGATATTCTGGATACAGGATGCGCCTTATTAAAAAAATAAATATAGTTTAAAAAAACTAAAAAACACGCTTTTTAAGTATATCAAACTAAAAAGTGAAAAATAATTCATACTATAAGCTGAAAACGAAAAAAGATGAAAAATACTATATTACTATAAAATCATTGTTATTATAGAAATCAATTAATAAGCAATAAATAAAATTATCGTGGAAAAAAAGCGCCGGGATCTACCATGCTCCATCTATCAGTTCTTAAGAAGCAGCTCCACGCTTTTTTTTTCCACGATAATTTTATTTATTGCTTATTAATTGATTTCTATAATAACAATGATTTTATAGTAATATAGTATTTTTCATCTATTTTCGTTTTTAGCTTATAGTACGAATTATTTTTCCCTTTTTAGTTTGATATACTTAAAAAGCGTCTTTTTTAGTTTTTTTAAACTATATTTATTTTTCACTTTTTAGTTTGATTACTTTATAAGCGTGGTTTTTAGATTTTTAAAACTATATTTATATTTAATACAAAAACCAAATTAATCGGTTATATTCAAAGTAATTGGTGAACATACATAGAGAAAAAATACATACGCGTCGAATTGATAACTTCCTCTTCCTTTTCTGAAGCCGGTTAAAAATAAAAATTGTAATACGGATTTTTTTTTTTTTTTACATAGATGTAAATAATGTCAGGAGTGGGGTTCGAACCCACAATCTCTTTCGAAAAACAGAGCTTCAACCCGGCGCCTTAGACCGCTCGGCCATGCTGTCTACACTCCATTCATTGAACGTATTCAACACTTTTAAATAGCGAAAAATCACTAATTTTATTAGTTTTTGCCTAATTACTAAAAAAGTACTGAACCAATTTCCATGAAACTGAAGTAGTACCAATTCGAGAGCATCATCTTTCATTTAACACCAAAACCAAGTTAATCGGTTGCATGGTTTCGGAAAAATCGGTGAACATACATAAAATAAGGAGAGTTACAAACTCACAAACATACAGGTGAAGTTAATAAAAGCGTGGTAAAAAATCACTTTTAATGAGAAAATGTCAACATAAAATTACAGCAATATACTGCTTTCCCTTGGTTTTTAATAGAAATTGGGTACTTGTGTTGCCACAATTAGATAATGTGTATTAAAACCTATAAAAAATAATATTTCAAAAACAAATTAAGATACAGCTTTGAAACAAATTGCATTTAAAAGTACATTTTTCGCCTATACGGTGATGGTGTGAACGTTGAAAGTGTACGATATTTAGAAGTTTAAAAATTGGCAGTAGCAGAAGTTTCAAAAATGAAATTGCATTTCAAATTTCAGATTGTTGTCATTCTCAAAATGACGTATGCGTTACGCACAGATACGTTTGGTCTTTATAATATAGACATAGAAATGGAGAATAAAAAAAAAACATATACACAATATGCATTATTTAAAAAAATATATCCCAATAACGTTTTCATTCCACCTGCAATGTCTTCAGTTATTAGACTGAAAGTCACTTCTGCTCCTCCTTTTATTGTATTTCAAAATCTGGTAATTCCCTCATTTCCACCCTTTTTTCCCTTTCCTTCTTCAGCAATTTTTACCATCAAGAAACTATAAGCGCATGAATCATGTCATTACACGGTTTTGTTTGTGGTGTGTTAATTTCGATAGTTCTCGTATTAAAAAGTTATGTAGATTTACATAGTTTGCAATTTTTTGTATAGTTAAAGTATCTGGGTCATTCCAAAAATAAAGCACCCTTTGGTGTTCCGACACTTTGTATTGCTATATTTTCTAAAATTTTGTTTCAAAATTAAATTTAAATATTGGAAAATACATTTTAAAGATATTTTTCTTTAATGAAATTTTTAAATTTGAGATAAATTCCATTTATTGTTATTCAAATAACTTTCATAATAATTGTGTCCTGTAAAAAGCCATGTCCCAAGAACAATTTTTACTTTTTAAACCCTATTTTTTTACTATATGTATCGTTTAAGTTATCTTTCAGGATATTTTTTATGTCTTTGTAGTCTTTATATTATCCCTATATATTTTAAATATTTTTTGTAAATATTTTTCTTTATTTTATAAGAAAAATTCCTGTGTCGGTTAATTTTTGTCCCATGCGTTACCGCCACTTTTTTCTTCCTAATAAAATAAGAATTTGCAAGCTAAATGTTGTTAACAGCAGTCATTCATGTACTTTTAGAGTTAGCATTCATCCTAGGTAGTCATTTTCCTCATTTGTTAAATTTTGAAGAATATTATCTAAGTAAAGGTGATTTTTGAAGGTGGGTGTGTTTTTTGTGTGTCCCCTGTGTTACTACTGATTTATTTCGATTAATTATTAATATTCCATCTAACTTTACATTGTTTCTATGAAAATAGTAATACATAGGTGATAATTTATTTCATTTTGTCTCCTGTGTTACTAGTCCCTGTGTTACCATGATATTGATTGATATGTTGTTAAGAGAGAAAAAAACTCAAGTTTAGAAATGAAATGCAACAGAATATCCTGTTTTTTAATGCATTTGTTGGTCTGTATATGAAATACATTTTTAATTAATACATAAGTACACTTTTAAAATTGTTACTTTTTTATGTTCAATTAGTATGTCCCCATTTGTTACTTTATTGTCCCCTATGTTACTGACATTTCCTTTATCAGAACAAAAGCGAAAAAACTTTCTTATGAATCAGTTTTGTAATTTTTACCAAGTTATATAAAGTTTTATACAGGGAGAATGAAAAAAGGGTAACACGGAGGACATAATATACCTATATCATGAAAAATTATATACATAAACAAAAAACTATATGGCACTGAATAAGAGCATTTATATCAAAGTGTTAATATTGTAAAAGGAATTCTCTATTTTAATAAGAAACTAGTTGGATGTGCCAATCCCAAAACTTTCTTCAATCTCATACATACATTTTAATATATAAAAAAATAGTTACTCATTTTAATGCTTTAATAATTTTAATTCAATACCTTGCCAACTTTGTTTTTCATCTTAAATTTCTGCTTCAATCAATTAATCGGAGTAAAAACGAATTTTCGTCTCTGCACGAGTCGATGGACAATAGAATGATAGGCAGATTTTTTTTCAAATTCAGGGAGGAACTACTTGCCTTATCAAAAAATAATCATCGACAAAATGTTTAGTTCAGTTCTAGAACTAGCTTCATACACTTTTATGTGGTGCAATATTGTAAATGGCATAAAATTCGGTATTGCAGCGCCCCCTTCCGGCGGATTTTTTTTTCAGATTCAGGGCGATCCAACTAGCCATAGTCATACACTTACACAGAAAATTTCGTTCAATTCGATGCATAACTTCATGTACTTTTGGTCGGTACAATATTGAAAATGGCACAAAAATCCCGATTGCAGCGTCCCCTTCCGACGGTTTTTTTTCAAAATCAGGAAGGACCAACTAGCCATAGTCATACACACACACACAAAATTTGGTTCAATTCGATGCATAACTTCATATACTTTCGGTCGGTATAATATTGAAAATGGCACAAAAATCGCGATTGCAGCGCACCCTTCCGGCGGATTTTTTTCAAATTCAGGGAGGACCAACTAGCCATAGTCATACACATACACAAAAAAAATTGGTTGAATTCGATGTATAACTTCATATACTTTTGGTTGGTACAATATTGAAAATGGCACAAAAATCGCGATTGCCGCGCCCCCTTCCGGTGGAATATTTCAAAACTGAAGGAGAAACTTGCCACAGCCAAAAACACTCACAAAAAATTTGGTTCAATTTTATGCATAACTTCATACACTTTTTGATGATAGAATGGCGACATACAGACACACAGACACACGCAGACACACGGACAGACAGACATTTTCTAAAAACATGTTTTTTGGATTCTCTGACCCCTAAAACATGTAAATCCGTCGAAAACCGGAAGTCGAAAAAAATTTCGATTACACTACTTTCTTCTACTGAAGATAGATGAAAGTAAAAATGAGAAGATTATTTAAAATATGGTAACACAGGGGACATTTTTCAGCCAATGTGTCTGTGTTTCTTACAAGGAAGGTCTCCATTGGGGGCATACTCAGAATTTTTGGAAAAAATACGAATTAAACTACTCATGTAGGTAATAAAGGATCAGTGAAAATTAGCGGCGGAATTACGTTATTAGATATGTAAAAAAATAAAATAGTTTGGAATAATTGGCGTGAAAAGCTGAAAGCGACGCGGGTTTTGACGAGCAGTGCATTTCCTCGCCAAAAGCAGACGATTTTAACGAATCTGAAAATTGATTTTAATTGACTTCAATGTTAAAAACCTGCAGCATTTACTCCAAAGTCACTCCACTACTTTTATAGAATATATCTCTTCTGACCAATGAGAATGCTCCATAGCACGGTGAATTGACCGTTTTCTATAAAAGTGGTGGAGTGACGCTGCAGAAAATGGTACAGATTTTTAGCGGTGTTGTAGCATGTGCAACACTGTTAAAAATCTGCTGCATTTTGATGCAACGCACTCCACCGCTTATATATAATATCTCTATTCCAACCAACGAGAAAGCTCCATTTCACGGTCAAGTAACCGTTTCCTATACAAGCAAGGGAGTGTGTTGAAACAAAATGCAGCAGATTGTTAATAGTGTATTTTTCAATTTGGTACAGTTTTAATCAATTTAAATTGTGTTTTAAATGATAAAATATATTAATTTCATTTTGTTATAAGTATATAGAAACGTATACGACAAAATTACACTTAAAGTAAAGTAAAAATGCAAAACTTAAAGTACTTAAACTTTTTTAAATAAATTGAACATAGAAAGTTTTTTCTTTAAAAAGTATTCGAAGCGTAAAAGCGTATTTTTCAAAATTTCGTTTCTTCGCCAACCGGAGATAAATCGCGAAATAAACGAAATTTTTATTATTTTTTTACGAACGTTATAAGGAGGTTCCGCCGAAATTTTATTTATAAACATATATAACTATATGAGAAGAACATTCTGTAATTTTTTCAGATTTTTTTGAGTATGCCCGTATGGAGACCTTCCTTGTAAGTGTAGTGATAAATATTTTTAAAAAGGTGTGCTGCTGATATTCAATTTCTACACTTGAATATGTATACAATCCTCTCAATGATATTTTTATTTTATTTTAAATGAAAAAAAATTGAAAAAAAAAATTCTCAAAAGGGACCTTTATTTTTGGAATGACCCATCTATGTTTAGAGGTGTCATACGGGCACTTCTCGCCAGAGCTGTGTTTACTTTATTATACTTTACGTCACTAATGTGCTCTTTTCTTCATTCTATTATTTTTTCTTTTGTCATTCCTATGTAACTTTTTTTTTTCATTTTTTTTCCATTTAAGCAACTTTTTCTATATATACCAGCATTATGGGTTTCTTCATATTTTCTCCCTTCATTCCTTATTTTCTTGAATAGAGATGGATGGAGGATTATCTGAACTTATTTACCTAACTTTTTAAAGTCTCTGTTAAAGAAGAAAAACGAAGGAATTATGGGATCTTGTGATAAAATAAAAGTAGAAGCGGTAATTGACTTTTAATATAGCAATTGAAGACGTTCAAGCTGGAATGAAAACGTTATTGGGATTGATTTTTTAAATGTGGAGTATAGTGTGTATGTTTTTTTTAATTGCATCTCTATATTTATGATAATGACGATGCATATTACAGCAAATATATTTTTAATGATATAAAGTAGTACCTTAAATTGGTATAAATACGAAAAGTTATTAATTTAGGCACAATCAGTACGAATGTAGTAAACTACAATTCTTTGATATAAATTTATTTAAATTTGTTTCAGGATTTTCTATTAATTTATGTATTTTTCTCTGATATTACATATAAACTGAATTAAAGATTTTCATAGAAACAGAAAAAAATAAACATTACTCTACAAACAAATCATAATCAATTAAAGATTTTCATAGACATAGACAAAATTAAACGTTATTCGGTAAACTAATCATTAGTCCATAAAAAATTAAATTCCCAGCTATTTTGCTTCATATTAATGTCTGACAAATTTGAAAACTGTCTAATTTAACAAGGAGAATTAATTATATAAATGTTTATTTTGTTTGATTATACATTCTTATTATAGTTTAGTAATATAAATTATATTTATTTCTATTGTGAACTTCTAACATTTTTCTTCACAAATTTCACAAAGAAGGATTTTGTTTACTTGCATCATAGAACAAATCTTGTGCTGAGAAATTTATTTATATAAATAAAAAATTGACATACAATTTCATTTGTGTTTTTATAAATGCAAATTTGTTTTCCATTCAAATTTATCATAAACTTTTAAGCATGCTTTAATGCATATAGCACTAAATAATTATTTAACATATCTATATTATAAAGAGGTAAAGTGTCTTTTTCTTTGTAGGGAGAAATCTCTAGAATTATAGAACCGATTTCAAAATGAATGCTTCTAAAATGATGGTGTTTGTCCCTGTTCAAACATAAGCTACGTTTTACGTCTAAGTTGCAATTTTTAAGCAATCTGGAGAAGTGACAAACTCATTTAAAAAATAAGGATCCCAAAATGGTGGTAGAAGTCATTGCTTCAACTTAGGCTATATTATCGCTATCATTACCCCCCCCCCCCAAAAAAAAAAAAAAAAAAAAAAGCTGCATGAACAAAAAATATTCTAAATAGTGTTTTTATGTTACTGAATGGCTAAGAAATATGAAATTTAAATGACAATTACTTATAAAATAAAATGATCTTAAAGAAAATTCCTAAAAAAAATGAAATTTAAAAGGGCTGGAAAATGTTCAAAAAGTGTTCTAAAAATCATTCTAAATGGCTATTTTTACGCAATTTCAATAAGCATCGAAAATATTTTTAAAAAATAATGATTCAAAAGGACGATGACAGCTCTTGTTCCATCACAGGATATCGAAATATTGCTTTGTATCGATGTCAGTAAAACCTGGTGATTACAGGAGCGAAAAACCTTCTAAATTTTCTTTCTGTGTTACGAAAGTGTCTAAATAAATGAAATTCGCAACGATAGTTACTTATAAATGGTAAATGATCTCAAAGAATATTCTCTAAAAAAATTAAAATTTAAAAGGTGTTGAAGAGGCGCAAAAAGGGTGCAAAAACATTCTAAATTGCACATTCTAGCTAATATCAAGAAATACAAAAATCGATTTTAAAAAATGGCATGGAAATGATGGTGACAGCTCTATGCTCTAATAAGTCCTATTGTATGTCAGTATTACCATGAGTTGTGGCTGAAGAAGCAAAAAATATTCTAAATTACGATTTTTTGTTATGGAAGGGCCTAGAAACATGAAATGGTAGTTAATTAAAAAATACAGATGTATTCTAAGAACATTTTTTTTTAAAGTAGAAATTTAAACGTGGCGTTAATCGAAGGAAATCATTGTAAATTGCGATACGCAATCTCATGAACTATCAACTTAATTTCAAAACTAATGCTTCGAAATTGATGGTGATAGTCCTTACCTTAACATAGGTTCTATTTCAAAATCACCTCCACCTGGGAGATTTCAGGAGCGAAAAATAATCTATATTGTGATATTTGTGATACAACAGGGCCTAACAATATAAAATTTGGCATGGTAATAACTTGTAAGATGTAATTGCTCTTCAAAAATAGTTTAAAAAAATGGAATTTAACAGGATGGAAAATGCCCGAAATGCGTTAATACTATGTTTTTTACAAGGTTAAAATACCGTCTTTTTTTACAGTGTATAGGATAAAACATTTGAAACAGGTAAGGTGCGCAAATAAATATTATAAGGATAAAGTAATCTAGAGAACATAATTGAGTTCTGAATATGAAAAAAGTAAAAGGAGACAATTTTACACGGCTTTTCAAATAAGTTTTGCAGAGTCTTTTTCTGTAGACAACAGTAGCATTCTTCATCTAATAGAAATTTGATAGATATATGAATATTAAAAGTAATGAAATTTTTAAATTTCGCCTTTGCGAATAAAAAAAAAAAAAAAAAAACGTTTAACAATAAATTTTTCTTACAAATGTCTTGAGATAAAATGTCATGAAATTTTCGTCAGCTAAATTTTCGTTTTCATTTTTTGTTTTACTGTTTGCTGAATATACCGATTAAGAAATTTGAAGTAAAATATTTAATTTTAAACATTGGATTTTCAATAACGTTTGACATTGGACTTATGCGATAACAAATTTTCACTGACTGATTTAATATTTTTTTTTAATTTTATTAAATTTTTATTATTAGCACACTTTTAAATTATAAATTATTTTCTATAAATTAACCGCTTTCTCTGATTTGTCCATAGGTCATACAGGCTACGTGTTTTTGCTAATCGTGATTTATTATATATTATAAGTAATTTTCTATTGTAAATTTTGCATTATTTAATGCGAGCATCTTTCTGATTTAATTAGGCAAAAATTTCTGTTTTAAAAAAACCTGTTATAAAAGTTTATTAAAACCAATTGATTTTTTAAATCATCAGATTTTAAAACATTCACCTTTTATATAAAAATTTTAATAACAATTTTAATTTTTCTTAAGAAAGGTGTTATAATAAAAATAAAATATATTGACATGTTTCGGAACCGTCAAATAAGTTCCATAGTCATAATATAAATAAAACAAAATTTCAAAATATTTCTCGGTCAATATAAATGACACGCGACAATGAGATATAAATAACAAAAAACACGCGCTCTATTGCAAAAAATTAAATTAACATATAGACCATGATCTAAAATATAAATAAAAATAAAATTTCAAAATATTTCATGATCAACTGACCGTGAAATATTTTGAAATTTTATTTATATTTATATTTTACTAGCGGCCCGCCCTCGCTTTGCTTCGGGTAGAGCAGGTCGTCCAGTCCCATGTCCATAAGGATTAATACTAAGGTAAAAAAAAAAAGCTTTTACTGAGACGGCATTTTAATTATTTTTTTTTTACCAAAAAAAAAAAAAAAAAAAAAAACACATTTATTGTGACGTAACTATAACAGCCATATGCTGTCGCGACATTTTTTGTAGATAATTATACGTACTGCAAAGTCGTAGTACATTATTTTGTTTTATAATTAATAATGTTCGCAGCGCACGCAATGTAAGAATTTTTAATTTAATTTTTCTACACCTTGGGTTACATTATTGGCATTTTAGTAAGGATCCCTATTTTTTTTTAAATATAATATAGCCTATGTTCACCGGAAATAGTGTAGCTGTAAAACGGTGAAAGAATTTTTTGGTACTACTCTGTTATCCCGTCGACCAATTTCGCCAAATTATACAAATCGCCAAACTAATAGCCAAATTGTACATATTGACGTAATTTTTATTTTAAATAACAAAAAAAATAAATAAATAAATAAATAATTAGTAGAATATTAATAAAAATACAAATAAAATTCGAAGTAAAAATCAATGACATTTTAAACACGTGAATCGTGTTTAATGTCATTGAATGTGACATTCTCGATCATCCATTATTGGCTATTTAATCTTATAGTTTGGCGATACTTTTTTGGTCGACGGGATAACCTAGTAGTACCGAATTTTTCAAATCCGTCAAGTACTATCGGAGTTTATTCAATTCAAACAAACAAACAATCAAATTTTTCTTCCTTATAATATTGGTATAGATGTGACGCCATTATTTACCGATTTTTAATTAGTTACATCTATCCATGCTTCTTGTTCTTTTAACAAATATACTTCAAAATTGTAACTTTTAACAAATACTTCCTATGTTATTTAAAGTATGACGACATGTTTTTTCAAATCAAATATTTTATTAATAATTTAATTCTTTCTCGTTCACTTTACTTCTAATTATGTCGCCATTTTTCGCAGAGAACCTCCTATTAACGTAACCAATATTCGTGCGTCCTATATAATAAAATACTTTTTTTTCCAAGTATGACGTCACATTTTTTTTTCCTTTCAATTCTTTTTATTTTAATTTTTCATGTGGATACTGTTCAACTGAAAATTAATTGCCGAAGAGAAATTATTCCAGTTTTTTGATTTTCTTGGCAACGCGAAAGAAAAATGGTTATTTTTTATCGGAAAATTTTTCATTGATTCTGTATGAAAAATACTGAAATTTTGAATTATTAAGGAAAATATTTGAATAAATCAAATAAAAATTAGCCTATGTTCACCGAAAATAGTGTAGCTTTCCAACGGTGAAAGAATTTTTCAAATCCGTCAAGTAGTTTCGGAGCCTATTCAATTCAAACAAACAAACAAACAAATCTTTCCTCTTTATAATATTAGTATAGATGATGCATATATATATTATGATTATGACGTATATATATGAACGTTCAAAATATTTCACAGTCAACTGATCGTGAAATATTTTGAAATTTTATTTTTATTTATATTTTAGATCATGGTCTATATGTTAATTTAATTTTTTTGCAATAGAGCGCGTGTTTTTTGTTATTTATATCTCATTGTCGCGTGTCATTTGTACTGACCGAGAATTATTTTGAAATTTTGTTTTATTTATATTATGACTATGGAAATTATTTGACGGTTCCGAAACATGTCACTGTATTTTATTTTTACCATAACACCTTTTTTAAGTAAAATTAAATTTGTTATTAAAATGTTTAGTAAAACTGTGATAAGAGATTAAAATTTCTGTACAACACATGAAAAAACTATGCATTATTTTAAATCATTTTTTCAAAAATATTGATCGGTTAAGTGGTTACACAAATATATTTAAATATATTATGCCTTGTATAGTTTCATTACTGTATTATTAGCGCTTTCCAACAAAGTTGAAAAGTGCTTATGCATTCGGTTTGTCTGGCCGTCTAGCCGCGCTCTAACTCACGTATATATACTCGGATCGCCATGAAATTTTAGAACGTTATTGACGTTTACCTTAGTACGAACCCTATTGAAAACGAAGTTTCTACCTGATTAGTTTATCTACAGGGAGATTCAAAATTTTCCCATTACATTACGGCCTATGGGGAAAAATCGTTTCAAAGGAATTTTAAAGGTGTTATACCGTGTCAAACATATTAAAATTTATAAGCTTTTACGAGGTGCTTTAAAATATGCATTCTATAAACTATAAGGTGAAAATGTAGCTATTATTCATTTACAGGGCCACACGAAACTATTCCATTAGATAATGGTAAAAGGGGGAATTGTGTGTGACATATTTTTAATATATTAAACTGTTTCATGTATAATAAAATTGATGTATGTGAAAGAGTCTTAGTATAAATTATACGATACTGCCTTTCCTAATATAATGTACATAGTATTTATAGAGACACGCAAAAGATTTCAAATAGTAAATTCTTTCCGAAGTACTGCATGTGTATCCGATGATGGCTGATGGATGGATGAAATGCATTTTAATTATGATATATCCGTATAAGTTTCACTAAATTTATGCATATTATATGGTGTGTATAAATGCTATAGTTAATATACAGGGCTACCCAAAAGAGCTCGCCAATGTTACTGAATATGAGCATAGATTACTAAAAGGTGATTCTTAAAAAAATTATGCTTTTTTTACGCTGATCTGTATTAAATTTACCAAGAAATGTTTCCAGAATATAGATAAAATGATACATAGGGCCATGCAAAGGGTCGTGTATATAGAGTCTATGAATGATAGTTTATGAGAAAGTGATTTCAATTGTTTTAAGAGTGATTTAGTTTAAAATGAATTTTAGCTTAACATTGGTGTGTAATAAAGGTACCAGGCAAACTACAAGGTTGAACAAAGTATTCAAGTATGCTTCTATCTCTTATTGTAAATTGCTGAAAGAGAAATTTCAAGCTACTAGGCATTTTCTTAAACTAAATTTTACCACTATATAGTATGTATATTAACTGACAGATCAAATACAGGGCTGTTTAATAGTACTGGAATACATATTTTACTGTATTTGGTTTTATTATCTTATTTATCTAAATAATGAAGTTTTGTTAAAGATTTCATGAAGCGTTGGAAAATGCTTCATAATCTATGCTTAGCACATCATTTTTCTTACTTGTACTATTAGCGTAGAGAAATGTTCTGATGATTTCTTTAAATTATGAAATATATACTTGAAACTTGACAAATGTTCTTGTGTAGCTCCACCCGTGTCATAAGTCGATAAATATAAATTATACACAAACCTTGCTTTCCCTACGCAATTCAAATGTGTTTACTGATGAAACCTCTAATATGCAAACTCTGTATCATATCATACACATCGGGGTTTTACTTAAACTAAGAACTTTCCGAAATACTAATTTAAATTAAGCCTTTTCAAGCCGCTTCATAAATCTCAAAAATACGAAATCTTTCGCTGGGGAATAATTTGTTTTGGGGCTTCTAGCTTTTCACAACTTATTCTGTGTCCTACTAATTCGGGAAACAATTGATATTTATCGTGTATATAGAAAATTCTGTTTCAGGTATCTCCGATATTAATATTTCTTTTCTAGTTACCTGTATGTGTTTCATTTGCATATTTTCTTTTATGTAACTTTCACTTTAAAAAAACTTATTACATCCGCCTAGTTGAAAGCACTCCCAGAAAATTTTGGTATATTTACAATTATCATGTTCCCCAGACTTAAAAAAAACCTTCCGTTAAAATTTTGACTTATATATATGATTTTTGTCATGTAATAACTCTCGCATTTATTAACAGATTTGGATGCGATTTATTTTATGGATAGTACATACGAATGTCTCGAACGAGTTCGATGGCCAGCTTTATCTACCATCTTTTTTTTAAATGGCGGCCTTTAAAATAATTCAAAAGCGGAGTGAATAAATCAAAAACTGAAATATATTTTCCTTAAGAGTTTCACCTTAATACAAGGATTCCGGAGCATATTTTAATTTGACTTTATTTTAAAAAGTGGCTGAGATATAGCCACAGAGAATTATAAATTTGTTAGAATTTTTTTTTTTTTTTTTTTTTTTTTTTTATAAAAAGTGTTGGTTTATTAAAAAATTACTTAATTTTTATGGTCAGAAGAAATATTAAAAACAAATCAAATTTAAACAAACAATGTTCTTATCGCGTAATATCTAATTATAATAGTACATGAGTGATTCATTTGGTAAATAATTAGATAGTCGGTATTTAGACCCCTTTTTCAAAATTCAAACTTTGCAGACTTTCGAAATTTTTATTTCTATACACAGAAAATGCCTTTCAAACTGATTTTTATTTTCTTAAACAGGTCAAAATATCTTATTGTCACTTTTACATTTACTACTTCTGAAAATTGTAGAATCTAGATTAAAAGTAAAAGTGTTAGCCTGTATTTGGTTCTTTTACTCTTTAGGTAGATATATATAGATGTCAAAGCTATAATGTATATAGTTTAAGATGTAATTTTTATAATATGCAAATGTAATTCATATAACTTAAGATAAAATTTTCAAATTCAACTTACAAAATCCTTTAGTGCTTAACTTATAAATCAAATTTTAAAAAAATATAAAAATCCAATTTCTCTTTTTATTATTACTTTTTCGCAGTATATTTATCTCGCAAATGTTCTCAAAGGGTATGTAAAAGATTATTGTTTAGAAAAGGCAAAAAAATATATTAGGTAGCATAAATACATATATGCCTGTAATTGAAACTTTGCAGTACCCTCACGTGTAAGTATTCAAACCTTAAAAATAAACAATTTTATAAAATTTACTGAATTTCAAAATGATTCAATTATTAGCAAATCTTAGTTATTTTAAAAAAGTCATTGTCATTTATGATATTTATTTTTATCTGACTCATTTTCAAACTAGAAAATGTTTTTTCCTATTCTAATTAGAATTTTCAATAATAAAGACACAAGTTTGTGAGTGTATCAGCGAAGTTCTAAATATACAGCTGCACGTACAATAAAAAATTTGGGGAGATTTTATGTCTATACATGAAGTTTGCCACCTCGAAGCCCGATTTTCGATTTTTTATTAGATTTTTTGGTACTTTTAGGTTATCCCGTCAACCAATTTCGCTAAATTATACAAATCGCCAAACTAATAGCCAAATTATACATGTTGACATAATTTTTATTTTAAATAACGAAAAAACAAATAATTAGTAGAAAATAATAAAAATATTAATAAAAAGTCGAAATAAAAATCACTTAATGACAGTTTAAACACGTGAATCGCATTTAATGTCATTGAATGCGACATTCACGATCATCCATTATTGGCATTTAATCTTATAGTTTGGCGATAATTTTTTAGTCGACGGGTAAACCTAGAAGTACCGTTTTTTTTATTTAATTTTTGGGCGATTTTTAGTGCTTTTTGGGGCGATTTTTTCCACATTAGTAAAAGGAATACAGCTTCATTCTTTTAACGCAATATAGCAAACTTAGTTATTTTCTTAATAAAGTTTATTCGGAATTCGTAATGTAATTTTTGAAATTTTAACGATTTTTTAATGCGATTTTTAGTATTTTTTCGCATTTTGCTGCTTTTTTCTTCACATTGATAAAAAGAAAATTGTTTCAAACTTTCAACCTAATTTACTAAATTTTGTCTGCTAAGATTTTTGAATTCCATCGATTTTCAATGCGATTTTCACTGAGATTTTCGATGTGGTTTTTAACGATTTTTTCGATTTTTTGTGCGTTTAACATTGATGTTTTGTCATTTATGTCAATATTACAGATTTTTGCATGCATCGTGGTCTTATCTTGTTTTTAAATTGCATTTAAAAAGGAATCAAAAAACATAATATGAATAAATAAGGAATGAATCAGCAATAAACAAATTATTTAAAATATTTACTGTAATATATGTATATAGAATAGGAGATGTTTGCCTGTCTGACCGCGGATAACGCCGGTCACCCAGGTCTCTGAAATTTTTGTCATGTGTGGATGTTAACATCGAAGAGTGCACTTCGCAGACAGATTTTTAATTTTGAGTTTAGATTTTTTTAAATTAAAACTTATTGGGTAAGAGGATATTTGCAGCTTTGAACCAATGAAGCCTTTAGTTTAGAGGCTATTTGCAGGTAGCCACCAATCCGCGGCAATGAAGCAACCAGCCAATGAGAGCAGGCGGTAAATAAGTGATTTAAAGACAGCATTTGATGGCTGAAAGCTAGCAACAAATTGCAATGCATTTGTTAATTTTGGTGATTTTATTTTTTTTGGTTGATTTACAATCGCTCTTCAAAATCCATCCATGGAACCATCCAAAAAAAGTAGTGAGTAAGGTAATTACTCCTTTTATGTTTTTTTAGAGTTTCTAAAGAAATACAGCGCACGTGGCGCGCGTCCTCAAAAGATATTTTTAGGTCTAAAGAAAGATTGAAGAAAGAAATTTTAAAATAATTCAATTTTTGCATTATTTTTGAGGTTCAAAACAGATAAAATCAACGACTATATTTCTTTATCTTTCCAAAACAAAGTTTTCACAACAGACATACTTACCTGTGTTCATTCAGATGAAATTAAAAATATTCTAAAATTAAAAATATTATCTAGATATATTTTTTTCATTTTAGTATGAATGAAGATTTTAAATAGTCGCGATTTCTTTGAAAATATGTATGACCCCGTGCAACGTCGGGCTAAAAATGCTAAATGCTAAAAATTAAAAATAAAATGTTTTATTTTATTTTTATTATATTTATTTATTTATTTATTTTAAAACAAAAGCGTAATTTTTATATTATCGCAAAATCAATAATTTATTTTCTAACTACACTAATTCTGAAAAAATATATATATATATGTAAAATTTATATGAATATAAATTCAGTTGCAAATGAAAAATAATTTATTTAACAAAATTTTATGATTTAATACATTTTGTTTACATAATATAAAGCCTTTTCGAATACAAAATTTTAAAGAAAGGCAGATTAATTTTGAAAAGTTTTTTATATTGATTAAGCGTATCGATTACATACATTGATTTTTGGATCGAGAGCAGCTTGACATTTGGAAATATACTGAGGAGTTTCTTCTGCAGTTTTAAAGTTATTCAAATATTGCACAGATCAAATAAATATCTAAATATATCTAATTAATCAACCATACGCAATTTTATTAAAGAACTGTACTTAAATTAAGAATAACTGTTTTAACATATAGTCAAACCCCGGTATAGTAAATCCTCAAGAGGCCGAAGTTTCGGTTTATTATATCCATACAGCAAACAATTTTAACTGTTTTTAATGAAATGAATAGTGTTAATATTTCAATGGTTCGGAACCCCTCCCTTGAAATATAATTATATCAATGCTATTTTGAACTGAATTTAAAATTTTATGATAATCTGCGCATTATTCCTTGAGATAAAGCTGTTTTGAAAATTGTGAATAAGGCAACATAGCAACGCTATTGTTTATGCGATATATAGCAAAAACTAATCATTTCCAGTTTATATCAATGTCTAACATATTCTAAAGTTTTGTGAAATTCTGTTCTTGAGATAGAGCGTCCGTAATTTTTTTTTTCACATACCGACTTACAGAGTGACAGATTCACAGACAGACATTTTCTAAAAAATATCAGATCGTGTTCATGACCTTCTAAAACGTATAAATCCGTCGAAAACCGGAATTCGAAAATTTTCGTGAATCCGATACTTTTTTCTGGTAAATATAAAAGAAAGTAAAAATTATATCTAATTTTTTAACAAAAATTTCTGTACTCCTAGAAATCCTGTTTTAATTTTGAATTCTACCTGAAAGTCTGAAAAAGAGGGAGAAATTCAGTACAATTATAGAACGTATGCGTATTGGTTCTATTAATAGAAAAACCTGAATTATTGTGAAAATTGAAAACCGAAAAACCTATAAATTTCGATTTCTATTAATTTCTTTATTAATTAGAAAATTAAAATTAAATAAACCAACAACAACGTAAATGAAACCTTTTCGAATAATCATTAAACATCTTATTCTTATGAAACTATTCTTTATTTATTTTTTTCAGTTATACAAGTGTATTCGCAATTAAAATATATTTTAAATGAAGAAGTTTAAAACAGATATTTTAATTAAAATATTAAATATATAAAAATATATTTTTCTTAAAAAAAGCTTATCATATTTTAATAACAAAGTATCAAAAACATTACTGCAAGACGAAACCTGCCGAAAATCAACTTCAAAACTTAAAGCAAAGAATGTGTTCAAGCCATACCCATTTAAGGTAAACGTATTTATTTACTTCAAAATGTATCACTATTGTAGAATTGTACAGTGATTTTTTTTTCGAAACACTAAGGTTCAGTTCTAGAGTCAAAAATTTTTACTCCATCTCCATTTGACGAAAAAAAGGGGATATTCATGTAATAACGGAAAAACCTTTGCTCCACTGCTGCCAGGAATTTTTCATGACTTAATGAAAGTATTTCTTAGACCGTAAACCAACATTTCACAGTGACAAAATTTTTTTTAAATGATAGATTGATAGAGAAAAACAATTTTTAAAATTTTTATAAGACGAGTTCTAGAACTCAAGCCTTCATATGTTACAAACATGATGAGTTACACAATTTAAACTCGGTAATAAGATAATACATCATTTAAAATACATTTACAATGGATTATACAGCTGGATAAAGTAGTGTCTTTGAAATATCACCTATCAAAATATATAAAGCAATTAGGTGTAATGTAACTACACTTATGACTTTAATTTATTCTGCTATTGATTAATGATTCTGCACTCACATTTTTTCAAACAATTCAAATATTTTTTCTTTTTTTTTAAACTTACTGCACATATTGAAATTTTTGCACTTTGTACAAATTAGTTGCGGAATGTATAACATTCATTTATGATGGAGTGATCCCAAAGTAATCCTTTTATTCGTAATGTGGTTAAAAGAATAGTTATATTATTTCTTTTAAAGACATCAAAGTGATGGATTAAGCCCGTGCATTGCAGATATTAAAGTTACAGAGTAACGAACTGAATATTGCTTAATCAAATAGCCCAAAGACCAGTGTTTCATTGAAGAATGATTAATTAGTAAAAGGAAAATAGCAGTCCCTCTTTCTAAAATTAAACAGGTTCATTTGATTGTTATGCAAATCTATATTATAAAGACCAAACGTATCTGTGCGTAACGCATACGTCATTTTGCGAATGGCAACACTTTCAAATTTTAATTGAATTTCGGTATTCCAATTTTTGCTATTACAAATTTTTAAAGTTCTAAATATAGCGCATTTAAAATTTTTACACTATCGTGTAGGGAAAAAAATGTACTTTTGAATGAAAGTTGTTTGAAAGTTGTATCTTAATTTGTTTTTGAATTATTAATTTTTTTGTAGTTTTTAATACCGCTTTTCTAATCGTGGCAACATGAGTACTCCATTTCTATTAAAAGCAAAGGAAAAAGGGGAAAGAATAATTACTGTTTCTTTATGTTACCATTTTCTCAAAGGGAAAAAAATTGAAATTTAAATATCTTCTGTTATAAAACCTGGTGAATTTTGATTTCATTTGAAAAATATATTTACACGTAAAAGAATATCAACAGTTTAATATATGTTTCAGCTAATTACATTGATATTTCAAATGAATCAAAATAATCAAATTTAAATGCCAATTTTTTTGAAAAGGTGAATACAGATACAAAATGTGCATTTGTAAATTTTGATATGGGAAAATAATACCGGGTTTAGGTTCCTAAGGGAAAAAACTCTACGATTGAGTCAAAGCTGAATAAATTGTGCTTTTTTTCATTTTTTATTACTAGCATAAGAATCTTAATTGATAACTTTATCATAATAACAGATGTGTATTATTTTTTGCTTCTTACGTGTACGATTAAAGTTTAATTTTAACAATTTCTACAACTGAGTTTTATAGAAATAATATTTCGTTAATATGACGTTAAAAATAATTTGTTTAAGGGTTAAAGTTACCAATATAAAATGGATTTTTTACTATAATTATTTTTGTAGGTTTATTATAAGTCAATGAAACAGTTCCTTCTTAAATATTTTCTTTCGTCAAAATTTGACGGGTTCTACCTTGTAACAATTAAAAAAAAAAAAAAAAAAAAAAAAAAAAAAAAAAAAAAAAAAAAATGGATTTGAATGGTTTATAGCTAAGACAACATTTTAGTCAATTCTCTGCTTATTTTGTTCATTATTAATGTCAAAAATGATGTATTTAATAAAACAAAACCATAGAAATACGTTTTACATTTAATATATCATTGGCTAAGATGGTATTGGTCCAAGAGTTGAAGACATTGTTTGCTTAAACTTGAGAGGGAGTAACCTTTGTAATAAAGGCACTCTAGCATTTTTGAGATCGTGACGTCAATGATTTAACATGTGTAAGCGTGAAAGCGATATCTATCCTCTCTTTTACGTTAACTTTCTAGAGCGTGTGTGTCTTTCTCGGATTCTACAGTTATGTCGCGTTTAGAAGTAATATATAAAATTGTAATATCTCAGTTTGCAGCATATAATAGCTTGGAGTTTGAGTGTGTGAGTGTGAAGTATAGCTGGGTAAGCCGACAAGTAGGTGATGATGATAAGCAGCGGATTGTTCCAGATCGAGTTATATCAAGTATTACCGAGCCTTCAGTGAGTTGACAAGGAGTTTTGGAAGTCGATGAATATTTCAAAGTTAATAAAGGGTATATATATACAGCCACGGGCTGTCTAATAAAGTTTTATCTAGCAGTCTAGCTGAAGTTTAAGTGAGAAGTAATTCGAAGTGCTCCGATTGAGTTAGTGCCGGAGCTGTGAGTATAAGCTTAATCTTTCAGTGTTGTTACTAGTTATTAAAATTTTAGGATTAAAAGCTCCACTTCCCTTGAGCCCTAACTGTTTAAATAAACTGGTTTTCTCTTATATCCCGAGTTATGTCTGCATTCAACACCCAGTACGAGCACACAACCGTTACAAACTGTCATATTGTTACGAAGCCGCTGGTAGAAATATCCTTTTATCTAGAAAACTTAAACTAAATTTCTTTTAAAAAATTCAAGTGTAAAATTCTGCAATTAATAATGATAAAGTAAATTGGAATTTTTACTCAAAACGATTAGTGTGTATACCAAATATTTTTCATTGTTTTATGCAATATTTTATATTCGTGTATTCATATAAAATTAAAGCTTGAAAACATAAATTGGCCGTTATTTTAGGTGTGTTTACATTACTTCTGGAGATTTCGCATTGAATTATACTTAAGAAAAATATTTTAGACGTCAATTAAATATTAGTGATAATTGCTAAAGAGTATAGAATAAAATCATCAAAACGAAAATGCAATGTTCCGCCTGTAATTAATCACAGACTACATAATATGGACTTAAATTATCTGTTTACTTAAATGTTCACAGATAATAACAATACAGATATTACAAGTTTAAAATATACATTTTAATTAAATTTCCGATACAATCGGTCTGCAATCCCAGAACCATTTCAGGAAATATTTTCATTAATTGCCGTTTTATATAATAAGTCATTCCGTTTGAAACGGGTGAATCTATAATTGTAACTAGATGTTTAATGAATGACCACTAGGGCGGAGCGTAAAAAACCTTTTTTCGAAATTCTTTTATCCCTGGCGTTGAAAAGTTATGAAGTGGTATCACTAACATTCTCACAAAATTTCACAACAAAAAATAAATATATTCCGGTTCCACTTTTGGGTCGAAACATGCAATTTTAGCCGAAAATGTAAATTTTCACATTTCAGCAATAATTTTAATTTCTGATTTTTTCTTCGCCCTTAGAGCGGAAAAGTTGATAGAGTACATAAGTAACATTTATGTTAAATATGAAATGTCTCCCAGTTCCGAGTTTAAATATGGGACATTTATCGAAAATGATGCAATTTTTCACATTTTAGTAATTTTTTTTTAGTTTTAGATTTTTAATTAACGCTGGCACGGTAAATTGGAAAAATATAGTAGAAACATAGGGGAAAGTCTTTAGAATAATTAATAAGTCTCTTCCGGTTTCCCTTTCGGTATCTAAAAATGCCAAAGTCACCAAAAATTATGTAAATTTTCTTTTTTTAGGGACTTTTGTCTTATTAATTTTTTCTTATCGTTACCGCGGAAAATTCTCAAAATCATATGATAAACAATAATGTAAAAATTTAAAGTAACTAATAAATATCTTCTGGTTTGACTTTTATTACTTAAACTGGCAAATACATGGCATTAATGTACACAAAAATCATAGATCAATCGAATTAAAAGCTATCTGAGGGAAATTCCTCAAATAAGTTCAGCTTTCTGTTCGTTTACTTAAGTGTTACTGTTGATTTAACACTCTGCTCGTGATAGGTTCATAATAAGGATATTCAATTTTAGCTTCTATAATTTATTGAAAAATAATACATCTGAAAGTGTTGAATTTAAAATTTTAATATTGTGTTGAACTAATAGTGTGCATGGAAAATATTACACAGAAATTTCACAATTAAGGGGCAGTACAGTAGTTTTGTCTTTCCCCACTTATTGGGATCCTACAGAATTTAGAACTGGCGTTCTATCTACTTATGAAGATATAATGTACTTTTTTGTTGGTGAGAAACGAATCGAAATATAATTAAAAATCAGACCCACCTTTGGGGTGATAGCGGATTATGGTCTGAAATGTTTGAAGCAATTTGGCAACCTGCTCAGTTCCAACGGTTTCTAGGCAAATAATAATCCAAATGATTCGTTTATATAATGATAAATACAAGAGTTTAAAGAAGTTTGACGCTAAAGAGCAGACGAAGTCAAAATTGTAAATTTTCCTATTAAAAGGGGAAAAAGTCTGGTTGAAATTTTTTCTGTCAAGTGTACAGTACATCATAATAAAGATGCAAATGACCACTTGGTATATAAATTCAAGAATTGAAAGACAGTTTCTTGAGGAACAAAGAGCTTCAAGGAAATTCTCGATAAACTCAATTGACACACTCGGAAACATTGCCCACAACACGTAAACTTAGTAAGTGAACGAGCAGGCTCGAAAAACAATAAGAAAGTTTCAAAAAACGGTATAAAAGGGGAAAAACAATCACTACTGCTTCATCGAAGACTTAGAGTTATATAAATCTTTTAGTCTCTTTGATGAACAACTGTGTCACGATCTTAGTGATAAACCTTTAGTGTCGTTGCAATCGAACATAAATACTATAAGTATATCACGAACAACCCGTCGCCCTGCCCTAGCCAGAAGTTCTGACACAATGGGAGTGTCCGACCGAGTTGCAGTATCAGAAGCAGGCGCATTTCTTAAAAACTTAGGAACTGTGACACATGCCGACATGTCCAATGTTATAGACAGGCATAACACAAGAAGAGAAATAAATAAATATCGCATGAAATGCCAAGTCCAAGATTAGAGTTTCATATCCTTGAAAAGATCAAACTTTAAATCAGAGGAATATTGAGCGAATGCTCCATCAACAAAGAGTTCTTGAAGAATACTTGACACTTATAGAAGAACCTGGCTGCGATTACATAGTTAAAGTGTCACCAATAACCTCTTCTGCTATGTTTCTTATATGATTTTCCATATTTTCCGCTTCAGCGAGAAGAGAAAATTGATTAAAAAAACAATCCCCGAGATGTGAAAAATTACATACTTTTTGGCTACTTTAACATTTTTAGACCCCGAAAGGGAAGCCGGAAAATATTTATTTATTATTCTAAAGTTTTTCTTACTTATATTTCTTTCATAATCTTCGAATATTTCCATTCCCGCGGGAATAGAAAATCGAAAAATAAAAAATGACTAAAATGTGAACATTTCTATCATTTTAGACAAATTTCCCATAATTAGAACCCAAAGTGGAACTAGAAGATATTTTTTAATTACTCTAATATTTTGGATTTGTGTTCCTTATATACTCTTTCAGTTTTAAAAGTTCAGTTTTTCAGTTTTCAATTTTTGACTAAAATTGCATATTTCGACTCAAAAGTGGAATTGGAAGATAACAACTCATTGTTTTGAAATTTTGTTAGTATATTACTGATACCACTCCACAACTTTTCCTCGCTAAGGAGAAAATAATTTCAAAAAAACTTTTTTACGCTCCGGCCGAGTAGCCACCATGTGACGATCATGCAGAAAACCGTCTCGATGTCATACAAGTACTCTTTGTATTAAAAAAAATTGGTAGCTTGTGGGCTCTGGTCATCGGATTCGAGACAGTTGATATCCGCCAGGTACACTAATGGCACCTGGTGCATATAAATTCCATCAATGCAAAGATCTAGGAATAATACTTCTGGAGATGTCTTGCCAAGTGTAGGTCTTGTCATCTGACAAAGTTTCTAAATTACGAGATCAACTTGAGTAGCAAAGCGCAAGTACCAAACCATTATACCAAAATGTTAAGCAACCGGATTAACAAAGTTCATAAATAAGCAATAGGCACTGTGGACATTACGATGGACATCTACCGGATCGTAAGAATTATTGCCGCGAAGTGGCGATTAGGTGGTCACCCGTCTCGATACCAGGTATTAAACTCGTTTAGATGGGGCAACTACGCTGGTAGGGGCCTAGTCATCGGTTAGAAAGAGAGAAAAGATAAGTCGGTCCAATAATGAAAAAATTGTCGGAGATGTAATCATTTAATTGATTAAAAATTTTTTCAGTAGTATGAAAAATGGCAGTAAAAATTTATAGTAAGCTACTATATTTCCTTTGTTTTTTCTTCAGAAATTGAGTACTTCACTCGCCACCAGTATGGAAATACCATTAAAAACTACAAATAGATTGAATCCTCAACAATAAATTCAGATGCAGTTTTCAAACAAATTGCATTTAAAATTAATTTTTTTCATCTGAACTGCTTCCAATATCACTAAATTTTCTTGTCGAAACATTAAGTAGAACTTGGTTCTTTTTAATTTTTACAGGAAACTTTTTGTTGGAATATATTTTCTCCTATTCTTTAATAAATTCTAAATTAAAATCCAAAATATCATCATTATAATTAAAGATTTTTAAAGACTTATTACACTGCAAAGTATATTTGTATTCAAAGTAAAATAAAAATAAATTATCATCAATATAACAATAATTTGTTCCTATCTTATATTTCTTATCATTTATCAGACTTCAAGGTGTTTTTTCCTTTTTTTTTGTATTTGGATAAAACTACAGCTGTTAAATGAAATATATTTGATATCAAAATGTCATGCAAATAATTGTTTAAGGAACAACGTCTTTCGATCGTCCATGAAATTTACTTATTTGCTATTTTACTTGCGACTTTTGTTTGAAAGGAATAACTGAACCGTACATGATTCCTAAATTTAACACACTTGACTTTGTCTTCAAGTAAATATCTGAAGTATCGATTTTTCAGATGTTCTAAACATCCTGCAATTAAATTTAAGTCGAATTCTCTATTTTATCACACAGTCAAAATGATACATGGAAAAGTTTCTCAAAGTACAAAGCGGTCTCTGTTACCATCTTGATGAATGTAATCACATTTATCCATTTAAATTTACACTTAGAGGATTCTTTATGTAAAAGAGTTTCTTTGTGTGCATCAAATAATTTCCTTTCAGGCAATTATTTTCAAATTTAAAATATAGATTTGATTGTAATGCAATATAAATAATGATGAATTAAATCTGTGTGCTTAAAGAATAATATTTTTGGCTTTAAAGAATTTAAATTTTTTATTTTAAATTAACATAATGGAATGCAGCTTAGTTGTAGGCATTACATAATTTTTATTACACAGTATTCCTCTTTCTACGCCCTTGTTGATGAAATTCTATGAAATGTATTTATTTTAGGGATATGATACGTACACAAATGAAAACTGAAATCTTTGTAGTACAATTTAGTCATGAAACATTGCTCATGAAAGGGAAATTTTATGATTTATACTCTTTGTTAATTAAAAGTTTATTATTGATTTGGATTGAATTATGATTAATAATGGATCATCAACTTAACAAAAAGTAAAGGACTGTTAATATAAATATTAAATACAATAAATTTTAACAAAATACTTTTCATGGATAATATATATATATATATATATATATATATATATATATATATATATATATATATATATATATATATATATATATATATATATATATATATATATATATACATATTCCTATGTCTTCCTTTGTTGGCACATCTAGTTTATTAAAATTCTACTCCCATTTTTAATAGCAAGTGAATTATAAATTTTCCAATAAAAGTTTTTAGCTCCCAAAAGTGTAGAAAAAAATGTAATAATGAAATAATTAATTTAATTTGACATAGAGTAAGTTTGTCTATTATTTTATGTAATAAATAAAATATTTTGTAAAAAGCACCTTATTTTTCAGTGTATAAGAAGAAACGTGAGTTTTAAATATGAAATTATAATTCTGTTTTTCAGAGAATTATTGGTGTAAAAATTTGCATTTAACCTTATGAGTAAGTTTGTGTATTATTTTATGTAATAAATAAAATCTTATGTAAAAAGCATTTAACTTTTCAGTGTATAAAAAGAAACTTTAGTTAAGATATGAAATTAAAATTCTGTTTCTTAGAGAAATACTGGTGTAAAAATTTGCATTTAACTTTAGGAAGACAGTAATCAAAGTATGATTTTTAAATTGCAAATTAGAAAATTTACTATACAAAAACACATTAAGATTCAATCAAATTACAAGGGAAATTTCATTCTTTAATAATTTAAATAGATATCATATTGAATAAAACTAGGACTTCCTTCAGACGGATTAGTCTGAACGATATTGCTGAGAGCATATATTAATAATAATTTGCAAAAAGAAAAGAAAGAAAGAAAAGAAAAGAAAAAAAATACTACATTAAAAAAATAAATAAATTGTAATTTGACAAATTACAACGATAAAATTTGGAAAATAATATTTTCAAAGACTATTGTTTTAGGATTAAAAATTTTTTCTGTATTAAAAAAAACAACAATAGCGTCATTTTAGGATCATCAAAACGTAGCTTACGTATAACAAATCTATATTAATATCCTGGACATTTAGAGTCATATTAATATTCCTGAGCCGATCATAAACAAATATTAAATAAAATTTCAGTTAAGGTATTGTAAATTTTAAATTTCTAAACATTGCACATTTTCAATTTTTGCATCGTCGTATAAAGAAAATAATTTACTTTCAAATGCAACCTGTTTGAAACCTGTATCTTTTTTTATTAATTAATTTTTTGTTAGTTTTAAATACTTTTTTATCATCGTGGCAGTAGAAGTATTCCATTTCTAGACATTAAACATAAATTAATGAGAAAACGAATAAAATGAAATAAGTTACAAAATTCAACCAAAAAAAAAAAAAAAAAACATTCAGATATACTTCAGATTTCTCAATTCTTTACCGAGAACAACAACTATTTCCCAAATAGGTAATAAAAAAAAGAGTTATTGTGATTATGTTGATGATGTTTTCATCTTATGGAACCACAGTTTGGCTGATTTATATGTTTTTCTACAAGATGTCAATAAATTAAACAATAGTATTAATTTCAACCTTGAAGTCGAAGAAAACACCATCCTTCCATTTTTATATGTTCAAATTAATAGATGCAATTCAAGTTTTAAAAAATTTCAGTTTATCGAAAACCAATAAAAGAAAATACAGTTATCCCATTTTCAGCCAACATGCCTTTCGAATACAAAATATCTACTTTCAGGTCATTTATTAAAAGAGCATTTAAGATTTGTTCAGATGACACATTAAATAAAGAAATTGATTTTATACAGAAAATAGCTTTTGACCATGGTTTTTCAGCAAAATTTGTAAATAAAATAGTTCAACAGTACAACTCCTCCCACATCTGGACAATGACAGAATAAACTTATGGTTTACAGAAAATTTCATTATATCCCTTACATATTTGAAAAAGTAAAAAAATCGCACAAAAATATAACATAAAACTTTCGCCATTCCTCCTCCATATCTCATTGACCTCGTTACAGATAAGATCGACAAAATTCCAATAGATCAAAAAGCTGCTATTTATGAAATCCCCATCACTTTATCTAATAATCTTAAAAAAGTCTACATCGCTATGACAACGCGGAAACTTTTAATTAGAATTAAAGAGCATCGCAGTGATATAGAACAATATAAACAGAATACTGCCCTTGCTGGCTTCTACTTGGCAAACAAGGGTTGCCATATTAATTTTGAGGAAGCCAAAATCATAGTTCCATGCAATAACCAAGTTTAAGGTAAAATAAGAGAATCCATCGAAATCATAGCACGAGAAAATAAACCATGTATTGATAATTTATCTTACAGTATACCAAAAATATGGCATAACATCATAAAATCTTAAAATAAAAAAAATATATTTCCTTGCAATATTTTAATTTTTACTCACGTGTAATTGGCAACATTTTTTAAAATTTTAATTCATTTAGATTTTAATTTAGTAGAAATATTATCTCTCGATCAAGATGCAAACGTAGTCTTCCATTATCATATTTTCCTGAAGACGCCCGCAGAAGACGGCGCGAAACGTTGAAAGTTTTATTTTATTTTAATATGTTCAAATGTATGTTAAAATTTCTGTTTTGTGCACCACTGAGCAATGTGTTATTATTAGTTAAATTTTATAGTGCAACTGTCCTATATATATTTATTAAAAGAAAAGAGATATTATTTTTAATTGATTATATAGTGCCACAAATTTAAATGACAAAAATGAGCAAAGTAAATGGTAGAAATGACAAATATTTTATAAAAATTCCTACACACGGTTAAAAAATGGGAAAGCAAACTATGAAAAACAGCCACGCATCGGTATAAAAATGAAAGTAAGCAATGTAATAAAAGTGATGCAGATAATAAAACACTAAAATATCTTGAATCAGAATTTGAATTCTTTGAAATGACGTAAAAAATAAAAACATCACAAAAAATTGTACAAATCATGATGGTTGAGTAGAATGAGGGAATTTTTTTACATGGTATTTGTTTCCCTTAGATAGTTAATACTGAATAGTTAATAATATAATATCTACATCTGTTTTCTATGGATACGATGAGGTTCTCGATAAGAATTGAAGGAATTCTCTCTTTAAAAATTACATCTAAAAATCCCGAAAAGGCCAACAAAGGAATGCAATGCGTCGTTCGAGAGCGTTCCAGATATGCTCAGTCGGATTTAAATGGATAGTGCATGCTGGCCACTACATACACTATTTTTTCTTTCTTTTCAAACTTGTTCTCATGAAGTTGAGCAGTATTTCACTGTAAAATGCATTAAATAAAAGGAATATGCAATACCTGTAGTATGAGGTACGGAGAGATTTGAATATCTCGTCTACATAAGGCTTGAGCTGTCAAAAAGCCACCTCAAGTGACTTATAAATATGCGCATATTTTTAGACATGCTGTCTCAAATACGCCAATATCAGCTCGATTACGCAGTTTTACCCCAAAAAGTTAGCATTTAAAAAGCCTGCTGGTGATAATTGTGAAAATGATAGAATCCCCAGATTAGTAATGCTGAAAAAATATTGTCCCCCCCCCCCATGTACCATTTTGTAATGGAATTCTTTTGTGGTGCCCTGTAAATGAGTGATAAATATTCTTTGCGAGTCATGCTCAACAAAATATATATTCTAGTGCTCCTCACAAATGCATTTCATTATGTTTCGATGGGCGCCTAACATCACTAAAATGTTCTTGGAATTATGTCATCCCATCGGCCATAATGTAACGGAATATTTTTGACTGTCCCTTCATTCGAACTATTTATCCAATTTTACTAAAATTTAAAATGACGAAACAAAATTCGGCAGTAAATATATATTTAAAATTTAAAATGATTCGGTAGGATAGTTTTTATGCTGTTACATGCGAACAGAGAGACGGATGGTTTAGACAACGGTTTTAGGTACTACGTATTTATATAATTACGGATACGCCTAAAAAGCAGTTTAATTTCAAAGCACATGCCGAAATTGAAAACATATTTTCAGCAATTATTGCTCAAAGACAGTATTGCAACCGATTTGTTTTGTGCGTCCTCGTAAACGGATTAAAAATGATATGAATGTCATGTTCAAACATAATCGTAACAAAATTCAGCGATGCATGAATCTCAGCATGCAGCGATTATGTAAGTTTTAATACATTTTCAATAGTGTAGATTCATTAAAATACTCTGTTAACGTTTTTTCTTATAGATCATAATGTAATGGAAAACTTTTAGGTGCCCCAGTAAATAAACTATTACTCTCAGTGAGGCATTTTCTTGCTGAACTAAATTTTCCCATTATATTGTATATATATATATATATATATATATATATATATATATATCAACCGATGGATCAAATACAGGGCTGTTGAAAAATGTTTCAAAACATATTTGGCTATGGACAGTAGCATCTTATTTCCCTAAATAACAAAGTTTTGTTAAAGATTTCAGGAAGCGTTGGAAAGTGTTTTATAATCTATGTTTAACGCATGATTTTTCTCACTTGTTTCTATATTCATTTAATCTAGATTTCATCGTGCTTTTTTTAATTGTTGCTCCCTTTTTAAAATAATAGAAATTCATTCAAAAATGATTTGCGCCAAAATCAATGCGCATATGATATCTCTGCTTTAATTTCATGGTACTTTTCAAATAATACCTTCACCTTGGCGTTTATATAAATCATGGTCCAATTTTGGCTTCAAAAATTGAGATTTCAAACCTGATGTTCATTTATGCTTATTTTTACTCGTAAATATGACACACATATCATATTTATGTGTAAAAATATAACCTACACGTTAGTGCGATTTTTTTCCGGCCAAATTGGTGAAAATATTGTTTTTTAATATTGCTATTGTTGGTTTTGAATATTGTTTTATGATTTATTGTGATATTTATATTACTTATTATAGTTATTATTATGTTTATTGTTTATAACTGTTTATTCTTCGTTTCAACTCTTGTTTCTTTTTTGGTATTATTTGATAACCCCGTCGACCAAAAAAGTATCGCCAGATACAATAAGATAAAATGCCAATAATGAATGATCGTGAACGTCGCATTCAATAGCATTAAATACGATACGCTTGTTTAAAACACAATCAAGTGATTTTTAGTCCACTTTTTATTTGTATTTTTATCAATGTTTCACTAATTTATTTCTTCTTTCGTTATTAAAAAAAAAAAAAAAAAAAAAAAAAAGACTATCTGTACAATTTGGCGAAATTGGTCAACGGGATAACCAAATAGAACCCATAATTTTAAAACTATTTGGAACTAATTTTTGAAAGTAGGTGGATTCAATAGATTACCCTCATAGGTACCGTTTGGTAGAATCAGAATAGAAGTCCGACATGTATTTTTTCAGATTTGCTTGACGAAAGAATTATGCTTGACTTTTATCGTTACGTATTTTGTGTATTAGCCTTCGCTTCACTCAGATAACTAGTTACTCCATGTACTCTGATTCGGATGTCTACAAAAATAACCAGCCGGCGAAAAATGACGCATACCAGACTTCAGTGACGTATGCAAATAAATGGTGCTTTTTTTATCAGTTTTTTTTAATATAACTTTTAAACTATTTGGATCTGATTTTTGAAAGTAGGTGCATTCAAAAGGTTACCTTCATAGGTACCTTCTGATACAAGCAGAATCGAAATCCGACGAGTATTTTTAGAGATTTGCTTGACGAAAGAATTTTTTTTTACTTTTAATATCGTTACGTACTATGTGTATAAGACTTCACTCCGCTCAGACAATTATTGGACAAGATGCGATAATGATATAAAATTATAAATTATGCTGTCTACTGTGGCGGAACTGCCAGGATAACAGCTTTCCCGATTCCAAGTGGATCGCTAAAGCATTAAACAATATGGAATTCCAAAAAATGATTATGTAACAGGAAGTGACCAATTTATAACCCTATATCACACTGTTAAAAATGTGAAACTTTTGCTGCACCGTCATTCAACTGATTTTATAGTATATCTCTATTCTGATCAATGAGAATGATCCATAACACAGTAAAGTAATCGTGTTCTATAAAAGTGGTGGAATGACGATGCAGCAAAAGTTTCAAATTTTTAACAGTGTACTTACATGAACATTCCTTTACAATTATTCGATTAAGTTGTAGCTATTGTTTAGCAACAAATTAATCCCTTTCAATTCATACCAATTTATCTAACGCATTTATTTATTTATTTTTATTTTATTTTAAACTTTCAAATCCCACTGTTTTACATTTCTATCTTATGAATTTAATTTGTTTCCACTCTGTTTTTTTTTCTTTTTCAGAAAGTGTTCTTTTCTTTGAAGTTAATATTTTAACGTTTTTTTTTTTTTTTTCGTTGACATAACATTTATGTATTTATGTGTTTTATCTAATTCTTTTAAATTGATTTTGTTAGTTTGAACAATTTAATCCCTCTGTTATAAATAATTGTCTGATAATTTGAATTTGTTTCCACTCTGTTTTTTCTTTGCTAAAAGAGAATATATTTATTTTATCTGAATAAAACTATTGCAAAATTTTCTTGCTAATTCAGCGAGTTTTAACAGAAAAAATTATTTTTCTACCAGAAAATTAATTATCTCTCTGCCATCCAATGTAATTATTTTACTACACCTTTAATTCACTTCCGTTTTCTGTTGCTTTTTTCTTTTGTAAGTTATTTCTGAATAAAAATTCTTTCCCATGTATTCAATAACATAAAGATAGATATTTCAAAAACAATATCACTTCTCCACACTAGGCTACTATATCTCATATATTTTAGCTTTGTTAGTAGTAGAGTTGTTTCTTACTAGATAAAATGGAATTACTATAAAAAAAATCTCATCTAATAATTAAAAAAAAAGTAGACATAAAAAATTAAAAAATAAGTATTTGCGCTATTACTAACTTCAAATTGGCATTTCAAGTAAGAGTACTTTTAAATTGATTTAAAGTACAGGGTATTCCAAATTTATCTTTATAAATTTGACTTCATAAAAATTAACAAAATTAGATAACAAAAAATTGTTTATTGTATAATTAAAAGCAATTCCTGAAGTTTTAACCTCACTCTTTAGTTTATGTTTTTGGAGGAGTCTTACCTTATTAAGAAATACCTTAGAACAGGAATTATGCAGAAAACGAATCCCATTGCTTTTACACCAGGTAATTGAAGCCAACATGTTTCGGGTTTCATCGCCAAAAAGTTGTCATTTTTTGGCGATGAATCTTTCGTTAGCAAGTTTCTGTTTTCGCTGTAAAGCTCCGAATACACACAGACGAAATACAAGTCTCGGTGGAAGTGATGAGTTCAATGACAGTTCAATGAACGATTTTTCCAGAAATACCGGTTTGGTACGTTAACCTTCCCACCATCAAGGGATGATGGGAAGCGTGACTATCTCATCTTCAAGATAAGGTTATACCATTTTCCTACTGACTTAGTTGAGTCTTATAGCTTCTTCAAAGCGGGAAACCCGGAATCCAGCTTCACTTATTTACTCTGTAAAAAAAATTAAGATACTTAACTTATTTTAAATTTGTAACTGAAACTTCATGTAGATTGCCCAATTCTAAAAATACAAACTCTACAAACTTAGAAATTGACTAATTGCATTCTAAGCTATTGAAAATGTTGAATTTTTTATGAAAGTGTAAGAAAAATAAATGTGTGGTGTGGAGCGGAGGATGAGGCAAAAGAATATCAGACCGTGAGCTTCTTTTTGCTTAAAAAAGACCGCTTAAATAGAATTATTAGAAACATTGCACAGTTTTAACTGTGTTTACTTGAATAGGTATTTAGGATGTAGCTCGGCCACTGTAGGGAATCAACCGGGGTATTAATGCCAAGGATTGGCGTTATTACCCCGTTATAGTTATTGCGCTGTACATTTTAAATTACAAATTTTCTCTAGAAGATATCCAAAATCTTCAACAATATTTTGAAAGTCCATGAAATGTACTACGAATTTATGTAATTAACAAAGTATTTCCGGATAAAAAAAATAGTCTTCACATCACAAAACGTATCTCGCAAATGTTAGATCAAGCATTACTTTTAGTTGCTTGTAAAAACAATAAGACCTAAAAATGAAACAAATTAACTTGAAGCTGTTTTTTGCGATTTATATGACTCATAACCCTTCTGCGCAGAGCACATGAGTGTCATTTACCAGATTATTTCATAATTATGCATAATATTAGCATTTGGCGTTATTACACCAGACCACCTTTTATAGACTTTATTGTTGTTTTTGATTTTTGCGGCGTTCTAATTAAATAAACTGTTCAAAATATCATTCTTAAAAAATCTAAACTTGTAGAACCTAATTCTAATTTTGGGAACAGTTTCTAATAAGAATTTAGTGCAGCCAGAATTGCACTCAACACACAGTTAAGAGATTATCAAAAGTTAAGGGTACGTCCACTTTAAAATACTTCTAGTTAAATGAATCAAATATCTTTGTGCAAACAAGGTATTAGCGTTTTTGCGCACAGTTATATGGAAATAAACTGCTTTATCTCTTCTACTGGCTCTCTATATCATAGCAAACGCGGTAGCGTTTGGTATAATATGTTTAAGAAATAGAAAATGCGAACGTCTTTTTGAAATTTCTGGCGAACCAGATGACGTACGTCAGTGATTTTGTTTTCAAAAAATAGAACTCGACGAGACGAATAAAAAGATAGCATTCAAAAAATTATCACAGTATACTGTAGTTTTTTATTTAACTTTTAACGAAAAAATGAAGACGAAAAATTCAAAAAGCAATTGCTAACGTTATTATGGATGGATTGACTTGATTTTTGGTTTATTTTTATCGTCTTGATAAAACTTAGAACAGTTTTTTTTCATCTCTGTATGTTTGACGGTTTCTGAGAAAATTGAATTTATGTCTTAAACCTCCAGTTGAATATTGTCTTTTGCTGTTGCGATTGTAGTTTTTTTTTATTCATTGCCACCAAATTTAATATAAAGATTGTCATGTATGTATCATAATTCATTCAAATCAAACAAATCACGTGAAAAACATGGTTACTTGCTTTTATTGCGAAGCTTTTAGTTTCAGTTCTTTAAATAATAAAGTTGTGAATGCAGTGTTTTTTTTTTTTTTTTTTTTTTTTTTTTTCTCGAATCTATGGTTAGTTTTTCAAATAACATGCATTTTATATGACCATAGGATGATTTTCTCGAGTGGCCTAACATTTTGAATTTTAGTAGTAGAAAAAAACAAGTAGCTCGGAAAAAAAGTATCTGGGAAAACCAAAGTTTCTCTTCAGGAACTAAATGTAAGATTTTTTAATTATGATCATATAACGTCCTAATTTACATGAGGGAAAGATATAGAGTAAAACAAAAACTTCACATTCTGTCCATATCTTAAATAGCATTCAATTGATTTTAAATAGGGATGTAATGTCAAATACGCATTAGGGTACCTAATTGGCACGAAAATTTTGTTATTTTGTCTGATATAATAACCAGGCTAATGTTTATTAAATATATATATATTTACCTTTATTTAATTTTGTTAATTTTTATAAATCATTTCATTCTGTAGTTATTAATTAAACTTTTCAATACTTCTTGATTATCCCGTCGACCAATTTCACCAAATTGTACAAATCATCAATTAATTCATATTAGAATAATTTTTATTTTAAATAACAAAAGAAGAAATAAATTAGTAAAACATCAATAAAAGTACAAATAAAAAGTTGAATTCAAAATCATATTATGGCATAACAAACATGGGTAACCTATTTAATGTAAACTGAATGTAACATTTATGATAATCCGTTATTAGCATTTAATTTTATAATTTGGCGATAATTTTTTGGTCGAAGAGATAATCCATTATCATCGGCTTTTATTCATTATTATTTTCTTTTGAAAATAATAGAAAATAGTTAATAGAGGTACTATTTGGTTATCCCGTCGACCAAAAAACCATCGCCAAACTATAATATTATATGCCAATAATGCATGATCGTGAATGTCCATCCAATGGCATTAAATACGATGCACGTGTTTAAAACGCCGGGATTTTTATTTCGATTTTTTATTTGTATTTTTATTAAGATTCTACAAATTATTTTTTTGTATTATTTAAAATGAAAATTATGTCTATATGTATAATTTCGCTATGAGTTTGGCAATTTGTATAGTTGGGCGAAATTGGTCGACGGGATAACTAAGAAGTACCTTAATATATATATGTATGTAATTGAAGTTTGAAAACTAAGCTTTTGCGAAATTGGCGTCAGAAGAATATCGCACAATGTCGTGCATCTGTGCCAAGAAAGCATCTAATGAAAAAACATATGGTGATGCAAAAAAACATTTGTGATGGTGTGAAGTGAATGTAACATTTAGGATCAGCAATTATTGGCATTTAAAAGTATTTTTGCTTGAGATATTGTCGAAAAAGCATTTCAAAGATATACTTTCTCGCTCCCTTAAATTTCCAAATGTACTAAATTTAAAATTATGGAAAAAAATCCGAGTTTACGTAAAACCGTGCATAAAAATTATAGTAATTATCCTAATTTTTCTAATAGAAATTCTCAATTTTCCGTTATTAACAAACGTTATTTTAAAATCGCAAATTCAATCTGCTAAATCGCCAAGCTGCATAATGATCATCGCCACTGAATATATAAATAATGCCATATTAGCAAACTTTTCGATCAAAAAACAGTGGAACCTTGGTTTACGGCCGCCTCTGTTTTTGACAAGTTCGGTTTATGTTCAGTGGTTCAATTATGTTCAGTGATCAAAATTTTACTCTTTCGGCGTAGGATAACTCGATTCGCGATCAAAGCTGTCGAATAGTTCAGTTGGCGACCCTCACATAACTCTTGTTATAAATCAAGTTTGGAGTAAAGTGCGCGTATCAGAGTGCTTTGTGACCTACAGTACAGTAAAAAATGTAACTTATTGTTTTAATTTTTATCAGTTTTGCGAAAATTTTAGCCTTTATTATGACTTCTAAAAATGAAAAAGCGTTTAGTGATAGCAGTAGTTAGAATCTTAAGCGAATTACTGATCAATTATGAAAAGAAGTAGTGACAAAACTTAAGAACGATCATAGTGTAATCAAACTAGCTAAACAATACGGTGTAGATGAACCGTCGATTACTTCGATTATAAAAAACTAGTCGGATGTGGCAACCCCAAAACTATTTTCTATCTCATGCATTTAAGGCGTCAAAATTCATTAATACAGCGCCAAAATCAAATGACAATCATATGCTCACCGTGAGGATTCTAAAGACATGAAATTCCGAACATTAGTTTTTGAAATAGGACTGTTGCGGATATCGGGAAAAATACAGCATATATGCGACACTTGTTGGGAGATTTACCCAAAACGCGCAATGAGCAATAATATAAATCAAAGTGTGCCTAAATCTCAAGTTTGATGAAAATTTGTGCATTAATTCCTCCGATTGAGATATTGTGGTAATCGGAACAATTCAGCATAGCAGCGCCATGTGTTTGGTTATTGAAACCAAAACGCAAACAAAGCCAATTCATATAAAGATTAATTGAATTTGAAGTTTGGTGAAAATCCGTGCGTTAATTCTCGAGATAGAACTATTGCGAAAATAATGAAAAATGCAACACGGTTAAGCCATCTGTTGAATGATTTAAATCAAAATGTAAACCGCATCAATTTATATCAGGGATTACTTGAACATAAATTTTTTTAATCCCATGCATTAGTTCTTGAGATAGAGCGCCCAAAAAATTTATATCACATACAGAAAGTCAGATAAAAGAATGGATTATGTTCGTGAACTGAGGTTCCATTGTATATTATATAAAAATTTAATTACAGCTGGTGATTTCAATGTCAATTTCACAAATAATACTTGAAATGAATTTTCAGTATATTTTCATCCTTCTTTTGGCGTAAATCTATTAAGGCTGTATTTCAAGCGACTTTCTCCAAGGAAGATAATTTAACCAATAATTTTCCTGAAAATGTCCTAGAATATTATTCAATAATTGGAATAAGCTATTCCAATAGATATCAGGAAAGAGAAATAAAAATATTTTACTTATTTTTATTTTTTTCAATTTAAATGGGAAAATTCGTTTTTATGTGCATTGGTTATAAAATTATGTTTATAGCGACCTTTGGGTACCATGATCACAAAAATCGCGCTAAGGGCGGAAATATTTCATATTTATAACATCTGATTTTTAAAACAAGTAGATAAGAATGCCACGAATTCTAGGCGAAAAGAATAAAAATTTCTATTCGCATTATTTTTCTACAAAATATGTATTATCTAAAATTAATTGAATCAGTCAATTTCTGTACGAACAAAATAAAATTAAATTAATTTCGTTTTTTCACGTTCTTTGTCCATTGATTAAATAGTTCAATATTGAGCGAAATAAGACAAAGTACTGGGAATATTTAAAAACAACTGAGGTTTTCTTATATTCAATATATAATTATCAAAAAAATTAAATGACTGGTATTAAAAAAAATGCTCTGACGAGCACCAAAAAAAGTTAATATGTTTTAAAGTATGAAAAAGTGTTTGACAAGAGCTTCTAATTGAGAATGAGAAAGGACAAGGGGTCCCTTCTTGGCTGCAATTCTTTGTCAATGCCAAATTTGAAAAAATCATATTTGCGCTTTTTCCATATAAAAGAAATCAGTCACTGTTACGATACAATCGTGTAGTGTAAAGGAATAATTAGAAAAGACACAGCGTGATTAAACATGAATATAAAGCAATATAGGGCCAAAAACCATAGTTCCCGCAGCCAGTGTTGAATTCAGACACTTTTCTCCGGGAGGGTCTTCTGTGGCTTTGGGGGAGGGACAGAATAGAGTTCTAAGGGGATTTGAATGCCTAAGAGGGACTGCTCAGACAATCGAAAACACGACTTACTCAACCTCGCTCTAGTTCTAAGGGAATTATAATTTTTTACCATTAAAAACACAAAATCTCAAATTTTATTGGGGGGGGGGGGAGTATTTGATACCTTCGGGAGGGAATGTCCCCCCGGCCCACCTCCTGCATACAACACTGCTTGCAGCGTATCACATTCACGCAGTCCCACCATAAACTGTCGCAGTGCGAAACAGCACAGATAAATGATTTGTAGTGCAGTTGCAGTGCAGAGTCAACAATGCAGTTAACATGTAAAGCACGATTGAAAGTTTTACTAAAAAGTAAAGATAGGAAGTATTACGCATATTTCTTTTATATGGAAAAAGCGCAAATATGATTTTTCCAAATTTGGTATTGACAATGAATTGCAGCCAAGAAGGAACCCCTTGTCCTTTCTCATTCTCAATTAGAAGCTCTTGTCAAACACTTTTTCATACTTTAAAACATATTAACCTTTTTTGGTGCTCGTCAGAGCATTTTTTAATACTAGTCTAGATTTGTTCTTGACCCGGCCAATGCCATTTTCATGAAGCAATGGTCATAAACGTTTTGTGTAAAAAGGCCGAATAGTGGGTAGTGTCCGTAATTTATTCGGAATTTTTTTTTAGTTTTTGTATATCTTACTTCGTCTCTATGAGCCAGACCACTCGTCTTTTCCAGTGGTGAAAAAGCTTCCTCAGCGGCCACCTACATGAACGACCATTTTTTCTACGAAATGAAATTTTTTTTTCTCATAGGTTCAATGACAATTTTACCTGCATTCCTATATGATTGACCAAATTCTTTGAAAAAAAAATAATAAAACAGATTTCGTTTTTTCTTGGTTGTTTGAAGAAGAATTTAGTAGAAAAATAATTTCGGAGAGAACATTTTTCATCAAATTTCTAAACTAAGTTTTGATTATTACTTACCCATCATACATTGTATAGGGTAAGTCTTGCAATCGTTTTGAAAATCGATTTTTTTTTTTTTTTTTTTTTTTTTTTTTTTTTTGACAGATTAACAAGTTTCATATACTGGAGATTCCGAAAAACAAATTTTTAGAAAAAAAATTGCCGTCCATCCGTCTGTGTGTCTGTCTGTCTGTAACCGTTCTACCTCCCGAACAAATTGAGATAGAGACTTGAAACTTTGTATGTGCTTAGTATGTAAGTATGGGACGAAGACTATTTAATATCAATAACCTCGAATATCCGGAACTTTTTTTTCGTACTCTCGAAAAATTCGTTCTGATGAAAGAGATACAAAAATTTTCGAATTTTACTTTAAGGAGTGCACGTAAAAGGCAATAAAATAACACAAATTTTGCATAAAGGACGAAGTCAATCGGATTTTTAGTTGCCGAGATATGTGTAACCCTGCTTTCCACCTTCTTCAAATTTTCATGAACGTGTATTTCATTCAAATTTCAATTCAAAGATATATTTTAATTGGAAATGAGACGCTTCATCCAACGCAGTAAATTGTTAGTTAATATGATTATTATTTTTGGAGTTATAAGGATGTTTCTGTTACGCAATCCGGTAGTACTTGAGTATTTTGGCGTTTTATATAATTTTTCGAAATTGGCTCATCAACAATTCATTAATAGAACATTATTATGTGTAATAAATTAGTTAATTTTGGTTGTAAATTTTATTTTGGAATTGCCATAAATAGTTTACACGCGTTTTATTTTCATATTTTATATTATGATGGGTAAGTATTACGGTGGCACCCCAACGATTAGTTTTTTATTTAAGTTAACTTTTAAATATTTGAACCCCTTTGTGCCCTTTTAGGCAAAAATTTCAATACTGATGAAGAAGAGGGTCAATAAAGTCCAATGTACTGTTCAGTCAGAAATGGCTCAAAGAAAAATTATGATGTAATGAAATCGTCATTGTTTGTTCCAGTTCAAAACAAACAAAAGGAAATGCATTTATTTGCTGAAATTTTAAAGGATTTGAAAATGAAAGCTATAAAAGAAAGATAAAACCATAAAATCAAAGCAAACGTCAATGTATTATTATTATTTTAATTCTGTAGTAATTAACTTAAGAATTAACTTTAGTTTTGATACTTAAATTTTTATATTTGTTCCTAATGTGAAAAATATATTGTAGTGTAATTAATTATTACATTTTTTCAACAATTACAATATAAATTTAAAAATCATCTCTATTATGAGACTATCTGTCAGAGCGACCAACTTATATTGGAATGGAGCGTTGTCGCTTTAAGGAGATTTTACTGCATTTTACTATATCTTACCTGCAAGCAAGAACCATTAATTAGTACAAATAAAACTTTATGAGTTGCTGTTATACGCCAATTTAACTGGACAATACTGTGTTATTTCTTATATTTTTTATGAAGAACCAAATTTGGAAAATCCTGTATTTTCAGAATAACTGATTATAAATATTATATTGTTATAAAAGTTTACATAGTGTTATTTCATCTCGTATTATTAATTTTGTCAAACAAAGTATTTTAAATATTTATTTTTAGAAACGAATATTTTGAAAGGCATTTCAAGAATTTTCTGTTTTAACCATAAAGTTCGATTCTCAAATGAATTCGTAAAACGGATTAAAAAGTTATAGAAATTTTACCATACATTACGCACATATGAAAGATTTAATGGCACACATTAACTTTAATAGTAGAAACAAAAGTAATGCATTTATACTTAGAACAAACAGGTACTTTGTAATTTCTAGCCTGTTTAATTTAGTATACCACATTTTACTTTGAATGCTTTTTTTTTTGTCAATATTATGGGAAAGAAACATTTATTTTAAAAGCTTTATTAGAATTATCAAATTTTTCGTTTCATCGCCAGTTCTCGTTTTTCTTCCTTTTAAAGCTTTTAAATCCTCGTAAAGTTTCTAGAATCTTTTCAAGAACTTTCAAATTTTCCGTTTGATTTCACTTTATTCATGTTCAATATAAAGGAAGTAATTTTAATGATAAAGAATTATCCTTACTCAGTATCATGAGACTAAACAAAGAGTAGATCTTTTTTGTTTTTATTTAACATTAAAAATAATAAATTATATAAATTGAAAATTACTTATCTTCGATGTTCAAAATATCATATGCAAAATGTCCACTATCACGGGTGGCCAATGGGTAATTTCTAAACCGTTACTTATAGACATATAGTTCCAAATGCAAAAATGCTTTTAAAAAGTTAAAGAATTGTTTTTAAGCGATTTAGGCCAAAAAAAAAATTATTTCAAATTACGAAAATTACATTTTTATCACTTTCATATAAGTGATATTTAGTAAAAATTTCCCCTCACTCTAACAAGCAATACAAAAAAGATATCATTAATTTAACATTAAAATTGATCAAGTTATTAAATTTTAAAGTTCATGCTTTAACCATTTTTCTATAACTGAAAACGGATGCGTTGGACTAAACTTTAAGGGAACGTACACTAAATGCTTCACCTCTTCAAACCTGAGCATAAAATAACTCTATAAATATATATTTATTGCTTTTGCATAATCGAAATGACACCATAGATGACATAAAGAGTCACTTTTATGAAATCAATACTTTAGGGGACTGGTAATTTGGGTTTACAAATATGGATATAAAAGTACTAATCCCCTTAAAACATCAGTTTAACTATCAGTGATATAAATTTGCGCAATAACAAAATTAAGGTCTTTAAACAAGTAAATGATCCGCAAATTCTTAAAATTTTTCACTGTAAATCATTTAAGTTAAATAATCACGAATATTTCTTACTTTCTCGGTCGCAAAGTCTTGAAGGTATTTTCAAAACTCAGATGAAAATAATATTTATCAATGCTGATATTTATTAGTTTTGTTATAAGCTCTTCAGATCTGAGGTACACATATGTGTACCTCCATTCTTTTCCTCATAAAAACTAAACTGTTCGATTTTTTTGCATTTTTACTTGACTTCTATACAGCTGAATCTTTTTTGCTTTAAAACAAAATCAATAAATGTCAGTACTGATGAATATTACCTCATAAAATAAAAATTACTTCTATCCGAGATTCGAAAATATCTTCAAGACATTAAGAGAAAGTAAGAAAGTAAGAAATATTCATGATTATTTAACTCAAATGCTTTACAATAAAATTTTTTTGAAGCTTTGCTAACCATTTACTTGTTTAAAGACCTTAATTATGTTATTGCACAAATTTATATTAGTGAGAGTTAAACTGATGTTTTAAGGGGATTAGTACTTTTATACCCATATTTGTAAACCTAAATTACCAGTCCCCTAAAATACTGATTTAATAAAAATGACTCTTTTTGTCATCTTTGGTATTATTTCGATTATGCAAAAGCAATAAGTATTTATTTAAAGAATTATTTTATGCTCAGGTAAGCAAGAGGTTAAAGCAAGAAACATTCAGCTGTATAGAAGTAAAGTAAAAATGCAAAAAACTCGACAGTTTAGTTTTTATGAGGAAAAGAATGGAGATACACATTTGTGTATCTCAGATCTGAAGAGGTTAAAATGTTATAACAGGCGCGCATTTCCAATGCTGCTGTCCAGTGGCTAATCCCTAAACCATTTGTTACAGACATATAATTCCAATTACAAAAATGTTTTAAATGATGTAAAGAAATATTTTTAAAGCTATTTAACTGAATTTGCTGCCACCGTATAAGCTTTACCAGTAGTATTAATTTTTATTAATTTACTTCTAAATTGATTAAAATAGTTAAAGACGTGAGTTTCAAAATTCTTTGTATCTAGAAAATCATATTTTGGGCAATCTAGACATTTTTTTAAAAGCGTCCATTGGTTTTCCTTATAAATTTGGAGATTGTAGAGTTACATTAGTGCAGATTTGTATAGACTGATACAGAAAACAAAAGCGATAAGGTGAACTTTGAAATTTGCATCCTCAATTGTATTTTTACATAGTTGTTATTTTGTAAGGAAATGAAGTTGTTTCTTTTCATGATTTTATTTTATTAAGATGTGTTGTTTTGATAAGCTTTTATTTTACGTATAACGTTCGTATGCATGTTTTTCTAGCTCAAAATTTGTATTCAAATTTTAACTCAGTACCAAATATCCGACCGAGGTTCAATTTGCATACTTATTTATATCCAACGACAGTGGAATATTAATACGAGTTTCGGTGCGTACCATTTATTTATTTTATAGGATTACACCAAATGCTATTAGTTTAAGCAATCTAATACATTTTTAAATGTGTATCATTTTGTAACGAATTATGACTTGCTTTTTATAATTTAATTTAACAAAATTCCTGTTATTTTTTATTTCATTTATACTATTTGTGCAAGTTGTATATTTTGCTTTAATAAGTAAAAATCAACATAAATTTAAAAACAATATTGTAAAAATTATTTTATTCTCATTGCTTTATAGTAAATTTTATATCTGACGTTCATTTTTATTTCAAGTAAATTTTTGATTGACCCCCATTTCGCAGCAAAAAATATGCTTCAACTTTAAACATCTATTACTCGGTCAGTTTTAATCGCAGAGGAATGGGACTTTTTTCTATTGCTTGTTAAAATAATGGAAAACTTTTACTAAATATCACTTACAGGACCGGGGGGGTTAATATCAAATCCCTCAAGCACACAAGGGTTGGCGAAAGTCCAAAAATGCCATATGGTTTGACTAGCATCTACGTAATTTTCTCGCGCATCTTTGCTGCTTCAGAAGTTTTATTTACATCTTTGTCGTATATGAGGCACTTGGAAAGGATTGTAAAGTATCAGAGACATAGCGGGTTTGTTAAAGGAGAAAGCTTGTAATTACAAGATTGTGAGTTGTGTCCTTGCTCTTGTAGAATTTTGTTTTGGTTTTATTTAAGTAATCAATAAAGAATATTATAAAAATCAGTTGCTTTGTATTTTTTTATTGTCAATTAGACAATTAAATTTTGATTACAATTAAGCTATAAAATTTTATTACATAAAGTTTAATTTTAAATAAATTTAAATAATTAATATAATTTTTAAAATTTTGTTTTTTTAATAATTAAATAAATATAATATAAAATGCAATAATCCTTAAAATAAATTTAAACTAAAAAGAGTAAAATAAACTTTTCTAACAAAAATTGAACCAACTTCAAAAACTACTGCAAAGTGAAGAATATATTTTTCACATAATAGTAATAAGAAAATAATTAAGAGCATTGTATTTACTATGCGTATTATTTATGTACAGTAATTTGATTTTTTGGAGTCGGTTCCAATCAAACCAAGCTACATGTAATTTTCCAATCGACACACATCCAAGTATCTACGAATTGTTTTGCGATTTAATTATTTAGTTAAAAAAAATAGCATTATTCTTTTACGATTTGCATTGGATAATTAATTTCAATTTTGAACTTGGCTTGGCTGGCACCGACTCCAAAAAATCAAATTAATGTACATAAATAATACGCATAGTAAATACTGCGCTCTTAATTTAATTTCTTATTACTACTATGTTAAAAAAATTTTTTTTCACATTGCAGTAAGTTTTGAAGTTGGTTCAATTTTTGTTAGAAAAGTTTATTTTACTCTTTTTAGTTTAAAGTTAACGATTTTTGGAACTCGGTTAATAAAAACTATTATACGGATAAACGTATTGCAAATTACACACGTATGTCAAGAGGGGAATCGAACCCACGGTCCCTTTAGAGAACAATAATTTAAACCTGGCGCCTTAGATCACTCGGTCATCCTGACTGCGCTCCATTCGGCGAGCTATTCAACGTCCATATTACTTTAAATTTGCGAGAAATCACCAATTTTATTAGTTTTTGCCTAATTACTAAAAAAGTACTGAATCAATTTCGATGAAATGGAAGTGGTATCAATTCGAGTATAACCTCTTTCATTTAATATGCACACAGAATAAAAAATGATCGGTTGGATAGTTTCGAATTAATTGATCAACATGCATAAAAAAAAAAAAAAAAAAAAAAAAAAAACCATGCGTGTCAAATTGATAACTTCTTCCTACTTTTTTGAAGTCGGTTAATAAATATCATAACACGGAAAAATTATTGTAAATTACACATGTATGTCAGATACGATGTTCGAGCCTACGATCTCTTTCGAGAACCAGAGCTTCAATCAGGGGATTTCAACCACGCGGCCATCCTGACTACATTCAATTCGGCGAGCTTATTCAATTTTCATGTTACTTTTAATTTGCGAAAAATCATTATTTTTTATTAGTTTTTGCCTAATTACTAAAAAAGTAAAGGACTGTTATAGCTGTTATAACTGAACTAATTTCGATGAAATGGAATTGGTACCAATTCGAAAGTAACCCTATTTCATTTAACACAAATACTAGTGTAATCGGTTGGATAATGTCGGTGTAATCGGTGAACATACATGAAAAAATACATAAGCGTCGAATTGATGATAACTTGCTTTATTTTTTTAACTCGTTAAAAAAATATATAATACGAAAAAAAAATGTATATAAGGTACCCTGGGGTAATAACGCCACGTTAAGGTTCTACCAATTTTCACAGCTTAGTTTTAGATTGTATTTTTAAAACAAATACATGATTGGATACAGCAACTCATTGACTATCAATATAAAAAAAATAATTTAATAGATATGTATTCATAAAAAGTAATGGCGTGATTTCTTGACCAATGCTATTTGGCGTTATTACCCACCTATATGGGTAATAACGCCATGCAAACAAAACTATGAAATAAGATGGAATAATTGCATGCAGATTGCTCAATTCTAAAAATACAAACTCTACAAACTTAGAAATTGACAAATTGCATTTTAAGCTATTGAAAATGTTCAATTTTTTGTTAAAGTGTAAGAAAAATAAAGGTGTGGTGTGTGTGTGTGTGTGTGGGGGGGGAGGATGAGGCAAAAGAATATCAGACCGTGAGCTTCTTTTTGCTTAAAAAGGACCGCTTAAAGAGAATTATTAGAAACATTGCACAGTTTTAACTGTGTTTATTTGAATCAGTATTTAGGATGAAGCTCGGCCACTGTAGGGAATCAACCCGGGTATTAATGCCAAGGATTGGCGTTATTACCCCGTTATAGTTATTGCGATGTACATTTTAAATTACAAATTATCTCGAGAAGATATCCAAAATCTTCAACAATATTCTGAAAGTCCATGAAATGTACTACAAATTTATGTAATTAACAAAGTATTTCCGGATAAAAAAAAAATAGTCTTCACATTGCAAAACGTATCTCGCAAATTTTAGATCAAGCGATAATTTCAGTTGCTTTGAAAAACAATAAGACCTAAAAATGAAACAAATTAACTTCAAGCTGTTTTTTGCGATTTATATGACTCAAAACCCTTCTGCGCAGAGCACATGGGTGTCATTTACTTGATTATTTCATAATTATGCAAAATATAAGCACTTGGCGTTATTACTCCAGGGTACCTTATTATACACGTTTGTCAGGAGTGGGTTTTGAACCCGTGTTTTCTTTCAAGAAACAGAAATTAAATCAGGCGTCTTAGAGCGCTCGGCCATTCTGTCTCCACTCCATTGAGCGAACTTATTCAACACTTTTAATTAGCAAGAAATCACTAATTTTATTAGCTTTTGCTTAAATACTAAAAAAGTACTGAACCAAATTCGATGGAACGGAAGTGGTACTATTTCGAGAACCTTTCTCTTTCATTTAAAACAAAAATAAGAGAAATCGATTGCATAGTTTCGGAGTAATTGGTGAACATACATAAAAAATATACATACGCGTTGAATTGATAACCTCCTATCCTTTTTTGAAGTCAGTTAATAAAATAAAAAAAATATTTTTATGTTAGTTATGCTACTGCAATGTGGAAAGAGATGAATGTCAAATTAGTAAAACTAATTTTTTAAAGTTCTTAGGTTTTAAAATGAAGTATCGTTCATACATTTAACAAAATATCTATTGATTTATTAGTATTCATTTTAATAATTACTGATCCATTCATAGTTATAAAATAGTGAAACATGAAAATATTAGTTATACGTATTCTAATTTTAGTATTTTTATGTTTTTAAATGTTGATAACAATAGAAGAAAAGGTTGTGTTGTATTAGCTGATGACGAGCTGTATTGTTGTAGCTTGAAACGCGTCCTGATTATTTTTCTTTTTATGGTGATTTTACAAAGTTTTTTAGCTTATTTATCTTGTAAATATTATATGTTTTTAATTTTTCTGTTACACCTCTTTCAAATAAAATAAAATTGTTTATTCAAAACTTTATAAAGTTACATTAATTAGCATTATTATTTATATATATAATTAATATTAATAAGTATTATCATTTAAACAAATAATTAATGTTTTCGTTTAGTGATTTGTTATTAATTCTCTTCAATTTTCAGTATCTAGTGAGATATTAAATATGAAAAAAAAAAAATAAACCAATCTATATTAGATTTAAAAAAAACTTTTAGATTGGTTTTTTAGGTAATACGTGATTTTTGTTTTGTTTTTGCATTTTGAACAAATTCAATCAGTATGTGCATGTATATTTAGTATAGACTTATTAATTTATGAATTACATGTGCATTAAATCACAGTGTCACAGAAGTTGATGTTAATTCACAAACATATTTTATTTCAAATGATAAATTTCCAAGTATTAAATATATTTTAATTTTAATACAAATTATTATTAATAATGCGTAACTGAAGCACCTAATTGTTTGATAATTCTTAGAATCTAGAAAATATACTTTTTTTTTCTTTCATTCTTACTGTCTTTTAGCCTCCGATGCTATTTCTTTCAGACAAGCTAAAAAATGTCGTGTCATCAGCTCCGAATTTTCTACTGAACCGATTTTGATAATTATTTTTTTGAATGAAAGCTATTTATTAGTAGTTGTGCCCATTTTAGTTATTTTTTAAAGTATTTCCATTTTTATATTTTATTTTTAATTTTAAAAGCTTTCACGTGACATTTCTTCAAAACAGTGGCAACAGGTTAAGCTTTTCTCTAGATAATATAAATTTATTTTCCAAAATGATTTCATATAATTATGCACTAATTGAGGCAATATATATATATATATATATATATATATATATATATCGACTGAGAAATAATATTAATAATGTAAATAAAATAACAGAAAATAATTTATGATAAAAATGTCTAAAATTAATGTCTAAACAAAATAAGAAAAATTTCAAATGAGGAAAATGATGTCATTCAGCAACCAGATACATGGGAATTACAATATTATTACGGATGCTTTTTTCATATTACTAATAACAGTAACTTTTAAAAAACATTTGAAGAGAAAATGACGTTACTATTTAAAACATCGCTCTGTTATGCCGTCTGTTATCTCTGTTATCCCGTCGACCAATTTCGCCAAATTATACAAATCGCCAAACTAATAGCCAAGTTATACTTATTGACATAATTTTTATTTTAAATAACGAAAAAACAAATAATTAGTAGAATATTAATAAAAATATTAATAAAAAGTCGAAATAAAAATCACTTAATGACAATTTAAACACATGAATCGTATTTAATGTCATTGAATGTGACATTCACGATCATCCATTATTGGCATTTAATCTTATAGTTTGACGATAATTTTTTGGTCGACGGCATAACCTAGTAGTACCCGATATTACATTTCAATATTTCTTTTCATTATGGGCACTGAGATTGAGATTTTACTTTCAGATGATTTCAGTTAGTGAAAATAATGTCACAGTAAAAATAAAATTAGTTTTTTTTTTTTTTTTTTTTTTTTTTTTTTTAATAAAACTATTTTTCTGTGAGTGCATATAAAATAAAATTTCTAGATTTCGCCGGCACTCAGATTGCAATTTTAACTGAAGATGTGCGAATATTTGCATGTAAAATTGTAACTGGCAAACTTGACATTTAGTTTGTAAATATATTTATTATATATTGATTCAATAATGTAATTACTTTTTAACCAAATCGATCGGGTCTTTTAAACATTTCATTCGTCGAATTCGACGGGATTCCACTCGTTTTATTGTTAAATTGCATTTCATTTTACTCAGAGTCTATAAAAAAGCGTTTAAACTAAAGAAAAAATCCGTTTTTGATGAATCTAGTCAATGAAGAAGTAGCACGTCAAATTGTATCTCTTTATTACTCCGCAATTCCAATGTCTCAGAGAGAAATTGCTATTCAATTGGGTATTTCACGCCGTTCTGTTTGCTGTTATATTGATAAACACAAGAAAAATGAAGTTAGTTCATTGCAATCTAAACAGGGTCACCCTTCTAAAAAACCTCTATCGATTTTTTTTCTAATCGTAGGCAAAACTGAATTCTGCAATGGCAGAATCTATATTCAACTTGTTTTTTTTTCTTTTTTTTGGGGGGGGGAGGGGGATACTTTTTGACAATTTTTCGTTATACCAACATCGTGCCAAAGTGTTATATTAATGGCTCTATTTATTTCAAATCAAACATGCAGAACATTTTTATTGCAAACATTATAAAGTGCTATTTTCTGAACACGCTAACCTTTTTTAAAATATAATAATACCAAATTGGCGTCCGAAAAAATTGCGCCAATGTGACGCATATCTGACATCTGTGCTCTTGAACCTAGCACAGAGACGGTAAAAAATATCTTTTGTTTCAGTTATTTAAAAAATAAGATGAGGAAAATTCTACAATCGGAATACATATCCAATTAGTTCAGTTTAGCGAGATTGCCTTCGTACAAATCATATCCAGTTGTTGTAACCGTGAATCACAATATTCGTGCATTGAAACTTCTTTAAATTTACGTCATTTTACAAATTTTGTAAAACATCCAAGCTTTTCCACCATGGTCCACTTCCAGCAGTCATCAAAACAGTGGCGAAACCAGCAAGAGTGGACGAGTGGACGCGCCACGGGTAATAATATGCCTCATCTGATGGACGAAAACCGTAAAAGGAAAGCGCGCTCCGGTTCAAAAATTAATAATTTACTGACAGATGCGCGTTTTTTTTTGTATGTCTTTTCGGTACTTGCGTATTAACAGCACAGATTTGGCGGTTTTTAAATTCCGCTGATATACACCTACATTTTTTGGGACAAATCATAAAATAAAAGACTTTTTTTGAAATCGAAACACTTTCAAAATTCAAAACACTTTATTTAAAAACAAAGTAGGCAATCGGATTTCAGTGGAAAATGTGTCGATGTAGAATTTAACATAGATTCAAAAACAGTCTCTTTTTTGGCAAATCCCAAATACACATTTTCGTAGCACTAAAAAATGGCGTCAAAAAGCAGCAAAAAATAAGGAAACGACGAATCCAAAAGATAACTGCGAGTGCGTGCGAACAACAAGATTTCTTTTTATTGGCGCAAATTCTGCTGTGGTGGCGTTAATATGTAAGTACCGTCTTTTCTTAACAATCAAAGAAATACAAAATAGATGCTAAACAATGCAAATTTATTAACATAAAATTTAGAAGAAGATTAGAAGATTAGAAGATATTACTTTAAAACATAACATGTACAAGTTAACAATATTTGAAATGGAAACTGGTATTGAAACTTAACTGTCTGGTTTGATCCAAGCATAAGCTTTTTGTTGTGCTATCATCTTCATTTCTTTCGATTGAAACCTTTGGCTGAAATATTCCATCTAAATCCCAAGTTAAGTTAAATGGTATTATACCTAAAAATTGTGAAGCAGACCTATAATAATGAAACTTTCCAAAACGGGGTACATCAAATTCTTTATCAACAGGGTATACTAACAGGGTCAACTAAAAAACCTCTATTATTTTTTTTTCTAATCGGAGGCGAAACTGAATTTTGCAATGGCAGAATCTACATTCAACTTGTTTTACTTTTTTTTCTTTTTCTTATTTAAATTAGTAATACATTTGAAAGACATCGTAATATAAAGGATTTTATGAACATTGGAGTAGATCAGAATAGATATATCTAAACTATGTACATTTTCCAGCTACATAACTAAATGGCATAATTATACAATATACACATACATAATATTTATGCAGACCTGTATGAATGTGTAAATTTATACATACTATGTACATATACTGATATTTATGCGTATATTCATACATGAATATATATATATGTTTATATAAGCTTTCCCTTTTAAGAGAAAAAAAATCACATTTATTGACTTATTGACTTGCAACGTAATCCTTCTATAGTAAAAAAAAAAAAAAAAAAAAAAAAAAAAAAAAAAAAAACTAGCCTTAAAAGGAATGACTCCTGGAATGATGCTGATGTGTAAGATTTCCGGAACTACAAATCCGGGTAGACCACTTCTTCCATGAGTCGGAGGAATCCGTCTATGCATTGCGAAGCGATTCCAACCGAGATTGCAAAGCAATACCGAACGGAATCGCGAAACAATTACGCGGGGAGTTGGCGAGCATAGCGAGCAGAGAGGCGGAGCCCCCCTATAGTTTAAAAAAACTGTAACTACTCATTCCAATTATGCATGTTTGGGGCGCCGCACCCCACTTTGCTTTCTCCTCCCTAAGAGGAACTTTTTTCAATTTTTATCCACAGCATACGTGTTGCATATCTTTAGAAAGGTCTGAAACTACTTTTCCTATTTTAGAAGTTTTGTGTGTCCCCCTCCGCTTTGCCCCCCAGGGGGGGCACATTTTTTATTTCTTTACAATACCAGTCGTGTTACACATCACTTGAAAGATCTGCAACTGCTTACTCATATTATGGATGTCTTGTGTGTCAACACCCCACACTGCCCCTCCAAGGGGGGGCACATATTTAACTTATTTACAGCAACAGTCGTGTGACACATCATTTTAAAGGTCTGCAACTGCTTTTTCATATTATGGATGTCTTGTGTGTCTCCCATCCTCTGCACCCCCGAGGGCACATTTTTAATTTCTTTACAACACCAGTCGTGTGACACATCATTTGAAAGGTCTGCAACTGCCTATTCATATTATGGATGTCGAGTCACACCCCCCTCTGCCCCTCCAGGGGGTACATTTTTAATCTTTTTACAACACCAGTCGTGTGACACATCATTTGAAAGATCTGCGACTGTTTATTCATATTATGGATGTCTTATGTGTCGCCACCACCCCCTCTGCTTTCCCAGGGGGGGCACATTTTTAATTTCTTTACAACACCAGTCCTGTGACACATCATTTGAGAGGTCTGCAACTGCTTATTCATATTATGGATGTCTTGTGTGTAACACCGATCTTCCCCCCCCAGGGGGATGCACATTTTTAATTTATTTACAACACCAGTCGTGTGACACATCATTTGAAAGATCTGCGACTGTTTATTCATATTATGGATGTCTTGTGTGTCACCCCTCACTCTGCACCCCCAAGGAGGTGCACATTTTTAATTTCTTTACAAAACCAGTCGTGTGACAGATCATTTGAAAGGTCTGCAACTGCTTGTTAATATTATGGATATCTTGTGTGTCTCCCCCCCCAACCTGCCTCCCCACGGGGGCACATTTTAAATTTCTTTACAACACCAGTCGTGTGACACATAATTTGAAAGGTCTGGAACTGCTTATTCATATTATGGATGTCTTGTGTATCACCCCCTACTGTGCCCCCCAGGGGGGGCACATTTTTAATTTCTGTACAAAACCAGTCGTGTGACACATCATTTGAGAGGTCTGCAGCTGCTTATTAATATTATGGATGTCTTGTGTGTCACCCCCACTCTGCTCCCGCGGGGGGGGGGGGGCACATTTTTAATTTTTTTTCAACACCAGTCGTGTGGCACATCATTTGTTAGGTCTGCAACTGCTTATTCATATTATGGATGTCTTGTGTGTCATCCTCCACTCTGCCTCCCCAGGGGGTCACATTTTTAATTTTTTTAGAAAACCAATCATGTGACACATCATTTGAAAAGTCTGCAACTGCTTATTCATTGTATAGATATCTTGTGTGTCAATCCCTTACTCTGCCCCCAGGGGGGTCCATTTTTAATTTCTTTACAGCACCAGTCGTGTGACACATCATTTGAAAGGTCTGGAACCGCTTAATCATATTATGGATGTCTTGTGTATCATCCCCCACTCTACGCCCCCAGGTAAGTGCACATTTTTAATTTGTTTACAATACCAGTCGTGTGAGACATCATTTGTAAGGTCTGCAACTGCTTATTTATACTGGGGTATTGGCGAGCGCAGAAAGCAGTGGTAGCCTACAACTTGGTATTGCGAAGTTATTACGCGGGGGGTTGGCGAGCGTAGTGAGCAGGAGGGATTATGCTATGCTTCGACCAATGAGAAGAGGGATTGTTAAATTTAGTTTGCGTCATTTTTCACCGGCTGGATATTTTCGTAGACAACCTAATTAGTGTACATGGAATAATTAATTATAAAAAAATAAAAAAAAGAACTAAGTAATACTAAAGATCAATGAAACATTTTAAAAATTAATCAAGCAGGAAAATAAATCCCTTACTTTTAAAAAAAACTTTGATTTTGAGCTTTTGTGATAATTTCTGAACAGCATTTTTTATCGCTAAAAGAATTTTTTTATACTTCGCGTGTGAAAATTAAAAACAATTACGTGTTTTTATAAAATATTGCTTTTTATGACATCATTTTCTTTTTTTATTTGTTTTTATTGTATGCTTCGTTTTAACTTTTTTTGTGTGTGGAAGTCAATTCTTGTCACCTTTTTTTTTGGCACGTTTGTCATAGGTGCACCAGATTTGGCGCAATATTTTCTAAAGCCCATTTGGCGAAAATTTCTTTGTGATATAACGCTTGCATATACATTTTTAATTATTTTCTATTATTTTCAAAAGGAACTTACAGTAAATAAAAAATATATATAACACTGATAAACAAATTTTGACGAATTTTTGATTTCTCTATGTATGTTGGGTGTTTCTTATAGCTTCCAAGCTACTAAAAAAGAATATGTTTGTAAAAAATTTCTATCACCCTCCAATTTTGAGAAATTTCATTAATGCGTTTTGGAGTATGTAGGCATCGTATAGGCATTATAATTATAATTATATTATTCTCTTTCATATATTTGATTCACACAAACATTCCTTTCTCTTGTTACAACGATAGAAGATACAGCAAGAGAGTAGAAACAGATGTCCCCCTAATAAATTTTAAGTTAGCGACCTTGAACAGACAGCTCTAGCCACCCCACATTATTTGACTTTAACGCAAATCCCTGACAGTAGAAACTTATCTTTCGGGGCAAATATACTACTGTTTCTTTTTTCTGTAAGACTTTTTAATTGTATTTTTATTATAATTATCATATCTTCCTCTACAATATGTAAAACATGTCTAGAGGATGCGTTAATGAACCCGATTCTTTTTGCTGTGTGTGCGGGGAGCTAACTTTGAAAAAGCATCGATGCGCCTATCATATGTACTTTGGACATAAAGTAGTTGAACGAGATAAGAAATAAGTACCTCGTTCTTGTTATACACAACGTGCTACAAACTTCCGAACGTGGATGAAAGGTACAAAAAAGTGTATGTCCTTTGTTAAACCCATGATATGACATATGCCGAAGGATCAAATAACTGACTGCTACTAATGTATTACAAAAAATAAAGGATTCTTTGCAAGAAGTAAACATAAAATTAAGTACACGAACTTAGATTCAGCAATGTGACCAGTATTACATAATGATGATTTAAAAATACCAAAACCTCCAGAGAATTTTTCATATGATGATGCAGCAGTAGAAATGGAAATCGATGAAACTGAAACTTCCTCTACATCTGATATGAACTATTCTCCTGGCATAAATGAAGAACCACACCTAATAACTCAAAAAGAATTAAATGATTTTGTGAGAGACTTAAATTTATCAAAGTAAAACTCAGAATTACTTGATCAAGATTGCAAGGTTGGAATCTCCTGAAAAACAATACAAAGATTCTATTTATCGAGATTGATATAAGAAATATTCAACATTTTTTAAAAGAAAAGATGATTTACGCTACTGTAATGATATAAGTGGTTTAATGTCTGCTTTAAATTGTCAATATAACTCGGAACAATGGCCTATAAGAGAGCACCCACAGGTAAGACATTTACAGCTACATAAAGTATGAAATTTCTTATTAATATCATTTCTTTTTACAAAACTTGAAACTTTATAAACAATGCATATTTTCCGTGTTTTAAATATTAATTTTAAGCTTTATAAAATTTTGTCATTACTAAAATACCAAATGATAAATTTCATAAGGTGTGTGTGTTGAATAAATACTACAAAATTCAGATTTTCAGGATTTTGAATTTTTTAAAAATCTGTGGGTGATGGAAACTTTTTAATGGCATATTCTTTCACAGCACCACCTAAAATATAAAAGTCACCACATACTTAGTTAGAAACAGAAACCTTGTTTATCAGTGTAATTAATAACTATAGAAAAATAATAACTTATATAATTAAAAAAATGAATATAAATAAACATTTTAAACATAAAAAAACAATATTAACCAGGTTACTATTTCGGTCAAAATAATGCCATTTTCACGCCAATTATGGTACATCTGTGCTCATTTTCCACCAAATTTCCTGTTGTAGATCTTTGAAATTTGGAATACGTATGAATACCTGGAAGTAATACAGGAATTGGACATTGATTTTTTTTTTTAATTCGACACCTAATTTTTACATTGGGGGTTATTTTTTAGATTTATACAACTTTTTCTGCGCAAGAAAGACACTTACCTATTTTTATATACAAGAAGAAGTAAATGGTATATAAAACAATGATATTATCCATATATAAAATGCTCAAAGCGATATAAACACTGGGTTTGGCGAGATTTTTTTATTTCAGTTTGGCGAAAATATCAAACATTACATTGGTTACTATTCAATTGGTAACAATTCAATTCCGCCTATTCTTGTTCTTCCTCACAATGCATTCATTGTTTATAAGCTTTTTTTCCCCACTATACATTTCAGCTAATTATTAGATTATCTACTGTATTTAAAATGGATGAAACAGAGATTCAAAGAAAAAGAAGATTATGCAATGAACGTCAAAAGAGATGGATGGAAAAACAAAAATTTCAAAATAAAACAATCGAACGTATTTAAATCAGTGATCATATTGAACCTTCGGAAGGTGCAAAGTTTCAAGTACCTGTAAATAAGAAAGGAAACAAATCAGGAAACTTATTTCATGTTTTGCCTTTAGAAATATCTGGTGTAACATCCACAGATGAAACAAATACTTTTTGAGTTTTTAATGAAACTGTTTCTTCTGAGTAAATAACAAAAGAAATGAAGATTCAACAACAAAAAAAAAAAATATTAAACAATAAAGATAAAAAAACATGGAGAGCAAAACTAACTGACAAATCTAAAGAAACAATATGTACAAGTAGAAGAGTTCAGAACATATCTCAGAATATTTTAGAAAAAAAAAAAAAAAAAAAAAAAAAACTCAAGGTAGAACAGCACAGGCTCGGTATGCTGCCAAAAAGAAAATGCTACATTTATATGCTTGCCCGCTCAATCGAATATTATTGAAATACTACAACTATATGCTTTCCCGCTTAATCAAATATTATTGAAATATTAAATTTATATGATTGCCCGCTTAATCGAATATTATTGGAATACTACATTTAAATGCTTTTCCATTTGATCGAATATTATTGAAATACTATATTTTTATATGCTTCCCGCTTAATCAAATATTATTGAAATACCGCATTTATATGCTCCCACTCAATCGAATATTATTAAAATACTAAATATATATACACCCGTTTAATCGAATATTACTGAAACGTTACACTTATACGCTTACCCGTTTAATCGAATATTATTGAAATACTATATTTATATGCACTTATTTAATCTCCTTCTATAGTAAAAAAAAACTACCCTTTAACAAATCTCATGAAATGACTCCTGGAATGATGCTGATGTGTACGGTTTCCGGAAATAACGCGTCCGGGTGGACCACACCTTCCATGAGTCGAATAGACCAATCAGGAAAGATTCCAGAATTGAGTGTACGGAAAATAAGGTATCACGAAGCGATTCCATGGGGTATTTGCGATCGCAGCAAGCAGGGGTAGCCTACAACTTGGAATCGCGAAGCGATTACGTGGGGGGTTGTGTGAGCGTAGCGAGCAGGGGGGCGGATCCCCCCTATTCTGAAATAAGAAAATGCAAAACTACAGCAAAAAAGATGCAATATTGCATTGATTATTTAAAACTTTCACTGATTAACCTTAGTGTATAACTATACTTGAGGACGTATAAGACATTGGTAGGGAAAAAAAGTAAAAATCTGATCTAGGAAACTGCCCTAAATTCTATATTTTCTTAGTGAGATTTTGAATTAATGTTAAAGAAAATAAAATGTATTTTTAGCTATCACTAATCGAATAAAATAAACTCTCCTTCTACTTTCTTTCTATTTAATATTTTTATTCATTTTACTTTTTTGCTTAATTTACTATATCATGATTTAATGTATATTTTCAACATTAAGAAGTTTTAATTTATTAATCATAGTGTATTACAATACTTGGTGACTTATATCACATCAATAAAATAAATAAATAAATAAAAATATTACATAGCAGATATCAATATTTTCTTAGTAAGGTCTTGAATTGATATTTATCAAGAAAATAAATTAAACAAAATAAAATTTATTTTTAGCTATCATATTATAATTTATCCGAATACAATAACAATTCTTTTTCGTTCAACTTTTTTTTTATTTTTCATTATTATGTTATTCATTATAAGCTGAAATACTATAAGAAATGTAAAAAAAAAAATAAATAATTAAATAAATAAAAACATATATTAAAATTTACGAATTAAGTTAACACAACAAGTTAAAACAATTCTCGTAGATAATTAATTAATATTTGGTGGTACATAAAAAGAAAATTCCATTACATTTATTTGCATTTTTTTTCAATACAATTATTTGTATAATATATTTTGTCAGTAGATGGCGAAACTATAAGATGTTTTAAAAAACTTTTAGAAAGGGCGTCAATATATGCGTGGAATATAGCTCTTTTTCCGCCAAACCATTTGATACTCCTTGACTTTCGCCAAGCGTTGTGTGCTTGAGAGATTGGATATTAGTGACTGGGGAACCGTATAAAAATTTAATTTTCGTAATTTTGTAATAAAACATTTTTGGGACCTCAATCGCTTAAAAAACAGTTATTTAACCTTTTAAAATCATTTTTGTAATTGGAACTATGTGTCTATGACTAACGGTTTCGAAATTAGCCACTGGCCACTGCTGAGACATCCCGTATTCTACTTTTGTTCTCACCATAGATTTTCTATGTATGCACTAAACGCACGGTATGGAGTACGAATGGAGTATTACGGAGTAAACACGAGGAACCACGGAGTAAACACGGATGGAGTACTAATTATGACAACTTATGCCTACGTTTTGTTAAAATACATTTTTTGATCTAAAATTGCAGTAAATTAAAAATTAATTATTCTGCTTTACTTTCTTTGTTTTCGACTTGGCAATTTGTCTGCCTTAGCAACTATACGTCAATAGAAAAACCACAAAATATCCAAAATTTAAATAAAATCATCAGACGAAATACAATGCTCTAGACTGATTCAGTCTTAAATTTACAATATTAACTTTAAAAATGTTCTTTAAAAAAAGAACCAAAGAGCAAAATGCAAAAAGCACAGGTAAAATATTGTCGTCAATTTACAACTCTAAAAAATATGTAGAGATAAAAAATCTGTATTTGTATTTTAAAAGTTTTTTTTTTTTTTTAAATTTAGTTAACTTTCATCTATATTTCAATATAAGATTTAAAAAAATGACACCAAAACTCTAAAACCAGCTCTAAATAATTACGTAAAAATAAAAAAAGATATGTAAAAGTTTTTATTATTATTTTTTTTGTTTCTTTCTGATACATTTCAATATAAATACAAAATATTTTACATTGAATCTAATATGGGAAATTAAACGTAATTAACCTGTAATTTACATTACAGAAAATCTAGTCAGGTAGACTTTATGCTTTCAAATAACTACTGTTTGAAATTTTGCAAGGCAGTAAGATTTACTTCTTTTAATATAATATTTTAAGCGAAACGACTTAAAAATATTTCTTCTATATGGCTATGCATTAAACATTTCGAAATACTTAATACTCTTAATTCCTATATTCAAAATGCTGCTCAAGATAAATCACTTCGACAAGGAATAATTTAGCTCATATTTACAAAATAACGAAGAAGAACTCATGTAACTTATTAGTTGCAAAAACATAACTACTATAGTTGACGTCACGTCTATACGACGTCAAGTGTTAACATAATAATTTGGCACAACGAAGAAATTGCTATATTTAAATAAAGGGAAAGAAGTAAAATAAAATATGACATTAAATGTAAGTTTTTTTTTAATTATATGTAGATATTTTGTAGATATTTAGATTTATTTTATCGATGCATCTATATTTTTGTGCACATATTCTTCCGCACAAAATGTGCACAAATCAGAGTTACTTCGAGACACATTTAGTTTATTGAACGATATGAAAATTTATGAGTCCCTCAATCAAGGAATAAATAAAACATTTGAAAATAAGTCGGAAATTGCAAGTGAAGAGCAGGAAACGAGGTGTGTTCGTATATAACAATGTTTTAAAAATTTTCAGATATCGGTGTAATAGTATAGAGTACTTCGGTTATAGTAGAGTACCCGAAATCTTTTGTGTGTCCCTGTAAATACTATCTGCTTTCTATTACACAGGAGGTAACATGTAGTACTCATCAACGTACATCAACCTCATTAAATGTGAAATAGTTTATTTTAATTTAATAAACTATTGTCATGGTTAAATTACAATATATACATAATATTAATTACAATGTACAATTATAAGTTAAATTACAATAGTTTATTGTAATTTAACTATTTACAATAGTTTATTGTAAATAGTTTATTGCGTCCCAAAAAATGTACAATACACAATACTAATTACAATATACAATTAATAGTTAAAGTACAATAGTTTATTGTAATTTAACTATTTACAATAGTTTATTGTAAATAGTTTATTGCATACCAAAAATGTACAGTACACAATACTAATTACAATATACAATTAATAGTTGAATTACAATAGTTTATTGCAATTTAACTATTTACAATAATTTATTGTAAATATTTTATTGCGTCCCAAAAAATTTTTCCTCCTATACCATTATGTAGTGGAATATATTTTTGTATGGGCCTGTAAATTAATAAGAAATAAATATATATAGGACAGTTGCATCATAAAATTTAACTAATAATAACATATTGCTCAGTGGTGCACAAAACAGGAATTTTAATGTACATTTGTACAATTAAAATAAAATAAAACTTAATATTTTGATTTTTCTTGCAATATTTTAATTTTGCAATGTTTTCTTGCAATGCTTTTTTCCTTGCAATATTTTAATTTTTACTCACGTGTAAGTGGCAACATATTTTAAAATTTTAATTCATTTAGATTTTAATTTAGTAGAAATATTATCTCTCAATCAAGATGCAAACGTAGTCCTTCCATTATCATATTTTCCTGAAGACGACCGCAGAAGACGGCGCGAAACGTTGAAAGTTTTATTTTATTTTAATTGTACAATTGTATATTAAAATTCCTGTTTTGTGCACCACTGAGCAATGTGTTATTATTAGTTAATCAGAAATAATTTTTTCCCTAAACAATGTGCAGAATATCTACTTTAGTGCATACTTCAATGATTCTAAACAATTTTATGATATTTGGAAGTGTGCGACCCCGTTAAAATACACAGGAAACTATTTTATTCCATTAGCCGTAATGTAATGGAATACTTTGATTCTGCAATTGAAATATACATCAAACTTTCATAAAATTTGAAATTAGTCGACGACATTATTCAAAAATTATATATTTTAAATTTTAAACGATTTGATTGGGTAATTTTTGCGCTGTTATATGAAGACAGACGGACGGACTGAACGATGACTATAGGTGCTACGTATTTACATAATTTTGAATGCACATAAAAAGACACTTGTCCATTGACCACTTTAAATAAAAAAAAGTCGGGGATTGTACAGTGAAAGTCGCGAATGGACTGCATTTGTAGCATAACTAGTTTTATAAATACTAGCTGACCCGCCCGGCGTTGCCCGGGTCCGTATTAGCAATATTAAACGAACTTGAAATTTGTATGATTTTATCAATAACTGGAAGCATGCAGAAATGCATTGTCTGAAATACGTCGCAGCTGACTTTGTGAAAAATCAGTTTTAAAAACAACAACTAATATTAAACTCTAAAAATACTTAAAATGAGCAATGAGAAACACGGGAGGGAACATGTATCCAACGATTGCGTTAGTTTCGTGTTAAAGTGTTGATATTTTCTTAGCAGACGATTTTTTGTGATAAATACATTATCTGTTTTATATTTCTTAATGATATTCCTCTGGACCGAGTTGGCGCATTGCCAAGATTTGCTTCCTCTGGACCGAGTTGGCGCATTGCCAAGATTTGCTTTCCCCTGTGCCTCAATTATCCTCGGAATTCCTTTTATTTATAGAGATTTAGAAGTAATAGCTGACGCAATCTTAAAAGAATAAATGCATGAAAACAAATTGTATTAACCCTTTTGGATCCGGTGTATTGTTAACAGTGTTTGTCTTTTCATCGAGTATTATGTTGTCTTATCAAGTACTTAGTTACTTTCTACATATATAAATGATAGTATACATCGATGTCTTTCTTATCATGACTTCCTTTATATTTTGACATTTAGTAATAATAATAATAATAAAAGTGTACTTGGTTCTCTTTGAACTCTACGTGATACCTTTATTTTGTGCAGATATTATACTCTTTAAGTTTAAAATATAAGTTACTTTCCTAAACTAATTATTTGTAATAAAACGAAAAAAAAAACCATGAAAAAGTTGTTTTGCCTGTTCCAATGCTGTTATGATATGTTATTTTCCAAGCGTCTTTAGAAAGTCTTTATTAGCCTATTATCATATAACTATGAATTGAATTGTACACAAAAAGATGTACATTCGTTTGATTTCAGATGATGAGATATCTTTAAAGTTCAGTAAGTCCATTTAAATAGGCATAACAAACGATATTAATATAAAAATAATTTTGTTCTCTAAATGGAAAAAAAATGCACCCCAAAATGTTAGTTCATAAAGGAGAGTAATCATAGTTAGCCAGTTTAAGTGGACCGCAGCAATTCTGTCAATACACACAGAGAAAAATCTACCACTATAAATCTACTTACCAGAATGACGTTATTTACACGTGCTGTTTTCAGAAAATTTTTAAAAAGCCTAAAATAAACTGTTTTGATCTGATATTTTCCTATTAAACCCACGAGAATAATTTAAAACAAAAGTAAGTTGTTATATTTTCCTATACGTATCTAAATTCGTGTGTTTATTGCTCGTAAATTTAACGAATATGTTTGCTTTCGTTTATCTTCTAAGTTTTGTGATTAACTGCTCTGAAATGCGTTTGTAATTTGTAAATATGTAGCTCCTATAGTCGTTACGTCCGTACTTCAGTCCACTTATACCTCCCCCCCCCAAAAAAAAAACGCCCGAATCATTTTACATTTAAAATATAGAATTTTTCCATAATTTTCTTGAAGCATTTCAAATTTTATAAAAATCGGATGTATAGCTCAATTACAGGAACAATCAAGAGTATTCCATTACATTACGGCCAATTAGTTTCAAGTTATTTTTTACGATGCTGCACTCTTCCAAACATTAAAAAAATTGTATGCATCTGCGATGTATGTACCAAAATATAAATACTGTACATTCTGTGGTGAAAAGAATATTTGTTATTGATTTACAAAGCTACACAAAAGTATTCCATTACATAATGGGAAACATTGTTTGGAACACGTTTCAATAATATTAAACTATTTCACATTTTATGAAATTGATGCACTTCGTTAAGCTTTACTACAATTTACTTCCTGTATAATAGAAAGCAGGTAGTACTTTAAGGGTTGCACAAAATATTTCGGAAAATCTACTATATTTAAAATACTGTATACTATTAGGCCAAGATCTGCATACATTTTTAAATTTCCTTATAGAACGAACGCACCTAATTGCTACGCTTGGCCTGTTTCTCTAACTTGTTAAAACAAATTACACAGCTACCTTAATTGGAGCAAATTGACCGTATATACGATAATAAATTTGAAAATTAAATAAATATATCTCGAGAGCTGCATTTTTACACACTTTTTTTATAGTTCTTAGTATTTTACTTTTAAATATACTGCTATTTACTCGCACGCTTTTGATTATGTATGTATATATATTGTATATATATATATATATATATATATACACTGCTCAAAACAATTAAAGGATATTGCAGTTTTAGGTGGATTTTGTATCTGGCAAACTTTTTAGCTGATTGAGACATGGTCGAAAGACATAGTAGGTTATATGAGAATAAATTACACATGTTTGGCAGAAAAAAATGCATTTTATTGCGCATTTGTGTACAGAAGGAAAAAAACAAAATTTGTGCATATGAGAAAAAAAGAATAAGAAAAGGTGTTTTCTTCGAAGAAAATCATTTTCAGTAGGGGGTATGGTTTCCACGAGCGGCCAGCAATGTTGAACACCTTTGAGGCATGGACTCAATGAGGCTATTAATGACGAGTTGGGGTATTCTGCCCCACTCTTCCAGAAGAGCTCTTTCCAGTTCTTGGAGAGTTTGTGGGGGTTGTTGGCGGCCAGAAACTCGTCTTCCTAGAGCGTCCCAAACGTGCTCGATTAGATTCATGTCTGGAGAACACGCTGGCCATTCCATTCGAACGATTCCTTCCTCGAAAAGGAAATCCTCCACCAGGTTTGCACGATGTGGCCTGCAGTTATCGTCCATTAAAATGAAGTTATATCCGATTGCTGCAGCGTAAGGGACTACAATAGGTCTGAGGATCTCATTCCTATATCGGCGACCAGTCAGAGCTCCATCTCGAATGATGTAGAGGTCAGTGCGACCGTCAATGGAGATGCCACCATACACCAACACTTTTCCACCGCCAAATCTGACACTTTCGTGCACGAACGCAGGATTATTCCTACTGCCACATTCCCTCCAGATGAAAATACGCCTATTATCCGGATGCACAGAAAAACGGGACTCGTCAGAAAACAGAATATTGCTCCATTCATTTCTCCTCCAGTTGACATGCTCGGTTGCCCCCTCCCTGCGGTCGCGACGATGCCTTCATGTTAATCTAACACATATCATCGGTCGGCGAGCATACAGACCTACAGCATGCAGCCGGTTTCGGACAGTCTGAGTTGAAATCGTGGTGCCTGTAGCCGAGCGAAAGTGTTGTTGGAGAAGAATAGCGTTCATGTTTCGGTGTCTCCGAGCTGTTAAGGGGTCTCAGGAGTCTTACTTTTTACCTGGTAGTGCAACTTAGCAACATGTCACATTTGATTTTTTTTCTCAGCCCCTATAAAACATAAATGCATAAAATTTTTAATATAGACAACTTAATACCTCTTCTATTAAAAATAATTTTTTTAATATTCTACATTGAAATTCTATTTTATTTTTTTAATGTTTAATTTTCATAAAAAAAAATTAGACTTGTATCTATTGCGCGCAGGATTCTGGCAAAACTATTAGTTCAAGAGCGGTTAAAAAAGTTGATAATGGTGTAAAATTAATGTATCTTGAACTTATACCTCATTTTAAAGCAATTTATGCATTTACTTATTTAAAATTTAAATTAAAATTGAAAAAATTGAAAAAAAAATCATTTTTATTAAAAAAATTTGCCAATTATGAATAATCAATGTAATTAAAATTCTAAATTTGAGGTATAAGTTGTTCTTTAACTTAAAATGAAGATATTTACCAAGTTTCATACAAATTGCTTTATTATTTTTTGAGAAATGTTGCGCGCAGTCAAAGAACAATTTAAATTTTATATCAAAATTAAATATAAAAAATATATAATAAAAATTCAATATAGAATGTTAAAAAAATTATTTTAAACAGAAGAGATATTAAGTTGTCTATATAAAAAGTTTTATGTATTTAAGTTTAATAGGGACTGAGAAAAAAAATCAAATGTGTATGTTGCTAAATCGCACTACCAAGTAAAAAGTAAGACTCCTGAGACCCCTTAACGCTAAATACCGATCTTCATTGGGCGTTGTTGCCCGTCTACGACCTTGCCCTGGTCTTCGGCCTGCACATCCACTCTCCAAAAAACGGTTCCAGATCCTGGAAATGACACTTTGTGACACTCCAACGGCTTGCGCTACTTCGGCTTGAATTTGGCCCCCTTCTAACCTACCAACAATTCTCCAAGCTTCTGAATCTGTCAAATGACTTCGCTGAGACATCGTACTCATCGAAACAAAGCAATCACTGAATGCCGATCATCCTTGTCTTCATTCTCTTTTATACAGTTGAAAGTCAAATTTCCTTCGCTGCCGCTGAAGCGACGTTTTTGACGTCGAACTCAAAATTTGCATACTCCACAGTTTGAAAACCAGAAAAATTTGCATTTGTGATTCTCTTCTTTTATTTTCGGCAAAAAAAATTCGTTTATATCTTTATTTTATATAAAACTTCAAATATCCTTTACTTGTTTTGAACAGTGTATTTATATATATAGCCATTAATTGTATTACAATATATGAAACATTGGATTTAATATCTTATACCACATTGAACATGAAGGGAAAAAGATATTTAATTATGAATAATTAAAATGAATAGAAATGGAATTTGTTGGACCAAAGCAGAATCGTTGGGCCCCTAATACTTTGGAACTGCAAATGAAGTGTGTGGTTTCATCTTCGTATTTGCCATTAAAAAGCAAAATAATACGAATTTGGGGCTACCAACACACATAAAACCAAAACCAAATTAAGAAAAAACATCAAAATCAAGGCACATCACACCTACTAAATTGGATAGCAAAATGGAAAGGGAAAATTAGACTAATTATCGCCAACATGATAATAACAAATAAATTAATAAATCAAAGACGGAGCAATGTGATAATAGAAAAAATAAACCATACACCATAGTTTACCCTATTAAGATTTAAAACAAAATCATTTCATTTGACTGTGCTAAGCTAAACTCAATATCTTAATATAAGATAATTTAAGATTTAAAAATAGATAATTAATTAATTTACGATATACACTTAGAATTTCACTATAGGTCTCCTCTTTATTAAAAGTTCGGTACAATTTAATTATGTAAGTTAATTAAATTATATTAATAGAATTAATTGATGTAACTATACAGTTATCCATACATTAGTGTTAATTAAACATCCATTATGATGTGTTTTTCAATTTAACAAATGCATTTCCCACTCTCATTTATTATTTACTTATTTATTTTTAATACTTATATACATAGGTATATATATATATCAATATCTTTATCTAATGTTTGAAATTATTAATTATTTATGAAAAAATCTAAATCAAAAATTTCCTCTTCTCTACTTTTAAAAACAGTTTATTTTCCCGAAATGCACACCTCAGTTCTTTTTGAACACAGATAAATTAACAAAAACGAACGCTAACATTTTTACACACATGCTCATAAAATAATTCAAACTACAAAAAAAAAGGATCATATTTTCTTACGCGCCGCTTAGAAAGAACTGTAGAAATAAAAAGATAATGTCTTTGATTCACAGTTTGTCGTTTGCAATTAGAAAACTTCTTACAGTTTGATATGTCTGTTGCTAGGAGACATCTGCCAGCATAAATTTAAATAGCACTTTATCAAACAAAGATTATTCTTTTATATTTATTTTCAGTTTTTATGTAATTTCTGTAAGAACCCCGTTTTACCTAGGAAATGTGCAAACGATTTGTTATTTCCCTTAAAATATGAATTACTTCACAAAATGGATAGTATAATTGCACTTAATAGCCTTTCATCAACATATACAAACAGCTCTTTCCTTAATCTTTTTTCAAAAACTATTTTAGTATGCTTTGTCCTGTACAAAATAAACACGTCGAAATGAAACATTCTTACACGTGAGGGATTATTTAATCCCAAGAGGCATATTCCTCGTTTTCAGTTAATAAGCTGGAAAAAACATTCTTTCACCTATCTCTTCTCAACCTTGAAAGAAGGTTAGAAGCGTACTGAAAAATGTATATATACAGGGTGTCCCTAAACTCATGGTGTATACGCTAGGGGGCGATAGAACACATCAAGACGAGTAATAGTAAATAGGAAACCAAGGGTCCCCCAAAGGAGATAGCCACCATTAAAGTTTGGGGTCCAAAATTTCAAATACCCATAAAAAACGGAAAAATTAGTCGATTGATTTGCGGTTTTCACTAAAACTATTCTTTATGTTGGTATTTTCTTAAAAATAAATTATAAAGATAAATTTCAAAAAATGCCGATAGAGGGAGCTTTAGACTTTGAAGTAATGAAAAAAAATTTTTGCCGTGATTTTTTGCATCTCATTAATTGGTTTCGTAAGCTTAGACTTACATTTTGAGCTCAAAATCTGAATAGTTGGGAGTGGTTAAGTAGCACAAACTTAACTGTGTTCAGAGGGTTTACATTTCAAATGATTATAAAAAACAGAAAAATTGGTCGATTCGTTTGCGGTTTAGGACGAAGGAAATACTTTAATCGTTTACATAATGAACATTAATAATGCTTTTAAAGTGCTCGAAAACAAATCAAGTATAAAATTTTCCAGTTGTTATTTAACATGCATTAGTAGTCATCTGTTTTATAACATTGACCATATTATCCTTATTTTTTTATAAGAATGGCGTATGTCATATACTTTGTGTTCTTACTAACTGAAGTTCAACATGTTGAAAACTAGACGGTTACTCTATATTAAGAAGAAATACAGACATTTCAAAAGCTCATATAAATTAAATTAATTGGAAATTACAAAATGTTATCCTAAATATATTACAAATCATTAAAAATGAAAACTATTCTGGCTGAAATTTTATTTATGTATCATAATGAAAATATTATATTTTATTTCGGATTTAATTTGGAAGTATATAAAAGAAAAACTTTAAAAAAATTACTTTTCATTTATTTTTCTTTTTTTAAAATAAATTTTTTCTGTATTACCTTGTGAGGGAGTGACCTTTAGTCATAAAGGCACTCTAGTGTTTCTGAGATCGTGACGTCAATAATTTAACATTTTGTAGGCGTAAAAGTGACATCTATCCTCTCTTTTACTTTAACTTTCTAGAGTGTGTGTGCTCTTTCGAATTCCGCAGTTAGCTCGCGGTTATTAGTATTATGTTAATGAGAAGTATCTCAGTTTGTCGCGTATAAAAGCTTGGGTGTGAGTTTGTGGGGTGGGTGTTTCTGGCCTTAGCCAGCAGCCAGCGTCTGTGTGTTTCTGGCCTTAGCCAGCAGCCAGCGTCATTGGACAACGAAGTTGATGATTGTTTAGTAAGGTGCTGACGATTAGAAAATAGCTACGGCCTCCAGTAAAGCGAAAAGGAGTTCAGATAGTGGATTAAAGATTCGGCCTTGGTAAGAAAGTTTAGAATCGTTCCGTTTTGATTATTTGAGAAATAAAGAAATATCCACAGCCACGGGCTGTGAAATTAAGATTTGTTTAGTAGATCAGCCAGGAAATAGTGTCAAGTGCTAGACGGTGCCCCGACTGAGCTAGACCGACGCCTGTGAGTATGATTTAGCTTTTCATAGTGTTCTCAGTGAGTGAAATTATAGACTGGCTCCACTTTCCTTTAGCCCTTATCATTTTAATAAACTGTGTTGTTTTAACCTAAATTCCTGAGTATGTCTGCATATAACGTTACAAATGACACCCAGCATGAATATACCGTCACAAATGGCGCCCAACGAAATGTCGGACATTTTGAGATTGTGCCACGGGTGTATTTCACCGGTGAGGGTGATATTAGTGAATTTTTAGTGAAATTAGATGATTATATTTTGTTCAATAATATACCTGAGAAAAACAGGTACGTAGTGCTTAAATGCTCGTTAAAGGGCGAAGCACTTTTGTGGTTAGAAAATATAGGAAAGTTTTTGATTACTGATGAAGTGAAAAGATTTGAACAAACTGTAATTGAGTTAAAGAAGGCATTTCCTCCCGTTAAAGATAAAAGTATTTTGAGAAAAGAGTTCTATTGTAATAAGCAGAATATATATGAGTCGGCGTCAAAATTTTATCTTCGTAAGCTGGAACTAAAAAATAAATTAGATTTAGATATTACATTTGAGGAATTGTTGGACATTGTCTTTCCTCTTTTTAATCCAAATATACAGGACTTTATTGAAGTTAGAGCACCGAAGAATTTTGCAGAAATGCACCAGATATTATCGAAGTATGAGTCTCGGCATAGCTCGGATCAACGGGATTTGCGTAACCGTCGGCAGAGACCTGTCACGGATAGTAATTTGAGAAATGAGGGGGAACGTAATTTTGTGAGAGGGGGACAGCGATTTCCGGATAATTTGCGTAATAGAAGTGATGGATTTGGTCGTAATATGTCGAATACGAGTAATGGTAATAGGAATGGTGGCGGTGCTAATAATTTTAGAAGTGGTGAGAGAAATATGCATGGAAATAGACAGAATAGTGGTTATGATCGTAGTGGGGGAGTACGGGACAGGAATGTTTCTTCGCAAGTAAGGAGATTAACTTCGGATGAGAATTTTGAAGGTATATCAGTGCAAAGGAGAGGTGTGAGGAGGTCGGGTCAGTTAAACTGGTAAGTGACTGTATTTCGGAAGGTATGCAGTCACAGGTCAAATCGAAAAAGCCTTCTGTGAGTTTAAATAAAATTACTATTAATCCGGTTGAATTACCTGAAGTATTAATTGTGTTAGATGGTATTGTCGTTAAAAGTGTCTTCGATACAGGGGCAGATAAGTCGTTCATTTCTTTTGATTGTTATCGGAAATATTTTTCGTATAAGAAGTTGAAAAGGTCAAGTCTGGTGGTTCAGTCAGCACAGGGAGTAGCTTGCGATAATAAAGGTTCAGTGGAATTGGAAGTTGAAATTCGTTCGGTTAAGACATGTTGGGAGTTTTGTGTGTTGGATGGATTAACAGTGCATTGTATAGTTGGTGTGGATTATATGAGGGATAGAGGAATTAGTTTGGATTTCTTTAAAAGGTCGTTAATCGTGAATAATGATGAGAATGTGAGTAAGAAAGAGCCTGTTTCAGTGTCAGTTAATTTGGAAGAGTCGGGGTTAAGTGAAATGGAGAGGGAGGAATTTAATAAGTTTTTAAATGAATTTGGAGAGGTTTTTTCTGATAAACCGGGTTTAACGCATGTTGCGTGGCATGAGATTGATACTGGTTTAAAAGCACCTGTTGCTAGTAAACCATATCGTTATGATAAAGTTAAACAAGGTATAATTGATTATCATATTCAAAAAATGTTAGCGGACGATATTATAATGCCAATTGAGTCGCCTTTTGCATCTCCAGTAGTGTTATGTCGTAAAAATAATGGGAAAAGTTTAGATAATCCAGAGGCATATAGGTTTGCAGTAGATTATAGAAAGTTAAATGCGATAACGCAATATCCTCAGTATCCTATTCCAGTAATTGACGACATTTTGGCTAATATAACGAGTACGAATTATATGTCAACGTTAGATCTTACGTCGGGTTATTTTCAGATTGCAATGAAGCCGGAGGACATACCTAAGACTGCGTTTATTACTCGGGACGGTTGTTTTGCTTTTAAGAGAATGAGTTTTGGTTTATCGGGAGCGCCGGCAACGTTTCAGAAGGCCATGAATAATATCCTTAAACCTTTGCTTGGTAAGGGTGTCTTGGTCTATCTGGACGACATAATTATAATGGCAGCTACTTTTGAAGAGCATTTAAGATTATTGAGGGAAGTATTTACGTTGTTAAGAGATGCTGGGTTAACGGTTAAGTTAGAAAAATGTAAATTTTTGAGAAAAGAGATAAAGTATTTAGGAGTTAAAATTACGCGTGATGGTATTAATATAGATAATGAGAAAATTGAGGCAATTACGTCAATGAATCCCCCCAAAAATAGTAAGGAAGTGGCGACATTTTTAGGGATGGTGGCTTGGTTTGCCAAGTTCATTCCACGTTTTTCGGAGTTATGTGAACCGTTGTATAATTTAAAAAGGAAAAGGGTTAAGTTTGTATGGTCATCAGCAGCTCAGAGATCGTTTGAATTATTAAAAGAGGCAGTAGTTTCCCCTCCTGTTTTGGCTCACCCCGATTATTCGTCTCAGTTTGAAGTGTATTGCGATGCGAGTGCAGTGGGGGTTGGAGCGATGTTAGCACAGAAAGGTCGACCTATAGCGTTTGCGTCAAGAATTTTAAATGCAGCGGAAAGGAATTATTCAATTACGGAAAGGGAGTGTCTTGCAGTAATTTGGGCTTTGAATAAATTTCGTTGTTTTTTCACTAATATACCGGTTAAAGTCATTACGGACCATTCAGCTTTGACAAAGTTAACTAATGGAAAGGGGTTGTCGTCTCGTATGGTCAGGTGGTGTTTGAAGTTAGCAGAGTATAATGTTGTTATAGAACATAGGGCTGGCAAGGAGAATGCGGTAGCGGATGCTTTGTCACGAAACCCGCATGGTGGTTTAGAGGTCACGGAGGAAGTTAAGTGTTGTGCATTGTCGTCGTTGGTGTTAAGGTCACGAGAGCAGTTAATAAGGGAACAGAAGCAAGATGAAGAATTTGGTAGCTTGTATCGATATTTGGAAAATCCTGATGATGTCCCGAGAGCAGATGTGCCAATGTTTGAGAAGTGGTCCCAATCTTTTAAGCTTATCGATGGTCTTCTTTTTTATTCTAAAATTGTAAATTCACGTGGTGAATTAAGAGTTTTTATTCCGGCTAGTCTTCGTAAGGCCATCTTGAAAGAATTTCATGATAATCCATTAGCAGGTCACTTAGGAATCAGGAAAACTTATGCTCGAATTTGTGAATCCTGCTACTTCCCTAAAATGCGGGAAGCAGTGCGCGCTTATGTCTCCAGCTGTAGCACATGCCAACGTTATAATTATAAAAATGTAAGTCCAGCTGGCAAATTAATTCCTATTAAAGTAAATTTTCCTAATGAATGTGTAGGTGTAGATTTAATCGGTCCTTATCCATTGTCTAATCCTAAAAGATATAGATTTGTTTTAGTTATAGTTGATTATTTTAGTAAATGGGTAGAGTTAGTCCCCCTCAGGAAGGCTTCTGCACCTGCAGTTGCCGATGCATTTTTTGAGAATTATATTTCTAAATATGGTGCACCAATTAGGGTAGTGAGTGATCATGGCCCTTGTTTCATTTCTGATATATTTAAGGCCCTGTGTGAAAAGCTGGAGATCGATCATTCTTTTACTGTTCCGTATCGTCCTCAGTCTAATATGGCTGAACGTGTAAATCGTACATTAATTCAAATGATATCTTCTTATGTTGGTTCTCATCATGCAAATTGGGACCAGTTTCTTCAGCATTTTGCGTACGCACTTCGTACGGCAGTTCACGAGTCAACGGGGAAAACGCCTGCTGAATTGTTTTTGGGTAGAAAAGTTATTACTCCATTCCAAAGGTTAGTTATGGTGTCAGATGCGGAAAGTCAGTACATGTGTCAGGATATTGAGAGGTTGGTTAAGGAAGCTCAAGTTCAAATGGGAAAAGCGCAAGAAAAGCAAGCTCAGTATTATAATATGCGTAGAAGGGAGTTAGAAGTGAAAGTTGGAGATTTTGTGTTGGTAGAAAAGCATTGGTTAAGTTCAAGTCGTCAAAAGAGAGTAGCTAAGTTTGGTCCGAAGTTTGTAGGTCCGTTCGAGGTTTTGGAAGTTCGAAATAATAATTTGGTTGTTGATGTCAATGGTGAAAGAATGACTGTTAATCTGGATCAGGTTAGAGTGTATAAGTTTAGAGAAAATGGTAGTGAAGGTTCTCATATGTCGAGTGGTGTTTCGCGAAATTCCCGATCCAATGAGTGTCCCGAGTCCAGCACTTCTTCGTCTAATTCTTTTCATCAATATTCAAGAAGAAAATTTGGTCAAACAGCTCCAAAAACTGTTATTGAAAGTCGACAGCCTAACAATCCGAGAGCAAAGTATAATAAAAATAAGAGAACTGTGTCAAATACATCGGACTCTGTGTGTCATAAAAGACAAAAAATTATAAATTGTCCAGTTCCTCCATCTATTAGACAACAACCTCACAAGCATAAATTAACTAATAGTTCACCATCTTCAGTGATTAATCCCCAGAAAAGATTTCGTTTGGACACTCGTAAAACTGTTAAGCGAACTTTAAATGCCGAATCTTTGCCTAACAAGAAACTACATAGGTCCGGAAAGAAACGTGGCCTGGGATCTTCGGTAACTTCGGGTGCGTCTAGAAAGAGGAGGCAACTCTCAGATTACCGGCAACAACAGTGTGAACCTCGCCATGGAGTGAACCCAGCGAACCGGCCAGAGCAGAGTCGTCGAGTGGAACCTACGAGTATTCCACGGCATCCATTCAGAACCAGGCTGCAGGCACGACAGTCAACTGTGGCGTCACCGTACAGTTCTGATGACGAGAGATCCTTCGTACAAGCCTTCTGGGACAGGAGGAGAAAGCCATCTTGCAGTATGAAGCCTGCTAGCAGTGAATCGTCTCTATGATTGGGTGATAATGTTCTTTATTAAATTTCTATTAGAGTGCATATATGTGGTAGCAATGTGAAGGAATAGAAAGCAGAGAGACTGTTTGGTACTTTTGGCCATTTTTGGAATTTTTTTGACGGACTCACGTTTAGTGCTTAATTGTGTTCAAAATTTGTTTGCAAAATTGTTAGTTTTATGTATATTGAAAATTTTGGTCTTAACTGCTTTTTAAAAATTCTGGATCTATTGTTAAATTGTTATATTATTTGTTTAAAATGTTACTATATTGTTATTGTTCATGTGTTATAAAATGTATGTTAATGTATGTTTAAATTTTCAGAAAGTACAGATAGTAATTTGAGTTATTTTGTACACGCGCCGCGGTTCAGGCGCGCACGTGTTTTGCGGTCAAGAAGTCCTTGACACGCGTTTCTATCTCTTATACTAACATTTAATGAATTAACTTTCTTCTTATCGTTCGTGTTTTATGAGTTGCGTTTTGTACTTTAGTTGAGAATGGTTTCCGCAAGTTGCGAAGTTTTAAGCTGCATTTGAATTTGAAATTGTGTTGTATTAAAATTGAATGTTAATGTGATTTTCTTGCAGGGAAGTATACCTTTTGTTATGTATTGATTCTGCTATTTTTCTTTTAGTTAATACAGATGAAGAGATTGATGACGTCATTTTGTAAATTTTTGATATTTTTTGATTGTTGCGTAGGCACAGCGATATGCCGCTGTACGTATGTGCCCCAATTATTGTTCAAGTGGAGTTAAGTCTGAAGAAGTTTGGGAGTTAGTTCATTGGCTAATGGGGATGTAGGTGTTACGTAGTAGCAGAGTTAGTTTAGTATGAAGTAAATGTAATTTTAGATGAAGTCGGAATTTGGATGAGGAAAGTTTTTGCGCATTGGGTTTTTTGGACTTGGTGCGAATTCTAGTATATTAAAAGTTACGGAGAAATTTTTGGGTAAAGTTATAGTTGCATTGCAATATTGAGGAAAATTTCGGAAGGTTAGTGTTTTGAGAAATTTTAGCACTCCCAGTGGAGTGGGTTGTTTTGAGAGAAGAAGTAATTAGTTTTGAAAGTTTTACGAGTTTTTGGAAGTTTTACGGAGGCTATTTGTAAGATAGAAGAATGGTTGGATTGGATATGTGAGGCAAACTGAGTTTTTTTTTTTGGTTGTGATGGGTTAAAGTTAATATTTTAAAAGTTATGTTTCGGCGTTAAATTTCACTCATCACTGTGTTTTATTACGGCTCTAAATTTATAACAAGAAAAAGTTCTGGGCATGCATTTAGCCCAGCCCTTTTTCTCTGCGGAGTTCGAGGGGGGGTTGTGAGGGAGTGACCTTTAGTCATAAAGGCACTCTAGTGTTTCTGAGATCGTGACGTCAATAATTTAACATTTTGTAGGCGTAAAAGTGACATCTATCCTCTCTTTTACTTTAACTTTCTAGAGTGTGTGTGCTCTTTCGAATTCCGCAGTTAGCTCGCGGTTATTAGTATTATGTTAATGAGAAGTATCTCAGTTTGTCGCGTATAAAAGCTTGGGTGTGAGTTTGTGGGGTGGGTGTTTCTGGCCTTAGCCAGCAGCCAGCGTCATTGGACAACGAAGTTGATGATTGTTTAGTAAGGTGCTGACGATTAGAAAATAGCTACGGCCTCCAGTAAAGCGAAAAGGAGTTCAGATAGTGGATTAAAGATTCGGCCTTGGTAAGAAAGTTTAGAATCGTTCCGTTTTGATTATTTGAGAAATAAAGAAATATCCACAGCCACGGGCTGTGAAATTAAGATTTGTTTAGTAGATCAGCCAGGAAATAGTGTCAAGTGCTAGACGGTGCCCCGACTGAGCTAGACCGACGCCTGTGAGTATGATTTAGCTTTTCATAGTGTTCTCAGTGAGTGAAATTATAGACTGGCTCCACTTTCCTTTAGCCCTTATCATTTTAATAAACTGTGTTGTTTTAACCTAAATTCCTGAGTATGTCTGCATATAACGTTACAAATGACACCCAGCATGAATATACCGTCACAACCTTCCTAGAGTTTTAAATCAATTATTAGCAATTAACTTATTAGTTACATTTACATTTCATTAAAGCTTTTGTAGCCAAATTCAGTTTTGTAACATCGTATCTATTTATTCTATATTCATAATGTGGCATCACATTTAGAATGATGCCTACATTTACTGCTATCATAAATATCTAAAGCGCAGTAAGTATATTTTTTTATCACTAAGACCATGAAAAAGTCATTATTGTTCCTTTTATTAAAGACATAATCTGTAAATAGGAGTTATATATTAGAATTATAACAGAAGATGTATTGTAGCTATTCAGAGAGATATTTGAACCGTAACTATCATGTAAACACTTATGAAAAGACATATTTATTCGGATATATAAAGCAGTAAAATGAAATATTTGATTTGTATGAATAATGTAAAATTGAAAATTTAATCTGAGTTCACTTCAGAATTCCATTTTTCCATTTTTAAAGCAATGAAATCGCAACATTTTCTGAATAAAGAAGCTTAGCATGCAGTTTCATGTAACTAACTATAAGATGTAAATTATTTGATTCACAAAATGCACTGAAAAAAAAAATTAATCTTTCATTTTAATGTTTATTAAAATTAAAGGCTAATAGTAGCAATTTTTATTAACTGATGTATGCAGTATTATGATATAATAATATAGTTACAGAATCATCGTTGCAGAATTTTGATGAGTTATTTCAAATTTTATGAATACTGAATCAAAAAATGAAAAGATATTAATAAAAGTTGTCTTTTATTCTATTAAATCCTGTCGCACGTAAATATATCAGTGATATCCTATAACAAGTAATAAGGTTGCCATTCAAGATTATCATGATGATTACGTCTTATTCAAGATAAAGTTACATCATTTCCACATTTTGCAAAAGGTTGCAGCCAAATTTAGACCACTTAGATTATTTTCAGGAATAAACTCTCTTCATTTTGGAATATCTCCAAAATACAATAATATGTGATCAATCTATCCATATACTAACTATATAAATATTTTAGGATAATTAATTTTTGAAAATCATAAATTTTGCTTTATTTGGAAAAATAACAAAATAAATCAAAAGGAGTCCAAATTTTCCGACAGTTCGCCTAAGGTGGACGCATTGTGACAATAATTTTTGTAAACAATGTTAAGCTTAAAATGTTACATTTTAAAATATTATGCTTAATAATAAACAATATTAGGCTTAAATTATAATTTCAAAAGGGTTTAAAAAATATAAAATTGGAAATACTTTAGAAAAAAAAATACACTGAGATTAATCAAACGCAAAATATTATACATTCAAACAATATTGATTTCGGTGAATTGCCTCTGAGTCTAGAAATCTTCTCTTCCGTTTCCAAAGGTTTGATATTTAATGCTTTTTAAAGGCAAAATAGAGGAATCCCCACAAGAACAGTAAAAAAGTCTCCTCCCTCTTCCTCCACAGAACCGCAAATATCCTGCCGGATAAAAAATGTATGAATTCAACGACTCAAATGTTCTGTAGAAATAAAGAATGAACGAAAATAAATAGAAACATGCAAAATTAAATACGTTGAAAGCAAAAATACATAAATATATAAAGCTTTTTAAAAATATTTATGTAGGTCTAAACTCTACAAAGAATAACGATCTCTCTCTCTCTCTCTCTCTGTATATATATTTATAGAGATAGAGAACGCCTCAAAGGCTGAAAATAATAAAAAATTGCCGAAATTGACTCTTTATGTATTTACGGGAAATTTACATGAGTGGCTTTCTTTTAAGGATATATTTAAGGTTACTGCACATGAAAATTAAAATTTTTAAGAGACCACACACGTTCACTAAGTGCGACCAAACAAGTAAATACAAAACGAAACTTTTGAAACGAAAGCCATACAAAGCATAGCTTTTCAAAGGTAACTTCGATGGTTGCGACTTTAAATGAGAAAAATATGCACAAATGTGTGCAGATGTAAAAATAATGTATCGCATGATACTTATTGATAAAAGTCAACATGATTTACAGCGCATAGTTTGGAAAGATACTGTAATTGGTGAGATGCAATATTATGGGCTATGTACAGTCAGATATGGCACAACTAGTGCCCCTAATTTAGCCATGCGCTGCCTTAAACAGCTTGGTATGTATAGTGAATCTAAATTTCCGTATGCTTCAGGTGTGGTGCAGTCAGATTTTTACATGAATGATGTTCCGACTAGAGCAGCTGACTTAAAATCAGCTAAGAGACTGCGAATTACACTTATTCAACTATTAAATACGTGCTCTATGAAGCTACACAAATGGTAAGTGAAGATAAGCAAGAAATCATGCGTTTGAACGATGATTTAAATGAAACATTGACGAATACTTTGAAATTATAATTCTACAAGGACTACAAAACAAAAACATAGATGGGAGACTAGGGATAATTGACCATACGGGAGGCTTGACCCACCTGTCATATTCCATATTTAAATGTGTTTTAGACTTTTATTGCCAGATCACAATTAAAGCTAATGAAATGATCAAACAGCAATCTTCATTCCATGCAGGCAAATGAAACAGGTGTAAACAGAATCAGTTGTGATGTGTTTTGAACAGAAAACGCGAGTTTTTTAGGAATATTTTGTAAGTTAATTTAGATAAAATATGGCATGGAAATTAAAGTAATTAGGTTTTTAGTAATGCACAAACATAGAGCTTTCATTCTAGGTATGATATTTGGGCTGTAAATAAGGCTTTAAATAACTGTGCTATTTATTGATTATAAAATAGTTAGAAGGGGAGGCTTGACCCAGACAATGTGAGGTAAGGTTGACCATGATGAAAGCTCCTTTAATTAAGTATTTTTGGAAATCTCTTTATTATTAATCTCGGTATATAAAGTGTTAATGTTACAATTCGTAAAAAAATATACAAAATTTCTTCTGTAAAGCTACAGGAGCCACACAAATGTAAGTTATTAAAATTAATCATCAATTAATGCGACAGAAATTATCACATAACTAATATAAAATGATCTGTCAGACCACTCTCAAAAAAGAATTTAAGACCGTATTAACTTATATTGTTTTTGCACTTAACATTTTGTACGGACTTTTAGAATTAAAATGCAACATGTCTCACATGTCTCTGTGATAGTACTTAAGTACCAAATGAATAAAGAAATCGATAGTGTTTATATATAAAATGAAACTGACAAGTTAAAGAGTAAAAATTGAAAAAATCAGTGGTCTGTGAGGCCAGTAAGATCCGTTAAAATACAATGATATTCTTGGGTTTTTTTTAACTGGTTAATCGTGTAGCATAAAGGTATACTGCGTTTCTGAAACTTATTTCATTTGTTTAAACCTTACAAAATAAAGATATTTTTCAGTTTTTAACTTATTTTATGCATATACATGTTTGTTACTGTCAATATTTCAATACAAAATACAATGAGTCAAACCTCCCATACAGTGTATCAGGCCTCTCATATGTGGGAAGCCTTGGCCCATTATTTTCTCAAGGTTAAAATCGATCCTTTTTCAAATTTCTTAAGTACTACACTTACCTCATAATATTATTCTGATACCTGATTGTATAACGAATAAAATGATACATTAAACCTTCTTCTGGGATCAATATTTAAAAAGTTAAAAATCATTTAATAAAAAGTAGGACAGCCATCTCTAGTCTCCCCCATATATAAAGAAGTTGGAAATTGCACGTGAACATAGCAAATAAGGTGCGTTCGTATGATAACAAAGTTTTAAAAATATTCAGATCTTACTGATAGAGTACAGTGCACTTCGGATAGAGTATAGTAGTCGAAATCTTTGTGTTTCTGTAAATATGCAGAAAGTAATATTTATTACACCTCAGCAACGTATATCTTATTCATAAAATGTAAAATAGTTGAACATAATTAAAACACGCCCCAAACAATGTTTCCCCGTGCAGCATTATGTAGTGGAATACTTTTGTGTGACCCTTTAATTTAATAATAAAAATTCTTTGGATCCCAGATTGTACAGAATGCATAGTTTAGTATATATTTCATAGATTCATGCCAATTCTATTATGTTCGAATGAGTGTAACATCATAAAAATGCATTTGAAACTTTTTTCCCATTGACCGTAATGTAATGGAATACCTTTGATTGTCCCTGTAAATGATCTATGCATCCGACTTTCATAACATTTGAAATGACTCGATAAAATTACGTAATAATTATATGTTTTAAATTTCAAATGATTAAAATGCATTTGATTTTTTTTCCCCCATTGACTGTAATGTACCGGAATCCTTTTGATTGTCCCTGTAATTGATCTATGCATCCGATTTCCATAACATTTGAAGTGACTCGACAAAATTACGCAATAATTATATGTTTTAAATTTCAAACGAACAAAATGCATATGAAACTTTTTTCCCCATTGACCTTAATGTAATGGAATCCTTTTTATTGTCCCTGTAATTGATCTATTAATTTCATAAAATTTGAAATGACTCGACAAAATTATGGTATAGTTATGTATTTTAAATTTCAAACGATTCGGTTGGGTAGTTTTTGCGTTGTTATATGCGGACGGACAGACAGACGGACAGAGCGACAACAATAGGTGCTACGTATTTACATAATTAAGAACGCGCCTAATAAAAGGAACATATATAATGTATATATATAACTTCATAATAAAATAAAAATAATTCTGAATAAAACATTTGATTATGTAATAAATGCTACATTGTTTTTCTATTTTTTTTCTACTTTTCCATGAATAAAATCATTTTTGAAACTATAGAAACAGTAACTTTTATAACTTTCTTTAAAAAAATGATTATAAATTTACGTTATAGGCAATATTTTAATTGTTTATCATAAAACTTTTCTTTTTATAAAAATACCTAATTACGAAAAAAAAAAAGAAAGGAAGAAAGAAAAGAGCGATAATGAGATAATGGAAATCAAATTAACTTTTAGATTCTAAGTAAGATTGGCAGAAAAAGATGCAGGTGATTGTTTTGAAAGCATTTAGAAACTTTAATTCTAGTAAAATGTTACAAAAGAATGGTATTCTAATTGAGAAATTTCTAAACGTGATAGGACCTTAATGAATCGTCTGATCTGGTTTCTAAAAGGAAATTGTATTTTTCCTTTACGATAGTATTCAGTATTTCGAAGTCGAAAATAGCTTTGAAGTACATATACATAATGACAAGAAAGAAAAACGATTCATTACGCAGATATTTTGAATCACTTTCCAACACTTATAAGTTATTATTAGTAAATTTAATTTATTTTCCTACAATAAAGTATATGATATCTACACTCTTAAAACGAAAGAGTTGATTTGGCTTCTCATGAAAGAGCTGTAATTTTTTCGATCATAAAAGAGTTGTTTTGCAAACGATTAAATCTTCTTGATCTAAATTGATTATTTAAATAGCTCAACTTTATTTAAATTAGTTAAAACTCGAGTTATTTCAACTCTTTTTTGAGAAGCTGCCTTTCAATATTGAGATGAGTGGATTTCAGCTCAAGTTGAGCTATTTTGTGGCTGACTTTTTAAGAGAGTAAGTAAAAAATTCGTTGAAGGCCATAGAATTTCAGAAAATGAGATTTGAGAATAAAAAAAGGTTTTCTTCAAGTGCATTATAAATGAAACTAGTTGGATGTGTCAATCCCAAAACTTTCTTCTATCTCATAAGTGCATCTTAATATTTAAAAAAAAAAAAAAAACGTGGTGACCCCAAAGTTACATACTATTGAATTTCCTCTAACATTTCACCTAGCCTAATGAGATTCTGGTATTCGAAAAGCCTAACAAACAAAATTTCATTAATATTCTGAGAAAATGAGCTTAGTAGTGCCTCATGTTGGGTAATTTATACTAAAACCTAATAAGCATCTATTTATGTCAAAACCTAAGAGAATCTGAAATTTGATGGAATTTCGTCCATTAGTTCTTGAGATATAGTTCTAACAAAAAATTTGCAAAACGTAGCACAGCAACACCATATATTGGACAATCTATGCCAAAACGTAAAAAAGCGTCTAATTATGTTAAGGTGTAAAAGAATCTGAAGTTTGATGAAATTCTGTGCATTAGTTCTTGAGATATAGCTAGTTTAAAAAAACCGTGTAAAATATAGCACAGCAGCACCATCAGTTGAAGGATTTATAACAAAACGTAATCATCGTGTAATTATGTTATATGTCATTTTGTAACAAAATCTGAAGTTTGATGAAATTCTGTGCGTTGGTTGTTGAGATATAGCTATCGGAAAAATCGTGCAAAATGCGGCATAGCTGCACTACCTGTTGTAAGGTTAATACCAAAATGTAATCAGCGTCTATTTATGTTATATATTCTAGTGTAACAGAATCTAAAATTTGATAAAGTTCTCTGCATTAGTTCTTGAGATATAGCTATCGCAAAAATCGTACAAAATGTAGCATAGCAGCGCCACCTATAGGGCAGTTCACACCAAAACCTTATCAGCGGCTATATATCTCAAAGTATCGTAGAATCTGAAGTTTGGTGAAATTCTGTGCATTAGTTCTTGAGATATAGCTATCATGAAAATCATGAAAAACGTGGCACAGCAGCGCCACCTGCTGGCCAATTTACACCAAAACTTAATCAACGTCTATTTATATCAAGGGGTCACAGAATCTGAAGTTTGGTGAAATTCTGTGCATTAGTTCTTGAGATATAGCAATCTTGAAAATCATGAAAAACGTAGTATAGCAGCGCCACCTGTAGGCCAATTTTCACCAAAAACCAATAGGCACTAATTCATATCAAGGTGTAACTGAATATAAAATTTTATGAAATTTCGAGCATTAGTTCTTGAGATAGAGCGCCCACAAATTTTTTGTCACATACAGACAGACAGACAGACATTTTCTAAAAATAGTCAAAACGTGTTCAGGACCTTCTAAAACGTATAAATCCGTCGAAAACCGGAAGTCGAAAATTTTCATGAATCCAATACTTTCTTCTTGTAAAGATAGAAGAAAGTAAAAAAGAAAGAAAGAAATAAGTCAGTAAAAACTTATTTTTTAGTGATTGCTGCCCTTATTTGATCATGTTGATAATGGGAGGTAAGATTTTCGTATAGCGCGATATGTGACCAATAAAATATATATTTATCACGTAATGCATTCAAAATTAAATTAGTTCAACCCTTTAATGTAGAGATGAGACGGGCTCAGCCAGAGCCCGAAAGCCCGAGCCCGAGCCCGGGCCCGACACGGGCTCGGGCTCTATTTTTATTTTAGACATCGGGCTCGGGCGGGCCTGGGCTCATTTTTTCTAAAGCCAAAAAATTTTATTTACTCATGTGTAGAAAGGATTGAAATAACTTTTTCCACCTAAAATTGCTTACTTATTTCTTTTCAAATCATTTTATTTCTTTTTTATCAAAATGACGGGAGAACTGAATGCTTGTTTATTTATTTTAGTATTTCATTGCAGTTTCAAATGAAAATTTGTGATAATTACATATTTATGTCTGCGGAACTTCCTCCAACGATCTATTTATATGGCGCCAATCGTAACAAACATAACAATAAATTTAATCTTTGTTGGCTTTTCGTTTGTAGAAAATAATTTTTAATGGGATCGTTTATTTATTTATTATTTAGTTACATAACACAAAGATATTATTTTCTTCGGTTTTTGGTAGACAAGAATTAGCTAGAGGTTTTTTGGTAGACAAGAATTAGCTAGAGGTTTTCAAATTTATTTAATACTCGATTGTGCATGAAACATAGTCGTTTTTTTTATGAAAATAACTTTAGTGATTATGCATTTGTCATCATGAATATGAATTCTGCTAATGCTGAGGACGCTGTTCCTTCTCGAAGTCACTTTTCTCCGTAAGTAAATTTTATTACCATGTTATTCCAACAGAAAGCAATCGATCAGTGTTTCCTCTTTTTCTATAAAAACATAGGACCTTTAAAATAACAATGCCACTATTTTTAATTTACGTTGATTTTCAGGTATCTGTCAATCATAGAAGATTGTTATGAGAAAAGAATCCATTATAATGAAATATGTACACTTTTTACAGAAAATTGAAAAACGTTGTTCGATTCGCTAGCTTACAAATAGTAATTTCTGCAAATTTCATGCATTTATTCGTTAAACAAAAACGTTTCCATAAAATTTGCTTGTTAAAGAAGGAAAGAATATGAGAATACTTTTACATATGAAGTATATTTTTGTTTTATACGAATTTTGATAAGAATGAATTTAAATTTTCATTTAAAAATCATATCTATGTAAGAAGTTTTTAAAAATGAGATATTAATTTCGAAACAATTTTTAAATACAATACAATTTTATTTTGTATATTTTTGGTATCGGGCTCGGGCTCTGGTGACAAAAAAATTTTCGGGCTCGGGCGGGCTCGGACTTAACATCGTCGGGCTCAGGTGGGCCCGGGCTCCGAAAAAAGAGCCCGAACTCATCTCTACTTTAATGCACTATTTTTTCTTCTTTTTTTATGATAAAATATATTTGAAGCCTATATATCGGTCTGATATAGGGGAAATAATAAAAAAGAAAATTCAAATTTTCAGCTGATAAATGATATTTTATGGCGTGTACCCTAAGTTTGTAACGGTTGTGTGCACGTACTGGGTGTCGTTTGTAACGTGAGGGTGGTTATGTAGATAAAATGAAGACATAATTATAGATATAAGTTAAAAACCAAAGTTTATTTAAACTGCTAGGACTCAGGGAAGGTGGAGCGTCAGTTCGATAATTTCAATAACTTGCCACAATACCAAAAGATTAATCTCATAACTATACTCACAACCTCGGCACTAGACGAAACTGCGGGGAAAATCAAACTAACTTCTCGTTCAGATTTCAGCTAGACGCTAGATAAAATCTTTATAAGACAGCCCGTGGCTGTAAACACTCTTTATTATAAAGAATACTCAACGTAATTAAACTATCTCTTACCACCGGCAATCTCCTTGGATAGCTCCACTCTGAATAAACTAACTCGATGCTCACTGATGGATTGCTCACCCTTAACCCCCTGATTGCCCAGCCAAAGGGTAATATTGTAATGTTGTTTTCTCTGTAATTCATTAAAAATATAAAAAAAGATGTTTTTTTCCAACCTGGTGCAAAATACGTTATTAGTATTGGTGTATAATCTTTGATAGCATCAATCCTAAATTAATTTTTCAGAACTGAGTGTTATTTGTGGAATTATACTAATTTAAATATTGCTTATGTTGCAGTGAAACCTGCAGCTTAGTGTGTGAAAAAATCATAGCGGCAGTCAGGAGATTAAAACATTATCTCATTCATTGGAGGCTAATAATCTAACTCACTATAGCGAAATCTAATTCACCTGGCTGGCCTTCGCCACCTTCTCCTCACACACGCTGCACTCAAAGCTTTTATGCGTTGCAAACTGAAGTCGATACTATAAATTTGCATATTACTTCTAACCGCGTCATAACTGTAGAACCGAGGCGACACACACGCTCTAAAAAGTTTAAGTGAAATAAAGGATAGAGGTCGCTTTCACGCCACACATGTTAAAACACTGACGTCACGATCTCACAAAAATGCTAGAGTGCCTTTATCACAAAGGACACTCCCTCACAAGTTCATAATCAGGGTTTTAAAACATAGTATTGCTATATGTCACAACTAAATGAGCTTAAATTAAATAAATTTATCCGCTTGAACTGATACACTGAAACTTTTTAATATTATAATTTTAAGTATTTGGTAAAAGTAATGAAAATAAATTTTCCCTTAATTGTTTGATAGAACTTTTTATTTGTTTGTTTGTGAAGAACAAATTCCTATTTTTTGCCAAATGCAACCATCTTACATGGACAAAACAAATATTATTCTATTATTTGGACTGTTCTTGATCAATTACAGCAATCATATTGACTAAATTTATGGTACATATTATGATACATATAGTGTTTATAGGTACGTGCCAAATCTGATTCCAGGTGCTGCGAAGGGTTAACCCTTTTCCGGCGCACTACTCTTTAAAGTTGGAATTTAAAGCGACAAAAAAATTAGGCAATCTATTCAGGCCTAGAGGAGTACACGGGTATTGTTTTGTAACGATTGCACTAACCATTTTAATTATACAGCTGTTGCCGAAGTGGTAACCTCCCATAAGTAAAGCATTGATAAGCGCAGTGAAAAGAGCATTGCTGTGAAGCGCGTAGTACAGTAAGACATTTTACCTATTATTTAAAAACAGTAGAGTTTGATCTCTGTGGTGCTGCCATCTAGAACTCATAAGAAAGATTTAAAGTAGCCGTTAGAGTAGTATTTGAAATATTCACGGAGTTTTTGTGTCTCTAAAGAGGGGGAACTTTAGGTGTTGCCGACACGGCAACACTGCGCGTTAAGGGGTTAAAACAACTGACGGAAACGTACTTTAAGCAACTAAGGTTTTATTCAATCCTTTAAACAAATTATTTTGTATATTTCTGGACGTGATGATAAACGTTGCGTATTTTCGTAAATATATAGAAAACATGCAGTGCACTTGATTCACTTCGTCATGTTAGAAGTAGCATAACATCACTAAATTTCACCGCAAACTTTTTTTTTCACTTTGATCATAATATATTGAAATCCTTTCACGGCATCCCTATAAATCAACAAAAATAGCTAATAATTCTATACGCCTCAAAAAACATGTTTTTGTTTATCTCAGGGATCTATATCTATTTCATTCTAACCAAAATATTATAATATCAATAAAATTAACCACAAGTAAAATTTCTCGTCGATCATAATGTAAAAGAAATCTTTTTTGCAGCCCTGTAAACGAATTGTAAAAGCTACTCATTCTATACTCCCCCCAAAAAATGTTGTTCTTCTGAATGATGCAGATTAGTCCAGTTATGATTAAATTACCCCAATATCAAAAACATAACCCCCCCCCCTCCATCTACAGACACACACAACACACACATTGTAATTTAAGGAAATTCTTTTGTGAATCCTCTCAAGTTAACACTATAGGCTATGCAAAGTCATTTATAATACTGAACATTCTACAATAAAGCTCATAACACATGGAAGTTGTTTTGCAATCCATGTTTTTATATATGTTCATATATTTAGGGCAGTCAGAGTACGCGCAGTCAGACGAAAGGTATTCAAGGAGAAAACTTTTCAAATATGTTGAAAGCTGTTAAAATTACATTTTCAGATAGACTTCGAAAATACCAATTTAAAAATTTTAATAAAGAATCATACATTCGGAGTATTTTAATTAGAAGTATAATTACGAGATATAATTATACAAAACCCGGATAAAAAATATAAATTCACAATCATTGTTTATTTTTATCTTTTAAAGCAATTTTTGGAAAAGCAATATTTTTTAAGGCTTAATAAAGTAATATAAAAATGCACAAAAGAAATACTTCAATAGTGATTACACTTAATGATACTTAGGAAACCAAGTATCTTTGGCTATGTACGAAGACATCGTCAAGATTCCTGATATAAACATGTGTTATAAATATAACTGGTCTGTATCTACTAATAAAAGTTTCAATATAAAATTGTACATCTGGATACACAGTATAGGCAATGAAATCTGGAACTAACAAATATTTTTTCTTATAACTTATGAATTGTATTAACCTGTCTTTTAGGGAGTGCATCATTTATGCATTTTTATATTAATTATTTTTTTCATGAACAAGAAATTTTCTATAAAATCTGATAATATTTAGAACATTGTATATTTTTTTATTTAGTTAGATTTTTTTTATTTTTTTTTTTATTAATAATAGCTATTAAGAAGGAAATATTTCGTTGTATGAAAAAAAGAAGAATTAGTTTTTAATTTTCTTACTAAATTTAAACATTAAATACAAATTCATTATGGTCTACAAGTACCAAATTTAATAAATATATTTACTAACCTATATGCAACTAAAATAAATTTTCGATGGAATCTTGTATATTTACAGCAATATTTCGATGACTATATATTCAATGAAAAGATATCTTTTCCAATATTTGTTTAAAAAATGTTATCCATTAAAATATATTTTGACGCATATGAAAATTGAACTGAACTAATTTCTACAAAATACCATTTATGAAAATATTTTACAGTATATCTTAATAATATCGCTAATCATGAATTGCGACATATTAAAAATATCATTTTACAGTGTAAGGAATCTTAAAGTAGCGCATAGAGTAAATTCCTTTTTATTAATTATTCTTTTTTATATAGGTAAAGATGTAGGAAAAATTTCCGTGATATGTTAAATGCATATACATATTGAGTAGCAAGTATTGTTTGATAAAATAGTTGTTTGATTAAGGAAAGCATTTTAAATAAAGTTTTACATATTAATATAATAATTATTAGAAGCAAACTTTAATTTTAGAAGCGAAATAAAATATTTAAAATGCTACAGCTTTATTTGAAATGTAATTATTACGATAAAAGACTTGACATTAACTGAAATATTTTATCTTTGAAACAAAGATATTCAACCAATTTATACCATTTTTCATCTATAAAGTATATTTATCAAGTAGCAATTTGTTAACAAATCCGTTTGAAAAATTACAGTTTAATATGTAAAGACATAATTTTCAAATAATTTTCAAATTCAAAAATTTTCATATAATTACTTTAGTCGTAATCATGATATGTTGGAGAATCGTCATTGAATGCACATTGCAGCTGATAACACTCTTAGGTATTATAATTAATTAAAGTATTTATAACTTCCATATAATTTAATTGCAATTATCATGTGGAATAGTAAAGCTAATGCCACATATGCTTTTAAAAGGAAATTTTACATAATATTCTACTTTATTTTTTATAAGGCACAAAGAAGAATTTTATTAAATTTTAATAAAGCTATTCTAAGTATATTTATACATTCTTTAAGACGCTTTTTAACACCTAGCATACGTTTAAAATGAAGTTTTATATATTGTTCTAATTTATTTTTTAAAATTCACAAAAGTAATTTTGTAAGATTTAACAAAACTATTCAATTATTTTTATATATCTCAATAAACATTCTTTAATACCATGCATATATTAGAAAGGAATATTCACATTTTCGCATATTTTTTCCATTTTATCTTGTACTATAATACGAGCAAAAATTGTCTAACTTTTATTTTAAAAACGGCTTTCCCAATTTTGGCAAAATTTTGTTTTTTACCATTTTCGGGCACGAGAAGATCATTGGGCTTGGTCATATGTTCGAAAAAATTCTATTAGTTGATCATAAAGTGTCAGAGTCAAGCTATTTATATCTAAAGAACGGCTCGATTGATTTTAACGAAATTTTGTATCCAACAGTTTTATGGCAAGAGAAAACTATTTGTATAGGTGACATGTTCTAAAAATTTCGATTACTAAGTCATTTCGGGTTCATTATGGGTCAAGTCAATATTATCTATAAAATGGCTATAATGATTTTGACCAAATTTTGTATTCTACCGTTTTGGATTACAAATGGAGGGAGGGGGGCCCGATGGAGGGACCATTGGGTTAAGTCACCTGTTAGAGAAAATTCGATTAGTGGGTCATTTTGAGGTTATTGTCGGTCAAGCAAATTTTTATTTCGAAAATGGCTCGTACGATTTTTACTAAATTTTGTATTATGTCATTTTCGCGCAAGAGAAAATTATTGGACTAGGTCACTTATACCAGAAAATTCGATTAGTGAGTCTTTTAGGGTCATAATGGGTCAGGATTAAGCTAATTATAACTAAAAAACGACTCAATCAATTTTAAGTAAACTTTTCATCAAAACTTTTTCATCACACAGAAACTGTTCAGCTAGGTTACATATTCGAGAGACTTTGATTAGTATGTCATTTTGGAGATAATGTGGGTCATGCTAATATTATTTATAATACGACACTAACGATTTTGAATAAATCTTATGTTTTATAGTTTTCAGGAACGAGAAAATCATCGGGCTGAATCACATGTCCCAGAAAATTCGATGATTGGGTCATTATGAGTCATAATTGGTCAGTTTCAAGCTAGATCATTTGTTCGATAAAATTTCGATTAATGGGTCATTTTGGAGTCACTGAGGGTCAAACAAATTTTAGCTAAAAAACGGCTGCATTTATTTTGACTAAATTTTGTATTTTTTTTCTTTTGGGGGATGAAGAAGATTAATTTGCTAGATTGCATATTTAAGAATACTCCTTAATGCGCTTTGGTTTGGTCACAATAGATCAGATACAAGTTAAATGTTCCTGAAATATGTCTCAAAAGATTTTGACGAAATTTATACCGTTACAGGGCCCGGAAAGACCATTTGGCTAGGTTACATGTTAAAGGAATTTCAATTAATGGGTCATTTTTAGTCGCTATGGGGTCCGAATCAAGCCAGTTATTAGGAACGGTATTTAAAAAAAAAAAAAAAAACATTATGCCGTTTTCGGGCCAGAGAAAATAACTTGGTTAGACCACATATTCCAGAAATATCAATTAGTGGGTTAGTTTTGGGTCCTACTGGTCAATGAAGTTTAATCTGGAAAAAAGCTCTTACTAATTCGATCGAATTTGACATTCTATCGCTTTTGAAGCACATAAATACTGCCATTCATAAAGTAATTTCTTAAATAAGATAGCCCGTAAGGCATGGTGACGTCACTGCAACGTCGTTGTGAAGTCACGTTGTGACTTTGTGACCATCGATTGTTGATGTGAAGTCACAGTGACTAAAATGTGAAGTCGTTATGGCCGTTTTAGAGCTCTTTTGTGACGTTTCACAAAGTGGTCACAATGTGACAAATTTGTGAAAAATGTGTCATTTGTGACTAATTTGACATTAACATTGTGACGAAACTGTGACAAAAGCGACGATATTTAATTTGCCAGAAACATGTTTTTTAAAGTAAATAACATGTTTTGAAGGATATTTATAAATTTCTAAAGACTTTTAAGAAAGTCACATCTCAGTCACAATGTGACGTCCCTGAGAGGTGGCATTTTGGTCACAGATGTGATGTGACCAAAGTGACTCACAGCAACGTCACTGTGACGTCACTGTGATCATGCATGCTATTAGGGCGGCTTTAAAAACAAAACGTATGCTAGTTTCAGACGATATCTTGAAAATTAAATAAAGGAAATCGCAATTTAATGTTTAATGATTTCAAGCTCTTGTTTTAAAATAAATCAGCCTAAAATGGAAAAACATACGAGTTTTTGAAAAAGAATATTATGATCGAGATAAATTACGGACCAATACCCAAATAAAAGGAACGAAAGAAAAAGGATGATTTCTTTTTGTACGCAATCTGTTACAATTTTCAAATAAATCCGGAAGTAATATTGACTCTTGAATTCAAACCATTTGTTTTCTAGATATAATGTTTTATTCTAAACCGAAAGGCAATTTTAAATGGTTTCGGAGATTTTTGTTTCAAATACGAAACTGAACGTACTGATACGTACTGAAACTTCGATATAATAGACAATGGATAATTGGAGACATTTAAATAGCCATTAAAATCAGAAAAAAATAATGCATTTTGAGTATTCATTTTAGAATTTAAATTGATTCTTTGCATGGAAATTGGTTTGAATGGAACGCAAATGATTTTTTTTTTAATTTTTTAAAAAAAGTAACCAAATAAATTTTTTTTATAGAAAGAATTTCTAAAACATATGTATATATATATATATATATATATATATATATATATATATATATATATATATATATATATATACACTATATTGCCATTGATTATTGGACACTTGCGATTTTAGACATTTTACTAAATATCTAGAAAAATCCATGAGGAATCATCTTGAAACTCTTAGTGTATAAATATAATAGTATACGCCATACATCGCCGTGAATATTTTTTACCGAAACGCCATAGGGGACCGTCAACAAATTAAAAAAAATGAATATCTTTTGAATAACCCTGTCAAAACTAATGTAGCAAAAGCGCTCAAACTCTAGATTATGATTGAATGCCTTATTGTAATACGCCTTGTTCATTTTTATGCAAACAGCATGCATACTCGCAGACTAATTAAGGTTTTTATAAAAATGGTCCCAAATTTTTCCAAGTTTTTTCCTTATAATTTTCAGAGTTCTTTATATAAAATAATTTTTGTTTTCAGAAAATATGACAAACAACATTTCACACAGTATCCTGTAATCAGAATTAAAAAATAATGAAAATTTTGTACAAAATGAGTAGGTTTACTAAATAATTTTTTACTGCGCATGCGTCAACGATATCAAAATTTCATTTGCATATTATGTTAGTTAAATGTATAGAGCAACTTTTGTGAAAGTCACAAAATCATAACTTGAAAATTCTGAAAATAATCGTCAATTGAATAAGTTGAAAATCAGTTATTCTCAAAATGAAGCAAAAACAAGAGGGGTTGTATCCATATATTCATTGATTAGTGTCAATTTAGAATACACAATACGGAATGTGCTACTACATTTGGATAAAATCCCTCATTTTTTTTGCTTCATTTTGGAAACAACGGATTTTGTCCTTTTTCTATAGAAATCTTCTAAATAGTGAACCTATAGTGGTGTACCTATACTACTACCACTATCTTTCTAAATATTAGGGGCGTCCATATTGAGAGCCCTGTCCATATAGGGTACAAAAACCTTATTAGTAATCGAGAAAACGACCGATTCGGCATATCATGATTTGTATTGTATATTATGACGCCTTTTTTATTGTACATTTCAGTCTGTCGAGGGTCTGGTCCAGGATATGCGCAGGAAGACCGTAATATTCTTAAAATATTTTATTTTACCTTTAATTTGTCACCAATTTCATCCCGTAACTCAATGACATGAAAATGACGCGAAAATAGCGAGTTTGCGCCCTGTGTTACTCATATCGTACCATGAAATGACGAGGCAGACCAGTCATTCCTTAATCTACACGTAATAATCTTGTCCAGCATGAGGATTTCATCCCGTAACTCGATGACGTAGTCATTTGTGTCGCAGCCGCCCGCTCTATTAGAAGGTTTTGGTGTCTTGGCCCCCCTTTAAACTATTTAGGATGTATATAGGATAAAAAAATTAAATATAGGATAACAAAAAAGATTACCGATAATTTTTCAGCTACCTATAGGAATTGCTCAAATTATATTTTCAGTTGTAATATGCGTATTTTAATCTGTTTATTTAGAAGCATCTGTTTATTTTGATATATTACTTTGAAGTGCTGGTAAGCGTTTGATAAACTATGGTTAACGCATGATTTTTTAAAATTTATTGATAAGACAATTAATAAATTGATAGTTTTGAAGTTAGATGAAGACCTTAAAAAGAATCCTCTATCAGCAATAACTTCGTCTTTTTTTTAATGGATATTGTATAGTTAATATTTGAAATTTATTTACATATTTTAAAGTTATAATTTCACAAATGAATTAAATATATGATGTATTTATCAAATTAATTAGTTGGCTATTATAATAATCGTTTCAACATTTTAATTCCTTTGATGAATTAAAAAGTATGAAACCGCAAACATTTTTATCGTACATTTAAATTAACTTATATGTAGTTCTAAAATATTAAAGCACACAAAATTTAAATGTTCACAATATTTAAATATTGTTTTGAATAAGAAAAGAACCTTTTTAAGAAATTTTCTTTCAGATATTAATTTTCTTTATTTAGTGAAAAAATCTTAAAACATTTCTAAATAATAAAAATTCACAATGACATTTCATTAATTCAAATTTGAGTGACTTATAACGTTGATTTAGAAACAGAAAAATGCAAAGCATTAGAATGACAAATTGTACTGCGTTTCTCAATGAATTTTTTGGAATATATTTGATGGTAATTACATATTAATAAAAATACTAGTCAATGAACACTAATTGTATTTGATTTTAATTCAATTTGACAGTTGTTTAATATAAATAATTATAGAAGCATCAGAGACGCGGAAATATACTCAATGTATTGAAATTTAATTAGTGTCAAAATCTTTATGTTTGCTCTTCCCTACGTCATTCGGTAATTTTAATTAATTAATAAACAATATCTAAGTCCATCATTTTTGTGTCGAAAAAGTGAATATTATTTAAAATATGTAATTAAAAATGTATAGTTTGAAGATGAAAAAATGAAAGCATTATATACACTACCTGGCCATGATTATCGTTCACTTGCGATTTTACACATTTTGTTAAATAGCTAGAAAATACAGGAGGAATTATCCTGAAACTCTCAGTGTATAAACATAATAATACAGGTCATACATTTCCGTGAAGATTTTTTCCCGAAACTTTATAGAGGACCTTCAATAAATTAAAAAATAATGAATATCTTTTGGATAACCTTATCAAAACTAATGTAGCAAAAGCACTCAAACTTCAGATTTTTATTAAGTGGCTTATTGTAATAAAATCTGTTCATTTTTAGGCCCATAGCATGTATACTCGTAGAAAAATTAAGATTTTTATAAAAACAGTCCCAAATTTTTCCAAGATTTTTGCTTATAATTTACAGAATTCTTAATATAAAATAATATTCTTTTCTGAAAATGTGACAAACAACATTGCACATAATACCCTGCAATCAGAATTAAAAAATAATAAAAATTGTATGAAAAATGAGTAGTTTTATTAAATATTTTTTCACTGCGCATGCGTCAACGATATCAAAATTCCATTTGCATTTTATGTTAGCTAAATGTATAGAGCATCTTTTGTGAAAGTCTCAAAATCATAGCTTTAAAATTTTAAAGTAATCGTCTATAGAATAAACATAAAATCCGCTGTTTCCAAAATGAAGCAAGAAAATGAGGGATTTTATCCAAATGTAATAGTACTCATCATATTGTGTATTCGATATTGACACTAATCAATGAATATATGGATACAACCCCTCTTGTTTTTGCTTCATTTTGAGAATAACGGATTTTTAACTTATTTTTTTGACGATTATTTTCAGAATTTTAAAGCTATGATTTTGAGACTTTTACAAAAGTTGCTATATAAATTTAGCTAACATAATATGCAAATGAAATTTTGATATCGTTGACGCATGCGCAGTGAAAAATTATGTAGTAAACCTACTCACTTTTCATACAATTTTTATTATTTTTTAATTCTGATTGCAGGGTATTATGTGCAAGTTGTTTGTCGCACTTTCAGAAAAGAATATTATTTTATATTAAGAACTCTGTAAATTATAAGCAAAAATCTTGGACAAATTTGGGACTGTTTTTATAAAAATCTTAATTTTTCTACGAGTATACATGCTATCAACATAAAAATGAACATAGTTTATTACAATAAACCACTTAATCAAAATCTGAAGTTTGAGCGCTTTTGCTATATTAGTTTTGACAGGGTTATCCAAAAGATATTCATTTTTTTAATTTATTGACGGTCCCTTATAAAGTTTCGAGAAAAAATCTTCATTGAAATGTATGACCTGTACCGTTATGTTTATACACTGAGAATTTCAGGCTAATTCCTCCTGTATTTTTCTAGACATTTAACGAAATGCGTAAAATCGCAAGTGAACGATAATCAATGGCCAGGTAGTGCATATATATAGGTGCTCGAGGAGTGCAAAAATCTTATAAATCTTAATATTTTGTAAACTTTGTATAAAAGAAAATGCAATTTTCGTTAATACGTTTAGAAAGATGAGAAATTCTTGTTTATGTTGCTGAAAAACATTCTATAACATATAATTTTTTTGCCAACAGTTAACAATTATAGTGTTATTGTACAGTTCATTCTGAAGAAATATTCAGTATCTAAAATAATTTTAAGCTTGTTTATGCGTTTTCTAATTGAAATAAATTTTAGAACACTCTACAGAACATTTAAAAATGTATGGATCATATACAGTTCTTCACAAAAAAAAAAAAAAAAATACTTTTTTAACTATAGATCGTAAGTGTGTAAATAGAGTTTTCAAATTCGTTATGTGTTTTTTATACTGCTTTTGTTTAATATCATAGGGATTTTTGTTTTTTTCTTTACATTATCTTGAATATATTGGAAATCGTTTCATAATCTATTGTAGAAGGGTAATTTTCTTTTTGTTTTTATTTAAATTTGTTTTGTTGAAGAATTTGAACTTCAGGCGATAAAATTTATTTTGTAAGGCGTTAATTTTACTTTAAAAACTTTCCAACATTGCTTATTACAAAACTTAGGAAAAAAGTTTTTAAAACACTAATGTATTCTTTAAAACCTTGTTTATATATATTCTCAACATGTTCAATTTCCTGCTAAATAATTAATATTTCTCTTGGTTGATTCAGAACTATGGTTAAGAAAGTTTCTTTTATAATTATATGCTTTTCATTTCTTGCAAAAACACTTTAAAATTAGTACTTATTGTGTGAGGTCGGAATTAGTTTTGAATAGGAAAAGAAATAAAGTTTTTTTAGAATGTAACAACTGTCATTGTATATTAATCCATTTCGTATAGGATAGAAAAAGTTTGAAAAAGTAATTGTAATAGAAAAAGAAAAGTTTTTCTTAATTTTGAGATTTATAACAAATTCCTTGGAATGCATGAAGCAAAATAAAATTCCTGAAATAATGTATTATTTAAGATAAAATATTTTAATTTCGAAATGCATAAATATGCAATTTAAAATTTAAATTATTTGTCTGCAAATTTCAGGACCGGTAAGCATGTATGTAACATATAATAGAAAAAAGAAAGATGGAGTATTCACTAAAAAGTAAAATTACTGCATACACAGGTGTACGTTTTAATTTTTTTACTTGCACATAATAAAACAGAAAAAGCAGATATTCGGTGAAAAAAATAATGCCAAAAATTGACACTTGGTTTCTTGAACTATTTTTTATAACTTGATTCATGTGGTGAAGAGCAAATGCGAAAAATGTCTTCAAGGTAAGTGTCTGTTAATCTCAAATGTCATTTACATTTCAAAAGATTCATTTTACAGAGAGTCATTTCACATAATTTGTGGAGACAAACATGATAGCCAGATTAATAGCTAGATATTTGTAATTATTATACATTTCTCAGACGCGTTTACCCCAAATATTCTTCATATATTTGCGAGGAAAAATGTTCGTGGAAGTCAAATATCTCGATTTAAAGTAAAAGTTTTAAAGTTTGAAAAATATCGCAGCCTCATCATTCTATTCTGCATTAATAATTTATTTGTTCAAATTGAAAGCTTTTTGGTGGTCCAGGACTTGACCATCCGGCCTGTTGACGACTGTTGAAATAGAGCACTCACTTTGAAGTGAAAAAACTTCTTTAAACACCATAAAATAAGTAAACTGCGCAAGGCCTTTCGAAAGGCCTTAGTCTTTCTTCGTCAGGCGGAAAAAAGACGTGCGTCTACAACGAATGTAGCGGCACGACTGAAGGGGAATGCGGGAGGGAGAGGGAGCAAGCAGAAAGAACAGCCAATAGGAAAGTAGAGGGCAACAGCCAATCACGGAAGAGCTTAAACAAAACAATGAAGGAGAGGAAAGGAAGAAGGGGGGAAGGGAAATGGGAAAAAAGCGGGGTAAGTTAAAAAAATTAACTAAAAGGAGAGATTAAAATGAAATAAAATGTACGCAAAAAATATATAAATTAGTAATAATAATAAATAAGCGAAAAAAATTAAAAATAAAAATACATAAAAATAAAATATTGTTTACATTTATAAACACACATATATAAACCTGAAAATTGTATACATAATATATATAAATAATAATAATAATAATAATAATAATAATAATAATAATAATTAAATAATAAACTTATGTTTCCTTTATGTTTTAAATTAGCTAAAGTTTTAAGACGTTTCAATTTTAATGTTATCTTTAAACCAGTCAATAAATTAAAATTGCCTTCCATGAAATGTCCTGTCCCTGACCTCCAAAAATGGGGTATTTATAATGTTCCTTGTAATGGCTGTGATTTATCGTATATTGGTCAAACTAAAAGAAATCTCGAAAAACGCCTAAAAGAACACTCTCCGTACGTCATTAATCAAGAAATTTCTAAATCTTCTGTTGCTAAACACTCTTGGGATTCCGGCCATAGTTTCAATTTTCAAACTGCTAAAATTATCTTTAATGCCAATAGTTCCTCTGAGTTAGATTTTCTTGAAAATTTAGCTATTTATATTAATCGTGATATTATTGTTAATGATAAATCTGATTCTAAAACGCTCTCCGTTGCCTGGAAGAATCTTTTCAGCACTGCTTCATAAATAAGTTTATTATTTAATTATTATTACTATTATTATTATTATTATTTATATATATTATGTATACAATTTTCAGATTTATATATGTGTGTTTATAATTGTAAACAATATTTTATTTTTATGTATTTTTTTTTTAATTTTTTCCCCTTATTTATTATTATTACTAATTTATATATTTTTTGCGTACATTTTATTTCATTTTAATATCTCCTTTTAGTTAATTTTTTTAATTTAGCCCGCTTTTTTCCCATTTCCCTTCCCCCCTTCTTCCTTTCCTCTCCTTCATTGTTTTGTTTAAGTTCTTCCGTGATTGGCAGTTGCCTTCTACTTTCCTATTGGCTGTTCCTTCTGCTTGCTCCCTCTCCCTCCCGCATTCCCCTTCAGTCGTGCCGCTACATTCATTGTAGACGCACGTCTTTTTTGCGCCTGACGAAGAAAGACTAAGTTCTTTCGAAAGGCCTTGCGCAGTTTACTTATTTTATGGTGTTTAAAGAAGTTTTTTTCACTTCAATTGTGTGTAACACCAGCTTCAATTTTATACATCAGAGCACTCACGTTAGCTGTATGTTCTTTGTACATGTGCGATTCCAAGTATACCCACAGAATTCAAAATATCTGAGATCGGGAGATCACAAGTGTCATTCGTGCTGTTAAAAGCGATTAGATACTAATTACTTTTCAAGTTTCACATGCAGCAAGGGTACATTGAAATAGAATGCGCATCTTAGAAGGGAGATACGCTGCCACAGTCAACTATTTTTTTTTATTCTAACACGTACCATGTTCTATTAACAGAAATCAGTAACACTAACTTTGACAAAATTTGTAAGAGAAATATACATAAAATAGTCTATTAAATACTGGTCCGAACAGAATTTAAAAATAGCCGCTAGTGGCAGCCTGATAAAAATTAATTGAGTTCTATAAAAACACTGCTAATCACTCGCCTGACAAACACAGATATGTTAAAATAAATGATGGTATATTTGTAAATAAACATGTTTAAAGATAATGAATAGATAATATTCTTCCAATATACAGCACAAACCGCGAAAAGCATTACTGTTTTTTAACAAATCATTGCTATGATGCCCTCTTAGAACTTCTCACATATGAATGGTCCATGACCTCTTTCTATTCCGTAAGGTCAGGCGAGGAGTTAGTCAGTGTTTCTAAGCAGTGTGCACTTGAAATTTGTATTTATTTCTCACAAATTTATTAAACAATTGCCTTTGCTTTTTAGATTCTTCTCTTTTTTGCTATTTTTCCATTGCGAATAGTTAGGAAACTTCTGGATTCGAGAGTATAGTTTCTATACATTTCTTGGTCTTCCTGATAAGAACTATCGAACTAAATCATTATCATCAAAATCCTTAACTGGCAGTTAGAGATGTTACGTATTAGTGAAGAGTGTGTCTTCTCTTTCCGCATTAGTTATGAATCAGACAACCTGCATCCTCTTCTATTTGTATGAAAGTCTAATTTTTGAATTTCTATTTGTACTAAAATTATTTTGTTTATTGTCTTTTCTATAGGAGCATAATCTCTTGCACAATCTCTTAGCATAATCTCTGGGAGATTATGCTAAGAGATCTCTTCATACTTCCATAAGAAATGCACTGAAATTTGCCATATGTTTAAGATGTCGCTTGTGTATCGGCATCATCTCCACCTCACTTACGAGGAAAACAGATGTTTGTGACACTTCTTGGTCTTGAAATGAGTCAGTTACGCAGAAATGTTTTATTGCAGATTTCAGTAACGCAACTGTCATCGATACTTTTTATTTTTATTTTTATTGCTTCTTATTGAACAATGGCAACACCCAAACAGAAACTTGTGATTCTGTATATAACAAATTTCTGTATATAATAAAACGGTTTAAATAAGCAAGCTTCATCCGCAAAGGTAACACACATACATATGAAAATTACACATCAATGTGTATTAAAGTTAAATTCTTTAATTTATGTAACATATTTTTAACAAAAACTTTCCTTTCAACGAAAACTAAAACTAAGCCATGACTCGAATGAAACTCCTGTTTCTATAATGCATATTATAGACAGTTTCAATTTTGTGCAATGGTGCCTGCTGTTGTTCAAATAGGTAACTATTATAAATTTTATTTATTATTTATTATTTTCATTAATTGAAATTCCATGTTCATACTAATTTTTTTAACAACCGCATCATTCTACTGTGCCTAATTTAGTAATCATTAATTTTCAAAAATATGTTATGACTTCTGGATCACCACTATATAATTAAAAATGATTTAAAATTTATTACGTGAAATTTATTAAGTTGACAACTATTAAATTATGAGAAAATATATAAATATTTGCATTAAAATAAAAATTATAATTACCATAACATAATATTATATGACAAAAAATAAGTGTAGAAACAAAGTTAACAATTTAATGAAAAGGAAATTTATTTTAAAATCAACGAAAAGATGGAATTATATTAGCAATTATCAAAGTAAAGTTTTTATGGATATGTTATTTTATATAATTTTATTGAAAATCTCTGTGGGAATCCCTTTAACGTGGTCTTTATTTTTTCTTATTACCAAATTATTTTCATTTGGCAAGTCATTGAGACAGAATAGATACTTTTATCGCACTTTGTCGATTAACAATTTTGTATCTAATTTTGAATAAAAAAAATGAAAGCCACCCACGTTCTTCCTATTAATGGATTAAATATCGCAATAGAAACCAACGCTAAACCAAACAGTTTATGGATAGATAAAAATAATTAAGGAAAATTTTGCATTCTCCAGCATTACTTTGAATTAATTCTGCTATATTATTAAGAATTTAATTCGTTACTTAATATTAAGTTTTAGAATGTGCTTCTTTTAAAATATAGTATTAAAATATATGCAGTAGAGTACCTCAAATACTAATGCCTAATATCCGGATATCATCACAGATGTAAACAATGAAAATTTCAGTTCGACTTAAAGATAAAATCGTTTATAACTCTGTATGTATTTTGATAAGTAATTCATGAAAATATAAGTTAATTCATGGTTTTTCTATAAGAAGAAAGTATACATATATACTTATATGTTTGAAAAAAAGATATTGTTGATATTACAGAAAACCTTTTTATAAAATATATTTATGTATTAATCAAGCTTTTTCAGTTATTAAGACTTAATAAAACTTGAAATTAAATTTCTTTACTTTACAATTTTGATGAGAATCAATACGGCGCCCTTAAGAGGAATTTTTTTTTGCATTATTTAAAGAAAATGTATTTCATCTTTATAAAACATGCTCGATTAAACGGTATTTCTTATTTACTTGACCTTTAACTATTACTATTTAATTATTTTAAAACTTACCATACTTTATATAAGTTTAATTTATTACTTTACTTAAGCATTTTGGTATTTTACTTTTTTTTTGAAGCACTCATTGAAACTACTGTATACAATTTAAACAAAAGAATGATCGAAAATCCGTAAAATTCCGAAATCCAAATAATATCTTGTCCGATGTTGAGCTGATTTCATGAAATCAACTGTATTATTAAAATATAAGATAAAATAAAAGATAAACGCTTCAAAGCGAACAGTACCATCTTGTAACAGCGTAGAAAATTAACAATGTCCAATAGTTTTCGAAAATACTTTTTTTCTTCTTCAGACACCAAAAACATGTGCTATCACTTTAAAAACATTTGCTAAATGTATTTTTACAGATGGAATCTATCTAATACGTTTTTGGGATTTCTTAGCATTTGACAAAATGGACTAAAATCCCTTTACAAAATTCCATTTTCCCATATGAAAACCTGGTTGATTATAATAATCTACCTTGCAGATTAGCAGAAATCTTAAATTAAGTTTTTTTTTTGTTTTTAATAAAAAACAATGGTCAAAGATAACGTTGTTATCTGTGATTAAACAAAACCAAGTAGTGTGTTTCTTTTCTGGACTATATATTCATTAAACTATATTACTTTTAAAACTTCAGCTGTAGTTTATATAAAATGGTTAAAATTTTAAAGTACATTTTTTTTTCCTGTTTCGATAAATATATTTCAATAAATTTTTAGAAGAAAAAAACAGAGTTTTATAATTAAAACTATCATTAATTTAAATTAAAATTAATGATTTAAAATAAATTATCATTATAATTATCATTATCATTATAATTAAAATTATAATTAAAATTATTAAATTCATCAGCTTTATTTTCAAAAATTCACTTTGTGACTCATTTAACATACATTCTCCAAGTTTCTTTAATTTGCATTTTTTTACCCCTTTTTTTTAAAGGAAAAAAAAAAACGTTTAAAAATAATGAGTAGCGATTTTTTCGTTACTTAAGTGTAAAATTATTAAAAACAAAAAATCTGTTTTGTGTGTTTTGTGTGTCCCCTTTTTTTTCATGAGCAATGAAATTTTAAATGTCATTAGCCCATAGAAAATTATGCTTCTATCTTTTAATAAGATAAAAAGGAATCGAAAAAACTCTAATTTAAATATTTTTGCAATTCGTTTTAGCTAATGGAACAAAAAAAATGTTTTGATGACTTTATCTGAGCTATCTGAGCTTTTACGTCTCTCTGAGAGATTACCTTTCCGTCATTTTTAATAATAATATTAATAAATAAAAATTTGAGTGGATGCATCGGACAATTTAAAACGTTGATTTGAATAATTTTTTACTTGAAAATATTATTGAATTAGATTTAATATAAACTATTTTTATCATGTCATATTTAAAAATTCAGGTACCAAATTGAAATTTTAAATTATGAATAAGAAGATGGCGACAATTTTTAGTAATTTTATATTATCGATGACATTTTTCTAAAACATCTTGTATGGTTAAAATTTAAGATTAATTAAAAAGATTTTAGTCTGTGTACTTCTATCCGGATAGTTATATTCGTCTGATTAAATTCATCCACACTGAAACTGGAAATGGTAATTTAAGTGTGTAAGCGCACTAATTATAGAACTTTTTAAATATTTTAAAATAAATTCATTTTTATTCTGCGAGGTTTTCCACGGGAATATGCGCAGGCAGACTGCAATATCCTTTACTTATTAAATTTCACATTTAATTTGGCACCAATTTCATCTCGTAACTCGATGACGTGATAATGACACCAAAAGGGCGAGATCGTCGTGCCCGAGTCTGTTCATATCATACCAAGAAATGTCAATGCAGACCAGTTGTTCCTTAATCTACACTTAATAATCTTGTCCTACACCAGTTTTTCAAACCGTAACTTGATTATTTGATGTTACCTTCAAAATGGGGGAATTGGCGCCCCGCTTTGCTCGTCTTGTACCAAGATATGACAAAGCAGAAAATATTCGTATTGTACTAGTTGGTATCTCCAAAGTTCCACAATTTCAAGTTGTAACTCGATGACGTGATAGAACTTTCAAAATAGAGTCTGCCGCCTTTTTTAATCTGCTTTATACCAAGTTATGCCGAATCGGTCATTTTTTTCGCTTACTGTTAATCAGGTTTTCCAAAACCATTAATTCACCTTGAATGTTTATGAGAAAGTAATGAAAAATGATACGAAATATTATTTTTAGTTTCAAATGTACATTATGTCATCATTTAATGTTATAAATTTTAGTCTGCCGAGTGTTTCTATCAGGATATGCTCAAGCAGACCAAAATATTCTTAATATACTTTATTTTACCTTTAATTTGGCACCAGTTTCATCTCGTAACTCGATGACTTGATAGTGACACCAAAATGACGATTTGGCACCCGCTGCTGTTCATATTGAACGAAGAAATGACGAGGCAGATCGGTCATTCCTTAATCTAAACCTAATAACCTTGTCCTACATCATGATTTCATCTCGTAACTCGATGACGTAGTCATTTGTGATGCGGCCGTCAGCTCTAAATTTATTTTTGGGGTTGGGTTTTATACCCATTTCAGTTTTTATTCAAATCATTTTTAACATGCATTTACATTTTAGAGGTAACCATCATGCTACATTTCAGTATTATAGTCTGACGGTGTACATCATATTTGTTGGAGGTTTCACAAAATGAAATATAGTCTATGCTGAAACTGGGATTGTCACCATCAATTTAAAAAAATTTATTTTAGAAATCGACTTTGTATTTGCCGAGATTTCATAAAAACCGCAATTTAGTAGGTTTTCAAAAGGTTTTCCGTTCATTTTGCCCCATCAAATTTTTTAGAAACTGATATAAGAGGGCAATTACATCTTACTAATATCTATAATGCCAAATTTTAAAATTCTATCTCTTATAATTGAATAAAAATCGTAGTTTAGAAAATTTTAGAACGATTTTCTTTTTAAAGCTTACAATTTTCAAATTTCTTTTCAACAATTCTTTGAGAAAATTTAAATGTTCCAAATAACTAGCATGCGAAATTTCAAATTTATATCCCAAACATCATCATAGTAATAAAAATTTCTAGGTTTTTAGAGTGTTTTCTGCTCATTTCGAATTTATAAATTTTGATTTTCTTAAAACCTGTTGTAAAGAGCATTTGCATTTCGTAATTATCTACCATGCGAAATTTCCTTTTTTACGCCTTTCAGTATCACAATAGTTGAAATTTTAGAAAATTTGTCGCTCCTGCAATCCCTTTGTGCAAGTAACTCTGGCATAAATCATAGCCTATACTGCATGGGAGATTGTCGCCATTAATTTGCAATCATTAGGGGAAAGTGATGTACTTTAAAAATGTATGCATTTCGGACCTACAGATGAAAATGAAGTGTTGGGAGTGTTGAAGTCAGGAAGTGTTGGAAAGTGTTTCATAATCTATGCTTAACGCATGATTTTTCCTGTTTGTATATTTTGAATTTTATTTCAAATGTTTTTCCTGAATTTTTTTAATGGTAGCAGTCGGACTACTTTCACTGATGCAGATTTTTTTTTAAACTGTGAAGCATATAAAATGCTGTTATTTATGGAATTTATACTCACTAGTACTAAAGTAGAATCTCAAGTCAAAAATTCAAACCTTCGAAGTTGTAGCTGATAAAAATGACTTCAAGTTTGGAAATCTATATGTATTATAAAAAAAATCTGACGCCATTTTCCGAATGGTAAGACTTGGCAATTAAATTTTAGTTTTGCAAATTTTTGTAATGCATTTTTTTAAAGATCAAAAGAAGTATGACTTGGCAATTAAATTTTAGTTCTACAATTTTTTTTCTAAACCATTTTTTTTTAAGATCAAAAGAAGTAAGATTTGACAATTAAATTTTAGTTTTGTAATTTTTTCTATTGCATTTTTTTATTATTTCTAAAGATCGCGTATTTTTTATTACACAGTTATGTAAGAGAAAGATTACTAATTTTTTGTCTTTTGTACAATACATGCATATAAATACTTTATTTTCAGGGATTTTTACTTACCACTACTGAAATTAGAATCTCGAGTAAAACGAATCAAGTTGCACATGGAAAATTGTAGGTGATAAATATGACTTCAAATTTGAAAATATAGTTGTATTATAAAACTAGTCGTTGGAGGCCACCTTAATACTTACCCATCATGGATATGCATAACATAATATATGAAAACATAACATATGTAAACAATTTATAAAATGCATTACAATTCCAAGACAAAATATAAACGTATATTTAAGTATTTTTAACACATCATCATGCTCTATTAATGAATTTCTGATGAACCAATTTCGATAAATTGTATGAAACGCCAAACAATTCAAGTAGCATTGAATTGCATAAAAGAAACATCCTCATAACTCTAAAAAATATTATCATATTCACTAACGGTTTCTTGCATCGAATTAAGTGTCTCATTTCCAATAAAAATGTATCTTTGAATTGAAATTTGAATGAAATACAGGGTCATGAAAAATCAAAGAATATGGAAAACAGGATTAGAAATATCTCGACAACTAATAATCCGATCAATTTCGTTTTTTATGCAAAATTTGTGTTAATTCATTGCCTTTTACGTCCATTCCTTAATATAAAAAAAATCGAAAATTTTTATGTACCTTTCATCAGAACGAATTTTTCGAGAGTCCGAAAAAAATAGTTCCGGATAATCGAGGTTACTGATATTAAATAGGCTTCGTCCCATTGTTACATACTAATCACATACAAAATTTCAAGTCTCTATCTCAATTTGTTCGGGAGATAGAGCGGTTACAGACAGACAGACAGACAGACACACAGACACACAGACGGACGGACGGCAAATTTTTTTTCTAAAAATATATTTTTCGAAATCTCCAGTGTCTAAAACGTGTAAATCAGTCAAAAGAAAATTTTCGATTTTCAAAACGATTGCAAGACTTACCCTATACTACGTATGATGGGTAAGTAAAACAACGCTAAGGCAATTTTGCGAATGGTAAAAATTGACGATTAAAGTTTAGTTTTGCAATTTTTTCTTTTGCATTTTTTTTTTTCTAAAGATCGCACATTTCTAATTACACTGTTACGTAATGGGAAAAATATATACTTTGAAATGCAATTTGCATGAAATTTTTATCTTGGTTGATTTATTTATTATGGCTTTTTAAGTAATTTGCAAGTATATCTTTTAAAACCTGTCTCTATTGCATACAGGCTCCATTACGAAATAATCTATTTGCACTTAATATAAATAGATCAGCACCAACAGTGATCCTCAGTTAGTATTTTTGAGCTATTAATCTTAGAATATAGAACGTTGGAGTGCAGAATGTGTATTTTAGTGTGCATCATATATATAGTTCAGATTTATTATGTTTGAAAAGCTATGCCATGTTTAAAATTCATTTGAAACGATTTTTTTCATATTAAACGTGATGTAACGAAATAATTTTGACTATCTCTGTAAATAAATTAAATATGATACAAACTTTATTTAAATAGAGACCGTACTAGGGTAAACATCAATAAAATCGACAAATTTCAGGGTAATCCGAGTATATTCACGAGAGTTACAGCGCAGGAAAACAGACAAACCTTCATAGAAATTTTTCATAAGCATAAATAAAGTCATAAACATTTTCATACTTTGTGGGAAAATGTTAAAAATGAATATCAATGTCCTAACATATATTGCATGTGGAAATGAAGCAACTTCAACATAGATGTATGTCACATTGTTTATTTTAAATTTATTTTGGGGATGACTTAACTACTGTTAAGTATTGGAATGGTTTTTGCAAAAGTTATCGATCGTAATAGTAAAATTCCAGGTTCCTATCGGGCACACGAAGAAAATACAAATTCTGACATTGAGATACGAAAGTACATTATGCACACGAAAAAAATACTTAAGTAGACATCTTGTGAGTTTCTTTAAAAGAATAATTAACATTCTTTATTCGGTAATTAGAACAGGACTCCAGTGCCATCCTGATAAAACTAGATGTTATATATTTTCCATGAGTCTTCATTCTCTCCAACTTGAAGGAAAAAGTGATTAAAAGAAAATTATATCTATCCTTTATTATTATATCTATCCTTAAAAAAATGCGCGCATACGGCATCCGCCGTGAGCAGGAGAAAATCTCCCGCGCAACAAGCGCCGATGTACACAGGAATGATGCGATGAGTCGGTCGAATCTGAACGATCATAAAACTCTGAAATGCAAAGAATAAGACAAATACGCTATGCTCTCGTTAAGTACAAAAGGAGGAACTATAAATAAAATATTATTGAAGACAGAAAAATATTGTACTGAAAATAAAGATTACGCAAAAATATGGATTTTAAACATCGTATTTAGATAAAATATGTGTAAAAATGAGGAAACAAAAAACATGTCATGATATCTATCATGACGTACTCCCGAAAAACAGGAAAAAGAAAAAAAAAGAGAAAAAAAGGAAAAAAATACAATAAACCATGCGATACTCAAAAGAGAAAAAAAAACCATCCATAACTTCAACTGCCAGCAATTAAATATTAAGAATTTCAGCAACATGACCTATACGTCAGTCAAAAGAAAATAATTTGGATATAAAACAATAGTACTTACTGTAGAATGCACTAAATGTCAACCAAAAACACTAAAAAACGATTACTGAACATAAATTTTAACCATGACTATTGACGATTCATCTTTTTGAGAACGAAAATATTAAATAAATCCAAAAAAAAATGTACTAGTAGTACTAAATGTTAACTGCGGCCATAAAGAATGCACTAATTGCAAGTAATAACAAAAGGAAACTGTTGTGAATACATGAGAAATTTAAATTAAAAATGAAAGACCACTGAGGAAAACAAAGGCATCCAAGAATTCAAAGTGACCATTTGAGCAAGTAAATAACTTATTAAATACTCTAAGTGACGATCAAGATAGCACTGGGATACAAGGGATTAACATGGCATACCGTGTAAATGCTAAATGTATTCACAATCATGATACAAGGCATATAAACATATTACTTTAAATTTAATTACATTAAAACAATAAGGTAAAAAAAAGAAAAGGGGAAAGTGTGGTACCACATTAGAAAAAAAAACTGGGACTAAAAAAAATTCACTATATCCCTGTACCTGATATCAAAATTCACATTGAAAGAGAATAGTTTCAAACAAGTAAATATTAATTACATACATAAATAAGATCATGATCATGAAATAGTATATGTGCGCACATTGTTACAACCAAGGTTTATACAAAAGTTAAGTTTCCATGGAATTAAAGTTACATGAATGTTCATTGTAAAACTTTTTCTTATACATAATATTTTTAATGAGCACCATTAAATGACATTCATTTTTTTTCAAAGAGTGAGCCACACACAAATAACACTACTCTTACTTTAAAATACACAAAAGCACAAGACATTCTTCTTAACTGAATATTTTAAAATGAGTCAAAGTTACATTGACACAAAACATAATGACAAAAAAAATTAAACACATTTTTATAAATGTAATGTTGTGAATCTCTTATTTGAGAAAACAAAGAATTTTCCTCTTCATCATAATGTGCATTGTAAATAAGTTGATTTACAAAATCGAACATCTAGAAAAAAATTGATGGAAAATCTATCATATTGTAAACACGATTTTATTTATTATTATTTTAAATGTGAGCCAATTCAAAAGTTTAAGCAAATAGAAGATTGCATAAAAGACTAATTTGAGTCGATATTACAGCATAAAGAAACTAGTTACATTGAATTTAGAAAAATTTTTAGCTGCAATTAAAAGTATGTGTTATTTTAAAAAAAATAAGGAAATAGGCATATTTTGTATGCATTGGTCTACAAAGTGGATATGCAATTTGGAATAACACTATAAGAAAAAAAATTTGCAGGCATTGAAAGGTAAGTAAACATTGATTTATTTACCTATTAATTAAAGATCTATTATGAAGTTAGAAGTAAATCGCAATATAAAAAACTGAACTTATACATTAAGGTTATATCCGTTATAGCATTTACTGAATACATATATAGCCTACATACATATATAAAAAAACTAAATAAATGTGATGTAGTTAAGTGTTTCAAAACTTTTGCAAGTTATTATTATTACTGTCAACTGTTTCATAAAAAAATAGTGGAAATTTTCATGACCAAGAGGAAACACATGCAATGAAACAACCAACTGAAAAATTAAGTTCATTTAACGTTAGAAGTACATAACACATTACGAACCAATCAAAAACAGTTGTAAAATTGACAGCTTTCAATTATGTTGCCTCTTGCAATATAAAGAACAAAAACAAAAAAATATATAGAACATGGCTAAATTTAATATAGAAACATCAGTTATAGTCCAAAATGACTTACGTGTAACACAAGTTACAATTAATTGAAACAATTTATTTATATATTTACCATTAGATTAAAATATTACAAAAATATGTCTGAATAAATATGGTTGAAACTTAGGTAAAACATACAACCTCACTGCAATAGCAAATGAACCATAATAAAAACAAATCATATAATACCAGAGAAAATATTAAATGAAAGTGAAATGCAATTTGATATTAAATAATAAACTATAAAAAGCCTGAATTATACACACTATCATCTTGCAACCTTGACTTTAAGGGAATATTGTAAACATACTACCCCATTAAAACAAAATTCCAAGTATTAAATTTTAAAAAAAGGAGTATTTTTATATATTATCAAACATTGGACAACCTGAAGAATAATTCTGTTAATTTTTACAACCATAAAAAGGATAATTCACTAAATAAAATAAACTTTAAAGCTTATCCTTTATATAAAACATGATTTATAACATATTAGCTGGAAAAAATTGAAATTCTATGAATTATAACAATCAAAAGTACAGTAAAACAAACGGTGATTTTTTTTACTTTCTTCTATCTTTACAAGAAGAAAGTATTGGATTGATGAAAATTTTCGACTTCCAGTTTTCGACGGATTTATACGTTTTAGAATGTCCTGAACACGTTTTGACTATTTTTAGAAAATGTCTGTCTGTGAGTCTGTCTGTGTGTCTGTGAGTCTGTCTGTGTGTCTGTGAGTCTGTCTGTAAGTGACAAAAACATTGTGGGCGCTCTATCTCAAGAACTAATGCTCGAAATTTAATAAAACTTTATATTCAGTTAGACCTTGATATGAATTAGTGCCTATTGGTTTTTGGTGAAAATTGGCCTGCATGTGACGCTGCTATACTACGTTTTTCATGATTTTCAAGATTGCTATATCTCAAGAACTAATGCACATAATTTCACCAAACTTCAGATTCTGTGACCCTTTGATATACACAGACGCTGATTAAGTTTTGGTGTAAATTGGCCAGCAGGTGGCGCTGCTATGCCACGTTTTTCATGATTTTCATGATAGCTATATCTCAAGAACTAATGCACAGAATTTCACCAAACTTTAGATTCCGCGATACCTTGAGATACATAGCCGCTGATAAGATTTTGGTGTGAACTGCCCTATAGGTGGCACTGCTATGCTACATTTTGCACGATTTTTGCAATAGCTACATCTCAAGAACTAATGCAGAGAACTTCATCAAATTTTAGATTCTGTTACACTAGAATATATAACATAATTAGACGCTGATTACATTTTGGTATTAACCTTGCAACAGGTGGTGCAGCTCTGCTGCATTTTGCACGATTTTTCCGATAGCTATATCTCAACAACCAACGCACAGAATTTCATCAAACTTCATATTTTGTTATAAAATGACATATAACATAATTACACGATGATTACGTTTTGTTATAAATCCTTCAACTGATGGTGCTGCTGGCGCTATATTTTACACGGTTTTTTTAAACTAGGTATATCTCAAGAACTAATGCACAGAATTTCATCAAACTTCATATTCTTTTACACCATAACATTATTAGACTTTTTTTACGTTTTGGCATAAATTGTCCAAGATATGGTGTTGCCGTGCTACGTTTTGCAAATTTTTTGTTATATCTGAAGAACTAATGGACGAAATTCTATCAAATTTCAGATTCTGTTAGGTCTTGACATCAATAGATGCTTATTAGGTTTCAGTATAAATTGCCCAACATGAGGCACTACTAAGTTCATTTTCTCAGAATATTAATTAAATTTTGCGTTTTAGGCTTTTCGGATACCAGAATCTCATTAGGCTAGGTCAAATGTTCGGGGAAATTCGATAGTGGGTAACTTTGGGGTCACCACGTCTTTTTTAAATATTAAAATATACTTATCAGATAGAAGAAAGTTTTGGGAATGACACATCCAACTAGTTTTAAATTATTTTTGTAAGTAATGAGTCAAAATTAAGTAAGTTTCAATTACAATAACTGTTGCATACATATTAGAAAAGGTTTAAAATCACAAATTCATTATAATTATACCATATCATTTATGAATAATCTTGACAACTATAATTAAAAATAGAAATATGAAAATTCAATAAAATTAAACTTTTACATGTGTAGCACCTATTGACAGATTTTTATTACATATAATAAGAATATCAAAAATATATTGAGCAAAAAGTTAGAAAAGCTATGTAAGCAGAAATTTTCTAGATCACGTAAATACTTAAATATTCAACAATACAGAACATGTTACGTGTGACTTAATGGAATGCTGACTATACTCAATAAAAAAAATCTTTTATGTATTGAAGAACAGTTCCATATTTTAGCATTTACATAGTTCACTGTTTTAGAAGTAACACATTATCTGAAATAGAAACACTGAGTAACAAAGGTAAGTTGAGAAATCTTGCTATTACAATTATAACACATGCTTAAGTAATTAATTTCAGAAGAGAGCAAAGATGTCAAGAAATTGACAGTACCATTCCATAGGGCACTAAAATGGCTCTCCTCCAAAAGGAATACACTACATAACATGTATACTGATATTAAGAGGGAAAAAAAATTTTAATGACGCAAAAAAAACTAAACATATATGGCATAATATGATTTTTCTTTTTGTTTTATGCATATTTTGTATTTAGGCGAAATCGCACTTTCAAGATGAAATATTTTAAGGATTAACATTTTTTTGAAAAAGCAGGGTGGTTTATGTCAAAATTGTGATTTCGAGAATTGTTGCGTACACAATTCCTGCATTTTACCTGTTTATCACAATGTCCTTCGACGTGGTGTTCAGCACACCATGGACATATTCTAGGCCTAACACAATCCTTTGCCCGGGGATTGAAAGCTTGGCAATTAAAACAGCGCAAAACTCTAACGAATCTTTTAATAGAACATTTTATATTATTAATTTTGACAAATCTGGCTTTGATCAAACTACCTGCGATGTCAGCTGGCACTTCCAATATGTAATTTAATTTATTTCCTTCTTTAACTTTGAACGTTTTTAGGAACTGTATTTAGACTCGTCTTGGTTGTCTATTATGCCATTTATTATGTCTTTCGTAGTAATGTTCTCAGGAACATGGTAGATTATCACTTTAACATTTTTTTGCTTTTGATCTTGTAAAAGGTTAATTGAATTATCTAAAACTGAGGAAATACATGAATTATCTAATAATGACTGGTCAAAGCTTGTATTATTTTCCTGATTCGGCATTACTTCATCTGTTTGTGTGCATGCGTCTTGTGTATGCACACTTTCTTCTACTTGCTGAGCAGTGTCTGTATTATTTTTAGATGTTTTTAATTTCTGTAATATTTTTTTGTTTACTTCTTTAAGATTATTGGCTTCATTAACTGCATTTGTCCATGAATCCTTTAAAAATAATTTGTGCATGTCAATCATGTTCTCTAATTTAAATTTAAATGCTTTAATAATATCTTGTATGACTTGATTATTAAATGTGTGCTCTGCCTTATTCTCTTTTAAAATATATTTTATTTCTTCTGGGAACCATTGACCAAAGTCTACTAGAGTTGATGAAAAGATGCCAACATTAAAATTTGCACTTGTTATTATATCCATTCTTTGTTTGAGAAAAAAAAAAACAGCCTAATCAATTATTAATGAGAAGTGTTTTTCACAGCTTTTTCTTTTGGAGATTAAAAATGTGGTTAGATGCCTACTGCATATATTGCATTAAAAAAAGAATTCGGATGGAGCATTTTGAATTTCCCGGTGTTCAAGAACATTCATTTCTCTATCTTCTTCCATCCATCCTTATTTTTCTTAAAACACAATAAATTTAATCAGAAATTATACTAATGCTTTATACTTTCCATACTGAAATCGTATTTTGATAGAATATGAAGCAATTGTAAAAAAAACCGTTATAAATCCGTTATAGACGTCGCGCACGTGTGCCGTAAAGCAGTCCGTGAATGACGAGAACAAAAAGAAAATGCACTAACTGTGCTCTGGACTTAGGCACCATTTGTCAAAATGTTTATTTTAAATTTATTTTGTTGATGTCTTAACTACTGTTAAGTATTGGAATGGTTTTTGCAAAAGTTATCGATCGTAATAGTAAAATTCCAGGTTCTTATCGGGCACACGAAGAAAATACAAATTCTTACCTTCAGATACGAAACTACATCATGCACACGAAAAAAATACTTAGTAGACATCTTGTGAGTTTCTTTAAAAGAATAATTAACATTCTTTATTCGGTAATTAGGACAGGACTCCAGTGCCGTCCTGATAAAACTAGATGTTATATATTTTCCATAAGTCTTCATTCTCTCCATCTTGAAGGAAAAAGTGATTAAAAAAATTACAAATAAAGCTGAGGCCATTGGGGCTGAAAACTATTGCCGTTACTGGGAGGCAAATAAAACAAAAACACGTGCTCCCGGGAGTAACTAGGAAGCTATCATAGCGATTTGACGATTATCCCCGTACTGACTTTTCAAATTCCCGTGCGCAATCGACACGCGGAGAAAACAAAAACACGCCAAGAAGCTGGCCAACTAGGAGGAACGCTCTCGCCAAAAGAGCGATAAAGCAACGGAAAAAAAAATGCGCGCATACGGCATCCGTCGTGAGCAGGAGAAAATCTCCCGCGCAACAAGCGCCGATGTAAGCAGGAATGATGCGATGAGTCGGTCGAATCTGAACGATCATAAAACTCTGAAATGCAAAGAATAAGACAAATACGCTATGCGCTCGTTAAGTACAAAAGGAGGAACTATAAATAAAATATTATTGAAGACAGAAAAATATTGTACTGAAAATAAAGATTACGTAAAAATATGGATTTAAAACATCGTATTTAGATAAAATATGTGGAAAAATGAGGAAACAAATAACATGTCATGATATTTATCATGACAATGTAGATGCCGAATATGCCATGATGCATTTGTTGAGATATTGCATGTCAGTGTTTGAATATTTTTCGATCTCTAATTAAGCTGTATCTATTGATACCGATATTCTACCTTTTTTTCTTAACCTTCGTCACTCAAGCTATTTTCGGCTATGATATAAATAATTATAAATATATAATAAATATCGAAAATATTTTTTTTTTCAGATAGACCAAAGCCTAGCAATATTTTAAGTGCACCCTGTAAACCACATAGAAATACTACTAATTCCATTTTATCTATAATAGTAAATAGAATTTGTAATTGTAACTGATATAATTTTTCTTTGAAATCGAATGTCAAAAATCCATTAAAAATATAAAGGTTTAACACTTTAGTAAACTTATTATTCACTGTGAATTCATAAAAATCTAGGCGTTCCTTAAAAATGTATAAAACAGCGATTTTTATGTACTGTAGCACAACATTCGAATTGTGATTAAAACAAAAAGTTTTAAGCTATTGCATAGCTTTTATCGCGGGCTTTGAGCGAAGCGACCGAATCTAGAAATTCCGTAACGAGAAAACCTAACACTTCCGTAACGAAAAAAACCTAACACTTCGGCTAACGACGTTTCAGTTCGGCAAATTTCGGCACGGTATCATTCGGTAGACTTCGGCAGACATTGACGCGGTATTTTTCAGATATTAGGATATCAAGTCTCAAACTTATGTTTCTAATGATCTAATTTTCATAGCGCGGCCAAATTTTGTTTGGTAATTTATAATGAGACAGTGTAAATTTTTGGTGACAGGAGACCCCCCACCGTGAGGGTCGAAAAATTTAAAATGCTTATAACTCGCGATCTAACTTTCGTAGCGCGGCCAAATTTTTTGGGGTAATTTATTATGAGACATTGTTAATTTTTGGTGACAGGAGACACCCCACGGTGAGGATCGAAAAATTTAAAATGCTTATAACTCGCGATTTAACTTTCGTAGCACGGCCAAATTTTGTTTGGTAATTTATTATGAGACATTGTTAATTTTTGGTGATAGGAGATCCCACGGTTAGGGACAAAAAATTAAAATACTTATAACTCGCGATCTAATTTTCGTAGCGCGGCCAGATTTTGTTCGGTAATATATTATGAGGCAGTGTTAATTTTTGAGGACAGGAGACCCCCTACGTTGAGGGTCGAAAAATTTAAAATGTTTATAACTCACGATCTAATTTTCGTAGCGCGGTCAAAATTTGTTTGGTAATTTATTATGAAACTGTTAATTTTTGGTGACAGGAGATCCCCACGGTGAGGTCGAAAAATTTAAAATGCTTATAACTTGCGATCTAATTTTTGTAGCGCGGCCAAATTTTGTTTGGTAATTTATTATGAGGCAATGTTAATTTTTGGGGACAAGAGACCCCCTACGGTGAGGGTCGAAAAATTTAAAATGCTTATAACTCGCGATCTAATTTTCGTAGCGCGGCCAAATTTTGTTTGGTAATTTATTATGAGACAATATGAATTTTTTGTGACAGGAGACCTCCCAAGGTGAGGGTAGAAAAATTTAAAATGCTTATAACTCGCGATCTAATTTTTGTAGCGCGGCCAAATTTTGTTTTTTAATTTATTATGAGACTGTTAATTTTTGGTGACAGGAGACCCCCCCACAGTGAGGGTCGAAAATTTTAAAATTCTTATAACTCGCGATCTAATTTTCGTAGCGCGACCAGATTTTGTTTGGTAATTTATTATGAGACAGTGTTAATTTTTGGTGACAAGAGACCCCCCCCCCCCAAGATGAGGGTCGAAAAATTTTAAATTCTTATAACTCGCGATCTAATTTTCGTAGCGCGACCAAATTTTGTTTGGTAATTTATTAATCTATTGCATAGCTTTTATCGCGGGCTTTGAGCGCGGTGACCGAATGTAGGTATTCCGTAACGAGAAAAAATTCTAACACTCCGGCTAATGATGTTTCAGTTCGGCAGACTTCGGCACAGTATTCTTCGATAGACTTTGGCAGACATTGACGCGGTATTTTTGCATAAGTTGATAAAAAATGCTATGCAATAGGTTTACCGCGGCAGTCCCCGAGTTTTTTTTTCAGAGATGTTCCTCCAATAGTTCAAACTCACTCAAAAATCATAAAAGAATTGTTATCTTTGAACATAGATGAATGTCTTCAAATTATTCTTTTTCTAATACCATCTGCAAATCAAAAGGAAAATGGCTAATAGTCTAGACTGTTTTTCCTGTTAATTACCATTACTCTTCTCGTAAGTGACTTTATCTCTCCTTCAGGGCACCATTAATGTGTAGGTTCTTTTCTTAGAACAAACATTTTTTTTTAACTTTTTCTTTTTACTTTCAAATTTAAAAGTGTGGATAAATGAATTATTTATTTATCGTTTCAGAGTTGTACATTTACTTTTTCTAAATTCTTTGAAAGATTATCGTTATTTAAGTTGCACCCGAGTAAACGAAAGATAAGAAGTATCATGCTGATTTATTTATGATTTTATTCAGAATTAAAGATAAAAATGGAATTAACATAAAATAAAGAAATATATATAATTAAATGGACTTGTTGGTAGATTTCATTTCCGCGACATATACGAAAAGATAATTAAATTTTATTTATTTTATTTTTTTATATTTTATTTATTTTAATTTGCAGGAAAAAATATTTTAACTCTCACTCTGCTAGTTTATCGGCAAAATGTAATACTATTAAGATATTTCATGTTTCATTTTTAATTGTAAATCAAATTATTTCGAATGTTTAAAAATCATACTATATTATATCAAAAATTAACCTGCACTTTCTTGCGCCATAGGTTGCCATGCAAATATAATCCTTGTGATCCCCCAACCTCCCTTTAAAGTTTGTTCGAATTATCCTGGGACATCCTTATCCTCTTCAGACCTGAGCATAAAATAACTCTACAAACATATATTTATTGCTTTTGCATAATCGAAATGACGCCATAGATGACAAAAAGAGTCACTTTTATGAAATCAGTACTTGAAGGGACTGGCAATTTCGGTTTACAAATATGGATATAAAAGTACTAACCCCCTTAAAACATCAGTTTAACTGTCAATAATATAAATTTACGCAAAAACAAAATTAAGGTCTTTAAACAAGTAAATGAACAGCAAATTCGTAAAATTTTTTATTGTAAAGCATTTAGTTAAATAATCATGAATCTTTCTTACTTTCTTGGCCAAAATATCTTGAAGGTATTTTCGAAACTTGGATAAAAAAAATACTTATTTTATGAGGTAATATTCATCAGTGTTGATATTTATTGGTTTTGTATTGAAGTATAAAACAATCAGCTGTATAGAAGTAAAGTAAAAATGCAAAAAATTCAAACAATATAGTTTTTATGAGAAAAAGAATGGAGGCACACATTTGTGTACCTCAGGTCTGAAGAGGTTAAATATAGACTGTATGGGCAAAGGTGAACGACCACTTGCGATTTTTGACATTTTGTTAGGGGATCTAGAAAAATACACAATGAATTATCTTGAAACTCCTCGCGTATAAACAAAACATTACAAGTCATATTTTCCCGCAAATATTTTTACGCTTGAATTTCATATAAAATTAGCATTTATTACTATTTTCTTAAGAATGTAAGTTATAGATATGATCTTTTTTTTATTTGGATCCAGAAATAAATTTGAGTGCTTTATTTACAAAGAAGAAAAAATTACATATTTTTTCCAGTTATTGATGTAAATGACAGAATAAATTTCTAGAAACATATCCTATAAATTTACTCAAAAGTAAAAACATATAAAAAATAATTCACCTACACGGTGTCCCAAAAATGACTGGTGGATTTTAAAATTCAATAACTTGCAAACGGTGACAGCTATTTAAAAATTTTTTGTAGGAGGGTTATGTATAGGGTTATGTATGGAGTTTTTTTACCGTAATTTTTTATTTTAGTTCGCCGTTCAAACAACAGGTGGCGATGACGGCGATTGAAGGCCCGGTGATCAGTGCTGAGTGAAGCGTCGACCTGGCCAACAATCGCCGTCAGCGCCACCTATTGTTTGAGATGCGAACTAAAATAAAAAATTACGATAAAAAAACTTCATGACATTATACATAACCCTCCTACAAAAAAATTTTTAAAAGCTTTCACCGTTTGCAAGTTATTGAATTTTAAAATCCATCAGTCATTTTTGGGACACCCGGTATGTACTATGAAGTGGTATTAATGAATAAAAGAGCAATAATGTTTTCCAATAACAAAAGAAAAAAATACAAACTGATATTAAATTTTCTACTTCATGACTTTAAATTAAGAATATTAATTAAACATCTAAAAATCAAAATAATTGCTTTCTTTCAATCATTTATTAATATTCTCGTAGATTTATAGTTTTTTATACTGTTTCAATACATCGGAAATATTAAATGCAATAAGTATTAATTTTAACCTTTAGAGTAAAAATCATTAAAGTATAAAAAGCAGACTAATTTGAAAACAAAAGTAACTAAAAATCGATAAGGTTTGATTTCATTTTTTCTCTAAGAGTAAGGAAAATATTCTGAATGGAATTCCAATATGTAATTAATTAAGAGGAGAAATTACTTTTATACAAAAGTTTATGTTAAAGGTTAAATTACTCTAACTAAAATATTTATGCACTGAATTTTTATGAAACTTTAAATTAAGTTAATCATTAACATAAACATTTTTTTCTCTTTTGTTTGTGTGTGTAAATTTTTTAACAGGTTGCGCTGCTATGTTGTATTTTATCGCGATTACCGAAATAGCTCTATCTGAAAGATCAATGCATGGATTTTTATCTAACTTTAGATTAAGTCGGTCGTTGATATGAATTGAAGATTTTTACATTTTGGTGTAAATCGCTCAAGAGATGGCGCTCTATGTACTTTTATGTGCGATTTCGGAAACCGAAATAGCTCTATCTTAAAATTTAAGGTATGCATCTTCATCAAACTTCATATTCAGTTAGTCCCTGATATGACTCAGTGCTGTTTGCATTTTTTTTTTTTTTTTTTTTTTGAAATTCTTTACATTTGTCGCTGCTATACTGAATTTTGCACGATTTTCCCAAAAGTATATCAAAAACTAATGCTCGAGTTTTTATCTAACTTAGGATTCAATTGGACGTTTGCACAAGTTTCAGCTGATTAGATTTTGCTACTAATCGCCCAAAAGATTTGTGCTGATATTTAGCTTTTTGTAGAACAAACATGCATTTAGAAAAAGATCTTAAAACTATAATGCACGGAATTTCATATTTTTATAATCTTAAATATGAGAATATATTGTCATTTAATTTTGGTTTTGCCCTAGCTAATTTTGGTGTACAACGTATATGAGATAGAAGGAAGTTTGGGATTGCTACATCGTACTTGTTTATTTAAAAAAAGTGTTATTATAAAAATGAATCTAGCAGGAGGCTTATGTTTGCATCCTAAAATACTACACATATTTTATTTTTTTATTGTATTTCTAATTCATTTTTTGCCATCTATTTCAATACAAAGACATTAATATAATCATTAAATAAATTGTAAGAAATGCTATTCATTCATCCCATTTTAGAAATTGCAATTCTCATGCGTTTCTGAAGTTATCTATGGGATTTGCAGAATGTGTAAGACTGAAAATGTATAAACCACACTGAATGTATTTTTAAAAAGCTATCATATCTAAAGCTCTCGATGCATTTCACATATATGAGGCGTTCAGAACTGAGGTGCTTCAAGTCTATTTTCACTCTTTCGAGATACATCGAGTTAAATTTTCTCCTTGATTGTGATTTTTTTCATTTTTTATTTTAATTTTTTTAAGGGGGGGGAGTTAAATTTGTCATGAAAAATCTAAATAAAATATTAATATTAGTGCAAAGAAATAACTGGAGCAATTTTTTGACCGGTAGGTGGCAGCACAGTCAATCACCTGCTCGAGTTCAAGTAATTTTTTTTCCAAGCACTTTCGTCGTTCCAAGCCCAAGCTCGCACTCTGATTGGTTGTTGCTCTCAGCACTTTTTTCATGTAACTTGGCGATAATCATACTTGGCGTAGCGATAGATGCTTCCGTCGAGGAGTTTGATTTCCTTCCGAACCGAGTACAAAGTAACTTTTCCCGTTTATTAATAAGTAAAGCATTAGCCATTTTATAAAATAACACAAGAGCACAAGACCACGAAGATAAGAATGAAGGAAGAATAAAAATGAGTAGGTTAGGTTTTAGGTTCACTCGTTCATTTACGAGCGAAGTATTTTTCGCCAAGTATGGTTATCGCCAAGTTGTGTGAAAACAGTGCCGAGAGCAACAACAAATCAGAGTGCGAGCTTGGGCTTGGAACGACGAAGGTGCTTGGAAAAAAATTCTCATGGAAAACATCTAAAAACTTGATTTTAATGGTTGACTCTTACGTTTACCATTCTGCTTTCGTGAACCCAAAAATATGAAAACATGGAAGACTGGGAGTAGAAAAACATAATGGCAAACCTATGAGTTAAAATCGTGTTTTTAAGTGTCTTCCACCAAGATACGACTTTGTTGTAACCCGTAAAGCATGGTGACGTCACTGCAACGTCGTTGTGAAGTCACATTGTGACTTTGTGACCATCGATTGTCGATGTGACGTCACGTGACGTCGATGTGAAGTCACAGTGACTAAAATGTGAAGTCGTTATGGCCATTTTAGAGCTCTTTTGTGACGTTTCACAAAGTGGTCACAGTGTGACAAATTTGTGAAAAATGTGTCATTTGTGACTAATTTGACATTAACATTGTGACGAAATTATGACAAAAGCGACGATGTTTAAATTGCGAGAAACATGTTTTTAAAAGTAAATAACATGTTTTAAAGGATATTTATAAATTTCTAAAGATTTTTAAGAAAGTCACATCTCAGTCACTGAGTGCTGGCATTTTGGTCACAGATGTGATGCGACCACAGTGACTCACAGTGACGTCACTGTGACCATGCATGCTATTAGGGAACATGTGAATCGTGGCCGATTCTGTTGTAACATGCGAATCGAGAGCGATTTTGTTGTAACATGTGAATCGCGATTTAAATAATCCTGGGGTTTTTTTTCTGTGAACTGGACGAGGTGATTGTCTCTGCAACCGACTTTTGGTCTATGAATAATAAAAATAATCTGAATTTAACTGAAGAATTGACTTGACTTCTGAACATTACATATAACAGTAAGATTGTGGGATTTGATTTGCTTGACCTTTAAATGTTTGATATTGTTTTATCGAGAAATATATATGTAAAAAGATAGTATATAACTTAATGTAAATAATTAAATGGGAAAACATCGTTTTTAATAGGAAAGTAAGATTTTTATACCCTCCCCAGTAGCCAAACAATATTGGACCAATATTGGCTACATCTTGGAGCAATATTGGCACATTGGCACAATATTGGCATGAAATACTGCTCCATTATTGGGCTGTTTACATTTTGCCCTTATTTAGCCAATATTTGCAGCCAATATTTTGCCAATATTGGAATTTCATTGGAAATATTGACTATAAAACGCCAATATTGGTTAAATATTGGAATTTCATTGGAAATATTTCCAATGAAACGCCAAAATTTGTACAATATTGGCGTTTTATTGGCATTATTTCTAATGAAACCCCAGTATTGGCATAATATTGGCTGCAAATATTGGCTAAATAAGGGCAAAATGTAAACAGCCCAATAATGGAGCAATATTGACGTTTTATTGGCAATATTTCCAATAGAAGAAATATTGACTCAACGTTGGACCAATATTGGTTTGCTACTAGGGCTGCTACCATTTCTATTTCTGGTGTACGGCTTCTATACTTACCCCAAATTTTCCCTGTAAAAAAATAACAAAGTAAAATTACAAGAAGCGTGGCAGCACATACTCCAGGTAAAATCGTTTACAAAAACAGTGTTTAACTGTTGAATAACGGGATTTACTTGTTATTTTCCCCGCAGCTTATACATTCAAGTGTATGAAATTCGAGACTTTAGCTTGAAAAGGTTGACTTTTCCTATAAAAGTGTTTAATGAAGAAACACTCTTGAATTTGTATTTTTTTTTTCTTTTTCACATTGTAGCTTTAATTATTCTTAGATATTCTAATTGTCTGACATTAGTTTTTCGTCAAAAGTGCATGTAAAATGATCGTATTAAATTCAATGTAATCAGTTAAGTGGGAAATCATTGCTTATAATCCGAAATAATTATTTTTATATCCAGCTACGATTTCTCTGTGGTGTGTACTGCTTATTTACTTACTCAAAATTTTCGCTGTAAAAAAAAATAACAAAGTAAAATTATACAAAACGTGGTAGCACATATTTTAGATAAAAACGGTTCAAGCACGGTGTTAACCGTAGATAAACGAAATTTGCTCGTTATTTTCTCGCTTCTTATCATTCATATAATTCATTCAATTTTCAGAATATATCATGCTATTTTTTTACATATATTATTATGAAAAATTAGGACAGAATGTATACAATTGATATTTTAATGTTAGATATGTTTTCTACACAAATTGTGTAATTCTTTAAAAGTATTAAAATCATGTATTTTTATGAAAGTTTTTTTCTGTCATTAGTTCTAGATAGATTATATGATTAAACGTACCAATATGAAAGAGAGGTACTGTACTTAAATTCTTCAGTTTAACGAATGCTAAATTCGTTTCTATATTACATCAGTTACAAAATTTTGAAATTCAATTTGGGGACTAAAATATTGATTGAAATAATATGTGTGTATTTCGACGTTAATATTTTAAGTACATTACATATTTGATAAATAAGTAGTTGTAATGTACGGTCAACTGTTCAGTATATGTTTGTATATATAAAAAAAAGATGTTCTAACTTTAATAATAATAAAATAATAATAAGAAATTTTTAATAAATTTTCTACACCAATTAGAAACAATAATAAATAATCATGTCTTACGTCAGTTACGATAAAATTGACCAATAAACATATAAAACGTAATACAAGTTTATTTATATAATGAACTTCGCTCGGTATAACTAATTAAATTATATGTTCTAAGCTCAATAGTTAATGTACTTACATTTTCTGTTGCATTTTCTGTTTATTTTTTTAAAATTCTCTATCAAATTCACTGTCACTTAAATCTTAAATTTCTGTCTGATATCACAGTGATTCACTTCCTTTATATATCTTTCTAACATTCGTTACTTTATTAGTAGTTCTAGATAGATTATACGATTGAAAGTTCTGGTATGAGAGATATACCATGTACTTATATTATTCACATTTAACGAAATCTTTAATACATATTTAAAGGTAATTTAGAACAAATTACTTAATTCATATTGTAATAAAAATTGGCACCAGCCCATCTGAATATGATGTATTTAACAGAAATGTTAAATTTCATTCTATATTCTCCGTAAAAAATATTCACTGATTTACTCAATGCCTTTTATGGGATATTCCTTTCTAGCATTAATCATTCTGTCAGTAGTTCTACATAGATTGTATGATTGAAAGTTTTGATATGAAAGAAGTGCATTTTACATGTATTTTTCATCATCTAACGAAGTCTTTAAATGTTCCTTTTGAAAATTTTCTTTTTAAACTATGTTGATTTTGTTGCAAGGAAATAAGTGCAAGTATTAAGTAGAAAATGCTGCAGATAAAACACGGTGCTTAGTTTAATAAATTCAGGAATAACTTTTCGAAAATGACTGAAGATTATATTAGTGTTATTGAATAGTAATATTTAACCTCCAATAGCTGTAAGTAAACACACACACACATATATATATATATATATATGAAATACTTTTTTCTGGTGTTCAAATCTTTTATCCAAGCATTCACAATATGTCTTTATTTCGAATAGCCATAACTATTATGTGTGGGCATCTGAAAACCGGTACTCAATACGTCCACGTTCGCGCGAAATGATTGGGCAAGAATTGTATACAACCATCATATCAGGCCATACCTACTACAAAGAAAACCTGGATGGAGCTTCATACTTTGTGTTTTTGCAAGAGGTGTTATCAAAACTATTAAATCGTGTTCCAGCACATATCACACGACCCATATGGTATAAACACGAGGGAGTACCAGCAATTGTAACGTGAATGTGTATAGTGAGAGACGTACATGATTTCCAAGATAATCGCAGAAAATTTAAATAAATACATCCAAATGACCTAGTATTTACTAAACGGTTAGTTCATTTGGCTTAAAAATTAAACTTCACTTTATGGACGGTAATAATAAGAATTAATTACAGAAGATCAAGAGTTTCCCTTCAGAATAAAACGTTTTGAAAAAGAGATGCCATAGCTAGGAAATGATTTTTTATTATTATTATCTTTTTCCTAAAGGCTTTTTCAACGTTTTCCAAAAAAGTCGAAAAGCATTTATGCATTAGGATTGCCTGTCTGTCTGCCCACGCTCTAGCTCCCGCAAATATTCTCGGATTTTCTTGCAATTAGTAAACTTTATTTGGGGACCCCCAAGCATTTGATATTTTACGTGAAATGTGTGGGATTATTACTTTATATACAGGAGCACCCAAAATAATTCCATTACATCATGATCTATGCGAGTAAATCGATTTCTGTGTAGGGAAAATTATTAGAATAGTTGAGATTCTGTAAGTTTTTACGCTCTTTCGTAATTAGAAATTGGAAGAAATAAAATTTTCAATAGAAGAAATTGGAGAAAACATAATTTTAGGATCCATGTTGGATGAATCAATAGTCTGCTTTCCAAATCACTCCCAGGCTATAAAAGCGTCATTAAAATTGTGACAGAAGCTGCATCAAAGGTAGGCAGAAGTGAAGGAAGAGATCTAAAACTGCAAGCAAGGAAAAATATGCTAAAGTTCATTTCTAAGAAAGATTTTGAAGCGTAAAAAAGTATACATTTTGAATGAGACATTCTGTGGGTAGGAGGTCTGGTAAAACTTGGCGTTCAATTATTTTCTCGTGATGAGTTCTGGGATGTTTTGCGTTGGTACCGAACGCAAAACAAGCTGTAAAAGCAGTGCATTTTTAAAGAACACAGCACTAATATATTGCATAATTAGAAGTTATTTAAACATTTGGCACGTTAAATATATCTTTTCAACTAAATACAACCAAAATAAACTTAATTTAGCATTTTTAATTTTTTTGCTAAAAAGGTTAAAAAATCAGCATTTTTGGAAATCTTCAAGCCATTTGCGGCAGGGTAATTAACTGTCCAAAAAATCTCAAAATTTTGGTGTGAACTGAGTGCCACAGTGGCCACTTTTCCGCACCCGCCATAATCGAAAATCGAAATAAAGTTTTTTCGGTTCACCCTAGATAATATATTTGATTCTTCTATCCGAAGAAAAAAAAGCTCATCTCAGCTCGACTCAGTTTTTGTTGTCTTCCATAAACGTCTAAAATCTCATTTGCTAGGGCATAGGAGAGACTTGGTAGGGCAAAATTTGTACAAAAACGATTCGGAAATGACTATAAAAATTCAAAAAATTAGTTTTCTTTTAATTAATCAATTGAATTCCAGTTGTTGATTTGTTTTCCTAAAATCATGTTTTTTGCATACTGACTAAAGATACGGAACCATTTTATAGATCTGATTAAAAATTTGTTTATAAGAATATTTTTCTACAAATTACATACCGTAAAGAATTTTTTTTTATGTTTTAAATATTTTTTTTGATCACTCAATGTTTCCGATATCAGAAGAAAGCAGTCATTATATCAAGAGAATTACTAGTGATTTTTTATTAGTGATTAGTGATTTAGTTATCCGTGGCACAAACGGATAAATATCCTACTGAAGTAATTGTTTGGAGCGTGATGTCTGCTCAGGGTACCGGCCATTTGTTACCGGACATTGTAGATGACATAATGAACCATAATCAATACAAAAAATGGTCTAAGAAAGACTAACTCCAAATGAAAAATTCATATTAAAGCTTGATTTAGTTGCGTGGCATAAAGCTGCATCTATGAGCGAATTTTCGAATAAAAAAAAACAGTTCCAACACCTGAAAGAAATCCAGATATGAACTCCATAGAGAATTTTTCAGTCATTATAAAGAAATAATTAAATGAATTCAACATCACAAACAATAAATATCTGATATAAAGCACATCCAAATTTGGCACCACCACAACTGATAACAAATTGATTTTAAAAGTCTCATACAAAGTACAGTATGGCATATTAAATCTAAATAAAAAAGGGGTTGTAATTTAAAAGTTAAATGCATATATATATATATATATATTGTACTATTTCTTAAATAGAACAAGGTTTTATCGTAAATTTCGAAATTATTCTAATAATTTTCACGCCTCTGTATTTTAATAACCTAACGCTATTTAAACTGATTAAATATTACTGTATTGAAACTGATATAAATCACCGAATTTTACAACAATTACATTAGAGCAGACATTCATTGTATTTTTAATCCGTTTACAGGAACGTGTGTAAGAAAGCGGTACAGTATTGTTTTTGGATAATTGCTGGAAATACATTTTAAAATTCGCTATGCGCTTTAATTTAACTTTATTTTGGGTGCGATCATTAGTATATGAATAAATGACACCCATAGTCATGGTCTAATCCGCCCTTCTGTCTGCCTGTCCGCATATAACAAAACAAAAACTATCCAAACGAATACTTGAAATTTTAAATACATATTTGTAACAGAATTTTGTTGAGGAGTCATTTCAAATTTTAGCAAAATCTTTTAAAAACAAGGACAGTCAAAAGTATTTTGTTGCATTACAGCTTATGGGATAAAATAGTTTAGAGTGCTTTTTAATGATATTATAATGATCGAAACATAATGAAATAAACATGCAGTTATAAAGGGCACTAAAATATACATTTTGTAGAATATGTTGTACAAAGAATATTTATTACTAATTTACATTGCCACGAAAAAGGATTCCGTTACATAATGGTATAGAGGGAGGGGGGTATTTTTGACGTATTTTAATTATATTATATAATTTTACATTAAATGAATTCCATATGCATTTCTTAGGTTTTCTACATAGTACTTTTTTGTAATAATTCGTTTCCATACTGCTAATTTGATGTAATATTTTTCATATCAAACAGTGCAATTTCATTACATTAATTTGATTGTCTTGGAAAATATTTCATAATCTATGTTTGACGCAGGATTTTTTCTTTCTTGTTGATATTGAAATTACATTAAAACAGATTTTTTAATTTCACAAACAATGAAAAATATGTTACGTCATTTTAGAACATGCTTTAGTTAAGCTTATATATATATATATATATATATATATATATATATATATAAACCAATAATAAATCAATAATAATTTTACTTTGTTATGATGTGCACGTTTACAGAAAATATTCCTTAATTATTCGCGTCCGAAAATTATACCTTAGTGATTGTCAAAAAATGTTAAATGTTATCGTCCTATATTTCCAGCCTCTATTTATGAATGTACTAATATTAGTCGTTTGTAGGATAATTTTGCCGAGACTGCATAAACGCTCTCCAAATCACTCGATTACTCAAGCTTAGTTGTACTTACAATTTAAATTGCGGATCACTAAACTAAATTTGTGTTCATAACTGTAATTTCATCTAAATAATTTAGAAATTATTGCATACCTTTTAGCATTAACTATTTTATTTAAGCTACGAAAGTGTCCATTGCCATGCACCTCCTTCTTGTGTAAATTGTAAAAAAGACCACCCCTCATATTCTAAATCCTGTGAACAGTGGAAGAAAGAAAAATAAATTCAATCAATACGCACAAAAGCAAGGAAAATAGTTGAGTCTAGAACACCCAAAGTTGGTGTATCATATGCTGCTGTCTTATCCATAACATCTCATAAAACATATCATTCCACATCAACACAGACAGAAATATCTAATGAAATTAAACACCAAACTAAGCAAAAAGCAACCATCCTCTCTAATACTCCCGGAAAAACAACAAAATCAACACAATCGACTTCAACTAAAATAGTAAATCCTGCTACTCCCAATTTGCTACAAAATGCCTCTCAAAAGGCATCGCATACCCTTATTTCTAAACCTCCACTCCATAAAAGGACCCCTCAAAATATATCAAGATCAGCATCTTGAAAGCCAAACCATAGATCTGAAGCTCCCGAAAATAAAACAAAAAAGAAAAAACTGTAGCACCTAAAAGTGAAACAAACCAAAAACAGAGAAATTAGATAGACGAAACACATATGGATGATGATGCTATACACATTCATCCTGAACGGAATGCAGAATTAGACGATGGAGATAGTTGCAGGTCTACTACCTCCGAACAAAATGTCGTAGATTCATATATATAACACCATCATTCATGACCAGCATTATCTCATGGAAATGACGAGGCTTTCATAATAAACACGACGAAATCCGAAACATTCTTCATGACAATCAACCCTTATGTTTAGCTTTACAGGAGACCCATCTTAAACCTACTGACAAAGAAAAAATTGCGCACTTATACTACATATAGAAAAGAATTTTCTGGCAATGATAGGGCTCTTCTCATCTCCAATATTTTACCTCAAACTCGCATCAATCTAACAAGGAAGGTCTCCATTGGGGGTATACTCAGAATTTTTTGAAAAAAATACGAATTAAACTACTCATGTAGGTAATAAAGGATCAGTGAAAATTAGCGGCGGAATTACATTATTAGATATGTAAAAAAATAAAATAGTTTGGAATAATTGGCGTGAAAAGCTGAAAGCGACGCGAGATTTGGCGAGCAGTGCATTTCCTCGCCAAAAGCAGACGATTTTAAAGAATCTGAAAATTGATTTTAATTGACTTCAGTGGTAAAAATCTGCAGCATTTACTGCAACGTCACTCCACTACTTTTATAGAATATCTCTCTTCTGACCAATGAGAATGCTCCATAGCAAGGTGAATTGACCGTGTCATACACTATTAAAAATCTGCTGCATTTTGTTGCAATGCACTCCACCGCTTGTATATAATATCTCTATTCCAACCAATGAAAAAGCTCCATTTCACGGCCAAGTAACCGTTTTCTATACAAGCAAGAGAGTGCGTTGCAACAAAATGCAGGAGATTTTTAATAGTGAATTTTTCAATTTGGAACAATTTTAATCAATTTAAATTGTGTTTTAAATGATAAAATATATGAATTTCATTTTGTTATAAGTACATATAAACGTATATGACAAAATTACACTTAAAGTAAAGTAAAAATGCAAAACTAAAATTACTTAAACTAAACTTATTTAAATAAATTGAACATAGAAAGTTTTTTCTTTAAAAAGTATTCGAAGCGTAAAAGCTTATTTTTCAAAATTTCGTTTTTTCGCCAACCGGAGATAAATCGCCAAATAAACGAAATTTTTATTATTTTTTTACGGACGTTATAAAGAGGTTCCGCCGAAATTTTTTCTATAAACATATATAACTATATGAGAAGAACATTCTGTAATTTTTTCAGATTTTTCTGAGTATGCCCGTATGGAGACCTTCCTTGTAAGTACAAACTTGCAAGCTGTTGCAGTCCGTACACATTCAAACCGTCTAATAACAATATGTACACTTTATTTACCACCAAATCAATCTATTCAGTCATCGGAACTTGACAATCTCCTTCTCCAGCTCCCCACTCCGTATATCATTCTGAGAGATTTCAATGCACATTCCCATATGTGGGGCAACCAAGACTCTAATCATCGTGGCGAAATAATAGAAAAATTAATCTCTGACAAGGGTTTATGCCTGCTCAATAACGGTGACCATACTTATTATTACGAACCTACCCGCACATTTCATGCAATTGATCTTATAATCTGCTCCCCGTCTATCTACCCTCATTGGAACTTTTGGGCCTCAAACGATTTGCACGGCAGTGACCATTTTCCAACTTTCATCACACAGACTACTCCTAACCTGGACCCTACTAATTATTTTAACCGTTATATTTATGACAGAACCAACTGGATAACTTTCACGGATCTTACTAATATGACAAATGATATGATACAGGGTGACATTGACGATGCGCTTCATAATATCACCCAGTGTATTATCAATGCTTCAGACATTAGTATTCGAAAATCAATTTCTATGCCGCGACACAGAAAACCATGGTGGAATGATGAATATAAAAAGACAAAGAAAAGTCGACAGAAAGCTTGTGTCATTTTCAGACGCTACCCTAGTAACAATAATTATATTGCTTTCAAAAAAGCAAGAGCGGAAGCTAGAAGAGTGCGACGTAAGAGCCAGCGTGAATCCTGGATGCAATATGTCTCCAAAATTGACTCTAATACATCTAGTAAAGTCCTTTGGGAAAAAGTGAAAAATTGTATGGGACTGTATTCAGAAAACCACATCCAAATCCTACATACAAATGACCTAACTATAGCATATCCCAAAAATTTTGCTGAAACAACAGCAAGTACACTGGCATCCAACTCTAACTTAGACTCATACCCTGAACCTTTCTTATCTTACAAAAGACAAATGGAATCTACCAGCATAAATTTTAATTCTCGGCAGTTCTATGACTATAATCTATCATTCACTAAACCAGAGCTTTTAACATGTTTGCAAAATAGCCGTTTATCTGCTCCAGGACACGATGTGGCATTACTTACACCATGTTAAAATACCTTTCTACTACCTCTCTTAATAATTTACTCACTTTTTACAATCGAATCTAGACTGAGTACACATTTCCTAAAGCCTGGAGTAAAGCTATCATCATTAATTTCCCGAAACCAGGTAAAGATTCCAGTGACCCAAATAACTACAGGCCTGTCGCATTCTCTAGCAGCATTTGTAAACTTTTAGAAAAAATGGTTAATAGCCGCCTGGTGCAAGTTCTAGAATCGAATAATTGCCTTGCAGCCTTTCAAAGCGGATTTCGTCGGGGTAGGTTCACTATTGCTAACCTCATTCTTTTAGAAACTCATATACGGACTGCTTTTTTAAAACGCAACTATCTGGTGACAGTATTTTTGATATGATGAAAGCATATGATAAAACCTGGAGGTATAGCATCCTTCGTGACCTTTTTAACCCTGACTTACGTGGTAACCTACCCATTTTTATTAAGAACTTCCTTGCAATTCAAATTTTTCAAGTTTGAATTCGGGGGGGTTCTTTCAAGTTTTTATGTACAAGAAGAGGGTGTACCCCAGGGCAGTGTCCTGAGTGTCGCCTTTTTTTGCTATCAAGATAAATGAGATTCTGAACCAGTTGCCCCCAAGTGTTCAGGGTACACTCTACGACGACAATTTTAAAATTTTATGTAAAGGACAAGATATGCGTTTTATCGAGAAACAATTGCAAATTGCTATTAATTGTATTATGCAGTGGACCAACAAAAATGGCTTTATTATTCCCTAAGACAAAACCTCTTGTGTGCATTTCTGTAGACCCAGGGATATGCATCCAGATCCTGAGATTTTTATTGGAAATTATCAAATTGCTGTAGTTGACAGTGTCCACTTTTTGGGCTTATATTTTGACAAAAAACTTACTTTCTTGCCTCATGTTTTGCAGTTACGCAAAAAGTGTGAGCGATCACCTAATTTAATAAAGGTGCTCTCAAACACATCTTGGGGAGCAGACCGTAGCTCTCTCCTGAAAATTTATCGATCCATAATCCGCACTAAAATTGACTATGCCTGTCAGGTCAATGGTTCTGCACGTAATTCTGTCCTTAAAAAAATAGACACTGTGTACTATAGCGCGCTCTGCTTCTGCTCTGGTGCATTTCGTACATCTCCAGTTTTAAGCCTATATGTCGAGTTTAATGAACCAACATTACACTATATTCGCGAAAAGCTTCCTTTATTGCTGTACTATCGTATTCTTTCACATCATGGCCATCCTCTTCATACATATGTTTTAAATTCTGACAATGATATTCTTTATCAGTATCCTCCATCTTGCATCCCATCACTTGGTGTCAGAATAAGGAGCATTGTTAGCAATAGCCATTTAAATAACATTGCGGTGAATTCTTGTTCATTACACAAGTTCCCTCCTTGGATAATTCCTAGCATTACCAGCCTCCATCCTTTTAAAGGTTATGACAAAAAGAATCTTGCACCTGTTATCTTTCAAAATTAGTTTTCTGTACATCGATCCAGTTTCAGAAATTATGCAGATGGTTCTAAGAGTAGTAGTGTTATTGTATGTGGTGTTTTCTTTGATAACACCAGTTTCAGCTACCGGATCCATTCTCCAACTTCAGTGTTTACAGCCGAGTTGATTGCAACTGAGTGAGCCATGTTGCGCATATCTCACCATCATAACACTTCATTTATCATTTATACATACTCAAATAGTACTATTAACGCAATAAAATCATCTCATAAACATCCTTATGTCTCCGAAATCTTGGAACTTTATAATAATTTGACAAATCGAGGTGACAGTATCTTATTTTGCTGGGTACCTGGACAAGTGGGTATCTTTGGAAATGAAAAGTGGACAAGGCAGCAAAATTTGCCCTTAGCCCTTTAAATCATAAGATTCCATTCTCAGACATTAAACTAATTATAACGCACTACATTGATAATAAATGGCAAAAAATTTGGAATTTAGAATACAATAATAAACTGCACCACAACAAACCAACGATCATAACCTGACCTCCAAATTATCCAAGGAAAACAGATGTTGTTTTGACCCGTCTAAGAATTGGACATCCTAGGATCACTCATAAACATTTGTTTTTTAGGGAGGATGCACCCATGTGTCCTCCTTGTCCTTTTTGCTTGCCTAACCATTCATCATCTTTTAACTGACTGTCCGGGCCTCCGTCACTTGTATAGAATATATTTTGAACACTGCACATAAAATTGATTGTATACATTAGAAACGTGAACGTAATTCGAAAGTTAAATGTCCAGACAATTAAAAAAATACTATTATTATTTTGTAGAAAAAAGACAATACTGCTAGGCTGTCAGGTCTACGGAAACCCTAACTAAAATAAATCGTTTGTGTAAACTTTTTTATAAATATATTATTATTTAAAAAGCTGAAATCTTTATCAATAAAAATGTCCGAGCTAATTCTTTACCAGATTTACATTTATGCATCGACAGTGTTTGTTAATCAATTTTTCCTCGAGATTGACGCTACATTCGTAGGCCACCAGTAAAGTTTACAATAATGTCATGGCTATAATGTCCTCAAATTCACATAATGTGCTTTAAATTTCATGTACACTATTTAGGATTTTTGAAGTACCGTAGAAATGTTTTTGAAAAGAATTTGTAAATTTAAAAACTGAAAAACTCAATTAAATGTTTCTTAGTTTATTGCAAACTTACTTTACAATTAATACAAAACTTTCTCTTCACAAAAATATATTTTAAAGACTATTTGCATGACTTTCCTCCGCATTTGTTTAATTTGTATTGAAAAACTGAAAGATTTTAATTCTATTTATCCATCTGTAATGATGGTTTCCGAATTTTGTAAAAAAAAAGGAAAAAACAAAAAAACAAAAAACCAAATGAATGCTTTCTGATAAAACATAGAGCTACTATGTGTGGCGAACTCAAATCACGCGATCTCATAAGGTACCTGTACCCAATATGGACACCCTCATGAAAATGTATTTTTTTCACCCCCATGTATAAGTCATGGGACTCCAAAAATATGTGGCCACTATTCTTGGACTATTGACTATCATTATTAAAATTAGCGACTTTGTAATTATTCTGGTTTAATTTAAATGATAAAAACAATAAAAAATGTTTACAAATGTCCATATAAGGAACTACCTGTCCCTATTATGGACAGGTGTTTCCTTATTGACTTTCTATACAGTGTGTATGGAACAGCCACTTTTCCGAGGGATTTTAAAGGAGAGGGAATAAAAAATGTATCTTAAAGTATTCGGAGGAGGAAGGGGACAGTAAATATTTTCAGAACTTGTATTTTAGAAAAGGGGGGGTCATTCTCGGTTTTTACCCTTCGAAGACCCATGCAAAGCCCCTTAGTTAGAAGTAAATATTATGAAATAATATTGTTGGTTTTGCTTAGCTTTATTGCATCTGTCTGCAAATTTACATCTGGTATTACTCAGTCTTCAGAGCATGGACAAATAGAAACTTTTTCACCATAGGCAGTAAGTCCCACATAATTCTCATGAACATACCTGCCACATGCCGCATGCTTGAAAAAGCATCAATACTGCAAAAGAAGCAGTACCAGCTCTCCTTTGTTGAGGAAGTCATACCATTGATACCTACGATTTCTCCAACAGATATCCTAATGGGGGGGGGCTTCTTTTTATTTTTCTGCAAGGGTTTTTTGGAGGAAGGTTTTGGGGGGATTGTTCAAATGGCATCTTGTTGAACATAGATTTTACCACTTTGATGCCTTTTTAATTTATTGCATGGCAACGTTTAATTTTCTTCATTCTTACAGTGTTAGTCGAAGGGGACATAACGAGTCCATGTTGGGAACCGTGCGTGGTTTTACTAAATCTTGTAACAAATGAATAAGGAAAATATTTTTAAGCAAAATATGCAATAGCAATCGAAAATATGTTTTATTAGCTTTCTAAAATACTCCACTTTTCTACATTTAATGCAATTTTACATTTTCCAATAAGAATTTAAGCTTACAAGTAATTAAGATCAGCACATCTCGAAACAACAAGTTTCCTCCTAAATGGCGAACAGCGCACTTTTTTACACTTTCCAGCCTTAATTATCTTTTCAAATGCTTTCCTTCACGAAAATGTTGAGCCATCTCTCGATCAAAATTATTACCTTTAAAAATATTAGGGGTGTCCATATTGAGAGCTCTGTCCATTTAGGGTAGAAATACCTTACATAGCGAATTAAATAAGTATTAAAAATATTTATTTGTGAATGTGAACTATTGTATACTATTGTTTCATTAAAATAGCAAATAAAGCTTTTGTGCACAAATGTTTAAAGATAGAAAACCAACGATTATAAATGCAGAGATAAAGTATGAGAAGGTAGCAAATATCTCATTGTTGCTCATTGTGCCAGAATTTATGCTTTTCCTAAGGTCCATAAACATGACATTCCTTTTAGACCCATTGTTTCCAGTATCGGTACGGCTTCTTATAAACTTGCAAAATATCTTGTTTCCATATTTTCTCATCTCTCAAACAGTAATTCTTTCACTGTTCAGAATTCTTTTGAATTTGCTAAGAAACTTCACAGTTTTAAGCCACAAGGCCACATGATGGTTTTCTCTTGATATTAAATCATTATTTACTAATGTTCCTGTCGAAGGTGCTTTAGATTGCCTCAAGAAAAGGCTCTGTGAATTTCATTTTTCCTTTTTCGAAATCAAGGAGCTCATTCATCTAACTCGTGCTTGCTTATCTCAAAAAACTTTTGTATTTAACGGGAATTTCTTTCGTATGATTGAGGGTTTGGCTATGGGTAATCCTCTTAGTCCGACTTTATGCGATTTGTATATGCATTACTTTGAAATAAAATTGTTTGAAGTCTTAAAATTTCCGTTCTATGTTCGTTACGTAGATGATATCTATGCTTTAGTTGAAATGAATTCAGATATAAATCATATTCTCTCTGTCATGAATTCTATTCATTTTTGCATTCAATTTCCTTTTGAAACTGAATCGAACAATCGCCTTTCTTTTCTGGATGTTCTTGTTATTCGCAATGAAGATAATTTTCAGACTACTGTCTTTCGCAAACCTTTTGCGGTCAGTGTTCCACCTCACAGATATTCTTCTCATCCTCCTAACCAGAAAGTTGCGGCTTTTAAAACTTTTGTTTTCCGGGCTTCCAATATTTGTTCAACTCCTCAGTTACACAGTGATGAACTTAATTATCTAAAAGCTATTGCTGTTTATCGTGGTTATTCCCCTGATATTATAGATTCAATTCATAGAAAATTGACAAAATCAACCCATTCTGAAAGAAAAAACTTTAATTCGAACTCCAGTGCTTTGGTTGTTTTGCCTTTTTTCCCCAAAAACAGTCAGCAAGTTGCTAAAATTTTAAAAAGGTTCGATTTCAATGTTATTTTTTCTCCTGTTAATAAAATTGTTTTTTCAAATCTTAAGCACCCCATTGATCGCTTAGATAACTGGGGTATTTACCAAATTTCTTGCCAATGTGGTCTTTCTTATATTGGTTAGACTAAACGTGCTCTCACATTTCGTTTAATGGAACATAAAAGGTACGTCAAAAATCAAGAGCTTAAACGTTCCTCTATTGCTCAACATTGTTGGTCTTCACAACATAAGTTTAACTTTTCTTCAGCCACCATCATCCATAAATGTCCTTCCATTCCTGATCTTGATTTTTGGGAAGCTTACCACATCATAAAAAATTCTCACTCCTAAGTCAATGACTTATCTAGTACTCCTTATTTTTCAAGTATTTGGATATCTCTAATTTAATACTTTTTTTTTCACTCGCTTTTTAGTTTTTGTTTTGCTTGTTCTCCGATAGATGTCGCTACTTGTCCACCCAGTTGGTTTGGCTGCTTTCTTCTCATTGGTTGCTTTTCTTTAAGCGGAATTGTTCCCATAGCGAGTATATAAGCTTGCGTCTCTCTGTCTCTGCTCAGTTTTGCTATTTTTTAACTCGCTGAGTTTTGCGCTGATGAAGAATCAAGATAGTAGATTCGAAATAGCTATTTGCTACCTTCTCATACTTTGTTTGTGCATTTATAAACGTTGGTTTTCTATCTCTAAATATTGTTTCATTATTTTGCGGAGCATCCCGTTCAAAATGTTAGGTATTATGAGGGTTTTACTTATTTTATTAAACACGAAAAAGAAGGACGTTTTATTGAATTATAGATTAAAATATCAGTTAATTAAATTTTCCTATCGTGCAATCGTAAATCACATATAAAAACACATTATTTAAAAAAATACATATATAGCGCCTTGTATTCATCTCGCTAATTTTTCTTTATAATTTAAATGAAATACTGTTTCAATTAGATAAAATTTTGAATCGGCACGCTACAATAACATTTAATATTGAAAATATAGTGTTAAAAATCATGAAATAAAATGTTCTTTAAATACATCTAACAAAATATATTACATTATAATTATATTATATTTTTAAATTTCTTTATTTCTTATTTTATTGCCTATAGATATTTATTATCAGCCATTCAAATTAAGAACAAAGTATGTACATACAATAAAGAAAGTTATCCTATACAAAATATACTATAAAATTAAATTTACATTAGTTTAACTATTACCGTTTAAGGTATTTGATAATTTTATTTCAATAGACATATTCAATTCTATTGTAAATTTATCTTTGAAATTCCAAAGTTTACATAAATCTAAATTAAATATTTTATACTTTTTTACCATAAAAATTAGTTTATTCTACTGAACATAGAATTTTAGATCCAATAAATTTTCAAATATTCTTTTAAAAGAAATATTGCTTTTATACGTATACTTTTTGTACAATGTACATAGATAAAAACACTTATTGTTTTTCATTTTGTCCATTTTTTTTAATCTGTCTTTCAGTTTTTTATTTCTTTTAATTTCACAAAAAGTTCTTTTATGCTGACGAAATACTCAATACCACATTCCTATTTAATAATATGCCTGTTTTCATGCTGTTAATTCTTTAAAGAATATTTAAAGGATGGCAATCTAAAAAAAAAAAAAAAAATCTAAAACGCTGGTACTAGTGAAATGATGCGAATCCATGTAAAAAAAACAGTATTTTTTTCTTAGTTAAATACGGAAATTTTAGCTTTATTTAAGAGCAGATTTTTTAAAAAATCATTCTGGAACCGAAGAATTCCTTTTTCTGAAAATTCTCTGACACCTACGAACCCTGTAATTGTAGCCGTTTCTTAAAGAAGAAACAAAAAATGGAGTAAAAATTATATATTTAAAACAAATTCACTATATTGAGCTTTATTAACTACACTGTAAAAAAAAGGGTCGATCTACTAAAAAAATTTTAGTGATCCTTGTAATTATAAAAATTTTTTTAATAATCTTACTCGGTTACAAGGAATCTGTAAGAATTACTGGAAAAAAGCTAGCAATGAATAGAGTTAATAGTTTTACATTTTTAATAGCTATTATTAAAACTCACTTGGTGTGGCCTACAAATCATCCTACAAAAAAATTCTATCAAATCAAAAATCTTGTAAATTGGGATAAAAATACTTCTTATAATATCGAGTGCCGCTAAGAAATGATTTTTGAAAATTCCACACCTAAGGGGGTAAAAAAAGAACGAACTTTTAAAAAAATCATGAAAATCGGATTTTATAGTTATTTTTCGATTGATAGCATATTTTAGTGTATTTCTTTATGCTGAATTGAATGGTACTAAGCAAATTCTTTTAAATCCAGTAGTTCGTGAGATATTTCCCATTTTCTAATTTGGCGATTTCTTCGGCGCAAAAACATGAAATTTGCAATCTATATATGTAAAAGAAAATATGGATTTCGTATTAATCTCCCCACAAAAAAATCTACCAAATCTAAAATCTTGCAGATTGGGGTAAAAATACTTTTTATAATATCAAGTGCCGCTAAGAAAGGATTTTTGAAAAGATTCCACACCTACGGGGGGGGGGGTAAAAAAAGAACAAACTTTTAAAAAAATCATGAAAAATTGGATTTTTTAGTTATTTTTCAACTGATAACGTATTTCAGTGTATTTTTTCACGCTAAATCGAATGGTGCTGAGCAAATCCAGTAGTTTGTGATATACTTACAATTTCTCCTGATGGTGGGGGGAGTGTCACGTGTAACGTATTTAAGCAAAATGTCTTCTAATAATAGTAAACTTATGGAACTGAGCTTAAATAATGCGGGAAAAAATCAGTAAAAAATTTTGATCTCATTCATCATCTTTTTAGATCTTTTCTTGCCACAAGGGGAGGTTTTAATTCTTATTTCTTTTGCTATTTTCCTACTAATTGCTGAAGAATTCTAATTTTTGATACTTAAACTCCTTTATCTTTTTACACTTACTCGCGCCTTTTCCACTTTTTGCAACGAGAGAACACCATCATATGTTCTTTTTTTTCCTAATATATCTTCCTTATAGCTTCCCTTTTGTTTGTTGTCTTTTAATTTCCTCTATTTTTAGTTTCCACGTATTTACGAAAATCAACATATATTTTTTCTTTTTCAGAAACTCCCACCTAAGAGGGTTAATCGGGTGTTCATACTTTTAGAACATTCCAATACATCTCTGCAGCACTTATAGGTAGAAGCGCGAAATTCAAGATAGCTAATCTACTAAAAATTAGTTAAAGATAGTGATTTGAAAGGTAATTTGTCTATTATGTCCTCAATATTTATTTTGAACCAGATAATGAGATATTATACGAATAAGACAACGATTATGGCTATTCGATTACAAATTATTTTTAAACCTTACTAGATGCATTTTGTTTATACAAGATTATTTTAAATGAACCGAGCAGCAGAGCGGGCGCAGGCTGCTAGTATTTTACCTAAGGAACGAAAGTTATATATATATATATATATATATATATATATATATATATATATGTATATATATATATATATATATATATATATATATATATATATATATATATGTATATATATAATAAATGAGTTTCAAGATTTCATCATGAAAAATATTACTGATTTTTTATTGTGAAAATAAAATAAATCGCAAAGCTACTAATTGGTAAATGTAGAATGTTATAAAGTTATAAATTAAGCAAAATTTACATTAAAATATAAATAACCGACAATTTCCTCAACAGCTGCGATATTGACGTTTGTTTAGTTTTTAACTTTATAATACTCTGTATGAATCATTTAGTAGCTTTGAGATTTATATTGTTTTTCGATACATTTTTCTGTTGCATTTTATAAAGCCAGTGTTTTGAGTTTTTCTTATTATGCTAAAATAAATCGCATAAAAGAAACCAACCAATCAGGACGCTGAAAACTTCAAAGTAGTCTCTAATTGAGTAAAATGCCTTCCCGAGGCACTCAAAACATCCTATAAGGATGTATTGGTTCGAATCCGGATTCTGGCGAATTTCTCACTCTATTTGAATTTATTATATATATGTTTGTATATTATTTGCATGCACCTTTATGTAATAATATTGTTTGATTTTCTATTCCAAACGATTGTATTAGTAAATTGAAAGGTATTTTTGCATTCAAAAGACTTATTTTAATATTAGTAAATTCACAAAAACAATGAGCGTTCCTAAGAAAAAATACATGATTTTCCTCATGAATAATACCCTAAAATTCTATGATAAATGATACTTCTTTTTTACTTAAATTTTATCGTCTTATAATTCTGTATGCACAAGACATTTAAATGTAGTTACGTAGATGAAGAAAATTGGAATCCTTTACATGAAAAATTACTTGATTCAATATAACCGCGTTAGGAATTCCAAATATTCCTGAAAAGCTTTTATATTCGCAAAAGATGTGGACAAATAAATTGCAACAATAAAGAATTTTGTCGTCAATATTTACGAAAAACTTTGCATGATTGTTATAAATGAAGTTTTGTCATTGAAATAAAAATTCATTATATTAGAGATGTCAGATAACATGTTTATAAATATCAGTTCTTCATTCTCTATTCCTTCATACTTTATACGAAAGTTTTAAAAGGGATTTTTACTTCTTCAATCACAGATCTTTAATTTGTGTTTTAACCTTCCCACTGTTGCGACCGGATATATCCGTTCACTAGGCAGCAGGTTTCACTGCAGTTGAAGCTTTATTTAAATTAATATACGTCTACAAATGTAATCCAGTTTTAAGAAATTAAGTTATGATTGATACCTTCAAGGGTTATAAGCATATACGTAACAAAATATATATATATATATCATGATAGAAAATCCCTCCTTTATTAGCATTTAAAATAAAACGCAGAGTAAAAACATTTCAATTTTGCCTTTTTTCTCAGTAATCAGGAGTTAAACAAATAGTCTAAAATTGAAAACTTGTATATAAACTCCCTACAGATATATCACTAATATATGCATATTTTATGAAAACTACTTTCATACGCAAAAATAAATAAATAAAATAAAATTTTGAAGCCGAAGTTGGTATTTGCTTATATCGAAGTTGGTATAAGCTCATTTGCTACAGCGTTACTCCACCGCTTTTATAGAAAACGGTTACTTTACTGTGTTATGGAGTATTCTCATTGGTCATAAAAGAGATATTCTATAAAAGCTGTGGAGTGACGCTACAGCAAATGGGTCAAATTTTTAACAGTGTTCCTCAACACCTTGAACTTTAAATGAAAATCTATGTACAAACGTACACTTTGAAAATTTGTATAAAAGAGCTTCATTTAATTTAAATTTTAGGCTGAAAGTCATTTTAAGCGAATATTTTGTTGAAATAACCATGTTTTATGTATTGTAAGATTTGAATTCTTAGTGCATTTTACATTAAACATATTTAAAATATATTCTGTATTTTTGTATTAGAAGGTAAAAATAATATGACACATAAAAATTTGCAATATGTCAAATAATATTTGTCTTATTTTATACAAATATTAATTCATAACATATATATTTTTTTAATTATTATATATTATCATATATTATTTAATATTAAATATTTTTTTAAATAACTGTAAACTTGGATTTTAAATCCATGCACAAAAATATTAAATACCTCATGAAAATCAAGTAAAAAAGATTTTCAAACCCTCTATCTAAATTAGCAAAAGAAGCACTAGTGTTTACGAGCAAGCAAGGTTTAAAGAAATGAACACAATGGAAAATCAGTTTACAGTTTTCGTTTGTATGTGTAAATGCGATACACTTCTTAACACAATTTACACTATCTTGCGATACAACTGTCGTATAGGTAAAAATCAGGTATCAAAATACTTACACTTAAAAAAGTATTCAGTTCGTATATATATTAAAAAATAATAATATTTGACCAATTTCAAGGTAGTGTTTCTTTAAACAAAAGTTTAGTTCGAATGTTCTGAATGTGATGGGAGGTATTTCAATGTCTCTGCTTGACGCATGATTTTTTTCATTTTCAGGAGATTCTTCGAAAATAGACCATTTTTATTATAGTGAGGAAGAAAAAGTAAATACTGTCAGAAGATTCGAATTTTTTGTAATAAGACACTTGAAGAGATACTAGATTAGTTAAGAGATTAGTTAGAGATTAGTTAAAAAAAGTTATAAGGCTTAATATTAAGGAATTCCATAATTATTAGATTTTTAACACGAGAAGCGCGAGAGAAGTTTTATATATGTAAAGAATTTACATCGGATTTTTTTCAAGCTTTTAAAATTAATCAATTTTTTGTGCGATATATGTATATTTAAACTCTTTAAACATTTCAGAATGGCATTGTTGTGTATATTTCAAATTCTCTTTGGTTTCCTTCCTGACTATTATTTTCCTTTTGCATAATAAATAACATTTCATGCATCTGTTTGGTTAAAAACACTCGGTTCTTTTCTTGAAGACCATCAAATTTTCAACAAAAATATGTTTTCTACATATTTTTTAAAATATTAGAACAATCCTCTACTATAAGAATCATTCCTTCGCATGAAGAAATAATTAGTGAAGGAATGATAATATATACATTATTAACATTTAAAATTTTTGCAGATAAAAAAATGAATAAATATATCTTCAATGAAAACCAAAGTACCCATTAATACATTTTTATAAAATATTTTTATACATAAATTTAAATGAGCTAATGTTAACATGACCTTAACATTTGGTCTATTTCACTATTAAATCATTCCTTACTCACTGAAAGATTTCTCCAGGATGGCTGAAAAATTTCTTATAGGCAGGTAAAGCCCATGTGCTCGGGATACGCAAAACGTCTCAGTCTGCAGTTCTAAAGCTATATGAAATATCTAGAATTATTAATGAGTCAATGAATTATGTTTAATATGAGTTGCAAACTATTTTATAAATAGAAATTGCATGTGCCGCCAAAAACAAATGATAAATATATAGAAATAATACTAAGTAAGTTCATAAAGTGTTCTTAAAGTGTTCATAATAAAAATCAGGAGACAGATAAAATATGGATAAATTGTTCAGTAAGAAATGATTTTTTTTTTTAATTTTAGGTAGTACAAGTTGCATGTGAAGGAATGATATTTTATAGGTTTTTTTAGACATATGTTTTAATAACTACTTCAATTTTATGAACTCATATAATAAAACTATCTTTAAACTACATGTTTAAAAAATGTATTTTTTTTTCTGTTTATAAAATTATATATCCTCCAGTTTCTTTATTATGGCCTATTTGCTTAGAAACACCCTATTGTTATTTAATTAAAAATGTCACTCCTAATAAGAAATAAATAAAACCCTTTACATTTCCTGCATTTGTATTATTTTTCAAATAACCATCAGATGAATCTCGTAATTTTATGGACAACGCTGTTCACCTTTCATTAATTAATCATTCTTCAGTGAATCATTCATCTTTCGGTCAATTTTGTTTTCCAATATCCAATTCGTTATTCTCTAACATTCATTTCATAAATTTAACATTTCAGTGTCTTGATGAAATGTATGCATTCGTCCCTTTTAATTACAGCACCGATTAATAGATTAGCTTATTATCATTCTGTTGTAGATTAAAATGATAATTTTAAATTATCTTGTTCATTTCTTTCGATAAATTAAGTAACTATGAATTGTTTAGCTATTTAAGCGATCAATATTTAAAAAAAAACATTCCAAATGATGTTAGATTAATTTTAAACACGATTATTCAATTTCGAAAATATGCATTAAAATATTTAATTGCTATAAAGGACGTTAAATACTAATAAAAACATTAAAAGATCTTAATAATTTTTACATGTTTCGATTGAATTTACTCAATCCTCATCAGAAAAAGAAAATACAAATAAACACAAATATGGAAAATGACAATAAACTATTAAAAAAAAAACTATTAAAATTTTTTTTTTAATTTCATTTGTAATAGTTTTTTGTCATTTTCCATCTTTGTGTTTATTTGTATTTTCTTTTTTTCTGATGATGATTGAGTGAATTCAATCGAAACATGTAAAAATTATTAAGATCTTTTAATGTTTTTATTAGTATTTAACGTCCTTTATAGCAATTAAATATTTTAATGCATATTTTCGAAATGTTTTAATGGACGTATATGAAAACTTCTATTTATATTTAATAACGATTATTCAATCTATAAATTAATTATAACAGATGCAAATTACCGATTATAATTAATTTACCGATGGAATAAGCGTGTTTAAAATTTATCTAATGTAATTTCGTATGCAGTGATTTTCTGCAGTTCCAAATATTTACCTTCGATTTATTCTGTTGAGCTGATCCAGAGTATCAGACAAGAATAAGTGATCATTAAGGTCATTTGGGTGAAACAGTCCTCCAGTATTAGTGTCCGGAATGACTCAGTTACTAAAGCATTGGCGGCTTCATTTTATCCGCCATTGGCCTCAATTGGCCATTTTAGCCGCCATTGGCCATCCCTACCACACACCCATTGGCCATTTTAGCCGCCATTGGCCATCCCTACCACACACCCATTGGCCATTTTAGCCGCCATTGGCCATCCCTACCACACACACATTGGCCAGGGATGTTTTAGCTAATACATCCCTGGTTCGAATCCTGGCCCGCACTTTTTTCACCCACATGGAAAATTTACATCTGCTACTTCCAAATGATGCCTAATTTTTCGCAGAATTTTTAATCTTTCGTCACCGGTTTTTTTTTTAATGTAAAAATTTTGCCTAATTCAATCAGAAAAAATGCTAGGATTAAATAATGTAAAATTCAACATAAAAATTTATTGGTGAGAATAATAAATCATGATTTGAAATACTTTGCCTATACTTAGTATGTGCAAATCAAGACTGGCAAAAATAGGTTGTTCGTGTGACATACGGGCTAATCAGAGAAGCGGTAAAACATAATGTCTTGATTGTTTTGAAAACTGTTAGAGTTTAATCACAAACTGTTCCATTATTATTTACTTCTTCAAATGCAACAAGTTGGAAATTGCACGTGAAGCGTAGCAAATGAGGTGCGTTCGTACGATAACGAAGTTTTAAAAATATCACTCTCATATATCAATCTCATAAAACTGTAAATAATTCCAATTAAAATGCGCACCAAACAATGTTCTTCCTATACCATGATGCAATGGAATACTTTTATGTGGCCTTGTAAATCAATAATAAAAATTCTTTGCATCACAGATTGTGCAGAATGCATATTTTAGTATATATTTCATAGATTCATGCCAATTCTATTATGTTCGAATGAGTGTAACATCATTAAAATACATTTGAAACTTTTTCCCCATTGACCGTAATGTAATGGAATACTTTTGATTGTCCCTGTAATTGAACTATGCATCCGATTTTGATAAAATTTGAAACAATTCGACAAAATTATGTAATAATTATATATTACAAATTTCAAACGATTAAAATGCACTTGAAACTTTTTTTCCCCATTGACCGTAATGTAACGGAATCCTTTTGATTGTCCCTGTAATTGATCTACGCATCCGATTTTCTTAAAATTTGAAATGACTCGACAAAATTATATAATAATAATATATTTTAAATTTCAAACGATTTGGTTGGGTAGTTTTTGCGTTGTTATATGCGGACGGACAGACAGACGGACGGACTGAACGACAACAATAGCTGCTACGTATTTACATAATTAAGAACGCACCTAAAAATTACTTTATTACTTTATTTATTTTGGTGAAATACAAAAGATAAATTATTAACCAAATACACTATCGTCGTCACAATCACCCAATTTTACTTTTGTCATTTATAATATTATATTCCTTAAGAAAAAATTGTATTGTCCTTTGTTCTTGAAATAGATTAAGAATTTAAAAAAATATGTATCAGAATTTTTCGGTTCTCATTAAACAAAATTCTGTTTATCTCACTCCTCTGTCTATCTGTGACAGAGTTCGTTTCCAGAAAATTCAGAGTCCTTATATCTGAATACCCTACACTGAGCGACAAATTATAAAATTTAATAAAATCTTATCTTTCATCTTATATATTTATTAATCTCATATTTCGAAATTATAAATTCATTGAAATGAATTGCTTTGAGACTAAAGCAAGTTTCGATGCCTCTTCAAATGATCCTTATGACTCGGCCAGAAACAGATATAACAATTTTATTTCTTTTCGTTATATATATATGTGTGTGTGTGTGTTATGTTATTAACTATTTCATCGCGATATTTTCTTCTATTATGTTAAACTACCGGGATATTCACTAATATACCATTGTTTAATAACATCTATAATTAAACCTATTAAATTATCCTTAAATTGATTATTATATTACTCAAATTGCTTGAACATAAAGCTTTCAGTTTAATCCTAAATTCTATCATCGTTTTTGATCATTTCCGTTATTTATTGTTAATTCAAATGTTTTTAAAAGAGACATTTCGTTATTTATTTATTTAATTTATTCTGAGAACTTTCGCGTTCTGAGATCATTTTTACTTCAAAATTACAACGCTTCCAGTTAACAGATCCATTTACAGAATTACTGTTATTGGTTTCACGCATTTCTTCTACTTCCTTCATTGACCAGAACGCGTGAAATTTTGCATGAAAATTCAAGTATACATATGCTAATTAAAGCATGGAGAGACATAGGGACAGAAAAACCAAATACATGAACATTTTGCAACGTAGTTAAATAATAATAATAATAATAATAATAATAATAATAATAATAAAAGCAGACTAAAGAATCACACTTTTTTTCTAATCTGTATGTGTATATTAAATCTAGTTTCAACAAAACAGAGAGATCTAAAAGTATAAGAGTAATAATTTTCTATTATAATTTTTATTAAAAATTCAATTTTACGGAACAATAAATTTTGTTTAATGATATGTTGAATGGAAAGGTTTTCAAATTATTTTATTTTATTCTACAAATTTTCTTCGATTATTTATGTAATTATTTTTTGTTGTTATTATTGATGAATTTTTTCAAAGACGAAACTAATTTAATTTTGATAAAATAAAATCAGAACTTACCTAAAAACATATATACTTCAATTTACATATGATTAATAGTTATGAAAAATGTAAAAAGTACTTAAGCAATCAACCTAACAAATTATGCTTAATTTTTTCGATGTATAATATTTACGAGAATTAGAATCAGCACGCAGTAGCTCGTGTAGATTCCTAATACTCAAAATTTCTAAATTGTAATGGATATCACGATTTTTCATCGATTTAAAGTAGCCCATTTTAAAAGATTAAATATAACATTTTGTGTTTTGAGGCACTTTTCCGTTCGAATATTTTCTTACTTATTTTAAGAAATTGAATTTAAGAAAATTTTCAAACGTCAATCGATTTGAGAAAAAATAAGGTAGCCTCTTTTTTAATCATTATTATTAGAAATGCTTTTAAAAACACTTTTTAGAAATGCTTTTAAAATTTATTTAATCATACGAATTTTAAATATACGAAGTATTTATATTTTAAAAAATGGATAATTTTGCCTTTGTTTTCTTAAAATGATACAAAAAATATCATTGCTGTTTAATTTTTTTCAATGTTGATCTTCAATAATTGTTTTAACTATTTCTTTTCGAATTGTATCGGGAAATACGTTTGCAAACACAAAAAAATATTGAATAATCATGCATGCAGGATTGAGTGTGAAAATTTTACCAACAAATTTGGAACACTCTAACAAAACCTAACAAAACTTTATTATTTTTTAAGTGAAAATTGATGTCTAGATGAATGATAAAAAATTTACAAAGCATTTGAAAACGCCATTTCTGCCTACTATCATGAATAGGCCCGAATACATCCAATTTCTTTTTTCTGGTACCCTGTATATTAACCATGGGTTCGTACTTATATTACACAGTGTGCTACTAGTGAATTCGAAAAAACTCGTAGCACAGTTGGAATTTACCTTTAGCAAATTCCTTCAATAAATGGAAATGATTTTGTAGTGTTTTTGGCAATCCTGCATAATATGATCTGTAGAATTGAAACACACCAAGTAATAGGTCAAAAATTGCAAAATTTTAAAATGTTTATTTCAACTGAAAACTCATTTCCAGCTGTTATTCTGGACAAACAGTACTGTAAGCACATACTTTTGTGACTCCCCGTAAATGATGAATAAATTATATGCACATGCAATTCTACATTAGACGTTTTGTGGTAAACTTGAGTGATATATATTTTTTTTTATTTAAAATAATGTGGTATCATTTAAATACACTGTAAACAATTTCTCCCATAGGCAGTAGCGTAACGGACTTTTTTAGAGCGTCCCTGTAAAAAAACCGTAAAGGGCAAACCACTTCAAATCAAATTAATTAAAACTTGTGTAAATCAATAAAAAATAAAAAATAAAAAAATCTTAAAAAACTATCAAAACATTTTTAATGTGCTGGGTTTTTTGAAAGATATGAATTATTCTTCATAATGTGCAAAAAAGTCGTGCTTCTGCTTCGAAAGAGCAGCAAGACAGATGAAAGATAAGATGATAGGAAACAAACTGAAATTAGAAAATCAGAGAATAATCAGAACTAAGTCACACAGAGTGGAAGGGGAATAAGGCAGAAAGTTGAAAATAAAAGTAATAACATAAAAACACACACATGTATGGGAGCACATTAATTTAAAAAATATATGATATAAGCCAAATATTAATAGCTACAAAAATGAAATATATAGTAATTCAAAACTTTTTTTTTCCAAGCTGCCGAGATCATTCTATAATCAGATTTATCTTAACTATAATTTTATGATTAAGTTAAGCTAAATTTTCAGGAATATCCAATTCAGAGATACTTTTGACATTAAAGATAACTTTAGCAGTTTGAAAATAAAAACTCTAGTTGATATCCCAAGAGTGTTTCGGAATAAAAGATTTAGAATTTTTTTTTTTTTTAATGACGTAACGAGGCGTGCTTTTAAGCAAATTACGTTAGCACATTTGTGAGAATCAGGAACACGAGATTTAGTGAAAGGATAATATGAATTTATTGGCAATTTAAAGATAATGTTAAATTTAAAACTCATTAAAATTTTAAATAATTTAACACATAAAGGACGATAAAGCAGGGGGGACAACCAAATTATCAGGTTTATTTTTGACAGATTTGGAATAAGTAAATTTATTAGATATACGGATATTCGATAACAAATGGAATGAAAACTCGAACCGGGGATCCCGCATCATTTACTGTCAGGAATGATCATTCTATACAATGCGACACCAATTTATCCGTGACTGCGAGACGTCTCCAGACATCCATTAATTCGTCTCCAACCTGCTTATTCTAGAGTCTGTCTATTAGATCTATGCATCAAAATATTTTCCTTTTTTGAAATTTTATACTTATAGAACTTGATTCACATTATTAATTAAACATACTTTCTATAAAACAGATTTAAATATGAATATAATAAAGAAATGCATAAGAACATATTTTGATGTAGGGGGAACTGGCGCACATTGATAAAGCTTTCTTCTAAGATATTTTTTGGTGTCTAGAACGCAAAATTTTCAAGTTATTTTTCCATGTGGTGTGAGCAAAAATTGTTTAATGTGCTATAAAAATGTACAATCGTTGTTTTAAATATTATTGTAGCTTGTAACTTTAAAAAAATAAAAAAATGTCATTTGTATCAATGTGCCCCAACCCCGGGGCAGATTGATACACCTCATGGGACACTTTGATACGTTTGAGAAAAATGGAGACAAAATAACACTAATGCATATTTTTCATACAAAAATAGTTAGCAAATCATTTTATATTTATTTATAGAAATTCAAATCACATACAATTTATCTGTAAGTAATCAAAATGAAATGTATAATGACCTGATGTTCTGGCTTTTCCTTGTCTGATTGTTGTCTGTGGTAATTTTGTAATATCTGGCACTTCAACCCCAGCATTATCTTCTTTCTTAGGAAAGATGAAAAAAAATACCAGGTTTTTTGTTTATAAATCAGTTTATAAACAGAAAATAAAGGATAATTATATTAACTGTTTATAATTCTGTTTATAATATAGATGACTTGTGCTGTTCTGCAGCTTGTTTCTCTTACTTAATATTTTTCACATCGAAAATATATTTTTCTCTGGAGAATCGATATAAATTTGAGACTTTCCAGGCTGCCGTCCTTTTCTTTTGTTAATTTTACTAGCACTAGATGTTGGGTAAGGTTTCACGTCTTCCGTTTGCAAAAATACTAGAAAATGTTCAAACACAAAGGAATTAGAGCTATTTTCCTTCAATAAAAACTAATATTAGAAATTTTTGGCGGAAAATGGTTGGATTAAGGAGTGTATGGTAAAAGAAATAATAATAGGTAATAAAAAATGGATTTAGGTTGTATCAATTTGCTCCGACATAAACTGTATCCATGTGTCCCATACAGCAATTTTGAATAAAATGAGTCTCAAATCCAACACTTCATAATTTATCTAACAATAAAGAATGAGGAACTGTTAAAGAGTAGTTTTACTTGCCAGGGAGAGTATTCTCTTCGGTTGAAAATACTGGAACAGTTGTATAATACCATTTCAATTGTACAACTCAAATTTACTTTTGACCTACAAAAGACATTAATCACCCGTCCCATTTCATCAAACAACTAAATCGTTCCAAGACTTTCTGTATGTAGTTCAGCGCACTAGTATCATATTTTGGAGCTGTTGTGAAACCTCCTGTAACGATCTTGTGAGCAATAGAGGGGATGTATCAATGTGCCCAAGTTCACCCTATTTCACTAAAATTATCAATACTCCAAAAAAATTAGTAAGATTTAAAATTTACTTTTATTAGTATTTTAAGCATTTTCAGATGCATCACAAAATATTCAAGTTGGAAATATGCCCCCATTTCATTTGTCATATTATTCAATCATTATATTTATACATTACTAAATGTACTTTATTAGAAAAGAATTACAGTTATACAATTTTATCTAAATTCAAAAATCATTGTTACAATTAAATAAAAGATTCCAGCGGAAAATACTAAATTTGCAGTACCCATTGTTTATTTAATCTAATTTTCTCAGTATCTCCTGTAAAGTAGTTATTATTTTAAACTGCTCAACAATAAAAAGAACTTAATGGGTTTTAACACAAGAGTGTGATTTTAACTTTTGTTCAATAAGTGAATAGCGTTAAAGTGTATTTCGTTTCACAATTTTTAATTTTCGACTGCATATATAGCAGATTTAGTTTATGTATCTACTCTCTTAAAACGAAAAAGCTGAAATAACTCAAGTTGAGCTGAAATCCACTCTTTTCCCATGTTGAAAGGAACCTTCTCAAGAAGAGCTGAAACAACTCAAGTGAATGAGTTGTTTTTAATCAACTCATGATTGAGGGATCTCTATTTTACTCATACTTGAGTGAAATCAAATCAATAAAGGTTAAATCCAGTAGTACTTGAGTGATTTGTAATAAAGTCATACTTGAGTGAAATGAAGTCATTTAAGACTGAATCTCGTAGCACTTGAGCGATTTGTAACCAAATCATACTTGAGTGAAATGAAGTCTTTAGGATTAAATCGAGTAGCACTTGAGTTAGCTGCAGCCAACTCGTATTTGAGTGAAGTGAAATAATTTAAGGCAAATCCAGTAGCACTCGAGCGATTTGTCATCAATTCAAGTTGGAGTGAAATGTTGTCATTTTTGATTTAATCCAGTAGCACTTAGGCGATTTGTAACCAATTCATACATGAATAAAATCAACTCATTTAAGAGTTAATCCAAAACTCCTTGAATTTGTAGAATTGAATAAATTCACTCTTAAGAAAAGCAAAATTGCTTAAAATTACAAAAATCTTCAAGCGATTTCTAAATCGTCTAAATAAAATCACATTATTTAAAACTAAATTCAGTAATCCTCGATTATTTTTTATCAATAAAATTCAATATAACATGGAATTATTGCCACATTTTCAAGTGTTGCAATTAAATTCTCATTTCGGATTTAAATTTCTGTTTATTGACATTACAAGGGTATATATATATATATATATATATATAGAGAGAGAGAGAGAGAGAGAGAGAGAGAGATTGGAAAACTGTAACATGGATTCTCCAATATTTCTTCCAAGTCTTTAATTAACAAGACTTAAAACATTCTAATTTACATGACTGAAAGTTCTCTAGTGAATCATAAAAACATTTTTTTTCTTTCTAATTCAATGAAACTGTTTCCTATGTCAATTTAGGGGAAAAGGCAATTGAATCGTTATACAAAATTAAATAGAGCTTACATGAATTTTATATTATTCTGTCAAATCAGAAATTTTTAACATCAGAATTTTCTTTTGTTAAATTTAAAAGTACATATATTCATTAAATTAAAAATACTGGTGATCTCAAAATTGCAAATTTGAAAACACTTATTCATGCAAACTGCCTAAATTTGCATAACTGTACAACAGCACCCGAACAACATTAAACAGAATATCAGCTTCTGATGCTGTGGTGCTAATAGGATTTTTCCTTTCTTTTCTTGGGCAATTTCAGTTTACATATTTTCCAATGATACTTATAGCTTCAGATATGCTTATATACAATTTTAATTTTTTCATTAGCTTGTGATTTAATTGTAAATAACAATTATTTTTTTATTAAAAATTTACGATTTCAATCAAATAAACCAATCTTAGGCATCTTACTAAAAAAATATTGAAAAAATAAACTTGATATCAGCCCAACGACTCAGCTTCAGCACCACAATGGCAGAAGCTGATTGTTCCCCTTAAGGGTTTAGATAATCCTATGCAGAAGTTATTTTCAAATATCTTGTTTGGATTTTAAAATGTTTACCTTTTTTTTGGGGGGGGGGGCATAGAATATTTGAGGATGATCTGTAAGTGGGTTAGTTTTTACTTTTGCAATTTTCGTTAATTATTTTTTTTTAAATATTAATAGGAGTTTCAGACCCAGTTTGAAAAAGAAAGTATAAAAAATAAAAGTACTAAATTTAAAAAAGTATCCCCCCCCCCACACACACATGGCCATGACACATAAATAATTGAAATTGAAAATATTTTAAATGGATAAACATCAACCCATGATACCTTGTTGTAATTATTCCTCGATTTAAATCTCAATCAAAATCATATTTCTTAAACTGACTAAATTTTATAAAAATATTTTAATTGTTTAGTTTGAAATCTGAAATGGCTTTGAAATCTTAGATAAAATAATTGTTACCCATAGCATTTATATAAGCACATTGCAATTGGGAAATGTGGAAGAATGCCATTAAAAAACTTGTATAGCTAAAATTTTGATTATGGACAATTATTTTATTGTATGAAGTTAAATGCAGAAATAACTGAGAAATGGATTTATTGACCATGTGCAATTATTCTTTATATCATTCAAAACATTTGTTAAAACTTGAATTTATATTCAAGAATAACTTACTTCCTCTTAATAAAGAATTTTTGATTTAATTTTTGATTTTATTCAATGTTTCTTAAATCAACTAACTTTTAAATAAATATAAAAGTATAAGACTGCAGCAGTTTATGTCAAAAGTAGAGCCAAATGTGCAATTTAGAATGTTGCAAGAAAGAAAAAAAACTAATTTTATTTAACAACAAAAACATTTTATTTAGCAAAGACAAAATAAAACTAACATTAATTGATAACAATTCTTTCCAACATCAGATAAACAAGTTTCAATAACATCTTTAACAGGACCTTTATAAATATAACAGTCCATTTGCATTAAACATTAAATACATAAAGAGCATATTGTAATCTGTCCACTGGTTTGTCCAACTTTTAAAATCTTAGGCAAAATAGACACTTTCTTGAAAATCCTTGAGATTAAATAAGATTGTTGAATTTGACTCCTCACTCACAGTAGAATTTTACTCCTCCATGAAATCACCATCTTCCTGTGTTAAAAGAAAATATTGAAATTAAGTTAAATAGCAATAAATATAATGTTAAGGAATGATTATGAAGAATAGAACATATGAACATATTAAAATATTTTGCAGCTTTCAGATTAAATGTTTTATAAAATTTCCCATCCATAGTCTAAACATAAAATGAACCATACACTAAAAATTTTAGCTTTATAAATATTACACTACTGAAAATTCAGCCAATCATGAATAAAATGGAAATAGAATAAATAAATCCTGTGCGATTACACTTATCTGCTTGTTTAAATCATGGTGTTACATCTGATACAATAAATCACCATTTTAAAAACAAATTTAAAATGAAAGTTCTTAAAGCAACATTATAAAATATTGTTGAAAATTCACCTTTGTTGCTACTTTCAAAATGTATCAGCGCTGGCAAATACCCAACCAATACAGGTTTTTGTGGATTTTTAGTTGTTTTTCTATATATTTGCATATTTATATAATACAAGATAGAACCTACAACAATTAGACCAGGGTTGGCACGGTTTAAACCAATTGGTTTTAACTATGGTTTAAACAACTGTTTACTCCTTTTGATTTAAACAACGGTTTAGTTTAAACCAACTGGTATTTTTTCTAAAAAAAAAAAAAAAAAAAAAAAATTCAGAAGAAATCTAATGACATTTTCTCTTTTTCTTAATAATTTATGTATGTCAGATTATTGAATATAAATAACTTCTATTTTTAACACTTTATATCAGCAATAAGCATTGGATGTAGCAGGTTTAGATTATTTTTTGGGTATAGGATTAAAATCAGTCTGCATTGGTGAATATATTTATTTCTCTTTAGAAAAAGCTTCAAACATGTGAATTGATCTAATATAAAATAGATTAAAAATATTCAATATTTAATAGAAAATATCTTAATATTTTGAAAACTTCAGATTATTTAACGCAATAACATAACACAATCCATAAGATTTCAAGCTGTAAAAGAAATCCCCAATCTTAATTGGGGAGGTTATCTTAAGCATTAAAATCAAAATATGAAGTCGAATAAGAGAGTTTTCAAAGATTGGATGCTACTTATAGCATTTTAATAAGTGATTCCCCCCCCCCCTGTTAGTTATCTGCTGAATCTATGACCAAAAATGTTGACTTCAAATTGTCATTCAAGAAACAAAATCTCAAGAAGTATTTGAAATTTATTATTTGGATAGCTATGGAGAAGAATATTTTATTTATCAGACTACTTTCAAATGTTTATTATTAGTAATTAAAAGATTAGTTATAAAGATCCACGCTGCGTGTGGATGAAGATTTATTTGACAACGGTCACTTCCCGACTGACATTTCTGTCACTATTAATCCCACCCGTCTCCTCCTTTTCGTCCCCTTTATAATTGGCCGTTGATCTGCCGTGATATAACAACAAGCTGCACTCATTGATGGGGATAAACTTTAACTCTTTCCTCACTCTGGTCCAAAACTCGAAGGCTAAGTTCAGCACTGCTAGATCTAACCCCACAATGAACCTTCCAATTTAGTAAACTAAAAGGTGCAGTAATCTCCACAATCGGAAGAATTTTTTTTTAATTTGGTTGCATAAGATCGGGGCATTGCAGGTCTCTCCCCAAAATTCATCTGTGCTGGGTTCTGGGACACCGGGGGATCCCCTTAAATGAACAAACTGATGATCTCACTAAGAGGGTTACTGACTCCAGTGGTGACCCCCCCCCCCAAAAAAAAAAAAAAAATCTTCAATAATGAAATGAGTTCTTATTGCCCTTATCTAGATTTTAAAGAAAAAAAATACAGAAACATTTCTGGAAATTCAATGTTAAAAAAATTTAAAAGTGAAATTTAAGAATCAAGATTTACAAAGATAGCGAGTTGAGTATAGCAGAATGAGTACTTATTGCCCTTATCTAGAATTTAAAGAAAGAAAATACAGGGACTTTTCTGGAAATTAAATGTTGAAAAAAATTAAAAGTGATATTAAAAATTAAGATATTTTTTTAACAGTAAAAACAAGAAATATTAAGAATTTAAAATCCCCTCCCCCCAAAAATGTACTTTTTCTCAAATAACCCCCCCCCTACAAATTAAGTTATAGGACGCATCTTGCGTCATCAAACCCCTCTCTGGGCACCCCTGACTGAGTCCGACATCCTGATTGATTAGACCTCTCCGGAAGACTTGATCCAGCCTATAAGCAGAAGATCAAATTGATGGTTGATCAGTTTTTCAGTTGGTCAGGGGATTTTAAGAATTTAAAATCCCCTCCCCCCAAAAATGTACTTTTTCTCAAATAACCCCCCCCCCTACAAATTAAGTTATAGGACGCATCTTGCGTCATCAAACCCCTCTCTGGGCACCCCTGACTGAGTCCGACATCCTGATTGATTAGACCTCTCCGGAAGACTTGATCCAGCCTATAAGCAGAAGATCAAATTGATGGTTGATCAGTTTTTCAGTTGGTCAGTTTTTCGTTCCTTTGTTCATTTTAGTCGTAAGTTCTGTACATCTGATTGATTTTGTTCAGCTACTCTTTGCTTTCAGTAGAGTATCGACAGGATGTAGTTGGTTGTGAGTTCTAGTCATGGCGACCTTTTGTGGATGAATTGAAACTACAGCTTGGTTGCTAGAGATCTCACCCCCCCCCCCCTTTAAACCTTCAAAAAACCTTGTTTTTGGCATTGCTAATAAAACAAAATTTATTCTCGTGAATAAAATCAAGGCATATTATTACATCTTGAAAATATTCCTTGCTGCATGTGCTATATATATACAAACGTAAAAACTCTTGATATATCCTTAATAACTGAATTGGAAGTTTTGATTGGGTAAGCAAAATTAAGTCCTTCCTACTCCCCTCTGAAACTATATTTTTTATCGGATTATAGGCCATAGATCACTTCCTCGAAACTGAATTATCTCTGTATTGTCCTCGACCACCGAGGCATATTTGTAAGTGGCCCTTTTCTTGAAAAGATTGTGCACCCCTAGTTTAAACCAACTGTTTTTTTCCTTCAAAAATTGTTCTTTTTTAATAAAAACATAATGACATTCTTTCTTTTTATATTTAATTTAAATGTTTCACATTATTGGATATAAATAATTGGCCTTCTCATAAATATATTTTATTTTTTGTGTCACTGTATTGCTGATAAATGAGAAACTCACTTTAATAATGTTGAATTTACTTGCTAATAGAGACCTCTCCTCAAGGTAGCATTGAAGAACATCTTCGTGTGTTGGAAGAATATTTGGCAGAAAATCTCTTTGATGACCGAATATAGGACAATGAAAAGATTGTCTAGTAATTTTCTTTGTCAATGACGTATCCAGATCCGTGTCCCTGTCACATGTTAATGTATTTTTAATTGCACAATACATCCAATTAACAAACGAAATTCGTTCACGCGCTCTCTCATACGAAATGGCGCTCTGTGCAAGTGGACGAGGTTGGGGACAGAAGCTTGTGGACACGTAAGGCGACTTCAACGATTTTTCGCAACGTGGCTAACAAGATGCGCGCGAAACTTTAAACCTTGAAGAACTACTAAACCTTGCAGCGATCTCGTTGTGGTAAGAGCTCGGTTGTTCAAAGATAGCATAACATGCTCAATAGTATTAATTTACATTTAAATTTTAACATGAGACTGCAAACTGAGCTTATTTAATTATTTTCTTAATATATCAAAAATCACTGAAAATTGAATTTTTCCCGATTATTAATGAGCTTGCGCGATTGGAAGATATTCTCTAAACGCAATTTATTTTTTTATTATTATTAAACAGTACAATATGCAAATATTTATCACTATAGTGGTAAAATATGTGTATATGTAATATTTTTTAAAAAAATTTGAAAAAATCGGAATTTTTCAAATTTTTGGAATTTTTAGGTGGTTTGCGCGATCGGAAGATAATGTCCGATTTCAAAATTTTTTTTTAGTTTTTCTTGTATTTACCAATCGCAACTTTTCCGCACTATAGCGATTCCGAAATAAAAACTTTTGTTTTTTCGCACCACCCTAATGCTCAGTTACCTGCGACATTTGTTCAGTGTGAACCTGAAACCTTTTACTAGTGAGATACAGTGCTTTTTGGGTCGTTTAATGTTCCATTATAGTGTTTTGTGCGTTTCATTACAACGAGCTTAGAAATGGCGAGTATGAAGGACTATGGTAATGTAAAGACACAGGATAGGCGTGAAAAGTAGTCTTTTGGAGGCATCATGCATATCATGCGGAAGCTGTGATAGTAGAGGAATCTCATAATCGATAAAAAGAAAATCAGAAGAGAGAAGCAGAATCTTGGAAAAAAGATACAGGCAGAAGAAGTTCTTTCAAGAAAGAAAATTAAGAGCATATTTTTTGATGGTAGAAAGGATAAAAGTATATTCAAAGGGGAAAAAGACCAAGCGGCACTGTCGAGATAAAGGCAAGGAATACACCACCGTGTTGTTTGAACCTGGTTAGGAATACTTGGGTCACTTAATACCTCGTTCCGGTCACGGAAAAGAAATAAAAATATCATTATATAATCTTCCAAGTCGCCACAAGTTAGACTTTTCTAAACTGACAGCATTTGGGCAAGGCAACACTAGATACTGGGCTTGATCATTCCTTTCATGACGTCACAAAAGGTGGCTGAATGACATCCAGCTATTGGTACAAAACGATGGGTGCGTCACTTTGAGCCCTGTTTGAACCAATCGCAGATAGCGGCCAGCCACCTTTTATGACGTCGTTACAAGGAATGAGCAAGCCCGGTATCTAGTGTAGCCCTGATTTGGGTGTGATGGCATCACTGTTAATGCTGGAAAAGGCAACGGTGTCATTGCCTGTGTTGAAAAAAAAAACTAGGAAGAGAGCTGCAACATTTGATATGTATTCTTCATACGACCGATACCCCACTTAGACATCTACTCTCTAAACTTGATAGTGAAGCCATGGGACCTAAGATCTTTGTCAAACCAATCGGTGCTAGACTAATAGGGTGTGAAAAATCTACGTGTTACTTTGTTCGAGCCTATTGCTGTTTCATGGATATGAGAAATGGAAAATACTGAAGATCTAAGTACCGATCAAAAGTACTTATTAAATATGTATGCAGCGGTTTCAATTGGAGTAAGTTTTCGAGAACTAGAAAACAGAAAACCAGGGCCAAATGTGAAATCGAGATGGATCACAACTGCTTGCAAAGTTTTACGTTTGTACGTTAGTAGTTCAAATCCTCATAAAGCGTTAAATTTTATCTCGCTTCGTACGTGATACGAGTTTAAGCGCCTTTTGGTTTTCTGTAATGAAAACGGGGTCGAACCTAGACATACGTGGCAGATTGTTAAACTTTCAACGTTTTTACAAGATGATCTAAAGAAGGCACTGCATTTAGTCAACAAATGGACAGTATGGTCATCCCGAGAATTTACTGTTAGAAATGGCAACTGACGATAGACAATACATTAGAAGAATGGCATGGGAAAGAATAAAAATTTGTCGCTATTTGAAAAAGGATAAATAACAACATAGTGCGAGAGTTTCAAGTTCCAAAGCTGAACTTTAAAGTAACGGAACACTATGAGTGTATCGACTGGGTAGCCGCCGAAATAAGCGAAACTCCTGTAACAAAAACCTTTTCACTAGAAGAAATTGGAGAAAACGTAATTTCAGGATCCATGTTGGATGAATCATTAGTCTGCTATCCAAATCACCTTCAGGCTATGAAAAAGTCATTAAAATTGTGACAGAAGCTGCATCAAAGGTAGGCAGAAGTGAAGGAAGAGATCTAAAACTGCAAGCAAGGAAAAATATACTAAAGTTCATTTCTAAGAAAGATTTTGTAGCGTAAAAAAGTATACATTTTGAATGAAACATTCTTTGGGTAGGAGGGCGGGTAAAATTTGGCGTTCAATTATTTCCTCGTGATGAGTTCTGGGATGTTTCGCGTTGGTACCGAACGCAAAACAAGCTATAAAAGCAGTACATTTTTAAAGAACACAGCACTAAAATAATGCATAATTAGAGGTTATTTAAACATTTGGAAACATCTTTTCAACTAAATACAACCAAAATAAACTTAATTTAGCATTTTAAATTTTTTTGCTAAAAAAGTTTACAAATCAGCATTTTTGCAAAACTTCAGCCATTTGCAGCAGGGTAATTATTTGTCCAAAAAATCTCAAAATTTTGGCGTGAACTGAGTGCCACCAGTGGCCACTTTTCCGCGACCGCCATAATCGAAAATCGAAATAAAGTTTTTTTCGGTCCACCCTAGATAATATATTTGATTCTTCTATCCGAAGAAAAAAAAGCTCATCTCAGCTTCCAGAAACGTTTAAAATCTCATCTGCTATGGCATAGGCGAGACTTGTTTGGGCAAAATGTGTACAAAAACAATTCGGAAATGACTGTAAAAAGTTCAAAAAATTAGTTTTCTTTTAATTAATCAGTTGAATTCCAATTGTTGATTCATTTTCCTAAAATTATATTTTTTGCATACTGACTAAAGATACGGAACATTTTATACATCTGATTAAAAATTTGTTTATAAGAATATTTCTCTACAAATTACATACCTTAAATATTTTTTTTTAATCTTTTAAATATTTTTTGATCAATCAGTGTTTCTAATATAAGAAGAAAGCAGTCATTATATCAAGAGAATTACTATTGATTTTTTATTAGTGATTAGGGATTTAGTTGATTAGTGATCCGTGGCACAAACAGATAAATATCCTACTGAAGTAATTGTTTGGAGCGTGATGTCTGTAGAGTTGCAAAAAGTCGGTTTATTCCCGGGTTTATTTCCAATAGACCAGGTTTATTCCCAGGTTTATTCCCAAAAGACCGAATTATTCCAAAAAATCCCGGGTTTTTTCCAGGTTTATTCCTAGAAACCCGGTTTATTCCCGGGTTTAAACCGGGTTTTTTCTAACCTTTGCAACGCTAGATGTCTGCTCAGGGTACTGGTCATTTAGACATTGTAGATGACATAATGAACATGTCAATATAATCAATACAAAAAATGGCATGAAGAATGACCAATTCCAAATGAAAAATTTATATTCATGCTTGATTTAGTTGCGTGCCATAAAGCTGCATCTATGAGCGAATTTTCGAATGAAAAAAAAAAACAGTTACAACACCTGAAAGAAATTCAGATATGAACTCCATGGGGAATTAATTTTTCAGTCATTATAAAGAAATAATTAAAGAAATTCAACACCTAATTCCAAATGAAAAATTCATATTCATGTTTAATTTAGTTGCGTGCCATAAAGCTGCATCTATGAGCGAATTTTCGAATGAAAAAAAAAACAGTTACAACACCTGAAAGAAACCCAGATATGAACTCCATGGGGAATTTTTCAGTCATTATAAAGAAATAATTAAAGAAATTCAACATCTAATTCCAAATGAAAAATTCATATTCATGCTTAATTTAGTTGCGAGCCATAAAGCTGCATCTATGAGCGAATTTTCGAATGAAAAAAAAAACAGTTACAACACCTGAAAGAAATCCAGATATGAACTCCATGGGGAATTTTTCAGTCATTATAAAGAAATAATTAAAGAAATTCAACACCTAATTCCAAATGAAAAATTCATATTCATGCTTAATTTAGTTGCGTGCCATAAAGCTGCATCTATGAGCGAATTTTCGAATGAAAAAAAAAAACAGTTCCAACACCTGAAAGAAATCCAGATATGAACTCCATAGGGAATTTTTCAGTCATTATAAAGAAATAATTTAAGAAATTCAACACGACAAAAAATAACTGTCTGATATAAAGCACATCCAAATTTGGCACCACGACAACTGATAACAAATTGATTTTAAAAGTCTCATACAAAGTACACTACGGCATATTAAATCTAAATACAAAAGGGGTTACAAAAGGGGTTACAAAATCTAAATACAAAAGTTAAATGCATATATATAAATATTGTATTATTTCTTAAATAGAACAAGATTTTATCATAAATTTCGAAATTATTCTAATAATTTTCACGCCTCTGTATTTTAATAACCTAACGCTATTTAAACTGATTAAATATTACTGTATTGAAACTGATATAAATCACCGAATTTTACAACAATTACATTAGAGCAGACATTCATTGTATTTTTAATCCGTTTAAAGGAACGTATGTAAGAAAGCGGTACAGTATTGTTTTTGGATAACTACTGGAAATACATTTTCAATTTCGCTATGCGCTTTAATTTAACTTTGTTTTGGGCGCGATCATTAGTATATGAATAAGTGACACCCATAGTCATGGTCTAATCCACCCATCTGTCTGCCTGTCCGCATATTACAAAACAAAAACTATGCAAACGAACACTTGAAATTTTAAATACATATTTATGACAGAATTTTGTTGAGGAGTCATTTCAAATTTTAGCAAAATCTTTTAAAAACAAGGACAGTCAAAAGTATTTTGTTGCATTACTGCTTATGGGATAAAATAGTTTAGAGTGCTTTTTAATGATATTATAATGATCGAAACATAATGAAATAGACATGCAGTTATAAAGGGCACTAAAATATACATTTTGCAGAATATGTTGTACAAAGAATATTTATTACTAATTTACAATGCCACGAAAAAGGATTCCGTTACATAATGGTATAGAAGGAGGGGGGTATTTCTGACGTATTTTAATTATATTATATAATTTCACATTAAATAAATTACATATGCATTTCTTAGGTTTTCTACATGTTACTTTTTTGTAATAATTCGTTTCCATACTGCTAATTTGATGTAATATTTTTCATATCAAACAGTGCAGTTTCATTACATTATTCTGATTGTCTTGGAAAATATTTCATAATCTATGTTTGACGCATGATTTTTTCTGTCTTTTTGATATTGAAATTACATTAAAACAGATTTTTGAATTTCACAAACAGTGAAAAGTATATTACGTCATTTTAGAACATGCTTTAGTTAAGCTTATATATATATATATATATATATATAAACCAATAATAAATCAATAATAATTTTACTTTGTTATGATGTGCACGTTTACAGAGAATATTTCTTAATTATTCGCTTCCGGAAATTATACCTTAGTGATTGTCAAGAAATGTTAAATGTTATCATCCTATATTTCCAGCTTCTATTTATGAATGTACTAATATTAGTCGTTTGTAGGATAATTTTGCCTAGACTGCATAAACGCTCCCCAAATCACTCGATTACTCAAGCTTAGTTGTACTTACGATTTAAATTGAGGATCACTAAACTAAAATTGTGTTCATAACTGTAATTTCATCTAAATAATTTAGAAATTATTGCATATCTTTTAGCATTAACTATTTTATTTAAGCTACGACACGTGCATTTATTAAATAATATATGTGCCAGTTGGGTTCAGAAATAAAACTTGGTGCTGTGTAATAGCAATATTTTTCTATTTAGAGAATATCCCCCATGGGAATACCTTCTTTAGGTATTTACGGGTTTCGCGGCCCCGGTTCCTGAGCGATCTTTCTCCTTTCCTTTTTTCTTCTTTTTTTTTTAGTTGTGTATCCTTTTCACTTTGTTCCATACTTTTTAATCTTCTCTTTTCAGTTTGTTATCCCTCTTTGTTCTTGTTCATGTTTGATATTTATACTAACTTTTTTGTTTACATAGTTCTTTATTCTACTAACTTTGTTATCGTTCTTTTGTTTGAAAACAAAAGGAAAAAAAAAGTTAATAAAGACAATTTTTTTTTTTTTAAGTTCCCTCTCATAATACTTATTTATATGCAATAGTGTTTTTTTTTTTTTTTTTTTTTTTTTTTTTTGTACACGTGAGACGCTCTGGGTGTTGAGGTTTCTTTTAACCTCATCGCCTCGGTTCTTCCTTTTTAGGTTGATCTCGAGTCCCAGGGTGCAGGGCATCTCTGAACTCTAGGTCCGGTATCGGGGGGTGCCCTGCTTGCATGGTGGTGGTTAGGAGTAATACCAGAGGACTGGTGCCTTTCGACGTAAGAGCCGACTGTGGGTTGGACAGAGCTGTAAAGGCTTACCTATGGCTACCCAATTTCGCTGGAAAAGAACCGGAGCTTAGGAGATGCTATCGAGTTTAACCCAATGTTCGAAAAACGTGGGGGGTCTGTTGAAAAGAGTTTTCACCCTTTTGAGACCAGCGCCAGAAGTAACGGTAAGAACAAAGGTCGGTGACCGGGCCCGATGCCTGGCGTTTAAAATTTCTAAATTCAATTATGGCTACAACCTTTTGACATATTGGCTTACATTTTGACAAAAAACTTACTTTCTTGCCTCATGTTTTGCAGTTACGCAAAAAGTGTGAGCGATCACTTAATTTAATAAATGTGCTCTCAAACACATCTTGGGGAACACACCGTAGCTCTCTCCTGAAAATTTATCGATCCATAATCCGCACTAAAATTGACTATGCCTGTCAGGTCAATGGTTCTGCACGTAATTCTGTCCTTAAAAAAATAGACACTGTGCACTATAGCGCGCTCTGCGTCTGCTCTGGTGCATTTCGTACATCTCCAGTTTTAAGCCTATATGTCGAGTTTAATGAATCATCATTACACTACATTCGCGAAAAGCTTCCTTTATTGCTGTACTATCGTATTCTTTCACATCATGGCCATCCTCTTCATACATATGTTTTAAATTCTGACAATGATATTCTTTATCAGTATCCTCCATCTTGCATCCCATCACTTGGTGTCAGAATAAAGAGCTTTGTTAGCAATAGCCTTTTAAATAATTGTGAGGTGAGTTCATGTTCATTACACAAGTTCCCTCCTTAGATAATTTCTAGCATTACCACCCTCCATCCTTTTAAAGGTTATGACAAAAAGTATCTTGCACCTGCTATCTTTCAAAATTTATTTGCTGCAAATCGACCCAGTTTCAGAAATTATACAGATGGTTCTAAGAGTAGTAGTGTTGTTGTATGTGGTGTTTTCTTTCATAACACCAGTTTCTCCATCCTTCAACTTTGGTGTTTAAAGCCGAGTTGATTGCGATTGAGTGAGCCATGTTGCACATATTTCTCCATCATAACACTTCATTCATCAATTGTACATACTCAAATAGTTCTATTGACGCAATAAAATCATCTCATAAACATCCTTATGCCTCAACAATCTTGGAACTTTATAATAATTTGACAAATCGAGGTGACAGTATCTAATTTTGCTGGGTACCTGGACACGTGGGTATCTTTGAAAATGAAAAAGCGGACAAAGCAGCAAAATTTGCCCTTAGCCCTTTAAATCATAAGATTCCATTCTCAGACATTAAACTAATTATAACACACTACATTGATAATAAATGGCGGGAAATTTGGAATTTAGTATACAATAATAAACTGCACCACATCAAACCAACGATCAAAACCTGGCCTCCAAATTATTCAAGGAAAACAGATGTTGTTCTCACCCGTCTGAGAATTGGACATTATAGGATCACTCATAAACATTTGTAACTTAGAGGGGATGCACCCATGTGTCCTCATTGTCATTTTGCTTGCCTGACGATGACTGCGGGTTTGCAAGTGGAAAATGCTAGGAAATATACATAAAATGTATATTTTGAACTTGTAATATTTTTAAAATATATCTTGGGAAAATTAATATTTTTAACTTCTTTTTTTCTGAGTAATCTTCTTAAAGGCTGTCTCACTTTTTCTTAGTTTTCAAAATATTTCTAAAATCTAAGCTGAATTTAATTTTTTTTTTTGTATTAAAAACTGATGATTTGTAAGTCAAATTTTAACAGTTCATATAAAATTGATTGTATACGTTAAAAATTAAAAAAAAATCGTAGAAATATATTTTAAATATACACATGCATCAACCGCCCACACACTTTACATTCGTGAACGTAATTCGAAAGTTAAATGTCTAGACAATTAAAAAAATACTCTTATCATTTTGTAAAAAAAAAGACAATATTGCTAGGCTGTCAGGTCTGCAGAATCCCTAACTAAAATAATTCGTTTGTGTAAACTTTGTAATAAAGATATTATTATTTAAAAAGCTGAAGACTTTATCAATAAAAATGTGTGAGCTTCTTCTTTACCAGATTTACATTTATACATCGACAGTGTGTGTTAATCAATTTTTCCTCGAGATTGCCGCGACATTCTTAGGGCACCAGTAAAGTTTACAATAATGTAATAACTATAATTTCCTCAAATTCACATAATGTGCTTTAAATTTCATGTACACTATTTAGGATTTTTGGAGTCCCGTCGAAATGTTTTTGAAAAGAATTTGTAAATTGAAAAACTGGTGAACTAAAATCACGCGATCTCATACATAGCGAAATTAAATGAGTATTAAAAATATTTATTTCTGAATGTGAATTATTTTATAAGGTACCCTGGGGTAATAACGCCACGTTAAGGTTCTACCAATTTTCACGGCTCAGTTTTAGTTTGCATTTTTCAAATAAATATATGATTTGATACATCAACTCATTGACTATCTATATAAAAAAAATAATTTAACAGATATGTATTCATAAAATGTAATGGCGTGATTTCTTGACCAATGCTATTTGGCGTTATTACCCACCTATATGGGTAATAACGCCATGCAAACAAAACTATGAAATAATATGGAATAATTGCATGTAGATTGCCCAATTCTAAAAATACAAACTCTACAGCTCTAGAAATCGACAAACTGCATTCTAAGCTATTGAAAATGTTCAATTTTTTGTGAAAGTGTAAGAAAAAATAAAGGTGTGGTGTGGGGGGGGGGGGGAGGATGAGGCAAAAGAATATCAGACCGTGAGCTACTTTTTTGCTTGAAAAGGACCGCTTAAGTAGAATTATTAGAAACATTGCACAGTTTTAACTGTGTTTATTTGAATCAGTATTTAGGATGTAGCTTGGCCATTGTAGGGAATCAACCAGGGTATTAATGCCAAGGATTGGCGTTATAACCGTTATAGTTATTGCGCTGTACATTTTAAATTACAAATTATCTGGAGAAGATATCCAAAATCTACAACAACATTTTGAAAGTCCATGAAATGTACTACAGATTTATGTAATTAACAAAGTATTTCCGGATAAAAAAAAATAGTCTTCACATCACAAAACGTATCTCGCAAATTTTAGATCAAGCGTTAATTTTAGTTGCTTGTAAAAACAATAAGACCTAAAAATGAAACAAATTAACTTGAAGCTGTTTTTTGCGATTTATATGACTCAAAACCCTTCTTCGCAGAGCACATGGGTGTCATTTACCAGATTATTTCATAATTATGCAAAATATTAGCACTTGGCGTTATTACCCCGCCTGGCGTTATTACACCAGACCACCTTACTATTGTTTCATTATTCTGAGGATCAGCCCGTTCGAAATGTCAGGTTATTATGGGAGTTTTACTTATTTTATTAACACTAGAACCGCGGGTAATTTTACCCAAGTTTTATCAAAATAATTCACACAAGAATTTTTATTTAAGTCTATTTAACTTATTTATTTTAATTAATTTTTGTGCAGCTTATACGTAAATTATTTTAAGAAGACTTATCTGGTTCGAATCGACATCTTTTCACTGAGTACGGGTCAAAATGACCCGTCTCCGCGGTTCTAGTGTTAAACACGAAAGAAAGGACGTTTTTTTTAAATTATAGACTAAAATCTCGGTTAATTAAATTTTCCTATCGTGCAATCGTAAATCACATAAAAAACACATTATTAAAAAAATACTTATATAGCACCTTGTATTCATCTCGCTAATTTTTCTTAATAATTTAAATGAAATACTGTTTCAATTAGATAAAATTTTGAATCAGCACGCTACAATAACATTTAATATTGAAAATATAGTGTTAAAAATCATGAAATAAAATGTTCTTTAAATACATCTAACAAAATATATTATATTATAATTATATTATATTTTTAATAATGCTTTATTTCGCATTTTATTGCTTATAGATACTTATTATCAGCCATTGAAATTAAGAACAAAGTATGACCATACAATAAAGAAAGTTACACTATACAAAATATACTATAAAATTAAATTTACACTAGTTTAACTATTACCGTTTAAGGTATTTGAAAATTTTATTTCAATAGACATATTCAATTCTATTGTAAATTTATCTTTGAAATTCCAAAGTTTATATAAATCTAAATTAAATATTTTATACTTTTTCTTACCATTAATATTAGTTTATTCTATTGAATAATGAATTTCAGATCGAATAAATTTTCAAATATTCTTTTAAAAGAAATATTGCTTTCATACGTATACTCTTTGTACAATGTACATAGGTAAAAACACTTATTGTTTTTTCATTTTGTCCATTTTTTTCTTTATCTGTCTTTCAGTTTTTTATTTCTTTTAATTTCACAAAAAGTTCTTTTATGCTGACGAAATATTCCTATTTAATAATATTACGCCTGTTTTCATGCTGTTAATTCTTTAAGGAATACTTAAATGATGGCAATTAAAAAAAAAAAAAAAAAAAAAAAAATCTAAAACGCTGGTACTAGTGAAATGATGCTTAGCCATGTAAAAAAAAAAAAGTATTTTTTTCATAGTTAAATACAGAAATTTTACCTTTATTTAAGAGCAGGTTTTTAAAAAAATCATACTGGAACCGAAGAATTCCTTTTTCTGAAAATTCTCTGACACCTACGAATCCTGTAATTGTAGCCGTTTCTTAAAGAAGAAACAAAAAATGGAGTAAAAATTATATATTTAAAACAAATTCACTATATTGAGCTTTATTAACTACACTCTAAAAAAAAGGGTCGATCTACTAAAAAAATTTTAGTGATCCTTGTAATTATTAAAAATTTTTTAGTAATCTTACTCGGTTACAAGGAATATGTAAGAATTACTGGAAAAAAGCTAGCAACGAATAGAGTTAATAGTTTTACATTTTTAATAGCTATTACTAAAACTCACTTGGTGTGGCCGTGATAGCTTAGTGGTCATAACCCCGAACTCCAGGCTAAAAGTACCTGGGTTCGATGCTGGTCGCCACCAAATATGCACCGAATGTATGCAATGTAAGTACTTGTTAAATAAAGGGATTATGAAAATCCTGTCGTAGCAGTTACCATGGGTAATGATCTCTGAACTTTCCCTTTCCTTTAGAAACATGTCGAAATAGAGCAGGTCGCAATGTTTGGTGTTGCCATCTATTGCGGCTTTGCCGAAAATCTTCCGTCTAGGAAGTCTGTCTTTTTACCCACTGGATGCAGCTCGAAGGAAGCTCTTGCCCTTCGGGCACACGTCATAGTTACTAAAAATAATTTTTGAGCTATTAGTAAAATTTGCTTGGTCGCTCATACTAAAAAGTTTTGCGTTAGTTATACAAAAAATTCTTTTGTTCAGTTTACAAAAGAAGTGTTTGTTTCACTTGCAAAAAAAGTTTGTAATGGTTACTAAAAAATTCTGTGGAACACAAATTTACTAAAAAAATTTTAGTAACCTCTTGATTTTTTTACACTGTATATTGAGAGTTAAGCTTTCAACTGTGTTCAGAGTTTCCTAACTTAAACTTTAGCATACTATGTGGTATTATAGTATGGAAAGCCATGGATTATAAACAGGACTGTACAAAAAAATTTGGATATTTTTCCGATTATTGATTATTTTTAGCGAAAATTCGATTTTTCGATGTTTTATGGCTATTCGAAAAACTGTCTGCCCCACCGTGTATGTATTTTTTTTCTTTATGGATTGCATTTGATTTTTGATATCAGCTTCTAAAATGTTTTAAATGTGTGCATATTTTAAGAAATATATACCATCATACGTATAAAATGTTTTTAAAATTATAATCCATATATATATAACAATGTCTGGATTTCGTATTAATCATCCCACAAAAAAAAAAAAAACAAAAAAAAAAAATCCACCGAATATAAAATTTTGCAAATTAGGATAAAAATACTTCTTAAAATATTGAGTGCCGCTAAGAATTGATTTTTTAAATTCCACACCTAAAGAGGTAAAAAAAAGAATGAAATTTTTAAAAATCATGCAAAATCCGATTTTGGAGTTATTTTTCAGTTGATGGCATATTTTAGTGTATTTTTCATGCTGAATTGAAAGGTATTAAGCAAATTCTTTTAAATCCAATAGTTCGTGAGATATTTCACATTTTCTAATTTGGCGATGTCTTCGGCGCAAAAACCTGAAATTTTCGATCTATCTATATTATAAAGGACAAACGTATCTATGCGTAACGCATACGTCATTTTGCGAATGGCAACACTTTTCCATCCAATTCCGGTTTTACAAATTTTTCTACTGCAAATTTTACGCTTAAAATCATCACACATTTTAAATTTTTACACCGTCGTGTAGAAAAAAAAATGTACTTTTAAATGAAATTTGTTTGAAAACTGTATCTCAATTTATTTTTGAGATATTAATTTATTTTTAGTTTTTAGTATCAGTTCTGCAATTGTGGCAACAAAATCACTCCATTCTCTCTTAAAATTGAAAAAAAGTATTAAAATGAGTATAAATGTGTCAAAAATATCGTCTGTTATAAAATCCAATTATTCTACGTTTTATTTCGTTCTTATTTCTGACATAAATGTTTCTTAGTTAATTGCAAACTTACGTTACAAATAATACAACACTTTCTCTTCACAAAAAGGTATTTTAAAGACTATTTGCATGACTTTCCTCCGCATTTATTTAATTTGTATCGAAGAACTGAAAGATTTTAATTTTATTTCTCCATGTGTAATGATGCTTTCCGAATTTTCTAAAAAAAAAAAAAAAAAATCTAAAACGCTGGTACTAGTGAAATGATGCTTAGCCATGTAAAAAAAAAAAAGTATTTTTTTCATAGTTAAATACAGAAATTTTACCTTTATTTAAGAGCAGGTTTTTAAAAAAATCATACTGGAACCGAAGAATTCCTTTTTCTGAAAATTCTCTGACACCTACGAATCCTGTAATTGTAGCCGTTTCTTAAAGAAGAAACAAAAAATGGAGTAAAAATTATATATTTAAAACAAATTCACTATATTGAGCTTTATTAACTACACTCTAAAAAAAAGGGTCGATCTACTAAAAAAATTTTAGTGATCCTTGTAATTATTAAAAATTTTTTAGTAATCTTACTCGGTTACAAGGAATATGTAAGAATTACTGGAAAAAAGCTAGCAACGAATAGAGTTAATAGTTTTACATTTTTAATAGCTATTACTAAAACTCACTTGGTGTGGCCGTGATAGCTTAGTGGTCATAACCCCGAACTCCAGGCTAAAAGTACCTGGGTTCGATGCTGGTCGCCACCAAATATGCACCGAATGTATGCAATGTAAGTACTTGTTAAATAAAGGGATTATGAAAATCCTGTCGTAGCAGTTACCATGGGTAATGATCTCTGAACTTTCCCTTTCCTTTAGAAACATGTCGAAATAGAGCAGGTCGCAATGTTTGGTGTTGCCATCTATTGCGGCTTTGCCGAAAATCTTCCGTCTAGGAAGTCTGTCTTTTTACCCACTGGATGCAGCTCGAAGGAAGCTCTTGCCCTTCGGGCACACGTCATAGTTACTAAAAATAATTTTTGAGCTATTAGTAAAATTTGCTTGGTCGCTCATACTAAAAAGTTTTGCGTTAGTTATACAAAAAATTCTTTTGTTCAGTTTACAAAAGAAGTGTTTGCTTCACTTGCAAAAAAAGTTTGTAATGGTTACTAAAAAATTCTGTGGAACACAAATTTACTAAAAAAATTTTTGTAACCTCTTGATTTTTTTACACTGTATATTGAGAGTTAAGCTTTCAACTGTGTTCAGAGTTTCCTAACTTAAACTTTAGCATACTATGTGGTATTATAGTATGGAAAGCCATGGATTATAAACAGGACTGTACAAAAAAATTTGGATATTTTTCCGATTATTGATTATTTTTAGCGAAAATTCGATTTTTCGATGTTTTATGGCTATTCGAAAAACTGTCTGCCCCACCGTGTATGTATTTTTTTTCTTTATGGATTGCATTTGATTTTTGATATCAGCTTCTAAAATGTTTTAAATGTGTGCATATTTTAAGAAATATATACCATCATACGTATAAAATGTTTTTAAAATTATAATCCATATATATATAACAATGTCTGGAATTCGTATTAATCATCCCACAAAAAAAAAAACAAAAAAAAAAATTCCACCGAATATAAAATTTTGCAAATTAGGATAAAAATACTTCTTAAAATATTGAGTGCCGCTAAGAATTGATTTTTTAAATTCCACACCTAAAGAGGTAAAAAAAAGAATGAAATTTTTAAAAATCATGCAAAATCCGATTTTGGAGTTATTTTTCAGTTGATGGCATATTTTAGTGTATTTTTCATGCTGAATTGAAAGGTATTAAGCAAATTCTTTTAAATCCAATAGTTCGTGAGATATTTCACATTTTCTAATTTGGCGATGTCTTCGGCGCAAAAACCTGAAATTTTCGATCTATCTATATTATAAAGGACAAACGTATCTATGCGTAACGCATACGTCATTTTGCGAATGGCAACACTTTTCCATCCAATTCCGGTTTTACAAATTTTTCTACTGCAAATTTTACGCTTAAAATCATCACACATTTTAAATTTTTACACCGTCGTGTAGAAAAAAAAAATGTACTTTTAAATGAAATTTGTTTGAAAACTGTATCTCAATTTATTTTTGAGATATTAATTTATTTTTAGTTTTTAGTATCAGTTCTGCAATTGTGGCAACAAAATCACTCCATTCTCTCTTAAAATTGAAAAAAAGTATTAAAATGAGTATAAATGTGTCAAAAATATCGTCTGTTATAAAATCCAATTATTCTACGTTTTATTTCGTTCTTATTTCTGACATAAATGTTTCTTAGTTAATTGCAAACTTACGTTACAAATAATACAACACTTTCTCTTCACAAAAAGGTATTTTAAAGACTATTTGCATGACTTTCCTCCGCATTTATTTAATTTGTATCGAAGAACTGAAAGATTTTAATTTTATTTCTCCATGTGTAATGATGCTTTCCGAATTTTCTAAAAAAAAAAAAAAAAAAAAAAAAAAAAAACCCAAAAACCAAAAAACTAAAAAACCTAATGAATGATTTCTGATAAAGCATGGAGCTACACTGTAAAAAAAATTCTGTAAAGGTACTAAACATTTTCTAGGAAACTGGGATTCCAAGAACTTTTCATGTAACGGTAACAGGAAAAACCCATGTAAGAGATTCTAAAACTTGAATTTTTGTTGTTACCGTTACAGGAAAAGTTCTTGGAATCCCAGTTTCCAAGAAAAAGTTTAGTACCTCTACAGAATTTTTTTTACAGTGTACTATAAACAAACAAGTTAAGGCCTTATGAATCATTATGTACCCGATTTATCTCGCCGAGCCTCTTGAATATTGCTTTTGGTACGTTTTGCATTATTCCTTTCCGCATTAATGACGTCATATGCAAAATTTATATAGATGTTTCTTAAGACTGGATCCGTTAAGGTGAAATGCTTCAACGGAGGCAATTGCGTCATTTTATAATAAAATGAATATGCCTCAGTTAAACTGCTGGTATTGAGCTCTTAGGTGAGCTCTATTGAGCTCTATTGAGCTCTTAGGCTGGTATTGAGCCCTTATATTTTCAAGGAATAATCCCTTCAAAAAACAATTAATGGGAGAAAAAGCGTCCCCCTCCCCCCAATAAGTTTACTATTTTGTTAATTGTATCTTAAAGTAGTATTTGTTGTCAATTAGACTGATCAATATAGGATGCATTTTTTACTGTAACTAATTTTGTAGATTTATTATAAATCAATGAAACAGTCCGTTCTTAAACATTTTCTTTCGTCGAATTTTCACGGGTTCCACCTCGTATATATAAAAGAAAGGCTGAAGTTCGTATTAATCATCCCACAAAAAAAATCTACCAAATCAAAAATCTTGTAAATTGGGATAAAAATACTTCTTATAATATCGAGTGCCGCTAAGAAATGATTTTTGAAAATTCCACACCTAAGGGGGTAAAAAAAAAGAACGAACTTTTAAAAAAATCATGAAAATCGGATTTTGTAGTTATTTTTCGATTGATAGCATATTTTAGTGTGTTTCTTTATGCTGAATTGAATGGTACTAAGCAAATTCTTTTAAATCCAGTAGTTCGTGAGATATTTCACATTTTCTAATTTGGCGATTTCTTCGGCGCAAAAACATGAAAATTGCAATCTATATATGTAAAGGAAAATATGGATTTCGTATTAATCTCCCCACAAAAAAATCTACCATATCTAAAATCTTGCAAATTTGGGTAAAAATACTTCTTATAATATCGAGTGCCGCTAAGAAAGGATTTTTGAAAATTCAACACCTAGGGGGGGGGGGGAGTAAAAAAAGAACGAACTTTTTAAAAAATCATGAAAAATTGGATTTAATAGTTATTTTTCAACTGATAACGTATTTCAGTGTATTTTGTCACGCTGAATCGAATGGTACTAAGTAAATCCAGTAGTTTGTAATACACTTACAATTTCTCCTGATGGTGGGGAGAGGGGCACGTGTGACATATTTAAGCAAAATGTCTTCTAATAATAGTAAACCTATGGAACTGAACTTAAATAATGTCGGAAAAAATCAGTAAAAAATATTGATCCCATTAATCATCTTTTTAGATCTTTTCTTGCCACCAGGGGAGCTTTCAATTCTTATTTTTTTTCTATTTTTCTACTAATTGCTGAAGAATTCTAATTTTTGATACTTAAACTCCTTTATCTTTTTACACTTACTCGCGCCTTTTCTACTTTTTGCAACGAGAGAACACCATCATATGTTCTTTTTTTCCCTAATATATCTTCCTTATAGCTTCCCTTTTGTTTCTTGTTTTTTAATTCCCTCTGTTTTTTGTTTCCACGTATTTACGAAAATCAACATATATTTTTTCTTTTTCAGAAACTCCTACCTAAGAGGGTTAATCGGGTGTTCATACTTTTAGAACATTTCAATACATCTCTGCAGCATTTGTAGGTAGAAGCGCGAAATTCAAGATAGCAAATCTACTAAAAATTAGTTAAAGATAGGAATTTGAAAGGTAATTTTTCTATTATGTTGTCAATATTTATTTTGATCCAGATAATGAGATATTATACTAATAAGACAACGATTATGGCTATTTGATTACATATTAAGTTTTTAAACCTTACTAGATGCATTTTGTTTATACAAGATTATTTTAAATGAACCGAGCAGCAGAGCGGGCGCAGCTTGCTACTATTTTGCCTAGGGAACGAAAGTTATATATATATATATAATAAATGAGTTTCAAGATTTCATCATGAAAATTATTACTGATTTTTATTGTGAAAATAAAATAAATCGCAAAGTTACTAAATGGTGAATGTAGAATGTTATAAAGTTATAAATTAAGCAAACATTACATTAAAATATTAATAACCGACAATTTCGTCAACAGCCTGCGATATTGACGTTTGTTTAGTTTTTAACTTAAAAATGCTCTGTATGAATCATTTAGTAGCTTTGCGATTTATATTGTTTTTCGGTAAATTTTTCTGTTGTATTTTATAAAGCCAGTGTTTTGAGTTTTTTCTTATTATGCTAAAATAAATCGCATAAAAGAAACCAAATATCAGGACGCTGAAAACATTCAAGTAGTCTCTAATTGAGTAAAATGCCTTCCGGAGGCACTCAAAACGTCGTATAAGGATGTATTGGTCCGAAACCGGATTCTGGCTAATTTTTCACTCTATTTGAATTTATTATGTGTATGTTTGTATATTATTTGCATGCACCTTTATGTAATAATAATGTTTGATTTTCTATTCCGGACGATTGTATTAGTAAATTGAAAGGTATTTTTGCATTCAAAAGACTTATTTTAATATTAGTAAATTCACAAAAACAATGAGCTTTTCCTAAGAAAAAATGCAAGATTTTCCTCATGAATAATACCCTAAAGTTCTATGACAAATGATATTTCTTTTTTACTTAAATTTTATCTTCTTATTATTCTGTATGCACAAGACATTTAAATGTAGTTACGTAGATGAAAAAAAATAGAATCCTTTACATGAAAAATTACTTGATTCAACATATCCTTGTTAGGAATTCCAAATATTCCTGAAAAGCTTTTATATTCTTAAAAGATGTGGACAAATAAATTGCAACAATAAAGAATTTTGTAGTCAATATTTACGAAAAACTTTGCATGATTGTTATAAATGAAGTTTTGTCATTGAAATAAAAATTCATTATATTAGAGATGTCAGATAACATGTTTATAAATATCAGTTCTTCATTCTCTATTCCTTCATACTTTATACGAAAGTTTTAAAAGGGATTTTTACTTCTTCAATCACAGATCTTTAATTTGTGTTTTAACCTTCCCACTGTTGCGACCGGATATATCCGTTCACTAGGCAGCAGGTTTCACTGCAGTTGAAGCTTTATTTAAATTAATATACGTCTACAAATGTAATCCAGTTTTAAGAAATTAAGTTATGATTGATACCTTCAAGGGTTATAAGCATATACGTAACAAAATATATATATATATCATGATAGAAAGTCCCTCCTTTATTAGCATTTAAAATAAAACGCAGAGTAAAAACATTTCAATTTTGCCTTTTTCTCAGTAATCAGGGGTTAAATAAATAGTCTAAAATTGAAAACTTGTATATAAATTCCCTACAGATATGTCACTAATATATGCATATTTTATGAAAACTACTTTCATACGCAAAAATAAATAAATAAAATTTTAAAGCCGAAGTTGGTATTTGCTTATATCGAAGTTGGTATAAGCTCATTTGCTACAGCTTTACTCCACCGCTTTTATAGAAAACGGTTACTTTACTGTGTTATGGAGTATTCTCATTGGTCATAAAAGAGATATTCTATAAAAGCTGTGGAGTGACGCTACAGCAAATGGGTCAAATTTTTAACAGGGTTCCTCAACACCTTGAACTTTAAATGAAAATCTATGTACAAACGTACACTTTGAAAATTTATATAAAAGAGCTTCATTTAATTTAAATTTTAAGCTGAAAGTCATTTTAAGCGAATATTTTGTTGAAATATACATGTTTTATGTATTGTAAGATTTGAATTCTTAGTGCATTTTACATTAAACATATTTAAAATATATTCTGTATTTTTGTATTAGAAGGTAAAAATAATATGACACATAAAAGTTTGCAATATGTCAAATAATATTTGTCTTATTTTATACAAATATTAATTCATAACATATATATTTTTTAATTATTATATATTATCATATATTATTTAATATTAAATATTTTTTTAAATAACTGTAAACTTGGATTTTAAATCCATGCACAAAAATATTAAATACCTCATGAAAAACAAGTAAAAAAGATTTTCAAACCCTCTATCTAAATTAGCAAAAGAAACATTGGTGTTTACGAGCAAGTAAGGTTTAAAGAAATGAACACAATGGAAAATCAGTTTACAGTTTTCGTTTGTATGTGTAAATGCGATACACTTATTAACACAATTTACACTATCTTGCGATATAACTGTCGTATAGGTAAAAATCAGGTATCAAAATACTTACACTTAAAAAAGTATTCAGTTCGTATATATATTAAAAAATAATAATATTTGACCAATTTCAAGGTAGTGTTTCTTTAAACAATCAAGTTTAGTTCGAATGTTCTGAATGTGATGGGAGGTATTTCAATGTCTCTGCTTGACGCATGATTTTTTTCATTTTCAGGAGATTCTTCGAAAATAGACCATTTTTATTATAGTGAGGAAGAAAAAGTAAATACTGTCAGAAGATTCGAATTTTTTGTAATAAGACACTTGAAGAGATACTAGATTAGTTAAGGGATTACTTAGAGATTAGTTAAAAAAAAGTTATAAGGATTAATATTAAGGAATTCCATATTAATTAGATTTTTAACACGAGAAGCGCGGGAAAAGTTTTATATATGTAAAGAATTTACACCGGATTTTTTTTCAAGCCTTTAAAATTAATCAATTTATTCTTTTGCGATATATGTATATTTAAACTCTTTAAACATTTCAGAATGGCATTGTTGTGTATATTTTAAATTCTCTTTGATTTCCTTCCTGACTATTATTTACCTTTTGCATAATAAATAACATTTCGTGCATCTGTTTGGTTAAAAACACTCGGTTATTTTCTTGAAGACCATCAAATTTTCAACAAAAATATGTTTTCTACATATTTTTTAAAATAATAGAACAATCCTCTACTATAAGAATCATTCCTTCGCATGAAGAAATAATTAGTGAAGGAATGATAAAATATACATTATTAACATTTAAAATTTGTGCAAATAAAAAATAAATAAATAAATATATCTTCAACGGAAACCAAAGTACCCATTAATACATTTTTATAAAATATTTTTATACATAAATTTAAATGAGCTAATGTTAACATGACCTTAACATTTGGTCTATTTCATTGTTAAATCATTCCTTACTCACTGAAAGATTTCTCCAGGACGGCTGAAAAATTTCTTATAGGCAGGTAAAGCCCATGTGCTCGGGATACGCAAAACGTCTCAGTCTGCAGTTCTAAAGCTATATGAAATATCTAGAATTATTAATGAGTCAATGAATTATGTTTAATATGAGTTGCAAACTATTTTATAAATAGAAATTGCATGTGCCGCCAAAAACAAATGATAAATGTATAGAAGTAATACTTAAATTGTTCATAATAAAAATCAGAAGACAGACTAAATATAGATAAATATTTCAGTAAGAATTTTTTTTTTTAATTTTGGGTAGTAGAAGTTGCATGTGAAGGAAGGATATTTTGTAGGTTTAACAATTTATTCTAAACATATGTTTTAATAACTACTTCAATTTTATGAACTTATATGATAAAGCTATCTTAAAACTACATGTTTAAAAAATATATTATTTTTCTGTTTATTAAATTATGTATCCTCCACTTTTTTTATTATGGCCTATTTGCTTAGAAACACCCTATTGTTATTTAACCCTTTCCGGCACACTGTGCCCGGTCTGGGATACCTAATTTTAATTCCAAACTTGCAAATGGCACCAATAATATTTTTGTAAAATTTTGATTTTACGATAAAAGCTTAAATTAAGGAATTCAAAATATCTAAAAAATTCGTTTGTGAATTCCGGTGTCAGTCGATAATTTCTAATTTTACTATAAAATTTGGCCGTGCCGGAAAGGGTTAATTAAAATGTCACTCCTAATAATAAATAAATAAAACCCTTTACATTTCCTGCATTTGTATTATTTTTCAAATAACCATCAGATGAATCTCGTAATTTTATGGACAACGCTGTTCACCTTTCATTAATTAATCATTCTTCAGTGAATCATTAATCTTTCGGTCAATTTTGTTTTCCAATATCCAATTCGTTATTCTCTAACATTCATTTCATAAATTTAACATTTCAGTGTCTTGATGAAATGTATGCATTCGTCCCTTTTAATTACAGCACCGATTAATGGATTAGCTTATTATCATTCTGTTGTAGATTAAAATGATAATTTTAAATTATCTTGTTCATTTCTTTCGATAAATTAAGTAACTATGAATTGTTTAACTATCTAAGTGATCAATATTTAAAAAAAAAACATTCCAAATGATGTTAGATTAATTTTAAACACGATTATTCAATTTCGAAAATATGCATTAAAATATTTAATTGCTATAAAGGACGTTAAATACTAATAAAAACATTAAAAGATCTTAATAATTTTTACATGTTTCGATTGAATTTACTCAATCATCATCAGAAAAAGAAAATACAAATAAACACAAAGATGGAAAATGACAAAAAACTATTAAAAAAACTATTAAAAAAAAATTTTAATTTCATTTGTAATAGTTTTTTGTCATTTTCCATCTTTGTGTTTATTTGTATTTTCTTTTTCTGATGATGATTGAGTAAATTCAATCGAAACATGTAAAAATATATATATATATATTAAGATCTTTTAATGTTTTTATTAGTATTTAACGTCCTTTATAGCAATTAAATATTTTAATGCATATTTTCGAAATGTTTTAATGGACGTATATGAAAACTTCTATTTATATTTAATGACGATTATTCAATCTATAAATTAATTATAACAGATGCAAATTGCCGATTATACTTAATTTACCGATCGAATAAGCGTGTTTAAAATTAATCTAATTTCGTATGCAGCGATTTCTGCAGTTCCAAATATTTACCTTCGATTTATTCTCTTGAGCTGATCCAGAGTATCAGACAAGAATAAGTGATCATTAAGGTCATTTGGGTGAAACAGTCCTCCAGTATTAGTGTCCGGAATGACTCAGTTACTAAAGCATTGGCGGCTTCATTTTATCCGCCATTGGCCTCCATTGGCCATTTTAGCCGCCATTGGCCATCCCTACCACACACCCATTGGCCAGGGATGTTTTAGCTAATACATCCCTGGTTCGAATCCTGGTCCGCACTTTTTTCACCCACATGGAAAATTTACATCTGTTACTTCCAAATGATGCCTAATTTTTCGCAGAATTTTTAATCTTTCGTCACCGGTTTTTTTTAATATAGAAATTTTTGCCTGATTTCAATCAGAAAAAATGCTAGGATTAAATAATGTAAAATTCAACATAAAAATTTATTGGTGAGAATAATAAATCATGATTTGAAATACTTCGCCTATACTTAGTATGTGCAAATCAAGACTGGCAAAAATAGGTTGTTCGTGTGACATACGGGCTAATCAAAAAGCGGTAAAACATAATGTCTTCATTGTTTTGAAAACTGTTAGAGTTTAATCACAAACTGTTCCATTATTATTTACTTCTTCAAATGACACAAGTTGGAAATTGCACGTGAAGCGTAGCAAATGAGGTGCGTTCGTACGATAACGAAGTTTTAAAAATATCACTCTCATATATCAATCTCATAAAACTGTAAATAATTCCAATTAAAATGCGCACCAAACAATGTTCTTCCTATACCATGATGCAATGGAATACTTTTATGTGGCCTTGTAAATCAATAATAAAAGTTCTTTGCATCACAGATTGTGCAGAATGCATATTTTAGTATATATTTCATAGATTCATGCCAATTCTATTATGTTCGAATGAGTGTAACATCATTAAAATGCACTTGAAACATTTTCCCCATTGACCGTAATGTAATGGAATACTTTTGATTGTCCCTGTAATTGAACTATGCATCCAATTTTGATAAAATTTGAAACAACTCGACAAAATTATGTAATAATTATATATTACAAATTTCAAACGATTAAAATGCACTTGAAACTTTTTTTCCCCATTGACCGTAATGTAACGGAATCCTTTTGATTGTCCCTGTAATTGATCTACGCATCCGATTTTCTTAAAATTTGAAATGACTCGACAAAATTATATAATAATAATATATTTTAAATTTCAAACGATTCGGTTGGGTAGTTTTTGCGTTGTTATATGCGGACGGACAGACAGACGGACGGACTGAACGACAACAATAGCTGCTACTTATTTACATAATTAAGACCGCACCTAAAAATTAATTTATTACTTTATTTATTCTGGTGAAATACAAAAGATAAATTATTAACCAAATACACTATCGTCGTCACAATTACCCAATTTTACTTTTGTCATTTATAATATTATATTCCTTAAGAAAAAATTGTATTGTCCTTTGTTCTTGAAATAGATTAAGAATTAAAAAAAATATGTTTCAGAATTTTTCGGTTCTCATTAAACAAAATTCTGTTCATCTCACTCCTCTGTCTATCTGTGACAGAGTTCGCTTCCAGAAAATTCAGAGTCCTTATATCTGAATACCCTACACTGAGCGACAAATTATAAAATTTAATAAAATCTTATCTTTCATCTTATATATTTATTAATCTCATATTTCGAAATTATAAATTCATTGAAATCAATTGCTTTGAGACTAAAGCAAGTTTCGGTGCCTCTTCAAATGATCCTTATGACTCGGCCTGAAACAGATATAACAATTAGGTAGCTTTCATTACAAAAAGTAAAAAGCTACCTATTGCAGCCGTCCGGAGGAAAGCACTTCCGGAAAATTTTGGTATATTTTCACCGATCATGACCCCCAGACCCCAAAACCACCCTCCGTTCAAATGTTGACATATATATATATATATATATATATATATATATATATATATATATATATATATATATATATATATATAACCATATATATATATATATATATCTGATTTTTGTGATGCGATAACTAATGTATTTATGAACCGATTTGAATGAAACTTGGTATGTACATAGTACATACAAATGTCTCGACCGAGTTCGTTGGTCAGCATCATCCGCCATTTTGTTTCAAAATGGCGGCCATTTTAAATTTTTTTAAAAATTAAATGCAAAAAAATTAAAAGTTGAAAAATATTTTTCTTTTACGTGTTAGAACTCAAAACAAAGATTCCAGAACACTTTTTATTTTGTCTATATCTTAAAAAATGATTGAGTTATAGCACTTTGAATTTTTCTTATGGCTGACATTTTGAAACGATCTGATTTTTGTCACGTGATAACACGCGTATTTATGAACCGATTTCACTGAAACTTGGTATGTACATAGTACATGCAAATGTCTCGACCGAGTTCGTTGGTCAGCACAATCCGCCATTTTGTTTCAAAATGGTGGCCATTTTAAATTTTTTAAAAAATTTAAAATTTAAAATGAAATGCGAAAAAATTAAAAGTTGAAAAATATTTTTCTTTTACGTGTTAGAACTTAAAACAAAGATTCCAGAACACTTTTTATTTTGTATATACCTTAAAAAATGATTGAGTTATAGCACTTTGCATTTTTCTTATGGCTGACATTTTGAAACGATCTGATTTTTGTCACGTGATAACACGCGTATTTATGAACCGATTTCAATGAAACTTGGTATGTACATAGTACATACAAATGTCTCGACCGAGTTCGTTGGCCAGCATCATTCGCCATTTTGTTTAAAAATGGTGGCCATTTTAAATTTTTTAAAAAATTTAAAATTTAAAATGAAATGCGAAAAAATCAAAATTTGAAAAATATTTTTCTTTTACGTGTTAGAACTTAAAACAGCGATTCCAGAACACTTTTTATTTTGTCTATATCTTACAAAATGATTGAGTTATAACACTTTGAACTTTTCTTATGGCTGACATTTTGAAACGGTCTGATCTGAACGATCCACAATGTTGCTTTAAAATGGCATACACTTTATGATATCGTGGAATTTAGTGACTCTCCAAATCGCTTAAAATAAAACCAGATTGAATAAAAGATGACTAATTTCTAAAAATTCCTATTAATATTCAGTCTTGACAAAAACTAGTATTCAATCTTATAAAATCACTAATTTTATAAGATTATTTCCACTAATTTGAGATTAGTATTTTTGAACAATGTAACTAACTTTAAAATAAATAAATAAATATATAAGTATATGAAAGCTACCTCTTCCTCCCGGCATTGCCGGAAGGACTTTTTTATTTCTTTTCGTTATATATATGTGTGTGTGTGTGTGTGTTATGTTATTAACTGTTTCATCGCGATATTTTCTTCTATTATGTTAAACTACCGGGATATTCACTGATATACCATTGTTTAATAACATCTATCATTAAACCTATTAAATTATCCTTAAATTGATTATTATATTACTCAAATTGCTTGAACATAAAGCTTTTAGTTTAATCCTAAATTCTATCATCGTTTTTGATCATTTCCGTTATTTAGTGTTAATTCAAATGTTTTTAAAAGAGACATTTCGTTATTTATTTATTTATTTTTTTAATTTATTCTGAGAACTTTCGCGTTCTGAGATACTTTTTACTTCAAAATTACAACGCTTCCAGTTGACAGATCCATTTACAGAATTACTGTTATTGGTTTCACGCATTTCTTCTATTTCCTTCATTGACCAGAACGCGTGAAATTTTGCATGAAAATTCAAGTATACATATGCTAATTAAAGCATGGCGAGACATAGGGACAGAAAAACCAAATACATGAACATTTTGCAACGTAGTTAAATAATAATAATAATAATAATAATAATAATAATAATAATAATAATAAAAGCAGACTAAAGAATCACACTTTTTTTCTAATCTGTATGTGTATATTAAATCTAGTTTCAACAAAACAGTGAGATCTAAAAGTAAAAGAGTAATAATTTTTTATTATAATTTTTAATAAAAATTCAATTTTACGGAACAATAAATTTTGTTTAATGATATGTTGAATGGAAAGGTTTTCAAATTATTTTATTTTATTCTACAAATTTTCTTCTAATTTTTATGTAATTATTTTTTGTTGTTATTATCGATGAATTTTTTCAAAGACGAAACTAATTTAATTTTGATAAAATAAAATCAGAACTTATCTAAAAAACATATATACTTAAATTTACATATGATTAATAGTTATGAAAAATGTAAAAAGTACTTAAGCAATCAACCTAACAAATTATGCTTAATTTTTTCGATGTATAATAATTACGAGAATTAGAATCAGCACGCAGTAGCTCGTGTAGATTCCTAATACTCAAAATTTCTAAATTGTAATGGATATCACGATTTTTCATCGATTTAAAGTAGCCCATTTTAAAAGATTAAATATAACATTTTGTGTTTTGAGGCACTTTTCCGTTCGAATATTTTCTTACTTATTTTAAGAAATTGAATTTAAGAAAAATTTCAAATGTCAATCGATTTGAGAAAAAATAAGATAGCCTCTTTTTTAATCATTATTATTAGAAATGCTTTTAAAAACACTTTTTAGAAATGCTTTTAAAATTTATTTAATCATACGAATTTTAAATATACGAAGTATTTATATTTTAAAATATGGATAATTTTGCATTTGTTTTCTTAAAATGATACAAAAAAAATCATTGCTGTTTAATTTTTTTCAATGTTGATCTTCAATAATTGTTTTAACTATTTCTTTTCGAATTGTATCGGGAAATACGTTTGCAAACACAACAAAATATTGAATAATCATGCATGCAGGATTGAGTGTGAAAATTTTACCAACAAATTTGGAACACTCTAACAAAACCTAACAAAACTTTATTATTTTTTAAGTGAAAATTGATGTCTAGATGAATGATAAAAAATATACAAAGCATTTGAAAACGCCATTTCTGCCTACAATCATGAATAGGCCAAAATACATCCAATTTTTTCTGGTACCCCGTATATTAACAATGGGTTCGTACTTATATTACACAGTATGCTACTACTGAATTTGAATAAACACGTAGCAAAGTTGGTATTTACCTTTAGCAAATTCCTTCAATAAATGAAAATGCTTTTGTGGTGTTTTTGGCAATCCTGCATAATTTGGTCTATAGAATTGAAACACGCCAAGTAATAGATCAAAAATTGCAAAATTTTAAAATGTTTATTCCAACTGAAAACTCATTTCCAGCTGTTATTCTGTACAAGTAGTACTTAAAGCACATACTTTTGTGACTCCCCGTAAATGATGAATAAATTATATGCACATTCAATTTGACATTAGACGTTTTGTGGTAAACTTGAGTGATATATATATTTTTTATTTAAAATAATGTGGTATCATTTAAATACACTGTAAACAATTTCTCCCATAGGCAGTAACGTAACGGACTTTTTTAGAGCGTCCCTGTAAAAAAACCGTAAAGGGAAAACCACTTCAAATCAAATTAATTAAAACTTGTGTAAATCAATAAAAAATAAAAAATAAAAAAAATCTTAAAAAACTATCAAAACAGTTTTAATGTGCTAAGCTTTTCGAAAGATAATATTCATTCTTCATAATGTGCAAAAAAGTCGTGCTTCTGGTTCGAAAGAAGCAGCAAGACAGATGAAAGATAAGATGATAGGAAACAAACTGAAATTAGAAAATCAGAGAATAATCAGAACAAAGTCACACAGAGTGGAAGGGGAATAAGGCAGAAAGTTGAAAATAAAAGTAATAACATAAAAACATACACATGTATGGGAGCACATTAATTTAAAAAATATATGATATAAGCCAAATATTAATAGCTACAAAAATGAAATATATAGTAATTCATTTTTTTTTCCAAGCTGCCGAGATCATTCTATAATCAGATTTATCTTAACAATAATTTTATGATTAAGTTAAGCTAAATTTTCAGGAATATCCAATTCAGAGATACTTTTGACATTAAAGATAACTTTAGCAGTTTGAAAATAAAAACTCTAGTTGGAATCCCAAGAGTGTTTCGGAATTAAAGATTTAGAATTTTTTTTATTAATGACGTAACGAGGCGTGCTTTTAAGCAAATTACGTTAGCACATTTGTGAGAATCAGGAACACGAGATTTAGTGAAAGGATAATATGAATTTTTTGGAAATTTAAAGATAATGTTAAATTTAAAACGCATTAAAACTTTAGATAATTTAACACATAAAGGACGATAAAGCAGGGGGGACAACCAAATTATCAGGTTTATTATTTTTGACAGATTTGGAATAAGTAAATTCATTAGATATACGGATATTCGATAACAAATGGAATGAAAACTCGAACCGGGGATGCCGCATCATTTACTGTCAGGAATGATCATTCTATACAATGCGACACCAATTTATCCGTGACTGCGAGACGTCTCCAGACGTCCATTAATTTGTCTCCAACCTGCTTATTCTAGAGTCTGTCTGTTAGATCTATACATCAAAATATTTTATTTTTATGAAATTTTATACTTATAGAACTTGATTCACATTATTAATTAAACAGACTTTCTATAAAACAGATTTAAATATGAATATAATAAAGAAATGCATAAGAACATATTTTGATGTAGGGGGAACTGGCGCACATTGATAAAGCTTTCTTCTAAGATATTTTTTGGTGTCTAGAACGCAAAATTTTCAAGTTATTTTTCCATGTGGTGTCAGCAAAACTTGTGCAGTGTGCTATAAAAATGTACAATCGTTGTTTTATATATTATTGTTGCATGTAACTTTAAAAAAATAAAAAAAATGTCATTTGTATCAATGTGCCCCAACCCCGGGGCAGATTGATACACTTCATGGGACACTTTGATACGTTTGAGAAAAATGGAGACAAAATAACACCAATGCATATTTTTCATACAAAAATAGTTAGCAAATCATTTTATATTTATTTATAGAAATTCAAATCACATACAATTTATCTGTAAGTAATCAAAATGAAATGTATAATGACCTGATGTTCTGGCTTTTCCTTGTCTGATTGTTGTCTGTGGTAATTTTGTAATATCTGGCACTTCAACCCCAGCATTATCTTCTTTCTTAGGAAAGATGAAAAAAAAATACCAGGTTTTCTGTTTATAAATCAGTTTATAAACAGAAAATAAAGGATAATTATATTAACTGTTTATAATATAGATGACTTGTGCTATTCTGCAGCTTGTTTCTCTTACTTAATATTTTTCACATCGAAAATATATTTTTCTCTGGAGAATCGATATAAATTTGAGACTTTCCAGGCTGCCGTCCTTTTCTTTTGTTAATTTTACTAGCACTAGATGTTGGGTAAGGTTTCACGTCTTCCGTTTGCAAAAATACTAGAAAATGTTCAAACATAAAGAAATTAGATATATTTTCCTTCAATAAAAACTAATATTAGAAATTTTTGGCGGAAAATGGTTGGATTAAGGAGTGTATGGTAAAAGAAATAATAATAGGTAATAAAAAATGGATTTAGGTTGTATCAATTTGCCCCGACATAAACTGTATCAATGTGTCCCATACAGCAATTTTGAATAAAATGAGTCTCAAATCCAACACATCATAATTTATCTAACATTAAACAATGAGGAACTGTTAAAGAGTAGTTTTACTTGCCAGGGAGAGTATTCTCTTCGGTTGAAAATACTGGAACAGTTGTATAATACCATTTCAATTGTACAACTCAAATTTACTTTTGACCTACAAAAGACATTAATCACCCGTCCCATTTCATCAAACAACTGAATCGTTCCAAGACTTTCTGTATGTAGTTCAGCGCACTAATATCATATTTTGGAGCTGTTGTGAAACTTCCTGTAATGACCCTGTGTGCAGTACAGGGGGGTGTATCAATGTGCCCAAGTTCACCCTATTTCACTAAAATTATCAATACTCCAAAAAAATTAGTAAGATTTAAAATTTACTTTTATTAGTATTTTAAGCATTTTCAGATGCATCACAAAATATTCAAGTTGGAAATATGCCTCCATTTCATTTGTCATATTATTCAATTCATTATATTTATACATTACTAAATGTACTTTATTAGAAAAGAATTACAGTTATACAATTTTATCTAAATTCAAAAATCATTGTCACAATTAAATAAAAGATTCCAGCGGAAAATACTAAATTTGCAGTACCCATTGTTTATTTAGTCTAATTTCCTCAGTATCTCCTGTAAAGTAGTTATTATTTTGAACTGCTCAACAATAAAAATAACTTAATGGGTTTTAACACAAGAGTGTGATTTTAACTTTTGTTCAATAAGTGAATAGCGTTAAAGTGTATTTCGTTTCACAATTTTTAATTTTTGACTGCATATAAAGCAGATTTAGTTTATGTATCTTACAGAAAATTTTAAATATAGTTTATTAAATGGTTAGAGTAATTATTTTTTTACTCTGCAGATCCCTTTGTTGAGTTTATGTATTTAAATAACCAGTTACTTAAACGATAGAATGGCTACAATAATTCCATGATAAATATACTTGTTGTAAAACTTTAAGTAAACATACAATGTGAGCTTTATCGGTCTAACTGTACAATAAATTAACAAATTCAATCTGTATTTTAAAAATAAATCTATATATTAATTTAAAATTTTCTTTATTTCTAAAGAGATTAAAAAAAAAAGGTGCCTAATTATATTTATCACATTGAGTTCACAGTGCATAATGTGCTCCTATTTTTTCAAAGAAAAATGCTCCTATAAAAATATATTAAAGAGGAGGAGATTAGGGTTCCCTTTTTTCCTCTTCATGTTTAAACAATGAAACCTCTAAATTTATTAAGGAAACAAGTAATATAATAAAAATAAACCAGTATACCAAATTTGAAGTAATCTGGATTATCCTTTATTAAAAACTCATTTATTTACTTATTTAGCCATTTATTAGATTGTCTTTATATTTAACCAATCAACTCCGAATATTATCAGAGTAAAAACTATATGCAGAATTTTAAGCAAATCGGATATTTCTGCATGCAAAACTTATTTATCTAAATCAATGGGGATTAAGAGTAAGTAAGAGTTTAAAATATAAAAAATAGAGTTTAAAGAGTATGTAAGTAAAAGTTTAAAAAGTTCCCCTTTTATACTTAACCAATAGATCCCCAAATCTAAACATGGAAGCGCCTTATCCGAACAAACCTACATATCAAATCAGATATTTCTAACGTAAATTATCGTGTTGATATCGTGTCGGTACATGCAGGATATACAGGCACGTTAGCTTTCAGGCTTTAATATCTGTGAACTAAGAAGACACAAAAATTACATTATTGTCACTTTTTTTCTAAAACGATAAATTATGATGTTAAAGAGATTTCAATATTGTCCTTATCTAAGAAGGATATTTTACAGGATGTGTGAAGGTATTTTTGTGTTATGTAAATGATTTTAGTATTAAAATGACTTTTCTTTAAATATTCATACTGATGCGTTTAAATATGCACAATGCTGCTTTATCGTCAGTTGTGCTATATTTTGCAAAATATTCTTTTTACATTTTATCAGTGGATTGCAGACACAAAATCTTGATACTACTAGGTTATCCCTTCGACCAAAAAACGATCGCCAAAAAATAAGATTAAACGCCAATAATGGAGAATCGTGAATGTCTCATTCAATGATATTAAATACGATACACGTATTTAAAACATTATTAAGTGATTTTTATTTCGATTTGTTATTTATATTTTTATCAATATTCAACTAATTATTTGATTTTTTTTTCATTATTTTAAATAAAAAATGTGTCAATATATATTATTTGGCTATTAGTTTGGCGATTTGTATAATTTGGCTCAATTATTCGACGGGATAACCTAGAAGTACCAAAATCTTACTATATTATATACACTTAAACCATTACTTTATGAATTATGAGAACACAAAAATAAGTCACGTTATGACAAGCTTATTGGAATCTGCAGCTGTTATATTTAAAATATATTTAAGATTTTTTTATGCAATCTTATACAAACGAAACTAAACTGCTAATGGTAATCATAAGAATTAAAAAAGATGAATTTATTTTTTTTCAACAGTTAAAAGCCCTAAAATGCATTCAAGTTATTTTAGCAGCAAAAACAATTTTAAACTAAAATTTCGCTAATTTTAATAGATATTGTTTCATAAAGGCTTCCATGCTTTTATTATAGAATGCCTGTGAGAAATATTACTGAGTAAAGATTCTGGAATTTTTAATTGAACAAACTCATAATTAGGAAGAACAACAACCTGTCCGTTATTACTTTTAAAATGTATTTGGCAACTTAAACTAAATTTAAACTTCAGTAGTTTTGTTTCTGCGCTAAAAGCTAATATGAAATGTTCCATTTCTTAAATTTTCTGTACTGTGTTGCATGGGTTTATACTTTTTAAGGATTGTATGTGTAAACTATACATAAAATTTTTATAGCTTTTACAGGAAAATTTAAATAATTACTAAACCATCATTTTTAAAATAAATATTTACACTGATTCAGCATTAACCTCATCGAAACTTATCATGTCAATAATAAAAAATGTCTCTTGAAATAGTAAATTTATATCCTTATGGAAAAAATAATGCTTACACTATTTATGTGCGTAATAAATTAGCAGTAAAATTTATCACTGGAACCTTAAAAGCAAAGATAAATTCTTTCGACTTATCGCGATATATTCGATAATTTTATAAAATTTTATATTTTATAATTAAAATTTATAATTTTAATAAATTCGATCGCGATATATTTCGACGATATATCGTCGGAAAAAAATGCGCCAGGCGAGATTTGAATTTATTTGCTAAAGGAAAGCAATTTTAGTGCATTTAAAAATTACCATTTTAATGAATGTTTGAATGCGCAGCACTTAATGCATTAAAACTTAAGCGACGAAACAGCTTTTTTAAATTTACACATTTTACCGATTGAATGAATTTGAAATATATTTTAAAAATAAGACTCGTGTGACGTGGTATTAGGGAGCTTGCGATTTTCATTTATAAACACATCAACCGCATAAAACTTCGAATGCTCGCATCTCTACTTTGTTCTAGCTGTTACAAACGAAGTACAAATACAGTAAGTTGATTTTAAACACATTATTTCTTTCTCTAGAATCTGTAAGACCGACTCGCATCATTTATGCCATTTTTTTTTTAAAGTGTAGTAAAATATTCTTCGTTTAGTTGCGCTTTATTTTTTTTTGCATGTGTTTTGCTCGTGTGCGTTTGATATAATATAGTCGCAACTTTGAGGACATTATTTTTTATTCCACCAGAAAGAAGTAGATGACATTATGAGAAACTAGTAAAGTTAAGAACATTCTTTTAAGATTTTTTTTTAAATACTGACCATGCAAATTTTTTTAATAAAACGATCACGATGGAATTTTTAACTTTCCGCTGGTTAAAATGTAAATATTTCAGCCAGACTTCAACAGAGATATCAATGTAGAATATAAAAGCATTAAGTCTTGATTACGTCCATTAATATCTATATCGTAATAATAATAATACATATTCTACAACAAAAAGTTAAAAATGCTATGAATAATTATTTTGCTCATAAGCTGTCGTTTTAATATTAAAACATATAAAATATATTAAAAATTGGCATGTTTCAACTCATTTTCGTTGAGACATCTTCAGAATGTAAATATAAAATAATAAATTAGAGAAGGCCAAATCAACAATTATTACATAGGATGACTCAGCGGAAATTTAATTTCAGATGTAAAATATAACAGAAAGTAATCTGCTTTATCCAGACTCAATTTAAAAGAGAACAATAACATACTTTTTTAACGAGAGTAGACTAATTTACAGATCCAATTTCTATTTAGAAGCTGAAAGAGAGTCCACTTAAATTTATTTTTAAAGTTCACATGTTTGTAACTATTCGCTAAGTTTTCGCATCCCAAATATATAAATTGAATAATTGGATGGTTTGCAGAACTCCTACATAGTTGAGACATGTATAATAGGGTGGAGTGAAAATTACCCCAAAAATTTTTTTTCGGAATTTTTTCTTTGGATGGGTCTAAAAAATTGTTTTTTAGCACACTGAATATAAGGTTAAAATTTCATTTCGTTTGGAATTTATCTTTAGTCCCCTACCAGTTCTTAAAGATTATGCTCTTTATATGTGAAAACCAAGATTTCACTATAAAGTGTAAATAACCCAAAAAAATTTTTTTTCGGAATTTTTTCTTTGCATAGATTTAAAACAATTGCTTTTGGAGCACTGAATATAAGGTTAAAATTTCATTTGGAATTCATCATTAGTTCCCTACCAGCTCTTAAATAGTATGGCCTTTATACGTGAAAACCAAAATTTCACTATGTAATGTAAATTCAACATTTTTTTTAAAAAATAAAATTCTGATTTTAGTAAAATAACCCACAAAAAATGACCTCTTAAAGTATTACTTGTAAACGATCTAAGTATTGTTGTGTTTAAACTCTTTAAATGGCGAATATAACCCTAAAATGTGGATCGTATTGTTGCCGAGAAGATAAAACACAATAATTACACATGCAGTTCACTTTTATTTATCGAATGGACATGAAACTCCGCTCTCTAAATAAAGGAAATGCAGTTTTCTGAATATATAATAATGTAATGAAAAGAATATATACGATGTATTGTAAAACGATCTTTCTTTTCACTGTAATTTATATTGGCCTTTGTTATCAAATATAGGTATTTACATTTCGTGATTTGATTTTTGCTCATATATATCAGTTCCTTGATGCTACTACTACAGCTGCAAATGGCGCTTCAGTAACTAAGTTTACGCATCTGTCGAATGCTTGAATCTAGCAAGGATTTTTTTCAATTGAAAAGATAGGATTTGAGAACTTAATATGGGTTGCTTTCACATTTTTGCCAGTCAATTATGTTATATAGTTTGTAACACTTAATTTTAATTTTGGAATATGAAACTGTCTTATTGTAGAACATACAATATCCTTTATCTTCAATGTTCTTCGGAATCCAAATTCTCAAACATGATTTTTTTTTTATCAGTTATCGTTTCTGTAAATTTTTATTTCAATGACAGAGTATACATTTTGTTGAATAACGGGATAGACAAATTTCTTTTAATATTCCCTCAAATAACGAAACAATTTAATAGTTTAGAAAAAAACCTTTTGACCTCCATTTTTGCAAGAAGAATCTTTCTTGAATTTAAAAAACATAGACGAATGTACTTTCATTACAAATTCAGCCATAATCTTCAAGATTTTGGGATGAATTCCGACTTCCAATCTGCAAACCAAGTAGTCAATTGGCAGTTGTCAATCATTTAGAGCCCGACATTCTTGCTGGATTACGATTTACCAGATTTGAAGAGCATTAACCAGATGCAAATGTTTGTCATACGTCGTAAAAATAATTTTGGTCTGCACTTAACTCTCCAGTGTCTATTTCTCTGTGATAGGAGCAGATATTTTTTAATTTTCATAACTGTTTATTGTTCACATTAATCCATCGACCTTGCAATTGGAACAGGAAAAGCTAATGAGTCTTTATTTTGTTTATCAAATTCAATGACTTAGTGGCAATTCGTTTGCAGAAAGCTGACATAATAACCACTACAACGGACGACTAAATCTCAGTTTCAAAAATCTAGCAGCATACTGTAAACAGCAGCTTACTGTTTACAGTAGTTCCGTCAAAACCTATTGCCATAAATTTATCAAGGTTTAATTTTTTTCGGTGCAATATTTTAATACTTCCTGCAATTATTTTTTCTGGTGCAAAAGATGGTATAATGTGTTCCAAATATAATTAATTTGACTGTTCAAATCAGAGATATATGTTTTTAATTATAGTTTTTTCATGTAATCTATCTTCAGTTTTTCATCATTTCTTTTAATTTTGGGGAATTGAATAAGCTTCTGATATTCAGAAAAATTGTTGTCTATCATTTGATGAGTGCGTCCTTGGGAAACTACAATAACTGATGCCTTTCATATTTTCTCTTAGAATTTTTTTTTTACCTCTGATTTCGTCGGGACTTTACATTACTTCTGTATTTCATATTTGTCTTGTATAGTAATACTATTTTATAGCATCTGCTATTGTTGGCAAAACAGCTTTATTTAGTTTTAAAGAATCACCAAATATAGGATATTCCATTGCATTTCTAGTAATGGTAAACTTCAATTTGCTTACACATGCACGCATTTTGACTGTAAAAATGACAACATACATATTTTAAATCTCAATAAACTGTTTCAAATAGATAAAAATAAAGACTTAAAGTTTGAAAATGATGAAATTAATTACACTAAACATTTTAAATATAAAAATGTCAAACGAAATTACCAAAAAATCCTATTAATGTACAATTTATGGTAGGAATCTATTGGGTAAATCAATGAAAATATAAATGTCCTCGTAGGGGAATGAAGAAGTTTTTCAAAATTCATGAAATTTTGCACGTGTATTAGAGGTAGTGAAAGGCAGTTTTTGGCTGCTATCCAAAAACAATTCCAACTTTCGATTTTTCACTCCACCCTAATGTATAATGCCAAAAATGTAGAGGCGTTATATATTTAAATTGAATTTAATAATTATTTATTCCAGTTTTTGAAGTTCATTATGTTTGTAATTTTTCTACTTAGATGGGAAGATGGCTCGATGAAAAGGGGTTTTAATATATCAATTTTTTATAGATTTTAAATGCTTTATCGATAAAGCAACGTCTTACAAGCAAAATAATTATTTATAAGTTCTTTTCTTTTCGTTGTAGAATATATATTATTATTATTACGATTCAGCGTAATTATTATTACGAAAACAGCCATTTCAAGCTAGTAGCTACAAGGCAAGCACTTCCAACACACGGCATGCAGCTGCTAGGTTTGCGAGTCCCATCAAAACCAGTGCGTAAAGTGGATCTCGAAAATTTGGGATTTCTCATACTCTCATACTTTCATACTCTGATTTTGGATTTATTATTTTATGCAGATATAATGAAGATTATCCTCAAGAGGACTAATGTAAAAATCCGTAACTCTAGAGAAAAACATTCGTATATAAAAAGGTGTGAGTTGAAAAGTGCATACACCTCCAAGATTATATTCAGTAGTTTTAAAATTGAACCATAAACACGCATGCAGATTAATTATTTATTACCGATGGAACAGAACGCGAAGTGTTTGGCTGCTTTAAGTTCAAAGTGAAGCTTATAGTTTTATTCATCTGATTAGATTTGGACGATTCTGCGACATGAAAGAAACGAATACTCACTAATAAAGAAGCAGCCATTTCTAATGTAAGATACACGAAAACAATGGATAATAACTGAATGTTCAATTTATTCGACTTTATTATTAATTTTTTACTCAACTCAAAATGAATTACTCATCTCTCATTTTAAACAGTTTATTCTCTTGAGAAAACTCATCTCTGGTTCTTTCGAAAGATAATTTAACAAAACACAACTCCAATAAAAACCGTAACATTTTTACACATATTCTCATAAAAAACATTCTAATAAAAAAAAGATATATGTTTCACGCAGCTTAGGTAAAAGCTGAAGAAATAAACAGATAATGTATTTATCACAAATTATCGTTTGCACAGAAATCTTTTTACATTTTGAAATAATTAGGTATATCTTGGTTGCTAGGCGACACCGCCAGTATAAAATTAAATAGCATTTTATCAAACAATAACTACATATGGTTAACTTTGAGGGTTTTTCTTGATTTTCTAATTAGATTTATGATTTTTTTTCCTTTTTAGGTGCATTCTTAATTATGAAAATACATAGCATCTATAGTCGCCGTTAAGTCCGTTAATCTGCCTGCCCGTCCGCCAAATATAACAGAATGAAAACTACGTAACATAACCATTTGAAATTTAAAATATATAAATTTTGCATAATTTCGTGATTCAAATTTTCTTGATTCAAGTAGGATGCATAGTTTAATTAAAGGATCAATCAAAAGTATTTCTTCACTTTAAATTCAAGGGCATTTTAATGAGGCTACACTCTTTCGAACATAATAAAACTGATATGCATCTATGGATTATATACTATAATATACATTGTACGATCTGTGGTGCAAAGAATATTTGTTATTAACCCTTTCAGACTCGCATTTAATGATATAATGTGAATAAAAAAAAATAAAATTCCGTTATAAAATATCATAATAGGGCTCTAATAAACATGTTAAAGAAATAGTAAAGGAAATGTAATTATTTTAAAAAATAGGAAAATGTCCACTGGAATGGACAACAGGTTTATGGGATTGCAAAAGTAAAATATTTAGTGCTTGAAATATTGTTATTTTTCTTATAAATATCAATTATTTTTTACGAAATAAACGTAGGTAGAGATGGTACAACACTAAATAAGTTTCAAAAACATAATATTATAGTAATTTGTATGATGTAGACGCACAAAGAAATAATACACAACAATAATATTTAGTTAATTTAGGATAGGAAATACTATTTTAAATTTTTTTGTGTGTTGTTGTAAATGCTATGCATTTCGTGTTGTGATTGAAATAACTTATATTAAGCCTCAGTCACGTATATCAATTTTATTATACAAGAAAAAGGTTAATATAATTAAAATACGTTGCAAACAATTTCCTTTTTACCATTATTTAATGATATTCTTCTGTGTGGCTCTGTAACGGAAAAATAACTATTATTTTCACCGCATAATTTACAGAATCTATATTTTAGTCCACTTCGTAAATGTGTAAAAATTTAGTATGCTTGACAGGGTGTAAAACTGTTAAAATTCATTTGAATCGATTTTTCACATTTTTCTTTCGATATTCCCGTAATATAATGGAGACTTTTGACTGTCCCTATAAATAAACTAATCTTACTAGGAACGTCATTTGAAATAGGATCCGTGCTGAGATAAATGTTAATAACCTCCGAAAATTTCAAAACAATCCGACCCGATTTGAGAGAGAACTGGGACTGACGGACAGACAAACCGAAATCATAAATATTATTCAATTTGGTTGGAAGTGTTAAAAATGAATAATTAATATTCCTGATAACTTTTTGTTGTTTTAAAAGCAATTGAAATGTCTAAAATAAATTCGATTATAAAAGAATTATAATTCCACTATCTGAAGAATCACATCCACCTGTACCGTATGTCATTTGTAATGGACATATAATTTGGCTTACATTTTATCTAAACTATAAACAATAATCAAATAAAACTATTTGCAATGCTAATATTAACATATAAACATTATAAAATAAATCATCGACAATTTAGAAGGAATTATTAATAAAAATCAAAACAAAAAGCAAACTCAGGTTTTTGCATACCAAAGCCTTACACCATTTTCAAACAAAGCAAGTTATAATCTTCTGTTGACTATTGCCAATACAAAAAATGAAAAGGTGTGAAAAAGATTGGTAATTAATATCTTCATGGAGCAAGTTTTAAATCTATGTAGTGAGAGTAAAAAAAGAGATAAGGGTTTAAGGGGGCTCAGGGGTTAAAAACTTTTAAAAAAATCGATTTTTTTATGATCTAGTTTGAGTATTCAGTTAATTTTTAACTCAATGGAAAAAACTGCATAAAAATATTTAGCATTTTTAACGGAGTTATAAGCATTTGTGTATCAATACTTACATAGCCGCATCCATATAATTCAAACTTTAAGTCGTCTTTTCTCAAAACTTGATTTTTGACGACTAACACCAAGATTAAAAAAAAAACTATTTGATGGAATGGTTTAAATTTTTTTCGCATGCATATAACATCATAATCTAGATTATGAATTAAGGATATAACTATCACTTAATAAATACAGTATTAAAAATCTCTCAAAGTTGAAAATTTTAAAAAACCCTAAAAATACAACTTTTTTCCATTAAAAATATTCAAAATATTAAACTATGTAAAATATATTAATTCATCATCTAGATAATGATGTTATATGCATGCAAAAAAAATTAAGCCATTCCATGAAATATATATTTTTTTTCAAACTTGGTGTTAGTGATCAAAAATCAAGTTTTGAGAAAACGCGACTTAAAGTTGAAATTATATCGATGCGGTTATGAAAGTGTTGATACATAAATGCTTATAACTCCGTTGAAAATGCAAATTTTTTATGCGATTTTTTGCGTTGAGTTGAGAATTAAATGAATAATCAAATTAGATCATTAAAAAAATCGATTTTTTGAAATGTTTTCAACCCCTGAGCCCTCTTAAACTGTATGTCCATTATAATGAACACCGAGTCTTTGCAAACGATGACAGCTATTTAAAAAAAAATTTCAGGAGGGTTATGTTTAATGTCAGGAGTTTTTTTACCGTAATTTTTTATTTTAGTTCGCATCTCAAACAACAGGTGGCGCTGACGGCGATTAAAGGCCAGGTGATCAATGCTGAGTGAAGCGTCGATCTGGCCTTCAATCGCGGTCAGCGTCACCTATTGAGATGAGAACTAAAATAAAAAATTACGGTAAAAACACCTGATATTATACATAAACTTCCTGCAAAAAAATTTTAAATAGCTGTCACCGTTTGCAAGTTATTGAATTTTAAAATCCATCAGTCATTTTTGGGTCACCCGGTATGTAGATCTTCTTCTTACAGTCCTAATCTCTTCACATAAACCAAAACATAGGAAAGCATAAACTCCTGTAGTTTCATCACATAAACAGCACCGAGAGGGCTTCAAATATACATACTATCATTCATTTATTGTTTTTCTACCACGCAATAATCTCTTAACAGGAAAAAAAAAGTTGCTATGCGCAAAATGTCGATGTTGTAAATCATTAGTTTCTGCAAATTTAATGTTTGATGACCTAAAATCTTCACATCAAAGATGCAGGACGTAGGTTGTTCTTCAATGTATTTGGAGCTATGTATAATAAAACATAACTCAATTTACATAGGTGTCGTTCTTTCACAATGTCTGTTTCATGAGACCAGAGCTAGCATCCCTGACTTCCAGAGAAGAAACACGTATACAACACTCATACCGAGTATTCTATCACCTATAGCTGTGGCAGAAACATGGGCTATCTCTAGAGCTGTGGGGGTTGGAGAAATAAAATTGGTCACACTTTAGTGCCTATGTCAACCACCAATTCTATTGTCTTTATGGCATCATTTTCTGTCAGTGTAAAACCGGCTGAGGTCTCAAATGTAAATATAGAAAAACAGGAAGAACATGTTTTGCTTCCTGTCTCTACTAACATGGAGAACTGCTTAATTAGTTCACTACTAGCTCATGAAAATATCCTAATGGAAGATAAAATGTAATTCCCCACATTTTGAAATTCCCCACTGTAGCTGTATTATTGAAAATGATCGCGGATAGAATGAATTTTTCGTTTTTATAATTTTTTATTTTGCGCATTTTTCACTTTCTGCGGTTTTAGATAGTAGAAAATGTTCATGTCCACTCACCTGATAATAATATTAATTAAAATTTATTTAAATTCAAATTAAGTTCATTTATCCGCTCACTGATGTTGATGTGACTTGTCACAAAAATTCTTCACTTTTGAATGCGATTACCTTGTGAGCTATAGCCCGTAAAGCATGGTGACGTCACTGCAACGTCGTTGTGAAATCACATTGTGACTTTGTGACTGTCGATTGTCGATGTGACGTCACGTGACGTCGATGTGAAGTCACAATGACTAAAATGTGAAGTCGTTATGGCCGTTTTAGGGCTCTTTTGTGACGTTTCACAAAGTGGTCACAATGAGACAAATTTGTGAAAAATGTGTCATTTGTGACTAATTTGACATTAACATTGTGACGAAAGTGACAAAAGCGACGATATATAAATTTCCAGAAACATGTTTTTAAAGTAAATAACATGTTTTCAAGGATATTTATAAATTTCTAAAGATTTTTAAGAAAGTCACATCTCAGTCACAATGTGACGTCACTGAGGGGTGGCATTTTGGTCACAGATGTGATGTGACCAAAGTGACTCACAGTGACGTCACTGTGACCATGCATGCTATTAGGGAAGTAATAGGAAAAAAAGTAATAGAACCATTTTTTTTTTGTAGAGAATATATTTGTCTTTTTTTATATTAAGAGCAATTTTTCTGCAGTATTATTGATTACGAGATATTGAAAAAAGGTTTTTTCCTTTTTCTTCGCCTCCTTCCTTTAAGAAATTTAGTATGATTAGTAGTAGACCATTCCAATGTTCCAAAGCTTAAAAACTTTGGAAATTATGTCTAAATAAAATTGTAATAATAAACTAATTTGGCTGGACTGCATGCAAACAAAATAATCTTATTTTTAATTTTGGGATATTTGCTTAAGAAAAAAATAAATCTTGTGATTGAAACAGTCTTTAAAATAGATAATTCATTACTGTAAAATATTTTACCATCGAGAAATTTTTCATAACTTTTTAACAGATGCTCAAAGTGGAATATCAGGTGGAAAATAAATAATTTTTTATGTTGTAGAATTTCTTCTTAACTAAATAGATGTAATACAGATTTTATATCATGATTTATCAGCATGATTGATATTCTTTTATCTTTATCATTCTTTTCAAGTACCGTTACAACGTACAAAGTATGTTTGTATTTAATTAATACATACGTTCTGAATGATTCAATCATGCAGATAATATATGTTAATTTAGACCTTTAGAATTCTCGCTGTGTTAAAAATCTTAATGTTTAAGTTTATTGACAAAATTGATAGTGATAATGTCATTCTAAATAAATTATACTTTATCCTTGAAGGAATATTTGCTGCCGAAAATTTCAACATGTTTTAAAGAGAAAAGTCAGCTCTCTTGACATTTAAACTCCTTCGAAAACTTTTTTTTTTATGCATGAGATATCGTTGACACTTTTTTCCTGCATAGTTGAAATTTAGGCTGATTAAGTTAAAAACATCTGAATTTTGTCTTTGTAGGAACTTTTATATATATTGAAAAATATCTTAAAGAAATTCAAAAAGTAAATTTAAAAACAGCGTTTTTTATTTTTAATTAAAGAATAAAAGACTTTTTGTCCCTTAACTGAGAATCAAAATTTTCAAAACATATTCCATAAAATCGACTTCGTTTAAATTTCTGTTTATCTTTAAAAAAGATTTTTTTTTTCAAATAAATATATTTTTCTTATGTCTATCTTACGAATGTATTTTTCTTAACAATTTGAAAAATAAACATGTTTAAAAGGAAAATTCATCGTTGAAAATCCGAATTTCATTTAAGAACTAAACAAGTTGGGAATTGCACGTGAAGCGTAGCAAATGGGGTGCGTTCGTACGATAAGGAAGTTTTAAAAAATATCACTCTCATATATCAGTCTCATAAAATTACAAATAATTGCAATTAAAAATGCGCACCAAACAATGTTCTCCCTATACTATTATGTAATGGAATACTTTTGTGTGGCCTTGTAAATCAATAACAAATATTCTTTGCACCACAGATTGTGCAAAATGTATATTATAATATGTACTTTATACATGCATATCAATTTTATTACATTAGAACGAGTGGAACACCATTAAAATGCATTTGAAACATTTATCTCCATTGACCATAATGTAACGGAATCCGTTTGATTGTCCCTGTAATTTATCTATGCATCCGATTTTCATAAAATTTGAAATGTCTCGACAAAATTATGTAATAATTATGTATTTTAAATTTCAAACGATTCAGTTGAGTGGTTTTTGTGTTATTATATGCGGACAGACAGACAGACGGACTGACAGACAGACAGACGGCCGGCCGGACGGACGGACTGAACGACAACTATAGGTGCTACGTATTTACATAATTACGAACGCACCTAAAAACAGGATATTTTCAGCGCTGCATGCTGCATGCAGAAAAAGACCTCCACAATTGTAGCTGTTGTTGCGCTTGGTGTGAAAAAAGACTTTAATTCCAGGATCCCAGGGACTCTGCTTCAAGCAAGGTTGATGGCAAAGGCAATGTTATGCACTTACAAATTGTTGTCGTCACATTTCTCAACGAGAATTGAAAAGAACGAAACGGGTTGCACGTTTTGTCAGCCTCATGTTGTTCATTTTTGGAAAAGAGCCAATTGTATGTCTAAAGGCTCCGAAGAATTATTTGGATATACTAGATCTTCTGAGCACTTTACCAGATGTAGACGTCATAAGCAGTGTTCCACACAATTGCTAAGAGACGCTATTGGTATCCATGAGAAACAAACGCTTATTAGGATGAATGCATTATGCACGATTGTTACTGTCGTTCATACTGACAGGGAAAATATGACTTATTTGAAACGAAATTTGCTAGACCGTATAAACCTTGTTTTTCCAGGAAATCACCAGGGTCATTTCGTTACTAATAAAATGCAGATGTTCTTGAATTGTTTTCGATCAGATTATAGAATATATCATTGGTATTCTAAGAAACCATGTGAACGCTCCTAAAGTGGTCAATGATACCACAGAAAAAATAATCGCTCTGATAAAAAAAAAAAAAAAAAAAAAAAAAAAAATACGAATCGGTCAAGGAAGTAAAAAAAAACAATTATTCTATAAATTAGTCGAGCATCACGAACAGTCATCACAAAACGAACTAAAGAAGAGTTCATTCAAAGTTTATTAGTATAACTCATGCTTTGCTTTTCATACTATCTATCAAGCTTAGTGTGCTGAGTTTTAGTATTATTTTAAGTTTGTGTTTTATATTTTTCCGAATAAAAGTAGTAATTAACATTGAAATTAACACTCATAAATTAAAATTTATTAATTTCAGCATTTTAGCAATAGAATTGCTTTGCTCCTGAAAAGTTTAAAATGACATAGAAGCCTAGTTCAATATTTATGAAGTTGATACATGGATTCACTGTAAAAAAAATCTGTAAAGGTACTAAACATTTTCTACGAAACTGGGATTCCAAGAACTTTTCATGTAACGATAACAGGAAAAATCCATGTAACCGATTCTAAAACTTGAGTTTTTGTTGTTACCGTTACAGGAAAAGTTCTTGGAATCCCAGTTTCCTAGATAAAGTGTAGTACCTTTACAGATTTTTTTTACAGTGTTCTTGAAAGAAAGTTATTTCTTTGAATTGGTCATTTTTTAATGAAGTACCCTGTATATCGTGTGGAAAGCAGTATGAAATCTTACGTTACTCACAATAGCGTTTTATGATCTATGTCACGAAAGCACCAATTACATTAGAAACAATAAAAAATGCGTATGATCTTTGGTAGAATTCTAAGTAATTTAAGTATCTAAGTAAATTTAATACAATGTTAAAAAAAAAAAAAAAAAAAAAGTTTCGTAGCTTTTTTTCTAAATAAATTTTTAATTGATATTTTAAGTAACATGTGGGTCACCACCCACATGTTATGATGTGGATATAAAACATAAAATTCTTAGTTAAAATATTTTTAAAAAATCAACATTTTGTATTTACATTAAACAAAGATTCTTTTTAAATACTTTTAATATTTGTATAAGATTCATTGTTATATTTTATACATTTAAAATTAACACAGAAAGATTTTATGACTCTGTAAAAAAGTAAACAGAAATGTTTTAACACAAAAACAGATTCTAGTTTAAAATTCGCATTATAAAAAGCATTCCTTTCAACCATCTCATTGTTCATATCAATGTTTTAAATATTTAAATTTAATTTTATCGTTCCTTCATATTTCATTTTATATACAAAAAATAAATTTTTATCACATTTAAGGACAAAGATACCGTCTTAAGTTGTCAAAAAAGACAGTGGCATTAAAATTCATAAAACAACACTTTTCTTTTAAGACAACTTTAAATTAAAAGCAAAAAAAAAATCTTTTGTTTGCTCTAAAAAGTCATTTAAAACTTTTCACATAATAAAAGCCGATCGTTACTAATACACTTAAGAATAAATGGAGCAGATTAACAAAAAAAAAAAAAAAAAAAATATGTGGCTATACTTTAGGAGAAAATGTAATTTGCTAAAATAAGTATCTAAAAATGTCGAGAATTTAATTTGATTGTTGTCGTTTTTAAGTGCGTTCGTAATTATGTAAATACGTAGCACCTATTGTTGTCGTTCAGTCCGTCCGTCTGTCCGTCTGTCTGTCTGTCCGTCTGTTTGTCTGTCCGTCTGTCTGTCTGTCTGTCCGTCCTCATAAAACAACGCAAAAACTACCCAACCGAATCGTTTGAAATTTAAAATACATAAATATTACATAATTTTGTCGAGTCATTTCAAATTTTATGAAAATCGGATGGATAGATCAATTACAGGGACAATCAAAAGGATTCCGTTACATTACGGTCAACGGGGAAAATAGTTTCAAACGCATTTTAATCGTTTGAAATTTAAAACGGATATTTATTACATAATTTTGTCGAGTCATTTCAAATTTTATGAAAATCGGAAGGATAGATCAATTACAGGGACAATCAAAAAGATTCCGTTACATTACGGTCAATGGGGAAAAAAGTTTCAAATGCATTTTAATCGTTTGAAATTTAAAACGTATATTTATTACATAATTTTGTCGATTCATTTCAAATGTTATGAAAATCGGATGGATAGATCAATTACAGGGACAATCAAAAGTATTCCGTTACATTACGATCAATGGGGAAAAAAGTTCCAAATACATTTTAATGGTGTTACACTCATTGGAACATAACAGAATCGACATGAATCTATGAAATATGTACTAAAAATACATTTTGTACAATCTGTGATGCAAAGAATAGTTATCATTAAATTACAGGGCCACACAAATGTATTCAACTAAATAATATTATACGGGGAAACATTGTTTGGGGGGGTGTTTTAATTATATTAAACTACTTCGCATTTTATGAATAAGATATACGTTACTAAAGTATAATAAAAATTACTCCCTGCATATTAACAAGAACACAAAGATTTCGACCGCTATACTGTATCCAAAGTACGCTCTACTATATCAGCAAGATCTGAATATTTTAAAACTTTGTTATCGTACGAACGCACATCATTTGCTACGCTTCACATGCAATTTCCAACTTGTTCAATATTACAGTCGAGTCTCTCTACAACGAAACTTCATACATACAATTTCTCTATATAATGAATTTTTAGTAGGAACGGTTCCCTTTTTGCATGATTACATTAAAAACAGTCTCTATATAAAAAAATATATATCTCCATATAACGAGTTTTTTCATAAATTAGTCATAAAAAACAGTTTTAAAAAGCTTCGAAATCATATGGAATCAATTTTCCATCACTTATTTTTTATTTATCGTTAGTGCTGAGTTTTTTTTTTTTACTTCTCTTCCTGTTTTTTAAAACCAACGAATTCATCCCACCTCCCACACACCTTTCCACACCTTTCTCAAAACAGTGTCAATTGGATTGTTACACGTACACACGTAAGAGTGGAATCAATGAGAGGCACATAAGGGAGGCCTTCAAATGGAGGAATCAATGAGAGGCACATAAGAGAGGCCTTCAAATGGAGGAAAATGTTAACTACAATTTTTAATTCCTTGGTAAAATTTTAACATTTTTTTGAGAGCGTAACAATTTTTAAAAAAATGACAGATTTCTTCATCTGAAATTAATGCAAGTCTTCCTTATTTGATTTTCATTAAGCTTTCAATTAAATGTCTGTTCTCTTTTTTGAAACAGCTTAAATAATTAAGAAATAAAATGTTAGCTAGATATTTACGTTTAAACACTTCAAATTCTTAATTCAAACGATTAAAAATAATATTTGTTCAAATTTCACACATTAAATACGATTTTTAACATCATTCTCTATATATCAAATTTCTCTATATAACGTATTTTTTACTGTAACGGTAGATTTCGTTACATAGAGTCTCGACTGTATATCATTTTACATTTTCAAACATAGTTGAAAAGTGTTTAATCAATTCGTTTTGTCTGCCCGTCCAGGTATTAACTTTAAATAACTTAACTTTAATTAAATTTAACTGGATTTTCATGTAATGATACATATAAATGATATTCACCATCACGTGTGCTATATTGAAGATGAAATTTGTATAAGTATTAGTTCATTTACAAGGTCGCAGAAAATAATTCTGTTTCATTATGGACAATAGGGAAATAACATTTCAAGTGTATTCAACATCTTCGATATATACTTACCGCGATTGGCAGTTGCATACTCGGTTCAGCTGCGTTTTTGGATTGATTGAGGCAAAATGTAAAATAAGCGGGTTTTTTTCACCATATCACATGTCATTGTTGTTTTCCCCGTAACTCACCACAAGAATGGAGTTTTAACGTCTTATTTGACGAAGTTTCCAATTGCGCCAGGACCTTTGCGTTTTTCTTCCGAATATGCATTCTTTAAAGAAAGTTATTTATATGGATACGAACTATCACTTCTTAAAGTTTTGGCCAATTTTTATGAAACACTCTACATGTTGTAAAAAGGAGTATAAAATCATAGATTACACGCATTAACGTTTTATCGTCTGTGTTATGAAAATGCCAATTAAATTAGAAGCACACACAAAAAATGAATAAGAATCTCCTTGGCGGAGCTTTAAGTAAATTTAATTTAGTAGGATAAAAAACCAAGTTGGAAATTGCGCATCAACCATGGCAAATGAGGTGCATTAGTACTGATAAAATATTCAGATTTTGATGCAATAGCTGTTTAATTCTTATGCAAAAATAGAAGAATACAAAATGTGGTACTGTTATATATCAATTTACAGGCATACATTAATTACAGAGCAATACAACTATATTAACGCAAGTTAGAGTACGGACATACAAACCGTATTCTTAAACATTTTTAACAAGTTTGGGAAGTGTTAAAAGACCTAATAGATTAAAATTGTACCTTCAGAAATTCGTACCCAATAGGTGGTAGCATATTTTAATTCTTTTCACAGTCGTGTATTATGTCTGCTATCTATACATACGCATATGCCGGTGTTAAGCTAAAATATTATTCAGATCAAAACACGCTTAATATAATGAAACTAGTTGGATGTGCTAATCCCAAAACTTTCTTCTATCTCATACGTGCATTTTAATATTTTAAAAAAAGTTACTCATTTTAATGCTTTAATAATTTTAATTCAATACCATACCAACTTTGATTTTCATCTTAAATTTCTGCTTCAATCAATTAATCGGAGCAAAAACGAATTTCCGTCTCTGCACGAGCCGATGCACAATAGAATGATAGGCAGATTTTTTTTTCAAATTCAGGGAGGACCTACTTGCCTTACTAAAAAATAATCATATACAAAAAATTTAGTTCAGTTCTAGAACTAACTTCATACACTTTTATGCGGTGCATTATTGAAAATGGCATAAAATTCGCTATTGCAGCGCCCCCTTTCTGGCGGATTTTTTACAGATTCAGGGCGATTCAACTAGCCATAATAGCCATACATTTACCATACACTTACACAAAAAATTTGGTTCAATTCGATGCATAACTTCATGTACTTTTGGTCGATAAAATATTGAAAATGGCACAAAAATCGCGATTGCAACGCTCTCTTCTGGCGGAGTATTTCAAAACTGAAGAAGGACCTGCTTGCCACAGGCAAAAACATTCACAAAAAATTTGGTTCAATTCTATGCATAACTTCATACACGTTTTGGTGGTAGAATGCGGCATACACACAGACACACGGACAGACAGACATTTTGTAGAAACATGTTTCTTGCAATCTCTGACACCTAAAACGAGTAAATCCGTCGAAAACCGGAAGTCGAAAAAATCTCGATTACAATACTTTCTTCTATTGAAGATAGAAGAAAGTAAAAATATAGTGAAAACACACTTTGGATTATCTTCCATAGACAGCCATGTATCCAATTCTTTGTGTGGTATTGCATATCTTTTTCTGCTCTCTATAAGCATACGTTGGTTTAATAAATGCAGTTCAACGTAAAAACACATAACTTATTCAAAAGCAACCTTTAAACTAATTTCTTTACTATTCTGTAATCTGTGCAGTTTCTGTTGCATTACACGGTATATGATCTCCAGCATTTATACACAACGCAATATGCTAAAAATTTAGTTAAATTTAAAAATGCATATCAGAATTAAAAATGCATTTCTAGCAATAATTTCTAATAAACAGTCATTCGGAAGCAGATTAGGTTTCGAAATCTTTTGTATGGCTCTGTAAATACTATGCACTTTCTATGATACAGGATGTAACTCATAAATTATGAGTTTATTATGAGTCATAATAGTTCTGTTTTAAAGGCTGTAACAACATTAAAATGCGCTTGAAACTAATTTCTTCCATCGCCTTTATTTAACGGAAAAATTTTGACCATCCCTGTAATTTAACTATACATCCGATTTCATAAAATTTTAAATGACTCGAAAAAATTTTGCAATAACTATATTTTTGAAAGTTCAATTTTTTCAGTTGGGAAGTTTTTGTTCTGTTGTAGCGGACGGACAGACAGACGGACTAAACGATGATTATGTGTACTTCATATTTATATGATTAAGAAAGAAAAATAACTGTTTCGTAGCTATTTATCTTAATAAATTATTAATTGCTAATTTAAGAGACACGCTAATTTGGATTTCAAACATGAAAATCTTGGTTAAAATACATTAAAAAATCAATATCTTATGTTTGCATTTAAAGAAAAGTCTTTTTAAATACTGTTAATATTTGTAAAAGATTCCTACTTATACTTTCATATATTTAAAATTAACACAGAAAGATTTTATAACCCAGGAAAAAAAGTTTTAACACAAAAGCTGGTTCAAGTTTAATATTTGCATTATAAAAAACATTTCTCGTAACTATCTCATTGTTCATATCGACATTCTAAATATTGAAATTTAATGGCCCAAAATTTCTTTTTATCACATTTAAGAACAAAAACATCTTTTTAAGCTAAAAAGACGACATGGTCATTAAAATTCATAAAACAACATTCTTCCTTTTAGAAAACTTTAAATTAAAAGTTAACCAAAATTCATTTGTTTGCTCGAAAGAACATTTAAAACTTTTCTATAATAAATGCTGATCGTTATTATTAATACACTTAAGAAAAAAATTGAAAATATTAATATAAAATAAAATAAAATACGAGAAGATGTAGTATACTAAAATATGTGTAGAAAAATGTCGAGTAATTAAATTGTTTGCTGTTAGTCCCAGACCGACCGCACAAAACCCTAAGTCATGGAGCACAAGAAAAAAATCCTTTGTTTTATGGAAGAGTACCCACCAAACACAGAGCTATCGGTAAGCAATCGGACGATAGCCACTTGCCACTGCCAGCGGTATTGGACCGATGCCGGTTGCCGCTACCGGTTCCGTATCTTTTTTGATTCGCCGCGCGAATGCCGCCCGATTCATGAGGCACGCAGCCGATCCGGTATCCACAAAAAACTATGCTGATAGCTAACTACACGAATACTGACAGAAGCCCGGCAGAAGCAAAAAAAATCTGTGGTGGAGCCATCTGTTAAACACTCTAGCAAGTATTTTGAGAACCAATGAACATACTTCAATGCGGGAACATGCGTGGTTTGATCTCGCAGCCCCTAGGTCAGAAGGCGAACGCCTTAACCACTGGACAAGTCAGACCTGTTTAGGGGGAGGATTATGTGTGGTAAAAAGGGTGTGGCTTTTCAGTAAGTGCCACGTAAATGGCGAGTGTAGTTGACGTAAATGACAGATTGGAAAATTGTAATATTAAAGTGTTTTTATTTTATTTATGTATTCATTTACATGTAATTGTCTTATGCGGCTTATTTTTAAAATTAAGTTAATATTTAAATTAATGAATTAGCAAATTAATTAAAGCAAACGAATTCTTTTTCATATAAATTTTAGAATCCTTATATAGTATAATAAAAATAATAAAAATAATATTTTTTGTTTCAGAAGTATTGATAAATAAATTAATTTTTTTATTAAAAACTATAACATAATTACATGCTTTATGCTAATTTCTAAAATGTATAATTTTAACGTCGAAAAACCTATTTTAAATTATATTAAATTGATAATAATTAACTTTTAAATAGAATAAAAATATGTTATGTCATTTGATGATTTAAAGTAGTATTTATGATTTACGACTATGTTGCAATGTTATTTTGTTGATTATGTATATTTATTAAGTAAAAAATAAAATAAGAGTAATTTATATATATATATATATATATATATATATATATATATATATATATATAAACCATTAGATAATGCTACAAATCAACATCAATTACTGTAAAAACTTGTTAATGCCAAATTATATTATACAGAGGAGTTGTCAGAAGTAGAAATAAAATTGGAAATGTGGTATTTAGCTCGTTATCAAGAGCAATACTAAATAGCCACATAAATTGCGATTAATTTCTGAATGGAAATCAGGATAGACCTAAAAATAATTTCCATATTGCCTGATTAATCGCAAATGAGAACTCATTTCAAAGAAAAATATTAGAAAAATAATTAAACTGTAATTGAATATTGACAAAGACAAACCTACATTCATGAATCGCAACCACAACTTCCATTGAGAACAGGAAAAGGAAAATAATAACATAATTGAACTAAGAACCTTTAGTATCTGAGGACAAATATCACCCAGCTTTGTCTATTGTTATTAATCTTATTCCCATACGTGCCAGTAATCACAATGGCAAATCTGTGAAATATGATTTTAAAAGGTCTGATTTTTTAACTATGTGGTATTTGATTTCTGAAATTGACTGGACTTTTCTGAATACTTATGACAATGTTAATTTAGCAGTTAGTGAATTTTATAGTTATTTAAATGATGTTTTTAACCAAACTATTCTTGTAAAGACTTTTAATAATAAATTCCCCTTATGGTACTCCAATGAAACTATTAAACTCATTAAACATAAAAGTAAAGTTCGTAGGATGGCGTTACGCAGTGGGAATCCACTTTTCTTTGAAGAATTCTCGTGTTTAAGGTCTTCTGTTAAACTCAGTATCAGGAATGATTATGCTTCTTATTTGCAGAGTACCGAAAATGATCTGATTTCTAATCCTAAGAAGTTTTGGTCGTACTTTAAAAGTCATAACACATTGCCAGGCAGTGTATTCTACAACAACAATTGTTGTGATGGTGATGATGATATTGCGAGTGTTTTGCATCTTATTTTAGTTCCGTTTACAATCCTAGCACAAATTATGATAAAAATACTGGTAAACTCAACAACTGTTTTGGTGACATTATTAAAATTGACAGGGTTACATATATGGATGTGGTTTTGGCGATTAACAAGTTAAAATCGACTTTGACAGTTGGTGTGGATAATGTCCCTTCGTTTATTGTTAAAGGTTGTGCTGATGCCTTGATTTATCCCCTTCTTATTCTATTTAATCTTTCTTTAAAAAAATAACGTTTTTCCTGATGTTTGGAAGCAAACTAAAATTAGTCCAGTTTTTAAAAAAGGTGATCCTAATGATTGTAAAAATTATCGTCTCATAGCAATCTTGAGTCCTTTTTCTAAAATATTTGAAATTATAATCCATAATAAAATTTTTCAACAGGTAAAACATTTTATTTCGTCAGCTCAACATGGTTTTATTCCAAAACGGTCCACTCTTACCAATTTAATTTGCTTAACTAATGACATTATGTCATCATTAGAACAGGGTTATCAGCTTGATGTCATTTATACTGACTTTTCTAAGGCTTTTGACTCTATTGATTTTGATATCCTTTTGAATAAGTTGATGGGTATGGGTTTTCATATTAATCTTATTGACTGGCTTTTTTCTTACTTAAATAATAGAATGCTTTACGTTTATTTCAATGGTGATATGTCTCATAAATTTACCAATACATCTGGTGTACCACAAGGCTCTAATTTAGGGCCATTGCTTTTTATTTTATTTATAAATGATCTGTGCTCTATTTTGAAATTTTCTTATTATCTTTTATTTGCAGATGATTTAAAATTATATGAAGAAATAAGTTCTGTTATTGATGCTGCACTTTTGCAGAAGGATCTAAATAGCTTATATAATTGGTGCATTTTTAATAAATTATTCCTTAATATTAAAAAATGTAGTGTTTTAAGTTATTCACGTAGAACTGGTACTTTAATTTACTCTTATGAAATTAATAATCTTGCCTTATTTCGTCCCAATACTGTTGTAGACTTGGGTATTACTTTTAATTCTAAACTTGATTTTTCACTTCATATTAATAACATGGTTTCTAAGGCATATAAAAATCTAGGGTTTTTAAAGCGTAAAACTAAAGATTTTACCAATCAACATGCATTAAAAGTTTTATATTTTGCTCTGATACGTCCTAAGCTTGAATATTGCAGTCTCATTTGGGATCATTATTATTTTAATAAAATTAAAATTCTTGAGCAGGTGCAGTCTAAATTCACTCGTTGCTTATTGTTCAAAAGTGATCTTACTTTTTCCTATGATGTTTCTGCTTCCTATTTACGCGGCATTTTTGGCATTCCAAGTTTAAAATCTAGACGGGATATTTTTTGTGTTTTATTTTTTTACAAGATTATAAATAACATGATTGACTGTAGTGAAATTCTTAATTCTATTAAGTTCAATGTACCAAATAGGTCCAACCAATTCTTTCCCTCACCATTTCTCAAATATAATTACATTAGTAATTTCTCTTTGTATAAATTTTACAAAATATTTAATGAACCCTCTGTGCATCTTGATATTTTTGATATGTCATTTCATGTCTTCAAAGATAAATGTTCTGAACTTTTAATCTCTTAATTTTTGTTTTATTCATGTTTTATTACATGTAATTATATTATTGTAATTATTTGTGTTTTATATATATGTGTATATATTTTTGTAGTCTTGTGTCTCTTGATGTTCTTGCAACACTGTAAATGGGTTATTCTGTAGTGTGCATTTCAATAAAATAAAAATAAAATAAAATAAACATTGGTTAAACTAAATTGAAAAATCATGTCAAATGGAAACAATTAGACAAATTAAATCATACAATAGGTTAACTTACTAATATCGATCTCGACCACGTGATAGCAATACAACTTTGCACTCAGTCACATTAGACAGCTAATATGCAAGTTAAAGTAGTAAAAGTAGAATACAAATAGTTTTTATTAATAATCGATATTTAAATAACTATTATCAAAATAATTAATTAAAAAACATAAGTAGACAAAAAAATTTTAACATAATAAAAATAGCTAAACTATTTAATACTAATTACAAATTTAAATTATATTATAGAATTAATTGAATCGATTGATATCGATAAATTTGTACATGTGAAATAGATAAATGCAGATTAACTACTAAAGCATTAGTGTCGCCATCTATAGTTGCTAAACAGAATTAAATAATGCAAAAATTTATTTAACTATAAAAACAATACCTTACAAATTACGATATTTATATTTAATACAGGCTTGGAAAAAACATTTCGTTTTTTTTTTTTTTTTTAAACGTAAACAGTATTTTTATTTGTTTAAAATAGGGTTTTTTGGGACAAATCGAATATCTATTTGTAAGCAACATAACTAAAGTGGATTAAGTTGATAACAGAAGAAAAAAAAATTTTTTTTTTTTAAACAGTTATCCCTTTACATAAAATATAGACCAAGTCCCACTGTATAAAATTTGAAGTCGGAAATTAGAGAGAAAAAAATAAAAAATAAATAAAATAAAAATAAGAAATATCTTTAGTAATTTTCAAAAGATTTAAAAAAAAACAACAAAAACAAAAACAGAGGATGTAATAATAATATTCATATAATCTATTGTAATCTATTTTTATTATATTTATAAACAACCTATAAACAGATGATTAAGTAGATATTATAATAAAAAAAATAATAATATTAATATTAATAAAAATTATTTTTATGTGAACAGTTATTCCTATACATATAATCTATTTAACTATTCATTTTCAAAGCAATAACTCATTTTCTTATTTTATTTTAACATTAATTACTAAAAAGTGCTTGAAATTATTTTACAAGGTAAAACATATAAAAGAAATCTACACATTTTTTTTAACATAAGAAAAATCAGATTTTTTTTTTATCTAAAATATTATCTCACAAACGAAAAATAAATTAATATTACAATTTTATTTTCAGATTTAAAAATTATTATTGCAACAATTATAAGGAATTAATATTGCTACATAATAAAAAAAATATTTTGCATTAACCCGTTCGCGACGGCGCGCGCATTTCGAAGCGCGCATCTGAGGACGGAGCGGGGAAATTCGATTTCATCTTCAGGGCCGAAGGATTTTGCGCAGCTAAGCCTAACTCGTGTAATGTGTTCTTTAAAAAATTGTAAAAAATTCATTTTTCCATGTAACCTTTTGAAATTTACATGCATGGAGTAGGTTGTTACTATGTACATTCACACAAAAAATGAGTTATTTTCAACGATATTTTTATATAAAAATGACTTTTTAAATATACGTAATAAACATTTTAACAAATTATTTAGCCTTCAAAATAGTACAGTATGATCACAGATCACTTATGTAAGTTTAATATAGCAACAAACGAAATATTTTCCTAATTTAAATCATATTTTTGTAAAAACAGCAATAGTTTTGCTTCTAAATAATTTTTAAGACATTTCTTAAACAAAATAAGCGTTTTAATGAAGCTGTTTTATTAACAAATAAGACTAATTAAATAAAACGTGTGAAAACATCTGCGTGTTAGTGTTTATTGCTTATTATAGAAACATACATAAAAAAACAAATTTGAAATGTTTCTTTAAAAGCAGTTCTGAAAATTCAAAAATTATATAGAAAAATATAATAAATCATAAAATATTTATCAAATAAAAAATATTGCATAGTAATAAATGAAAAGTTAATAAAACTATACTAAAATAAAATATGCATTTCGCTGAATTTGTTCATTATAGCTAGATATAGATATATATAGTAATATATTATGAAATGAAATATTAAATAAAATTATGTATAATATGAATCATCACTTTAAAATATCAAATTACTCATGTTATGCTACAAGTGATATATTAAACAAAAGTTGTTTTTTATCATTTTATTTTAATATATCACTTATAGCATAATATAAGTAATTTGATAGATAAGGATTGTTTAATAATAATGAGTTAACTTGAATAATAAATTAAAATACATTCATCAAAGAATTTATTCATGTTAAAATATCTTTAGTTATATCTTATGTATTAAATATTTAAAACTATAAATAAAGTTATGAAATTAAAAGTAATTAATAGTGAATGAAATTAAATAGTAATTTTAAATATACTGATAAAAATGCCATTTATGTTGAAAGTATTTTTGAAATTGAAAAAATATATATAACTGAACATCAAATAATGCATGGAATATATTCAATTATAACAGCTAAAACGGATTTTTGATTCAAAATATGCATGCTAATGTATGCGCATAGTCTTTAAAATAGTCAGAATTTAATAAAAGATATCGCGTAAATATTTATTATTAATTGAAAACGAATTAATTTAAACAAGCGTGAAAAGTAAAATCAAAAGAGGAACGCAGAAAAATATTTTTAATTTAGTGGCGCTGAGAATATATCATCAGCTTATCAGCTGTCACAATCAGTATGTAACAATTTTCTTTCATTCTTCTTCTTATTTTTTTTAACTGCGAAGCACTTGTGAAATAAAATAAAAAGATAAAAAAGATAAATCTTTCTTTCTAAAAGGAAGAAAACACGAAATCTTGATGACGTCGATTTTTGCAACTAAATAGTATTTCTGATCGAGATAAAAGCGCGAAAAATAAAGCCATGAATCAAATGTTCATGTTATCATTCGCAATCGTAAATGTGCTTACTAAAACACTTACTTAAGTAAATTATATGCTTTCTTATGATCCTATTCTTAAACCGCAAATTTTTCCTTCTGAAGTTCAGTAGCATTATTTCTAATAAAGAAAAATAAAGTTTTACTAGACGCGTAAAAATATTTATGAAACACAAAGACGTGATGAAAAAATAATCTTTTTCCCATTGTAGTATTTCCATAAAAAATAAATTCGCGTGGATTAAAAAAAAATGTTTTCATTAGCTTTTCTAGTTTGAAGGAGAAATCTTCTTCCTTAATATACATTCAAATAGAATTAGGATAAATTTTTTATATGCTAACCTGTGAAAAACAAAACGTTCCGTTTGATCGGCATGAATGGTAGTCTCGCGGGATGTGAGTACAAACAGCGCCGGCATGAATGGTAGTCTCGCGGGATCTGAGTAGAATCGGTGCCGGCATATATAGTGGTCGCTCGTCCCCAAGGGGTTAAATCATGAAATGACTTTGAATTCTCATTCTAATTAAAAGTGATTAATTACCAAATTATTTTTTATTAAATTAGTTATTTTATGTTTTAAATATATATTTCTTAATTTTTTTACTTTATTATTTAATTTATTATTACATTTAGTAACTTTATAATTCCAAAAAAATAATAATTCATATAATAATAAGATAATATAATATATAGGATTGGGCCTTGGTCAATTTATATGTATAGGAATAACTGTTCACATAAAAATAATTTTTATTATTATTATTATTATTATTATTATTATTATTATTATTATTATTATATCTACTTAATCATCTGTTTATAGGTTGTTTATAAATATAATAAAAATTGATTACAATAGATTATATGAATATTATTATTACATCCTCTGTTTTTTTTTTAAATAAATAATTATAGGTTCTTTTTGACATATTTTCTGTTTATCACTGTCAGAATTTTTAATGAAATACATGAAATATACATTTCTTATCATAACTCAAACTCAAATAAAATTGAGAAAATGAAAAATATATATATATCGGTTAAGATTAAATATTCTGAATTCGGACCGATGTTGGCAAATCTGATCGGTCCACTATCACAACTCAGATATCGGTCCTGCGTCACTTGCCGGTATAAGTCGCTAGCCGATATATAACCAAAAGTGGGCCGATTACCGTAACCGGCTGTCAAAAAAGCAGATTCTTAAGTTTCAGTTTCCAACCTGCTACCGACACTTAACAGACGTTGACGGCTCCGGACCGATCGTATGCCGAAAGTTATGTGCTTGCTGGGTAGTAATAGAGGAATCCAATGATTCATATCTGCCGGAAGTGAGGTGGTGCATAAGCCAAAAATGTATATCACTAGTGGTTCACTCGTAGGTTTAACATTGTGTTTGCCGTACAATCAAAAGCATGAAAACACGGAAAACTACGTGCAGGAAAACTCAATGCTAATCCTATGAGTCAACCGCTAGTTGTATCAATTTTTGGCTTATGCACCAACCACTTCGCTTCCGACAGACATGGATCATTAGATTATTATTCTTCCTTAAAATAACTGATTATTTCTTGTGCTTGATGACTTAGGGTCTTGTGCGGTCGGCTCTTGGACTATGCTGTTTTTCATCATCAAATCATTTAACACTTTCGATCATATTTGAAAAGTGTTTATCAGTTCGGTTTGTCAGTCTCTCCACGTATTAACTCACGTAAATATAATTGAGTTTTCATTCATTTCATGTTAATGATATTTACCATCTCGTGTTTATTATTGAAGATGAAATCTTTAGCACTAATAGTTCATTTACAGGGGCATTCAAAATAATTCCGTTTCATTGTGGTATGTGGGGGAAAATTGTTTGTTATACATTCTAAATAAACTACGACAAATGTAATGAAATTTAACAGCTCATTAAATAGTATTACAAAATGATTACTACGTAATATGCATTCATAATATTTGTCGTTCATTTACAGGGACACATAAAAGGAAGAGGTTACTGTCTATGACCAATAAATGCTGGAAGTGGATTTATTATTTTGACATGCGCTTTTAAATTTAACTAATTTTTTGCATGCTATTCGTTTTGTATAACTTTTGTGTCTCTTATACGGGACTACAGAAAATAATTCAAGTAACATTTTGTTTATTAGCGGAAATTGCCGAAAGCGAATTTTTGACTGAGTATATTTTGCTAAAATTGAAAAAAAAATTGAATTAAATTTGTGCATGCACATAGTTTATAGAGGGAAATCTATCCATCCTTCAACAGCGCTTCTGAAATAATTCGAATAACTTTCCGATTGTAGATGGGAATTGCTAAATTTATGTTTTCATGTGTGTTATGTGTTCCCAAATATTTCTGTTAGACATTTAATTTCAAATTATTAAAACATGAAGTTTCATTTACAATATTATTCTGAATCTGTTCAAAAGTGTTACATAATTTATGCTAATCTGCGAAAATACAATGTAATAAATGATGCAATAAATACAACCCATCCAAAAGTTCATTTTCTAAAGATGCCTTCCACACATGCACACAAACTTCGTTTCTTTTTCTTTTTTTTTTCTTTTTTAATGGGATATTTGAATGCCAATTTATTTTGTCTTAGGCTACAAAAAGTATAATATAGATTTCAGTTCACAAACCACTTGCAATAGATATGTTAAATTTTAAAACCTGTAGCAGGACTAGTTAAAAATTATCAGAGGCAGATATATTGAATGAATCATAATAATTAAACAATCATAATTATTTACAATCATTAAACATTTACTAGATTGACTAATTGCTTAATTTAATTACTATATAATGTACCCAGCGTTGAATAAAATGTTAATAATGTTTGTTTTGAAAAATGAATTTTTAAATTAAACATACAGCATAAAACAAATTACTCGTTGGGGACCACTGTAATTCTTTCCCATCATAGATATGCATAATGTAAAATATGAAAATAAAACGCGTGTAAAAATTTATAAAATGCGAGATCTTAAAAATTGCAATTCACAAACATGAAAATTTGTTCATTTCAAATACATAGCCGATTTATTATGCGGCTTATTTAATAATTAAATCAGTCTTATTTAATTAAATTGAAAAATACAAGAATGAATTTTGATACTACCGCGGAAAAATACTGCCATCTTACCTGAAAGTCGATGTTATCGGAAAAAATTACTCTGAAGATCATTCATCTTGGCCTGACTCTTGTAGTAATCAATGTTAATTAATCATCTGATTGAAGAAACTTTTCCAATCACAAAGTTAATGAATCTGTAAAACTGCTTTAAGTGCTACAAGAAATTAATTTATCCCTCATGTTTTATCAATAACATTTATTTATGGATATTTCAGCAATCGCTGGTACTGTTTTCATTATCTGGTTGCTAAGTCAATTAAATAAGGGATCTAATTCATTAAACTTGAAAATATTTGAATTTTACGAGGGATAAATTTTAACATTGTTTTTGTTAACATGAATATTGTACAAGGAATTACGAATCATACTATCTTAAAATATAAAGAGGAAGTTTGGTTAATATGGTATAATCCAACGACATGGAATATTTTAATATCTGGCACATTACCTATTGCAGCCAAACCTAAATCTCCCGGAACACTTCTCTAGTATCCTATGAGGCACTTGTGCTGCCCCATTGCAAAGTTTTCACTTAAGGGTGTATTTCGATTCAAACTGTATATTTTCCGATTTATTTTTAAATTCATTTTTGCTCTAAAATGTATGAAACTGGCAAATTGTCTTATTTAGAAAGTACACAAGGTGCCGTGATTGTCGTTTCTTTGATAAATGCAGAAAATACTGCAAAAAAGCAATCAAAAACGGCATTTTGAACCGATTTTTCCGAAGTGGGAGATCTGGAAACGAGGGTCATGAGGGTCATGCTGAGAAGATAATTGTTTATAAATCAAATTATAATGAATTGAGCGTAGAATGACATCACACGGAACCTTATACGTCTATTCAAAAATCCCCTGAGCAAGTTTTATGTTTCTACTTTTAAAAATGTGTCTGAAATTGTATCAGAAAATTTCGAGCTGCTGAAGATGGAGAAGTGTTTTTTCGGATATACCCTTAACTTGCTTTTCGACGCGACATTCTGCCTCCTGCGGTACGTCTTTTCGGCCAGTACATGACGTGAGGCATCCTATCACAAAGTTACATCAATATGCAATAAACAGCAGAGAAAGCAATACAGTACTTATTGTATTTAGCCGACCAGGATGCTTGTCTAAGTGGGTCGCCTCATACAGCGGTCAGGCGATCTTCGCCCCGCACTTTAGCCAAATCAAACCCGTTCAGCTGTGCCAGTGTTTCAAAGAATTGGTTGATTTATAGATGATGTGCTTTTTAGGTGCGTTCGTAATTATGTAAATACGTAGCACCTATTGTTGTCGTTCATTCCGTCCGCCTATCCTTCCGTCTGTCTGTCCGTACGTCTGTGTGTCCGTCTGTCTGTCCGTCCACATATAACACCGCAAAAACTACCCATCTGAATCGTTTGAAATTTAAAATACATAATTATTACATAATTTTGTCGAGTCATTTAAAATTTTATGAAAATCAGATGCATGGATCAATTACAGGGACAATCAAAAGAATTCCGTTACAATACGGTCAACGGGAAAAAAGTTTCAAATGCATTTTAATCATTTGAAATTTTAAATACGGAATTATTACATGATTTTGTCAAGTAATTTTAAATAATTTTATGAAAATCGGATGAATAGATCAATTACAGGGACAATCAAAAGGATTCCGTTACATTACGGTCAATGGGGAAAAAAGTTTCAAATGCACTTTAATCGTTTGAAATTTTAAATACGTAATTATTACATAATTTTGTCGAGATATTTCAAATTTTATCAAAATCGGATGCATGGTTCAATTACAGGGACAATCAAATTTATTCCGTTACATTACGGTTAATGGGGAAAATGTTTCAAATGCATTTTAATCGTGTTACACTCATGCGAACTTAATAAAATTTATATGCATCTAAAAAGTAGATATTATAATATACATTTCGCATAATCTGTGGTGCAAAGAATATTTGTTATTGATTTACAAGGACACACAAAAGTATTCCATTGCATAATGGTATAGGGAGAACATTGTTTGGTGTGCATTTTAATTGTAGTTATTTACAGTTTCATGAGATTTATATATGAGAGTGATATTTTTAAAACTTCGTTATCGTACGAACGCACCTCATTTGCTAGGTTTCACGTGCAATTTCCAACTTGTTTGAACTGCCATTGAATAATTTTTGCTATTCTTTTAAAGCGTGCTTCTTCTTGCAATTTTAACATCCCTTTTTGCATTACTTCTTATTACCTGACAGATTGCCATTATCGAAATGTGTAGCTTTTCTTAAAAGCTAAATGTTTGTCGAAATCGTTATCATAAAAATGTTTTCTTTACAAACTATTAATTTGCCTCACCTCTTTTTTTTTGTGTTGACTTTCAAATACTTTCTTCTTCTTTTAATGGCATTCCATCATTGTATCCGAGCTTCTTTATTATGTGAAATTCAAATGGAAAATCTTCAACACAGGCAGAAACAATGGAAGTAGATGTAGAAAAATTATAAATAACTTTAAAAGCTTTATTTTTCATACATTTAACTATAAAACATTGAAAAACTTTTTGCACAAATTGATATTAAAAAAAACACAAATTTAGAACTTAATATGAATTTAATAATTAAGTTTGATTTGTTACATTTTGAAATTTATTATACAAAAATACAGTTACATATTTCTTTTTAGATATAATGCCATTACTCCATTTTTCAGGCAAGCTGTACACATATTTGATGCAACCTACTGCCTCTGTTTTCTTTTTAAATTTTCTCCATTTTTTTCATTTTCATGATCTAAAAGATTGTAATGATAAAATTAAAGAAAAATGTTTGACTTTTAATTATTTAGCTTAAGTAAAAACAGGGAAATTTTTACCATTAATTTTCGATGTTTGCTATGTAAACCTATTTGTTACACCAGAAAAAATTAAGAAATAAAACTAATGATTCTCAGGAGAGATTTGCGCACTATTTAAAAGAATAACGATAATGAATTTAAATAAATGTTCAAGAATCTTGAATATTTTTAAGTTTACTTAGGACTATACGAAGTCATTACTTAAATTTTGCGAAAACATTAGCTTGAATGGATTAAAATTATATTAGATATTTTGAAGTATAGATTGTTTTGGGCATTTAGATTATGTTGGATTGTAATGTATTATATCGATTGACATACCGTACTTTCTCTTTCTAAATGAAGTCTTGGAGTTCGAATTATAGGGTCCGAAGAGAGACGAAATGACAAGAGACCAAAATGATGTATATCCGACTCTAACACACATACATAATCAAACAACTGGTATTTTGTCTTGGAAAAAATGATTTATACATTAAGTATTCTGGAATATAATGATCCATGTTAACAATGTAGTAATGATTAAAGAGGAGGGGACATACAGTGTGTTGTCCTTAGTTACGAGCGAAATGACTGAAAAGGTGAACACAAGATGACGGCTTATTATTTTAATCGAATCAACAGTTTCTTATTATCGCTGATGAAAACTTCCACCAGTAAATTTAATTAGAAAATTTCTTCACGTATTAGAAGCTTTTCATTGACACTCAGAGGAGATTGCCTTGCTTGTCATAATGTAGAGGAACAATTACCGTCGAAAAACATACTTACCAGTAAAACTGAATATCAGTTTTCGCTATTAGTTTGAAATGAAATTTTCCATTAATGAGGCCTTCAAATTACAGAAAAAAATCCGTATAATGCCACTAGTGGTTGACTTAAAAGTTTATCATTGTGTTTGTCCTTCACCCAAATGTAAACATGAAGGATTGAGAACAGGAAAGTATAATGAAAAAAAATACGAGCCAACCGCTGGTGTGGTATTAATTTTTGACTGGTGACTTTAAAAGGTTTTTATTATGCCGAACGTAAGTTTTTGTGTTGTTGGCACTTGGACTAATGCAAAATTAAAAAAAAAAAAACAATGACCATCTTTCTTATTTTACCGTTAGTCTCATTTTACCACATATTTTACCGTTAGTCTCATTTTACCATGTATTCTACTGTGGCGCCTTGACCATAACTAACTTTTGCAATCGTTTCATAACTTTTATCGCCGTTACTCAGAAACCTCTCCACTCCACTCGAGCTTCACGAGAATTCCTGGAACAATTTTTTTATCCAAGAGTGCTAACTTCTCACCTCAGTAAAAAACTGCATTTAATGTTAAATCTCAGCGATGGTTAATTTTATTGTAATAATTGTTCTAGTAAAACAATGTGTGTGTTTACGTGTGGACTATTGTGTCATTGGTGGCCCGGACAACCACGCAACTCTCTCATCAACATCCAGCGCACAGCAATCAACTCACCTCATCATCAACAGATGGCAGCACCACACAAAATCTGTCAACGCAAAGCCTTTCCACGCATCACACTATGCGTACGACAGCATTCATTCACGAGAGCATATCGCTCGTCAGACGTCAGTAATACGCCTTTCTCACTGGGGGGATACTCCTGTAGCGATCTCGATCAGTATAAAGCGAGTTACTAGCGAAAAGTAACTGGCTTGGCCTTTCGCTTGACGCTAACGTTCTCACTTCCTGATCACGAGATCCTCAGATCAAAACTAACCGGTGCCAATTTCTTAACTACTACTGATCTGATAACATAAAGATGTGTGTTAATGATATTTCAATGATAAACTAGTCGTTGGGATCCACCGTAATACTTACCCATCATGGATATGCGTAATGTAAAGTATGAAAATAAAACATGTGTAAACAATTTATAAATTGCATTGCAATTTCAAAATAAAATTTAAGCGTATATTTAAATATTTTTAATATATAGTAATGTCCATTTTGAAATTGTGGCTACTACTTAATTATCCCCTTGACACAATTCGACAAATTATATACATCAACAAACTACTTGTAATTTATCACAAATTAGTATATTTTTTATTTTAAATATAGAAAAAAAACAAATTCGTGAAAGATTAATAAAAATACTAATTAAAAATCACTTGATCACGTGACAAACACTTGTAACAAATTTTATGTTTAGTGAATGCAATATTTACCATAAGCTACTATTGGCATTTTAATCTTGTAGTTTGGAAATAGTTTTTTAGTTGACGGAAATATTAAGTTGTATTGAATTGCGTAAAAGAAACATCTCTATAACTTCAAAAATAAAAATTATGTTAATTAACAGATTACTGTGTCGGATTAAGCTCTCCTATCCAATTAAAATATACCTTTGAATTAAAATTTGAATGAAATACAGTGTCTTGAAAGATCGAAGAGTATGTGTTACAAATATCTCGGCAACTAATTTTTAATCAACTTTCTTCTTCATGCAAAATTTATGCTTTTTTGTTGTCTTTTACATTTACTCTTAAAAATAGAAAAATGCGAAAACATTTATATGCCGTTCATCAGAACGAATATTTCATGAATCCCCCCAAAAATAGTTCTGGCTAATCGAGGTTACTCATATTATACAGGATTCTTTCTGTTATTACATACTAAGTTCACACTAAATCTCAAGTCAGTATCTCAATTTGTTCGGGAGATGGAAGGTTTACAGACACACATACAGACGGACGACTATTTTTTTTTTCTAAAAATATGGTTTTCAAAATCTCCAATGGCTGAAATACGTTATCTTTTTTCAATTTTCAAAGCAATACCAGGCTTTACTCTGTACTACGTATGATGGGTAAGTAATAAAATCTAGCATTTGTCCAATATATACGCAAGCTAAAGTATAAATAATACTCTTAATAATGATTGTATATTTTTTTTTCCAAGCAAAATGTATTTTACTTTAAAAATTTATTTGCTTTAAGATAAATAAGGTTTGTTTGTTTCATTTTCTAGAGCTACAAAAAAGAAAAATTTTAAAAATATTTTTTTTTTTCGACAAGAAGAAAAAAAAAGCATTCTGAATGACTTTTTACAAGAAAAGACTTTCAGGATGTATCATTAACAGTTTTCCTGCAAAACTGTAATCCTGTCTTTCTTAAATAAGTTGAAAAACGTTACATTGTATATGATATGATTTTCTTCAATCTTTATATTATGGGGAATAAAGCCACGAACTATATTTCATTTGTTAGACTAACAGAGAAAACCCTACATAAAAGGATTTCAATGGAAGTATTTTTACCGCTAATTAAACAAGAAAAGATTAATTAAAGATGAAAGATAGATATATATAAAGTAAATATTTCGGTATGAGTTTTTTTAATCAGTTTTATAAGAAAATAAATTCAATAGATCCCTGGTGAAGTTTATCGTAAATAACTTTTTTTACATGCCATTTTGATCAATTTGGCTGCCTTATATACTATTTTGTTGTTTTGCGATATCAAACATATAAACCTTAAAGTTATATCATCCACTACACATAAAATAATTTTATCTCCATTTAAGTTTTACAAATAAAATTCAATATAAAGTTACATTTTAATGTTCCTGATAAAAATAAGATAAAATATTTAAATTCTTTTTTTATGCAGGAATGGAACAATAAAAGTGAACGGCAGAATAAATGTATTTAAGTGTAATTTAAGTTTCAACTGTAAATTCTCAATTACTCTGCCAAAAAAAAAAAAAAAAAAAAACATTAAATTAGTTTTAGAGGCATACCATTAGAGATATTATCATTTAATCCCTACCGCTATATTACATTACGTTAGGCAAACGTTTTTGGGCGGTTCAGGCTAAAGCAATGTGTAGAAAAGACGTGCATGTTTGTATCTAAGTGTTTTGCAATTAAACCTGTAGCAATTGAACAATTAATGGGCAACTTATCAAAAGAAAGAATAACTTCTGTTTTCCCATTAATTGTACATGAGCTGATTTTTGTGGCATATTGCTTATCTATACTAATAAAATAACAAATCGCTCTATCTGCGATGGTTTGTAAAATCTACGTAAACCAGGCTCAATTTTTTTGTGAGAATATTCAAGGCCTCTCCTAATTTACCTGACCCTAAGAATTTTAAAATTCTAATAATTAGTTGAGCAGTTAATTAAAATTCTTAAATTAAGAAAATGGAAAATTACTCATAATTCAATAGAAGCATAGATTTTTATCAAACCGCAGAATATTTCTTTGAAAACTGAAAGAGAGGAAAAAGAGTTAATGTTATTACAGAGCTACCAGATCTATAAATGTACACGGCTTTTTTATAGAGCGCTCTGTTTTAAATTCTACTGAGCCTAAAAACTCGAAAACTAGACAGCCAAATGCAGAAACAATTCACCTTTTAGAAATTCTAAAAATTATTTTTTTTTTACTCCTATAAATAGTGAAAAAATTCATAAAAAATCTATTTGTAAAATCTCATTTTTTTCGTTCCAAGAAACAGATTTTTGATAAACCTTTCATAATAAGAGAAGGTGTTCAACGCAGACAGCTGGGAGCTGGTGTTTACTGACATTTATAGATGACCTGTGAATTTTTTCAAATATTAAATTTATAAATTTCATTTTTATAAATCCAGATAACAAAATTTTCTCTGATTTCAATATGTATATTTCTTCTCAGGCGCTAAATTACAACCTTAGATATTAATTATTAATTCGTCACTTGGATTCGTCACTTGCTCTATTTAAAAGCAAATTTTGCGGAAGCACAAATGATTTTTATATTAGGATTCTTTAGTACGCTGCCAAATTTTTAAAAATACACCATTTACAGATTTTAAAGTTATGCATCAAGCAATATCTTTAAATGCTGTTTAATAATACCTAAATTTATATAAAAAATAGGTATTTTTAATAAATAATAACGATTTTTAATAGACTTTTATTAGCTTCAGCTGTATGTATGTATGTAACGGAATCTTTGAGTGTTATTTTCTCCCACTTTAAAACATGAGATTAAATTGAAATTTTGCACACTTATTGAGAACAGATAACAATTCAACAATTTCAAAAATACACTTAAGAGGATAAAAAAATAAAAACACCGGATAAACGGATCAAAAGCAATTTGAGAAATTAAAAGTCGCTTGATACCCTAGACTCATGACAATCACTGAAACAATTATGAAAACCGTAACTATACAACCAAAAAAAACTTTTTAAAATTTTTAGTGCGACTTGATATAGAAGTGCGCGTTTTAATTTTTAAAACTATTTAGCAATAATTAAATAAAAAAAGAAAAGAAATGCTAAAACGCAAATTAATTAAAATTTTAAAAAAACTCACAAAACGATTGTTTTGTAGCTTTCATATAAGTTATAACAGATAAATTTTATTCGGAATTCGTGCGGCGATTTTTGGAACTTTTAACGAATTTTTTATTGAGATTTTTAGTATTTCGTCAAATTTTGAGGCTATTTTTTGAGAATCATAAAAATAAAATTATTTCAAAGCGTAATTAAATAAATTTTTTCTATTATGTCTTTTCAATTCCAGTGATTTTTTTTTCATTGCGATTTTCAGTGTGATTTTCGATGTGATTTTTAACGATTTTTTGATCGTTTACCATCGGTTTTTTGTCAATTTTGTCAATATTATAGATTTTTGTAACATGGCCTTATCTATTTTTAAATTGCATGTAAAAAAGGTACAAACCATAAAACCAATGAATTAGCAGTAAATGAATTATTTTGAATATCCACAGTAAGCTACACTAATAAAATAACTAAACGCATTGTGTGTGATTGTATGTTTTTGTGCAATGGCTAGCAAAATCGACGGCACTTGCGAGGCCCAAAACTTTCTTGAAAGTACCCCAAAGTCTCTCCTGATGTATCTCACATTGCGATTTTCAAAATTCTAATTATTACTTGAGAAGTTCCTCTCCCGTTTCCCATTGCAGTCCTTTTGAACATTTTTAGCACTAAATATTATTTGTTCATTTTTTAAACCAATTTTTCACACAGTCAATGGCCGTGTATTTCAGACAACGTAATTTCACATGTTTCGAGTTAGAGATAAAACCGCAAATTTCATGTTCCTTTATTATTATTATCTCGGAACCGTGCAACGCCGGGCGAGTCAGCTAGTAAATGAATAAATATCAATAACATTACAATGGAATTTTAAAACTTTTCCAAAAAAGAAGGAAACAAAACTCTTAATAAATTCTTTCATGCATGTAATATTTTAAAGACTAATTTTTATTAGGATGAGCGAAGCGAATCCTCTACTAGTCCACTCAAATTACATTTTGTCGTACACTTTATAAAAAAACTACTCAATATTTTGACTTGAAATTAAACACAAAAATAAATTATGATCTGTATATTTGCACAATATTATTTTTTTTTACAGAACAACATTTAAAAAATTTATTATTTTAATTAATTTATTTTACATGTTTTTCCATTACGGACGAAATTTTGGAAATAAAAAATGAAACGTATGTTTTCAGAAGAAAAGAAATCATGGAGTTGCAATTACAAGTAGAATCATGATTAAATAAATAAATAAAATGTATATATTTTTTTTTATTCCGGCAAAATCGTTTGCGCTGATGACACTTACGCTTATTAAAATAATTATGTTATGATTTTTTTTTTGTAAAGTGGCAACAAAAGAATAGTAAACAAATAAAATTAATTGTTAAATTCGTTATATAAAGAGTTCTTTGAATTTCAAAGGTTGAAATTCAAATCGTCAAACTGAAAGCTAAATTATACATATTGAGAAAAAAAATATTTTCAATAACGAAAAAGCAAATAATTAGTAGAATATTAATAAAAATACAAATAAAAAGTCGAAATAGAATCACTTAATGATGCTTCAAACACCTTTAGCGTATTTAATGTCATTGAATGAGCCATTCACGGTCATCCAATACCGGTATTTACTCTTATAGTTTGGCGATAATTTTTTGGTCGACGGGATAACCAAGCAGTACCAATTGGTTATCTACTATTGGTTGGTATTCCTTGGTTATCCCGTTAATCAATTTTCGTCAAACTATTCGCTAAATTACACAAATTGGCATAATTTTTAATTTAAAACAGGAAAGAACAAATGAATTAATAAAACTATAATAAAACTATTAAGAAGAATACAAATAAAACTTCATATTAAAAATCACTTGATGGCCAGGGATGAACTGGAGGATATACGACGGTATCAACCGTATACCTTCTGGATTTTTTAAAGGAACACCGTATACCCTCTGCTGCTCAAGAAAGCTTTAGTACAAATATTCTAGTGTATATCCTCTGTATTGAGCGTATACCCCCTGTTTCTCTTACAACTTCGCCACTGTATCGTGGCGTAACGAACACGTGATACGAGTTTGATGTTATGTGAATGTGACATTTTTATCATCATTATTGGGATTTAATCTTTTAGTCTGGTGATACATTTTTTTTTGGTCGACGTGGTAATCAAGTAATACAAATAATATTAAAAAAATATTGTTACTTTCAAATAGTTATCTAATGAAGTAATGCTTCGCGAATCCAAACAAAGCATGGCTTTTGCTAGTATACATATAAAGCTAAAGTTAATAAGCTAAGTATTCGATATTATGGAAAGAAAATCTGTAAACATTTAGAATTATCGATTCAATAGAAAAATATTATCTCTACAAAAAAAAAACTCTGTTCAAAATCTTATCTTTACTTTATGAAATGCATCCGAAATAACTAAGGATATTTGTGTCTTTGAAAAGTAAAGAATAAAAATTAAAGATGTTACTTTGTCTTTGTAAAATTCTTTCCACTTTTCAAACGAAAATTTTTACATAAGGAAATATATATATATATAAAGAAAACGGAAATATTTTGTGAAAAAATGAAACTATTTCTGGAATTTACGGAATTTTTTTCCGTTAAAAACGGTTGGTTGGTTTGTTGGTTGATTTTTGACGTCCGATTATCTACGCTAGGGATATAGGACCAGGGGGGAGTGCCCTTCGTGGGGGTCTTTCTAAGGGAACCTAACCCGTATTTACGGAAGGTTCGAAGAAAACCACGAAAACTCCGAACGCTTAGGCCGACAGCCGCGATTGGGTTCGAACCCAGCACCTGCCGTCTACCAGTTGAGAGGTACGAACCTCTCGGCCACTGGTGGGGCTCCGTTAAAAAACGGAAGTAGTACTGGCGTCTAGATTACCAGTACTATTTCCGTTTTTTAACGGAATTTTTTTTTACTGCGTACGAACAAAACCATACAGGAAATAACAACAAAAAAATGGTTGATTAAATCTTTTATACAACAATCATCTAAAAAATATTTCTTTAAAATTGGGTAATTGCATTTTTTCCAAGTTGGATTCCTCTATAAAAGATACTTCTGAAAAAAAATACATATAAATTACATTAGGACAGAAACTTTTCTTATTTATCAAAGTTTCAATATTATTCCATCAACGAGTGCTAAGATCTAAAGGAAAATGAAACCTACAAATTCGAAAGATCTCAAAAAGGTGTAAAATTATATAAAATTGAAAGTGTTTAAATTTATAATTCTATTAATCCTGTAAAATTCGAAATTTTTTTTTAACATTTCGAAGTGGGCATTTTTGTTTTATTCACATTTTAAAATAACAATATATATTTATCTTGATCCATGTATTAAAAAAAATAAAAAATAAAAAAAACTGACAGTAATAAATAACAAATGCTACATTTTCCAAATAGATTTTGCCTTAAAGTCAATCGTAAATATTCTGTAATAAGTAGCAAAATTGTGATATTATCATAAAAAACGAAATTCATGAGGCATTATAACATTTTAACCATAAAAACAAATAACACGTATATAAAAATACGCAAAAGTCTCCATAGCGGACACGCTTAATTTCAAAATAGCGTACAGTTTTTTATCCTCAGTCACCATTATATTTATACATTTTTACCTCTGAAAGCGGACACCTCCAAATATCGGTTATGGTATTCAGAAACTTTACCATATTTGTATATCATTACCTTTGAAAAGCGGACACCGAAGAATTTCTGTTGAATTCCGTACTCTTGAGATGTCCGCTTCTCAGAGGTTTTAGTATATTTTTGTACTTTCACCCCATTAGAGTGGACGCTTCCAAGTATCGGGTGATTTTTTGTAAGATGCTCGAGATTTTCGTTAATCAGAGTTTTTGCTGTATTTGTATTTATAATACAGATATGGAAATATATCATACAAATAGAGATTTTGCTAATTGAGTGAATAAGTATTACAAGTCTATACAAGTTGGGAGTCTAGTGAAATGTGAATTCTGTTGATATTTCTATCAATTCGAATTACTGATATAAAAATAATAAATTTTATGTACCACAGCAGACGTTATTTCCAATAAATTTATCTGAGTGAATTATATCAGTTGATTGTCGATTAAGCTAGCTCAATGGGCATAAAATTAAGACAGCTCATTGGAAAGATGCCATATATCTTGATTCAACTTCTAGCCTGTAGGTTTTTTCACTCAGTTGTAGAAATCACAATTCGTAAACTCCTAAATAGCTCAAAGATTGAAAGCAAGACTCTTAAAAGTGAAAAGTGATATAAAGTTTTAAGACATATTGTTCCATTAAATTGGCCATTTTTAAGAAAATTTTTTAGCCTCTGATGCTATTTCTTTCAGACAAGCTAAAAAGTGTCGTGTCAAAAATTGTGGCCCACTTTTTCATAATCAAGCCGTTAAAACGAGACATTCATACAAGCTATATATTTAAAAGACCTGGCTGTTTTTTTAGTCATCAGCCCTGAATATTCTACTCAACCGATTTTGGTAAATATTTTTTTTAAATGAAAGCCATTTATTTTTAGTTGTGCCCATTTTAGCTATCTTTTAATTTATTTCCATTTTTATATTTATTTTTAATTTTAAATACTTTTTACGATATTTATTCAAAATGGTGGCAACACAGTTTAGCTTTTCTCTCGATAATAAAAATTTATTTTCCATTATCACTTTTCACCAATGAGAAGATTTATTTCATCAGTGAACATGTCCTCGCATTTAAAAGAAAAAAGTTAATTGTTTTCGTAAAATTTAACCACAATAAAATGATTGCGTATAATTATGCACTAATTGAGATAAAAGAATATATGTATTTACTGAGAAATAATATTAATAATGTAAATAAAAAAAACAGAAAATAATTTATGATAAAAATTAATGTCTAAAGCAAAATAAGAAAATTTTCAAATGAGGAAAATTATATCATTCAGCAACCAGATAAATGGGAATTACAATATTATTACGGATGCTTTTTTCATATTACTAATAACAGTAACTTTTAAAAAACATATGAAGAGAAAATGACGTCACTATTTAAAGCATTAAAGATATTACATTTCAATATTTCTTTTCATTATGGACACTGAGATTGATATTTTGCTTTCAGATGACTTCAGTTAGTGAAAATAATGTCATAGTAAAAATGAAATTAGTTTTTTTTTAATAAAACTATTTTTCTGTAAGTGCATATAAAATAAAATTTCTGGATTTCGCCTGCATTCAGATTACAATTTTAACTGAAGATGTGCGAATATTTGCATTAAAAATTGTAACTGGCAAACTTGACATTAAGTTTGGAAATATATTTATCATATATTGATCCACTAATGTAATTACTTTTGCTTTTTTTAAAACCAAATCGATCGTGTCTTTTAAAAATTTTATTCGTCGAATTCGACGGGTTTCCACTCGTTTTATTGTTAAAATGCATTTCTTTTTTCCCAGAGCCTATGAAAAAGCGTTTAAATTAAAGAAAAAATCCGTTTTTGATGAATCTAGTCAATGAAGAAGTAGCCCGTCAAATTGTATCTCTTTATTATTGCGCAATTCGAATGTCTCAGAGAGAAATTGCAAATCAATTAGGTATTTCACGGCGTTCTGTTTGCCAAACACAAGAAAAATGAAATTAGTTCCTTGCATTCTAAACGGGGTCGCCCTTCTAAAAGACCTGTATCGACTTTTTTTCCAATCGGATGCGAAACGGAATTCTGCAATGGCAGAATCTACATTCAACTTGTTTTATTGTTTTTTTTTTTTAATTCTGATTATTTGATTTCAAAATGCAGTCATTTTTAATTCCAATCTATTCTAATTTCATTCCTACGGTTACTATAAAATTCGTTATGGTCATTTTAATAAATAGGACTTAATGATCAAATATAGGAAGAGAGTATCGAAAGGCCATGAAATATGTAGAAAATGTTTCTATGAATTATGAATTATGTGTTGTTTGACATATTTTGAAATATTTCGGTAAATTTTTAAAATGTTGTAAAACTCTTAGTTTAGTCCACAGATAAGTGTTACAAAAATATGTAATAAAAAAGAAACGAAATCTATATTTAGTTGAGTTTGATGTATGCTGTATGTTACTAAAAAGTAAGAAAAATATCCCCACTAAAAAATATGTATAGATATTGCTAGGATTTCTTTTTAATAATTCTATTTTACTTTTTTATCACTCCTTTTAATTTAACATTTTAAAATTTTAACCGTAGCTTAAAAAAGTCCTAGTGCAAAAAAAAATCACGTGACTTTTTAAAATTGTGCCGGTGCAGAAAATTTCATCTCCGTCACTGAAAACTTTGTCTATCGTCTGCTCCTCTTTGCGGCAAAATGTCGTTCGTTAAGGAGACGATGGACCTTTTATTTGAGTAAAATCGTCTATAGTAAAATCTTTGCAAAAAATGTCTATTTCTGTGGTATAATAATGCCAAAACAGTTTTTTCTTATAAAAATATCATTTATGAAGGTTTTAAGATGAAAATAATAAAAAAAGTAAGTGCATTTATATACTTTAAATCTGTTTTTTTTTTTTTTTTTCAAAATTAATTTTTTAGCGTTTTTAGATTTTTGAAATGCTCCTTGCGACTTTATTTTTGAGCAATATTTATGAAATTAATAAGGAAGTTTCCTGACATTATTTAGAAAGAAATTGTGTAAGCTTTTTTAAAATTCGTCTTCATTAAGATAGTCAAATTTGATTTTTTACACATCAAATTTCTAAATTCCATATCATTTTGATGAAAATTGATATGGAATTTAGAAAAAAATCTGTAAAATATTAACTATTCAAGATATTAAAAAAATCATACACAAATTTGTTTATAATGGAGTATTAAATGATAAAAACGCAAAAGCAAGAAAATATCTAAAAAATTAAAACACGAGATCTAACACGAGATATCTAATCAACAAAAACTTATGTCAACTTCTAACTGCATCTGAAGTTTGATGGAAATCCTTGTTTTAATTTTAAAAATAGAGCTATTGCGGGAATCGTAAAAACCTCTGCATACTAGCGCCATCTGCTGGGCAATTTTCACTAAAAAGTAATCACCAACAACTTGTATTTGGGAATAACTGAATCTAAAGTTTGATTTAATTCCATTTATCAGTTCTTGAGATAGAGTGTCCACAATATTTGTGCACATACAGACACACACAGCCACAAAATAACAGACTAACAACTAGCAATTTTGCAAAAACATGTTTTTCGGGACCTCTGACCCCTAAACCTTGTAAATTTGTCGAAATCCAGAATTCGAAAATTTTCTCGAATCCATTACTTTCTTCTTGTGCAAAAAGATTTAGTAAAAAAAGATTTCATTACAGCTTTCATTTTCACAAAGAAAATGTGTTACATTTCCTAAATTATTTTATCTGTTCCATTAATCTTGGCTCCTTTAATTAATCTCATTTACTTGTTAAAAATAAAATTTTGAGAAATTTGTAAGAAATTAAGATTATGGATAACAAACAGATTATTCAAGAAGACAACAATAAACCTAACAATACATCTAACAAGTAAAACTATGTATAATCCTAAAACTTTATTTTATATTATACATGTTAATATTTGTTGAAAAATCTTCTAGAAGAACGATCGGTTAAATGGTTTACAAAAAAAAAAAAAAAAAAAACTACTCAGCGAGTACTAACTCATTTTCCATCTAAACCTGAAGTTTGATGAAAATCCGTCCTTTAGTTTCTAAGATAGAGCTATTGCGAAATCTTTAAAAAATTCTCCATAACAACGCCAGCTTATGATTGATGTACACCAAAATGGTAATCAGGATCAATTTTTATAAGATACTTTCTGAATCTGAAGTTTAATGAAAATACATGTATTAATTATAGAGATACAGCTATTGCGAAATTGCGAAAAATATAGCACAACATTGCCACTTTGTCGTACGATTTAAATCAAAAACTAAACAATACTAATCTATATCAAAGACTGACGGAATGATAATTTTCATGCAAATTTCCGCATTAGCTCTTGAGACACAGTTATCACCAAATTCATGAATAATGCTGCAAGGAATCGCCACCTGATGAGTGATTTGCATTAAGGGGACAGTAGACCTTTATTTGAGCAAAATCATCTATAGCAAAATCGTCAGAAAAAAGGTCTATTTCTGGGGTGTAATAGTACCTAAACAGTTTTTTCTTATTAAAATGTCATTTATGAAGGTTTTAATGAGTAAATAATAAAGATAAATATATTTATTTACTTTTAAATCTGTTTTTATCAAAACTACTTTTTCAGCGTTTTTAGATTTTTGAATTGCTCCTTGCGTCGTAATTTTTGATCAATATTTATAAAATTGATATGGAAGTATCCTGATATTATTTAAAAAGAAATTGTGTAAGCTTTTTAAAATTCGTCTTCATTAAGATAGTCAAATTTTGTTTTTTACTTATTAAAAGGCAAAATTTTGATGAAAATCGATAAGGAATTTAGAAAAAAATCTGTAAAATATTAACTATTCAAGAGATTTAAAAAATCTTACACAAATTTGTTTATCATATAGCTTTAAGTAATAAAGCAAAAGCAAGAAAATATTTCAAAAATTAAAACACGAGGAGCATTTTAAAATTTTGTTTAAAAATTGAAATTTTTGTAAAAAAAAATATAAATTTTAATAAGATTGGAAATTTTTTGAAGGTGTTCTATATGCTTTTGGTGAAATATATATATGCACAACATTTCATATTGCTAAGATAAAAATGAATAAAATAAATTTTCAACGTTCACCCTCCCCTTAAAACGTAGTCAGCAGCAAATTATATCAAGTACTACTGAATCGAAAGTTTTATGAAAATCCTTTCACTGGTACATGGGATAGAACTACTGTAAAAATTGTAGATAAAATAATATTAAAGCACCAACTTTTGAGCAAGGTACATCAAAAATTAATCACTTCCAGTTTATATCAAGATCTAACTGAATTTTGTGAAAATTCGTGTCTTAGTTCTTGAGACAGAGCGTCCACAAAAGTTTCTCTCAAACCGATTTACAGACAGACATTTTATATAAATCATAAAATCATGTTCAGGACCTTCGATAACGTATAAATCTCTCGAAAACTGGAAGTTGAATTTCTTTCACGAATCCAATACTTTTTTCTTGTAATGATATAGACGAAAATAAAAAACTTTCTTTATTAACTTCACATATGCAGTAAAAAAAGATAAACTGGAGATAAACTGAATCTTAATTTTAATAAAAATGCTTGCATAAACAGCTATTGCGAAATTGTGAAAAATGAAGCATAGCAACGCCACCTGCAGAGCGGTTTACACTAAAAACTAAACAATACTAATAAAAAAACACTAATACGATATCAAACACTAACTGAATTTCTACTTTAAGAAAAATTCCTGTTTTAGTTCTTGAGACAGAACATAACAGTGCTACCTGATGAATGATTTGCACCTAAAACGTAGCCAGCAGCAAATTATATCAAGGATTAACTGACTTTTAAAGTTTTATAAAAATCCGTTCATTAGTTATTGGGATAGATCTATTGTCGAAATTGGGAATAAGGCAGCATAACAGCACCACCTGTTGAGCGATGTCCACTTAAAAACTAATCAGCTTCATTTTATATCAAGACCTAATTGAGTATAAAGTTTTCGGAAATTAGTTCTTGTAATAGAGCGTCCACAAACGTTTTGTCAAATACAGACATTTATAAAAAGCATCATATCGTGTTCTTCTAAAATGTATCCATCGAAAACCAGAAGTCAGACTTATTCACGAATTTAATACTTTCTTCTTCCAATGAATCTTTATTAATATCACATATTCTGTGAAAAACATGATTGCTATCTATTTTGATCATATCAGGAAAAAATAATGATAGCTAAATCTAAAAATTTTGTTTCCTTTTTATTCAGCTGTATATTTCACTGATGAAAATAAATATTTAACGATATTAATATTTTGAATGGAGGTTTGCGTTAAAATAGTTTTTCTGTGAAATATTATTTTGAAACAGGTAAATTTCGAAAATTAATCTAGGTCAAATTTACAAATAGAATTTTTTTTCTGTGAAATGTTATGAGGAAAAAAAATAAACTTCTGAAATTAATCTATGTCAAATTTACAAACTAGTTTTATAAACATTTAAAAATTATTATAAGTAGCAAAATTTTACCATAAATTTATACTTATCTTCTGTTGCATCTACATTCCTACAGATAAAAATGTTTATGAATCAATAATAAAATGCTGCAAGGAATGTAGAAAATTTCAGTTACTTCTAATTTTAAACGTATTTCTTATAAATCAAATAGATAGCGTGTTAAAAAAGAATATTTAGAGCGTTTGTAGAATTTCGAAGTAAAACGGATGCTTGGTCTATAAATGTTCAGTAATCTGGATAATAGTTAATCATACAATTTAAAAATTTTACAAGTTAGGTTATTTTTAAAATTAGAGATTTTAAAATGAAATAGTGAAGCAATGAATTCTGTATAATCCAATCAGATAAATATGCTTTAAAAATGAAAAACTTGATGGTGCACTAAAAAGTTTGCAAGATTCTGAAAATTTAACTTTTTAAAAATAACTTGAATTGCATCAAAAGTTAACTATTTTCGCAATTCATGTATCATTTAACCAAGAATAGTTAAATTATTTTTTCTGTAATGCATTATTTTTCATTATGCAATTATATGAGGTACTGTTTTCTGACCTCAAACTGGTAGACGGTAGGTGCTGGGTTCGAACACAATCGTGACCGTCGGCCTAACCGTTCGGAGTTTTCCGTGGTTTTCTTCGAACCTTGCGTAAATACGGGTTAGGTTTCCTTAGAAAGACCCCACGGAGGGCATCCCACCCCCTTAGGGCCTATATCCCATAGTGTAGATAATTGGCCGACATACATACAACATGAGGTACTGTTTACAGGAGATAAAGAATTTTAATGTTAAACCTACGAAATATTTGCTTTTATATTTTAACTTATATTGATTAGTCATGCCAATTAACTTTTTTTCTAAGTGAGGTAAAATGTCTCCCGTAATATTTGTATCTTAATTCTTATTATGTTCATTCGGAAATATATAAGTAGGTAGCATCTTTAGTCGTCATCTGGTCTGTTCGCCTATCATAAAATCAGCAAAAAATATATCCAACTGAATGTTTTGAATTTTAATATGCGGATTTTTTTTCTGTCACTTCAAATTTTATGAAAATTGAGTCAAAACTCAACAAGTAAGAAAAAGCAAAAGTTAAATATTACGAAGAAAGATTATGAAACACTTTTCAACAGTTACCGTCTCTAGTCAAATATGTATTCCAATACTTTTGAACAACCCTGTATTTGATATGTAGATTGTACAAAATCACTTGGAGTGAGACCAATCAATCAGGGTGGAGTTAGCGAAATTTCAAAACAACATCGCGTAGATTCTTCGACAGCAACGTGACCTGAATTAGCACACTGTAAAAGAAAAATCTGTGAAGGTTCTAAACATTTTCTAGGAAACTGGGATTTCAAGAAGACAGGAAAAATTCTTGTAATAGATTCTGAAACTTGAATTTTTGCTGTTACCGTTACAAGTGAGGAATATGGGAACCCAGAATGCAGCACCCACTTGCGCACTTCTTCGTGAATAATTTTCCACACTCATAAATCATAGTATTTAAAATATTTTTGAGTGTTTCTGGAAAGTGATATATAAATAATATGCACTTTATTTTCAACACTGGACAAGCAATAGTGGGCCTCAATAATGTATATCAATTGCATGGAAATCCTATTATGTTTTCTAACGTTACAGCTCGGATAGACACACGAACAGACAAATTCAAACCATAAAAATTATGCTAGAATTCTGTTGCAAACACGTAACATGTAAAAAATATGTCTATAAAATATATTAATTCGATACAACATTTCTGCGCAATAAAAATTCACTCATTGCGTTTAGTAAATTTTTACTTCATTTACAACACTGTAAAAAAAATCTGTAAAGGTACTAAACGTTCTCTAGGAAACTGGGATTCCAAGAATTTTTCATGTGACGATAACAGGAAAAATCCATGTAACTGGTTCTAAAATTTGAGTTTTTGTTGTTACCGTTACAGGAAAAGTTCTTGGAATCCCAGTTTCCTAGATAAAGTGTAGACCTTTACAGATTTTTTTTTACAGTGAACTTAAAACAAATGGAATTACAATAATCCTTGTTATACATCAAATAGGCATAATCAAATGTTTATTAAATCCAATAGATTTTTTAAATCATCAGATTTTAAAAGATTCATCTTTTATATAAACATTTTAATAAAAAATTTATTTTACTTAAGAAAGGTGTTATAATAATTAAAAATAAATGACATTGACATGTTTCGGTTATGTCTAATAAGATCCATAATCATAATAAAAATATAATATTTTTATTATATTATTATTATTATGGATCTTATTAGACCTATCCGAAACATGTCAATGTCATTTATTTTTAATTATTATAACACCTTTCTTAAGTAAAATAAATTTTTTATTAAAATTTTTATTAAAAAATGAAATAGGCATTTTAAATCAATAAAGAAGGAAAGGGAGATAGGGAATTTGTCTGTTAAAAATATTTCAAATTTTCACCTTGTAATTTTCAGAATAAAAACAATCATCCGGAAATGTGACAACATATATTCTACAAAGAAATAAAAAGTAGAAATTTAAAATTTGAACTTCCAGTGCATATTTAAAACGTAGAAAACAAACAAATATTTTTAACTAGGATCCTAATTAATGTATTTTCGAAAAAAAAATTGTTGTTGTTTTCAAGTAATAAACATGCTTTTATAATTTTAAGAAGCTGGTAAATATTTCGTTTGCGTTAGTAATAAAATCTTATGAATAAAAAAAGATTAAATAATGATGCCTTTTCTGTTTTCTTTTTTTCAACATAAATAAGCGCATCGTTAACAAAATTAAGATCAATTTTTTTAAAAAACATTGAATATATCTTAATTATACTTCAAACAAATATGATAATTTTTGATTTTCCATGTGGCTTTTTTGTATCATTATTTGCATTTTACATAATTATCAAGATGTTATATTTTTAATTACCGTAAAATGTATTGCCAATTAAATTCTAGAAAACATTAAATTATTAATTTATTTCTTCATTTACATAACATTTTGCCGTCAAATTCATTTAAAACTAATATAACATGTTTGGAAATAGAGGGGGGGGGGTATTTCATCTTATGCATTTGTCTTGTTATATAAAGTTTTGTTTTATAATGGTCTAAATTGTGCGGCATCATTTTTTCTATGATACATTTGTGAAGGAGTGACTTTTGTAATAAAGGCACTCTAGCATTTTTGAGATCGTGACCTCAATGATTTAACATGTGTAAGCGTGAAAGCGACATCTATCCTCTCTTTTAGTTTTAACTTTCTGGAGCGCGTGTGTTTTTCTCGGATTCTACAGTTATGTCGCGGTTAGAAATAATATGTAAATTTTTAGTATCTCAGTTTGCAGCATATAAAAGCTTGGTATTTGATTGTGTGTGGAGTATAGCGACGTAAACCGACAAGTTGCGGATTGATCCAGATCGAGTTATATCAAGTGTTATCGATCCTTCAGTGAGTTGACAAGGAGTTTTGGAAGTCGATTCGAGAAGTTTTCCATTGGTAAGAGTTAATATTAATTACGTTGAATATTTCAAGGTTAATAAAGAGTATATATACAGCCACGGGCTGTCTAATAAGGCTTTATCTAGCAGTCTAGCTGAAGTTTAAGTGAGAAGTAATCCGAAGTGCCCCGATTGAGTTAGTGCCGGAGCTGTGAGTATGAGTTTAATCTTTTAGTATTGTTACCAGTTGTTAAAATTAAAGAACTGCTCCACTGCCCTTGAGCCCTAACCGTTATAAATAAACTGATTTTATCTTATATTCTGAATTATGTCTGCAATCACCACCCAATACGAGCACACATTCGTTACACATTTACGAATTAATATATTTTATTAATGCAATTAGAAATTCTATATTACAGCAAGACAAGTTATTGTCTTATTTTAATTAATATTTTTTCTTAATTAGAAGATTAACACGTTGACTGCCACGGAGAAGCTAAAATTTTTGATGTTTTGAGTAATTATTAAGAACGTATATTCCTGTAATAAATAAAAGTTAAGTATAAATTTCAAATAATTTTTCAGTAATTACTAAAAAAAATGTGTATTTTCTAGTTTTATTTCATATTTTAGAGTATCAGTTATCGGTCAATAAAGCGATGTAAGTGAAAATTTCATAAAATTACTTTCCCTCTCTAAACCGGTTCCGAAAATTAAAATGTCATCCTAAAAAATATCTGCTAACAAAATCGAAAAAGTAGGAAAGAAGCGATATAGAGAGGGACCTCAGCTATCCAATGCGAAAAGAATTATTTAAAAATGTAGAAATGGAAACGAGTTATTAGAAAATAATCTACCCATAGGAATAGCATTTGCTCGCGAGTGTCTGCACTTGCAGAGACAGGAGCCTTAACGTGTTAATGCACCCATGTGTATAGTGGGGTAGATTCCATTTGAAACATAGGTGCCGGTCAGTTCTGCCAACCTCATCTTGCATAATGCAGCTGATAAACTTAAAAATGGTCTCAAGGGGAGAAAAAAAATTTTTTTGGGTGGAAAAATACAGAACTTCATCATTTCTTAAGATATTAAAGTCAATTATTTTTTTTTTAAATGTTCTTAATATTACATAAAACTCTTGTACTTACAAGTTTTTGATAGATAAGGATAGTTTTCTACAACTATGACTGAAAGAAAAATTAAAAACGAAAACAAAAGGAGGGGATGAAAAAAGAAAAAAAAAACACAAGTTGAATGTTGAATCTGCCATTGCAGAATTCAGTTTCGCCTCCGATTAAGAAAAAAAAAAGATTCGATAGAGGTCTTTTAGAAGGACGACCCCGTTTAGAATGCAATGAACTAACTTCATTTTTCTTGTGTTTATCAATATAATAGCAAACTGAACGGCATGAAATACCCAATTGATTAGCAATTTCTCTCTGAGACATTGGAATTGCGGAGTTATAAAGAGATACAATTCGGCGTGCTACTTCTTCATTGACTAGATTCATCAAAAACGGATTTTTATTTTAGTTTAAACATTTTTTTATAGACTCTGAGAAGAAGGAAATGTATTTTAACAATAAAATTGTATGAATGTCTCGTTTTAACGGCCAGATTACGAAACTTGTCGTTGGGGGCAACCGTAATACTTACCCGTCATGGATATGCATTATATAATATGTGAAAATAAAATATGTAAAAACTATTTATAAAATGCATTGCAATTCCAAAAGAAAATTTAAACGTATATTTAAATATTCTTTATATACATAGTAATGCTCCATTAATGAATTGCTGATGAACCCATTCCGACAAATTATGTAAAATACCAAACTACACAAGTAGAACCGGATTACGTAAAACAAACATCCTTATAACTCCAAAAACAATAATCATATTAACTAACAGTTTACTGCGTCAGATAAGGCATCTCATTTCCAATTAAAACATACCTTTGAATTGAAATTTGAAGAGAATACAGGGTCATGAAAAATCGAAGAATGTGGAAAACAGGATTACAAATATCTCGGCAACTATTAATCCGACTTCGTTCTTGATGCAAAATTTGTGTTATTTTATTGCCTTTTACGTCCTTTCCTTAAAATAAAAAAAATCGAAAATTTTTATATACCTTTCATCAGAACGAATTTTTCGAGAGTCCGAAAAAAATAGTTCCGGATAATCGAGGTGACTGATATTAAATAGGCTTCGTCCTATTCTTACTTACTAAGTACATAGAAAATTTTAAGTCTCTATCTCCATTTGTTCGTGAGCTAGAAAGTTTACAGACAGACAGACGGACGGCAATTTTTTTTTTCTAAAAATATGTTTTTCGGAATCTCCAGTATCTGAAACGAGTAAATCCGTCAAACGACGATTTCAAAACGATTGCAAGACTTACTGTAAATTACGTATGATAGGTAAGTAAAAATGGGCCACATATTTTGACACTCTTTTTAGCTTGTCTGACAGTAATAGCATCAGAGGTTTAAAAAAAAAAAAAAAAAAAAAAAAAAAAAAAAAAAAAAAACTAATTTTATTTTAATTGTGACATTATTTTCACTAACTGAAGTCCTCTGATAGTAAAATATCAATCTCAGTGTCCATAATGAAAAGAAATATTGAAATGTAATATCGTTATGAGTAAAAATACGATGTTTTAAATAGTGACGTCATTTTCTCTTCAAATGTTTTTTAAATGCTACTGTTATTTGTAATATGAAAAAGGCATCCGTAATAATATTGTAATTCCCTTTTATCTGGTAGCTGAATGGCATCATTTTCCTCGTTTGAATTTTTCTTATTTTGCTTTAGACATTAATTTTTATCATAAATTATTTTCTGTTATTTTATTTACATTATTAATATTATTTCTTAATAAATATATTCTTTTATCTCAATTAGTGCATAATGATACGCAATCCTTTTATTGTGGTTAAATTTTAAGAAAACAATTGACTTTGTTCTTTTAAATGCGAGGACACGTTCACTGATGAGATCAAGCTTCAGATAATGGAAAATAAATTTTTATTATCGAGAGAAAAGCTAAACTGAGTTGCCACCATTTGAAGAAATATCGTAAAAAAGCATTTAAAATTAAAAATAAAATATAAAAATGGAAATAAATTAAAAAATAGCTAAAATGGGCACAACTACAAATAAATAGCTTTCATTTAAAAAAATAATTATCAAAATCGGTTGAGTAGAAAATTCAGGGATGATGACACATTTTTAGCTTGTCTGAAAGAAATAGCATCGGAGGCTAATAACTTTATCAATTCATTACATATCAAATACGATTAAATTTATTTTACATCTTCTCTATAATATCTACATCTTTTACTTTAACATGTTTTTTATAGCAAAAATAAACTAAATAAAAATTGGAGTTGAAAAAAAAATTAAATCCAAAGTGCTTATATTCTCACTCATTCTTAAAATCATTTTTTTTTTTAAATGCATTCAAACGATAGGCTTATTTCCCAAAGCAATGTGTGAAAAATTGAGAAAGTATTCAAATAACAAATTGCTTATTATCTGATTCACTTTAAATTCATTTTTGCTCTGATATGCATCCGACTGACAGGTTCTCTTACTTAGGAACTGCATAATAGGCAGTATTGGCAAGTTTTTTGATACAGAGAGTTTGAGACAGAATGTATTTTTAAAAAATGCTAATTTGAAAATGAGCACTTTGAACAGAATTTTCCAGAGCGAACTTGATTGAAGAATTTAGTAAACATTCAAATAAGAAATTGCTTAATTTTCTTACATATTTAAGAACTATATAATGTGCCGTATACATCATTTTTCATAGTCCTAATATATTTTTTAAAATGATGTCAAAATGTGCATTTGAACCAAATTTCGCTTAAGAGTACTCTGATGAAACCAGATCTTACAGAAAAATAAAATTAAAAATTCGTCAAAAGTGCCCAAATAAAACTGTTTAACTAGGTTTATCTCTAATCATATTTTATTTTTTGTTGTTGAAATAATCACTTGACCATGCGCCTATAGGCCAAGCCGACAGGGATTTTCATTTTTACAGTGTGGACGGGACGTTTTTTGCTTTCTAGTAAGTGTAATATGAAAGTTTTGCTAATGTAACTTTTATTATCAGGGGACCATATAAACATCCAAATTTCGTAACATTTTAATAAATGTCTTTATTGATAAAAAAAAATAATAATTACTTAACTCTATTATGTCTATCTCAAACAGTTTAGAAATTAAACATTGGACAACGTTGAGAGTGGACAGGACACCCTGTATCTTGATCTTTCAAGAAATTGTATTAAAATATTTATATATTGCTTAATATTTTTTAAAGCTTTATAATATATCTTACTCTAAAAGACAGTTTTTATTAATTTCTCTGAAATTGGGTCTTTAAACTGACACAGATTAAACCCAAATAAAGCGTTTAATAATTCAAATATCTATCTATACATATAATAAAACAGTAGGACCCGGTGTGTCTGTACATTGAAGATAATTGACAAAAATGGAGTCAGGGCGATAAAAGAAAACCAATGAAACACAAAAAAAAATTTTTTGAATTTTTTGTCTGTCTGTCTGTCTGTCTGTCTGTCTGTTTGTTCGAGGTTATCTTCGTAACTACTGAATGGATTTTTATGCGGTTATCACTAATGAAGAATGCACACTCCCGGGCAGTGTATAGGCTTTGTTTCATCAAAATCGGACAACAGACAAAAAAGTAACAAAAAGAAACAAAAGAAACTATTAGGTGCGCTGCTCACGTTTTTTAGTACATAACGTTTTTTAGTACATATAAAATCCAATAGATGTCACTGTGCGATTTTAAAACGCGCTATCGTTATGTTTTCGCCAGTCTACTTAAGTATGAGAAAGTTTCAAGCTGGCTGTCGTTCCATGTGGTTTAGTCGGTAGAACGTCAGTGCGCCATACTGATGGCCCGGGTTCGATTCCCAGCATGGAATTTTTTTTCACTATGTTGGCATTAACGCCTATAAGCAATTAAAAGAATTTGAAATATTGTATTCAAGGCGAATTTTCTCTCTGGGAAAATTTCCTTGCATTAATATGTCAGTGTAATTTTTTTTTCGATTTAATTTTTTTTTTCGAAACTTTGTTTTTCTTAAAAAATTACAGTAAATATTTGATATTTCCCAACGTTTTTTGAATGATCGACTTGCTTTTTTTTTTTTTAATGTATGTCTGAATCTTATCTAACTACTTCTTCAAGATTTCTTTAGATAAACCGACCAGCGTAGCGGGCGAAGGCCGCTAGTACATATAATAAAACAGTAGGACCCGGTGTGTCTGTACATTGAAGATAATTGACAAAAATGGAGTCAGGGCGATAAAAGAAAACCAATGAAACACAAAAAAAATTTTTTTGAATTTTTTGTCTGTCTGTCTGTCTGTCTGTTTGTTCGAGGTTATCTTCGTAACTACTGAATGGATTTTTATGCGGTTTTCACTAATGAAGAATGCACACTCCCGGGCAGTGTATAGGCTTTGTTTCATCAAAATCGGACAACAGACAAAAAAGTAACAAAAAGAAACAAAAGAAACTATTAGGTGCGCTGCTCACGTTTTTTAGTACATAACGTTTTTTAGTACATATAAAATCCAATAGATGTCACTGTGCGATTTTAAAACGCGCTATCGTTATGTTTTCGCCAGTCTACTTAAGTATGAGAAAGTTTCAAGCTGGCTGTCGTTCCATGTGGTTTAGTCGGTAGAACGTCAGTGCGCCATACTGATGGCCCGGGTTCGATTCCCAGCATGGAATTTTTTTTCACTATGTTGGCATTAACGCCTATAAGCAATTAAAAGAATTTGAAATATTGTATTCAAGGCGAATTTTCTCTCTGGGAAAATTTCCTTGCATTAATATGTCAGTGTAATTTTTTTTTCGATTTAATTTTTTTTTTCGAAACTTTGTTTTTCTTAAAAAATTACAGTAAATATTTGATATTTCCCAACGTTTTTTGAATGATCGACTTGCTTTTTTTTTTTAATGTATGTCTGAACCTTATCTAACTACTTCTTCAAGATTTCTTTAGATAAACCGACCAGCGTAGCGGGCGAAGGCCGCTAGTCTCGACATAAATGTTACGTAATAGAAATGCATTGAAACTCTCATGTAAAAAGCTGTATGATGTCATGAATAGCTTTAAAATAAGCTTCTCCATGTTTTTCCATTTTCAAACTTTCTGTTCGGTTCATTGCAAAACATATTTTAAATCACTTTGAAATAAAACATTCGATTTTTCTCTTCATGGTAATAAAAGTAGTGATACATTTCCCTGGTTTTTGTTAATGATCATAGAAGCATTTATTTTTGTTCCTAGAAATTTCACAAACGTGTTTAGTGCCCATTACAATGCTATAAATATTTCAAAAGAGTAAGATCTATTCGTATATTATTTTCAGAAAAAGTTCTCATTTAAGCGTGTCCTGGACACCTTAATATATATATATATATATATATATATATATATATATATATATATATATATATATATATATATATATATATATATATATATATATATATATATATATATATATATATATATATATATGTATATATATATACATATAGATATTGATATTGAGTTAAGATTTTGATATATTTGTGATGGTTAATCGTATTATTTGTAAATAAAACCACATAGTAATAATTCTCGATTTTTTTTTTAAATTTTAAATCATTAATTGTGGAATGTTATTTGTAGAATGTTAAATGTTATTTGTAGAATGTTAAATGTTATTTGCAGAATGTTAAATGTTATTTGTAGAATTTCAAATTTGTATAACAAGGCAGAAGTTCTAGTAATTAATTTCAAACTCGGCGAAAATGGCGCGTGCACAATCAGCGTTTTGAAGAAACTCTCAAACAAAGGGTCAGTCGGTAGCTGTTAAGCTACGATAATTCTTTTTTTCAAAAATCGTACGCCGGTTCATTTAAATCCTAGCTGGCTTTCTGAAATAATAAGACGGTTTTCTGAAATAATGTATCAGTTCTCGTGGAATACCATCTTTGTTATAAGAATAAGCCTTTTCCTTTGAAAATAAAAAACAGGCCCAGCATCGTCGTTGTAAACCATGGATTTGTGTTCCTTTGGGTTTTTCTCCAATAAAAGGCAAAACAATCAGTTTCTAATCCTTTATTATTTAGAACACGCACATAAGTTACTCCACAGGTCACCATTCCACGCAAATTAACACTAGACAACTCGCGCTTAAGACTGCATCCTTTCGACGTTCGAAATTATGTCATGATGAGACGGGCCTTCTAACATTTAAAAAATTAGCTGCATTCTGACGCTTTCCTCTCGCAAAATGAGTCTCTCAAATTCCAAGCCAAAACTAGGCCCTCCTCTTTTCCACGTAAGAAATTTAAAGACACATTAGGACTATCTTCAACGCAAAGTTAATCCCAAATCACCATCACCTATTGGTAGCTGGGCGAGACTAGTTGTAAGAACTTATTACTTAACCGCGTAATAGCACAGCCTGCTCACACGCAAAGGCGCATGGACATCCTCCAGCAGACGATTTAATTAAATAATAAACAAAATTAAAGTCTCGATGAATGTTCCAAAAAAGGAAAATGAACCTGTGTACTGAAAGAAAGATTTCGCAATAACACTCCTCTTCTTTTTAAGAAAATAATCAATAGATTATTACTAAGTTATATAAAAAAAAGACATGTGGCACTCGGGGACTGCCGCGGTAAAGCTATTGCATAGCATTTTTTATCAACTTATGCAATTATAATTATTTATTTATATTTCATTTGTGCAGTTTTTTTTTTTTTTTTTTTTTTTTTTTGTCTTTGATATTAATTTAAGTTACACTTTTTGAGCGTGATGACCGATAGCAATTTTTTTTTCTTTTATTGAATAAATGACAAGTTAATATCGTTTAAAATATTTTTATTATCTTACAATACATGTAGGTTAATCAGGAATTTTTATCATTGAAACTATACGTTTATGGTAGCTGAAATAAAAAACATAAGTTTGAGACTTGATATTCTCAAAATATCTGAAAAATATCGCGTCAATATCTGCCGAAGTCTACCGAAGACTGCCAAACTGAAGCGACGTAGCCGGAGTGTTAGGTTTTTTCTCGTTACGGAATTTCTGGATTCTTTCGCCGCGCTCAAAGCCCGCGATAAAAGCTATGCAATACCTCAATAAATTACCAAACAAAATTTGGCCGCGCTACGAAAATTAGATCGCGAGTTATAAGCATTTTAATTTTCCCGAACCTCACCGTGGGGATCTCCTGTCACCAACAATTAACACTGTCTCATAATAAATTACCAAAAAAATTTGGCCGCGCGACGAAAATTGATCGCGAGTTATAAACAATTTAAAATTTTCGACCGTCACCGTGGGGGGTCTCCTGTCACCAAAAATTAACACTCTCTCATAATAAATTAAGAAACAAAATTTGGCCACGATACGAAAATTAGATTGCGAGTTATAAGCATTTTAAATTTTTCGACCCTCACCGTGGGGGGTCTCCTGTCACCAAAAATTAACACTCTCTCATAATAAATTACCAACCAAAATTTGGCCACGATACGAAAATTAGATTGCGAGTTATAAGCATTTTAATTTTTTCGACCCTCACCATGGGGGGGGGTCTCCTGTCACCAAAAATTAACACTGTCTCATAATAAATTACCAAACAAAATTTGGCCGTGCTACGAAAATTAGATGGCGAGTTATAAGCATTTTAAATTTTTCGACCCTCACCATGGGGGGGGTCTCCTGTCACCAAAAATTCACACTGTCTCATAAAAAATTACCAAACAAAATTTGGCCGCGCTACGAAAATTAGATCGCGAGTTATAAGCATTTTAATTTTTTCGACCCTCACCATGGGAGATCTCCTGTCTCCAAAAGTAACACTGTCTCGTAATAAATTACCAAACAAAATTTGGCTGCGCTACGAAAATTAGATCGCGAGTTATGAGCATTTAAAATTTTTCGACCCTCACTGTGGGGGGTCTCCTGTCACCAAAAGTAACACTGTCTCATAATAAATTACCAAACAAAATTTGGCCGCACTACGAAAATCAGATCGCGAGTTATAAGCATTTTAATTTTTTCGACCCTCCCCATGGAGGATCTCCTGTCACCAAAAATTAACACTGTCTCATAACAAATTACCAAACAAAATTTCGCCACGCTACGAAAATTGATCGCGAGTTATAAGCATTTTAAATTTTTAGACCCTCACCATGGGGGATCTCCTGTCTCCAAAAGTAACACTGTCTCGTAATAAATTACCAAACAAAATTTGGCTGCGCTACGAAAATTAGATCGCGAGTTATGAGCATTTAAAATTTTTCGACCCTCACTGTGGGGGGTCTCCTGTCACCAAAATTAACACTGTCTCATAACAAATTACCAAACAAAATTTGGCCGCGCTACGAAAATTGATCGCGAATTATAAGCATTTTAAATTTTTCGACCCTCACCATGGGGGGGGGGGGTCTCCTGTCACCAAAAATTCACACTGTCTCATAAAAAATTACCAAACAAAATTTGGCCGCGCTACGAAAATTAGATCGCGAGTTATAAGCATTTTAAATTTTTAGACCCTGACTATGGGGGGGGTCTCCTGTCACCAAAAATTCACACTGTCTCATAAAAAATTACCAAACAAAATTTGGCCGCGCTACGAAAATTAGATCGCGAGTTATGAGCATTTAAAATTTTTCGACCCTCACTGTGGGGGGTCTCCTGTCACCAAAATTAACACTGTCTCATAACAAATTACCAAACAAAATTTGGCCGCGCTACGAAAATTGATCGCGAATTATAAGCATTTTAAATTTTCCGACCCTCACCATGGGGGGGGGTCTCCTCTCACCAAAAATTCACACTGTCTCATAAAAAATTAACAAACAAAATTTGGCCGCGCTACGAAAATTAGATCGCGAGTTATAAGCATTTTAATTTTTTCGACCCTCACCATGGGGGATCTCCTGTCACCAAAAATTAACGCTCTCTCATAATAAATTACCAAACAAAATTTGGCCACGATACGAAAATTAGATTGCGAGTTATAAGCATTTTAAATTTTTCGACCCTCACCGTAGGAGGTCTCCTGTCACCAAAAATTAACACTCTCTCATAATAAATTACCAACCAAAATTTTGCCACGATACGAAAATTAGATTGCGAGTTATAAGCATTTTAATTTTTTCGACCCTCACCATGGGGGGGGGGTCTCCTGTCACCAAAAATTAACACTGTCTCATAATAAATTACCAAACAAAATTTGGCCGTGCTACGAAAATTAGATCGCGAGTTATAAGCATTTTAAATTTTTCGACCCTCACCATGGGGGGGGGTCACCTGTCACCAAAAATTCACACTGTCTCATAAAAAATTACCAAACAAAATTTGGCCGCGCTACGAAAATTAGATCGCGAGTTATAAGCATTTTAATTTTTTCGACCCTCACCATGGGGGATGTCCTGTCTCCAAAAGTAACACTGTCTCGTAATAAATTACCAAACAAAATTTGGCTGCGCTACGAAAATTAGATCGCGAGTTATGAGCATTTAAAGATTTCGACCCTCACCGTGGGGGGTCTCCTGTCACCAAAAATTAACACTGTCTCATAATAAATTACCAAACTAAATTTGGCCGTGACACGAAAAGTAGATCGCGAGTTATAAGCATTTTTAATTTTTCGACCCTCACCGTGGGGGGGGGGGGTCTCCTGTCACCAAAAATTAACATTGTCTCATAATAAATCATCAAACAAAATTTTGCCGCGCTACGAAAATCAGATCGCGAGTTATAAGTATTTTAATTTTTTCGATCCTCACCATAAGACGGGTCTCCAATCACCAAAAGTTACATTATCCTACCTTATTTTATCTTAAGACGATTCTTTTCTATACACATTCTATCAGAAATTTTTATTATTGAAACTATAGATTTATAGTATCTGAAATAAGAAATATATATGTTTGAGACTTGATATCCTCTAAATATCTGAAAAATACCGCGTCATTGTCTGCCGAAGTCTACCGAAGGATACCATGCCGAAGTCTGCCGAAAAGAAACGACGTTAGCCGAGTGTTAGGTTTTTTTCGTTACCGATGTGTTAGGATTTTTCGCGTTACGGAATTTTTGGATTCGGTCGCCGCGCTCAAAGCCCGTGATAAAAGCTATGCAAGAGCTTAAAAAAATAAAAGAACTTTAGCTGTTAAAATATTGATGCATTACGGAAACTAAGAATAAAAGTATGTTTCAAAAACGTTAGAATTAAAACTTAGGGCGGGCAAATTGGCGCAATTTTTTTTATTTATTACATATATATATATATATACATATATATATAATAAAACAACTTTAAAGAACTTTAATTAGAATTGCTTAGTTTTTACGAAGTAGATTACATGTCTTGTGTTAAACATGTTTCAATATTTATAAAAGAATAGAAGTTTGCTTAGTTTTTACCAAAAATACGATAAATAAAAATCTTTCTTTATAAACGTTCATATGTCCTCTTCAGTTTATTACACATAAAGTTGAAACTAAAAACATCCATTCCTAAAATTTTTATGCACAACTTTGTTTCTTCTAACATGACAGAATTATAAATCATATATGTTTGTTTTCATATAAGTTACATTGAAAAAAGATGACTTTTTTAACTTAAACTACACATGTTAAAAATATAAATTTACATATGCATCTATATATATAATCTAATGTTTAGCCAATTTAAACTGCCAATGCAAATAAACATTTATAATAGTAATTTCTCATTTCAATATTAGTACTCTTCTAATTTTACAGCTTAATGTAAAAATAATACAAAATAGACATACCTAAAGGGCTTAAAATATTATACCAAAGGATTTTAAGCAATGTATTTCTTTTATTTTGAAATACTTCGTTAGAAATCTATGTATTATCTATAAATTAAAAACATTTTTATTTATCAGTTAGGGTTTTTTCTTTATAGCAGAAATAAATATTATGGTATTTTATTTAAAAAACTGTGATAAGACTTAAATTTTCATTATTTTTCGTTTGTTTGTTTAAATAATTCTTTCAACATTGTAAAGAATTCAACTTTATAGATTGAAATGCCTACGTGGGAACTCATCATTGTACTATTTCTTAGATATTTTGGGCCACCCAAGTTGAGGTTTTCGTTGACAAGAGAACACTTTGGTTTAGACAGCCAATATCTTTCTCATAATTTGTCAAAAGATGCCGCAGAATGCTTTTATTTTGATGTGCGGCAGGTGTTAGTTTTTCTCACGGTAGTTTTTGTATGACCTCAGCTATTTTAGGGAACCAATTCTAGAAGACTTTAAGGCTGACATCATGTGTAAATTTTCTCATAGGTTCTACAAGGTCCCTCCCTAATCGAGTTGTTTTCAAGGGAGGACACGAGAGGACAAGAGATAGTTTGGTGTGGAAGCCTGGGAATAAGCAGGCAGCCCAGTGAGAATAGCGGAGAAGGAATCTCCTTACACAGTGAGGAGGGAAAGAGCGAAAATTCGTCGAGGTCCATGGTGACGCTCGTAAATATGATAAAGTGAAGTTGTGAATCTTAGGCCTGTAAGACTCTATAATCTGACTTTCTCTGAAACTTTCTTTGTTCAGGGAGCATTCGCGCAAGACACAGAACCCACTTCTAAAAAAATGCGCAACTGACTGATTTATATTTTAAATAAGACTTTTTGTAAATAAATATTATTTAATTACTTTAATTGGTTCAGTGGGTGAATTTCATCTCATACGCTACCGGACTAATCATTTAGTCCGAAAGGAATTCGCAACAGCTGGTGGCAAGCGGCGGAAATCTGTGTCAAGGCGAACTGGAATACAAAAGGATTATTCGAAAAGAACTTTAAGAAAGTGAAAAGTTTTTTGGGGTTGGAAATCTTAAGGAATAGGTTGATTAAGAATCTGGTGTGTTGTGATAAAAAACTTTGTGGTCTGAATTGCTAAAAAGCGACATTCTATACGAACAGTCTTGGAGATGAAAATAATCTGTGATTACATAGGTATGGAGAAAGCGACTTATCTGAAAGAACTGTAAAAGAGCTCATTATTGGTCGGAGGTGATTGACAGCATCAATGCTAAGGAGCTTCACTTCAAATGGGGTAAGTGAATTCTTTTATCTCAGGTAGCATTGTTTACAGAGTTTAGGAATTTTTATTCCCTGGTAAATGTTTTTTTAGTTTTACCTTTTCGGGTTGAGTTATTGGATTTTGACATGTAAAATGTCTCACTAGTTATCGATGAAAAATTGCATTTAACAGTTCGTTGCAGTAAGACTTTTTTCTATTTGATTGTTTTTATGTAAGATCTTTCTGTGTGCATGTAAAAAAAGTACTTTAAGAATATTAATTATTTTTACAGTTAAAAAATTTTCAGCATATTATCTTGCTAGTGAAAAAGAGTACTAAGAGAAAATTACATGAACAGTTTCTAAATTTTAATAATTTAACGTTCTAATCTGCTTTTAAGGAAATTTTTTTAGGGTTTGGCAAAATGTTTTAAGGTGTAATAATGTTGCATAATGATGGTTGCGGATGAGAGGCATTTTGTTGTTTTCAATGAAATTTTAAACGGGGAAAAGTGTACTTCTAATCTATGTGTAAATTTATAACTAAATGATATATTTTGTGCATGCTTATATATTTTTTCTGTTATTGTATTTTTTGGTATTTGTGTAAATTGTGGCGTTAAATTTTCAAAATGTCAGATTGGAAAAGTTTTAAAAAGGTTGATTTGCAGGTGTTAGCAGAGGAATTGGATATTCAGATTAACGAAAATGACATGATTGCGAAAATAATAAAAAAAATAGAATCGGCAGACTACTTTGATAAAGATTTTGCGTTGGCACAAGCCAAAAATATATCACATGACCGAGAAACTTTGTTAGCGGAGAAAAAGGAAAGAAAAAGAATTGAGAGGCAAGGTAAAGAAAGAGACAGGGCATATGAATTGGAAAAACTGAAATTATCGCAAGAGGCAGAGACGCGTAGTATAGCATCAAATAATGGGGAGGAGAGAAATAATAAAATGCTTTTAAAATCCTTAATAAATCGTTTTGATGAAAGTCGCTCAGAAATATCTTTATTCTTAAATTAAGTTAAATTAAATTACATTAAATTAAAAAAATAATTAAAAACTCTTAAAAAAAAGAGACAAGCAAAAAGTGTAATTTAGAAGATGATGAATTAGTAACTAATTTATTGGCGCTTGTACCTGTAAATGTGGCAGAATTAATTCTTAGAGAACCAGCGCACTTAATAGATAATTATGAGTATGTGAAAGGTAAATTATTAGAACGGTACAAATTAAATGCAGAATCGTATAGATTAAAATTCAATCAACATCAGAGAAATCCAAATAATCCGTAGAGAGATTTAATTTTTTTATTAAATAGCTATTTGGAAGGTTGGTGAAACTCTTGAAAAATCACGACTTTTCATGAATTAAAGAATCTGTTAATTACAGATCAGATAAAAAAAGAACTTATCAAGATTTGAAAAATTATCTAATAGATGTTTGGTCGAATTTCATTGACCCAGAAATTTTAGTAAAACGATTAGATGAATTAGAAGTTGTAAAAAAATCTCAAAGAAAAAACTTCCATGTGAAATTCTTTGGGGAAAAATTCGAAAAAGATTGCCCGCGTCTAGAGAACAAAAGCACTGAAAAGAATTTCAAGTGGAGAGAAAGCGAATCGGAAAGAGACCGTGTTTTTGAAAAGAGCTGAGTAAACAGATGTTTTTTTCTTTTTTTTTGTAACTCGTCAAGCCATTTAGGGCGGAATGTCCAGAGTTAAAGAAAAAAAGAAAAAGATACTGTTAAAGTGAATCATTTAAGTAAACCTTTAGATTTTGAAAAAGGATTTAAACCTTATTTGAATAGGGCACAAATAAATAGGCGTGAAGTTGTCACTCTCAGAGACAGGGGGACGAATTTGGACTTACTCAGTGAGGAACATGTAACAAAGAATCAATTGACAGGGGACTATGTCTTTGTGAAACAATCTTTGAATTCAAAAATCCGGTGCTTGCCAGTAGCACAAGTAGAAATAGCTTTTGATGGAGTAGGGCTACTTAACACGGAAGCAGGGGCTGTTAATAAAGAATCGGACTTGCGTTACTATCTCTTGGGAAATAAAACGCAAAAGCTAGTTGATTCTGCCAGACAGCACGTAAGCGAAGTGAATGTAGTGATTACCAGATCACAGGCAAGAAAAGAACCTGTAAATTTGATGGATGAGGCTAGGGAAAACATGGAATGTGTAAAGACAGAAGGGATACAGGTTGGGTGTTCGGAATATGAATCAGACGATGCTATTGTAAGGCGTGAAAACGGATTGAAACTTTTAGACAAAGATGAAATTTTGAATTGTGAATTGTTACCTTTAAATGACAAGTTCGGAAATTTAGACAGGTTAGTTGTCAGGAATTCAAGACCGAACAGGAAACAGATACTTTGTTAAAAGAAGTTAGGGAATAAGCGAAACATAAGAAGTCTCACTTTGAAATTATGAATGATTTAGTGTTTAGGAAGACACTTGATAACAAAGGAGGGGAGAGAATACAATTGGTAGTACCTTCAAAATTCAGATTAGATGTTCTAGGAGCCTGTCATGAGAGGATTTCTTTGCATTTCGGTGAAATGAAAACAAAAGATAAGGTGTTGCGTCATTACTTTTGGCCAAATATTATCAAAGAGATAGAAGATTATGTTAAGACGTGCGATAGTTGTCAGCGCGTTGGTAATCCTAAAAAGATAGGGAAAGTTCCTCTCAGGCGTTACTCCTACCTATTGCTGGAGAAATTTTTTCGAAGTTATCCGCTGATATCGTAGGCCCTTTCCAAAGTCAGAAAAATGAAATAGCTTTATTTTAACGGTAATTTGTATGGCGAGTAGATATCCCGAAGCTTTGCCGTTACCTAATGTAAATTCGGAAACTATTATTGAAGCGTTAATATGGGTATACAGTAGATTAGATTATCACAGATAATTAATTACAAACGGATCTTGGGCGTTACTTTATAAGCGAGTTAACGACTACATTCTTAACCCGTCAGTTGTCGCGTGTCGGTCTTTTCGCCGCCCGTATAACTTATGTTCTCCTAACTTGCATCACATTACAAATACAACGGAGATCTACCATATAGCTGACTTTGAAGCTTTCTCGACCACTTTAATGAAGTAACAGGACACCTCTGTTTTTCTTTCAGGTATATTTTTAGAAACAAAGTTGAAATTGGCGAAAAAGTCTACGTAAAAATTATTAATGTCAGTTCATTTTAAATTTTTCTAATTACTCCAGATCTCATGAATAAAATGCATAATTTAAGAAAACTACAAATTTATATGTTTGCTGTAATGTTATTTTCGTATATTAGGTAAAAAATATTTCTTATTTTACATATTTGGTATGCGGTGGGTCAGCGGCGAAAAGACCGAGCGCGACTAATGACGTTGTGAAAAAAGTCGCGACTACTCGCGGGTTAAGAAAATTTGGAGTTAAATTAGCTTATTCATCGGTGTGTAGGCCCCAGTCGAATGGTGGTATGGAGCGGTGGCATCGTTCTGTGAAAAGATTATTGAAAGTACTTTGCACAGAAAATGGTGCAAGCTGGGAGGCAAATTTGCCGCATGCGTTGTTAGACTTAGGGAAGGTAACTCATGATACTACGGGATTTTCTCCGGCTGAGTTAGTACATGGGAAGAATTTACGAACTCCCGAAGCTTTACTATTTGAAAAATGGACGTCGGGCACAGGAAGAGAATGAATTAATTACCGAGTATGTGTTTAATTTGGTTAATAGGCTAAAACGTTGTCAGGAATTAGCAGTTGAAAATATGACCGAAGCGCGAGAAAAGAGAAAGGTGTGGTATGACAAAACGGCGGTTGAGAGAAAGTTTAACATAGGTGATGAGGTGTTAGTTTTAAATACAAACAAAAAGAACAAACTTTCGGTATCGTGGATAGGCTCTGGGAAAATTCTACCTAAAATCTCTGAGAGAAATTATATCGTAAATGTTCCTGGGAGGCGTGGGAAATCTCAAATATTTCACGTTAATCTCTTAGAACCGTATTTTAGAGGAATTGAGTTAGTCAATTTCCTAGCGAAAGATATAGATGAGGTCGAGCACAATATAGACTTGGATATAGCATTTCCGGAAGCTGGTACTGAGATTTAAAACTTTGAAAGTGTTATAAAAGATAGCAATTTGAACTCTAGATGCACCTCGGCGCAAATTGAGCACTTGAGACAATTATTAGATAAATTTAGTTCTTTATTTTCAAATGATCCGGGGCGCACTGATTTAATGAAGCACGATATCGAATGGTTAGAGTATAAACCTGTTAAAATGAAACCTTACAGATCTTCGCCTAGACAAACGGAAATTTTGAGGAAAGATATTAAAAGAATGCTGGAACTGAATATCATTGTTGAAGGGGAATCGGATTTTACCTCCCCCATGATTCTTGAAGAGGCACTTGGAAAAGACCCTCGATCCTGTATAAATTATACGAAATTTAATAAGATCACCAGGGCATTTTTTTTCCTTTGCCGAACATAGAGGACAGTGTAGAGAAGGTTGCCAGTGCAAAATACATTACGGTGTTGGATCTCACAAAAGGGTATTGGCAAATTCCGTTAACCGCTAGAGCTCAAAGGCTGGCCGCTTTGTAACCAGTTTTGGTTCCTATTTATCTCTGATCATGCCGTTAAATGCGTCCTTTAGATTTTCGAAATTTATGGATAAAATGTTAAGAGGGTTGGAAGAATTTTGCTTACTTGATCTTGATGATATGGCCATATTTTCGGAAACGTGGGAGGATCATATGTTGCATTTGGAGAAAATGCTTGTGAGAGTCGAAGAAGCTAAAGTGAAGATTAAATTTGTCAAGTGCAAATTTGCACAAAAGTCTAACAAATACTTAGGACGTGGCCGACGGGAGGGTCATCCTAGGCGAAGCAAAAAATCCGGGCGATTTTGGACTTGCCCACACCTAAAAATAAAACCGAAATACGTCGATGTTTGGGTATGGGTTTTGAATCTTAGGCCTGTAAGACTCTATAATCTGACTTTCTCAGAAACTTTCTGTGTTCAGGGAGCACTCGCGCAAGACACAGAATCCACTTCTAACAAAATGCGCAACTGACTGATTTATATATTAAATAAGACTTTTTTTGTAAATAAATATTATTTAATTACTTTAATCAAACGATTATTATTTAATTACTTGGTTCAGTGGGTGAATTTCATCTCACACGCACAACAAAATGCACAACTGACTGATTTATATTTTAAATAAGACTTTTTTGTAAATAAGTGTTATTTAATCACTTAAATTGGTTCAGTGGGTGAATTTCATCTCATACACTACCGGACTAATCATTTAGTCCGAGAGGAATTCGCAACAAAATTATGTTACATTATCTTTAGATGAAAACAGGGCATTAAATATTTAAGTAAACTTAAATGCTCTTAGACATTTTCATATAAACAAATTAAAAAAATAAATAAGTTATTTAACCAGATCATTACATGTTTACTGCAATATTTGAACTTACAAATGATGCGAAACAAATATTTTTTGCTGATATGATGAAATAACTATTTTTATTTTAATTAAATTATTGGACATAAATCGGACATTTATTACTTTTATGCTATAACCAGGCAATGCATTAAAGATGATAACATTAAAAGTTGATATTTAGGCTTCAAAAGGTGAGGACGTATGGACAACGTCTTGCATTTCTTTATGACACTGCAGACAATCCGTTTTAAACAATTTCTACTAGTTTTACTTATAACAATTTCGTGATTTTTTGTTTATTTTAAACGACTACCGAACATTACAATAAACAAGAATACTACTAAAAATTTTCATTTAGGCTTTAAAATGCATTAGCAGCATTGCCAGCTGTGTGTTTATGTTACTAAAAAACTTCCGTATTTTTAATCATACATGCACATGCATCTCATACTTTATAATAATCTTTAAATGAAGGTACAGTCCAGTGACGACCGTGAAAGTTTGGAGTTTTTCAGTCCGCTTTTGATGACGAAGTCAACAGAAATATTTTATCTATCGTTGTGTAACTTTTACCAACAGAAATTGCTACCTAGAATCAATGTGAAGTAGATTAAGATATTTCCACCTTTTTCAAGAATTAAATTTGTTCTAAGAGGAGAAGTAATAACAATAGGGAAATCATACTATTTAAATTTCAGACCATTGGACATAAATGAAAAATACTCATTTTAGAACAGCCTATAATAGCACTTACTGCTACATATTTTCCTAAATATTGATTTACAAACTGGAGATTCTATATCCATATTTATGTGATATAGATTTTTTTGAAAGGATATTAGATGTAAATGTGTATCGTAACTATAGTATTTATAATTTGTGGATTATTTATATTTCAATCTAAATATACTTAAAAGACACAATTTTCAATCATAAAGATATTAAAGAAAACGTTAAAGTTCGTGATAAAATTTCGTGATAAAGTTCGTGATTTTGTGATAAAATGTGTAAATGAGCCTAGTTCCTGAAACCTTATAAAAATACCGTTTAGTGCGTGACTTTTGTCAAATCTCTTGAAACGTGTTTTAACCGGATTCGTCTACTTTGTAAATCTTATGTTTTAAAACTTTTGACACATAGGCAAACAATTTTTCACATTTGTGTTCAACTTAAATTACCTCACGCTGACAGTTATTCCGCATATACATCATTGATCATTCTGGAATGTCTACTTTATTTTCATGAATTTTATCTTCTAACTTTCCCGTTTTATTAATGATTATATGTTGATTCATTTCATTTTCAAACAAAACGAGAAAACGAAAAGAAACAAGGAGAAGTTTTATGCTGCATATTAATAACTCAGTTACTTTATGCCTGTCATCTAATCGTAAATCATCTTCTAAACGTCCTGTGATTCTAAATTTTCTCAGTTTTTTTCTTTTTCTGCTGAAAAAGAAAGAAAGCATTATTCTTTTATTTCAGTACTAAGCTCTTTTATTTTTTTCGAAATATTAAAGGGGGCAAGGTTAATTCAAAGAAAAAATATTTTTGGGGTAACTAAAAATTTTTGTTTATGGGATCATAATGTATGCAAAAATGTTTATATTTTTCTGTAACCAACACTTGCTATATAAAATTGAGGTTAATCTTAGGATTTAAAGAGATTTTTTTTTTTTAACATAACAACAAAAAACTAATACTTGGACATTATTATTTCTTTCAGTTTAAAACATTCGCAAAACCATTCAATAATTTTGTTATCTAATATTTGACTTGTCATAAATCATCATATAAAGAAACATTTTCATGATTCATCATAAAATATTTTTCTTACATCTCCTAATTCCCAATTATCTTGTTTTGCTCGCTTTTCTGTTAGTGAACCAACATGGCATTTCCGGGCCTTCCATGATAATCTTTAATACTAGAAGATAGCCCGTCAAAATGACGTGTTTGCATTTTTAAAGGATGATAAAAAATTACAACTGTGGTCAATCACAGCCACTTTAGGCTGAAACAATTTTGATTAATACAGCGATTAAACTTGGAAAGGGAAAATCTAACAAAAAAAAAAGAAAGAAAGAAAAGAAAAGAAAGAAAGAGAGAAAGAAAGAAAATTTCAACAGAAATCTGCATTTAAAACTATGACAAAACTATCTGGTAGATGGGGGTGGGGATTTTAATGAAATTTAAAACGCACCCGCGGTTTGCTTAAATAAAAAGTTTTAGTTAAATAGTGTTTTTGAAATCGTGAAAAGATTTCAAAGCGAAGTAAAATGTAGTGACGTCATTTACATCTCCCACTGTAAATCTGATCATTGAAAACGCTCCATTACGACTATGGAACGGTTTCATTGGTCAGAAAATAGATTGCCTTTAAAATCGGAGGTACCTTTTCACAATGTTTTTTATAGATTTAAAATTCTCAAGAGTCATTCACGGCTGTAAAGGAAAAAAATTAAAGCAATCCGAATATAAAAATTTTAACAATATTGCATTTAAAACGCACCTTCGCTTTCCTTTAATAAAAAGTTTTAATTAAATATACACTGTAAAAAATTTGTCACATTTTCTACAGCGTCACTCCACAGTTTTTATAGAAAACGGTTACTTTACTGTGTTATGGAGCATTCTCATTGGTCATAAAAGAGATATTCTATAAAATCTGTAGAGTGCCGCTGCAGCAAATGGATAAAATTTTTAACAGTGTACTTGTTGAAATCGTGGAAAGATTTCAAAGTCAAATAAAATGTAGTGACGTCATTTACAGCTCTCACTGTAAATCTGACCAAAAAGAACGCTCCATTACGACTATGAAACGTTTTCATTGGTGAATGAGTTTCTTTTTCTCGTGGATAGGTTGACCCCGGAATTGTTATATACGGAGGGGTTTTATATATATAATACCTAAAACCACTATTTAATGACTTTATATTTTTATTTGAATGTCTTATTAAAGGAATATGTTGCGGAGTACATTACTGCCTTAGGCAAAGTAAACACTCTAATTCATATGATTTTATATTTTTTAACGAAAATCCATCCAATGGAGTCTACAGTTGGCGAATCACACCCAATTTGACAGCCTGTACCGGGCGTGCTACCTCTTTTGTGTTATGTAAATATTAACTGGATTAAATTTTAGGGAAAATAGTACACATTCAAAGTATATATAGAGTTTTTTTTATAAGAAATCGAATAGAATTACAAATTTTTTAGCACATTTCTCTTATTAAGGTGTAGTGTGTTACAATATTCTGAATACGTTAGGAAATATTTTAAAAGATGTTTTAAAAAAAATAATTTTAATTCTTGTTCTAAAATCATTTCAGTTAAAATGCTAAGAGTTTCATGATGTCAATGAAAATTCCTCGTGACAAACCGAAAGACATCTTCCGAAACAAAATAAGATTACTTTTTTTATGAAAGAGGTACCATGAATCGACTCAAATACATTACAGGCTTTTAAAAAAATATTTTTCTTAACTATGAGAGCTATTATTAAATTCATATTAACTTTTAATGAACTGTGGCATTCCTTTATTTTTATAAAACTAGTCACAATCCTCAAAAACATTTTTGTGTAAATTTAATGCTCATTCAAAATATTTCCAATTATACATAAATTTACTCTTTCACGGCGTATAAAAAGATTTTTCTGTTATCACTCTCATCCACAGAAAAGAGAAACTCAAACACTAAAAAAAAATTACTTTATTTTTATTGGATTTGTTTTATTGTATCGTTTGATATAAAACGCTTTTAAGTGCATGAAAATGTTTTTTAACTCTTTGGGAAATGGTGGTTTTTTAAAGTCGTGAATACACCTTGTCATGTCCGCGATTTATTTTTGCTTTTTTTTATTACTTCGTGATCCTTTAATTTTCTTCTTTTAAAGTAAATGATTTTTGAGCTTTTTTTTCTTTTATTGCGACTCTCGAGTGGAAAGAACCCAACCCATGTCCCGAATAGCGGAGTCTTTAACCGAAACCATGTTGGGGGGAAATCTAAAAATTGAAACTGGATAAATTAAAAAAAAAATCATTAAAAATTTATTAATCAATCTGCTGACCATTTGCATTGGATTCAGACACTTCGCCATAAGGGTGTATTAGGAGGGGAGATCGTCCCCTCCAATTTTTGTAAACTTGGGAAATTTGCGCTTTTTTGTGAAATTCTAGATTTTTGAAAGATTTTTTTTTCTTTTACAGACAAGGTAAACTAAATATGATATTATTGTCGTTTGGTGAACTCTTTTTTGAGTGTTGTAATAGATAAATAATTAAAAATAAATACAAAATGAAAGCAGCAAGACCCAACCTGTCATTGGATTTCTCTATCTTTGAAAATAACATTCATATACCAGACCTTAATTTCTCTAATCTTGTGTATCAACAGCTGATTCTAATTCATATTGTACAATCATAATATGAATTTCATCAAAGCCCTGTGAACGACCACAATTTTATTTACACAACAATAGATGAAATGTTAAATTTGAAGTTGTAATTTATGCTGGCTTTTGACGAACGTAAATCATAGAAGAAGGCCATAGAACTTCGTTCTAAGCATCGGTTTATTGAGTTAAGTTCAAATCTTACTTTAGCAGCTAGAGTCTAGCTCAACGATTTTAAAGTAAGATCTCCAACAGAGTTTTCCTACACAGTTCAACCTGCCCGGTAAATCAAACAGAATCGATGCTTTTAAAAATTCACATAAACTCTCTCTCAAGCGTGTTCGAAGTAATAATCCTTGATATAGTTAGGCCCCATTAGCTATTATATCTATATTCGGAAGCTGATTTCTTTATTGTTTACTGCTACATAGAGAGATCTAGAGTGCTTCGAAACTTATAATAGTCAGGACGTCTAAAATGTTGTCCGTCTGTGGTTTAAGTTATATCTTTATACTGTCAAGTTGAGTGTTTGGAGTGGAATGTATTTTAAGTCAAAAGTAATGTGTTAGATATTTTTCTGAAATGTATATTATGTCGTTTTTCTATGTGAGGGGGAATATTTAGGTTAATATGTGAGTCTATTTATATCGTATTATTGAGTAAAATTGAAATGAAAGAAGTGTATTTAAAATTTTATCAAATGAACCAATAACTGGAGTTTTTATGACTTTAGTTTCGGGGTTTTCTTTGGTAAGTAATTTTTTTGTATAAGTACTATTAACATTATACAAATATTGTACGTATCATTTGAAATGGATGTTGGGTGATTCAAGTTCAGAAACTTTTGAGTCCCCCTTTCCCTTAAATATTTGTAGCTACACCTCTAATTGTATTAACCGGAATCTGAATCCGGTAAGCTTAAATAGGGTAAAATTTCTTCATCTGAATCTGAATCTAATATGTGGAATTGATTAGAATTTCATTTTTTAAATGGCTTATACAATTTTTTAAAGTATTTGTTTTCTATATTTAGGGGAATATTCGACGTAGTATTAAGCGCACTCTCTTCTTTGCGACGAAACTTTCAGGAGACAGCGATATAAAATTGAGTAGTTTAAATTTATTTAAAAGCTTTAAAAACCGTTGTATATTCAATATTCCAGATCAGCAGTAAGCAAAATTAAATGCGCTATTAATTCGGTTATTATCTTTAAACAAACTCCTATTAATTGCAGGAATAAGTTTGCCTGTTTAAAACAACAGGCAAACTTAAAATTCTTTCACTTCATTTATTTGAGTCTCACGCACTGGCAGTGGAAAGAATTTTTGTTTAAAAAATAATTACATGTTATTCGCACCATCTCTATCTTCTTGATTTTTAACAACAAAAGAAAAAAACGTAGACTATTCAATTTCCTTAACAGATGATAATTACACATGAGAGTTTTTAACTGAAGTCTTTCTAATACGAAATCTGTAGTTTTATGATTTCAAAAACATTTTGAAACTGAAATAAAGAAATTGATTGATTTAATTGAAATAAATTATTTGAACAACAACCATATTACGGAGATATCTTTATTCTGTAATGAATACACAGTATATACTAAATCTGGCGTCTTGTATCACCCGAACATTTTCATATCATGGAACTGACATGGCGTTTTAAATATTTCAGACACGAAAATCTTATAGCTTCACTTTGATCAACTCTTTTCCTAACATGATATACAAATGACGGATATACAAATAAATAATACTTATGTAATACATAATGATAACAGTACAATCTAGATTTTGACATTATTCATTTATCTCCCTAATAAAGTATTTTAATAAAGAAAAAATGTAAGCTATTGCTCTAAATTCAATACTTCGTGAAATGAAAAAAGTTAATATTATCTAAATTTTCTAAGCACAATCCTTACTTTTATAAAATATTTATCGGTTTAGAAACAATTAATTTTAACCTTAACCCAAAATCTTTTTTTTTTAAATATGGAATAACAATTATTTTAGAAACTCTAAATATCTTTTTCTCCAAACATTATCGTGACATTTTTATGAACAATATAATACATTCTGCTGATAATAAATCACAACACGACTGATAGTTTGAAAAAATACGATGCCACATGGAATAATCTTTTAGAGTTATAAATTTAAAAGAAAAGAAAAGAAAAAGGCAAAAAAAAAAAAGAAATAGTTGACTCGTACAAGGCTTTCTCACCGTAAACTTTTTTTTACTGATACGTCTTTGTATTATTTTTTCATTATCTATAGTTCTTTTTATCAACCAACATGATTTAACGACATTTAAGTGTGCTATGTTAAAAGTCGTTTGCAAAAGTTTTCGAAAAATGCATTATTCACAGCTGTACCATTCATCGCTGCATGTGATTGATCATGATCAACTCCATTCAGCCATTGATCATTCATCACTGTACATGGGAAGAAAAAAAATTCTATCATCTGAATTAATTTATAAGTTGGATTTCATCCATATTTCATCTGTATTTAGCCCAGATTTATCCTTTTGTTAGTGTTTATGTCACTATTAATTTTATTTTAATATTTTGTAAGTTTATCAATTTGTGCGAAACTTTTTAAACACAAAATTATTTACCTGAGAAGTGATAATGTTTAAAAATCATAATAAAAACTGATATAATGATAAAAACTCGTATACTGATACTCATATATAGTGCTTCTCAAAAGTATATGCACAGGTGATTTTTTTTTAAATAACAGTTTAAAACATTAAATTAGAATAACAAAATAAATATAAGCATATGGAATGATAATACACGTTTATTACATTAAAGAAATATAGTATTGATTTTATATAATTTTTATTTAAAAAAATCAAAAGCAATGTAGACTATCCCAAAAATACACGAACATTTTGAGTATTTTACATTTAAATTAAATTTTTGGATCCTTTATTTTTGAATTGAAAATACTGTCAAATATTTTTAAAACTATCAGTTTCGAGAATGTGTGGCTTTAAAGAGAAACAACTCTTCGCTATTTGTTATTTTAAATTAAAGCCGTTTCGTTTTACGGAGGGAGTTTAAGGTCTAACGATCTGCTGTTAAAGACTGTTATGGCGTTTAAATAACACTAAATAAATATTACACAATTAGCTAATACAACGTGAACTAGGTCAAATGAGTCTTAACTTCCGGGTATTTTTGCCACTGGTGCTTTAAAGTAATGATTTTAAATAAGTAGTTCTAAAATGCAACATTTTAAATTTGACATAATTTTCACCAATTTGTTTTTTTCTTTCTGTGTAACACTCACGCGAAAATATTTTTATCGTGAGAAAGAAAATATCATTATTAGCATTGTCTTATTTTGTTTTATAAATCTCACGTAATTTCTCGCACTTACGATTTTTAACGCGTATTAATAAATTTATTATTTTATAAATTTTCTCTTTATCTTTTAAAATCCATATATAAATATAGTTTTATTCTGTAATTTTTAATATTTTTCTGTTTTTAATGCGCAATATTTCTTTAATTTTAATCTTTTATAAAATATGTAATACATATGTCTCGAAATGCTTAAAATTTGAATTTAAATTAGAAATAAATCTTAAAAAATTGAGTCAAATTTAAACAATAAATTCAGTCGACACACTGAGATATTCTAATATATAAAATGATCTAAAAATAATTAAATTCGTGCGTAGAATTTTTGTACTTGTAACACTTGTTTAATGGAACGATTTTGAACAACTTTAGCATTAAATATCTCGTCAAATAATTTTTATATTAAAAAACTGCCTGCACCAGCTTATTTATAAAACATCTCTTTATAAAACCAATTATTTTACTTACCCATCATACGTAGTATAGGGTAAGTCTTGCAATCGTTTTGAAAATCGAAAATTTTTTTTGACAGATTTACACGTTTTCGACACTGGAGATTTCGAAAAACATATTTTTAGAAGAAAAAAAATTGCCGTCCGTCTGTCTGTCTGTCTGTAAACGCTCTATCTCATGAACAAATCGAGTTAGAGACTTGAAATTTTGTATGTACTTAGTATGTAAGAATGGGACGAAGCCTATTGAATATCAGCAACCTCGATTATCCGGAACTAATTTTTCCGGATTCTCGAAAAATTCGTTCTGATGAAAAGTATATAAAAATTTTCGATTATTTTATTTAAAAAAATGCATGTAAAAGGCAATAAAGTTTTAGTATTATATTTAGTATTATATTTTATTTAGTATATAATTTTTAGTATTAATTATTGTGCTCTCACATACATTACTGCATTATTCAAATTGAAGAGATTGTTTCAAAGATACTCTCTCCTTTAGCATTCAAAACTCCTTAATTTTTTTAAAGCCTATTTATTACTCTGATTAAACATCTTATGAGAATCCAGAACCAGCTGCCTTGATTAACTTTGCATGTCTCTGCATAAATTTTGTTACGTTCTCAAACGGATATGCAATGTTTAAGGCAATAAAGTTCATTATTGGATCAAACGAAGTGACATGAATAATTTACGTTAGAAATGATTTAACAGGAAATTTTACTTATAAAAAAATGTTCATCTAACTATTTCGTAGTAAAGTGAAAGCCTTTTAAACAAGGAAGAAAAAAAAAAGATTACTCCGGTTAAAAATTTAACAATGACAAGGCATTTAATTATATAGATTAGCGCAAATCAACTCATTACAATATGAAGAATTTTTAAATGTTATTTATTACCTTTTTAGGTTATTTTTTAAAGCCTATTTATTACTCTGATTAAACATCTTATAAGAATCCAGAACCAGCTGCCTTGATAAACTTTGCATGTGTCTGCATAAATTTTGTTATGTTCTCAAACGGGTATGCAATGTTTAAGGCAATAAAGTTCATTATTGGATCAAACGAAGTGACATGAATAATTTACGTTAGAAATGATTTAACAGGAAATTTTACTTATAAAAAAATGTTCATCTAACTATTTCGTAGTTAAGTGAAAGCCTTTTAAACAAGGAAGAAAAAAAAAAGATTACTCCGGTTAAAAATTTAACAATGACAAGGCATTTAATTATATAGATTAGCGCAAATCAACTCATTAAAATATCAAGAATTATTTTCTTTCCTTTTCAGTTTTCAGATACACGAAGAATCCGATAAAAAATGACAAGTTTAAAGTTTAAACCTCTGATGTTTTACTTTACAGAAAAAAAGAAAGAAAAAAAAAACATTGTTTCCTTTAGTTATATTGAGATTGAATTTTTGTTTAATGTTTGTTTTTTAAACTGTTTAATACTATTTTGTAATTTATTTTTTGTTCTCGGAAGTTATCCATTTGGCTTAATTACGTTAAACATTTCCTTTTCTCTTATTCTATTGCCCATGAAATTGCTTGAAAAGTGAGTAGATGTAATTACTCCTTTAGACATTTTTAAGCTTGGAGATTTGTTTTCGTTCCTGTAGATTGTAAAACACTGGGAAAGTCTTTCCTTGTGATATTATTAAAATACACTTTGTCTGTTTGTGATACATGTCTGTTTAATTGTATAAGCTTAATTTAAAATGTTGCAGATAATTCATACAGTTTTAATAAAACCAAATTTGTAATAAATTGCACTTGTATACTGCGTGCCTGAACACGAGTCTTGAATTAATAAGTTAAACGGAAATTAATTCCAAAAAAAGTGCAATTTAGAATGTATTTTGAAGGTTTTCTCCTCATTTAAATATTTATTTTAAATTACTAATTATTTCAAATCGTGCATTTAAGTCTTTATTGTTTCTATCTTATCAAATTCTATGTTTCTGTAAATACTATATGACAGAAATCATGATTTTAGAGCGCTTTCATTCCTGCATACCTTAAACTTCCGAATTTTTAGAAACTTTTTTAAACGTGCCTTTTCACCTCTCAAGTAACAGATATCAAATTCAAGTTTCTATCTCTAACATTTTCAGACACATCATAGCATTAAAAGTTTTTAGAACGTTTTCTTCTCATTTCATGTAAAAAGATGAAACAAGTACAAAGCATTCTAAATTCTTTTGTAATTTTTTAAGTAATTGTTCTACGTTCACTTAAGTATTAAAAATAACCACCAATTATAATCTCAACTTGGCCTGCAGCCTGGCAAAATCCGCAATTTAAAAAAAAAAAATGCGCTATTAAAACCTATTAAATTTTTAGTTTTGTAAAAACTGTTCTATGTGAGAATTTACGTTTTAAAACGAAAATACATATCAAATTATTATCTTATAAAATTAACAATTTTAAATAAATATTAATTTATATAGTTTTCTGCGCATTTTACAACACAATATCGAATTTTCAACCAGTTGTTTATATCGTCCATACGCATCTTAAAAGTAACCACCATTCTTAATTTCAAGTTTCCAGCCTAAACAAATCTAATGAAATATTAATAAAGTCCTTCCGGCAATGCCGGGAGGAAGAGGTAGCTTTCATATACTTATATATTTATTTATTTATTTTAAAGTAAGTTACATTGTTCAAAAATACTAAGCTCAAATTAGTGGAAATAATCTTTAAAAATTAGTGATTTTATAAGATTAAATACTAGTTTTTGTCAAGACTGAATATTAATAGGAATTTTTTAGAAATTAGTCATCTTTTATTCAACCTGGTTTTATTTTAACCGATTTAGAGAGTCACCAAATTCCACGATATCATAAAGTGTATGCCATTTTAAAGCAACATGATGGATCGTTCCGATCAGACCGTTTCAAAATGTCAGCCATAAGCAAAATTCAAAGTGCTATAACTCAATCATTTTTTAAGATATAGACAAAATAAAAAGTGTTCTGGAATCGTTGTTTTAAGTTTTAACACGTAAAAGAAAAATATTTTTCAACTTTTAATTTTTTCGCATTTAATTTTAAATTTTAAATTTTTTTAAAAATTTAAAATGGCTACCATTTTGAAACAAAATGGTGGATGATGCTGGCCAACGAACTCGGTTGAGACATTTGTATGTAGTATGTACATACCAAGTTTCATTGAAATCGGTTCATAAATACGCGTGTTATCACGTGACAAAATCAGATCGTTTCAAAATGTCAGCCATAAGAAAAATTCAAAGTGCTATAACTCAATCATTTTGTAAGATATAGACAAAATAAAAAGTGTTCTGGAATCTTTGTTTTAAGTTCTAACACGTAAAAGAAAAATATTTTTCAAATTTTGATTTTTTCGCATTTAATTTTAAATTTAAAATTTTTTTAAAAATTTAAAATGGTCACCATTTTGAAACAAAATGGCGGATGATGCTGGCCAACGAACTCGGTCGAGACATTTGTATGTACTATGTACATACCAAGTTTCATTGAAATCGGTTCATAAATACGCGTGTTATTACTTGACAAAAATCAGATCGTTTCAAAATGTCAGCCATAAGAAAAATTCAAAGTGCTATAACTCAATCATTTTTTAAGATATTGACAAAATAAAAAGTGTTCTGGAATCTTTGTTTTAGATTCTAACACGTAAAAGAAAAATATTTTTCAAATTTTAATTTTTTCGCATTTAATTTTAAATTTTAAATTTTTTTAAAAATTTAAAATGGCCGCCATTTTGAAACAAAATGGCGGAAAATGCTGGCCAACGAACTCGATCGAGACATTTGTATGTACTATGTACATACCAAGTTTCATTCAAATCGGTTCATAAATACGTTAGTTATCGCATGACAAAAATCAGATATATATATATATATATATATATATATATGTCAACATTTGGACGGAGGGTGGTTTTGGGGTCTGGGGGTCATGATCGGTGAAAATATACCAAAATTTTCCGGAAGTGCTTTCCTCCGGACGGCTGCAATAGGTAGCTTTTTACTTTTTGTAATGAAAGCTACCTAACAGAAAGTTCCTAGACAGTTTTTCGCTTATTTTGTTCTTTTAAATTTTACATTATTTAAAAGCCGTTCTTAGCCAGTATTTACATCTTAAAAATAAACTTTATGCCTAATTTCAAGCTTTTATACAATCTGTATCACAAAAAATACAATTTGGGCACAATTTTTGTTCCTGCACACATTTAATCAATTCGAGTTTTAAAAAACTGTTCTAGATGAGGATATATTCCAAAAAATAACGAAAATGTCAACTTTCAAGTTTCTAACTTTAAAAGCTCCAACTAGACTGTAATTTAAAACATCTAGTGCTGTTTTTGCTCTATAAATTTTAATTATTTTAGAAATTGTTCTTAGTGAGAATTTATATAGTAAAAGAAACCAACACTCGAAATTCCAAGTTTCTACAACAATTCCATCACAAAAACCGCAATTTTAAAGTGATTTTTGCTGTATTATACATCGAATTTTCAAGAAACAGTTATTGTCGAGTATTTACGTCTCTAATGTAGCATTTGAAGTTTTTAAATCTGGCAGGTCTAAACTTATAATAGTTTAGAACGAGAACTTATTTTACTCTTTTTAAATTTTAATTATTTTCAAAAACGCTATCAGAGATCATTTTCTTTAAAGCAACCATCATCATGCCAAATTTGAAACTGTTCCATAGCTAACGTATCGCATACATTGAACATTTATAGCTTTTTTTGTTGTCATTGTTGTTATTGAACATTTAAAACTTTGAAGTAAACTAGAGCTGTTATGATCTACAATTTACTTGTGCATAATTACAGCAATGATAAATTTTAAGTTTCCAGCTCTATGAGTTTTAAAAAAATCGTAATTTTCGATGTTTTCCGCCTATGTTTCTCTTTTTAAAATTTAAAATCTTTAGAAACTGTTCTTAATAAAGCTTTATATCTTTGAAGTAAACACCAATTAAAACCTTCTTACACGAAATATATTTCAAAAATTGCTAATTTGAATTTTTATGGATCTAGCACAGTTTAAAATTTCGCTTTTATAAAAATATCTTGTGCCCAAAATTTGACGTTAACGGAAAAGACACAATAAATTTCAAATCTCTAACAAAACCAGTTCAAAACAAACTATAATTTAGAACGTTTTCCGGTAATTTCACACTTTTAAATTTTCGAATTCGTTATAAACCTTTAATGACTAACATTTACATCTTAAAATTAATCATCATACTAGATTCCAAGTTTCTATATGAACTACATTGTGTCGCGCCATTTTAAGTTTTAAAAAAAAAGCTGTTTTAGTCGAATATTTACACCTTTAAATTTATAGCCATACCAATTTTAAAGTTTTCTACCCCAGCAGTTCTAAACCAGTCGTAATTTAAATCGGTTTAAAGAATTTTACCATCGTAAATTTCGAATTTTTGAAAATTGTTCAAAAAAGATATTTACATCATAAGTATTAAGCAATTCACCAATTTTGCTTCTTTTCTCCAACAATCGCACAAAAAAACGCAATTTTAGAAGTTTTGTTTTTTCTTGATCCTATTTGGGTGTTGTTCTAACAGGGGTCGGAGCATATAGGACAAATTTTATTCTTCTCACCAGTATATTTTATCAATAATCTTCATGAGATATTTTTAAAAGATGTACAATAGGAATATATCATGAACGTAATTGCTAAAAGATACTGGTAAGAACAATAACATTTGTCCTATATGCTCCGACCCCTGTTCTAACGCCATAGAATATATCCGATGCTGAAGTAGAGATGGTAACCATGATTTTTTCTCCATTAATTTTTAAATCGGCACGGTGATTTGTTTGTACAAACAAATAAGCACAGGAACATCACTTTGTTATAACATTATATAAGTTTTTAAAAATTGTTTTTAAAATTTATTTTAATGTTCAAAATAATTCCTTTTTAAATATTTTAAGAAAAATTCATAAAAAATGACTATAAATAAACTAAAAATATGCCTTTTCTCCATAAATCTCCAAATAAAAAAAATTATAAATAATTTCATTAAATTTCAATAAAGTATATAAACAAAGTAGAGTGGAACTCCTAGTTACCTGAGTTTACCCCAAGTTAATTTAAGTTACCTGAGTTGTACGTTTCCCTCAGTTATACGTTCCTTGTCGGTGATCCGGGATGTTTCCTATTAAAAATTAGCTGAGTTATACGTCTTTCTCTCATACGTTTCTCTCAGTTGTACGTTTCCCTCAGTTATACGTTCCTAGTCGGTGGTCCCGGATGTTTCCTATTAAAAATTAGCTGAGTTATACGTCTTTGTCTCAAACCTTTCTCTCAATTGTACATTACGATTTTTCATATCCGGACAAAATTTTGTCTTCCTTATACATTTTGAAGAACTTTTTCAAAACGTTTGCTGTGCGTTGCCTTCCATCTTTGCCGACAACTACTCTGATGTTTCTGTGAACCAAACTAGTCAAGTGCAAAAACAGACAGGCAATAAAGACCGGAATGATTACATGCAATGTTGAATTCAGACACTTTTTGCCAGTTTTATGTGTCTCCGGAAGGACATTAGACAATTCTGAAGGAGGTGGGAGGAGAAATTGCTGTTTTTTGGCTGTAGCACAAAATATCAAATCTCTCTGCAGGAGCAACTAATTGCTCCGAGAGATGTCCACCCAAGCCATTCTCCTCCTGAATTCTCCTCTGATTGCATGCATTACTATCACAACGCTGCTGTTTGCGGAAAAATAACCAAGTGATTTTAACTTAGTGATTGGTTAGGGATTAAGTGATGGTTAATAGTGAATAGTGAATAACTAATTATAATTTAGGGAAAAAAATAACTGAAAAGTGATTATTAAACTAGTCGGATGTGCAAATCCCAAAACTTTCTTCTATACCATACGTACATTTTGATATTTAAAAAAAATAGTTACTCAGGTTAACGCTTTTATATTTTTAATTCAATACTATACCAACTTTGAATTTCATCTTAAATTTCTGCTTCAGTCAATTAAGTGGAGTAAAAACGAGTTTCCTTCTCTGCACGAGCCGATGAACCGTAGAATGATAGCAATTTTTTTTCAAATTCACGGAGGATCTATTTGCCATACCAAAAAATAATCATACACAAAAATTTTAGTTCAGTTCTAGGCATAACTTCATACACTTTTAGAAGGTGCAATACTGAAAATTGCGCAAAAATTGCTATTGCCGCGCCCCCTTCCGGCCGATTTTATTTTTTAATTCAGGGAGAGCCAACTAGCCATAGCTTTAGCTATGCACAAAAAATTTGGTTTAATTCGATGCATAACTTCAAAGACTTTTGATCGGTACAATATTGAAAATGGCACAAAAGCACGATTGCAGCGCCCCCTTCCGGCGGATTTTTTTTCAAATTCAGGGAGGACCAACTAGCCATAATAACTATACAAAAAATTTGGTTCAGTTCGATGTATAACTTCATATACTTTTGGTCGGTACAATATTGAAAATGGCACAAAAATCGCGATTGCAGCGCCCCCTTCAGGGGGAATATTTCAAAATTGTAGGAGAACCTGCTTGCCACAGCCAAAAACATTCACAAAAACTTTTGGTTCAATTCTATGCATATCTTCATATACTTTTTTGATGGTAGAATGGCGACTTACGGATATACAGACACACGTACACACAGACACACGGACACACGGACAGACAGAACTTTTGTAAAAACATGTTTTTTGGAATCTCTGACCCTTAAAACGTGTAAATCCGTCGAAAACTAGAAGTCGAAAAGAATTTTGATTACAATATTTTCTCCTATTGCAGATAGAAGAAAGTAAAAATGCAAAAGTGTAGTTAATTAATTACTTTATGGACGGTTCATATTGACTGCTTTTATGATGACGGTATAATAGAGTAGGTAACTAGCATGTATGATGATGTGTGTGCAAAGTTTATTGTCCAATGTCGATTTTGCAGAAAAGAACCAATCCTAGATAAGTAACTATTTTAATAAAATTTAGAAAATTGCTGAAACGCTTTTTTGTGTTAATGATTTACATGCTAAATCAATTACAGTGATTTCTTTTGAGTAAGCAATACGCGTAGAAAATATTTTTAATAAAGCTGTTGTAATGAAGTAACATCATGTGTATTTTTCGTAAGTATTTTTATTTTTTACCCTGTTCCATTCCCGCAGATGCATTATGAAACCTTCCCATTTTATGAAACTTACATTTTTGACATAAAATGCAACTTAAAATCCTCAGCAAAAGAAGTTTTCAAGATATATTAAAAAAATAATTCCGATAGACCTTAACTGAGTTATACGCTTCATTGAGTTATACGTTTTGTTGTACGGTACCGAGCAAAACGAATAAATAGATTTCCACTGTAATCTCCATTATTCTTAGTGTCTGTATTCTTAAAACAAGTAAGAAAAATCATGCATTAAGCATAGATTATGAAGCACTTTCCAACGCTTCAAGAAATCTTTAACAAAACGTCGTTATTTAGGTAAATAAGTATATAAAGCCAAATATTTATTCCAGTGGTATTGAACAGCCCTGTATTTGATCTGTAATCTAATATACATACTATATAATATGAAATTTTAGTTTAGCAAAAAATGCCTAGTAGCATGGAATTTCTCATTCAGCAATTTATACTAATAGATGGAAACATACTTGAATACTATGTTCAGCCTTGTAGCTTGCCTGGTACCTTTATTATACATCAGTGCTAAGCTAAAATTTATTTTAAAACACTCTTAAAACAACTGAAATCACTTTTTGATACATTATCGTTCATAGGCTCCATGTACTCAATTCTTTGTGTGGCCCTGTATATCATTTTATCTATATTCTGCAAACATTTCTTAGTAAATTTAATGCAGTTCAGCGTAAAAATGCATAATTTATCTAAGAATCACCTTTTTAATAGTTTATGCTCATATTCAGTAACGTTGACGAGCTCTTTTGGGCAGCCCTGATACACACTGTAATATCTATCTGGAATTCTTTTGTGTGGCCCAGTAAATGAATAATAACTATATTTTCACCTCATATTTTATAGAATGCATATTTTAATGCACCCCGTAAGAGCATATAAATTTTAATGTGTTTGACAAGGAATAACATCTTTATTCCTTTGAAACGATTTTTCCCCATAGGCCGTAATGTAATGGGAAACTTTTGACTCTCCCTGTAGATAAACTAATCATGGTAGAAAATTAATTTTCATTAGGGTTCATGCTAGGCATATTAACTATAGCATTTATACACACCACGTAATATGCATAAATTTAGTGAAACTTATATGCACATATCATACTTAAAATATATTTCATCCATCCATCAGCCATCATCGGATACATATACAGTATTTCTGTAAGAATGTACTATTTGAAATATCTTGTGTATTCCTGTAAATGCTATGTACTTTACATTAGGGAAGGCAATATCGTAAAATTTATACTAAGCCTCATTGACATACATCAATTTTATTATGCATGAAACAGTTTAATATATTTAAAATATGTCACACACAATTCCCCCTTTAACCATATCTAATGGAATTCTTTTGTGTGGCCCAGTAAATGAATAATAACTATATTTTCACCTCATATTTTATAGAATGTATATTTTAATGCACCTCGTAAGAGCATATAAATTTTAATATGTTTGACAAGGTATAACATCTTTAAAATTCCTTTGAAACGATTTTTTCCCATAGGCCGTAATGTAATGGGAAACTTTTGACTCTCCCTGTAGATAAACTAATCATGGTAGAAACTTAATTTTCAGTAGGTTTCGTGCTAGGGTAAACGTCCATAACATCCTAAAATTTCATAGCAATCCGAGGATATTAAAGTGAGTTAGATCGCGGCCAGACGGACTGACAAACCGAATGCATAAAAACTTTTCAACTTTGATGGAAAGTGCTAAAAAGTAACAATGTAATAACCGTGGAAGTAAATAAATTAAGTGTGACATAGCGAGTTGTTCTTCGTTAATATTAAGAAAATTACTGCATACAAAAATATGAAAGGGGATTATATTATAGAGAAATGTTTGACAAATAAGCTGAAGTATACATTTAAGTAAATTATTTTAAGAGATCATTAATGTTATCTTTTAAATGTCAAATATTTATTAGGTTAAAATTAAGTCAATATCCCTCCATTAAGGGGACGGTGAACGTTAAAATTTTTCTTTTTTAATTTTAATCATAACAATATGAAATTTTGTGCATGCATACATTTTACCAAAAGCATATAGAACACCTTCAAAAAAAATTTCCGATCTTATAAAATTTTTTATTTTTTAAAATAAAATTTAAATTTTTAAACGAAATTTTAAAATGCTTCTCGTGTCTTAATTTTTGAGATATTGTCTTTTTTTTTGCATTTTTATCATTTAAAACTCCATTATAAACAAATCTGTGTATGATTTTTTTTAATATCTTGAATAGTTAATATTTTACAGATTTTTTTCTAAATTCCGTATCAATTTTCATCAAAATTTTGCCTTTTAATAAGTAAAAAATCGTATTTGACTATCTTAATGAAGATGAATTTTAAAAAGCTTACATAATTTCTTTCTAAATAATGTCAGAAATCTTCCTTATTAATTTCATAAATATTGCTCAAAAATTACGTCGCAAGAAGAATTTCAAATATCTAAAAACGCTGAAAAAATAGTTTTGAAAAAAAAAAAAACAGATGTAAAGTACATAAATACACTTATCTTTTTTATTTTTTCATCTTAAAACCTTCATAAATGATATTTTTATAAGAAAAAACTGTTTTGGCATTATTATATCACAGAAATAGAGATTTTTGCAAAGATTTTGCTATGGACGATTTTACTCAAATAAAAGGTCCCCCGTCTCCTTAAAAAAGTTTCATATGAGCAGAAACTAAACAAATGAATTTAATTCGTTTTTCTAAAGACATAATTTAAAAGCTCCCAATGTGCAGACTTCATTTATTTTTTTTTTCATTAAATTCATTTTTAGAGGTTTATTTTCATTTTAAATTTCAATTTTAAGCAGATTTTTCAACATATTTTGGAAAATATTATTATCTTAAATTGATACCATTATAAATACACACAAAGAATAACATTTTCTTTGAATTAAAAATCTATGTGCACGTAACTTTTATAAGCTGATTATAATTCCTCCGAATTAGAATTAAATTATTATGTATCAAAAGCAGGAAATATTGAAATTTACGCCACGAATCTACATTTACACATGAATATTAAATGAGTATTTTTTAAAAGAAATTATAAATTTATTAACAAGCGTTGAAAGCCGTAAATGGATAAAGTTACTCCCTACTTAAAATGGCTAATTAATAATATTACCAATGAGTTTAAATTTGAAAATATTTTTTACACAAGACATTTATTTGATATTTCCAGAGGATATTTTAAACTATTGTTACCCATTATAACACAGCACAAATAATATTTTCATTCTAACGACAAAATATTTTCCAGTAAATATCAAAACGAAAACTTTGGAGAAAATTACATTCGAATCAAAATGATACATTTAATGTACCTTATTAAGAAAAGAAAAATCATACGTTGTTAAACAAATACCAGGATACAATGACTCCGTGTACTTCAAATGGTTAACCGATCTTATTTAATGAAATATGAAAAGATAACCTCGATGTTTATCGACATCTGATCCGGCCTTAAAATTCTCGAAATCAAAGGAAAACGAACAGATACTCATCATTTCTAATTATAGTTCAGTCTACCGCAGTGCGTAATTTTTTTTTTCCAACCACCTTCATCGTTTCAAGCCTAAGCTCGCATTCTGATTGGTTGTTGCTCTCGGCACTGTTTTCACGTAACTTGGCGATGATCATACTTGGCGTAGCGATAGATGCTTCCGTCGAGTTTGATTTCCTTCGGAGCCGAGTACAAAGTAAAAATTTGCGTTTAAAAACTTTTAAAGAGTACAGCTTTCAGTAAGACACGTTCAATCCAATCCAATGCTGCAAGAGAAAAGTTACTTTGTACTCGGTTCGGAAGGAAATCAAACTCCTTGACGGAAGCATGTATCGCTACGCCAAGTATGATTATCGCCAAGTAACATGAAAACAGTGCCGAGAGCAACAACCAATCAGAGTGCGAGCTTGGGCATGGACGACGAAGGTGGTTGGAAAAAAAATTACGCTACCGCAGTCTTTTCAAAAGCAATGAAATCAGTATCGCAAAGGATGTTGGCGAGCATAGGTCTTAGGGAGCAGATTCCTTTATTAATTTAAAATCAAATTGCAACAATTGCATTATATTTTTTTTCTTACAATTTATTTTCAAAAAATAATCTTTAAATATTTTTGTACAGCCATACACAATAATTTTGTTTTGATCATTATTAGAATTTAATGTTATTTCATTAATGAATTTATCAGAATTTATTTAAAGAAAAAATATCTCTTCAAAAATTGAATGATAAATTTGCTAATAAAACTAATCTTGTTTTAGATTACATTTTACTACCAAAAGATTTTTATCACTAAACCTAAATCAAGTTGATAAAAATCGGACAGATATAAAAACAAATATGCGTGTTGTTAGTTTTCTTCCCTTGTTGACGCATTTGAAATTATAATTTTCCGTAATTGTTTTCTTTCCAGGGAAGAGTTTTTTATGGGTAATAAACTCGTTATGTTGATGAAAGGAATTTTACTTACTGCTTTTGTAAGTTATAGCAAATTTTAAAATTTTCTACCTGCTCACTTACAGTATATTTTTATTATTTATCCTACTCAAAAAAGAAAAAAAAGACATACTCTGTATAATTTTTTTAACTTCATCCACCAAATTTATTTTCAAATTTATTGGAATCCGTTATTTTATGTGATTTCATTAACGAGCTATGAGAATTTACCAAAGAATCTCTTGAAAAAATTTAATGAGAAAGTATAAATAATATAAACCACTTTCATATGCATTGCATTTTATTAACCGTACTTTTTCCCTAGTTTACAATTGAGTTCTTGAAAAAATATTTAAAAAAATTGTTTTCATTAAAAAAGTTGTTTTTCTGTATTGTTTTCAGTTTTTTACGTTAAATAATATAAAATTTTCAATTTACCTTGTTTCTTTTTTTAATTTGACGAAAAACCCTTTTTTATGTTTTAGGATATTACATTATTAAAAGAAAACTTACCCGTAAGATATGGTGACGTCACTGCAACGTCGTTGTGAAGTCACATTGTGACTTTGTGACCATCGATTGTCGATGTGACGTCGATGTGAAGTCACAGTGACCAAAATGTGAAGTAGTTATGGCCGTTTTAGAGCTTTTTTGTGACGTCACATTGTGACCGCTTTGTGACGTCACAATGTAACCAATTTGTGAAAAGTGTGTCGTTTGTGACTACTTTGACATTAACATTGTGACGAACTGTGAAATTTTTTTAGAAAGTCACATCTTAGTCACATTGTGACGTCACTGAGTGGTGGCATTTTCGTCACAGATGTGATGAAACACAAAGTGACTCACAGTAACGTCACTGTGAACATGCATGCTATGAGGGTACCTATTTATATTGGTTTCTATCCAAAGAACGCCTAGCGGTCGTATGCTTTGACACAGTTAAAACTGCTAAGATCTCTTGAACATTTATCAAACATTTGTGATTAATTATTGTTACTTCTGACAGATTGCATAATCATAATTTGTCAAGCATTGAGCTCCTTTTAGTTAACAGGCTACCAAAGCCTCAGAACTTAAGTGCCTTCTGTATGTATGTACATGCGTGCATGCATGCATAACGCGATAGCTCATGATGAAAAAAACCAGATACATTGGAAATTTTCGAAATACATTTATTCTGATAAGACGCTTCCCTGACTAGTTTTGGGAGTTCATTCGATAAGTATAAGAGAGGGAACGGGGGCTAAGGACCATCCCCTTAACTTAAATAAATGGGTTTTTCATACAGAATTATCAGTTTTCAAGTAAAATTTAGATATAAGATCATTCTGATGAGGCGTCTCCATCATTGGTATTCGGTGTTCATTGGGTAAGTATAAAGAGGGGCTAATTATTCATCTTTTATTTCGGTAAATGGATTTTTCGTGCAGATTTATCTGATTTCTTTCAAATTTTAGACATGGGATCATTGTGATGAAGGCACCACCATGATTAGATTTGAGAGTTCATTGGATAAGTTTAAGAGAGGGATAGGGGGCTAAATCCCCAAACTTAATTTAGATAAATGTTTTTTTTTCATGCAGATTCATACGATTTCATTCGAATTTTAGGCATAGGATCCTACTGAAGAGGGCCCTTCCATTATTTTGAGAGTTCATTTGATTATTCTAAGAGAGGGAAAATAGGTGATAACTCTCCATAACTGATAGGTTAATGGGTTTTTCATGCAGAATTTACCGATTTGCTTCAAATTTTAGAAATATGTTCATTTTAATACGGGGCTTCCCATAATTGTTTTGGGAATTAATTGGATAAGTAAAAATGATATATCGGTTTGACTATCTCTATTAATTTACGTAAAAATGATATTACTTGCAGAACTGACGGATTTGCTTCAATTTTGGTGCACAGGTTCATTGTGGTAAAATGTTGTGGAGTTCTTTTGTTAAGTATAAAGGGGGTACCGGCGATTACCACCCCGCCCCTTAAATTTGATACATGATTTATTACGCAGAATTATCCGATTTCTTTAAATTTTAAATGTAGGCTGCTTCTGATAAGACGAATCTATGAATAGTTTTGGAAGTTTAATGGTTAGGTATAAAGGAGGGGGACAGGTCCTCTTAAATGATATAAATGGGATTCTATGAAGAATTATTCGATTTGCTTCGAATTGTATATATAGTTTTTTATGTGATAAACCTATCCCTCATTAGTTTAGGGGGTTCAATGATTATGTGTAAAAAGAAATGGCGGGAGCTATTTCCCCCTTAATTTGTTTTTCGAACGACAGTAACTCTTGAAAATATAAGACTGTAACATCCAAATAATATGCGTAGCCTGTGAGCTCAGTGCCATCAGTTTAATTAGGTAGTATTCTTTTTTATTTGAAATTGACCTATAATATGATTGTTGGACACTATTAAAAATTATATAAACATCCATTTGCAAAAAAAAACATATTACGATAATTATAAAAATTGTGAATAACTATTGAATTTTCAACATTCGTGTTAACAACTTATATGGACGATGGAAGAACGAAATCAAAGGAAAGATCGAGTTTGAAACACGTTTGATTGTAATCCCGCAAAATATGCATTTTACTTACCCATCATATGTAGTATAGGGTCTTGCAATCGTTTTGAAAATCGAAAAAAAATTTTTGACGGATTTACACGTTTTAGAGAATGGAGATTCCGAAAAACATATTTTTAGAAAAAAAAATTTTGCCGTCTGTCTGTCTGTCTGTCTGTAAACGCTCTATCTCCCGAACAAATTGAGATAGAGACTTACAATTTTGTATGTAGTTAGTATGTAAGAATAGGACGAACCCTATTTAATATCAGCAACCTCGATTATCCGGAACTATTTTTTTCGGACTCTCGAAAAATTCGTTCTAATGAAAGGTATATAAAAATTTTCGAATTTTTTTGTTCTAAGGAATGGACGTAAAAGGCAATAAAATAACACATATTTTGCATATAAAACGAAGTCTATCGGATTATTAGTTGCCGAGATATTTGTAATCTTGTTTTCCACATTCTTCGATTTTTCATGACCCTGTATTTCATTCAAATTTCAATTCAGAAGTATATTTTAATTGGAAATGAGACGCTTAATCCGACGCAGTTAATTGTTAGTTAATAGAATTATTATTTTTGGAGTTGTAAGGATGTTTCTTTTACGCAGTTCGGTACTACTTGAATAGTTTGGCGTTTTATATAATTTGTCGAAATTGGTACATCAGCAGTCCTTTAATATAGCATTGCTATGTATATTAACAATATTTAAATTTTGTTTATGAATTGCAATGCATTGTATAAATAGTTTTACATGTTTTATTTTCATATACATATCCATGATGGGTAAGTATTACGGTGGCCCCCAACGACTAGTTACTTACCCATCATACGTAGTATAGGGTAAGTCTTGCTATCGTTTTGAAAATCGAAAAATTTTTTTTGGCGGATTTACACGTTTTAGATAGTGGAGATTCCGAAAAACATATTTTTAGAAAAAAAAATTGCCGTCCGTCTGTCTGTCTGTTTGTCTGTCTGTCCGTCCGTCTGTCTGTCTGTCTGTCTGTCAGTCTGTCTGTCTGTAAACGCTCTATCTCCCGAACAAATTGAGATAGAGACTTGAAATTTTGTATGTAGTTAGTATGTAAGAATGGGACGAATCTTATTTAATATCAGCAACCTCGATTATCCGGAACTATTTTTTTCGGACTCTCGAAAAATTCGTTCTGATGAAAGGTACATAAAAATTTTTGAATTTTTTTGTTCTAAGGAATGGACGTAAAAGGCAATAAAATAACACACATTTTGCATATAGAACGGGGTCGATCGGATTATTAGTTGCCGAGATATTTGTAATCTTGTTTTCCACATTCTTCGATTTTTCATGACCCTGTATTTCATTCAAATTTCAATTCAGAAGTATATTTTAATTGGAAATGAGACGCTTCATCCGACGCAGTTAATTGTTAGTTAATAGAATTATTATTTTTGGAGTTATAAGGATGTTTCTTTTACGCAGTTCGGTACTACTTGAGTAGTTTGGCGTTTTATATAATTTGTCGAAATTGGTACATCAGCAGTTCTTTAATATAGCATTACTATGTATATTAACAATATTTAAATTTTGTTTATGAATTGCAATGCATTGTATAAATAGTTTCACATGTTTTATTTTCATATACATATCCATGATGGGTAAGTATTACGGTGGCCCCCAACGACTAGTTTTTGTTTGTTTTTGTAAGAAAGGGAAAACAATAAAATGAAATGAAATAAGCTAACAGTTTTTTATCAGAGATACCGATGCATTAAAACGCATTATCTTAAAAATTTATTGATAAGATATAAACAATTTAAAATTTGATTTTGGCCAAATTTATTTCTTTCCTCCTATGCCAACGATATATTTTTAGTTCTTTTACTTTTTCTATCTTGACAAGAAGAAAGTATTGGATTCATAGAAATGTTTGTTTTCTGGTTTTAATGTTCTAAAGTCTTAAATACGATTTAACTATTATTTATTTATTTATTTATTTATTTATTTATTTATTTGAAAATGTTTGTAAGTTTGAAATATGTTTTTGAAAATGTCTTGTGTCTGTGAATAAAACAAATTCTGTAGAAAAATTAATAAAATGTTACATTTAGTTATATCTCTTTATAATTTTGTGTAAATTGCCGAAATGGTAGTTCTGCTATAGCTATACTGCATTTGTTTACGATTTCTGCGATATCTAAAGAACTAATGTATGGATTTTTGTCAAACTTCAGATTTTGTTATACTTTGTAAATTTATGCTGGCTGGTTTTTTGGTAAATCGCCCAAAAGGTAACGGTGTTATGCTCAACTTTCATGATTTCCAAAACAGCTGTATCTGAAGAACTAATGCATGAGTTTTCATCAAATTTCAGATTCATTTTGACATTCATGTATGATTTATTGTTTTTGTAAAATGTTGTTGCGTATATAGGGTTCTTTTGATCTTATGGTTAGAGAACTTCAAAACTCTTGTCTCTTAGAAAAGTAGAAAATAATTTATTTACAGATCTTCAGAACAACAGAGTCTTCAAAACTCACAAATATTACTAGATATTCAAAAATAACTGTTCAAATCTATCGTACAAGTGCAGATATAGGTCCCAGAGACTCTTTATACAACGTCTCAACACTAAATCACATTCAAAACAACGTAGATAAAACTCAAGCAAACTTACTTAAACAATCGCCTAGTAGTTCACTCAATGACTAATTGAGTGACTGAACTTGGCAATATGTTCCCAAATTTGGCGACCAAAATTAGTTGTCAAAAGTGACGCCAACTTGGCGATATCTATAATATTTCGCCAATCTGCCGTAGAAATTCACGGAAAAATATTAAACAAGTTTGCTTGATAACAGAGGCAATGTAACAAAAACTAGTATTAGTAAAGGGATGAAGCTTAATAAGATTATTTACATTATTTTACAGTACAAACACTAACTATTTAAAAAATTCGTAACAATATTAAATTTATTTCGACGTTGGTATAAGATTTACTGTTGAGGGCTTGGTGTTTATAGTTCAATAAATAGCGCTCTTATGCTGCATTTTCTTCAATTTCCGTTATAGCTCATTCTGTATTGCACGGATTTTCCTAAAAATTCAGAATCAGTTTAACGTTGATATAACATGTTGCTAATTAAGTTTTGGTATTAATCTCCTATTACCGAGCACTGCCTTTTCTAAGATTTCCACGATATTTCCATTTGAAGAATTAATGAGCGGATATTCATGAAATATTAGATTCAGTTAGATGTTGACATAATTCGTTGATGATTAGTTTTTTGTGTAAATCGTCCGACAGGTGTAACTGTTAGGGTGAATTTCCCACGAATTTAGCGGTAATTATTTCGCAAAAATTAATTCATTCATTTCTACCAAGCAGCATATTCTGTTAGTTTCACATAAATAGACCCTTATTAAACTTGAAAGTATACTGTCTAAGAAGTGTTGCTTTTATACCTTTTGGATTAGGTATTTTGGTCTCAAATATCTAGGAGGGTTGGTGTTGAAACTCAATGATATGTTTGAAAGATGCGATGTTTATATCTCTTTTTAAATACATAAAATTTAGTGAACCTACATCATCAAGATATTCATGATGTACATAGATTGTTATATAATTTTGGCAGTGTGATGGCAAATTTTGAAACATTAACATGAATATCATAAAAGAAAATTTTGGGATTGCCATATTCGACTAGACTTTTTAGTATTTAATTATTTACATTTGCATATTTATATCTTGCCTTTATTAATCTATTTGACAATGACATAATTGAAAAATAATAATCTTTAATAAAATGTGTTGTGTGTATTGACTTTATGTATATTTATAAATAATATATATATTTAAAATAAATTATTTTGTAACTGTGTTCCGTTTTATACGTTATTTGATATTTTACTACTTTTTCATATGTCGTATTATCGATATATTGGAATATCGGTATAAAAAAAATGACAATTTATCATGATATTTAATTCTAGACATCGCCTAGTAATATTCTGTGGTGATTTATGGTTTCTACTCTTTGTATAACTTTCTGCTCTAAAGAGATAAATGCAAATACACGATACAATAATATAATACTAAAAAGAAACTGCTACAACGAACAAACTTCTTTATGTCTATCGATTTAATTTTGTATGAATGTTCTTGCGAAATAAAATCTAACTCCTAAAATTCTTAATATGTTATCGTTAATTTTAAGTAACTAGACCTTTCCTAATTAGCAAAATAAATAAAAAACAATTTCCGAGATAAACCATTTAAATGTTAAGTTTAGAAAGAGAAGAAAATTCTTTAGTTTCTGAACGCAATTGAAGAAAATGAAGTAATTCCTGAAACAGAGTTGTCACATTACTCTTCTAAATAATGTTGTTCATTAACCCTTTCCGGCGAACTACTCTTTAAATTTGGAATTTGAAGAATAAAAATTAGATAATCTATTTAGTCCTAGAGGAGTATACAGGTATTGTTTTGTAAAGATTCCACTAACCATTTTAATTATACAGCTGTTGCCGAAGTGGTAACCTCCCATAAGTAAAGCATTGATAAGCGCAGTGAGAAGAGCATTGCTGTGAAGCGCGTATTACAGTAAAACATTTTATCTATTATTTAAAAACAGTAGAGTTTGATTTCTGTGGTGCTGCTATCTAGAACTCACAAGAAAGATTTAAAGTAGCCATTAGAGTATTTTTTGAAATATTCACGGAGTTTTTGTGTCTCTAAACAAGGGGAATTTTAGGTGTTGCCGACCCGGCAACACTGCGCGTTAAGGGGTTAAAGCTGTCCATTGTTTGTCTTCTGCTGAATTTCGAGTAATGTATGAGAAAAAATATACTTCTTTAGTATTTGCTATTATAATGAAAAATCATTTTATCACTTTAACTTCCGCACTGTTAACAAATTATCATTTAAAACATCAAAAATTAGCTATTCCGTTAATAAAGTAACTCATTTTCTATCTTTCTAAATGCTTTTAATGGTTTTTATTTGATTCTTTGTTCAATAATAAGTTTCAAATACAGATTGAATTTCCATTTTTTTTATTTAAAAAATTTATTTTCAAATTAAACATCTACGATGTTATTTTGATTTAAAATATAACAAATTTTATTAAAATGTGTTTAATATATCAATTATATGTATAAAAAACCGATTACAAGAGAAATAAATTCAAACGTTTTGGCAAGTGAATTGATAAACCTCTGCCAACTGGCCCGTAAAGCATGGTGACGTCACTGCAACGTCGCTGTGAAGTCACATTGTGACTTTGTGACCATCGATTGTCGATGTGACGTCACGTGACGTCGGTGTGAAGTCACAGTAATTAAAATGTGAAGTCGTTATGGACGTTTTAGAGCTTTTTTGTGACGTTTCACAAAGTGGTCACAATGCGACAAATTTGTGAAAAATGTGTCATTTGTGACTGATTTGACATTAACATTGTGAGGAAACTGTGACAAAATGAAAGATATTTGAATTGCCAGAAACATGTTTTTTTAAAGTAAATAACATGTTTTGAAGGATATTTATAAATTTCTAAACATTTTTAAGAAAGTCACATCTCAGTCACAATGTGACGTCACTGAGTGGTGGCATTTTGGTCACAGATGTGATGTGATCAAAGTGACTCACAGCGACGTCACTGTGACCATGCATCCTATTAGGGGGCTACGAGGACAAAACATTCTAACCCCTCTCTCTGTTCATATGTTGGTAAGGCTGCAACCGCAGCATAAGATGGAAAAAATTACGAATCACAACCCTGCGGCAAGCATGATTCGGAATTAACTCGGCATTGATTAATATATATAACTGAAAACGATAAAATACGTCCCTGAAAACTGAATATCCAGTGAAACTTCCATTTAACGAAGCGTCATCGTTGCATTAAGGAGCCATTAATTTGAAATTCAGACAAAAGAATGATATTTTAATGGTTGCATTTTTTAATTAACTGAAGTAAATCATATTTAATTAATAATCTCAATTTTGAAGCCCTGAAAAAATTTCCTCTTTTCTGTAGAAAATGTGAAAGTCCAAGTTTGTGATTGCCATTTTTCATGACAAGTGGAATGCTGATATATTTGGAGCACTATATCTCTAGTAAGCAACAACAGAAATTCTTTTGATATAAACTCTTAGTATAACCTACTTATTTAAATTTATTTATTCCCATTCTCTTTCGGAAGGGGCAACAAAAAAGGGATATTTCATTTTCTCATAGGGAAAAAACATAGAAAGACTAAAGAAAAATGGGACGTTTCATTCTCTGATAGGGAAGAAATATTATAATCGACATTTTTTATTTGAAAGTTTTGTCATTTTTTTAAATAAAAATATTACGAGGCCCCACTTTTTTTTCTTTTCCATGTTTATGTACACATAATCAACTGCTGCGTGATATATTTTTTTCACTCATTTCTGGGGCTTTTTTTTTAATAACGCTTCTTTAATTGTTGAAGATTTTGAAAATTTTGAATATTTAACAGGTTATATCTATTAACAGCTGAAATATCTGATTGCAATGCTATATTATTCAGCTTGTCCTAGCCTGAACTTTCATGCTCTTTAAGAAAAAGTTTGGGGTACTATTGCTTAAATAAGATATTGAGTTCAGAAAATGGATAAAAACGTCATTTTGACTATACTTTGTGGCAACATAACAATGAAAAGTAACAATGCCCCATGGAAACAAATAAATTTGGTACTACTCTGTTATCCCGTCGACCAATTTCGCCAAATTATACAAATAGCCAAACTCATTGCCAAACTATGCATATTGAAATAATTTTCATTTTAAATAACGAAAGAAACAAATAATTAGTAGAATATTAATAAAAATACAAATAATAAAACGAAATAAAAATCACTTAATTGCCTTTTAAAAGCGTGTATCTTATTTAATGTCATGTTTAGTGTTAATTATCGTGAATGTCACGTATTTAACGTGACATTCACGATCATCCATTGTTGGCATTTAATCTTATAGTTTGGTGATAAATTTTCGGTCGACGGGATAACCTAGTACAGTAAAGCATCGTTTATACGACGATCACTTATACGACGTTTACATTTATACGACGTTTTAATGTGGTCCCAATCCATCCCTATGCATTTTAATGTAAAAATATATCTTTTATACGACGCCCAAGATCGTTTATACGTCGATTTTTCGATTTTGTATAGGTTTATTTTTGTTCATTTTTCTTGCGTATTTTAAAAACGAGCGGAAATTGGCAGCTATGAATGACACCAAAGAGCGTGTTTAAATGCACTCTAGATTATAAAAATGTGGGCTGGTGTTCGATTAGTCTGAAAAATCAGCTTACTTGTAACAGATTACACTGGGAGGGGTCATCCTTTTTTAGGGGATGGCCAGCTTTCCCGACCTGTTTTCAATTGCACATAGAGTACCCTTCTAACTGGTATCAGTATTAGCGACTTTTAGTTGGCCACGCAGAATTTTTTATCTTTGCCTTTAAATGGAAAGAAAATTATGTACTGCAAATGAGGAACCTTTCGGTGAAACATAAACATAAGTGAAACATAAATAAAGGTGTGCATATTAAAATTGCTTACTAATCCCCCCCCCAAATATTATTATTATTATTATTATTTTGTTTAATTTACAAATTTATGCAAATCAGCACGTTAAATATTAAAATTAAGTAAAAACAAAATTAATTCTAGTTTTGGAAGTGGAAATCGATTATACGTCGTAATCATTTATACGACGTTTTTCGATAGTCCCTTCGGCGTCGTATAAACGATGCTTCACTGTAGTACCATAAATTTTAATAAGTATATAATGTTTTGCGGAGTTAGACAGCTATAAAGAAATATAAAGCTACTCACCGGGCCCATTAGGGGTTTATACAACAAACAACAACAAGTAGGTAATGCTACTCTAATAGTTTATGCTATAATAATTTTGGAATGTTGTTGCTCGCGAAAGATATAGCGGTCCAAATATACCAGTATTTCACTTTTCACGAAAAGGAGTACTCATAACCTTAAACTTTGGCATTTTCTTTAGAAAAAAGAAATTTTTCCAGGGCTTCAAAATTGCACATTATTCATCAAATATGATACATTTCAACATATAAAAAATTCAAGCAAATCAAAGCATGCAACTATCACGCTTTGGTTGATTTTCAAAATAAGGGCTCTTAAACACTTTGATATGAAGAAATTTTGTTAAGTATAAATCCAAGCAAATTCATTTGTATAATAAAATATACACAAAATGGTAATACTTCTGTATCTCTCTTGTATTGCTCCTGTATTATAGAATTTTCTTGTACTATCTCGTCCATGTATATTGACGATGGCTTATAAATAGGCTTTCATGTCAAAGATATAAGTAAGATGTACGTTGTTTATTAAATAAGCAAATAATAAATTAGTAAATGATAAATCAAATAAATAAATAATTTCACATTCATATGATCTACAGAAAAAGTTCATACATCCATTACAACTACAACCTCTGCAATTGAAAGCTGTATATGTAGGAAAATTGAATGAACTTCAATATATAGACTAAATTTTTTGTGATATAATAATTAATTTGCATGTTAATTGTGTCCAAAAGCAAAAAAATGCCACAGAAAATTTCATTAAGTACAAAAAATCGTTTAGTAGGGATTTCGTTAAAGGGAAGCTCCAAAGTAGAGTGTGTCACACACAAATAAAGCCACCATAATTTTGTACCATAATCAGACGCGAAAGAAAGCCATGAGAACGAAATTAATATAGTAAAAAAGACTATATAGAAATGCATTTTGTACAAGGAATAACCCATTTCCTGCCTCACGTGATCAGAAAAATAAATGAATGTATAAAAAAAGAGGGGTAGAAAATTGTCCCGCCTGAATAAAGGTACAACGGTTAACAGCATTTTCATCCACCATGTTTTCATATTATTTTGAATATACGATGTTGTTGTACTATTTACCAATCCCTGAAAGACATTAGCATCAATATTATCCCAGGTCTCAATGATGGCAGCATTCAGTTCTGCGACACACTTGAACTGTCTGCCATTGGCAATGGCTCTGTGGATACTCCAAGCATTTTCTTGGGGATCGAGATGAAGGTACAGGACAGGCTATTCCATAAACATGTCCCCAATTATAAAAAAAAAACATTCCCATGAGTCTTATGAGGATTTTGTAAAGGTTATAGTACCATTTTTCCTGCTTGAAAATCAACATATCCCACCAATTCTCTGTTCAGTTGGCAATAAATATTGTTACAGCGTATATAGGGTTCTTTCGATCTTATGGTTAGACAACTTCAAACTCTTTTCTCTTAGAAAAGTAGAAAATAATTTATTTACAGATCTTCAGAACAACAGAGTCTTCGAAACTCACAAATATTACAAGATATTCCAAAATAACTGTTTAAATCTATCGAACAAGTACAAATATAGGTCGCAGAGACTCTTTATACAATGTCTCAACACTATATCACATTCAAAACAACGTAGATAAAACTCAATACATCAAGCAAACTTGCTTGGACAATCTCTAGTAGCTCACTCAATGACTGACTGGTAAATAATAACAACCACAGCTCGTATCGCTCTCCTTATATATAGTCTCGTAGCATGTGCTAGAAATTTCTAGAAAAACCTGGAAAACCACGGAACAACAAACAATGTATCAGTAGACCTAAGGGGGGTTACCATAAATAGGGAAGGGTTACCATCGCCAACAATCGCCAAGTTTGTCGCCAACTTGGCGATATATCGCCAAATTTGGCGACCAAAATTAGTCGCCAAAAGTGACGCCAACTTGGCGATATCTCAAATATTTCGCAAAGCTGCCATAGACATTCACTGAAAATAATAGACAAGTTTGCTTGGTAACAGAGACAATGTAACAAAAACTAATATTAGTAAAGAAATGGAGCTTAATAAGATTATTTACATTATTTTACAGTACAAACACTAACTATTTACAAAATTCGTAACACTACCCCCTCCTCAAAGACTGCACGTCCCGGGCAGTGCAATCCTTGAGTTAGAGGAAAACACTTAAAATAAATAAACAAATAAATAAATAAATAAATAAATAATAACAATAATAATAAAATTTACATAAATAAGAACTAATTACTATTTACATATTTACAAAAAGTGACTTTCATGACCATGGTCTGAAATTCAAGTTTCGAATTTCTAATCACTTTGGCCAAAATAAGGGGCTAGCCGGTTATAGTGTACGACCTTCGGTTTGGCGTGTGGCGATTTTTGTATGCGTACAACGACGTCATTCAGCCTGTTGACGACTGTGTAAGGACCGTCCCAGTTTCTTTGTAATTTTGGCGACAGTTCCTTACGACGTATCGGATTCCACAACCAAACTTTGTCACCTTCGTTGAACTCATGTCCTGTTGCCTTTGTGTCGTACCGTGTCTTCTTCTTTTCTGATGCCAGTCCAATTCGGTTCCTCGCTAGACAATGAATCTCCTCAATCCGCGCCTGGAGTTCATCGACATATTCCTCAGGCGATGAAGGAGCATCAGGAGGACGGCCAAACAAAAGATCCGCAGGTAGACGAAGATCACGACAAAAGAGCATTTGAGAAGAGGAGTAACCAGTGGCCTCATGAGTGGCACTCCTGTAAGCAAGCAGGAAAAGAGGCAATTTCTTGTCCCAGTCCTGTTGGTCTCTAGACACCAGGAGAGAGAGGCTATTTAGGATGGTACGATTGAACCGCTCTACCATGCCGTCCGATTGAGGGTGTAGAGGTGTTGTTCGGGTTTTGTCCATGCCGAGTAGTTCACACATTTCCTTGAACACAGCCGAATCAAAATTTCTTCCTTGATCTGAATGGATTTGAAGAGGAACTCCGTATCTGGAAACCCAGTGTTGAATCAGTATGTCTGCTACGGTTACCGCCTCTTGATTAGGAATGGCATAGGCTTCAGGCCACTTAGTGAAGTAGTCCATGACAACGAGGATGTACTTATTGCCATCAGATGTTCTAGGAAGTGGACCCAGGATGTCTAGGGCAATTCGTTCGAAAGGAGCTCCTACATTATAACGTTGCAATCGTCCACGGGTGCGCCTCTTAGGACCTTTACGTGCTACACAGGTGTCACAAGCTCGACACCACTTCTCCACGTCACTGCGAACATTATTCCAGTAGAAACGCTCTCGAACCTTTTGCAGGGTCTTCATTACACCAAAATGACTTCCTGTGGGACTACCATGCAGTTCTTGAAGGACCATAGAAATTCTCGACTTAGGGAGTAGTAGTTGCCATCTACATGTCTTTCCATCGTCAGACTCCCATTTTCGGTACAAGATGCCGTTCTTCAAATGTAAGGAATCCCAGAGAGCCCAATAACGTTTAGTCGTAGGATGGTAATGGGCCATGTCTTGCCAGCTGGGCTTCCTGTTGGACTCCTCTTTCAGCTCTAGAATTGGCTTAATTTCAGGATCAGCAAGTTGATCTTTACGCAGGCTCTCGTCACTCCACGGATCTTGCGATGATGTAGACCCAGTTGTAACTTGTCTTACTATAGGACCTTTGACATTAAATTTCTTCTCAGCCCGGTCGCAGTATCTACAATTCTCTGAGCAGGGTCTTCTTGAGAGAGCATCTGCATTTCCATGTGATGAGCCTTTTCGATGGCGTATCTCCATATCGTACTCTTGAAGCTTTTGTATCCACCTGGCTATCTGGCCTTCAGGGTTCTTAAAATTCAATAGCCAAGTTAGAGAAGCATGATCAGTTCGGATCAGGAACTTTCGACCGTAAAGATAGTGATGAAAGTGGTCTATGGATTTCACTACAGCAAGAAGCTCTTTTCTTGTTACGCAGTAGTTTCGCTCGGCCTTTGACAAGCACTTGCTGAAATAGGCGATAACACGCTCCTGGCCGTTGATTTCCTGGGACAGTACAGCGCCAATGCTTTCGTTACTTGCATCCGTATCAAGTATAAACTATTTATCGATTTGAGGATGACATAATCGGAGTGGATGTTAAGGCCTCCTTAAGCTTTTCGAAAGCAGCGTCACATTCCTGTGTCCACATAAATTTTTGATTGGCTTCTGTTAAGTTATGAAGTGGTCTTGCAATCATCGAGAAGCCTTTGACAAATTTTCTGTAATAGGTGCATAATCCTAGAAAACTCCGCAGCTGGTGAACATCTGCTGGACGACTCCAATTTTTCACGGCTGATATCTTCTCCGGATCAGTCCTAACTCCTTCCGCCGAAATGATGTGTCCAAGGTAGGCGACTTCATTACGAAACAAACTGCACTTCGAAGGGCTTAACTTCAAATTAGCTTCCTTTAATTTTTGTAGCACCCGCCTGAGGTTGTTCAGATGTTCATCAAAAGATTTTCCTATGATTATGATATCGTCTAAATAAACAAGACATGCCTCATATGACAGTCCCCGAAGAACCGTTTCCATAAGGCGTTCAAAAGTTGCAGGTGCGTTACATAGACCAAAAGGCATTACCTTGAACTGCCATAATCCTTGTCCCGTTGTAAAGGCAGTCTTCTCGCGATCGTCGGGATGGATCTCTACCTGCCAGTAACCACTCTTCAAATCTAAAGTCGAGAACCAAGTGTTGCCCGCAAGTGTGTCAAGAGTGTCGTCAATCCTTGGCAGAGGGTAACTATCCTTTTTGGTGACGTCATTCAGTCGGCGGTAGTCTACACAAAATCTTGTAGAACCATCCTTCTTTCTTACTAATACAATGGGAGACGCCCATGGACTTGTTGATGGTTCGATGACGTCATTTTCTTCCATATCTTTAATTAAATTCTGCACCTCTTCTTGCTTGGCAAAAGGTAATCGTCTAGGGTGCTGTTTAATAGGAGAGTGATCTCCCGTGTCAATTCGGTGTTGTGCCATTTTAGTTCGTCCAAAGTCTTCAGATGTTTGGGAAAATAAACTTTGGAATTCTCTAATTAAATTTTCCGCAGCTTCCAACTGTTTTGGATTTAAGTCTGTATTTTGTAACAAATCCTTGACTAAATTATCTGAAGATTTCTCAGAGTGACTGGAATTTTGACTTATGCACGTCACAGGAGCACATGACGCTATCACCTCTCCTTTCTTGATAGTCCTCGTCTTATCACTGATGTTAGCAATTCTGACTGGAATGGTCTTTTTCGAGAGGTCTACCACAGAAGAAGCCACCAATACTCCTGCTTGTGTACTATTGTCTTCTGGATAATCTATATGGCCAAATCGATAATTCGTTTTATTTTTAATTACAGCAGGAACCAAACATTCTGTTCTTGCATCTAGATTAATGTCTTCTTTGGCTATTACTATTTGTTTACATTCAATTTCGTTATTTAATCCAAAAAGACTTATTTCTTCAAATTTTGAGATCATTTTGTTATTTTTGAAATCAAGTCTGAAGTCAAACTTCTTCAGAAAATCTAGTCCGATTAAGCAAGGATCTGTTATGTCAGCCACATATGCCGTATGGTAATATTTCGTTCCTCCAAAGTTGATAGTTAAATTGGCCTTTCCATATATGCCTATCTTGTCGCCCGTCACAGTTTGCAGGGTAACGCATGGTGGAGTCCAGATGAGTTTACATTTCAATTTTCGAGCCAAATCTTCTCTTATTTTTGTCACATTGGCTCCTGTATCGACAATCATACGGCACTGAATTCCGTTAATAAAGCCTATCACATATAATTCGTTATCACCGCCGTTCATTTTTGATATCTGGAGGATCTTCAGGTGGGGCTTTTCATTCTCTGGCAACCTCCGCCCCGCGAGATGGCCAAAATTTAGTTTCCCTGCTGACTGTTTGAATTTATCTCACGTTCGTGGATTTTGGGGCAATTTCTTCGGAGATGTCCTGTATCACCGCATCCCCAGCACGTGAGATTCTGTCTTCTTGAACTTGTTCTTCAGTATTTTAAAACTTCAATTTCTTGATTTATTTTCCTAATTTCTTTCAAGACGTCGTTCTCAGTGTCTGAGCTTTTGTTCACCGTTGCCCCTCGGACTGAATGACGATCTCTTCGGCTGGCTTGTGTAGCTGCTTCCAACTTTAAGGCATATAGTAGTGCAGCCTTTAAATCCTGTACATCTGCCATTCGTACCGCTCTCTGCACTTCTGGATCTTTTATTCCGTCTACAAAATATTGCAGTGACAGCATTTCCCGTACATTTGTTGGACAGTCAATGAATGCTAAATTTGCAAGCCGTTCAATTTCCGAGGCAAACTCTTGAAGGGTTTCACTCGATTTTTGATGGCGGCTCTTCATTTGTATTCTCGTATAATCCTTGAAGAATTTTTCGCCGAATCTCATTTCAAGTGCACAACTTAAAGTCTCAAAATTGAGTTGCGTCATATCGGGCAATGTTTGCAGCACGTCGGCGGCTTCTCCTCTTAAAGATGCTGCCAGTTGACAAGCTTTCACCTCGTCACTCCATTTGTTCGCTTCAGCTACAATGGTGAATTGGGTCTTGTAAACTTGCCAGGAACTCTTTCCATCGTATGTCGACAGCTTAATGTGCACGGGAGAAGCAGGCGGATTCCTAAATTCTTCATAATTACCACTAGACGCTGAAAGTTTCATCTCAAGATCTTGTACTTTTTTATTTAGCTTTTCATCTACTTCACCTAGTATTTTCTCTTCAACGTTACTGATTTTCTCTTCAACTTTACAAACTTCATTCTGAATTTTCTCTTCTACTTCCGCCATTTTCCGTTCCATTTTCTGTTCAACATTACTAACTTCATTCTGAATTTTCTCTTCTACTTCCTCTATTTTCTGTTCTACCGAGCCTATTCTTCTCTCTACCGACGAGAACTTTTCTTCTAAAGTTTTCTTCATTTCTTCTTGGCCTTTATTAATCTTTTCAGTCACATCTTCTTGGCATTTGTTCATCTTTTCCGCCAACTCTTCTTGGCCTTTATTCATTTTTTCCGCCAACTCTTTTTGGCCTTTATTCATTTTTTCCGCCAACTCTTCTTGGCCTTTCGTCAATTCTGCCTTTATTCCATTAATAGCTTCTAACAGTTCTTTCAGTTGACCATCCATTGTTCTTGTTTTCGCCATAAGATCCCGACTTCTGACACCAAATGTTACAGCGTATATAGGGTTCTTTCGATCTTATGGTTAGACAACTTCAAACTCTTTTCTCTTAGAAAAGTAGAAAATAATTTATTTAGAGATCTTCAGAACAACAGAGTCTTCGAAACTCACAAATATTACAAGATATTCCAAAATAACTGTTTAAATCTATCGAACAAGTACAAATATAGGTCGCAGAGACTCTTTATACAATGTCTCAACACTATATCACATTCAAAACAACGTAGATAAAACTCAATACATCAAGCAAACTTGCTTGGACAATCTCTAGTAGCTCACTCAATGACTGACTGGTAAATAATAACAACCACAGCTCGTATCGCTCTCCTTATATATAGTCTCGTAGCATGTGCTAGAAATTTCTAGAAAAACCTGGAAAACCACGGAACAACAAACAATGTATCAGTAGACCTAAGGGGGGTTACCATCGCCAACAATCGCCAAGTTTGTCGCCAACTTGGCGATATATCGCCAAATTTGGCGACCAAAATTAGTCGCCAAAAGTGACGCCAACTTGGCGATATCTCAAATATTTCGCAAAGCTGCCATAGACATTCACTGAAAATAATAGACAAGTTTGCTTGATAACAGAGACAATGTAACAAAAACTAATATTAGTAAAGAAATGGAGCTTAATAAGATTATTTACCTTATTTTACAGTACAAACACTAACTATTTACAAAATTCGTAACAATATGTTTCTTGCGATTCTTGGTAATTGGTAGCTTACATGCCATCTTAAGAAAAAGCCAAGTTAAGTTTACCACTATAGTCGAAACCTCTAAACACCATTTCAAAGCCCGTCTAACCATGTTGCGCTTGCCGATGTTGAAAACTATCCACAAGCAAAGCAGAGTCGATGGGACCAAATATCATCAAACCTGGAAGGGCAAGTGGCATCTTTTTATATTACCACATAAGAATAAACATAGCTCAGACTGTCTTGCTTTCTATTGGTGTGGCATGAGGGAAGGAGAAGAAATTTTCTCCAAAACACAACACGATGGAGGCTTATTAATAGTGTTGGAAGATTTCATCTGTAGGGGTAAACTTAACCTTGCTTTTCCCTCAGACCGCATGTAGACTACCAGTTACGAAAAATTGCTACAAATCCCTTTATTGACAACTAAAGAGACAACGAATGGGCTAAGTTGGATTATCCTGCAGGATAACGCGCCCATAACCTTTGCAAAATTCTCCGAGGTAATATACTTATTTATAGTTAGGTGCGTGTTATGGAATGGCCTGCTTCTTCACCTTCGTCTCAATCCTCATTAAAATATGTGGATTATACTGAGTAGAGCTTTAAGTGCCAAAGACAGACAGTTCAAGTCTCTTGTATAGCATAACTGAAGACCGCCACCATTGATGTTTGAGGTAATATTGATGCTAATATCTTCCATCGATTGGTAAAAGATATGCCACATCTTATGTTACAAGTCATATGTAATCATTGCGAATATAGTTGCTATTAAATGTAGCCGCTTTATTTCGGCGAGACACTTTTTTTGCCCCTCTTTTTTTATACATTCATTTTTTCCTAATCCAGTGGGGCAGGGAATGAGTTATTCCTGGTCAATATACATTTCTATATAGACTTTCTTAATATATTTGTTTCGTTCTCCTGGTTTTGTTTCGTTTCCGATTATGGTATAAAATCATGATGGCTTTATTCCGTTGGGACCACTGTTATTTAATTAATGATAGATTATTTTTGACTCATGTTTGCTGCAAGTTTGTGGTTCGTGAAAATTTTACACCTGGTGCTTCAGTTGTAACCTTAGTAACATTTAAGAGAGAAAAGTGCCAGGCTGGTATGTTCTGGCACCTCAGTGGACAGGGCATTGTTGCGATCAACCAGAGACTTAAATTCGAATTCTGGTCTGCATACATTCTCATTCAGTTTTTTCTACGTCAATTTAACAATGCGAATAAAATTCATGTAATTAAATTTCAGATTTACCATGTGTCGAAATATATCCCTCACACGCAAGAAAAGTGACACGTATGGCAAAAATTAATTTTGTGTTTTATTCTACAAATAGGTCGATCATAAATGAGTCTTTCTATAGAAACAGTTTTATAAGTGTAGTTATATGCAAAATCAATTTATTACTTTATGCAGCCATTTGTGACCAAAGCAGAGGGGTGGGTTGTGTGGGGAGGTAAAATTACGCAACCCTCCAAACCTCATACTACGTCTTAATTCGTAAGGGGATTTTTCACTCTTTTGAAAACTCCCGCTTCGTAATGTTAAACATTAAAGAAGATTATTTTAGATTTTCCTGTTTAAAGTTGAATTTTTTTTAAACGATTTTTGTTGCATAGGATAGTTTAGGTATATCTTTAATATGACTATTTTTTATTTTCTCGATTTTGGTTGTAGATTTTTTCAATAAAAGTACTTTTGCTTCCGGAATCGGTTTTGAACCTAAAAGTACCTTCATAAAAAAAAATCTGCAACTTGCATCGAAAAAAATCTATAGTCATAGAGCTCAGCTATCTTAAGCAACAAAGATCGTTTGAAAATATTTAAATTTAAATGAGAAATTCGAAAACAACCTGCCCACAGATTTAATATTACGGAGCTGGAATTTTCAAGTGAGTGAAGAATCTCCTTAATGGTTTTATGCTTTTAGGTAGCTTTCATTACAAAAAGTAAAAAGCTACCTATTGCAGCCGCCCGGAGGAAAGCACTTCCAGAAATTTTTGGTATATTTTCACCGATCATGACCTCCAGACCCCAAAACCATCCTCCGTTCAAATGTTGACATATATATATATATAACCATATATATATATAAATATAAATATATATATATATCTGATTTTTGTCATGCGATAACTATCGTATTTATGAACCGATTTGAATGAAACTTGGTATGTACATAGTACATACAAATGTCTCGACCGAGTTCGTTATACAGCATCATCCGCCATTTTAAATTTTTTTAATTTAAAATTTAAAATTTAATGCGAAGAAATTAAAAGTTGAAAAATATTTTTCATTTATGTGTTAGAACTTAAAACAATGATTCCAGAACACTTTTTATTTTGTCTTTATCTTAAAAAATGATTGAGTTATAGCACTTTGAATTTTTCTTCTGGCGGACATTTTGAAACGATCTGATTTTTGTCATGCTGTAACTCACGTATTTATGAACCGATTGGCACTAAACTTGGTATGTACATAGTGCATACAAATGTTTCGACAGTGTTCGTTGGTCAGCATCATCCTCCATCTTGTTTCACTATGGCGGCCATTTAATTTTTTTTTTCAAAATTTAAAATTTAAAATTAGGTACAAAAAGGGGAGAAATTGAAAAAGATTTTTCTTTTGTGTATTTGACCTTGATACAAAGATCCCAGGGCATTTTTTGTTTCATCTATATCTTGAAAAATGGCTGAGTTATAGTACTTTCAATTTCCAGTGTCATTGACATTTTGAAACGGTCTGAAAATTTTCACGCGATAATACACATATTTACAAACTGATTTGGATATAACTCCGCGTGTACATAGTATATATCAATGTCTTGACCGAGTTCACTAGTCAACGTCATCCGCCATCTTGTTTCAAATGGCGGTTCAATTATTTAAGTTTGTCAAAAATCTTTTAAATGTATAATGATGTACAAATAAAATATTAGAAATTGAAAAAAAAAGATTCTTCCGAATGTATTTATCTTAATAATGAATTCCGGAGTATTTTTTGCTTTGTCTTTATTTTAAAAAACTCCTGAGATATAGCAGTTTGAATTTCTAATGTGGGTGACATTTAAAAAAAATGAATTTGCCCGCGACAGCACTCGTATATATTAATCGATTTCGATATGAGAGTGCATGTCCGCATGAATTAAGATTTCGACCAAGCTCATTGGGTTGTTTTATCCATCATGTTGCTTTAAAATGGCATACACTTCATGATATCGCGGAATTCGGCGACTTTCTAAATCGCTGAAAATAATACCAGGTTGAATAAAATATGATTAATTTCTAAAAATTCCTATTAATAATTAGTATTAACAAAAACTAGCATTCAATCTTATGAAATCGGATTTTACTAATTTGAGCTTCGTATGTTTGAATAATATAGCTTAATTTAAGATAAATAATATATAAATAAGTATATGAAAGCTACCTCTTCCTCCCGGCATTGCCGGAAGGACTTTTATACACGCTTTTATTCCTGCATGTGAATCTAAATCATGTAATTTCATATTACTGTAAAATCGTCGAAATTTTCTCTGCTGTGAAATTTACTTACGTCGAGACCCGTAAGACATGGTGACGTCACTGCAACGTCGTTGTGAAGTCACATTGTGACTTTGTGACCATCGATTGTCGATGTGACGTCACGTGACGTCGATGTGAAGTCACAGTGACTAAAATGTGAAGTCGTTATGGCCGTTTTAGAGCTTTTTTGTGACGTCACATTGTGACCACTTTGCGACGTCACAATGTGACCAATTTGTGAAAAGTGTGTCATTTGTGACTACTTTGACATTAAAATTGTGACGAACTGTGAAAAGTTTTTTAGAAAGTCACATCTTAGTCACATTGTGACGTCACTGAGTGGTGACATTTTCGTCACAGATGTGATGTGACCAAAGTGACTCACAGTGACGTCATTGTGACGTCACTGTGAACATGCATGCTATGATGGGATGCTTTACTTCTTGCGGCTGAGCGATATCATCATTTAGATTATTATGGGTATCTTATACGATTTTATACCTGTATAATTAATGAAATTTAATTAAAATAATTAATTAAAATATAACAAAATGTTATTGATATTTTGTTCATATTAAACATTTATATTGTAAACACATTGTTATATCTTATTCTTTAGCAAGGATGCATAATGACATGATTCATTAAACAATTTTCATATTTAAAGGAATACAATGGCAATTAAAGTGCATGTATTTATATTTGTATTTGTCAATTTCTATGATAGAAGATTTTTTGTCTGTAAACTGAATATTTTAATAATACTCACTGAAATAACATTTCATTCAATTCTAATTGATTTAGTGTATTTGCAATATACAAAGAATTCATAATGCGTGTTATTTTCAATGGATTAAACTAGATATTCAATATAAAGAAGATGATTAAATTTGTTGATTTCAAGTTAAGTTAATATTATTTTGAACAAATCTTTTATGTTTAACTTTGAACGAGGTTTTTTTCCATGTGTAAATAAAATTAATTTCCCCCATGACTAAATAGTGAACATAATTTTCTCAAATATTTATCCAAATTTACAACTATTAGCTAAATTTAATGCTATATGTAGGAAGAATATATGCTTTAACGCTAAATAAAGCTTAGAAAAACTATATTATAAGTATCACAAATTTTTAGAAATAATTTTTAATGCACAATTATATGGACCATATTTTTTAATGAACGTAATTGTATTTTAACGCATTGCTTTTCATGTACATATTTACACCATTTTATTTTAAGTAGATAAAATCGATGGGTAGCACAAAAAGAAAAATATAGATAAATCGAAAAGGAGATTTTCTAAACAAATTATAGCAGCATGGTATTTATAATATTTTTCTTTGGGATTACATTTTTTGAAAGAATATATAGATCATTAGATGTGTTAATGATACATTTTTAATTCCCCCTTTTGTTAATCAACAGTTGTGATCTGTCGCAGTAATTTGTGTACAGGAAAGTGCCTTGAGTATGATTTATTATGTAACAATAACGTTGAAATAAAAAACTTTGTCAATGACTAACAATTCTCCTTCTTCATATGTTTCTAGTAGTCCTTGAATAAACTCGATTTCGGGTTCTTTCAGAAACCAAGACGCCGAGTAAGAGTAACGCCGTTTAACTCTTTTAATATTCGGTTCATACATATGACGGTTTCGCAGTAATTTCCTTATTAACATAGTTTTTTCCGATTGACTCGGTCCTACGACCAAACAAGAGCTCGGATGTCTAAATTTCATAATTCCGTTATTACTAATACAATTTGACAACCTAATGGGCTTTTAATAAAACAGTTTTTTCGATCGATACGCCCTCAAACACATAAGATTTTTAAATAAAAACACACAGACACACATGATTAAGATAATTAAAAAATTACTTGTTGACATTTTATTTTTCATTAAAACACAAATTACATGTTTTTAAAAATATGATGAACAATAAATATGCTATTTCAATCGTTTAATGAAACATTACGTACTTTAGAATACATTTCTGAGGACATCTGCACGCCTATGATACTAGGTTTTAACTTTCCATCATCATCGTCTTTGAAAAAATAACGTAAATCATAAACAATTTTCTGTCCCTTCATGCATTCGTTGAAAAACAATCTCTCTTTGAGATGTTTGGAGTAAATACAGGAAGTGTTTGTAAGATTCACAAAAATTTCATAATTATCGCAGACGGAAGCATCCGTTTTCGTCTCTTTGACGATAATAATGACGGTAAATACGATAAATATGGCGAGAATGAATGTCGTAAAAACAAAAAAAGTTTTTCGATCCATGTTTTTTTTTTTTTTTCAAATAATTCAAAGTAGAAAAAAGTGCGGCCAACAGCTCCTTTAAGCACGCTCGTACTTCAAATTATTGCAAATATTTTTCAAATAATGCAAAACCCAACGCTTGTATATAATATTAACCGTGTTGTTTGAAATATTAGTTTTCAAAGTCAACGATTCGCAAATATCCCCTCCACCTTCTTCTAGCAGTTGAATGTTATCTGACACAAATTTCTCTGACAGTTCTTGATAACGGAATACTGAATTTATATCCAAGTGTTCCTTGAGAGCTTCAATAGTGCCTATATCTATGCAATGTTACTAGCTCACTAACTGCTTATCCAACAATCCAAGATTGTCATAAATAAATTTTCCCGTCAACTTCTGATACTGTGAAATCTTTTTCCAATTCAATCTTATATATAATACTAGCTGTTACCCATGACGTCGTCCACGTAGCATTAAAAAAAAAGATAAACGCTTTAATTAAACAAAACGTTTCATTAACAATAATTTAAAATATATATAACGCATATCTTATAGGAAGCTATGCAGTAGTTTTTTTATAGAGGACTTAAAGAACTCAGTAAAATAAAAAGGAAATGTGTTAGATAATATGAACAATCGCGAAAATGAAATTGCAACCACTTATACTGTAGAACAACTGTAACGCACCCCAATTGTAGAGAAATCATGTTGTAGTGCATTTCAAAATTCCATATCAAAGAAAGAAAAATCATGTGTTAAACTTAGGTAATAAAAAAAATATCCAACATTTCCATAATACATAACTTCGCCAGCCCATTCTTTTCTGCAGCTGTGTATATGATCTATGTGTTTGTAAATATTCTAAATACAATGTTAAAATTTTGCTTAGTTAGAAAAAGTGTAACGAAGATTAAAATTCACTTTAGCAATTTCTAATAATAGACAGAAACTTACTTGCATTCTTTTTTACAGTCCTGTATATTACGTGCAAATATTTATACGACCGCATTCTTAGCTTAAATTATTCAAGCAAAAAACCCGATTCAAATTATTAAATTAATATTTCCGGAAATAGCTATTGCACAGGTAACCATATATCCAGTTTATTGTATAGTCCGATACATGATTTATTTAAATTCTACAAACATCTCTTACACTGTAAAGAAAAATCTGTAAAGGTACTAAACATTTTCTAGGAAACTGGGATTCCAAGAACTTTTCATATAATGATAACAGGAAAAATCCATGTAACCGATTCTAAAACTTGCGTTTTTGTTGTTACCGTTACAGGAAAAGTACTTGGAATCCCAGTTTCTTAGATAAAGTGTAGTACCTTTACAGATTTTTGTTTACAGTGTATTATACCAAATGTAGCTGAAATTCAGGATGCATTAGTTTTCCTTAAAATACGTACGATTATCGAAAAAGCTCTAGAGCAATCTTTTCTAATAGACCATACTTTGGATACAATATCTGAGATCTGGACACAAGTCCACAACAGGATCCACAACGCAATTAAAATACGCTGGGAATATTTTTTCACCGTAGACTATTATATTACCGAACATTTTTCTGTAATCTTGTAGTGAATGGTAAATCTTTTCACCCCATTTTTTACAGAAATGCTGTTTTAGTGCACTTCAGAAACTGATATCAATTTCAATATTATTAAAATAACCTTAATAAAATAACATTATTAAAATACGCTGCAAATGTTTTTTCTTCACAGACTATGATCTATTGAAATACTTTTGAGCTCCCTGTACGCACAATTAAGTACTACACTTAACATATGCTATAGTAACCATGTTCTTGTGAACCTTAAAAATGCATGTAAATTTCATTACATTTAAAATTATGTAACATAATCAATATACACCACAAATGATTTTTTGCCTTAGACCATAATGTAAAGTCTCCTTTTGAGTGCTCCTGTGATTCAGCTATAATTGCTACCTGGTTCATTTTCAATATCGCGCATGCTATGGCAAATCTCAATAACGTATGTTATTTTCGTATGAATCCCACTATATCTACTCAAGTTGAAACACGGGCAAACAGACGGAAGACCCCAGGCACTCGGCATCCGGTATAGAGACAGGCTGAAGTCGTAAACACTTTTAGACCATGTTAGAAAGTGTCAAAAAGGGATTAGTTTCCGTAAAACGAAAAAAAACAGTGTTAGGAAAAATCTACTACAAAAAAACTACGAAAAATCTACTACTGCGTTTTAGGTGGCATTTTTGTATAATTTGTACATGTATGCATAAAAATGTATAATAACACTAATAGCATTCATGGTCAGAGTGACGTCACTGTGAGTCACTTTAGTCACATCACATTTGTGACCAAAATGCCACCACTCAGTGACGTCACATTGTGACTGAGATGTGACTTTCTTAAAAATCTTTAGAAATTTATAAATATCTTTCAAAACATGTTATTTACTTAAAAAACATGTTTATGGCAATTTATATATCGTTGCTTTTGTCGCAGTTTCGTCACGATGTTAATGTCAAATTAGTCACAAATGACACAATTTTCACAAATTTGTCACATTGTGACCACTTTGTGAAACGTCATAAAAGAGCTCTAAAACGGACATAACGACTTCACATTTTAGTCACTGTAACTTCACATGGATGTCACGTGACGTCACATCCACAATCGATGGTCACAGTCACAATGTGACTTCACAACGAAGTTGCAGTGACGTCACCATGCTTTACGGGAATGTATTATAAAAAATATTCTTAAAAGTGATAACATATTTTTACTTTTTAAGAGCTAAAAAAATGTGGCATTAATATCCATTTACAAACCTGATTCTAGTACACTTCAAGCACATTATGCGAAATCGAGATATTGACTGAGGGAATGTATTTTCTTATAATTACATTATCGTTAGATTTTAAGCCCGAAAGTGCATTTTTAAAGTGATTTTTATTTATATTTTTAGAATTGAACAATTTTAAGAATTAATACACACAAAGTTTTTTTTTATTAGTTGGGCTTTTCTTAATTTCTAAGAATGATAAAAAGTATTTTTCATCGATCATTACGTCATTTACGATATGTATAAATTATTAACATTTTCTAGTCATTTAATATTTAACCTTTAAAAAAAATTATTCCATTTAAAAATTACTAGGAGGGCTCCGCCCCCCTGCTCTCTACGCTCGGCAACGCCCCACGTGATTGCTTCGCGCCAAGTTGTAGGCTACTTCTGCTTGCTGCGCTCGCCAATACCCCATGATATGAATAAGCAGTTGCAGACTTTTCAAATGATGTGTCACACGACTGGTGTTGTAGAGAAGTTTAAAATCTGCCGCCCCCTGGGGAGCAGAATGTGGGGGTGATGCACAAGACATCCGTAATATGAATAAGCAGTTGCAGAACATTCAAATGATGTGTCACATGACTGGTGTTGTAAAGAAATTAAAAACGTGCCCCCCCTGGGGGGCAAAGTGGGGGGCACACACAAGACATCCATAATATGAATAAGCAGTTGCAGACTTCTCAAATCATGTGCCACACGACTGGTGTTGAAAAGAAATTAAAAATGTGCGTATTGTAAAGAAATTAAAATGTGCCCCCTGGGGGGCAGAGGGGGGTGACACACAAGACATCCATAATATAAATAAGCAGTTGCAGATCTTTCAAATGATGTGTCACACAGCTGGTGTTATAAAGAAATTAAAAATGTGCCCCCTGGTTGAACAGAGTTGGGTGTGACACACAAGACATCCATAATATGAATAAACAGTTGCAGACCTGTCAAATGGTGTGTCACACGAATGTGTTGTAAAGAAATTAAAAATGTGCATCCCCCTGCGGGAGGCAGAGGAGGGGGTGACTTGCAAGACATCCATAATATGAATAAGCAGTTGCAGACCTCTCAAATGATGTGTCATACGACTGGTGTTGTAAAGAAATTAAAAATGCGCCCCCCCCGAGGAGAGCAGAGTAGGGGTGACACACAAGACATCCATAATTTGAATAAGCAGTTGCAGACCTCTCAAATGATGTGTCACACGACTGGTGTTGTAAAAAAATTAAAAATGTGCCCCCCTTGGGAGGCAGAGGGGGGGGGGTGCGCACAAGACATCCATATTATGAATAAGCAGTTGCAGATCTTTCAAATGATGTGTCACACGTTTGGTGTTGTAAAGAAATTAAAAATGTGCCCCCCCCCCTGGAAGGGCAGATTCGGGCTTGACGCACTAGACATCCATAATATGAATAAGCAGTTGCAGACCTTTCAAATGATGTGTCACACGACTGGTGTTGTAAAGAAATTAAAAATGTGCCCCACCTGGGGGGGTAGAGTGGGGGGTGACACACAAGGCATCCATAATAGGAATAAGCAGTTGCAGACCTTTCAAATGATGTGTCACATTTTCTTTAAATTACATGCAAATATACTATATAAAACAACGATTGTGCATTTTTATAACACACTACAAAAGTTTTGCTGACACCACATAGAAAAATGACTTGAAATTTCTACTTTCTGGACACCAAAAAAATTCCTAGAAAAAACTGTATCAATGTGCCCCAGTTCCCCCTATTTTCTCGTATTAAGCTGGATTTTAATTGAGGAAAAAACTTGATTAAAACTACTGAAGTTACACTTCCAGGAACTGATATGTAACTAGTTAATTGCATAGTTTTATATATGATGTTTTTTGTATGCGACAAAAATCACGTACTACACTATATATACAGGGTCATTTATAAAGATGTAAGTAATAGGCTGTTTCGTTAAATATTACCTCAAAGCATATTCTTCGAATTGCCAAGTTTTACAAAAAAAGTGCAAAACTTAACGAGATAAGAATGCGAAAACTAAATCTTTATAAGTTCCATTTAAGCTAAAATTTTCAATTTGCAAAATGTTCTTACCCCTCTCTAAATTAAAGACAAAAAAGTCCATTTTCATACCTGAAAGAGACTAACAGAGATACTGTATTTGTTAATACAATTCGTCAGGTTGTAAAGGATTAGGTACAAATTGAAATGAGTGTATTTCAGAAACAATGTTTCTTTAAGACTTTCAGGGATGTGTAAAGAATATATTTATTGAGTTAGAAATTATATTTTTTTCCTTTTTTGTGATGGTTAATCGTATAATCTGCAAACAAAATCACATAGTAAAATTTCTCAAAAAGCTCTAAAAAAATAAATAAATCATTAGTATTTTTTTAATTGTTGGAATTAAAAATCGTTGAAACTCGAAACATTATTTGTCGATTTTCATATGTTTTTTCATTTAAATAAAAGGGAGAATGCAATTTGATTTTTGTCTCAAGCTTTTCATAAAAATAACTTTTAAAATATTGATATATAAATTTAAAAAATGATGCAACGTATTTAAAAAAATCATATTTTCAAAAGCAAATACTTTTTTTCAAATTTGCCGAAACAAAATTAATGTAAAATTATCAAAAAAAATCACAAGATTGCAAGCTTTTTCTTAACCAATTCTTGATTTATAATTTATAGACGTGAAATGGCAAAAAAAAGTACTACAATGCAGAAAAAAAGACTATAATTTTAAAGAATGATTGGTTTCGAATAAAATGAGTAAATGCTTTTAAAAATTGGAGGTTAGTGAGTCACTCCTTTCTTTTGCTTAAAAGCCTGCGGGGTCGGCTCCGACTCCGGCCTTGGCAAAACTACTACCAATGTCTAGGTGTTAGTGTTGTCTGTGGGTTAAAGTAATGATAGAATATAAGAGAAATCTTTTTAGGACTTAATAACATTTATATATTTATGTTAGTTTTTGCTTTATTAATTATTTTAAAATTTCGTACCCACATAAACGGAAAATTAAAATATTTCTGTTTGATTTATTATGCCTACATACAATCTTAACATTTACATTAATGCATACTCGAGCCATGCCATTTAATATATATGTGAAATCAAATATACTTTTGCTTTCTCAGGGATTATAAAAAATATTATGCTATGAAAAAATTGGTGATTATTTCTCTGTAATGTTCTATATTTCGAAGATAGTGAGCATGATTTATGAAAATTTAACTAAATAAATTACATTTATAATAAATATTCAAAATAAATAATTTAATATTTACGAGATTGATTATATTTTCTTTATTTATATTTCTTCGATATAATAAATAAAATATCAAAATTTCGTGTGTTTAATATTTTATGGGTTGTATAAATATTTGTTTTAATTACACAAGCTCAATATTAAATTCACAAATATTTGTGTCTTTAAATTTAAAAATAATTAATTTTGTGTCCAGCTTTTATCTAATAAAAAGTTAATTACAAATTTACCCAACTTCAAACGAATTTTTAAATCATTTGGGATTATATTTAATTTACCATAAAAGTATAATTTGCACATTCAGTATGAAACCTATATGTATACAAATCACACAAGTATTTAGATTTCAATTCAGTGAAAAAGAGAACCAAGCCACACGTCCATAAAAAACTTCACCGAATTCATAATTAGAATTTTGCAATAGATTTAATTAATGTTATTTTCTTTTACTGAGGAAATACTACACTGTAAAAAAATCTGTGAAGGTACTAAACATTTTCTAGGAAACTGGGATTCCAAGAACTTTTCATGTAACGACAACAGGAAAAATTCATGTAATCAATTTCTGAAACTTGAAATTTTGCTGTTACCGTTACAGGAAAAGTTCTTGGAATCCCAGTTTCCTAGAAAAAGTTTAGTACCTTTGCAGATTTTTTTTTACAGTGTAAGTAATACAAATTGGAAATTTTACTATATTGAATCTGCGGACGGAAAAGAAACAGAAATATCGTTAAGATTTAGTTGCTATTTTATTGATACTGTAAGCACGAAAAATTTCTATGGAAAAAAAATAGAGATGAAAATTTTATTATTTTTGAAATAATTCAGTTTCAACGGATTCTAAAAAAAAAAAAATACTTTTTAAAAATTAATATTACGTTTCTGCTTTATTTCGGGCTCTTCAGAAATGCAAAATCCGAAATTCAGAAGGTGGAAGGTGACAATTTTTCACAATTTACCGTTGTTTTTTATACCACCTATTCAGGAAAAAAAGATTTAAAATTTCATCTGTTTTGACTGCTGTACGCAAAATTAAAAAACAAGAGAAGGGTATTTTAGAATTTATACTTTTGGTCATATAGTCTGAAAACTTTTGAGGGGTAAAAGGAAAAATTTATATTATTTTTGAACGTTGTATCGGATTATTAATTCTTTTGCCTTCAAAAATAGCTCAAATTTATAATTATAAAAAGCCAGATATGTTCAGAATATTATTACTGCTAGAAAAATTAATGTTTTGTTCTATCGTTAAACTATTTCAGAAATTGTCTTAATGTTATTAAAATAAACAAACGCTGTGTTATCATGGTGAGACGTTCCGTTTTGAGAATTGTTAATATAAAAAAATTCACATTGAATATAAATTTTGCCTTATTTTTAATGTATTATTAATATCGTTACCACCGGTCACGGCATAGCGGAATAGTCTGAATGAGAGATAAAGAACAGATTTTGGGATTCATACAACATGAATTTACCTATACAGTTGTTAAAATTTTGAGATAGATGAAATCACACTCATACAATCCAGATTCACCTTTCACTTAAAACAAATAACTAAAAATTATATAAATGTTCTAGAAATATATTTCATATTATAAAATAATCAAGGTGTTTAAAATGATAGATATGTTTTTTAAAATATTTACAAATTTTTTAGTTATTTGTTGCCTCTGTAGTTTTTAATGTGCTTATTTATTTTCTTAATTGTACTAACATGGCCTTGTACCTTCATTTCACGGGTCTTGAGTCCTTCCAGAGCTTGCGTTCTATATGAACCTAAAAAATACGGGAGAAAATCATTATATACTAAGAGTAAAATATGTACTACAGTTATGAAATAGAAATAAAATATTTTTCATGTAATCTGTAGAAGGATAGTGCACTGTACTTATTTTGCACCTATCCCTGTATCTATTTTGTACATCACATAAAATTGCTCATCTTTAACTTGAGTGGCCTGATGCAGTTTATAAATAACAAAAGTAATTCATTTTACAGATATAAAATTACATATAATTTGTTCAATTTTACTTTAAAATAACTAACAATGTTATCTGGAGTCGAAGTCGGTTTTTGTTTATTACTGACTCCGAATCTTTTGCTCAAAAATGGATCTGACTCCAACTAATATTCCGCGAATACGACTCCGCAGCCTTAGCCTAAACGTCCTATTCTGTTTAACATTAGTTCTTTTCATCTTCTTTCTCTACTATTTACATGTTCATAAGTTAATTTAAAACAAAACTTTTTCTAACATATCTATTAACATTTTTTCATAATTTTAAGCCTCACAATTTCAGGTTTTAGATCGCGCGAATGACACCGTTAAATCGTTTATTTATTCTGAAGTCGATGGACACTAGAACAACGAAGAATCGAAAAAGTAGCACAAAAAATTATACAACAGCGTTCCATTGTCTCTGAAAATCGTTAAATTAAGAAAAGATCTGCTAGCCATAAGTAAAAACATGCTCAAAAAAATACCGTTCAGTTCTAAGCATAACTTTATACACTCTTCGGTGATAGAATAAATAAAATAACACAGACATTCCTAAACTTCTGCTTTAAATTTTTATTTAAATAACTCCATGCCCACATATTTTTACCGTATAAATAAAAAAGAGTTAGTTCTATATTTGTGGGAAAAATCATCATACCTAGATATATTCATCCTTGTTAATGAGAAAAGTTTTAATCCAAACTGGATTGTAACAAAGTAAATTATTAAATAAATAAATAAAAAAACAAGCTACATAACCAATATAACACAAACAATAAAAAATTTTACTGAAGGAAGATTGGGTTAAACAAGGATATACTGTCCTTAACTTTGATCGAATCTTGTTAATCATCTCATATGATCAATAATTACGATAAATTAAGCTTGTTAAAGTACCTCTCAAGAAGATTGATGTATGTTAGATATGCTAAAACTTGTCTTCATTCATCATTCATGAACAGCGTAGTAATGGATAAAAAAAAAATTAAAGAATTGTTCCCAATATCTTTTGAAATGAATAGTAAATATTTAAAAAAATCCCTTCTAAGTAGCAAAAAACTTGAAATTTTATAAAAATGAAGTTTATAATAATAAATATTACAAACGTTAGTAACAAAAGTTCACTTCAGATTAATCAGGGATAGGTCTAAAATATTTAACCAAGATTATGGATAATGGTTTCTAGTAATTTCCATAAAAATATTCATAAAAGCTCAAAAAACATTAATTCCAGAAAATTGAATTTAAAGTCTACGTATGTAATGCTTCTATACGATTATACAAAGTGAATTACTAAAATAATAATAATAATAATAATAATAATAATAATAATGTTTCATTGTTGAAGGAAAAAGTAATGTACCATTTCAATAGGGAAAAAATAGTATTAAAAATGTATCAGAAAAAAATATATACATGCATTTTTTCACGAATATGACTTTCAGTTGGAATATCTGTTTACTAAGCTGTAGTTTTTACTGTGTATATATAATCTAATATTTAAAAAAAAGTTACGATTAATAATCTCAAAACTTATATGCTTATACGTAATAAAACATTTTTTATCATTAGAAAAAATATCATTTTTTAATTTAAATTTAAATACAGAGAAAACAATGATACAATTTTGCCCTTTGAGCTCTCTACAACTTAACTTTTTTAAAACTGTATGCAATTGGATATAACAAGCATCTTAGAAAATTAATAAGTATGATGTCGAAGGACCTCTGAAACAATTTTTCCATGTAATTTTAAAATAAAGGCCTTTTTCACATGTAATATATGTAAACAAGTGAGTAAGTGCAATCGCAGATCTCGTATAGGATTTCGTATAATATTTCTTTCGAAACAAATTATCCTTCAATAAATAAATTTAGATTATTTACTTATAAGTATTAAATTCTTACACAGATGGTAGCGCAAGTAAATTAAATTTTAAAATAACTATAAAAATTAATGGTTTATTTTAATCAAATTAAGAAAAGTTAAAATCAAATTGTTAAATGAAATCTAAAATTCTAATTTTTTTGAAAATCTGAAATTAAAATAAATTAATGAAATTAGAAATAAAACTTTAAATGTCTAAAAACATAAAAAAAGTTTAAAATTAATTAAAAATGTTGAATTATTGATAAATTATTAGTATTTTTTTTAAAGAAAGATAATAGAATTCCAAAAAATAATTTGATTGTCAGATGAAGAAAAACCTAATAAAAAAAACTTTGAAATTGGCCATATATACGAAATTTCTTTTTATCAAATCCATCCTAACCTGCAAATTTCAACATCGGGGTTCGAACAAAAGGTTTTCTGTTTACTAGCTATGGCTTTACTTCCAAAGAATAATATAGACAAAAATCTTGAAATTAAGGTTTTCCGTTAAATTTAAATAGCAAAAGAGACGGATGACATTAGAATCAACTAAATTAATTAAAATAATAGGCTTTTTTAAAATGTTATGATTTCCCGCGTGACACGAGTTATTTAGCTCAAGGTACAAGAAATTTTATATCTCTGACTTATGCAGTTTTTGTGTCTGGATTCTGTGACGGAGAGACAGATGACAAAGGCGAATAGTATTTCGTCAGATGCACGAAACTCTAAAAAGAAATATTAATATTTTTTAATAATATATAATTATTTAACTCATTATATTTTTAAGCAATATTTTTATTTTTATCTTACTTTCACTGTATATAATCAATGGAGTGACAACCTTCAGAAAAAACGAATATTTGCAAAGCCGTGCGTTTTATTCAAAACGCTTATCAATAACTTTTACGTACTCGAAATATTTTAATTCCCAATTTTTCGTAACTATATTTTATTCAACATTTTTTTTTATCATGCTAAACGAAATTTTTAAAAAAGTATGTTTATCAGCTCGCTCATTTTTAATCTTTGAACCCTTTTTCTTTTAAAATAATTTAGAGACTTAAAAAAAATAAAAGTTTGCATTTAATAACTCAGCTTTGTATTGAAGTTCTTTGATCAGATATTAACTTAAAAAAATGAAAGCAGCAGCTTGTATAAATATTCCACATTTATATTACGAAAGTAATTAAAACGCGCGTTTTGAAAACTTAAAATATTGATCTTTTAATTTCGCTTTTATGTTAATTAAAATCCGAAAAAAAGCCATGAGGATAATAAGCACTTTTTATATTTTATGATTTATGGTGTATATATTAACTTTCAATCCAAATAACAACAAATATTTTTCAGAGAAACGGCATTGTCATTATATTATATTTATGGATTTTGTATTTGCTTTTGTTTATTATTATTTTTTTATTACCTTATTTCTCCTTAAATGAAAAAAAATTTTTTTTTTGAAAATTGCAAAATAAGCAAAAACAGAACAATTTGATTTTAGAATTTCATTTTTACAATACTTCTTTATACATAATAATGCCATGTCTGTTCTTGCATCAAAAATTTATCTCTATGTCTTTTGCTATGTACTCCAAAACATTAAGCTAGCAAAGTGAGAAATTCCGTTACTAAACATACTACTCCCCATAAAAAGTGTAATAGAAAAAGAAGAGATATAAAAAAAATAAATAAAAAATAAAATAATAACATGTCAAATTTAATGTTTCTAGCCCCTTCAGTAACACAAAAATCGCATTTTTAGAACGTTTCTTGCTTTTGCACTCCCTTTGGGTTAGAGAGATCGACGATATAGCCTATGTTCGATTCTGTGTCAACACCAACATTTTGGTACCATTACTTTTGAAGTTTTTACGACAGTTCTGAATATTATCCGCCTTAAATAAACCAATGCTACGTCTTTAGGTTTACCTCTTTACTATAAGTTTAGATTACCTCGTTTTAATATAGGTATAAATTATATGTATGTCCCAAGCTGGCTGTATGTTCGTTAATATCAAAACTTTTTTTTTTCATATAAATTATTTATTTGATCTATATTTATTTGATCCATAAACGACACAAAAATTTCTAATTCTACGAATTTCATTTAAGTAAAAAACATTTTAGTCTTACTCTGAGAAATATTTGTGGAAACGTTACTCCGTAAAATTGGTGGCAGCATTGCTGCCTCCAATTTTATGGAGTATTTTAACCGTTAAAACCGGTGTAACATTGTCATGTTACACCAGTAATACATGTTTAAATTACACCATTGCATATGTGAAAACAATTACTCCATGAAACTGGAGGCAGCATTTGCCACCATTTTTACACCAATTGTATGGAGTAACGTTTCCACAAATGTTTTACAGTGTAGGTATTCACACCTCGATTTATCTTTTAAGATCATTTTTATAGATAAACATTTGTTATACTAGAACCTTCTCAAAGAATATTCTAAATACTTTTGTGATTTTTAACTGAAATTTTTCGATTTACCATTAAGTCTGCAGCATTTATTAAAAACGTAAAAATATTTAGTCAAATATGCATTGTTTGTTTTATAGTTTTTACCACTACTCATTATTGATAATTATAAGCAAGGAAGCTTTCAGAAATAAATAGTCTCATTTGAATCTATACATCTCAAACCAATGTTGAATATTTGAAATTATTGAAGGAACAGGGATTTTTGAAATACAGATAGTTTTGGTACGGAGGAATTTTTAGCCGCGTTTTTTGAGCGAAAACGAATTTTTGCGCGCCACTGAGATTGTGAGCCAGTATGGAAAATGAATTTTTGGTGAAACTCTAGTTAGAAGTATTTAATTCATATGACGGTTCACATGTAAAAACTTCCCGAACATTGCTGAAATATAAATTATGCTGAAAATCTCCGATTAGCATAAAGTGCAGGTTTATTAAAAAAGAAAAAATATTTAGTCATATATGCTTTGTTTGTTTTATAGTTTTCACCACGACTCATTACTGATAATTATAAGCAAGTGACCTATTAGCAATAAATAGTCTCATTTGATTCTGTACATCTCAAACCCATGAGGAATATTGAAAATCTCCGAAGGAACAGAGATTTTTAGCTGGGTTCATAATTATGTAAATACGTAGCACCTATAGAGGTGTCCGTCTGTCTATTCAGTCCGTCCGTCTGTCCGCATATAACAACTCAGAAACTACAGAACCGAATCGGTTGAAATTTAAAATACATAATTATTACATAATTTTGTCGAGTCACTTCAAATTTTATGAAAATCGGATGCATAGATCAATTACAGGGGCAATCAAAATTATTCCATTACATTACGTTCAATGGGGAAAAACGTTTCAAATGCATTTTAATCGTTTGAAATTTAAAATACATAATTATTACATAATTTTGTCGAGTCATTTCAATTTTTATGAAAATCGGATGCATAGATCAATTACAGGGGCAATCAAAATTATTCCATTGCATTACGTTCAATGGGAAAAAACGTTTCAAATGCATTTTAATCGTTTGAAATTTAAAATACATAATTATTACATAATTTTGTCGAGTTATTTCAGATTTTATGAAAATCGGATGTATAGATCAATTACAGGGACAATCAAAAGTATTCCGTTACATTACGGTCAATGGGGAAAAAGTTTCAAATGTATTTTATACGTTTGAAATTTAAAATACATAATTATTATATAATTTTGTCGAGTTATTTCAGATTTTATGAAAATCGGATGTATAGATCAATTACAGGGACAATCAAAAGGATTCCGTTACATTACGGTCAATGAGGAAAAAGTTTCTAATGCATTTTAATCGTTTGAAATTTAAAATACAAAATTCTTACATAATTTTGTCGAGTTATTTCAAATTTTATGAAAATCGGATGCATAGATCAATTACAGGTACAATCAAAAGTATTCCGTTAGATTACGGTCAATGGGGTAAAATGTTTCAAATGCATTTTAAAGGTGTTACACTCATTCGAACTTAATAAAATTTATATGCAACAATAAATAACATATTATAATATACATTTTACATAATTTGCGGTGTAAAGAAAATTTGTTATTGATTTACAAGGCCACACAAAAGTATTCCATTACATAATGGTATAGGGAGAACATTGTTTGATGAGCGTTTTAATTGTAATTCACTATTTAAAATTTTATAAGATTGATATATGCGAGTAATATTTTTAAATTTTCGTTATCGTACGAACGCACCTCATTGGCTACGCTTCATGTGCAATTTCTAACTTGTTGAAATACAGATAGTTTTGGTCGGGAAGAATTTTTGGCAGCATTTTTTCACCGAAAACGAATTTTTCGCGCCACTCAGATTGTGAGCCAGTAATGAAAATGAATTTTTGGTCCAACTGTAGTTAGAAGTATTTAATTCATATGATGTTTAACGCGTCAAAACGTGCTGAACAATGCTGAAATATAAATATTTAAATCCGTATTTTTCCGCTGAAAATTTTTGAACATTTTTTAAAGAAATGTGATGAGCAATTAAGCACAGTGGCGTTATGATCAGTGCCTTATTCGATTGTGCTATAGTTTCAGAGTTCTACTTTAGGCTGCAAAAGGTTACCAGAACATTCGGAGTCAATAAGATGAGTTATAAGTTTGTTTAGAATTAAAAATTGAGGCTCCGCGTACGACTGACTACTTGGCCCTAACATAGACTGTACAGCATCTTAACCATTTCAGGGGCGCAGTTTGCCGTCTGACTTTATTTCAGGGTTTTGTTCACCTGACGAAACCCTATTTGTCTCTGTCCCCTGTCTGTCTGTTACAGGGTCCGTACACAAAAACTATATATGTCAGAGAGTTCAGATTTTGTTTACTTACAGATGAATACCTCTTTTACACAACAAATCATAAAATTTTGAAAAAGACTATTATTTTAATTATGATATTTTTTAAATATCATCAGTTCATTTTTTTCTTCTAATTGTTTCACGCAAGTTTAAATAAATTGTAAAAAATATTATGTATGCAACATAAATTAATGGTTTAAAAAAATCACTTGAAAAACGCGCTTCTTTTTTATATTTCATCATATTATATTATATTTATCATCTATTTTTACACGCGAACAAAAAAATACATATTTTTTATTTATTAAGTTCCTATTCATTTAAATTACTAGCCACCTATGATGACCAGTTTGGTCACCCTTAAATTTATGATAACCTTTCCAATATTCTAACATTACAGTTACTTATAAATGCTTTGAAGGAGATATTAAACGAAACCCTCCGTGCGATCTGAGATCACACTTACCCACTTTTTTTCTAAATACTCAAATCGCCAAATGACACCAGGAATTTTTTAGAACACTTTTCATTTCACAATATATTTAAAGAATAAGGTTTACAAAAAAAAATTTCGTAAATTGCGCTGTAAATTAATTCACTGATAAACAAGGTTTCTGTTTCTAACTAAGTATGTAGTGACTTTTATATTTTAGGTGGTGCTCTTATAGGCCATTGTTCCGAGTTATATTGACAATTTAAAGCAGACATTAAGCCACTTATATCATTACAATAGCATAAATCATCTTTTCTTGAAAAAAATTTCGCATATTTCTTATGTCAATCTCAATAAATATCTTTGTATTGTTTTGCAGGAGATTTCAACCTGGTCTTTGTGGATCGAGAACCTTGAAATCTTGATCCAGATAATTCTGAGTTTTTCTTTGATAAATTTAAATCTCTCACAAAATAATTTAATTCTTGTTGAGTAATTAGGTGTGGTTTTTCATTTAAACCAGGAGAATAGTTCACATCAGATCTAGAGGAAGTTTCAGTTTCATCAATTTCCATTTCTACTGCTGCACCGTCATCGTGTAAAATTCTCGGGAGGTTTCTGGAGGTTCTATATCATTATGTAAAGCTAGTCACATAGCTGAATCTAAGTTCGAGTACTTAATTTGGTGTTTACTTCTTGCAGAAAATCCTTTAATTTTTGTAATACATTAGTAGCAGTCAGTTATATGATCCTTCGGCATGCGCCATATCATGGGTATATCAAGGGACATACACTTTTTGTACCTTTCATCCACACCCGGAGGTTTGTAGCACATTGTGTACAGCAATAATAATGCCCATTTCTTATCTTGTTCACTTACTTTGTGAGGGAGTGACCTTTGCATAAAGGCACTCTAGTATGTCTGATATCGTGACGTCAATAATTTAACAAGTGTAAGCGTAAAAGCGACATCTATCCTCTCTTTTACTTTAACTTTCTAGAGTGTGTGTGCTCTTTAGGGTTCTGCAGTTAGGGCTCGCGGTTATTAGTAATATGTTAATGTGAAGTATCTCAGTTTGCAGCATATAAAAGCTTGGGTTTGAGTGAATGGGGGGTGTCTCTGGCATTAGCCACCGAGTGAGGATCTCTAGTATTAGACAAGCGAAGTGAATTAGTGTTCAGCGAAGTGCTAGCCGATTGAAAAGTAGCAACGAAGCCTCCAGTGAGCGGAAAGGAGTTCCGACAGTTGACTTGAGAGTTGACCGGGGTAAGGAACCTCTTAGTTTCATTTGGTTTGTTTGTGAATAAAGGATTACCCACAGCCACGGGCTGTTTAATTAAGCTTTGTTTAGCAGCTCAGCCAGAAGATAGTGAGAAGTGTTAGGCGGTGCCCCGACTGAGCTAGGCCGAAGCTTGTGAGTATGTGTTTAGTTTTTTCATAGTCTTCTCAGTTGTGTAAAATCAAGACTTGCTCCACTTCCCTTCAGCCTTTATCGTTTCAATAAACGTTGTTGTTTTATCTTTATCACTGAGTATGTCTACATTTAACCTGCACCACGACTAACCTAACGTTACAAATACACTCAGTATGCATGTAACGTTACAACTTTATATCCAAAGTACATGTGATAGGCAGTCTTTATTAACGGCGTGAAAGCGCATCGATGTTTTTTGTAAGTTAGCTCCCCACACACACAGCAAAATAAATCAAGTTCATTAACGCATCCTCTAGACATGTTTTACATGTTGTAAAGGAAAATAGGATAATTATAATCAAAATTTAATTAAAAAGTCTTACAGAACAAAAAAATTGTAGTATCCTCACCCCGAAAGTTTCAACTGTCAAGGATTTGCGTTAAAGTAAAATACTGCGAGGGTGGCTAGAGCTGTCTGTTCAATGTCGCTAACATAAAATTTATTAGCGGGATATCCGTTTCTACTCTCTTTGTATCTTCTATCGTTGTAATAAGAAAAAAGAACGTTTGTGTGAATCAAATACATGAAAGAAAATAATATAATGTAATTATAATGCCTATACGATGCCTACATACTCCAAAACGTATAAATGAAATTTCTCAAAATTGGAGGGTGATAGAAAAGTTTTACAAACATATTCTTTTTTAGCAGCTTGAAATCTATAAGAAACACCCAACGTATATAGAGAAACAGGAAATTCGTTAAAATCTGTTTATCAGTGTTATTTGAAACGTTTTTGAATAAAAATGCCTCATCCCTGAAAGGGTTAAGGGACTTCTTGAAGAAAACTGAGCAGTACCTTAGGTCATGATGCTTAGTTTATCGTTTCGTAATAGGTCATTTTTTAAAGAACAATTATTTAATATTGTCTAAGATTTGGAATACACATACATTTAACCTCTAAATTTAAAAAAAAAAACTATTAAAAGATTGAATAATAAAAACTAAGACAGACTTGAATGTATTTTTTTTAAATAAATGAAACTTATATACAAAAAGATAAAACACTAAGAAACATTTAAAAATGCAAGAATAAACGTTTTGCCAAGCTACACGCAAGGCCTAATCAGTAAAAGTAATTATTCATTGCATAACAAACATTCGAACCAATCAAGACAGTTACAGTTAGTTATTATTTTATAGAAAAAGATAATATTCATTCGGGACAACATGAGATCATCCTTCGGAGTTGGCGATCGTAAACAAGTGAACCAACCTTCGATGAGTAATCTGTCGTGATAACTGCTACAACCTGATTTTAAGACACTGGCTTCTGCAACCTGCGGGATGTGTTTCTTTTGAGCGCAATGTTTGACAATTTTAGAATTTAAATTACCACTCTTTAGAGCACTGATATGTTCCCGCAACCGAATTTCTAAAGATCTGCCTATTTCACCAATGTATACTAGAGTGGGCCGAAAAATACTTTTTTTCGAATTTCGATTATGGCAGGTGCGGGAAAGTGGCCACTGGTGGCACTCTGTTCACACAAAAATTTGAGATTGTTTGGACTTTTCCTTACGCTGCCGCAAATGGTTTGAAAATTTGCAAAAATGCTAATTTTTGAACTTTTTTAGCTAAAAAGTTAAAACTGTTAAATGAAGTTTATTTTGGTTGTATTTACTTGAAAAGGGATCTTTAACGTACCAAATGCTTAAATAAGTTCTGATAATGCATTATTTAATTGCTAAGTGTATTTTAAATAAGCCGATTTTCATAACTTTTTCACGTATAACAGGCAAAATATGTATTGGTTTGAATCGTTCGTTAATTTCTCTCTTATTTATGTTCCTTGGTCTTTAATTTTTTTCTATGCGTCGAAGGTCATATATTTCGGCAGCGGACAGCAGTACAACTCAAAAACAACGCTGAAAGGTGAAGGGGGTGAAACAGGACTCTAAGCGTGCGCAATGCTTCATCGTAATGTTGAGTGAAGGAAGATATAACAGAGAAGAAAAAATTTCGATAAGGGATTGTTATTATTTTACTGCTCAAAATCTGCGAAATTTATTCAGTGTGGATGTGAAACCTTTTCCTTGGGAGATTCAGTACTTTTTGGATCGTTTGACGTACCATTACATTGTTTTGTGCGTTTTGTTACGACGAGCTTAGAAATGGCTATTATGAAGGTCCATGGCAATGTAAAAGACACGCGACAGAATGAAAAGTATCCTTTTTGGGCACGATGCTTGTTGAAAGACTTGCAATTGCCAACTTATACTGATATCATACGCCACTACTACTGGTTGCGAAGTGATATGGTAGAAAATCGAAAAAACCATTATTAGTCAATATTAAAATGGTAGATGAAAAAGTTACTGAAATCTGAATAAAAGCCAGTGTTTTCCCAACGATCAATTTACAAAAAGATTAAAAACTATTAAAAGAAGCGTAGATCATTGGAGAAATCTTGAAATCGTATGAGCTTGAAAGTAAAGACAACCCGCGAAGAATTCGTAGGAAATGGTGAAACCTTTTAGTAGTTTTTAATCTTTTTGTAAATTGATCGTTAAGAAAACACTGGTATGGAAGCTTTTTTTCAGATTTCGATAACTTTTTTACCTACCATTAAACTATTATTTAAAACTATCACTATATTAAAAGAAGTCTAGATCATTGGGGAAATCTTGTAATCGTATGGGCTTGAAAGTAAAGACAACCCCCGAAAAATTCGTACGATATGGTGAAACATTTTAGTAGTTTTTAATCATTTTTGTAAATTGATCGTTGGGGAAACACTGGTATGGAAGCTTTTTTTCAATGTTAACTTTTTCACCTACCATTTTAATAACATCATCTATTGACTAATTTTGGATTTCTCGATTTGCTGCCATATCGCTTCGCAACCAGTAATAGTTGCGCATGATATCAGTATAAGTTGGCAATTGCAATTCTTTCAATAAGCAAGGTGCCCCAAAAAGGATACTTTTCATGCTGTCGCGTGTCTTTTACATTGCCATGGACCTTCATACTAGCCATTTCTAAGCTCGTCGTAAAAAAAAGCACAATACACTGTAATGGTACGTCAAATGATCCAAAAAGTACCGAATCTTTCTAGGAAAAGGTTTCACGTCCACACTGAACATATTTCGCAGGTTTTGAGCATAGTAAAATAATAACAAACTTGTATCGCAATTTCCTCTTCTCTTTTATTTCCTCCTTAACTCCCTCAATATTACGATGAGGCATTGCGTACTCTTTGAATACCTGCTTCACCCCTTCTCACCTTCCAGCTTTGTTTTTGAGTTATAATGCTGTCCGCTGCCCAAATATATGACCTTTGACACATAGAAACAATTTAAAGACCAAGGAACATAAATAAGAGAGAAATTAACGGACGATTCAAACTAATACATATTTTGCCTGTTATACGTGAAAAAGCTATGAAAATTAGCTTATTTAAAATACACTTAGCAATTAAATAATGAATTACCAGAACTTATTTAAGCATTTGGTACGTTAAAGCTGCCTTTACAAGTAAATACAGCCAAAATAAATTTAATTTAACATTTTTAACTTTTTAGTTAAAAAAGTTCAAAAATCAGCATTTTCGCAAATTTTCAAGCCATTTGCGGCATAGTAAGGAAAAGTCCAAAAAACCTCAGATTTTTTGTGTGAATTGAGTGCCACCAGTGGCCACTTTTCCGCACCTGCCATAATCGAAAATAAAAAAAAAGTGTTTTTCGGCCTACCCTAATGTATATACTATCATAATCTCCACAGGGAATGACATAGGTTCACTTTTTTACGATAGCCAACTCTGAATGTTGCTTGTGCTGTCCCGATTTAATATTATATTTTTCTATAAAATAAAAACTAACAGTACCTGTCTCGATTTGTTCAAATGTTTGATATACAATGAATAATTATTTGTACTGATGAGGTCTTGCGTGTACATTGATGAAACCTAGTATTTTTATTTTTAATTTATTTTTAATTTTGTATTTATTGTATTTTTAAATGTTTTTTAATGTTTTATTTTTTGTATATAAAGCTCATTTATTATATTTCATTTATTATTGAATTCATTTCATTTTAGAAAATGTATTTAATTTTGTCTTATTTTTTTTTAATCTTTTAATATCTGTGATATTGGATATTATAGCAGTAATGCTATAAAACAATACTTTTAGTTGTTTTTTCATTTTTCAATGAAAAAATTTATGCATCGTATTTGTTTTCATAAACATATTATCGTTTATAAAAATGATCTAAGTTATTTGTTCAATTTTTTTAAATTACTTTAGTATTAAAAACAACTTCTTGCAAAAATAAAACGAATATCATTTGTTCTAGAACATCTAATTTACCAAGCTATAGCAAAGAATTTCACTGAATTCGAGAAATTTTTGTCAAGAAATTTATTCTGAATTCTTATAAAACATAAGTTTGATTATCTTCACTCGTAAAATTTGGTGCGTGGGAAAATCCAATTACTGGAAAACGCATGCGATGTAATTCCCTGCACACAAAAAAAAGCTTATATTAAACAGATTGTAAAGTAAGCTGCTGCATTTTTGTAAACGTATACTTGGAGATTCTAATACAAATTTAGCTTTAAGAAATAAATATAAATGGAAGTGAAGCATTCTGAGATAAATAAGCACATATACTTCTTGATTGACACTATTTCGAATATTGTTTTATTATTATTTTATGACAAACTTTGTTAGATAGGTTTGTATACATATAATTTATTTTTGAAAGGATTATGAAATTTAATTTGTGTTTTAATATTTATCTGCAGGAAAGAAGACACTTTTAATTGTTCACATGCATTTTTGTTTTCTCATATACTTATGATTTATTTTAGTTTAATAGTATCTATTTTGCAATCTATGGCTTTCGTAATATTTAAAGCCCCAAACTAAACTAAAAATTTGTTTATTTTAATATTTACTTCTTTAAATAGTGTGCAATGTGTGCCTGCACTGAGTATATTAGACAGAGTTAAATTGATACGGAGCTCATTGGGTCATCGCATTGTTTTGAAATCTTTGATATTATTTCATACTTATTCATGCACAGTAATTTCTCATAATAAAAAAACAAATTACAGCAGATTTTGTATTAATAAACAAGGATTAAATTTATCGAAATGAACACAGAATTTCATAGTTATATGTGTCTTTATAATGGTCCAGATGAGTTGGGGAACTTTTAAAAAAACTCTTTTATTGATAGCATTTACATCTTCTATATTGAAGTAACATTTTTTTAAATTATAAATTTTTCTTTAAAATAAACAATTATTTTTTTTTCTTTCAACTGTTTTTTCACTCTCATGTAATAGAGAAACATAGAGCGATCAGCCACGTTTCTGACAAACTTCACAAGAACAAAATAATTATTCTCTAATTCAGTAGTGTTAGGTTCAAACAATTTTAACTATTCATAAAAAATACTTCATTTGCAGAGTATCTGTCTTTAAAAACAACTTGATTCTTAATCATTAAGAAGCGGAATTTTACTTTAGATATTTTAACTATTTTAGCAGATACTACATGTTTAGCTAAATTTACTTTCTTCTATTGTATTTCACTAATTTTTCTTTCTCGTTTGAATTCTATTGAATATAAGTTATAATACCAATTTTCGCGGTTTTCTACACAATTGTTTAGTTTTTCAACGAAAGTCTATTCTACATGGTCTTACTGTTTTTGCAACAACAGGAGAGGAAACATTTGCTTCATGTTTTGACACAGTAGCAAAACTGTTGCTAATTAGAGTTTCAATATAGCTAGATGTTTTGGAGGGGCGCACCTCGATAATTTTCAAAGCTGAATTTGAACACATTAATCCAATACATTGCCAGGACTAAAGGTTTCTCTAATGCACAAAGCTATAACATCACCCACATTCAAAACACTATGTTTAAATGGTGAAATTTGAATAAATTTAAATCAACTTCTAATTTTGTGAGAATTAAATAATGAATTGATAGGTAAGCAAACATCTGAAAATTGAATTTCATGTTTCAAATGAAAATATTTTTTTTTCTTCGCAATTGCTTAAGAGAAGCTAATGCCAATCTAGTGAAAAAGTTTCCATGCCGGTACTGTATATACCAGCGCTTCTTAGGCGATTATAAAAACGATTTTCATTAAAAATACTGTATACAAAACAAATTTTCTCCGTAAAAGAAAAAAAAGATGAAAAAAATATATGAATATGTTCAATCGATGCTGGATTTCTTTGAGTTTCCTGTTTGCCCCTTGCAGGTGGCACACGAAAAATATTCCGCCTTGTGCTGCATTTGTAGTCTTACCAATATGTATGTAACGGACGTGTGCTCGTACTGAGTGTTGTATGCAGACATAACTCAGAATATAGGATAAAACCAGTTTATTTAAAACGGTTAGGGCTCAAGGCAGTGGAGCAGTTCTTTAATTTTAATAATTGGCAACAATACTAAAAGATTAAACTCATACTCGCAGCTCCGGCACTAACTTGATCAAAGCACTTCGGATTACTTCTCACTTAAACTTCAGCTAGACTGCTAGATAAACTTTATTAGACAGCCCGTGGCTGTATATATACTCTTTATTAACTTTGAAATATTCAACGTAATTAATATTAACTCTTACTAACGGCAAACTTCTCGAATCGACTTCCAAAACTCCTTGTCAACTCACTGAAGGCTCGATAATACTTGATATAACTCGATCTGGATCAATCCGCTGCTTATCATCACCACCTACTTGTCGGCTTCCGCCCCTATACTCTACACGCACTCAAATACTAAGCTTTTATATGCTGCAAACTGAGATACTACAAATTTACATATTATTTCTGACAGCGACATAACTGTAGAATCCGAGAAAGACACACAAGCTTTAGAAAGTTAAAGTAAAAGAGAGGATAGATGTCGCTTTCACCCTTACACATGTTAAATCATTGACGTCACGATCTCAAAAATGCTAGAGTGCCTTTATTACAAATGTCACTCTCTCACATGTAATAGTGAGCTATTCCAGGTTGGGTACCGTTCGATGTGGTTTAGTTGGTAGACCGTCAATGTGCTAGATTGATGTCCCGGGTTCGAGTCCCTGCATGACTTTTTTTCACTAGGTTGGCACTTGCGCTCTTAAGCAATTAAAACTTTTGATTTTCATTTAAAAAATATAGTATGCAAGGCAAATTTTCTCTTTGGTAAATTTTACAAATATTAATGATTTTCATGTATAGACAGGGTTCGTACGTGTCAAGGATTTTCAAGCACCTTTTGTATGAATTCTCTCAAAATAACATTTGCTTTATTTACAGAAAGTAAATTCTATCTTCAGACATTGCGATCAGTTCTTTAAGAAATTTCTGGTACTAAAACCCCTAAAATCCCGTGAATACCTTGATGCGTAAACTGTAAAAAAAATTCTGTAAAAGTACAGAAAAAAGCGAGACTCTCTGTGAATTTACCCTCTTCGGACCTGATGTATCTTATAGGATACATATCTTTACAATTTTTTTTCACGTATATAAATAATGTAAAAAAAGAGAAATTGGTGTAAATGGAGGCCTAACAGATAGAAGAATTAAACAAAATAGTAATTGGTTTGTTATAGCTCTTTTTAAGTAAGCTACGTGTTATATAAAATTGGCTTGAAGCAATAATGTACGAAATGAGCAAAAATGAAAACTCAAATAATTTTATTGTGCGTTAAGATATCATTTGTAGAGTCCATTAGTAATGAAAAATTACCAAATATATATTTATTTTATGTTTTTCAGTGTTTTTACAATGGAAAAAAGTATAATAAAATTAAAAAATCCAAAGAAATTGTCAAAAAATGTCTTTTTTGAATCCTGATGTATCATCAATTTTTATGAACAAAAAATAAATTCTGATTTTTTTTGCTGATCAATCTTTTTTAGGTATCGGTTTGATAATATAAATCCATAACTGAAATTAAGAAAAGTACATAAATAAACCCTGGGATCTGAAGAGGTTACACTAGTTCTCGGTTAAATGCATTTGATCAAGTTTCACGATCATCTTTTTACAGACATTTCCCTTATTTCATATCTAATTACCTGCAGGGATTTTCAGGGGTTTTTTCAAAGATATTTTTATTTTTGTTAATTTAAAATACACATTTCTATTTTTTTTTGTTTTGTTTTTTTGTTTTTTGTTACAATTTTATTAGAAATATCAACAAAAAAATTAGATTAAAGATTGTTTTTTTTTCTTTTTTTTAACGTAGCATAATTTAAAAAGGAAAAAATCATCTGATTACTTTTAATGGGATTTTTTACCGCTCAATTATAAAAGACATACTTTGTACACAATAGCAATATCGCCATAACTCAGTTAGTAGAGCGTTCTTCAGCTGTTAATATTTCTCGGGTTCAAACCCCATAGCGGCTAGAAACGAACTGTGTTAAAATTTAACGGTACAACAGTTCATATTTTCTCTTAAAGGCCAAGATATTTGAAGTTAATGAAGATCGAGTGATTTCCCACTTGTAAAAACTAAATTAAAATATTACCATATAAATTAAATTTACAGTACCTTGTATATTTTTAACGATGTTAATTTACAGCGTCTATTTTAAATTTAACGAAAAAACTCTCTCTTTTTCATAGGATCTCGTTCTCTCGAATCTCTGTAATTTCACATAAAACTTAAGATAATACAATCATTAATTTGTAACAAAATAATTGTAAGTATACATTGCAAATTACATTGTAGCGCTTCAATTGTTTTCCTGTATGTGGATTTGTATCTAAAAGTCTTAGTTTTTCTTTAATGTTCCAGTGCTTTTAAATATTTCGTGTGATTAATATGGGTTCGTTTATTTTCAACGAGCTCTCTCAGCATTTATCACATTATAATATAAAAATATTATGTTTAAGCGTAAATTAAGCTTATTATAATCGACAGAATAGATTTCAAGATTTTATTATGCTTTACGTTATACTAACATTAAGAAAATGGAAATTAGAGGTCACCTAGAAAATAAAATAAAAAATCTGTCTTTGTAAAAGATGCAATTTATTCATCGGATTGCTTTAAAAAATAAAAGTGTTCTGAAGAGAGAACAAAGCTCTCACTTTTCTAATTTCATCTAAGCCGTAAGTAGCTGAAAAAAATAAAAAATTGATTTTTAAATTGATATTTTAAAATAATTTCACAAATTCGTCAAAGTAGAGTAAAAACAATGTAATACAATTAGAATATAAATTGCATAAAATATGAACATTTTTATGAAATAGTTTTTATCATGACATAGTAATCAACTCTACAGAGCTAATAAGATAAAACAACAAGAACAATACATTGTAAAAATTCAAAATAATACCCGTAGTTAGTAAAAGCTGAATGTTTTCTAAAGTACAAATTATTTAAATCAGCTACAAGGCTGTATAAAATAGTTGGAATACATTTAATTTTAATGATGAAATTTTCTGAAAGGGTTTTCTAACGGGGTTAAGAGAACCTTGACTAACCTGCATTTTGTATACAGGGTAATTCCAGGAGAGATGTACTATCTTCTTACTTCGCGCTCTAAAAAAATATACTTACAAATATTTTATTTTCCCTAGTTCTGAAAATTTCAAATACTCCTTTTAATTCCTTTTTTCATTTTTTGTTAATATGTATTGTTTTACAGTTAATGGTTTTATATGTAATCTAGGTGGTAAACCTATATGGTACATTGTGATCTTTTGAAAATGCTGATGAAGAAGTTCATATTTTTTTAAGAAATTTCTATTGTATTTTTTAAAAATTTTACTATGCTTTCCAATACATCATGTCTACTCCAGGTGATATGAACTACAATAAAACATTTAAATAATTTCAATTATATTAACTTTAAAGAATTTTGTTTCCATTATATGAAAATTAAAAGATCTTCTTACAATTAATCTAAACATTATATTTTCGTGATTTATTATTTGACTTTTTAATATACATCTATAAAAATTAAATTTGTTTGTTGAAGCCTTAAAAGCTTAATACATTCAAACATTATTTACGAAAATCGTCTTATATATTATGAGATATTATTATTTTCAGTGTTTTTTTTTTTTTGGCTATTTAATTTCTCCGTACAATTATTTCATGTTTTTCCAACCTTAAACATCTTTTATGTAACTAACGCAAACAAGAAACACACTTATCCAATTGACGTTTTTGTTTCGTCTCATTGTAATTTTTATCGCATCCCACACACTACTTTTTTGTTCCAAATTTCTATGTCGTTATCCTCGTCATCACATGTTTCTTGAATTTTTATATACGTGTCAGAGACGAGTTTTTTCTAATATAGGTAGTCGGCATTTTCCGAAAACAAATATATGCATTTCTTAGTGTTCAATTTAGCTCTTATAAAACTAATTTGAAATTCAAGATTGTATGACCAGTTCTTCCCGACAAAAAAGCCTGGTCACCCTCTTTCGCCTACGTTAGAAGTATAAACCACCATGACTCTCATTTGTAGATATTGAGTTGCCATTTTGCGTTTTTTAACAGCTTAAATGTTAACCGAGATTACGAGAAAAGACGAGATACATTACATTTGAAGAAAACTTTAAAAGGCTTAACTACACTATATGGCCAAATGTGACCAGCCATTTGCGATTTTAGAAGTTTTGATAAATGTTTAGAAAAGTACACAATTTCTTTTTCTAAAATTCCAGTTGTATAAATAGAGTAGTACCTTTAATTACAGTACGTAGCATACTTTTATTTTGATTAGTGTCAATATAGCATAAGCAATATTACACGTACAACTGTATTTGGATACAGCCCATTATCTGTTTTGCCTCCATTTCGGAACAACAGATTTTAAGCTTATTCTACCGACGATACTTTTCAGAATTTTCAAGTAATATTTTGAGACTCTGACAAAAATAGTTTTATACATAACACACTATGCAAATTAAATTTTGATTTTATTCATGCATCCCCGGTAAAAATTATTTAGTAAACCTGCTCATTTTTCATACACTTTTTATTACTTTTTGATCCAGATTACAGAGTATTATGTACAATGTTGTGCATCATATTTTCTCAAAAAAGGAGTTTTTTTTCTTTTTTTTTTAAGTAAGATATCTGTAAATAACAAGCAAAGCACTTTGCAAAATTTTGGTATGTTTTTAAAAAAACTTTAGTTTCTCTAATAGTATGCATGCTATCCTCATAAAATAGAAGTTTGTTACAATAAGTCACCTAATCATAATCTATAGTTTGAACGCTTTTGCTACATTAGTTTTGACAGGATTAGCCAAAAGATACTCGTTAATTTTTAATTTGATCACAGTTCTCTAACGGGTTTCAGAAAAAAAAAAATCGGGAAAATGTATTATCTGTACTATTCTGTTTACCCACCTGATATTTCAAGATAATTTCTCATGCATTTTTGTAAATATTTAACAAAAGTATAGAATAGCAAGTAGCCGGTCACCTTTGGCCATATAGTGTATAATCATAGGAAGAAATTACACTAGTTATCAAAAGCAACAAAAATTTTTTGCTAAAGCAATATTATGCTTTTTGATAAACAAACAGTTGCGCGCCATACAAAATATCTTTAAGTGTCTGACCAAGATGGCTGCACCACCTGTAGGAGGCCGTGCCACATGGATGAAATATTTGACTGGCCCATCTCTCCCGTAATTACCTTACACAAATGCACAAAGATACAGATATTAACAATTTTAAGACTATATAAATGCGTTTTTAGGTGCGTTCGTAATTATGTAAATACGTAGCACCTATTGTTGTCGATTAGTCCGTCCGTCTGTCCGTCTGTCTGTCCGTCTGTCCGTCCACATGTAACAACGCAAAAACTACCCAACCGAATCGTTTGAAATTTAAAATACATAATTATAACATAATTTTGTTGAGTCATTTCAAATTTTATGAAAATCAGATGGATAGATCAATTACAGAGACAATCAAAAAGATTCCGTTACATTACGGTCAATGGGGAAAAAAGTTTCAAATGCATTTCAATCGTTTGAAATTTAAAACATATAATTATTGCGTAATTTTGTCGAGTCATTTCAAATGTTATGAAAATCGGATGGATAGATCAATTACAGGCACAATCAAAAGGATTCCGTTACATTACGGTCAATAGGGAAAAAAGTTTCAAATGCATTTTAATCGTTTAAAATTTAAAACATATAATTATTACGTAATTTTGTCGAGTAATTTCAAATGTTATGAAAGTCGGATGCATAGATCATTTACAAGGACAATCAAAGGTATTCCATTACATTACGGTCAATGGGAAAAAAGTTTCAAATGCATTTTTATGACGTTATACTCATTCGAACATAATAGAATTGGCATGAATCTATGAAGTATATACTAAAATATGCATTCTGCACAATCTGTGGTGCAAAGAATTTTTGAATTTTTGATTAAATTACAGGGCCACACAAAAGTATTCCACTACATAATGCTATACGGGGAAACATGGTTTGGGGCATGTTTTAATTATATTCACTATTTCACATTTTATGAATAAGATATACGTTTCTGAGGTGTAATAAAAATTACTTTCTGTATAATTACAGGAACACAAAAAAGATTTTGACTACTATACTGTATCCGAAGTACGCTCTACTATATCAGCAAGATTTGAATATTTTTAAAACTTCGTTATCGTACGAACGCACCTCATTTGCTACGTTCACGTGCAATTTCCAACTTGTTAAATATTCTCTTTCACCTTATTAAATGACAAAGCTCAATTACATAAATCAGAATGTGTTTCAAAATGCAGGTAAGAATAAAGAGGAGGCGTTATACCATGTACTGTCTACCATTTGCGAATTAGGGTTGGATGTGTTTTGACGGTCAAATTTCAACACGAGCGTTATAGGCTGTAAGAGAAAGGGTGCTTTCCACGAAGGCAGTGTTCTCGCTGTCGCTCGCCATTGCGCCAAATTGCGACTAAATTCTTCATTTGCCGAGTAAATAAGCGATTAGATTCGCCAAATTGCTAGTGCTCAGTTTTTGCTTTTTCTTTCTTTTCTTTTTCGTTTTTCATACATATGCATATAAAATATATTTTTAATATAATTCTAGCGGATTGTTAAAATTGGATTAAAAACAATCGCTGTCGCAATTACAAAAACTTAGGTTATTTTAGAACATATTGAAAAAAGGGGTACATTAAAGAATTAAAGAGTTTTTTTTTTTCGCTACAGGGCGAATTTATTTGGCTAATACTTTTTTTCATTTGGCGAATGTTTTTTATTTTTAATTAGCCAAATTACTAACATTCGTCAAATGTCAGCGAGAACACTGCACGGGGGTCATTCTAAGAGAACCTAACCTGGATTTACGCCAGGATATCCAAGGTTAGAAGAAAACCACAGCGAACTCCGAACGATTAGGACGAAGTGCACAATTCGTTTCGAACTCAGCATCTCCCTTCTACCAGCTTCGAGTGCAATATATCTTTGTCACTGGTGGGGCAGCTGTGAATTAGATAACTGAGGAGCTTTTCATAAAATGGTAGCTGATTTTCTTACATCTGTTTAAACGGATTTTTTTTTTAATTTAAGCATTTTAAAGTGCACTTTTGGCATAATAATAAAATATTCAATGAAGGAAAATGATTCTCAGGAAATCAATCGATTTATCTGGCAAATTTAAGAAAAAAATATTTATTTTTGAAAAAATTAAGTAAATTCTAAAGAAGTATCTTCTTGTACATTTTTGAACAGTTTGCGCTTAATAATTTTTTAGGCTATTTCTAAAAGTGTGCTGCATAATTTTAAGTATCGAATTTATTATAAGTTAATTAATTCGGGAAAGAACTAATAAAATGTAGATGCTTGTGTAAAATTACAGTAAAAAATATTTTTTTTAATTTAATTTATTTAATTTTGTATAAAAAAAAAAACTTTATACTTTATTTTAAATCCGATATTTAGTTTTATCAAACCTCTGTGCACCCAGTCGTCGTTTACTACAAAGAAAAAGAACAAGAAAAAGGCAATCGGATTCTACTTCATAAGAGTATAGTATTCATCTTAGACTGCTTAGCACACAACACAGTCCTTGTACATGTTTTCCAGAGAACGCTAATAGAATTTTTTAGAGCTGTTTTCCCCACTTGAAGAAGCTGTACTACTTTTCAGATGGCTGAGCATCTCAATACAAAAACTGCAAGAATTTTGTTAATCTTTGCTATCATAAATAAAGTTTTGATGGAATTGAGGCGTAAAGGTGTATGCGATAGAGTTCATGGTGGCACAGTAAAGAGGCTTGCTGCTAAAGCCAGCCTCCAATGTCCAACAGACTACCAAATATCGTCACCTTTTAAGAGCACACAATAGTCACAGAAAAAGTACACAAATAGACCCGGATGATTATGTAAAGTCTGTGGGAGCGTTCTTTTCTAATATCTTGCTCAAATTTTAATATTTTTACATGATTTTTTTTGCATCGGCTATCTTAGGACAGTCTACAACCGGCATAGTTTTTACCTTTTCGATTTTGCTCATATATTTTTTATATTATGAGAGTTTCAATTTCAGAACCGGTTTAAACCGGTTTTGAAAGTTAAAATATTTTTTTTAAAAAAATCTGAAACCAAAATTGAAAAAGTAAAAACTAGGCCGGTTGTGGATCGTCCTGAGATAGCCTATGCAAAATAAATCATGTAAAAATATTAAAATTTGAGCGAGATATTAGAAAAGAATGCTCCCATAGACTTTACATAATCATCCGGGTCTTTTTGTGTACTTTTTCAGTGACTATTGTGGGCTCTTAAGCTTTTTCATTGGGGGGAGGGGGGTGAGAAACATACTTTCTGTCACTTTTTTATGTGACTAATAAGGAATATGTTGAAGAACAAAAGGTGTTAAAATCAAGATTTAAGGAAGCTGTGGCAGTTGTTCGGACTCAAAAATTTCATGCGTTCATCCCTCTCTATCAAAACAAAATCCAAACGATGATATACTCTTTCTCTGACAATATGGAAACATAAAGTTCAGATGAGTCCTAGTGATGAAGACGTTTTGTTTGAAGAAATTGTGGGGTTTGTTGCTTATGCCTATGGGAATGAGTGGCGGGTTGCATGTGTTTTCACAAAAGATCAGGTTGAAGAAGACGGAAAGTTTCTTTCCTTCATCCAAACCCATCATCTCCGTCATTCACTTATCTTAGAAAAGCAAACATTTTGACAGTATCAAAATACTTTATTTTATGCAAACTACACCCAATCACTGCAACAGGCAGAACATACACAGTTCCCAAAGAGGAAATGTAAAGAGCAGGTCAATTTTTACATAAGAAGAAAAAATACTTGTACTAAGATCTAAAAATTGAGCTTCACTGGGCCAAACGGAGTTAAGTAAAAACATTTGCCTATTACACATCTAAAGTTAATTATTTGTCTTTTAATAAAACAGGCTATTCTTAAATTTCTCCAATTTGTATAAATTTCCATGTAACTAACATTTCGGGCTAAACTGTGCAGCATACCTCAAATTGTTTTTCATTACAGATTTACATGAACATTGATAGAAAAAATATTTTTTTTTCTGTATGACACCATAGGAGTTCCATAAAAAAATTTGGCATAAAAATTGCTAAAAAGGTGTTGAAAGTAATATATATATATTTTTTAAGAAAATCAAAAATTCCGATTCTGCGTTTTTAAAGAAAATATTTAAATTTTTTACAAAAATAAATAAATAAATAAATAAGTAACTTGGTCATGTTTTATATCTTAAGGAACACCATAAAAAAGCTGAAAAAATGATGCAAATTTTAATTCTCTAGATCAAATAGTTTAGAAGTTATAACCAATTAAAGATTAGAAAACTAAACAAATTTTGTAAAATTTTCAAAATTTAAAAAATTTATAACTTTGAAACGAATTGTCGAAAAAAAAAATTAAACTTCACAACTTTAATCTCATACGTAAGTACAACAAACCGGTAAAAAATCAGTACCATCTAAAACATTAACATAAAAAAAAATATTTTTATTCATTGATTTCATGTGAAATTAATCTACACATAAATGTTTTATCACTGTCAACATTCTTATTCATTCATAAACTATGAGAAATAATTTTTAAGTGAAAAGTATTGTGACATCTAAAGGGACAACGATGTAATAAAATCGCTTTAATCGCCATTTATACTACTCGGATATTTGCAAAACTTCATCTTAATGTACTAGAAATAATGAAGTATAATTTAAGCTAAAAATTATGCAGTCGATATTTTCGTCATTTCCGGTTGCATGAAAGAGACTGAGTCCCATTGTCAATTGATTTCTGATTGCTGCCCTGCCAAACTGACAGTAGAAAATACTGAATAGAAAATTTTGCCGTATTTTATTGGCTTTTTTCATGAAAATTTCTCTGACAGATATGATTAAAATTTCTATTTGTTTTTACTGGTGGTAATTCACCTAGGTGTTGTAATCTTTTGCATTAATAAGATTGCTGAAATTTTGCATTAATAAAGTGTTTAAACAAGCAGAAAATTTCTTTTTAATTTTATCGGTGAAAGTTTTCTATGGAGTTAAAAAATTTCTGTAAAATCAGATACAGTTCATTCTTCACTATTTTATGAATGCGTCAGTTCATCTTTATGAATAGCTGCATGAGTTGCAATGTGTTATATAACATATGCTTGATGCACGATTATCATTTCTTGTTGTAAATCTAAAAGCAGGCTACTGTAATAAGAACAAAATCTATTTTTCTAAAGAAATAATATAAGTAAACCAAATTATTTATTACAGTCAATATTAAATGCTAAAAGAGAAAAAAAGTATGTGCTTGCAAAGTAAAATGTTATCTCCATGATAAAGTAACAATCCGTTCAATTCCCATTTAATGAATCCTTCTATTTTTTCAAAATGTCTCCTAAAAAAAAGAATTCTTTTCTTTTTATATTTTAACTTGTTTAAATAAAAGAAATAATTTGTTTAAGAAATAATTTGTCCATATAAAGAGAAATATTTACAAGAGTAAGTAAAAGATTTGGTAAATTAACAACCTGTTCTGTCTTCGTTTAAATAATATTTCTACCATTTCAAGATCCCGACTAAAAACGAAAAATTTTAAGCGAAAAACATTCTTTTCATTTTCGTATTTTTATTACTGGTTTAAATCAAACGTAAGAAGAGATTGATGTCACACAGGAACAATTGTTTAATCAATCGGATTTTTTTTTTCTTTACTAGCTTGCCAAAATATACAAGAAAGAAATAATCCGATTTCATGCATCTTTGAACATAAGTGAAGAATTAATATCAAAGTTAACAAATTAGTTTTAAGCGTTACATTGTTAAATACATTGTAGCACTTTATGCGTTTTCCTGTAGGTGGGTTTGTTTCCAAAAGCATTAGTTTTTCTTTAATGTTCCGGCGCTTTTAAGTGATTTACATTTCTTGTAATTCATAAGAGTTCTTTTATTCTCATCGAGCTCGCAAAGATTTTAACAAAGTCTGATAACGAAAACAAACTATTTAAGAATAACAAATACCACTACTGATAAGCGAAAAAAAAAACCTGTAATAGCATTATATTTCAGGCTTCATTGTACTGGAATTTATACTAAATTCGAGAATATGCACATGGAAGGCAACAAAAGTTACATAAAAACTTCGTCGAAAAAAATCATTAGATGTATTAATCTGATTTGTTTTTTTAATAAAATAAAATACGGTTCGTAAGTTATCAAATATTTTTTACTTATCATATACATATCTAAGTTGTAAGAAACTGAGACAGGAAAAGAAAAATACGTATAACATTTGGATAGTAAATAATAATTACTGGTCGTTGGGAGCCACCGTAATACTTACCCATCATATATATGCATATATAATATATGAAAATAATACATTTGAAAACTATTTATAAAATGGATTGCAATTCCAAAACAAAATTTAAACGTGTATTTATATTTTTATTGTACATAGTAATGCTGTATTAAAAAGTTGCTGATGAATCTCTTTCGATAAATTATACAACACGCCTAACTACTCAAGTAATACTGAATTGCGTAAAAGAAACATCCTTATAACTATAAAAACAATAATCTTATTAACTAACAGTTTATTGCGTCGGATTAAGCGTCTCATTTCCAGTTAAAATTTACCTTTCAATTGAAATTTGAATGAAATACAGGGTCATGAAAAATCGAAGAATGTGGAAAACACGATTACAGATATCTCGGCAACTAATAATTCGATCAACTTCGTTCTTTATGCAAAATTTGTGTTATTTTATTGCCTTTTACGATCATTCTTTAAAATAAAAAAATTCGAAAATTTTTATATACCTTTCACCAGAACGAATTTTTCGAGAGTCCGAAAAAAATAGTTACGGATAATCGAGGTTATTGATATTAAATAGGCTTCGTTCCATTCTTATATACTAAGTAAGTACGAAATTTCAAGTCTCTATCTCAATTCGTTCGGGAGGTAGAGCGTTTACAGACAGACAGACTGACAGACTGACAGACGGACGGACGGCAAAAATATTTTTCTAAAAATATGTTTTTCGAAATCTCCAGTGTCGAAAACGTGTAAATCCGTCAAAAAAAATTTTTCGATTTTCAAAACGATTGCAAGACTTACCCTATACTACGTATGATGGGTAAGTAATAATAATAATAATAATAATGAATCGACATTTGTATAGCAGCTAGATGATAAGAGATTTTAAACAAATTGTCAATTATATTTTTTATTTTTATTTATTTATTTGTCATTTTAATACCTATTTTACGTAGTATAGGGTAAACTTGCAATCGTTTCGAAATTCGAAAAAAAATGATGGATTTACACGTTTTAGACCCTGAAGATTCTGAAAAACGCATTTTTTGGCCATCGAGCTCACCTTCAAAGTCTCCTTGAAATGTTCAAATGTCCTGAAATTCAAAGGTTTCTTTATATAAAAAGCTCGCCAAAAGTTAGCCATCCGAAGTTCTAAATGAAATTGGGATAGCGAACAATCGGTTATAGCCTTGGTAGGGAGAAATTGCTGTTTTTATCAACCAGTGAGGCGAGTTAAAGGGGAAGGCGCAAATGACTAAGGGGTGAAAATCTTCCAATGGTATGCATTGCGCGGCAACCTAATTAGCGTGAATCACCATTGCGGGATCAAACAGCACCCCAAACACATTTTCAAGCCCGCGGGTGTCAAATGGTAACTACTTTACACCCCTGGGCGCCAAATGAATTTGGTTTGCCACCTTTATTTTTAACAGTGTTCTTTATCTCAGATTCATGATTTAACACTTTTTCAATATACCATGTTTCTTAAATCACAAGTAAAATATTTTTCAAATTTTTATATTGCTATAGTCTTCCTCCCATTATTATATAAGTATTCTTATCATAGCAAACGCCTTAGCGTTTGGTATAATATCTTTAAGAAATTGGAAATGCAAGCGACTTTTTCAAATTCCTGACGAACCAATAGATGTACGGCAGTGATTTTCCCCCAAAAAGATAGAACTCGACGAGACAAATAAATTGACAGCATTAAAAAATTATCTTAATTTACTGTATTTTTTTATTTAACTTTTATCGAAAAAAATGAAGACGTAAAATTCAACAAGCGATAGCCAACCAATCCTCTGGATGGATTAATTTCATTTTTGGTTTATTTTAATTCTTTTGGTAAAACTTAAAATAGATTTTTTTTCCATCTTTATATGTTTGACGATCGCTGAGAAAATCGAATTTGTGTCTTAAAGCTCCAGATTAAAATTGTTTCTTGTTGTTGCTGTTGTAGTTTTTTTATTTAATGCCACCCAGTTTAAATGAATATATTTTTTTATGTATGCAACATAATTTATTGAAATTAAGTAAATCAAGTGATAAACATGGTTATTTTTTATTGCGAAACATTTAGTTTATGTCCTTTGAATAAAGTTGTGAACGCACTGTAATTTTTTTTCGTTCAATTCCTTGGTTTATTTTTCAGACATCATGAATCATGGCAATGGAATAACTTATTTAATTATTATAATACAAGAATAACATTTTCACAGCAGCAAATATTTTGCTTTTCAAGATATAAAAAAAAATCTTCAGTTTTTATGAAAAATTTTAAATGACTAATATTAAAAAATGCTCTGGTGAGAAACAAAAAAGATTAATATGTTTTTAAATATAAAAAAGTATTTGATAAGTGCTTCTAATTGAGCATGAGAAAGGACAAGGGGTCCCTACTTGGCTGCGGCTAACTGTCAATGACAAATTTGAAAAAAATCCTATTTGCGCTTTTTCATTATAAAAGAAATTTGCATAAAACTTCCCGTCTTTCTTTTTAGTAAAATGTTTGATCCTTTTTTACATGTGAACTGCACTCTGCAATGCAACTGGTACTATTTCGCCTTACATTCATGTTTAATTACGCTGCATTTTTTCTAGCTACGTTTTTGCACTACGCATTTTTATCGTAATTGTGAGTAATTTCTTTTATATGGGAAAAGAGCAAATATGATTTTTTCATATTCGGCCTTGATAGTGAGTTGCAGCCAAGAAGCGACCTCTTATCTTTTCTCATGCTCAATTAAAAGCACTTGTCAAACACTTTTTCATACTTAAAAACATATTAACCTTTTTTTTCGCTCACCAGAGCATTTTTTAATACTTGATATAATATATGTCTGGGCCAAATTTCTTTGTAGCAGAGTCCGCTGTTCATCAGTTTTCTCAGATTTTACGATAATGACCCTAATTTTGAACATGAATACACATTTCGAGTAAATGTGCAATGCATTATGTTAAATTTATGGTACTTGTTAAAGAATGTTTTCTTTATATTTATAATAATTATTCAGTTTGATAACATAAATTTATATTGTTTATGTGTGGATGAATATAACTATAATTTTTATTTAGACAATTATTTGATCGTGCCTGCCATTTCGATTCCATTGAACATTTTGAAATCACTATTATCTTTATATCATATAATTTAGAGGTTCAGCCTCCCGTGAGCACAACTTCCGCTCATGCTTTGTGTTTTTTAAAACAAAATAATGAGCTCTGTATTCCTAAAGTGTATTTAAACGTACATTAAATTTTGTAAGTATGTTATTGTAAATCAGATTTAAAAGGAAAAAAACTAAATTCCTATACATTGTTTTAGAAATTAATAAACAAACCAATATTTAATCTTTAAGTATAAAATACGCAACATTATTTTAAAATTATGCTTTTAATAATATATACTACTAATAATAATAATAACCCTTTACTAATAATTTGAGTACTAAAACGTTTCTGAAAAAATTAAATCTCTTTAAAACTAGTCGTTGGGGGGCCACCGTAATACTTATTCATCATGGATAGGTATATGAAATAAAACATATGAAAACTATTTATACAATGCATTGCAATTCCAAAACAAAATTTAAATATTGTTAATATGCGTAGTAATGCTCTATTAATGAATTGCTGATGTACCAATTTCGACAAATTATATAAAACGCCAAACTACACAAGTAATACCGAACTGCGTAAAAGAAACATCCATATAACTCCACAAATAATAATAATATAAGATAACAGTTTACTGCGTTTGACTAAGCGTCTCATTTTCAATTAAAATATTCCTCTGAATTGAAATTTGAATGAAATACAGGGTCATGAAAAATTGAAGAATGTGGAAAACAGGATTACAAATATCTCGGCAACTAATAATCCGATCGACTTCGTTCTATATGCAAAATATGTGTTATTTTATTGCCTTTTACATCCATTCCTTAGAACAAAAACATTCGAAAAATTTTATGTACCTTTCATCAGAGCGAATTTTTCGAGAATCCGAAAAAAATAGTTCCGTATAATCGAGGTTGCTGATATTAAATAGGCTTCGTTCCATTCTGACATACTAACTACATACAAAATTTCAAGTCTCTATCTCAATTTGTTTACAGACAGACAGACTGACAGGCAGACAGACAGACAGACGGACGGCAAAATTATTTTTCTAAAAATATGTTTTTCGGAATCTCCACTATCTAAAACGTGTAAATCCGTCAAAAAAAAAATTTCGATTTTCAAAACGATTGCAAGACTTACCCTATACTACGTGTGATGGGTAAGTAATAAGACAAAAGAAACTATAAAGTAAATGTAGAAAAAAATCATGCAATAAAAATCACGTAGAACGAAATTTATGACTGTTTATCGTGCTGTGAAATATATTTCGTTGACGGCAATCTCTGAACAGTTGCACTTTCAAAATACGTGACGTGAAAACCTGCGAGAAGAAGGTATGAATTTATGTTTAAGAAATCTTAAAGTATGTTTTTTAAATCATGCTAAAGTTAATGCCCGTATTATCATTTCTAAAATACCGCTTTTATCATTTGTGTGACTAGAAACACACAGTTCTTTAAACACGTGTAACTAGAGAATTACCATTTAAATAACAGATAATTTAATAGACTAAAAGCAGTTTTAATTTAGAGAGTATTCAATGTCTAGCTTAGTTAAAATATTAGTTAGAATGAAATATTTATTTATATAACTTGTTGTAAATTGTTACTTTACACTCTGCACGATTATCTTCAACAATAATTTTATGGTTTTTATACCCAAAGTTATTTTTTCTGAAATAAAAAATGGAAGTTCATTTATTTACATGAATTTTTCACATACTTCTAAATAGAGTTTTTGAGAATCGAATTATTGGAGATTATCGACTCTAAAAATGCGTAAACTGAATATAATTAAATTTATAATTAATTGACATAGTTTATATAATAATATAATTAGTTTAATCATATTATTCATCTACGCAAATTTATTCGATTTTTAAATTTAAGACCCAGTTATTCCATACATTTTTCAAAAATTGAGTAACTTGGACATGGATCAGGGGTATTGTACCTTGTAGGGTTACTGTATCGAGATGAAATTTTTGTACACGCGTGAAATGTTTTAATCACAAGACGTGTATTTGTCCCCTCCTAGTGAAAAAAGTAAAGACGCTCCTTCACCCAACTCTTCTGGACCTTGGCTTTGGAAAATATGAGGCCTGTCAAAAGCGACCTAAAAAATTACTTTTTTTAAGAAAAAAAAATCTCATCGTATTATTTGTTTTAAACAGTCTTTTGTAATTATTAAATTAGAAATATTTTTAATTCATAAATACTGGTAAAAAAGAAACGTAAAGGTTGACAAGTACACTATGATTAGATGGATCACACAGTTGCACTAAAGAGAACAATGACATAAGATTTGATGATCAACTAATAGGAAGTAGTTCACCGCAACACATTTTACATAGACTGTGTCTATGTTCACACACATAGTAATTTTTGAATAGCTAAGTAATAAAATTAAGGATGTTTCTCTTTTATAAGAATATTTATTTCATACTTATTTTATGAAGTCTAATAATATGTTCTAACTGTTATTATCCCACTTAGAAATACTGCTGTAAAACCGTTGTATATCTATGTTGTAGTGTCTAATTAAATATGAGAAGCAAAAGGGAATTTGTTTTGTTGAATTTATTGAGAAATATATGTAATTTTACAGTATGATTACTACTCATTTATTCCTGAAAATAGGACTTTCTACTGACGAAGTCTCTAGTTAACGTAATTTTCTTTTTAACGAAATTTTTTGCTAAACTTTAACATTTACGAAAAATATATTCTATACAGCGAATTTTTTTCTCTTAACACAACTGAACCATTTTAGGCAAATGAATGTTCTATTGACGATGCCATACTGCAAACTTTAATAAAAAGTAGTGAAGAAACCACAAATGCTTATGAAGAAGAAACTGAAAGACTTCCAAAAGAATAAACGCTAAATGGTTTTGATACAACATGCGCTGTGGATTCCACTTTCACGATAATATTATTGATGAATTCTTCAAATTCTTACAAAAGTGTGAAAATTTTCAAGAACGGTGTATTTTTTATAAGCAATCTGCGCAGACTAATATTAAGAACTTTTTTGTGTTGAGTGTTTGGTAGACTGAGAATATAAGAGAAAAAGGACACTACACTTCCGTTTTCATTTACTATTCTTTAGTACATGTCTTTTAGGACATTATGCTTAGTACACTGGCCTCCAAAATTAAGGTACAACAGGTTTTTTGCGTCTAACTTGCAAATGAATGAATATAGAAACAACAAATATGGAGGAAATGTGCGCTAAACTTTTATTTATTAAATGTGACATAGAAAATTACTTAAGTTAAACGAATAAATGAATGTACAACAAAAATGCACTTATGATGGAAAATTCAGTACATGTACAATGTTATGCAGTAAAATGTGACAGAAACATTAAAAAAAAACTGGTTCTAATACTGAGTGTTAGGAATTGATAAATTAAGTTATCCCAGTTTATTCACAGAAAATCGTTTGCATATTTGCAATTGTGATATTTAATTTATTTATAAGACGCGACTCGTTGCTATGGAAGCGAAGCTGTTTTTTCGTCTGCTTTGCTTTTTATATTTTTTATCTTACGAGATGAGTTAAAAGTTTAGATAAAAAAGTTGGCATCAGTTTTTGATGGAAAAAAAAAGAATTTTTTTTTAGAGAGAATGTTTATATTTTTTTGTTTGTCGTGCGTGTCTTGAGTTTTATTGAAGAATTATGTTAATTTTATGAAAAGGCACGCAGAAATGCATAAAGGATCATCTTTCCAGTTTTTAGTATGATGATCAAAAATTATCAAGGTAAAAGCATTTATATTTTGTACATATTATACATTTTGTACATAGTATGTAAATAATTTGAATTCAATATTTCTTTATTCTATAATTCTAAGTATGTAATAAAATTTTAAAAAGAAAATTCAAGAATATTTAGAAGATTTTTGAACCGAAATAAGTTTTGATTGTTTACAAAAAATCTGGCGCCCCGAGCACGGACATTTGAATAATACTGTTGAGATATTGAATTGTTTTTATAGCGTATAGTGTTTTCATAAGCTGTGCATTACTACTTAATTTTTCTAAGATGAATAAGCTAAAGAAAAAGCGTACACCACTACGTTCGTCATTTACCAGAACTTTAAATGTTTTGAATGAAGAAATTAACAGCGAGTCATTAGATAAGGACAAAATTTTAGACGGTTTTAGTAAATTAGAAAATTTGATTCATGAAATTAAAGCTATTGATGAAGCTATAATTGAACTCATGTTAGATGATGATAAATGCGATGAAGAGGCTATTGAAAATGAAGTAGTGGAAAATGAAAGTTATTCAGATCAATTTATTACCATTAAGCGTAAAGTTAGCGAAGCATTGGGTACAAATAAACGTAATCAAGATGATAGTGAAAAAAGCACAGATCACGGTTATTCCAAATCAAAGCATTATAAATTACCTAAACTAAATATTAAGCCATTCGATTCGCAGTTAATAAATTATCTTTCATTTTGGTCTCAGTTTCAGAAAATTCATGAAGACATAGATTTGGATAATAGTGACAAATTTCAGTATCTTATCCAATCGGTAGAACCTGGAACCAGTGCCAGGCGTTTGTTAGAGAGTTATCCAATGACCGCAGTTAATTATCCCAAAGCTGTCGAGGCATTTCAAGAGCGTTTTGGGAATAAAGATTTACTAATAGAAGTGTACGTTAGAGAATTCCTAAAATTGATTCTAGCTAATGTACAGGCGCACGGCAAAGATAAACTTCCCTTATCAGATTTATTTACAAAAGTCGAGGCATATTTAAGATCGTTAGAATCAATGGGTTTAAGTTTAGAAAGCAATTCGGCGTGGCTCTATCCCATGATAGAATCTAGCTTATCGGAAGATGTATTAAAAGCTTGGCAGCGATATAATATTTCAATTACATCAAACGTTGTTAGTAATAATAATGAATTGTCAACAAAAGCAAATATAGTTAGTTTGATGAAATTTCTGAAACAAGAAGTTGCAAACGAGGAAAGATTCAAATTAGCCAAATCGAGTTTTATAGAGCTGGGCTCTAAAGACAAACCTAAAGAAAAGTTAAGAAAAGCAGAAAGTAAAATACCTACTGCAGCAGGGCTATTTAGCGCAAAAGAACGCCTTTGTTTATTTTGCAGTAAATCTCATGAAAGCAAGGACTGTGTTAGGGCTAGATCTCTTTCCTTTAATGAACGGAAGGCCAAAATTAAGAATAAAAATTGCTGTTTAAAATGTCTTCGTTTTGGTCACCACGCTAAAGTTTGCAAAGTTTTTATTCGTTGCCACGTTTGTTCTAAACCCCATACCGAGTTATTATGCCCTGAAATTTCAATGTGTAAAGAACCAGAAAATACAGTTAAGACCCCAGAAGTTATTCAAAGCACCATAGCAAGTAAGCAGTGTTCTGCTGAAGTAGCCCTTATGACTTTAGAAATAGTTATTAAAGGTCGAATAACAAAGAAAGTACGAGCGTTACTTGATTGTGGGTCGCAAAAGAGCTATATTTTAAAAGGTACAGCTGAAGAGTTAGGTTTACATCCCATTTCTTCTGAAGCTATTGTACACACTTTGTTTGGTGGTACGCAAACAGAAGCTAAATCTCACAATAAATTCCAAGTTGAGTTAAGTTCTTCTGATAGACAGAAACAAACGAAAGAAGTCTTAGAACTTTTGGATCAAGATATAATTTGTAACTATATTCCTCGGATACCAAAAGAATCAGTAATTAAAGAGCTTAAACAAAATAAACTATGGATCACAGATTTAGGAGCAGGAAGTCCAAAAATTGAAATTTTGATTGGAAGCGATTACTACGGACAACTTCTTACAGGTCGAGTAAAACAGTTAAAGAGCGGTCTTACAGCAATAGAGACAAAGTTTGGATGGACACTTTGTGGTCGTTTAGAAAGTACATCACAGTCTTGCCTAAATTATGGAAATATGTTTATCACGAACCTAGCTTTAAAAGATATGAAGATTCCAGAATTATGGAAGTTAGAGACAATTGGTATAACAGATCCCTGTCAAACTTTGTCTAAAGCAGAAGAAGAAGAACTCGCTCATGATAATTTTATAAAAGAAGTTGATAGAAATATAGAAGGTCGCTATATTGTAGGTCTTCCTTGGATTAACGGCAAACGTGAGATTCCCTCAAATAGACACATAGCTGAACGAAGATTGATAAATTCAACAAAGAAATTAAAATCAATGAAAATGTTTGAAGAATATGCTAAAGTTTTCTATGAATGGGAAGAAGAAGGCGTTATAAGTAAAGTATCAGATGAAACACTCAAGATTCCAGGACATTTTTTACCTCATCATCCCGTCATCAAACCAGATAGTCTTACTACAAGTGTTCGACCAGTTTTTGATGCATCGTGTAAGGTAGGGAGGTCTCCTTCTTTAAATGATTGTCTCTTTAAAGGACCAAACCTCATCGAACAAATTCCTGCAGTGTTAATAAGATTTCGTGAGAAAGCTATTGGGGTAGTAGCCGATATAAGAAGAGCATTTCTTCAAATTGAAGTCAAAGAATCAGATCGGCATTTCTTGCGATTTTTATGGTGGAAGAGTCCTGACGAATTTCAAGTTTATCAACACAATAGAGTAGTTTTTGGAGCAACTTGTAGCCCATTTTTGCTAGGTGCAGTTATAAGATATCATTTGAGTAATGTTGATGAAGAAAACAAACAGATAGCTGAGAAGCTTATGAAATCATACTATATAGATAACTGCGTTACTTCAGTCGACAATGTGCCTGAACTAGAAAATTTTATTTCAAAATCTACAGAAATCATGGCTGATGCGAAAATGGAATTAAGAATGTGGGAATTCGGACCAATTAAAAGTGAAGACAGCAGTTTCCTTAACGAAAAGAAGGTGCTCAGCAAAAATGTAACAACGATAGTTCCGGTTTTAGGGTTGAAGTGGGACACAATGGAAGATAGTTTGAAGATCGCTTATAAATTTAGTGATGAGATAGAAAATCTGTCGAAAAGAAAGATATTAGCTGTAACCCAAGGGATCTTCGATCCAATAGGATTTTTAGCCCCAGCATTGTTGCCAGCCAAACTGATAATTCAAGACGCCTGGTCGACGAAATTAGATTGGGATGCTCCACTTCCAGAAGAAATCCGGAATAATTTTCAAAAATGGTATAGCGAACTCAAGTATTTAAATGACGTGAAGATAAATAGACGTGTAGGCTATGGTTGTAAAGAAAAATGGTCTATTCATACATTTTGTGATGCAAGTACCAGAGCTTATGCAACAGCAGTTTTCTTACGTTGTGAAGATAAAGACGCAGTCTTTGTACAACTTTTAGGAGCTAAGTCTCGTCTTGCACCAAAGAAAAATGTAACCATACCACGTTTAGAGCTTCTTGCTTGTATTTTAGGAATAAGGTTGACTAAGTTTGTTTTGAAAGCCTTTAATTGTATTTCCATACCAGTAAAGTATTGGACCGACTCTTCGACTGTTCTCGCTTGGATTCGAAGAAATGATCAATGGGGAACGTTTGTAGGCAATAGAGTTAGAGAAATTTGTAAATTTTCCGAATCTCAACAATGGAACTTCGTACCTGGTCATCTCAACCCTGCTGATCTACCTTCTCGCGGATGTAGTCCTAAACAGCTGCTGAAGATGAGATGGTGGGAGGGACCAGAATGGTTGAAGTTATCAGAAGAAAATTGGCCACATTCAGAAACAAGCCCCAACGAAGAATTAGTAATGATGGAAAAGAAGAAAACTTCAGTACCTACTCTTTTATGTTCTAATTCACATGAATTTATGATATATAGTAGAATTTCAAAATTTGGTAGATTTATTAATGTCGTATGTTGGGTGAAGAGATTCATAATGAAGTGCAGAAACAGAAATATATGTTTTCCATCAGAATTGTCAATTGAAGAAAAAGAAGATGCGGAAAGGTCGCTCTGGTCAATAATACAATCTGAAAGTTTTGGTAATACTACTGATGCAATAAAAGGATTAAAGGTTATGAAAGATCAAGAAGGTTTGTTAAGAGTAAAAACAAAGATATTAGAGCGAGATGACGAGTTTTCTTTCAGATATCCAATTTTATTACCATCGAAACATCATGTAGTGAATTGTCTGATTCAAGAATGTCATTTAAAGAATTGTCATGCTGGACTTCAAACAGTTGGATCCATTTTAAGAGAAAAATATTGGATAATTTCTTCTGGACGCAGCATTAGAAGTCAATTATCTAAGTTTACAGATGCAAAAGATACTCTGCAAAACCATATACTACACCTCCAATCCACCTACCTCTAGATCGAGTCAGAGATTCCAAAGTTTTTGAAATTGTTGGAGCTGATATTTTTGGCCCTCTTTTCGTAAAGCAAAGATCTAAAGTTTGGGTTGTACTTCTTACATGTGCAGTATATAGGGCAATACATTTGGAACTTGTATCCAGTCTCTCGACAGAAGGATTCATTCAATCACTTCGAAAATTTATGTGCAGGAGAGGAAGGCCGACTACTATATACTCTGATAATGGCTCAAATTTTAGAAAGACCAATAACATTTTAAAATCATTGTATTGGAAGGCAATAGTTTCTTCGAAAGAACTGTCTCCTATTATTTGAAAGAACTGTGCCCTATTAGTCATCCATCCAGCAGCAGCTTGGTGGTGTGGATGGTGAGAAACAGTACAACTAGAAGTGGTAGAGTAGTACAGAGACTTCTGAAATGACTTTTTCTAGAACTCTGAAATGACTTTTCTAAAACTCTGAAATGACTTTTTCTAGAACTCTGAACTGACTTTTCTAGAACTCTAAATGTTTCATTATTATTTTATTATTGTTTAGTTATTATCTTTATTTATTTAGATATTTTTTATTTTGAATTAGGGCTTAATTTGATCAAAAGTGATCTTAAGTTTAATTTGGCTTCCGCCTAAATTAAAGGTGGGAGTATGTTAGGAATTGATAAATTAAGTTATCCCAGTTTATTCACAGAAAATCGTTTGCATATTTGCAATTGTGATATTTAATTTATTTATAAGACGCGACTCGTTGCTATGGAAGCGAAGCTGTTTTTTCGTCTGCTTTGCTTTTTATATTTTTTATCTTACGAGATGAGTTAAAAGTTTAGATAAAAAAGTTGGCACCAGTTTTTGATGGAAAAAAAAAGAATTTTTTTTTAGAGAGAATGTTTATATTTTTTTGTTTGTCGTGCGTGTCTTGAGTTTTATTGAAGAATTATGTTAATTTTATGAAAAGGCACGCAGAAATGCATAAAGGATCATCTTTCCAGTTTTTAGTATGATGATCAAAAATTATCAAGGTAAAAGCATTTATATTTTGTACATATTATACATTTTGTACATAGTATGTAAATAATTTGAATTCAATATTTCTTTATTCTATAATTCTAAGTATGTAATAAAATTTTTTAAAAAGAAAATTCAAGAATATTTAGAAGATTTTTGAACCCAAATAAGTTTTGATTGTTTACACTGAGTATGTCCACCCCGGACTTAAATGAAATTGTCGGGATCGATTTTCCATGCTCTCAATTGAATTGTCGGACACCGAAATAAGTAGCGCTGACCAGAGTTGGAGTAAAACTCGTTCCAGCTCATTTAATTATCTTGGAGGAGGTCTTAAAACCGCAACCTGTCTTCCAAGATAGCCCCAAAGATGTTCTATCGGATTCAAGTCTGGACAGTCAGCTGGCTAATCCATTCTCTCCAAACCGTAATCCTCAAGATAATCTGAATCACCACAGCTCGCTGTGGTCTAGTATTATCATCCATTAGAATGAAGCCATTACCAATAGCACGGGACATATGGGCATATGGGCGCACGGCATGAGATCCTTGAGAAGGATAACACTAATAGCATACAAATGTCATTTGGAAGAAAACTTAATCGTGCCCAAAATTTCACATCGATTAATACATAAAAGCTTCTAATATGAGTGTCCAACTGTCAGTCGCTGTAGGAACGTATATGAAAATATAGCCATTAATAGGAAAAAGGCTGATATGCATTTTATCTATGGAGATGGAAATGGAAATGGTTCAGAGGCTCAACAGTTGTAAGAAGCACGTTTTCCCAAACGGCGTGGTTATTGACTCTTAATCGTTTCACGTACATTTTCGCCTCGTATAACCACATCATGTTCAGCGCCTTCTAGAAGTTTGCGTTTCATTTCTGACCATCCATTCTTTCATTAAAGTTATTTGTTTGGATGTGTAATATCACCTCTTAAAGTTTCGTATATCTTTTATGAAACAACCTGTATGCCATTTACTATTCTTGATATTTACTCATCTTTTGATAGTAGTTACTATAAATGTAAAGCATTTGCGTTAAAAACCCCTGTCGGCTTGGCCTATAGGCGTAGGTAGATTTCGAAGAGTGCTAATTTCAACAACAAAAAATAAAATATGATTAGAGATAAATCCAGTTTAACAATTTTCTTTGGCCGCTTTTGAAAAATTTTTAATTTATTTTTATGTAAGAACTGGTTTTATCAAAATCATCTTAAGCGAAATTCGGCTCAAATGCCCATTTTGACAACATATTTTGAAATATATTCTGACTTTATTATTAAAAAATCGACGAATACGCAAATTATATAGTTCCTAAATAACAAAAAACTGTCAATCGAATGCTTTTGAGAGCAAAATCGAATTTAAAAATGAGTCATAAAATAACCAATTTGTTAATTGAATACATCCTCTAATCTTAAATCATGGTTGCTTTGGGAAATTTTGTACGAAGTGCTCACTTTGACAGCTTTAAAAATGTATATATTTAACCTTTATCAAAAACTGACGAATACGGCATATTACACTGTTCCTTATTAACAAATAACTGTCAATGGAATGCGTTTGAAAGCAGAATTGAATTTAAAAATGAGTCATAAAACAACGAATTTGTTATTGGAATACATCCTCAATTCTTTAATCATGATGGCTGTGGGAAATTTTGTGCGAAGTGCCCATTTTGGCAGCCTTTTTAAAAATATATTCTGCCTTTATCAAAAAACTAGCCAATCCGTCACATTATATAGTTTCTATATAAGAGGACCTGTAAATTGGATGCGATTGAGAACAAAAATGGATTTAAAACTGAGTCAGAAAAAATGCAATTTGTTATACTTCCTCAATTTATTAATCACCATCACTTTGGGAAATTCTGTTCAAAATACCGTTTTTGGCAGTCTTTTTTGAAAAATATTCTGATTTTATATATAAAAAAAAACTGGCTAGTGCGTCACAATTCCTAAATAGGAGGATCTTCCATTTGTATGCGTTTAAAATCAAAAGTAAATTTAAAAATGATTCATAATATAAGCATTTTGGATTTGAGTTTTTTTTCTCCAACTTCTATTTTTGTTTAATTTATTTTTGCTATAAGAAATGGTCCTATGAAAAACTTCTTAATGTAAAAGTCGTAGATATTATTGAGAAAATGTAAAATAAATTTAATTAGATTTGATTGCTTAAGAATTGACTAAGTTATGGATTTTTTTCTTTTTCCATCCCCTCTTTTCTTCTCGTTTTTTATTTTTTTCATCGGTAAAAGTTGTTCCTATCAAAAACTTGTAAATACTAAAAAATTAGATAATTTTGAGAACATTTATAAAAAATTTAGTTGGATTTGATATCTCATAAATTGATGAAGTTATGATTTTTTTTTCTCCCCAAAACCCTGTTTTTTTCGCCCCTTGAGCCCATTTTTAACTTTATCAAAAATCTGTCATGCATAAATTTTTGGCACATTTTTTAGAAGTAATATAAACTTCAAACTCATTCGATATCTATTTTAATTTAGAAGTTATCGCGTTTTTTCTGTTTTCACAAAAACCCTCCTAACTTCCACCCCCTTGGTCCGATTTGCCCATTAACGAACGTAACCGAGATTTTATGCCCCTTGATTTTATGTAAAAGTTTGAAGAAGATCTGAGCATAGTTATTGAAGTTATCGTGTCCAGAAGAAAGTGATGTACACCGATATATATATATATATATATATATATATATATATATATATATGACAACAAACAAGAAAACAAAATATACGTCCTCTGGGAGACTAAGTGAAGCACAAGAAATTTGACTGTGTGAAATCTATCAATGCTATTTGAATTTTGTTATATATATTCACTTTTAAATATTTTTGCATACATTTATTTTGATTTATGTAGTGAGATTAGTTACTTTTATTCTAGCCATGTGCAAATTTTGCTCACAGCATTCTTTTTTGCCTTTTATTTTTGACATATTGGTATTTATGTAAAAGAATGTAAGTGTTATGTATTTTATAGGAAATAAATGAATGGCCATGGTTTTCGCTATCACTCGCCATTGTGCCAAATTGCGACTAAATTATTCATTTGGCGAGTAAACAAGTGCTTCGTAGTACTCAATTTTTGCTTTTTCTTTCTTTTCTTTTTCATTTTTCATACACATGCATATACAAATATTTTTAATATATTTGTATCAAATACTTGAAATTAGATTAATAACAAATATTGTCGCAGTTATAAAAATTTTATTTTTTTTTTAGAACGTATTGATAAAAGGGAATCTATTTTGCTAATACTTTTTTCATTTGGCGTATGTTTTTTATTTCTAATTAGCCAAATTATTAACGTTGGTCAAATGTCAGCGAGAACACTGTGAATGGCTATATTTAAAATAAATGAAATCAGAATGGGCTGGTTATCAGAATATTTGGCAATTTATCATCTGTGTCTGACTACCATAAAACTACTAAAGACTGTTAAAAAATTATTAAATTTTGCATTTTCTTTTACTCAAAAATTGAAACTTTCATTATTTCCTTTTATACATTTTTTTAAACTTTTGCAGTCATAATGATATTTTACTCTGATTTAGTTAAATTAGGTCTGATTTAATTAGGTTTTTTTATTTTTTATTTTATTTATTTATTTATTTATTATTATTATTATTATTTTCAGGTGCTGTCAAGGAAAAAAAGTACATACCAGGGGAGCATACTGAAGAAGTATTAAAGACATAATTATGCCATGTAAAAAAATGGAAATGTTATGTAAAAAAAAAAAAAATCCGAAAATGTAAATTAAAGTTTATCAAATATTAAATGTATTTATTGTTGTTATTTTATTTTGATGTTTTTCCTCTTAACATTGGTTATAAATGCACATGCTTTAGAAATTGAATTTTTTTAAACTCTAAATTGATACATTTTATAGCAACGTTATGTTATTATTTAGAAATATTACATCCATTTTGGAATAAAAGATGTAAATAGATTTAATTGCAGTTTTTTATGGATTTTGAAAAAAAAAACATTATTGGCATATTAAAAAAGGATTTTACTATATGTTTTATGTGCTTAATATCAAACTTTTCATACATTTACTATAAAAATTAAAGAATTCAATGGAATCGCGTACATAGAAAAACTAAATTGAATAAATTTATATAATTTAATTGAAACAAAAACTTAGCAATCTAAAATACAACTATGAAAAACAAAACAAGTAATCAGGTAAGAAGTGTTAAATATCATGAAATCTGATAGAGTAAGTATTATCAAATTCTTATGATCCTGTGTTTTTATAATTGAAGCTATTACAATTTTAAGAGAAGGGAAAATGTACTTAAATCTATCTAAAAATACAAGCTTGTTTAACGAGCTTTAGTAATTGATTGTGTAATTGCTTTTGTATTTAAGATGCGATATCATGAATTTTTTTTATTTTTCTATGATGTATATTAAAAAATTTCAAAATTTATGCTATCTTAGTGGCAATTGATCATCATAAGTTTCTTACTCTTAAAGAATTAAGGTAAAGATTTTGGTTTAAGGTAAATAATATAAATATTTGATTATTGACAGAAATTTTTAGTAGCAAATATTCAGCAAAATGGTTACCTACATATTTTTTTAATGTATTTCTGGGAATTTTAATTTATAGAAGTGTAAGTAAATTAAAAAAATACAAAAAATATTTGTGAATGAAATATCTTCTTTCTGAGTTTTCATTTTTTTAGGCATATAGTAAGAAATTATTTTTTTTATCTTTAATTTTTATAAAATATCTAATCAAGAAAAGAGAGAGAGAGAGAGAATTAATAAAAATATGAAAAATAACTAAAAAAAATCCAATAAATAATTTTAGAATTTTGTTAATATTTGATTTAAAGCATACTCATTTTTTTCTTTTTAAGTAAAAACTTCTTGCATATTCACAATTTCATTTTTGAAATGAAATACAAAAATTTTCACATTGTACATTGTGTATTTGCATGAAAAAAAAACAATGTTGAAATCTGAAATGTGTATTATATTCACCAAAAATTCAAGTTCAAGTAATTCAAATAAAAAATTCAAATAAAGTAAATTCAATATGTTATATCAGATAACCAACAAAGAATCCTATCCAGCTATATCTCATTCATTATATACTACTTATTAGATTTTATTAAAGGATGTTTGAGAACAGAAATAATATATTTCACTTGAATTGGATTAGTATTTTTCTAGAGTTCATTTTTAATGCTTATTTTAAAATTAATATTTTTATTGTAATTTATTCATAAAGAATTATTATATGTTTGTGAAAAACAACAGCAAACAATTATATAAAAAGAAATCTAATAAAACACGTTTTAATTTAAAAATAAATAAATAAATAAGAAGAATGATTTATAATCTGAGGGGGAGTGCTGTTGCCCCATTTGTTCTTTCCAAATGGAGCTCCGATTTTTATTAATTTTATTTTGCACAGTGGTGTTTTATTTACACATTGGTTATCTAAACATTTCTATTAAAAAATAGCCATATTCTGGGTAATTGTCCAGGCTACCAGTGTCTTTTAATTAAAATGTTGCAATATACCCTCCCTCCTGTATAAGATAAAATAAATAAAAATCAGAAAATCATGTAGAAATGAAACGTGGAGCAATTTGCATCTTCTTCATCTTTTTTTTTTAATTCTTATCTTTTTTATTATTATATTCTTTTCTTAATGATTATATTTGCTGTTGTTTTTAGCAAACATATAACTCCTAATGAATAAATCAGAATCAAAATATTCATTTAAAAGTAAGCATTCAAAATGAATGCTAGAAAATTACTAATCTCTTTCAATGTTTTGCACATTTTATGCCGGAAAAGCAGAGGGTGCATAATTCTATTCATTTTATCTCGTCCTATGAGCGTCCTACCGCCATCCTATAAACGTCGAAAAACGACGTTCGGAGGACGTGAGTAGGTGTCGCTTTTTGCTCCCCTCCGGACGTCCGCCAGATAACGATAGGATATTATAGGATGTCCGCCGGAAGAGACTATATACTGAATAAGACGCTTATCGTATGTCCTCAGGACGAGTTTGTGCCTTATGGGGATGATTATTTTCTATCATTTTAAAAAAAAGAAATAATAAATAAATGAAGTTTAATTAATGATTATAGAAAAAAATACAATTTTAAAAAATAAAAGGAAAAGTAAAGAAACAGTTCATTAGTAAATAAACAGCAATAACCGGATTACCACGTGATCCATCGTACCTCGCGCCAACGTGTTTCGTTCAAGACATTCGTAAATGTCACATTCATTTGACATTAAACATAAAAGCATGTTTGTTACGTCATTAACTACTTTTTAATTTGATATTTTATTTGTATTTTTATTAATATTTTAATAATTTATTGTTGTTTGGTTATTTAAAATAAAAATTAGTGCATTTGTATATAATTTAGTGGATAGTTTAGCAATATGTAAAATTTGGCGAAATTGATTAATAGAATAATTAAGTAGTACCCATTATTAGTTTATATTCTATATGGATATTTAAATTGATAGAATTGGCGTACTCATCAAATCTTCGCCAAGGTACACGCCAAACAGTCGTTAATCCTGTGTTTTAGTCTTAATATTATATATTTTTCATCTGCAGTTATTTTACTATCACTGAAAAAGTAAAATTAGCAATGTGCAGGAAAAATCTTCATAATGACAATAATATAGAATTTTAAAAAATTGCAATTAATTTATTATTCATTCTAATAACAAAAACTATTGGTAGGAAAATAAATGTATTTTACAATTGGTTAACAAAAAAATATATGCGAAATCTTAACAATAGAAAATTTTGTTTTTGATGATAATGTAGAAATTAACGTTAAGTCCTATCAACAGAATTTTTTCAAAAAATAACTTAGATACTACTTCATTACTCCGTCAAACAAAAAATATCGTCAAGCTATAACGTTAAATGCCAACAATAGATGAGCGAAAATTTTACATTCATTTGACAATAAATACGAAATAAGTCTGGTACATTTGCAACAAATCGTTTCCAGCACTGCTAATGTTTGACGCCAAAAATCGTAATTGAATCGATTACCGAAGGTAGAAATATTTTATTGGATGCAGGCTAAAGATTTATTTTTGTACAAAATTAAGTCCTCAAGATTATTCCTGATTCAATAGCTACATATTTGCAACTGGTTTAGAAAATGAAGAGACGGTGAAAGTCATATAATTTTAATTTTAATCAAATAATTCAGCATTAAAGTACACCTTTTCTGCTTCATTGTTATAATAAATATATAAGTTAAACACTGTTCTTTATCTGTAAATATTTCTTTACATTTTACTCTATGTCCTCTGCTGGAATAGACCAAGGTAGATAGGAAACTGTAGTAGACCTGCCACAAGAAAATGTTTAATAGCTAAAACCTTGTGTGGAAGATTACAATAATTAAAATCAACGTTTAACACACAATACATAAACACACACGTACATCTCAACTTTCTGGTTAGATTTATTATGTCATAACACCTCATTTCCGGTTTAATCTTATTGGTTGCTGAAGCTTGTGGGTATTTTGGTATTATGTTTGCGATCATTTGGGTCTCAGACTTGCTGTCAGTTGGGAGGGTTTTCAGTTTTTAAACATTTAAACTTTTATACACTAAGGAAGCGAGCCCTGGTGCTCGTGAAACGTATACGTATGTGGTGTGTGTTTATGTATTGTGCGTTAAACGTTGATTTTAATTATTGTAAGAAGATGTTTATTAAACAAATGTAATGCAACATGCAATGAGATTGTATTTAGGCTACCAGAGCTTCACCAAGGCAACACTAGATACCGGGCTTGATCATTCCTTTCATGACGTCACAAAAGGTGGCTGAATGACATCCAGCGATTGGTACAAAACGATGGGTGCGTCACTTTGAGCCCTGTTTGAACCAATTGCAGATAGCGGCCAGCCACCTTTTGTGACGTCGTTACAAGGAATGAGCAAGCCCGGTATCTAGTGTAGCCCTGGCTTCACATAGCGCAAATTCATATGCCGGGAGTTTAATAACTATATCCAATGTTAATGTGTGATCCGAAAGTTAATAGAGTTTGATAATCAATCTCAGTGATTATTTCAATGCTCTCTTATATAATAATGTGATGACTAGGGAACATTTTTTTCCTCCTGTCGTTTTTCATACCAAACTCTACTATAAATGATCAAATAAAAGAGATGGTTCTTAATTGCCCAAATGTTGTCTAAGGCATGCGATACTAATATACTGCGGTGTCGTTGGTTCGTTTTTAGCAGTGCGAAAGGACATTCCAGGTGATGGTTTATATTGCTTTAAAATAAAAATTTTAAACCACCATTTTGTTTGATTCAAGGTTCCTTTGGAAAAATGGACCAGATCAGCCGGCATAGCCTGCTAGTTAGAAATAAAATGAATATCTCTTTGAACAAAGCCTTTTAAATGAAAAAAAATCAATTTGAAAAATGCATTAGTTTTAAATATGATCTCCAAATTATATGATATCTCAGTATGTCATCCTTGTTATAGAAAACATCCTTGTAATAACACATAGTAAAATTTTTCTTTGCCACCGACAATAAACTTATTTCACAAACACGCAATTGTTGTTACAAAAATAGTAGCAATAAAAAAGTTTATTTATGGATACTGAAATACTAAAATTTCATTTTAAAAAACTACACGTACGTGTATTTTTGAAAATAATTCCTTTACTGAAGATTTTGTCGTTATTTCACAAAATGAATGTTGTTTTAAATTAAAATTTAAAAACCTCTAGGCTCTGTAATTTCGTGCCAAAAAATTACTTCTACTATTGAATGAGAAGAAAGAATAACAACTTGTTGCACAAATATAACATTTCATAATTTTAAATTTTTTTAGTACCTATTATTCAATCTTACAATGAGATATTGGACGGGAATTTCTCATTAAAATATAATTTAACAGTTCTAAAACTATATAATAGCTTTGTCTTTGTTTTATTTATAATTCCCTGCTATTATTTTATGTTCTCAAAAATTCAATTTCGACAAAGTACATTTCATCTAAATGCTGTTCGCAATAGATATTGTATATATCAAAAACTTTTACTTATGGGCATCTTTTATATTTTCTTTGCACAATGCAACACGAAAGTATTAGTATCTGTTGGCATTAATTATCGAATTGTTTATAAATAAAGCTTTTACTGTTTTACATAAAAGAATGCGAAAATAATCCTGATTTTGATTAAATTTCAAAATTTCCTTTCCCATTCAATGAAATTATAATGCATTTCCTTAGGATATATAATATTAGGGTAACATGATGGAAAAAATTCTTAAAGTTTTAGACAAACTTTTACGATGATCAGAAGTTATAATCCAAATTTCATCAACATGGAACTCATTTCATACTGGGCTGATAAACAACATCTTAAAATGTTTTAGAAGGATTAGCACGAGTATTTTTAATAAAGATAAATTTATCTAACCGAGGAATTTGTGGAAATGCTTTTAAAATTTCCTTCAAGCGACTGAGCTTTCAAATTTCTTCTAATCCTTTGTATTATGTTCTAAAATAATATGTATTAACATACATCAGTTTAAATTCACAAGCAATGCAGTCAAGTTATAATGAACTTATCTAAAATAATAACTATTACAAAGAAAATCTGTCAATAAAACTATTTAAATTTAGAAAAACGGAAAGGTATAAAATATTTTTTAAATTATTCATACAAAGCGAGTGGAATTACTATAGAATTTTATTACTTCCTGTTTGATAATTGCTTCAGTTTAAAGAGCTATATAATATGTTCGTCTGTATATTTAACACAAAACATTTCTTTAAAATCAATAAATAGAATTTCTAGAAAATATATTAAAATAAACATTTGTCCTATTTGATCATTGTTTCAGTTTAAAGAGCTATATAATATGTTTCTCTGTATATTTAACACAAAACATTTCTTTAAAATCAATAAATGGAATTTCTAGAAAATATATTAAAATAAACATGCGTCAAATTTAGTAATCTTAAAATATTTTAGTTAGAGTAAAAACAGCTATTTTCCACAAATGTTGATAATATAATTTCTTTCATATTTTAATCAATGATATGAAAAAATAAACAAGTTGGAAATTGCACGTGAAGCGTAGCAAATTAGGTGTGTTCGTATGATAACGAAGTTTTAAAAATATTACTTTCATATATAAATCTCATAAAATTGTAAATAGTGAAATACAATTAAAACGCTCATCAAACAAAGTTCTCCCTATACCATTATGTAATGGAATACTTTTGTGTGGCCTTGTAAATCAATAACAAATGTTCTTTGCACCACAAATTATGTAGGATGTATGTTATAATATGTACTTCATAGTTCCATATAAATTTTATTAAGTTTGCATGAGTGTAACACGATTAAAATGCATTTGAAACATTTTTCCCCATTGACCGTAATGTAACGGAATACTTTTGATTGTCCCTGAAATTGATCTATGCATCCGATTTTCATAAAATTTGAAATAACTCGACAAAATTATGTAATAATTATGTATTTTAAATTTCAAACGTATTGAATATTGTTACGAATTTTGTAAATAATTAGTGTTTGTACTGTAAAATAATGTAAATAATCTTATTAAGCTCCATTTCTTTACTAATATTAGTTTTAGTTACATTGTCTCTGTTATCAAGCAAACTTGTCTATTATTTTCAGTGAATGTCTATGGCAGCTTTGCGAAATATTAGAGATATCGCCAAGTTGGCGTCACTTTTGGCGACTAATTTTGGTCGCCAAATTTGGCGATATATCGCCAAGTTGGCTACAAACTTGGCGATTGTTGGCGATGGTAACCCTTCCCTCTCTTTGGTAACCCCCTTTAGATATGCTGATACATTGAATGTTGTTCCGTGGTTTTCCAGTTTTTTCTAGAAGGTTGTAGAAATTTCCACTGCATGCGGCGAGACTATATATAGGAGAGCGATACGAGCTGTTGTTGTTATTATTTACCAGTCAGTCAGTGAGTGAACAAGGCGTTTGTTAGCAAGTTTGCTTGAGTTTCATTTATGTTGTTTTGAATGTTATTAAGTGTTGAGACGTTGTATAAAGAGTCTCTGGGATCTAAAGCTATACTTGTACGATAGATTTGAGCAGTTATTTTTGAATATCTAGCAATATTTGTGAGTTTCGAAGACTCTGTTGTTCTGAAGATCTGTAAATAAATTATTTTCTACTTTTCTAAGAGACAAGAGTTTGAAGTTCTCTAACCATAAGATCAAAAGAACCCTATATACGCAACAATTTTTGGTGTCAGGAGTTGGGATCTTATGGCGAAAACAAGAACAATGGGCGGACAACTGAAAGAACTATTAGAAGCTATTAACGGATTAAGGACAGAACTGACCAATAAAATCGACAAAGGCCAAGAAGAGTTATCAAAAGGCCAAGAAGAGTTGGCGGAAAAAATGAATAAAGGCCAGGAAGAGTTGGCGGAAAAAAATGAATAAAGGCCAAGAAGAGTTGACTGAAGAAATGAGAAGAAGCCAAGAGAGAATGGAAGAATTAAAGGAGGAAGTTAATAAAAGCGAAGAAGAAATGAAGAAAACTTTGGAAGATAAGTTCTCGTCGGTAGAGAGAAGAATAGATTCGGTAGAAGAGAAAATTCAGAATGAAGTTAGTAATGTTGAAGAAAAAAAGGGAAGGAAAATGGCGGAAGTAGAAGAGAAAATTCAGAATGAAGTTTGTAACGTTGAAGAGAAAATCAGTAACGTTGAAGAGAAAATAGGTGAAGTAGATGAAAAGCTAAATAAAAAATTACAAGATCTTGAGAAGACGCTTTCAGCGTCCAGTGGAAATTATGAAGAATTTAGGAATCCGACTGCTTCTCCCGTGCACATCAAGCTGTCGACATACGACGGAAAGAGTTCCTGGCAAGTTTACAAGACTCAATTCACCATTGTAGCCGAAGCGAACAAATGGAGTGACGAGGTGAAAGCTTGCCAACTGGCAGCATCTTTGAGAGGAGAAGCCGCCGACGTGCTGCAAACATTGCCCGATATGACGCAACTCAATTTTGAGACTCTAAGTTGTGCACTTGAAATGAGATTCGGCGAAAAATTCTTCAAAGATTATGCGAGAATACAAATGAAGAGCCGCCATCCAAAATCGAATGAAACCCTTCAAGAGTTTGCCTCAAAATTCGAACGGCTGGCAAATTTTGCATTCATTGACTGCCCAACAAATGTACGGGAAATGCTCTCACTGCAGTACTTTGTAGACGGAGTAAAATATCCCGAAGTGCAGAGAGCGGTACGAATGGCAAATGTACAGGATTTAAAGGCTGCTTTATTATATGCCTTAAAGTTGGAAGCAGCTACACAAGCCAGCCGAAGAGATCGTCATTCAGTCCGAGGGTCAACGGTGAACAAAAGCTTAGACAATGAGATCGACTTCTTGAAAGAAATTAGGAAAATATATCAAGAACTTGAAGCTTTAAAATACGGAAGAACAAGTTCAAGAAGACAGAATCTCACGTGCTGGGGATGCGATGATACAGGACATCTCCGAAGAAATTGCCCCAAAATCCACGAACGTGAGATAAATTCAAACAGTCAGCAGGGAAACTAAATTTTGGCCATCTCGCGGGGCGGAGATTGCCAGAGAATAAAAAGCCCCACTTGAAGATCCTCCAGATATCAAAAATGAGTGGCGGTGATAATGAGTTATATGTGATAGGCTTTATTAACGGAATTCAGTGCCGTATGATGTCGATACAGGAGCCAATGTTACAATAATAAGAGAAGATTTGGCTCGAAAATTGAAATGTAAACTCATCTGGACTCCACCATGCGTTACCCTGCAAACTGTGACGGGCGACAAGATAGGAATATATGGTAAGGCAAATTTAACCATCAACTTTGGAGGAACGAAATATTACCATACGGCATATGTGGCTAACATAACAGATCCTTGCTTAATCGGACTAGATTTTCTGAAGAAGTTTGGCTTCAAACTTGATTTCAAAAATAACAAAATGCTCTCAAAATTTGAAGAAATAAGCCTCTTTGGATTAAATAACGAAATTGAATGTAAACAAGCAGTAATAGCCAAGGAAGACATCAATCTAGATCCAAGAACAGAATTTTTAGTTCCAGCTGTAATTAAAAATGAAACTAATTGCCGATTTGGCCATATAGATTATCCAGAAGACAATAGTACACAAGCAGGAGTATTGGTAGCTTCATCTGTAGTAGACCTCTCGAAGAAGACCATTCCAGTCAGAATTGCTAACATCAGTGATAAGACGAGGACTATCAAGAAAGGAGAGGTGATAGCATCATGTGCTCCCGTGACGTGCATAAGTCAAAATTCCAATCACTCTCAGAAATCTTCAGATGATTTAGTCAAGGATTTGTTACAAAATACAAACTTAGATCCAAACCAGAGAGATGCTGTGGAAAGTTTAATTAGGGAATTCCAAAGTTCATTTTCCCAAACATCTGAAAACTTTGGACGAACCAAAATCGCACAACATCGAATTGATACGGGAGATCATTCTCCTATTAAACAGCATCCTAGACGATTACCTTTTGCCAAGCAAGAAGAGGTGCAGAATTTAATTAAGGATATGGATGAAAATGACGTCATCGAACCATCGACAAGTCCATGGGCGTCTCCCATTGTGTTAGTAAGAAAGAAGGATGGTTCTACAAGATTTTGTGTAGACTACCGCCGACTGAATGACGTCACCAAAAAGGATAGTTACCCTCTACCAAGGATCGACGACACTCTCGACACACTTGCGGGCAACACTTGGTTCTCGACTCTGGATCTGAAGAGTGGTTGCTGGCAGGTAGAGATCCATCCGGACGACCGCGAGAAGACTGCCTTTACAACGGGACAAGGATTATGGCAGTTCCAGGTAATGCCTTTTGGTCTATGTAACGCACCTGCAACTTTCGAACGGCTTATGGAAACGGTTCTCCGGGGGCTGTCATATGAAGCATGTCTTGTTTATTTAGATGATATCATAATCGTAGGAAAATATTTTGATGAACATCTGAACAACCTCAGGCGGGTGCTACAAAAGTTAAAGGAAGCTAATTTGAAGTTAAGCCCTTCGAAGTGCAGTTTGTTTCGCAATGAAGTCGCCTACCTTGGACACATCATTTCGGCGGAAGGAGTTAGGACTGATCCGGAGAAGATATCAGCCGTGAAAAATTGGAGTCGTCCAGCAGATGTTCAACAGCTGCGGAGTTTTCTAGGATTATGCACCTATTGCAGAAAATTTGTCAAAGGCTTCTCGATGATTGCAAGACCACTTCATAAATTAACAGAAGCCAATCAAAAATTTATGTGGACACAGGAATGTGACGCTGCTTTCGAAAAGCTTAAGGAGGCCTTAACATCCACTCCGATTATGTCATATCCTCAAATCGATAAATAGTTTATACTTGATACGGATGCAAGTAACGAAAGCATTGGCGCTGTACTGTCCCAGGAAATCGACGGCCAGGAGCGTGTTATCGCCTATTTCAGCAAGTGCTTATCAAAGGCAGAGCGAAACTACTGCGTCACAAGAAAAGAGCTTCTTGCTGTAGTGAAAGCCATAGACCATTTTCATCACTATCTTTACGGTCGAAAATTCCTGATCCGAACTGATCATGCTTCTCTAACTTGGCTATTGAATTTTAAGAACCCTGAAGGCCAGATAGCCAGGTGGATACAAAAGCTTCAAGAGTACGATATGGAGATACGCCATCGAAAAGGCTCATCACATGGAAATGCAGATGCTCTCTCAAGAAGACCCTGTTCAGAGAATTGTAGATACTGCGACCGGGTTGAGAAGAAATTTAATGTCAAAGGTCCTATAGTAAGACAAGTTACAACTGGTTCTATATCATCGCAAGATCCGTGGAGTGACGAGAGTCTGCGTAAAGATCAACTTGCTGATCCTGAAATTAAGCCAATTCTAGAGCTGAAAGAGGAGTCCAACAGAAAGCTCAGCTGGCAAGACATGGCCCATTACCATCCTACGACTAAACGTTATTAGGCTCTTTGGGATTCCCTACATTTGAAGAACGGTATCTTGTACCGAAAATGGGAGTCTGATGATGGAAAGACATGTAGATGGCAACTACTACTCCCTAAGTCGAGAATTTCTATGGCCCTTCAAGAACTGCATGGTAGTCCCACAGGAGGTCATTTTGGTGTAATGAAGACCCTGCAAAAGGTTCGAGAGCATTTCTACTGGAATAATGTTCGCAGTGATGTGGAGAAGTGGTGTCGAACTTGTGACACCTGTGTAGCACGTAAAGGTCCAAAGAGGCGCACCCGTGGACAATTACAGCGTTATAATGTAGGAGCTCCTTTCGATCGAATTGCTTTAGATATCCTGGGTCCTCTTCCTAGAACATCTGATGGCAACAAGTACATCCTCGTTGTCATGGATTATTTCACTAAGTGGCCTGAAGCATACGCCATACCTAATCAAGAGGCGCCCAGCAAGCACGTAACTTTCGGCATACGATCGGGCCGGAGCCGTCAATGTCGGTTAAGTGTCGGTAGCAGGTTGGCAACTGAAACTTAAGAATCTGCTATTTTGACAGCCGGATATGGTAATCGGTCCACATTTGGTTATATATCGGCAGGTGACTTATAGCGGCAAGTGACGCAGGACCGATATCTGAGTTCTGATAGTGGACCGATCAGATTTCCCAACATCGGTCCGAATTCAGAATATTAAGTCTTAACCGTTTTTTTTTTCATTTTCTCAATTTTATTCGAGTTTGAGTTTCGATAAGAAATGTATATTTCATGTATTTCATTAAAAATTCTGGCAGTGATAAACAGAAAATATGTCAAAAATAACTTATATTTATGTATTAAAAAATATTGTTTTTGAATTAATTTTTAAAATGACTTAGTACTATTTTAATCGCAAAAGAATTTAAATTCTCTCTTTTAAATTGTTATTCACTATTAGGAACTTAATCATAGAAAAACATAGAAAATACTTTGTAAGGTAATTTAATTTATTTTCTATTTATCTATTCATTTTAAAATCAATAACTCAGTTTCTTATTTTATTTTAATATTAATTGCTAAAAAGTGTTTGAAATTATTTTACAAGGTAAACATATAAAAGAAATCTACTTATTTTTTTAACATTAAAAAAATCAGTTTATTTTCTAAAATATTATCCCACAAACGAAAAATAAATTAATATTAATATTTTATTTTAAAATTTAAAAATTATTGTTGCAACATCCATTCGTAATTAATATTGCTACATAAGGAAAAAAAATATTCTGCATTCAGTTATGAAATGACTTAAAGTAAATCCTCATTCTAATTAAAAGTGATTAATTACCAACTTGTTTTTATAGAATATGCTATATATAATATGTTACTTTTATTTTATTTTTTACTTAATAAATATACATAATCAACAAAATAACATTGCGACATAGTCGTAAAACAAAAATACTACTTTAAACCATCAAATGGCATAACATAATTTTTTATTCTATATAAAAGTTAATTATTACCAATTTATTATTATTTAAAATAATTTTTTCTACGTTAAAAATATACACTTTAGAAATTAACGCAAAGAATGTAATTATGTTATATTATCTAATAAAATTTTTTATTTATTTAACAATACTTCTGAAAAAAAATATTTTTAATTTTTTAAATATACTACTTAATGATTCTAAAATTTATAAGAAAAACAATTCATTTACTTTAATTAATTTGCTAATTCATTAACTTAAATATTAAATTAATTTTTAAAATCAGGCGCATAAGACACTTACAACTAAATGAATACATAAATAAAATAAAAACACTTTAATATTCGAATTTTCCAATCTGTCATTTACGTCAACGACACTTGCCATTCACGTCCCACTTACTGAAAAGCCACACCCTTATTACCACAAATAATCCTCCTCTAACCAGTTCTGACTTGTCTAGTGGTTAAGGCGTTCACCTTCTGAGCTAGGGGTTGTGAGATCAAATCCCGCCTGTTCCCGCACTGAAGTATGTCCATTTGCTCTTAAAGTACTTGCTAGAGTGTTTAACAGATGGCGCCACCAGATATATTTTTTTTTGCTTGTGCCGGACTTCAACCGGTATTCGTGTGGATAGCTATCGGCATAGTTTTTTGCCGATACCGGACCGGCTGAGTGTCTCATGAATCGGGCGGCATTCGCGCGGCGTATCAAAAAAGATACGGAACCGGTAGCGGCAACTGGCATTGATCCAATACCGCTAGCAGTGGCAAGCGGCTATCGTCCGATTGCTTACCGATACTTTGTGTTTGCTGGGCGGTAACCGTAGCAGACATACTGGTTCAACACTGGGTTTCCAGATACGGAGTTCCTCTTCAAATCCATTCTGATCAAGGAAGAATCTTTGATTCGGCTGTGTTTAAGGAAATGTGTGGACTACTCGGCATGGACAAAACTCGAACTACACCTCTACATCCGCAATCGGACGGCATGGTGGAGCGGTTCAATCGTACAATCTTAAATAGCGTCTCTCTCCTGGTGTCTAGAGACCAACAGGACTGGGACAAGAAATTGCCTCTTTTCCTGCTTGCCTACAGGAGTGCCGCTCATGAGGCCACTGGTAACTCACCTTCTCAAATGCTCTTTGGTCGTGATCTTCGTCTGCCTGCGGGTCTTTTGTTTGGCCGTCCTCCTGATGCTCCTTCATCGCCTGAGGAATATGTCGATGAACTCCAGGCGCGGATTGAGGAGATTCATTGTCTAGCGAGGAACCGAATTGGACTGGCATCAGAAAAGATGAAGACACGGTGCGACACAAAGGCAACTGGACATGAGTATAACGAAGGTGGCAAAGTTTGGTTGTGGAATCCCATACGTCGTAAGGGACTGTCGCCAAAACTACAAAGAAACTGGGACGGTCCTTACACAGTCGTCAACAGGCTGAATGACGTCGTCGTTCGCATACGAAAATCGCCACACACCAAGCCCAAGGTCGTACATTATAACCGGCTAGCCCCTTATTTTGGCCAAAGTGATTAAAAATTCAAAACTGGAATTTCAGACCATGGTCATGAAAGTCACTTTTTGTAAATATGTAAATAGTAATTAGTTCTTATTTATGTACTTCTTATTATTGTTATTATTATTTATTTATTATTATTTTATTTATTTATTTATTTTAAGTGTTTTCCTCTAACTCAAGGATTGCACTGCCCGGGACGTGCAGTCTTTGAGGAGGGGGTAGTGTTACGAATTTTGTAAATAGTTAGTGTTTGTACTGTAAAATAATGTAAATAATCTTATTAAGCTCCATTTCTTTACTAATATTAGTTTTAGTTACATTGTCTCTGTTATCAAGCAAACTTGTCTATTATTTTCAGTGAATGTCTATGGCAGCTTTGCGAAATATTAGAGATATCGCCAAGTTGGCGTCACTTTTGGCGACTAATTTTGATCGCCAAATTTGTCGATATATCGCCAAATTGGCGACAAACTTGGCGATTGTTGGCAATGGTAACCCTTCCCTCTCTTTGGTAACCCCCCTTTAGATATGCTGATACATTGAATGTTGTTCCGTGGTTTTCCAGTTTTTTCTAGAAGGTTGTAGAAATTTCTACCGCATGCGGCGAGACTATATATAGGAGAGCGATACGAGCTGTTGTTGTTATTATTTACCAGTCAGTCAGTGAGTGAACAAGGCGTTTGTTAGCAAGTTTGCTTGAGTTTCATTTATGTTGTTTTGAATGTTATTAAGTGTTGAGACGTTGTATAAAGAGTCTCTGGTATCTAAAGCTATACTTGTACGATAGATTTGAGCAGTTATTTTTGAATATCTAGCAATATTTGTGAGTTTCGAAGACTCTGTTGTTCTGAAGATCTGTAAATAAATTATTTTCTACTTTTCTAAGAGACAACAGTTTGAAGTTCTCTAACCATAAGATCAAAAGAACCCTATATACGCAACAATATATTTGAAACTTTTTCCCCATTGACCATAATGTAATTCAATACTTTTGATTGCTCCTGTAATTGATCTATGCACACGATTATCAAAAAATTTGAAATAACTCGACAGAATTATGCAATAATTGCGTATTTTAAATTTCAAATGATTAAAATGCATTTGAAACTTTTTTCCCCATTGACCGTTATGTAACAGAATACTTTTGATTGCCCCTGTAATTGATCTATGCATCCGAGTTTCATAAAATTTGAAATGACTCGAAAAAATTATGTAATAATTATGTAATTTAAATTTCAAACGATTCGGTTGGGTAGTTTTTGCGTTGTTATATGCGGACAGACAGACGAACGGACCGACAGACGGACGGACGGACGGACAGACGGACGGACTGAACGACCACTATAGCTGCTACGTATTATATAATTACGAGCGCACCTAAGAAGGAAAAAACTCGAATGTAGTCTTTCTGTTATAAAAAAAATTACATTTCTAAACACTTTCTAACATATTCAAAATAATGTAACAAAACTGCACCGTTTAATAATTTAAAATATTATGTCTAATTTAATCATATGGAAACACATAACATATTTGGAATGAAAACCCAATTTCAGCTATTCCTATCTACAGTCAAAAAATCATGCGATTTCTTTTGTGCATCCATGTATATGAACCACAATTATTATGAATGGCCTCCCTAATTAATTGTAATGACTTTGTTGTGAAAATTAGTGATTTATATCCGCTTCAATACACTTGCTATTAAAATACTACAATTGATTTTCTCCCTTAAATGATAATGGAGTTCTTTTGAATGCCCCTGTAAATAAATAATTAAAGCGCCCAACTTCTTATACATTATCAAACATTCCACGGTAAGCATCATTAAGATATTTCAAAAGCATGAAAATCGAAGAATATTTATATGAGCATGAATACGTAAACTGGTGGACAAACAAACGGAATCCACAAACATTTTTAACACTTTTCAACAAAGTTGAAAAGTGTTTATGCTTTCGGCTTGTCCGTGCTCTTACTCTCGTAAATATTCTCGGATTGCTAGAAAATTTTTGGAATGTATTGACATTTAACCTAGCACAAATCCTATTGCAAATGAAAACCATAGCATGATTACTTTATTTACAGGAACTGTCAAACTTTTTTTTTACATTACGTCCTATGGAAAAAAATAGTTTTAAATGAGTTTTAAAGAGTTGCAATTTTTAAATATATTCAAATGTATATGCACTTACGAAATGCTCTAAAATTTGCTTTCTGTAAAATATGCGGTGAAAAGAATAGTTATTATATGTTCACAGGATCCCACAAAAGAATTTAAATACATAATAAAAAGAGGGGGAACTGTTTGCGACATATTTTAATTATATTAAATTATTTCATGTATAATAAAAATAATATATGCCGTTGAAGTTTACTACAACTTATTTCAAGCATATGGCGAAGTGCTCACCATTTACAGGGACACACAAAATATTTCAAGTAATATAATCTATCCTACATAGTGTATATTATCGATGATGTATGACGGATGGATGAAAATACTAATTATCATATGCTCTTTTAAGTTGCACTAAATGTATGCATACTAAATGTTCTGTAGAAATGCTATAATTCATATACAGGGCTCACAAAGCAGTTCAAACTTTTTTTGAATATCAGCGTAATTTACCTAAAGGTGGTTTTGAAATAATTTGGGAATTTTTAGTTGAACTGTTTTCATTTTACTAAGAAATGTTTTTGGAGATTAAATAAAACGATATACAAGGTTACGCAAAGAATTGGATGTACGGTCACCTACGGATGAAGTTTTCTGGAAATGTTACTTAAATAGTTTTCAGAGAATTTCAGTTTAAATTAGATTTCTGATGTGTAATAAAGATACTAGATATACCGCAGGGCAGGACAAAAACATTCAAGTATCTTTCAATCTATTAGTAAAAATTGCTGAAAGAGAAATTTCAACTTATCATGCGTTATATTTTCCCATTAGATATTATGTATATCAACCGACAGATCAAATACAAGGTTGTTCATATGTTAGAATACATATTTTACTATAGTCAGTAAAATCTTATTTCCTTAAATAACGAAATTTTTTAAATATTTAAAAAAGTCACGGAAAGTGTTTCCCAATCTATGCTTAATACGTGATTTTTCTTTCTTGTTAATTGTAAATTAGATAAATTTTTAATACGATTATTCAATTGGAAAATAAATCATAATACTTGAAATAATTGCAAGAAAGTTGTAATAACATCCGAGCCGGGATTTGAATCACGGATGCTGTAACCTGAAGCCGACAAGGCTCTGACGACTGAGCCATCTCGGATGAATACTGGAATAATAATTCGCTCAAATGAACCTTACATGCACACAGCATTTGGTTTGATATCTTTAATCAGCTCAACAAAATAAATCGAAGTTACATTCGGAAATGCAGTTTTTTTCACTCAGTTGGACATTTTCAAATTTTCAGTTGCCACTACAGTATACCATTCTCCGAAAGCATGAAAATTTTTGGATGAATTAATTGAAAAGATAATCACATAGAATATTCATATTCATTTCATTATTTATTTATTTTTTATGCAAACAAAAGTGTGCACGTTATACCGAGAATATACCTAAAAGTGGAAAATATTGTCTGAAAAAATAGGTGCATTCTACTGTAGATTTCAAGGGATTTTATTCCTTTTTTTTCAAAACTTAGTCAGCATATTTGTTTTCAGTGGGATCTCTTATTCGTAATGCTCGACACTTTTTAGTGCTATACGACAGGTAATAAATAAATACATCGTTTAATAAAATATTAAACTCTATTCCTGATCAACTATATTTAATAAAAGAAGTTCTACGGATAAATAAAGCTATTTATCATAGCAAATTAAATACGTATCAACTTTAAATATTTACATTCTTGGTGATTTTATTTTGAAAACAGTACATTAAAATCTCAAGAGAGTAATTATTCAAGAGAGTTTGGTATAAAAGTTAAATCAATCACATAGTGGGATAAGTTCCTGTTGCTACTTTGATCAAAATACAAATAATAGAAACAATTATCTTCAGTTTAGTTTTTGAGCTGAAATAATTTTGTATATAATCATTTTGGGAATTTCCAATCAGAATATATTCAGTTACTTTAATGTTAATTTATTTTTAATGTAATCTACAGAGAGAAGCACAATTTTCTGATAGCCTTATTCGATAGAAAATTCACAGAATAATAGCTAAGCATAATATGAAACAGAAAAATAATTTTTATTTCTTTATTTAAGGGAATTTAATGTGGAACACATACTAAAATACGAATAAAATATTTCTTTATTTAGGAAAATATAATAGCACAGACGAAAAAAAAAAAAACATTAACTACCTTTTCGAGCTATATGAAATTCTAAAAAAAGTTCTTTTTATTTATAAACCTCAGAACCAATATATTTTTGAGATTTAAGGAATCATTTATGAAAATGAATCATTTATGAAATCAATCAATGAAATTTCCTTTTCTGCCACTGATTTTGGAAAATGTTTCCGAAGGATGTTTTGAACTTAATAATCGAATATTAAATTAATCCATTTTCAAGTAAGATTTGCCATGTTTACCAAACCTGTTTCAGAGACAAAAATGGAAAATTAATAGCATTAATATTAAAATTTAAATTTAAATTAAGATTAGTTTGTAATTCTTGGATGCAACAACCTAATTACGCTGTTAAAAATATTTAATTGAGAATCGGTAGTACTCTAAAATTCTATATCCCATTCGATTCCTGGCTTGAATAGTTTTCATTCTGCTGATATATACTCATTTAGCAATGCGAAAAACTTCACCTATTTAATATTTAGTCTGAAAAGTAATTTGTACATTGCACCCAAAAGATTCGAAGACTGTGCTGTAACATAATTATGTATGTATATGTCCATCATAGAATTGTAATTAATGTTTTTGTATTGAGCCCCGACGAAGATTAGGGAGATATATGGTTTTATTATAAAATGGCTACCGATCAACTTTTCAGCAATGTACCACACATCCTTCTCATAAATGAATTATTATGTTTTCAGTGATTTCATTAAAATACAGTACCAGCAAAAAAAAAATCTTGGCACTTGCGATTTTAGATATTTTGTTAAATAACTAAAAATATACATAAGGAATAACTCCGAAACTCCAGATGTATAAACAAAATAGTACGGGTCAGATATTTTCGAGAATTTTTTTTTCCAAAATTCAATAGGGGACCGTCAACAAATTGAAAAAGAACAAATATCTTTTGAATAACCCTGTCAAAACTAATGCAGTAAAAACGTTCAAACTGCACGTTATAATTAAATTTCTTATGCTAATAAGCCTTGTTCAATTTTATGCGGATAGCAGGTATACTCGTAGAAAAATTAAGGTTTTTATAAAAACGGTGCCAAATTTTACCACGTTTTTTGCCTATAATTTTCAGTTCTTAATAAAAAACAATGTTCTTTTCAGAAAATACGAGAAACGACATTGTACATAATATCCTGTAAACAAAATTTTAAAATATTCAAAATTGTATGAAAAATGAGCAGGTTTACTAAATAATTTTTCATTGTGCATATGTCAACTCTATAAAAAATTCATTTGCATATTGTGTTAGCTAAATGTATGGAGCAACTTTTGTTAAAGTTTCAAAATCATAGCTTAAAAATTCTGAAAGTTGTCGTCGATGGAAGTAGATCAAAATCCATTATTCCCAAAATAAAGCTAAAAGATGAGGAGCTGTATTCAAATATAGTTAGTTGTACGTGCTCTACTGCGTAGATACTAATCAATGGAATATGGTTACAGCCCCTCATTGTTTTCTTTCATTTTGGGAATACTGGACTTTGATCTTATTCTTTAGACGATAATTTTCAGAATTTTTAAACTATCATTTTGAAACTTTAACAAAAGTTACTCTATACATATAGCTAATACAATATGCAAATGGATATTTCATAGATTTGACGCATGCACAGTGAAAAATTATTTAGTAAACCTGCTCATTTTTCACACAATTATTAAAATTTTTTAATTTTAGTTACAAGGTTTTATGTACAATGTCATTTCTTATATTTTCTGAAAAGAACATTGCTTTTTATTAAGAACTCTGCAAATTGTAAGCAAAAAAACTTGTCAAAACTTGGCACCGTTTTTATGAAAACCTTAATTTCTCTACGAATAGACATGCTATCCGCATAAAAATAAACACAGTTTATCACCATAACCCACTTAATCATAATCTGCCGTTTAAATGCTTTTGCTACATTAGTTTTGACAGGGTTATTCAAAAGGTATTCGTTCTTTTTCTATTTGTTGACGGTCCCTTATTGGGTTTCGGAAAAAAAATCGTCTCGAGAATATATGATTTGTACTCTTTTGTTTATACATCTTGAATTTCAGAGTCATTCCTCATGTATATTTCTAGATATTTAACAAAACATCTGAAATCGCAAATGTCAAGATTTTTTTTTTTTTTTTTTTTTTTTTTTTTTTTTTTTTTGCTGTGACTGTATTGCAGATATGAAACCACATGGACAGATATCTTCACACGATGGACTATTTTTGATGACTTACTGAGTAGATGACTTGCATAGTCGGGGCTTAAAAACCTTTTGTTTATTCATTGTTTTGGAGTTTAAAGTAATTTTCTTCACTTTAACTAATAAAAAAATCTATCTGCTATTAAAGATGACGATATAAAGTGTAAGAAATTAGTGGTATCCGGAGCATTTGGATCTCTGTGGTAAACCCAAAGATAATTTTTCATTTGTTTCTATTTCCTAAAAGTATGTTTTCATCATGTCACCAGTCTTCTTGAAACTCGTAGCCTTGTTTATTGCTTGGAGGAGTGTTTTTTCCATTTTTAGGTAGATTTCGTCTGAAATACTACCTAATATGATCGCTCTGATGTTGGAATTTCTGAAAATTTTTTGCAGATCTACACCGATCACGACCCCAAGACTCCAAAACTACCATTAGAAAAAAAGTTTATATATATATATATATATATATATATCGGTGTATATCACTTTCTTCTGGACACGATAACTTCTATAATTACTATGCTCAGATCTTCTTAAAACTTTTACATAAAATCAAGAGGCATAAAATCTCGGTTAAGTTCGTTAATGGGCAAAATCTGACCAAGGGGGTGGAAGTTAGGAGCGTTTTTGTGAAAACAGAAATAACGTGATAACTTTTAAACTAAAATCGATATCGAATCAGTTTAAAGTTTATATTACTTCTAAAAAATGGGCCAAAAGTTTATGCATGACAGATTTTTGATAAAGTTAAAAATGGGCTCAAGGGGAGAAAAAACAGGGGTTTTGGGAGAAAAGAAATCATGAATTCGTGAATTTATTGGATATCAAATCCAACTAAATTTTATATAAATGTTCTCAAAATTATCTAAAACTTTTGTATTTACAAGTTTTTGATAGGAACAACTTTTACCGATGAAAAAAATTAAAAACGAAAAGAAAAAAGGAGTGGAAAAAGAAAAAATCCATAACTTAGTCAATTCTTAAGCAATCAAATCTAATTAAATTTATTTTACATCTTCTCAATAATATATATGACTTTTATATTAACAAGTTTTTCATAGGACCAATTCTTATAGCAAAAATAAATTAAACAAAAATAGGAGTTTGAGAAAAAAACTCAAATCCAAACTGCTCATATTCTGAATCATTTTTAAATTCACTTTTGATTTTAAACGCATCCAAATGGCAGATCCTTATATTTAGGAACTGTATAATGTGACGTATTAGCCAGTTTTTTGATAAAGGCAGAATATTTTTCAAAAAAGACTGCCAAAAACGGTATTTTAAACAGAATTTCCCAAAGTGATCGTGATTGAAAAAATTGAGGAAATATAATAGTTGCATTTTTTTAAATCACTTTTTAAACCCATTTTTGTTCTCAAACGCATCCAATTTACAGATTCTCTTATATCTATACTAATAAAAGAACAAAACGCTCTGTGTGTGTGTCTGCGATGGCTAGTAAAATCTATAGCATGTATGAAGCTCAAAATTTTTTTGAGAGTAGCCCCAAAGCTTTCCTGATGCACCCGAAATTCAGAATTTCAAAATTCCAATTATTAACTGAGTAATTAATTAAAAGCGTCAGGTCACTCTCATAAAAAATCATCTTTTTCCCCATTTTTTTCTCTTTTGTTTGTTTACGGTTGGTTGGTTGTGTAAAAATTTTCGCAGAAGTAATAAGAAAGCTGAAACAGATGTATAGAAACCCATGGAGGAATGAGATATGTGGAGGTGTAGTAAGCCTCAAAAAAAGTTTGCAACATGAAACCATTTATCGCTCAAATTTTAATGTGCCAAACAAAAGGACGTGGAAGGGATTTTGTATTATAAGACGAATTGAAAAAAATGAATTACAACTGAAGCATATTTTAGGTGGAAATAGCAAATTTTTAAAATGGTCTTTGTTCTGTTATTATTTATTAAAATAAATGTTCGCCTTTAAAATGAAGAAAATTGAAAAATTAGCAATAATTAAATATCAAATTAAAATTAAATAAGATATTGAAAACATTTGATACGAACTAAAAATTGTATAACTAAAACTTTCCTTCATTAATGTAATTTTAAATACTTTATAACGTAGATGAAAAATGTTTGTGACTTAATAATTGCATGTAAACAAATATTTAAAATATAAAGATGAAAACAATCTTTTAAAATCATGTATGAAAACTTAAGTAATAAATATTAATCTAAAATATAGATTTCTGACTGCAGACGATTTTAATGTATTAACAAAAGAATGTTATATTTTCAAGCAAAACGTTAAAATAATTTTCTATATTGATATTCAAAACACATATGATAAAATAATTAATAAACTTTTACCGGTGAAGTGATAAATTAATTCTTTTTAAGAAACAAGAGAAAAAAAAATTCCGGGTTTAAACCTTTTTCAATACATAGACGTGTCAAAGCACGTGCTTTTGTTGGTACTTAACTGGACTTAATGTAGGGTTACATTTTTAGCATCACCTCCAGAGATAATACTTCCACTTTATTAATTTCTTTTTACTCTTTGAATGAAAACAATTTAAGATTTTAACATTTCAAAAGTGACTGTTTTTTTTCCAAAGACCTTTAAAATTGATAGACTGGTAAAATGTCAGTTTAACTTAGGATTTTTGAACACAGCTGTTACATTAGATCGTTGGTACTTCGTACATTAGAATGTATGTGTGGTTAGCTATGTTGCAGTAAATATATGTATATGTATATATGAGGCTTTTTTGGCAGTTTTTTTAATCATTAATTAAATTTGAATGCATTTTATTTAAGTTAAAATTTTATAAGACTTTAATTTGTTTTTAAAAGAAAAATGAAATGGCTGTTTGACGTACATTTGTTCGAATCGGCAGACGATTCATACATAATAAATTATCCAATAGCAAAATAAATTATATATCAAAAATAGTCACTAAAAGAATAGTAGCAAAACATAATATTTAGACGTATTACACATAAACCGATCCCAACCAGAAAAAAAAACGGACCATACTCTGATCCAAGCAAGACAAAAATTCCATGAGCCTCATGATTCCCGAACCTAAAAATTCCATTTGATATCTGACTCGAATCAAATCTGAATCCCACAAAAATAATCAAATAAAGCATACCCCAATCCGATCAAGGAAAAATAATGTTCGTGTATATGCAACCCGAACCTAAAAATTTTCTTTGAAAAAACCCGAAAAATGACTAGAACGAAACTTGAAATCGATAAAAATATTCCAAAGAACTATAACCCGATAAGAGCAAGACAAAATAATTTCCGTGAACATAAACCTGACTCGAACCTAAAAGATTCCATTGAAAAAAAAAAAACCTGAAATTTTATGTAAACTACATCTGAATCCGATCAAAATATTCGAAAGAACCATAACCGGATTCGAATAAGAGAAAATAATTTCCGTGGACATGAACCCGAGCCGAACCTAAATTCCATTTGAAAAAAATACCTGAAATTTGAATCGAACCAAATATGAACTTGAGAAAAAAATATTCCACAAAACCATACCCGGATCTGAACATGACAAAAAATTTCCATGAACATTAACCCAATTACGAACCTAAAAAACTGAACTAAATCTGAATCTGACAAAAATATTCCAGAGAAGCATGTCCTTATTCGAACAATGCAGAATAATTTCCGTTGATTCGCAACCCAACCTGAACCTAAAAATTCCATTAAAAACCGAAATCTGAATTGAACGACATTTGAACTCGAAAAAAAATATTCCAGAAACCCAAAACCGGAAAAACAAAATAATTTCCCTGGACATGAATCCGACCTGAACCTTAAAAATCAATTTGGAAAAATACCTGAAATCCGAATCGAACCAAATCTGAATCCGACGAAAGTATTCCAAATAACTATAACCAGATACGAGCAAGACAATATAATTTCAATGGACATAAACCCAATCCAAACCAAAAAAAAAAAAAAAAATTCCCGAAATTTGAACTAAACCTAATTTGAACCTAACAAAAATATTTCAGTGAAGTATAACCTCATTGGAACTAGGTAAAATAAATTCCAAGGAAGTACAATCCGACCCGAACTTAAAAATCCCACTTGAAGGGGAAAAAAAACCCCACGAAATCTGAATTAAACCGAATCTCAACTGAACAAAAATATTCCAAACAACCATAACCGTATCCGAAGACGACAAAATAATTTCCATGAACATGAATTCAATCCGAACCTAAAATTCCGATGTTCTACAAAACATAATGCGCTCCGTAGCGGTGGAAAGTGAAACTAAGTACTTAGCGCGAGATGGTTAAGATATTTCCTTTATAGTTAGTGTTAAACTAGTACTGTTGCCTTATGTTATATTTAATTTCCGGTTAGGTTAAGGTTAAGTTGCGATTAGGTTACGGTTAGATTATTGGTACGTTATAATAAGGTGACGGCCAGGTTACATTTATGGTATTTTTAAGTTACAGTTAGGTTACTGTTAAAATACAGCTAGGTTACAGAGAAGTTATGATTACAATACAATTAGGTTACAGTTAGAATTTTGTTCACAGAATGAACATTTCGCATGTTTGATAAAAAATATACACTATTTTTGTAAAATGGCTCTGAAATTATAATACTATATACTAACCTTTTAGCTAATCATCGAGAATAGATTTCATTCACGGTATAGTCGGATTTAAGAGTGATATAATTAGTTTGAAATTCAAAATATTTCACTTGGGATATCTATGTGAAAAAAGTATTTAGTTAAGTCACTTAACAGTAATTTTAAGGATAAATATCAACACTTTAACGCGAAAATCAGGCAATCGTTGGACACATATTCCCTCCTGCGTTTCCCATTACAGTCATTTTGGGTACTTTGCAGCTAAATATTAGTTTTTTTTAAACCAATTTTTGATATAGTCAGGGGGCATGTATTTAATATAATGTACACTGTAAAAAATTTTACGCTTTTGCTGCATCATCACTCCCCCGCTTTTATAGATTATCTCTTTTTTGACCTATGAGAATGCTATATAATAGGCTGAAGTAATCATTTTCTGTAAAAGCGGTGGAGTGACGATGCAGCAAAAGGGTCAAATTTTTAACAGTGTATTTACACATATTTCGAGTTAAAGATAATTCTTAAAAATTTCAAGTTCGTTTAACATTATTACTACGGACCCGGGCAACGCCGGGCGGGTCAGCTAGTAGGAACTATATAATTTGACGGATTGGCCAGTTTTTTGATAAAGGCAGAATATATTTCAAAAAAGGCTGTCGAAATGGGCATTTCGCACAAAATTTCCCAAGACGATCATGATTAAAGAATTGAGGATGTATTCAAATAACAAATTGGTTATTTTATGACTGATTTTTAAGTTCAATTTTGCTTTCAAACGCATTCCATTGACAGTTATTTGTTATTTAGGATTTGTGTAATATGCCGTATTGGTCAGTTTTTTGATAAAGGCTAAATATATATATTTTTAAAGCTGTCAAAGTGAGCACTTTGCACAAAATTTCCCAAAGCGATCATGATTTAAGGATTGAGGATGTATTCAAATAACAAATTGGTTATTTTATGACTTATTTTTAAATTCGATTTTTCTCTCAAAAGCATTCAGTTGACAGTTTTTTGTTATTTAGGAACTATATAAATTGCGTATTGGTCGATATTTTAATAATAAATTCAGAATATACTTCAAAATATGTTGTCAAAACGGGCATTTGAGCCGAATTTCACTTAAGATGATATCGATAGAAACCAGTTGTTACATAAAAATAAATTAAAAATTTTTCAAAAGCTGCTAATGTAAATTGTCAAACTGGGTTTATTTCTAATCATATTTTATTTTTTTTTGTTGAAATGAGCACTCTTCGAAATCTACCTCCGCCTATAGGCCAAGCCGACAGGGATTTTTTTTTCTTCTGTTCTTGCTTCTGATGGTTTATTCCAGCTTTTGAAATTAGATAACAGCTCTTTCCGTTGCTTTAGAAGAGGCCATCATGCACCCAACCCTGCAAAATATCTTCGCACAACTGACAGCATGCAGATTTTGCTAAGATTTTTGAGCTAGTAAAAATTCCACACTAGTTATCGATAAACACTTCGATTATATGCAACACCACTACAAGACATTAGACACGCCCTGTGTAAATCGATTATGATATACTTTTAGTTTTTCAAAAACAATACATGAATTTATAATGAAAATGATTTCCTGCATTGATCTTACTTGCAACAAAAAAACTTTTGTTTAAATAAAACCTCCACAACAGTCTAAAATATACTACTGGCTATATCTATATATGTGTCTGCAAATTTTCTATTTCTTTATCAACTGAAATGTAAAAATTCTAATTAATAAATAAAAATTTATAAATAATTACCACGTAGAAGCAAAACAGTTATTCATTTTGTTTTTTATAAGGAATTTATAAAAAAATTATTCTTACACACACACACAAAAAAAAATCCCATAAATTTAAAAAAAGAATTACGAATAACTAAATATTTCTAAGGCACAATTAAAAACAATAACTCAAAGATAATTTAATAATATGAAAAAAAATTCAATTCAGGAAGCTTCGACTGAAAATGAAATGAGAAATGTCATTCTTTATGTCTGAAGTGGCATTTAATAAAGATTTGGAAAATGCATATTTTTTTGTTTTCAACAAAATCACCTTTAGGCAATTTTGTATAAAAAAACTCCAAAAATATTAGACACTTAAAAAACGAGAGAGTCTTTAAATTTCTTACTTTATAGTAAATATTTATGTAAGTATATTAAATGTCATTAAATCTAAACAAATATTTTACTCTTTTCCTTGTATCTTTACACACTTCAGTGGTATATTTGCTTAAAATTCAAAGTAGCTGCAGTTTTTTTCATAAAATTTCTATGCTTTATAATTTTATAGATATGGTGTAGTTACACACAAGGAGACGGCAAAGGTGAGGGGTATCCGAAACAAAGTAAGTTTTTTTTAATGCAAATAGTACTCAGTAAGAGAACGCGTATGACCAAACCGTAGCACGCAATACTTAGTAGTTATTGAGAAAAACATTTTAACTTTATTTTTTTATGTGTGTTTACTTTGAACGGATGCCTTTTGTTATTTGTGTGATGTATAATATACCAGTTCCTTTAGCAAAATGGCGACCAGACCAGTGAAGATATTTCTGGTTCTTTTTTACATACAGATCTTATATTTGAATAATCTTTGGGCAGTGATAAGTCAAATTGTATATGAAAAATTCAGTAATATATTGTGAAAGTTTCCTTGCCGAAAATAATTTAACTGCACTCTTCATTTGTTATTCTTGAAGACGCAATGTTAATTTACAAATAATTGCATGATAAGACATTGTAAATATTAAATGCAATGGAATTTACCAAGATAAAAAATTAAGACATATTAATGAAGAATGTGAAAAGTGATTTTTGATATAATACATGATGATTCGTCACCAGAACAATACGAACTCAAGTATTAAAATAAAACAATGTCGGCTTGGTCTATAGGCGGAGGTAGATTTCGTTAACTGCTCACTTCAACAACAAAAAAATAAAATGAAATTAGAGAAAAATACAGTTTAACAATTTTATTTGGCCGCTTTTGAATAAATTTATTATATTTTTCTGTAAGAGTTTTTTTATCAGAAACACCTTAAGCTAAATTTGGTTCAAATGCCCACTTTGACAGCATTTTAAAAAATATATATTCTGACTTTGAAAAAATTCACCAATATGGTAAATTATAGTTCCTAAATAAGAAAAACTGCCTCTTGAATGCATTTGAGAGCAAAAATGGTTTTAAAAATGAGTCATAAAATAAGCAGTTTGTTATTTGAATACATCCTCAAATCCTCAATCACGATGGCTTCGGACAATTTTGTTCACAATTGCTACTTTGACAGCATTTTTTGAAAGATATTCTGCCTTTATCGAAAAATTGACCAATACGGCACATTATATAGTTTCTAAATAAAAAAACCTGTCAACTGAATGCTTTTAAGAGCAAAAATGGTTTTAAAAACGAGTCATAAAAAAGCAATTTGTTATTTGAATACATCGTTAAATCTTCATTCACAATCGCTTCGGGAAATTTTGTTCAAAATGTGTACTTTGACAGTATTTTTTTTAAATATATTCTACCTTTATCGAAACACTGCCCAATACGTCACATTATACAGTTTATAAATAAGAGAACCTGTTAATTAAATGCGTTTGAGAGCAAAAATGGTTTTAAAAATGAGTCATAATATAAGCAATTTTTTATTTGAGTACTTCCTTAATTTTTCATTCACAATCGCATAGGGAAATTCAGTTCAAAGTGCCTTTTTCAGCAGCTCTGTATTGTGTCTTTATCGAGAAACTGTACAATACGTCACATTAGATAGTTTTTAAAAAAGATAACCTCCCATTTGGAAGCGTTTAAAATCAAAAATGAATTTAAAAATGAGTCATGATATAAGCAGATAAGGTTTGCAGTTTTTTCTTGAACTCCTACTTTTCTTTAATTTATTTATGCTATAAGAACTAGTCCTATAAAAAATTGACAAAATAAAAGTCGTAGATATTATTGAGTAGATGTAAGACAAATTTAAACGGATTTGATAGCTTAAGAATTAACGAAGTTATGGGTTTTTTTCTTTTTCCACCCCCCCCCCCTTTTTCTTTTCGTTTTTAATTTTTTACATCCATAAAAGTTGAACCTATCAAAAAATTTAAATACAAAAGTTTTAGATAATTTTTAGAACATTTATAAAAGATTTAGTTGGATTTGATATCTTGAGAATTGAAGTTATGATTTTTTCTCCCCAAAACCCTGGGTTTTTTTGCCTCTTTTTAGATTATTTACCGAAGCCTATGGTTACCGTTAGCACATATTTAATTTTATAACATATCTGTAATGTATAAACTTTTGCCTATTTCTTAGAAGTAGAACAAACTTTAAACTGATTCGATACCTATTTTATTTAAGAAGTTATGGCGTTTTACCGGATTTCCACCCCCCCCCCCCTTGGTCCGATTTTGCCCATTAACGAACTTGACCGAGTTTTTATGCCTCTTGATTTTATGTATGAGTTTGAAAGAGATGTGAGAATAATTGTAGAAGTTATCGTGTCCATAAAAAAGTTATATACCCCCATAGATGGATATATATATAGATAGATAGATAGGTAAACTTTTTTACTGATGATAGTTTTGTGGTTTAGAGTACATGATCGGCATAGATCTGCAAAAAGTTTTCAGAAATTCAAACATAAGAGCGACCGCAATAGGTAGTACTTCATACGAAAGCTACCTAATAGTAATCCATACGAAATCTACCTAAAAGTAAACCTAATGACTACATTTCATTGGACTATAAAGCAAAAGTTATTAACATTGCTGAGGCACATCCTGGTTAAAATTTGTCACAAATTTTCTGAATCAATTTGGAATAAAAATTTCCAAATTGTGCAGAATACAGCCAGTGCCCATTGTTGTAAGTTTCTCTTTATGACTTGTTGGTAGTCTTGTCTCGTTTCAAAGAAAGTTTGGTTTGGTTTATTTTTGTCGTCCGATTATCTACGCTAGAGATATAGGACCAAGGGGGAGTGCTCTTCGTGGGGGTCTTTCTAAGGGAACCTAACCCGTATTTACACAAGGTTCGAAGAAAACCACGAAAACTCCGAAAGGTTAGGCCGACAGCCGCGATTGGGTTCGAACCCAGCACCTGCCGTCTACCAGTTGAGAGGTCTGAACCTCTCGGCCACTGGTGGGGCGGTGTCAGAAGTGGGATACGAACCCCGTTTCAAAGAAAGAATCATAAGTCCATGAGACAAATATAGTATATTTATCAAAGATAGTTTCTTCTTTTTTAACATCTTCCTTCCACTTTTATCAAATGGTTGCAGTCTTTTTTGTAGGGTTGTCAAGCTCCATGTAGAACGTGCCTCAGCAATGTTAATAACATTTGTTTAATAATTCAATAAAATGTAGGCATTAGGTTTAGTTTTTTAAGCTATTGCATAGCTTTTATCGCGGGTTTTGAGCGCGGCGACCGAATCCAAAAATTCCGTAACGAGAAATATCCTAACACATCCGTAACGAAAAAACCTAACACTCGGCTACCGTCGTTTCACTTCGGCAGACTTCGGCATGGTATCCTTCGGTAGACTTCGGCAGACAATGACGCGGTATTTTTCAGATATTTAGAGGATATCAAGTCTCAAACTTATATATCTTATTTCAGTTACTATAAATCTATAGTTTCAATAATAAAAATTCCTGATAGAATGTGTATAGAAAAGAATCGTCTTAAGATAAAACAAGGTAGGATAATGTAGCTTTTGGTGAGTGGAGACCCGTCCAATGGTGAGGATCGAAAAATTTAAATGCTTATAACTCGCGATCTAATTTTCGTAGGGCGACCAAATTTTGTTTGGTAATTTATTATGAGACAGTGTTAATTTTTCGTGACAGGAGACCCCCACGGTGAGGGTCGAAAAAGTTAAAATGCTTATAACTCGCGGTCTAATTTTCGTAGCGTGGCCAAATTTTGTTTGGTAATTTATTATGAGAGAGTGTTAATTTTTGGTGAAAAGAGACCCCCCACGGTGAGGGTCGAAAAATTTAAAATGCTTATAACTCGCGATCTAATTTTCGTAGTGCGGCCAAATTTTGTTTGGTAATTTATTATGAGACAGTGTTACTTTTGGTGACAGGAGACCCCCTACGGTGAGGATCGAAAAATTTAAAATGCTTATAACTCGCGATCTAATTTTAGTAGGGCGGCCAAATTTTGTTTGGTAATTTATTATGAGACAGTGTTACTTTTGGTGACATGAGATCTCCCATGGTTTGAGTCGAAAAATTTTAAGTGCTTATAACTCGCGATCTAATTTTCGTAGCGCGGCCAAATTTTGTTTGGTAATTTATTATGAGACTGTGTTAATATTTAGTGACAGGAGATCCCCCATGAAGAGGGTCGAAAATTTTAAAATGCTTATAACGCGCTATCTAATTTTCGTAGTGCGGCCAAATTTCGTTTGGTAATTTACCATTGGACAGTGTTACTTTTGGTGACAGGAGACCCCCCCCCACGGTGAGGGTCGAACAATTTAAAATGCTTATAACTCGCGATCTAATTTTCGTAGCGCGGCCAAATTTTGTTTGGTAATTTATTATGAGACAGTGTTACTTTTGGTAACAGGAGATCCCCCATGGTGAGGGTCGAAAAATTTAAAATGCTTATAACTCGCCATCTAATTTTCGTAGTGCGGCGAAATTTTGTTTGGTAATTTATTATGAGACAGTGTTACTTTTGGTGATAGGAGACCCCCCCCCCCACGGTGAGGGTGGAAAAATTTAAAATGCTTATAATTCGCGATCTAATTTTCGTAGCGCGGTCAAATTTTATTTGTAATTTATTAAGGTATTGCATAGCTTCTATCGCGGGCTTTGAGCGCGGCGAAAGAATCTAGAAATTCTGTAACGAGAAAAAATACCTAACACTCCAGCTAATGTCGCTTCAGTTTGGCGGACTTCGGCACGGTATCCTTCCGTAGACTTCGGCAGACATTGACGCGGTATTTTTCAGATATTTTGAGAATATCAAGTCTTAAACTTTAGTTTTTTATTTCAGCTACCATAAACGTATAGTTTCAATGATAAAAATTCCTGATTAACCTACATGTATTGTAAGATAATAAAAATATTTTAAACGATATTAACTTCTCATTTGTTCAATACAAGAAAAAAAATTGTTATCGGTCATCACGCTCAAAATGTTTAACTTGAATTAATATCAAAGACAAAAAAGCTGCGTAAATAAAAAAATTAATAATTATAATTGCATAAGTTGATAAAAAATGCTATGCAATAGCTTTACCGCGGCAGTCCCCGAGTGCCACACGTATTTTTTTTTTTTTTTTTAACACTCGGGTTCGTATTGTTCTATTGAAGAATCATCATGTACGATCCCAAAAATTACTTTTTCACGTTCTTCATTAATATGTATTACTTCTTCATCTTGGAAAAAACTCCTTTGTATTTAATATTTCCAAAGTTTTTTCATACAATTCTTCACCAACTAACATTGCCTCTTCAAGTATAATAGATGGAAAGTTTGATGCAATTAAATTATTTTCGGTAAGGAGATCATAATATATTACTGCATTTTTCATTAACAATTTTGACTTATCACTGCAAAAAGATGATTCAAGAATAGGATCAGTATGAAAAGAGAAAAAAAAGGCAAAAGCTGCAACAACATTTTACTGTAGCAAAAAAAGTTTTATTTGTTTAGACTTTCAAAAACTTTCGTGACACCATTGTAGTCATTTCGAAATTTGAAAATGTTATCTATTGTTTTTCTATAATTTTTAGATATTTCAGTGGAAATATATATAAGTAGCAATGTTTGAATAATAATTTGAACTATATATTTATGCTTTGTGTGAGACTATAACTATCATATATTAAAATTTTAACATTAAAATTAAAAGAATATTATGCAGTTTTAATCCTTTAAATAACAACTATTTTTTTAACACTAGCATTTCATTAAAATATACTTAAATCTTTAAAAACTCTGCTAACCATGTAAGAAAAGAACAATTTTTAAATGTTTCTGGAAGAAAAAAATATTATCAGCAAAAGACGCGCAGGAGGCAAAGGAAAATGAATAATTAGACAGAGATAAATTGATCTCATGAAAATTACATCATGTTTACCTTCTCCCATATTTAGTATGATAAACAGCATTTCAAAAGTTGTTTAAGGATAAACAAACAAGATTGATGGCTGCTGTAAATATTTAGACAAAATTCATTAGTATTCATGAATGACCACTTAATGGAATACAAAGAACGTGAAAAATAATGAATAAAAAAGTATGTTCTAATATTTGAATGCAGTTGTTCTTTGGAGCAGTCACAAATTTTTAAATGAAATAAAATATTTATATGCTTTTTAGGCCGAAATTGTGCAAAAAGAATAAAAAAATTACATTTTTAATTTCGATAAATACACAAATTACCATGACATTATAATAGGTGTTTCATAATTTTTTATTCATATTGAGTCAGGAATTGCTGATAGTTGTTTTAAAATTTAAAGTAAATTGTTCTAAGAAACCATACTTAAAAGTAGAATGCAATAAAAAATTTTAAAAACACATCTAAATCGCCTAAAATAAATAGATTTCACAGAACTTTTAATCCTGCGTTGTGAAATATTATTTTTTCTGTGAGCTTTTCTATTTTATTAGCCTGTATAAATATCTGTTATATATTTCTGAAAAAAATATTTTTAACTGCACCAATTTTATGCAAAATTAAAGCCCAAAATGTTGAAGAAAGATAAAACAGTGAGTTTCCCGATCCAGAGCCGAGTGGCTCCATGCGGTCCACGCAGGGAGGTCACGAGACCTCCAATGAGGAGGAACCAAGTGACGTCCGGCCTCACGACAGCGCCCGCTGCCGGCCAGGAAGACAAGCGAGGACACCCGGTCCACGGACATGGACTCAGCGTCGCGGCCTCGGCCGCTCACCAACCGCAGCCACCGACACGGCACCGCCCGGGCCCAACACGCCGATTGGAGCAACCATGCAGGCACCGTAGCACAAGCTGCCTGAACAACCGCCGATCCAGAGACCCAGCCTTCCGGGAGGACTTACAGGAAAGCGACTCGAATTCTCGTTACGTACAAGGAAAACCCGAAAAACCTTGTATAGTCGCTTCGTCCGAATCGCGCCTACGAGAGGCTTCGGACTCCTCTTAATCGAGTGTTGCGTTCGAATGATCTGGTAAATCATCAAGCGTTCAAAGCCTTCGGTCGAGACGGTCGAAAGCTCAATTGGCCCGACGACCAACCCGATCCAATGTCCTTGTCAAAAGGTCGCCAACGATGTCGACAATACCTTTCCTGCTGTAATTGTCAAGGACGAGATCGGTCAGCGTTCGAGTGTGGAAGTTGAATGGGAAGCACTTTTCCCTGATGGACTTCCACAGGGGGCACTCATAGACACAATGTCTAATCGTACTCACCCCGTTCCCGCAAAAGCACGCAGGGTCGCCTTTAAAGAAGCGGGCTTGATGGTAGCCAAAGGCACCATGTCCCGTTAGGACTTGGTTGAGGAAGAAATCACCCTGTATTCTCCGAGTGGAGACCATCGGGAAGATCGCATACGTCAACCGGCCGTCCTCAGATCGGTCCCACCATTGCTGCCAATCCAAAAGAACCTCACCTAGGAGCTTCCTCTTGACTTGACGTCCTGAAAGAGGAACAAGTATGTCGACAGACGGTCGACACGCAGCTTCCTTCGCAATGGAATCGGTCAGCTCGTTAAAGGCGTACCCGACATGAGCCTTAATCCAGTGCATATGGACCCCGACTCCTGTATTTTCAACCAAGTTCCTGATCTCAGCTACAGCTTTGTGCCGGGGCACCAAAGCGTAAAGAGCTTGAAGCGCCGATCTCGAATCAGAGTAGATATCGAGTTCACTGTGACCCCTCCGAAGGGCGTCCGCAATCGCTTCCTTGATCGCATGGACCTCGGCCGCGAAAACAGTCGACCCATCAGAGAGACGGAACCTTCCCTCCGCAACAACACCATCCTTAGTGGCGAGGTGGTAGGCACAACCCACCCTCTCATCCACCAGCTTGGAACCGTCCGTATACGGAGACTTCCGGCTGAGCTCCGGCGTCCAAGGTATTCGTGCCGGATAGCGTCGTTGGGGTTGGTACTTCCAAACCTCTACCATTTCTGGTGAGAGGTTTGGTCTATCAACGCTTTCACCCCATCTCGTGAGGGCCTCGAAATCGCGTTCGATACGAGCACGGAGGTCTAGGGGAATCACCCCAGACAAGACGTTCAACGCAGCGGTTGACAACGTAATGTAACACTTAGTGACGCACAGCAAAAGACCTCGCTGAATACTCAGCAGCCTCTGGCGAAGAGCCACTTTGCTGGAGTACCAGATAGGGGCCGAATACAAGACTATGCGCTCGGCCACCACCGAGTACACTGCCTTTCGAACATCGGGCTTGAACCCCCACGTAGCTGTTGCCAATCTGGTGAGCTTGTACTGGACTCTGGTCGCCTTCTCTCGGACAAGGTCCAAGTGAGGCATCCAGCTGTAGTCCCTATCTATGACCACGCCTAGGTACTTGATTTGTTTAGAAAACTTCACCCTGTGTCCACCCATCCGGATGCGCAATGAGGGTTCGTAATCCATCTTTCCCTTAGGTGGTATGATAGTGTACAAGCACATGTCGTAACTGAACTCCAGGCTGCATCCTACAGCCCACGCGAGAATCTCTGCGAGAACCCGCTGGACTATGTCCGCAAACCTGTAGACAGCCACGGAACGTGCAAGGATGAGTATATCGTCGGCGAAGACAAGTACGGTCCAAGCCTCCTCAATCCCAAGCCGTTTCAACAAGCTATTGATTAACACCAGCCACAGGACCGGCCCGAGACACGAACCCTGCGGCACCCCAACAGTGGCCTGGCGCCTTATCGAGCGCCATCGAGTCGATAGCCAACTCTAGCTCCCCGATGTCAAACAAGTCCGGGTCATCAGGCCTCTCAATCGCTGTCTGCACTACCTCATCGACCTGTCTGAAGTGGTGCCTCGCAAGGGCTGCCTGGATGTCATCCCATGTGGATGCCACCACCCCGTCAGGAAGCTCCAGAATAGCTGGAGCTTCAGGACGCCACCTGCCTCGCACCACTGCACAGACCTGACCGATTTTGTCGGTAGAAATCTTGTCCGAAAGGAACTTTCGGAACGAACGACGCTTAGCTTGCAGAATTGCCCGCTTGTACTCCTCCCGCGTACGCTTAAAGAGAGCCTCGCGTCTCTCTCTCTGAGTCGGGTCAAGCGTCCGCTTGTACAACCTCCTCAGTGCACGCACTCTAGACCTCCTCCAACTCTGGAGTCCACCAACACGTCTCCTTGCCTGCGGCAGGACGACGCTTTCGGTGTTTCAAGCACAGATCTACCAGGACTGAATCAAGATGTTCAACTCCCGAGTCTGGTGCATTCGAATCATAAACGTCCAAATCTGCATTCTGCAGATCCTGGAGGAATTCGTCCCAGGCAAGGTCCTTGGGTTTCCACCGACGGCGGACTCCCCTAGGATTTCGAGCCCTTGGCCTGCCTTGGTAGGCCCAGGTCATGGCGTTATGATCGCTGGTTGTCACCCCGTCTTGAACAATCCAGTCAGTTATGCGATCTGCGCACATACGGACCAGAAGTAAATCGATCCAGCTTTGACCCTCATGGCTATCAAAGGTCGCCGCACTGTCTGGATTGTTGACGATTTCCAGATCGTAACCAAGGGAGAAGGAGATAACCTCCTCACCCCTGGCGTCCGTTGGCCTATCCCCCCAGATGTATGACTTCGCGTTGAAGTCCCCGACAATCTTGAAGAAAGATAATGCATAAATTAAGATAATGTTTTATTAAGCTATTGCATAGCTTTTATCGCGGGCTTTGAGTGCGGCGACCGAATCCAAAAATTCCGTAACGAGAAATATCCTAACACATCCGTAACGAAAAAACCTAACACTCGGCTACCGTCGTTTCACTTCGGCAGACTTCGGCATGGTATCCTTCGGTAGACTTCGGCAGACATTGACGCGGTATTTTTCAGATATTTAGAGGATATCAAGTCTCAAACTTATATATCTTATTTCAGTTACTATAAATCTATAGTTTCAATAATAAAAATTCCTGATAGAATGTGTATAGAAAAGAATCGTCTTAAGATAAAACAAGGTAGGATAATGTAGCTTTTGGTGAGTGGAGACCCGTCCAATGGTGAGGATCGAAAAATTTAAATGCTTATAACTCGCGATCTAATTTTCGTAGGGCGACCAAATTTTGTTTGGTAATTTATTATGAGACAGTGTTAATTTTTCGTGACAGGAGACCCCCACGGTGAGGGTCGAAAAAGTTAAAATGCTTATAACTCGCGGTCTAATTTTCGTAGCGTGGCCAAATTTTGTTTGGTAATTTATTATGAGAGAGTGTTAATTTTTGGTGAAAAGAGACCCCCCACGGTGAGGGTCGAAAAATTTAAAATGCTTATAACTCGCGATCTAATTTTCGTAGTGCGGCCAAATTTTGTTTGGTAATTTATTATGAGACAGTGTTACTTTTGGTGACAGGAGACCCCCTACGGTGAGGATCGAAAAATTTAAAATGCTTATAACTCGCGATCTAATTTTAGTAGCGCGGCCAAATTTTGTTTGGTAATTTATTATGAGACAGTGTTACTTTTTGTGGCAGGAGATCCCCCATGGTTAGGGTCGAAAAATTTAAAGTGCTTATAACTCGCGATCTAATTTTCGTAGCGCGGCCAAATTTATTTTTGGTAATTTATTATGAGACAGTGTTACTTTTGGTGACAGGAGACCCCCCACGATGAGGATCGAAAAATTTAAAATGCTTATAACTCGCGATCTAATTTTCGTAGCGCGGCCAAATTTTGTTTGTAATTTATTATGAGACTGTGTTAATATTTAGTAAAAGGAGATCCCCCATGGTTTGAGTCGAAAAATTTAAAGTGCTTATAACTCGCGATCTAATTTTCGTAGCGCGGCCAAATTTTGTTTGGTAATTTATTATGAGACTGTGTTATTATTTAGTAAAAGGAGATCCCCCATGGAGAGGGTCGAAAATTTGAAAATGCTTATAACTCGCGATCTAATTTTCTTAGTGCGGCCAAATTTGGTTTGGTAATTTACCACGAGACAGTGTTACTTTTGGTGACAGGAGAACCCCACGGTGACTGTCGAAAAATTTTAAAATGCTTATAACTCGCGATCTAAATTTCTTAGCGCGGCCAAATTTTGTTTGGTAATTTATTATGAGAGAGTGTTCATTTTTGGTGACAGGAGACCCCCCTCCACGGTGAGGGTCGAATAATTTAAAATGTTTATAACTCGCGATCAATTTTCGTAGCGCGGCCAAATTTTGTTTGGTAATTTATTATGAAACAGTGTTACTTTTGTTGACAGGAGACCCCCCCCCCCCCCACGGTGAAAGTCGAAAAATTTAAAATGTTTACAACTCGCGATCTAATTTTCGTAGCGCGGCCAAATTTTGTTTGGTAATTTATTATGAGACAGTGTTACTTTTGGTAACAGGAGATCCCCCATGGTGAGGGTCGAAAAATTTTAAATGCTTATAACTCGCGATCTAATTTTCGTAGTGCGGCGAAATTTTGTTTGGTAATTTATTATGAGACAGTGTTACTTTTGGTGATAGGAGACCTCCCCCCCACGGTGAGGGTGGAAAAATTTAAAATGCTAATAACTCGCGATCTAATTTTTGGTAGTGCGGCCAAATTTTGTTCGGTAATTTATTATGAGACAGTGTTACTCTTGGTGACAGTGGACCCCCCACGGTGAGGGTCGAAAAATTTAAAATGCTGATAACTCGCGATCTCATTTTCGTAATGCGGTCAAATTTTGTTTGGTAATTTATTATGAGACAGTGTTACTTTTGGTGGCAGGAGATCTCCCATGGTTTGGGTCGAAAAATTTAAAGTGCTTATAACTTTCGATCTAATTTTCGTAGCGCGATCAAATTTTGTTTGGTAATTTATTATGAGACTGTGTTAATATTTAGTGACAGGAGATCCCCCATGAAGAGGGTCGAAAATTTTAAAATGCTTTTAACTCGCTATCTAATTTTCGTAGTGCGGCCGAATTTCGTTTGGTAATTTACCTTTGGACATTGTTACTTTTGGTGACAGGAGACCCCCCCACGGTGAGGGTCGAACAATTTAAAATGCTTATAACTCGCGATCTAATTTTCGTAGCGCGGCCAAATTTTTTTTGGTAATTTATTATGAGACAGTGTTACTTTTGGTAACAGGAGATCCCCCATGGTGAGGGTAGAAAAATTTAAAATGCTTATAACTCGCGATCTAATTTCCGTAGTGCGGCCAAATTTTGTTTGGTAATTTATTATGAGACAGTGTTAATTTTTGGTGACAGGAGATCCCCCATGGTGGGTCGAAAAATTTAAAATGGCTATAACTAGCGATCTAATTTTTGTAGTGCGGCCAAATTTTGTTTGGTAATTTATTATGAGACAGTGTTAATTTTTGGTGACAGGAGACCCCCACGGTGAGGGTCGAAAAATTTAAAATGCTTATAATTCGCGATCTAATTTTCGTAGCGCGGCCAAATTTTATATGTAATTTATTAAGGTATTGCATAGCTTTTACCGCGGGCTTTGAGCGCGGCTAAAGAATCTAGAAATTCTGTAACGAGAAAAAAAAACCTAACACTCCAGCTAATGTCGCTTCAGTTTGGCGGACTTCGGCACGGTATCCTTCCGTAGACTTCGGCAGACATTGACGCGGTATTTTTCAGATATTTTGAGAATATCAAGTCTTAAACTTTAGTTTTTTAGTTGAGCTACCATAAACGTATAGTTTCAATGATAAAAATTCCTGATTAACCTACATGTATTGTAAGATAATAAAAATATTTTAAACGATATTAACTTCTCATTTGTTCAATACAAGAAAAAAAATTGTTATAGGTCATCACGCTCAAAATGTTTAACTTGAATTAATATCAAAGACAAAAAAGCTGCGTAAATAAAAAAAATAATTATAATTGCATATGTTGATAAAAAATGCTATGCAATAGCTTTACCGCGGCAGTCCCCGAGTGCCACACGTATTTTTTTTTTAATAGTACAATGTGTACCAAAAATTTATACATAACCATTTTTTTATTTTAAGTGCTAATTAAAGAAGTAATAAAAAAAACGAAGTAAATTACGAAAATATATAATAATGGAATAAAAAAAATACTGAAACAGTCTTTAGTTATCATAGATTTAATAAAAAAAATTATAAAGTAAAAATTCTATCCCAAAAATATATATAAAACCGATGTTAAAAACTTATTTAAGTACCAATTTCCGAAATCTGGATGTTCCAAGGTCATGTATTTGTAACGCAGTAGTTTTCTGAGATAAAACCAAATCTGTCTTCATGTTTCCGAATGATTGGAAAGACACCTCGCAATGTATAGAGGAAATTTCGGAAATCTGTCGTTTAAAGGTTCGTGAACAGAAAGATGTGAATATTTTAAAAGTAACTTGACGCTGCAGGATTAATATTTACCTACATTTCTGTCAAAAGATAATAATCTTAAACTAAATTCCGATCTAGACGATCTAAGTAAACAACTAAATATAAATCTAAATAACGATTATTGTTTTTTCCAAACATAGAAGTTTTGGCACAGATGTTATATACTCACGGAGGTATCTAACTGGCGCCGAAACGGTTTTGAGCTATAGTTATTTTTATATTAATGATATTTTTGCTTTAAAATAACGAAAAATAATTTTTAAAAATGTACATTTCTTCGTCATTCTAAAACGAGGATTTTGTCGCATTAGTGTTGGAAGGAAATCGTGCCAAACCCGGGGGTATATAACGTTTGTGCCCGAGTTTTTTGTGAAATATGATATTTTCAAATGTAAATTAAGTGCTATTTAAATAATAGGTCGGCCAGTTTCGTCAAACTTTACAAATCGCCAAACTATTCACCAAATTATAGAAATTTACATAAATTCATTTTAACTAACGAAAGAACAGTAAAACATAAGCAAAAAAATACAAATTGAAAATCGAATTAAAAATCACTTATGACGTAAAAATACGTGTATCATGTGTAATGTCAATTGCATGTGACACTTACTATCATCAATTATTGGCATTTATTACTATAATTTGGTATTAATTTTTTTCTCGACAGAATAATCAAGTAGTACCGTAATTTGTAAAAACACCAGTTAATATTATAAAAATAAAGTTAAATATATAAATTTCGGTGTAAATGCATACACCCTTGGTGTAAGAAAGAGGCAGAAATGTCATATATGCACCACGTTGGGCGATATATTTCTGGCACCACATGGCAGTTACATGTCTATTTTTTAAATATTTTCTGTAATAGGAAATAATTATAATAAATAAAAAAAGCTTAATTAATAAGTATAGAGTAAAAGAATTTGTATCATTTAAAGATGCAAATGAAAGTAAATAAATATATTATTAATAAGTTAAAAACAAAGCTGGATTACCATATGAGGCATAAAATGGTCATTTTGTTTCAATCGCGCCAACGTGATGCGTATATGACATCTGTGCCAAAAAATTAATTTCACACATACAGAAGACATTCACCTTAATTTTCTAAGGAGAACTGTATTTATTTAACTTTATTTATTCTACTGGATTCCAAAGACGGAAAACTGTAATAGATTTGTGAAGAGCAGATGTACGTTGTGAAATATAATACAGGGTGGTCATAAAAAAACTTTGCCGATATAAAGAGATCTAGCGGCCAGTCCGCTCAACCGATCGAGGTGAAATTTCAGATAGAGCTATTCAGAGGTATGTGCTCGAGATTCTGTGAACGGCAACAAAATGGCGCTTACGGTTACGGTTATAGTTACAGAAACTCGAAAATTTCCAATGGCAACACACATTTTTTTTCATCGCAAAATGCTGAGCGCATGCGAAAACCCTTAGAGTTCAAAAACTATCAAATGAAAACGAATCACTTGAAAATTTTTTTAATTCAATGGTCAATCTCTGCGATCATAATGCTCACTATTTTAGAAGCATTGTGAAAAGACAATATTTAAATTGCTGTTTTCATAATTGCCTGATTTATCTATCAAACTTTACAATAAATGAGCAACTGAAAGATTTCTTTCTTAAAAGCCCGAATTTTGTCGAATGCATATGCTGATAGAATAATACAATAGAACAACACAATATTTTATTATTATTTTAATATATTTGGCGTCAACGGGCCTTGATTCCATTGTTAGTGTTTTTATTTTTGGCTCAATTTTGTTTTTTCTAGCCCGCTGAGTTATGCACTGATGAAGAATCTCGATAGTAGATTTGAAACAGCTGTTTGCTACTTTTTCATGCATTATTTGTGCATTTATAATCGTTGGTTTTCTACCTTTAAATACAACGGCGTTTGTATAATTTTCAGAAATGTGATAGAGCATTCGAGGTGAAGTTTCTTGAAAAAACAAAATCAAATTCAGTATTTCGTTTGATTTTTTTTTTTTTTTTTTTTTTTTTTTTGTTGTTGTTTTGAAAAAATAGACCAGCGCAGCGGGCTTAGCCTGCTAGTTATAATATAAAGCGCGTTCTTTGTGTAAGCAAAAACGGAAAAAAAAGAAATATTGAAAAAAAAATCATGTTTATTCATCTAGGGAAATTTTTATTTGATGCATTAATTAAAACGTAACAAATTTTTGTTTTTTGAGTTCATTAATTAATAAATCTGGATGCCAATCACGAATAAAATACTGTTTTTTTTTATCTATTTAAATGCTAATAAGTACATCACATTTTGTAATTCATTTAAAATTTTGTCATTGTTACTGATAGATTTTATCGTGTTGTTGTTTACTGAACAACTCATTAAAAAACCCTAGTTTTATGCATTTTAAAGAAATGTTTATGTCTGTGCGATTAAAATTTATCACTAAAAGTTAAAATAATCTTTTAATTAAGAACAGTTATTAGATAAGTAACTAAAAAGACACATTTGCACCTTACTACTTCGAATAAATTTATCAATTCATAATATCTATGTAATAATGTAAATATTTCACTGAATCCTAAGTTAATTACTTTCAAATTCTATTAACATTGAAATTTTCCTTCTGTTTATAATATTTTAATATATTATTTTTAATTCCATACCTTTAATATACCCTTTTTATTTTATTTTATTCTAAAAAAATATTTTTTCAAAACAATTTCTTAAAGAAAATTCAATTGCTTAATTCATACATTATCTTTTTCGTAATATGTATTTATTTCTTCTCTCAAATAGTTCGATTACCCAGAATTCCCATTCAGTGGTCTTTGTTTAAATGCAAGATTCCAGTTGAATATACGCGACCGTGAAATAGAGGAAATTTCCGATTGTGTTGGCGGATTAAATTTCATTGGTTAAAAATATATTCTCAAAATTTAACTGGTAAATTAGGAGTTTATCGTGAAACATTTTTTTCTCGTGCAATGAGGCTGTATAAAACCGATTATCTTGGCTTTGAGAGTATCCTTTCATTTTTTGTACTTGCATTTTCAGTCTGTCCCTTGTAGGAGAAAGAAGTTTTTATTACGGTGGAACTTCATCGCCTTTTTATGTGGTTTATACTGACCAGTCGTTGACACTTAGTTGCAGCCGTAACATTCTGAAATTCGTTTCCCGGCCTTTTGAATGTCAATAAAAAATTTTAAAAATCGATGTATTGAATCGTGTCATGGGGTAATAATCCAAAGTTTCACTCCATGTTTCGCAAACAAATGCCACACTGATTGATAAATATCCTCTCAAATTTCATTCCATGAGTTATTACTGAGTGATGTATATATTGAGATGGGATAGTACGTCACAACTATCCTTTCCGTATGCTACGTCTCACTGAGATTAAATTAATATAAATATTTGTGTCACGTGTGAAATGTGATGAAGTAATATGTAACATACATGTGTTACAGGCCAAACTAGATTGGCCTACGCGAAACTAGTTTATTCTAACGCCCATCGGAAAAAGTGGTTTTTTTCTAGGCCAAACCGGTCTATCCTAACGCCCATCGGATAAACAAGTTTTTCCTAGACCAAACCGGTTTATTCTAACGCGCATCGGATAAACCAGTTTTTCCTAGGCCAAACTAGTCTACCCTAAGTCACATAGTACAAACTAGTTTTTCCTATGCGAAACTAGTTTGGCCAAACTTTTATAGAATAAACTAATTTAGCCTGTTGTTTATTGGTCTGAACTAGTTTATCCTAGGCCAATTCGATTTGGCGTGATTTTATTGAATTCAATGACCGCCTCAGCGCCACCATGCTAGGTTATCCTAGGCTGATCTAGGTTATCCTAGGCCAATGCAATTTTGCATGTTTTTACCTCTCAGGCATCAAAGCCTGAAAAATAATGGGATCACGGGTTCTGTATGTATGTACGTATGTATGTACGTATGTACGTAACTAGATAATTCTTGATAAAAATATCCAAATTGCTTCAAATTTGGATGCAGTTTCATTCTGATAATTTTTTTTTTTTGATTAGTTTTGGAAATTCATTGGATAAGAATAAAGGGGGTGGGCGAATGGGGGCTAATCCCCTACCGTTATTTTCGATAAATGGACTTTTCCTGCAGAGTTATTAGTTTTCATTTAAAATAGATATACGATCATTCTGACAAGGCGTCTCCGTGATTAGTTGTGGATGTTTATTGATTGAGTGTAAAAGAAAGGGCAATATAGGTAACCCCCCATAATTTAGGTAAATGGTTTTCGACGCAGAATTTACAGATTTGCTTGAAATTTTGGATATAGGTACTTTCTGATAAAACGATTCTCTGAATAGTTTTAAGGGTTGAATGGTTAAGTATGAGGGGAAAATGGAAAATTACCATCTTACTAAGAAAAACTAGTTTATCATATGGGCATTTAGATAAACAAGCTTGGCGTAGGAAAAACTAATTTATCTAATTGGCGTTAGGATAAAAAAGTTTGGTCTAGGCTAATCTAATTTGACTCGAAATCGGGTTTAAGGGTAAAAAAAAACATATCTTTCCCTAGAATAAGTATAAATGTGTGCCAAGAGACATTGCTTATAACATCAGTACAGAAATTTAACATGTCCAGCGTATAGACATGATGCATTGGATATGGCGTTTGCTTTTTTTTTTTTTCAGACTCATGTTAATTTAGATCAGATTTGCATTTATTTTTATCATTTTATTTTATTTTATTTTATTTTATTTTATTTTATTAATCTATTTGTTCCATCTTTGATCCAGAATAGAGCTGAACATAATTTGTAATCGAACAGCGTTTTCAATTTTTGAGAAATTAATTACATGTCAACATGCAAGCTATTCTTGTCACGGCATCAAGTTTTTCTTTTCCGTGAAGTCGTAACCGGAAATTCGATTTAAAGCGTAGCTTTAATAATACTTTCTCAAACATATATCGCTTTTATGAAAAAATGATTATCGCTATTCGATTACATATTTTCTAGGTGAGAATGCTTGTTAATCTTATGCATTTCCGAAAAAGAATTACTTCATACATGTGTCATGATATAGCTCTTTTGGATTTGACAAAAACTTTAAGGAATGACAGAGAAATGCATTCACAAATCTACTTTTTACTAAACACTTTCAAAAGTTATGATGTTTATAACTCTCCTTTTTTTTATTTTATTCTAAACTGCATTAATAATTTAATGAATCTATATTGAAATATTGAAATATGTAAGAATCTAAATAATCAATAATACATTATGTATTTTCCATTCTGCGAACACATCGTAATTGAAAAATACATTGTAAATTTATCCAATAAATATGTATACAGTATTTTTTAAAGGAATCTTAATTGTATGTGAAGTAAAATCTGATTTTTTTTTTTTCAAAAATTGAGTAGGACCAGATCGAATCGAACTGAGTCTCTTTTCACTGATTTTTGTTAGGCAGGGCTCGGGCTGAACATTTAATTTTTACACCTGGCAAAATAACTTTCCTTGGGGAAGGGCGGGCCCGGGCCTCGAAATTCCGGCCCGTGCAAACCTCTAACAGTATTCTACTACCCTTTGAATACAATACATTATACAGGGGTGATAGCAAAACCACTTTGCACAAGGTTAGCAATGGAGCAGTTGTCGGGATCAGTATTAAAAAGAATATTGTCTAGTTAAACTGATGGCTTTCCATTCACAGGCTGTTTACACTAATTGTGTATTACAGCCTTATTTTTTTAAGAATAACACCCTAAAAAATAAAGTAAGGGGAACTACTTCTTTTTTCATTTACCCCAATTATATTTAACCATTGAACACCCAAAACTAATCACAGATACGCTTTGTAAAATTGGACAATTATCTAAACTTTGAAGTAAATCGGCCAATTCTGCTCAAAAAACCATTCATCTGATTTAAGGAAGGAAATCCCTCATTCCTGCTCCTTTTATACTTAATCATTAAACCTTCAAAACTAATCAGGGATTCACTTTATAAAAAAAACTATATTCAAAATTTATGGCAAATCGGATAAATCTTCATAAAAACCCATTTATCTAATTTAAGAAAGGCGATAAATCGTTCACTACCCCATTATACTTAACCAAAATAAAAAACCCAAATTAATTAAAGAAGCGCCTGATCAAAATGAATTCATGTCAAAATTTTAAGCAAATTGGATAATTCTGTATTATAAAAATTTCATCTAATTTAAGAAAGGAAATAAATTGTACGCTTTCCCATTATACTTAACCAAAGAACCACAAAAATTCATCAGTGAAGCGCTTCATCGGAATGAATAAATCAAGATTTGGAGGAAATCGGTTAATTCTGCATGAAAAACCCATTTGCCAAAATTAGACGGGAGCCCCTCGTTTTTTCCTTTGTTCTTAACCAATTAACCCCCATAACTAATTAAGGAAGCGTCTTACCAGAATGAATCTATTTCTAAAAATTAAAATATCTGAATAACACATACTTTTTCGATATTTTGACTTGTGTGAAATGCATAAAATTAAAATTTTGCTTTAAGATTAGTGAATCTTCTTCAGACTATAATAATATTAATCTGAAAAATACATAATTTAGATTATTCATCCTCTTAAATGATAAATTTTCAAACTACATCCAATCAATTGAATGCTGTGTAAAGATTTTATAATAATTGAAAATAGCGACTTTTGGTCTCGCTCCTCCCATATATATAGCAGAGCGTATCGAAAACATGGACATTTTTAAATTCATTTAGCGGTAGTGCGGAAAAGTTGTGGAGCCCCTTCATTAAAAATAGTGCGGAACATTAAGACAGTGGGTTGATATCTTCTTTTGCCTCAATGAGCCGAAAATTCTGAAAATTGTACAAAAAATGATAAAGGTACAAAATTTAATAAATGACAACACATTTCGTTGATATATATGGGGTAGTGCATAAATTTACTATGTTTTCGAGGTAATAAACAAGCAAATCATTTACAACTATAGCTTAATATCGTCCACTGCCTCATCGACAACAAATTTTGCAAAATGAAGGAAAAATTATTAGTAAATACATGTCACACTTACCTTTTTTGAATGCTAGCAAAAACTTTATTTTGCCTTTAGAACGTAAACATGACAATAAAAATGCTATTTGTAATCATTCTTGGTCTCAAATTTTGACATATGCTTTCTGGATTTTTGATTCGCTCTAATAAATCTATTCCTCTTCTGTAACCCAACTGTTTTTCTGGAGGTTGCAGTGACCAGTTTCACAATCGTTCAGTTGCTTGTGTGTGTGTGTGAAGGAAATTTAATAAAGTCTAGCAGTCCCTTGGCATACCGTCTTATATCATCTTCCGAAGTTCTTGTGAATTGATCTCTCTCAGAACTGGGTGCGATGTCATATGACAGCCTTGTCAGTCAATGAGATATACATAGTCTGTAGCTCCAAAATTAACTGCCGGGATAACGAATGTACGAACACAATTTCCATCTAGGGTCAATTTCCTTGTCTTGGTAATCCGCCGTGCTGCAAGTATCCGAATATTGCATCTTTCATCATTTAACACCGCCAATAGCATGTTTTCTGGGTCCGCAAAGTAAGGGTTGAATATCGTTGAAGCGAGAAATAACTGGATCAATTTAATCACGATACTTCTTAGACAAATACCGAGATGGGCTGATGAAATGCCATAGGTGTCCAGTACCATTCTTTATGGAATAAGGAATATTAATTCGGAGCCATGAGGGTACGAAGTCTCTTAGAATGATTACAACTAAAGTTATCAACTCATTGGACGGATATATGTTGATTGGATATAGTCATTAGATGGATCTAATGAAGATATATATGATCTCGGTATTCGATTGGCAGTTGATAGCCTGCGAGCCAAATTCAACGTTCCCTGTTCCCGTTTAGCCAGATCAGCACAACAAACACCAGAATTAATCACGATGCAAATGTATAATAAGTATTTCTGGTCTGACCTGAGGGTGAAAAAATCAATCAATGCCAACAATTTGCAATTAATGCAATCAAAAGCAACAATTGGAAGTTTTTCGCATTCTTTGAGGTTTCGACCAATATCTCCGCTGAAAGAGGTGGGGCCAGATTATTTGTCGTCTATGAACTCAAGTATTTGTCATAATAGCAACTCTTTGAAATGCAACAAAGAGATTATCCTTTGGAGTGGTCTCTGAAGTTACAATTAAAACCTGCGAATTACACCATTAGACACGCATGTATTCACTGCAGTGCTGTTACACCCGGTAACAATAAGGTTTATAAAATCATAAATAAGATCTTGAAACATATTCGTAAATACTATTGGATGTATCAAGACTACATCCAATTTCAGGTGTAACATGTCTCATGTACATCAAATCAGATTCATACAATACAATGATGCGCGTCTACAATTGTGCTTGAGTGTTTCGGTTGTTAAAGTTTTGTCATGTCGTCATTTAAAATAAGGGCCAGATAGAGAAGAACGATTTTCACTTGATTTTGAAACTATTTTTTGTAAATTCTTGGTTCTCTTTAATAACAGTTGGGTTTCAAAACACGGACAGATTTATTAGAGCAACTCTGAAAACCAGAAAGCATATATCAAAATTTGAGACCTAGAATGATTACAGGTATATAATAAATTTGGTGTCGATCAGACGGCAGACGATTTTAACCCATAGCTGTAATTTTTTTCTTTGATATTCCTAAAACATAGTAACTTTAAGCGCTAATCCATATAGATCATATAAATCTTTGGTTATTTATTAATTTTTGTACTTTTATCATTTTTTGTCCAATTTTCAGAATTTTCGGCCCATTGAGGCGACAGAAGATATCAACCCACTGGCTTAAGATTCCTCACTTTTTTTAATGAAGGATGTTCACAACTTTTCCGCACTACCGCTAAATGATTTTAAAAATTTCAGTATTTTCGATACGCCCTAATATATAGTGTGTACCATCAAAATAAAACCATTGTAATTTTGTACCGTAATTGATCAGGAAACAAACCAATCTGAAGAAAACAAATATAACAAGAAAGTTTATATACAAATAAATATTTACAAAATTCACTCTCTTCCATATCTGGGCAGGAAAAGAGGAATGCATAAAAAAGTATAGGAAAAAGGTGTCCCACCAAAATAAAGCCACTACTGTTAATACACAATATATCCTTATTTATATTACGGTCTTTATCATACAACATATGAAACTGTTATGCAGGTTTTTTTTAAATGATTTTGATCTCAAAAACTTATACAAGGATTTTCATCAAACTTCAAATTTAATTACATGTTGACATAAATTGTTGATGACTAGATTTTGATTTAAACCATCTAACCGGTGGCACTGCTATGCTACATTTTCTAGGAAGTATTAAGATGTATTAAGTAAGGAAGTATTAAGAAAGTTTTGGGATTTCCGCATCTGACTAGTTAAATGTTATTCAGCAAATACAAATTAGAAAATTTCTAATAATACCTTCCTTGCTTCAAATAAACTTATATATATATATATATATATATATATATGTTTACTTTCACTATTCTTTTATTTGTTTATTACTTTAAGTACATCATTATATGCATTTCTTCTGATTTTTTGGAAATGCATTTCGTAAGCGAAAATTCAGATGAAAATTTATAATCATAAAGAAATCGTGGAAGTATAAAAATATTTCTGAAACGCAAACGGCTATAAATGTTGTCTGTATAAAACAGGAAAAATATGAATCGAGAAAATTTTATTTACAATCAATGCTTACAACTTGTCAAAAACTTTTATTGCATTTCGTACTAAATAAAAATTCATTGGAAGCTATGCATCTAAAGAATAAATACATTGAATGATAAGTTTTATTTCTGAATTTACAAATAAGTCGTTTGAAGAGACTTTATGAATAGAAAAGTTATATTTGCACTATATCATGGCACTTTAATAATTGATCAAAGTAAAAGTGAACAAAAATATTTTGCAAATGACATTTTATTAACAAACAGATTCCTAATCAAATTAATGTCTTTATGATAGATTACTTAACCAAAACAGAATTTTAGAAAAAAAGTGGATTTTCCTTAAACAACTGCAATTAAAAAAAAACTCTTGGTAATTCTTAAATATGTAAACCCATTTAATTATGATTAATAGTATATATTCCAATTATTTAAGAATATTCTTTGTATGCAAGTGTTGAAAAAAAAATTACAAAAATCAAACTGAAGGTTGTTTTGATAATTATTTCGTCATTTAAAAAAGAACATTGCTCTGAAATTTTGATTAACGCCTAATGGATTAAAGAGAAAAAAGTTAACATTCCAGTTTAATATCCTCAATCCTGAGACAAATATTATGAGGAGCTACAAGAACTTGTTTAAAATTACTATAAATTATATCGAAGGGTTTATCAGTGTATATGTTGCGGCCAATACCCGGAGCCAAGCTTCCTGGCCAAAATCCAAAATACATGAAATGAATAGCATATTTCGAGTTTTGGCTGGCCAATTGGCGAACTGGCCGGAAAGCCTTGGCCAACATCCGAACTATGATGCATAGGTACCAATTTTTTTATAATTAAGATAATGTAACATTAAAATGTACAGTAAAAAACACTCCCATTGCTTATATTGAAACGAAATATTTTTGTGTACCTAACTAAATTAACAAAAAATAGTACACGATTCCCTTTCAATACCGAAATTAATTGATAAACCAAATTCTATGACAATTACAAATTAGCCGGAAACTTTACTCGAGGTAGATCACGGACAGGCTGACGTCTAGACTGTTTGAATTCATAGATACTTTCAACTACTTTAGAAAGGATAAAGCCGAGTGCTTATATCTATTTCGCGAATTGACCAATCGCATCTGGCCAGTTCTCGAATTTGCTGGCCAGTTCTAGAATTGGCCATTCATTTTTTAACGTTGCTGGCCAGTTCTAGAATTGGCCATTCATTTTTTAACGTTGCTGGCCAGTTCTAGAATTGGCCAATTTCGGGTATTGGTCCGCAACATATATATCAATGCTTGATTTTTGCACTTGTTTGTTAAAAATAGCTAGAAGCAATATTAAGAATTCTATAAGCACTTAAATTCATTAAAGGCTGTTTTTTAGTGGCGACATCAAGACTGAGGAGGGTATATCAAACAAGTTGGAAATTGCACGTGAATGTAGCAAATGAGGTGATTCGTACGATAACGAAGTTTTAAAAATATCCAGGTCTTGCTGATATAGTGGAGCGTACTCCGGATACAGTATAGTAGTCAAATATGCAGGAAGTAATTTTTATTACACCTCAGCAACGTATATCTTATTCATAAAATGTGAAATAGTTGAATATAATTAAAACACGCCCCAAACAATGTTTCCCCGTATAGCATTATGTAGTGGAATACTTTCGAGTGGCCCTATAATTTAATAATACAAATTCTTTGCATCACAGATTGTACAGAATGCATATTTTAGTATATATTTCATAGATTCATGCCAATTCCATTATGTTCGAATGAGTGTAACATCATTAAAATGCATTTGAAACTTTTTCCCCATTGACCGTAATGTAACGGAATCCTTTTGATTGTCCCTGTAATTGATCTATGCATCCGATTTTCATAACATTTGAAATGACCCGACAAAATTACGCAATAATTATATGTTTTAAATTTCAAACGATTAAAATGCATTTAAAACTTTTTCCCTATTGACCGTAATGTAACGGAATCCTTTTGAATGTCCCTGTAATTGATCTATCCATCCGATTTTTATAAAATTTGAAATGACTCGACAAAATTATGTTATAATTATGTATTTTAAATTTCAAACGATTCGGTTGGGTAGTTTTTGCGTTGTTATATGCGGACAGACGGACGGACAGACAGACGGACGGACTGAGCGACAACAATAGTTGCTACGTATTTACATAATTACGAACGCACCTAAAAATGGGTAGTACCCTTTAACAATAGATGAAAGTTTCGAATTATCATGTAGGAATTTTGTCGAGTGTGGTGTCGTTGAAAAAGCTTTCACCATGGGAATTTAGGAAATGTATGCAACTACCCGTCCGAATGCAACTGTTGAAGATTTATAGATCGATGTATTTCTTCCATTTAATGATTTCTCCTACTCCCTACTTATTCGGAAAAGGCACTCTATAAGGCAGCAAAGAGACTTGATGGATTACTAAGATTACTCAGAAGACAGTTTATAATTGGTGGGAAAAATAACGTCACATGTGATGTGCATTTCTGAATAAAAACAGCCGAAGCATTAAAGTTTCCAACACCAGATATACACAATGAAAACAAATGGTTTCGCAGTCGACACAGGTTTTATTAGTTAAGTTAAAACAAGCCCATTTAACAGATCGAATGACGGGATCCGTGTCGCTTAATTAAAATACAGTCGAACCTCTATATAACGAAACTCCATACATCGAATTTTTCCATATAATGAATTTTTAGTAAGAACGGTCCCCTTTTCGCATGATTACATTAAAAACAGACTCTATATAGCGAAATATCTATCTCCATATAACGAATTTTTTCATAAATTGATCTTAATTTATTCAGTTTTAAAAAAGCTTCGAAATCATATAGAATCAATTTTCCATCACTTATTTTTGATTTATCGTTCAGTGGAGAGGTTTTTTTTTATAAATATTACTTCTCTCCTTATTCTTTAAATCTAACAAGTTCATCCCACCTTCCACACACCTTTCAACATCCTTCTCAAAACACAGTCAATTGAATTGTTACACATATAAGAGAGGAATCAATGAGAGCACATAAGAGAGACCTTCAAATGGAGGAAAATATCAACTACAATTTTTCATTCCTTGCTAAAATTTGAGAATTTTTTTTGAGAGCGTAACAATTGTAATTTTAAATTCATAACAACAAAAAATTACAGATTTCTTCCTCTGAAATTTATGTAAGTCTTCCTTATTTGATTTTCATTAAGCTTTCAAATAAATGTCTTTTTTCTTTTTTGAAACTGCTTAAATAAGTAAGAAATAAAATGTTAGTTTAATATATACTTTTAAACATTTCAAATTCTTAATTAAAAAGATTAAAAATAATATTTGTTCAAAATTTACACATTAAGTACTATTTTTAACATCATACTCTATACATCGAATTTCTCTATATAACGAATTTTTTACTGGAACAATGGATTTCGTTATATAGAGGCTCGACTGTATATTAAAAATCATACCGACACGCAGTGGGGCAGGAAGTCTCCAAAGTTGGCAAAAAATAAAATTTACTTTGAACAAAAAAAACACACCACGGATTCTTTTGTAGAAGAAAAGTAGTAAAAATTTAAACGTTTACATAAGCTAAATAGTAATTTATTAATTAATTTACAAACCTTTTTCAATATTTTTCGTAGAAAAAATGAGTTAAAAACAAGAATTTTAGATAGTTTTATACTAATTAGATATTTATAAATCATCCATAATATCGCATTAAAAAATGTAAACATAATTAGTAATTTTAATTATTCTCAAGCAAACCTTATAATGAATATCGCCAGGCTTTTGCTCATCGGAATTTATATTAAACCTTAAAACATTTAATCTTCTTTTCATTTAAACTATTTGTTCGTAGTTTCACCGATTATGAAGCTCTTATACCATAAAATCATATTACTTTTCAAAAGTTTTTTGTTAAAACATTCCATGATAGTCAGTTTCATTTAAATACATTGTTTTGTGATAAACAATGCATTAAAATTCGAATTTAACAAAGAAAATATTTATAATCATGTTTGGCACACCCGTACACTAACAAAAATTTAAGGATGATTAGCTATAAAAATGACCATACAATTAAAAAAGTGGCAAAAAGGAACAAGATTTTCTGGCATATTTGTCCTTTTAAAACACATACTTAGTAGAAAAAATTATAATTAACACTTAACTCGCCTTAACTCATAACTAAAACCTACAATGTTTGTAGACAGTGTTAATTTTTTTTATAAATTTCACCACTATATATTCTAAGCGTCTGTATATCTATAAAAATCGTATTAAAACAAATTGAAAGTTAATGAATTATTGTTACATACTTGTAGTTAAAGGTTCCATAGTCAAAAAAAAATTATTTTTTAATTATTATAGCGAAATTAACAAACGAATGTTGAAACAAAATTATTGATTTTTTTTCACTTATTATCAAAGCGCAATATGCAGTTTAACTTCTTTCTCTAATGACAATCAAAATAACTTTGCACAAATTTTAATACTAGGAAGATGTGTACTGACATCTGCTCTATTAAAGTGACGTATGTCGGTAGTTCAAAATAAAATTTCATTTTTTCGATTTTTTTGCCAGTTTTGAAGGCTTTTTGTCCCACTGTGCGACGCAAAAATCTTTATTGAAGGTGGAAAAAGATGGGTTTCTTATGTTCTTTAAAGCATACTCTAAGTCATTGCATTTCAGTTAGTTATATATGATTCTGAAAATGTGGTCACAATCTCCACTTTCTTAGTAGAAGGATTATGGAACTTTCAATAACGTCACACTGGCAACAACATGTTATATAACGGTACTGTAACATCCCGTAAGACATGGTGACGTCACTGCAACGTCGTTGTGAAGTCACATTGTGACTTTGTGACCAGCGATTGTCGATGTGACGTCACATGACGTCGATGTGAAGTCACAGTGACTAAAATGTGAAGTCGTTATGGCCGTTTTAGGGTTTTTTTGTGACGTCACATTGTGACCACTTTGTGACGTCACAATGTGACCAATTTGTGAAAAATGTGTCCTTTGTGACTACTTTGACATTAACATTGTGAAAAACTGTGAAAATTTTTTAAGAAAGTCACAACTTAGTCACAATGTGACGTCACTGAGTGGTGGCATTTTCGTCACAGATGTGATGTGACCAAAGTGACTCACAGTGACGTCATTGTGACGTCACTGTGAACATGCATGCTATGAGGGATGTCTCTTTAATTACACAGAGTATCTTTCCTGCATTGCTAGTGACCTCGAGAAATCAATAAATGACAAAAATTCATCGGCCTCCAATTCTTCCCATGTTTGCTCGGACGGGTAGTTGTATACGTTCCTTAATTGAGAGGAATTAGTATTGGTTATTTATTTTTTCCCATGGCTGTACTGCACTATATGGCTAAACATGACCGGCCACTTAGGATTTTAGACATTTCACTAACTATCTCGACAAATACATGAGGAATTATTCTGAAACTCTTGGTGTGTAAACACAATGGTACTGTTCATATATTTCCGCGAAGATTTTTTCCGCCCAGAAATCCCATAGAGGACTGTCAACAAATTGAAAAGGAACGAATATCTTTTAGATAACCCTGTCAAAACTGATGTAGCAAAAGCGTTCAAACTCCAGATTATGATTAAGTGTCTCATTGCAATAAACTGTGTTCATTTTTTAAGGATAGCAAAAGCGATATGTAAAGAGAAATTAAGTTTTTTTTCTTTTTTAATATAAAAAACTTGGCATGGAAATTTTGAAAGTGATCATTGATATAATGAGCTCAATATCCGTTTTTCCCGAAATAAAGCAAAAATACGGCGAGCTATATCCATATACATATTGATTAGTGTCAATATAGCATGCACAATATAGCTCGTTTTACTATATTTCGTAAAATTAGTTTTCAAAATTAAGAAAAGATTTTTTTTCCTTAATTCCTTTTTAATAATCAAAATATTTAAAATAAAAAAACTTTCAGAGAAAGATGAATACATAATTTGGTATATTAATTGAATATTTAATTACTTTATTTGGAAATTATCTTTTTAAAATCTCAGGGGAACTTTTGATATTTTTCATAAAATAAGATATTGTAACTTAATTATCTTAAAATAAATTTTTTTTTCCTCTGCTGAAAAGCGTAAGGAAAATAATTTAAACCGCGCTTTTTAATGAAAAATTTTTATTCAAATCAGGATTTTTTTTAACGTGCATATATATTTTCCAATTTATTTCGGCGTAATCATTGTTTATTATTCCACAATCTCTGCCACATTAAGATAAATTTATTTTTTAATTATTCTTAATCGATGCATAAAAAACACTAAAATAAAATACAAACTTTACAAAGTAAACAAGAAAATGTTTCCCAATTTTATTTAAGCTAAAACACTGATAAGAAATTATTACACTTCTACAAAAATTATACTACACAAAACGTATGTATGATAAGTGGGTACTTCGTAAGGCGTCCTCAACTGAATATGAAAGGCTCATAAGCATAGTACACCAAGTACAGTTTGAAACTAGTCAGATATAACAATCCTAGAGCTTTCTTCTGCATGTTAATACTTCCTGAAAAATGCAGCGTAGTAGTATCGCCAGCTGGGTAATTTACACCAAAATCCAATATGCAACAAATTATTTTAAGTTCTAACTGAATCTGAAACTTGATGAATATCCATGTATTATTATTTGAGAAAAAACCTTCGCAGAAACCGTAGATGCGACTCCTGTTGAACGATTTACTAAAAAAACGAAGGAACATTCATTTATATCAAAGACTAACAGAATCTGAAGTTTGATGAACATCCGTGCAATAGATACTGTGACAGAGGTATTGCGAAAATCAGGGATAATACTGCGTAGCAGCATCACCTGTTGTGCGATTTAAATAAAAGCGTAATATGATCCATATTATATCAAATACTAATGGAATCTCAAGTTTTTGTGAACACCCGTTCATTAGTTCTTGAGATATAACTGTTGTAGAAATCGGGAAAAAGGCAGCATAGCAGCGCACATGTCGGGTGATATATACCAAAGAAAAATCAAATCCAGTTTAAGTAAAGATCTAACATAATCTAAAGTCTTTTGTAATTCCGTGCATTAGTTCTTAATTAGAGCACCTAGAAATTTTAAATCACATATAGATAGACAGACAGAGGCATTTTGTAAAAAACATGTTTTTTTAGGATCTCTGACCCCAAAAACGTGTAAATCCGTCGAAAATCAGAATTCATTAATTTTGACAAATCCAATAGTTTTTCCTTGTAAAGATAAAAGAAAGTAAAAAGATGTGATAGTTTATTTAGAAGGTGCATAAAATCTAATTTATCTACTGCCACATTAAACCAACACTATAAGAAAATTTTCTGAAATTACAGAGATTATCTATCATCTTAAGTCTTCTGTTAAATAACAGAGATTTGAAAAACAAAGATTAGCTTTCTAACAGAGACTTTACTAGGTAAATTTACAATAGAGTATGCAAGTTAACATACTTAAGAATAAAAAGACTATTTAAAATTTATTTACCTAAATTAGCGAAATACTTATTCTTCAAAATTAAATTTTAGACAATTTGTAAAACCCTCCTGCGGTTTGAACCCGAAACCTCTTGACAGCGGAAGTATACCTTGCTGACTGAACTATAGAAGCTGCTGTTATTCTGAATAAAATATGTTTTTTATTATAATTATGTGATTGTCGATAAAAATTCCTCTAACTCTAGCGAGATGATTTTTCCCTTTCTAAACTTTTCTAAGTAAAAATATTTTTTAAGATAAAATTTTCTTTTTAATAAGCGAAAAAATTGCAAAAAATGATGTGCTTTAATTAAAGATGCGCTTTAATTGCAAGCTTCGATTCACGAGTTTCAAATTTCTTTAAAACATCTCCAAATATGTATCAGTCTAAACACCGATGCTTTTGATATGCACACCTTTATTAAAGAAATCTAGAAGTAGTTTAACTATATCAGAAGCAATTAAATTAATTTAGTGGATATCTTTTACTGTTTCCTAAAGACGACATCAAGATTGAAAAGGTTACGACCAGATTTCAATACTGCTGCCCATAGCCAAAAACGTACTCCAAGATATTTTCGCAGCTCTGTATATGATACGTATGAATACGTGGGTTTTTATAACTTGCCCTATTCTAAAATTATTGCTCCTCATCCGCTTTGGGGCACTGACACCGAAATACGTGTGTAGTAGCAGGGACTGTAACTATCAAATTTACATTATTATTTTTTTTAATCGGTTAGTTACTTCAAGAGATTGCTTAAAACTCGCTACTTAGAACATTTTTAGAATGATTTTCGTGCGTTTTCACCCCTTTTAACCCTTTGAGGGGCAAGCAATTGCGTGCGAGTAATTCTGAACTCCCACCGGAAATTTGTAAAAAAGTTATATCAAAAAGAGGAGAAGCAATTTCACGACTGTTTTCCATCAAAGTTAGAAAAGTGAAATTTAATAATATTTTTCTGGTGTGAATCTTCATCAGTCGTAGGTGGTATATAACATATACCGGCGCCCCTCAAGGGGTTAAATTTCGTTTTTCTCAGGAAATGTTCTTAGAAGTCATTTATATTTTATAAGTAATTCATATGCCAAATTCGATGCTTTTCAGTAACGCAAAAATCTCATTTTTAGAACGCTTATTAGTCCTACAACCACTTTGGATTTCTGGCATCGACATACGATGTAGCCTATGTTTGATTCTGGGCGAACATCATAATTTTGACACCATTACTATTGAAATAGGTTCGGCTGTTCCGGAGATTACCTCCTATAAATAAACACACTTTATCTCTTTTTTATACAGGTATAGATTACCCCCTATAAATAAACAAACTTTACTACTTTATTATATAGGTATAGATTAATCGTTTCTTTGTAAAAATAAAATTACTTTCATCTTAACCATTAATTATACGAACTTAATAACGAGTTTTCTTTTCTTTTCTTTTTATTTCCACTCTTCAAAAAGCACATTTTTTATTACACTAAAGGCTTTTTTTTTCTCCATGATTTCATAGAAAAAAATCTCTATAATGAATAACCGAATACTAAATTTGTTATATTATTTGAATACGTAATTACATTATTTAATAGACTCTCTCATAAAAAGTTCCCCAGGGAACTTACTATTCACACTCGTTTAAAAAAAATGTAAGGTAGTATTTAATTTACTGGATTCAGGAACACTGTTTTGTATTATCTTGATTTTTTAATACAACAATTCATATATCCTTACTAATATTAAAATCAAGAAAGAAAGGGATAATCAAGTACATTTTATGAAACATTTTCCAACATACCCGGAATACTTCGCAGTTTAATAGGATAAAGAAGATGTCTAAGTAATCTTTTTAGAAGACGCATGCCACATTTTAATTGACCATTTACCGGGTGTCCCAAAAATGACTGATGGATTTGAAAATTGAATAACTTGCAAACGGTGACAGCTATTTAAAAAATTTTTGCAGGAGGGTTGTGTATAATGTTAGGAGTTTTTTTACCGTAAATTTTTTATTTTAGTTCGCATATCAAACAATAGGTGGCGCTAATTGAAGGCCGGGTCGATGCTTCACCCAGCACTGATCACTTGGCCTTCAATCGCCGTCACCGCCACCTATTGTTTTAGATGCGAACTAAAATAAAAAATTACGGTAAAAAACTCCTGATATTATACATAACCCTCCTGCAAAATTTTTTTAAATAGCTGTCACCGTTTGCAAGTTATTCAATTTTAAAATCTATCAGTTATTTTTGGGACACCCGGTACATACATTTGCATTTGCATGTGATACATATATTTTTACCGATTTTAAATGGTATGTTAAAATATGGATTTGGAAGAAATTACACAAAACAACTGAAAATTCACACTCAGTAATTCCTACCATTACACGGGAATATATTTTAATACATTTGTACAACCCAGTATATTAAATACACATTTTTATACATATCATTTATCAATCTGAAATTCAATTCAGGCAAACAAGTACTCAAAATTACTGAAATCACAGTACCAAAAATAACTTTTCATAAATAACTATGAATCCACTACTTTATATAGTCCTGCATATGACATTATTTATATCGTACAAACATTTCTCAATATACTAAATGCAGCTAAGCTTGAAAGTATATACAATCGACTTTCGTTAATTCGAATCTTCGCTTAATTCGAACTAAACATGAAGTCCCGAAATTTTCAATAGCAGAATAACGTTAAGCTTTTTCCTTAATTCGAACTCATTTTCTCTTGACATCGTTTAATTCGAACTAACGAGAATTCCGATTTTTAATTTTGCCTTTCTTTTTTACGGATTTCAGATCCTTTGAATAACTTTCTTTCTTGGATTTTTGTTAAAATTGTTCCTAACGAGTATACATATAATCTCATGCATTTGATATCCACTTTCTAAGTGCTCCGTCTGTCCATCAGTGACACTTCAAATTTTTCTTTCGTTGTGCTTGTTTCTAATCTTTTAATTAGTTTTTGTATTTATAAATTCTAATTTAATACGAAGTCATATTTCGAAGATAAAATACATAATCAATTAAAAAAACACTATAACATTAATTCCTTTGCAATAGTACCATATTACGTATGTTTTCATTTCATATTTTCCATAATTCGAACTTCGGATAATTCGAACATTTCTTGCGGTCCCGACGAGTTCGAATTAACGAGAGCCGACTGTAATTCAAATTTTAAAAAGAATCTTTAATGCTCTTTATCAGTAATGCTTACGGATGCTTTTATGAAGTCCTGTATAAGGTTTATGCACACACTGCTCAGAGTAATTCTCGTAAGTTTAACATTTTTTCTTTGATTTGCGTGTACATAATAAGAGCAACCTGTTTTTTCCAATCATGATTTATTACGCTCTCCAGTAATTTTTTATGAACTATTTGGAAAATGGTTGTTGTCTTCGGTAGAGAATGAAAAATCTGACGTATATCTGAATCATTTTATTGGTTGAATTCCGCAATATAGTTTTCATTCTCTGATTTTTGCCTTAAAAAAAAAAATAATAATTTGAAAACAAATTGTGATGAAGATTTCAAACAAATTTTATTTAAAAGTGCATTTTTTCTCCACGCAGCGGTAAAAATTAAAAATACGTGATGTTTAGAAGTTTATAAACTTGCAGTTCCGAAAACTATAAAACTGAAATTTTATTTAAAATTTGTTTATGATGGGTCCAGAAATGTTAATGCTTATTGCATGTCGTACGTAAATACAAGGCATTCAGAAGTCAGTCTGATTAACTCCATTAAATAAAAATGCTTATTTTAAACAGTTAAAATTTTACATCTATAAATTACTGTTTTATTTCACAATATTTTGATTATACTCATTAATTGTCTTATAATCAAGGGTAATGCATAAGCACTGTATAGATATATAGGAAAATCTCAACACAATCATGTCAGTACCTGAGTTTCTAAAATAATGGAGTTAGTTGGATTGATTTCTGAACATGTCCTCTATAACTCTCTTATTACCTTAATCACGTTCTTGATTGTACATTACTTACCCATCATACGTAGTATAGGGTAAGTCTTGCAATCGTTTTGAAAATCGAAAAAAAAAATTTGACGGAATCATACGTTTCAGACGCTGGAAATTCCGAAAAACATTTTTAGAAAAAAAATTTTCCTCCGTCTGTCTGACTGTCTCTAAACGCTCTATCTCCCGAACAAATTGAGATAGGGACTTGAAATTTTGTATGTACTTAGTATGTAAGAATGGGACGAAGCTTATTGAATATCAGCAACCTCGATTATCCGGAACTATTTTTTTTCGGACTCTCGAAAAATTCGCTCTGATGAAAGGTATATAAAATTTTTCGAAATTTTTTATTTTAAGGAGTAGACATAAAATGCAATAAAATAACACAAATTATGCATAAAGAACGAAGTCGATCGTATAGTTAGTTGCTGAGATATCTGTAATCCTGTTTTCCACATTCTTCGATTTTTATGATCCTGAATTTCATTAAAATTTCAATTCAAAGATATGTTTTAATTGGAAATAAGATACTTAAACCGACGCAGCAAATAGTTAGTTAATATGATTATTATTTTTGGAGTTATAAGCATGTTTCATTTACCAATTCGGTACCCACTTGAGTAGTTAGTCGTTTTATATGTTTTGTCGAAGTTCGTCAGCAATTCATTAATAGAGCATTTCTATGCATATTAAAATATTTAAATATACGTTTAAGTTTTGTTTTGGAATTGCAATGCATTTGCATACAAATTACACATGTTTTATTTTCATATATTATATGCTTATCAATGATGGGTAAGTATTACGGTGGCCTCCAACGACTAGATTTTTTTTTTTTTTTCAATTTCCCCTTAAGAAAAAATTTAGTTAAAATGCTTGTTATTTAAAAAAAAAGTAAATGAATGATTTCTGATAAAACATGAAATTAATATAAAGTATGTTTAATTTTAAGTATTTATAATTTTGTTACAAATCATTGAAGGTACACAAATCATTAGATGACCGATTTTTTCGAGTTTCTATATAGTCACGTAATACGCATACTTAAGTTGTTTAAGTTTTATAGATGTGCTATTTTTCAGCGGATGTAAATGACGTCATTTTACATAAAATGAAAGCTGTCTTATAAATCTTAAAATTGAAATATGTTTTTCTTCATGCATAATTAATTAATTTATTATTATTATTAATACTATTAATTTAAATATAGAATTTATTAATAAGTCTTTAAAATTTTAGTCTTTGAACATATCATTTAACAAATAGTCGTTGTAATTTGATAAATTACAATTTTTTAGGTTGTTTTTTAATTTATTTATCGTAAATTTTGCATTGTTTAATCCGAGCATTTTTCTGATTCAATCAATCAAACATTTCTATTTTTGAAAAACTGGTGATAAAAGATTAAAAATTCTGTAAAAAACATGAAAATATAGGCCTTTTTAGAAATTTTCCCCCAAAATATTGATTGGTTAAGTGGTCAATCATTTGTGATCCAAGAGTACTTTAATATTACTGTTGAATCATACTAGATATATAAAATGGGAACATTATTCCTGTTTCTAAACGAAAAATTAATTTTTTAAAAAATCTTACTAGGTGGATTTTGAGCAGTGTTGCATTTTTCGTTAAACTAATTTTATAGAGTGACTTTACCTTAATACATATCATACTTAGAACTAGAAAATCCAACCCGACCCACCGGGGTTTCAAAGCATAAGGAAAAAATATTTTCTAATATAGTTTTAGATGTATTTTGGATAACAATACCAAAAAAAAAACATCTTATTCGAAAAACATTAATTTTGCACTCAATGGAATTTATTAATAACGTTTTAGTACGCATTAGCCAAAGAAATTTCTAATGATTTAATTACCTACAGCAGTCTGTTTTATGTCTGATTATTTTATTTGCATAAGCGCATAGTTAGGTTACATGTCTTCTAATTTTTTTTTTTTTTAAATTTTGAAATGCTTATTTCGTTACGAGATATCATTCAGAAAAAAAAAAAAAAAAAAAAAACGCTGATTATGTTTGTAAATACAGCAAATTTTTTAAGTTTGATTAAGTTCAAGAATGTTTGCAACTTTGAATCTTAAAACAATAATCATAATGTAATGGCCAACAAGACTTGAAAAACTCTAAAACTTTGTGCATTGCTGGGAAAATTGATTGTAGTTCTAAATAACAAAATATAGAAAAATAACAACATATCATTTTGTCGCAACTATTAGTATTAAACTAAGTGCAAACAAATTTCTTTCATAATCGTATGCACCCGATAAAGATTTAAAAAAATATTGTTTGAAATTTATTTTAAAAACTATAAAACATAAGCAAATAACATAAGCATTTCCCAAATAAATTGCAATACAGTTTTAAAACAGAATAGAAATACAATTTTAAAGAATCAGAATTAACACAAAATAGCTAAAAAAACGTATTCCAAGTTTGATCCAGTTATATTCAATGCTTCTTGACTGATAACATTTAAAACAGTAAAAATGCATTTTTACGAAAATTGTTTCCATCATAGTCATTGTTTGAAATTTAGGTTTTTTAAAACAAACCAAAACAAAAAAATTAATATTTTCTGTTTCAATTAATATAGAAACATGATTTAAGCACCATTTTAAGCAGAAAAAAAAATAAAGAATTGCAATGAAAATTGTTTAATGCTATTTTTAGAAAATTTTAAATTTTGTGTCCCGAATGCCGTTACGTATTTTTTTTTCTGTATACACAAGTAAATACATAAAAATACATAATTTGTGATGTATGCAAATTAAAAAATGCATAGTTTGCCTCAAATTTAATCAAATGTTGTTGCCAACATAAAAATGATGTCAGAGTTATGAAAGAGACGTTTGTTCTTTATAATATAAATAGCAAGAACAGCTATTTTAAGAAAAAATTCAACAGACAATTTTTACAACATTATAAAATTAAATTATTAATTTTTATCGGACAAAAAATAATTTGTATAAGAAAACTGTTAAAAAAAGCAGTTCTTGACTGTTAAAAATGGATTTTTTAATTTTTCAAAAGAAATCTGCATTATTTGCAGAAAAAAACTGTTTCAATGGGAAATTTTATATCTTTTCAATAAATTAAAGAACTTTCCACTGGCACTGAAATTGACAGTTTTTTCTGTCAAATCGTGAGATGATATTTACAGTAAATATACAAATATGATGGTTCTTCGACACTGAATTTGCGGTAAGCAACGTTTTGAATGATCATGGGTCAAATATTGTATGAACAGTGATGAGTATAATTTCTGCATTCTGATAAGCTCCAATTTTCCAATATTCTGATGTCATCCGATTTCACTAAAGCAAGTCTGAAAAAAAAATCTTTTGAACATATTTGTTATTGAAATTGTTATGAATGGAAATCCGGTGATTTTTCCTGTGTTACTCTTTGCAACATTATAATTGTATTTTTACTAACATAAATATCTGAAAGCTTTACTTGCAATGCCACTAAATATTATATCTATACGATACATATAAATGCTATATGTACACTATTCAAAACGGACCTTATGTATGTTGTATGTATGTGACACTATCTCCTCCGATCCCGGAAACGGAGGAACGTCGCACCTGTTTTGAATTGAAGGGAAACAAGTTGGAAATTGCACGTAAAGCGTAGCAAATGAGGTGCGTCCGTATGATAACAAAGTTTTAAAATATCACTCTCATATATCAATCTCATAATATTGTAAATAGTTAATTACAATGAAAATGCGCTCCAAATAATGTTCTCCCTATACCATTATGTATTGGAATACTTTTGTGTGGCCTTGTAAATCAATAACAAATGTTCTTTGCACCACAGATTGTGCAAAATGTATATATAATATGTACTTTATAGATACATATGCATTTTATTATGTTCGAATGAGTGTAACACCATTAAAATGCATTTAAAACATTTTCCCTCATTGACCGTAATGTAACGGAATACTTTTGATCGCCCCTGTAATTGAACTACGCATCCGATTTTGATAAAATTTGAAATAACTCGACAAAATTAGGTAATAATTATGCATTTTAAATTTGAAAGGATTAGAATGCATTTGAAATTTTTTCCCCATTGACCGTAATGTAACAGAATACTTTTGATTGTACCTGTAATTGATCTATGCATCTGATTGTCATAAAATTTGAAATGACTCGACAAAATTATGTAATAATTATGCATTTTAAATTTCAAACGATTCGGTTGGATAGTTTTTGCGTTGTTATATGCGGACAGACAGACAGACGGACAGACGGACGAACTGAACGACAACAACAGGTGCTATGTATTTGCATAATTACGAACGCACCTAAAAATCCCGGGAATTCCGAGTTGCCTATTCGTCTGTGTGCCCGCATATAACAACTCAAAAACTGAACAACCGAATAGTTTGAAAGTTAAAATATATAATTATTAGATAATTTTGTCGAGTCATTTCAAATTTTATGAAAATCGGATGCATAGTTAAATTACAGGGACAATCAGAAGGATTCCGATGCATTATGGTTAATGGGAGAAAAAAGTGTCAAGTGTGTCGAGTGTCTCTTGCACTCTTTCGAACATAATAAAGTTGATATGCATCTATGAATTATATACTATAATACACATTCTGTACAATCTGTGGAGCAAATAATATTTCTTATTGATTTACAGGGCCACACAAAAGTATTCCACTGCATACTTATAAATTGAGGCACTGTTTGGTACGCATTTTAATAGTAATAAACTATTTAATATTTTATGAAATTGATATACCTTACACAAGATTACACCAAGTTATACTCATCTTTCAGTCTGTCCGTCTATCTGTCCACATATAATAAAGAATAAATGACCCAACCAAATCGTTTGAGATTGAAAATATATAATTGTTGCATAATTTTGTCAAGTCAATTAAAAATTTATGGTAATCGGATGTATAGTTTAATAACAGGGACAATCAAAAGTATTCCATCACATTACAGTAAACAGGAAAGAATAGTTTCAAGTACATTTTAATGATGGTACATTCTTTCGAATATAATAGAATTGCTATTTCATGTTCTTCAAGTTTTCTTTCGATAAACTGACCAGCGTAGCGGGCAAAAGGTGTTAGTTTATACTATAAATTTTGATATCATGTACATAAAAATTATTCAGAATTATATGAAATTGGGTACAAAATATTACATATTGACCGGAAGGTGACAGCGCTGGCAGTCGCCTATTGTATTTCACGGAAAAAAATTTTAGTATTAATTAAATTTCGATTCAGATATTAAAATGCAATTGGTCGTCCAAGCCACATCTACGTGGAAATCACTTTAAAACCCGATTTTACCAATTGATTCGTCCCTAGTAGCAAACCAATATTGGCCCAATGTTGCGCCAATATTACATTAATTGGAAATATTGCCAATAAAACGTCAATATTGCTCCAATATTGGGATGTTTACATTTTGCTCTTATTTATCCAATATTTGCAATCAATATTATGCCAATATTGGGGTTTCATTGGAAATATTGCCAATAAAGCGCCAATATTGTACAAATGTTGGCGCTAAATTGGAAATATTTCCAATGAAATCCCAATATTTAAACAATATTGACTTTTTATTGGCAATATTTCCAATAAAACCCCAATATTGACATAATATTTGCTGCAAACATTGGATAAATAAAGGCAAAATGTAAACACGCCAATAATGGAGCAATATTTCATGCCAGTATTTCGACAATATACCAATATTGCTCCAAGATGAAGCCAATATTGGTCCAATATTGTTTGGCTACCTGGGGTAGGTTTATTATTATGTTTTCCTGCTCCCAGGCATCCATTTTTTTCATATAAATGCAGGAAAGAACAATAGTAAAATCACGAGTCAACCGATAAAATCGGATTTTCAGAGGTTTTTCACCAAGATTGACAGACGGATTGCGCTTTAATATGCAAAATGAGATTTCACTAATCCTTGGATTTCATCTGTGAACTCGATGAAGTGATTGTCTGTCCTGCCGCCTCCCAGTGTAATATGTTATTTTAAAAAGTATTAACAAAAGTTAATTTTTTAATTTTTTACTTATCTCTCATGCGTAGTATAGGGTAAGTCTTGCAATCGTTTTGAAAATCGAATTTTTTTTTTTTTTTTTTGACGTATTTACACGTTTCAGATAGTGGAGATTCCGAAAAACATATTTTTAGAAAAAAAAAATTGCCGTCCGTCTGTCTGTCTGTCTGTAAACGCTCTATCTCCCGAACAAATTGAGATAGAGACTTGAAATTTTGTATGTACTTAGTATGTAAGGATGGGACGAAGCCCATTTAATATCAGAAACCTCGATTATCCGGAACTATTTTTTTGAACTCTCAAAAAATTCGTTCTGATGAAAGGCATATAAAATTTTTCGAATTTTTTTTATTTTAAGAAATGGACGGAAAAGGCAAAAAAAATGACACAAATTTTGCATATTGAACGAAGTCGATCGAATAATTAGTTACCGAGATATTTGTAATCCTGCTTTCGGCATTCTTCGATTTTCCATGACCCTGTATTTCATTCAAATTTAAATTCAGAGGTATATTTTAATTGGAAATGAGACGCTTAATCTGAAGCAGTAAATTGTTAGTTAATAGAATTATTATGTTTGGAGTTATAATGCTTTTTCTTTTACGCAGTTCGGTACTACTTGAGTAGTTTGGCGTTTTATATAATTTGTCGAAATTGGTACATCAGTAGTTCTTTAATAGAGCATTACTATGCACATTAACAATATTTAAATTTTGTTTTGGAATAGCAATGTATTGTATAAATAGTTTTCACATGTTTTATTTTCATATGCATATTAATGATGGGTAAGTATTACGGTGTCCCCCAACGACTACTTTGAAAAATGTTTTAGATTAATTTTCATTTAACAGTCTTTGTTTATTGCTACATTCATGTAAACACAAATGATTTAAGACATTTTAGACATGTAGTTAGTCACCTTAAAAAATTAAACGCTGAATTAAATTAAGAAATCATTTATAAATTTTAAGAACTTTTATAAACATGTTGCACTGTTAAAAATCTTGTTCCAGTTTGAACCAAAAAAGTTTGTTTTTTGGTGTTCAATATCTGCCACCGTAAGATGGTGAAATCTCGAACCAAAATTTGGAGCTCTCATTGAAGCATAGTTCCAATACTTGGAACGAGGTTGAACTAGGAAACTCCAAATTTTGGTACGAGATTTCACCATCTTATGGTGGCAGCTATTGAGCACCAAAAAACAAACTTTTTTGGTTCAAACTAGAACAAAAATTTTAACAGTGTGCAAACATGGTTTAATGCATTGACGATATTTATTTTTAATAATATTTTTTATAAATTTTTTTTCGTTGATTCCACATTATTTAGATTATATATTTAGAAGCCTGTATCTTAATTCAATTTTTTCCAATCTTGATAAGTTCGATCAAACACAATGTAACAGAAATTGAATTTTTCATACCAATAAAAAATAAAAATATTATTCGCATAAAGCACAGCAGGGTCAAAAAATGAATAAATAGAAAGGTAACTATGCCATTAGTGCAACTAGTTCTCATTTGTGTTCATGTAGAACTCAGTGTTGCCAGATTGTCGTAAGCCAATTTCCCCCAAATTTCTGAAATGTTCCCCAAATCACATTTTTCAGAAAACGTCTCCAACACACTTTCTATTCAAAAAGAGAAGTTTTCAATAATTTTCCATTATAAATTTTTTTAAACAAATTGAAACTCAATTTTTCCCCCAAATCAGGCATTTTTTTTTTTTTTGATAAAATTCCCCATTTACAATTTTTTTTTTTTTTTTACAACTATAAACTCGTTTAAGCTTCTATCTAATTCAAAGCAGCTATATTCTATCAATCACTGACATTTCGTCAAGAATGAAACAAATATAGCCGCTTTTAGCATTTTAAAATAAATCGTTTAAAAAAATTAAACAACATAAAAAAGCTATAAAATTATTTTTATTTTTATTGTATACTATTAAACCTATGCTTTTAATTGAAACGTATTTCTATGCTTGTATATCTATTCGCGATGACAGGAAAATTTGTCATACTTAGTTATTTGAAAATTTAGGTGGGGGAATAGTCCAAAGCATATCGTGATGAATTTGAAGTACTTGTAAACGGTGAGCACGATCACGAGAATAATGATTTATAACTATTATTCCTGTATTTTATTTTCGTTTTCCAAACCAAAATCGAATTCGAGACAGTTCCAGTATCTAAAAGTAAGAGTATCTAAAAGTAAACAATGAAATTGATAAAACAATTCCCCAAGTTTTTCCCCCAAAATGTTCTTTGTCCCCAAATATGTCTCCAAGAATTACTTGTCCCCGAAAAATTCCCCTGGAGGTTCAAAATTCCCCAAAATGGGGGCAAAATCCCCAATCTGGCAGCTCTGGTGGAACTACTAAGAACTTGCCAAATTTGTAAAATGAGATTCCGAAGAAGATTAGTTGTTGCAATTAATAATAAATTAGTATATACTAGCAGGTTATGCCCGCTGCGCTGGTCAATATTTCAAAATCAACCGTGGATGAAACGAACTGGTGAATTTAAATTTGCATTTTAAATAATTTGGACCTCCAGCAGCACCTTGCTCATTGCTGAAAACGATTCAGACACCATTGTGATATTAAATTATCTTAAACGTTGGACAAAAACCAGCTATTTAGAAGTAACTATTTTAGTAGTTTTACTAACAGTGCACATTTAGAAGCGAAATGAGACCATTATGGCAACAGGATTTAAAATTTTCCCTTATCTGAAGAAATATTAATTATTACAGTCGTTAACACGGTACAACTTCTGTAATTTTTTTTCACAACTTTTCATTATGTGAAGCCAGGAACCCAAAGCTACACCCACCTAAAATCTTTATATATTAAATTTTGTCCGCGCGATAAAAGGCACAATTATGCAAGAATCATCTTCAAACTCGTAAAGTACATTGAGATGGTTAATATCTCAGTGGGAATTGCAAATGAGCAAATTGGCTCAAAGGGGTGGTAATTGGAAAGGGTTCAAAAATTCTAATAGCACCTTAACATGGCTTTGACAAAACCAGCTCTTACAAAAAAATAGCAGGAAAAAAAATAAAAATTTTTCGTTACAGAAAGTTGCCAACGATAAAAAAAACACACATTAAAATTCTCACTGCAGCAATTACTTTATTATTGCAAAATTTCCTCCTGAAAAATGAAAACAAAATTATTTGCTCTTTCGTATTTAAGCATTTTCTCTTTGTTATTTAAGATACAATTATGTAAATTTGTATAATTTGGCGAACGATTTGGCGAAATTGGTTGACGTGATAATCAAGTAGTAGCCAATTTACACTTTTCATATTTCACAAAAGATTCCTACACAGACATCATATACGCAATAGGATTAGCACGATTTTCTTGCAACTACAATGTGGCAAAATCCTCGTTTTAGAATACCAAAGAAACTTATATCTACTTTATTATTTTCTATCATTTTAAACAGCAATTAACAATAAATAAAAAAGTAACTGTAGAACAAAACAACAAATATCATTTCAAAAAAGAAAATGAAAGTAAATAAACAACTTATCATCAGATAAACAACTATAGCTCGGGTTACCATATAAGGCAAATAATGCCATTTTGGCGCCAGTGAGATGCCTCGATAAGTATATGACCAAATCTGTAACAAAATTTCCACATTTGGAAAAAACTTTAATCGGTATTTATACTGCATTTTCCCTACTTAGTATGTATAGTGAAAAAACTTTGACACAGATGTCATGTATGCACCACATTGGTGCAATTTTTTTCTGGCACCAATTTGGAGAAAACTTGGTTTTTAATTACCAATTTCATAAATATTTTTAAATTATTTTCTATTATTTGGAAAAAAAATAGTAAATAAAAAAGTTTAATTTATAGCTATAGAACAAAATGATTTATATTGTTTTAAAAAACAAAATGAAAGTTAATAAATAGTTTATTAATAAATAAACAATTATAGTCGATTTACCATGTGAGGCATAAAATCGCCATTTTGTTGCAATCGTGCGAATGTGGTGTGGTGCGTAACATCTGCGCCAAAATTTTAAAAAATTGCAATTAAATTATTTAACAGTTTGGATGAGAAAGACATTTATACTAAAATTTAAACATTATACCCATTTTTTTTTTTTTTTTTTTTTTTTTTTTTTTGCTATAGCTGTTATTTATATATTTACAATTAAACATAAAAAAAAATATCCTAAAAATAAAATTGCATTGTTTGATGACAAAATTAAATTCAAACACCCAAATAAACAAATAACATACAATTAACAGATAAAACCATTTTTAAAAGTAATTCTGCTATTTTGTCCTGTAAGACATATAATGGTAGAATTAGATTTTAAAAATATTTTTTAATAAAATAGAAAAATGTTATTTACGTTTTACCTAATAAAGTATTTAAAATGATTTTTTTTAGATTGCGCGAAAGAGAATAGCAAAATATTGATTGAAGAAATATTGAAGACGAAATGGTTAATTAAAAAAGACTTGTAAATTTTATTCAGTGGGAATTTTTTATTTCAAAATGTTGAATTTATCTATAGTAATAACGCATAATTGCATAAATTTCCTTTGAATTGCAAAATTTTTCCTTCAGTACTACTTGGTTATACCGTCGACGAATTTCGCCAAATTATACAAATCGCCAAACTATTAGCCAGATTATATAGATTAGCATACATTTTCGTTTAAATAACGTAAAACAAATTAGCAGAGCATATATAAAATAGAAATAAAATGTCAAATTAAAAATCACTTGATGAAATAATTAATATTTATATTATATTTAATGTCAAGTGAATGTGACATTTATTATCATCCATTATTGACATTTAATCTTGGAATTTGGCGGTAGATTTTTAATCGACGGGATAATCTTTCCTTCTTCAGTTTCTAAATTTTAAAACTGTAATTTTTCCTGTAAGTGAAATTGACGAAATGGCGCAAGAAAAATTAAATTAACAATAAAAACATTTGCAAAAAGAAATAAAAGAGTTATACTCATATCTATATAATTTACAATTAAATATTAAAATATACTCTAAAAATTATCTTCACTTGGAAAAAAAAAAAAAAAAAAAAAAAAAAAAAAAAAAAAAAAAACATTATAGCGACCATTAAGAACCTATGTCAGGCATTAAGTCAAGTAGTGCATTTTCGGCTTAAAAACACATTCTTTGGCGGCAAAAGCAAGATGAAAATGGTATAGAAACGAATAGTAACTCACAACTTACAGTGTCTTTTACAATCAGATCTGCTTTTTTCTGCTGTAAGTTATATTATACGGAAATTCGATAAAAAAGAGAAATAAAATAATAAAAAAGGGAAATAACTATCATTCAAAATTCATTTAATCAATTTCTGAAATTCATGATTTTATTCTAACGCCAGGGATAAGTCGCCAAAAGTTGAACCAATTGTTATATTTCGCGTTAATTTATTTTTTAAGCATTACAAATATTTTTTTCATTTTCAAGATAAACATATTTTTATAATATTACGCCTTATTTAAGCGGTCTTTCTTTATTATTATTATCAGTAGTTATTTTCTGCTATTATTTGCAAAATATTTGTAATATTTCTAATAGATATAGCCAATTTAATTCTTTTAGCAATTATAATTTTCGCCAAAAACAGCTACTGGCAACCCTTTTGTCAAAAATAACCGAAAAATACGAAATTTACTACGAAAAATCAGAGTTATCCCTGTAAATTTGAATCATAAACCTTCGGAAAAATATTTCCTATCGAATGATACAATCGGCAAAAAAATCCATCGGGTAGTTTATGAAAACACTCGTTTGGAAGTTTCAGAATTTCTGCTTTATAATATACTAGCAGGCTATGCCCGCTGCGTTGGTCAATAAATAAAAATCAACCGTGGATGAAACGAACTGGTGAATTTAAATTTGTATTTTAAATAATTTGCACCTCCAGCAGCATCTTGCCCGGTACAACTTCTGAAAAATTTCTTCACAACTTTTCATTATGTGAAGCCAGGAACCCAAAGCTACCCCCACCTAAATCTTTATATATATATTAAATTTTGTCAGCGCGATAAAAGGCACAATTATGCAAGAATCACCTTCAAACTTGTCAAGTACATTGAGATGGTTAATATCTCAGTGGGAATTGCAAAGAGCAAAATCGGCCCACGGGGGTGGTAATTGGGAAGCGTTCAAAAATTTGAATAACACCTTAACATGGCTTTGACAAAACCAGCTCTTACAAAACAATGCCAGGAAAAAAAACATTTTTCGTTACAGCAAGTTGTCAACAATAAAAAAAAACATTAAAATTCCCACTACAACAATTACTTTATTATTAAAAAATTTCCTCCTGAAAAATGAAAACAAAATTATTTGCTCTTTCGTATTTAAGCATTTTCTCTTTAGTTATTTAAGATAAAATTGTGTAAATTTGTATAATTTGGCGAAATTGGTTGACGTGATAATCAAGTAGTAGCCAATTTACACTTTTCATATTTCACAAAAGATTCCTAGACAGACATCATATACGCAATAGGTTTAGCACGATTTTCTTGCAACTACAATGTGGCAAAATCCTCGTTTTAGAATACCAAAGAAATTTATATATATTTTATTATTTTCTATCACTTTAAACAGCAATTAACAATAAATAAAAAAGTAACTGTAGAACAAAACAACAAATATCATTTCAAAAAAGAAAATGAAAGTAAATAAACAACTTATCCAACTTATAGGAAATGGTCAATTAAAAAGGACTTGTAAATTTTATTCAGCGGAATTTTTTATTTCAAAATGTTGAATTTATCTATAGTAATAACGCATAATTGCATAAATTTACTTTAAATTGCAAAATTTTTCCTTCAGTACTACTTGGTTATAGCGTCGACCAATTTCGCCAAATTATACAAATCGCCAAACTATTAGCCAGATTATATAGATTAGCATAAATTTTTATTTAAATAACGAAAAACAAATTAGCAGAGCATATATAAAAGTAGAAATAAAATGTCGAATTAAAAATCACTTGATGACATAATTAATATTTATATTACGCTTAATGTCAAGTGAATGTGACATTTACGATCATCCATTATTGACATTTAATCTTGGTATTTGGGGGTAGATTTTTAATCGATGGGGTAATCTTTCCTTCTTCAGTTTTTAAATTTTAAAACTGAAATTTTTCCTGTAAGTGAAATTGACGAAATAGTGCAAGAAAAATTAAATTAACAATGAAAACATTTGCAAAAAGAAATAAAAGAGTTATACTCGCATCTATATAATTTACGATTGAATATTAAAATATACTCTAAAAATTATCTTCACTTAAAAAAAAAAAAAAAAAAAATAAAAAAAAAAAAAAAAAAACATTATTGCGACCATTAAGAACCTAAGTCAGGCATTAAGTCAGTAGTGCATTTTTGGCTTAAAAACACATTCTTTGGCGACAAAAGCAAGATGAAAATGGTATAGATACGAATAGTAACTCACAACTTACAGTGTCTTTTACAATCAGATCTGCTTTTTTCTGCTGAATCATAAAGTTATATTATACGGAAATTCGATAAAAAAGAGAAAGAAAATAATAAAAAGGGAAATAACTATCATTCAAAATTCATTTAATCAATTTTTGAAATTCATGTTTTTATTCTAACACCAGGGATAAGTCGCCAAAAGTTGAACCAATTGTTATATTTCGCGTTAATTTATTTTTTAAGCATTACAAATATTTTTTTCATTTTCAAGATAAATATATTTTTATAATATTACGCCTCATTTAAGCGGTCTTTCTTTATTATTATTAATATTATCAGTAGTTATTTTCTTCTATTATTTGCAAGATATTTGTAATATTTCTAATAGATATAGCCATTTTAATTTTTTTAGCAATTATAATTTTCGCCAAAAACAGCTACTGGCAACCCTTTTGTCAAAAATAACCGAAAAATAAGAAATTTACTACGAAAAATCAGAGTTATCCCTGTAAATTTGAATCATAAACCTTCGGAAAAATATTTCCTATCGAATGATACAATCGGCAAAAAAATCCATCGGGTAGTTTTTGAAAACACTCGTTTGGAAGTTTCAGAACTTCTGCTTTATAATATATATGATATGATATGATACTTAATTATATCACAAGCGAGAAATGAGTATTTATTAATTTCGATAAAGATAATGAAGCAAACATTCTTTTTTTATGCATATTTCTATTCGTTTTTATATTGAAATTTGTCTAATTGTAACTAAGAAATGAGAAATTGCTTACAGACACTAAGACATGATTTTTTTTGCTTCTATAAAAAAATGTAAACAAGTTCGTAAATGTGTATCTTAAAATTATGCTAATGTAATGTTTAACAAGACTTAAAGAATGATTTCATTTTGTGCATTGCTGAGATAATTGTAGTTTTAAGAAATCAGATATAAAAAAATTCAAGCAATTCCTTTTGGCACAAAAGGAATTTTCACCATTCTATTTTATTATTAAAAAAATAAAACAATGACTTAATAAATAGCTTTATGAAAATTTTGAAAAACACTTAGGTTTGCACTGCATGTTATGCGTGAAATTCGTAAGTTTAATGAAGTTTTAGTCATTATGAAACGCGTCTTACGTGTGAGCTAAACTACTTTTCTATTATTTTATTGATTAATACTAGAAGAGTCGGAAATTACACTCATGCTTAATAGTAATAAAGTACACTAACTTTTTTTCTTAAAATATTTTAATTTACCTACTTTTTTCCAATATAAATATTGAACTGATTTCTAAAGAAATTTCTGATTCAAATCGATTTATATAGATTTGCTAGCATTTAAAGTGACTGTTGTTGGTGGTTTTAGTGTTAAAGGGAATAGTACAATATTAAATATATTTTAAATAATAGCAAAAACGTTGTATTTTAATATTTCACATGTTAAAGAAAAGGGAATTTAAATTTAAATAATAATTAATATTATCCCACTTTTACAACAAATGTACCTAAAATACTATTACTGAAATAAAACTAGCATCGCACAAATGTCATTTAAATTTAACTAAAAAGCAAAATGTCTCGTTATCTTTGACAATATACGTTTTAAACTTTTCACGTTATGTATATGCACTGTAAGGATCTAACTGCTATAAGGATCTAATTTGGCTAATTAAAGCTACACAATGGACTGGTACATTGAAGGCTGGTGATGACGGAAGCACTTGAAAGGACTAAAGTCTTTTTTCTTCCAGGCGACGACAGTAAGTCTAGCTCGGCCTTTTTCATGAGACATTAGCATATTAGTTACGGCTACCATTGACTAATCGCCTGGACCTCCCTGGTAGCCGTTCGTCGAAGGAAATAATTTCACTATCCCCAGACTTAGGCTGGCAATCTGTCACCAAGGCGGATCCCAGCTGAACCAATCGGACTTTTATCTGGGAGGAGCCAGAGGGAGAGGAGCTGGCTCTCCAGATTGGGATGAAGGGAAGAGCAGGGAGAGTTTGGAGAAGGATGCTTGAGAAGGGAGCTCGCTGAAAAGACTCGTGAGAATGAGGCTATTTTTATAAAGAACCCTGAGTTCTATTGAACTGTAATTTATTCTATCTTTATCTTTAATAAAAATAATTAACATGAAAAACGGTTTTGCTCACTTAAGCTACCAATAACACAAAATCGAATCTCGTGAAAGCAAAATCGTCACAGCACAAATAATTTGATGTGCTTTACTCACACAATTCTTTTAGGTAGCTTTCATTACAAAAAGTAAAAAGCTATCTATTGCAGCCGTCCGGAGGAAAGCACTTCCAGAAAATTTTGGTATATTTTCACCGATCATGACCCCCAGATCCCAAAACTACCCTCCGTTCAAATGTTGACATATACACTCCTGGACAAAATTATAAACTCAGAAAAATTTTAATTTGTTTGCATCATAATATGAATAAGATTAGCTTTACGTTAATAATACAATTATGAATATTTATATTAAAGCATCTAAAATTAATGTAACTTATAAATAAAATGAAGTAAGTAATTTAAATAAGAAAATACATAACTTAAAAAAAATAACATTATGTGAAACCTGGACAAAATTATAAACTCAAAGTTGTGATTTTCTATATTCTGGCATATTTGATATAAATAAATGCATTTTGTGATGAAAAGCTAATAAATGGAGTCATTATGAATCAATACATTTCAATACATCAATACATGTTTTGATTTTTTTCATAAAATAACATTATGTGACACCTGGACAAAATTATAAACTCAAAATTATGAATTTCTACAATCTAGTATTTCTGATATAAATAAATGCATTTTATGATAATAAACTAATAAATGGAGCTATTAGGGATGAATATATTTCAATACATCAATGCATTTTTATAATTTTTAGTTAAACAATTTTGTTAAATATGGTTTATTAATATGTTTTTTGTACATAAACTGGAATGGTCAACTTCCAAAGATACAGAAAGAAATCAAAGATCTATGTTATGAACAGCATTTAGTACTGGAGCTTCTTCTAGCCGAATTATAAATACTTTAAAGTTAAATGTAAGCTCTCGAATTGTTAGACGAATTCTTCAATGAGCGCCGAATATGAAATGGAAGAAAATGAAAACTGAGCCAAAACTTGAGCCCCGTCACATGAAACCCACATTTCATTTTGCACAACAGCACGTGTCATGGATAATATAATGTGGCACAATCATTTGGTGAGACGAAAAGAAAATTAATTTAGAGGCCCAGGTGGCATAAGATACTATTGGAACGATATTAAGCCTGAAGAACGGCATATCTTTAGTCGAAACGTTGTAATAACTCATATAATCAGTGATGGTGTGGGCTGTTTTTTCTCATAATGGTAAAATTGCTCTAGATTTTCTTAATTGAAAGCAAAAAGCAGAAGACTACCAGTTAATGCTGGACGATAATCTTTTGTCATATGGACCGTTGATTGCTGGAGAAAACTGGGTATTTCTGCAAGATAATGCAGCAATACACTCTACAAAAAGCACAAAAAAGTGGCTACAGCGCTGGTATGTAAATATCTTGAATTGACCAGCCCGTAACCTTGATCTAAACTCCATTAAAAATTGCTGAAGTGCAATCATTCGAATAGTCTATCGCGATGGACGCCAATATCAAAACTCAAATGATTTAAATATGGCTATACTTTCAGCCTGGAACCAGTTGTCTTTGGAGCAGTTAGAAAAAAATTTCAAACTATGCCGAGTCACATATTCGAAGTCATTCAGAAAAATGGCGGTTCAACACATTTTTGAGTGTATGCATTATTACTTTGCACCAGGATTCAAAAATACGTTCACTTCTTAAACTCTATAATTTTGTGTTTTCAATTTACACATGTACTATATTTATATTTTACTCATATTTTTTGATAAAAAAAATTATAAAAATGCATTGATGTATTAAAATATATTCATCCCTAATAACTCGATTTATTAATTTATTATCACAAAATGCATTTCTTTATATCAAAAATACCAGAGTGTAGAAATTCATAGCTTTGAGTTTATAATTATGTCCAGGTTTCATTTAATGTTATTTTACGAGAAAAATTAAAATATGCATTGATGTATTGAATGTATGGATGCGTAATGACTCCATTTATTAGTTTCTTATCACAAAATACATTTATTTATATGAAATATGCCAGAATATAGAAATTTATAACTTTGAGTTTATAATTTTGTCCAGGTCTCACATAATGTTATTTTTTTTAAGTTATGTATTTTTTTATTTAAATTACTTACTCCATTTTATTTATGAGTTACATTAAATTTAGACGCCTTATTATAAGTATTTATCATTATTTTATTAATGTAAAAGTAAGCTTATTTATATTATGATGTAAACAAATAAAAAAATTTGTGAGTTTATAATTTTGGCCAGGAGTGTAAATATATATATATATATATATATATACATATACATATCTGATTTTTCTCATGCGATAACTAACGTATTTATGAACCGATTTGAAAAAAACTTGGAATGTACATAGTACATACAAATATTTCGACCGAGTTCGTTGGCCATCCTCATCCACCATCTTATTTTAAAATGGCGGTCATTTAAATTTTTTTTAATTTAAAATTTAAAATGAAATGAGAAAAAAAAAGTTGAAAAATATTTTTATTTTATGTGTTACATTTTAAAACACCAATTCCAGAGCACTTTTTATTTTGTCTATATCTTAAAAAATGATTGAGTTATAGCACTTTGAATTTTTCTTATGGCTGATATTTTGAAACGATCTGATTTTTGTCACGTAATAACCCTCGTATTTATAAATCGATTTAAATATAACTTGGTGTATACATAGTACTTAATAATGTCTGGACCAAGTTCGTTAACTAGTTCCATCCGCCATCTTGTTTCAAAATGGCGGCCATTTAAATTATTTTTAAAAAATTTGAAATTAGGTACAAAAAATGGAAAAAATGAAAAAGATTTTTCTTTTATGCATTTGACCTTGATACAGAGATTCTAAAGCATTTTTTGTTTCGTCTGTATCTTAAAAAATGTCTGAGTTATAGTACTTTTAATTTCTAGTGTTGCTCACATTTGAAATGATCTGGTTTTCGTCACGTGATAACACGCGTATTTATTCACCGATTTGGATGAAACTTGTTGCGTAGATAGGACATACTGATGCCTGGACCGAGTTCGTTGGCCAGTTTCAACCGCCGTCTTGTTTCAAAATGGCGGAATATTATTTTTTTTAATTTAAATTTAAAAATTAGGTGCAAAAAAGTAAGAAATTGAAAAAAGATTTTTCTTTTGTGTTTTGACCTTGATACAAAGATTCCAGAGCATTTTTTGTTTCATCTATATTTTGAAAAATGATTGAGTTTTAGCACTTTCAATTTTCAGTGAGATTGACATTTTGGAACGGTGTGAAATTTGTCACGCTTTAATGCGCATATTTATAAACTGATTTCGATATAACTCCATGTGTTCATGGTACATACCAATGTCTTGACCGAGTTCTCTACCCAACTTTATCCGCCATCTTGTTTCAAAATGGCGGCCATTTAAATTTGTCAAAAATCTTTTAAATGTATAATGATGTATAAACAAAAAATTAGAAATTGAAAAAAGGTTTTTCCTAAACTATTTTTCTTAATAATGAATTCCGGAATGTTTTTTGCTTCGTCTTTACCTTGAAAAACGCCTGGGATATAGCAGTTTGAATTTCTAATGTGGGTGACATTTTTTTAAAAAAGTCAATTTGCCCGCGACAGCACTCGTATATATTAATCGATTTCGATGTGAGTGTGCATGTTCACATGAATTAAGATTTCGATCAAGCTCATTGGGTTTTTTTTATCCATCATGCTGCTTTAAAATGGATATCGTGGAATTTGGCGACCCTATAAATCGCTTAAAATAAAACCAGGTTGAATAAAAGATGACTAATTTCTAAAATTTCCTATTAATATTCAGTATCGAGAAAAACTAGTATTCAATCTTATATAATGGTGTTCCACTATTTTGAGCTTCGCATATTTGATTGATATAACTTAATTTAAGATAAATAAATAAGTATATGAATGCTACCTCTTTCTCCCGGCATTGCCGAAAGGACTTTTTAAAAAAGCACGCTTACTTAAATTAAAAAATCCTTTATAAGTTTCAAAAATTTTTATAAGCAAGTTGCAAAGATGGTTTGATATATTGACGATTGATATTTTCAATAAAATTTTACTATCATATTCTGTTTTACTGATTATATATTATTTTAAACTTAGACACAGAAACCCTTTTAAAACTTTATCAGAAAGTTGATATGCAGTTAGTATCTTTAATACAATCCTTCCTGATTCTGATACATTCAGTTAAACACAATCTAGCAAATATGAATTTTTTAAAACCGATAAAAACTAGAAACATTGCTCCATCATGCATAAAATATCCCATAAAGACTAAAGATAAATAGAAAATTAACCATGCCATTAATGTAGCTACTTCTTTTTTGTTTTCTCGAAAAACTACAAAGAACAAGTCAAAACTTGTAAAATGAGATTCCAAAAAAGATTAGCAACTGTAATTAATAATAAATTGCTATATACTTAGTCATGCACGAGCGAAAAATGAATGATTTATAAATGGCAACAATGTTAATGAGGCAGATATTTTTTTATTTATATTTTGTATTCAAATTTGTCTAATTACAACTAAGAAATGAGAAATCGCCTGAAAACAACCAGAACGGACATTTCTCATTATATATATATATATATATATAATGCAACAGCAGCTTAGTAAATTCGTATCTTAAAATAATTATGGTTACGTTTAACAAGGCATTAAAAATGATTCAATTTTGTGCATTGCTGAGATAATTGGCTGTACGTTTTACGAAATCAAATAGAAAAAAATTCCAATCTATACCTTTAGCGCAAAAAGAGTTTTCGCCATTTTGTTTTATTAATAATAAAATTAAAATATATCGTTACAAATAATTTTCAGAAACACTTTTGGTGTATTTGGTCACACTTTTTTTTAAACATTTTTCAATACATTTTATGTGTGCAATTTGCAAGTTTAATGCAGTTTTAGAAACTACCAAACTCTTATAATGTGTGAGGTAAATTATTCTATATTATTTTATTGATTAAAAGGGATAGTACAGTACGCAATATTTTTAAAATAATAGCAAAAACATGTTATTTCAATATTATTATCACATTTTAAAGAAAATGAAATGGAAATTGAATGCTGTTTAATGCTATCCTTCTATTACAATAATAGTTCCTAAAATATTGTAACTAATATAAAACTAACATAGAAATATCTAAGTTAAATTTAATTAAAAAAGCTAAATGTCATGTTAGTCATGACAGTTTGCATGCTAAAATTTTCATATTATGTATATGCACAAATATTTTGGAAAATTTTAGTGATGCAGTTCAATTTAAAATAACACACTTACTTAAATTAAGAAATCCTTTATAAATTTTCAGAATTTTTATAAACAAGTTGCAAGGATCGTTTAATATATTGACAAATAAAATTTTTAATAATATTTTACTATCATACTTTTTTTTATTGATTAGACATTGTTTATAACTCAGATACAAAAGTCCTTTTAAAGCTTCATCAGAAAATTGATACGCAGTTAGCATTTTAGTTACAATCCTTTTCAATCATGATAAATCCATTTAAACACAATTTAGCAAATATTCATTTTTTAAAAACAACAAAAATTTAAAAAATTCTCACATCAATCATAAAAGGATCAATAAAGATAATAAATAGAAGGTTAAACGTGTCATTAATGTAGCTACTACTTGTAATCACGAAGAACTACAAAAAACATGCCAAAATTTGCAAAATGATATTCCCAAAGAAAATAAGTTGCTGCAATTAATAATGAATTAATATATACTTAATTATTAACAAGCGAGAAATAAATGATTCATTAATGGTGACAAAGTTAATAAAGCAGACATTCTTTCTTGTTCATATGTCTGCTCTTTTTCGTATTGTAATTTGTCTAATAACAACTTAGAAATGATAAATTGCTGTCAAACACTCAGAATTGGCTTTTCAGCTTGTATAACAAAATAATAATAATAATAATAGTAATAATATCTCAAAAATAAATTGCGATACATCTTTCAAACAAATTGCATTTGAACGTGCATTTTTTTTTTTTTTTGTCTATTCGACGGTGTAAAAATTAAAAATGTGCAATGTTTAGAAGTATCAAGCAGGGCGGTCGTTCTGCCAAGCCAAGCTAGGAAAAAAAAATTGTAATTTAAGAAATTACATCAACCATTTGAAAAATGTTTCTCTCGAAACATTTATCTATCATTTTAAGCTAAATACCAGTTATTTCATTGTGTATTATCCGTACCACTGCTATAAATGACTTTATACGTGCTGCAATTTGAAGGTACGGTTCTTTTAAGTTACATCACTCCATTGTTGCCAATCATAAAAGTATGGTGACAATGGAGTGATGTAACTTAAACGAACCGTACCTTCAAATAATATCAGCATAAAAGTTGGCGACGAAAGAAACGTTTCAAACTATGTAACATTGTTGGTGCGAAAGTAATCATTCTTAAAATACAGCTTTGGCATATACTGTTATACTTGTAAGACTTTGGCATATACTGTTTGATTTTACAGAGCAGAATTTTGGTGATGGAGGTTTTAAACCAAAGGCGATCGCAGAACATGCATCTGTGAATGGGTCCATCAGACATTGAATCAAAAAAGTTTTTTTCCAGTTTTTTCCAAGCCGATTGCTTTTTAGTTTTCTTTTTAGGTAGTGGAAAATCAAGAGTAATAGCTATAACATTTTCCGACTTCTTAGAATCACTATTGGCCCTCAAATTTTCCTTGTTAGAACCCACCGATTGTAAAACGCCATTACTAGTGGATTGGTCGCCCTCGAGACATGATGTTTTACAATTAATCGGTTCGGCATTAAATTGCTTCCTTTAACGTGATCGCCTTTCGACACGTAATTGGTTTTAAGCGGCTCGATAATCTTTTTATTTTCTTGTTTTTTGCATTGAAAGACGTTTTTGCGCCAAACCAAATACAGTACTACTTAGTTATCCCGTCGATCAATTTCGCCAAATGATACGAATCGCGGATCTAATAAGCAACTTATACATGTTGACTAAATTTTTATTTTAAATAACAAAAGAACAAATAAATTAGTAAAACATTAATAAAAAGTCGAAATAAAAATCATTTTATGATTGTTTAAGTACGCGTATTGTGTTTAATGTCATTGAATGCGACATTCACGGTCATTCATTTCTTTGGCTTCGGCTTTTTCCGTATCTGTTAATTTCAGTCTACAAATTTGTTAGTTTTCTCTTTTATTACAATGATTTTAAACATTTTAATTTCCTATTAAAATAAAAATTCTTCTAAAAGTAAAGAATTTAATTTAAATTCAAACAAAAATTCTTCTAAAGGTAAAGAATTTAACTTAAATTCAAAAGTGACCACGTCATTTTGTCAATCCTCCACCGAAAACAACAACCATTTTCCAATGGTAAAAAAAAAAAAAAAAAAAAAAAAAGCAACCATGTTTGTAATATTGTATCTTAAAATAATTATGATAAAGAAATGTGGATTTATAAATGTTTTAATTTTGTGCATGATGGGACAAGTAGCTTTAGTTCTATGAAACAAGATACAGAAAAATTACAATGTACCACTTTGGTATATAAAGAATGTTCAATGGCATATAAAGAATGTTCTATAATTTTTTATATTTATATTCAAATAAAACGATATCTTAATAAATGATTTTAAGGAAATTTTGAAAAACACATAAATTTCCAATGGGTTTTATGTGTTTAATTGTCTGAGCGAAGCGAAATCTTATACACATAGTATGTAATGATATTAAAAGTCAAAAAAAATTCTTTCGTCAAACAAATCTCAGAGAAATACTTGTCGGATTTCGATTCTGTTTGTACCAGAAGGTACCTATGAAAGTAACCTGCTGAATACCCCTACTTTCAAAAATTAGTTCCAAATAGTTTAAAGGTTATATTAAAAAAAAGACTGATAAAAAAGCACAATTTATTTGCATACGTCACAGAAATTTCGTGTGCGTCATTTTTCACCAGATGGATATTTTCTTAGACAAGCGAATCAGAGAACATGGAGCAAATAGCAATTGTCTGCGTGAAACAAAGTCTAATACATCAGATACGAAATGATATTAAAAATCAAGCATAATTCTTTCGCCAAGCAAATCTGAAAAAAAATACATGTCGGATTTTTATTTTGACTCTAACAGAAGGCGTGGCCCAGAGGGTCTGACCTCTCAACTGGTAAACGGCAGGTGCTGGGTTCGAACCCAATCGCGGCCGTCGGCCTAACCGTTCGGAGTTTTCGTGGTTTTCTTCGAACCTTGCGTAAATACGGGTTAGGTTCCCTTTGAAAGACCCCCACGAAGGGCATCCCTCCCCCTGGGCCTATATCCCTTGCGCAGATAATCGGCCGACACAAAATACAATAACAATAACAATGTGAGAAGGTAATTATGAAGGTAACCTACTGAATGCACATACTAACAGAAAATAGATTCAAATAGTTTAAAAATGACATTTAAAACTGAAAAAAAGCACACTTTATTTGCATACGTCGCACAAATTTGGAGTGCGTCATTTTTCGCTGGCTGAATGTGTTCATAGACAATCGAATTACTTGGAGTAAATAGAAAACATTTACACACGCAGTAATATTGAAGTACAATAAAACATTAAAATGTATAAAGCAAGAAAAGAAATATGTTATATTTTTTCCTATTTATAAAAAACATTGATTTTGAGATAATCTCTCAATAGCATTTTTTAATCGCCAAAAGAATATTTTATACTTCGCGTGTGAAAATTAAATCTACTATATGTCTTAAATAAAATATTTCGATTCATGACGTCATTTCTTCTTATTTTATTTATTTTTTATAACACGCTTTTAACTTACATTTTGTTTGTGTATGGAAGTCAATTCTCGTGACTAATTTTATGGCGCGATTTTTTTCTAACGGCCATTTGGCGAAAACCTCGTTTTCGAATGCTGGTTACATATGAATTTTTAAATTATCTTCCATTATTTTAAAAAGCAGTTTACAGTAAGTAAAAAATAAAAAATAATAATTAATAACCATAGAAGCAAAAAATGTACATAATTTTTAAAAAGAAAATTAAAGTAAATGAGCATTTTATTAATAAACACGTGTTTGACATCTGTGCAATTTTTCACCCATTTTCTTTAGACATAGAGTCTTGAAATTAGGAATATGTATACAGGGTGATTCAGCTCGTCGGTGACAAACTTTAAGGATCGATAGAGCACACCTAGACGAACATTTTTGAATAGGGAATGTAGGGTCCCTGACGCGATGGTAAGGCGCTAGGCGCTTTCGAAAATTTGGGTGCCGAAATTCGAAACGTCATAAAAACTAGGGAAATGGTTAGATTTTCTTGCTTGTTGCGTCGAAATGATTCTGTTTGTTTAGACGTTCTTCAGTACCAATTTGATAAGCGTATCTCTTAAAACATGGATAGGGGGCGCTGCAGACTTTGGAGAGCTGGACAACAACTTTAAGCCCGTTATTTTGATAATTTAACACATGCTCGCCAAAGTTTATACTCTAACTTAAAGTTTGAACCCAAAAGTAGAGCCCTGCAAAAAGCGTAAGAGCCGGAATAAAATGTCAAAGTACAGGGTGGTCGAAACTCGAAGGCTCCTAAGAGATAAACAAACAGATTTCTTGACTTATGGCATGCATTTTCATGATTCTGTTTGCTGGGGCTCTCTGAAACTCAGTTGAAAGGTACAAAAAGAAACATCGATAGGGGGCGCTTTGGGCAAAAAACATAATTTGTTGACATTTCGGACGCTAACTGGAAACGGGGCGCTACGATCAGTTAGAAACAAAACAAGAGAGTAATTTACTTATCATAAGAAGCTATTAAAACTGCAGTTTGTTTGTTTTTTTTAACAAACATAGCTGGTTTCAATCATGCACAATGCGCGCAATAAAATTTACATAAGGTGCTTTTTGCTGATTTATGCAAAAGATATCGTACCATATCGATATGCAAAAGATACGTAATGCGTAGACGACAACGCGAGATGACGTAGTTGTATGCGCAGACACGTCTTTTGAACGTGCGGTACCTACTTAAGCTTCGGGTTACTTGTCTGCAGATCGGTAGTAGGATGGAACGGTACACAAACTCTGAATTGGCTGACATGCATTTGGCGTATGGCGCTGTTGGTTGTAATGGACGAGCCACTCAGCGGTTGTACGCCGAGCGTTACCCCAACAGGCAAATCCCCTGCCATGCCTTCTTCGCTCGAGTACACCAGAGGTTGTCCACAACGGGATCTTTCGACGGAGGCAGGCCTGAACGGGAGCGATCAGTGAGCACCCCCGACAACGAAGAGGCTGTGCTTAACCTGGTTGAGGACAGCCCAGGTCTTAGCACGAGAGATATCGCCAGACATGTTGGCATTTCGCAAGCAACTGCGTGGCGCATCTTACGTTCCCGGAATCTGCACCCCTACCACATCCAGCGGGTGCAGTTGCTCAGAGAGCAGGATTTTGGCCCTCGAGTGGAATTCTCCAGATGGTACTTGGCGATGAGATCCAGGGATCCCCGTTTTGTAAACAGCATTTTGTTTACGGACGAGTCCACCTTCAGCCGGGAGGGAATGTGGAACGCCCACAACAGTCATGTGTGGTGTGATGAAAATCCACATGAAACCAGAAGCCGAGCAGCCCAGGAGCGTTTCTCAGTAAATGTGTGGGCCTGCATTCTGGGGGATTGCCTCATTGGCCCTTATTTGTTACCTGAACGGCTGACAGATGGAAATTACCTGATTTTCCTGGATCAAGTGCTGCCGCAGCTTCTGGAGGAGGCGCACGTACCCGAAGGTTCGCGTCGCCAGATGTGGTTCCAGCACGATGGAGCTCCGGCCCATTACACGAACGACGTGCGTCTCCATCTAAACGCAAGGTATGGCCAGCGGTGGATCGGGCGTGGGGGTCCAGTTCACTGGCCTGCCCGATCACCAGACCTCACCTGCTTGGATTTCTTCCTTTGGGGTTACCTGAAGGCCGAGGTATACCATACACCTGTCAGCAGTGCTGAAGAACTTGTGGCGCGCATTGTGGCAGCTGCAGGGCAGATCAGAGATACTCCTGGCATTGTTGGAAACACACACTCCTCAATGCGACGGAGGTGCGAAGCCTGCATCATGGCCCAAGGTCGAAATTTCGAGCATCTTCTGTAGTGTTATTTTTTGTAAATAAATTTCCAGTATCATTGATGTTTTTGGTCTAAATTTATTCAGATGTGTTGAGCAGAGGTAGAAAATTTGTTTTCATTATTACTAACTGATCGTAGCGCCCCGTTTCCAGTTAGCGTCCGAAATGTCAACGAAATATGTTTTTTGCCCAAAGCGCCCCCTATCGATGTTTCTTTTTGTACCGTTCAACTGAGTTTCAGAGAGCCCCAGCAAACAGAATCATGAAAATGCATGCCATAAGTCAAGAAATCTGTTTGTTTATCTCTTAGGAGCCTTCGAGTTTCGACCACCCTGTACTTTGACATTTTATTCCGGCTCTTACGCTTTTTGCAGGGCTCTACTTTTGGGTTCAAACTTTAAGTTAGAGTATAAACTTTGGCGAGCATGTGTTAAATTATCAAAATAACGGGCTTAAAGTTGTTGTCTAGCTCTCCAAAGTCTGCAGCGCCCCCTATCCATGTTTTAAGAGATACGCTTATCAAATTGGTACTGAAGAAAGTCTAAACAAACAGAATCATTTCGACGCAACAAGCAAGAAAATCTAACTATTTCCCTAGTTTTTATGACGTTTCGAATTTCGGCACCCAAATTTTCGAAAGCGCCTAGCGCCTTACCATCGCGTCAGGGACCCTACATTCCCTATTCAAAAATGTTCGTCTAGGTGTGCTCTATCGATCCTTAAAGTTTGTCACCGACGAGCTGAATCACCCTGTATAATCTTGGGAGCAATACAGGAATTGGACATTATTATTATTTTTAATTCGATTCCTAAGTAGGGCAAAAGGGGGAATTTACTGAAACCCTTCAGACATGAGTCCGTTGCTTAACCCATTAACGATCAAAGCATTTTCATTGCTAAGATGTCAAAATAAATGAATGACACCGGTAATTAAGAACAAATATATTTCTAAATAAGAAAACGTGATTTTCCACATACATAATAAAAGAGATATTTCTAGATAAAAATACCAGTGCCAGTGTTGCATATCGGAATTAAAATTTTGTGGTTTCGTGACGAAACCAATGAATGTTAAAGGGTTAAATCTTTTACCGCCGGTTTTTCAGAAAAGAAATTTTTCATTAAATGAATCGCGAAATTGTTTTGATAAAATGAGGTTAATTTCACTATAAAATGTAACTGGTGGGAAGAATAAAGTATTCTGGGGACTTCAAGTAGTACAATTACCAGTCACTCATCCCAGGGGATTAATGATTACATTTGATCTCCTGTGGGCAAATCAGCATTAGGTTCCACAATGAATATTTGTGGGAAAATATTAATGACATTTTTTTAAAAAGTGTATATGAATTTATTTATTTTTTCGTAATTCTACGATTAAATTCTTTTATTTTCATTATTTCAGTTTATCGCAGTTATATGTCTAATTAAAGGTTTTTTCTCATTTTTCTTACTTATCGCAAGTATTTGAATCTTTTTTCTCCGCATTCTCGCTCAGACTAATCCCTCTGAGGGAAGTCCTAGTTCGTAAATTGAATGTAATTTTATGCATTTAAAAACGCATAAGATTAACTATTTTCGATAATATTATTGATAACAAAGATTAGTAAAATAAAAATATACATTGCATATAATGCCTAAAAAAATTTTATTATAATATTATTATCCCATTTAAAAGTAAGAATGATATTTATATTGAAATAAAAAATTAATATTAACCTATTATAGCAGTACGCTAAAATATATCTTAGTATCAAACAAACGTCATTTAATTTTAAATGCAACTAAAAAGTTAAATGTCATGAAATGCTCGAAAGTTTTGTTATTAAAGTTTTCATGTTATGATTTTTGTTTTCATGAAGTATTCTATACGCTAAAGAAATAATTACGGCTCTGTGTATCGGAATAAACTCAAGATGAACTTTTTTATCACCATAAAAGTAAGTGGGGCAAAATATACCTTTTCTTGAATATTTCCAGCTGACCGAACAATTGCATAATACAGGATTGTTCGCTCAATTTTGAAAATTCATTTAGTAACATGTTTTTATTAAGCATTATGATTGAATTAAAAATAACAGCACGTGTTATCTCTGTTGCATACAAAGTGACCACTTTTGGTGATGTTCGCACATATCATTGAGATTGGTGTGATTTAAAGCCCTATATTAGGAAGTTTGAGAATCGATAAAATTTTTCTGTTAAAATCACATTTTCTTCATTTTACAACGGCATAGCTTTCAGAAAATTCAGTTTTGGAAACCACTTATCAGCCTATCAACATGGAATTTTTTGTGTGTAAGTATGTCTGTATGTGACAGAAATTTTGTGAACTCTTTATCTCAAGAACTATTGCACACTATTTAATAAAACGTCAGTTTTAGTTAGACGTTGACATGCATGCATTGGTGTTTAGTGGCTTATATTGTAAATCATTAACAGTTGGCGATCATTTTTTTTCGTCATCATCATCACTATTTTCTCAATAACTATACCTTAAAACCTAATGCACTGAATTTTTTTAAGTTTTATTTTTCTTTAAACATTGGCCTAAGTACTGTAAAGTGCCCTATACAGAGACTCGTTCTGGGAAAGGGGCGATATCCAATAACGTATAATCAAGACAGTTGTAGTTTTTGTTGGTTATGTCATTCCTTGCAGTTAACTATTAAATGGATATGGGATAATTAATGGGAATAAAAATAGTATATACTCTCAATTATACGACATCCGATTAATCTACACCCTCGGTTAACCAACCCTCTTATATAATCCCCTTTTCTTAAGAATATGGCTTATTGTAACATATTGTGACGAAAAATCGAACAATATTATAATAAGTGTGTCAGTTCAGCACCAAGTACTTTAAGAAGCATTGGATTAGATTGATATTTGATAGTGGATCCAGGATTTAGCTATATTTTGGGTTATTTTGGTTAAATTATTCGAAAATAAAGAACATTTCTTTTTTGTGATAATGCTTATCTAACGCTATCCAGTCGATTTTCAAATTTTCCATTCATTAAAAACTGTAAGTATTCACATATTTTATTTTCAGTATGAAAACTTACTGCAATATGCAGACCTGTCGATACTAAAGAGTCCCTGCAAGGCCCGCACTCCGCACTCGGGCTCCCTCTCAGCCAATTGGTGATAGAGGTCCTGTCATCTTGTCACCATGCAGTCCCGAAGAGCTGGCTTTACGATCAGTCTATAGACGTTGAAACCTGGCTTGCCTTGAAAACCGAGCGATCTGCTGTGTCGCCTTTTTGGTAACCTCCGAGAGGACGACGACACATCCACACAAGCCCATTATCCGTGACCACCGAACTCATAAAAGAGTCACAACAAAAGGACAATCGTCCTCAACCTGCTTCCGTCCAGTATCTTTACTATGACAGCTGTCGGGCTCCCGGTCTCCTCCCCCCACGTAAGGGGTTGGCTCAGAACCCCCTGAAAGGACAACCACAGACGGAGTGGATAAAATAAATCATGAAAAAAGGCCTGGTTTGCGTAAGATGAAGATAATTTTCCATCAGAAAATGCACGTTTGCTGCTAGAGTGATAGCAATATGGAAAGGGTATGTTTGCGAATAAACATTTCTGTCAATCAATCTATCTTTAAATTATTATCATAGCGACCATTGCTGGAGTCGTCTTGGCAACGCAGGTAAATTATATCCTACCCCTGCTAATCGTAGGCAAATCAAATTCCCTGAGCTCATGTACAATAGGAGTCATAAAGAACGGGCAGGTTCTGCTGAGCGACAGTAATGTCAGCTGCCATTTCCTTTATATAAAAGTAGAATGAATTGGAATATGATCTGTTTCAAAATGCACCTTGTTCGCCTAATTTGGCTACTTGTGTCTTCTACCTATTCTCACGACTAAAAATTTTTACGATTCCAAACTATTTTTTACAAAAGTGCATTGTTAAAAAATATCTTGAAAAATTTCCGATGTTTTTAAAGACTATCCATTTTCTTACCAAAGTGACCGCTCGGTGAGCGTTTAAGATCGTAGCCATTGACCAGAAAATAGACAGACTGTAAAAACAAAAATAATTTTTCACGATATTTTTAGAAGTGTCAAAATAAAATTAGCTGTCGCCAACTGTTTTGGAGGACATGAAGAATCACGCTTTCGTGATGGCATTTAATGACTTTGGAACATCGTTGGATGAATTGCAAATATAAAATAAGCTTTTTAAGAAAAAAATATCAACCGACTTCAAAAAAGCGCTAAAAAGAATTAAATAATTCTTTAAAGTTCTCTAAGGCCAAAACGTTATCCAATAAGCACACATCGGATATTAGATACCGGCATAAAAAACGGTTAAATTTAATATGTATAATTTAATGTCCACCAAACATAGATTTTAGAGATAATATTATTTTACAAGAGATGAATTGACATATTTATGATTTATTTTATGAATATATACATATAAAAAGTAATGAATTACATTTTTAAGTTGGTGCCAAACAATCACAATCGATAATGATTATCCCCATTTTAATTATGGCACTAGGTATAATTTAGCTACAATTCTTAATATACATCAAATAGAGTTTGGCACCAACTTCAAAAAGTAATTCATTACTTTTTATATGTATATATTCATAAAATAAATCATAAATATGTCAATTCATCTCTTGTAAAATAATATTATCTCTAAAATCTATGTTTGGTGGACATTAAATTATACATATTAAATTTAACCGTTTTTTATGCCGGTATCTAATATCCGATGTGTGCTTATTGGATAACGTTTTGGCCTTAGAGAACTTTAAAGAATTATTTAATTCTTTTTAGCGCTTTTTTGAAGTCGGTTGATATTTTTTTCTTAAAAAGCTTATTTTATTTCCTACTTTTTAGTTATGCATACCGTAATACATAATTATGTGTACTGGCACACGATAGCTCTTTGCAATGCAATATTAATGTACGCACTTTGCTAAGTTCTGATGTATTCAGTTTACTTGTCACTGTTTGATTGTCAACTTTTCTGAAACCACTTACAATATCGGTTAGTATCGTTGTGAATCTTAAGATTTTTTTTGTATGGTAACTTCTTCGGACAAGATCTGCCACTTCGAAAAGCTACCGCATTTATGAAATCTTAGTCTGCATCGAATCCTACGGTAGTAGTAGGAAAAGGACAGTACGGGCTCAGCCGGAGGGGCTGAGGGGCCGCCCCTCCGCACCCCTCCGGTTGCCCCTCCGCACCCCTCCGGCTGCCCCTCCGCACCCCTCCGGCTGTCCCACCTCCGGCTGCCCCTCTTGCTCCCACCGTGCCACCGCCACCCTCCTGCTCCCACCATCTCACCGCCACCCTCCTGCGCCCCCTAGTGGAAAAAAGGAACATTCTATTCTAACAGGATAGGTGAACAACCTTCCCTAATTAAAAATATTATCAATCACATCTCAACATTGAATCATACTATAAGATGAAGATTAAATTTGTATTTGAATTTTAAACAACCGTAATTTTAATGAGTATTATTAATTAAGCGAAACAATTAAAATTTCAGTTTTTAACCATTTTATTTAGATTTCTTCAACTACAAGATGAGATTATCAATTTAACTCAAGAAAGTTAAACATATATTTGAATTTTGCTTGATAGACATCTTAATGAGTAGTATTAATTAAGTAAAAACAATAGAAAATATCCAGTTTTATAGAAAAAGACTGATTTCTTACGATTTTTATCAACTATATGATCAATGTAACACTTAAAAGTTGAAAGTTAAACATGTATCCTAGTTTTTCAACAGCTATAGCCTTAATGAGTATCGTTAATTAAGTAAAAAAACAATGGAAAATATCAAGTTTTATGGAAAAAGACTGATCTCTTACGATTTTTATCAACTTAAGAGAGAAAACTTAAACACACATTTCAGTTTTTCAAACGCTATAACCTTAATGAGTAGTATTAATTAAGTAAAAACAATAGAAAATATCCAGTTTTATAGAAAAAGACTGATTTCTTACGATTTTTATCAACTATATGATCAATGTAACACTTAAAAGTTGAAAGTTAAACATGTATCCTAGTTTTTCAACAGCTATAGCCTTAATGAGTATCGTTAATTAAGTAAAAAAACAATGGAAAATATCAAGTTTTATGGAAAAAGACTGATCTCTTACGATTTTTATCAACTTAAGAGAGAAAACTTAAACACACATTTCAGTTTTTCAAACGCTATAACCTTAATGAGCATTCATAATTAAGTAAAAAACAATGGAAAATATCGATTTTTATAGAAAAAGACTGATTTCTTACGATTTTTATCAACTGCAAAAGAAATTTAAGCATGCATTCCAGTTTTGGACAACCATTTCCTTCATGAACATTATTAATTAAGCAAAACAACAGAAAATATTAAATTTTTAACTGATTTCTTCATATTTATTTTTTTTTTTTTTTTATATATATATATAAAATCAGAATACACAACTTAAAATAGAAATTTAAACATATTTTTTAATTTTTGAACAGTCGTTACCTCAAAGAGTTTCAATAATTAAACAATTAACAAAGGAAACTAATGATTTTTTAACGAAAAAAGACGAATTAAACGAATTTGGTTAACTTTTACTCTAAATGGAAATTTCATCATACTTTTATATACTAACTAAGTAGAATTTTAATGCATAAACGAACACATTTCAGTAAATATTCAACGCACACGCAAATATGAAAACAACACCTGCTTCTTGTGACGTCATATTGAAACCAAAAGTTATTCCTCCGAAGTCCCTCACCATACCTTTTCACCCCCATCTCCCCCAATTTTTTACCTTAGGTAGGGAAATGGACAATGCAATGACCTCTCATTCTTGTATATTTAGAAGTCTGGGAGAAAAAAAGAGAAATTTTATACACTCCAATTTCATAACAGTTACCGCAATATCCCAAAATTTTAATTTTGGAAGACATAATCAGTATAATTAATTAAACAAAATAATAAAAATATTATTTTTTAAGATGAAAAGGTGAATTTAAGCGAATTTGATTAGTTTTACAATAGTCTTTTGAACAACAACTTAGAAATATAGATTTCTAACAGAAGAATTAAACGTATATTTTAATTTTAACAACAAAAACTTAACAAGTATCATTAATTCAACAAAAATAAATATCAATTTTAAAGAAAAGACGAATTTGAATAATTTTACACTAGTATTTTCAAAAGCAACATAGAAATATCAATACTTATTCACATATTTCACTTATTCACTGTATTCAGTACTATATTTAATAAATATGGATACAATTTAAGAATTTTCTAATCTATAATTAAATATTAGCTGTATATTTAATGTTACCCATGTTTTCAACATTAGTTCATAAACGTGAATTTTGTATTTTAAATACCATGTATTCAGGTTCAGATTATTTTCACTTGAAAACATACAGAATTTTTTAACAGAGTTTGTTTTTGAAATCATTGAAGCAACTGTATTTAATATTTTTAACACCAATTTTCTAAGATTTTCTAACATTTTCCGATTATACATTCTTCAGAAGTACATTTCTAAATGTTACAATCACTTTACATATCGAAAAGATATCATTGAAGCAACTGTATTTAATATTTTTAATACCAATTTTCTAAGATTTTTTAACATTTTCCGGTTATACATTCCTCAAAAGTTATTATTACGTATTCTAAACAATAGAAAATATTAATTTTAAGAATAAAAAGACGAATTTAAACAAATTTTATTAGTTTTACACTATTTTTTCTCACCTCCAACACGGATATATCAATTTTAACAGAAGAATTAAACGTATATTTTAGTTTTTAACAACAAAAATGTAATAAGTATCATTAATTAAACAAAAATAAATATCAATTTTCAAGAAAAGACAATTTTTTACACAAATTTTCAACTTTGAAATACATTTGCTTACATATATTGTTACAGTATATTACTAAACTTAAACTTTTTAAAAAGTTTGAATGTCTTTACAAAGGTTCATACTTATATTTTTCACGTCTTGACTGCATTCGAAATCTTACAATAAAAGTATACTTTTATTATTATTATTATTATTATTCTAGAAAACCTAAAAAATCGTTTCTTGCTGCTTTAGACACTTGACATATTAAAACTACTCTACCCATATAATTAATCAAATTAGGACATGATTCATCTTACACTTCAAAATTTCTGAATTTTTACAATACTTATTTTCATCAAACTTTATTCTTGATCCTATATATTTTAATAGCACAGAATTTTAACATCTGTTTTTATCTACTTATCAAAAAATTATTAAAACACCCAACAACATTTTCCAAATATGAATATTATCTTTACAATTTAATAATGCAAAACATACACGAATACAAAGTTTAATTTTTACAAACATTTCATATTTCAAATCAAACTATTCGAAATTTTCACAACATAAGAGCAAACATTAGACGAACTTTTTAACATTAATATTGCTTACATCTTTTCATCATAACTTTTAACTATGATAATTATCCATTTTTAGGTTGATTGTCGAAAAACTGTAACTGAAATTACATAAACTTAATGTAAAAAACCATGTTCTCACACAATTTCTTGAAATTCAACAAAGAATTGACTATTACTCCAATACTTATCTACTTCAATCTCGACTCTCGATAGTATATAGATATTGCATCATTACATACTTACAACTCTTTTCAAACGTTTATCAGAAAATCAAGTCAATCAAAGTCTAGTAGTTATTACATACCTGTTCCTCAGAAATATTACTATCATATGAAACAGTAAAGAAAATTAATAGATATTTAATATTTAATAACTTCATACGTGAAATTACTGCTGAATAAGAATACTAATAATAAAAAAAATCAACTGTTGGACAAAAAAATAGTACAGATTACCGAAAATTCAACTACTTAACAATTACTACTTAACAATTTTCTACAAAAATTACAAAAATTAACAAATGAATGACAAGTTAGAGAAATAACTAAAAAAAAAAAAAAAATAATGAACATATTTACAAATTTATTAAAATCACACCTTTTTCTGGATTACAAACCACAATTTCTTGAAAAATTTAACACCGAATTTGTAAGATTTTAATCCTAGTATTACATACACTCAATAAATATTCAAAATTAAAAAAAAATAATTTTTTAGTCTCATTAATAAGCAGAAATTCTATATTAAAAGAATATTTTCATAGTAGTACTTATAAAAATGAGAGTTTACAAACTGATTTTCATAATTTTATCACATTTAAACTTAATATTTTACATAAAACATTATTTAATCAAATTTTATGCTTTCTAATTCAGTAAAATTCAATACTTTTTTAGTTTTTAAACCAATACCACAATATTTATTTACATCAAACTTGATTCTTCACCTTTTATATTTCCACATTACACACGTGAGATAAATACTAACTTGGATCAGGAGTTGAAGTCAATTGATTCCATTCGATTTTCATCATGTACGCATTGCTCCTACACGAAATTTCTTACTGCTATAATCATCTAATGTATTAAAACTAATCTACTCATATTTTTAATCAATTCATCAGATGTTTCATCTCGCACTTCTGAATTATCGTGCATCAAGTTGCTTAAAATATAAATACTATCTTTATAGTTTTAATGATATATAGTATACATGGTTTATCTTGAGTTAGCACTTCCATAGTATTAATCAAATTATATGTTTCATCTTGCACTTGATCTTAATGTTTTCATCTTGCATCTGAATTATCGTCCATCGAGTTTTTTAAATAATAATATATTTATAGTTTTTGATTATACATAGCATGTACAAATACAATCTTTAATTTTAACATTTCATATTTCAAATAACCTATTTCCGAAACCAAGCTATGTGAATTTACCACAATGCTTATTATCATAGAATAATTTGTGTTTCACACTTTTCTAAAAATTATCAGATATGTACCCCTCAGAGAAATTACTATCATATGAATAAATGAAGAAAATTTAATTTATATTAAATGTACACGAAATTGATTGCAATATACATGTATTTAATAAAAATAAATAGGCGATTATTTATACATTAAACCTTTACTAAATATATATTTCTTTCATTATACAGATGTTTCAACAAGATGAACCAAAACAGCAGCAAACTTCAGAAATTAATGATCCAAATGATTCATCCCTAGCACATGTAGCGTTAACGAATAACACATATGTGAGTACTTATATGAGAAATACTAGAATTCGTATATGAAACGTAATTAGAGTAAATACAAAATGATTTGTCTTACTACCTACACTTTAACAAGTGCTTTTTACCTATATTATTGAAGAGAATCCTAACTGTGTCCATTTATTTCTACTACAGATGTGCTCTATTTGCTACAAACACTTCTTAAGTAAATAGAATTTAACAGAACATACAAAAATCTATACAGATGGAAAACCTTACACTTGGAAAGATTACCATAAATGCTGTTTTCAAGGAGACGTGAATAAAAAATGCACACATCATCATATAAAGCATCGTCAGATATATGTAAACTTAGCGAAGATATTCAAAAATTAGTCAGACTTTTGTAGAATTTAGAAATAAAGGAAGATATTTAGGCTATTTATCCATCATATTTTCACAACACCTACCACAATATCTCAAACTTAAAATTTGGAAGACATACACACTGCTGAAAAGTAATTTTGTTATTCTTCTAACCGATATGAATGTATAGATATTATTTTGCAGTGTATTCTTTGAATGCTCACATTAAATATTCTTTTATATGCATATATCGTTGTGTTTATTTTTCTAATACCTATTACATTAATGAAATACATAACATTTTAAGTGAAATAACACTCCCACAACTTAAAAAATGCATAAGAACATACAAAAAATAATCAGATGTATGAAAAAATATACAAGTTTACAAAATAATTTCATTGTTTTCTAGAAATATTAACAAAAAATATTTACAATATGAAAAAATTGCAAAAGTGAAAAGAAAAAACACAAATGTAAAAACAAAAACCACAAAGTGAAAAACTCATAACAAAGTTTTTGAAAAAAAATATTTACAACAAAATTTTTTTTTTACAAAAACCAAAACTTCCAAAAATATTTTTTTCAAAAATTTTTTTTTTCAAAAACATTTTTTACAAAAAATTTTTTTTTGAAAATAAGTTTTTACAAAAGTAAAAAATAAAAAATCACAACGTTAAAAATATGAAAAATTTTAGTTAAAAAAAGTGTAAAAAAAATTGCAAAAAAAGTTGCAAAAATTTCAAAAAAAAGTTACGAAAAAAGTATCAAAATTTTTGTTCTTTTTTTGCAATTTTTTTTACACTTTTTTTAACTAAAATTTTTCATATTTTTAACGTTGTGATTTTTTATTTTTTACTTTTGTAAAAACTTATTTTCAAAAAAAAATTTTTTGTAAAAAATGTTTTTGAAAAAAAAAATTTTTGAAAAAAATATTTTTGGAAGTTTTGGTTTTTGTAAAAAAAAAATTTTGTTGTAAATATTTTTTTTCAAAAACTTTGTTATGAGTTTTTCACTTTGTGGTTTTTGTTTTTACATTTGTGTTTTTTCTTTTCACTTTTGCAATTTTTTCATATTGTAAATATTTTTTGTTAATATTTCTAGAAAACAATGAAATTATTTTGTAAACTTGTATATTTTTTCATACATCTGATTATTTTTTGTATGTTCTTATGCATTTTTTAAGTTGTGGGAGTGTTATTTCACTTAAAATGTTATGTATTTCATTAATGTAATAGGTATTAGAAAAATAAACACAACGATATATGCATATAAAAGAATATTTAATGTGAGCATTCAAAGAATACACTGCAAAATAATATCTATACATTCATATCGGTTAGAAGAATAACAAAATTACTTTTCAGCAGTGTGTATGTCTTCCAAATTTTAAGTTTGAGATATTGTGGTAGGTGTTGTGAAAATATGATGGATAAATAGCCTAAATATCTTCCTTTATTTCTAAATTCTACAAAAGTCTGACTAATTTTTGAATATCTTCGCTAAGTTTACATATATCTGACGATGCTTTATATGATGATGTGTGCATTTTTTATTCACGTCTCCTTGAAAACAGCATTTATGGTAATCTTTCCAAGTGTAAGGTTTTCCATCTGTATAGATTTTTGTATGTTCTGTTAAATTCTATTTACTTAAGAAGTGTTTGTAGCAAATAGAGCACATCTGTAGTAGAAATAAATGGACACAGTTAGGATTCTCTTCAATAATATAGGTAAAAAGCACTTGTTAAAGTGTAGGTAGTAAGACAAATCATTTTGTATTTACTCTAATTACGTTTCATATACGAATTCTAGTATTTCTCATATAAGTACTCACATATGTGTTATTCGTTAACGCTACATGTGCTAGGGATGAATCATTTGGATCATTAATTTCTGAAGTTTGCTGCTGTTTTGGTTCATCTTGTTGAAACATCTGTATAATGAAAGAAATATATATTTAGTAAAGGTTTAATGTATAAATAATCGCCTATTTATTTTTATTAAATACATGTATATTGCAATCAATTTCGTGTACATTTAATATAAATTAAATTTTCTTCATTTATTCATATGATAGTAATTTCTCTGAGGGGTACATATCTGATAATTTTTAGAAAAGTGTGAAACACAAATTATTCTATGATAATAAGCATTGTGGTAAATTCACATAGCTTGGTTTCGGAAATAGGTTATTTGAAATATGAAATGTTAAAATTAAAGATTGTATTTGTACATGCTATGTATAATCAAAAACTATAAATATATTATTATTTAAAAAACTCGATGGACGATAATTCAGATGCAAGATGAAAACATTAAGATCAAGTGCAAGATGAAACATATAATTTGATTAATACTATGGAAGTGCTAACTCAAGATAAACCATGTATACTATATATCATTAAAACTATAAAGATAGTATTTATATTTTAAGCAACTTGATGCACGATAATTCAGAAGTGCGAGATGAAACATCTGATGAATTGATTAAAAATATGAGTAGATTAGTTTTAATACATTAGATGATTATAGCAGTAAGAAATTTCGTGTAGGAGCAATGCGTACATGATGAAAATCGAATGGAATCAATTGACTTCAACTCCTGATCCAAGTTAGTATTTATCTCACGTGTGTAATGTGGAAATATAAAAGGTGAAGAATCAAGTTTGATGTAAATAAATATTGTGGTATTGGTTTAAAAACTAAAAAAGTATTGAATTTTACTGAATTAGAAAGCATAAAATTTGATTAAATAATGTTTTATGTAAAATATTAAGTTTAAATGTGATAAAATTATGAAAATCAGTTTGTAAACTCTCATTTTTATAAGTACTACTATGAAAATATTCTTTTAATATAGAATTTCTGCTTATTAATGAGACTAAAAAATTATTTTTTTTTAATTTTGAATATTTATTGAGTGTATGTAATACTAGGATTAAAATCTTACAAATTCGGTGTTAAATTTTTCAAGAAATTGTGGTTTGTAATCCAGAAAAAGGTGTGATTTTAATAAATTTGTAAATATGTTCATTATTTTTTTTTTTTTTTTAGTTATTTCTCTAACTTGTCATTCATTTGTTAATTTTTGTAATTTTTGTAGAAAATTGTTAAGTAGTAATTGTTAAGTAGTTGAATTTTCGGTAATCTGTACTATTTTTTTGTCCAACAGTTGATTTTTTTTATTATTAGTATTCTTATTCAGCAGTAATTTCACGTATGAAGTTATTAAATATTAAATATCTATTAATTTTCTTTACTGTTTCATATGATAGTAATATTTCTGAGGAACAGGTATGTAATAACTACTAGACTTTGATTGACTTGATTTTCTGATAAACGTTTGAAAAGAGTTGTAAGTATGTAATGATGCAATATCTATATACTATCGAGAGTCGAGATTGAAGTAGATAAGTATTGGAGTAATAGTCAATTCTTTGTTGAATTTCAAGAAATTGTGTGAGAACATGGTTTTTTACATTAAGTTTATGTAATTTCAGTTACAGTTTTTCGACAATCAACCTAAAAATGGATAATTATCATAGTTAAAAGTTATGATGAAAAGATGTAAGCAATATTAATGTTAAAAAGTTCGTCTAATGTTTGCTCTTATGTTGTGAAAATTTCGAATAGTTTGATTTGAAATATGAAATGTTTGTAAAAATTAAACTTTGTATTCGTGTATGTTTTGCATTATTAAATTGTAAAGATAATATTCATATTTGGAAAATGTTGTTGGGTGTTTTAATAATTTTTTGATAAGTAGATAAAAACAGATGTTAAAATTCTGTGCTATTAAAATATATAGGATCAAGAATAAAGTTTGATGAAAATAAGTATTGTAAAAATTCAGAAATTTTGAAGTGTAAGATGAATCATGTCCTAATTTGATTAATTATATGGGTAGAGTAGTTTTAATATGTCAAGTGTCTAAAGCAGCAAGAAACGATTTTTTAGGTTTTCTAGAATAATAATAATAATAATAATAAAAGTATACTTTTATTGTAAGATTTCGAATGCAGTCAAGACGTGAAAAATATAAGTATGAACCTTTGTAAAGACATTCAAACTTTTTAAAAAGTTTAAGTTTAGTAATATACTGTAACAATATATGTAAGCAAATGTATTTCAAAGTTGAAAATTTGTGTAAAAAATTGTCTTTTCTTGAAAATTGATATTTATTTTTGTTTAATTAATGATACTTATTACATTTTTGTTGTTAAAAACTAAAATATACGTTTAATTCTTCTGTTAAAATTGATATATCCGTGTTGGAGGTGAGAAAAAATAGTGTAAAACTAATAAAATTTGTTTAAATTCGTCTTTTTATTCTTAAAATTAATATTTTCTATTGTTTAGAATACGTAATAATAACTTTTGAGGAATGTATAACCGGAAAATGTTAAAAAATCTTAGAAAATTGGTATTAAAAATATTAAATACAGTTGCTTCAATGATATCTTTTCGATATGTAAAGTGATTGTAACATTTAGAAATGTACTTCTGAAGAATGTATAATCGGAAAATGTTAGAAAATCTTAGAAAATTGGTGTTAAAAATATTAAATACAGTTGCTTCAATGATTTCAAAAACAAACTCTGTTAAAAAATTCTGTATGTTTTCAAGTGAAAATAATCTGAACCTGAATACATGGTATTTAAAATACAAAATTCACGTTTATGAACTAATGTTGAAAACATGGGTAACATTAAATATACAGCTAATATTTAATTATAGATTAGAAAATTCTTAAATTGTATCCATATTTATTAAATATAGTACTGAATACAGTGAATAAGTGAAATATGTGAATAAGTATTGATATTTCTATGTTGCTTTTGAAAATACTAGTGTAAAATTATTCAAATTCGTCTTTTCTTTAAAATTGATATTTATTTTTGTTGAATTAATGATACTTGTTAAGTTTTTGTTGTTAAAATTAAAATATACGTTTAATTCTTCTGTTAGAAATCTATATTTCTAAGTTGTTGTTCAAAAGACTATTGTAAAACTAATCAAATTCGCTTAAATTCACCTTTTCATCTTAAAAAATAATATTTTTATTATTTTGTTTAATTAATTATACTGATTATGTCTTCCAAAATTAAAATTTTGGGATATTGCGGTAACTGTTATGAAATTGGAGTGTATAAAATTTCTCTTTTTTTCTCCCAGACTTCTAAATATACAAGAATGAGAGGTCATTGCATTGTCCATTTCCCTACCTAAGGTAAAAAATTGGGGGAGATGGGGGTGAAAAGGTATGGTGAGGGACTTCGGAGGAATAACTTTTGGTTTCAATATGACGTCACAAGAAGCAGGTGTTGTTTTCATATTTGCGTGTGCGTTGAATATTTACTGAAATGTGTTCGTTTATGCATTAAAATTCTACTTAGTTAGTATATAAAAGTATGATGAAATTTCCATTTAGAGTAAAAGTTAACCAAATTCGTTTAATTCGTCTTTTTTCGTTAAAAAATCATTAGTTTCCTTTGTTAATTGTTTAATTATTGAAACTCTTTGAGGTAACGACTGTTCAAAAATTAAAAAATATGTTTAAATTTCTATTTTAAGTTGTGTATTCTGATTTTATATATATATATAAAAAAAAAAAAAAAATAAATATGAAGAAATCAGTTAAAAATTTAATATTTTCTGTTGTTTTGCTTAATTAATAATGTTCATGAAGGAAATGGTTGTCCAAAACTGGAATGCATGCTTAAATTTCTTTTGCAGTTGATAAAAATCGTAAGAAATCAGTCTTTTTCTATAAAAATCGATATTTTCCATTGTTTTTTACTTAATTATGAATGCTCATTAAGGTTATAGCGTTTGAAAAACTGAAATGTGTGTTTAAGTTTTCTCTCTTAAGTTGATAAAAATCGTAAGAGATCAGTCTTTTTCCATAAAACTTGATATTTTCCATTGTTTTTTTACTTAATTAACGATACTCATTAAGGCTATAGCTGTTGAAAAACTAGGATACATGTTTAACTTTCAACTTTTAAGTGTTACATTGATCATATAGTTGATAAAAATCGTAAGAAATCAGTCTTTTTCTATAAAACTGGATATTTTCTATTGTTTTTACTTAATTAATACTACTCATTAAGGTTATAGCGTTTGAAAAACTGAAATGTGTGTTTAAGTTTTCTCTCTTAAGTTGATAAAAATCGTAAGAGATCAGTCTTTTTCCATAAAACTTGATATTTTCCATTGTTTTTTTACTTAATTAACGATACTCATTAAGGCTATAGCTGTTGAAAAACTAGGATACATGTTTAACTTTCAACTTTTAAGTGTTACATTGATCATATAGTTGATAAAAATCGTAAGAAATCAGTCTTTTTCTATAAAACTGGATATTTTCTATTGTTTTTACTTAATTAATACTACTCATTAAGATGTCTATCAAGCAAAATTCAAATATATGTTTAACTTTCTTGAGTTAAATTGATAATCTCATCTTGTAGTTGAAGAAATCTAAATAAAATGGTTAAAAACTGAAATTTTAATTGTTTCGCTTAATTAATAATACTCATTAAAATTACGGTTGTTTAAAATTCAAATACAAATTTAATCTTCATCTTATAGTATGATTCAATGTTGAGATGTGATTGATAATATTTTTAATTAGGGAAGGTTGTTCACCTATCCTGTTAGAATAGAATGTTCCTTTTTTCCACTAGGGGGCGCAGGAGGGTGGCGGTGAGATGGTGGGAGCAGGAGGGTGGCGGTGGCACGGTGGGAGCAAGAGGGGCAGCCGGAGGTGGGACAGCCGGAGGGGTGCGGAGGGGCAGCCGGAGGGGTGCGGAGGGGCAACCGGAGGGGTGCGGAGGGGCGGCCCCTCAGCCCCTCCGGCTGAGCCCGTACTGTCCTTTTCCTACTACTTACGGTCATCGAAAGTGGCTTTCAAAAGGTGACAATCCATCAAGTAAAGTGTCCTTATACATAAGAGCGCGACATAGTGCTTCCATATATGAGCAAAATGACTTCATATATTAATGTATAGTAAAATGCTTTTCTAGTGTAGTCAGTCAAAAGTACTCCCCCTTCACTCAGAAAAAGGAAAAAGAAAGATTTTAGCAAAAATCGCACTATGCTTCAATCGATAAAGAGCAACACTCTAATACCTATACAGGTAGTAATGGCATCAGAAATGAGCAGTGGCAATTCGACGAGGAATCTGAAACTCATAACCGATACCTGGCTGCCTCTATAAGAGAGTGACAGCATTTCATTCCCAAATATTTCTTTTAGAGACGCTTTTGTCCCAACTACACTGTTAAAAATTTGAAACTTTTGCTGTACACTGTTAAAAATCTGCTGCATTTTGCTGCAACGCACTCCCCTGCTTGTATAGAAAACGGTTACTTGGCCGTGAAATGGCGCTTTCTCATTGGTTGGAATAGAGATATTATATACAAGTGGTGGAGGGCGTTGCAGCAAAATGCAGCAGATTTTTAACAGTGTACACTGTTAAAAATCTGCTGCATTTTTTTGCTACGCACTCCAGCGCTTGTATAGAAAACGGTTACTTGACTGGATTAAGGAGCATTCTCAAAGGTCGCAGTAGAGACATTATATACAAGCGGCGGAGTGCGTTGCAACAAAATGCAGCAGATTTTTAACAGTGTATCATCACTTCATCACTTATATAGAAAAAGATTAGTTAAATGCATTATGAAGGATTCTCATTGATAAAAGTAAAGATATTCTATAAAAGCGATGGAGTGATGATGCAGCAAAAGTTGCAAATTTTTAACAGTGCATTGCATTGCCAGGCATTTTTTCATTATGGAATTTGATGATGATGATTTCCTGGAAGAATTAGATTGTACTCGTATGAGAAGTTAACAAGGTTGACGAAAATTGCCCGCTCAACAAGATGCTTGGTGACTCGTTTTTGTCCAGAATCGTTTCAACCAATTATATACTGTGCTACATGTGTCATATTCATATCGAGGGAACCTACACTGTAAAAAATTTGATACTTTTGCTATATCATCACTCTATTGCTTTTATAGAAAACGATTACTTCACCCAATTACGAAGTATTCTCATGGGTCAAAAGAGAGATATTCTACAAAAGCAGGGCAGTGACGATGCAGCAAAAGGGTCACATTCTTTACAGTGACACTGTAATCGGAAATGAGCGGTGGCGTATTCGATGAGTAATCTGAAACTCATTACCTACATCTGGCTGCCTCTATAAGAGAGTGACAGCATTTGATTCGGAAATATTTCTTTTTACAAACGCTTTGGTCCCAATTACACTATAAAAACTTTGAGCCTTTTGCTGCATCATCAGTCCACCGCTTTTATAGAAAACGATTACTTCACTGTGTTACGGAGCATTCTTATTGGTCATAAAGACATATTCAATAAAAGTTGTTGTGTGACGCTGCAGCAAATGGGTCAAATTTTTAACAATGTATCATGGAGCATTCTCATGCGTCAAAGGAGAGATATTCTATAAAAGCGGGGGAGTGACGATACAACAAAAGGATCAAAATTTTTACAGTGTACACTGTAAAAAATTTGGCCCTTTTGCTGCATCGTCAATCCACCGCCTTTATAGAAAACGATTACTTCGGCCTATCGTGCAGAATATTCATGGGTCAAGAGAGAGATATTCTTTAAAAACGGGGGAGTGATTATGCAGCAAAAGGGTCAATTTTTTTACAGTGTACACTGTTAATAAATGTGAACCTTGTTCAGTTAGGATTTCACATTTTGAAAAGATCGTGTGTCTATGTAAGTGTAACTTAAAAACATGAAATATGAACGTTTCTAATTGGTCGATTGCTTCTAAAAGATATTGAATTTTAATGTTTTAATTTTTTTAAAAGTTCTAATCAACAGATTTTTATGAAATTTGAATGGGACCACATGAGTCCCATACGCTTTCAAACAAAAAAAGAATTATCAAAATCGGTTTATATTTACGAAAGTTATGCGTGAACAACAAATACATACAGGTCGAAATCATAACCTCCTCCTTGAAGTCGGTTAAAAAATAAAAAGGAAGATATTATCAAAATCACACCATGATTCAACATGCGTCTATATGAAAGTAGTAATATTTGAAGTTAAGAATGTTCTTTGATAAACGCGGTTTTTCAAAGAACAGAAAATTTAAGAATTTTTATTCCAGAACTTGGCGGTAGTCGCCTGAACGAATTTGTTTTATGGGTGAAAGAAGTTAACTCGCTTAACTTTAATGGTAAGCTTATCAAAATTTTTCGTCATTTATATTTGTCCAAATGTAAATCTAGCACATAGCAATGTACTTTAATCACTTTGTGAATCCGGCATAACAAGCACCCTGATTTACAGACACTCTTGCTTTAGCGTGTAAGGCTCTTTAGAGATGAATTTTCAGCTTTTCGATATCGAATTCTCATGTCTGGATCGATGTGGATCTTTCACTTTGGTGGATACGAGAATTGTTCCAGCTAAGATTTCGTACTTTGAAAAAAAAACTAGCATCTCTGCAACAGTGGTTAGGATCGAGAATGATTGTTCGCTGTTAAGCAAAATAAGATTGACCAATCATAAGCCTTTATTTTTAAGAACTTTTCATTGTTCGAAGGAGAGAGTCTGGATTACATGGAGTGAAAATTTGCTATCGACACTGTAAAAAATTTGACCCTTTTGCTGCATAGTTACTCCATCTCTTTTATAGAATTTCTTTGTTTTGACCAATGAGAATGCTCCATAATAGAGCGAAGTAATCGTTTCCTATAAAAGCGATGGAGTGACGATGCAGCAAAAGGGTTCAATTTTTTACAATGCAAGCAGTGCTAAAAATTTGTATCCTTTAAATGTGCAACGATACTACTGAATTCCAAAGTGTCGATCACAGCGACATCTGCGGCATTTTCGTGATACATTATCTAGACTCGCAATAATTCTTGCATTTTTAGAAAATGTCCTGCAGATGTCGTTTCTATCTTTAAATTTCATTAGCATTGTTGCACATTTAACGAACAGAACATTTTAGCGCTTATTTTAAGTATTAAAGAGGGCGTGTTCACCACAACTTACCGGTTACTTACCGACCACTTACCGATTGTAGACAAATACGAAATGAAAATCAAAGCAAAGTGTGACGTCAGCTACAATTCAACAGAATAGTTTTCATTGCTGCCACAGTTTGCTTTTGTACTGCCCTACAATCGATCGGTAACATTGGTTACTTTTGTAAGTTGCTCTGAACACGCCCTGAGATAGCCGATTTCCACACTATATCCCCTAGATGCTATATTTCCGGTTTCTTGCATAAGAGAACTTGTCCGGAATCCAGGTAGAATTCGCGCTGTTAGCGAAACCAGATTAACGAATCAGAAGCCTGAATTTTAGCAAATTTTTCAATGTTTTAAATAAATTTTCTTGTTAATAAATCTCGTTTCGCAAACAGCGCAAAATTTATGTGAATCCTGGCCCTCGTCCAGTTAGGATTTTGCACTTTGAACACTGTTAAAAATTTGAAACTTTTACTTTATCGTCTATCCATCGCTTTTATAGAAAATGATTACTTCATTGTATTATGGTGAATTCTCATTGGTCAAAATGGAGATATTCCATAAAAGCGGTGGAGTGATGATGCAGCAAAAACTTCAAACTTTTAACAGTGAAAATATTGTGTGTCTATGTAAGTGTAATATGAAAGCATGCAAAAGGAACACTTCTAATTGGTCGATTGCTTCAAAATGAGTTTGAAATTTAAAGTTTTTATTTTTAAAAAAGTTCTAATTATCGGATTTTTATGAAATTCGAATGGGACCACATGGGCCTCATACGCTTTCAAACAAAAAAAGAATTATCAAAATCGGTTCATATTTGCAAAAGTTATGGGTGAACAACAAATACATACAGGTCGAAATCATAACCTCCTCTTTGAAGTCGGTTAAAAATGCACGAAGTGCTAATATCAAAGAAATTGTGTAAGAAAAACCTTAATAAACAAAAAAAAATCTTATTTCCCTTTTTATTTCGAGAACTTTTCAAATCAAACTCGATTTTTTTGGGGGGGCTGACTGACTGTGGATCCATGACTGACACTATATATACCCCCGTTTAGCAGGCAGAAAATTTATATGATTTTAAAGGAAGGATTACAATTGGAAATTTTTTGAAAAAAAGATTTAAATTGGTTTGGAAAGGAGGGGGATATATTTTGAAAATATTTTCCATTTTGCAATATAAAATCAGATCAAATTAATTTGTTTTTGTTTTAACATTCCCTCCCATAGTAGCTGAGTAAATTTAATTAACAAAAATAATAAAAAAAAATGACACAAATTTACATTAAGTAATAAAATTTGATATCAAAGAAAAAAATATAAAACTTAAATTCAATATAAATATTAATTAAACCACAGTGCATAAAGACAAATATAAAACATTAATAGTATCCTTCAAAAAGAAAATTCCTATCAAAGGTCTGGCCGAGAGAATAGCAAAGTATGCCATTCTGATTCAATGATATGTAAAGAGATTAGATACAAATAACTTGCATAAGATTCATTTAGAAGATATGGAAATAAAAAATAACTAAGCAATTCTCTGAAAAAACAGACTGGATGAAGTGGGGGGGAGGGAGGATGGGTGCAAACAATATTAGAAAATATAACAAGGTGATCGGTTTATGATGATGATAGTTTATGATGCATTGTAAAACTTTTATAAATAAGGGCGCGCCAAAAATTTGAGGGAGGGGAGGAACACGTTTTTACCGAGTGGAATTTAAAAATTGAATATATGTTACAGGCCATCTCCGATTTTAGGCCAAACTAGTTCGGCCTAGGCCAAACCGGTCTATCCTAACGCCCATAGGATAAACTAGTTTTTCCTAGGGCAAACCGGTCTATCCTAACGCTTATCGGATAAACTAGTTTTTCCTAGGCCAAACCAGTCTATCCTAACGCCCATCGGATAGTTTTTTCTAGGCTAAACTAATCTATCCTAAGGCCCATAGGTCAAACTAGTTTTTCCTAGGCCAAACTAGTTTGGCCTAATTCTTATAGGATAAATTAATTTAGCCTGCTGTTTATTGGTCTGAACTAGTTTATCCTAGGCCAATTAAATTTGGCGTGATTTTATTGAATTCAATGACCGCCTCAGCGCCAACTTTCTAGTTTGTCCTAGGCTGATCTAGTTTATCCTAGGCCAATTTAATTTTACGTCTTTTTAATTCACAGACGTCAAAGCCTGAGAAAGAATGTGTTCACAGGTTTAGTATGTACGCATGTATGTATGCATGTATGTACGCATGTATGTATGCAAGAATGTACGCATGTATGTACATAATGCGATAACTCTTAATAGAAGTAATGTAATTTGACTTGTTATTATCTGATCAAGCTACCGAAGCCTGAGAACTAATGTGCGCGTGTGTCCTGTATCTGTGTATGTACGTAAGTACGTAACGCAGTAATTCCTGATATAAATATCCGATTTGCATCAAACTTTCACTATAGGTTTATTCTTATAAGGAGCTTTTCTGATTAATTTTGGGAGGTCATTGGAGAAGGATAAAGGTGAGGAAGATCGAGAGGCTGATTCGCCCCTTCCTTAATTCAAATAAATGGGTTTCCATGCATTATTAGCATATTTTATAAAAAAAATTAGTTATAGGAGCATTCTGATGAGGTGAAGTTGTGGGTGTTCATTGTTTAGGTGTAACGGGAGGGGTGAATAGGGGTAACGCCCCATAATTTATGTAAATGTTTTTTTCACGCAGTATCTGCTGATTTGCTTAATTTTTTCAAATAGATTCATTCTGGAAAGGTGCTTTGGGGGTTAATTGGTTAAGAACAAAAGGAAGAATGGGGGGGATTCCCGCCTAATTTTCCCAAATGGATTTTTCATGCAGAATTTACCGATTTCTTGCAAATATTGTTTTTTTTTATTCTGATGAAGCGCTTCACTGGTTAATTTTGGTGGTCTTTGGTTAAGTATAAAGGGAAAGCGTTCATTATATTACTTTCCTTAAATTAGATAAATTAGTTATAACACAGAATTATCCAATATTCTTAAAACTTTGGACATGAATTTATTTTGATCAGATTTTTCTTTAATTAATTTGGGGTTTTTTGTTAAGTATAATAGGGTAGAAGACGATTTATCGCCTTCCATAAATTAGATAAACGGATTTTATGTAGATTTATCCGATTTGCCATAAATTTTAAACATATAGTTTTTTTTTAAATAAGACGAATCCCTGAATACTTTTGAGGGTTAATGTTTAAGTATAATAGGAGGAATGGAGGATAACCCTCTTTAAATCAGATGAATAGTTTTTTGAGAAGAATTATCTGATTTGCTTCAATTTTGGATAATTGTTCAGTTTTATAAAGAGGATGTGTGATTAATTTTGGGGTTCAATGGTTAAGTATAATTAAGGGAAATGGGAAAATATAATTCCTTTACTTTATATTTCGAGTGTGTTATTATAATTAAAAAAAAGAAAAAAAAAAGGTTGTAACACACAATTAGTGTAAACAGCCTGTGAATGCAAAGCCATCAGTTTAACTGGGAAATATTCTTTTAATATAATCCTGACTACTGCTCCATTGCTAACCTTGTACAAAGTGGTTTTGCCATCACCCCTGTATAATGTACAGGGTGTCCCAAAAGGTTGTTTACAAACTTAACATGCTGATCTGTCATATCATGATGAACAATATAAAATAGGAAACTAAGGGTCCCAAACGTCTTCCAAAGGAGATATGTGCCATTAAAGTTTGGGGTCCAAAAATTCAAATGATTATAAAAAACAGAAAAATTGGTCGATTCGTTTGCGGTTTTCACTAAAATTATTCTTTATATCAGTATTTTCTTGAAAATAAATTATAAAGATAAATTTCAAAAAATTTCGATAGAGGGCGCTTTAGAGTTTGGATTAACGATAAACTAGTTTCTACCATTATTTTTTGCATCTCATTAAATTTTTTTAGAAGCTTAGACATAAACTTAAATTTTGAGCTCAAAATCTAAATCGTTGGAAGTGGTTAAATAGCGCAAACTGAATTGCGGGGGGAGGTTCAAATTTCAAATGATTATAAGAAACTGAAAAATTGGTCAATTGATTTGCGATTTTCACTAAAATTATTCTTTATGTCAGTTTTATCTTGAAAATAATTTATAAAGATAAAATTCAAAAAATGCTGATAGAGGGCGCTTTAAACTTTGGAGTAACGTACAACTATTTTTTTCCGTTATTTCTTTCATATCATATTTTTTTTAGAAGCTTAGATATAAACTTAAATTTTGAGATAAAAATCTGAATCGTTGGGAGTGGTTAAGTAGCGCAAACTGAACTGTGTTCAATGGGGGTGGGGAGGTTCAAATTTCAATTAATTATAAAAAACGGAAAAATTGGTCGGTTTTCGCTAAAATTATTCTTTATATCAATATTTTCTTGAAAATAAATTTTACAGCTATCTTTCAAAAAATTCCGTCAGAGGACACCTTAAACTTTATACTAACCACCAACTATTTTTAACCGTTATTTTTTGTATCTAATGAAATGCTTGTAAAAGTTCAAACTTAAATTTTGTGGTCAAAATCTGCATCGTTGTGAGTAATTAAGCGCCTAAAAATTGAACTGCGTTTGAGGGGTGGGGGAGGTAACATTTCAACTCCTGAACACAGTTCAGTTTGCGCTTCTTGACCCCTCCTATCGATTTAGATTTTGAGCACAAAATTTAAGTCTAAACTTTTGCAAGCATTTAATTTTGACCAAAAAAAAAAAAAAGATTGAAAATAATTGTTGGTTATTCAAAAGTTTAAGGCGCCCTCTAACGGATTTTTTAAAATTTATCTTTAAAATTTATTTTCAAGGAAATATTGACATAAAGAATAATTTTAGCGAAAACCGACCAATTTTTCCGTTTTTTATAATCATTTGAAATTTGAACCTCCCCACCTCCATTGAACACAGTTCAGTTTGCGCTACTTTACCACTCCCAACATTTCAGATTTTCATCTCAAAATTTAAGTTTATGTCTCAGCTTCTAAAAAAATTTATGAGATGCAAAAAATAACGGAAAAAAATAGTGGTACGTTACTCCAAAGTCTAAAGCGCCCACTATCGGCATTTTTTGAATTTTATCTTTATAAATTATTTTCAAGATAATACTGACATAAAGAATAATTTTAGTGAAAATCGCAAATCAATTGACCAATTTTTCCGTTTTTAATAATCATTTGAAATTTGAACCTCCCCCCGCAATTCAGTTTGCGCTATTTAACCACTTCCAACGATTTAGATTTTGAACTCAAAATTAAAGTTTAAATCTAAGCTTCTAAAAAAAATTAATGAGATGCAAAAAATAATAGTAAAAACTAGTTTATCGTTACTCCAAAGTCTAAAGCGCCCTCTATCGACATTTTTTGAAATTTATCTTTATAATTTATTTTCACGAAAATATTGACATAAAGAATAGTTTTAGTGAAAACCGCAAACAAATCGACCAATTTTTCTGTTTTTTATAATCATTTGAATTTTTGGACTCTAAACTTTAATGGCGCATATCTCCTTTGGAAGATGTTTGGGACCCTTAGTTTCCTATTTAATATTGTTCATCATGATATGACAGACCAGCATGTTAAGTTTGTAAACGACCTTTTGGGACACGCTGTATTTTATTCGATGGGTAGTAAAATACTGTTGGATGTTTGCACGAGCCGGAATTTCGAAGCCCGGGTCCCGCCCTTCCGGAAGGAAAGTTATTTCGCTTTGACCTGTATAAAAATTAAAAGTTCAGCCCGAGCCCTACCTGTACAAAAATCAGTGAAACATGCGTACAAACACTCGTACATACAGAACCTGCGAGCCCATTATTTCTCAGGCTTTGACGCACTGGAATAAAAAACACGTAAAATTACATTAGCCTAGGATAAACTAGATCAGCCTAGGACAAACTAGATTATTGACGCTGATAGCGGTCATTGAATTCAATAAAATCAAGCCAAATTGAATTGGCCTAGGATAAACGAGTTCGGACCAATAAACAGCAGGCTAAACTAGTTTATCCTATAAGAGTTAGGCTAAACTAGTTTGGCCTAGGAAAAACTAGTTTGTCCTATGGGCCTTAGGATAGACTAGTTCAGTTTAGGAAAATCTAGTTTATCCGATGGGCGTTAGGATAGACCGGTTTGGCCTAGGAAAAACCAGTTTATCCTATGGGCGTTAGGATAGACCGGTTTGGCCTAGGCCAATCTAGTTAGGCCTAAAATCGGGTTTGGCCTGTAACATATATAACAAATAAGAAATCACGAAAGGATCCAGAATTTAAACGCGGAGCAACTTCTCTTAAAGTTAGCTAGAAAATAGGAATCGCGCAGTGGTTACACGGGGTTAGAGTGAGAGTATGAAGCAGGGAGGCGGGACCCAGTAAACAAAAAAAAAAAGTAAAAAATATAGGTCAGCTGTGCAAATGGGAAATATTTTATATCAACTTGTATTCTAACAACAACTTAATTTATCTAATGGAATATACTTTTCAAATTGAAAGTGAATTAAAAACATTATCATTCACAGAAACATAGAATTGTATACTTTTAAAATCGCTGTTATTAGCAGCTATACTTTTCAAAAGTATTAACAACATAACTTCAAGTGTCATTTAAAGTTAAAAAAAAAATCTGGATCAATCCTATTGGATAACAAATGTTTTATTAAATATAGAAATTAACAACACAAAATTCCAAATACACGACATATTTCATGTCTCTTTATCGTAACTAACAAGAACAAGTAAGAAAAATTATGTGTTAAGCACAGATTATGAAGCACTTTCTAACACTTCATGAAATCTTTATCAAAACTTCGTTAATTAGGGAAATAAGGATATATAGCCAAATATATATATTAAAATACTTTTGAACAGCCCTGTATTTGATCTGTCAGCTGATATACATATTATATAATGTAAAAATTTAGATTAACAAGAAAAAAGCTTAAAATTTTTTTTTGAGCAATTTGTACTAATAAATGAGAAAAATACTTGACAACATTTGTTCAGCCCTTGTACCTTTATTACACGTCAGTAAGAAGCAAAAATTCATTTTAAACTAAAACAATCTTAAAATAACTGAAATCAGATTGTTATAAATTATCATTCATAGGTTTCCACGAATACAATACTGTGCGTGGCCCTGTATATCATTTTATCTATATTCTACAAACATTTCTTTGTAAATTGAATGCAGTTCAGTGTAAAAATTTACAGCTTATTTAAGAATCACCTTTAAGTAATATATGCTCATACTCAGTATCGTTGGTGAGCAATATTGGGTAGCCCTGTATATCAACTATAACATTTATACACACCCTTATAATGTACAAAGACTTAGTGAAACTTAAATGCGTATATCATAATTAAAATGTTTTACATCCGTCCACCAGCCATCATCGGAAACATATACTGTCCGTCAGAAGAAATATACTATTTGAAATCTTTTGTGTGTCCCTGTAAATGCAATGTACTTCATATTATGCAAGACGGTACCGTATAATTTGTAATTAGGCCTCAGTGACATATATCAATTTTGTTATACATGAAACAGTTTAATATAATTTTTAAATGTCGCACACTCTTACCTCCTTTTTATAATATCCAATGGAATTCTTTTGTGTGGCCCTGTAAATGAGTAATAGCTATATTTTCTGAATGCATATTTTATAGAATGCATATTTTTGTGAACCCCTTAAATGCATGTAAATTTTAATAATTTGTATAACTCGCACCTATGAATTTTGCCCTAATTTTTGAAAATAAATGTGCGCGTTATACACGACTAAATACGGTAATTAAAATGCATTTCATCCATCCGTCAGCCGTCATCAGATATATATGCAGTACTTCGGAAAGTATATACTATTTGAAATCTTTTGAATGTCCCTGTAAATGCGATGTACTTCATTTTATGCAAGACAGTATCGCATAATTTATATTAGGCCTCAGGGATACATATCAACTTTATTATACATATATTGTATACATACATGTATTGTATACATATATTGTATACATATTGATATATTTAAAATGTGTCTCACACAATTCCCCCTCTTTGCCTTTATCTAATGGAATACTTTTGTGTGTCCCTGTAAATGAATAATAGCTATATATTCACCACATATTTTATAGAATACATATTTTAGTCCATCTTGTGAATGCATAGAAATTTTACCATGTTTGATGGGGTGTAATATTTTAAAAATGCCTTTGAAACGATTTTTCCCCATAGGCCATAATGTATTTGAAAAATTTTTACTCTCCCTGTAAATAAACTAATCATGGTAGAAACTTCATTTTCAATAGGGTTCGTGCTAGGGTAATAACAATAACATACTAGTCTATAATAATAATAGTCATATAATAATAATAGTCAATAACATACAAAAAATTCAGGGAAATTCGAGTATATTTACATGAGTTAGAGCGCGGACAGACGGATAGACTGACAGACGGACAGACAAACCGAATGCATAAACAAAAATATTTTAAATAAAAAAAATATGCATAAGCACATTTCAAACTTTTGAAAAGTAATAAACGTTAAAATTCCTTTGAGACGATTTTTTTTTTCCATAGGCCGTGTGCAATGGGAAACTATTGATTCTCCCTGTAGATAAATTAAACATGGTAGAAACTTCATTTTCAATTGGGTTCGTGCTAGGGTAAACTACAATAACGTCCTAAAATGTCATGACAATCCGAGTATATTAATGTGAGTTAAAGCGCGGCCAGACGGACAGACAAACCGAATGCATAAGCACTTTTCAACTTTGTTGGAAAGAACTAAAAAGAAATATAAATATATTATGGGAAATATAAACGATATAGATGATTTTTTTTTCAATTAAGACCTATAGGGTAAATACCGGGAGACAAAGACTTAATTCTTTTACAGTAGCCATTTTTTTTCAAATGTTTACTATTTCTTTTACTTTTAATCAAAGAATCAAAGACAAAAACAGACATTGAATTACTTAAGAGTGGCTAATTTGGCCTTAAGAATCTCCAAACAGAATAAAATGATTGTAAATCCATTTAAAATGAAATTGTTACCGTTTTTTTCTTTTTCTAATTACACGTTCAAAATCAAATTTCATAATTACAAATCAAATTTCACAAATAATATTTCAACGTTCAAATCGATCCTGGGGTATTTGAACGGAGATTGTCGAGCGTAGCTCTTGGGGGAAGCAGGACATTTCGGTCCCGCCATTTCGGTCCTGCCATTTCAGTCCCGCCGTTTCGGTCCCGAGACATTTCGGTCCCGAGACATTTCGGTCCCGAGACTCTTCGGTCCCGAGATACTTCGGTCCCTAGCCATTTCGGTCCCAAGACATTTCGGTCCCTAGCCGTTTCGGTCCCGAGACATTTCGGTCCCAAGACATTTCGGTCCCTTCTCCTACAAACTGAAATTTTGTGAAATAAGACATAATTTTACAGGGAACATTGCAGTTTTAAACTGAAGGCCATGAAAATTTAGTATAATGCGATTATAAATGCCCGAAAACTGCACACACGTATAACTCTTGTCCAAAACATTTTTTTTTCAAGTCATGCCCAGTTACGAAATCACGATTGCTTTCGCAATGGTAATAATGGCAAGTAACTTATGAAAACAAATTTATAAGATGCAACTTTGTATTATAAAAATAATAATAAAAATAAAAAATTTGTTCTTCAATAAATATATCTCATTCCTGAATTATTAAAGGAGAGGGTATAGACGGGTGACTTGAGGAAATATGTATATATTATAACTTGTATAACACTGTGTAATTGAATTATTAATGGCATTTATTATCAAATTGGAAGGGGAAAAAAAGAACAATTTTTTTATTATTTAATTAATGATAATTTAAAGGTTCTATAAAATGTACGTAAACAGTCAAAAAAATATTTTTGGCAGTTTATATAAAATACTTTTTAGTTTATATAATTTATAGAAGTTTATATAAAATACTGATACTAATAATTAACAACAAAATTTAAAATATTTATGCTGATTAATAATAATACTATTAAAAGCAAAAGAGAATATCCCCTAAATTTATATCACACCAAACAAAATTTTCAGCTCGCTGTGATTTCGTTGTCACGAGTTATAAAAGTTTAAATTTATCGGACTCTTATATTCAACTTTTCAGAAAACTTGTGGGGGAGAGGAGGGGGGAAATAAAAATAAATAAAAAATGGCCCGAATAATGTTGAGCGTATACCATTTGGCAGGCCCACAACAATTAGAATCCGACTTATAAGATAGCGAGCAAAGAAATAACAAGGGACTGAAATGACTAAGGACGGAAATAGCAAGGGACCGAATTGTCTCGGGACCGAAATGTCCTGGGACCGAATTGTCTCGGGACCGAAATGTCCTGGGACCGAAATGGCCAGGGACTGAAATGTCTCGGGACCGAAATGTCGTGTACCCGCTCTTGGGAGGCAGAGTGCCTTGTGTAAATAAAAAACCCTATTAAAAAGAAACCGAGAAGACTTTAAGGGGGCTCAGGAGTTGAAAACGTTTCAAAAAATCAGTTTTTTTATGATCTAGTTTGATTATTCAATTAATTCTTAACTCAATTTAAAAAACCGCATAAAATATTTGCATTTTTAACGGAGTTATAAGCATTTATGTATCAACACTTTCATAGCCGCACCCATATAATTTCAACTTTAAGTCGCGTTTTCTCAAAACTTTATTTTTGACGACTAACACCAAGATTTAAAAAAAAAACTATTCAATGGAATGGTTTAATTTTTTGTGTGCATGCATATAATATCATTATCTATAGAATGAATTAATATAGTTTAGATAGTTTAATATTTTGAGTATTTTTATTGAAAAAAAAAGTTGTATTTTTTAGGAGTTTTTAAAATTGTTAAGTTTGAGAGTTTTTTTAATAATTTTTTTCGAGTGATTGTTATATCCTTAATTCATTCTATAGAGTAAAGATTCTTGATTATTTTAGAGCAAAAATTAGGTTCTTAAGTCAATTCAACGTTAGGATATCTCGGTGTAGTGACATAACGCATAATTGTTTTTTTTTTCGAAAATTGCATTATACAAATTTTGCTATATTTCTTATTATATTACATTGAAGAACTTCATTTTATAATTTTACAGGACTACAAACATACCTTTAAAATATCATAAAGTTTAAATTAATTGCACTGAATGCTTCTGTTTTTATATGGACTCGATTCGAGAGCTCTGTTTACATGTTTTTCCGTATCGATCAACACCTGAGCCCCATAAAGACTTTTTACAGAAAAATGTCTTTTATAATTGTTATTTCACTGTTGAAAAACATGAAGCTTAAAAACCGTTCAATTGTTAATTAAACATTTACTGATGCCATATGAGTCATTAATTTCATATGATAGCTTATAAATTATTACAACTCAAGGTTTTGTTTACAACTTTAAAAAAAAGTATTTGTACAACATACCGGGTCTGTAAATATGATTAAAAACATATTTTTCATGCTACGAATTTAAACTCTAACATGCTTCGTTAAATTTATCTCAGAGGAAATTACGAAGTGTAATCTTATTTACGCACTTACGCACGATTTACAAATTGTACTGAAGAATCTAGTTGGATAAGCATTCGAAATTACTCCCTGCTGTCGATGTTTGAAATAATATGTGTGGTAATAACACTCTTCATGAGAATTAAAAATACGGTGTTTATAGCTTCTGACCTGGAAAAGTCCATGGGATCATCGCGGAAGTTTCAGCTGATGCTACTATTTTTTAAATACATTTTCCTAAATAAGTACAAAAGTAAAAAAAAATGAAAAAAAATGAAATCAATGCAATTATGAACTACTGAAGAATATATTAGTTCACATTATACATTTTCTTCGCCTTTTTACACATATTTTATCACACAAAAATAATCAAAATTATTTAAAATAAATATATTAATGAAGTAATTACTTACCCATCATACGTAGTATAGGGTAAAACTTGCAATCGTTTTGAAAATCGAAAAAAAAATTTGACGGATTTACACTTTTTAGATAGTGGAGATTCCGAAAAATATATTTTTAGAAAAAAAAAATTCCGTCCGTCTGTCTGTCTGTCTATAAACGCTCTATCTCCCGAAAAAATTGAGATAGAGACTTGAAATTTTGTATGCAGTTAGTATGTAAGAATGGGACGAAGCCTATTTAGTATCAGCAACCTCGATTATCCCGAACTATTTTTTTCGGACTCTCGAAAAATTCCTTCTGATGAGAGGTATATAAAAATTTTCGAAGTTTTTGTTTTAAGGCATGGACGTAAAAGGCAATAAAATAACACATATTTTGCATATAGAACGAAGTCGATTGAATTATTAGTTGCTGCGATATTTGTAATCCTGTTTTCCACATTCTTCGATTTTTCATAACCCTGTATTTCATTCAAATTTCAATTCAGAGATATATTTTAATTGGAAATGAGACGCTTAATCCGACGCAGTTAATTGTTAGTTAATAGAATTATTATTTTTGGAGTTATAAGGATATTTCTTTTATGCAGTTCGGTACTACTTGAGTAGTTTGGCGTTTTATATACACTGCTCAAAACAATTAAAGGATATTGCAGTTTTAGGTGGATTTTGTATCTGGGAAACTTTTTAGCTGATTGATACATGGTCGACAGACATAGTAGGTTATATGAGAATAAATTACACATGTTTGGCAGAAAAAAATGCATTTTATTGGGCATTTGTGTACAAAAGGAAAAAAACACAATTTGTGCATATGAGAAAAAAAGAATAAGAAAAGGTGTTTTCTTCAAAGAAAATCATTTTCAGTAGGGGGTATGGTTTCCACGGGCGGCCAGCAACGTTGAACACCTTTGAGTCATGGACTCAATGAGGCTATTAATGACGAGTTGGGGTATTCTGCCCCACTCTTCCAGAAGAGCTCTTTCCAGTTCTTGGAGAGTTTGTGGGGGTTGTTGGCGGCCGGAAACTCGTCTTCCTAGAGCGTCCCAAACGTGCTCGATTGGATTCATGTCTGGAGAACACGCTGGCCATTCCATTCAAACGATTCCTTCTTCGAAAAGGAAATCCTTCACCAGGTTTGCACGATGTGGCCTGCAGTTATCGTCCATTAAAATGAAGTTATCGCCGATTGCTGCAGCGTAAAGGACTACAATAGGTCTGAGGATCTCATCCCTATATCGGCGACCAGTCAGAGCTCCATCTCGAATGATGTAGAGGTCAGTTCGCCCGTCAATGGGGATGCCACCATACACCAACACTCTTCCACCGCCAAATCTGACACTTTCGTGCACGAATTCAGGATTATTCCTACTGCCACGGTCCCTCCAGATGAAAATACGCTTATTATCCGGATGCACAGAAAAACGGGACTCGTCAGAAACAGAATATTGCTCCATTCATTTCTTCTCCAGTTGACATGCTCGGTTGCCCACTCCCTGCGGTCGCGACGATGCCTTGATGTTAATCTAATACATACCATCGGTCGGTGAGCATACAGACCTACAGTATGGAATCGGTTTCGGACAGTCTGAGTTGAAATCGTGGTGCCTGTAGCCGAGCGAAGGTGTTGTTAGAGAAGAGTGGCGTTTATGTTTCGGTGTCTCCGAGCTGTTAACTCTAAATACCGATCTTCATTGGGCATTGTTGCCCGTCTACGACCTTGCCCCGGTCTTCGGCCTGCACATCCAATCTCCAAAAAATGGTTCCAGATCCTGGAAATGACACTTTGCGACACTCCAATGGCTTGCGCTACTTCGGCTTGAGTTTGGCCCCTTCTAACCTACCAACAATTCTCCAAGCTTCTGAATCTCTCAAATGACTTCGCGAGACATCGTACTCATCGAAACAAAGCAATCACTGAATTCCGATCATCCTTGTCTTCATTCTCTTTTATCCAGTTGAAAGTCAAATTTCATTCGCTGCCGCTGAAGCGACGTTTTTGACGTCGAACTCAAAATTTGCATACTCCACAGTTTGAAAACCAGAAAAATTTGCATTTGTGATTCCCTTCTTCTATTTTCGGCAAAAAAATTTCGTTTATATCTTTATTTTATATAAAACTTCAAATATCCTTCAATTGTTTTGAGCAGTGTAATTTGTCGAAATTGGTAATTAGCAGTTCTTTAATATAGCATTACTATGTATATTAACAGTAGTTTTCACATGTTTTATTTTCATATACATATCCATGATGGGTAAGTATTACGGTGGCCCCCAACGACTAGTTTTATATTTGTGCAACCAAAAAATTACAAAATAATGATCAAAGTATGTACTTTGAAAAAATTTCGTTCAAATCGAAGACGTGCTTTTTTGAGTTATAATAAAATTAATGATAGCAACTTCCTAAAATATTCATAATTTTCCTGTTTATGTTTGCAGCAATACGGTGCTATCAATGCTTTGATAAATCATAATTGTATAACATATGTTGAACGTTGTTTACTTTTTTTTATTTCTCCGTAAGATTTTAAATGTATATCATTGAATGATGCACCATATAAATCAATGATTCCCCTCGATAAGTGATACATTTACATTAACCCTTAAGCGGTAACCATGGGTCACTAATGCCTCGGTCAAATTTTCTTTCCTTGCTAGCTTAGAGGAGAGAGTGGGGAGCGGGACTAAACTACCCTGAAAAAAATAGTACACTAGTAGGCTATTAGCTCCCGAAACACCGATGTTTTAGTGCGTTCACAGTCGACGTAAGAGACAGTCAAAATTTCGAAAAGGCACGAGTGACCCAGGGTTACCATTTACGTTGACGAAAAGTGTAAGGTAAGAAAAAATTTGTTTGGTTAGGAATTGGATGTTTTTTTCATAAAAAATCGATACATTACACTCACTTGGGTTTCCGAACCTTACTTTTTATGCAAACACGTGTTTATGAAATTGTTTAGTGTGATTGCAATTTGTCTCCTTCTTGGCTTCCTTCGATTGTTTATAAATGATGATATCAGTGTTGCTGTAATTTTTCATTATTATATTTTTTGTTTAATTAAATAAAGTTTGATAATTAACATCATTTTCATAAATAAAATTGATTAAAAACTAATAAAATTTCTATTTCATTGTAAATTGTACCTATTTATAAGTAAAAAAAACGTCATTTTTATGCTCAAAACTTAAGCATTTTTTAAATTTATACCGGCTATTTTTATTTATTTTTGTAAAAATACCATTCTGGATCTTCAATTTCCCGTTTAAAACAGCAAAAAATGTCAATTCTATCCAAAGTTATGATTTTTTAAAGAAAATGTGCATTTTTCACATTTTTATTTGTTTATTTAAACATATTGTTTAAACAAATTAATAAATCAGCAGTATTGTGACTGATTCTTATTCAAGGGTAGTTGATGTAATATCATGATTTTTTTTAGAATTTTTAAAGTACTTTAACCCTTTAACCGTTTGTCCCGGCTTATTCCGTATTTCACCTTCTTACGCTGAATCGTTTGCTACGGCTTTTCTCGTAAGGGATTTCATGTCAACGAAATGTTTGTTCCGGCTTTTTCCGTACACTGGTTTTTGTTCGTGAAACGTTATGCCCGGCTTTTGCTTTCTCTTCTTTCCCCTCTTATAAACTGGTTGATTGACGTGTGGGCGCGTCCAAGTATGAGTGGTTCTGACTATAATCCTTTTGTGCTCCCTTAAAGAAGTTATTTCACTGTGAAGATGCATTAATCTTCACTAAAATACCACCTACTTTCAGTGATTTTTTTTTTTTTTTTATTAATCATACAGTGAGTGAGTGAGTGATCCTGTTTGAAATAATCCTAAAATATTGGTATAATAATTGTAGCTATTTTCATGTGGCGGGAATACAAGAGAAAATTATAAGCAAGAAATTATCATATAAGTGTATAAAAAATATTATGTAATTGCGAAATTAATTTTACATGTTAATATTCACTTTCATACTATATATATAAGTATCATTTAATAATGTGATTTTTTATTATACTTAATTTCAAACTATGTATGATTATGATATTGCTATTTTAATATCATTTATAATTTTTATTTTGCATAAAGCATGTTAGAAAAAAAAAATCACTGTATGCACATCCAAAGAATAGAATTTTTCCAGAATGTAATTATTTGTTACTATATTTCATCTTAATATGAATTTTTATGAGGTGTTAGCAGGATATATCTTTCTTTCTCTTTTGTAATATTTCTGAGATTATTCTAAATGCATAGATTTGTTTAATTTTGCAATTTTACTCACGGCATTCCCTTAGTTTTGAGAAAAACATCGTCGGAGTCTAACATCCAAATATTTAAAGCATTTGTATATCCCCTCCCCCCTTCAATAAAATAAGACTAATGTAATAAAACTTTATAAATTTTAATTGTATGCTCTGAAATTGTTTAAAAATAACAATAATAATAAAAATCGGGTGTTTCTAGTTCCATTGCACATACATTCTATTATTTGACTTATTGCAAACTGAAACATCCGCGCAAAGAAAATAAAAAAAAAAAAATAATTAAGCAATTTGTATTATTTTATATGTTTACTATAAAATAGGATATTTCTTTTCAGAGTTATTTTAGAATGATAAGAAATCTCTATGAATTATAAAAATTTGAGAAATAATTGAAAAATCGTGTTATTATTCCGTTTGAAAGTTAGTATAATTCTAAAAAAATTAAAAGTAATAACAATTAGATTAAGTTTAGTGTTTGTTCAGATAAATTTCATAAGCTAATTCTAATGAGGATGTATTTTTTATTCAGTTTAAATTCTGGTATAAAACAAAGAAAATGAAATGTAAAATATAAAACTTGTATTACAAAAAAGAAAAAAAAAAAGAAAGAAAGAAAGGAAAGAAAAAGGTCCCTTGATAGTTTAGTATTCTAAACATAATTTTCATTATTTTATGCACGAATTTGAGTATAGCAGGGGGTAAAGTGCATTTTAAAAAGTGTTAATTTGCATTTTTTGTTATTACTATTCGATATTTTCAAAGCATGTTGTACTTAATATGTTTCAATTAGTATCTTTAATTTCATGGATTCCTTAATTTCTCCGTTATTTATTTATTTATTCGTTTATTTTTGAGATTGGAAAAGAGTATTAATAAATTAAAGAGACTAGTATTACGAAATAAAAATCAAACAGTTACTGTATAACAAGTAACAAACTTTTTAATAACATTTATATGTGTATGTTTAACATTACCATTAAGGGTACATGGGAATCTCGTAAAGTAAAATGAAGCAGTTCTTGTGAAATACTTAACATCAACATCATGCATTTGCTTAAAAATTTTAAACTTTATTAATAATTAAACTTTTTAAAAGTAAATATACACATTATAGCTCATATACAAATCAAACGAAATTAATTTCATGCATAAATTTACTTTTCAGAATTATTTAACTTATTGAGTATTTTTTGAACAATATATCTGTTCGGTACATTTAAAAAGAAAAAAAAATAAAAAACATTTGAATCTATCACTTTAAAATTTCTTGTGGTGTCAGAAACATGCTTTTTGAGAATTATAAGAAGCAATTTTCATTTTGGCTTAAAATAAATAAAAATAAAAATATTTCATAAAAAAAAAAAAAAAAAAAAAAAAAAAAAAAAAAAAAAAAAAAGAATGAGAATGCAATATTGTACTTAAAAAACACTTAGACGTATAATGTTAGATATTTTCAAAGTAACAAGATAGTTACATAATTTTTAAAGAGCTTTAATTGTTTACCTAAAACAGATTTTTTTTAAATGTACCAAAGCATTAAAAAAAGAAAAATACATATGTATATGCATACACACATCTGCCAGTGCTTAAAATATATAATTTTAAAACGATTCTATCACCATGATCTTTTAAGTCATAATTATTTGGCACAATAAACTTTTATCTCAGATTTTAGGCCGATAATTCAAAAATAACCATTTTATATTTCATGTGCCCTTAACTAAATGGTATAACAAACGATCAGATCATTTTTTTCTTTTTCGATATTTTGAATTCATGAACTCATATGATAAATATCGAGCATATATATGTTAATATACACTTGCGCATTTCAAAAATCCTTATATTGCATGAAAAGTTATATTTTGGATTGTATCTTTGAAATTACATTTACATCGAGTGATAAAAAAAGTTAATATAAATCACAATATTTCGCATAAAATTAAACTTACGTAAATTACTTTTTTTTTTTTTTTTTTTTTTTTTTTTTTTTTTTTGTATCGCAAAGGATCTGTTTCAAAAATTTTCAAAAGTCCTTAACCCCCTGACCGCCGAGCGAAAGGGCAAAAATGTAATGTTGTTTTATTTTTAATTTATTTCAAATGTTAATAAAAGTGGGATTTTTTAACATGGTATGATCTTATCTGCTTATAAGCCTTGAAAGTATCAATCATAAGTTAATTTCTTAAAAGTGGATTATATAAAAGTCACTGTCCTAATCACAAGCTATCCATATAACTTGTTAACCTTTTCCGGCATGGTCAAATCCTGTTACTAAAATGAGAAGTTATCGACTATTACCGGAATTTACAAACGACTTTTTTAGAAATTAAGAATCTCTTAATTTAGGATTTCATTGCAAAAGCAAAATTTTTTTTTAAACATTATTGGCGCCGTTCGCAAATTTGGAATTAAAAATAGGTATCGCGGACTGGGCATAGTGTGCCGGAAAGGGTTAAAAGAATCGTACAAATATCTTAGTAGTGCTTTTGCTTTACTTGAAACATAAAATAGATTTTCTATATAAATATAAATATTTCAAAATAAGTACTTTGATAACTATATCAATTTTTTGTTGAATGAAATATTTATACATAAAGTTTTATTTTCACATATTTAGAAAATATTTTTATCAATGTTGCCATTTTTTCGGTTTACCTAACAATACACCAGTTTATAAACTTTTTTGTGTGAAGGGACGAGGGAAAATATCTAATTTTTAGGTATATTTCGCATGAAATGCTACCTATTGCGGTCGCCCCTATGTTGGAATTTCTGAAAATTTTTTACAGATCTACACCGATCATGACCCCTAGACCCCAAAGCTACCATAAGTAAAAAACTTATATAGACACGATAAGTTCTATAATTCTACTGAAATATCCTCCAAACTAATACATAAAATCTCGTTCAAGTTCGCTAATGGGCAAAATCGGACCAAGAGGTTCAAAAAGAAAAAATTTTGTAAAAAAAAAAAAAAAAAAAAAAAAAAAAAAAAAAAAAAAAAAAAACATAAATTCTTAATGAAAATAGATATCGAATCAGTTTAAAATGTATATTAATTCTAAAAAAATGGTCCAAAAGTTTATGCATGACAGATTTTTGATAAAATTAAAAATGGGCTCAAGCGGCGCAAAAAATAGGGTTTTTGGGAGAAAAAAACTCAGAATTTCGTCAATTCTTCAGATAAAAATCAAATATCAAATCCAATTAAATTTTTTATATAAGTTCTAAATATTATATAAAACTTTTGTATTTACAAGTTCTTGATAAGAACAACTCTCATTTCAATAAATAAAAAAATAAATAAATAAAAACGAAAACAAAAAGGAGGGGGGTGAACAAAAAAAATCTGTAACTGCGTCAATTCTTAAGATATCAAAACCAATTAAATTTATTTTACATCTTCTCAATAACATCTACAACTTTCACACAGAAGGGTTTTTAAAACCAATCATTATAGCAAAATAAAATTAAAAAAAAGTGGGAGTGGAAAAAAAAAACTCAAATCCAAACAGCCTTTATTCTGACTCATTTTAAAATTCATTTTTTTGAATTTAAACGGACACATTTTTCATTTTAAATGCATCCAAATGACAAGTTTTCTTATTTGGAAATTATGTAATGTGATATATTGGCCAGTTTTTCGATAAAGGTAGAATATAGTTGTGATGAAAAAATTCTTTGAAAATGGGGCATTTTGAACAGAATTTCCCAAAACGATTGTAATTGAAAAATTGAGAAACTATTCAAAGAACAAAATTGCTTATTTTCCGACTCATTTTAAAATCCACTTTTGATTTTAAACGCGTCCAAATGACAGGTTCTTTTTTTTTTTTTTTTTTGGAACTATTTAATGTGACTTATTGGGCAGTTTTTTGATATATGCAGATATATTTTTAAAAAATCCTATAAAAGTGGGCATTTTTAGCATAATTTTCCAAAGCGAAAGTGATTGAATAATTGAAGATTTATTCAAATAACAAATTGCTTATTTTTTGACTCATTTTTAAATATAATTTTGCTCTCAAACACCTTTATTTGACAGTTTCTCTTATTTAGGAAATATATAATGTGCCGTAATGGTAGATTTTTTCATACTGTTAGAATAGATTTGAAAGAATGCTGTCAAAGTGGACATTTTGAACCGAATTTCTGTTAAGATGATTCAGATAAAAACAGTTCTTATAGAAAAATCAAGTTAAAAATTCTTCAAAAGCGACCAAATAAAATTGTTAAACTGGATTTATGTCAAATCATATATTATTTTTAGTTGTTGAAATGCGCACTTAACTTCCAAATCTACCTCCGCCTATAGGCCAAACCAACAGGGATTTTCTTTTAAATTTAAATACTTTGTGACAAATTCCATCTACTTCTTAGATCTGTTGGTACTACTTTTTCTGACTAACATTTTTTGCTTTATTTAATCACTGATATTCTGATGGCAATTAAGATAAAAAATGTTTTGAATGTTCAAAATGTTTTGAAAAAGCGAAGATTTTGGCTGGATTACGAATGACTTAAGCCAATATTATCTTTCATAAATTCTTAAATCGAGGGCCAGATTTTTTATACAAATGCTAAAATTAAAAAATAAAATACATAAAATTAGCAATTCTTTGATATATTTAAGACTTTTGTATCGAAATCTAAATGATTATTTCATACTATAACATATACAATACTTATCATATTAGATTTATGAAATTGAATAAACAATCTGTAACGAAAAAAATATATATATAAATTCATAAATATTTTTTTTTTCATGTTTCACCCTTAATCATAAAAATATATTTTAAAACTAAAAAAAAAACTTAGTTTATGCGATTTATAAACATATAAAATGCTATAATTTGAGTAAATAAATATTTTTTTCAAATAAAAAATAAATGAGCATTTACAATTAAACAAATATTGAAATTTCTAACTTCTCGCGAAAAGATATTTAAATTCTAATGAAAGAGTTATTTTAAAACGATCCATTTGTTTACTTCTATCGATTCCAAATACTATATAATTTATTTCAATGAATTTTGTAAAGATTTCTTTATACACACAATTAATGAAAGATTAAATCATTAGCAAAAATGTTATATGCAATTTCATTTCTGCAAATAAAAAATGTGAAAACTTAAGATAAAATACTTGCTACATTTTTAATACACAAATAAAATTACGTAATTATTTTGTGAACGCAAAAACCACTCATGTATAATTCAAAGTACTTTCTGAATCTGTATAAATCTAAATTAATATACAAACACAGCTGCAATAGAAAACATATTTCCTGCTTTTTAGTCTAAAGTCTCAAGAGTAATTTTGACACTCTCAGTGCAATACACTAATCCTTCTACTTGCTGACAGTCATTGTATTTTCACCCTCCTTCCAAACAAAGCAAGCTAGCTATGCACGGAAGTTTGTCTGGGGGGAAAAATTGCTTTGAAAATGCGCGAGATACTTGGTCATCTGGGAGCAGGTTTCAGTGAAAGAAACTGCGAATATTTACAAGAATGTTTATCGGGAAGAAAAATGAAAAAACTTAAGGCGGTGAAAGGGTTAAACCACTTTTTACAGCGCTAAGCACGAGTGACCCATGATTACCGTTTAAAGGTGCCGAAAAACACGTTACCGTTTAAGGGTTAAGATTAAGGTAAATCATTAAAAATGTCAAATTATCTTGAACGAACATTTCCGGTGTTATTCAATTATTTTTGTAGAGTTAAGTTGAAATGCTTCTCTACTATTTTAATACATTTTGTAAACGAATCGGAATAGAATTGGAACTCAACGTAATATAAAAATTCTATAGACCATTATTTCAAGAAATAAACGCCAATGAAGTTTTTATTTTCTGTTCTGCACTCATATTAAGCAAAATGCTTCAAAATGCATCCAAAATTCAAGATTTAAAAAATATATATTAAAATATTTAATTGCTAAAAAAGGACGTCAAATGCTAATAAAATACATTAAAAGATCTTAATAATTTGACATGCTTCGATTGAATTTACTCAATCATCAGAAAAAAAAAACATAATATACAAATAAACACAAAGATGGAATATATATTTTTTCCATCTTTGTGTTTATTTGTATATTTTGTTTTTTCTGATGATGATTGAGTAAATTCAATCAAAACATGTGAAATTATTAAGATCTTTTAATGTATTTTATTAGCATTTGACGTCCTTTTTAGCAATTAAATATTTTAATATATATTTTTAAATGTTTTTAATGGACGTATATGAAAACTTCTATTTATAATTAATGTCTAAATTCAAGAGTCAAAGTGAGTCTGGCGCTTAAATATTCTATACATAAACAAGAAATAATCCATTATTTTTTGCAATGGAATTTTATTGCTTTACGACATAAATAATAGATTTCTTTAAAATAAAATGTCGTATATCTCCTTGGATGAGTTTTTAGTTATTATTATATATTTTTATTTTATTTCGATGGCAATAACGAAAGTCAAAAAATTGTATATTGTATTTACTTATTATTATTATTATTTATTTTATTTTTATTTATTTAATGTTTGTTTGCTATTGTTAGTGTAATTCTTCCTATCATTTACTTCTTATCTTTATATATTTTAACATCTCGGAACACGAATCATAAAGTAAAGGATATTATATAAATTACAATTTTTATTAAAAATAATAAAATCCTGTGAAAGTAAAATATATAAAATTATAGTTTTTGCTTTAAAAAATAAATCTTTACCTGAATCATTTTGATGCGAGTACAATAACTATATTTTATCTTTACAATTTAGCATTATGACGTGTGTTATGACATTAAAAAAAGAGTTTAATTTAAAATGGATTATTTTGTGTCTTCGTGGACGAGTTTGCAGTTATTATTATTTATTTAATACTTCTTTTGAAAATAATAACGATAGACGCCAAAAAACTGTAGTATGTTTTTTTTTTTTTCGCTTTTATTCTGATATCAAATGAAACATATTTTTCTTTCTTGAACTATGTCTGTAATATTTTATTCCCGATGGGGAAAAGTCCATGACTAACATTTTTACATTCTTCTATCTTCAATAGAAGAAAGTATTGTAATCGAAATATTTTTTCCACTTCCGGTTTTCGACGGATTTGTACGTTTTAGTGGTCAGATATTCCAAAAAACATATTTTTACAAAACGTCTGTCTGTCCGTGTGTCAATGTATCCATGTGTCTGTGTGTCCGTATGTCGGCATTCTACCATAAAAAAGTGTATGCAGATAGGCATAGAATTGAACCAAATTTTTTGTGAATGTTTTTGCCTGTGGCAAGCAGGTCCTCCTTCACTTTTGGAATATTCCGCCGGAAGGGGGTGCGCAATCGCGATTTTTGTGCCATTTTCAATATTGTACCGACCAAAAGTGTATGAAGTTGTGCATCGAATTGAACCAAATTTTTTGTCTAGCATATAGCTATGGCTAGTTGGTCCTCCCTGAATTTGAAAAAAATCCGCCGGAAGGAGGCGCTGCAATAGCGAATTTTATGCGATTTTCAATATTGTACTACCTAAAAGTGTATGAATTTAGTTCTAGAACTGAACTAAATTTTTTTGTATATGATTATTTTTTGGTAAGACAAGTAGGTCCTCCCTGAATTTGAAAAAAATCTGCCTATCATTCTATTGTCCATCAGCTCGTGCAGAGACGGAATCTTGTTTCAACTCCGATTAATTGACTGAAGCAGAAATTTAAGATGACCATCAAAATTGATATAGTATTGAATTAAAATTATTAAAGCATTAAAATGAGTAACTATTTTTACTTTCTTCTATCTTCAATAGAAGAAAGTATTGTAATCGAAATTTTTTCGACTTCCGGTTTTCACCGGATTTACACGTTTTAGGGGTCAGAGATTCCAAAAAACATGTTTTTACAAAATGTCTGTCTGTCGTGTGTCTGTGTGTCTGTGTGTCTGTATGTCGCCATTCTACCATCAAAAAGTGTATGAAGTTATGCATAGAATTGAACCAAATTTTTTAAAAATATTTTTGGCTGTGGCAAGCAGGTCCACCTCCAGTTTTGAAATATTCCGCCAGAAGGGGGCTCTGCAATCACGATTTTTGTGCCATTTTCAATATTGTACCGACAAAAAGTATATGAAATTATGCATCGAATTGAACCACATTTTTGTGTATGGGTATGACTACAGTTAGTTGGTCCTCCTTGAATTTGAAAAAAATCAGCCGGAAGGGGACGCTGCAATCGCGATTTTTGTGCCATTTTCAGTGTTGTACCGGCCAAAAGTACATGAAGTTTTGCATCGAACTGAACCAAATTTTTTGTGCAAGTGTATGGCTATGGCTAGTTGGTCCTCCCTGAATTTGAAAAAAATCCACCGGAAGAAGACGCTGCAACAACCAATTTTATACCATTTTCAATACTGCACCACCTAAAAGTGTTTAAATTTAGTCCTAGAACCGAACTAAATTTTTTGTATATGATTATTTTTTGGTAAGGCAAGTAGGTCCTCCCTGAATTTGAAAAAAAATCTGCCTATCATTCTATTGTTCATCGGCTCGTGTAGAGAAGGAAATTCGTTTTTACTCCGATTAATTGATTGAAGCAGAAATTTAAGATGAAAACCAAAGTTTGTACGGTATTGAATTAAAATTATTAAAACATTAAAAAGGAATAACTATTTTTTTTATATTAAAATGTACGTATGAGATAGAAGAAAGTTTTGGGATTGGCACATCCAACTAGTTTTTAAATATCATAATGTACCTTTGAGATATTTTGGACTGCAACGAATGCTGGGTTTCCTCCTTTAGAGGAAGGAAGAGTTAGAGGCATTTTTAAAAATAAATATTTTAGTGAAAATAATCTATAAGTTCGTAATTTGAACCTAAAATTCAGAGGTTTAATTCTTATACATAAGTCTGCTTTCTGTCTCTGATAAAATATAATATCTATAGTTGTTTATAATGACAGAAAATTGTCATTGGCATTATCACACGTCTAAAATTTCATATCAATAATTATAAGATACTTAGACTTCTGAAGGTGACTTAGTTTTAGACTGTTCGAAATATTTTTTTTTGTTCAATTTTGTAATGTATATGGATGATTTCTGTATTAAAGCATGAAACTGTATAAAACATTTTTTCATAATAAAACTAGACCAGTGTGTAATATTATAATGAGTACTATACTGAAAATTTTCAATATTTTACATATGTAATATTGTAACGATACTTTACCGCATTTGCCGGCATTTATTCGTCATTAACAGCTGTTGTTTTATCCCCAGGGAGTTTTTCATAAGATGCGGCAAGAAAAAGTCGTGCAAAATGTATGAGTGTTGTTGTTTTCACTCGCAATGATTACTTCTACAATTACTAAATTTGTAAATATGTTTATTTTGAAAATATTTATATGTTTCGTGTAATAAGTAAGAACATATTAAATATTCTTTTCTAAGTAAATCTCAAAGTGGAATGTCTATTTCAATATGTCATTATTGTGAAATATGCAAATGATGCAACCATTTTAAATTTGCATAATTTGATTCACAAAAACAGCAACTTGATATTGTAAATAGGACTGTTTATACATTTCTGTTCAAAAAATACCCTTCTGCATATCATTGCTTTTTTTAAAGTCGCACAAAGTAACAATTCACTCTTTAAAAGAGTCACAAGCATTTCCACTCTTTTTGGAGTGAGTGTTATAAAAAAATATACTTCTTAACCGGACACAGTAACTTTGAAACCATGTCTTTAATTTTGAATAATACAGTAATATATCATATGTGGTGTCGCAATACTTAATGCTAAAAATTAAATAAAAAATGTTAAAAAATACTGTGAAACAGCCTTTTTTACTAAAATTTATACATTTTTTTTTTAAAAAAACATTACTTTTTAAAAATCCCTACTATTTTTGTATATATGAATATTTTTGCTTTAATTTTTTCCGCATTTTTTAAAATATACTAAAAATAACAGTGCATGGATTTTTGGATGAATGGCATTTTATATTTAATTCAATAGTGTATATTAAAAAATGAAGGACATTCAAGAACCTCTCAATTAAAAAAAATTAAAAAAATAACTACAAACGTGAATGTTATTAACTATAAACTTGAAATTAAAACCATGCACAGAAATATTTAAAACACTATTGAAAACAAGTTTAAAAAATTTCAAACCTCTATCTAAATTAGCAAAAATGCCTTAGTACTTATCGAACAAGCAAATTATAAAAATATGAACAGGCAGAAAAATCAGTTTAAAATTTTCAATTTTGTATGAAGTAATTGTGCTGGATCTATTAACAAAGTTTACAATATCTTGCGACATGATTTTCGAATAGGTAAAAATAAGCTGTCAAAATATTTACAATTAAAGAAGCTTTCAGCTAATATTAAAAAGGAAAAATCGATACCTTGACCACTTTCAAACTGGTGTGTCCCCAGAAAGAATGTAATTTCCCATTCCTTAGAAAAGAGTGGATTATATCAATTTATATAATCGAGAATTAAATATCACTCTGTTGACGAGAGAAGACTAGAATTATACACTTTAAAATTTTTAAGCTATTGCATAGCTTTTATCGCGGGCGTTTCAGTTCGGCAGACTTCGGCATGGTATCCTTCGGTAGACTTCGGCAGACATTGACGCGGTATTTTTCAGATATTTTGAGGATATCAAGTCTCAAACTTATATATCTTATTTCAGTTACTATAAATCTATAGTTTCAATAATAAAAATTCCTGATAGAATGTGTATAGAAAAGAATCGTCTTAAGATAAAACAATATAGGATAATGCAGCTTTTGGTGATTGGAGACCCGCCCAATGGTGAGGATCGAAAAATTTAAAATGCTTAAAACTCGCGATCTAATTTTCGTAGCGCGGCCAAATTTTTTTGGTAATTTATTATGAGACAGTGTTACTTTTGGTGACAGGTGAACCCCCACGTTGAGAGTCGAAAAATTTAAAATGCTTATAACTCGCGATCTAATTTTCGTAGTGCGGCCAAATTTTGTTTGCTAATTTACTATGAGACAGTGTTACTTTTGGTGGCAGGAGACCCCCACGGTGAGGTTTCGAAAAGTTAAAATGCTTATAACTCGCGATCAATTTTCGTAGCGCGGCCAAATTTTGTTTGGTAATTTATTATGAGACAGTGTTAATCGTTAGTGACAGGAGATCACCCATGGGCAGGGTTGAAAAATTTAAAATGCTTATAACTCGCGATCTAATTTTCGTAGTGGGGCCAAATTTTGTTTGCTAATTTACTATGAGACAGTGTTACTTTTGGTGGCAGGAGACCCCCACGGTGAGGGTCGAAAAATTTAAAATGCTTATAACTCGCGATCTAATTTTTGTAGTGCGCCAAATTTTGTTTAGTAATTTATTATGAGACAGTGTTAATTTTTAGTGACAGGAGATCCCCCATGGGCAGGGTTGAAAAATTTAAAATGCTTATAACTCGCGATCTAATTTTCGTAGTGCGGCCAAATTTTGTTTGCTAATTTACTATGAGACGGTATTACTTTTGGTGGCAGGAGACCCCCACGGTGAGGGTCGAAAAATTTAAAATGCTTATAACTCGCGATCTAATTTTTGTAGTGCGGCCAAAATTTGTTTGGTAATTTAATATGAGACAGTGTTAATTTTTGGTGACAGGAGATCCCCCCTCCGCCATGGTGAGGGTCGAAAAATTTAAAATGCTTATAACTCGCGACCTAATTTTCGTAGCGCGGCCAAATTTTGTTTGGTAATTTATTATGAGACAGTTTTAATTTCTGGCGACAGGAGACCCCTCCCCCCACGGTGAAGTTCGAAAAATTTAAAATGCTTATAACTCGCAATCTAATTTTTGTATCGCGGCTAAGTTTTATTTGGTAATTTATTATGAGAGAGTGTTAATTTTTGGTGACAAGAGACCCCTTCCGCACGGTAACGGTCGAAAAATTTAAAATGTTTATAACTCGCGATCAATTTTCGTAGCTCGGCCAAATTTTGTTTGGTAATTTATGATGAAATAGTGTTAATTTTTGGTGACAGGAGTTCCCCCATGGTGAGGGTCGAAAAATTTAAAATGTTTATAACTCGCGATCTAATTTTCGTAGTGCAACCAAATTTTGTTTGGTAATTTATTATGAGACAGTGTTAATTTTTGGTGACAGGAGACCCCCCACGGTGAGGTTCGGAAAATTTAAAATGCTTATAACTCGCGATCTAATTTTCGTAGCACGGCCAAATTTTGTTTCGTGATTTATTAAGGTATTGCATAGCTTTTATCGGGGCTTTGAGCGCGGCGAAAGAATCTAGAAATTCCATAACGAGAAAAAAACCTAACACTCCGGCTAACGTCGCTTCAGTTTGGCAGACTTCGGCACGGTATCCTTCGGTAGACTTCGGCAGACATTGACGCGGTATTTTTCAGATATTTTGAGAATATCAAGTCTGAAACTTATGTTTTTTATTTCTGCTACCATAAACGTATAGTTTCAATGATAAAAATTCCTGATTAACCTACATGTATTGTAAGATAATAAAAATATTTTAAACGATATTAACTTCTCATTTGTTCAATAAAAGAAAAAAAAATTGTTATCGGTCATAACGCTCAAAAAGTGTAACTTGAATTAATATCAAAGACAAAACTAGTTGGATGTGTCAATCCCGAAACTTTCTTCTATCTCATAAGTACATTTTAATATTTAAACAAAAAACGTGGTGACACCAAAGTTACCCACTATCGAATTTCCTCGAATATTTGACCAAGCCTAATGAGATTCTGTTATCCGAAAAGCCTAACACGCAAAATTTAATTAATATTCTAAGAAAATGAGCTTAGTAGTGCCTCATGTTGGGTAATTTATACTAAAACCTAATAAGCATCTATTGATGTCAAGACCTAACAGAATCTGAAATTTGATGGAATTTCGTCCATTAGTTCTTGAGATATAGTTATAACAAAAAAATTGCAAAACGTATTACAGCAACACCATATCTTGGACAATTTATGTCAAAACGTAAAAAAGCGTCTAATTATGTTATGGTGTAAAAGAATCTGAAGTTTGATGAAATTATGTTCATTAGTTCTTGAGATATAGCTAGTTTAAAAAACCGTGTAAAATATATCACAGCAGCACCATCAGTTGAAGGATTTATAACAAAATGTAATCATCGTGTAATTATGATATATGTCATTTTGTAACAAAATCTGAAGTTTGATGAAATTCTGTGCGTTGGTTGTTGAGATATAGTTATCGGAAAAATCGTGTAAAATGCAGCATAGCTGCAACACCTATTGCAATGTTAATACCAAAATGTAATCAGCGTCTAATTATGTTATATATTCTAGTGTAACAGAATCTAAAATTTGATGCAGTTCTCTGCATTAGTTCTTGAGATATAGCTATCGCAAAAATCGTGCAAAATGTAACATAGCAGCGCCACCTATAGGGCAGTTCACACCAAAACCTTATCAGCGGCTATGTATCTCAAAGTATCGCGGAATCTGAAGTTTGGTAAAATTCTGTGCATTAGTTCTTGACATATAGCTATCATGAAAATCATGAAAAACGTGGCATAGCAGCGCCACCTGCTGGCCAATTTACACCAAAACTTAATCAGCGTCTATGTATATCAAGGACTCACAGAATCTGAAGTTTGGTAAAATTCTGTGCATTAGTTCTTGAGATACAGCAATCTTGAAAGTCATGAAAAACATAGTATAACAGCGCCACTTGCAGGCCAATTTTCACCAAAAACCAATAGGCACTAATTCATATCATGGTCTAACTGAATATAAAATTTTATTAAATTTCGAGCATTAGTTCTTGAGATAGAGCGCCCACAAATTTTTTGTCACATACAGACAGACAGACTCACAGACAGACACACAGACTCACAGACAGACATTTTCTAAAAATAGACAAAACGTGTTCAGGACCTTCTAAAACGTATAAATCCGTCGAAAACCGGAAGTCGAAAATTTTCATTAATCCAATACTTTCTTCTTGTAAAGATAGAAGAAAGTAAAAACTGCATAAATAAAAAATAAATATAATAAATAATTATAATTGCATAAGTTGATAAAAAATGCTATGCAATAGCTTTACCGCGGCAGTCCCCGAGTGCCACACGTATTTTTTGTTCAACTTTGAATGAATATGTGTGAAGTAAAATAAGGAAAAGCACCAAAATAGCTCACTTTAAAGTATTCAAAAGCTCTTTTTTCATAATGTAATCTTGGGAATTACGCTGCACTGCAAACAGAAGGTGTCTTAAATTTAAACGCATCTGACTGAAAAAGAATTTCAGTCACTTCAGTGTTTTAAATGAAAATTCAGATTTAATACATCTCTTAATTTACCATACATAAGAGTCTCAATACCGGTCATGGTATGAAAGAACCGAAAAATATTTTGAAAAAATGTCTTGTTTTAAAATGGTAACTGAAGATCTTTTGTGTGTTTTACTGAACAGCAAACAAGATCAAGATTTATACGCACATTTTCTATGACGTATTTATGAGATAAGAAAAAGAACAGGAAGAATACACTTTCTAACAATTGAATTAATTCCAGATAAATAAATATCAGGTTTATTCAATAAACCGGGCACTAGAATTGAGTTTAGGAATCAAACATTTACAAAGCGACTAGAAGTCCAAGCCTCAAATTCTGTAGCATATTTGATGATTGTACAGTGAGTGAGATATTTATTATATCTTCAAAATGAATAATCACCATGAATAGAAATCTTACCAAGCTACTTTGCTATTGGATTTTTTAGATAACACACTATCTACCAAAAAGTATTTGTACACTTTCAGTTTTTGACATTTTGTCAAATATTTAAAAATATACTGGTCGGATTCTTCTGGAACTTCAGAAATATAAAGATTATGTTTCACTTTATATTTATTTACATTCATTTGTTAAGCGGGTAATTAGGGGGCCGGCAGAAAAACAAAGAATAATAGAAATATTTGGGATCGCCCTGTACATGAAAATGCACGAAACGACTTATCGCTTTAGAATACAAATATATGAATACAGTAGAATATGTACACTAATTTTTGTGAGAATAGCATGTATATTTATGGCGATAGAGCGATTTTTTTGAAAAATTCAAAAAATTCTGGTATGTTTTTTGTTTATATCATGCTGGGTTTTTGACCAAATTTAACGCAAATTTCAGAAAAATTGGCAAAATGCAGTAGAAAAAATGTAGCGCAATTGGAATATAAATATATTAAATATTTTATGAAATATGAGTAGTTGTATAAAATAATTTTTATCTGCGCATGCGCGAACTAGAAAAACATTTTTTTTACATCATTTAATAGTCAATTCTATGGAGTGACTTATAAAAAAAATCCAATCAAATATCGTGAAAATTCAAAAAGATATCATTATTTTAGTGAGATGTTTTTACTCTGCTATCTAAAAACGGCTGAATCTTAAGGGATTCTCCACAAATTGACATTTTTTAATAACTGACTTTAAAAAAAAACTAGTATTGAATTAATACAATATCTAATACAATATTGCTGCTAATAAGTACTTGACAATTGTGATAGAAAAGAAAAAGAGCTTTATTCACATTCAAGGCCAAAACTAAGAGATGGTTGGGGGAAAAGGGCATGTGCCCCGGGCGCTAGGATGAAAGTGTCCCAAATGTACATTTTGTTTGGCGATTTTTTCCATGTCTATGTTTAGCATGATATTGTCAAAATCGTCCCATTCAAAGCATTTCTCCTATACCAAAGCATAGAAGAATCTAATGATGATGGCATAAAGATCCCGCATAAAGCAGATTTTTTTTTTCGTTTTGATTCGGTTTCACGATTTTAAGGTATCATTTTTTTAAAACAAAGCAGACTACTTTAATCAATATTACATGTTTTAAGTTTTAAAATAAGTCGGCTATTAATAAATTAGAAAATTTTTCTTTGCAAATACTTTTGCAGATGCTTTGCAAAGAAGAAAAGGGAGGGGGGGGGGAGTTCACTAAAATTCATTGAAATATAAATATATTAAATATTTTCTAAAATGTTCTATGTCATGCAATACACTATCTACCAAAAAGTATTTGTACACTTTCAGTTTTTGACATTTTGTCAAATATTTAAAAATATACTGGTCGGATTCTTCTGGAACTTCAGAAATATAATGATTATGTTTCACTTTATATTTATTTACATTCATTTGTTAAGCGGGTAATTAGGGGGCCAGCACAAAAACAAAGAATAATAGAAATATTTGGGATCGCCCTGTACATGAAAATGCACGAAACGACTTATCGCTTTAGAATACAAATATATGAATACAGTAGAATATGTACACTAATTTTTGTGAGAATAGCATGCATATTTATGGCGATAGAGCGATTTTTTTGAAAAATTCAAAAAATTCTGGTATGTTTTTTGTTTATATCATAGAATGTTTTTGACCAAATTTAACGCAAATTTCAGAAAAATTGGCAAAATCTATTAAAAAAAATGTAGCGCAATTGGAATATAAATATATTTAATACTTTATGAAATATGAGTAGTTTTATGAAATAATTTTTATCTGCGCATGCGCGAACGATAAAAACAATTCTTTTACATCATTTAATAGTCAATTCTATGGAGTAACTTATAAAAAAATCCAATCAAATATCGTGAAAATTCAAAAAGATATCATTATTATAAATAAGCTGTTTTTACATTGCTCTCTAAAAACGGCTGAATGATAAGGGATTCTCCACTAATTAACATTTTTTATTAACTGACTTTTAGGAAAAAATTAGTACTATTTAATGAATACAATATTGCTGCTAATAAGTATCTTGACACCTGTGATAGAAAAGGAAAAGCGCTTTTATTCTTTTCCATCACAGATGTCAAGATACTTATTAACAGAAATATTGTATTAGATATTGCATACATTAAATACTAATTTTTTCCTAAAAGTCAGTCAATAAAAAATGTCAATTTGTGGAAAATCCCTTATCATTCAGCCGTTTTTAGAGAGCAATGTAAAAACAGCTTACTTATAATAATGATATCTTTTTGAATTTTCACGATATTTCATTGGATTTTTTTTATAAGTTACTCCATAGAATTGACTATTAAATGATGTAAAAGAATTGTTTTTATCGTTCGCGCATGCGCAGATAAAAATTATTTCATAAAACTACTCATATTTCATAAAATATTTAATATATTTATATTCCAATTGCGCTACATTTTTTCTACTGCATTTTGCCAATTTTTCTGAAATTTGCATTAAATTTGGTCAAAAACCCAGCATGATATAAACAAAAAACATACCAGAATTTTTTTAATTTTTCAAAAAAATCGCTCTAACGCCATAAATATACATGCTATTCTCACAAAAATTAGTGTACGTATTCTACTGTATTCATATATTTGTATTCTAAAGCGATAAGTCGTTTCGTGCATTTTCATGTACAGGGCGATTCCAAATATTTCTATTATTCTTTGTTTTTTTGTCGGCCCCCTAATTACCCGCTTAACAAATGAATGTAAATAAATATAAAGTGAAACATAATCTTTATATTTCTGAAGTTCCAGAAGAATCCGACCAGTATATTTTTAAATATTTGACAAAATGTCAAAAACTGAAAGTGTACAAATACTTTTTGGTAGATAGTGTATTTTCAACCAAATATAAAGCCCATTCAGAAAAATTCGCAAAATGTAGTAGAAAGAATAAGGTGCTATTGAAATATAAATATATTAAAAGTTTTCTAAAATATGAGTATTTGTATGAAATATTTTTTAATCAGCGTATGCTTGAACGATAAAATTTATCATTTTACATAATTTAATATTCAATTCTATGGAGCTACCCATAAAAAAATCCGATCGAATTTCGTGGAAATTCAGAAAGTTATTGTGGATAGGAGTGAACTGATTTTCAATTGGTCTCTGAAAGCAGTTGAATGACGTCAGATTTTACGCAAATTGCCAAATCTCCACTTACGTTTTTTACTGGTGATTTACTTCTTTTCTTAGATAATTACCAGAACGAACCTATTTCAGGATAAAAATAATTATAAAAAATCGAAGCATTTGTGTCAAATCTACCCATTGATACATAATTGATAATGGCTCTTATGCAAATGCCGATATCTGCGATCCTGAAATACGTCAAGTTCTCCACTGTTAAATGTGGTGTCGAAAACAACACTGACATCAATCGCATGCATGATGCCAAGAAGAACAGAGCTGTTTGATTTTGAGAAAGGTGTGATCATCGGGTACCACCGAAATGGCCGATCTTTAATCGACATATCTAGCGAGCTTAATTACCCCAAAACGACTGTGGCTTATGTGATTAGAAAAAGGAAGCTGAATGGTGATTGTCAGAATGTGGCCAAAGTAGGCAGACCGACGAAACTGGGAGATAGAGACCGACGGGTTTTGTCTAGAGAAATTCGGAAGAACCGCAACCAACCAATGTTACACATACGCGAAGAATTTCAACAAGCTTCAGGATGTGTTGTTTCCATGAATACATCCATAAGGAAGCTCATCTGCTTAATTTTTATGGCCGTGCTGCCGCCCATAAGCCTTTAATCACCAAGTCCAACCGCACAGCTCGGTTAAGTTGGTGCAAAACACGCCAGCAATGGACTGTACAGCAATGGAAACAGGTTCTCTGGAGTGATGAATCAAGGTTCACCCTCTACCGTTCTGATGGTTGGGTCTGGGTCTGGCGTCTGCCTGGAGAACGCCTCCTACCAGAATGTATTTTGCCCACAGTTAAATTTGGCGGAGGGGGAATCATGTTCTGGGGTTGTTTTTCCTGGTTCGGACTAGGACCCTTGGTCCCAATTCATGGTAAGCTTAATGCCGATGCCTACTGTAATATACTGGACAACAGTGTACTTTCTACGTTGTGGCAATACTATGGATTGGACCCATGTTATTTCCAGGATGAGAACGCAAGCTGTCATGTAGCAAGGTCCAGCATGGATTGGTATGCTGATAATGGAGTGCATCGACTCGAGTGGACTGCCCAGAGCCCAGACCTGAACCCAATAGAGAACCTCTGGGACGAGTTGGATCGTCGAATTAAGGCGGGTGACACACGCCCAAAATCAGTAAAAGAGCTTACTTGCCTTGAGCAAACAGAGTGGAATAAAATACCATTAAATGTAATACAAGGACTAGTTGAGAGCATGCCCAGGAGAGTCGCAGCTGTAATTGCCTCTCGAGGAGGATCTACAAATTATTAAATGTGAACAGAGCCAAAACCAGTCTTTTTTTCCCGAGGCAAACGTGGATTTTGAAGGTACCCTTTTCCCCCTCCTTCGCAAAGCATATTTACAAAGAAAATTTCTCCAATTTATTAATAGCCGACTTATTTTAAAACTTAAAATATGTAATATAAAATAACGTATTCTGCTTTATTAAAATACTCCAATTTGATACTTTAAACCGAATCAAAAAAATTCTACTTTCAACAGGATCTTTAAGGCCCTTGTCCCTGCCCGCGAAGACACTGCTGAGCTAATGCTATTTCTGTGGGGGGAGGCATTTTTCTAATAACTCTTTCGCATTTTGAAATTTTCAATTTTTTTTTTTTTTTTTTTTTTTTTTTTTTTTTTTGCATTGGATAGAGGAAGTCCCTCTCAAAATCGCTCCTTGACTACTTTTTCGATTTGAGTCATAGATATTTTTTATAAAGTTAGTTTCACTTTCAGAACTGCTTTTGGAAGTGAAAGAAACATTATAAAAATATCTACGCCAAAATTGAAAAAGTAATCACGGAGCGATCTTGAAAAGGACTTCCGCTATCCAATGCAAAACATATTATTTAAAAATGTCCAAATGCAAAAGAGTTAGAAAAATGCATCCACATAGGAATAGCATTAGCTCGTGAGCATCTTCGCGGTTAGGGGCAGGGACCTTAAGCCATCATCATTAGATTTTTTTATGCTTTAGCATAGCCCAGATATAATAATTTTAACAATATTATGCTAAAAATAGCCATGAAAAAAATCGCCAAACGAAAGATACATTTGGAACACTTTCATCCTAGCGCCCGGAGCACATGCCCTTCTCCCCCCCCCCCCTCTCTTAGTTTTGGCCCTGAATGCGAATAAAGCTCTTTTTCTTTTCTATCACAATTGTCAAGTACTTATTAGCAGCAATATTGTATTAGATATTGTATTAATTCAATACTAGTTTTTTTTTTAAAAGTCAGTTATTAAAAAATGTCAATTTGTGGAGAATCCCTTAAGATTCAGCCGTTTTTAGTAATGATATCTTTTTGAATTTTCACGATATTTGATTGGATTTTTTTTTATGAGTCACTCCATAGAATTGACTATTAAATGATGTAATAAAAATGTTTTTCTAGTTCACGCATGCGCAGATAAAAATTATTTTATACAACTACTCATATTTCATAAAATATTTAATAAATTTATATTCCAATTGCGCTACATTTTTTCTACTGCATTTTGCCAATTTTTCTGAAATTTGCGTTAAATTTGGTCAAAAACCCAGCATGATATAAACAAAAAACATACCAGAAATTTTTGATTTTTTCAAAAAAATTGCTCTATCGCCATAAATATACATGCTATTCTCACAAAAATTAATGTACATATTCTACTGTATTCATATATTTGTATTCTAAAGCGATAAGTCGTTTCGTGCATTTTCATGTACAGGGCGATCCCAAATATTTCTATTATTCTTTGTTTTTTTACCTACTACCTATTCTACCCCCTAATTACCCGCTTAACAAATGAATGTAAATAAATATAAAGTGAAACATAATCTTTTTATTTCTGAAGTTCCAGAAGAATCCGACCAGTATATTTTTAAATATTTGACAAAATGTCAAAAACTGAAAGTGTACAAATACTTTTTGCTAGATAGTGTATTTAAACAATCAACTTATAATCAAAATACGAGAAAGTTTAACAAAACTACTGCTACTATTAATAAAAATTTCAAAAAAATTTTTAAGACACATTCTTTTTCATTCTTAAATTTATTCTCAATCGAAAAAGTCATCTGGAGCCGAGATATTCACAAAAAAAACTGAATGACCTGTCTTCCAAAAGTTTATTTTTATTAAATGTAACTCCTGTAATTCTAAAATAGCATAGTAGCCAATTTTTACACTTTTTGGATACCACTGAAATTTAATAGAAATTTCCTTTTTTTAACCGGAGATTAACTGCTATTGAATAGATCAAAATGTATTATGATAAATTACTAATAAAAGAAAAGCATAAACGTTGGCAGCTATGATATAAGATATAAACTAATCTTTCGAAAGATGCTGTATACCTCTATTCCACATCTCGATTTAGCGTGCTAATTTATCTTACTTTGTTTTTAAGGTTTATTATCAGGCTGGAAGATGGGTTTTAATCCACGCTAAATCTACCGCGGAATCACATTATAAATATGTTGATCAAGTACATTTTAAAGTACAACAACCATTTCGGACACTATGTAAAAAAAATATATATAGGTAACAACTGGTGGGTCTACTGGTAATTCTGAACGAGGTATAATCAATGTCCTCAGAAAGACAACATGTGATTTTCTGCAAAACAAACTTGATTTTGTTTGTCTTTGACCATATTTTTCAAAAAAAGAAACTGCTCTAACTCCTCGCAACTGCAATGATTTGTCATTTTAAATCAGAACAAATCTTTGTATCTTATGTAGACTAACATCTGATTTTTTTAGATTATCCAGTGGAACGAAATAAGTCAAGATCACCTTTTGAAATCACAGTTTGATCAAAATAATTTTTACTTTTGCAATGACTGGACCCAGTTAGAACCAAAGGGCTATAAAATGTTTTTTTCTTATTGATGCTATGGCATTTACTTCAAAATTTAATTATAAACTACAGCGCCCGCCGTGCGAAAGGGGAGGTCGAAGCGTGGGGTCGCCCCGGGCACAGAACCACAGGGGCCGCCAAATTTATACTACCAACGTCATTTTTGGCTTGTTACAAGAAAAAATTGGGTAAGAGGGGGGGCGCCAACTTAAAACTTTGCCCCGGTTGCAGTGTTTTCTTCGCACGCCCCTGATAAAATATCATGATTAGGCTGCCACAACATCACAGGTCTCTTACCTGCATTTGGGCCAGATAATACGTTGTATTCTAAAATTTAACTTCCCTTGAAAAATTTGCACTGAAAAATTTCGTTCCAAATCTAAACAAATAAAATGATTAGCATTTCACCATTTATCTTGAGTGACTGCACACACACTTGGGTAACTGAATTCCTGCTACATCAAATAAACGTGTAAGTTCTAATATTAAAGACTTCATCGTTTTCTAAAATTTCCAGGTGATATAAAACTTTTGGCGATGTTTTTCCCCTGACAATATTTTGTCATTATATGTATCAGTATAAAATATAGTAAAAGCATGATGAAAATACCAGTTTTGCATCTTCAGCTAATGCTTTTAAAGTTCTAATAGCATAAATGGTGCAGATGATGTGCCGCAAGTTATTGTTTGAAATCTAAATTTACCAAGAATTCAATCTGTTCATAAGAAATGGATCTTCATATGATTCGCTATAAATTTCCATTAGACCACTGTACTAAAAAATGTCTATACATTTTATTCTATCTCTTTTAAAAACATTTGCAACAGTTCTAAACTGAATTGTGTTTAAAAACAAGTGTTATTGAATAGTTTCTCACTGATTATCGATATGTCCATTTATTCAGGAATTATTGGAGGCGAAGAAGTAAACTGCCACCTGTCCGAAGAGATTGGAAAAGATAGATTGGCAAGAATTGTCGGCAATAATTTTCAAGATGTTAAATTCCAACGCAAAAAGAAGGTAGTACACCCTCGCGGGCACCAGCAATACCGTAAAAATTGGAAATGACAAACTAATTATAGATCCCCTTACAATATTTCACAGGTTGTGCATTTCTAAACAATCTGATGAAGATTTGAAGAAATTCTCCAAGTTCGAAATATCTCCTTACCCCATGTCATAATTTTCAGATACACACTGTTAAAAATAAAGGTGACGAACCGGTTGCATTTGACGCCCAGGAGTGAAAAGGTTAGATCACTTGGCACCAGCGGGTTTGAAAATATGTTTGTGGTGCCATTGGGTGTTTCACGCTAATTAGGGTGCCGCGCAATGCCTACCGTTGGAAGATTTTCATCCCTTAGTCATTTGCGCATGCTCTGTAACGTGTATCCTTGCACTTCAACTCGCTGTCACTGGCGGATCAACACAGCAATTTTTTCCTACGATGACTATCACCGCTATACGCTATCCCAATTTTGTTTAGAACTTCGGATGGCTAACTTTTGGCGCGCTTTTTTATATAAACCAACCTTTGAATTTCAGGACATATGAACATTTCAGGGAGACTCTGAAGGTGAGCTTGATGGCCGTGTGGATAGGGAGCGGAGCTTGTAATCAGACGTTCTGCGTTCGAATCCATTGAGGGCCGAAAGTCGGTTAGTATGTTTTTTAATTTTTTATCATTGGGCACTCTGGATTAAGGGTGCCATCTTTTCACCCTAATTAAAGGTGCTATTTTGGCTCCTTTAGGGGTGTCACCAGTGAGACAAGCCTTTCACCCTTAAGAGGTGCAATATGTGACAATTAGTTTTAACAGTGCAGGTATGCGTAAGGTGTCCAAATTATTTTGATCAGACTGTGGTCTTAAAAGGTGATCTTGACTTATTTCGATCATTTTATGATTTAATTATTCCATTGAAAAAATACATTTCCGATGGAAGTAAATATGTTGTTGTTGATGGCGGTCATATTTTACATAAAGGAGTGTGGCGTAGACATACTACATTCATAGCTATAGCAGACAGTTGCATAAAATATTTGCCCACACATTACAATATGAAATTTTACAATAATCTTTGATGGTCACCCTTTAAGCGCTGATCAAAAATTCGCCAAAAAGTGTGAACGATCTACTCATTCTACTCCGGACATCATTTTCGACAGAACCACTGTATTTCAAAGTAGACAAGAAAATTTTCATGCCAATAACAATAACAAGAAAACCTTCAGTGACTTTTGAAAGATGTATTAGAAAAAGCTTTAATACAAATGCAACAGGCTGTTGAAGATGCTGATGTATTAATTGTCCACACTGCGATTTCAAAAGCCTCTCTGTATGATAATGCCTTCATAGTCAGACAGGACCTTGATCTACTTGTAAACCTCACAGCATTACAATCGCCTTACAAAAATAATGTGTTCTTTCAAGAGTGTGGAAGAGGTGAAACTCTTGATATATTTTATTCAGCTAATTCGTTTTGCTACCGCTGTTCCAAAATCCTGCTGTTTCACCATGCTTTCAGTGGGTGTGATACCACCTCTGCACTTTTTGGCCACGGGAAAAAACAGTTTTGTTCACTGGTTGTAAAGTATCCCGAACTTGAAGAAAAGACAAACTTTTTTTAACCCTAATGCACGAAAAGCAGGACTGAACTGCACAAATATTTGCAAACATTGCAATAGCCAGTCCGTTAAAAATACACCTGAACTTTTCTTAGCCTCTGACTTGGAAGAAGAAGACGATATGGAACCCATCGACATGCTGCGAGACGATGAGCACGAAGATACTGAAAATTTTTCATTCAACTCTAGAAACATTGGCACATCAGTAGAGAATGACGAAGAAAATTCCGCTATCGAATGCCCAGGCCCTTCTAAGGGCCAAAAATCGTAAGTGGGATTATAAACTTTGTGTAAGACTTTTTATAAATTGTGCTTAAATGTGTAAATAAAATCATTAAGTTATACGTAACTAGTTTTTAATTCTGTTATTGATCCTCACTTAAATAAATATGGAAAAAAAAATAATATTTGAGGGATGCATTTGTCGAAAACAATATTTTCTAAAACTTTTCATCTCGTGATATTTTTAACATAAGGAAACTAATCGATAGTCAAATTGTACAAATTACTCTTGTCTTGTGTGAAAGTTATAAATTGTTTTCTATCGTAGGACTCGCAGTTTTAAAGTTATGTGTAAAAAATTCCCGGAAATTCCAGATTTTTTTTTTTTTTTTTTTTTTTTTTTTTTATTAGCTTCCGATGCTATTTTTTTCAGGCAAGTTAAAAAGTGTCGTGTCAAATATTGTGGCATATCAAGCATAAGTATTTTACTTACCTATCATGCGTAGTATAGGGTAAGTCCTGCAATCGTTTTGAAAATGGAAAAAAAAATTTTGACGGATTTACACGTTTCAGATACTGGAGATTCCGAAAAACATATTTTTAGAAAAAAAAATTTACCGTCCGTATGTCTGTCTGTAAACGCTCTATCGCACGAACAAATGGAGATAGAGACTTAAAATTTTGTATGTACTTAGTAAGTAAGAATAAAACGAAGCCTATTTAATATCACTAACCTCGATTATCCGGAACTATTTTTTTGGGGCTCTCGAAAAAAATTGACGTATTTACACGTTGCAGGTACTGGAGATTCCAAAAAACATATTAAAAAAATTGCCGTATGTCTGTCTGTCTGTAAACGATCAATCTCACGAACAAATTGAGATAGAGACTTACAATTTTGTATGTACTTAGTCAGTAAGAATAGGACGAAGCGTATACCATATCAGTAACCTCGATTATCCGGAACTATTTTTTTCGGACTCTCGAAAATAATTGACGTATTTACACGTTTCAGGTACTGGAGATTCTAAAAAACATATTGAAAAATTGCCGTATGTCTGTCTGTCTGTAAACGATCAATCTCACGAACAAATTGAGATAGAGACCTAAAATTTTGTATGTACTTAGTAAGTAAGAATATCACAAAGCTTATTTCATATCGGCAACCTCGATTATCGGAACTATTTTTTCTGGCTCTCGAAAAAAAAATTTGACCGATTTACACGTTTCAGGTACTGGAGATTCCGAAAAAGATATTTTTAGAAAAAAAATTGCCGTCCGTCTATCTGTCTGTCTGTAAACGCTCCATATCACGAGCAAATGGAGATAGAGACTTAAAATTTTGTATGTACTTAGTAAGTAAGAATAGGACGAAGCGTATTTAATATCAGTAACCTCGATTATCCGGAACTATTTTTTTCGGACTCTCGAAAAAGAAATTTGACGGATTTACGTGTTTGAGATACTGGAGATTCCGAAAAACATATTTAAAAAAAATTGCCGTCCGTCTGTCTGTCTGTAAACGCTCTATCTCACGAACAAATGGGGATAGAGACTTACAATTTTGTATGTACTTAGTCAGTAAGAATAGGACGAAGCGTATTCCATATCAGTAACCTCGATTATCCGGAACTATTTTTTTCGGACTCTCGAAAAATTCGTTCTGATGAAATGTATATAAAAAACCTCTATTGATTTTTTTTCTAATCGGAGGCGAAACTGAATTCTGCAATGGCAGAATCTACATTCAACTTGTGAAAAATTTTCCTATATTCTTTTAATATAAGAAATGATAATTTTCACCATTTTCAAACAGAAAAATTATCCTTCCATGGAGGAGTAGGAAATTTCCTGCACTGATTTGAGATTTTTAGATGCATTCGTAATTATATAAAACGCACCACCTATAATCGTCCTCAGCCTGTCCATGTTTCTGTCTGTCCGTATATAGTAGTAAAATCAATAAATAAATAAATAACCCACTGATTGGTTTGAAATTTACTATATACATGTAATCGTTTTAGTGAAGTCATTTCAAATTTTATGAAAATCAAATCAAAACTTAAAAAGAGATAATATTGTTTTCTTTATTCCATAAAATCCTATCATACGTAATCAGTAATTCAATGATATTCCATGATAGGTAATGATTCTAGGTTGCCGAGGTGATGACGTCCTGTTTCAGATGGAGCGCTACTATTTCAGTATTTCTGAATTTAACAAGTGCTATTATTATTATTTTTGGCATTCATTTTTCCAGAGTGCAACAGCTATTGCACCAAAATCGGAATATTTATAAAACTAGTTATTGTACGAACGCACCTCATTGGCCACATTCGACATGCAATTTCCGACATTTTTTTAACCCTTGAGTTCTCAGTATACTGTTTTCATACATTTGTTACCTCCCTAATATTATTTTAGAAAAAAAAACAATTATAACTTTTGCAACTCTAATTTTTGCTTATCGATTTCACCTCCCTTTATCCTACTTTCAAAGTCGGAATTTTCTTTAGCGATATTCGTGTATAAACTGTACAGAATGTCCTCTTTTAGCGCTATTCAATAGGTAATTCCTAAATCGTTAACAATAGCTTCCAATGCTGAAATGTTTTAAATATACAGGGTTATTACAGGGTTTCCGAAGCGTCTCTTTCGGAACATAATTGGGTTACAACAATGAGAATACAGATAAATATACCGAAAGTATACAAGATTGACGTCCATGGTCGCGAATGCAGTTCAATTAAATTTCAATTCACCGTTAGTTCAATTTCTTGGGACTACGGATGAAACTCTCTCGAATTCGACTCACTGTGTCTTCAGTAACGCTTGGTCTCCCGGAAATTTGTCTTTACATAAATGTAAATATAGCGAGCGCCTAGCAACAGGCTTGCTTCGGATACATTTAACCGACTCAGCATCTGGTCTGTGTCGTCAGAAACGAACAAAGCAGTAAGTACAACACGTGGAAGCACATGGCCCTTGGTAACAGGCCACGCGCGAAGTAAATAGTGCATGGTCAGCACTTTCCCACGAAATTACCCCAGCGACAGCAAGAAGCATCAGAACGCGGCCGGACTGCGAGATGATAAGACGTGCCCTCCGAGCCCTAAGCGGCAGAATGTGCCGAAGATGTACCTAATCTTTAACTTGTACATATCTTGCCTTTGTAAATATTATTGAACGTTACTATTTAATACATTATTATTAAATATGTTTGACACTACCCCTAGAATATTTCCATGCCTTCCATATATATAAATAACCGGTTTCTTTGAACTGTCAATACCAGCGGATAGTGCTTTATTGTATTGCATTGGTATGTCTTCTGGAATGTTCCCAGAACGGTTATAAGTGATTCCCAATTTGAAAATTCTAGTACATAAATCACTTTCTGCTGTCCAGTCATCAATTTAAACATGACGTTCGCGTAACAACCATGGCAACCAGATACAAATGACACATACGCAGCGCGAAATTGTAATTAATGCCCTCTCATTTGAGCGTCATAGAAACATATACGTTTCCTAGTATTTTATTTAATTTTAATTTGAGATATTTTTTTGTTATTCCGTAGCCAAATATGTAGGCAAAAAAGTGATAAATTGCCCAATATTGACAACGCATATTTCATTTAAGCCGTATAAAATTTCCATCCATATTTAAATAAAATAACTTTATTTTATATTATTTCTAACTGATTTTTTTTCTTATTTGTACATTAAATAAAATAAGTAAAAACTCTTTAAGTTTATATTTAGAAATGTTCGCGTTTTTTTCTTTATTTCTAATTAATATAAACATTTCAACTCTTTAACAATTTCCCCATTAAAACCAGATGGTAACCTTTTTGTCCGAAATAAAAGAACTTTCCGTCATAACTTTATAACTAGTATACTTAGAACAATGTACTATGCATACGAAAACATTCCTTGAAATAATAGTTATCTAACGATATAAGTTACTTCAAAATCCCTTCAGTAGAATTGGAGGAGTAGACGGAAAACGCGAGATTTCCGTTTGTATTTTACATATATAAGTAGTCTACACGATACTACTATTATGTTAGTTGGAATATTTTAGAATATATCTAAATATTGTTACTTTCCCCCTCCACTACCTTACCATCAGAAATTTCTCTCAGGTAATAGAAATGAATTATTCCAACAGTGATTTAGTTTATTTCAGGATGGTATCGCGCATGTAAGCAACGCTGGGCCCAACTGGTATTTTACAAAAATACAACTGCTATCATATTTTAAAATATCGTATATCATGTAGAGCGGTTAAAATATGCAACATAAACATAATTTTCTTTTAGTATCATTTATGAGTTCAGATTAAAACTTTCCATAATAAGTAATATTAATAGTTAACTAGAAACAGTCTTCTTTTCACAACATAGCAAACAACCACAGCATTTCCTTTTCTTTAGATATAAAATATCTCATCATCTATTTTCCTACTATACCAAAACACAACTCAAAAAGGTTGAGACGGGCGATAAAGGGAGATAGTATCTGACACTTTTAAATCCTTTATTGCAGCTTTATCTTTCAACTATCAAAATTCACTGATAAAAATGTGATTTTAAAAATCGCATCTTAATGTAACTGCCTTGTAATAGACACTCTGCGAAGTGAAGTCGAAACCTCGGCACACCAAAATTACACTTATTGCTTAAATTCAGCGAACATTAAGACTTGTATGACGTCCGGTTGCAAGCCGTTAAGGATTTCTGAAAATAAATTAAGCCAGTGCTGGCTGTAAATAGGATTGGCGTCCAGTGTGCTAAAGGAGAAACTGCAACAACCTCTGCGGTTATGTTTCCTCACTCAGTAACGGGAAGGGGAAGGTATTTTCAGTTTGTTTTGATAAAAAAATTTTGTAACAAGGGATCCACTTGGCGTTTGTTTGAACAATGCAAAAGGAAGTAATTATGCAAGCTTGATACGGTTTTCGGAAAAATTTTAACGTGTTGCTTATAAAGTAAAAATAGAGTATAGAAGAGATGATTTAGTAATTTTAAGGTGATTTTAAGAATTGTTTTTTTTTTTTTTTACTTTGAACTATTAAAACAGGTATAACTATATTTTAGTGTTTTTTTTTATTATTATTTATTTATTTATTTTTATTATTATTATTTTTTTAATTTTGTCTAGCTTTTAAGAGCAATAACTCACCAACCATTATAGGTATAAAAATCAGATTGTACTCAAACTGCAGCAAATTTAGTTCACTTTGAAAAAAATGTTCAAAAACATTTTTGTTAGATGGGGATTTAATTAATCAGTAAAAACAAATATTTGGTAAAAAGTAAAAACAGTTTTTCCAAGATGGCGGCGCCAGCGGCAAAACATTTTGTTGGCAAACTTGTGGAAATTAGACATAGTACTTACCCATACAACATATTAAAAAATTAGCTCTACCCTAATTTTTCTAACCATTTTCTACCATTTGACCGGACTAGTATTATGATCGATAAATCTTTTCTTATCAAATATTAGTCGAAGGTTTTTGGGTAGCTTCATTTACAAAACCATCTTCAGGCCGGTACTTGAGAGTAGGTGGAGGAGATTGCTTCTCTATTTATTTATTTTTTAAGACTTCAGCTAGTTTTGCTCAAACACGCAATACTAAAGTGTGCGGAACCAGTTAGTTTGTACAAACTAACTGTCGAAAACTAGCTAGTTGTTGCAATTTTCTATTTATATAGGGATTTAAAAAAATTGCCAGCTATCTTCAAATTGGTTTATTTATCGTAACCTATTTTGATCACCAGATTTGTCAATAATTCAATAGGTATCGCCTAGCATGGTAATTAACGCTGGTGGATATGACTGTGAAATTTTAAGCTTATGGAAGTATGACAAGTGAAAAAAATATTGTAACCATGATAGTAAATGTCTTTCGTTCACTGAATTTAAAAACTGACAGTCATCCTAGAATTTCAATTTGTTAGATCTGACACATTTTTGAAGATATAGAAGAATGGAAATTTCGAAAGACTCCTTGTATCAAAGCCAAATATTTAACGAAAAAAAAAACTTCTTAAAATTTTTAATTTTTGTATGCATTTTGTATGCTTTAAATCTTGGTAGCACATTATTTATTTCATTATTACATTGCAAACTTGCAAGAGAACCATGGGAAAAGCAATTATTGATCAAATGATTTGTTGTGTCATTTATATTTGAGGGTATTTTATTTCTAGGAACTAGATATTATAATGGCCTAGATAACGAATGAATCATAGTTGAATTCGTATTGCACATTTTTACTGAAAAAGCATTTTTCACAGTTGATCGAGTTTCTTCACAGTTACGTATCCTAAAATTTTTGTTAATTTTTAATTCAAAGATATTAAATTTTAAACATAAATATAATGTAATTTTCTAACAAATTTTAACCAGAAGTTACTGAAAAAGCATTTTTCACAGTTGATCGAGTTTCTTCACAGTTACGTATCCTAAAATTTTTGTTAATTTTTAAGCATTTTTAATTCAAAGATATTAAATTTTAAACATAAATATAATGTAATTTTCTAACAAATTTTAACCAGAAGTTATTTTCTTAATCTGCACTTTTATTTAATCAAGCGTCATTAATTGCGTTAGTTATACCTCTATACAGGTAAAGTAATATACCTCACTCCTCAAATAGCAGCAAAGAAGTAGTTTATCGGCAATTTCGCGGTGTATAGCGACATCTTGACTTTACAAGATGAAATAAAAATACTTAGGTACCATCAACTGAGCCTACTTTGGGCTACTTTTACTTGGTTCCACTAACATTTCCATTAATAAAAGATACAATATATGATTTTTCAACATCGAAACTGAGTTGTAGAGAAGTAACATGGAAGAATGAAGAAAACTGTGTTGTTTTAAAGAGGTATTTTTTTCAACTACCTTTAAAATCTTCGAACAAATTATCCCCTGTTAGAGACTTCTTTATTCCTTTCTCTTAGTTTTAAGTAAATTGAAAAAAATTCATATGTTAGACCATTGAAACGCACTTGTAGTAAGATCTGCTAATGAATAAGCACCACAAATTCCATAAACAAATGCTTTTTTTCATTTAAACACGATAAACAAATCGCAAATGTTTAAGACACGAGAAGCAGTTTTCGGCATGTTATCTACTGCAACCTTAGCTAAAATAATTCATGTAACATTTCGCTACCGTAACATTAAAAAAAATTACCATTTTGTTTTATAAAAGATATTTCTATGCAACTGAAGCTCTTCGGACAAAACCAAATCTGGCACAAAGTAGCTCCGTAACCTTGTTTCCACACTCTTAAAACAAAAGAGCTGATTTGGCTTCTCATGAAAGAGCTGTAATTTTTTCGATCATAAAAGAGTTGTTTCTCAAACGATTAAATCTTCTTGATCTAAATTGGTTATTTAAATAGCTCAACTTCATTTAAATTAATTAAAACTCGTGTTATTTCAACTCTTTTTTGAGAAGCTGCCTTTTAACATTGAGATGAGTGGATTTCAGCTCAATTTGAGCTATCTTGTGGCTGAATTTTTAAGAGAGATCTTGACTTTATGAAAACGTAAACATATCCGACCAAAATAAAAAGTTAAGGAAAAACTATGATCACACGTTAATTACAGGTTATTAAAAATATTTATATTGACATTCAGGATATTTGTGGCTATTACCCAGATTTTTCCACTGCAGAACGTTTCAAGAGTCAAAATCTATTCATGAAAACAGTTGTCTAGAAAAACATCCAATGTCGTCACCAATAAAATAAAATAAAAATTGCTCAGAACTATTTAAATATCCAAGTGGGCTTAAAGTATTATTCAAGGTCAGAAACTTCAAATTCTTTTGTATTGGTTGTTCAATACAAACAATAACTACTTTTATATGGTATGCACCAAGATAACCCCAAAAAGACAGAATCAGAATGATGGGATTTCCAATATTTCACTTCCAACTAAAATACTATATATTTAATGTCAAGTAAAGTGGAAAAAAATCACTAGACATAATTACATACAAGATGGTAAAAATAATGTTTAACTTTATGTCTGCGTGTTGAGAGATATTGATGTTCTTTAGGAAAAAAACCTCGTTTATTGATCAGTTGTTACATTGTATTTCTAAACAATTTATGTTATATTGCATATACATAGCGTTGGTGAGCTGATGAAAAGGAGCTGAATCAAAAACCCAGGTTCGAAACCTGACCTGTATGCTTTTTCAATCTGTTAGTTTTATGCCTTGTTAGTACTGCCAATAAAAATTCACATAATTTATGTTAATTCTGGTGGGGGTGGGGGATTTAATTAATATGTAGTCCTTCTTTTTTAACATTCTTCTATCCTATCAAAGCATTCGTAAAATATTTCGACTTCCGGCTTTCGACGGATTTACGCGTTTTAAGTGTCAGAGATGCCAAATAAAAAAAAAAGAAACCACATATTTACAAAATTTTCGTCTGGGGCCCTTTAATGTCTATATGTAATACACATTTTGTGGGCACTCGATCTCAAAAATTAATGAACGGAATTTAATAAAAATTTATATTTAGTTAGTCCATGATATAGATTAGAGTTGATTAGTTTTTGGCGCATATGACTCAGTAGATGATGCCGCTATGCAGAATTTTTCACAATTTCACCAAACCTCATTCTCCAGAACTAATGCACGGATTTCAATCAAACTTCAGATAAAGATAACCATTGAAATGATGTGGTGTTTTCTATATTTTGGTGTAAATCGCTAGTCAGATGACGCTGCTATGCTTCATTTTTTTTATAATTTCCGCAGCTTCTCAATCTCTAAAACTAATGCATGGATTGTCATCGGTCAGCAGATATAGAGTATATCCTTGACATGAGTTGACGTTTTCTACATTTTGGTGTAATTCGCTCAGTAGATGGCACCACTATGCTGCATTGCATTTTTTGTTTTTTGTATAATAATTCTGTCTCTAAAATTAATGAACGGATATATATCAAATTTCAGTTTCAGTTAAACCAGAATATGACTTCATATTGTTTATATTTTCATGTTAATCTCTTCACAGTTGGCGCTGCTACTGTGTATTTTTAACGATTTTCGCTACAGCTCTATCTCACAAATTAATACACGGATTTTGATCAAATGATTTTGATTCAATTACATGGTACTGCAGATTCGGTTTCCGTGTAAATAACCCAACAGAATGTGCTGCTACTCTGCATTTTGCATGAATTGCATGATTTCAGTCATAGCCGTATCTCAACACTAATACACGGAAATTCATAGCATTAAAATCGCCATGAGATTGCCATTTAGTTTCCAAATTTTTGCAGCGAATTTTCAACCCTTTATTTACGGACGGAACTTATAAGTACGATTAAAAAAAAACTCATTATAAAATTCTTTTAATACGTCAATTAGTTTTAATACAGTTTAGAATGAGTTACAGATACATTACTTTATCTTGTTCCAAAAGCATTATTGGTTACACAAAACAAAAATATCTTTAAAAGGATGATTTCTTTTTCCTTTACATCTTTTCAGCTTTCATGGCGCTGAGGGAAGGGGATGAGGATTTTTCAATGCGGAAAAATTACTGTATTTATATTGTAAGAACATTGTATTTATACATTTTATAATTCTAAAAAATACTAAGAAAATTATTAAAAATAAATGATTTAAGTGGAGTTTTAAAAATCGCACAAAATCCCTGTAAATTCAAATTTAATTCATCCTTCTGAATCGTTCAATCCTTCTAATATCTGTCAAATATTTATTAAATGATTCGTAAATCATTTGATTTTGTTTAAACAATTCGCTTAAAATGCTTTAGAATGTAAAATATCCATGACATCATAATACGGTAGATAAAGGGGTTAAAATATGTATTTTATTACTTATACAAAAAATAAATAAATAAATAAAATAAAATAAAATAATAAAAATTAGAGAAAGAGCAAAAAACTGACTTTTTCTATGACTTTCTAAACAACGGAAGCTTTTCTAACAATCTTGTTTTTTGTATATCGTTTTTTTCCGCATTACTTTTCGCAACACTAAAATTTCAATAACAAAAGTAAAAATCTACAAAAAACATCAAGCTTACAGATAATCTAAATAAATCTACAGAAAACAAAATAGCTTATCCTGTAGTTTTTTTTTTTAACAAAATAATGCACTTGTACGGTAAGTAATAGTACAGTATAGTGCGTTTCTTGAAAGAAATAAAAACTGGATGTTGAAATAATTTTTAAAAAGTCATTCTTGATTTATAGTAATTTGGAATCATCTAATCTAAATTACATTAACGCGTATTTCGAAAAACTTTCCTGTTAAAACATTTGTATTATTGTTATATAAATGTGTGTAATGTCTATATTTAATATTTAAATATCTATGTAATAAATAATTGGCAAAACTGTAAAAAAAGGGCGTACGTTTTGAAATAAAATGAATATAGTTTGTTTTTATTTCATTGAGAAAAATACTTTAAAAAAGTGTAACTTTTAATTACTCAAAACAAGTTTCTAATTACAGATATAGGCATTGTTTGCAAATTTCACTATTAAAAATTTCTGTATTAAAGAAAAAAAAACAGAAAAAGCGAAATTTTCTGTAAATTTAAGCCAATTCTCTCTTAAATGCATTCAATTGAGTTTCTTGGTCATCATTTTACGTAAATTTCCCTTATTATCTTATCTCTAATTCCCTGTAGAGATTTCCATGTCTTTTTTTTTTTATCGATATTTTTATTTTTGTTACATTTTGTAATTCAAAATAAACAGCTTCAAAATTTTTTTGAAATTTTATTAGAAATATTAAAGAAGAAAATCTAGTTTAAAGATTGTCTAGATCTAGTTTAAAACTTAGAATAATTTAGAAAGGGAAAAATCATCTCATCAGATTTAGTAGATATTTTTCCCACTGAATAATAAAAGACATACTTTGTACGTAAAAGCAGTATCTCCCATAACACACCCAATAAGGCGGCCTTCCACTATCATGATATCTCGGGTTCAAACATCAGGAAAAACTTGCAACTAATTGCGTTAAAGTTCAATGATACAGCAGTTTAAATTTACTCGAAAATACAAGTTCTGTGAAGCTCACTGAAAATTGAGTGGTTCACCAATATTAAAAACTAAATACAATTATTCTCATTAAAAGTAAATTCAAAGAGTCTTGTGTATTTTTTACAACGTTAATTTACAGAGCCGATTGAAAATTTACCGACCCAGGTCAAAATTCATGCTTGTACTAGCAACAAAAATATGCTAGTTATTGCTAGGTATTGCTATGTCTGCTAAATTTCCATGCTATTATATGCTAGCTAGCATCACATGCTATATCGCTAGCTTGCACAACAAGAGCATGACAAGTTATATACAAGCATTTCATGCTTATTTTTAACAAAGTGGGCCAATACACACCATGAATTTCTGGAAATTCTTTTGGAGCCAGCAAATACGTAATGCTAGTTTATACTTTACTTATTGGGTTATAGCACTTGGTGCTTGTCTAGCAAACAAATACCAGCATAAATTTTGACTTGGGGAATAACATTTCTTTTAACAGAATCTCGATTTTTCTAATCTCTATAATTTTATATAAGACTAATGTTAATGGAAGGTGTTCTGGTGTAATAACGCCATGCGGGGTAATACCGCCAAGTGCTAAATGCATAATTATGAAATAATACGATAAATGACACCCATGTGCTCTTCGCAGAAGGGTTTTGAGTCATATAAATTGCAAAAAAACAGCTTAAAGTTAATTTGTTCCATTTATAGGTCTTATTGCTTTTAGAAGCAACTAAAATTAACGTTTGATCTAAAATTTGCGAGATAAGCTTTGTGATGTGAAGACTATATTTTTTATTCGGAAATATTTTGTTTATTACATAAATTTGTAGTGCATTTCATGTACTTTCAAAATATTGAAGAAGATTCTTGATGTCTTCTCGAGATAATTTGTAGTTTAAATTGTACTGCGCAATACGTACAATGGGGTAATAACGCCAGTCCTTGGCGTTATTACCCCGGTTGATTCCCAACAGTGGCCGAACTACGTCCGAAGAGGGTTTATTTATTAATATGGGGCAGCATTATTATCATTGTTAAAATGGTCAGATTACGGGGGGGGGGGAGCGGGTTCCAACACTCAAAACTAGTTTTTCTCTCTCTATTTTTAATACTAGTGTAAAAAATAATTTTAAAGTCTTCAAAATAAAACTGTATCAAAATGTTTTTTATATTCTTATTCGAACATCTTCAAAATCAGGTTTCTATTAAATTTCCACTAGATTGTTCAATTGAGTTCTTAATTTTAACTGCCCGCTTTCTCAGCGTTCGATTTTTCAAAATTTTACAAATTTAACGTTTAACCGATGTGACAGAAATTGTAACGTATATAATGTGAAGCGGTTTGTGCGACCGCAAGATTGAAAGATGAATAGAAAGGCGGGAATAACTCATAGGATTGTGTTTTTGTACTAAACTTTTTATACAAGACTATTATACTTAATATTCACCTATTTAAAAGTATCTGGTTATAGTACTAAAGTTCCAAATGAAACAAAATTTTGGTAGTGTTTGTAGTTAAACTGAAAATTACAAGTTAAACTGTAAAAATCTAAAGAAAAACAGTGGACTGTGAGACCGGTAACATTAGTTAAAGGTTAAAAGGCGATCAATGGTCAAAAATCGTAGAATACTGTTCCTGCATTGAACTTTTCTTACAGAATTAATTCTAAATAATTTTGATGAATTCAAATATTTCTAACAATAGTACGAGGTGTCCAAACGAAAGAGAATTTCAGTTGTAGCAATAGTTAAAGTGGAAAATACAAGTTAAACTCTAAAATTTTAGGAGGGGGGCAGCGTTAAGTGAGATTGCTAACAGCAGTTAAAGGTTAATTTTGTTGCTAATAAAGAGATAATGATACATAACCACATAAAGCATGATTCAAATTTAATAAGAGATCTCTTTGGGATAATATTTTTTGTCAAAAAGCTATTTAATTAATTAAAAATGTATTAAAGCATGTTTTATGTAACGCCGAAAATTTAACTTTATGGTTTGAAGAATCCGCATTAGTGCTGAGTTATGGGTTAAAAACTATTTACAAGACTTATATAATAGTATTAACGAAAATATTTATTACACATAACTCTAGTTATTATAAAATTTCACATGATTACAAATATTACGTTATAAATGGAACCATGCAATGTTTCTTATAATTATATTTAAGTAGGACTTTTTAAGCAAAGAGAGGCACAGGGTGTTATATTCTCTTGAAACTCCCTCTCACTCCTTTTTCTTCCATTTCGCAAAAAATTGAATATTTTCTATCGCATGGAATGAATACATGGGAATATAAATATTGATTCAAATGAACATAGTTAAAACCGTGCAAAGTTTCTAATAAATCCGATTAAATGGTCCTTTTAAGCAAAAAGTAGCTTAGAATCTGATATTTTTTTGCCTCCTCCCACCCCCTCACCACACTTTTCTTTTTCTTACACTTTCAAAAAAAAAAAGAACATTTTTAATAGCTTAGAATGCAATTTGTCAATTTCTAGAGCTGTAGAGTGTGCATTTTTAGAATCGGGCAGTCTACATGGGATTATAATTTTGTTTGCATGGCGTTATTACACATATAGGTGGGTAATAACGCAAAATAGCATTGATCAAGAAATTATGCCATTACATTTTATGAATACATATCTGTTAAATTATTTTTTATATACACTGTAAAAAATCAGTGTTGCATAGCGTTCGCCGCATGTGTCTTTATGTATGTCCAAATTGTTATTTTTTAAAAGGGTTAATAACTGTTCTAATTATCGGTATTCTTTCTTTAAAATCTTTATCAACAATTCTTTAATACTTGCGACACGATCGACATCTACAGCACTCTACAAATCTTTTGATAAATGACCGCAAATCAAAATTTGTGTGCAACGGAAAGATGTAATTTTTTTTTCTCAACCTATGTGATCTACACTGTAAAAAAAAATTCAAGAGGTTACTAAAAATTTTTTAGTAAATTTGTATTCCACAGAATTTTTTAGTAACCACTGCAAACTTCTTTTTGCAAGCGAAACAAGCATTTCTTTTGTAAACTAAACAAAAGAATTTTTTGTATAACTAACTTAAAAATTTTTAGTATGAGCCACCAAGTAAATTTTAGTAATAGCTACAAAATTATTTTTAATAACCATTACGTGGAACCGAAAGGCAAGTTCGAGATTTCGAGCTGCATCGAGCCTTCTGAAGCTGAAGATTTTCGGCAAAACCGCAATAGATGGCAGCACCAAACATTGCTACTGCTCCGACAGTGTATTCATAATCCCTTTATTAACGAATACTTACACTACATATATTCGGGGCTTACTGGGCAGTGGCCAGTATCGAGTATCGAACCCGGGACCTTTTAGCCAGGAGTCCGTTACTCTAACCACTATGCTATCAAGGCCACACCAAGTAAGTTTTAGTAATAGTTATTAAAAATATAAAATTTTTAAATCTATTCGTTGCTAACTTTTTTCTAGTAATTCTTACAGATTTTCTTGTAACCGACTAAGATTACTAAAAAATGTTTAATAATTACAAGGATCACTAAAGTTTTTTTAGTAGATCGACACTTTTTTTTACAGTGTAGATAGTCAATGAGTTGCTGTATCAAATCCTATATTTGTTTGAAAAATACAGTCTAAAACTAAGCCGTGAAAATTGGTAGAACCTTAAAGTAGCGTTATTACCCCAGCATACCTTATAAACCGTAGATTCTCTGTAATTACACGAAAAAGTTTTTCATAGTGTATTTTTAGTGCTAATAGTTCAATTAGTTTTGAGGTCGGATATTTGTATACAGTGTTAATGTAGCAGGTGTTATCAATATGTAAAGATTAAATATGCATGGCGAATGAGAAAAAAAAAATTATTTATGAGGGTATGACAGCAAAGGAACACCATAAAAATATGAAAAAAGAACCCCAGTTTTTATGCATAAAATTCTTTAAATGTCTGAAGATAGACAGGTTTCTAATTTTTTTAAATATAAAGAATAGTTTTTAAAATGATGAGGACATCAGAAAAGGATACTGCATAATTTGGTATGTGCTCACATTATATTACCTTATATAATGAAAATTTGGTTTGTTTACAATTATGCTTTTGTAATATATTTTTAACTTGAATGAAATATTTTCGTTGAATAACAAGTTAGATTGTATTAGGTTGAATTTATAGCTTGCACAAAACTTTATATTTTAGTTATTTTCTGGTATTTTAAAAGAGTTTTAATGTGTAACATTACTGCTGAATGTAAAATGTTAATAAAACATTTTGTTTAGAGCTATGTGTAGTTTTGGAAAATAAAACTAATTACAATATTTTTTAAATTTGGTATGCATAAGTACGAAAATTGGGAAAAATACGTTTCAAAACAAACTTACAACCTTGTAGAATTTGTATTTATATGTGTACATTAAAAAGGAAAATTTCTATACCATTCGTCTAAAATAGCCAAAAATCTGTAAATAAATATCCTTGCGATAAGCTTTTTGAATACTAAAAAGGCAATAAACATTTTTGATTGCAGGAATACAATTTGTAGAAGAAAGAACTGTTAAGAATATAAAATAAATTTAAATTTTAAGAGACTTTATATAAACAATAAAAATCTTTTGCAAAGCAGAGCAAAAATTTTCATTTGAATCAAACATTGTAAAGTCTCAAGTTACATCTCTGTCCTTTGTCTGTACAATAAAAATAAAATTTGAAAAAGTGTTACTGAACTGAAATTTTAAAAGCAACGGAGAATGATACAAAATATTTTTTGTGATGTTTATACCCATCTAATATTTTTTTTAAATACTTTTAGTTTTAAATTATCGTCTAAAACAAACGAAAGTTTATCATTTAGTGTTAAATAAAAGTATATCAAATTTCTTCTAAAAATAACATCGGCACTTAATGTATTTTATAAAATATTAGATCTATAAGATTGGTTGTATAAAAGGTTTATATTTATATCAACCCCTTCATATAATTTCTTTTTTATATTAGAAATATTTATATAAATAACTGTTTTGATGTAAATAAACATCTAACTTATGTTTTTATATTTTTTAAAACGAAATATTTTCAAACGAACATGCAGACGAACGCTTTAAAATTTTTGAAAGATTTTATTGAGATATTTAAACATTGTGCAAATTATTATTTATAGTCGCCCAAGAGATTGAAGATTTTTATATGTTGAACAGTTAAATAGATTCCATTAAGGAAAGTATAATATTACCAAATTCACCTGTTTACACAAAAGCAATTCTTAAAAAAATCTCCATATTTTCTCCTTTCACAACAATCAGACTCCAAAACAATCTCCAGATCACGCATGCAAAATATTTAAAACCTATTTATAAGTTGTGCGATAGTACTGTTACTTAGGAACCAATTTGGATGAGACTGCGCATATGATTACATACAGGTTTAACTTACCAAGCTCTCTATTGAGTTTATTAATCCAGCATTATTACATTTTCAAAATGACGGCCCCTTAAAGATTTAAAAATAAAAAATATAAACAAAAAATTAGAAATTTAAAATGCTTTTATTTTTTAATTCGGCATTGATACAATGGCTAAGAACAATTTTCTTCTATTGCTACTGTATTAAAAATGGCTTAGCTATACTAGTTTGAGGTTCTACAATGGGGGATTTTTCCATAATCAGATTTAATTTTTTAAGCTTTTGAAAATGCAAATTCTCGAAAATTTTCATTAGTGTTCGTACACCTGTTTGTTATTCCTGCACACTTTAAATTGCATTAAAATATTTCATTTATTATTATATGTAGATATGTGTTAATAAGAGTTTTTAAAGAAATCGCATCTGATATTGCATTTGTAAAATATTTAATTTAATCATTTTTAATGAAATATAAATTTATTAGATGTTTTACTTCGAAAGTAAAATTTAATTTATAAAAAAAAGTAATTTTTTTTTCATTCGCTTTTAAAAGATATTAAAAAATTCTGCATGTATATATTATAATAAAAAGTAGAATATACTTTAAGCAGCCTATCTTACGCAGGGCATACGTGCGAAAATCATCGATCAAGACAGAAATGCTACAGTGCCAACTGTAAAAAACTCAAAACAATATAACATAAAACAAAGACATAGAAATGTGCCTCTGAACTGCAATGGCGTGCTTGCAGGGCGGCTAAATACATACCAAAAATAAACAAAACTAAACTTCAAATTTAAAACCCAAACAACTTAATAAATCTTAATTTAATGAGATATTTATTTACAAAACTTAATCTTAAAACATTACACACTGATTTACTTTTGAATAATCTCAAATTTAGAAATATTTACAAGATTTAATTTTAGACACACACGCAATTACAGTACAGTAGTTTATTTAGAAAGAAACATGCATACATATGTATACAGAGAAATAATCATACAATAATGCACAGAAACTCACTTTAAATACGTGAATCCCAATAACCACTTTCCTCATATTTTTGTATTAGCTTACAGCCTGTTGGATTGGCAGGATCGTATTCCTATAAAATGTTGAAACCACAAAGTTTTAGATATCTCAATTATTAAACGAAGCTGGGCTTTTTCTTGTATTGTCAACTAGAGCTGATATTATATAAATTAGTATTTACGCAAGGACATAAATATCATCATCGCAGCAAAAGAATGCTCAGAAATTTAAAATCTGAGCTTTTTTTTCTTTTCATAAAATTCTCAAAAACATATTATCTCCCATGCAGACTCAAAGTCCAACTGAATCTCTCTCAAACCTCTATTCTGTTACGTCACATTATTACGTCAGGTGACCAAAGGTTGAGAGAAAATTTCATTGCGTTAGCTAAAATAGCGGGAGATCTGAAATCCCGTTTTCAAACATCATTTATTGCAATACAGCTTCATATTTGCCAAAATAAATAAATAAATAAATAAATAAATAAAGCACTGAAACGCATAAATCTAACGTTTAAGTTCAACCGCTGGCTGCTTGCCTCGCGAATTGATTCTGAAGATAAGCACAAGAGGCTTTTTTTTTGTTTGTTTGTCTCTGCTCATACTTAAAGGAAACAGAATATTCTGAACAGAAAAGGAGCATGCTATAAAAAAAATGTATGTGCACTGTATAGGAGAGTCGTCAGCCCCTGATAAATCATCAGGCTCGTTTGGAATTTCCAAGATTTTTTTCGCACTGCATCTTATTGGGTTACCGCTAAATTCTTTACAAAGTGTACTTAGAAAGCGGAGAGGCTATTAACACTACTGCATGTAGCAACATTCTAATCATATTTTTGTGATGTCATTCGCAAAAAATGAAGAAACTAGTTTAGAAGGAAGGTGATTTTCTTTCAAGATAACGCCCGGTCATATGCTAGTCGGGTAATTGGCTGGACTTGTTACAAGGGGTAGTATTTAATGCAACATCTACCAAACATTATTCTTTCTTCTAAGTAGCTGCGATACATTTTTTACTGCTAATGAAATAATTAAAAAAAAAACTTCGTTAAAAATTATTTTATTATTTTGAACATAATTTTTCTACATTTTTCATATTTAATTTTCAAATTAAATATTCCTATTTTATTTATTTTTAATGCAAATTTTCAACTTTTATTTCTTAAGGTTTTAATTGTCTGAGCGGAGCGAAGTCTTAAACACATAGTACGTAACGATATTAAAAGTGAAAAAATCTTTCGTCAAGCAAATCTCAAAAAATACTTGTCGGATTTTGATTCTGTTTGTACCAGAAGGTATCTATGAAGGTAACGTGCTGAATGTACCTACTTTCAAAAAGTTGTTCCTATAGTTTAAAAGTTATATTAAAAAACTGATAAAAAAGAACAATTTATTTGCATAGTCACAAAAATTTGGTGTGCGTCATTTTTCACCGGCTGGATATTTTCGTAGACAACCGAATCTGAGTACATGGAGTAAACAGTTGTGTGAGCGAAGCGAAGGCTAATACACATAGAACGTAACTATATTAAATTTATTTATTGAACAACATACATATGATTTGTGTGCTCGACATGAATCCTGCTTATAAATCATCGTCAATATTAGAGGGATGAGATAGCACAAGGAAATTTTACAACACAGTAGATATACACCCGGGAGCTCCACACAAAGAGTGTGTGCAATGTAGCCAGTGGGATTCGAACCCCAACCTCCTACGCTCGAAGGCGATTAGCGGCGTGGTGCTTTGACCACTCGGCCACGGAGGCCCCAACGATGTTAAAAGTCAAGCATAGTTCTTTCGTCAAGCAAATCTGAAAGAATACATGTCGGATTGCGATTCTGATTGTACCAAACGGTATCTACTAGAGTAACCTACTGAATGCACCTACTCTCAAAAATTAGTTCCAAATAGTTTAAAAATTATGTTTAAAAAACTGTATAAAAAGCACAATTTATTTGCATAAAGCACAGAAATTTGGTGTGCGTCACTTTTCAGCAGATGGATGCTTTCGTTAGATTCCTAAATTTAAGCGCATGGAGCAAGGAAAATACGCAAACAATTTTAAGTACAATAAATTATACTTAAGAAACAAATTAGAAAATGATTTTGTTGTTTTTAATTGAAAAGAAAAAAGCCTTAACTCTTAGTAACTTAGTACTTGAGATTTTGCGATATTCTATAAAATAGCACTTTATAACCGCAATTAGCATATTTTCTATTTCGCACATGCAAATTGGAAACAATTCTGCCGTGTTTAAATAAAATACATATTTAAATAAAATATTGGTACTACTTGGTTATCTCGTTGATCAATTTCGCTAAGTTATACATATTGGCATATTTATTATTTTAAATAACGGAAGAAGAAATAAATTAGTGAAACATTGATAAAAATACAAATGAAAGGTGGCATAAAAAATCCCTTGATGATGTTTTAAACATATTTATTGTATTTAATGCAATTGAATGTGACATTCACGATCATTCCTTATTTGCATTTTATCTTACTATTAGGCGATACGTTTTTGATCGACAGGATAATCAAGTAATAAAAAAAAACAGTTGAAGTGATGAATTAAACAATTATAAATAATAAACATAATAATAAATATAATATAAAAAATAAATTTCACAATAAATCGTAAATCGTAAAATACTTATAGCAATATTCAAAAACAACGTTTTCACCAATTTGGCGGAGAAAAATCGTGCTAACGTGCAGTTTATATTTTTACACATAAATATAACATCTGTGCCATATTCATGAGTAAAAATAAACATAAACGATCATCAGATTTGAATTTCTGAAGCCCAAACAGGACCATGGTTTATAAACACACTAAGGTGAAGGTATTGGAAAAGTGCCATGAAATTAGGGCAGAGATATCATATACGCATCGGGTTTGGCGCAATTTTGGCGAAAATCATTTTTAAATTAATTTCTATTATTTTAAAAAGGAAGTAACAATTAAAAAAGCACGGTTAAATCTATTCATTAATAAACTGTTACGAATTTTGTAAATAGTTAGTGTTTGTACTGTAAAATAATGTAAATAATCTTATTAAGCTCCATGCCTTTACTAATATTAGTTTTTGTTACATTGTCTCTGTTATCAAGCAAACTTGTCCATTATTTTCAGTGTATGTCTACGGCAGATTGGCGAAATAATAAAGATATCGCCAAGTTGGCGTCAATTTTGGCGACTAATTTTGGTCGTCAAATTTGGCGATATATCGCCAAGTTGGCGACAAACTTTGCGATTGTTGGCGATGGTAACCCTTCCCTCTTAATGGTAACCCCCCTTAGATATACTGATACATTGTTTGTTGTTCCGTGGATTTTTCGAGATGGTTCTAGAAATTTCCCGCACATGCTGCGAGTCTATATAAGAAGAGAAGCGATGCGAGCTGTTGTTATTATTTACCAGTCAGTCATTGAGTGAACAACGCGTTTGTTAAGCAAGTTTGCTTGAGTCTTATTTACGTTATTTTGAATGTGATTTAGTGTTGAGACGTTGTATAAAGAGTCTCTGGTACCTATATCTGCACTTATACGATATATTTGAACAATTACTTTTGAATATCTAGAAATATTTGTGAGTTTCGAAGACTCTGTTGTTCTGAAGTTCTGTAAATAAATTATTTTCTACTTTTCTATAAGCAAGAGTTTGAAGCTGTCTAACCATAAGATCAAAAGAACCCTATATACGCTGCAACATTTGGTGTCAGAATTTGGGATCTTATGGCGAAAACGAGAGCAACGGAAGAGCAACTGAATGAGTTGTTGAAAGCTAATAATAGATTATCAAATAAAATGGATAAAGGCCAAGAGGAGTTGGCGGAAAAGGTGATTAAAGGCCAAGAGGAGTTGGCGGAAAAGATGAATAAAGGCCAAGAGGAGTTGGCGGAAAAGATGAATAAAGGCCAAGAAGAGTTGGCGGAAAAAAATGAATAAAAACGAAGAAAGAATGGAACAGTTGACAAATAAAATTGACAAATGCCAAGAAGATGTGACTGAAAAGGTTAATAAAGGCCAAGAAGAAATGAAGAAAACTATAGAAGAAAAGTTCTCGTCGGTAGAGAGAAGAATAGGCTCGGTAGAAGAGAAAATAGAGGAAGTAGAAGAGAAAATTCAGAATGAAGTTAGTAATGTTGAACAGAAAATGGAAAGGAAAATGCCGGATGTAGAAGAGAAAATACTAGGTGAAGTAGATGAAAAGCTAAATAAAAAAGTACATGATCTTGAGAAGAAACTTTCAGCGTCCAGTGGTAATTAGGAAGAATTTAGGAATCCGCCTGCTTCTCCTGTGCAAGTTAAGCTGTCGACATACGACGGAAAAAGTTCCTGGCAAGTTTACAAAACCCAATTCACCATTGTAGCCGAAGCGAACAAATGGAGTGACGAGGTGAAAGCTTGTCAACTAGCAGCGTCTTTGAGAGGAGAAGCCGCCGACGTGCTGCAAACATTGCCCGATATGACGCAACTCAATTTTGACACTCTAAGTTGTGCACTTGAAATGAGATTCTGCGAAAAATTCTTCAAGGATTATACGAGAATACAAATGAAGAGCCGCCATCAAAAATCGAGTGAAACCCTTCAAGAGTTTGCCTCGGAAATTGAACGGCTTGCAAATTTAGCATTCATTGACTGTCCAACAAATGTGCGGGAAATGCTCTCACTGCAATATTTTGTAGACGGAATAAAAGATCCAGAAGTGCAGAGAGCGGTACGAATGGCAGATGTACAGGATTTAAAGGCTGCACTACTATATGCCTTAAAGTTGGAAGCAGCTACACAAGCCAGCCGAAGAGATCGTCATTCAGTCCGAGGGTCAACGGTGAACAAAAGCTCAGACACTGAGAGCGACGTCTTGAAAGAAATTAGGAAAATATATCAAGCGATTGAAGCTTTAAAATATGGAAGAACAAGTTCAAGAAGACAGAATCTCACGTGCTGAAGATGCGGTGATACAGGACATCTCCGAAGAAATTGCCCCAAAATCCACGAACGTCAGATAAATTCAAAAAGTCAGCAGGGAAACTAAATTTTGGCCATCTCGCGGGGCGGAGGTTGCCAGAGAATGAAAAGCCCCACCTGAAGATCCTCCAGATATCAAAAATGAGTGGCGGTGATAATGAATTATATGTGATTGGCTTTATTAACGGAATTCAGTGCCGTATGATTGTCGATATAGGAGCCAATGTGACAATAATAAGAGAAGATTTGGCTCGAAAACTGAAATGTAAACTCATCTGGACTCCATCATGCGTTACCCTGCAAACTGTGACGGGCGACAAGATTGGCATATATGGAAAGGCCAATTTAACCATCAACTTTGGAGGAACGAAATATTACCCTACGGCATATGTGGCTGACATAACAGATCCTTGCTTAATCGGGCTAGATTTTCTGAAGAAGATTGGCTTCAAACTTGATTTCAAAAATAACAAAATTCTCTCAAAATTTGAAGAAATAAGTCTTTTTGGATTAAATAACGAAATTGAATGTAAACAAGCAGTAATAGCCAAAGAAGACATCAATCTAGATCCAAGAACAGAATTTTTAGTTCCAGCTGTAATTAAAAATGAAACTAATTATCGATTTGGCCATATAGATTATCCAGAAGACAATGGTACACAAGCAGGAGTATTGGCGGCTTCTTCTGTGGTAGACCTCTCGAAAAAGACCATTCCAGTCAGAATTGCTAACATCAGTGATAAGACGAGGACTATCAAGAAAGGAGAGGTGATAGCGTCATGTGCTCCTGTGACGTGCATAAGTCAAAATTCCAGTCACTCTGAGAAATCTTCAGGTAATTTAGTCAAGGATTTGTTACAAAATACAGACTTAAATCCAAAACAGATGAAAGCTGCGGAAAATTTAATTAGAGATTTCCAAAGTTTATTTTCCCAAACATCTGAAGACTTTGGACGAACTAAAATGGCACAACACCGAATTGACACGGGAGATCACTCTCCTATTAAACAGCACCCTAGACGATTACCTTTTGCCAAGCAAGAAGAGGCGCAGAATTTAATTAAAGATATGGAAGAAAATGACGTCATCGAACCATCAACAAGTCCATGGGCGTCTCCCATTGTATTAGTAAGAAAGAAGGATGGTTCTACAAGATTTTGTGTAGACTACCGCCGACTGAATGACGTCACCAAAAAGGATAGTTACCCTCTGCCAAGGATTGACGACACTCTTGACACACTTGCGGGCAACACTTGGTTCTCGACTTTAGACCTGAAGAGTGGTTACTGGCAGATAGAGATCCATCCCGACGACCGCGAGAAGACTGCCTTTACAACGGGACAAGGATTATGGCAGTTCAAGGTAATGCCTTTTGGTCTATGTAACGCACCTGCAACTTTTGAAAGCCTTATGGAAACGGTTCTTCGGGGACTGTCATATGAGGCATGTCTTGTTTATTTAGACGATATCATAATCATAGGAAAATCTTTTGATGAACATCTGAACAACCTCAGGCGGGTGCTACAAAAGTTAAAGGAAGCTAATTTGAAGTTAAGCCCTTCGAAGTGCAGTTTGTTTCGCAATGAAGTCGCCTACCTTGGACACATCATTTCGGCGGAAGGAGTTAGGACTGATCCGGAGAAGATATCGGCCGTGAAAAATTGGAGTCGTCCAGAAGATGTTCACCAGCTTCGAAGTTTTCTAGGATTATGCACCTATTACAAAAAATTCGTCAAAGGCTTCTCGATGATTGCAAGACCACTTCATAAATTAACAGAAGCCAATCAAAAATTTATGTGGACACAGGAATGTGACGCTGCTTTCGAAAAGCTTAAGGAGGCCTTGACATCCACTCAAATTCTGTCGTATCCTCAAATTTATAAACAATTTATACTTGATACGGATGCAAGCAACGAAAGCATTGGCGCTGTACTGTCCCAGGAAATCGACGGCCAGGAGCGTGTTATCGCCTATTTCAGCAAGTGCTTGTCAAAGGCTGAGCGAAACTACTGCGTAACAAGAAAAGAGCTTCTTGCTGTAGTGAAAGCCATAGACCACTTTCATCACTATCTTTACGGTCGAAAGTTCCTGATCCGAACTGATCATGCTTCTCTAACTTGGCTATTGAATTTTAAGAACCCTGAAGGCCAGATAGCCAGGTGGATACAAACGCTTCAAGAGTACGATATGGAGATGCGCCATCGAAAAGGCTCATCACATGGAAATGCAGATGCTCTCTCAAGAAGACCCTGCTCAGAGAATTGTAGATACTGCGACCGGGTTGAGAAGAAATTTAATGTCAAAGGTCCTATAGTAAGACAAGTTACAACTGAGTCTACATCATCGCAAGATCCGTGGAGTGACGAGAGCCTGCGTAAAGATTAACTTGCTGATCCTGAAATTAAGCCAATCCTAGAGCTGAAAGAGGAGTCCAACAGGAAGCCCAGCTGGCAAGACATGGCCCATTACCATCCTACGACTAAACGTTATTGGGCTCTCTGGGATTCCTTACATTTGAAGAACGGCATCTTGTACCGAAAATGGGAGTCTGACGATGGAAAGACATGTAGATGGCAACTACTACTCCCTAAGTCGAGAATTTCTATGGTCCTTCAAGAACTGCATGGTAGTCCCACAGGAGGTCATTTTGGTGTAATGAAGACCCTGCAAAAGGTTCGAGAGCGTTTCTACTGGAATAATGTTCGCAGTGACGTGGAGAAGTGGTGTCGAACTTGTGACACCTGCGTAGCACGTAAAGGTCCAAAGAGGCGCACCCGTGGACGATTGCAATGTTATAATGTAGGAGCTCCTTTCGAACGAATTGCTTTAGACATCCTGGGTCCACTTCCTAGAACATCTGATGGCAATAAGTACATCCTCGTTGTCATGGACTACTTCACTAAGTGGCCTGAAGCCTACGCCATTCCTAATCAAGAGGCGGTAACCGTAGCAGACATACTGATTCAACACTGGGTTTCCAGATACGGAGTTCCTCTTCAAATCCTTCCGATCAAGGAAGAAATTTTGATTCGACTGTGTTCAAGGAAATGTGTGAACTACTCGGCATGGACAAAACCCGAACAACACCTCTACACCCTCAATCGGACGGCATGGTGGAGCGGTTCAATCGTACCATCCTAAATAGCCTCTCTCTCCTGGTGTCTAGAGACCAACAGGACTGGGACAAGAAATTGCCTCTTTTCCTGCTTGCCTACAGGAGTGCCACTCATGAGGCCACTGGTTACTCCCCTTCTCAAATGCTCTTTGGTCGTGATCTTCGTCTGCCTGCGGATCTTTTGTTTGGCCGTCCTCCTGACGCTCCTTTGTCGCCTGAAGAATACATGGATGGACTCCAGGCACGGATTGAGGAGATTCATCGTCTAGCGAGGAACCGAATCGGACTGGCATCGGAAAAGATGAAGACACGGTACGGCACAAAGGCAACTGGACATGAGTTCAACGAAGGTGACAAAGTTTGGTTGTGGAATCCGTAAGGGACTATCGCCAAAACTACAAAGAAACTGGGACGGTCCTTACACAGTCGTCAACAGGCTGAATGACGTCGTCGTTCGCATACGAAAATCTCCACACACCAAGCCCAAGGTCGTACATTATAACCGGCTAGCCCCTTATTTTGGCCAAAGTGAATAGAAACTCAAAAATGGAATTTCAGACCATGGTCATGAAAGTCACTTTTTGTAAATATGTAAATAGTAATTAGTTCTTATTTATGTAAATCTTATTATTATTATTATTTATTTATTTATCTGTTTATTTATTTTATGTGTTTTCCTCTAACTCAAGGATTGCACTGACCGGGACGTGCAGTCTTTGAGGAGGGGGTAGTGTTACGAATTTTGTAAATAGTTAGTGTTTGTACTGTAAAATAATGTAAATAATCTTATTAAGCTCCATGCCTTTACTAATATTAGTTTTTGTTACATTGTCTCTGTTATCAAGCAAACTTGTCCATTATTTTCAGTGTATGTCTACGGCAGATTGGCGAAATAATAAAGATATCGTCAAGTTGGCGTCACTTTTGGCGACTAATTTTGGTCGCCAAATTTGGCGATATATCGCCAAGTTGGCGACAAACTTGGCGATTGTTGGCGATGGTAACCCTTTCCTCTGTATGGGAACCCCCCTTAGATATACTGATACATTGTTTGTTGTTCCGTGGATATTTCGAGATGGTTCTAGAAATTTCCCGCACATGCTGCGAGCCTATATAAGAAGAGAAGCGATGCGAGCTGCTATTATTATTTACCAGTCAGTCATTGAGTGAACAACGCGTTTGTTAAGCAAGTTTGCTTGAGTCTTATTTACGTTATTTTGAATGTGATTTAGTGTTGAGACGTTGTATAAAGAGTCTCTGGTACCTATATCTGCACTTATACGATAGATTTGAACAATTATTTTTGAATATCTAGAAATATTTGTGAGTTTCGAAGACTCTGTTGTTCTGAAGTTCTGTAAATAAATTATTTTCTACTTTTCTATAAGCAAGAGTTTGAAGCTGTCTAACCATAAGATCAAAAGAACCCTATATACGCTGCAACAAAACGAACAAAAATAGAAGGGTTACCATGCAATGTAAATAACGATATTTTGGCGCCAATTATATAAAAAAAATGTATCATATCCTGTTCTAAATTTTTTGGCGAGCTTTTTTCGATGTGGTTGCGATCTTCAGCCTGTGAGGTTGCTTTTTTTTACACTTTCCAACAATGCTGAATCCTGCGTTTTCAAATGCATTTTCAATTTCTACATGCGCTTTTAAATTTAACTGTTATTTTAGGTGATGTGTCCCTAATTAAAATAAATTAACACCTATAGTCGTCGTCTGATCCGTCCGTCTGTCTGTCCGCATATAACAGCATAAAAAATACCCTACCGAATCATTTGAAATTTTAAATATCTATTTGTTGAGTCATTGCAAATTTTAATAATATCGGAAAAATAGTTCGAATACAGGGACAGTGAAAAGTATTCCGTTACATTACGGCCGATGGGATGAAATAGTTCCAAGTATTTTTTAATGATGTTAAACCCGTAGAAATATAATGAAATTGGTATGCATTTAGAGCACTAGAATATATACTATTTTGTAGAGTATGTCGCGCAAATATATTTATTTTCATTTACACGTCACCACAAAGAATTCCATTACAAATTAGTATGGGGGGGAGACATTAACTTTTCAGCTTTATTAATCTAGGGATTTTATCATAAAGTTTTTTTTTCAATTTTACTAGCAGGTCTATTAAATAATAACTTTTTCTGGTAAAACTGCATAATCGAGTTCACATTGGCGTATTTGAGCCAGCATGTTATACTGAAAACATATGTTCCGATTTGTAAATCACTTGTGATGACACTTGACGGCTCAAAGCTTATGCAGACGAAATATTCAGATCTCGTTCGTAACTTATACTATAGACATTGCCAACAGTGAAATAATCGTAAAAAAAAGAATATACGCTCTAATCAGAGAGTATACGCTCAAGTTAGAGAATATACCCTAGAATGTATATACTGCAGCTTTTGAGAAAATTTGGTTTTGCCGGCCAATTATCTACGCTTGGGATATAGGCCCTAATGGGTGGGATACCCTCCGTGGAGTCTTTCTAAGGGAACCTAACCCGTATTTATGCAAGGTTCGAAGAAAACCACGGAAAACTCCGAACGGTTAGGTCGACGGTCACGACTGGGTTCGAACTCAGCACGTACCGTCTACCAGTTTCGAGCTCAGAACCTCGCAACCACTGGTGGAGCGCTTTTTGAGAAAGAGTGGGTATACAGTGGCTATTGAAAAATCCAAAAAGTATACGGCGAGTATACCTCTGTATACTCTCTACCACATTCATGATTGACAATTCGTTTTATTTTATGCATGCTAAAGAGAAATACAGCTCAATTTCATGAGAATGAGTTTGAAAAGAAAACAAAATAGCGTATATAGTGGCTAGCATGAACTACCCATTTAAATCAGATTGAGAATATATGGAACACACTCGAAAGGACACATTGTATTCCTTTGTTTGCGTTTTCGAGATTTTTATGTATAATTTTTTAAAGAGAGAATACCCTGAATTTTTATCGAAAACCTCATCGCATGCATATAAAACAGATGTAGACATTATATTATTATACATATTAACTACTTTGCTCTAACTAATCAAGGGCACCACACACCATATAAAAAAATCCCTCATTCTACTCAACCATCCTGATTTGCGCCACTTTTAGGTACTAAAATTGGTATGTATAATCTTGACGTCATTTCAAAGAGTTCAAATTCCGATACAAGATATTTTAACGCTTTATTACCTGTATTACTTTTAATGTAATGCGTACTTCGAATTTTATACCCATACATGGCTGTTTTGTATAGTTTGATTTCCTATTTTTTAACCGTTTATTTATAGGAATTTTTATGTAATATTTTGCAATTGAACCATTCACTTTGCGATTTTTTGTCATTTCAATTTGTGACAGTATATAATCAATTAAAAATAGCATTAAAAAAATTTTTTTAGCATATTATTATTAAAACTCTGTTTTGAGGAATATCGCTCAGACTAATCCCTCTGAGGCGAGTTCTAGTCTTGTATTCATTCCATATCGCCGATAAAACTATCCTTCTTTATTATACCGTTTTTAAAAAGTGAAAAAGAATCATTATAAGTTCACTTCTGTATCTATCTGTCCGCCTATAACAGTCATTTTACTAAGAAATAATAAAACATGGAAAGTTCAAATTGGGAAAAATAATAAAGACTATTGACCTACATATTTACAAATTATTAAACATTTACAAATATTTTTAGTAGGGGGACTGGGGGGCTAATGAAGGTACTTGATGAGGAAAAATCTTTTCTTTGGATGTTGTGTTGGGTATCATTTGGGTTTTTCTTACGCTGGACTTAATTTTACATTTCTTTTAATTTGAGACATTATATTTTCAGAAATAATATCGAAAATGTAGTGCAAAAATATATCACCCCTTCCCCCCCCCCCCCGCCTATTTCCGAATCTACTTACATAAAATTTTGAAAAGAATTATTGGCCGTAGACATTAACTTAAATCTTGCACGAAAAAAAATAGCGATTATCCTAGGACGCTTAGTTTTGGAGAAAAGAGCATTTATCCGTTGCACACACATTTCGATGTATGGGCATTCAGCAAATGTGTCGAAGAGCGTTGGAGGTCCTTATCATTAAAAACATATAAAAGCATTTTTAAAAGTGATTTTCGGAAAAATCGTCGAAAAATAGACGAGATAGTAGCCGTTAAAGATACGGACGGTTTCGAGAAAAATATTGACTGTGGCGGCTTACTCTATGTACTATCGACTTTTAAATCCCAGATAACAACTTTTAATGATATAATTAAGTAATGCAACGCCCAGTTGCAGTACCGAACCAAAAAACGTCAAATTATTAAAAACAGACTAATTTAACTAGAATTAACCCATTAATGGCCAGATTATTGCCTTCGTTAAATTTAAATTTTAGATTTCCCACCTTCTTTAAAAGAAGATACTTTATTAAGAAAATTTTCTTATGAAAGAGATTATAAGTGTATATATATATATATAGATATATATATTTGTTATTTACTTTTGCAAAAGACGCTTTCTTGCCACTAAGTCTAGTGATATAAAAATATGCCACTGGGTGTTAATGGATTATCGGTACTATGGGACTCACGATTAGTTCATGAATCTCGCAATATACCTCTCATGTTTTAAAGACTTAACGTCTTCGGAACGAGCGTGTTTTACAGATTTTTTAATCTTTCATCACTTGTTTTTCAAAACAGAAATTTTGTCTAAAAGAATCGATAAAATGCTCAGAATAAATAAGGAAAAGTTTACAATGCTATATTTAATTGCAATTATTTGCTGATTTACAATTATTTACAATCAATTATTGATAATCAATTGAAAAAAGATTCTAATTAAATATGTGTTCACCGATGCTGGGTCTATTTATGTGCCTAATGTTTCACCACAGGTTAGTGTGCTCCTGTTAGAAGTTTCCACCTTGTGCTGCAAGTTGCAGCCTTACCCACAAATGAGTGAGAATGTCAAAGTGGTCATCTTCGTCGTAGGTTAAGGGAGACCCGTAAGAAATAAAAAGAATATTGTCCAATTAAACTGATGGCATTGAGCTCACAGGCTACGCATACTAATTGTATATTACACCCTTATGTTTTCAAGGGTTAATTCCGTTCGCAGAAAAATTAAGGAGGGGGGGACAGCTCCTCCCTTTCCCCTTTTCATGCTTAATCACTGAACCCTCGAAACTGATCAGGGACATGTTTTATCATAAAAAATCCATATCCAAAATTCAGAACAAATCGCATAATTCTTAATAAAAACATGTTTATATAATTTAAGAGGAGTTATCCCCCTCTTTTATATACTTAACCATTAAACTTCCAAAACTATTCGGAGATTTGAACGAAATCTGACAATTCTGCATAAAAAAACCCATTTATATAAATTAAGGGGAGGGACATTAGAACCCCCATTTCCCCTGTTTATATTTATCCAAAGAACACCCAATACCAATCACGGAAGTGCTTCATCAGAAAAATCCTATGTGTAAATTTTGAACAAAAAGTATTATTTCTGCATGAAAAACCCATTTATATCAATTAAGGGGAGGGGCATGAGCCCCCGTTCCCCCTCTTATACATATCGAATGAACTCCAAAAACTAATCAGGGAAGCGCCTTATCAGTATATACCTATATTCAAAATTTCAAGTGAATGGGATATTTTTATCATGATTTATCGCGTTACGCACGAACGTACATACAGAACGGACGGGCACATAAGCTCTCAGGCTATGATAGCCTGTGAGATAATAAAGAATACTGCCCAGTTAAACTGAAGGCATTGAGCTCACAGGCTACAAATACTAATTGCACATTAAAGCTTTATATTTTCAAGGGTTAATTCCGTTCGAAAAAAAAAATTAAGAAGGGGAAACAGCTCTCCCTTTTTCTCTTTTTTTATACTTAATCATTGAACCTCCTATACTATCAAAGACATGCTTTATCATATAAAAAATCTATATCCAAAATTCAGAGGAAATTAGATAATTCTTAATAAAAACCCATTTAGCATTTATATAATTTAAAAAGAGTTATCCCCCTCTTTTATACTTAACCATTAAACTTCCAAAACTATTCAGAGATTTGAACGAAATCTGAAAATTCTGCTTGAAAAACCCATTTATATAAATTAAGGGGGGGGACATTAGAACCCCTGTTCCCCTTATTTATACTTATTCAATGAACACCTAATAACAGTCACGGAATCGCCTCATCAGAATGATCCTAATCTAAATTTTGAACGAAAATTAATTCTGCATGAAAATCCCATTTATATCAACTAACGGGGGGGGGGGCATTAGAGCCCCTGTTCCCCCTATTTATACTTATTCAATGAACACCTAATAACAGTCACGGAATCGCCTCATCAGAATGATCCTAATCTAAATTTTGAACGAAAACTTAATTCTGCATGAAAATCCCATTTATATCAACTAACGGGGGGGGCATTAGAACCCCTGTTCCCCCTATTTATACTTATTCAATGAACACCTAATAACAGTCACGGAATCGCCTCATCAGAATGATCCTAATCTAAATTTTGAACGAAAACTTAATTCTGCATGAAAATCCCATTTATATCAACTAACGGGGGGGGGGGCATTAGAACCCCTGTTCCCCCTATTTATACTTATTCAATGAACACCTAATAACAGTCACGGAATCGCCTCATCAGAATGATCCTAATCTAAATTTTGAACGAAAACTTAATTCTGCATGAAAATCCCATTTATATCAACTAACGGGGGGGGGGGGCATTAGAACCCCTGTTCCCCCTATTTATACTTATTCAATGAACAACTAATAACAGTCACTGAATCGCCTCATCAGAATGATCCTAATCTAAATTTTGAACGAAAACTTAATTCTGCATGAAAATCCCATTTATATCAACTAACGGGGGGGGGCATTAGAACCCCTCTTCCCCCTATTTATACTTATTCAATGAACACCTAATAACAGTCACGGAATCGCCTCATCAGAATTATCCTAATCTAAATTTTGAAAACTTAATTCTGCATGAAAATCCCATTTATATCAACTAACGGGAGGGGGCATTAGAACCCCTGTTCCCCCTATTTATACTTAATCAATGAACATCTAATAACAGTCACGGAATCGCCTCATCAGAATGATCCTAATCTAAATTTTGAAAACTTAATTCTGCATGAAAATCCCATCTATATCAACTAACGGGGGGCATGAGCCCCCCGTTCCCCCTCTTATACATATCGAATGAACTCCAAAAACTAATCAGGGAAGCGCCTTGTCAGGATATACCTACATACAAAATTTCAAGTGGATCGGATATTTTTATCATGAGTTATCGCGTTACGTACATACGAACATACATACAGAACGGACGGGCACATAAGCTCTCAGGCTATGATAGCCTGTGAGCTAAAAACCCAAAATTTTTATTATTGATTTTAAAGTAATGAATTTTGGTGTACTATTTAAGAATCTTTTTGTAACGAATAATTAGCAAAAAAACTCACTTTTTATTAAAAAGAATATATTTTATGTCGATTTTTATGATTTTTTTTGTGGAAAAATACACTTTTTAAAATTACTACTCCTCATACAATTTTCAATATTTTGGTATTACTGAAATTTCTTAAATAGTGTTATAGTATATGGAAACAACCTAGGGAGAGATATTTTTAATTTTCTATTTTAATCAGCTAAAAAAAGAAAGAAATTACGCATGGTAAATTTCCTTAAATTCGTTAAAATTTTCATGTTTACCAATTTACATAAAAATTTCAGAAATAGTTTAAAAAAAATATCTCTCCTTACTTTTGTTGCAAATTTTTTTAAGAATCTAAAAACATAAACACTTTCTTTCTAAACCATTTTACCACTGAGCCTTAGTGCTTTGAACTTGGGCAAAATGTGGAAAAAATCATTTTCAGGAAAACACATTTTAAATGGCCGCTAGTCCTTTAAACTCTAGTGACTACAGTTAAAAAAAGCTCATTTGCTACCTGTTCCAAGCGTCCCCAAGTTCTGAAATTTTGCATGGATATTCGCAAATATGTATTTTATCGTTTTCTGAGATAAAAAAAATTTTGAACTTTTGATGATTTTTGGCCGAAAATGGGGTTCGGGTCTCCCTTAAATAGTAGAGCACTTGAAGTGCTCTTCCAAGGCTACCGAGTTCGATCCCCGGCTTGGTTATTTTATTCACTAATTTGGTTTTATGCTTGAATAGCAATGTGGTAATCAATTATTAAATATTTACAATAACAATTTACTGTTGACAATAAATAGAAGGATTTTGAGCATATTATTCGGCACATAAACTGATTGTGTCCCCCTACTGGTTAATGAATAATAGAATGGTCGAAAGCGATCATTTTGACTGCTCCCTTATAAATATATTTAGATTCAAACCAGAAATTTTATTGTAGAAAAGTATTAAAGATATAAATAGGAAAAACGTTAAATAAAAAATTTAAACCATTTTAGCATAAAACTCTTTGTGAAATATTTCTATGAATTTTGTCTAAAATTTTCAGTTTTTTCTAATGTTAAAACCTATCAGGAAAACGTGGTACGGAACATGGCGGTGTTCCGAATCTGCGACATACTTTCGAAACGCGCTTAGCTCTATTTCAGGTTTAGACTTTAAACAAGGGTTTTAAATTAACTACAATGCAAAATCAAACAACTACGTTGAATTTGGTTTTTAAAATGTCAAATGAAGTTTAAATATTCACTATTTTTATTATCAGTACCAAATTTTAAGTTCATAAAAATAATTAATTAAAAAACCTAGAAAACAAATATACATAAAATTAAAAAAACACAGTTACATAGAATATCAGTATCTAATATTATTTATATTTCATATATCTGTGAATTTTTACTATGTAGATATTCATACTTTTCTAGTATACACAACTATATCCACAGATGTCAACATCTCTTAATTATTATAGAGTCTGATAGCAGACAAATATATTTCCAACCGAAAATTTTATTTAATAAGCGGTTTTAAAACGAAATCTAGTAAATACCATGTTAAAATACGACACATTTTCCTATAAACAGTTTCCGGTTTTAATTTTTTTGCTTTGTATCAGACTCTGGAATAATTAAGAGATGTTGGCATCTAAGTTATACTTAATCTTATGTTATTTAGTTTTCTGCAAAGTCTTATTATTTTTTGGCAAAAATTTCTTTCATTAACATAATATTGTTAATAATTTTTATATATAGGGTACGTAATCCTCTGACCACAAATAATAATCGCACTTGACCGTTTATTCTTTTTAACACTTCCGAACAAAGTTGAAAAATGTTTATGCATTGGGTTTGTCTGCCCATCTGCGTCCGTCTGTCCGCGCTCTAACTCCCGTAAATATACTTAGATTTCCATGAAATTTTTATATGTTACTGATGTTTATCCTAGCACAAACCTTATTGAAAATGAAGTTTTAACTATGATTAGTTTATTTACAGGGATAGTCGAAAGTTGTCCAATACATTATGGCCAATGGGAAAAATTCGTTTAAAATGAATTTTAAAGGTGTTACAGCCTGTCAAACCTATTCAAATTTATTAACACTTTCCAACAAAATTGAAAAGTGTTTCTGCATTTGGTTTGTCTGTTCATCTGACGTCTGGCCGGATGACCGTCTGTCCGCGCTCTAACTCCCGTAAATATACTCGGATTGCTATGAATTTTTTATATGTTATTGATGTTTACCCTAGCACGAACCTCATTGAAAATGAAGTTTCAACTATGATTAGTTTATTTACAGGGATAGTCAAAAGTTTTCCGATACATTGCGGCCTATGGTAAAAGATCGTTTCAAATGAAATTTAAAGATGTTACAGACTGTCAAACATATTCAAATTTATATGGATTCGCAAAGTGCACTAAAATATGTCTTCTGTAAATTATGCAGTGAAAATACTAGTTACTATTCTTTTAAAGGGCAACCCAAAAGAATTCCATTACACAGTAATAAAGGGGGAATTTTTGCGACGTATTTTAATTATGTTAAAAGATTTTAAGTATCATAATATTGATATACGTCGCTGAGACTTAATATTTAACGCATAATATGCAGTGCATAATATTTACAGGGCTAAACACAATTTTTCAAGTCTTATATTCTTATCTGAAGTTTTGTATATTATCGATGATAGCTGATAGATGGATGAAATACATTTTCAAGTATGATATGCGCTCTTAAGTTTTAATAAATGTCTGCAAATTATGTGGTATTGTGTATAAATATTATAGTTGATATACAGTGTTACACAAAAGAGCTCATAAAGGTTATTGATTGTGAGGGTAATTAACTTAAAAGTATTTTTTTTAAATAAATTATGCAATTTTACGTTGAACTGCTTTGAGTTTACTAAGAAATGTTTGTAGAATATAGATAAAATGATATACAGGGTCACGCAAAGAATTAGGTACATAATGATAATTTCTGGAAATGTGATTTAAGTAGATTTAAGAGTGTTTTTGTTTGAACTAAATTTTAACTAAATACTAATGGGCAATAAAGGTACTAGGTAAATTATAGGGCTGAACAAAAGTACTTAAGTATTTTCCATCTTTTAGAATAAAATGCTGAAAGATAAATTTCAACCAATTAGGCATTTTCTTGCTAAACCAAATCTTCCTATTTTATAGTATATATATATATCAACCGAAGGATCAAATACAGAGCTGTTCAAAAGTATTGGAATACTATTTGGCTATGGACAGTACCATCCTATTTCCGTAAATAACAATGTTTAGTTAAAGATATCAGAAAGTGTTGGAAAGTGATTCATAATCTATGCTTAACGGATGATTTTCTAACTTGTTTTATTGAACATTTCGATTGATTTAGAATTTTAATTTTTTTATATGACACTTTTACGACTTCTACGATTTTTACGACTCTTATACGATCAGTTTTATGTGACAATGTATTATCATCATGATACTTTAATCAAAGAAATAGAAAAATAATTTTATATATTCCACGTGTTTTTGAATTTAATGAGGAAAATGTGTAACATTAAGCTTGAAAATAAATTTTATAATGCATAAATGATTTATGTAGGAAAGAAATATTATGTGTCGTTTCGCCTTTTGTCTTACTACCGAAACTCTTCTTAATATGTTTTAAATAGAGAAGTTTTACAATTTAAGATACAGGAATCTTTTTCAGTTAGATAGCATCTTCGATTTTAGGAGAAAGCAAAACTTCCAATCTACATAATGTATTTTCTACGTTTTTTAATTTTCTTGCAACTGATAATGTATATTGATTGGAAGAAACTCATTTATTGTTTAAAGTCCATGCAGTTAAACATACCCCATTTATTTTAATTATTTTGCTTCTTTTATCGGAAGAAAATATCTTATTAAATTCAGATTTACAAAAACGAAAAACCATAAAAATAATTGATTTTTTTTAATCAAAAAATTGAAAGTGTTTATTAAAAGCATTTATGAAAGCAGCAATACTAAGTTAGTTAAACGATTAATAGTTATATATTATACTATGTGGAAATGAATGTTGATATGGCTGCACATATCTTATAGTAATGAAAGCTAATTGATATTAGAATATTCTTAAATTTAGATTAAAGAAATCGTAAATGAAACGAATCAAAATAAAATATAGAATATATCATCATATCATATTAATACTCATGTTAAAAATTACAATATTACGAATTGTTATTATTATCATAATTTGCAATTTTCGAGTTCTGAATGATACTATGAGGTTTCAAGTAAAATATTTTATATATGAAAAATATATTTAGTATGGGGAATTTCTGCGTTTATGCTTTCCATTGTGTTTATTAATCATCGGTCAGTATTGGCCGTGTTGCTAGAAGAAAAATACTATCCAGAATGACTATGTAGAAGGAAATATCTCGCTCAAGGAAATTCCGAAACTTTTGTACAAGTCGCCTTCTCAGACAAGGTTGATTTGAAATCCGTAAATGTCGACCCAGATTCTTTTTGTGGGGCTAATACTCGCTTACCACTTCGTCAGCTGATAATAATAAGGTTCTATCTGTGTTTTTGAAAAACATGACTTATCGATATAGAAATGATCTATTTGTATCAATGAAGGCATTTCTGGATTAAAGTATTGTCATTATACCGGGTGTCCCAAAATGACTGATGGATTTAAAAATTTAATAACTTGCAAACGGTAACAGCTATTTAAAAATTTTTTGCAGAAGTGTTATGTATAATGTCAGGAGTTTTTTTACCGTCATTTTTGGGACACCCGGTATAATTGTAATGCTATATATAAATTATATATAAGATAACTTTCATGCAAAAATGCCTTTATAGATATAAATAGAACATTTCTAAATCGATAAATATTTTTTAAACATATGTACAACATATTTTAATATGTTTATACAACATATTAAAATATACAACATATTTTAATATGTTCAAAGAGAATAAAAACTACAGTAAAGAACGCAGAAATAATCAATAAACTGATACTTTACTGAAAAAATTAGAAACAAATCAAAATAGAATAAAACACGAACTGAGATTTTGAGTAATTAGAATTTTAATCTTAGGTTTGTAAATGATCATGAACATCCGATAGTCTAATAAATAAGTGATTTAAGAATTCTTGAAACAGTAAAGTGAAACTAAGCGGCATTTATGAATTACTTTTTTGAAACGAAAAATTATGACATCGTCTCAAATTATATTCCTGTTGTAAGTTTATTCAGAAAAATTGAATTCAGATATAAATAATTATCGATGTTCAAGTCAAATATCAGTTAGTATCCTTTATATTAATCTATTACGAATAATTAAAAAAGCCTAAAAATGCAACGCATCTCTAGATTTTAAAAATTGTATTTCGCAAACACTGTATAAAGGAATATTTTTACATTAAACGTGCTTTTAAATTCATATTCTATCAATGTTTATCATGAATTTAACCCACATTATTCTGCTTTTTTACTCATAAATATCTATTCATAAATTATTTATAGGTGTTCGAAGAATCTCGAAGAGTAAATTAAAACTAAATATTTACATTCATTAATTAGTGAAAGTGTTTTCAGAGACATTTTTGTACTAAATATTGAAAAATGAGATATTCCACTTTAACAAACTGATGCATATTAAACAAGAACTTTGATCGTTGTCACCGATATTTTAAATCAAAAATTCGAATGATAAATATTTTATTAATAAGTATTTAGTTACTTTCTATCCAATGTACTGAGTAAACAAAAAAGGATAAAGATAATCTATATTGATGCATTTAATGTTAAAATTGCTGAATGAACAACTAATGTCATATATAATACTTTTCTTAATATACAGGTATGACATAAAAAATGCATAAATATATGTATACATATTTCAATTTTAAAAGAGGAGAAAAGAGTAGTCGTTCTATGATATAAGTAATTTGAATATTTCAAAGAATATTTAACAAATATTTACAAATGCAGCAAGTAACTGTATTGAATAAACATACGTCAATAGGGTTTTTTTTTTAAAGTCAACAGTTCCGATATCAAAATTATTTGTTTAGATGTTGGAAAGCATCATTTTATCTATTTCAAAATTTTCAAAAGTAAAGCATAAAAAAGTTTTAGATACATGCAAAAGTAAGTTCTTTTTTGTAGTTAAAATTACATGCCTATTCATATTATTACGTTTTCAATCAATGTAAATGTCTACTGACAAAAGAATTGATCAAATTTAAATTGAAGACTCCATAATCCAGGGAGTATAATCAACAAAATTGAAAAAAATTTAACTAAGTGCACAGACGAACAGAAAATATACTTTTTTTTCAGATATTGAGAAATAAGTGATTTTCTCATTTCGCGCTCCACTGTTAAATCCACAGTTTGCATATAGTACTCCTGGGGGTAAAACACTTGTCTCGTGAGCGACCCACCTAAGAGATCCAGAATTTCACCCATAGGGCACCCCATAGGGTGCCGTATGTGCGCAATTGGTGTGCCATGGGGTGTTTTAGGGGCGCAATTCTGGTTCCCCTGGGGGAGGGTCGCTCACGTGACAAGCGTTTCACCCTTAGGAGTGCCAAATGATGATTCAAATGAGTTCCAAACTATGATTCTAACAATGTGCGTTTAGAGATAAATCACTTTTGCGAATAATAATCAATATTAATTAATTATAAATTTAAAGAATATTATATTTATTATTTTTTTTTCATATTTATTGAAATAAGAGTTGAAATACAACAATGGAACAAGTGTCAGTTTCTCATTTCAATTCAGCGAATTATTATTGAAGTTTAAATTTAACGTCAATTATCTTTAAACTCAATTTACTCAAATCGAGTTTTTGTCACTTGTACACTTTGGCTACAGCAGTCCTCAATTATTCTGTCTATTGTTGTTGGGTTTCTGTGTTGTCTTAATCCAGTAACTCTTGCAATTTACAACTTTTTATTCCACATCTCAACATCGGTAATTGTTATCTTTAAATTGCGGAAACCATCTTCTGTGCATACTACTAGAAAAAGCATGTTCTCCGTAAAATTCTGGACGTAAACAACGGCTTTCAGCAGCACTTTTCTTCAAATTACAAAATTAATAACAAAACATTCTACAGATGTCGATTATTTGTTAGAAGCAATCTGTTTTAAATTGGATAAAAATATGATGTTTACACTTTAATCAAATGGCCTGTACAACGTTTCAAAAGTTATGAGGGCACTTTTCAAAATGTATTCACTTATGTATTACCAGATCCAAAGATTACATATAATATCCCTTAACCGATCTGTTATAATAACGGAACTTGTTTGTGCATATACCCAATATATTCATTAAAAGATGCTTGAGTCATTTCTGCAATAAACGGAAAATTAGATATTTCATGTAAATACAGTCAATTTTCTAATATAAAATGTTAAAGTATAGGATTTTAATTTAATATATCTGTTTCACCTGTTGTAACCTAAAATATCTGTTTCTCTCCTGCCTTTTTTTCTTTTGCTAAGTTTTTTATGTTCATTTTAGTAATATGGATGTTATTAAACAGCTGAAAAGATTCATAAAAAAAGCATTACAAATTTACCCGATATCGTGTTCTGTTTAGAATTCTTTGAACAATTTATATTGACTCGTGTATTGGAAGATAGCAGCATTTAAAAAAATGTATTTTAAAGCCCAGTGTATAAGGGTGAATATCAAAAAAATATATGATTTTGAAAGCAGAAATTTTCCATTGAAAAAATATCAAAATTTTAAAAGATAAATTTATTTTCTATGTTAGACTAAATAAATTTCCATGTAAAATTGTTGATTTTTAAGAACTTCTTAATAAGTTAGTATTTATGTAATTAGAATTATATCTGTTTTCTTGGCACATGTCAGGATAGTGAGGATTTCATTCTAAAGTTTTTTCACAATTCTAGTTTTTTTATTGTTTAGGTCTACCATTATAATTTCGTTTAAAAGAACATATTTTGCCTCTAGAAGCTCAAATGCAGTGTCATATTGGGTATTAATTTGTAATTTATTGAAGCGAGGAAAATGTCATAATAAACATGTACTTTTTTTTTACAATGACTTCAAGCATTCTGTTTATAAAAAATATACCTAGAAGATCAAGCTTATAGCTTTGATTTTACTATTTCTAACTTTAACTTTGTTAAGAGCCCACAATAGTCACAGAAAAATTACTCAAAAAGACCCGGATGACCATGTAAAGTCTATGGGAGCGTTCTTTTCTAATATCTCGTTCAAATTTTAATATTTTTGCATGATTTTTTTGCACAAGATAGCTGAGGGCAATCCACAACCGGGCTAGTTTTTACTTTTTCAATTTTTGTTTCAGATTTTCTTTAAAAAATTACTTTAACTTTCGAAACCGGTTTAAACCGGTTCTGAAACTGAAACTATCGTAATATAAAAAATATATAACCAAAATCGAAAAAGTAAAAACTAGCCCGGTTGTGGATTGCCCTCAGCTATCTTGTGCAAAAAAATCATGCAAAAATATTAAAATTTGAGCGAGATATTAGAAAAGAACGCTCCCATAGACTTTACATGGTCATCCGGGTCTTTTTGAGTAATTTTTCTGTGACTATTGTGAGCTCTTAAGAACAAGAAAACTCTGCAGCGTCATCTTCTGTTTGATAAAGAAGTAAAATGAGTAGACCAGGAGAATGACGTTCATTTTCAGTGACTATCATATTTTAATTAGGGAAAATTATTCGTAAATTGCAGAATTAGTTACCATCCTCATATGTATGTTCTTCAATGTATTGTTATTAATTAAAAATTAAAAAAAAACCTAGAAAAAGATATATACACAGCATAGCAAAAGCCTTTTATTTTCTCCATACCACAGTGTGACATGCCAGTCACAATTACAGTCACTAGGAATATTACAATCTGGATGCTTAAGAGCCCACAATAGTCACAGGAAAAGTACACAAAAAGACCCGGATGACCATGTAAAGTCTGTGGGAGCGTTCTTTTCTAATATCTCGATCAAATTTTTATATTTTGACATGATTGTTTTTGCATAAAATAGTTCAGGACGATCCACAACCGGGCTAGTTTTTACTTTTTCGATTTTGGTTATATATTTTTTATATTATGATAGTTTCAGTTTCAGAACCGGTTTAAACCGGTTTTGAAAATTAAAGTAATTTTTTTAAAAAAATCTAAAACCAAAATCGAAAAAGTAAAAACTAGCCCGGTTGTGGATTGCCCTCAGCTATCCTGTGCAAAAAAATCTACTATGGGCTATTAAGTCTTTAAATTAATTTATTTGTGTGTATTACGAAAAAATAGCTTTTGAAAAAAAATTTTAAGAATATTTTTATTAGATTATAAGAATTGAAAACTGTACTATATAACAGGTTATAGAAATTTTATTGTGCGGACTCCAATTTTCGCATTTTTGCAATATTCTCCCATAAGTGACGCCCCACCAGTGGCCGAGAGGTTCGGACCTCTCAACTGGTAGACGGCAGGTGCTGGGTTCGAACCCAATCGGGTTGTCGGCCTAAACGTTCGGAGTTTTCGTGGTTTTCTTCGAACTTTGCGTAAATACGGGTTAGGTTCCCTTAGAAAGACCCCCACGAAGGGCACTCACCCCTGGTCCTCTATCCCTCGTGTAGATAATCGGACGACAAAAATCAACCAACCAACCTCCCATAAGTGACATTAAGCTTTGAGCATGTTGCAAATATGCAATATGATAATACAAAACAAGCTTTGCGATGACTTAATTTTTGTACAAGATTTTAAAATTGGTCAAAATATTGATTTTCTTTTTAGCACTTTCCAACAAAGTTGAAAAGTGCTTATGCATTCGGTTTGTCTGTCCGTCTGTCCACGCTCTAACTCCCGTAAATATACTCGGATTGCTATGAAATTTTTATAAGTTATTGAGGTTTACCCTAGCACGAACCCTATTGAAAATGAAGTATCTACCATGATTAGTTTATCTACAGAGAGAGTCAAAAGTTTCCTATTACATTACGGCCTATGGGGAAAAATCGTTTCAAAGGAATTTTAAAGATATTATACCCTGTCAAACATATTAAAATATGCATTCTATAAAATATAAGGGGAAAATGTAGCTATTATTCATTTACAGGGCCACACAAAAGAATTCCATTAGATAATGGTAAAAGGAGGAATTGTGTGTGACATATTTTAAATATATTAAGCTTTTTCACGTATAATAAATGTATAATCATGTATAATATGTCACTGAAGCTTAATATAAATTATACGCTACTGTCTTGCATAATATGAAGTACATAGCATTTACAGGGCCATACAAAAGATTTCAAATAGTATATTCTTTCCGAAGTACCGTATATGATGGCTGATGGAGGGATGAAATGCATTTTAATTATGATATTCGCGTTTATATTTCGCTAAATATATGCACATTATATGGTGTGTATAAATGTTATAGTTGATATACAGGGCTACCCAAAAGAGCTCACCAACATTGCTGAATATGAGCGTAAATTATTTAAACGTGGTTCTTAAATAAGCTATGCATTTTTACTCCAAGCTGCATTCAATTTACTGAGAAATGTTTGCAGAATATAGATAAAGGGATATACAGGGCCACGCAAAGAATTCGGTACATGGACGCCTATGAATGATGATTTATGAGAATGTGATTTCAGTTGTTTTAAAAGTGTTTTAGTTTACAATAAATTTTAGCCTAATGCTGACGTGTAATAAAGGTACAATGTAAACTACAGGGCTGAACAAAAGTATTCAAGTATGTTTCCATCTAATAGTATGAATTGCTGAAAAAGAAATTTGAAGCTACTGGGTATTTTCTTGCTAAGCTAAATTTTCCCATTATATAAACTGACATATGAAATACAGGGCTGTTCTAATGTACTGGAATATATATTTGGGTATATTCGGCTATACACTATTATTTCCCTAAATAACAAAGTTTTGTTAAAGATTTCATTAAGTGTTGGAAAGTGCTTCATAATCTATGCTTAACGCATGATTTTTCTTTCTTGTTTTAATATTAACCGAAAACTTCTTTAATTGTGAATATTTTGACACATCATTTTTACCTATACGACTATTAAATTGCGAATTATTGTAATTTTTTTATAGAACCAGCGCAATCGCCAATACATTCCCGTAAAACATGGTGACATCACTGCAACGTCGTTGTGAAGTCACATTGTGACTTTGTGACCATCGATTGTCGATGTGACGTCACGTGACGTCGATGTGAAGTCACAGTGAGTAAAATGTGAAGTCGTTATGGCCGTTTTAGAGCTTTTTTGTGACGTTTCACAAAGTGGTCACAATGTGACAAATTTTTGAAAAATGTGTCATTTGTGACTAATTTGACATTTACATTGTGACAAAACTGTGACAAAAGCGACGATATTTAAATTGCCAGAAACATGTTTTTTAAAGTAGATAACATATTTTGAAGGATATTTATAAATTTCTAAATATTTTTAAGAAAGTCACATCTCAGTCACAATGTGACGTCACTGAGTGGTGGCATTTTGGTCACAGATGTGATGTGACCAAAGTGACTCACAGTGACGTCACTGTGACGTCACTGTGACCATGCATGCTATTAGGGTTTAAAAACTAAATTTTCACCGAGTTCCTATTTTTATAACTTGCTTCTTCGATAAACACTAAGGCTTTTTTGCTAATTTAGATAGTTAAAAAATATATATTTGCTCTCCCTGGGGTAATATTTTGGTCTGTGGATTTAACGTGTAAGTTTATTGTTTTACTTTTTTTATTTTTTTTAATTCTCAAACGCACTCAATTGGCAGTTTCTCTTATTTAAGAACTATAGACTGTACTTATATTGTTTGATTTTCTCATAAGTCATACTATATTTCAAAAACAGCTGTCAAGTGGGCATTTTGAGCCGAATTCTGCCTAAGATAATTTTGATAAAACCAGCTCTTACAGGAAAATAAAATTAAAAATTCTGCAAAAAGCGCCCAAATAAAATTGCTAATGTGGGTTTATCTCTAATCATATTTCATATTTTGTTGTTGAAATGAGCACTAAACTTCGAAATCTATCGCCGCCTATAGGTCAAATCAACAGGTATTTTATATTTCAATAGAATCGGTATATTTAGATTAGCACACTCAAGGTTTATATATATATATATATATATATATATATATATGTATGTATTTTTATAAGGTGTATTGGAGTAATAACGCCACGTTAAGATCTACCAATTCTCATGCCTTAGTTTTTGATTTTTTTTTCCAAAGAAATATAGAATTCGATATAGCAATTTATTGACTATGTTTACAAGAAAGAATATTTTAGGAGAAATGTATTCATACAATGTAATGGTGTGATTTCTTCACCAATGCTATTAGGCCTTAGTTTTTGATTTTTTTTTCAAAGAAATACAGGATTTGATATAGTAATTTATTGACTGTGTATACAAGAAAGAATATTTTAGGAGATATGTATTCATAGAATGCAAAGGATATGTATTCAAAGGAGATATGTATTCATAGAATCTGATTTCTTTACCAATGCTATTAGGCCTTATTACTTATCTACATAGGTAATAAAGCCATGCAAACAAAACTATAAAAGAAGGATAGAATAATGGTATGTAAATTGTTCAATTCTAAAGCTAAAAAATCTGGTGCCCTAGAAACTGACACATTGCTTTCTCTTATTAGTAATTTTAATATCAGAATGCAGTACTAATCATTTCATATTTTATTCATCTAACATGAAAGAAATTAGCCGAATTTGGGCCTTAAGAAATCCTTATTATCCTTTTTGATTTTTAACAATGACAAAAATGTTTTCTCGTGCATAAAATAAAAAATAATAAAATTTAAAATGTAATTCTGCCACTGAAAAGAACAAACCGTAGTAATACCACCGGTGGGAGGGGGTATTGCGGTGCTGTCAAAAAAGTTCATAATATGGAAGAGCGGTTCGAGGGTTTTCCGATGATATAACACATGACGGGTCCAAAAATTGTTTGGATTTTTTCTACCATCTCTTTAACCTCCTCGGGGGTGGAAATTTTAAAATCACTGAAACACATCTTTAATTATTTTATTATTGAATTATTCTTTGCCGTTTCCCGCTTCTATTTTAAACGACTGTTGAGGTGTATTCTGATGTGACTGATGTGATCGTGTTATAAATTAATCTAATATGATTTCGTATGCAAAGTTTTATGTAGTTCCATATATTGACCTTCGGTTTATCCTGTTGAGCTGATCCAAAGTATCTGACCAGATTGTGTGATCGTAGAGGGTGAATTAGTGGTTTTAATTATTTGCGTTAATTAGTCCTCCTGCATTCGTCCGGAATGATTTAGTTGGAAGAGAATTGGCGATTTCAGCCAATACATCCCCTGTTCGAACCCTGGACTTTTTTTCAGCCATTTGGAAAATTTACATCTGTTACAAAAGCTAAACATTTTTAGTAACAAGCAATGTTAAGTTTAATCATTTAAATCTTAAAACACCCGAGAAATTAAAAAGGCCGCAATCAATTCAACTACGTCAAAATCAGTAACAGTTACTTCTTTTTAAATAGAGCAGATTTTTAGAATGGCTGTACATACAAACGTCTTATAAATCATCATATAAATGCGAAAAATATAATACTCTTAATGAATCTGTTGCGTCAAAATAAGTCGTGGAATTGAGACATTCTTTTGATAAACGGAATATTTTCACAAACCATGAAATCTTTTTCTCACACTATATCAGTATCCGTACTATGTAACGGTGAGGCCAGGTTCACCGCTTCGGATTTTTGAAAATTGGCCAGTCAAAACCTGAAATACACTATTCGCCGAACTGTGGAAATAGCTATGGTATTCTTGGCCAAATCGCGAACTTAGCAAGCTTCTGTATTTGGCCGCACTATAAATATATCATAAATAATCATAATATCAGTGATAGTCTTTCCAGTTTACAGGCTATTAGCTAAATCAACAAACCCATAAATCCTGGAAAGTAAAATCCAAATAAAACATCTTTTACATAAGTCCTCACTTGATCATGTCTCTGCACTCAAGTGGATCTTTGGTAATGAATATGCAGATACACTTGCTTAAACGCAGCCAAGTGTACCGTAGTTGACTACTCTCTGCTAATGTCGTATCACGCATAAAGAAAATTTTGCACTCAAAATTGCTGGAGCAGTGTTAGGATCACTGAGACAGTTTGTAAAACAGAAGACGCATACATAGTTTGGTAGCAAAATTCTCCTAAGAGCTCCCTCCCCTCTCTCCTGCCGTCACAGCGTTCAATACAGGACATGGTCCATTTAGGGTCTACTCTCATAAATTCCATTGCTGAAGCTCTTCAGCATGCGAATGTGCCGATTAAGCAAGTGTTCCATTTATATTACTCTTTCACGGTAGGCGCCCCTTATCAATCCATATAATTGACTCGGTAACATTTTATCCCTTCCAGCACTTTTTTCGAAACTACAAAAAATTCTAAACTTTTTAATGGACCTATGTAAAACTTATTCTATCAATTTTATCTAATTATTTAGATATCGTCTACGACCATATGCTGTAACAGCCTTTTGTAATTTTTTCTTATATTCATTAAAGTTCCAAATTGCTCGCATCATTGAGCCTATAGACTAATTAATGTAGTCATTTTTATTAATCTTTTTATAGGTGCGTTCGTAATTATGTAAATACGTAGCACCTATTGTTGTCGCTCAGTCCGTCCGTCTGTCCGTCTGTCTGTTTGTCTGTCCATCCGCATATAACAACGCAAAAACTACCCAACCGTTTGTTTGAAATTTAAAATACATAATTATAACATAGTTGTATCGAGTCATTTCAAATTTTATGAAAATCGGATGGATAGATCAATTACAGGGAGAATCAAAAGGATTCCGTTACATTACGGTCAATGGGAAAAAAAGTTTCAAATGCATTTTAATCATTTGAAATTTAAAACATATAATTATTGCGTAATTTTGTCGAGTCATTTCAAATGCTATGAAAATCGGATGCATAGATCAATTACAGGGACAATCAAAAGAATTCCGTTACATTACGGCCAATGGGGAAAAAAGTTTCAAATGCATTTTAATCATTTGAAATTTAAAACATATAATTATTAAGTAATTTTATCGACTCATTTCAAATGTTATGAAAGTCGGATGCATAGTTCATTCACAGGGACAATCAAAGGTATTCCATTACATTACGGTCAATGGGGAAAAAGTTTCAGATGCATTTTTATGATGTTACACTCATTCGAACATAATAGAATTGGCATGAATCTATGAAGTATATACTAAAATATGCATTATGTACAAATCTGTGATGCAAAGAATTTTTATTATTAAATTACGGGGCCACACAAAAGTATTCCACTACACAATGCTATACGGGGAAACATTGTTTGGGGCGAGTTTTAATTATTTTCAACTATTTCACATTTTATGAATAAGATATACGTTTCTGAGGTGTAATAAAAATTACTTTCTGTATATTTACAGGAACACAAAAAAAGATTTCGACTACTTTACTGTATCCGAAGTACGCTCTACTATATCAGCAAGATTCTAATTTTTTTAAAACTTCGTTATCGTACGAACGCACCTCATTTGCTACGTTCACGTGCAATTTCCAACTTGTTATTTTTTAAGATCTTATTAAAGTTACACGGGAGGGGTGAGGGAGGGGAAATCAATTCTCGAGACGGATAATTTCCTTTAGGCTTCATTCTCGGAAAAATAAATAAATATATATATATAAGTTATTCTTAATATATATACATATGTTAATGTTAATATATATATATATATATATTAGGGTGGTGCGAAAAAACAAAAGTTTTTTTTTTTCCGAATCGCTATAGTGCGTAAAAGTTGCGATTGGAAAATACAAGAAAAACAAAAAAGAATTTTTCAAATCGGACTATATTTTCCGATCGCGCAAACCACCTAAAAATTAAAAAAAATTGAAAATTTCCGATTTTTTCAGAATTTTTTTTAAAAAATTACATATACATATCTTTTATCACTATAGTGAAAAAATATTCATATTGTACTGTTTAATAATAATAAAAAATAAATTGAGTTTAAAGAATATCTTCTGATCGCGCAAGCTCATTAAAAATCGGAGAAAAATTCAATTTTCAGTGATTTTGATGTATTAAGAAAATAATTAAATAAATTTAGTTTGCAGTCTCATGTTAAATTTTAAATATAAATTAATACTATTGAGCACATTAGGCCATTTTTGAACAACAGAGATGCTACCACGACGAGATCGCTGCAGGGCGAAAAGGTTTAGTAGTTTGCGCAACTCCTGTTAGCCTCGTTGCGAAACAGCGCTGAAATCGCCATACGTATACATAATACCCATCTCTCCCCAACCTCGTCCACTTGCACAGTGTGCCATTTCGTATCAGAGAGCCCGTGGACGAATTTCGTTTGTTAATTAGATGTATTATGTTAATTTAAATATATTAACAAGTGACATGGATACGAATATGCTTGTGTCGTTGACCAAGAAAATTACTAGACAATCATTTCATTGTCCTATATTCGGACTTCCTAAAGATTTTCTGCCAAATATTCTTCCAACACATGAAGATATTCTCCGATGCTGCTTTGAGGAGAGGTTTCTATTAGCAAGTAAATTCAACAACATTAAAGTGAGTTTCTCATCTGTCAGCAATACAGTGGCACAAAAAATAAAATATATCTATTAGAAGGCGTCAATACCAAAAGTTTCTGATTATAGAATCATTTAGATAATGCCTACTACGATAAGTATTATAAATTAACGACATGGAAAAGCCAGATTTTATATAAAAGGTTGATGAATTAAAAAAACAAGGAGCTCAACTGTGTGATATTACAGCTTGCAAATACGTAATGAATTAAAATTGCGTCTGTAAAATGTCTCCAAATCTGAGGGAGTGTGCGATTGAGACTAATTGTACGTCTGAAAAACACCACAAAATTCCAGTCATTGAGCATAGATTTATCTACCTCCAAAGAAAGTACGGAACGACAAAAATTGGTACTATAAATCAAAAGGAGGGGGAAAAACTGAATACAAGATTTAAACGACGAAACTATATATTGAAAAAATAACCTTCCAAATCTGTTGAAGCGGAAATAAAAGATCTTGAGCATTTAGATGAAATACAAAAGAGTTTTAATGCTAATGTAGGTATACGTAAACCATGACCGATACAGCCTACCAGATTTAAGAAGAAATTACCATGGTAAATGAATGTGGAATTACAATCTACATCGTTACATTGCGATCGCAATGGTGTATCTGACCCTGCAGGTGCTGCTATAGCGTTGAGTGTGCTAGAAGGTATTTATTGCTTTAATAACTAAAACAGATGCTTCTCAAGTTATTGATTGATACAAAATTAGAATAGAAATCAGCCGCACTAGAAAAAATTTACGTCAAAGTAAAATGGATTCAAAAGAACCACATGACATATATTTTGATGGAAGAAAGGACTATAGTTTATTTATACCCCTCAGTTCTGAGACAAATATCACGAGGGACTATATATAACCTGTTTAAGATTATTATAAAACACCTTCAAACATGTATCATTCTACATATCAATACGTATTATATGGGCGCATTTATTGCAAAAGTTTAAAAGTGTGTTTAACAATTCCAGAAGCATTTAAATTCATTTAAAGGGTGTTCTTCAGTGTCTTAGGTATACAAGATTAGTTATACAGTTCTTAGTTATACAAGCGCTATATTCGTGTGTTGGTAGAATATTTGACAGAAAACCTCTTGAATGACCGAATATAGGACAATGAAAAGAATGTCTAGTAATTTTCTTTGTCAACGACACATGCATATCTGTATCCATGTCACTTGTTAATGTAATTAAAATAACACAAAACACCCAATTAACAAACGAAATTTAATCACGGGCTCACTGATACGAAATGGCGCACTGTGCAAGTGGACGAGGTTGGGGAACGATGGGTATATACACGTAGGACGACTTCAGCGCTGTTTCGCAACGTGGCTAACAGGAGTTGCGCAAACTACTAAACCTTTTCGCCCTGCAGCGATCTCGTCATAGTTAGATCTCGGTTGTTCAAAAAGGGCATAATGTGCTCAATAGTATTAATTTACATTTAAATTTTAACATGAGACCGCAAACTGAACTTATTTAATTATTTTCTTATTACATGAAAATCACTGAAAATTGAATTTTTCCCCGATTTTTAATCAGCTTGCGCGATCGGAAGATATTCTCTAAACCTAATTTATTTTTTTATTCTTATTAAACAGTACAATATGCAAATATTTTTCACTATAGTGATAAAATATATGTATATGTAATATTTTTTTAAAAATTCTGAAAAAATCGGAAATTTTCAATTTTTTTGAATTTTTAGATGGATTGCGCGATCGGAAGATATAGTCCGATTTGAAAAATTCTTTTTTTGTTTTTCTTGTATTTACCAATCGCAACTTTTCCGCACTATAGCGATTCGAAAATAAAAACTTTTTTTTTTTCGCACCACCCTAATATATATATATATATATATATATACATATATTTAATGAGTCTAATATGGATCTTATAATTTTATTTTAAGGAAAGATGTAACGAACTGCATTGCGTAATAATTTGAACATAAAAATAAATAAATCTCAAATTTTAAAAAATTAAAGAGATCCAGGTGTCCTTACAATGTGTGTCCTTTATGTGATAGTAACTTTTCTGTGTTTTTCTCGATGTTTCGTAATTCCATTTTCCATCAATGATTTGTTCACAGACGGGATTTTGCATCCTGCTAATTTGGTTGGTGAATTCGCAAATAGCTGATGTCAACAGTATTGGGAAAAACTTCTGATTTTAAAAGAAAAAATTCTGATTTAAATAAACATCACGATCTAGATGAACTAATTTTTTTACTTTGATTAATTGACTGAAATAGAAATTTAAGATGAAAATCAAAGTTGGTATAATATTGAATTAATAATAACTATATTTAGTGTGAAAAGCGCCTGTTGTTACCGTCAGTCAGCAAGTGGGAGAGCAATTTTAAAAAATCATGTTCGAAAATTATTTTGAAAACAATAAAAAATTAGTAATTTTCCATACAGTTTTCAAACAAATTTCGATATTGTTTTTAAATAACTTGAATTTTTTCTATTTGATGGGGTAAAAAAATGTGCCATAATTAGAAATTACATTTTTTACTTCATAATTTTGAACATCAATAAAGCTAAACAATTTTAATTGGAAACGATAATATCGGCCTAATTTGTTCAACGAATGAATTTTTAAGAGCACGTTAAAATGCATTATTTATAACTCATCATAAATTGCCTTAATGCCTTTCCATATATTAAACAAATTTTCAAAGTTATTTTAATGGTATTCTAAATTAACGTCGGGTCATAAACAGTTAAAATTCTTTAATTATTCAGTATTACTAACTTAATTTCTTCCTTAAAAAACATCATGGCTTTTTTTTTCCACCCTTTTTTAACAGATTAATTTAAAACTGTTCTAACATAAATACATAGGCATGTTACAAATAACGTACTTAATAAAATATTTTGCAAATATTTAAAATAGCCATTTCATTTCTGTCTACATGTGCTGATAAAAATTTCTGTAAAAACACAGAAGAAAAAGAAAGACTCTGTATATTTACACTAGCTCTCGGTTAAATGTATTTGATTGAGTTCCACGGTCATCATTTTACACATACTTCCTTTATCTTACATCTAATTCCTTCTAAGTTTTAATGTATTTATATAAAATTACTTTATGCATGTCAAAGCATTTAATTAAAAAAAAATACACATTTTTAAAATTCTTTTGCATTTTTATTAGACACAAAGAAAAAAAATACTTTAAAATTTGTTTTTTTTTTTATTAGAATAAATCAAAAAGTGAAAAATCTTCTCGTCGACACCTCACCAGTGGATGAAAGGGTGTGCTCTCGAAGTTGGATGCAGGTTTCGAACCCGATCCTGCCCATCGGCCTAACTGTTCGGGATTTTCCATGGTTTTCTTTGAACCTTGGGTAACCTTACATAAATACGGTTCGTATTCAAAGTGAGGTTTTATCGACAATTACATACTTATGATAAAAGACATACTTTGTTCTCCATAACAACAGCTTTTGTAATTCAGTCAGTAAGATGTCATCCCACTGTCAAGAAGTCTCGGGGCGTTCAAAACCCCAAGATGACTAGGTGCAATTTGTGAAAGCTTAAATTTTATACCAATTCAAATTTACACGAAAAAATTTGATTTTTTTTATTCAGTTTGAAAGTTAATTTTTTTTTTTTCAGTGTAATTGACTTGGTAAAAAAAATTAAAGAATATTTAAAAACATTCGTATATTTTTCACATAAATTAGTTTTGACATTAAAAAAATCCCGAAAAATACCACATAAAAAAAAACTATTGCCTACGTTGATATAAATTGAAAATTTATTCAGACTGAATTTGCTACCACTCATTTCGAAGTATACAGTTTTGAAATTGCTTCGAATTAAAAAAAAACTTTTTAATTTGTTCTACAACTTCACGAATCTTAGTTAAATAAATTCTCCTGCGTAAAAAAGCAAAAGGTTAATATTCTTTTCTTCAAAATTTCAAATCTATCTATCACTTTATGTCGCACAAAACTTAATTCTTAAAAAAAAGCAGAAGAAGTAGAAAAAGAAGAAGAGAAAGAGAGAAATTTAACAACCGAAATATTATATCATTTTCAAATTTTATTATTTTAATTTTACTAAAGTAATTATGTATTTAAAATGTCATATGTATTCCTTTTTTTATATATTTTAAAATTATTTTCTTGGAGAAGCTTTTTATTATTTGCAAAAAATATAAATTGCAAAATATCAATTAAAGAAGACATTCAATTGATATTTTGCAAAATATCAATTAAAAAAGACATTTAAGTGCACTTTACATTTTAAATGTGAAATATTATATAAAATGTCTGGGGAAAATGTAAGTGTTTTTAGTTTTTTATTTATGTTTTATTACACACATAAACTATTAAACATCGTTTAGAAAATTCTGTCAGTTTATATGTGCGACACATTTCGTGGACGCTCTACCTAAAGAAATAATCCATGAGATATCATAAAAATTATACTTTGTTATACCTTGTTATAAATTTTTGCAGATTACATTTCGATAGTTATCGTCTAATACATGATTGGGCTAAAATAAATCTTGAAAATGACATGATATCATACAAATGTATTTTAGATATTTTATCAAATTCCATAATGAGCTTTCGTTATTCTGTCTAATAAAATTCTTGTAATCTTTTTTGTTCGAAATTGTAAATTAACTAATTATTCCTTTTAAAGCATTTTTGGGGATTTTGTTTTAAATACATTAAATTTTTTTTTTATCAAAAAAAAAAAATATTTTTTAGAAATTTATCCTATATAAAAAACAAATTGTCATTACATGAGTTTAAGAAGAATTCATATGCTTACTAAAATTTTCATATGCATAAATATTATGACCTGCCACTGAAAGTACATGAGAATTTTCAAAACTGGCGTATTATACTTCATAATTTACAACTTCAATAAAGCTAAGAAATTTTAATTAGAAACGAAATTATGCGTTTAAAAGTATTTTCTAGAACAAAAGATGCTTTAATCACGCACGATAAAGTATAGTAGCTATAACTTATCATAAATTACCTAGCTGTCAATCGATTTATAAAACGAAAATTGCCACAAAATGTTTTAATAGTAATTTAAATTAACGCCAGGTCGTAAACAGTTAAAATTCTACCTTTATCTCGTATTTAACTTACTCAAAACAATACAAAATACTTTTATCACATTGCTTTCACAGCAAACTTTCAAACTACTCTAAAATTAATACGTTTTGTTTAATAACAATTAATTAACTTATTGAAAAATTATTACTAATCTTCAAAATAAAAACTTCTGTTTACAAGCTTGATTCTAAAAAAAATATTCCTTTTGACGTTAAAAGATATCGGAAAATGTTTCAAAAAATAAAGTATATTTGTATAGTATAGTTGTACATATGAAATAAATTGATAATTTCGTCAGGCAAAATTTGCCATGACACACTTCAAAATAAAAGTTTAAAAAAAGTATTCAGGAAAATATTAAAAAAGATCCTTTTACATGTAATACAATTTATGAATTTTATTCAACGAAATCTTCTACAAAAAAAAAAAAAAAAAAAAAAAAGATATATTTTTTTAAAATATATGCGAAAAATATATATATACAAAAAAATTCTTTTATAGATTCCTTTAAAATTTTGAAAGAAAATATAAAATGGAGAGGCGAAAGGAAGCTAAATAATGTTACATCCAAGTCTATAATTCAAATGTTCTTTAAGGTGATACAGGTTTTTAAGTGTCATATGTATTCCCTCTTGGATATTTAAAAATCCTAAATTCATTTTGATGGAAGTTAATTTTTCTTATCTTGCTCACAAAAAACTTTTCCAATCTATGAATTAAAGAAGATATTTAGTTCTTTAGAAGGTATATTTTTTACATCTTTGATGACGGATGAATTATGAGAGAGTATTATATTAAACCTCTGAAGATTAAACATATTCAGAAACTTTTATATAGAACGACGAAATCCGATTAAATGAATTCATAACAGTTGTACATTTGCATGTAGGTGAAAAACGTGCTTGCCAAGTAATACGAACCAGGAATGTATTGACTGAAGTCGACAACGCTCTCAAGCACCTTGGACGAAGACTAGACGACTAATTCCCCCAACTAAACTTTTAAAGATCACAGAAACTGGTTTGCGATTTGGCAAATTTACTTGCCAATTAAATGAATTTATTTTACTTACATTGTTTTTTAAAAATAATGTACAAGGGTTGTAAAAAAAGGAAAAAAGAAAAAAACTCAATTTTGTTTTTTTATATTTTGTAGGATAACCAGTTATTTGAGATAAAATAATGAAGGTCATTTTGAAAATATATCTCCAGTTCGTTCTTTTGAACAGTGTAAAGTTTAACTTGCATATTTAGTATGCTTTGCATATTTGTTTACTAGTATTTTGCGTAATTAATTTTTTCAGTTGTAAAACGTGTAAATGTACATTACAAATATCCTGAAATTGCAGTCAGAGTGAAATAAAGGATAGATCTCGATATGGACAGCGAACATAAGAGAGGTATTTTTTGGTATTTTTCTATTATCTCGCCGGTAACTTTCTATCAATATAATATTTATCATCAAAAAATAAGATTTGATGAAAAAAAAACATCATTTTTATGTCACATTCATTTCATGTCCCAGATTTTTGGCACATAACTTAGACCCAATGATTCATCCGTACTGAATACGGACAATTATCCATCATGTTTTCCGCCTTAAATTTAAATAAAAGAGAAAAGAATCATGTGTCAAGAATAGGTTATGGAACACTTACAAATTGTCATAGAATGCTTCACCAAACTTCACTGTTTATTAAAGTAAATTAGATAATTAAATAAACAATTTATAAAATGCATTTAAACATTTGAAAATAAAAATTCTGCAATTACTATCTCTTAATTGTAGAAATGGATATATAGATGGAGTACATATCCATCTATAACAGGAGATATATTGCAACTGCTTTTAGTAACTCTATATGCGATATAGAAATTTGTGTGTATTTTAAGTGGTTTACTAAAATTTAGTTCAGTAAAAATACCCGCAAGGTATTTGAAAATAGCCTAAAAAAATTCTAGCAATAGACAGAAACATATTTTGATTATTTTTAAACCTTGTACATTACTTACTAATTCTTAAACTCACCACATATTAAGTTAAATTTAAATTAAGGAAAAAACACGCTTCAAATGATTGAAATTGTTTTTCAGAAATTATCACCCACGGATTGACATGTTCCGAGGTTTTCAAGTAGCACTGTATATAATTTTATTTATAATCTACAAACATTTCATACAGTGTACAAAAAAGATTTAATTCTTCAGATTTATGAAATCTCTATTCTTACTAAAATTTGACCTGTACATTATACAAAAAAAAAATATTGAAATCTTCAAAAGTAATTTTTGTAATGTTACAGAAATCCGTAACTTTACAAAAGAATTTACTAAAATTACAATAATCTTACTAAAATTTTATCTGTAACCGGGTTGTAGATATATATTAGGGTGGAGTGAAAAATCGAAAGTTGGAATTTTGATTTTGGATAGCAGCCAAAAGTTGTCTTTTTGTACCTCTAATACACGTGCAAAATTTCATTAATTTTGAAAAACTTCTTGAGTCCCCTACCAGGCCATTTATATTTTCATTGATTTATACGATAGATTTTTACCATAAATTGTACATTAACAGGATTTTTTGGTAATATTGTTTGATATTTTTATATTCAAAATGTATAGTGTATTTCCTTTCATCATTTTCAAACTTTAAGTCTATATTTTTAAATATTTGAAACGGTTTATTGAGTTTTAAAATTTGTATGTTGTCATTTTTATAGTCAAAATGAGTACGTGTGTAACCAAATCGAAATTTACCATTGCTAGAAGTTGGTGATTCTTCAAAACTAAATAAATCTGTTTTGCCAACAATAGCAGAATGCTATAAAATATTATTATTATACAAAACAATAAATAAAACACATTGTAATTGTAAAGTTCCGCCAAAATCACAAGTAAAAAAAAATCCTGCGAGAAAACATCGAAGGCATCAATTACTGTAGTTTCCCAAAGACGTATTGATCAAATGATAGATAAAAAAATTTCTGAATATCAGAAGCTTATTCAATTCCCCAAAATCAAAGGAAATTATGGAAAATTGGAGATATATGGAAGAACTATAAGTTACAAACACAATTTCTGATTTTAAGAGTCAAATGAATTGTATTTGGGACACATTACACCATATTTTGGACCAGGAAAGATCATTGCAGGAAGTATTAAAATATTCTACTGAAAAACATTTAAACCTTGATAAATTTATGGCAATAGGTTGTGACGGAACAACTGTTAAAAGTAAGATAAAAAATCATGGTAATAGATTTTTGAAACAAAGATTTAGTCTTCCATTTTAAAGGTTAATATGTCAGCTCTCTGCAAACGAATTGCTGCTAAGTCATTGAACTTGATAAACAAAATAAAGGCTGACGAGCTTTTTCTGTTCTAATTGGAAAGTCGTTGGATCAATGTGAACAATAGACAGTTATGGAAATTAAAAATATCTGCTCCTATCACACAGAAATGAACTATGGAGAGTTAAGCGTAGACCAAAATTATCTTTATGACATGTGTCAAACATTTGCATCTGGTTAATGCTCCTCAAATCTGGTAAATCGTAATCCAGCAAGAATGTCGCACTCTAAATGATTGATAACTGCCAATTGGTTACTTGGTTTGCAGACTGGAAGTCAGAATTCATCCCAAAATCTGAAGATTAAGGCTGAATTTGTAAGGAAAGTACATTCGTCTATGTTGTTTCACTTCAAGAAAGATTCTTCTTGCAACAATAGAACTTAAAATGTTTTTTTATAAACAATTAAGATCTTTTGTTATTTGAGGGAATATTTAAAGGAAATTCTCAATTCCGTTATTCAACAAAACGTATACTTCTGTCATTGAGATGAAAATTTACTGGAACGATAACTGATAAAAAAAAATCATGTTGGAGACTTTGGATTCCGAAGAATATTGAAGATGAAGGATATTATATGTTCTACAATAAGACAGTTTCATATTCCAATATTGAAATTCAGTGTTACAAACTATAAAAACATCATTAACTGGCAAGAATGTATAATCTCCCCTCATTCTTAAAAGTGTACCAAGAGAGATACTGGAAATTCTCAGAAAAAATCGAAAGTCCCATCTTTTCAATTGAAAAATTTCCCTGTTAGATTAAAGTATTTGAAAGATGCGTAAACTTAGTTGTTGAAGCGCCATTACCGGTTGTAGTAGTAAAAGCAAGAACCGGATATATATGAGCAAAAATCAAATCACGAAAGGTAATACCTAATTTTGATAACAAAAACTAATATAAATTGGAATGAAATGAAAGACCGTTTTACAATATATCGTATATATTATATTCATTTCATTACTGTATATTCAGAAAACTGCATTTCCTTTATATTTAGAAACTATCTTTCATGTGCATTCGAAAAATAAAAGTGAAAGCATGTCTAATTATTGTGTTTTCTCTTCTCTGCAACAATACGATTCACATTTTAGGGTTTTATTCGCGATTCAAAGAAGTAAAACGCAACTGTACTTAGATCGTACAAAAGTAATACTTTAAGAGCCCACAATAGTCGCAGAAAAATTACTCAAAAAGACCCGGATGACCATGTAAAGTCCATGGGAGCGTTCTTTTCTAATATCTCGCTCAAATTTTAATATTTTTGCATGATTTTTTTGCACAGGATAGCTGAGGGCAATCCACAACCGGGCTAGTTTTTACTTTTTCAATTTTTGTTTCAGAATTTTCTTTAAAAAATTACTTTAACTTTCGAAACTGGTTTAAACTGGTTCTGAAACTGAAACTATCGTAATATAAAAAATCTAAAACCAAAATCAAAAAAGTAAAAACTAGCCCAGTTGTGGATTGCCCTCAGCTATCTTGTGCAAAAAAATCATGCAAAAATATTAAAATTTGAACGAGATATTAGAAAAGAACGCTCCCATAGACTTTACATGGTCATCCGGGTCTTTTTGTGTACTTTTTCTGTGACTATTGTGGGCTCTTAAGAAGTCATTTTTGTGGGTCATTTTACTGAAATAAAAAAAAAGTTGAATAATTTACGCTGCATTGTGAAATCTTTATTTTCACATAAAAAGAGCATAATCTTTAAGAGCTGGTAGGGAATTTAAATGAATTTCAAATGAAATTAAATTTTAACAATATATTCAGTGTGCCAAAAAGCAACATTTTAGACCTATCCAAAGAAAAAATTCCGAAGAAAAATGATTTTTGGTCATTTACACTACATAGTGAAATCTTGATTTTCGCATATAAAGAGCATAATCTTTAGAAGCTGGTTCGGAAAAAATTCCGAAAACAAATTTTTTTGGTCTTTTTCACTCCACCCTAATATATATATACAGTTCGAATTCCATTTTCCTAAAAAACAAGTAAAAAATCAAGTAGTTCCACTTTTTGATTGACAGTGCAAAAGTGAATTTGTTGCATGCACTTTTGTTGTTGCCGTTGCAAAAAATATTCTAAAAATCCCAATTTTCTACAAAACTTTTAAAAACATTGCAGATTGTTTTTTTTAAAGCGTTGTAAGCACTAAAGGAAGTCCAGATTGAAATATAATAATTATTAAAAACAGCATTTATGTAATTTAGACAAATAGTAAGTATTTTCTTAACAATTATTTTTTGTAGCACTTTATACATTCCATACAATTTATGTATACCGCGCTGTATGCAGTACAAATCAGTTACACTTGAAGGCGCACAGAAAAAATTAAAATACACTTAAAGCAATTATCACAAATAGCTAGTGTGTGACAACTTTATCGATTCTTCCGCGCATAACTTGAAACATATACTCTTAAAACGAAACAGCTGATTTGGCTTCTCATGAAAGAGCTGTAATTTTTTCGATCATAAAAGAGTTGTTTATCAAACGATTAAATCTTCTTGATCTAAAATGTTTATTTAAACAGCTCAACTTCATTTGAATTGGTTAAAACTCGAGTTATTTCAACTCTTTTTTGAGAAGCTGCCTTTCAGCATTGAAATGAGTGGATTTCAGCTCAATTTGAGCTATTTTGAGGCTGACTTTTCAAGAGAGTATTTAGATTTTTATTTAAAAGACTTTATTTAAATCAAAATCGAGGCAGATATTTTAATTTAACCTTTTCATGTCTGGTGTATTACTAATAGTACATCATCTTTCAACTAACATATTTTTCCAGTATTTAGTAATTGTTTACAAAGAGCCTCATATTCTATCTTAAAGACTCCTCTTGAAAGTGTGTACAGTCGAGTCTCTTACACAATGAAACTCCATGCATCCAATTTTTCTATGTAACGAATTTTTTGTAGGAACGGTTACCTTTTCGCATGATTACATTAAAAACAGTCTCTATATAGCGAAATATATGTCTCCTTATAACGAATTTTTTCATAAATTGGTCTTAATTTATTCAGTTTAAAAAAAGCTTCGAAATCATATGGAGTCAATTTTCCATCACTTATTTTTGCTGAGATTTTTTTCATATTACTTCTCTCCTTGTTCTTTAAATCCAACGAATTCATTCCACCACTCACACACCTTTTAACATCCTTCTCAAAACAGAGTCAATTAGATTGTTACACATATAAGAGAGGAATCACGTAAGAGAGGCCTTCAAATGTAGGAAAATGTTAACTACAATTTTTCATTCCTTGCTAAAATTTAAGGTCTTTTTTTTGAGAGCGTAACAATTTTAAAATAAAAACAATTGAAAATTACAGATTTCTTTAATATTTACTTTTAAAACTTTCAAATCCTTAATTAAAAATATCAAAAATAATATTTGCTCAAAATTTACACATTAAATCCGATTTTTAACATCATTTTCTATACATTGAATTTCTCTATATAACGAATTTTTTACTGGAACGAAGGATTTCGTTATATAGAGACTCGACTGTATTACATTTTTTCAATAAATGACAAGCCTATAAGTTCAGAACACTCACTCAAGATGGATGGAATTTCGAATGTCGTCAAGCAGGGATTTGTTTTAATTTTCTCTCAATATTAGTATATAAAAAATTAGAATTATTTTTTCAAATTGTTTTCATAAAATAAGTTTTTATAGCTAATGTTTCATGTAATTTTTGTAATCAAAATCATTGAAAATTTATGATTTTTCAATCTTCGAATATGTGTACTATTAGTAGTACAGTGATATTTAAAGGAATTAATTTTACTAAAATATGGAAGTTGTATTTATTAATTTTTAGAAATGAAATTTGTAAAAACTTAAGTTGAATATTTCTGTTTTATAATAATATATTTAATTCTTTTTTTCGTATAATACTGTTATGCAATATTATTAGCCTATAATTTGTTAAAACAACAACAACAAAAACAGTTGAAGATTAGTTGAAATCGCTGTCTTTCAAAAACCAAACTACAATCTCCGTAAAACGTGGTCGTCCAAGTAATTCACATATCATGGCTATTTCTTATAAAAGAAAAGTTGAAACTGAAACTTTGCCCAGTTGAGGATGTAAGATACGATTATATCGGCCATATGACAGAGAGAAGCAAGGTGCAACAAAGGTAGAAAAACCCCTTTTTCTGAATAATGCAACGTGTTTGCTTATGCTTCCATGGTGAGAGAAATTGCTTCAAAACTTTTCATTCCAAATATGTGAGGTCACCAGAATATACCAATAAATGAAAATTTTAATTTTGTTTTTTTGCAATTTTTACCCGGTTATTTTCTGCTCAAAAATGTAAATTGAGTGTCAACAATTGTAATTATATCATGTAAATTGCATGTTTTTAAATATATCTTTTACATTTTTCATATACCTTTCAAAATTTCGATTTGAAATTGTACTACATTTATCTTTTTCGCATACTAAATCTTAAAAGGACGTACTAAATACGTCTTTTTCAGCGTACATTGTGCTAATAATAGAGTACCCGTAAATGACAACATGTTCCTCGAAAGACTATTGTACTATTAATAGTACAAAATGTTCCTCGAAAGACTATTGTACTATTAATAGTACAAAATGTTATTTACTTAAATAATTATATTATTTCAATAAAACTTAAATTTTGACTTTCAGAGCAATACTTTTTCATGTGAAAAAAAAATCTTTTGGAATTTAAAAAAATATGTATCGGACACGAAAATGTTAATTTCACTTTATCTGCACTTAACAGTAATTTAATCCTTAAATCAATATATAAGATGACACAGCTTTTTAATTTATTTTCATTTTCTCTGCAGTTAAAGGTAATTTAATCCTTAAATTCATGTATGAGATGTAAATTTTCAATTGGACGAAAAAGGTTCAGACAAGGACTCGAATAAAAAAAATTCAAGGACCTCCTGATTGAAGCCGCCAATCCTCAACCATTTAAGCTACCCAGGATGAATCTAGTCGATCTAATTCACCAGATTATATTATTGATTTTTGCATCCGGTGTGATATTCGAATTAGCTCAACGGAATAAATCACCGGAATCCCCCTATGTAGGCACACTAGAATGGAATGAAATGACCAAAAAAAAAAAAAAAATATCAGAATTTCTTCTTTAGATAGGTCTAAAACGTTGTCTTTTGTCGCACTGAATATAAGGTTAAAATTTCATTTTGTTTAAAATTCATCTTTAGTTCTCTACAAGCTCTTAAAGATTCTTAGCCTGTATCAATACAAATCTGTTATACTGTATTTACTCCTGTAGAGGGCGCACGCGTGTATAAGGCGCACCCCTACTTTACAAGTAAAAATGGCGATTACTTAAAATCTCATATATAAGGCGCACCATAAATTTGATACGCTAATGAAGAATGACCAAATGAATTTCAGTAAAAAAAAGGCGAAAGAAACATTACACCAGACCAGAAAACAAGACGAAAATGCATTTTTGGACTTCGGGTTGCAAGAGAATGACAGGAAATAGGAACGAGTGACGGTAAAGAGAATTGCTAATTAGCGTTTAGATAATGTCATTAGCTCTGTTGTATAAAAAACTGCAAGGAATGAAATAAATATGCAGTAATACTTCAATTAAGTAACATTTTCCGAGTTTTAATATCTTCTTTGAATAATTTCTTGTTTCATATATATATCGTGCGACTGCATCCAACAGTAAAAAAATATTCCGTGTATAAAGCGCACCTAGGTGTTTTGCCCTAATTTTTGGAAAAAAAGTGCGCCTTATGCACGAGTAAATACGGCGAGTATAATTATACTGCTCTAAGCAGAGACACTATAGCAACGCTGTGGAAGGTACCTGAAAAAAAAAGCTGTGTGTTGAATCTAAGAGACATCGAAGAGTCAGGTTTTTGATGACGACAGTTCTTTATTTAAACTTAATCAATCGTGTAAACTTGTTTTTAAAATACCTTCATAACAGCTTTTTACTGTTTACTATTCAAAGTAACCTTTGTTTAAAAAATTATTAAGAGAATCATAAAAAATATTTCTTTAAAAACAGTATTAGGCTTCATTACACCGGGAGATTTTTCGAAAATAACTTAAATTTAAATTATAAATAAAATCGTTCATTTAAAAACATCATAAAAGAAAAATTAAATATCTTATTCGAACTATAATAACTTAAATCATAACGAGAACTTCACGGAAACAAAAAAAAAGCGATTAGAACTCGATCAGGGGACGGCATTTATACTATCTCAGAAAACTGAACTGGACGATTCCACTTCTGAAAAAAGGTAGGTCTAAGACTAGCCGATTACGGAACACCTACACTGATTTCCTAAAATTAAGGAAATATCACAAAAATAGTGATAATTCAAAATATTACACGTAGATTTTAATGAAACTTAGCCACAATACACAACGCATAGTAAGGTATAAAATATCATGAAAAGAATTTACCATACAATTGTGGTGTTTCAAAATATAGCATAATTATTAAATTAACAAAATAAGTTTGCTAATTTGGTATAGGAAAAGTACCTTTACTATACCGTATGATCACACCTAGTAACAATACAGCACATGCAGCGATGTGTCATACTGTCAATTATGCGGTCGATGAGTTCGCTGGGAAATAAGATCCATTGCTCTTCCAAAGCAATTTTAAGCGTGGCAAGGGTCAGAGGCGGGGGGTTGAGAGCAGAGACACGTCTCCCTAAAGCATCCCAAACATGTTCGATAGGTTTCAAGTCCAGTGATCGAGCTGGCCATTCCATGCGCTGAATTGTCTGGTGCTAAAGATAATCTTCCACGATGCGAGCCCTGTTCGGTCTAGCGTTGTTGTCCTGTAACAGGAAATCATTACTAATTGCATAGGCATAAGGTCGCACATAAGCATCAAGGATGTCATCTCTATAGACGTGAGCATTCACGGTTCCATGTGGAAAGACATGGAGGTCTGTGCATCCACCCAAAGAGATACCATCCCAAACGCAGACACTGCCTCCTCCGTATGAATCTCTTTCACGAATTTTTGATGGATGATAGTGTGTTCCCTGTTCTCTCCAAATCAAACAACGCCTACTATCGCATTGGAGGCTAAACCGGGACTCATTCGTGAAGAGAACACGCCTCCATTGATCAACCGTCCAGTGGACATTGTAAAGGCGTTTTCCTTTACATATTAGTTAATAATTGTTTTCCCCCCTTAGTTAAAATTACAATATTCCCTTAATTTGTAACTTTATTTAATAAGCTAGATTTTTAATCCCTTTAATTCTTTTCAGTTACTAACGGCCATTTTTTTCCTTTAAAATATGACTTCGCTTATCTCTAATTCTTTCTTTAAAGCCACAGCATATATCCGTTTGTTTATGTAACTGTAAGTATTTTCCCATAGCAACAACCATTTAAACAGTTATTTCTAGCCTGTATTTATTCATAGTTAAACGCTATTCGCTTAAGAAGCAGATGCGCTAAGTTTGTCTTTTATTTTATTTCATTAGAATTCATTTCCTTTCGGAGCCCGTGAGACTCTTGTTAACCCTAGGTAAAGAATTCAATCCTTGTGGTTTTCCGGTGCTATATACACCCTTTTATCGTTTGGCATTAATTATTTCAAAGTTTACACTTTGAGCATTCTCATTGCACGCTATGTAACGGAAATCAAATGCATGTCTCCTATCATCGAAAATGTACATCTGGTGTTCGTTATTGGCGATAAATACCAATGTAATACGCCAAAGACAGTGATTTCAAAAATTGTATTTTTATCATTCGGCTCTCATCCTTGGTACTGTTATGTGATACAATATTCTCCTACGTTCCTGCGGTCGGCGGGACTTACCGTCGACCGGAGCCTTGTTACATGCCTGATGCTCTTCAATAAAAGGATTTTGTGTCAAGAATAACTCGTCTTCTCTTGGAGTTTTTTGTCTTTTCTTGAGCCCGTGCTTACATCACCGATGCGGAGTGAATCGCCCCTATATACATGTTTACGTGCCCACATTAAACATTCCCTCAGGTGACGTGAGGTGAGCGGCACAGACATTGCTGTTCTCCTCGCGTAAAGTCCACCTTCGTGAAGCCTTCTACGCACACTAGACATAGGCACCAATCTTCCAGTGGCTGCAGCAAGGTAGGATCTAAGGTGAGATGTCATTGCGGTTCTATTCTTCTGTACACCTAACCGCAAATATCGGTCATCGGCGCTTGTCGAAACCTTTGGCCGTCCTGGGCTGAACCTTCTTGAACCCGAACCAGTGGTTTGAAATTGTTGCCAAAGCCTATGAACCACCGAAGGACTCCCATTTAGCCATCTAGCCACCTCTGCCTGACTTTGCCTTGCTTCCAATCTCCCAATAGCTCTAAATCGCAGTTCTGTGGGCAAATGATGCCTCGAGGTCATTGTAATGAATTGGCTATCCTAAATTTATAATATCCCTATCACAGCGACAACTGCAGTCTTACTCGCTAACGTGCATTTTAATGTGCCTCACAGATGACACAATGCGATTGCAGTGCGACTAATTTGCATTTGGTATTTTTATTCAGCATCTTTTATTTAACTAGTAAATCTGCAGATCAGGAGCCTCGACGTCAGCTTTGCACATCATTTTTTTTAAAACACTTTGGGTAATATTCAACTTCCTGGAAACTGTAATTTAAAATTTTCAAATTACGTAATTATTTATAAGAATAAAATAAGAATAAGAAGTTTTCAGCCACCAAAAGCGTTAAATAAAAGATTTAATTATGTTAGGACATTCTGAAATTTTCATGATCTATTATTTTTGTTTTTTTTATTATAACACAGTAGATTTCTACAGAGCGGCTGCGCCCCCCTGAACCCCCCGTAATCTCATTAAACTTAAATTTGTAACTTTCTATCAATTTGCTAATGGTTATCGTATATCTTGTATTTCTTTATACATTTTGATTTATAAGGATAAGTAACAGTTTTAATAAGAATTTTTCATTATACTCATACATCTACATACCTGCCCACGACAAACACTTATCTGATGTATCAGGAACTTTTGAAAGTGTAAACTCAGTAATCTAGGGTTTTACAATTTTGTTTCCGAAAAAAAGATGTTTCGATTGCATTTTGTGGCAGTTATCGCGGACAGACAGACAGACAGAACAGACTGACAGGCGGAAAACAATAAATTTTGTGTCGCTAAAATAAGCCTTCACTGAAATTTCGGCAATGACGTCATTATTCATGAGTTATTGCTATCCATGTTTCTAATATTTTTACGACTACTATAAAATACCTGTTTCACTTCAATTATGACGTCAAATTTTATCAGGTGAAATAATTGTTGAAAATATAATTATTTTTTATTTCTTTTACTTCTAATTATGCCTCCATTTTTGTCAGAAAAATTCTTATTAACGAAACAAATTTCCGTGTTTAATATTTAACAAAGTACTATATTTTTATTTTTATTCTGACGTCATATTACTTTTTCTTAGTTTAATTTTTCTTATGGAAATTGCTCAATTGAAACTTATTGCCGTTGAAAAATTATTTCATATTTTGATTTTTTTTGGCAACGATAAAGGAAATTGGTTAAATTTTATCTAAAAAATCGTTATTGATTCTGCATGAAAAAGAAGGAAATTTTGAATTATTTAGGAATATATGTGAATAAAATTAATAAAACATAGCCTATGTTCTTTTCTGGTCTATGTTATAGTTATACACAAAGATACAAACACATTAATTCATCAGTTTTGACTCATCAGGTTGACTTCATTTAAATTTTCGTACACGCATTCAAATTTATAACATTATAAAAATAAGGATTATGATGAATGTTTGCTTAGCAACCATTAACAGAAAAGAAAGAAAATGAAATAAATACATTTTAAATAAGTAAATCTCTAAAACAAATTAGTTTATATTATTGGAACACATTTATAAAAAATCTCCAAAATTTACAGTATGTTGTATTTTCGGACTCTAAACTTCGAAACTCCATGGCGCACGAAAATTTTGCAAGCTGCGTGAACTAATGACTTTCTTTGTATTCTATTTTTGTTTATGTTGTCGTTCTATGATGGTTCTGAGCAAACGAGAACGAGACGTACATTTTGTACGCATTATAAATTGAGATGTAAAAGAAAAGTAATATTGTTTATGTAATATTTGTGTTCGTCCTGTAAATTAAATGTCATAGTTACGTCCAAAGGAATGTTTTATTGAAGAATATACTTATCATTCAGACGAAAAAAACCACATAAAAGCGAATAACCTACACCGAGGTAAGAGATTTTAGATTAATAGAGATTATAGTATTTATTACGAAATATATTTTGGCGCCCATACGTCGCGCTTTTATTTGGTTTGAATATTATACTTTCATAAGTATTTATTCTTTTGAGAATATTAAAATGGAAACTTTAGATGCTTTAAAATTAAAACGGAAAAGTATTAAGACTAGCGCAACGAAGCTTATGAATAATATCAATGATGTATTGCAAAATCATGATAGTACAATTGATATGCTTTAGTTAGAAGAATCGTCTGCGCAAATTAACGATAAAGAAAATCAATTTCTTGAATTGTGTAAATGTATTGAAGCAGAAATAACGGATTTAAAAAGTTTAGAGTCAGATTTTGAATCAAACCAAGAGTATAGGGAAAAATTTATTTCCGTAAAAACTAAATTGAATCGCAAAATGAAAGATTTACAGAAAAGTGAAAGTAATGTCGCTTTAAATTCGGCTGCTGCCTCAAGTAATATAAACACCAATTTGCCTCTGTTGGCTGAACATAGAATTCGTGTTAACCTGCCTAAGCAGAACATAGAGAAATTTGATGGAAATTTAGAAAAGTGGCAAGAATTTTATAGTCAGTTTAAATCAGCAATTCATAACAACGATGAAATAAGTAAAATAGATAAATTTACATATTTAAAAAGTCTTCTAAAATCATCGGCGCAAACTGCTATTCAAAGATTGTCGATTTCTGAAGAAAATTATGATATCGCTGTTAATATTTTAGAGAACCGCTATGGAAAAAAGGAAATATTAATCAGATCTCACATTAACAAGTTATTAAATTTGCCACCTGTCCGTAATTCGTCTAGTTTGAAAGAATTGCGCAATTTGTATGATACTTGCGAAATACACATTCGCAGTTTAAAATCATTGGGAATCGAATTAGAAAGTTATGGAAGTTTATTATTTCCTATAATGACAAAGTTATTACCGAGTAATTTAATGTTGAGTTATAATAGAGAAAATAAAAGTGAAACAGAATCGTGGAATGTCTTAAAGCTGTTAGATTAAGAACGGAAATAGAAACAAGAGAGCGTACATTTTCGTTTCGCAAGACAGAATCAGATGAAAACAAAAGATTTGATCGGAAAGTAGTCGGTAAAAAAAGAATTTTCAGATACAGACTTTGTTAATAGTAAATCATTTAAGCACAGAATGCCTACGACAGCTACTTTGAATGCAAACGTTAAAAATAAATGCATATTCTATTCAGACTGCCATGATATAGATACTTGTTCTAAAACTATAGAGGAAAAGAAAAATATTATAAAGAGTCAAGCAAGATGCTTTTTATGTTTGAAAAAATTTCACCTAGTTAAATATTGCAAGTCTAAAAATAGATGTAAATTTTGTTTTCGGAGACATAATTCAGTAATTTGTGAAGAAAAGATGGATAAAGAAGAAATAAGCGATACATTAGTTTCATCAATTCAAAATGCGAATTTAACACGAGATATTTATTTGCAAACCGCTACTGCATTAGCTATCGGAAAACAACATAAGTCGAAATTATGTTTATTGTATGACTTAGGATTTTATCATTTATATTGAGTAGCGTTGCAAAAAAATTAGGCTTACAAGAAGTGGGTGAGGAAGATGTTACGATTCACGCTTTTGGTTCTAAAGACGCGATAAATCAGAAATGCAAGCGATACAGAATTATTTTGTGAAAAATAGAGGTGAAAAATAGAGTGAAAAATAGAGGTATTACAATTGAAGTGTTAAAGACACCAGAAATTAGCGAAGCTTTACTTGCCGTACCCGAGAAGAAAATTCGAAATTTTGTATTCAGAAATAAGTTGCAATTAGCTGATAGAACCTATGGCGATTCAAAATATTTTCGGCTATCAATTTTAATCGGAAGTGATTATTATTGGAAAATGGTAACAGGAAAGATTCGTAGACTTTCGCATGATCTTGTACTTTCGGAAACAGTATTAGGGTGGACTGTTAATGGTTCTACTGCGTCTAAAGATGCTAATATTGACATGATTTGTTATCTTACAGTTTACAGTTATCCCGTCACAACCTATTGTCATAAATTTATCAAGGTTTCAATTTTTTTAGTGCAATATTTTAATACTTCCTGCAATAGTCTTTCCTGGTACAAAAGATTGTGTAATGTGTCCCAAATACAATTAATTTCACTCTTCAAATCAGAGATACATCTTTTTCATTTATAGTTCTTTCGTATAATCTATCTCCAATTTTCCAACATTTCCTTTGATTTTGGGGAATTGAATAAGCTCCTGATTTTCAGACAAATTGCTGTGTATCATTTGATCGATTCGATTTTTTCACCTCTAATTTTGGTGGAACTTTACAATTACTGCTGTGTTTTATTTATTTGTTTTTATAATAATAACATTTTTTAGCATTCTGCTATTGTTGGCAAAACAGCTTTATTTAGTTTCGAAGAATCGTCAAATATAGGATATTCCATTGCACTTCTAGTAATGGTAAACTTGGATTTGCTTACACACGCACTCATTTTGACTGTGAAAATGACAACATAAAAATTTTAAAACTCAATAAGCTGTTTCAAGTATTTAAAAATAAAGGCTTAAAGGAATTACATTAAACATTTTAAATGTAAAAATGTCAAACGATATTACCCAAAAAATCCTGTTAATGTACGATTTATGTTAAGAATCTATCAAGTAAATTATTGAAAATGTAAATGTCGTGGTATGGAACTGAAGTAATTTTTCAAAATTCATGAAATTTTGCACACATACATTAGAGGTAATAGAATGCAACGTTTGGCTGCTATCCAAAAACAAAATTCCAACTTTCGATTTTTCACTCCACCCTAACGCACACAATGCGAAAAATATTTTTTTTTCATAACGATAAAAATATTTTCAGGTGAATATTGTAAATCGCAAGTGTCCAATAATCAATGGCCATATAGTGTACGAATATTTAGCATGTGCTTCGAATAACAGTAATTAGTAATTTTATTTTTATAGAAACAAATTATGATCTTTATTAAAAAATAGCAATAGCTCAATATTAATTATTTTAAGGCATGATAATCTAGGCTGTTAAAACAGATAAAACTAATAAATGAAGAATAGAAATGTATAAAAAATTCATATCACCCAAATACATTAAATAAATATTATATTATAACATTTTTTACATTTTAATCAAATTATTCCTAGGACATTTTTTTTTGTAAAAATGCCCTTCAATTTGAACAACAGAATGTATTTCTTTTAACCCATTTAATGGAAAAGCAATTAAAAAAAAAGATTTTTTTTGTATTATGGCGTTAAAGATAAGGCAAACAATGATATAAGAACAATATATATATAGTATATATAGTACTTACTTCTACGATCATTTGATAAGTAGTTTATAACGAGCGATAAATCACATAAAAAATTACTACTCCCTTTTTTAAATTTAAAAATATTAGTATATTCTCATCTAAAATTAAAGAATCTTAAAAAGGCTTTATCTCGAATTATTTTTATAGGGTGCGTAAAAAAATTACTGTACTCAAATGAGAATGCCAGCTTTAAAAAGGTTAATATATATTAAATGTTTTAAACAACCAGAAATTACTTTCTTAAATCTTGTAAAATGCACATGTTGAATGAAACTTATCATTCTAAAAACGCATATGAATTCTCCAACATTTTCTTTTATACAATCAAATAAACATATTTCAATCCTAAATGTTATGTATTAAATTAAAAGGTATACAACTACTGCATCAAATAAAATTAACCTTTTATATAAAAAACATCTCTCTTTAAAAATATGTATGTTTAAATTTTTTAATATAAAACGGACGCGGTATATATACACTGTAAAAAAAAATTCAAGAGGTTACTAAAAAATTTTTAGTAAATTTGTATACCACAGAATTTTTTAGTAACCATTACAAACTTTTTTTTTGCAAGTGAAACAAGCATTTCTTTTGTAAACTGAACAAAATAATTTTTTGTATAACTAACTTAAAAATTTTTAGTATGAGCCACCAAGCAAATTTTAGTAATAGCTCCAAAATTATTTTTAATAACCATTACGTGGCCCGAAGGGCTGCATCCTTCGAGCTGCATCTAGACTTCTGAAGCGGAAGATTTCCGGCAAAACTGCAATAGATGGCAGCACCAAACATTGCTAACTGCTCCGACAGGATTTTCATAATCCCTTTACTAACGAGTACTTACACTACATACATTCGGGGCGTATTTGGCAGAGGCCAGTATCGAACCCGGGACTTTTTCGTCTGGAGTCTGTTACTATAACCACTGTGCTATCAAGGCCACACCAAGTGAGTTTTAGTAATAGTTATTAAAAATATAAAACTATTAACTCTCTTCGTTGCTAACTTTTTTCTAGTAATTCTTGCAGATTTTCTTGTAACCGACTAAGATTACTAAAAATTTTTTAGTAATTACAAGGATCACTAAAGTTTTTTTAGTAGATCGACCCTTCTTTTTTTACAGTGTAGGTATAGATTCATATATGCATATGTATGTACATCGCATGATATTTTTTATTATAACATATTGTGAAAAGAACAAGAAATTATTTTTTGGGGAATATTTCATATCCATTTAAAAAGCTTTATTTCAGGTTTAATATGAGGAAATGAAAAAAAAAAAAATTATACATAAAGAAATTGAATCCCAATCAAGTTAATAACAATGTAACTTTTTTTCAGCCATATTTGTCTTACTTTAAAGATTTTTAAATGATATTTTAGGATTTTTTTTCAAATATCTTTTTGAAAGCTATTTTAAAGATTTATTGCTTTAGAAAATATTCTAAAATTGTAACATTTAGCCAAAATTTTCCAACTGATAATCATACAATTTATCACGTACAACTTATAACAACATATGATTTTATTTTTAGGTGTTTCTGGTTGTGCAGCTTATGAAAAATGCCCTCACCGTTTGCAGTATTCCTAGTATTATTAAACTACACATATCAGCACTAGTTGAAACCAGTTCATAAATAGAAATCACAAATCGTTTAAGACAAAAGTTAAGACTATGTTTCACTTACGCCAGTCAAATTGTCAAAAAAAGGGCCGATAGATACAAAAATTCTGCTAGAAGATTTTATGCTTTTAAAATATTTATGGTGGTGCTAGTAACAAGAATTAATGGTCCAACAAAATATTTCGAGGCTAAAGTTTGTGGAGCCCTAAAACCACAAAATGTTCGGACTTTTTTCAGTTTTATACCTGTAACTCGAAAATTATGCATTTTTTGTGAACCATGCATTGTTATAAAAAGAAACAGCATTAAATTTTCTACAAATTTTGTAATAAAGACTTTTTTCTTAACACATTACAAAACGCGTTATGGCTCTTTGAAAATGTCACTTTTAAAAAAACTTTACAGAAAGTGATCAAGTTTCTGTCTTCATTTTACATGGCCTTCTGTCTTCATTCATCGTATTGCAAGTAAGATGAGTCCGATTTTATTATTTTATTAACCTACATTAGGTTAACTGTTACCACTAACGATCACACCAACGAACTTATTAACAGCACAGGAGGGGTAGTTTTTTTAATTCTTCTGAAATTCGGAAGTCGAAAAGAAAATTCCAATAAAACGCTTTTTTGTTACAAACAGAAGAAAATAAAACTATAAAAGGAAAATCGAATTTATCTCATGAAATCTATTTTTTTTATACTTTCTTTTTCATTACATTTACCGAAAAGACAAAATTAGAGAGTTCTTTAGTTTACTTCTTTGAGTTGAAATTTAATCAACGTTTGAAGTAACTGCTTTATCAGTTAATTAAGTAGCTGCGTGTTTTTTCGTCTAAACCACCAGCGATATCCTAAAAGTATTTAATAATTCATCCGTTTATCTTTCTAGTACTCCTTTCCTACATATTTTTCTCCTTCTGTCTGTTTCTATCACTGTATCTATGCAAATGGTTTGGAAAAAAATAATATCCTTTTGAAAAAGAAAATATATTTTTTAGAAAATTTTTCCAGAAATTTACTCAAAAGGGTATAGTTACTGTATTTTGTTAAAATAATTTTATAAACAGATGAGAGTAAAATGTCACATTAAGGACATTTCAATGTTATTTTTATTTACAAAGTTACGAAACAAAAATGGAAGATTTTCAACCATTTGACACATTTTATAGAAACGTACAAGAAAAGACTGAATTCAGCATAGCAGTGCCACATGATTAGCGATTGACACCGAAACGCAAATGGAACCAATTCCTACCAAGAATTAACTGCATCCAAGTTTGAGAAATTGAGTTGTTGCACAAGTAGAAAAAAATACGGCATAACAGTGACACCTACTGAGCGATTTACATCAAAAAGAAAACAGAGAAATTTACATCCGGTATATGAAGTTTAGTAAAAATCCCTGCATTAATTCTTGAGATACAGCTATTGCGTGAAAATACAGCGTATCAGCGTCACTGCTTAATCAATTTACACTAACATGTAAAGAACATCAATTCATGCCAAGGACTAACTGAATGAGAAGTTTGAGCAATTGAGCTGATGCAGAAATTGAAAAAAAAAATGCAGCATAACAGTACCACCTGTTGAGCGATTTACACTAAAAAGGGATCAGATCATTTTTAAATCAAGCACTATCTACATACGAATTTTTGTTAAATTCCATACATTAGTTCATGAGACAGAGCATTCACAAAATTTATGCCACATGCGGAAAAAGAAACAGAGTCACAGACTCACAGCGAGACATTTTCCAAAAACATGTTTTCTTCGAACCTCCAAAACGTCTACAAAAACTAGAAAATAAATATCATGATCCACTTTAACTCCTTTTTGCTTCAATTGGTTGACTGAAGCAGAAATTTAATAAGAAAATTAAAATTGGTGGAGTATTGAATTAATAATATTAAAGTATTCACATATGTAACTACTTTTTGAAATATTAATATCCTCGTATGAGATAAAACAATGTTTTAAAATTGACACATCCAGCTAGTTTATTATTATTATTATTATTATTATTATTATTATTATTATTATTTTACATTCATTCATTCAAATTGAAATTGCTTCACTAAACAAATCCCTTAAAACGTCTTTAGTTTTACAACTTTCTTAAAATAATATTTTTAAATTTATTTCTAATTATTTTCTTTAATTATCAACAGTAAAACTATCCCATTGTCGCGAAAATCGGAAAAAAATTGTATTTCATTCAAGACACTAAGTATTTTTATTCTTCAAAAATTACTGCTCTTATTTAAAAAAAATAATTATCCTCTTTGTAAAAGTAACCCTCCTCTTAAATTATGCGACTAGAACTGACGCAGGTGGCTGTAGACCATTCTTGATTCGCGGAAGGAGAACAGATGTAAGCAAGCCTGTACATGCTGTAGTCCCTTTTTCAGAGGTCGAAGTGGTGTTTTCCCTCTACTATTGCATATTTTTGTATCACTCAAACACAAAAAAAAAAAAAAAAAAAAACGACGACAAATGCTACAAGCCGGATGCTTTATTTGCAGGAAGACAAAATTTCGTACACTGTATTTGAATGCTATTGTTGTATTTATGCATTGAGTAAAAATCCGGACAGAGCGCTAAATTTGCATCTGTTTGCGATGACACGGAACAGCGCCACCACAGTGAAAGTGCTGAAGAAAATGTTTGAGAAAATTCAGAAAAGAACTACAATAATTATTTGTTCTATCATCATGGCGAAACTGAAAATTCTTGAGTCGATTGGGACTAACGATGTTTTCGAAATGTTAGTCCGCGGCGCGATCTCCTCAGATGACATTCGCATATTTTCTTGCAAGACCGCCCACCAATGTTACTATTTTGATCATTCACAACACTTTCCGATCAGTCAGGCTTAGGAGTCAGTTCTACAGGCAGACGTTCTTTTTTTAAATCACCATGTCAAACAAAAACTGAAGACTCGTTAAAATATTTGTTTCCGTTAAATTATTACATTAACATAACTATTTCTGAAGCTGTTTTGCCCAAGTAGAAAGCAAAAATTTATGGCGCAACGCATTTCTCTTTATAACTCTGAATCCTTCACCTCTATTTCTCTAGGACTATTAAAAATAGTTCTTTAATCAAGAACAAAATCATGAAAATGAAATCATTTTCTACATTTAGAATATTTATCAATGGACAGTCCTCCTGCAGTTTTATTTTTGAGTTTTGCAGTGTTGCCACAATCCAAAAAAGTATTTGCCAGTTTTTTATGGAACGCAATGTGCATGCAGCATCCTACTATTACCCTTTTTATTGCTCAAATTTAACTGATAAATGAAGAAAAAGCTTGTCTACCTGACTGTTTATGTTTGTAAAGCACTTTCAAAAACTTCTTACCAATAAATTCTCTTCTTCTTTAGAGAATGTATGTTCCATATATTTTATGCATATTTCTTGTATTTCTATATATCAACCTTTTTTAGTGAATAAAACCTGCAAAGATTAAATTTTTTCTTTTAGGTTGAAATTCATAAAAAAATAATTCTACGCATCTTTTCCTAAATTTGATATTTCAAATTTCATAGACTATTTCCGTTGAAATATCAAAGTATGTTTTGAAACATCCTCTCAGACACTACGCTACTTTTATCTATTCATAAGATAAGCAAATTTTCAAATTATGGGAAAATGTATGTTTAATTTTGTAGGATATATATCTATAAATTTTAAAAATTTGTAAATTTGCTGAAAAGTATTTATGATTTCAATTTCTCTGGCACTGTTCAAAATCGCGTAAATATACATGGATTTGAAGAACTCGATGTTTTCTACTTACTTTTACCATAGTGCATTTTCTATAAAAAATTGTATAGAACTATCCTCTATAATACTTTTAAAGGAGCACACAAAAGAATAATGTTACATTACGATTTATAAGGGATTATTTTTTGCAGAACTTTTCTAATTACATCTTTCAACAAAGTTGAAAAAAATTATGCATTACATTTGCTTGTTCGTCTGTCCCGGCTGTATTTCGATGTATGCTACTTACTTTTACCATTGTGAATTTCCTATAAAAATAACTGTATAGTACTATCCTCTATAATCCTTTTAAAGGAGCACACAAAAATGTGATGTTACATTACGATTTATAAGGATTTTTTTTTTTTTTTGCACAACATTTCTCATTACGTTTTTCAACAAAGTTGAAAAATGTTTATACATTCCGTTTGCTTGTACGTCTGTCTACGCTTTAACTCCCCTGAATATATTCAATTTCTTATGCAATTGAAAGATTTCATTTGGAGTCACCCAAGCATGTTTAATGGTAGTGTATATGAGGTATGTGAGATTAATAGTTCATTTACAGGCATTCAAAAGAATTTCATTACATTACGTTATATTGGGTAAAAATGTTTGCAGAATAGTTTAAAGAGATTATGTCATTTCAAATGTATTGAAACTAATATTTCACAAAATTTTAAAGCGAAATGACTATATGATAGTGTAGAATATTCATAGCATTTGTCGTTTATTTACAGGGACATACAAAAAAAATCGGTTACAATAGTGTCTTTGAAGAAATATTACTGCAAGTGCATTTTCCATTTCTGTATGTATTTTTAAATTTAACAGATTCTTTTAGTTTTAGTCGTCGTGTATAAATTATATACTTAATGTACAAGGCTACGCAAAAGAATGCAAGTACCATTCTTTTTATCAGAGGGATTTTTCAACAGATATATATGTATTTCTTAAGTAAACTAAATTTTGGCATTCATGTACAGAACTGCTCAAAGAATTCGAATATTTTTCCAATTGTAGATGGAAAAATCTGAATTTGGTTTTCAAATGTGTTATGCGTTTCTATATGGCTGAATTAGAGATAAGATTTTAATTTTTCAGTTTTATTAAAATATTCTGGATAAAGAAGTTTCCATATACTACGCTTGAAACATGATTTTGTTCTTGTTGTTTTTTCTTTTATTTCTTATTTTTAAAATACGGTTATTTGGCATAAAATTGTATTTTAAGAAGTAAAGTGAAGATAACTTGGATGTAAGGAGAATCCTTTAGTTTATCTTTTAATAAGTATATGATTGATTTCGTTAAGTATGTTCGTTATATTGGGAGTATCAAGATTAATCGTTCAAATTCGCTGGGAAAATAGAAAATAGCGAACGAAAAAGTTCAGCCTGTCATCATTCGTCAAGATGAGTTAGCAGAAATTACATCAATCATTATACGTTAAACGAAAATGCAGATGTGCACATAACGTGTAGTAGAGGAATGCATCGCAAATGTATGCATAATACTAACCCAACCTGTTCATGCTAACCTTATCCATAAATGCTTGTACGTGTTCATCAACAAGAGTAAAGAATTGCAATTTCTCTCGTAGAATAATATGTACTTTGCCACTCTGTCGCTTAAACTCTAAAACGGTGAGATATACTCGTGTTCTGAAAATTGGTCGTTCTTCGATAGATTGTAAGATAGCTTCCTCGATTGAAACTTCTCATGTCTATCAGTGGCCTGTTCTAGCATAACAGATACTGGCAACTGACACAATTCCGTACCGTTGTTGATAAAAACCGAAAAACATTCCATGATTAGAATTGCAATAGTTGGGATAGCGTTCTGCATACATTTGTAAAGCTTTTCGACGGATTTGCCTTTCTGTTACATCATTTACATGCATATCTGAGCATTAATTTAATAAAAGGTACCCTGGGGTAATAACGCCACTTTAAGGTTCTACCAGTTTTCACGGCTCAGTTTTAGATTGTATTTTTCAAACAGATATATGATTTGATACAGCAACTCATTGACTATCTATATAAAAAAATAATTTAACAGATATGTATTCATAAAATGTAATGGCATGATTTCTTGACCAATGCTATTTGGCGTTATTACCCACCTATATGGGTAATAACGCCATGCAAACAAAACTATGAAATAAGATGGAATAACTGCATGTAGATTGCCCAATTCTAAAAATACAAACTCTTCAAACTTAGAAATTGACAAATTGCATTCTAAGCTATTGAAAATGTTAAATTTTTTGCGAAAGTGTAAGAAAAATAAAGGTGTGGTGTGGGGGGGGGGGAGGATTAGGCAAAAGAATATCAGACCGTGAGCTTCTTTTTGCTTAAAAAGGACCGCTTAAATAGAATTATTAGAAACATTGCACAGTTTTAACTGTGTTTTTTTGAATCAGTATTTAGGATGTAGCATGGCCACTGTAGGGAATCAACCGGGGTATTAATGCCAAGGATAGGCGTTATTACCCCGTTATAGTTATTGCGTTGTCATTTTAAATTACAAATTATCTCGAGAGGATATCCAAAATCTTCAACAACATTTTGAAAGTCCATGAAATGTACTACAAATTTATGTAATTAATAAAGTATTTCCGGATACAAAAAACAGTCTTCACATCACAAAACGTATCTCGCAAATTTTAGATCCAGCGTTAATTTTAGTTGCTTGTGAAAACAATAAGACCTAAATATGAAACAAATTAACTTGAAGCTGTTTTTTGCGATTTATATGACTCAAAACCCTTCGGCGCAGAGCACATGGGTGTCATTTACCAGATTATTTCATAATTATGCATAATATGAGCACTTGGCGTTATTACCCCGCCTGGCGTTATTACCCCAGGGTACCTTATTTTTGATACATATTACTTTAGGAAAGTCTTCTTGTAAAATGACAATTGGATGGATTCGGTATAGAATTTTTTGTGCGATCAGAAGTAGTAAATACACAGCGACCTATAAAACCCGTCGGCGCCCGTACTTTCCTATGTGAAATTGTCTTCGTTTGTTATTTTCTACCTCCCCACCATATCTGAGCGACATATACTCATTCCTTAATACTCAAATGTTAAGACTGAATTTTCATGTATTTCTTTAAGTATTCGTAAAAACGTCTAAAATCAGGAACGTTACTTGCCTAATTGGAATGGAATGAACTTGTTTTAGTGTTTTATTATTTTAAAAAAGGCGATTATAAATGAATAAATTTTTCGATATGCCTTATAAGTAAAGCAATAGAGAATGTTTAAGATAATTATTAATATAGTTGAGTTTGAAAAGCGCTAGAGGCACTACAATGCATTTTTTCTGTTTATAAATGAATGGCTATTGCGAAAATCACGACAATTAGTGACATATATTAATTATTCATTGTTATGCATTTTACGAGCTATGACATTCATCGTCCTTCCTTGTTTATACCAATTCTCAACTGGCAAATAAATGAGTAGAATGCTATATTCATCTTTAATGAAGCCAAACTTAAAACTACATTATGTATAAATTACTTAAAGATGACAAAACGATATTATAAAGAAAGTGTTAAATTACTTTTCATCATTATTACTTTCAACTGTAAATACAGCCACAGACGAAGAATATAAAAATACAAATATTCATATTTGTGTTTTTATGTTCTCGGTCGATGTCTCGCTAACAGCTGAAAGAACTAAGGATTAAAAGTAACTTAACACCTTCTTTAAAATATATCTGTCACCTTTAAGCAAGTCTTCAACTACTTTTTTAAGGACTTTCATCTTTTTTTTCCCTTTTTATATTCATTGCTAACAGCATTTTACAAAATATTACTTTCATTTGTCCTTCAATCCAAGTATTCCAAACAAAAGGAGAACTTTCAAGCTGTCATGTATAATTTCACAAATAGTGAGCAATCGTCTTTTTCTTACTTCATATTTAAAACTTATATTATACACTATTAAATGTGTAATAAAACCCCACATGTTTTCTTAACCATTGTATATGATTATCCAAAACATTACGTACATTAATATCTTTCTACTGCTTTTCGGTATCTGCATTCATAATCATCAACTACTGAAGCTCCCTTTTGAAGTTTGATGAATCCATTGTTAAAATTGGATTAGTCGGAAGATCCCAAAAAATATTTTAATTTTTTTAAAAAGGTGTTAAATTATTTTTAATCCTTAGTACGCTCAACTGTAAATGCAGCCATCGACCGAGAATAAAAAAATTCAACTTAGTAAGGATAAAAAAGATTGAAAGTACTAAGGGTTAAAAGTAATTTAACACCTTTTTAAAAATATTTTTGTCATCTTTAAGCAGTCCTTAACTAATATTTTTAAAGACTTTCTTCTTTCTTCCCTTTCTAAATTTATTTCAAACAGCATTCTTCAAAATATTACTTTCTCAAACTGTCATGTTGAATTTCACTAAATGTGAGCTATCGTCTTTTCTCAACTTCACATTTAAAACATATATTATACGCTATTAAATGTTTAACAAATAACCATGTGTTTTCCTAACCACTGTGTATGATTATGCAAAACATTACGTATATTAATACGGGTTTTGGTATCTGCATTCATAATCATTAACTACGGAATCTTCCTTTTCAAGTTGGATGAATCCATTGTTAAAACTGCGTTAGTCGGAAATTACAGTTGCTGATTTAACAAAACAACTTCTCTAAACAGCAATGAATCTTTAAATTAAATGTTGATTAGATCAATAAAGGTCGTATTAAATGTCACGTACTCGACTCTTAGAGAAAGGTCGTAAATTTTGACATTTATTAGATGATTTTGCATATTTATTATATATTGCAACACATATGAATTGAAAACGGAATAATGCCTATTGTAAAAGCAATTGTAAAGAATTTTACTTCATAAAACAATACTTGAATTATAAGAGAAATTGAAATAATAATGTTTTGAATGCACGGATTTTTTTTAAATTTATTTTTAAGATTTATTTTCAAGAAAGAATAGTTTTATTTTAAACCGCAAACGAATCGACCAATTTTTTCGTTTTTTATTATCATTTGAAATTTGAACGTTGTGAACACGGTTCAGTTTGTGCTACTTAATCACTCCCAACTATTCAGATTTTGAGCTCAAAAAGTAAGTTTAAGCTAACGAAAACATTTAATCAGATGACAAAAATAACGGCAAAAAATAGTTGTTTGTTACTGCAAAGTCTAAAGCGCACTCTATCGGCATTTTTTGAAATTTATCTTTATAATTTATTTTCAATAAAATACCAACATAAAGAATATTGTTAGTCATAACCGCAAAACATTCGACCCATTTTTCCGTTTTTTATAATCATTGGCGGTTTGAACTATCTGAGAACTGTTCAGTTTGTGCTACTTAACCATTCCCAGCAAGTCAGATTTTGGACTTAAAATTTAAGTTTAAGTCTAAACTTACGAAACCATTAAATGAGATGCAAAAAAAAATTGTTCGTTACTTCAAAATCTAAAGCACCCTCTATCGGCATTTTTCGAAATTTATCTTTATAATTTATTTTCAAGAAAATACTGACATAAAAAAATAATTTTAGTGAAAACCGCAAATCAATCAACTAATTTTTCCGTTTTTTATGTTTATTTGAAATTTTGAACCCTAAACTTTAATGGCGGCTATCTCTTTTGGAAAACGTTTGGGACCCTTGTTTTCCTATTTAATATTATTTGTCTTGGTGTCTATTATCACTCCTCTTTTATTTTAAAACAATTTAGAATCACCGTGTATATATATGTATATAATTACCTTTTATATTCACTTTTTGAAGAAAACAGTTAAAAAAAATTATGCACCTTTTATCAAAACGAATACTCTAAATTTCAAATTTCTATCACAGTTTGTTCGAGAGATAGTGCGTTTACAGGCAGCACACAAACAGACGGACAAACAGACAGGCAGAAAGGATGGCGGAAATTATAGATATATTTTTTGGAATCTTTAGTGTCTAAAACGTGTAAATATATCTATTTAATTTTTATAACGATTGCAAGACTTATACTTTATTGAGTATGATAGATAAGTAATGAGTAACTTTTATTATATCGCTCATGTGTAAGAAATGTGACACATCTTTCAAAAATTCATTTTGTTCAACTATTAGTACTATTGTGGGAAAGCCCCTCCACTATTAGATCTGCATATTTTTTTCTACGCATCGCAACTCTGATGAAAGAGGCTCTCAGTAGGCAGACGATTTAAGAAGCATCTATTAATATCCAGCACAGCAGACGATTTAAGCGGTAGAAAAAGAACTGAACTGAAGATGTTGTTGGGATGGATTATTTTTAGTTATAGTAAGAAGAATGTAAGAGAGAGGCGGCGAATTAACTAAAGTTTATGATTGTTTAATTTGTAAATATTGTTTTTGTAAATAATCTTTTTTGTAAATAGTAATGTTTAATATAAATATCTAAAAGTTAACCGGAGTGAGATCTGAATTAATTATGAGTTAATTATAATTCCAAAAGAACTTTTAGAAAGAAGAAGATTCCATACTATCATAGATGCATTTTCCTGTACAAAAAATTTCGAAAGGGTAATTGAACGGAAAGCCACTTTATTACACTATGTGTCCATTTGTGACTAAAGAAGTGGGGAAGATTGTTCGGGGATGTAAAATTACGCAGCCCTCCATTACTCATCCCATATCTTCATTCTTAAGGTTTTTATGCTATTATGCACGTTTTTATTCCTGTTTGTCGTAGTGCTATAATTTTATGTTACAGTAAAATCATGCAAATTTTCTTTTGCCTCTCATGTAAAATTAACTTTAGTCGAAATGTAGTCACTTTTTTGCATGTGAGCCATGTGACATTTTTTTATTTACTTTTTTGGTAAAATGAATTATTTTTATTTTTCTCTTCTGAAACAATTACATATATTTCTGTTATTAGGAATTTTGTGCTACTATAAAGAGGATTTAAATGTAAAAGAGACTTTATGAATTGAGAAAAAAATGAAAACTTGAAAGACATTGAACAAAATATACTCGACTACCTTTACATATAAGTAGCTAACTCCTGTGATAATGAAACAAAGTGCTATTTTAAATGCTTACGATTTATTTACCTAACGAAAACTTTTATGTTGATTTCACACAAAATATTACTTGTTAAACAAGAATTGTAGTTTGGAAGATATAAAGGAAAATTTCTGATGAACCACACAAGTGTCGTTCTATTTGACATGATCATATATAAAACATTGTAGAAAAAGATATATATTTTTAGAGTACTATTACATTATTAATTCTCAGCTGTCGTAGAAATAAGGCACAGTTTTATTCAGTTTAATTCATTTTTTTTTAAATGCTGCAAAGTTATGCATATTTATAGTTGAACTAGATAATAATTCATATGATACCCATCTCTTCTTATTTTAAATGTATTACTTACCCATCATACGTAGTATAGGGTAAGTCTTGCAATCGTTTTGAAAATCGAAAAATTTTTTTTGACGGATTTACACGTTTCAGATACTGGAGATTCCGAAAAACATATTTTTAGAAAAAAAAAATTTGCCGTCCGTCCGTCTGTGTGTCTGTCTGTCTGTCTGTAACCGCTCTATCTCCCGAACAAATTGAGATAGAGACTTGAAATTTTGTATGTACTTAGTATGTAAGAATGGGACGAAGCCTATTTAATATCAGTAACCTCGATTATGCGGAACTATTTTTTCCGGACTCTCGAAAAATTCGTTCTGATGAAAGGTATATAAAAATTTTTGAATTTTTTTATTTTAAGGACTGGACGTAAAAGGCAATAAAATAACAAAAATTTTGCATAAAAAACGAGGTCGATCGGATTATTAGTTGTCGAGATATGTGTAATCCTGTTTTCCAAATTCTTCGATTTTTCATGACCCTGTATTTCATTCAAATTTCAATTCACAGGTATATTTTTATTGGAAATGAGACGCTCAATCCAACCCAGTAAATTTTTAGTTAATATGATTATTATTTTTTGAGTTATAAGGATGTTTCTTTTACGCAATCCGGTACTACTCGAATCTTTTGGCGTTTTATATAATTAGTCAAAATTGGCTCATCAGCAATTCATTAATGGAGCATTATTGTATGTTAAAATTATTTATTTATGCGTTTAAATTTTATTTTGGAGTTGCCATAGACACGCGTTTTATTTTCATATTTTATATTATGATGGGTAAGTATTACGGTGGCTCCCAAACGACTAGTTTTTACTACCCATTAATTATTTCGTGGGATAGCCATACTTTGTGTAAACTTTAAAGTGAAGTCGCGTTCAGCAATACATCTTTTATCAAGTTTAATCATATCATTCAGGATAGATTCTACAACTTTTATAAATAAATAAATAAAGACTTACTTAGATCACTAGCTTAAGTTTAATCTTTTTTGTGATATTTTGGCAGCATTTTTTCCTATGATATTTTAATTGTATTTTTTTTTATTCATGAAATGGAAGTGGAAATTTTAAAATTTAGAATGGAGAAAAGAAATTTTGAAGAAGATATAAGTACAGGGTGATTCAAAAAAGATAGGAAAAATTTTAAGGGGTAATAGTGTACATCAAGACAAACAATATTAAATAGGAAACCAAGGGTCCCAAACGTTTTCCGAAGGAGATAGCCGCCATTAAAGTTTAGGGTCCAAAATTTCAAATAAACATAAAAACACGGAAAAATTGGTGGATTGATTTGCGGTTTTCACTAAAACTATTCTTTATGTTGGTATTTTCTTGAAAATAATTTTTAAAGCTAAATTTAAAAAAATGGCAATAGAGGGCGCTTTAGACTTTGGAGTTAATAAAAACCATTTTTTACCGTTATTATTTGCATCTCGTTAAATTTTTTTAGAAGCTTAGACATAAACTTAAATTTTGCGCAAAAAATCTGAATCGTTGGGAGTGGTTAAGTAGAGCAAACTGAACTGAGTTCAATGAGGGTGGGGAGGTTCAAATTTCAAATTATCATAAAAAACGGAAAAAATGGTAGATTCGTTTACGGTTTTTTCCAAAACTATTATTTATGCCAGTATTTCCTTGAAAATAAATTTTAAAGATAAATTATTAAAAAATCCGTTAGAGGGCGCCTTAAACTTTAGATCAACCAACAACGGTTTTTAAATGGTATTTTTTGTATCTTGTATCTTGTAAAAGCTTATAGTTAAATTTTGAGCTCAAAATCTGAATCCTTGTGAGTAATTATATAGCGCAAATTTGAACTGAGTTCGAGATGTGGGGAGAGTAACATTTCAACTCTTGAACACAGTTCAGTTTGCCCTTCTTATCCTTTCCCAACTATTCAGAATTTGAGTTCAAAATTTAAGTCTAAGCTTTTGCAAGCATTTAATTAGATAGAAAAAATAACGTTTATTAATAGTTGTGGGTTACTCTAAAGTTAAGGGCACCCTCAAACGAAAAATTAAAAAAAAAAATTATCTTTAAAATTTATTTTTAAGGAAATAGTGACATAAAGAATAGTTCTAGCGAAAACCGGAAACAAATGTACCATGTTTTCCGTTTTTTATGATAACTTGAAATTTGAACCTCCCCACCCCCATTGAGCACAGTTCAGTTTGCTTTACTTAACCACTCCCAACGATTCTGATTTTTTTGCGCAAAATTTAAGTTTATGTCTAAGCTTCTAAAAAAATTGAACAAGATGTAAATAATAACGGAAAAAAGTAGTTTTTTGTAACTCCAAAGTCTAAAGCGCCCTCTATCGCCAATTTTTTTAAATTTAGCTTTATAAGTTATTTTCAATAAAATACCAACATAAAGAATAGTTTTAGTGAAAACCGCAAATCAGTCGACCAAATTTTCCGTTTTTTATAATCATTTCAAATTTGAACTCTCTGAACACAGTTCAGTTTGCGCTACTTAACCACTCCCAACTATCCAGATTTTGAGCTCAAAATTTAAGTCTAAGCTTGTGAAACCATTTAATGAGATGCAAAAAATAACGGCGAAAAACAGTTGTTCGTTACTCCAAAGTCTAAAGCGCCCACTATCAACGTTTTTCGGAATTTATCTTTATAATTTATTTTCAAAAAAATTCAAACATGAAGAATAGTTTTAGTGAAAACCGCAAATCAATCGACCAATTTTTCCGTTTTTTTTTATGTTTATTTGAAATTTTGGACCGTAAACTTTAATGGCGACTATCTCCTTTGGAAAACGCTTGGGACCCTTGGTTTCCTATTTAATATTGTTTGTCTTGATGTATACTATTACCCTTAAAATTTTCTCCATCTTTTTTGAATCACTCTGTATATACGTATATAAATGATTACATTTATACACTATATGACCATTGATTATTGGACACTTGCGATTTTAGACATTTTGTTAAATATCTAGAAAAATACATGAGGAATCATCTCGAAACTCTTAGTGTATACATATAATAGTATAAGTCACACATCTCCGTGAAGATTTTTTCACGAAACTCCATAGGGGACCGTCAACAAATTAAAAAAGAATGAATATCTTTTGAATAACCCTGTCAAAACTAATGTAGCAAAAGCGTTCAAACTCTAGATTATGATTGAATGCCTTATTGTAATATGCCTTGTTCATTTTTATGCAAATAGCATGCATATTCGCAGAGTAATTAAGGTTTTTATAAAAATGGTCCCAAATTATTCCAAGTTTTTTCCTTATAATTTTCAGATTTCTTAATATAAAATAATATTTTTTTCAGAAAATATGACAAACAACATTGCACACAGTACCCTGTAATCAGAATTTAAAAATAATGAAAATTGTATAGAAAATGAGTTGGTTTACAAATTTTTTTTTTACTGCGCATGCGTCAACAATATCAAAATTTCATTTGCATATTATGTTAGCTAAATGTATAGAGCAACATTTGTGAAGGTCACAAAATCATAACTTGAAAATTCTGAAAGTAATCGTCAATTGAATAAGTTGAAAATCCGTTATTCTCAAAATGAAGCAAAAACAAGAGGGGTTGTATCCATATATTCATTGATTAGTGTCAATATAGAATACACAATACGGGATGTACTACTACATTTGGATAAAATCTCTCATTTTTTTGCTTCATTTTGGAAACAACGGATTTTGTTCTTTTTTTATAGACGATTACTTTCAGAATTTTCAAGCTATGGTTTTGAGACTTTTACAAAAGTTGCTCTATACATTTAGCTAACATAATATGCAAATGAAATTTTGATATTGTTGACGCATGCGCAGTAAAAAATTATTTAGTAAACCAACTCATTTTGTATACAATTTTCATTATTTTTAAATTCTGATTACAGGGTACTGTGCGCAATGTTGTTTATCATATTTTTTGGAAAAAATATTATTTTATATTAAGAACTCTGAAAATTATAAGGAAAAAAACTTGGAATAATTTGGGACCATTTTTATAAAAACCTTAATTACTCTGCGAGTATGCATGCTATTTGCATAAAAATGAACAAGGCATATTACAATAAGGCATTCAATCATAATCTAGAGTTTGAGCGCTTTTGCTACATTAGTTTTGACAGGGTTATTCAAAAGATATTCATTCTTTTTTAATTTGTTGACGGTCCCCTATGAAGTTTCGGTAAAAAATCTTCACGGAGATGTGTGACGTATACTATTGTATTTATACACTAAGAGTTTCGAGATGATTCCTCATGTATTTTTCTAGATATTTAGTAAAATGTATAAAATCGCAAGTGTCCAATATTCAATGGCCATATAGTGTATATGCATATAAAGAAATGAAGACAATGCAATAAAATCTTTAGTTATCAGTAATGCATATACTTCTAATTAAAGACAAAATAACAAAATATTCGGGTAAATGTGGTTGGGTTTTTTCTACTCTTGAATTTATTAAACAGTTTTTTACATGTAATTAGTTGAAATTGCATTACTTTTAATTCTACTATTGAACGTTCTATTTATCTAAAAAAAGGTGGGAAAAATTTACCGGAACAAAATTATCCGAATAAACGTTTATATTTTTGTAATTTCTTTTCAATACGAAATGGTGAAATATCTAATTCGATATTCAAAACGCATTTAACTAAACATCTTTCTTCCGCAAGAACGAATAATTACGACCATTAACATTAATACATTTTCTTTTTGTGAAACAGCCTATATTTAATGTCGAACAAAAACGCAGTAAAAAATAAATTGTATTTAATTGTATTTATATGAATAATATTTAATTGTTAATCATTTAAATGAAATTTCAAGTCATTAAATGTTTTGTTAAATTCTGTAAGGTGCGAATTTATTTTACATAAATGCATGCTCCACTTTAACAATTTCTTTTGTAAATGTGTACGGTTTCTATGACATTACTATAAAAAAAAATGTAAGTACCATTCATACTAAATGCTTCAAAAACGCAAAAAATGCCTTCAAGTGGTTTTTTTTTTCATTTCAGGTTACATTTTACATAACACTATAAAAAACAGCGATATTTTAGAACACAGCTATATTAAAACAGTGATGGAACACACTAAATTAAACTAAACCGATGGTGCTACAATCCATTAATCCGTCACCGCGCTGGGATAAAATATGTACCAACCGTATTTTTTCTTTGAAGCAAAACAAAAAAGAAAAATTCATGCAAGCATAGATCATGAAGCACTTTCCAACATATTCAGAATAATGCAACAAGATTGCAACGTTTAAAAAATTAAAATAATAAGGTCTATTTAACCATATGCAAATTTATAACGCATTTCAAAATCAAATTTCAGCTGTTCCCATCTACCGAATTTTTTAGCAGCCTAGTATACGATATAGATATTTGTGTCTATTAGCAAAATTCATTCCAAAATTTAGTTCATGTAAGAGATACGTATATTTCAGTTGAAAATTCTCCTTCAGCGATTTACTCTGATAAGGAGAAAGGTATGCGAGTACTTCTGTGCAGCCCTATATCAGAGGTACAGAAATCATATATAAAGAATTATATGCAAGAAACTAATTAAATTTAAAAGCGTATATTGAATTTTAAAAGGTACCCTCCAGCAATTATTACACAAAAAGGGACAGTAATCGATTTCTTTTGTGAGTCCTTCTAAGTTTGATTTAACTCGGTCGTACTGAAATTCGGAGATTTAAATCAGTTTTCAAACGTTTGAAATAGCGCAATATCATTAAAATACTGTTAAACGATTTTCCCCCATAGAACATAATTTAATTGATTTTTCTGATTATCCCTGTAAATTTACCCTTAATCGTAGAGATTCAATACCAAACATGCTTTTTTGACCCTAAGTAAGCTTTATTAATTTCATGAAAATCCGAGTATAAAAACGGCTAAATTTTTGAGTAACCTTCTGTCTTTCTTTATAGTTTGATCAAGGTCAAGAAGAGATGTATGAAAGAATGTCTTTACTTTGTTCACTAGTTCGAGGAATATATCAAACCTTCAGATATGTAGGTCAGAATATATCAAACCGTATAGATTTAATTTCTGTTTTTTCGTATCAGAAATTTTCTTCCACGATTATTTGTTACTGAGTTAATAATATGTTTACTTTTTTCTCTAACGATTGCAGAACGATGCAACAAATTTCATTTAGAAGTTAAATTTGTAAGTTAAATTTTAACTACTTGGCTGTCAAGAGTTATTTTTGGATTCATTTAGCATTATTATTTTGTGTAATATTTTAACTGAGGGTTATTTTATGATACATTGTTAAAATTAAAGTTAACAATTCCAATAGAAAATAATGAAATATAACATAAAATAATATATATATATTTATATTATATAAGTTGAAATAATACTATAAACTTTTTTTTGTTAAAAAATATTTAATTTTTATGTTTCAGCACAACTGAACATGAAACAATTTTTATGAATAAATTCAAGGAACTTGCCCCCCCCCCCCCCCCCAAAAAAAAAAAAAAAAAAAAAATCGCGATAGTATGTTTTTAGTAATTAATTGAATTACAAGAAATTCTTTTTAAATGAAATTAGTCGAAATTGAATTCATTACTCAAGTGTGTTCCTTTTACTAATGAATGCACTTTGTTTTAAACTTGTGCAAAAAAAGAATAAATAAATAAATAAAAGAATTAAACGGAATAAACGGCCTGTAAATTTTGTTCTTTTTTTCTTTATTTTTTTAAAATAATTAATGACAACAGACGACATTAGAGAACGATTTAATAAGATATTAAAAATATATTTAACGAAACATTTTTTTCTTTGATAATAGGTAGTTAAAATGCAGGCATTAATAGCCATGTTTTTATCTTCCTAGAACTGATATTTAACATTGATAGAAAAGAAACGAAAAAAAAATTCCTAAAAATCTATTTAATTGTAATACGTTTAACTGAAACTTTAAGTGGTTAAGTATTTTGTGAATTTTTTTGTATAGAGGAGCGATAAAAATATTTTTCAGGAATTATTTTCTGTAATTGGTGAAATTGCTTTGAGTGTATTATGTTTAGCATCACAATGAAGCACATTTTCATAATTGCAATAAAGGAACGATAAAATGTTATACATTTTGAATATCAGTGAAAAACGCCGGGTTTCAAAAGTATTAAATTGTGAAGATTAGTATCATTTTAGAAGAGTTCGTGGTAAATAATGAGCATTAAGGTAGAATAATGAGAAAATTAAGTATCCCTGTAGAATTCGGCAAAAAGTATAAGTAGGAAATAAAAATTTTATGTGATAATTTCAATTTCTTATTCGGAAAAAAAGGTACTTTCATATTAAAGTGAACATGAGGTTTTATTTATGAACATGAGTATTATTAAGAAATGTCCTTTTTTAATGTCATAATACAGTTGAAGCCCGGCTTACATCACCTGCATTGACATTGCCCGGCCTAGAAAAAAGAATCTAAATTTAGACGCACTTTTTACTTTTTTTGCAAAATTTTGAAAGAAATTCAACATTTGAGATGCAGTCTAAGTCATAGAGAATTCATGTTTTAGAGGATTTAAGTTGTAAATTGTATGTAAAGCGTAGCAAATGAGGTGCGTTCATTTTACATCGAAGTATCAAATGTATCCAGATCTGTGTGTAATAGTATACAGTTATTCGAATACAGTACAGTAGCCGAAATTTCTTGTATGCTCCTGCAAATACCATCAGTTATGTATTATACAAGAAGCATTTTGTAGTTAACCTTAGCAACATATAAAAAATTTCATACAATGTGAAATGGTTTAATATATATAAAAAGCGACTCAAACAAAATTTCCACGTATACCGTTATGTATTGGAATACTTTTGTGTGGACATGTAAACTAGTAACAAATATTCTTTACATCAGAGATTGTACAGTATATAAATTTTAGTATATATTTCATAGATGCATATAAATTATTTAAATAAACTAAAAATCTTTGTAAAATCACTATAAAATGAAAAATTAAGCAGGACGCGTTTCGAGCTAGAACATCTGGAAGTTGAAAATTAAGTGGGATGAATTTTTCCCAACGAATTTAGCTAAACAATTTTTAAAATGGGTACAAAGATTGAAGATGATGTCTGATATCAAATTGCATCGATGGAGGTATTTTGATAATTATGAAAGTAATGATGTAGGTCTCCACATATTTTGTGTTGGAATCAAACATGCATACACTACTTAAGGAGGAAATATAAAATCCTGGTAACTTACATACAGTCACGCGCAAGAGTAGCTCCCTTTAACAACATAACAATACCCCGGTTGGAGCTTTTAGCAAGTTGCATTGGAACCAGATTGAGAAGTTAAGTTATATCTGATCCAAGAATTCCAAATTTAAAGATATTTTATTGATTTGACTCAACTACAGCTTTAAGCTGGATAAAGCGAGACGAAAGAGGGAGAACATTCGTTTAGAATCGAATAATAGAAATTAGATCCTTAACTAAAAAAAAACCAATGGCAACACATTGCAGGAAAATTTAATCCGGCAGATATCCCTTCTAGAGGTTGTTCGATTGAATAATTTTTACAACTAAGATGGTGGGAGGGACCGAATTGGTTGGCTCTACCTGAATATACTTGGCCTCAAAGTGTCGAGATTCCCGATGAAGAAATTATAACGCTAAAAAAAGGAAAATTGTCAATTCAGCTATAAACAAGAACACAGAATCTAATGATTGGTATTATCGACGGTTTTCATGTTTCAAGAAAACTATAAGATTGATAACCTGGATCTTAAGATTCTTAAACAATTGAAGAAATCCAAATTTAAAAGAAGTTTCTGAACTTACGTGTTTGGAATTAGAACAAGCCGAAAGAAAATTGATAATTTTGATAAAGAGACACAGACTTAACGAGAAGAATAATCAGGAGATACTTAGCTTAAGATCAATCCTAGTTGAAGATGGTATTATAAGAGTGAAAACACAAGTTGTTTATAGAGAAGATACTTTCAATTTTAAATACCCAGTTCTTTTTCCTTCTGACCATCCTGTAGTCCACCGCTTGATCTCCTGGAGACACCAAGAGCTTTTGTATGCAGGAGTGGCTCTTATGATGACATCGTTACGAGAAGACTACTGGATCTTAAAAACTAGGAAAACTGTTGGAGGAGTAGTACAGAAAAATGTACGATGCAGAAGACTCAGTGTACAAAAGACAGAATCGATTTCTATTGCATTACCAGCAGAAAGAGTTAAAGACGCTGCAGTGTTTCAGATAATTGGAGTTGATTTAGCCCATTATATTTAAAGAATGAGAAAAAGGTTTGGATTGTTCTGTACACTTGTGCAGTGTACACTGTAAAACATTTATGAAACGTTACTCAATAAAATTTTTATAAAAATGGTGGCAAATGCTGCCTCCAATTTCATGGAGTAATTTTTTTCACATATGCAATGGTGTAATTTAAACATATATTACTGCTGTAACATTACAAATTTACACCGGTTTTAACGGTTAAAATACACCATAAAATTGGAGGCAGCAATGCTGCCACCAATTTTACGGAGTAACGTTTCCACAAATGTTTTACAGTGCATAGGGCCATACGCTTGGAATTAGTTACGTCATTATCTACTGATGCTTTTCTCCAGTCTTTCAGGCTTTTTATAGCGCGAAGAGGAAGACCAACCAACGTGTATTCTGATAACGGCGGAAATTTCGTCGGGGCAGGCATAGCGTTTTAAGACATAGATTGGGAGCAAATGTCTGGAAATTTAACCCACCTACCGCTGGCTGGTGGGAGCGATTGATACAAATGATGAAATGCATCCTGAGAAAATTTCTAGGTAGAGCTTCATTATCCTACTAAGAACTGCTCACAATCCTCTATGATTGTGAACAAGTTGTGAATGCTAGACCTCTAACATATGTTATTGAAGATGTGAACGATCTAGCACCGTTAACGCCATGAGTGTTTTTACAGGACACAAGATCTTCAGATATGAAAGATTTTGATGCAATTGACGAACAAGAATTAAATAAAAGCGTTAAGTATAGGCAACATGTTCGAGAACACCTACGTATGCGATTTCTTATTGAATATTTAAGATAATTGCGCCAGCAAAGTTCTTTGCAAAAGAATGTCAAGCAACTGACCATTGGTGATGTCGAGCTCGTAGAGTCTGATACGAAACGTGCTTATTGGACTTTAGCCCGAGTGCAAGAACATATTTCATGTTAAAGATGACCACCCAAGAGTTAGCACTATTAAAAACTATGAAAATGGTGAACTTTTGTGACATTATTAAGAACGAGAAGTGGCAGAATAGTGACTGTCCCAGAACGTTCTTGACACTAAATATTCTTTGAATTAAAAACTTTATTTTTATTTTTTAGTATATTTCATAGTGTTAATTTGAATTTGTAATAATATGTTTAATTTTATTTAAATGTTGAAGAAGAAAATGTTTATTTATCTGTTTTGAGAAAATGTAATATTGTAAGAATTGTATGTTTTCACTGTAATGTAAGTATTACTCATATTTTATTTTATTTTATATTTTATTGTGCCCATTGTTGAGTTTATCTATCGAAAATTCAAGGTGGGAAAATGTCGCGAATTTAATTAATGATGTGTAATAACTTCCGGTTTGTATACTCTCATAGTGTCTCCATGGTCATAATTTTATTTTCGTGCAGGCGATCACGAGCAATGATAAAAAGAGTAGTAGAATTTTCTCGAATAAAATTCATGTTAAGTTTTTATCTGAGATGTTTTCAATTTTGTTTTTGTAAAAGATTTAAATTATTTTCTCACGTTGAATTTAAAACGACGATGTTTATATTTTCAGGTTGAATTTATATCATTGACATCGTATTGTCTGCGATAGCAATGATCTGAAAATGCTTAGAAAACTGCCATTAAAAATAGTCTCTAGGAGAGAGAAAAAAAATGTCGTTTTTTTGTTATCTAATGAATAAAAAGTTCTAAATAAATATATTGCATGTGAACAAGTCTGTGCCATGCTTCTCAAAACTAAGCTGCGTTAATGACATTTCCATGTGATTTAAAAAAAAAGGTTCTCGAGCTGTTTGTAGAAAATGGTGCAATTCCTGAGGTAGATTAGTAAATATCGAGAATGCGCGCACTGTTTCTTTTAAATTAGATAAGCTACATATTATAAACAGAGAAACCAAACATGTGTTTCTTTACATTCTAGATGCAGAAACCGTAAAAACTCATACTTATTGTTTTTTTTTTTTTTTTTTTTTGCAAAATTGTTGTGCACATTTTATTTTATAGAATCCGAACACCTTTAAAACGTAATTTTTGATCAAAATATCGATTTTTTATTTTTGCAATACTATCAAAATTGAATCTTTTATCTATCGAAATCTACTTAAGTTTTGTCTGACTCTCAAAATAGAACTCATGTTAGTGCTATTTAAAATTGCACTTATCAACAGCTTTTGAATTCTGTTTTGAATCGAAAAGTTATTTTTAGCTTTTTTTTCACAATGACGTCTTTCGGATTTTTACTATATGCAAAACATCCTTAAACAAAAAATTATGCATGAAGTGGAACAAAATTTTCTGAACTTCTTCTACAAATGTATTTTGAGCAAACAGACTACACTCATGGTACGATATTAAATATTTTTATGTTTACAGTCATACAAATCACAAACTTGAGACAAATTTTGCGAATTTTTCATTGCATTAGTACTTTATCCACCATATGATCTGCGATAAAAATACTAATATAAAGTGTGTAGTCTAAGTACCAGAGAAAGTTATTCTGTTTATCATGCTCTTTACAAAATGTCAATACCTTGTTTTACTTTTGACTTATGAAGTTTTGCCGAATTATAAATTTTTGACATAATTTTGACTGTTTTTCCCTTTAAAAAATTGATTCTGGGTAATTTGTAAACTTTATATGTTTGTTTTTTTTCAAAGTTTTAAAGTAAATGTCAATATAAAAAAGAAATAACAAGGGAAATTTTCAAGAATTCCTAAAAAATCACTTCTGAAGGTGCACGGATACCGTAAGTTAGAAGTACGTTTGTTATGACTTAATTGTGTTCAAAAATTGTTTCCTATATGCATAATTAAGAATTTTAAATGCGCGTAGTTGCCACGCATTAATCAGGTGATTTTATGAATTAAATGCTATGCGGTTACTATGCGGTAGTATTCGTGATTATTGCAATAGCTCTATCTTACGAACTAATGCACGGATTTTCAACAACATTCAGTTTCAGTTAGTCTTGGATATAAAGTAGGATTCTGTAGTTTTTGGAGTAAATCTCTCAATAGGCATCGCTGCTATATAGCTTAATTCATGATTATCGCAATACCTCTATTTCAGTATCTAATACAAGAATTTTCAACAAATTTTAGATTCAGCCAGTCCCTGATGAATATACTTTAGTTTTTGGAGTAAATCGTTCAGCAGGTGGTGCTGCTATGTGGAATTACTCATGATTATTGCAATAGTGTTATCTCAAAAACTAATGCTCGGATTTTCATCGAACTTCAAATTCAGTTACTCTTTGATATAAATTACTATTCTTTAGTTTGCAGCGTAAATGGCTCAAAAACTGCGCTTCTATCTAGTTTTTTTTATACAATTTTTGTGATAATTTTATATCAAATATTAATACACGGATTTTCAAAAAAATTCGTATTCCGTTAGAACTTGAAATACGTTGTTGCAAATTAGATTTCGGTGTAAATTACCTAACCGGCGATAGTACTATATTTCATTTTTTTTTCTTTTGAAGTATTAACGTGTATGAATTAGAAGAGTATTTTGGGATTGCCACATCCAGCTATATTTTTTAATTAGATAGTCATCGTTATTTTTTTAGTTCAATGTGTTTGTCTATTTTAAATTGATCGATTTGACTTCCTTATTTAATAAGAAAATACAAAACAGAAAAACGAGGATATATTCTTAAAAAGCAATTTGTAAAACGATTTATATATATAATCGTATCATGCAATGTTATTGTTTTTTATCTTACTTGATTAAAAGTGTTAAAATACATAGTAACAAACCTTAAAAAAACTAAAAACCAATATATGCTTTCTATGATTATTTATTCAAGTACCAAAACAATACTATTAATTTACATGTAAAACTAAAACTTGTAAAACTATTTTTTTAAATACTGTCTTTGTTACTTTTTTAGTTGTTACATGATTTTCTTCTTAAAGAACTTAATTTGCTTTATTTGTTTAAAAAGAAAAAAAAATATCAGAAAAAAGAATTCAACGAAAAAATATTTATTAAAAGTAATTAGTCAAAAGACTGAAAAACAATCACATAACTTACTATTTCATGCATTATTAGATATTTTAATTTGAGTCTTAGGAAATTTTTATTTTCTTTTTTCTAGTCATTAGAACATTTATAATCTAATGTTTGACAGGGGTTTTTTTTTGATAATTCAATTTAAGTTGTTTAGATTTGAAATGAAAAACTTATTATTATTACTATTTACATTTTATTCAAAAATAGAATTACGGCTACATTATTGCTAAAATAGAAAGAAACATATGTCATTTCAAATAAAAGAAATCTTTTTTCTAATTTTTTTTTAAAAAGGGAAAATAATATTTTGGATTTGACACATATTTTTCCCTTTTCAGTTTATATGATTTTATTTCTTCTGAATTAATATCAGTTTTTCAAAAAGAAAGAAAAAATACACTTTTGGTTCGATGTTAATCGATTATGTTTTGTGCTGTCATTATCGATTATGCTATTCTGAAAAAAGATACAAGTAAAATAGGATTTAGATTTTTTTGCAGTATAAAGGCTGACGTAGATTTGCGAAGAGATCAAGAGTTTCCCGATCGTCAGCAACTACAGGGTAAAAAATGTCAGATGTTTCTGAATATATAAAAATGTCCTGTAATCAAGAACGAAAAAATAGATTAACCTCTTCTAACTCACCTAAGGTTTCGAAAACCGTTCCTTTACCTTTAAAAATCCCAGAAAACTATTTTTTTTCGAAATTTAAAGAAGAATTTGCAAAAAATAATTTTTATTAGCTGCCCGTCCTTTTCGGAAACGTTTCTAAGTAGCTTTTACAGTACAATAATCACTTTTCTCAAACCAAAATATCACTTTTTCGGATGCTACCAATTCATACGAAAATATTTTGATATTCAGAGAACATGTTTAATAGACAAACATACAATATTAACAGTATTAACATTAATATGAAAATTAACATTATTTTGCTACAATAGCATGCACAAAATCAGTTATGCAGCTGAAAATGTTTACTTGAGAATTGGTAGCATCCGAAAAAGTGACATTTTGATTTGAGAAAAGTGATTATTGTACTGTAATAGCTATTTAGAAACGTTTCCAAAAAGGACGGGCAGCTAAAAAAATTATTTTTTATAAATTCTTCTTCAAATTTCGCAAACAAATAGTTTTCTGAGATTTTTAAAGGTAAAGGAACGGTTTTCAAAACCTTAGGTGCGTAGAAGAGGTTACTGTATATTTTCGTTTTTGATTACATTATATTTTTATATATTCAGAAACATCTGGCATTTTTTAGAGTATATAGCAATCCTGGCGACAAGGTCCATATTACCAGGGATGCCGCGGACGCGCTATAGCTCGTAAAATACGCAAAAAATCGGCGATTGGACGCAAAAAAATGGAGTTTACGCGTCCCGCGGGACGCATAATATTCGTCATGAAATCGCAAAAAAAGGAAAATTTTCTTCAAAAATGGTGAAATAACGAATAATTTTTGGAAAGTTCCGTCAAAACTTTCGCGAAAAAAATGGCTAAATTTGTTACAAAATTCCGGAAAAATACAGATTTTTCTCAAAAAATTGCAAAAAAAAAAAAGGACATTTCGTCCAAAAATCGCGATAAAAGCGCTAATTTTGTCAAAAGATTCGCGAAAAACGGCAATTTTTATCAAAAACTTGTGATAAAACGGTAACTTTCGTCAAAAGATCGCAAAAAAGACTTCGCTAAAAAATCGCAAAATAACGAATAATTTCCGGCAAATTTCGTAAAAAGATTCGCAAAAAAATGGCAATTTTGTTATAAAATCTCGAAAAAACGGCAGATTTCTTCAAAAAAATCGCGAAAAAAACGAAAACTTCGCCCAAAAATCGCTAAAAACAGCAAATTTTGTCAAAAGATTCGCAAAAAACGGCAATCTTCATTAAAAAATCGTGATGAAACGGTAACTTTCGTCAAAAAATTGCGAAAAAACGGCAAATTTCTCCGAAAAATCGCGAAAAACGGCAAATTTTGTTAAACAAAATCGCGAAAAAACAATCAAATAAGCATTATTTTATAATTCAATTTGAATCTTGAACATTTATTTTTTAAAAACAATTAATATTGGCTTTAATTATTTATACATTATTATTAAAACAGCAATTATTGCATTTAATTTTTCTTTTGCAAATGAACAAGTTCAATTTTTGAGTCTATTCAAAAATAGAATTACGGCTATTGCTGAAAATGAAAGAAACATATGTCATTTCAAATAAAAGAAATCTTTTTTGTAATTTTTATTAAAAAGGGAAAATAATATTTTGGATTTGACACATATTTTTCCCTTTTCAGTTTATATGATTTTATTTCTTCTGAATTAATATCAGTTTTTCAAAAAGAAAGAAAAAATACACTTTTTGTTCGATGTTAATCGATTATGTTTTGTGCTGTCATTATCGATTATGCTATTCTGAAAAAAGATACAAGTAAAATAGGATTTGGATTTTTTGCAGTATAAAGGCTGACGTAGATTTGCGAAGAGACCAAGAGTTTCCCGATCGTCAGCAACTACACTGTAAAAAATGTCAGATGTTTCTGAATATATAAAAATGTCCTGTAATCAAGAACGAAAAAATAGAGTAACCTCTTCTAACTCACCTAAGGTTTCGAAAAGCGTTCTTTTACCTTTAAAAATCCCAGAAAACTATTTTTTTCGAAATTTAAAGAAGAATTTTCAAAAAATAATTTTTATTAGCTGCCCGTCCTTTTCGGAAACGTTTCTAAGTAGCTTTTACAGTACAATAATCACTTTTCTCAAACCAAAATATCCCTTTTTCGGATGCTACCAATTCATACGAAAATATTTTGATATTCAGAGAATATGTTTAATAGACAAACATACAATATTAATAGTATTAACCTTAATATGAAAATTAATATTATTTTGCTACAATTGCATGCACAAAATCATTTATGCAGCTGAATTGTAGTATTTGAGAATTGGTAGCATCCGAAAAAGTGATATTTTGATTTGAGAAAAGTGATTATTGTACTGTAATACCTACTTAGAAACGTTTCCGAAAAGGACGGACAGCTAAAAAAAATTATTTTTTATAAATTCTTCTTTAAATTTCGCAAACAAATAGTTTTCTGAGATTTTTAAAGGTAAAGGAACGGTTTTCAAAACCTTAGGTGAGTAGAAAAGGTTACTGTATATTTTCGTTTTTGATTACATTACATTTTTATATATTCAGAAACATCTGGCATTTTTTACAGTGTATAGCAATCCTGGCGACAAGGTCCATATTACTTTCAATAGGACATTCGTAGATTAGTCTTTTTCATTGGCTCAACATGAAAATGTCCAAACACGAGAGGTCCGGCGATCGTTGTGGCCAAGCTGTCGAACTGAAATCACTGAATTTCAGTACACTCACTCTTAGATGTCTGCAACAAAAATTCTCAGCACAAAGAGCAGAAAAGTGACACCTGTTGAGCAGTATACATCCAAGTCTAATTTAATTTATGTGAAAGTCCAAGAAAAGAGGAAGTTTGTTTAAATTATGTGCATTAGTTTTTGAAATCTATGAAAGATTAGCAAAAATCGTAAGATAAGTTTTTAAATGATAATCGCGAAAAATGCAGAGCTCAACAACCCCTTACCATATAATATAGATTGAAATTAAATATACAAAAATTTATCTAAATATCTAAAAGAAATAGAAATTTGATAAAATTCGGTGCATTAGATCTTCAGAAATCACAATCAAGCTAATCCTGAAAAAGCATCATAGCTGTGCCAATTGTCGAGCGATTTGCAAATTCGCAATATCTTATGTAAACTTTTGACCCTATCTGAAGTTTGATGGAAATTCGTTCATGAGTTCTTCAGATAGAATTATTGTGGAAATAGAAGAAAACTAGCATAGCAGTGCCTATGTTGAGCAGTTTAGACGAAAAACTAATCAGCAAATCTGTATAAATGTCTTAAGTGATCCTAAAACATCTAATAATTTTGTACATTGGTTCTTGGGATAGATCACACAATTTTTTTTTCTCAAATTCAGAGAAGCCAGACAGACTGACAGACAGCCATTTCTTTCAACCATTCAAATCGTGTTTAACAACTTTTAAAACGTTTAAACTTGTAAAAAAACAAAAGTAGAAATATTTCATGAATCCATTATTTTTTTCCTCCTAGAGATAGATTTTTTTTTTCAATTTTTGTCGATTAGTGAAAATCCTAACAGTGTTCACAGATATTAAAATCATCTAATCATTCGCATTATTCAATTTAACCCTTGTAATAAAAAAAGGTTCATGTAAGTTAAATTTAATTTTCTAATAAGAAGTATTACATTTTTAACAACAAGAAAAATTCATGCATTAAGACATAGATTTTAAACCTCGTTCTAACACTATTGGAATATAGGTAGGAAATTTCATTTTTGTTAGAACATAAAATTCAGATTAACATTTTAGCGTATAAAAACCTGACACACAGCATAATTAAAAAAAAAATGAAAGGGAAGGGGTAAAGAGAGGAAATGAGACTACGGTTCGGTAAATCATTGATTGATCGAATATTACAATGATATAAATTAGTTTTAGTCATTTCCCTTTATACTTACACTATAATTTATAGAAAATTTATTGTTGTCCATCTTAATTATTCATATTGATTTCTCATGTTAGAAATAGTATAACAAGCTAAAAATACGCTAAAAATTATTTTTCGCCGTTGATCGCAATCCATTGGAATATTTTTGAGTATAAGATAAATATAAGAATACTGAATAAATAATGATACAACGTTAAGGAGCACTGTAAAATAATAGATGTTTAAAAGGCATAGAGCTGTTTCGGGACTTCTAAAGTTTCATCATCAGTGCTAAAAAATAATAAGTGTAAAATGCAAAAGATAAGTCACATCATTAAATGAAAAACGTGCATCGAGGTTAGCAATTCAACATTTTATAAAATCAAAAGTGTAAACAGACAATCCCATTGAAGCCAAATATAAGAAAGAGGGGAGGGGAAGGATTGTACTTTGTGCTAATGTATGAATAAATAATGATACAACGTTAAGGAGCACAAATTATGTAAAATAACAGATGTTTAAAAGGCATACAGCCATTTCGGAACTTCTAAAGACCCATCATCAGTGCTAAAAAATAGTAAGTGCAAAATGCAAAAGATGTCACATCATTAAATGAAAAACGTTTTTTATTCATATATTAGCACAAAGTACAATCCTCCCCCGCCCTCTTTCTTATATTTGGCTTGAACGGGCCTTTGGATTGTCTGTTTACACTTTTGATTTTATAAAATATTGAATTGCTAACTTCGATTTACGTTTTTCATTTAATGATGTGACTTATCTTTTTCATTTTACACTTATTTTTTTAGCACTGATGATGGGACTTTAGAAGTCCAGAAACGGCTGTATGCTTTTTAAACATCTATTATTTTACATAATTTGTGCTCCTTAACGTTGTATCATTATTTATTCATATATTAGCACAAAGTACAATCCTCCCCCCTCTTTCTTATAAGAATACTTTCTTTCATCGCAAGTTTGGTAATTTCATGCCAACTATGTCTAATTATTTTTTAATGCATCAATTGTCCGACAATCCAAGTATATTTATGCAAGTTAGAGTACAGACATATATACGAAGAAATTGGAGCGTGTAAAAAATGTTTAACGACAAATATAGTAAAAACAATTTTATTAGTCTTTAAAGAATGATTTTTCTTTTCAATATATTTCTTTTAAAACATTATTTTCTTATTTTTCATTTCATCACTTTTTCCCACTTTAATGTAGCTATTTAAAAAATTACTTTAAAATGTGACCCTTCCTATGGACACTTTTTTCTTATTTTCTCTATTGTTACAACGTTTTCGTTTTTTTTTGTCCCATGAGAGTAATATTTAAATAATGCAAAATTGAAACAGGAAAAAAAGTAACATAGCAATAAGAAAGAAAAGTTAGAGTTATCGTATTATCATCAGTTGAAAAAAAATGTTTTTTTTCCGCGTAAGTAAAGAATTCAGTAGAATTAATTTAAATACATTTTTATAGAAACAAGAAAGAAGAATTGTAACAATAAAAAACTTCAAAATACTTTATATGAAATACAATTAAAATATTTAAAATGTAGTTTTTTATTAGAAGCTAGAGGCTTCTACTTGCAAAAGACTGCTCGCTTTGTTAACTATTTCTATCTGAAATCGAATTACTTAAAGTCCAAGACTCAGACTTATACTCCGAACAAAAACTTTTTAACTTTCTCACCACTACGAACTGATATATTCGTTCATTAAGCTGTAGAATTCACTGCAATGAAAACATTTTTAAGATATTATAATTCTACAAATATAATGCAATTTTAAAACATTTTTATGAATAATACTCACACTATGAATAGTACTACTCGGCTTACACGTAATTATTATTTTTTTACATTGAAAAAATCACCCCTGTATATGCCTTACTTACTAAATTATTGATAAAGAAGTGTTTTTAATGCATTTTAAACAAAATCTCAATTATAAAACTCTTCAAATATTTTGCAATGGAAAGAGAGGAAAAGATAACAGTCGGTGTTTTACGGCAATTGTCAGTTTAAAACTTTCTTAAAATATTACCGATATTAATCTTCGTTGAAAAGCATCATAGCTTTTTTAAAGACGTGGAATTAAGCCATCATTGCAATTTTAAAACAAGTGAAACAGAAAACTTTTTAAGGTAAGCTTTTTAACATAATACTTATTGTATTAACAATGCATCGTAAATATTATTGTAAACCATTTAGTTAAATAGTACAAAACACTTATTGCCCTTGAGAAAATATTATATATTTAAATTATATATTTATATTACATATTTATATTATATATTTAAATTGCATTTGAAATTTAAAGGAATTTGTTGCTCTATATGTACATGCTGGTAGATGTACTTCAAGAAGTTTCAATACCAAATCATCTTTTATGACGAAAATATCGTCTATTTAAAAAATATAGAGAGATATAGATATTGGAGCTGACATTATTTCTCATGAAGTTAACTGAAAGGGGATAGATCATTTTTAGAGTTATAAGAATGCATCTTTTACGAAATTCAATGATAAAGCATTAAAAGTTTCTGACGTAATCAAACTACAATTTAAAACTATCTATCTACCAAACAAATTATGAAAGACACTTGAAATTTGGTATGACCATAGACAATTTGACAAAGCCTATTAAATTTCACTAACCTTAGTTATTCAGGGCTATTTTTTGGACCTAAGAAATGTTCGTTCTCATGAAGCGTACGTAAAATTTTTCGAAATTGTTTATTTTAAAGAATGAATGTAACATAAATGAATATAACATAAAGTGAGTATAAACTTTATTTTAGAGTTGTAATGCATTTTATAAATAGTTTACGCATGTTTAATTTTCATAATTTATATTATGAATATCCATGATGAATATCGCTCGAATTCATCAACTACTTCAACCCCGAGTTATACCGAAAACCTCACTCGAACTCTCTATCGGTATTCACATTTAATCCTGATTGGACGTCTCCTTGATAATGTCCAATCAAATGCCATTATTAATTCCATTTGACCGAGGTGTTCTAGGATGAGGTAAATGGTGAATACGAGCATCAGTATTACAGTGGGGCCAATAACTAGTTTACTTTGCAACACTCTATAAAACTTGAAGATATAAACATTCGTATTTTTAATTGACTAATTTATAAACAAAATCATAAATTGGAATGTGATTTTAAAATCCGTTACATGGCTGCGTAATTTTTTGCGGTAGACTGAATTGTTTACTCATAAAATGGGAAGCACACACGCGAACACTCTACTGTATTGTATGTAAGGAAACAAATAAATTTAAGCATGTTACTTAAAATAAAAAATTAGAAGACTTTTTCTTCTAGTATAACACATACATTTTAATTATTCGTATAATTATCTAAAAATATGGATAAAAAAATTAATAAATAAAAAAGGTATTACACAAAAAATTTTGTGAAAATTTCTTTCTCAAAGGAAAATAATATCTGCTCGATTTGAATGATATTTCTCTTATTATAGCATAATATTCTCCCTTGCTAATTATATGCTAAACTCGAAAGATGTGGCTAATTATTTTTACTTTAATCTGAAAAGTTCTCATTTTTATAATTACTGAGCATGAATGTTTAATGTTGCATTACTGTACAGATCTTTATTTCTCATGCATGCATTTTGCTTTTAAATTTCAGAGATAATGCATTACAGACATTATATTTACGATTTTATGGAATTATTTTTATGATTTAATAAAAGAATAAAAACGATCTTGTTAAAGTAGAATAATATTTCATTTTAATTTATTATAAAATTGTCTGATATCCGTAAAAGAAATATAAAATACATTACAGTTTTATTTACTTCTATGCTTCATTGCATTTTTTTCATTATTTCCATTGATATTAACTGTCGTGTCCAGATTGCTGAACAGTTCTCACCGGAATTAAAGTTCAAACTGTTAATTTACGCGCAAATTATAATTTTTTTGGTAACATTTTTGTCTTTAAAATAAGTAATTATTGCTCGTTTTCAGTTAATTTAAAGCAGCAGCTATGTATTTCCATAGAGATATTTAACGCTTTGCTTTCCTGAGTTTTTGTTGGACAGCAGGGTGTTGTATCTTTTAATCCTATTTCTGGGTCTTTGGAATGAAAAACGTGGAAAAGGAACAGAGAATAGCTTCTGTCTTTTTTAAGACGATCAGGGGTACGCATTTTTTATATATTTTTATTGAATTAGAAATTAATTTTTTAATGGTTAATTATATAATTTTGTAAACAAAATAAAATCACAAAACTTCTCAGAAAGTTTAAAAAATATATTGTTATTTTTATGTATTTTTTAATAAGGAAAATTACAATGTTTATGACTCAAAATATTATTTGTCAAATTTTGGAACTTTTTCATTTCATTAAGCAGAAATAAGTAAGTTTTAATTTTGATTCATCATTTATAAAAGTATTTATTAAAAAAGAAATTAAAAATATTTCATTTTAAAATTAAAAAAATATGTATATCAAACTTATTTTTTAGAATCACATTTTATAAATTAAGTATATTTTAAAAAATTGGTGAATGAAATTCAGTCAAAAATAATTTAAAAAACGCATGTTCCATATTTGAATCATTTATCTTCAACGATTCATGCCTTAAGGCAATTCAATACGAGAAATAATGATAAAACCCATCATATAGAAAAACGCACAAAAAAGTTGTTTCTTGACAACCATTGCTTGAATAATATATATTTGAAAAACTAGACAAATTGAAACAAAAAATTCTTCTCTTCTAACTAAAATAGAAACATGTTTTAATCATTATTTTGATCTGATAAAAATAGAGGCTGTTTTAATTCAAAAAGATTAGTTTCGAAAATTTCGCGATTTTAATGTTTTTCTCTCTGTTAACTGAAGGTGGAAGAAGATATAAAATTCTGCTCCAAAATGTTGAATATTTAGCTTTTAACGCAATCTTAAAGTCATATCTAAAGTTTGATTCTCTAACAAAATAACAATACATCGATTTTTTAGAAACGTTTTAAAAAATCCTAGCTACTTTTATTTTACAATTTTTACCCCTGCAAAAAAATAAAAAATAAATAAATAAGTAAATTAAAAATATAAAACGTGTATTTAAACACATTTGTGATGCGTATTAGGTTTTGAAAAAATTCTTTCATGTGGATTTCTTAACCCAATTTCACCATGCATGGAAAACGGTAAATGTAGCAAGAATTTTTCCAAAACGTTGCAGCCTGAAACTCGAATCAATGTTGATGGTTACCCGTTTTATCAGCGCCGTGCAGATAATTGTATAGCTATTAATGAAATACCTGTTGATAATCGTTAGGTTGTGCCATACAATCCAACACTCTTACTTAAATATGACTCTCACATTAAAATTAAAGCTTGCACCAGTATCAAATATCTCAAATACATTTACAATTACATTTATAAAGGTCATGATTATTCCAATGTTTTCATTCATGAAAACAACAATCAACAATAATTTTTACATGATGAAATTTCAAATCATGTAAATGCCAGATATGTTAGTGCATCTGAAGCAATGTGGCTTCTCCTAGAATTCAAAAAGCATGATAAATCACATACTATAATAAGACTTGCCATCCATTTGCCATATCAACAAATGGTTTATTTTCAACAGGGTATAGAAAATGCAGTACTTAATCAAAATCATGACAACTCTCGCAGCTTGGTTTAAACTGAATCTTTCAGATGTAAATGCAAGGCAATACTTATATGCAGAAATACCTCTTCATTATTGTTTGATAAAAAGTGTTTGGAATCCACGACCACTTGGAGGAAGTAAAAAATTGGCTAGAATGTTTTCTGTTTGCTCAAAATTCCTCGAGCAACCAGCTTTGAATACTTACGAACTTTTGAGGGCGTTATCTTACCTACATTCCTTAAAACAGCCCGTCAAAGGCAGCTCTTGGCTGCCTCTTGGCTCTTAGCTGCTTCTTGCTCTTAACAGCTCTTGGCTGTGACAGGTATTCATCAGAAGCCTGTGTTTTCCTAATGCATGCACAGCTCACACAAGTATATGCTTTCATTTGTCTTTTTTGTAATCCATCTAATCCTCTTGAATTGTTGGAAAAATTTAATGATTCTTTATGTGAGGATGTTAAGATGAATTTTAATGATTTTATAGACAAACAACATGCTTTAAACAGTATTCAAGCAATATTCAGGATCCATGGCGTTACGTTAAGCACATTTAATTTGCCAATAAACAATCCACTGTATTATCAAGGTCCAGTTTTACTTTACAACCATATTAGTGAAGCCTTTGATGGTATTGAAAAAATTGCATCTCTGAACTTGTAGCAAAAAGAAGCCTTTACAAAAATTATAGAAGCAATTGACGATGAGCAAATAACTCCTCGATGTTTCTATTTGGATATTCCAGGTGGATCAGGTAAAAGATATCTATATAGCACTCTTTTGGCTTTTATACGGGGACGTGCAGAAATTGATCTTTCTTATGTGCTACTACTGGCATTGCTGCCGTTTTGTTAAAAGAAGGAAGGACTGTTCATAGTGGTTTTAAACTACCGGTTCCAATTTTGGAAACGGCAACATCTTCAATGCGAGTTATATCAGATGAAGCGTTAACTATCCGTCAAGCAAATCTTATCATTATTGAAGAATGATGACAGTTCATGTTTTACGTTGCATAGATGCTCTGTTAAGAGAGCTGATGGGAAATGAAAATCCATTTGGCAATAAAGTTATGTTGTTGGGAGGTGATTTTCGTCAAACGTTACCTGTCGTTACACGAGGAACAAAAACTCATGTAACTGAAGTTTGCATTAAGTCGAGTCGACTTTGGGAAAGTTTTTTTTATTTGAAACTGTCACAAAATATGCTTTCTGAAGGCTGAAAAAGGTTTAATCAATGGCTTTTAGATATTAATGAAGAAAAAACTTTATATGTTGAAAATGTGTCAAGTGATATTGTGCGATTTCCATCAAACATGTTATGTAATGATTGAGTCGTTACAGAAATTTATGGAAAGGAAATTGATACAAACTACATTCAGGAACGTTCCTCAAAAATTATTTTGACAACTACTATTATTTTGACTACTACTTTGACTTAACCCCTTGAAGGGCGGTGGTTTCATAGTTATACCACTTAATTTTAATTCCCAAACGCCACATTCGCACCGGAATTTTGTTAAAGAAAATTACAGTTTATTGAATGCGTGAAGTATAGCGTTTCCCTATTAAAAAACAAAGTTGTTTTCAAATTCCGGTGTCAGTCATTAATTTGCCCTGCCCCGCAAAGGGTTAAGGTGAGTTTCACATGGCATAGTGCTTGGCAGCCCTTTTCAATTAATTTATGTATCCAGCAGATCTTTTTCATCAACTTATATACATGATGGAATTTACTGCCTTTTTTTCATATAACAAACATGATTTCAATAGGAGGGTGGTTTTTCAAGACTTTTTAGCACTCAATCGACAACATTTGGAATTTTTCTACAAGCAGTCAACAAATCTCACGAATTTCATGTGCCTGATCAACGAAATCCATATTTTCTCTGTGCAGGATAAGTGAAATTCATATTTTTATCTGTATGCAATTGACAAAATTCATGTCTTCTGTGGGCATGATCGATGATATTTAAAATATTTTTAGAATAGTGACTGACAAAATTCTCAACTTAAAAATTTCTTATATAAATAGCTATGGTATTGGTCACCCATATAATGAAATTAATTTTTAACTGGCTCTGATAAAACTTGCAATTTTGGTTTAGAAAAAATGTTAAAATTCATGTTTTTTTCTGCCATCCATGACAAAATCTGCATTTTTTAAAAATTATAAATTTAAGAAATTTGCAGGCCACATACCTACATAACCCATCGTGGGTCACAGGTTGTGCATCCCTACCACCGTACTATTAACCTAAACAATTACTTAAAATAACATAATTTTAATCTTTAGTGTAATCGTAAATTATTTCTGAAACTCAATTTGATTTTGCTTATGTAACATAATTATGCGGTGTAGTGGCAGATGGGCTTGCAATAAATTGGAGAAGTTGAATTAAATATTCAAGACTAAATTTTATAAAACTCAACAATTGTAAAAATTTAATGAGAAATGAAGGTTACAAGTGCTCTGACTTTGCAGAGCGGTTGGTTTGCCGGACACCCGGATTTCAAACCCCGATATCGGGTATAGCAGTGGTCTGGGAAAGCAGAGCTCTACCCAATGTAATCCTGAGAGATCTATATCTCATCTGTCCGACCAGCAGCGAAAAAGTCCTTCCCTGGTCAACATTCACAAGGGGGGGGGGAGGAGAGACACCTTCCTCAGACTTCTCCCAATCTCGATCCAGGAGTCAAGGCGTCCTTCTCCCATTCGGTATAAAATAGTGCCTCCCCTTGAATGATTTCACAGCCAAAGGAAATCTGTACTTAGCCAGAGAAATGCAAGCAAAAAACACCTGGACTGTAAGGTGACCTCCACATAAAGCGCGGGAGGCAGTATTGTTCAGGCATGACACTAAATCCTCGTACATTACTCAGCTGGAGACAACTTGCTTATTTTCTCACTGCCCACATAAAAGTTCAATAATTTCGACTACATTTCGAGCCGTGGGGACAAAGGGTACACCTGCAGCAGGAAGTGTGGAGATATGACAACTCCTTCCCCCTAAAGAGTTTTCCTGGGATTGACTAGGAAAGCTCCAGAAGGATAGCTCGTTCACTTCAAACACCCTTTGTGAGGCAAGGCAAGGCAAGGCACATTTAAATATCCTATCACTTAATTTTAACTACCTTTTCCGAGAACAATTTTCACATAACACCCACCTTGTCTCACTTGGAAACACAATAATAAATAACAATACATAAACACAAATGCTAAACACTGGAATTAAAAATATGCTAGATAATTAATATTTACAACTTCGTAGTTTATTTAAAAAGGCTAAGGGATGAGTCGGCTCAGACCATCGGCGTTCTCACTTTCTTTTCCTGGCTTATGCTCTATTCTAAATTTGAACTGTTGTAGGCATAAGGCCCAGCGCATTAGCCTCGCATTGGTTCCCATCATTTTTTTTAGATACGCTAGAGGATCGTGGTCTGTCTGAATCAGGAATTCCTGGCCATCCAGATAATAAGTTAACTTTTTTACTCCAAAAATGATAGCCGCTAACTCTTTCTCTACCGTACAATAATTTTTCTCATCCTGACTAAATTTCTTGGACAAATAAACTATGGGATGTTCTTCCCCGTTACTCATTTGGGATAACACAATACCTGCCCCAATTTCGCTCGCATCTGATTGGACAATAAACTCCTTTGAATAATCTGGAGCATAGAGTACAGGTCTACTTACTAACTTTCCCTTTAAATTTTCAAACGCGGTTTGACAATTTTGCGTCCATTCTATTTTCTCTTTTTTAACCCTCCCCTTTAACGCGTCGGTGAGAGGAGCCGCGATAACAGAATAATTCAGGATGTACCTACCATAGTACCCCACAATTCCTAAAAATGCTCTAATTTGAGTCTTTGTGCAAGGGGTAGGAAAATCTTTAATTGTTTGTATTTTAGCCTCTCCCGGGGATCTTTTACCCGACCCAATCTCGTGACCTAAAAATTTAACGTGGTCTTGGGCAAATTGACACTTAGAAGGTTTGATGGTAAGGTTTTCTTCCCGTAATTTCTCTAATACTCTCCCCACGTCTTTCACGTGACTTTCAAAACTAGGAGAATACACCGCAATGTCGTCGATGTATGGCGACGCAAAAATCTCCATCCCCTGTAAGACCTCTGCCATTAACTTACAAAAATAGAACGGCGCATTGGCTAATCCGAACATCATTTTCTTAGGTAAGTACGTGCCAAAGGGGGTCACAAATGCCGCATACCTTTGGGCTTGCTTCGAGAGAGGAATTTGAAAATACCCCTTCGTCAGATCCATAACAGTTATAAAGGAAGCGGCGCTCACCTTTTGTAAAACTTCCTCGATATTCGGCAAGGGGAAATACATATGGCGCGTAATCGCGTTCAATTTTCTGTAGTCCACACAAGGCCTAGGATCCTTGCCAGGACTCTCAACTAGTATCATCGGACTTGTATAGTCTGACTGACCGATTTCTATCACCCCCAAATCTAATAATCTCTGAATTTCATCTTGCAAAATTGTAATTTGTCTAAGGGACATCCTGTAAGGCCTTGCCCCCACCTGGGCTTCGCTCGTGAGCTCTATGCCCATCTCCACTAATTTAGTATTACCCGGATCTGCAGAAAATACCTTCCCATTCTGTCTTAACATTCTACAGAAGCTATCAATTTGACTTTCCGTAGCGCGCTCCGCTAACCCACTTTCCCGCACAATTTCCCGCAAATCGAACTGAGTCTAATCCGGTGCCGGATAAGGTTTCTCTGCGTCCCTTTCAGACTCCTGATGTTCCTCCGGAATAATCAAATTAACACGTTCCGGCCTGCGGTAATATGGTTTCATCAGATTTACATGATAAATGGCTCTCTTGTCCCTCTTTTCAGGTAAATCAATCAAATAATTTGTATCAGAAATTTTTCTTGTTACAGTTCCCGGCCCCAGCCAATTTACAACCATCCTATTGGGCTTAGAAGTAGCTAAAACCAACACTTTATCTCCCACATTAAAATTTCTAGACACTGCATTTCTGTCATATCAGACCTTCCTTTTCTCCTGGCATTCGCGCAGTTTCTCGGAAGCTAAATTCTGACATTTTTTAAGTCTATTGACTAAATCCAAGATGTATTCAACAACCGTTGGATCGGTATCACCAGAATCCATCCAATTCTCAAAAACAATAGTCTGAGGGGTCCTCAGATTCTTCCCTAAAACCAATTCAGAAGGGCAAAACCCTAAACTTTCGTGAGTCACTGTGCGTAACGCAAACAGTGCCGCTGAGAGATTCTTCTCCCAATCTTCTCCTGATTCTAAACAAAGCACTTTAAGGACTCTTTTTAATGAAGAATGCCATCTCTCCACCACATGACTCTGTGGGTGACAAACCGAACTATGAGTCACTTTGATTCCAAAGCGTTCAAAAAACTCAGAAGTTAACTCACTGGTGAAGGATTTTCCCAAATCACTCTGGATTTCTTTAAGGAAACCCGTCCTAGAAAATACCAACAACAAGGCATCAATCACACTGTCCGACGTGATATCTTCCACCGGTATAGCATCCGGATACCTCGACGCTACACAAATAGCAGTAAGTAAATATCTATTATCCTTATGACTCCTTGGTAATGGACCTACAGCATCTATATTTATTTTTGAAAACACCTCCGAAATTACAGGCACAATTTTCAAAGGTGCTTTCACTTTATCCCTATTATAACCAACAATCTGACATTCATGACAGGTTTTAACATATTGTTCAATCTCTTGATAACAATTCGGCCAAAAATAATGCCTCAAAATTCTGTCTTTAGTCTTTGTGATTCGCTGGTGTCCTGACACTTCATTATGACAAAGGGCCTTTAAATCCTCCCTAAACTTCTCCGGAACGCACAATTGCATCCTCTCTTCCCCCGACTTACTCACAACTATGCGCACAAGATGGTCCTTTACAATTTTAAATTCTTTTTCCTCGGCAGTTTTTGCTCTTTCCCACAAAGGAATTAACGAAGGCAATTTCAGCTGTTCCCTTTTGAATTCATCCCCCGAAATCTTAGCTAATACACTTTCCCCATCAGCCTTCGGTAGAAATTCCCCATCCTCTTCATTTAAAGTGAGAGGTTCAGTCTCGGTTTCGGTTTCACCCGGAATTTCGACTTCCATTTGTTTATTCTTTCGACTTTGACTACGCGTAATTACAGCACAAACAGGTATAGGAGATTCCTTATGCTTCTCAATCAATTCTGCGGTTTCATTACCCATTAAATAGAATCCCTGATCTAAATCATCCGGTTTAACAGCTGCCTTAGTGACAATAGTTCCAAATTCACCTTGAATTGTGACTTTAGCCAAAGGTAAACAAAAGCAGGTTTTATCTAAAGGTTGACGTACCCAAGTTACTTCACCTAATAAATCTTCCGGATTTACCCAACTTTGTGCAAGCAAATCAATTCCACTACCACTGTCTCTTAAACAATCCCTTTCAACGCCATTAATTCTCACTTTACTGATATATGGATCAAAACTCTCATTTACTTCTACATTTCCGACTAATCGGCACACTATTTTTTCCTCTCTTTTTCTTAAACTGGGGCAGTCCGGGCGTATATGCCCTTTAACATTGCATTGGAAGCAAACGACTTCCCTAGTTTTCTCAAAGCGTTTATTTTTTTCTACCTTAGATAGTTCCCTATTATTCTGAGCCTCCGGTTTCCTCCGATCTTCCGTCCTTTCCCTAAAATTATTCCCTATTTTACCCTTTCCAAAGGACCTCCTTTCCCAAGGTTTACTATCCGTTTTTTTAACGTTTTCTTGACGCTCTCATAATAAACTAGTTTGTTCGCTAATTCAGAAGCTTCGCGAAATTCCTCCCAACTCTCTAAATACCTTTCCTTAATTTCAGGGGGAACCCGTTTTTTCAATTGCTCCGTAAGCATTAATTCCTTCAAAGATTGAAAATCAGTCACCTTTGCGGACTCTAACCAATTATCTAGATAGCCACGCAACTCATAAACCAGATCAGACCAAAACGCTCCCGGTTTTTTTTTATGCTCCTCAAATCTTAACCTTAAAGCAACCGTGCTTAATCTAAATCTAGTCAATAACATACTCTTCATGTGATAATAATCATCTCCCTTATCTGCAAATTCCTCGACAACTAACTCAGCTATCTCTGCAGGTAACAACGGAATTAATTGCGACACCCATTCTTCCTCCTTAACTTTCTCTTTTGTAGCCTGACGTTCAAAAATCATAAAAAATAATGTATATCTAAGATTTTCGGATCAAATTTTGGGACTAAGTCCTTTAACTTAACTTTTCTGGTCCCTTCAGTATTTATGGAAGCCGTCGATCCTACACTCGCTGTTTCTACAGCATTAGAAAGCCTTAACCTTTCCAATTCATATTCGCGCTCTTCTTTAGCTAACCTTTGATTTTCTAACCTTTCTTTTTCCCTCTCCTCTTTAGCTTCCCTAGCTAATCTTTCCTTTTCCGCTTCCTTTAATTCCTCTAAAATACGATCTAAGAAAGCTTCCCCAGTTTCCTCATCATATTCCGTCGATTCCGTTATGCCTTTTATAATATCTTTAATCAGGTCTGAATCCGACACATCAACCTCTAATTCTCTGGCTAACAAAATCAAAGTTTGTTTCTTCTGCCTTTTTAACTTATTTAGAAAAGCCATGATAACAATTAACTAACACTCCTATACACAATTTTAACCTTTCAAAAACAAAGAACCTAATCTTTGAGTTATTTCAACATTAAATAAGATTTCCAAAATTTCAATGAGATTTCAAATTAAATATAGTTTCAAAATTAATTATAATTTCAAAATTATTACATTCCATAACTCTTACATATGCTACTCTTTTCACTTTGCCCCAACATAACATACAAAACAAATATCATTATTCCCTACCTTAACTTTAAAAATATATATATATACATATGAATGATCAAATGTTTCCAAATGAGACAAAAATAAATATAATAACACATATAAATAAAACACTAGAGAAATGCATATACAACAAAATGAAACCCTTAAACAAATTGCTACACACAATACACTAACCTATCTCTACCACACCCACATAATCAAACATTTCCAGTTCAAATTAAATTTTAAAAAATTAGTTTTTCTAACTTTCTCATTGACCAGTACCTTGCAACACAAAAAGCATTTAAAAGGAACTCACCCCTCTTTTAGGCGACGGAACGGGTGCTCCACCAGACAAATCCAGGCAATCAATCAGACGAAACTCCGGAACGGGTGCTCCATCAGACAAATCCAGCAATCAAACGGGTGCTCCACCAGACAAATACAGGCAATCAATCAGACGAAACTCCGGAACGGGTTCTCCACCAGACAAATCCAGCAATCAATCAGACGAAACTCCGGAACGGGTGCTCCACCAGACAAATTCACACTAGGAAACGTCAAACAGCCATACCACTCTGGCGAAAGTCCAATTCCACAAGCGATGAAAATCCAAAAAATCGTCGAACAGGCACACGACTCTAGCGAAAGTCCAATTCCACAAGCGATGAAAGTCCAAAAATCAACTGAAGAAACGGGTCCAGAGTTTTTAACTTAACTTTCAGATCCAAACGCGCTGCCACCAATATAATTTATGTAATTTAGCTGTGGCGTAGTGGCAGATGGGCTTGCAATAAATTGGAGAAGTTGAAATAAATATTAAAGACTAAATTTTATAAAACTCAACAATTGTAAAAATTTAATGAGAAATGAAGGTTACAAGTGCTCTGACTTTGCAGAGCGGTTGGTTTGCCGGACACCCGGACTTCAAACCCCGATATCGGGTATAGCAGTGGTCTGGGAAAGCAGAGCTCTACCCAATGTAATCCTGAGAGATCTATATCTCATCTGTCCGACCAGCAGCGAAAAAAGTCTTTCCCTGGTCAACATTCTAAAGGGGGGGGAGGAGAGACACCTTCCTCAGACTTCTCCCAATCTCGATCCAGTAGTCAAGGCGTCCTTCTCCCATTCGGTATAAAATAGTGCCTCCCCTAGACTTATTTCACAGCCAAAGGAAATCTGTACTTAGCAAGAGAAATGCAAGCAAAAAACACCTGGACTGTAAGGTGACCTCCACATAAAACGCGGGAGGCAGTATGGTTCAGGCATGACACTAAATCCTCGTACATTACTCAGCTGGAGACAACTTGCTTATTTTCTCACTGCCCACATAAAAGTTCAATAATTTCGACTACATTCCGAGCCGTGGGGACAAAGGGTACACCTGCAGCAGGAAATGTGGAGATATGACACTGTATTAGCAATGTGATGTGTTCCGCTCTTTAGAAGCTCATTGATAACACATTTTAAAGAAACTTTTGTACATTTTTTTAAAATTTTTTGTCTATTTGTTGAACTATTTCAAAAATTGAATGTTTTGTTAACATCCTGCCATTTTTGACAGGGGTTATATACTAGTAATAATATAGTTTACGAGCCTATACGTATAGTACAGACTTGTAGAGAATGATTCGGATACTTACCAGATACTATTGACAGTGGTTCATGACATTAGGTTACCAAATATGTTACATTTTATCCAGAATGTAATAATTTAATCTTACTTAGACACAATGTTTCATCATATTACACATTGGATTTTTGCTACAATATTCTGAATTTGTTGGAAGATGCTTCATAATCTATACTAGACAGATAATTTTTTATTCTGGTTATTTTCGTTTTCGATATTATTATCATTATTACGTTTCAAGATATATCGTTTTTAGGTGCGTTCGTAATTATATAATACGTAGCACCTATAGTTGTCGTTCAGTCCGTCCGTCTGTCCGTCCGTCTGTCCGTCCGCATATAACAACGTAAAAACTACCCAACCGAATCGTTTGAAATTTAAAATACATAATTATTACATAATTTTGTCGAGTCATTTCAAATTTTATGAAAATCGGATGCATAGATCAATTACAGGAGCAATCAAAAGTATTCCATTACATTACGGTCAATGGGGAAAAAAGTTTCAAATGCATTTTAATCATTTGAAATTTAAAATACGCAATTATTACATAATTCTGTCGAGTTATTTCAAATATTTTGATAGTCGTGTGCATAGATCAATTACAGGGGCAATCAAAAGTATTCAATTACATTATGGTCAATTAGGAAAAAGTTTCAAATATATTCTATACGTTTGAAATTTAAAATACATAATTATTACATAATTTTGTCGAGTTATTTCAAATTTTATGAAAATCGGATTTATAGATCAATTATAGGGACACTCAAAAGTATTCCGTTACATTACGGTCAATGGGAAAAATGTTTCAAATGCATTTTAATCGTGTTACACTCATACGAACTTAATAAAATTTATATGCAACTATAAAGTACATATTATAATATACATCATACATAATTTGTGGTGCAAAGAACATTTGTTATTGATTTACAAGGCCACACAAAAGTATTACATTATATAATGGTATAGGAAGAGCATTGTTTGATGAGCGTTTTAATTGTAATTCACTATTTACAATTTTATGAGATTGACATATGAAAGTAATATTTTTAAAACTTCGTTATCGTACGAACGCACCTAATTTGCTACGCTTCACGTGCAACTTCCAACTTGTTTTATTTAATCATACATGGTGAATACATGTAATTGTGAATAGATTATCTTAAAGTATTGTCTGTTACTTTTCAGTTTCCATTCTTTTTATTTAAATAGCATGAATTTGCTTAAGGAGACAAGGGACCTTTAAAATACTTTTCTTTTATTTTTAAAATTGCACTTTAAATTTTATTCAAGGGTACATTATATGCATTATAAAATATATTTATCACAAAAAAATGTAAAAATTTTGAAAAAAATAGGGAAATTGGTGTAATATTTTAGATTTAACGAGAACGTTTCAAAATGTCCCATGCGCATTCTATATCAATTAAAGTCTCCAATATTATTTATACAAGTTCGATTTAGATATATAAAGAAAACTGTGCATTGAATTTCATATATCTGAACATAAAGGTGAGAAAAAAATATTTTCTAAATTTTTCTGAAATTTTGAGCATTTTTGAACCCATTTTTACATTTAACTACTTATAACTTTTACAATTATTTTTGTTTTCAAAAAACCATGCACAGTTTTATGACATATATTGTGATGAATTACTATAAAAAATTTCAAAGCAATCAGGGAAAAAATAATGCGCATGGAGCATTTTGAATAGTTCTCATTAAATCACAAATATTAGAAAAATTTCAATGTGTTTGTCAAAAATAAATTTATTTTACATTTTTTTGACATAAATATGTGCTATAATGCATATAATGTACCCTTCAATTACATTTAAAGTGCAATTTTAAAAATAAAAAAAAAATGATTTTGAAGGTCCCTCGTCCCCTTAAATAAATAAGAAAAAACGTCGAATGTTAAAGCAGATGACTTTATATTTTATTGCAGACAAATAAAGCGTAGGATTAATTATAGTTCAAAACATTCAAAATATTTAAAATGCAGTCGTAAAATTGAAAAACGAACAAATAACTGTAAGTTTTCATCATCGATTTTTTATAATAAACGCGTAATTTAATTCCCCAAAGCTTCATCAAAATTTGATATATATATTTACAATATATAGGTACATATATGTCATCTTTCTTTTTAATCTTGAGTCAGTTCCATATTAAATATTAATTTCAGGAAGAACTCAACTAAAAGAAAAATAATATTAATATTAATACATTTATTTAAATAGATTTTTACTGATACATGTAAAAGGCAAAATGTTAGATTTTAAATATTTTTGAATTAAATTAAATCGCTTGCTACGTAACTCTAAAAAATTTCAAAGACATAAATCTTTATTGGTATTAATATTTTTTGTTCGCATTTTCCTTTAAAGAATAAATTTTTCTTAGATTTTAAAAAGGATAAAATCTTACAGTTTGTTTTATTTCTTAAAAATGTGATTGATTATTAGGAAAATAAAATCATTTCGTTAAAAATTTTATTCACGATGTTATTTATTAAAATGTATTAAACGCATTTTGTGTTATACCACAATACTTTATTTTTAATAGCACAGTACATTACTTTAATAGCATGGAAATTTCTTCATTTAATACCGCGATAATAAATGTGACTTCTTAATATTAATTGTAATACATTTTATTTTAAATAACTTTTATTACATTTGAAGTTATAAATTATCATCACCATTAGAAGAAGGGAAGTGGATAAATTTTGTTTTCTTATAAAGTACGATATCTAAAAGTAATAGCATTAAATATTAAACAATAAATATAACATCATACAAATGTATAATGAAGAAAATAATAAAGTACCTGTTTAGTTTGTATAAATTATTTTGTAACTATACTTTATAATTATTTGTTTTATATTAAGTGACATCTACAGATCAAAACTGAACATAACTTTTAAGTGTTCAATAGCTGTATCAGCCTGTTGATGCACATTTAAATTTCTCAAATTAAAAAAAAAAAAAGGTGAAAAACAGTATATAAATGTTTTACCACTTTTTGTTTTATATGATATTTTTGAAAGACAAAATTATAACTCGCATGCCAATTTTTATGCTTTTCCATAATTAATTGCATATACTCTAAAAATACCAACTATATTAGAACACAAACAAAACATTAGTTATTAGCAATATAATCCTGCAATGAACACTTCTACTCCCCAATACAAATTTTCTGCCAAATGTGATTATTTGTTTTATCTTTACCAGTAACCTTATAAAATTTGCAATTTTAATGTTTCTTACTGCAGATTTACGTTGAAAATACCTTTTTGGCTGTTAAATATAATCTAAACATATTAAGTAAATTAAAACTGAGTACAAAGTTAGTTGCGGACTATAGAAACCCACCCATTGCTGCATTCCAACACAAATTTTCAGTCACTTGTTACCATTAGTTGTTGATTAATCAGTAGTCATCTAAATTTGACCATATTAAAGGACCTTACTTGACTAACATTGAATATATCCTCTCTGCTCTGACATGCATTATAAATATGTCAAATAAATTAAAACTAAAACTAAAAGTTAATTGGTAGCAATAGAATCCTGCAACCTCCCCTTCTCCTCCCCAATACAATTTTTCTGCCATATGTGATTATTAGTTGCCGCTTTATCAGTAGCCTTGTAAAATGTGCAACTTTAAAGTACCTTACTTAAGATTAACGTTGAAAACGTTTGCTTTTACATGCACTCTAGTCATATTAAGTAAATTAACCCGAGAGTAGTCGCGTCTTTTTTTAGAACATTAGTAGCCGCTCTCGGTCTAGTTGTCGCTGTTTCTAGTAAGCCGAAAATAGAGGGGAAATTCGTCGGTGTTACTGGAACGGAGAAAACGGAGAAAATAGGAGGACAATATTGATTCAACTTTAAAATATACATTTTACAGTAGCTGTTTATTTTATTTAAATATGTATTTAATTCGCATATAAATACATAGTTTTAATAACGCTTTTTTTTCGAAATATAGTAAAAATAAATAATAGTAAATACATTCATTGAATTGCTGATTTCGCATTGAATTACTAAATACAATAAATTTACAATAAGAAATCTTACTTCATAATAAAAATGTATTTTTTTTTTCCTTTAAAGAGAAAGAAGAGGTTTCGTATACGTTAAATAAGTAATAAATAATTTATTAAAATTAAATGTTTAATTTGAATAAATTTTAGAATGCAGATTTTAAATCTTAAGATAAATAAATTATTTTCATAAAGGATCCGCTGAAATGTTAATTTTCATGGTACTCCACATTTTAATAAATCATTCAATTAACAGTTTCGATTTATGCAATTTTCATTTATTTCATTTTCGAATATTTATTTAAATTTTTTCCCCAGACTTCATAGCATAATAGAGAAGTAAAAAATATATTAATAGGAAAATAAAAATATAGCAAATTGCTCTAAAATTATAAAGAAGCAACAATCTTTCAATGAAATGAGTTTTCGCAAGCAGATTTTAAATTTTGTTACTGATAAATTATTTTAGAGAACAAAACCTGAAATTAAAGGGATATATAGAATAAAAATATTAATTAAAATAAATTTTCAATAATACATTTAATAGTAAGCTATTACTATTACAATATATTGGTCTTTTTAGAATATTCATAAAAATATTAAAAGCAGTATTTTTTTTTGCCTGAAATTTTAAATGTATTGCAATAATTTAACTGGAATAAATTTTATCTCGCAGACTGTAATACATTATTTGGAAAAATAATTTGATAAATGACAAAAACAACTGGCACCAGGAGCCACTGTTTATAATAATAAGAATAAACAGGTTTTCTGGGTCTTTATTAAAAAATAGGTATTTTAATTTACAGTATAGATTTAAATAAATTAAACAAAAAAGCTTACCAATTAAAATAATACCATATAAACAATAGCTTATTATCCAAGAAAGATTTTTATTTGGATAGCTTCTAATCTGCATTAGAAAATCGACAATATTTTGCATACTGTATAAACATTACTTATATATATATATATATCAGAATAACAAATTACATTATTGAAAAATTTTCGATTTTGCATTGTTTTACTAAACGAAATGATTTTCATTTTGGAAATGAAGCAACTTTAATTTCTTGTTTCCCGCAATTTCTATTTTTTTTTTCTTTACTAAGGGTTTAGCAGAGTATTGCGCTTTCTCTCTCTCTCTCTCTCTCTATATATATATATGTTCCGTAAATCAATCGAAAGCACGTTTTTTCAAAAAATAACAATAAACTTCCTTTTTTCCATATTTTTTTTATAATTTGATTAATTATTCCTGTAATATATTCAGTGGAAAAAGGGGGGGATGTTCTATCTATAGGGGGGGGGTCATCTATAGTTTTTTCGCGCGTATTGACTTCATCGCTAATATAACACTTTTCAAAATCTTAAAAACTTCCTGAACATTTAAATAGAACTTGCAAGGTATTCTAAAAAACACTTGACTAAATATATCAGCAAAACGAAAAAAGGAAGACAAAACTAATAGAGAGAAACCTTGATAGGGAGAACCCTCACTTCCTGGAAACTTACCCCTTGCAGAATTCGGGGATATCGGAGAGAAGGACCAAGAGGGGGGAAAACAGACAACACGAGTAGCCGAAACCCGGTGCTTTAGACCAATTTAAACTTTAGAATACGGTAAAAAAAGTGAGAAAACGAAGGAATGACTTTCAGTTTGTATTATACAAAAATTCGGACAATCAAGGTCAGCTACGTGGAATTTCGTAATTTTAACTTTAAGGGAAAATGAATAATAAGCAGATAAAGAATTTCGGCGACGGATTTACCAAGGCGACTACTCGCGGGTTAAAATTGATAAAAAAAAAGTCACCCTGGGACCATTGTAACGAGTACATCTGATCCCTTGACTTTGGCACGAAACTCTTGCCCATATTCTTAGAAGAAGCGAAAATGTCTGTGTGCTTTTGAATTTTAATTGTGTCTATTTGTTGCGTTGGACAAATGGCGTTGATGTGATATAGCCTGTTGTTGGGGATTGCGAAAGAAAAAAGAAAGTGTAATGGGATTGGAAGGGTGATTGACGAGAATGTGAACGAGGGTTTTAAAATTTATTTTTATTTATGTGTGTAAAGTCTTAGTTGTAAATTTTTAGAATGTATATAATGTATGTGTAAATTAGTTTTGTTGTGTTGAATAAAAGTTCATTATGAAAATAATGAACCACATAGCTCATTTTAGCGAAACGCTCACCGGAACACTGTGATAAACCGAGCGTCGTTACACCATAGAACCCCGGGTACACGACATTTCGGTCCCGCCATTTCGGTCCCGCCATTTCGGTCCCGCCGTTTCGGTCCCGAGACATTTCGGTCCCTGGACATTTCGGTCCCGAGACATTTCGGTCCCTGGACATTTCGGTCCCGAGACATTTCGGTCCCGAGACATTTTGGTCCCGAGACATTTCGGTCCCTGGACATTTCGGTCCCTGGACATTTCGGTCCCTGGACATTTCGGTCCCTGGACATTTCGGTCCTTAATCATTTTGGTCTCTTGCGATTTCGGTCCATTGCTATTTCTTTACCCGCCACTTTATAACTTGGTTTCTCATTGATGAAGACCCACTAAACGCTTAAGCTCAACATTGTTCGGGCCTTTTTTAATATTTTTATTCTACTGCCCCCCCCCTTCCCTCAAATTTTATACAAAGCTGAATATAATAGTCCAATAAGTTTAATCTATTATAACTCGTGATAATAAAATCACAGCGAGTTGTAAATTGGATTAAACAATGTTATATAATTTTACACTGTCTTTATTATTATTATTTAACAGGATAAATATTTTAAGTTTAATCATATATTTTTTGTATTAGGTATTTTATCTATACTATAAACTATTATTTTTATTGATTAATTTTTATTTTTATTGATTGTTTTCGCACACTTTCTTAGAATCTTTAAATTAGGGATTTCGTAACTAGGCGTGCTAAAAAAAAATTTGTTAAAAAAATAAAAATGCTCCAACGACCTTTTTTATGTAATAATAATTATTGGTTGCATTTTTTTTTTTTTAACAGTTTTTTTACCTTATGAAGACAATTTTTGTGAGTTGATTTTATTGAAAGTGGGCCTATTTCTTTGTAATAAAATGATTATTTTTTAATTTTATATAATAATGTAACTATTATTTTAAATAATTTTATTTTCGATTTTTAACTGACAAAACTAAGCTTTTTTAATTTATCGTTTATTTACTTATTTCCATTACCTTTTCGCTCCCACTTTCACAGAAAAAAATTGACAATTTTTATTTTAATTTTATTATTAATTGAATAAATAGTTTTAAATTTCAACAACTTTAAAAAATAAATAAACAGGTAAACGATAAGCTTCAGTTTATAACTACTACAAAACACAATGATAAATTGAATATAAAACAGATTATTTATTGAGTTTATGTAAAGTAAAATTCGAAATGCATATTAATAATTTTATCAATTTAATTATATAAAGATTCATTAAATTAAAAATACATAAATTTAATAAAATATTAATTTGATTTTCATTTTAAAATCACTAACTGTTTTGAGATTTAATTTATAGCAATTATTCATCACCATAAGTTATTATTCAAAAAATGTTATTTATTTCAAAAAAGGAAATTATTATTATTATTATTTTGAAAAGTAACGTAACGTAATAATTAATTAAACATAATAATGCAACACTGTAACAATGCGTAAAAATATTTCTTAACAGGTTTAAGTAACATTATTATCCAGATGCAGATTTAAATTTTTTGAAACAATTTTATAGTTTACATTTCGCAAAAATCACTCATATATTAATTATTATATTTAAAGAGTAAGAAAAATATGATAAACTAACCAATAAATGAATAAATAACATATTTATTTTGAGAATCCTTATCATTTTTATAAATCCTAATGAAGTTAATAACATTATAGTAACTGAAATTTAAAAAATATGTTTTTTTCATTTTTGCTATAACTTCTATATAGTTCTTGTACTAGATTTTAAACTTGATAAATAAGTCACTTAAACAATTAATAGTTAAAATAATTTTGAATCCTTATTAATAAATATGTTTGATAAAAATAATTTAATTTTTGAGAATTTTTTAATTTAACAACATAATTATTAATGCTTTCAAATTTTCTAAGATGATGTTAATCATTTAATAAAATAATGTATAACATTAAGTAAATAACAAATCAAAACCTTGTGCCGAGAATTTTTAAACACTTTTTTTTATGTTGGTGTTCCTATAAAATTGGAAATGTATGCATATAAGTATCAGCTAAGTACTACGATTAACCTCTTTTAAGCAAAAATTCTGCATGTCAATCAATTGTCAACGCCCATTTGAGCAAATAGTCATCTTTATACAAGATAGCTAGAAGAGCTAACAAGGAAGGTCTCCATTGGGGGCATACTCAGATTTTTTTGAAAAAAATACGAATTAAACTACTCATGTAGGTAATAAAGGATCAGGGAAAATTAACGGCGGAATTACATTATTAGATATGTAAAAAAATAAAATAGTTTGGAATAATTGGCGTGAAAAGCTGAAAGCGACGCGGGATTTGGCGAGCAGTGCATTTCCTCGCCAAAAGCAGACGATTTTAACGAATCTGAAAATTGATTTCACTGTTAAAAATCTGCAGCATTTACTGCAACGTCACTCCACTACTTTTATAGAATATCTCTCTTCTGACCAATGAGAATGCTCCATAGCACGGTGAATTGACCGTGTCATACACTGTTAAAAATCTGCTGCATTTTGTTGCAACGCACTCCACCGCTTGTATATAATATCTCTATTCCAACCAATGAGAAAGCTCCCTTTCACGGCCAAGTAACCGTTTTCTATACAAGCAAGGGAGTGCGTTGCAACAAAATGCAGCAGATTTTTAACAGTGTATTTTTCAATTTGGAACAATTTTAATCAATTTAAATTGTGTTTTAAATGATAAAATATATTAATTTCATTTTGTTATAAGTACATATAAACGTATATGACAAAATTACACTTAAAGTAAAGTAAAAATGCAAATCTAAAATTACTTAAACTAAACTTATTTAAATAAATTGAACATAGAAAGTTTTTTCTTTGACAAGTATTCGAAGCGTAAAAGCGTATTTTTCAAAATTTCGTTTTTTCGCCAACCGGAGATAAATCGCCAAATAAACGAAATTTTTATTATTTTTTTACGGACGTTATAAGGAGGTTCCGCCGAAATTCTTTTTATAAACATATATAACTATATGAGAAGAACATTCTGTAATTTTTTCAGATTTTTCTGAGTATGGCCGTATGGAGACCTTCCTTGTAAGTACTAGCTTTAGGTAGTTAGCTTTATTCTACGTATCTTGATCTTTATACACTTGTCAGATGAAACCCTTATTCTTTACAATGCCCTTTATACTCTGGAGTTCAAATGCGGACGGACCTCCCACATAATCGCTGGCATTTTTTAGACGAAATATGAATGTTTTGAAAAGAACAGCATTTCTCGGTGTTTTTTATTCCTCTTGCTGTTATCTTCATTTCAAACGCTTTTAGTATCAATTAAACCAGTATAAAAAGTAGAATGGAATATTTTTTATCCTTATTATTACAGCTTATGAATGACATTGAAATATTCAAAACTTATAACATAACTAAATAAGATTGTTAGATAAGATATTTACCACCTAGACATAATATTTTAAGTTACCTTTTTTAATTTAACTTACTTTGACAGAAGGCTTTTTTTTTCATATTTTTTATGAGGGTTTTTATATTTTAATGTTAAAAATAATTATTTTATATAATAATATCAGCTTTAAATGAAATGACAAATTTCAATACGCACTACATTAATAATTTTGTAATTAGTTTCCTTAAGCTGGTTTTAGAAAATTTAACAGATGTGTTGTGTAAATGTGATATATGCATAAAAGTATGGCAATATAATTTTTTTGCTGTTGCCGTTGTTTTGGAAAATATTAATAAAAACAGGGAAGCGTCAATATAATAAACATTCTAGATTGTAATAATAACAAGAAAAAAAGAACTGTTGTCATGAAAAAATAATTGCTAATAATTCAAGATGTAATTCATTTTTCTAAAATGTAAAAAAAAAAAAAAAAAAAAAAAAAAAAAAAAAAAATTTAGGTTACAAATCATTTTAATAATTATTTCTGCTCGTGTCATTATTTATGTAATAAAATAATTGCAAAGCTAACTACCTCCACGTGTTGCAATCTGGAAACTCTTTTCTTAATTTAAAAACGGAAAAGTTTAAAAGGAAAATAAATGCTAGTAACCAAAAACAATATATAAAAAATGCCATAAACAAAAAGAGGATTCAATGATAATTTTGGCACAGGGGGTAAAATACCACCAGATACAGATGTTTTTTATTTATTTCAACATTTTTGCTCCTATGCGGGAAGTGGCGGGGGTGCAAAATAATGAAACACTTATAATTCTGAAAATTGGCTTCAGCGATGAAATCCTATAATATGCTAAGTGTCAGAATATAAATTCCATATAACAATAACTCTTTCTTTTCTCCTGACAATTTAAAAGCCTTTGTCTCCCTGGAGAGGAAACATGCATCTCAGAAGTTAAGATTTTATAACTATTATGGGGTGTGTTAATATCATAAGTTAATTGGGTTATTTTATAAATTTAGTTATGAGTTTCCAAGTTAACTTCCCCATTTCCTCGTTCAAGAATTCAAAACATTCTGGCAATTTTAAAAAATGCCATTCATCTGTGAATTTTTTTCAGAAACCTCCATCGATATCTAAATAATTGATCAAGTTTTGGGGTACTTGTTACTTCTAATTAATCGCATTACACTAAAATTTTATGCGACTTTCAGTTAAAAAACCAGTGTTGAATTCAGACACTTTTCTCCGGGAGGGACTTCTGTGGCTCCGGGGGGGATAACACTTTTTTACCACTGAAAACACAAAATTTCAAATTTTCCGGTCGGGGGTAATTGATAGCTCCGGGGGGGGGGAGGAATGACCTGCCCCTGAGTTCAGCACTCTAAAATGTTCTTTATAAAATTATGTCAGATATTTCCCGTGCACAAAATTTCAGCTTGCTGGAGAAGGGACCGAAAAGTCCAGGGACCGAAATGTCTCGGGACCGAAATGACCATGGACCGAAATGTCTCGGGACCGAAATGTCTCGGGACCGAAACGTCTTGGGACCGAAATGGCCAGGGACCGAAACGTCTCGGGACCGAAACGTCTCGGGACCGAAATGGCCAGGGACCGAAACGTCTCGGGACCGAAATGTCTTGGGACCGAAACGTCTCGGGACCGAAATGTCTCGGGACCGAAACGGCGGGACCGAAACGGCGGGACCGAAATGGCGGGACCGAAACGTCCTGCTTCCTATTGACGATGTCTTATATGCAGGCATGTCGAGCATACAAGTCAGATGTATGTTGTTTTATAAATAGGGCTTTAACTGCTATAGGTCCCGAAGCAACTACCGAAGCAACTACCCTTAAAATTTCAAATGCCTAGTATATAACTCGCTCAATGGAAAAAGGTGTGTTAAATTAACATTGGAAATACTACATTGGAAGCATTGGAAATACTGCCTCTGACAATAAAGTTCGGTGAAGGATTTCAGAACGATTGATCTAGCAACACTGGGGAAACAAAGCTCTGCATTTGCATAGAGGCAAGTGTTGACTATCCTCCCCCACCGTTGTTCAGTTGAGCGTCGTTTATGTTCTGTGTAAGACGTGCTTTACTAAGTGCTTGTTCAGTGTGTCGGTTCTTAACTGAGAACAGGAAAATAAACGAATAAAAGAAAAGATTAAAGTTTGGTTTTAAGCTTTGCAAGACACCGAAAGAAATTCATGAGGAATGGTGCAAATTGAACACCTACCATACTCGCCAAATCTCAATTTTCCAGACTTCTTCCTGTTTTCACGACTCAAACTCTCTTTGAAAGAGATTTGACCATATTGCTGACATCCAACGAAACGTGACGAAGCTTTTGAACTTCATTCCAAAAGAAGACTTCTTGCGATTTTACCCAGGACATGGTTAGCAGATCTGAGCTTCGCATAGTTATAAGAGATGACTATTTTGAAGGATGGTATGGTAAGTTTTGTTAATATTTCATCTACATTAATGCTACAGGCCTATTCACCGAACTTTATTGTCAGAGGTAGTAAATAAATCATAGCGCTGTAATGCTAAAATTTAATAATTTGTAATTCCTGGTATGGAAATTTTAAAAAAGACATATTTAGAAGAATGGAATACTATAATTTATATATCTATATATCTATATATATTGATAATTAATATATAACATATGATAAATACTGTATTTTACTATATTACGTTAAACACCTAAATAAAAGTTACATCATCTCAAGTTTTCTTTAAAAATAACTGAGATGATTTGAACGATGATTCGGATGATGATGAAAACTTTTAATTCATAAGTGATTATGAGACAGTTCATAAATATTTGTTTCCTTAAAAATTATATCAAACGTTTTCGATGAACATGGCTACATTCTTTACATTTTATATATTTATTAATTAATTTATTTTAAAAAAAAAATAAGTATATATATTTCATCGCAACACAATTTTTCTTAAATCTTGGTGAATATATTTGTCGAAAATAACTATTCAATTTTTTTAAATAATTAATTACAGAAAATTATCGTTTATAATCACGATATTATTTTATTAAAGCATATTATATGTAACATACTATACAAGATAATGTAACATTTAACATTTCAATTTTATGACCTAAAATGCAATATACTTTATTCATAAATTCTAAAATGGCACACAGAATATGAAAATAAGTTTCAAGAACATTTTTTATAAAAACGGAGCTTAATTTATTCAAAATCAAAAATAAATAAATGGATAAGCATTTTATTTTTCACACTCAGACTAACCACAAATAATGAATTAATTTATATAGGATTATGATTGGAAAAGTTTTAAGAAATTATAACAAATATTCAGTATTTTTAACTTTTTATTACATTAATATCATATTTAAGAATATGTGATTTCAATTTGCATACATTCGAAATTTAAGACTCAAATTATTCTAGATTTGACTTTTCAAATGCATTTATATACTAAAAAATGAAGGAATTTTTTAAATAGTGTTAAATTTTAATGTAATCTTTATGCTCAAATAAATGTAAAAAGTTAGCGTATAATAATTGAATAAAATATTGTTTTAAACCTAATTTCAGATGCCATAAACATATTAATGAACAAATAATATTTAAAATAATTCAGTTAATATTTTCTTGAAATATTCATTTGTATTTATTTATTTATTTATTTATTGAAAAGTTTTTTACAATAACATACTCTTTATTCCCATAGGTGAGCAATGGAAATGGGCTGGGCACATTGCAAGAAGACAAGACAATAGATGGAGCACAAATATACTACAGTGGAATCCCAGAGATGTAAAACGACCAAGAAGACGATCACAAGTAAGATGGAGTGACGAAATTAGAAAAGTGGCTGGTGTAAATTGGATGACGAATGCAGTAGACAGAAAACATTGGAAAAATCAGGGGAAGACCTACATCCAGCAGTGGATCGAAAATGGTTGATGATGATGATGATATATATATACATATATATATTAAAAAATTATAACAACTATTTGAAAAATATAATTCTAATCAATTTAACATGTTCTATTAAGATTTAGAAGACGAACAATTTCCCGATTTAAGTTTCCCGTATACAGTTTCAAGTTGAACAATGCAATTGGTCAGCAAATCGTTTAAAAATATTTAGCTCGACGCAGCTGCGGTCGTTCGATAGCTTCAGAGCCCTAAGCTAAATCTTTCCGCTTTTTGAAGTCTTTGATTTAATGAATTTTACTTTCAAATTTGTCTGGCTTCAATTTTTGATTTGTCTCCCAACCCGGCCTCCGCTACAAACTTGGCTATTCGGGATGTGGGTCGGGATCTTTGAAAGTGGCTTCCACTGGAGAGTTACAAAAACAATTGACCATAGTCGTTAAAAGAAGAAAATCTAAACCCTCATAGCATGCATGGTCACAGTGACGTCACAATGACGTCCCTGTGAGTCACTTTGGTCACATCACATCTGTGACGGAAATGCCACCACTCAGTGACGTCACATTGTGACTAATGTGATTTTCTAAAAATATTTCACAGTTCGTCACAATGTTAATGTCAAAGTAGTCACAAATGACACATTTTTCACAAATTGGTCACATTGTGACGTCACAAAGTGGTCACAATGTGACGTCACAAAAAAGCTCTAAAACGGCCATAACGACTTCAGATTTTAGTCACTGTGACTTCACATTGACGTCACGTGACGTCACATCGACAATCGATGGTCACAAAGTCACAATGTGACATCACAACGACGTTGCAGTGACGTCACCATGTCTTACACGGGAAAGAATACGGACATTAAAAGATGAAAAGCTAAAGAATTACAAACGATAAAAATAAAGGAAAATTCCGGACATTATAAGGTCTATTTTCTTTTGAAAACAAGAACAATTTTCGAAATGGTTAATTTTTTTTTATAAATTAAGTTTAAAAATGTATTGAAATATATTATAAGTAATCAAATTAATGAATAAAATTCATTTTTTTTTCTTATATTTGAATTTTCTTATATTTCAGGGTACTTGTATAATTTTATTCTACAACTCAGAAAATCATCCCCTCACATATAGAATTATCCGGGAATTTTATTTTTATTTTTTAGCATTTATATAGATAACTATATTCGATACATGGATGAATTGTGTTAATAAGTTGAAAATGTTTTTTTCGCACATTAACGGAAAAACTAATATGTCGTGTTGATGCACTTTAAAAGAGCTCAGTTAAAAATGTTAGATAATATTTCCACAAATTGTACTACTGAAGTTTTGTTTCATAGATTTTTTTTTCATTTGAAATTCCATTAATTTCTGGAGATGAGTAGAAAAAAGAATGCTTTCTGAATTCGTGAGTGACGAGGAAGAGAATGTATTAAATATTCATAAAGCGTTTTAAATTTCATAATGTTTTCAGATTTTTTTTTCTTTTTTATAATGAAATTGCTCCTTTTTAGATAAATTAACATCCATAATAGTCACATTTACGATTACATTTATGTACATTTATGTTTCAGACAAGACAATTAAATCGGAGACATCAGGAAATTATCTCCCGGAAAGTACTTAGGGTTTAATGTATGTCATTTATTTTCATAAAAAGGCTTTATTTAGAAAGTTCGTTTTTTCGATATTCATAAAGCTTATTAGAATCTCCCTCATCAGCAAGATAAAGAAAAAACAAAAATTGCCAGGAATTAGCTTAATGCGTAGCAAATAAAAACATTTTGTTATTAAAAAGGATCCTATTACTTATTATTAAAATGTTAAAAATGATTATGTTTATTAGAGTTTTATCCCTTTCGACCTATGTGGTCACAAATATGTTCCTTACTTTTAAAATGCCTTAAACTAGAAATAACTTATGCAGATACGTAAATAGCTCATGATTATGTTTATGAAAAATCATAATCACTTTTGTATAATCACTTATGTTTCAGCAAAAAGTAACAATAATAAGAATGAAAGTTTCATTAATTATTACCAAATTGGCGTTTTTAAAAAAATTCAAACATGTATTTCACTCTTTAAATTTCCCTTAAGGACTTCTTTTCTTAAATAGTAGTTTGTGATAAAAAACAAAAATACAATTAATTTAATTACATTATGTTTCTGTAAAAAACAGATTCGTTAAATTTCAGTAAGTCGTAACTTCTGTGATTTCGAAAGCTACTTTTAGTATTGTCAGCGTAAAAGTATTTTTTACCAAAATCGGAAAAAAAGACTTAGTGCATAAAGATTTATATTATGGTAATTTAAATAAGCAGTGAAATCTCGTTGAACGGCCATCTCTATATACATTCATTCTTCATATATCTCTATCAACTATGCTTATATCCTTTAATTAGGGTCAATATAGAATACAGAATATTGCACGTACTACTATATTTGGATACAGCCCCTCGTTTTTTTGCTTCATTTTGGGAATAATTTCAGAATTCTCAAACCATGTTTTTCAGACTTTCACAAAAGTTGCTTTATGCATTTAGCTAAGACAATATGCAAATGAAATTTTGATAGCATTTACATATGCGCAGTGAAATATTTTTTAGTAAACCTGCTCGTTTTTCTTAAAATTAATATTATTTTTTGTGTACAATGTCGTTAGTCATATTTTCGGAAAAAGAATATTAATTTACATTAAAAACTCTATGTCTTATAAGAACAAATCTTATAAGAAAAATTATAAGAAAATTATAAGCAAAAATTGAGGCTGTTTTTATAAAAACCTTAATTTTTGTTAGAGTATCCCTGCATCCTTCATAAAAATGAATTTTTTTATTACAATAAGCCACTTAAATGCAATCGAAAATTTGAACGAATATTCTACATTAGCTTTGACAGCGTTATCCAAAAGTTATTCGTTCTTTTTAAGTTTGTTGACGGTCCTCTATGGATTTTCGTGGGATAAATCTTCACAGAAATGCATTAGATGTACAATGTACAATTATGTTTACACACTTGCAGTTTCAGAATATTTCCTTATGTGTTTATGTAGATATTTAACAAAATGCCTAAAATGGAAAGTGGCCGGTCACTTTTGACCATATAGTGTGTATGAGTACCGAATAGGAAAATTAAATTCAAAGAATGTGCAGTAGGTACTTGAAGAGGATCATACCCCGCAATGTAACAATCAGCAGTTTAAAAATTGGGTACAATAATTATTACAAATGAACTTTTCGTGAAAGATGGGGATCGCGAAATGGAAAAATTCTTACTCATAGGACCTCGTGCTGTGGTACATGAATAAACAGTTTTATAGAATTCTTAATTTGTTAGAGGTGTTTGTGTCGCTTTTTCTGTATTTTTCTGTGTTGATTGATAACAAATGTTTTAATTGATGAGATTACGCGTTATGTCACGAAACGTCTTCGTATTATGCAGTAATTTTAATGTGTTTTATGTGATTTTAGCCAATTACTTTTATTGACCACACAAAAGCCAGAATTTAAAAATTTTGGGATTTAACACGAGAATTGTTAATAGCAATCATTTTGACTGCATTATAATATATGTAATTCTATGTGAGCTAGAAATTTCTGTGAAAAAGAGTAAAATAAATATATCGCATAAAATTCGTTATATAGATAAGTTATTAAAAGAATCTTGCCCAGTTAAACTAAGGGCAGTGAGCTCAGAGGCTTTTTAAACCAATTGTACCCTGATAGTATGCATGGTCAGAGTGACATCACAATAACATCACTGTGAGTCACATTTATCACATCACATCTGTGACCAAAATACCACCAATCAGTTAAGTCACATTGTGACTAAGATGTGAATTTCTTAAATTTTTTTAGAAAATTACAAATATTCTTCAAAACATGTTATTTACTTTGAAAAACATGTTTCTAGCAATTTAAATATCGTCGCTTTTTTCACAGTTTCGTCACAATGTTAATGTCAAAGTAGTCACAAATGACACATTTTTCAGAAATTTGTCATACCGTGACTTCACAAAGTGGTCACAATGTGATGTCACAAAAAAGCTCTAAAACAGCTATAAAGACTTCACATTTTAGTCACTGTAACTTCACATCGACAATCGATGGTCACAAAGTCACAATATGACTTCACAACGATGTCGCAGTGACGTCACCATGTTTTACAGGTATAATGACCCTCGAAAAACAAATTAAGAGGGCTATTAAGTCTCCCATCTCCCCATTATACTTAATTATTGAACCACTAAAACTACTCAGGTATACGCCTTATTCCACATAAAATCCATTTATCTAATTTAAGAGGGGGGGGGCGTAATAATTCCACGTCTCCCTCTTTGTATATAATCAGTAAACCCCAAAACGTATTCTGTGATTAGTCTTATGAGAAAGAAACTTTATCCAAATTTTGAAGTAAATTAGACAATTCTGCTTAAATCCCTATTTATCAAATTTAAGGGGAGGATAATCGCCCCTCTCTCTTTTATACTTAACAATAGGACCCTTAAAACTAAACTGTGTGGCATCTTTTAATGATGAACAGATATTCAAAAATTGAAGCAAGTCAGTAAATTCTGCGTAAAAAAGCCCACTTAACTAAATATTAAGCAGGTTTATCCTCCCCCTGCCCATTTTTTTTCTTTTTATACTTAGCTAAAAACAACCAAAACAAATCATAAATGCTTTATATCAGAATAACCCTATATCAAAAATTTGAATGAGATCTGATAATTCTGCATGAACACCCCATTTATCTACATTAAAGTGGGGCAATTTGTCCCGTTTTCTACACTTATACATCCAATGAACTCCCAAAACTAATCAGGGAAGCGCTTTATCAGAATAAATCTATCTCGAAAATTTGAAGCAAATTAGGTTTTTTTTATCTTGTGCTATCGACTTTCGTATATACACTGTAAAAAAAATCTGCAAAGGTACTAAACCTTTTCTAGGAAACTGGGATTCCAAGAACTTTTCCTGTAATGGTAACAGCAAAAATTCAAGTTTCAGAATCGATTACATGAATTTTTCCTGTTATCGTTACATGAAAAGTTCTTGGAATCCCAGTTTCCTAGAAAATGTTTAGTACCTTCACAGATTGTTTTTTACAGTGTACCTACGTTCATACATATATACATAGGCACATACATAAACTTTGAGCACATTAGCTCTTAGGCTTTAATAGTCTGTGAGCAAAAAAAAAAATTAAAAAAAAAATTAAAAAAAACAACTTCTAGGGCATATAATGTTTTAAATATAAAACTTGAATGAATTTCCCGGAGATTCTGGTATTAATTACATTATAGAGCAACAATACAGCCATACATATGTTTCATATTTTGAAAACAATGTATATTAAAAGTAACTTCAGTCCATTTACTTAACTTTAAAGTGTTTCGAAAACGTCATTAAGGATCATTTTATCTTTATCAATAAACCAAGGAAAATGTTATTCCGTCCCTTCTATTTTCATTACCACAACTGAGAGGAATAAAAACTGAATAAAAACTTTCTGAGATTAATGAGAAAAGTTTGGACGTTGCTTAAAACGTTTTCTCAAAAACAGAAAAATCTTGAAGTCGAACACAAACTTACCCTGCAGTTGAATGTTTTTCTTTTTTAATGAAAATTATGACGTTTTAAATAGAACGCCCTGTTTCTTAATTACAAAAAGTGTTATAAAATCAAAATAAACTTCTAAATAAAACATTAAAAAGTTAGTAAAAGGACATTTACTTGCTTAGAAATGAAAATTGATCATTTTAAAATTAAGTACAGTAATATCCCACTTACACGTCGGTTTAATAGTCCAAGAGCCGACCGCACAAAATCCTAAGCCATCGAGCACAATTTTTTTCCTTTATTGTATGGAAGAGTAGTAATGCAGGAATCTAATGATCTATGTCTGACGGAAGCGAAGTGGTGCATAATCCAGAAATTGCTACCACTAGTGGTTGATTCGTAGGCTTAGCTTTATGTTTTCCTGCACCCTGTTTTTCCATGTTTTGTTACTTTTGATTGTACGGCAAACACAATGCTAAGCCTACGAATCAACCACTAGTGGTACTAATTTCTCGCTTATGCACCACTTCGCTTCCGGCAAACATGCATCATAAGATTCCGCTGTTACTACTCTTCAACAAAATAAAGAATTTTTTATTGTGCTCGATAACTTAGGATTTTTTTGCGATTGGCTCTTGGACTAAAAAAGAAAGAAAAACGACGCATAAACAAGAGAGTCGTGGACCTCCGTGGCTGAGTGGTTAAGACATCACGCCGCTAATCGTGAGGCTGTGGGTTCGAATCCCACTGGCTCCATTGCACATACACTTTGTGTGGAGCTCCTGGTTGTACTTCTCTTGTATTGTAATATTTCCTTGTGTGCTATCTCGTCCCTATATATTGACGATGGCTTATAAGCAGGCTTCATGTCGAGCACACAAGTCAGATGTATGTTATTCAATAAACAATAAACAAGATAGTCGTATAAATGGAATCCAAGTAATTTTTATTTTTAATTAACGTTAAAATTTTAATTTAAAAATTTTAATTTAAGATAAAAGTTAAGACAATATTAAACTTTAAAGGGTGAAAAACCATGCAGAATGATGAAAAATACGAACCACTTGGACTGTTAATGCCTAGTCCCAATCTAAAATACGCTTGTCTAATTTTAAAGCTTATTATGATTTTTAAATACAGAGAGTTCTGTCGCATACGAACTACGCTAGTCATCTGCCTTTGAAACACCACAAACTCTAAAACCGCGCTAAATTTGATGGGCTTTTAAAAAATTGCAAAACAATGAACTACGTATCTATATAAATATATATCTAAGTGGATTTCTCCTTATAAAATGGTTTTCATTAATTTTCCTTTGATTAGGAAATTTTAAAGACGAATCAGCTGCTGTTAAACATCTACTAACTATTTACATGTTTGATTAAAGAAGATCAGTTAACCAGTGAAAAATACAGAGTCTGTGCCTCCTGGTATTTTTTGAACCGTGTTGTAAATATATATATTTATATATTAAAAAGGCATTTTAAATATCCATCGTTTAAATCTGATGTCATTTTCACTGATTTCTTAGTTCATTTTGAATATTCACGTGAAAATACTTTTGTTATTTGAAAGGAAATATTATTTGTCATGTTTTAGAATTCACAATAATTAAAAAAAAATCATATCAAATTATGAGGTAAATGTCTCGTCTAAATATATTTTTTTATTTGAATTGTTTTGCATAATTATTTGGTCATTTTAAATATGACGAAAAAAATAATGAACAATATATTTATATTTTATTTAAATTTGACGAAAAAAATGTGTTTTCCTTTTATTGAAACATTTGGATGGGCGATACACATTAAGCGAGTGAAACATTCATATTAGCAAGGAATAATATATTAATATGATTGATATAGTTATATTTTACCATTTCAACAATCGATTACTGAACTTTCAGGAACTTTGGATACAGTTCATTGAATAGGCTTGGTTAAAAACAATTTCTCTGAAAGGGATCATATATATATCACGAAAATGTCTATTTAGATTAATTGAAGGACTACCTTAATTGACTACCTTATTCATGCAGTCATGCTTGTGTACTAATTGCTATTGAAAAAAAAAGTTTGGATTTGTTTTGAAATGCAGATGGCCCCTTAAGCAAATTTTATGTACTTCACTTAAAAGTAGATTTTATTTCTAATCGGTGGTACCAATAGCTTTCTTCTTTAATAATTTGTTGTAGAGTCAGTACCGAATATTTACTCTTTTTTTTTCCATGACGTGCATTTTTAAAAGTGTATGAAGAAAGTAATGATTTATAAAACAAACCAGTTCTTCAAATGATATTTATAACATTAACATTTAAGAGGAATGAGAACTTAATACTAGTTTTATAATTTAACATTATCATAATTACTTTGACGTACTGTTTTATATCTTATCATTTTTATCTAAACTATAAGAGAATGAATATAATACGATAGATTACAATCGATAGATTACGATAGAATACAATAGAACTAATAAACTTTATCTAAGGTTTTAAAATACAATATTTAGCATTGTAACTTTTTTAGGCGTCGTTTTAGGATAGTATCCTTTTTTATTAAATTACATGTTAAACAAAATAGTTGTAAGCGTATATATAAAATGAGGCAAAATAGGATAAACAAATTGTAATTTAACAAATTATAACAAATTATAACACTTAGGAAATAAAAGTTTAATCACTATAACATATTAGATTCAGAATTAGATGACAAGAGTTTACCTGATTTAAATTTACCGGATTCAGATTCGAGTCTAAACAATGCAAATTGTCAGCTAATGATTTAATAATAATAAGCTAGTTGCAGATGCGGTTATTCGTCAACTTCAGAACCCCGAGCCAATTATTCCTGCTTTCGATATTTTTAATTTAATTAATTTCCCCTTTAAGGGTGTTCTTAACTGATCCGCTCAACAAGCGCAAAACGTTTTGACACATTCACAAATTCATTTTTTAACAGAAATATTTAAAATTTTAATGCTTGACTATGGAAGTGATTTCGAATTGAACTTATTTTTCCACTTTAGGATAATTAAATTAGTTATAGAGTTAGAAACTATTTCGATGACGCAATCACCCATTTTTCTCCTCCTTTCCGACCGGTTTTTCTGCTTTCGTCGGGAAATATGCTTAAAAGTGTCCACTTTGAAGGCTTGTTATGAGAAATCTATTGTGTTTTTCAAAAAACAGAAAATTGAGTGCAATTAGGCAGTTTCTGAATAATAACACATGCTATTTTCATCCATTTCTGAACGAAAATAAATTAAAGCATGTGTCACAAAGTTGCCCTTTTTGATTTAAGAGCACCCTTTAAATTTGCTGGGTTTCTATTCTTCATTTTCCCCCCAACTTCCCTACCGCAAGAGACTCGGTTATTCGAGACGAGAGTCGGAATCTTTGAACCTGTCTACCATCGCAGTAAGAGAAGAAAAGCTGAAGGATCAAGTACATTAAAAGAAGAAAATCTAAAGACGGAAGGATGTTAAAAAGGTAACAATAAATAAAATAAAGTTCAGACATCACAAGATCTATTCTCGACCGTAAAAAAACACTCATTATCCAAATAGTTAATAAAAAGTTATAATAGCATCGTTGCCATTTTAATATATTGCAGAAATTTAAAAATACGCTATAAATGTATCTAATGTAATGATTTATCGTATTCATAGAATTGTGGTTAAAATATAGCTTGTTGTAATGAAAATTACATTGGTTCCTTTTTGGAATATCGGTATTATACTAATGACGGTGCATGAACTTTTATAAATCTGTCATGAGTATTTTACCTTCGTATTATTCATAAAAATGTAGAGTCTATTTGTGTGCTTTACATAAAATAAATTTAGGTAAAGCTACCTTAAACTTTTGTGCTGTTTATATTTCCTTATAAGTAGGAAAATTTTAAATTTCCTCGTTTATGAAGACATTCCGAGAGTCAGGAATACATTAGTTATCCAGAGATTAAGAGTTAGAGCCAGAGATTAAGAACAAAAACCTGAAGGAAAGAAAATAAGAGGCAATGAGAATGAGTGCATTGAATGTCTGAAACTATACAAGAAGTTCTCGACCAATAACGAGATTTAATGCATTATATGTAGTAAGTAAGTGCATGAAACCTTCAAATTTAAACTAAATAAGTGAATGCATTGCGGATGATTGCAATTTCGATCAGAAAACAAGAAAACTTTGAAAATATGGAAATGAAACTAAATTGAATTTAATTTAAACGTATTATCGTGTAACTTAATCTTATTCTGGAAGCTTTTATATGCTTATTTTTTCTGTTTTTCTTTCTTTCTTTCTTTCTTTCTTTCTTTTTTTTTTTTTTTTTTTTTTTGGAATTATACATATTCTTCATAATTACAGAAAAAGCGTAAAGGAATAATAATAATAATAAACAGAAAAATAGTTTATTTAACAGTTGACATACATCTCATTCATTACTGAGTCATTTTCAAAACGAATTAAAAGGTATCTTCCAAACTTTCACGGACCGTTGTGCATTGAACTAAACCACCATCATTCAGTTTTTCATGTTATTATTTTTTTTTATTTTACTTGGATTTTTAAGTTTTATTTTTTTTTTAATCATTGAGCAACACGTGCAGCAATTTTGGTAGATTGAATGATTTTATATCATATCACATGGGATTTTTAAGCGTTAGAATCTCTATTTTTCTCTTATAATAGATGGATAAAATTGTTGGAGGGAGCAATTATTTTGCTCCCTATTTTACAATACATTGAAATTTGTATGGATATTTTCTTTTTTGGGTAATTTTGCAAGGGCTGCTATTTTTCTACTATTTTTCTACTACTATTTTTTTCTGCTATCTTTCTTTCTTTATTTAAATTTCCTGCTTGCCATTCAAATATAGAAAATCCTTGATCCATTTGCTCTAATTAAAGTTATTCCATAAAATCCCGAATAATTCTCTGAATTGATTGGGTCAATCTTAGTGCAACTGATATTCTTCAATTTCGGAGGTGGTTTGGCTACTCAACAGATATTGAAACGCTTAAGATTATATTTTAATTTCCTTAAAAAAAGCTTAACATAAAACATGTAACACGATGAATAAAACATGTATTTTTGCAAATCAAGTTCATATCGGGTTGCTTATTTTATTGGCAATATTTATGATTTATTTATTAATCTGTTCAATATTAAAACCATTATTATAGGCAATTCTGCGAATAATCTCTAATTCATTATTCAAACTATTTTTAGTACATACTAGAAAAGAACGCCTAATGAAATATCTGTAGGTGGAAATTTAATAGATAAATGGAACATTTACACTAACCAAAAAAAAAAATCCCAACACCAAGAAAAAACTTACTGTAAAGAAATGAAATTTGGAAAGTGCATTTGTTTAGTCAACATGTTTAATTGATTAGATTTTCAAGATCACAGGTTAATTTAAGCTCAAAAAAAGGAATTTCAAATGTGAAATGCTGTTACATTAATAGCCGCTATAATCTCCAGAATTCTGAATGCAAGCCTGCACACGTGCATGCATTGTGTCATACAGGTGCCGAATGTCACTTTATGGTGTGGAATTCGATGATTGTTTTATTGTTGTGTCAATACTGTGACACTCAGTGCTGGCTGGGGATGATTCTGGAGTCGACGTCCAATGATATCCCATACATGCTCAATGGGAGACAGATCTGGTGATCTCGCTGGCCACGGTAACAAGTTGGTACTCCGTAGAGCACGTTGCGTTACGACAGCGGACGAGCGTTATCCTGTTGGAAAACACCCCCTTGAATGCTGTTCATGAATGGTAGCATTACCGATTGAATTACCAGACTGACGTACAAATTTGCAGTCAATGTGTTTGGGATAACCACAAGACGACTTCTGAAACCATAGAAACTTGCACCCCAGACCATGACTCCAGGTGTAGGTTCAGTGTGTCCAGGCCGCAGACAGTTTGGTTGCAGGGGTTCCCCTGGCCTCCTTCTGGCCAGCACACGGCCATCACTGGCACCAAGGCAGAATCTGCTTTCATCAGAAAACACGCAGACCTCCACTCCATCCTCCAATTAGTTTTGGCTTGACACCATTGAAGTCGCAAATGGCGATGACTTGGAGTCAGTGGAATGCACGCTACAGGGCGCCTTGCTCGGAGCTGCCCTTGAAGTAACCGATTTCTAACATTTCATTGTGTCACAGTGGTACCAAATGTTGAGCTAGAATTTCTGCCGCAGACGCAGTACGATGCGCCAATGCCGTACCCCGAATACGACGGTCTTATCTTTCAGTAGTGCCATGTGGTCGCCCGGAACCTGGTCTTCTTTGGGCAGTACCATTCCTTGACCACTGCTCCCAACAATCATGCACAGTGGATACATTCCGTCCAACCCTTTCTGCAATATCGCGGAAAGATAATCCACCTTCTCGTAGCCCTATTATAAGACCTCTTTCCAACTCGGTGAGCTGGTGATAATAGCTTCTTCGTCTTCTTAACCCTTGGGGACGAGCGACACGTAAACGTGCCGCAAATAGGCTTAAGAATTCTTGTTAGTTCCCACCAGTAAAATTATACTCTAAAATTTACATTATTCAATCGGAGTATTTTCCAGATTCAATAAAATACAAATTTCTGTTACTTAAAACCGGTGACAAAACATTTAAAATTTCGTAAAAGTCTCCCGTCGTGAAGGGGCTAAAGGCATTCTTGGTCAACATCAACACAATTCGTCAAATTTTGAAGCTAAATAATGCTTACGAACTTTACAGCACACATTTAAAGCAATTCTGACTTGAAAGTTTTGAGTGATGCTACTAGCGCCACACTTATACGCGATGCGTGAAATTTGAATCGATGCCAAGTGTCAGATGTATAAACACGCCTATAAAATTTCGCTCATCTAACGTAAGTTTTTATTGGTGTTGGGATTTTTTTTCCGCCAGTGTATGTGGTACGATAGCCAGCTTAGCCTGACTTTTTTTAATAAACAGACCTTTCGATACATTGATTAGTTCTTGTTAATTGTACATCTAGAAACGGAAGGCTGATATTATGTTCAATTTCAGTAGTGAATTTGATGATACTGTCTATTGAATTTAGATTATTTATAAACTCTTTAATTTCTTCAAGACTGTACTCCTAAATTATAAAATATCATTAGGGGAAATAGGGATCCCATCAGGGATCCATTATTTTGTTTATAATACTTTCCATTGATATGAAAAAGTTATTATGGATGATTATAATAAGTCATGTTTTTTTAGGTAATCTCATAGCATTTTCGAAATCTTCTATCTTCTCAATATTGTCACAAATCTTATTGCAAATTATCTGTGCGCCGATAGACATATATAATAAAACAATACGCAGACTAGCCATAATTAATTGTTCGGTAATTATATCTGCTTAAATTTTTGAATTAAACCATCTGTTGACTTAATAGTGAATCTTGATTCGGATAATAATTTCCAAAAGAAAGAGACTTTTCTAAAGAATAAGTTGGTCCGGCGCATTTGGAAAAGATAGAACGCAGTGGAATATTGCCTTTGTGATCTTTAAGTCTACCACTAATCCTGGGAATAACAGCTAGTTTATGTATATTCAAAATTTTCTTCATATAAATTGGCCATGTTCCCATTTTGATGATGTTATTGACTTTATCATTGATTGAATTTATTGAATCTTTCTTGTTTCAATAATTTCAATCCTTTTTTTTGTCTTGTTTTGTTTTGTTTGCAGACTCTTCCATCTTTACTTTATATTTAATGATTGGGTTTTCTACATTCCAATAACTAAAGGGCATAGAATGACTTATGTTCAATACATTTGAACCATATCCGCAAATGATTTAAATAATAATAAAAACCCCACCATAATTCGTTTTTAGAACTTTTTAAATGGGCTGTTGTTTAGTAACAGGTTCACCTGACTGTAAAAATTTTTGCCATAATTTTACAAATAAGTAACGTAGAGGTATTTTATACAAATGCTTCCCTGGAATTAAAGATTGACCAAAGTTGCGGTATCATTTTTAGCACACAAAAAAGGTGTTTCGACAAAAATTCTTTCTTTTTGGCAAAAATGTTGACAAAAATTTGGTCGGATAGAAACTCCGTCGAAACTATCTTTCGAATATCTTTTTTCTGCCTTTGGAAATACTAATACTTTGGATTTACTCAATAACCTGAACTGTTTCGGCTGAAATAAAACACTATTTATTGAAATTTTATATTTTTTTCTGTTTCTACTTTTTAAATATCGAATCCTAAAAATGTTCTTACCAATCTACGGTTCTTAAAATTTTACATATTAAGGAAAATATAATTTAAATTTTCTGTATAAAATTTTATTTGCGTTTCTTCTTTAAAATACCTGAAATAGTCAAGCTTTATTGTACTTTTTAAAACAGAGTAAATTTAATTAGTGTAAGTGAAAAACCGCAATTTTAAATCAAAAGATACGCGTTAAATATACTTAATATTAGAATTTTTTTTTTTTGTTTACATGAAAGTACCAGCTAAAATGAACGCAGTTTATTTAAAAAATATATAGTTCTTTACCAGTTGAATTTTCAGGCTGTAAGCTTACTTTAATCATGAAGTAAGTTTAGTTTTTCCAAATAAACTCCATAGTTATAGATAACAAAGTTTTAACTAAATTATTTCCCAGAATTTAATGTACGCACACTCTGCGAAAGAAATGTTAAAGACCGAATTTAAACTTTTCTAAACTAATTAAAAATATTTTATAAATACAAAAAACAAGAGTAGTTTAAATCTTTTGTTATACATAGGATTTTTATTAATACAATATCTCAAAAATTATAAATATTTAATGTAATATTATTTTTGCTAGTTAATGCATGTCAATAAATTTAAAAATGTTTTTATATACATTTAAAGCAATTTAAATTTTAGTTAAATTCAATTACTGGCTACACTCTTAGAAATAAAACTCTCACTTTTGATTATTCAGCAATCCTTGAATTATGTTTCGTCGTTATTATGATCATTTTGTGTCAAAATCATGTGAAACTTAACGAAAGGTAAACTCTCAGATATTTGACGAAAATGTTTCTTCACTCACGGTCACATTAAAAGCATTTTAGGAATCATGTGCCATAATTGTTTAAGGGGAGCGCGCTGCTATATACCTCTTCATATCCTGAGATTTTAGTAAGCAGATATTTACTTGTTTGTGTTCTTTCTAATGCAATTTATTCAAAAAAAATTTTTTTTAGCGCGGAAAATACTGGAAACGAAATTCTGGTTTTTAGATAATACTTACTAAAATGTATGTAGTTATTGTTTCTGCATTAGTTATTTTTTTAGTTGTTCAAGTTTTTAAGGATGTTTGTTATTTTTTTTTCTGCTGTTCTTTATGGTTTAATTCGAAATGAAAAATTTTCTTGCGTTTTACAGAATTATTGAAAAAGAAAATTTGATTGACAAAATTTCAAAACTCTACAATCTCTTACCCATTTGAGAAATATTTTCATATAGCAATAAAATAAAAATATGTATAGTTCAGTTCTGATCCTTCTATAAACAATAAAATCTTAAAATCTTAACTACCTACTCAAATTGATAATATCTTCAGCAATACACACTTCAACATTCGTTAATTCTGAGCAGCAAATTATAGAGTGTAATCATTCATTATGAAAAAGCTCTAATATATTATATTAAAAATTCATATTAGTAATAAACCATTGTAATTATTAATAAACCATTGTAAAATCATAATAATAAATTATCCTTATAATTTAAAATTTGCAGGAATTATAACAGTACTCATACTTTTACAATCTACATTACTAAAATATAAATACGCATTAGAATTCACTGTATCAATCAAAATTGAAGTCTAAACAAGACCCCCGATATCGAAAAAGGAAGAACATGCCAAAAATTCTGAGTTCAAATCACCACGAACAAAAAGAAATATGATATCCCCTTCCCCTGTCAATGAATACAGATGCTTAAAAACTGCAGGATAGATGTCATCACAGGCCACTGTATTGCTATTATGACCAAATTTGTATCCTCGAAAAAAAAACAGGGAAAGTAATTTAATAGAAAATTACTAAATTTTCAATTGGATCATTTCCCAACAAAAAAAAATTAAAAACGCAGAAAATTTCGTGAAATTTTAGTGTCCATTTCTGAGTGTGTGGAGTAATTTTTTTGCAAATTTCGTAATCTACATGTGCTTTTTCTATACAATCACTTTTTTTAGATACTTTTTACAAAATATTAATATGATTTATATTAACAAATTTTAAAATGCTATTGTACATGTATTTTTTTATTATGATTTGAATTAAATATAAATATAAATATATTTTATTTTATTTTCCTTTTGTTTTGTTTTTTATTTCTTTTCTTTCTTTTTAATGTTTTCTATATTATGGCAAAACTTTTCTTTTCTAAAATTGCTTCAGGATAATTGGTGTTTACCTTACAGCTTTAACGTTCTGTCACACTCTTTATAAGTTCTTACGCTTCATCTTTGAGTTCATTTGTAACCTGGTCCGCTTAAGAAACTACATTTGCTGACGTGTATACATTACTTCTTATATTTGCTGATGATAGGCTATTAAGATTTCCAGCTTGAAACTATTCTTGTTCGATCTTTAAATTTTGTGGTGATTTATGGAAAGTTTTATAATGACATAGTAATTTATCGTAAAAATTTCGGCAATGTTTTAATTACATTTCAGAAATAAACATTCATATTATACAAACCTTCATTTTATATTTAATTTTTGAAATTGCAAAACTAATGTATATAAGATTTTTTTATATAAAAGCCATTTTAGTGAGGAATTAGAGAAAAAGTTTTTTGAAATAAAGTATTTAATTTGGAGTTTAAATTTGATAACACTGATAAGATTTAAGCGTTTAAGAACATTGCCAAATCGTTGATAGTAACGATTAACAGTTAGACACAGTATAACAGATAGTCGAATGCTTTCAACAATATATTATATTCCGTATATTGCAATAGATCATGGCAGATACGTAATTTCAAGTAATAGCTTCGAAAAAGTTAACTAAGAATTCGCGAAAAAACAATTTAAACAGTTCATGAGAGTCCAAATTCCTTATATAGTTTTGGGTGAAATAATTTTTGCAATGATATATTTTTTAAAATATCTTCATTTATAAATTTCTCCAATATTCAAGAGAAGGAAATATTAGATTCAAAGATTTCGACTTTTGATTTCCAACGGATTTATAAATTTTGGGGTCAATGATTCCAAAAAAAAAATCATATTTAAAAAAAGTTTATGTATGTCTGTAAGTCCGTGTGTCACCGTTGTACCAGTGAAATATTAAGGAAATAAGGCACCGAATTGAACCAAGTTTTTTGTGTATGCATTTGACTGTAACAAGCAGATATTCCATCAATTTAGAAATATTATGCCGGAAAAGCGCTACAATAGCAATTTTTGTGCTTATACATTATTCTACTATCAATAAGTGTATGAAGTTATGCATTGAATGGAATTGAAGCAAATGTTTTGAGTATATTTCTTACGATGTACCAGTGGTTTCAACTTGAATTTGAAAATAATCTACAGAAAAGTTTAGTTGTAATAGCGATTATTATTATTATTATTATTATTGAAAATTGTATGAAATTATGCATAGAATTGAATCTTTTTTATGTTTGTTTTTTGGCTTATGGGCAGCAAGTTCTCCTTGAATTTAGATATATTCGTATAGCAAAAGAAAATCGCGTCTTGCTAAGCTGGCTATTCACAAAAAGGTCAAGACATCAGTTTAAGGAATACTATGCATTTAAACAAACATTATGTTCTAAAATAAATCATTTTCCTTCTAATAATTGATTGAATCAAAAAATTGAGATGAAAATCAAATTTGCTATACTATTCAACTAATAATATTGAAGTATTAAAATGTGTAACTACTTTTAGAAATATTAATATGTATGAGAACAAAGAAAGGTTTAGGATTGACCCAACTGATTTTTTTTTTTTTGTCAATAGACTTTTATTATTCAATTTTTTTTCATTTCAGAATCCGGGTCGTTATTTATATGCGATCAATGTCATTGAAGTTTAAAATAAAAACTTCAGAATCAACAGGAAAGTCATCATGTAATTGTACGCATTAAATTAAGATATTATTCTTGTTAAAAAATGAATTCTTTTATGAATTCAATGCGTTTTTTATACGTTTTTTGAAATCGTTTCTATGTACCAAATAAATGATAAAACAAGTTGGAAATTGCACGTGAACGTAGCAAATAAGGTGCGTTCGTACGATAACGAAGTTTTAAAAATATACAGATCTTGCTGATATAGTAGAGTGTACTCCGGATACAGTACAGTAGTCGAAATCTTTACGTTCCTGTAAATATACAGGGCGTAATTTTTATTACACCTCAGCAACGTATATCTCATTCATAAAATGTGAAATAGTTGAATATAATTAAAACACGTACCAAACCATGTTTCCCCGTATAGCATTATATAGTGGAATACTTTTGTGTGGCCCTGTAATTTAATAATAAAAATTCTTTGCATCACAGATTGTACAGAATGCATATATTAGTATATATTTCATAGATTCATGCCAATTCTATTATGTTCGAATGAGTGTAACATCATTAAAATGCATTTAAAACTTTTTTCCCTATTGACCGTAATGTAACGGAATCCTTTTGAATGTCCCTGTAATTGATCTGTCCATCCGATTTTCATAAAATTTGAAATGACTCGACTAAATTACGCAATAATTATATGTTTTAAACTTCAAACGATTAAAATGCATTTAAAACTTTTTCCCCATTGACCGTAATGTAACGGAATCCTTTTGAATGTCCCTGTAATTGATCTTTACATCCGATTTACATAAAATTTGAAATGACTCGACAAAATTATGTATTTTAAATTTCAAACGATTCGGTTGGGTAGTTTTTGCGTTGTTATATGCGGACAGACGGACAGACGGACAGACGGACGGACAGACTGAGCGACAACAATAGGTGCTACGTATTTACATAATTACGAACGCACCTAAAAAGAACAGTTATTTTATACCAGTTTCTCTGCACAAAATCTTTATACAAATTACTTCTCCCACAATACTTTATAGTATATTCAAATATTTAAACTCAACGCTTGAAGAAATTTTCTTTCGCCCTATTAATCGTTTTCCTATGCTATAAGTGTGAAAATATCTCATTATTGTATTTTAACGACTTTTAAATTGCTGACATTTTTCTATTCTTTAAAATAAGATGTACATATTTACATAAATATCCATTCTTTACGATCATTTATTTTTCCTTTGGTCTTCTGCGTGTTGCAGAACGAACTAATCCGAACACTTTTTGAAAGTATCTTTAAATTTGTTAAAGAGAAACATCACAGTAACTAAGTTGAACACATTAGTTTTAAACATGATACCTTGATAAAAATAGGTTCTTTTTTTCGAAACTTTATTTTACAATCAATGGGAAATATATTAATACTAGATTTAATTTTTTAAAACCTTAAGTCATTTTTCAACTATATTATATTAATTTGCATGATATTTATAAAATTATGTCAACAATAGGACTATATACCGAGTGTCCCAAAAATGAATGATGGATTTTAAAATTCAATAACTTGCAAACGGTGACAGCTATTTAAAATATTTTTGCAGGAAGGTTATGCATAATGTCAGGAGTTTTTTTACCGTAATTTTTTATTTTAGTTCGCATCTCAAACAATAGGGGGCGCTGACGGCCAGGTGATCAGTGCTGAGTGAAGCGCCGACCTGGCCTTCAATCGCCGTCAGCGCTACCTATTGTTTGAGATGCGAACTAAAATAAATAAAGAATACTGCCCAGTTAAACTGATGGCATTGAGCTTACAGGCTACAAATACTAATTGTACATTAAAGCCTTATATTTTCAAGGGTTAATTCCGTTCGAAAAAAAAAATTAAGAAGGGGAAACAGCTCTCCCCTTTCCTCTTTTTTTATACTTAATCATTGAACCTCCTATACTATCAAAGAGATGCTTTATCATATAAAAAAATCTATATCCAAAATTCAGAGCAAATGAGATGATTCTTAATAAAAACCCATTTAGCATTTATATAATTTAAAAGGAGTTATCCCCCTCTTTTATACTTAACCATTAAACTTCCAAAACTATTCAGAGATTTGAACGAAATCTGAAAATTCTGCTTGAAAAACCCATTTATATAAATTAAGGGGGGGGGGCTTAGAACCCCTGTTCCCCCTATTTATACTTATTTAATGAACACCTAATAACAGTCACGTAATCACCTCATCAGAATGATCCTAATCTAAATTTTGAACGAAAACTTAATTCTGCATGAAAATCCCATTTATGTCAACTAAGGGGAGGGGCATCAGCCCCCGTTCCCCCTCTTATATATATCGAATGAACTCCAAAAACTAATCAGGGAAGCGCCTTATCAGGATATACCTACATACAAAATTTCAAGTGGATCGGACATTTTTATCATGAGTTATCGCGTTACGCACGAACATACGAACGTACATACAGAACGGACGGGCACATAAGCTCTCAGGCTATGATAGCCTGTGAGCTAAAAATTACGGTAAAAAAACTCCTGACATTATCATAACCCTGCTGCAAAAATTTTTTAAATATCTGCCACCGTTTGCAAGTTATTGAATTTTAAAATCCATCAGTCATTTTTGGGGCACCCGGTATGTTAAACATTGTACTAATCATATATGGTGGATTCTCAAACAGAATAAGAAACGCATTTTGGAACACCCTTCGTCATCAAATGAACAACACATTATTGTTTTGTTAATTAGAAAACTTCACATAAAAAAAAATCAGGTGTAAATTGTGTTCTTAACCCTTTGAGCTCTGATGGTAGAATTTTCTGCCACATAATTTTAATTCCGAAATGTCACAACGGCACCAGAAAATTCGACCAAATTTATTTGAAAAAGGTTTAATGCATTTTTTTTCCCGTATATATCGCTAATCGTTTTTTTTTCTTTGCAAAATACTGGTGCCAATGTGACATTTGGAATTTTGAAGAAATTTACCCACCAGAGCTCAAAGGGTTAATATGTTCCAAAATTTTTGCTATAAAGAAATGTGTTCTAAAAATAGTGTTGTGAACTGTGTTGAAATAGTGTTGTGAACTGTGTTGAAACAGTGTTGTGAACTGTGTTGAAATAGTCTTGTGAACTCTGTTGAAGTAGTGTTGTGAACTGTGTTGAAATAGTGTTGTGAACTGTGTTGAAATAGTCTTGTGAACTGTGTTGAAATAGTATTGTGAACTGTGTTGAAATAGTGTTGTGAACTGTGTTGAAATAGTGTTGTGAACTGTGTTGAAATAGTCTTGTGAACTCTGTTGAAATAGTGTTGTGAACTGTGTTGAAATAGTCTTGTGAACTGTGTTGAAATAGTGTTGTGAACTGTGTTGAAATAGTCTTGTGAACTGTGTTGAAATAGTCTTATGAACTGTGTTGAAATAGTGTTGTGAACTGTGTTGAAATAGTGTTGTGAACTGTGTTGAAATAGTGTTGTGAACTGTGTTGAAATAGTCTTATGAACTGTGTTGAAATAGTGTTGTGAACTGTGTTGAAATAGTGTTGTGAACTGTGTTGAAATAGTCTTATGAACTGTGTTGAAATAGTGTTGTGAACTGTGTTGAAATAGTGTTGTGAACTGTGTTGAAATAGTCTTATGAACTGTGTTGAAATAGTGTTGTGAACTGTGTTGAAATAGTGTTGTGAACTGTGTTGAAATAGTATTGTGAACTGTGTTGAAATAGTGTTGTGAACTGTGTTGAAATAGTGTTGTGAACTGTGTTGAAATAGTCTTATGAACTGTGTTGAAATAGTGTTGTGAACTGTGTTGAAATAGTGTTGTGAACTGTGTTGAAATAGTGTTGTGAACTGTGTTGAAATAGTCTTGTGAACTGTGTTGAAATAGTCTTATGAACTGTGTTGAAATAGTGTTGTGAACTGTGTTGAAATAGTGTTGTGAACTGTGTTGAAATAGTGTTGTGAACTGTGTTGAAATAGTCTTATGAACTGTGTTGAAATAGTGTTGTGAACTGTGTTGAAATAGTGTTGTGAACTGTGTTGAAATAGTCTTATGAACTGTGTTGAAATAGTGTTGTGAACTGTGTTGAAATAGTGTTGTGAACTGTGTTGAAATAGTCTTATGAACTGTGTTGAAATAGTGTTGTGAACTGTGTTGAAATAGTGTTGTGAACTGTGTTGAAATAGTCTTATGAACTGTGTTGAAATAGTGTTGTGAACTGTGTTGAAATAGTGTTGTGAACTGTGTTGAAATAGTGTTGTGAACTGTGTTGAAATAGTCTTGTGAACTGTGTTGAAATAGTCTTGTGAACTGTGTTGAAATAGTGTTGTGAACTGTGTTGAAATGGTGTTGTGAACTGTCTTGAAATAGTGTTGTGAACTGTGTTGAAATAGTCTTGTGAACTGTGTTGAAATAGTCTTGTGAACTGTGTTGAAATAGTGTTGTGAACTGTGTTGAAATAGTGTTGTGAACTGTGTTGAAATGGTGTTGTGAACTGTCTTGAAATAGTCTTATGAACTGTGTTGAAATAGTGTTGTGAACTGTGTTGAAATAGTGTTGTGTGTTGAAATAGTGTTGTGAACTGTGTTGAAATAGTCTTATGAACTGTGTTGAAATAGTGTTGTGAACTGTGTTGAAATAGTGTTGTGAACTGTGTTGAAATAGTGTTGTGAACTGTGTTGAAATAGTCTTGTGAACTGTGTTGAAATAGTGTTGTGAACTGTGTTGAAATAGTCTTATGAACTGTGTTGAAATAGTGTTGTGAACTGTGTTGAAATAGTGTTGTGAACTGTGTTGAAATAGTCTTATGAACTGTGTTGAAATAGTGTTGTGAACTGTGTTGAAATAGTGTTGTGAACTGTGTTGAAATAGTATTGTGAACTGTCTTGAAATAGTGTTGTGAACTGTGTTGAAATAGTCTTATGAACTGTGTTGAAATAGTGTTGTGAACTGTGTTGAAATAGTGTTGTGAACTGTGTTGAAATAGTCTTATGAACTGTGTTGAAATAGTGTTGTGAACTGTGTTGAAATAGTGTTGTGAACTGTGTTGAAATAGTGTTGTGAACTGTGTTGAAATAGTCTTATGAACTGTGTTGAAATAGTGTTGTGAACTGTGTTGAAATAGTGTTGTGAACTGTGTTGAAATAGTGTTGTGAACTGTGTTGAAATAGTCTTGTGAACTGTGTTGAAATAGTCTTGTGAACTGTGTTGAAATAGTGTTGTGAACTGTGTTGAAATGGTGTTGTGAACTGTCTTGAAATAGTGTTGTGAACTGTGTTGAAATAGTCTTGTGAACTGTGTTGAAATAGTCTTGTGAACTGTGTTGAAATAGTGTTGTGAACTGTGTTGAAATAGTGTTGTGAACTGTGTTGATATGGTGTTGTGAACTGTCTTGAAATAGTGTTGTGAACTGTGTTGAACTAGTGTTGTTAACTGTGTTGAAATAGTGTTGTGAACTGTGTTGAAATAGTGTTGTAAATAGTGTCTTACGTAGTGTTGATGAAAACATTTTCTAACGTGAGTGTTGTTCTGCACAACACGTTGTCACCAAATTAACAACACATTGTAACCACCACACAATTTATAATACTGTAAAACAACACATGTAAAACACTTTGTGCATGGTGCCTTTAAAAATTCGCAATTAAAAAATGATATAACAGACATTTTTCTTTGTATAAAAACAAAATGCAGAATATTACTGATTGAATTGATTAACTTTTTCTAATAAATATCAATAAACGTATTTCTACAAAAGTTATGTAACTTTTAATAACAGTTTTTGAACCCTTTTATTCATGGCACAATACATTCGGGACACATTCCCAGCATAATCGAAAACGATTTTAGTTATGTGTGTTAATTGTTAATCTACTGTTAATTGTGTACTGTTAATTGATAAAAGACAAAATTGTCTCCGGGTCTATATATGTGAAGGTTTCACGCCATATAAAAATTTATAAAACTCGTTATATTACTTTTCGTGATATAGATACAACAAAATTTGTGAAAAAGACTGAATATTGGTACCGCCTTATGAGTGAGGTTCACTGAAACCTATTTAGCGTCTTTTTGGTCTAACATACTATGATGTTTGAAGAATTTTCGTGCATTAGTTCATGAAATTGCTTTTTTAGAAATAGTATAGAATGTTGCATATCAGATTTCTATGTTGGGTGACATTCACTGACATCTAACCACCATCTATATATAATAAAATCACACAAAATACGAAGCTTTATTAGTTAATATTTATTAGTTCTAGCCCTCCAAGCGTCTTGCAAAAGGGTAAAATTGTAATGTTGTTTTCTCAACATTTTATTTTAATTGTTAAGAAAATATGATTCTTTCAACATTATACAGGGTGGTTATAAAATAAGTATCTCTATTTGGAGCTGTCTGTAGCTTGAAAGAATAACCCGAATGAAACCAAAATCGGTACACATTACTATTCAAGAAGAGGGAAGAAGAATGGAACAATAAAAAACGATAGTTAGAATAATCAGCAACAGATGGCGCTACGGTGCAAACGTCGTTGTAATCATTAGTAAAATTAAAACGTGGTCATTTCTGCCATTAATGTTGTAAGACATGGCTCTCAGTTTACCAGACGGCGCTTTGATTTTAAAACAACTAGTACATCCAACCCGGGGTTCCCGGGTCACAGAGTAAAGGTGAAAACTTTTTTAAAATTTTAAATTGAAAAGCGTAATAAAATTTTCCGACGTAATATGCTTTTTAAACTGCCAACTAAATCCAAACAGCAATTTTATATGAAACATAATAATTATGTAATCAGATAAATCTTTGAAAATTATCGATACTTCCGTATTAGATGCAAGATAGAAATTATTAGAAAAAGAATAAAAGGTACTTCTAGGTTATCCTGTGGACCAAAAAACTATCGCCAAACTATAAGATTAAATGGCAATAATGGATGATTGTGAATGTCACATTCAATAACATTAAATGGGATTCACGTGTTTAAAATGTCATTAAGTGATTTTTATTTCGACTTTTTATTAATATTTTTATTAATGTTCTTCTAATTATCTGTTTTTTCGTTATTTAAAATAAAAATTATGTCAACATGTATAATTTGGCTATTAGTTTGGTCGACGGGATAACCTAGAAGTAACGAATAAAATTGCGTTCTTTCAGTTTTTAAAACCAACTAAGAAAATATGACACACAGATATTCTTTAAAATACATTTTTGTACAGGTTAATTGATGTATCTTTTATAAAGTAAGTTTACAACGAACTAAAAGTCATTAAATTGATGGTTAAAACCGAAATAAAACGAACAACATTCACCGGATTTTATAACCGACAATATTCTGTCATAACAGGTTTTTAATTGCTATTTTTTCAGTTGCTATGAAAAAATGACAACTAAAATATACAGTGATCTGTTATTTTCCATGGAGAAAAGAGATAGATGGAGGTGCAGTATGCAATTAAAGCGATTTGAATGGGCATTATTCTACCAATTTAAGTCTCTTATTCGGCCCAAGCAAAACAATCACGTGGAACAGAGACCGAATTATTTAACATCATTTTTTCTCTAAAATAATGAAACAAAATTTGGTGTCACCTCCAGCCACCAAACTGCATCTCTATTCTTTTTCCCCCTCTATGGCTATTTTTCCTTTATTTCTTACATAAATGCGATACTCAAGTTGCCACCATTAGAGAAATTGAACTAAAAACTACAAAAAAATTAATAACTCAAAAACAAATTGAGATACAGTTTTCTAACAAACTGCATTTAAAAGAGCGTTTTTTTCTCTATACGATAGTATAAAGATTGAAAACGTGCTATGTTCAGAAGTGAAAAAATTTACAATAGCGAAAATTGCGAAACCGAAATTTCATCGGAAAGCGTTGCCATTCAAAACATGACGTATGCGTTACGCACAGATACTTTTGGCCTTTATTATATAGATTCTATGTTAACATTTCAAACAGTGCTGCTGGTTTACGTGAATTTAGGCGTGTGAAAGGAATGCGTAAAGGAAAAGGTCGTTTGACACCGTGTGCACTGAGAACAATGGTAAAAAAATTCGAGGAGACTGGATCGTTTACTGTAAAATGTAGAAGAGGGAGGAAAGTATTACCTCTCCGTACTCAAGAAGAAATTGCTACTGCGATTGTGGAGTAGTGCTAATAAAATACTAAAAAATAGTAGTAAAAAATACTAAAAATACTAAAGTAAACGTTTCGTATAAAAGGTACAAAACAAACTGACGAGTGCTGATTGTGTGCAGCTTGGCGAAACATTTACTTTTGCATTTTTAGTGTTTTATTAATTTTTTTTATACAAATTTTATTTATTTTTTAAAATTGTATTCAAGTCTGTCTTAATTTACATTATTCAATCTTTCAATATGCTTATATTAACAGATATTTAGATAATTATTTGTATAAATCGTGATACTCACTGTAATACTAAAGTTATACAAAATAAATCTATTGGAGTGTTTAATATAGTTAAAAATAATATCATCCTCCGTTTACATTCATAATTATTTATTTTAAAATTAAACTGTCTGGTAAATAAACGCATAACGATACACAAAGCTATATTTTAAAATAACTCTGCGTAAACAAAATTAAAAACAGCTCTTTCCTCATTTAAAAACTGTCCTTAAACAATTGTTTTTTTTTTCTTTTGTGATTTTATTTTAAAGCGAAGCAATCTATCGTTTTGTAAATTCAGCAAAATATCTAAACTAATTTCGTTTCATTTTTCATTTGCTTCAAAAATATCTCTGTCATACATATTTCAAGGATTTTTGAATTGAGTAAATAACTATGTTTTATATTTTGAATCAGCATAATCAGTAACTTTTTTCGCTTTTTATTTTGTAAGTTCATTTACGTTGATAAAACACATTTAGATGATGCTTCATTTTGAGTATTTCATATTAATTTGCAAAAAAAGGTAAAAAATGTAATGAAAGATTCATATACACATGATTTATTTATTATTTATGGTTTTTAAAATATAAGTTATTACATATATTTCAGTTCATTATTCACAAATTAAAAAAAAAAAACTTTAATTAGATTTATGATGTAAAATTGCATTATAATGTAAATTATAATAATGGATGACCAAAATAGAAAACAATATATTAAATTGACTTGGTATACAAAATGTTCATATAACAGTATGAATAAACGGTGTAGTTAAAAATTCCGCCGACAAAAGCACTATCACAGAACTATAAGAATTATTGCTAATAATCGACAATCATAAATATCACATTCATTTGACATTAAACACGTTATAAATATTTGTACAAAACTATAATAATTATTGCTAATAATCGACAATCATAAATATCACATTCATTTGGCATTAAACACGTTATAAATGTCTGTTACTGCATCAAGTGACATCGAATTTGACTTTTTATCTGTATTCCTATTAAAAGACTAGTGAAATAATGAGAAATATATGGAAAGATTCTGCTAGAAAATTTTACTGTTTATGGGTATGAAGCTGTATGTAGATATGGGTTGTGTGGGTAGATATAGGTAGTATATGGGTTGAAAGCTGTTTATGGGTATGCTAAAAACAGGAATTGGTTTCCAATAAAATATCTAAGTGATATTAAGGCTAAATTTTGGTAACGAACTACAAATTGCTGAGACTTTGTGTAGTTATTTTGCTTGTAAATTAGAAATTCATATTTTGTACGCACTATACTTATAGAAAATTGAAAATCATTAAATTATCAAATATCTTTACTATAAATCCTTTTTTTTCTAAATCGCGCTACAGCTTTCGTAATATGACGTTTTCTACAATTTTATAAACAAATGCAGAAACCTACCTTTTTTAACTCTATATTTCATTTGTTTAACGTTTTCTAATTTGTTTAAATTATTCCGAACTGTATTACTTGTTTATATAGAAAACGTTCGTTTTGTTTATTTTTCGACAGCCTCCATTTTCTTCGACCCTGTTCTGGCATCATAAACCTGATCGTGAAAGTCCTTATTTGTTTGGTTAATGGCATCAGTTTCAGAATTACCTTCTTTCGGTTTTATAATGTTTTCAATCTGTTTATAGTTGACCCAGTTAAAGTTTTTATAAATTACCGAGCACTTCAATGTTGATTTTCAATAAGAATATATATTTGCCTCCCATTTTTATGATATATGAGACAATGTGGACTTAAGTAAACATTTGCAGTTATGGCTCATGTGAACATGCAGAAAGTGACTGTCAGACTTGCAGACTCTTGACAACTATGCATTGAGTCTGTGTAATTGCTGTGCACTGAGATAGCGAATTTTTCCAAATCCTTGATGATTTGTTGATGCATAGATTTTTGTTTATTCAACACAGACACTATTTACTCGAGCGGATGATTCTTTTAAGTATAACAGAAATTTGGCTTTCATTGTCACCCCCCCCCCCCATATGCACACAAAAAAAAATTCCATATCTGTTGTTATAATTAGTGAAAAAAAGTTGACTAAACTGTATTTGTGTGACAAGATTTCAAATCATTTTATTTCTAAGTTCCCTCTTCAAGGTTTTAGAAAAGGTTTTAGAAAAACATACTTTTTTCTGTTGTATTCCCAAGATCGTTCTGAGCAAGAGAATAGCAATGATTTCTTTTCAAAAAACACGACAAAATTTCAGATCTTTGGGCCCTTAAAATGACTGAGGCAACATTCAGAACATCAGTGTCTTCTTCAATCAACTTGAAATTTGTATTTTTGAAACTGTTTTATACAGTTTATACAGTGAATTGGACCGGTTCTTGCTTCTAATTTCGGAGCCAACTTAATTTGTGAAGAATTTACCTTCCATGAACAACGAAAATATTTTTTTAATAAGATTGAGGCTGTGTAATAGTATGAATGTAATGTTTACACCAGAAATAAAAAGGACATGGTGTTATTCACTAAAAAGGGCACTACTGCAGCAGAAAAGGGTACTTTTATAAGAAAAATTTTTTTATTGCCTTTAGAAGGCAAAAAAAAAGAAAGCGGCAAAATACATAATTTTTAAATATGATAAATCAAGTAATATTAATTTTGAATAATTTAATGATATAAAAATTAAAAATACAATTAAATAAAAACATGGTTGAATAGTTACATGTTCTTTTTCTTATAAAAGTGAAAAAATTCTATCATTTTTGGGCACAAAAATTTAGAAATACTACAGAATAAAAAAAAAAATTCATTAAAAATCTCTGGGTAAAACCAGTGGTGCATTTTACTACTTTTAAAAAGGGCAGGGTGCTGCACCCTTCACAAATGGCCTAGAATGAACACTTTGAATGCTCTGTACAGAGCAAATTTTTGGTTTTTTTCTCATCATTTCGTTAAAAAACAGAGACGTTGAGTAAAAATTTTCATGCGTTATTAGAGCTCTACAGTTCTTCATCAGTCTGCTTCCTATGAAAAAAATATATATTCAAAAGGGTTATTCAAAGGTATAAAGATCAAGTGAATATTACTTGTAGAATGTAAATCATAAATAATCTATTAAAAACATTCTAAAATAAAGTACATTGTCTGGAGAATAAATCAACAAGAAAAAAAAAATGCGTATCAGAGCCCATTTGAAACTTCGCCGAATATTTCTTTAACTAAACCCTTAATAAAATAAAAAAAAGTATTTACAGTCCTATGTACATATTTACAAATTTTAAAATCATTATTAGGAGACACAATGCTTTACTTTCATATCGATATTTTACAATAACAGTCACATCTTTTATCATAAGAAAATCGCTCTAATCAATGTAACATAGTGGAGTGTTCTATAAGCTAATTTTTTTTCAGAGCACCTTCGTCGTTCCAAGCCCAAGCTCGCACTCTGATTGGTTGTTGCTCTTGGCACGGTTTTCATGTAATTTGGAGATAATCATACTTGGTGTAGCGATAGATGCTTCCGTTGAGTTTGATTTCCTTCCGAACCAAGTACAAAGTAACTTTTCTCTTTCAGCATTGGATTGGATGGAACGTGTCTTACTGAAAGCTGTACACTTTAAAAGTGTTTACACACAAGAGCACAAGACCACGAGGATAAGAATGAAGGAAGAATAAGAATGAGTAGGTTAGGTTTTAGGTTTACTCGTTCACTTACGGGCGAAGTATTTTTCGCCAAGTATGGTTATCGCCAAGTTACGTGCACTGTAAAAAATATCCGTTAATATACACAAACTTTTCCCTCAAAATTACGGAATAGTTTCATTTTTCCGAAAAAAACAAGAATTTCCGTATTTGACATTTTGGAGTCACTAATCCCGTTAAATAACGGAAGTGTTCTGTTATTTTTGTCAATTTTCCGAAAACAGTAGAGTTTAGTGGTGCCATCTACCAGCAAAATTAAAAACCTTATACTGAGTTGATGTTTTTTAAACAATTTGCTAGCCTATTTCTCAATTTCATTCTGTTTTAATAATAAAAAGCTAACGTATTTTTTAAATATTAAGAAAATAATAATAATAAAAAAATATTAATTCTTTTTAAGTTTGAAATAGCTGAAAGGGAAAGTTGATTGTGATTTTAAAATAATTTTTTATGTATTTTTATTACATATACATACATATATATATATATATATATATATATTAAGTGCGTTGGATATTTTGAAAAAAGTGGAAAAAAATCTTCTTTTAATTTTAATATATATGTATTTTAATTTATTCAAATTAAGAAGTTCGCACACAAAATTAAAAATATATCGAAATATATTACCGAAATTCTTATAATTTCGGCGATTACGTAAGTTATAAAAAATCAATAACTGAAATTTATTTTATAACCCATTGTAATTATCTTTATTGAGTTTACTTTTGATCGTCATAAAATAATTTGTTAAAATGCACGTTTTTTTTCTTTCTTTTAGTATGTTAGTATTTTTTAAAATAAATAAATAAATATCAATAATATTACAACAGAATTTTAAAACATTTCCAAAAAAGAAGGAAACAAAACTCTTAATAAATTCTTTCATGCATGTAATATTTTAAAATTTAATTTTTATATATATAAAGCCAAAATTAATAAGCTAAATATTCGAAATTATGCAAAGAAGATCTGTAAAACATTTAGAATTATCCATTCAATAGAAAAATATTATCTCTACAAAAAAAAAAAAAAAAAAAAAAAAAAAAAAAAAAAAAAAAAACCTGCATTCAAAATCTTATCATTATTTTACGAAATGTATCCGAAATAACTAAAGATATTTGAAAGGGGCGTTTGAATAATTCTGGTGTAATGGCACTACACTGCAAGCTACGACACAAGAGGCCCCAGGTTCGAACCCCATGGAAGGTATGTAACATTTAAACACTGTTGTTTAAATTAATTGTATATAATGTGTCCCTGATATTAACGTGTCTTTGAAAAGTAAAGAATAAAAATCACAAAGATGTTAGTTAGTCCTTGAAAAATTCTTTTAACTTTTCAAACAAAAATTTTTACATAAGGAAAAAATTAAAAAAAACGGAAATATTTTGTGAAAAAACGGAACTATTTCTGGAATTTGCGGAATTTTTTTTTTCCGTTAAAAAACGGAAGTAGTACTGGCGTCTAGATTACCAGTACTATTTCCGTTTTTTAACGGAAAAATATTTTACAGTGTAAAAACAGTGCCGAGAGCAACAACCAATCAGAGTGCGAGCTTGGGCTTGGAACGACGAAGGTGCTCGGAAAAAAAAATTTCGCGTTCTATAACAAGAGTGTTCAGAAAGTGCAAGTAATGAAATTACGTAGTGCGCAGCGCCAATCTAACTGCAATTCATATTTTTTTCTTCACCTAAAAAACACTCTCTTGACACAGATATGCAAGCCCAGTGAAAGGTAGACCATTGGTGATCAGAAACGACTATAACATTTCGGCATGTTAAGTTGCTGATAAGAGAAGTCAAAGTTACTAACTTACCCATTTTCTTGAATTTCTTACTGCGAAAGATGTCTCCGAAAATTCTTCAAGTTCCTGCTTGTTTTATTTATCTAGCCAAATAGCAGTTGATGTCAGGCCCTCCAACATTTTTTTTTATATATAAAATGAAAGCATGTGTTTAAAATCTTAAAACTGAAATATGTTTTGTACGATATATTATACGATATGTGGATTTTTTTTTCGTCAAGGGTTGCACTAAATTATGAAAAAGCATTATTCCTGTTATCTAGACTGCTTTTTTGCACGGAAAAATTAGTTTTAAATACACTGTGATAAAAAAGGGATTAAAAAAATAAAATAAAATTGATTGAAATAAATCTTTAGAAAAAAAAATCTAAAAAAATGCATAAAATAAAAAAGGAATCACCTGTGAAATGCCAAAAAGGTTTTAACTCGTTTGAAAATAACTTTTTGAGAAATGGAAACACCAAAAGGCTCTCAAAAACATGTGCATCTTCTTATTTTAACTACAGATTAATGAAAAGTTATTTTTAATAAATTATAAATGAAAATGTTAATCCAAGTTTTTGTTTTCCTTTAAACGTCAGAAAATTATTAAAAGTTTTGTTTCCAGATATGATATTAAGGAATTTCAGATTCCAAGCAAAATGAAAAATAAATAGCTTTATTACTTATTCAAGCAAATCTAACTAATATATAATATACTAGTTAAAATATGCATTAGTAACAAGAGTTGTAATATATAACCTTATCTAATGCTTTTTCGATACATTTAATTTGTTACAGTGTCAAAATAATGCAGATGATTATGGTTTAATAAACAGCCGCAGCTTAATTACTGGGCAAAGAGGCAAATTTAATTATGCAGATAGGATTTTTTCTCTTCAACCGTCTAAGCACATAAAAATTATTGCATATCATAAGGAACGCTGCTTTATTTTAGTTTCATAATACAGACACAGAACTTTTAATTTCACATTACATAATAATAATAATAAATTAAGGGGGTCGGGAAACATTTTAAAATATTTTTTATTAAATGAGGTAAAATTTATAATTTTTTTGTGATGATTAACTACATCATTTGTATATAAAATCACATAAATCATTTGTATATAAAATAGATAAAAATTTTCAGATATTTTTTATCTAACTTTAACTTTTGAATCAACATTTTTCAAACCATCAATTTAAAAATAAATAAATAAATAAAAGTATTCAAAGAAGAAATTTGAAAAAAAAAATATATATATATGACTTTTGTTTAAAAAAAAAAATCATATTTTCAAAAGTAAATATTTTTTCCACACTTGCTGAATTAAAATTAAGGTAAAATATAAAAAAAAGAGAGAATTTTTAAATTTGAAGCATTTATCTTTAACGGACTTTGACTTATAACAGTTCAAATTCGAGAAATTGTTTAAAAAATGCATTTTCACAAGAATTCATTTCCAATACAACCAATGCTTGTGAAGATAGATTTTAAAAACTAACCAACAGGAAAAAATAATATATCCTCTTCTAAATGGGATAGAAACATGATTCAAACTTAATTTTAAGCACAAAATAGAAAATATTTAATGCAATAATTTAGTTCAGAAACATTGAAGATATTTTTGTCCTGGACTTCCTTAACCTCTTCAGACCTGAGGTACATAAATGTGTACCTCCATTCATTTCCTCATAAATACTAAACTGTTCTAATTTCTTGCATTTTTACTTTACTTCTATATAGCTGAATGTGTTTTGCTTTAAAACGAAACCAATAAATGTCAGTACTGATGAATATTTCCTTATAAAATAAATATTATTTTTATCCGAGTTTTGAAAATACCTTCAAGACATTGTGGCCAAGAAAGTAAGAAATATTCATGATTATTTAACTTAAATGCTTTACAATAAAATATTTTGAGGTTTTGCTGATTATTTACTTCTTTAAAGACCTTAATTTTGTTATTAAGTAAATTTACATTACTTATAGTTAAATTGGTGTTTTAAGAAGATTAGTATTTTTATACCCATATTTGTAAATCAAAATTACTAGTCCCCTAAAGTATTAATTTCATAAAAATGACTCTTTTCTGTCATCTATGAGTTCATTACGATTATACAAAAGCAATAAAAATATATTTGTAGAGTTATTTTATGCTCAGGTCTGAAGAGGTTAAATAACAAATATAGTTAGTTTAACGAATGCAACTAGCTATATTACGAGAATAAAACACCTGAATTGCATTGTTTTTATCAATGTAAATTAAAGCGACAAAAATACCTACAACTTCGATCTTATTTTAATAAGTCTGCAACTTCGAAAAGCATTTTATTATGTACTTACTATACATAAATTGCAAACTGGAATTCGCTCCGACTTTTTATAATTTATACCCTTGGGAACGAAATTATGTTATATGCGTGCCACTTAAAGTACTGTGAATTCTTCATTATTCTCACCACCTATTTTTTATTTTAAATTTTACCTTATTTCACCTAAAAAAGTAAGCAAAAGACTCTAAAAAGGGTTAATTTCCACAAAATTAACACTGTAAAGACAAAATACCCAAATTGGGTTGAAAGATTTTTGGATACAGCATTGTTCCAATTTGAAAAGTTCAGTTTGTAGCACAAAATCGTTTTAAAAAAGTCTGATTTTTAATGACATTAAAACAATTAAAATATCTTAGATAGTATATATATTATACCTCAGAAATTTTGATTAATTTAATGGTAATAAAAATCTGCTCTTTTTTGAACCATTTTGGGTTATCTATTTTGGGAACAATACTCTACCATTTTGGAATCCTTATTGTACAATTTTAAGAACATTACTATACCCAGAAATACAGGTGGTTATCAAAATAATGGAAACACCCTAGATTTTGAAGGAATTCTTTATTAATATGGCGTAGGACCGCCTTTGGTATGTAATACAGCTTGGATTCGCCTGGGAATCGAATCATACAAATTCTGAATAGTGTTTAAAGGAATATTGTACCATTCTTCATGGAGATATTGTGAAAGTTCCGTGAGAGATGCCGGTAGAGGATATCGATTCCAGATTGAAAGCTCTAAAATAGACCACAACGGTTCGATTATGTTGAGGTCTGGGGAGTGTGCGGGCCAAGGTAGATGCTCCACCTCATCATCATGTTCATCAAACCATGATTGGACAACTCTGGCTGCATGAATAGGGGCATTATCATCCTGGAAAATTCCATCTCCTGCAGAAAACAAAATTTGCATCATGGGATGGACCTGGTCAGCTAAAACTTCTCTATAATTCTCCTCAGTGATCCTTCCTTTCAGGGTTACGATTAGACCAGCAGAAAATCATGACACGGCTGCCCATACCATGACCAATCCACCTCCATGTTTGACAGTTGGACGGAGGCAATCAGGATCATACGTTGTGCAGGTGTTCTCCAGACATGTACCCGTCCTGTTGTGGGGAAAAATGTGAAAGATGATTCGTCTGACCATATAACAGTCTTCCACTTATCAATCGACCAGGTTTTGTGGTTGTGGCACAACTCTACACGACGACGTTTGGTATTAGCATCTGTGACAAGTGGCTTGGGAATTGCTGTTCTGCCGTAAATGTTCTCTTTATGAAGGTATCTCCGAACTGTAATTGTTGACACTGGAGAATCCAGATGCTGACTGAGCTGTGCGGTCACTTTAGCTGCAGTTGTTTTCTTTTTAGACATTACAATCCGCTTCAATACCCGTCGGTCTCTTTCACTCAGCTTCTCCTTCCGTCCACTATTTTGCTTTGATGAGCTTGTCTTTCCGCGCTGTGCGTATGCTGTCATGACTTTAGACACCGTACCTCTAGAAACGCCTAAACTGGGATGTTTCGGTCACCGTTGCTCCAGCTAGTCGGGCTCCTACAATTTGGCCTCTTTGAAAATCTGTGAGGTCTGACATTTTACGCTTCTGACAAAAAATCAAAACGTAGACAACTCTTCTAGAGCTCTTAATACTACCTAATACATGTACTTTTTATATTAAAAAAAATCTGGTAGCTAAGATTATATTTTAATGCTTACGAAGGGAATTCTTAAATGTCCCTTTCATTCACAAGTGTTTCCATTATTTTGATAACCACCTGTAATTCAACCCAATTTGGGTCTTCAATTTTTACAGTGAACAATGATGGCATGTACATTGTCAGTTAGATTATTTTAAAGAATGGTTTTAGTGCATTGCATTTAGCTTAGGTATAAAATTAATAAAGGAAGGTGCCAGTAAAAAAGAATTTTGACACTCATTGAAAAATATGAAGTTTGTTACAGATGATGCATTCATTATTAAAGTCAGTTTTTAGGTGCGATCGCAATTATGTAAATACGTAGCACTTATAGTTTTCATTCAATCCGTCTGTCCATCTGTCCATATATAAGAACTCAAAAACTACCCAACCGATTGGTTTGAAATTATAAATAATATCTTTATTAGATAATTTTGTCAAGTGAATTAAAATTTTATGAAAATCGGTTGCATAGTTCAATTACCGAAACCATCAAAAAGATTCCGATACATTAAGGGGGGGGGGGAAGTTTCAAGTGCATTTTAATGGTCTTATAGTCTTGCGAACATAATAAAATTGATATGTATCTATGAAGCAGATACTAAATTATACATTCTGTACCATCCATCATACAAGGAATATTTATTATGGATGTAGTAATGAAAGGTTAAGGTGGGATTATGTATATGGGCTTTTTCACTGTAAAATCTTTAGTTAAACATATAACAAGTAAGAAAAATCATGCGTTAAGCATAGAGTATGAAGCACTTTCCAACACTTCATAAACTCTTTAACAAAACTTCGTTATCTCGGGATATAATAGAGTATAGCCAAATATACCCAAATATGTGTTCCAGTACTATTGAACGGCTCTGTATTTTATCTGTCAGTTAATATAATGGGAAAAATTTAGTTTAGCAAGAAAATGCCCAGTAGCTTGAAATTTCTTTTTCAGCAATTCTTAATTTTAGATGGAAACATACTTGAATATTTTTGTTCAGCCCTTTAGTTTACCTTGTACCTTTGTTACATGTCAACATTAACTAAAATTTATTGTGAACTAAAACACTTTTAAAACAACTGAAATCACATTCTCATAAATTATCCTTCATAGGCGTCCATGTACCGAATTCTTTGCGTGACCCTGTATATCCTTTTATCTGTATTCTGCAAACATTTCTCAGTAAATAGAATGCAGTTCAGCGTAAAAATGGACAACTTATTTAAGAACAATGTTTAAGTAATTTACGCTCATATTCAGTAACTTTGGCGAGCTCTTTTGGTTCTTTAGCCCTGTATATCCACTATAACATTTATACTCACCATATAATGTGCATATATTTAGTGAAACTTAAACGCGCTTATCATAATTAAAATGCATTACATCCCTCCATCAGCCATCATCGGACACATACATATACAGTACTTCGGAAAGAATATACTCTTTGAAATCTTTTGTATGGCCCTGTAAATGCTATGTACTTCATATAAAACCAAGATATTATCGTATAATTTATATTAAGCTTCAGTGACATATATCAATTTTAATATACATGAAAAAGTTTAATATATTTAAAATATGTCGCACACAATTTCCCCTTTTACCATTATCTAATGAAATTCTTTAGTACGGCCCTGTAAATGAATAATAACTACATTTTAACTGCAAAAATTCAGAATGAATATTTTAGTGCGTTTTGTGAATCCATATGAATATGAGTATGTTTGACATGATGTAACACCTTTAAAATTTTCCCCCATAGGCGTAATGTAATCGAAAACTTTTGACTCTCCCTGTAAATAAACCACTCATGGTAGAAACTTCATTTTCAATAGGGTTATTAGAGATTTAAAGGGCTATTCAAAAGTATTCCATTGCTTTATGATATACGGGGAGATATTGTTTCGGGTGTGTTTTAATTATTTTAAACTCTTTCAAATTTTCTGAAATTGCTATACCTTGCTGAGGTTTACCACAGGTTACTTCCTGTATAATAGAAAGCAGATAGTATTTACAGGAACACACAAACGATTTTGACCACTATACTGTATCCGAAGTACTGAGTACTAGAACAGCAAGATTTTAAAGTTTTAAAATAGTAATTTTTGTTGAAGTACGAGCGCACTTCATTTGCTACGCTTCACGTCCAATTTCCAACTTGTTTTTTTTTCTATTGTTACAGTTGGTATTAACAGCACGTAATTTTTTAAAGAATTATCAGACCAGGCTGAAATCTTCCTGGAACTTTTTGAACCGAATTTTCGTTTTGGTGTACGGCCATGTGATAAATTGTCTTGATTTTATAGGACATAGATACTTTGCCCTGATGCTAGTAAATCTAAATTTTTACGAATTACAGGAACATTTTGTTCTAATAAAGTCAAAGTACAGTTTTTTTAACATTGTCTTTTATCTGCACAAAAAAGTTTCTTTTTGTAGATGAAATAATTTGAAAAATTCCTTTTTTCAAAGCAATGCGAAAAATAAATAAATAAATAAAGGAATGACCACAAGTCAGATTAAGCTGGAAGGACCATCACTGCATGTAACCAACACATGATATAAGCTTTCATTCACCTCTTCTTTTTAAAACTGGCCACATATATAAAAAATAAAACATACGAAAAATGAGATTAAAACTTTAAAATCGAGATTTTTTTTTTAATTGTAGAATCTCTCAGGTGAACCTGATTATAAAATATCATTTGGAATTTGTACAATTGTGGTATCCCTATTATGAAAGGGAATCCTATTTTGAACATAAATGGGCAAACGAATTTCATTCACCTCACTTTTTGCTTAACACTATAAAACATTTGTGTAACGTTACTCTAAAAAATTGGTGGTAGCCTTGCTGCCCCCAATTTTAGGGAGTACTTTAACCGACAAAATCGGTGTAATGCTGTAGTGATACATCAGTAATAGATGTTTAGATTACACCATTGTATAAGTGAAACAAATTACTCCATAAAATGAAGGTAGCAGCTGCCACCAATTTTATGAAGTGTTACCTGGTACCTGCAAATTGGCCGTCGGTCCAAGCTAGCAAGTATCACTACGCTCATAGCACGTACTAACACTACTTTATCCCATGCATTTTACTTCTGAGAAAATAAGTAATGTCTGGGGGCTCTGGGATCTTGGACTAATGTCTTTTCTCGAAAAGACAAAACAATGTACAATCTTATATGAATATGCGCGCTTTCAGGTCCTTTTCCTCTGTAAATACCGAAATGCAATTGATGAAATTTGGAATCTTAATTCACTAGATATAGCAAAACAGTTATTTATTTTTATTTTATTAATTTTTACTAATTTGAAAATGAAATTATTTTAGTCCAAGATCCCAGAGCCCCCAAACATTACTTATTTTCTCACAAGTAAAATGTGTAGGATAAAGTAGTGTTAGTACGTGCTATGAGCGTAGTGATACTTGCTAGCTTGGACCGACGGCCAATTTGCAGATACCAGGTAACAAAATAGGTAAAAACACTACAAACTTTTCTTATTTTCTCAGTCTTGATATATATATATATATATATATATATATATAATGCTCAGGAAATTATTTCAATCTATACTAATAAAAGAACAAAATGCTCTGTCTGTCTGTGTGTGTCTGCGATGGCTAGCAAAATCTACAGCATGTACGAGGCTCAAATATTTTTTGAGAGTAACCGCAAATCTACCCTGATGTACCTGAGCTTCAGAATTTCGAAATTCTATTTATTAACTGAGTAATTAATTAAATTCCAAAGTTCACTCTCATAAAAAATATCATTTTTTCTTCTTTTTTCCCTTCATTTGCTTATGGCTGGTTGGTTTAATACAATTTTCACAGAAATAATTTAAAAAGCTGGGACAGACCTTTAAAATTCATAGACTGCAAACTGTCAGTTTAAATGATGATTTTTTGTCAGACCTATTGTACGCCATGGAGGAAAAAGATAGGTGGAGGTGAAGTAAACTGCAAAAAAAGTTTGCAATATGAAACCATTTATCGCTCAAATTTTAATGTCCCAAACAAAAGAATGTGGAAGGGATTTTGTATTAATAAGACGAATTGAAACAAATGAATTACAGCTGAAGCATATTTTAAGAAGAAGCAGTAATTTTTAAAAATGGTCTTTTTTCTATTATATTATTTATTTAAAAAAATGTTTGCTTTTGAAATAATTGAAACTGGAAAATTAGAAATAATTAAATGTCAAAACAAAATTAAATAAAATATTGAAAACATTTGATTTGAACTAAAAATTTTATTACTAAAAGTTTTCTTTTTTTTCAGAACTTTTTAATACTTTATAACGTAGATGAAAAATGTTTATGATTTAACAACATATTAATAATTCTATGTCAATATATAAAATATATTGATGAAAACATTCTTTTAAAATCATGTATGAAAACTTAAATAACAAATATTAATCTAAAATCTAGATTTCAGAGTGCAGACGATTTTAAGACATTAACGAAATTAACTTTTCAAGCAAAATCTTAAATGATGCTTCTATATTGATATTTCAAAGTCATATGATAAAAATAATCAAATAATTCTTGCCTATGATTGATATATTCGTATCTTTCATGCATTCCGATCGTGTATTACAGCCAATAATGGCACAAAACTTATTTTAAAAAACGAAATTTTAATCATCTATTCAATAACAGTTTAAAAGGTAAAAAATAAAAACAAAGAAATACGGGTTTAAACCAGTTTGAATTGATCGGCGTGTCAAAGCGCATTGTTTTTTTTGGTGCTTATTTGGACTTAATGTAGCAGATTTCAGGGTTATATGTTTGGCGTCACCCCAAGACATTATACTTCCACTCAACTAATTTCTTTTTACTGTAAGGTTGTACGCAGATTTTGGCATTTCGAACATTAAAATGTATGAGTCATTAGCTGTGTTGCAGTAAAAAAAATCACACAACAGTTTTCTAGGAGTTTAGTTTTCTATCATTGATAAAATTTAAATGTATTCTATTCAATTTAAAATTGTATTATGACTTTAATTTGTTTTTAAAACAAAAATAAAATAGCTGTTTGGCGTACAATTGTTCGAATCCGCAAACGATTCATACACCATAATAAATTATCAAATTGCAAACTAAATTATTTATCAGAAATAGCCATAAGAAGAATTGTAGCAAACCTGATTATAACCTTAATGTTTAGACTAATTAACACATAATCCAATCCCAACCAAAAAAAAACAGACCGCACTCCGATCCGTGATAGACAAAATTTCCGTGAATATAAACCCTACCCGAACCTAAAAATTCTGTTTGAGAAAAAAACTATGGATTTGATAACTGACTCGAACCAAATCTCAATCCCGTAAAAATGTTCAAATAGAACGTAACCCAATCCAAACAAGGAAAAATAATTTTAGTGGGCATGAAACTTGACCCTAACCTAAATATTTTCTCAAAAAAAAAAAAAACTCGAAACATCACCCGAAAAAAACCTATAAATATATTCCAGAGAACTATAACCCTATCCGAGCAAGACAAAATACTTTCCATGGTCATAGACCCGACTCAAACTTAAAAAAATCCATTTGAAAAATCCTAAAATTTGACCCAAACCACATCTAAATCCGACCAAAATATTCGAAAGAACCACAACCGGATTCGATTAAGACAAAATAATTTCCATGGACATGAACTCGATACGATCCTAAAACTTCCATTTGAAAAAATACGTAAAATTTGAATCGAACCAAAACTGAATCTGACAAAACTATTTCAGAGAACCGCAACCAGATCCGAACAAGACAAAATATTTCCATGCACATGAACCCAGTCCGAATCCAAAAATCTCGAAATCTGAAATGAACCAAATCTGAACTTGACAAAAATATTCCAGTGAAGCATGTTCTTATTCGAACAAGGCAGAATAATTGTTGTTCACATTCTTCAAAATTGCGGTGAAAATTTTTTTTAAAGTATGTCATTTTTTTACAACATATATATGTGGTAGAATTTCATAATAAAGCTAAAATTTGATTCATATTTTTAAAATAATAACTGACATCTGTATAATTTGCAATTGAATAATAAATATATTCCAAAAAATATCTTCACATGAAAAAACAACACTATTGTAACCATCAACAACCTAATTACATTTTTGGTTTAAAATCACATTCTTTGGTGACAAACGCAAAATAAAAATCGCAAAGAAACGAATATGTAACTCACAACTTACTGTAGCTTTTACAATTAGATCTGACTTTTTTCTGCTGTAAGTCATATAATATGGGAATTCGGTAAAAAAAAAGAGAGAGAAAGAAAATAATAAAAAGGAAAATAACAATAATTCAAAAAACATTTAATCAAATTTTAAAGTTCATTTTTTTTTTATTCTAACGCACGGAAATCGCCAAATGTATCAATTGTTATGTTTCACGTTAAGTTATTTTTTAAGCACTACAAATATATCTTTCATTTTTAAGATAAATTTATGTATATATATTTTTAATATTTTGCCTCATTTAAGGTTTTTTTCCTTATTATTATTATTATCATCATTAGTTATTTTCTGCTTTTATTTGCAAGATATTTGTAATATTTCTAACAGATATAGCCATTTCAGTTCTTTCAGCAATCATAATTTTCGCGAAAAAATAACTACTGCCAACCCTTTCGTCAAAAATATCCCTAAAAGAAGAAATTAATTACCAAAAATCATTGTTATCCCTGTATATTTGAATCACAAACCTCCGCAAAATTATTTCCTATCAAATGATACTATCTGCGAAAAAATCCATCGGGTAGTTTTTGAAAAACTCGAGCCGAGGTTTTAGGGCTTACTGCTTTATAATATGTATGATACCCTTTAACAAGCTTTGTTTATTTCGCATTTTTTACTAAGTAGCCATTTCCTGAAAATAAAATAAAATCTTGTGTCATTGTTGCTATATATTTTACACATGATAAAATAATATATTAATATGTACTGTATTTTTTGTTTTCGTAAAACTATGTTCTTCAGACTTCAACGTATTGACTCCGTGATTTATTCATGATGTACATATTCAGCGGTTATGGAATATTTATTTAGTCTAGAATCGCATTACGTTTTCTAGAGATATAATGGCTAAAATAAACATATCAAATTGTCTTTACAAACAAAAAATATAAAAGAAAAATGTCGCATCATAAAGAAAAATAAAAATCTCTCCAAGCAAAAAGAAAAGAAATTTTTATTTATGAAAAACAGACTAATGCATGTTTACCCTCTTCAGTCCGAAGACCAACTTTGAGTCTTAATTTTTTTTCTTGTTAAATGGGTTTGAAATACACTGAAATACAATGGAAAAATGCTAAAAAAAATACATTCTTTTTTTAAATTAAAAAATGAGTGTCTCCTACAGGCGATATCCGGTCACAATGACATACGATATGTTAAATACGAAGTATAAATTTATCTATATACAGTCGAGTCTCTATATAACGAAATCCATCATTCCAGTTAAAAATTCGTTATATATAGAAATTCGATGTATAGAGAATGATGTTAAAAATCGTATTTAATAAGTAAATTTTGAACAAATATTTTTTTTATCTTTTTTAATTAAGAATTTGAAATGTTTAAAAGTAAATATTAACCTAACATTTTATTTCTTAATTATTTAAGCAGTTTCAAAAAAAGAGAACAGACATTTATTTGAAAGCTAAATGAAAATTAAATGAGGAAGACTTGCATTAATTTCAGAAGAAAAAATCTGTAATTTTTTTTGTTTTGATTTTAAAATTGTTAAGCTCGCAAAAAAAAGCTCAAATTTTAGCAAGGAATAAAAAAATGTATTTAACATTTTCATTGTGAGAGAGGCCTTCAATGCATTTAACATAGAAGGCCTCTCTTATGTGCTTCTCATTGATTCCTCTCTTATATGTGTACAATCCAATTGACTCTGTTTTGAGAAGGATGTTGAAAAATGTGAGGGAGGTGGGATGAATTCGTTGGATTTAAAGAACAAGAAGAGAAATAATATTTAAAAAAAAAAACTCAGCACTGAACAATAAATCAAAAATAAATGATCGAAAATTGATTCCATATTTATTTTCGAAGCTTTATCAAAACTGAATAAATTAAGACCAATTTAATTAATAAGACCAATTATGAAAAAATTCGTTTTATGGAGATAGATATTTCGCTATATAGAGACTGTTTTTTATGTAATCATGCGAAAAGGGGACCGTTCCTACGAAACATTCGTTATATAGAGAAATTCGATGTATGGAGTTTCGATATAGAGAGACTCGACTGTATTTTTAAATATTTTACGAACAAATAGCGTTTTAATGCTGTAGTACATAATTATAATAATAAAGAATATATTTCAAAGATTAAAAAGTTATCTAATTGTATGGAAACAACATTCATAAAAGTTTGAATATTACATTGGTACTGATCTAGTCTTTTAGAAATGATTAAAACTTAAATTAAAAAAAATATATATACACAATTATTGCAGATATTTTCATAAATATCAGTAAGTATTTTTAAATAAATTTTTAAAACGTTATATTTCGTAAAATAATTTGAAGCATCTTCTTGAAAAGATTAAGAAAAACTTTACATGCAGTGCATCGAATCCTTTCAGAATTGGATTTACAACCAGGCATCTTACATTAATTTTTTGTGATGGTTTCGGAATATTTGGGAGATGTGAAACCCTTTTTTTTCGTAAAGGAGGGGTTGGCAAGGAAATTTTTGGATTGTAACCTATTTTTCTGTGGTGTTGACGACTCACTAGGAGTATACTCTGAGCCACTGCATTCTTCTATTCCATAGGAAAGGTATTCTTGTAGAGGAACTCTGAATGCAAGACAATCTAATATTTCTTCTGTGCTCCGTTTGAGCACTGTTTGGTGACTCCTATACTGTATCTAACCGATTATGGCAAAAAAATTGCATAATAACTGTTATGGTTTATTTTTTTGTCCTTGTATGTTTCTGAAATATCTTAAAATCGATAGTTAAGTATACTCCAATGTTTCATCTCGTATCACTCCAATGCCCATCACTCGTAGATCTATAAAAACTAGTCGTTAGGGGGCCACCGTAATACTTACCCATCATACTATAAAATATAAAAATAAAACGCGTGTAAACTATCTATGGAAACACCAAAATAAAATTTAAACGCATAAATAAATAATTTTAACATACAATGATGCTCCATTAATGAATTGCTGATGAGCCAATTTTGACTAATTATATAAAACGCCAAAATACTCGGGTAGTACCGGATTGCGTAAAAGAAACATCCTTATAACTCAAAAAATAATAATCATATTAACTAAAAATTTACCGTGTTATATTAAGCGTCTCATTTCCAACTGAAATATACCTGTGAATTGAAATTTGAATGAAATACAGGGTCATGAAAAATTGGAGAATTTGGAAAACAGTATTACACATATCTCGACAACTAATCATCCGATCGACTTCGTTTTTTATGCAAAATTTGTGTTACTTTGTTGTTGTTTACGTCCAATTCTTAAAATAAAAAATTTCGAAAATTTTTATATATCTTTCATCAGAACAAATTTTTTGAGAGTCCGGAAAAAATAGTCGCGGATAATCGAAGTTACTGATATTAAATAGGCTTCGTCCCATTCTTACATGCTAACTACATACAAAATTTCAAGTCTCTATCTCAATTTGTTCGGGAGATAGAGCGGTTACAGACAGACAGACACACAGACGGACGGACGGCAAATTTTTTTTTTTCTAAAAATAAGTTTTTCGGAATCTCCAGTATCTGAAACGTGCAAATGCGTCAAATTTTTTTTTTCGATTTTCAAAACGATTGCAAGACTTACCCTATACTACGTATGATGGGTAAGTAAAAAGCAAGGACTTTAGAACAATTCTTGTTTTAGACAGCAGCACTTGTCGTTTTTGTAGTTTTCGCTTCCAGTAGACGAAAGAATCATGCATTGCCAAGAAAACAATGGAGCACAAAGTTAGTTTTCTTGTTGCACAAAGAAAAAGAGAAACAAAAAAATGATAATCTCAATTTCAGTATTAGTCCCCGCATTTTGATATTTAGGTTGGAAGTTATTAAAGAAAAAAAATTGCAATGCAATACCTATTTCAAATTTTGTTATTAAAATGTGTATGTTTGATTATATCAAAATCATTTCGGATTTTTGCGTCAGAATTTCAAGCACAAAAAGTTTGGCTCAATTATAGATTATTACATTTAATCAGACTGACATAATTTTAAATCTTTTCAGTGCATTCTTTTGATAAATTTGATTATAATCACATTTATAAGAATATATGTTCCTCTTTTTATTTAATTTTTTTAGATATTTAAACAACTTTTAATACATTCCAAAGTCCGATTTAATCATTATTTGCCAAAAAGATGCATATAGAACTGTGCATACCGATAAAAAAGTTTTATTTTTATTTTTATTTTTTTTTACGCATGGCAGTTTATGATTTCAATTTATTTTTCACCTTTATTCACGGACGGCCGTTAATACACTAGACAAATTAATTATTTATTTGGGTGTTAAATCAAAGTTTATAAACCAAATATGAAATATTTTGGTAATAAATTAGATTCTGTACTTTACATTTGAAAACGCTTACCTATGGCTGCAAATTCTCAAACGGTAGATTCTGAGTAATTGTAAAAAAGAATGAATATTCACGTACGTCGAATGATATATCCATATTACTGTTCAAAAATAGTTGATGCAGTTTTGTATATTCCTGATCATTTCATTTTAGAAATGTAGATAAATTGTACACTGCGTGATTTTAATTTTTATTGTTATAACAATCAGCTTTAATAGGTTATCATTTTGGAAATAATTAAATGAGATTGTATATTTTGTTGTATGAAAACTGCTAACTTATTTCAACGAATTTACTAATTTTAACCTAAATGTTGGTAAAGCAATGACGCAGGTATTATATTTTGCAAAGTATCTTTAAAAAGCACAATGAGACATTGTTCATCTTTTTGTAATATTTAGCACTTACACGATAACATAATATAAATTTTTAAATATTACTGGTTACTTCTTGATGTTACAAAAGGAATTTTAAATAAGGAATTTTAACTATAATCCTCAGTTATGGAATTATCACTGTGGATTTTCATTATTCTAAATCGTTTATCCTATATATTAAAAGAATAGCCAAAAAAAGTCAGCATATTTTAAATTGGTCTCTACGAATCGATATTTGTGCCGATATCTGAGAGTCTCCTCCGATTGGTTAATCGGAGGAGAGTGTAGTTACTGTCTGTAAAGGCATTTGCAAAGCGCGTTTGTAAATATGGGATAAGAATAAGACTGCATTTCGCTGATACTGTTTAATGCAATGCTATAATAATTATATTTTTTTTCCCCTTTACTCATCTTATAATGATCGAAATACATTGGTTTTTTCACTTTACGTAAGTTATTTCATTTCCATCTGTATTCTTTTTTCATGTTAAACGCTATTCCCTCCTTCAAACTTTGCAATGTTATTGCCGGCAATCTTAGGCTTAATTGTAGAGATGTTTCACATGAAATTGAAACATTCAATAGTTAATGATTAAAGTGTTTAATTACGTTCTTGGCCTATAAATCATTTTCTATATTGTAATTTTCAAATATATACTAAGTATGTATAAAAAAAGGCTGGAAATCACATTGTTTTTTGTTTTGTGTTTGGATGGTGCGATTTTCGACGGATATTTCGACTTCATGGATGTAAACAGATTCGCAAATCACTATTTATTTTTTGCTTCAGTTTCTTATTATACTCATGTCAAAAAATGGTGATTTTTTCCCCCTTATAATTCCATTTTTGAGCAAATTCATAACGTTTAGGAAGTATTCACATTGTTTTCACCGAAGAATGGAGAATTGCATATGAAATGAAAATATGATCAGTTATAAACAGAAACAGCTTTGTAAATCAATAATATTTATTTGATGTTTCACTTTCTTTGTGTTGACTCGAAGTTCCCTTTTTAAAAAAGTACCCTCTTTTTAAAAAGTGTTCCCGTGACAAAATTTGCTGAGTTTTTTTTGGGGAGAAGGAGGAGGGAATATTTTGATGAAATTTACTATTTTTTTTTTTCAATCGCTTGATCTTGATCTCTCAACAATGTTTTTTCAAAAATATGAAGATCATTATAATCAACAAAGAAAAATAAAATTATCAGAAGAGACCCCTTTTTTTGGAAAGCTTTCAATCATGATAAAGCAGTCCTTATATACCATATTCATCGCTTGCTGTTTATTGTTTGCTGTGCAGAATACTAATGGAAATAAAATAATTTACGCAAAGTGAAAAAACCAATGTATTTCGATCATTATAAGATAAGTGAAGAAAAAAAATATAATTATCATGGCATTGCATTAAACAGTGATAGCAAGAATGCAGTCTCTCAACAATGTTTTTTCAAAAATATGAAGATCATTATAATCAACAAAGTAATCAACAATCAAGAATTGTAATCTATGTAATTTGCCGTTTTATCGAATTTATCCTTTTTTCGTGATTTTTTTGTGAAATTTGTCGTTTTTTTGTTATTTTCAGAAATTTGTCATATTTTCGCTTTTTTTTCTTTGCAAAAATTACCTGTTTTGCGATCTTTTAATGAAATGTGCCTCTTTTTTTCATCTTTTGACAAAATGTGTTGTTGTCTCACATTCTGTTTACCAATATTTGCGTTTTTTGAAGTACCTAGACAAATTTAAAGTATTTTCACGATCTTTTGACGAAATTCACATCTTTTATGGTACCAGGACAAAATTATTTGTTTTCTCAGGGATTTTGGGTGAAATTTGTCCTTTTTTTCTCGCTATCTTTACATGTAATTTGCCGTTTTATCAAATTTATCCTTTTTTCGTGATTTTTTTTGCGAAATTTGTCGTTTTTTTCGTTATTTTCAGAAATTTATCATATTTTCGCTTTTTATTCTTTGCAAAAATTATCTGTTTTGCAATCTTTTGATTAAATGTGCCTCTTTTTTCAATCTTTTGACATAATGTGTTTTTTTCTCACAATCTGGTACCAATATTTGCGTTTTTGAAGTACCTAGACAAATTTAAAGTATTTTCACGATCTTCTGACGAAATTCACATCTTTTATGGTACCAAGGCAAAACTATTTGCTTTCTCAAGGATTTTCGGTGAAATTTGTCGTTTTTTCTTGCTATCTTTCGATGTAATTTGCCGTTTTATCGAATTTATCCTTTTTCCGTGATTTTTTTGTGAAATTTGTCGTTTTTTTCAGAAATTTATCATATTTTCGCTTTTTTTTCTTTGCAAAAATTACCTGTTTTGCGATCTTTTGATGAAATGTGCCTCTTTTTTTCATCTTTTGGCAAAATGTGTTGTTTTCTCACAATTTGTTTATCAATATTTGCGTTTTTTGAAGTACCTAGACAAACTTAAAGTATTTTCACGATCTTTTGACGAAATTCACATCTTTTATGGTACCAGGAAAAAATTGTTTGTTTTCTCAGGGATTTTCGGTGAAATTTGTCATTTTTTCTCTCTATCTTTCGATGTAATTTGCCATTTTATCGAATTTATGCTTTTTTGTGATTTTTGTTTGCGAAATTGTTTTTTGTTATTTTTTTCAGAAATTTGTCGGTTTTCTTCATTATTTTAAGCTAAATTTACCTTTTTTGCGATTACCTGGATAAATTTAATATGCTTTTTGAGACCTTTGGGTGAAATTCACGTCTTTTATGATAAGTAGACAAAATTCGTCATCTTGAGGTCTTTCGGTAAAGTTTATAGTTTTTCTCGATTTCTTTTGATGAAATTTGTCGTTTTGTCACGATTTTGTAATTTGCCGTTTATTGAAGATCTTTTTGCAAAATTTGTTGTTTTTTTACGAAATTTATCTGTTTTGTGATTATTTGATGAAATTTGCTTTTTTTCAATCCTTTGACGAAATTTGTTGTTTACTCACAATCATTTGTCAAAATTTGTTGTTTATTCACAATCATTTGTCGAAATTTTTTGTTTTCTCACAATATTTTGAATTTTTTTTTCATATGTTTACAAATTTACCATTTTTTAGGGATTTTTTTGTCAAAATTTGACTTTTTTTTCGAAATTTTTTCTTGAAAATTGCCATTTTTTAGAAGTTTTGGCAAAACTTTGAGTTTTTGCGAAATTTGTTTCATTTGGGATATCTAGACATTTTTTTTTTTTTTTTTTTTTTTTTGGAGTTTTTTGACAAATTTTTTAGAGATCTTTCGAAGAAATGTTTTGTTGTATGCAATCTGTTGACGAAATTTGCTGTTTTTTTCCACATCAGTTTATAAAATTTCCTGGTGATGTTCTTTTTTTTGGGGGGGGGTATTTTGACGAAATTTGCTATTTTTTGTAATTATTTGCCAAAATTTGCATTTTTTATGGTACCTAGACAAACTTTGGTACATAGCAAATGATTTCTAGCATTTTTTTAACAGTGTTTTTTTGTACTTTTTTTTCTTTGGTTCTTTCATATTGTTGCCGTCAAGTTTTGAGGGGTTTCACCTAGCCAGAATAAATGTCATTAAATTTTTTAATATGTGAAATTTACATGGATTTTTGATTTATGAAAAGGTAATAGAAAAGTAGTTGAAAATGCAAATGTTTATTTGTTGAATGGGGTGGGTAATGTAACAATAGATTAACCACTGAGAGGATCATTGTTATAGTTGTTGCTAAATGGCAAACTATAAATTCAGTCTTATTTTGCTGCGAAGTAAGTGAAGTATGTATATTTTGTATGAAATGAGTAATGACAGTAATTTATGATTTATTCATGTCATGTACAATTTATTGGTGTTGTATTTGTAAATGAAAAATTATCAAATGAGAGAGATTCTAATTCTATGACAGCATGTTTGAATGTAACTCGGCCAATTGCGGGTCATTTGCCTGGATGAAAAATGCAGGTTTTTCTTTTATTTATTGAAATTTTTGCTGAAGATTAGTCGTTAAAAAATCCTTTAACACTAGAACGGCCAAGGCGATCATTTTGACCGTAAACGCATTTTAATCTCGCATATCTCTGGTTTGCTTTCACCTATTGCTGCGATAATTTTTGACTTTTCCTAAATATCCATTAGAATTATACAAAAAAAAATTCATTCAAATATTGCTGTTAGTTTTCGAAAAAAAAATTTATATACCTAGAACGGCCAAGAACGGTCAAAATGACCGGTGCTTGATACAGTGTTGAATTCAAACATTTTTTTCCCCGGGGAACGATTTTTGTGACTCCGAGGGGGGCATTATAGAATTGCGGGAGGTTAAATGGCATTTCTTGACCATTGAAGCACAAAATCTCAAATCTTCCATGGGGACATCTCACATCTCCGCGGAGAAATGTTCCCTCCCCCGGAGCAATCATTATTTTCTTCCCTTGAATTCAACACTTGTCAAATAAAATCATTATTTTCACCTAGTAAAAGAAGTTTTTATACAAAGAATGTATAGATGTGGGGGGCGAAGGGTGCTAAACAGCTGCTTTATTCCGATTTCTTTGAAAGACACCTGTCTCTGCTGCTTCCGCGCATGCTCCGACGGCAGAGATACCTAGATAAATGTTTGAATAAGTGATCGCTTTATTAGTGAAGCAATACTTGATTTGTTACTTCCGTTTGAAAACGATATGAACAGATATTTTCAGTTAAATAATAATAATTATTTTTATTCTAAAAATGTCTCGTAGAGCTGTCGGGAAGAACTTTCTGACTGCGGAAGCAATTGTGCAGTCAATGCAAGATTTAACATCCGAAAATTCTGCTTCTGAAAATGAGGATGAAAACGATATCGAAAGTGATATTGAGTGCAATGATATCGAATCTGATTCGAGTTCTGATTTCAAACTACATCAAATAGAAAATCCGCATAATATTTCATTCTCTAGTTCTGATAATGAAACAGATGAAGAAGTTATTCAAGGGCGTAATCGTGGTAGAAGAAAGAATCAACAAAGTAATAGTGATGAAAATAATTCTGCAGAAGTAATAGCCGCAGATGGAACCATATGGAAGAATATATCGCAAAATACTTCCGGAAGACAGCCAATGCATAATGTTTTGCGTGAAAGCGGTGGCCCTTCATCTTACGCAAAAAGAAAAATTAGCTTTGATAATGCAAGCAGTGCTTGGCGCCTTTTTCTAACTGAAAAAATTTCGAAACACATACAAAATTGCACAGAAATTGAAGCAGTACGGATATCTGGAGATAATAATTGGAAGCTTTCATTAGATGAACTTGATGCCTTCATTTCATTACTGTATATTCGGGGTGCTTTGCATGCAAAAGGACTTTCAATCGATGCCTTGTGGTGTAAAAAATGGGGGAGCAGATATTTTAACGAAACTATGTCACGAAAAAGATTTAAAGAAATTATGCGATATTTGCGATTTGATGTCAAATCAACTAGGTCACAACGGTTGCAAAATGATAGATTCGCTCTTGTTTCCGAAGTTTGGAACAATTTTATTGAAACCTGTTTATCGTGTTACAAACCTGGTGAAACCATCACTGTTGATGAGCAATATTTCCAACCAAAGCAAGGTGCAAATTTATTCAATATATGCAGCAAAATCCTGACAAATTTGGGATAAAATTTTGGTTATCTATTGATTTATCAACGAAGTTTGTTCTGAATGGGTTTCCATACTTAAGAAAAGAAGAAATGCGGCCACGTCAGGTAACAGTTGGAGAACACGCAGTGTATCGTTTGATGGAACCCTTTTATAACAGTGGGAGTAATGTTACGACTGACAATTATTTTACAACACTAAATCTGGCAAAGAATTTGAAGAGAAATGGTCTAAGTTTGGTGGGAACAATAAACAGAGCAAAAAAAGAAGTACCACATAACTTCAAAAAAACAAAAGATGAGCTCTATTCTAGCAAAATAATTTCACATGAAGGTATTACTTTAACATCATACCAGTGCAAAAAAAAAACAAAAATGTGCTTTTGCTAAGTTCATTGCACAAAAATTTGAATGTATCAGACAACGAAAAGAAGACTCCGGAGGTTATCCAATTCTACACTTCTACTAAGTATGGTGTTGATGTTTTGGATCAAATGTCCCGAAAATACTCTACGAAATCTTCTTCCAGACGATGGCCAGTGCACGTTTTTTTTACATACTTGATCTAGCTGGAATAAATTCATGGGTGATATACAAAGAAACACTTGACTCAAACATCAGTCGTCGGGAATATATTTTGAAACTATCTGATGAACTCCGTAAAACTACATTGATCGAAACAGGTTGTATGATGACAAACAAACCAAAATGCTTCCCGGAATTCAAAACAGAAAACGAAAGCAGTGTCAAATACTCAAAAATTGTAAAGGAAATAAAACTTCCAAACAGTGTTCAAGATGCCAGAAACACGTTTGCGGGCCATGCATGTCAGAAGAAAGGACAATATCCGTCTGCTTTGCTTGTGAAAAAAACTGAGGTATGTTACATTTTACAGTACAATATTTTTTCTAATCTATTAATAAAATTGTGGACTTTGAACAAAATTTTTGAAAACATATATTATGTTTCTAATTATAAAAAATATGACACTCACATTATCTAATTTCAGGATTGTATATCATTAAGATTGCCTAGGAAGAGTAAAAGGATGTGAAATGTTTTATTTTCTTGAAAAATATTTTTAAAATGTAATTTTTTTTTGTAGTTTGTCATTAAACTTGTTTCCTGGAAAGGAGTTTTTAATATTATTTTAGTTAAAATTACATTTTTTTTAGTTTTTTAGAAAGAGCGGTCAAAATGACCGTTCACGGCCGTTCTAGGTATATTGAAAACGCGGCCGTCGTAGTGTTAATAGCTGGAAAATACCTTTTTCTTTCTTCGGTGCCGTCAAGTTTTGACGGATTCCATCTAGTACACTATAAAAAATAAAAACATGTAATTCTACAGCTATAAAGTTACGGATATCTGTAAAATTCTATAATATTATCGTTATACTTTACAAAAAGATGTAAATCTATAGAGCTAGTTTCTATAAAGATTCTGAAATCTGTCGCTTTAAAAATAATTTGCTTGAATTATAGTAATCTCGCAAAAATGTCTCTCAAAATAGTGTTGCAGTTAACATAAAAAAATCGTAGCAGCCTTGTTTCACAAACTGGTAATTTTCGAATATTTTTCTACAGCGTGTAATTACTTTTTCATTAAGTAGAAAAATAAAATTTAAATACATTTGCTATTTCTAACAATTCTTAAAATCGGATTACATGACTATATGTAACTGATGATTTTTGAAGTGAATTTTGAAATTGTAAAAAAAATGGTAGTAAAATTATATATGTTTGACTATTTAATTGTAAAGACATTTTTAAATAATATTTCAAATAAATATTTTTTTCTATAAGCTTCTATTGTGAATAATATAGCTTGAAATTTTATTAAATTCCAGTAACCGTATGCGATGGTTTTTGTTTTTCTGTATTACCAATTAAACTTAATCTGCAGCACTTGTCCGAAATTGTCAACAGACAATGAAAAATGAGGCATTATAACATTCGTCATACGCTAGTCAAAATTAGCAATCTTTAAAAACATCATCGTAACTTTATACATATAACTAAAACTATAAATGTATTCTGAGAAAACCCAGATCATATTTCAATGATGAAATACTCACCATGATAAAGCTGAATACCATTATTCAGCTCATAAAATTGGTGGCTACATACCACTGCTAATTTTAGTGAGTATTTACCTGATATAGCTGGTGTAATTTTAACTGATGTAACAGGTGTAACATTACTCCATAATAATCTAAAAATATCAGAATTCTTATTCTAATGTAGCCTCACATAATTTATATTAATTAAATACTCCAAAATATTTTTAGCAGTATGCTGCCACGTACTTTATGGAGTAACATTATGATATATTTTTACTGTGTGTGATTGAATAATTGCTGAAAAGTAACCACCAAAGACTTGTTTAAATTCTAATCTTAATAATATTTCATTAGCGGTTGTAGACTTTATTATATGAAGTCTTTTCGTAATTGTGTAAAAAATGTAAGATTTTTAAATCATTGAACATTTATACTATACTTTTCAAACGATTTTAAGCACAAAATATGTTTTTCTTCTATTCAGAACAAACGCATTGATGGCAGAGTTTTTTTTTAAGTTTACATAGAAATTTTAATAACGTGTATTCTTTAAATATTCACATCTATACATATTTATGTGCAATAATGGGAAATAAAATTAATTTTCAAAATTTAAAAAATACCTTTTTCCGGATAAAAATTACTTAATTATCAATTTGTGATTGTAGACTCTTTATAAATCTTGCTGTAATTTCGTAATAAATGTAAGATGTTTAAATAGTTAAATCCTTTAATACTTACGTTTTAAAAGATTTTATATATAAAATATGTATACAGATATTTTAAGCTAATTCAATAATGATAGATTTCTTTTATAATTTCCATACGCTATTTTTTAAACGTTTTTTTTTTTTATATATATAAAATCAACTTTACTGTTAAAAATATACATTTTCTATGTGAAATAAGTAAATTAAAATAAATATTACAAATAAATTTAAAAAAATTGCTTTCTTGTGATGCTATGAATTTCTAAGTCCTTTGTATAATAAAGGGTGGTTTTAAAGTATATATATATATGTACAGTAATGATATCAAAATTTTATTTCTAAACATATAAAAAATTTGGTCCTTTACTAAAATTATTAATAATCAGATTAAAAAAATTGTACGTTTTATATCGTAAACTTGTAATAAATATAAGATTTTTTAAAAAATAGTTACGCGTTTTGGAATTTACTTGTAAAATATTTTAAGTACAAAATATATTTTCATGCATTTTGAATTAAATCATAAATGAGAAAATTAATTTTCGTTTTATTTCTTTACACTCTGTAATGAAGTTTGCATGTAAAGATTTGCACTCAAAATAATCCATTTTCTATGTACGGAAAGAAATATTGCAATTTGTTACTAAAATAAAATAGAAATTTGCTGTTTCTGGATAAGAATTACAAATTCTTCAAAACCTTTGTATTTCGATGACCAGAATTTTAAACATCTTCTCGAAACATCGCTTTTTAAATCTTTTTCCTTTCATTGCGTTCATGATACAGACTATAAAGAAGCAAAGTAAACAATGATTTTTTTTATTACATTCAATTTTTTTTTTCAGGGATACTATTCTCTAGATTTCAATTTTCTTTGGTATCTGTGAATCAAATAGAAATTGTTCGGATAAGTTTTTATTATTTTTTTTTTAATTCTTTGACTTACCAGAAGTAACATTTGAATCGTAGAAGAAAATAAATTTTAGGCGCAAGGTATTGTTATCTTAACTATTAAAATTATTTTATTTAAAAAAAAATCTATATAAATAAAAATGTAAATGTTCGTTCGTACAAAATTTAAGAACTCCAAAAGTTCTTTACCAATTTCTTTAAAATTCATAGATTCCCTTGGATTTGATTACGCGCATATTTTATATACTTAGTATGAGTATCACTCTATGAAATTAAAATGTTAGAAACACACTTTTCTTTCTTTAATATTTATCGAGACTGATTCTCAGCAACGAAAAGACGGGTACATACACACGCTCTGACATACACAGACACACATATACTCAAACACACACACACACACACACACACACACACACACACACACATATATATATCATTAATTGTAATACAATATGCATCATTTAAAAAGGAAAAAAAATGAATTAAATGGATTATAATCGAAATTTTTGGATACATATATGTGTGTGTATAAAAAAAAAAAAAAAAAAAAAAAAAAAAAAAAAAACTTCTCCGTTACACATTTTGGTTTCTAAAAAGTAATCTTGAATCAAACAAAATATAGAAGAAACATTCAAGGAAATTGATAAATTTTTCAAAAAATATATTCACTAATTTGGAATGTTCATTTGCATTGCTGAAAATGAAGCATACGCCATTGCACTGTTATATTTATAAAAGTGTAAGAAACAGAAAAACTTGATCTGCTTTGTACCAACTGTTTTAATTGATCACCCAAATTAGGATTCGGTAAAGAACAATGGAAGGATATGCAATGTTATTAAAAAAAATCCCAGAAAAATTATCAATTCAGATGTCAGCCTACCAGAATCTAATTAAAGTACTAATATTTCAATATTGAGTTCACCAGATTGTTGAACCTTTTCAGGATAAATATATAACTAACAAGGAAGGTCTCCATTGGGGGTATACTTAGAATTTTTTGAAAAAAAAATACGAATTAAACTACTCATGTAGGTAATAAAGGATCAGTGAAAAGTAGCGGCGGAATTACATTATTAGATAAGTAAAAAAATAAAATAGTTTGGAATAATTGGCGTGAAAAGCTGAAAGCGACGTGGGATTTGGCGAGCAGTGCATTTCATCGCCAAAAGCAGACGATTTTAACGAATCTGAAAATTGATTTTAATTGACTTCACTGTTAAAAATCTGCAGCATTTACTGCAACGTCACTCCACTACTTTTATAGAATATCTCTCTGCTGACCAATGAGAATGCTCCATAGCACGGTGAATTGACCGTTTTCTGTAAAAGCGGTGGAGTGACGCTGCAGAAAATGGTACAGATTTTCAGCGGTGTTGTAGCTTGTGCAACACTGTTAAAAATCTGCTGCATTTTGCTGCAACGCACTCCACCGCAAATGCAAAACTAAAATTACTTAAACTAAACTTATTTAAATAAATTGAACATAGAAATTTTTTTCTTTAAAAAGTATTCGAGGCGTAAATGCGTATTTTTCAAAATTTCGTTTTTTCGCCAACCGGTGATAAATCGCCAAATAAACGAAATTTTTATTATTTTTTTACGGACGTTATAAGGAGGTTCCGCCGAAATTTTTTTATAAACATATATAACTATATAAGAACATTCTGTAATATTTTCAGATTTTTCTGAGTATGCCCGTATGGAGACCTTCCTTGTAAGAAACGTACAATATGTGTCATACAATAAGGCCTTACTAAAAGAATTATCTAACAGAGACAAACAATTTTATTAAAATATTTTCAAAAGACTATTTTAAAAACGCTAATGTGTCACAATCGGATTCATCTGATTATAGAAACTTCCTTTCATAACTTTATGATTGTGCAACGTAGAATTATATATTATATTCACTTCTGACATGAAAAATATTTACTAAAAACCGTATTTTTTTCACAACGAATAAAACTAGTCGTTGGAGGCCACCGTAATACTTACCCATCATGGATATGCATAGCACAATATATGAAAACATAACACATGTAAACAATTTATAAAATGCATTACAATTCCAAAACAAAATATAAACATATATTTAAGTATTTTTAACACATAATCATGCTCTAGTAATGAATTTCTCATGACCCAATTTCGATAAATTGTATGAAACGCCAAACTATTCAAGTAGCACTGAATTGCGTAATAGAAACATCCTTATAACTCCAAAAATAATAATCCTATTAACTAACGGTTTCTTTCATCAAATTAAGTATCTCATTTCCAATTAAAAGATATCTTTGAATTGAAATTTGAATGAAATACAGGGTCATGAAAAATCAAAGAATGTGGAAAATAGGATTAGAAATATCTCAACAACTAATTATCCGATTGACTTCGTTTTTCATGCAAAATTTGTGTTATTTTATTGTCTTTTACGTCCTTTTTTTAAAATAAAAGAATTCGAAAATTTTTATACACCTTTCATCAGAACGAATTTTTGGAGAGTCCGAAAAAAATAGTTCCGGATAATCGAGGTTACTGATATTAAATAGGCTTCGTTCTATTCTTACATACTAAGCACATACAAAATTTCAAATTTCTATCTCAATTTGTTCGGGAGATAGAGCGGTTACAGACAGACAGACAGACAGACAGACACACAGACGGACGGACGGCAAATTTTTTTTTCTAAAAATATGTTTTTCAGAATCTCCAGTGTCCGAAACGTGTAAATCCGTCAAAATTTTTTTTATCGATTTTCAAAACGATTGCAAGACTTACCCTATACTACGTATGATGGGTAAGTAAAAAAAGATTGAACACTTGAATTCGAGAATTTTATTCAAAACAGAAAAAAAAGTACAATGAATATTTTATTGGAATTTAATTAAAACAACAAGGATAATTAAAACTGAGAAATAAAAAAAATATATATATAAATAAATTTCATGGATGAGCATTTTTTTAATATTAAAAAAGGTTCCTTTTAAAAAAGTAAATTCAAACTCATTTGATTATTTTATTTTTTTATTTTTTAAGAAATATCGGGGATTGTAATCTATATTTGATTCATAAAAAACTTTTTTTAAACCGTTTACAAATGTCTTTCAATTTATTTTTTAAAAAAAGGAGTGAGAGAGAAAATTTTAGGTACTTTCTTCAGCATAGAAAATTCAATTTTAGTTTCGATTTCAGTTGAGACTTGTAGCAAATCAGGTTGTTCTCTATCAAAAATTATTTTTCTATTTGAGCTTTGATTCTTCATTTATCTAGACCGCAATATTTGAAAAGGTCAAATGATAAAGTAATTTATCAAATAGTAATTTAACAGATGGCAGAGGACCATTGTTTTATCTTTAATCGTGTGATTAAAGGACCATACACATAGCACTAACTTCTTGCGGTCAGGTGTCGCTATTTTTTATCTTTCGTGTCGGCACTTTGATGTATAAACTGCTTTTTCAGTGAACTTTTTTTAACTTCAAGAGAGAAATCGAACTCGAAATCAGTTGACAGCTTTCCGACAGAAGATGGGGGCGAGATAAACTTCCTTTGTCAATTCGGTAAGGTCAGTCCCTCAAAAATCATTTAAAGAGGTTTCAACTTTGTTCCGTACGAAAACAAAGATAGATTTATTGCTCTTTTAGTGTAATAAAAACTAGTGCTGTTCGCTCGCAGCCTAACTCTTTTTTTTCTCACATACCGTCTATACCATCTAATGTCTGCATCCATTCTCTAAATTTTCAATGAATAATCAATTTCAGATTCAAAAACGTTTGTTTAAAAATGACACTTTGAGGTCTTTAGAATAAATTCTGCCTTTTTATGTGTTTGACTCATTAATGAATGTCATACAATTTTGTTTTAAAGGACAATTTAGTTTCCACACAGCAATTTTTAAAAATAAATTAATTTTTTCCCGTTATTGTTTTTTTAACATAGCCACTAAATGACGCAAATATATTGAATTTTAATATATATATTATTTTCATAAATGTTTTAGTACCGCACACTGCAATAGCTATTTATAAAGAAATGGCAATCAATCCGTGACTGTTTTAATGAACAATGTCTATTAAATTACTACATGGATGAAATAATATTTCTAAATGTCAGTACTTCCTTTTATAAAACACTGTAAAAATAAAATATCGGAAACAGTAAACTTGTACAAGTTAGAGAATCACGCCGAAAAGTTTAAATTTACAAAAGTGTCCGGTTATAATAGCAAATGCTGATCACACATCAACACCGTTATTATACATCAGCACTGTCATTAGAACCGGTGAAAACAGAAAACAATTTTCAGTAGACTTGTGGCGTTACTTTACGAAATACAGTTATATACAGATATATGGGTGGGGTACATTTTTTAATTCAATAAACATACGTACTATGAGGTTCTAAAAAATCCCTGTCTGCTGGACCTATAGGCGGAGGTAGATTTCGAAGAGTGCTCATTTCAACAATATATATATATATATATGATTAGAGATAAACCCAGTTTAATGACTTCATTTGGCCGTTTATGAAAAATTTTTTATTTCATTTTTCTGCAAAAACTGGTTTTATCAGAAACATCTTAAGAAAAATTCAGCTCAAATGTCCATTATGACAACATATTTTGAAATAGATTCTAAATTTATTAAAAAATCGACCAAAACAGTATATTATACCGTTCCTAAATAACAAAAAACTGTCAGTTGAAAGCATTTGAGAAAAAAATTGAATTTAAAAATGAGTCATAAAATAACCGATTTGTTGTTTGAATACATCCTTTATTCTTTAATCATGATTGTTTCGGAAATTTTTGTGCGAAATACTCACTTTGACAGCATTTTTAAAAATATATTCTATCTTTATCAAAAAACTGGCCAATGCGTCACAGTATATAGTTCCTAAATAAGAGGATCTGTAAATTGGATGCATTTGAGAGCGAAAATGGATTTTAAAACGAGTAATAAAAACGCAATTTGCTATGTGAAAACTTCCTTAAATTTTCAAATCACAAAAACTTCGGGAAATTCTGTTCAAAATACCCTTTTTGGTAGCGTTTTTCAAAATATATTCTGTCTTTATCAAAAAACCGATCAATGCATCACATTATATAGTTCCTAAATAAGAGGATCTGTAAATTGGATGCATTTGAGAGCAAAAATGGATTTAAAAAGAGTCAGAAAAAAAACGCAATTTCTTATTTGAACACTTCCTTAAATTTTCAGTCACGATGATTTCTGAAAATTCTGTTCAAAATACCCTTTTTGGTAGCCTTTTTTGAAATATATTCCGTCTTTATCAAAAAACTGACCAATGCATCACATTATATAGTTCCTAAATAACAGGATCTGTAAATTGGATGCGTTTGAAAACAAAAATGGATTTAAAAACGAGTCAGAAAAAAACGCAATTTCTTATTTGAATACTTCCTTCAATTTTCAGTCCCGATGAATTTCAGAAATTCTGTTCAAAATACCCTTTTTGGTAGCCTTTTTTGAAATATATTCTGTCTTTATCAGAAAATTGACCAATGCATCACTTTATACAGTTTCTAAATAAGAGGATCTACCATTTGGGTGCGTTTAAAATCAAAAATGAATTTAAAAATGAGTCAGAATATAAGCCGTTTGGTTTTGAGGTTTTTTCTCCAACTCCTATTTTTGTTTAATTTCTTTTTGCTATACGAATTGGTCCTATGAAAAACTTGTCCATATAAAAGTTGTAGATATTTTTGAGACGATGTAAAATAAATTTAATTAGATTTGATATCTTAAAAACTGACGGAGTTATGGATTTTTCTCTTTTTTCAGCGCCCTTTTTCTTTTCGTTTTTAATTTTTTTCATCGGTAAAAGTTGGTCCTATCAAAAACTTGTAAATACAAAAGTTTTAGATAATTTTAAGAACATTTATAAAAAATTTAGTTGGACTTGATATCTTGAAAATTGACGAAGTTATGAATTTTTTTCTCTCAAAATCCCAGTTTTTTTCGCCCCTTGAGCCCACTTCTAAATTTATCAAAATTCTGCCATGTATATACTTTTGGCCCATTTTTAAGAAGTAATATAAACTTTAAACCGATTCGATATCTACTTTAATTAAGAAGTTATGGCGTTTTTTCGGTTTTCCCAAAAACGCCCCCTATTCCGACCCCCTTGGTCCGATTTTGCCCATTAACGAACTCAGCCAAGATTTTATCCCCATTGATTTTATGTACCAGTTTGGCGGAGGTTGGTGAAGAATTATAGAAGTTATCGTGTCCATAAAAAAGTGAGATATATAGATAGATAGATATATAAACTGGTGCGATTGCAATAGGTAGTATTTCTTACGAAATCTACCTAAAAATGATAAATTATTTAGTTTTATTTTGTGAATTAAAATCTATGAATGAAAATGTTGAATGTAATCAATAATTAAGACATAGGGACGTAACATAATGAAGGCTTAGTAACATGTTGATTATTTGCTATATATTAATTTGACTCACAGTAAAGACAATTTTATTTTTTACTGCTGACTACCAACAAAACATCTGAGATGAATTTTTCATAATATTCCAAACAGAAGGTGATACAGAATTAATTTCTCATGCTAAAGACTTATCAAGTGAGCAGTTTTGAAACCTTATTGTTAAAATAAAATTCTTAAATTTTGTAAAATAAAAAAACTGCAGACTTCAAAAATGGATTTTTCAAAAACTGACATTTGTATTCTTTACAATTGAGTATTAGAAAATTGACAATAGTTATAAGAAGTATATGATTTTATGACTTCAATATTCAACATATTTCAGTATTCTAAATTTTTTTATTATTCTTTTCATGCTTAAAGTTGTGTATTTAAATATATCCATAAATATTTTCAAAATAGAAATTTTCGAATTGCAAAGTGTTATGGAAATTGATAAAAGAAATTATCATATAGAATTATTTATTTAAATTATTAACTAAAATTATTATCTAAAAATTACCCAGATTCACTAAATCCACATTTTGTTTATACAAAATTAATTTTGAAGCATGTAAAATTTACTCAGCATTATTAGCTGTAACTGCAGTAATGTTTCAAAGGCGTTACTTCTTATCAAAAATCATTTTTCGTTTTTATGGTTTTTCTTTAAAGTAACGTCAGTGTAAATGTTTTCAGATACTTTATGTAAATAAAAATTTCGATTTTATCTATTTGTCACATTGAAACGAAATTATTAATGAAACCTAAACTGCTTGCCAAACCATTAGATATCTCTGAAGTATATTTAAAAATTATATCTTAGGAGTACTCGTATGGAGATCATAAATGCAGTGACATCACTATAAGACACAGTATGTACTTCACATCTGATACCAAAATGATAAAATTCGTTGCTGTTCCTTTTACTTAAACGTCACCAAAAATGTTTAAAATAAATTATAAAATATTATATTTCTTTATTTTTTTATATTTACATTTTTTCGTATAAGATTTTAAAAAGGAATAGTATTTCTTGTTTTAAAATTTAATAAAAAGTTTTGAAAAAAAAATCATATTTCAAAACATAGATTTCTTAAAAACTGCAATTTAGGGTGGTCCTTAAAAGTTGGTAAAAAAAAAAAAAATTCGCGATTTATACCGGGGCAACCTGTTATTTTGTTCTACTCATTAAAAAAGAATTACAGCAATTTTTTCAAAAAATTTAGTACGATTTTAGAGGTCACTACCACTATTTAAAGTTTACACTTATTCAAACATATTGAAGGAAAATACACAATTATTCTTAATAACAAGTAAACACAATTTTATTAACTATTTCAGTAAATGCTACAGCAACTACATTGTTATATACATTTAAAGAACAAAAAAAAGCTATCATTATTATAAAATCCTTATATTTACCTTTTTAAAGGCATCAATGTAGATTTTTTTAGAGTCTGGATATTTGCTTCGAAACTGCTTGACTAACAACAAGTACTGTTTTGTTCTTCATTTTTTGTATGAAGTTTATTGTATTCCTCAATAAGTGCTACCCCACGTTCGTCTTCATCTTTAACAACTTTGGTTGAAGCCGCAAAAGCCTTACAAGGTTTATAAGATTCATTTTTATTTCAATTTGTCACATTTGTTTAAAAAATCTGAAGGTAATTCCATAATTAAAAAAAACCTAAGAGTGTTACTTGTTACAAAATCTTGCTAATTCTTTTTGAGTATGTCATCAGGATCAACCCGTGCACGTTTCAATGGTTTCTAATTTTTCACATTTTTCATAGCACGTACCATTTTTCTTTTAATTTTAAATGGAACATTGTTATCAAAAAAATGCAAAGGAAAGTAGATCTTCTGTCAAGTACCACAAATGTTCTAGGAATTTCTTCATAGCACACAAAGAAATGTCTGTATTTACATTTTAGTACTCTTTTAAGTTTTTAAGGAGCAATAAATCATTTCTTGGCGCAGAACAAATAGATGGTGCCAGATACCAACTGTGAATGTAGATTTTTACCACAAACGAGCAAATTAGACGAACTCCCGATTTTTCGTGCTTAGAGAGTTTGAACTGATCTCTAAATAAATAAATCTTGAGTAAGTATATAGCGCTTGCCATCCATTGTGCTCGATGCAAGCTACAGGGGGCTCTAAAGTGAACACCTCTTTCGGGTACTCCTCCTAGAAAATGCAAGTAATTAGTCAATGTTTTTACTAGAAACAATAATTAGTAATCTATCAACAGTTTCAGATCCTGAAATATCTTCTAAAATTTTACCATCCCAGTCAACAATCAACGGAACACTTGCCGAAAACACTTTTAAAATTTCGGCTCTGCCTTTTCGGCTTTGGAGGCTTGTTCAGCTGAATAATGATTTGTTAATATTATAATTGTCAGGATCACCACCCACACGTTTTAGTGTTGTAGTTAAACAATAGCCGTTTTTCTATCACTTAACTCTGCTATATCAACGCTTGCAGCTACGCTATTGTCCAAAATGTTCATTCTATCCCTTTTTTAGGAGGCAGACCACTGTGAGAGCATGAAGCTACTTCTTCCTGATTGGAACAAGTTTTATTATCACTTGAGCGTGCTTCTTCTTCAAATATGTCGGAGAGAGCTGATGCTTGTTCATAAAGCAATGATTTGTTTACTTCTTCATGCTTTTTCATTTGTTCAAATAATTCTTCTTTCTTAACTGGTTCCGTTGCTTTTTTCACAAAATGTTTATCAAGAATTCCTATTTTACTAGGTCTTCCTTTTTGTCTCTGATCAAGTAAAAATTTCTTATCCTCTTCCATTTTTATCATGGTATTCGCATGTGCAATATCAAAAAGATCGTTCAAAGCGATCTCCCAATCCTCTTCTTTTTTTCTCAAATCTTCTAAGCGTTTTGATTTGTTTTCTTTGTCATTTTGCAATTCATTAAATAGTCTTGCAATTTTATCAACTATATGTTTTTTTCAGTCTAGTAGGAATGTCAGCTTTTCTCGAAACTATAAGAACGTTACTTCCAGCAATTTATACACACAAAAAATCCACCACTTTAGGGGGAAAATAGCGCATACAAGAATCAATAATTTAAATAATAACTATTTATTTAGTGCTTATGAAACACATTTTATGACACAATCATTTATTAAAATTAAAGCTGAATTGTTATTATTTTCTTATTTTTAATGATTTTTAAACTGGTTTAAGTACTATTTTATGTTAAATTAGCTGACTCGTCGGTGTTGCTCTGGTCCATTAAAAACGCACAAATACTCAAATATATTTAAAAATGCGCTGAAAATTTTAAGAACTCAGCATGAATTTTGGAAAAAATTGAAGCATTGGACAGTCTATGAAACTTAATGTTTTACTATGACTCAATTTCGCGATGACTCTAGATATGTATTAATAACTTAAAAATTACACTAAAAAGATGTCAAATTTTCTAATTTTTCAAATATTTAAACCTTGGTAGCGACCCTTAAAATTTGCTTTAAAATTCTGAAATTTTGTGGAGGTTTTTTTTTAATACATAGAACAAAATAAAGGGGTGCCCCATACAAATATTAAAAGTTCATTCTTAAGGACCACCCTAGTACGTGTCCTATGTATAAACGCAAAAATATACATATTAATTTTCAGTCGAGGATGTTCTTAGTTTAAAATCGTAGGCGTAACAAAAGATTTTGCTTTCAAACTGAATGGATGGTGAAAGAATTTCCTCATTAATGTAAATTTCCAAAAATTATAAATGTATTTAAACACACATTCCGGCTTCATGAAGCATTTTAATCCACAAAAGCGAAAATCATCCTTCAAGTTATTGACATTTAGCAATCACTGCCTCCTAGAATATTTTCAGCTTTAATCTGAGAAAAAAAATATTATTCCGCCATTTCGAATCTAAATTGGGAATCTAGAAAAATTAGTTCCATGGCATTCCTATGAATTCTAGTTCCCTTCGTTAGAGAATTCTAGAGTCTTCACAAGAATTAAGGAATGCCTGTCTATATTATCATTGTCAAACGTATTTATAAATCTTTGCAAATCGATCCGAAAACAAGAGGTTAATTTTAGTAACAATAACTTTAGTTTGTGAAAAACATTTTCAAATCCAGCGAAATTTTCTCGTTACTGGAATCGATTCAATATTGTTTCTTCACCTAAAAAACAAGAAATTAGAAATTATAGATCATTTAGTCTATTTTGCTTAGTTTTTTTCTCTATTTGCATAGCTCGATAATCTATATTTTTAGTTCAAGGATTCAGAAAGGGATTAACTATTCTTTCTGGCTACAATGAACATCAAAGTAAAGGATGTAAATACAGCTTCAGTTCATTTGGGTGGGATGTTGTTGCTCCCTATTTAACAGTAATTAAAATCTTTAAAAGTTTTATAATATCTAATTAATTACTTTTAAATGATGGCAGTTAAAACGTTTCACAAAAGTGTTTTTAGTAAAAAAAAGTTTATTAAGTAAAAATGACGTAATACGTTACGTATAAGTCATTCATTTTAATTAAATAAAGATTTAATATATACATTTTAGTTTGGTCAAGAAGGCGACCTTTTCCTTTCACAAGTTTCTAAATAATACATAATATTCTTCATCTTAAAATAGCACTACATTTTTCAGGAATAAGATTTTACATGAAAAGTCGCATAATTTCAAAATTCACTTACTAAATACAATTTCTTACTTGAAACTTAGTAAAATAGTAATAAAATCAATGTTTCAATATTTTTCATATTGTACCATAATATTGGATCTTATTAAGCTTTTCCAGAAATTAAAAAATATTAAAATGAAAAATTTTACAAATTTTTGAAATAAACAGTTTTGTTTATCTGGGCAAGTGTTGGTCTGAAGCAAATCTAATCTGGTGAAAAAAATGTCATATTTTAAAACACTGTTCTTGTTTTCCCTCAGACGATATTATTTGTTTTATAATATTAATATAATGTAGCGTAATTTTCGTAAAACGTATCATTTCCAAATATCTAAGTTTAAATTTTTACCATAAAATGCTCGTTTAAATAAAATGCAATAAATAATCGATGACAAAAAGTTTGACAGTAATTTTAATTAGAGAACAGGTTTCACATAAAAAAGATCAATAAAAAAAAAAAAAGATAATAGTTAACACGTTCGCTGCCGCTTACATGAAGATGTGATGATACACTGTTAAAAAAAAATGAAATTCACGGATATATTTTTTCTGAATTTCACAGAAAAATTCCTTTTTCGTCCCAAAAGGGTATTTTCCGTTACAAATTTTAAAACTCCACGATATTTCCTGAAAATAACGAAAAGAGTGGAAATGAAAACAAAAAACGGAGACTCTCCGTTACCCGGGAATCTCCATGGCCAAGTGGTCAAAGCACCACGCCACTAAACGCCTGGGAGCGTAGACTGTGGGTTCGTATCCCACTAGCGCCATAAAATAATGAAAACACAAAAAGTCCCTTTTAATTACTTTTTTCTGTTTATTTTTTTCTTATTTCTTGTTAAAAAATCTTTTAACTAATTAGCCTCCCAAAAAATAAATAAATTTCGCACGATAATTTCAAAAAATGTCTAATTTTTGAAAAAATTAATATATATATATATATTTTTTATACATTCATTCAAAAAAAATATGTGATTTTAAACAATGATTTTTTTTATTTAAGCTAGTTAAAAAATTAAAATTGGTTTTAAAAGTGATAAGTTTTATGCATCAGTCTAAAATAAAAAAAATAAATAAACCGCTTACGAATATTCTAACGAATATATTTGAAAAGAAATCTTTGAAAAGTACAACAGATTTTCCCAGTAACTCATAAAAGACATACTTTGTACAAGCTGGCATCAGCAGCTTTGGCTGAATTAGTAAGGACTTAATCCGCTGCCCAAAGGTCCCGAGTTCGATCCTCAGGACGGCTTGAAATAATAATAATGCTGATAATTAATAAATGGTTTAAATTAAGTATATGGCCACTCGGAAAGTTCGAATTCTTTGACGAATGTTCGGTTCACTAAATTTAAATTGAATTATTATCATTACAAAATTAGACTTTGTAACGGAAAGTTACCGCTTTTCCATACGGATGTTTTCCTTTCTTTTATTTTCCAAACGGAAAATCTACTAACGGAACGGTGAAAGTTCTGCTACTTTGCTGCCGCTACTTTCACCGTGAATTCACATATTTATTTTTAACAGTGTAGTTAATGCCGCACTGAAGAAGTGGGTTTCTCCCAGAAGCCGATTTACTTTTTATAACAAAGAATCAGTGAAAGATTTTCCCGCGCCTGTGCGTGACTGGCTATAGGACATCACCGCACATCATTAATTTTGGCGCCATATCACACGCTTAAAAGCAATAAAATCCCTGTCGGTTTGGCCGATAGGCGGAGGTAGATTTCGAAGAGTTTTCATTTCAACAACAAAAAATAGAATATTATTAAAGATAAACCCAATTCAACTACTATATTGTGCGCTTTTGAAATTTTTTTAATTTCATTTTCTGAAAGAAGTGGTTTTATCAAAATCAACTTAAGCAAAATTCGGCTCAAAAGCCCATTTTGACAACATATTTTGAAATACATTCTGACTTTATTAAAAAATCGACTAATACGCACATTATATAGTTCCTAAATAACAAAAAATTGTCAATAGAATGCGTTTGAGAGCAAAATTGAATTTAAAATGAGTCATAAAGTAACCAATGTGTTATTTGAATGCATCCACAATTCTATAAGCAAGATCAATTTGGGAAATTTTGTGCGAAGTGCCCACTTTGATAGCTTTTTTAAAATATATACTTAGCCTTTTTCAAAAAAACTGACTAATACGGCACATTACACATGTCCTAAATGAGAAACAACTGTCAATTGAATGCGTTTGACAGCAAAATTGAATTTAAAAAAAGAGTCATAAAATAACAAATTTGTTATTTGAATACATCCTCAATTCTTTAATCATAATCGCTTTGTGGAATTTTTTTGCGAAGTGCCCACTTTGGCAGCTTTAAAAAATATATATTTAGCCTTATTCAAAAAACTGACCAATACGGTTCATTACACAGTTCCTAAATAACAAAAAGACTGTCAACTGAATGCATTTGCGAGCAAAATTGGATTTGAAAAATGAGTCATTAAATAACCAATTCGTTATTTGAATACATCCTCAAATCTCAATCACGATCGCTTTGGAAAACTTTGTGCAAAGTGCCCTTTTTGGCAGCCTTTTTTGAAATATTTTCTGCTTTTATCAAAAAACTGACCAAACCGTCACATTATATAGTTCCTAAATAACAGAACCTGTAAATGGGATGCTTTTGAGAACAAAAATGGATTTAAAAATGACTCAAAAAGAACGCAATTTGCTATACTTCCTCAATTTTTTCAATCACGACCACTTAGGGAAATTCTGTTCAAAATATCTTTTTTGACAGCCTTTTTTGAAATACCAAAAAACTGGCCAATAAGTCACATTATACAGTTCCTAAATAAAAGGATTTGCCATTTGAATGCGTTTAAAATCAAAAATGAATTCAAAAAATGAATCACAATATAAGCAGTTTAGATTTGAGGTTTTTTTCTCCATCTCCGATTTTCGTTTAATTTATTTCTGCTATAAGAATTAACCCTATGAAAAACTTGTTAATATAAAAGTTGTAGATATTATTGAGAAGATGTAAAGTAAATTTAATTAGATTTGATTGCTTAAAAATTGAGTAAGTTATGATTTTTTTTTCTTTTTCCACCCCCTTTTTCTTTTCGTTTTTAATTTTTTTGTCATCGGTAAAAGTTGATCCTATCAAAAACTTGTAAATGCAAAAGTTTTGGATAATATTGAGAACATTTATACAAAATTTAGTTGGATTTAATATCTTGAGAATTGACGAAGTTATAAATTTTTTCTCCCAAAAACCCTGTTTTTTTTTCGTCCCTTGACCCCATTTTTAATTTTATCAAAAATCTATCATGCAGAAACTTTTTACCCACTTTTTCGAAGTAATATAAACTTTAAACTGGTTCGATATCTCTTTTAATTAAGAAGTTATCGCGTTTTTTCTGTTTTCACAAAACCCTCCCTATTTCTACACCCTTGTTCCGATTTTGCCCGTTTACCAACTCCACCAAAATTTTATGCCCCTCGATTTTATGTAGAAGTTTGGAGAAGATCTGAGCATATTTATGGAAGGTATCGTGTCTAGAAGAAAGTGATATATATATATATATATATATATATACACACACATATATATATAGATATAGATAACCTTTTTTACTGATGGTAGTTTTACGGTCTAGGAGTCATGGTCGGTGTAGATCTGCAAAAATTTTTCAGAAATTCCAACATGGGAGAGAATGCAATAGGTAGTATTTCATACGAAATGTACCTAAAAGTCACCTTTCACTTCTGCCTCCGATATTTAAAAAGGTTTTTTCCCTTATAATTCGCAGCGTTCTTTATATAATAATGTTCTTTTCTGAAAATATGAAAACAAATTGTATAATTACCTGTAATCAGAATTAAAGAATAATGAAAATTGCATGAAAAATTAGCAGGTTTACGAATTAATTTTTCATTGCGCATGAGTTAACACTATCAAAATTTCATTTATATATTGTGTTAGTTAAATGTATATTGCAACTTTTTTTTAAGTCTCAAAAACATAGCTTGAAAATTCTGAAATTGCTTATCGGTAGAATAAGCTCAAAGTCCATTATTCCCAAAATGTAGCAAAAAGATGAATGGCTATTTCCATTTATCCATTGATTATGTGTCAGTATGTAGAATACACAATATGAAACGTACTACTGTATTAGAGTACAACCCCTCATTTTTTCCTTCATTCTGAGAATAATAGATTTTGAGCTTATTACACCGACGATCACTTTCAGAATTTTCAAGCTGTGTTTTTAAACCTTTTACAAAAAATTGCTCTATACATTTAGCTGGCATAATATGCAAATGAAATCTTGAGAGCGTTTCCGCATGCGAAATGAAAAATTATTTAGTAAACCTGCTCTTTTTTCATGCCATGATTAATTATTTTTTAATTTTGATTTCAGGGTATTACGTACAATGCTGTTTGTCACATTTTCGGAAAAGAACATTATTTTATCTGGAAATTATAAGCAAAAAATTTGAAACAAATTCGGACTGTTTTTATAAAATCTGAATTTTTCTATTAATATGCATGCTATCCACATAAAAATGAACATAGTATATTGAAATAAACCATTAAATCATAATCTACAGTTTGAACGCTTTTGTTACATTAGCTTTGACAGGTTTATCCAAAATATAGTCGTTTTTTTAAAATTATTTGACGGCCCCCTATTGCGTTTCGGGAAAAAAATCCTCTCGATAATATATGCCCTGTACTATTATGTTTACACACTTAGAGTTGCAGAATAATTCCTCGTGTATTTTTCTACTTATTTAACAAAATGACTAAAATCGCTAGTGGCTAATTCCCTTTGGCCATATAGTGTAGTAGCATAACATTTAATACAGTAAATCTTTTAAATTTTTAAATATATATTTCTACTGTTAAAATACATCGGAGAGAAAGTCTTTAACACCCGTTTCAGCATATTTATTTTTTAGCTTTTCTCCTTCGCCATGCCCTTCCTGATTTTTTTCACCCTTTTACTGCACTATGTGCCATACCTGGCACATGCCTAGAAGCATTATAATTTTCGTTATGTGCCATGAAATTAGCCGCTATTATCTCTGTTTCTTATCAAGAACAATCAGAAAATTGGAATAATGCTTGTTATGTTCATGTCAGGTGGCTGCACTAGACAAAAATTTTTAATTTGTTGTTTGGCAACAACAGAAATCTCTAACAAATTATCAAGTTAATATTTACTTTCTTCATTTTTAATGAAAACTTAAAAAAAAATTCTATAACTAATCGGATGTGGCAATCCTAAAACTTTCTTCTATCTAATGCATTTTAGTAGTTAACATACTTAAAATAATACTTAATGTTCTTAAAAGTGATCTAAATTTGAATGTTTGTCTAAGGTCATCGCGAGGACTCTAAAGGCATAAAATTTCATGCATTAGCTCTTGAAATAGGATTATTGCGGATATTGAAAAAACTGCAACATCAATGCGCCACTAGTTAAGCAATTTAAACCAAAACATAAAGAGCAATGATATTTATCAAGATACATAGCGAGTTTGCATTAATGGAATAGGAGTTAATACGGAAAATATGTTTTTGACGATAGCCGCAACAAATTCAGGACAAAAATACTACAAAATCTTGGATAAAACTAATATTAGTCTTAATCTATAACAAGATAAGTTTTAATATTATGGCATCTATATTAATAAGTTTTGTCGTCTTATCAATATAAGTTAGAACTTTTAAATTTCTATTGTACATTCTGTTATAATTTTCTTATTACAAGGAAAAATTTTCTAAGTGAAAATGATATAAACTACACTGTAAAAAAAAAAGGGTCGATCTACTAAAAAAACTTTAGTGATCCTTGTAATTACGAAAAAATTTTTAGTAATCGTAGTCGGTTACTAGAAAATCTGTAAGAATTACTAGAAAAAAGTTAGCAATGGATAAGAGTTAATAGTTTTACCTTTTTAATAGCTATTACTAAAATTCGCTTGATGTGGCCTTGACAGCTTAGTGGTTATAGTAACGGACTCCAGGCTAAAAGGTCCCGGGTTCGATACCGGACAACGCCAAATACGTCCCGAATGTATGTAGTGTAAGTACTCGTTAATAAAGGGATTATGAAAATCCTGTCAGAGCCGGTAGAAATTTTTGGTGCTGCCATCTATTGCGGTTTTGCCGAAAATCTATCGCGTCAGAAGTTTGGATGCAGCTCGAAGGAAACTCCTGTCCTTCGGGCGCACGTAAAGGTTATTAAAAATAATTTTGGAGCTATTACTAAAATTTTCTTGGTGGCTCATACTAAAAATTTTTAAGTTAGTTATACAAAAAATTCTTTTGTTCAGTTTACAAAAGAAACACTTGTTTCACTTGCAAACAAAAAGTTTGTAATGGTTACTAAAAAATTTTGTGGAATACAAATTTACTAAAGAATTTTTAGTAACCTCTTGAATTTTTTTTTACAGTGTAACCAGAGAGAAAAGTTGAGATCAATCTAAAATATGTTGCAGTAAAAATTGGCGAATATTTTCAATTAAAAAAAGTGAATAGGAAAATCATGGAATCAGATTATGTGTAAATCTCATGAAATTACATGATATGTGCAGTATTATGTAATTTTTATTATATCACTAACTATAAACGTATTTATAATATTTGATTATTTATCTGAATATATATCAATGTCATCCGAAACAATGTACCACTAATGCAACCAAACATGCTAAATGATTTATTACATATAGTCCGCATTATATATAGAGCCGACCGCACGAAACCCTAAGTCATCGAGGAAGAGAAAAAATCCTCTATATTATGGAAGAGTAGTCAATACAATCCGAACAATCAAAAGTATGTTGCCGTATAATAAAATGTATGAAAACACGAAAAACTGAGTGCAGGAAAATATAATGCTACGTCTACGAGTCAGACATTAGTGGTATCACTTTTTGGCTTATGCACCACTTCATGTCCGGCATGGTTCATCAAATTCCCGTTATGACTACTATAGATTTTTTCTTGTGCTTGATGGCTTAGGGTCGGCTATGCGGTCGGCTCTTGGACTAATAAGTTACTAGTCAATTAATTCATTGAGCCTTGTAACCTATTTAAATGTTTAGTTCAAACTATTAATCTAACATAATGGTAATCAAAATTATTTTTTATCCCGTCATCAAATAGTTAAAGATGTTCTTGCACTTCTAGATTAAATGCTTAATTTGACACTTAACATTTACACTTCCCTTTTTATATTATAACAATTTTCGAATGCTTTATCCTACGCCTCCTTTATAGATTATTTTAATTACGATAGGTTAGACCATGTTCATTAGGAAAATACATTATAAGCACTAATGTTAGATATATGAAAAATTCATTGTAAGTTAAAAAGAAAAAAGTAGAGGGGAGTATAATGAAGTGTAAATTATTAATGTAATAAAGTTTTGTCCGCTTATCTGCCAATAAAAATCTGAGTTTCAAAATTAAGTAAATATAATACAATTCTTTTTTATGCATATAAAATAATTGCTTAGTAAATGATTGCTTTATGTAATTTTCTCATTAAAATAATCAAAAGAACATCTATAAGAATTTTATTTCACTAAACTAACCATTTTTGTCAATTATTTGAAGTAATTGAAGTAATTCAATTCATTCGATACATTCAATTTGTGAAGAGTATACAGATTATTGTTAAAATATTAGTTGAATCGGATATATCAAAAACTGCAAAATTTAAAATTTGTTAATAAATTGAAAAATTGAGTGAAACTGAAATTGCTATCATTTATAATTATTTTGCTTCAAATACTATGTTATTTGTCTCAAAATTATATACACACAATGCACCTTTTAATGAGTATCGGGTATTCTTACACGTTTGAGTAATTTTAAATGTTCTTAGTACTATATTTAATGAATTCATAAAGTTTTGTAACCCAGTGTTAAAATTTATTATTTCAACGAAATTCGAAGTAGCAGATTTGGTGAAATGCCGTGAAGCATTATTTTGCATTACCGTGAAAATTTACAATGTAATTTCTTTTAAATTATCTAATGTATCTGTTTATTAAAATTAATTGTGTAAAATGCTATTTTCGCTGTGTAGGATAGTGCTTGTTTACTTGAAAATATCTATTACTAGTTTAAAGTCATGTTTCGGAAATTGACGTCAATGTAGCAATCGATTTTACTTATAATAAACATATTCCAAGAATTGTTTAAAATTGTTTGGAATTGTTTGGAAAATTGTCCTTTGTTTTCCTTAAATTAAAAATCTGTATTAAAATAGATTTTAACTTCAAAAACATTCAAATTAATGTACTATGTTTTTGCAATTCCACGTTTACTTAAAGTTTTTATGTATTATAGCTGAAAATGTGCATGTTCTTATTAAACTGACGTCGAGTTCAAAATTAAAAAAAAAATAGTGATAGAATCTGATTTTTTATTGGTTTAGAAAATCAAAATAAACATATTATTATTTTTAAAATATTGTGTCATTTTCTAGAGTATGGCAACAAGAAAGAAATGGTTGAATTAGAATTTTAAAAAGAGGTATTTCTATAATGTTAAATTATGGGAAAGGGTAGAAAAAAGGATAAATGGTGGTCTGATGATTTTTGAAATTAGACAGCCACCGTTACTGTGTTCTAAAATCTATGTACAGTAACTCACATGAAAATCTCACAAAAATTAAAGATTTGTAAATGGAACATGCATATTGAGAACGTATTTTATATATAGAGTGAACAAATCTTAAAAGTAAGAATTTTAATATAGATATATATTTTCTTTTTTAATCGTAACATTACACTTCTACTCATACAAAATGTTCAAATAGTTTCAAATAGTCAAATTCACAGTTTACATGTAAATTCTACAGACATTACGGATTTATTTATTTATTTATTTATTTTTTTATTTTTTTGCAAATTAACAACTTTTCAACTCAAAATATCTTATAAGAATTTCCAAATATAAATAAAAACAAACAATTACAAAAAACATGCAAATGTAAATATGATGATACATTTTAGAAACTAAAATTTAGGTGAAAAAAATAACATAAAATATTCTTATGGTTTTATCTCATAGATCAGATGACAGTAATGATAACAATCATATTTTAAAATTCAAACAATATTACACGTCATTAATACGTATATATCCTCCTTTTTTTAATCTGTATTTAGACAAAGTATTTTTTTATCATTCAAACCAAATTCCAAGAAAAAAGGTCTGGTTCATTTTGTAGGGGTCAGGTGATCATTATATTTTATGAAAAGCCTATTTTTTAATGATTTATTTTTTCTTAGAATGTATCTTTATTTTTTAAAGAAAATACGTTCAGTGTTTTAAAAAAAGTTTAAAACTTTTAAATTTTCTCTCTAAAAAATTAAAATTTTAGTCTTTTTGGAACTGCTGAATCCTTTGCTTTAAATTAAATTATAAAACTTCGAACAAAATATTACAAAAATAACACACAGTACGAGTTTCCAGCTAGAATTTTTAAAAGCCCTATTCAGCCGTAGAAAACATGCGTTCGGAAAGATACAAGGTCTCAAATAAAAGGAAAGTTAGCGAGTAGAGCTTACAAAGTCTTCGATAGGTGGCGTTATCTGAAAGATAAACACCAATCACACAGAAGCACGCGCATAAACAGAAAATTTTTCAAAAGGAATAAAAAAACCAAAAGTAAAATAGCGAAATAGACAAATTAAACTTTAAATATCAAAACCAGAAAAAAAATAAATAAAGATTTTTTTTAGGATAATAAAATATAAAGAGAAAAATAAAATTCTGATAAACCTGGCAATTTTTCTTCACCATCTCCTTTTCATTCTTTAGCTTGGAAGTTACTTATGCAAATATTTCTCAACTTTTATTGTCTCTGAAAATTTTCATATTTACAATCAAGGCTTAAACAACATCTAAAAAAATGTATCACTATATTTTTTTTATTGCAGAATAATGCACATGTACAGTCAAAAAATAGTACAACAGTAGCAAAAAAAATTCTTGATACTTGCGATTTCAGCCTTTTTGTTAAATATATAAAAAAAAAAAAAAAAAAAAAAAAAAACACGAGGAATTATCCTGAAACTCTAAGTGTGTAAACATAATAGTATAGGTCACACGTTTCCGTGACGATTTTTTCCCGAAACTCTGTAGGAGACCGTCAACAAATTGAAAAAGAACGAATAACTTTTGGATAACCCTGACAAAACTAATGTAGTAAAAGCGTTCAAACTGCACATTATGATTAAGTGCCTTATGGTAATAAACTGTGTTCATTTTTATGCGGATAGCATGTATACTCGTAGAGAAATTAAAGTTTCTTATAAAAACGGTTCCAAATTTTGCCGAAATTTTTTGCTTATAATTTGCAGCGTTCTGAATAAAAAACAATGTTCTTTTCAAAAAATATGAACAACGACATTGTATATAATACTCTGCAACCAAAATAAAAAAATTATTAATAATTGTATGAAAAATAAGCAAGTTTACTCAATAATTTTTCACTGCGCATTCGTTAAATCTCTAAAAATTTTATTTACATGTTATGTTAGCTAAATGTATAGAGCAACTTTTGTTAAAGTTTCAAAATCATATCTTGAAAATTCTGAAAATTATCGACGATAGAATATGTACAAAATCCGTTATTCCGAAAATGAAGCAAAAAGATGAGGAGCTGTATCCAAATATAGTAGAACGTGAAGTATTGTGTATACACTAATCAATGGAATATGGATATATATGGAGCATAGAGAATCAATTCATCGAGTTCACTGCTGAAATTTCAGAATTAGTTAAAAATTGATTGGCATATTAAAACGAAGTCGGTGTACCAATAGATTTTATGGTGAAAAAAGTCTCTGAAAACCTGATTTTAGTGGTTGGCTCGTAAGTTGGCTCGCAGATTTTGCTGCACTCAAATATATAAAAAAAATGGCAGACCGAGAGCAGGAAAACGCAATAATAAACCTGAGTCAACCACTAAAATTGGGTTGTCAGATGGTTTTCTTATAAGACATGATTTGGCTGATCGATTGAAATTTAATATGGGAATCGAGTTTTAACTAAATCTGGAACTTTAGCCGCGAACTCAATGAAGTGTTTTTGTAAACTGCCACTTCCTTTTTTTTTTTTTTTTTTTTTTTTTTTTTAAGATTAAAAATTAAATTTTTGTTCAATTTTTCTCGTTTTTTTTTTGGTTAAAATTAAGTTTTTAAACTAAATCTTGTTGTTTGAGAATGTAATACGTTTTTAAAATTTCAGTCTGAATTATTTTCTGGTACTGACGAAAAACGATCCCCCAATTGGAAGTTTACGACTTGCGTTGCAGTTACTGCCAATCTCGCCCACATTGTTATTCGTTCTTTGTCACACAAAAATTTCAATTTTTAAATGAAATTCAGTACATAATATGCATAATTCCTAAGTTAATATTTCAATTTTTTGTAACCGAAAACAAATCGTAAGGAATTTCTGAATTCTCGGCTAAAGTAGTAAAACCCCTCTTAATCTTTTTATATCGTCGCACTTTTAGTACTGAGCGAAACTTTTTTTAAAGTGTAGAAAGTCAATCATAAATTTGTTTTAAATCTATAAAATTACTCGTTTCATTGCTTAACACGTTGAATGCCAAGGTGACTGAAGCTGAACTTTCTGTTTAAGCTGCGTCAGTCACCGATGACTCACATTGTAAAATTTGATATAAAATTTATGTATATATATATATATTACAAATTTAAAATTTTTTCGCCAAAACTAACCTTTATACTATCTTAATTTTCTTATAATAATATTCCGTACTTACTTCAAATTATTAAATTAAAATCTTGTTTCTAAATCTAATATGTTAATCCTTATGCAGACGATATAAATTCTTAATTTGCCTTAAAAAACATTATTCCAGTATGCGTAAATTTAAAAAGATGGCTCTAAATTAAAAATATTCTTAATTAAAACTTTATTTCTTAATATTCCAAATAAAACTGATTTCTTCTATGTTTTTATCAACCCTTTTTAAGAAAGTCTTATTAAATTTATTCCAAAACTATACCTTTAAAAAAATATCATTATTTTATTTTATCTATTTATTTATTTTTCCTACGTCAACCTTTGATGTGTGCATATTAATAATTTCATTTCTTTTCTTTTTCTCTTAAAATTAATCATTTATAAAAATCGTCTGCCTAAGATATTTAAAATTCTGAGTCAATTATAAATTGGTTAAATAATATTTTTTTTAAATAAATTTATCGTTTGTGGAAAATAATCTCGTAGCTGGACAAGAATTCTGTTTACATAAAAGAATGATGGTTTGAGGTTACAGAATGTTCCAGAACTTTCTTTTTAGTTTAAAAAGGTGGAAGTCTCGAGATGAAAAAGAAGATTTCTTGGGTTGCTTCTTCGATGAGGACAGCTCGCTGAAATAATGATGGAATTTTTGCAAAAGCAGCTTTTCCTTCCTCATTATTACGAATTTAATAAATGAACTTACAGCAGCCCATGACTAATTATTGGATCTTCTACATTTATTTATTTATTTTGTTTTTTCCCTCGCTTGCCATGACTGTGTGTTTCTTTTAAACCAGTGGAAATAATTCGAGTTCTCCTTAAATCGTCACATATATATATATATATATATATAAGTAAGTATTAGGAAAGTAAAGTTTTTTAATAAATTAAAGTTAAGTAAATTTTCAATAATTACTTAAAATAATGCATTTTTTTAAAGTTTTATATCATAATTTAGACTATCAGTCATCGGTGACTGACGCAGACTAAATGAGAAGTTTACTGTAACTCACTGATGACTGATGGGTTCAACGTTTTAATGGGAAATATGTTAATTATTGATCAAAAAATTAATAAAGAGAAAAGTTATTATTAAGACATAACATGTTTACAAATTATTTGCTTATTTATAAATTAAGCTTATTATTTATAAATTAATCATAAATGTATAAACACTACGATGTAATTTAAGAAGAAATCTGTTAAAATAGTAACAATGTATATTTAAGTGTTAGTTTAGATTTTTAAATATTCTCGAGCAATCTGATCATGTTACTTAATTTAACATACTTGATAAATTCCTAGACCCTTATATTTTATATTAATTATATTAATTATATCATTAGAATATTGTGATATAGTTTCCGAAAAACATCAACTGATCTATTATTGTTTTTAATTTCATTTGTTGTTATACGTATTTATTTTACTGTTTTAATTTGCGTGTTATAAAAACATACTGTATCTATACAGTTTATTCATTCTTTTAGAACTAGCATTTGTTGTAACTGAATGACAGCAAGAACTCATAAATTTAGCATGCCAATTTTTATTTTTTCCGACATTTATATTTGCTATTCCATGAATGATTTATTGCTTTATTCTTTCCTTTTTTTATAATGTGTATAGTAATTTTATTATTGGAAAAGTCATGTACTGAATCCATTACGTAAGAATTTCTGTGATAGCCAATTGCGGCATTCTCGGAATACACTTTAAAACGAAAGAGTGGATTTTACTTCTCAGAAAAGAGCTGTAATTTATTGAATCTTGAATGGGTTGCTTTTCAAATGCTTTACTAATCTTGATTTAGACTGCTTACTTCAATAACTCATTTTGATTAAAATTGTCTAAAAACAACTCACTCATTTGAATTCTTTCAACTTTTTATGAGAAGTTGCTTTTCAAAACGTGAGATGAGCGAATTTCGGCTCAGCTTGAGTTATTTTTTAGCTGACATTTTAAGAGAGTTCAATTTCACAAATGTATTATGTGAAGTTTATGAGAACCTATTCAATATTTTTTATTATTATTATTTTCCAGGATACATTGTTAAATAGTTTTCTGTGAAATTACAGATAATTTACGGGTAATCCATCAGCTTAAGTCTTGCGTAAAACTACAGATATCAGAAGTGTCGAGATTCTGTTAAATAATAAAGAAGTTATTCCGTAGATATATAATAGACTTTGTAAATTAACATCTTTAAAAATACACAAGAGTCTGTAAATTTATTTTAAATGATAATAATTTAACCCTTAACCGGAAACGTCCCATCTGTGAAATGGTTGCGCCTACATCAGTGGCGTACCCAGGGGCGCAGTGCAAATACTTTAGACACAACAAAAATTTTAAAGTTTTTTTCGCCTTAATCTGTAGAGGAAAAGTTTTCTATTAGATACGACTAACAAAACTTTACAAAATCAGCGGTATCTAGAGAATTTGAACACCATATTTGACTGCGTCACTGATGTTGATCCAATCATCTCACAGAGAGTACTTTTTCGCCTAAGGGGTAATTAAGTTTTTAAAATTAATTAATCATCCAATATTCAGTAACTTAAAAATTTTTGAAAGTTTTGAATAAATTTGAATATCCATTATTTCTTGACTTTTCACAATTAGTTCCTAGACGTTCTGGGATTTGAACCCAAATGTTTTTGACAGCGGGAGAACACCGTACTGACTAAGCTATAGAAGCTTTTTTGTGATATACAAAGTATGCCTTTTATAGTTCAGCAGTCAAAATGCTGATTGAACGGCAAAGTAATTATCGATAAAAATCCCCACTAACTCCAGGGAGATGATTTACAGTTTTTTAGAAAAAAACATTTTTTAAACTGAATTTTCTTCTTTAATATGTCTCATAAAATTGAAAAATTATTTTAAAAGTGCGTATTTTGAACTGCAAGTTTTAACAAAGACAAAAATAATTTTAAATAAAGATATGGAAATACCTACCGGAAATTAGATATAAGATAAGGGAAATGTATGTAAAACGCAATCAAATGCTTTTAACCGGAAACTAGTGTAAAGTTACCGAGAGGCTTGCTTTTTTCTGTGTTTTTCCAGAAATTTTTAACAGTGTGCATTGTCATACCATACTTTTCCGATAAACAATACAATTTATCTCATCTTCTGTTGCGTAGACAGAAAACAAATTTTATGCTTGGGACTTATAATTAAAAAAAAAATATTACGTTAATCTAATTTTAAATTTTAATACTCAATAGTAGGTGCTGTTATGGTGTGGGGTTTTTTTTGTTCATTAATCACTGCTACAATGTATTAAATTCTAATAAATTATTATACTTCATAATTGTTAGTTTGAATTTTTGCTAAATTGAATATATCTTTATGTGTAACTTTTGGAAATTTTTCATTGAATATTTTACACGCTTTGAATTCATTTATTTAAAATTTTAATAGCTTAAAAGTTTCAGAGCCAAAAGTGTAATAAATGTCCATATCATAAAAGTAAAATATGTCCATATCATATTTGATTCAATTTTTCAATTTTCTCCTAATTAAAGTAGCACTCTCATTTAAGTACATTAGAAAATTTTGAAACAGTTCATGATTTAATGTTAAAACTTAATTGGGTTTTCAATTTAAATAACACATTTAAATTAGGTGCATATATTTTCAGATTTTCATTTTCACATAATTGAATTACTTCCTTTGGTTTACTTTGTACAAACTAAAACCATGTAACAAACAATGATAGGAAAGCAATTCCTATAGATATAAAATTAAATAATCACTCGAGTTTAAAGAATATAAATAGCTTTCGACTGGAAATTTACTTCGAATTTATATAAAATTGTTAAAATAAAGTTACACGGAGAGAGATTTGATAATATTTTTTTTTTCTATAAATAGAAGAACATATTTTAATTTGATAATTACGTTGCGCATTTTATTTAAAAATAGTGAATGAAAATGGAATAATAATGAAAAACAACTTAATGGATATATAACTTTTTTATTATTTATAATGTATGCAAAATCATATTATAGGGAATTTTCTAAAAGATTCATTTATTTCCATACCCAAATGATTGTTATTTTTCAATTTAATTAATATTTTTAGATAAATTTGATATATGATTAAAAAATAAAATCTTACTTTTGTCTATGTGTAAAATGGATATTGACATGAATCTACAAAATATGTAGAAATTTATATTATATATAAATATGTAGAATCTGTCGTGCAAAGAATATTTATTAGTCATTTGAAAGGCCGCACAAAAGTATTACGTAATGACGTGACTGGAATAAATATTTGGGAATCGTTTTAGTTATATTAAACTATTTCACATTTTATAAAATTGATGTTCATTTCTGAGGTTTATTACAAGTTACTTCATGTAGAACAGAAAGCAGGTAGCATTTACAGGGACACCTAAAATATTTCGACTACTATATTGTATCCAAAGTATGGTAGACTATTACATCAAGATCTGAACAATTACAAACTTCGTTATAGTACAAACGCACCTCATTTTACTACTCTTGATGTGCCATTTCTGGTTTGTTTAAATAATTTTATTTATCATTACAGGTATTTTATAGCTTTATCTTCCGCAAATGTATAAAGACAAACATTAAAATTGATCTACATAGTTTCTTTTCAAATCGTAAGCTTTCAATTTGAACTTTTTTAAGTCATTTTCTTTTACAATCCAAGGATTGACCTAGAACATAAATCTATTGTTCTGCTTTTGGGGATTTTTCCCATCTTTTTTTATTCTTTCAAATGGAGTAAAGAGAACACAAAAAAAATACCATTATGATCTGTAAAAGTGTTTTGCCAGAACATTCTAATCATTTTTACTCACTTCTAAATTTGCAAGGAAAAAGTATTTGTTTCGTCAAAATTTCTGAATTCCGGTTTTTGACGGATTTACACGTTTTAGGAATCAAATGTTCGAAAAAGCAGGTTTTTACAAAATGTCTGTCTATGAGAGTGTGACGTTGCCTGTCTGTAAGTCACATAAATTTTGTTGATACCCTACCTCAAAAACTAATGCACGGAACTTAATAAAGAAAGACTTTCAGACATTCCCTGACGTATGCTGATTCTGACTAGTTTTTGTCCAAACTTCTCAACTTGTGTCGATTCTATGCTGCATTTTCCTGACTCCCGCAATAGCTCCAGGAACTAATGTACTAAATTTCATCAACTTCAGATTCACGTATATCTTGATAAATATTATTGCTGATTGTGTTTTGGTGTAAATCGACCGATAGGTGTAAATCGCATAATATCCGCAATAGACTTATTTCAAGCATTAATGCACAGATATCCATAATTTAAAAATTATCATGATGGACATAGATTGTAATTTAGTAATTTTGGATCTGTGACATCGAATTTCGAAATACTAACATGTATGGGATAGAAGACTGTTTTGGGATTGCCATATCCGATTTCAAATTTATTTTTAAAAACAATAATTAAATTGGAAAATAATAATCATTTGGCTATGGTAATGAATGGATCATTTGTAAAATTTCCTACAATATGTTTTTGTAAAAGTTATAAATAATAATAAAGTTGTATATCTATTAAATTGTATTTCAATTAAATTTAATATTTAATTTAAAAATACATTATTTTAAAATAAAACGCATAGGTAATAAATAGAACTGTTTTGGGTTTCAGAAGACTGTTTTGGGATTGCCATATTCGATTATGTAGTAGCTGTTATGTAGCTGTAGTGAAATAAATGTTACATCATGACACTATCTGGTTTAATGTATCAATTTTATTAGCTTCATACTTATTTAAGTATAATTTAAAAGATATTACTCGCTAAAATTAACAGAAACTTTTTTTTTACCATTATACAACATATTTTTTATTTCTTTGACTAAATTTTAAATATAATTGAATGGAAGAGAACATCAAAAGTAAAAATACTTTTGCATGTCAGGGCGTCCCTGTTTATGAAACGCAGACTTAATATAAAAGAAATATCACCCATTAAATACAACTAAGCTTTTGAACAGTACTCAGATTTCTTAAGCGATTTAATTTCTGCAAGAACGTGATGCTATATTTATCAGCGTTCATGTATGTTGTAGTTAGAAAGATGAACTAACTTTTTTTAAAAAATACATTTAATCTCGATTAATCACGATTAAAATTACAGTGCCTTATCCGTTTTAAATCCTTTATAAATTACTATTATTTTTGGAAACTTATCGGGTAGGCAATCATAACAGGAATTCATATTTTTGATACAATATACTCTAATGTACTGGTAGACATACCTGTTTCTTGAAATTTTAAGTTTGATAAAGAAATAGAAATTTTAATAAATAAGTATAAATGCAAAAATTTATTTAAAAAACATGTTTTCGTTAACCCTTTCCGGCGCATTATTCTTTAAAGTTGGAATTTAAAGAAAAAAAAATTAGGCAATCTATTTAGGCCTAGAGGAGTACACAGGTATTGTTTTGTAAAGATTGCATTAACCATTTTAATTATACAGCTGTTGCCGAAGTGGTAACCTCCCATAAGTAAAGCATTGATAAGCGCAGTGAGAAGAGCATTGCTGTGAAGCGCGTATTACAGTAAAACATTTTACCTATTATTTAAAAACAATAGAGTTTGATCTCTGTGGTGTTGCCATCTAGAACTCATAAGAAAGTTTTAAAGTAGCCATTAGAGTAGTTTTTGAAATATTCACGGAGTTTTTGTGTCTCTAAACAGGGGGGACTTTAGGTGTTGCCGACCTGGCAACACTGCGCGTTAAGGGGTTAAGGATGTTTTGGGACACAAATATCTTTAACTTTTCTAAAAAGGTTTCATTACATTAAAATATTCTTTTTTTTTTAATGCTTAAAATGACGTTTGAATCACGTTTCCATCTGAATTGGCACAGTATATATCGATTTTTTTCGTTTTGGTTTGTTTTCAAAATCTTATTTTGAAGCAATGCCTGTCATTGAAACGAAAATGCGTTTTCCTTCATAATGGAATTTTTTCAACAATACTCTTATTTAATTTGTAATAAGTTATGAGCCTTTAAATATAAAAAGTTCAAACTTGGAACATACCTTTTTCATTTTTTTAAAATTTAAATTTTGATTCAGCAAATTTCTAAAAAAGAATTTACCTTTGAAAATATGAATTTTTTGAAAAAAGTTGCATATTTTTTCTTAACTTTTGCTTAAAATATTTTTAATTTTTATTTAAATTAATATTTTTAAAAGTACTGAATAAAAGTTAAAGATTATATATTTTTGTATATTTAAATGCAAAACAATTAAAATTCTGCAAATAATATTTTGAATTATAACGATTTTAAACTTCTACTTATATATATAAAATACAAACGGAAATTTCGTGTTTTCCGTCTACTTCTCCAATTCTACTTAAGGGATGTTGAAGTAACTTATATCGTTAGATAGATATTATTTTAAGGAAGGTTTTCCCATATAATACATTGTTCTATGTATATTAGTTATAGAGTTACGACGGAAAGTTCCTTTATTTTGGACAAAAGGGTTACCATTTGGCTTTTTTTTTCATTTGGCGCGGCATATTAAGCTATCGTTGTTGCTATGTTTATGCAGTGTTGTTGCAGCTTGAAATGTTTAAATTAATTAGAAATGAAGAAAAAAATTACGAACATTTCTAAAAAGAAAAAAAAAATATTACTGATTCTATTTAACATACAAATAAGAAAAAAAATCCATTATAAATAATATAAAATAACACTATTTTATTTAACCCTTTGACGGTTATGAACGAGTTCAGCTCGCAATCGAATCTTGCTTCGTAATGCGCGCAAACGAGTTCCGCTCGTCGGCAAAATTTTGACCGTAATGGTTAGAAACGAGCCCTACTCGCGTAGTGAAAATTTTCCCCAACGCGCGCTGACGAGCTGACCTCGTTCACCGTTATTATTCTGCATTGATTATGTTACAAACGATTCCGACTCTCGAAATTTAGTTAGTTTTACTGCCTAAAGATGGCAGCACGGGTCCCATAAATTTCTTTTCATAATGAAGGGGGATTTTTTTTTTTACCTTCTTCTTCTTATGCGTATTTTGGCGCGTGTTTTAGGGTGTTTGTAAAGTAAAATGGCTCAAAAGCGAAAGTTACATAATTATGATGATGATTATGATTGTGATACAGAAAGCTTATCAAGTTTCGAGTCTGATGAAGACTTTGTTCACAGTATATCAAGCTCAGAAGACGATTCAAGCGATGAGGAAGATTTTTCGTGTGTTCGACAGTGGTGTAAAATTAATTCAAGTTCTCCCGCTCCTAGCCGATTTAGTTTTACTGGCGATGTGGGCATGAAAGCTTCCGTGACAAATATTTCTGACCCACTAGAGTACTTCGAGCTGTTTTTTACTGATGAGATTGTAAATCATATTGTTACTGAAACCAACATTTTTGCTGATGAAAATTTAAATAAATTTAAGAGCAAAGAACATTCCCGAAGTCATCATTGGCGTGAAACTAATGCGAATGAATTGAGAGTATTTTTTGCAACATTAATTTTGCAAGGAATAATTACGAAACCAACTGTAGAATGTATTGGTCAAAAAGAAAGTTAATTGAAACTCCTAGTTTTTCTAACCTCATGAGTTCGAGAAGGTTTGACCTTATTATGCAATTTATTCATTTTGATAGAAATGAAAACACTGATTCTTCTCATCCTCAGCCAAAACTAAAAAAAATATGGACAGTTTTAAATTACTTACAGAAAAATTTTTCGGAAGTTTATACACCCGAACAAGAGATATGTATTGATGAAAGTCTATTGTTGTATAAAGGGAGACTTTCTTGGATCCAATACTTACCACTTAAAAGGGCCAGATTCGGTATCAAAACGTTTATGTTATGTGAATCTCATAGTGGATACGTGTGGTCTATTATAATTTATGTCGGTAAAGGTACAGATATATCTGAAGAAAATAAAGAATGTTCGTTTTCTACTCAGGTAGTTTTGGCATTGTCTAAGCCGCTATTAAACAAAGGATACTGCCTTACTATGGATAATTACTACAATTCTCCCGAGTTAGGGGAAATTTTATTGAAATCTAAAACTGATTTTTTTGGAACATTAAGACCTAACAGAAAAGATCTACCGAAGGAACTGAAAACAGAAAAGCTTAAAAGGGAGACTTACTTGCCTATCAAAGAGGTAAGATGATGATAATGCGATGGAGAGATAAAAAATATGTTCATTTTATAAGCTCAATTCATAATCCTGAAATCGTAAAAGTCCCAAATAAATTGAAAAACGTGGAAATAGAGAAGCCTAAGATTGCTTTAGATTACAATAACACGATGGGCGGTGTAGATCGCATGGATCAGCAAATTGGATACTATGACGTAACTCAATCTCGCCAAAGGAAATATTACAAGAAAATATTTCGTTATTTATTGGACATAACAATTTTTAATGCTTTTCAGCTGTGGAAAAAAAAGGGAACAAAAAATCAAATTTGGAATTCAGAATTGAGCTAGCTGAAAGAATTGTTGAAAAATATCACACTCACAGACATTTGAAATCAAAACCTGCTGAAACAGTTTCGAACACTTTAAGATTGTCAGCACGCCACTTTCCTGATTATATTCCACCTACAGAAAAAAAGAAAGAACCTACTAGACGATGTGTGATATGTTGCAACAAAAATTATGACAATGGTAAAAGAATTCGCCGTGAAACACGTACTTATTGCAAAGACTGTAATGCCCCATTATGTGCAATTCCATGTTTTAAAGTATATCACACACAAAAAGATTTTTAGGTTATTGAACTTAAATGCTTCATAAAGTTTTACATTAGTTGTATTTATTTGGTCCTTTCAATTTAATATTTGTCTAATATTTATAATTAACTATTATTATTTATATAATTGATTATAATTATGATCATTTATAAATTACTAATTAATAATAATCATTTATTAATTATTTTAAAGCGCGTAAAAACTGTTATTTATGTACTACAAATACTTTAAGTAATTTTTAAAACGCGTGAGGCGAGCTATCTACGGCATGACGGAAGAACGGCTGGGGAAAACAGCTGCCACTTTCGACTACTGTTTACTTGTAATGCTGCGCGAATTAAGTAAACGAAAACTTGTCGTTTCCCTAACCGTCAAAGGGTTAAATATGGAGGAAATTTTTATACAGGTTAAATGAAATATGCATTGTCAAAGTCGATTGAATGAATCAATATCTGGCAATTTATCGCTTTTTTCCCTACATATTTGGCTGCGGACTAACAAAAAGTTATCTAAAATTAAAAATAAATAAAATCTAAATGAAGCATTTTTTAAAACAGAATATTTTAAGTATGCCAGGTTTAGATTCAAGAACTGCTGGATCCATTTTTAAAAATTACTTACGTCATTGATTATGTTGACGACGTATTCATAATATAACGATACATCTATTTTTTCTTTTTAACAAATTGAGATTTTTTTTCCCGCAAAGATTCTCATTTCTTGACGTTTTTCAACTGCGCAAACGATATAACTGCTATATTAATTGGGAAAAAATATAACAAAGAGAAAAAACTGTTAGTAATTTTATTTAAATAAATATACAATTAAAAAATAAGAGAGCTTACGATTATTCATATAGATATATATGGGATATACGCATCGGGATGCCTAATTATCGCTGAGGTGGCGTTATTTCATCTAACGAGATAACCTGGATATTGTTGTTAAAATTTCTTAAAAATTGTTTATCTACTTTTATCTATTTATTTATTTGATAGAAAACAAATATAACGTTAATAATATAAAAATATATGTTTATAAAAATTTTAAAATAAAGTTTTTCTGATTCCTTGAAAATTTTGAAGATATTAAAATGGCCATTTTGGATTTCTTCACCAATTGCGCCAATCAGAAGAGGACATGGAACTATTTTGTATTTTTAATGAAATGTGTGAAAAGCGTGCATTTTAAATGTATGTAATAAAACTATTTTACATGTTTGTAGTCTAAATAAAATGAGAGAAATATTTATATTTCAAATGAACTGAATACGATAGGAATGACAAATATGTAAACAGCATTTGGTAATTTATTACATACGCCTTGCTAAAAAAAAGTATTATTTTCCGTTACAATTTTTGTAGCAACCTATGCGAAGAATAATGAAAAAAATATGCTGGTAACCAAAAACGACAGCTGCGTGGGCTGTTTATAATGTCAGAAATATTGCTAGTATTAAATATTATGATACTACTATTCCGCAAGTCAAACAAAAATACCATCGCAAAGACGCATATATTTACATCGGGAAATGGCTAGCTGTACGTCTTTACGTCTATCTATAAATCAACAACATTTTAAAGTATAGTTTTAGTTTAAAACATATGTATTAATTAAAGTGGTAAAATTAAGTAATCGACTCTACCGACGATTGGCATAAGTTAATTGGCGTGGTTTGGCGTATAATGAATTTTAAAATAGAGGGTTGAATTGATCCAACGCGGCGTCTTCCATAATCCAGTTTACAGAAAATTGGCGTAATTTGGAACATAATTTTTTAGATACATTTTTTTGCCATTCCAACATCGTGCCATAATGAGGTGTGTTCGAAAAAAATATTTTTCCATCCTGTAGAGATCAAAAATTTCTAAGACATTTTCAGATTCATTTCTAAAATTAAAAACGTGAAACTTTTTAAGTTGATTTTTGAAGAGATGTATAAGAGGCCGTGTGATTTCATTTTTCTCTTAATTAATTAGAATTTTATTTATAAGAGATTATTTTCTCAGTATGACCCTTTTTGTCGTTCCCAGATATCCCGTTTTGGAAAATTCGGTTCAAAATGCCAATTTTGACAGCCTTTTTTGCAATATTTTCTGCATTCATAAAAACAAGTTGACAAACGCGACACATTATGTAGTTTCTAAGGAAGAGAATTCGGCAATTTGATGCGTTTGAGAACAAAAAGGAATTTATAAATAAATTAGAAATTAATCAGTTTGGATATAAATACACCCTTAATCGCTATTTATTTCAACTCAAACGTACAAATAATTTTTATTTCAAACATTGTAACCATTTTTTTATCAAAACCCTTTCCTCCTTGATTATTATTTAGCCGTGAGCATGCAAAACTGTTAAATTTACCATTTCTGGAATCAAAAATATTTTTCTATTGAATTATAACTTACATTTTCCCCATGATACAAAAATGACGATGTTTACTGCAGTGCTAAGAGACAGTTACGATTTCATGCTTACAATTTAGATGGAGATATTGAAAAAATATTTTATTGTAAATACATGTTTGTTCTTTTACTTTCTATATATTCTTTGTTTAATAAAATAGTACTCGAAGCTATGTAATTTTGAAATGCTATATTTTAAAATGTATGCATCAGGGTACTTAATTGGCGCCAAAGTGTCCTTATTTTGCTTGATATGGTAACCCGGATGTTGTGGTTTAGTTATTAATAAATTGTTTATTTATTTTTTTTAACTTATGTAAATGAATTTGCTCTACAGTTATTAATTTAACTTTTTTTATTTATTGTTGTTATTCCCTTTTTAAATATAGGTATGTAACTGATATTAGAAAAAAGTTTTTTGTCAAATCGGCGACCAAAAAGATTGTGCCAATGTTGTGCGTATATGACATCTGTGCCCTTAAACATAGAACTTTTATTAAAATAATTTAAAAATTAAGATGAAGAAAATTCTATATTCGGAATACATATCTGACTAATTCAGTTGTGCGAGATTGATTTGGCACAAAATTAACTACAGTTGTTTTAACTATAATCGTAAATCTCAACATTCGTGCATTGAAGACTCTTTAAATTTACGTAATTCTGACTGTATTGTGGCATTTATTGAGCAGAGATATTTAAAAGTAACATTCTGTTTCATAAATTTTTAATGATCAATATTATTATGGCATTACATCTATCTACTTTTACTTTAAACATAAAATGCAAATTGGTATTTCGTTCCGGTTGTTGATAATCTGAGTCCTTCTCAAAGTGTCTTCATGGAATAATTTTTTGGAAGCATCTAGTATGTTTCATATTGATTTATGTTACCTATTTATCGAATTACGAGAGGAAGTTCAATAATCAGTAGAACTCATTCCTGGAATGTTATTCATTTAAAAAAAAATCTACTACACGTATTTTGAAGGAACGTGCCTTATAAGTTAGATAATTTTGCAGGGATGGTTTTAGTCTATTGCATATTGTTCTACACTGGTGTCCAAAAGTTAAGCATAATTGGTAATTAAGTAATTATTTTTAAGTAATGAAAGAAATATGAATCGGAATGTGCTGAAACTCCAGGTGTGTAAACAAAATAGTACGCGTCACATATTTTCGCGAAGAGTTTTCCCCGAAATCGAACAGGGGACCGTCAACAAATTGAAATAAAACGAAGATATTTTGGATAACCCTGTCAAAACTAATGTAGCAAAAGCGTTCAAACTGCACATTATGATTAATTGGCTTATTGTAATGTACTGTATTAATTTTTACAAGGATAGCATGTATACTGGTAGAGAAATTAAGGTTTTTATAAAAACAGTCCTAAGTTTTTTTGCTTATAATTTGCAGAGTTCTTAATATAAAATAATGTTCTTTTTTGAAAAAATGACAAACATCATTGTACACAATACCCTGTCATCAGAATTAAAAAATAATAAAAATTGTATGACAAATGAGCAGGTTTACTAAATATTTTTTTACTACGCATGCGTGAACGCTATTAAAATTTCATTTGCATATTATGTTAGTTAAATGTATAGAGCAACTTTTGTGAAAGTCTCAAAAACATAGCTTAAAAATTCTGAAAATTATCGTTGATAGAATGAGATCAAAATCCTTTATTCCCTAAATGAAGCAAAAAGATGAGGGGCTGTATCCATATTCCATTGTTTAGTGCCTACACAATATTGCACGTACAACTATATTTAGGTAAAACCCCTGATTTTTTTGCTTCTTTTAGGAATAACGGATTTTGAGTTGATTCTATATCCGACCATTTTCAGAATTTTCAAGCTATGTTTTTGAAACTTTTACAGAAGTTGCTCTATACATTTAGGTAACACAATATGCAAAAGACATTTTGATATCGTTGACGCATGAGCAATGAAAAATTATTTACTAAACATACTCATTTTTCATTCAATTTTTTTATTTTTAAATTCTGATGACAGGGTATTCTGTACAATGATGTTTGTCATATTTTCAGAAAAGAACATTATTTTATAATAAGAACTCTGCAAATTATAAAAAAAAACTTGGAAAAATTTAGGACTGTTTTAATAAAAACCTTAATTTCTCTACGAGTGTACATGCTATCCTTATAAAAATAAACACAGTGCATTACAATAAGCCAATTAATCATAATGTGCAGTTTGAACACTTTTTCTATATTAGTTTTGACAGGGTTATCCAAAAGATCTTCATTCTTTTTCAATTTGTTGACGGTCCCCTGTATGATTTCGAGGAAAACTCTTCGTAAAAATATATGACGCGTACTATTTTGTTTACACACCTGGAGTTTCACCACATTTCGATTTATATTTCTTTCATTACTTAAAAATAATTAATTACCAATTATGCTTAACTTTTGGACACCAGTGTATAATGCTGAATTATAGAGTTAGTTAGTTTGAAACAAATTTCCATAATCACCTAAACCTGATTATAAAAGATTAGTCTTTGTAAAAACTATTAATAGACGGATTTTGATGAGATTTACATTGTTAGTTAGACAAATTTTGAAATGACAGTTTTTGTAAATTGCGTAGGGCTATGTCGTTTTGTAACAAAACCTACTATAAAAAGTCAAAGATTCATCTGGGTAGGCAGACCAGCGTAGCGGGCGACGCCTGCTAGTTTTTTCATAAATTTTAAAATTAAATTTTTCAAAAAATATCTATGAGACTTTTTATCGTGTAATTTTGCTAATAAATAACATTGTTAATCGTCACATGAAAGTCCAAAATTTTAACTCAAAAATATATTAAAAAAATATTAAAATATATGCAAGACCCATTTAAAATTCTGAAAAATGCAAAAAATATATGTTTTTACAATGCACTAAAACGTAGAAAATTCTTGAAATACACGAAATTTAAATTTCTTTGCGATGAGCTCCATTGCAGAAGATTAATGGAGTCGAATGGGAATTTCGCTGAATTAGCCGCGAAATTTTTTTTTAAAGCACCTTCGTCGTTCCAAGTCCAAGCTCGCACTCTGATTGATTGTTGCTCTCGGCACTGTTTTCACGTAATTTGGCGATAACCATACTTGGCGAAAAATACTTCGCTCGTAAGTGAACGAGTAAACCTAAAACCTAACCTACTCATTCTTATTCTTCCTTCATTTTTATCCTCGTGGTCTTGTGCTCTTGTGTGTAAAAACTTTTAAAGAGTACAGATTTCAGTAAGACACGTTCCATCCAATCGAATGCAATGCTTCAAGAGAAAAGTTACTTTGAACTCGGTTCGGAAGGAAATCAAATTTGACGGAAGCATCTATCGCTACGCCAAGTTACTTGAAAACAGTGCCGAGAGCAACAACCAATCAGAGTGCGAGCTTGGGCTTCGAACGACGAAGGTGCTTGGAAAAAAGAATTACGCGAATTAGCTAGATACGCTATATTAGCTGGAAGGATGTCAACAACAGTTGGGGTTACCTTATAATTTCTTTTCGACAAAAGAGTAATATTGAGCTATATAAAAGACGTTAAAAGACAATAACTGTTTTTTTTTTTAAACTTCCAGAACATTTATAAACTCATCTCTGAAAATTCTTCAAGAAGCAAATTTCTGTGTTTGAATACATCAAGGTATTTCTTCAGATATAGAAAACAAATGGCGAAAAAAAACTGTTTTTGCTGCATTTCCCTGTAAAGATTTTGTCATTTACAGGATACATTGAGTCTTTTTTAAAAGAGCAATAACAATTCAGCAGAAGTTCTAAAATATTAGTGAAGGATGTAAAAGATATATTTCAAAATTTGTGAATAATATAATATAAGATAATTATAAAATGATTTTTTGTGTTTGTGTGAGTGATACATAACAGATTAACATTTTTCGGCAATGTCATATAAAGGATCCATATAGCAAATGTTATTCACAATAATAAAAACTTTTTAATTTCATTCAATAGTAATACTTTTTGAAATTTTGAATAGTAATATTTTCTACAGGGGCATTTAATATTTTCCAAGAATTAGTAAATATATCTGATTTCCAAAAAAGTAAGCAAATATTTGAAACTGGCAAAAGATATATTTCAACATTATTATGAGTAAAGAAAATAAGAGCTTTAGGAAATAAATTTCTTTAAGGAGAACATATTATAAATTTATGTTTTTAAGCTGTTTTGAAGATTCGATTAACTCCATCAATCCAAAATGCTCCTTTTAAACATTTAAAGTTACTAAAAATAATAATAATATTTTTTCAGCCTATTTTGACTACACAGTAGAGCGTCGATTATCCGAACTGGTTTAGACGGTGGCCGATCCGACACTGTTAAAGAAAACAAATGAATAATTGGACAACTTTAAAAATTTGCTATGCAAATGTTTTTATGTAATTTTCCTTAATTCTTTTTACATCTGAGTAATGCTAATCGTAATATTAAACGTTTAAGCATGTCAAAAATAGTGTGTTAAGAAGTTATTTCTTACACATTTGTACATATTTTTTTCTACAAAATTATCGCACAAGTACACATAGAAACTATTACACGCATATATACATACTTTCTGAGGACATGAGGGAAAAAAATTCAACCAACTTTAAAAAATTTGTAATTAATGAGGGATTTTTGGGTGAAAAAAGATATGCATGAGACTTTCGCATATTAGAAGAAAACTTCTTAGGATCTACTCTCTTAAAAAGTCAGCCACAAAATAGCTCAAGTTGAGCTGTAATCCACTCATCTCAATGTTGAAAGGCAGCTTCTCAAAAAAGAGTTGAAATAACTTGGGGTTTAAATAATTTAAATGAAGTTGAGCTTTTTAAATAACCAATTTAGATTAAGAAGATTTAATCATTTGAAAAACAACTCTTTTATGATCGAAAAAATTACAGCTCTTTCATGAGAAGCCAAATCAGCTCTTTCGTTTTAAGAGTGTAGAGACTTTCACTTTTCATTTGTTGGCAATTTTATTATTTCAGGATTATGAAAAAGTAATTTAGCAATAACTTTCATGACATAAGGCTGAATCTATTTTAGCGAGCCTAAAAAAGTTTCAGTTCAAAAATTTTAAAGAAAGGAGGAAAAGAAGTACGGCTCTTGATCAATTCGGTTAATTGAAATAATTCAGTTAATCGACGTCTTTATAGTTGGTGCTCTACTGTACTCATTATTATTTTTTTTGTAATCATGGACGATTCATAAACACTGTATAAGGTGTCCCAAAAATGACTGATGGATTTTAAAATTCAATAACTTGCAAACGGTGACAGCTATTTAAAAATTTTTTGCAGGAGGATTATGTATAATGTCAGGATATTTTTTACCGTAATTTCTTATTTCAGTTAGCATCTCAAACAATAGGTGGCGCTGACGGCGATTGAAGGCCAGGTCGACACTTCACTTAGCACTGATCACCTGGCCTTCAATCGCCGTCAGTGCCACCTATTGTTTGAGATGCGAACTGAAATAAGAAATTACGGTAAAAAATAGCCTGACATTATACATAACTCTGCTGCAAAAAAAAAAAAAAAAAAAAAAAAAAAAAAAAAAAAAAAAAATTGCAATAGCTGTCACCGTTTGCAAGTTATTGAATTTTAAAGTCCATCAGTCATTTTTGGGACACCCGGTATGTAGAAAACTTTCAACTGAATCATGTCACTACGAGAATTTCTAAGAAAAGTAGAGTTAGTCATTATTACATCTGAACGTCTCATATAAACACTCTACATAGCATACTAGCTGCTACATGTGACGTCCTTAATGTAACACTAGAAGAAAAACATTTGTTTCAAATATTAAAATAATTTTAAAATAATTATATTATTTGTATTTTTATTAGTGATTACTGATTGTAACTATTCTGTGAATCGTATAGTAAAATACTAAATGATAAAATGTCAGATAAGTTGTAAACAAAGCTATAAACAGAACAGAAAAGTTTGTAGAATGTTTTGTATCGCATTAAAAATTCATTATGTTAATCTACGTGATTTTTTTTTTGAAAAAACATACATGTGCTTTTCTTTTACAACTTAAAAAAATCGATATTAAAAAAGAATAAAAAAATCCCAAATTTACTAATAATGTATACAATGACTTGTAAATTTAAAAACTAAACAAAATTTCGAATAAAATTGCAACAATCTTCGTTTTGGTCATCATCTATGAAGATCTTCAGGAAACATAGCCTTTTTTTTAACAAAGTCTTGGAAACCTAACGAAACATTAAAATTCAAGACAAATTGATTGACAGCATTTTTTCTTTAAAAAACAGTTTAATAAGTCTATCTTGAAGATGGTTATACATAATGATCGAGATCTCGTTTGTTGTGGTTTTATTTTAATGTTTGCTTAGTTTTAACTTCATATATTTTGTATGCATCTTTTAATAAACTTGAGATATTTATTATTATTTTCACGTTATTATGCAATTTACGTTATTGTGGAAAATTATGTAGAGTATTTTATTTTCTTTATAAATAAAATGCATTCTCCTCCTTCTATGTAACATAATGCTATAGATATCGCTGTACAAAACATTCATGTCGTTTAAATGAACTTTATTAATATACTTTATTTTAAATAATAAGACTAGTGACATTTTATGTTGCTCAATCTTTCTCCCGTAACAAAACTCAGAGATAAAAAACAAATAACAGTTTTCTGAGATTGATGATAAAAGTTTCACGTTTTTTTTCGTATAAGTGTAAAAATCATAAAATTTAACTCACATAAAATTAATCGTCAGTGTAACTTAAAACTTTTTACATGAAGTTTTTGATGCGTTCTCTGTTTAAGATGATTAAATAGGCACAATCTTTTTTTTTTAATTACAAATAGAAAAATTCTATCAAAATAATTTATAAGAAAAGCATAAAATAAAATATATGTGTATGTGTTTGTGTGTTTAAATAAATTTGTGCTATTTAAATAAACGAATAGTATGTTTATTCATCTACAACGATGTAGAAAAGAGATTAATTATATTATATTTTTTATAATATTAAACAACAGTTGCTTAGTTAATGCCTGCATATATTATACGTATACATCTATCAAAGTTTTTATCAAGCTTTGTTTGCACAAAAAACTGGTGTATTGTGCATGTCATTTTATTAAACACGAAAGTACTGCTTTTAAAAATAAAATGTGAAACATTTTTTTCTATAAAACAATAATAAATGCAATTTAAAATATTGAACTTAAATGTTTCTAAATAACAATGGCTGTATAAAGAGTATGGCACAACCACTTATTATACCCAGATCTTTGTTGCAAGTAATGATTGATAAAAATCGGTATAAATGTGAAAGTATAACATTTATTTTCATTACTCATTTTTACTAGTTATTTTTAATACTCATGTTTTGACGCTCTTACTTGTATTAATTAAATTTAGAAATTAAACATTGTTCCAAAGATGAATAATATAAGACAAAAAAAGAGAGACATATTTTATTTTACATTTTCATTGCTTAAAGCAACATTATTTCAAATGTAATTCAAATTTTAATCTTCAACTAGCTTAAGAGGCACAAATGTCAACCTTGTAGAAATATTTCCATGCCGAAAGTCGAACCCGGAATTTCAGTGTAGAGCACTGACGTTTTTACGACTAAATCTCATGGAACGATACCCTGCCTGGAACTTCTGACTATTTCATATAGTCAAGACTACAAACGCAGCAAAACACATAATATTTTCCACGAGCCGAGCACACAGGACAAACACGAAACTCAAATAAATCCAGTTTCTATTGAATTTATTAACAATTGATTGAATAATTAATAATATTTTTAAAAAATTCAAGTATTAATACATTATATTAATTACAATATTAAAAAAAGAGTATTAAAATTTTAAGCATTAAATTAACAAGTATTAAATTATATTTTCAAAGACTATGAATTTTTTTAACGTATATTTTTATCCCTAATAATTAGGTCGGAGAAGTATTTCTTTTTATTAATTTTATCACTAAAGACCAAAACACGGGTATTTAACTTTATACGAATCTCTTTGTGTGTTTCGTAGCTAAATGATGAAGCATAAGGGAAGCATATGCAATGACATTAACTACCATTCCCACATGCACATCATAACAAAAATAATTCTAAAACAAAAAAAATTATAAATATAAGACATGTTTTATTTTGATGCATTTATCGAAAGAGGAAATATATTTCACTTACTATCAAAATTTATTTTCTGTATCTAGTTCAGTCTTAATTATCATCTCGGGAAGTTGAATTCAATTTTAAAGGTTTTAGCAAAAATATTCGATCTACTTTCTATTCGAACAAATATACATTTTTAAAAACCTCTTTTTTCTTAGTTATAAAGAACACTTTAAAAGAAAGTTTTAATACATAAGGTTATAAGTTATTTCTTTTTCGATTACTTTAAATTTTTCCAATACGTTTGATCAAATTAATGAATTTTATATTAAAGCATTTTTCCGAATGATATATCATGAAACTTTTCAATCGAAGAAAAACTTTCAAGTGACCTTTATTAATTTAACATTTTTATAATTCATTTTCATGTATTTTTATAACTTACATTTCTGTTTCCTAGGAAAACTTATATCTGTTAAATTGATACACTTTAATATGTTTCTCTGGAAAGAAATAAACTTTTTATCTGACTGTGAAATATTTTTGTACTTATGATAGCAATACTTTATCCAAGTATAAGCATGGTATTTTTAAATTTGAAAATTTAAACAGGTAAAAATTTAAATTTTATTAAATGATGTGGAACTAACCACATGCAATACAAATATATATAAAAAATATTTATATATATGTCAAAATATTAATATAAAGAAAATGCGCATATATTTATCGAAATTTAAAATGTAAATGATGATTTATATACCATAATATTTAAGGTCACTCAACCCAATTTTGCTCTAAATTGCTTGGTACTATTATTGAAACAGCGCATATTATTATAATGCGTTTTGTTTTACTGTAATCGCATTATTTTAATTACTATATAGACCATTCATACCCAGTTAACAGCAATTTATTTATTCTCAGCTTGTTATTTAGCATTTTTTTTGTTTCAATGCAACTTATATTGTATGGATATCGATACAACAATGTTTTCTCCGTCTGTCTGCCACTACGATTTTTGGCGATGATTGGAGAAATCCATCTGAGATTTATATCAGTCAATTTGGAAAATGATAGTAGAAGAAAATTCCGAAAGCACTTTGGAATAAGATTTTTAACACTTTCTAACGCAGTTGAAAAGCATTTATGAATCCAGTTTATATGTCTTTCTATCTGTCCGTGCACCAACTCTCCTAAATAGACGACTCCAATTGCTCTTAAATTGTTAGATGCAATTGATTATCTTTATGGCATGTTCGTTATTGAAGATGAAGTTTATAGCATTTAGAGATTATTTACAGAGACACGGTACTCAAAAAATTCCGCTATTTTACGGTCTATGGAAGAAAATTCGTTTGCGATGTATTTTAATGATATTATAATATTTTATTCATACATAAATTTATTTATATCACTTTGGTGAAGTTTTTCCTTCAACGTAAATATAAGTAACTAAGCGTAAGGAATACATATAGTGTGAATCATTTTTAATTCATGGTATATTCTATGTGTTAAAGGGAATTGTCGGCCTTCAAATTTGCAAAAATTGACTAAACAATAATTTTTATATTTTCTTGTCTTATTATTTCAATCTTAACTGCGTTTTGTGGAAGAAATCATATTGATTCATCTCGAGGTTACAAGCATTTCGAGTTTGTATACTGAAACTGAGTTAGGCTAAAGTAAAGTTTTACATCGTGTTTTCTCAAAATAAATATTTTTGACGAGTTAGTTTAGTAAAAATTTTCAATGTTTCTTACTTTTTTTCGTCCAATTTTCATAACACTAAGAATTATTGTTTATATTAAGTAGTGCTGCATATGCATGTATTATTGTTGTAGAAAAATATGGATATTATGTAGCTTTTTTCAGTCAAATTTCAAGAAAAAGTTTCAATATTTAAAATTTTTTACCTATATTTTTTTTCAATATTTTAGTATTGTTTTAAAACGGATACCGACTTTTGTTCTATTGTTATATATCTACCATTCATGTAACACCAGATTCGTAAAGCCAGATTTCATGCGCATGGAGTAGCTTTAATTAGAACTATTAATTGACATATTTTAATTAATAACTTGATTAATAAAATTAACTAATTTATTTATTAGGTTTGAAAATTTTCCACCAAAAGTGTCCCGTGTGAAATTGATTGAAAAATGAAATTAATGGTTTTGAATGTTCACTGTTTCTATAAAAATGCAAATTTGAATAAATTCGGAACTCGAAGCGTTCAATACACATAACCAATAATAATAGGTTCTTGAACACTGTGTTCATTTTGATAAACTTTCATTTAAAGATATAAAATAATGCACCTTTTAGCCTTATTTAACCCCTTTACTAGTTAATTCTTTTCCGTTCAATAAATTAAAAATAGCGGATTCACACCACTATTATTTAAATAAAATATTCGTAAAATTTAGTGTAAACATTTCCGCCTTTCAATAGTATGAAAATTTTCTTAAAAATAATAGTGGTGTCACAAAGCTTTAAATGATGAAATAAGCAAATTCGTCTTGCCCGAACGGTGTTCGGGCAAACCAATTAAGGGGTTAAGAAAACAAACCAGAGTGCTCATTACCGAATACAAGAGTATTCAAAACTGTAAGAAGTCGTCTTACAAATGTACAAGAGAAGAAAGAAAGAGCATAACTTAACTTAGATATAGATATCTCGGGGCTGCATTCTTCTTTATAAACTTTTTATTACTTGAAAAGAACGGCACTCACATATAGTAGAATAACACACACATTACATACAAATAAAACTTTTTACATAATTCTGGCGCACGCCACTATGAACCAACTTTTTTAACATCACCAAGAATAGAATATTTTTTAATAGAACTAGTGTTGCCAGTTTTTTTTAACGAAAAATATTACAACTACATTTTTTTTTAATTTAGCAAAACTCAGGTCACGTGACGCGTGACATTCTTATTTTTTTTTCTTTCTTTTTTTTCCTTTGGAATGCGCGTGTTACAGAACTAAATATATTGTTTGATAAGAACTTTGTTTAAAGATACTATATGTAGAAGCGGTGAGGCCGCTAACTTTAATTTTATTCCGTATCAAAATCTAACATACATTTTATTCATTGTATATTTATCCCATGCATGGGTAATTCAGGAGTATTCTACTAAATTAAAGCTATGTGTATAAGCTTAACAATATATAAAAAATGAAAAGGAAATGACACAAATTTACATTTCAATGCATAATAGAATTTACAGAATCAAGGAATTCGTGAGCTAAGACAGCCTACGGTGTTTTTCTTATTTCAGTTTTCATTATTTTGTATTGGATTTGCAAGGGAATTCATCTTAAATCTAATAGAAAATATTTTCGTGTGTACGAAGAATAAAGTAAATATAAAATAATTCACTGCATGAAATAAATCAAGACATCTGCGTTAAATGATTACTTTGGCTTATTTTATCTATGCTATTTTAGCAAATAATGCATGCAATCTAATATTATTGAATAAACATTCTTTTTATATATTTGATAATTCTAACACAGCTAAAAATTGACTGTAGTCTAAAAAAATGTGAACAAAAATATTCATAAAAATCGAATTGGAAATATGTGTAATTGATAACTGCACTTCTTGAAATACTAAAATATTAAAATCCTAACCACCAACTCAAACTCATAAAACTTTCGAAAATTTATAACTTTTTCAATAACAAAGTAATCAAACCATATTCTTATCAGTCAAAAAACACAGAAAACCTGTCTAATAAATTTTGTCAACCAAGCCATATTCTAGTTACTTATCAACCATAGAGAAACACAAGTAATAAATTAACCTCATTTATTATTGCTAGGTGAAACTATAACAAGTAAGAAAAATCATATGCTTTAAGCATAGATTATGAAGCACTTTCCAACACTTCATGAAATCTTCTTATACTTCGTTATCGAAGGAAATAAGGGTACACTGTTAAAAAGATTCTAAAATTCACGAATATTTTTTTCCTGAATTTCACAGAAAAAATCCGTTTTCACAACAAAAGGGCATTTTCCGTTAAAAATCAGAAAATTCCACCATATTTCCTGAAAATAACGGAACGGAGGGAAATAGAAACAAAAAACGGAGATATTCCGTTGTGTGTGTGTGGGGGGGAGGGGGGGCTCCATGGCCGAGTGATCAATGCACTACACCGCTAATCTTCTGCGAGCACAGATTGTGAGTTCGGATCCCACTGGCGCCATGAACTAATGAAAGCATCTTTTTAATTACATTTTTTCTGTTTATTTTCTCTTATTTCTTATTGAAAAATCTTTTATTTAATTAGACAATAAATAAATAGTATACGACAATTTCAAAAAATTGTCTGTAAGATTATTTTTGTAAAATAAAAGAATAAAAAGTGTTTTTCATTTATTCATTCATTCATTCTTTCTTTCATTCATTTATTAATTTTTTTTAATTTAAACTATTTAAAAAATTAAAATTTATTTTAAAAAACAACAAGTATTATGCATCAGTCTAAAATAAAATAAAAAAACCCGTTTACAAATATCCTAAGGAATATACTTGAAAGGAAATCTTTAAAAAGCACAACAGATCTTCCCATTAACTCATAAAAGACATACTTTGTACAATCCGGCATCAGCTGCTTTGTCTCAGTTAGTGAGGAGTTGTTCCGCTACCAAAAGGTCCCGGGTTCGATCCTCTGGACCACGTGAAGTAAATTATACAAAATAATAATAATTAAGTAAAATAACATAGCAGCTTAAAATTTTGTTAAATTATATTAAATTATATTAAATTATTATCATTAAAAATCAAACTTTGTAACAGAAAGTTACTGATTCTTCAAATGGAGTTTTACTTGCTTAATTTTTTTTCCGAGTACATTTGTCGTTCCAAGCCCAAGCTCGCACTCTGATTGGTTGTCGCTCTCGGCACTGTTTTCATGTAACTTGGCGATAATTATTCTTGGCATAGCGATAGATGCTTCCGTCGAGAGTTTGATTTCCTTCCGAACCGAGTACAAAGTAACTTTTCTCTTGCAGCATTGGATTGGATGGAACGTGTCTTACTGAAAGCTGTACTCTTTAAAAGTTTTTACACACAAGAGCATAAGACCACGAGGATAAGAATGAAAGAAGAATAAGAATGAGTAGGTTAGGTTTTAGGTTTACTCGTTCACATGCGAGCGAAGTATTTTTCGCCAAGTATGGTTATCGCGAAGTTACGTGAAAACAGTGCCAAGAGCAACAACCAATCAGAGTGCGAGCTTGGGCTTGTAACGACGAAGGTGCTCGGGAAAAAAGAAAAATCGCGTTTTACTTTCTTGTATTACCCACAACGAAAAATCTACTAACGGAACGGGAAAAGTTCGGCTACTTTGTTGCCAATAGTTTCACCGTGAATTCACAGATTTATTTTAAACAGTGTATATAACCAAAGATGTATTCCAAAACTTTTGTACAGCCCTGCATTTGATCTGTCAGCTGATATACATATTATAAAATGGGAAAATTTAGTTTAGCAAGAAAAAAGCTTAAAATTTCTTTCTGAGCAATTTGTAATAATAAATGAGAAACATACTTGAAACCTTTTGTTCAGCCCTGTAGCTTACCTTGTACATTTATTACACGTCAGTAAGAAGCTAAAATTCATTTTAAATTAAAACACTCTTAAAACAACTAAAAACAAATTGTTATAAATTATCATTAATAGGTGTCCATGAACACAATTCTTTGCATGGCCCTGTATTTCATTTTATATATATACTGCAAACATTTCTTTGTAAATTGAATGCATGTCAGCTTAAAAATGTATACCTTATTTAAGAACCACCTTTAAGTAATTTATGTTCATACTCAGTAATATTGGAAAGCTCTTTAGGGTAGCCTTGTATATCAAGTATAACATCCCTTATAATACACACCCTTATAATGTACAAAGATTTTGTGAAACTTAAATGCCTAAATCATAATTAAAATGTGTTACATCCATCCATCAGCCATCAGCGGAAACATGTACAGTCCGTCGGAAGGAATATACTATTTGAAATCTTTTGTGTGTCTCTGTAAATGCAATGTACTTCATATTATGCAAGACAGTATCGTATAATTTATATTGAGCCTAAGTGACATATATCAATTTTGGTATACATGAAACGCTTTAATATATTTTTAAAATGTCGCACAATATTCTACCCCTTTACCATTATCCAATGGAACTCTTTTGTGCGGCCCTGTAAATGAATAATAGCTATATTTCCATTTTATAGAATGCATATTTCAGTTCATTTCTTAAATGCATGTAAATTTTAGTATGTTTGACAGGGTGTAACATCCTTAAAATGCCTTTGAAACGATTTTTCTCCATAAGCCATAATGTAATAAAAATGTTTGACTCTCCCTGTAGATAAATTAATCATGGTAAAAACATTATTTTCAATAGGGTTTTGATAGGTTAAACGTCAATAACATACAAATATTTCAGGGCAATTCGAGTATATTTACAGGAGTTAGAGCGCGGACAGACGGACCGACCGATGGACTGACTGATGGACTGACGGACGGACAAACCGAATGCTTAAGAACTTTTTAAACAATGCATAAGCACTTTTGGTAACACTTTTGGAAAGTGTTATAAACGTTAAAATTCATTTGAAACAATTTTTCCCCATATGCCGTAATGTAATGTAAAACTTTTGACTGCCCCTGTAAATAAATTAATCATGTTAGAAACTTCATTTTCAATTGGATTCGTGCTAGGGTAAACCTAAATAACTTTCATGGCAAAAATGCACCGAATATTTCATGGCAATCAGAGTATATTTACGAGAGTTAGAGCGCAGCCATACAGCCAGACGGCCAGACAAACCGAATGCATAAGCACTTTTCAACTTTGTTGGAAAGTTATAAAAAAAGTAGGCTACAATCTGCAAAAAGTTTATGAACACTCAGCCGAATGAAACGAAATCTGTCACTATAACTTAAAATCATTTATAGGAGTACGTTCCAATTGACCAAATCGGAAGCACCTTGTACTTCTAAAACTCCATATATAACGTCACTAGCACTTTTGTGCACTTTTTTGTGAAATGTATTTTATGCAATTTTCTGTCGATATTTTTGTTAGAACTTTTTTATGCATGATTCAAATGCCAAGTAGATCAGATTCTATGCACTTTTTTGGCAGACTCTTTCTAATTGAAAAGGTACAAATTACTTACAAATTTGACCAAAGCAGTAACTTCTTTTTTTGACGATTCAATAATTAAATCTAATTCAATCTTATTTTATTTTTAAATATTTGAAATTAATTCGGGAATGTATGCACGGGAGATTGAGAATGGTTTGACGCATTTATTTACAAAAAGATTATTAATATTTTAAATATTGAACCTATGGTAGTGTTTTGTATAACATTATTTGCAATATATACTCAGTTACATAAATTTAATATTTAAGAAACATGAAAAATATTGATTTCAATCATGTGAAAATTATAAGGCTCACATATAGAAGGGTTGACCCACTTTGTCTCATATATGAATATTTGTTGAGAAAAATAAAATCATTTTTAAAAAAAGGAGAAATAAGTTTATGTTGCGTGGTTTAATTATTTTTGAAAATTATTTAGAAAATCGTGATGCGTACACAAACCTGCTTAAGTCGAATTCAAGGCAAAAAATCCAGTTTTTAACAACCGATTTTAGTGACACTCGACTCTTACTTAACAATCATAGAACAAAATAATTTAAAAAAAAAACCACAAAATAGAATTAAAAAAAATCATTAGTTCACACAGCTTACAAAATATTCCTGCGCCATGGAGTTTCAAAGTTGATTGTCTGAAAATACAACAGTTAACTCTTCATTACATATAGTGCATAATGAAAAAAAAATCCCCCTCCACCAATGTGCCAACCTAGCTCCCATATTACACGCAATTAATTCCAATCTGGGAATAGACGCTTGCTTTATAACTCGAATTAATTGAATTTTTGCAGCGTCCGGAGTTTTCATTTGCAAAAATACACAAACTGCATATGGCTCTTTGCATGCGTCCATGAAAACATGCATCTCGGTGGACTTATTTATTTCAACATATCGCGGATTTTGAACGTTTTCTAAAATATGTATGTCATTGAACCATATTTTAAAAGGCATTTGAATTTCCTCCGGTAAAGAAGAATCCCACCCTAAGCCTAATTTCCAGGTTTGTTGCAAAATAATTTTCGGTGGCAAAGTTGCTGGCACAATATTCCTATTGGATCAAAAAATTTCTGCATAGAGCTCAAAATTATTCTTTCAGTGAAAGTTGCATTGTTACTCAATTTATCAAACTGTAAATTACACTTAAGCATATCACAATCCAGATTTTATAATATCCCGAGCAATTTTGTTATACTAGAACTTTTTGAAACATTTTGAGATTGAACATTATTTTCCCAATTTCTCAAATTGAAACTACCTCGAGACATAATGTTTTCAGTCTGTACTATAAATTCGTCTTGTTACGCAGCATTCGAAACACCAGTAACACAACTGTGAACATAAACGAATATTTAAAATTTTTAGCAGTTTTCCTATAATTAAGAGGTAAATTATCTAATAAATGAGATATCGTAGCTGCCAATAAAAATGGGCTTGAATTCACTCCAAAAACTACTCTGCAATGCCTATAAATAATTTCTTCATTCACGGCAGGATGAAAAAATCATAAAAAATCTCTATGATCCGGATTTATGCTAATCTGCAAAAAAGCTTTTTCGATATACGCAGAATGACCGATTTTATTAATGCGAAACCTATGTATAATATCCCGTATTTGCTCAATTAAATTCGGGCCTTTATACAAAATATCATTTAAGGAACACTTTCCGTTATCTCTAGCGAATGCATCAACAACGGGCCTAATTTTAGTAGTAGCGCTGTCCATTTTTATAACAGGCGGCAAAAAATTCCCCTTTTTGACGTTCCCCGTTACTTCCTCAATTATTTTTAATTCTTCCCATTCGCGGAAAACGTTTTGATAATCAACAAAAATACCCTCCTTTTCAGCGCGTTCGCACATTTTCTGATGTCGCTTCCACGTCAATTCTTTATTATTGGGTATTTCAATCACATCAGATTTAAATGGTAAGCAAACGTCATACCTACCACTCGGAAGAATTTTTATATTGGTTTTGAATTCCTCTATAATTTTTAAATGCTCATATTGATTTTTTTAAATCTTTTACAGACTCTCGAATACCGATAGTTTCAAGATCCCATAATTCATTAATGGAAGTATTTTTTACATACAAAGATACAACAGACAAAACATTATTACTATCATAATTACCACTCAAGTTTTGATTGGGTTTTCCAGATAATGCACAACTCAAACGTGTTTCTAATAAAAATAAATCTGAATTTAATTTCTTACATTTATTAGTGAATAATGCTCCAATTAATTCGGTAACTAAAAGCAAATTAATTTCTGAATCATCGGGGTCAAGATCAGGTAAAATTATTTGTTTTTTTCTAATCTCAAGAAGTGCCTCTACACTACATAACTTAGGCACAAATCCGGTAATTTTATTTTCAAAATATACCGCAGTTTTAAAACTAAAGGAATCATTCAAATCAAAATTAATTAAATCATAAACATCATGCATTTTAACTGAGGTTTCTCCCCTCCCAAAAAGGCAATGTGTCATTTTAATTTTCCTCTTAGGAACCAGAGGTAGATTCTCAACCACTTTTTTACTAATATAGCTGTTCTGAGATCCAGAATTGATTATACTGCGAACTTTTAGTTCCACATTCTTATTTTTAATTTAAACCTTTAATGTCATAACATGTACATTTTCAATATTAGAAGGATTTGCCATAGAATTAGTTTCGTGTATATCATTTTTATTCTTATCATTACTATTTTCAATATTATCATCTGGGCACATCAAATAATGGTAAGATTTTTTACACTTAATACAAATACTTTTAAATCTACAATTTTTATGTATATGGTTAGGTCTAAAGCAACCAAAGCAAGCATTTTTCTTGAGCAATAGTTTTTTCTTATTTTCTAAAGTCATATTTCTAGCAGCAAAACAATCTCGTGACAAATGCCTTTTATTACAAAATATACAAGAAATATCTTTCTTACCTGGATTTCAAAAAGACGTACTCACTAAAGTAGAAGCCGTTGCAGGAGTCGAAATTTTACTATCTCGCTCGCGCTTTTTATAAGTTCAACTTGCACCAAAACCACTTCGCGCTAAAGTCATCATCTCTTCGCCTTTAACCTTGTGTTTAAGAAAGCACATTAATTTTTTAGTGATCGATCTTCATGTTTTACATCTTCCGAATTTCTTTTTTTCCCACGGCATCAGGACTTCTTCGGGAAGAATTGATTAAACTAAAGGGATCTAGAAATACCCGTACTTTTCCTGAGTACGGCCCAAACTATCTCACGATCGTAATTTTCCTTCTAGTTCATCATATAATTTAGGTAAATCTGTTTTAACACGATCAGCTATTGGATTTTCATCACCATGGATAATAAATCCCGTATGTAGACTTTAACAAGCAAATTTTCTCTACCAAACCATTCTTGAATCTGACTTTTCGCTTGTTGATAATTAGCAGCCGTTGCTGGATAACTTTCAGCCACTCTGGCAGCTTTTGAATTCGGAACCACTGCTTGAATTAGATACTGGAATTTGTCAGACTCCGAAATACTTTTATCTTCATGTATCTTCTGAAACTGTGAACAGAACGACAAATAGTCTTTAACATCTCCGTTAAATTTCTTCAATTCAATCTTTGGGAGCTTAAAATTTCTCTTCTCAAAGTATTCATTTCTATTTTCAAACATTGGTAACTGTAAAGCAATAATATTTTCTTCGATTCCAGTCTTCATCTCAAGGTATTTATCTCTATATTCTTCCGCCGATTTAAAACCTTCTTCGCACTCCTTTTCGCAATCTTTACCTTTTAATAGAATATCACTGATACTTTTCTGACAGCAATCTAATCAATTAATATATCACAATTAATGTTTTAGAAAATGATTACAACGTAAATAAATCTTACTTAAAGATAAATGAAATGATTATTATAGCAATAAATCTCTTTTAATGATTTAGAAAATTATTTTACATTACGTTTGACTGATTTATTATATTAAATGATTACATTAAATGATTATATTACCGATAACACCATCGACAAAAATACGCACAAAAATTTGGCTTAGTTCTATGAATAAATTCAAACATTTTTTAATGGTACGAAAATGAAAATGTCGGAGAGATTGCTATAACAATGCCCCTTCTGGTGGAATGTTCCATACTTAAGGAGAACTTGATGGCCATAGCCAAAAATGTACACAATAAATTTCATTAATTTCTATGCACCAAAAATGGAAATGACACAAAAATCGCTATTGTAGAGGTCTTAATTTTATTCAAGAAAAGTGGGAACATGGTTTCCATAATCAGAAACATAAACACAAATAAATGTGACCCAATTAAGTGAATAATTACAATCCAATTCAGAGGTACAATGACGAAACATGGTCTTACGGACATACGGACAATTTGAAATTTCTGGACATCTATTACCCCTGAAACGTGCATTTCCGTCAACAACTGGAAGTCAGAAAAACATTAAGATTACAATACTTTCTTCTATTGAAAATAATATAAAGCAAAAAATATTTCACATGTAAAAATAAATTCGATTAAAATTCTTGACTATTTATAAGTTTAACTGATCATTGAGAGGCTTACATTGACAAAAAATCTACTAGAATGTTTTATTATATCATTGATAATTTGTTTAATGATGCATTGATATATATTCGAATAAATAACCAAATAACATAAATTAGACTCATTCGAATAAACAATATAATTCTTCTGCTATCGCATTTGCTTTATACTTTTATCCGAAATCAATGAATTTCATGCGAAAATTATATCATTAACCCTTTAAGACCCGATGAGATTGTAAAACAAAGCTTGTCATACCGGCTAAAAATAAAACAAGTACTACAATCACTATCTGTTGATACAAATTGATATTTTGCTCTTTCTGCAAGCCAGAATGATCATCCGATTTGGTTTTTTATTACATACAAATCAAATGCAACAATTTTAAAAAATGTGCAAATTGCACGATTGTGCGAGTTGGGTCTTAAAAGGTTAATCATCTCCATTTTCTTGCTATAGGTACTCCACGGGCGATTATTTTTATATTCTAGTCACACCACTGTTTTTAAAAAATACATTTTGTAGTATATTTCACTGCAAATGCTGGCAAACCGAGAGTAAAAGATTTTTGTTTCAACAAAGTGGAGTGAAATAGAATTGAAAAATTATTTTCGTCTTAAAACAGCTCTTTTGCAGCGTGACAGCTTTAGGGTGATGTGATTTCGCTAGCAGTAGTCCGACGAAGATCGGACAACTCGACGACTGAGATTGGTGATGTCAACGTTCGATGGCACATACATGGTCCCCATGGCACGGACGGACTGCAATTATTCATCTAGTCAGTTGACTGCACATTTGATAACTGCTGATGTTGTATTAGTGGCTGCATCCTTAATTCGTCGACATTTGCTTTACGGTGGATTACGTGTAAGATGTTTCTTATACAAGATACTCCTAACGCAAATCATCTGCGCTTTGGCTGTAATGTGTTCATGAACGTAGACATTGGCATGCAGATAGGCAGTTAATTTATTTTTAAATGCTATAAGTGATCTATTAAAAATAACACAAATACCTTATAGTTTTACATGTTTCATTGCTGTTACGGCAACTTTTTCAAAAACAAATAAATGATTAAAAAAAACCTTTTTTTAAATTATTTATTTGTTTTTGAAAAAGTTGCCGTAAGAGCAATGAAACATAAAAAACTATAAGATATTTGTATTATTTTAATAAACCACTTATAGCATTTAAAATAAATTGATATTTTAAAGTGATGTTTTATATTATATGATAGGCAAATAGTTGTTTTCCGACGAATTCCACTTTATTTGCTTTAGCATCTTGACCACATTCGTTTTAAATGCTACCATCCGGAGAGCACTACCGAACGCTATAGTGAATGAACACTCAGAGCTATAGTTTTGAGATCATTTACACATCGTAGAAAATCGCAGCTGCTACGAATTGTGGATAATCTAAACAGAAACACATACGTCGGTCAACTGCTGAAACCTGGAGTCGTTTCTTTATGTCAAGGCATTCCAGAAACTATCTTTCAACAGTATAATGCCTGTCCACAGGTTGCAAAAAAGTCCTGGTGTTTCTTAACAAAAAAACATACGGGTTTTTCCGTGGCTTTTGTATACGCCGGATATGTCGCCTATTGAACGTGTGTGCGGTTTCCTTTATAGGCGTCTCGTTCGTGAATCTCGTCTTGTAGCTTATCCAATGGATTTCTCATAAGGCATACAAGGAATATAGAATGACCATGCAGACCTTAAAAAAACGTTTTGCTCTATACCACGTCCTGTAGTAGCACTTGTTTTAGCACGTCGTAGCTACACCAAATACTGATTTCGGACACTTTTTTTATCCTTTTGCTTAGAAAATATAATCATTTGTTTGTACAAATACCATTCGTTTGTGCATTGCATTTTATTTAATTCTCTGATGATTCTTCCTTGGAGTAGAAGTTTTCACAAACATATGCGTACATTACATTTGTTTATAAATAACATTTAAATTTCTTTTCATTCTCAAAATGCACATTAGTTGGCTTCAAAAATAAAGATTACTAGTTCTTGAATTATTTTTAAAATAACTTTTAATTTCATACTTGAACTGCATCTAATTGTTCATCGCTAATTTTAAGTACGACTTATTTAAAATTTTATTGATATTCAGTTGTTGTTTCCCGGAAAATAGTTTTTTTAGACATGTTATACAGTGTTTAGCAAAAGTTTAGACAATGATCCATTACAATTCTATATTCAAAAGTATGTACCAAATGATTGTAATTCATCTGTCAGACATTACTTGCGAGTTATCCTTTATTGACAAACAATAAATTTTGAATTTTACTTTTTACATAAAATATAATGGCAAAAAAATGAAAATAACATTGTGGCAAAAGTACAGACAATTAGTATATTTACAGAAAAAAAACTACAAATTAAAATCGAGTTGCACCCACATTGTTTGCAGTTAGTGCAAAAATGTGACTTTTCATCGAACGAAATGCTGCGCCACTTGGAGGTCTATTTTGTACCAAACATGTTCAACAGCAGCTTGAAGCTCATTAAAAGAAAAGTATAGCAAAAATTTGCATAAACAATATGACATATGATGTTACAAAGGTTCCGGATCAAATCTACACGCCGGTCTGTTGAGATCAGTAGTATTATCAAATTAAACGAAGTTCTTTGTTTGTATGCAACATGAATAGACGCATTATCTTGCTAAAACCTATACTTTAGATCAGCTAAAAGTTCCCCAAATGACTAAAAATTAATCTGTTACGTATGTACGTAGTCTTGTGTTGCTTAGCAACCAACGAATCACTCCTCATATACTCGAGCATTAAAGCAAAGTTAAAATCAAATCGTTAAAAAGTCACCTTCTTGATGTCAACTTAAGAAAGTCCCAGGCTCTTTACGCAAGTCGTGCCAATAGAATGCCCAGTTGCTTGGGCCATTCAAATTCAACTTTTTTTTCATTACTGAATATAATAGAGCACTATTTGGGTCCGTATGATGTATGTTTGCAAGTTCATTGCATTCTTGCCAATTTGTAGCGAGATTTTAAAGCTGAATGTTTTATCAGTTTCACATAAATTGATTTACCTGTTTCTGTAATTCATCTACGAATCATGACCATCGACACAGAAAGTCCTGACTTACATTTAATGTGATTAGCAGTTATTATTTGTGTAAATGTCAGTTTCTGGATCCTTTTGCCATCTCATTTTCTCGTCACACAAGGTCTTCCAGATTATGTTTTCTTTGAAGGAGTCATACTTCACAGACTATACTTCATAGAGAGACCACTTTGGACGATTCAATGCTGCAGAAATTTCTGCAACAGTCTTCCTTTTCCATTTCAGTTTTCCTACGTCAATTACCTCATCTAACTGAATAATTTTAGCTCGCGGAATTTTCACTAACTGATGTTATATCGAGGTATGATTAAATACTTCAGACATGTGACATCATAATATGTAAATTTACATTTTTCCATGAACAGCTGGCAAAAAATAAAAAATAAATGTCGAAACTTTTGCAATATGCAAATTTTACTTTTTTCAGTCAAATTAAATATTATCGTATATATGTAACATTTTAAAGTTAGGAGCCAGAAACATCATCGTCGGGGTCCCCGTTCTACCGCACAGAAGTCTTGGCAACCGAAAAAAAATAAGTAAATAAATGTAGAGGATCCTATAAATTACTCGTTGGGTACTGCAAGTTACTTCATTAAACTGTCGTCATGAGATAGGGAAAGGCTCCTTTTGCAAACTATCTTTAAGTGAAATATAAAAAAAATATTCCATCATTTACTTCAACAAACCGTAAGTCGTACTCATCGAAGAAAAACCCAAGAATCTTCCATTTCACCTCTAGCTTTCTTCCTTAAATCTAAAAAGAAAGTTCTAGAAAATTCTCTAGTCTCGAACCATTAGTTTTCCATGTAAACATAATTCATTCCCAGAGTCGAGATTGTATTCCACAGACGATAATTTCATTTTTAAAATATATTATTTAACTAATTTATAATCGACTCAGAGTTTCAAATATCCTGTGCAAACGATTTTTTTTGCAGACGATTAATTTTAAGAGAAAAACAAAAGAATTGAATTTATTGTTATGCACACATATCGAATGTTGAAGGATGGAAAGTAAATAAATAGATAAATAAAAATAATGATATTTTTTGAAAGGTATGGTTTTGGAATAAATTTAATAAGACTTTCTTAAAAAGGGTTGATAAAAACATAGAAAAAATGAGTTTTTATTTTAAAACATTAAGAAATAAAGTTTAATTACGAATATTTTTAATTTAGAGCCATCTTTTAAATTTACGCGTATAGGAATAAATGTTTTTTAAGGCGAATTAAGAATATATATCGTTTCCGTAAAGATTAATAGATTAGATCTAGAAACAAGATTTTAATTTAATAAGTTGAAGTAAGTACGGAATATTGGTATAAGGAAATTAATATAGTATAAAGGTTAATTTTGGCGAAAAAAATTTTAAATTTGTATTATATATAACCATTATTTTTATTCTACATTGTTTAAAATATATTTGAAAATAAGTATAGCCATTTGTAAAACTCATGTGTTCATATTTTTTTATTTAAAGGCTAAAAAACAGCAGTGTCTAAACTTTTGCTGAGCTCTGTATAAGCAGTTTATATATTATTCTTTGTCGATTCATTTAGTCTGAAAATAAAAAATCTTTAAAAATGAATAATTTCTTTGTCTATTTTGAACATCACGAATTTCAATTCAAGTTAAAATTGTGATTTACAAGAATATCAAATAATCTCAAAGAAAATCTATTATTATTGAAGAAACTGAAAATTCAGAAAATTATCTTTAATATAATGAAAACCACTTTTGATAGAAAATATTACTAGAATTTCACTGAAATGTTTTTACTTTGCGATAAATTTTATTATTAATCCATAGCTTTGTCATGCTTAAATTTTAATCAGAATATCGCAAAATATTTTGTTCAAGAAAAATTTATATACACAACATGAAATTGTTACACAACTATTATCAGAGAATCTATAGAAATTCTGTGCAAAGTCAAACAAATATGCAACGACGATCTGTCATTCAATATCCCCAATATATGTTTAAATATTTTGAAAACTTAAACAGTCACTAATTTCCCTCTGCACCGGTTTAAACCGAAGCAACTACTCTTTCTATTACTATCCAGTAACCAATTCGAAACGTAGTTGTGAAAAGAGTACGCATTAAAATGGCTGGAATGGCAATTAAGTATTTTCATCTACGAAAGAGTCCCTTTTCTTCTATTTTCCAACTATTTGTTTGAAACAAATTAAATTGTATTAACAAAATGAATTATCAGAAATAAATGGAACTTCAGTAAAATGTTTCCTTACACATACGAAGCACTTCTACTTCTACTTCAAGCTACCCTAATAATTATAGGTTCTCCCATAACATTGGAGTGACGTATTTGAATTAATGGATGACAATTAATCGAAATATTCCCTCGCAATGGCTGGGGATTTTCAGACAGAAAGTATTCATAAGTATAAATGTAATGTACAGTTTTAAACTCGTAGAGCCTGTATTAATATGATTTGTAATTTCTTAAATATTCTATGAACTTCTTAAAATTCTTATTTTGTAGTTTATATTTGCAATGATTACGCGCATACTAAAATGCTAAAAGTAAAAAAATGACTGCACGTACATTTTGTTTTTTCAGAAAAGTTTGCTCCAAAGTTAACTCAATGACATATTTAAAATTCGTTTTTTAAATTAAAATACACAAGACAAATTAAAAAAAAACATTAAAATACACAAAAATTGCACTCCGTCACTTCAACGTGCAAAGAAAATGCCGTATTTTTCGTGAAAAACACGAACCTTGATTTTTATATATCCTGCCAAACTATATTTTCATTTACATTTTTAGCATTGGATAGTGGCGAATTATGAAATCTCATTTCGTCATTTACATCTTTCTAATTCTATTTCAGATCATTTTTCTATGTAAAAATTGTACTTTTTTTCTTTTCCTAAAATATATTTAGAAAATAAAATTGTGCTAAAAATGAAGTATAAAATAAATAACATAAAAAAATATAATTATTCCAAAAAGAAAGAAAAATTTAACAATTTTGTTTTGCATTTTCGTTGTGGTAAAATGACAGGTAAGAAAAAAGAACAAAAAAAATCGTCTGCTCTTGCAAGTTTAACTGAAATTTATAAAAAAAATACATTAAGCGAATAATGTTATTTTAATAAAATTAAAATATAATGTCTTAAACAATTGGAAAAAAACTTGGAGGACCGGACATGACTTTAAATCTTGAATTATTGCCAAGATCATCTTTATTTGCTTGTCTAACTCGGCGAAAAAAATTCAACTCGGAGGGTTAAAAAAGGAATCACGTTGAACAGGTATTAAATCCTTTGACATCAGCCCTGCATTTTTTTTCTCTAAATAGAAATGGTCTGCCTAAATTTAAGCCTTCTAAATAAAATAAAATAAAATAAAAAAGCATTTTATTTTATTCTGAATTAAACACTATAGTATTAAAATTTTCCTTCTTTATTGCAAAAAGACGAGGTTGTGTTTGGGCTTAATGTAGCAGATTTCAGTGTTACATTTTTGCACCACTCCCAGCCACCATAAGTCCTCTCTATTTCTTCTTTTTACTTTAAGGTTATTTTTCCTTTACTTTGCACAGAAATGGAGTATTCAAGTTGCCACTTCCAGAAAAATTAAAATAAAAGCAATAAAAAAATTAATATCTCAAAAACAAATAAAGATACAGTTTTCAAACAAATTGTATTTAAAAGTACGTATTTTTCCCTAGAAGCGGTGTAAAGATTGAAACTGTGCAATTTCTAGTAGTTAAAAAAACTGCAGTAATGAAAATTGCAAAAGTGAAATTTCATCAGAAATTGTTGCTATTCTAAAAATGACATATGCGTTACACACAGATATGTTTGGCCTTTATAATATAGATATGCCAGGTAAACTGAATGATATATATATATATATATTCTTTTTTGCATCGTTACACATTACTACATGTACTACATGTACATTACTACCCCAGTATTAAAAATTATGTTAATTGTATTAATATGAGTAATGTTTCTAACGGTCTTTAAATTTTGTTCAAATTAACTTCTCTGTGTGAGGTTTTCTACACGCATTTGTAATACTTCACGCAAATTTTTAATATTTCTTCACTGCAATCCCCACAGAAAAAACAGTTTAGGTAAATCTATAATGAAAATTAATATTTTTGCTATCTTATCATTTATGAGTCATCTCATTAAGTTTGAAAAATGGAAAATAATTCAGGTAATAAATAAAATTACGTAGAAACGCAAAAATAATTGCATCATTTAAAACAGAAAATGAGCTTTAAAGTATTATGCTCGATAATGATGGAACAATATTAAAAATATTAGCAATGTTCTATTATTATTTTATAATATTTTTTTATTTAAATAAACTTATTTTTTAATGTGTAAAATACATTCAAATTTTTACAAAATATGCTTTTAAATTTTAAAAAATAAAAGGTTTAGTGTAGTTTTTTTCCTTTCTTTTTTTTTTTTTGTTAAAGTAGGAAATAACAACAAGAAATACAGATTTTAATAAATTCAAAGTCTAACATTTCACTACGTCACTAGGGAATCTAACATATTTTGTTTCTTTAAAATTACTTTTGAAATCGAAATATGTTTGATTATTATTTAGTTATATGATATTCTTTAAAATTGAGATTGTTTTATTCCCAGCTATCTATTTTTTGTATTTACGTTTTCTAAAACATAATATAAAGGCGAGTAAAATAAGAATTTTGAAAAATAAATCTAGCTACTGAATATAGGGTAACATCCCCAGTAATTGGCACATTAAGGATTTGTCTTCAAACTTACTTATATTTTCAGTTTTAAGAAATAAAACATTTACTTGCAAATATTTTTAAATCAAAGAGTGCATATCTGTGCATCTATTTTGCCCACTAAAAGCAAAAATATTTGCAAATATATTTTTATAAAAATATATTTATAAAATGTTGCTGTAATCACCAGCAATTGGCACTTAGACTTTTACACGATCACAGTAACCCTTTTCAACTAAACAAAACTGTTATCAAGAAAAATTTAAACTAACTATAAATCAGATAATAATAAATTGAAATGCATGCCTTTCTTAAGCCAGAGAAGAAGCATTTGCAACAAAAATGGGCAATTTGATACAAGCCATAATTGTTTCTCTATCCTGGGCACTATTGTCATCTAGTAGCATAAATCAAAGTTATCATCTTCAACCTAAATGAGCATATAACTGGTATATGGTCTTGCATTTTTAAAAGACTGGATATAAATCTTATTTTAGGACATGTTTGTAGGATGTGCCAATCACTGGTGCCTGCCAATTACTGGGGATGTTACCCTACATTACATTTTCATTTATGACTAGACACTTTCAATTTTTGGAAATTTTGTTAAATATTTAAAAATTTTCTTGTGAGGTTCTTCTGGAACTTTAGGCAGGGACCGATGTACAAATTTGGTTGCCCTGGGCACAGATGCTTAGCAGGGGGCCCCCTTGCAAAGTTGCTTATGGAAGATTGGGTAGAAAAAAATGAAAAAGTTACTTATTAAGATAACCACTATTGACTTTAAAAATCACTTTTAAATGCTGATTATAAAATTAAATTTTATAATCATTAATTTGTCTTTTTAAAAAAACTATTTGACAATCATAAAATTTAAATGAGTAGACGTTGTATAATAAATTGTGTAGTGATGATTATCTTTTCCTATACAAGTTTATCTGGATAAACTAAGCAACTACAAATCATAAATTTTCCGCAATACCAAACTATAATTATTAAAAATATTATGGGGCTCTGCCGCCCGTAAGCTGCATTCATCAATATCAAATAACCTGACAAGATCAGGAACATGATTAATAAGAATAAAAAATACAATAAATTTTTAAAGTGATAAAGATAAAAGAAAACATTCACTATAATAAAATAATTAAATACGGATGTTTCAGCCAAAATATACAATGTTATGAAAATACAATACGAACACAGTAGAATGTAGAATGAAATGTAAAATTCTATTAGGTAATGTAAGTACTTGTATTGATTTTGGACAATAGTTAAAAAAAACTTCAGCAGCATTTGGGGACCCCTGAAAATCGGGCGCCCTGGGCCTGTGCCCCGAATGCCCTGCCGTAAATCAGGCACTGACTTTAGGATTATAAAGAATATGTTTGACCTCATATTTATCAACATCGATTTAATAAAGATGACAATTGGGTGAGGAGGGCAATAAATTATCGAAGAAAAATAATAATATTTGAGATCACCCGGTATATTAAAATTCATGTAATTATCTATTGTTGCAGAATTCAAACTTGTGGATACTGTACAACGTGTCTGGTAATTTCTTTAATAATAGTACGTATGCTTATAGTGATATAGCGATTTTTTGCATGTTTTAACCTTACAGTATGCAGGTTTTTCAACCTAAATTAAAGCCAGTTGCAGAAAACTTAGAAAAAAGGAGTAAGATACATATAACATAATCGGGATATAAAAATATTAAATATTTTATGCAGCATCAGAAATTTCATGAATTATTTTGTATTAGCACCTGCACGAAAGATAACAATGCTTTTTTTACATAATTTAATAGTCAACTGTATGATAGTGATCGTACAAGCAAACCCAGGGAGAGAGATCGAGAGCGCAGAGAAGTAAACTCCAACATAATTGTAGACAGAATAAGGTGTTTATTTAGATGAACGATGGAAGGTTTACAATACTAAGACGCTAGTAATACGGGAAATCACATCATTTTCCCGAAGGCACGGCATTAGCCGGAGAGGGGCACAGCGCCCCTTTTTGCGTGATGTTACATGGCCAATAGTCCGAGTAGAAGTGCCTGATTGAGGCAGGGAAGATGTACAGCGCTATACTTTTTTTGCAGCGTCAAGGTTATGAGAATCCTTAACGTTTAGTAAGAGAAAATGCTATCGTTGGTGTAATACTGAAGTCCTGTGGTTTTTAAGGAGCGTCGATTGCATACGCACGTGTGCTTCCAGATACTGAAAGAATTACATGCCGAATGATTCATGACATCTGGGAGATTTTAAAGACTAGCTGAGTGCATGCGAATGTTAACGGATAAACGTATTATAAACCACAGCTGCTTCTATTTAACATGGAAAAGAATGCAGAAATGTGCAGATCTAAGGAAGACTGACATTCGGTTAAATTTTATTGTGACGAGAAAAGAATTAACAGATCTTTCTCAACGTGATAAAATCCAAAACAAAGAGTGGGAATGAAATGGTGTTTTTTATCATATGAAAGAGGGTTTGTAAAGGAATTAATTTCACATACAAAGTTATAAAAGGGAAAATAACAAAGTACTGCATTATAACCTTAAATGCAAGAATATTAACTTTAAGTATTTATTTAAGGGGGGCAATTTCAAGTTAAAATTTTGAAGTTTCGATTTTTATTGTTTAGTTTCTAAAATGGGAGAAGACAAGATAATATGTGACAGAAACGCTGTCACAAACTGTATGGAGCAACCGAGCAAACACATACCTTTCGGCATTCGATAGGACCACAGCCGGGAATGTCGGTTATGTGTCGGCATGTACACAGTAGTTTCGGTGAAGTTTCGGTAGCATGTCGGCTACTGAAATTTAAGAATCTGATTTTTCGGCTGCCGGTTATCGTAATCGGTCCTTTCGTGGTTATGTATCGGCAAACGACCTACAGTGGCACGTGACGTAGGACCGATATGTGATTTCTGATAGTGGGCAGATTAAATTTGCCAACGTCGGTTCGAATTCGAAATTTTCTATTTTAATCGGGATTTATTTATTTTTATTTTTTCTAAATTTTATTTCAGTTTTGACAATAGAACTAATTTTTATGCATTTCATGTAAAATTGTAATAGTCATAAACAAAAACATTGTCAAAAAAGCCAATAATTATGTATTTATTTATTTTAATTCATTAAAAGTAAACTTATAGTTATTTGTATCAGCAAAAACATTTATTTTTATCGCTTATTAAAAGTATTATTCCTTATAAATTTTATCGTAAATAATAATAATAATAATAATAACAATAATAAAATTCTTTATAAGATAATTCAACTTATTTTCTAATTATATTATTTTTCAAAGATATAGTTTTTTTTAAAAATTAAATAAAATAATTTACTAAAAATCCTTTAAAACTATTTTACACGCAATAAAAATATAACAATTCTACCCAGCGTTTTGGCCATAAAATTTAAGCGAAATACTTAAAAATATCCTTCTTCTTCTTCTAAAAAAATCTAAATGCAATAATAATAATAATTATTATTATTATAATAATAATATTGAAAAATAATTACAAAAATATATTCTACAGTAAATCATTAAATGGCATACAATATTTTTTTCTAATTAAAAGTGATTAATTATTAACTTATTTCCTTATTGAAATTTGTTTTTGTATGTTACAAATATATATTTCTTAATCTAACACATTTAATTGCATTATAATTCCTGAAAAAAAAAACTGCAGTAACAAAAAATTTTTAAATTCACGGATTTTATTAAATATTAAAGTAATTTTAAATTTACAGAAAAATTGAGAAATATCTTCTATGTAAAATTTATCTACCGAAAGAAAAAGTAATATAGATATAAATCAATATTTCTGTTTATTTTAAAATTTAAAAATATTGATAAGTAACAAATGACACAAAATGAATTATTCTAATCAAAAATTATTAATCTTCATCTTATTATTTGTTAAGAGATTTTATTCAATCAAATATTTAATAAATTTTTAAATACGCCAGTATAAGAGAATTACAAATAATAACAATAATAATACGCTAATTAATAATACACAAATAAAAAATAAAGTAAAAACACATTAAAATACCAATTGTTCCATAAACTAATTCCCATCAACGACAAACACTTCCCTTAACGAAATGCCTTCCACTTATTTCGCCAAATTTAAACCACAGTGAGGCCCACTGGTCAGGTGGTTAACGCACTCACCTTCTTTTTTTATGGTCTTCAGATCGATTCCAATGTCTTCCTATTAATTTTGGAATTTTAACAAATATAGTTCCAAGATGAATCATAGATGGCGCCACTAAAAGCTGCTTTTATTATTTTTTTTTTCAAATTTATGGTGGCGTCGGGTTACCGGTTCGGCTGTGGGCCTACCTGTCGGGCAACATTCGCCCGGCAGCGTTTCGAAAAAGGAATGGAACCGATACGGCGGACGGTGGTGTGCCGAAACCGTTGGTAACGGCAAAGCGGCTGTGGTCCAATTGCATACCGACAGCTCTGTGTTTGCTGAGAACAAAAAAAAAAAAAAAAAAAAAAAAAAAAATGTAAAGTATCGCGGAAATTCGGAAAGATATCGTTGGTAAAATGAGCTAATTTTTAGCTTGTTTCTAAAAGGACGATGAAAGATACAGGATCTTCCACAAATTGCCATTTGTTATTAACTGACTTTCAGGGGAAAAAATAGTAATTAATGAATATCAATGTCTAGATTGAGAACGAATGCTTCAAATTTTAGTTATTTATTTACATTATTTATTTTTTTTATCATGGAACACGCTCTTGTCAATTCATGAGAAATCACTTATTATTTAGCCGCTTTTAGCGAACAACTGAAAATCAGCACACTCCTATCGCCGATAGCTTCCTGAATTCTCGCAATATTTGACTGGATATCTTTAACGAGTTGCTCGATTAAATTCTGCAAAAATAACATTTTTTATCGTTCGCGCAAGTGGGGATAAATAATATTTTGTACAACTTCTTATGTTTCAAAAATATTTAATTATGTTTAAATTTTAATTGCACTATATATTTCTACTTTTCTTTTATAAAACTGGCATTAAATTTGGGTGAAACTCTACATGATATAAGTTTAAAACATGCAATAATTTTTTTGAGCTTCTTTTAAAAATCGCTATATTTCCATTAATGTAAGCGCTTTCTTTGAAAAATCAGTAAATATGTCGCACAGTATCCACATATCTGTATTCTGTAGTGATAGAACATTTCGTGATTTTTAATTTACAAGATGACTGAAAATATTATTATATTTCGTTGATTTTTTGTTGGACACTTAATTGTCGTCTTTTGACGTTGATAAAAGATTTTGATAAAAAAAATAATGGCAATCATATTCTTCATAATCCTGTAGTTTGAGAAGAATTCAAAATGTCCGTTTATATATGCTACATCTATACTAATAAAATAACAAATCGCTGCGTCTGTCTGTATGTCTGTATATATGTGTGTTTGAGAGATGACTAACAAAACAAATAGACTCTAATTGATCTACCAGTGACTTGGATTTTTCTGTTTTTGAAAAACAGATACAAAATTTATAAATATTCTTGTTTGATGAGTATTTTTACCTGATATTGTATTTCTATAACGGAATATTAACCAGGTATGAAACTTTATTTAAAAGAATTAATAAATGATATTAATTAATAAAATAGTTTTTAATAGAATTTCAAATTTAAACATTTAATACTTATATATTTATTTAATTTTTGTGATATTTTTATTGACTTCATGAATTCTACGAAAAAAAATAATGTTATAACTCAAATTAGTTTTTGAAAAATGTATATAACAGCATAATTTAAAAAGAAAATCGATTTTTGTTCAGCAAATAATTAATACATGTTATTTCGGGAAAACATTTTATTTATTAATTAGGTTAATCAATGTATAATGGTTACATGACAAAAGGTTTTACTTATGACAAATTATTTAATCTAAACTACATAAAAATGTACAACATGATTGAATAACATTCTGTATATTTTGTATAAATAAATGAGAAGGTTTGCTGTATTATGCATGATCTTGATTACATATTTTTGTAATGTAAAATCATATATATTTGACTTTTTTCTGATGAAAAAATCAATTACTATATTACTTACAAGGAAGGTCTCCATGCTGGGCTACTCAGTTTTTAGCTCACAGGCTATCATAGCCTGAGAACGTATGTGCCCGTCCGTTTTGTATGTACGTGCGTTCGTGTGTAACGCGATAACTCATGATAAAAATATCGGATCCACTTGAAATTTTGTATATAGGTATATCATGATAAGGCGCTTCCCTGATTAGTTTTTGGAGTTCATTCTATATGTATAAGAGGGGGAAGGGGGGGCTCATGCCCCTCCCCTTAATTGATACAAACGAGATTTTCATGCAGAATTAACAGTTTTTGTCCAAAATTTAGATATAGAATCATTCTGATGAGGCGAGTCTATGGCTGTTATTAGGTGTTCATTGAGTAAGTATAAACAGGGGAAACGGGGGTTCTAATGCCCCTCCCCTTAACTTGCATAAATGTATTTTTCAATCAGAATTGTCAGATTTCGTTCAAATCTCTGAATAGTTTTGGAATTTTAATGGTTAAGTATAAAAGAGGGGAATAACTCCTCTTAAATTATATAAATGCTAAATGGGTTTTTATTAAGAATTATCCGATTTGCTCTGAAATTTGGATATAGATTTTTTAATATGATAAAGCATGTACTTGATAATTTAGGAAGTTCAATGATTAAGTATAAAAAAGGAGAAAGGGAAGAGCTGTTTCCCCTTCTTATTTTTTTTTCGAACGGAATTAACGAAAATACAAGGCTGTAATGTACAATTAGTATGCATAGCCTGTGAGCTCAATGCCATCAGTTTAACTGGGCAATATTCTTTTTATTTATTTTTTTTGAAAAAAATACTAATTAAGCTACTTATGTATGTAATAAAGGATCAGTGAAAATTAGTGGCGGAAATGCAGAAGAAAACATGTAAAAAAATAAACTACTTTCAAGCATTTGGCGTGAAAAGACAAAAGTGTCACACGATTTGGCGAACAGCATTTTTCCCAATCAGAAGTAAACGATTTTAATGCAACTGAAAACTTTTGGATTTTTAGAATCCGCGTAAATGGTGTCTGATGAATTTAAACATAAAAAATGTTCATGTTCTATATCTCTAAGCAATATTTCCTGTTCTTCTAATTTATGCTATATCTATATTATAAAAGTTAAACGTATCTGTGCATGACGCATACGTCATTTTGCGAATGGCAACACTCGAAATCGCACAGATTTCGAGAATTACGAGCAAACAACGCTTGAGTTTCTAACAAGATGAAAATAAGGAATAAAGAAAAAGAGAAGAATTTTAGAATTTTTAAAGCAAGAACGAATTAACTAAGTCATAAATCTATTAAAATAATTTTATGAAGATGCGTGGAGAAGTCTATAAAACATCTTGGATAAACCAAAAGCGCTGTAACATATAAATGAAGAAAGCACGTGTTTATAAGAAAATTTATTTAGTAGTCATCTATCAGACTCAGCTTGGAAGTTGCATGATGCTGCGTCCAAACATTTTTGGATATTTGAAGTAATAGGGGTTAAGAATAATAAGAAACCTGATATAAACAAATTTGTTTGATCATCAGATTCCGAGCATTACCAGTACTTTTGCCTATCATACAAAGATATGGTAGAGGCAAAGGAACTCTTGAAATGATATATTATCTTTATTGTGTGATTTTCACAGACAGATTATGTGTACACTGTTAAAAATCTGCTGCATTTTATTCCATATGCAATCCGCCGCTTGTATAGAAAACACTTACGTCACGATATTATGGAGCATTGGTCGGAATAGACATAAACAAGCGGCAATAGATACAATCGGCCAAGTGCGTACGCAGCAAAATGCAGCAGAGTTGTAGCAGCGCATTGCGCTTTATTCTTGTCAAACAATGAATTTTAAGATCTATGAAAAGTTTCAGGAGAATACCTTTTTACTTTTAAACAAAAGTGTAAAATATTATTCGAAAGAGTGTGAACCACTTTCTCGGAGAAGACGTTATTGCGTTTCTTAATGTTTTTAAGTTTTCACTGAAAAAATAATCAAAAGAGGCTGGTACAGCTGTTACTCACATAATTGTAAAATTTATAAGTTGGTATCTTTAAAATTGCATTGAAAATTTTTAAGTCTGAAAAAATTCGTGTTTCAATTGGATGTGTTTTAAAGAATTTTATGTTTACTTCACTTGTTGTTTGGTCAAATCTACAAGAAGTCACTATTAAATGCGTAGTGCACGTGAAAGAAAGATTTCGATTGTTACTATTGTTGTTGTTATAATTTTCTTTAAGAGTACCGATGCTTGAAAAATTAAATCATGAAGCGCAGGAAACTACACAATATTTTATAAACGGTAGTAATGGCGATATATATTTTAAAAAAACAATGTTAATAACGCCAAAATAAGTAAACCTTAAAATATACAAATAATTACACTTAAAAAGCGTTACAAATACGTAAATATATTATTTCTTTAATACATCCCAGAGATTTTTCGGCAGCACACTCACCCATGATCAAATTGAAAATAAAATATAATTGATCAGAACAGAAAACATAAGTAATGCAAAAATAGTACGCATGTCCAAGAAAAATTCTGTCCACTGTTCTCAAGAGTGGTAAAATGATAAATTCGGAATATCAGGAGGATGTTATACCAGATTGCGGGAATATCTCAAGAAAGGCCATCATCATGAACAGTATCACTACTAAACAAGATTTTAATGGATTCACGGATTATTGAAGAGTGACAACTTGATGTTGAATTGATAATCTTCATTTTGTAGAAGTTTACCATAATATTTTCATATTGATACTATCTTGAAAAAAGCTGTACTTGGCCTGTTAACTTTATATCAGATAAATGCTCCTTTAGACTTTCCCTAAATTTTCTAAAAGTCATACAAAATAATAATAATTTTTTTTATGCTCTGTGGTGATTGTGGTAATGTAAATTTCTGCTTATTCATAATCTGGAATTGGATCAATTTTGTTATGAATCAAATCTTTCACTTTATTATTTTTATTGACTTCTATTCTTGTTAATTATCTTTTCCCTCCCTTTGAAAACAGTTGCATGTGCTTCTGGAAAATCACAGGAATATAGTGAAAAATTAATATCTTTATGTATTTGTAACTCCTTTATAAAGAGTATTTGTATATTTTAAAGTTTATTAATAACTAGCAAAAGCCATGCATTGTTTAGATTCAGAATACATTATTTCATAAGGTAAATATTTGAAAGTAACAATAATTTTTATTATTGTTTTTGCATCTTTATTAACGATTTAAATCATCAATAATATTGAAAAAAAACTTTCAAAAAATGGCTATTATTTCCATGTCTTTTACAGAATTTTTAGGTGCATTCGTAATTATGTAAATACGTAGCATCTATAGTGGTCGTTCAGTCCGTCCGTCTGTCTGTCAGTATATAACAACGCAAAAACTACCCAACCGAATCTTTTTAAATTTAAAATATATAATTATTACATAACTTTGTCGAGCCATTTCAAATTTTATGAGAATCGGATGGATAGATCAATTACAGGGACGATCAAAAGTATTCCGTTACATTACGGTCAAGGTGGGAAAATGTTGCAAATGTATTTTAATCGTTTGAAATTTAAATTACATACTTATTACATAATTTTGTCAAGTCATTTGAATTTTTTTGAAAATAGGATGCATAGATCAAATACAGGGACAATCAAAATTACTCCGTAGCATTACAGTGAATGGAAAAAAAGTTTCAAATGCATTTTAATAATATTACACTCATTTGAACATAATAATACTGATATGAATCATAAAGTACATATTATAATATAGATTTTGCATAATCTGTTGTGCAAAGAACTTTTGTTATTGATTTAGAAGGCCACAAAAAAGTATTCCATTACATAATGAGTATAGAGATAACATTGTTTGGTGCGCATTTTAATTGTAATTAACTATTTTCAATTTTATGAGATTGATATATGAGAATGATATTTTTAAAACTTCATTATCGTACGAACGCACCACATTTGCTGCGCTTCACGTGCAATTTCCAACTTGTTTATTTTTATCCCCGGTTTCTGTTTACAGAAATGTTTGCCTAATTGATTCAGAAAAAGAATCGGATTAAATCATATAAATGTACAGTAAAATCTTACTGATGAGAATAATAATTTGTGATAGGAGTATGGATGCCCGTACGTGTTAAAAAACGTTATAGTCTAAACTCTAAATGAAGGATTCAGAAGACAATAAACAAAGCTTTTAAATTGATTTAATCCATCATCATATAATTTAAACAGCAATCAGGAAATGACTTTTTACAAGAACAACATAAACTAGTCGTTGGGGGGGGGGGGGGCACCGTAATACTTACCCATCATGGATATGCATGATATAAAATATGAAAATAAAACATGTGTTAAATATTTATAAAATGCACTGCAATTCCAAAATAAAATTTAAACGCAAATTTAAATAGTTTTAATATACATAGTCATGCTTTATTAATGAACTGCTGATGAGCAAATTCGACAAATTATATAAAACGCCAAAATACTCAAGTAATACCGGATTGCGTAAAAGAAACATCCTTATAACTCTAAAAATAATAATCATATTAACTAACAAATTACTGCGTCGGATGAAGCGTCTCATTTCCAATTAAAATATATCTTTGAATTGAAATTTGAATGAAATACAGGGTCATGAAAAATCGAAGAATGTGGAAAACATGATTACACATATCTCAACAACTAATAATTCGATTGACTTCGTTCTTCATGAAAATTTGTGTTATTTTATTGCCTTTTAAATCCACTCTTTCAAATAACAAAAATCAAAAATTTTTATGTACCTTTCATCCGAATGAATTTTTCGAGAGTCCGAAAAAAATAGTTCCGGATAATCGAGTTTACTGATATTAAATAGGCTTCGTCCCATTCTTACATACTAAGTACATACAAAATTTCAAGTCTCTATCTCAATTCGTTCGGGAGATAGAGCGTTTATAGACAGACAGACAGACGGACTGACGGCAATTTTTTTTTCAAAAAAATATGTTTTTCGGAATCTCCAGTATCTGAAACGTGTAAATCCCTCAATTTTTTTTTCGATTTTCAAAATGATTGCAAGACTTACCCTATACTACGTATGATGGGTAAGTAATAAACTTTCTGATGTTTATAAAAACTGTAATCTGCAAATCATCAACCTGATTTATAATACTTAAATGATAGAAAAACTATCAATAACATTATTATGAAGAACTTATTTGTTTTAATAAACTTTAAATTACTTTTTACATTATATAAACTATTATCTCATAAATTTTCATTTCGATGTAGAATAATAATTTTTTTCTTGTATATTTCACAGATCTAAAAATGTAACAGCAGAGAAAGGAGCTTTTATGAGCGCTCCGTAAATATTTAATTTAGTTTAATACAATATTCCTCTTTCTAAATGGTGCAGTGTTTTTTTTGTGTCTTCATAATTTTACGCTACAACAAGTGGATACCACATAAGGATACTACAATACGAATCTAGCGACGGCCTGCCCTGAGATGAAAAGAAAATGAAGGTAAGTCAATCTTACCTGTCTTTTCTGTTACACTGTAAAAAAAAGTGTCGGTCTACTAAAAAAACTTTAGTGATCCTTGTAATTACTAAAAAATTTTTAGTAATATTTGTCGGTTACAAGAAAATCTGTAAGAATTACTAGAAAAAAGTTAGCAACGAAGAGAGTTAATAATTTTACTTTTTTAATAGCTATTACTAAAACTCACTTGGTGTGGCCTTGATAGCATAGTGGTTATAGTAACGGGCTCCAGGCTAAAAGGTCCCGGGTTCGATACTGGCCACGGCCAAATACGCCTCGAATGCATGCAGTACGAATGCATGAATGTAAGTACTCGCTATTAAAGGGATAAAAATCATTTACAAAATTAAGTTTATATATATATATATATATATATATATATATATACCAAAAATCTTTAAAAAAGTTTTAAGTGAAAACTTAACAATTACAAAATCACAAAATTCACATGACCAGCGCTATAGCTGCAATAATCACATAAATTATATATATATAGCACTTAATGAATAAAGTGTATTGGCAGATCCGGAATCCCGTGAGGTTATAAAACTGAAGTCGAACAATTAAGCATTAAAGGAGATAAAATTCGAGCAAGAAAAAGAAAATAAAGAAGCTGTGAATCTCCTCAGCGGTGGTTAGTTTTATAAACACCGCAATACTTCTGAATGAATATGCAAAAAGACTATTATGATGTAGTAGCAGTGGGTTTCAATTAGAGTGTCACAATGCAAAAACAGCTGATGAGATTCACAGCTTCTATATTTTTTTATTATTTTTTGCTCGAATTTTATTTCCTTTAATGCTTAATTGTTTGACTTTACGGGACTCTGTATCTACCAATACACTTTATTCATTAAGTGCTTATAACTTATGTGATTATTGCCACTGGTCATGTGAATTTTGTGATTTTTACGTTTTCACTTAAAACTTTTTAAAAAACTTTTGAATTATATTTTGCATTTTGATAATTATGCAGCTATAGCGCTATATCGTGTTGCATTTGTCACTGTGTTTGGTTTAGAGCCGGTAGTTTCGTGTCCATTTTTTGTTATTTGTTATTTTATATTTGCAACAAGTATACTCGCTCGATAAAAATTAAATAAAAAATTCTTCGATTTCTTTTAAGTATGGGATTAAAAAAGTGTACAGATAAAAGATATAAAACTTGCACTAATGCGGACTTCTCTGAAAACATTTATGCTAAAAGTACAATAAATTTGAATTATAACTTCTGTAAAATTTCTCCTGTTGTCTATTTGTTAACTTGTATGATTTGAAATCAAAAATATGTGGGTGAAACTTCTGAATAACTATATAAACATATTAACAATCACCGATCTTTGTCTGCCAGAAATACCGGTAATTCGACTTTTGGTGTTAAACATTTCCACTTACATGATTTTAGAAATGTCAAAATACAAATTTTAGAACAGATCTTTGATAACGGATTTCGTTTACGAAGTGAAAGTTTTTACATACTACGTGCTAAATCATTATATCCACATGGGTTGAATACCATGCTTTGTTACCAGGCATATAAATCAATGTGTGTTTATAATTTGTTTTCTTCAGTTTACAAATCTACATTTCAGTAAAATAGAGGAAAAAGAGGGAATCATTCTAACAAAACATTGTTTGTTAGATATAAAAATAAAAACTCAGCCATTATATTAGATGATTTATACAATCTTTTTATTAAGAATTATAACATTAAAGGAATTTAAACTATTTTATTTAGTTTAAATTTTAAAATTCTACGCTTACCGCATAAAATTAATGAGTTTATTTGTAAAAACTTGCAATTTAAAGATTTATTAACAGTATTTTTATTGTATAAAATAGGTAAATATAAACAGTGCAATATGGATAAAATATATTTTGTTAGTACTTTCCAATAAAAAAGTTTTGATAACTTATATTTAAATAAGATTATTACGAAAAACATTGAAATATTTCCAATCAAAAATTTACTTATTATATCAACTTTTAGATATGTCAATACCTTGGGTAATAAATTATTTAACTATTGAGAAATTGCATAGAATTTGGATTCCTATTTAAATGTCCCTTGAGAATGTAGCACATATCAGAATTCCCCCTATTACGGTAATAATTCACAACATACGCTGTAAAAAAAATTTCCTTGAAAAAACGGAAAACGTACTGGCAGCAAAGTTCATTTTTTCACGTTTTTCACGTTTTTTCACGTAAAATTTACTTTTATGTCTTTTCCGTTTTCGAAACTGAAATGTTCCGTTTTTGGAAAATGAAGTGTTCCGTTTTGAAAACTGAAATGTTCTATTTTGGAAATTGAAATGCTACGTTATAGAAACTGAAATGTTCCGTTATGGAATCTGAAATGTTCCGTTTTGGAAACTGAAATATACCGTTTTGAAAACGAAATTATTCTGTTTTGAAAATTGAAATGTTTCGTTTTAGAAACTGAAATGTTCTATTTTAGAAACTGTTGCTTTCAGGTTTAAACATAGGTTTTTTTCATTTTGCAAACTGGTATCTTCAGTTTTATCACGGTTATTTTCAGCCATATTCAATTATCCGTTCAAAATTTGTCTCACACTGAGATAGTGAAATCTCAAATTCTAATGCTATACATATGAGGAGAGGAGAGGATTAATGCCTACATATATTTTTAAAAATAGCAAACTATTATTTTTAATTCATTTTTTCTGTGTACTGTTATATGATTTGTTTTTTAGTTATCAAAATATCAAAATAATTCTAAAATATATGCTTAATATAATTTAAGTGCTGGTACAAAGTAAGCAAAACAAATTAAGAAATAATATTAAATATATATTTAACAAGTATTTTCACACAAAAAATTGATGCTTGAAGAAATAACTTTGCACACTGTAAAATATGCATTACCTATGGAGATAAGTACTGCACACACATATGTTTAACATTGATGAGGGAATTAGAGATGTGATTTGCAGTCCACTTGATACTGGTTTATCACTTGTTACTGGTAATATTTTTTGCGTTATTATAATTTGCTATATTTAGGTCTTTCTTATTTACTAAAATTTTAATAATGCTAAATAAATAAACAAATATTTATACTTATAATTGCTGCCAATGTAATAAAATGATGTATATTAAATTGCTTCAATAATTTTCAAGAAAAAAAAGATACATTGATATCAGTTTTTTTTTTCCATTTTCAAAAGTGCCGTGCCCTTCTTAACCCCTTAAGGTAAAAATCTGAAAATTAGTTTTTGACTTGCATCCACTGCGAGCAAAACTGTAGCAAAACTATTGGTTCAACCCCCCCTCCCCCCCAAAAAAATACGGATAATAATGTTTATCTAATGTATCTTAATTGTATACTTCATTTGTAAGCAATTTATAATATCTTTATTTAAAATTAGTCATTTTTCAATAAAAAATGAAATTTTAAAATTTTTTATAGTTTAAATTTAAACTTTCAATAGATAAAGAAATAGCTTACAAATAAAATGTATGTTCAAACTACATTACTTTTACATCGTTATCAATGTTTTTGGTGGCTTTTGAACAAATAGTTATGCTACCGTCTTACGCGCCGTGAATGAAACTGAAAAAACAATTTTACATTTACTTTAATCAAACTTAAACGTAAAAAAATAAAATTTCAGCATGGAATGTTAAAAAAAGCATTTTACATAGAAAAGAAATTAGGTTGTCTATATTAAAAATTGTATACATTATTTTTTTTCTTATAAAGATCGAGAAAAAAATAAATGTTGCATTATTGCTAAGTTGCACTGCCAGGTAGAAATTAAGACATTCAATACCCCCTAATAGCTCTGAAAATCAATATATCATCACTTCTGACTATAAATTTACGTTTTTATGCACAAATCTTTAAATTTTCAAATCTTTAATTTAATAATGAATCACTCTATTTATGTTGTAAAAGTTTTACTTCTTAAATGTCTATAGAATTTGTGTAGATAAGCTTAAAACTTGCGAGTTATTTAACTTTTACAAACTTGATGATAACAAAGACTTTTTGTATATATTTATATGTAGGCTATTGTTTTTGTTCCTTTTATTTAATCTTGGAGGGAAGAATATTTATCGTTGCGATGTCATAATCCGTTTAAATATTTTTTTTAGTATGCGCCATAATGATATTTTAGACATGCCCTTTGTGTCAATGTAATTTAAAACTTCACATAAAAATATCTAGCTGCCAATCTTTATATTTTTAAAAAATTAGATGAAGATAATTTTTATTTAAAAAATGTGAATAATAATATACAAATTAGAAATATTTCATTTAACTCACTTCCACTTTCATTATAGCTTTCCTTATAGCTAGGTAACTCGAAAAAGGACAAAAAGATTAGCAACTACATAGTACCTTGAAAATAACATTTAACACTTATTTCTCTTTTTTGATAAAACCTCTAAAATTAGGAGTATTTTTCTTTACAGGAAATTCAGAAGTTTAACATTTTTCCTAATTATTCACGATTAATAATTCTACCTTTGCACACTGTAAAACTTCAATAGTAACTCTTGTTACCAATCTAAGTATATAAAATAAGGCATTTTATTTACATGTATATTTCAAAACAAAAAATATCGCTGAAAAAAATCTATGTTCATCGAAAATTACAGTTTTACACCCACCATTTACGCAATGAAATATTAATCGTATTAAACATGACAACAATTAATCTGTTAGTAAGGACTGTTCTCAGATTTTTAATTAATTGACCTGTTTTCGAATTATCCCAGTAAATGACAAACATTTTGCTGAAAATAAAGAGGATATCACCCATTCAATAAAAATTTTCCCAGATCTTCAAAATTCTGAAAAAGAATTCACAATATGCTCACTCCACCCCCCTCCTATGCTTTTAAGGGGGGGAGGTGGAGTGAGAATATTGTGAATTCTTGTGAATTCCCCCCCAATATAAAATAGGATTTAATTAAAAATACATTCAATAGATTCAGCTAGAAAAAAATCCTGACAGTAATTCATGTCAATGTCGTCATAAATCCCTCCCTCTTTTACTGATTAACAATCGCAATTGTGATCAAACTATTGATATCAATTAGCAATCATGATTGCTTAAGTAAATCCATATTACATATTTTAAAGACAATAGAATTTTTGTTGAAAATTAAAAAAAAGCATGAATAAAAAAGCAAAATTAAATGTAATATCCAAGTGGAGAGTCGAGCAACATAATCATCAACCTGGACAAGTTGTGCTACTCCTTGATGATGTCCAGCCACCAGACTCTTGGCCATTGGGCCGGGTAACAAAAGTGCATCCAGGAAAAGACGGACATGTCCGTGTAATAACTGTATAGTGTAGAAGATCATTCTTGAGACGACCAGTCCATAAAGTTGCCCTCCTCCCTATATATCAGGACTAAGGCCTGATAGGGTGGGAGTGTGTTTACGTGCTTAGAGTATTTATTCTAAAACATTAATATTTATAAAACGTTAAATGACTTTATATTTCAGAAGTGACATTAATCACATCAACTGTTTATTTTAAAACTATAATATTTATAAACGATAAATTTATCAATAATTCAAAAGTGACATTAATGAAATTCAATTAATATCATTGTTTATATAAAACAATATAAGTCGTTGATTACACATGATTGCGAAATCTCTTTTGTTGATTACTTCAAGGACAATATTTTACTGTGAGCGAACTGACTTCAGTTTCTCTTATGTTTTTGTAAAAGCACACACGGTGCTTATATTTCTCTTCTGTCTTCGCATACTTGCATAATATATGTTAATCCAGGAGTAAACCGCAGCAGGAAACTGAATTCCTGTCTTTTGTTTTGTCAATTTACTAAATGTGCTCTAAGTGGTTAATATAATAGAAAAAGATCAATTAGTGTGAATTTATTTATAATTAACAACACCAAAGAACTGCTTTGTGAATCGCGGACATTAACAAGGGTTTTTCAGAGCTTATACTTCAAGACGACTTGCTGCACGGCATGTAAATTTTGTAGGGCTTATCTAGTTGCATATTATTTTATTACAAACTTTCTTTATTTTCATTTTTCCGAATCTTTGCTGACATAAATCGAGATACAGGAGGCAAAATATCCAGGGTAATTAGAAAAATAATGGTACAGTTGCAAACTGCCAATAAATCTAGTTAATGTATATAGTTTATGAAATGTATTTTAATTTGTGATGTTTTAGCAATAAAGTATACATATAATAGATATTGAAAAAATGCGATATTAACGTGTGCCGCAGTCTTCCGTAAGCTTTTATAGAAAGGTTAACTCACTCTTTTCCTAAAGGTGGGAACAATATGATCTCTGCGTATTTCGATATTACGGAAACATCGAGAAGCTTTCAGAATGACATAAAAGTGTTTGCTGTGCAACCTGCTAAAGTTATAAGTTGAATTATTGCATGTAAACCCCAGATGAGGCAGGCGTAGGTATTGATAGAAAGAATGCAGGATTTTTTAAAGATTAGTACATTATGCTAGTTTGATAGAGTTGTACTATTGAGAAAAGCTTTGAATCCAAGGAAGGCTCAGGTGTCATTTCCCGACAGGTCGAATATGTTTTCTTTCAAAATTATTCATTATTTAATGATAACATCCAGGTAATAAACAGAATTAGAACCAATGCATGGTACTGTTATTAGCGAGCAAAGCGAATCCTCTTGAACAAAGTGAATCTTCTACTAGGCTGTACATATACAAATTACATTATGTCGTACTCTTTACAAAAAAAGCTATTCAATATTTTGACTTGAAATTAAACATAAAAATAAAGTATGTTTTTTATATTTGCACAATATTATTATTTTTTTACAGAATACCCTTAAAAAATTATTTTTTTTTAATTAATTACTTTTACATGTTTTTCTATTACGGACGCATTTATGCAAATAAAAAATGAAACACGTATATTTTCAGAAGAAAAAATAAATCGCGGAAATAAATCATATATAGCTAGATTCATGTTTCATTAAAAAAATAAAATATTTTTTCATTATTCTACCAAAATATTTCAGAAACCTTTAAAGATTAAAATTAAAATACTTCCACGAGAAAAATGAATATAAAATAGCTTGACTAATTTTAACACGTTCGCTGTCGCTTACGTAAAGATGTAATGCTAGATAATGCCGCACTGTAGAAGTGGGTTTTTTCCACAGAAGCCGATTTACGTTTTATAACGAAGAATCAGTGAAAGATTTTCCCGCGCCAGCGCGTGACTGGCTATTGAACATCACCCAACATACCACGCTGGAGCGTGAGTAGCCCCTTGACGTTGGCGCCATATCACGTGCTTTCGCGTGAGCGGCAGCGAACGTGTTAAAAAATTGATTATAATGTCATAACTTTTCTATATAAGATTTACATGTAAAAACGAAAAATGTAATAGATAGCTTAGCGATTTTTTAAAAGTAAATATTACGTCAGATTGGAAATATAACAAACGAAAGGCATATGAACATGACAACTTTTTATACATTAGACTATTGGCAATAACTGCAGAATTTGGAACGGGTACATTAGTCGGCCCGTTCGGACCTGGGGTTTTCATTCATTTCTTTCCTGCAATGCACGATCTCCCCCTCCAAGATGTCCTTGGCGTTTTACTTGGCTCGTATGAGATGCGTACGATAACTATGATAACCTTTCACGGTAAAAAGATCGCAGTGATAAGATTTGTTTAGGGGGTTGTATATCGTTTAAGAATGATGCTTGTTTCCGACACCAGGAAAATTGACAATTAACTTCCACAAATAGTAAAATGAAAAGAATATACTTTTTACCCATAATATTTTATATAATGTTATTTTTTGCTTTCATAGCTGTTTCTGAGAAGCATTCTTTAAAGATTTTTTTTCATTATTAAATATCTAATTTTTTAAATTATGCTGATTATGATGATACTTTAATACTTAGCAAAATTTTTAAAAATGTAAAAAATTCATGCTATTCTGCCTTCTTTCTTTAATTAATACAGTTAAAGTTTGACGTTGCTAAGCCGGAGGGAGGGGGGGGGGGAAGGGGTTTGTTATCTAATGCAAAAGATCTATTTGGTTTGCTATTGAATGGGATTTGGATCCAAATTTTACTGAATAGACAGGAGGTCAGAAACTGTCATCATTTTTAAAAAAAATCGTCATAGTTCAAAATAAATTTAGCGGAAATGAAAAAAAAAAATAACAATAATAAAAAGAAAGAAAAAAAAGGAAGAAAAAAAGAAACTATTCGAAGAAACCATGTTTGCATTTTTTATGTTTTTATATTTATAAAAGACCCTGAATGTTTCCCGTTGATGAGCGGGGTAAAATATTTTGAAAATCACCTTACTCATTTTTAGACGTAATAGTTCAGCCCAAATTAATCTTTGATAGCACACTTAAGGGTGTACTCGAAAAAATATTTTTCCACCCTCAAAAGCTAAAAATTTTCTGAGACTTTACAGGTGTATTTTTAAAAGTAAATACAGGAAACTTGCTGAGGTGATTTTTGAAGACATGTTTAAGTGACCGTGTAATTTCATTATTCGCTCCATTAATTAGAATTTTGTTTATGAACAATTTTTCAGTTCGACCATTTTTTTCGCCCCCAGATCTCCCACTTCGGAAAATTCGGTTCCAAATGCCGCTTTGACAGCATTTTTTGCAATATTTTCTGCTTTTATCTGCAATTTGACAAGCACGGCAAATTATATAATTTCCAAATAAGAGAATTTGCCAGATTGATACATTTAAGAGCAAAAATGAATTTAAAAATAAATCAGAAGATAAGCCGTTTGGATTGAAATACATCCTTAAATTACAACTATTAAATTGATTGATTTGAAGTATTGCATAGACTTATTGCTTTTTAAAATTTTCTCACCAAATTGAAAAAAATGTCATCAGTTAAATGAAGCATTTGATTTTCTCTTTGGGACCAAACAAAGAAAGAAAGGAAGAAGAAGAAAAGCAAAAATGATAGAAAGAAAGAAGAAAACGTATTTGAATTTTGGCTTAAAAATGAATGTAAGCAAAATTACATAAATAAATAAAAATAAATAATCAAAGAACAATAATTTCTCAATAACAAAACAATTTTAGCCCACTGCCTTCCTCCACTTGTAGTGTTATATAGGAAAGACTGAAACACATGTGAACAACTCACATAAACATAGCTTTTTCTCGCAGCTGGGTTAATTTTTATACACAAAAACTACTCTGTATAGTAAACAACTTTTTTTTTTTTTTTTTTTTTTTTTTTTTTTTACGTTTACGAACTATTACTAAGACGTTACGAACTATTTTCTTTAAAATTAGCTTTATAGTTATTACTTTTTTTTAATAGTTTTATAAATTTAAAATAATTGTTCACATGTGCCCCAACGGTGGAGCAGTTGAGAACACATGTAGGGCACATGTGAACACAAGGGGAAATTATCCTTTGACATGTTTATTATTATTTTATTCATAGGTTAATATAATCATTACTTATGCTATCGGTTAAATTCATCATACAGAGAAAAATTATGTATCTTTCTGTAGTTTCAGTGTGGTAAGTTTAGTAAAATATTATAAAATAAAAATATGTGGATTGGAGGAGGGGGGGGGGTTACATGATTAATTAAATGTTGTTGCAGTAAAATAAAAAAAAATAAAGAATTAAACTTGAAAAAAATAATTTGAGCATTTAAATTTTGTTTAGGATTTTTGGTTTGATGGAAATTTTATGTAGAAGGCATTCAGATAATATTTATCGGAAATCTTTGAAATGTGAAAGTGTGGGATGTCTCTGATTTACCCCTAAATTAGGGATAAAAAAATATTTTCCGATTATAGGCTCCCTTCAAATTTCATTTCTTTTGCTTTTGAAAGAATTGGAGGGAAGCTTAAAATCGAGATTTTACAGTAGTTATAGGTTTAAAATTTTTACTTTCTTAAAGTATTATATCTATTTAAAGCGTCAAATAACGAGCTGTTTTAGAAATGGAATTAAACTAATACTGCAAGTATGGAACAAATGAAACAGAAAAATTTGCAAAATTACTTAATGTAATTTTTTTTTAATTAACGATGCATAAAAAAATAGTATTGAAAACCGCTAAATAAAATACTATATATGTATTTTTTTATTGTATAAAATATACAATTATTGCATTTTAGAAAACATTAAATTTATTTAAATTACAATTGAACGTAAACGAACTTGTTGCTTTTTATACATTTGTGGACAGATTATTGAGGAAGTTTCAATACAAAATCAACTTTGTATGACGGAAATGCCTTATATTATAAGAAAACTACAGATATTGGAGCTGATATTATTTCTCACGAAGTTAAGTGAAAGAACTTTTTCACAGAATGATTATTAGGGAACTTATGAACTGTTCATATCTGCCCCAAATAAACTGTTCACAAGCGCCCCATATTCCTACTACAGTTAAAATGTCAAATCATTAGCATTTCTCAATTTTAGAAGAAAAAAAAAATTTTATCAAAAATATTCATTAGTATCCATTGTATATATTAAAACATTGCAATTTAAAAAATAAATAAATATATAAAGTTATTCTCTTAGCAAGTTGGAACTGAGATTTTTTTTTTTTTTTTTTTTTTTTTTTTTTTGAAATCAATAAACAATGTTTCGGCTCCTGAGGACAAACAAAATGTCAAAGTATTTTTATTTATTTATTTATTTTTTACCATATGTCTACAGGTGCTACTATATTTGGCATTTTTTAATTAAAAAAACTGTATATAACTAGTGAAAAATAGCAACTTTCAAATCTCCCCCATGTTAACATGTGCCCCAGTCTCCCTTATCACAAAGAGATTCACACTAAGTTTTCCAGCTTACATACAGATTATAGATTAAAACCATTTTTTTAATTCAAAGCTCTAATAGACCTTTGGTTTCACCTAACAATATCAAAAACTATTTTTGAATTGAAATAAAGATCAGACATTTATTAAAAGCAATACTTTAGCATAGATCTAGTGCCAGATATTAACAGCCAAAGAAATCGCCGAATATTATTATTTATAGCAGTTTTCTTTTCTTTATTTATTCTGATAATTTAAATGTTTCTAAGCGCTTAATTTTATGACACGTCTTTTTTTCTTTTTTCTTTTCTTTTTTTTTCTTTTGTATTATATTATATAACCAACCATTATATAAAACAATGAAGCCTCCGAACACGGGACACCCATTGAACCGGAGCTTTTCTTTTTTAAATACAAGTTTCCTTATCCAGAGTTCTTGATTTTTTTTAACTAATCGTTCAGAATGACATAAAAAATAAAAAACAAAAAGATTAAAGTTGAAGTTTAAATGTACCCGAAGGTTGTAAATTACATTAATCAAGCGCAAGAAGAATAAAAAATTAATTAATTCAAATTTTCAACCGTTTACTTAATCATTAAATGATTTGTAGGATTATTGATTTATATATATATATACATATTTTTTGCATAAATGTTTGTGTACATGCAAGAAGTACAATAACATTTAAAAGAATCTTACTTGAAGTCATCAATAAAAAAAGTGTTTGTTTTGCAGATTTCAATTTTTCTAATACAAAACTTTTCAGATATTCATTTGCCATCCTTAAAAAAGTATTCAACTGCTTTGCATATTTTAAAGCATCAGTGGAATTCTTTTTTTTCACAAATTTCCTTTCTCCTTCACTTTCAGAGTCATCCTCATATTTTCAGCATAACCTTCAATAGGGATAAATACATTTCGATGCCTTTATCTAAATTGTGGGAAAATAAATGCTCATTTATTGTGTTGTATATCTCCCTATCAGCATGGCTGACTGTTTGATAAGTTCACAAAATTCTATATTTTCATTTTCTACACAGATTACTTTATTATCTGAAATGCAAAAATTTGATCCTTTGTCAATGTGACCTGACAGCATGTTTCTTTACAAAATTTCTTTTTCGCATTAGTAACAAAGAAAAATTTTGCCTCATTTAATTAGCCTTTTTTTTTTTTTTTTTTTTTTTTTAGATTATGTACTTGAAGTAAACATTTAAAAAAAATGGTGCTAATGAAATAAGATTTGCGTAAGAAACGACCGAGTTCAGAGAGTTAGTCTCATTTTCAAGTATCACTTGAATCGAGTGTTCCTTATTTAGAGGTATACTATATACATTACACTCTGTACGAAGCTACTACCCTATACGAAGCGACTGGGACCCGAATTTTCGTCCCTTAAATAGAGATGTCCCTTATTTCGAGGTCTCACTATACTACAATTTAATATCTACAATGAATTAGTTTATTTTTGGGGTAGGGAGGGGAGGGAAGTGTAAATATAAAAATAAAATTATTTTTAAAAATTTACTTCTAAAAAAGTATTCATATTAATACAAGATAATTACTTCAACATGCCTAACATTTCATCTGTTTATTGTATTTGAGGACATTCCTTGTGTCTATTATTGTATGTATTTCGTTTCTTTTTTTACACTTCAGTAGTAGAAATCAGTAAATACAAATTTCATAATGAATGATGAGTATGTATTAAATTTTCATACTCATATTATATTTAAAATACATGTATGTTTAATGGGATACAGTTTCTAGATTAATTTAGTATTTTTTAACTATGTATATATTACAAAATAAATATTTTTCTGTGCTTGCGCTTATTTTAACGAATTAACTTATATTTTTTTGAAATCGGTAAAAGCTATTGCGCAATAGAATGTTTCCTATTAAAAATAGAAGGAATGCATAGTTTGTTATGGGAACATGAATAGTTTGTCTAAGGGAACACCCAAAAGAATGCTGTTACATTACGGTCAACGAGGGAAAATCATTTGTCGTAAATTTTAATGATGTTACACTATTTCAACGATATTGAATTTGATAAATATTACTGAAGCACACTACACCATGCTTAAGACAAAATATATTGTGCGATACGAATCACGGAAAAAAGCGCACCGGAAAAAAGCGTCCCCAGAAAAAAAGCACCCTCGGAAAGAAGCGCACCCACACTAAAAAAGTTATTTAAATATGTACTTTTCTGACACATTTCAGAAGTAATGTAAATATATGTGAAAAAAACTTTCTTTGACACCCTTAAAAATAAAAGGGGGGTAAGGAATCAGGGCCGAAACTAGAGGGGGGGGCAGAGGAAGTACGCGCCCCAGGACGCATTTTTAGAAAGAATCACGTTTTGAGAACCTTAATTTAGGTAAATGGGTTTTTCATTCTGAATTAACTATTTTGGTTCAATTTTTGGATATATGTTCATATTGAAAAGACGCTTGTCTGATTAGTTATGGGAAGTGACGATTAACCCCACCCCCATCCGCCCTAAATTAGATAAATGGATTTTTATGCAGGATTATCCAACGTGTATCAAATTTTGGACACAGGTTTTTTCTGATAAGGCTTATGTATAGTACATAATGCCTGAAGAGATTTGGGAGTTTAATGGTTAAGCATAGAGGGGGAACGGGAGAATAACCCATCTTAAATTAAATTAATAGCTTTTTACGCAGAATTATCTAATTTGCTTGGAATTTTGGGCATAAGTTCATTATGATAAGACGTATCTTTGATTAATTATGGGGTTCTTTTGCTTATTAATAAAGGGGAGGACGGGCAATTATCTCCCCTCAAATTAGATAAATCGTTGTTTATGCAGAATTACCCGATGTATTACCAATTTCAAATGTAGATACTTTCTGATAAGGTGAATCCCTAGAAGGGGAATAGAATATAAACCCCCTTAAATAAATTGCCTTTTACGCAAAATTATCGGATTTGCTTCAAATCTTGGATTATAGGTTCATTATGATAAGTCGTATACTTGATTAGATATGGGGTTTTTTTGCTAATTAAAAAGGGGGCTGGTGATTACTCCCCTCCCCCCCCGGTCCTCTTAAATCAGATAAAATGATTTTCATACACACTTATCCGATGTATTTCACATTTTGAATATAAGTTCTTTCTCATAAAGTGAATCCCGGAATAGTTTTAACGGTTTAATGGTTAAGCATAGAGAGGGTAACGGGGGATACCACCCCCCTTAAATTAAATAAATGGCTTTTTACACAGAATTATCCGATTTGCTTCAAATTTTGGATGTAGGTTTATTCCGACAAAGCGTATCTCTGATTAGTTATGGGATTAATTTGCTAATTAAAAAGGGGGAGCGGGCAATTTATCCCCCCCTCCTTTAATACTTTTTTTTTTTTTTTTTTTTGGCACAACAATTCGATGTATTTCAACTTTTGGATCTGGGTTCTTTTTGATAATGTGAATCCTTGAATAATTTTAAGGCTAAATATAGAGGGGGGAGACGGGGGATAACCGACAACTAATCAGGGATTCGCCTTATCATAATGAACCTACATCCAAATTTTGAAACAAATCGGATAATTCTGCGTAAAAAGCCATTTATTTTATTTAAGGCGGGTGATCTTCCGTTCCCCCTTCTACATAGTTAGCCATTAAACCCTTTAAACTATTCAGGGATTCTCTGTATTTGAAAGAACGTATATCCAAAATTTCAAATACATCGGATAACTGTGCATAAAAAACAATTTATCTTATTTAAGGGGCAGGGGATAATTGCCCGCTCCCCCTCTTTTTTAATTAGCAAAATAACTCTATAACTAATCAGAGATACTGTTTGTCAGAATGAACCTACATCCAAAATTTGAAGCAATTCGGATAATTCTGCGTAAAAAGCCATTTATTTACTTTAAGGGGGTTATCTCCCGTTCCTTCCTTTATACTTAGCCATTAAACTCTTAAAACTATTCCAGGATTCACTTTATGAGAAATAACTTATATCCAAAATATGAAATACATCGGATAAGTGTGCATGAAAATCATTTCATCTAATTTAAGGGGGGGGAGGTAATAATCATCCACCCCCTTTTTTTAATTAGCAAAAGAGCCCCATACTTAATCAGGGATACGCCTTATTATAATGAGCCTATAATTCAAAATTTGAAGGAAATCCGATAATTCTGCATAAAAAGCAATTTATTTAATTTAAGGGGGGGGGGGAGGTTATATTCTATTCCCCTTCTATACTTAGCCTTTAAACCCTTTAAACTATTCAGGGATTCACCTAATCAGAATGTACCTAGATTTAAAATTCGAAATACATCGGGTAATTCTGCATAAAAAACGAATTATCTAATTTGAGGCGTAATAATTGCCCGCCCCCCCCTTTATTAATAAGCAAAAGCACCTCATAATTAATCAGAGATATATCTTATTATAATTAACTTATGTCCAAAATTTTAAACTCCCAAATCTCTTCAAGCATTATATACTATATATAAGCCTTATCAGAAAGTATCTGTATCCAGAATTTGACACACGTTGGATAATTCTGCATAAAAAAACCCATTTATCTGATTTAGGGTGAATGGGGGGAGTGGTAATTGTCCCTTCCTAAAACTAATCAGGCAAGCATCTTTTCAGTATGAACGTATATCCTAAAATTGAACCAAAATAGTTAATTCAGCATGAAAAACCCATTTACTTAAATTATGAGCCACCCTCGATCCCCCTTTCATACTTAACCAATGAATCCCCAAAATCAATAATAAATCCCTAAAATCAATTCCTTGTCACTTTTTTTCCTAGTCACTTTTTTCCGTGTCACCTTTTTTCCGCTTTTGCAGTTTATGTCACTTTTTTCCGATAAATTTTTTTCCTGTCACTTTTTTTTCCTAGATTCATATTATATATATCTATCTTCTAATATTATTTATAATTTTAATTATACATAATTATTCATATATTATAATATTTTTAATATACAATATACTATATAATAATTATTATAGTATAATAAAAATTTGTAATAATAATAATAATAATAATAATAACAATAAATAATATATTAATATAAAATAAATATAGAATTAAATATAAATGTATAAATAAATAGAATTAAATATTGAAAATTAAACTCATTTACAAGAATTTATTTAAACAATTATAATATTTTATTAAGTGATAAGAAATTAATAAAATATTAAATAAATTTAAAACATACGAATTATAAGCACTTTTTAAAAATAGTTTATTATTTTTGATATTTTAAAAATATGTCATCAATAATGAATTTTGTTAAAACATGTGATTTATGTTTCTGTGTTGATTTTTATTTCTAGGTAGGCTGTAAAAAGTGCACCTATTTATCATATAGTCATATATCTAAATAAATCTGATAATAATACATATGGTTAATCGGTAGGCAGAAAAAAGCGCACCGGAAAAAAACGTCCCTTTTTACAAATCACATATTTAAATAAGTCTGATAATAGTACACATGGTTAATCTTAGAATATAAACACTAGATTGAGACGGTTTTATGAAATTTGAGCGTCCTTGATCTCTCGGGACTGAGATGGGCGAAGGTGGGGGGGGGGGCTTTAAAAGTTATCTCAAAACCTGTTACTGCCTCAATGAGAAAAAATTGTAGGATACGAAAAATAAGATAATAAACACTAGGTACTTAAATGATTTTTTTAAATTCAGTCTCCCTTGTTCTTCTGTGGTGGTGGTTGAGGGGGGGGGGGGGCTATTGTCTACAAACTCTGAATCTATCGCTTACATTATTTTTTTATATTATTTATAATTTGATTATTTTTAATTTAAATTATACATAATTAATTTATATATTATATGATTATTATTTTTATTATTATTATTATCAAATTACATATTAATATTTTATTACATTTTATATTATATATTTATACTTATATAATACATATTAATATTAATATAATATATTAATAGTAAATAATTAATAATATAATTAATAAATTAATAATAATAATAATTAATAATAATAAATAATAAATAATAACTAATTTATAATAAATAAATAATAAATTAATAATACATAATTATAAATTAAATATAAAATTTAATTAAAAAAAATGTACAAATAAATATTATTAAATATTAAAAATTATACTCATTAACAAAAATTTATTTTAAAATGATAATATTTTATTAACTCATAGTAATATCAACTCATATATATATATTTCATTCAGCCACCCTTGTTCTTCTGTGGGGGCGGGGGGGGGGGGGGTGAGCCTACAAACTCCAAATCTATCACTGCTTTAGACGATAATTTTTTTTCGGAATGTTTTCTAGAATTTAAGGAAAAAAGTGACTGGAAAAACAAGAGCTCAAAAAGTGATCAGAAAAAAGTGACAAGGAATTGATAAATATTGAACTTGTGGATAAATAAAAGATAAAAACTAAAGTGGCAACAATTGTCTCTTTTATATCATTCTCGTAAGACAGCGGTTCACAACCTTTGATACGCGTACCCTTGGGGATACGTAGCGAGATTGCTGGAGGTATATGACAATAGTATCAGTAATGGCGGATGATAAAATATCATTTTTTAAATAAATTCTTGTTAATGTGTAGATTTTTTAATGTTTAATTTTATATATTAATACACTTTTTTTATTATGTCCTATAAGTTAATAAAATATTATCATTTTTTAAATTAATTCTTGTTAATGAAACTAGATTTTTAATATTTAATTTTATTTATTAATACATTTATTTTTATTGATTTACTATGAGTTAATAAAATATTATCATTTTTAAATAAACTTTTGTTAATAAGTATAATTTTTAATATTTAATTACATTTATTTTTAATTTTATATTTAATTTTTATTTATGTATTATTAATTTATTACTTATTTATTATAAATTATTTATTCTGTATTATTATTATACTATATTAATATATTTATTATTATATATTATGTTATATATTATATAAATATAAATATATAAATGTAATATAAAATATAATAAAATATTAATATGTAATTTTATAATAAAAATAAACAAATTATAAATAATATTAAAAAAAGTAAATATAAGAGATATATTCAAAAGTTTGTAGACACCCTCTCCCCTCCCTCCCCCCCCACTCCACAGGAGAACAAGGGAGAATGAATTAAAATAAATCATTTAAGTACCTAGTGTTTATTATCTAATTCTTCGTACCTTACAATTTTTTTTTTTTTTATTAAAGCAATGTCAGGTTTTGAGGTAACTTTTAAAGCCCCCCTCCCCGCCCATCTGAGTCTCGATAGAGCAAAGACTTAAATTTCATAAAACCGTCTCAATCTAGTGTTTATATTCTAAGATTAACCATGTGTACTATTATCAGACTTATTTAAATATGTGATTTGTAAAAAGGGACGCTTTTTTCCGGGGACGCTTTTTTCCGGTGCGCTTTTTTCCGTGCGCTTTTTTCCGGTGCGCTTTTTTCCGTGCGCTTTTTTCCGTGATTCGGTTAATCTTAGAATATAAACACTAGAAATAAATAAATTAAAAGAACCAGTTTTCAAAGCAAAATAAAGTATAAAAAACGATTATAAGATACAGTTAAACCTTTTTTATTTTAACTTATTTTATCCGTAAAATTTGTTTTCCATTTAAAGTCTTATAAAGGTGACCTTTGTATCCCTATATTCAAGAGAAAGGTCTTTTTTTTTTTTTTTTTTTTTTTTTTTTTTTTTTTTTTTTTAAAGAAATATATGGTCAAGTGTAGTCTCCGGGCGTAATTTGAAAGTAAACAAGCTATTTCTTCTGCGCATCATTCAGATGAGGGAAACAAACCAAACAAGCCATCCCAGATTTCTCTCACACCCCCTCTTCCCTATGGCAACTGCTAAACACGAATCATTCTCTAGAACACCCCACTTGATCAGAATCGCTTGACTCTGAACGATGCCATTATGTAACCTTGAGATAATACGGGCTGACCTTTAACTGACCACAGAGGCGCCAGCTCATATGGGACCATGGGGCCTGAGACCACCTACTAAGGACCATCGCTAGACTTTTTAGGGAGAATATCTTAAATTGCCAAGTCAAATTTTCATATTTGCCAACTCGTTTTATAATTTTGCCAAGAAAATGTAATACAGTTCTTATTTGTAAAAAGTTTAATAATATACCCTATTAGAGTTGTAACTTTTGCCAGTTCTATCAAAAATGGGAAATGTATTACAGTTTTTATTAAAATTTTAATTAAATTTGCTATAAAAGTTTTAAATTTGTCAAGTGCAACAACATTTGCGAATGTTTGGGGGGGAGACACCGCCCTATCCCCCCTCCTTTTAGCGACGTCCCTGCAACTAATTTTATCTGTCCGCTCATCCAGTTTTATATGATTTATTTCGTTACTTATTTGCTCATTTATTTATTTAAACGTTGAAACTTTAAAAAAATGATTTTATTAACGTTCTCAAAATAACTTGGTTTGAAAAATAGTAAGGACATCAATCACACTTACAAGAACACTGAAAACCCTTTCAGTGGATGTATTTGAACCTTCAATGTATGTAACCTGCAATGATTTATAATTCACACATGTATTTAATGTATAAAGAATTTTTTTAAAAGATTGAAAAAAAAGATTAGGAATTTTATTCAAAGTAGCATAAAGTTTCAAATGATCACATAATTATACTTTGTTAATTTAATAATTTTTTGTCACTTGGAAAACAGGAATTTTCATAACGGTTATCTGATATGGTACAAGTTTAATTATTGATATTATTGAATTTTTATTTAAAAAATTTTTTTTTAATAAATTTACAAATTTTATGATAATTTAACATTATTTTTCAGAGTATTTTAAAATAAATAATACACTCCGACAATTTAAAAATTATCTACTACTACATACAAATATAAATGGTTCTGCTTTTTAATTTGTTCTGAATGAAAGAAAAGTTCGAAAGTATTCTTTCATGACTAGCATTATTTACTGATGATGTCATTATTGAGAATGTAAAATTTAAAAAAATTCTCATTTTTGTCGGTATTTGTAAAGGCGACTACCTACAGGAAGCTAGAAATTTTATAAGACTTCCTTGGGGTAATATGTTTTTGGGAAAAGAGTCAATTTTGCCACAAATTATTATATTTCGCACAAAATTTAAATTAAATATCAAAAAGCAATTTCGTTGTCCATTCTTTATGCTCACGTCATTTTTAATCCCACATACTTAGGATGAAGTAAATAAGCTAGCATAAAAACTAGCATTGCATTAAATGAGATCTGAATCTTGCATTTGTGAGTTTTATGATATTTTCATCATTAAATAAAGTTAAGCAAATTTTTTGAGCATCTGCAATAAAACAGTCATGCCTTTTATCTCTGTCTAAGGCCAACAGCAATATATTTTATTATTTGTAACAATCATTCTTCATACATCATGTTATTTATCTACAATTTTAGCAATGCTATGTTCTTAATATTAATTTCGTGTTTTTTAACTATCTGCAAATAATATGGTTGATTCTTCCTGAAAGATTCAAAACTATCAAATTCTAATACAAATTTATTTTTTTAACTAAAACTTCACAATATTTTATTTGTAATTATCCTGAATAATAAAATGTACATTAGCAATTTAATATAACTAAAAAAGTCTCAGATTATGTCATGAAGGAAGTTTATGCCACTTTCTGCCGATTAAAATCGGTTATAACCATTTTCTGCCACTAGCACAGCAGAAACCATTTTGTACCGGCAAAAACCCAGCCCTGGAATGGACAGGCACATAACTTCTTAGGGTTTCATACTATGTTGAGTTAAAAACTGATCAGATACAGTTTATATCAAGTTCTAACTGAATCCAAAGTTTTTCGAAATTCCGTGCATTAGTTCCTGAGATAGAGCACCCACAATATTTATGAGACATACACAGTAGCGCAGGCAGAATTCAGTTCTAGGGGGGGGGGGGAGTTTCTGATAATGGTGTTAGCCTATTATTTGAATCCCCGGTTAATAGAAACAGTATTATTAATGAATCAAATCATAATGCATTTTTTCTGCATTTACATTGGCCGTGTTTCATTTAAACAGCGCTTACAATATAAGAATTAGAAAACTTAAACGCCAGGAAAAGACAATAATAAGCCTATGTGTCAACCACTAAAATCGGAATTTCAGATTTTTTTCATCACATGACATCGAATTTTGCATTAAGTTATGCAAATTTGTTGAAATTTTTGTCAAAATGTCTTTATTATTGTTAAAATTCGCTAAAAATACCTGGGTTTGAGTTGAACTCGTATTGAACTCGTATATTATAAAGAAGCGGTTTTTTTTGTAGGAGTTAAATTTGAAACTACCAAAAGGATTTAAAAAGATACCATGCAAAAATCTCCATTCTCTTATCATAAGCCTTCTCGAAAAATGACTTAGTTCAAATAACCAATTTTCACTTAATTAATGCATTTAAAAGTGTTCACAATTTTAAGTAGAATTTTCGTCCTTTAATTGAACCACTTTATAAAATGGAATCTGATTTAACGAAACGGCGAATTTCGAAATACTTCAAACCGTTTAAATATTAAGTTTGGTTTTGATTCATAATATCACGATGTTTTTTAGCTCTGGGAGGGGTTTCAACCCCAAAACCTTCCTCTTAGCTGCGCCACTGGACGTACACCAGAGTTGGGCAAAATACATCGAAAAATCATTTTCGATACAAAATACAAAATACATTGGTTTTGAGAACCTAAAATACAAAATACAAAATACTTTTCAAAAGAAAAAATTCAAAATACAAAATACATGTATTTTCAAAATACATTCAAAATACAAAATACATTTTCAAATTTTGAAAATAGCTGGGTGTTGCAAAGTGCTTTCTCAAAACTGATTAAGTTTTTGAAATTGTGACATAGTTTCCAAAATAAGGGAAACTAGAAAGAAAAATCATGCGTCCAGCATAGATTATGAAACATTTTCCAACACATTCAGAATACTGTAACAAAACTTTATAGCATATTAAAGAGAACGATAATGTCTAAATAAAGAATTTGAAAAGGCGTATAATGCACTCGAAAACCCAATTTCTACTATTGGTATCAATAATAAAAAAAAATATCGGATTTCTTTTTGTGTGTGCGGTTCTGTATATGATTTATGGAGTTGTATATACATACTACATAGTATGTTAAAAGTTTTTTTAATTGAACGAATATTTCCCCTTCTGCAATTTCCGTGAATTTACCAAATGTACTTGAGCACTTTTGTACAGCCCTGTATAGGATTTTTAAAATTTAAATATCCGAAATCATGTTAAAAATATAATTAAATTTAAAAACGCTTATCATAACTAAAAACGTACTTCTAGCAATTATTATTCATAGCCTTCAAAAGTTTAATTATTATTCAGTTTCTCCTTTAGCCAAATTCTTTCATGCACCCCTGTAAATGAATGTTAAAATGTATGCACATCACATTCAACAGTAATCGTCATGTCGTATACTTCAGTGTTATATATAAATTTCAGCAGATTTAAATTAGTATATTATTATTAAAGTACACCACGAAGAATTTTTCCCCATAGATCATAATGTAACGAAAGTTTTTTGTGTGCTCCTATAAATGAACTGTTGATGCTACACTCTTCATTTTCAATGAACATGCCATACTAATGTCCAATAAAATCTTTGAATTTTATGGAAATTGGTCAGTATTTACGCGAGTTAGAGCTAGTGTTGAATTCAGGGGTTGGCCTGGAGAGGGTTATCCCTCACCCGGGTGCAATGAAATGCACCCTCCAAAAATTCGAAATTTTGTGCTTTTAATGATCAAAAATTGCAATTTATCTCCTGGAACTCTATAATGTCGCCCCCCCCGGGAGCCACAAAAGTCCCTCCAGGAGAAAGTGTCTGCATTCAACACTGGTTAGAGCATGGGCAGACAGACAAGCAAACCGAATTCATGAACACTTTTAAACTTAATAGAAAGTGTTAAAAATAAAATGAAAAAGTGTCAAAATGAAACAAAAAAGAAATGAGTCTAAATTCTAAGAGAAAACTCATTTCATACACAAACGTATTTTAAAAAAGGGTCATTTTCACTTTTGACTTTTACTCCCTTTCGGCAACGTACACATGCGGCTCATTTTCGGATGTATCGAGTAACAAATAAAAATTATATTACTCAATTAAACTTTTAGCACTGAGCTCACAGGCTATCCGCACTAATTGTATATTACAGCCTTATTTTTTCAAGGAATAATGCCCCTCGAAAAAAATTTAAGGGGGGGGGGGATTAGTTCCCCCATTTCCATCCTTTATACTTAATGATTGAATTCCCAAAACAAATTAGGGATACGTCTAATATTAATGAACCTAAATATAAAATTCGAAGCAAATCGGATAATTCTGCATAAAACCTTTTTTATTTAATTTAAGAGGGTTAATCCTCCGTTTTCCTTTTTATACTTAATCATTACATCCTAAAAACTATTCAGAAATTTGCTTTATCAGAAAGAATCTATATCCAAAATTACAGCAAATCGGATAATTCTGCATAAAATCTCATTTATCTAATTTAAGAGGGGTAATAATCGCCCGTTCCATTTCTTTATACGTAACAAAAGAACCCCAAAATTAATCTGAGAAGCTCCTTATCAGTATGAACTTATATCCAAAACTTGAAGCAAATTGATTAATTGCATGAAAAATTCATTTACCTAAATTAAAAGGGTTAGCCCCTGATCTGTTTTTTATTCCTTAACAAATGGATCTCCAAAACAAATCAGAGAAACGCCTTTTCAGAATGAACATATATCCAATATTTGAAGCTTATCGGTAAATTCTGCGTAAAAAAACCTTTTATCTACTTTAAAGGGAGGAGGGGGGTCACTTCTGTTCCCTTCTTAAGGGTGTATTCGAAAAAACGCTTTTCCACCTTCAACAGCTCGAAATTTTCCGATTCAATTTCAGACACATTTTTAAAAGTAGAAACACGAAACTTGCTGAGGGGATTCTTGAAGGGACGTATGAGGTGCCGTGTGATGTCTTTTTACGCTTAATTCATTAGAATTTGAGTTATAAAAAATTGCCTTATCAGTATGACCCTTTTTTTCGATCCCAGATATCCCGCTTGGGAAAATTCGGATCGAAATGCCGTTTTTGATTTCTTTTTTTTGCAGTATTTTCTGCATTTATCAAAGAATCGACAATCACGGCACCTTGTGTACTTTCCAAATAAGAGATTTTGAAAGTTTGGTGTATTTGAGAGCAAAAATTAATTCAAAAATAAATCGGAAAATAAGCAGTTTGAATCGAAATACACCCTTAAGCAATGGAAACCCAAAACTAATCATGGAGAAGCCCCATCAGAATGATCTTATATCTAAAATTTGAAGCTAAGCTCGGCGTAAAAAACTCATTTGCATACATTAAGGGTGTATTTCGATTCAAACTGCTTATTTTCTAATTTATTTTTGAATTCATTTTTGCTCTCAAATACACCAAACTTTAGCAATCTCTTATTTGGAAAGTACATAAGGTGCCGTAATTGCCGATTCTTTGATAAATGCAGAAAATGTTACAAAAAGAGCAATCAAAAACGGCATTTCGAACCGATTTTTCCCAAGCGGGAGTTCTGGGAACGAAAAAAGGGTCATACTGATAAGGTAATTGTTTATAACTCAAATTCTAATTAATTGAGTGCAAAAAGACATCACACGGAACCTCAACCGTCCCTTCAAGAATCCACTCAGCAAGTTTCATGTTGGTACTTTTAAAAATGTGTCTGAAATTGTATCAGAAAGTTTCGAGCTGTTGGAGGTGTAAAAGCGTTTTTTCGAATACACCTTTAAACGGGTAGGGTTATCTCCTATTCTCATCGCCTATTTATAGTTAACCAATGAATACACAAAACTAATTATGCAGACGCCTCATCAGGATGCCGCCTCATTTATATCTAAAATTTGAAACTAATCGGTAAATTCTGTATAAAAAACCCCAATTACACAAATTAAAAAGGGGGTCAACCCCTATTCCCCTCCCCTATTTATGCTTAACCAAGGAATATTCCAAACTGGAGGCACTACATCAAAATGATTCTATATCTAAAATTTGAACAAAATCTAATAATTTAGCATGAAAAATCCATTTATCTAAATTAAGAGAGGGTATTATCCCCCATTCCCCTCCTCCTATACTAACCCAATGAACTCCCAAAATTAATCTGAAAAGCGCCCTTTCACCATAAACTTATATCAAAAATTTGAAGCATATCGGATTTTTTTTTTTTTTTTATCATGAGTATCGTGTTACTATATATATATACAGAACGGGCGGGTACGTAAGCTCTCAGGATTTGATAGCTCGAGAGCTAAAAAGCTATATTTACAAATAAAAACTTTTTTTTTCTTGATGGTGCAATTGTTTTTTTAAAAATTAGAAATTTTAACAATTTTTTTAAAAAAATGCGCCTTTTTTAGACGATTTTTTCGCTACACTAAAAATAATTAAACGTATGTATGTCAACATACCTCTAATATTTTTCAAGCTTCTATCACGAAGAACAATTTTGAAAGGTTTTGACCAGTAGAAATTAGGCCCGGCCCGATCCGAACCTTCAGAAAAAATTAAGGCTCGTTCCCGGCCCAACCCGAGTGCCGAGAATGAAAGTCGGCCTAGCTCGGCTCTGCCCGCGGCCCGAATTTGGGCCCAGACCCGGGAAACAAAGAAAGAAAAGCAATAAGAAGTAAAACTCTTTATGAGTCCTTCTTGTCTGTCACGGAACATTTTGTTTTGTAATTCTCGTAGCATAAGTAAGATGTATTACATTATTTTTGTAACAATTTAGCATAACCTATACATCCTGTTCATTAACAGTGTTTATCATACCACTGGCTGTAAAAAGGTGTTTTTGTTAACATCCAGAAACGAATTCAAAGACTAAACAAAGTGAAAAGTATTTCCTGTTGCGAATCTTTGATTTGCGGTTTACAGAGTTGCAAATTTTGAAATCTACAAAAATGTATTTTGAGAGTATTTTCAAAATACAAAATACTTGGAAAAATCTCTTCAAAATACATTACCAAAATACTTTCCCTTAGTCAGTTCAAAATACAAAATACAAAATACAAATGTATTTTGAAAATGTATTTCAAATACATGTATTTTCGATACTGCCCAACTCTGACGTACACACACAAATAGATTGACAGACAGACATTTTGTAAAAACATGTTTTTTGAAATCTGTGACTCCTAAAATGTGTAAATCCGTTGAAAACCCGATTTTGAAAAAAATTTCACGAATCCAGTACTTTTTTCTTGTAACAACAGAAGAAAGTAAAAGTTTACAGATTTATCTAATAAAGTAAGGGGAAAAAAAGCATTTTTTGCATATCATTTTCAAATATTTCGAGAGGAGGGGGCTATAACCTCATTAGTCTCCCTTCTCTTCAACATGGACTAATATGAAGCTAATGAGAACGACTCATTTGCTATATGATAAAAAAAAAAAAAAATGAAAATTTTTTCCAAAAAAGGTGAAAAAGAAATCAGCAATATTTTTCATATCACTTTCAAAAATTATTTGGGAGGCTGTAGTAGAGGTCTGCACAGGCCGAAATTTCCAAGTCCGAGTCCGGTCCGAACGAAAAAAATATTGGCCCGGCCCGACCCGAAAGTTAAAAATTCGGCCCGGCCTGAGTGAATTTCTACAAAACATTGATCTTTACTCTTACGAAAGAGTTCAAATTAAAATAAAAAGAATACTGCCCAGTTAAACTGATGGAATTGAGCTCACAGGCTACGCATACTAATTGTACATTACAGCCTTATATTTTCAAGGGTTAATTCCGTTCGAAAAAGAAATTAAGAAGGGAAAACAGCTCTCCCCTTTCCTCTTTTTTTATACTGAATCATTGAACCTCCTAAACTATCTTTAAGATAAAGGACATGCTTTATCATATAATAATCTATATTCAAAATTCAAAGCAAATCGGATAATTCTTAAAAACCCATTTGGCATTTGTATATTTTAAGAGGAGTTATCCCCCTCTTTTATACTTAACCATTAAACTTCCAAAACTATTCAGAGATTTGAACGAAATCTGACAATTTTGCTTGAAAAACCCATTTTTATAAATTAAGGGGAGGGGCATTAGAACCCCCGTTCCCCCTGTTTATACTTATTCAATGAACACCTAATAACAGTCACGGAATCGCCTCATCAGAATGATCCTATATCTAAATTTTGAACGAAAACTTAATTCTGCTTTCTGCATGAAAAACCCATTTATATCAATTAAGAGGAGGGGCATGAGCCCCTCGTTCCCCTGTGTGTTTATACATAAACACACAGGATGCCTACTCTATTGTGCTTTCAGCTTTGAAAATCTTGATAATAACTTTTAATGATATTTTTTTGTTATGCAATGCGCAGGTAGGTAAATCAATAAACGTCAAACTGTTAAAAGCAAACTATACAGTGAAACTTCCCTGTGCAACAACCTCTATTAAGCGACCACTTTCCTGAACAACCACGTTTTATGGGGACGAAATTTATTTCCGTAGGTTTAATACTAAATTTACCTCAATCCAGAGACCATACCAATTGAATTTCTTCAGTGAGTGACCAATTTCCTTGAAAAAAAGGAAACAAGTTTTGTTTTTTCCTGGTCGTTTGAAGAAGGTTTTATCAGAAAAATAATAATTGAGAGCACATTAGTCATCAAACTTCTAAACAAAGTTTAGATTTTTTATCTTTTATTCAGGTACTTTTTAAATGTTTAAATCTTTTTGTAACTTCTGGGCAATGAGTTTAACTCTTATGAAAAAGTAAGAATAAGGGTAAATAAAGCTCCCTACCCCAGCTAAAAATGAACTGCAGAAAATTAATAAAAAAACCGCAGTTTGAAGACTGCGGTGAATTGGCCATTTCCACTACAGAGTTTTTGTGGTCGATACAACCACATAATTACTGTAGTTTCCAAACTACAGTAATTTCATAGTTGTATCGACCACAAAAATTCTGTAGTGGAAATGGCCAATTCACCGCAGTCTTCAAACTGCAGTTCTTTTGTGGTTGTATCTACCTTAAAAATTTTGCATTAATTTTGTAGTTGTATCATCCTAAAAAATTTTACAGTGGAATCGGCCAAATCACCGCAGTTTTCCAACTGTACTATTTTTTTTTAATTTTCTGCTGTTTATTTCTAGCAAGACATGCCGGAAGAAACTTTTTTTGTTTCTGATTACTAGCTGAATAATTTTATGGCTTTCAAAATCAATCTTAATTGGTTCCTTTCTTTTACATGTCAACAACGAAGTTTTTTTTGTATCCTATTTGATGACCATTATTTTCTTTTTTCAAATTTTGCAACTTAATTCATTATGCATCACACCCACATAGCATTTAAAAGAGCATTGTGATCTATAAAACTGAATTTTATAGATACGTTTGGTATCCCCAACTTTATTAATAAAATCCAGTTTACTACATACAATATGCATTAGTTTTACTGGTGACTTTGAAAATAATTATACACAAATTCCGCCACATTGCACATATCCTTTTAACACTATTTCTACCAATGTCAAGAGGCATCTTTTAAAAAATCTAAATTTATAGTTTAAATTTTTTAACTTTTAGAATGAAACAATTGCAAAATATTTTTAACACATAAAACATTGTTTGTTATGCTTATTTTAAATTAAAAACTACAAGCAAAATAAACATAAATCAATACTTTAAAACTGTTGTTGTCGCTCATAGAACCAGTGTTAAAGACAAATGCAGTGTAATTATGCATACAAATTTTTAAAATAACAAAAAAAATTCTACAGATTTTTTTGCTGTTTCCATTTCAGTCTTTGCATTTTGGAACATGATTATTAACAGCCTATACAAATGTAACAAGTTATTTTCTGTTCTATGCTATTGTATGATGACATGATGTTCTTGATTTTTTTCTCAAATTGCAAAAACATTAAAATTCCTAGCGGTCAAATGTAAGTAACATAGAGAAAACGATAAAAACAAATTAATATATTCAGTACTACTTGGTTATCCCATCAACCAGTTTCGTCAAATTATACAAATCGCCAAACTAATAGCCAAATTATACTATTCTATTGACATAATTTTTATTTTAAATAATGAAAAAACAACTAATTAGTAGAATATTAATAAAAACCAAATAAAAAGTCAAAATAAAAATCACTTAATTGTGGATCATATTTAATGTTATTGAATTTGACATTCATGATCATCCATTATTAGCATTTAAAGTTTGGTAGTAGTTTTTAGGTCGATGGGATAACCAAGTAGTACCATATTTTTTATGCAAAATAATGAATTTACATTTTTCCATATATATCTGTGATAAATGCTTAAACCTATTTTTCTTTGTTTTTTCAAAAGTTGAAATCAACCTCATATTTTAAAGGAAAAATAAGGACATTATTATTGTTATTATGTTGGAAAATATATGTTATGTATTACAAATAATGGAACGCTCCCGTTTGGGAATATTGGCGTTTAAATGGTTCAGCACCGAAACTAGCTTTTTTTGCACATAGGGTAAACATGGATTTTGGTGCCCCCATTTCCCACATATATGCATTTTTTATATCAATCACACCAAACAAAATCTTAATTTGGCATAACGTCACCTTCTGTTCTGATGGCACCCGGGGCATCTGCCCCCTTCTAGTTTCGGCCCTGAAATGGTTAATTACTGAAAACACAGAAATTTAAAACTGTGAGATTCACATTAATGTGGTTTGCCATATACATGCACAATTTACTATCCAATCTACAAAATAAAAACTTATAAATTCATGTGACTGTCCTCAACAGTTCTGAACTGACTGCTTCACTTTTTATATGCCTGGTGACTATTTTGATACTTTAATTATAACCCTCTATACAGACAAAATACCCAGTTAAGTTCACAAGGATATTGCAACAGTTTGCATTTGTATATTTAACAGACCACACGTTATACCTCTACGTTTCAAAACGGCATGATGAATTGCATTTTGGAAAGGTCATTTTTCAGAATGTTTACTTGAGTCTTGTTGTCATTATTGACGTGGCTGTTCAATTCATTACCTTTTCTAGTAGCAGATTAGAAAATTATTTAATAACAGTGAAAGTGTCTTTAAATTATACATATAAAAGTGATGCAAGAGTGCCTTTTTTGAGAACGGTTGAGCATATTTTACTGCCACCTTTCGTCAAAATTCGCATATTTTCTGTGATATTTCATAAAAATTATCATATTGCCACAATCTTTAAAGAAAATTAGCATATTTTCTGTGATCTTTTGAAAAAGTTCACGCATTTACCCAACTTTTTGACCAAATTCACAAGTTTTTTCCGATTTTTCTACAAAATACGTCTATTTTCCTCAGTTTTTATCAAAATTTTCGTATTTTCTGATCTTTCAACAAAATTCGCATATTTTCTTCGATCTTTCGTCAAAAGTCTCAATTTTTCTGCAATCTTTTGCAAAAATTTGTATATTTTCTGCGATATTTCGAGAAAATCTGCATTTCCCTGATTTTTCGAAAAAATTAGTGAATTTTAATGATTTTTAGACAAAATACACCAATTTTTCGCGATTTTTATCAAAATTCTCAGATTTTCAGATTTTTCGACAAGATTTGTATATTTTCTGTGATATTTTGACAAAATTTTCTTTGATTTTTTATGAAAATTCTCAATTTTTCGACAAAATTTGAGTACTTTCCATGATATTTCACATATTTCCCCGACTTTTTGATAAAATTTGTGATTTTCCTACAAAAGTCACGTATATTATGCAATCTTTCTACAAAATACATATTTTTTGCTCGATTTTCACCAATTTTCTTGTATTTTCCTGATTTTTTGACAAAATTTATAAATCAAACACAAGAATTTCGTGCATGAATTTTGTAAAAAAGGCGAATTACATCTATTACTTGCTCAAAAATGCAAATTATGCCCACGAATTGCTCAAAAAATGCAAATTACGTCCATGAGTCGCATAAAATAACACAAATTATGTCCATTAATCACAAAAAAACATGAATTATGCTCATAAATCACATTAAAAAAGCGAATAATGCCAATAAATAGCTAAAAAACACGAATTATGTCCATAAATCACTCAAAAAACATGAATTTCGTCAGAAAAAAGCTGAAAAAGGTGCAAAATACACCCACAAATAGTACAAAAATAACGAATTACTCCCATGAATTGCATAAAAACGTGAATTACGTTCATGACCCGAGAGCAAAATCAGCGCAACGCTGCGACATAGTCGCAGATTCTTGAGAGGGTCTGCAGACTGTTTTTCAACTGTTAAAAATTTAGCAAAAATTAAAAAATTTTGGACCTTATCCAAAATTTGCGATGTTTTGTATCGTAATTTTCGACAAATAGTCTTCGAAAAGAAATCAATTTTGTTCAAAAAATTTCTTCAAAAAGATCGCAAAAAAAAATCGACGAGTTTCATCAAAACATCGCAAAAAGCGGCAAATTTCCTCAAAAGATCAAGAAAAAACGCCAAATTTCACCAAAAGATCACAAAAACGGCAAATTTCTTCAAAAAATCGCAAAAAATGGAAAATTTCAAAAGTTCACGAAAAAAATGGCAGTTTTCGTGAAAAGATCATGAAGCAACATTGTTATCACGAAAAAATGGCAAATTTCTTCAAGAGACCGTGAAAAACGGCAAATTTCTCCAAGAAATCGCGACAAAACGGTAATTTTCGTCAAAAGATCACGATAAATCGGCAAATTTCTTCAAAATATGACGAAAAAACATCACAATTATTTAAAAGATCGTGAAAAAAACAGCTTTCGACAAAAGATCATAAAAAAACGGCAAATTTTGTCAAAAGAGAGCTAAAAAAGTAATTTCGTCCAAAGATCGCAAAAAATGACATTGCGTCAAAAGATCGTGAAAAACCTGCAATTTTGTCAAAGGGGAGACCCCTCCCCCTCTTTCGGACAATGTATGAGGTGGTAAAAATTCTGAGAACAAAGGCAACTTCTTTTTAAAAGAATACTTTTCTTTTACGTCTATCACAAATACTTTTGAGGTTTGAGTGGATGTAATGAGAGGAATTGGTCTGAAGACAGTTTAAGTTTTTATTTGCGTTGCAGACTGCAGAAAAAATTTATGCTGCTGGGGTTCATGAATCGTTAATTAAAAAAAACGAGAATTTTGTTGACAAACCGCTCAAAAAAACACATGAAAAAAGCAAATTAAGTCGAAAAATCGCATTAAAAATGCTAATTACTTTCATGAATAGCATAAAAAACGTGGATAACAGTCCATGAATCACTCAAAAAATGCAAATTATGTGCATAAATTACATAAAAAATGCGAATTACACCTATGAAGCACTGGAAAAATTAGAATTATGCCCATGAATTACTCAAAAAACGTGAATTACATCCATGAATCGCATAAAAAAATGTGAATTTCATCTATGAATCACTCTAAAAATGTGAATTATATCTATGAATTGCTGAAAAACGCAAATTACGTCCATGAATCGCATAAAAAACACAAATAACATTCATGAATCGCAAATTACCTTTATGTCTTAAATCGTTCAAAAAACGCGAATGTTGTCAACTGAAATCTCAAAGAATGCAAATTATACCCATAAATTGCATAAATATAGTGAATTACGTTCATAAATTGCATAAGAAATGCAAAATATATAGATGATTTGCATAAAAACGCGAATTGCGGTTCATGAATCGCTCAAAAAACATAAATTTGGTCAACAGAACACTCAAAAAACACTAATTTTGTCTATTGATTGCTTAAAAAACGCAAATTACATCCATGAATTGCATAAAAAAGCGAATTATGTCCATTAATTGCTTTAAAAAATGCAAATTACGTTCATGAATTGCATGAAAAACACAAATTATGTCCAAAAATCGTGCAAAAATCTTGAATTATACCCATGAATTGCATAATAAAAGGAAATTTCATAATATAATGCATAATTTTATTAAATGTTAAATTAATTTGCAGAAAGTTTTTGACCCAATGTAACGTGCGTAGAAAGTTTTTGGTTTTAAACAAGTCTGTTTCGTACTATCTTTTGACGAAATTTCTATAATTTGTGCGATCTTTCTACGAAATGTATCATCTTCCTCGATTTTTGTCAAAATTATCTTATCTTTCAATCTCCCGACAAATTTTGTATATTTTTGTAATTTTTCCACCAAAATTCTTGATTTTTCTGCAATATTTCAACAAAATTTGCATATTTTCCTTGATCTTGCGACATAATTCATGCATTTTCACACAATCTTTCGAAAAAATTTGTGTATTTTTTGCTACTCTTTGACAAAATTAGAACATTTTTCTGCAAAAACACTAAATTAGAGTATTTTTCTGCTGTTCACAAAAACTGCATTCCCCCCCCCCTTCAATCGTTCTGCCTGTTTTTTGTGATCCTTTAACAAAAATTAAAGGTTTTTTTTGTAATCCTTTCACAGAAATCACACTATCGCTCACCATTCTTTGAAGAAAATAGTCCGCTGTTGCTTGACGAATTTATAGATATAAATAAATGAAAATTTCTTCATATATGCAGTTTACCATGTTATCTTAAAAGAAATTTATGTTCTGCAGAAATATATTGCATTTCATGTAAGAAAATCAGCATATACATGGTCAGGGATGGGGAAATACACCATTTTGCTCGCCAGTGGCGAGTGGATTTTCTGGCCAGGTGAGTGCATTTTTAATTTTTGAAAAAAATGTAGGCAATAGAAACATTATCAGAGACACTTTTTCAATCTAGATATTTTAACTTTCCAAATTATTACAGTGTAAATATGATACTAAAGTTCTATTTTATATTAAGCTTACCTCTGTTGCATATATTTCTTAATTTTATAGGGAAAAAAGAATTACGAAAATGTATTGTGTAGTAATAGTAATTTCATGTGCGATTTTGTCAAAACTATTTTCAACTGCATGCGTGTTGTATCTTGCAGGCTGGTGAAATAAATCCATGGCTGGTAAGATTTTTTGAAAAATTCCCAACCCCTGTACATGGTAATACACATGGTAGTCTTTTTTATAATCACACAATTTGTTCGATTCCTAAAAAGAAAAGTTACTTACCTATAAAATGCTAATCCATGCATTTATTGTAGACTTATTTATAATATGAAAATGAATTTTTTTAGTTTAGTATTGACTTTTTATATAACTAAACATTAAATAGAAATAGAAAACATTAATAAAAAACATTCTTAAGATTATAATGATTGGAACAACTTCAAATCTAAAATAAAACATTTTTAATTATTACTATGAACAGTAAAGTACTAAATCATGTAAAAAAAATATAATAATAAAATGGATAACACTTTAGATAAACATATTTATAGGATTTTTTTTTTTTTTCTAAACAAAGTGGATTCTTTTTTCTTCCACTTCAGTATTTTTATTTTTATATTAGCTACCCTGGCACGTTTGGTGAAGAGAACACCAAACGAAAGGTTGCCTAAAAAAGACATATTTTATTTCTCAATAACGCTCAATTTTTAAAAGCATCAGGTAAAGGCAAGCATGCTACTAAATCGAACTTTAATTCAAATGCACTACGTCTTCCATATTTAATAATATTATTTAATTTAGTTTACAAAAATATTAATCACGTCTTCTAAATTAATTTCAATAAACAGAACAAATTATCTTCGCAAATAAACTAATTAAACTATTTCTACGATCTCAGATTACAATGTGGTGAGACCGGCGCCGCGCGTCGATCGATTTGCAAGTAAATAAACCGGTCCGAAAGTTGAGTTGCACGTCTATTCCAGGGGAAACAGACCATGGAGTCAGAAATGCACTGTAAGGGCTTGAAAAAGAAATCATAAGAATTCTTAATAAATAAAAAAAGAAAAGTATATTATTCTTTTGGTGTTAATCTTGCTTTTTATGAAATAAACGTGGAAAAATGGAAGTCATGTCCCATATGGAATAAGGACAATTTATGCAATGAGTAAGGAATAAACCCACCCTGTATTTTTAAGCTCGAATTATGGCGCCATGAAAAAGAATGGAAAGCCACTGTCCCTCCCTTGATTTTTAAATTTTCTTTTTCTTTGATTTTGAACAACACAATTTTTTTCGAGTAATTTAAAATAAAAGAGGAAATAAAATTGTTCAGTTATGAAGATGGGGGGGGGGGGCAGGAAGCAAGGGAGATCTATTGTCCCGCCCTGGATTTTAAAAATTTAATTAATTAAAATTTCATTGTCTCTTACTTTCAAAAACATAATGTAAATTTTTCGAGTAAATTAAAAACTTAAACAGAAAAGAAATAAAAACATTTCAGTAAAGGGGGGGGGGGGGGGGGGTGAGACACATCACCCCTTCCTGGGTTTTGAAATTTAATTAGTAATTTATTTATTTTTTAATCCGATGTACAAAAACATGATTTATTCTTTTCGAGTAACTTAAAATAAAAAAAAAAATAAGAATTTTCTGTTAGGGGAAGGTAGCATAGGTTAGCCATTGCCCCTCCCTTAATTTTGAAATAAAACTAATTTTTGTTCCCCATTTTTGAAAAACACAGTAAAATTTAATCTTTACTCTATTAGCTTAAAATGAAAGAGGAAATAGGAATATTCTTTGTTGCTAAAAAGGTAGAAGAGAGCTTGTCCCTTCCTATATTTTAAAATTTAATTATTCTTTCTTTTCTTCTATTTTTAAAAACGTAGAAAAATTTCTGCTTTTCAAATAACTTAGAATTAAAAAAAATTAAGAAATTTCCTATTAAAAGGGCGGAATGGTGAGATGAGAAATTCATATTGCCCCTCCCTGTCTTTTAAAATGTTAATAAAAATTTAATTTTTCTTTTCAGCTTTTGAAAAAATAAAATTTATTTAGAATAATTTAAAGAAACAAAGAATTTTCTGTTAGGGGAAGGAGGCATTAGGTGAGAACCATTGTTCCTCCCTTAAATTTAAATTTTAACTTTATTTTCTTTATCTTATAATTAAAAAAGAACTAAGGATTTTACGTTAGAATGAAGGAAGCATATGGGATAGATATTTCTCCTGCCTAAATTTTAAAATTTAATCATTTTTTTTTTTTAATTTAGTAAAATTTATAATTGTCAAGTTACAAAAGAAAAAAAAAAAAAAAAAAAAAAAAAAAAAAAAAACAAGAGCTAAAAAAATATCGTTAAGGAGGTGAGTAGTGTGGGAGGTCCCTGTTTCGATTTCGAAAATATAATTATTTTTCTCCGATTAAGGAAAATTACGGTTAACTGGAAATATCAAGTTTTTTTTTTCTCTCAAATTTATGATTATAGAAGGACTTTACAAAAACTACAGAATTTTTGCCGTTTATAACTCACGTAATATTTGAAATAAATAACTACAAAAACACCAAACTCTAGCCACAAAAAAACTGAAGTATTTTTAGAGTCGAGATTGCACTATAGAAAATCTATTGTCAACGGTAGAAAAACTTCAAAAACTCTTCACTTCTATAAAAAAACTGCAGTTCATTTTTAGCTGGGACCCTATTCTGTCAGCGAATTCTGAATGAAATAAATAAAGTAATAAAATAGGCAATGTTTCTTCCCACTTCTCAAAAAGAGAAAAGAAAATGCATTTATTTACTGAAGTTTGAAAGGACTTGAAAATAAAAGCTATAAAAGATAAAAACGTCAAATCAAAGCAAATGTCAATGTTATATTCATTTTTTAAACTATGTAGTAATTAACTTTTGTTTTGATATTTATAAATCTCATATTTTCCCAATGTGAAAAATAAATTTTAGCAACATTATTATTTTTTTCAACAATTAAAATTTAGATTTAAACATGAACTCCATTAAGAAACCACCTCTCAGTGCGACTTTAGACCTCCTTTTGAAGCGCACTTAGCACAATTGCATGTTTAAATTTTGAACAAATTTTTATTTTAAACTCGCTGAAAAAAAAAAAAAAAAAAAAAAAAAAAAAAAAAAAAAAAAATTACTATGCTGAATTTGGATTTATGAGATACCGAATGAAGGTTAAACCGAATTAAGTTTGTAATATATATATATATTATATGATAAGATTAATATGTCGAAAATTGTACGTTAAATGTGACATATGAGTTGCGTTCGTACTAGAGGCCTGCATGGGCCCGGGCCTGGCCCGTGGCCCGTACCCGGCCCGGCCCGGCGGAATCGTTTCGAATTCTCTAACGGGCCGGGCCGGGCCGGGCCGGCAGATTTAGAATAGTTTTTTCAGCGGGCCGGCAAAAAAATTGAACGGGCCAGACGGGCGCGGGCCGGGCCGAAAAAAAAATTTCGGGCCTGCCGGCCCATTTTGAAGATTTAAGCAGAAACGATAAAATATGAGCTATTTTCAACGAAAATGATTTTAACGAGAATGAGTATAAATGTGGCCATACTAGTTTGACAACATCAATATAAAAATGTACAGTTGTATCGGCATCGGAGAATTACATTATGTATAACCCGTTTTAATATTTTTTTAGCTGACTCATGCCGGTCCGAGATCACGCTTGCATTATTTTTCTACATATAGACTGGCCGGACCGGTACTAGACTTAATTATTGGCAGAAAACATGATTTGTAAAATTAACAGCGATAAAGAACTTATGTTAGCTTAGTCTTTGGATATATACTTCTTGATGATTTTTAAATTAATTTCTCAATAGTGCGAAAGTTTGACACATTTTCTGATTCATTTTAAATTGTAAGAGTATAAAAGTGATAAGCCTAACTATTGAAGGGATTTGGAATCGAATAGCGTTTTTCATTTTTGGTAAATAAAATACTTGTATAACCTTGTTGAGATATAATAGTTTCTCAAATGATTGCAGGTTTTTCTCCCTTCCCTTGCTATTGCTTCCGGAAATTCTATTCAAAACGCTAATTATGACAGTATTTTATTTGTTTGCAGTATTCTTAAATTGCTTGTATCAAAAATGGATAACGCCATTCGATTATATAGTTTCTGAATAAAGATATCTGCTAATCTTATGTGTTTTTGAAAAAAAAAAAAATGAATTTAGAAATGTATCAGAAAGGAGCTTCTTTGAATTTAAGAATGAATTTGGATTTGAAATCTATAATAAAATGATATAGAAATATATTTATAAATCTTCTTTTATTAAACAGCTTCAAAATTAACGATGTTTTTAGCTTTCTTTCTTTTTGCTTTTATTCTAAGCCATATTAATTTTTTAATGAATCTTTTTTCGAATGTTGAAAGCCTAAGAATCTAAGTAATCATTAACGTTCTTAATGTGTATTTGCTGCAAAATATACTGTAAAATCATTCCTTAGATATGTATGCAGTATTCTTTAAAAGAATCTTAGTTATATGATAAAAACATGAATTTTTTAGAAATCGTAGAAATTGTAACGGGCCAAAACGGGCCGGGCCGGGCCTGTTTTCGCTGATTTTTGTACGGGCCGGGCCCGGGCCGAACTTTTGAGTTTTGCAACGGGCCGGGCCGGGCCGAAATCATTTTCCTACGGGCCGGGCCTGGAAATTCCGGCCCGTGCAGACCTCTAGTTCGTACTATGACTAGTTTTATAAATATTCAGATCATGGTGCAATAGCTATTGCACTCTTATGCAAAAATGTACGAAAACAAAATTTAATGTTATTATAGATATTAAAGTCAGAAATACGGAAATATTACGACTCTAAATTAATAGCGGCATTATCTCCATGGTAACGTAGAACTATTATTTATGATGACATAGCATCGAAGTAAGTTCGTATGATAGGTTTTATATAATAGTTAACATAGCAAATTAGAATGATTACCTATCATGGGAAGGGAAGTCGTTGAATTAATTACGTATAATAGGATTTAGTAGAATAATCACCATAGCAACCTAGAGTTACTGCTTATCACGGAATATAATTAAATACGTATCATAGGATTTAGTAGAAAGAGGAAACTTTTAATAATGTCCTTTTAAATTTCGATTCGATCTTTATACAAATTGCCCGTCAAAATTCTGCAATAGTTCTATATATTCAATTTCAAAACATTCGGATGGACAGTTTTTGCTTGCACTATTACATGATGGTTATAAATAGCAATAAAGAACTTATGTTTACGTAATCTTTGGATATATATGCTTCTTGGCGGTTCTTAAATTCACTTCTCAACAACGCAAAAGTTTGACACATTTTTAACTGTAAAGTATAAAACTGACAAGCCTGACTGTTGAAGGCATTTGTAATCGAATAGCGTTTTTCATTTTAGGTAAATAAGATACTTCTATAGCCTTGTTGAGATATAAGGATTGTTTTCAGATGGTTCCAGATTTTTCTCCCTTTCCATGCTGCCGCTTCCAGAAATTCGATTCAAAACGCTAACTTTGACAGTATTTTCTTAAATTGCTTGCATCAAAAAATGGATAATTTCATTCTATTACATAGTTTCTGAATAAAAACACCTGCTAATCTTATGTGTTTCGGGAAAATAAAAAAAAGAGAGAGAGAATTCAGAAATGTATCAGAAAGCAGCTCGTTAGGATTTTAGAAGGAATTTGGATTTTGAATCCTTAATAACATGATAATAGAAATATTTTCATAAATCTACTTTTATGCTACAGATTCAAAAGTTATAACGTTTCTAACTTTCTCTTTTTTTTTTTTTTTTTTTTCTAAACCATATTATTTTTTTTTATGAATCTTTATTTGTATTTCGAAAGTCTAAGAATCTGAGTAAACATTAATGTTGCTAATATGTATTTCCTGTAAAATATGCTGTAAAACCATCTCATACATATGTATGCAGTATTCTTTAAAGGAATCTTAATTATGTGATAAAATCGGAATTTTTAAAAAATAGTAGAAATTGTGACGGGCCAGAATAAGTCGGGGCGGACCGGGCCGATCTTGTTTTCATCGATTTCTGTGCGGGACCGGGTCGAAAAATCTTTCCAACAGGTCTTCATTGCATGACATAAAGTAATTCGAACATCAATTTCTCTTCATCATTCATTCTCAAATCATTAATAACTTCATACTTAATCATCGATAACTTATTTATAATATCATAAATGTTGGTATCTAGGGGTTTCCACTTGTTTAATACACAGAATAAATATTACCAGTAATTTTGATAAAATCAATAGCACATTTTTAAATGCATATATTTTATATTCATGCATATCTGATTTCTATACACATACGAATATGCGCGTTTATGATCGAAAGTATTATATGAATCCTCTTTTTTACAGAAATCTACTACGCATATTATATAGGTGCCTTAGCATATAGGCTTTTTATTTTATTATTTAGCATACTCTAACTTCAAGAATAAAACTACATGTTTAATATTCATTATTATTTATTAATATTAAAACTATATTTATTGTTTAATATTAATGTAGTTTTTGGAAGGGGTAAAAACAAATAGTAAGGTGTATCCACACTGGGAAAAAAAGAAAGACAAAGAAAATAAATTACTGGGGTGATTAGCGTGATAACATGTGAGCTAAAAAAGTATAAACATTGTAATACAAAAAGCACTTCTGTACTGTCAACAAAAACAATTAAAGTGTTAATTTGAAAAATAATAATAGAAATAATAGAAATTGCAAATTTGTCGGCAATACGCAAATGAGTAATTATAAATAAATGAATTGATTATACAGATTATTATTTTATTTTATTTGTAGTTTTATGCTTATTAATTATTCTGAAAGAATGAAGAAATAATGTAAAAGGAAATAAAAATACCATATTAAAAATACCAAGATTTTCTCTCTTTTCTTTTTGGCTGTTTTCACTCCTGTTTAATATTGCTATTGATTTTGATTTTTTTCCTTAACTTAATATCAAATAGCATGAAATATTTATCATTTTAAATGTTCGAAGAGCACAATATTACTTTTTCTTTAATAAAATTGAAATGAAAATATTGTAACAAAATTGTAACAATGATATTCTAAACAAAACAAACATATTGTATAATTTAATTTATGCATATTAGTATTAAAATAATTACAAAAAAAATAATAAATATTGATGATTTTATTTATAATTATATATGATTTATATATGATTTTATTTATATTTATGAATTTGTACTTCTAAAAAATAATTTATCATGTGCCGTAATTCATAAGTGATAAGTTATTGCTACAAATAACAATAATAAAAGTCATGTGCATCTTACAAACTTCATGAAAAAAGACCTGTAATCTACAAAACTGACTGCGTAAACATTTAAAGGGTCCCTGTTTTTATGGGAAGATGGAGTTCTCCCTTTGCAGTCGTCAATTTGGCTAGTTATCGCCTCCCTTGGCTTTAGAAGAGGAAATAAGATTTGACTAAGAAATTCCGCGGTAGAAAGGTCAGGGGAATGGTTTTATTCACTTTTACGGACCGGCTAATGTACCCGTTCCCAGAATTTATATTTAAACCGTAAATAAACAATTAACTTTACATTAAAAATATATGTACATTTTCATAAAATACTTTGTTAAGATTGATTGGAAATGGCCCACATTTTGGTGGCCATTCCTTTAAATCATTTAATAGTTTCCGATTTCTTTAATGAAATTTTTGAAATAAATTTATGAAAGTTATTTGACATTTTTAATCAATTAAAATTTGTGAAGAATCAATTATTTACATTCACTTATGAAAGTATTTTTTAGTGTTAAAAATTCAAATACACAATTTATTGTTATTATGTGAAATCATTTACGCAAATGAAACTTACGTACTTTAAAAGAATTATGTTTATTTCAAATGCGCAACAAAATAATTTTAAACAAATAAAATTAATTGTTAACTTCGTTATGCAAAGTGTTATTCAAATTCGAAGGTTAAGAACTGAGCCAACGAAACATATTTATTATTAAGAAATAATTAATATTAGAATTGTTTTTAACATGTTTGCATTTAAAAAGAATTCAGGAAATCTGACTGAATTTACATTTATAAAATTAAATCGCTCCAAAATACAAAATAACGTTTTTGCTTAATAAAGATGAAAAAAGAATATAAAAAAGTACTGTTAGTTTGTCAAATCTTTATCTTATGAAACACTTTTTTGCTTATCCAAATAAAGCAAGGCTTTTGCTAATTAATAATAAGTTCATTAGGGTAGGAAATCTTGCTGAAAAAGTAGACAGGAGATGTTTTTACTTCATTTATGTTAACTCGCCACAGGTTACACCAGTTTATTAATTTATCTAAGTAACTATGTGGATACCTGTATCGTATATCAAACAAAAAACTGGTAGAACCAGAGAGAAATGTAGAGCTCGTTCTAAAAAAATGTTACAGTAAAAATTAAGATATATTTTCAATCTAAAATGTGCGTAGAAAAGAAATGGAATCAGATGATCTGTGAAGCTTATGAAATAACTCAATTTTTTGTTAGCTGAAAATGTCGACAGAGCTTAACTGGTGTCATAAAATCAATCAGGAAAAAAGAGGCATTTTTAACTCACTCCGTATTTCAATCATCCATGACCAGTTTAAATATTTGGGTCCATAACTGTATGTTACAGGCTGATGTAATGAAGTATGAGAACAGTTTGTTCAGTATAAAGTGTGGATACAATTCCATTACAGCGGTTTTAATAAGTGAAAGATTAAAGCTCCAGTAAATTCAAAACCTTCAACATATACGATTCAACCATATACTAAATATTTGTGTTCAGACACATTTATCTACATCAATTCCTCAACAACCTGATTATATTAATGTTATACGTTAATAATTACTTCATGGTTTATATTTGTTTAGCGTTGTGAAGCTTAACTGATTTGAGACAACATAACAATATATTCTATTGACTACTTTCCTAAATAATCATTTTGAGTGAATAATAGTATAATTCTGAATATAAGGCACCAGTAAAGCTCTGTCCACATTTTCAGCTAACAAAAATTTGAGTTATTTCATAAGCTTTACAGATCATCTGATTCCATTTATTTTCTATGCACATTGTTAGATTGAAAATATATCCTAATTTTTACTGTAACATTTTTTAGAACAAGCTCTACTTTTCTCTCTGGTTCCACCAGTTTATTGTAAAATTTCATAGCTTTTTCAGATCCTTTCAGGAACTTTACCAATCACTTTCAATTAGCAAATCAAAAATATTACTAGTATTAGTTTAAAGTTGTTAGCAGACATATTAGTTTGGCGAATTACCGGAAATAACGCTAAGTTGGCTTCAATTTTGGCAAGAAATTTTGGGCGCCAGATTTGGCAATGTATCGCCAAGTTGGCGAAAAACTTGGCGACATTTGGCGACAGAACCATCTCATCCCAAATGGTAGTCCCACTGCAGTTTCTCGGTATCTACGCAGATTTTCTTATGACCATAGTTATCTACACAAATTTTCATAGCTTCATTTTCAAATCATTATTTTTATAAATATAGAAGATTTTTTTCTTTTAATTTATCCCTTTTTAATTGAAATATCTGTATTATAGTAACTGTTTTGAAGTCTAAAATAACCAAATAAAAGTGCGATGTTGTTTTAGCGCAAATTATTTACAATATATATATATATATATGTTTATGAAAAATATGTATTTTCTGTTTCGAATGACTTCAACTTAAAAAATTAAAAACTCTATCAAAGAATCAGAATTTTTATTTATTTATTAAAAAAAATACGTGTTATCACTTTTTTTTTTTTGCATTATTGTGTTGTTTTTTAGTTGGAGGCAACTCGAAAAAAAATGATTAAATTAGCAATTAAAAAGGAGAGATTTCTATAATGTTAAATTATGGAAAGTATATTGCTATGTAAATTTTAAATGTGTGTCATTTCCTTAATTTTTTTAATTTTTTTTACCGGACTTTCGAAAGGCACATCCCTAAATTAAAAGCTTTCGAACAAGCTATTACACGTCGCTGGATGGTTCCTGGTTCGGGTTATAATTGAGTTGTTTGTCTTTTTTTCTTGTTTCACGAGCAAAAAGTGACAAAACTGGATCTCCAAAACTAATCGGTGGATCTGGATGGATTTTTGTAAACTTTGAGATCTAGAGAAGGACACTTCCCCTTTTCAATTTCGTCACGATCCGATGATTAGTTCCAAAGTTATTACGAGGCAAACTTTGGACTTTATCATTAGAGATGCATCTGAGGTCTACTATACAGAACTATCGTGCTGTATGATATCTGGGGGGGATATGATGCGAATATGGGTGCAAATTGATGTATTGCCTTCTTGATGAACAACATGAATCTGAAACGAAAGTGGATGTCATTAAAAAAATAGATTGCAAAGGGGAGGAAATAGGAGATTACCCTAAAATATGAACTGATAATTAATAATTTAGCAGAGAGAATAATTTTATTCTGGACAAGCAATAACAAGAGATATATAACTAAATTAATTTATACGTCTGTCAGGAAATAAAACTAAAATAATTTGCAAATAAGGCCTTCATATCAGATGTCGTTAAATGCCTTTATGACGTCAATAAATAGGTAAGCAGTTGGTACTCTGATGTGTAGCTTTTCTCTAAGAAACTCTACAACATGAAGTATCTGGTATTGGATTTAATGTTAAGGCTGATAAAAACTCACATTCTAATGTACAAAGATATCAAATATTTTTTATATATGTTATACTGTTGGTTTTAAAATTTTAAAATAAACACTCTTTTTATGTTTCATTCTATAAAAATACCTTAGATTGAAGAACTATAACTTAATTTTAGTATGAACACCATTTTAAAATTAAAATTTTTCTATAAATCCGTATTTTAAAAATATTATTTAACCGAAAATCTGGAACGTATTTTTAAAAATAGAATTACAAGCAGCTTTAGAATGTTATAACAAACCATTGTTTGTTTGGAAAATAGTAACAAAATATGTTGCATTCAATAAAAAAGGTTTGTTTATCCTATATTAAAAATAAATAATTAAATGAATAGAGATTTATTTAATTAAATTTTCTATGGATATTTTTTACAACTTCATGAACAGAGAAAACTATCTACACAACTTATCTTTAACAAAAATCGTGTAACAAACAATGCCTAACATTTTTTCCTGTCATTTATCTTACCTTGTTCATTTTGATTAATGCTGAAAGGTTTACCGAGAAAAAAAATTATGGTTCCACTTGTGGGAATCTCAGGATTTCGAAATTTTCTTTCTTTTATATATACAAGTGACGAATTTGATTTCTTTCTTTCTTTTTTTTCTATTTAAGGGTATATTTTATTATAGTATCTCTAATATCATTAGGAAGAAATAAGTGTTTTATTTTTAGGTACTTCTTAACTGGTATCTGAGTGCATGTTTTTACTGTGCCTTGAGTTATTTTTACAAATCAGCAACATAAGTATTCTCATATACATTTTGAGTTTGTTTTTAAGTTGCTATATCATAAAATGAGAGTTGTTATGTTACTACTTTGACTATGTAGTTTGTTCAAACACTTTAAACAAAAGAAATAAAATAAAATAAACAAGTTGAATGTAGATTCTGCCATTGCAGAATTTAGTTTCGCCTCCCATTAGAAAAAAAAAATTGATAGAGATCTTTTAGAAGGGCGACACCGTTTAGAATGCAATGAACTAACTTCATGTTTTTGTGTTTATCAATATAATAGCAAACAGAACGGCGTGAAATACCCAATTGATTAGCAATTTCTCCCTGAGACATTAGAATTGCGGAGTAATAAAGAGAAACAATTTGACGTGCTATTTCTTCATTGACTAGATTCATCAAATACGGATTTATTCTTTAGTTTAAACGCTTTTTTATAGACTCTGAGAAAAAGGAAATGCATTTTAACAATAAAATGAGTGGAATCCCGACGAATTCGACGCATGAAATGTTTAAAATACCCGTTCGATTTGGTTTAAAAAAAAGCACAAGTAATGATATTATTGAATCAATATATAATAAATATATTTCCAAACTTAATGTCAAGTTTGCCAGTTACAATTTTGCATACAAATATTCGCACACCTTCAGTTAAAATTGTAATCTGAGTGCCGGCGAAATCCAGAAATTTTATTTTACATGCACTCACAGAAAAATAGTTTTATTAAAAAAAACTGATTTCATTTTTACTATGACATTAATTTCACTAACCGAAGTCATCTGAAAGTAAAATCTCAATCTCAGTGTCCATAATGAAAAGAAATATTGAAATGTAATATCGTTATGAGTAAAAATGCGATGTTTTAAATAGTGACGTCATTTTCTCTTCAAATGTTTTTTAAAAGTTACTGTTATTAATAATATTAAAAGGCATCCGTAATAATATTGTAATTCCCATTTATCTGGTTGCTGAATGACATCAATATCCTCATTTGAAATTTTTTTTATTTTACTTTAGACATCAATTTTTATCATAAATTATTTCCTGTTATTTTTTTTTACACTATTAATATTATTTCTCAGTAAATATATTTTTTTTTACTGTAATTAGTGCATAAATATACGCAAGCATTTTATTGTGGTTAAATTTTACGAAAACATTTAACTTTTTTCTTTTAAATGCGAGAACATGTTCACTGACGAAACTAAAGCTTCTGACTGGTGGAAAGTGATAATGGAAAATAAATTTTTATTATCGAGAGAAAAGCTAAACTGTGTTTCCACCATTTTGAAGAAATACCGTAAAAAGCATTTAAAATTAAAAATAAAATATAAAAATGGAAATAAATTAAAAAATAGGTAAAATGGGCACAAATAAAAAACAAATATCTTTCATTTCAAAAAATATTTATCAAAATCGGTTGCGTAGAAAATACAGGGCTGATGACTAAAAAAACAGCCAGGTCATTTAAATATATAGATTGTATGAATGTCTCGTTTTAACGGCCAGATTATGAAAAAGTGGGCCACAATTTTTGACACGACACTTTTTAGCTTGACTGAAAGAAATAGCATCGGAGGCTAATAAAAAGAAAGAAAGATACGTTTTCGAAATTCCCTGCTATGGTTGTTAAATCCATTGTCCATGTTTATTTATTTTTATTTTTTATCCTTTCACCTTTAATACTCGTGACTTTTTTTGTATATAATGTAACGTAAAAAGAAATTGTATTATTTAAAAATGTTTCAAATATTCTTATGGAAAAAGGTATAAGTTTTACCGTTAAATAAATTATTAGTGCTGAAGAAGTTAATTTACTTCTATTTTTACATTTTAAAGTAGGATTGAGCGTTCGCATTATATTCCGAAAGCTGGTATATTTTGATGTATTCCGGTCCTTGTACTCGATACATAAGCAAACACTCAAAATTGACGTCATAAATGTGCGGCTGCCACCGGGTTCAGACAGGATAGGACCTGGCTGCCAGTGATATTCTTAATGTTCACATTGAGATCTACATTTCGATGTATGTGGCAGCCAGTGATATTCTTAATGTGCACATCAAAACCTACATTTTGATGTATGTCCGGTCCTTGTACTCGATACATAGGCAAATACTCAAAATTGATGTCATAAAAGTGCGGCTGCCACCGGGATCCGGCAGAACAGGACCTGGCAGCCAGTGATATTCTTTATGTGCACATTGAAATCTACATTTTGATGTATGTAGCAGCCAGTTATATTCTTAATGTGCACATTGAGACCTACGTTTGATGTATGTCTGGTCCTTGTACTCGATACATAGGTAAACACTCAAAATTGACGTCATAAAAGTGCGGCTGCCTTGGGTTCCGGCAGGATAGGACCTGGCAGCCAGTGAAATTCTTAGTGTGCACATTGAGACCTACATTTTGATGTATGTCCGGTCCTTGTACTCGATACATAGGAAAATCGACGGTCGGCTCCCGGACTATGGGTTGTTAAAACAACATCCTTTTGAACGCATTAGTTAACAATGGTTAACATTCTAAAGCTATTTTAAAATGCAAACTGTTTAAAAAATTCTCAGTCAATGATTTTTCGGATTAAAACGCACAGAAAATATTTTAGATTTCAATTTTCTGACATTGTTGTACATTTTATAGAAAAAGACTGAAACATGTTTCCGAACATAAGATTGAAAAACTTCATTTATTTTCCATCCTAAAAAAATATATACTTTATGGTAGTTTTATAGTTTTTAAAATATTTCTGAATATCATTCTGTATATGATGAGCGACTTTAAATATTTTATTAATCAAATGCAGAGCAGTTCTGATTTGTTTCATTTCTTATCATGTGTATTCACGTAATCCAATATGGAGCTCTGCCATCTGTGACCTGTGCTCTCAAACCTCATTCAGACATTGCAGCCTCTATAAACAAGGAATGTATACTGTTTTAAAAAATAATTTCATATTACGGAAGATTGGAATTATAATATTGCGAACAGCTACTATTTTCTGTGATTGGGTTCCCGTGTTTTTCCGCTTAAATAGGCATTTTTCTATTAGCATGAATTCATCCTGAATCACCTTGACAGTTAACAGGTAATTTGAAGGTTGAAAAGAAAGATAATTTTCGAATATTAAAATTATGTTACATCAAATGATTAATCTACTGCTAAAGGAATCTGACGTAGAGACGATATCAGCTGCATCAATATCATTCCAGATACTTTTCCTGAGTGAGATTATTTTCAAATATCTTTATTGATAACTAATCGTTGTACCCCCTTTTTGATCCTATTTCATAATGTTTTTGATGTAATAAGTAAAAAAGAAAAAAAAATGTTTTTTCACACTGATCGGGTACTTATTGTCTTATGTTTTGTCTCTTCTTAAACATTCACTCCTGTGTGATTTCTGTTGTCTACGTAAACGCTATCTCTTTTAAAACTTTGTAATCATTGTAATGAAACATTCTTGTAAAATCTCAACTTAGTTGCCTGTTATATGGTTAAACGTAATTCGTTCAACGTATTTTCTGAATTCTGAAAGGATGTGAAACATTCACATACAATAATTTATTTTTTATCAAGTAATATATTTTGGTTTCTTTAAAAATTCCAGTGTTTGCCTTTAACATCATCATTTCAGTTTAGTGTCAAATAAGTATTTTCTTTTTCCATTATTGAAGGAATAAGATTGATGAAATATAGTACCAGAAAAATTATATTTTGCTTTCAAAGGAAAATTTTAACAATCAAAAAAATTATTCGTTATTTTTCATCTTCTTTCTAAATGACAAATGACATATACAGTTTGGGAATTGACGTTTGATTAACGACGTTTTAGTGACCAGTTTTAGTATTTAAAATATATATAATAATTCAAATGTTTGTCATTTGTTCTTGAAAGAAATGAAGCCTTTGATATATATGTTCTGTACAGATAGCTATATGTTATACATTCCAGTATCGCGTCACACAGAATTCTTACTTCTTTTGACATTGTAAAAACAATAGCATAGAGCAATAATAAAAATAAATAGTACGTGTGTTACCTGGGTACACTTACAAACAAGGAAATCTTTTTAAAAAATCACATACTTTCAAGCTGAAATGAAACAATCCCACACTTTCAAGCTAAAATATGCTTATTGTTTAACACGTTGAGTGCCATGTGAGTCACCATTTATAAACACTGAACTTTGTATTTAGGCCGCTTCGCTACCGGTGACTGACACTCCAAAATATAATTCAAAACTACAAGATTTAATCAAATTAATCAAAATGTATTTGAAATTTAACTTTTATTTATCACGGTTTACTTTCTTAAGAATTGCTTAAAACAATAAATATTTTTTAGCTTTATATCATATTTTGCACCGTCATTCACCGGTGACTGAAAATGCCCAAACGGGAAGTTCAATATGAATCACTATGGCACTCAAAGTGTTAAGAAAAACGTTCAAATTGAATCTAAATTTCTCCAATTTTGTTACATTTATTTTTACCACTATATTTTTGTTATATTATTTTATTGTTACATTTATTTTATGTATACAAATAAAAAATTTATTTTTTACATATCTGAATATTAACATATTAGACTAATTTTTAACGCAATTATTGAATTCGTAAATAAATCATGACAGTTGTAAATTTCAAGCGGATACAAAAAAGCCTGAAATCAATTTGAATCAAAAATGTATTGGCTGAAACTGCCAAGATAAGCATAATTCAAATCCTAATCGGGGCGCAAATTCACAAACACACGACGCGTTCAGTGTTTGTGAATTTGCGTCCCGAAAAAAGAAAGTAAGTATAATCACAGATTGCAAAGAGGGTTTCATTTAATATTTCTCTCAAAACAACCTATCCTTTAATAAATAAATCCAGACTGTTACTTTATACTTATTAAATTCTTACATAGATGGTAGCACCAGAAATTTTAGTCTAAAATATTTTTAAAATGAAGTTATTTATTTTAATCAAATAAAAAATCTTCAAATATTTTTTTTTCAAAAAATTTAAAATTAGTTTTATTTATTTATTTATTTATTTATTTATTTATTTATTTATTGTTAATAAAAAATATTTATTTATTGTAATTGTATGTGTTGTTATTTATGGTAATTTAAAAAAATAACAGCAATAAAAATAAAAATTTTTATTTTTGAAAATGAAAGAAAAATATTTTTAATAAAATTAAAACTATTAAATCATTAATAAATCGAAAAAAAAATTGAATTTGAAAAATTAATATGTATGTCAGATGAACGAAACCCTAATAATGAAAATCCTTAAATAGACCACAAATGCGAAATTTCTTCATATTAAATCCATCTTAAGAGGAATTTTTCAAATTCGAGCATCGTCTCCTGTTTACTAGGAGATGCTTTACCTGAAAGCCATGACATTTAAATTAAAGCTCCCTTTTAAAATTTAAGACTCAAAAATGAACGAATGACATGGAATATTTAAATTAATTAAAATAATAGAGTTTTTGAAAAAATTATGATTTGTCGTGTGGCAGGAGGTATTTATTCATCTGTAATTACACAAAATTGGAAATTTTACTCATAGAGTTTTTGGGTACGGACTCTGTAATGGACGGACAGATAGAGGACAGAGACGATTAGCTTTTTGTCCAATGGTATTGTCGAGGGGGGACGGCTTACCCCCTCTTTTTTATTTTATTCAATGTGTCGGTTTACTTCTTTTTTCAAGGGGGATTCTTACCATGCATTAGTATGTAAATTTCCATCTTTAATTTCTGTTCTATTTCTTCTGAAATTTTATACTTGCTGTCCTAAAGTTCCCTGTTTGTCTTTGAAGTTGCCAAAAATAAGGTAAGATGATATTTTTCCAACATCTGTAGATATCTAAAAGATTATCTCAAACGTAAAATCTCCCTTGTTGTTTTGTTACTTCAAAGTGAACCATAAAAATTCAGGGCATGTTTCTAATGACGGTTTTCGTAATTTAAGGAATATTCTGGAAATTTAATAAATCGTTTGATGACAAAAGTGAAAGATATAAAGATCGATATTTTTCATTCAAGCTTTTGCGAGAATTTTTTCAGAGAGGAACTAAATAACTTATCTACGAACAAACTACACCATGCTACAGCTTCTCTTTTTATATGGTCAACATTCTGGAACTGAATGACAAGGCAGTGGATAGCTTAAGAGGATTGCAACATGTTTATCATCGCCTATTTCTTTTGTGGAGACTCAACAATGGAATGCTTAAATTATATTTCCCAAAAGACTGTGAAACTATAATACAGTAGAACCCCGCTAATTTGGACCCCATTAATCCGTATCTCCAGATAATCCGGATCTGTTTGGCATTTTTTTTCCCTGTTTGAGAAGGGATTATTTAATTTCCATAGCATTAACTTGTTTCACCGTCGTATTCGGAATAAAAAAAAAAACTTTTTCTGAAACCTTTTCGGAAGAATATCTTAAGCTTACTTATTTAAACTCTCATTTAAACCACACCAAACGAGCTACTTATGCTCAAGCGAAAGAGTGACCGTACGGCTCGCAAAAATATAGAATACTAGCACAGCAGAAAGTAAGATTTTTTTTATTACAAAGTAAACATTTTTACGGTCTGTAAATATTCAATAAGTTTAACATAAAGGTGATTTTTTTGTAAGTATGCTTTCTTTTATTTCATTTTTTTCTAATTCTTTGGATAATCCGGATTTGGGTCTAGTTCCAATTAATCCAAATTATCTGGGTTTTACTGTAATTCAGTTTTATAGACGAAAGAGGAGGAAACAAATTTAAAATAATAGAATTTAATGATTAAAGAAGTCTGCCTTTACGTTTTAGTAGTTCCATATTAACCCAGTTGCGCCTCAATTTTTGTTGTCTCAAACTTGTTGGTAAAATGACTTTAGAATGTTGCAAAATATGCTGGAAAATATTTTTTAAAATTACACTATTTTTTTTTTAACTTTTTGATAAAATGTAAACGCGCTAAATATGAAACCTGCATGATATTTGTAATAGTATAATATGCATAGTTATATGTTTAAAATATCCCTTAAATGGTAATATAAGTAAGTGCGAATTTGTGCGTCGCGCTTTATATATTGTACTTAAGAAATGCATAAAAATGCGCTTGATTATGTGATTCCAAAACTGAAAAAAATACGTATTTCAAAGAAGTCTATAAAATAAGATTAGGACATATTTATTTGGATCCTTGATAGAAAAAATTAAAAATGAAGTTACACTTATACATTTCGCAATTTTGAAAAATAAAAAACCTTAACTGCGAAAAATGCCTTCATTTAACAAAATACATCCACCTCATGCTGTAATCATTCGAAAGCAGATAACGTCATTTATAGATAATTATATCATAGAATATTCGTGTTTTAAAAAAGAGTAAAAATTCGAAAAAAATATTAAAATCAGAAGCATTCGAAAAATAGGACGGTTTGCATATACTGGTTAGTTAAATTATGGTTATTTGATAAAAAAAAATATTTAGGATTCATAGCAATGTTTGTTACATAATAAATGTTTTTCCTTCTTGTTGACTATGTCGTAAAAAAATAAAACAAAAATCATAAAAAAACAGGAGCTTTTGTATTTTATCGAGAAAAAAAAATCAAAGAACTAAGTTTTCCGTTTTGAGTCACAAATCGTATTTACGTATTTTAACAGAATGTTTTTGCAGTAATACATAAACTGCAGATATTGAAACAGAAGTAATATTTTTAAATTATCAATTGATGTATATAAAAGATGTTTTTAAGCAGCTATTTTTGTTTATAAGTCTCTTTGTGTATTTTTAATGCATAATAGTTTAAAATGGAAATTTTTGTGGACAATAAAAGATTTATATGTTGAGTACAAAGCAACATTGAAAGAATGAGCTTTTTTGATTTAAAGTAATACAAGTAAAAATGGAAAAAGTAAACTCTCAAAGGAACGTTTTACAGTTGAATCAAAACTGCTAAAGTTTCTAAATGAAATCGAAACCACTTCACTTTTTTCCCATTTTAAAGGAATTTTATTTTGCGATCGAAAAGGATTTCATCCCCTTTTTTTTCGAATAGGAGACATTTTATTTCAGAAAAAAAATTCAATTTCTTACATTTTATATACGATCTCCAACAAAGCGAGATTTTTCGTTTCTTTTTCTTTTCTCACTCTCTCTGTTTGTTTTCTTTTTTTTTAGAAAGAGACAAACTCAGAAAATTATATAAATATTAAAACAAAAATAGATTAATATATTCACGAATTAAAACGAAATTTATTATGATGTTCATTAAATTACAAAAAGATTCGCTTAGAAATATACTACATTTTCTGTTCAATCCATGATGTAGTGTAGTAATTTAATAGGAATGTAACAGAACATGATTTTATGAAGTATGGAGTTGCTTTTTAACCTTTCACTGCACGAGTTTTTCTATTTTCTGAAGAAAAAAAAATTATTTTTAAATCTATATATAGGTCAAATAACGTAAAAAATAGTAATAAAAATTAAATTTAAAATTAATAGTTTATGGCGTGTGCCCTGTACAAGATTAAAAGTTTTTAAATTGCAATTAAATGGTCTGAAAATATTCAATTTTATCGTCTCAACACTGTACAATATTTTTTATATCAATATTTTTAAGTATTCAGAGAAACATTTAACAGTAAATTTTGACTTAATAGCTTGATGGAATTTTGTTGTTGTTGTTGTTCCTAAAACTAAATGCTAATTTTTTGTCAAATGCAGCCATCTGACATCGCCAAAAAAAGTCTTAACACTGTACAACATTTTTTGTATCAATATTTTTTGTATCAATATTATTTTATTCTTTGGACTGTTTTGAAAAGATACATCGATCGTGTTATCGAAATACATGGTATATAATGAGAATTACAGCTTTTTTTGTTGTTGTTGCTAAATGTATGTGCCAGTTGTGGCAAACCGTGCAGTAAGAGGTGGTTTCAAACACTTGAGGGAAGTAGTTCACTTTTGGACCACTTATTTTAATCGTAAAATGCCATAGTAGCATTAGATTTTTGGAATAAAATATTTCCCTTTACACGTAGAAAAACTTTTACAAATTTGTAAAGAAATTTGTTTGTAAAACTAAATTTTAAATATTTGTTTATTAAATTATTAATTATTATTTTTTAATTAAAAGGTAAATATAATTGTAAATTAAAACAGATTTTTAATATTATTTTTAGCTGTTTTAAAGAAGAAGTAATTTTTCACACTTTCTACTTTTCATGAGTAATAATATAATTCTTAATTTAAAGTTTTATTTCTGTGTATAATTTCCACGTGTGACATTTTTAAGGCTTATATTTTTTTATTTACTGCTATAAAAATAAGAATTTTAATTTTTAATGTTTTATTTCTGTTTTTAATAGTTTCTAGTGAGTATATTATTTACAAAACTGTCTTTTATCTCATATATGTCTATACTTCCTAAAAAATGCTACATAACTATGCCACGAGTTAGTTGATTTACAATTTTTTAACGCAATTTAGTAAGCACAATTTTATGTCAAATTCTAAATGAATCTGAAGTTCGATGAAAATCCATGAATTAGCTTGTGAGATTGACATATTGCGGCAATCTTTAAAAAGTCTGCATCAGAGTGCCACCTGTTGGTGATGAACTCAAGCAACTAAACTGGATAAATTTTTATCAGGTACAAACGGAATCTGAAGTTTCATGAATAAATATGCATTAGTTCTTGAGATACATCTATTAAAAAATAGTTAACTGTACAATGTAGCTCGGCCACCTATTAGTAGATTTACACTAAAAACTAAAGAACAGAAGTATATATGAAATACTGAGTTATTCAGAAGCTTTATGAAATATACTGGTGTGCAAAATTTAAAGACGAAGGGATTTTCAAGTTATAATTTTCACGTGAATATTCAACAGGAAATAATGTCATTCGAATAATTACTATCCCTTTATAACAGCTAGTCCATATAACATCTCATTCAAGTCACACATGGTCACAAGAGTCACAGTCACTACGGCGAAACAAATATAGGAAATTCCATGCGTCTCTTTTATGAGTCTCAAATGACTACTATATTTGACTCCACTGTCAAGTCACTGCGACTGCTGCTTTGTGACGAGTCACCAGGTGACTTTACAGCGTCGTTTTATTGAGACTCTCGTGTGACTGTCATTTGGAGGCTCAATTTCAACGTCATTGTGAATGTTACATGATGATAAATCACCAAAAAATGTCCCATCAATGTCATATGGTGAGTTTTCACCACTTCTCACTGTGGTTACTTCACAGTAGAGTCTCTGTTAGCATTTGACAAAGTCTTGTGACAGAAAGTCACCATGGGACTTTACTGTGTAATTATTTGTTTTTTATGATAATGTAATGTGACTGTCATTTCGAGGCTCAATTTCAAAGTCATTGTAAATGTTGCATTATTATAAAAAAAAACAAATAATGACACATGAAAGTCACATGGTGACTTTCTGTCACAAGCCTTTGTCAAATGGTAACAGAGACCCTCCTGTGAAATAACTATTGCGAAAAGTGGTGAAAACGCACCATGTGATTTTAGTGGGACATTGTTTGGTGATTTATCATAATGCAACATTCACAATGACTTTAAAATTGAGCCTCAAAATGACAGTCACACGAGAGTCTCAATAAAACAACAGTGTAAAGTCACCTGGTGACTCGTCACAAAGCAGCAGTCGCAGTGACCAGGCAATGGAGTCACATATAGTAGTCATTTGAGACTCATAAAAGATACGTATGAAATTTTCTTTTTTTTTTCACCGTAGTGACTGTAACTCTTGTGACCATGTGTGACCTGAATGTGATGTTATATGGACTAGCTTTAATGCAGGGATAGTAATTAATCGAGTTATATTACTTCCTTTTGGATACTCACGTGAAAATTATCACTTGAAAATCCCTTGAAAATTGACATTTTGGGGCTCGTCCTTAAATTTTGCACACCAGTGTATGTGCATTAGTTATAGATAGACGTATGAGAATATTGATGAATAATGCAAAGTAGCCTCCTGTACTATTTACACCAAAACGTAATCAGCATTAAACAAAGTCTGATCAAGGTCTAGCTAAATATTAAATTTTATGAACATCCGTGTATTAGTTCTTGAGATACAGCTATTGTGGGAATTATAAATAATGCAGTATAATAGCACCACCAGTTGATTATTATATACCAAAAGCTAAACAGGTCTAGTTTATATTGTTGCAGCGTATATGGGGTTCTTTCGATCTTATGGTTAGAGAACTTCAAACTCTTGTCTCTTAGAAAAGTAGAAAATAATTTATTTATAGATCTGCAGAACAACAGAGTCTTCGAAACTCACAAATATTACCAGATATTCAAAAATAACTGCTCAAATCTATCGTACAAGTATAGCTTTAGATCCCAGAGACTCTTTATACAACGTCTCAACACTTAATAACATTCAAAACAACATAAATGAAACTCAAGCAAACTTGCTAACAAACGCCTTGTTCACTCAATGACTGACTGGTAAATAATAACAACAGCTCGCATCGCTTCTCTTCTTAAAAAGGCTGGCAGCAGGTGCTGGAAATTTCTAGAACCATCTCGAAAAAACTGGAAAACCACGGAGCAACATTCAATGTATCAGCATATCTAAAGGGGGGGGTTACCATAAATAGGGAAGGGTTACCATCGACAACAATCGCCAAGTTTGTCTCCAACTTGGCGATATATCGCCAAATTTGGCGACCAAAATTAGTCGCCAAAAGTGACGCCAACTTGGCGATATCTCTAATATTTCGCAAAGCTGCCATAGACATACACTGAAAATAATGGACAAGTTTGCTTGATAGCAGAGACAATGTAACAAAAACTAATATTAATAAAGAAATGGAGCTTAATAAGATTATTTACATTATTTTACAGTACAAACACTAACTATTTACAAAATTCGTAACAATATCAATATGTAACTTAATGTAAAGTTTTGTGAAATTGTGTGCTTTAATTCTTAAATTACCCCCACAATATTTGTCGCATACAGACTAACAGAGTGACAAAATGACAAACGGACTCGCATACAGACATTTTCAAAAAACCATTAACACGTGTTTAGGACCTTCTAAAACGTATTCATCGAAATTAATCGAAACCGGAATTCGAATTTTTTCTCGAATCTGTTTGTCTTGTAAAAATAGAACAATGCAAACCAATGACATTTTCAAAATATTTAAAATATTTCTAATAAAATCATGGATTTTTTAAATAAAAACAAGAAAAATCTCCAAGCAATTCGTAAAATAAATAAAATAATTGCACACTGCACAAGCATCAGACTTGTTATGTACTTTGTCACAAATGATGATAAAATTGCTATGCATAGTTTTGTTCCCATAAAAGTTTCTTTTTAGAATGTCGTGAATAACTCTAATATTAAATGACTATTAAAATATATATTTCGATTTAAAAATTGTCTGCTTCAGCGTGTTTATTGATCATTTTTCTATAAATCTACAAATTTTCATATTTTATGTACAATAGGTTTTACAATTAATAGGTCACTAAAAATTCATTTAAAATGTAAGCGTAAGCGTTAGCAAATATTTTTTAGAGTAGAAAAATAATTTTTTTCTTTTTATTGAATTTTGGGAAAGAATTTTTCACATTATAAATATTTTTAGAACACCCCCAGAAGAGTTTATGTAACTTACTTTTTTATTATATTTTTATTATAATTTTGTGTACAAAACAACTACTTTAAATTTTCTTATTACCAGTGTATTAGATTATGTATTTTAACCAAAAAATGCATTCTTATATACGTTAGACGAGGATAAGAAAATGCTACGCAATTTATTTCTAGTGCTTTACGCAAATTTTATGTTAATGTAATAAAGTCAAAAAATGTTTACAGGAATCTCTTCTTCTATTGGTATAGTTCCTAAATTTAGAGATTTAATCTTTTATTCACGGATTTACTTAGAGTTAGTACCTTTTAAATATTTATGTTTTGTTTAAAAAAAGTTAGATATATATATAAAACAATGAAAAGATCATGCGTGCAGCATAGATTGCGAAACTTTTTCTGATTATAATTAACTGTAACCAAACATAACAATTTATTATGTTGAAATAAGTCTACATAAACAAGGTTAAAGGTTCAACTCCGGGAGAAGTACAACTAAGGACTGAAACATTACTAGCCCAGAAAGTGATGCACATAATTCCTTTCAAGTTTACAAACAGGTAAGTGTTTACAAAGTTTATTGTACTGATTATTTACAGTTATTTTCAGGAGAATAAGTTCATAATCAATGAAAGTTGTTATGGAAAATTTACATATTAATGACATAAATAAGATTAGCAGCTGTTGTCAGGATGACATTTTGGAATTTACATTGATTATAATCAATAAATTTACCAAAAACTATTATTTTAGAGGAGAAGATTTGGATTACTGAATACTAAGGGTATCCATGATGACAATGGTGTTGACTGTACTTTTCTAACGTTAAAAGGTGAAGATTAAGACATAATTTAAGAGTTAATGCAGTGAATTGCTTATGTGGCAATACAGGGCTGTTTATGTTGTTGAGAAATTCTTCTTAAAATCTTAGAGGTATGATGGAAATGGCCTGTAATTTTCTAAAACGGAAAAATTTTAAAAATTCTCAGCAAACTTTGCTCTCATATACATAGAGTTTAAAAATTCTATCAACAAATTGAAAGGGATACAAGGCATCAAGAGGATGATAAATTTCCATGATGAGATCGCAAACCTATTTATTCACAAGTATAGAGTGTTTTATCCAAACCGAATTTGCATTGACGATAATAACTTTTTAAAAAAAACTAGTCGGAAGTCCCAAAACTTTCTTCTATATCATACATGTTAATACTTCCTGGAAATAGCAGCACAATAGCACCAACGGATAGATTATATATATCAAAATCTAATCAGCAACAAATTATTTCTACTTTTAACAGGAACCGAAGTTTGCAGAAAATCTATTCATCAGTTTCATAGATAGACCTATTGTGGAAACCGAGAATAATGCAGAACAGCAGTGCCACCAGTTGGGCACTATACAGCAAAAACTAATAAGCTATATTTTATGTCAAGATCTAACTAAATCTACAGTTTTATGAAATTCCGTGCATTATGTCTTGAGATAGAGCGCCAACAAAATGTTTGACACATACAGACATTTCCTAGAATCTACCAAAACCTTTTCAGGATATTATAAAACGTATATATCATTCGAAAACCCGTAATCAGAATTTTTCACGAATCCAATAATTTCTTCTTGTAAAGTTAGAAGAAAATAATAAAATCATTGCAATGAAAATGCAGGGATATATTCCTTCTTTACTATGCAATGCAATAACACCACAAGAATTTCTGGAAAAACAGGGTGCTTAAGCAATCGTTTGGAATTTATTAATACGTAATCTTAGTTTTAAAGGTACAGCGTCACGTGAACAAATTCTGCAACTATGTTTTCATAGCACATTTACACCAAAAGTGTGAATGTGTATTTAAAGTACTATACTTCAGTTTCCTGAAATTTAAGGCTATTAACCAAAATTAGGTTTGAGAAGAACATTCTGTATATTTCATAAAATAAGTGATTTACGATCCAAAGATCTATGGTAATTTTTCATCCTCGTGAGGCATACTCCCACCTCTAATATTGTCGGTCGAATTTTGGAAATCCCTACATAACTGCTATTTTTCCTTCTTTTTATTAGGTGCGTTCGTAATTATGTAAATACGTAGCACCTATTGTTGTCGCTCAGTCCGTCCGTCTGTCCGTCTGTCTGTCTCTCCTTCTGTCCGCATATAACAACGCAAAAACTACCCAACGGAATCATTTGAAATTTAAAATACATAATTATTACATAATTTTGTCGAGTTATTTCAAATTTTATGAAAATCGGATGGATAGATCAATTACAGGGACAATCAAAAGGATTCCGTTACATTACGGTCGATGGGGAAAAAAGTTTCAAATACATTTTAATCGTTTGAAATTTAAAACGTATAATTATTGCGTAATTTTGTCGAGTAATTTCAAATGCTATGAAAATCGGATGCATAGATCAATTACAGGGACAATCAAAAGGATTTCGTTACATTACGGTTAATGGGGAAAAGTTTCAAATGCATTTTAATGATGTTACACTCATTCGAACATAATAGAATTGGCATGAATCTATGAAATATATACTAAAATACGCATTCTGTACAATCTGTGATGCAAAGAATTTTTATTATTAAATTACAAGGCCACACAAAAGTATTCCACTGTATAATGTTATACGGGGAAACATGGTTTGCAACGTGGTTTAATTATATTCAACTATTTCACATTTTATGAATAAGATATACGTTGCTGAGGTGTAATAAAAATTACTTCCTGCATATTTACAGAAACGTACAGATTTCGACTACTATACTGTATCCGGAGTACGCTCTACTATATCAGTAAGATCTGAATATTTTTAAAACTTCGTTATCGTACAAACGCACCTCATTTGCTACGTTCACGTGCAATTTCCAACTTTTTTTGTTAATCGATACGTTTCCCATCGGGTTTCTAAGATTATATCTTAACACGTTATTGGAAAGTTTTCAGTTCTGCTAACCCGCATAAATATATTCTTAGCGATTAAGAAGTTATTCTAATTATATATATATTGGAAAGCCGTACCTTGGAAATACGTTTAAAAGAACACAAGATTGACTTTAAATCAAGAAGTTTAAATTCTAAAATTGTAGCCCAAGCCACTGAAACCAATCACCTTCCAAATTTTGAATCGGCCAAGGTCATGAAATCAAACTTTAATATATACAAAAGCCATGTTTTCCTGGAGGCACGGTAAACAAGAATAGCCGAATTTCTGCTAAACGATTCTAGTTCATTTGACCAGAATATACCACCTGAATCTAGCTCAATAACCTTTCACCGTACTTAATAATTTCTTGGAACGTGGCTTGAACTATAGGTTAAATTATGTTGTATATCGTGATGTTGTGTTATTTATATTACTGAAGAGGAACATTGAATAAATTCTAAAAAGTTTGATGCTTTATTTTTAGAATTTTTTTTATGTTTTTTCTGACTATTAAACTAACTTGTCTGTATTTTTTGCAATTGTTTTTAATAATTAGTAATTGTTGTCAGTGTAAACTTTTATCGCTAATAAAGGAATTTGAAATGACTTTTATTTCTAGAACATATAGGTTCTTTAATATAGATATGCGTATTTCGAAATCTTTAATTAAATTTAATGTATGAAAACGATATAACATGTATCTTTTAATTCAATATTTGAGCGATTAATTTTTTATATCAATTTTTTTATTTGTATTTTTTAAAAATCGTAATTAAAGTCAGTTTAATCTATGTTGAGAAGTATACTACAGAATTTGTAGTAATTTCGAGTCTTTGATTCGCTGCTTAATTGTTGTCGATTGAATAACATAGAATACAAAGCAGATTCCGGAACAGCAAACTTATTATTAACTTTCTCGTACATATGAAGTTCTATAACATCGAAATTGCTTTTACTGAGAATAAAATGGTGAATAAAGTTGTACCAAATGTATTATACATAAAGCTCAAATAACTATTATAATTATTTTTGTGAGCATAAATAAATAAAACTTATGGAATTGTGAATTTGGAACTTAAATGTATTCTTAGGAGATTTCTATAAAATAAAAAAAAATAGAGCATAAATATACTCGGTTTTATTTTTACTTTTGCATTTCATTATAAAATGTTATATTTTGTAAAATACTTTCTAATGTTAATTTTGGAACTTGAATGGACGTTTTAATTCCAGAACAACATTTTAAGGCTTTCCAATTTTGAAATTTTGTAAAAAAATGTATTTCCTTATCTTTATTTTACCAAATACTCCATACGTTTGACCAATTCCTGAAAAAAATGTTAAATTCAAAAATATTAAAAAACCACCAAAATCGATTGCACTAAAATATATACACTGTACAAAAGTACAAAAACAAATACAAAACAAAAAAAAAAAAAAAAAAAAAAAAGAAAAGAAAAGAAAAGAAAAACAAATCAGCAAAGTTAAGGAGATTGTTTTGGCAATCGAAACGCCAGAACCAACCCCCTTTTTTTTACAGAAATACCAATTTAAATTACAGGTATTTTTACGGTTGAAATGAGGGTTGTACTGTTTGGGGATTGTATAGATAAATAAAGGTTGTATTATCAAATGGTCGTTTTTTTTCAGTGTATGTCTGCAAAAGTCGTTAACAAAATGAATAAGTAAGCTGAACGCAAGGACAACAAGTTAAATAGTAACGAATGTGACTTTAAGGCTTTGAAACTCTTCCTAACACGTCCAGAAATTCTTAATACACTTTTATTTTTTTAAGACCAAAAAAATATATATAAAGCAATTTAGGAAACGCATAACGCATCTAAAGACCAGCTTCAACCCTTCGTAGACGTAGATTTCCTCGAATTCTCTGCATACCTCTGTACATAATCTACAGATATACAAATATGTCCTACATAATCTACAGATATGTACGTATGCCACATGTTAGTCTAAAACTAATCATAGATACAAAACGCGTATCACTGTGATGTATCTTCAGCAATTCCCATCATCCGACGGAAATGCACTCTAATAATTTTGTAAATACTGACACAAGCATCATAACTGAGAAACTGAGGCTAACGAGAAAGACACTCTACCTTACGAGTTACAGAGTAAGAATTGTTATTACTCGCACAACACATCATAAGAAAGGGGGAGATAATTAATTAATTCCACACATTAACACCATAATGACCACAAACTCTAATCATTTCGCTAGCGCATTTTATTTGCACGTCTTCCATCATCGCTGTCCAGAGCGCATATATACAGGTACATACAGAATTAAAACAGATTCACTACAGGCGCCATCTACAGGCTCTTTCCACATAACACTGAAGATATAACATATTAGGATGTAACATACTGGGCGTAACATACTGGGGCCCCATGACCACGTCATCATCATAAATAAAATAAATATATAACAAATTGACACATTAATACAATACACAATGTAAACATAAAAATATATAACAATAATATTACACAATAAATTCACATTTATATCTAGAAATTTAAATAATTTCACAAAGAAAAGTTAATTTTCATTTATTGGCAGTTTGACTAATTTGTGGATTGGTGTTTAAAGTTCACCTATGGCAGTTTTTAAATTCACTGATCTTACTCTGCTGTCAGAACTTTTGAAAATGTCAATTATTCTTGCCATTTTCCATTTCAACGGTGGCAAATTATCATCTTTGATGAGCACTAAGTCGTTTACACATAAATCTTTTGTCGGAAATTTCCACTTGTTGCGCACTTGCAACTGTGTAAAATAGTCCTTAGACCATGCTTTCCAGAATGACTGGGAAATATTCATAATCAATTTCCATCGATCTCGAATTGAAATTTTCATATTTGTAATGTCTGGTTCGGGAACACTCTTTAAATCTGATCCAATGAGAAAGTGACCTAGAGTGAGGACTGAAAGATCATTTGGGTCCTCCGAAATAGCGACTAATGGGCGAGAATTCAGAACTGCTTCCATTTCCGCCAAAACTGTTGCAAATTCCTCTTGAGACAAGATCTGCGACCCAATAATTCGTCTCATATGGTACTTCATTGATTTAACCGCTGCCTCCCAAAGACCTCCAAAATGGGGAGCAGATGGAACATTCGTAGTCCATTTTATACTCTCATTGTGCAAGTAGTTGCCGATTGCTTCTGATGCAGCGACTTTCAAATAATTCTTTGCTCCTATATAATTAGCACCACAGTCACTGAAGATCTCTATTGGCTTACCTCGACGTGCAATGAATCTTTTCAACGCAGCTATACAGGCGCTGGCACTCAGATCACTAAAAAGTTCCAAATGAACTGCTTTGGTAGAGAAACATACGAAGACACAGACGTACATTTTGACTGGCTTTACTCCCCTACCACGTCAAAGACTTATTAGAAAAGGTCCACAAAAGTCGGTGCCACAACAAATGAACGCTCTTCCTTGGCTCACTCTTGATGTTGGTAAATCAGCCATGATTTGTTTCGAGAATTCGCTGCGAAATCGTGCACAGATAACACAATTTTTTATTGCTTTACAGATAAGAGACTTCGCACCCACAATCCAATAGGCTTGCTTCACGGCAGAATTTATTAGCTGTACTCCTCCATGTAAGTATTTTAAATGATAAAATTTAATTAACAAGGACGTAACTGGGTGATTTTTAGGCAAACCTAAAGGATATTTTGCAGTCTCTGGTATGTTGGCATTTCTTAGCCGTCCACCAACTCTTAAAAACCCACGATTGTCCAAAACAGGATTTAAGGAATTTAAATTGCTGGTTTTTAGAAATTTTTCCTTCTCGAAGTTCGCTATTTCGTTTGCAAAATTCTCTCTCTGGACTAACTTAATTATAGTATCATGCGACCTTTTCAATTCCTCTGTTTGCAAAAACGAAGCTGCAATTTTATTTCTCTTTGCATTATTGATGAATCGCAAGCACCACACAAGCACTCTTTGCAATTTAGTCCACGATGAAACTTTACTCCACAATTGTTCAACTAACTCTAATTTACCGACCAAATATTCAGCAAGCTTGACCTTCTGCTCTTTCAATACATCTACACTATTTATTTCCGTAGACGTTCTCAATCTGTTCGGGCCAGCTCTCATTATTACTTCGAAGCCAAGCTGGACCTTGCCACCATTTCTCGTTGTTAACTAAACTTTCAGCAGCAATTCCTCTTGTTAGCATATCGGCCGGGTTGTCTTCCGTAGGACAGTAGTACCAATCACTAGGGCTGGTTTTCTCTTGGATTTCTAGAACCCTATTACCTACAAACAGTTTCCACCTTTTCGCACATCCTTTAACCCAATACAATGCAATGGTGGAGTCACTCCAATATACTACTCTTTGAATTCTATCCTTAAAAATATTCTTCACATAATTTCCAACTCTAGCACCTATTACAAGACCCATCAACTCTAAACGCGGCAAAGTTAATTTCTTTAACGGTGCTACTCTATTTTTTGACAAAATAAATGACACTTTATAATTTCCACTATTATCACAATATCTAAAATAAAGAACTGCTCCATACGCACTAAATGAAGCATCACAAAAAACATGTGCCTCTACTTGTTCATCTTTACAATCAACTAAACAAAATCTGGGAATAGTTATATAATATATTATCTCAATTTCGTTGCACCACTTAAGCCATTTTTCCCGCAAATCATCGGGCAACTCTTCATCCCAATCACAACCTGTTTCCCAAATTTCCTGTAACAATAAATTAATACGAACAACAAATGGCGAAATCAGGCCTATGGGATCAAAGATACGTGCTGCTGTTTTCAAAACACACCTTTTATTGTTTTGCAACGTTTCCCAAGATTCTATTAACCCTTAACTTCCAATGATAATTCATCTCTCTCTGGACACCAATTTAAACCTAAAATCTTCAACTGCTGAACACTTTCTTTCTCTATATCCTTAAAGCCATTTTCTATCCAGAGTTTTTCCAACTCTCTACTATTAGACCTCAGTTTTCTCAAATTAAATCCTCCACTCTTTAAAATATTTACAGCGTCCGAAGATAATTCGAACGACTCACTCACAGTACTTCCTCCAAAAAATAAATCATCTACATATAGAGCTGAATTTAACATTTCAAATGACTTAGGATTGCTATTTTCAAAATTTTTAATGTGATGTTTTATAGTAGCACTCAAAATAAAAGGAGACACTTTACAGCCAAATGGTAATCTTTTCATTCTCATGATTTCGTAATCTTTATTAGGATCATCCGAATACCAAAGAAATTTAAAAAATTTCCTATCTCTCACTGAAATTCCTATCATTAAAAAAGCTTTCTCTATGTCAGCATTAAACGCTATTTTATGTTTCCGAAAATTTAGAATAACATCAAGAATATTAGGATTTAAATTAGGACCAGTTTCTAGACAATCATTCAAAGACAAATTATTTTTAGATTTTGAACTACAATTAAATACTATCCGAACCTTAGTTGTTTCTTTATCTTCTCTAACAACTGCTCTATGAGGCATAAAATATTCTAGCTGATCCCTCTGACATTTCTCAATAATCCCGTTTTTCAATTGATCGTTTATTATTTCTCGATATTCATTAACAATCCAATTGTTTTTAGAAAAACCCTTATTTAACTCATCAAATCTTTTTTTGCCAAAAAATAATTACTTTCTAATTCATCACAACTAATTTTCCATAATAAATGAGTTTCGTACCTCCCATTCACAAATTTTAGATTTCTTTCAAATTGATCTATCAATTCTTTATCCGCTGAATTTAATTCTTCATTTTCTTTAATACCTAAAGTCTCGAGTTCCCATAAATTTTTCATTGTTTCATTTAAATCTGAATCCCTTATTAACCCACAATGTATATTACCCTCATTTATCTGTTCGATACTTCCACTAGCCACGTAACCAAAACAAATATTCTGTAATAGAAGTCGCGGATTTTTTAAATATATTTGCCCTGGTCTCAACAATTCATAAAATATTTCGGCCCCTAATAATACGTCTATTTTTCCAGGGATATTAAATGTATGATCAGCTAAAGCGACTGACTCAGAAACATCCACCTGTACTTGAAATACTTTATGTGGAATAAGATCTGTTATTTTGTTCACTACCAGCATATTTATATCTCTTTGAAAACTCTTATCTCGGTTAGAAATCGTAGTATTTACACACCCATTAACACTTAAAGATGAATCATTTAAACACGATATTACTGTATTCGTTTTATTTGGTTTCAATTGCAAACGATTCACGCAGTCTCTGCTTATTAAGCAAGTTTGAATCCCGACATCTAACAGGCACCTCGCTTCATACCACTGAGAATTTTTATCTTTAATCAAAATCAAAGCTGTACGCAATAAAACATTTTTTGTTTTATTTTTTGCCAAACTACTAGCGACCACAGACCTATCTGACTGACTGGGAGGGATGGAAGGAGAAAGCGCATCGTTACTTTCCCCTCTCTGATCTACATTATTGGAAACAGATGTGAAGTTGGGCGATTTTTCTTTACTCGACTGAATATTTATATTTTCTTTTGGATAGTGGATTAACTTATTATGCGGTTTTTTACAAAAACAATTTTTGCTCTTACAAACTTTTACACTACAATTGGGATGCAAACATTTAAAGCATAGTCTATTTATTTTAACAACATCTACTCTTTTCGGAATTGGAAGACTTTTAAATTTCGGACCAAAATACAGTTCATGATTTTCATTTTTGCATAAAACGCAAGTTTTTATTTCAGAAAAGAACACATTCGAAACTTTCTTTTGAAACGTTCGATTTGGCGATTTATTTCCAAAAAATCTTTTATTTTCATTTCCGTTTTGTTTCCTAAACACATTATTGTCAGTTTTTATTTTATTTTTCGTAGAAAGAAAAATATCACATTCACGACCTAATTGTTGCGGTTTAAAATATGATTCTCCCTGTTTTAGTCCAATGTGAGACATTAAATCACTATCTAATGAACCAAAAATCTTATCCGAAACAATTAGCTCACACAAAGATTTAAAATCATTCACTTCACGTAACTGACAGTAATATTCGAATGCTGCACTTAATCTTGACGCATATTGGACATAACTTTCTGAATGTAATTTTTGCGCCTTACGGAAATTATTCAAACACTCCTGCGGAGTTGGATGAAACTCCTTTAAAACTACATTTTTTAATTTATTATAATTACACAAATCTTCCTCTGACAAATAAATCATTATATTATTTGCTTTTTCACCTAACATATTCAAAAGTATTTCAGCTTTAAATTCCTCAGGTACATTTTTTGTTCTGAATGCTTTTTCCAAGGACTGAAAGAAAAGGCTAAATGACTCTACCCTAGATGGCACAGGTATCGTTAAAGTTTTAATGCTCTTGATAAAACTTTCTACATTATTTATTGACTCCATTTCACTTTTTACCGATGAAAATGAATTATTTTGAAGCGATTCCTTCCGAATATTAGCGATTTCTAACTCCTTTTCTAGCTGTGCTAATTTTATTTTTTCAAACTCAGAGTATTGTGAAGATTCTTTACGAACATTCGCTAGCTCTACTTCTTTTTCTAACTGAGCAAGCTTTATTTTTTCTAATTTTAATTTTGATTTGTCCGATTCTTTTTTAATTTTAATTTCTTCAACCACATATTCAACAACACTTTTAACTAAATCCAAGTTATTTAAAAAAGAGTCACTTTTTTCAATTAACTCTTTTAATTCAATAACTTTAGCTCCTTCAGGAATTATTAACCCTAACTCTTCAACGACGAGTTTTAACTCGTCTTTTTTCAACTTATCTATCACTGACATGATTAAATATATGAATATATTTACACTAATAACACAAGAAATCACAAAATTATGGAAACAACACTGCAAATCTACCAGAAATAACTAAAATAAATTTCTTAAAATAGTTCCTACAACTGACACAAAATCACTAGTTACGAATAAAATATACAACTCAATACACAACACTAATTAATTAACATAAGAAAACCACAAAACCACAATTTATACAACTAAACTAAATCTCCGAAAAACCAAACTACATATTACTCACCCCTTTTCTTCGCAACAAAGAAAGCGCGTAAATATTTTGCGCCGTTCTATACACAAACAAATCAAAACGTGTGACTCTTACCACCACTCGTGACACCATGTTATTACTCGCACAACACCTCATAAGAAAGGGGGAGATAATTAATTAATTCCACACATTAACACCATAATGACCACAAACTCTAATCATTTCGCTAGCGCATTTTATTTACACGTCTTCCATCATCGCTGTCCAGAGCGCATATATGCAGGTACATACAGAATTAAAACAGATTCACTACAGGCGCCATCTACAGGCTCTTTCCACATAACACTGAAGATATAACATATTAGGATGTAACATACTGGGCGTAACAAGAATTACTAAAGAACTTTTCGGTGCACGAGCATTTGTGCATTCGATTGTCATATGATAAAAGTGGTCTGAAAAAAAGAGTCACGTAAAACTCGTGAAATAAATAAGGATTAGAAACTGATTGACTTGTTTTTTATTGGGAGAAGCACCTAAAGCGAACAATCAGTTTCTAATCCTTATTTATTTAGAGCATGATATAAAGTTATTCCACCGGTCACCATTCCACACAATTAACTCTAGACCATTTGCTCTCAGAGCTGCGTCATCTCGATGTTCTAAATTATCGGAAAATGAGACGGGCATCCTAACAATTGAAAGATTAGTTGCATTCTGACGCTCTCGAATCGAAAAATGAGTTTCCCAAAATCCAAGCAAAAATTAGCCCCTCCCCTTTGTCCACCTAAGCAATTTAAAGAATCATTAGGATTATTTTCTATGCTAAGACAACCCACATCACAATCTCCTATTGGTAGCTGGGCCGTGTCTCCTGGTAAGAACTACTATCTAAGCGCGTAATAACACAACCTGCTCACGCGTAAAAAAGCGCATGAACATACTCCAGCAGACGATTTAATAAAACAAAATTAAAGTCTCGATAAATATTCCAAAAAGAAAAATGAACCTGTACACTGAAATAAAGATTTCGCAATAACACTCTTACTCTTTTTAAGAAAACAACCAATAGATTATTACTAAGTTAAATAAAATAATATAAAAAAAACTTTAGCTGTTAAAATATTAATACATTACGAAAACTGAGAATAAAAGTATGTTCCATAAAAGTTAGAATTAAAAGTCAGGGCAGGCAAAATGGCGCAAAAATCTTTTATTTATTACAGATATATACATACATATGATTTAGGCCATTCAGTATTGGACTGATTATTAATTGTAATTAAGTTTAATTTTTTTAATATAAATTCATTCAATCAGTTTTGTTAAATATTTTAATTCGTCAAATTTGACGGGTTTCAGCTCGTAACTTGTAAAAGAACTCTTATTTATTTTAACCATATAACACATCCAAATTATACGCTGAAGTGTTAAATGCTTAACTTTTAAATATTGCATTGTCATTCGTAAATCTAAATTATATTATTTCAATACAAATGCATAAATAATACAAATACATAATAAATGCATAAATACATAATTTCAATACGAAGGCATAAGTTTTTTCTGTTGCAAAAAAAAAAAAAAAAAAAAGATATTTATATTATAGTAGGAAAATTTGTGTATGTGAAACTGTCATATTTCTGTCAGACATTTCTATAACAACTTGAGATTATCATCTAAAAATCTCACAAATGAAACGAAATATTTTGGTATGAAGAAGCGCTTCATACATATTTATTGGTATGACACTTAAAAAGAAAAAATGACAACGTAAAAAGAAAAAAATGACAACGTATTTTTTATTAGCTGTCAAAGAACAAACTAAATAACGTCATACAAATGTTTTATAAAATTACAAAGTATTAAGGTTTTTTTAAATTTTAATTTTTATTAAAATATCGCAAAAAATATTAACCTTATGTTCTAACAGAAATTAAGAACATAAAGTGATGAAGATTTCCTTCAACTCGTTTAAATATGGATAAATATATTTGTTTAATAAACTTAAGAAAAGCTATGTAAAAAATATGTGAAATAAATGCTATACTGTTAACTCTCTGACCTTCCAGAAAATACGTGAAATTGTAATTTTTTTTAAACGGTATTTTTTCATGTATATATTTTTTAAGTTCTAAAAAAATTTGTTATACAGTAAGCTGTAAAATATTTAAATATGTATGTGAATATAAACCTAGGTTGAATTAATCACTATAGAAGATTTTAAAATCTTATTATATTTGATGAATTATACTTAAGGGGGCTCAGGGGTTGATCAATATGGAAAAACATGTAAACAGAGCTCTCGCTTCGATCCTATATAAAAACAGAAGTATTCAATGTAATTAATTTAAACTTTCTGATATTTTAAAAGTATGTTTGTAGTCTTATAAAATTACAAAATGAAGTATTTCAATGTAATATAATAAAAAATATAGCGAAATGAATGTAACACAATTTTCGAAAAAAAAATTATATGCTATATCACCAACACCAAAATATATTAACGTTGAATTGACTTAAGAACCTAATTTTTGCTTTAAAATGATCAGAAAACTTTACTCTAGAGAATGAATTAAGGATATAAAAATCCCTAAAAAAAAATTATTAAAAAAACTCTTAAATTTGAAAATTTTAAAAACCCCTAAAAAATACAACTTTTTTTCCATTAAAAATACTCAAAATATTAAACTATCTAAAATATATTAATTCATAACCTAGATAATGATGTTATATAGATGCAAAAAAATTAAGCCATTCCATCAAATAGATTTTTTTTTATTTTGGTGTTAGTCGTCAAAAATCAAGTTTTGAGAAAACGCGACTTACAGTAGAAATTACATGGATGCGGCTATGAAAGTGTTGATACATAAATGCTTATAACTCCGTTAAAAATGCAAATATTTTTATGCTGTTTTTTGCATTGAGTTAAGAATTAAATGAATAATCAAGTTAGAGCATAAAAAAGATTTTTTGAACAGTTTTCAACCCCTGAGCCCCCTTACCCTTGGGGACGAGCGATACACATACGTGCCGCTTAGATGCTTAAGAACCCTTGTTTGTCTCCACCAGATAAATTTAACTGTAAAATTTGCCTTATTCACTAGGAGAATTTTCTCGTTTTAAAAAGGAACAAATTTCTGTTTAAAAAAACCGGTGACAAAACATTGAAATTTTCGTAAAAGGCTTCCATCGCGAAGGAGTCAAATTATTTTATTGTATTATTTTTATGGTAGTGACATTTACAGCTTAGTGGGAGAAAATATCTATTGGCGCTGCTGAAAGGTTTAAATTAAAGTTTTTTTCACAGAATACTTAATATATATCGATTTCGTTGCATTCCTATAAGGAGCAGTCAAATGAAAGTGGAAAAAATAAATAAAAATGATTTATTATTTCAAAAGTGTTTGTCATAACTGTTAATACGCTTATCCTATACTGTGAAACAAGATGGTGAATGCCGTCATGAAAAATGCAAAGAGCTAATGCTGAGCTAAAAATTTTAAAGCAGTTAGAGACATACGATTTTTTCTTTTAGGGACTTATAAAATATCTTGTCTACATTCCGCCGCTAACTAATGTTTTGCTTCATAATTGAAGGGGCTACTGTTTCCATTACTCCAGGCTTGTTATCATGAGTGTAAGAAGAATTGGACTTGAATGTGTTGTCGTATTACTAAAGCTGGACATATTAAAGAATTGGAAGAAAAACTAGTTTAGCTTGCCTTCAATTTACTGTATGAATCGTTCTAAATAATCTAAATTGAACTGTTGTTACGCATCATTGAATGTGGAAGATTCCTTTATGCACATTCTGTATTTCATGAAAAAATATTATGATGTTTAGAAATAGATATTTCAACAAAAGGAGAGCTAAAAGTTTTATTTTAGCAAATTTTTATATACATATTTCATTTGTTAAACAAATGTTATAGAAATCATTTCTTTATTGCATCGGTTTAGAATAATCTAAAATTAATACGTCAATATGTTTTCATTAGAAGACGCTATACAAAGTTAACAATATATCGTGTATAGAAATTTTTTAATATAGGAGGACCAATTACACTGTTTGATAATATAACAAATAATAAATTCAGCTCATCAGTGTATACTAGATGTTAAATTTTTTAAATAAAATACATGTACTACTTACAACTACACTGTAAAAAAAAATTCAAGAGGATACTAAAAATTTCTTAGTAAATTTGTATTCCACAGAATTTTTTAGTAACCATTACAAACTTTTTTTTTGCAAGTGAAACAAGCATTTCTTTTGTAAACTGAACAAAAGAATTTTTTGTATAACTAACTTAAAAATTTTTATTATGAGACACAAAGCAAATTTTAGTAATAGCTCCAAAATTACTTTTAATAACCATTACGTGCAACCGAAGCGGAGGAGCTTCCTTGGAGTTGCATCCAGACTTCTGAAGCGGAAGATTTTCGGCAAAACCGCAATAGATAGCAGCACTAAACATTTTCATAATCCCTTTATTAACGAGACACTACAGACATTCGGGGTGTATTTGGGGGTGGCAAGTTTCGAACTCGGAACCTTTTAGCCTGGAGCCCGTTACTATAACCACTATGCTATCAAGGCCACACCAACTGAGTTTTAGTAAGAGCTATTAAAAATATAAAACTATTAAATCTATTCGTTGCTGACTTTTTTCTAGTAATTCTTACACATTTTCTAGTAACCGACTAAGATTACTAAAAATTTTTTAGTAATTACAAGGATCACTAAAGTTTTTTTAGTAGATCGACCTTTTTTTTTTACAGTGTAAAGTAGATTTAAGTAGTACATGTTATTATTTCTCATGTTAAGAAGTATTAAGAAGTTATTATTTGTCATGTATAGAATTTTACTTTATAATGGAATACCCTAATTATGTTGCATTGGCTTATAACTTGAGATGAGCAGAGACATTATTGATGTAAAATAGCTTCATCGTTTCAGTAATAGAAAGATTAATAATCTATTTTCGAGACATGGAGTGATGTATTCATTCCTAAATATTTCGTTGCATCGGATAACAGGCTTAAACCAGAATAACATTCTGAGAGGGAGTATAAATTCCCAGACAGAGACCATTAATTTTGTCATGATTGATAATAAAATGCATAAATAATAGAATATATATTTAAATATAAAATAAACTCTACGAAAAAATCTATAAGTAGACCATTTATCGTATGATATATAGATAAAAAAATTAAAACAAATCATATATTCCTGTTTTTTTACCGTAATACTTAAAATATGTACGAAAAAAAAGACCAAAATTGTAAATATTAATATTTTATTTATTAACATAAACGTAAAAAAAAATTAACGCGAAGCATGAAATATAAAATATTCTTACTTTCTTCTGTATGTACAAGAAGAAAGTATTTTATTTGGAAAATTTTCCAAGTTCACGATTATGTCAAATTTCTACGCTCTAGGAGTCAGAGATCCCCCCCCCCCCCACACACACACACCAAAATCGCTGTCAGTGTCGCTCTATTTCAAGAACTAATGTTTTTAAAGTTTCACAAAACTTTAGATTCAATTAGCTCTTGATATAAATTGGAGGTGTTTAATTTTATGTATATATCGCTCAAAATGATCTGATATGCTGCCTTTTCATAATTTTAGCAATAGCTATAGCTCAAAAAATGCATGGATTTTCATAAAACTTTAGAAGATAATTTTGAATATCAAATGGTGCTGATTAGTTTTTGGTAGCCAACAAGTGGTGCTGCTATGCGGCATTATTCACAATTCCTACAATAGCTCTGGCTCAAAAACTAAAGCACGGATTTTATAAAATTTCAGATTCAGTTAGTCCTTGATATAATTTGGTGCTAATTATTTTTTGGTGTCAATTGCTTAACAGGTGGCACTGATGTGCTGCATTAATCACGATTCTCTATATAGCTCAATATTAAGAACTAATTCATAAATTTTCACCAAACATCAGATTCATTTAGTACATGATATACATAAGTTTCGGTTCATACAATATCGGTTCTGCCTCTTACCCGCTTGCCAAATATCTGGTTAAGCGTTTTTCTTTTCTCTCATTATCCAATATTTACACTGTTAAGAATTCAAGTTCTTTTGTAAATTTCATTAAGAACTACACCCCTACCACCTCTTTGAGAATGGTTTCATTTGACGTTATATCTCTGTTTACACATGTTCCTGTTCTTGGAGCAATTCCATGCCTCACTCTCAGATTAAAAGAATTTAATTATACAAATTATGCAATTAATCATATTATTAATTTATTCAGCATTTGTTTAAAACAAAACACCTTTCAATTTTCTAATCAATTTTATTCTATGTCTGATGGTTTAGCTATAGGTAACCCCCTTAGCCCTTTCTTAGCTGATTTATACATGCATTACTTTGAGGTTAAAATATTTAGCCTCATCAGTTTTCCATTTTATTGCAGATACCTTGATGATTCCTTTGCACTCATTGACCCATATGTTTCACCTGTGGATAATATTTTGACTATTTTAAATCAAATAGATCCAGTCATTCAATTAACTTATGAAGTCGAAAACGACATTAAATTGCCATTCCTTGACGTTTTATTCACTCGTCAATTAACCTCATTTGACACTCGTGTTTACCGTAAACCCTTTGCCACTCTCCCCCCTCATTTTATTTCATGTCACCCCCTTTCTCAAAAATCTTCTGCTTTTCTTTATTTGATTAATAGAGCTCACTTAATTTGTTCAGATAACAATTCTTTTAATGATGAGTTAAATTACATTCGATCAGTTGCTATAGATCGCGGCTTCAGTTTATCATACATTAACGAATTAATTTCTCATAGTTTTAATAAATATTTCGTTGATACCGATTCTTCTGCTACACCGGTTTCTTATTCTAGTCTAATTATTTTACCGTTTCATCATAGCATTAGCGTTAAAGTTGCAAATATTTTGAGACATTATGATTTCAAAGTAGCATTCAAACCAGTCAATAAATTATTTTTTTCTCAATTAAAGGATCAAATTTCTCCTCTGGATTATTGGGGTATTTACAATATACAATGTCAGTTTGGTTTGTCCTACATTGGACAAACAAAACGTAAACTCAGAAAAAGAGTCGCAGAACACATAGGTTAGGTTAAGAGAAAAGAGTTGAAGAATTCCTCTATTGCCTCTCATTGTTGGGAGGAGGGCCATAATTTTAATTTTACCTCAGCCACGATTATTCAAAAATTCACTACTCTGCTTAATTAAGACTTTTTTGAAGCACTCCATATCAATTAAGTAAAAAACTCCTTAGTTAATGATTTATCTTGTGTACCGTACATCTCAACATTTTGGTTAGATTTATTATGTCATAACACCTCATTTCCGGTTTAATTCTATTGGTTGCTGAGGCAGGATGGTATGTTGGTACCAGTGTGACCGTTTTTGGATTGTTGTAAGAAATCTAGACTGTTGTAAGACTTACAACAAGCTAAATCAAGCTAAAAACTCAGGCTAAAAGATAGTTGTCAATTGTCAGTCTATTAATATACTGACCATCTGATAGATGGCAGGACCATCGAATTTATTTTTAGCTTGTTGTATGTCCAAATCTAGCCCAGTTTTAGCTTGAAAAAACGGTCACACTGGTTGGTACTGTGTTTATGGTATTTTGGGTTTCTGACTTGCTGTCAGTTGGGGGGTTTCTGTTTTTAAACATTTTTACCTTTTATACACTGAGGAAGCGAGCCCTGGTGCTCGTGAAACATATACGTCTGTAGCGTGTTTTTATTAACCGACTTCAAGGAGGAGGTTATGATTTCGACCTGTATGTATTTGTTGTTCACGCATAACTTTCGTAAATATGAACCGATTTTGATAATTCTTTTTTTGTTTGAAAGCGTATTCGGCCCTTGTGGTCCCATTCAAATTTCATAAAAATCTGTTGATTAGAACTTTTTAAAAAATTAAAACATTAAAATTCAATATCTTTTCGAAGCAATCGACCAATTAGAAACGTTCATTTTTCATGTTTTTAAGTTACACTTACATAGACACACGATCTTTTCAAAGTGTGAAATCCTAACTGGACAAGGTTCACATTTATTAACAGTGTACATTGTAAAAAAATTGACCCTTTTGCTGCATAATCACTCCCCCGTTTTTATAGAATATCTCTGTCTTGACCCATGAGAATTATCCACGATAGGCTGAAGTAATCGTTTTCTATAATAGCGGTGGATTGATGATGCAGCAAAAAAGGCCAAATTTATTACAGAGTACACTGTAAAATTTTTTTATCCTTTTGTTGTATCGTCACTCCCCCGCTTTTATAGAATATCTCTCCTTTGACCCATGATAATGCTCCATGATACATTGTTAAAAATTTGACCCGTTTGCTGCAGCGTCACACCACAGCTTTTATAGAATATGTCTTTTATGACCAAGGAGAATGCTCCATAACACAGTAAAGTAATCGTTTTCTATAAAAGCGGTGGACTGATGATGCAGCAAAAGGCTCAAAGTTTCTGTAGTGTAATTGGGACAAAAGCGTCTGTAAAAGAAATATTTGGGAATAAAATGCTGTCACTCTCTTAGAGAGGCAGCCAGGTATAGGTAATGAGTTTCAGATTCCTCATCGAATACGCCACCGCTCATTTCCGATTACAGTGTCACTGTGAAAAATGTGACCCTTCTGCTGCATCGTCACTCCCCTGCTTTTGTAGAATATCTCTCTTTTTACCCATGAGAATGCTTCGTAATTGGGTGAAGTAATCGTTTTCTATAAAAGCAATAGAGTGATGATATAGCAAAAGTGTCAAATTTTTTACAGTGTAGGATTCCTCGATATGAATATGACGACACATGTAGCACAGTATATAATTGGTTGAAACGATTCTGGACAAAAACGAGTCACCAGGCATCTTGTTGAGCGGGCAATTTTCGTCAATCTTGTTAACTTCTCATACGAGTACAATCGAATTCTTCCAGGAAATCATCATCAAATTCCATAATAAAAAATGCCTGGCAATGCAATGCACTGTTAAAAATTTGCAACTTTTGCTGCATCGTCACTCCATCGCTTTTATAGAATATCTTTATTTTTATCAATGAGAATCCTTCATAATGCATTTAACTAATCGTTTTCTATATAAGCGGTGAAGTGATAATAGTACACTGTTAAAAATCTGCTGCATTTTGTTGCAACGCACTCCGCCGCTTGTATATAATGTCTCTACTGCGACCTATGAGAATGCTCCTTAATACAGTCAAGTAACCGTTTTCTATACAAGCGCTGGAGTGCGTAGCAAAAAAATGCAGCAGATTTTTAACAGTGTACAGCAAAAGTTTCAAATTTTTAACAGTGTAGTTGGGACATAAGCGTCTGTAAAAGAAATATTTGGGAATCAAATGCTGTCACTCTCTTATAGAGGCAGCCAGGTATTGGTTATGAGTTTCAGATTCCTCGTCTAAACGCCACTGCTCATTTCCGATGTCATTACGTTATCATTATAGGTATTAGATTGTTGCTGTTTATCGATTGAAGCATAGTGCGATTTTTGCTAAAATCTTTCTTTTTACTTTTTCTGAGTGAAGGGGGAGTACTTTTGACTGACTACACTAGAAAAGCATTTTACTATACATTAATATATGAAGTCATTTTGCTGCGTGCTCATATATGGAAGCACTATGTCGCGCTCTTATGTGTAAGGACACTTTACTTGATGGATTGTCACCTTTTGATACCCACTTTCGATGACCGTAGGATTCGATGCAGACTAAAATTTCATAAATGCGATAGCTTTTCGAAGTGGTTAGATCTTGTCTGAAGAAGTTACCATACAAAGAAATTCTTAAGATTCACAACGATACTAACCGATATTGTAAGTGGTTTCAGAAAAGTTGACAATCAAACAGTGACAAGTAAACTGAATACATCAGAACTTAGCAAAGTGCGTACATTAGTAATGCATTGCAAAGAGCTATCGTGTGCCAGTACACATAATTATGTATTACGGTATGCATAACTAAAAAGTAGGAAATAAAATAAGCTTTTTAAGAAAAAAACATCAACCGACTTCAAAAAAGCGCTAAAAAGAATTAAATAATTCTTTAAAATTTTCTAATGACAAAACATTATCCAATAAGCACACATCGGATATCAGGTACCGGCATAAAAAACGGTTAAATTTAATACGTATAATTTAATATCCACCAAACATAGATTTTAGAGATAATATTATTTTACAAGAGATGAATTGACATATTTATGATTTATTTTATGAATATATACATATAAAAAGTAATGAATTAGTTTTTGAAGTTGGTGCCAAACTATTTGATGTATATTAAGAATTATAGCTAAATTATGCCTAGTACCATAATTAAAATGGGGATAATCATTATCGATTGTGATTGTTTGGCACCAACTTCAAAAAGTAATTCATTACTTTTTATATGTATATATTCATAAAATAAATCATAAATATGTCAATTCATCTCTTGTAAAATAATATTATCTCTAAAATCTATGTTTGGTGGATATTAAATTATACGTATTAAATTTAACCGTTTTTTATGCCGGTACCTGATATCCGATGTGTGCTTATTGGATAATGTTTTGTCATTAGAAAATTTTAAAGAATTATTTAATTCTTTTTAGCGCTTTTTTGAAGTCGGTTGATGTTTTTTTCTTAAAAAGCTTATTTTATTTATTGTATGTTAAACGTTAATTTTAATGATTATATATAAGTGTATTTTAATTTTTGGTGTACATCGCAGTACTGCGTTTTTTGTCGACTTTGCAATAGCTGTAATTTGAAAACTAATGCATTGACAGATTTAACTATTGCCTAATAAAAAAATTATCTTGAATACTTAGGATTAACAGGTGGTGCAGTTATGAAGCATTTTTTAAGATTTCCGCACTATCTCCATCTCAGAAACTTAATGCACAAACTTTCATCAAACTTCAGATTTATTTAGAAGCTGATATGGATTGCTGTGGACCAGATTTTGATGTCAATCACCTGAGCGGTGACGCTTTTATGCAGAATTTTTTAGGAAGTATGAACATGAATCAGATGGAAGAAAATTTTGGGATTGCCACATCTGATTAGTTTCAAATACGTAGCTGTTATCACACACTTGTCTGCTCTGATAAAAAGTATTTATTCAAAAAAGTGTAAATCATTATACTCACATCAAATGGAGTATGTTTAGATCAAAAACGAATATATACTTTCTCAAATTTGAAGCACCACATGTTATCAAGGCCAAATAAAAGGACAACTTTATACTCCTGTCATCGTTTATATCTGTAATTACGACATAAAATATGTATATTGATGTAAATATTAAATTATGCACATTATTTTAAAATAATTTAAAAGTGCTTCAAATAATTCTCTTATCATAAAAATATTAGATTTGGGTTTCCTGCTAATACTTTTGCGATTTTTCTTAATAAAAATAATTAAACGTTTCTTGTTAATAACTTTCAATGAGAAATAAATGCCAGTATATCCATGCTTTAATCTGAAGGTTCATGGAGGCAGTGCAAAATGATTCATATTTAAACACAACCGTGAAATTAAAAAATAAGTTCACATATTCTTCAATTTAGATCACAGCTATTTTAAAAAATTGAATATTTTTACTCAATTTTGAGAATCCAGTTTTTTCAGAAGGTGTATAGTGACACACTCTTTAGGAATATATTAAAAATATATAATAAATATGTTTGACCTTATAATTATCACCATTCATTTGATACGGATAAAAATTAGGCGGCCGACAAAAAGAATCAAAGAAAAATAATAATATTTGGAAACATCCTCTACATTAAAATGCTCGAAATGATTTATTGTTGCACAAAAGTGTATTGATGCAGGAGGGACCTATTTTTAAGAATACTAGGCAATTGTACCAATTCGCTCAATAAATCTGACCTTTTGAATAAAGGGTCATTACTTACGAATCCAACCATGTACATTCTTTTGTGAAACTTATGCGAATTTCGTAATGCCACTTTTGTGACATACCATCTGACAGCTACAATAAGCAATTTTAGGCAATCGGCGTTTACCATGATGTTGTGATTAGATGTAAAAATTGAAGGAGATGAAATAAAGCTTCAACAGTGAAGTACTGAATATGAATTTGAGCTATTATTTAGATTATATTACTCGTAGTAGAGTAAAAGAAAGTTGGGAGAAGAACAAAAAATGAGATATGTTCCATGAATTTAACATCAAACAATGATTTAACAATGTTGTTTTTGGCTATAGGCGACATTGCAAAAGGGTAGAATACGTACTAGACTCATTGGAGAAGGTCGTCCTAACTGTACGACGTCTCAAAAAGTTCGTTATATTGTTATTTTGGCAAAATAGAACCGGCACAGCACTGGTCAATTATCATTTCAATTTTGTGTTAACACAGGAACTAAAATATCACGGAAAACCGTTGCGAGAGATTTAAAAAAGGGTGGACGGTAATGGGTGGATCGCAATTGAGCTGATTGCGACTAGTCTACTGTGTCCTTCTCAGATGAAAGTAGGTTCATATTATAAACGGCAAAAGTGAAACTGAATCAGAAGTTTAAGCTAAAAAACGTGTTATATTTTCACATGCAATTTGTTAAAAATAATTTAAACATTCTATTTGGAGTCAACCTTCGTTTAAATTTTTAAACGCTTTTTTATGCATGATGTTTGTTATTTTTTTTCTAATTTTTCGTCTTTAAATTTTTTACTAACGAATAGTTAAAGAAATCAGGTGCACACTTATCACTTGTCTTTTTTTATTTATTTTACATTAGTTTTGTTTTGGCAAATTTGAAAAAAAAAACTTACTACTGTATGTACGATTTTTGAAAAAATAAGTTAGATCAACTTTAAAATAAATATTGTTAATATTTTATAACTTAATATTCAAAAAATTGGTGAAACAAAACTAAAATTATATTTTCCTCTTTAAAAAAAGGACAAAAATGTAATCTCATGGATAATGTTTCGAATTGTAACGATTTTAACTTACTGCAATTAAAAAAATATTAATGAGTTAACATTATTTTTAACTATATGAGAAATTTTAGGATGTGATCTTGTTTGCAAATTATATGGTTAACCATGACAAGAAAGAAAAAATAAATTAAATTCTAACTCAATAAAAATATTTTGTTCCTAGAACTTTTAAAGTAATATTTTTCTTGAAATGAACACATTTCAATTTGTGTTCCTTAAAACCTGACGAATTATTTAAGCGGAAATAGCTCAGTAAATTTTGGAAAAATGAAGATCCGTTTTTTGTGACTAATTCAAAAATTGATGCAAATTGTTTGCAAATTATATGGTTAACCATGACAAGAAAGAAAAAATAAATTAAATTCTAACTCAATAAAAATATTTTGTTCCTAGAACTTTTAAAGTAATATTTTTCTTGAAATGAACACATTTCAATTTGTGTTCCTTAAAACCTGACGAATTGTTTAAGCGGAAATAGCTCAGTAAGTTTTGGAAAAATGAAGATCCGTTTTTTGTGACTAATTCAAAAATTGATCAGGAAAGATTTTTTCTAATTGGAATTTTTAACCTACGGGGCCTGCATAAAAAGTCCTTCCGGCAGTGCAGGGAGGAAGAGGTAGCTTTCATATACTTAATTTTTTATTTATTTATTTTAAATTAAGTTATATTATTCAAACATACGAAGCTCAAATTAGTGGAACCCAATTTTATAATATTAAATACTAGTTTTTGTCAAGGCTGAATATTAATAAGAATTTTTAGAAATCGGTCATCTTTTATTCAACTTGGTTTTATTTTAAGCAATTCAGAGAGTCGCCAAATTCCACGATATCATGAATTGTATGCCATTTTAAAGCAACATGATGGATAAAACTATCTAATGAGCTAGGTTGAAATCCTAATTCATGCGCACATTCACACTCATATTGAAACGGATTAATATATACGAGTGCTGTCGCGGGCAAATTGATTATTTAAAAAATGTCACCCACGTTAGAAATTTAAACTGCTATATCTCAGGCGTTTTTTAAAATAAAGAAAAAGCAAAAACTACTCCGGAATTTATTATTAAGAGAAATACTTTAAAATGAACTTTTTTTCATTTCCTAATTTTTTGTTTGTACATTATTAGACATTTAAAAGATTTTTGACAAACTTAAATGAATGCCATTTTGAAACAAGAGGACGAATGAAGTTGGCCAGTGAACGCGGTCAAGATATTTGTATATACTATGTGCACACGGAGTTATATCCAAATCAGTTTATAAATATGCGCAATATCGCGTGACAAATTTCAGTCCGTTTCAAAATGTCAACCACACTTGAAATTGAAAGTGATATAACTCAGCCATTTTTCAAGATATAAATGAAACAAAAAATGCTCTGGAATTTTTGTATCAAGGTCAAACACACAAAAGAAAAATCTTTTTCAATTTCTTACTTTTTTGCACCTAATTTAAAAAAAAATAATTTTTTTAAATTTAATATTCCGCCTTTTTGAAACAAGATGGCGGATGGAACTGGCCAAGGAACTCGGTCCAGACATTCATATGTACATTGTACGCACCAAGTTTCATTAAAATCGGTTTATAAATACGCGTGTTATCAAATGACGAAAATCAGATCATTTCAAAATGTGAACAGCACTAGAAATTAAAAGTGCTATAACTCAGCCATTTTTTAAGATACAGATGAAACAAAAAATGCTTTGGGATCTTTGTATAAATATCAAACGCATAAAAATAAAATCGTTTTTAATTTCAAACTTTCTTGTACCAAATTTTAAATTTTAAATTAAAAAAAATTAAGGGGTCGCCATTTTGAAACAAGATGGCGGATAGAAGTGGGTAACGAACTCGATTCAGGCTTTAGTATGTACTATGCACACATCAAATTGTATCCTAATCGATTCATAAATACGCGTGTTATCACCTGACAAAAGTCAGATCGTTTCAAAATGTCAACCATAAGAAAAATTCAAAGTGCTATAACTCAATCACTTTTTATGATATAGACAAAATATAAGTGTTCTGGAATTGATGTTTTAAGTTCTAACACATAAAAGAAAAATATTTTTCAACTTTTAATTTTTTCGCATATAGTTTCAAATTTTTAATTTTTTAAAAAAATTAAAATGTCTGCCATTTTGAAACAAAATGGCGGATGATGCTGACCAACGAACTCGGTTCAGAAATTTGTATGTACTATATACGTACCAAGTTTCATTCAAATCGGTTCAAAAAATACGTTAGTTACATCATGACAAAAATCAGATATATATAGATATACCGGGTGTCCCAAAAATGACTGATGGATTTTAAAATTCAATAACTTGCAAACGGTGACAGCTATTTAAGAACAACAACATTTCATCATAAAACTTACTATTCTTTTTCATTGTGATTTTAAATATTTTAAATACAGTGGAGCATCGTTTATACGACGCCGAAGGGACTACCGAAAAACGTCGTATAAACGATAACGACGTATAATCGATTTTCACTTCCAAAACTAGAATAAATTTTGTTTTCAAGTAATTTTAATGTTTAACGGAATGATTTGCATGAATTTGTAAATTAAATAAACCAAAATAAACAAATAACCAAAAAACGGGGGGGGGAGGGAATTAGTAAGCAATTTAAATATGCGTACCTTTATTTATGTTTCACCGAAAGGTTCCTCATTTGCAGTACATCATTTCCTTTCCATTTCAAGTCAAAGATCAAAAACCCTGCGTGGCCAACTAAAAGTCAAAAATACTGACAACAGTTAGAAGGATAGTCTATTTGCAACTTAGAACAGATCGGGAAAGCTGACCATCCTCGAAAAAAGAATGACCCCTCCCAGAGTAATCTGTTACACGTAGGCTGATTTTTCTGACCAATCGAACACCAGCCCACATTTTTATAATGTGGAGCGCATTTAAACGTGCTCTTTGGAATCATTCATAGCTGCTAACTTCCGCTCGTTCGTAAATTACACAAGCAAAATAAGCAAAAATAAACCTATAAAAACCGAAAAATCGACGTATAAACGATTTTGGGCGTCGTATAAAAGATATATTTTTACATTAAAATGAATAGGAATGAATCGGGACCACATTAAAACGTCGTATAAATGTAAACGTCGTATAAGTGATCGTCGTATAAACGATGCTTTACTGTATATGACTTAATACATTGGTAAAAGCTTCAAATAAAAGTTAAAATTCTCAAAAAATGTTCTAATGAATAAACTAAATTTATTACTGTACATAAAAAATATTCTAAAAATATTTTAATAACTTGAAAAGTTTAAAAATAAATATTTGTTATTGGAGGCGTTTTTAATATAAAATATATTTAAAATTATTTCAGTGATAATAGTTTATTTTTGCATTTATGCATTCAAAAGAATTTTGAAAATATGCAGACTATAAGCAGCTGCCCAAAGTTTAAAATTACCTTTCCAAGTATTATTCTATATCAATTTCTTGTGGAAAAATAAAGCTTCCATTTATTACAAAAAATAACTTTAAAAAACTACATTAAAATTTTCAACGAAATTTTGAAGAATACTTAAAGAACTCTTGAAAAAAATAACTTAGTCACGAAATTATTTAAAAAGTTCAGTTTAATCAAAATATCTGAAAATCCTCATTCAGTAAAGAAAAAAAATCTAAATCTCAAGAATAAGTGATTGCTAGTTGAATGTGTTTAAGGTAATATTTTTTCTTTTTGCATTATTGACATTTAAAAGTTAGTTTCATGTATAGTGTAGATGAAATAACCATAAAGAATATTTGTTTTATTTTCAGAAACAAATTATAGATAATAGAGTTACATGTTTTTACAGAATGCATTAATGAAGAAGTTTTTTTTTTTCGGATTATTATACAAAATTATGTACTGTCTTTAAGTTTTTTTCTTCAAATTATTATACAAAATTATGAACAGTCAATCAAAAGTAAAACGAAACTAGTTGGATGTGCCAATCCCAAAACTTTCTTCTATCTCACACGTACATTTTAATATTTAAAAAAAATAGTTACTCATTTCAATGCTTTAATAATTTTAATTCAATACCATACCAACTTTGATTTTCATCTTAAATTTCTGCTTCAGTCAATTAATCGGAGTAAAAACGAATTTCCGTCTCTGCAGGAGCCGGTAGACAATAGAATGATAGTCAGATTTGTTTTGCAAATTGAGGGAGGACCTACTTGCCTTACCAAAAAATAATCACATACAAAAAATTTAGTTCAGTTCTAGAACTCACTTCATACACTTTTAAGTGGTGTAATATTGAAAATGGCATAAAATTCGCTATTTCAGCACCCCTTTCCGGAGGATATTTTATGAAATTCAGGGGGGACCAACTAGCCATAGCCATACACTTAAACGAAAAATTGGTTCAATACGATGCATAACTTCATATACTTTTGGTCGGTACAATATTGAAAATGGCACAAACATCGCGATTGCAGCGCCCCCTTCCGGCGGAATATTTCAAAACTGAAGGAGGACCTGCTTGCCACAGCCAAAAACATTCACAAAAAGTTTGGTTCAATTCTTTGCATAACTTCATACACTTTTTGATGTTAGAATGGCGACATATACACAGACAGACACCCAGACACACAGACATTTTCTAAAAACATGTTTTTTGGAATCTCTGACCCCTAAAACATGTAAATCCGTCGAAAACCGGAAGTCGAAAAAATTTCGATTACAGTACTTTCTGCTATTGAAGATAGAAGAAAGTAAAAAGTAAATCTATACAAATTGTCTTAAAAAATAGTTTTTCCTTCTATATATTTTTTTCTCTAATTTATAATAAACAATTATCTTAGATGCCACTTAGAAGATATTTAAACTAACTGTAAATTACAATGTTTAATTTTCATAAACAAATTATAGATGATTGAATTGGCTAATTTTAAAAAATTGTATTAATGAAAAAGTTTTTTTATTTTTATTTAGATTACATTTTTTAAATAGAGAGAAAAATTTATGTAAATTGCCATACAAAACATTGTTCATTGTAATTTAATTGTGTATTCTTTTAATTTATAATAAAGAAACAGGTATGTATATTTTTTATGCACTAGAATGCAAACGTATAATCACAAAGTGAACTATATATATTTCATCTTGTATTCTTAGTTTAAATTGTTTATACAAGCAAATTTGCGTAATTGATAAAAAAAATTAAAATTGTTTCATTGGGGTTCTGGCTTCATAAAATCAATTCATACTTTCCAATGAATTATGCCAAAAACCCGCTTATTAACCTGTTTGCTTAAAGTTCACATATTACATTTTTTTAACATGTAATAACCGCACATATATAAGAGATTTTTCGGAGTGACTGAAAAAGATTTCAAAAGTATGACATACCAACTGGTAGAGAAAAATAATCTAAAAACACCCATTTAAAAAATGCAGTACTTCAGAAGGTTGGAAATACACCGATAGGCCAAATATTATGACCATCCCTACATTTTTGCATAGATCTTGCAGACGTAGAGGATGCTTAAACAGATGGAAATAATTTTAGCTTGTATTAGGGAGTCGGAGAAACATTTTTTGTGCTTACTTCAGCATGTGATGGGAAAGGCGATCCTAAAGGAAAAATGATGGGAAAAGTGAAGACCTAAGTGACTTTGATAGGGGGGAGAAATTAAAGCACAATGGACGACTCAGAACAAATATTTCCGAATATTTGCACTTCGTGGATTATCCTTGATATTTCCTTGTTAATATTCGTCAAAAACAAAGTGATGACGAAGAAACCATTATTATACGAATTTAACTTTGACAAAGAAAAGTGTATTATCATGTGGTTTATTTCCTAAAAACAGTTTTAAAAGAAATTTTGGCAAAAACTTTTAGATCAACTTAAATAAAAAGTACACTTTTAACAATACTATTTTTTAAAAATAAGCATTTAGATACACTACCATAATTTTAATTTTTAATGAACTAATCCTATCATATCTGCTGCAACTAGTTTTTACTGACCAATTGAATGGGATCCAAATTATTATTGATTTGAACTATGATATTTTGTGTATAATTTTATTGAGGAAATTTTGCGACCAGAAAATCTGAAATCTTTTGTGAAAAAGTACTGGCTTCTAATTGAAAATAATACATTTGGATAATGAAAACTGATCAACGGGAACATGGTGGCATGCGTTTACAAACGAATGGTGTGAAAAGTAAACCAAGATATTTGGACAATAAAAATACATCGACGCAAATATGATAGCATTTATTTGCAAAAATAGCCGTGTCTAGTCTGAAAGAAGTCTTCTAGGGAATAAAAATTAATTACAGTGAAGATGGTGGTATTTGCTTGCAAAAATTTTGGCAATCAATTTGATACAATATATTTGGACAATAAATTTTTATTGTTGAGAATATAGTATAATTCGTTTGCAAAAATACTGCAGGATAAATTGATATAACACATTTAGATTGAAAAATTGATTATCAGATATTTTACTACACATGTTAATAACAAAAATTTGGTGTTAAATGGAAAATACGGCATTTATTGTCACGAATATAGTGGCATTGTTGTGGAAAAATGCTGGTGTCCAATTGACACTAATACATTTCAGCAAAAAATTGGTAGACTCATGTATGGTGGCATTTGTTTGCAAAAATAGTGGTGTATATTGGGAAGAAGACATTTGGACAATAAAAATTAGTTGTGGTGACTATCACGGCATTCGCTTGCGAAAATACATGTGTTCGATTGGAAACAACATATTAAGGTAATAAAAATTTGTTATCTAGAATATGACGACATTCTTTTAAATTATATTGTCGACCAATTGGATACAGTACATTTGGACAGTAAAAGATGAATTTCAAGGGAATCATTTGCAAAGATACTGGTGTCGAATTGGAAAGACCACATATGGACAATAAAAATGTCTTGTCTCAAATTTGATGACAATCATTTGTTGAAAAACTGGTGCCCAGTCGGAAGCAACACTTTTGACAACAGAAAATTGTGGTCTTGAATTTGGTGTCATAGTTTTTTAATAGTTTAAAATTTGCTCTAGAAAATGCAAATAGGTACTTAAAGCAAAATGTTTTAAGTCTAAGTAATACTAGTAATATCATTTATATCTTGAAACAAGTAAAAATAATTTTAAACGTGCTCTTTTGTTATATCTTACATAACATCATATCTGACATATATTGATTTATTTCTAATAATAAAGAAAAAATGTATCATTGTTTGAAACATATTGATATTTCATGCCACATATTCTCAGAAATTGGGGTTTAAAAATAAAATGTAAAAAAAAAACATGCATTAAAAATTAAAGCTTAGATAAAAAATATTAAAATTTTAATCAATAAAATGCGTGAATAAATAAATCTTAAACAATATCGAAATATGTGTTAAAATAATAATAAAAATATTTTCAACGGATAAAATCATAGAATTTAACTAATATACATATTTAAATGTCTTAAACAAATTTTATTGTTAATGGTTTGTTTTCTATAAAAAATGTCATTTTTATATCTTATTTTTTATCGTTTCTTTAGCTTTGAAATACGTTCTCATCACTAAAATATACCCACAAATGCCAATAATAATTAAAAATGAAATAAAGTGTTTTATGTACGTAAAAATATACATATATATATGAATGTGTGTGTTTAAATGTATAGAATTCCATCCAAAATATATTGTGAATATAAAAAAAATTGCGCATAGATTTTGTTTTCCTAAACATTCAGTTATAACAGAAATGTATTGTAATTTAAATTAGAAAAAACCCTGACATACAATGTTTGAATAGCTTAATATATCTTTCAAAACGCAAATTTTTGAAATAAATCATGTTTAAAACAGACAAATGCGTACAACACACTCCTGAAAATTGTTTTAGAATTAAATGTATGCAAACATAAAGTATTTACTAAACAACGACGAACGAATATGTATTTAATTTTTAAATTGAGGTCTTTTCAGTTAAGAAGGATTTTTTTTTATATGAATGTGTTCATTACTGAAATATTATGTTTCAATTATTTCTATTACATGTTGTTGTAACACTTTCAACATTTTCTACACATATTAATATATTTATATAGAACAGAATCAAATTATTAAAGAGAAATATTTTAAAACCTGTATTATGTCAACACTAAAGTGTTCTAAATAATTACGTGAATTTAAATAATAAAACGCTTTGTTTCTAGATAAGTTTTCATACTTATGATAAAAGAATTTAACAGTGCAACAGAATAAATAAAACGACTAATTTTATTTTAGTTCAATGCAATTTAAAAGTGAAAAATAACATATTATTTTCTAAAAATGATATTTCCTGTCTTAACATTTAACTACATCATTATAAAAAGGGTTTTGGGGCAGAACGAGTGGAAAGATTGTTGTATCTGATAAAATAGTTGTTAAATTTATTAATAAATATGCAGAGTGTTGTTTTATAATACGATGCATAAAAATATTTTTTTAATAGGGTTTATAAATTTTTTGCAGAGAATTATAAAAATCACACGTATGTATTTGGATGACATGCGATAGTTTAATGCAACGTTAATGAAGTTTAGAACTTAATAAAAAATAAGTATATTTTTAAAAATTCCTTTTAATATTTATTTAAAGATTAAAAATTAATAATTAGGCCACTGCAGTGAATGATTCTTTTGCATTAATATAACATTGAAACAAAAAAAATGACATATCCACTTTAAGATAATGAGCTAGAAATGTATACTCTCCTCTATATGGGTTAAAATTAACATTAAAATCAAGTTTTCTAAAGGAAAAAAAAACTGAAATGAATTCATAATTTCTGATTTTTGTCATTAAAACTGCTATACTGTATTCATCCTAATATTTCCTACTATTTTTAAAAGAAAAAATATTTTATTTTATGTTCAAGAAAAACTTGTCTAAAGAAATACAGAATAATTTGGTTCAAATATTCACAGCAAATTTAAATAGAAGGATGTGCTTGAAACCAACATTTCTTCTACATTATCATAAAAAGTTCATTTAAGCAGCATTATTGAACATCGACAGAAAATTAAATGTGCACTTATGTACAAAATGAAAGTCCCAAACGTGAAAGCCTTGAAATCTGGGGAACCAGTAATACCACGAAATTTGGCGCAGATATATATTAGAATGGGAGAAAAAATATGGCGACATAAAAATTTGGAAAAATGTAACTTGTCAATTAAGGTACTTTATACATCAAAAAGTATTAAATCATGAATCAGAGGTAATGTATTTATCTCGGGAAAAGCCTGTTTAATATGGCGTGTAGCAATCATGTTGTGCCATAAAGCCTCATAACGAGAAATCATACTGTTTATTGAGAGTGTGAATAAATATTTGTGACAACAAAGCCCATTCTTCCAAATGTACGGATTTTAATTTTTATGGGTCCTGGGAGAGAGGTTAAGCTATGCAATGAACCATCCTTTCTAGACCATCCGAAAAATGTTCTATAACATTATGATCTCGAGGTCTCAAGGATTAATTCATACGGCAAATATCCCCTTCTTCAAGCAAATAATCAACAATGTGATTTGTGTGTGTATTAGCATTATCGTCCATAAACATGGACGCCAGGCATACAGGATAGCGAAACAACCTCACATATGCTTCAAGGACCTCTTTCATTTCGTAATGCGTTATGGCAGTAAACGCAATGAAGACGTGAAGTGGTGTACAACAGCTTAATATAATAGCATATAAATAGATAAGCATTCCTTTGCCAGAAAAGCTGGCGATTTCTCTTGCGTGGGAGAGATGATAGCGAGTTTTCTCTACATGCTATTCGGTGTGAATCCTTCTGCCTCATGAATCTCAACTCATTATCAAAAACAACACGCCCCCTTTATTACATGACTCATGTCTTCGACTCCACAACAACTGGGATCTCCTGTTGGTTACAGCGAAATGTACTTACATGATTGCACGAATTTCAACCGTGAACTCTATGAGGTGATTGTCTGTCCTCCCATCTTCCGGTTTATACAGAGATGAGACCTTTGAAGTCTATGTGAGATTGTTCCGGGTGCATATTTCAGCTGTGTATATTGCTGGGACGATTACTGTTTCTAAACCAATAGGAGAGCGTCATTATCACGGTCAAGTACACGCCCACAAAGTTTGATTGACAGGAACTCGTGGACAATTGACGGTGCTAATTATAACGATAATCTGTTGCGGATGAAAGTGAGCTGACTGGCTGAATGGTTAGAGCGTCGAGCTTGAAACCGGAGGATATGGGTTCGAGTCCATCGCGGGCCGAGAGTCCGTTGGTGATTTTTTTTTTTAAATTATTGGAGGCTGTCTTTTATTAATAAATAAGATATTTTAAAAAAAAAATATTTCAATAAATATTCAATTAATATTCTAAATATCGTTCCAAAATGATTTATATATATATTAAACAAAAGGGAAAAAAAGTATTCTGCGAAAATATCCTTATGAGCAAAATTCTTACTTTAATTTTTATTTATTTATTTATTTTATTTATTAATTATATAAATTTATTTATTTCAGGATCAGAGGAAGTATAATTTGTAATTGAAGTAAATAAAATTCAGTCATTTTGAAAAAAAAAAAAATCTTTCGTACCTTTAATTTTTAATTACCGAGTACAAATTCAAACAATCCGAGTACAAATAAATAATAAACACACACGATCAATTGTCCACGAGTTCCTGTCAATCAAACTGTGTGGGCGTGTACTTGACCGTGATAATGACGGTCTCCTATTGGTTTAGAAACAGTAATCGTCCCAGCAATATACACATCTGAAATATGCGTTCCGGGTACCTACGGTACACGTACAAACTCCATGGACTTCTTTTTTTATAAAGAAAACATGCACGATTAGTTCCAATTAATACAGAATCACTGTCTTCAAAATTCAAGATCTAAAAATTTTTTTAAAATTCACTTATAGTATTTATCAATTATCACAAAAATAGTTCTAAAATAATGTATAAACGATGACAAAGTTTTACTTTATTCTCATCCCGTGCCCACTTCAGCCTATAGTTCCTGTACTGTCAACATTTTTCAACAGGACACATACATTTATAGCATTATATTTTCAAGGGGCGGACCACGTGGAGCAACCATAAGATGACAATATTTAACGCAGTACGAAAAACACTGTAGTTAAACCAAGCCAATGAATGAAACGCACACTTATTATTATTATTATTTTTACTTTCACACATTTTTCCGTTTTGATAAAATACTCAGATACAGATACATTAAATAACAATTATTATTTAAATCGTAGCAGCAAATGTAGATTTTGAAAAATATGAATACTTAATTATAGATTTTGCATGGATGATGTTAAAAATTTTAATGCTGAAATTTGTGCATTATTTCTTATTTTCATATTTATAATACTCCATTTTCAATTGAACCTAAATTTGAAAGTAAATTCAAAAATTTTAGCATAATTTGAGACTTTTCTCATTATAATCATCAAATTTCTCTATTTTTTTCGAATCACAAATTTCTGTGACACAAATTAAACTAAATTGAGGTTGGGCCTAAATTAACACATATAAACTAAGCATATACACAATATCAAATTTCTATTATAATTAATTTTAGAAAGCACGCGAAATAATATAAAAGAATAATAATTTTATTTGGAATAATATTTTTATTTATAACTTCTGTTCTAATTGTTATTTTTGTAAAATTGTTTTAACACTGAATTTGTAATTTTCAAAGGTACACATTGTGAAGTTTGTAAAAAAGAATTTTTTTAAACCGTTAGCGTGATCTGCTTACTTTAATAGTGAATCAAATTAATAAATACTGCTATATAATTAAACTAGTATACTGCAGAATTTATGAAATTAAGTACAGCATTAGCCTCAATGATCAAAGAATTGTGGGCATTTCAGTGAGAGCAAATCACCTAATTTGAAAGGAAAGAGCCAACCAAATGTTTCTGAGTTGAACCTCACTAAAGACGGCTCTACGCCCCTCAAAATAATTTAAAAATAAAACAAGTTTAAAATTGCACTTCAAGCGTAGCAAATGAGGTACTTCTTACTATAACGGATTAAAAAAATATATTCAGGTCTTGATGAAATATTCTACAGTATAATAACCGAAGTATTTTGTGTCTCCCTGTAAATATTATCTGATTTCAACTATATGAAATGTAACTTATAGTAAACTTCATCATCGTTTATCATTTTCATAAAGTGTGAAGTAGATTAAAATAATTGCAGTGAGCCTCAAACATTATTTCCCCCACCATACCATTATGCAATCAAACACTTTTGTGTTGCCCTGTAAATTAATAACAAATATTTCTTGCACCACGGATTTCACATAAAGTATATTTTAGTATGTACTTCATAGAAGTAGATCAATTTCATTATGTTCGAAAGAGTGTAAAGAGCATTAAAATGCACTTAAAACTTTTTTCCCAGCTGTCCGTAATGACAAGGAATACTTTTGATTGTTCCTGCAATCAAACTATACTTCTGATTTTCATAAAATTTGAAATGAATGTACAAAATTATGCAACAATTATATACTTCAAATTTTAAACAATTCGGCTGAGTACTTTTTGCTCAGTTAAATGCAGACTTACGGACGTACGGGTTAATGACGACTATAGGTGCTACGTTTTTACATCATTACGTAGTACCCTCCTAAAAACTAGTAGTCGGGGGGGATGGGGGGGGGCGCCGAAATACTTAAACATCATGGATATTCTCAATATAAAATATGAAAATAAAGCATGTGTAAACTATAAATAATATGAATCGCAATTCAAAAATAAAATTGAAACGTATATTTAAATGTTTTAAACACTTAGTAATGCTCGATTAATGAATTGCTGATTAACCAATTTCGATAAATTATATAAAACGCCAAATTACTCAGGTAGTACCGAATTGTGTAAAAGAAACATCCTTAATACTCTAAAAGTAATAAATATATTAATTAAAAGTTTACTGTGTCAGATTAAGTGTCTTATATTCAATAAAAAATATCATTGAATTGATATTTGAATGAAATACTGGGTTCTGAAAATTCGAAGAATGTGGGACATAGGATTACAAATATCTCAACAATTAATCATTAAGGTAGATCGCTGTTCTATGAAAAAAGAAAATAATAATAAAGTTATTATAAACAAAACCTACTTATGCGGAAAATATATTGTATTACATGGAAATTAAGAAAAACACAATTAAAAAATAAGAAATAAATAAAAAATTATAATTGCATAAGTTGATAAAAAATGCTATGCAATAGCTTTACCGCGGCAGTCCCCGAGTGCCACACGTATTTTTTTTTCAAATAAATTTTCAGTTTATCATTAGAATGATTTTGAATTCACTATTTGAACCATAATTTTCAATATAAATAAAATTGTTGAAAAGATAAATTAGCGTCTTAAACAATTTAAAATAAAACAAAATTACTGGTGCTACTAAAAATTACTGGTATATCTAATTAAATTAAAGAATATAGACAGTAAGCATTGAAAAAAGGAGCAGTCTGAGAAATTGTTCTCGACAGTATAATGTTAGCTTTGCAAATTAACTCTCGCACTTAAACCTGAACAGCTACATTATAAATTTGTGAAATAAGAATCTTTCGACAATTTATGAATAAAGATAAACCAGTTGAAATCGTGCATATTATTTTAAAGTACTTGATATGTCGACTCTTAAATTCCCTATGTTATTTCATTTCAGTGCATCGTTTAAAATTAAAATTGTCAATTAAATAGAAAGTATCAAAGTAACTTGGCATTATATTAAAGTGATTGAAGTTTCATGAGGAATTCTGACAATTTAAATACTCTCGAGTTGGAGCGTACAAATTTTAAGGTAAAATATTCGAATAATTAACATTCTCCTAATTCACAAATCTTTATAAGTTCTGCAAATTGTAATATTTGAATGATTGATCTTATTTTGTGTATTTTCAGAAGTATGCATATCGCTTAATAACGTTTTTAAAATGCTTTATTTGATTTAAACTCTTTATAGATATTAGTGGTCTCCCCCGCTACTTCTTTTTAAATGTTTTTACGTTTTGATTCGTATTGCTAGGTAAAAATATATTTAAATTTTCAGATCATTAACATTCTTGAACATCAGAATTCTTTATAAGCACTCCCAGTGTAGAATTTAAAAAATATATCTATTTGCTTCGACTATTTCAATTTTATTTATTTTTTTGTAACCTTGATTGTCGTATACTCTTTTAATATCTTCCTAATATTTTAAAATCTTTCTTCTTAATATCTCTTTTCTTTGTAACAGTAAAGCAAAATGTATCTTCCTACATACGGAGCGTTTTCTAAAAAATATTTACAATAATGAATAAATACATATATAAAATTGATTTGAATAATACACTGTCTGGCATGAGTATAAAAATTTAATAAAATGGCAGAAAAAAACAGAGAAAGAAAATATTGCTTTTTTATAATCCTGTGTTGCAATTGATTACTATATTGATATATATGGGTGATTCTCAAAATAGGGGACAATTTCAAAAGTGAAATCTTAAAAAAATTACTGTTAGCAAAATTTCTGAAAAAAATAGGTGTTGTTAATATAGTATTAGGTATACTTTACATGTAGTCAGCAGAGCTAAATATTTAAAAATTAACTTAAAAAAATAATTAGTATTTTTTGAGCCATGCTAATGACAAACCAAATTGCATGGAATAAATATATTAAGAAATTTTTATTTTCTTCCTGTTTAAATATTTTTTTCTATATTTATTAGCCTTCCTTTTCAGCAAATGGTTTCCATTTTTAGATATATACATATAAGGAGAATAAAAACATTACCAAAGAGCAAACTTTGTTTACATGAGCAACATTCTGACACTAACAATGTAAGAAGCTGTCTTAGTGATTTTCTGACAGATTTAATGCCTATTTTAGGGATAATAAGTGTAATACCTAAATTTATATGCAAAATTAAACTTTATAAAAGATACAATATAAGCAATGGTTACATTTATGCACATAGGAGTCTTTAGCATGGACAGAAAAACCATGCTAATGACACTGATATTTGTCCATGCTAATGACAAATTTTAATTTAAATAAGATTATGAGCCATTATATAATCACAATGCAATAGTCCTTTCTGGGGCTTTTTAAACACAAAAGTCTATGCAAATCAGTAAAATAAAAATTTTAATTATAAAATAAACATGAAAATTATTATTCATTCTAATGACATGCAATTGATGTACGCCCCTAATATTCAACTTCTATTCTTAAAATACAATACATGCTTCTATTTTCAGGCTGGGATAAAATGGCTACTTGTTACCATGGAGAAACTTTATATTTTCAAACTATTGTCAAATGTGAAAATGAAATTTTGATTAATAACCAGCTGTTATAGTATGACCTTGTTTTGAAAATAGAATATGGAGGACAAACTTTAATTCTTATTTTATATACTATAATTTTATTTTTAAAAAGAAATTTATTGGATAAATCCTCTCCTTGATTAATTTAAAGTAAGAATAACATTTGTTTTATTTTATAAACATGATATTAACTCTTCAAAAAGCTAGTATATACAAGGCACAGCTGCTGTGGACATCCATGCTAATGACATTTTGAACATTTATTCTGTTATTTTAAGGTGTTTTTAACTAAAAAGTGAGTAATTCTTGAGTGCAAATAATGAATAATATTAAGACAAACATATCTAAATATAAAAACATGACAGAAAACCTCTCAATTTTTTTTGTATGCCGAAAGACATAAATTGTCCCCTATTTTGAGAATCACCCATATATATTGTTTGGTATTTTTGCCATTTAATTAAATTTTTATGTTCATGCCAGACAGTGTACATTCAAATCAATTATATGTATTTCAATTACTTTGTAATACATACTACTATTGCACTTTAACTGTACATTGAACTAGGAGTTTTAGAGCATCGTCGGTATAAACTAAAACATTTTAAATATGTCAAACAATACGTATTTTTTACTAAATACTGTCATATATGTTCTAATATCTATGAAATAAGTAGATTATCTTAGTCTCAAATAGTATTTCAAAACACCGTAATATGGGAAGCATTTTGACAAATTTTTACTGAAATAGATTAAAAATATATGTAAAGAAATGAATCGTTCATGCAAATTACTAAAATATTGATTTTCATTAAAATGCATTGAAAGATTTCTTATCTATAAACTTAGTCTTGGAGTGTGAATGAAGATTTATCAGTGTTTTATGCAAATAATGTAAACAAAATGGGTAGTTTGAGTTTGAGTGAACAATGCTTTGAGGTCTATAGCTACAAATGGCTGTTACCTCGAATGATCCATAAACCACAGAAACAAATACAGAACACTTTATTATTACAAGAAATCCAGTACATACATTTTAATACACATCACAGGGACAACACCCGCACACCCATGCCGCTAGCTGGACTCGAACCAGGGTCCAGCGGTGTGGGAGGAGCTCACGCTACCGACCACGCCACTGGATCGGCAACAAAATGAGTAGACACTTTGTTTACATTTTTTATAGCCTCCCTGCTCATTTCCGGTATTTGACTTATTACTTTTTATTTATTAAATTGACCACAACTCCTCTTCTAGAAATCGTAGAAATAAAATTTAAACAGACATGGAACATTAAAAAAGTATTCCTTCAAATAAAATAATAATAAAAGTGCGCAAAGATTGTCATTTAAATGGAATCATTTCAAAATTCAGTTCATTTAAATCGATGTCTCCTGTTTAATCTAACAACTTTAAGGGGGCTCAAGGCTTCAAAACTTTTCAAAAAATCGATTTTTTTATGATCTAGTTTGGTTATTCAATTAATTCTGAACTCAATGCAAAAAACGCATAAAAATATTTGCATTTTTAAGAATTTATGTATCAACACTTTCAAAGCCGCACCCATATAATTTCAACTTTAAGTCGCGTTTTCTCAAAACTTGATTTTTGACGACAAACACCAAGATTTAAAAAAACTATTTGATGGAATGGCTTCATTTTTTTTGCATGCATATAACATCATTATCTATAGAATGAATTAATATATTTTAAATAGTTTAATATTTTGAGTATTTTTAATGAAAAAAAAAGTTGTATGTTTAGGGGTTTTTTAAATTTTCAAATTTGAGTGGCTTTTTAATGTTTTTTTTGAGTGATAGTTATATCCTTAATTCATTATATAGAGTAAAGTTTCCGGATCATTTTAAAGCAAAAATTAGGTTCTTATGTCAATTCAACGTTAAGATATCTTGCAGGTGGGGATATAACACATATTTTTTTTTCGAAAATTGTGTTACATAAATTTTGCTACATTATATTACATTGAAGTACTTCCTTTTATAATTTTATAAGACCACAAACACACCTTTAAAATATCAGAAAGTATAAATTAATTACATTGAATACTTCTGCCTTTATATGCACTCGAAGCGAGAGCTATGTTTACATGTTTTTCCGTATCGATCAAGCCCTGAGCCCCCTAAAGTAGAAACGAAAAAAATGATTCTTTACATTTGCTCTAAAACTCGCACATTGAAAAAAGACAATTGAAAATACAAACAGAAACGAAAATGATAATAACATTTTTAGAGCTGCGTACAACTGCTATTTTTATTTAAAAACCACAAAAACCAATACATTTTCGACGCTTAAAGGAGAGTTTATAAATGCATTGCTTCTTTTGCTGTTAGTGATTCTCGAAAATGTTTCCGAATATTTTTTATTGTATTAATCAGTTTTATGAACCCAAAATACATATTTTATAGATGGTATTAAATTTCAAACAAATATTTTTATGTTTTACAGAAAAACATGCTAAATTAACATTATTCACATAAACAAAAATATCATTTTGTTATTCTTGAATGTATTTACACAAATAAGCTGAAAGTCTTCAACTGACAATTGATACTAAATCCGATATTTCGGTCTGAAAAGATTGATTACTTATCTCATTAACCACTCGAAAACATTTTTAAAAAAATGATTGTCGGCAAACATAATTTTATTTTTTAAAATCTCTGTAATATAAAATTTTTTATTGAACAACATACATCTGACTTGTATGCTCGACTTGAAGCCTGCTTGTTAGTCATCGTCAATATGCAGGGACGACATAGCACAAGGAAATTTTACAACACAAGATATATACAACCAGGAGCTCCACACAAAGTGTGCGTGCAATGGAGCCAGTGGGATTCGAACCCACAGCCTCCTACGCTCGAGGGTGATTAGCGGCGTGGTGCTTTGACCACTCAGCCACGGAGACCCCTGTAATATTACTTGAATACATTTGTTTCCGAGGTGTAGATATAGAACGCTTTTTGTGAGTCAAGTGGAGAAAAAATATTTTATATTTTCGTACATGGCAGTCTCATACTTTATTACTTGATTATCTTATAATTCCGTATATTATGTAATTCTTGTCTTTTTTTTACAGTGTAATGTTAAACTGGGAAATAACATAACATGAAAGAAAAAATCATGCTTCAAGTATAAATCAAGAAATACTTACCAACACATTTAGAATTATATAAGAAATCTGTACTGTTTAATAAGTTAAAATATTCTGTCTGTTTCATCCATACGGAAACGCATAACTGGTTTGAAAACCCGACTTCAGCATCTCCCATTCACAATCTGAAAATTAACTGTATTTTTTCAGCAGCACTGTCTTGATATGTAGATTAGTATGTATTAATTATATGCATGCCTAAATTTAGTTTATTTAATGAGTACATCTAACTCAATTGAAAAAGCTACTGCCTCTAGTGAGGAGACAGTACGTGAATACTTTCGTGCGGCTATGTGTATGACGCATAGAATCAATGTAAAAATATCTCGCGATTTTACAAAGATTGTACTGCAGATAGAATTCACTGTATTTTAAAGTAAAAATTTCCGTCAATTCCAGAAAATTTTACGTTTTTTGGAAAATTTACAGTAATTTACGAGAATTTTTTTTTTGTGAGAAACCAGCGAATTATACTGTCGTCCCAATACCAGTACAATCCCCATAAATACAACCCCGTTTTACAATATATAAACGAGTAAGATGCAAAATATTTGCAAAATTTAAAAGTATATATCCAATTTTAAAACGCACACTCCAGCAATTAGTAGTCAAAAAAAGTACTGTAACCAATTTCTTTTACGTGTTCCTGTAAATAAATAAAAAATCATGTGAATGTCCTTTCATAACGTAATCGTTGTGAAATTCTGTGATTTATATCAGTTGCAATACATTTGAAATAGCGTAATCTTATATAAATTTAACTTTTCAAAAAAATGTATAACCGACTCCAAAGAAAAGCGCTAAAAAGAATTAAATAATTCTATAAAATTCTCTAATGACAAATCGTTATCCATTAATCACACATTGACTATCATGTACCGGTATAAAACGGTTAAATTTAATATATAGAATTTAATATCCACCAAACATAGATTTTCCAGAGAATATTTTTTACCAGAGATTAATTTACATATTTTTGATTTAATTTTTGAATATATACATATAAAAAGTAATGAATTACTTTTTGAAGTTGGTGTCAAACAATCATAATCGATAATGATTTCCTCATTTTATTTAAGGTACTAGACATAATATATCCACAATTCTTACGATACTTAAGATAGTTTGGCACCAACTTCAAAAAGTAATTCATTACTTTTTATATGTATATATTCAAAAACTAAATCAAAAATATGTAAATTAATCTCTTGTAAAAAATATTCTCTGGAAAATCTATGTTTGGTGGATATTAAATTCTATATATTAAATTTAACCGTTTTATTTCGGTACATGATAGTCAATGTGTGGTTATTGGATAACGATTTGTCATTAGAGAATTTTATAGAATTATTTAATTCTTTTTAGCGCTTTTCTTTGGAGTCGGTTATACACTTTTTTGAAAAAGTTAAATTTATTTCCTACTTTTTAGTTATTTATACCGTAATACATAATTATGTGTACTGACATATGATGGCTCTTTGCAACGCATTTCTAATGAACGCACTTTGCTGAGTTCTGATGTATTCGTTTACTTGTCACTGTTTGATTGTCAGCTTTTCAAAAGACACTTACAATATCGGTTAGTATCGTTGTGAATCTTTAGGTTTTCTGGATGTGATAACTTCTTGAGATCTGGCACGACGAAAAGCTACCGCATTCATGAAATCTTAAAGTCAACATCTAATCGTACGGACATCGGAAGTGGTTATCGAAAGGTGACAATGCCTCAAGTAAAGAGTCCTTACACATAAGCGCGCAGCAAAGCGCTTCCATATATGAGTAAACAGCAAAATGACTCCATGTATCAATGAATAGTAAAATGCTTTTCTAGTGTTGTCAAAAGTACTCCCCCTTCAGTCAGAAAAAGCAAAAAGAAAGATTTTAACAAAAATTGCTCTATGATTCAATAGATAAACAACAACAATCTAATTCCTATAAATGCAGTAAAGGCATCGGAAATGAGCGGTGATGATTCGACGAGGAATCCGAAAATCATAAACTTTACTTGGCTGCATCTATAAGAGAGTGACGGCATTCGATGCCCAAATACTTTTTTCACGGACGCTTTTGTCCCAACTAAACTGTTAAAATTTTCACCCTTTTGCTGCATCGTCACTCCACCGCTTTTATGGAAAACGAATATTTCAGCCTATCATGGAGCATTCTCATGGATCAAAAGACAAATATTTTATAAAAGCGGGGGCGTGACGATGCAGCAAAAGGGTTTTTTTTTTTACAGTGTATGTATGAGATATTCCATAAAAGGGATGGAGTGACGATGCAGCAAAAGTTAAATTTTTAACAATGTATCGCAATGCTAGGCATTTTCTATTATAAAATTTGATGATTTCCTGGTAGAATTCGATTGTACGCCGATTGATCCTTTATTTGTACACAGACATAAATGCATAATCCATATTATTTTACAAATTCGTGGACATACAAGGACAAGATAGCACAAGGAAATATTACTACAAGAAAAGTACAACCGGGAGCTACACATAAAGAGTGTGTGCAACGGAGCCAGTGGGATTCGAACCCACAGTCTCCTACGCTCTCACGAGATTAGCAGCGTGGTGTCTTAACCACTTGGCCACAAGGACCCCTTGATGACTCATTTTTGTCCAGAATCTTTTCAATAAATCGTATATTGTGCTCCATGTGTCGTCATATTCATACCGAGGAATCGTACATGAACAAAATCTGAAATCATTCTGGTGTCTAATCCGGTAACCAAATCTGAATCTAAAGATAATTTTGTTACTCATATCTATGCACTTTATTTTGCATTGATGTATAGAGATAATTTTTTCCTCCGGAGCAAAATATATACTAAAGGATTTTCATCTTTTCAAGATTTTAAGGATGTCGATTGGTATCGATGTCTATTTCCGCTTTAGTGAATGCGAGAACTTGTCCATTTAAGCTTTAACATTTCGGAAATTTATCGCATCCAGCAAACTTTAAGGCCGCATACTAGGCACAGAAAAAGACCCGGATGATAATATGAAGTCTATGGGGGCGTTCAAATATCTCGCTCAAATTTTAAAATTTTTACGTGATTTTTTTTTTTTTTTTTTTTTTTTTTTTGCATAGGATAGCTGAGGATATTCCACAACTGGCCTAGTTTTTACTTTTTCAATTTTGGTTTCAGATTTTAAAAAAAAGTAAATTTCAAAACCGGTTTAAACGATTCTGAAATTAAAACTATCATTATATAAAACATACCAAATACATAAGCAAAATCGAAGAAGTAAAAACTAGGCCGGTTGTAGATCATCCTCGGCTATCCTATGCAAAAATAAATCATGTAAATATATTAAAATTTGAGCGAGGTATTTGAAAAGAATGCCTCCATAGTCTTTACACTAACATCAGGGTCTTTTTCTGAGACAAGTGTAGTGCCTTAAGGTCCACATTGAAATCTACAGACTTCGTAATTGTGCATTGAAAAGCTGACAATCCATCAGTACATGTTAAAATTATTGTGAAAAATTACCTTTGTTTTTAAAACTATCTATTTTCTGACTAACGAGAGCGATCTAAAAACGTCTATGGAGCATTTTTCATTGGTCAGAAAATAGATAGTCTTTAAAAACAGAGGTAATTTTTCAAGATATTTTAAACAGGGTACACTGTTAAAAATTTGACCCTTTTGCTGCATCGTCCCTCCACCGCTAATATAGAAAACGATTACTTCAGCCCATTATGGAGCATTCTCATGGATCAAAAGTGAGATATTCTATAAAAGCGGGGTAGTGACAATTCAGCAAAAGGGTCAGATTTTTTACAGTTTAAAGTACTCGTACACAATCAGAGCGCGTCAAGTTGCTTCTATGATTCAATGCATAGCAAAGTAATTTTAAATGTTCGTATGCATTAAAATACTCTTTTCAGTCATAAAAACTAAAAAGGAAGATATTATCAAAATTACACCATGATTCAACATGCGTCTATATGAAAGTAGCAATATTTGAAATTAAGAATGTTTTTTTGATAAACACGGTTTTCCAAAGTACAGAAAATTTTAGAATTTTTATTCCAGAACTTGGCGGTAGTCGCCTGAACGAGTTTGTTTTATGGGTGAAAGAAGTTAACTAGCTTAACTTTAATGGTAAGCTTATAAAAATTTTTCGTCATTTATATTTGTCTAAATGTAAATCTAGCACATAGCAATGTACTTTAATCACTTTGTGAATCCGGCATAAGAAGCACTCTGATACACAGACACTCTTACTTTAACGTGTAAGGCTCTTTAGAGATGAATTTTCAGCTTTTCGATATCGAATTCTCATGTCTAGATCGATGTGGATCTTTCACTTTGGTGGATACGAAAATTGTTCCAGCTAAGATTTCATACTTTGGAAAAAAACTAGCATCTCTGCAACAGTGGTTAGGATCCAGAAGGATTATTCGCTGTTAAGCAAAACAAGATTGACCAATCATATGCCTTCATTTTTGAGAACTTTTCGTTGTTCGAAGGAGAGAGTCTGGAATACATGGAGTGAAAATTTGCTATCTACACTGTAAAAAATTTGACCCTTTTGCTGCATCGTTACTCCATCGCTTTTATAGAACTTCTTTGTTATGACCAATGAGAATGATCCATAATAGAGCGAAGTAATCGTTTCTTATAAAAGCGATGGAGTGACGATGCAGCAAAAGGGTTCAATTTTTTACAATGCAAACAGTGCTAAAAATTTGTATCCTTTAAATGTGCAACGATGCTACTGAATTCCAAAGTGTCGATCACTGCGACATCTGCGGCATTTTCGTGATACATTATCTAGACTAGCAATAATTCTTGCATTTTTAGGAAATGTCCTGCAGATGTCGCTTCTATCTTTAAATTTGATTAGCATTGTTGCACATTTAAAGAATAGAATATTTTAGCGCTTTTTTTAAGTGTTACAGAGAGCGTGTTCAACACAACTTACCGGTACTTACCGACCACTTACCGATTGTAGACAAGTACGAAATGAAAATCAAAGCGAAGTGTGACGTCAGCTACAATTCAACAGAATAGTTTTCATTGATGCCACAATTTGCTTTTGTACTGCCCTACAATCAGTTGGTAACTTTTGTAAGTTGCTCTGAACACGCCCTGAGATAGCCGATTTCCACACTATATCCCCTAGATGCTATATTTCCGGTTTCTTGCATACGAGAACTTGTCCGGAATCCAGGTAGAATTTGCGCTGTTAGCGAAACCAGATTAACGAATCAGAAGCCTGAATTTTAGCAAATTTTTCAATGTTTTAAATAAATTTTCTTGTTAATAAATCTCGTTTCGCAAACAGCTCACAATTTATGTGAATCCTGACTGTCGTCCAGTTAAGATTTTGCACTTTGAACACTGTTAAAAATTTGACTTTAAAACTTGACTTAAAACTTTACGTTAAAAATTTACTTTATCGTCAATCCATCGCTTTTATAGAAAATGATTACTTCATTGTATTATGGTGAATTCTCATTGGTCAAAATAGAGATATTCCATAAAAGCGGTGGAGTGACGATGCAGCAAAAACTTCAAACTTTTAACAGTAAAAAGATCGTGTGTCTATGTAAGTGTAACATGAAAGCATGCAAAATGAACACTTCTAATTGGTCGATTACTTCAAAATGAATTTGAAATTTAAAGTTTTTATTTTTAAAAAAGTTCTATTTATCAGATTTTTATGAAATTCGAATGGGACCACATGGGCCTCATACGCTTTCAAGCAAAAAAAGAATTATCAAAATCGGTTCATATTTGCAAAAGTTATGCGTGAACAACAAATACATACAGGTCGAAATCATAACCTCCTCTTTGAAGTCGGTTAAAAAAGAAATTTTAAATTTCAATGCTGCCGCTAACAGGTTGAAATTTCAAAAAAAAAATGAAAAAAAGACCTAATTTTGATTAAATGGTTTTTTATTTAAAATAATTGTTTTAATAGTAATAAAATACTAACTATGCGGAAAAGATATTATATTATACGGGGATTAAAAGAAAAATAATAAACAAAAATAATTTCAAAATTTAATACTGACGGCAAAAAAACCTGAAATTTTGAAAAAAAAAAAGAAATAAGAACATTTAATTTTGGTTAGTTGATTTTTGATTCGTAATAATTGTTTTAGTATTAATCAAATAATTTAAAAATTAATTTCCAAAACTTAAAAATGCTCCAAGGGGGTTGAACTTTCGGAAGAAATGGATACTTCACCTTTTTAGTCTCCTGCTTTATACTCCCATTCCTGCGTAATTTGGAAGGGCTATTTCTTTTCTGTATCATCAGCTATCTTTGAAATCGGGGCCCAGAGCACTGATGACATCATTATTACTCCTATAGTAACAAAATTTCCAGACGTAGACAAAACATTGAACCGTTTTGGCATTTTTGACCGAGCTGGCGCAGCCGATGTGTCAGATTCGTTTCAAGATGCGGGCATTATCTCGCAATGTGATGCATCGAATGCTAATGATGAAAATAAAATTTCGCGTCAGCGAACAAAAGCACCAATCACTCTATCGTCTCAAGCAGTTGTAAAAGTTTATAATGACCAGTTTGATTTATATTTCGATGGGCGTAAAAACAGATCTATATTACTAAAAATAACAGGAAAAAAGTCATAACAGAAGAACACATAAGGTTGGTAAATGAACCTGATTCTGAGTACATTAACCATGCATCTGTAAATTAAGGAAGAGCGCAAATCATTGGAAAACACGTCGTAAAATTTTTGTCATGAGTTGACAATACTATGCATATAATAAAATTCGTTGCGATCGGTTGCGACGGAACAACTGTTAACACTGCCTTGAAAGGATGTGTCATTCGTAATATGGAATTGATCATGAGGCGTCCATTACAGTGGTTTGTGTTCCCGTTTCACACCTATGAGCATCCGCTACGTCATCTTTTCGAGCACGTGGAGGGAACCACGACTGGGCAAGGAAGATTCACCGGTGAAATAGGAAATTTTCTTTCTGGATATGAGAAGCTAGCTGCATTTTCATTCATATCAAAAGAAAGCACTTTATGTGAAGTGACTAACAAGAAAGACTTAAGTACTGATAAACAGTACCTAATGGAAGACATCAACTGTGGATATTACGAAGAAAGTCTATCAAAGAGAAATCCTGGAAATGCTAGCCACTAAAGATGGCTTACTACCGCAAACAGAATTCTTTGGATTATTGCAGCTTGTAAAAATCCATCCGAGGCTTTAGTAACATTAATGATGTTCATTCTAAAAGTATCTGTGCCGATGTGGTTCAAGATCACGAAACCCTCGGTAATCTATGTTGCACATTTGCATCAATCAGTCGTCCTCTCGCGTTACATGGCAAGTGATCTGAAGGACGCCATAGATCCTTTTTTCAAAAATATGCATTAAAATATTTAATTGCTATAAATGACGGCAAATACTAATAAAAACATTAAAAGATATTAATAGTTTTTACATGTTTCGATTGAATTTACTCAACCATCATCAGAAAAAACAAAATACAAATAAACACAAACATGGAAAATGACAATAAACTATTACAAAATTTTTAAATTTAATATAATATATTATATACAATTTAATATATTTTTAAATTTCATTTTCAAAATTTTTAAATTTAATATAATATATTATATACAATTTAATATATTTTTAAATTTCATTTTCAAAATTTTTAAATTTAATATAATATATTATATACAATTTAATATATTTTTAAATTTCATTTGTAATAGTTTATTGTCATTTTCCCCATCTTTGTGTTTATTTGTATTTTGTTTTTTCTGATGATGATTGAGTAAATTCAGTCGAAACATGTAAAAATTATTAAGATCTTTTAATGTTTTTATTAGTATTTGACGTCCTTTATAGCAATTAAATATTTTAATGCATATTTTTGAAATGTTTTTAATGGACGTATTAGAAAACTTCTATTTATAATTAATGTCATAGATCCTGTTATGAGAACAAATTAGTTTTTTTGTCATCCTGAAATATCCTGATATTGATCTTAGCCGACGACAGAACACGCAAGGCAATTGGTACTTCAAAGAATACTAAAAACGCACGAAGTCAAACGGTCTACTGGAAATGGGTCCACTTCAATGAACAATATCCGTATTTTAAATTTACCATCTTTTGACCTTAAGAGGCTACTTCACTCAAATGAAAAGACCCGTTCGCTAATGCTAATCCTATGGGAGAAATTTATAAAGATATCTCCGTTGCATTTTGATATTTTTAGATGATTCTTTTTGCATTGGATAATTCAGATTGATCTGAATGGAGGTCGTTTTTTAGTTTTTTTCGATTTTAGTTGCAGATATTTTTTATGGGGTTGCTTTAGCTTTCCAAACCGGTTCCGAAAATGAAAGCGTTCTCGGAAAAAGTAACTGTAAACAAAATGAAAAAAGTAACTAACGGCATGCATACAGATCGATCTCGGATATCCAAAGCCAAAAAATCATTTAAAAATATTGAAATGCAACCGAGATATCGTTGTAAATTTCTTCCATAGGATTAGCATTAGTGAATGGGTCTTCTCATTTGACTGAAGTATCCCCTTAATGCAATGGATTATGTTGATTTCATTAAGTGGGAAAATGTCACGGAACTTCCACTAAGTGATCAATTAAGCGATGACATGATTTCAGAAGCAATAGTAAATCCAACAACAAATCCGGTTGCAATACTGCCGGTTGTAATACTCAAGTGTTTCTAGGCTAAGAACGAAGCTTAAGCTGGTTTTCCTAAGCTACAGAACGAAGTCAAAATATTTAGGAATCATCTTCTGCTGTTTGTTGATTACATACAAGAGACGGTTTTGTAAGAAATGGGATACAATCATATTGGCCAATTTTCAACACCAAACGCGATTATCGCCCATTGTACAATTGTATAATAATACTTTATCTTATAAATTTTATGTTGATTTTTTCAATTGCATCCGTTTATTTCTACGAAATAAATTTTAAGTTAATTTTATCTTAAAAAATTACTTATAATCTTACTTATAATCTTACTTATATTATAATATAAAATTACTTATAATAATACTTTATCTTATAAATTTTATGTTGATTTTTTCAAATGCATCCGTTTATTTCTACGAAACAAATTTTAAGTTAATTTTATCTTAAAAAATTACTTATAATCTTACTTATAATCTTACTTATATTATAATATAAAATTACTTATAATAATACTTTATCTCATAAATTTTATGTTGATTTTTTCAATTGCATCCGTTTATTTCTACGAAATAAATTTTATGTTAATTTTATCTTAATTTCTGTGTTTTGCGTGTGGCTATCACATGCTGGAGGTAAAGCATCTCGCTCGTGGATAGAAATTTTATAGTTCTAGTCCCAGTGCTGGAAATTGAAATTTTCATATTAAAAAGGATATAATTAATGAAATTTTTTTGTTAATTTAAGGGTTTATATTATTATTTTTTTTATCGCTGACAATCATAACATTTTTAGAAAATCATTAAATCATGTTTTTTCTATTTTAAAAACATTTGGTGAATTCCAAGCGTATCAGAAGGGAAATTGCACAAGAATTTTACCATTTAAATACTTACTAAATTTTCCAAAGACAAAAATTTTACAAGACTAGGTTAATTTATGGAACAGTGCTTAATTAATTAATTAGAAACGATTAAAAAGGTTAATTATTTAATTATAAATTGATTAAAATGGTATGTAACAGAGGGGACAAAGAAAAACCCACATTTTTTGACATGCACTGCAATTTATATAAAACTCTGTGATTTGGCAATTACAAAAAATTAATTAAATGTATTTTTTAAGTAAAGACATATGAAGGTAAAATAATTGCCTATCAGATTGTTTGAATTGAAAACACATTTTATTTAAATGAAATTAATGGAACGTCACAGAGGGGACATCTTACAAATTCAGTGATCATATTTCTAGTGCAATATCATTATCAAAGGTGACGTTTTGATTATTTAATGTTGGAGTTGGTAGTACTTGTTTTATTTCAAATATATGAATCCATGCTATATCTTTAAGATTATATTTAAATGTTTTCAGTCCACTTGACCGACTTAAAAATACAACATGGACATTGCCAGTTTCCTTGTCAATTTCAGTTATTTGGGCAATAAATTCCACCATCCTATTCTTACTTTGAAATTTAACAATTGCAAAATTGCCAACTTTAACATCAGGAGTTAACATATTGTTATTTTCTACAGATTTATCCATACCATCTTTGAAGCAAAACTGTACACCTTCTTCAACAGACACAGATGAATAAGAAATACAATATTTTTGTAGCACTCTAACACAATGAATTCTCCTCAAATTTGATATATATCAAATTTGAGGAGAATTCATTGTTTACATTTGAAACTCTTTCATTAAAGGCACCGATGTCCCTTACTATATCCTCTTTTGCACAATAAATAATTTCTACTGCATTGCAAATGGTATCAGCAAATGATTTAGCATCAGATGGTGGGAGAGCCCATTTTACCAGACATAATTCCTCCGTACATAGTCCTCCTTTCTTTACAGTACCTCCCACTCCATCAACTGCACTCTTTACATGACTAGTAGCAAAATAATGCCAATTGACTTTAAAGGGTGAGAAAGTAACATTGCAAAGTGTGTATTTCTGTTTGAATTGGGATGGTGGCCCATCACTAAAAATGTCAATTTCGTTTAACTCAGGGAATTCATTTTAAAATTTAATGAAAATGATTTCATTAAAAGTGTGGATTGCATATTTGTCATGCTGCATATAATCACTGACTATGACATAACTGCTAATTTCTTTTTCTTCCAAGAGATCATCTTTTGGGATCCAAGCAACAGCAGTCAAACAAAGAACACTGCTTATGAATCCAATATGCTGATTGTAATCTCATTTTGTGTAACAAAAGTAAAGTTTTCGCTAAAATCTACTTATAACACACACTTGGTTGGATTTTATATAAGCTTATAATAATTAGATTGTATTGAAAATTAGATTGTGTTAAAATAATTAGATTCGTTCACAACCATGTGTAACAGAGGGGACATTTAGCTCCGTCTCCTCTGTTACGTCCCCTCTGTTACGCATGTATTTTAAAAGAATTTTGAATACATTTTCAAAATTATTACATAATATGATTACACAAATGATATTTTTTGTAAACACTTTTTATTGAATTTAAATATTTTTTTATATATTGAATAAAATAAACTATAAAAAAATTGTAACAGAGGGGACAAATAAAAATTGTAAATAACTTTATTTTAAAGAAATAAGAAAAAAGTTTTATATGAAGATTATTACTGTAAAATTATGATTAGGAACCGTTTAACTTACTATATAAATGAAAAAAATATGAAATCACCATATTTCTAATAAATAATTGATATTTTAAAAAGTCACATTTTTAACATTTTAAATCAAAATCATTAAGAACCCATTATTTATCATGAAGTTTAAATAAACGATGCATAATTTTCAAAGATAAATATTAAATCCATTAACTGCAATAAATTGGCTTTAAAATGACATCAAATACTTGAAGATAACATGAAGTTAAAAAATTCACTACTGGTTTCAGTTGGCATGGAATTCGTCATTTATAATGATTCAGAATTTTAAATTTCATTGAATTTTTTTTGTTTGTTTTTGAAAATGTAAAATTTTATTTATATTTCCTCTAATTTTTTATTATTATTACTTCGAATTTGTTTTATAAAATATACTTTTGAATTTCATTTAAATATATTGATATTAACTTTTTAAAACGATTTAAAATGATTTTAAAATGATTAAAATAAATAGTTTTCTTTTATAACTATTTTAAAATTTTATTTATTTTTGCTATCATTTATGTAAGAATTTAATAATTATAAATTAACAATTTGGACTTATTAATATAAGTATGAGTTGTTTTGGAAGAAATTTTAAACAATAACCCTTTGTGCAATCTGTGATAAAATTTACTCACTCGTTCTCTCTATTATCTTATTTATTTGGTTTAGGAATATGAGAGAAAAAAATACCCCCAACAATATATTTTTAATCGCAAATATTGAAACAATTGTAAATACTATGGTAATAGATGAAAAAATCATAACCAAACTGCAACTGATAGTCATTATTATAGTCCGGGAAACAGTGACTTCACCGCGAATTTGACAAGTTTTTACTTAATTCAATAGTAAAGAGTTATACAAACGAATAATGTGCTAGTTATGAGAAGTCTTCACAATATGAAAATATGTATATTTAAATTAACTATTATGAAAAACCTTCACAAGATGAAAATATGTATATTTAAATTAACTATTATGGAAAACCTTCACAAAATGAAATTATGTATATTTAAATTAACTATTATGAAAAACCTTCACAAGATGAAAATATGTATATTTAAATTAACTATTATGAAAAACCTTCACAAGATGAAATTATATATTTAAATTAACTATAATGAAAAACCTTCACAAGATGAAAATATGTATATTTAAATTAACTATTATGAAAAATCTTCACAAGATGAAATTATTTGTATTTAAATTAACTAATTTGAAAAACCTTCACAAGATGAAAATATGTCTATTTAAATTAACTATTATGAAAAACTTCACAAGATGAAAATATGTATATTTAAATTAACTATTATGAAAAACCTTCACAAGATGAAATTATATATTTAAATTAAGTATAATGAAAAACCTTCACAAGATGAAAATATGTATATTTAAATTAACTATTATGAAAAACCTTCACAAGATGAAAATATGTATATTTAAATTAACTATTATGGAAAATCCTTCACAAGATGAAATTATATATTTAAATTAATTATTATGAAAAACCTTCACAAGATGAAATTATGTCTATTTAAATTAACTATTATAAAAAATCTTCACATGATGAAAATATGTATATTTAAATTAACTATTATGAAAAACCTTCACAAGATGAAATTATATATTTAAATTAAGTATAATGAAAAACCTTCACAAGATGAAAATATGTATATTTAAATTAACTATTATGAAAAACCTTCACAAGATGAAAATATGTATATTTAAATTAACTACTGTGAAAAAGCTGTAATTATTTCACGTTTTCGCGAAAAGCCGACACTTGGTAGGTACACAGTATAGCAAGTTGTGCGTTGATCTAGCTACGGCCCGATCTCTAGTGCAGTTGAAATACAAATGTAATTTTATTTGTTGCGCGTGGCTCCTCTTATCTTCGATCAGTTATTACTGTAACTTTGATGAAATGAATGCGATATTGTTGTAGCATGACTAATATTGTCCGGAGATATTTTTATCCTGATTTTATAATTATATTTTTTAAGTTTAAACCTACATTTAAAAAGCATTAAATATCGCTAAACATTACTGGTTGAAAATAATAACCAATCTTGTTTAGTTTAATAATGGCAATCTTGTTTCAATTTATATCTTACATGGGTGACTATAATAAATAACTACATAAATATTTATTTAACTTAAAATAAAATAAAATAAAATAAAATTTTGCGCATTATAGAATTTTTATAATATTAAAAAAACCTATATGAAAGTGACAGTTTTACAAGCATATCGATAAAAAAAAATATTTAAGACATCGTAATACACTTAATAATAAAGAAAAGAAAATGGATGGTTGATTTATAAATACATTTATTTTGCTGAATTATACTTAGAAAAGAATCGTACATCACTTCAGTAGCTGTCTGTCAAATAATAAAAATGAATGTTGGCAAAGAAAAAGAAATGCATGATTTTGATTTCTATTTCTGAAGTTTAAATTCCTTTCTCAAAGCATAATGAGACGAAGCAGAAAAGAATGTGAAAAGCATATGTTTAGGTTAAAAAGTACTTCAACAATGCATTTAAAAAACCAAAGAAGAAAAGCAATGATTTCTCACAAAAATATATTTTATAAAAGTATATATTTTATGTTTAATGCAAAGAATCTATATGGTTTATACCTAAAAATTATGTAATGTTTCTAGTAGATATTTAAAAAAGAGATTATATAAAAAAAGATTTTTAAAACTCAGTAAAATATATTAATCGTTCTTTGCACAAAAACAACCGAAAAATTATTTAGGTTTTAACGGAGAGTGCAATTATCTATCTATATTACTCATCACAAGAGTTTACGAAACGATAAAATAGAGAATCTTTTATAATTTACCTATTTCTTTTATGACAACAATGAATTTAAAACAATAGTGAAAATAATTAGATTGTCTGCGCTAATTACAGGTTTCAGTGGTAATTCTTCTTGCTTTTCTTCTATTTAAGTTTAAGCCAAATTAAGTTTAAGCCTAATTTAAGTTTAAGCCAAAGCTTCCGAAGACATTCAATGAGATGCAAGAAATAGCGTTAAAAATTAGTTGTTCGTCACTCCAAAGTCTAAAGTGCCCTCTATCGACATTTTTTAAAATTTATCTTTATAATTTATTTTTAAGAAAATACTGACATAAAGAATAGTTTTAGTGAAAACCGCAAACGAATCGACCAATTTTTCCGATCTTTATAATCATTTGAAATTTTGGACCCTAAATTTTAATGGTGCCTATCTCCTTCGGAAGATGTTTGGGACCCCTAGTTTCCTACTTCATATTGTTTATCTAGATGTATACTATCATCCCTTAAAGTCTGTACCATAAACTTAAAAACACCAGGTATATTAAATATATTTAAATATGCGTTTAAATTTATTTTGGAATTGCAATGCATTTTATATATAGTTTTCTCATGTTTTGTTTTCATATTTTAAATTATACATATCCATGATGGGTAAGTATTACGGTGACCCCCCCCCCCCCCCCCCCAACGACTAGTTTTTGGATTTAAAGTAGCATCTTTTGATCTATATTCTGCGATATATTGGTATTAAGATTGCTTATGGATACAGCAGTTTTATTTTCGTTTGAAAAATTACCATGATTGCTGTTATAAATTAAAAGTAAAATATACCGCATAGGTAGATTGCGCTGTTAATTACTGATTTCAACAGCAAAAACCAAATCAAGTCAAACTTAGATAACTTCGGTCCTTTCCAGAAAAATAATATCTTTCACTTTCCAACATTGTTAGAAAGAGTTTCTGAATTTACACAAATTGAATATTTCCAGCTGAGCGAAAAACTGCCCAGGCCGGGAATCGAACCCAGATACTTGGATTACAAGGTTTGCGCTTTACCTGTTAAGCTAACTGGGCGATACCTGGCTGGGATTTTTCGCTCAGATAACCTAATTGGTCATAACATCTATTCTGTCATTTAGACAGCTCGGCAGAATAAACCGCAGTTAATGGAACTCGATATAGCGATGGATACGATAATAAAAGTTTATGAATTTAGTTGGCCTGTTTGTCAGTCTGTATTTTAACTGACGTATATATAGTCCGATTGTCATAAAATTGATACATGTTATTGGGACATACAATGGATGTTCCAAATCACAAATAAAAGTGTTCATCACTTATTTTTCATCTACAGAGATATTCAAAATAACTCTGTTACATTGGGATCTATGAGGGGAAATAGTTTACGGTACATTTTAATGATATTACACACAATTTTAAAAGATATTACAACTAATATGCAATACTGAGGTATTGTAAAATGTTTTTATTATAGAATATGGGGTGCAAGGAATTTAACGTTCATTGACATAAACCATGATTGGGCTATAAAAGAAAATAAACAATAATTGAGCTATTGAAATCTACAAACAATAACTGTTTGAGTGCAGTTAGGCTGTATGCATCCACCACGGGAACCTGGCTTGTGGCCAGCATAAACCTCTAAGTAGCTCAATTATTGTTTATTTTCTTCTGTAGCCAAATTCTTTGGTGCGTTTATGTAAATGAACACGTTATATAAATGAAATGTTTCTTAATTTAACTATAATTTAAATATTACTTGATGTTTATGAATTCTATAGATGATATGCAAGGCAGCACAACATTTCTCATATGTCCATTCACTGAAGTAAGTTGCTGAGAGGAAATTTTCAACTATGCTATGTGTTTACTTGGAATAACTCGTAACATACTATGTAGTATACATACGTATCAATACATCATATACAAGATTGCTCAAAAAAACACGACTTTTCATGCTAAAAGGAGAAATATGGTTTTAAATATGTTACGATTGTTGGACATACAAACTTTTCACTTAGAAATCGTCTTTCACCTGAAATTTTATTAGAGTAATGAGAATGGAAATTGTTTCATAATATATGCTGTAAGAAAGATTTTTCTTTCTTTCTCTTTTTCCAGTTGTCATTTTATTAATAAAATTGTGTTTTAAAATTGTTCAATTTCATTGTTATTGTGTCTTCGACTTACCAGAAAAAGACATTTAACAAAATATATAATTCAATGATAGTATTTTATATAAATAGTTGATATATTTTTAAATTTTCTCTAGCTTTTTAGAAAATATATTTATTTTCATGAGTATAATTTTATACATTTATTTTATGCCGTGCGTTTGTGTTTTTGTGGTTTCAAAATGTGATTTAATTGTATTTAAATATAATTTCGATATTCATTTATTAACCATACCTCGAATTTTCGTTTTACAAGTTACAATTTTAGTGAGTTTAAATAGTTTAAACATTTAAAGTAAACAAAATTTTGACGCAAAGTTTAAACTCTGTTTTCTGTTAAGCAGATTAATTTATATGACACTGGCGAGTATTTCAGAATTTACTTCGAAAATATATGTTTTGTACTCATTGATTTTAACCGTGTCACAGAAATCGAAAACAGACAAGTTTCTTAAACTATACTTTATTTTCTAACTAGATATTATATTTCAATTTGAGTTAGGTTATAAATTTTCTAACTATTAATCGGCTTGAACTATTAAATGTGTTAGTTCTATTAATAAAGTTCTAATAAAAATTTTAAACATATTACCGTGAACTTCGACTTACCGACTTATATATTAATAGTATATAATTAAGACTAACTTGCAGTTTAAAATTCGATCATTTAGAATTTGCAGCGGTTCTCGCCTTTGAATGGCTATTATTAAATGTTTAAGTAATTGTATCTGTAGTAAGCGAATAAGTTGATAAGAGGATTATCAGTGCCCAAATAATAAATCGCAATTAGCAAAAATGATGTTTTATGATTTTAATATCTGAGCATCGCGTAATAAACTTTTGTTACACATGCAGTGGATGCTAGAAAAATAATAAAAGCAATTAAAAAAAGAATCTGAAGTCTCACTTTAAAGTAGCTTTTCTGTAGTTTTTAATAATGGAAGTTTTACTTTCAAATTTCTCAAGAACTCCTAACAATCGAATAATTTTTGTATAACGTGAAATTTTATTTTTTCAAGTACCAAATTTTGAAGTTTCAAGTGAAATTTTGAAGTAAGTGATCCACACAAAAAGTTTTAATATCTAAAAATAAATATATGAATACATAACCGGGATGAATACACGTATACACACACATATATATCTTACACTCTTATGCGAGGAAAAATTGTCTGTGTCTGTGTGTGTAAATTTTATCTCAAAAACGGGTTTAACGATTTTCGCAAAAATTTGGATTTTACCATTTTTGGGCATGAGAAGACTATTGGACTAGGACACATGTTCGAGAAAATTCGATTATTGGGTCATTTTGGGTCATAATGGGTCTGGATCAAGCTATTTATATCTAGAGAACGGCTAGATCGATTTTAAGGAAATATTTTATCCAATTGTTTTTTGGCACGAGAAAACTATTGGGCTGGGTCACATGTTCGAAAAATTTCGATTAGTGGGTCATTTTTGGGTCGCTATGGGTCAAGCCTTTTTATCTAAAAACGGTTCTAACGATTTTGACAAAATTTTATATTTTATCATTTTAGATTACAAGAAGACAGGGTTCGATTTAAGCGGTATCGCATCGCAATTTGCGATTCAAATTTAACTAAAATGCGATCCAAAAAATGCATTAATCATTGCGATGCATATTTCCCACACCCTTTGTTATATCATGTACACTTAAAGTTAAAATTTAAAGATTTTTTACACGAAATACGTTGTGTTTTCACTCTCCCCAAGTGTGAATTTACAAGGAAGTACAGCGAGACGCCATTGCTGGGCGCAGTTTTCCCAGTAAACACGATTTGTTCCCGCCTTGACGCTGTGATTGATTACTGAATCTCTGTTACTCGCTAATCACGGCGTTTGCTCATAGACGTTTGACGTGCGTGTTTTAGTGGTTCTAAAATGAACACTGACTATTACGATCCTTTTACTTTATTTATGCATCGAAACAGACAGCGCAGATTCTGAATAATTTTATTTAGTTTTATTTATGCTTTTGGTTAAATATTGCTTAAAAAAATTGTAAATTTTCAAGATTTAAAACTTACGTTAGCCATTTTTTACTTGCTATACAAAAGTGTCTAACTGCTATACAAAACTGACTTTGTATAGCAGTTACTGCTATGCAACTTTCTTTTTCTAAATCGACCCCTGCAAGAAGACCATTGGGTTAGGTAACATGTTCGAGAAAATTCGGTTAGTGGGTCATTTTTGGAGTCATTGTGGGTCATGCTATTTTTATCTAGAGATTTTCTCAAGCAATTTTGACTAAAAATTGCATTTTATGATTTTCGGGCACGAAAAAACATTGGGCTAGGTTACATGTTCGAGAAAAATTTTAATGGGTCATATTGGGTCATTAAGGGTCTGGGTCAAGCTATTTATATTTAAAGAACGGCAGAATCAATTACATCGAAATTCTGCCTGTGACAGTTTTTTGACACTAGAAACCTAATGGGCACGAGATCACACGATCGAGAGATTTCGATTATAAGAGTCATTTGTGGGTCATGATGGGTCAAAATGGGTAATGCTCAAGCTATATCTAAAGAACAGGTGGATCGATCTTAACGAAATTTTGTATACAACATTTTTTTTGGTATGAGAAAATCATTGGGCTAGGTCACAAGTTCGAGAAATTTCAATTAATGGGTCATTTTGAGTCATAAAGGATTTGGGTCAAGCTATTTATATTTAAAGAACGGCAGGATCGATTTTAACGAAATTTTGTATGGAACATTTTTAGATACGAGAAAAGTAATGGGCTAAATCGTTCGAGAGATTTCGATTATAAGGTCATTTGTGGGCCATGATGGGTCATGGTCAAGCTATATCTAAAGAACGAGTGGATCAATTTTAACAAAGTTTTGTATACAACATATTTTTGGCACGAAAAAGTCATTGGGCTAAGTCACATGTTCGTGAACTTTCGATTTGTGGGCTACTTTTGAGTCATTCTAATTTTATCTAGACAATGTCTCGCGCAATTTTGATTAAATTTGTATTCTATCGTTTTTGGGCGCAAGAAAGTCATTGAGTTAGGTCAGATGTTTAAAAATATTCGATTAATGCGTCATTTTGGGTCATAATGGGTCACGATCAAACTAATTATAGCTAAAATACGGCTCAATCGATTATATCTAAATTTTGTAGAAATGGCTCTCACTATTTTGACTATATTTTGTATTATGATGTTTTCGGGCAAGAGAAAACCATTGGACCAGGACACAAGCTCGAGAAAATTGGATTAGCGTGTCATTTTGGGTCATAATATGTGAGGGTCATTCTAATTATATGTAGCAACGACTCAATCAATTTTAACTAAATTTTGTAACGAAACGTCTTTTGTCACGAGAAGACTGTTGGGCTTAGTCGCATGTTACAGAAAATTATATTAGTGGGCCATTTCGCTTCATTGCTGAATGCTATCAAGCTAATTTTACCTAAGAAATGGCTTAAACGATTTTGATTCAATTTTATATTGTACTGGTTTTTATTACATGAAGACCTTTGAGCTAAGTCGTATTGTTTAATCAAATTTGATTAGTAGTAATATGGGTCAGGGTTACGAGAATATAGCAACAGCCAATAAGTTTTCGATATTTGACAAAATATTGGCAAATTTTGGCCGAAAAATCGACTATTAAGATTAAGAAAGCGAAACACGATTTGGACCAAATGAAAGAATGTCTTTAAATTTGGCTATATCTGCCAAAAGATATTGCCTTTCTGAATGTAAAGAAATTTTTTATGCATTCTTAATATGATTTGAGATGCATGGTTAAACTAATCAGAGTCGAGCTAGAAAAGTGATTTGGATCGATGTTCTTTCGTTGTAAATTTGAAAATAACGTAAAATTTATGAACATGTGCATACAAAAATAGTTTTCTTATTCATTGTTTTTGTAAATAATACTATCATAAATAATATGTTTTACAGTAATAATACAGAGTAAATGAAATAGTGAAAATACTATATCGAGTTGAACACAAAGTTAATTTTGCCCGAGCTTAGCTCAGTCACCCCTGCTATAATACATTTATGTGAGAAAAAAAGAGAAAGACAGCGTAAAAAGCATAATTCATTTGAAAACATAAAACACGCGTTTTTTATATAAAATGACTTTATCACTGAAGAATATATATTTACGACATGTTGAGAAATAGTTTATAAAAGCAGATTATTTTATCAAAAATCAAAAATTTGCATTTTTTTTTCAACATAGCACGTACTTTAATTATTTGCTTTCAAACATCGTTGAAAATAGCAATTAAAAGATAAAATAATCTACTGTGGGACCGTTCAAGTATTAAGTAAGCATATTTTTAGTCATTTTGTACCCCCTCCCCCCCCCCCCTTGTAAGAAAATATAAGCAAATGCTAGACCCTCCCCCCTTGCTTACGTAAGATTTTATGACAGTTTATACATTAATACTTTTTGACTTACAAAAAGTTACCAATCAATTACACTATTAATCCTACAAATTTATATAGGCATATAGCGATTGTGATATCAAAATATATATAATGGTTTTAATATATTGTTGCTTATTGCATTAAACAAACCACAGAATACAAAATGGTTTAAATATATTGTTATTTATCACATTGAACAATAAAACAAGATATACAAGAAGTCTCAACTTACTTAGGCATCATAACTAAAAATTTAAAAATATAATAAAATTATAGAATTGGGATTTAAACAACAAATATTTAGCATATTGTTATTATTATTATTCATTTATTTATTTATTGCAATATCTTCTCAAAGCAATAACAATTAATTAGCCCATTTTTAAACACACGAAAAGAGACTGCAGTAGGTAAATATTATTGAGAGGCAGACCTTTTTTTTATTACATTTTTAAAACAATTTATAAATAATTAAGATTTATATATTACTTCATGGCTAGAGCGGAAACGCTAATCTATAATAAAATTAAGAAATATAAATCTCAAATGTCTTTTTGAAATAAAAGACGAATCAACTGACATATAAAGGATTTTATTTTAAGATAGAATTTGATGAGATGAATAAAAAGGCAATGTAAAAATTTAACATTTAAATAAAGCTAATTTTAGAATTTAAAATAAACAGATTTTCAACAAACATTGAAATTTGTTGATTTTTTTAAATTAACTGAAGAGCTTTGTCAACACGTTAGAAATCGCTCTTGAGAATATAACGTAAGCTACTCTATATTTCTACGAACTTTAATATTTGTTTGATAAAATTAAACACTTACCTTAGTGAAAAAGTTTTAAAAAATGATTTCTTTTCAATCTGCAGTTCTTCCTCAATTCTCTTTAAAACAACCCTTTCAAGATCTTTGTCGCACTTTGCTTCATTTTTGTACCGTCGTACAGTGGGGCAAAAAGCCTTCAAAACTGGCAAAAAATCGAAAAAATGAAATTTTATTTTGAACTACCGACATACGTTACTTTAATAGAGCAGATGTCAGTACACATCTTCCTAGTATTAAAATTTGCGCAAAGTTATTTCGATCGTCACTAGAGAAAGAAGTTAAACTGCATATTGTGCTTTGATTATAAGTGAAAAAAAAAATCAATAATTTTGTTTCAACATTCGTTCGTTAATTTCGCTATAATAATTAAAAAATAATTTTTTTTGACTATGGAACCTTTAACTAAGAGTATGTAACAATAATTCATTAACTTTCAATTTGTTTTAATACGATTTTTATAGATATACAGACGCTTAGAATACATAGTGGTGAAATTTATAAAAAAAATTAACATTGTCTACAAACATTGTAGGTTTTAGTTATGAGTTAAGGCGAGTTAAGTGTTAATTATAATTTTTTCTACTAAGTATGAGTTTTAAAAGGACAAATATGCCAGAAAATCTTGCTCCTTTTTGCCACTTTTTTAATTGTATGGTCATTTTTATAGCTAATCATCCTTAAATTTTTGTTAGTGTACGGGTGTGCCAAACATGATTATAAATATTTTCTTTGTTAAATACGAATTTTAATGCATTGTTTATCACAAAACAATGTATTTAAATGAGACTGACTATCATGGAACGTTTAACAAAAAACTTTTGAAAAGTAATGTGATTTTATGGTATAAGAGCTCCATAATCGGAGAAACTACGAACAAGTAGTTTAAATGAAAAGAAGATTAAATGTTTTAAAGTTTAATATGAATTCCGATGAGCAAAAGCCTTGCGAAACAAGGGAAATGCTTTAGAATTAACAAAGAGTGGCTTGGCAAATCGCTTTCATTTCCTCGATTTGAAAAACAAACAGAAGCGTCAATGAAAAGCAAACGTGCCCATCTTCATATTCCGTCTGAATTTGTTCTGGATGATCAAAAATATCAAGAGTACAGCTCATATTCAAAATATTAGAATAATTACCTTTTTTTTAGAAATTGAAAATATCGTTTGGTAATTTAATGTCTTTTAATGAAAATATGCAAACGATATTTGTTGATTAAACTTATTGTTGATTAAACTTACTTGTTATCTTAAATTTAATATCATTTTTGAAAAGATTAATTGAAAAAAAAAATTATTTTGAAAAGTCAAAATATTAGAATATTTATTCAAGTGGTTCAAAATATTAGAATATTTCACATTAATTCTCCTTTAATTATTACCAATTCTTAACTGGTGGCATCATTGATTAAATTCAGACTATTTTATTTAAAATCAGTATTCTTTTTTGCAGCTTGTTTCTTTTTCATCTTAAAATGGGCCGTGTGAGTGATATTCCTGAATCTACTAAACTTCGTATGGTTGATTTGTATCGGCACGGTAAAAATCAATGTTTTATAGCGAATTATTTACATTGTTCGAGATCGAGCGTTAGTAAAATACTAACACAATATTCAAAAATTGGAAAATTTCAAAATAATCGCCGAAATGGTGGCCGAAAACCAAAAACATCTGCTAGAGATGACAGGAAACTGAAGCGTATAGTTAAGAAAAACCGTTTTAAAAGTGTGCGATTCTTGCACCGAAAATGGAAAGAAGAAGGAGTTGAAGTTTCTACATCGACAACATTAAGACGGCTCCATAAATTTAAATTTGAATCTCGTGTACCGAAAACAAAACCTCTCATGACTGCAAGACAAAAGCGTATAAGATTGAATTGGTGTAAATCAAGACGTTTATGAAGCAATGAGATTGGAAAAATATATTATTTAGTGATGAAAGTATGTTTTGTGTTTCATATGGTAATCAAGGTATTCGAGTTTGGAGAATGAAGCAAGAAGCATTTGATAAAGAATTCCTTAAACGTTCCGTAAAATTTCCTGCTAGTGTCATGGTTTGGGGTTGTATGAGTGCAGAAGGACCTGGAAAGTTATGCATCGTCTACGAAAAGGTTAACTCTCTGATATATCAAGAAATTTTAGAATATTACATGATTCCATCATCAGAAGATTTATTTGAAAATGATTTCATCTTTCAACAAGATTTAGCGTCCCCGCATATGCGTCCGCGGTGTCAACTAAGAATTGGTTCCGCCAACGCAACATTAAGGTACTTCCTTGGCCACCAAATTCACCAGATCTTAATCCCATCGAAAACTTATGGTGTATAATGAAGAAAAAACTTCAAGAAAATCCTCCTTCAAGTAAAACTGAGTTAGTGGCACGTATAAAGTCTATTTGGGCTAATATTGATAGAAATGTTTGTAAACACCTTGTATATAGTATGCAAGATCGATTGTACGCTGTTATGAAAGCTAAAGGGGATGCTACAAAATATTAACTACCATTTACTTCATATTCATAAGGTAATATTGTTGCGTAAAATAAAATATTCTAATATTTTGAACCAATCTAAATTTTATTCTAATATTCTGGTGTGTTTAAGGAAGCTGTATACCTAATTTATTGTGCTGTATTTTATATTTTATAAATGTTAAAATCTTATCTAAACATTCCAGATTTAATTTATAAGAAATTGAATTGCATTTACTTAGTATAAAAAATAAATAAATGACAAATAATTTTTTCTTATTACTTTTTCTCAATTATTCTAATATTTTGAATATGAGCTGTTAAACGGTTATACAATTCTAGTTCTACATATTCGTTAGTGTACGTGACATGTATGAGTTTAAGATCTGAGAAACAGGAAAACAAAAAGTGTGTGTTAGCACTAAAACAACAGAAACAGTTTTTCTTCTGCTGTCTTTATAGTAATACGTACATTTTGCCTGAGAAAGGTTAATCCAATCCTTCAAAACGAGTCGCTAATATTCATTATAAGGTTTGCTTGAGAATAATTAAAATTACTAATTATGTTTACATTTTTTAATGCGGTATTATGGATGATTTATAAATATCTAATTAGTATAAAACTATCTTAAATTCTTGTTTTTAACTCATTTTTCTACAAAAAATATTGAAAAAGTTTTGTAAATTAATTAATAAATTACTATTTAGCTTATGTAAAAGTTTAAAATTTTACTACTTTTCTTCTACAAAAGAATCCGTGATGTGCTTTTTTTGTTCAAAGTAAATTTTATTTTTTGCCAACTTTGGAGGCTTCCTGCCCCACTGTGCGTCGCCAAACATCATACACCCTTTTTTACACGACTTGGGCAGGAGTTTAAAAGCTCTGGTAAAGTTTCTGATATAATAAGGACTTGTCAATGTTAGTATCCTTAATTAAATCCGACTAAATTCACTATGCAACTAAAAGCAATACTCTTTCAAAATTCACTATGCAACTGAACTAAAACAATAAATATTTGTGCTGTGTATCCGAGACAAGAAAAACCCCAAGTAGGTTTTCTGCTTTCTAAAGTTCCAAAACCTGTAGAGAAGGAAGTTCGACAATAGGAGGGGAACGACAAAAATTTCCAGAAATTCTGCAAAAATTCAGAAAATCCATGACCCATTGAACGGAAGAAAAGAGAAAAACGGACTAACCTAAAATAAAGTCAACTGACCAGTTACCCTGGCAACAGAACCCAGCCTCACCGGTTCCTGTGTTTTTCTAGTCTTGCAATGTATTTGACTTGGCACACAACTTATCAGACAACAATGAAGACAAAAGGCGAGTGGGTGATGCAGGTCACTCGACTGCCGATTGATAAGCAAAGGGTAAAATCGAAAATAAACGACGAATTTCGAACGGCATGTAGAACGCTCTTTCCCCATCATACTTTGTTTGCTTGTTGAATTTTAACTGCAGTTGCTTTGTTGTTTAATGCTTACGTAAGAATTGTCATGACCCCCCTCTACCTTTAGTGCTTACGTAATACTTGAACGGTCCCTGTTTTCCAATTAGTTTTCATTTACTTTCTACAAAAATGGGGTATTTCAGTTGCCAAAATTAAAATAGAGAAATATTGAAAATAAAAGTATAAAATTAATAATATAAAGTACATAATATATAATATATGGTATATAATATAAAATATTAAATATATATACTTTAATAGTTTTAAAAACTGCAAAAAAATAATAATGCCTCAAAAATAATATGAGATGTATTTTTCAAACAAACTGTATTTCAAAATTACTTTTTTTTCCTTATACGACGGTATAAAAACTGAAAATGTGCGATGCTCAGCGGTTTAAAAAATTGCAGCAATTGCAATATCCATGCTTTGTTTCTGGCATCTGAATTTTGACATCTGCTTTGTTTTCCTTTTGGATTATATAACGGAGCTTATTTTTTGGAGTCGGCACACTGTAAAATAATCCGTTTAATTTACGGCAAAAACTGATGGCAGTTACGTTTCCTGCAGTTTTCGCCGTAAATATTGTAATAAAATTAGATGTAATTCTTTTTATTGCATCTAATTTTAGTGCAATACTTCTGGCAACACTGCGGCCAGCATTTTTTGAGCAGATTTAACGGATTATTTTTACAGTGCACTTTAATTGCTGGCAGAAAATAATAGCTTCTCTGGGGCTAATAATACGACTAATATGAAAATTATATATACAGTGAAACCTCCAAATAAGGGACATCTTTGGGACCGCAACTTTTGTCCCTTAAATAGAGGTGTCCCTTATTTGGAGTTTTCACTGTATATATATATTTATTAAAACTTTTTTAATAAATCCATACTTTAAACTGTTCTAATAAAATATTTAGATTAGTAAATTTTTAATTAACATAAAATACAATTCGGAAACAAATTTTTATTTAAACAAATTTTAGTTATGTACCTCCCTCAAATCTCTGATTTGCGAAAAATGTTTATGTATTTTTTGACATTTTACGTTAAATATCTAAGATTTAGAATTCCAAAAAGGCTTTTCTGCAATGAAGTGTCCGCTAATCAGAGCTTTTACTGTACCTACTACCATAAAGTATTGACCTATGTTGTGTTTGGATACTTGTTGTTGGAGGGTTAAAGTGAACTAAAACTCAATTCTCAATTTTTGCAATAAAATGTGACTATCCCTTATGTTAACCTTGTTTAGTGAAGAGTTGAAGAGTGACATTTATTCCTCTATTAGTCCGTTTTTAGGTTTCGGTAATTATATAATTTCGAAGAACCTAAATCGTTATTCAGTCTATTCATCTGTCTACCCTCATATAGCAGCGCTAAAATTACCAAACTGAATGGTTTGAAATTTAAAAAAATATGATTGTTGCATAATTTTATCGAGTCATGTCAAATTTTATGAAAGTCAAATGTATAGTTTAATTACAGAGACAATCAATGTCAATCCGTTACATTACGACTAATGGGAAAAATAGCTTTGAGTTTATTTTACTGAAGTTAAACTCTTTAGAGCATATTGAAATTTATATGCAGCTATGAATTATCCTAAAGTATACATTTTGTATAACATGCGGTGAAAAAAAATGTTTCTTACTTATTTACAGGTTTGCAGAAAGCTATTCCAGTACATAGGGTATAGGGCGCAACGTATGAGGTGCTTTTTAATAATATTAAACCACACTTTATGAATTTGATATATGCTGCTGATTATTACTACAAGGTACCTCCAATATAATAAAAAACAGACAGTATTTACAGGAACATACTAAAATGTTTGGATACTACATTGTGTCCGAAAAGTTGTATAGTATTACATCAAGAACTGAATATTCATAAAACTTCGTTATCGTACAAACGTAGATCATTTGCCATGTTTGACTTGCATATTCCGACTTTTTGTCCATTCTAATTGGTTGATGTTATGTTTTTTTAAGATTGCGCGTCTTGTAATATGGAATATCAGCTATACATGTGTTTCAAGACGAGTCTAAAATTCCAAACAATTATTCAAGTAAATAAATTATTTATAGATGATATAGTAAGGTTTATGTATTAAATTATTTTGATTATTCATTCGAAATCACGTTTTTTTCAGGCAATTTTTATTTCTTATGTTTCTATTGCAAATTACCTGAAAAGTGTAATTATTTTCAAATCTAAGTATTAATATGTATTTGTTTCACTTTAAACACTTTAAAAATGTGTTAAGAAATAGTCGAAGTTAGTCTTTTAATAACTTTCGCTATGTCTTTTTTTTCCTGTTTTTGTCATATAAATAAAGATAAAATATTAATGCATCATACGAAAATTATTTGACAGTATTATATTAATAAATAATTTCTCAAAGGATTCATATTTTCTCCTTAATGTACTACTTAAGGCTACAGTGGACTCTCAAAACTAATTTTTTTAAATTTTTAGTGATTTTTTTTTAATTTCTGGAAATAATCATAATATGTATATCTCTTATTTCACAATTTTTTTAAAAAAATGTATTCAATAGTTTTTGAGATACAGATTTTTCTTTTTTTTAAATTAACAAAAAATGGTAATATTTCAAAATGCCCCAAGCGAAATTCTTTATGCCCAATTTTTCTGATTTTTTGTTTAAAATGCGCTCTATGTATGTGTTAACAAATATTACTAAGCATTTTTACCATATTACTTGTAAAACATTTTAAAAATTATTTTAGCTTAATTCTTTTGTATTTTCCGTTAAAAAATCGTTAAAAATTTCATGTAACTGAAATTAAAAAAATTTACATGCGTCTAAAAAATTTATTTCTAGTAACATTTGTTAACACATACATAAAGAGCATTTTAAACAAAAAATCAGAAAAATTGCGCATAAAGAATTTGGCATGGAACATTTTGAAATCATGAAAACGACGAAAATATTCATTCTGAGAAAAACAGGTTTTAGTAACTACAGTGGTTATAATTGCTTAATATATTCCTACTGACACAGTTTCAGCTATTAAGGGATATAATATCATTACTAGCTTATATGTAAGTGTTTTATGTTTTCATGGTAAATTCACATAAATTTTGTGATATCAACAGTAATTCATGCAAAGGATGTGGAGTATCTGAATTTTAAAAAATCTTCTCAAAAGTAACTTTTTGTATTTACTAATGAATTTTTTTGAAATTTTACTAGAAATATTCATGGTATAAATATCTCTTATTCTACAATTTTTTTAAATATATTGAATATTTTTAATATTTTATATATATTAATATTTTTTTAATTTACACTAAAAAGATTGGGGACAAAAAGCAATTTCTCTAAATACATTGTAAACAAACGCTTAAAGAAACAGTTAAAGTATTGTTTTGCGAAATCACAAAATTAATAATTTCAGTGCAAAAGAATAACATTTTGTACGATAAAACTAAAAACTAGGCTAAATTTTACGGATGTAAATCGGCAAAAAACAAAAAAAAACAAAGGGGCGTGGCACATTTAGTTGATTGGACAAAAATGCTTCTAACTCCAGTAAAAATAGTCGAAATTGAAAAATTCTTTTTGTGTTCAATAGCAGGGAGTTCATATAATGTTATTATGCTAAAAAATAAAATTCGACAATTTGACGATTTTTTGCGATTTTGAAAGTCCACTGTAGGCAGTAGTTTGTATAAGCGAGAGTTGAGAAAATTTGTAATTGCAGTTATTACAAATTAAGTGTATGTAATTGATTATAGTTACACACATTCAAGCTCAGTAATTTCGTGAAATACTGCGATGGGGCGGGATAAAGCTGCAGAGCTGCGAAAATTCCTACGTCACGTGATTGTATTCATGTATATGTATTAATAAACTGTTATTAACCTGCAGATAATTGAAATCAGAATTTGCCTGACTCTGATTTAACTCTACATTCCTGCCACTAAAATGTTTATCACTTGTCTCCACATTTCATGCATAAGTTCTTAATCAGTAGCTTGAACAGATTTTATAATATAAAATACTTTTATAATCTACGAAAGGATTAAACATATAAAAAAGTAAAAAAAGTAAAAAGTATAATATTTGTGTTTAATAAGAATTTTAAAATATATAACACTCATAGAAAAATCCAAATAAAATGGTAACATTAGGTGTACATATGTATATTTTAAAATTATTAATGTAATTTTGTTATGTCGATGCCTCCCTCCCACTGAGTAAACTTTTTGTATAGTATAAATTAATAGACTATTAATAATTGATAGGTACAAATTGCGACTCTTCTAGAAAACGTAAGAAACAGTTTCATTTTATCTACTAGAAAGTTAATCTGCATAAATATTTTAAACAAATTAACTTATTTAATAATCCATTTTCCCACTGAGTAATCTTTTTGTATAGCATAAATTAATAGACTATCAATAATTGTTAGGTACAAATTGCAATTTTTCTAGAAAACGTAAGAAACAGTTTCATTTTATCTACTAGAATGTTAATCTGCATAAATATTTTAAACAAATTAACTTATTTAGTAATCCGTTTTCAGAATCGTAATAAACGCAGAAATATTTACTCTGCAGAAAAATACACTAATGTGTCGCAAAATTGAAGCTTTATAATTTTGAACTCTATTTGATTTCTCTTGGGTGACTGTTTCACTGAAAAAGATGTCTTCAAGAATTAATTAGCATTTATTTTCCAAACAATTCCGTGTCACCTCTTACGGCAGTGAATATCTATGAATTATTTCAAAGAGTGCAACAGTGTAATAAATATTTTGAACTTTTTTTTTAACATATTATATTGTAGTTTAAAAAGTAAAAAGCTAAATGTTAATAGACATTTCATTAGAAGGGAAAATAAATTATATAGTATCCGTTAGAAAATGTAGAAGCATTATTTAGTGTAAAATTAAGACACAATATTTAGAAATATATGTATGTTTTACTTTCAAGCTTGCTGTTTTGCACCATAAAATTAAAGTTTATGGGCGCTTCTAAACAAACTTTCTATTTTCATTAAAGTGATGAAGAAAAAGTCAGTCATTTCATAAGTTTCTAATTTCTTTTAACAAGGCACTAGAAAAGATACTTATTGGGAAAAAAACAACCGGCGTGCTTGAATTACGAAATTCTAAAATTTTAAGATTTTTAATTTTTATTAGAATAAGCGGATGATTGGAATGCAAGGAAATAACAATTTTGTGAAAAACAATTTTAAATATTATGTTGAGGAAAACTATTATCCAGAAAAACTAAATTTATGTCCTCTGTTATCAAAAGTCTCCAGTTCTTTTTTTTCTTTTTTTTTTTTTTTTGCCATGTTAAATATTGGGTAGTCATAAACATCCTCTTCCGAATGCAACTTAAACTTTCCACTGCCCGAAGGTTTAACAGCATTTATTTTTACTGAATTTTTATCAATTTACATTAGTTTTTCAGAAAAAACTTCAGGTTCATGCTCCAGATTAATTTAATCTGAATGCTTTTGGAGTGTCTTCTTTTTCGAAAATTCTTTCACAAATTCTTTTGATAAAAGTTCTCCACAATTGTTTCCCATTTTAGGTGCGTTCGTAATTATGTAAATACGTAGCATCTAAAGTTGTCATTCAGACCGTCCGTCTGTCCGTCTGTCTGTCTATATATATGTCCGCATATAACAACGCAAAAACTACCCAACCGAATCTTTTGAAATTTAAAATATATAACTATTATATAATTTTGTCGATCCATTTCAAATTTTATGAGAATCGGATGGATAGATCAATTACAGGGACGATCAAAAGTATTCCGTTACATTATGGTCAATGGGGAAACATGTTGCAAATGCATTTTAATCGTTTGAAATTTAAATTACATACTTATTACATAATTTTGTCAAGTCATTTCTTTTTTTTTTAAATCGGATGCATAGATCAAATACAGGGACAATCAAAAGTACTCCGTTACATTACAGTCAATGGAAAAAAGAAGTTTCGAATGCATTTTAATATTATTACTCATTCAAACATAATAATTTTGATATGCATCATAAAGTACATATTATAATATAGATTTTGCATAATTAGTTGTGCAAAAACCTTTTGTTATTTATTTACAAGGCCACGCAAAAGTATTCCATTACATAATGAGTATAGAGAGAACATTATTTGTTGCGCATTTTAATTGTAATTAACAATTTTATGAGATTGATATATGAGAGTGATATTTTTAAAATTTCATTATCGTACGAACGCACCTCATTTGCTATGCTTCAAGTGCAATTTCCAACTTGTTTTACCTTTTGCTTAGCAAATTACATTTTATGTACAGATTTTCTTAAAAATACGCTTTTTATTTTTTATCAAAAGCAATGAATTTTCAGGAAAAAAGTATTTTGTAGAAGTTTTTGGAGAATAATAGAACAATTCTCTTACATGACGGAATGACTAGATATGGAATGATGCAAGGTAAATTATTAACTTTTAAAATTTGTGCAATTAAAAAAAATTTTTTTTCGAAACAAAATACATTTTTCAAGAAAGGTTTTTTGCATTAGGATTACCAGTTTATATTAAATACTATTTTTTATAAATATTTGAAACATAATTTCGATAAATTCTTATATTATTTTTTTATAAACAAGAAAGTAGAAAAAAATATCTTAAAAGTTTACAGGTACTATTTTTTTTTTTTTTTTTTTTTTTTTTTTTGTAGTTCCATTTAACAGTATATTAATACTTCGTGTTAACGTTATAAGAAACGTTATCAAGTATATCTTGAAATATTAAAAACATAAATAAAATGAAAAAAAAAATCTAACTCACAGATAGAAACATAAATATCAGCATTTTTAATATGTGTATGATTGTAAATTTTATTGAATTATGAAAGTTATTTTGTTTTATTTAGAAAGAAACATGTAAAATTTACTGATTGTCTCAATTTCAAATACAAATTGAAAAGATCATTTCAACAAATGAATCAAAATGATAAAATCTTAATCTTAAAAAATAATGGTTAATTTACTTAATTTACTAGTGACAATTCAATCTCGAAAATTGAAAAGCATACGTAAATAACTTCTAAGAATTTAAATGAAGAAAGTTAATTACATTTTACTATACGCTATGAAACTTTTGATAATTCAAGTTAAATAAAAAATAATAACAAAACAATTCGATAAATTTGTTTTTTGTCGATCACAATTTAACAGATAAATGTTTTTTTTTAACTATTCAATAATTGTAAAAGAAATAATTTATGTTTTAAATCAAAATAGGTTCAAAATATGGAAAAAAATAAACATTTTTAATTTATTTTTTATTCACGAATCATAATGTAAAATGGAAACTGTTTGAAACAGCCTTTTTAGGTGCGTTCGTAAATATGTAAATACGTAGCACCTATAGTGGTCGTTCAATCCGTCCGTCTGTCGAATCGTTTGAAAGCGAATCGTTTGAAATTTAAAATACATAATTATTACATAATTTTGTCGAGTCATTTCAACTTTTATGAAAATCGGATGCATAGATCAATTATAGGGAGAATCAAAAGTATTCCGTTACATTACGGTCAATTGGGAAAAATGTTTACAATGCATTTTAATGGTGTTGCGCTCATTCGAACTTAATAAAATTTATATGCAACTATAAAGTACATACAGGGTGTATCTAAACTACTGGGCAAAACTTTAAGGGGTGATAGTACACATCAAGACAAATAATATTAAATGGGAAACTAAGAGTCCAAAACATCTTAAGTAAAAGATAGACGCCATCAAAGTTTAGGGTACAAAATTTGAAAAGATTATAAAAAACGGAAAAATTGGTCGATTCGTTTGCGGTTTTCACGAACACTATTCTTTATGCCAGTATTGTCTTGAAAATAAATTATAAAGACAAATTTCAAAAAATGTCGATAGAGGGCGCTTTAGACTTTGAAGTAACGAACAACTAATTTTTACCGTTATTTTTTGCATCTCATTAAATTTTTTTAGAAGTTTAGACATAAACTTAAATTTTGAGCTCAAAATCTGTGGTTAAGTACCGCAAACTGAACTGTGTTCAATGGGCGTTGGTACGTTCAAATATAAAATGATTAAAAGAAAACAGAAAAATTGGTCAATTCATTTGCAATTTTCACTAAAATTATTATTTATGTCAGTATTTTCTTGAAGACAAATTTTACAGATAAATTTCAAAAAATGTCGATAGAGGGCGCTTTAGATTTTGGAGTAATGAATAACTATTTTTACCGTTATTTTTTGCATCTCATTAATTTTTTTTAGTAGCTTAGACATGAACTTAAATTTTGTGCTGAAAATCTGAATCGTTGAGAGTGGTTAAGTAGCGCTAACTGAACTGTGTTCAATGGGGGTGGGGAGGTTCAAATTTCAAATGATTATAAAAAACGGAAAAGTTGGTCGATTCGTTTGCGGTTTTCTCTAAAACTATTCTTTATGTCAGTATTTCCTTGAAAAAAAAATTAAAGATAAGTTTCAAAAAATTCCGTTAGAGGGCGCCATAAACTTTAGAGTAACCAACAACTATTTTTAACCGTTTTTTTTTAAATCTAAATAAATGTTTTAAAAGCTTAGACTTAAATTTTCAGCTCAAAATCTGAATCGTTGTGAGTAATTTAAGTAGCGAAAAATTGAACTGTGTCCGTACGGTGGGCAGGATAACATTTCAACTGCTGAACACAATTCAGTTTGCGCTTCTTAACCTCTCCCAATGCCAACGATTCAGAATTTCGTCTCAAAATTTAAATCTAAGCTTTTGCAAGCATTTCATTAGATACAAAAAATAAAAGTTAAAAATTGTTGTTGGTTACTCTAAAATTTAAGGCGCCCTCTAGCGGAATTTTTTGAAATTTTCTTTAAAATTTATTTTTAAGGAAATACTGACATAAAGAATGGTTTTAGGGAAAACGCAAACGAATCGACCAATTTTTACCTTTTTTTATAATCATTTGAAATTTGAACCTTCCCACCCCCATTGAACACAGTTCAGTTAGCGCTACTTAACCACTCGCAACGATTCAGATTTTCAGCAGAAAATTTAAGTTTATGTCTAAATTTAAAAAAATTAATAAGATGCAAAAAATAACGGTAAAAAATTAGTTGTACCTTACTCCAAAGTTTAAAGCGCCCTCTATAAACATTTTTTGAAATTTATCTGTAAAATTTATTTTCAAGGAAATATTGACATAAATAATAATTTTAGTGAAAATTGCAAATCAATTGACCAATTTTTCTGTTTTTTATAATCATTTAAAATTTGAACAAACTCCCATTGAATACAATTCAGTTAGCGGTACTTAACCACAGATTTTGAGCTCAAAATTTAAGTTTATGTCTAAACTTCTAAAAAAAATTAATGAGATGCAAAAAATAACGGTAAAAAATAGTTGTTCGTTACTTCAAAGTCTGAAGCGCCCTCTATCGGCATGTTTTGAAATTTATCTTTAAAATTTATTTTCAAGGAAATGCTGACATAAAGAATAATTTTCACTAAAACCGCAAACGAATCTACCAATTTTTCCGTTTTTTATAATCATTTGAAATTTTGCACCCTAAACTTTGATGGCACCTATCTCCTACGGAAGACGTTTGGGACCCTTAGTTTCCCATTTAATATTATTTGTCTTGATGTGTACTATCACCCCTTAAAGTTTTGCCCAGTAGTTTAGATACACCCTGTATAATAATATACATTTTACATAATTTGTGGTGCAAAGAACATTTGTTATTGATTTACAAGGCCATACAAAAGTATTCCATTACATAATGGTATAGGGAGAACATTGTTTGGTGAGCGTTCCCAGCAAACACAGAACTAACAGAATGGTACAAAAATTATATCTTTCGACAAGTACTAGAGGTGTTATTTCGATAACAGTGAATCGTAACCTAAAAGTATCGATTCTGTCCTTTCCTTCGATATCTTTGGCGATACTTTCATGCGTTGTCATGATGACGCCAGAAATATGGCACCACGGCGAAAATCGGCGATGTAGATGATACGTGTTTGATACAAATACGTAGGAATTCCGACACTTCTGACATAAAAATGATAAAATAAGGGCACAAATTTGATATTGCTGATATCCAATGGGAATCATTTTAACGTTTTTTTTAATGCCCATATGATAACATTTTGTGCCAATCTAATGACACTTTATACACATGTCGGCGGATACTTTTAATAGAATTTTTTTTTTTTTGTAGTATCTATACTATTTAAATCCTTTGAGGGCTAAATCACTTCCATTGCTAATATGTTGAAATGAATGATACTGGAATTTACATGTATATTTGTAAAGAAGAAAAAACTAAATTTTACATACATCAAACTATTTTTTTAATCAAAATTCTGGTAACATTTGTAAATTAAAATTAATTAGTTCCATAAATATACAACCGCCTTTGAAAGAGAAAAAAAAAAATATTCCAGTTATATAATAGGAGAATGATTAAAAAAAAAAAAACAAACTTGGTACAATCAAAGTTATTTTTAAGACCTTTTCTCAAGTTTCAAAATCATAAATTGTTGGAAGATTTTCTCTAAATTTTATAATAAGGAAATCAAGCTTGCGTTGTTTTATTGTGGAAAATTAGGACTGAAGAATTTTTTCTTCTATATTTTGCAATTAGCACATTTTGTAACGCTGTATTTTACTTTACTTAAATTTTATACAGAATCTCTGTGTACTGCTTAGAGAATCTTTTAACATAAATATTTTCTTTATTCAGTTTCATACGTGTATTTTATTTTTATGAAGTTTCATACTATTGATCGTATTAAAAAACTTTTCTAAAATCCACTCTTAACTGATCAGGAAAAAATGCATCTAACACATAATACAATAGGTTTTTTTTTTCATATATTACGGATGTTATCCTTCACTTTTTATTGTACATTTGCCTGAAATTCCAATTTAGAGAAAAGAAAAAACATTCCAAAGAAAAAAATATTTTTGAAAAAAGTTTCTTTTTTAAAAGTATTTTAACTGTCTTAATTATGAAGGATAAAAAAATATTCTAATTTTTGCTCAACTATTCAATAGCACCTTTTTTACAATAAAAATGTTTTATCCCCCCCCCCCTTACAATAGCATTTCAATTAAGATCCAAGTGTAGTACCTTGAAAAAAAAAAAAAAATCAAACATTGCTTCAAAGAAGCAAACATTTTTCTAATATAAATGCATATGCATGGAAGGGGGGGGGGATTTTCTCTTAACTTTTCTAACTAATCATGAAGTATAAAAAGGGGTGCAAAAATCTAGGCATAAGTGGGTAGTCTCTTGCCACTAAAATTATTAAAAAAATTTCTTTGCTGAAAATTTTTATGACATTATTAATTATTATTTTAATAACATTCTAGCAAGAATTTTGCACAAAATATTAGCCAAAATATATATAAATCAATTTAGTGGTGAGAGACTGCCCGACGGTGCTTAGATTTTCTGCACCCCTCATAAAATATATTCAAATTTTTATTCAATGGCCAAATTGCTTTTGTCTATAAGTAAAAGATTTATAATTAATACAAATTATTATTATTAGTGGTGAAATTAGCATTAAATAAAAAGTTTATTTTTACTAGATATTTTATTGCTTTTTCCTCTTATGGCATTATTGTCTTGCAGTAATCCCTACATAATAGAAGTATAAAAAGTTTTCTTATTACTTAGTAATTTAAATATTATCAGATGTTAACACATATCCTAATCCCCTCCCCCCCTCTCCACACACACACACTTGAGTAAGAAAGTACTTTTGAGATAACATTTTTTCATTTAAAAACTTCCATTTTATTATTGATTTTTTTTTTTTTCTCTCATCACATTCAATATTTTTGGACTCCAAAAAAGTTTCAGTGACTAATTAACAACATTTTGTCTTTGAGATGCGTAAACCATTTAAATAGTAAAAAAATATATAAATAAAATTTCAACAATACAAATTTTGGAATGAAGGGGGGGTGGGGATAAATGGAATAATTTATGCTTCATAAATTTTCATATTGAGAGACTTTAGTACAACTGAAAATTTTGTATGAAATATAATTAAATTAAAAATGTACAAACTATTTCAAATAGAATACTAATAATAATGTATACACACACCAAATACATTTTATCTCAAATCATAGGTGAGACATTAAAAAAAAATTCCTTCATCCCCCCCCCCCCCTTCTTGTTTGCGATAAACCTTATGAGTCTTTTTTTTTCAAATCATATGTCAATTCTTCTCTATGTTTCATCTGAAAATACCTACCATGTTAAGATAGCTGAAATAAATAAACACAGACAATATAGAACAGTGCTAGTGTTAGTGCTACAATATTTATTAACTACAATTTTTGCTTACAGAATACAAATTATATAAATTTAATATTTTTTAACAAAGATTTTCCTTTAATTTTTTTAAAGATGAGATTTAGCAATACAATATTTCATATCAACATTTATGCTCTTTTATAATACATTTTCTTCAAAATTCAGAAACTGGCTCAGAAGTCCTCAATCCTTTACTCTCAATACTGGTATACTTCAAACCCAGATTCCTTCCAAGTTGGGTGCTCCAAGTATCTGATAATTTCTCCACCTATTTAAACAACATAAAATAACATTTTAAAAAGATCAAAAATTGTTATTGGTAGACACAAAATCAGATTATTAAAAACGTAGAAATATAATAAAATAATTGACTTTCACACCTTGAGAACAAGTAAATTACACATACATAGCATTAACACTAAATATATAAGGAATTTTATTCAATATATATAAAAATATTTTATACTAGGATTTTTATTTAAGACCAACTTATTTTTATGTGATTTAACCATTAGACAGCATTTTCCATGGATTATATTTTCATTGTATAGAAGAGAATCAACAGTTTATTGAAATTCTAATGCAGAGATTGGCAAGTAATTTTAAATGGGTTCTGAAAATTTTTATTGAGATCCAAAGAACAAAACACATTTCATAAGTACTACCTACTTATATTTTATTATTATTATTATAGATATACACACATGTAATAGAAAAGTCATGCATTAGTTCTGAACAATTACTAGATACATAGGTATAAGGTCTAAAAATGTTCTCATCACAAAATAGAAAAGGCATTCTTAAGGCATCTGTTGAAAAATTAATGCGAAGAATTACACTTGCTTTCTTGAGCCAGATTTTTATAGTTTTGTTCATGTGGTGAATAAATAATGGAAAAAGTATCTTGAAGGTGGGCATCCATTAATCTCAAAACAATATTTGTTTATCAAAAAATTAATTTTGAACAAAGATTTTTTACATACATATGAAGACATGAAGAGTCAAAAACAGTAACCAGGTAAATAGCTAGTTTTTTGCAATTTTCATACATTACTGAAACATTATTACCCCAAAACTCTTAAGAGGATGTATTTTTATACACTGGTAGGGAAATATTTTCATTTGAAGTTTTTCAGGATTGAACAACTTTACAACCATCTATTTTGCAACTGGAATAACTAAGGTGACAAAGAATTGAGACAACTTAATTATCTCTGGAAAGTTTTGGAATCTTGCTTCAAAATTCCTTTACAAACTGTCATAAAATTTTAAGAACACTACAGTGTGTATTTCGGAATTCTTACAGTATGTATTGCTCGAAAATGAATAAATACTTCATTTGCAATATCTCCCCCCCCCCAAAAAAATAAAAATAAAAATAAATCCAGTTTGTTACAAAAAGCAGACACATTTACATCAGATCACACATTAATTTCCCATGTCCCTGTAACTGGATGTTAAGTGCGCCTCTCTACTGGAGAGTTAGGATTTATTCAACATTTTTCAAAAGAATAGAAATCAACAGCACAATCAATACTTTCCCATAAAATATTATGACATGACATTTAAAAGAATCAAAATCATACATAAACCAAAAGAGCCCTTAAGAATTAAACTAAATAATTAACTATACCAGTTTTTCTCAACCTTTTTCAGGCCATGCCCCACCAAATCATATCTAAAACACTGATGGCCCCCCTCCCCTCTCACTGAAAAATAATTCTTATTATATAAAAATTGAGCTGTTATTCCATTTAAAGTAGTTATAAAAAAAAAAATACCCATTTAAAAATGTAATGGAAAAGAAAACAAACAAGTAAAAGAAAGGTCATGAAAAAATGAACATAAACGAAAGAAATGTGTTCAGGAAGCAATCGTTAATAATATAGACCAGGAAGCGGCTGCACAATCCATCACCTCATAGAATTGATTGTTGAAGTTTCAGCATTAGACAAAACTTGATTTGTATATTAAAATGCAACTGGTCTGCCAAATCATATCTTGGTGGAATCCACTAAAGACCTGATTTTAGTGATTGATCGTTAAGTGCTTTACTGCAGTCAAAAGTATGAAAATGTAAAAGACTGCTAGCAAGAAAACAAATGGTAAATCTACTAGTCAACCACTAAAATCAGGTTTGTTAAGATATGACTTGGTAGACCAGTTGCATTTTGATATGCGAATCAAGTTTTAGCTAGCTCATGAATTTCAGTCATCAACTCGATAAGGTGATGGTTTGTGCAGCTGCTTCTAGATCTAGTACAGTCCTCCCCATTTAATCGGGTAACGGATAATCGAATACCCCGCTTATTCGAATAAAATCCTCCGGAACCGAATTTAATCCCATTGGGCTAATGTTATTTTTCCCCGCTTAACCGAATACTTTTCACGAAATGTCCTCGCTTAATCGAATAACAAATGAGTAAGACAATTTGAAAAATGGGCGTGAAAAACATGTTTCAATTGGAATTTCCTTCACACTTTTTGTCATTTTCGGTTGTTACACAGAAAACAAATTTCCAGAACTCCCAGCATGGATTTCGCCTGGCAGGTGTATAAGTATTGGTCAAGGGAGTTCCCTTCCTTGTTCATTTTTTCGAATTAATTTAAAAAATGGTGGCATAAATTGGACAGGAATTTCGATCAATTTTGTATTTTGTTTACTTTCATTTGTCAAAAGCAATTTTTTTCGCTTTTTCGATTTTTTTACAATTATTTTTAATGGAGACACTTTCATTTTCAAAACCGGTCCCGAAACAAAAATCATCCTCATTAAAAATATCCGCGATAAAAATGGATAAAGTTAAAAACGACGACGCTTTTTGTACAAATTGATCTCAGCTATCCATTGCAAAAAAAGATTATTTAAAAATATTGAAATGCAAAAGAGATATCTTTATAAATTTTTCTATAGCATTAGCATAAATCCTCGAAGTAACCCTTCAATAATAATGTGTTGTCATTTAGAGGTTCAGGATGATAATTATGATACCATTCGAAAAAAAATCTCGATCATTATTTACTCTAAAATTTCACATAAACCGTTTTCATCTATTTTTTTAAACCTGTATAAATTACGTAAATAAAATTTTAATAACGAAATTTGGATCCAATTCACATGATCTGAATTAAATGCAATGTAAACAAAATGCATGTTGAACTATTGCGTATTTACATGCCATTTTGTTTTTATATTAGTTTGTATTATTCTATTAAAGTTTTTAACGATTTTCTTACTCTGGTAACTAAATATACTATATTTAATAATTATGTCATTTTATTGCATCTTAAATATTACATTTATATGCCTCCCCGTTTAATCAAATACCCCGCTTAATCGAATATTTTTTCTGGAACCGTCGATATTCGTTTATGCGGGGACGACTGTAAGAGTAATAATAATAATATGCAGCAATGAAAAGAAAAACAAATTAGATCTTCAAATATTTAATAGTGAACTTTGATACACAAAAATAACTTTAACTGGATGTTTCTTGATTTTGTACCTGTCATTTTAATTGCTGATAGTAAAAGTAAATAAATAAATAAAATATATAATAAAATAAATTCAAATTATAACATTTAAGATGAATAGAATAAAATTGAGATTTTTGTGCTTGATGTTGGCTGCAAAGAGATTTTATATCAGGCACTAATTTTGTCAGCTTTTATCTCAAATCCCTCGTTTAGTGATGTCTAGTCGATTTCTTTATTTTAGTAGTAAATCGTTTACTGCTCAAGCCACATTCAGCAAGGTATGAAGATGGGAAGGGTAACAATATTTTTCTTGCAAATTGTGTTGAATTAGGCTATTTAGTTTCAGTCTCAGCACAAAGCCACACCATATTGCCTTTTATGTTGAAAAGAGTTTTAATTGACTCATCGTTTTGAATATCAGCGATTTCTTCTCTGTATGGCGTTGAAACATTAGATAAATCAACTAACATTGGCTGGATGACCCATGATGGAAAATCCATTTGCTTTAAATCAACGAATCTATCATTCATATCAGAGGCCAACATTTTCAGATGATTAACAATGGCAGTTATAGCGGTGTCTGTTACCTCGCATTTTTTTAACCAGAAAAATAGGTCAAACTTTCTCTCTGAAATATGTTTGTCAAACCTCAGCAGACGCAAAAAAACCCCAAATATTTTCACTTTTGCATTAACAAGTGTTTTGTTTTCTCCTTGAAATTGTTTATGTATTAAACTTTTCAAAGATATCTGCTAAATAACTAACATATGCTTTTCCATCAACCATCAACAGTTTGTAGGGCTTTAATGTCAGGCTTTTCATTTAAAAATTCACCAAGAACATCGAACAACTCCTTGAATCTTTTTAAATTATTCCCTTTTGAGAGCCATCTTAATCGCACTTTTTTTTGTTGTTCTTTGCAACAGGGTTGGGTAGATTATTTTTTTGAAAAATAAAAAATGATCTTGAATTCGGAATCCTCGAGGTTGGAAGGATTCCGGATTTTGGACTCTACAAACACAATGGGGTGCTGCAGCAACGATTCACTAGCAAACTATTTCCCGATATTTTATTATTAGATTTTTTTTTTTTAGGTCTTGCATATAGGTTGATCCCCCCCCCCCCTTGAAGTTCTTTTTTTGTCTAAAATTTCTCGACTTATATGCGAGTATATACGGTATCTTATTTACTTTACCCTAAACAGCGAAGTGCTCAACAGCATCTATCCTGATCATGATGTCACCCTAAAGTGGGAACCCCAGTATTCAGTTGTAATATAACTAGCTAATTATCCACACTGTAAGGATGAAAGTTTGCATAAAACTTGTGCAGCCAGAAATCAGACTTTCAACATATAGTTATTGAATCTTAAGAATTGAATAACAGTGCCTTCTACCTACAAGTAACACTCTGCTTTTTTAAAAAATCTAGGACAATTCTGTTTTCAGAAATGTTTCTGTGAATGTAGCCTAGAATTTTTCTAAATTTTAGTCACCAGAAAAAATTTCCCCTCCCTTGTACTTCATTATGAGTTTCCATGTTTAAAATTTAACCTTTAAAGACATGGGCAGTGTGTAATATGCACCATAAATGGTTTCAGTTTTTTAAAGCATACTAAATAACTTTTAATGATAATTATTTCAGACAGAAAACAAAAATATTTTAGAACTATTAGCTAGAAAATTTAAAAGAGAACTTTGAAAGATAACACATTCTAAGTCTATTTTATTTATCAAAGTTTGAATTCTATTAAAAAAATAAAAAATAACTTACATGTTTGGAAATATCCTCATGCTCCAATATATATTTGAGATGCGAAAGAAGGTCTTCCTGAATTTCTAAACAACACCATCTAAAAACAGAAATTAAAAAATAATACAACAGGCATATATATACAAAAAATTTAAATTTCTATTAACATCTATATGAAGTCAAAAACTTATTTGCCATTATCTTATCAAGCATACCTTAAGATGTATGATTTTTTAAAGCAAAAAATGTAATTATTCGAAAATGTTGGGTTTATTCAAAATGAATACTTTTCTATAAATATGTTATAGGTACACTGTAAACGTGTGATTATCCACCAATACCAATTATGGGACCAACAGTGTAGTAGATGATCAGACTTACTAAAATTACATATCTGTTTAAGAATAATTAAAAGTTATATCAGAAACACAAAAACAAACTTTTCCTCATAAAAAAATGATATATAATTTATTCTATGTTATGTTATGCAATTGAAACTAGTAACAAAATACCACATATGCTGGGAATGAATCCTAATTTATTGAAGTAGCTATGTAAGATTATTTAGTTTATTCTGTTAATTAGTTATAATAAAAAAAAATACTAATTCTGATTTAGCATTAGTATTAATACAGTATTTTAATGATAATTTTATTCACAAAATTATTACTGGTAATCAATTTTTGTAAAAGCAAAGTAATTTTGATCGTCATGTATTTATATATTTTTGTAATTACTTTAAATTGTGTTTAGTAGTACTAGTAAATACATTTTTTTTTCAAACATTCTGAACCTTCTTCGTTAACTCAAAAAATCCATTTACAGCTGGCTTCAGGGCCGTAACTATAAAGTTGGGGGCCCCGGGGCAAACTAGTGAGGCCCCTTGCGCCTGGGGCAAGTTAAAATTTTGCCCCGGTTGCAGTTTTTTTTTCTTTTCGCATTCCGCTGTTTAAAAGAAACACAGTATGATAAGCCCAAAAATTATTAAAAAACGTAAGATTGGGTAACCCTATTCGGAAGGCACTTGGGGGCAATGCAATTTTTGCCGATCACACTGAAGCTAATATAGGGGAGGAAATACGGACTGATTGGTTGAATACTTTAAAAAGCATTTTGTTTAAATTCATTTTTGAGTTTATGTAACTTAATCATGCATTTCTGTTTAAAAAAAATTTTGAGAGATGGATTTCGATATTTTTTTTTCTGATTTTAATAGATAAGAAAATTTTCTAGAATATTTTAGATGCTTTTTATATAATTCAACCTATCAGAAGCCCATGTTTTCTTCCTTAGTAGCTTCAGTGAGATCCGCAAACATGCAGGGGTAACATGACACATTCCACTCGACATTCTGCTGTCTGCTCTAGAGCTGCTTTTACATGCGAAGCATATATAGTATATCGACGGACACGCAAAAATATTTACTCTAGCCGATTGATTTTTTTAATTACTAACTTTTAGCCAGATGCTGGCATTTTATAAGAAGTTAGACTAGAAATTAAAATCAATAATTTTTTTAACCATCAGTTTGGGGCCCCCGGGGCAGTGCCCCGGCTGTCCTGGCGGTAGTTACGGCCCTGGCTGGCTTAATATAACAATGCAAGAAACTAGTCATATCAGACACAAATCTACCTTTTAAATTAACTTGGTTTTTTAACATATACATTTTGTTGATTTATTTTTAATGCAAAATTATACCCAGGTTTCACTGATACATGAACAGTTTAGCTGTTATATATATGACAATTTCCCCCAGAGGGTTTCAGGAGGGCGCTCTGTCCCTCCTGCCCTTTAATTTAAAAAATGGCGCCCCTCTTGCCCTTCATCCAAAAACTAGCGCCCCTCTTGCCCCTCATCCAAAAAATAGTGCCCTTCTTTCCCCACATTTGAAAAAACGCAGCCCTTTAGCGATGATGCGGACGCGCTATAACGTGTAAATTATGTAAAAAATCGGCAACGGAACGAAAAAAATAGCTCTTACGCGTCCCACAAGTCGTGTAATTTCGTCAGAAAGTTGTGAAAAAAAGTCAAATTTCACAAAATAAAATCACGAAATAACGACTGATTTCCGACGAAATTCGCGAAAAAAATGACTAATTTCGTCACAAAATCGCTACGAAAAAATTTTTCAAACAATTCTTGAAAAACGGCAATTTTAGTAAAAAAATCAGGATAAAACTGCATATTTCGTCAAAAGATTTGTGGAAAAATGGCAAATTTCGTACACAATAAATAAAATCGCAATAAAACGGAAAATTCTGTCTCAAGAATTTGCGAAAAACGGCTAATTTTGACAAAAATTCGCGAAAAAACGCCAAAATTTGTCAAAATATCCCAAAAAAACAGCAGATTTCGTCAAAAGATCGCGAAAAAATGCAATTTTCATCAAAGAGACACACACACAAAAAAAGTTAATGCCAGAAGTAAATTTTTCTGTTCTAAAAACTAATTTTCCTGCTTCATAATTGTGTTTTTAATGCTCAAAAAGCAGATTTTCCTGCTTCACAATCAAGGTGTGTGAAAAGAAAATTGTACCCGAGGCATAATTAGAATTAAAGGCTTTCTCCCTCCCAACTTTTTCTTGTGACAGCCCAAAAATGATGTTTGCGTAATATAAATTTGGCAACCCCCTAAATTTCTCCGGGGCGACCTTCTCCGTCGCCCCCCCCCCCCTGTTCACAATCCTCTTTTGAGTGCCCAAAACTTTCTAAATGTGAATCCTGAAAGCACCCATTAACAAAACAAAAAGACAAAAAGAACCCTTTATTCAACAAAACTATTCTTAAAAATAAATAAATAAATAAAAATTAAAAAAAATGTCTTATTTAATAAATCAAGCTTGCCCCTTATCAATCTTTAAACAAAATCAGTCGTTTTTTTTGCGATCTTTCACGAAATTTGTCGTTTTTTCGTGATTTTTTTTTTTTTTTTTTTTTTTTTTTGCAAATTGTGCCTTTTTTGCAACCTTTAACAAAATCTGCTGTTTTTTTGCGATCTTGTAACAAAATTGATCTTTTTTTCTCTTTGTTCGATTTTTTGTTTTTCTTGATTTTTTGAACCGCTAGATTCAACTCTATAAAAGTGCCTTTAAAAATCAAAAAAGTGCCCTGAAGAATGTAAAAAGTGCCCTTTTCAGAACAGTAGAGCCCTGCCCCTTTTTAAACCTGGGGGAAACTCTGTATATGAAAATTAGAAATTAAAGTGTTTAAAAAAAATTCGATAAAATCTGAAAAAGCCCAGGTTTTTTCAGAAAAACCCGGGTTTTTTCAAACCCTGCCGATTAATGAAATTTAAAATTTTTCCATTGATCATAGACAACATCAGCGATTTTTCCATTTCATATCAATCTATTGTGCGATTTTTTTTTTCTCCTAATGACACAATGTGCTTTTTTGTGACCAATCAACAAAATTTGCAATTTTTTCAAGCCTAATCGACAAAATTCACAATTTTGCCATGTTCGAAGAATGCTATTTTCAATTCTTTCCACTAATATTTTTTATTTTTTCACGCCTGATTGAAAAAATTAGAGATTTCTACAAAGTCTATCGAGAAACTTCGAGATTCGTACGAAGTCTATCGAGAAACTTCGAGATTCGTATGCAGTCTATCGAGAAACTTCGAGATTCGTACGCAGTCTATCGAGAAACTTCGAGATTCGTACGCAGTCTATCGAGAAACTGCGAGATTCGTACGAAGTCTATCAAGAAACTTCGAGATTCGTACGAAGTCTATCAAGAAACTTCGAGATTCGTACGAAGTCTATCGAGAAACTTCGAGATTCGTACGAAGTCTATCGAGAAACTTCGAGATTCGTACGAAGTCTATCGAGAAACTTCGAGATTTGTACGATGTCTATCGAGAAACTTCGAGATTCATACAAAGTCTATCGAGAAACTTCAAGATTCGTATGACGTCAATCAACAACATTCGAGATTTTTACAAAGTCGATCGACAAACATAGGTACAAGAAGTCTATCTGTGAAATCTTTTCTGAGTATTAGAAGTAATTAAATGAAAAGGGGTTAGAAGATTTCTAAGCATGGGTGCAAGTTTGAAATTTTGCCAAGACTGAAAATATTTTGACACCTCACCCTCCCACTGATTGAGAACATAAGCACGTAACTCTTGTTTTTTTCCATGACCATATGATGAAATTAGTTTCTTCCCCCTCCCCGCCCCCCGATCGTTCAACAAAATTTTCTACAATATTTTGCTGAAATTTGTGATTTCTTTACGATTTTAAACCGAAACTTGCGATTTTCCACTGAAATTTGTGATTTTTCTACAGTTTTCAGCAGAAATCTGTTTTTTCGATGAAATCCAAGTATTTCATACAATTTTTCGATGAAATTCGCGTCCTTTTTCGCTATCCTTCAACAAAAATTTCATTTTCTCTGCTATCATTTGATGAACTTCGTGGGTTTTTTGCAATCATTTCATGGAAATCACGTTTTTTCTCGATCTTTTGGCAAAATTTGCAGCTTTTCCCCAATCCTTCGTTTAAATTCACACCTTTATTGCAATCCTTTGACAAAAAGTGTACTTATTTTGTATTCTTCGACCGGAAATAGCATCTTTTTTGCAAGTATTCAACAGAAATAGTGTCTTTTTCGTGATCCTTTAACAGAAATCACATCTTTCCACGATGCTTTGGCAAAGTTCGCATTTTTTTCACGATCCTTTAACAGAAATCGTGTTTTTACTGCAATTATTTGATGAAAATTGTGGAATTTTTTTAAATCATTTGATGGAAATCTCCTCTTTTTCTCAATCCTTTGACAAAATTCGCGACTTTTCCACGATCCTTTGACAAAATTCATGTCTTTTCCACGATCATTTGATTAAATTCACACGTTTTTTAACTTTTTTGCGATCCTTTGACAAAAATTGTATCTACTCAGTATTCTTTGACTGGAAAAAGCATCTTTTTCATGATTTTTTTGACAGAAATTGCGTCTTTTTCGTGATTCTTCTATGGAAATAGCATCTTTTCTGCAATTCTTCGACAGAAATAGCATCTTTCCAGCGATTCTTCGACGGAAATAGCATCTTTCTCGCGATTGTTCGACGGAAATAGCATCTTTCTCGCGATTGTTCGACGGAAATAGCATCTTTCTCGCGATTCTTTGACAGAAATAGCATCTTTCTTGCGATTCTTTGACAGAAATAGCATCTTTCTTGCGATTCTTTGACAGAAATAGCATCTTTCTTGCGATTCTTTGACAGAAATAGCATCTTTCTTGCGATTCTTTGACAGAAATAGCATCTTTCTTGCGATTCTTTGACAGAAATAGCATCTTTCTTGCGATTCTTTGACAGAAAACTCATCTTTTTTTGCAATCCTTTGACAGAGACTGCGTCTATTTTGCATTCTCTGACTGAGATGATATCTGTTCCACAATCTTTTAACAGGAATTGCATTTTATTCGCAAGCTTTTGATAAAAATCGTGCCTTTTTTCACAATCCTTTGATGATATTAGTGTTTTTTGCGATCTTTCGGCAGAAATAGTGTTTTTTACGATCCTTCGACAAAAATCGTGTTTTTTTTTCACAAGCTTTTGACGGCAAACGTGTCTTTTTTGCAGTCCCTTGACAAAAATAGCAGTTTTTTCCGCGATCATTTCACGAAAATCATGTTTTTTTTCCTGCAATCCTTTGATGAAAAGCACATGTTTTTCACTATCCACTTCCATCCTAGAAGATTTTTCCATCTCGTTTCCGTCCTCAGGAACTTTTAAGAGACCGAATTCCATCTCAGGACTGAAAAACTTGCACCTATGTCTCTAAGCCTTGCATTACGGCTAAAAAATTGATTTCTTACAATAAAAGAAAGTGATTAAATGTTCTTGACAGTAAAACTACCATTATTTAAGTATATAAAGTAGAATTTAGAATTAGTCAAAAATCTCTTCAAGACTGAAAGTGTTGCACCTATGTCGACAAAATTTGAGATTTTTCCTCCAACTGTTGACAATGTAAGGTTTTTTCTGCACCCGATAAATGAAATTTGAGATTGTTAAATGACTGATGAAAACTGCATTCCCCCCCTCGACAAATTGATGAAGTCGTGATTGTTTCTCATGTTTTTCATTGATGAAACTTGAGATTGTATGCAGCCAATGAACAAAATTTCCAACTTTATGGCACCTCATCGACAAAATTTGTAATTTTTACATGAACTGATCGATAAAATTTGTGATTTTTTCTGCGCTGATCTACAAAACTTGCAATTTTTTCATGCCTGATCAACGATATTTTTTTTATGTGTCAAACAATGTTCATGTTTTTTTGTTTGTTTGTTTGTTTGTTTTTTGAGCGATAAATAGACAAATTATTTGTTTTTTATTACAGCCGATGAAGAAAATATGCAATTTTTTGACGCATCATCAAGAAAGCTGACGATCTTTACTTGTGCGATCATTGAAATGTGCAATTTCATGCATCTGATAGAAAAAATTTTCGATTTTTCCAAGCTTGATTGACAAAACTTGTGATTTTTCTGTGCCTGACCTTTGAAATTCGATATTTTTTCTGCACCTCATTGGCAAAATTCATGATTTTTCTATTTCTTATAAGCAAAATTTGAGATTTTCCACACCCTATCAACCTAATTTAAACTTCCATTTTTAATTCATATCGTAAAAAACAAAGTCCCATTAATCTGCCCCCGCCCCCAATCAAATGTGAAGGAAAATCATAAAATAAGAGGGAAGCATTTACATATTAAAATTGTAGTACATATCTATGGATGGTGGTGGTGATAGGGGGATGCTAATGGCTGATCGTCACAAAGTATGCATTATTTTAATTAAGTGAAACTCAGACTTCTGACGAAATTCACTTTTTTTTTAAAAGTATTTTGACAAAATGTGTTTTTCACGACCATTTGATGATAATCGCACTTTTTTTGATGGCCTTTTCAAAGAATTTGGCATTTATCCATGATCCTTTAGCAAAATTCAGTTTTTTACAGCCCTTTTAGAGAAAATTTGCATATTTTCTGTGATTCTTCAACAAAATTTGCATATTTTCTGTAATCCTTCGGTAAAAGTCGCATATTATTTGCAATTTTTCAGCAAAATTTGCATATTTTTCTTTCTTGTCTTTAAACAGAATTCATTATTTTTCTACAATCTTAACTTGTCCCATATTTGTGAGGCAATTCCTGGTTATTGCTTAATAATATATGTTTTATTATATTTATATATATGATATTTTATCTATTTTAAGTGTACACCCTAAAAACTATTGTCTTACAACTTTTTTTAATCGCAAGTTTAAAGCCTCCTTAAAAATATAACTGTAAATGCAAAAACGGTAAGTGCTCTAACGATAAGATAAGACACACCCTATACCCTATGACAAAAGAATTAAGTAGAAAAACTCTCTTATTGCAAAATGCTGAAATCATGCATAAACATATATATAGGCAATACAAACATCCAAATGTTATGCCGAGTGTTAAAGATCCATATTAAATTTTATGCAAAATTTCTTGAAAAAGGATCCAGAAACTTCAGTCATAAAATCGAAAAAATAAACATTTAGTTATATATTTTATTAACCAATAAACTTGTAAGGATTAATCCATTTACAGAGGATAAAAAAGTAATAAATACTGCTAATAAATGCTACAAAAATTCTTTGGCTAGTTCATGCTTTATAAACTATACAAGTCTTTTGTATATGAAATAATTTTGTATCTATACCAAAACAAATTATGGTTTGTTATTAAACAATTATGAGATGAATAAAACTTTTACAAGATTGATTATATTTACTTTAATACTCAGTCTTAAAAAATTAACTATCAATATACATTCTTTTCGTCAAAAAGGATTCTGACCAATGACCAATAATTACCCTAGAAAGCCAGAGAATTACCCCGTTTCCAGAACAATTCTTGGTCACTTAAAAGTTATTTCAAATTCCAATTATATGCATATATATATTTAATTAAGATATTTTATTATATAACCATCATGGGGGGTTTATTCCACAAAAAAACTAAGAACAATATACCTTTAATAGTTTTCATAATAATTGGATGCTGATTTTTGATCAGGAATTACCCCAGGTGACCAGGGCCATAACTATAAATTTGGAGGCCCCAAGTGCAGTTTTTTCCCAGCACACCGCTGTTTAAATATACATAGTATGATAAACCAAAAAATGGCTTAAAAATATAGAATTGGGCAGGTACTTGGCGCTGACGAAATTTTTGTCGATCCCACTAAAACTAGCATAGGGGAGAAAATACAGACTTCTGATTGGTTGAATACTTTGAATGTTTTGCTTAGGTTCATTTTTGTTTATGTAACTTTAATCATATGTTTCTGGGTACTTACGTATTAACGCCGGGTGAAGAATAAGAATAAGCAGAAGAATAATAAAGAACATTCTTGTTCGCACGTACACAAAAGATGCCGTAAAAAATGAGCAAACAACAAGGAATCCAAAACATAACTACATGCACGTAAGAACAACAAAATTGCTCTTTATTTGCACATTAGCATAACTTCTGCTGCGGCGGCGTTAATACATAAGTACCTGTTTCTGATTCTGCTTAAAAACCTTTTGAAAGATAAATGTTGATAATTTTTTTTTTCGATCTTATATAAGAGAGATTTTCTAGATTTTTTAGACGCTTTTTGTATCATTCAAGTGATCAAAAACTCATATTTTCTTTCTTATACTAACTTCAGTGGGATCGACAAACATGACATGACACATTCAACTCCAAATTTTACTGTCTGCTCTAGAGCTGCTTTAGCATGTGAAGTGTATGGAGTATATCGACAGACATGCAAAAACATATATTCTAGTGCTTTGATTTATCTAATTACTACTTTTAGCTAGGTGCTGGGCATTTTATAGGAAGTTAGACAAGAAACTAAAATCAATAGTGTTTTTTAACCATCAGTTTGGGGGTCCCCAGGCATGGAGGCCTCAGGGCAGTGCCCTGGCGATAGCTACGACACTGCAGGTGCCCCTACCCAGGTAAATCATTAAATCTGATTAGTTATATTCATTCTAGTGGACAAACAGCAGTAAATGTTAATATAAATGTACATAATGATTTCATAAATGTATACATTAAAAAATTGTCTTTAACATGACTGGAAATTAGCAATGATAAACAAAATAAACAATTGATAACAGTTTTTGGCAATCATTTAATGGTTCAATTAATACAAGACTGGGCTTACCCTGCACTTTATCAAATTATTTAAACAAATGTGTTTTGCGTCTTCAAAATGAAGTCCCTGATTTTTTTTTTTTTTTTTTTTTTTCCAAACATGCCAAAATGCAATTTTTGAAAATTATTGCAAGTCAAACTCAACAATAACCAAATATGGTGGTTAAGTTTAAAACTAAATTGATGTTTTTAAAAACAAAATTCCTTCGCAGTTTTGTACTCGTAATAATCTCATTAAAAGAGGTCCATTCAAAAAATTTCTTTCAATAAAACAGACCTTTTCTCCAAGTTCCATTCGATAAAAATATGCTTTCATTGATTATATATAAATACTTTTATAAATACATCCAAAGTTAATGTTTAATATTTTAACAAATTAAACTTACCATAAAGAAAAACTTTAGCAGAAGGATTTAAAGAAGTAATTATTAATAAACATTTGTTGTTATTTTGAGAAACTGTATTTCCTTTTTGAGGACAATGTTTTTCACACAAAAAAAGTATAAAGATATGATACATATCTAAAAATAACTTTTACTTTTTATAAAATGGGTCCTAAGAAAAAAAAAAAAAAAAACTTGTATCGATTGCTCATAAAGTTACGTAAATAATGTTTTAAGAAATGCTTGATTGTTTACATTATGAAAACGTGTAATGATGTTTGCAAGTCACCTACAATATTTAAAAATGTTTACTCAGTTATAAATATTAAATAATTAGTGTATAAAGAATATTTAGTAAAGCACTTACCTTACATTAAAAAAAATCCACACGGAAACGACGAATTACGATAGTTTTACACTACGCTATGCAACACACACACTTCACAGCGGAAGACGCCATTATTGCAAATCAAACCTCATGGATGTTGCCACTCTTCTTTTTCATTGCGACAAACTTGTACACGAATAATATGGCAGGACATCGATGCTAAATCAGTGTCGCGCTAGAAAATTATCATATGCATGGTATTAAAGGTGATATCGTAAAACACATACATAAGTGACATGTTAAACTACTGTCATGTATAGGATAATTGATAGATAACAGTATTTAACGCTTTTACAGAACTAGGATTTTCTATCGTCTTTCTTTAATAATATTGGCACCACTTGTATGATATAACTTTCTTTTGTCATTAAAACATGCCGCAATGATGCTTGAAAATCGATGTACTTGACAAACATGATATTTCTGACATCCGATCGTGACTTTTTAGACAAATTTGTGTTTGCTGGGTTTTAATTGTTATTTACTATTTAAAATTTTATGAGATGGATATATGAGAGTAATATTTTTAAAACTTCGTTATCATACGAACGCACCTCATTTGCTACACTTCACGTGTAATTTCCAACTTGTTTCTTTACCAACATTATCAGTTTGTAAAAAAAACGGCTTAAAGTTAGGAAAAAGCAGGATGCCGTGTTTTTCACCAATGAAAAAAGACTAAAAATCAAATATATTATTAAGTTTTATTTATTTCACTTTTTAATAAAAGGAAGTTTATCCTGAGCATTTTCAATAGTAGTTTTTATATTTTAGTTGGATTTATATGACTTACACAATCTCTAATTTCGTGTTATACGTATTTTTGATGAAAGATACACAGTTTCTTCTCATTTTAATTTCTTATCTTTCTTATATTCCAGTAGTAAATAAAAGTTAAGCAAATTAAAAAAAAAAATCAGTTACTATTTAAAATATATATATATATATATATATATATTAAATAGTAACTGATTGCAACTATTCATATCCAAACTTGAATATATATATATATATATATATATACATAAGTTTATTGTGACATTTTAGATTGTAAGTCACAAATGACTGTCGTGGACTAAATAAAAATTTCAGCGTCAGTCACTGATGACTGACGTATCATTAGAGGTGTTGAAGAAGACCTTTCATCACTTTTTCATATTGTACACATCGCTCCCCCTAACTTTTTTTAATTCTCTCGAGGCCACATTTATGAAAATTTTCGCTAGTATTTTTAATTTATTTTTTTTTTCTTTGTTCGTATTTTTCTTGGTTTAACGTTTTGCAAATGTATTTGACTTTGCTATGAATTTTGTTTTTTTATAAGTGAAAGTTATCTAGTCTTGATGATCCAAACAGTGCCTTGTAGAAGGTCCAATCTAGATCTTAGTAATTGCAGAGTGGAAGTAATGTGCGACGAGTAATTTCAAATAAAATTCGGGAAGAACAGGCATGAACGGTCGAGCGAAATACGACTCTGTTTGGGACAATGTAGGACATCTCTTACTTCCTGGACAATCGCAGATGGATTGGTATCAGATCGCAGCACGTGTTTTTTACGACAGAAGTTGAAATCGCTGATAGATTTCATGATAAAAACATCAAACGGTTGTGTTTCTGCTCTACGAAATGTAGTCAGTCGAGTAGCAAAAACAGGATTGTCATATGCATACACGCTGATCTGGTTCTATAATAAATTCATTTTAAATGAATTTGACAATGTAATGCGTAATGAAATACCTTATTCAGACGTCGTTAATTTCCAGTAGAGTCACAGGAAACGGAGGACGACCTCTATATAGAAGAAGATTAGCAGAAAGGTGTCGGTTAATTAGCAACTATACAGGGTGTCCCTAAACTCATGGTACATACGCTAGGAGGAGATAGAACGCATCAAGACGAGTAATAGGAAATAGGAAACCAAGGGTCTCAAACGTTTTCCAAAGGAGATAGACGCCATTAAAGTTTGGGGTCCAAAATTTCAAATACACACAAAAAACGGAAAAATTGGTCGATTGATTTGCGGTTTTAAATAAACTATTCTTTATGTTGGTATTTTCTTGAAAATAAATTTCAAAAAATGCCGATAGAGGACGCTTTAAACTTTGGAATATTTGAAAAGCTAATTTTGCCGTTATTTTTTGCATCTCCTTAATTGGCTTAGACTTAAATTTAAATTTTGAGCTCAAAACCTGAATAGTTAGGAGTGGTTAAGTAGCACAAACTGAACTGTGTTCAGAGGGTTCAAATTTCAAATGATTATAAAAAACGGAAAAAATGGTCGATTGATTTGCGGTTTTCGCTAAAACTATTCTTTATGTCGGTATTTTATTGAAAATAAATTATAAAGATAAATTTCAAAAAATTCCGATAGAGGGCGCTTTAGACTTTGGAGTAACGAACATCTATTTTTGCCATTATTTTTTGCATTTGAATAAATGTTTTCGTAAGTTTGGACTTAAACTTAAATTTTGAGCTCAAAATCTGAATAGTTGGGAGTGGGTAAGTAGCACAAACTGAACTGTGTTCAGAGGGTTCAAATTTCAAATGATTATAATAAACAGAAAAATTGGTCGATTCGTTTCTGGTATTTAAATAAAACTATTCTTTAAGTCAGTATATTCTTGAAAATAAATTTTAAAAATAAATTTCAAAAAATTCCTTTAGAGGGCACCTTGAACTTTAAAGTAACCAACAACTAATTTTTTTAACCGTTATTTTTTGTATCTAATTAAATGCTTTCAAAAGCTTATTAAATATTTTCGAAATCTTAGATTTAAACTTAAATTTTGAACTCAAATTCTGAATCTTTGGGAGGATTTAAGAAGCGCAAACTGAAGTGTGTTTAGGAGATGAAATTTAACCATGCCCCCACCTCGAACACAGTTGAATTTTGCGATATTTAAACACTCGCAACGATTCAGAATTTGATCTCAAAATTTAAGCATTTGAAAGCATTTAATGAGATTAAAAAAATAACTCTTAAAAATAGTTGTACGCTACCCGAAGTCTAAAGCGCCCTCTATCGGCATTTTGTGAAATTTATCTTTAAAATTTATTTTCAAAAAGACACTGATTTAAAGAGTAGTTTTAGCGAAAACCGCAAACGAATCGACCAATTTTTCCCTTTTTTTATAATCATTTGAAATTTGAACCCTCTGAATTCAGTTCAGTTTGTGTTACTTAACCACTCCCAACTATTCATATCTTGAGCTCAAAATTTAAGTTTTAGTCTAAGATTACGAAAACATTTAATCACATGCAAAAAATAACTGCAAAAAAAAAATAATTGCTCGTTACTCCAAAGTCTAAAGTGCCCTCTGTCAGCATTTTTTGAAATTTATCTTTATAATTTATTTTCAATAAAATTCCGGCATAAAGTATAATTTTAGTGAAAACCGCAAATCAGTCGAACAATTTTTCCGTTTTTTATAATCATTTGAAATTAGAACCCTATGAACACAGTTATGATTGTGCTACTTAACCACTACGAACTATTCAGATTTTGAGCTTAAAATTTAAGTTTAAATCTGAGCTTACGAAACCATTTAATGAGATGCAAAAAATAACGGCAAAAAATAGTTTTACGTTATTCCAAAGTCTAAAGCGGCCTCTATCGGCATTTTTCGAAATTTATCTTTATAATTTATTTTCAAGAAAATAACGTCATAAAGAATAGTTTTAGTTAAAACCTCAAATCAATCGGCAATTTTTTCGTTTTTTATGTTTATTAGAAATTTTGGACCCTATACTTTAATGGCAGCTATCTCCTTTGGAAAACGTTTGGGACCCTTGGTTTCCTATTTACTATTACTCGTCTTGATGTGTTCTATCACGCCTTAGAGTATGTACCATGAGTTTAGGGACACCCTGTATAAATGCGAAACGGAGACATCAAAATACAAAAGTGTTGAGTTTTTCCATATTCGTGCCTACAGTCAAAACCATAGAAAACGCATACACACGTGAAATACTGCAACTCTGCTAATTGGATCGAATAAGTTTGAAAGTAAGTGAATTAACGTATAGAACTATCAGTTTTTCTCAAAAGCGATGAGAATTTGGTCATACATACACATTAAATCGCACAGAATCTGGCTGATAGATACATAAGCAACAATGAAGCTGTTTAGGAAATTCATTCAATACGTGAATGGCGTTCAGCTATTGTTCAATTAAAGCTTTACGACATACTTTTTCTATTTTTATGGAGAAAATTATTTGAATTCTATATAACGGTCTAATAATGCGAAAGATAGTGAAAAAAAACACATGAAATTCAAATTTTTAGCTAAAATATGATAGTTTATGGCGTGTACTCCACACTGTAAAAAAAAATTCAAGAGGTTACTAAAAATTTTTTAGTAAATTTGTATTCCACAGAATTTTTTAGTAACCATTACAAACTTTTTTTTGCAAATGAAATAAGCATTTCTTTTGTATACTGAACAAAAAGTTTTTTGAATAACTAACTTAAAAATTTTTAGTATGAACCATCAAGCAAAATAATAGCTCCAAAATGATTTTTAATAACCCTTACGTGAGCCCGAAGGGCAGGAGCTTCCTTCGAGCTGCATCCAGACTTCTGAAACGAAAGATTTTCGGCAAAACCGCAATAGATGGCAGTACCAAACATTGGTACCTGCTCCGACAGGATTTTCATAATCCCTTTATTAACGAGCACTTACACTACATATATTCGGGGTGTATTTGGCTGTGTCCAGCATCGAACCAGGGACCTTTCAGCCTGGGGTCCGTTACCCCCTATAACCACTATGCTATCAAGGCCACACCAAGTGAGTTTTAGTAATAGCTATTAAAAATACAAAACTATTAACTCTATTCATTGTTAACTTTTTTCTAGTAATTCTTACAGATTTTCTAGTAACCGACTAAGATTACTAAAAATTTTTCAGTAATTACAAGGACACTAAAGTTTTTTTAGTAAATCGACCCTTTTTTTTACAGTGCATATACACAGTTAGGGTTCTTAAAAATTGTAGTGTTATATTTTTCAATGAAATGGGCTTAATTTGATTAATTTTATCTGCTTAACACACTCCAACTTTCTTTATGTTAATATTTTCAAATATTAATATTTCAAATATAGTTAATATCTCAAGTATATTTTTCAAGTATTTCAAGTATTCATGAAAAATAGCGATAATAAATTTTGCTGTGACAGCTTGGTAGATTTTAATTCCGAAGAACAAATTCTATTCTTTTTTTTTTTTTTTTTTTTTTTTGTTAAATTCAGTCACTTGACACTAAATAATCAAAAATAGTAAATTAAGTGTTATTACATTTTTTGCACTGTCCTTGATGAGTCACACTGACCAAATTTTCATGGACAAAATGAGAATTAATAGTGTTTTAGGTATGTGCCAGATGTGGTACAAGGGACAGTGAAGGGTTAATAAAAAAGTCTCTAACTGCCGAATCTGTATTTAATTGAAAGTGGTATTCTTAGAAAGCTCTTACCATATGGCAAGATAAAAAAATCTATAATTTTTGGGGGGAAAACTGGGATTTTATGAAATTTACATGTAACGGTAATAGCAAAAATCCATGTAATAGATTCTGTTACATGAATTTTTGCTGTTATCATTAAATAAAATTTCTAGGAATCCCAGTTTTCATGAAAAATATTAAAATTATATAGATTTTTTAACTGTATGGTATTAAGGAAATCCGCCCTCCACAATAGGGTGGGCCGAAAAAAAACTTTTTTCGATTTTCGATAATGGCGGATGTGGAAAAGTGGCCACTGGTGGCACTTAGTTCACACAAAAAAATTGAGATTTTTTTCGACAATTCCTTACCCTGTCGCAAATGGCTTAAAGTTTTGCCAAAATGCTAATTTTTGAATTTTTTTAGCAAACAAAATTTAAATATTAAATTGAGTTTATTTTTGCTGTATTTAGTTGAAAAGATGTATTTTATGTGCCAAATGTTTAAATAACCTCTAATTATGCATTAGTTTAGTGCTATGTTCTTAAAAAAATGTAAAGATTTGAACTTGTTTTGCGTTCCGTACCAACGCGAAACAACCGAAAACTCCTCGCGTGGATGTGAGTTGCACGCCGAGTCTTACTCGCCTATAAAAATCGGCTAATTTAAATAACAGACAGCAGTTAAATAATGCATTATCGGAACTTATTTAAAAATTTGGTACATTAAATATGTCTTTTCAAGTAAAAGCAACCAAAATAAATTTAATTTAATATTTTTAAATTTTTTGCTAAAAATGCTCAAAAATCAGCATTTTGGCAAAACTTTAAACCATTTGCGGCAGGGTAAGGAATTGTCCAAAAAATCTCAAATTTTTTGTGTGAACTGAGTGTTACCAGTGGCCACTTTTCCGCACCCGCCATTATAGAAAATCGAAAACAAGTTTTTTTCGGCCCCTCCTACTCCACAACCGCCCTCACGAGATTCAACTGGTAAAGATTTATAACCGGATGTATTGGTGACAGTTATTGGTTTCTCCAAGTTGTTAGCTATGCAGGAAAGAAAGGAAAGACATTCTGTATGAGAGAGTAGTTAGTTGACATATGCCCGAGAAGGCAGTTTATGATTAGTGGAAAAAGTAATTGCACGGTTGTGCATTTCTGAATAGAAATGGTTGGAGCTCGAGTGTTTTTATCACCAATTACACACAATGAAAGGGGGTTTTTCACAGTTCTCACTAATGTTTTTAGTTAAGTTAAAGCATGTTTGTTTAACTGATTAAAATGCCGGATCCCTGACTGTAATTAAAATACTTTGAAAGGCATACCGATGAACGTAATAGAAGCTGAGCGAGAAGTTATTTCTTGAGTTTCTTTGAAACATATTTCAAGTTAGTGCATTAGTTATATATGCTTGTGAAAATGTTTCTTCCTAGAAACAAAAGGAAGTCTTTATTAGAAATACTCTGGTAACAGCAAGTTCCATAACTATACGGTAATATTTCTTTTTTATCTGACAAAGATTTTTTTTTCCTGTACAGCTAGCGACTTGGAGAAATCAACAAATAACAGAAATACATCGGCCTATAATTCTTCAGCTGTTACAGCTGTTACAGGAAAAAAAAATCTTTGTCAGATAAAAAAGAAATATTACCGTATATTTATGGAACTTGCTGTTACCAGAGTATTTCTAATAAAGACTTCATTTTGTTTCTAGGAAGAAACATTTTCACAAGCATATATAACTAATTGGACTGCACTAACTTGAAATATGTTTCAAAGAAACTCAAGAAATAACTTCTCGCTCAGCTTCCATTACGTTCATTCGGACTTGATTACTCTACATATTTCCTTGAGTCTTATGGTAAAACATTTTCAGTGCCACAACAAAATCACAATTCGGCTCTTGAGAACTTTCCTTAGATGGCAGTATGTCTAGAAAATCGACAATGCATTTATTTCACAGCTGTAAATATGCAACAAATAGCCTTGAATCCTCCGACAACAACGTTAACGGTTTTTTTCACGTTGTGACAAAATGACGGAAACATTGCTGTAATCGGCAGTATACCTACTTATTGCAAATGGAATGCTAGAAGAATTTACTGGATACAGATTTCTTCTCACATGGACAATTCTACATCACATGTTCGAAAGTCGGTAATCAAGTAAAATCTCTACAGCTGAACAGGAAGTGGAGCAACAAATAATATTCTATACTCACAAGCATTGTGAAAGTAAAAAACATTATGAGAATCGTGTCTTTTTTCCTTATCACTTAACCAGATTGAGGCACAGTAACACCTCTGCTGGGAACAGCTATACATTCTTTCATTGTGTAATCATCGATATATTGAATTATCAGAACGACTAAGCATTCCTTATCCTTACATAATGCAAATCACTAGTTAGTGTACATCAATTATATTTCTGTTCTATAATTCAATAATTTAACGGATTTATTTGAAATATTCTTTGAATAAAATTTGTATTCAGATCAAATTAAAGCCGAAATCCATATGTAGAAAAATTGTACGTGATAAAGTAAAAATACAAAGTGAAGTTGTAATTACATTGAGAAAGATTAAGTAGAATTGCAATTACAGAAAAAAATATTGCAAGGAAAATTAAAACATATATTATTAAATAGTTATTCATACAAAATATCAACGAAGATTAAAGGATTTTACTGAATCTAAGTTACTTAAAGATCTAAATAAAATATTAAGTGATATTAAAAATTTAAAATAAAATTTCCAAGTAAAAATTTTAACATTCTATGAAAATATATTGAAATTAATGACATCATCTGCCTGAATGACACTGATTTAAAATATTAAATATATCTTTTCAAGAAAAAATCTCGCTCAATTAATTCTTTTTTTTCTTTCTCTTCTGCCCAATCTATGATATAAAAAAAAATCGGTTTTAAAAGTAATTTTTTTTCTTACTTAAAATAATGGTAAAAAGATAACAATAAAATGATTGCTCAGAACTTTTAAGTATTTTATTTAAGGTTTTAAAAAATGATTAATGTAAAATCGAAAGGAAAAACCAATTATTAAATAAATGAATACAGACCAGGGTTAATACAATGAGAATAATAAATTTTTCGTATAGTTAAAATCTACACTGTAAAAAAATTCAAGAGGTTACTAAATATTTTCTAGTAATTTTGTATTCCACAGATTTGTTTAGTAACCATTACAAGCTTTTTTTTCTTTTGCAAGTGAAACAAACATTTCTTTTGTAAACTGAACAAAATATTTTTTTGCATAACTAACTTAAAACTTTTTAGTATGAGCCACCAAGCAAATTTTAGTAATACCTACAAAATTATTTTTAATAACCAGTACGTGTGCCCGAAGGGCAGGAGCTTCCTTCAAGCTGCATCCAGTGGGTAAAAAGACAGACTTCTGACGCGGAAGATTTTCGGCTAAGCCGCAATAGATGGCAGCACCAAACATTGTTACCTGCTCCAACAGGATATTCATAATTCGAGCACTTACACTGCATACAGTCGGTGCGTATTTGGTGGTGTCCAGCATCTAACCCGGGACCTTTCAGCATGGAGTTCGGTGCTATGACCACTAGGATATCACGGCAACACTAAGTGCGTTTTAGTAATAGCTATTAAAAATATAAAACTATTAACTCTATTCCTTGCTAGCTTTTTTCTAGTAATTCTTACAGATTTTCTTGTAACTGAGTAAGATTACTAAAAAATTTTTAGTAATTGCGTGGATCACTAAAATTTTTTTTGTAGATCGACCCTTTTTTTACAGTGCAGACCTTTATTGAAATCCGTTGCATTGTAAGACGCCTTGTATATAGACTTTTCATTATTAAGACGTTCCAAATAAAGTTTAAAATCTTTAAATTAACAGTTTGTATTTTTTAACAAATTTATTTTCTTTAAACATATGTTATAAGAGGTAAATTGACTGTATTTCAATGTTTAATTAAAAATACATTTTGCGCCAGATTAAATCTCTGGTTTTCGAGGAAAGAGATCGTGTGTTCGAACCCCACACCTGGCGTACGTGTGTGATTTAGAATATTTTTTCCTGCATTTTAATTTTAAATAAACGAATTCAGCAAATTGTTAACTTTTAACAAAAAACAGAAAAATAAACTTTTCCATCAAAAATTGAACCGACTTCAAAAACTACTGCAAAGTGAAAAATAATTTCCTTACATATTTGTAATATGAAATTAAATTTAGAATGTAGTATTTATCATGCGTATTATTATATTTGTGTACGTTTATTTGATTTTTGGAGTCGGTGCCAGCCAAACCAATTTCAAAATTAAAATTAAGTATCCAATGCAAATCTTTATATATGTAGTCTGTCCCAAAAGTTTAAGCATTCAGAAAATCTGGTTCAAATAATTGAAGAAGAAAATATTTTATGCTAATTTACAATATATATTCAACATTTAATCAAAATAAAATAAAATAAGCCATTTTGGGTAGTTAAAATAAAAAGTATATTTATTTTTATTTAATTTTTCTTTTTTCTTGAAGAAACGCTGTCTCAAAAGTATAAGCACTTTATGCAAATTCTTTTAGAATCACGGAACTGGTATTATGTCATGACGTTTTATGACAAGAAATTGCAGTTTTAAGCAAGTATAAAAGGGGAGAAATTTTTCCTCTTGTTATAAGAATGTTGAAGGTTAAAGAACTCACAAAAAGTGAAATTTTGAAAGTTTTTAAATTGAAATCGCAAAATAAAACTGTTTCTGAAATTGCAAAAGCTTTAAATTGGTCAAAGTGAAGTATATATCAAGTACTTTCTAGAAATGGTATTTTTATGTGGAGACCAAGGTGTGGACGACCACGTATGACGACAGTTCAGACTGTTCGGAGAATACGGAAAATGGTATCTAAACAAAATATGTCCGATACGGCGAATTAAAAATAATTTCGGTGTACAGGTGTCCAAAGACACTGTAAATAGACCTAGAAAAGAGTGTGATTACATTATACTAAAGAAAATGGCTCGCAAACATTCTCTCAAATTACATCACAAACAGTCAAAAATGAGCTAGGCCAAAAAACACATGCATTAAGGGGAGAAATAGCTTACTATTTAATTGAGCGATAAGAAAAATTGGAATTTAGATTAGCCTGATGCTTGGAACGTGTATTGGCATGACTTAAGCAAGAAACCAAGGACATTTTTCAGCAAGCAGCAAGACGGTAAATCTGTTATGATTTGGAGGGCATTCGGGTTCACTTCCAGACCTTTCAGGCTTATCTAAAAGGAAGACAAGATTAAAAAAAGTCTCAAGAGACGCTAAACCATCATTTGCTACCATTCGGTGGCTTTTTTTTTGGAAGGGGGTCTTGAGTGAACTTTTCAACAAGACAATGCCTTAATCCACATATCACATTATACAAAACTTTGGTTTTCTCAGAAAAATCATAAAGTTTTTGTCTAGCCAGCTTTAAGTCCAGTTTTAAACCCCAATGTGAATGTATGAATATTTTAACCCGTCAGGTTTACGGCAATGGAAAGTAGTATGACTCTATTGAATAATTTTAAGAAACCATTGCGAAAGCATGATATTCTTTGCCACCAGAAACCACAAAAAAACTAATACTTTCGATGGAAGCACTTTTATTTGAGCTAATTCTAAATCACGGAAAAGTAATTTGTTAGTAAAAGTTCTATAAAAATTATAAATCTAGTTGCTTTTGACATTGTGCATAAACTTTTGAGACAGTGTTTTTAATTTTTTTTAATTACGTTATTTATTTTTTCCTATTTTTGATAATGTTGAGAAATCTGCAAATAAATAATGCTATTTATTAAAATTCTTTATAATTGTTTAAAAATCGACATTTTATGATTGTGTTTAAACTTTTGAGTCAGACCTCATTACACTTCTGTGCTTGTGTGCACTGAACGCCTCTTAAACGACTCGACCGATTTCAATGAAATTTTTTGCGAGTGTTCCAGTGGATTCTAGAATGGTTTAGATTAACATTTTATCGAAAATGTTTCAGTAATTTTTTAGTAATTAGGAATAAACTAACAAAGTTAGTGATTTTCCGCTAATTAAAAGTGTTGAATAAGTTCAGAGAATGTCCGTCGACAGAATGGCCGAGCGGTCTAAGGCGCCAGATTTAAGCGCTGGTTCTCGAATTAAAAGATCGTGTGTTCGAACCCCACTCCTGACATACGTGTATGATTTAGAATGTTTTTTTTCTGTGTTATAATTTTAATTAACCAACTTCAGTAAATCGTTAACTTTTAAGTAAAAAGAGAAAAATAAACTTTTCTGTAAAAAATTGAACCGACTTCAAAAACTACTGCAAAGTGAAAAATAATGTCCTTACATAATTGTAATAAGAAATTAAATTAAGAGCATAGTATTTATCATGCGTATTATTATATTTATGTACATTTATTTGATTTTTTGGAGTCGGTGCCAGCCAAACCAATTACAAAATTAAGTATCCAATTGAAATCTTTATATATACAGGGTGTATCTAAACTCTTGGGCAAAATTTTAAGGGTTGATAATACACATCAAGACAAACAATATTAATAGGAAACTAAGAATCCCAAATGTTTTCCTAAGGACATAGGCGCCAATAAAGTTTAAGGTAAAAAATTTCAAATAAACATAAGAAACTGAAAAAATGGTCGATTGATTTGCGGTTTTCACTAAATATATTCTTTATGTCATATTTTCTTGAAGATAAATTTTAAAGATAAATTTCAAAAATGCTAATGAGTAACGTACAACTTTTTTTGTCGTTATTTTTTTCATCTCATTAAAAGTTTTCGGAAGCTTAGACCTAAACATAAATTTTAAGCACAAAATCTGAATAGTTGGGAGTGGTTCAGTACCGCAAACTGAACCGTGTACAAAGGTTAGAATTTCAAATGATTATAAAAAACGAAAAAATTGGTCGATTTATTTGTGGTTTTCACTATAACTATTCTTTAAATCAGTACTTTTTTGAAAATAAATTTTAAAGATAAATTTTAATGAATGCAAATAGCCTTAGACTTTGAAGTAACGTACAACTATTTTTAACCGTTTTTTTAATCTCAATAAATTCTTGCAAAAGCTTAGACTTAAATTTTGAGCTTAAAATCTGAATCGTTGGGACTAATTAAGTGGAGAAAAATTGATCTGTGCTTTCAACTCCTGAACACAGTTCAATTTGCTTTTCTAAACCCCTTCAAACGATTCAGAATTGGAGAGCAAAATTTAAGTCTAATCTTTTGGAAGCATTTAATTAGATACAAAAAATAACGTTTAAAAATACTTGTTGGTTACTCTTAAGTTTAAAACGCCCTCTAAAGAATTTTTTTGAAATTTATTTTTAAAATTTATTTTCAAGAAAAGACTGACATAAAGAATAGTTTCAGCTAAAACGGAAAAGGAATCGACTAATTTTTTGGTTTTTTATAATCATTTGAAATTTGAACCCGCCCCTCACCCTTGAACAGTTCAGTTTGCGCTACTTACTCGCAACGATTCAGATTTTGAATACAGAATTTAAGTTTATGTCTAAGCTTCTAAAAAATATTTAATGAGATGCAAAAAATAACCGTACAAAATAGTTGTTCGTATACGAAAGTCTAAGGCTCCATCTATCGGCATTTTTTGAAATTTATCTTTAAAATTTATTTTAAAGAAATGACTGATTTAAGGAGTAGTTTTAGCAAAAACCACAAACGAGACGACCAATTTTTCCGGTTTTTTATAATCATTTGAAATTTGAACCGATTAACACAGTTCAGTTTGTCTACTTAACTACTCCCAACTATTCAGATTTTGAGCTAGAAATTTAAGCTTAAGTCTAAGCTTTCGAAAACATTTAATGCGATGCAAACAATAACGGCAAAAAATAGTCGTACGTTACTCCAAAGTCTATGCGCTCTCTATCAACATTTTTTTTTAATTTATCTTTATAATTTCTTTTTATGAAAATACGGACATAAAGAACAGTTTTAGTGAAAACCGCAAATCAATTGACCAATTTTTCCTTTTTTATGTTTATTAGAAATTTTGGACCCAAAACTTTAATGGCACATATCACCTTCGGAAGATGTTTGGGACCCTTAGTATCCCATTTAATATTGTTTGTCTTGATGTGTATTATCGCCTCTTAAAGTTTTGTCCAAGAGTTTAGATACACCCTGAATAAGTCTTCTGTGCGAGTGTATGTCACTGAACTTCTCAACTGGACCGATTTGAATGAAATATTTTCTGTGTGTTCCAGTGGATTCTAGAATGGTTTAGATTCACATTTCATCGAAATTGATTCATTACTTTTTTAGTAATTAGGAAAAAACTAATAAAGTTAGTGATTTTTCGGTAATTAAAGTGTTGAATAAGTTCGCAGAATAGAGTGCGGACAGAATGACTGAGTGGTCTAAGGCGCCCGATTTAAGCTCTGGTTCTCGAAGAAAGAGATATTGTGTTCGTACCCCACTCCTGGCATACGTGTATGATTTACAATATTTTTTTCTGTATTATAATTTTAATTAATCGACTTCAGAAAATCGTTATCTTTTAACTAAAAAGAAAATAATAAACTTTTCTATCAAAAATTGAACCGACTTCAAAAACTATTGCAACGTGAAAAATAATTTCCTTACATAATTATAATAAGAAATTATATTAAGAGCATAGTATTTACCATGCGTATTATTATATTTATGTACATTTATTTGATTTTTTGGAGTCTGTGCCAGAACATCGTCTGTCGGTTCCGCTAGTATATACATGATGTTCACTCTCAACGGTGGCCAATGGCTAATTTCTACACCATTAGTCATAGACATATATAGTTCCAATTGCAAAAATGCTTTTAAAAAGGTAAAGAATTGTTTTTTAAACAATTTAGATCAAAAAGAAATTTTATTAAAAAATTACTAAAATTAACTTTTTATACGGTCCCCCGGTCCTATTAGTGGTACTTAATAAAAATTTTCCATCACCCTATAAAGCAATACAAAAAAGGTCCCATTCATCTAAGATTAAAATTGACCGAGTTATGAAACTTTAAATTTCATGACTTAAACCATTTTTCTGTAGTTGATAACGAATGAGTTGGACTAAGTTTTCAGAGATCGAATACTAAGTTCTTAAATTTTTATAAATGGCGTCCATTTCCAACGCTGTCCAACAGCCAATTCCTAAACCATTTGCCACTGATATGTAGTTCCAATTACAAAAATGTTTTAAATGAGGTAAAGAAATATTTTTAAAGCAATTTAACTGAAGGTGTTACCACCGTATAAGTTTTAAAGTAGTGTTAATTTTTATTAACTTCAAAATTGGTTAAAATAGTTGAAGACGTGAGTTTTAAAATTCTCTTTATCGAGAAAATAAAATGCTGGTAAATCGCGATTTCATTTTTAAAAAGAGTGTTATTTTGATAAGCTTTTATTTTGTTTAAAACGTTCGTATATATATTTCCCTAGATCAAAATTTCTATTTAAATTTTAACCCACTTCCAAATATCCGATCGACGTTTAATTTGCACACTTATTTATATCCAATGACAATGTAATATTAATACAATTTTAGGTGCGTACCATTTATTTATTTTATAGGACTACACCAAATTCTGTTAGGTTAAGTAATCTAATAGAATTTAAATATATGTCATATTGCAACGAATTGTGACTGTTGCTTTTCATAATTTAAATCAACATACTTTCTGTTATTTTTTTACTTATATTATTAGTACAAATTTTACTGTAATATGTAATCATCAACATAAATTTAAAAATAATATTGTAAAAATTATTTTACTCTCAGTGTTTAATATTAAATTTTATATCTTGTGTTTTTTTATATTTCCAGTAAATTTGTGACTGACCCCTAATTTGCAATAAAAATATATTTCAACTTTAAACAGCTATTACTCGGTTAGTTTTAATCGCAGAGGAATGGGTCACTTATAGGACCGGGGGACCGTATAAAAATTCAATTTTCGTAATTTTTTAATAAAAGAAATTTTTGACTTAAATCTCTTGAAAAACAATTCTTTACCTTTTTAAAGCTTTTTTGCAACTGGAACTATATGTCTATGTCTAACTGTTTAGAAATCAGCCATTGGCCACCGTTGAGAGTGGATACCCTGTATATATATATATATAAATTGTATTCTTTAATATCCCTAATACTTTTTTTAATATTGATATTTATAAGATTTAACATTTTCAAATGTGTATTACACAAAACTGTGTATGGATTTTTAAATACATCTAATGTTACATTTATTACTTTTCCATTCATGTATATACATATTTATATATATAGTGTAAAATGATAAAATCTAACACATGTTAATGTACTCTCATTTAAAAATAATTGAATAATAATAATAAAAAAATCCTGAAAGATAATTCCATGCTCAGATTTATCACGTATTTATAAAGAACATGTACAAATAAGTTTGAATTTTTATTTCAACCTAAAAAAAATTATTGAATTTTATTTAAACATGAAAGTAAAGAGAATATGATCATGGATAAAAAGGCATTTAAAAATTTTCTTTTGTGTGGGAAAGAGCTAGAATTCTATTAACAAAACATAGTGTATCTTGCAATGCATCTTTTTGTATGGGCAAAAATAAACCGTCAAAATATTCACAACTAAACAAACTTTCATTTCATATTTAAAAAAATAATAAAATAAAAAGAATATTGCCCAGTTAAACTGATGGCATTGAGCTCACAGGCTAAGCATACTAATTGTACATTACAGCCTTGTATTTTCGTTAATTCCGTTCGAAAAAAAAAATTAAGAAGGGGAAACAGCTCTCTCCTTTCTCCTTTTTTACACTTAATCATTGAACTTCCTAAACTATCAAGTACATGCTTTATCATATTAAAAAATCTATATCCAAAATTCAGAGCAAATCGGATAATTCTTAATAAAAACCCATTTAGCATTTATATAATTTAAGAGGAGTTATTCCCCTCTTTTATACTTAACCATTAAACTTCCAAAACTATTCAGAGATTTGAACGAAATCTGACAATTCTGACTGAAAAATCCATTTATGCAAGTTAAGGGGAGGGGCATTAGAACCCCCGTTCCCCCTGTTTATACTTATTCAATGAACACCTAATAAAAGCCACGGTATCGCCTCATCCGAATGATCCTATATCTAAATTTTGAACGAAAATCGTTAATTCTGCATGAAAATCCCGTTTCTATCAATTAAGGGGGGGGGGGCATGAGCCCCCCGTTCCCCCTGTTTATACTTATTCAATGAACACATAATAACAATCACGTAATCGCCTCATCAGAATGATCCTATACCTAAATTTTGAACGAAAACTGTTAATTCTGCATGAAAATCCCGTTTATATCAATTAAAGAGAGGGGCATGAGCCCCCCGTTCCCCCTGTTTATACTTATTCAATGAACACCTAATAACAGCCACGGTATCGCCTCATCCGAATGATCCTATATCTAAATTTTGAACGAAAATCGTTAATTCTGCATGAAAATCCCGTTTATATCTATTAAGGGGGAGGGGGCATGAGCCCCCCGTTCCCCCTGTTTATACTTATTCAATGAACACATAATAACAGTCACGTATTCGCCTCATCAGAATGATCCTATATCTAAATTTTGGACAAAAACTGTTAATTCTGCATGAAAAACCCATTTATATCCATTAAGGGGAGGGGCATGAGCCCCCCCGTTCCCCCTCTTATACATATCGAATGAACTCCAAAAACTAATCAGGGAAGTGCCTTATCAGGATATACCTATATACCAAATTTCAAGTGGATCCGATATTTTTATCATGAGTTATTGCGTTACGCACGAACATACGAACATACATACAGAACGGACGGGCACATAAGCTCTCAGGCTATGATAGCCTGTGAGCTAAAAACTGATTTTTGATGAATTTCGAGAAAAAACTGTTGCAATTCCATTTTACAATGAATGCATGAAACTTTCTGCCACTATATTTAAATATATGTATATATTTAGTATTGTAGTACATCTGAAGTGTAAGCATTCAATAAAATGTATTGTAATTCATTTCCGTCTACATAAATTCATTTTAACTTTGTAAATTGTCGACACCTTGCTCATGTTAGCGCAAATCGTGAAGTGTACAAAATAGTGGAACCAATTTAAAAAAGATTTCCTTCATTTAAAACAAGTAAGAAAAATCATGCGTTAAGCATAGATTATGAAGCACTTTCCAACACTTAATGAATTCTTTAACAAAACTTTGTTATTTAGGGAAATAATAGTGTATAGCCAAATATACCCAAATATGTATTCCAGTACATTAGAACAGCCCTGTATTTCATATGTCAGTTCATATAATAGGAAAAATTAGCTGAGCAAGAAAATACCTAGTAGTTAGAAATTTCTTTTTCAGCAATTCTTACTATTAGATGGAAACATACTTGAATACTTTTGTTCAGCCCTGTAGTTTACATTCTACCTTTATTACACGTCAGCATTAGGCTAAAATTTATTGTAAACTAAAACACTTTAAAAACAACTGAAATCACATTCTCATAAATTATCATTCATATGCGTCCATGTAAAGAATTCTTTGCGTGGCCCTGTATATCCCTTTATCTATATTCTGCAAACATTTCTCAGTAAATTGAATGCAGCTACGAGTAAAAATGCATAGCTTATTTAAGAACCACGTTTAAATAATTTACGCTCATATTCAGTAACGTTCGTGAGCTCTTTTGGGTAGCCTTATATATCAACTATAACATTTATACACACCATATAATGTGCATATATTTAGCGAAATACAAACGCGAATATCATAATTAAAATGCATTTCATCCCTTCATCAGCCATCATCGGACACATGTACGGTAGTTCGGAAAGAATATACTATTTGAAATCTTTTGTATGGCCCTGTAAATGCTATGTACTTCATATTATGCAAGACAGCAGCGTATAATTTATATTAAGCTTCAGTGACATATATCAATTTTATTATACATGAAAAAGCTCAATATATTTAAAATATGTCACACAAAATTCCCCCTTTTACATTATCTAATGGAATTCTTTTGTGTGGCCCTGTAAATGAATAATAGCTACATTTTCACCTTATATTTTATAGAATGCATATTTTAATACGTTTGACAGGGTATAACATCTTTAAAATTCCTTTGAAACGATTTTTCCCCATAGGTCGTAATGTAATAGGAAACTTTTGATTCGCCCTGTAGATAAACTAATCATGGTAGAAACTTCATTTTCGATAGTACTTGTGCTAGGGTAAACGTCAATAACGTCCTAAAATTTCATGGCAATCCGAGTATATTAACGATTTTTCCCCATGGGCCGTAATGTAATGGAAAACTTTTAATTCGCCCTGTAGAAAAACGAATCGTAATAGAAACTTCATTTTCAATAGGGTTCGTGCTAGGGTAAACGTCAATAACGTCCTAAAATTTCATGGCAATCCGAGTATATTAATGATTTTTCCCCATAGGCCGTAATGTAATGGAAAACTTTTGATTCTCTCTGTAGATAAACTTATCATGGTAGATATTTCATTTTCAGTAGTGTTCATGCTAGGGTAAACCTCAATAACGTCCTAAAATTTCATGGCAATCCGAGCATATTAACGAATTTTCTCCATACGCCGTAATGTAATGGGAAACTTTTGATTCGCCCTGTAGATAAACTAATCATGGTAGCAACTTCATTTTCAATAGAACTTGTGCTAGGGTAAACGTCAATAACGTCCTAAAATTTCATGGCAATCCCAGTATATTATCGATTTTTTCCCATAGGCCGTAATAAACTTTTGATTCGCCCTGTAGATAAACTAATCATGGTAGAAACTTCATTTTCAATAGGACTTGTGCTAGGGTAAACGTTAATAACGTCCTAAAATTTCATGGCAATCCGAGTATATTAGCTATTTTTCCCCATAGGCCGTAATGTAATGTGAAACTTTTGATTCGCCCTGTAGATAAACTAATCATGGTAGAAACTTTATTTTCAATAGGACTTGTGCTAGGGTAAACGTTAATAACGTCCTAAAATTTCATGGCAATCCGAGTATATTAGCGATTTTTCCCCATAGGCCGTAATGTAATGGGAAACTTTTGATTCTCTCTGTAGACAAACTAATCATGGTAGATACTTCATTTTCAATAGGGTTCGTGCTAGGGTAAACCTCAATAACGTATAAAAATTTCATAGCAATCCGAGTATATTTACGGGAGTTAGAGCGCGGACAGACGGACAGACGGACAGACGGACAGACGGACAGACAAACCGAATGCATAAGCACTTTTCAATTTTGTTGGAAAGTGCTAAAAAAGATGTTATCTTCAGCTTTTATACATTTATTAGCAACAAGTCATCTCAAACCATTCATTATAAAAGTCAGGTCTTGAAGTACCAACAAATTATCAGTCAGCATAGATGTTTGCAGTTGGAAAAAGCGAACAAATTCTGGCACTTCTCTAAATGTAGCTGCTTTTTAGCTCACAGGCTATCATAGCCTGAGAGCTTATGTGCCCGCCCGTTCTGTATGTTCGTTCGTATGTGCGTAACGCGATAACTCATGATAAAAATATCCGATCCTCTTACAATTTTGTATGTAGGTATATCCTGACAAGGCGCTTCCCTGATTAGTTTTTGAAGTTCATTCGATATGTATAAGAGGGGGAACGGGGGGCTCATGCCCCCCGTTAGTTGATATAAATGGGATTTTCATGCAGAATTAAGTTTTCGAAATTTAGATTAGGATCATTCTGATGAGGCGATTCCGTGACTGTTATTAGGTGTTCATTGAATAAGTATAAATAGGGGGAACAGGGGTTCTAATCCCCCCCCCCGTTAGTTGATATAAATGGGATTTTCATGCAGAATTAAGTTTTCGTTCAAAATTTAGATTAGGATCATTCTGATGAGGCGATTCCGTGACTGTTATTAGGTGTTCATTAAATAAGTATAAATAAAAGGAACAGGGGTTCTAATGCCCCCCCCCCCCGTTAGTTGATATAAATGGGATTTTCATGCAGAATTAAGTTTTCGTTCAAAATTTAGATTAGGATCATTCTGATGAGGCGATTCCGTGGCTGTTATTAGGTGTTCATTGAATAAGTATAAATAGGGGGAACAGGGGTTCTAATGCTCCCCTCCCGTTAGTTGATATAAATGGGATTTTCATGCAGAATTAAGTTTTCGTTCAAAATTTAGATTAGGATCATTCTCATGAGGCGATTCCGTGACTGTTATTAGGTGTTCATTAAATAAGTATAAATAGGGGGAACAGGGGTTCTAATGCCCCCCCCCCCGTTAGTTGATATAAATGGGGTTTTCATGCAGAATTAAGTTTTCGTTCAAAATTTAGATTAGGATCATTCTGATGAGGCGATTCCGTGACTGCTATTAGGTGTTCATTGAATAAGTATAAATAGGGGCAACAGGGGTTCTAATGCCCCCCCCCCCTCTTAATTTATATAAATAGGTTTTTCAAGCAGAATTTTCAGATTTCGTTCAAATCTCTGAATAGTTTTGGAAGTTTAATGGTTAAGTATAAAAGAAGGGGATAACTCCTTTTAAATTATATAAATGCTAAATGGGTTTTTATTAAGAATTATCTCATTTTTTCTGAATTTTGGATATAGATTTTTTATATGATAAAGCATGTCTTTGATAGTATAGGAGGTTCAATGATTAAGTATAAAAAAAGAGGGAAGGGAGAGCTGTTTCCCCTTCTTAATTTTTTTTCGAACGGAATTAACCTTTGAAAATATAACGCTTTAATGTACAATTAGTAGTTGTAGCCTGTGAGCTCAATGCCATCAGTTGAACTGGGCAGTATTCTTTTTTATTAGCTCACAGGCTATCATAGCCTGAGAGCTTATGTGCCCGTCCGTTCTGTATGTATGTTCGTATGTACGTAACGCGATAACTCATGATAAAAATATCCGATCCACTTGAAATTTTGTATGTAGGTATATCCTGACAAGGCGCTTCCCTGATTAGTTTTTGGAGTTCATTCGATATGCATAAGAGGGGGAACGGGGGGCTCATGCCCCCCGTTAGTTGATATAGATGGGATTTTCATGCAGAATTAAGTTTTCAAAATTTAGATTAGGATCATTTTGATGAGGCGATTCCGTGACTGTTATTAGGTGTTCATTGATTAAGTATAAATAGGGGGAACAGGAGTTCTAATGCCCCCCCCCGTTAGTTGATATAAATGGGATTTTCATGCAGAATTAAGTTTTCAAAATTTAGATTAGGATCATTCTGATGAGGCGATTCCGTGACTGTTATTAGGTGTTCATTGAATAAGTATAAATAGGGGGAACAGGGGTTCTAATGCCCCCCCCCGTTAGTTGATATAAATGGGATTTTCATGCAGAATTAAGTTTTCGTTCAAAATTTAGATTAGGATCATTCTGATGAGGCGATTCAGTGACTGTTATTAGTTGTTCATTGAATAAGTATAAATAGGGGGAACAGGGATTCTAATGCCCCCCCCCCGTTAGTTTATATAAATGGGATTTTAATGCAGAATTAAGTTTTCGTTCAAAATTTAGATTAGGATCATTCTGATGAGGCGATTCCGTGACTGTTATTAGGTGTTCATTGAATAAGTATAAATAGGGGGAACAGGGGTTCTAATGCCCCCCCCCCCCCCGTTAGTTGATATAAATGGGATTTTCATGCAGAATTAAGTTTTCGTTCAAAATTTAGATTAGGATCATTCTGATGAGGCGATTCCGTGACTGTTATTAGGTGTTCATTGAATAAGTATAAATAGGGGGAACAGGGGCTCTAATGCCCCCCCCCCCCCGTTAGTTGATATAAATGGGATTTTCATGCAGAATTAATTTTCGTTCAAAATTTAGATTAGGATTATTCTGATGAGGCGATTCCGTGACTGTTATTAGGTGTTCATTGAATAAGTATAAATAAGGGGAACAGGGGTTCTAATGCCCCCCCCCCCTTAATTTATATAAATGGGTTTTTCAAGCAGAATTGTCAGATTTCGTTCAAATCTCTGAATAGTTTTGGAAAATTAATGGTTAAGTATAAAAGAGGGGGATAACTCCTTTTAAATTATATAAATGCTAAATGGGTTTTTATTAAGAATTATCTCATTTGCTCTGAATTTTGGATATAGATTTTTTATATGATAAAGCATGTCTTTGATAGTATAGGAGTTTCAATGATTAAGTATAAAAAAAGAGGAAAGGGGAGAGCTGTTTCCCCTTCTTAATTTTTTTTCGAACGGAATTAACCCTTGAAAATATAAGGCTTTAATGTACAATTAGTATTTGTAGCCTGTGAGCTCAATGCCATCAGTTTAACTGGGCAGTATTCTTTATTTTTTTATTTAGCTCACAGGCTATCATAGCCTGAGAGATTATGCGCCCGTCCGTTCTGTATGTACGTTCGTATGTTCGTGCGTAACGCAATAAAAATATCGGATCCACTTGAAATTTTGTATATAGGTATATCCTGATAAGGCGCTTCCCTGATTAGTTTTTGGAGTTCATTCGATATGTATAAGAGGGGGAACGGGGGGCTCATGCCCCTCCCCTTAATTCATATAAACGAGATTTTCATGCAGAATTAACAGTTTTCGTTCAAAATTTAGATATAGGATCATTCTGATGAGGCGATTGCGTCACTGTCATTAGGTTTTCATTAAATAAGTATAAACAAGGGGAACGGGGGGTTCATGCCCCCCCCCCCCCCTTAATTGATATAAACGGGATTTTCATGCAGAATTAACAGTTTTCGTTCAAAATTTAGATATAGGATCATTCTAATGAGGCGATTGCGTGACTGTCATAAGGTTTTCATTGAATAAGTATAAACAGGGGGAACGGGGGGTTCATGCCCCCCCCCCCTTAATTGATATAAACTGGGTTTTTCATGCAGAATTAACAGTTTTCGTTCAAAATTTAGATATAGGATCATTCTGATGAGGCGATTGCGTGACTGTTATTAGGTGTTCATTGAATAAGTATAAACAGGGGGAACGGGGGGCTCATGCCCCTCCCCTTAAATGATATAAACGGGATTTTCATGCAGAATTAACAGTTTTTGTTCAAAATTTAGATATAGGATCATTCTGATGAGGCGATTCCGGGACTGCCATTAGGTGTTCATTGAATAAGTATAAACAGGGGGAACGGGGGGCTCATGCCCCCCCTTAATTGATATAAACGGGATTTTCATGCAGAATTAACAGTTTTCGTTCAAAATTTAGATATAGGATCATTCTGATGAGGCGATTGGGTGACTGTCATTAGGTGTTCATTGAATAAGTATAAACAGGGGGAACGGGGGGCTCATGCCCCCCCTTAATTGATATAAACGGGATTTTCATGCAGAATTAACAGTTTTCGTTCAAAATTTAGATATAGGATCATTCTGATGAGGCGATTGCGTGACTGTTATTAGGTGCTCATTGAATAAGTATAAACAGGGGGAACGGGGGGCTCATGCCCCTCCCCTTAATTGATATAAAAGGGATTTTCATGCAGAATTAACAGTTTTCGTTCAAAATTTAGATATAGGATCATTCTGATGAGGCGATTCCGGGACTGTCATTAGGTGTTCATTGAATAAGTATAAACGGGGGGAACGGGGGGCTCATGCCCCCCTTAATTGATATAAACGGGATTTTCATGCAGAATTAACAGTTTTCGTTCAAAATTTAGATATAGGATCATTCTGATGAGGTGATTGCGTGACTGTTATTAGGTGTTCATTGAATAAGTATAAACAGGGGGAACGGGGGGTTCATGCCCCTCCCCTTAATTGATATAAACGGGATTTTCATGCAGAATTAACAGTTTTTGTTCAAAATTTAGATATAGGATCATTCTGATGAGGCAATATCATGGCTGTTATTAGGTGTTCATAGAATAAATATAAACAGGGGGAACGGGGGTTCTAATGCCCCTCCCTTTAACTTGTATAAATGGATTTTTCAATCAGAATTGTCAGATTTCGTTCAAATCTCTGAATAGTTTTGGAAGTTTAATGGTTAAGTATAAAAGAGGAGACTAACTCCTCCTAAATTATATAAATGCTAAATGGGTTTTTATTAAGAATTATCCGATTTGCTCTGAATTTTGGATATAGGTTTTTTAATATGATAAAGCATGTACTTGATATTTTAGGAGGTTCAATGATTAAGTATATAAAAGGAGAAAGGGGAGAGCTGTTTCTCCTTCTTTATTTTTTTTTTCGAACGGAATTAACGAAAATACAAGGCTGTAATGTACAATTAGTACGCGTAGCCTGTGAGCTCAATGCCATCAGTTTAACTGGGCAATATTCTTTTTTATTTTTTTGGTAACCTTCCGTTATCACAAATATTGATATTACACGCATCTGGACAATGAGGAATAATTACGGTACGTGTGCAGGTCCAATGAGAATAATTCTGCTAAAAGTTCTGTCAGCACGAGCATAAGAATATTTGGAGTAAAAAATATCCCAGCCTGCGAAAGATCTAACAAGGAAGGTCTCCATACGGAATATCTCAGATTTTCTTAAAAAAAAAAAACCCAATTAAGCTACTCATATATGTAATAAAGGATCAGTGAAAATTAGCGGCGGAATTCCAGAAGAAAACATGTAAAAAAATAAAATACCTTCAAATATTTGGCGTGGAAAAGACAAAAGTGTCACATGATTTGGCGACTAGCACTTTTCCCCGCCAAAAGCAAACAATTTTAATGCAACTGAAAACTTGGATTTTTAGAATTTTAGAACCTTTTTTTTCTTTAAAATGCATTTGACATATTTTTTTTTTTTTTTTTTTTTTTTTTTTTTTTTTTTTTTAATTGCTTTTCATCGACAACTGAAGATAAATCGCGAAATAACGAAATTTTCATTATTTTTTTATTGGCAGGGAACGGGGGTTCCGCCGAAATTTTTTTATAAACGTATAAATCCTCATGAGAAAAACATTCTGTAATTTTTTCATATTTTTCGGAGTATGCCCGTATGGAGACCTTCCTTGTAAGAATAAAGTGAATAATAATAACGAAAAGCATCTTTTAAAACATTTAAATTCACATTAATTATTAGAAATTGGTCAAAAAAGAGATGCAATTTAGGAAGAAACAATTAAAAACTTTGTATTTAAGTAAACTGAGTTGATAATAATTAACTTAAAGAGCATTTAATAGGATTAATGGTAGTTATTATTAAAGAATAAGAATTTAGGGAATATGTTTGTAACATAGCATAATAAATAACAAATAAAAGGAAACATGGCGAAAAAATATTAATAACATCTATAATATAAAAAACATAATAGTGTTTTAAAAAATATTATTATTGTTATAAAATAAGAATTAATAATTCCACGAACCAATGTAATCGGAACATGAAAGCTGCTCAGTTTATTTTGTTGTTGTTTTCCCTGCTGAGTGTGAAGTTTTCGTGACGCATGTGAAATCTTTCTAATAAATATAAAGGACATTGGAAAGACCCCATCAATTTGACATCATGGGTAACTCCACTCCAGTTATTAAACATAAATTTGACTCATACAATCACACAGAGTTCAAAATATATTAGTATACTTACTAAATCGTCAAAAACGACTTGCAATATGAAAGCAGTTCTTGCTCCAAATATACTGCCAAAAGGGCTGAATATACTGGACTCGATGATGTTTTGAAAGATAGTTTAGCAAGTTTTTGGCCAAAATTAGGACTATTTTCACCTGTTTTTGTGTTGTATGTTTAGCTTCATGCCGAAACAATATCTTTCCTTTCTGTTTTTCTCTAAAATTCTTGGATTATGAGGAGAATTCTCTAAATTTCTTGGATTTTGGCGGATAAGTGGAGTTGAGTACTTTTGATATCACCACTGATTGCGCTACTTGCGCATACATATTTAGGATAATGATCACATACGCATAAAGCGTTTTCGCAAACCAAAAATAATTGTTTAAAGCTTAGTAACCCACGTTTCAGAACATAGCGTTTAATTTTTCAGTTCAATTTAACAACAGTTAAACAAGAATACATTTTAGTTTGTGGAAAATAGTAAACTCGAGATTTTAAAGATAATGGAGATGACCCAAATACATTGCTAAAAACCTGTCGCCCAATCAAATTTCATTGCCCATTTGTTTCCAATCTTAAACAATCCTCTTCTTATAATTGTATCAGAAATACATTTCTTATTTAAATTATAAAAGGTAATAACATCAATATTGCATTCATTATCTAAATTCATAATAACATTAGGTTTATTTTACTCCTAAATCTCATACAATGCAATGCAATACATGTCTATGCAGCTATTATAAAATTGTGCCTAAGCTTTTAAAATGTATATCATTGTAACTCTTCGACCGTGATAAAACTGCTAGCTTGAAGGGGAATCATTAATATTATCTTACGTGATGATTTGTGATGAAGAAGGACTAATGATGAATTTCCTTGCCACCAAAGATATACGCATAATTGAACCGAGAGAAATGAGAATGATCCAATTAATACATACTAATTATAAATAGAAGTTTTCTTAAACGTCCATTAAAAACATTTAAAAAATATGAATTAAAATATTTAATTGCTATTTTTATATTATTATATATTATATTTTATATTATATATTATATATTGCTATTTTTTAAACCAATTAATACATTAAAATTAATACAACATATAACGATAACTTATCTGTAATGATCATCTGACATTATAATTATTTTTTAACGCAATCCAACGCTATTGATTTTGGCTTAATGTGTTTGTCTATTTGTCCGCAGTCTATTCTCTAACTTACGCGAACATATTCCGTTAGTTTTATAATTTTAGTGTGTTATTAGCATTCACAATACAATCGTGATTACATTAAAGCAGAGCTTTAGAGAAAAATGTATAAAAAACAATACAAAGCTCCGCTCGAAAAAACGAAATTTAGATTTAATAAACAACAATTAATTGCAAATTAGATGTAAAACAAGATTAAAAAAATACTTTAAAAATTAAAAACTGTACCAATGGGTTTATCAAAGTTACATAATTTTAAAAGATGTGGATTGTAGGCGTGAGTGAAAGATGAAAACGGACGTCTGTCGCTCGCCTCGCTGTAAAACGGACAGCTTAAAACTATAGGCATAGATGTCATATACAGATCGGGGTACAAAATTGACGCCAAAATTATGTTATTTTACAAAAAATAGTAGCCTGGGTATTGTTACATATTTATAAGCAAATTGTTTATTCACCATTTTTAAAATAGTAGTTGTTCTCGGCCGAGAATAGAGATACCTGTGACATATCCTGGTCATGTCCATATTTTTTTTTAATACTTCTGTGGCAACGATGAAGAATAAAGTATTAAAAACTACAAAAGAAAAATATTAACTCAAAAACAAATTTTGATATTACTTTAAAGCGAATTTCGTTTAAAAGTAAACATTTTTCCTATACATTGTTGAAAAAATCGAAGTTTTAAATTTTAGTATTTTAAAAAATCATTTTCCAAATGGTTGTTGAAATTCGTTATATTATTATTAGTTTCTTTTTCAAAATTATATAAATTGTTTTGTTTTACAGTTACTAATTAATTTTTAGCTCACAGACTGTGAAAGCCTGAGAGTTTATGTGCCCGTCCGTTCAGTATATATGCATATATGCATGTATGTGGGTAACGCGATAAATCATGATAAAAATATCCGATTCACTTGAAACTTTGAATATAGATATATTCTAAAAAAGCACTTCCCTGATTAGTTTTAAGTAAGAGGGGGAACAAAGGCTAATGCCTCTCCCCTTAATTTATATAAATGGGTTTTAATACAGAGTTATTTTTTTCTTTCAAAATTTAGACATAGGATCATTCTGATGAGGCATCTTCGCGATTAGTATTAAGTGTTTATTGGATAAGTATAAAAAGACTGTACGGGGGGGTCTAATGCCCTTGCCCTTAATTTATATAAATGAGTTTTTAATGCAGCGTTATTAGTTTTCATTCAAAATTTAAATATAGGATCAATCTGGCGAGGCGCTTTCTTGAGTAGTATTTGGTGTTCATTGTATAAGTATAAAGAACGGGAACGGGAGGCTAATGTACCTATCCTTAATTTATATAAATGGGTTAATTATGCATACTTTATATGATTTCACTCAAATTTTAGGCGTAGGATCATTCAGATGAGGGCACCTCCGTGATTAGTATTGGGAGTTCATTGGATAAGTATAAAGATTGAGACCGGGGGGGGTGATAACCTCCCAAATTCGATAAATGGGTTTTTCATGAAGATTTCAGCAGATTTCATTCAAAATTTAGACATAGGATTATTCTAATGAGGGCACTCCGTAATTACGTTTGCGAGTTCAGTGGACACGACTAAGAGGGGGGGAAGGGGAAGTTCTCCCTCTTAATTTAGCTTAATGGTTTCTTCACGCAGAATTTGCCGAATTGCTTCAAATTGTGGATATAGGTTCATTCTGATAAGGCGTTTCCATGATTTGTTTTAGAAATTTATTGGATAAATGGAGATGGGGAATCGGTGGGATTATACCTTTTAATTTAGATAAATGTTTTTTCTTGAAGAATTAACCGATTTGCTTCAATTTTTCGATACAGGTTCATAGTGATAAGATGCTTCCCTAATTAGCCGTGAAGTTTTTTCATTAAGTATAAAGGGGGTCGGCACGAATGCCCCCCCTTTAAATTTCATAACTGGGTTTTTAAGCATCATTATCCGATTTGCTTTAAATTTCCAATTGAGGTTCTTTCGGATAGAGCGAATCTCTAAATAGTTTTGGATGTTTAAAGTTTGAGTATAAAGAAAGAGGATATTTCCTCTTAAATTATATATATGAGTTTTTATTAAGAATTATTCGATTTGCTCTGAATTTTGGATATAGATTTTTTATATGATAAAGCATATTCCTGGTGTTCAATGATTATGTAAAAAAAAAAAAATGGAAATGAAGGGAAATATACTCCGTGTTAATTTGTTTTTCGAACGACATTAACACTTGAAAATGTAAGGCTATAATGTACAATTAGTATGCGTAGCCTGTGAGCTCAATGCCGCAGTTTAACGGGGCAATATTCTTTTAATTTTAATCTATTGTAGTTATTGTTCGAAATAACAGAATGTAATTTAAAAGTATTTAATAATTGATATCCAAAAACGAGGTTTGCGCGAAAATGGAGTAAAAAAATTGCGACAAAACCAGTGAGCATATGATATGTGCGCGGAGCTATCCATCATTTGACAATAATATTGTCTTTCGTTAATTTGTGTTATATCCATACATTGCCCTTTCGCTGATCGTAATAGGAATCCATTGCTAATTGCTGGGGAATTTGAGGGTTTCCTATTTTTATGCTTTCTGCTTTTTTTTTTTTGGGGGGGGGGGAACTCGCAGGGTTGAATTATGTTTTTACTTTCTTCTATCTTCAATAGAAGAAAGTATTGTAATCGAAATTTTTTCGACTTCCGGTTTTCGACGGATTTACACGTTTTAGAGATCAGAGATTCCAAAAAACATGTTTTTACAAAATGTCTGTCTGTCCGTGTGTGTGTGTTTCTGCGTGTATGTCGCCATTCTACCATCAAAAAGTGTATGAAGTTAGGCATAGAATTGAACCAGATTTTTTGTGTAAGTGTTTGGCTATGGCTAGTTGGTCCTCTCTAAATTTGAAAAAAAAATCCGCCAGAAGGGGGCGCTGCAATAGCGAATTTTATGCCATTTTCAATATTACACCATCTAAAAGTGTATGAAGTTAGTTCTAGAACTGAACTAAATTTTTTGTATGTGATTATTTTTTGGTAAGGCAAGTAGGTCCTCCCTGAATTTGAAAAAAAAATCTGACTATTATACTATTGTCCATCGGCTCGTGCAGAGATGGAAAATCGTTTTTACCCCGATTAATTGACTGAAGCAGAAATTTAAGATGAAAATCAAAGTTTGTATGGTATTGAATTAATATTATTAAAGCATTAAAATGAGTAACTATTTTTTTAAATATTAAAATGTACGTATGAGATAGAAGAAAGTTTTGGGATTGGCACATCCAACTAGTTTTTTTTTTAAATGTTCTGTTCTCACAGTTCGTATTTCTGTCGATTTGAACATTAAATGTAGAAGTACGCGAACATTCTAAGAAATCTCACAGTAAAATTAATCTTTATTTCTACACATGCAATTTTACAGAAATCTATATGCTTTCTGAAATTTTATCTATACACTTTACAGAAAGGATGTACATCTATTAAAAAATTTTAAACAAAATTATAGTAATAATTTTTAAACTTTATCTGTAACCAAGGCAATAGTTACATACAAAACTCTAGACAGCCCAGTTTCCTAAATAAATATTATAACCTTTCAGATTTTTGTGATTTTAAATGCAAATATGTACCTGTTACAAGATTTGTTCACGATGTTACATAACGGTTCTAGAAAACCCAGTTTCCTAGAAAAAAGATCACTTTTTTTACAGACTTTATTATTAACAATACTGAAAATTTCATGTACCTCTGTCACTTTTAATGTGATATACTTTTTTTTTAACAAGAAACCAATTTTTAGGATAGTTTATTTACTTCGCGTAAATAAAGAATCAAGAAATAGCTTGAAAACAATATTCTCCACGCTGCAAATCGTCAACATAAAAAAAAAGAAATTAATTGGTGAATTATCATGATGACTATTCATAAAAAAATTCTTAAGATCTATGTTAAAAGACTTACTAACACGAGAAAAATTATCATAAAAATATAGAAGCAAAAGCACATTGCATTTGTATTTATTTAATAATAAAAATATTAAAAATTTTGTTTTATTTATTTAGCCACCAATATTATTTTAAATTTCTATTCTAGAATAACCAATGCAAGTAAAATTTGCGTTTAACGTCTATAATTGAATCGCATACAAAATATTATGCAAAATGCTAAGTATTCTCATTAAAATTATTTTCTTTTTACTTGACTTTTTACTGTAACAATGTATTAATTAGAATGAGCGAAGCGAATCCTCTACTACGCTACACACATTACATTTTATAGTACACTTTAGAAAAAAAACTATTCACTATTTTGACTTGAAATTAAACATAAAAATAAGTTATGATCTGTAGATTTGCACAATATTATTTTTTAACAGAATAACTTTAATTATTTTACGTTTTTCCATTACAGACGCATTATTGCAAACAAGAATAAGATACATATCTATTTATAAAGGCGAAACGTATCTGTGCGTAACGCATACGTCATTCTGCGCATGGCAAAACTTTAAAATTTTAAATGAATTTCGGTATTGCAATATTTGCTAATAAAAATTTTAAACTTCTTAATGTCATATATTTTCAATTTTTACACCATCGTGTGGGAAAAAAAAATGTACATTTAAATGAAATTTGTTTGAAAGCCGTATCTTAATTTGTTTTTGAAATATAAATTTTTTTGTAGCTTTTAATACTTCTTTTCTAATCGTGGCAACAGGAGTACTCCATTTCTATTTAAAGCAAAAGAAGAAAGGGAAAAAAAATTTAATGCTGTATTTATGTTGCCATTTTCTCATTTAAAGGGAAAAAAATAGAAATTTAAATATCTTCTATTATAAAACCCGGTGAATTTTGACTTCATTAAAAAATTTGATTTACACCTAAAAGAATATCAACAGTTTAATATCTATTTATCTACTTGAGACTTCAAGTTTTGAATCAAAATTATCAAATTAAAATGATGCCAATTTTTTAAACGTAAATAGAGATGTGAAAGGCACATTTGTAAATTTTGATATGGTAAAAATGTTGTCGGGTTTAGATTTCACGAGAAAAAAAAACTATGATTGAGTCAAAGTTGAATAAATTTTACTTTTTATCGTTATGGAATACTAGCATAAGATCCTTAATTGATAACTTTTCATAATAACATATCTTTATTATTTTTTACTGCTTACATATACGATTAAAGTTTAATTTTAACAATTTCTACAACTGCGTTTTATAGAAATAGTATTTTGTTAATTTGACGATAAATATCGTTTGTTTAAGAGCTAGATGTACTAATGTAAAATGCATTTTTTATTATAACTAATTTTGTAGGTTTATTATAATTTAATGAAACAGTTCTTTCTTAAACATTTTCTTTCGTCAAAATTTGACGGGTTCTACCTTGTATATTTTCAGAAAAAAAAAATCATGGATTTAGAAATTACAGATAGAATCATGATTAATTAAATAAATAAAATAGATTTTAATGAAATATGCAATTTATTCTTGTTATGTGAAATCATTTACGCAGACGATACTTGACGCATTTTGCATTTTAAAAGAATTATAATTTGTAATGTTATTTTTTGTAAAGTGGCAACAAAAGAACCTTAAAAAAATAAAATTAATTGTTAAATTTGGTATATAAAGTGTTATTCGAATTTGAAGACTGAAAATTGAACAAAATGCATATTTATATGAATATTTATTATGATGAATATTTATTATTAACAAGTAATTACTATTAGCATTATTTTTACAATGTTTACCGTTTAAAAACAATTTATGAAATTTGGCTGAATTTACATTTCTAAAATTAAAATGCGCCAAAATATAAAATGATATTTTTGCTTAATAAAGATGCAAAAATAATAAAAAAATATACTGTTATTTTCAAATATTTATCTAATGAAATAATGCTTTGCGAATCCAAACAAAGCATTGCTTTTGCTAGTTTAGGTACAACTCTGTTATCCCGTCGACCAATTTCGCCAAATTATACAAATCGCCAAACTAATAGCCAAGTTATACATATTGACATAATTTTTATTTTATATAACGAAAAAACAAATAATTAGTGGAAAATTAATAAAAATACAAAGTCAAAATAAAAATCACTTAATGACATTTTAAACACGTGAATCGTATTTAATGTCATTAAATGTGACATTCACGATCATCCATTATTGGCATTTAATCTTATAGTTTGGCGACAATTTTTTGATCGACGGGATAACCTAGTAGTACCTTAGTTTATTAATACATAACATCTATTCCACATAAGTTTTGAAATAATAAAGTATATAAATAAAAATAAAACAACAACTAAGTATTGCTATCGAACATGCGGCTTACACAATGCAGATATAATTTAACTGATGCCTAGCATAGAAGAGCTCATTTTAAATTTAAAATTGTATGTATATTACTAATGTTTCATTCAGAAATGTATTACTTTCTTGGTGCTAACAATGATAAATATTTCATAATACGATTAGCTAAACAAGTTCATGGATTCTGAACAAGAGAGAATAATAACCTATTTTCTAAACATCAGGCGCTAAAGCACGTCACTAGGAATGACGTTATTTCTGGTAATACGTTTCTATTTTCCACAAAGTTACCGTTTATGTTGGGAATTACTTGAATAAAGATTTTTATAATATGTTGTACCTTACCTAGATGGCAATCCAAATCTATTATTGTGTAGAATATTCGTAATAGAAGCATAAATTTATGTTTTTATTTTAATCAAATAAACTTTCAAATACGAGTATTAATGGCGCTAGGAAGGATTCGCACAGTAAATATATGAATTCTTAACTAAGTTTTTAAACTAGTCAGATATTACAATCTCAAATACAAACTGCAAACATATTCTGATATTTATATACAAAGATATTTTTTTTATGAATTGTGTATAGAGCTGTAGTTTACAGACACACACACACACAAATAAAAACTAGTCGTTGGGGGCCACCGTAATACTTACCCATCATATATATGCATATATAATATATGAAAACAATACATTTGAAAACTATTTATAAAATGGATTGCAATTCCAAAACAAAATTTAAACATGTATTTATATTTTTATTGTGCATAGTAATGCTGTATTAAAGAGTTGCTAATGAATCTCTTTCGATAAATTTTACAACACGCCTAACTACTCAAGTAATACTGAATTGCGAAAAAGAAACATCCTTATAACTCCAAAAATAATAATCTTATTAACTAACAGTTTATTGCGTCGGATTAAGCGTCTCATTTCCAATTAAAATATATGTTTGAATTGAAATTTGAATGAAATACAGGGTCATGAAAAATCGAAGAATATGGAAAACACGATTACAGATATCTCGGCAACTAATAATTCGATCAACTTCGTTCTTTATGCAAAATTTGTGTTATTTTATTGCCTTTTACGAACACTCCTTAAGTTAAAAAAATTTCGAAAAAAATTATGTATCTTTCATCAGAACGAATTTTTCGAGAGTCCGAAAAAAATAGTTCCGGATAATCGAGGTTACTGTTATTAAATAGGCTTCGTCCCATTCTTACATACTAAGCACATACAAAATTTCAAGTCTCGATCTCAAATCTTTCGGGAGATAGAGCGTTTACAGACAGACAGACGGACGGCAATTTTTTTTTCTAAAAATATGTTTTTCGAAATCTCCAGTTTCGAAAACGTGTAAATCCGTCAAAAAAAAAATTTTCGATTTTCAAAACGATTGCAAGACTTACCCTACACTACGTTTGATGGGTAAGTAAAATAATAAATAAATAAATAAATAAAACTAGTTGGCTGTACCAGTTTTAAAATTCGCTATCCCAGTTTCGAAATTAAATGGCAATTTTACCCCATTATGAAGACCCTAAAATTATAAAATTCCATAAATCATATCGTAATAGTAAAAGTGCGTATTCTACAACAAAAAGGTCAAAAATTATATTATAAATAATTATTTTGCTAATAAGACGTTACTTTGTTAATAAAACATTTAAAATTTATTAAAATTTACTTGTTTAAGATTCTAAAGATGACTCAATGAATAGAAGTCGAAACATGCAAATTCTTAATGCATTTTACAAGTTTTATTAATAAAGTAACATCTTATAAACAAAATAATTATTTATATTATAAAATGTTACTTTTTTTGTTGTAGAATATACATTATTATTATTACAGTATAGTTATTAATGGACGTTATCAAAAGTTACTGCTTTTATATATCATATTCGTTCCGCAGTTTTTAAAATATTGGGTTGTTCGGGAAGTACTTTCCGTTTAGGAAAATGAATTCGCACCGGAAAATTCTGATACTTAATTATTAGATATTGTTTCCGATATCTAATACTTAGATATTAATGGACAAAATTTCCCGGTAGGAATTGATTTTCCCAAACGGAAATGACGTTCCGAATAATCCAATAGGACTATTGCGGATATTGGGTTAAATGTAGCATAAAAAGCTACCTATTGGGCGATTTACAACAAAACATAATCAGCAATAATGTTTATCATGCTATAACTGAATCTGAAGTTTGGTGTAATTTCATGCATTAGTTGTCGAAACAGAGCCATTGCGGAATTGGGGAAAATTCTACACAGCTGCGCCACCTGTTGCACGAGTCATACCAAAACGTAAACAGCACCAATTTCTGTCATGGATGCACTCAAGCTGAAGTTTGACGAAAATCCGAGAAAAGAGCAGACAATAGAATCCTAGAAATTCTTGAGATAGAGCTAGTGCGGAAATTGTGAGAAATGCAGCATAGCTCCGCTACCTTGTGAGCGATTCACACTAAAATAATACAGCATCTATTTGTGTCAAGGACTAACCGAATATGAAGTTTGACGGAAATCCGTGCATTAGTTCTTGTGAGGTTTTGCGGAAATCTCAAAAACATAGCGAAAGCCACATTGCTAAGCAAACCATTATCAACATCAATTTACACCAGGGACTATCTGAATATATATTTGTGATTAAATTATGTTTAATAATTCTTGAGATAAAGTGCCTACAATATTTATATTTCATACAAATAGACTTGCAGACAGACATTTTGTAAAACCAATTTTTTTTAATCTCTACTCCCTAAAACGTATAAATTTGCCAATAACCGGAATTCGAAAATATTCACGATCCTAACAAATCCTTCTTGTAAAGAAAGTACAGACATCACTGCTAAAAGATTGATTAATTTTTGTAAAAACTATACAACTTAGGATTGTAAATAATCAAATTATTTAATTTGCTTTTTAAGGACTCATGAGCTTTTTATTTATTATATATAAGTGGAAATGGGGAACATTGATACATGTGCCGCATTGATACACTCCCCTCTATTGCTCACATGGTCATTACAGGAAATTTCATAACAGATCCAAAAGTTGATGCTAGTGTACACAACTACATACAGAACGTCTTGGCATGATTCAGTAGTTTGCTAAAATGGGAAGGGTGATTTATTGTTTTGTAGGTCAAAAGTAAATTTGAGTTGCAATTGCAATGGTATTATACAACTGTTCCAGAATTTTCAACTGAAAAGAAAACTCTCCCTGGCAGGTAAAGTTACGCTTTATCAGTACCTCATTCTTCATTGTTCGATAAATTATGAAGTGTTGTAATTGAGATTCACTTTATTCAAAAGAACTGCATGTGGCATACTGATACAGTCTATGTCGGGGCACATTGATACGTATCAATGTGCCCCATGAAAGATATAGATAACCTAAATCCTTTTCTAGTTAATTTTTTCATTGTCTTTTATTTTTTTACTATACATTCCTTAATCCAACCATTTCCCGCCAAAAATTTCCAATATTAGTTTTTATTGAAGTGAAATAAATCTAGTTTTTATATTAGAATATTTTATAATATTTTTGCAAACAGATGACTTAATAACTTGCCCGACAGCTAATGCTAGCAGAACTAACAAAAGAAAAGGACGGCAGTCTGGCAAATCTTGAATTTATATCGTTTCTCCGGAAATAAAAAGTGTTTTCGATTTGAGAAATGTTAATTAAAAGAAACAAGCTGCAGAACAGCAAAGGATAATTATATTATAAACAGAATTTTTATTATAATTATCCTTTATTTTATGTTTATAAACTCATCTATAAACAGAAAACCTGGTAATTATTTCATCTTTCCTAAAAAGGAAGATAATGCTGGGGTTGAAGTGCCAGATATAAGAAAGTGACCACTGCTACCAATCAGAGAAGGCATAGGCGGAACATCAGGTCATTATACATTCAATTTTGATTACTTTAATTTTGTTTACAAATAAATTCTGAGTGATTTGAATTTCTGTAAATAAATAAAAAATGGTTTACTAACTCGAAAAATATCCATTGGTGTTATTTTGTCTCCATTTTTCCCAAACGTATCAAAGTGTCCCATGAGATGTATCAATCTGCCCCGGGGATGAGGCACATTTACACAAATGACTTTTTTTTATTTTTTTAATTATATGCAGAAATACGATGTACAATTGTACATTTATATAACGCACTAAACAAGTTTTGCTGACACATCATGGAAAAATAACTTGAAATTTCTGCTTTCTATACACCAATAATAAAAAAAAAAACTCTTAGAAAAAACTGTATCAATGTGCCCCAGTTTCCCCTACTGGGAAAAGATAAATGGGTATATCATAAAATTTCAAAGATGTATCAAGCTTAATAATATCACATATTGCTATTTTATATGACTCAGTTTTTCAATGAGCATAATTTGGTGATGACAATAAAAGTAATTAAAAATTAAACTACATGAGGCATTTCATAATACTAAATGAATCAAAGACACGGAAGGTCCATTCAATGCGAATAAGTCGCGGATTCATAGTACTTAAGTAATTAATTCTATTTAAATTAATCTGTATTGAACAATTTGACTTTTATTGTTTTATACTGTCATGGTATTACATTACACAGGTATATCGTTAAAATTTGTTAATCATTGTTATCGTTAAAAATTCGGCTTTAAAAGGCGATGATATATAGTTTGTGCCACACCTGTCATTTTGTATGTCCAAATCTTCCATGTTTTTCAGGGTGTATATCTCCGCTAAAAACTAACGATTTTTTTCGAAAATCATTTTCAATAATGATCTTATTCTTTCGTTGTGAAAGGTACCTGCAACGTTCTTCAACATCTTTACTGATGACCTAAGAATTTAAATTTATGTGCAACGAGAATATGGACTTTTTTCAAAAATTATGTAACTTAGGCTAATAAGTATACTTTTCCTGCAAGGTTTAGATTAACGTCTGCTACTTTTTATTTTGTCATAAGATTTTAATTTCAGTAGATTCCAAAATGCATGAGTGAGAGAACATATTATGACCCTACATTTTCGAAAATAAACAATCTAAAGGTATACTACCTAAATTTAAAATAAAATATATTTTTGGATTCAGTTTGATTTTTTGAAAACTTTCACTCGATACTCTACACAATAAAGATTTTTCCTGTTTTGGGAACTTAATTATCTCTTCTACCACTCAGTCTTAAATATATTTATGAATGTTTAATAATCTGTAAATATGTGTTATAATCTTTATTGCTCCCCCCCCAATTTGAACTTACTACATTTCACTGTTTATTTTAAATTTATAGTTATTACATTTCAATGTCTGTACGAGCTCAACAATTATGTCCACGTCCTTTACCCCACAGTAAACTTGACAGGTTCACTATTGTTATACATCTATCAATTAAATACTCTTAGTATCGGCATATCAGAACGAAATACCTAACCATAGATAGAATGGCTAGCCATAGCTTAGCCGATCGATACTGATACATCTGTTTAACCTCTTTAGACCTGAGCATAAAATAACTCTACAAATATATATTAATGTTTTTGCATAATCAAAATGATACCATAGATTTCAGAAAGAGTCATTTTTATGAAATCAGTACTTTAGGGGACTGGTAATTTAGGTTTACAAATATGGATATAAAAGTACTAATCCCCTTAAAACAGCAGTTTAACTATCAGTAATATAAATTTACGCAATAACAAATTAAGGTCTTTAAACAAGTAAATGATCAGCAAATCCTCAAAATTTTTTACTGTAAAACATTTAAGTTGAATAATCATGAATATTTCTTATTTTCTTGGCCACAATGTCTTGAAGGTATTTTCGAATTTCGGATGAAAATAATATTTATTTTATGAGGTAATATTCATCAGTGAGGACATTTATTGGTTTTGTTTTAAAGCAAAAAACATTCTGATGTATAGAAGTAAAGTAAAAAAGCAAAAAATTCGAACAGGTTAGTTTTTATGAGGAAAAGAATGGAGGTACATATTTGTGTACCTCAGGTCTGAAGAGGTTAATAACACATGTCAACAAAAATGTGGAGTTTGTATAATAGTTATTTTTTCTTAGTAAATCCGTCACTCTGAACAGAATTATGACATGCTACCGCCCACAGTTTTTACACAAAACAAAAAAGGAGGGGGGTTCCTTTCAGTAAAATGAATGTGTAATATTTATTAAATAAAATGCATTCTTAATAACAACAAAAATTAGTTTCGTGAAAAAATGACGTTAATAAATGTAAAATACAATACCACACTAACATATGTGAAATATAAATATAGATGATGCCACATTATGAGTTAATATTTGACTGAGAAGGCGCAATTTTCTCCTTAAAATTTCTAGTGAGAACGTTTGTTAATTTTCTTCATTTATTTATATCTTTGGTATGTTTTGACTGTTTCTCATAGCAATATGACATCTAGAAATTGTATAAATAACACGAAATTTTGTTACATCTGAGGTAAATACGTAGTGAAAAAAAGCAGCGGAACAGAGCCGATTTCGTTAAAAATGCATATTATGCTTACTTCGGTATGAAACTTGGTGAACAGGAATAGATATGGGCTCCATATACAGTATGTAACAAATGCGTTGAACATTTAAGGAAATGGACTCAAGGTAAAATGAAATCTCTTCCCTTTGCTACTCAAAAGGTATGGAGAGACCCAGCTAGTCATGAGGACTACTATTTTTGTTTAACCTCTTAACGCGCAGTGTTACCGGGTCGGCAACGCCTAAGGTTCCCCCTGTTTAGAGACACAAAAACTCCGTGAATATTTAAAAAACTACTCTAATGGCTACTTTAAATCTTTCTTATGAGTTCTAGATGGAGAGATCACAGAGATCAAACTCTACTGTTTTTAAATAATAGGTAAAATGTTTTACTGTAATACGCGCTTCACAGCAATACTCTTCTCACTGCGCTTATCAATGCTTTACTTATGGGAGGTGACCACTTCAGCAACAGCTGTATAATTAAAATGGTAAGTACAATCTTTACAAAACAATACCTGTGTACTCCTCTAGGCTTAAATATATTGCCTATTTTTTTTCTTTAAATTCCAACTTTAAAAAGTAGTGCGCCGGGAAGGATTAACAAAAATAAGAGACTACAACAGCATAAAGAAAGCAAATTTTGTGCTCCCAGAAATTATTTTAGCTATTTGATTTGAACAACGGTCCAGATTTTCCTGTGTGTCTACTCCCTACATCTCTTGATATATAATCTGATTCTCAAGAATTAAGGAGAGATGATATAGAAATCTTGTACATGAACCAAGCAACTAATGTTGAACCACAGAAATTCATGCAAGTTGTGTTACCCGATTTCGTATGCGATTTAAATCTTTTGAAACAAAATGCTCCGGTTTTAGGATCTCGACTTAAGGATAAAAATTAATTTGCTTCAAGAACAATATTTTATCGGTACAGAAGTCAAGAAGGAGAGTTTATTGGGGTCAAGTACCCTTTAAAGAATCCGAAAATCGATTTTCTAAAAAATAGCTTATAATTAAATATGATCCTTTAGAAACATTTAAAAACAAACCGCATTAAAAAATTCGCATTAGAAGAAGAGTTGTGTCTAAAATACTTTGCGCTTTTCCTATACGACTAACGGGTAATTTAAACTTTCACGTCAATTTTCTCAAAACAGTGATTTTGATCATTGCGCGCACGATTTCTGAAAAATGGTTACGCAGAATTTCACAAAATTTTCGCTGAATGTATTAAACGTATGTAGGCACAAAATGACCTACTATTATGTTCCTCGAATTAGAAGTTTAGAATTCACGACTACTTTTGTGTAAAAAAAATAATGATATTTCAAATTTCTTCAAAAAATATTTTTTTTTTTTTTTTTTTTTTTTTTTTTTTTTTTGCTCTGGATCTATACGTTTTATTTTTTTCATCGTAGGTCATTTTGAAAACACATTATATCTCTACTCAGAAAAAAATCTTCATTTGTTTTAGCTTTTCAAATTTGAAAAATCGTGCGCGCAAGAGATGCAAGATTTATTGTTTCGCAAAAATTGTATTATCTTAAAAAATAAATAAAAAAACATTGCATATGTTTATACTTGTTAAAAAACTTTAACTAATAAAATAAATCCTTTTTAATATGGGTTTTCAATTTTATAGTCAAAAGTCAATTAGATACAGAGTGACTGCAATTCTTACAGAGGTCACTTTTCCACGTATTCTGTTAGTTCAAAAGGTACCTGACCACTTAAGTATTTTCCCTTGAAAAAGACTTGTGTAGTATACAGATATTCCTGGACTTATGACTCATTTATTTTCCAATCCTGATCATGATCATTCTCAGTCGAGACTATTGATTTTTGTTAGAGATGTTTAAAAGGTATTTTACTAAATAATGGTAATGTTCTACTTGCAATTCCTGCAACTCATTCAGTAATTTTTAATGAATCATATGGATACCTTGATTTTTTTTCTTCAGTAAAATATAATATCAAGTATTTAAATGCCAAATCTGTGAGGATTTTGAACTTTTATCAATGTTATTCGGTCAGCAACGTGGCTATACCAAAATGCCCTGTTTCTAATGCAAGTGGGATATTTGAGCTCAGCGCAAACATTGGATAAGAAAAGTATGTGTGCAAGAAAAGAATTAAAAACTAGTTGGATGTGTCAATCCCGAAACTTTCTTCTATCTCATAAGTACATTTTAATATTAAAAAAAAAAAAAAAAAAAAAAAAAAAAAAAAAAAAAAAAAAAAAAAAACGTGGTGACCCCCAAAGTTACCCACTATCGAATTTCCTCGAATATTTGACCTAGCCTAATGAGATTCTGGTATCCGAAAAGCCCAAAACGCAAAATTCAATTAATATTCTGAGAAAATGAGCTTAGTAGTGCCTCATGTTGGGTAATTTAAACTAAAACCTAATAAGCATCTATTTATGTCAAGAACTAACAGACTCTGAAATTTGATGGAATTTCGTCCTTTAGTTCTTGAGATATAGTTATAACAAAAAATTTGCAAAACGTGGCACAGCAACATCATATCTTGGACAATTTATGCCAAAACGTAAAAAAGCGTCTAATTATGTTAAGTTATAAAATAATCTGAAGTTTGATGAAATTCTGTGCATTAGTTCTTGAGATATAGCTAGTTTAAAAAAACCGTGTAAAATATAGCACAGCAGCACCATCAGTTGAAGGATTTATAACAAAACGTAATCATCGTGTAATTATGTTATATGTCATTTTGTAACAAAATCTGAAGTTTGATGAAATTCTGTGCATTAGTTGTTGAGATATAGCTATCGGAAAAATCGTGCAAAATGCAGCATAGCTGCACTACCTGCTGCAAGCTTAATACCAAAATGTAATCAGTGTCTAATTATGTTATATATTCTAGTGTAACAGAATCTAAAATTTGATGAAGTTCTCTGCATTACTTCTTGAGATATAGCAATCGCAAAAATCGTGCAAAATGTAGCATAGCAGCGCCACCTATAGGGCAGTTCACACCAAAACCTTATCAGCGGCTATGTATCTCAAGGTATCGCGGAATCTGAAGTTTGGTGAAATTCTGTGCATTAGTTTTTGAGATATAGCTATCATGAAAAACATGAAAAACGTGGCATAGCAGCGCCACCTGCTGGCCAATTTTCACCAAAAACCAATAGGCACTAATTCATATCAAGGTCTAACTGAATATAAAATTTTATTAAATTTCGAGCATTAGTTCTTGAGATAGAGCGCCCACAAATTTTTTGTCACATACAGACAGACAGACTCACAGACAGACACACAGACTCACAGACAGACGGACAGACTCACAGACAGACATTTTCTAAAAATAGTCAAAACGTGTTCAGGACCTTCTAAAACGTATAAATCCGTCGAAAACCGGAAGTCGAAAATTTTCATGAATCCAATACTTTCTTCTTGTAACGATAGAAGAAAGTAAAAAAGTGACTCAACAGAACATAGTTGATCCGAAGAAGTCCTCTTGCCTCAATTGTAAATTTAATTCTATTTAATGAAATTATTTGTAAAAGCCTCAAATAAAACAGGACATTGTTTGAAATTATTTAAATGAACTTTTTTCACATTTATCGGAAGGTGAAATCAAAGAAGGTGTATTTGTCGGCTTAGATAAAAGACGGTTACTTAAGGACAAACATTTTGAAGAAAAAAAGAAATCATTCGAAAAATATGTTTGGATTAGTTTGGAAAACGTTACTCAGCCGTTTTTAGGAAATTAAAAAGATAATAACTACGGAAGGATCGTCGAAGAAATATTTGGAAACTTTCAAAAACTAGGTTACAACATGAGTTTAAAAATACATACTCTGCACTTCCATTTTTGAATATTTTCCTGGAAAGATTGGTGAAGAGAATGAAGAACAAGGTGAAAGATTTAACCAAGACATAAAATGCATGGAAAAACGCTGTGAAGAACGCTGGAAAGTCAATTAGTGGGCAGATTACTGCTGGGGGCTAAAAAGAGACACTAAACTAGTTTCAAAATTTGAAGGACACTAGCGTCCTTTTGATGATAAAAGAAGTAATTTTACTATATATATTAGAACATAATTTCTTATAAAACATGCATATACATTTATGTATGTTTATATGGTTTTATGTATTAATGTGATTTTTTAAAAAAAAATTTTTATAAATTTTGTACAAATTGTATATTTTTCGACTCCAAATTCTTAGTTTCTTAATTATAAAAAATAATGACATGATACATAAAAATGGATATTATTTTAGAAATAAGCATAGCAGATTTCTTTTAATTTATATAAATTCATGAAAATCCCAGACAAAAAGTTACATTTTGTAGGTCTGTGTAATCAATCGATTTAGTTTATTCATTTCGATGTCTTAAATGTATTTTATGTTTCAGAAAGCACCAAAAATTTGAATAATAATTCCTCTTTCAATGCAATAAAAGAAAGTGTAACATACGAAATTTAATATTAAATTGCCAAATTTTTAATACAAAAATATTAGAATATGAATTAAGAAATTATCTTTCACGAAATGTTAAATGAACGAGCTTACCAGCTTGATTTAATGAAATAATTCGATCAACTTTAATTAAAGATCTTTCTGATATGTAAAATTAATGTACGCATCTGAAAATCATTTTAAATATTAAATTGAAAGAGTTTTAAGGAAGTATATTTAAATTGTGACGTTTTATATTTCAATGACAGGGATTTTAACATTAAACGTTAATTATCAAAAATGTATAAAAGAAAATTCTTTTTAATGTTTCTTTTTTTTTATCCATCTATGATTTAACAAATGTACTTCCTTCTTCTTCTTTTTTTAAATTCATATTTAAACTGCTTTTATTAATAAGAAATAATTAAAAATTGTTCAACTGATTTTATGCATTCCATTAGAGATTTTAGCAAAAAATCTGTACATTAAACAAAGTCCTTAAAAACTGTATTTGATTTTTGTTATTAAAATAAAAATGTGACCATTGGTCGCAAAATAAAAGTTAGTATTTTAAACCTTTAAACTGTAAACAAAAATCTTACAACTTAATTTTCCGAAGTTTAGATTCAAGATGGAGAAAAATACATATCTTGCTTAGATAGTATTTTGCATGCAAAACGGTGCAGCTTTGTATACTTATATCGCTGAAGCAGTAGTAATGTATTGCCGTAGACATTTATAAAAATAATTTATATGAAGAAAAATATTTACAGTGTTCAAAGGTGCCCCCCCCCCCTTAATTCCTACAGGCAATTTAATATTCTCAGTATGTTTGTTATGAATGTTATTTTTACAAAATCTACATTTTATATTGTTTCAAATGGATATACATTTATCTTATCTATCTCACGAAAATAATTAGTCCCGTAAGACATGGTGACGTCACTACAACGTCGTTGTGAAGTCACATTGTGACTTTGTGACCATTGATTGTCGATGTGACGTCACGTGACGTCGATGTGAAGTCACAGTGACTAAAATGTGAAGTCGTTATGGCGGTTTTAGAGCTTTTTTGTGACGTCACATTGTGACCACTTTGCGACGTCACAATGTGACCAATTTGTGAAAAGTGTGTCATTTGTGACTACTTTGACATTAACATTGTGACGAACTGTGAAAATTTTTTTAGAAAGTCACATCTTAGTCACATTGTGACATCACTGAGTGGTGGCATTTTCGTCACAGATGTGATGTGACCAAAGTGACTCACAGTGACGTCATTGTGACGTCACTGCCCAAGTCAAAATTCATGCTAGTACCAGCAACAAAAATATGCTAGTTATTGCTATATTTTGCTTTGTCTGCTAGATATCCCTGATATTATTTGCTTTAAATTGCTAGCCAGCATCACATGCTATATGGCTAGCTTACACAGCAATAGCATGGCAAGCTATGTACAAGCATCTTATGCTTATTTGCTGAGTAAACTTTTTCCAAAGCATGCAGAGGTAGGTACCTTAACATGCTATAATATGCTATTTTATGCTTTCCAGCATAATATGCTATGCAGCAAGTTTAGGGAGAAATAGCATGACAAGCTATGTACAAGCATCTTTTACTTATGTGCTATTTAAGCTATTTCCAAAGAAAGCAGAGTTGGGTACCTTAATATGCTATAATATAATATTGTATGCTTTCCAGCATAATATGTATGCTATGCAGCAAGTTTTGGGAGAAATAGCATGACAAGCTATGTACAAGTATCTTTTGCTTATTTGTTATTTAAGCTATTTCAAAGCATGCACAGTTAGGTACTTGAACATGCTATAATATGATTTTTATCTTGCCAGCATAATATGCTATGCAGCCAGTTTAGGGAGAAATAGCATGACACGCTATGTATAAGCTTTTTATGCTTGTTTTCTTTTTAACCTTCTTCCAAAGCATGGAGAGGTAGGAATATTATATGCTTTAGCATTACATGCTTTTTGTGTTTGCTAAAATGACATGCTAGGAAAACAGCATGACGCACCATATGCCAATAAAATATTCTAATTCACTAAACAAGAATAGGAGCAAAAAATTATTCGTTGGTTATGAATTTCTGCTAGAATAATAGAATCTAACTTTATAAACAATATTCTGCAAAAATGGGAGATTGTATACAATAAATTCATAAAGAGTAAATATTTTTTAATATTGCAAAAGCATATTTTTTCTGAACACTATCTGAATTTTTTAAGCTTTCATATCAAAGCATATTTTATGTTTCAGAAATTGGTCACATTGTTTGCATAATATAAGTGCATATTCGTTTATCAAAATTAAAAATACTGGAGAAGGATTGTTATCACCACTTAAATTCATGATTACCTTTAACCCCCGATTTGAGATTAATTTTTAACTTATAAACAAAACAAAACAAAACAAAAAAAAAAAAAAAAAAAAAAAAAAAAAAGGAAGAAGAAGAAGAAGAAAAAACAAAGAATTTATTTTCATAGTGGATTTATAATAGTAAGTCTTCTCCTCACCTAACGGAAAATTAACTGACATTTTAACTGATCTTTTAACTCATATTTTTCTTAGTGTTGAATTATTTTAACTTACATGAAAAATTATAAATTTATTATTTCTTTAAGAATAGGATGAAAATAATTTTTTTTACTAAATTTAAAAAGCTGAGTAAGGAGAAGAATAGCTATGCACCACCATGTGAATAAAACACTGCCTTTTGAACTCGTTGAGATAATGCTTTAACACACAAACTTAACAAAAATTAATAAAAATTGATTTTTATAGCCCCCCCCCTTCATGAAATGGAAATAATCACCGTCACTTTCTCATAGTATTTAGTTCTTTTAAGTTACTTCAAAAGTAAAATTTTATGTGTTTATTAAAATAACGGGAAAAATATGTTTTTAAAATTTCAAAATCAAGAGGCTTTAGATCTTCTCTTAGGGCTAATACAACGTAAATTCAAAACTTCCTTCGTCCACCCGAAAATTATTAGCTTTCAATTTTGCTAGTGTTAATTAATTTAAGTTATTAAAAAATAATAAATGTGTTTTTCAAAATCGGTAAAAAACAAAATTTAGTCATTTAAAATTCAATATTCAAGGAGCAATTTTTCATTTAACCCGGGAAGACGTGCGCAGGGCCTAAAAGACCCGGATTGCGTATGTTTTTTACAATTACAACAACTAATTTTTTTAAAGTAATCTTCAACTTATTTTATCGCAAAATTTGTAAGAATTGTCTCCGTCTAAATAAAGTGAACTGTTTTAATTTGATTTTATTGGTTACAAAGATAAAACCATTCATACCCTGGGTAAGCGCGCGTTCTCCCGGGTTAAGAATTATGTTTATAACAATCGATTTAAAAATATGTATAATTGATTCCTCCTCTCTTTCCAATATGCATTATAGTTTTTAAATCCCCCATCTTAAACAGTATTTACTTGAAATTTATTCTATCAAAAATACATTTCATAAGTATTTATTTCTTGATTTATATTAATGTAATAATATTCTAATTACCCATTAATTATTTAAAAAAAAAACTAGAAATAAATTAATTTTATTCATTGAAAATTTGAGGAAATAGTTGCATCGATAAATTCACTCTTAACCTTGTAAAAATAATAGCGCATAGTAGAATCAGCTTCGTCAACAATCACTAGCAGTTACAGGCGTCTATTGACAGGTGCCCGCTGGCAAGGTAAGTAGCGCGCGCGTCTCCTAAACCGCAGGTAGTCAGTTCAACCCTCAGGGGTGAAAAAGTCCGATGCAGTTTCTTCCACCAATATCCGTAGACGCTTCCAGTGTTGTCAATAGATGGCAGCACCTGCATTTTTTTTAACTAGCAACTGATGCTAGAAAAGTAAAAATTTAAAGCAAATGATGGTAGAAAAATAGTGCTAGACTAGCAGAAAATACTAGCAAGTGATGGTCTTTATTGCTGCTAGTCCAGCTACATATTCAAGCAACACATGCTGGATTATGTATGCTGGCCAAGCAGCAAAGTGGGCCAAAACACACCATGGAATGCTGGTAATACTGCTAGAACCAGCAAATATGTAATGGTAGTTTGTGCTATTTTACTTGCTGGGATATAGCAAGTAATGCTTGTCTAGCAAACAAATGCCAGCATGAATTTCGACCTGGGTGTGAACATGCATGCTATGAGGGAGTAGAATAATTTATCATTAAATGCAATACAAAAGCGCAAATAAATGCAAAACTTAATATTTCATTGCGAAATTTGAAATACCGAAATAAATTAGAATACGAATTAAGAAAATACATTTCACAAAAAGTTAAAAAAACGACCTTATTGATTGCATTTAGTATTGATTTAATAACTTAATTTGATCTACATTAATTAAAGATCTTACTGAAATGCAAAATGAAAGCATGAATCTGAAAGTCAGTTTTACAAACGAAATCAAAAGAGATTAATGAAAATACATTTAAATTATTATGTTTTATGTTTAAATGACAATTATTTATATATTAATTATTAATTATCATAAATATACAACAGAATATTCCTTTTAACGTTTATTTTCTTTCTACCGAGCTATGAATTAACAAATGTCTTTCTATCTTCTTTTTTTTCAAAATCATGTTTAAACTGCTATTATTAATAAGAAATAATAAAAAAGATCGTTCGGCAGATTTTAAGTGTTCCATTATAGATTTTAACAAAAATTCTGCAGATTATAAAAAGTCATTAAAAGACAGCATATGATCTTCGTCATTAAAATGAGAATGCGACATTTGGCCGCAAAGTAAAGGTAGAGTTTTAAACCTCTATATATTTTTAAATTTAATTGCATGTTCAACTTTTTTTATGGGAAGATTTTCTTTTTTGTTGTTGCGGGAGGGGAGTGATTATCGAGAGAAAAATAATATATTTTCTGTAATAAAAAGTAATACATTAAATATAACACAGAAAATAAAGCACTAAAATATCTTATGTTGGAATTTTATCTCTTTGAAAATATGTAACATAAACAGACGATCCACAACAAATTTAGAGCTTATGAATGGCAAAAAACATGATAGTTGAAGATAATAATGAATTGTTTATATGGTTAGTTTCCCTCTCTATTAGTTAATACAGAATAATTAATATGATTAGTGTATATTAATAAGATAATATTTATCTGTTTTATGTGTATATGATGAGGCTCTCGATAAGTGTTTAAGGAATTATCTCTTCAAAAATTGATTTATCAAAATTCCGAAAACTTCAAGAAGGGAATGCAATATGTCGTTCGGAGTATTTTCCAGATATGCTCAAAAGGATTTAAATGTGTAGCAACGCTGGACACTACATATGCTGTTTTGTTTTGTTCTCAAATCTATTCCCAACAATCTGAGCTGTATTTTGCTTTAGTATGCATTAAGTAAAAGGAATTAGCACTGGCTGCAGTTTACGGTATGACAAATGATCTAAATATTTCGTCTGGAACAATATAATCCCTTAAAAATATTTTTTGAAGAACGAAAATGGAATTTAAGTGTCCTTTTATACAGAGTAACATGAAACGTATGTGATGAACATGATATAAAACGTTTAAAGATTTAATGAAAAAAATATTCAGAAGTTTCTGAGATATCGTGTACGTTATAACGAAAAAACTTCATTTGAAGAAAAATGACTTCAAAGTATGTGAAACTGCACGTCAGCTAGTGAACAGGTATAATTCAACAATAAAAATTTCTGTTCGAATGGGAATTTCAAAGGAACAAAATGGTGGTCAAAATATTTAAAATAAAAAATAGGAATTTAACATACAAAAATATATAAAAATTGAAATTTTTTAAAGCTTTAAGAGTCATGAGACCTCATGAAACAAAAATCACATGCGTTATCTTTTGTGCAAGAAAAAGAAGTAACGTCTGAGTGAAGCGAAGTCTTATACTCATAGTACGCAACGATATTAAAAGTAAAAAAAAATCTTTCGTCAAGCAAATCTCAAAAAATACTTGTCGGATTTCGATTCTGTTTGTACCAGAAGGTACCTATGGAGGTAACCTGGTGAATGAACCTACTTTCAAAAATTAGTTCCAAATAGTTAAAATTTATACTAAAAAATTGATAAAAAAAGCACAATTTATATGCATACGTCAATACAATTTGGTGTGCGTCATTTTTCACCAGCTGGATATTTTCGTAGACAACCGAATCAAAGAACATGAAGTAAATATTTTTCTGAGCGAAGCGAAGGCTAATTAACATAGTAAGTAAAGATATTAAAAGTCAAGCATAATTCTATCGTCAAGCAAAAATTAGTCGTCGCTTTCAAAATTAGTTTGAAATAGTTTAAAAATTATGTTTACAAGGTTCGTACGGGTCCTGGAATTTTATGGCCAGGAAATTCTTCGGTACCAGTATTTTCTTATAGAAAATTCATGATTAAATAAGGTTTAAATTTCGAGTTTTTGAACTTTACATTTTTTTCTATAAAGGATTGCTGGTACACCACATGAAAAATAACGGTATCCGTACGAACCATGGTTTAAAAATTGAAGAAAAAGCAGAATTTATTTGCGTACGTCACAGAAATTTGGTGTGCGTCACTTTTCATGTTTTCGTTACATTCCCAAATTTAAGCACATGCAGCAAGGAAAATAAGGAAATTTTTTTTTTAAATACAATAGATTATACTTAAACTTAAGAAACAAACTGGAAAATAATTTTGTTGTTATTGTTAATTTAAAAGAAAAAAGCCTTAATTCTTAGTAAGTTAGTACTTGATATTTTGCGATATTCTTTATAATAGCACTTTATAACTGCAATTAGTATCTTTTATATTTCGCGCATGCAAATATGAAACAATTCTACCGTGTTTAAATAAAATACATGTTTAAGGGGGCTCAAGGGTTGAAAACTTTTCAGAAAATCGATTTTTTTATGATCTAGTTTGAATTTTCAAATAATTCTTAACTCAATGCAAAAAACCGCATAAAAATATTTGCATTTTTAACGGAGTTATAAGCATTTATGTATCAACACTCTCATAGCCGCATCCATATAATTTCATTTTAAGTCGCGTTTTCTCAAAACTTCATTCTTGACGATTAACGCCAAGATTAAAAAAAACTATTTGATGGTATGGCTTAGTTTTTTTAGCATGCATGTAACACCATTATCTAGATAATGAATTAATATATTTTAAATAGTTTAATATTTTAAGCGTTTTTAACGAAAAAAAGTTGTATTTTTTAGGATTTTTTAAATTTTCAAATTTCAGAGATTTTTTAACAATGTTTTTTTTTTAAGTGATAATTATATGATGTTATATGCATGCAAAAAAATTTAAGCCATTCCATCAAATAGTTTTTTCTAATTTTGGTGTTACTCGTCAAAAATCATGTTTTGAGAAAACGCGACTTAAAGTTGAAATTATATGGATGCGGCTATGAGAGTGTTGATACATAAATGCTTATAACTCCGTTAAAAATGTGGTTATTTGGATTGAGTTAAGAATTAATTGAATAATCAAACTAGATCATAAAATAAAATCGATTTTTTGAAAAGTTTTCTACCCCTGAGCTCCCTTAAATAAAATATTGGTACTACTTGGTTATCTCGTTAATCAATTCCGCCAAATTATACATATTGACATATTTTTTATTTTAAATAACGAAAGAAGAAAAAAATTAGTGAAACATCGATAAAAATAGAAATTAAAAATAAAATAAAAAATCACTTGATGATGTTTTAAACACATGTATAGCGATCTCGATCAGTATAAAGCGAGTTATTAGCTTAAAGTAACTGGCTTGGCCTTTTAATTGAAGCTAACGTTCTCGCCTCCTGATCAAGATATCCCCAGATCAAATACAACTTGGCGCCAATCCACTCATTCTCTCCTCATTGGTGCCTCAGACGTGTTTGAATGCGACATTCATGATCATTCATTATTGGCACTTAACCTATTGTAAGGCGATATTTTTTGATCGACGAAATAATCAAGTAATAAAAAAATATATAAATAGAAAAAGGTTGAATGTAGATTCCGCCATTACAGAATTCAGTTTTGCCTCCGATTAGGAAAAAAAAAAACGATAGAGGTCTTTTAGAAGGGCGTCCCCGTTTAGAATGCAATGAACTTAATTCATTTTTCTTGTGTTTATCAATATAATAGCAAACAAAACGGTGTGAAATACTTAATTGATTAGAAGTTTCTCTCTGAGACATTGGAATTGCAGAATAATAAAGCGATACAATTTGACGTGTTACTTCTTCGTTGACTAGATTCATCAAAAACGGATTTTTTTCTTTGGTTTAAACCCTTTTTTATAGACTCTGAGAAAAAGGAAATGCATTTTAACAATAAAACGAGTTGAATCCCTTCGAATTCGACGGATGAAATGTTTGAAAGACCCGATCGATTCGGTTTAAAAAAAGCAAAAGTAATTACATTATTGAATCAATATATAATAAATATATTTCAAAACTTAATGTCAAAATTGCCAGTTATAATTTTGCATGCAAATATTCGCACGTCTTCAGTTAAAATTGTAATCTGGGTGACTGCGAAATCCAGAAATTTTATTTTATATGCACTCACAGACAAATAGTTTTATTAAAAAAAAACTAATTTCATTTTTACTATGACAATATTTTCACTAACTGAAGTCATCTGAAAATAAAATCTCAATCTCAGTGTCTATAATGAAAACAAATATTGAAATATAATATCGTTATGAGTAAAAATGCGATGTTTTAAATAGTGACGTCATTTTCTCTTCAAATGTTTTTTAAAAGTTACTGTTATTAGTATTATAAAAAAGGCATCCGTAATAATGTTATAATTCCCATTTCTCTGGTTGCTGAATGACATCATTTTCCTCATTTCAAATTTTTTTTATTTTTCTTTAGACATTAATTTTTATCATAAATTTTTTTCTGTTATTTATTTACATTATTAATATTTTTTCTCAGTAAATATATTTTTTACCTCAATTAGTGCATAATTATACGCAATCATTTTATTGTGGTTAAATTTTAAGAAAACAAATAACTTTTTAATTTTAAATGCGAGGACATGTTCACTGATGAAATAAAGCTTCTGACTGGTGGAAAGTGATAATGGAAAATAAATTTTTATTATCGAGAGAAAAGCTAAAGTGATTTGCCACCATTTTGAAGAAATATCGTAAAAAGCATTTAAAAATAAAATATAAAAATGGAAATAATTTAAAAAAAATAGCTAAAATGGGCACAACTACAAATAAATAGCTTTCATTATAAAAAATAATTATCAAAATCGGTTTAGTAGAAAATTCAAGGCTGATGACTAAAAAACAGCCAGGTCTTTTAATATATAGATTGTATGAGTGTCTCGTTTTAATGGCCAGATTCTGAAAAAGTGGGCCACAATTTTTGACACGACACTTTTTAGCTTGTCTGAAAAAAATAGCATCGGACGCTAAAAAAGTTGTAAAAAGTTGTAGAAAAAAAAGTTGAAGCGATGAATAAACAGTTATAAATAATAAACATATTAATAAATGTAATAAAAAATGTAAATATCAGAATAAACAGTTAATCGTAAAATACTTATAGCAATAATAATTTTAAAAAATGGCGAAGGAAAATCGCGCTAACGTGTAGCTTATATTTTTGCACATATATGTGACATTTGTGCTGTATTTACGAGTAAAAATAAGCATAAACGATCATCAGGTTTGAAATCTCAATTTCAGAAGCCCAAACTGGACCTTGATTTAAAAAAACACCAAAGTTAAGGCATTATTTGAAAAGTACCATGAAATTAGAGCAGAGATATCATATACGCATTGCGTTTGGCGCAATTTTGGAAAAAATAATTTTAAAATAATTTTCTGTTATTTTAAAAAGGAAGTAACAACTAAAAAACACCATAAAATCTAGATTAAGTAAATATAGAAAAAATAAATAAACAATTTATTAATAAACAAACAGCAATAGCCGTGTTACCATGTAATGTAAATAACGATACTTTGGCGCCAATTATATAAAAAAGTGTGCCGTATCCTGTTCTAAAATTTAGCGAGTTTTTTTTTCTTTTTTTTCTTTTTGGCATTAAATGATTTTATGTGGTTGCGATCTTCAGCCTCTGAGGTTGCTTTTTTTATACTTTCCAACAAAGCTGAAAAACGTTTATAGATTCGGTTTGTCTCTGTCAACGCTCTAACATCCGTAAATATACACTTATTTATATGCAATTGGTAAACCTTATTTAGGATTTCTTAGGCATGTTTGGTATTGTATAAGAAATATGTGGAATTAATAGTTTATCTACAGGACCACCCAAAAGAATTTCATCACATTATGGTGTATTGGCGGAAATCATTTACAGGAGAATTTTAATGAAATTACGCTATTGCAAATGTGTGAAACTTATATAAGCCACTGATAACGTTACAATAGGATATTCATGACATTTTTAATCCAATTACAGGAACACATAAAACAAATCGGTTACAATACCGTATTTGAGCAATAATTTCTGGAAATGCGTTTTCAATTTCTGGATGCGCTTTTATATTTAACTGTTTTTTTAGGTGTGTCCCTAATTAATATAAATATTTAGAACCTGTAGTAGTCGTTTGATCCGTCCGCCTGTCTGTCCGGATATAACAGCACAAAATCTATCATACTGAATCGTTTGAAATTTTAAATATCGATTTGTTACCGAATTTTGTTACGTCATTGCAAATGTTAATAAAATCGGATAAAGAGTTCGAATACAGGGACAGTCAAAAGTATTCCGCTACATTACGGCCGCTGGTATGAAACAGTTCCAAGTACTTTTTAATGATGTTAAACCCGTAGAAACATAATAAAATTGAAATGAATTTATGAAGAGCACCAGAACATTTCGCGCAAAAAATATTTATTTTCTTTGACACGTCTGCACAAAATAATTCCATTACAAATTAGTATGGGGGGACATTAACTTTCCAGCTTTACTAATCTAGGGATTTCATCATAGAGTCAATTATCTCAATTTCACCTTGACTAATAACTTTTAAATAATAACTTTTCGGGTAAAACTGCATAATCGAGTTCACATTGGCGTACTTGAGCCAGCATATTATACTGAAAAATATGTTCAGATTTGCAAATCACTGGTGATACACCTGACGCCTCAATGCTTATGCAGACGAGATATTCATATCTCGTTCGTACCTTACACTATAGGCATTGCGAACAGTGGAGTAGAAATAAAAAAACAGAGAATATACGCTCTAATCAGAGAGTATACGCTCAAGTTAGAGAATATATCCTAGAATTTAAATACTGCAACTTTTTGAGAAAGAGGGCGAGGGGACAGTGGTTCTTAAAAAACCCAGAAAGTATATCGCGTATACCTCTGTAAACTCTCTACCACATTCATGATAGCCAACTCGTTTTATTTTATGCATGCTAAAGCGAAATACAGCTTAATTTCATGAGAATGAGTTCGAAAAGAAAACAAAACAGCGTATGTAGAGGCCAGCATGCACGGCCCATTCAAATCAGATTGTGTATATCTTGAACACACTCGGAAGACATATTGTATTCCTTTGTTGGTGTTTTAGAGATTTTTATATATCATTTTTTAAAGAGAAAATACCCTAAATTCTTATCGAAAACCTCATCGCATGCATATAAAACAGATGTAAACATTATATTATTATATATTTAACTACTTTGTTCTAACTAATCAAGGGCACCACACACCATATAAAAAATTCCCTCTTTCTATTCAACCATCATGATATGCGCCACTTTTAGATACTAAAATTGGTGTGTATATTCTTGATGTCATTTCAAAGAGTTCAAATTCCAATACATGACATTTTAATGCTTTATTATCTCTATTACTTTTAATGTATTGCGTACTTCGAATTTTATTTTTTGTATTTTATGTTTTGTATAGTTTGATTTCCCACTTTTTTAACCGTGTATAGGAATTTTTAAGTAATAGTTTGCAATTACACCATACGCTTTACTATTTTTTTGTCATTTCAATTTCTGGCAGTACATAATAATAAGTTTTTTTTACGCATATTATTATTAAAATACTGTTCTAAGCAATATCGCTCAGACTAATCCCTCTGAGGGAAGTCCTAGTTAATAATATTAACCAGCAAAATACATTTATAGATATAAAATAATTTTTTATCATAAATGATCTCATAATTAATAATTAAGTTTAATTTAAAAAATATGTGAAGTATGAATTTCTTTACCTCATGCATATAATTTAAAATTTAAAGCATAACACTTTCTTGCTAATGGTTATCCATTAAAATGCATTGCAAAATGCTGCAATTTAAGTATAACACTAATGATGTGCTCCATTTTACCAGATGTTCAATATATGGAATAAAATCGTATAAACCATTAGGGAATTTTAAACATTTCTTAAAAATTTAAGAGACGTAACATTAATTTAACTGCCAAAGACGACAGACATTTCGTTCACCCACAGCAATGCGCACTTACGCTTATTAGTCGGGGAAGTGACAGATCTTCGTTTCCCCCAAACAATTATCAAACTTATATTTACTCATATATTGCTTTTCATCGTCGAGGATAAAATAAGAATAATGTTATACACAGCAACATAGACTGTAATTTTTCAAACTAACATAATTAATAAGATAGACATAATGACAGAAAAAATTTCCTTTTAAGAGTTACATCATTACACATTTTAGCGAAATCTCATTTAAGACTCTCAATTTAAAAGTTGCATGCATGCTTTTTAATCTATTAGATGAGCATTTAATATTTTTCGAATGACTCTATGAATGTATTGAAATTCTAAATTGTTTCTATATAGTTTTTTTCTTCCTTAAAAAGAAAATAAAAAATAGTAGGATAATCTTGTTGGCAACTTAAAATATTTAATTTTCTTAAATGTTTTGAAAATGGATACTTGAGACGCCAGTAACAGGTCTGATAGTTTCTGAATCAAAATCACTATTTTGCTGTTGTAAAACTATCAATATTTACATATTTGAAAAACTCTCAAACTTTTCTGGACATCCCAATAAAAATCATTACCTTAAAAAATTAAAAAAAAAATAAAATTTTTGTTTATCTTTTATCTTTTAGTTTAAATAAATGAGATTTCATTTCAAAACATACTATACTAAATCAAAATACTTTTAAAATTGCACATTGTTTCTTATTATTTTGAAAAAGAGATTCAAGAAAATTATTCATAGTATTTTCATATGTAACGGATATTTTGGCAAAGAAAACAAAAAAATTAATAATTTTAGCAGCTAAATACGTTTATAAATACTATTTAAATAATATGATTAATAAGGTTATTTTAATTGTAAAAATTTTACAAATAATAATTTAGCTTGATTTTAAAAATCTGTCAGAAATTTCCGTACCTCCTGCATATATTTTTAAAATTTAAAAATAATGCTTTCTTGCTAATGGTTATCCAGGTATTGCAAATTGCTGCAAACTACAATTTAGTTAAGTACAACGCTAATGATTTTTTCCTTTTAAACCAGACAGTCAATATCCGGAAGAAAGTCGATAAACCAATAGGTAATTTTAAACATTTCTTAAAATTTTATAACCTGTAAATTTCATCTTACTCTCAAAAGACGACAGACATTGCGTCCACCCATAACAATGTGCACTTACGTATATTAGTCTGATGAGTATCAGAGTGCAATTTTTTAAGCTGACCTAATAATTAAGATATTCTCTCAATTAAAAAATATTCTCTGTAGGGATTACTGCATTAAGTATTTTAAAAAACATCGTATTTGAAACTCTCAAATTAAAAGTTATATGTACCCTTATTATTCTATTAAATCATTATGTAATACTGCTTCAAAGACTGTTTGTCTGTTAAGATATATTTAAATCCTAAATTATTTCTATGCAAGATTTTTTCCCTTAAAAAAAAGGAGATTCTAGTAAAGACTGGAAGTATTTCATTAAATAATGTAATCGTGCTATATTTTAAATAGAATTTAGGGCGTTAATTAATTGAATTATACCGGAAGCATTATTAGTTTTAATTATTTGTTCTATTTGTTTGGCTAATATAATAATCGCCATTTTTACGCACTTCTGAGACTCAAAACATAACAACGACTGAAAGATGATATGATGAACCGCAAATCTCATGTTAGTTGAAGAAAAGCGCTATTGGGTCATTCCAGTGTAACTTACTTTACATTTTGAACTACTTTCAGTAATTTTAGTACTATAACACACAAAAAAAATTATTCAGAAATGTAAATTTGACATGGTTTGCTAAATAAACTTTTTCAAAATCCAATTTAAATGAAAATGATCTAATTTTAATGTTTTTTTTTTTCTTAAATTTTGGCATCTTTATTTACTATGATAGCTGAAAATAATGAAAAAGGAATGTAAATTATCATATAAAGTGTAATTTCCATATCATTTTTTAGGTAATTTTTAACCAAAAATGAACCTTAGACAGGTTCCACCTACAAATTATGTTAATTTTACGTTTGAATATTTTTAGTGTTACATTACTAATATTACTGCAGTAAATTGTTCTAAATGAAATGTAAGTTACCATTTACCTTATTGTTTTTATGGTTTTAAGTTTTGAAAAAAAAAATCGTTTAAAAATATTCAAAACACAAGTTGAATGTAGATTCTGCCATTACAGAACTTAGTTTTGCCTCCGATTAGAGGGGAATAAAATTTAGATTTTTTTATTATTATTCTGTAAAAATGTACGCTGGCTCTCCTAGCTTTACCTTACATTAGTTTTAGCATTATTGCATTTTTTTGAAAATTAATGTCAGTAGAACTTTGACAACATTATATTAAATCCTATCCTAGTTTTAAACACTTTTGTCATTTGCAGTACAAGACAGAAAATACACAGAATATTTTCAACAAAAGACTTCAATAAGTTAAATTTTCAAAATAAATAAATAAATAAAATAAAAATAAATAAAATAAAATACAAGTTGAATGTACATTCTGCCATTGCAAAATTCAGTTTCGCCTCCGATTAAAAAAAATCGATAGAGGTTTTTTAGAAGGACGACCGCGTTTAGATTGCAATGAACTAACTTCATTTTTCTTGTGTTTATCAATATTATAGCAAACAGAACCGCGTGAAATACCCAATTGAATAGCAATTTCTCTCTAAGACATTGGAATTGCGGAATAATAAAGAGATATAATTGGACGTGCTACTTCTTCTTTGACTAGATTCATCAAAAACGGATTTTTTCTTTAGTTTAAACGTTTTTTTTAAACTCTGGGAAAAAGGAAATGCATTTTAACAATAAAACGAGTGGAATCCCGTCGAATTCTACGAATGAAATGTTTAAAAGACCCGATCGATTTGGTTTAAAAAAAGCAAAAGTAATTACATTATTGAATCAATATATAATAAATATATTTACAAAGTAAATGTCAAGTGTGCCAGTTACAATTTTCCATGCAAATGTTCGCACATCTTCAGTTAAAATCGTAATCTGAGAGCTGGCGAAATCCAGAAATTTTATTTTATATGCACTCACAGAAAAATAGTTTTATTAAACAAACAAACAAACAAACAAACAAAAAACTAATTTTATTTTTACTGTGACATTATTTTCACTAACTGAAGTCATCTGAAAGTAAAATCTCAATCTCAGTGTCCATAATGAAAAGAAATATTGAAATGTAATATCGGTACTACTAGGTTATCCCGTCGACCAAAAAATTATCGCCGAACTATAAGATTAAATGCCAATAATGGATGATCGTGAATGTTACATTCAATGACATTAAATACGATTCATGTGTTTAAAATATCATTAAGTGATTTTTATTTCTACTTTTTATTAATATTCAACTAATTATTTGTTTTTTCGTTATTTAAAAAAAATATTTCAATATGTATAATTTGGCTATTAGTTTGGAGATTTGTATAGTTTGGCGAAATTGGTCGACGGGATAACAGAGTAGTACCTAATATCGTTATGAGTAAAAATGCGATGTTTTAAATAGTGACGTCATTTTCTCTTCAAATGTTTTTTTTTTTAAGTTGCTGTTACTAGTAATATGAAAAAGGCATCTTTAATAATATTGTAATTCCCATTTATCTGGTTGCTGAATGACATCATTTTCCTCATTTGAAATTTCTCTTATTTTGATTTAGACATTAATTTTTATCATAAATTAGTTTCTGTTATTTTATTTAAATTATTAATATTATTTCTCGGTAAATATATATATATATATATTTTTTACCTCAATTAGTGCATAATTATACGCAATCATTTTGGAAAATAAATTTTTATTATGGGCAGAAAAACTAAACTGTGTTTCCACCATTTTGAAGAAATGTCATGAAAGAGCTTTTAAAATTAAAAATAAAATATAAAAATGGAAATAAATTAAAAAATAACTAAAATGGGCACAACTACAAATAAATAGCTTTCATTTAAAATAATAATTATCAAAATCGGTTGAGTAGAAAATTCAGGGCTGATGACACGACATTTTTAGCTTGTCTGAAAGAAATAGCATCGGAGGCTAATAAGATAAGAATAGACAATAGTTTAAGGTAATAAAATCTAAAATAATAATAATGAAACATAAAGTAAACAAAAGATATAAAAACGCACACACAATAAAAAAAAAAAATCACGCATTGATAGTGTAAGACGATCTAAATGAAGATTAGTAAAGAATCTTCATTTAGAATGAATTCACATTTTTAAAGAAATAGGTAATTGTCGATCAAAAACTAGTTTATAAACATGCAAATATCATTTGAAATTTCTCTTATTTTGATTTAGACATTAATTTTTATCATAAATTATTTTCTGTTATTTTATTAAAATTATTAATATTATTTCTCGGTAAATATATATATTTTTTTTACCTCAATTAGTGCATAATTATACGCAATCATTTTGGAAAATAAATTTTTATTATGGAGAGAAAAACTAAACTGTGTTTCCACCATTTTGAAGAAATGTCATGAAAGAGCTTTTAAAATTAAAAATAAAATATAAAAATGGAAATAAATTAAAAAATAACTAAAATGGGCACAACTACAAATAAATAGCTTTCATTTAAAATAATAATTATCAAAATCGGTTGAGTAGAAAATTCAGGGCTGATGACACGACATTTTTAGCTTGTCTGAAAGAAATAGCATCGAAGGCTAATAAGATAACAATAGACAATAGTTTAAGGTAATAAAATCTAAAATAATAATAATGAAACATAAAGTAAACAAAAGATATAAAAACGCACACACAATTTAAAAAAAAATCACGCATTGATAGTGTGAGACGATCTAATTGAAGATTAGTAAAGAATCTTCATTTAGAATGAATTCACTTTTTTAAAGAAATAGATAATTGTCGATCAAAAACTAGTTTATAAACATGCAAATATTTAACAGCATCAAAATAATGATGTGTGTGTACATTTAAATTCTTCTATGTCTTATCGCAAAATGTTCATTAAAAGCACCGTTTCGTAATAAATAGAAAAAAAGTCAGTTAATTGTATGAGCGAAGCGAAGTCTTATATACACAGTACGTAAAGATATTAAAAGTCAAACAAAATTCTTTCGTCAAGCAAATCTCAAAAAGTACTTGTCGGATTTCTATTCTATTTCTACTACAAGATACCTATGTAGATGACCCGGTGAATTCAACAATTTTCAAAAGTTAGTTCCAAATAGTTTAAAAGTTATATTAAACTAGTCGTTGGGGGCCACCGTAATACTTACCCATCATGGAAATGTATATGAAAATAAAACATGTGAAACTATTTATACAATGCATTGCAATTCATAAACAAAATTTAAATATTGTTAATATACATAGTAATGTTATACTAAAGAACTGCTGATGTACCAATTTCGACAAATTATATAAAACGCCAAACTACTCAAGTAGTACCGAAGTGCGTAAAAGAAACATCTTTATAACTCCAAAAATAATAATTCTATTAACTAACAATTAACTGCGTCGGATTAAGCGTCTCATTTCCAATTAAAATATACTTTTGAATTGAAATTTGAATGAAATACAGGGTCAAGAAAAATCGAAGAATGTGGAAACCAAGATTACAAATATCTCGGTAACTAATAATCCGATTGACTTCGTTCTATATGCAAAATATGTGTTATTTTATTGCCTTTTACGTCCATTCCTTAGAACAAAAAAATTCGAAAATTTTTATATACCTTTCATCAGAACGAATTTTTCGAGAGTCCGAAAAAAATAGTTCCGGATAATCGAGGTTGCTGATATTAAATAGGGTCCGTCCCATTCTTACATACTAACTACATACAAAATTTCAAGTCTCTATCTCAATTTGTTCGGGAGATAGAGCGTTTACAGACTGACAGACAGACAGACAGACAGACGGACGGCAATTTTTTTTTTCTAAAAATATGTTTTTCGGAATCTCCACTATCTAAAACGTGTAAATCCGTCAAAAAATTTTTTTCGATTTTCAAAACGATTGCAAGATTTACCCTATACTACGTATGATGGGTAAGTAAAACTAGTCGTTGGGGGCCACCGTAATACTTACCCATCATGGATATGTATATGAAAATAAAACATGTGAAACTATTTATACAATGCATTGCAATTCATAAACAAAATTTAAATATTGTTAATATACATAGTAATGCTATATTAAAGAACTGCTGATGTACCAATTTCGACAAATTATATAAAACGCCAAACTACTCAAGTAGTACCGAACTGCGTAAAAGAAACATCCTTATAACTCCAAAAATAATAATTCTAATAACTAACAATTAACTGCGTCGGATTAAGCGTCTCATTTCCAATTCAAATATACTTCTGAATTGAAATTTGAATGAAATACAGGGTCACGAAAAATCGAAGAATGTGGAAAACAAGATTACAAATATCTCAGCAACTAATAATCCGATCGACTTCGTTCTATATGCAAAATGTGTGTTATTTTATTGCCTTTTACGTTTATTCCTTAGAACAAAAAAATTCGAAAATTTTTATATAACTTTCATCAGAACGAATTTTTCGAGAGTCCGAAAAAAATAGTTCCGGATAATCGAGGTTGCTGATATTAAATAGGGTTCGTCCCATTCTTACATACTAACTACATACAAAATTTCAAGTCTCTATCTCAATTTGTTCGGGAGATAGAGCGTTTACTGACAGACAGACAGACAGACGGACGGCAAAAATTTTTTTCTAAAAATATGTTTTTCGGAATCTCCACTATCTAAAACGTGTAAATCCGTCAAAAAAATTTTTTCGATTTTCAAAACGATTGCAAGACTTACCCTATACTACGTATGATGGGTATGTAAAACTGATAAAAAACACAATTTATTTGCATACGTCACAGAAATTTGGTGTGCGTCATTTTTCACGGGCTGTACATGGGGCAAATAGATATCTGAGCGAGGTGAAGGCTAATAAACATAGCACATAACAATATTAAAAGTCAAGCATAATTCTTTTGTCAAGCAAATCTGAAAAAATTACATTTCGGATTGTGATTCTGTTTGTATTAAACGGTTCCTATGAGAGTAAGCTACTGAATGCACCTACTTAATTACTTAAAAATTAGTTCCAAATAGTTTTAAAATTATGTTTAAAACAAGTCGTTGGGGGCCACCGTAATACTTACCCATCATGGATATGTATATGACAATAAAACATGTGAAAACTATTCATACAATGCATTGCAATTCATAAAAGAAATTTAAATATTGTTAATATGCATAGTAATGCTTTATTAAAGAACTGCTGATGAACCAATTTCGACAAATTATATAAAACGCCAAACTACTCAAGTAGTACCGAACTGCGTAAAAGAAACGTCCTTATAACTCCAAAAATAATAATTCTATTAACTAAGAATTAACTGTGTCGGATTAAGCGTCTCATTTCCAATTAAAATATACCTCTGAATTGAAATTTGAATGAAATACAGGGTCATGAAAAAATCGAAGAATGTGGAAAACAGGATTACAAATATCTCGGCAACTAATAATCCGATGGACTTCGTTCTATATGCAAAATGTGTCTTATTTTATTGCATTTTATGTCCATTCCTAAAACAAAAAAAATCAAAAATTTTTATATACTTTTCATCAGAACGAATTTTTCGAGGTTCCGAAAAAAATAGTTCCGGATAATCGAGGTCGCTGATATTAAATAGACTTCTTTCCATTCCTACATACTAACTTCATACAAAATTTCAAGTCTCTATCTCAATTTGCTCGGGAGCGTTTAGAGACAGACAGACTGACAGACAGACAGAGAGACAGACGGACGGCAATTTTTTTTCCTAAAAATATGTTTTTCGGAATCTCCAGTATCTAAAACGTTTAAATCCGTGAAAAAAAAAATTTCGATTTTTAAAACGATTGCAAGACTTACCCTATACTACGTTTGATGGGTAAGTAAAACTGGATGTTTTCGTTAGATTCCCAAATTTAAGCACGTGGAGCAAGGAAAATACGCAAATAATTTTTAAGTACAATAAATTACATTTAAATTTAAGAAACAAACTGGAAAATAATTTTGTTGTTGTTGTTAATTTAAAAGAAAAAAAGACTTAATTCTTAGTAACTTAGTATTTAAGATTTTGCGATAATCGTTATAATGGGGCTTAATAACCGCCATTAGCATCTTTTATATTTCGCACAAGCAAATTGGAAACAATTATGTCGTGTTTAAATAAAATATTGGTACTACTTGGTTATCTTGTGATCAATTTCGCCAAATTGTACATTTTGACATATTTTTTATTTTAAATAACGAAAGAAGAAAAAAAATTAGTGAAACATTGATAAAAAATACAAATAAAAAGTGGGATAAAAATCACTTGATGGCGTTTTAAACGCATGTATCAAGCTTAATGTGATTGAATGTGGCATTCACGATCATTCATTATTGGCATTTTATCTTTCTGTTTTGCGATATGTTTTTGGTCGACGAGATAATCAAGTAATACCAAAAAAAAAAAAAAAAAAAACAATAGTTGAAGCGAAGAATAAACAGGTATAAATAATAAAGATAATAATAAATATAATAATAAATATAAATATCACAATAAATCGTAAATCGTAAAACACTTATAGCAGTATTCAAAAACAACGTGTTCACCAATTTGGCGGGGGAAAATCGGGTTAAAGTGTAGCTTATATTTTTACACATAAATATGACACCTGTGCCATATTTATGAGTAAAAATAAGCATAAACGATCATCAGGTTTGAAATATCAATTTCTGAAGCCCAAACTGGACCATGATTTACTAAAACACCAAAGTGAAGGCATTATTTGAAAAGTACCATGAAATTAGAGCAGAGATATCCTATACGCATCGAGTTTGTAGAAAATTATTTTTGAATTAATTTCTATTATTTTAAAAAGGAACTAACAATTTTAAAAAGCACGATTAAATCTATATTAAATGAATACAGATAAAAAATAAATAAGCAATTTATCAAGAAACAAACAACAATATCCGGGTCGCATATTTCAGATGTGTATATTGCTGGGACGATTACTGTTTCTAAACCAATAGGAGACCGTCATTATCACGGTCAAGTACACGCCCACACAGTTTCATTGACAGGAACTCGTGGACAATTGATCGTGTGTGTTTATTATTTATTTGTACTCGGATTGTTTGAATTTGTACTCGGTAATTAAAAATTAAAGGTACGAAAGAATTTTTTTTTTTCAAAATGACTGAATTTTATTTACTTCAATTAGAAATTATACTTCCTCTGATCCTGAAATAAATAAATAAATAAAAATTAAAGTAAGAATTTTGCTTATACGGATATTTTCGCAGAATACTTTTTTTCCCATTTGTTTAATATATATATAAATCATTTTGGAACGATATTTAGAATATTAAAAGGGTTTGAAATATTTTTTTTTAAATGTCTTATTTATTAATAAAAGACAGCCTCCAATAATTTAAAAAAAAAAAATCACCAACGGACTCTCGGCCCGCGATGGACTCGAACCCATATCCTCCCGTTTCAAACTCGACGTTCTAACCATTCAGCCAGTCAGCTCACTTTCATCTGCAACAGATTATCGTTATAATTAGCACCGTCAATTGTCCACGAGTTCCTGTCAATCAAACTGTGTGGGCGTGTACTTGACCGTGATAATGACGCTCTCCTATTGGTTTAGAAACAGTAATCGTCCCAGCAATATACACATCTGAAATATGCATCCGGGTCACCATGCAATGTCAATAACGATATTTCGGCGCGAATTATATGGAAGAGTTCAACATCCTGTTATAAATTTGTTGGCAAGCTTCTTTATTCTTTTCTTTTCTCTCATTTTTTTTTTTTTTTTTTTTTTTTTTGCATTAAATAAATTGATGTGGTTTTCTATCTTCAGCCTGTGAGGTTGCTTTTTTTTACACTTTCCAACAAAGTTGAAAAGCGTTTATGCATTCGGATTGTCTATCCATTTGTCCACGCTCAAACATCCGTAAATATACACCGATTTATTTACAATTGGTAAACCTTATTTAGGGTCCCCTAAGCAAGTTTTTACACTTTCCAACAAAGTTGAAAAGTGTTTATGCATTAGGTTTCTCTATCCGTTTGTCCACACTCAAACATCCGTAAATATACACCGATTTATATGCAATTGGTAAACCTTATTTAGGGTCCCCTAAGCATGTTTGGTATTGTATATGAAATATGTGGGATAAATAATTTATTTACAGGGACACCCAAAAGAATTTCACTACATTATGGTCTATTGGGCGAAATCCTTTGTACAGTATTCTAATGAAATTAAGCTATTTCAAAGGTGTGAAACTTATATAAAACACTGAATTTCATTACGATTACGTTATAACAGGACATTCATAGCATTTTTAATCCAACTACAGGGACGCAAAAAAGAAATCGGTTACAATTCTGTCTTTGAGCAATAATTTCTGGAAATGCATTTTCAATTTCGGCATGCGCTTTTAAATGTAACTGTTTTTTTAGGAGTGCTCTAATTAATATAAATATTTAGTACCTATAATCGTCGTCTGATCCGTCCGTCTGTCTGTCCGCATTTAACAGCACAAAAACTATCCTATCGAAACTTTTGAAATTTTAAATATCTATTTGTTACCGAATTTTATTGAGTCTTCGCAAATTTTAATAAAATCGGACAAATATTTTAAATACAGGGATTGTCAAAAGTATTCCGTAACATTACGGCCGATGGGATGAAATAGTTCCAAATACATTTTAATGATGTTAAACCCATCGAAACATAATGAAATTGATATGCATTTATGAAGAGCACTAGAATATATATTTTGTAGAACATGCCGTGCACATAAAACATTTCCTCATACTACTCAACAATCATGATTTGCGCCACTTTTAGGTACTAAAATATATATAATGTATATTCTTGACGTCATTTCAAAAAGATTAAATTCCAATACAAGATGTTTTAGTGCTTTATTATACTTTTAATTACTGTATTACTTTTAATGTATTGCGTACTTCAAATTTTATATCCATGCGTGACTGTTTTGTATAGTTTGATTTCCAATTTTTTTAAACGTGTATAGGAATTTTTATGTAATATTTTGCAATTGTACCATTCCCTTTGTTGTTTTTTATCTTTTGAATTTGTGACAATCTATAATCAATTAAAGATAGCATCTCTTATTACTCTTAGCCTATTATTATTAAAACTCTGTTCTAAGCAATATCGCTCAGACTAATCCCTCTGAGGGAAGTCCTAGTTAATGTTATGTTTCAACATGTGGAAGTCATTGCCAGGTAACTTTTCAATGTAGAATCAAATGTGTTCCCCAAAATTTCTGGTAGAAATTTCAATAGATTTCTATTTCAATAATTTATTACCCGTCAAGGAATACTTTTTTAAATTTTATATAAAAAAGAAAAAAAATACCTCAACAACCAACACTTTTCGTAAAAATTCCCTTTGTTCTGACCTTAAAGCTTGGATTTTGTTAATCTTCCACGTAACTAGTTTTTTCTCACGAAAGTGGCATGAATTTAATACTCATTAATTGAATGGCGTGACAATGATATGATGTAAATCTTCATTAATGAAGTAAAAACTTTGAATTTTTTTCACATTTTCCTTAAATTGAGTAGAACACGTCGAAATTGCTTTACACGCACAAATATATTATTTAAATATTAAAGAATTAAATATTATTTTTTAATTAATTAATTATTTAAATATTAAATTAAGAATTCATTACCGTACATACAGTCACGCTTTTATTATTATTATTATTATGATTTACTTATCAATTTAGCACAACGCAAGTTTTAAAGACTGTTTTATGAATATATTTTCAAGCAATGCATGATTAGAAATTCAAAATCTCCATTTTTTCGTAACAAAAATCAACGCATGTCAAGTGATTTTGCAAAATGATTGGATAATGCCACAAAATGAGTTTCTTGTATGCATATATAGTCGACGGCTGGCAAGCATCTGGTTCGTCCATATATCTCTCGTTCCGTCTGCACGAATTTAACAGCGAAAAAATTACAAAAATGAATGGCTTGAAATTTAATGTCTATAGTTGTTGGTTAAATGTCATGAGTGATTTTAAAGAGCTCTTTGTTCTAATAAATCCGTAATTAAACCAATAACACAGTATGATAGGTGTTGCTTTTTGGTAACTATGGAGATTATCTATATTATAAAGGCCAAACGTATCTGTGAGTAACGCATACGTCATTTTGCGAATGGCAACACTTTGAAATTTGAAATGAAATTCCAGTTTTGCAATTTTCTTCTGCAAATTTTAAACTTCTAAATTTCACATATTTTCAATTTTATACCATCATATAAAAGGAGAAAAATTGTGCTTTTAAATGCAGTTTGTTTGAAAGCTTTTTATTTCTTTGTTTTTGAGTTATTAATTCTTTTGTAGTTTTTTATACCTTTTTTGAATTGTGGCAACAGACATAATCCATTTCTATTAAAAGTAAAAGGAAAAAAAGCAAATTGCTGTATCTTTGTGTTGCCATTTTTTCATAAAAAGTGAAAAAAAAAATATTTATTTAAAATACTTGCTATGTGAAAATTTTTCATTCTTGACATAACTATAAAATTCTGTGAATTTTTGTTTTATAGTTAGATTTTATTTATCAATTAAAGGATTTTTAGTTTTTTAAAAAATTCTTTAAACTCGATACAACGCATTCTTTTTACACTCTGACGTCACAGGTATATTGCATATCGTATTTATTGCATGCAGATTATTTCAGAAATTTCCATTTACTCTTCTAACACTGTAAATTAATTAGTACCTGTTTACAGCTAATAGCAATAAAGATTTAAAGTTTTGAACTAAAATTATTTTGAAATGATCAAATTAAAATACCATTTATTTAAAAGTGTGAACACGGATAATTGAGGTGCATATGTAAATTTTAAGAAAGTAAAAATAATGTCGGGTTTAGATTTCACGGGGGAAAAGTTCTATGATTGAATTAATGTGGAGTGCATTTTGCTATTTTTAGGTGCGTTCGTAATTATGTAAATACGTAGCAGCTACTGTTGTCGCTCAGTCCGTCCATCTGTCCGTCTGTCTGCCTGTCCGTCTGTCTGTCCGTCTGTCCGTCCGCATATAACAACGCAAAAATTACCCAACCGAATCGTTTGAAATTTAAAATACATAATTATAACATAATTTTATTGAGTCATATCAAATTTTATGAAAATCGGATTGATAGATCAATTACAGGGAGAATCAAAAGGATTCCGTTACATTACGGTCAATGGGGAAAAAAGTTTCAAATGTATTTTAATCGTTTGAAATTCAAAACATATAATTATTGCGTAATTTTGTCGAGTCATTTCAAATGTTATGAAAGTTTAATGCATAGATCATTTACAGGGACAATCAAAGGTATTCCATTACATTACGGTCAATGGGAAAAAAGTTTCAAATGCATTTTTATGATTTTACACTCATTCGAACATAATAGAATTGGCATGAATCTATGAAGTATATACTAAAATATGCATTCTGTACAATCTGTGATGCAAAGAATTTTTATTTTTAAATTACAGGGCCACACAAATGTATTCCACTACATAATGCTATACGGGGAAACATTGTTTGGGTCGTGTTTTAATTATATTCGACTATTTCACATTTTATGAATAAGATATACGTTTCTGAGGTGTAATAAAAATTACTTTCTGTATATTTACAAGAACACAAAAAAAAGATTTCGACTACAATACTGTATCCGAAATACGCTCTACTATATCAGCAAGATTTTAATATTTTTAAAACTTCGTTATCGTACGAACGCACCTCAATTGCTACGTTCGCGTGCAATTTCCAACTTGTTCATTTTGGGATAGCGTGCATAACACCCTTAACCCGGGAGAACGCGCGCTTACCCACGGTATGAATGGTTTTAACTTTGCCACCAATAAAATCAAATTATAACAGTCACTTTATTAAGACGCAGACAATTCTTATAAATTTTGCGATAAAAAAGTCGCAGATCACTTTAAAAACTTAGTGGTTACAATTGTAAAAAACATACGCACTCCGGGTCTTTTAGGTCCTGCGCGCGTCCTCCCGGGTTAATGATAACTTTGTAATAAAAATAAGATCTTTATTATATTTTATTGTTTACATGTCGATTAAAGTTTAATTTTAATAATTTTAAATATCATTTTGTTAACTTTAGGTTAAATATTAATTTGTTTAAGATTTAGACTTACGAGTGTAAGTTGCATTTTTGTATTGTAAATAATTTAGTACATTTATTATAAATCAATGAAACAGTTCCTACTTCAACATTTTCTTTCGTCAAAATTTGACTGGTTCTTCCTTGTCCTCTTAAATCCTAATATGTAATTATTTTAGCGATATCCCAAGACAATAATTCTAAATTACCATGGTGAATATTTTCTATTTAAGATTAAATCATATCATTTTCGTATTACTGAATTTAGATACATTTATTAGTAATAAATTTTGTATTCATGTATCATTGTTCATATATTTTATATCATTGTTGCAAAAAAGTGCAACAGTTAAAAAATTAATGTCTCAGTATTTAATAAACTAGTTACTATTTAAAAAATGCACTTCATTCACCAACTTAAAACTACAATTTTTAACGTGTTAAATATTTTGGTACAGATGTGACTTTTTTTCAAATTTTGAAATCTCTCCCCGGAAATAATATCAAAGCGATATCAAACGATCTTGATGAAAAATTGCACGTTTTTTTAACGTTTCATCGTGCCGAAATGGTCTGATATTTTTGATGGGAGGAAATTGTCAAGAATCTTAAAAATAACTCGATAAACTCACAACTGGCAATACTGTCAAATTTATCCATTCATGAACAGAAATTCTTTGAAGTATTTTATATTTATAAAAACTTGACAACATTGTCAATTGTGAATTCGACATTCATCACTACCAGATTGCTGGAAATATTAAATAAATACTCTCTTTTCTTATTTTTTTTTCTTTCTCTACCCGTTTTTTACTACTTCGGCTCTATTTACCATCCATTTTCCTATTGGCTATTACTTACAGTCCTCTCTTTTGACATTGGTTATCAAACTTTCAACTTGAATCCCCGATCTGTACTATACAATTAAGAAAATTTCCGCCATTTTTAGATGGTAAGCTATATACTAGCAAAACAGGTCTGCTTCTCATTTAGTTTAATTGGTGTTTTTAACGTTGTTACTTTAGTGAAAAAACACCGTAAATACTGCCGATAAATGATAAATAAACTAAAACACTTTGTAAAATCACCGTAAAATAAAAATTAAAGTAGGACGCGTTTCGAGCTACAAGAATAACAGCTCGTCATCAGCTAAACAACACGCGACCGTAATGTTTGAAACGACTAATAAATGAAGAGTCCATAACAAAAGGAAAGAAAAACAAGCCCAGAAATAATAGTTATAATAAATAAATAAATAAAAAGAAAACACAGTAAAAAGTAAATAAAAGAAGCAAAAAATGCACTGAAAACAATATAAACAAAAAGTAGGAAGAAAGAAAAACGACTTACCAATGAATATGTGGAAAGCAGAAACGGATAGTGTAGTACCCAAATAAGTGAAAAATAGTAAAAAAAAAAAACACCGTAAATACTGCCGATAATTGATAAATAAACTAAAACACTTTGCAAAATCCCCGTAAAATGAAAATTAAAGTAGGACGCGTTTCGAGCTACAACAATAACAGCTCGTCATCAGCTAAACAACACGTGACCGTAATGTTTGAAACGACTAATAAGTGAAGAGCCCATAACAAACTTTACTTGCTGATTACGTTGATACTTTTACATTTCTAATAAAATTATGTAATATAGCGTGTCATGTGACAAGGAGGGTGGCGGATGTATGCTGAAGTGTAACAACTTTTGACAGAAAGGTGGAGGAGCTTAAAAAATTTGGGAAAAATATAATTCCAATGTACATATTTACTTCAAAGAATTGTTTCATAAAGTATTGTTTTATTACTGATGCTATAAGATAGATAAATACTTTTATATATTAGTCAATTTTTAGATTTCTTAAGAATTTAATTTAAAGGATAAAAAATAATATTTTAGCAAATTATTCCTAAATCAGAAACATAGCATATATATTTTGAAATGACGTTTCAAGATTACAAATAGCAATTCTTTTCTTTTATAAATTAAAACAGACGTCAGCACCTGCATCAAGCACCTGCATCCTACGCTGCATTTAAACATGTCTGTTTATGAAAAGGTAAAGATTATAACGGAATTTTTTGCTGCATTGAATAAAAATGACAAAGCGTTGTCTTTAACTTAAGCAACGCATTGTCATTTTTATTTGTTCATTGTCATTTTAAATTAACTTAGTTTTTCTTTTTAAAGAAAAACTAACACATTTCATAGAAATTTCTTAAAAAATTAACCGCAATGTACAATGATTTTATTAATGAAATATTCATAAATCTGAAACCTTGAAGAGCTGTCCGGAACATGACGCTTTTATGGTGATATTGGATTTGTTTAGATGAGGCATCATTTGTTGTGTCATTTTAGTTCTTTTTTAAGTAAATGAATAAAAGGAATATATTAAAAACAAGTAGACCCAGACTCAAATTTCGCATTGCAATCTTCGAGTAAATTTTTACGAAAATGTTTTTATTAAATTTGGTCCGGGACAAATTTTAAAATAATATTTCATTATTAAGTTAAAATTTTGAATCTTATTATGATGCTTAAACATCTTATTTATAAACAAAATCGCAAAATAAAACTTCTTTACATTTTAAAAATTAAAAATTAAAAATTTCTATTAAAAGTAGGGTAATTTAAATTACTGTTATTAACTCAAAAATTAATTTTTTCATTTAAATAAGCATAAATATGTAAGCATTAATTCAGATTCGACATTTTTAAAAGCATTAATTTAAATAAAAAATTTCAATTGAAAAGTATATCTATATTATATTATCAAAAGAAAATAATCTTTTTTGTAATTGGCTGAATCATAATTGAAAAAAAATCATGAAGAAAAATGCATTTTTCACAGAAGTCATTTTATTTAAGATATAAACATGATTTAAAAGTCATTTAAAATTGCAAAAAAAGAGACAGAGAAAGAATTTTAATGCAACAATTTTTTTAAAGAAAATACAAAGACTTTATTGCCCCGAACCCCCTTAAAGATTTTCTTTTAATGAAATATTAGTGCACTATGTCGAAACTCTTAACATTTCATACAATATACCATTCATAGCTGTGCGGTTGTTTATGCATAAAAAGAGGATGCTAGTATGAGAAATAATGTATATCACTATACCTAAAAGTATAACTAGGATTTGGTATAAAATGTCTTAGGTAAAAAATAAATAAATAAATAAATAAAATGACATAAAATGAAAAACAAATAAATAAAAACTATTTAATGATACATCATTTCTTGTTGCACGCTTCATGTTAGTTAATTTCTGTATGTGATATCACATGTGGGCAATAAAAGTATTTCTAATAATACCTCATTCTTCACTTCTATATATTAGTGGAGAAAAAAATATATTGACACCAAAGATAACATACACATGATAACATCTTATTTGCCACATATTCTTAACAAAAATAAATTATTTAACGAAGTGAGTCTAGAAAAAAATCATAATCAGAAAATTTAAACATGAAATTTTAAATTATTATTTTGATAAATATTAATATGTACAAAAAAGAAAGTTGTATGCTTACTAACTGGTGTATACAAAATGCTAAAACCTGTGTCCAGATATTTTTTATATTATTTAGCTATTAAAATTTTCATAGGGATGTTTGTTTAATTATTGATTTCTCAAAATTTAACTACTAACGTTATTTTGAATTTTATCATGTCCTTATTTCCAAATCGTTTACAGTTTCCATATAGCTAAAACGTAGTACGTTGAATTACATTTCTAATGATAAAACTTAACTATTTACTGAGTAAACTTAGTTTATCCAGCTGACAATTTTAATACTGAATTTCGGTTTAATCAAAGATCATTGTGCTACCACCTCAAGGCAACATTCATTTAAAATGATGTGTATATTAATTAGAGTTGCATTACTCTCCCAAATAGGTTCCCGTGAACTAACAGATTTAGTATTGATGAAGAGATACGAATTAGGGATAATCAAATAACCTTAAAGTATTTCGTAATAAAGATACAATTACAAATATATCTTTTGGGAAATTGATTTAAAATGTTTTTTTTTTTCATAATAAATTTTAATTGATTTAATTTTTTTTTTCAGAATAACAGAAACAATTGTGCAGTTAAATGTCAAATTATTATTTAGTTTAATATTAATATGATTTTTTTTTTTTTTAAGAGAAACGAAAAAATAAACGTGGAAACACCCCAAAATGATGTATACAAAATGCTGCAAAGTTAAAATCTAAACAAACATTAAAATAAAATTTCAGCAATGGGTGTTTCGGTCATCATCTATGACCATTGTCAGGAAGGAATTTTTGAATTGCTTTTTAAGTTTAAAGCAAACTCAAGCCGTCTGTGACTATCGGGATTGTGACTAACTTGTGATTTTTTATTATTATTAAAATGAATTATAACAATCGGTATATATGTTCTAATTAATTTACCGATTGAATAATCGTGTTTAAAATTAATCAAGTGTAATTTCGTATGCAGCAATTATGCAGTTCCATATACTGACCTTTGATTTATTCTCCTTAGCTGATCTAGAGTATCAGACAAGACAAAGTGATCGTTGAGGTTAATTGAGTGAAATAGTCCTCAAGTGTTCGTGTCCGGGATGTATCAGTTGTTAGAGCATTGGCGGCCAATAGATCCCTGGTTCGAATCCTGGACCGGACTTTTTTCACCCAAAAATGAAAAATGAAAAATTTACATCTGTTATCAAAACACTTTCTTGGTCCGATGGATTTGAGCTCCGTTTTATATGAAACACAATTGATGAAATCAGGGGCATTTTTGTTGATAGGGATAAAGCATTTTATAAAATGATCAATGTAGGGTCCAATATACATTAACTTCGAGCTTTGGTACAAAGCATTGTTGCCACTGGGCTACGTTTTTAAAATTCAGATTTCTTTATTGACACTAGTTTTTGAAAATGGCAAAAATTTCTTTATTAAGTACTGATATACCGCATTTGTAAGGTCCTTACTTGGCAGAATGCCCAGCCGATTCCATTCAGACTTTAGGGGGGATAGCCTATGAGGCCGAGATTACTTCTATGTATTCATGGAAATGATATTAAATATTGTTTTCCTTTTTGTTCTGAGTAAAATTTTATTTAAAATTAAATAGATTCTTCACTTTCTATCAGTTCTCGGAATAAGCCTTTCCAAAGTACATATTTCCCCCCTACATTTTTGTGAATTTTAATAAAAGCATGTCTGTTTTTTTTTCTTTACATTTATATTTTTGGCTAAAACGAAGATTTAACGATTGCTTGGCATCTGACTTGGTGGGTATGTGAGAAATTCGCCAATTCTAACAACTTAAATATTCAGGACACATGCAAGTCATATGCTCACTGGGATGTACTTGGCGCCAAAATGGCGTCATTTTGCATAATATGGTAACCCATCTATTGTTGTTTATATTTTGATAAACTGTTTATTTATCTTAATTTATCTTTTTTCAAATTATATTAAATGTTTTTTGTTCTATAGTTATTAGTTGTTTAAAATTTAACATATTTTAAAAATGTTTTATTTATTGTTATTTTTTTTAAATAATAGAAAAATAATTTAAAAATGTATATGTAACTAGTATTCGAAAATGAGGTTTTCGCTAAATTGACATTGGAAAAAAATTGTACTGAACCCGGTTCGTATATGATATATGCTCCATATTCATATCCAGTGCATGCAAATAATATAAATAAATAATATACACAATAATAGAAAGAATTTTAAAAAATCGCAATATGGCAAGTTTTAAAATCACGGCATGCAGCCGCTATTTTTAAAAAAAGATTAAGTTACACTATATTGCGAGGGAAACAGTTATTAAGCTAAGTTTAATAATCACACCTTTAAATCATCTTTTTTTATTATATTTGACTTTTTATGATTTATTTTAATGTAACAGAATTACAATATAATATTTAAAAACAGATAATTCAATTACGGCAACAAAAAGATATTCGCCAAAAAAAGAAAAAAAAAAAAAAAAAAATTCGACAGATCTAGGATGTTCAATAAACAAATTCATCTCGAGATGGTACGAACCTACCCATTTTCGACATGGACTCGCTCTTTTTGCCCATGCGCAGTTCTGTCCAGGTTCCTATCAAACGTGGTAGATATGATTTTAAGGCGAAACACCATATTGTAAAGCTGCAGTGTAACAAAAATATGAACTTAAAAAAATCTCAATAATCTTAAAAAAATTCAACATATAAAGAGAGAAATAATTTGAACTGTAATTTAAATAGGCTGTGTAAATGTATTTCGAGCTTGAATGAGATTGATAATCTTACAATTTTTTTTTTATTTAATATTTAGTAATTTATTTTTCGACATTTTAGAACATGATTAAATTTTTTCCTGTAATAACAAAACTACAAAGAATCACTTACGCAAGTCAATTATCGATTTTCCGTACCAAATATGCAAAACTTGTTTTTCTTGTCACATATCTTGTAAAAAACGGGCTAGAAAATGTCATTAAAATATGCAGTTGTATACTACATAACGTTTTTATCATTTCAAAACATTTAAATAATTTTAAACATTAATATATGGATGTGTATCTAACATTTCAAATCAAATGAGTAATTTGTTATCCTTGACAGTGAAAATGTGTGAAATATAGAAAAATATTTGTATTAAAAAATGGATGTATTACACATAATTATTAATTAGGATAGACTGAAAAAAGATTTTTAGACCGAAATCGAATCGAAAGACACAAATAAAAAGCTTTTATCCTCTATAACCCCCCTTTTTGTATTAAGAAGATACAATGTATGTTCACATGTGATACAAACTTTATTTTAAAACAAGCTTTTTTATTATTAGCGTTAAATCTATTATTTTAAATCTTTAAAAACTTAAACAAAATTTTATCTAATAAACTTTAATTTTGATTATTATTAACTATTATTCACAAAAAAAAAGAAAAAAAATGATTTTACAATTCATTTTAACTTGAATTGTTTTGAAACTAATAAAAATAAAAAATAAAAATACATTAAAAATTTTTCAAATAAAAAAAGATCAGAATAACTCTCATAAAATTATTGCGTATTTAAACTCCAAAATATTGCATAAGAAAAGAAAAAACAAAACGGTCATGCGCATGGAAAGTGAAAATCGTCTGCAAGACAAGACTCTAGCGGGAGTCCGTGCAGGCTGCTCTCGTAACCAGAGATGAAACAGCTCCGGTTAAGAAAAATAAAACCATATGAGAAATGACGTAACAGGAATGTAACATGCGAGAAATATTTTTTTTTCATTTGTTTATTTATTTGTTTATTTTGTTAAACATTTTTTTTAACATGTAATTTTGATACTTTATTATTTTTAACACATTTTAAGAAATTTACCGAAATAAACAACCTACACTTCTGTTTACTATCACAACAACAGCTGACTAGCACAAGGCACACTGGGAAAATAAAATATTGCTCATGTTGACAAACCCTGGTAACGAGAGTGCCTTGCACGATAGTTAGGACTCTCGCTAGAGTCTATAGTCTGCAAACGAAAGAATAAATAAACGTAAACAAAAATATTTTAAATTGATGATAGAAGACGCGAGAAGTTAGTTGACTGGAATTTATGGCAGATGTGACTTGTGAGCAGATGCGTATTGACACGGATTTACAATTTAAACAAGAATGTCCACTAGAACTCTTCGAAGCGGCAAAACATAAGTCCGAGAAAATTAAGGGGGCTTTGACTGTTAAAATGATTTTGTCTTTGCCACTTTAATTATTATCGGATTTAGTTTGTGCGGCAAAAAGAATAATTAGACGAATGAATTCGATGGAAAAAAATGTGTGGAAAAATATTATTTTTCATGGCTGCATTTATTATCATTATTATTCTAAGAAGGATTTTAATTACCTTCTCAAAAACATGCTATAAAACATTAGTGCTTTATTAACTTAATAAAACCTAATACATCCATTATTTATTTTGTTAATATAAAAAACTTTATTATTAATAATTTGGATTAGGTTGTCAAAGGTAGTGATTTTAATTGCATTTTAATCTGCGTTGTTTCCCTTTTTAAAATAATTGGTTAAAATGTTTCCATAAACATAAAATCATATGAAAATACAGTCGAGCCTCTATATAACGAAATCCATTGTTCCAGTAAAAAATTCGTTATATAGAGAAATTCGATGTATAGAGTATGATGTTAAAAATAGCATTTAATGTGTAAATTTTGAACAAATATTATTTTTGATCTTTTTAATTAAGAATTTGAAATGTTTAAAAGTATTAACCTAACATTTTATTTCTTACTTATTTAAGCAGTTTCAAAAAAGAGAAAAGACATTTATTTGAAAGCTTAATGAAAATCAAATAAGGAAGACTTACATAAATTTCAGAGGAAGAAATCTGTAATTTTTTGCTGTTTTGATTTTAAAATTACAATTGTTACGCTCTCAAAAAAAATTCTCAAATTTTAGCAAGGAATGAAAAATTGTAGTTGATATTTTCCTCCATTTGAAGGTCTCTCTTATGTGCTCTCATTGATTCCTCTCTTATATGTGTAACAATTCAATTGACTGTGTTTTGAGAAGGATGTTGAAAGGTGTGATAGAGGTGGAATGAACTTGTTAGATTTAAAGAATAAGGAGAGAAGTAATATTTATTTTTTTTAAAAAAACCTCTCCACTGAACGATAAATCAAAAATAAGTGATGGAAAATTGATTCCATATGATTTCGAAGCTTTTTTAAAACTGAATAAATTAAGATCAATTTATGAAAAAATTCGTTATATGGAGATAGATATTTCGCTATATAGAGTCTGTTTTTAATGTAATCATGCGAAAAGGGGACCGTTCTTACTAAAAATTCGTTATATGGAGAAATTCGATGTATGGAGTTTCGTTATATAGAGGTTCGACTGTATATTATAATTAATTGTTAATATAATTATTAAACATTTAAAGATAATTATACTTTGTAATAAAGAAGCTTTTTTATAGAATAAAAGTATTAACAAACATCCTTTTTTAATTTTTGCATTAAGTTATCTTCGGAAACATTGCATAATGTTATTTGTAAAAATGCATCCGCTCAGAAGAGGAATTTATAAGAGAACGAGAAGAACTATTAAAAGAAATCGTAGATGTTTGATATTTAAAAAAAACAATAACGTTAATGACTGTTTAATGTATTTTTTAACCTGTGAAATGTTATAAAAAATTTTAATAGAAAGTGGGTGAAAACGTTTCAGTTGTAAATATTCTTATTGGAATGTTTTCAGAGAGAATTTGGAATTTAAGACAATCAATAAGAATTTAAACATGATTGTATTTAAAACAAATAACGCAAATACTTGAACGGTATGAAGCTAAAAAGTAATAACTGTATTTTATTATTAATTTTTCATTCCAGACACTTTTATTATTTCCTTTAATGAATCAATTTACTATAGTAAATTTCAAAATATCCATTATATGTAGTATTAGTATATAGCGCGTTTAAAGTGGGTATTATAAATGCTCTATAATATTATAAATAAAATATTAATAATTATAATTAACGTATTTGTTGTTCTATTTTATGTTTATCGACGGAATTTTTATTAGGTAGATGTGTCTATGATGGACAGCCTTCTAGTTATGGATATCCCCTTAATGTTTTTTTTTGTTTATTAATATTCTAATAATTATTTAGCTTTAATTTTTTTATAATTCCTCTTTGCATGTTTTAGTAATATTTTAATATTCATAGAACTCAGTATGTGAAGACAGTTTGCAAATATATTTTTTGATTTGTGACAAATTTGTCACTAACTTTGTGACGGTGGCAGCAATATCAATATTGTGAAGTCCCACTGGGACACAATTATACAGTTATGAATATTGTTATGTACACTGTTAAAAATCTTGTTCTAGTTTGAACCAAAAAAGTTTGTTTTTTGGTGTTCAATATCTGCCACCATGAGATGGTGGAATCTCGTACCAACATTTGGAGCTTCCTAGTTCAACCTCGTTCCAAGTATTGGAACTATGCTTCAATGGGAGCTCCAAATTTTGGTTCAAGATTTCACCATCTTACGGTGGCAGATATTGAACACCAAAAAAACAAACTTTTTTGGTTCAAACTAGAACAAGATTTTTAAAAGTGTAGTGTAAAATCCCTTACATCTATAATTTTACTATACTTTGGCGATACATCTCAATTAAAACTTAGGAGCTGCTATAAAAAGAATGTACCAAAAGAAAGTTACTGAATCAAAATGTAATGCTATGCAGACTTTAATCTTTGTTACATATTTTACTTACCCATCATACGTAGTATAGGGTAAGTCTTGCAATCGTTTTGAAAATCGAAAAAAATTTTTTCACGGATTTACACGTTTTAGATAGTGGAGATTCCGAAAAACATATTTTTAGAAAAAAAAATTTGCCGTCCGTCTGTTTGTCTGTCTGTCTGTCTGTCTGCCTGTAAACGCTCTATCTCCCGAACAAATTGAGATAGAGACTTGAAATTTTGTATGTAGTTAGTATGTAAGAATGGGACGAACCCTATTTAATATCAGCAACCTCGATTATCCGGAACTATTTTTTTCGGACTCTCAAAAAATTTGTTCTGATGAAAGGTATATAAAAATTTTCGAATTTTTTTGTTCTAAGGAATGGACGTAAAAGGCAATAAAATAACACATATTTTGCATATAGAACGAAGTCGATCGGATTATTAGTTGCTGAGATATTTGTAATCTTGTTTTTCACATTCTTCGATTTTTCATGACCCTGTATTTCATTTAAATTTCAATTCAGAAGTATATTTTAATTGGAAATGAGACGCTTAATCCGATGCAGTTAATTGTTAGTTAATAGAATTATTATTTTTGGAGTTATAAGGATGTTTCTTTTACGCAGTTCGATACTACCTGAGTAGTTTGGCGTTTTATATAATTTGTCGAAATTGGTACATCAGCAGTTCTTTAATAGAGCATTACTATGTATATTAACAATATTTAAATTTTGTTTATGAATTGCAATGCACTGTATAAATAGTTTCACATGTTTTATTTTCATATGCATATCCATGATGGGTAAGTATTACGGTGGCCCCCAACGACTAGTTTTTCTGTTGCAATAAATGAGAATATTTAGGACAATTGAATATTCGACCTATTACAATTATTTTAAATTTAGCAATTTGTTTTTCTAATAAGCATTAAAATTAAAAAGAAAAAACTCTTCCTTTAAGTTGCAACACTAGCCACAGAAAAAGACCCGTATGATAATGTAAAGTCTGTGGGAGCTTTCTTTTCAAATATCTCGCTCAAATTTTAATATTTATACATGATTTTTTTTTCATAGGATAGCTGAAGGCGATTCACAACCAGCCTAGTTTTTACTTTTTCAATTTTGGTTTCAGATTAAAAAAAATATTTTTAATTTCAAAACCGGTTTAAACCGGTTCTGATATTGAAACTATCATAATATAAAAAATATATAAACAAAATTGAAAAGGTTAAAAATAGGCCGGTTGTAGATCGTCCTCAGCTATCCTATGCAAAAAATCAAGCAAAAATATTAAAATTTGAGTGAGAAATTTGAAAAGAACGCTCCCACAGACTTTACATTATCATCAGGGTCTTTTTCTGTGACTAGTGACCTTAAAGGAAGTGTTTTTATGATAATTTTAATGCTTATTAGAAAAACAATTTGCTAAATTTCAAATAATTGTGATAGATTGAATATTCAATTGTCTTAAATATTCTCATTTATTGCAACTGAAAAAAAATGTATCAAAGATTAAAGTCTGCATGGCATTACATTTTGTTTCAGTGACTTTGTTTGGTACATTCTTTTTATAGCAGCTCCCAAGTTTTAATTGAGATGTATCGTCAAAGTATAATAAAATTATAGATGTAAGGGTTTTACTCTGTATAACATTGTTCATAACTGTGTAATTGTGTCCCAGTGTAACTTCACAACATTGACAATGCTGCCACCGTCACAAAGTTAGTGACAAATTTGTTACAAATCAAAAAATAATCGCAAACTGTCTTCACAATTTTGTCTCTATCGTCACAGAATAGTCACAGTTTTAATGACAATTTTGTCACAAATGACACATTTTTCACATTTTGGTCACATCGTGACGTCACAAAGCGGGTTGCAATGTGACGTCACAAACGAGCTCTAAAACGGCCAAAACGACTTCACATTTTAGTCACAGTGACTTCACATCGACGGTCAAAAAGTCACAATGTGACTTCACAACGACGTCACCGTGACGTCACCATGTCTTACGGGAACTTTGAATGAAAATTTTCGAAATTTTGTCTTGATATTTTAATCTGAATGCCGTCAAAATCTAGATATACTATTTTCTTTAGACGCATTCGTAGTATAATATTTATTTTTATCGAAGAAAATACTCATTTCACTTTTACTATGACATAATTTTCACCCACAGAAGCCCTCTGAGGTGCGCTTCTCAATCTCCGTATCAGCTGGATAAATAAAATATTGAAAGGTATTGCTTTATTAGAAAAAATGCAACATTTTAAATCGTGACGTCACTTGCTGCTCAAAAAGTCTTTAAAAATAATTTTTAATTGCAAAGTGAAAATAGCATCCGTTATATAAAAAAATAATTTTCGTTACTTTTCTTTTCTCCTCAAGTATAGATAGTGTGCATATTTTTCAAGAAACGGGCTTGTTGCGCGAGTACTTAAGTTTATCTAGTCAAAAATCTAAAGTAAATTGCATAAAATTAGGCTAAAATGCTCGTAAATTACACCTAATTATAATATATTGTGTTACGTGGCAGAAATAATTCATTATAAATTATAAAATGATTCATTATAATTAATACTTTCTGCCTACACCAACTTGAGAGATAATTCTTTATTTGTTCGAATTATTTATTGAAGTACCCCGATTGCAGGGAATGGAATGTGAAGAATTTTTATAAAGTATTTTTAAACTAAAAATTAAAAAAATGGATTATTTCAAATTGGGAGTACGCTTGTATCAGCAAATAAATCACTTTCATTAAAAGTAAATAAATAAATGAAAATAAAAATCAATAAAAATCAATTCAGTAGAAAGTTAAGGCCAAATGATTGAAAAATCTTTCACATAGACAGATTGTAAAAAGAATATACTTACTAGCATTCTACGAGGGAAAAAACTATTAAAAATATTCAAATTTCAATTATTAAAGATTTTAAAATCATAAGATTTTTTATTTTTAAATTAAAAAATAAAGAATAATAATTATAAATAGATTTTCTTGAACGAATCATGCAATATTGCTAATTTTGGTATCGCAAAAAAATATTTTAAAAATCTCCATTTTTACAAAGAAATTGAAATAAAAATACTTATTAAAAGCCCGAAAATAATTGACATTTTTATGAAGGCATTTTAAATAGCCCCTATTCAAAATATTCTATGCTTATATCTGGCATTTAAAAGATATTTTCTAGCAAGGCACTTAAAGGATATAATGTAGATTTTCCTAGAATTAATTTTTCTTTTATAGATATTTTTATTTCGTTCATTAATTTCTCTTTAATGGGGCATCTCTATAGAAAATTTTAATTAAATTTTTTAGTATAAAATTTCACGGAGATTAAAACCTTTGAAAAATTACGTCAGATAACTTAAAAGGCTTTTATAAAAACATCTTTAATTACAAAACAAACTTTTTTTTGAGTAAAACTTTTTGCAAAAATCCTTAAAAAAAAAACACGCATGTTACTTTAGAAATCTTTTACTCGATATAACTGAATGCTAATCATACACAAAAATAATTTTTGAAAGAAAAAGAAAAAGGGTCATTCTCTGAATAAAGGGAGATTTTAAGTTCTTGGCTAAAAAAATTTAATTAATCAAGTCAGTTATGAATGTTTGAATTCTTTGTGAACATTTCTGTTTGAATACTACATTGAGCACTAGTTTAAATATGAAAATAAAACAATTTCAATATTTTAAAACGCTGTAAAGTTTTAAATGTCATTACCATGGCTTGTCCCAAAATATCCTTGTATCCCCACTAAAAAAATTCTACAGAAAATATATAGGGAATTGGCCCAAAATTCAGTGGGAAATCCGTAGGCAATTGGCCCATTTTGCAGATAGTTACAATTAAGTTGAAGTAGTGTTGGTGAAAATATGTTTTTACAACAGTGTTCTGCTGCTGAACATTTTCTCACCAAATTGAAAGCACATTGTAAGCAGCACGCAATTTAGAACACTATAAAATAATACGTGTAAAACGCTTTCAAAACAGTTTCTACATGAAGCCTTTAAAATTACACAACATTAAAATTGAAATAAAAGTAAGTTTGCTTTATAGGAAACAAAATTGAGAAGATTACTGTGTGTGTTGAATATTTTTTTACCAATAAATATCAAAAACTGCATTTCAGGAAAAAAAAAGAAATTTGGATTTTTCGGCATCATTATGCATCATTAGCAATACTTTTTGCACAATCTTGTTCTTGGTGCAAAACATTCACAGAACAATTGAAAACTAATTTTGTTGTATATGTTACTAGCTGACCCGCCGGACGTTGCCCGAGACTGTGATGATTATATTAAACGAACCTGAAATTTTTGATTTTATCTCTAACTCGAAATACCTGGCTACTGACTGTGAGGAAAATTGGTTTGAAAAAATAAACAACTGAATTTAGAGTAACAAATATTCAAAATGACTTCATTGGGAAACGGAGGAGGAAATATCTATTCAACAACTGGGCGATTTTCGTGCTAAAATGTTGATTTTTATCCATAAATATCACTGTTCAGTCACGGAATTATTTATTTTTTTTACATCAAAATCCTAAGTGAAATATTTTGATTTTCATACAAATTATATCACTCCTAGATCCGACTATACTATGATTAAAATTGATAATCAATGATTAAATAAAAGGATAGTATTTAGAAATGTAGTTTCAGAACCATAGTACAAAATTAAGTATATTTCAATCAAAACATGATGTGTAATGTTCAATATGCGGATAAAATCCTAACCTCAACCTAATTGTACTGTAGTCGCAACCTGTTTCTAACATAACTGCAACTTAACTTGAGCCAAATTGAAATATATCATAAATGTAACCTAACCGTCACCTTATCATAACTTATTCGTTTTCTGACCGTAACCTAACTACATCTTACCTTAGCTTAACTGTAACTTAATCATAACCTAACTATAACGTAACCGGAATTTAAATATAACGTAAGACTAACCGTAATATAATTGTAACCTAATTGCAACCTAACTATAACCCAAATGTAACCAAACTGTTACCTAACATTAGCCAAATTCTAAAATTAACACTAACTATAAACTAACTAGTACTACAAATACTATAAGTACAAGTAACTATAAGTACTTTATAACTTTGTTGAAAAGTGCTAAAAAAACTTAAGTGCTAAAAAGCAACAGAAAGCATTCGAATGCAAGGAATTATTTTTGTCTATTTCTAATTTTTAGTTGTAAAAGAGACAGCAAGATCTTTTCTGATCTTTCGCTAAACATTTAAAAACCAAATGTCTTGCTACACTGTTAAAAATCTGTACCATTTGCTGCAGCATCACTCCGCAGCGTTTATAGAATATCTCTATTCTGACCAATAAAAATGCTCCATAACCAGGGGTGCAAAAATACATCATTTTGCTCGCCAGTGGCGAGTAGATTTTCTGGCAAGGCGAGTGCATTTTTAGTTTTTGAGAAATTGTAGGCAATAGAGACATAATCAGAAACATTTTTTTTAATCTTGGTATTTCAATTTTCCAAATTAATACAGTGTAAATATGGTACTAATTTCTATCTTCATTAAGCTTACCTCTGTTGACTATATTTCTTAATATTGAAAAAAATAATTACGAAATTGCATCGTGGTAATAGTAATTTCGTCTGTAATCGCGTGCGATTTTGTCATAACAATTTTCAACTGCGTGTGCGTTGCATCTTGCCTGCTAGTGACATAAATCATTGGCTGATAAAATTTTTGAAAAATTCCCCACTCCTGTCATTAACCCTTTTACTTACCCTTGCAATCGTTTTGAAAATCAAAAAAAAAAAAAAAAAAAATTGACGGTTTTACACGTTTTAGATAGTGGAGATTCCGAAAAACATATTTTAGAAAAAAAATTGCCGTCCGTCCGTCTATCGGTCTGTATGTCTGTCTGTCAATCTGTCTGTCTGTAAACGCTCTAATTCCCGAACGAATTGAGATAGAGACTTGAAATTTTGTATGTAGTTAGTATGTAAGAATGAGACGAAGCCTGTTTAATACCAGCAACCTCGATTATCCGGAACTATTTTTTTCGGACTCTCGAAAAATTCGTTCTGATGAATGGTATATAAAAATTTTCGAATTTTTTTGTTATAAGGAATGGACATAAAAGGCAATAAAATAACACACATTTTGCATATAGAACGAAGTAGATCGAATTATTTGTTTCCGAGATATTTGTAATCCTGTTTTCCACATTCTTCAATTTTTCATGACCCTGTATTTCATTCAAATTTTAATTCAGAGGTATATTTTAATTGGAAATGAGACGCTTAATCCGACGCAGTTAATTGTTAGTAAATAGAATTACTATTTTTGGAGTTATAAGGATGTTTCTTTTACGCAGTTTGGTACTACTTGAGTAGTTTGGCGTTTTATATAATTTGTCGAAATTGGTACATCAGCAGTTCTATAATATAGCACTACTATGTATATTAACAATATTTAAATTTTGTTTATGAATTGCAATGCATTGTATAAATAGTTTTCACATGTTTTATTTTCATATACATATCCATGATGGGTAAGTATTACGGTGGCCCCCAACGACTAGTTTTATAAAAGCGGTAGAGTGACGCTGCAGCAAATGGTACAAATATTTAACAGTAATTTAAATAGCTCAGTTTCAACTCCGCAATTATTATCGCTCAACCAATGAAAGTTAAGCTAAAACAGAAAGGCGAACAGCATGAATTCCAGGTTGTGAAATTCGTTGCTAGGTTCTGGCGTCATATGAATTAATCTATTCTCTTAAACATTCATTACTATTGAAAGCGTTTTCAAAACAAGTGTTTCAATTCCGTACTAAAATGTAAAGTTTAGGTGAAAAAACAGTTACTTTTGAAAGATTAAGCACTCAGATTTGTTTAGTTATCCCTTTCTCAGCTTTTTTAATTATTTTCGTGAAAGTTTTATACAGCCAACCAACCGAAAACAAACGGAAAAAAGAAATGTATTTTTTGTTTAATTTTTTTTCCCAAGCACCTTCGTCGTTCCAAGCCCAAGCTCGCACTCTGATTGGTTGTTGCTCTCGGCACTCTTTTCATGTAACTTGGCGACAATCATACTTGGCGTAGCGATAGATGCTTCCGTCGAGGAGTTTGATTTCCTTCCGAACCGAGTACAAAATAACTTTTCCCGTTTATTAATAAGTAAAGCATTAACCATATTATAAAATAACACAAGATAATAATACACAAGAGCACAAGACCACGAGGATAAGAATGAAGGAAGAATAAGAAGGAGTAGGTTAGGTTTTAGGTTTACTCGTTCACTTACGAGAGAAGTATTTTTCGCCAAGTATGGTTATCAACAAGTTACGTGAAAACAGTGCCGAGAGCAACAACCAATCAGAGTGCGAGCTTGGGCTTGGAACGACGAAGGTGCTTGGGAAAAAAATTTCGCGTATTTTTTATAAGTGACTCTGTATGAACCAAACAACCGGAAATGAACGTTGAGAAAAAAGGCATATTTTTGCCCTAAAGGGGAAAAAAGGCATATTTTTTTTTATGAAAGTGAGCTTCAAATTTTAATTAATTACCCAGTTAATAAGTGGAATTTCGAAATTCTGAGCCTCAGGTATATCAGGAGAGATTTGGGGTTATTTAAAAAAATTTTCGAGCCTCGTATATGTTGTAGATTTTGCTAGCCATTGCAGACACACACACACAGACAGGCAGAGCGTTTTGTTCTTTTATTAAAATAGATTATGTTAATTATTCCGTTCAGTTAGTGTTTCAAAATTGTTTCTCGAATTTACCTTGTTGTTTTCGAAATATACAGATTACTTCTGTAGATTTACAATAGTTTATTTTATAAACTCTTCTTTAAAATTCAAACGTAAATTGTTCTCACATGTTTATAAAGAAAAAGAATACTTTTCGGAATCTTTTGCGACGCGGAAAAAGTTAATATATATATACGTTCAAGATTATTGTACATTTTTCCTTATTAAGAGAAATCTGTATTATTTTAACAGTGAAATATCAATACATACATTTAATTACAATGATCTGTTTAAAAGTCGACTATTCAATGTAAATACATAAAAAATACATTTTTCGTAGTATTAATATTTTTTATATACCTTTATCGCAATGACGTTCCTCTCAAATAATTGTAGTTTAATAAATGTTTTAACATTGCTCTTGAATATACATATATATAGTATATTATTAAATGCATCATTATTTTTATCATATATTCTACAATGTTTCTGTAAAGTCAATTTTTTTTTCAAAAAAAAAAAAAAAAATGCGGATACTTGTTTATTATCTACTTCAAGAAATAAATTTCTCACATCAAGCTTTAATTACAAACGCATAACATTATCAAAAAATCATCTTGCTGCATTTTATAACACAAATGAATTATAACTGAAATAAAAGTTCTAGAAAACTATTGAATGAAAGAAAATAATATTTTATTAAGTAGACTCTTAGAAGTTATAATCGTCCAAGAATATCACAAGCTTTTCATTCTTGTCTTATCCAATTATGCATGAAATCCCACAGACTCATACGATGTGACATTTTCTGCTTTTCGAAGAAATGTGTAAATGTAAAGATATCCGAGTCTACATGAACAAATGTAATAAGCGCAAGAATAGTTCCTTTTCTAAAAATGTTTATAGGCCACATTTTTATATATAGTGTAAACACTGCCTAAATAATTTTAAATAATGAAAAATAGATGATATATGTGTACAATTTATTACTTTGGAAGCAAGAAAATTTTTATTGCTTACTAGCAATATTTATGTTTAAATATATATGTTGAGACAATACAGAAAGAAATTTAAAAAAAATTCCGATAGTTTAATCTAAGTTTTCGAGTTTTATTAACGATTCTTCTATGTAAAGCAAACAGAAATAGCAGTTAGGTAAAGAAAGAAAACATTTTACATTATACGCTGTATGACTGTTAATGACCGGACACTCGTGATTTGAGAAGGTTTGTTAAATATCTAAAAAAAAATACTTGAAGAATTATAATGAAATTCAAAGGGTGTAAATAAAATAAAACATGTCATATAATTTTCTTTCTGAAATCCCATAGGAAAAAGTCCACAAATTGAAAAAAAAAACGAAGATCTTTTGGATAACCCTGTCAAATCCAATGTAGCTGAAGCATTCAAAGTGCAGATTATGATTAAGTTGCTTATTTTCATAAGCCGTGTTCAATCTCTATGACGATAGCATGTATACTCGTAGAGAAATTAAGGTCTTTTATAAAAACAGTCCCAAATTTTGCCATTTTTTTCTTTTTAATTTGTGAGGCTCTTAATATAAAGAAATGCTTTTTTAAGAAAATATTTCAAACAATATTGTACAGAATACCTTGTAATCAGACTTAAAGAAACAATAAAAAATATATGTAAAGTAAGCAAGTTTTCTAAATAATGTTTCACTGCGCATGAGTGAACGCATTCAAAATATAATTTATTTAATGTGCTTGCAAAATATATGGAACAACTTTTGTGAAAGTCTCAAAAACATAGCTTGATAATTCTGAAAACTATCAGCGATAGCATAAGCTCAAAATCCATTGTTCCCAAAGGAAGCAAAAGGATGTGGGTATTTATCCAATATAATAATACGTGCAATATTATGCATGCTAAATTGACACTAATCAAAAGCTAAATTAATATAAGCTCAATTGCAGAAATTCATAGGTTTGATCTTTTAGGGGCTATTGAATGTTATCTTAACAAACACGTCTACGCTACTGTGACACAATTATAATTTTTGTTTTCATCAAAACATGAAAATGACATATTTTTCACCGTTATAAAAAATCACATGAAAAATTTTCATATTAATTACATAGAAAATATTTCAAAGCTCACTAGATTATTAATAAATATATTCCCAAGCTTTATATTATTTTGACATTTTTGAACGTCTCAATCTCAACGTCAGCAGAATGACAACAAAATGGCAAAAATTAAAAGCTTTATGACTAAAAATAAGTTATTTTCAAAATTTAAAAGCTTTATGACTAAAAATAAGTTATTTTAAATCATGTCGTCATTTTCTGTGCAAAATTTTTAAAAAGTCATTATGAGTCGTAATACGAAATTGATATCCATAGTGATAATGCAATTTCGAATTTCTCCTTTTCGTTTCAACAATTTGAGAAACCCAACTGCCACAATTAGAAGGAATTTCATAACATAACATTTAAAATACGAATAAAGATATAAAAGTAGAATTATTTTTAAAAATAGCGACTACGACCATATGTACAAATAAAGTGCTTTAAAAATGAATAAATAAAATAAATAAATAATAATAATAAATAAAATAAAATAAATAATTATTAAAACAAGTTTAGTTGAACTCTCAAGATTTTTCCTTTAAAAAACAGCCTGGTCTAAAATATCATATGAAAAAAAAAATTGTGGAAGCAGAGAGAAAATTAGAGCTCGATCTAAAAAATGTCCCAGGAAAAATTGGCAAATATTTTCACTCTAAAAAAGTTCATAGAAAGAAATGAAATCAGATTATCTATAAAGTTCATGAAATTACCAAATTTTTCGTTAGCTGAAAATGTGGACTCTGCAGTACTGGAACCATAAAATCAATCATGGAAAAAGAGAAATTTTAAAAACACTTCATTTTCAATTCATTCAAAAGCAGTTTATGAATGAATCACAGGCACACTCACAGCACAATGGTGCGTCGACGACATTCTGAGATCTGTTTTGCTACCGTATTTTTTTGAGTGTCCTGGACTTAATTTTCAGCAGGATAGTGCCAGACCGCATATGCCGTCTGTTGCTATGAACTGTCTTGAAGCTTGTCGAACACTCCTTTTCCAGCCTGATCACCAAATCTCTCTCCCATTGAGCAAATCTGGAATATGATGGGAAGCCGACTGCATCTTCCAGAAAATGGAAATTACCTAGCCCGACAATTGGAGCAAATTCGGCAAAAACCCCCACAAGAAATAATCTGGACGCTTTATCAGTCTATGCCATGGCATTTGGCAGCTTGCATCCAGGCTAGAGAAGGATCAACACTTTATTGAGTTGGTTACTTTATAACTATTTAACTGTAAAATAAATCATTCAATTGTTCTGAAATTTTAATTATTTTTTATTCCGCATATAATTTTCCTATACACCAATTTTTATATCTATCGGACAACTCCTTCTTGATACATCGATTTTTTTGTCATAGTGAACTTCAAGGATCACTGATGGTTGAGTGATTCACATACTTTGAAAACTAAATTAAATTATTATCATTCAAAATAAATTTACAGAGTGATGTACACAGCTCAAAAAAATTAGGGGAGCAAGCAAAGAAGTTTAAAAAACAGTGAAAGACAGCCATAGAAAGACATATAAAACAGCACAAAATGGATAGTACACGCGTATCATTGCGCAATACATAAAAAAAGACAAAAAAGTTTGTAATTAAGCTTTAATTCTTTGAAAAGATGAAAAAAAAAATGATTCAGGAAAACAATTTGGTAACATATCAATAATAAAAAAGGATTGTTTAGATATGATGCAAGATTTTTAATACGTCGTGTGGTCTGCTCGAACATCAATGACTGCTGCACAGGATTTTCACACTTTTTCAAGGATGAAGTGATGTTATCGATAACACATTGGGGAATACTGTTCCACTTCTCAAGAAGTGCAATCTGCAAGTCTCGGAAAGTGAAAGAATGCCTTTGTCTCGCAGCAATCCATCATCCGAGCATGTCCCAAACTTCTCGACCTGATACAGGTCAGATGGGCACGCTGGCCATTCCGCATGATGTAATGGTTCAGATTCATGCATGTTCTCCTTAAGACGAGCTGTATGCTGCCTGGCATTATCATGCTGGAAAGCAAAGTAATCTCCAATGGGTACACCGTATAGTATGACGTGAGGTCTGCGTATTTTTTTCGCATACCTTGGACCATTAAAGTGCCATTCCGAAAAATATGTAGGTCCGTGTGTCCATCTATGCTGATTCTACCCTATAATATTAAACCACCTCGCCTATATTTTGACTTTTTGCGAACGAATGTGGGGTTATTTCGAGTGCCCCCTTTTCTCCATACAAAACACATAGGGTGTCACACTCCAGACTGAATTGGAACTGGTTTGCAAACAACAGTTGTGTCTCATCATGTTGCTGTGAATCACAATGTTCAGATACTCTCTTTTTCAGGCCGCACGGCGTCTTCAGGTCAACGGATTGCAGACCATGGTCGCGTGTGCATAGAGACCACCCTGATGAAGCCTATAATATACCGCTTGGATGGGCACCAATCGTACTACTGCCAAGAGCAACAGCCTTTGCAGCTAAGTTGCGTTGTCTGTTTTGTTTTGACGAGCTGTTAACAGTATGTACCAGCCATCAGTTTCTGTTAGTGGCGCAGGACCGACCTTGACCTAGTTAGTTCCTTTCCTGTTCCTTGTAATCGATTCCAGAGCCTTGCAAAGAAACTTCCGGCAACTCCAACAGCATCCACGACACTTCGTTTTGTTTCAAGTCAGTTTATAATACCTTGGATATACCATGGATTCAAGTAAATCATGTTGTTAAGACAGTTTCAAGTCATCCTTTCTAAAAATAAAGCTGAGCAATCGAATTTTACAGTAAAGGCAGTGAAACAAATGTTTGTACAACATGTCGAGTTCTGCCCTTATGTTCTTTTTCTGGTTTTTGATGTCATGAACTTTGATTTGCTCATAATGTACTCTTATTCTGCTTTTATTCTAAGTTTTAAATTACGGATGATTTATTTATGATACTTATGGGTGTAAGTATTTGCGTAATTTCGTTAAAACCTATCTGCTGCCTTAATTGTTTTGAGCAGTGCAAAATTTTAAGAATGTTAATTTACAGAATCTATTGTAAATTTACGGCGAATTTCTCTGTTATTTAACAGAATCTCAGTTTTTCTAGTCTGTGTAATTATACTAAGACTTAAGATAATGGATTACTCGTAGTAGATAAGTACCTGAAACGCCTCTCCACTTTCCTGACGAGCTAACACGAAGCAAAATTTCTGCGTAACTGTAGCAGGAACTTGTTATTTTTTCCAAAACTATGTAGTTTGAATGATTTTATAAGTTTTATGCTTTTATTTTTTAACACTAGAAAGACGGCAATTTGCCTTAAACCTGAAAAGATGGAAGGGGCCAATTTGGCCCCTCGACGTTTTCTTCAACTCTTGAGGGGGATAAATGCTGAATAATAAGAAAGAAAGGGGAAAAAATTAAAGAAAAAAGAAAATAAACTTACTACTCGCTGCTATTTCTTTAAGCTTTACCCTCTATACATTTTTAAAGTAAACAGTACATCGATCTTCTGTTGATCCGCATTTGCTGCAAATTGGTCTTTTACATTCGACAAATGTTCCTAGAATGATTCCCTTTGCAGCTGATTTTAATTTTCCATTTCGATATTTTCATTCCACGGCTGTCTTTTATGTCATTTCTTGATGTCACATAAGATGTTGTACCGCATGGGGCTGCTGTATGTGGAGATCGTAGCTCTTCACCTAACTGCAGGATAAAATTTCTCGGACAGAGTTTCTCTTTACCTGTCACTTCTTTATGTAAAAAAGAATCATTTAAGGTATATATATTTAAATCTTCATAAAAGAAGTACATAGGGTAACTACAGATTTCTGATTTAGTAGTATATAGGCCATCAAAAGCACTTTCATAGATAACTTTGCGTTGTGCTGACCGTAATTTAGATGTTAAAAAATTATCTGATATGTGACATTTTTCTGCATTTTTAAATAGTTTCTTCTAACATAATTTCATTTCCACATTCATGAGAGTTTTGCGTTGTAGCAGCATTTGGTGAAATTGTTTCAATTTCATTATCAGTGGAACGGCTGCTTTCTGTGCCATATTTGGGAGGAATATAGTATCTATCTCCATGTAAACTGCTGTCATCGTCGACACCGGAATCAATTTCATTTAATCTTCTCAATTCTTGTAAAATCTCTTCGTCCACATTTACGAGCCATCTTTTCCATCTTTTGTTACTTCAATAACTTACACAATATTCGCATTCATTTGTTTAAGTGGGTAGATCTCCAAGCGCGTCATTCAGTCGAGTCTATCTGACTGTAAAATATATTTTACGAAAAGATTTGAATTGTGAATGGCTGTAAAGGAGAAGCATGAACTTGAATTACTGGAAATGATATTTATAAGATCATTCTGACAGTGAAACACTGAGATACGAATGCGAGAAGAGGGGGAAGTTAAGAAGAGCCAGTTTGGACCTTCCCGTCATTCTAGGTATATTGCTTGATATCGGAGATTCTATTGAAATTGGAAAGAATACATTTCAGATACAGTGAGAGTAAGCCAAATAAATAAAATCATAAAATATCGAAATATTTAACTCATTAATATAGAAAATAAGAAGTCGCAAACGACGACAGGAGCCAAAATGGCCCCGTCCGACATTCTAGCGTTAAGAGCCCACAATAGTCACAGAAAAATTACTCAAAAAGACCCGGATGACCATGTAAAGTCTATGGGAGCGTTCTTTTCTAATATCTCGTTCAAATTTTAATATTTTTGCATGATTTTTTTGCACAAGATAGCTGAGGGCAATCCACAACCGGGCTAGTTTTTACTTTTTCGATTTTGGTTATATATTTTTTATATTACGATAGTTTCAGTTTCAGAACCGCTTTAAACCGGTTTCGAAAGTTAAAGTAATTTTTTAAAGAAAATCTGAAACAAAAATTGAAAAAGTAAAAACTAGCCCGGTTGTGGATTGCCCTCAGCTATCTTGTGCAAAAAAATCATGCAAAAATATTAAAATTTGAGCGAGATATTAGAAAAGAACGCTCCCATAGACTTTACATGGTCATCCGGGTCTTTTTGAGTAATTTTTCTGTGACTATTGTGGGCTCTTAAGAAGCTAACACTGCAAGCTCAATAATTAGTTCTATAGTTTCCGTTGCAACTATATACGTGCTTAACCATCCCTCCATGCATATTTCATAGGTTCATTGCCATATAACCTTCAGCTCCATAAATGTTATTTGTTTATGAATTTATCGTCTCAAAATGGCTTCCAATAACTGATAACTTTACTTCCGTAACCGTAAAGTCACATGGATCGACTGCAGTGCTTAATCATTGGCATTCGAGCTTACTGGCATTCGTTCCACTTTCGAAAAAAATAGACCTTAAAGACAAAAATTTTGTGCAATGCCGCACTATCGTGATATGAAAGTCAAACGATATTTTGGTGATTTTCAATGTAGATACAAGTCAGATTTTGAAGTGATTCTTCAATTTATATTTAGATTGAAAAACAAAGTGTAAAGCAAAATCTTTCTTTAACAATTTTTTCAATAGTCAGATATCTTAGAACCGTGAAATGCTTGACTGCAGCTGTTGTCATTACACACACACTGTAAAAAAATCTGTAATCCTACAAATCTAAATTTGCGGAAACCTGTATGCTTATTAAAAATTTACCTGCACACAGCACAAAAAATGGTATAAATTTACAAAGCTAGATTTTGTAAAAGAACAGAAATCTGTAACTTTACAATAACCCGGAATACAGTTACAGAAAAGTTCTAGGCATCCCAGTTACCGAAATCATTTACAGAAATCTATATGCTTATCAAAATTTTAATTGCATATTGTACAAAGAAGAGATAAATATACATAGCTAGTTTTTGTAAAGTTACAAAAATATATAGCTTTCCAATAACCGAGGTTACTGTTCCATAAAAATTCTAGGCATCCTAGTTTCAGAAATCATTTGCGTAAATCTGAATACTTACTAATATTTTAATAATTTTACTTGTACTACAGATTAGTGTAATTTTACTTGTATACTATACAAAAAAAAACATAAATTTACGAATCTTGTTTTTGTAAAAGTAAGAAATCAGTAGTTTTAAAATAACCATGGGTTTCAGTTACATAAAAATTCTAGGCACCCCAGTTTCTAACAAAATATAAAAAAAACTTAGTAATCTTGCATATTGTTTTTATTTAAAGAGCAAACGTGTACCTATTGCAAGAATTTTTGTTGTTGTCGTTACAGTGTAGTTTTAAAGACTCCACGATTTAAAGAAAAAAAAAGTTTCGTGATATCTTTTATATGCGCCTTTCAACTGATCAATTTCGATAACTTTTTGCGCTGAATGTATTCCAAAATTTGTAGGAGTAAATAACGTTAAGAGTTCGAATGCATTATTTTATTATAAATCATTAGTTACATTAATTAAGTTTATTTTACAGTAGAACTCTTTAAAAGAAAATCCCTATAAAATGTATAATACACAGATATCACAGGCATTTAATGTGTGAATTGAATTGAATGATAATTAAATTACATACCTGGTTGAGTTAAAATAAAAATCTCTTTATTATTATTGAATTGATTTAGATTTATGCGTTGCTGAATATGATTTGAAATAAACAGCTCATTACATATGAAATGTATAGAATCACAAATATGTTTTTCATCACATACGTCTTACATCTACATTGAGAAATGTTTAAAGAAACACGTACTTGTAAAACTCACTTATGTAAAATTAGTAAAATCTCGACAGTTCTTGAATAAAAATCACAGAACAAACAGTAGTAGAACTGAACAATAATCCCACATTCGGTTTCTTTTTGATATATTTTTTAAAGTTTTTCAGCTTGAATAATTCAGGACAATTCAGTAACATTTGATTTATCGAAAAATGATATTTTTTTTTCTGAAAAAGCAACTTTATAAAATATTTTATCAACAAACTTTAACTAGAAAGTTATTACAAAAAATATTACGTAATTTTTCACACACCAACAAATTCTATTTTTCATTATGTCACAAAACTACTCCAACATCCATCACATATTGTTTTTTTTTTTTTTTTGGCAAAAATATATTGTGCAACTTTCACTTAATGTTTGAATGAACGTCATTTCAATAAGTTTAGAAATTCATTGTACATGCCGTAAAATTAATAAAAGTATAATTTGTCCGGCATAGAGCAAAATGGTAGCTCGACATTGTTCTGAAAACGATGACTTGTCTTCCTCAAGTACTTCAAGTGATCGCGGATGAAGACTTGGTTTTCTTATAACAAGCTCTCTTGAAACAGCGGTTACAAGGTCTTGTATCTGAGCTTCACACAGCAGTCTAAGTTCTTCAGGTAAAGAGTCTAAAGGAATCTCAAGTTTGGATGATGAAGACTCTAGAAGGTCTTGGTGATGGAAGATTTCTTGAGATTCTGAAGCACCGATTGGAATCGCCTGAAAATTTAAATTGTATTCAAAATTATTACGTGACTACTAGAACGGGAGGTGACAGCAGAGACAATTATTTCTTCGACTTCACTGATGAAAATATAGGAGTAATTAAATCTCGATTCGCATATTAAGCCCTTAGAAACGAGCGACACGTATATAGGCCGCAAAAAGGATTAAGAATCCTTATTCATTCCTACCAATAAAATTTTACTGTAAATTTTACTTCATTTAATTGGAGCATTTTATCGATTTAATAGGTATTAATTTCTGTTTTTAAAAATCGATGACAAAATATTAAAAAATTTATAAAAGACTTCCGTCGCGAGGGGGATAAAACACAATCGGTCTGCAAAGTCATATCTTGGTGGAGAACACCTAAAAACTCAATTTTAGCGGTTGATTCATTGATTTTCCATTATGTTTTCCTGCTGCCAATCTTCCAAGTTTTCGTAATTTTGCGTGCAGGAAAGATTAATTGTAAACCTACGAGTTAACCGTTAAAATAGGGTTCTTAGGTGTTTTCCCCAAGATACGATTTGGCAGACCGATTGCGTTTTTATATGCTAATCGAAATCTCACTAATCCTAGATTTTCATCCGGAAATTTCATCAGTGATTGTCTGTTCTGTCGCCTCCCTGTCTATATATATATATATGATAACTCTTAGAATAATATGTTTCTTTATTTGACGCCTCTTAGCTGTTATATGAAATTTTCTATTAAAAAAAAGACTAAATATATCATAATGTCTCTTGGCTTTGCTCAACTCCTTTTTAGGGCAGACTTGAGTGTTAGGAACATATTCAGATTGCCGTGCATTGTTTCATCTCGCAACTTATATGTAATGTACAGATTTCTGTGACTTTCACATCTTTTGGACACATGTTTATTTTGACTGAGGTCGTGGTGTTAAAATTTCCATCTCGAAAAGCAATCATTTTTATTATTTTGTACTGTGTAGTGATTTTAATAAAGTTCTATTTTGTAATAATATTTAATTGTTATTTATAAGAATTTGTCGGGTTGGCAGTTGGCGATGTTGCCTGTTTACTCCATCTGCATTTTTCCCAAACAGATTACTCTTTTGATTGTAATTTTTATTATTGTTATTATTTTCCTGCGAGTTTGTGCTCGTTGCACATTATCCTTGTGTTCGTTCGATGGCAAGGTGGTATTTTCCCCCGTAAGAACCCATAAACGTAACGGTTGTGGTCCTGTTGGCGTGTCTTCTGTAATACTATTTAATATGTATAGAAAACTAGAATAGCAATTAAAAACGTTTCATTATAGTATAAACTGAGGGACAGGAATATTTGTAGGCAAAGACCTATGCATAGTCTTACAGAGCACATCTAATATTGTACCAAAATGTTGCTAATTTCGTCGATACTTAGAGACATATGCACTTGGGCGAAAATATGACGACAAGGACAAATATATGAAAATGGTCTAGTGTTTCAAACTTTAGATGAATGAGGGATAAAGGTACCTAACCGCTAATTGCTTACTATCATAGAAGGTTCTAGGTTCGATTCCCGCTGGCTCCATCGCACGCACTCTTGGTGTGGAGCACCTGGTTGTATTCTCTTGTGTTGTAAAATTTCCCTTGTGCTATCCCGTCTTTCTATATCGACGATGCCTTATAGGCAGGCTTTCGTGTGAAGTACACAAGTTAGATGTATGTAGTTCAATAAATACTTAGATTTAAGGATTAACTCAAAGCCTTTCCTCTCACAAGTAAAAAATACGAGCTTAATCATATAAAGTTCTATGAAAATTATAATAAAATGTATAAGATACTTTTTTATGCAAGATGTTTAATAAAAGATAAAAAATATGTGTTACTATTAAAATGATAATTGGTTTAAGCAAATTTTTATAAACTAAAGGATAAATTTAACATATTGTGTTCAATAACTGGTATTACATCTTGAAAAAAGGCATTATTGTAAATACAATTAAATGTTTGTGAATGTATTTTTTTAATGAATGATGCTGTACAAGCAAATACGCTAATCTGATAAATTATTCCAGACATTCTTGGCATCGTTACATGAAAAAAAATAATGTAATCAAAACTAGTCCATGTAGCACTGTTTGGACAAATTTTGCTCAAATATATTGCAAAATACGTAATAATGTATATTAGATAAAAGACAAAACTATTTTCTTTGAAATTACTAAGCGGTATACCGCAAATCTTGGCAAAATATACAGATTGTCAAACATGATTGTTCATCAACTATTTTGCTTATCGTATTCATTTTCCAATCGTGTTAAAAATGGCAATTTAATATACATTTAATAAATACATAACATTGATAAAAATTTTATTAAATCCAATTGATTATTTAAATCACCAGATTTTAAAACATTCACCTTTTATACAGGGTGTCCCCTCTCAACGGTGGCCAATGGCTAATTTCTAAACCGTTAGTCATAGACATATAGTTCCAGTTGCAAAAATGCTTTAAAAAAGTAAAGAATTGTTTTTCAAGCGATTTAGCTCAAAATAAAACTTTTTATACGGTCCCCCGGTCCTATAAGTGATATTTAGTAAATTTTTCCCACTACTGTAACAAATAATACAAAAAAAAGTCCCATTCCCCTGCGATTAAAACTAACCGAGTAATAGCTGTTTAAAGTTGAAGCATCTTTTTTGCTGCAAATTAGGGGTCAGTCACAAATTTACTGGAAATAAAAATAAATGCAAGATGTAAAGTTTCACATTAAACATTGAGAGTAAAATAATATTTACAATATTATTTTTAAATTTATGTTGATGATTACATATTAAAGCAAAATTTGTACTAGAATTATAAGTAAAAAAATAACAGAAAGTTTGTTAATTTAATTTATGAAAAGCAACAGTCACAAATCGTTACGAAATGACAAATATTTACTATTCTATTCGATTACATAACCTAACAGAATTTGATGTAATCCTGTAAAATAAATAAATGGTACGCACTTAAAATTGTATTAATATTATACTGTCATTGGATATAAATAAGTCTGCAAATTGATCCTCGATCAGATATTTGAAAGTGAGATAAAATTTGAATAGAAATTTTGAGCAAGGAAAAAATAAGTACGAACTTTTTAAGCAAAATAAAGGCTTATCAAAATACCACACCTTTTAAAATAAAATTGCGATTTCCCAAAATTTGATTTTCACGATAAAGAGAATTTTAAAACTCACGTCTTCAACTTTTTTAACCAATCTAGAAGTTAAATAATAAAAATTAACATTACCGTAAAACTTATACGGTGGTAGCACCTTCAGATAAATTGCTTTTAAAATATTTCTTTATCTCATTTAAAATCTTTTAGAAATTGGAACTATATGTCTGTGGCAAATGGTTTAGGAATTAGCTATTAGACAGCGTTGAAAATAGACGCCATTTATAATACTTTAAGCACTTAGTGAACGTTCCCTTAAAGCTCAGTCCAATTCATCCGTATTTAGCTACAGAAAAGTGGTTTAAGTCATGAAATTTAAAGCTTTATAACTCTGTCAATTTTAATGCTATGTGAATGGGACCTTTTTTCTCTTACTTGTTAGAGTAGTGGGGAAAATTTACTAAATATCACTTATAGGACCGGGGGACCGTATAAAGAGTTCATTTTCGTAATTTTTTAATAAAATTTTATTTTGAGCTAAATCGCTTGAAAAACAATTCTTTACCTTTTTTAAAAGCATTTTTGCAATTGGAACTATATGTCTATGACTAACGGTTTAGAAATTAGCCATTGGCCACCGTTGAGAGGGGACACCCTGTATAAACATTTTAATAAAAAATTTTAATAAGAAAGGTGTTATAATAAAAATAAATGACATTGACATGTTTCGGAACCGTCAAATAAGTTCCATAATCATAATAGAAATTTTTTTATATTATGCTTATAGAACGTATTTGACGGTTCCAAAACATGTCAGTGTCATTTATTTTATTATAACATCTCTCTTAAGTAAAATTAAAAATTTTTATTAAAATACATAACATTGTTTCAAATGATTAACAATATTGAAGGAAGCTAAAGTAATGCAACACAATAATGTATTATACGTATATGAAATAAATAAATCAAATTGGAGACTTTTAGTAATTAACAAAATTAATGACAATAGCTTTATTTCCAGTAGTTTGTTATGCCGACGATAATGAATATAAATAATATGTAATCTAAGAAATATAGTATTACACCTATACATATCTTATTGCCCACTGTATAGTTACACTTATTTAAACATTTCCACCCCTGCTTTTACTATGGCAACTATACAGGGTGAGTGATAAGTATCGAAACAATAGGCTATCCCCTTAAGTATTTCAACTAGACACGTACTTCCAGTTGCAAAAATTCATAAAAAAGGTGAAATTTCTGATAAGATAAGTTGCAACTCCATGGGGGGTCTATTTGAAAAAATACGAAAATTAAATTTTTATACGGCCCCCGTAGGGCAAAATTACGAATTAAGAAATTATTTCTTACCCATTCCTAAATTGATCAAAAAAAATTCATCTAAATATCTAAAAATCTGACAGAGATATTAAAATCGGAAATTCTAAAAAATTCGTCACTTACACCACTTTACCATGCCTGTAAAAGAAGAATTTTCTGCCCATTTTCATAGCAAGTGAGGGATCGTCTATATATTATCCCTTATTAAATGTAGATTTAAGACAGTGCTTCTCATTCGGATAAAACAAAGCAGCGTATTGAATTAAATCTAAGCTTGTTTTCAAAATATGTTGGTAGTCTGCGCTGGAGGTCTGAATGGATCAAAATATCTAGGTCAGGTCCCAAACCGACCCGTAGGGGAAAAAGTTCGGCCATGCCTGAAAAAATGTTAAATTCATAACCCGGACCGGTGTGGGAAAATGTTTAAATCATAGCCCGGTTCAGCCGCGAATTTCTACATAGTTTTTTACTTAGGTGTGAGAAAAAATTGTTTCGTATGGAGGAGTTCTGACCAAAAATTATTTTTATATCTTCTCGTTTTTTATATTTATACTTGTATTATTAAAGACGCGCCAAAGGCTGTAATATATTTATTTTATCAATGAATCACTATATGTAAATGTTTTACTTATGTATCGTTAATCCATATTCCATGAGTTGGATATTTTGAAAAATGTTATACATTAAAACCTTTTAAGACGAAATTAACAGATTCCCCTCTCTAGGAGGTGTAATATGGGTTTTTTTCTCAAGTAATATTGTATTTATTTTGCATGGATTAACATATTTTCCGTTTAAGACAGAATTCCACGTTAGCCAGATTTTTTTTTCACTGGTTTTATTGTATTTAATTTTTTAGCCTTTGGATATACTATTCTTAAAAAAAAATGAATTTTATTTTATTATTTATTTATTTATTTATTTATTTTGTAAAATAAAGATTTTAAAATCTATGTGTTTTTCGCCAAAATTTCAATTGAGCCGAATTATAATTATTTTAGGCACGTATTAAGTCAGCCAGAGACAGTGATTTCAATGCACGTTTTGTCGAGACCGGAATTAAAAATTTCATCATTTGTACACCTAGGAAGAAGGAACCAGTCCCCTCCTTTATGAAAAGTACGTTAGGTCCGGCTTGGGCCCAGAATACAGATTTTTTAACATCCTCTTCAGGACAAAAAAAAGCATAAAGTTGTCAGAACTAAATAAAAAAAAGAGACTTAATCTGCATCTTAGAAAAAGCATTCATCTAAATAACTGACAAACGTTTAAGCAGTACACTTCGTTTTTCTGCAAATGATTTTTTCCCACTATTTCTCGTCTTTAAATTATGAAATATTAAGAATTTTTAAAGAAAAAAAGAACTTGAAACGCGTCATTTTTAATTTTTTTACATTAGTTTTGTTTCGGCAAATTTGAAAAAAGTATTTACTTTTGAAAATATGATTTTTTTTAAGTTATATTATTTTTTCAATAAATATTTTTTATAGTTTTAAAATTAATATTAAAAAACAAAAATACTTGACCAAAACTATATCAGATTTTCATATTTAAATAAATAGAAATAAATTGAAATCCGATAAATAATGTAACGATACATAACGATTTTTAATTATCCCTATTTAAACGAGTACTAACCACATGAAACTTTTATAAATTGTATGAGAAATTTTAGGACGTGATTTTCTTAGCAAATTATAAGGCTAACCACCACAAAAAAAGAAAAAAAAATCAAAATTCTAACACAAAAAACAGACTTTTTACGCGTTTTTTAGAACTGTTAAATTAACACTGTTTTTTGAATTGTTCACATTTCAATTTGTGTATAATCCCTTAAAACCTGATGAATGTTTTAAACGGCTATAACTTTACGAATTTTGAAAATATGAAGATGATACTTTTTGTGTCTTATTCAGGATTGAATCAGGAAAGTTTTACTAATTGGAATTTTTATCCTACAGGAGCCGTGTAAAAATTTATTTTTCTTATTTTTTCAAATAGACCCCCCCCCATGGAGGCCCAATTTATCTTGTGAAAAATTTCACCTTTTTTATGAATTTTTGCAATTATAAGTATGGGTCTAAGCGCTATCTTTAAGGAAATAGCCTATTGTTTCAATATTTATGACTCACCCTGCATAACATTAATCATGCACTTAAAAAATTAAAAAAAACTTTTACCGTAATTATTTTTTTCCGGATTCATTTATGGAGAAGTCAATACGAACCGGACCGGATAACACATAAGTTCTCCCTATAAGTAATAAGGATGTTAATTTAGAATATAGAGGTAGGCGGCTACACTGACCCTTACATCACCGAGATAACGACTAAAATTCCATGAGTAGACAGAAATTGGTTGGCATATTAAAATACAGTTAGTCTGTCAGGTCATACCTTGGTGGAAACCACCTGCAGTCCCAATTTCAGACGCTGATCAGTAGATTTATTAGTGTGTTTTACTGCATCCAAAGATATGAAAACATGGAAGACAATGGAAGCTTTAAATGGAATGCTAAATTTACCAGTAAACCACTAAACTCGGGTTTTTGAGGTGTTTTCCCTGAAGATATTATTTTACTAGGCAAACTGGGTTTTAGCTGATCATGAAATTTCATCGAACAAACGATGAAGTGATAATTCACGTTGCCGCATCCCGGTTTAAAATTCGTTAAAAATAATTAATAAAAAAGTAATAATGATTATTATAATTCAATAATGCTTAGCAAAACAATTTTTACACCGTTTTTTCCATTTAGAATATTGCTTTGAATACTGAAAAGTTGTTCCTAGGGATAAGACTCATAAAAAACATTCTTACGATACTAACCATTCCTTCATTGAGGTGCCAACTTATATTGGCAGCTGGTTTGGATCTTGGGGTTGAGCAAATGACCGTGACATTGTCCCCAGAATCTGTTAGACCAGCTTCGATTTCAGGTGAGGTCTCTGGTGGAACTATAATGTAAAAAGATAGAGCACAAATAAATTTAAAGTACAGATTTGAGATTAAAACGATTAATAAGGAATGGGAAGCCATATCAGGTGGAAATAATATTGATATTGAACTGGCTGAGGCGAAAAAATTTTATAGGTCACACTAAATATAATATTTTTTGTTTAAATATTAGAGCACCTATTGCCACATTTGTAAAGGCGTTTTCCTTTACATATTAGTTAATAATTGTTTTCCTCCCTTAGTTAAAATTACAATATTCCCTTAATTTGTAACTTTATTTAATAAGCTAGATTTTTTATTCCCTTTAATTCTATTCATTTACTAACGCCCATTTTTCCTTTAAAATATGACTTCACGTATCTCTAATTCTTTCTTTAAAGCCACAACATACATCTGTTTGTTCATGTAACTGTAAGTATTTTCACATAGTAACAACCATTTAAAGATTTATTTCTAGCCTGTATTTATTCATAGTTAAACGCTATTCGCTTAAGAAACAGATGCGCTAAGTTTGTCTTTTATTTTATTTCATTAGATTTCATTTCCTTTCGGAGCCCGTGAGACTCTTGTTAACCCTAGGTAAAGAATTCAATCCTTGTGGTTTTCCGGTGCCATATACACCCTTTTATCGTTTGTCATTAATTATTTCAAATTTTACACTTTGAGCATTCTCATTGCACTCTATGTAACGGAAATCAAATGCATGTCTCCTATCATCGAAAACGTACATCTGGTGTTCGTTATTGGCTATAAATACCAATGTAATACGCCAAAGACAGTGGTTTTAAAAATTGTATTTTTATCATTCGGCTCTCATCCTTGGTACTGTTATGTGATACAATATTCTCCTACGTTCCTGCGGTCGACGGGACTGACTACCCGTCGACCGGAACCTTGTTACCTGCCTAATGCTCTTCAATAAAAGGATTTTGTGTCAAGAACAACCCATCTCATCTTGGAGGTTTTTTTTGTCTTTTCCTGAACCCGTGCTTACATCACCGATGCGGAGTGAATCGCCCCTATATACATTTGGTGCAAAGTACCGAATTTTTTCTCCAAATAAAAAAAACTACGGTATGTGGACTGCGGTAATAGGCTAAAGATGTTCTTCAATCATTCGAACATTTGACGGTATAACTCCTTTCCGTGTCTCATGACGAATGTTGGATTGTTATCACGATTTAAGAAAAAATGAAAACTATTTCGAAGCGAAAACCTTTTTCTCATTTTCGCCCATTTCTGAAGCGATTGATTATTAATCATAAAAAACTGTTCGCAATATTAATCAAATCAAACGTCGATTTTTACTGCAAGTGACTTTAGTAAAGCCTATTTATTTAACTATTGGGACAATTATGACTTTTCTGCAGTAAGCAATTTCAACAAAATCTGCAATTTATTTTCTCTTCCACTGCAAGTGTGTGACTCAACATAACACTGTGTTATCGCCGGCAACCCTGGAATTCTTCCTGGGAAGCTACGTATTCTTCGCCACTCATCAGTGCCGGACTTATATGAATCATAATGCTCCTTCATGTTTTCGTGAAGAAAAATGAGATAAATTTGTGAATGATCTTCCCTCTGACTATTTTACTACACATCAGTAGTTTAGACCTCTGCAGTTAATACTTTTTAAAGACAGGCTTGCAGCTGATCCTAGATTGACGTACAAAACAGATAGCGCAGCAAAATTAGCAACGACACATGCAGTCGTTAAATGTATCAGTTAATTAGGAAGTTGTGATTTGGAAAAGGAATGCTTTGTTTTATTATTTTTTCGCGCTTCAAAGTGTTTATTCAAATATATATAGAATGAGATTTTAACGATAATATTTAATATAGATTACATCAAGTTTCAAGGCCTTCAGTTTTAATTTTTTTTCTTTCAGCTAAGTTAAGTAACATATTTCTATGGAGATGTTGCGATGTAAATTCATGTTGTGTTTAAAAGACATTTAAAGTCTCTTATTATTATTTATAGAGAGATTTTGGTAAAAAAAGGAAGTATAATGATTCTAGGATTTTACGTTACTTGAAATATGATTTTCCTCTATTAAAACAGTTTCCAGTATAATTTTTGAGGAGATACAAAGTATTTCTTAAAATATTAAGAGTTTTTCTCTCATTATGTAAATTATAGACAGGTATTGACACAACTTAAAAATGGAGCACTTTATTATTTTATTTTTAGATTTTCATTTTCTTCGTGATGTGTTTTTGTTTGTAAAGAAAAACCCTTCTATAAGTTTTTTTACTGATATTAATCTGGAATTTGTTAACTATTTTTATAATAATACACAACGTTTTTGTGCATTCCTTCATGAGATTTCGTACAAAAAATAGAAGGTGATATTACGTTCTATAAAACATTGTGGTACTAATATTTTCAATTGATGCCATTGCATATATTATTTCCTCTTAGAAATTTCATGCCTTTTATTACTTTTAGATATTTTAACAGTTTTCTATATTTTAGCTATTTAAAGGTATTTTTACAATATTTTTGTCTCAAGCTAGTAAACATTTAGTAAATAGATTTGTAGTAGATTGTAGTTCCGTTAAATGTCTTAATATTTAAAGCAGTACATAATTTTTTGTATAATTTGTCACATATTTTCATATTAAAATATATATTTTACATGAATAATTAAGTGTAGGTAAAGAATAATCATATTTTTTAAAAGTGCTCAAAATTGTTTTGCATGACTGTTATTAAATTCTTTCTCAGTTATACTCAGTCACCTATTTTAAGCTGAAATTAATTTTATTCTGACAACAATGATTGCTTATTTTTATTTTTGAAATACACAGTGAAAGGCCACTAGTTTATTGCATTGTATTTTCTTCGTTCTCGAATAATTTCAAGGGTGCGTAAAATAAGTTTTGGTGTTGACATATTTTTTTTCAAATTAAACTGTCAGATTATGTACAGTTTGACTTTAGTCAGTGTGTTGGATTCAGCGATACCCCACCAATTTTACACACAAATTTACATTTTGCAGTCATTATTAGTGAAAGCTATTTTTTTTCAATTTTACACGTGTATCGCTGCATCCTCATACATGTATTTTATTTTACTTGTTTCACTTACAAGCCCCCCCCCCGTAAACGTAAATATTCATTTATTCATTTTAGTTTTTTACCATTCATAATATGCAGGTCTATACCAGTAATCATTTTGGAGGTCCTACATTATTTTTTTCTCCCTATTGTGATGTTCCGGTGAGGAAGGGATATTCTGCGGTGTGACAAACTCGCAATTCAGAAATGATTACTTAATCTATTTCGGTGGCCTTGAATTGCGTGTCGGTTGCTTGCGGTTATACACTCAGCTATGTGCGCTGGTTCGCATTTTTGTGTATAATCGTTTCAGTGCCTTTATTGTCACATTGCATTCTATTCGTTTTTTTCTTCTCTCCAATAACAATATTTTGCGATGCAGTTTGCTTGACTAAAGTCACACTGTCTGTTTTTTTATGAAATAGTTACACACCTTTGCAAAAAAAAGAGAAGAATTTAATCACAAAAAAAAAATAAATAAATAAATAAATAAATAAAATAAAATAAAAATAAAATTTCTCCTCTAGCTGAGATAAAAAAAACTTACTTTGCAATTAATAATTTTGAGACTTGTACACTTAATATATGTAGACACCATCCTTTTCTTGTGGTTTTTCTCTTATACCTATATATGTTTGCTGTGAATTTTTATATACCTACACTTGTTTATGTTTGTTGTATATGCAGGTAAGAGGTGATAATCCCACTTTTATATTTTAAGTACTATACATTTTATTTGTGTATCATACCTAAACACATAATTTTAAATAGAGAGTCCAGTATTGGGCTTCGAGAGTTCAACTTTTGCATCTGTGACATAAAAAAAAGAAGGAGCAAATTAAATTTATTTTTCCTACAGTAGTAAGTTAGCAGTTAGTATTATTACGTAGAGGACAGATTTTAATACACTTCTCTACTTCATGTGTCTTCTAAAAAAATAATAATACACATATTATTTTTCAGTAATAAGTTTTTTCTATTTGATTCGATTTTCTGTCATAACCATTAGATATTTTTTGAGTCCCTTTCACAATGTAATATGAAAGCTTACACACACAGAGAAGATGCTATCTCGTTTTTCCCCGCTTGTTAAACGAAAGATAGTCACAGAATCTAATAAAATCATTTAATTTTTTTACATTTTTATACTTTGGTACGTGTGGCATTTGGCATACCCCTACACAGTACATTTTTATGTATTTGTTCTTTTATTTTGGCAGTCATAAAATTTTTAATTTATTTTGTGTTTGGTCATCATTCACGGCGCTGTTTTCCCGGGAGCAGCAATGTGTCTGATGTTTTGATTTCAGGGTTTGATTGAGCAAGTTGGCCGCTTGCTTGGTCAAAGACTGAAATGGAATTATTTACACGATTTTTTTAATACTTTAAGTATTCACACAACACTTAGAGTAATTTATGGTGGTTTTTTTTTGTTTACATATAGTGCGTTCATAAATTAATTGTGCACAGTGATTGCACATGCATCTAAATTTCTATGCATGAAGTAATTTGTAGGTTTGAATTCCTTTTATACAGGTAAACACACAGGTGATAATTCATTAATTGTACAAATAGTGACTTGATAACAATATTGTTTTTTTCATTTTTTTCTTTCAAATATATGACAGCATATCTTTAAAGTTCATGACGGTGTATAAAGTTTTGTTATTTTGCCTGTTTTGATACATATCATCTTTCACGACGGGATCAGGTAAAAAAAAAACAAAAAAAAAACGGATTTATTTTTTATTTTAGATTTGATGCCTCTTAATAAAATTTTAAATCATTTGCACTTTAGCTTCAATAATATTGTGTATGTAATCATGTTATTTTATTATTATTACTCTTTTGCTAATATGGTATTCGACAGTATATTTATTTCCACATACATAGTAGTTCATTGATGATTTACACGAAACTCAAGGTAGCTGGTTTAGAGTTTAACCAGATCCTTGTTACACTTTACACATTTGTTCATTGAATTTTTTTACACACATACTGGTTGTTTACTATGTTGCCCTATTTATTTTTCATGATTGTATTTTCTTTTTCAGGAAAGAAGGTATATTGTAGTAGCAATTTTATTTAAAAAAAAGCCTTAAAAAAAAAAGTAATGGATTCTTTTTTCACAATTTTTGGATTTGTTGGATAGAATTTATATTAGAAATTCAATGTTTTTTTTCACTTCACGAGAATTTTTTCGTTGCTTTTTCTCATTCACTGTTTGGACATGGTTGTTTTTTTATAACAAAATTACAGCAATATTGTTTTTTTTTTCGTAATTTAACCCTTAACTGGCAGTTTAAACAACGGTAAATTCCAAAACGTAACACAATGGGTTTTGTACTTAGTGTACAGGAGGAACTTTTGTTCATTGAATTTACACATTAGTTCATTGCATTTTTATTCATAGGATATTACACGCGTTGCTCATGATTTGGGTCTCTCAGAACCCAAAATTTTGTTTCACACACATTACACATTAGTTCATCGTTTACAAGAATACTACTTCCTTGTGTTTTCAGTTCTTCGTGTGCACTGGTACTATAGCCCTTTACATTTCGATTTTTTTATGTGAGTTTGCTATGTCAGTTCCTGTTACTTTCACACATAATGATTTCTTTCACATAGTTCATATGATCGTTTACACTTTTGTCAGAAATTTGTTTGATATTTTTTTTGGTCATTTTGTTATTACATACACCGCTCATGTGTTTTGCCAGACTTTCTAAATTTAATCTGTAGTTACGGTTTCAATTTTCAGTTTTCTTCCATACTACACCGTGTTTACGTTCATCCTTTTTGGTAGTGTGCATAGCGGAAATTTGATTTAACAGGACTTTTTCTCATTTTAATAGATGTACACCATGTCAGTTTTTTTTATTACGCTCTTTTATTGTCCATTAAGACATTACACGTGATATACTCGTAAAGTTTTCATTATTTCTGGTCATTTTGTACACAGGTAAACATTTTTTTTTCTCTTTTCATGTTCACATATGCAGCCGCATGCTGATAGTCTTCAGTTATGACACCGAATGGTGTTTCGGGCCGCACTTTCACACACACACATACATCTATTCTTTTGACACTTGTGTACGATTCACATTAACCTGCCTTACATTTTTTTTACACATTATACATTAAATATTTTGAAGAAGGCTAGTTTTCTTACATTTTTTAAAAAGTTCAGGGTTCACCACTGTTTTTTTGCCTAAACTAATTATAACCTAGATCAGTAAACAGACTTTTTGACACAGAGAATCATTGATAAAGTCAAGGTAAATCATATAATTCTGCTTATTTGCTTCTCCTTTTATTGTAGTTATAAAACTTATATGTCACAGAATTCTCATTATGTTTGATTTGTTCTTATATATATATTCAATTTTTATGTGTTATTATACCTTTTTAATATAATTCATGTCTCAAAAATATAATAATAAAGTAGAAGTTGGAATGTAACCAACTCGTTTAAGCAATAAAAAAATTGTTTTGGCTTGAATAGAAATTTCAAGCAATTTGAATTAAAATCTTCTGGAATAATATTGAGTGTGCACACAGAAAAAAAGACACAAGATAATATACAGCTATCCAGAAGTTAACTGCAGTTAAAAAAAAAAAAAAAAAAAAAAAAAAAAAATCGCAAGTTTTACAGGTACCTACTTGCTTTACCATGCTTGTCAGCATATTTAAAAAATTGAGACATGATACCTTTTCTTATTTACTATTTAGTTATTGCATTATTGAACAAGTTATAACCAGGTTTCTCTTTAAAATATGTTTGTTTGTGTTTATCTTTTAACGTTGAGCGGAGACATGTGTTTGTTTGGATTTTTTTTTCTTTTATCTCCCGCGTTTCACGCTTTTTCTTTGTCGGTCGTCGGGGAGATATATGTAAAGGCGTTTTCCTTTACATATTAGTTAATAATTGTTTTCCTCCCTTAGTTAAAATTACAATATTCCCTTAATTTGTAACTTTATTTAATAAGCTAGATTTTTAATCCCTTTAATTCTATTCAGTTACTAACGGCCATTTTCCCTTTAAAATATGACTTCACTTATCTCTAATTCTTTCTTTAATGCCACAACATACATCTATTTGTTCATGTAACTGTAAGTATTTTCCCATAGCAACAACCATCTAAAGATTTATTTCTAGCCTGTATTTATTCATAGTTAAACGCTATTAGCTTAAGAAACAGATGCGCTAAGTTTGTCTTTTATTTTATTTCATTAGAATTCATTTCCTTTCGGAGCCCGTGAGACTCTTGTTAACCCTAGATAAAGAATTCAATCCTTGTGGTTTTCCGGTGCCATATACACCCTTTTATCGTTTGGCATTAATTATTTCAAATTTTACACTTTGAGCATTCTCATTGCACTCTATGTAACGGAAATCAAATGCATGTCTCCCATCATCGAAAATGTACATCTGGTGTTCGTTATTGGCGATAAATACCAATGTAATACGCCAAAGACAGTGGTTTCAAAAAGTGTATTTTTATCATTTGGCTCTCATCCTTGGTACTGTTATGTGATACAATATTCTCCTACGTTCCTGCGGCCTTCGGGATTGACTACCCGTCGACCGGATCCTTGTTACCTGCCTAATGCTCTTAAATAAAAGGATTTTGTGTCAAGAACAACCCATCTGATCTTGGAGGGTTTTTTTTTTTTTTTTTTTTTTTTTTTTTTTTGTTGTTTTTTCTTGAACCCGTGCTTACATCACTGATGCGGAGTGAATCGCCCCTATAACATTGTCGTCTGCTTTATGCTGCAAGAGAATAGCTATTTTATGATATTTTATTCATTAAAAAGTGTAAACAGTTAGTTTTTGATTGGATGGCAAAATTACGGTAAGTTAAAAATAATCCATCTTGCTTATTTCAACCAATATTTTTTATAGAATTAATAATAATCGAAGTAAAGGATTACATTATAAAGATTAATTTTTAGATTTGCGATTGACTTCTTTCACCTGATCAACCACTAGGAAAATGACAATTAAAATTTCTTTATCTGTAATTTTATTGCTACACTGTTAAAAATAAAGGTGACAAACCGGTGCCATTTGGGACCCGGAGGTGAAAAGGCGGTGCCATTTGGAACCCTAGGGTGTCATAGGAGCTTGAATATGTGGTTGGGGTGACGACAGATCTGTTACTGGATGATGGGAGCTAAATAAGGTGCCATGCACTTCGTATTGGTAGCAATGTACCACCTCATCGGGTGACTGGCAATTTGCGCATGCGCTATGACGTGTGTCTTTCTGCTTTCGGTGTCGGCAAGTAAAGTTAACGGGTGTGAGCAAATCAAAACATGGCAGTGTGTAAATTGGCGATATTAATTGAGGACTAATCACTGAACTACAATGAAACAACAATGAGGACTTAACGATACGATTGGCGCGACCAGTGAGCCGGGCAAAGTCTGATTAAAGGTAAGATTTAACTTTATTTTATTTTATTTTATTGTTACGTTAATTTATCGTACATCCCTATATGTGATGTCATAAAAAAAACAGTAAATTAGATTTTTTTGCTAGTATGATTGATTGGTAAGTTTATTATGTGAAGCTGCAAGCTACACTACACTCTCACCAAAATACCCGCTTGCTAATGTTAAACTTATGAGGCAGTTATTTTACAATTTCTCGTTTACATATCAATATTTTTAAATGATTTATCGAGGCCTTAGCTACCGAGTAGCAATTGGAGCAAACTGCTCTAGGCACGGGAATCCTAAGGGCGCACAATTAGAAAGAGCGAAATGAAAGATTGTAAAAATATTTACATATTTTTTCATTACAAATCAGTTATTATAGACAAATCTTGTTGCAATCGGAATATTCTATTACCATTTTACCTTGTGTTTAAATTCAACTGTTTAGATTTAACCCTTAAATGCTGTTAGTGGTCTCAGACACCGTGAGTTTTTCAAGTTTCACAGTTTAACTTGTAATTTTTAGTTTAACTATAGATACTGGTAAATTTGTTTTAGTTTGGAGTCTTATTACTACCTCTAAATACTTTTGAATAGCTGAATTTGATTTATAATATTCTTGTACATAAAGTTTAATACATAAATAGTATTCTGAGAATTAATGTAACATTTTATTCATCCTCAGATTAAATGCTCTGACAGACAGCTCACAGTAGTTATGTAACAATTTTTGTCAGAGCAGTTAAGGTTAAAATATGTTTTTGCGTCTATATACAGTTAAAAGCAATTAATTTTATTCGCGAAGTTTTAATTTTAACCTTTACACGGGATCTCGGACAGCATCTGGCCGGCTTTGCATATATTGTCGGATAGATGCTATCCGAACCCCTCCTGTAAAGGCTAATTCACACCATATTGCAGCTTCACGTAACTTCTCTAATACTGTTTCAGTATGCCTGATTTGTCTTTGTATGAGAGGGGGGAGGGTAATTTTTCATTTAAGACAATTGAATACTTGCAAATCTTAAAGTAATCAAAACTTATTTACAGGGTTTTCATTATTAATATTTTCCTTATTAACCACCATTATTTCCAAAATAATTTTCATAATAAGATTAGATCGGGAGGCGGTAGCCCGGACAATCATTTAGTCTCATTTAAGGATAAAAATCACGGATAAAATCTCGATTTGCATATTAAAAGGTTATTAGTCAGCCAAGTCATACCTTGGTGGGAAATGCCTAAAAACCCGAATTTAGCGATATCTTGGGTTTACCGTTATGTTTTCTTACTCCCATTTCTTCATATTTTCATACTTTTGATTTCATTTTCTTTCAAAAAGGTGAGAAAATGTTAGGGTATTGAATTGAATAAACCTTATGATCTGATTATCGGCTATGCAGATTTACACCCATTTTTAGGTGCGTTCGTAATTATGTAAATACGTAGCACCTATTGTTGTCGCTCAGTCCGTCCGTCTGTCTGTCTGTCTTTCTGTCTGTCTGTCTGTCCGTCTGTCTGTCTGTCTGTCCGTCCGCATATAACAACGCAAAAACTACTCAACCGAATCATTTGAAATTTAAAATGCATAATTATTACATAATTTTGTAGCGTCATTTCAAATTTTATGAAAATCGGATGGATAGATCAATTACAGGGACAATCAAAAGGATTCCGTTACATTGCGGTCAATGGTGGAAAAAGTTTCAAATGCATTTTAATCATTTGAAATTTAAAATACATAATTATTACATAATTTTGTAGCGTCATTTCAAATTTTATGAAAATCGGATGGATAGATCAATTACAGGGACAATCAAAAGTATTCCGTTACATTACGGTCAATGGAGAAAAAAGTTTCAAATGCATTTTAATGGTGTTACACTCATTTGAATATAACAGAATTGACATGAATCTATGAAATATGTACTAAAAATACATTTTGTACAATCTGTGATGCAAAGAATATTTATTATTAAATTACAGGGCCACACAAATGTATTCCACTAAATAATGTTATACGGGGAAACATTGTTTGGGGGGGGGGGTGCTTTAATTATATTAAACTACTTCACATTTTATGAATAATATATACGTTAATGAAGTATAATAAAAATTATTCCCTGCATATTTACAGGAACACAAAGATTTCGACCACTATACTGTATCCAAAGTACGCTCTACTATATCAGCAAGATCTGAATATTTTAAAACTTCGTTATCAGCGAACGCACCTCATTTGCTACGCTTTACGTGCAATTTCCAACTTGTTTTTCGAAAGTATTCTTTCGCATTAAACCTTACTTAGCAGCAGAATTTTATGGTTAAATAAATTAAAATATTTTTTTTTCAATAATAGTAATTTAAGTTTGATTAGAACGTAATCAGTCCCCCCCCCCCCTTTCTCAATCATCAACATCATCCGATATGACAAATTTGTAATCATGAACATTCAAATTATAAAAGGAAAACAATCTGTATTTACTCCACTGAACTTTCAGAATAGTTTACAGAAATAGTGTACGTTCAAAAAATATAGCAATGAATAAAAACTTATATCGTAATTTACACAAATGTGAAATTTTTCTGCAGGTGATGAAGATCTCGTGTTTTAAAGGCGATTTTTGCACTGTCATTTATAAATCTTAAACATTTTTCTAATGACATAATTTTTAACAATCTTTCATTCCACCCGTTCTGAAACAAGACCAATAAACAGGGTTGGCTTTTTACCGGTAAAAACTGGGGAGAAGGTGGTAAAAACCTAAGGATGTACAATAAACTGTTAGCCCTTAAACTGTATTTTAATACTATTGATAAAAATTCTATTTTCATGTAATTGGTGTATTAATATATAATATCTATATAGGGGAGAGTGGGGTGGTGTGGGACTTTTTTTTTACAAAAGTAATAATTTTTTTTTATGTACAAAAAGAAAAATTTCAATTTATAGCATGCAAGGTAAAACACTTTTTAATCCCCCTGAACAATATAGAAACATAACGTGCAAATCCTATTTTATTTTAAAGCGAATGTAAGTTTCAAAATGTGTCTCATACCACCTCATTAAGAGTTATGGGATAGCAATAATAATAAAAAAGCTATAAGGCACAAAATAACCTATAGTGTCGGTAAGATAAACAATCAAACAAAGGTTGTAAGTTGATAATGTATATGCCACAATATAAAATTCCAGTATCTTCATGACTGGAATGAAAATTCAGGATTCTCTGTCATAGGTGTCAATAAGGCCCCACACTAGGCACAGAAAGAGACCCGGATTATAATGTAAAAGTCTATAGGAACGTTCTTTTCAAAAACCTAACTCAAATTTTAGTATTTTTACATGATTTTTTTGAACAAGACAGCTGAGAATGATCCATAACCCGCCTAGTTTTTATTATTTTTATTTTGCTTTTATATTTTTTGTATAACGATAGTTTCAATTTCAGAACCGGTTTAAACCGATTTCGTAAGTTAAAGTAATTTAAAAAAATCTGAAACCAAAACTGAAAAAGTAAAAACTACGCCGGTTGCGGATCACCCTAAGCAATCTTGTGTAAAACAATCACGTAAAAATATTAAAATTTGGGCGAAATATTTGAAAAGAACGTTCCCATAGACTTTGCATTACCATTCGGGTCTTTTTCTGTGCCTAGAGTTGAGCCTTAAATAATCATCAATTTATTTACATTTTGAAGTATGAATGCATGTATTATCAATGTTATAATTAATATATTATCCTCTAAAAATATTTGCATGTTAGCAATTCGCATTATTATTAATTAAAAAAAGAAACTGGGAGCGTCCCATTCCTTCCTTTTCTGGCATGTCCCATTCCTCGCCACTTCCTTGTTTGTGTTAAACTTCTTGTTCAAACAAAAATGCTGCTTTAGGCTTCGTTTAAATTATGGATAATATACAGGGTGTTTCAGCGAAGTGCGGACAAATTGTAAGGGGTGATAGTAGGCATGATGACAAACATTAGGACATAGGAAACCATGGGGCGCAAACGTCTTCTGTAGGAGCCAGGGGGCATCAAAGTTTAGCGTCCAAAAGATCAAGCGATGATAAAACACGGAGAAAAAGGTCGATTCATTTCCACTTTTCGCTGTAAACTTTGTTTATATCGAAAGTTTGTCCAAAAAATTTTTTAAATGGAACTGTCAAAAAATGACGGTAGAGGGCGCTGTAGACTTTGGAGTACAAACAACTACGTTTTACTGATTTCTTTTTTATTCTGTTAACAGTTTTCTAAAGATTGGACCTTAACTTAAATTTTGAGTACAAAATTGGAATCATTCCAAACGGTTAAGATGTGCAAATTGAGCTGTGAACAAGGGGGAGGGGTTAAAACGCTCATAAGCAATGAGCAAAGTAATCGATTTTGTTGCGGTTTGAGTGGAGGTCATTCCCTTAGTAATTGATTTATTCAAAATGACGTACAGTTTTTGGTGCCCTTATTTTTAGATACAGAGCGCCGCCGATACTTTTCCGACATTTCATCGACATTATCCCTGGGTGTTTTACTAACAGACTAGCATACTTGCAGGAAGTGTTAGGAATGTAAAAACTATTTGTAATCGCATGGGAATGTAATATTGGAAATGCTTTGTTTGCAAGTTATGGTTAAAAGGAACGGAAAAATAGCAACAGAAAGAAGCAGAAAATCAGCAAAATTTGAATGTGATACAAAACATTTTAAACAAATACGCAATTCAATACATACGTGGAATTTCACAACTTATTCATTCTGGACGATTCCGATTTTGAGATAAACATTTAAATGAATGTTCAAACTTTGCTAAACATTCAACATAACTACAAATATCTCGTCAAAAAATACTGGTTGTTCATTACTCCAAAGTTTAAAGAACGTTTTGCAATCGCCTTTTGCAGTAAAACCTTACAATAAAATGTTTTGTATCACATTCACCTTTTGCTGATTTTCTACTTCTTTCTGTTGCTATTTTTTCCGTTTCTTTTAACCATAACTCGCAAACAAAGCATTTCCGACATTACATTCCCATGCGATTACAAGTAGTTTTTACAACCCTAACACTTCCTGCAAGTATGCTGGTCTGTTAGTAAAACACCCAGGGATAATGTCGATGAAATGTCGGAAAAGTATCGGCGGCGCCCTGTATCTAAAAATGAGGGTACCAAAACTGTACGTCATTTTGAATAAATCAATTACTAAGGGAGTGACCTGCACTCAAACAGCAACAAAATCGATTACTTTGCTCATTGATTATGAGCGTTTTATCCCCCCCCCCTTGTTCGCAGCTCAATTTGCACATCTTAACCGTTTGGGATGATTCCAATTTTGTACTCAAAATTTAAGTTAAGGTCCAGTCTTTAGAAAACTGTTAACAGAATAAAAAAGAAATCAGTAAAACGTAGTTGTTCGTACTTCAAAGTCTACAGCGCCCTCTACCGTCATTTTTTGACAGTTCCCTTTAAAAAAAATTTTGCACAAACTTTCGATATAAAGAAAGTTTACAGCGAAAAGTGGAAATGAATCGACCTTTTTTCCCGTGTTTTATCATCGCTTGATCTTTTGGACGCTAAACTTTGATGCCCCCTGGCTCCTACAGAAGACGTTTGCGCACCATAGTTTCCTATGTCCTAATGTTTGTCATCATGCCTTCTATCACCCCTTACAATTTGTCTGCACTTCGCTGAAACACCCTGTATAGTATAATGTTCCATAAATAGGGGAACTATTACATTTATACATAAACAAGCCTTAATTATATTAAAAGCAAATAAATCAAATTTAAATTGGATTTTTGAAATAATTTTTTGTTTCATACATTGGCAAGTCTATGCATATCAATATTTTTTTGTAAACTGAAGAATGGATTACCATTGTTTCATCTTGTGTGCGATCGATGAAATGTTTAGAATAATGCACAAAGAGAAAAACCTACTGTCCCATCCCACCCGACTTTCCCCCATATAGCAAAAGGGGAAATAAAGAATTAGCCAGTTCCCTAAAGCTCCTGATATACACTATATGGCCAGAGATGACCGTCCACTTGCGATTTTAGACATTTTGTTAAATATCTAGAAAAATACATGTGGAATTATCCTGAAACTCTCAGTGTATAAACAATATAGTACAGGTCATATATTTCCGTGAAGATTTTTTCCAGAAACTTTATAGGGGACCGCCAACAAATAAAAAATGTATGAATATCTTTTGGATAACCCTATCGAAACTAATGCATCAAAAACGCTCAAACTGTAGATTGTAATTAAGTGGCTTATTGTTATAAAATGTGTTCATTTTTATGTCGATAGCATGTATACTCGTAGAGAAATTAAGGTTTTTATAAAAATACTCCCAAATTTTTCCAAGATTCATCTTAATATAAAATAATAATATTTTCTGAAAATGTGACAAACAACATTGCACATAATATCCTGTAATCAGAATTAAAAAATAATAAAAATTGTATGAAAAATGAGTAGGTTTACTAAATAACTTTTCACTGCGCGTGCGTCAACGATATCAAAATTTTATTTGCATATTATGTTAGCTAAATGTATAGAGCAACTTTTGTGAAAGTTGCAAAATCATAGCTTGAAAATTCTGAAAATAATCGTCAATAGAATCACTTAAAAATCCGTTATTTCCACAATGAAGCAAAAACAAGAGGGGTTGTATCCATATATTCATTGATTAGTGTCAATATAGAATATGCAATACGGAACTTACTACTACATTTGGATAAAATCCCTCATTTTTTTTGCTTCATTTTTGGAACAACGGATTTTCAACTTATTATATTGACGATTATTTTTAGAATTTTCAAGCTATGATTTTGCGACTTTCACAAAAGTTGCTCTATACATTTAGCTAACATAATATGCAAATGAAATTTTGATATCGTTGACGCATGCGCGGTGAAAAATTATTTAGTAAACCTACTCATCTTTCATACAATTTTTATTATTTTTTAATTCTGATTACAGGGTATTATGTGCAATGTTGTTTGTCAGATTTTCAGAAATATTATTATTAAAAAGAATTAATACTTTTTGGATATCTTTTGGATAACCCTGTCAAAACTAATGTAGCAAAAGCGCTCAAACTGTAGATTATGATTAAGTGGCTTATTGTAATAAACTGTGTTCATTTTTATGTCGATAGCTTGTATACCCGTAGAAAAATTAAGGTTTTCTACGAATCCGAAAAACAGACGAGGAGTTGTATCCATATATTCATTGATTAGTGTCAATATAGGATACATAATAGAGGCGTACTAATAAATTTGAATAAAATCCCTCATTTTTTTATTATTATTACTGGTATGGAATACCTGGACATGTTAGGGAAATTCGTTGCTAATCTGGAATAGACACTTTGTTGCAAAATATGTTTTGTAAATATGATTGATAATGTAAATAGTTTGTAACTCTTAATGATAACACAGGAAAAGAGTATCTGAATGACAAGTATGCGTTGGTCATGTAATTTTCTCGTGCTGTCCGAAAATAGGCAATAAAGAGGATAGTGCCCAATTAAACTGATGGCATTGAGCTCGCAGGCTATACATACAACTGTAAATTATACTCTTATTTCAAAGAATAATGCCCTTCCAAAAATAAAAGAAATCAACTGTAAGTTATTAGACAGTGGATTAACTACCACTCCTCTTTATACTTAACCAATGAGCCCCTAAAACTAATCAGGGAAGTGCCTTATCAGAGTGAATCTATTTACAAAATTTGAAGAAAATTTGATAATTCTGCATGATTTCTGCATATTTATATAAATTAAAGGGGGTAGCACTCTCTTCTCCCCCCTTCATATTTAACCAATGAACCTCCAATGCTAATCAGAGAAGAACCTTATAAGAATTAACCTACATATAAAATTTGAAGCAAATCTGATATTATAAAGAGTTATCACGTTACATACAGAACCTGCGGTCACATTAGCTGCCAGGCTTTAATAGTCTTGTGAGCTATAATTTAAATTTTATTTAAATTTTATTCTTTTTTTTTGTTCATCTACCATTTTTACTGTACTTTGATGATACATTTTAATTGGACTGTCTTGTTGTGTGTTTTCCTTAATGTGTTATTATTATTATTTCAGATAGTGAACTTACATTTACAGTACTCACATTACCATGCTTGATACGAGAAAACTTTCCGACACTTTATCATGAAGAAGATGCAGAAATTTCTGTGTTTCAACCTGTTATTGTGCTCCGCAACTCAAGCAACTTGTTAAATTACTCATGCTATGTATTAATTTTATATAAACAGTTAATTGCAAAAACTGATAATTTTATAAGCTTAGTTACTTTGTGGTATGCATTATTTTGGTTGTTTAACGTTAACTATAGCAAAAGCCAATTTAAATTTTTATCATTTTTATTAGATACTTATGTCTTCAAAACTTTCTCAGTGGCATCAGTTCCACAGAGTGTCACGCCTTTGTTTAATAATATTTAATACATTCTTGGTGTTTACAATAAAAAGATTAATTGAACTAAAAGATTGTCTTTTTAATTCAGTGTTTTATTCCTTTCATTATAATTACTCTTTGGATTAAAATTTCAGATGCAATAAGTCAAAACACAAAAAAAATTTGGCAGAAAGTGTTTTGATGTGGATACAGCACTAGAAATCAGCACTCGTTAGTCGTCAAATGAAACTAAATTATAGAAAAATTATTCCTAGTCGTCAAATCTTGATAGCTAGATTTCTTTAACTTTAATTTTTGTTTAGCAAATGCTTTCATTTGTATTTTAGCATACACCCCCCCCCCCCTCTGCACCATGACATCAGCACGTGTCTTAAGAATTTTGAACCTGTCAATAACCTCTAAGTTAACTTCACTTTAACCAATGACTGATAAAACTGGTCCTTGGATATTACACCCCTGTAAACAAGATTTTCTTTTATTATGAGATATTTCTGAATCCTTATATGTTCCTAAAGTAAGAAACTGTATTAAAATTGTTTTAAAATTTTTGTACTCCCTTCCTCAAACAAACAAAAAAAATATGTGTGATTCGGAAATGTTTTACATTCCACACCATAATTGGCAACCAAAGATTCATTTATTTGCTAACTTTGTATTTTCTGATGTACTGTTAGTCTCAGATTTTTTAAAAATTAGCTTATTCCTAGTTATATGTAAAGCTCATATTTTCTTTCTGTGGACATATTTGCTTGATTATCTGTTTGTATGCATATTAGCTTTATAAAAAGAATAAGTTTTTCCAGAATCCAAATATTGTAGTTTAATCAGGTTTAATACTTATGGAAAGTCAGTTTTTATTTTGTTTAGTAAGAAAAAGTGTTTAATAGATAAAATTTCCTCCCCACTTCCCTTCAGTACATTAAAATTAAATATGCAATGCAATATTGTTATTATTAACAGGGTTCTGAAAAGAAATAAGATAATATGAAATGCAGTTGGCACATCGAAAAAAAAAACTGTAGGCATTATTTTGACACCTTACATACAGTTCTTAATTTCTAATCCTGTGTGGATATATGCTATAAAATATGGATTGCATAAGTTCACTATAAAGGTAAGTACTACATATATTGTAAAAATGATTTTTTGTTACTCAATTTCATCTGTGATTTTACCACAACTATAAAATGAACGTATTTTCTATAATTCATTTCATAGCTCGAAGGCTAACTTTCTTGAAGAATTTTAAAGAATATGAAATATTCTTACTAGTTTAAAAGTTATGCAGCATTTATTATATATTCTTTCCTAATTTGTGTTTTACATTTTTTTTAATTAGATACAGCAGAGTAGCTGAAAAAAATATTGGTGCGTTGTTTGACATTGATATTTCACAATTAAAATCTGAGAAATGCTTATTTTAAAATTTTGTAGCATTTCTTCTATTATATGAAAAACTTAATCCTCCGAAAAGTTCACAACAGTCAAAATGATCAACAACTAATATGTTCAACGAAGTGTTGGCCTCATGGAAGCAAAATAATTTTAATGGAACTTCCAGCAGTATTGGGGCCTTCACATGGAGCAAAAACAACATTGACCATCAACACCCATCTGCGTGGATATTTAATAACAGGTGTATTGCCTTCGAACAATCAGATCTTAACTCACTTAACTTCTGTAGAAAAATTAGAAATAGAAAATCCCCAGTTTGCATTGTATGTGATGCGAAATTATCAAGGCATAGAATGATTTAAATCAGAATTATCTGCAGCGGATTGTCAATTCTGTGATCTTTCGTTTTCAAGATTGTGTAAAAAATAAATATCAAGCTAGTGAACAATTTGTTAAAATATTGTTATTTCTTTTATTTTTTTTAATTAAAATATGGCATATATTTTACAGGATATAGCATTTTTCTGTGTCCCCATACTTTTCAGTTGCCCTTTATATAAAATAATGAAAATACATGTCAAACAATATACTATGTGTCAAAAAAGATGGTTACGAAATACTTCTGAAACTATAAGAAAATTATAAAAATATTCATATGAAGATAGATAATTCAATTTGTACTTTCTCTTATTTTGGAATCAAAAAACATCAAATTTTTATAATTTTCCTGCATCTAAAAATGCCCAGTCACAAAAATAGTTACTGGCCCTTTCTTAAATATACCCAAAAAGTTTGATCCAAACATCTGAGTTAGAGGCAGTCAAAAATCATGATTTATTTCATTTTACAAGAAATTCAAAACATAAAATTGAAAATCAGGCTTCAAATTGCATGACAAAGTCACAATATTTGACTCTAACTCAGTGATTTTTAGAGGCAGAAAATAGGTGTAGAGGTTGTGTAAATTTTGCGATTTATTCTAACAAAACCTTTTGGGTATGACTAACAATGCAATAGTGATGAATTATGATTGGTGATTTTGAAATGCAAAGACTGTATAAAAGTTAAAATTTTGTATTTTTCTTAAAATACTCTTCATGTAAATGAAAGTACAATTTGAATTCTCTGCCTTTCTATGATTATTTTTGTAGTTCATATTATCCCTCTCTGAGTTACAAAAATATGCTACAATTTTTCTTTGGACACCTGATAATGAGTTTAAAAATATAATATTCCATCAATCTAAAAGAAAAAAAAAAGACTCAAAATATTGACTGATCATGATAATTTTCCTGCAGAATTCAATTTAAAAATGGGTAAACACTTTGTATTTCATGATTCAAACCACTACAATTTCTTGACAAGCGGGGTGGGGGGAGGGGGGTTGCAACTGTGGGCCATAGATTGTGAATGCTATTTCTCGTAAAATGCCACAGGGCACACTGGATTATGTGTGTCATCCGTTCACCCTCTGGGGCATCCTGGATAAGTGGTATCATTATTCTCCCCTGAGATGCCATTCTTTCACCCCTTAAGGTACCTTGGATGAGGGGTGCCATTACTCTCCCCTAAGATGTGATCCTTTCACCCTCTGAGGCACCCTGGATAAGGGATGCCATTACTCTCCCCTGAGGCGCCATCTTTTCACCCCCTGGGGCACCCTGGTAAAGGGGTGCCATTACTCTCCCCTGAGATGTCATCCTTTCACCTCCTGGGGCACCCTGGATAAGGGATGCCATTATTCTCCCCTGTGGTGCCGTTTTTTAACCCCCTGAAACACCCTGGTTTAGGGGTGCCATCCTTTCACCCTAGTAAAGGGTGCCATTTTAGCTCCTCTAGGGGTGTCACCAGTGAGACAAGCTTTTCACCCCTAAAAGGTGCAATGTGTCACCATTAGTTTTAACAGTGTATTTAATTTTAATGAATTTCACGTTCATTCATTACACAGTATCCCACCGAAATAAAGCACCCGTGATTCCCTATCATAATTGAATACGAAACAAACCCATGAGAACAAAACAAATATATTAAGAAAGTCTGTATAAAAATGCATATTTACAGGGACTTACTCACTCCTTGCCCTACTTGTTCAGGAAAAATGTATAATAAAGGAGGAGGGTGAAAAGTGTCCCGCCGAAATAAAGCAACTACTGTTAATAGCCAATTTATCTGACATGCTTCCCAGTTAAAACTAGTTGGATGTGTTAATCCCGAAATTTTCTTCTACCTCAGAAGTACATTTTAATAAATATATATATATATATATATATATATATATATATAAACGTGGTGACTCAAAGTTACCCGCTATCGAATTTCCTCGAACATTTGACCTAGCCTAATGAGATTCTGGTATCCGAAAAGCCTAAAACGCAAAATTTAATTAATATTCTGCGAAAATGAGCTTAGTAGTGCCTCGTGTTGGGTAATTTATACTAAAACCTAATAAGCATCTATTGATGTCAAGACCTAACAGAATCTGAAATTTGATGGAATTTCATCCATTAGTTCTTGAGATATAGTTATAACAAAAAATTTGCAAAACGTAGCACAGCAACGCCATATGCCAAAACGTAAAAAAGCGTCTAATTATGTTATGATGTAAAATAATCTGAAGTTTGATGAAATTCTGTGCATTAGTTCTTGAGATATAGCTAGCTTGAAAAAAACCGTGTAAAATATAGCATAGCAGCACCATCAGTTGAAGGATTTATAACAAAACGTAATCATCGTATAATTATGTTATATGTCATTTTGTAACAAAATCTGAAGTTTGATGCAATTCTGTGCATTGGTTGTTGAGATATAGCTATCGGAAAAATCGTGCAAAATGCAGCATACCTGCACCACCTGTTACAAGGTTAATACCAAAATGTAATAAGCGTATAATTATGTTATATATTCTTGTGTAAAAGAAACTAAAATTTGATGAAGTTCTCTGCATTAGTTCTTGTGATATATCTATCGCAAAAATTGTGCAAAATGTAGCATAGCAGCGCCACCTATAGGGCAGTTCACACCAAAACCTTATCAGCGGCTATGTATCTCATGGTATCGCGGAATCGGAAGTTTGGTGAAATTCTGTGCATTAGTTCTTGAGATATAGCTATCATGAAAATCATTAAAAACGTGGCATAGCAGCGCCACCTGCTGGCCAATTTACACCAAAACTTAATCAGCGTCTATGTATATCAAGGGGTCACAGAATCTGAAGTTTGGTGAAATTCTGTGCATTAAATCCTGAAATATAGTAATCTTGAAAATCCTGAAAAACGTAGTATAGCAGCGCCAACTGCATGCCAATTTTCACCAAAAACCAATAGGCACTAATTCATGTCAAGGTCTAACTGAATATAAAATTTTATTAAATTTCGAGCATTAGTTCTTGAGATAGAGCGCCCACAAATTTTTTGCCACATACAGACAGACTCACAGACAGACATTTTCTAAAAATAGTCAAAACGTGTTCAGAACCTTCTAAAACGTATAAATCCGTCGAAAACCGGAAGTCGAAAATTTTCGTGAATCCTATACTTTCTTGTTGTAAAGATAGAAAAAAGTAAAAATCAGCAGAAAACTTAAAAAAAAAAAAAAGATTTTATAGGGATTTTGAAGGTTTCTACAGGTATTTTGAAGGCAAATTAAAAGTGCAGGTTTATTTGCGGGAATTTGCTGTTTATTAAAAGATTTCATGCAGACATTTTTCTGACCACCAAATTACTAATCGGGTTTTTTGAAGGTCACTTCAAGTATTTTAAAGGAAAATGAAAACAAACAAAATGCGCAGATTTTTAAAGGTTGTATAGGGGCTTTTATAAGCAAGTTAATGGCTTTCAATTTACCTTTAGTGACTTAGCTGATTTTTGATAAATATACTTTAGATATTTTGAAGGAAATTATAGACTTCAATTTACTTTTAGTGACTTACTGACGTAGTGAATGTTTACAATCTCTTAGTTCAAGCTTTCGTTTTGTTAAGTGCGGACGTGTCCCAGAAATGCTCTTCAAAATGCAAGAATAGGCGCAACCCACGGCCTCACGACGGGGCCATTCTATTGATTTAGATGCGAGAATATCCCAGCTACATTTTGAGGTAAGTTGCATGTTTTTAGAAAAATTATTAATTAAATTATTAGTAATTAATTATCACATCACTTTGCCAGTTAATTCTATCGGCCCTTGTAGATACTAAGTTCTACAATTCTAAGTATTTAATAGCTTAAACTCTTAATTAAAAATTCTCAAATCATATAAAAACAATCTCCATAGTCTAATTTTCAATCAAGATTAATTTATAAAAATTTTCTCATAAAAATTCTCGCATTGATTAAAGTTTTATTATTATTTCTTCCAAATTAATCTAGAACCACGTGTTTGAATTCGAGCGAAATAAGGCTAAGATCAGCCTAATGGGGATAAGTATTAAGATATGTATATCCAAGATAGCGTCCCGTTCACCCCTGCCGGCAGCAAGTCAGACCCCGTAGCGACCACGTGGAATTTCTGAGCTTTGAAAAATATCACAAGTTTCTAAAACTTCAAAACGATACACCAGCCTCAAATGTAACCAGTAATTACATATTGTAGTTGTATGCATTTATATAAAAAACTTTAACTATTTTCTCCATTTTTCATGTTTTAATTCTTTTTAAACTGTTTTAAACTTAGATTATTTTTCGACTTTTTATTTCACTTTTTCGCAAAAATATTTTTTTTTTCGAATTTTTAGATTAAAACTGGAAAATTGACTAATTATTGCAGATAATTAACGATTTTAATTAATTTTCTTTAAAATTAAGATTTTTTTTTTAGTACGGCATTTTCGTTTTTACCGGAGGTCGGCATGATTACGCCGCACCCACCATACTATCCATCCAGCCGTAAAACACTAATTTCTAATTATCTCATTAATTAATTAATATTTCTTCTTTTCCGCCAGGTTCCTAAACCTACTACTACAAAATTAGGGGGAGGAGGGGTTATTGTTTATTTTGAGAACAACTGAAAAATTAGCAATTTAAATCTTTGTTTTCTCACATATGCAGGGAAAATGCAGGTTTTTTACCTTCAAGAAACCTTAGTTCCAAATACCTGCAAAATACCTGAATAATTAACTTTCAGGGAAAATGCAGGTTTTTTACCTTCAAGAAACCTTAGTTCTAAATACCTGCAAAATACCTGAATATTTTACTTTCAGAGAAAATGCCGGTTTTTTACCTTCAAGAAACCTTAGTTCCAAATACCGGCATATTACCTGAACATTTTTTTAAGGTTTTTTGCTGATTTTTTTACTTGGGTTTTGAATGACTTTGAATATACAATGTGGCATACCATTTACCATTCTGGAAGACAGCATCATCAATATTATACCACGGCTCAACGATAGCGGTCTTCAGTTCAGCCACAGACTTGAAATGTCTGCCGTTAGCATTTACAGCTCTACTGAGGATACCTCACACATTTTCTTAGGGATTGAGATGAAGGTACAGGGCAAGTCATTCCATTACATGTTCCCAGTTCTCTAAAAACCATTTCTAGGAGATTTTAGAAAATGTTATGCGGACATTTTTCTTCTGGAAAATCCAATTTAGGCCACCGATTCTCTCTGCAATTAGTAATAAATGGATTTCTGGTAATTGTTGTCAATTGGTAGCCTACTTGCTGCCAGAGTGAAAAGCCATATTATGTTTATCTCCATACCCAAAGCCCCGCAATACTATTAATAAGCCTCTACCATACTGCCTTTTAAAGAAAACTTCCTCGACTATCCACATGTCATGCGAGTAGAAAGCAAGGCTCTCTGAGTCCTCCAAATTAATTTTCTTTCTCATCTGAGATTATAAAAAGATGCCATTGGTACTTCCAGGTTGTGATGATTTGGCCCCAACTACTGTGCTTTGCTTGTGGATACCTTTCAAAATGGGGTCGCAGATGGAGGCTTATTAATGATATTTGGAGGCTTCGAATATGGTGGTAAACTTAATTTGTCTTTTCACTCAGCACGCATGTAGGATATTAATTACCAAGAAATGCTAGGAATCCATTTTCTGCCATTTGAAGAGAGAATCGGTGTCCTAAGTTGTATTTTCCAGCCAGAACAACGTTCCCATAACCTTTAAAAAATCCTTCTAAGATTCGTTTTTGGAAAATTGAGTGTATAGCATTGGATGCATTTCTATGTACCCTTATCACAATCGCCAAAAAATGTACCACGTGTCCTCAGTAGACCTATATATTCCAATGGCAGATAATTTATGTCTATGGTAGAATCGAAAGCCTACATCATTGTAGCCCAAGATAATATTGATACTACTGTCTTTTAGAGATTGCTGATTGCTGTTACATATCGTATATTCCAAGTCATCTATAAACATGCCCAATATATTGACTATCAACAATAGTGGCTTTATTTTGGAAAGACAGCCCCCCCACTTTTTTTTAATTCATGCATTTTTTTCCTTTCCATGTGGATAAGGCAGTGAGTTATTCCTTGTAAATATGTACAGGGTGTCCAGTAAATGACTGACCCATTTTGAATGTAAATAAATAAATAATAAAAAACGGTTTGAGATAAAAATGCACGGTTTGCTGTATTGTTATCAGAAAATGGATAAATTTGTGAAAATGCACTTTCTTCAAATAGTTGGAATTTTGGCCAACAGATGGCGTTGGCGGCAACAGGCGGCCGAAATTCAGACAATATTCTAGTTTTCAAACGCATGAGCTTTTCTGCTGATTTTGCAGAGTCGAATGTCAGTTGACATGCTGAATCGACTCTCGACTCACCTACAGAAATAGAGTTTGTTGAATGGAAAGATATTCAAAATAATATTTATGATTAATTAACGTCTATTATTCTTAATAATAACCAGCGAAACATACTTTTTAATAAGCATTGATTTTTCACATTTTTACCATAAATAAATTGTATTGAAAAAATATTTTTCTAACCAGTTAACTGATTCTCTTTTTATGTATAATAAAGTGAAATTATGGGATAAACACCGTTTTTTTAAGTTAAAAAAATTGTGATATTTAATCTAAACATTCCTTCCATTAAATAGCATGAAATTGTATTGAAAAAAAAATTTTGATTTCAAAAAGCTTTAAGTGATGGATCAAGCAAACTCTTCTTGCCTGTACCATGTGCAGTGAAATCATTTAAGTGGTTAAAACAGTGGTGCGCAAAAATTGTTGGGACAAGTTCCTTGTCTAAAAAAGTGCTGTTAGTGACTTATAAATCGGTACATAAAATTATAATAAATCTTACAATGGAGGAATTCGTTTGTAAGAAATCCTGTTTTAAACATAAAAAAATATTGATTTCGACGGAGAAAGTAACATACGAAACCACTTGCTAAAACGAAAATCTGCCTAAAACGACATATTGTTAATTTTTCCGAAAACCAAATTCATCACCATATTATTGTCATATTTTGATATTTAAAATAAAAATATAAATTTTATTTGGAAATTTAGTATGAAAGACACGAGAGATTTTTAGATGACTTTTACACACACCTCTCCCTTTCCATCCCACCGAATGAAACACATCTACACTGAAACAAAAGAATGTTTATAAAGAAAAATATTTGCATCGTACCTGTTTTATATCCTGCGAGTTACCTGTTTTCAAAATTTCATTACAAAGAGCATCATAGATCCTGAAATATGCACTCATGCCCATAAATTAAGGATAATGCCAGTTCCAGCAAATGAAGGTACAGAAACAAAACAAACGTGACTTATTTGTCAAGTCCATGTATATAAAAAAAAGAACAAAAAAGATGGTACATGTATGATAACATTCATAAAATCAACAATTGTTGCTCCCCAGAACAATTACAAAAAGTACCCCCCCCTTAAAAAATTAACATTATATGGTTGGTATGGTTGTTAATAAATTGTATATCCCCAGGCGATGAAATAACAGTCTGCAGAACGCCCAGGTATGCTGAGTGTCAAATTATCAAGCTGATCTTGAGGAAGATTTTTCCACCCAGCAAGCAATTCTCTCCAAAGTTTCAGTACAGATGTAGAATTTGGGTTACGAGCTGCAATCCGACGTCCAAGCATATCCCATACATGCTCTGTCGAATTTAACTTGGACGAAAATGCTGGCCAATCCATATGGGTGATATCCTCAGGTTGAAGGCATTCATTTACGATGTTTGCTTAGTGAAGACAGGCGTTATCATCCATAAACTCAAATTCTGAGCCCATGGCATCCCTAAGCAAGCGTACTTGTTCCGGAATGATGTCCCGATAAATTTGACCTGTCATGGTTCCAGTTTGAACATGTAGATCTGTTCTGGAGCCCAGTATAATTCCACCCCAAACGAGCAATCCTGCACCACCGTAACAATGTCGTTCAATGATGTTGTCTTGGTGGTAACGGGTGCCTGGCACTCTACATGTGAAAGTCCGACTTGAATCAGACTGCAAGCTAAACCTGGACTCTTCGGAAAACATTACGCAAGCCCACTGTGACTATATCCACATTGCATGTTTTCTACTCCAAGCTAACTACAGGCGACAATGATTTGCCGTGAGCGGAATACATATAACAGGTCTGCGAGCATATATACCAATATATCCCAACCGTCTGTACATAGTTTACCTTACGACAGTCGTACCCGTGGCTGAAGATAGCTGAGGAGACAGGTCTGATGCTGTGCTCCGTCAGTTTCTTTTGACAGTTACTGCCAAATAACGGTCTGATGCTGTGCTCCGTCAGTTTCTTTTGACAGTTACTGCCAAATAACGGTCTTCATTCGTAGTTGTAACTCGGAATAACCTCTACTGTAACGTCTACTGACATTTCCATTATCTTGGAATCGTTACCAAAGTCTAGAGATTATACTTTGGGCAATTCCAAGTTCCTCGGATACTTCCATTTGAGTACGCCCACATTCCATACGGCCGATAATTGTACTACGTAAAATATCATCCACATGCGTCATCTGTGCCATAACAGTTCGTTTTTGGCACTTAGAAGATTAGAAAATGCTTCCTAACAGTTTCACTTCTTTGCCCCCGTTCCTCATATACGTCTCTCTCAAAATTTCATCATTGTGACGTACTATCGGCGCCATCTGGTGGCTTACAGAAATTTGCATATTTGTCTTGAAGATATGTGTGATGAATCTGCAAGGGAAATTTCACTTTAGAGTTTGATTTCCATGTGAATCTGAATTATCATGTGATGAATTATCATGAATGTGAATCTACTCTACATGACGAAAGAACGGGAAAGAATTTTGAAAATTCCGCTTGTATCTTATTTGAAACAAGAAACATTAAAAAAAAAAGATTCGAAAACTTTTTAAAAATTACATATGAAAATCACCAATGTTCCAGTAGTTTGGTAATATTTATATTTATAAAATTCAACTAAAATTAAGTAGAACTATAATAATTCTATCAGGATTTAGAATCTATGATGCTTTCTGTAATAAAAGTTTGAAAAGGAGTGACTCTCAGGATATAAAAACAGGTAAGTCTCTTAAAAAAAAAAACTACCTTCCATTTCTGCGTACATGTATTTGCAGTGAGGAAGAGGAGAGAGAAGTGTTGTGTGTAAAATACATCTTAAAATTTCGGAAATGTCAAATATCAAAATATGAATATAATATAGGGATGATTCGCTTTTTGGAAAAATGAACAATATTTCGCTTTAGACAGATTTTCGTCTTAGCAGGCCCTATGCTACGTTCTTCGTCGTCGTCATTAATTTTTTATGTTTAAGACAGGATTTGTCATAGACTAAATGTAGACGAACCTTTATTCTAAGGTTTAATATATTTTTATGTTTCCATTTGTAAGTCACTGCCCTGCTTTTTTTAGGCTGGGAACTTGCCCCAACTCTATTTGCGTACCACTGTTTTAACAACTCAACTGGTATGCCTGTATGACATACGGAGAAGAAGAGTTTACTTAATTCTTCACTTAAAGCTTTTTGACACCACAAAATTTTAAAAACATAATTCTTTACAATTTAATGAAAGAAATTTTTAGATTAAGTATTACGATTTTTTTAGCTTAAAAAAGCGGTATATACCAAATATTTCCAATTTAGTTGCGTGAAAAGAATTAACCGGTTACAAAAATATTTTTTTCAATACAATTTTTCTATGGTAAATGTGTGATAAGTCAATGCTTGTTAAAAAGCATGTTTTACTGGTTTTATCTTAATAGACATTGTTCAATCATAAATATTATCTTAAATAGCTTTCCATTGAACAAACTCTATTTCAGCAGGTAAGTCGAAAGTCAATTCAACATGTCGACTGAGATTCCACTCTGCAAAATGAGCCGAAAAGCTCATGCGTATGAAAACTACAGTAATGTCTGAATTTCGGGCCCCTGTTGCCGCCAGTGCAGTTGTTCGAAATTTGAAATATTTAAGAAAGTACATTTTTAAAAATTGATTGATTTTCTAATAACAATGCAACAAACCGCGCATTTTTATCTCAAACCGTTTTTTTTTGTTTACATTAAAAATTGTCATTTACTGGACACCCTGTATTTCTATATAAAATTTCTTATTATATTTGTTTCGTTCTCATTGGTTTGCTTCCTGTTTCAATTACGGTACAAAATCACGGTGGCTTTGTTTTGGGTGGGACATATTATGTATGACATTCATTAAGGGTTCTAGCGATTATATTATTTTACTTGTAAAATTTAAAAATAAAGAGATAAAACTCTGACTATATTTGATCAATAACTGGGTGCGTCACCATAGGTATTTTAACGTCACTTTAACTAAACGTTTTCAGAATAGAGAATCAAATTACAATGATAGTTGTTACATATAGAACTAATAGGCAACATTAAATAAAATATAAATGTCTTCGTTTGACATTCAGGAAAAATACACCTCAGGGCATAATAAGAAAACTGAGTTGTTTCCTTTTTACTTTATTTAATTGTAACATTTATATTGATGTGTAATCCTGTGAGGGAATTTTTTAATTTGTTCTATCTGTACTTTAAATATTTTTATTCCGTTATTTTCATTTTTAATCCATGTAATGTTGAGCTATTAGAATGTGGAACCTCTGAATAAAGATGATCTTCGAAATATAACCACTTTAACGTGCTACCCCATGTGGCCACTATTCAGAGGCGTTACTAAAGTTCATGAGGAATCGCAACATATACATTTTTTAAAAATTGCAATATAATAATGATTGTTAAAATTAATTTAGTAATACAAGTTAATCGTATTTTCTTTGTAAACTTAGAACAAATTAATGTTTCTTTCTAAGATTATCATTTGGACCAACATAGATTTCCTTCAAAATCTCTATCACTGCATTTAAAGAAAAATAAATAGTTTTATAAAAATCAAGTAATAATTTCATAACCACCTGTCGATATATTTAACGATATTCCTTTTATTTTAAAAGACACACAATTCCTTACACAAAAATCCTTAAAAAATTTAGCTTTTAAAGAAAAAATATGGCCCATTATCATTACTTAAAAAATGGATATACAAGGACTGTTGGTTTAAATTTAAAAACTGATATTTGCATAATTAATTTAGATTCTTGACGCCAGATGTTCTACGAATAAGTTAGATATTAATTTGGAAATGTAGGTTGTAAGATAATGAAAAATTATTCTTTCATATAATATTTTAATTGCGTTTATTGTTTTCCTATTTTAATTTGTACACAAAAAATATTGAGTTAATTAAAATTGAAAATTTTAAATTATCTTCTTCCTCTATCTGATTACCTATACATCTCCATATCTATATTCATTTTCAAGGACCTTGGTAAAAGCTTTAAGCGGTAATAAAATACAATTAAAAACTAGTCGAAAGCGCCAATCCCAAAACATTCTTCTATCTCATATCTATATTCATTTTCAAGGATCTTGGTAAAAGCTTTAAGCGGTAATAAAATACAATTAAAAACTAGTCGAAAGCGCCAATCCCAAAACATTCTTCTATCTCATATCTATATTCATTTTCAAGGATCTTGGTAAAATCTTTAAGCGGTAATAAAATACAATTAAAAACTAGTCGAAAGCGCCAATCCCAAAACATTCTTCTATCTCATATCTATATTCATTTTCAAGGATCTTGGTAAAATCTTTAAGCGGTAATAAAATACAATTAAAAACTAGTCGAAAGCGCCAATCCCAAAACATTCTTCTATCTCATATCTATATTCATTTTCAAGGATCTTGGTAAAATCTTTAAGCGGTAATAAAATACAATTAAAAACTAGTCGAAAGCGCCAATCCCAAAACATTCTTCTATCTCATATCTATATTCATTTTCAAGGATCTTGGTAAAATCTTTAAGCGGTAATAAAATACAATTAAAAACTAGTCGAAAGCGCCAATCCCAAAACATTCTTCTATCTCATACATGTTTATATTTCAAAACTTGCCATCACTATGTAAAAATAAAATAACATTCCATGCCCATCATGAGGATGGTAAAGGTGTATGGAACGTTCGTTGAAGTGAATGCAATTAACAATGAAATATACCGGGTGTCCCAAAAATGACTGATGGATTTTTAAATTCAATAACTTGCAAATGTTGACAGCTATTTAAAAAATTTTTGCAGGAGGGTTATGTATAATGTCAAGAGTTTTTTTTACCGTAATTTTTTATTTTAGTTTGCATCTCAAACATAAGATGGCGCTGATGGAGATTGAAGGCCAGGTGATCAGTGTTGAGTGAAGCGTCGACCTGGCCTTCAATCGCCGTCAGCGCCACCTATTGCTTGAAATTCGAACTAAAATAAAAAATCACGATAAAAAACCCCTGACATTATACATAACCAACCTGCAAAAATTTTTTAAATAGCTGTCACCGTTTGCAAGTTATTGGATTTTAAAATCCATCAGTCATTTTGGGGACCCCCGTTAAATATACACTGTAAAAAAATTAAGGAACTTTTCACATCTGAAGCGAAACGTTTATTTCTGAATAGAAATTTCAACTTTCATTTTATTCCGTTTTGAATACGGAAATCTTCCCGCTACTATCCTTATTTTCAGTTGTTATCGTTATTAAATTAAAACTTTTAATTCTCAAAGTGAATCTGTTTGTTTAAGAAAAGGCAACTAGTTGCCGTTTCCGAAACGAAACCTACGCAATTTTTTTTTCTTTTACAGTGTAGCATTGTTTCAAACAAACCATTGAGTTTCAAAACCCTCTTAAACTGATCACGAACAAAAGTTCTCACACAAACAATATAAAATAAACATGTATTATTCAATGCACACACAAGTGTAATAAGAATCTATTAAGGATGTATTGTAGAAATGTAACACAATATTAAAATAGACAAAATAGCATGTATTTATTTTTGAGATATAGCTTTTACGACAATCGTGAAAAAATCAGCGTAGCAGCGTGACTAGTTCTGCGATTTACACCAAAACTTGTTCCGTAACAGCTAACGTCAACGTCTAACTATATTTGAAGTTTGATGAGAATCGTGTCTTAGTTCATGAAATAGAGTTATGCAAAAATAATAATGTAAAAGGCTGTAATGCAATGAGTTATTCCGATACAGCAGCACCACCTATTGGGCGATATATATCCCTACACCACATCAGATTATTATATCATGATATAACTAATTCTGGAATCTCCTTAAATTATGCAAATTAGTCTTTGAGATGCAGCTATTGCTGAAATCGTGAAAAATGCAGCATGGTAGCGTTACTTGTTCGGCGTGTACCAAAATATAGAAAGCCAAAACTTAAGTCAATTCGTAACTGAATCTGAAATTTGACAGAAATCTGTGCATTAAATTTTCAGATAGAGCTATTATGAAATTTTAGAAAAATACAGCATAGCAGCGTTGCTTACTAGGCAATAAACACCAAACACAATCTTAAGTTTAGTGAATTTCTTAACATTAGTTCCTGAAATAGAGTAGACACAATGTTTTTTTCTTTTGCTCGCAAACCGACATTTTATATAAACTACGAAGTATTCATCAGGACCTTCTAAAATGTATAAATCCACTGAAAAACCGGCAGTCGAAGTTTTTAGGAATCAAATATACTTTCTTCCTGTAACATTAGAAGAAAGTAACAAAACACATCCCTATTAGAATTTTCAACAAATATTTTGTAGATGCGTTTGTTTCACAATTCGACTTCATAACTATTTGTTTTTATTATGCTACTGTAAAATTTTCATAACTAAGACAGTTAATAAAACTTGAAATTTACAAAAATTTCAAAATTGTCTTGGAAAAATTCTTTAAAATTATCTTGAAATCAAGGATTTTAAGAGGGATGTCCGCATGTCTTAAACGCCTTTTAATCCACGCTGTTTAAATCTATATTCATACGTGTATATCAGTTTAATACACATTCATTATTTTTTGCTTAATTTTCTCGCGTATGGCTAATGCATCAGGTAAAGTTTTACGATCGAAGTACGCATTGCAGAGTTTGGAATTTAAAAAGTTAATTTATGAATAATTCATATCCGTAATAATTGTAAATACAATATATGCATAAAAGAATGTTTCAGTTATAAGTTTTACTAGTATCAATTTTAAGTATTGTAGCGTGTTGATTAAAGACCATAAATAAAACGTAACTCAAACAGATTTAGATAAGTGCATTCGTGATTGCTGCTTTCTTATTGACTCGCTTGCAGTGGCACATGCACAAAATAGAAACTCCTGATCCTAAAGCACTATTGTTCAGATTAAGATTTTAAAGCCATTAGGCCTTACATTTTTTATACTTTTAGCTTTATAAAAGATCGTGTAAATATTCCATCGCTACTAAAGGGTTTTCAGATTCCAAACACTTATTTGAATAGACTGCTTTCCATTACTCCAGATTTATTAACCGAAATCTGGGAAGAATTTAGACATTAGGTTTGATGCGTGCTGTAAACTACTGCCAAGTGTTTCGAGTAAATTGGAGCTCAAAATTCTTTGGACGTCATTATTTTAAAACGAATTCCTTCGTCTTTTCTAGAGATAAAATTATCTGCAATTAAAGATGAAGAAATAAGTTTTAAGAAATTAGTGGTATCCACTGCATATTGAGTCTTTATTTGCACAGGACACCTTAGAATACTGTTAGAATATAATGAAAAAACTTATTTAGAACAACTGTTAAGAAAGACTAGGTTAATTTATCTTGAAGTATGATTTGTTCAAAATAGTCTAAATTAAACTCTTATAAAATACCATTGAAATAGGGGCATTATTTTACGAGCACTGTATAATACACTTTGAAAAAGACACATGTTTCTTAATTTAAGAAAATGTTCCATTATCAAGAACAAAAAAGATAACGTCTTGTAAGACATCCAAGATTTCGAAAAGCTTTCTTTTGTCTTTACAAACCTTACAAAAGAGTTTATCTTGAAAATTCAAAGACAAATTTATAAAGATAAATTTTTACTAACAGCCCGTAGTATTTGAAAACGTTTCTTAGTTGATTTTGCATTATATTAATGAGTTCTCTCTGCCTAGAAATCCGGTTTTTCAGATGCTATAAGGAGGCTATAATACTTTCATATTCAGCAAACATACATAATTAAAAAAACATACAGAATTAAAAGCATTAACATCAAAATAAATATTTTTTTGTTACTATTGTAAATTTGAGTTATGCAACGGAATATATTTAGTCATGGCCAACTAGATCCATACGCCATTCTATTTGACATTAATGTAAAAAGTATCCCGTCAGAGGACTCTGCTACCCTGCCCAAGTTATTCTGACCAATCGTGCATACCCTGACCATAACAATGACCATATGGAGAGAACAGAAATAAGCTTATTCAATGCTCATTTTGGGCAGGGTTTGGGCCACGCGGCCCAATGAAATGGTTCAGGGTTTAATTCTGTATCTAGCTTCACCTTTTTCGGCGGTTTTTAGCGAACTGCGAAGACCGTTATATATCTAGTTGGCCATGGTTTAGTTGAGGGCTAATAGTATCCTTGACCCCTATTTTCTGGGAAGAGAGAACTGATGAATGCATAGTAAAAGCTATTCTAAAACGTTTCCGAAATTGACGGTTAACAAATAAAAACTTACTTTTATAAATTCTTATTTAAATTTCGAAAATAAATTGTTATCTGAAGTTTCTATTTCCATACGTGTAATCATAAAAATAACAGAGGATAGACGTTTGAAGTGGAGGGTATACGTTTAAGGCAGAGGGTATACCCTCATAGTGTGTATACAATAGGTTTCTCGAAAAAAAGGTAGGGTAACATCCCCAGTAATTGGCACATTAAGAATTTGTCGTTAAACTTACTTAAATTTTCATTACAAAGAAATAAGCTATTTACTTGGAAATATTTTTAAATCAAAGAATGCATATCTGTGCATCTACTTTGCCCACTAAAAGCAAAAAAAATTGAAAAAGTATTTTTATAAAAATATATTTATAAAAAGTTGCTGAAATCACCAGTAATTGGCACCTAGAGCACCAATGTATGACACCTTGTGATCCAGTAATTGGCATATGTTTATATTTAAAAAAAACTTTACATTTTGCATTGGGTTTAATCGTTTTAAATTAATTTACTGTAGATGAAGATACCATATTTCATGTTTTTGAGAGTAAGAAATCAGCATATTAATCTGAAATGTGAACACTTTAAAACAATACAATATACTTACATTAATACCCAGTAATTGTCATGCTGTCCCCAGTAATTGTCATATGAAGCTTTAATGGATTCCAATTACTGATAAAATTTATATTTTCAAATAAAAACAAATGATAAACAAAATTAGTCTATAATTTTAATAGTACTTCCAAAATAAATGGTTTAATCTCAAATTCCTTGCGAATTCCTTGTAATTGGAATAGGTGCCAATTACTCGGAACTAACAAAATTGAAGCACCACTAATTGGCAACTACCATTAATTCAAAAATCCGAATATTTGTGTCGAAAATACTTTTACACAATTAAAGTACCCTTTTTAACTAAACAAAACTGTTGTCAATTAAAATTTAAAATATATTATAAATCAGATAATAATGAATTGAAAAGCATGCCTTCCTTAAGCCAAAGAACAGGAATTTGCAACAAAATGGCTAATTTGATACAAGCCAGATTTGTTTCTCTTTCCTAGGTTCTGTTGTCAACCTGTAAAATAAATCAAAGTTATAATCTTTAACGTAAATGAGCATATAACTGATATATGGTCTTGAATTTTTAAAAGACTGGATATATATCTTTTTTTAGGACATGTTTGTAAAATGTGCCAATCACTGGTGCATGCCAATTACTGGGGGTGTTATCCTATACGATGTTTTATTGAAAATTTAGAAGATATACGGCTTATACACCCGTATAGCCTCCATTACATCCCTGAACTTTTAAGAACATTAAGTGACTTGGAAGTGGTTATAGAATATTTTTAATCATGATTATAGTCAATTTTAATTAATTTAGAAACAAGTGACTTATTTTACAGTGTACAGTATAATATTACACTTCCTCAGATTGATTAGTTTAAATTGATTACTACTGTGGCAGTAATGATGATATAAGTTCATTGATCAACATTTATCGTACTCTAGCAATTCACTGCTGGATTTCCCAGCATGTGCTTATCTAATTGTGTCCTGTCTCTCTAACATTTGTACTATGATAGGATTTATATGGGCAGTCTAATAAACAATTAAGCGCTAATGAATTGGTTGCAAAGACAAGTGAATCTGGATAGATTTCTAGATAGATCTAGATAGAATCTAGATTACAGTCTCGCTTAACTATTGAATTAGCTTTTAATTTCACCAGTCATTCAATGCAAAATATAATGATTATGTACATTTGATTCTCTCATGTTTTCCAGTACACTTGAATTTCAAAAATGTTTCGCTTTTACTATATTATATTTAAAATATATTTATAAATTTGGAATAAAATAGTGTTTAAAAAAACAAGTACATTTTAGGTCTAATTTACAGAAAGAATATTATTTATTATTAAATAAACTGTTAAAAATTTCTGCAAAAACAGAGAAAAAAAACGAGACTCTACGTAAAATATGTGATGATTTTTTTTTATTATTGATATAATTTACACTGGGTTTCGATTAAATACATTTGATTGAGTTTCACGGTCATCATTTTACAGACTTTTCCCTTATCTTACATCTAATTTCCTGTAGGGATTTCCATGTCTTTATTTAAAGACATTTTTATCGATGCTAAAGTTTTAATTCAAAATGCACACTTTTAAACCCCTGACTTCCAAGCAAAAGGGCAAAATTGTAATTTTTTTCTCTACAATATATTTTAAATGTTAATAAAAGAGGGATTTTCTATCATGGTGTAATTTTTTTGTTAGGTATATGCTTATAAGTCTTGAAAGTATCAATCATAGGTTAATTTCTTAAAACTAGATTATAAATTTAGAATTATATTAATTTAATTAACAGTTAAATTAAATTTTTAATTAAAAGTTTCAACTGCAGTGAAACCTGCAGCCTAATGAAGGGATATATCCGGTTGCGGCAGTGGGGCGGTTAAAATACGTTTGCAATTTTATTAGACATACGAATGAAAAAAAAATAGTTTAAAGATTATTATTATTTTTTTTTAATGCAAAGGAGTTTAGAAAGTGAAAAATCACCTTCTCGGAGTAAATAAGGATTTTTATCGACAATCAGATTGTATGGATAAAAAAAGTTCCCAATAACAACAGCTTTTATAGTTCAGTAAGTAAGGTATCTTTCGCTGTCAAGTGGTTTTGGGTTGAAACGCCAGGAGTGCTAAGTACAAATTGAGTAAAAATCAAATGATAAACCAGTTTAAATTTACTGGAAAATTTAAAATTCTTTGAGGTGACTTAAAAATGAGGGATTCACTAACTTTGAAAAGTAAATTCAATTATTATGGTTTAAAAAAATACAGAAGCTTCTGTATTTTTAACAATGTTAATTTCATTGTATTGTAAAGTTATCGAATAACATGTATGTTATTTAACGAAATATCAGTCTGTACTAAAGGCCAAACGTATATGTGCGTAACGCATACGTCACTTTTTAAATGGCAACACTTTTCCATGAAATTTTAGTTTTGCAATTTTCCCTACTGCAAATTTTATAGTTCCAATCATCACATATTTTAATTTTTACACCGTCGTATAGAGAAAAAATGTACTTTTAGATGCAATTTGTTTAAAAAATTGTATCTTAGTTTATTTTGGAAATATAATTTTTTTTTTACAGTTTTTAGTACCAATTTTACGATTGTGGTAACATAAGTACACCATTTCTATTGAAAGTAAAGGAAAAAATTAAAAAGCAGAATCTGAAATGTAATTTCGGTTTCGCAATTTTTGCTACTGCAAATTTTAAAACTTCTAAACTTCTAAACATTTTTAATTTTTACACCGTTGGTTGTATAGTTGAAAATATATATTTTTAAATGCAAGTTGTTTAAAAACTCTGCCTTACTTCATTTTTGAGACATTCCTTTTTTTTGTAGTTTTTATAGTTTTATAGTGTTTTTTGTAATTGTGGCAACGGAAGTTCTCCATTTCTAAAAAAAAAAGCAAAGGGAAAAAATGAAAAAAGAAATTTTTTCTATCTTTTTGTTGCCACTTTTTCATAAAAAGTGAAAAAAAATAATAATGGATACGTCCAGAATATCGTCTGTTATAAAGCCCGGTGAATTTTTGTCTTATTACATTTTTATTAACAATTACATGATTTTTAGTATAGCATAATTATTTTACACTCGATGCAATAATTTCTACAATTGAGTTTTATAGAAATAATAGCTTGTCAGTTTTAGCCTAAATATTATTTGTTTAAGAGATAGGCTAACTAATGTAAGGCGAATGTTTGTATTGTAACTAATTTTTTAGATTTATTATAAATCAGTGAAACATTTTCTTAAACATTTTCTTTCGTCTAAATTCGACGGGTTTTACCTTGTTTTTCTAATATCTATAATTTTACACAAGACTTAAGATAATGGATTAACTGTAGATTCTCGGCAATTTCGCACATAATTGTTAACAGCGTATGTATTGGATTAAATAAGTATTATATTTTATATATGAATGTCTTTCCTGTTCGAAATCCAGTTTTAAGATAGAATGCAAATAGTATTATAGAATGACTTTTGAATTTTAATTTATTCTTTCTCAGTTTTTTGCGGATGTCATAGACAGGGTATTTCAAAATGTATTTACTAATTAATATATAAATAATTATGTTATCCTAATAAGTATAAAGGTAAAATAAATAAAATATTGACCAGGTTTATATATAATTTTGCGGATGTCATAGACAGGGTATTTCAAAATGTAATTACTAATTAATATATAAATAATTCTGTTATCCTAATAAGTATAAAGGTAAAATAAATAAAATATTGACCAGGTTTATATATCATTAACGTAATATATTTTTGATGATTTAAGTGTCAAAAGGAACAGACAGGAATTTAGTACATCCTATTACACAGCAAATGATTAAATTTTTTTTTTTTTTTTGCTTATTCAACCCTGAATTTCTATCAAAAGTAAAGATATAACAAATACCGAACAATGCATTCTATAATATTATTTGCTTGTCTGTAAAATATCAAAATGAATATGGCGCATATGAAAAGAAAGTGTTCTGATCGAAAAAATTTTCGACTTCCGGTTTTCTACAGATTTACACGTTTTAGGGGTCAGAAATTCAAAAACACATGTTTTTACAAAATAACTGCCTGTGTGTCCGTATGTCGCTATTCTACCATCAAAAAATGTATGAACATATCATAAAATTGAACCAAATTTTTTGTGAATGTTTTCGGCTGTGGCATGCAGGTTCTCCTTCAATTTTGAAATATTCGCTGGAAGGGGGGGGGGCGCTGCAATAACAATTTTTGTGCCATTTTCAATATGGTACCTACTAAAAGTGTATGAAATTATGCATCAAATTGAACCAAACTTTTCGTGTACGTGTATGAATATGACTAGTTGGTCCTCCCTGAATTTGAAAAAAAAATCTATAGAAAGAGGGTGCTGTAATAGCAAATTTTATGCCCTTTTCAATATTGCACGGACCAAAAATGTTGCATAGAATTGAATGAAAATCTTTGCATAAGTGTTTAACTATGGTCAGCCGACCCTCCCTGAATTTGAAAAAAAATCTGCTGGAAGGAGGTGCTATAATCGCGATATCTGTGCCATTTTAATTTTTTTTAGTAATAGTATGCATAGAACCGAACTAAATTTTTTATGTATGATTTTTTTAGAGCATGGTGAGTAGATCCTTCCTGAATTTGAAAAAATATCTGACTATCGTTCTGCTGTTCATCGGTTCGTGGAGATACGGAAACTCGTTTTTACTCAGATTTATTGACAGAAGCAGAAATTTAGAAAGCAAATCATTGTTGGTATAGTGCTGAATTAATAAGATTAACGCATTAACATGCATAACTAAATCTTGAAATAGTAAAATGCACGTATGAGATAAGTTTTGGGATTGACACGTCCAATTAATTTTAAATTTCAAAAATTAAGGGGTTTTTGGGGTTTTAAAAGGTAAAGGAATGAAATTTGGTTGGCGTAATTTTATATTATCGTTTTTTTATTAAATTATATTTTTGTAAATTAGGAAACATTCGTATTTTTTTACAACGTAGAATCTCTGTTCATTTCGTACTTCCTTTAGCTATAGCGTATAGCCGGATTTTAGATTAAACCACTGAACGACAAGATATAACTCGATGAAGAGAGTTTGTTTGACAAATATGTCTCAAATAAAACATAAATATTTTAATTCGTAACATAAATATCTATAAGCAGTGTAATGAATTCAGCAAAGCGCTGCAGAAATAATCTCTTATTGCTCTCAAACTAAAGTCACCTCACACTGAACATAAATTGACTCTCTCTCTTCATAGCAGTTCCATTTGTATAGGTTTTGAATTCATTTCTTTTGCTTATAGACCGGGAGTCGACAGCACAGGCATTCACCTAATCGAGTTCACAGATGAAAATCTAGAATTACATTAAAACCCCGATAATTCGGATTAATTGGGACCAGACGCAATCCGGATTATCCGGAGAATTAGAAAAAAATGAAATAAAATAAAACATTCTTACAGAAATCACCTTTATGTTAAACGCATTGAATATTTACAGACGATAAAGATGTTTACTTTGTTCAATTCTTTTGAAAACATTTCAGGAAAAGATTTTTTTTAAAACTCAGAATACGACGATGAAACATGTTAATGTTACGGAAATTAGCCAATTGCTTCTCAAACTTGAAAAAAATGACCAAACCTATCCGGATTAACGGCGTCCGAATTAGTGGGATTCTACTGTAGTTAGAAAATCTAGGATCAATTAAATCTAGATCCGCATATTATAACGCAATCGGTTTGCCAAGTCATATTTTAGTCTAGTGGAAATTTAGTATAGTAGACTCATACGTTTGCCATTATGTTTTCCTGTTCCCAATTCTCTATGTCAAAACACAGGCGACTAAACCTTGGCCATCCAACGCAAGTCTCTTCTGATTGGACTGTAAGATAGTCCATTTCTATCAAAAAATCTAATAATTGTAGCTCAATGAGCATGCGCTGAAAAGAATTTTATCGCGGCGCTTCGTACTCAGTGAGCATGCGCTGAAAAAGGTCTTTCTAGAGTATAGAGTTGCAAACAACTATCAGGCGTATTAGTTTGTTGTTATATTTTCCATAAATTTGTCCGTTTGCCCTTCAGTATCAAACACGGAATATTAATTTCAGTAAGCAAATACGTTCCAGTGATCCAATGTTGCAAGAGAGCAAAGTTGTTTTGCTACAGCGCATGCTCATTCAGCTAGAATTGCTTAGATTTTTTTTTATAGAAAAGGTCAGTTTTACGGGTCAATCAGAGAAAACTTGCGTTATGTGGACGGCCAGGGTCTAGTCGCCTGTATGTCAAAACATACCTTGCGGTGCAGGAAAGCACAATGGTAAACCTACGGAACATTCGTTACAATCTGGTCATTAAGTGCTTTCCACCAAGATATGATGATGCAAACCGATTTCTTTGTAATTTAAGAATCGGGATTTAACTAATAACTCGATAACATGATTGTATGTGCTGCCGCTTTCTGGTCTTTGTTTAATGTCTGATTCTCCTAGTGTTATCATAAAGGAACTTCTGCCACAATATCCTTTAAGATTAAGCAGATACTCTGGAATGTGTTTATTATCCCATTTATACAGGCAAATACACTTGAAAAAAGTTATTTATTCGTATATTAACAGAAATACAAATTTTGTTCATATTCAAAACTACAGAGAAAAAAATTATAATTAAAACAAATCTTACCATGTACTGTGACATCTTTGTGAGCTTGAACGCATCCAAAATGTGGCTCGTCTGCAGAGACTTGACATGTAAAACGACCCTCTGTCCACACACTAACATTTCTTAAGAATACCGTACTTCGACCGGAGCGTGAAAGCTAGAAGAATAATTATTGATATTACTAAATGGCAACAACAAATCTTCTTTTAATATTTTCAAATATAAAATAAACAGTTTTTAAAAAATAGAGTAAGTTTCGTGTGGAGGGAAAATATCTCCTTGATTATGTAGTAGCATGCAGCTGCTTATTCATTTATTTATTTATTGAATACATACTTGATGACAAGTGTTCTTGACATGGAAGCCCATCTATAAGTAATCGTTAATATACGAGTATGAGATACCATAAGGAAATGTACAACACTAGATAATTACGGCCTCGAGCTCCACAAAGAGCGTCCAACAGAACCAGAGGATTTCAGGACAAGCAGAACTGTAGCCTCCATGAACTTGTAAAAATTCCGTTCATTTGTTATGGCAACAAAACGGCAGACAATATTGTTGTTATTAAAAAGAATAAAATGTTGTTTGTTGTTGATATGCTGAAGGCGTTCTATTTATTATTATTTTACAAGTAATTTAATGTAGTAAAATTATTTTAATTAGTTTTTTTGATATTAAGTAAAATATAATGATTTTAATCAATTAATTATTTGATATACGTAAATAGAAATAAGCGCAATACCGGGCTCTCTTACAGAACCATCGCTCTCAAGCGATCAGTGGCATGGTGTCTTAACCAACCGGCCATGTAGATCACTGCAATCGTTTATGGGGTAAAAGTTTCACTGCATGCGTTTGAAAGGCATAATTTTATTTGCACAATATATTTAGACCCAATAAAATAAGACAGTAATTCTGATACATGCCGAAGAAATACGTTACTGTCAAAATTGACTTGCATTTTTTCGCTAATTTCTATGGACATAAATCTATCTTGATAATTTTTAATCATTATATCTATGCCAAGTATCATGCTTTAAGTCTAAAATTTTCAGCCAGATTGGAACGGGATTTTACAATACGAAATCTTTCTTAATGCTCTTCACACAAGCCTGTAATAATTCCCAGTGTTTTTATAACCTAACTTTTTTACTTTAAGAAAATGTGTCTTTGAAATAAAGTTGTCATCGAAATCTATTTTTTATCAATCATTTGCCTTAAAAATCCATGAAACTAAATATTGCCATTTACTAAATATTAATATTTTCTAACTACTAAATATTTACTAAATATTTATGATACTAAATATTTATTATACTAAATATTTTCACAGCTCATATGATTTATTAAACATTTAGAATAATTGTATTAAACTTTATCTAGTTTAATATTTTTTATATTCACAGAGACATCCTAAAGAATTGGATTATAGTAATGCTATTGGCGCTTGTGAGACAGGGGTGTGCAAAATTATACGGATATATAATCCGCTGAAATTGGATAGTATTTCTAGTATAACAGCAATTACATTAAAATTTTCTGTAATTAGCTTGAATCTACAGAAAAAGAAGATAATTTAATTTTGAATAAATAGTATGCCTTTGTCTTTATTTGTAATTTCTACATGAAAAACCAATTTGTCTTCATCATAGTTAAATTACATAATTTTATTCATCTTTTAATTGTTTTAAGTAGCTTTATTATAAGGAAAATCGATGTTATTTAAGCCATAATATTATATATAAATTTTATTTTAGTATTACTGGCCACTCCTAAGAAAACCACATTCAAGAAAAGTAACATATATAATTATATTAATCATTAATAACATCTTCAAAGCAATAACAAAACAATATATTTTTATTAATTAGATTAATTAATGTGCACACACACTGTAAAAAAAAATCTGCAAAGATACTAAACTTTTTCTTGGAAACTGGGATTCCAAGAACTTTTCCTGTAACGGTAACAGCAAAAATTCAAGTTTTAGAATCGATTACATGAATTTTTCCTGTTATCCTTACATGAAAAGTTCTTGGAATCCCAGTTTCCTAGAAAATGTTTAGTACCTTCACAGATTTTTTTTTACAGTGCATGCATGCAGTCATATATATATTTAATCTAACATTGACTCTTTTCTCCAATAATCTTAATTTTCTTTGTTATTTTTTTATTGTAAATACCAAATTATAAATGCGTTTATAAACATTCAATCATTACCAAAATAAATTATGATTGGGTTTACCATGTAATTAAGATATCATTTATTTTTTCTTGATTAATGACTCATTTAATATTTTTATTTTCCCACGTGTCTAAGCATAAAAATTTTATTCATTGTGGATAATTAATCATATTATTTTTATAAATAGATTTATGTAAGCATGATTTATAAATACAATACATTAAAAGAAAATCAGATCATTTGTCATTAATATGAAATGTTAATTTATCATTATTATTATGAATATTTTTAAAAGCAATTTATATTATAAAATACACACATGTCTGTGCGTAACGCTTGTTAAATTTATTGTCCTATGTTTATTTATTTTGTTTTTATTATTTCATCTTTAATTCTTGTGACACTTTTTGTACATGATGTAACATGAAAAAAAGTCATTTTTCTAATGTTTGGAAATATTTTATAGGAAAAGGTAAAAAGTTTTACTTTTAAATAAATTATTGGTGTATAAAAAGTTAATTGACTTATTTTCATGCATTTTAAAGTGATATTTGGCATCCTTGGTGTATTCTAAAAACTGGGGTGTTAAAATGACATCTATTTGAACAATTTACTTAATATTTGTGGCGTCCGCGTGACAGGATACTTTAAATGGTTTATTGTAGCAAAATGTTTGAAGTTGTAAAAAACTTAAAAGCGACCGTTTTAAAGTTCGTAGCAGAACAGTAGAGAAACAACTCCGCAAGGTTACACAATCAGAACTCTAACGGAATTTACTTTGAATATTGAAGCATATAAACAACATTCTGATTTTGAACATGAAGATGTCCAACGCTGTTCCTGAGAGAAAGCAAACAGAAGATGAGGCTAAGAAGTTAGAAATGAGAACTCGGATCAAGAGTTAAAAAAGCTATAACTAAAGGAAAAGTTACATCAAGAAGTACAGTTAAGAAAGTTGCATTAAATCATTAATTGAAATTAATGACAATATAGTCACAGGGACAAATGAAAAATTAGTACATTTTAACAGGTTACGATATTAGTAATTCGAAATGTAAATTTACTTTACCCAAGTAAAAATATCGTCAGTTTGGTGGTGATTTAAAAGACTGTTGTCATTCTGAAGATTCACTATAATTATTCTATTGAGCTAGAAAGTAAATTCTAGTATTTAATCCAAGCAACTGTCACTGGATCTAGAGCACGAGAAGTTGCTGATAGTTTTCAAATTGGCGCGGACTATTTCGAAACTATAAAGGCTCTTAAGAGACCTTTCGGTAGAAGCATATGTTAGGAAATTATTAAAATGATTGTGCGAAAGGAAAATTGTCTAATTAATAATGCAATGGTGCTATGCATCATTCTTTTATTAACTGGAACCGCATTTAACCGCTTTTGTGACGTTAGGAATCACGACTAAATGTGCTTTAAATATTACATCCAATAGTCCAATCTTGTTTTTCTGCTGAATTTTTGAAAACGTGGAATCGAACCCATACGAGTTCTGTTCGTTCTGATGCAAAAGAACGCCTTAAAAATTTAATGACATATTTCTCAAATATGAAGTTTAAAGAGATGAAAGAATTCATTTGGCAGTGGAAGGTTTTCGTTTGCCAAGATGGAAAAGATAATGCGAGTTTTAAAAAAAAGTAAAGGTTGCAATGATGCTATTAAACATTTATCAACTGCTGTTATTCGATAGAGAAATTCTTAAAAAATCATGAAAATAGCGGTTTTTTTGTAACGGAAGACAACAGAGTTCAGAATGATTTTCGGCACGAAAGATGAATTTTAATGAAAAGCATATTATTCTGCAGAAAAAAGATGTTGTTTTTTATGTTTGGCAATAGATCACATAACGCAACAATGTAAAGGGATAAAATGCATGTGTTTGCGATGTGTCAAACGCTCAGCATAAACAAGCTGATCGAAAAGAAAAAGGAAGGATAATTGTCTGAAAAAAAGGAAATGCGGCCAATTTTAATGAAAATCTTAAAGCAATTTTTTTAGATGATCAAATTAAAAACCCTTTCTGACAACAAAAAGAAAGATGTTCGACTCATGTTTTATTCAGATTCTCAGAAATCGTATATTTTATAACAGTTAGCAAAAAAATGGAGTATTTACTTTTCCGAGAAGAAGATGTTGCTGTTTTAGTTTTAGCGGAGTTATAACAAAGAATTATACTCATTATTATTATAAACTAAGATTAAGTGATTTGAAAGAAAAAATTAAACGTAATTTTAGAATATTAGATCAAAAGATTAAATGTTAATATGTTATGCCTGTAGGAAAGGTATCCAGGTTCAAAGAATTATCGGGAAAAGGCATCACTTTGACGTATGTTGGAGTATATCTAATAGGGTGGATCGAAAAATTGAAATTCGGATAATCGAATCGGCGCGGGGTACAAAAGTTGCCTTTTATGCATACTAATTCACATATGTTTTTTTATTGAAATCCATTCATATCTTCCGGTGCCCCAAACGCCTCAAAAATAGTTAAAAATTGAAATTTTTATAAATTTTATAAATTTTTTTTTTTTGCTTTTTAATATTTTTAAAATTATTTTTGGCGCGGGTTGCGAAAGTTGTCTTATATATATATTAGTTCAATCATTTTTTTATTTAAATCTATCCATATCTTCTGGTGCCTCCAAGCGCCTCCAAAATAGTAAAAAAATTAAAATTTTATAAAAATTTATAATTTTTGTTTTTTTAATTTCTTTTAAATTATTTTATCAGCGGGATAAAAAAGATGCATTTTATAGTATATTAGCATGCATCCAAATAATTTTCGACTTTTATAAATTTCTTCCAATGCCCCAAAACTTTTAATTATTTGCTGAAATTCGAGTTTCATGCAAATTTTGAGCTAAAAAATACAAGTAAAATTAACAGTTAAAAAATAATTTATCTAACGTAAAACGTAGATCGAGAGGTTGAGAAATCGTTTATCGTATTTTATTAAATGCATAAAATAAACTTTTTACACTTTATTATTTGAAAGACAACATAGATAGAAGAGTTCTCAGCAATGACCAGAAATATTTATATGATATTTGCATAGCAACAACTCGTTGTGAATGTGGTTCTGATCTGACATTAATAAAACCTGGTCCAATTTATCACTCAACATGGCTAACAATTCCGTGTAGAGTTTTAAGGTTATAAGTGGCTACAGAAAATCCTTCTGATAATCTCATTACTCTTACAGTATATATTATGAAGGTATATGTACCTGTATGGTTTCGTATCAAAACAAAGCCATCCATAACTGAAGGAGCGCATCATACTTGGAAACTTATCACATATTCTAGAAATTTGGAACCCAATTTAAGAAAGATCGTAGATGCTGTTATTCAACGAAATAGAACTTTTTTTTTTTTTTTTTTTTTTTTTTTTTTTTTGTCTCCCTGAAAGCTATTGTCAATGCTCACAAATAACAGAGAGCACATCAGATCTTTAGCAATACGAAAGCTAATTTTGCTAGAAATAAAAAGAGAAAATCACCAGAAGTGAGAATTTTGAAAGTACCCCAAATAAACTTCAAAACAAAGGATTATTTTGAACTTATTGACTGGCAACGAGTTGGACGTTTTGAACAACCTCTTTTTGATGAATGTGCCTTGCGAAGAAATTGAGAATATGATAAAAGTTGTAAAAGCGAATGAATGGTCAAAATATCCATGCCATACCCAAGCGGTTGAAAGATGCATTCGACTAGTGTCTGAGGCATCAGAAACTGTATCTGGACAAGAAAAGAGACACGGTTTTATACTGAGTAGAATAAAATCAAAAAGCCATATAAAACACTATGATACCAAAAAAGATTACAAATTTTAAAAATATGTAAATTTCCAAATAGAAGGATGTAAAACTTTTCTCTACGTAAGTTCGATTTTTGTAATTTTTATTATTTAATGCTTTGATTTTTAAATTTATATGTGGCTTATTATTGTAAAATTAATGTTATTAATTAAACTGTTTTCTAAATTTTTAAGTATTTTTCGTAAATTATAATTCTTAATCCATTTAATTTTTGTAAAAATTTCAGTTTTTAATTATAATTGGTGCATCAAATATGTGAATGGATTTTAATTAAGAAAATATATGGGAACTGCAGAGTTATGTAATATTGTAATAACAACTTTCCAACCCTGTGCCAAATGAATTTCAAAAAATAAAATAAAATAAAATAAAACAAAAAAAAATTTTTTTTTCAAGAAAATTTCAATTTTAAACTATTTTTAGGTCGCTTAGGGCACCGGAAGATATGAATGAATTTTATTAAAAAAATATATAAGCTAAGATAGATAAAAGATAGCTTTTGCACCCCGCGCCAGAAGTAATTAAGAAAAAATAAATAAACAAAAAAATATAAAAAAATCATAAAAAACTGAATTTTTAAATATTTTAGGGGCGCTTGGGGCACCGGAAGATATGAATGGATATTAATTTAAAAAACCCTGTAAACTAGTATGCATAAAAGGCAACTTTTGCATGCCGCGCCGATAGTGATTTCAAAAAAAAAAAAAAAAAAAATCCTATACTTTTCGATCCACTCTAATATCTAATCTTAAGATTCCTTCCTTTGCAAGGATGATTTAGATATCTCATTCATGTGACCAATCAATACGTTTTTGTTTATCATTTCTAATAAGGACTTATCTGCCATAGCTATGGTGTGTTACCTCTTAAATTAGTTTATTTGAATTATTGTGCCTAAATATTCTGACCTAAATCTTTTCTCAAACTATTTCTGAGGAGTCAATCTGTACTTAACCTTTGTGTTATGCCTACTGTGATCCACTGCGTCACAATCACTAGAATACAGATATCTTTCATAAATGATGATGGTGTGAGAGGAAAAAAATAGAAACATTTTATTAGATATAAAAAGGTGTGACAGTTTTCCAATCACATAATACTCTAATCTTATTTTCATATGAAACAGATAATCGACCTCAGGCTCTTCTCTAAAATATTCCATCGATCTTATTAACTGCCCCCATCAACTTCTCCATAGAGCAGCAATCGGAAAGTTAAATTTTACTGTATGTGATTAACTACACTATATTTGATTCTGCGATTCCAATCTAAGGATTGTAGTAATTTGACAGATCCGACAAAGTTTATCAGATTATTCGGTGCATAAATCACTGAACATCTTCTTCTTCTAGATTTGAATCTGGGTGAATTCATCAGAACAGCATCAACTAAAATTGCTAAAATTAATTTGACGACAAAGGATCTGTAGATCATTTAGGGGAAAATACAAAATCATTTTTTATATTGCCCTATTAAAAGCAACGTTCCAGCAAAATCAATGTTAGTTATAACAAATGCAGGGGTATTATCAACTCTATCTTCTGGAAGTAAGGCCGTAATGGACTCTAGATTTTTTTCCACAATGTCCTTTACCCTAATGAAACTGCACAACAGATCAAACCGGTTTTCTTCCATTTAGCATCCAAAAATGCTCTCTTAAAAAAGTAAGTCTCTGAGTAAATGCAATGCAATAAGATACTGATTGACAATAAATTATTGTTTAATAGACCACTTTTATATATAAAAACATTAAATGTGACTGTTTTTTACATGTAATAATGTATCAAACGTCTTGCCACATTATGATGCGAAGGAAAAATCACAGGTATTTTGAAATTGTTACTGTACCTTTTGTTGCTTTTAAAGTCTTATGATACCATTTTGATCTTTAAATAGCTCTAATGTCTTTAATTTCATATCCTTTGTGTTTATAAAATTTTGTTTTGTATCATTATTAATTTTATTTTCAGCTTATACATTTAATTAAATTCTCTGATTGAAATTTTCCTTCTTTGCTCAACTTTTTCCAAAAACGACAATTACTCAAGTATTTCAAAATACCTCCAGTAAAATATATAATAATTTCATACTAACAATGGTAGTAATATAAAAAATCATTAACCATATTTTCACTATTTTAAATTAAGACACTGTCCGAAATATTGGATGACGATAAATTTATATGTTAATAAACCGCCTTTATACATAAAAATATTAAATATATAAACTATAATTTTCATCTATAATTGTTTAAAAAAAGAGAGGTAATTACATTTTATCTTTTTTAGTGTGACACAGTTTTTTTATTATACTTGTAGACGGTCGCATTCTGATTTGTTAAGATTGAAATATCCTTTAAAAATTTTCGATTTCGCTTTCAGAGAAAATGCGAGTATTTCGTAAAAAAGTAAGTCAGACATGTATGTACATGTACAAAAAAATATAAATCATATGTAGTAAAATTACTTCTCAACATTTCGTCTACTATTCTATTGCTTAAAAGCAAAGATCTTTAACTGCAGAGGCCTTTAAGAAATAGCGCATAACCATTTATCTGTAATTAAAAGCAACTCAAATTTCACTATTGAGAAACACCGAAATCACTGGCGATAAATTTATAAATAAGCTAAAAAACTTATTATTTCCCACTGTTTTCTTTCTCTTTTATTAGTTTATCATCATTTTTTTCTTCCACCTGGGCTCTTTTAGCCAGCGCCACCTGTGGCACTCTTTGTAACCCCTCCTCCTTTCTTTAACTTTATCTTTACTTTTCTCTTCCACCTTGGCTCTGTCAGGCAGCGCCACCTGTCGCACTCTTTGTAATCTCCTCCCTCTTTTTTTCACTTTTATTTCCACTCTGTCCCTTGTGACACGTGTTTGGATTAACTGAAGACGAGCTGTATTTTTGAAGCTCGAAACGCGTCCTGTTTAATTCTCTTTTTACGGTGATTTTACAAAGTTTATTATTTATCAAATTTCACTAGCTAACTGGTTTCACTTGATATTTAAGTCTAAACGGATTGAGGTTTACAGTACACTGACACAGTACCGTATACAGTACTGTTATATGTACTATATATTGAATAGATATATTTGATATCCCTTCAATACTGAATCTTTGTCAAGTATGATTAGATAAAGGTTATTGGTATAGAGAAATCAGCCGTGAATTATTCGACAAACATTATCGTTCCGCATTATCAATAATATTGTTTGCGGTATACTACTTCTATTACAAATGTTGTAAACATCCAGCAGAAATATTTATAATTGTATTATGGAGAGAGAAAATGTTCATCTCTGAGATTCCCGTAATTAAGGGTGTACTCTAATACAATCTTCAGATTTTTTGGCTTATTTTTAAATTAATTTTTGTTTTGAAACGCATCAAACTGCCTGATGCTTTTATTCAAAAATTATATTATATATGTGTCTATTTTGCCAGTTTTTCATAAAGGCAGAATATTTATTAAAGGTACATAGATATTCAGACACAGTTGATCATAATTAACACAATAACCCAACATAAGTGAAAAAATGGCCAGGGTCAGGACTTGAACTTGGATCAAAAGCTTGCTGCGCTGTTGCTTCACAATCTAAGCTAAGCTAGCCGATATCCAAGTCCGGCTATTTGCCACAATAAACTATGCTGGGGAACTTCTTAAGATATTTTATCATTTGTGTTCACAAGACTGTCTTAATATATATGCGAATTTAATAAATAATTAATTGATTTCAGACGTTAATCTGTGTGTTCTTTTAGGCAGAATATTTTGTAAAATTTGTCAAATTTCACGATTTTACTCAAACTTTCCGAAGCGAACGAGTTGAGAACGAAAATAAATATTTTTAAATGAGAAAATAATTGTTTATAAATCAAGCTCTAAACAGATTGCGCAAAAAAATTAAATATATGGTTGCTTATATATTTGTTCAACAATCACGTAGAAAAGTTTTATGTTTTCACCTTTAATTTTTCAGAATATGGAAATTTACCGAAATTTTCGAGTACGTGTTTTCGTACGTGTTTACGAGTTTTCGTAATTGTTGTACGTGGAAATATATTTTTTTTAATACTGCCTTTATAAAATAAAGAAACAAATAAAACAATATTTTACCGATTGTGCACAGAAACATAGCAAGTCTCGCAATATCCTATCTACATTTATAAAGATTTGCATGAATTTTAAAAAACAACAGACTAATTAATAAGTAAATAGCTAATATTAAGCACTCATAATTTATGTCTGAAAGACTCTTTCCTTTTTAAAATATGAAAGAAGGATAAAATGTAAATTATATTCATATATTTTTTTAATAATAAATTCTGTAATAAAATAGCACATTGAGATTTGTTTCTTTACTATTGCTGTGTACTTTTATACATACGACAGATTTTAGCATTTCATATTAAAATATTAAAACGCAACAAGCAAACATTAATTTGAAAATCTTATAATAAACACTTTAGAAACATACATAGACTCCCAGGAGAAAAAACTAGAGTTATCCACTGATATGCTTTTGAATTGTTAAGAAAAGGTTTTTTTACTTACCCAACATACGTAGTATAGGGTAAGTCTTGCAATCGTTTTGAAAATCGAAAATTTTTTTCTGACGGATTTACACGTTTTAGATAGTGGAGATTCCGAAAAACATATTTTTAGAAAAAAAATTTTGCCGTCCGTCTGTCTGTCTGTCTGTCTGTCTGTAAACGCTTTACTCCCGAACAAATTGAGATAGAGACTTGAAATTTTGTATGTAGTTAGTATGTAAGAATGGGACGAAACCTATTTAATATCAGCAACCTCGATTATCCGGAACTATTTTTTTCGGACTCTCAAAAAATTCGTTCTGATGAAAGGTATATAAAAATTTTCGAATTTTTTTGTTCTAAGGAATGGACGTAAAAGGCAATAAAATAACACACATTTTGCATATAGAACGAAGTCGATCGGATTATTAGTTGCCGAGATATTTGTAATCTTGTTTTCCACATTCTTCGATTTTTCATGACCCTGTATTTCATTCAAATTTCAATTCAGAAGTATATTTTAATTGGAAATGAGACGCTTAATCCGACGCAGTTAATTGTTAGTTAATAGAATTATTATTTTTGGAGTTATAAGAATGTTTCTTTTACGCAGTTCGGTACTACTTGAGTAGTTTGGCGTTTTATATAATTTGTCGAAATTGGTACATCAGCAGTTCTTTAATATAGCATTACTATGTATATTAACAATATTTAAATTTTGTTTATGAATTGCAATGCATTGTATAAATAGTTTCACATGTTTTATTTTCATATACATATCCATGATGGGTAAGTATTACGGTGGCCCCCAACGACTAGTTTCATTATAAATGATTACTATTTTTCCATTATAAATACTGTTTCAAAGTTAGATTTTTGTACGCCTTTAAGATATTAGTAATAGCGTTACAAGGAAATTTTGAAATAAAAAATAAATATATTAAATTTCAAATTTGAGCTTGTTTGTTACCATTTTAAAGTAAACTTTTTGTATTCCAAATGTCATAGATACATGAAATAATATTCAAAAGAAGTGATTGCAGTAAAAGAAATACATATAAGTGTATGTAAATATTGCAATCTATTGACCCTTTTATGTAGACATTTACACAAAAATGCATTGAATTTCGACATATTCGTATTTTTTAATGTTTTGCAGAAAAAAAAAAATGTGAATATATGAAACGTAAAATGAATGTTAATGTTGTAATCTTTTCTAAAGAACGAAAGATGAGAAAATAATGTAATAAGTGAATTATCCCTTAAAATAACAGTTTTTATTTTTAACATTTCATACTTTTCCTACAAAGATTTAAAATGTTGCATGTAGCATTATATTTCGATATTTGAATTTTGAATGGCGTATGCAATTGAATTTTATTTTATCCTGAAAAATTGGTTTATTCTCAATGATGTATACAAAAAATGCGTTTAACCTGTAAATGAACATGAATGATAAGTTTTATTTATTTAAATTTTTAAATTTTAAATAGTTATAGAAGACACCTATTGAAATGATAGCATTTTAAAGCTGCATAGAGTTTCACAAGGGTATTTTTGTATTTTGAGAATCGTATTTTTTTTCTCTGCAGCGCATTTAGACGATGAACCTAATTTTTGGATTCAATGTGGCTTTATTGATATATATATATCCCCCATGCATTCTTGGCTGCAGGCAAGCTCTTGTTTTGCACTCCTTCTTTGGTATGCTAGGAAATCTTTCTTTGAATTGTAGAAAGCGTAGAAAGCGAAATATTTCAAATTTTAATCATATAGCGAATCATATTGAAAGAAAATTTTTTTGTCAATTTACGGATTTATTTGCGAGTGTATTCAACGTTTTACCCAATTAATCGTATCCCTCAAGTTAGATTATGAAGAAAAAGTGTTCAATGCTTTTTAAATGTAGCAGAAGCATGTGTACTGTACATTATATTGAGAAACACCGAAATCACTGCCGATAAATTTATACATAATCTAAATAACTTTGTAAAATCACCATAAAAAAGAAAATTAAACAGGACGCGTTTCGAGCTACAAAAATACAGCTCGTCATCAGCTCATCCATCCTGTATTTTTGTAGCTTAAAACGCGTCCTGTTTAATTTTCTTTTTTATGGTGATTTTACAAAGTTTTTTAGATTATTTGTACTATACATTGCATACTCATATGTAGCGAAATGAAACCTCTTTGTATTTGCTAAAAAATATGGTCTACTATGAACCAACGACTTATCAGTTGATTTCAATAATAATAAAAAAATAATAATGATTTAACAAATTACAACAATTATTTCGAAAATGATTTTTTCAAAGACTACAATTTAAGACGTTTAAATAATTTCTATACCGAAAAAAAAAAAAAACTGATTTTTCACAATTAATCAGTTTAACATCATATTGTTTATTTATTTATTTTTTTTTTTCGTGATCATCGTGCATTTTGCAGTCGGTATGGTCAAAAATAGAATTTTATTATTTTGCCTATAAAGACGATCTTTCTTACGATGTCTTTGTTTGTATCCGGTTTTTCTATATCTGCATTACATAATTTGCATCAACCATTTTAGTCCCTTTTTACTTTATTAACACCGACATTACGATTTCCTGTTCAAATAAAAATTCTTCTAAATGTAAAGAATATCGTCAAAGAAAAATAAAATGTGGACATCCATTTTACAAAACAAAATATTTCAATGTTTCCCAATGAATTAATAATAAATTGTGAAACCATTTTATAATGATCAAAACGTAGCTAACGTAATAACCGAGTCATATATTACGTACGCCATGGATTAAACAGTAGTATTCCTGGTGCAATAAAATGCGGATACCACAATATATGTCTAACATATATCTCTTCTCGACCGAAAACAGAAACCATTTTCCAAGTTGTTACAAAAAAATCCTTTTTTTAATATTTTCTTATTTAATTTTTTCCTCAAGTATAATAATCTAGATAAATAGTTAATTATACTGCAATTTAATGCTTTTTGTTTTTCTGCTTATAAGGAATATTTTCATTAATATCAACTATGTCAGTAAAGAAATGTTATAAAATTCAGCATCTGAACACATTTGTTTTCGGAAAATTATTGTCTTTTTGGATACCTGCCAGTCCTCGCATAATAGAATCTACTTGATTTATGTATTAGAGCTATGTTAACATTTGAAGAAGTTTCCTTTATTTAATATGCACGAATGCTATTAAATTTCGGCACACAATTAAAACTGTATCGAAAAGAATTTATACTTTTATACATTCTTCAAGCATATATATTTAATTAACTCTTTCTGATAAATTCTGAAATATTGATAATAAATATGTTTTTTAAGAAATCTTAATGGTCTTTAGGAAAATGAAGATTATTTATTAATGCGGAATGCACATATGTTTTTGGTGTTCCATTATGTATAAACAATACAGCATCTAAAAATATTAATATTTCTGTATTCTTACAGCATATACAATTAATTATTAATATAATAAATAGTAAACAACTAATCATTTAAGTTTTTACAATGTGGAATAGATAAAACAATGTTTTTGAAATGCATTGTTTTTAAACTGTACTTCAAAGCAATGATGTTTTAAAGTCTTGAAATTATTTTCATATTTTTTAAAAATTCTATTCAGGAAATTACCATTACTTAATTTGTTTCCACTTAATCATCCATTTCATTGCCACCAATTTTAAGTAAATATAAATATTGTTATATCTGTAACATAATTCCTTCAAGTTATATGAAATTGAAAAACAAATTAAATTGAATGAAATTTTTGGTAGTTAAATAAAGCTTCGTGCTTTACGTGTTGACTGCACTACAAATCATTTTTCTGTGCAATTTTACGCTGCGGCGTGCACTGCATGACAAGCTGCGGAAAAAGTTTTTTGGTATTGTGTCGCATAGTCTTACACTCATGTGTCAACCTGCATCTTTAGTGGCTACGTCTTTACACTACACATTTTTATAGTAGTTAGGATTAATTTCTTCTATATTGAAAGAGCGCAAATATGACTTTTTAAAGTTTGCATTCAAGTGCGTTGCAGTCAAGAAAGTATCCTTTGCCCTTCCTCATGCTCAGTTAGAAGCAATTGCCAAACCCTTTTTCGTACTTTAAAACATACTAATCTTTTTTTTTAGCTCTTCAGAGCATTTTTTACTTCTAGTAAATTTTCGGGATGGAATAAAGTGTTAGTATGTTCTAAGCATAGCGAAATATTTGGTGGAATCAACGGCTATAAACGTCTGATATAAATTTATCGCATCAATGTATTTCAAAACATTACTTCAAATTCTTCTTGGTACACATATATATATATATATATATATATATATATATATATATATATATATATATATAGATAGATAGATAGATAGATAGATAGATAGATAGATAGATAGATAGATAGATAGATATATCAAATGTGAAATTTCTATTAGAATTTCCCATTAAAAATGTTTTTGCATCGGGAAGTCCGAGTTGAGCCTAGTGACAAGAATATAAAAAAAATATCTAGAATGGGATGGTAATTTAGAATGGATACCCAATAAGTATCCTGATTTTACTAACATTTCACGAAACTGGCATAATATTTCCCTATCTGAACTCTTAAGTACCTCATTTATAAAATTTCATTTTTCGCCTTTCATTTTCTAAATAAAGCATTAGAAAAATACATTTATAAACTCATATCTTGTGTTAAATATGGTTTACGGCTTAAAAACTGGATGCTGCCAATAAGATACACCACGCTTTAATTTAAAAAAAATGTTTTGAATTAAATTTCATAACCTTAAACACACACATGAATTTTAAGTGAACACATGAATTTTAATCCTGATATAGGCGTAACCAGCCCCTTGAACGGGTGAGTGTTCAGATTTTTTAACCTGGACATGTAAGGTACAAACAAAATCTTATGTGGTAAAACTAAATCGGAATGCCTTTAAAGAGGTCGAATTTCTGTTTTATACATGTTTTCACCTTAGAAAATATATTTGATTGAAATTTTCTATAAAAGGAATTTAATAACATCTTTTTTATTTGCGTGTAGGAGGATGGGAATGTGAAGAAGTCCAAAACTTTATCTAATGGTTAAAAAATGATATATAAATGTATTTACAGCAGTGACATAAGTGTGGACACAAGTGTAAAAAAGTTTGGTACCGTAACTTCTTACAAAGATTTAAAAATACTTTTAATCATACTTGAAACTTCTATTTAAGTAGTAGAAACACAAATTCTAAAAATATTTCAGTCAAAGCTTTGCAGATGAAATTTTGGCGGATGGAAAATCTCAGATAACACATACGGCACACCATATATACGCACGAAAGTTTTTCAAGGTACGACATTATGACTTCTTGTGGATAACCAGAGAGACCCAAAAAATTTTGTAGGAAGTCTTTGATTTTTTTCTGAATTTTGAATGCTATTTTTGTGTTTTGAGGCATTTTTTCCTATTCTTTTCGCACAGAAAAAAAATTCTCCGCTAATTTTTGCTATTGCCGTAGTTAAATTCACATCGGAAGAATGCCAAATACGATCTTACACAAAAGATGAAAATTTCATTTTAATTTAAATAGAAATAAAAAATTTTAGTAATTTAAGATTCACATGTTTCGAGACAGAAGTGGTCGCACTTTGCTTGAAGTACGCCACTTGCAATTTTAGACTTTTGTTAAATATCTAGAAAAATACATGAGGAATTATCCTCAAACTCTCGGTGTGTAAATAGAATAGCACAGGTCTTTTCTGGAGATTTTTGCACGAAACATCATACGGAATCGTTAAATTGAAAAGAATGATATCTGTCGAATAACCCATTTAAAGAAATGTTTACAGGATATTTGCAACTGTCGATTACAATTAAGTGGCTTATTGTAATAAACTGTGCTCTAAAGGTTTACATAAAAACAGTTACAGATTTTCCAAATTTATTATTTGCCAAGCACTTATAATTTACAGAGTTCTTAAGATAAAAAAGTACTTTTCATTAAATATAACAAACAGCATTTTACACAATGTCCTGAAATAAGAATTAAAAATAGTAATAATTTTCTGAAAAACGAGAAGGTTTACTAAAAAATACTTCAATGCAAATGCGTGAATGCAATCCAAATAGAAAATGAACAATGCGTTTATTAAGGGTATAGAGGCAACTTTTGTGAAGTTCTATTGGATTTTTCTACTAAACGTAAATATTTCTCACATCGATGAGTCAAAGATGAGTCAAGTAATTCGAGTATAAATAAAAAAAATCTGAAAAATTATCTAGAATGGGATGGTGACATAGATTAAGATCCCAGTAAGTGTTCTCATCTTACTATCATTTCACATAACTGGCAAAATTCTTTCTTTACCGAATCCTTAAATTTTTGATATATAAAATTTCAATTTAAAAATGTTTTTTGGCTTTCATTATTTAAGTTAATCATTTTAAAGTACTTTAAAAAATAATACTTTATTTTAAGTATGATTTATGACTAAAAAACTGTTTGTTGCCTATAAAAAACTTTTATTGAAACTTCCATTGAGCTTTAAATGAAAAAATGTGTTTCCTTGATAAAAATGCATACCATTAAACACACGCGAATTTTAAGAACTATGATGATGAAGAATAAATTTTAGTTATTGAATGTATATCATAATAGAGCATTTCATAAGCTTCCAAAAAATATTTCTGTTGCCCCGTTAAACTGATTGCTTTGAGCACACAGCTGATTCACGCTGATTGTACGTTAGAGCCATATATTTTCAAGGTATAATGTCTCTCGAAAAACAATTTAAATGTAGAAGGATTTGCTCCCCCTATATATATAAAGATACATAAATAATGTAATATTAATAATTTAAATTCAAAGTTAATTTGTAATACACAGAAATAAAAAATACTTACATCTACATTTATTCCTGGGGCATGGAAAGCCATAAATTGCGGATTTAATTGAGGGTGGTACCTGTAAAATTCTTTGGCGTCTTTGTACCACTTTACGGAATAGAGTTCCTCCCCGCCAAGTTCGTATAAACAGCGGAGATACGCAGAATCTCCTGGCAGCAAAAGTGCAGGACCCTCGAAGCTAACGATTCGCAGGCAACAGCTCAGAGGAAGCAGTCCTGTAAATTAAAAAAAAATGTAATATAAGCATTACGTATAACAGCTTATTTAAACAGAGTTAAAATTTTAAAGTTTTTTTTAACCCGTCACCAGACGCGCTGGGATATAATTTACTCAAAACCACAAATAAAAATAAATATAAAATTTTTTTCAGGACGCTTCTGACCTGCCTTGTACCTTTCATTATCAAGGTAGAGAAAATGTGGGTGAAGAATGAACCTATGTTTGTTCACTAGTAAAGAAAAAAAACATGAATCATGGGGGGGGGGGGGGAAATGCCGCGCAAGTATATACGTTTCATTCTGATGCGTTCACTTCTTATGGGATAACGAACACTAAAATGATTTTAAAGTAAGATAAAAAAAAAAAAAAAAAAAAAAAAAAAAAAAAAAAAAAAAACAAAACAGAGCTACTTGTACATATTAAAGAAAGGTTTATCAAATGTAATTAGTATTAATTTTGTGAAGTAATTCATGTTTTAAGGAATAAAACAACCTTTTGCGTATATTCTAGAGGGGGGGGAAACGCGATTTTTACAAAAGCCACTACAAAATCTGAAAATAAATATGATAAGCATGATTTGTTTCTTTGAAAATGAATTACTTATGCATTTTACAATACAGAACATTACATTTGTTTATAAAATTCTTTTAGCCATAAATATATACTGGAGACAAATTGGGGTGAAATTTGTCCCACGTGTGTAATAACGCTACAAGTTTAGGCGCGAGTGGATGTTTAGTCTATTTAATTAATTACTCTATTTTACACAGATTGTTGGAAAAAATACGGTAGATTATTCATGGCACACTACATGCCTAACACCTGAAAAATTCATCTTTAAATTATCTTACACACTGTCTAGTTCGATGTAGCATAATTACGAGTAGAAGATATCTATGGGAGTGAGATCGTGTAATGTAAATGTCACTGTACAATATCAACATATTTGAGAATGTGGTTTATCTATTAATTTGAGTAAATCCGTTACTACTAGCAGAAAAGAATCATCATTAACAAACCGTTGATCTGGAACAGCTATACATATAAGAAAGGATAAATGTAACCGCTTTTTATAAAATTTAAACTTAAAGATAAAATTCAAAATTTCAAAGTCAAAAGTCTCATATAATATTTTAAAACTTTAATCCTACTGTTTTAATCTCAAAGTAATTTGCCCCTAATAACATTGTTTTACAGCAATACACCTTATTACTTTCAGATGCTTTTAGGTTGGTTGGTTGTATAGGGTTTAGTGGCACAAAATCCCTTGAGGGACATGCTGCGCCAAAACAAAGACAAAATAAAAACCAAAATCTAAGAGGAACAAGATCAGGATGTCTGGATGGGGCACCCCATCCAGATATAGTGTAAAAAATTAAAATTTAAAGTAATATTACAGCATAGAATAAAAGGTAAAGTTAAAACAGTAAGAAGACCCATTTGGATAGGGTTCCTATCCAAATGTTGTTAACACTTCAAAGTCATAGAAACAAGGTCAAGACATAGGAACAGAAATAGAGATAAAAAAATTCATATTTCAAAATAAAATCCTGCATGTTTTAAAAAAGCAAAAAGTGCCCCATGAGGCATTTCCCCAATGAGGTTTGTCAAAATAGGTGATGATGAGTTAAAATATATTCTATACAAGTGCCGAAGGCCCGGACACTCAGTTAAAAGATGATGGATGGTTAGGCAATCAAAATGACAATGAGGACACATGGGTGCATCCTCCCTAAATAACAAATGTTTATGAGTGATTCTAGAGTATCCAATTCCCAGATGGGTCAGAAGAACATCTATTTTCCTTGGATAATTTTGATTCCAGGTTACGATTGTTGGTTTGATGTGATGCAGTTTATTATTGTATTCTAAATTTCAATTTTCCTGCCATTTATTATGAATGTAGTGTGTTATAATTAGTTTAACGTCTGAGAATGGAATCTTATGATTTAAAGGTCTAAGGGCTAGTTTTGCTGCCCTGTCCGTTTTTTCATTTCCAAAGATACCCACGTGCCCTGGTACCCAGCAAAATAAGATATTGTAACCTTGATTTGTCAAATTATTATAAAGTTCCAAGATTGCTGAGACATAAGGATGTTTATTAAATGATTTTATTGCGTCAATAGCACTATTTGAGTCTGTATTAATGATGAATGAAGAGTTATGATGGTGAGACATGTGCAACAAGGCTCTCTCAATAGCAATCAACTCGGCTGTAAACACTGAAGTTGAAGGATGGATCCGGTAGCTGAAACTGGTGTTTTCAAAGAAAACACCACATCCAACAACAGTACTACTCTTAGAACCATCTGTGTAAATATCTGTATAATTTCTGTAACTGGATCTATGTGCAGCAAACAAATTTTGAAAGACAATAGGTGCAAGATTCTTTTTGTCATAACCTTTAAAGGGATGGAGGGTGGTAATGCTAGGAATTATCCAAGGAGGAAACTTGTGTAATGAACATGAACTCACCTCAATAATATATAAATGGCTATTGCTAACAATGCTCCTTATACTGACACCAAAGGATGGGATGCAAGATGGACGATGCTGATAAAGAATATCACTATCAGAATTTAAAATATGAGTATGAAGAGGATGGCCATGATGTGATAGAATACGATAGTACAGGACCAAAGAAAGCTTTTCGCGAATGTGGTGTAATGATGGTTCATTACACTCGACATATAGGCTTAAAACTGGGGATATACGAAATGCACCAGAGCAAAAGCGGAGAGCGCTATGGTGGACTGTGTCTAATTTTTTAAGGACAGAATTACGTGCAGAACCATAGACCTGACGTAGTCAGTCTATGGACGTCCTGTCGTAGTGGCGTAGTCAATTTTTGAGCGGATTATGGAACGATAAATTTTCAGGAGAGAGCTACGGTCTGCTCCCCAAGATGAGTTAGAGAGTACCTTTATTAAATTAAGTGAGCGCTCACACTTTTTGCGTAACTGGAAAACATGAGGCAAGAAAGTAAGTTTTTCGTCAAAATATAAGCCCAAAAAGCGGACATTGTCAACAACAGCAATTTGATAATTTCCAATAAAAATCTCAGGGTCTGGATGCAGATCCCTGCGTCTACAGAAATGCACACAACAGGTTTTGTCTTTGGAAAATAATAAAGCCATTTTTGTTGCTCCACTGTATAATACGATTAATAGCAATTTGTAATTGTCTCTCGATAAATCGCATATCTTGTCCTTTACATAAAATTTTAAAATCGTCAACGTAGAGTGAACCCTGAACACTTGGGGGTAACTGGTTCAGGATCTCATTTATCTTGATATCAAAGAGGGTGACACTCAGGACGCTGCCCTGGGGTACACCCTCTTCTTGTACATAAAAATTTGAAAGAAACCCTCCAATTCAAACTTGAAATATTCGAACTGCAAGGAAGTTCTTAATAAAAATGGGGAGGTTACCACGCAAGTCCAAGTTAAAAAGATCACGGAGGATGCCATACCTCTAGGTTTTATCATATGCTTTCATCATATCAAAAAATACTTTCACCAGATGGTTGCGTTTTAAAAAAGCAGTCCGTATATGAGTTTCTAAAAGAATGAGGTTATCAATTGTGGACCTACCCCGACGAAATCCGCTTTGAAAGGCTGCAAGACAATTATTCGATTCAAGAACATGCACCAGGCGGCAATTAACCATATTTTCCAGATGTTTTTAGGATCAAACCTAAGCGCTATTCTCACTTCTTGCGATAACCAAGTTGAGCCCCAGATCGCCGCGCCTTTCTAACATCAGGTTGCCGAAATCTTTTTTTAACCAATTAAATTAAATAACTTTCCATTCTTGTAGAGTCGCCACCTCGCGGAAATCATTTGAATTATGGCGGCGATTAAAAAGTGAGGAGCACCAATTTTTTGTTTCCTTCATCCCCCCCCCCCCAAGACTTGCTTAACAACATGATGCCCTTCGACTGATCGATTTATAATCCTAAAGGTCAGTGAGTATGAGCTTGGTTTTTAAAAAGACATCATGATTAAAAAGGATTAATAAACCAAGTGCCATAAATTAGATTGTGTTTTCTCTTCTTGCCACTACCAACACGTCACACATAACATCATCGAGAGGAGGATCATCTGTTAAAGGAAAATCGAGAACAATACATACACATATTTTTTTTTTATTTAAGTACAGATTAAGGAATGAATTACTTTAAATACCTGAAATAGTTAACCTCTAGACTGCAGCACAAAATTAGAAATTCTCTTATATTTTACCTACACAAAAAAGACTTTTTTTCCAGGTAAGTCAATTGTAATTTTTTTTTCACTTATACCCGTGAAGCTTTTTGATCTATGGCTTCATCTATGATTTTGTAGAAAAAAAGTTCGATTACCTTTTTCTATTTACCAGAAATAAAAAAACATTTGTTCTTCCAGAAATATGTTAAAAATATCATTTAAAATTATTTATTATTAACAATAAAAATTATTATTACTAATTTTTAAATTTATAAAAATCTTTTATGGTAAAATAAACAACAGTAATATTTTTATTAGCATAATCAAAACTACTTGGAAATTTTGAAAGAAACAAAATTATATCTAAGATATGTCACTAATATAAAAAAAAATGTTGATGCCATTTACAACAAATTAATGTAATACAAATTCAATTTTTTAAACGTAAAAACTTAGTAAATTTAATCCTCCGAGAACCTTTTAAAATGAGTTTAAATAAATTTCGTTTTTGCGTTAGTTAAAAGAGAAAGAAAAAAACATGAATCATATATATATTTCCCTTGAGCGTTATAAAAAGTATGAAAAATGTATTTTATAGCATCATAAGTGCTTTTAATTAAGATGAGCTTCTTAAGTTCAAATCATGTATAATGTTTTCAAGATTAAAAAAAATAATTAAATTATATATTATACATATATACAGTGGCAGTCAAAAGTTTCCGGCCAATTAGTTTCTTCGATTTATTTACCAAAAGGTTTCAGCAAAGAAGAAGCACAATTGTTTCAAAAGTTAGGAATATGTGAATGACCTCAACCATGTGATCATTTTGATTGGATACTGAATATGTTTCATGCAAAGGGATAAAATTCGAAGTTCGCGTGTGCAAAAGTTTCCGGCCACTTATCATTCTTCAGTTCTTTTTCTATCGGTAAACTGTTTTTTGGTTGTGTTTATGAATCAATCAACGTGTATAGAATAGACTGAATTCAAAATTGAAAAGTTCAACAATTATTGTTCATAAATGAGTGAGTACTTTGTCGCTAAAAGGCCAATCTTTTCGAGATATTGCGGCAAAGTTATCGATCAGTAAAAATCAACTGTAAACGATATTTAAAAATTATATAAAGATAGCCGTGGCCTTCAGGACTTTCAGAGGTCCGGGAATAATTTGATAATCCGCATAAAAATTCCACTGCAATATATTGCGATTTACGGAATGAAAATATTGCTGAAATAAGCCCTTATACCGTATCAACATGCTGACGTGATGCATAACTTTATGAAAGAGTCAGTGTTAAATTTTTTTCAGAGTTAAAAAAAATACAATCTCACCCGACTGGTGTTTTCCAAAAACCACAAAGTCTGGTCAAGTGAAAACTGGATAAATGTTCTATTTTTCCATCAATGGAATTCGAAACAGTTTTGGAAGTGATGACAGACACAACGTACGATGACCTAACAACAAAAGATATGATTCGACCTATGTTATTCCTACAATGAAGCATGACGGAGGACACGTTATGCCGTGGGGTGTATTTTCTTAAAAAAGTGTCGGTCCGTTATTTGAAATCGACAGCCGGGTGAATGATACAATGTATAAGGGTATCTTACAAGACAATTTTCTACCTTATTAGAGAAAAAAAAATGGTCGCAACTATTTTTCTTAACATGATAACGACATAAATAATATTTGCAAACCTCGATAAGCAATGGTTTTCGCACAAAAAATTTCGTTTTTGAAATGATCAGCCCAAGCGTCCAACATGAATCCAATAGAAAAATTTTTGAAAAGAAGTTGACAAAAGTCTGCGGAACTATAAATATTCCAACTCAGCCGAAATTTCGCCAAAATTGCATGAAATGTGGGGAAAACGTACCATACACGATCTTTAAGGGTGTATTTCGATTCAAACTGCTTATCTTCCGATTTATTTTTAAATCCACATTTGCTCTCAAACTCATGAAACTGGCAGATTCTCTTATTTAGGAACTGTATAAGGTGCCGTGACTGCCGATTCTTTGATAAATGCAGAAAATATTGCAAAAAAAAGCAATCAAAAAAGGCATTTTAAACAGATTTTTCCGAAGCGGATGAATTGGGGACGAAAAAATGTGTCATACTGAGAAGATAATTGTTCACAAATCAAATTCTAATGAATGCAGCATAAAATGACATCACACGGCACCTTGTACGTCTCTTCAAAAATCCCCTCAGCAAATTTCATATTTCTACCTTTAAAAATGTGTCTGAAATTGTATCGGAAAATTTCGGGCTGTTGAAGGTGGAAAAGCATTTTTTTAGAATATACCCTTAACCGTTGATCATGTCATGGTTGAATGTCACGTTGCTACGCCGCAGTACTTATTACTAAAGCTAATAAAATTGTAATACGATATGGGCTTAATACTAATTGTAAGCGTTGTTGATCACTGTAATTTTCTATTACAATACCACTTTTTTACAAACTTCTGATGGTGGCCGGAACATGCGTTTTCCTTTATACTTAATTTTATCAGTTAAATTTATTGATATTTACATGTTCTTCTATAAGTAAGTTCGTAACTTATATGTCAATAAAATGTGTAAATATTACTTTAAGATTCCTCTTCACATGGGTATATTTACAAATTAACTGAAATATTTTTGCTGGCCGGAAACTTTTGACCGCCACTGTATATATGTATATATTTAACAAATTTTTTATATTTAATGGGATAGTATTTGTTTCATTACTGTAAAAGTAACAATATCAAATTTCGAGTAAAGATACATTAATTTAAGCGAGAAATAATAATTTTTCTTTCATAAAATATTTTTTACCATTTTTAAAATATACATATATTATTTAGTTTTTCTTTATATCTATTAATTTGAATTTCTTTTATACATATTTTTATAGGTCTTATTTTTTATTCGCAAGTTAAACATAATATTTTTTAACATTTTGTTATAATAACGTATACATTTCTTAACATGATCTATACTAATAAAATAAAAGTTTCAGTCTCTCTGTGTATGTGCGTGTCTGCTCGCCATAGTTAGAAAAATTTACGGTATATATCATGCTCAAAAGTTTTGTGAGGCTTTGTCAAAGTGTCTCATAATACGTTTTAGACACAGAAATTTAAAATTCTAATAATTAGCTGAATTATTAAATAAAAATCGAAATTTACTTTCTGATAATTTTCAGATGCTCTCGGTTGGATGGATCATAAAACTTGGCTCATCAAAAATATGCTTAGTTATTTCCGCTTGATTTCGATTGGTTCGTTGCGTAAAATTTTCACAGAAATAATAAAATATAGTATTAGAATTAAATAAACCTATTTGCGTGTTGGATGTTTAACTACTGGCTGTTTTTCAACTAATTATGAAACTATAGAATATTTATTACTAATGGAAATTTCTAAGGTTTGAGCAGTTTCAAATGACGTCACTCCCAAGCAACCAACTTGACAACATAGAAGTAATTTTATTTGGCAATCTGTTTTCTGTTTTTAACCGACTTCCGAAAAGGAGAGAAGGTTATCAATTCGACGCGTATGTATTTTTTTTTTTATGTATGTACACCGATTACTCCGAAACTATCCAACCAATTAACTTGATTTTGGTGTTAAATGAGAGAGCTTGCTCTCGAATTGGTACCACTTCCGTTTCATAGAAATTGGTTCAGTACTTTTTTAGTAATTAGGCAAAAACTAATAAAATTAGTGATTTCTCGCAAATCGGTAGTAATATGGATGTCGAATAAATATACCGATGCCAGAATGGCCGAGCGGTCTAAGGCGCTGGATTTAAGATCTGGTTTTCGAAAGGCAACGTGGGTTCGAACCCCGCTACTGACATACGAGTATACAATAATTTTTCCGTATTATAATTTTTAAATATATATTTAAAAAGTTAAATACTAATTATGCTGTTAGGAATATTTTTGTATTTAACCGTTACCACAGAGTATCAGAGATTTTTTATTAACTCAATACTTTATCAGTGAAAGAGTACTCAAAAAGGAGAATAGACTTGCAAAAAGTAACATGAGATTGAATAAGTTCCCTGAAGCGAATGTAGTCCGGACAGCCGAGCGGTCTAAGGCACCAGAATTTACCTCTGATTTTGAAAGAGAGTGTCGGTTCGAACCTCACTCCTGACATATGTGTATAGTATACAAAAAAAAAATTCCGTATTATATGTTTTTTAAGTGACTTCATAAAAGGAGAGGATGTTATCAACTCGGCGCGAATGTATTTTTTTTTCTATGTATGTTCACCAATTACTCCGAAACTATTCAACCGATTAATTTGTTTTTTGTGTTAAATGAAAGAGGCTACTCTTCCATTGGTACTTCTTCCATTTCATTGAAATTGGTTCAGTACTTTTTTTAGTATTTAAATAAAAACTAATAAAATTAGTGATTTCTTGCAAACTAAAAGTAACATGGACGATGACTAAGCTCGCTGAATGCAGTGCAGTCAGGTGGCTACAGCGATTTTTCCCGTATTATAATTTTTATTAACTAACTTCAAAAAATCGTTAACTTTTAACTAAAAAGAGAAAAATAAACTTTTCTACCAAAAATTGAACCGACTTCAAAAGCTACTGCAAAGGGAAAAATAATTTTTTTACAGAATAGTATTAAGAAATTAAATTAAGAGCGTAGTATTTATCATGCGTATTATTATATTTATGTAGATTAATTTGATTTTTTGAAGTCGGTGCCAGCCAAGCCAAGTTCAAAATTAAAATTAATTACCCAATGCAAATCATAAAAAAATAAAGTTAAATCTTTAACTAAATATTAAATCGTACAAAAACTCGTAGATACTTTGATGCGTGTATATTGGAAAATTACATGTAACTTGGCTTGGCTGGCACCGACTTCAAAAAATCAAATTAATCTACATAAATATAATAATACGCATGATAAATACTACGCTCTTAATTTAATTTCTTAATACTATTCTGTAAAAAAATTATTTTTCCCTTTGCAGTAGCTTTTGAAGTCGGTTCAATTTTTGGTAGAAAAGTTTATTTCTCAATTTTCATTGATTGAGTGATAATATATACGAAAAAATCGGCAGTTTTGTTGGTTAGTGAAAATTTGAAGGTACGTAATTAAAACTGATCCATTTAAATAACAAGAAATATAATTTTTAAATTTTAAATAAATGACTGAACACCCGTTACTGGTATTTTCAATTGAAATTTGAAATTGGTAACAGTAAAGCCTTGCGCTCCAATGCTTTTTAGTGCTGTAGCGCGTAGCAAAATTTGAAATAGAAATTAAATCGTCCTTTTTGATGCTATTATTGATATTTATCTATGTATATTTTGTTTTTCAGAAGTGTTTGTTAAGACTTTCAACAAAGTTGAAAAGAGTTTATGCATTCGGTTTGTCTATTCGTCTGTTCATGCCCTAACACTCCCGTAAATATACTAGAATTTCATGGGATTGGTTAATCTTATTTAGGGTCTAATAGATATGTTCGGTACATGAAATATGTGGGTTTAATAGTTCATTTACAGGGTCATCCAAAATAATTCCATTACATTATAATCTATGCAGAAAAATCTTTTACTGAGTATATTCATGATATAACGCTATTACAAATGTTTTGAAACTAATACAAATCATTGATTGTCACTACGATTGCGTTAAAACATAATATTCATTGCATTTTTAATATATTTACAGGGACATGAGTTTTCAGTTTCGGCATGCGATATTAAGTTAAAATGTTTTTATGTGCTTTCATATTATACATGGCAAATATTGTGGTTGACTAATCCGTCCGTCAGTCTGCTCACCTACCGCTTGGACATTTAAATATATATTTGTTACAGAAATTTATTGTGTCATTTCTAATGTTAGCAGAATCGGATGTCTAGTTCAAGTGCAAGAAGATTCAAATGTGTTCCATTATATTACGATCGATGGGCTAAAATATTTTCAAGTGCTTTTTAATGATGTTGCACCCGTCTAAACATAATGAAATTGATATGCGTTTATGAAGGAAATAAAACATACATTTTGTAGAATATGCCACACAAAGAATATTTATTAAAAATTGACAGGACACTACAAAGGAACTCTATTACATAATGGTAAAAGAGGGGGCACATAATTTGCGGCATGTATTTGAAACTATTTCACATATAATGAAACTTATGTACATTGCTTAGGTTTTCCGGAAGTTGCTTCCCGTGAAATAGAAAATGCTTTTCCATATTGCTGAATTAGATATAATATTTTTGTCAGGTTCCTAGAAGACATCTGCCCTGAATTAGAAAGGAATGACATTTCCTTATCTGAATATTTTATGTATTGTGGGTTGTGTATCCGTGAAGCTCGAAATACCTTTCTTTCTTTTCTATAATAACGAATGACAGATGTTGACACAGGTGTGCAGATGACGCACTCGTTGATGAATGAAAGTGATGGCCGCGGGGCGTGCCTCAGCTGTCATCTAGCTATTGGAGTGATGTGTAAACCGTAGATGTCATGACTCAAGGTTGGTATGCGGAATTGAACCAATGGAGGAACTCTAAGAGGCCCTGCTGGGGGAAGGAAGATCTCTGACAAGGTCAACTCTGGACAGAGAGGTGGAAGACAGTTCTCGCTTGGCGTTGAGACCGATAGGTCGCTCAGGATTTGTGGTCCTGTTGGATAGTGTATATTTTGAGCGTGGGACAAGGCGTCCCAGTGGATAGTGTTATAGGCCGAGAAGTGAGGCCTAGTACCCTTGTGTATTGAGATTCTGCAGTAATCTCTGATAAAGCGTATCTAACGTGCGTTGAGTGTGAGGAAGAAAGTATAAGTTGAACGGTACACAACCAACGTTTATTGTAGTTAATTTAATGTTGAACCGGATCATCTATATCCGAGTTGTAATTGTAGATAGTTGTAAATATTGTTTCTTGTGTACATATCTATATCTTAAATAAACTGTTAGTTCAGTTCATTAACAGCGTCAGTGTTATTTTACCCAATCCTCACAGCAGGTGACCGATATCACCCATTAATATCGGTGGTGGCAGCTAAAACTACCTAGGACATTCTTCAAAGTTTTGTGGACTGAGAGGAGCGTCCGACAAATTGTTGGCAGCGTCGGGATAGAATCGCCGGAAACCAGTGACCAGCGAGTCGTGTTGCAGTCTGTTAATGCCAGAGTATCCAGTGGAATTCTTGTGTGGTCGTGCCATATCGTCGAGTATGTGCTAAAGCATCGTGCCGGATCGTCGATTGTATGCTAAAGTGTCGTGCCGTATCGTCGAATGTGTGTAAAGTGTCGTGCCGTAGCGTCGAATGTGTGTAAAGTGTTGTGCCGTATCGTCGAGTATGTGCTAAAGTATCGTGCCGGATCGTCGAGTGTGTGATAAAGTATCGTGCCATATCGTCTAGTGTGGACTAAAGTGTTGTGCGTATCTTTATTAGAAAGAACTAAACTGAACTGTTGTGCCATATTACCGCTACATCGTGGAGCTATCTGTGAATAGAAGAGTACCCCACCAAATAAAGTATAAGGTAAGGTGTTTTGATCATTCATTTCTTCTGACATTTCGAACCAAATTGTATTGTTGTATAATTAATAGTAATTTAAGTAAATTGTCTACGTAATTTATGTGCAATGAAATAATTGTGTTCAGATAGGTGTAAAGAATTAGTAACCATATTGCTATTGTTTTAAAGAAAGGTCATAATAATTTGAGATGATAATGATATGCTATTTATAATGATATTAGTGAACTAAATTAATGCATTAAATCTAAATTATTGTTAAAGTAATTGTTAAATGAAGCAATACTGTTTAAATTTTAAGAGTTGCATTATCAAAATTCTAAGAAAATGAAAATTTTAATTGGCCAATACTAGTGAGAAAAAAAAAAGGCTCAAAAGAGAGCCATAGTGAAAAAAAAGGCTCAAAAGAGAGCCATAGTGAAAAAAAGGCCCAAAAGAGAGCCATAGTGAAAAAAAAAAGGCTCAAAAGAGAGCCATAGTGAGTAAAAATAAAAGTAAAGATTTTCAGTATATTTGTTTTAAGTGTAAGAACCAGTATTGAGTTCGGAAATATTTTATGAGGATAATTGCAGAAATTTATGTATGCATGTGTTTCAATTTTTCTTTATGTGGATTTCTTGATTGACATCAATACTTCTATTCATTATCAACGTATCAGTATGATTATGTAAATTGTATGTTGTTATCTAAGTGTATACATTGAGACCTATATTGCATAGTAATCAAATCGAATTACTCTTTTACCTTTTGTTTTATTGGAAGTATATTGTGTGATATCAATGGTTGAGGAAAATTAGAGTATTCAGTAGGTTAAATAGAAATGAAATGTATTGATTATCTGAAGGGTATTAATTAGTTTAATAAGTGGAGAAATATCTGTACTAAGTTAGAAATTTCGGAAATATTAATTTGGTAGGTTTAACTATTCTTGTGGGGTGGTAATAACAATCGGTGAAGGTATGGCTTTCTTATTAAAACTAAAAAAGGTTGATATTCAGGGGATAGCCGAAGAATTGGGTGTTGAATTCACGGAAGATGATACCAGAATTCAGCTTAAGAAAAAGATAATGGACAGTGATGAGTATGACGAGGGGGTTATTAAGGAATTATCAGACACTATTGTTGCAGAACGATTAGAACAGGAAAAATTAGAACGCGAAAAGTTAGAACTTGAAAAGTTAGAAAAACAGGAAAAGTTAGAAATGGAGAAATTGAGGATGGGACATGAATTAGAAATGGAAAGGCTCAGAGTTCAAGGTTCAGCAAATAACTCTAATGGATCTAGGGAATCTAGTAATGAAAGTAACATCGAAAAATTGATCAAAAGTGTTAAAACTCTATCTATCAAAGTACCAGAAGGGACTGAGGGATGGAATTTATTTTTCAACAGTTTAGAAAGGGCATTCCAAACTAAAAATGTACCGGAAAACCAGCAGGCCGAAATTCTACTAAATATGTTAGGAGATAAGGCGGATAATTTGTTAATTTATACCAATAAGGAACAAATGGAGAATTATGAGGAATTAAAGGAGTTAGTCCTAAGGGAACATGAGCCAACCCCGAGGGCATGTTTAGAAAATTTCCGGAAAGCTAGGAGAAATCCGAACGAAACCCATGTATTATTTGTATCGCGTTTAATAGCTACGTGGGAAAATTATTGTAAAATTAGAGGTGCGGACACTTATGAAAAGGTCAACCAGTTGATAGTTACTGATAAGCTAATGAGTACGCTAGATGAGGATACTGCAGCATATATTAGTTTAACTCACCAGGGTAAATGGTTAGAAGCTCCTAAAATTGCTAAAGAGTGTGATAATTATTTTGATGCTAAACATAAGTCTTATGCGGTTACGCATAAAAGCTTTAAAGGTAAAGATAAGTACGTAAACAATGAAAAAATGAGACCGAGGGAGGATAGTAAATTTAGTGGTAGTTGGAGGCAAAATGGTAGTAATGAGTGTAATTCTTTTCCGGATAGGAAAACAGAGTTTAAGAAGACGAATGATGCTTCAGGGCCTAAATGTTTTAAGTGTGGTTTGAGAGGTCATTACCAACGTTTTGTAATAAAGTGGGTAATGAGGGAACTAATAATGGCAATAAAGGGCGAGACCAGAAAGCAGGTGTTCATAAGATTATGGTGAAAGAAAATCAAGAGTTACCTAATGGGGCTATTGTGGCTAGAATATCGGCAAAGGCCGAGCAGAAAACTAATGTTATTGGTGAGAAATTAAATAAACTTGAGAAAATTGAAGTTAGTGTTAATGGGCAAAAAGCAAAGGGATTGGTTGATTCTGGATGTGAGATTAGTGTTGTTCATAAAGATTTAGTACCGGAAGAGAAATTAAAGGGAGCGGGTAGTATTTATTTACAAGGGTTATTTGGTGAAGCTGTTAAATCACCGTTAGTTAAACTACCGCTAGCTATTCCGCAATTCGGGCAAACTAATATTATTCATCAGGAAGTACTTTGCGCAGTAACTGATAATATTAATGAGCAAGTAATTTTACATCCCGAAGTGATTAATGAGTTGTCAGGTGTCAATCTTGAGGAGCCATTGATAGAGTCCGAAGAATTAAAAAGTTCCGAAATTATTATTGATAACTCGAATGAAAAGGAAGATGTAAGTAACGATAGCTGTAATGTTTACGTAATAGACGCGAGATCGCAAAATGTACAAAGTCAGGATCCAGAAAAAACTGAAACGGAGGAAAATAATGAATCTATTGTTAGTAACTCAGATATGTTTAAGAAATCCCAGTTGGAATGTAAAGAATTAGAGAAAGCTTGGGAATTAGCTAAAAAGGAAAAAGGGGATTATTATATTGTAAACGGATTATTGTATCATAGAGAGAAATTGTTAGGCGAAACTATAGCGCAATTAGTAGTACCCAAGGTAAGAAGGGAAGAAATCTTAAAATTAGCGCATTCATCGGTATTTGGAGGGCATCATGCAGCCAAAAAAACGTTGCAGAGAATAAGGTATTCTTTTTATTGGGAGGGAATGGCAAAAGAAGCTAAACAGTTTTGTGAATCATGTTTAGAGTGCCAATTGACTAGAGGGGTTAAAGTAAATGATAGAGCTCCTATTTCCCCAGTGTCGCGGCCGGAACTTCCATTTCAGGTTGTTAATGTTGATTTAATTGGGCCTATTGATCCTAAAAGTTCACAAGGACATCGGTATATACTGACTTTAATTGATCAGCATACCAGATGGGCGGATGCGATCCCTCTAAAAAGTTTAACTGCTAAAACCGCGTGTGAGGCGTTACTTCAAATATTTATGAGAACCGGAATTCCTAATGTAATTGCCTGCGACAATGGAACCAATTTTACTGCCGACTTAACGAAAGAATTTGAGAAAAGATTAGGTGCTAGTCCAAGATTTTCGACTCCACTGTATCCACAGTCCAACGGACTTGTGGAACGATTTAATCAGACTCTTAAACGTATGCTACATCATACGATTAGGGAAGAAGGAAAAAAATGGCATGAACAAATACCATTTATATTATGGGCGTATAGGGAAGTCCCAAATTCTACGACGGGAATCGCACTTTTCCAGTTATTATATGATAGAGCGCCGGAGGGTCCGTTATCGATTCTTAAGTCGTCATGGGTAGGAGAAAATAAGGGAGCTCAGTTAGATACTACGCCGATTCATGAGTACTTGGATAAACTTAAGAACCGCTTAGAAAGAGCCGCAAATGAGGCAAAATTGTCGTCTGAGGTTCAACAAAATAGAATGGCGTATCATTATAAGTTAAGGTCAAAAGAAAAAACGTTTGAGGTAGGCGATAAAGTTATACTGTTAATCCCCGATTCGACTAATAAGTTATATTCTAGGTGGCAAGGGCCGGCAACTATTGTAGAAAAACGAAACCAGCATTCGTTTATTGTTGAGTTAGCCGATGGGAGTAGGAAGCATGTGCACCAAGATAAGAGAATTTATCGCTAAATGTAATATAGTTAATATTGTTTTCGAAGGTGATGAGGAATTTGGAGAAGTTGGGGAAATTCCTATTTTGAACCGGGATCAAGAGATAGAACGGGATATTGAGAGGTTTGAAATAAAAGGGCTATCTAATAGTCAAGTCAAAGATTTAAAGTCCATTTTGAGGGAAAATAAAGAAGTGTTTATGGGTCCTGTACGACCAGCGGAAGTAGGGGAACATCGTATTGATCTGAAACCCGGTGTAGAAAAGAAAAAACCAAAGTTATATAGCGTGCCGGTAGCTTATAAAGAGGAAGTGGATATTCAGGAGTTATTAGAATTAAATCTAATCGAACCGTCGAATGCTGAAATTAGCCATCCAATTGTTTGCGTTGCGAAAAAAGATGCAACTGTCGGAATGTGTATTGATTACAGAGCTTTAAATTCTGTAACGCAGGTTCCCACCTTCCCGATGAAAGATTCCCAAGAAATTATGTATACCGCAGGGGCGGCTAAATATTTATCTTCAATAGATTTATTGAGGGGTTATTGGCAAATTAAAATGGCTGAGGATTGTAAACCTCTGACAGCTTTTACGACGCATAACGGAACTTATCAGTGGCGTACAATGCCTTTTGGATTATCAGGGGCTGCTGCTACGTTTCAAAAAGACATGAATGAGGTTCTCCAAGGTCATCGGAGGTATGCAGAAGCATATATTGATGATGTCATCATTTTCTCCGATACCTGGGAAGAGCATTGTGAGCATGTCAGGGCTGTCATTGAAGAGTTGAAAAATAGAAATTTTACGATTAGACTAGACAAATGTAAATTTGGAGAGAAATTGACTAAGTTTTTAGGTCATGTTATTGGGGGTGGAACTCATGCACCTGATGAGGAGAAAATCGGAGCAATAAGGGACTTAAAGAGACCAAAGACTAAAAAGGAAGTTAGATCAGTTTTGGGATTAATGGGATTCTACCGATCTTATATTCCAAATTATGCTGAGATAGCTATACCTTTAACCGAATTAACCAAAGGAAATGTCAAAAATACTGTACCATGGGATGAAAGTGCAGAAAAAGCATTTAATACTCTTAAAGATGAGTTGTGTAAAGTGACCAGTTTGGCTACACCTATCGTAGGCCGGGAATATCAGCTTCACGCCGATGCTTCCGACCTTGCAGTAGGATGTTGTCTTACTCAAAAAGATGAAAAAGGTCAGTTTAAACCTATAGCTTTTGCCAGTCAGAAATTGTCAGGGGCTCAACGATCTTGGCCGAGTATAGAGAAAGAGGCTTGGAGTGTTCTCTTCGGGTTGCGGAAGTTTGAAAAGTGGACTTATGGATCTCAAATTGAGGTCATTACCGATCATAATCCATTAAAATTTCTCACGGAAACAACCCCAAGGTCGCCCAAACTCACTAGGTGGGCTCTAGCCTTGCAACGCTGGAACCTGAGCATTTCTCATCGTCCCGGAGTTCAACATTTGAATGCTGATGCAATTTCGAGGCTACAGAGAAAGAGCTGGGAAGAACAACCAGTTACTAGCCCATCAGTATCAATGTCAAAATAGTAGACAACTTTAAAGGATGTCATCACATGTCTAATTTTTTTTTGTGTGTGTGTAAATATCTTTTTTTAAGTTTTGTGTTTATAATAGTAAATTAGCATGTGTATTGTTTATGCAATAGAAGTATTAGTATAAGGTTCAGTAGAGATGTCAGTAGAGAATATTCAGACACCTGAAAATGCCTATGTAATATTTAGAATGAAAAAATCTGCAAAGAGACTATTGAACTCTTCCGTAATATTATTATATGTTTGGGGGAAAATTAGCCCCTAAGAGGCATATTTTCCGCTAAGGTGGGGGTTGTCAGGTTCCTAGAAGACATCTGCCCTGAATTAGAAAGGAATGACATTTCCTTATCTGAATATTTTATGTATTGTGGGTTGTGTATCCGTGAAGCTCGAAATACCTTTCTTTCTTTTCTATAATAACGAATGACAGATGTTGACACAGGTGTGCAGATGACGCACTCGTTGATGAATGAAAGTGATGGCCGCGGGGCGTGCCTCAGCTGTCATCTAGCTATTGGAGTGATGTGTAAACCGTAGATGTCATGACTCAAGGTTGGTATGCGGAATTGAACCAATGGAGGAACTCTAAGAGGCCCTGCTGGGGGAAGGAAGATCTCTGACAAGGTCAACTCTGGACAGAGAGGTGGAAGACAGTTCTCGCTTGGCGTTGAGACCGATAGGTCGCTCAGGATTTGTGGTCCTGTTGGATAGTGTATATTTTGAGCGTGGGACAAGGCGTCCCAGTGGATAGTGTTATAGGCCGAGAAGTGAGGCCTAGTACCCTTATGTATTGAGATTCTGCAGTAATCTCTGATAAAGCGTATCTAACGTGCGTTGAGTGTGAGGAAGAAAGTATAAGTTGAACGGTACACAACCAACGTTTATTGTAGTTAATTTAATGTTGAACCGGATCATCTATATCCGAGTTGTAATTGTAGATAGTTGTAAATATTGTTTCTTGTGTACATATCTATATCTTAAATAAACTGTTAGTTCAGTTCATTAACAGCGTCAGTGTTATTTTACCCAATCCTCACAGCAGGTGACCGATATCTCCCATTAATATCGGTGGTGGCAGCTAAAACTACCTAGGACATTCTTCAAAGTTTTGTGGACTGAGAGGAGCGTCCGACAATTTTAATTTATTAAAAGATGCAATTTTGTTACATTTTATTTGAATGTGTCAGAAAGTGTTTCGTATTCTATGCTTAACGCATGATTTTTCATTTCTTGTTATTTTAAAGATATTAGGAAATGCTTACTTTTCATTGCTCGGTTTCTTATTAAGTGCGGGAAAATCTTTGGAATTTATCGTACGTTTACTTTACGGCGCGGTGTCAAATGCGTTGTCCGTTGCGTCTTTATTACTTACCCATCATACGTAATATAGGGTAAGTCTTGCAATCGTTTTGAAAATCGAAAAAAAATTTTTGACGGATTTACACGTTTCAGATACTGGAGATTCCGAAAAAAATATTTTTAGAAAAAAAATTTTGCCGTCCGTCCGTCTGTCTGTCTGTCTGTCTGTAACCGCTTTATCTCTCGAACAAATTGAGATAGAGACTTGAAATTTTGCATGTACTTAGTATGTAAGAATGGGACGAAGCCTTTTTAATATCAGTAACCTCGATTATCCAGACCTATTTTTTCCGGACTCTCAAAAAATTTGTTCTGATGAAAGGTACATAAAAATTTTCGAATTTTTTTATTTTAAGCACTGGACGTAAAAGGCAATAAAATAACATAAATTTTGCATAAAAATCGAGGTCAATCGGATTATTAGTTGTCGAGATATGTGTAATCCTGTTTTCGAAATTCTTCGATTTTTCATGACCCTGTATTTCATTCAAATTTCAATTCACAGTTATATTTTTATTGGAAATGAGACGCTTAATCCAACACAGTAAATTTTTAGTTAATATGATTATTATTTTTTGAGTTATAAGGATGTTTCTTTTACGCAATCCGGTACTATTCGAGTATTTTGGCGTTTTATATCATTAGTCAAAATTGGCTCATCAGCAATTCATTAATGGAGCATTATTGTATGTTAAAATTATTTAATTATGCGTTTAAATTTAATTTTGGAGTTGCCATAGACACGCGTTTTATTTTCATATTTTATATTATGATGGGTAAGTATTACGGTGGTCCCCCAACGACTAGTTTTATTAGTAGGGGGTATTTGTAGTGTTGATTTATTAACAAAGTTAATTTCAGCAAATTTTCAGCCTTGTTTCTGTCCCTATGCAGATTCAGTTAATCCTTGACATGAATTGGTTTTGTTTACGTTTCGGTGTCAATCACCTACAGGTGGCGCCTTCATGCTGCATTTTATAGGATTTACACGATTTTAACATCAGTCACATCTCACTGAGAACTGATGCACGGAATTCAAGTCTTTAGCATATTCATTATGGGCATAGATTACCATTTACTTTTGATACTGTGATAGTGAATTTCGAAATTTTAATATGTATGAGATAGAAATGAGTTCGGGTTCAATTTCCGAAGCCTATGCCCCATAATAAGAATATGCAATAATATATATATATACATATAGATAGATAGATATAATATTGAAATTAGTTGTTCTAAAAGAAATCTTTTTAAAAAAGCCAACTTATTTGGAAATAATTGTTAATGTATTTCTATAATTTTCTATTTACTATAAAAGATATACATACATATTTAATTATAATTTATTTCTTCATCATAACAATTTTTTATAATTTCTTATATTCCTAAAAATCAGATTAAATGATAAAATTAATAAGAAATGCCTGGCATATCCGATACTTTTAAAGTTGTTTCCATATAAAAAATTATTAAGTATCGCACACGATACAAGTCTAAAAATTTGCAATATCTTAAGCTAATACTTGCTTGTTAAAAATAATCGAATATTCATTTTCCGTTAAATCTCTAAAACTAGTCGTTGGGGGCCACCGTAATACTTACCCATCATGGATATGTACATGAAAATAAAACATGTGAAAACTATTTATACAATGCATTGCAATTCATAAACAAAATTTAAATATTGTTAATATACATAGTAATGCTATATTAAAGAACTGCTGATGTACCAATTTCGACAAATTATATAAAACGCCAAACTACTAAGTAGCACCGAACTGCGTAAAAGAAACATCCTTATAACTCCAAAAATAATAAGTCTATTAACTAACAACTAACTGCGTAGGATTAAGCGTCTTATTTCCAATTAAAATATACTTCTGAATTGAAATTTGAATGAAATACAGTGTCATGAAAAATCAAAGAATATGGAAAACTAGATTACAAATATCTCGGCAACTAATAATCCGATCGACTTCGTTCTATATGCAAAATGTGTGTTATTTTATTGCCTTTTATGTCCATTCCTTAGAACAACAAAATTCGAAAATTTTTATATACCTTTCATCAGAACGAATTTTTCGAGAGTCCGAAAAAAATAGTTCCGGATAATCGAGGTTGCTGATATTAAATAGGGTTCGTCCCATTCTTACATACTAACTACATACAAAATTTCAAGTCTCTATCTCAATTTGTTCGGGAGATAGAGCGTTTACAGACAGACAGACAGACAGACAGTCAGACGGACGGCAAAATTTTTTTTCTAAAAATAAGTTTTTCGGAATCTCCACTATCTAAAACGTGTAAATCCGTCAAAAATTTATTTCGATTTTCAAAACAATTGCAAGACTTACCCTATACTACGTATAATGGGTAACTAAAAAGAATGAAAAAGGGTAATAAATAAACTTTCTAACTAAACATTTTCGTCGCTCTCTATACGAGACACAAATATACAAATACCACAAATTTTCTTTTTAAAATAACCTTTTAATGCTACAAAAAAAGGAAAAAAAGAAACGTTTTCTTTTTCTGCTTGGGTTTGATGAAAATAGCAATAAAACGAATTGAACTGAAACAAGTATTTTTTGTAAGTTACTTTTCTTTACGAGAATAAAAACAATTGTCAATTTCAGAAAGAATGAGCTAAGCCCGTCCGACTGGTATATGAGTCGCGCCATTTCACATGTCGGCAACGGGATCGGGTTGAGCCCGTCTCATTTCTAATATGAGATAGAAGAAATCTTTGAGGTTGCTACATCCGACTACACTGTTAAAAATCTTGTCCTTTTTTGAACCAAATTTCGGTACTCAATAGCTGTCTCTGTAAGATGATGGAATCTTGAACCGATATTTGGAGCTACTGTTGAAACTTAGTTCCAATACTTGAAATACGAAGCCCAAAATGTAAATAAGGAATAAATAAATGAATGAAATAAGAAATGATGAAATAAATAAATGAAATAGATAAGTGAAATAAGAAGCCCGAGATTTCATCATCTGATGGTGACAGCTATTGAACACCAAAAATCAATATAGGTAGAGCAAAATTTTTAACAGCGTATTTTTTTACTAGTATCTTTGACAGGATTCTTTAAAAAATCACCTCTTTCAATAAGCATCAAAATATGTTTAGATTTGTTCTTGAAAACATAATTAATGCATTTCAAAGTGTAACTTTTTTGTAGTCTGATTGAATAAGAAAAAAATATATTTTAAAACGCAGTGCTTCATTATTACCATTAATTCATTATTAACTTTCAATATAAGAATGCGTGAATCTTCAAACAAATAGATCTTTAAAAATACTTCCAAGGGAAATTTAATAACAAGTGCTATATTCGCAATTTCTTATTAATTTTTTTAATTAGAAAGTAAGTTTTGATTCTAAATGCATATGTTTCTAAAAATTTAATTAAAGAGTAAAATAAGGTAGAAAATGCATGAAACACATCCTAAATTAAAAAATTCTATTGCAGGTTTGTTGTTTACGCAGTAGGAATTTAAAACTATTTCATTTAGTGAGTAGGAATTTCAATCTTTCTTTTTTTCATGTTTCTTGTTATATGCAAGAAAACCTAGAATTACTTCTTTGAACATTGTGTTTCCATTTCATTTTTTTTTTATTTCTTTCTAAAACTTTTTAACCATTTTACATTTTTGGTTATTTTGTTAAAGATATATGCGCTACATTCTGACGAAAAACGCGCAACTACAAAAACTATATTGGAAAAGGACTGTTCTTCATAAGAAATAATTTGTTTCCAAAGTGTTGCGCAAGATGGCAGCACCACGAAAGTCTTGTCCTGAGACGAAAAGGAATTCCCTAAAAACATTCTACTGACGTCACATTTTCTGCAGAGCTGCTTTCACCTTTTAGAAATGCTTCTGAGCGGAATGTGTTGACATTCTCGCAAACTGCGATAACGGAAGCAAAATTATTAGCTCCGTGACTTTAAACTTTTAAAACTTTATTTAAAACTTTAAAACATAAAATTTTAGTTACTATTCATCCTTTTTTTTGTGTGTAAAAGTGATCATCGTCTGTAATTTTCTTCAAATCCATGTAAATTAAAAGAAATGTGAACAGAAACCAGAAGTCATCTTATTTGTTCTAAAGAACACATCGAATAAAATATTAATTCATTATTCTTCCAGCTGCACAGAAAGTTGCCTTAAGTGAAGAAGAAAAATATTATTATAAAGAAGACGCCTAGCAAGGTAGGCATCAATTTATATACTTTTTATCGAACTATTATTTAACTGAATTCGAACTCACCCTTCAGACTATTCTTGAACTATTCGGTACATTCGCGATATTTATTATGTTTCCAGTAATAGAAACACAGGCGTCGCAATCTGTTCAAAATGTCCGCGTAAAACACATCGATTATTTCCCATATAGCTCCTTCTTCACTAAAATAACAAATCTAGACGTACTACTGCCATGTATCTTGAAAAAATGGAGTATAAGGAGTGTTTTTTTAGGTTCCATTATTGTAATAATACTATTTACTATGGAATAAAAGTTTAAAGTAAGTGGTACTTATAAGTATTGTCAGTCGATAAAGGGTTGATGCCATTAGTTCAACCGTTAACGTTTAGGTAAATAATAAAATTTTTGCATTCGCAGTTCAAAATTATTCCATTCAAACGCCCATACCTCATTAAATATTCAATGCATTCATGTTTGTATTGGGTATACTGTTTTTGTCTTATTTTTGGGTTTCATTCATCTGACGAAATCCTTTTTATCTTTGTCCTTCTTCTGTCTGTCCGTCAAATATAGCATAGCAGCATAACGTAGCATAGCAGCGCCATCTGTTGAATGATATGCACTAAAAACTAATCAGAGCCAGTTTCACTCAGCTAAAACTCAAGGTCTCACAGAATCTGAAGTTTTGTGAAATTCCGTGCGTTAAATCTTTAGATGGTGCTATTGTGATAATAAAGAATGATGCACCGTGACTCATAGTCTCACGAACAAACATTTCGTAAAAACAAGTTTTTCGGATTCTGTGACCTCTAAAGCGCGTAAATCCGTCAAAAACCTTATTCCAAAAATTTTCGTGAATCCAGGAAATAAAATTGATTAATGTATTTTTTGAAGTACCGGGTGATCCAGAAGCTCCGGGAGTTTTCAAATGATAATAATTAACAAACTATAAACAATAGAAGTGTGCGGTTTTCACAGAAAGGCTTAGAAACTTATGGGATTTGTATTTTTGATGAAACAAACAAATTATGTTAGTTATACTTTTTGCCGACAGGTGGCGCTAAAATTGACAGTATTATTTTTATGGTATGATATAGCTCGCTAAAAAGAAAGAATTAGTGTCCAAGAGTTACAAATTTTCATTATGACACCCATAGCTTATAAGTACCGCTGTGAGCCGACGCAAAACAACGTGCACAGTATCCTCAAAGGCGAAAGAAATTCCAGATGAAATTTCAAATTTATCGTGATATTACAAGTGTACTGATTCATTATTAGCTGGTGATTTCCACCGAGTATTGGCATCGAATTATACCTCATTTACGATTGCAACAGATATTTGGAATCTCCTGCTTCTATTACGATCTTTCAATTAGCCTTTTTCTTAAACCTTTCTTACCATGGCATTTCACATTTCTAATGGCCATCGAATCTTTTTCTATTTTTACTTCCGTATTGTACGATAAGAACAAAGCTCGACATGCAAAGAAAGCATGTCTAAACATGGCAGTTACTCCTCAAATTTTGTATCAAAATTCCCTTTCAATGCAATCTCAACCACTTTAAAAAAAGTGATTGAACATAAACCATCCTTAAAACGAAATCTCAATAATAGCCCACAAAAGATATTTTGCAATGAACTCATACTCATGTGTCTATAAAGCATATTTTATAGTTACATCCAGTGTTGTACAGCAGCACCACCTGTTGCTAAAAATTGTAACTATATACATGTAAAAAAATCATGCTAAACAGAATCCCACGTGTTTCTGAGCATATATCTGAAAACCGAACCTTTGTATTATACATAGTTTCCAAATTATTAACATTTCAAAACTCCCGAAACTTTTGGATCACCCGGTATATAAGCCTCACACATTTTGTATGAGTTGTAAAAAACAGCAGCAACATTTTAGCTATGACACATGCATTGATTTGACACGTTTAATTGATTTTTATGTTATTTTTATTTTTAATTATTTTAATTTTATTTTAAAGTAAATTTCTGCTTATCGGTAAGTGTAATTATCAGAAGTTACCAAACATAATTGAAACACATTAAAATCAGCTACAGACGGACTAATAAATTAGATATCGATTAATATATTCAATAATAATTGTGATTTCAATTACGTACTTCATCAAATTATTTTGTTAAAGATTAATCAAAATCTCATTTACTACGACTGATTGCACCGAATTTCTTTGAACCGTCAAGTGGTATTTGTAGAATCAATACATTTTCATTCCGCTGTTTAAATCAGTAATTCATCTTTATTTTATTACAGTTGAATTATTATTTAAGTTATAATTAGAGTTAATCTCAATCGGATAATGAAATATTGTAAAAATATTTAATATAAATTTAAAAAAATAGAGAATGAGATACTTGCGTATTAATTATGGAATATTTAAAAGAGATACAATACCAAATGTTAAAAAGAATTATATACATGTAATAATAAAAATTATTCGCTCTTAAATATTTACAAATTATCATAATATAAAATTTTTCTCTGTCGTTTAATAACATTTCAACATACTTATTATATTTTAATGCCATATGTTTAATAAACGCTCCATTTATTTTATTTTATTCTAAAAAACAATCTCCTAAAGAAAAATTTTCAATAAAATACTCCTAAAGAAACCACATTACGTATTTTTTCTGTTTCATAATATCTTTTCTTCATTTTCTAGAACATCATTTCATTTCACACAATTCACTGGAAAGCGTGAAATGAAAAGAATGGAACGTTTTTGTAAGGTCCTGTATTCGTACGCACTTTGAGATATAACGCGATTATTTTGGCTCTAGAAGTTAAATCAAAGTGTTAGCTCCATTTTTACTATGATATGAAACACGAATAAATGTGTTTAGGAAAGTTTTCGTCTATTTTTGATTTAAGTGGAAATTATCTGAAGGAATTCAATCTTTACCTTGACACCGTTTACCACATGACTGCTGATACGGCGATAAAGCGTTTCTAGTGAATAGTTTAGAGCAGCATTTTACAAATATGCATAAATATTGATAGTACAAAATATACATCAGTTTTAAGATTTAATCATTCCCGATCAATTTTTTTTTCCATTTTGAAAAACATAATTATTATTACTTTAACCTTAACACTACCGCGACTGGATATATCTATTCACTAGGCTGCAGGTTTCACAACAACTGAAGCTTTATTAAAATTAATACAGTGAAACCTCCAAATAAGGGACACCTATGGGACCGAGACTTTTGTCCCTTAAATAGAGGTGTCCCTTATTCGGAGTTTTTATATTATTTTTAATTAATCGTTTAGAAGGAATTAAAAATTGCAAAGCATTAAAGGGAAATTTAAATGTACCTGAAGTGCATAAATCATGTTAATCATGCAAAAGAAAGAAAAGAGAATTAATTAATTAAAATTTTCAATTAATTACTAAATCATTAAATGTTTTGTAGAATTATTGATTTATATTTTTATGCAAACAATATACATGCAGAATGGGTAAAACAATTGAAAGAATTTTACTTGAAGTAATCAGTCAAAAGGGATTGTTTTGCAATTTTAAATTTTTCAGTATAAACCTTTTAAATGTTTATTTACCATACTTATAAATTTTAGTTCATCATTATCAGCAGTATTTGCAAAAAAAAAAAGTATTAAGTTGCTTTGCGTATTTTAAGGAATCAAATATCTCAACTGCTCTTCTTAATGGGAAGATATTTTCACACATTTATAAATCCATTTTTTAACAGAAAAGTATAAAATTGGAACATTTGACGATGGAAGCGATTTAGAATTGAACTGTGTTTTCAATATTGTAGGTAGATAAATAATCGTCAAATTTGTTGTATGCCATTGTATCCACATGACTGTCTGTCTGTTTGATGAATTCACAAAAATCTGCATCTTCACTTTCATTACAGACATATTTCATTATCTGAAATGCAAAAATCAGTTCCTTTGATCTCATTCTCAACTGTCCCTTAAATCGAGTGTCCCTTATTCAGAGGTAAATACATTACATGTCCTATACCAAGGGACTGGGACTGGAAGTTTTGTCCCTTAAATAGAGGTGTCCCTTATTCGGAGTGTTCCTTATTTGGAGGTTTCACTGTATAATTCTACAAATATAAACCAGTTTTAAGAATTACGCTACATTTGATACTTTCAAGACTTATAAGGATACACGTAACAAAAAAAAAATACTATGTTATAAAATCCCTGTTTTATTAACATATAAAATAAATTATAGTGAAAACAACATTACAATATTGCAATTTTCCTCGGTAGTCAGGGGTTTTTTTTAATTGTTAGTCATACCTATCCAAATAGACTTACTGAAGTTTAGAGATTATTTTGTTGGCTGAAATGCAACTAATGCACTTATTTTTTATACTATTCAATACATATTGATATGATAATAGACTAAGGAAGATTTTTTGGAGACGTTTGGAAAATATCGTATTACAACAGTATTTAAAACGTATAATAATTTTCTAAAGTTTTTTTGAGTTTTATCACGCATAATTCATTCGGAAAAGTAACCTATATTTTAAAGAGTGAAATATATCTTTAAAATAAAGAAATCGCAAACATTAAACTTTTATTATTACTGTCATTATTAAATATCAAAACATAAATGAATTTACAATAAGAAAGTTAGAAGTCTATTATTTCTATATTTAGAAAGTAACAAAATAATTGTTAAGACAAAATAATATTCGATGAAAATACGTGTCTCTTAATAGTACACCAAACACGAAAGGGTTAAAATAGACGCTTTTATTTTATATGAAACTAGGAAACACTGCGGCTTTGCTAACATGATATTTGAAATATGTCAAGTAATATTTGTGTGTCTAAATTTTATTGGAAGGTATTATACTTTTAGGAGTGACTCGAAAATTAACATTTAAGCTACAGATTGAACAAACTAATTTTTTGCACTGCATGAAACATAAAAGAGATGAAATGAAGAGATCTAAAACTGTAATTCTAAGTAAATGATAATTTAGTAAACATTTTGAAACTCTTATGCTTGATTCATAAGTTTATTTCAGTATTCATTTGAAGTTTTGAATTTTTTTAGGAACTATCTTATAATACGCATAATTAAATATCGCGACGAATTCCAAGCTTCTTTTCTAATGTTAAACAATTCTCTAATTCTAAAGTCCGATCAAGCTAAAGTTGGGCCCAGGGCCTCTTAAAAAGTTCTTTGGGTGAAAAGTGCCTAGGTTAAAAGTGTCTAAAAATTTTATTGAGTCATTCAGAATATTTAAATTTTACGTTTCCTATTTTATAAATAATACTTTTGAAAAGTATTTGATTAAAGAAAAAAAAGTAAGCCACAAAATTTGCGCGCCCTTGTCTCTATGTCTAGTGGTACCAGCATAAAATGCCTAAGTTAAAGCAGAAAAGCCACCATTAATTTGCCAACATTAATTTTGAAATCGATTAGATATTTCCTATTACTCCATAGAAAACGTAATTTTGAAAAAAAATGAAAGGCTCTTTTAAAACGTATGTTATGTCTGACAGTATTACGTGGTAGTGCCACAATTTTAAAATATAGATCAGAGATTTTCGCCATTTATTCGCAACCATTACTTTTTGTAGACGGTATATTATATCTTGAGATTGCATAGAAATCATAATTATCACTTTTTTAAAACGACTTTCACTCATTCCCATCACTTCACAACTTTTAAATTTTGAATGTACCTTTGACTGTATTTACAAGACAATTATATTTTATAAATAATTATCGTGGCATATTTAAATTTTCTAGTCTCTTTACTATAACAAAAGTCGCAAATTGGAATGTTTTTTTCACTCGTGCAATCCTCTTGTGGTAGTGGAATCGACATAAAATGTAGCTCATGATCGAATTCCTGATTCCTTCGTCTTAAGAGCACACACTAGTCACGCGGTAAAAGCCGAACGCTAATGATAAGTCTATAGGAGCGTTCTTTTCAAATATTTCGCTCAAATTTAATATTTTTACATGATTTTTTTTCTTTTTTTTTTTTTTTTTTGCATAGGATAGCTGAGGACGTTCCACAACCGGCCTAGTTTTTACTTTTTCGATTTTGGTTTCAGATTTTTTTTAAAAATTACTTTAACTTTCAAAACTCTGAAATTGAAACTATTATAATATAAAAAATATATAAGTGAAATCGAAAAAGTAAAAACTAGGCCGGTTGTGGAGCGTCCCCAGCTATCCTATGCACAAAAAAAAAAAAAAAAAAAAAAAAAAAAAAAAAAAAAAAATCATGTAAAAATATTAAAATTTGAGCGAGATGTTTGAAAAGAACGCTCCCATAGACTTTACATTATCATCCGGGTCTTTTTGAGTACTTTTTCTGTGACTATTGTGGGGCGTTAGCAATGCTTCGAGCTATGAAAAAAGAATGGATCCGTTCAGGATATCATTTATACCATAGCCTACTATAATACTACCAGCCGAGCCATTTCGCGAAAAACCGCCGAAAAAGTGAAGCTGGCAACAACTTCAAACCCTGAACCATTTCATTGAACCACGTGTAAGTCCACGTGATGCAAACCCTGCCCAAATTAGCATTGAATAAGCTGCTTTCTGTTCTGTGCACATGTTTGCACACGTGTCATTGTTTTGGTTCAGGGTTTACATGATTGGTCTGATTAACTTGGGCAAAGTATCAGCGTCCTCTGGCGGGAGACTTCATACATTAATCTCAAATAAACAGGCCTTTACTTAGATCTAGTTGGCCATGTTTATACACTGGTATGCAAAATTTAAAGACGAGTCCGCAAATGTCAATTTTCAAGTTATTTTCAAGCGATAATTTTCACGCAAATATTCAAAAGGAAGTAAAATAATTGGAATAATTACTATTGCTGCATAACAGCTAGTTCATATAACATCTCATTCAGGTCACACATGGTCACAAGAGTCACAGTCACTACGGTTAAACAAAAAAAAAAAAAAAAGGAAATTCCATACGTCTCTTTTAAAAGTCTCAAATGACTACTATATGTGACTCCACTAACAGGTCACTGCGACTGCTGTTTTGTGTCGAGTCACCAGGTGAGTTTACAATGTCATTTTATTGAGAACTCTCATGTGACTGTCATTTGGAGACTCAGTTTCAAAGTCATTGTGAATGTTGCATTATGATAAATCACCAAATAATGCCACACAAATTTTGAATATTCGCGTGAAATTTGTCGCTTGAAATTCCCTTGAAAATTGGCATTTTGGGACTCGTCCTTAAATTTTGGACACCAGTGTATATATATATATGGATATGTATCATGATATGTATCCGATATTTATGTTTATAATATTACATCAAGTTCCTTGGTATTTTCATGAATATTACGTTTTCAATTTTCAATCAAAAGAAGTAGCAAGTGAAATCTAAATCTTTAATTTCTATAAAATTCTGTAAATAAAAAATAAAAAAGACGAGGTCGGAGCATATGTGGCATATTAATTCTTCTCACCAGTATTTTTACAAATAAATTTCGAATGACATTTTTATAAGATATACAATAGGAGTATATGAAGAAGATTACTGATACTGGCAAGAACAATCATATTTGTACTATGTGCTACGATTCAATTTAAAAAGAACAAATCAGAATATATTGTCCATGCTTCCAAAAACCAGTTTTTTACTGTGTCTGCAACTTTCTCATACTCATCATAAGAAACCCATCTTTTATCAATACCTGCAGTCCATACTCTGCTTCAATTCTATTTATATACTACATTATAACTCTATTCGAATAAAAAGACTATATAATACCTGTATTATTAATACTACAATATTCTGTGTCATCTGATAGAATGACATAAACAGGGTTAATTAAAGATTGGATTTCTGTAGACAAATCTCACTTCTTAAGTTTTACGATTAAAAATAAATCATTAAATATCTAATCAAAATTTGATAGAATAATAGTAAATTAGATTTGCCATTTAAATATGATTTAACTAATCAATTATTTAGCATCTATTTTAACAGTTGCATTCGATAGAATATTTTCTAAGCTAGAGGTTGCGGAAATGTAAGGAAGGAAATTTATTTCAAATTCTCCAATAAAAATAAGTGAATAGATAAAAATTTTATTTTATATTTCAATATTCATTGTTGAAAAAAATACTGAAAACGAATTCGGCATTCTATAATTTTTTTAAGTGAAAAGGCAATTTTTTAACTTTACAGAAAGCCGTTTGTCTTTTCAATTTTTTGACTAAAATTTTTTCAACAAAAAAATTAACAACATTTAGAATATTGTGTAGTTATGCGTTTGTGCTTAATGTAATACCTGTTAGATTCGAATCTGTATCAAGTCTAAAAATATATGTGATCAAGCGTAATCGAATAGTTTTTAAAATATCGAAAATATTTATGTTAATATCAGATTTTTTTTTTAACCCATTTTTTTTTATCACATTTCACGCAAAATAAAGTATTTAATTTTTATTTGCCTATTTACTACAATAAAAGCCAATTTTTTACTTTGAATACAAAACACTAGTAATCGCAATATTTTTATAAAAACTATTAAAACAAATGATTAATATGGAGATGGAAAACTGGTTTTAATGTCTGTAAATTGGTAAATATAAAGGGTGAAAATATTTGATAAAATAAAAACAATTTTTGATAATTACATTATCGATAATTAAACTTTAAATAAATGAGATGTGAATAAACCATAAATTCTTTCTTATATTGGTGCACAGGCAGTTAATGTAGATTTAAAACATTAAATGACTTAGAACGCATCGCTGATCTTCATCATGATTGTACATTAATTAAGATGGGACATCAATGTTCAAACATCTCCCGACAGAAAATCATGCACATGGTGAAAATGAAACTGAATGAAAACCAATGAATCTGAATCGCGGGAAATAAGATTTTATTTGTGCCATCTCTCGAGACATGGATAGAATACAAGTCTTACAAAGAGGGTTGCATAAATTGATTACTTTTTTAATCGATTAACTGGTCTACTAAATGCTTAGTCAATTAAATATTATGTCAACTAAATGTTAAGTCAACCTAAATTTAAAACTTATACAATTTATCATTATTGAAATTGAAAATGAAATTTCTCTTTAATATTTTTTATGGTTCATTCAGTCTGCAATATATTAATCCAAAACAATTCAACCTGGATTGATTCAATCTTGACTATTATAATCATTAATTACAGAGACGAAAATGCAATATGGCCAGCATTTAATTTTCTTTATTTATTTTTCATTGCTGTGAGATTGTTATAAAGAGTAAATATGTGCTATACCTTATTGATATTATACAAGATCATACATATTTATTCAGATGGTCCGAAGTCAAAAATTTAAAATTATTTAGGGGGGATTTATGTCTATATATTTATCTATATCATTTTCTTTATATAAAAATAACCATGTATATATTCATTATATATATATATATATATATATATATACATATATATAGTTTTCTTAATTCAAAAAATATTCGGAACTTTCTTTAAAAAAAACGTGTCATATCGAGTCAAGACAGAAACTGTCAAAAACTTACTCAAAACCAAACAAAACAGGACATATGTAAGAACTAGACGGTCTAAAGCAAGATCCGTCGCAGGACCAAAGCAGCGATCAAGGATGATTAAACAAAAAAAAATTCGAAAAAAAGAGGGTAAAATAGAGGTCTTCAAAGCCACAATAACATCACATGACTTTTTAAATCATTAACACTTAGCTATATTGACTATTTAGATTGATTATTTATATTGAGAATTGATTTAATTGTAATCAAAGCCTTGATTACATCAAAATAATCCCTGATCATTAGTCTATGAGTTCGAACGAAACTAAGACCATTGGGTCAATCTTTAGTCATGATTAAAAAAATAATCACTAGTTTTCAATTTTGAATCTAATTAAAGTTTTGCACAGCTCTGCTTACAAAGACTTAAGCGCGAAAAAGATGACAACAGAGATTTTTGTAAGATTTGTATTATCATCCTATCACAAGATATGGTGCCAGTAAAATCTGCTTTCTCTCGTATTTGGAGTCATTATTTGTTTTTTCTCCGCATGTCGATGACTTTATGTCAGGCGGTGTTTAGATCAACTTAACTCATCTGCAATATTGATGCATTGCCACTGAATTGCATTGTGTACTGAAAATGTAAAATATTACAAAAGTTAACTATATTAAATATTTATGCACAAATATAGCAAAGAATTAGCGGTTTCTTCAAATCAAATTTAGTATCAAATTATATTATTAAATTATCAATTATTATTAAATTAATTATTATTAAATTATCAATTATTATTAAATTATCAATTATTATTAAATTAATTATTATTAAATTATCAATTATTATTAAATTATCAAAATTGCTGATTAAATATGCGTTTATTATTATTTAAAAACTAAGGTATGTCTGCTGATTATATTGATAAAATACCATTTAAATACACTTTACCCACGTCAGCCGCAGGATACGAAGAAAAAAAAACACCAGTAAGCGGGGAAAATATTTTAGCATTGGTCCCCATTTGTCCACTAAACAGTTCCTTTGAAAGACGTTTCTCGCAGAGGCTTGGCCGTTGCCATTCGTAAAGAAAACTCCGGTTGATTTGCGATGAGACACTCTATGTATAGCACAGAACACTAGGATTGCGACTCAGAACTCCTATTCAACAAATGTTTGTTTTATTGTGCTTGTGAGTTTTGCCATCCATCCAAGTTTATGTATGCAGTAGCGAATAATCCTCTCTATACAGTCGAGTCTCTATATAACAAAATCCATCGTTCCAGTAAAAAATTCATTATATAGAGAAATTCGATGTATAGAAAATGATGTTAAAAATCGTATTTAACGTGTAAATTTTGAGCAAATATTATTTTTGATGTTTTTAATTGATAAATTGAAATGTTTAAAAGTAATTATTAACCTAACATTTTATTTCTTAATTGTGTAAGCAGTTTCAAAAAAGAGAACAGACATTTATTTGAAAGCTTAATAAAAATCAAGTAAGGAAGACTTGCATTAATTTCAGACGAAAAAATCTGTAATTTTTGTTGTTTTGATTTTAAAATTTTTACGCTCTTAAAAAAAAGGGTCAATTTTAGCAAGGAATGAAAAATTGTAGTTAACATTTTCCTCTATTTGAAGGCCTCACTTATGTGCCTCTCTTTTATTCCTTTCTAATATGGCTTCTAATAAACTCTGTTTTGAGAAGGATGTTGAAAGATGTGTGGGAGATGGTATGAATTCGTTGGATTTAAAAAACAAGGAGTGAAGTAATATTAGAAAAAAATCAGCACTGAACGATAAATAAAAATAAGTCATGGAAAATTGATTCGAAGCTTTTATAAAACTGAATAAATTAAGACCAATTTATGAACAAATTCGTTATATGGAGATAGATATTTCGCTATATAGAGACTGTTTTTAATGTAATCATGCGATAAGGTGACCATTACTACTAAAAATTCGTTATATAGAGAAATTCGATGTATGGAGTTTCGTTATGGAGAGACTCGACTGCATATTGTTTTACAGTGTAAGTAAAAGAAGTCCTTTCGGATAAGAGTCTTACCTATCCAAATGAAGAGTTTAACTTTCATGAGGCCACTGGCTGGGACGGAAAGGTCAGTCACGAGCCGACCTGCCCTAAACACAGGTTAGATCAAGGTTAGAAGTCACATCATCTGTACGCTTCGTGTACTGTTGAAAAGAAAAAAAGAACAAAAAGTATGAGACTAAAGAATAATTCAATAAATTGTCTTACACAAATTAATCATTTTATCACTAAAAGCACTTCATAGGAATTGACTTTTGAAATTTCTTGAGATAATGCATGAAAAGAAAAAAAAACATTTGCGACAAGAAATAAATTATTTCAACTTTTAAAAAATGTCTTTTAAAACTGGGAATGCAATTTTTATTCCAAATAGAAAATAGAGCAGGGAAGGAGGAGAAAAAGATTTATGGGGACAATGCATTAATATATACAGTATTTGCCTTGTCCAGTGTCCAAAAGATAAAAAGCCAGTAATCAATTCTAATTCTAACAATACAGAAAAATCATGCATTGAACATTTATAATGTAACGCTTTCTATTATTTCCAGAATAATTTACCGAAAATTAAAATAAATCTGCGATGCAAAATCTTGTCAAGCAACGTTAAACACATTTCAGAACATCTTTGTTGGAACATCAACTTCACAATGATGTTGATGGAACATCAACTTCAAAATTCTGCAAAAAATATATTTCTATTCGTATTGTCCTGTAAAAATTAGTATTTGTAAAAAGAATATGGATTAATTTTTTGGCGTCGACATTTTATTGATACAATAAATCATGTCTAAGGTAAAAAATCATAATTTAGGCCTTTTTTAGACTTTTCGTTGGGCAAAATTCATAAATTTATATAAAATTCAAAATTAACAAAAATTTTTATAACTAAGTTTGATCAAGTAAAAATGATCATTTTATTAGTAGAACATAAGTTTAAAAAAAAAAAGATGGATTTATATTGTTTCTTTTAGATAAGAAATTCGCATGTTCCAAAAATAGAACATTGGCGTGTAAAAGTATATTTTTTAACATGATAAATTTCTGTGGTTGCAGTACATGTAACTATTTATAAAAAGATTCCGAATACGAGGTGGTATAGAAAGTGTTGACAAAAGATGTTTATGACTTTGATACACTTTCTTTTACCCCCACTCCACACCCTGTCCCTTCCCCCCCACCCGTCTATCTCACACGCTCATTCTTCTGAAGTGGATCTGAAGTGGATTACTCACAACTGACGGGGTAAACATGCCTGTTTATTGGCAGTTAGACATTGTTTATGACTCAAATAAGCTAGAATGTAAGAGGTGACTTTAGAAAATAGCGTTATAAGGAATTTGTATTATTTCACTTTATTCTATGATTTTCTTCAGTTAGTTAGGATACGTCAGACAGACGAGTTGTCTCTTTCAAATCCGATTCGAACAGTAGAAGAGGCAAAAGAATTTTTTAATGAATTCTCTTCAGATGATTCTGAAGAACAATGCCTTGGCATTTGTCAATTAAACTATCTTGTGCCATCAACACAAGGACAATGTGCTGTTTGGCAAAAAAAACACTAAAAAAATGTTTTGAGTGTGATAAAATACTACATGCGAAATGCCTTCCTAACTACCATCAATAGTAGATCAAATGTAGAACAGAAAAATTAAAGACAATATATATATATATATATATATATATATATATATATATATATATATATATATATATATATATGCGTGTGTGTGTAATAAAATAAAAAAATTTTGCGCTATTTTTGTTCTCTCTTAGCTTCAATTCTAAATTTGTGGAACATATTTCAATCTTAGTTTCGTAATGTATTAACTTGTAACAGCTAAAATTCTTTTTCTTATTTCATTTATTAATAAATTATTGCTTGCTTCTCAAAACGGCGGGAGGTATTTCGTAACCTTTTTACTTTATGGAATATTCCCGGGATTTTAATTTTATTTTTTATTTAACATCGCGTGACAGGTGTTAATACGCGTTGTTAAAGGGCTTGTTACTTGCGAGGAAAAATATAGTTCCTACCAAGGACACGCCTGCTAAGACCAATCAGAACTGAACATTTTTTTTTCGTTGAGACTCGAGTTAATCCTAATTCAATTTTTAAAATGATTGACGCGGAGTAGGAGGGAGCTAGTTTTGTCGTGAAAATGTTTTTTTTTTTCATTTGGTTTTTGAGGAGCGTTAGAATGCAATTGCCCTTTAAACTATCAAGACGAACGTTTCATTTCTCCGCTGAATTAGAATATCTGATGATGTGAACTGGATAACGAGAGTTGTAGAGTCGATGTGTGCTAAAGTGATTGCGGGGAAGAGTTTATCTATTTTATGAGTTCATCAATAAAGAACTTGAAGACTGATGGTGTTTGTTTTTATAATGGGGAATACCCCAATGAAATTCTTCCACTGCTCGCCAACGGTCCGACCGACTACTCTGCTCGTGATGCTGCGGATTCCTAGAGTTTATGCAACAAAGTTTTATTTTCGTCGAATTCTATATATTTATTACATATATATGTATTTTAAAAGTTTTTGGTAAATTTTTTTCTCGTTTATATTTTTAAGATTTTGATTTATTTGATTATTTTGCTGTGAATTGTTGTACAGACATTTTTATTATTGTTATTATTTTCTTGTATCGTTTTGTACATATTTCTTTTTTAAACATTGACAAATAATTGCAAAGCTGCTTTCATACAGTAATTACTGTCCATCATATATGTAATAATTTTTTTAAGTGGGAAAGCTTTTTTACATAAACTTTATTTTACTATTTTCGCTGGAATACTTGTTGGAATCCTGAGTTAAACGTAAGCTAAGCGGACGAAGCCTGGCTATTTACTTCCTTAACCTGTGTTATTATTGACGAATGATTATACATTACCTATAATCTTGAAAAAAATGTGCACAGAAATAAAGAGTTTAATTTAAATGTCGTTAATCGTATTTTATGAAAACATGTGAAAAAACTATTTTTTTAAATTGGATTTGGACGAATTCATGTCCATGGAAATTATTTTGCCTTGCTCGGATCCAGTTATGGTCCTTTGGAATATTTTTGCGGGATCAGATTTGATTCAATTCAGATTTCGGCTTTTTATTCAAATGGAATTTTTGGGTTCTTCTCTTCTTCCGTGTCCACGGAAATTATCCTACCTTGTTAGAATAAGAATATGCTTCAGTGGAATATTTTTGTAAAGTTCAGATTTGGTTCAGTTCAGATTTCAAGATTTAAAAAAAAAAGAAAAAAAAGAAAAAGTTCAGATTTGAGTCATGTCCATGAAAATTTTTTGTCTTATTCGGTTCCGGTTACGGTTCTTTGGAATTTTTTTGGTCAGATTCAGATTTGGTTCGATTCAAATTTCAGGTATTTTTTCAAATAGACGTTTTAGGTTCGTATCGGGTATCTGTATCGTATTCGGGGTCAACGGAAATTATTTTGTCATACTCGTATCCGGTTATGGTTCTTTTGAATATTTTGGTCGGATTCAGATGTGTTTTGAATCAAATTTCCGGTTTTTTCAAATCGATTTTTTTAGGTTCGAATCGGGTTTATATCTATGAAATTATTTTGTCTTCCTCGGATCGGGTTATAATTCTTTGGAATATTTTTGTCGGGTTCAAATTTTGTTCAATTCAAATTTCGGGTTTTTCTTCAAATAGAAATTTTGGGTTCGGGTCGTCTTGCGTGTTAATGGACATTATTTTGTCTTGTTCGAATAATGACATGCTTCACTGTAATATTTTTGTCAAGTTCAGACTTGGTTCATTTCAGATTTTCAAATTTTTCCAATGAATTTTTTTGTATTGTGATTGGGTTCAAGTTCGTGAATTTTCTTTTGTCTTGTTCGGATTCGGTTGCGGTTCTTTGAAATATTTTTTCAGGTTCAGATATGGTTCGATTCAAATTTCAGGTGTTTTTTCGAATGAGAGTTTTAGGTTCGTGTCGGGCTAATAGCCAACTCGAATCTGGTTATTGTTTTTTCGAATATTTTGGTCGGATTCAGATGTGGTTTGTGTCAAATTTCAGGATTTTTGAAATGGAGTGTTTTAAGTTTGAGTCGGGTCTATGACCATGGAAAGTATTTTGTCTTGCTGGGATCGGATTATAGCTCTTTGGAATATTTTTATCGGTTTCATATTTTGTTCCAGTAATATTTCGAGGTTTTTTTTTTTTTTTTTTTTTTTTTTTTTCAGAAAATATTTAGGTTCGGGTCAGGTTTCGTGCCCACTAAAATTATTTTTCCTTGTTTGGATCGGGTTATGCTTCATTTGAACATTCTTACGGGATTGAGATTTGGTTCGGGTCAGTTATCAAATCCATAGTTTTTTTTCAAACAGAATTTTTAGGTTCGGGTCGGGTTTATACTCACGGAAATTTTGTCTATCACGGATCGGAGTGTAGTCTGTTTTTTCTGGTTGGGATTGGGTTATTTATTAATTAGTCTAAACATTAAGGTTATGATCAGTTTTGCTACTATTCTTTTTATGGCTATTTCTGATAAATAATTTACTTTGCTATTTGATAATTTATTATGGTGTATGAATCGTTTGCGGATTCGAACAATTGTACGCCAAACAGCTACTTTATTTTTGTTTTAAAAACAAATTAAAAACATAATACAATTTTAAATTGAATAGAATACATTTAAATTTTATCAATGATAAGGAAATAAACTCCTAGAAAACTCTTGTGGTTTTTTTTTTACTGCAACACAGCTAATGAATCATACATGAATCATACGAAATGCCAAAAATCTGCGTACAACCATACAGTAAAAAGAAATAAATTTAGTGGAAATATAATATATTTGGGTGACGCCAAAAATGTAATCCTAAAATCTGCTACATTAAGTCCAAATAAACACCAACAAAACCATGTGCTTTGACACGCCGATTATTCAAACTGATTTAAACCGTATTTCTTTTTTTTATTTTTTACCTTTTAAACTGTTATTGAATTAAATATGACTAAAATTTCGTTTAAAAAAGAAAGTTTTGTGCCATTATTGGCTGTAATACACGATCAGAATGCATAAAAGATACAAATATATCAATCATAGGCAAGATATATTTGTTTATTTTTATCATATGACTTTCATATATCAATATAGAAGCATCACTTAAGATTTTGCTTGAAATGCTAACATTCTTTCGTTAATGTCTTAAAATCGTGTGTACTTTGAAATCTAGATTTTAGATTAATATTTCTTATTTAAGTTTTCATGCATGAATTTAAAAGAATGTTTTCAGCAATATATTTTATATATTGACATGAATATGTTTTTAAATCATAAACATTTTTAATCTACGTTATAAAGTATTAAAAATTTCTGAAAAAAAAGAAAACTTTTAGTAATACAATTTTTAGATCAAATCAAATGTTTACAATATTTTATTTTATTTTATTTTGACATTTAATTATTTCTAATTTTCCAATTTCAATTATTTTCAAAACAAACATTTTTTTAAATAAATAATATAATAGTGCTTCAGCTGTAATTCATTTCTTTCAATTCGTCTTATTAATACAAAATCCCTTCCACATGCTTTTGTTTGGGACATTAAAATTTGAGCGATAAATGGTTTCATATCGTAAACCTTTTATGCTTTTTACTTCACCTCCACGTATCTTTTTCCTCCATGGCGTACAAAAGCTGTGATAAAAAATCATCATTTAAACTGTCATTTTGCAAGTCTATGAATTTTAAAGGTCTGTCCCAGCTTTTTTAATTATTTCTGCGAAATTTTTATGCAACCGACGAACCATAAGCAAATAAAGGGGAAAAAAGAAGAAAAAAGGCGATTTTTTATCAGAGTGAGCTTTGGAATGTAATTAATTAATCAGTTAATAAATAGAATTTCGAAATTCTGAAGCTCAGGTACATCAGGAGAGATTTGGGGCTATTCTAAAAAAATTTGAGCCTCGTATATGCTGTAGATTTTGCTAGCCATCGCAGACACACAGACACACACACAGACAGAGCGTTTTGTTCTTTTATTAGTAATATATATATATATATATATATATATATATGTTACAGGCCAAACCCGATTTTAGGCCAAACTAGAATGGCCTAGGCCAAACCGGTCTATCCTAACGCCCATCGGATAAACTAGTTTTTCCTAGGCCAAACCGGTCTATCCTAACGCCCATCGGATAAACTAGTTTTTCCTAGGCCAAACCGGTTTATCCTAACGCCCATCGGACAAACTAGTTTTTCCTAGGCCAAACCAGTCTATCCTCAGGCCCATAGGACAAACTAGTTTTTCCTATGCCAAACTAGTTTGGCCTAACTCTTATAGGATAATCTAGTTTAGCCTACTGTTTATTGGTCTCAACTAGTTTATCCTAGGCCGATCTAGATTATCCTAGGCCAATTCAATTTGGCGTGATTTTATTGAATTCAATGACCGCCTCAGCGCCAACGTTCTAGTTTGTCCTAGGCTGATCTAGTTTATCCTAGGCCAATGTAATTTTAGGTTTTTTTTAGCTCACAGGCGTCAAAGCCTGAGAAATAATGGCCTCGCAAGTTCTGTATGTACGCATGTATGTACACATGTATGTACGTACGTATGTACGTAACACGATAACTCTTGATAGAAATAATGTAATTTGACGTGTTATTATCTCATCAGACTACCAAAGCCTGAGAAATAATGTGCCCGTGGATTCCGTATCTATGTATGTACGTAAGTACGTAACGCAAAAATTCTTGATAGAAATACCCGATTTGCATCAAACTTTAAATATAGGTTTATTCTTATGAGGAGTTTTTCTGTTTGATTTTGGAAGGTCATTGGAGAATAATAAGGGGCAGGAAGATCGAGAGGTTGATTCGCCCCTTCCCTAAATCAAATAAATGGGTTTCCATGCATTATTAGCATATTTTATAATAAAAAAATTAGATATAGAAGCATTCTGATGAGGCGCCTCCATTATTAGTTGTGGATGTTCATTGTTTAAGTATAAAGAGAGGGGGAAATATAGATAACGCCCCATAATTTATGTAAATGCTTTTTTCAAGCAGAATTTGCTGATTTGCTTAAATTTTTTAAATAGATTCGTTCTGGTAAGGTGCTTCCGTAATTAGTTTTGGAAGTTAATTGGTTAAGAACAAATGGAAGAAAGGGGGACTCCCGCCTAATTTTGCCAAATGGGTTTTTCATGCAGAATTAACCGATTTGCTGCAAATCTTTGATTTGTTCTTACTGATGAAGCGCTTCATTGATTAATTTTTGTGGTTCTTTGGTTAAGTATAAAGGGGAAGCTTACAATTTATTTCCTTAAATTATATAAATTATATAAATTAGTTATAATACAGAATTATCCAATTTGCTTAAAATTTTGGACATGAATTCATTTTGATCAGACGGTTCTTTAATTAATTTTTCTTTTGTTTAAGTATAATGGGGTAGTGGATAATTTATTGCCTTCCTTAAATTAAATAAATGGGTTTTTAAGCAGATTTATCTGATTTGCCGATTAAATTTTGAACATAGTTTTTTTCATAAGACGAATCGCTGAATAATTTTGTTTAATGATTAAGTATAAAAGGAAGAATGTAGGATTACCCTCCTTAAATCAGATGAATGGTTTTTGAGCAGAATTATCTGATTTGCTTCAAATTTTGGATAATTGTTCAATTTTATAAAGCGTATCTGTGATTAGTTTTGGGGTTCAATGGTTAAGTATAATTAGGGGAAATGGGAAAATGTAATCTCCCTTACTCGTTTTTTCGAAGGTGATATTTAAAAAAAAATGTCTGTAATACACAATTAGTGAAAACAGCCTATGAATGCAAAGCCATTACTTTAACGGGGCAATATTTTTTTTAATATTAATCCTGACTACTGCTCTCTAATCTTGTGCAAAGTGGTTTTGCTATCACCCCTGTATAATGTATTTTATTTGAAGGGTAGTAGAATACTGTTAGAGGTTTGCACGGGCCGGAATTTCGAAGCCCGGTATAAAAATTAAAAGTTCCGCCCGAGCCCTGCCTGTAAAAAAAATCAGTGAAAAGGGACTCAGTCCGGCTCGACCTGGCCTTACTCAATTTCTGCAAAAAATTCAGATTTTAATTCACATACATTTAAGATTCCTTTAAAGAATACTGCATACATATTTATGGATAAATTTACAATGTATTTTTAAATTACGATGTGTTCGCTAAATGGAAAATACACAATGTTGATTATTTAGATTCTTAGTCCTTCAATATTCAAATAGGAATTCATTAAATAGTTAGAACAAAAGTAAAAAAGGAGTGTTATAACCATCATAACTTTTGAATATGTTTAGTAAAAAGTAGATTTGTAAATATAATTTTCTATCATTCCTTAAGGGTTTTCTCAAATCCAAAAGAGCTACATCCTAACACATTTATTAATTAATTCTTTTTCAGAAATGCATAAGATTAACAGGCATTCTCACTCAGAAAATATGTAATCGAATGGCGTTAACCATTTTTTCATAAAACCGGTGTATCTTTGAGAAAATACTATTAAAGCTACGTTTTGAATCGAATTTCCAGTTGCGACTTTACGGAAAAGAAAAACTTGACGCTGTGACAAAAATAGCGATAAGTCGACAGGTAATTAATTTCTGAAAAATTGAAAACGCTGTTCGATTCCAAATTATGTTCAGCTGCGATCTCGCTCTAATAATAGTAATAATAAAAGCAATCTTATCACAGCATGGCCTGAGTCTGCAGAAAGAAAAATAAAAATAAGCAAACACTATGTCCAATGTATCATGTCTCGACGGTGGACATGTTAAATTTCTGTATTGACGTTACAAGCAATGACTCTTGACACACATTTATGCTTATTCTAGTGAAAGATATGTTTTTACCGGCCAAACCCAATTTTGAGCCAAATTATATTAGCCTAGACCAAACTATTTTATCCTAACGCAAATTGGATAAACTAGTTTTCCTATGCCAAACTTTTTTCTCTAAATGTCCATAGGATAAACTAGTTTTTCCTATGGAAGTTGGTAATCCTTCACTTTTTCTTTCATACTTAACAGTTAAACTCCCCAAAACTATTCAGGGAATCGCTTATCAGAAAGAACATACATCCAAATTTGACGCAAATCCGTAAATTCTGCATCAAAACCATTTATCTAAATTATTGGGGGGGTTACCTACATTGCCCTTTGTTTTTCACTTAAACGATAAACATCCACAACTAATCACGGAGGCATCTTGTCAGAATGATCCTATACCTAAAATATTAAATGAAAACTGATAATTCTGCATGAAAAATCCATTTCTCTGAATTAACAATGGGGTATTAGCCTCCCTTTCACCCCCTCTTAATCTTATCCAATGAATTCCCAAAACTAATCAGAAAAGTACCTTATCAAAATGAAACTACTTCCAAAATTTTAAACAAATCGAATATTTCTACCAAGAGTTATCGCATTACGTACATATGTACGGACATACATACAATCATGCGTACATACATGCGTAAATACAGAACCTGCGAGCTCATTATTTCTCGGGCTTTGACGCCTGTGAGCTAAAAACACGTAAAATTACATTGGCCTAGGATAAACTAGGTCAGCCTAGGACAAACTAGATCAGCCTAGGGCAAACTAGAATGTTGGCGCTGAGGCGGTCATTGAATTCAATAAAATCACGCCAAATTGAATTGGCCTAGGATAATCTAGATCGGCCTAGGATAAACTAGTTCAGACCAATAAACAACAGGCTAAACTAGTTTATCCTATAAGAGTTAGGCCAAACTAGTTTGGCCTAGGAAAAACTAGCTTGTCCTATGGGCCTTAGGATAGACTAGTTTGGCCTAGGAAAAACTAGTTTGTCCGATGGGCGTTAGGATAAACCGGTTTGGCCTAGGAAAAACTAGTTTGTCCGATGGGCGTTAGGATAGACCGGTTTGGCCTAGGAAGAACTAGTTTATCCGATGGGCGTTAGGATAGACCGGTTTGGCCTAGGCCATTCTAGTTTGGCCTAAAATTGGGTTTGGCTGTAACATATATACAGGGTGATTCATAAAAGATGGGCAGAACTTTAAGGGGTTATAGTACACTTAAAGACAAATAATATTAAATAGGAGACTAAGGGTCCCAGACGTATTCCCAAGGAGATAGCGGGCATTAAAGTTTAGGGTCCGAAATTTCAAATGATTATAAAAAATGGAAAAATTGGTCGATTCGTTTGCGGTTTTTGCAAAAAATTTTCTTTATGCCAGTATTTTCTTGAAATAAAATTTTAAAGTTCAATTTCAAAAAATGCCGATAGGGGGCGCTTTAGACTTTGGAGTAACAAACAACTATTTTTTAACGTTATTTTTTGTATTTCTTTAAATGATTTCGAAAGCTTAGACTTAAACTTAAATTTTGATCTAAAAATCTGAGTCCTAACGAGTAGTTAAGTAGCGTAAACTGAAATTTGAAATCTGAAACCCTTCTCCCCCCAGAACAAAAATCAGTTATTCCCGATCTTTGTGTCGTAGATTAGGCTCTAACTACTGCCGCGTTTTGCTAAAATTATTCTTTATGTCAGTATTTTCTTGAAAATAAATTTTAAAGAAAAGTTTCAAAAAATTCCGATAGAGGGCGCTTTAGACTTTGGAGTAACGAACAACTATTTTATACCGTTATTTTTTGTGTCTCATTAAATGCTTTCTAAAGCTTAGACTTAAATTTTCAGCCCAAAATCTCAATCGTTAGACGTGGCTAAGTTTCTGGGGAGAGGGGTTTGAAATTTCTACTCCTGAGCACAGATCAGTTTACCATGTCCACACATTGTGTGCTGTGATACGAGGTAAAAAGACACAAATTAGGATTATGTTACCAAAGCATATTTATTAACATGTAATTACAATAAATGTTCAAAATTGTGACCACCAGAGGTTATGCACGCAGAACAACGGCGAAGAATGGAACGGCGAACATTCGCGAAAACATCAGGCTTTTCGAGCACTTCCCCTACAGCGGCGGAAAGTCTGGCGACCAGTTCCTCGGTGTATTCAATGGGTGTCTCATACATAAGAGCCTTCAATTGTCCCCAAAAAAAGAAATCGAGGGGTGAAAGATCTGGCGAGCGAGCAGGCCAAGCAACAGGACCACCTCGACCAATCCATCTGTTCGGAAATGTGATGTCCAGATAGTTGCGGACGTCTCGTACGTAATGGGCTGGCGCTCCATCGTGCTGGAACCACATGACCCGCCGGATGCGTGGAGGAACAACGTTTAACAGGTCTGGCAGCACATGTTGCAGAAATGTGAGGTATGTTTTACCGTTGAGGCGTTCAGGAAGAAGGTACGGTCCGATTAGGTGGTCTCCGAGGATTCCTGCCCAAACATTGATAGAAAAGCGTCTCTGATGAGCATGTGGATACGTAGCAAGTGGATTGACATCCGCCCATACATGTGCATTGTGTGTGTTAAATGTACCTTCACGTGTGAAGGTACATTCATCGGTGAAAAGCACAGTTCGTCCAAAATGTGGATTTAGCGCGTTATGCTGCAGAAACCAGCGGGCGAATTCAGTACGATTTGGATAATCCCCTGGAGACAGTTTCTGGACTCGTTGCACATGAAACGGGAGCAAATGTTCATCCTTCAGTACCCTCCAAGTCATGGACTGTGAGGTATCCACCTGCCTAGCCACTGTTCGTGTACTTGTACTTGGCTGCGCCGCTACTACATCCAGAATGGCTTCTGCAACAACTACTGATTCGTCCTTTTTTGCACGACCTGCATTCGACCGGGAAGAGAGAAATGATCCCGTCTCACACAACTGTCTGTGCAAGCGCTCGAAAGTTTTGCGGTTAGGCAACCGCCTGTTGGGAAATCGCTCTCCGTACATTCGTTGTGCCTCTGCACCATTTCCATCTGCCGCTCCGTAAATTAAATGCATCTCAGCCTTTTCCTTATTCGTGAAGGGAACCATCATCCGATTCATTACTACAGCGACTTACACTTGACTCACCGTTCAGTGGGTTTTATGCCTGAATCGTGTCGAAATTTTGCATACGTGTTCTTCTTCTTCCCCATTTGACATTTGCATACTTTCTGTCTCCTTCTTCACCCGGTGACTAGCGTCAGGAATGGAGCTTTAACGTTTGCATGAGCGACGTTTCCAACTGTGCCAGTGCCTTTATGAGTGAATTCCGACTATGCAGTCCTTGACGAAAGTTGTATTTTTGCCTCGTATCACAGCACAGAATCGTTGGGCATGGTTAAGTAGTGCAAACTGAACTATGTTCAGAAGTTGAAATTTGAACCCCCTCCCCTCGCTACTGAACCACGCTCAGCGATTCAGATTTTGAGCTGAAAATTTAAGTTTAAGTCTAAGCTTTAGAAAGCATTTAATGAGACACAAAAAATAACGGTATAAAATAGTTGTTCGTTACTCCAAAGTCTAAAGCGCCCTCTATCGGAATTTTTTGAAACTTTTCTTTAAAATGTATTTTCAAGAAAATACTGACATAAAAAATAATTTAAGCCAAACGCGGCAGTAGTTAGAGCCTAATCTACGACACAAAGATCGGGAATAACTGATTTTTGTTCTGGGGGGAGAAGGGTTTCAAATTTCAAATTTCAGTTTACGGTACTTAACTACTCGTTAGGACTCAGATTTTTAGATCAAAATTTAAGTTTAAGTCTAAGCTTTCGAAATCATTTAAAGAAATACAAAAAATAACGTTAAAAAATAGTTGTTTGTTACTCCAAAGTCTAAAGCGCCCCCTATCGGCATTTTTTGAAATTGAACTTTAAAATTTTATTTCAAGAAAATACTGGCATAAAGAAAATTTTTTGCAAAAACCGCAAACGAATCGACCATTTTTTCCATTTTTTATAATCATTTGAAATTTCGGACCCTAAACTTTAATGCCCCCTATCTCCTTGGGAATACGTCTGGGACCCTTAGTCTCCTATTTAATATTATTTGTCTTTAAGTGTACTATAACCCCTTAAAGTTCTGCCCATCTTTTATGAATCACCCTGTATATATATATATACTATCTGACCCGCCCGGTGGTCTCGGATCCGTAATAATAATAAACGAATTTGAAATTTGTATGAATTTCTCTTTAACTCGAAACATATGGAAATACATTGTCTGAAATACGTGGCCACTAACTGTGTAAGAAATTGGTAAAAAAAAAAAAAAAAAAAAAAAAAAAAAAAAACTTATATTTAGCTTTATAAATGCTGAAAATGACTGCAATGAGGAACGCGGGAGGGAATATGTGTGCAGCGATTGCATGATTTTCGTGTTAAAGTGTTGATATTTATCCGTAAAAATCACTGCTAAATCATGTAACTAATTACTTTTTTCACATAGAAATATCAAGTGAAATATTTTGAAGCTCAAACTAATTATATCACTCTCTAATCCACCTATACCGTGAATGAAATCGGTACTTGAATAATTAGCTAAAAGTATATAATTTTATAATATCTAAAAGTATATAATATTATAAACATAGCTGTAAACTGTTAACTAATCTTCCGTAATACCTGGATTAGTTTGATCCATTTTAACCTGATTTCGAATAAAAAAAAATATTTCATGAATCTTTATTTATTTACTTTTAATTTTTTAAATAGCACTCATTTAATTTCATTTCTTTAAAAAAAATTCTGGTTCAAAATTCATTAAACCAGGATCAAATTAACACACGTATTGCGGAAGATTAATGTAAGGTAGGCACCTATGTATAAAATGTAATCTAAATGTATATAGTATTATAATTTCAGAGCCATTGTAAAAAAGCCTACATTTTTAATCAAAGCATGCGTAATGTTCACACTGTGGTCAAAATCCTAACCGTAACTAATTGTATCGTAACCATAACCTATCTGTAAACTAACTGCGACTTAACCGTAACTTAAGCATAACATAAATGTAACCTGTTGCCTTTATCTTACCGCATCCCTTATCTGTAGTATAACCATAACCTAACTGCAACTTAACCTTAACCTAAAAGTAACTTAACCGTGTTCTAATTGTAATGTAAGCGGAAATTAAATGTAACCTAAGACTAACCGTAACCGTAATTTCAACCCAAAAAATTGCAATCCGACAGAAATTAAAAATTCAATATGAAAAAATATTGGAATCTGACCCAATGCAAATCTGAACCGGACAAAAATATTTTAATGAACCATAACCCGATCCAATTACGACAAAATAATTTCTGTATATATGTTATTTGAGCCGAACATAAAAATTCAATTTGAAAAACCCCGAATTAATGAATCGAGTCAATTCCGAAACGGACAAAAATATTCCAAATAACTATAACCGGATCTGAACAAGATAAAATAATTTCCATGGATATAAATCGAATACGAAACTAAAAATTTCATTCGAAAAAAATCTTAATTTACAAAATATTGTTGTCTCTTGGCGATCCTTATTGGTTTATCACGTCCGGATATTTTTTTCAAAAAGCCAAGTTTAACAGCATCATTTTAATAATAGCCTGATTTTATCGAACAACAGAAACACATTAACCAGAAATAATTTGCTTTGCTATTTGATAATTTATTATGGTGTATTAATCGTCTGCCGATTTGAACAATTGTACCCATAATAGCCATTTTATTTTCGTTTTAAAAGCAATTTAAAGCCATAAAAATTTTACATTAAATAGAATACATTTAAATTTAATCAATGATTAAAAAAATAATTCCCAAAAAAGCCTCGTATATTTTTTTACTGGAAACTAATCACGCATACATTCTAATGTACGAAGTGCCAGCATTTTGACGTACAACAGCTGTGATCAAAATACTAAATTAAACTGGATGTTTGCCGGTCTATGAATTTTAAAGGTCTTTAGGGAAAAAAAACAGTCACTTTTAAATTGGTTTCTTTTTCTGTTCCAGATTTTTAATTATTGCGTCAAAAGTTTTAAACAACCAGTCAACCATAAGCAAGCGAATGGAGAAAAAAAAAACGAAAAAAAAAATGATTTTTTGATGAGAGTGAGTTTTGGATTTTAATTAATTACCTCTCAGTTAGTAATTGGAATTTCAAAATTCCTAGCCTCATGTGCATCAGGAGAGATTTGAGGCTACTCTGAAAAAAATTTTGAGCCTTGTACATGCTGTAATTTTTGCTAGCCATCGCAGACACACACACACGCACGCACGCACGCACGCACGCAGACAGACAGAGCGTTTTGTTCTTTTATTAGTATATACATACCGGATGTCCCAAAAATGACTGATGGATTTTAAAATTCAGTAACTTGTAAACGGTGACAGCTATTTAAAAAACTTTTGCAAGAGGGTTATGTATAATGTCAGGAGTTTTTTTTTTTTACCGTAGTTTTTGATTTTAGTTCGCATCTCAAACAATAGGTGGCGCTGACGGCGATTGAAGGCTAGGTGATCAGTGCTGTGTGAGAGTCGATCTGGCCTTCAATCACCGTCCGCGCCACCTATTGTTTGAGATGCGAACTAAAATAAAAAAATACGGTAAAAAAAAAACGCCTGACATTATACATAACCCTCCTGCAATATTTTTTAAATAGCTGTCACCGGTTGCAAGCTATTGAATTTTAAAATCCATCAGTCATTTTTGGGACACCCGGTATATGTATATATATATATATATATGTATGTATTTGTGCGTGTAATAATGAATAATAAAAAAATCGCATTTAATTATTTTTATCATCTTATAATATCTAATATTATAATAATACTAGAACCCTGTGTTTTAATAATATCTTAGCATATTCATTTTATTTTAATTTCTAATCTTTCCTATCTTTATTTTATTTTATTCTAAAATGCAGCCTATTAAAGCGACACTTTCCCTTAGAACCCCATTTCATAATTTTATTCATTCATTTATTTCATATTACTTTTTTATTTACATTCTAAAAAATAATTCGATTACCCACGTTTATCAACTAGCGACGCCAAGCGGAATAGCGCAATTTATTAATAGGAGTCTATTGAAAGGACTTTTTTTTTTTTCAATTTCGGATTAGATACAGACACGTTTTCTAATAAATTAATTGACAACATTGGACATAACCGTAAAACCCTGTAATCTTACGCACTTTAGGATTTAACTCGATTACTCTGACTCGATAGGCAGACAGTTCCGTAGCCAAGGGGGCGCTATGGGCGGATCAGCCCCCCTCAAATATTTTGAGCCTCCCCCTCCCTGGAAAAAGTTTCAAGGTTTTCACCAAATGTTCCAAAAATTCAAATGAAATTAAGTTCAAAAATCTAATTTAGTTTTAAGACCCTTTCACAGTTTTGCAGAGTTAATAAACCGTATCTAAAATAAGTATTTCAACACTCCCTCATCCTATTTATACATATGAAGTTAATATGATGTTTAATTTTACACCAGTTATACACTCACAATTTTCATCATCCTATTATCTTCATAGCATAAATGAATTTATTACAACAGTTTAATGAGAAACATTGTACCTACAGTGTGAATATGCACTAATTTATCTTTCTGCGTTAGAGAGAGAGAAAAAAATTGAGCCCCCCCCCCCCCCTACATTCGCTTGAGCCCTCTCTATCATTCACTTCTATCTACGGCCCTGTAGGCAGATTTCTACATGTTTTTTATGTGTTAAACAGGATTTTGGCACTTGGTGATTAAAAGTCTTTTAATGGGAGAACTTCTATTGCGACAATAACATCAATCTGTTTTACTTTGACGGAACCTGACAGTAATACGAAGTTTGAATTAGAGCATTATTGAAATTCTTTACAATGCTATGAAACCTGAATGAATGTGTTTTTAGAGAGGATGTCATCTGATGTCCATGCCTGATGCATTATGTCTTCGTGCACTATCTACCAAAAAGTATTTATACACTTTCAGTTTTTGACATTTCGTCAAATATTTAAAAATATACTGGTCGGATTCTTCTGGAACTTCAGAAATATAAAGATTATGTTTCATTTTATATTAATTTACATTCATTTGTTAAGCGGGTAATTAGGGGGCCGGTAAAAAAACAAAGAATAATAGAAATATTTGGGATCGCCCTGTACATGAAAATGCACGAAACGACTTATCGCTTTAGAATACAAAAATATGAATACAGTAGAATATGTACACTAATTTTTGTGAGAATAGCATGTATATTTATGGCGATAGAGCGATTTTTTTGAAAAATTCAAAAAATTCTGGTATGTTTTTTGTTTATATCATGCTGGGTTTTTGACCAAATTTAACGCAAATTTCAGAAAAATTGGCAAAATGCAGTAGAAAAAATGTAGCGCAATTGGAATATAAATATATTAAATATTTTATGAAATATGAGTTGTTGTATAAAATAATTTTTATCTGCGCATGCGCGAACTAGAAAAACATTTTTTTACATCATTTAAGAGTCAATTCTATGGAGTGACTTATAAAAAAAATCCAATCAAATATCGTGAAAATTCAAAAAGATATCATTATTTTAGTGAGATGTTTTTACTCTGCTCTCTAAAAACGGCTGAATCTTAAGGGATTCTCCACAAATTGACATTTTTTAATAACTGACTTTAAAAAAAAAAAACTAGTATTGAATTAATACAATATCTAATACAATATTGCTGCTAATAAGTACTTGACAATTGTGATAGAAAAGAAAAAGAGCTTTATTCGCATTCAGGGCCAAAACTAAGAGAGGGTTGGGGGAAAAGGGCATGTGCCCCGGGCGCTAGGATGAAAGTGTCCCAAATGTACATTTTGTTTGGAGATTTTTTCCATGTCTATGTTTAGCATGATATTGTCAAAATCGTCCCATTCAAAGCATTTCTCCTATACCAAAGCATAGAAGAATCTAATGATGATGGCATAAAGATCCCGCATAAAGCAGATTTTTTTTTCGTTTTGATTCGGTTTCACGATTTTAAGGTATCATTTTTTTAAAACAAAGCAGACTACTTTAATCAATATTACATATTTTAAGTTTTAAAATAAGTCGGCTATTAATAAATTAGAAAATTTTTCTTTGCAAATACTTTTGCAGATGCTTTGCAAAGAAGAAAAGGGAGGGGGGGGAGTTCACCAAAATTCATTGAAATATAAATATATTAAATATTTTCTAAAATGTTCTATGTCATGCAATATTTTTAAACAAATATAAAGCCACATTCAGAAAAATTCGCAAAATGTAGTAGAAAGAATAAGGTGCTATTGAAATATAAATATATTAAAAGTTTTCTAAAATATGAGTATTTGTATGAAATATTTTTTAATCAGCGTATGCGTGAACGATAAAATTTATCATTTTACATAATTTAATATTCAACTCTATGGAGCTATCCATAAAAAAATCCGATCGAATTTCGTGGAAATTCAGAAAGTTATTGTGGATAGGAGTGAACTGATTTTCAATTGGTCTCTGAAAGCAGTTGAATGACGCCAAATTTTACGCAAATTGCCAAATATCCATTTACGTTTTTTACTGGTGATTTACTTCTTTTCTTAGATAATTACCAGAACGAACCTATTTCAGGATAAAAATAATTATAAAAAATCGAAGCATTTGTGTCAAATCTACCCATTGATACATAATTGATAATGGCTCTTTTGCAAATGCCGATATCTGCGATCCTGAAATACGTCAAGTTCTCCACTGTTAAATGTGGTGTCGAAAACAACACTGACATCAATCGCATGCATGATGCCAAGAAGAACAGAGCTGTCTGATTTTGAGAAAGGTGTGATCATCGGGTACCACCGAAATGGCCGATCTTTAATCGACATATCTAGCGAGCTTAATTACCCCAAAACGACTGTGGCTTATGTAATTAGAAAATGGAAGCTGAATGGTGATTGTCAGAATGTGGCCAGAGTAGGCAGACCAACGAAACTGGGAGATAGAGACCGACGGGTTCTGTCTAGAGAAATTCGGAAGAACCGCAACCAACCAATGTTACACATACGCCAAGAATTTCAACAAGCTTCAGGATGTGTTGTTTCCATGAATACCATCCGTAAGGAAGCTCATCTGCTTAATTTTTATGGCCGTGCTGCCGCCCATAAGCCTTTAATCACCAAGTCCAACCGCGCAGCTCGGTTAAGTTGGTTCAAAACACGCCAGCAATGGACTGTACAGCAATGGAAACAGGTTCTCTGGAGTGATGAATCAAGGTTCACCTTCTACCGTTCTGATGGTAGGGTCTGGGTCTGGCATCTGCCTGGAGAACGCCTCCTATCAGAATGTATTGTGCCCGCAGTTAAATTTGGCGGAGGGGGAATTATGTTCTGGGGTTGTTTTTCCTGGTTCGGACTAGGACCCTAGGTCCCAATTCATGGTAAGCTTAATGCCGATGCCTACTGTAATATACTGGACAACAGTGTACTTCCTACGTTGTGACAATACTATGGATTGGACCCATGTTATTTCCAGGATGACAACGCAAGCTGCCATGTAGCGAGGTCCAGCATGGATTGGTATGCTGATAATGGAGTGCATCGACTCGAGTGGCCTGCCCAGAGCCCAGACCTGAACCCAATAGAGAACCTCTGGGACGAGTTAGATCGTCGAATTAAGGCGGGTGACACACGCCCGAAATCAGTAAAAGAGCTTACCTGCCTTGTGCAAACAGAGTGGAATAAAATACCATTAAATGTAATACAAGGACTAGTTGAGAGCATGCCCAGGAGAGTCGCAGCTGTAATTGCCTCTCGAGGAGGATCTACAAATTATTAAATGTGAACAGGGCCAAAACCAGTCTTTTTTTCCCGAGGCAAACGTGGATTTTGAAGGTACCCCTTTCCCCCTCCTTCGCAAAGCATATTTACAAAGAAAATTTCTCCAATTTATTAATAGCCGACTTATTTTAAAACTTAAAATATGTAATATAAAATAACGTATTCTGCTTTATTAAAATACTCCAATTTGATACTTTAAACCGAATCAAAAAAATTCTACTTTCAACAGGATCTTTAAGGCCCTTGTCGCTGCCCGCAAAGACACTGCTGAGCTAATGCTATTCCTGTGGGGAGGCATTTTTCTAATAACTCTTTCGCATTTTGAAATTTTCATTTTTTTTTTGCATTGGATAGCGGAAGTCCCTCTCAAAATCGCTCCTTGACTACTTTTTCGATTTGAGTCATAGATATTTTTTATAAAGTTAGTTTCACTTTCAGAACCGCTTTTGGAAGTGAAAGAAACATTATAAAAATATCTACGCCAAAATTGAAAAAGTAATCACGGAGCGATCTTGAAAAGGACTTCCGCTATCCAATGCAAAACATATTATTTAAAAATGTCCAAATGCAAAAGAGTTAGAAAAATGCATCCCCATAGGAATAGCATTAGCTCGTGAGCAACTTCGCGGGTAGGGGCAGGGACCTTAAGCCATCATCATTAGATTTTTTTATGCTTTAGCATAGCCCAGATATAATAATTTTAACGATATTATGCTAAATATAGCCATGAAAAAAATCGCCAAACGAAAGATACATTTGGGACACTTTCATCCTAGCGCCCGGGGCACATGCCCTTTTCCCCCAACCCTCTCTTAGTTTTGGCCCGGAATGCGAATAAAGCTCTTTTTCTTTTCTATTACAATTGTCAAGTACTTATTAGCAGCAATATTGTATTAGATATTGTATTAATTCCATACTAGTTTTTTTTTTTAAGTCAGTTATTAAAAAATGTCAATTTGTGGAGAATCCCTTAAGATTCAGCCGTTTTTAGAGATCAGAGTAAAAACATCTCACTAAAATAACATCTTTTTGAATTTTCACGATATTTGATTGGATTTTTTTTATAAGTCACTCCATAGAATTGAGTATTAAATGATGTAAAAAAAATGTTTTTCTAGTTCGCGCATGCGCAGATAAAAATTATTTTATACAACTACTCATATTTCATAAAATATTTAATATATTTATATTCCAATTGCGCTACATTTTTTCTACTGCATTTTGCCAATTTTTCTGAAATTTGCGTTAAATTTGGTCAAAAACCCAGCATGATATAAACAAAAAACATACCAGAATTTTTTGAATTTTTCAAAAAAATCGCTCTATCGCCATAAATATACATGCTATTCTCATAAAAATTAGTGTACATATTCTACTGTATTCATATATTTGTATTCTAAAGCGATAAGTCGTTTCGTGCATTTTCATGTACAGGGCGATCCCAAATATTTCTATTATTCTTTGTTTTTTTGCCGGCCCCCTAATTACCCGCTTAACAAATGAATGTAAATAAATATAAAGTGAAACATAATCTTTATATTTCTGAAGTTCCAGAAGAATCCGACTAGTATATTTTTAAATATTTGACAAAATGTCAAAAACTGAAAGTGTACAAATACTTTTTGGTAGATAGTGTATAGGTCTGGTTTTAGTGGGAAACATCGAAGGAATTTTCTTTGCCTTCACAACTTATGCAATACAGCGCATGATACTGCTATTGAATGTTCTCTGTAAATTGTTCAGAACAGCATTTTGCATTTTGGGTGTTCCTGGTAAATGGTTTGGAGCACCATTTTACATATCTATCTATCTATCTACTCACACACACACATATATATAAACTAGCAGGCGTCGGCCGCTACGCTGGTCTGCCTATCCAGGTGAATCTGATTTTTTTATAGTAGGTTTTGTTATAAATATAAAACGACATAGCCCTATGCTACTTACGAAAACTGTCATTCAAAATTTGTCTAACTAACAGTGTAAGTCTCATCAAAATCCGCCTGTTAATAGTTTTTATAAAAACTAATCTTTCATAGTTGGGTTTACTTGATTATAGAAATTTTTTTCAAAATATCTGACTAACTTTATAATTCTGCATTGTAGAGCAATATGCAATATACTAAAACCATCCCCGAAAAATTATCTTACTTATAATACAAGTTCCCTCAAAATATACGTGCAGTAGATTTTTTAAAAATGAATAATATTCCATAAATGAGTTTTACTGATTATTGAACTTTCTCCCACCATTCGATAAATAAGTAACATAAAGCAATATGAAACATGCTAGATGCTGTCAAAAAATTGTTCCATGAAAACACTTTGATCAGGACTCAGATTGTTAACAAACGGAACGAAATATCAATTTGCATTTTATGTTTAAAGTAAAAATAGACAGATGTAACGTCATAAAAACATTGATCTTTAGAAATTTCTGAAACAGAATGTTATTTTTAACTATCTCTGTTCAATAAATGCCGTGAGTCAGAATGATGTAAATTTAAAGAGTTTTCAATGCACGAATGTTGTATTTACGATCATAGTTACAACAACTGTAGATAATTTTGTACCAAAGCAATCTCGCATAACTGAATTAGTTAGAATTGTATTCCGATTGTAGAATTTTCTTCATCTTAATTTTTAAATTATATTAATAAAAGTGCTATGTTGAAGGGCACAGATGCCATATATGCACAACATTGGCGCAATTTTTTCGTAGTCAATTCGACGAAAAACTTGTTTTCTAATACCAGTTACATACATATCTTAAAAAAGGGAATAATAACAATAAATTTAAAAAAAGTTCAATTAATAACTGTAGAACAAAACAATTTACATAATTTTAAAAAAGGAAAAAGTAAATAAAGAATTTATTATTAACAAAACCATAGCATACGGGTTACCATATCAAGCAAAATAATGACACTTTGGCGCCTTTTAAGAAACCTGATGCATATATGACACTGCCGTCAGAAGCAATTTCGCGCCAGTGTAGTGCATATATGATATCACTGCCGCTTTAAGCTTGCCAGTAATTTTATTGTATATTTTCCTCACTGCTGCCATAAATGACATTATTATAAATGCTGCAATTTAAAAGTTCGCCAAGCGTAAAATTTGGCGCTAAATGTGATATTTAAACTATTTATCAGCGTTAGAGCGAAAATAATCATTTTTAAAATATCGCATCCCAAACTTACATAGTTTCGAGTATTTTTTTTTTATCAAACAAATAATATATAGAAAGTAAAAAACAAAGCAATATTTACAATTAAATATTTTTTCAATACCTCCATCTAAACTGCGGGCATTAAATTGTAATTGTTTTTTTCTGAAAACCAAAATAATAATTGTGAAAGTCAAAACAGAAAAAATACTACACTGATCTATGAAATACTTCTAAAACACAAAGTAATATATAGGTTTTATTATTATTATTATTATCTAATTAAATACATAATTTAAAAAAAATAAAACATTCATTAAATACTTCCAATTAATTTGAATACATAACTGAAATCAATCCAAAAAAAAATTATCGAAGTAAAAATTTAGTTCAATAATCCAATTCATTTGCCCCACGTAGCACATAACCAGTTTTAAATATCTTTCTTTTCCTAATCGATTACGGAACATGCCTAATCTTTAATATTATTTTAAATTGTACACTAAATTTGGTTATAAATAATTAAATTTCTTCATAATATGATATCCCTGCATATTTTAAATAACAAATTAAAATTTAATAAATAATGTTACAAAAGATAAGTTTTCCAAAATCTAAGGTTTCTTTAATATTCAAAGTATGTTTCTTCAAAAATTTAAATTTATTTCTACTACAACATATTTAGAAACATTATCTTTATTAAAAGCAAATAAATTTTACTTATTAAATATAAATATAGATAGATTATATATGTGAAAATAAATATTTTAATTTACATATAAATATAGGTTTTTGACAGTTTTTGACATTTTTGACAAGAAGGTTTTTGACATGACGGTTTAAACCATGGTTAAAACCGTCAAAAACTGTCGTATGTCAAAAACTTGCCAACCCTGATTTTATATATACACAAGGTAGAACCCGTCGAATTTCGACGAAAGAAAATGTTTAAGAAGGAACTGTTTCATTGACTTATAATAAATTTACTTAATTAGTCAGAATAAAAAATGCACCTTATGTTCGTAAGACTGACTTTTAAAAAAATGATATTTAACTGAAAGTTAACAAAATACTATTTCTATAAAATTCAGTTTTAGAAATATATTAAAATTAAACTTAATCGATTTGCAAACAATGAAATATAACAAAGATCTTGTATTATTATTAAGTTATCAATTACGAATCTTATGCACGGTATTCCAAAATGTAAAATAGCAAAATGTACCCCATTTTGAATGAATGATAGAATTTTTTGCCCCATGAAACCTAGGACATTATTTTTACCACTTCAAAATTTACATATGAACATCTTTTATTTGTGTTCACGTAAAAAAAAAATGCTATTTTAATTTGATCATTTTAAAATCACTTTAATTCAAAAATTGAAATCTCGATTGCTGTTAGCTATAAACAGATACTAATTTTATATTCTTTTAAATGTAAATGAAAATTTCTCAAATAACTTGCATGCAATAAGTACGATATACAATATTCCTGTGACGTCAGAGTGTAAAAAGAAAGTGTTGTATCGAGTTTAAAGAAAGTTTTTAATAAACTAAAAATCCTTTAAGTAATAAATAAAAGCGAACTAAAACGAACTTTTTTTTTCACTTTTAAAAAAATGGCAACAAAAAAATACATTAATTTGCTTTATTCGCTTTTTTCATTTTCATTTTATTGAAAATGGAGTATGTCTGTTGCCACAATTCAAAAACGGTATAAAAAACTACGAAAAAATTTATATATATATATATATATATATGTGGGATTAAAGAATTAAGTATTCAGCAATAAAAGATAATAAACTCAATGATTTAATGAACGTGATATCCCAAGTGAAACTCATGTGATGATGCGTGAAAAGAACGAGTTGTTCTATAGATTTTTCAGCGATGGCGAGCTTGGTGGATTTTTAATGCAAAGCTCAGAGAAGCTTTTTTATGCTGAATATTATTCAGTTCGACTGTTATTTTTGAATGTTAGGTATATATTTTATGCCTATTAAAACTTTTTATATTTTCAAGAATATTAGTTTTGCTTAAATCATAAGTTAATCACTAAATATCCCACATATATGTGACGATTTAAAAGTTAGGAGCCAGAGACATCAACGCCGGGTTTCCCTTTCACCGCAGAGAAGTCATGGCCACCGAGGAAAATAAATAAATAGATGTAGAGAATCCAAATAATTACTCATTAGCTGCTGTAAGTTCATTTATATAATCCGTAATCATGAGAAAGGGAAAAGCTCCTTTTGCAAACTGTCTTTTACCGAAATATTCCATCATTATTTCAGCGAGCCGTACTCATCGAAGAAAAAACCCAAGAATCCTCCTTCTCAGCTCGAGACTTCCTCTTTTAAAACTAAAAAGAAAATTCTAGAACATTCTGTAACCTCAAACCATCATTCTTTTATGTAAACAGAATGCTTGTCCAGCTACGAGATTATTTTCCACAGACGATAAATTTATTTTTAAAAATATTGTTTAACCGATTTATAATCGACTCAGAATTTCTTAGGCAGACGATTTTTATAAATGATTAATTTTAAGAGAAAAAAAAAGAAATGAATTTATTAATATGCACACATCAAAGGTTGACGGAGGAAAAATAAATAAATAAATAAAATAAAATAATGATATTTTTTGAAAGGTATGGTTTTGGAATAAATTTAATAAGACTTTTTTAAAAAGGGTTGATACAAACATAGAAAAATGAATTTTATTTGGAATATTAAGAAATAAAAATTTAATTAAGAATATTTTTCAATTAGAGCCATCTTTTTAAATTTACGCATACTGGAATAATGTTTTTTAAGGCAAATTAAGAATTTATATCGTCTGCATAAAGATTAACAGATTAGATCTAGAAAAAAGATTTTATTTAATAATTTGAAGTAAGTACGGAACATTATTATAAGAAAATTAAGATAGTATAAAGGTTAGTTTTTGCGAAATTTTTTTTTTAAATTTATAATATTATCCCCCTCTCTACGAAAATTTGTATGAAATTGATAGTTAAATAAAACTACAAGTTCAGACAACAGAAATATAATAATTTAGAAAAGTTAAATTTTTTAATAAAACTGTCAAACTCAGGAAACCAAAAGATGGAAGAAAAGAAAATTAACGCAATATAAGGAATATTAGCGATTAAAATAAAATAGTTAAGAGAAAATTAATGTGAATTAAATTTAGGTAGGAGCATTTCCCTGAAAGAAATACAATAATGTTACAATATCACTTACTATTTGTAAGTGCATAGGAGATAATACATACAATAACAGTAAGTAAGTTATAAATATTAATAAGCAAGAGATATTAAAAATATAATAAAAACAATAAAAAATCTCTTTCATGGGAGTTTATAGAATTTCAATGACTTAATCAGTAGTTGTTTCAGTTCGAAAATTAACTTTATCAGATATAGTCCTTGTAGTAAAAAATGTTTTTAAAACGTCTCTTTCTAAATAATAAACGTTCTTCTCAAACTTAGTTGACTACATACAGTCCTTCAAACCAAAAGTCTATTAGTTTTTAAAAATGTAATCATTCAATGTAGTTCACTAATGAATTGTATATTCTTTGTACTCTAGATTTAATGTTTGGTTTTAATCTTATGTTAGATCCAACAACTTTTAATAATCAATCAATATTTTTAATAATAAATAATATCACTCTCAATATCAATAATAAATAATAGAGAAAATTTTAAATAATAATAATAACAACAATAATAAGTAGCATAATAAGACTCCATATCCTAATATTTTTCAATAAGAGTATTTACTACTAAACTTCATTATAGAAATAATAATAATAATAATAATAGTAAAACAAGAGTATAATCAAAAGAAAATATCACTATTTGTTTATTATTGATAGGGAAAATATTGGTTGAGGATAAAAATAATTACATAGCAACTAAATAATTTTCTTATCTTCTAATAGCATAAGAAAGTTATTTTTGCTAGCCGAAAGTATACATAAAAAATCATAATAATTCCAAAATCTAAATAAATTAAATCTAACTATTTAGAAAATGGACTCTCAACCAGTATTTCCTTACAATAATTCCTCTCTGATACTCTTTTACAAAATTGTCAAATTTGGTTATAAGTTTTCAAATGCCAAATGTAGAATAATGTTTTATCTACACATGGTTTATAAACTTTAATAATAAAAACAAATAGGAATAAAAGTTGTCATTCTTAATTGAGAAATGGACATAAAAATACTTTGCTTTTTTGAGAAACTTTTAATAATCTGTAGTTTTCACAATCACTGAAAATCACATATTATGTTATAGGTTTGAGTAGAGTCATCAAATTTTATAACTGTTATCACATAATATCTGCTGAATAAATAGAGTAATACTAATGTCAAATAAATGAGTAAATATAGTTAGACTTATATACACTTAAAATTAATTTACCAACATCAATTTGAAAGCTTTTACAATCAAAGTGTACACCTTATGCCTGCATAAGGAGCCCAATTTAACCCCCAAAACTCCCAAAAACAAGTAATATTCTTGTTGGCCACCAAGAACATACCTGCTAATGTTGCAAATTATGGTGATAAAATATTTAAAGAATAAGAATTAAAACTTAATCTACTGTCTCGACTTTAGTTTGATCTAGTGATTGTATCTGAGGTTTTGTTGGTTTTTTGGGTTGCTCATGAAACAATTTAAAATCTTCTGGTGAAAAATAGGGTCTTAATTTAGAAACATGCACAATAACGGAATTCTGTCCTGTCTCATAATTAAATTTATCTATTTCATAAGTTACATCGGAAAGTTTATTTATAATTTTATATGGTCCAGAGAAAGTAGGTTCTAATTTTCGAGTGTTAGGGTGTTTAAATTCTTCATAAATTACAGAGTCTTGTATTTTTAATGGGCATTCGACAAAATTTCGATCATAGAGCCTTTTACTTTTAAGGTGAAATTCATGAGTTCGCGCTTTCGCAATTTTGAGGGCTTTGTCTACTGGTGATGTTTACATTTTGATTGCCTCACACAGAACCATTACCCACCATTTTTTTTAAATCTGAATCAGAATTATCGTGAAATTGTGACTATATTTAGCTGTTAACATTAACCAGAAATTTTATCTGATAAAAATAGAAATTGTAAATATCATAGTTATACCTTAAATTGGGACAAACGTTTTAATTCTATTATTTTATAAATCATAAACGGATTCAAAAATTTTAATTATAGGTAATTCCTTACTTAAAATCACAAAATTTACTAAAAAAATTAATCATATTTATCAGTCAAAACTCTAGCAACAGATTGTACAGTTCCTTCTTTCTTACTGAATTTAAATCAATTATAAGAATCCGGGAACCAAAGCTCACTGTCACTAGAAATTCTAACAAATAAAAGAAAAAACATAAATGTTGACTTAGTTTTATATCTCAAATATCTAGTAATAGCAACATCAATATAGAAATGCTGCATTCTGAGAATAGTTCTTGATAGCAAACAAATATCAATAAAATAGAAAATGTACTTTTTAAAAAAAATAACTTGAGCTTTTAAGTTCTTTTATACTTCATTATTATTACGAACTTATCTTTAAACGTGCATAAAAATATCATAATAATCTTTAATATGCATGCATATCTTACTCTTCAATTTAACCCATAAGAACAAAAATGTTTCAATCTCCAACACGTAATAATGATAATAATAATACTCATAAATAGGTAAGTAAATAAGATTCACAGACAAATAATCAAATAAATAAACCTGACAAACAGAGAATAATTAATTTAAATAAATACATAAAAAGTATACAAATAATAATAATAATCAAAACACTCCGAAAAAAATTCTCACCGAAATCCTATTGGGCTTATCTACTTAAAAATATCTGTCTATTCACCAATTTACAAGAAATGGTCTTGTAATTATTATTTTTTTCTTCTTTTTCATCATCACGAGGCCTATTTTTTCTCGACTATGAAAGAATGGATCTCAATAGTCATGGAACACACAAGCAAACTCAAAGCAAGCACTAATTCTTTCAGATTAACATCTTTCCAAGCATAGCTGTGAAGTTCTTTAAAAAGAATATTCTTTTACTTTAATTAAGTAAGAAATTACGGCGACTTTGGCACAAGAACATTCACGAGAAGTCGATTTTCGGCGATTCGCAAACCTATCCCCATTTCGTTCCACAGCAGATTCCATTAGCAAGCTGAAAATACCATATAGAATGTCCTTCAGAACATAAAATTCATTCGAAATTCGGCGATAGCATGTTCTACTTTGCTCCATCGCAATTTTCTTTAAATATCCAAAAAAGGCAGCACAGATAAATAATCCTGTCGGACTTTAGAGTATATTGTGACGATTTAAAAGTTAGGAGCCAGAGACATCAACGCCGGGTTTCCCTTTCACCGCAGAGAAGTCATGGCCACCGAGGAAAATAAATAAATAGATGTAGAGAATCCAAATAATTACTCATTAGCTGCTGTAAGTTCATTTATATAATCCGTAATCATGAGAAAGGGAAAAGCTCCTTTTGCAAACTGTCTTTTACCGAAATATTCCATCATTATTTCAGCGAGCCGTACTCATCGAAGAAAAAACCCAAGAATCCTCCTTCTCAGCTCGAGACTTCCTCTTTTAAAACTAAAAAGAAAATTCTAGAACATTCTGTAACCTCAAACCATCATTCTTTTATGTAAACAGAATGCTTGTCCAGCTACGAGATTATTTTCCACAGACGATAAATTTATTTTTAAAAATATTGTTTAACCGATTTATAATCGACTCAGAATTTCTTAGGCAGACGATTTTTATAAATGATTAATTTTAAGAGAAAAAAAAAGAAATGAATTTATTAATATGCACACATCAAAGGTTGACGGAGGAAAAATAAATAAATAAATAAAATAAAATAATGATATTTTTTGAAAGGTATGGTTTTGGAATAAATTTAATAAGACTTTTTTAAAAAGGGTTGATACAAACATAGAAAAATGAATTTTATTTGGAATATTAAGAAATAAAAATTTAATTAAGAATATTTTTCAATTAGAGCCATCTTTTTAAATTTACGCATACTGGAATAATGTTTTTTAAGGCAAATTAAGAATTTATATCGTCTGCATAAAGATTAACAGATTAGATCTAGAAAAAAGATTTTATTTAATAATTTGAAGTAAGTACGGAACATTATTATAAGAAAATTAAGATAGTATAAAGGTTAGTTTTTGCGAAATTTTTTTTTTAAATTTATAATATTATCCCCCTCTCTACGAAAATTTGTATGAAATTGATAGTTAAATAAAACTACAAGTTCAGACAACAGAAATATAATAATTTAGAAAAGTTAAATTTTTTAATAAAACTGTCAAACTCAGGAAACCAAAAGATGGAAGAAAAGAAAATTAACGCAATATAAGGAATATTAGCGATTAAAATAAAATAGTTAAGAGAAAATTAATGTGAATTAAATTTAGGTAGGAGCATTTCCCTGAAAGAAATACAATAATGTTACAATATCACTTACTATTTGTAAGTGCATAGGAGATAATACATACAATAACAGTAAGTAAGTTATAAATATTAATAAGCAAGAGATATTAAAAATATAATAAAAACAATAAAAAATCTCTTTCATGGGAGTTTATAGAATTTCAATGACTTAATCAGTAGTTGTTTCAGTTCGAAAATTAACTTTATCAGATATAGTCCTTGTAGTAAAAAATGTTTTTAAAACGTCTCTTTCTAAATAATAAACGTTCTTCTCAAACTTAGTTGACTACATACAGTCCTTCAAACCAAAAGTCTATTAGTTTTTAAAAATGTAATCATTCAATGTAGTTCACTAATGAATTGTATATTCTTTGTACTCTAGATTTAATGTTTGGTTTTAATCTTATGTTAGATCCAACAACTTTTAATAATCAATCAATATTTTTAATAATAAATAATATCACTCTCAATATCAATAATAAATAATAGAGAAAATTTTAAATAATAATAATAACAACAATAATAAGTAGCATAATAAGACTCCATATCCTAATATTTTTCAATAAGAGTATTTACTACTAAACTTCATTATAGAAATCATAATAATAATAATAATAGTAAAACAAGAGTATAATCAAAAGAAAATATCACTATTTGTTTATTATTGATAGGGAAAATATTGGTTGAGGATAAAAATAATTACATAGCAACTAAATAATTTTCTTATCTTCTAATAGCATAAGAAAGTTATTTTTGCTAGCCGAAAGTATACATAAAAAATCATAATAATTCCAAAATCTAAATAAATTAAATCTAACTATTTAGAAAATGGACTCTCAACCAGTATTTCCTTACAATAATTCCTCTCTGATACTCTTTTACAAAATTGTCAAATTTGGTTATAAGTTTTCAAATGCCAAATGTAGAATAATGTTTTATCTACACATGGTTTATAAACTTTAATAATAAAAACAAATAGGAATAAAAGTTGTCATTCTTAATTGAGAAATGGACATAAAAATACTTTGCTTTTTTGAGAAACTTTTAATAATCTGTAGTTTTCACAATCACTGAAAATCACATATTATGTTATAGGTTTGAGTAGAGTCATCAAATTTTATAACTGTTATCACATAATATCTGCTGAATAAATAGAGTAATACTAATGTCAAATAAATGAGTAAATATAGTTAGACTTATATACACTTAAAATTAATTTACCAACATCAATTTGAAAGCTTTTACAATCAAAGTGTACACCTTATGCCTGCATAAGGAGCCCAATTTAACCCCCAAAACTCCCAAAAACAAGTAATATTCTTGTTGGCCACCAAGAACATACCTGCTAATGTTGCAAATTATGGTGATAAAATATTTAAAGAATAAGAATTAAAACTTAATCTACTGTCTCGACTTTAGTTTGATCTAGTGATTGTATCTGAGGTTTTGTTGGTTTTTTGGGTTGCTCATGAAACAATTTAAAATCTTCTGGTGAAAAATAGGGTCTTAATTTAGAAACATGCACAATAACGGAATTCTGTCCTGTCTCATAATTAAATTTATCTATTTCATAAGTTACATCGGAAAGTTTATTTATAATTTTATATGGTCCAGAGAAAGTAGGTTCTAATTTTCGAGTGTTAGGGTGTTTAAATTCTTCATAAATTACAGAGTCTTGTATTTTTAATGTGCATTCGACAAAATTTCGATCATAGAGCCTTTTACTTTTAAGGTGAAATTCATGAGTTCGCGCTTTCGCAATTTTGAGGGCTTTGTCTACTGGTGATGTTTACATTTTGATTGCCTCACACAGAACCATTACCCACCATTTTTTTTAAATCTGAATCAGAATTATCGTGAAATTGTGACTATATTTAGCTGTTAACATTAACCAGAAATTTTATCTGATAAAAATAGAAATTGTAAATATCATAGTTATACCTTAAATTGGGACAAACTTTTTAATTCTATTATTTTATAAATCATAAACGGATTCAAAAATTTTAATTATAGGTAATTCCTTACTTAAAATCACAAAATTTACTAAAAAAATTAATCATATTTATCAGTCAAAACTCTAGCAACAGATTGTACAGTTCCTTCTTTCTTACTGAATTTAAATCAATTATAAGAATCCGGGAACCAAAGCTCACTGTCACTAGAAATTCTAACAAATAAAAGAAAAAACATAAATGTTGACTTAGTTTTATATCTCAAATATCTAGTAATAGCAACATCAATATAGAAATGCTGCATTCTGAGAATAGTTCTTGATAGCAAACAAATATCAATAAAATAGAAAATGTACTTTTTAAAAAAAATAACTTGAGCTTTTAAGTTCTTTTATACTTCATTATTATTACGAACTTATCTTTAAACGTGCATAAAAATATCATAATAATCTTTAATATGCATGCATATCATACTCTTCAATTTAACCCATAAGAACAAAAATGTTTCAATCTCCAACACGTAATAATGATAATAATAATACTCATAAATAGGTAAGTAAATAAGATTCACAGACAAATAATCAAATAAATAAACCTGACAAACAGAGAATAATTAATTTAAATAAATACATAAAAAGTATACAAATAATAATAATAATCAAAACACTCCGAAAAAAATTCTCACCGAAATCCTATTGGGCTTATCTACTTAAAAATATCTGTCTATTCACCAATTTACAAGAAATGGTCTTGTAATTATTATTTTTTTCTTCTTTTTCATCATCACGAGGCCTATTTTTTCTCGACTATGAAAGAATGGATCTCAATAGTCATGGAACACACAAGCAAACTCAAAGCAAGCACTAATTCTTTCAGATTAACATCTTTCCAAGCATAGCTGTGAAGTTCTTTAAAAAGAATATTCTTTTACTTTAATTAAGTAAGAAATTACGGCGACTTTGGCACAAGAACATTCACGAGAAGTCGATTTTCGGCGATTCGCAAACCTATCCCCATTTCGTTCCACAGCAGATTCCATTAGCAAGCTGAAAATACCATATAGAATGTCCTTCAGAGCATAAAATTCATTCGAAATTCGGCGATAGCATGTTCTACTTTGCTCCATCGCAATTTTCTTTAAATATCCAAAAAAGGCAGCACAGATAAATAATCCTGTCGGACTTTAGAGTATATTGTGACGATTTAAAAGTGAGGAGCCAGAGAAATCAACGCCGGGTTTCCCTTTCACCGCAGAGAAGTCATGGCCACCGAGGAAAATAAATAAATAGATGTAGAGAATCCAAATAATTACTCATTGGCTGCTGTAAGTTCATTTATTTAATCCGTAATCATGAGAAAGGGAAAAGCTCCTTTTGCAAACTGTCTTTTACCGAAACATTCCATCATTATTTCAGCGAGCCGTACTCATCGAAGAAAAAAACCCAAGAATCCTCCTTCTCAGCTCGAGACTTCCTCTTTTAAAACTAAAAAGAAAATTCTAGAACATTCTGTAACCTCAAACCATCATTCTTTTATGTAAACATAATTCTTGTCCAGCTACGAGACTATTTTCCACAGAAGATAAATTTATTTTAAAAAAATACTGTTTAACCAATTTATAATCGACTCAGAATTTCTTAGGCAGACGATTTTTATAAATGATTAATTTTAAGAGAAAAAGAAAAGAAATGAATTTATTAATACGCACACATCAAAGGTTAACGGAGGAAAAATAAATAAATAGATAAAATAAAATAATGATATTTTTTGAAAGGTATGGTTTTGGAATAAATTTAATAAGACTTTCTTAAAAAGGGTTGATACAAACATAGAAAAAGGAATTTTATTTGGAATATTAAGAAATAAAAATTTAATTAAGAATATTTTTAAATTAGAGCCATCTTTTTAAATTTACGCATATTGGAATAATGTTTTTTAAGGCAAATTAAGAATTTATATCGTCTGCATAAAGATTAACAGATTAGATCTAGAAACAAGATTTTAATTTAATAATTTGAAGTAAGTACGGAACATTATTATAAGAAAATTAAGATAGTATAAAGGTTAGTTTTGGCGAAAAAAAAATTTTAAATTTGTAATATATATATACTAGCAGGCTATGCCAGCTGCGCTGGTCAATATTTCAAAATCAACCTTGGATGAAATGAACTGGTGAATTTAAATTTGTATTTTAAATAATTTGGACCTCTAGCAGCACCTTGCTCATTGCTGAAAACGATTAAGACAACATTGTGATATTAAATTATCTTAAACGTTGGACAAAAATCAGCTATTTAGAAGTAACTATTTTAGTTTATTACTAACAGTGCACATTTAGAAGCGAAATGAGACCATTATGGCAACAGGATCTTCCCTTATCTGAAGAAATATTAATTATTACAGTCGTTTCCATGGTACAACTTCTGAAAAATTTCTTCACAACTTTTCATTATGTGAAGCCATGAACCCAAAGCTACTCCCACCTAAAAACTTTATATATATATTAAATTTTGTCCGCACGATAAAAGGCACAATTATGCAAGAATCATCTTCAAACTCGTCAAGTACATTGAGATGGTTAATATCTGAGTGGGAATTGCAAATGAGCAAAATCGAACCAAGGGGTGGTAATTGGGAAGGGTTCAAAAATTTGAATATCACCATAACATGGCTTTGACAAAACCAGCTCTTACAAAACAATGGCAGGAAAAAAAATAAACATTTTTCGTTTCAGCAAGTTGCCAACGATAAAAAAAAAACACACACACACATTAAAATTCTCACTACAACAATTACTTTATTATTGCAAAATTTCCTCCTGAAAAATGAAAACAAAATTATTTGTTCTTTCGTATTTAAGCATTTTCTCTTTAGTTATTTAAGATAAAGTTATGTAAATTTGTATAATTTGGCGAACGATTTGGCGAAATTGGTTGACGTGATAAGCAAGTAATAGCCAGTTTATACTTTTCATATTTCACAAAAGATTCCTACACAGACATTATTACGCAATAGGTTTAGCACGATTTTCTTGCAACTACAATGTGGCAAAATCCTCGTTTTAGAATACCAAAGAAATTTATATATATTTTATTATTTTCTATCATTTTAAACAGCAATTAACAATAATTAAAAAAGTAACTGTAGAAAATAACAACAACTACCATTTCAAAAAAGAAAATGAAAGTAAATAAACAACTTATCATCAGATAAACAACTATAATTGGGTTACCATATATGGCAAATAATGCCGTTTTGGCACCAGTGAGATACTTCGATGAGTATATGACCAAATCTGTGACAAAATCTCCATATTTGGAAAAAACTTTAATTTGTATTTATACTGCATTTTCCCTACTTATGTATATTGAAAAAACTTTGTCACAGATGTCATGTATGCACCACATTGGCGCAATTTTTTTCTGGCGCCAATTTGGAGAAAACTTTGTTTTTAATTACCAATTTCATAAATATTTTTTAACTATTTTCTATTATTTGAAAAAAAATTAATAAATAAAAAAGTTTAATTAATAGCTGTAGAACAAAATGATTTATATTATTTTAAAAAATAAAATGAAAGTTAATAAATAGTTTATTAATAAATAAACAACCATAGTCGGTTTACCATGTGAGGCATAAAATCGCCATTTTGTTGCAATCGTGTGAATGTAATGCGTATATGACATCTGCGCCAAAACTTAAAAAAGTTGTAATTAAATTATTTTACAGTTTGGATGAGGAAGACATTTATACTAAAATTTAAACATTATACGCATTTTTTTTTTTTTGCTATAACTGCTATTTATATATTTACAATTAAACATAAAAAAATATCCTAAAAATGCTCTCACACATTTAAAAGAGAGTGAGAGAATTTAGTAATTGCGAACATCGCTCCGGCTTATGCCTTCTTGGTATAAAATCGCATTGTTTGATGACAAAAGTAAATTCAAACACCCAAATAAACAAATAACATACAATTAACAGATAAAACCATTTTTAAAAGTAATTCTGCTATTTTGTCCTGTAAGACACATAATGGTAGAATTAAATTTTAAAAATATTTAAAAAAAAATAGAAAAATGTTATTCACGTTTTATCTAATAAAATATTTAAAATACATTTTTTTAGCCTGCGCGAAAGAGAATAGCGAAATATTGATTGAAGAAATATTGAAGAGGAAATGGCCAATTAAAAAAAGACTTGTAAATTTTATTCAGCGGGAATTTTTATTTCAAAATGTTGAATTTATCTATAGTAATAACGCATAATTGCATAAATTTCTTTTGAATTGCAAAATTTTTCCTTCAGTACTACTTGGTTATACCGTCGACCAATTTCGCCAAATTATACAAATCGCCAAACTATAAAGCCAGATTATATAGATTAGCATAAATTTTCATTTAAATAACGAAAAGCAAATTAGCAGAGCATATATAAAAGTAGAAATAAAATGTCTCATTAAAAATCACTTGATGACATAATTAATATTTATATTATGCTTAATGTCAAGTAAATGTGACATTTACGATAATCCATTATTGACATTTAATCTTGGAATTTGGCGGTAGATTTTTAATCGGCGGGATAATTTTTCCTTCTTCAGTTTCTAAATTTTAAAACTGTAATTTTTCCTGTAAATGAAATTGACGAAATGGAGCAAGAAAAATTAAATTAACAATAAAAACATTTGCAAAAAGAAATAAAAGAGTTATACTCATATCTATATAATTTAAGATTGAATATTAAACTGTACTCTAAAAATTATCTTCACTTGAAAAAAAAAAAAAAAAAAAAAAAAAAAAAAAAAAAAAAAAAAAAAAAAACATTATTGCGACCATTAAGAACCTAAGTCAGGCATTAAGCCAGTAGTGCATTTTCGGCTTTAAAACACATTCTTTGGCGACAAAAGCAAGATGAAAATCGTATAGAAACGAATAGTAACTCACAACTTACAGTGTTTTTTACAATCAGATCTGCTTTTTTCTGCTGTAAGTTATATTATACGGAAATTCGATAAAAAAGAGAAAGAAAATAATAAAAAGGGAAATAACTATGATTCAAAATTCATTTAATCAATTTTTGAAATTCATGTTTTTATTCTAACGCCAGGGATAAGTCGCCAAAAATTGAACCAATTGTTATATTTCGCGTTAATTTATTTTTTAAGCATTACAAATATTTTTTTCATTTTCAAGATAAATATATTTTTATAATATTACGCCTCGTTTAAGCGGTCTTTCTTTATTATTATTAATATTATCAGTAGTTATTTTCTGCTATTATTTGCAAGATATTTGAATATTTCTAATAGATATAGCCATTTTAATTCTTTTAGCAATTATAATTTTCGCCAAAAACAGCTACTGGCAACCCTTTTGTCAAAAATAACCGAAAAATACGAAATTTACTACGAAAAATCAGAGTTATCCCTGTAAATTTGAATCATAAACCTTCGGAAAAATATTTCCTATCGAATGATACAATCGGCAAAAAAATCCATCGGGTAGTTTTTGAAAACACTCGTTTGGAAGTTTCAGAACTTCTGCTTTATAATATATATGATATATATATGTATATATATATGTTGCAGCCAATACCCGAAATTGGCCAATTCTAGGACTGGCCGGCCAATTCCCGAATTGGCCAGCAACGTTAAAAAATGACTGGCCAATTCTAGAATTGGCCAGCCAATTCGCGAACTGGCCAGATGCGATTGGCCAATTCGCGAAATAGATATAAGCACTCGTCTTAATCCTTTCTAACATAGTTGAAAGTGTCTATGAATTCAAATAGTCTAGACGTCAGCCTGTCCCTGATCTAACTAGAGTAAAGTTTCCGGTTAACTTGTAATTGACATCGTATTTGGTTTATCAATTAATTTCGATATTGAAAGGGAATTGTGTACTATTTTTGGTTAATTTATTTGGGTACACAAAAATATTTCATTTCGATATAATCAATGGGAATCTTTTTTATTATACATTTTAATGTTACAATATCTAATTACCAAAAAAAAAATGGTACTTATTCATCATAGTTCGGATGTTGGCCAAGGTTTCCCGGCCAGTTCGGGTATTGGCCGGCCAGTTCTAGAATTGGCCAGGCTCCGGATATAGGCGGCAACATATATATATATATATTCATAAAAATGACAATAAAATTTGGAAAAGCAAAATTCTTTTATTATTGTTATTATTACTACATAATTTTTTTCAACAGTAGCTTCAGATATTAAGGATTTTGGTGTGAAGGAATCGCTTGATTTAAAAAATTAAGTTTCATATTAAACGAAAGTTTTACGATTAGTAGAATTTCTTCTAAATATAGAAAGCAAAACTTCGATTATTAATAACTATAGGACAACTGCTTTATTCTGAGACTTATTTTTTTTAATTGCCTTTATAGCTTTTCTAACATCCATTGCTTATGTAACAAAAATTTACTCAGTGATGCCCTGGCATGATAGTCTTAAGACACCATTTTTAATTACTAATTGTAATTAATTATTTGAAGCACTGATAATCCTCAGATCAACTTATTCGCTCACTATAGATACTATTGCAGAAACAGAATTTAATTACATACGTGAAACAGCTAATAATAGCTATTCAATCGCGAGAACTACTGCGAGTTCTAAACTATCGAATTTTGAACTGTAAAGTATGCCTTAATTAGATAATATTAACATATTAGTCGATATTCCACAGTTCACGGGAAACATGACTAAAATTTTGATTCAAAGAACAAGATTATAACTTTATTGATAGAATTAACACATCTAACAGTTCAAGCAAACTAAGTAGTTAGAAAATTTATAGCTTAACTAAAATTGAAATATAGTAACTAACAGGGTGTTCAAGATAGGACTCCCCAACTTTGAAATGGCATAACTTTGAAACAGTGAGATATAGAAATGTGAAACAAGTTGAATAATAGACAGATAGGTCTGGAATTTCTTATACACCAATTTGAAAAAATAGTTCCAATATTGGATAACAGGTGGCAGCACAAGCATGTGGAGCTTTAAATGCTACTCAGAAGTACAGAAATTTCATTCGTGCCGTCTGTTTCTTTGCTGACATATGTAAAAAAGTCTTTTTGTAAGATTACTTGAATGACGCTGTTTATTCTAAGAATCCCCAAACATTGGAACAGCTTGAACAATTCATCTGTGAGGCAAGTGCATCCATTTCAGCAGAAGTATTGCAACAAGTGATTTTGAACTTTACCTTTAGGTTACGTCATGTTGATGGTGAAAAAAGCAGCCATATCGAAACCATTGTAATGTGATTTTTGTCTCAGTTCAAACAGCTCACTTTCAGGAACTATTTCAAAGACACAGCTTTGTGATTGCAGCGTCCTCTCGTGTCTAACATTGTATTTATTTTTTTTTTAAATTGATGTATAAAAAATTCCAGACCTGTCTGTCTAACATTTAACTTGTTTCACATTTCTATCTCTCACTGTTTTGAAATTATGTCATTTCAAAGTTGGGGAGTCCTTTCTGGAACACCCTGTAGTTTTTAAATAACCTTTTTTTAATAAACTTGCCTGTGTCGGATATCTGTGACACAATGAAAATCACTGAATACAGAATATATATTTCCGACGGAAATCGTCAAATTTTTGCAAGTTTTGTGTAATTTAACTTACTTAACAAAAAATAAAATTTAAACTTTACGTCAAGCTTTTGTTTATACGAAATATTTAATCAGTTTGAACTCATAAAATGGTAACTTGTAAAATGCAAATTCGAAGTATGATTAATAAATGAATATTGAAATTATATTTAAATACCATCTGTTTAAAATACTGTAAAATTATTTAAATACACCGCGAATAGACTAAAATTCGCTCTGTACCGTACTGTAGCGAAAATATTTTGAGCGTCCTTGTAAATAAATATCAAATGTCCCAACACATTATCTTCAATACCGAACACGCCATGCTGTGATACATAACAACATGCGATCGGGCTACATTTATAAAAGTTAGAGCACGAAAAAACAGACAAACCCAATTCACAAGCATTCCCACAATTTTGGAAAGTGTTGAAAAAAAGGTAAAAAATGACCTTTTATAAAAAATACTACAGTTAAGTTAAAAACCAATGCTATGACCTCTATCAATGATATTTCAAAAATTAAAAATTAAAAATAGTAAAATGAGTGGGAAAAGTTTTCAAAATGTCATAAATTACAATTTATTTGAAAGTATTAGAAAACTTTTCAAATTAAATGTGCTGATACTTGCCAGATATTTTAAATCTCCGCCCATCACACAAAAACAGAAACTTCAATATCAAAATATAGGCAATGGTCCAGATTTTGTGTTAGTGGAAGAGAAAACAATGCCAGAACTCAGTCATTATTGTTTACCCATAAGTACTGTCTGATTCTATAAAAAATGACAACAAAAGATCATTTTTGATTTTTTTTTTTTTTGATAAACCAGAAAATACTTTTAAAGAAAATGTTTCACAGTGCATATTAATTTGTTTTATCCTTTAACCCTTTGCGGGGCAGGGTAAATTCATTGCTTAAGTATTGAAATTAATGACTGACACCGGAATTTGAAAACAACTTTATTTATAAATAAGAAAACGCTATACTTCACGCATTCAATAAGACGTAATTTTCTTTAACAAAATCCCGGTGCGAATGTGGCGTTTGGGAATTAAAATTAAGTGGTATATCTATGAAACCACAGCCCCTCAAGGGGTTAAAATATTGACTTTTTTTACTGATAATTGTATTATTTATTATTATTTCTAGCTGCTCCACACAGCGTTGCTGGGCAGATAATAATTATATTAAATAAACCTGAAATTTGTATCGCAGGTCCATATAGATGGAGTGTGGGGATAGAGACAATGCAAATCAAGCGAGTTCGAAGATGTTGGACAGTTGTGTAAAGATACAGGTTAAGATTTTTATTTTTATTTGTCTTTCCTTTTAAGTACTTTTATTCAAAATTTATTGTTAAATACAATTAAAATCTAGTTATTTAAAATTTACAGTTGAAAAATAATAACAAATGTATCATAAACTGTAGTACAGAAAAATAAATAATAAAACTGCTAGCAAATACTATTGTAAATATATTCAAAGAAGTTACTGTCTATACATTTAATTTCTTGTAAAGTAAAGCTTGTTTATAATAAAATCGTGTAATAAACTGAAAAAAAAGAAAAGAAAAGAAAAACAGATTCCCCTCCACTCCCTTACAAAAATGCAATTATGTTTTGTTAAATTTAAATAAAACGAAACTAGTTGCACCCGTCGAAATTCGACGGAAGAGAATGTACTACATAAGTATGTTATATTTTAAGACTATAAATAAAGGAAAACTGCACAGTAGAATCTGTCAATTTTATTCAGTTTTTCCTGCAGTAAGTTTTCATACTCATTAAACGGTAGGTTTTTAACTCACAGGCTATCAAATCCTGAGAACTTATGTGTCTGCCCATTCTGTATGCATGTACGTACGTCCGTCCGTGCGTAACGCGATAACTCATGTATGAAATTAGCCAATCCACTTGAAATTTAGTATATAAGTATATTCTGATAAGGCGCTTCCTTGATTAGTTTTTGGATTTCATCCGATACGTATAAAAAGGAGAACGGGGGGGGGCTCATGGTCCTCTCCTTAATTGATATAAATGGAATTTTCAAATAGAATTATCAGTTTTTGTTCAACATTTCTGTATAGGATCATGATGAGGCGCCTCCGTCATTGGTATTAGGTGTTCATTGGATAAGTATAAACAGGAGGAACGGGGGGATAATGCCCCTCCCCTTAATTTATATAAATGGGATTTTCTTGCGGGATTATTAGTTTTCAACCAAAATTTAGATATAGGATCATTCTGATGAGGCGCCTCCATGATTAGTATTAGGCGTTCTTTGGATAAGTCTAAAGAGGGGAAACGGGGGGCTAATGGCCTTTATCTTGATTTATATAAAAGTGTTTTTCATGCAGAATTTATCAGATTTCATTCAAATTTTAGACAGGATCATTCTGATAGGGAACCGTCATGATTTGTTTTGCGAATTCATTGGATTAGCATAGCTGCCAACTTTCAACTAATCTTCTGTAATACCTGGACTAGTTTGATCCAGGTTAACGTCATTTCAAACCAGAAAACATATTTCATGAATCATTATTTATTTAATATTAGGATTGTTATTGGAACATACTTAATTTAATTTCTTTGAAAAAATTCTGGTTCGAAACTCATTAAACCAGGGTCAAATTAACGCATATTTTACGGATAATCGATGTCAGGTTGGCACCTATGGATAATAGGAGGGAAATCGGATTAGCCCCCCCCCCCCTTCGCCTTAATTAATATTAATGTGGTTTTCCTGCAGAATTTACCGATTTCCTTCAAATTTTGAATATAAATTCCTTTTGATAAGTCGCTTTCCTGATTGGTTTTTGGAATTCATTGGATAAGTCTAAATGGGGGATCGGCGGGATTACTTTCTTATTTTATTTAACTGTTCTTTTTCTTGCAGAATTAACCAATTTATTTCAATTTTTCGATACAGGTTCATAGTGATAAGATGATTTTCTAATTAGCTATGGGGTTCTTTTGTTAAGTTTTTGTTTAAGGGGTATTTGCTATTACCTCCCCCCCCCATACATGGGTTTTTATGAATTATCCGATTTGCTCTTAATTTTGGATGTAGGTTGTTTCTGATAGGGCGAATCTCTGAATAGTTTTGGAAGTTTAATGGTTAAGTATAAAAAATGGCGGATAACTCCTCTTAAATTATATAAATGGGTTTCTATTAAGAATTTTATAATTTGCTCTGAATTTTGGATATAGTTTTTTTATATGATAAAGTATATCCCTGATTAGTTTAGGGGATTCAATGATTAAGTATAAAAAGGGGAAATGGAGGGAGTTGTTTCCCTTCCTTATTTTTCGAACGGAATTAACCCTTGAAAATATTGGGCTGCAATGTACAATTAGTATGCGTAGCCTGTCAGCACAATGTCATAAGTTTAACTGGGCAATATTCTTTTTATTCTTTTCTTTTTCAGTTTTTTAAGTAATTTCTTATATAGCACATTAGTTGCTGTGCTACATTTCAGAAGTGTTTGCACTTTCAAATTTTTAAAAGAACGTACTTGTACTATGTAATTGGTCATCACTATACTATACTATATACTATACACAATTATAGCTCAGATAAACACCAACACAATATAATATTTATCCTTGTGCTTTATTAATCGTCAAAAAAAAAGCAACACGAATGGGAAATTGCCGTTTTCTAAATGAGAAGGATGAGTTGTGAGGCGTTATGTTTGATGGCATTCAATTGATTCTAGAGGTCAAAAACCTATGAACAGCTCTTTTGCCACTAATAATTTTCATATTTAAACAATTATCGTACATGTTTCGCAAAATCAATCTGCTCTTATTTAAAAGATCTTGGTAAGCATTTAAATTTCTTGGTAAAATTACAATAGCTCCGATTTTTTTATGAGAAAATGTGCAACTAAACCACTTGGTATTCAGCTCTTTAAAAATTCAATTGGAAATTGAAGTATTTCTTTTTCTATTTCAGTTGTTAAGATATTTGTGATGACGTAGTAGATCGGGAGGCGGCAGCACAAGCAATCATCTCATCGACTTCACGGATGAAAATCTTGTATATGTAAAAAATTCTATACGCATATTAAAACACAATCGGTTTTCGAACCCATAACTTACAAGGAAGGTCTCCATACTGGGCATACTCAGAATTTTATGAAAAAAATACTAATTAAAGTACTTATGTATTTAATAAAGGATCAGTCAAAATCAGCGGCGGAATTACATAAGATAGTATGTAAAAAAATTAAATATTTTCGAATATTTGGCGTGAAAAGACAAAAGAGTCACGCGGTTTGGCGAGCAGCACTTTTCCCCGCCAAAAGCAAACGATTATATTACAACTCAAAACTGTTCGATATTTAGAATGCCTGTAAATGGTGTTTGATGAATTTAAACATAAACAATGAGAGACTTTAATGTATTATATACATATGTATATACATATTGTAAAACATATATATATATATATATATATATATATATAAATATACAAGTAAGCAGTTATTTAATTAATCACTGGAAAAAATGTTTTCATAGATTAAAAAAATCATATTGAGAAAAATTATCTTCATACATTTAAGCGTATTCAAAAGTAAAAGCGAGATGTTTCCATACCAACGAAATCTAATCGACAACTCTGAATTGGACTTTGAGCTTGAAACAAATTTAGTTAATTTAAATTAAGAATTTCGTTTTTAAATTTCAAATTTTGATGATGATATTTAAATATAAACACACATAAATATCGATATAACAAAATTATACTTAAAACAAACTAAAATTTACCAAACTAAAGTTATTTAAATTGAAATTATCAAAACAAGTTCAACATAAAACTTTTTTTTTCTTGAATTGTATTTGACAAAAAGTATTTTTTGAAATTACATTCCATCGCCAACCGGCAATAAATCGCCAAATAACGAAATTTTTACTATTTTTTTACGAATACTGAATGGAGGTTCAGCCGAAATTTTTTTATAAACTTATATATCCCCACGAGAAGAACATTCTGTAATTTTTTTCAGATTTTTCGGGATATGCCCGTATGGAGACCTTTCTTGTTAGTGGAAAACATGTAAAAACCCGGTTTTAGAGGTTGACTCGTAGGTTTATCTTTGTGCTTTACTATACCTAAAGTATGAAAACACGGAGGATTGGGAGCGGGAAAACATAATGCTAAACCTACGAGACAACCATTAAAACCAGATTTTTATGTATTTTCCACCAAGATATGACTTGGCACACCGATTACTTTTTAATATGTGAATCGAAATTTAACTAATTCTATATTTCCATTTGTGAAGTATGAGGTATTTGTCTGCTGTGGCCTCCCTGTTTACATGTTCCGGACGTCGCCTGGTGTTAGATTTTTAACTTTATAATTATTTTCATTGATGTGTACGATTTTTGGAGCTAGAATCTAATTTCGTTATACTATCTGAAGATGCAAACTATTTTCCAAAAAATTTGTTGACGTTATCATATTTATTTTTAATATATGGTGGTAAATCTACTTTATTTGAATATTCAGGGAATTCTTCTTTCATACAAAAATGTTCTGTATTACCCTTTTTAAGAATTTTTTTTTTTTAAAAACCTGTATCCATCTGAAAATATAGCGTATATTTTCTCAATATAAATACTTTAAATCCTGACCAAAGAGTAGAAAACACAACGCCGTTTTGAACAATGGTTTGACATCATAACACATCTTTCCAATATAAAGGTACATAAACTTTGAAAATGAAAAAAAAAAAACTATACGAACATAAATCATAATATATTGTACTGTATTTAACTTCAGTATAAAATCGTTTGGTACTGATGTCATACATACATACGTTTGTCTCGATTGCTACAAAATGACGATTATATATCTCACTTGGTAACCTGGTTATTTTGTTTCAACAATATATAAAAAAATAAACAAAAAATGAAGAAATAAATAAACAATAATAATAAACACAATAATAAAAATAAATAATACAATAAAAAGTAAATAATAATACTGAAAGCAATATTCAAAAGCAAAGTTTTTACCAAATTGGCGGGGACAAGCGTCTAGAGATCACACCTTCTCAATTTGATCCTGAGGGATGGGCCATTGCGCATGTCGTTCCGCGCATGACGTAGCGATTTTTGTTTAAATAATGAGTGTATGCTCATAACAATGATTTGATTCTAATAAGACTCATTCATTTTAAATGTATGCATATTTATATATATATATATATTAGTCTCTTTCTATTTAAAACTGTTAATTGTTTTGATAGATAGCTGTAAGATTTTCTTTCCAATCCCTATTACAAAAAAAGTTAATGAAATTTCAATTTCCATGAATATAGTTTAGTGGTATATTTCTGCCAGTACTTGGCGAAAAAAGATCCAAGTTGGTATGTATACACCAAACGAATTATTCTCCATTATTTGACATTTCAGACAGTCAAAGCAGTATTAATAGCAACAAAACAGTTATAATAACATTTAAACACTTAATTAGTTATAACAGAATTGTTTATACTCTGTAATGATAAAAAAAAAACCCCATGTATCACCAAACTATGTTAATGGAAATTAGTTTCACTGATTCTATATTCCAATTTCTTTTTTTTTTTATAATATCTTTGATATAATAATTACTTCTTCATGAAGAAAGACTGTGAAAAATCTCTTTCTTTTTCAGGTTTACAGTTTATATACATATTGTTATACATTTCTACAGACTGTTTATAAAATAGACTGACTTATATCGTAAATTTGTAATAATTTCTAACTCTAAACATTTTAAGCAGCTTCACCCTTCAGCAGATGTATAGTTAAATTTCACTTAAAGACAAATGAAAAAAAATATATGAAATAAGGTATTATAAAAGAAAAATTACATAACACTAAGATATTGGACTTTACTATTCATAACAATATTTGAAAAAAAATATATCTATATAATATCAGGGCACAGATGTCATATACGCACTGCATTGGCGCGATTTTTTTTCTGACGCCAGTTTGCCAAAAACTTCGTTATCAAATACCAGTTACATATATATTTTTTAATCAATAAAGTGCAACAAAATGGCGATTTTATGCTTTATATGGTAACCCGGTCATTGTTGTTTAGTTCTATATAAAGTGCTTATTTACTTTGTATTTTCTTATAAAAATCGATATAAATTGTTTTGTTCTTTTGTTATTAATTAAAATTTAGTAATTTTATATTATTTCCTTTTTAAAATTATAGAAAATGATTAAAAAATATATATGTAACTGATATTTGTCAAAAATATACGTCATGCTGGGAAAGATATGTGCAGTATGCGATACACGTCATGCGCGGAACGATATGCGCAATGGCCGATCCCGCAGGTCCAAATGGAAAAAGTGTGATATCTAGACGCTTGTATTGGCGCAGGGGGGGGGGGGAGGGTGAATATAGCTCTAATATAATGCTAATGTGACATCAGTGCCAAACTTTTTAATACGGTTTCCACAATCTTAAGCGTTATTTAAAAGTAAAGACACTTCGAGAATTTAATATGATTATTTGAAATTTGTGTATAATTGAAATAATAATATTACTTAAGATAGCGAATTAAAAAATATTTGCATAGTTTATTACCTCTTCGTATAAATATCATTTATGAACTGCAATATAATTTCAATATCAATAAAATATTTTTATTATAATAAAAACATGGCGTTACTATATTGTATAACTGACTCTCTACACATTTAAAATGTTTTTCACTTGCAAGAAATTTATTTATTGGTTTTAGTCTTTTCTTTAGTCTTTCCAATATGACATCACTTACCCCATGAAAATCATCCATCCTTTCCAAAATTATAGCGTGATCAGGTTTTTGAAAGACGTCATTTTACTCAATGGAAATATTTCACTTTAGATATTATTTTTTTTATCATAGATTATTTTTTTATGTATTATTTACATAAAATAATTAATATTATTTCTCAGTAAATAATATTTGTTTTACCGCAATTAATGAATAATCATACGCATTCACTTTATTATGTTTAAATTTTACGAAACAAATAACTTTTTCTTTTAAATGGAATGACGTATTCACTGATGAAATCAAGATTCTGATTGGTGGAAAATGATACAGCAAAATCAGATTTTATTGTAGAGAGAAAAAACTGAACTGGAATTCCACCATTTATGAATTATCGTGAAATGATTTTAAAATTATAAAAATGGAAATAATTTAGAATATGGGAAGAATAGGCACAACTACAAATGAGTACTTAAAAAAATAATTATCTAAATCGCTTCAGTAGAAGGCACAGGGATGATCACTAAAAAACAGCCAGGACTTTTAAATATATAGATTTGTTAATGGTCGTTGCGTTTTATTGTATCTTACTTCTGATAAGGGACCCTATATTGGAGATATTATCGGACAGAGTCTTTGTACGGCCAAGTTTTTATCAACTTATACTTTTATACAGATTTTTGCCACTATCTAGCTAGTGTTCAGTAGATAAAATATTCTTTAGGTATAAATGTTTTTTAAAAAAACTTTAAATTGTAGAAAAATTCAAAATAATAATTAAATACATTAATTAAATACATTGGAAAATAAGATTTATACTTTACAGTATTTTTTTATTAATTCAATTCAGTCATGAGTCTTTTTCTGATGGTTATCGTTGTCCGAATTATCTGAAATATTTACCAATCATAAATATAGTGAAACCAGGCTGTTTTAAAAATCTCACAAAAAATGTGCACATTTTTGTGGGAAAATATTTAGCGGAAATGGAGGGAATCCACACCGTAATGTAAATTATCTCGATGAATCGTAAAAAGATCGGCGTTTCATGGTGTAATTGGAAGGGTTAAAATTCATGTTTTTAAAAAGAAAATGCACCATCAATCTGAAGAAAGTTCCTGATTAAAAGCATTGAAGTGATGTTACAGCAACTGTTAAAAATTTGACCCATTTGCTGCAGCATAACTCCACTGCTTTTATATAAAGCGGTTACTTTTACTGTGATATGTAGCATTCTCACTGGTCATAAAAGAGATTCTATAAAAGCTGTGGAGTGACGTTGCAACAAATGGGTCAAATTTTTAAAAGTGTAATAAGGTAAAATAATAATTTTCTATAAAAGCTGTATAATGACGATTCAGCAAAACAGTCAAATTTTTTACAGTGTTTAATTAAAACTTTTTATTTAAGAAAAGTGATCGTGCGTTTTAAATACAATATTGTTAGAATTTTTATATTCTTGTTGCTTTATTTATTTATTTATTTTATTTATTTATTTTTTACAGCCGTGAATGACTTCATTGTCACATAACGAATAACGATTGTTTACTCTTTATTGTTGACATTTGTTTACGATCTTATAAAGTATTTTCTTTTAAGTATTAGCTAATGGTATAAAATAGTTAATTCACAAATGTTTTAAAATAGCATTATTAGTACATGTTTTGGATTATTAATGCATGTTAATTTGCATGTTTTTTGTGAAATAATTACTGTAATGTTATGAGTGAAATTCATTAGCGGCATATTCTATGCCAATATTTTACCCATTCAATTAATAATTTGGCTACCCTCTCAAATTTGTCTGGAAATGGCCAAAATGGGAAAAAAAAATTATAAATTTCTGATATTTTTATTATTTTCTCTCAGTATTTTAAAATATTTTTTGGCTGTAGTTTCACAATGTATTCTTTTATAATTGATATTTTACCTTACTTTATTCTTTTACAATTTATGCATTTACCATTTGTTCATTACAATCTCTCCCCATCCACCAGATAGTTTTGTTATAATTTTATTCAGATTTCAATTGATTTTTTTTTTTAGATTTTTGACTCATGTTCAATCTTTGTACTTTTAAAAATTGTTTAAGCCTAAAGTGGCTATGATTGACGAAAGTTGTTGTAATGTTTTATCATCATTTCAAAAATGGAAACACGTGATTTTGACGGGCTGTCTTCTAGTCCATAATATGAATAAGCAGTTGCAGATCTTTCAAATGATGTGTCACACAACTGGTGTTGTAAAGAAATTAAAAATGTGCACCCCTAGGGGGGCAGACTGGGGGGTGACCCACAAGACATCCATAATATGAATAAGCAGTTGCAGACCTTTCAAATGATGTGTAACACGACTGGTGTTGTACAGAAATTAAAAATGTGCTCTCCCTGGAGGACAGAGTGGGGATGGCACACAAGAAATCCATAATATGAATAAGCAGTTGCAGACCTTTCAAATGATGCGTCACCGGACTGGTGCTGTAAAGAAATTAAAAATGTGCCCCCCTCTGGGGGGCAGAGCGGAGGGGACCACACAAGACATCCATAATAGGAAAAGGCAGTTTCAGACCTTTCTAAAGATATGCAACACGAGTGCTGTGGATAAAATTTAAAAAGTTTCCCTTTGGGGGGGGGGCAAAGTGGTGTGCGGCCCCCCAAACATGCATAATTGGAATGAGCAGTTACAGTTCTTTTAAGCTATAGGGGGCTCCGCCTCCCTGCTCGCTACGCTGGTCAACCCCGCGTAATCGATTCGAAATTCCAAGTTGTAGGCTTGATGCACTCGACAGACGGAGCCCTTACCTGATTGGTCTATTCGACTCCACCCGGACGCGTTATTTCCGGAAACCTTACACATCAGTATCATTCCAGAAATCATTCCTTTTAAGGCTAGTTTTTTTTTTTTTTTTTCTATAGAAGGATATTATTATTAAAACTCTGTTCTAAGCAATATCGCTCAGACTAATCCCTTTGAGCGAAGTCCTAGTTTTGTAGGTTAAGCCATTTCTTGAGGTTTCCATGTTTTGAGGTTAAGCCATTTCCATATAATTCAGTAAATAAACGGTTAAATTTATATTCTCGACAATAATGCTCTGATTATATTCTTTTTTACGGAAGACCTAGTAAAAATTACAAATGGACTTTCATAATTGGAAATTTTAAACCCTAGCTAAGAAAACATAATATATGTGTGCTATAAATTAAAACGTTAAACTATCCACGATTTATTTATCAACATCATAGAATCATTAAGTTATTCCGTTTTGTAAATGGTTTTATTCCTTTTTGTAACAAATCATTCCATTTTAACTGCATTTGCTAGCGAAACATATTTTCTGAGAATAAAAGATCTTAATCATTTTAAAGAGATAGTATGTTTGACAGATGAATTATTTAAAGAAAGATTTTTACGGAGTTTGAAGGCAATAAACGTTGCTGATTAGCAATTTTTTACTTGAAAATGAATAACTATGTAATAAATTTATTTATTCATTTCATCAGAGGTATTATCTATCTTTGAAGAAAAATTATTAAACAGAGTGTTTGCTTAATTTAGGATGATATATAGATATGTTAAGTGTTTACTTTAAGTGCATTATTATTTTCTTTTAAGGCAATGATTTCTAAGACTTTATAGCATTTCAATAACAATGAAAAAGTTACAGCATATGTAATAAATTCAAGAGCGGAATGATTTGTAAGACTTTTGATACATTGATAATCAATTAATAATTGAAATCAAGCTTAATATTCATCATAAAGTTTATAAATGTTTGTAAAGTGTATCTTTTAACATTTTATTTAAAAAAATAATTATTATGCATACAAACGCTATATGAAAATTTACAGACACCAAATGTTTTAAACTTAAACATTACCTTTAGTTTTTTGCTTTAATCGTTAAAAACTGTTGTATGTAGTGATAACTTGTATATGTTTTTCTGACATTTTCTATTAAAAGTTTTGTTAATTTTATAATAAATGTCAAAAACAATAAACTAATTATATATGTAAGAGTTCACGAAAGTAGCTCAGTACATTTAGCTAATACATTGGATAAATTATATTTTGATTGCGTTCACTCATGCACAGTGAAACACTATTTAGTAAACCAGTTCATTTTTCTTACAATTTTCATTATTTTTCTATTTTTATTACATGGAATTAGGTAGATTTTTTTTTATATTTTCTTAAAAGAGCATTTTTTTATATCAAGAATTCCCTGAAATATAACAAAAACACTATTTTTATAAAAACCTCAAATTTATTACGACTATACACGCTGTCCTGATAAAAATGAAAACAGGTTATTACAATAAACCTATTTAATCATATCTGCAGTTTGAACCCTTTTGCTTCATTAGTTTGACAAGAGTATGCAAAAGATCTTCGTTCTTTTTCAAATTATTAATGATCGCCTATGGGATTGTGTCAAAAAATCTTTGCGGTCATATATGACCTGTTCTATTTCGTACATCATGGCTGGACCATGGACCATTGACAGAGAGTTTCTTTGTCGGAAGAATCATGATTGATTCTTCAACATATCAAAGGGCGTGCCAAATTATGCCATGTTCCAGGCAAACTGCTGCTCTCCTTATACTCCTTTTTACTTTGTTCACTTTCCTTTCTCAGGATTATGGTGGTGCTACGAATCTATAAGAGGTACATAAGTTACTGAGAATCTATAAACAAAACAACACTCCATGTCATATGGAATGATGCTAGAGTGGTTCTAAGAGCATAATACATATTTCAAATTTTATTTTTTTTCCGCCAAAACTAACCTTTATACTATAATAATTTCCTTATAATAATATTCCGTACTGACTTCAACTTATTAAATTAAAATCTTGTTTCTAGATCTAATATATTAATCTTTATGGAAACGATATAAATTCTTAATTCACCTTAAAAAACATTTATTCCAGTATGCATAAATTTAAAAAGATTTCTAAATTTAAAATATTCTCAATTAAACTTTATTTCTTAATATTCCAAATAAAACTCATTTTCCTATGTTTTTATCAACTCTTTTTAAAAAAGTCTTACTAAATTTATTCCAAAACCATACCTTTCAAAAAACATCATAATTTTATTTTATCTATTTATTTATTTTCCCTCAGTCAACATTGATATTGTGCATATCAATAAATTCATTTCTGTTCTTTTTCTCTTAAAATTAATCGTCTATAAAAATCGTTTGCCTAAGATGTTTAAATTCTGAGTCGATTATAAAATGGTTAAATATTTTTTTAAATAAAATTGTTGTCCGTCAAATAGTAATCTCGACACTGAATATGAGTTATGTTTACATAAAAGAATGAGGGTTTGAGAATGTGAGAGGTGGTAAGAATAAGAAGAAGTTTCTTGGGTTCTCTCTTCTATGAGTACGGCTGGATGTAGTAAATGATGGAATATTTTTTGGATGTTTCGGTAAAAGATCGTCTACAAAAGGAGCTTTTCTCTCTATTATAGCTAAAGTTTAATAAAATGAACTTGCAGCAGCCAAGGCGTGACTTATTGGATCTTCTACATTTATTTATTTTGTTTTTTTCTCGCTGGCCATGACTTCTGTGCGGAGAAAGGGAAACCTGGCAATGATGTTTCTGTCCCCCTAACTTTAAAATGTCACATACATAATTCCAGTTATTAAAGTTCTGGAAACATAACTCAATGAAGCACATTCGAGCTGTCATGGAAGGATAGTTCAGAATAATAATAAAAATAATCATAGCGAAAAATCGCGCATTTGCGTGGCCCCCATTTCATATCCTGTTGTTTGTATTCGGCAATGTACCAAAGGCTTGTGATACCCATAGCAATGTGGTTGCTACTAGTTTTAATGCCAAATGAGGACAGACGAATTATTGGCTAGGTGATCCTAATGTTTTGCCACTTCATCGTATTTACATTAGAAAAAAGTTTTCATTCTTCCACATACGTATGCAGTTGAAGCAATTTTGACTATTTATATTACAATTTGATGCGTCAATAGCTCAGTTATTTATTTCATGTTTGATAAGAATTGTGAAAATTCATTCATCCTAATTTGAAGCACAAATTTATAGTAGTATTATAATTTAGAAAAAAAAACATAAATTTAAATTCGATAATTTAATACATTTTGTTGGCAAATACTGCCAAACAATCATTGGTTTTGAATGGCTGCCAGTATGACATACCGTCACGCATTTATTCCGTGACTATGTCTAGTCTCATAATCGAATACATATTCAAGAAATCGATCAATGTAAAAGAAAAAATATTATTACTTACCCATCATACGTAGTATAGGGTAAGTCTTGCAATCGTTTTGAAAATGAAAATTTTTTTTTACGGATTTACACGTTTTAGATAGTGAAGATTCCGAAAAACATATTTTTAGAAAAAAAAATTTGCCGTCCGTCTGTCTGTCTGTCTGTCTGTCTGTCTGTAAACGCTCTATCTCCCGTACAAATTGAGATAGAGACTTGAAATTTTGTATGTAGTTAGTATGTAAGAATAGGACGAACCCTATTTAATATCAGCAACCTCGATTATCCGGAACTATTTTTTTCGGACTCTCGAAAAATTCGTTCTGATGAAAGGTATATAAAAATTTTCGAATTTTTTTGTTCTAAGGAATGTACGTAAAAGGCAATAAAATAACACACATTTTGCATATAGAACGAAGTCGATCGGATTATTAGTTGCCGAGATATTGGTAATCTTGTTTTCCACATTCTTCGATTTTTCATGACCCTGTATTTCATTCAAATTTCAATTCAGAGGTATATTTTAATTGGAAATGAGACGCTTAATCCGACGCAGTTAATTGTTAGTTAATAGAATTATTATTTTTGGAGTTATAAGGATGTTTCTTTTACGCAGTTCGGTACTACTTGAGTAGTTTGGCGTTTTATATAATTTGTCGAAATTGATACATCAGCAGTTCTTTAATATAGCATTACTATGTATATTAACAATATTTAAATTTTGTTTATGAATTGTAATGCATTGTATAGATAGTTTCACATGTTTTATTTTCATATACATATCCATGATGGGTAAGTATCACGGTGGCCCCCAACGACTAGTTTTATCTCTATTTTGCAAATAATTTAATCGAGGATTTCAATTATAAGATTTTAAAATCACCTGAAACAGAAACAAAGAAGAAAAATCATGCTTCAAAAGTACATTATGAAAAAAATTCAAAACATTGAGAATAATATAATAAAACTGATATAGGTTATAAATTAATAACTGTAGCCAAAATCCAAACCTAGAATTACACTGGAAAAAAAATAAATGGTCTCCAAGTACAGCGAAACGCGAAAACAAACCACAAAATGACTGTTATTAGTCAAAACGAACAAAATACAAAATTATGTAAATGCATGATACTTAAATAAGAAATTTAAAAATAAGTCTAAAACTATATACTTTTATAAAATGAATTAAAAATAAAATAAAATGTTGCATTAAAAAAATCTTAAATTAATAATTATTTACAGAAAGTCTTTGAATGCACCAAGCTCTGGCAATAGTTAGCAATAGAAACTAAACACTGAATTATAAGTTTATAATTATCAGCACTAATGCACCGTTTCTTATAACTAAAAGCTGTTGTAGTTTTTCTGGCTATAATTGTATTTTAGGATTTTCGTACAACGTTTGCGTGTAATATTTATAATAAGAGAACATATTCCTCTTGGTTATGCAGTAGTTCTCACATGGATACATTTACATGTGAAACTATATACAACAATATCGTAAAGTGACTTTTTTGAACACATTTAATCTTAAAAATTATTTAAACAATGCATTAAAATTACGAGAGTTTATTAAAATGATATACAGTCAATAAATTTTTGAAAGGACATTTTGTGAAATAAATTTATAAATTGTAAACTTCTCAAGGCGTGAAACGCAGCTTAAAGATGCAGCTTAAATACAGTCATAAAGGAACGATCTATTATTACTGCATTAAAAATTAAATATATAAATTAAACCTTTTTACTTTCTTCCAGATAGAAAGAAAAAAATTTTAATTGAATTTTTTTGCTTTTTTTTCACGGATATGGACTTAGGTGCCAGAGATTCCAAAAAAAAAAGTTTTTACAAAATTTTAGTCTATCCGTCCGTCCTTATGCCTGTTTATCAGTGTGTCGCCATTGTACTATCGAAAACTGTGTGAAGTTATGCATAGAATTGAACCAAATTTTTCGTGTATGTATTTGGCATTGGCAAGCATAATTTTCTTTTGTTTCATAGTCTTTCATTAGTTCTTTAGCATGTTTCTTTATAATATTCTGCGGGGAGGGGGTGCTGTAATAACAATGTTTGTGCAATGTTCATTATTGTATCCAGTGTTGGGTATGAACGCGCTCACTGAACGAAAACTCACGAGTTTCGCTCATTATTTGTGAACTTTGAATTGAACTTCGCTCACTATTTTATAAACGAGTTTGAACTGAACGGAAACTCAAAAAATAGGCGAGTTTGAACGAAATTTACGTTCAAAATTACGTTCAATTTTTTTCATAATTTATTTAAAATTTTTCCAGACCTTAGTACACTTTTCCCTTTTTCAAATGCCATTTAGAGGCCTACACGAGCCTCAGGACGGGTTAAGTCTGGATATCACTTCTCTGGGTAGTATCCTAGTCTTACTTCTTCTGCAGACTCGGGTCGCGCCGAACCGGACCTGGGCTGTATACAATTTCGCCGAAAATAGATATATACAGTAAACTCTCTGTACAAGGTGGACAGTGTAAGGCGGAAATATGTCTAAATCGGAAAGATTTTCAAGCTCCTGCGAATCCGCAGACAGAGTAGAATTTGTCTAAGACGGAATATTGTCTTCTACGGAAAATTTTCAAGATACCGATCGATTCCGCTATAGCCATAGTTTATTCTAATTTCAAATTACCATGATTCAACAATTAAACTTTTCTTTAAAGAATAGTTCATGTACAATGCTAGGGGATGGGGGAAACAGTATTATAAAAGGTGCTACAAAAATCTGTATATGACGAAATCCTGTCTTAAACGAAACAATTTCTAGATCGGTGCAAAATGGATAGAATAATCCGTGTAAAAAAAATCATAACACGTTTGTAAAAGACGGCAAATTTCTTAATAAAGAATCTGTCTACAATGAATTTTTCTAAGGTTTTTTTTTTTTTTTTTTTTTTTTTTTTTTTTTTTAAGATTCACCAGTATAGAAATTTTTATATTTTTAAGCCTCCAATCCGTGGAAATGTGATAATGTTATTAATATTTCAGATATTTAGATACAGTTAAGGACTCATTTTAAAATCAATTTAGTTTACAATGGGATATACAGAAATAAATATGGAAAGACCAATACTTTGGAATAAATATCTACGCAGCCCATGACCCCTTTTTTAAATGAAAAACATAAGTATGAAAGAGAAACTGTAATAAGTACTTTTTAGAGTTCCGTATTTAAAAAATTAAACGGAACCATTATAAGATATCCCTCTTGTGTCTGTTTTTTATATATCGCAATTGCTATAAGGTAAGTTAGCCCCTCCACTTCTGTAAAATTAATACTAATTAAGTTCCAATAAATAATTAATATTAATTAAGTTCCAAACTAGCAAAAAGGAGCAATTACTAAAGCACAATACTCAGACCAGCATTGTCTCGAAGAGTATGCATACAGGCATCCAGAGAGTGCAATCGCGTGTTTGTGCCATTTTCAATATTGTACCGACCAAAAGTATATGAAGTTATGCATCGAATTGAACCAAATTTTTTGTAACAAATTGATTTCTGATTAACATATTCAAGTAATTTTACTTTAAAATGAAATCATAAATATGAACAAATCGTTGTATAGCTATTTTACTTCAAAATGTTGTAATTTTTTTTTCTCTAATGAACCATTAGAAAAAAAAAGTTTTGAAAAGTTTTTTCGAGATAAAAGATTTTTTGTAATTTTAACGGATGACAACTTTTGACAGATGAATAATTCTAAATTTGGCTTCCAGAAATCGTATTGTAAATAACGTAATTAAATACTTTGTCGTGTAATACATTATTTAAATTTTAAATAAAATATGCTGCGATGTATTTGTTTCTGTCATACATATTATTTTTGATGTCAACACTCCCTTTTTCTCAACTAATAACTTGCGTACAACTGAATGAATAAGAATGAAAGATGAAACATTGAATAGGATATAATGCTTCCCCAGCAAAGAGAAAATTGCTGGCCAGCAGCAAGATAGGTGCTGGCAATGGTGGAGAAGTGCAGGCTAATGGTCTACCACTGCATGACCACTGCTGGACAGCTTCAGTCAACTTTGCTGCTGGAAATCGTAAGGCAAAATTCTGATCGGCCTCCGTTTTATTTAATGCGCTGGCCCACCACACGATCGAAGTGCACGAACTTTTGCACTTTACCGCTGATGGCACAGGTGGCTGCCATCATTTTTCCAGCTGATGGCCTACTGTTTCTTTCTTTTCTGGGATCCAAACTAAATTTAAACTAGCAAAAGCCATGCTTTGTTTGGATTCGCGAAGTATTATGCTATAAGATAAATAATTGAAAGTAATAATATATTTTTAAAATTACTTTTGCATCTTTATTAAGCAAAAATGTAATTTTATGTTTTGGCGCATTTTAATTTTAAAATGTACTTTAACCAAATAACTAAGAATTTCCTCAAATTGTTTATTTATGATATAAGACTGGTATAAATAAAAATATTTTCGAAGTAGAATTATACAAAATATTAATTTTATTTGTTTACAATTCTTTTATTGCCACTTCACAAAAATATAATGTAATTCTTTTAAAATTCATAAATATCGTCTGCTTAAATGATTTCACAAAATAAGAATAAATTGTGTATTTGAATTCCTAACACAGAAAAATACTTTGATAATTGAATGTTAATAAGAGAATTTTCACAAATTTTAATTCATTAAAAATATGCTATAATTTTTCTAAAAAAAAGTATTTTATAAATTTTATAAAAGAAATCATGAAACTATAATTAAAAGGAATGAGCATAGTTTGAAAATCTGAAAGCAGTTTTTGAGAAATTTTGTCAGAATAATGAAAATATATTTTATTTATTTAAAGGTGATTCTAGCTATAATTACTGACTCCATGGTTTAAGTTTTTCTTCTGAAAACGTGCGTGTTTTACTTTTTATTTGAAAAAATGCGTTCGTAATGGACAAACATATAAAATAAATTAATTAAAATAATAATTTTTTGAAAAGTATTTCTGTAAAAAAATAATATTCTGCTAATCTACAGATCATAATTTATATTTGAATTTAATTTCAAGTCAAAATACTGTATAGTTTTTTTGTAAAGTGTACGACAAAATGTCATTTGAGTGGCCTAGTAGAGGATTCGCTTCGCTCATCCTAATAACAGATTGGAAGACGGCAGCACATGCAATTATCTCATCGAGTTCAAAAATAAAAATCTAGTACAGTAAAACCTCTAAATAACGGACACTTCGAGAACGCAGAAATTGTCCGCTATTGGGAAAACCTCAGAGAAACAAAAATCGCTAAGAAATGCTTAATATTTCATTAATTGACATTTATATGTTCTAAAATCTTTATTATATGATTAATGAGAAATTAAATTTTTTTTTACGCAATAAAACTTAAAATTGTGCACACCTTTAACTGCTGTTTATTACATTCTTATTTAAAAAAAATGTTTGTGATTACGTGTAATTTGTTTTTCAATGTGATGTTATTGGTCATTATAGAGTTCCGAGCTGGGTTCTGGATTACGCTTTTTGTTCATTAAAAACATAAAATCATAAAATCTTCCGGGGGGGGGGGGAACATAGACATTTGAATGCTTTTTGAGCTGTCCCGCCCAGGCAACCCTGAATTCAACAATGAACGTGAAAGAGAAATTTCCTCAGCCCACCCTCAACATTTATCTGTGATCACAAAATTTGTGATATATTGCCTTGATAAATTTAGAGACCTTTTTACTTTTTTTTCATTTTTTCTTGTTGAAAAATACTTTTTCATCCTTTATCGCCGAAAAAAAGTTCGCCATTTGGAATGTCTGTTATTCAAAGGTTAAACATACAAAAATTTAGGTGTTCGAAGTAAGGATTGGAAAACTGTCAGCTTAATAGATGTGTCCGCTATTCGGGAGTGTTCGTTATGGAGGTTTTACTGTATTAGTTATACCTTGATTTGCATATTAAAACACAACCAATCAGCCAAGTCATATGTTGGTTTAAAGTACCTAAAACCACAATTTTAACGGTTGAATCTTTGATTTAATACTGTACTTTTCTTGTATCCAAAAGTGTGAAAACATGGAGGATTTGGAGCAGGAAAACATTATGGTTAACCAATGAGACAACCATCGAAATCGGGTTTTCTAGGGATTTTCCACAGAAATATGACTTTGCAGACCGATTGTATTTTAAGATACGACTCGAGATTTAATTAATCCTAGATTTTGATCCGTGAACTCAATGAAGCTATTATCTGTGCTGCGCCTCCTGGTCTGTAATAAGTCACGACGACGATGAATGAGGTATCAATGATAATCACTTTTTGCTTACATCTGACCTCGCATACTGAAATTAACTGCTATGTAGTGTACAACAATGAACGACGTTTCATTTAATAAGATGTCTCTCATCTTACATTACATACTAAATGTTCCTTTACTTTTAGCTTAAGTATGATCGTACATATTATATCTGATGTCGGCTTTTCTAGCCTATTATGTAGCTTACAACTACGAATAGTATATCTCGACCCCAATCTGACATGGTATATAGATTTTAATTTATATATTGTGTAAAACTAATGATCATCATTTATGATGGTCGAATCTGACATCATATACTCAATTTAATTAATATGCAGCACGATGAATGTGGTTTTTTATTAGATATAATATTTTGACCATATCTGACACTGCATATGTAATTCTCTTTATTTAATTAGGGTTAACTTCATCCTACATATGATGGCAGTTTCCCCTCTTCAATTCAAATACAAGATACACAACGGTGAATACGGTTTTGCACTAAAGGTTTTTGAACAGGATTTTCACATAATGCACTTCCATTTCTTTAAAATAAGCTGTTTGTATAAAAATGCGGTTTTTTGCAGTGTTGTTTTCAGTGGAGCGGTAGACTTCGGTGACATTCACTCCCGGAGCAATGAGATGTCCCCCCGGAAGATTTGAGATTCTGTGTTTTCAATGTTAAAAAAAGCCCAATTCTCCCTTCCCCCGGAAACTACAGAAATTCCTCCTGGAGAAAAGTGTCTAAATTCAACACTAGTTCATTATAATTTAATAAAAAATCTATCAGAATATAAACTTAAAGAATGCATTTCTAAAGCTTTGCATGGATGTACTGGAGTATTTTATGTATTAACAGTGCACAAAAGAAATGTTTCGTAATTACCTCAATCGTAATAATGCTTATCTTAATTTAAAAAAACAAATGTTGTAGGTGAAGACATTTGTTATGTTTTTAAAGCAAAACCTATGCATTAGAATTTTTATCCCTCAAATAAGTAGTCATGAATAAGAACAAATAATATTACAACCGTCATATTTCAAAGAATGATCTGATCAAAGAACGATTTTAAGATAGAAAACATATGCTGTTGAAACGTTTTCCGAGATAAAGAGCTTTTACTCATTTTAACGAGATACTTCCTTTGACGGCTGAATAATTTCGAAATAAGAAATAAAACGAACAGGGAGGTATTAAACATAATTTATTGCACAGTCGGATAAGAGAAGTTCAAAGTAAAAGAATTCTGCAAATAGATCGCTGTTAATCATTTAAATTGTGTTTTTCCATTAAGAAATGTTGTTGAAATTTTTTTTCACCAATTGCATTAATAGTTAGTTAACTTCCTTTGATTTAAATCAATTTATTATTCAGGAATTATATAGCACAATTTATTAGTGCATAAATATATACAGGGTGCTTCGAATGCTTCCTTTTGAATATCAACATTTTGAAATATTCTTATATATTCTGTAATCGCAGTATTTGTAATAGTTTTCTGTAATTAGGCTCTGTTGTTTTCTCATTGGCTGTGACTCACTTTGGTGCCTTTTGGGAAAGCAGACAATTACAAGATCTCATTGGTAAGACCACATGGAATTTCTCGTCTCTGGTTCGGCAAACTGCTTGGTTTATTTAACTTTCCAGCGATAATATGGAATGGCAATTTTTAATTTTTTTTTGGCTCACCTCCTACTAATTGCTTCACATGTGCTCGTTTCACATATAATTTTCTATTTTTTCTTGACTGGTAATTTAGCAATCAAGATTTCATTTCCATGTATTATGGAATAAAAAGAATGATATTAGTAGATTTTACATATATATTGGCTTCACAAGGTAAAAAGTATTCTGTGCTTGCATCATATGATGCCTGTTTCATTAAGAAAGGTTATTACATACTGCAGTATGTCAACTTTATTAGCTATTGCTTTATTACTATTTAATTTAAAATAACGAATGCAGTTCCCTTTATGTTTTTAATTTCCTACCTTGCGTTTTTTTTATTAATTTATTTACAGTACAAAAACAATCTAATCTTTACAGCCAGAAATTTTGATTATAGCTTATTAATTAATAACATTATTAATTAATAATATTAATAATATTAACATAATATTAAATTATGTTTTTAAATATGAATAATCATTCATAATTTTATAAAAAGTGCATGCTTGATTTTTAATTTCTCTGTTTGCAGTATTGCCGAATGATTTTTTTTAAAATGAAAACTTATTAAATTTTGAAAAAAAAAGAATGCTGTGAGAATTATTCTCACCAAATCATCCCTTCGGACGTCTTCGTTCTTTCATCTGCAAATTGTACCTGATTAAAAATGACCTCACTTTTAATATTAAAGAATAACTTTGGGGAATTGGGTGTCTTCAACTGGTAGTCGCGTGACTCGTCAATTGATTGAAACTGAAGGGGCATATTAATATAGAGTAGTCGGGTATTCGTCGACCTATAATGTTAGGTAAACATTATTTTAAAAATATGTATCAGCCAATCAAGTAGATAATTTGTGCTATTACCTTACGATATCAGTATTGATCTATTTGAAGACATAAGGATATAGACCAGGAGGAGGCAAAACAAACAGTCACATTACCGCGTTTACAGCTGAAATTTCAGAATTTGCTAAAACTCGCATAATAATGCATAATCGGTCTTCCATCTTCATGAAAAATACATGAAACCCGAATTTAACGAGTGACTCGTAGGTTTGCCACTGTGATTTTCTACACCCAAATGCAAGAAAAAACGTACAACTGTAAGAAGGAGAACTCAATGATATAGGTACTAGTGAAGCTCTAAATTTGATTTTTCGCTGTTTTCTACGAAGATATGACTCGCTTTATCACGCTAATCAAGTTTTAACAAGTTTTTGAGTTTCAGCTGAGAAATCCATGAGGTGATTACTTCTGTTGCTACCTTTCTGTCCATAATTATACAACCGCCGAAAGATTATAAACATTACGCATATGTTTCAATAATTATTATTACTCTATTGTAAATGAGGGTAATACTGGATTAACTCGTCGACCCATTTCAACAATTTATATAAATCGCCAAACTACTTGCAAATGATACATATTGGCATAACTTTAATCTTCAATAACGAAAAAAACTGATAAATTAATAAAAGATTAATAAAAATGCAAATTAAACTTCGAATGAAAAATCTATTGATGATTTAATAAACACGTGTAACGCGTTTAATGTCAACTGAGTACGAATTTTATGATAAGCTATTATTGGCATTTAACCTTAAATTTTGACGACAGTTTTTTAGTCGACCGAATAAACAAGTATTAAAAGAAATCATATATATTATAAAGCAGAAGTTCTGAAACTTCCAAACGAGTGTTTTCAAAAACTACCCGATGGATCGTTTTGCAGATTACATCATCCGATAGGAAATATTTTTGCGAAGGTTTATGATACAAATATACAGGGATAACTCTAATTTTTCGTACTAAATTTCGTGTTTTTCGGTTATTTTTGATGAAAGGATTGCCAGTAGTTATTTTTTGGCGAAAATTATCATTACTAAACAAATTAAAAATGATATATCTGTTAGAAATATTACAAATATCTTGCAAATAAAAGCAGATAATAACTATTGATAATAATAATAATAATAATAATAATAAATATAATAATAAAGAAAAACAATTTAATGAGGCATGATATTATAAAAAAATATTTAAAAATAGAAGAAAAATAAAAGAAATATTTGTAACGCTTAAAAAAAAACTTAACGTGAAATATTACATTTGATGCAACATTAGGCGACTTATTCTGGCGTTAGAATAAAAAAATAATAATAACTTGAAAATTTGATTAAATGAATTTTGAACGATATTTATTTTTCTTTCTATTATTTTCTTTCTCTTTTTTATCAAATTTCGATAGTATATAGCTTACTCCAGAAAAAGGCAGATCTAATTATAAAAGTAATTGTGAGTTATATATTTGTTTCTTTGAGATTTTTTTTACTTTTGTCGGCAAAGAATTAAGCCAAAAATGCATATGTCTAACATTAGGTCACAATAATGTTGTGTTTTCCAAAAGATGATGATTTTTGGAGTATATTTTAATATCCAATTGTAACTTCAATAAACATAAGTTAATATTTTAAAAAATTCCTTTCGGCATGGCCTATAGGCGGAGGTAGATTTCGAAAAGTTTTCATCTCAAAAAAAAAAAAAGAGAAAAAAAATGCCTATCTCAACTTAAATGCCCATTTTGGCAATATATTTTGAACTATATTTTTACTTTATTTAAAAAATTGACCAATATGTCATTATATAGTTCCTAAATAACAAAAAACTGTTAATTAAATTCGTTTGACAGCAAAATTGAATTTAAAAATGAGTCATAAAGTAACCTATTTATTATTTTAATACATCCACAATTCTTTAATCAAGATCGCTTTGAGATATTTTGTGCGAAGTGCCCACTTTGACAGATTTTTTTAAATATATATTTAGCCTTTATCAAAAATCTGACCAATACGGCACATTACACAGTTCCTAAATAACAAATAACTGTCAATTGAATGCGTTTGAGAGCAAAATTGAATTTAAAAGTGAGTCATAAAATAAACAATTTGTTATTTGAATACAACCTCAATTCTTTTATCATGATCGCTTTGGGAAATTTTTTTGCGAAGTGCTTACTTTGACAGCTTTTAAAATATATATATTCACCCTTTATCAAAAAATCGACGAATACGCACATTATATAGTTCCTAAGTAACAAAAAACTGTCAATTGAATGCGTGTCAGAGCAAAATTGGATTTAAAAATGAGTCAGAAAATAACCAATTTGTTATTTGAATACCCACAGTTCATTAATCATCTCGCTTTGGGAAATTTTGTGCGAGGTGCCCATTTTGGCAGCCTTTTTTTTAAATATATTCTGCCTTTATCAAAAAACTGGCCACTCCGTCACATTATATAGTTCCTAAATAAGAGAACCTGTAAATTGGATGCGTTTGAGAACAAAAAAAGATTTAAAAATGACTCGGTAAAAACGCAATTTCTTAAATTTCCTCAAATTTTAATCACGATAACTTTGTGAAATTCTGTTCAAAATACCCTTTTTGGCAGCCTTTTAAAAAATATATTCTGCCTTTATCAAAAGACTGGCCAATACGTCAAGTTATATAGTTCCTAAATAATAGGACCTGTAAATTGGATGGGTTTGAGAACAAAAATGAATTTAAAAATGACTCATAAAAAACGTAATTTGTTATACTTAATGAATTTTTTACTGATGAAAACTTCGGGAAATCTGTTCAAAATACCTTTTTTGGCAGCCTTTTTAAAAATATATTCTGCCTTTATCAAAAAATTGGCCAATACGTCGCATTATATAGTTGCTAAATAAGAGGATCTGTCATTTGGATGCGTTTAAAATCAAAAATGAATTTTAAAATGAGTCAGAATATAAGCAGTTTGGACTTGAGGTTTTTTCTCCAACTCCTATTTTTGTTTAATTTATTTTTGCTATAAGAATTGGTTCTATGAAAAACTTGTCAATATAAAAGTTGTAGATATTATTGTGAAGATGTAAAATAAATTTAATTAGATTTAATTGCTTAAGAATTGAGTAAGTTATGGGTTTTTTTCTTTTTCCTCCCCCCTTTTTCTTTTCGTTTTTAATTTTTTTCATCGATAAAAATTGGTCCTATCAAAAACTTGCAAATACAAAAGTTTTAGATAATATTGAGTACATTTATATAAAACTTAGTTGGATTTGATATCTTGAGAATTGACGAAGTTATGAATTTTTTTCTCCCAAAAACCATGTTTTTTTCGCCCCTTGAGCCCATTTTTAATTTTATCAAAAATCTGTCATGCATAAACTTTTTGCCCATTGTTTAGAAGTAATATAAACTTTAAACTGATTCGATATCTATTTTAATTAAGAAGTTATCGCGTTTTTTCTGTTTTCACAAAAACCCTCCTAACTTCTACCCCCTTGGTCCGATTTTGCCCATTAACGAACTTAACCGAGATTTTATGCCCCTTGATTTTATGTAAAAGTTTGATGAAGATCTGAGCATAATTATGGAAGTTATCGTGTCTAGAAGAAAGTGATATACACCGATAGATAGATAGATAGATAGATAGATAGATAGATAGATATATATATAAACTTTTTTACTGATGGTAGTTTTGGGGTCTAGGAGTCATGATTCGTGTAGATCCGCAAAAATTTTTCAGAAATTCCAACATGGGAGACAATGCAATAGGTAGTATTTCATACGAAATCTACCTAAAATTGTAATCTAATACTTAAATTTTAGCTTTAGTGTGAAATTCAGCCACACACATATATGTTGTAAAATAAGTAAAATAATGTCATTCTTTTTCAAAAGTTTTTCACCGCAATTTTGAAAATTGTAATCCACAAACATACTTTTTTTGCGCCATTTTGTCAAATTCTCTTCCAGGGAAAATTAGTTTTAAAATTTACAAACTGAACAAGGAAAGCTATTTTATGCAATTTAAATGAAATGTATGCAATTTTGCGTAATTACTATCGATAAATTCAACATTTTGAAATAAAAATTGCCTGCTGAAAAAAATGGCACAGATGTCATATATGCACCACATTGGCGCGATTGCAACAAAACGTCGATTTTAGGTTCATATGGTAGCTCGGCTTTTGTATATTTATTAATAAACTATTTACTCTTATTTATTTTTTTAAATGATGTAAATTGTTTTATTTTACAATTATTAACAAAACATTATTTATTTATTTTTATTTCCTTTTTAAAATAATAGAAAACAATTAAAACATATATATGTAACTGATATTTTAAAAAAAAGTTTTCGCCAAATTGGCGTAAAAAAGGGGGAAAAGCACAAATGTGGTGCACATAAGGCATTTGTGCCAAAATATTTTACAAGTTTGTTTTAATTAGTCATTTCTTCTTCAATTTTCTTCATATGATTTTGTGTTAGATAATACTTAAAATGATATTGGACTAATCTTCAATAACTGAGCACCGCCAAATAGCATATTTACTATATTATTGAAAGTTTTATTGGCACAGATATTATATATCACCGAGGTAACTAATAGACTTTAAATTGGCATTAATTTGTCTGAGATATATTAACCTGAATATTAATATTTATTTATAAATAAAATGCTTATTTACTTTATAAATTGTATAAATATTTTTGTTATATACTTATTAATTAATCTTTTTTCATAAATTTTTATTACTATTTAAATAATAGAAAATAATTTAAATATACACAAGTAACTGGTATTCGAAAACAATGTTTCCGCCAAAATAGCATAAAAAATTATCGCGCCAAACCCGGCGCATATGACATCTTTGCCTTTTTGTTTATGTATTAGGGAGATTTCTAGATCATCAACGAGATCATAGAAAATTTGTCAGATTATTTTATTTGAGATTATTAAATTTATGGTTTTTCATTATGAAGCAAACTAAGAAAAGAAAATTTACTATTGATGCAACTACAGAATTAACGACTGCTTGGCGTTATTTTTTAATAAAATCGAAAAGGCGATTTTTTAATTATTTGTTTACTTTTTTGTTTACATTATTATAAACATTTTTCCATTTTTATATACGCATCACCTTGGCGCGTCACTAGCAGGGGTGACCGAGCTCAGCTCGGTCAAAATTAACTTTGGGTTCAACTCGATATAGTATTTTCATTGTATCATTCACTCTGCATTATTACTGTAAAACATGTTATTAATAATAGTATTATTTACAAAAACAATCAATAAGAAAACTATGTTTGTATGCACATGTTCATAAATTTTACAACGAAAGAACATCAATCCAAATCACTTTTTTAGCTCGATTCTGATTAGTTTAACTATGCATCTTCAATGCTATTAAGAATGTAGAAGAAATTTCTTCACATTCTGAAAGACAATATTTTTTGCCAGATATAGCCAAATTTGGACACATTCTTTCATATGGTGCCAAATGCGTGTTTTGGTTTCGTAATCTTAATAATTGATTTTTCGGCCAAATTTCGCCAGTATTTTGTCAAATCTCGCCAACTTATTGGCTTTTGCCATATTCTCGTGATCCTGACCCTTATTACCGAAATGATCCACTAATCAAATGTGATCAAACATGTGACTTAGCTCAATGGTCTTCAGGTCATCAAAAACAGTAGAGTATAAAATGAATCAAAATCGTGTAAGCCATTTCTTAAGTAAATTTAGCTTGACAGCATTCAGCAATGAAGCAATATGACCCACTAATATAATTTTGTTTAATATGCAACTCAGCCCAAAAGTCTTCTCATGACAAAAGACGTTTCGTTGCAAAATTTAGGTAAAATTGATTGAGTCGTTGATATATATAATTAAAATAACCCGAACCCATTAAGACCTAAAACGACCCACTAATTGAATTTTTACGAGCATGTGTCCTAGCTCAATGGTTTTCTCTTGCCCGAAAACGATATAATAGAAAGTATACTCAAAATGGTGAGAACGATTTTCTAGATAAAATTAGCATGACCCACAAATGACCCTTATATCGAAATCTCTCGAACTGTGACCTAGCTCACTAATTTTTGTGTGCCGAGAAACGTTAGATACAAAATTTAGATAAAATCGATTGAGCCAATTTTTAGGTAAAAATAGTTTGAACTTGACCAATTATGACCCAAAATGACTCATTAATCTAATTTTCTCAAACATATGACCTAACCCAATGATTTTCTTGTGTCTGAAAACGATAGAATATAAAATTTAGTCAAAATTGCGCGAGACATTGTCAAAATAAAATTAGAATAACCCAAAAGTGACCCACTGATCGAAATTTCTCGAACATGTGACCTAGCCCAATGATTTTCTCGTGCCAAAAATATGCTGTATTTCGTTAAAATCGATTCACCCGTTCTTTAGATATAGCTTGACCATGACCCATCATGACCCACAAATGAACCTTATAATCGAAATCTCCGAAAATGTTACTTAGCCCATTAGTTTTTTGTGTATAAATATTGTTACACACAAAATTTTGTTAAAATCGATCCTGCCGTTGTTTAAGTATAAATAGCTTGACCCAGACCCTTTATGACCCATTAATCGAAATTTTTCGATCATGTGACCCAGCCCAATGATTTTCTCGTGCTAAAAAAACGTTGTATACAAAATTTCGTTAAAATTGATCCACATGTTCTTCAGATATAGTTTGATATGGCCCATTATGACTCATCATGACCCATAAATGACTCTTATAATCGAAATATCTCAAACATGTAAGATAGACAATTAGTTTTCTCGTGTCAAAAAACTGTTACATACAAAATTTCATTGAATTTGATACTGTCGTACTTTAAATAAAAAAAGCTTGACCCAGACCTTTTATGGCCCAAAATGACCCATTAATCGAAATTTCTTGAACTGAGACCTAGCCCAATAATTTTCTCGTGCCAAAAAAATGTTGTATACAAAATTTTGTTAAAATCGATCCACCTGTTCTTTAGATATAGCTTGACATGGCCCATTATGACCCATCATGACCCACAAATGACTCTTAAAATCGAAATCTCTCGATCGTGTGACTTAGCCCATTAGCTTTCTCATGTCAAAAAACTGTTACAGGCAAAATTTCGATGAAATTGATTCTGCCGTTCTTTAAATATAAATAGCTTGACCCAGACTCTTAATGACCCAATATGACCCATTAAATTTTTTTCTCGAATATGTAACCTAGCCCAATGTTTTCCCGTGCCCGAAAACCATAGAATGCAATTTTTAATCAAAATTGCGCGGGAAAATCTCTAGATAAAAATAGCATGACCCACAATGACCCCCAAAATGACCCACTAACTGAATTTTCTCGAACATGTTACCTAACCCAATGGTCTTCTTGTAATCCAAAACGATAAAATATAAAATTTGGTCAAAATCGTTAGAGCCGTTTTTTAGACAAAAATAGCTTGACCCATAATGACCCACGAATGACCCTCATAGTCGAAATCTCTGAAACATGTGATTTAGCCCATTAGTTTTCTCATGTCAAAAAACTGTTACATACAAAATTTCGTTAAAATCGATCACGCCGTTCGTTAAATATAAATAGCTTGACCCAGACCCTTAATGACCCAATATGACCCATTAAAATTTTTTCTCAAATGTGTAACCTAGCCCAATGTTTTTCTCGTGCCCGAAAACCATAGAATGAAATTTTTTAGTCAAAATTGCGTGAGAAAATCTCTAGATAAAAATAGCATGACCCACTAACCGAATTTTCTCGAACATGTTGCCTAACCCAATGGTCTTCTTGTAATCCAAAACGATAAAATATAAAATTTGGTCAAAATCGTTAGAGCCGTTTTTTAGATAAAAATGGCTTGACCCATAATGACCCAAAAATGACCCACTAATCGAAATTTTTCGAACATGTGACGCAGCTCAATACTTTTCTCATACCAAAAAACGATTGGTTACAAAATTTCCTTAAAATCGATCCAGCCGTTTTATAGATATAAATAGCTTTATCCTGACCCATTATGACCCAAAATGACCCAGTAATCGAATTTTTCCGAACATGGGACCTAGTCCAATGGTCTTCTCGTGCCCGAAAATGGTAAAATCCAAATTTTTGTGAAAATCGTTAGAGCCGTTTTTGAGATAAAATTTACCCACACACACACACACACACAATTTTTGCTCGCATTATAGTATAAGATTAAGCCCTATCAACAGAATTTTATCAAAAATTAACTATTAAATACTACTTCATTACCCCGTCGAAAAAAGAAAAAAAGCTATCGCCAAGGTAAAGATTAAATGCCAATAATAGATGATTGAAAACTTCACTTTCCTTTGACAACAAACACGAAATAAGTCTGATACATTTGTAACAAATCGTTATAAGCAATTCTAATGTTTGGCGCCAAAAATCATAATGGAATTTATTACAAGCTGAAGGTTTATTTTTCTACAAAATTTAGCAATATTTCCGATTTAACAGCTACACGTTTGCAACAGCAGGGCTGCCACAGGCGACTATTTTTTAACTCTAACTGGCACCACTTTCTTTAAACAGAAATCTTTAACATACACTTTGACAACACATGCAAGAAAAATTTATTTTGAAATTTATATTAGAAAAATAGTGGTGCGAACGGAATATAAAAATAGTCGCCTGTGGCAGTCCTGCAACTGGTTTAAAAAAATGAAGGGGCAGTGAAACTGATGTAATTTTAATTTTACTCAAATAATTCAGCTTTAAAACACACCTTTTATGCTCCATTGTTCTAATAAATATATAACTTAAACACTCTTTTTTACATTTTTTTGCTATGTACTTTGCTGGAACAGACCAAGTTAGATAGAAAACTGTATAGTAGAGTTGCCAAAAGAGGACGGTTATTAAAAAATGTAATGCAACATGTAAGGAGATTGCATTTAGGCTATTAGATCTGCACATAGTGCAAGTTCAGATTCGGGAGTTTAAGAACTAAAAAATGATAATGTGCTATTTGAAAATTAATAGAGTTTGATAATCATTGCAATGCTTTCTGACAAAATAATGTGATGAGTAGAGAACATTTTGATTCCTGCTGTCACAACGGTCTCATTTTCATATCAAACTCTACTATAAATGATCAAATAAGAGAGATGGTACTTAATTACAAAAAATATTGTCCAAGGCATACAATAGTAGAATATCGCAATGACATCGGCACTGGTATCGTTTTCAGCATTGCGGAAGGACATTCTAGGTGATGGTCTATACTGCTTTAAAAAAGAAATTTCAAATCACCATTTTGTTTGAATCAAGATTTGTTTGGAAAAATGGACCGGTGCAGCGGGCACAGCCTGCTAGTATCCTTATAATTTCAAACATAATAACTATAATAACTAAAGTTAACAGCTTCGGATTAATCATCTCACATCCAATTAAAGTATAACGTTGAATTGAAATTTGCAGGGTATACAGGGTCATAAAGAATCGAAAATTGTGATAAATAGGAATACAAATACCTCGACAACTAATTATCTGATCGATTCCAGCCGATAATTAGTTGTCGAGTTCTAGAAGTAGCTGCGAGAGAGACTAATCATCAATTTCGTTCTTTATGCAAAATTTTTATTATTTTATTGTCTTTTACATCCACTCCTTAAAATAAAAAGTTTTAGAATTTTTTATGAACTTTTCATCAGAGAGAATATTTTGAGAGTCCGAAAAATATAATTCCGGATAATCGAGGTTACTGATATTAAATAGACTTCATCTTGCTGTTACATATTAAATACAAACCAAGTTTTAAGTCTCTATCTTATTTTTTTCGGATACTTCTCTATTATTCCGTCGACCAATTTCGCCAAATTATACAAATCACCAAACTAATAGCCAAATTATACATATTGACATAACTTTTCTTTTAAATAACGAAAAAACAAATAATTAGTGGAATATTAATAAAAATGCAAATAGAAAAACGAAATTAAAATCACTTAATGACATTTTAAACACGTGAATCTTATTTAATGTCATTGAATGTGACATTCACGATCATCCATTATTGGCATTTAATCTTATACTTTGGCGATAATTTTTTGGTCGACGGGATTAACCTAGAAGTACCTTTTTTCGAGAGATAGAGCGTTTACAGACACACAGACAGGCGGACGGCATTTTATTTTTCTAAAAGTATGTTTTTTGTAATCTCCAGTGTTGCAAAGGCGTAAATCCCTCAAAAGATGTTTTTGATTTTCTAAACGATTACAAGACTTACCCTATACTACGAATGATGGATAAATAATAGCTCAAAAGGTCAAAAAAAGATGTAAGATAGATTTATAGACATAAAACAATAACGAAATATTAACTTCAATCGTGTTCCCAAATTAACGAATTTTCTAAATTTCAAAAACGGGAAGACATAGAAATTATGAACAATGAAGGATTTGTTTGCACTGATATTAGAAATTTTACTCCAGAATTATTATATACACTACACAGAGTAAAAAAATACTACGTACATTTAAATTCTAAGGGCTAATCTCGTTAAATGTTATTAGTTTCCAACGGGCACCGTGCAACTGGAGACGAACATGTTATTTTTAAATGAGCATATTTTATTTATTGTAAACAGCTATTGTAAACATAACACATTTTTAACCATTTATTTCCTTCATAAATGACATTTTTGTAACTTATATTTTGCCATTGCTTACAAATCCTTACATTACGTCTGTCTTTAATCCTGTTATGATTTTGCAGCACAGAAAAGAACATAAAAATATTTCCAGATTCTTTGAAAGCTGTTATCTTTTTCAAAAAAACTTATCTTTGTTATGTTATATACATACATATGTGTCGCAGTTCGTCTCTCTCTCTCAGTATATATATATACGTATTTCTATTTTTGTATATGTTCCTTTAAACCAAAACAAAGAAAATTTTTTGAAAGAAATGGAAAAAGCTTCCTATAGTTTTAACTTGCATCGAACTGTAAACGCAATTTTACGCTTATTTGAAATAATATTATCTAGGGTAACATCCCCAGTAATTGGCATGCACCAGTGATTGGCGCATCCTACAACATGCCCTGAAATAAGAATTATATCCAGTCTTTTAAAAATGCAAGACCATATACCAGTTATATGCTTATTTACGTCAAAGATTATGACTTTGATTTATGCTACTAGTTGACAATAGTGCCTAGGAAAGAGAAACAATTATGGCTTGTATGAAATTAGCCATTTTTGTTGCAAACGCTTCTTTTTTGGTTTAAGGAAGGCATGCTTTTCAATTCATTATTAAAGGATTTATAATACATTTTAAATTTTAATTGACAACAGTTTTGTTTAGTTAAAAAGGTTTACTTTAATTGCGTAAAAGTATTTTCGACACAAATATTTAGATTTCTGAATTAATTATGGATGCCAATTAATGGTGCTTCAATTTTACTAGTTCCTAGTAATTGGCACCTATTCCAATTACAAGGAATTCGCAAGGAATTTGAGATTAAACCACTTAGTTTGGAAGTACTTTTAAAGTTATAGACTAATTTTGTTTATCATTTGTTTTTATTTGAAAATATGAAATATTATCAGTAATTGGAATCCATTAAAGCTTCATATGACAATTACTGGGGACAGCATGACAATTACTGGGTATTAATATAAGTATATTGTATTGTTTTAAAGTGTTCACATTTCAGACTAATATGCTGATTTCTTACTCTCAAAAACCTGAAATATGGCATCTTCATCTACAGTAAATTCATTTAAAGCTATTAAACCCAATGCAAAATGGGTTTAATTTTTTAAATATAAACTTGTGCCAATTACTGGATCACAAGGTGTCATACATTGGTGCTCTAGGTGTCAATTACTGGTGATTTCAGCAACTTTTTATAAATACATTTTTATAAAAATTCTTTTTCAAAATTTTTTGCTTTTAGTGAGCAAAATAGATGCACAGATATGCATTCTTTGATTTAAAAATATTTCCAAGTAAATATCTTATTTCTTTGTAATGAAAATTGAAGTAAGTTTAAAGACAAATTCTTAAAGTGGCAAATACTGGGGATGTTACCCTGTCTCGACGACAGATGGAAAGTTTTTTTTATTTTCTTTTTCCAGGAGAGATGTTTTATCTAAGAACTTTTTTATATATTTTTGAAAACTACTTTAATTCTGTATGACAAATTCAAATAAATAATGCGTCTAAATTTCAAGTATTTGAAAAATGGAGTGGATGAACATTCTCAATTGTGGAGGACAGTGTTTATACAGGGTGTCCCCTCTCAACGGTGGCCAATGGCTAATTTCTAAACCGTTGGTCATAGACATATAGTTCCAATTGCAAAAATGCTTTAAAAAAGGCAAAGAATTGTTTTTTAAGCGATTTTGGTCAAATAAATGTTTTACTAAAAAATTACGAAAATTAAATTCTTATACGGTCCCCCGGTCCTATAAGTGATATTTAGCAAATTTTTTTTCAATACTCTAGCAAGTAATACAGAAAAGTTCCCATTCATGTAACATTAAAATTGACCGAGTTATGAAACTTTAAATTTCATGACTTAAACCACTTTTCTATAGCTGAAAACGGATGAGTTCGACGGAGCTTTAAGGGAACGTACACTAAGTGCTTAAAGTATTATAAAGGGAGTCGATTTCCAACACTGTTCAAAGGCTACTTCCTAAACTATTTGTCACAGACATAGTTCCAATTACAAAATATTTTAAATGAGCAATTTAACTGAAAGCGCTGTCACCGTATAAGTTTTACGGTAGTGTTAATTATAATTAATTAACTTCTAGATTGGTTATTAAAATAACTGAAGACATGAATTTCGAAGTTCTCTTTATCGAAAAAATCAAATTTTGGGAAATAGCGAAAAAACTTTAAATGCATCTATTGGTTTTCATTATAAATTTTATATTGCATTGTTACAATACTGGAGGTTTGTATAGACTGATAGAGAAATCAAAAAGCGATAAGTCGAGTTTTGAAATTCATATCCTCAATTGTATTTTTACGTATGTTTTATTTTGTAAGCAAATGAAGCTGATTCTTTTCGTGATTTTATTTTAAAAAGGTATGTAATTTTGATAAGCTTTTATTTTATTCATAGTTTTCGTATGTAAATTTTCCGAGTTCAAAACTTATATTCAAATTTTAATTCACTTCCAAACATCTGATTGAGGTTTAATTCCCATACTTATTTAAACCCGATGACAATGTAATATTAATACGATTTTAGGTGCGTTCCATATATTTATTTTATAGGACTACATCAAATTCTATTAGGTTGAGTGATCTAATAGAGCTTTAAATATGTATCATTTTGTAACGATTTGTGATTGTTGATTTTCATAGTTTAATTTAACAAAATTTCTGTTATTTTTTATACTTATATTTCTAGCACAAATTGCATATTTTACTTTAACATGTAAATGTCAACATAAATTCAGAAACAACATTGTAAAAAATTATTTTATTCTCAATGTTTAAAGTTAAATTTTCTATCTGATGTTTATTTTTATTTTCAATAAATTTGTGACTGACCCCTATTTTGCAGCAAAAAATATGCTTCAACTTTGAACAGCTATAACTCGGTCAATTTTGATTGCAGAGGAATGAGACTTTTTTTGTCTTACTTCTTAGAGTAGTGGTAAAATTTTTCTAAATATCACTTATAGGACCGGGGGACCGTATAAAAATTTAATTTTCGTAGTTTTTTAGTAAAACATTTTTTTGACCTAAATCGCTTAAAAAATAATTCTTTACCTTTTTTAAAGCATTTTTGCAATTGGAACTATATGTCTATGACCAACGGTTTAGAAATTAGCCATTGGCCACCGTTGAGAGGGGACACCCTGTATAACGTTCTCAATTTATTGGGATAGAGGTATCTGGTATTTGATATCGTAATATATTAAGGGTATCGTAATAAGTAGGGGGGGGGGTGTTTACTTTTTCATAGTGTTATCATTGTTGATTAAATCATACTTTTCTTTGTTCAGTATTTTTTTTACATCCAAATAAATTGCTACCTTTTACTTATTAGTAATTTATATGTTTTTACGTAAATACAACCTAAGTCATTAAATACTCATAATGTTATTCCATTCAAAAATTTGCAATACATTAACGTTTGACATTCCTTTATCTCCCATATGGGCATAATATTTGCTGCTAGAGAAACTAGAGGTTGAAAACGATATCTCCGTTTATCAGTAAAGATAGAAAAATAATATTATCCACTGTTTTGTAGGCCTTCTTTTTAACCTTTCTGGGAATAGGATAAGTGCCAAAAACAATATTACATTTGAATGCATTCTATAACAATAAGCTATTATTATATACTGTTGAATATTTTATTTCTTGTAAATTGTTAATGCTTTTAACACTTCATTTATTTTATACATGTCATTTTTGTTATTTATACTTTGACATTGCTTACAAATTCTTACATTACTTCTGTCATGATTTTGCTACACAGAAAATGTTGAAAATATTTTTAGATTATTTAAAAGCAATTATATTTTTTCAAAAAAATAAAAAACTTATTTTGTTATATTATATACATGCATAAATGTTTGTAGGTATTTCTATTTTTGTATATTTTCCTTTGAACCAAAACAAAGAACAATTTGAAAAAAAAAAATGGAGAAAGCTTCCTAGAGTTCTGCCTTGCTTCGAACTGTAAACACAATTTAACGCCTATTTGAAAGGAAACAATATTACCTGTATTAGTGACAGATGAGAAGTTTTTAGCACTTTCCAACAAAGTTGAAAAGTGTATATGCATTCTCTTTGTTGGTCCGTCTTCCCGCGCTCTAACTCTCGTAAATATACTCGGATCAGCATGTAATTTTTAGGTGTTGTTGACATTTACCTTAGAACATACCCTATTGAAAATGGAGTTTCTACCATGATCAATTTATTTACAGGGGTAGTTCAAAGTTTACCATTGCATTACGACCTATGGAAAAAAATCGTTTGAAATGAATTTTAATTATGGTACACCCTGTGAAACACAATCAAATTTATATGCATTTACGAGGTGCATTAAAATATGCATTCTGTCAAAAATTTGGTAAAAAAATAGCTGTTATTCATTTACAGCGATACATTGACACACAAAAGAATTCCATTACATAATGGTAAAAGGGGGAATTGTGTGCGACAAATTTTAATTATATTAAACTATTATACATATATAATAAACTACATATTATTACTACATATATAATAAAATTGAAAGATATAACTGAGGCTTAATATAAGTACATAGCATTTACATGGACACACGTTAAGATTTCAAATAGTATATTCTTTGCGAAGTACTATCATACGTCTATCCGATGGTGGTTAATGGACGGATATAATACATTTTATTTATGATATGCGCGTTAATGTTTCACTAAATCTATGCATAACTTATGGTATATATAAAAACTATAGTTGATAAACAGGGCTACCCAAAAGAGGTCGCAAACGTTTTTGAAATAAGCTTCAATTACTTAAAGGTCTTTTTTTTAAATAAGAAGTTGTTTTTTAAATAAGTTATGCATTTTTACGCTGAACTGCATTCAATTTACAAAGAATTTTTTTTTGCAGAATATAGATAAAATGTTATACAGGGTTACGCAAACAATTGAATACATGGACGCCTATGAATGATAATTTCTGAGAATGTAATTTTAGTAGTTTTAAGAATGTTTAGTTAAAAATAAATTCTACCTTATTACTGTCGTGTAAATAAGGTACAAAATAAAATACAGGGTTAAACAAAAGTATTCAAGTATGTTTCTATCGATTAGTATAAAATGCTGAAAGAGAAATTTCAGCCTGCTGGACATTTTCTTGCTAAACTAAGTTTTCTAATTGTATAGTATATCAACCGACAGATCAAATACAGGTCTATTTAAAAGTATTGGGATATCTATTTGGCTATATGCAATAACCTTATTTCACTAAATGATGATGTTTTATTAAAGATTTAATGGAGATTTGGAAAGTGCTTCACAATCTATGCTTATCACATGATTTTTCTTACTTGTTATTTTTTTTTTCTGGAGAGATGTTTTATCAAAGAACTTTTTTAATACATTTTTGAAAACTATTAATTATTTGCGAAAAATTTTAGGTATTTAAAAAATGACGTGTTTGGGCATTCAGATTTGTAGAAGACAGTGCTTTTATAACATGTTAGTTTATTAGAATAGAGGTGTCTGGTATTATTATCGTATGATATCAGTAAGGTAATGCTGGTGGCATTTTTTTATACGTTTTCATTGTTGACTAAATATTTTTTCTTTTTTGAGTAACTTTTGTCTGTTATATTCTATTTATTACTATTTTATATGTTTTTAGGAAAACACGGTTTTATTATTATATAAGCAGTTAAATACTTACAGGTTTATTTCATTTCGAAATTTTCAATAGCCCAACTTTTGGCATTCCTTATTTTTCATGGTCTGATACGATTCGCTTTTAGAAAAATCAAGAGCATAATATGTTTTAAATGATACCTGCTTTTATCAGTAAAGAAAGAGAAATAATATTATCGTTTGTTTTGCAGTCCTGCTTTTACAGTTTTCAGACAGGAGGCTAGAATAAAAAAATATTACTCTTGAATGTATTATGTAACAATACGCTATTAATAAATAGTGTTAGAAATTAACTAACTCTTTTGATGCTATTTTATATAAATTTGCTTCATGCGTTGATATTTTAGTGATTTGAATCCGTAAATCGACTAATAAATGTATAATCATATGTGTAAACATATAGATAGAAAGAAAAATGGTGCATAAATAAAAAAATGTTTGACATTGATAATGATAATGAAAATATCAGAAGGGGTTTAGACGAAAGGTAACGCAAAAGAATAAAGGGGATCCAAAGTTAGCAAATGTTATAACGTTATACATATGTTATATGTACAGTCGCTAGCTATTTTTTTAAATTTCATCATTGATTACAGAAAAGTGCATTATTATATTACTAGTATATAACCCCCGTCAAAAATGACGAATTTTGACCTGCATTTTATTTTCGTAAGACTTCGTACAAACAAACAGAATGAAGATTTTATTATTAAAGAATTTGTATTGTAGAAAAGCATATTTTAAAAATAGCAATACAAATGATTTTTTTTTAAACTTGATTTTAAATTTCTGAAATAGTTCAACAATTGGGCAAAACATACATCAGTATTTATCACAACAATGAAAATAATTAGCAAAGTAAAACACATTTTCTGAAAATTTCACTAAACATTAAAATTAAATATTGATTTTTTTTAAAATTTTAAAATGCATTATTTTACAAAAAGCAATGATTCCGCAGCAGTTTTAGCCATATATATAGGAAGGATATGAAATAGATAATCGATTAATAAAGCTTTATACTTTATTTTTAAATATGGGTTTGGCTCATCTAGTAGCAGTTAATATAAACAAACAACAACATTAAAAAAAAAAGTTTTGGAAACAACATAAAAAAAAACTTTTTGGAAAATTTTTAGTTATTTATAGAAAATATCGAACCAAGATGTATTGATTTAGATCAAAATCAATTTTTAAAAACTCTATCTGACTTTAAAAATTCATTCCTTATTAATGAAAACCAAAATCGTTATTATTATTTCCTTCGTAAAATTTTAATTTTATTACGCCAATTTTTAAAAACTTAGCTTATATCCACTTGAAACGTGCTTACATTGTAAACGAAACTTACAATTCTTATGAAATGTAACTAAAATATAAGTAATATACAGTCATGTATAACTTATACTAATTACAACAAAGTAGGTATTTTTTTTATTTTTAGCATAGTAATTTTTGAATATAATAACTTTGAAAAGTTTACTTTTACGAAATTATACTTTAATAATAGAATGTGGAAAAATAACTTTCAATCTCATTAATGAAGTTATTATAATATATCATATATCCATTACATGTTGAGGGAAAAAAATATTTTCTTTATAATAGAAAACAAAATTTGAAAAATTAAGTTGATAAATGTAGACATCTTAAAAAAAAAAATAATAATAAAACGAAATTTAAATTATATCTAAGAAATCATACGAAAATTATTTTATTTATTTATAGCTTGGTATTTTAAAATTATATAGCGGAAACGTTCAAGAGAAATCTCTTACACGTTATTACATCTTGCAATTTTTATTTAGTTTTATTATTTTACTATAAATCCAATGGAAAAAAATATTTATTTGCATTGATGCTGATAGATGGCAGCACAATAAAAGCTGAAGTCCGTCCACAGTGCATAAATCCATGAAAAAAACATTGACTTGAAAAACCATTGTGTTTTTTTTAATGTTGTAAACTTACTGCCTATGATAAATGTAAACAAAAGTGAAAAATATAATTTAAAATGTATTTAAATGTTTTATAATGATTTTACAAATACTTTAAAATCATAATTAGATATTTGTATTGTTATTATTATTTTAATGAATCACTAAGAGTCGTTCATATTTCTTTTGTGAAACCGTCGATTGTTTATTTTGTTTATAATAGCGTACGTTTAAATTGGAACTCAATGTATTGTAATTGGATATAATATACATGTTTTATAGGGAAATTTGCCCGAGAAACATTATTTCAAGCAGAAGAAATTATCATTTAGCTGTCATATGTTAACATATGTTTTCCATTAGGCCTAACATGGCGTTTAGCAACTGTGGATTCCTACAGCAGAATGGTACGCACTGGAAGCATTCTACACACTTCTCTCCAAACGCATTTTATTATAAGTAGATATCAGTTTTAATAGTTTTTAGAACCAAGTTACTTAACTGGAATGCAATCATGGATATTCAACAACTACCGGTATCAAATAACTTGAAATGACTGTAAAATGAGTAAATGAATCGAAAAGTAAAATATAACTATTAAATATCTACAGAAATCAATTAATCTCAAAGATCTCAAAATCAAACATTGAATGTACTTATAGATAAACAAAAGTCACGCATTAAGCATAGATTATGAAAATAGGTCACAAAACTTCGTTATTTAGGGGAATAAGGTATTACTGTCAATGGCAAATATGTATTGCAATTCTTTAAAAGAACCTTTCATTTTATCTATAGGTTAATATATATACTCTATAATTGGAAAATTTAGTTTCACGAGTGAAAATTCTCCATAAGCAATTTATACTAATAGATGGAAACATACTTTAATACTTATATTTAGCCCTGTAGTTTATCCACTACCTTTATTACACCAGTATTTCGATAAAAATTAATTCAAAATAAAACACTCTTAAAACTACTGAAATCACGTTTCGAGAAATTACGATCCATAGATGGCTATGTATCCAGTTCTTTCCATAGCCCAGTATATAATTTTATCAATATCTTCTACAAATATATCTTAGAAAACTGAATGCAGTTCATCGTAAAAACGCATAACGCATTTTAAAAGCACCTTAGGAATTTACGCTGATATTCAATAAATCTTTTCAAACTGTTTTGTGTAGCCTTATATACACCAACTATAACATTTACAAACATGATATTCTTTGCATAAATATAGAGCAGTTTAAAAAAACACATCGTTTAAAAAAAAACCTGCGGTAATCACGAATTTACAGTACGTCGGATAGAATATAGTATTTAAAATATTTTGTGTGTGTCCCTGTATTTGTTGTGCATTTCGTAATATAGATGAAATAGTTTGTGTTAAGCATTAGCGGCGTATCTCTTTTTTATTATACAGGAAATAGTTTAATATAAAAACATGCGCTGCAAATTACCCCCTCTATGACTTTATGTAAAGATACTTTTTATGTGGAGTTATAAATGAATAATGAATGAAACTAATATTTGTAAGGCATATTCTTAGAGAATGCGTATTTTAATGCGATTTGTAAATCCATATCCCTTTTATTATATTTCAAAAGGTGTAAATTTAAAATTCATTTAAAGCGATTTTTTTCAATTGGACATAATGTTCGTGGTAGGGCAAAAGTCAATAACGTGCAAACATTTCAGGGCAGTCCTAGTATATTTAGTAGAGTTACAGCAAGTACAGACAGACAGACAAACCGGAAACATAAACACTTTTCAATTTTTCTAGCAAGTGTTAAAAAATGTAATTATCATACATTCACCGATTAGCAAAAAACTAAACTCATTTTTCTATGAAAAGCAAGTAAATGAACTTTGCACATCTATAACTAGAAAATTTAAATTTGATATTAATATTGCCTCAGCACGTGTCCTTTTTCCGAGAAAGAGTTTTATAATAACAAACAATGAGTGATTATTTGCAATATGTAGTGTAAAAAATAAACGTATTCGTCTGTAAATTCTGAAGTCATTTTCTGGTGGCAAAACTTGACGATTAAATTTAACAGTTTATTTCAAAATTTTTAAACTAAGAGACATCGACATTTCAAAATGTTACACTCTCCAATTGGGTAGTAGTAGTACTTTCAAAAAAAATTTTCAATATTGTATTTTAATTTGTTGCAAAAATGGCTTGGCATTTTTAAACAGTTTTGAAATAGTTCTGACACAACGTCGAGCAGACAACTACGAAAGATAAACCCTTTTTACTTTAATTTAATCTAAATAGCTCAGTATTTGCTTGCAGTTTGCGTCCCGTAACAAAAATTAAACATAATAACACATTCCTCAGTGGTGCACAAAACAGGAATTTTAATATACATTAGTACATATTAAAATAAAATAAAACTTTCAACGTTTCGCGCCGTCTTCTGCGGGCGTCTTCAGGAAAATATGAAATGGAAGGACTACGTTTTCATCTTGTTCGAGAGATAATATTTCTACTAAATTAAAAACTAAATGAATTAAAATTTTTACCACTGAGCAATGTGTTATTATCAGTTAAATTTTATGGTGCAACAGTCCTACATATATATTTAAAAAATTAAACATTTGTCAATCAATAAATAAAACACTAATTCAAGACATGTAATCAAACTATGCTTTTAAATTACTGAATGATGAGAATTAAAAATATTAATTTTAAACAGATATCTTTAGCTGTTTATTCCTGGAGCGAAGCCATTGCAAAATACCACTTTTAATAATTTACAAAACTTCATTTGAAAGCATAATTGCTTTTTTTCAAGTGAATATGTTTTATTCTGTTGTTAGTGGTCATTCGAAGAAAATATATGCGTAATGTAAAAAAATCTACAGAGATTTTCACTTAAAAAGATGGTTTTGGCTACATTCTAGAACCGAGAACCAGGTCATATCCTCTTGTTTACATAAAATTTAAATCCAGAAAAAAGTATTTTTATACTCTTTGATAAGTGATCGATAAAACCTATCATAAAAATTTAATTTGTTTATATTTATATCGCGCATTTATATTGTAAAATTTTTTACCTCACCCCTGTTTTATATCTAGTGATATCCACATGCATATTTTCATTCTTTTCCCCTCGAACTCTTTTTATTTTTTTTACCTTGCAAATCGGCTTATGTTTTATATGGAATTATTTATTAGGCAATTTACATATGATTATATACATTTTATTATAGAAACAATTTTCTTACAATGGTTTAAAAAATATATAAAATACTTAATTTTAAAAATAAGCCGTTAAAACCGAATTACCTTTACGTGATGGGGCAACTTAAATGATTTATTCTGATATAATAACGAGAGTTCTATGTGTATTTACGGTTATTTTCAACAAAGAGGATTTGATTGTACTTTACTATTTCTATGATGTGCAGTTTATGGAAATAAAATCGATATAAATTGGATTTTCTTAATACGTTTCTTTATTATTATATTAGTAAAAGAAACAGAAAAAAAGTTATAATATTATGAGGAAATGTTAGAGGAATTCTAAGTAAATACTAGGAAAACACCCGCTTTAATATTTTTTGTCTAAGAAGCCATCAAAGCACAAGATCTAATGTGGGCAGAAATTCTCTATGTGCGGACGTGTATATGTATGTACGCTATACGATATTATTCCTATAGAAATAGCCCATTTGCTTCAATTTTTTTATGTACGTTATTCTAAAAAGGCGCTTCCCTCATCAGATTCGAAGGTTCATAGGTTAAGTGTAAAGGAATAACAGGGAGCTAATCTCCCGCCCTAATTTAGATAAATGAGATTTTATGCAGAAAAATCTTATTTCCGTCAATTTGGTATACCGGTTTATTCAGATAAAAGGCTTCCCTGATGAGATTTCCAGATCTATTGATTAAATATAAAAGGTGATGGGAATGAAAGAAGTAATCACCCCTTATTGGAGCTAAATGAGTTTTTTGTCCAACACTTCATTTTTCGCTATGCATTGAAATAAGAGTTTAATACACCATTAGAGTCAATAACCTGTGAATTCAATGTGTTGAATGTGTTTATTTTGACATCTTCACATTAATAAATTTTAATGATTTATTGATATATTCTGAATGTGTTAAAAGTGTAACATATACTATGCTGTACGCGTGGTTTTTCGCTTTTTTATGTGCGTTCTTAAATATGCAAATGGGTAGCACCTATAGTCCTCGTTCAGTCCGTCTGTCTTGCTGTCTGTCGGTCTCTCCGTCCGCATATAACAGAGCAAAAACTACCCAGCCGAATCATTTAAAATACATAATTGATGCATACATTTGTCAATTCACTTCAAATTTTATGAAAATCGGATACGCAGTTTGATTACAAAGACAATCAGAATATTACGTTACATTATGTCAAATGGGGAAAAACATTTTTAAGTGCATTTTAATTAGTTGCACTCTTTCGAACATAATAAACTTAAAGTGATCTATAAATTACATGCTAAAATACAAATTCTGTACAATCTGTGATGTACATAATATTTTGTATTAATCTACATGTCCACACAAAAGTATTCTATTACATAATAGTATAGAGGAAAAATTATTTAAGACGCGTTTTAATTGTAATAAACAGCTAGCAAACCCCTCGATTTTGCTCAAGTTATAGTTGAAATACGCCAAGTTTTACTTGCCGATATATTTTTATTTGAAAAATTATGCATCTTGAAATAATTCATAAAATATCATTTAAAACACAGTTTAACATCTTTTCATTATTGCACGGCATTATGCAGAAATCGACTTAAGTAAAAACTAAAGCTAGTTCTAAATAAAAATCAATTTAGAAAATATTTTAAAACATTTATGCCCAATTCATACGCTTATTTCAATATTCATTTGTAGTTTTTATCTTTTTAGAACAATCTTCCTAGCACTCTTTTACATAAAAAAATTTGACCATGATGTTAAATTCCAAGCTTTAAACTATCTACCATCTTTTTAAGTGGGTAGCGACACAAACATAACGTGCCTGTGTTGAAACAAAGGCTGTCATCATTACTTTGCTAACATTAATTTTGAAATCGGTTTGGCATTTTCTAACGTTCCATAGAAAAGTAATTTAAAAGGTTGTTAAATGATTTTTAGACCATTGATACTCAACCTTTACTTTCATAATCAATTTGTTATTTCCTAAGTTCGCATTGAAATTGTGATTTAGGAATTTTTTAGAATACATTTCATTCCTTTCCTTCGCTTCTTAACTTTTATATTTTGAGGAGTAGCAATTTAGAATGTTTTTTGCTCCTGCAACACAGAGGTAATAAATGACACAGAACAAATGACCAAATGACATAGAGCCTATGTTAGAAAAAAGGCTGTCACCACTAAATTAAAAAAAATACTTTTGAAATCTATTTGACACTTGCTGAGATTGCTTACACATCACCATTTAATTTTTTTACGCTTTTCCTGAATTATTGCCTTTTTAAATTTTGTATTTTTTAAGAATATTCTTAGAAATCATTTATAAATGTTAACATACCAAATTTCCTGATTCTAGACTAAAACAAAAATCGCAATTTTAGAACGTTTTTCACGTCTACACCACCTTTGAATTTGGTGGCACCGACATTGGATATAGCCTATGTCTGAACAATGGCAAACATCATCATTTTCAGTAGTTTCCAACAAAGTTGAAAAGTGCTTATGCATTCGGTTTGTCTGTCCGTCTGTCGGCGCTCTACCTCCAGTAAATATGTTCAGATTGTCATGAAATTTTTGGACGGTAATGAAGGTTATTCGAGCACAAACCATATTGAAAATGAAGGTTCTGTCATGATTAGTTTATTTACAGGGACAGTCAAAATTTTCCATTACTTTACAGCCTATGGGGGAAAATCATTTCAAATGAATTTTAAAGATGTTACATCCTGTCAAACATCTTCAAATTTATATGAATCTACAAAGTGTATTAAAATTTCCATTTTGTAAAATATGCAGCGAAAAGAACCGTTATTATTCATTTACAGGGCCATACAAAAGAATTCCAATACATAATAATAAAGGCAGGAATTGTTTGTGACATATTTTAATTACGGTAAACGATTTCATGTATAATCAAATTGATATTCGTTGCTGGGAATTAATATGAGTTATTTCATGCAATACTATTGCATAACATTTACAGGAACACAAAAAAGATTTCAAATAGTATATTCTAACCGAAGTCCTGTATATTATGGAAGATGGCTGTTAGATGGATGAAATGCATTTTTAATTATGATATATGATTTTAAGTTTCACTAGATGTATGCATATGTTATGGTTTATATAAATGCTAATTTTTACACAATTAAGCAATTGAGATATACAGAGGTACACAAAAAATCTCGGAAATGTTACTGAATATAAGCGTAGTTTACTTAAAGTTGGTTTTTAAGTATGTTTTAACTTTTTACGATGAACTGCATATACTTTACTAAGAAATGTTTGTAGAATATAGAAAAAATGATATACAGGGACACACAAAGAATTGGATGATAATTTCTAGAAATTTGATTTAAGTTGTTTAAAGAGAATTTAATTTTAAATTAAACTTTAGCAAAGTACTTTCGTATATTAAAGGTTCTATGTATTTTACAGGGCTAAACAAAAGTATCCAAGTATGTGTCCATTTGTTAGTATAAATTGCTGAAAGAAAAATTTCAACCAGTTACGTGTTTTCTTCCTTAACTAAATTTTAAAATTATATAGTCTATATGTTAACCGACATGTCAAATACAGGACTTTTCAAAACTATTGGAATACATATTTGGATATGAAGAATAATCTGTTGTTTCCGTGGATAACACCAGGGATTACACCAGGATAACACTATTTCCCTTGGTAAAAAAATTTTGGCACTTTACAGGTACAAATTACACATTTTATGAAATTGTTATACGTTGCTACATGTTACCTGTATTGTAGAAAGTAGACTGTATTTACAGGATATACAAAAGGTTTTCATTACTGTACTGTACCCGAAGTACTGTATACTATTACCCAAAGATCTGAATATTTTAAAATCTTCGTTATAGTACGAACGCACCTCACATGCAATGCTTGAATTGTCATTTTCGTCCGAGCTTAATGGTGATTTATACTAAAAGATATTAGGTTATGTTACTGAAGTAGACCGTAATAAATTCCCAATTCTATCCCTCCAAGCGTCTTGCAAAAGGGTAAAATTGTAATGTTGTTTTCTCAACATTTTGTTTTAAATATTAAGACAATATAATTCTTTCAACATTATAAAAAACTTTATTATAAGCATGAATGCAATCATCCTGAGAATGAATCATTCTTCGATGCATTGAAAATTCATTAAATCTATAGAATTATATTATTTTAAATATTGCTTATATTGCAGTGAAAACTGGAGCTTAGTATACGGAATAATACGTTCCAGACGCTTAGAGGGCTATGCTGAATTGCAACATTTATGGTTCGATGACACGCTGAATCAAAATAACAATACTGTAGATATAAATATATTAATATTATAATAACAATGTTATCAGATTTTATACGGTTTGCAGAAGTCCAACAAAAGTTTACTAATCGAAAATGAACTATCTGTTGAAATCTTATTAATTAATTAATTGTTAAATGTTACCGAATCGTTGAATTTGTACATGAGTTGCATTTTACAATAAATTAAATCTATTTTACTTACACAAACATTATTTCTTTCTTCATGTAACTGAAAATATTATCAATTTCAATAGATCTTTGCACTTCATAGCTTTATTTAATTTAAGAGAATGGTGCAATCGGAGTGTAAATGTATATTAATACATAAAATTAAATCTTCTTAAATTCAGAGTTAGTCATACTGAATAATTCAAAATGAAAATGAATTCTACGTTGACTTACATATGACATGACAATGATATACCATCATAGTAGTATAAAAGCTACAGAACTTTCTTCATTAAATAAATTCTGGATATTTATGATTTATATCTAATTTAAATCAAATTATGTTGGCATTACGCTTCGAATACTTACCAAATTCTAAAGGGAAATCGATAAAGACAGATAAACTTTAAAAACTTTAAATGGAACGAGTCAGATATTGTATTTCAAAACCGGCAAATGAGGTGCATATGTACTAAAACTAGTTTTAAAAATATTCATGTTCTATAGTAGTAGTTTTTCAATTGTTATGCAAAAATGCATGAATACAAAACTTTTAAATTTTTTACAAGTATTTATGCTACTAAATTCAGTAATAAAGAATTAATTAGGAAAAATGTAGAGAGGCTAGTTATGTTACTTGAAAAAAACTATTTCTTTATTATCATGTGAAAGCTATCGTAACGCTGAACTCAAAAATACATTTCTTTTGATTTTAGATATTTAATTTTCAGAGATAACGTCGAAAATGTAGTGTAAAAATATGCTCTACTCATGTATTTCCGAATCGTCTGAAACTATAGTTATGAAAATTCTAGAAGTAGGATACGTTTATTCCATCCTTCCAGGAAAACTTTATCGATTATCCTATGTCACATAATTTTTGAGAAAAGCGAATTTTTCCGTTACACTTAAATTGTTATTTACGGCCATCCAGCGTAAGTGTTGAAGAAGGTTGGAGGTACCTATAGTAGCAAATGTGTAAAAGCATTCTTGATCATGAGTTTTGAAAAAAAAATCATTGATAATCTTAGACAATTTTTAAAGAAGTGGAAAGTTTGGACATATATAGTGAAAAGGGGGGGGATATTCTATTTACCATTGCATTTTAATGCCTTTATGACAACTTTAATGATATATTTGAATTGTGTACATTCAGTAGTAGTACAAAATCAATAAATGTCAATTCAGACTAATTTATGTAAAATTAATCACTAATTGCTGTGGGATATACGACTCATTTTCTTTGAGTGAATCTCTCAATATGCCTCCTATCTCTTTAAAATAAAAAAAAGTCTATGTGAAAAATACGGCATGGACCAGGCGGGCGTTGAAAGTTGACCTCCTTTCGAAGCGCGCTTTGCACAATGCATTGTTTAAACATCGAACGAGGATTTTCTTTTAGGTGCACTGTAAAAAGAAAATAGTATTAGTACGAGGAATTTAGGTTTATTAATTGCCAAATACAGTTAAAATATTCACTATTTTTATTGTCAGTACCGACTTACGTTCATATTAAACAAATTAGGATAAGATTTAAAAAAAGTAATACAGAATAACAACATTTAATTTATTTAGACTGCATAACTCCTTCAACTTTTATGGTATATCTATTCATACTTTTCTAGTAAGGTACCCTGGGGTAATAACGCCAGACGGGGTAATAACGCCAAGTGCTTATATTTTGCATAATTATGAAATAATCAGGTAAATGACACCCATGTGCTCTGCGCAGAAGGGTTTTGAGTCATATAAATCGCAAAAAACAGCTTCAAGTTCATTTGTTTCATTTTTAGGTCTCATTGTTTTTACAAGCAACTAAAATTAACGCTTGATCTAAAATTTGCGAGATACGTTTTGTGATGCGAAGACTATTTTTTTATCCGGATATACTTTGTTAATTACATAAATTTGTAGTACATTTCATGGACTTTCAAAATGTTTTTGAAGATTTTGGATATCTTCTCGAGATAATTTGTAATTTAAAATGTACAGCGCAATAACTGTAACGGGGTAATAACGCCAATCCTTGGCATTAATACGCCGGTTGATTCTCTACAGTGGCCGAGCTACATCCTAAATACTGATTCAAATAAACACAGTTAAAACTGTGCAATGTTTCTAATAATTCTATTTAAGCGGTCCTTTTTAAGCAAAAAGAAGCTCACTGTCTGATATTCTTTTGCCTCATCCCCCCCTCCCAAACCACACCTTTATTTTTCTTACACTTTCACAAAAAATTGAACATTTTCAATAGCTTAGAATGCAATTTGTCAATTTCTAAGTTTGTAGAGTTTGTATTTTTAGAATTGGGCTATCTACATGCAATTATTTCATCTTATTTCATAGTTTTGTTTGCATGGCGTTATTACCCATATAGGTGGGTAATAACGCCAAATAGCATTGGTCAAGAAAAAACGCCATTACATTTTATGAATACATATCTGTTAAATTATTTTATTTTATATAGATAGTCAATGAGTTGCTGTATCAGATCCTATATTTGTTTGAAAAATACAATCTAAAACTAAACCGTGAAAATTGGTAGAACCTTAACGTGGCGTTATTACCCCAGGGTACCTTATATGCAGCTATGATGGTTATCCTATATAGAATGCCTGAAATGTAAAAAAAAATATATTCCAATAAAAACACAAACGATTATAGTAATTTTTTTAAGCATGTTGTTATTTATGCATATTTTAAAATTAAAAATATATATATAATAAATTAAGTAATGTTATAACAACTAAAATTTATACTCTAACATACATCTCGTTAAGACTGTGTGTTTTCAAATGATGTGTCCTTAAAATTCTTAAAAATAAAATCCAAAAGTATTGGAAAACATCTTTAATATGAAATATGGAAAATAATAACACTTTACAGAACTCCACTTTACTTTATATTTATACCCGAGAAAATTTTTATCAATCTCAATATACAGGGTGAGTCATAAATATCAAAACAATAGGCTATCTCTTTAAATATTGCCCTTAGACCCATACTTCCAATTGCAAAAAATCATAAAAAAAGATGAAATTTTTGATAAGATAAGTTGCAACTCCATGGGGGATCTATTTGAAAAAATACGAAAATCAACTTTTTAAAAGGCCCGTATAATCCGTATTAAAACAGACCAAATACGTGCAGAAAATAAGTAAATTTAATCATAATAAGTAAATTTAATAAGTAAGTTTAATCAATATTTTTACGAAAATCACATAACTTTTAAAATCGCTTTTATTTTACAAAAAAAAAACTTTATTTTTTTTTTTTAATTGTATATTTAAATGCTAAAAAATTAAACAAAATAAAACCTGAGAAAAAAAACTGCCTATGACGGAATTCTGTCTTAAACAGAAAATGTGTTGATCCAGGCAAAATAAATACAATAATACCCGAGAAAAAAATAAACTCCATTTAACCCTCCTAGGAAGGGCATTTGTCTATTACGTATTTTTTCTTTCCTGTGTGATTCCTTCTTAAAAAGTTTTACTGTATAACATTTTTCAAAGTCTCCAACGCACGGGATATGGATTAGCAATAATAAAATATAACTGAAACATTTACATATAAACAGAGAATCATTGATAAAATAAATATATCACAGTGTTTAGCGCCTCTTTAATAATCAAAAGAATAACTATAAAAAACGAAATTGTATATTAAGTATTTTTGGTCAGGACTCCTCCACGCGAAACAATTTTTAACTACACTGAAGTAAAAGACTATGTAGAAGTTTACGGTTGGGCCGGCTATGATTAAGCTTTTTTCCAGGCTGGTCCGGATTATGATTTTAACATTATTTCATGCCCGGCTGAACTTTTTTCCCTATGGGTCGGTTTAGGACCGGACCTACTTATTTTGATCTATTCAGACCTCCAGTGCTAACGATCAACATGTTTTGAAAACAAGTTTCGATTTAAATCAATACACTGCTTTATTATGTCTAAATAAGAGGCACGGTTTTAAACCGACATATAATGACGAACAATTTTTGGACGATCCCTTATTTGCTTTGAAAATGGATGAAAAACACTTCGTTTGCAGGTATGGTAAAGTGGTGTTAGTCACGAATTTAGAGAATTTTGGATTTTAATATCTCTGTCAGATTTTCAGATACGAAGATGATTTTTTTTTGTTCAATTTAGGAATGGATAAGGAATAACTTCCTAATTGGAAGTTTTGCTCTACGGGGGTCGTATAAAAATTTAATTTTCGTATTATTTCAAATAGACTCCCCCCCATGGAGTTGCAACTTATATTATCAGAAATTTCACCTTTTTTATGAATTTTTGCAATTGGAAGTATGGGTCTAGAGGCAATATTTAATGAGATAGCCTATTGTTTAGATATTTATGACTCACCCTGTATAATATAACTGAGACTATGGATAAAAGAACAAACTTGAATAATGAGTAATGAACATAAAACTTAAACACGAGCATAACTTTAAGTTTCTTATAAAATAAGGTGATTGTGGCTAAAATCCGTCGTTTACAAATTTTTAGAATAGATTTTGAAGATAAGAATTTCATTACAATCTTCGAAGAGAAGAATTTTAAAACTAAAGTTTCGATGTGGGGAAGTGAAATAAAATTAGTTTTCCTTTGAAGAATATTTCTCATATCAAATCAAAAGAGGAAAAAAAAGCTAGATGATAGATACAGAAATATACTGTATTTGATATGATTTGATATATTTTTACCTTTACATATTTCCTGAAATTCATTATCAATTGACAGGTGGGAAATAGTTATTAATCTTTTCTGTATCAACATCAAGTTTCTCTTGCTGAAATTGCAACAGTATGATAAATAAAATAATACCCTTTTCTAAAATATATAAGAAATATCAAAGAAATGTTAAAAATTTTAGTTTTAAATGAAAATATATCCTCAAAAAATGAATAAAGTATGAAAAAAAGGAATGCATTCTGCACACCGGGAACTTCTAATGTATAAAATGATTTTAAAATATTTGAATTCCTATGCATAATTTTAATTTATTTAAAACTTTTTTAATGGAACAATTATGACAAATTGTAACATTTAATATCTCATAAAAAAACTTATTCGATTTTAAAACTGTCTAGATCAACGTGTTAACGAAATATTTCTCTCTAATACCACAAATTTTCATATATTTGTATGCAACAGTTTTTTTAATAATAGCGAATAATGATCCCCGGTCACAAAAAATTATTTGTCAGCAACAGCAACAGCGTTAATTACTTTTTCTTAAGAGGAGGGATATTACTGGGTTAGGGGAATATAATGATTCTATGGTGATGATGAGCTATTTAAGATGGAGTCCTATTATTACTGTCCTACTGAATTTCATACCATAATTAATTTTCTATGCATGCATTTTTGCACAACATGTGCAATTGCTATTGCACCAAGTTCCCATTATTTATAAAAGAAGTTATAGAACGAATGCAACAAATTTGCTACGTTTGGTGTACAATTTCGGACTTGTATGAAAACTGTTTTTCCTTTTGTAATTATTTTTATATTTTGTAAGTATTTTTACTACTAAATACTAAATATAACTATTTTTACTACTTGTTCAAAAAGTAGTAAAACTTTTATTCAAATGCCTTAGAAAAAACTATCATTTTATTTATTTATATATTTATAGTATGAAGTGGAAAACAGAAGGTTGCGCAAAGCAGTATGCAACAAGCGTCTAATGTTAAAATTTAAATGCACGTACTATAAAAAAATAAAATTTAAATAAAATGCTTTCCAGACAGTCTTATATTAAAATTAATTTATGCTTAACATGAATAATTTATGAGAAATAAAGTGAATATTTAAATAATGCTAAGCCCAGAAACCAAGTATAACTTAATTTTTCGTGAAAATGAAGTAATTTAATTTTCATGACATTCATTTATCTTTTCTTACCTGTAATTTTTGCGTGATATTGTTCTAGCATACTGAATTAATAAGGCGACAGCCTAAAGAGTTAATCGGCGGCATCTCTTTCCCACCTACTTTAAAAATCATATAAAAAACTGGTGGAACCAGAAAGAAAAGTAGAGCTCGGTCAAAAAAAATGTTACAGTAAAAATTGGGAAATATTTTCAATCTAAACTAGTCGTTGGGGGCCACCGTAATACTTACCCGTCATGGATATGTATATGGAAATAAAACATGCGAAACTATTTATACAATGCATTGCAATTCATAAACAAAATTTAAATATTGTTAGTATACATGGTAATGCTATATTGAAGAACTGCTGATGTACCAATTTCGACAAATTATATAAAACGCCAAACTACTCAAGTAGTACCGAACTGCGTAAAAGAAACATCCTTATAACTCCAAAAATAATAATTCTATTAACTAACAATTAACTGCGTCGAATTAAGCGTCTCATTCCCAATATAAATATACTTCTGAATTGAAATTTGAATGAAATACAGGGTCATGAAAAATCGAAGAATGTGGAAAACAAGATTACAAATATCTCGGCAACTAATAATCCGATCGACTTCGTTCTATATGCAAAATGTGTGTTATTTTATTGCATTTTACGTCCAATACTTAGGACAAAAAAATTCGAAAATTTTTATATACCTTTCATCAGAACGAATTTTTCGAGAGTCCGAAAAAAATAGTTCCGGATAATCGATGTTGCTGATATTAAATAGGGTTTGTCCCATTCTTTTGTATGTCTAACAACATACAAAATTTCAAGTCTCTATCTCAATTTGTTCGGGAAATAGAGCGTTTACAGACAGACAGACAGACAGACAGACAGACGGACGGCAAAAATTTTTTTTCTAAAAATATGTTTTTCGGAATCTCCACTATCTAAAACGTGTAAATCCGTCAAAAATTTTTTTCGATTTTCAAAACGATTGCAAGACTTACCCTATACTACGTATGATAGGTAAGTAAAACGTGTGTAGAAAAGAAACGGAATCAGGTGATATGTAAAACTCATGAAATAACCCAAATTCTTGTTAGCTAAAAATTTGGACTGAGCTTTACTGGTGCCTTAAAATTAATCAAAAAAAAAAGTGGCATTTTTAACTCACTTCGTATTTCAATCAACCATAACCAGTTTAAAAAATCGGGTTCATAACTATATGTTATAGGCTAATGTAATGAAATATCACAACGGTTCGTTCAGTACAAAGTGTGGAATACAATTCCATTCCAGTGATTTTGATAAGTTGAAGATCAATGCTCCGAGTAAACTAAAAACCTTGAACATATGCGATTAACCCATATACTAAATATTTGTTTTCAACATATTTATCTACATCAATTCCTTAACAACCTGATTATATTAATGTTATACTTCAATTATTACTTTATGGTATATATTCGTTAACTGATTTGAGACAACATAACAATATATTCTATTCACTACTTTCCTCAGTAATCATTTTGAGTGGATAATAGTATAATTCTAAACATAAGGCACCAGTAAAGCTCAGTCTACATTTTCAACTAAAAAAAATTTGTGTTATTTCATGAGCTTTACATATCATCTAATTCCGTTTCTTTTCTACACACATTTTTAGATTGAAAATATTTTAATCAGTTGAGTGAAAAATTGGCCGATCGCTTGCAAATTTAGAATATTTTGTTAGAAATGTAGAAAAATAGTCGAGAAATTATCCTGAAACGCTCGGTGCGTAAGAAGAGTAGTACTGGCTATATATTTATGAGAAAAAGTTTTTCCCGAAAGCTGTTAGGCGACTGTCAACAAGGAAACATTGAACGAAGAGATTAACACTGTCAGAACTAATGTAGAAAAGCGTTCAAACTGTATTAGGATTCAGTGGCTTATTGTAATCAACTTGTGCTTATTTTTGCGTTGATAGCATGTATACTCGTAGAGAAATTGAAGATTTTCATAAAAAACAGTCCCGAATTTAACAAAATTTTTTGTTTATACTTTGCAATTTTCGATATAAAAAATTTGTTAATAAAGAAATATGATAAGGAAATAAGAACATTGTACACAATACCCTGAAACCAGAATTTAAAATAATAAAAATTGTATGCAAAATTAGGAGGTTTGCAAAACAATGTTGCACTGAGAATACGTGAATGCAATAAAAATGTAATATGCTTAATGTGTCACATAAATGTATAGAGCAACTTTTATAAAAAATCTCAAAAACATAGTTTGAAAATTCTGAAAATTATTGTCGACAGAATAAGATCAAAATCTGTTGTTTCTCAAGTGAAGCAAAAAGTTGAAGAGTTGTAGCCATAAATCCAATTATAAGCGCCAATATAGCGTACACAATATTGCACATGCTACCACATTTGGATACAATCCCTCATCTTTTTTTTGCTTCCTTTTGGGAACCACAGATTTTGATCTTATTCTATCGACGAAAATTTTTAGGATTTTCATACTATACTTATGAGATTTTCACTAAAGTTGCTTTATACATTTAGCTAACACATTATGTACATTATATTTTGATTGTATTCACACATGCACAGTGAAACATTGTATAGTAAACTTGCTCATTATTCATACAATTATTATTTAATACTAATACCAGGATATTTTACACAATGACTGTTGTCAAAAGAACATTTTTTTTATATTAAGAACTTTGCAAATTATAAAGAAGAGACTTGCTAAAAACTGGGCCTGTTTTTATGAAAACCTTAATTTCTTTACGAGTATACATATTATCCTCATAAAAAAGAACACAATTTGTTATGATGAACCACTAAATCACAATCTAAAGTTTAAACGCTTTTTCTATACATTAGTTTTGACAAGTTACCCTAATGACATTTGGTTTTTTTCACTTTACTGACTGCCTTTTATGGGGTTTCGGGAAATCGGGAAAAAGTCTTCGCGAAAATATATGACTTGTACTATTCTGTTTTTACACCTGGAGTATCAGGGTGAATTCCTTACGTATTTTTACAAATATTTAATGTAACGTCTAAATTCAAAAGTGATTGTTAACCTTTGGTCATGTAGTTTATTATTGTTATCCAATTATTATATTATATTAAAATAAAAATAACTAGTTTTATAATTTGGTGGGGAAACTAAAATACAGAATTTTTAACAGAACACTGATATATTTAACGGTTGATCTAGTGTTTTTTAAATATTTTTAATATATTTTTTTAACATACAACATCCAAAATATAAAAAAAAATAAAAGATATCTTAATTAACTTTTTTCTAACATACAATATTCAAACAACAAAATCAATTTACTCAGAAACATTATTTTCTAAATTTTTTTCTCTAACACACAATTCTCAAATTAAAAAAACATTTATCAAAATTTTAAACCATCTTCAAAGTAAATCGAGTCGGAAATTGCATGTGAAGCGTAGCAAATGAGGTGCGTTCGTACGATAATGAAGTTTTAAAAATATCACTCTCATATATCAATCTCATGAAATTGTAAATAGTTAATTACGATTAAAATGCGCACCAAACAATGTTCTCTCTATACTCATTACGTAATGGAATATTTTTGTGTGGCCTTGTAAATCAATAACAAATGTTCTTTCCACCACAGATTATGCAAAATATATATTATAATATGTACTTTATGATGCATATCAATATTATTATGTTCGAATGAGTGTAATATTATTAAAATGCATTTGAAGCTTTTTTTTCCATTGACTGTAATATAACAGAGTACTTTTGATTGTCCCTGTATTTGATCTATGCATCCTATTTTCAAAAAAATTGAAATGACTTGACAAAATTATCTAATAAATATGTATTTTAAATTTCAAACGATTAAAATGCATTTGAAACATTGTTTCCCATTGACCGTAATGTAACGGAATACTTTTGATCGTCCCTGTAATTGATCTATTCATCCGATTCCCATAAAATTTGAAAGGACTCGACAAAATTATGTAATAATTATATATTTTAAATTTCAATAGATTCGGTTAGGTAGTTTTGCGTTGTTATATGCGGACGGACAGACAGACGGACAGACGGACGGACCGAACGACAACTATAGGTTCTACGTATTTACATAATTACGAATGCACCTAAAAAAGAGGCCAATTTAGAGATTTTACTTAGCTCTATCAGTTACAATTTAACGTGTTCATCAATCAAACATCTAAACTTAAAAAAAATTGACGTGTTCATCCATCAAACATCTAAACTTAAAAAACATTTTAGATAAAGTCCTATTTTTTTACATCCTTAAACATCAAGATTTCAACATTATTTTACGCAAAAAAACCCACTCCTGACACCATGATAAATGTGAAATTGGATGAATTGATTAATGACATTAGTATTAGTCCAAAATTGACTGAATATAAATAAAAGATTAATTATTATCACAAAAGTATTTTTTTTCAAATTTGCTGAATCAAGAGTAAAATGATAAAAAAAAGCATGTTTTAAGTTTAAAAATTTACCTTTAGTGGTTTTTGATTTATTGAGAAAAAAAACGCATTTTTAGAACAACTTATTTCTATGACAATCATTGCATGAAATTTAGAGCTTGAAAAACAATAATATTTCCTATTCTAAGTAAAATGTAATCATGACTTAAACGTCATTAAGGAGAAAAAAAAAGAGAAAAAATTTTAATGCAATTATTTTTTTTATAGAAAATTTGAAGATATTTTTATAACGGACGCCTGTAGATAAGGTAAGTAAGTAATCAAAATTTTAAGAAAATGAATAAAACATTTGACAATCAATTAAAATAATAATAAAAAAACTTTAACTAATAATAACACTTTGCTCAGTGGTGCACAAAACAGGAATTTTAATATACATTTGTACATATTAAAATAAAATAAAACTTTCAACGTTTCGCGCCGTCTTCTGCGGGCGTCTTCAGGAAAAAATATAATAATGGAAGGACAACGTTTGCATCTTGATCGAGGAATAATATTTCTACTAAATTAAAATCTAAATGAATTAAAATTTTAAAAAAATGTTGCCATTTACACGTAAGTAAAAATTAAAATACTGCAAGGAAATTTATATACAAATATTTCCTTGCAATATTTTAATTTTTACTCACGTGTAAATGGCAACATTTTTTTTTTTAAATTTTGATTCATTTAGATTTTAATTTAGTAGAAATATTATCTCTCGATCAAGATGCAAAAGTAGTCCTTCCATTATCATATTTTCCTGAAGACGCCCGCAGAAGACGGCGCGAATATGTACAAATGTATATTAAAATTCCTGTTTTGTGCACCACTGAGCAATGTGTTATTATTAGTTAAATTTTATGATGCAACTGTCCTATATATATATATATATATAAAAAAAAAAACTTTGTAAAAAATCCCCATAAAATCAAAACTATGCATAGGGCGCATTTCGATCTTGAATAAAATATGCAAAAAAAAAATACTAACCGACTTTAAAAAAAAAAAAAAAAAAAAAAAAAATCAAGCTTCGCAAAAACTTGGAGCTAACGCATATGTATGTATAGTTTTGATATGCTTACGATTTCAAAACGGTTGCAACAGTGAAAGATAATATGCGATAAATCATTATTTTTTATTAAATCATAAGCTTACTAACACTATGTATTCATATGTCGTAGCGCTAGCGTCAAACTGCTTTCGCTAATTTCGCGAAATCTATCTTGATCCCGATCTTTATTTAATCCAAATTTCGTAATTTGAAAAAAAAAAAAAAAAAAAAAAAAAGATCTCGAAAGAAATTGTATTTGTGTAAGAGTAATTGGTAACCGTTGGCCATGTAGTTTATTATTGTTGTCCAATAATTATATTATATTATAATAAAAATAACTAGTTTTATAATTTGGTGTGGGGAAATTAAAACAGAGAATTTTTAACAGAACACTGATATATTTAACGGTTGATTTAGTGTTCAATAATTTCTTTCAACATACAACATCCAAAATATTAAAAAAAAATTAAAAGATATCTTAATTAACTTTTTTCTAACATACAACAAAATCAATTTACACACAAACATTATTTTCTAAATTTTTTTTCTCTAACACAATTCTCAAATCACAAAAATATTTATAAAAATTTTAAACCATCTTCAAAATAAAACAAGTTTGAAATTGCATGTGAAGCGTAGCAAATGATTTTCGTTCGTACGATAATGAAGTTTTAAAAATATCACTCTCTTATATCAATCTCATAAAATTGTAAATAGTTAATTAGAATTAAAATGCACACTAAACAATGCTCTCCCTATACTCATTATGTAATGGAATACTTTTGTGTGGCCTTGCAAATCAATAACAAATGTTTTTTGCACCACAGTTCTTTGCACTGGTGGAATCACATTTTCGTATTTGTTGGTTACTGTTAAATCTGTTATCTATGATTATTTATTTTAAATTAATGCTCTCATCTTTAATTTTCGTGACACATTTTCTATATGATATAATGTGAAACGATAATGTTAACGTTTGAATATATTTTATCGAAAAGAATGAGCGCATATAATTGGCGATTGCTTCAAAAAAGAATTTAAATTTTTAAAGGTTTTATCTAAAGAAAGTTCAAATCATCAGAATTTAATAAAATTAAAATGGGACCACATGGCTATCTTGTACTTTCAAACAAAAAATGAATGATCAAAATCGGTTCATTTTTAAAGAAGTTATGAGTTAACAAGAAATGCATACAGGTGGAATTCATAACCTCCTCCTTTGAAGCCGGCTAAAAATTTAAATCCCGTCATCAGCTACTACAGGTGAATGTTGGCCGAGAGTCAAGGTAACAAATTAACAATAAGGGAAAAGATAAAAGTTTACAAAGAGTGCGACAGTTTGCACTAATAGTAAGGTAAAAAATAATCATAAAGCATCAGATGATGAATTGGAATGTGTTGCCACAATGTTAAAAACTTTTACAAAAGAGAAATTGAAAAAAATAATAATAAAGATGTACATACGAAAATAAGAATCCCCTAGTATTAAAGAAAATTATAATATACGGGAAAATAAATAATAATAATAAAAGAAAGAAAAAGAAACAAAGGTTTTTATCTATTTCTTTATTTTAACTATAAAAAACAGACAAGAAAAAATTACAAAGTGAGAAAATAATTTTTTTCCTTAACATCTAAGAAAAAGTTTGAAGAGTTTTTTGCGATTTTATGGAGATTATTTACAAAGGTTTATTATTTTAAATCTCTGTTACCTCTATTTTTTGATGCGCTTTATGTTGTATTTGAAAAGTTGATTTGCACATTTTTCAATTAAAATATTAATTTTAAAATTTAGTTTAATAGATAATTAAGAAAAGAGAATATTTCTTTTCTTACAGTATGACGAACTCGAGACAATTTTTAGGTACATTTGTAATTTTGTAAATACGTAGCACCTATCGTTCGGTCCGTCCGTCTGCCCATCCATTCACATGTAACAGGGCAAAAACTACCCATCTGAATCGTTTGAAAATTAAAATACATAATTGCTGCTTAATCTTGTTTCCAATTTTTTGAAAATCGCATATATAGTTTGATTACAGGCACAAACAAAAGAATTCCGTTACATTACGGTCAATCTGAAACATAGTTTCAAGGGTATTTTAATGGTGTTGCACTCTTTCGAACAAAAATAAAATTTACATGGATCTACAAAGTATATACTAAAGTCTACTTTCTTTAAAATGGGTGGTACAAAGAATATTTCTTATTAATTTACAGAGTCAAACAAAAGTATTTCATTACAAAATGATGTAAAAGGAAACATTCATGGTAAAATAATTGCGTTTTCATCTGTGGTATGTATTTGTAAATTTAATTACTTCTTAAATGATACTTCGTGATAAATTATGTGGATCACTACAAGGCTGCACAAAAGTTTTTAACAAAATTTTTGTTCGGTCTTTGGCTATTTGAAAATTTTAACAGCGTTATGTGTTTAAATGAACTAACTTTCAATGACCTATACAGTGTACATACATGTTTGTAGATCCTGTATTGACTGCACAAATTAAATTAATAACTACTAATGATAACAGCAGAAACAGTGTCTTCAACTTCCTAAATTTTCCAAATTCTTCATTTGCACATATAATTTCTCCTAAGTAAAGTATGAAGTTTTGTTGTAGAATTTTGAACGTGTTGGAAAATATTTCATAATCTATTCTGAAGACATAGTTTTATATTCTTATTTTAATTTCATAAGTTCTAGGATCAAATAAGAAGGTATTTCCTTTAAAAACATCTGATATGGAGAAATGAAAACTATAGGAACTCTGTACATCAGCGATACTGCATTGCATATGCAAACAAGAAACATCCAATACTTTTAATATTACGAAATATAACTAACCATAATACGTAATGTGACAATATTACGGAATATAACTGACCATAATACGTAATGTGACGTGAATTTTGAACGTGTTGGAAAATATTTCATAATCTATTCTGAAGACATAGTTTTATATTCTTATTTTAATTACATAAGTTCTAGGCTCGAATAAGAAGATATTTCCTTTAAAAACATCTGATAAGGAGAAATGAAAACTATAGGAACTCTGTACATCAGCGATACTGCATCGCATATGCGAACAAAAAATATTCAATACTTTTAATATTACGGAATATAACTAACCATAATAAGTAATGTGACAACCGACAGATGCCATCTTCAACAAATACTAATACCTTCAGCAGTTTTTGTGTGAAGGATGATACAGAACGTTAAAAAACTATATTCTTATTATTCAGCTCAAATATAGTTCCTTTTACAAATACATCTAATGGCAGTGGCTGTATAAATGAAACACGAATAAACCCTTTTTTGAGAGGATAAATAGAGAAAAGCCTTAGGTTACATCGATTCCATTTTCATCTAACAAGTTCGAAGGAAAAAGAAATGTGACTTGTTATTTTATCATATAATATTATTTGATTAAATGTCTTATCTAACAGCTACAAAATCCTTGCTTAATTTTATTTTACATAATTTCGGACATATATATATAAGATGCCGTCCAGTTTCTTGTATCCAAAAAGATCAGTGATAATAAGTAGGAAAACAATTTGCAAATTAAATATATCATATTAATTTATCTATTAAAAATTCACGCTGCTCAGAGTACATTCCTACACTAAACTGAAGTTTTCACTACAATATTACATAAATTAGATTCATATAATTATATAATTATAATATATTCAACGCAAACATAAGAATTTAATAAAGCTGCCAATATTTTAGGATTTTTTTTATTCTTATTTTGAAACGAGATATGTTCCTTATTAACTGTGATTAATTTAACACTACGATTAAGTTAACAACATTTTTAAGCGCTCAATAGAGGAAGAAATTCATGCTGCTGTCAAGAAACAATTTAAAAATTAATTAATTTCTTTTCTTGGTAAAATATTGCAACCATCTGGAAATATGGCATGAGGCCGAATTTAGTAAAATTGTTATAAGTCATTCACAAAAACCCAAACTTTCCAATCACGGAATGCTGAATTTAACACAAAATGAGCACAAAGTCTTCCATCAACAATAGTTTATTTTGGTAGCCAGAGAAAACAGCAAGTGATTCCCCTGATGTGAACAGAAAATTTTATTACATCCTTGGCGTTGAATATTCAGTAGCTAAGTCCCCGAAAGAATATATTCGGTAACCATAAAGAAATAAGTGACATCAAAATTTTTTTTTTAGTCTCACCACATATTGCAAACATCTGGAAATATGGTATGAGGCCGAATTTAGTAAAATTGCTATAAGTCATTCACGAAAACCCAAACTTTCCAATCACGGAATGCTGAATTTAACACAAAATGAGCACAAAGTCTTCCATCAACAATAGTTTATTTTGGTAGCCAGAGAAAACAGCAAGTGATTCCCCTGATGTGAACAGAAAATTTTATTACATCCTTGGCGTTGAATATTCAGTAGCTAAGTCCCCGAAAGAATATATTCGGTAACCATAAAAAAATAAGTGACATCAAAATTTTGTTTTAGTCTCACCACATATTGCAAACATCTGGAAATATGGTATGAGGCCGAATTTAGTAAAATTGCTATAAGTCATTCACGAAAACCCAAACTTTCCAATCACGGAATGCTGAATTTAACACAAAATGAGCACAAAGTCTTCCATCAACAATAGTTTAGTTTGGTAGCCAGAGAAAACAGCAAGTGATTCCCCTGATGTGAACAGAAAATTTTATTACATCCTTGGCGTTGAATATTCAGTAGCTAAGTCCCCGAAAGAATATATTCGGTAACCATAAAGAAATAAGTGACATCAAAATTTTTTTTTAGTCTCACCACATATTGCAAACATCTGGAAATATGGTATGAGGCCGAATTTAGTAAAATTGCTATAAGTCATTCACGAAAACCCAAACTTTCCAATCACGGAATGCTGAATTTAACACAAAATGAGCACAAAGTCTTCCATCAACAATAGTTTATTTTGGTAGCCAGAGAAAACAGCAAGTGATTCCCCTGATGTGAACAGAAAATTTTATTACATCCTTGGCGTTGAATATTCAGTTGCTAAGTCCCCGAAAGAATATATTCGGTAACCATAAAGAAATAAGTGACATCAAAATTTTTTTTTAGTCTCACCACATATTGCAAACATCTGGAAATATGGTATGAGGCCGAATTTAGTAAAATTGCTATAAGTCATTCACGAAAACCAAAACTTTCCAATCACGGAATGCTGAATTTAACACAAAATGAGCACAAAGTCTTCCATCAACAATAGTTTATTTTGGTAGCCAGAGAAAACAGCAAGTGATTCCCCTGATGTGAACAGAAAATTTTATTACATCCTTGGCGTTGAATATTCAGTAGCTAAGTCCCCGAAAGAATATATTCGGTAACCATAAAGAAATAAGTGACATCAAAAATTTTTTTTAGTCTCACCACGTATTGCAAACATCTGGAAATATGGTATGAGGCCGAATTTAGTAAAACTGTTACAAGTCATTCACAAAAACCCAAACTTTCCAATCACGGAATGCTGAATTTAACACAAAATGAGCACAAAGTCTTCCATCAACAATAGTTTATTTTGGTAGCCAGAGAAAACAGCAAGTGATTCCCCTGATGTGAACAGAAAATTTTATTACATCCTTGGCGTTGAATATTCAGTAGCTAAGTCCCCGAAAGAATATATTCGGTAACCATAAAGAAATAAGTGACATCAAAAATTTTTTTTAGTCTCACCACATATTGCAAACATCTGGAAATATGGTATGAGGCCGAATTTAGTAAAATTGCTATAAGTCATTCACAAAAACCCAAACTTTCCAATCACGGAATGCTGAATTTAACACAAAATGAGCACAAAGTCTTCCATCAACAATAGTTTATTTTGGTAGCCAGAGAAAACAGCAAGTGATTCCCCTGATGTGAACAGAAAATTTTATTACATCCTTGGCGTTGAATATTCAGTAGCTAAGTCCCCGAAAGAATATATTCGGTAACCATAAAGAAATAAGTGACATCAAAAATTTTTTTTAGTCTCACCACATATTGCAAACATCTGGAAATATGGTATGAGGCCGAATTTAGTAAAATTGTTACAAGTCATTCACAAAAACCCAAACTTTCCAATCACGGAATGGTGAATTTAACACAAAATGAGCACAAAGTCTTCCATCAACAATAGTTTATTTTGGTAGCCAGAGAAAACAGCAAGTGATTCCCCTGATGTGAACAGAAAATTTTATTACATCCTTGGCGTTGAATATTCAGTAGCTAAGTCCCCGAAAGAATATATTCGGTAACCATAAAGAAATAAGTGACATCAAAATTTTTTTTTAGTCTCACCACATATTGCAAACATCTGGAAATATGGTATGAGGCCGAATTTAGTAAAATTGCTATAAGTCATTCAAAAAACCCAAACTTTCCAATCACGGAATGCTGAATTTAACACAAAATGAGCACAAAGTCTTCCATCAACAATAGTTTATTTTGGTAGCCAGAGAAAACAGCAAGTGATTCCCCTGATGTGAACAGAAAATTTTATTACATCCTTGGCGTTGAATATTCAGTAGCTAAGTCCCCGAAAGAATATATTCGGTAACCATAAAGAAATAAGTGACATCAAAATTTTTTTTTAGTCTCACCACATATTGCAAACATCTGGAAATAAGGTATGAGGCCGAATTTAGTAAAATTGCTATAAGTCATTCACAAAAACCCAAACTTTCCAATCACGGAATGCTGAATTTAACACAAAATGAGCACAAAGTCTTCCATCAACAATAGTTTATTTTGGTAGCCAGAGAAAACAGCAAGTGATTCCCCTGATGTGAACAGAAAATTTTATTACATCCTTGGCGTTGAATATTCAGTAGCTAAGTCCCCGAAAGAATATATTCGGTAACCATAAAGAAATAAGTGACATCAAAAATTTTTTTAGTCTCACCACATATTGCAAACATCTGGAAATATGGTATGAGGCCGAATTTAGTAAAATTGCTATAAGTCATTCACAAAAACCCAAACTTTCCAATCACGGAATGCTGAATTTAACACAAAATGAGCACAAAGTCTTCCATCAACAATAGTTTATTTTGGTAGCCAGAGAAAACAGCAAGTGATTCCCCTGATGTGAACAGAAAATATTATTACATCCTTGGTGTTGAATATTCAGTAGCTAAGTCCCCGAAAGAATATATTCGGTAACCATAAAGAAATAAGTGACATCAAATTTTTTTTTTAGTCTCACCACATATTGCAAACATCTGGAAATATGGTATGAGGCCGAATTTAGTAAAATTGCTATAAGTCATTCACAAAAACCCAAACTTTCCAATCACGGAATGCTGAATTTAACACAAAATGAGCACAAAGTCTTCCATCAACAATAGTTTATTTTGGTAGCCAGAGAAAACAGCAAGTGATTCCCCTGATGTGAACAGAAAATTTTATTACATCCTTGGCGTTGAATATTCAGTAGCTAAGTCCCCGAAAGAATATATTCGGTAACCATAAAGAAATAAGTGACATCAAAATTTTTTTTAGTCTCACCACATATTGCAAACATCTGGAAATATGGTATGAGGCCGAATTTAGTAAAATTGCTATAAGTCATTCACAAAAACCCAAACTTTCCAATCACGGAATGCTGAATTTAACACAAAATGAGCACAAAGTCTTCCATCAACAATAGTTTATTTTGGTAGCCAGAGAAAACAGCAAGTGATTCCCCTGATGTGAACAGAAAATTTTATTACATCCTTGGCGTTGAATATTCAGTAGCTAAGTCCCCGAAAGAATATATTCGGTAACCATAAAGAAATAAGTGACATCAAAAATTTTTTTTAGTCTCACCACATATTGCAAACATCTGGAAATATGGTATGAGGCCGAATTTAGTAAAATTGTTATTAGTCATTCACAAAAACCCAAACTTTCCAATCACGGAATGCTGAATTTAACACAAAATGAGCACAAAGTCTTCCATCAACAATAGTTTATTTTGGTAGCCAGAGAAAACAGCAAGTGATTCCTCTGATGTGAACAGAAAATTTTATTACATCCTTGGCGTTGAATATTCAGTAGCTAAGTCCCCGAAAGAATATATTCGGTAACCATAAAGAAATAAGTGACATCAAAATTTTTTTTTAGTCTCACCACATATTGCAAACATCTGGAAATATGGTATGAGGCCGAATTTAGTAAAATTGTTATTAGTCATTCACAAAAACCCAAACTTTCCAATCACGGAATGCTGAATTTAACACAAAATGAGCACAAAGTCTTCCATCAACAATAGTTTATTTTGGTAGCCAGAGAAAACAGCAAGTGATTCCCCTGATGGGAACAGAAAATTTTATTACATCCTTGGCGTTGAATATTCAGTAGCTAAGTCCCCGAAAGAATATATTCGGTAACCATAAAGAAATAAGTGACATCAAAATTTTTTTTAGTCTCACCACATATTGCAAACATCTGGAAATATGGTATGAGGCCGAATTTAGTAAAATTGTTATAAGTCATTCACAAAAACCCAAACTTTCCAATCACGGAATGCTGAATTTAACACAAAATGAGCACAAAGTCTTCCATCAACAATAGTTTATTTTGGTAGCCAGAGAAAACAGCAAGTGATTCCCCTGTAGTGAACAGAAAATTTTATTACATCCTTGGCGTTGAATATTCAGTAGCTAAGTCCCCGAAAGAATATATTCGGTAACCATAAAGAAATAAGTGACATCAAAAATTTTTTTTAGTCTCATCACATATTGCAAACATCTGGAAATATGGTATGAGGCCGAATTTAGTAAAATTGCTATAAGTCATTCACAAAAACCCAAACTTTCCAATCACGGAATGCTGAATTTAACACAAAATGAGCACAAAGTCTTCCATCAACAATAGTTTATTTTGGTAGCCAGAGAAAACAGCAAGTGATTCCCCTGATGTGAACAGAAAATTTTATTACATCCTTGGCGTTGAATATTCAGTAGCTAAGTCCCCGAAAGAATATATTCGGTAACCATAAAGAAATAAGTGACATCAAAAATTTTTTTTAGTCTCACCACATATTGCAAACATCTGGAAATATGGTATGAGGCCGAATTTAGTAAAATTGCTATAAGTCATTCACGAAAACCCAAACTTTCCAATCACGGAATGCTGAATTTAACACAAAATGAGCACAAAGTCTTCCATCAACAATAGTTTATTTTGGTAGCCAGAGAAAACAGCAAGTGATTCCCCTGATGTGAACAGAAAATTTTATTACATCCTTGGCGTTGAATATTCAGTAGCTAAGTCCCCGAAAGAATATATTCGGTAACCATAAAGAAATAAGTGACATCAAAAATTTTTTTTAGTCTCACCACATATTGCAAACATCTGGAAATATGGTATGAGGCCGAATTTAGTAAAATTGTTATAAGTCATTCACAAAAACCCAAACTTTCCAATCACGGAATGCTGAATTTAACACAAAATGAGCACAAAGTCTTCCATCAACAATAGTTTATTTTGGTAGCCAGAGAAAACAGCAAGTGATTCCCCTGATGTGAACAGAAAATTTTATTACATCCTTGGTGTTGAATATTCAGTAGCTAAGTCCCCGAAAGAATATATTCGGTAACCATAAAGAAATAAGTGACATCAAAATTTTTTTTTAGTCTCACCACATATTGCAAACATCTGGAAATATGGTATGGGGCCGAATTTAGTAAAATTGCTATAAGTCATTCACAAAAACCCAAACTTTCCAATCACGGAATGCTGAATTTAACACAAAATGAGCACAAAGTCTTCCATCAACAATAGTTTATTTTGGTAGCCAGAGAAAACAGCAAGTGATTCCCCTGATGTGAACAGAAAATTTTATTACATCCTTGGCGTTGAATATTCAGTAGCTAAGTCCCCGAAAGAATATATTCGGTAACCATAAAGAAATAAGTGACATCAAAATTTTTTTTAGTCTCACCACATATTGCAAACATCTGGAAATATGGTATGAGGCCGAATTTAGTAAAATTGCTATAAGTCATTCACAAAAACCCAAACTTTCCAATCACGGAATGCTGAATTTAACACAAAATGAGCACAAAGTCTTCCATCAACAATAGTTTATTTTGGTAGCCAGAGAAAACAGCAAGTGATTCCCCTGATGTGAACAGAAAATTTTATTACATCCTTGGCGTTGAATATTCAGTAGCTAAGTCCCCGAAAGAATATATTCGGTAACCATAAAGAAATAAGTGACATCAAAATTTTTTTTTAGTCTCACCACATATTGCAAACATCTGGAAATATGGTATGAGGCCGAATTTAGTAAAATTGTTATTAGTCATTCACAAAAACCCAAACTTTCCAATCACGGAATGCTGAATTTAACACAAAATGAGCACAAAGTCTTCCATCAACAATAGTTTATTTTGGTAGCCAGAGAAAACAGCAAGTGATTCCCCTGATGTGAACAGAAAATTTTATTACATCCTTGGCGTTAAATATTCAGTAGCTAAGTCCCCGAAAGAATATATTCGGTAACCATAAAGAAATAAGTGACATCAAATTTTTTTTAGTCTCACCACATATATATTCCAAATCTAATAACGTCAATTAGACGTTAGATAATGGATGGAAAATGCTTTATAATAATAATTATATAAAGTAAGCGTAATATCTTTCCAGCTATTCATTTACTTATTATTACTTCACTTATTTACTGGCAGATATGAAATGTATGTTAGCGATTAGGAGAAGATTAATAAAATGTAAGACCCACTTCAATTACAAAATGAAAGTACTTTAACTAGAATAAAGATTTGTTTTGGACAGGAAATAATATTTTTGTGAAATGGAACTTTCTAGATGAATTAAAAATATCTTTATATTAGATAGTAATTTTTTTTTTAATTCATGAGCGTAAAAAAAATTAAATGGAAAACAATTTAGAAAAAAAATTGATTTTGAGTGTTTTAAATTAACAATATATGATTTTACATTAGAGCTGCTTAAATCAGGAGAGTTTGGATTGCAAGAAATAGATCCACTACATCTGTACATAATTGCTGACCAATAGACCCATTCAAACGTGCCCGAACTCGTGTTACATAAATGAGACGTGCCCTGTTATGTTTAAACCAGATGTTGCTTCTCATAGCTTGTAGCACATGGTGTAGTAAATCTGATAGTATGAGTTTCAAAAGCATCAGATTTTTTGACGCGAAAAGTGATTTCAAAAGATAAGAATAAAACGTCGCCACCCAAACCACCCAAAACTGATGTTAGGATGCATTCTGTCTCTCTCTTCTGTCTTCTTCAGCTCATGAAGGGGATTATGTTGATTGAATACATCATCTCACGTGAAGTTAGCACCATTCGTAATCAAAATGTACAATGGGAAAATAGCATGTTGGATACATTGGGCTAGGTATTATTGGGCAAAACGCAAAATGTGCATGATGGCCTGTAAGGAACAGAGTCTGGAACTTTTTCAAAATAATATACACGTAACGCTTCACCTTGCATACACGACGAACACAATCTCGGGATACAACTCCACTAGCAACGACACGCACATGCAATGTTAAAGTGCTATTACACATGTCGTGCTGCAGGCGTCAAATTGCAGGCGTCTCCATGTTATCCTATAGGACCAGAGGAGTAGCTTGGTTAGCGCGCGATTCTCTTGTGTCGGAGCGTTTTTGACGCCTGGAACGAAGCGACTCGCCAGTAAGACCCAATCAAATGCTTGGAAATCCAATTGAAGGTAAAGACTCTTCTCGAACAGCCAATGAAATGCTAAGAAAACGAAAAAACGCAGGCGATTTTTGTCGCTTGCAATTTTTACGTGTAATAGCACTTTTAATCGGATTCAACTATACGACATCCACGCCAGTCTGTTGAATGGAGGGCGGACTGATCACAGGTGCCTTTCCTCACTCCTCCCTCCCTGACTATACTGCAAATTCGTAAAACACGTTTGAAACACTAACTGATCATAATAACTTGTAACAAATACCTTTTTTGGTTGTCTTGTGAATGTGTTGCGAATGCGTTGTGCTGTGAAAAAAATTGTGCAAAAAGTATTGTAAAAAATGACAATTTTTTTCCAGAAATGCAATTATTGGAATTTATTGCTAATAATTACTCAACTCAATCAGTAGTCCCCTGCCTTTTTTTCTATAAAGAAAACTATCTTTCAGGGTTGGCAAGGTTTTGGACACAATGGTTTAAACCACGGTAAAATCCATGGTTTAAACCGTACTGTCCAAAACCCTGCTGTCTAAAACTGTCCAAAACTATATTTTATAGTAAAATTGTATTTTTTAGAACAATGCTTAAAGTTTGTGCAATTGGCAAAGTGATTACAATACAAAAATATTAACAACATAATTACCCTATGTAACAATGTAATTGCATAAAAACAATACTAAATTTAATTATATGTAATAATTTTAATGTTATTCACTTAAATAATAGTAGTTAATTGAAGTACTAATAGTTTTATGAAGAATGCATTTCGATTCTGTTATTGAAATTCCCAAGAGTTATTACTGAAAATAACTGTTAAATAAAAAGTCACGTTTAGCATACTGATTAAATCAGCTCACTGCTGACAATATGTGCATGTTAAGAAATAAATAGCATAAATAAAAATTATTGATTTAGTTTGATTATGAGATATTTAGATATTGACTATTATTATGACACTATATTATATAACAATATTATTGTAATAATACTATTTAACTCAAGAAATAGAATCTTCACAAGAATTAGATTAAATCAAAATGAAATTTAATTTAATAAAAATGCTACATACTTTGGCTTTGAAAACATGATATGAAATATAAATATGAAAGAAACTGGAGGAACAAATGAAAAGGTTTATAAACTCAGAAAAAAAAAAAATCAGTAATCTAATTCTTTTGGTCCTCGTAGCATCCGAGCAGCAAGCTCTCCTGCTACTGCTTTGCGACTTGGTGGATGATATCCTGGGCGCAAGGCTGAGACTAATTCTTTAAAAGTATGATGTTCTATTGCTGTAAAAGCAATATTATTTGCAAAAAAATAATTTTGCAACAAGTAAATTCAGTTTTTCTGCAACATTCTTGCTTGTTTTAACAATATTGGAATCTAAACACTGTTGATATTCAAACTTCTTCTTTTTTGGTTGCACCATCATAGATATATTTTTTAAGGTTTTGGACACTTTAGTACAGTTTTGTACACTTTAGTACAGTTTTGGACACTTTAGTACAGTTTTGGACAGTAAAACCCACGTGTCCTGTCCAAAACTGGTTTTGGGCGTCCAAAACCCCAACCCTGCTATCTTTTACTTCCATTTTAAAAATGCGTAATTTTAAAGGCAACTTGTAGAAAGTGTTTTACATATGCTGTTATGTGGTGTTCTTAATTGTGTGATATTTACACAGTATTATTAATTTGATGACAAAGTGAGAGCAAAATTTTATTGTAAGAAAATATTTTCATGAACACTGTTCAAAACACTATTTCAACACAATTAACAACACTAATTTTAGAACATATTTCCAAATAGCGATGGTTTTAAAAGTATTTAGAACACATTTTTAGATAGAAAACTTTAGGAATATATTAAGCACACAATTACAATGTGGAAAGCGTTTTGTATATGAAGTTTTCTAATGCAAGGTGCATTAATGTGTTGTTAGTTGTTCTAGTTTATTTTTGTATTTCTCAAATTTGCAGTGTACACAAACAGAAAAGAAAGTAAGACGATTATTTTTTCGTCTACGGTTGAAATTACTGAAATGAATTTTTAACAGTGCAAAATATGCAAATCTATGTTTCGTAAATAGTGTTTCATAAATGAATTATAGTACTTATTCGGCTATCGATGGTAATTACTGAACTATAATTTTCAGATATGTTATGTGTTTATATACGTTTCATTGGGTATCATATTTCATTATTAAACATCAAAATTTTATAAAAATACTTTCATAGTCTAGCTTGATGATTGTTTTTTTCTTTATCGCTAATAAGTCACATAATTTCATGGAATTTAATATTCACAGTTTATTAATAAAAAGCTTTTTAATCAAACTATTTCTTGTTTCCTCTATGAAAACTTAAACGAAAATCCAGAAATAAATCCGTTTGGTTTTATAGTTTGCCTCACATTAAATTCGATATTGCTATCTAACGCATAGAATAAAAATAATTTAACTGGTTTTACTACATTGTATTTTGTTGCATTTCTGCATCTGATATCGCATAAAATTTGTTAAGGATAATTTGATTTTCTCTTTCCGTATGAAACATACAGAGATAAGGGAAATTTAAGGCATATTTAAAGAAAAAGTAAAATTGTAAAAAAAAAATTGAAACATTTACGCATCAAAAATATTCAATTTAATTTCGTATTTGATCTGATAAAAATCATAAGTTTACAGGCGAGGTTTTCATGCGTAACATCTTTTTTTATACTTTGGGAATAAACAGTAGGTATAAATGGTTAAGAACAGGATATTTAATTTTTATATTTCCAATTTAAAAGTCAAATGCAAGACACCTTACTATAAAAAAAGGTTAAACTCTGTTATAAATTCCGTTATTGCAACAAATTTTATTTGCTTTAGTTATTTGTATTTCGTTTTTACTTTCTTCTGTCTTTACAAGACGAAAGTACTGGATTCATGAAAATTTTCGACTTCCGCTTTTCGACGGATTTATACGTTTTAGAAGGTCCTGAACACGTTTTGACTATTTTTAGAAAATGTCTGTCTGTGATTCTGTCAGTCTGTCTGTCTGTATGTATGTATGTGGCAAAAAATTTGTGGGCGCTCTATCTCAAGAACTAATGCTCGAAATTTCATAAAATTTTATATTCATTTAGACCTTGATATGAATTAGTGCCAATTGGTTTTTAGTGTAAATTGGCCTGCAGGTGGCGCTGCTATACTACGTTTTTAATGATTTTAATGATTGCTATATCTCAAGAACTAATGCACAGAAGTTCACCAAACTTCAGATTCCGCAATACCTTGAGATACATTGCCACTGATAAGATTTTGGTGTGAGCTGCCCAATAGGTGGTGCTGCTAGGCTATCTTTTGCACGATTTTTGCGATAGCTATATCTCAAGAACTAATGCAGAGAACTTCATCAAATTTCAGATTCTGTTACACTAGAATATATAACATAATTAGACGCTGATTACATTTAGGTATAAATCTCACAACAGGTGGCGCTGCTATGCTACGTTTTTCATGATTTTCACGATAACTATATCATGATTGTAACATTGATTGATTATTTAAAAGCATTCTGTCAAATGTAATGAATGCTGTAAATAATTTTTTCCTGCATTAAAAGTTTTTATTATTCTCAATTCCGTAACATTATATATATATATATATATATATATATATAAATGAAATTGATCATGTACACAGTTAAAAAAGAACTGTATTTGAAAATTAAATAGAATTAGTTTTACGTAATACATACAGTAAAATTAAAAAGGTTAGAGTGAAAATTAAGATAATGAAACAAAAATTATATATATGTATATATATATATATATATATATACACGTATGCGCTAAATCGATGTAATTATTTGCACATTTTAAATGGTTTAATTAACGTGATTTAAATAGAAGAAAGTTTTGTGATGGCCACAACATACTAGTTTTTTACATAATCTCATCAAGTTTAAAAAAATTCGAGGTACTTATAATTAGAATATGATCCGTGTTTGGTAATATAAATAAAGGGAAAATGTGACTTTTTTCCATTATTTTTTAAAAGCTACAAAAAGTATATTGGGAAAGTTTGGAAAGGTTAAACAGCACAAATATCAAAATATGTATGAAAGGCATCTAGCCAACTTTTAGACACACTGTTAAACTAGTTCTGTTGTGTACTACAATATATTTACTTAAGTACAGTGTGCAAGCCTTCATCATTCATATAAAAAATAATAATTAAGATACAGTACTCTTTATGAAAAAAATTACAAGGCGAGTTTTTTTTATATGCACGGTTTTAAATGAAATTTAGAAAAAAATATATTTCTTAGTATGTTAAATTCTACACATCACATACAGAACTGTACAAAACATTTAAGGTGCATTTCCGTATATTGATGGAAATTGCTGAAGGGGAATATTTAACAATGCCCTGCGCTTTCTAATTGAATTACATTTTAGAATACTATGTATTACATGATAATCTACAGTTCATACAGTACAAGGCTGCACAAATAAATACTAATTTTTATTTCATATACCGCATATTTCAGCGTATAAGCCGAGTATAGGACTTTTCATTGAAAATTTATCCAAAATCGAAAACCCGTAGGGGAAACTGGGGCACATTGATACAGCTTTTTTTAAAGAATTTTTTTGTTGTCCAGAAAGCAGAAATATCTTAGTTATTTTTTCATGTGGTGACAGCAAAACTTGTGTAGTGTGTTATAAAAATGTACAATTGTTGTTTTTTATATTATATTTGCATGTAATTTTAAAAAAATCAAAAAAAGTCATTTGTATCAATGTGCCCCATCCCTGGGGCAAATTGATTCACCTCATGGGGCATTTTGATACGTCTGGGAAAAATGCAGACAAAATAACACCAATGCATATATTTCATAGAAAAATAGTTAGTAAACCATTTTACATTTATTTATAGAAATTCAAATCACACACAATTTATTTGTAAGCTATATTAAAGCAGTCAAAATGAAATGTATAATAATCTGATGTTCTCACTGTTCCTTGTCTGATTGTTGGCTGCGGTAACTTTGTCATATCTGGCACTTTAACCCCAGCATTTCTTAGAAAAGATGAAAAAAAAAATTACCAGATTTTTTGTTTATAAATCAGTTTATAAATAGAAAATAAAGGATAATTTATTAAAAATTCTGTTTATAATGTAATTATCCTGTGCAGTTCTGCAGCTTGTTTTGCTTACTTAATATTTCTCATGTCGAAAATACTTTTTTCTCTGAACAATCGATATAAATTTAAAAATTTTCCAGGTTGCCGTCCTTTTCTTCTGTTAGTTCCAATAGCACTAGATTTTGCGTAAGTTCTTCTAAATGCTATAAAATATTCTAATATAAAGAAATTAGAGCTATTTCACTTCAATAAAAAGTAATACTAGAAATTTTTGGAGAAAAATGGTTGGATTAAGGAATGTATGGTAAAAAAAATAATTAAATGTAATGAAAAAATGAATTAGAAAAGGATTTAGGTTGTATCAATATACCCCGACATAGACAGTATCAATGTGCCCCATACAGCCATTTTGAATAAAATGAAATGTATAATTGAGTCTCAATTCAATACTTCATAATTTATCTAACAATAAAGAATGAGGAACCGATAAAGAGTAGATTTACTATCCAGGAAAAGTATTCTTTTCGGTTGAAAGTACTGGAACAGTTCTATAATCCTATTCCAATTGTACAACTCAAATTTACTTTTGACCTACAAAAACAATAAATCATCCGTCCCATTTCATCAAACTACTGAATCATTCCAAGACTTTCTGTATGTAGTTGAGTGCATTAGCATCACCTTTTGGAGCTGTTGTAAAACTTCCTGTAATGACCCTGTGAGCAGTAGAGGGGGTGTATCAATATGCCCCATGTATCAATGTGCCCAAGTTCCTCTTGTACAAGCCGATGTTAAGAAAAAAAAAGAAAAAATCAGTGACCTAAAATTTTAAAAAAGGGTTGAAAAGAAAGAAATGGTCTCTCGAAAATTATTAATATCTCTAATTCTATTTTAGCTCTCTGTCAAATCTATTTAATTGGGTTTTACTGAAAATTTGTATACTAAATATGTCATTTAAAGACAATTTCTTTTTTCGAAATTGACTGAATATAGGCTATCTGTAGATACAATGTAACACATCGCGTTAGTTAAAAAATAAATAAGTAAAAGATGACAGTGTTACTATTTGTAAAATGGGGGAAGAATCTTCGTTTAAATTTATATTAGCAATAATAGTCCGATGTGTCAAAAAAAATGTCACGCCAGTAATGAATTGAGCGGAACTGAGGATGATGTATTACATGCACCCGATATTCATTCTCATGTACAAATGAGGAAAAGAGAGTGGAAGGAGTTTTCGGAAAATTCAGATTGGTGACTTTTATATTGTAAAAGAATAGAGCATTAATATATATATTTTTTTAAGTTTGCAAATATTTTGTATGTTTTTTATATTCATCATCTTTTTTTTATTTTAAAATATCAATTTTGGAAAATTTTCTACATTTGTGTAGAAGATGACTCCCCTAATAGCATGCATGGTCACAGTCACGTCACAGTGAGTCACTTTGGTCACATCACATCTGTGACCAAAATGTCAACACTGAGTGACGTCACATTGTGACTGAGATGTGACTTTCTTAAAAATTTTTAGAAATTTTTAAATATCATTCAAAACATGTTATTTCCTTTAAAAAACATGTTTCTGGCAATTTATATAGCGTCGCTTTTGTCACAGTTTCGTCACAATGTTAATGTCAAATTAGTCACAAATGACACATTTTTCACAAATTTGTCACATTGTGACCACTTTGTGAAACGTCACAAAAAAGCTCTAAAACTGCCATAACGACTTCACATCGACGTCACGTGACGTCACACCGACAATCAATGGTCACAAAGTCACAATCTGACTTCACAACGACGTTGCAGTGACGTCACCATGCTTTACGGGTCCCCATTTTGGAGCTGCAAAATTAACCAAATATTTTCGGCTTATACAGGAAATATACAGGGTGTTTATAAAGTCCCGAACCCATTTTGATGTTTAATACCTCATAAAATAAAAAAAAGATTAAAATTAATAATATAAATGAACTTGAACATCTTGTCAATGAGCTTCCACGTGCGCCCCCTTCATTGCACAGAGAATATCAAGTCGATAGTTAATGGATACCGAAGTACTTGCAACTACCTGGCGTGAAATTATCGACTTGATTTTCTCCGTGCGACGAAGGGGGAACACATGGAAGTTCATTGACAAGGGTGATGAAACTTTTTGAGTCTATCTAACCATTTATGTTATTAATTTTAATCTATCTTTATTATTTTACACCCTGTATGTTATATATTTTTTAAACTGTTGCTAAGAATTGCCGGAGTTTTGTTTTCAAATGAGTTATGCGCGTTATAAAACCTGTTTATTTAGAGACAATTTTCATCATGCTAAACAATAATGTAATATTATTTCCGAATGTTTTGGAAAATGTTTCCTAACTATGCTCAACACATCACTTTATGGTGTTGTTTATAACAATGGTGTTCTTAAAATTTATTAAACAAAAACCAGATCAAAAACTATCACAAAACCAAATGAAAATCATCAAATGAAATGAAATGATTTCAAAAATGAAATGAAAAACTTTGAAGTATAACTACACAAAACTTTATTTCTAATTTATATTCACATCGCATTTTAAAACGCAATATGTTGTGCAGCTATGTCCATAACTGAAAGAACAATACTGAATAATGCATAGGAAACATAAAACAGAAACAGAAATACATAGCTTTAAGTTTCCTCTAAAATGAGGCGGTTGAGAGAGTAGATTTGAAAGATAAATGTTGCATTAGCAAGTTGAAAATATAAACAGAAGTATCGATATGATGACGAAAAAAAGTTATAGTTTAAATTGTTTTTCATATCAAATATAAAGGAAAAAATTGCAAATATATGTATTTGATATAAAATGAGAGATTATATAATTTTTATTGTTTACTTTTATCTATATAAGACAAAATGTATCGGAATCATGGAAATTTTTGCTTTTGAATTTTAACGGATTTAAAACTTTTACTATGTCATGCTTCCTGAACTGGATTGGATTGTTTTAAAAAATGGTTGCAAGTGAGTCTGTCTGTCCTTTGCGTCTGTCACGCATGGACGAGGATGTGCAGGTTCGTTAAATCGAGATAGTTTTTCAAAAGTGGGTGAGAATGAATGAAAAGAGCTGTGTCAATGCACATTTTGGTTAAACAAAAAAGCATTAAAAATCAGAAGATTACATTTAGAAAGTATTTTGAAATTAAAATATTTCGTGACATTAAAGCTAAGTTAAGAATTAAAACCAAGTACATTGAATTACATTTCGAATTCCAAAAGTCAACTGTTTTCAATTACACTTTCTCTATAATATTTTATTAAAAATAGCACATTGCTTATGTTTTTGTTGAAGGATAGATTGGTGCACATGTGAATAGTTCACATAAATATAGATTTTTCTTATAGCTGGGGATATTTCTATAAACAAGTACTCAATATAGTATACGGATTTTTTTTTTTTTTTTTTTTTTTTTTTTTTTTTTTTTTTTTTTTTTTACAAATGGAATTTTTCAATTACCTTTATAGTTTTTCTTACTTTTTTAATGATTTAAAAAAAAAATTAAATGTTCACACGTGCCCCAACGTTAGGGCAGTTGTGAACACACTTGGATCTCATGTGAACACTAGGGAAAATTATCGTTAGACATGTTTTTATTACCTTATCCATATTTTACATAATCGTTAGTGATATTATCTGTTACATTCACCATAAGGAAAAACTATGTGCATATTTCTCTTGTTTTGGGTTATATTTTTAAACAAAAGATTATAAAATGAAAATAAGTAGATTGTAGGGAAAGAAGACTTAGATGATTAATAAAATACTGTTACATTTAAATGAAAAAATAAAGAAGTGAATTTGAAAATATTGTTAAAGCATTTAAGTTATACTTAGGTGTTTTTGTTAGAGAGGTTTTTAATAAGTCGGAATTTACATAACATTTTTCGTAAATATGACAAAATTCAAAAGCTTTTCACGCTATATTTACCTTATTCGCATCTAAATTGAGGATAAACAAGTAAGAAAAATATTGCGTTAACCATAGATTAAGAAGCACTTTCCAAGGATTCGTGAAATCTTTAACAAAACATCGTTGTTTAGGTAATTAGGGGTATATAGCCAAACATAGCCAAATTTGTATTCCAATACTTTTGAACAGCCCTGTATTTGATCTGTCATTTGATATAAATACTATATATAGGAAAAATTTAGTTTAGCAAGAAAAAAGCTTAAAATTTATTTTTCAGCAATTTATACAAATAATGGAAATATACTTGAAAACTTTTGTTCAGCCCTGTAGTTTATTTTGTACCTTTACTACATGTCATTAAGAAGCTAAAATTTATTTTAAACTAAAACACTCTTAAAACAACTGAAATTCCATTGTTATAAATATTCATAGGCGTCCATGTACCCAATTCTTTGCGTGGCCCTGTATATCATTTTATCTATATTCTACTAACATTTCTTTGTAAACTCAATGCAGTTTAGCGTAAAAATGCATGGCTTATTTAAGAACCAACTTTTAGTAATTTAAGCTTATACTCAGTAAGGCTGGCGAGCTCTTTTGGATAGCCCTGCATATCAATTATAGCATTCATACACAATATATAATGCACAGCGATTTAGTGAAATTTAACGCTTATGTCATAGTTAAAATTCATTACATTCATCCATCAGCAATCATCGGAAACATATACAGTATGCCGAAAAAAAAAACTGTTCGGAAATCTTTTGTGTGTTCTTGTTAACGCAATTTACTTTATATTATGCAAGACAGTGTCTTATAACTTATATTAAGCGTTAGTAACATATATCAATTTCATTGTACATGAAACAGTTTAATACATTTTAAATATGTCGCACACAATTCCCCCCTTTACCAATCCAATAGAATTCTTTTGTGTGGCCCTGTAAATGAATAATAGCTATATTTTCACCGCATATTTCATAGAATGCATATTTTAGTGTACCTCGTAAATGCATATAAATTGTAATACGTTTGACAGGGTGTAACATCTTTAAAATGTCTTTGAAACGACTTTTCCCCCAAGGCCATAATGTAAAGGTAAGTTGATATGAAAATAAACTAATCGTGGTAAAAACATAATTTTTAATAGGGTCCGTGCTAGTGTAAACGTTAATAACATATAAAAATTTCAGGGAAATTCGAGTGTATTTACAGGATTTAGTGCGCGGCCAGACGAACAGATGGGCAGACTAACTGAATGCATAATCATTGTTCAACTTCATTGGACATTGCTAAAATGTGTTTTCCGATTATAAATACATTCAAATTAAAATTTTTGGCTTTTGAAAGAGGAGTTAGGAGCTTACAATCCAGATTTTACGATAGTTTTTCGTTTAAAAATTTTGCTTTCTTAAAATATTGTATCTATGTTCAAAGCATAAAATAATATACTTGTTTTAGGTTTAGAAGTAAACTAATACGACAATTTTGGAACAAATGAAATAGAAAAAAAACTTCAAAGTTCCTTTATGTAATACTTTTTGTATTAACGGTACATAAAAAACAGATTTAAAACCATTAAGTTAAGTAATACATAACACTTATTGCATTTATAAAACAATTAATTTATTTAAATTACAATTGATCGTACACGAACATGTTGCTTTTTATGCATTTACTGATAGATGTGTTTCTAAAAGTTTCAATACAAAATCAATTTTCTATGATGTAAAGGTTTTCTATTGCAGAAAATAATGCATACTTGAGCTGACATTATTTCTCATGAAGTTAATTGAAAAGGACAGAATAAAAAAATAATTATCGAGAAACTTATAAACTGTTCATATCGGTCTTAGCGAGAATGTTTGCAAGTGCTTAACATTCGCATTTGAGTTAAAATGACAAATCATTAACATTTCTCAATTTTAGAAGAAAACTTTTTTACCAAAATATTTATTAATATTCATAGAATGCACTACAGGATTAATTTTTTTTAAATATTAAATAAATAAATAAAGTTATTCGCTTAGCAAGTTATAATTGAGATTTTACTTTTGTGATCAATATACAGTGTTTGACCAATGTGGACAAACAAAATGGTGAAAAGTTTCAAATTTTTTTTTTTACCATATGTTAACAGGTGCTACCATTTTTGGGAATTTTTTATTCAAAATAAAAACTAGTCGTTGGGGGCCATCGAAATACTTACCCATCATCGATATGTATATGAAAATAAAACTTGTGAAACTATTTATACAATGCATTGCAATTCATAAACAAAATTTAAATATTGTTAATATACATAGTAATGCTATATTAAAGAACTGCTAATGTACCAATTTCGACAAATTATATAAAACGCCAAACTACTCAAGTAGTACCGAACAGCGTAAAAGAAACATCCTTAGAACTCCAAAAATAATAATTCTTTTAACTAACAATTAACTGCGTCGAATTAAGCGTCTCATTTCCAATTAAAATATACTTCTGAATTGAAATTTGAATGAAATACAGGGTCATGAAAAATCGAAGAATGTGGAAAACAAGATCACAAATATGTCGGCAACTAATAATCCGATCGACTTCGTTCTATATGCAAAATGTGTGTTATTTTATTGCCTTTTACGTCCATTCCTTAGAACAAAAAAATTCGAAAATTTTTATATACCTTTCATCAGAACGAATTTTTCGAGAGTCCGAAAAAAATAGTTCCGGATAATCGAGGTTGCTGATATTAAATAGGGTTCGTCCCATTCTTACATACTAACTACATACAAAATTTCAAGTCTCTATCTCAATTTGTTCGGGAGATAGAGCGTTTACAGACAGACAGACAGACAGACAGACAGACGGACGGCAAAAATTTTTTTCTAAAAATATGTTTTTCGGAATCTCCACTATCTAAAACGTGTAAATCCGTCAAAAAAAAATTTTCGATTTTCAAAACGATTGCAAGACTTACCCTATACTACGTATGATGGGTAAGTAAAAAACATATAATAACTGGTGAAAAATAAAAACGTTCACATCTGCTCCATGTTCACATGTGCTGCAGTATCCCCTATACTTTGAACTTATTTCATACAAAATAACTAAACGAGAATTTTTTTTATTGTTATGCTGAAAAATTATATTAAAATGCATAGTTAAAGTTTAAAAATAAAATTTAAATAAATTCTCTAAAGTAGTGCTTCGTTTCTGAACTGCAAATACACGTTTATGTGATACAGCATGACACGTGACAAGGCGAAGAAGAGGAAATATGTTGAAGTGTGACCCTTTGTGACAACGTGTATGAGAAGTGTGTCAAATATTTTGGAAAAAAAGTGTGACATCATTTACGAACAGGTTGTCATTAGCACTTTGGATTCAGTTAGACCTGGATATAAATTTGTGTTGAAAAGTTTTTGGTACAAATCTCCCAGTAGGTAGTGCTGCTATGGTGCATTTTTCAGAATTTCCGAAATGGCCAACCTCAAGAACTAACCCACGGATTTTCTTCAAACTTGAGATTAGAATTTGACATAAATTGATGCTTATAATAATTTTATGTAAATTGTTTTATAGATAGCAGCGTTTGCTACACTGTATTTTTCGCAGTTTCTATATTAGCTTTACCTTAAATAATATTGAGATTTTCATTATTCATTTACTGTTAGAGTCTGAAAAAAAATTTCTGATACTGATTATACTTTGGCATAAATGACTGAGCCGGTGACGCTGCTATGCTGCATTTTTGGGAATTTTGCAAAATCTGTATGTCTGTAACTAATGGGCGGAATTCCATCAAATTTCGTATTCTATCAGAGTAGATATAAATAAACATAGATTAAGTTTTTGTGTAAATCTACCAACAGATGGCGCTGCAACGATATCCTATTCATTATTTACGGCATAATTAACCTAAAGAATAATTTATGTAATTTATATAATCTTTCATATTATTTATATAAATGATAGGTAGGTTGTGGTCTACACAGCATAAGAGTTTCAAATGTTAAGCTGTTTCTCTTGTCATATAAAAATATTGATGTCATTTTAAAACTTCGAGAAAATAAAATAAATATAACTTTGACTTTTCCACTTTCTTTTTTGCTTTTGTCAAATTGTATTTTTCAGTGATCGTTAAAGAACGGCAATGTCTACGTTTAATAAATTCCACTTGAAACACTGCAAATCCATTATTCACAAAGCGGTGATTTATAAACTCGTTTAGAAATTAAATAAAGAAAGTAACTTGTAGTAAACATCCGCAACATATATCAATTTCATAAAATATGAAATAGTTTAATATAATTAATGCGCATTCCCATCAATGTTTCCCCCTATACCATGATGCAACGAAGTGACCCTGTAAATGAATAACAAATATTATTTGCACTACAGATTGTACAATGCATACTTTATAGATGTATATATTTCTATTTCTGTTTGAACGAGTATAAATATATCAAAAGCACTTGAAACTACTTTTTCCCAATGGCCGTAATGTAACGGAATTCTTTTGATTGTCCCTGTAAATAAACTATGCATCCGATTTCAATAACATTTTGAAATGACTCGACAAAATTATATAACAATTACATATTTTATATTTAAAACATTCCGTTTGAGTAGATTTTACTTTGTTATATGCTGACGGACGGACTGAACGATTAGTATAGATGCTACATATTTATATTATTACGAACGTACCTAAAATACAGTAATTAAGCTATCAACTTTTAATCTTTAGTAAAGCTACATGAGATGTATATTTTATATATACATCATATATATACATTTATATATATATATATATATATATATATATTATATATATACTATTAAATGTATATATAATACGCAAAAGGATATCTGTCCATTTTTCTACTTCTGTGAATTACTGGTTATTGAAAGATGAATCAACGTTTATCATTAATCAAATAATATGATAAATAACAACGAATTATCCACTCATGGGCGATTATCTGGAACTAAGCGGTTATTATATGGATATTAAAAAATCATATTTCATAAGAAAAGCATTTGTTATTTACCCTGGATAGGAGTGGTTTGTAAAAATGTTAAGCAATCAAATCCTTGAGTGCAATTCCGAAGTAACAGAAAAGTGAATAAAATGAATTGCTTTTACAATACACAAGAGGATAAACCCCAAATTGTAATATTATTGAAAATAGTTGGTGTAAACTGATGTGTACATTGTTTCTGATGTTCATCTTTAGATCGTTTTTCTTTCTAAAAAATAAACGCACTACATTGAGAGCTATATTTGTGCAGTGGTTTTACGGCTTTTGACGTAGTGCGTTTATACATAATTAAAATACGTTCTTTGCAATTAATCAAAAAACCGATGAAAATTTAGTTCATTGAAAAAAAAATTGTGTGTACTTAATAAATACTAAAAATTCATAAAAACAGAAATTTTTTTTCTTTTTTAACGGCAAAGTATTGAATATATTTTAAGAGATAATCATAATTTTTAGTACAGTTGCAGATAGGCGAATGTTTATAAAATATATAAATTTATTAAATTCATTAAACTACAAAAGTACTGTTTTTTTTACGAAGAAAATGAAAATGACATTCTTATTACAACAAGGTTAAAAAATATATTTTTACGTAATGACTTAAAAGCGTTTTTAAGTAACTGTAGTTGCACTGTTTTAGTATTATAAGCCTAGTCATATACACTATATTGCCATTGATTATGGGACACTTGCGATTTTAGACATTTTACTAAATATCTAGAAAATACATGAGGAATCATCTCGAAACTCTTAGTGTATAAATATAATAGTATAAGTCATACATCTCCGTGAAGATTTTTTCCCGAAACTCCAAAGGGGACCGTCAACAAATTAAAAAAGAATGAATATCTTTTGAATAACCCTGTCAAAACTAATGTAGCAAAAGCGCTCAAACTCTAGATTGTGATTGAATGCCTTATTGTAATAAGCCTTGTTCATTTTTATGCAAATAGCATGCATACTCGCAGAGTAATTAAGGTTTTTATAAAAATGATCCCAAATTTTTCCAAGTTTTTTCCTTATAATTTTCAGAGTTCTTAATATAAAATATTATTTTTTTCAGAAAATATGACAAACAACATTGCACAGAGTACCCTGTAATCAGAATTAAAAAATAATGAAAATTGTATAAAAAGTGAGTTGGTTTACTAAATAATTTTTTACTGCGCATGCGTCAACGATCTCAAAATTTCATTTGCATATTATGTTAGCTAAATGTGTAGAGCAACTTTTGTGAATGTCACAAAATCATAACTTGAAAATTCTGACAATAATCGTCAATTGAATAAGTCGAAAATCCGTTATTCTCAAAATGAAGCAAAAACAAGAGGGGTTGTATCCATATGTTCATTGATTAGTGTCAATATAGAATACACAATATGGGATGTACTATTGCATTTGGATAAAATCCCTCATTTTTTTGCTTCATTTTGGAAACAACGGATTTTGTCCTTTTTCTATAGACGATTACTTTCAGAATTTTCAAGCTATGATTTTGAGACTTTTACAAAAGTTGCGCTATACATTTAGCTAACATAATATGCAAATGAAATTTTGATATCTTTGACGCATGCGCAGTAAAAAATTATATAGTAAACCTACTCATTTTTCATACAATTTTTATTATTTTTTAATTCTGATTACAGGGTACTGTGTGCAATGTTGTTTGTCATATTTTCTGAAAAAAATATTATTTTACATTAAGAACTCTGGAAATTAAAATTGAAAATGGAAAAATTTGGGACCATTTTTATAAAAACCTTAATTACTCTGCGAGTGTGCATGCTATTTGCATAAAAATGAACACATTGTATTACAATAAGGCATTCAATCATAATCTAGAGTTTGAGCGCTTTTGCTACATTAGTTTTGACAGAGTTATTCAAAAGATATTCATTCTTTTTTAATTTGTTGACGGTCCCCTATGGCGTTTCAGTAAAAAGTCTTCACGGAGATGTATGACGTATACTACTATATTTATACACTAAGAGTTTCGAGATGATTCCTCAAGTATTTTTCTAGATATTTAGTAAAATGTCTAAAATCGCAAGTGTCCCATAATCAATGGCAATATAGTGTATGAATACCCATCTTTGATACAATAACGCCTGGTGAAAATCGTTATAAATGTAAATAAATAAGGTTACAGATTTTAATAAAGCAATTTTTCTTTATTATTTATTTAATATTTGTATATTTTAAACACAGATACCTAAAGGTCTTACTGAATGCAAATTTATCTTTTGTCTCATTTTTTTATATTAAATGGCAGATATAATCAAAAATATAATAAACACTGTGAATTGTAAATTTTAATAACAGTTCTTTTAAATATAAATACAGCTATGCAAATGTAAGATCAAATTCTCATTTGGATTTTCTTTAATGTATAAAGGACAAACAATAAATTCAAAAAGAACGTGTTATGTTCAATTCTTTAATAAACTTAAACATATTACATTTTGTTATCCTAACCAGACAGGTTGTTTACATATTAAGGCAAATTTGCATTGCGATACATTGAAAAATGACCCATGCATTAAGTATTAAATGTGCTCTCGGAATGAATTGTAAATACTGAAATATACCACAGAAACCCCTTTTTTAATTTTAATTGTATAAAAAATAAATAAAAGAGATTCATACTTCTGTTTTTACAAAAGACTGAATTTTTTTTTCTAAGAATATAATTTAAATTTTCTTTGAAGTAAAATGGAGAGCAATTTTTCTTTGGAAGTTCTTTCTATTGCATGTGAATTGATTATAAGGAGAATCGTGGTACGATTCAGATTTTTTATTTCATAAAAAATAACAGCCTTTTTAACACTTAATAGGAATGCTTAACAGTTTTTATGCATTCGGTTTGTCTGTCTGTTCTCACTTGAATTAACATAGATGTATTCGGATTCTCGTGCAATTGATAAAAATTATTTAGGATCTTCCAGGTATGTTTAGTATTGTATATGGAATATGTGAGATTACTTATTCATTTATAGGCGTACTTAAAAGAACTCCATTACATTATAATATACTTGGTGGAAACATCAAATGCAGAGTATTTGAATGAGATTACGCTGATTCTAATATATTGTAACTGTTATAAATCATTGAATTTCCCTACAACATGAGTACGATAGAAAAGGACATTCACGGCATTTGCTGTTTATTTACAGGAACACACAAAAGAAATCTGTTACCATAGACAGGAAGGTAGCAGCATAGACAATCACCTCTTCGATTTCATGGATGAAATTCTAGAATATGATAAATCTTGATTCATACAGGGAGATTCAAAATAACGTGCACAGATTGATATGATAAATCCGGAATACGACAAGGATAAAAAATCACATAGGAACATAGAGTCGCAAACTACTTATTGAGTCACAAATACAGGGTGTTTCATTCTAGCTACAACCGGTTTGAAAATAATAATTTCCAGGAAAATAATAACATCATAATTTAAATGAAACGATGAGTACCTATATTTGTGTGAAATGTGATAACGCTACGAAAAGATCTGGAAAACATATTGCTCAAGCAATCGATGATACCGTATAAACTGATTATCTCAGTCCAAAATGTGAGGTGTCAAGTACGTATTGCTGGTGCGCATAATGCAAACTTTTACCACTTTTGTTTAGTGTTATCACGTTTAAAACAAAGATTAAAATGTCTATTAAATGTTTTATTATAATTTACTTTATTTTTCTGAAATTCATTACCGTTAACCCGAATTGAGTTAGGATGAAACACCCTCTATTTGTGACTCAATAAGGGGCTTGCGGCCCTATGTTCCTATTTGATTTTTTATCCTTGTCCTATGCCTGATTTGACAAATCAATTTGTCCACGTTATTTTGAATCACCCTGTATATTATAAAGCAATCTTTAAAAATAAATAAAAGTCATATATTTGAAAAACAACTGAAAACACGAATTTACTGGTCAACTCATAGGTTTTCATACTCCAAATAATCCGTGCTTTTTATATTTTTAAGTGCACGAAAACACCATGGTAAATTACGAATCGACTATTAAAATCGCGTTTTTAAGTTTTTTCCACCAAGATATGAGTTGGTAGACCGATTGCATTTTAATATATTAATTGATTACTAACTAATCTCAGAATTTCATCAATGAAATCGATGATGCACTGTAAAAAATGATTGTTATTTTTTCAGTATAATACTGGCGTCCCAGCTGCCAGTATCATACCGTAAAATTAACAGTAATAAACCGTAAATAAGCATTAGTATACAGTCTTATAAATACAGTAGCAGTAATATACCGCATATTACTGCTTAACGGTATATTACGGTTTGTTTTAGAGTTTATTACTGTAGCTTTTACAGTATAATACTGGCAGCAAGGGTACCAGTGTTATACCGTAAAACTAACAATTATTTTTTGCAGTGTGTGATTGTCTGTACTACCTCTTCCCGTTCTATACTGTCTATACGATCTATAATTGCTGGAAGTGCGTTTTCAATTTCGGGTGTCTTTACATTTAACTGATGTTTGGTATGTCTCTTGTTGAATTCAAGTTCTGTACGTCATATACAGAGCTGCACAAAAGAATTCACGTAACATTCTCCTTATTAGCGGAAATCTCTGAAAGGGAATTATCAACTAAAGTATATATACAATTCCCAACTATACATAACTTTTACATGCATATTAATTGATACATATTAGTATATCCTTTACGCAACTAGCTTAAGAAATTTGGATAATTTACGATTCTAGATGGGAACATACGAAATTAGTAAGCAAATCAGTTTTTTGTTTCTATGTGGTTGAATTAGACATAATGTTTAAACTTATTAAACGATGTAGTTTGATTAAGTTATTCTGAATTTGTTGAAAATTGTTTCATAATCTGTACTAATCCGTCTAATTATTTCTGCTTTTTCGTTGGTTTGATATCGCATCCACTAATAAAAACGTGAGCCTATTATTCAATTCAAATACCAATATTTTTACTTATATCAGTAAAAGTCACAGGAAATGAAATACGATTAAATGGGTTTGTCATAGGGGAGAAAAAAGGAAAGCCTCAGGTTTCAGGCAATTTCTTTTTATCCAACAAGGATAATGAAGAATGAAAGTGACTTGTCATTTTATTGATCTCAATATATATTATGTTTTTCGGATAATTATTTTGTAAAGGGCGAAGTGGGAATTTAAGGTGTAGTTTTCATTATTTATTATTACGACTCATACACCAGAATATATTATCAAATAGAAAAATAATTGTATATCAGAAATAATCCCTAAAAGAACAGAACCAAGTTGAAAAAATACCAAAAAGACTTTTTGGTTTACAGGGCATTGCAAACCTGTCATTAAACTTTAGTATAAACTGTTAATATTTTTTTCTTTTACTATTTATGGCGACCTTTTTTAATCTGTTAATATTGGATTTATTTTGTTTATTTAATTATTTATTTTATCTAGGTTTTTTATTTGTTTGCAGAATTATGGAATATTTTTACGGGAACGAAATGCTGAATTATTTACATTATAAGAGCAACCGAATTCCTAATTTTTACTTGTGTTACATACATATTTGTAAAATATTCATGCTTAAGAAATATTTTTAAAATATGTTTTTAAAAACATATTTTTAAAAATCAGTAAACTGGGGTATCCTTTTCAAACAAATATTATTGAAAGTACTTATTGTTTTTCATTCGAAGTTGGAAAAATTGAATTTGCAAAGTTTAGAGGTTAACCAATTTTATTAAATGAAAAATTTATGTGTGAGGTGATAGCCATCATAAATATTATGTTAGCGTTACCCGTGGCCACGTTATTCTTATAATACTTGTTAAGTATAAGCGGGTTCAACTATTGTAATTCAGTTGCACACAAAATTAAAAATATCCATGGATGAAAAATTATTAAAAGTTCATTAAAAGGAGAAACATGAGATACAATTTTCGAATAAATTTCATTTGAAAACACTTTTTTCGCTTCGACAACGAAAAAAATGCTATTCTCAATTTTTAGAAATTACGAAAAATTCCCGTAGAAGCACAATTTATGGATTAGGCCATTGTCACCGTCAGCATGATTTCAGTGTTACTAACTAATCTGTTTTTGTTTTAAAATTTAGATAGATAGCCTGCTAACAAGAATTCCACAACTGTTACAATAAACTGTAAGCAAAACTGATGCGCCATTTTCTTTATTTTGTGTTGTGATTAAAATAATGCATTATTCTATTCTATCCGCCAAAGAAAACACGCATTTCGTTGTTTAAAGTTGAGGGATTTTACTATGGTTGCGACAAAGTAACATTATATTTCCTTTTTATATTTTTAATCCTTTATTGACGAAAATGCACAAAGCTTCTTTATTGTAATTGCCATGTTATTTCATTTTATTTTATTTTGGCTGAATTTCCACCATGTTTAATATGCGAAAACTGAATAATTCTGCTAGTTTTTTTTATAAAATAATTTAAAATCCGTTATATTCAAAACAATATATTAATATGAAATAAAATCTTTGTAAATAGAAAACGATACATAGTCATAATGTATCTTCAACATTTTAAATAAAAAATATTTTATATCTGACTATTGTGATAACAAATAGTCGGATCTAAAAAGGATAGCATCTGTTATTTTTCAGATTAAAGTATTTCAACTTAACTTATAAATGGAAAAACATCATGCACTTTAAAAAATGATATATGTAAAAGATTTCAGACAAGATATGATACATAAAATGTAATGGCATAGTATTTTGTAAATTGCTTTTAGTCTGAAAAGAAATACATTTTCCCTCTTTTTCGTAAAAAAATATATGATTTATAAAAGTGATAAAACGAATAGCATAAAAAAATAAGAAGTGATTTTTTTGTATTTTTTCAACTTTTTTATTTTATTTGTTTCTAAAAAATGACAAATTTAATTCTTTACTATACCGTGGTGTCACATCCAGCACATGTCCAAAAACATTTTCTTTATGTGCCATGAAATTTGTCAAATATGATCACTGTAACTAATCAACAAGTAAGAAAAATCATGCGTTAAGCAGAGATTATGAAGCAATTTCCAACGCTTCATGAAATCTTTAACAAAACTTCGTTATTTAGGCAAATAAGGATATGAAGCCAAATACGTATTCCAGTACTATTGAATAGCCCTGTATTTGATCTGTCAGCTAATATACATGCTATATAATGGGAAAATTTAGTTTAGCAAAAAATGCCTGGTAGCTTGAAATTTATCTTTCAGCAATTTATACTAATAGATGGAAACATACTTGAATACTTTGTTCAGCCTTGTAGTTTGCCTGGTATCTTTATTACACATCAATGTTAAGATAAAGCTTATTTTAAACTAATACAACATTATGAATTCTATTCATAGCAATATTCAATTTACTTATGAAACTGAAAATAATGGTTTTCTCCCATTTCTGGAAAGTTTTGTAACTCACACTGAAACTTGTTCCCCTACATCCGTCTATGGCAAAACCTTCATCCCTTTCATCTTTCGCACGCCATGCTCATTCTTATTACCCTCCTAGCTAAAAAATGACATCTTTTATACCTTTATAAATTGTGCCTTAAGTACGAGGGTTGATCCAAAAAAAAAAGTTTACAAGGCAAAGGAAAAAGTATTTATTAACAGTAGAAACAAGATACAAATGGCAATCAAGAGACACATCCGGCCTTTACTTTTCCACATAGTCGCCAAAACTGTTTAGGCATTTGTCAGAACGTTCGATCAACTTATTTATCCCGTCCTGGTAATAATCAGGGCCCTGCTCATTGAGCCATTTCTCGGCAGCTCTTTTCACTGCATCGTCTGAGGTGAACCGTGTTCCGGATAAGTTTCGCTTCAACGCCGGAAAAAGGAAATAGTCACTTAGAGCCAAATCGCAGCTGTATAGCGGGAAGATTCCAGACCTCCCACTTGAATCTTTGCAGCAATTCCTGAGTCTGGCGAGCTGTATGGGGCCTGGCATTGTCATGCAGACTGTGAATTTGTCTGTGAATTTCGGATGCCGCCACATTCTTGGCCCATAAGAATTGAATTACGGCTCGCACTTCTATGCGAGACCACTTTTCTAGACGTCGTGCCATTACTGTCGCTCTTAAGTGTCTGCGTACTGCCGCTACTTATTCGTAGAACCTCTTTAAGATTACGCCATTTGTCAACCACCCTGGGTGAAAATATTCGCTCCACAATTATTACATTTTAAATGCTTCTGCTTGTAAACTTTTTTTTTGGATCAACCTACGTATTTGCTCTGATTCTAAGTCATTTAATAGTGAAGTTCAATAAATTAAAGCCATTGCGATTGACAGAAGTTACAAGCTTTCTAGGATGGATATTACTCTTTTAAACTACAGTACCCCTGTTACTCAAACTCACCTCAATCTTCTACTCTATCTTAGCATTGTGTTATTCTTTTTCCTAAATCATACTTTACCTTTGATAAAGTTCTTAGACTTTAGGATATCAAAATAGTTTTTGCCCTTACCAATAAATTCACCCTCTCCAAAATCAAAAATCATCTAGAATTAGTCTATTCATGGGAATCTGCATTATTAATTACCAATGCTGACTATCCTATGTTGGCCAAAACAAACGTTTCTTAAAATTGCGTGTTAAACAATATAAACAATAGATTAAGAAACGAAAAACCAATAAATCCTCATTGCAAAATATCGCTTTAAGATAAATCATACTTTTGACTTCTGTTCGGTTAAAATAGTCTCTAAACCTACTTATATTTATGAACAACACTTTCACGAAACATTTAATATATTTTAAAATTTTGGCACTATTATTAATTGTGAATTTGCCATTTCCTCTTTATCAATTTTCAGGAAATATTACATAAATTCATCATTTTCTTCATTTTCTTCCTATGAACATTTCTGACTGCTTCGTTACCATTTTCCTATTGGATAGTACTTGCAGTCTTCTGTTTTTCTATAGGTTATTAAACCTTCATTTTGAATACCTCATTACTCCTATATATGTGAGCAATTTTTCGTATCCTTATCCCGGTCGGTAAGCTATATGCTACAGAAATTGGTATTTGTATATATTAATATTATTGTTGCTTTTAAGTTGCTAAATTTACATTTTTATTAGGGGTGTAAGTGTATACAAAATTTTCTTCAAGAATAATCTTACTGTTAGATTTAAAGATTTATCGGCAATTTTTTTTAACTTTTCCTACCTGATGTGCTTAACTTTTCAAGCCTTACGTATAACTAATCTCTCTCAATATACTCATCAGCTTGTTTTGGTCATTGCTGTATTAGTAGTTCTTATTCGTGACGAATTATTTTAAATAATTAAAGGGAAAATATATACATTTTTGAAAACTGCATGTATAATTTAGTAATTTTATAAAATACCAAGGTTTTTCATGAGGTAACTAACCAAGTCCATTAAAGTGTGTAAAATTTTTGATTTCTATGATTTAACTAATTATTCAACAGAATAAAAATTGCGTAATAATTATAGTAAATAAAATATTTGACACTAAAACAAATTCCTTCCGGCAGCTTCGAGAGGAAGAGGTAGCTTTCATATACTTATTTATTTATTTATTTATTTTAATTTAAGTTATATTATTCGAAAATACGAAGCTCAAATTAGTGGAACCCGATTATATAAAATTGAATAGGGGGAACTAGGGCACATTGATACACGGAGCACATTGATACATCCCCTCTACTGCTTACAGGGTCATTAGCGGAAGTTTCACAACAGCTCCAAAAAATGATGCTAATGCACTCAACTACATACAGAAAGTCTTGGAATAATTCAGTTCTTTGATGAAATGGGATGGGTGATTTATTGTTTTTGTAGCTCAAAAATAAAATTGAATTGTACAATTGAAATGTTATTATACAACTGTTCCAGTATTTTGAACCAAAAATAATACTCTCCCAGGCAACTAAAGTTACTATTTATTAGTTCCCCTTTCTTCACTGTGAGATAAATTATGAAGTGTTGGATTTGAGACTCATTTTATTCAAAATGGTTATATGGGGCACATTGATACAGTCTATCTCGGGGCACATTGATGCAACTTAAATCCTTTACTAGTTCATTTTTTCATTACCTTTTGCTTTTTTTACCCTATACTATTTAATCCAACCATTTTTCGCAAAAAAATCTAATATTAGTTTTAGTTGAAATGAAATAGCTCTAATCTCTTTTTATTAGAACATTTTATAGTATTTTTGCAAACAGAAGATGTACGAAGTTACCCAACATCTAGTTCTAGTAGAACTATTAAATGAAAAGGACGGCATCTTGGAAAATCTCCAATTTACATCAATTCTCCAGAAAAAAAAAGTATTTTCGACTTGAGAAATGTTAAGTAAGAGAAACAAGCTGCAGAACAGCGCAGAATAATTATGTAAGAAAAATAATTTTTAATATAATTGTCTTTTATTTTCTGTTTATAAACCGATTTATAAACATAAAACCTGGCAATATTTTCATCTTTCCTGAGAAAGAAGATAATGATGGGGTTGATATGCCACATATGACTAAGTTACCACAGCCATCAGACAAGGAACAGCCAGAACATCAGGTCATTATACATTTCATTTTGATTGCTTTAATATTGCTTACAAATAAATTGTGGGTGATTTCAATTTCTATACATAAATATAAAATGGTTTGATAACTATTCATCTATTAAAAATATGCATTTGTATTATTTTGTCTCCGTTTTTCCCAGACGTATCAAAGTGCCCCATGAGGTATATGAATCTGCCCCGTGTTCGGGCACATTGATGCAAATGACTTTTTTGATCTTTCTAAAATTACATGCAAAAATAATATATAAAACAACGATTGTACATTTTTAAAATACACTACACAAGTTTTGCTGACATCACATGGAAAAACAACTTGAAATTTCAGCTTTCTGGACACCGAAAAAATTCCTGGAAAAAAGCTGTATCAATGTGCCCCAGTTCCCCCTACTAGTTTTTATCAATACTGAATATTAATGGGACTTTTTAGAAATTAGTCATTTTTTATTCAACTTGGTTTAGTTTAAAGTGATTTATAGAGTCACCAAACTCTACAATATCATGAAGAGTATGCCATTTTAAAGCAATATGATGGATAAAACAAACCAATGAGCTTGATCGAAATCTTAATTCATGTGAACAGGGACACTCACATTGAAATCGATCAATTTATACTAGTGCTGTCTAATTTATATGAGTGCTGTCTGAGTGCAAATTGATTTTTTAAAAAATTTCACTCACATTACAAATTCATAATGCTATATCTCAGGCGTTTTTTTAAGGTAAAGACAAAGCAAAAAATACTCCGGAATTCATTATTAAGATAAATACTTTAGAAAGAATCTATTTTCAATTTTTAATTTTTTGTTTGTACATTATTATACATTTAAAAGATTTTTGACAAACTTAATTGGCCGTTATTTTGAAACAAGATTTCGATGAAGTTGGCGAGTGAACTCGGTCAAGACATTGGTATGTACTATGTACACACGGAGTTATATCCAAATCAGTTTACAAATATGCGTATTATCGCCTGACAAATTATAGACCGTTTCAAAATGTCAACCACACTGGAAATGGAAAATGCTATAACTCAGCCATTTTTCAAAATATAGATGAAAAAAAAAATGCTCTGGAATCTTTTTATCAAGGTAAAACATACACACACACACACAAATATTTTTCAAGTTCTTATTTTTTGCACCTAATTTTTAAATTTAATTTAAAAAAATAATATTCCGCCATTTTGAAACAAGATGGCAGATGGAACTGGCCAACGAACTCGGTCTAGTACTATGTACGAACCAAGTTTCATCCAAATCGGTTTATAAATACGCGTCTCCTCACGTGACGAAAATCAGATCATTTCAAAATATGAGCAACACTAGAAATTAAAAGTGCTATAATTCAGCCATTTTTTAAGGTAGAAATGAAGCAAAAATACTCTGGAATTTTTGTATCAAGGTCAAGTGCATTAAAGAGAAATCTTTTTCAATTTCTCACTTTTTTGTACCTAATTTTTAATTTAATTTTTTTTTAAATTTAAATGGCTGCCACTTTGAAAAAAATGGCGGATGGAGCTTACTAACGAACTTGGTCCAGACCATATTATGTACTATGTACATACCAAGATACATCCAAATCGATTCATACATACGCGTGTTATCACGTGACAAAAATCATATCGTTTCAAAATGTCAGCCATAAGAGATATTCAAAGTGCTATAACTCAATCATTTTTTAAGATATAGACAAAATAAAAAGTGTTCTGGAATTGTTGTTTTAAGTTTTAGCACATGAAATAAAATATTTTTCAACTTTGCATTTAATTTTAATTTAATTTTTTTTTATTTAAATGGCTGCCATTTTTAAACAAGATGGCGGATGATGCTGATGAACGAACTTAGTCTAGACATCTTTATGTACTAGGGGGAACTGGGGTACATTGATACAGTTTTTTTCTAAGATTTTTTTTGGTGTCAAGAAAGTAGAAAATTCAAGTTTTTTTTCCATGAGGTGACAGCAAAACTTGTGTAGTATGTTATAAAAATGTACAATCATTGTTTTATATAGTATTTTTGCATGTAATTTTAAAAAAATAAAAAAAAGTCATTTGTATCAATGTGCCCCATCCCCGGGGCAGATTGATACGTTTGAGAAAAATGACGACAAAATAATACCAATGCATATTTTTCATAGAAAATGAATTGGAAAACCATTTTATATTTATTTATAAAAATTCAAATCACCCACAATTTATTTTTAAGCAATATTAAAACAATCAAAATTAAATATATTATGACCTGATGTTCTGGCTGTTTCTTGTCTGATTGTTGGCTGTGGTAACTTTGTCATATCTAGCACTTCAACCCCAGCATTATCTTCTTTCTTAAGAAAGATGAAAAAATTACCAGTTTTTCTGTTTATAAATAGGTTCATAAACCGAAAATAAAGGATAATTATATTAAAAATTTTGTTTATAATATAAGTATCATTTTCTGTTCTGCAGTTTGTTTCTCTTACTTAACATTTCGCATGTCGAAAATACTTTTTTCTTTGGAGAATCGATATAAATTCGAGATTTATATAGACGCCAGAATGGCGTCCTTTTCTTTTATTAGTTCTACTAGCACTAGATGCTGGGTAAGTTCCTACGTCTTCTGTTTTCAAAAATACTATAAAATGTTCTAATATAAAGAAATTAGAGCTATTTCACTTCAATAAAAACTAATATTAGAAATTTTTCGTGAAAAAAAGGTTGGATTAAGGAGTGTATGGTAAAAAAAATAATAAAAGATAATGAAAATATGAACTATTAAAGGATTTTGGCTGTATCAATGTGCCCCGTCATAGACTGTATCAATGTGCCCCATACAGCAATTTTGAATAAAATGAGTCTCAAATCCAACACTTCACAATATATCTAACGATAAATAATGAAGAACTGATAAAGAGTAGCTGTACTTACCAGGGAGAGTATTCATTTTGGTTGAAAATACTGGAACAGTTATATAATAGCATTTCAATTGTACAACTCATATTTACTTTTGAACAACAAAAACAATAAATCACCCGTCCCATTTCAGCAAACTACTGAATCATTCCAAGATTTTCTGTATGTAGTTGAATACACTAGCATCATCTTTTGGAGCTGTTGTGAAACTTCCTGTAATGACCCTGTGAGCGGTAGAGGGGGTGTATCAATGTGCCCCATGTATCAATGTACCCCAGTTCCCCCTATGTGAATACCTAGTTTCATTCAAATCGGTTTATAAATACGATAGTTACAGCATGACAAATATCATATATATATATATATATCTCAATATATATATAGTTATATATATATATATATATATATATATAATCATAAAAACTCATAAAAAATTCATAAACTTATTGGATTCACTTTAATTTATCAATCTTTATTTTCATGTTAAAAATGGCATTTAATGATTTGCAATTTATAACTGTTTTTATAGTCTATTAAACTTCTACATATTTGTTTGTGAAGGCCCATTAAGATAAAATGTATTCCACTTAAATATTAAATTTAAATTCATGTATTTCAGCTAATCAGTGACTGTGCTGCAACTATATGAGTCGTTTAGAGAATACGTTGTCTATATTTTGATATTGTCTTCAGTTTTTTGGAGTTGTGTTAAATTTGTTACAAAATATTATATATATATACATATATATATATATATATATATATATATATATATATACATATATATATAGGAGATATGTTTAAAAAACACAAATATAGTGATATGTATATTCTTTGTGCATCAACTCAAAATCTAAATATTCATCACTTATTCTGCAATAAATTATTCATAATTTCATTAATTCTTTAGTTTTCAATGGCACTTTAAATCACCATAAAAATAACTTGTTCTAAGATTCATTTGGTACATTGATTATAATAATACAATTTAATATGAATTATACTTTCTTTACAGTATCGATTGCAAAAATCAAAAATATTTCTAAAAGAATGATTTATTTTAAATTTTCATGTTTTTAGATATTTTGGCGTTGAAAGAAAAGAGCTAGGTGGGGGCAGTTTAAGTTTAAAAATATTTCTATATTCCAATTGTAAGAGCATTATATTTGTATATTTCTTGATTCTATAAAATACAAAAAATAAAATTTGATTGGAGTTTTGATGGTTACACAGAATCCTTATACATTCGAATTTAATAAATTTTATTTAGCAAAATTCTTCTAAAATTTATTAAGTGATGGTATAAATCTTCTAATGTAGCTTCAATTATTCATAAAAAATACTTTGGAAAATGAAAGTTTCACAAATTCATAATTGGGAAAATAAAGGATTAAAACCCCAACATACTGTAGTAAACTTCGCAGTGATTAATTGATTTACATAATGATATTGTAAAAAATCTATATAAGTTAACTACATACAGAATTTTTAAAAGTCTGTTATAAGTGTCCTACATTTTAAACTATATATTAAGATTTGCAAGAATAACGGAACACTATTTTTCCTTTTTTTAAAAATCACAAAAGTTTGATTTGCTAGGTAGTGGCAGTTTCAAACATTTAACTGACAGCAAGAAAATTTAGACAGATTTTGTATGCTGAGAGAAAATGAAAAATTCATCTAAATGGCAAGAATCTTGGAAGTTACTTTAAAACGTTGGTCAATATTAAATTTTATTCTTTGAAAATATATGAATTTTTTTAAGTACATTGAAGTTATTGTTTAATAAATATAAATATTATAATATGAAAAAGAAACCCATGTTATACATGGATAATAATCTATATTGCATGATTAAGAGATTTTAATCTAGTGCAGTAATGAATTGTTTGTTATATAGCCAAACGCAAAGTTGGTTCCTGGACGGGCATAATCAGTATTATATACTAATCTTTTTATATATTTTTAATATATTATTTATTGTACAAGAACTGCTATTTATTTACTTTATTTTTTAAGACTGCATATATCAACACTTTAGTAAAGAATGAAACCAATTTGATATAATTTTATATGTACTTCTGATATTCTTGTAACATAAAATCAGAACTTTTCCTCCCTATTTATTACATACGTTTTTAATTTACAGTTTTATGACTGTTAGATATATATACAAGCTTTTGATCGTTTGATTTTTAACAAGGTCAACTAATCATTCATATATATATATATATATATATATATATATATATATATATATATATATATATATATATGTTAAGCTGATATAACAAGCTGAAAATATGGTTAAATAACTTATCTAAAATTTATAGTCAAAAGATCGAACCTATCCAGAGTGCTTTTGAATTTGACTGACAAATTTAGAGAAGTTGTTGTGGTTATTTAACTGTATTAACATGTGACTGGTAAAATATCTATGTATGATCATTTGATTTTATTATAGATTTTTTAGTATATGCTTATAAAATATGCAAGATGTTACCGAATATAGGTGACAAAATCATAGGCATCAAGAGAATGAAAATTCTTTAGGGAACATGGTGTGGTTTCAAGTAACACTGAATGAGAGAAAATTACAAAAACAGTTTTGAAGTGTGTGTTGAGTAGAGCAATTAAATAGGAAAACATTTTTGTAATCTAAGCAGGAATACAATTCATTACAATTCGACATCAGAAAGAACATGACAAGGCATTTTTATAGGTATTGTTCAAAATTAAGAGTGCAAATGTCATTGCGCAGCAATCCTTTTGTATATGTCGGCTGTGCAATTATCTTTGTGAGCTCAATTTCAAACAATTCCTATAAAAATTCCTCGTCATGTCCTTGTGGTGTCAAACTGTAATGGATTGTAATCCTGCTTAGGTCAAATAAATGTTTGTCTGCTTATTATTTGTTCCACTCAATGTAAGATCCTTCATAACTACTTTTGTGAATTTCTCTCAATGTGGCATGCAGCCATCAGATGTTCTATGGCAATTGATAACTACCATCACCCCTCTGAATTCGCCGATCAAATTCAAAAACACCTTACATTTTTTATGATCATATATTAATAAAACCAATGCAATCAAATGACCGTACATACATATTTTACTGTCATATGTTAATAAAATCATAATACGGTCAGAAACCCATATCGTGTATACTTCACGGCCAAATGACCATCCTATACAAATACATTCAAATGATCATTATATATAATTAAGGTCAAATGACCATTTCATACAATTACGGTCAAATGACCATTTCATACAATTACGGTCAAATAATCATTTTACACAATTACGGTCAAATGACCATTTCATCGAGTTACGGTCAAACGACCATTTTATATAACTACGGTCAAATGACCATATATATGTATTTTTACGGTTATATGACAATATAAGGTGGTCTGGTGTAATAACGCCAGGCAGGGTAATAACGCCAAGCGCTAATATTTTGCATAATTATGAAATAATCTGGTAAATGACACCCATGTTCTCTGCGCAGAAGGGTTTTGAGTCATATAAATCAAAAAACAGCTTCAAGTTAATTTGTTTCATTTTTAGGTCTTATTGCTTTTACAAGCAACTAAAATTAACGCTTGGTCTAAAATTTGCGAGATACGTTTTGTGATGTGAAGACTATTTTTTTATACGGAAATACTTTGTTAATTACATAAATTTGTAGTATATTTCATGGATTTTCAAAATATTGTTAAAGATTTTGGATATGTTCTCGAGATAATTTGTAATTAAAAATGTACAGCGCAATAACTATAACGGGGTAATAACGCCAATCCTTGGCATTAATACCCCGGTTGATTCCCTACAGTGGCCGAAATACATCCTAAATACTGATTCAAACTATGCACAGTTAAAACGGTGCAATGTTTCTAATAATTCTATTTAAGCGATCCTTTTTAAGCAAAAAGAAGCTCACGATCTGATATTCTTTTGCCTCATCTTCCCCCCCCCCCCACACCACAACTGTATTTTTCTTACACTTTCATAAAAAATTGAACATTTTCAATAGCTTAGAATGCAATTTGTCAATTTCTAAGTTTGCAGAGTTTGTATTTTTAGAATTGGGCAATCTACATGCAATTATTCCATCTTATTCATAGTTTTGTTTGCATGGCGTTATTAACCATATAGGTGGGTAATAACGCCAAATAGCATTGGTCAACACGCCATTACGTTTTATGAATACATATCTGTTAAATTATTTTTTATATAGATAGTCAATGAGTTGCTGTATCAAATCATATATTTGTTTGAAAAATACAAACTAAAATTGAGCTGTGAAAATTGCTAGAACCTTAACGTGGCGTTATTATTCCAGGGTACCTTATATGAGGACCCCAGAAGCCAAGGGGTATAAGTGACAAAAATGGAAAATATAAACTAAATACTCAGACGACCTAAAAATATGCTTTTTTCATTTCAGGTAAAGAAATATAAGTAATTTTCTTATTATTTGCTGAGTTAAAGAGGCAAACCACTTTTTTCGAAAAACAAACAATATTGAATAATTATACATTTAAAGAAAATTGTACTTTATTTTTTAACAGTTATTGAAATAAAAGTTTAAAGACCAGAATGCAACAAGCAGAAATTTCCTATTTCAATTCACTCAATTGTTATTGATGTTCCAATTTAACATCAATTATCTTTAAACTCACTTTACTCCAAATCGAAATTTTGTCACTTGTACCCCTTGGCTTCTGGGGTCCTCATATGCAATACGGTTAAGTAACTGTTATCTCGAAATACGGTCAAAATGCCGGACAGAATGCTGCCGTTCAAATGACCGTTTTCTGACGATGAAATTTTTAACAGTGAACACTTCATAAAATCTTTTACAAAACTTCGTTATTTAGGGAAATCAGGTTACTGTATATAGCGAAATATGTATTCCAATACTTTTGAATAGACCTGTATTTCATCTGTCGGTTGATATATGAACTATACAATGAGAAAATTTAGTTTAGCAAAAAAAAAAAAAAAGCCTAGCAGTTTCAAATTTCTCTTTCAGCAATTTATACTAATGGATGGAAAAATACTTTAATACTTTTGTTCAGTCCTGTAGTTTACCTTCTACCTTTATCACACGTCAGTATTAAGACAAAATTTATTTTTAACTAAAACACTCTTAAAACTACTAAAATCACATTCTCAGAAAAATATAATTCATACGCGTCCATGTATTCAATTCTTTCCGTGGCCCTGTATATCATTTTACCTATATTCTGGAAAGGTATAGGTAAATTTCTATCATTTACCTATATTCATTTCTTAGTAAATTGAACGCAATTCAGCGTAAAAATGCATAGCTTATTTAAAAATAATCTTTAAGTAATTTAAGTTTATATTTAGGAACATTTGCGACCTCTTTTAGCCCTGTATATCAACTATAACATTTATACACCACATATAATGTGCATAGATTTAATGAAACTTAAACGCTGATATCATACTTAAAATGCATTTCATTTATTCATCAGCCATCAACAAATACATTTACAGTAGCTCGGAAAGAATATACTATTTGAAATCTTTTGTGTGTCTCTGTATATGCTATGTACTTCATATTATGCATGACTGTATCGTATAATTGATACTAAGCAGCAGCTATATATATCAATTCTATTATGTATGAAATAGTTTTATATAATTAAAATGTCATACACGATTTTTCCCTTCTACCATTAAGTAATGATATTCTTTTGTGTGGCCCCGTAAATGAATAACCGCATTTTTTTACAAAATACATATTTTAGTGCATCTAGTAAATGCATATAAATTTTTATATGTTTGACAGGATGTAACACCTTTAAAATTCATTTGGAACGATTTTTTCAGATAGGCCGTAATATAACGGTAAATTTTTGACTACCACTGTAAATAAACTAATCATTGCAGAAGCTTCGTTTTCATTAGGGTTCGTGCTAGGATAAATGTCAATAACATCCAAACATTTTATGGCAATCCGAGTACATTTACGACAGTTAGAGGGCAGACAGACGGACAGGCAAACCGAATGCATGAGCATTTTTCAACTTTATTGGAAAGTGCTAATAAAAATTGAATATTTAATATAATATTTTTATATCATTTAAACAGTAATACAAAATAACAGAATACCATACGACAATAAAAAAAATACTAGGACTTCCCTGAGAGGGAAGCAATATCGCTTCCCTCTCAGGGAATATTGGCTCTGAGCGATATTGCTGAAAACACACATTTAATAACTTGCGATAAGTAAAGAAAATGAGATGTTACCTTTAATTGGTCATTCATTGTGATAAAATATGATGAAAATAAGCACATTGAATCATAGAATTACAAAATCTTATATATAAAGTTGCATACACTATTTTTATCATACACCGCATATCTATAAATGACCATTTAGTCATTTTTTTTCTTTCTTTAATCATTTACTTTTTTTAAACTCATTTAAATCAAATAATATCATACCGCTCATCTTTATATTATATTTTTTTAAAAATGTGTTTTATTAATTAAGGCCAAACTACGCTTCTTTGCTCGAGATGAAATTTGCCAAAAGGTCTGCCTTTTTACTTACCCATCATATCTAGTATAGGATAAATATTTCAGTCGTTTTGAAAATCGAAAAAACATTTGATGGTTTTACACGTGTCAGATACTAGAGATTCCCAAAAACACATTTTTAGAAAAAAAAAATGCAGTCAGTTCGTTTGTCTCTTTGTATGTAACCGTTCCATCTCCCAACAAATTGAGATAGAAACATGAAACTTTGCATGTTCTTAGTATGTAAGAACGGGACGAAGCCTATTTAATATCAAAAACCTCGATTATCCGGTACTATTTTTTTCGGACTCTTGAGAACTTCGTTCTGATGAAAGGCACATCAAATTTTTTGAAATGTTTTATTTAAAGGCAATAAAATGACATAAATTTTGCATAAAGTACGAAATTGATCGGATTTTTAGTGGCCGAGACATATGTAATCCTGTTTCCCACATTCTTCGTTTTTTCATGACCCTGTATTTCAGTCAAATTTCAATTCAAAGATGTATTTTAATTGGAAATGAGACGCTTAATCCGAGGTGGTAACTTGTTAGTTAATATGATTATTACTTTTGGAGTTATTAGGATGTTTCTTTTACGCAATCCGGTACTACTTGAATATTTTGGCTTTCTATACAATTTGTCGAAATTGGCTCATCAGCAATTCATTAATAGAGCATTACTCTGTATATCAAAACTTTTTAAATATGCGTTTAATTTTTATTTTGGAATTGCAATGCATTTTATAAATAGTTTACATGCGTTTTATTTTCATATTTCATATTATGCATATCCATGATGGGTAAGTATTACGGTGGTCCCCCAACGACTAGTTATTAGAAAAAATTATATTTGTATGGATAACTCAAAAGTTAATTATTAATTAAAAATATTTTGATTAAACTTCATTAATTCACTGCACTGGTAAAAATTATACTTAAAACAAGAAAAGTTGAAAACGTTCTTACACGTTTACATCTTAAAAGTAATCACTATGCCATATTACAGCCTTACGCTCTATCAAACTCTGATGTTAGTGGCACAAACATAAAATATAGCTTATGCCGGATCAAGTGCTGTCACCATCAAATCGCAATGCATCACATTTGAAATTGTTTTTTGTTGCTTGAGATTCCATACAAACTTAAAAGCGGCATCGCAGACAATCACATCATCAAGTTCATGGATGAAAATCTCGGATTACTTAAATTTCAGTTCGTATATTAAAACGCAGTACGTCGTCCAAAGTGACATCTTGGTGCAAAACACCTAAAAACCTGATTTTAGCGGTTGAGTCATATGTTACCTATTATGTTTTGGTCCTCCATGTTTTCACACTTTTTGGTACAACGGTAACCATACTCATATGTTTGCCGTTGTGCTGACCTGCCCCCCAAAATATGAAAACATAGAGCATTAGCAAATATAACGATAGACCTCTAAATCAACTGTTAAAATCGGGTTTTCAGGTGTTTTGCATCAAGATATGAATTGGCCGACGTACTGCGTTTTAATAGGCGTATCGAGATTTAAATAATCCTAGATTTTCATCTGTAAACTCGATGCGGCGATTGTCTGTGTTGCCCCCTCTCAGTGTAGTATAAATCTTACTTTACAAAGTCCATAGAATGCTTTTTGCTCAATTTACATTTTTAAATTCTGCATCTTTTTGAAACTGTTCTTAAAAAGCATTTATATCAAAAAGTTTATATATATATAAAGGGATTTTAATGTCCCAAATTTTAATTTTCTATGTTTAACAGTTGTGTAGAAATGATAATTTAGTACATTTTTCTTGTGTCACCATTTTAATTTTAGATTCTTTTTTTTTCAAAAGCTGCTAGGGAGCATTTACATATTACAAGTATCTACAATTGAAAATTTCAAGTTTCTAGCCCTTTAATATCACAAAAATAGCATTTTTAGAGCATTTGTGCTCCCCTGCGTTACTAGCAACGACATAAAATAACTAGTTTGTTGGGATAGGGACAGTCATTTTCGGTTTGCTACCATTAGTTTTGAGCTGGTTTCGATAGTTCCAGGATTCCCCGTAGGAACAAACAAACAAAAAAAAAACTAAACAGTCTACCCCCCCCCCCCAAAAAAAAAACATCAATTCTTTATAAGTTTAGAATAGATAAAAATATTCTTTACTGATATGGATTACGGACATCAGCAAAATCACTACCTTTATACGAGTATATTCGCTATAATTTTTATTAATACTTTATGTTTTCAGTTGTACAATAAACAAAGGAATCTGTATAATTTAAACGCAATATACTTTCGTCTTTTTTCTAATAATAGTTTTAGATTTGAATTTATGCTTAAAAAAATACTTTATTTGTGCACATTATTAAATATTAAAAGGAATTGGAAATTTTTCACGCTAGCGTAGGATTTGAATAATGTAAAATCGAATGACAAAAGGTGTAACATAATCATCGGGAAACTGAATGAAAAAAATTTAAATAGATAAACACTATATTTTGTTCGGTATATAATAAATTACATTTGATATAAATACGCGCAGATGTGATTTTGGAAAATGTCATCTTTGGTTTAAAAGATAGTTAAAAAAAATTCAGTGTATAGTAATAGTTAATATAATAAGGGTTTTTCGGTTTAATATAAAATTGGCTTCATTTGTATTTAAATAAATAACTTTCCGCTTTATGGATCTTGATATACAATATAATGATTTTATGGATGTAGTTATAATTTTAAACACAAAATAATGTCATAACGCTACAAAGTATATTGTACAACTGCTGGAAAATTTCTAAATAAAATACGATAATACTCATTTTTGTAACAATATGTGATAAACCATAGTGTTTTAAATTTAATTTATTTTATTTTTAAAATTCCGCATTTAATATAGTTTGATTTTTGGAATGATAATTCAATAAAAAGTTGGAAAAAATATCATTTTAAAACATTTAATTTTCCGCAACATATTTGCACATATAAATCAAATATAAATAGATATTATATATATTATTTGCTGATTATATTTGTTGAATTTATTCTAGAGACCTGAATTACTAATCCCTGATTTCTAATCCCAATATATGAATGCCGTCCTCTCACAATACCTTAAGAAATATGTAATAAGAAATAAGAAGCTAAAAATTAAGAAATTCATTAAACTTATAATAAGAAACTTATTAATATAGACATGCATTGAATAAATAAAAAGACGGCAAATTTTACCGAGGTAAATGTATGGCAGCTAAGATATGTGTGAAACTGTTAACATTATTGAAAAAGCAAGTGATATCAACCGTAAAGAAGCATATGTAAGCCTATAAAGTTGACAAATAGAAACATAGTCGGACTCGGTTGATACGCGATAAAGCTTAATACGCACATTTTTCCTATCGCTTAAACATTTCCCATAAGACTATTGAATTTAATTCATATATGGGTGATTATTAAAATAGGGGACAGTTTATGTCTTTCGGCATACAAAAAAATTGAGAGGTTTTCTGTCATGTTTTTATATTTAGATATGTTTGTCTTAATATTATTCATTATTTGCACTCAAGAATTACTCACTTTTTAGTTAAAAACACCTTAAAATAACACAATAAATGTTCAAAATGTCATTAGCATGGATGTCCACAGCAGCTGTGCCTTGTATATACTATCTTTTTCAAGAGTAAATATCATGTTTATAAAATAAAACAAATGTTATTCTTTCTTTAAATTAATCAATGAGAGGATTTATCCAATAAATTTCTTTTAAAAAATAAAATTATAGTATATAAAAAAAGGATTAAAGTTTGTCCTCCATATTCTATTTTCAAAACAAGGTTATACTATAACAGCTGGTTATTAATCAAAATTTCATTTTCACATATGATAGTAGTTTGAAAATATAAAGTTTCTCCAAGGCAACAAGTAGCCATTTTATCCCAACCTGAAAATAGAAGCATGTATTTTATTTTAAGAATTGAAGATGAATATTAGGGGCGTACATCAATTGTATGTCATTAGAATAGATAATAATTTTCATGCTTATTTTATAATTAAAATTTTTATTTTACTTATTTGCATAGGACTTTTGTGTTTTAAAAAGCCCCAGAAAGGACTATTGCATTGTGATTATATTATGGCTCATAATCTTATTTAAATTAAAATTTGTCATTAGCATGGACAAATATCAGTGTCATTAGCATGGTTTTTCTGTCCATGCTAAAGACTCCTATGTGCATAAATGTAACCATTGCTTATATTGTATCTTTTATAAAGTTTAATTTTACATATAAATTTAGGTATTACATTTATTATCCCTAAAATATGCATTAAATCCGTCAGAAAATCACTAAGACAGCTTCTTACATTCTTAGTGTCAGAATGTTGCTGATGTAAACAAAGTTTGTTCTTTGGTAATGTATTTATTCTCCTTATATGTATATATGTAAAAATGGAAACCATTTGCTGAAAAGGAAGGCTAATAAATATAGAAAAAATATTTAAACAGGAAGAAAATAAAAATTTCTTAATATATTTATTCCATGCAATTTGTTTTGTCATTAGAATGGGTCAAAAAATACTAATTATTTTTTTAAGCTAATTTTTAAATATTTAGCTCTGCTGACAACATGTAAAGTATACCTAATACTATATTAACAACACCTATTTTTTTTCAGAAATTTTGCTAACAATAATTTTTTTAAGATTTCACTTTTGAAATTGTCCCCTATTTTGAGAATTACTCATATATATATATGGTTGCTTTTATCTCACTCAAGAAGCAATTGAATGCTGGTCCATTGGAGGAAAAAAGTTGAACTTGACGCGGGTTCATGGAACAAGATGTTAACGTCATCTCTTTTCACCAGTATTGCCAATTTAGCCCTTTTTTAAATCAGGTGAAAAAGGCTATTTCCGAAGGGTATTATTAAAGTTTTGTAATAATGAACTAAAATTAAGGTGAACAGTACTAATCGCAAATAATGGTAGACATTTTTTTAAAATATGATCTCGCGTACTTAAAATGTTAGCCACTCGCTTCGTATATGATTTCACTGTAGTGGACAGAGATAGACGCATGAAGATAACTCAGATATTCCTCATAAAATTAGTATGGTTAGATATGATTATGCTTACTGTTAGTGAGTGTGCAAACAAATGTAAACATCCCTTGAGAACAAATGCAAAAAATTCTCAACAAATTATCGTAGAAGAAAGTTACTGGTACTGAACGATTGGAAATAAAGTCTTCTTTTAAATGATGTATAAAAACTTGCTTAGAGGTCCACCTAGATACTTAAACGAATCCTAACTCTGTTGTTTTCTACAGGAGTATTCAAATATGACAGCACAAATAAACTCTACACTCTTCAATTAGACTTAAAAAAAATCATGCAGTTCGTACGATAAGTGTCCGATAAATTATTTATTTTAAAACAAGCCTATTTTAGGGCCTGTAACCAAATTTGGTACGCTATTGTTAACCAAGAGAGCCACCTTCTTCATCAAGGCATTTTAGGTGGCGATCAAGCAGCCATTAAATACTGCTATAGGAATCGACATTTCTAGACACTTAAATCGTAGACAACTCCTTATACCGTCACTTTTCCGTTTTTAAAGCATGCTTTGAAAATTACTTAGAGGAAAAAATAGAAATTTTGTATCTTCATAAAGCAGGACTTGATAAATATAGATCTTCAAAAAATTGTAGGTTCAGTTCATATTTTTTTTCGAATATTAATTTAATAATGCATATCATAAAATAACAAAAATTGCAAATTCAAAATATTTATGTTTGGGTATTTTAGTATTATACCTAAATAAAGAATTAACACATTAGGTGTATAATTTCAGCAGCAGATATTAATAAAAATATGAAAATTTAATTTAAAATCAGAGACACAAAATTTTGAATGTTTATAATTCAAACACTTATCATTCACATGACTTGATATTTGCCATCAAGACATAGTTTTAACTCAAAATTTGAAATATTTTGTTAAAATTGGGTATTTCTATTGAAAAAAATGAAGATTGGGTTTATTTCAATATGTAAATACCCCCGGAACAAGTTTTATGAACATAATTTAAAAGTAGACTCTATTTCCAAATGTTTCGCATTAGTATCTTTCTTGTACGATAAATTGTTAAAGGGTTAACAGGGAATGCTTTTTTTCCCCTAGGCTGTACGTTATTATGTGTTATAATGCATATAAGAGCGAGAAAAAAAGCGTGAAAAATGAAACTCATAAACATTAGACAAACACAACTGCGGTTTTATAATTCTTTTAAATTTTAGATGTTTTCTTTACATTTTCCTATGCAAAAAATATTTTTACGCTTATTTTATTAAAGATTGTTTTCCCTTATATTATATCTTTTTCTTTTTTAGCTTTTTTATCTGTGTTTTATAATAAATATTTTAGGAGGAAAAAGGAAAAAATGAAACTTGTAAACATTAAACAAACCCAACTGAGGTTTTTTTTTATAATTCTTTTAAATTTTAGATTTTCTTTTTTAACTTTTACCTATGTGGACAATATTTTAACACTTATACTTAATAAGTATGTTATTTTTCTTATTTCAAATGTGAAAGACAGATTATAGCAGTACTCATTATCACAAGCATTAAATATGACTTTAAGGCCCCTGTCCTCACTCGAGGAAACGCTCGCGAGCCAATGCTATTCCTATGGGAAAGCATTTTTCTAATAACTCTTTCGTATTTTGACATTTTTAAATATTTTTTGTTGCATTGGATAGCTGAGGTGCATGCCGATTGCGCACCTTTTTTACTTTTTCGATTTTGGTTGGAGATATATTTTTTAAAAAGCACTTTCAGTTTCGAAACCGGTTTTGAAAGTGAAACTAACTTTGTATAAAATATCTGCAACCAAAATCGAAAAAGTAAAAAAGGTGCGCTGTCGGAATGCACCTCAGCTATCCAATGCAAAAAAACTATTCAAAAATGTCAAAATGCGAAAGAGTTATTAGAAAAATGCTTCCCCATAGGTATAGCAATAGCTCGCGAGCGTTTCCTTGAGTGAGGACAGGGGCCTTAACTCTCTGCACTCATATGCCAAGGGCAGTCTCGTGAACGAAAACTTTCTTTGCAAAATTTTTTTAAAATATAATACAATATGCCTTATTTAATTACAGCATTTTTAAAAAATTCTATAATTGGAAATAACTTCTTTTGAAAAAGATGACAATCCAATCAAATAAAACTAGCGTAAGAAACGTTGGAGTAAAAAGGGTTAATAACTGGATTGTGCTTCAAAGATTTAATATTTTTTCATTCGCTTAAGAAAAAAATATCCTACGGAATTATTATTTTTTGTTGTTTCATTTATATATTTATATATTTATTTATTTTATAACATATTAATCGAAAATAAGGCTACGTTGAAATATATATGTATTGTCAATTACAATTTGAGTCGGTCCTGTAAATGGTAACAATGAGTTAAACGTGAATGCAATTAAACATTAATCCAAATCTAGTTAAAATACACATTTTTTGACCGCATACATTTAGGAGAGACTGAGACACGTGTGTGCATGGGGGAGATGTGAACATCACAATTTTTTTGCTAGTTCTTACGTATTGTTTTATTTGAAAAAAATTGCCAATAATGACAGGATATATAGACATATATGATAGAAATTTTTTTAAAGCTATTTTAAATTTTGTTTGTATTTAGTAGTCAAAACATTGTTTAAAGATCTCAAAAATAAAATCTTACTTCCAACTTGCTAAGAAGACAACTCTATTCATTTATTCATTTATTTAAAATTTAATTTTTAAGGTACAATATGAATACTAATAAATATTTTTTATTAAAAAAAAGTTCTTGACAAAATAAGAAATTATATTAATTTTTAAATTTATTTATAATGACCAATTGGGGCGCATGTTAACAGGCTAGTATGGTCACATATGAACAGTTCATAAGTGCCCTAATAATTATTCTGTGATTCTGTTTTCATCAGTTAACTTCACGAGAAATAGTGTTCCAATATCTATACAGCAAGTAAAACAGCTCCTATATATATATATATATATATATAAAATAGAAGACTTTGCGTCATACCAAACTTGATTTTGTATTTAAACTTTCACACAAAAAAAACTGTCAAAAAGTGCATAAAAAGTAACAAGCTCGTTTAAATTCTAATTTTAATAAATTTAACGTTCTCTAAAATGCTATGCAATGTTATGCAAAATTTTCTAAATTGTTTGAAACAATGTATGCATTCTTACTACCAAAAGTATTACGTTAAACAGCTCTGGAAATTTTCCTATTTAATTTTTCCCAAACATACAATGATGATTAACTTTCATGTCTAAAATAGCTGTGTATATGATGCTTTGAAGAAAGACCGATATCAGTAATATCTCAAGAATGTAAACGTTTTAAACTTATAACTATCATAAATTTCCAATTGTAAGAACCCACTGCCGCCTCATACATACGGCACTTTCAAAAGGAAATGAAGTAAAATTTGTGGTGGGAGAGAGCTTACAATTGATTTTTTAAAATTATTATTTACAGAAAAAATAAACAAAATACATGGGTAAGACTGTTCGGATTTCGGCAGATTTCCAATACTTATTATCTAATTTATCCTCTCTAAAATCTCCCAGAAAAAAAAATCCCCAAACAAAATTTAATACCTTTATTTCATTTGTTTTTAATTCTTTTTTTATTTACTTCTTAATTTTACTTACCCATCATGCGTAGTATAGGATAAATCTTGCAATTGTTTTGAAAATCGGAAAAAAATTGACGGATTTACACGTTTTAGATGTTGAAGATTCCGAAAAAACATATTCTTAGAAAAAAAATTTGTCGTCCGTCCGTCTGTGTGTCTGTCTGTCAGTCTGTCTGTAGATGCTTTATCTGACAAACAAATTGAGATAGAGACTTGAAATTTTGCGTGTACATAGTATGTAATAATGGGACGAGGCCCATTTAATATCAGTAACCACAATTATTCGGAAGCATATTTTTCGGACTCTCAAAAAATTCGTTCTGATAAAAGGTACATAAAAATTTTCGAAATTTTTAACTTTAAGGTGTGGACGTAAAATACAATAAAATAACACAAATTTTGCATAAAGAACGAAGTCGATATAATTATTAGTTTGCCGAGATATTTGTAATCCTGTTTTTCGCATTCTTCGATTTTTCATGACCCTGTAATTTATTAAAAATATTTTAATTAAAAATGAGACACTTAATAAGACGCAGTAAATTGTTAGTTAATATGATTATTAATTTTGGAGATATAAGGATGTCTCTTTTACACAATTCGAAACTGCTTGAGTATTTTGGCATTTTATATAATTTGTCGGAATTGTTTCATCAGATATTCATTAATAGAGCATTACTACATGTTAAAAATATTTAAATATACGTTTACATTTTATTTTGGATTTCCGATGCATTTTGAAAATAGTTTACACATGTTTTATTTTCATATTTTATACTATGCATATCCTTGATGGGTCAGTATTATGTTATGGTGCCTCCCCCCCCCCTCCAACCACTAGTTTTGTTTTACTGCAACAGCAATTAATCATCTAATTCGCCCTCCTCTACCTTATCTAATCTACCCATTTTCATTTTATAATCATATGTTTAAACTTTGACCCAGAAACTGGAGAAACTTATGGATATTATGATAAAAAGTTAATTAAATCCAATTGATTTTTTAAATCATCAGATTTTAAAACAGTCACCTTTTATATAAACATTTTAATAAAATTTTAATTTTTCTTAAGAAAGGTGTTATAATAAAAATAAAATACATTGACATGTTTCGGAACCGTCAAATAAGTTCCATAGTCATAATATAAATAAAACAAAATTTTTTGCAATGTTTAAAGTCTGTTCTGATGAATTTTTAAACGAAGAGTTGTGTAAGATCCGTGAGATTGCAGGTTCTAATGGGTATAAAATAAGTAGCATCAATTAATTAATTAATTATTATAGAAAAGGGAAGCCTAAACAACAATATCCAGAATTAACTGAAAGATTCAATAAAGTGGGGTGCTTCTAAAAATTTTAAAACAATAATTTTATGGTTTTTTATATTATGATTATGGAACTTATTTGACGGTTCCGAAACATGCCAATGTATTTTATTTTTATTATAACATCTTTCTTAAGAAAAATTAAAATTTTATTAAAATGCTTATGGATATTTTTTTTGTAATGATTTTAAAAAATAATATAGCTAATGATTATGAAAACAAACAAATAACATAATATAAAACGTGTCAAATGCTACTGTTTACCCATTATTCACATATACTACATATGCGTCCATAACTACCCCGCTCGTGAGGCACATGTGATCAATATTTGAATTTGTAAAACGATTTAAAAAAGTAATAAGAATTGTATGGTTATTTTTTAAATACCTACTAAATTACCAAATAAATTATTGTGTATTTTTTCAATTTACGATATTCAATGCTTTCTGTTTATAGAAATTAACACAGTTATGAGAAGAAAAAAAATTATACTTATGTGATCTGTTCACATGTGCCACAATCTCCCCTAAATGAAAGCTTTAAAGTTCCTTTAGAAAATTAGATGTGTAAATAAGCTCAATTTTACGGAATGCAATCCTATGGAAAATGAAGTGATTTAAGACTCATTTCCTCGAAAAGTACATGACCGATTTAGATAAAATTTAGAAGCCATATTAACTGGATTAGACTCATGACTTAATGAAACAATTCATCTGTGACTAAATTCTTTTTATTTTAGAACAATGGTAATTTTTCAACTTTTTTTGAAAATATTTTCGTGTATTTTTAAAACTTGTTATACTACGAAAATACCTCATTTGCCATGCTTGAAGTACAATTTCCGACTTATTTAAAATTGTTAAAGAAACTCAAATGATCAGTGCCGCATTGTAATATACAATTTGGTTATTTTAAAGGTTTGTTTATTTAACAAGGTATAACTTTATTGCGATACGATATATAATTTTACATAGTTTAAGAAAAATACTACTTTAGCATTCATAGTAAATAAAATATAAATTTATAACTATATAAGTTAGTATATTAAAATCAGGATTTCTGAACGGCTATTGCACAACTTCATATATTTTCCTTATAGTACTAAAGTTTTTTCGCACAACTTGTGTGGAGAGGTGCATTACCTCGCTATTATATCTGTTTTTTTTCCTGTCAAAAGTGTTGTAACAAATGAAAGATGGTCAAAAAGGGTTTGTACATGCGTCTTTTTGAATTAAATTTTCCTGAAAAATATATAAGTGACACCACTTCGTTAAACGAAAACGGCCTTGTGTTGCAATGAATCCGCCACCTAAATGATGTTTGAATAAAATATCTTTTTCCTTTCTTAAATCAATTTAATTAATTTTATTCGTGGGAAAAGAAATGGAACTTAAATGGTTCTGATGAGTGGAAATACTATTGGGAGCATTTAAGAAAAGGAAAAGAGATTTTATTAAAGCATAAGCTAAGTGGCGGATTCATTGCAACATGGGGCTTCTTTTCATTCAACGACGTGGTGTCACTTTTATATCTTTCAGGAATATCTATTTCAAAGACATTTATCCAAACTCTTTCTGACTATCTTTGATTTGTTGCAACACTTCTGGCAAGGAAAAAAACAGATATAACAGCGAGATATTGCGCATGTTCACACAATCATGAGAAAAAAACATTATTTCTATGAAAAAAAAAATATTAAAACTATGCAATGACCGCTCATAAACCCTGATTTAAGTTATATCAATAATTTATAGCGAGATTTAGTAAGATGAGTTTATAAAAATGGAAGGATTTTTCTTCGGAATCGGAACTTAGATCAACAATTAAGATGAATAGTACAAAAACAATCCCAAACTGTGCCAAAAATAAATGATGTCGAAGAAATGACAGAGTATTTGCAATTATTAAGCTCTCCCGTAGGTTGAGTGCATAATGCATTACATATTTGGTTCTTTCCCGTAAAGCATGGTGACGTCACTGCAACGTCATTGTGAAGTCACATTGTGATTTTGTGACCATCGATTGTCGATGTGACATCACGTGACGTCGATGTGAAGTCGTAGAGCTCTTTTGTGACGTTTCACAAAGTGGTCAGAATATGACAAATTTGTGAAAAATGTGTCATTTGCGACTAATTTGACATTAACCTCTTCAGACCTGATGTATCTTATAGGATACATATCTTTACAATTTTTTTTTCACGTATATAAATAATGTAAAAAAAGAGAAATTGGTGTAAATGGAGGTCTAACAGATAGAAGAATTAAACAAAATAGTAATTTGTTTGTTATAGCTCTTTTTTAGTTAGCTATGTGTTATATAAAATTGGCTTGAAGCAAAAATGTACGAAATGAGCAAAAATGAAAAATTAAGTAATTTTATTGTACGTTAAGATATCATTTGTAGAGTCCATTAGTAATGAAAAATTACCAAATATATATTTATTTCATGTTTTTCAGTGTTTTTACAATGCAAAAATGTATAATAAAATTTAAAAATCCAAAGAAATTGTCAAAAAATGTCTTTTTTGAATCCTGATTTATCATCAATTTTTATCAACAAAAAATAAATTCTAATTTTTTTTGCTGATCAATCTTTTTTAGGTATCGGTTTGATAATATAAATCCATAACTGAAATTAAGAAAAGTACATAAATAAACCCTGGGGTCTGAAGAGGTTAACATTGTGACGAAACTGTGACAAAAGCGACGATATTTAAATTGCCAGAAACATGTTTTTTAAAGTAAATAACATGTTTTGAAGGATATTTATAAATTTCTAATGATTTTTAAGAAAGTCACATCTCAGTCACAATGTGACGTCACTGAGTGGTGGCATTTTGGTCACAGATGTGATGTGACCAAAGTGACTCACAGTGACGTCACTGTGACCATGCATGCTATTAGGGTTGGTTACTATGTTTAATTTATTTTGGTGTTTTTATGTTTTTCGCGCAAGCAAAAATAGTGTTTTAGTCTACAGTTACTTTCTTTTCATAATAAATACTCACGGTCGAATTTTGGTGACGTTTTTATTAGCTTTTCAGCTTGATTTTGCATATTATAAGGAAACAAGTTTCATTTGTTTTGAAATCTATAAAAAAGTAAATTAATATTTTTTACTGTCCTTAAAGTTTTACATGCACTGTAGCAACATGTGAGATAGTGATACTGCTTGATCTCAATATTTAAAATATTTTTTCCTCAGTTTTTTAACTGAACAAGTAATTGATTATTTACACATCTATCAACACATCTATAAAACTGTAACTAAATTTCACAGTTACACTCAGATAAAAATATGGTTTTGGCATCTAGAATCTAAATTGTGACTCTAGAAAAAATCATTCCATGTCATCCCTATAATTACGGCTGTACAAGCTTTCAGTAAAGTGAGGAGCATTCATACTCAATGAAGGGCGTCATTTTTCATGTGACTAAAATCAATTCGCTATATTATCGCACAGTATTAGTTTACATGCACATCTTAACTCTTTATGTCCCAGAGCAGAGAAATTTTTATCCTCAGAGTCATAGAAAACCGCCCGACATTTCACACCCCTAAAGAAAGGTGAGGCGGCTCGCTTTAGCTATTCATACGAACGTGTATGCTTCAACCCTTTTCCTGTAGTATCTGCCCAAAGAAGAACCTATTGTTATACCTTTTGTTATCCATTTCCCCCTTAATCCTAATAACCATAAATCCAATAGCTTTGCTTTTTCGTTATCTTCGGCTAAGTAAGGTGACAAGTTATTTTTAGACTTAAGAATATGTTTATGACATCTCTCCTGAATAATCATAAGATAAAGGATTTTTTTAGTTCTTTGTTTTATAAACAAAAATTTTACTTGTAAATGAAACATATATATTTGTATTAATATTTAAAAGCTTTTCGTTTATTTAGTAAAAAAAGAATGCATATTTTTAAATTTAAAATTTATCCTTGCTACATTTTTTAGAAAACTAAAAATATTTATTACATTTTTAAATCCCTTATACAACATATTCTTACAAAATAACTATTTTTTTTTACTAAATAAAGTTATAAACTGATTCTTTTTAATAATGAAACATTTGTACATTAATTTAAATTATATGATAAATTTTTATATAAATATTCATATGTTTGAATTTTTTCCCTTGATTGATGCAATTATTTCTAGGTAACTTTCCTTTCTATAACAATGGATACAGTTAATTTAATAAATTTTTCGGTCAATTAAATAACTAAATTTAAAAAAGCAATGTGAAAAAAATAATCATTATCTTAAAATATTCCAAGATGGAAATTTTTCTGTACTCTTTTATTAAATTTTCTAAGTATTTTAAAAAGAAAAACCCAAAATTCCAAAAATCAACCAGGAAAAATTGTTTCCTTTATTTTTTATATAAAAGAGACAGGCCAGCCTGACAACCGCAAAAGAGAAAAAAAGCTCAATTTTAACGTACATGCACATATGTCTTCAAAGGGGGGGGGGGTTGAATAAGGTTTTTTTTGTTGCATCTCTAAATATTAAAAAGAGCTATTTTCAATTATTATCAAATTTAACTATCATAATTACATTTTATAAACAATAACTACAAATAGTGAAAATATGCATTATTACATTTTCAAATTATGGTTGGGATTTTTAATTTGTTTTCGTATGTTTTGAAAATATCTCTGGTGGAAATAAGAATGATTTTAAAGAAATATTTCTTTATAATGAGACTTACTTTCTAAAATGTCTAATAACGAAAAAGTTTAAAAAGGGCGCAACGCAAATCAATAAAGGGCACCATGGCGCCCGCGGTCGCCCCGTTGGACATCCCTGCTATAAATTACTGTTCTATTTGCTAGAGAGATGCAGTCTAGAGCTCAAGAGTGTTTTTTTATATTCTGGTATAAATAATTATTTTAAAACCTCAGCAAATAGATGCGAACACAAGAGGTTAGTTTTAAGAACTATTAATCTGATTTACAAAACCAATCTCGAAAGCCGCTCATTTCTAGATTCTGGAACAATTCAATATCTTTTCGTAAACTCGAAAACAAGGGGCTAGAAAATATAGATAATGCCATCTATTCAGCTTAGCTATTTACTCTATTCACATATCTCGGAAATCTATATTGCTAATTCAGGGATTCATATAACTTCTGCTTATTCATTCTATATAAATGAGGAGTTTATTTTTTCAGTATAAAAGGTATGCAAGCAGATATGTGGGATATACTTCCGCATGTGGGCTACACTCTCTCTCTGTTGCACCTGCATCGGACTATTTCCCTCCGCTATTCTCCGAAACGCTGGCACGAGATTAAGAAACGCGAAGCTTCCAAGCTGTGTGGCCGGGAGTGAAAAGAGCAAGAAGTAAATAGAATGTTTTTTGACGACGATGAACGACGATGATAAAACTAAGACGGATTTTTCGAAGAATAAAAATGATGATTGTTTTAGAACATTTGCGAAGAACTGATATATGATTTTTAAAGTAGTGTTTTGAAAAGTAACGAAGAATTTATCTGTTTTATTTTTTTGTTTATTTTGTGTCCTGTTCGTCTGTTAATAAATGTGTGTGACCGTCAGAAATTACTTTTTATTTTGAGTCAAGACTCGTCCATCCTGTAAAGTGGTGCCAGAAGTGCCCACTTAGCATTTTGCTCATTGTTATGAACTATTTGTTTTCTTCAGATTCAAGTCGGATATCATTTTAGGGGTGAGTTAATTATTCCATATTTTATATTTACTATGAAGCTAGTCGACATCAAAGAACTGGAATTTGCATTTAAAAATGAACGTACTAATAAAATTAAACTACTTCATAAATTATTGTTCGACACTGATGGTGATCGATCAAATCGAAAAAGAATTCGTGACTTCACTGGTTTCGATTTCGAAACAACCAGCACTGAATTCAAAAATAAAGTTACGAAAGTTCAAGCAGATTTTTCTTTAAATGATTTAATCACAATTTGTAATTTACTCTGCATTTCTAACGAAGATTCTTTAACTGAACTTTCAACCAGATTAGTCACATATCTTTCAGACTTAAATTCACTGCAAGCTAACATTATCAAAAACGAAAGTGATACCGATTCGGAACCCGAAATATCTTCACATAATACTACATTGAATAAGGACACTGCAAGTAATACTGAATCATCAAATTTTGATAAAAGCAAGCAATTTCCAGTTCAAAGTTTTTTGCCATCTACTATTAATTTTAATGATGTTGAAAGCGTTATACCACCTTTTGATGGTAGTTCTTTTCAAGATATAAATATTTGGTTAAGTAATTTTGACGATGTCGATAGCATGCTCAATTTATCAGAATTTCATAAATTTGTTTTTGCTAAACGATCCTTACGAGGAAAAGCCCAGCTGTTAGTACAAACAGAATTTCACATTAACTCGTATGGAAAACTTAAAGAACTTTTAATTTCTGAATTTGGCATTACTTATAATTCTGCTGAGTTACATGACATGTTAAATAAACGAAAATTACAAGAAAATGAATCTCTTGAAGAATATTTTCTCGTAACGAAACAATTATGTTCGCGCGGTAACATCGAAGATTCAGCACTGATGCAGTATATTATTAACGGTATACCCGACCCTGTTTTTAGAAAATCAATATTATATGGCTGCCAATCTATAGTAGAATTTAAACAAAAGCTCACAATTTATGATAAAATTCGGCATGACTATGAGAACACTAAATTTCGTAAATCTAAACCAGAAATGCCGTTAAAAGAGAAATCTTTTCGTCCAAAACCTGATCTTCTCTGCTTTAATTGTGGTTTAGCCAACCATAAAAGTAGCCAATGTAGGCATAAAGACAAAGGCCCTCGCTGCTTCAATTGTTCGAATTTTGGCCATAAGTCGGCTCAATGTGACAACCAAGGAAATCTAGAAATAAGCCTGAACCATCCAATATTTCCACCATTACGTCGAATACTTTTATGAACAAACAAGTAATTATTTCGTCAGTAAATGTTCTTTCTTTGATCGATACGGGAAGTGAAAGAAGTCTGTTAAAAGAAAGTATTTATCGCAAACTCCCAACGGTTTCGAACCTCGAACATTCAACAATCACATTAACTGGATTAGGAAATACTATGATCAAACCCCTGGGTTTTTTCTCTACGGATATTACTATAGATGATTTTAATTACACCACTAATGTTTATGTAGTACCAGATTATTCCATATCTTTTGATTTTATTATTGGTACAGATGTTATACAGCAAAGTATTTTAACAGTTTCTCAAAATAATATTTCGATGCAAAAAATCAAGCAAAATGAAAATATGTCAAATAATTTTCTGATAAATGTTGCTCAAGTATTAGACGATAGTAATCTTGATTTATCTCATATTACCGATAAAACTATACGTTCAAAAATTACGGAACTTATTCAAAATTATTCCCCCCGAAAAGTAAAGACTACTGATGTTACATTATCAATTCATCTGAAAGACGAAATACCTGTTACATGTCCTCCCAGACGCCTAGCTCCTATAGAGAAAGAATTTGTCGAAAAACAAATTTCTGAATGACTTGAAAAGGGAATTATCCGAAAAAGCACCAGTAATTTTTCATCACCTATTGTCCTCGTAAAAAAGAAAGACGGTTCATATAGATTGTGTGTTGACTATAGAAAGCCAAATGCTAAAACACATAAACAACGTTTCCCCCTCCCAGTAATCGATGACATTATTGATCAGTTGCACTCTGCAAAAGTATTTACTACTCTTGATCTTAAAAATGCATTTTTTCATGTCGAAGTAGAAGAAAATTGCCGAAAATACACTTCTTTTGTAACACATTCTGGTCAATTTGAATTTCTATACATGAATTATGGCCTTAGCGATGCTCCCTTAGTTTTTCAAAGATATATCTATAATGTTTTTCGCGATCTCATTAATGAAAAAGTACTTATTGTCTACATGGATGATTTCATAATACCGTCTGAAGACGAAGCCGAAGGACTCCAGAAATTAAAACGCGTTCTTACAACTGCATACGAATATGGTTTGGAATTGAATCTAAAAAAATGCCACTTTTTACAGCGAGAAATTGATTTTCTGGGTTACCACATTAAAAATGGTCAACTACATCCATCTCCCTCCAAAACTAAAGCTGTTCTAAATTTTCCGGAACCTAAAAGTGTAAAAGATGTACAATCATTTGTCGGACTAACCTCATATTTTCGTAAATTTATCCAAGATTATTCTTTAATAGCTAAGCCCTTAACAGATCTCCTTAGAAAGGACACTAAATTTCACTCCGCTGATCAACAGCAAAATGCATTTAATCAGTTGAAACACATTCTTGCTTCAGGTCCTGTTTTAAGCATTTATAACCCTAGTAATGAAACAGAAGTTCATTGCGATGCTTCTATTGATGGTTACGGAGCAGTCCTCCTTCAAAAGTCTTCTATTGATAATCAATTTCACCCTGTCTACTTTATGAGCAAAAAAACCACAGATGCTGAGCGTAAATATTCGAGTTATGAACTAGAAGTTTTGGCTGTCATCGAGGCTCTTAAAAAATTCCGTGTTTATATTTTAGGTATTCCTTTCAAGAAAGTCACAGATTGCAACGCATTTGTCCTAACTATGAATAAAAAAGATCTTTGCACCAAGATAGCTCGATGGGCTTTAATGTTAGCTGATTATAACTATACAATCGAACACAGACAAGGTACACGTATGCGCCACGTCGACGCTTTAAGCAGAAATCCCGTATGTATGACCATTCAAGACAGTTTTACTTCCAAAATCATACAATCACAGAACACCGACGAACATATACAGGCCATCAAAGAAATTTTGAAAACAAAGCCATATGACAACTATTTTCTCAAAAATAACTTTCTTTATAAAAATCATAAAGGTTACGATCTGGTAGTTGTGCCGGATGAAATGTAGCTAAACGTCATTAAACACGTTCATGACAAAGGACACTTCGGACGCAAACGTTGTGAAGAACTCCTTAATGAAGAATTTTTTATCCCTAATATGGCAAATAAGATTGATAAAGTTATAGCAAATTGTGTAACATGTCTTTTATATAATCGGAAACGTGGAAAACAAGAAGGTGAGTTACATCCCTTACACAAAGAGGAGACTCCCCTCCAAACTTACCACATTGATCATCTAGGCCCTCTCGAATCAACTAACAAAAACTATAAACATATTTTGTCTTTAATAGATTCATTTACCAAATTCGTGTGGCTATATCCCTGTAAAACTACTTCTTCTGCCGAAGTCATATCGAAATTGCAACAACAAAGTTATACTTTTGGGAACCCTTCCAAAATTATTAGCGATAAAGGTCCTGCATTTACAAGTAAAGAATTTGCTGATTATTGCCAAAATGAAAATATAAAACACGAGACAATTACAACTAGCTTTCCCCGTGCTAATGGTCAAGTAGAGCGACTTAATTCCATCATAATTTCAGTAATCTCTAAAATGTCCAAAGACGAACCGACCAAATGGTTTAAACATGTTCTTAAAGTTCAACAAGTCATTAATTCAACTTACCAACGAAGCATTAAGAGAACACCGTTTGAAATACTATTTGGTACTAAAATGAAACATAAAGAAGATTTACAAATTATTGAACTCCTGAACAGTGCAGTCGAAGAACAATTCATGAAAGATAGAGAAAAACTCCGAAAAGAAGCTAAAAAGAATATTCTGGAAATTCAACAAGAAATTCGCAAGCATTATAATTTAAGACGTAAGAAACCCCGGAAATATAACCTTGGAGACCTCGTAGCAATTAAAAGAACCCAACAAGGACCAGGACTAAAATTGAAATCTAAATTCCTAGGTCCATATAAAGTAACCAAAGTGAAGTCTAACGACACCTACGACGTACAGAAAATCTCATCAACTGAAGGACCGATCAGTACTAGTTCCTGTGCTGAATACATGAAGCCTTGGCATGACGATAACTGAAATTTTATTTTTTTCCCTTATCTTTAATGTGTATGTCTGATCATTTTAAAAGTCAACAATTTTAAAGAACATTTTCATACGATGTTACACCATTTCAGAAAAACGACGAGTGATCTTTCTCGGGTGAAAACGAACTCTACTTTTTTTTTCCTAAGAACAGTTACTTTTTTGTTTTTGTTTCTTTTCAGATCCTATAAGATCACATGTTGCTGCGGCAGCTCCAGATGTTAGGACGGCCGCATGTGGGATATACTTCCGCATGTGGGCTACACTCTCTCTCTGTTGCACCTGCATCGGACTATTTCCCTCCGCTACTCTCCGAAACGCTGGCACGAGATTAATTAAGAAACGCGAAGCTTCCAAGCTGTGTGGCCGGGAGTGAAAAGAGCAAGAAGTAAATAGAATGTTTTTCGACGACGATGAACGACGATGATAAAACTAAGACGGATTTTTCGAAGAATAAAAATGACGATTGTTTTAGAACATTTGCGAAGAACTGATATATGATTTTTAAAGTAGTGTTTTGAAAAGTAACGAAGAATTTATCTGTTTTATTTTTTTTTTGTTTATTTTGTGTCCTGTTCGTCTGTTAATAAATGTGTGTGACCGTCAGAAATTACTTTTTATTTTGAGTCAAGACTCGTCCATCCTATAGATATGAAGATAAACATTTAATATAGCATATAACACAATTAAAAATCCAATTTTATTCAGTTATCTTACATATAAAAAAGCAGCATAATTCTTTTGTTGACCCATGTTTACAATCTGTAGATGTCCAAGTGCACTAGCATGATAAAATTTAGATAATTTAAAAAATCACTTTTTAACAATTTCCGTAAATGAACAGAAATAAATTCAAAACTTTATAAACAACTTTTAAAATTTTTTATAAGCACCAAATACTAAGTTCAAGTTTTATTCATGTAAAAAACGTGTAACGCAATTTAGTTTACAATTCTAGGTACGAACTATAAATAGGAATGTATAGGTCATTTTTTCTAAACAGCTATATTTTAAATTTGTATAAAAATGAAATAAATACTAGAATACTTTATTTACATATTTTTTGTATATATAACAAGATAAAATATGCTATTATTAATTATAAGTCATTTAAATATTTTTTTTTATGTTGTATAAATGTCATTCCCCTGTGTCCCCTTTTCCACCTTAACACAAAAATAGTTCCCAAAAGTTGACATCCAAATATATTTGTGATTTTTTTTATTGTTGTTGTTGGTTTAATTGTTAAAAAATATCATAGAATACTAAAATTTGAAAAAAAAAGACTTTTCATTTTTTGTATTTTTCTGAAAAAATAATTAAAAAAATGTTCTATGGTTTTGTTGCCATTCCGCTGCCATAAAAGAAAAGTAATGATTCTCAGTTGTGGCAACACTTATATCAGTCGAGAATTTCATCTGTGAACAGTGGCATCATTAGAGAAGATATCTTGAACTATTCTTTTTTTTCAGTATCAAGTCTGGAGAAGTAAAACTTGTTAATTTCCAATTACATTTGGTAAGTATTTACAAAATGCACTGCCATTAGCCTGTGTCTCGTATTTACCTAAATTTTGTAATGAAAAATCAATTGAATGATCAAGCCTTATTTGTATCTAGTGTTTTTTAAGGTTTATTTTAAGTGTAATTTATTTTTGTGTATATGGTTATGAAAAAATACAAGGTAACCCAAATTTTTGTCACTTGCCTGTGGTCAATACGTTGTCATATGTAAAGCACGGGAATCACTACTGGCTCTGATTTTCACAAATTGTGAATATTTATTTAAAAATTTCATTTTTTAAATATTTTATATAGTTGTGACACAATATTTACTCTTTTAAATAGTACAAATCCATGTTTTTGTTATTCACCAAAGCATAAAAGTTTGCTCTTAAAAAAGTTAAATTTCATTTTTGTTTTTAAAAGTACATAATATGAGTAAAAATAAATAGTCACTGTTTTAGAATAGCAAATAAGTCACACAATAAGAAGGTTACTTATATGGTTGTCAAGCATAAAATCAATTGGATGGTATGTGATTATTGTAATTTGTCAGTTTAGAAAATATATCCATTATCTTAATTAAAACATTGTTAGCTCATTAAAGTAGATTTTTTTTATAGTTTTTATGAGTGTTCTTAAAATATTTTTCAGATTTATTTATGGCCTTTAATAAAAGAGCAAATGACTGGAAAAGATTGCATGTTGTGATTAGAAAGACTTGGGAAGATAAAATCTGATCTACTTTTGGCAGCTGAATTAAAAGAAAAAGAACATCTTAAAAATTTAAAGAAGAAAGTAGCTGGAAAAATTAAACCAGTACCAAATTATCACCTTAGAGATCAGAGAATTCAAAGAAAACAAAGGAAGATAAATTAAAGAAATAGCCGTGCAAAAAAGAAGAATATCACTCAACAATGTGATTCCCATCTTACTGAAGATACTGAATCAGTTAAACATGAAGAAATCTAGTGGACATAGCCATCAACAAGCAAAGAGTGCTTCAGCCAAATAAGTCAAAAGAACAGTCTTGCTACCAGGCAAAACTTGGAAAAAGATAATAAAGTTATTAAAACTATCTTAGTCGAATCTAAATTATTCCAAGAGACAGAAAAAAATTCCGAAACAAATTCAGATAGAAGGAAAAAAAGTTAGTCGTAAGCGAGTAAGAAAGGATCGAGCAAAATTAGCTGAAGAACTGGAAAAGTTGAAAAAACAATTATTAAAGAGTCGTCGAACTTTTGAAAAGTATAAGAAAATTTCGTACACTTATAGACCAATATTCCAGTCAAGAATCACCTAGAAGAAAGATAAGAAATATTTCAAAAAAAGATTAACACAACACCTCAAGGAATTAAAAAAAATGTTGTTAGATAAATATTGGCGAAGGAATAAACAAACGGATATAACAATATGAAAAAGAAAAAGCAAAACGAAATTTTTAAGGAATAATGCAAAGAGACCTTTTTAAATAATTACAAGTTAGTTAGTGAATCAAAGAAATTTTTACCTTCTGAAATACACATGACCCAATTTATGGTTTGGAATATGGGTCAAAACAACGAACTCGATTTGTGGTTAGAAATCTATTAGCCTGGCGTCATGGGGGTTTGATCTGTGAGATCCGGCGCATTTCATTTTGCTTGAATCTCGGTAAATACCCGTGCGATGTTGCCGGTCTTCTCAGTAGCTGTAGGTATTGATTTAACCCCCTGTCTGCCCAGTCAAAGGGTAATAGTGTAATGTTGTTTTCTCTGTAATTTATTAAAATATTTAAAAAAAAGATGATTTTTCCAACCTGATATAAAATATGTTATTAGTATCAGTGTATAAGCTTTGATAGCATCAATCCTAACTTAATTTTTCAGAACTGGGTTTTATTTGTGAAATTATACTAATTTAAATATTGCTTATGTTGCAGTGAAACCTGCAGCTTAGTGTGTCAAAAAATCAGCCGGCGGCAGTCAGGAGGTTAAAGTCTAATCGTCGCATGAAACACATTAGTCGCGCGCAACCCACAGTGGGAGTTACACTGTGAAAAATTTAACTGTTATCCGCGTGTAAACTGATTTCGCGCCATGTTGTGAAGGTAGGATTTTAAAATCATGTCTGCACAACATGGCGCGAATGTGTTAACCATTGATCTCCATATAATAGAGCGGAGGGCTAACTCCCTATTCTGATACATTGAATCCAGCGGTCGGCCATGAGTACAATGCCAAAGATTTTCCGATGAAAATCTTTGGCGGAACATAGATTTCCTCCCATAGGATAGTATGGGGTAGATATTTTCAAATTGAATTTTCTTTTAAAATTAAGACGAAATAGCTACAATTTTCACTGATATGTATTCTTTTATTAAAAACCTATTGACTTATTTAAATTCATAGCAAATTTTTAATTTGATATTAGTTAAAAAGGAAATTTTAGTTTAACTCAACAAAAAAGAAAGAAGCGTTTGTTAAATATTGCTCATAAAAATATCAAAAACACATAAAAATAAACAAAAATAGTAAAAAGTTTGCAAAAAATCTTCAAAAAATTCTTGTTAATATCAAGAAAAATAGAGGACTCATTACTAGCGCGCATTGAAAAGTGTGATGCGGTCCCGGCAGAAAGTGGTTTGGCCGGATCGGCGAGTGGGCACTCCGTATTATATATGGAGCTCAGTGATGTTAACTAACTGCGGGAGTGGGTCTAAGTTAATTTTTTCAATTTTGCGCACATGTAACTCCCACTGTGGCTTGCGCACGACTAAGGTGTTGCATGCGACGATTAGACTAACTCAATACCTCCAGGTACTGAGAACATCGGCAACATCGCACGGGTATTTATCGAGATTCAAGCAAAATAAAAACTTTATTAACATTAATAACAAATTCATCAATTTATATCTAGAACATAGTATTAGTTATACCTCTTTCACTATTAAGAGAAAATGATCCGTGTCTTGTTTTTTTGCGTAGCTATGTATATGATTTTATTTATATTCCAGAGGCTTCTATTAGTGCACAAATATAATTCAACAGAAAAATCCACATCACAAAATTAATGTCATTCACTACAACCGATAAAATTTAAAAATATATTAGTATAGCTCTGTATGTGATCAACCTAACAGCATACTGTTAAGAAAGAAATGTACAGTACACTTCAGAAAAAAATATAAGTTTAATTATGTTTGTAATCGTCTACCACAAAAACGCACTTCAAACTTTTTTTAGACATTAGGTTTATAAATCTTTTGTGTAACCCTGTAAATGAATATTAAATGCTTTTCACTTCATATTCCACTGACAATATGTTTTATTGCACTTCCTAAATATATATAATCTCATTATGTGTAAAATATTGTAATGTTCTTTAAATGATTTTTTCCCATTATCCATAGCGTAACAGAATTCCTTTTAATATAAATGAACTATAATATGATCGACACACTTTATTTTCAGTTGCACACATATATAAGTAAAAGTTAATTGCATACAAGAGCTTTTGTGCAAGTTGATTATATTTACAGAAATTAGTTATCGGGCAGATAAGACACGCGAACAGACAACGTCAAATAAGTCATAATCACATCGTACGCTATTCCATGCGAACTGTTTAATTAGTTTAAAACTAAGATTAAACAAACTATTTTGAGCTATACTAAACTTAATATACATATTTACAAGTAATTAAACATTATCACAAATTAGTTTCGTTAGGCTAGCCATATTGATAGAATAGCAAAGACAATATCTGTATGTACATTACGCGAACGTACGTGGCACAGAAATCGCGATAATTTGGTATTGTTTAATGTCAACAATCAAACAAAACGCATCTCAAATCCGTCTTGTTTACGTTTCGCAGTTTCAAGTTTCTCTCTTTCGCTGCAATTATCGAACTTCATAATATCGTACCGGAACATATAATGCCCCTAAAAGATCACGACAAATGCTTGAAAGTGAAGAAGAGGCCACATTAAGAACAAAAAATTGAAATAGATTAAATCGAGAACGGAGTCAATCACAGAGTATAAAGGATCACCGAAGTAGGCTTAAGAACCGTCGGATGGAAACGTAAGCGCTTTGCTTCGGAAATTCTTTTAACACGTTCGCTGCCGCTTACTTGAAAATGGGATGATAGTTAAACCGCACTGTAGAAGTGGGTTTTTCCCAGAAGCCGATTTAATTATAACAAAGAATCCGGGAAAGATTTTCCCGCACCCACGCAAGAGTGGCTATTAGATTCACCACACATCACTCGCTGGCACGTGAGTAGCCCCTTAATGTTGGCGCCATATCACGCGCTTTCGCGTAAGCGGTAGAGAATGTGTTAAACTAGCCGACCCCTCCCCCCCCCCTTGGCGTTGCCAAAAAACTGGGATTATATTATTATATTTTAAATAAATTAATGAAATACGAAACAATTCCACGGGTACAGTATTTGGCGATTTATTGCTTGCATTAGGTCAACATAAAAAATACCAAGTTCGTTATTTCACGGCACAGATGTCATATACGCACCACAATAGCTCAATTTTTTTTCCTGACGTAAATTTGGCGAAAACTTCGTTTTCAAATACCAATTGCATATACAGTAAAACGCCGTTAGTCGAGATCGGTTTGGTTATGTTTTTTTTTTTCTTCTTCTTTCAAATTTGAGAAGCGAATGGCTAATTTCCATAGCATTAACTTGTTTCATCCTCGCATTCTGAATAAAATAAAACTTTTTTTGAAATCTTTTCGGAAGAATTAAACAAAGTAAACATTTTTACTGTCTGTAAATATTCAATGCGTTTAACAATAAAACATACTTACAGAAAATCATCTTAAGATGATTTTCTGTAAGTATGTTTTATTGTAAGTATGTTTTACTTTTTCTAATTCTCTGAATAACCCGGATTTTCGATAATCCGGATTGGGTCTGGTCCTATTAATCCGAATTGTCAGGTTTTTACTGTATATATTTTAACTATTTTCCATTATTTTGAAAATGAAATATAAATACATAAAAAAGTTAATAATTAAAGAAAAACAGTTTAAATCATTAAAAAAAGAAAATTAATTAAAAAAAACAATAATAAGCCGGATTACTATTGAGGCATATAATTCCATCATGTTACAATCGCGCCAAAGTGGTGCGCATATGACATCATTGTTTTTTTCTCCAGCAGAATCTTCTAATTAGGCAAAAAATTGAGAAATTAAAATAAATTATGAATAAAAGCAATATGATTAAATGGGTAGTATACATTTAAAGTGAGACCAAACTGGTCGCCAAGAGCAGATAGTTTGAATTTATTTATTTATTAAACACGTAGATCTGACTTTTGTGCTTGATATGAAATCACACTTATAAGTCGTCAATTTGCAAGGATGGGATATCACAAGGAAATTTCAGAACTATAGAATTACAGCCGGGAACTTGATAAAAAGTGCTCAAAGGAGCGAGCGGGAGTGGAACCCACAAATCTCCTACGCTTTTACGTGATTAGCAGCTCCTAATAGGAGGTGAGCGAGCGCGAATACTGGCGCATTGCCAGGGTTGCCAGGTAAGTCAAAACATACTTTTCAATTTCATTGGAAAAAAGATGAAAAAATTAAAAAGGGCCTCCGTGGCCGAGTGGTTAAGACGCCGCTCTGCTACGCTGGAGGTTGTGGGTTCGATTCCCGCTGGGTCCATTGCACACACACTTTGTGTGGAGCTCCTGGTTGCATTTCTCTTGTGATGTAAATTTCCTTGCGCTATCTCGTCCTTGTATATTGATGATGGCTTATAAGCAGACTTTCATGTCGAGCACACAAGTCAGATGTATGTTGTTCAAATAAATAAAAATTAAAATATAAAAATAGTCAATTTAAAAATAAACTTCATGGAATTTTATTTCTCTTTTACATTTTGCAAAACAGGTGAATCCGTTTAAGAACGGAGAAAATTCATTTCTGCTTATAAAAATATCAATAATTCTTTTGGCTCATATTCGTAATTCCATTTCAAGAAATTAAGTCATTTCACAAAATGGATAATTAAATTAGATATTCTGATATGGAACGGTTTAATTTAAATCTTTCAAATTCCTTAAGAAAGCTCATTTAAAATATGGAAATGTTTCTATTAAATGTGAAGAATTTAAAATGTCAATAAAGAATAAATATAGAATCCATTAAGATTGGTATTCATGTATTTTTTCGTTTATTTTTAAATGGAAAAAAATACGGAAACTTCAAACACATATGAAATTTTCAAATATTGTTTCATATATATAATTAATAATATATTTATGGATGGTTGTTCCTAAATATCAGAATTCCTGTTCCTACTATGGTGTATATACTTGAAAAAATGAAATCGTATACGATAATCACACGTTTTATTGTTGATATAACTTGGTAAAATATATTAAGAAACGTCCGGAAGATATTTCAGAATAAATTTTGTTTATTGCGTTCCAATACTGAATTTTTTTGTAATAAATAACCTTATTATTTGTAAAATGAATGACATGATAATTCTTCTCAGATTTTTTTCTCAAATGGGATAATTTAAAATCGTTATAACTCAAAATATTATTTTTGAATTTTAACTTTTTTCATTTAAATAAACAGCAATATATAAGTTTTTTATAGCTAAAAAAATATATTAATGTAAATAAAAGTGAAAAATATTTAAATTAAAAAAAGTAGTGTTAGTTTTTTTATTTCATATTTTAAAAGTAGTTTGTACACATAATGACGTCTATGAAATGAAAAATATACATAAGTAAGACAATGTATAAGGAAATAAATTTAAATGAAGACTTTTAAGGCACTAAAAGCATCTGTTATTATCGTAATATGCGATACACTATCTAAATATAATCGTAATGTACGTCACATAGCCAAACAAATATACTAGTTCTATTATACTATAAGGTGGGCTGAAAAAATGCAAAAATTGACTTTCGATTTGCAATATCGCGGAAAAGTTGCAAATTCAAAAGACAGGTAAAAAGAGAAATAAAATTGATTTATCTCTTTCGGTCTCGCATGGGCTGTAAAGTTTGCCGAAATGTTGAAAAATTCACATTATTACATTTAAAAAAAAAAAAAAAAAAAAAAAAAAAAAAACTTCTTCATGCATTAATAACTGAAATTCTTATGTATTAGCCGCCCATGGCGATCGGTTTGGTCACTATTAAGAGGCTACTTCAGTCAAATTAAAAAACCCATTCTCTAATGCTAATCCTGTGGAAGAAAATTATAAAGATATTTCGGTTGCATTTTAATATTTTAAGTTCTTTTTTACATTGGATAGCTGACATTGATCTAAATGCAGGCCGGTGCCGGTTTTTACGTTTTCGATTTTGGTTGCAGATATTTTTTATAAAGGGGCTTTCGCTTTCCAAACTGGTTCCGAAAATGAAAGCGTCCTCAAGAAAAAAAAATGTAAACAAAAATAAAAGAGTAAAAACGGCCTGCATGCGGATCAATCTCAACTATCCAATGAAAAAAATTAAAAATGTTAAAATGCAACTGAGATATTTTTATAAATTTCGTCCATAAAATTAGTATTAGCGAAAGGGTCTTTTCATTTAAATGAAATAACCTCTTAAATGTATACTAAGCATTAAATCATATTGTTTTTATTCTTAATCTATTTTATTTGCTCGATTTTTTGCCAAATTAGAAAATTCTGTTGGAGAAACAAATTTCATATACGCACCACATTGTAGCGATTGCAACAGAATGGTAATTATATGCCCCCATGGTAAACCGGCTATTGTTGTTTACTTATTAGTAAACTGTTTATTTACTTCTATTTTCTTTTTCTAAATAATTAAATTGTTTTGTTCTGTTACTATTAATTAATTTTTTTTATTTATTATTATTTCCCATTTAAAGTAATAGAAAATAGTTTAAAAATATACATCTAATTGGTATTTGAAAAAAAAAGCTTTGAAAATAAGTTTTTGCATTTTTTGGCTCCCCCCTATGTACTCCGAAACATAACATTCAACAGATATAAATGGTTCTTGATGTAGTAAAAATAAATAAATAAATAACTGCTGTAAATGGACTAACTTCGATAAAGAGGTATTATATCAAATGTTTACAAAGTAGAAATCAATCAGTTTAAATATTTTGAAATATTAAAATATATTGTCACATTTTCAAATCAGCATTTTTTTCTCTGGTAATACGTTCCTCGTAGAAACATATAGTATAAATACCGGGTGTCACAAAAATGACTGATGGATTTTAAATTTCAATAACTTGCAAACGGTGACAGCTATTTAAAAAAAAAAAATTGCAGGAGAGTTATGTATAACGTCAGGAGTTTTTTTATCGTAATTTTTATTTTAGTTCGCATATCAAACAATAGGTGGCGCTGACGGCGATTGAAGTCCAGGTGATCAGTGCTGAGTGAAGCGTCGACCTGGCCTTCAATCGCCGTCAGCGCCACCTATTGTTTGATATGCTAACTAAAATAGAAATTACGGTAAAACAACTCCTGACATTATACATAACCCTCCTGCAAAAAATTTTTAAATAGCTGTCACCGTTTGCAAGTTATTGAATTTTGAAATCCATCAGTCATTTTTGGGACACCCGGTATCTACTAAGAAGGTGACAGTCGCATTCCTTACTAGCTGAATATGATATAGCTATGAAACGAGACAAAATACACTTATATATATACATTTATATATATATATATATATTTGTTTAGAAAATTTGAAGATTTTTATATCCCGGAACCCCTTGAAACCAAATAATGTTTCCCGTTGTGAAATTTATTTAAGTGTCAATAAAATTATATTTTAAAAATGTCAATAAAGTAGTAAGAAAATTAAATCTCTACAAATAGGCAATAAAAGTAATAGCGGTTATTAAAAATAATAGTTAATAAAAGTGAAAGAATAATAATATATTCATAGTTTCCTCCGCTGGGTTATTAAAAAAAATGATAAACCTTGCGTCAAGCATTCGAATACTTTCAGTACATTTTAACAATACTTTCCTGTTAAATAAAATAAATAAAATACCTTTGTCATAATTTTAGAAATCCCATAACATATTTGAGAACTTGATTTATCAAATAGCCGTCATTTTCCGATGCTAAATAATAGACATAATGAAAGTAACAATAACATCACATTTAAAATTCACCATTCTCAAATTTTCAACAAAGCTTTTATTATTGAAACATCGCAGTGTCGTTCACTGTATAGTATTTGAATTATAGAAAAGATAAATATTTATTTCAATAAACTTTTAACTCCATTAGTTCACCACTAAATTATACACTATTAACCACTATTAACCACTAAAATAATATTGGAAAATTATATATTATGGTTTTTAATTAAATAAAAGACATAATATATTATACACGCACAGAATACTGGATCATTTATATATGGATTTAGCTTATGCATGAAGCAAACCCAATATTAATTTCTCTAAATCATTTATAAAGATATCAATAACAATAAATAACATTATATTTGTTCAAACAATGAACTTGGATAAACCGCTATTATAACAATAAATCATCGTATTGCGTTTGAGGCAATTTAATTAAAATTGCTTTCAACATCTTTATTTAATGTAAATACACCTGCTTAAATATTCACTTCAAAGAAATTTCTAAAATTCTTTTGTTAGAACGAAAACGAGTTATCTGAAAAGAATGAATAAATATGATTATTTCATATAAGTCATTAATAGTATTAGACTAACTAGAAATGTTAATTATAATTTGTAAAAGGTTTCAAAGTACATCTTAATAAATGAAGTCTTTGCAATATTTAAAAGCGAAATATTAAAAAAGGCGTATCTCACATATTGGTATAACAATAAACGGATATATGTAATTAATTTTTTTTTCACAAAAAATAACTACATTTTAAAATAAATAATATGTACATTTGAAAAATATTTGTAAAAAGACATAATTTTTGATGAGATAGAAAATGTTAAAACTCAAAAATGAAGCTAAAAATCTCAGGAGTTCAATTAAATGTTAAAACTAATAATAACACATTGCTCAGTGGTGCACAAAACAGGAATTTTAATATACATTTGTACATATTAAAATAAAATAAAACTTTCAACGTTTCGCGCCGTGTTTCTGCAGGCGTCTTCAGGAAAATATGAAATGGAAGGACTACGTTTGCATCTTGTTCGAAAGATAATATTTCTACTAAATTAAAAACTAAATGAATTAAAATTTTTAAAATGTTGCCAATTACATGTGAGTAAAAATTAAAATATTGCAAGGAAATAAATTTTATTCCCTTGATTTATTTCCTTGCAATATTTTAATTTTTACTCACGTGTAATTGGCAACATTTTAAAAATTTTAATTCATTTAGTTTTTAATTTAGTAGAAATATTATCTTTCGAACAAGATGCAAACGTAGTCCTTCCATTTCATATTTTCCTGAAGACGCCCGCAGAAGACGGCGCGAAACGTTGAAAGTTTTATTTTATTTTAATATGTACAAATGTATATTAAAATTCCTGTTTTGAGCACCACTGAGCAATGTGTTATTATTAGTTAAATTTTATGGTGTAACTGTCCTATATATATTTATAAATGTTAAAACATTTCTTTAAAGGAATGTGAAACACTTTTAAATCATATTTGACTAGAATGTAAGAGGTTGATTGTATAACACATCAAACATCTTGTTTTAATTTTAACACTTATTTTATTTTTATTTTTTATGAAAATGTCCAACATTTATAAAATTGCGATGGCTATTGAATTCCCATGCAACTAATAAATAGTCGTAATTAAAAAAAAATGTGCTTGTATCAGGAATGTGAAAACATTAGAAAGTTAGAAGAAATATAGAGTACATAGACTGAATACATATACTTTTTCCTTTTCCCCAAATTACTTTAAGGGTGTTATTTTTAACATTTAACACTTTCCAACAAAATTGAAAAGTGTTTATGCATTAGGTTTGTCCGTCTGACCGTCTATCCGTCAGATCATGATCTAATTCACGTAAATATAACCGGATTCTCATGCAACTGAAAAGCTTTATTTAAAAACGCTAAAGTAAATTTGATGTTGCTTATGAAGTAAATTTGATTAATAGATTATTTAAATGGGTATTCAAAATAACTCCATTACTTTGCAGAATATTGGGGAAAATCTTTTACAGGGAATTTTAATGTGTTACGCTGTTCGCAGTGTATTGAAACTCATATAAACTATTGAATTTTACTACAAGATGATTACAATAGAATAAGGCTATTCATAGCATTTATCGATCATTTACAGGGACATGTAAAAGAAATCGGTTATAATACTCGAATTGAGTAATAACTTCTGGAAAGTGCGTTTCTAATTTCAGTATGTGCTATAGCATTTAAATTGTTTTCTGCAAGTTACTTTTTTGTATATAAATTCTGCGCCTGATAAATAAGGCTGCGCAAAATAATTCAAGTATTTTCACGTAATTCATGTTTTTATTTTTATTAGCTTAATTATCTAAATAGGAACTCTCAATTTAGATAAATGTATTTCTTAAATACTAAAATACTGAACTAAATTTTGGCATGTATATATAGTTAATAGATACAAAAGCGTATTACATATATAAAGGGCTGCTCAAAGAAATTGGATAATTTTAATATTGTGCATAGGAATAGTTGAAATTGAGTTTACAAATATGTTAGGCGTTTTCATGAGTTAGATTCAATATTTTAATTTATCAAACAGTCAAGTTTTGTTAAAATATTCCAAATCTGTTGGTAAGTGTATCAAAATCTATGTTTTACTAATTTCTTTTTTCTCATCTTGCGTTTAACTTATTAGTGATAAACGGTAAAGAAATAAGATTAATGTTACTTCTTTTAACTCGGGAAGACGCACTCCTAATTGTGTGCACCCAAAGTACATTTTCTTAATTAAAAAAAAATAAATTCAGAGCAAATAATAATAATAATGAACAATTAATTTCGCACATTTCTTAAGTCTAAGCAGAGAAAGATATTAAGCTATTTCATTCAGTTAGTAATTTTTTCTAACAAATAAGCCGGAGATTTATGAACATTTTTGACACATTTTTAATTGAATATCAAAAATTAAAAATAAAATATAAATAAAGTGATAATTAAACACCTTTAAAAATTGCATTCCGTTCAAAAGAAAGAAATCGAAATAAATTGTTGACATTTTCCGAATTTAAGTTCCAAGAATGTTTATTGCAGATGCATTATATTTATAATGCATGTGAAAAAAAAAATAATAATTCATAAAAAAGACCCATCTAAAATATAAACTTTTAAAATACTCTAAGATTTATTTCGATTTCGGTTGAATGGAATCTAAGTATTTAGGTTGGTTAAATATTACATTGTTTGCATTTCATTTTTATTTTTTAGTGTACAGTTGGTTCAACTTCTTTATGACAAAAAATTAACATTTAATGTAGAACTAACTTAATAAAATATCATAATATATGTCCCTTCTAGGGCTTAAACAATGTAAGAAATATATTTTTTTCAATTTTTTTTGAAAATTTTCTTAGTTTAATATGTCAAGTTTTTTAATAACTACTGCATTCAGACAAACTTATAATGACTTTCAAAAGTCTTTCTACACTTACAAATTTTAATGAAATGATGCTATATTCATTAATTTAAATTAATATTCCAGAATAACTATTTAGGAATAAGATTTCTAATTTAATTGTAACAAAACTATGTAAAATATTTTTAAAACATTGTATATCTTTATTTTAAAGAAACAAACATTCGAAAATTGCAAACATGTTATCTCACAAAAGTTATAATATCTTGAAAAAAAATACATTTTTAATAAATGTCTTTCTTACATTGCTACAATATAAAACGATTTTCAATAAATTTCGTTTCTTACCGTTTTATCTTACGAGAAGACCATTGGGCTAAATCACATGTTTAAGAAAAATAGATTAGTGGGATATTTTTGTGTCATTATGGGTCAAGCTATTATTATCTAAAACGATTATAACGATTTTATTTAATTTTTGAATATTATCTATTGGATTATGCGAAGATGATTAGGCTACGTCACATGATCCAGAAAGTTCAATTAGTAAGTCGTTTTTGGAGTCACTGCGGGTCTAACTAATCTAATCTGAAAACGTCTCTAGCAATTTTGACGTTATAGAGATATCTTATACTGTCAGAAAATTCTTTTTATGAGATAAAAAGGGATACTTTCTTAAAATGCATTTGGTGAACAAATAAATGACATTGATAGGAGGTACTGAGTCAGTGGAATTGCTTCACTGGGTGATTCATTTTTTGCAATATATATTTACGTCCATTGATCGCCAAACCCGACGGGTGTCTTTCTGCGTAAATTGTTCTATTTCCTGAAAAAAAAAATGCTAATAATACAGGGTGGCGAGTTGTTATATAAAAAAAAGTCAATATAGATGATGAATACCAGTATTTTGTCTGGAGTTTCGAGACAAAAGCCTCCCTTACGGGTAGTAGCGCATGTCTCAGTACTTGCCAACGAACCAGCCAACCAACAAATACCAGTAATTTGTTAAAGATAATTTCAGTTTATATAATCTCTTTATATTATTTGAAGTATTTTCTGAAAGAAATTACTGGTAGTTTCCTCTTATCTTGATTGTGTTTTTCCCGATTTTCCCTGACCAGTCGCTACCCTGTAATATTAAAAAAAAAAAAAAAAAAAAAAAAAAAAAAACACTTGAATAAAAATTTAAAATAATTTTTTTAGAGTACCTGGTAATTCTAATTTGATTTTTTGGGGAATTTTATTGTTCAGTAAATTTTAAATGTTGCTATCGCTTTTCTAATAACTATTAAAGAAAATGATGATATATTTCTCGAATAAAAATACGAAAGGAAATTTATAGATGAGAAACTTATTTAATACACAAATCCATTGAATCTTGTAGTTTCATTTCACGTTTCAGATATATTTTTCATTGTTTAGTATGTGGGGAAACACTCTCTGTGTTATATGTATAGTGTAACAAATGTTTATCTTCAAACATTTTTTAAAAATAAATTTACTAATGGTATAGCATATACAAAAAGTTTTGCTGTTCTTCAAAATTATTTTTTTAATATTCCGAATGAGAATACATTATAAATAATTTATTTCATTTTCTACGTGTTGCATTTCAATCATGTGTTTTCAGATTTATGATAATTTTTTGAACATACTGAGGTGCTTGTTACATAATTATTATGTTATGTTTCAACATTAATTTTTTCATAGACACAGTAATAAATAACAATAAAAATAATTTTAAATTCGCGAAATAATTTTACCTGAATTTCACAGAAACAGTCCCTTTCGACGACAAAATGCGATTTTCGATATAAATTGAAAATTTTTGCTAAATCCCCTGAAAATATTGAAACGGACGGAGATAGAAGAAAAAAATTATTTTGATTATTTACAAAACCGATATATTGCTGCAAAAATATGGAAAAAAACTCAATAAAAGAATCCTGGCTTATTGTGGGACTTGTATCGTGTTGCTGAGCTGCAAGCGTATTGTATTTTCTCAGCTAGATTAAAAATTATTATGTTTCATACCAATTTCATAAGAATTTTATAATACCAACTTTATAATGGAAAGTTATCGATTCTTCAAACGGAGTTTTTCCTTCTTTTATTTTTCAAAAGAAAAAAAATCTACTAACGGAACAGAACAAGTCCGGCAACTTTGCTGCCATTAGTTTTACAGAGAATTCACGGATTTATTTTTAACAGAGCGGAATAAATAGATAAGCAATTTTACCAAATTTCTTTTCGAAAAAAAAATGCATATTAATATTTGTGAAACGTTATGATATATTTGTAATATCATTGATCAGACAATTTGTTAGAGATCTCATTGAGGCATCTGTAATAAACTGTCCAAGAAAAAAAAATTTTCTCTTTAGTGAAAACTGTGAAATTGGATTACATGGAAATTCTTTCTAGAGTTATTGAAAAAAAAAGTTAAATAACGGTCATTTGTCTGCATCATGAAGTGTTCATCTTTGTCCGAATACAGATAAATTACCGCTATTTAACACTGTTTTTTTTTTCAATAAATCTAGAAAGAAATTCCATGTAATACAATTTCACAGTTTTCAGTAAAAAGAAACACATTTTTCCTCTTTTAGACTTTATTTTTCCAAATTGTACTGTTTACTCTACATACGTTAGGCTGTATTTTGAAATAAATGCCGCTCGTGTTTAGTTTTTCATACTAACAAGATGCAATTTGTAACTTTATATCAAAGAACGATGAAGCTTTGAAAATACAAGAAGTAACAAATTGGTAGACAACATCTTCAACTTGAAGTCTCTAGCTATTTTGAAAATCCGCTAAGTGTAAAAATGAATTTCACATCTGCAATAACCTTACAAGAGTTGAAAAGATTGACGCCCACTGCGCTCTTCGTCTCCAATAAGTAATCCCGTTTACAGGGAGATTATAAAATAAGTATCTTTATTTGTAGCTTAAAAGAATAAAATTTAAACAATTTTTTGTCGCATGTGCAATCAAATATTTCTAAGATATTTCTTGAGTAAAAAGGCATTTACGATTAAATAATGCAAACTGACGAAAAAAAAAGAGGTTGGAGAAATCTTAGAGAAATCTTAGATGTGGCGGAGGAACTCATAAAATGTTCTTAATTAAATTAATTATGGCATAATTAGATACCAAAAGGACACAGTCTTATGCTCTGAGTCGTCTGTAATAACTGCGACATTGGTACAAGATGGAAGAACTGTTCATTCTGATTTGAAATTACAATTGAATATGCGAATCATTGAAACTCTGACCTGCAACATTTCCGAAGCATCTAGATTGTAATAAGCATTACAGAAATGCAAAATTATTGTTTTGAATGAATGCACAATGTCGCACAAAAAAAAAAATTGTCCGAAGCTCTTGATCCATTATTGCCAGATTTGTGCGGAAATATCAGACCAATTCGAAAACAGATTGATATTGCTTGCAGGAGTATTCAGGCAAATATTGTATGTTATTCCTCGATCAATTCAAGCGGACTAAATCAATGCTTTCTCTAAATACGCTACTCTTTGGTTACACGTAATATTGTTATAATTAACTAGAAAAATTAATTTTGTGTGCAACAATAATACGATCAATTAGCTGCGACATTCCGACATCAATTTCTGGAACTATCGAATGAGAAGGCATTAGTTGATCTGATCTAAGGATGAATTTTATCGTCTCTAATATCTGAAATTAGTAACATCAAAAGAAGAATTAATTGAAGAAGTATTCTCCAATATTCAAACCAATTATAAGTATCACGATTAGATACAAGCTTTTCTCGAGGCCCTGAATGAAGAAGTTCACGCTGTTAAAAAAGTTTTAGATACGTTGAACCAATTTTTGGTTCTTCAGTAGATGCAATCATAAAATAGGGAAATATTCAAACAACTCTTTTAATTAAGATTCAACCAAAACTCCAAATCTTGAAGTCAGATTTTACCATCTTGTTGCTTCAGCAAGGCAGTACCATACAACTCCGTCGATAGAGTTTTGGAACTAGATGAAGCGGTTAATTAGTTAAAATAATTTTTAGTTAGCTGGATCTGAAAAGGATGCTTAAACACGTCCTGCAATTGATAATAAGCTTGTCATTTGTCGTTTTTTTAAATATATACCAACCAAAGACTTGCAACGGCGCGAGGCTTACAATTAAAAATTAATGAGCAGTTTTATAGAATCAACAACCCTGACAGGACCTTTCAAAGGTAAGTATGCCGTTATTCCTCGCTTTCCTGTAATTTTAATGGATATGCCATTTGAATTTAAGAGATTGCAATAGGCAACTTGATTAGCGCTTGTAACCACCGGCAAACAAAACTGAGAACCAATCTTTAGAATTTTGCAATTTAGATCTAGTCACAGATTGCTGCTTAAAAGTTACGTGTTTTTAAATCTGCAAACCTGGCAATCTCTATGTCTGCAAAGACAATGGTAAAACAAATGATACCGTACACCCACAAACATTGCGAAATTTAACTTGTTATAAACGTGCGATTTTTCTTTTTTCTCTTCCCCATTTAGACAGACTGAGCCACAGCAATGCGTGGTTGGGTACAGCTTGTATTGTTTAAAAATTGAAATGTTGAATAATTGCTTTCCAAAAAATCATAAACATTTCTGTAAAATTTAAATGTGGCTGTAATAATAAAGTTTAGAGTAGACGCTAGACCATGACCAAACCTCTTCAATCGTACATTAATTTTAATTGATAAGTGGTCTTTGAAATTATGATCTCTCTTGCGTGAATTTCTTATTTTAAAAGTGCGTGTGTCTTTTTTGTGCTAATGTATATAAAATGAAGTTGCTAAAAAGGTTGTGAGCAAAGACGGAATCTGGCTACTTGTAGTGCACCGCTCCTCTGAGGCTCTGTTTAAGTATTTTGTTTTTTCCGTACGCTGGTATCGCGTTGGTGTTGTTTATAACAGCTGATTACCTGCAACAAGGATATAGGTCTGAAATGAAAAGTTCCCTCAAAGGTCTTTCAGAAAGAATCTAGCCCATTAAGGAATCGAACCCATTACTTAAGGAAATCCAAGGTTCTTAGAAAATCATGGACAGCTCTGAAGGATTAGACTGAGGATGCGATTGAGTTCGAACCCAGCACCACTCATCTTACATCTACACTCTTAAAACGAAAGAGCTGATTTGGCTTCTCATGAAAGAGCTGTAATTTTTTCGATCATAAAAGAGTTGTTTTTCAAACGATTAAATCCTCATGATCTAAATTGGTTATTTAAATAGCTCAACTTCATTTAAATTGATTAAAAACAGCTCGTAAACTCGAGTTATTTCAACTCTTTTTTGGGAAGCTGCCTTTCAACATTGAGATAAGTGGATTTCAGCTCAACTTGAGCTATTTTGTGGATGACTTTTTAAGAGAGTATGAGAGCAGAATCCCTCGGTCACTGGTGGAACCACGATTTTATCCTATGTATTTTGCCTTACATTTCAGAAATATTATTAAAAAAATATAATCCAGTTGTAATCTGTTTAATGTTGTATCTTACGTATTTATTAAACGAAACTTTGTCCTACTTTGGGTATGTCTGAAGATGTAATAAATTATGTAAGTATATTATACTAAATACTAAGAGATCTGTTATATATGAATGCAAAAATATTTTTTATCACTCATACTTACATTTCAACTGATAGAAATTAGGAAAGTTATTAGAATCTCAAACAATAAATTATTTCATCGAGCCACTTTTTTAAGACATCAGTAGATATTAAATTGCAACACTCTTCTGACTAAGAATAGATTAGTGAAACCTTTAGAACTTATTTGTTCTTTGATTTGAATCTTTCAAAACTTTTGTCCTTAATCTAACAGAAATCTTGTTTAACATTCGACGGTATTAATGAGAATGGCACAAATAACACAGGATAAGGCTCTTTTGACTGCATATTTGAAGCGGAAACAAAGTTAAGGAAACTGTAATGACTTCCTGAACAACATACATAAGGTTTCAAACATAAGAAAAATGGAGTAAATATCACGCAGTAACATTTGATGGTTTCTTTGGCTAAATAATTATTTTTCGGTCTCTACGCACGTATTTGTGTTCAGAATGTTTCTTATGTATGAAAACTAGTTGGATGTGTGAATCCCGAAACTTTCTTCTATCTCATAATTACATTTTAATATTAAAAAAAAAAAAAAAAAAAAAAAAAAAAAAAAAAAAAAACGTGGTGACCCCAAAGTTACCCACCATCGAATTTCCTCGAACATTTGACCTAGCCTAAGGAGATTCTGGTATCGGAAGAGCCTAAAAAGCAAAATTTAATTAATATTCTGAGAAAATGAGCTTAGTAGTGCCTCACGTTGGGTAATTTATACTAAAACCTAATAAGCATCTATTGATGTCAAGACCTAACAGAATCCGAAATTTGATGGATTTTCGTCTATTAGTTCTTGAGATATAGTTATAACAAAAAATTTGCAAAACGTAGCACAGCAACACCATATCTTGGACAATTTATGCCAAAACATAAAAAAGCGTCAAATTATGTTATGGTGTAAAAGAATCTGAAGTTTGATGAAATTCTGTGCATTAGTTCTTGAGATATAGCTAGTTTTAAAAAAAAGTGTAAAATATAGCACAGCAGCACCATCAGTTGAAGGATTTATAACAAAACATGATCATCGTGTAAGTATGTTATATGTCATTTTGTAACAAAATCTGAAGTTTGATGAAATTCTGTGCGTTGGTTGTTGAGGTATAGCTATCGGAAAAATCGTGCAAAATGCAGCATAGCTGCACCACCTGTTGCAAGGTTAATACCAAAATGTATTCAGAGTCTAATTATGTTACATATTCTAGTGTAAAAGAAACTAAAATTTGATGAAGTTCTCAGCATTAGTTCTTGAGATATAGCTATCGCAAAAATCGTGCAAAATGTAACAGCGCCACCTATAGGGCAGTTCACAGCAAAACCTTATCAACGGCTATGTATCTCAAGGTATCGCGGAATCTGAAGTTTGGTTAAATTCTGTGCATTAGTTCTTGAGATATAGCTATCATGAAAATCATGAAAAACGTGGCATAGCAGCGCCACCTGCTGGCCAATTTACACCAAAACTTAATCAGCTTCTATGTATATCAAGCGGTCACAGAATCTGAAGTTTGGTGAAATTCTGTGCATTAGTTCCTGGGATATAGCAGTCTTGAAAATCATGAAAAACGTAGTATAGCAGCGCCACCTGCCGGCCAATTTTCACCAAAAACCAATAGGCACTAATTCATATCAAGGTATAACTAAATATAAAATTTTATTAAATTTCGAGCATTAGTTCTCGAGATAGAGCGCCCACAATTTTTTTGTCACATACAGACAGACTCACAGACAGACAGACAGACTCACAGACAGACGGACAGACTCACAGACAGACATTTTCTAAAAATAGTCAAAACGTGTTCAGGACCTTCTAAAACGTATAAATCCGTCGAAAACCGGAAGTCGAAAATTTTCATGAATTTAAAACTTTCTTCTTGTAAAGATAGAAGAAAGTAAAAAGGACTATCTTTCATGTAAAACTATACTGCTGTAAAAATGTTTTAAAGTTTAACATCCCAAGATCTATAGTTCTGATATCCTTCAGAGTGTTTGTTCCTCAGCGGACGAATTCTTCTCACTAATGTTAAATCTGTGGACGTTTCATGCATTTTTATATTTAAAATGGCTCCTCGAGAAATTAATATTTTTAAGTTATTTTTTCAGTGTTAATTTCTTAAAGGATCTCTCTTTTGTTCTTAGTTTTTAAGATGTATCAAAAATTTGTGCATAATTTTATATAAAATATTAAAAGTTAAGTTATGGTTCGTCATATTTTAAACAATAAAATATTAAATTAAGCATAAATTTTAGAAATATTTTGAAAAATAAGAAAAAAAAGGGACATCCTTTGAGAAGAGAACATTAAAAAAAAATTTACAAATAGTAATCCCCCGAGGAGATAGTTTTAATATAAGAATGTATTAAACGCCCATAGATTTAACATTATCGAAGAAAATTAGACAGCTGAGTGACTAGCACCCTTAAGTTCTATGACAAATGTTTTACAAAACTTTGTATGATGTCAATTAAAAGTGTTTAAGGGGGCTCAGGGTTTGAAAACTTTTCAAAAAATCGATTTTTTAATGATCTAATTTGATTATTCAATTAATTCTTAACTCAAAAAAAAAAAAAAAAAAAAAAAAAAAAAAAAAAAAAAATTGGTTGCCTGTAAAGTCGGTATACGGGCGAAAGTTTTACGTGACAACGACTTTGAGTTGTAAAATAATTTTAATGTGAATATTCATTCGTATAGTAGGAAGAAGGATGAAATAATAGTAACAATTTAAAACATTTATTTATACAAAGAATTATATTTAAAACATTAATTTATACAAAGAATCTCGCACTGAATTTCATATTAACAAAATTTTATTTTTACCTTTACACATACATACGTATTTATATACAAATATACATACAATAACTTGCAATACACTGTGTTTGTTAAACACATTTTACTTCATGTTTATTGATGTCAAATGTTGAATTTTGTAAACAGCATATTAAAGAATTTTTCAATGAGCAGAATATAACTAAAGTAAAATGGCTTTCACTAATCACATATCATTAGTTTTCCATAATATACCACCGAATTACGAAATAAACTACACTTATTTTCTTTGTACTTTATACTAATAACTAATACATAACGTATTTCGTCTTAGTTTGATACTATCTAAAATTCCTATTAAGCACCGCCCCTTCCTTGCAGCGAATTCACATTCACGTTCAGAAAATGGTCCCACAAGTGACCGGAAAAAGTTAAGAGAAAAGTGAGCGCGTATCGTGAGCGGAGCGTAACGTAACGTAACGCAGTTTCTTGAAGTGTCTCCCGGCAAACCAATTTACAAGACGTTGTCACGTCAAAAAAAAAAAAAAAAAAAAAAAAAAACGCATAAAAATATTTGCATTTTATAAGCATTATGTATCAACACTTTCATAGCCGTATCCAGATAACTTCAACTTTAAGTCGCGTTTTCTCAAAACTTGATTTTTGATGACTAACACCAAGATTTAAAAAAAACTATTTGATGGAATGGCTTAAATTTTTTTCCATGCATATAAAATCATTATCTAGCGAATGAATTAACATATTTTAGATCGTTTAATATTTTGAGTATATTTAATCGAAAAAAAGTTGTATTTTTTAGAGTTTTTTTAAATTTTCAACTTTGAGAGATTTTTTTAATAATGTTTTTTTTAAGCGACAGTTATATCCTTAATTCATTCTCTAGATAATGATGTTATATGCATACAAAAAAAAATTAAGCCATTCCATCAAATAGTTTTTTTTTAAATCTTGGTGTTAGTCGTAAAAAATCAAGTTTTGAGAAAACGCGACTTAAAGTTGAAATTATATGGTTGGTTGGTTGTATAGGGTTTAATGGCGCAAAATCCCTTCAGGGACATGCTGCGCCAATGGATGCGGCTATGAAAGTGTTCATACATAAATGCTTATAACTCAGTTAAAAATGCTAATATTTTTATGCGGTTTTTTGCATTGGCTTAAGAATTGATTGAATAATCAAACTAGATCATTAAAAAAATCGATTTTTTGAAATGTTTTCAATCCCTGAGCCCCCTTAAAAGGTTTAGAGGGAATTTTTTTGGAGCTTGTGCAACTCTTATATTGAGTTTTTAAATACGTTACTTTTGGGAATATAGATACAGTAATCTTAACTCTTACTCAATTTAAACCAAACTAGCGGACAAAAATGAGAATAATTATCGAAAAAATACAAAGGTTAAACATTTTAAAAGAAATATTTTATACCTTGAAGCACTCACTATTCAAATATATAAACATTCTTTTGTTATTTATGATTTATGACGATATATAATAATTACTTCTGATACGAAAAAAATGCTTATGATACATAATGTCTTCATATAAATAGGTTTTAAAGTACGGTTCTTCCACTCCTATTTTCGTTCGCCTTTTTATACTATGCTCATTTTTTCTTCAAAAACTTTTTCAAAATAAAAGTTGATGGTATTATTGAGAAAATCTTTAATAAATTAATGCGGATTTGATATCTTGTAAATTTACGAAATTACTGATATTCTTCAATCCCGCTATTTTTTTATTTATTATTTTTTTACGTTAACCTATTCAGTACTGAGATACACAAACGTGTACCTCCATTATTTTCCCCATAAAAATTAAATTGGTCGAATTTTTTTATTTTTTCTTTACTTCTATACAGCTAATTTTTTTTTTTTTTTTTTTTTTTTTTTTTTTTTTTTTTTTGCTTTAAAACAAAACTAATTAAGTGAGCACTGGTTAATATTACTCAATAAAATAAATATTATTTTCATCCGAGTTTCGAAAATACCTTCAAGACATTGTGTCCAAGAAATTAAGAAATATTCATGATTATTTATCTTAAATGCTTTCCAATAAAAGTTTTTGAGGATTTGCTGATCATTTACTCGTTTAAAGACCTTAATTTTGTTACTGCGTAAATTTATATTACTCATAGTAAAACTGATGTTTTAAGGGGATTAGTACTTTTATATCCATATTTGTAAAACTAAATTACCAGGCCCCTAAAGTATTAATTTCATAAAAATGACTCTTTCTGTCATCTATGGTGTCATTTCGATTATGCAAAAGCAATAAATATATATTTATAGAGTTATTTTATGCTCACGTCTGAAAAGGTGAAGAGTTAGTCATATCAAAGACTTTACAGTTTAAAAATTATAGATAATATTAAAAATATTTATAATAAATTTAATCGGATTTGATATCTTGAGAATTGACGAAGTAATTTTTTCTCCATAAAATCTTATTTTTTTTTCGCCCTTTGAGCCCATTTTTTATTTTAGCAAAAATCTGTCATACCCAAATTTTTGACCCCCTTTTTTAGAAGTAATAATAACTTTAAAATGAATATATATCAATTTTAATTAAGAGATTATGGGCTTGTCTTCAATTTTCACAAAAATCTTACCTATTTCAATCTCCTTGGTCTGATTTTGCCCAATAACAAAATTTACCGAGAATTTTATGCCTCTCACTTTTATGCAACACTTTTAAAGAAAATTTGTGAAAAATTATAAAAATTATTGTGTCCAAGAAAAAAGTGAAATAGGTAGAATGTTAAGTACATAGGTAATTAAATAAAGTTTTTTTTTAATGAGGGGGATTTTCGGTTCAAGGAGCTATGGTCGGTGTAGAACTGCAAAATATTTTCAGAAATTCTAACAAGAGAGAGAATGTAATAAGTAGTATTCCCGTAAAGCATGGTGACGTCACTGCAACGTCGTTGAGAAGTCACAATGTGACTTTGTGACCATCGATTGCCGATGTGACGTCACGTGATGTCGACGTGAAGTCACAGTGACTAAAATGTGAAGTCGTTATGGCCGTTTTAGAGCTCTTTTGTGACGTTTCACAAAGTGGTCACAATGTGACAAATTTGTGAAAAATGTGTCATTTGTGACTAATTTGACATTAACACTGTGACGACACTGAGAGGAAAGCGACGATATATAAATTGCCAGAAACATGTTTTTTAAAGTAAATAACATGTTTTGAATGTTATTTATAAATTTCTAAAGATTTTTAAGAAAGTCACATCTCAGTCACAATGTGATGTCACTGAGTGGTGGCATTTTGGTCACAGATGTGATATGACCAAAGTGACTCACATTAAAGGTCACTGTGACGTCATTGTGATCATGTATGCTATTAGGGTTTCATACTAAATCTACCTAAAATGGGATTATTTAAAAAATGCGGATGCAGTCACATCTACTTCTAAAATGTTTTCAATTAAAAAAAGAAAAAAATGGCAAAATCTGTTTAGCGAGAAACTCCGTGAATATAAATATCAGTTTATTCTTTGAGTGAGACGCGAAAGTTATTTTGCAGCATCGATCGGCTTGTTTCACTTTTAAGAATCGCAATGAAATCTTTTCCTCCTTCTGAGCGTTTTTTTCTATCTTATTATTTTACAAAAGAAATATTTCGGTATCGGGAAATAGTAAAATCTTAAGATATACAGAACATTAATAAATGAAATATTAAGATATAAAGCATCTCTTAGAAATTTCTGTCATTCTGATAGATTACATGTTGAGAATGACAGCAAAAACTTCTCTCTACAGATACAGAAATGAATTCCAAGCATTCCTTACGTCACATGATATCTTCTTTTTTTTCGTTACTTCAGCATTTCAATCATAAAGAGACTTATGATTGATTTTCAATATTTAATCAGAAAACTATCGCAGTACTGAAATTGAAAATATATGAGAGGGGGGGGGTATATAAAACTATTCTGATAGTTGCAAATAAATCTTTATAAAATTGAATCTGATAAAACAAGATGCAATTTTATAAAATATGAAAGTTTAAATGAAGAAAAACGAATTTGCTTTATAAATCAGATTTTAGTATTTCAATTTTACGTATAAAAATTAAGCTTGCACTGAGAAAAAAATATTGTTCTGGCATATAGAATCTAAGTAATGGCTCTAGAAAAAATAGTTCCATGCCATCCTTACAAATTTTAGTTCCATTTCTTAGAGAGTTCCAGAGTCTCTTACTAGAATTCAAGTACGTTTTCCGTTATTTTTGTTGCCAAATTTATCTAAAAATCTCTTCAAATAGATGCGAACTCAAGAGATTTGATTTAGTAACTATAATTATAGCTTAAGAAATCATTCCTAAAATCAAGCGATAATTTCTCGCTACTAAAAGGTTCAATGTCTTTCCGTCTCCTAGAAAAGAAGAGACTAGAAATATCAATCTATTTAGCCTATTCAGCTTAGTTGTTTACTCTACTCCTTGTTTACCCTATAGTTTGGACATCTATATTTCTAGTTTGGGTATTTAGAAAGTGACTAACTACTCATTCTAGTTGAACGCGGCATAATTTTTTTCTCAGTGTGTACTTATAATTTCTGCTTTTGTATTTTTAAATTAAAAAAAGCAGTTTAAATACGTTCTAAATAGCGACTTTTAAACTATCTCGGGAAGTAACGAATCGATTTAAAAAAATTATCATTTCAAAATGATGGCGACAATTCTTGCTCCAAAATAGACTACATCTTATGTTGGTGTCGCTATCGCATAGGGGTTGAAGAGCAGAAAACCTTCTAAAAATGCATTTTTTCTGTTACTAAACGAGCTTTAGACATAAAATTTGGCATGTTTTATATAAATAAAATATAAATAATCTCTAAGAATATTTGCTAAAAAATACGAAATTTAAAAGTTGTGAAAATGTGCCAATAGCATTTCGAAAATTATCTAAATTTTAATTTTTAAGCAATCTCAGCAAGTAATGAACTGATTTTAAAACCAATGATGTCAAAATTATGGTGCCAGTCCTTGGTCTAACATAAGCTATATTTTAAATGAATGTCACTTCCCTATAAAGAGTTCTGGAGTAAATAAACTTTTTAAAAATGAGACTTTTGTGCTATAAAAAGACTTAGAAACAAAATTTGGCATGATAATTATTTGAAAGATATAAATGATCTTTAAAAGCATTTGCTTAAAAATACGAAATTTAAAAGATGTGAAAATTCGTGAAAAGCCTTCTAAAAATTTTCTAAATTTCGATTTTTAAGCAAACTTAGTAAGTAACGGATCGATTTCAAAACTGATGATGTCAAAACGATGGTGACAGTCCTTACTATAACATCGGTTACATCTTATGTCGATAAAACAAACCCAAAAGGACTACTGTAGAAAAAAAAATCTAAAAATGCGATTTTTGTGTTACTGAAGGTCTAGAAGCTTGTAATTTTGCATATTATTTATTTATAAGATATAAATGATCGCTAAGAACACAAAAATGCAAAATATTAAAGGGGTAAAAATGCGCAAAAGACGGTCTTAAAATCTACTAAATAGTGGTTTTTGAACAACCTTGGCAAGTAAAGAACTTATTTAAAAAGTAGAGATGTCAAAATGATCGTGACAATACTTTCTCTAACATAAGCTATATCTAGTATCGGTGTCATTAACAGAATGGGGGTGCAGAATTAATAAATGTATAAATGTGACCTTTGTGTAACTGAAACACCTAGAAATACTTAATTTGGCGACTTGGCAAGTTTTTTCTTTATCAATATCTTAATTTCGACATGCTTTATTAACTTCTTGCGGCGCGGTGGTTTCATAGATATACCACTTAATTTTAAGTCCCAAACGACACAATAGCACCGAAATTTTGTTTTATAAAATTACGGTTTATTGAATGCGTGATATATAGCTTTTCTTATTTACAGATAAAGTTGTTTTCAAATTCCCGTGTCAGTCATTAATTTCAACACTTAAGCAATGAATTTGTCCTGCGCCGCAAAGGGTTAAAACATACATTTATACATATTTAGCGCCTGCATTTAAATCATAAAGTTATATACAGATATTATACAGACAACTATACGGTATGTACAATAAACCCAACTGAAGTGAAAAATTAACCAGAGCCTGGCTTTGGTAATTTTTTCACTCCAGTTGAATTTATTATATTTATCGTATGTACATTTTTATAAAATTTGTATACACCTTTTCGACATAATTTACACCACATAATGACAACAAATACTTGATTGACTGGACCTTTTGTAATGCTTTACTAGACTAAATTGATTAAACTGATTGATTGAGTGAAAGAATAAATTTGGTAGGTGAAAATTTGCCAAGTTACTCTAATGAGTAGCATATGACACATCGTACATTTTAAGCAATTGTAGAACATTATGCATGACAAGAACTAAGATTTAAGGAGCTTTAAAAGAAGTTAATTTCCTAATCGATATCACTTCTTTTATTACATAAACTGTTAACGAACTTGTCATTCTTTACCATTAATGTTTTGGATGGGATGTCATATGTGCACCACACTGCTGCGATTGCAATAAAATGATAAATTTGTGTCTCACACGGTAACCTGACTAATTCTGTAAACTGTTTATTTAGTTTTATATTCTTTTTTATAACGATATAAATTGTTTTGGTCTATATAGTTATTAATGAAACTTTTTATTATTATTATTTTCTTTTTAAAATAATAGAAAATAACTAAAATATATAAATGTAACAGATATTTGAAAACTAAATTTTTGCAAATTGCCGTCAGTGGTGCGTAACTGACATCTGTGCAATTCACCTATTTACAAAAATTAACTCATTTTTTAAAAATTAGTTTATTAAAAGTTTTATCAAATTTACATACTATAATGCATTCAAAATGTATTAACAAACCCCTATCGTACAATATACACAGTTTATGGCTCAATATCCCGAAAAGAAAACCTGACAATTTGAGCAATGTGGCTTATTACACAGATTCGAGATAAGGTCGACTTTATCTCGACTCTGTGTCCTTACGGACAGGTGTTGGTTTAGCTGATGACGAGCTGTTATTGTTGTAGTTTGAAATGCATCCTACTTTATTTTCATTTTATGGTAATTTTACAAAGTGTTTTACTTGATTTATTAATTGTCACCAGTGTTCAAATTTTGTTATATTCTAAGATATTTTAGATCTTTTAACTAAATTTTTGGAGACTTCAGTAGGAAGTTAGGAATTTTATAATTAATTTGGAATTTTATTCCAAACAAACATTTTGGAAATTTTAACTACATTTTCAAATTGGTTCGACAAATTTCCCATAAATACTCATATATGTAAAATAACCTGCAAACTTGAATTCAGCTTGTTATATTATGCCCAATTCCAAACACTATATTTTGCTATGGAAGAATTTGTTATTTCCATGGCAACAACACATTCCATTGAAATCATATGCAATGAGTTCATAATCGGGCTCTAAAAGCAAGATTGTAGCAAGATATGTTCACCTGCACTGTTAAAAATTTTAAACTTTTGCAGCATCTTCACTTCATTGCTATTACAGAATATTTTTTTGACCAATGAAAATGCTTCATATTACAGGGAAGTAATCATTTTCTATAAAAGTGACCATGCAGCAAAAATTTAAAAATTTTAACAGTGTAGTTTTAAAATAAGATGCATAAAATATTCTGTAAATCATGCCATAAAAAGTAATTTAATCTGGGAAAATAAAGTTTCACAAATGTAAAATCTCCTGAAAACTCGAATACTACTTGCAAAATATATGCCCACTTCTGAACGCCGTATTCCATTATCAAAGAATCTGTTATGGTAACAACGAATTCCATTAAAATTATATCGAATGAGTTCAGGATTGGCGCCTAAGAGGAAGATTGTACTGGCGAATGAGACGCACTTCATAGCATTAATCTCCTTCCTTTTTATCAATGCTGAATGACATCAACTGAGCGCTAATCGCTATCAGCGCCAACTATTATTTGAAATTCGAACTAAAATAAAAAATCACGGTAAGAAAACTCCTGGCATCATACATGACCCTCCTGCAAAAAAAAATTAATAGCTGTCTCAATTTGCAAGTTATTGAATTTTAAAATCCATCAGTCATTTTTGGGACACCCGGTATATATAAATAGATACAAATTGCTGAAAATAGGTTTTGAATCACTCTATGATAAGAATTATATTTCAGTACTTTTTAAGTTTTCTTTGGTTATTTTATTTTATAACAAAGGAAGTTTAATTTGTGTAAATGAGGCAGCCATCCCTATTATAGAATGGGAAGGAGGAAATCTAACAATATATGTGTAGATACAGTTTGTCCGAAAAGTCTGGAAACGGTCAAATAACTCGAGAAATACATATGAGATTGAAAAATGAAAATATACGTGTTAAATATTTCTAAATAAGCTACTCAGTGATGCCAAATTTGATCTTCGCAACCGACCCCTTGGGGGTCAGAATGGGTAAAATTTTGAAATTTTAAATTATAACCCCTATTTTGTATTGCAGATTCGGATTCTACGGACAAAAATACTTAACTTTTGTATTTGATGTTTATTTCCAATCTTCGTTTATCACGGTGTAATCAAGCATATTAATTATTTCGGTTTTCCCAAATAAGTTTTGCCTGATTAGCTAGATTTTTTGACGTCGAATTCCTGGTCTTTTGCAGGAAGAGCGTTTCTTGAAAATCACCCGTGGCGATTATTTCGATAATGCTACACTTTTAAAAATTTAACCCATTTGCTGCAGCGTCGCTCCACAGCTTTTATAGAATATCTCTTTTATGACCAATGAGAATGCTCCATAACACAGTAAAATAACAGTTTTCTATAAAAGCGGTGAAGTGACGTTGTAGCAAATGAGTCAAGTTTTTTACAGTGTATAAGGGGTTTTTATGTTTTTCTCTACGAAAAATTCATTGAAATATATTAATTTAGTTTTCTATTTGGATGTTTATTTTATCCAGTAAATGGTTTCTAAATTGTTCTGTAAACAATCAAAACTTATTTGGGTTCAAAAATCTTCTAAATATTCTTGAATTTTCTTTTTAAAAATTTTATTACATACTTAGAATTATAGAATAAAGAAATATTGAATTCAAATTATTTACATACTATGTACAAAATGTATAATATGTACAAAATATAAATGCTTTTACCTTGATAATTTTTGATCATCATACTAAAAACTGGAAAGATGATCCTTTATGCATTTCTGCGTGCCTTTTCATAAAATTAACATAATTCTTCAATAAAACTCAAGACACGCACGACAAACAAAAAATATAAACATTCTCTCTAAAAAAAATTCTTTTACATTCCATCAAAAATTGATGCCAACTTTTTTATCTAAACTTTTAACTCCTCTCGTAAGATAAAAAATATAAAAGCAAAGCAGACGAAAAAAAGCTTCGCTTCCATAGCAACGAGTTGCGTCTTATAAATAAATTAAATATCACAATTGCAAATATGCAAACGATTTTCTGTGAATAAACTGAAATAACTTAATTTATCAATTCCTAACATACTCCCACCTTTAATTTAGGCGGAAGCCAAATTAAACTTAAGATCACTTTTGATCAAATTAAACCCTAATTCAAAATAAAAAATATAGAAATAAATAAAAACAATAACTAAACAATAATAAAATGATAATGAAACATTTAGAGTTCTAGAAAAGTTTTTTCAGAGTTTTAGAAAAATCAGTTCAGAGTTCTAGAAAAAGTCAGTTCAGAGTTCTAGAAAAAGTCAGTTCAGAGCTCTGGAAAAAGTCATTTCAAAAGTCTCTTTACTTACTCTGCCACTTCTAGATGTACTGTTTCTCCCCATTCACCCCACCAAGCTGCTGCTGGATGGATGATTAATAGGACGCAGTTCTTTCAATTATTAGGAAACAGTTCTTTCGAAGAAACTATTGCCTTCCAATCCAATGATTTAAAAAGGTTGTTGGTTCCTCTAAAATTTGAGCCATTATCAGAGTATATAGTAGTCGGCCTTCCTCTCCTGCATATAAATCTTCGAAGTGACTGAATGAATCCTTCTGTTGAGAGACTGGATACAAGTTCCAAATGTATTGCCCTATATACTGCACATGTAAAAAGTACAACCCAAACTTTGGATCTTTGCTTTACGAAAAGAGGGCCAAAAATATCAGCTCCAACAACTTCAAAAACTTTTGAATCTCTGACTCGATCTAGAGGTAGGTGGATTGGAGGTGTAGTATATGGTTTTGCAGAGTATCTTTTGCATTTGTAACACTTAGACAATTGACTTCTAATGCTGCGTCTAGAAGAAATTATCCAATATTTTTCTCTTAAAATGGATCCAACTGTTTGAAGTCCAGCATGACAATTCTTTAAATGACATTCTTGAATCAGACAATTCACTACATGATGTTTCGATGGTAATAAAATTGGATATCTGAAAGAAAACTCGTCATCCCGCTCTAATATCTTTGTTTTTAATCTCAACAATCCTTCTTGATCTTTCATAACCTTTAATCCTTTTATTGCATCAGTAGTATTACCAAAACTTTCAGATTGTATTATTGACCAGAGCGACCTTTCCGCATCTTCTTTTTCTTCAATTGACAATTCTGATGGAAACATATATTTCGATTTCTGCACTTCATTATGAATCTCTTCACCCAACATACGACATTAATAAATCTACCAAATTTTGAAATTCTACTATATATCATAAATTCATGTAAATTAGAACATAAAAGAGTAGGTACTGAAGTTTTCTTCTTTTCCATCATTACTAATTCTTCGTTGGGGCTTGTTTCTGAATGTGGCCAATTTTCTTCTGATAACTTCAACCATTCTGGTCCCTCCCACCATCTCATCTTCAGCAGCTGTTTAGGACTACATCCGCGAGAAGGTAGATCAGCAGGGTTGAGATGACCCGGTACGAAGTTCCATTGTTGAGATTCGGAAAATTTACAAATTTCTCTAACTCTATTGCCTACAAACGTTCCCCATTGATCATTTCTTCGAATCCAAGCGAGAGCAGTCGAAGAGTCGGTCCAATACTTTACTGGTATGGAAATACAATTAAAGGCTTTCAAAACAAATTTAGTCAACCTTATTCCTAAAATACAAGCAAGAAGCTCTAAACGTGGTATGGTTATATTTTTCTTTGGTGCAAGACGAGACTTAGCTCCTAAAAGTTGTACAAAGACTGCGTCTTTATCTTCACAACGTAAGAAAACTGCTGTTGCATAAGCTCTGGTACTTGCATCACAAAATGTATGAATAGACCATTTTTCTTTACAACCATAGCCTACACGTCTATTTATCTTCACGTCATTTAAATACTTGAGTTCGCTATACCATTTTTGAAAATTATTCCGGATTTCTTCTGGAAGTGGAGCATCCCAATCTAATTTCGTCGACCAGGCGTCTTGAATTATCAGTTTGGCTGGCAACAATGCTGGGGCTAAAAATCCTATTGGATCGAAGATCCCTTGGGTTACAGCTAATATCCTTCTTTTCGACAGATTTTCTATCTCATCACTAAATTTATGAGCGATCTTCAAACTGTCCTCCATTATGTCCCACTTCAACCCTAAAACAGGAACTATCGTGGTTACATTTTTGCTGAGCATCTTTTTTTCGCTAAGGAAACTGCTGTCTTCACTTTTAATTGGTCCGAATTCCCACATTCTTAATTCCATTTTCGCATCAGCCATGATTTCTGTAGATTTTGAAATAAAATTTTCTAGTTCAGGCACATTGTCGACTGAAGTAACGCAGTTATCTATATAGTATGATTTCATAAGCTTCTCAGCTATCTGTTTGTTTTCTTCATCAACATTACTCAAATGATATCTTATAACTGCACCTAGCAAAAATGGGCTACAAGTTGCTCCAAAAACTACTCTATTGTGTTGATAAACTTGAAATTCGTCAGGACTCTTCCACCATAAAAATCGCAAGAAATGCCGATCTGATTCTTTGACTTCAATTTGAAGAAATGCTCTTCTTATATCGGCTACTATCCCAATAGCTTTCTCACGAAATCTTATTAACACTGCAGGAATTTGTTCGATGAGGTTTGGTCCTTTAAAGAGACAATCATTTAAAGAAGGAGACCTCCCTACTTTACACGATGCATCAAAAACTGGTCGAACACTTGTAGTAAGACTATCTGGTTTGATGACGGGATGATGAGGTAAAAAATGTCCTGGAATCTTGAGTGCTTCATCTGGTACTTTACTTATAACGCCTTCTTCTTCCCATTCATAGAAAACTTTAGCATATTCTTCAAACATTTTCATTGATTTTAATTTCTTTGTTGAATTTATCAATCTTCGTTCAGCTATGTGTCTATTTGAAGGAATCTCACGTTTGCCGTTAATCCAAGGAAGACCTACAATATAGCGACCTTCTATATTTCTATCAACTTCTTTTATAAAATTATCATGAGCGAGTTCTTCTTCTTCTGCTTTAGACAAAGTTTGACAGGGATCTGTTATACCGATTGTCTCTAACTTCCATAATTCTGGAATCTTCATATCTTTTAAAGCTAGGTTCGTGATAAACATATTTCCATAATTTAGACAAGACTGTGATGTACTTTCTAAACGACCACAAAGTGTCCATCCAAACTTTGTCTCTATTGCTGTAAGACCGCTCTTTAACTGTTTTACTCGACCAGTAAGAAGTTGTCCGTAGTAATCGCTTCCAATCAAAATTTCAATTTTTGGACTTCCTGCTCCTAAATCTGTGATCCATAGTTTATTTTGTTTAAGCTCTTTAATTACTGATTCTTTTGGTATCCGAGGAATATTATTACAAATTATATCTTGATCCAAAAGTTCTAAGACTTCTTTCGTTTGTTTCTGTCTATCAGAAGAACTTAACTCAACTTGGAATTTATTGTGAGATTTAGCTTCTGTTTGCGTACCTCCAAACAAAGTGTGTACAATAGCTTCAGAAGAAATGGGATGTAAACCTAACTCTTCAGCTGTACCTTTTAAAATATAGCTCTTTTGCGACCCACAATCAAGTAACGCTCGTACTTTCTTTGTTATTCGACCTTTAATAACTATTTCTAAAGTCATAAGGGCTACTTCAGCAGAACACTGCTTACTTGCTATGGTGCTTTGAATTACTTCTGGGGTCTTAGCTGTATTTTCTGGTTCTTCACACATTGAAATTTCAGGGCATAATAACTCGGTATGGGGTTTAGAACAAACGTGGCAACGAATAAAAACTTTGCAAACTTTAGCGTGGTGACCAAAACGAAGACATTTTAAACAGCAATTTTTATTCTTAATTTTGGCCTTCCGTTCATTAAAGGAAAGAGATCTAGCCCTAACACAATCCTTGCTTTCATGAGATTTACTGCAAAATAAACAAAGGCGTTCTTTTGCGCTAAATAGCTCTGCTGCAGTAGGTATTTTACTTTCTGCTTTTCTTAACTTTTCTTTAGGTTTGTCTTTAAAGCCCAGCTCTATAAAACTCGATTTGGCTAATTTGAATCTTTCCTCGTTTGCAACTTCTTGTTTCAGAAATTCCATCAAACTTACTATATTTGCTTTTGTTGACAATGCATTATTATTACTAACAGTGTTTGATGTGATTGAAATATTATATCGCTGCCATGCTTTTAATACATCTTCCGATAAGCTAGATTCTATCATGGGATAGAGCCACGCCGAATTGCTTTCTAAACTTAAACCCATTGATTCTAACGATCTTAAATATGCCTCGACTTTCGTGAATAAATCTGATAAGGGAAGTTTATCTTTGCCGTGCGCCTGTACATTAGCTACAATCAATTTTAGGAATTCTCTAACGTACACTTCTATTAGTAAATCTTTATTTCCAAAACGCTCTTGAAATGCCTCGACAGCTTTGGGGTAATTAACTGCGGTCATTGGATAGCTCTCTAACAAGCGCCTGGCACTGGTTCCAGGTTCTACCGATTGGATAAGATACTGAAATTTGTCACTATTATCCAAATCTATGTCTTCATGAATTTTCTGAAACTGAGACCAAAATGAAAGATAATTTATTAACTGCGAATCGAATGGCTTAATATTTAGTTTAGGTAATTTATAATGCTTTGATTTGGAATAACCGTGATCTGTGCTTTTTTCACTATCATCTTGATTACGTTTATTTGTACCCAATGCTTCGCTAACTTTACGCTTAATGGTAATAAATTGATCTGAATAACTTTCATTTTCCACTACTTCATTTTCAATAGCCTCTTCATCGCATTTATCATCATCTAACATGAGTTCAATTATAGCTTCATCAATAGCTTTAATTTCATGAATCAAATTTTCTAATTTACTAAAACCGTCTAAAATTTTGTCCTTATCTAATGACTCGCTGTTAATTTCTTCATTCAAAACATTTAAAGTTCTGGTAAATGACGAACGTAGTGGTGTACGCTTTTTCTTTAGCTTATTCATCTTAGAAAAATTAAGTAGTAATGCACAGCTTATGAAAACACTATACGCTATAAAAACAATTCAATATCTCAACAGTATTATTCAAATGTCCGTGCTCGGGGCGCCAGATTTGTTCTGTAAACAATCAAAACTTATTTGGGTTCAAAAATCTTCTAAATATTCTTGAATTTTCTTTTTAAAAATTTTATTACATACTTAGAATTATAGAATAAAGAAATATTGAATTCAAATTATTTACATACTATGTACAAAATGTATAATATGTACAAAATATAAATGCTTTTACCTTGATAATTTTTGATCATCATACTAAAAACTGGAAAGATGATCCTTTATGCATTTCTGCGTGCCTTTTCATAAAATTAACATAATTCTTCAATAAAACTCAAGACACGCACGACAAACAAAAAATATAAACATTCTCTCTAAAAAAAATTCTTTTACATTCCATCAAAAATTGATGCCAACTTTTTTATCTAAACTTTTAACTCCTCTCGTAAGATAAAAAATATAAAAGCAAAGCAGACGAAAAAAAGCTTCGCTTCCATAGCAACGAGTTGCGTCTTATAAATAAATTAAATATCACAATTGCAAATATGCAAACGATTTTCTGTGAATAAACTGAAATAACTTAATTTATCAATTCCTAACACTAAATAACGACCTACTTGTTTTGATGTTTTAATGTGTAAATATGAACCATCCCTTCCGAACAGAAAAAGTATATCTTCAGTTTTTGGGGGCAGAGTTGTAAATATTTTGCGTTTCGATGAGTTCTGCCTTCTTTTTTTTTTCTTTTCATTTTCTTTTTTTTTTAATCATTTAATCCAGGGGGGCGGATCTGCGTGCATGGAGTTTGTAAAATAATTTGTACAATGTAGAATAACATGTAAGGCAAATTGACCTGCGTGTTTCGATGTTTTAACGTATATGCACCTCCTCTAAAAAATAGAAAAAGGATAATTTTCATTATTTGACGGCGGGGTGTGTCTATATTATGCGTTTCCATGGAATATGTTGTTTAAAAAAACCATCTAATACGGCTGATGTGGGAGTGTGTGTTTTTTTTTTATTACTATAAAAAATATAGGACAAACTATTAAAAAATAAAGTTATGAAACATTTTTTTTTTTTTTTTTTGAGCTGACTGTGCACGGATGAAGAAGTATCGTAAATTCATGGTACTTACGGAACCCATTATTTTCTAGGTGAAATATAAGTAATTTTCTTTATAAAATAAATAAAGCTATATCGATATAAACACTCGTAATTTTGCCTTTTTTTAACAAATGATTTCCAATAAAAAAACATTCGTACTTAGTATTTCTTATTGAAATGAAATTGAAATGCAATCTTATTGAAATTATTTCCTATTCTAGAAATTTCAGGATCCTTAGGAACTCTGAAATTTTAGCTTGGGGGAGGGATTATAGGTTTTCATAATTGATTAATTATTGCAACAACAAAATAATAGGTCAAGTTAATTTTTCGACAATTTTTGTTGATATATCATGATTTTTTGTAAATTAATATGTATTTTGTTCAATTTAAAACTGTTTTTCACAAATGTAACCGCTTAACGGATCAATATTTCGGGTAAAAATTTTCAAATAATGTCTAATTTAGCACATCTTTTATACAATTTTCTTTTATCACGGGTTATTTCAAAGAGAAATTTTTGCCTAATTGAATCGGAAAAATGTTCGGATTAAATAGTGCAATATTTAAAATTAAATTTTACTGGTGCGACAAATAATTTATGATTGTTTTTTTAAGCATTTTTTTTTCGGATTCTCGAAGATCGCGATTGTAATCGAAAATACATCAGATACATATTTTATTTTCTCAAACAGATTTTACCAACAAAAAATCTGACAGGCCAGAGCTTTCGTCACCAAAGTAGTCGCATTAGCGGAATCTTGTTTTTTGAAAATAATCAATAACGGTTATTTCGATAATAGAAGTGCTTTATATGCTTCTGCTATAGAAATTAATAGAAATATATTAAATTATTTTTCCATTTGCGATTTTATTTTATCCAATCAATCAATTATAAATATTAACTAATTATAAATGATTTTAATAAATGTAATGCATTAGTAATCCATAAATATACCTATATTATAAAGAGGTAAAATTACTGCTAGAGAAAAATCTGCGGAACTAGCGAACCGATTTCAAAAGCAATGATACTAAAACGATGGTGTTCTCCACGAATCAGATATAGACTATCTCTTATGTCCATACCACGAACTCAAGTGGAGCGCAGAAAAAAATATATAAAAATGCGTTTTTTTGTGATACTGAATGGCCTAGAAAAATCAAATTTGGCATGTTAACCGTAATTTTTCCTATCATGATTTACCGGGCATCCATTCTTCAACCATAATTTATTTATCTCACCAGTAAAATTTATTTTTAAATTTAAATAAGGAAGAATAAGAAAAAGCAATAATTTCAATAAGAATGCATTTCAATTTCATTTCAATAAGAAATGCTTACTACGAATATTTTCTTATTGAAAATCACTTGTTAAAGAAGGCAAAATTATGAGTGTTTATGGTAGCTTTATTTATTTTATAAAAAAAAATTAGTTATATTTCACTTGGAAAATTACGGGTTCCGTAAGTACTATGAATTTACGATAATTCTTCATTCGTTGTATAGCCAGCACAAAAATGTTTTATAACTTTATTTTCTAATATTTTGTCCTATATTTTTTCTGTAGTAATAATTAAAAAGAACATACACCCACATCAACCGTATTAGATGATTTTTTAAAAATAATAGAATCTATGGAAACGCATAATATACACACATCCCTCCCTCAAATAATGTAAATTATCCTGTTTCTTTTTCTTAGAGGAGGTGCATATTTATACGATAAAAGGTTGAAACACGCAGGTCAATTTGACTTACATGTTATTCTACATTGTAGAAATTATTTAAAAAAAACTCCAAGCACGCCCACCCGTCTCTATGAATTAAATGATTAAAAAACAAGTTGAATTCTGTCATTTCAGAATTCAGTTTCGCCTCCGATTTTAAAATAAATAAATCGATAGAGGTCTTTTAGAAGGGCGACCCCGTTTAGAATGCAATGAACTAACTTCATTTTTCTTGTGTTTATCAATATAATAATAAGGAGAACGGCGTGAAATACCCAATTGATCTCTCTGAGACATTGGAATTGCGGAATAATAAAGAGATACAATTTGGCGTGCTACTTCTTCATTGACTAGATTCATCAAAAACGGATTTTTTCTTTAGTTTAAACGCTTTTTTGTAGACTCTGAGAAAAAGGAAATACATTATAACTATTTGATGGTGACAGCACTTGATCTAACATGGGTATATTTTATGTTTCTGCCTCTACCATCAGATTTTGATAGAGCGTAAGGCTGTAATATGGCATAGTGGTTACTTTTAAGATGTAAACGTGTAAAAACGTTTAAACGTTTTTAACTTTAAAATAATTAAGAAATAATAAAGTTTGTGTGTGTGAAATAATAAAGTTTAGTCAAAAAATTGTTTAATTAATAATTAATTTTTGAGTTATCCATAGAAATATAATTTCTTCTAATAACTAGTCGTTAGGGGCCACCGTAATACTTACCCTTCATAGACATGCATTATATAACATGTGAAAATAAAATATGTGAAAACTACTTATAAAATGCATTGCAATTCCAGAACAAAATTTAAACGTATATTTAAATATTCTTAATATACATAGTAATGCTCCATTAATGAATTGCTGATGAACCCATTTCGACAAATTATGTAAAATACCAAACTACACAAATAGTACCGGATTGCATAAAAGACACATCCTTATAACTCCAAAAACAATAATCATATTAACTAACAGCTTACTGTGTCAGATTAAGCATCTAATTTCCAATTAACACATATCTTTGAATTTGAAGAACATACAGGGTCATGAAAATCGAAGAATGTGGAAAACAGGATTACAAATATCTCGGCAACTATTTATCCGACCGACTTCGTTCTTGATGCAAAATTTGTGTTATTTTATTACCTATTACGTCCTTTCCTTAAAATAAAACATTTCGAAATTTTTTATGTACCTTTCATCAGAACGAATTTTTCGAGAGTCCAAAAAAAAAAAAAAATAGTTACTGACAATCGAGGTTACTGATACTAAATAGGCTTCATCCTATTCTCACTTACTAAGTGCATACAAAATTTTAAGTTTTTATCTCCATTTGTTCGTGAGATAGAGCGTTTACAGACAGACGGACGGATTTTTTCTAAAAATGTGTTGTTCTGAATCTTCAGTATCTGAAACGTGTAAATCCGTCAAAAAAATTTTTTTTTTCGATTTTCAAAACGATTGCAAGACTTACCCTATTGCAAGACTACGTATGAAATAGCATCGGAAGCTAAAAAAAAGAGGGCAGAACTTATTGAAACGCAAAATGTTTACATACCCCGCCCCCAAAACTGAAGATATACTTTTTCTATTCGGGAGGGGAGGTTCATATTTACACATTAAAACATCAAAACAAGTAGATCGTTATTTAGAAACCATTTACGGGATAAAATAAAAATCCCAATAGAACACTAAATTAATATATTTCAATTAATTTTTGTAGAGAAAAACATAAAAAACCCTTATACACTGTAAAAAATTTGACTCATTTGCTACAACGTCACTCCACCGCTTTTACAGAAAACGGTTACTTTACTGTGATATGGAGCATTCTCATTGGTCATAAAAGAAATATTCTGTAAAAGCTGTGGAGTGACGCTACAGCAAATAGGTCAAATTTTTAACAGTGTAGCTTTATCGAAACAATCGCCACAGGTGATTTTCAAAAAACGCTATTCCTGCAAAAGACGAGGAATTTGACGTCAAAAATTCTTGCCAATCAGGCAAAACCTGATTGGGAAAACCGAAATATGTATCGATTTAATATGCTCGATTACACCTTGATAAACGAGGATTCGAAATAAACATCAAATGCAAACGTTACGTATTTTTGTCCGTAGAATCCGAATCTGCAATAAAAAATGGGGGTTATAATTTAAGATTTTAAAGTTGGACCCATTCTGACTCCCAGGGGGTCGGTTGCGAAGGTCAAATTTGGTATCACTGAGTAGCTTATTTAAAAATATTTAACACGTATATTTTCACTTTTCAATCTCACATGTATTTCTCGAGTTACTTGCCGTTTCCAGACTTTTCGGACACCCTGTATATACACATATATTTTTAGATTTCCTCCTTCCCATTCTATAACAGGGATGGCTGCCCCACTTACACAAATTGAACTTTCTTTGTTATAAAATAAAATAACCAAAGAAACCTTAAAAAGTACTGAAATATAATTCCTATCATAGAGTGATACAAAACCTATTTTCAGCAATTTGACGAGGTATTAATTTTATGTTATACATAAACTGAATATCTGTCTTTTTGGTTCGCAGGTTTCAGTTATGTGACAAAATACTGCATTCTATAGATAATCTACTCCTATGATATATCGTTTTAAGTTGATTGAAACAGATTTAAAAAATAATTCATGCTTGAAACTAATTTAAAATGTTACTAAATTGCGAATCAGTTTTCCAAAAAATTTTCTCCTAAAGGAAGTTTTATTTCCGTTTTATTATGTGGCAACTGAAATTGTACAGTACTTAGATTTAGAAATAACGTAAGTAGGATAAAATTGAAAGCTATAGCGCTGTTCTTTGTCACCCCTTTTATGAAAGTCTAAAAAAATATATCTTGATTTTAGCTGTCGTTCAAAAGCAGGTTACTATTTTTTGACCATATCAGAGAATTCCACAATGAAAAATAGAGGACTTTGTTCATAAAGTTAACTGTTAAAAGAATTTACATTAAACATACAAAAAATATTCCTATAGAATGTTAGCTTCACATAAAGTCTTTTTTACGGTCAAACCATTTTTATTAATTTTAATTTTCCTGAATTATTTATAAAACATTCATTTATCATACATAATATTATTATTTATTTTTAAAGCGAGAGAGAACATTTAACCAAGACGAAATAATCAATAAAATTTTTAATTGTAATTTTTACAATCCAGAAATGAAAAAATCAGTGCAGATTACGTCATTTTTCAACATTAGATAATTTTTTTTTTATCTTTATGTATGTTTCAAGGTAAAAATACATTTTAAACTATGCATGTAGTCACTTTTACCGAAACAAAATTTTCTCACGTACTTTATATGCGTTTTTTTTATGCTTAGCCAGTATGTAAATTAAAGTATGTATTAAAGTAAAATAATATTTTCTATTTCTTTGCAAAGAAAATAATGGCATCAATATAATAAAATGCATGAAAATACTACCTTTGACAATAAAGTTCGGTGAATAGTCCTGTAAAATTAATATAGATGAAATATTAACAAAAATTACCTCACCATCCTTCAAAATAGTCTTCTCCCATGACTATGCACCGCTTCGATCTGCTATACATGTCCTGAGAAATTTGCAAGAAGTCTTCTTTTGGGATGGAGTTCAAAAGTGTCGTCACGTTTCGTTGGATGTCAGCAATATGGTCAAATCTCAGTTTAAGGTTTGGTTTTAAGCTTTTAAGACACCAAAAAGAAATTCATGAGGGGTGGTGCAAACTGAACATCCTCCATACTCGCCAAATCTCAGTCATTCAGATTTCTTACTATTTTCACCATTCAAACTCTCTTTGAAAGAGATTTGACTATATTGCTGACATCCAACGAAACGTGATGAAGCTTTTGAACTCCATACCAAAAGAAGACTTTTTGCAAATTTCTCAGGACATGTAGAGCAGATCGAAGCAGTGCATAGTTATATGAGAAGACTATTTTGAAGGATGGTATGGTAATTTTTGTTAATATTTCATCTACATATTTTTACAGGACCATTCACCGAACTTTATTGTCAAAGGTAGTAAAATAAGCCCAATGAGCAACAATTTCGTGACGTTAGAATATATATTAGAGTTTATGCACCTATTTAAAAAAACTACTGTTATATACATATTTTTTGCCGAAATTCAACTCGCAAATTTAAAAATACGTTCAAAAAGCCATGTATCTGAATATTTTTCATTTTTTTCCTTATCCGCAAGGAAAGAAATAATCTGATGGCTACTGTTTCGAAGAAATGTCATAATTTTTTTTTTTTTTAAGATTTAAAATAAAGCATAAAATGGAAAAAAATATCTAGAAAGGGCACATATACATACGATCAGCTTTCATTAAAAAAATAATTATCATAATCGGTCTAGTTAAATGCTTATGGCTTATAACTAAAACAAACCTTGTGGTTTTTAAAATATATAGATATATTCTCGAATGAGGAGCTTGGGTTAGACTTGAAAACATTAAGATATTTTAAATAAAATGTATATATTTAACAAATAACATCATTTTCACTAATTTACTTGCCTATTACAAATAACAGGGAACATTTTAAAATTCATTTTAGCTCTCATCAATCTAAATTATAACTGAAAACTTATATGACATTATAATATATATTTTAGATAGCTCCCAATTCTTGAATAAATATAGTGCAATATTTTAATCTGTTTTACTCTATGCCACATCACATTTCCTTATATTTTACAAATGACGTTTAATATCTTGCATATTTAAGCAATTTTTCACTTTTTAATTCAATTGCCAGTTTCTGTAGTTAATATAGTTAGTTTTAATAATAGTTTTAATGTTAGTAATAGTTAATAGTTAATAATTTAATAGTTTTCATGTTAGTTTTAAGGCAAGATGTTGAAAATACATTTTTAAGTTATTTTTAAGTTCGATTAGTAATTTTATTTCCGGAATATATTTTCAATTTAAAAGAATACATTTTACTGTACGTGTACCTCATACCAGTCTTCTTTATATTTTAGAAATAAATTTTGACATCTCGCACATTCAAGGAATTTCAAAACCATGTTGCTTTAATAGAATTACTGGAATTTATTAATGACCAAGATTTCTAAGATATTTATATTGACGTCTATCTTAACACACTTAGCTTTATAACGTGACATATAAAGCCATTAAATTTATCACAAACAAAGGAATTATGGCATTTTATTTTTCAATGAAAAGCTTTATAAAAACATTATCAACTAGCATTTTTATAGAATTGCAATCTTATGAAATACCAAATCGATTTAAAAAATAATGGCGTTCATAAAACCTGCTCAAATTTAAGTTACATTTTATGTGGTTGCCACTTCCATCGGAGAGTTACATAAGCAATAAACGTTCTGAATTGCAATTTCTGCAGAGGCATAGCTAGCACATTTTGCTTGGAGGAGTGGGGGAGGAGCGGATGATGACCAGTTTTACCAAATGCTACAGTAAAATAACCGAATTGCAGTGTTTCATTTTTTTTATTTTATTTTCTTGTATATTTATGGCCTATATTTTAGAATAAGAAAATAAATATAATTGTTTGTACGGCGACAATAATAATGTTAAAATAACTAAAAAAAGTGTTAAAAGCAAAGATGTACGCCAAGGCCAGACAGTAAAAATATTTACATATTTTCATTCTATACAAAGATTTTATATTCAAATGAATATTTACAATTTTTTTTGATGCAGTTGGAAAATTCAATTAAATATATCGTTCCCTTTAAACGTGGTCCATTGGCTAGTTTCTGAACAGATATTCTTAAACATATAGTTCTAATTACAAACACTTCAAATTAACTAAACAATTATTCTAAATATCATTTAAATCAAAAAATGAATTTCATAAAAAACCATGAAAATCCACTTTTTATACCGTCCTATGAATTATATACAGTGAAGACGGTCTCATGTGCTGACATGTGAAAAAAAGAATAATATTTCTCAAACGAAAACTCACCGAGTTATATGACTTTGAAATTCGGCAATTTACCAGATTTAACCATGGGCAACTTTGTTAGAGGCCTAGTAATCTCTTCATTGTTAGAACGAAACTATTGACATCATATCACTCAGTTTAACGCTGACGTAATTTGCCGAGACAGCTCTTATTCGTAACCCAACTCGCTAGCACAGATGTTTCGCAAAAATGGGCCGACGCGTATCATATAAACTGACGTCATGAACTCTGTCTTATTAAGGCTCCTACAATACGGGCTGAATCATGCCTCCATTAAGTTTCCAAAATGGTTGCCTGACTTGGCGTCTTATCGCGTAGATAGCGAGGCGAACAAATTTAGTTACTCAATCTCTTCCACGGGAAAAAATGAGAATAGAACATTCGAAGAACCGGTTTGTTGTGTACAAGCGATTAGGTTGGCGCAATATTTGGCGAAGTTCTCCAATCCAAATTTATTCTTTCAAGCATTTACAGACAAATTATTCCATTTTTCTTCATTTATATGGAATTTAAATACTCCAAAGCCCTTCCTGAACATGTCATAATAATTTTCTGCTCAACAACCGTCCATTTTTAATGATTTTGTAGCTTTAAAATCATTCAAACGTTTCTCGCCTCATAGGAATCAATGGGAAACAAACGGTAACTGGGAAACAAGATGCTTGATGATTCAGCCTGAGTTATAGGAGTCCTAGTCTTATGTGCCACCTTAACAAGCCAAAGCTTCTGTGGCCACTAATGAAGTTGGCCGTTATTTAACGCAGTACACGAAGTAATCTGCAATTTCTACCTAACTGCACAAGTTAACTACACAACACGTTTCTAAAGGACTTACAGTTCCACGGTTATTAAAAAAAAAACATGCGAATTTGCAAATGTACGCTGACGGAGATAATTTAGGCGTCATCTTTAGTTTCTTATAAAAATTTAAAATCTTTTAAAATCGAGGGTGTACGCTTCCGAATCCATTTAGTCTCTGACTCTCGATTCAACTAGATTAATCTTCATTTAGAATATAATATCTTACAAATTCCAGAGGTTACGTTGCCGAAGGTAAGGTTGATTCACCCCAAGATTTGTTTGACAGTAGGGGAGAGGGGGGCAAGTTTGAAAGTTTTTCAGAAAATCAATACTTTCTTTCTTGAATTATATTTATTGAGTTTTAAATGTTACATAATGAAAACAATGCATTTCTTCATCATAAGAACCAGAAAACAAAAGTTTTTCATTTAAATTGAATAAGTTGGAAAGATTTTAAAAGCTGAAAGATTTCTGTTTAAGCCTACCTCATGTAGGGGTACCTTTGAATAAATGAATAAAATATAAAAATATTGAGAGTTTTCATAAAAAGCTGCACATGTTTCAAAATTATAAAGTAATATGAATAAAATTATATAACTACTTTATATTGAAATTACCATATTTTTTTATAATTTATCTAAAATTATATAACTACTTTATATTGAAATTACTATATTTTTTATAATTTATCTAAATTTAAATCCATCAAAGTTAATACCAAAACTCATCGTTGAGAAAACGCAAAGTATCCACTCCAGTTGTGTTTGATTGTGAAAACTTTTTTAGAATATTCTTGAAATTCACCAATGTGAAATCAGATGTTTCTGGAAAATTAAAATTTTTCAATCACTCTTTTTATGAAGATGATATAAAATTCTGTTTTATCCGTTATGTGAATCAGAAATAATGTTTGGTGAGAGGAAAGGCTTAGACAAACCTGCTAAATCATGAATCATTATTATGTAACCAGGATTTATACAGTTATCCAATAAATGAATTCCAACATCAATTAATATTTGAATCTTCCCATCACTGGCACAACCAGAAGTTTGAATCTATGTGTGCATTAAAGAGAATTGTTATCAGTATAAGTCTGTGTTCTTTTATATTCTTAATTAGCCTCTTTTCATATAAAAAAAATCATAAATAATAATATTAAGACATCAAAAATTCTTTACTTCGTAGTTTTAAATGTTCTCTTTAAATGTTTTCATATATTATTTATAACTAGTTTATTCGATGTTTTTTCACTGTTCAATGGTACTCCGATCTTTCTGTTCAAAGGTGTCCCATCACATGGAGTTCAACATTACAGAGGTTTACTCAATTCCGCTGAAAATTTTGAATAAAACAAAGCTTGTAAACTAAAACTAATATCTTTATTTAAGTATTGAATAATAAATTAAAGTTTTGGAGATACAAAACTGTAAGCAAATATCTTACAACTTTATTTTCTTAAATTTAGATTCAAGGGAAGGGAAGTATATTACCTTCTTAGTCAGTATTGTTGATACAATATGGTGTAGCTTTGTATACTTATTGCATTGAAGCAGTTGTACTGTATTGCCATATACATTTTTTTTAATAATTTATTTCAAGGAAAATATTTAGAGTATTCAAAGATGCTCTTAGTTCAAACGTGCCCTTCTCTTTCCTAATTCATTCTAAAAACTTAAAACCGTGCAAGTCAGAGGCTGTACATTTCTAAAATGGTGGTCCAAATCTAAGTTCGTTTGAAAAGATTTCGTCAGAAATACTACCTATTTCTACCTATAAGAGTCTTCCGTATTGTAATTTCCGAAAAGATTTTGTACATCTACGCCGAACATGATCCCTAGGACCAAAAACACTTGCAGTTCAATACTTTATCTATCTATCTACATATAGCACCCTTTTTTATGGACACAGTAATTTTCATAATTCTGTACAAATCTCTTGAAAAGTGATATATAAAATGTAAACGCACAGAATTTCAGTGAAGTTCGTTAATGGGGAAAATCGGACCAAAACGTTGAAAATAGGAAGAGGTTTTGCGAAAACTGGAAGAACCCCATAACTTCTTAATTATAGACAGAGAAGCAGCAGCGTAGACAATCGCATCATCGTGTTCCCGGATAAAATTCGATTCTAATTTTGAAACGCATTTTGCCTGCCAAGTCATATCTTGAGGGAACAGAATTAAAACCCAGTTTTAAGGTTAACTCGTAGATTTATCATTGAGTTTTTCTCCTAAAAGTCCGATGTGTTTTTATATGCAAATTGAGATTTAACGAATTCAAGAATTTCGAACTTGAACTGTATGAGGTACTGTCGTCTCCCGGTTCATTATAATTACATCTAGGAAAAAAGTCAGAAATTTATGTATCACAGATTTTTGATAAAATTATAAATGGGTATAAAAGTTTTAGAGAAAAAAAATCATAGCTTCGTCAATTTTCAAGATATCAAATATATTTAAAATTATTGTAAACTGTTATCAAAACTATATACAACTCTTATATTGATAAGTTTTTGATAGGACTAAGTCTTATAAAGAAAAAGAGTCGAAACTTCTACATCAAATTTAGCAAAATGAGGCGTATTCGTACATAACGAAGTTAAAAAAAATACTCAGATCTTGGTGTGATACTATACAGGACTTCGAAAACAGTGTAGTAGACGAAATTTTTTGGGTATTTCGTTCAAAACTATCTACATTCTATTATGCAGGAAGTAACTTGTAGAAAACCTCAGAAATTTATATCTATGTCATAAAATGTGAAATACTTTAATATAAATACCCCCCCCCACACACACAAAAAAAAATGTTTTCTCCTATACCATTATGTATTGAAATACTTTGTGTGGCTCTGCAAATTAATAACATATGTTCTTTACGACAAAGACTGCTCAGAATGTATATTTCGATAGAATCTTCATAGATTTATATCCTTTTTCTTATGTTCTGAAACATGTGACATCGTTAAAATGCACTTGAAGCTACTTTTCCCATTGGTAATGTAACAGAAATTTTTTTTATTGTCCCTATAATTAAACTATACATACAATTTTAATAAAATTTCAAATTACACCAAAAAATTATGTATCAATTATGCACTTTGAATTCCAACCAATTCGGTCGGGTAATTTTTACTCTGTTGAAAAGATAATTAAGTCTAAAAAGTGTAGAAAAGCGCGCTGTTCGCCATTTAGGAGGAAACTTGTGATTTCGAGATGTTCTGATCTTAATTATTTGTAAGCTTAAATTCTTATTAGATATGGTAAAATTACATTAAATGTTGAAAAGTGGAGTGGTTTAGAAAGTTAATAAAACATATTTCCTATTGCTATTGCATATTTTGCTTAAAATAATTTTCCTTATTCATTTGGTACAAGATTTAGTAAAACTACACCTGGTTCCCAATATGGACCGCTTATGCCCCCATTGACTACAACTGTACTGACCCGCCCGTTCTGTATGTATGTACGTGCGTAACGCGATAACTCATGATAAAAATATCTGATTCATTTGAAATTTTGTATGTATGTATATTCTGATAAGGCGCTTCCGTGATTAGTTTTTGGAGTTCATTCGATATATATAACAGGGGGAACGGGGGTTAATGCCACTCCCCTTACCGTATATGAATGTTTTTTTTTTATGCAGAATGATCAGTTTTCGTTCAAAATTCAGATGGAGGATCATTCTGATGAGGTATTTCCGTGATTAGTATTAGGTGTTCATTGGATAAGTATAAAAAGGGGGGAAATGTGGGGTTCATGCCCCTCCTCTAAATTGATACAAATGGGTTTTTCATGCAGAATTATCAGTTTTTTCCAAATTCTTATATGATAAATCATATCTGTGATTAGTTTAATGGGTTCAATGATTAAGTATAAAAAGGGGAAGTGGAGGGAGCTGCCCCCCCCCCCGTTATTTAAAAAAATGGAATTAACCCTTGAAAATATAAGGATATAATATACAATTAGTATGCGTAGCCTGTGAGCTCAATGCCATCAGTTTTACCGGGCAATATTCTTTTTATTTCTTGAGTAACTTAATTACCGTAACTTAATTATTTCTAAGCGTTTAATAATAATATGTATATATGTGATTCAGTAGTCTTTATACTTCCCGCTATTTGAACTTTCCACGTTTCATAGTTTATGAGAAAAATAACTATGACAGACGGACAAAAAGACACAGGAAGGATTTTATAATGGTTCAGTTTTCACTTTATAAAAAATAAAAAATATATATCCTTACTAATATTATAAATCGGAAAGTGAGTTTGTTTGTTTGTTTGTTTGTTTGTTTGTTTGTTCCGCTTTCACGCCATAACTACTGAACCGATTGCTTTCAAATTTTGCAGACGTAAAGTTAGAAGTCCGGATTAAATAATAGGGTAATTTTTATTTATTTTATTCAAATATTTTCCTTAATAATTCAAAATTTAATTATTTTTCATACAAAATCAATAGGCATTTTTCAGATAAAATTTAACCATTTTCCTTTCCTGTTGCCAAGAAAATAAAAAATTGGAATACTAATTTTTCAGCGGCAATGAATTTTTAATAGAAAACTTCCACGCGAAAAACTATAATAAAATAATTTAAAAGAAAATAAATATGACGTCATGGTTGAAATAAAAATAAAAGGTGTATTTTTTATAATACATTTATCAAGGATATTTGTTTAGTTAATGGGAAATTTTGTGTAAAATATGGTGACATAAATTAAAAGTAAAAAGAATGAAAAAGAATTATATTTTTAATAAAATGGTTCACTCATGAAAATGTGACGTCATAGTTGAAATAAAACAGGTACTTTATAGTAGTCGTTAAAAATACAAGGGGTATGAATATCATATAGCTAATGGAGCGAGATAAATAATGACGTCATATTTAAAATGAATCAGAAATATTTTTTCTTATACTAATTAATCTATATATATAAAAGAAAGTCTGGATTTCGTATTAATCACAGCACAAAAAATCTGCCGAACCTAAAATCTTGAAAATTGGGGTAAAAATATTTCTGATAACATCGAGTGCTGCTAAGAAGGGATTTTCGAAAATTCCACCCCTACGAGGGTTAAAAAAAGGAATGAACTTTTAAAAAATTCCTTAAAAATCGGCTTTTGTAGTAATTTTTCAACTCATAACATACTTTAGAGTATTTTTTCATGCTGAATCGAATGGTACCAAGCAATTTCTTTTAAGTTCAGTAGTTCGCGAGATATATCACATTTTCCAGATTTGGCGGTGTCTTCGGCGCAAAAACCTGAAATTTTCAATTCTTATCTATATATATAAAAGAAAGTCTGGATTTCGTATTAATCACAGCACAAAAATATCTGCCGAACCTATAATCTTGAAAATTGGGGTAAAAATATTTCTGATGACATCGAGTGCCGCTAAGAAGGGATTTTCGAAAATTCCACCCCTAAGAGGGTTAAAAATAGGAACGAACTTTAAAAAAATTCCTTAAAAATCGGCTTTTGTAGTAATTTTTCAACTCATAACATAATTTAGTGTATTTTTTCATGCTGAATCGAATGGTACCAAGCAAATTCTTTTAAGTTCAGTAGTTCGCGAGATACTTCACATTTTCCTGATTTGGCGGCGTCTTTAGCGCAAAAACCTGAAATTTTCAATCCTTATCTATATATATAAAAGAAAGTCTGGATTTCGTATTAATTACAGAACAAAAAAATCTGCCGAACCTAAAATCTTGAAAATTGGGGTAAAAATACTTCTGATAACATCGAGTGCCGCTAAGAAGGGATTTTCGAAAATTCTACCCCTAAGGGGGTTAAAAAAAGATACGAACTTTTAAAAAATTCCTTAAAAATCGACTTTTTTAGTTATTTTCCAACTGATAACATATTTTAGTTTATTTTTTCATGCTGAATCGAATGGTACCAAGCAAATTCTTTTAAGTTCAGTAGTTCGCGAGATACTTCACATTTTCCTGATTTGGCGGTGTCTTCGGCGCAAAAACCTGAAAATTTTCACCTTATCTATATATATAAAAGAAAGTCTGGATTTCTTTTATATATATAGAAACACATCAGAGAACACTATATATAAAAGAAAGTCTGGATTTCGTATTAATCACAGCACAAAAATATCTATTGAACCTATAATTTTGAAAGAGAGTTCTATAATCAGGTTAACAAGATTATTATATGAAAGCTATATTAAATTATCTCAATATATGTAAAACGCAAAGTGAAATTTCATCGGGGCCGCTTATAACTTAAGTTCTACAAGATAGATTTTATGGATTTTACATTGTTAGTTGGATAATTTTTCAGAAATTTTGTAACAAATGGAATATAGCATTCTACGTTGTTTAATTGAATGTTTAGGGAATGTTTTTTATCAGATGAACCCAATTACAAAAGTTTGGCTTTATTTTAAAAGTTACGCTGAATGAATTTTTATGTGATTAAAATTATTAACATGTTGAGCGCTACGTCATTCATTGGTGACTAACAATGAACTTTCCGTTTAGATGACTGATTTTTCACCGATGACAGACAGTCTAAAGTACGATATAAAACTAAAAATTACTATGATATAAAAATTTCGTTTAATTCAAAGTTTCTTAAAAAAAAAAAAAAAAAAAAAAAAAAAAAAAAAAAAAAAAAAAAAAACTGACCAGCGTAGCGGGCGAAGGCTGCTAGTAAAAAATAAAAAAAAAATAACTCAAAAACAAATTCAGATACAACTTTCAGACAATTGCATTTAAAGGCACATTTGTTTCGCTATATGACGGTTTAAAAATTGAAAATGTGCGATGTTTAGAACTTTAAAATTTGCAGTACCGAAAACTGTAAAACTAAACTTTTATTTAGAATTTGAAAGTGATGACATTCGCAGAAGGACTTATCCTTTAAGCACAAATATGTTTGTCTTTTATAATATGGACAGGGTAAATTTAAATATATAAGAAATTCAGAAAGGAATGAATTCAGAATGGAAGAAACACTATCACCTCTTTCTTTTGTTTTTTTTTTTAAATTAATAAATCCTTTTGGAGGAAAACGACTATATAAATGATATTCTCTTCGATATGTTTTACCTTTATTTAACTTTAACTGTAAAATAAACTTGCATTCGATTTGTTAGAAATATTTTCTCTCGATCAGGAAGCAAACTTAGTCCTTTCATGACTATATTTTCCTGAAGACGGCCGCAGAAGACGGCGCGAAACGTTGATATTTTTATTTTATTTTACTTGTACAAGTTCATATTAAAATTCTTGTTTTGTGCACCATGGAGCAATGTGTTGTATTTATAATAAATACATTCTTAGTAGTTAAATTTTATGGTGCAATTGTCCAGTATATATTTATAAACTTGCATTGTTTACAAAAAGAGAAGATGATATTTTTTTTAATATAGAATTTAATTATAAATTTAAAATTTTAGCCTTTAATAACACCATTTTCCAAATAGTTGTAGTAATTTGTTAGATTAGATTTTTTAAAATGTTATCTTACTTTCAACTAACGCGCTTCAAATCATTGTTTATATAGGAGGATATTATTTAATAATCAAATACTTGTGGATTAAATCTCACGCAGAAAAGGCGATATCTCAGAACAACATGAAATGCGTTCCTCCGTAATATCCGATCATTTGACAACTAGCTAGTCACTATGTCCATTCAGTTCACGTATTAAAATAATTGTTTTATTAATAAATACTTTGAATTGATATGTGATATGTTCGTTATAATAGATGATGAAATTTAGAAATAATGGAATAGTTACAGTAAGCATAGTTAATAGTAAGGGGAGAAGTTTATACAATTATACATTAAAAAATTCTACATACACAAACAACGCATGCATTCAAATCATAAAGGCAATAAATACAATAAATTCAACTTGAGTGAATGATTAGACAGAGCAGGAATCGAACCCGAGACCACAGATACTATGTGCATGTATGATTTGAATGCAGGTGTTATTTGTGTTCATATGTGTGTCTTAATATATATTGTAGATCGATGGAACAGTAAATCTATTCATAGTTGCCCCGTCATTCAATACTACCTTATAGATTAGTAGGGACTTTTCCTAACTTGGTTTATTGGTGGGAAATTGCAGACACGATTAACGCCGGAGAAGCTCAGTTGTTAGAGCAACAACCTCGATTGCTATGGTTACGGGTTTGGTTCCTGACAGTGGCTAATTTTTCACACCAGTTGGGGTTATTGTATGCATATATATAATGTGTGTGATTTTAAAGTATGATTTAGTTTTTAACTCTTTTCAACATAGTTCAAAAGGATTTTTAAAATAGATGTCTGTCTGTTGGCTCAACTTTTGATTTACGTAAATATGTTCGGATATCCATGTAATTGATGTACTTTATTGAAGTTTTGCATTTTAATAACAATTTTAATTTTTCAAGAAAGGTGTTATAGTAAAAATAAAATACATTGACATGTTTCGGAACCGTCAATTAAGTTCCATAGTCATAATATAAATAAAACAAAATTTCAAAATATTATTCGGTCAATACAAATGACTCGCGACAATGGGATATAAATAACAAAAAACGCGCTCTATTGCAAAAAATTAAATTAAAATATAGACCATGGTCTAAATCTTAACTAAAAATAAAAATATCTAAATAAAATCTAAATAAAATTTCTAAATAAAAATAAATAAATGATCTAAATAAAATTTTAGATCATGGTCTATATTTTATTTTATTTTTTTTTTTTGCAATAGAGCGCGTGTTTTTTGTTATTTATATCTCATTGTCGCGTGTCATTTGTATTGACCGAGTAATATTTTGAAATTTTGTTTTATTTATATTATGACTATGGAACTTATTTGACGGTTCCGAAACATGTCAATGTTTTTTATTTTTACTATAACACCTTTCTTAAGATAAATTAAAATTGTTATTAAAATGTTTATATAAAAGGTGAATGCTTTAAAATCTGATGATTTAAAAAATCAATTGGATTTAATTAACTTTTTATCGAAGTTTTCTATGTCATGTTAGTTATTTAAAAATAAGTATTTATATTTAATTTAAAGTGGTACTCAAAATATTTCCGTTATATTTTGGTCAATGAGAGGGAAAAAAAATATGGTGCATTTTAATGGTGTTATAGTATTTTAAGTAAAGTGAAATTCATTTATTACCAACAAGTTGAACTTGAATTTGGAAACAATTCTATGTATAAGGTGATGTAACAGTATTTTTTGTGTAATTTTCAATATTGTATAATCAAAAAGTGCATAAAGTTATGCACAGAAATCAGCCAACCTTTTTTTAAATATTTTTTGTCTGAAAATGTCAGTTATCTGTTAAAAATGGGGAAAGAGGTACGGTGAATCGCTTTTTTTTCTCCGAAAGGGGATGCTGTAACAGCAATTTTAGTGTAGTTTTTAATATCCTTCAAAAGTCCATGAAATTATGCACAGAATTCAGACAAACTTCTATTAAATATTAGCTGATCCGCCCGGTATTGCCCAGAACCATAGATGTTTTCAAAGAAATTGTTAATATTTAAAATTGCCATTCATGCTAAAATAGAAGAAAAAAATAAAATTTTATCTGAAGAATATTTTAAATTTTAGAATAATTTAAAATTTATCTGAGTGAACATAGGTATGTATTTCTGTTACGAAAACCATATTTTGGAAAGATAAAGAAATATAACTGTTGATTTTAGCTGTTTTTAAAAAAGTATGTGTAAAAATAATGCAATAATTGAATTATTTAAATAAAATTTTCTTCAATGAAACTACTCCATGCAAAATCTTTTGAGCACGCGCTATTGCGCTGCACATCTCAGCAAACTCTGAGAAATCATTAAAGGAGTTATTACGTAATTTAGTACTTGTTTTTTGGATGGTACCATGGATAAGCTTTGACGATCGTTTGTTAATCAATCAGGAAAAACAAAATCATAAAAACAGGAAAAATGAACAAATGCGACTGAAATTTGTTGCTAACATAACGTTGACGTGAAATTCAGTCGTTAAATCAAATAAGCACCACCTACTCCCATTAGATGTCTGCTATTTTGCCGCGGATTGGTGGCAAGCTGCAAATAGCCTCTTTTGTAAAAGTTGCGATAACATAGCTTGAAAATCTGAAAACAAATATTGATAGAATAAGCTCAAAATCCTTTATTCCCAAATAGACCAAAATAAAGAGTCGTTGTATACAAATATGTGCAATATTATGTATGCAGTTTTGATACTATAATAAATGGATTTGTGGATACACCTTCTCATCTGTCTTTATTTTGAGAATAATGGATTTTGAGCTTATTCTATCGACGTTTCTTTTCAGAATTTTCATTCTATGTTTTTTAAGACTTTTACAATAGTCGCTCTATACATTTAGATAATGCATTATATCAATTACATTTTGATTGCGGTGAGCAGTGAAACATTATTTAGTAAACCTGCACATTTTTCTTACAATTTTTATTGTTTTTTAATTCTGATTACAGGGTATTATGTATAATAATATTTGTCATTTTTTCCGAAAAGAAATTTTTTTATATGAACAAATCGGCCAATTATAGGCAAAAATCATAAAAAAAATGGGACTGTTTTTATAAAAATCTTTAATTTCTCTACGAGTATACATGCTAAACTTATAAAAATGCACGTAATTTATGAAATTAGGCCATATAAATATGAGATGCAGTTAGGACGCTTTTGCTACGTTAGTTTTGACAGGGTCATGAGAAAGATCTTCGTTTTCTTTTACTTACCCATCATACGTAGTATAGGGTAAGTCTTGCAATCGTTTTGAAAATCGAAAAAAAAATTTTGACGGATTTACACTTTTTGGACACTGGAGATTCCGAAAAAACATATTTTTAGAAAAAAAATTTGCCGTCAGTCTGTCTGTCTGTCTGTAAACGCTCTATCTCCCGAACAAATTGAGATAGAGACTTAAAATTTTGTATGTCGTTAGTATGTAAGAATGGGACGAAGCCTATTTAATATCAGCAACCTCGATTATCCTGAACTATTTTTTTCGGACTCTCGAAAAACTCGTTCTGATGAAAGGTATATAAAAATTTTCGAATTTTTTGTTCTAAGGAATGGACGTAAAAGGCAATAAAATAACACACATTTTGCATATAAGACGAAGTCGATCGGATTATTAGTTGCCGAGATATTTGTAATCCTATTTTCCAAATTCTTCGATTTTTCATGACCGTGTATTTCTTTCAAATTTCAATTCAGAGGTATATTTTAATTGGAAATGAGACGCTTAATCCGATGCAGTTGATTGTTAGTTAATAGAATTATAATTTTTGGAGTTATAAGGATTTTTTTTTACGCAGTTCGGTACTACTTGAGTAATTATGCGTTTTATATAATTTGTCGAAATTGGTACATCAGCAGTTCTTTAATATAGCATTACTATGTGTATTAACAATATTTAAATTTTGTTTATGAATTGCAATGCATTGTATAAATATTTTTCACATGTTTTATTTTCATATACATATCCATGATGGGTAAGTATTACGGTGGCCCCCAACGACTAGTTTCAGTTTGTGCACAGTTCCCTATGGAATTTCGAGAATTATCTTCACTGAAATATATGACGCGTACTAATTTGTTTAAACTCCCAGATTTTTAGAATAATTCCTCATGTATGTTTGTAGATATTTAACAAAACGTCTAAAATCGTAAGTGGCCAATCACCTTTGGTCAATTAGTGTTTGCATTTTGCTATCCACAAGGTAAAACCCGTCGAATTTCGACGAAAGTAAATGTTTAAGAAAAAACTGTTTTGGTGATTTATAATAAACCTACGAAATTAGCTACAGTAAAAAATGTATCTTACAATGGTTAGTCTAACACTCAAACAAACATTACTCAAAGCTAAAATTAAGAAAAAAAAATACTATTTCTACAAAACTCAGTTTTCCAAATTATGAAAATTAAACTTTAAACGCATATGTAAAAATATAATAATAAAGCAAAGTATAATAAAGATCAGTTATTAAGATGACGTTATCATTTGAGGCTTATGTTTGGCATAAATGTGTATTAATATATATAGATAGAATTTCACGTTAAATTTTAACAGGTCATAATTTTCATCTTCTCAAAATTTACATGCGCACATTTTAATTTTTATCAATTTTAAGAGAAAATGGCATATTTCTGTTGCCACAATTACAAAAAACTATAAAAAATATAATATGTCAAGAAAAAATTGAGATACAGCTTTCAAACGAATTGCATTTAAAAGTACATATTTTTCTTTTTACGATGGAGAAAAAATTGAAAATGTGCTAAGTTTAGAAGTATGAAATTTGCAGTACCGAAAATTGCATATGAAAGTGCTGCCATTCACAAAATGACGTATGCGCTACGCACATATACGTTTGGCCTTTATAATATAGATATAGTAATTATTTTTTTAGGTGCAATTTTTTCTGACTCTGCAATAAAAATAAATGACTTATTTTTGTTAAAATATATCATCTTAAAAAATACTTACACAAAAAAAATAATCATTAGTAGGTAAAAACATTTAATATGATATTTATTTTACACATTTGTATTTTTTTTAGTTACATTTTTTCGGCTTTTGTAATAAAAACGTATAATTGACTTCTTCATAATAAATAAATCATATAAGTAAAATTATAAAATGAATTATAATATAAATAAAAAGAATATTTCCCAGTTAAACTGATGACATTGAGCTCACAGGCTACGCATATTAATTGTACATTACAGCCTTATATTTTCAAGGGTTAATTCTGTTCGAAAAACAAATTAAGTAGGGAAAACAGCTCTTCCCTTTCTTCTTTTTTATACTTAATCATTGAACCTCCTAAACTATCAAAAACAAGCTTTATCATAAAAAAATTTATATCCAAAATTCAGAGCAAATCGGATAATTCTTAATAAAAACCCATTTAGCATTTATATTATTTAAGAGGAGTTATTCCCCTCTTTTATACTTAACCTTTAAACTTCCAAATGTATTCAGAGATTTGAACAAAATCTGACAATTCTGCTTGAAAAATCCATTTATACAAGTTAAGAGGAGGGGCATTAGAACCCCCGTTCCCCCTGTTTATACTTACTCAATGAACACCTAATAACAGCCACGGTATCGCCTCATCAGAATGATCCTATATCTAAATTTTGAAGGAAAACTGTTAATTCTGTATGAAAATCCCGTTTATATCAATTAAGGGGAGGGGCGGCATGAAGCCCCCGTTCCCCCTCTTATACACATCGAATGAACTCCAAAAACTAATAGGGAAGCGCCTTATCAGGATATACCTATATACAAAATTTCAAGTGGATCCGATATTTTTATCATGAGTTATCTCATTACGCACGAACGTACATACAGAACGGACGGGCACATAAGCTCTCAGGCTATGATAGCCTGTGAGCTAAAAAACTGACCCCCCCCCCTCCAAAAAAAAAAAAAAAATCTAAAACTTTAAAATTTACTAAGAACTCAAAACTTCTTTAACCCATTAACGCCCGAATTATTTTCTTCACTAAAATTTAAATTTTGTATTTCCCACCACTTTTAAAATCAAATAAACTTTTATCTAAATTTATCGAGGATTCTGTCTCGTGAAAGAAGGTATATATATATCTTCCTCTTTACTGGTGGGAAAACCGCTTTCTCGCTGTTTTTGTAACCGCCCTCAAAAGAGGACGCTGGGCGTTAATGGGTTAAATAGCATCTATGTGCTAGTGCTGCTTTTTTTAAATTCCTGCATAGTTTTCGAAATGATTGAATCACGCACAATAACAGAATGAAGTATTAAAGTAAAAGAAATCGATTCAACTGACAAATCCTCTTCCACAGACAAATAAAAAATTTACGTGGATTCTTATCCTAGATCATTTTCTTTTCCTCTTACATAGGTTGATTTCGTATGCGCGGAACATAAGTCTAAAAATCAATTTAATTTTCTATAAGAACATTTTTGACATGTCTTTATTGACTTAAATTATTGTTATTTTCTTCAAAAATGAATGTGCCGTCCGATAAATATGCATAATTTCTAAGCACAAATTTAAATAACAGAAATTGTTTTTTGGTGCGTTCCTAGTTATATAAATACATAGCTCCTATAGGCGTTGTTCAATCCTTCCATCTGTGTCTCCGTCCGCAACTAGCAAAGCAAAAACTACCAAGAAAATCGTTTAAAATTTAAAGTATATAAATGACATATAATTTTGTGCAGTCATTTTAATTTTTATAAAAATCGGATACATAATTGAATTACAGGGACAAATAAAAGTATCCCGGTACATTGCGGACAATGGAAAAAAATTCATGTTAATTTTAAGTATTTTAATGATGCACGTTCTTTCGAGCATAATAAAATTGATATACATTTATGATGTGTATAATAGAATATACATTCTGTACAGTCTGTGGTGCAAAAAATATTTGTTATTGATTTACAGAGCCACATAAAAGAATTCCATTATAGGGGAAAACATAGTTTGGGACAGGCTCTAATTATATTAAACTGTTTCACATTTTATGCAATTGATATAGCTGAGGTTTATTAGAAGTTACTTCCTGTATAATTGAAAGCAGGTAGTATTTACAGGGACATACTAAAGATTTTGGAATTACACTGTATCCGAAGTACACAAGAAAGATTCCGTGTAGTATATAGCATCCGAAACCCTCTATACCATTACACTAATAACTGAATGTATTTAAAATACCGTTACTGTACGAACATCATAGGCTACATTTGACGTTCAATTTCAGACTTGTTTTTAACTAAAAATGTTTTGCTGTATTTATACTTTTCATTTATAATTACAAGGCAGAGCCCGTCAAATTTTGACGAAAGAAAATTTTTAAGAAGGAACTGTTCCATTGACTTATAATAAACCTACAAAGTTAGTTAAAGTGAAAAATGCATTTTATATTGGTATCTCAAATTAACAAAATACTATTTCTATGAAACTCAGTTGTGGAATTGTTAAAATTAAATTTTAATCGTACATGTAAGATGTAAAAAGTAAAAAAGATCTGTTATTATGATAAAGTTATCAATTAAGATATTTATGCTAGTAATACAAAATTAAAATAAGCACAATTTAATCAACTTTGACTCAATCATAAAATTTCTTCCACGTGAAATATAAACCCGGTATAATTTTTCCATATCAATATTTACAAATGCACATTTCGTATCTGTATTAACATTTTCAAATAAATTGCCATTTTATCATTTTGATTCAAAACTTGATTCAAACAGATATTAAACTGTTGATATTCTTTTACGTGTAAATCAAATTTTGTAAAAGAAATCAAAAGTCACCGGGTTTTATAAGAAATTTCAATTTCAATTTTTCTCTTTTAATGAGAAAATGGCAACAAAGATATAGTAATTAATTTATATCTCTAACTTTCCTTTGCCTTTAATATATATGGAGTACTCCCGTTGCCACAATTAAAAAAGCTTTATTAAAAACAACAAAAAAATTAATAATCCAAAAACAAATTAAGATACAGCTTTCAAACAAATTTCATTCAAAAGTAAATTTTTTTCCCTACACGATGGTGTAAAAATTGAAAATGTGCTATATTTAGAAGTTAAAAAATTTGTAATAGCAAAAATTGTAATACTGAAATTTCACTTAAAATTTGAAAGTGTTGCCATTCCCATAATGACGTATGCGTTACGCACAGATACATTTGGCCTTTATAATATAGATAGGACTTGGAGCACATTGATTTGAAAAAAAAAGCAATAAAAAAAGAAAAACAAATCTATATTTTTAATCTTTAAATAACGTCAGAAGAAAACAAAAATAGTCATTTGTTTAAGGATAGCCTTCTTCCGATCTATAGAAACAGCGCGAACTCAACACTAATACTATCTGATAGACAGTAGGTAATGGATGGGGAAGGGGGGGGGATTCATTCATGTGTGTTGCTATTTTTGCTACGACTAATTTATCCCGTCGTCCAAAAAATTATCGCCAAACTATAAAATTAAATGCCAATAATGGATGATCGTGAATGTCACATTCAATGATATTAAGTACGATTTACGTGTTTAAAATGTCCCTAACTGATTTTTATTTCGTCTTGTTATTAATATTTTTTCTAATTATTTGTTTTTCCGTTATTTAAAATAAAAATTATGTCAATATGTATAATTTGGCTATTAGTTTGCCGATTTGGCGAAATCGGTGTACGGAATAACAGAGTACTACCATATTTTTATAGCGAAGATGTTAATTTATCAGTGCGGTTATACTTCTTCATAGTTTTATTCAATGAAGCTAATTTATTACTAGAATTTTTCTAGGGAATATGACTGGAAAAAAAATATTTTACGGGGGAAGTTTTTTTGCTTAACGAATGATTGGAATACATTTTCATTAATATTTTTCGGGGAAATTAGAAATATTTATATAGGTTTTAAGGAGATTTCAGATGGTTAACGGAGTAGAAGTTAGTGCATGAATTCCTCCTGACTGCCGCCGGCTGATTTTTTCACACACTAAGCTGCAGGTTTCACTGCAACATAAGCAATATTTAAATTAGTATAATTCCACAAATAAAACCCAGTTCTGAAAAATTAAGTTAGGATTGATGCTATCAAAGATTATACACCGATACTAATAACATATTTTATATCAGGTTTGAGGAAACATCTTTTTTTTAAATATTTTTAATAAATTAAGGAGAAAAAAACATTACAATATTACCCTTTGGTTGGGCAATCAGGGGATATTTTAAACTCAGTTGCTTTAAACTGTAAAAACACTCCCTGAATTTTACTTCATATATACCTGTCTATAATATGATTTTAAAAAATTCTGTTAAAAAAGAAAAAAAAGGAAGAAAAATTATTCTTTTAGTAACTAAAAATATTTTAACAGTGAGAGAAAATATAGCAAAATATTGTTTGTTGAAAGGGGGAAACTTTTTCACCTAAATACTCCATGACAATTTATTTTGAAGCTTTTTATGCTTATGCTTTTTAAAAAAGTTCCACTTATTTCATGCGAAAAATGTGGACAGTTTTTAAAAACAAAAATCAGATTTTTTTGTATACGTAAAAAAGGCAGATTATTTACACAAAAAGTTTACACTTTCGAACTGTTAAAACAAATTCACATGTTTACGCATAAATTGAGTATAATACATAATTTAAAAATAAAATAATATGAAATAAAATAAGATCTTTTTTTGTTTGGTAATCATAAACATCCGTCTAAACTTGCGGAGAAATAATTTGGCCACAGTTTATATTCGACAGAATTATATGCACTCAAGAAGATATACTGCTGCTCTGAATTTGATATAAATCACAATTTAACCACTTAACCGGTCTATATTTTATTTCAAAAATCCAACTTCGACTCCGACTCTAACTCCGAAAATTTTAATAGCTTTAATTCCGATTTCGATTCTGACTGCGGATTGTCTAATAAATACACTAGTGTTGTTATTGGTTAAATATATGAGGGAATGCAAGAAAATTAAGTTAAAATTTTCACTATTTCGCTTTTACTTCAATCGTTAGAGCTTTAAAATTAAAAAAGATAGATTCTTTTTTCTATTTTACATCTTACAACTCAAAAAAAAAAAAAAAAAAAAAAAAATCCAGCCATGGAAATTTAAATTACAAAATACAAAACAGAAATTTTACTATTACAGATCGGAAGTTTTGGAAAAGTGAATGCTTTGCAATTTTGATGCTAATTCGTGTCTTCCAGAGCAAAAAAAAAAAAAAAAAAGATTCGACGGAAAGGGGGGGGGGGGAAAGATAAAGATCAAAATTTCACTAATTTGGAAGTAATGCGGGTTCTAATAATGTTTTTAATTAAAAACGGTTTTCATCTATAGTATATGTCGGCCAGTATATTGGGAATCTTTAACTTGGGTAGCTTCATCTAATCCATAAATAACAACAATTATTCATTTTGTGGATATAAATTACATATAATTAGTTTGATTTCAACTTCAAAATGTCTAAAAATAGTGGGAATCTGTTTTTTAGCGACTCCGACTCCGAATACTTTGCTCAAAATTGGAACAAACTCCGAATACGCAGCCCTGGATTATATATGCAAACATAAATCTGTTCATTTCCGGCTTATCCCATTTGAGACGAGGGTCTTTTACAGAATTTTTAATCTTTTTTACTGGTTTTTAAAAATAGAAATATTTGCCTAATTGAATCAGTAAATTGCTTTCATTAAATAATACAAAGTTTATAATTTAAACTTAGTGGTGAGAATAATAAATAATGGTTTCCCAAGGTTTTTCGCGATCTCACAAAATTTGATTTTATGGATAAGGGCCTTTTTAGGTGCGTTCGTAATTATATAATACGTAGCACCTATAGTGGTCGTTCAGTCCGTCCGTCTGTCCGTCCGTCTGTCCGTCCGTCCGTCTGTCCGCATATAACAACGCAAAAACTACCCAACCGAATCGTTTGAAATTTAAAATACATAATTATTACATAATTTTGTCGAGTCATTTCAAATTTTATGAAATTCGGATGCATAGATCAATTACAGGGGCAATCAAAAGTATTCCATTACATTACGGTCAATGGGGAAAAAAGTTTCAAATGCATTTTAATCGTTTGAAATTTAAAATACGCAATTATTACATAATTATGTCGAGTTATTTCAAATTTTTTGATAATCGTGTGCATAGATCAATTACAGGGGCAATCAAAAGTATTCCATTACATTACGGTCAATGGGGAAAAAAGTTTAAAATGCATTTTAATCGTTTGAAATTTAAAATACGCAATTATTACCCAATTATGTCGAGTTATTTCATATTTTTTTGATAATCGTGTGCATAGATCAATTACAGGGGCAATCAAAAGTATACCATTACATTATGGTCAATGGGGAAAAAGTTTCAAATATATTCTATACGTTTGAAATTTAAAATACATAATTATTACATAATTGTGTCTAGTTATTTCAAATTTTAAGAAAATCGGATGCATAGATCAATTACAGGGACAATAAAAAGTATTCCGTTACATTACGGTCAATGGGAAAAATGTTTCAACTGCATTTTAATCGTGTTACACACATGCGAACTTTATAAAATTTATATGCAACTATAAAGTACATATTATAATATACATCTTACATAATTTGTGGTGCAAAGAACATTTGTTATTGATTGACAAGGCCACACAAAAGTATTCCATTACATAATGGTATAGGAAGAGCATTGTTTGATGAGCGTTTTAATTGTAATTCACTATTTACAATTTTATGAGATTGATAAATGAAAGTAATATTTTTAAAACTTCGTTATCGTACGAACGCACCTCATTTGCTACGCTTCACGTGCAATTTCCAACTTGTTCAAACTAATGTCCTCATGTATGAAAAATAATATTAAAAAACTATTTAAGTATTTATGTATACAGTATGCCACTAATATTTCCTCCATTTCCTTAACTTTGGAACAGCTGTTGCTATATTCAAACAAGTTGGCAATTGCACGTGAAGCGTAGCAAATGAGGTGCGTTCGTACGATAATGAAGTTTTAAAAATATCACTTTCATATATCAATCTCATAAAATTGTAAATAGTTAATTACAATTAAAATGCGCAACAATGTTCTCTCTATACTCATTATGTAATGGAATACTTTTGTGTGGCCTTGTAAATCAATAATAAAAGTTTTTTGCACAGCAGATCATGCAAATTCTATAGTATAATATATACTTTATGATGCATATCAATATTATTATGTTCTAATGAGTGTAATATTATTTAAATGCATTTGAAACTTTTTTGTCCATTGACTGTAATGTAACGGAGTACTTTTGATTGTCCCTGTATTTTATCTATTCATCCTATTTTCAAAAAAATTGAAATGACTTGACAAAATTATGTAATAAGTATGTAATTTAAATTTCAAACGATTAAAATGCTTTTGCAACATTTTTCCCCATTGACCGTAATGAAACGGAATACTTTTGATCAACCCTGTAATTGATCTATCCATCCGATTCTCATAAAATTTGAAATGACTCGACAAAATTGTGTAATAATTATATATTTTAAATTTCAAAAGATTCGGTTGGGTAGTTTTTACGTTGTTATATACGGACGGACTGACAGGCAGACAGACGGACGGACGGACTGAACGACAACTATAGGTGCTACGTATTTACATAATTACGAACGCACCTAAAAAGTGGTGACTAGATATATCATAAGGTAACCATGTGCTACTAAATGAAATGGCCTACGGTGCTACTTGGTGGTAAGCTGTGCAGTTAGTATTCCTATCTAGAAAATGGAAGATGTAGTAGAAAAGGTGATTTATAACTTTGTGGATCGTCACCAAATTAGTATGAAAAGACATCTTGTGAACATTAATATAAAGAAATGAAAATATTAAAACGCGCATTTTTTTCCGTTTTTTCCTACAGAATGGAGTGAGAAAATAATCTATGAAAGAAAAAACAACTTACAAGTTACAACATAGATACCTTTATTTGAGATGTTCTAGCTTCTCATCCACAGCGGTAATGCACATTTTCCCAAAAGATAGTCATTTGTTCCTTCGTTCAAATTTCGTGACGTCATAATGTTAAAAATCACACACACAGACACAAAAAAAAAATGCTCATTTGAACCGTTCTATTCTTTGATTAATGTCTATAACGTTTGCTCATCGATAATACTCTATAGCTTTGTGAATTATTTTTTTTATAACACATTCCGTTTTCAAAGAAGTTTCGCAGGCCCTTTCATTTAGTAAAGCATGGCTCTTTTACTATATCTAGACTACTTTTCAGAATATAACAGCGGCCGTTTCTTATTTAATAAGAGGCTTTAGCTGGCATGTTATATATGACGACCTCAGAAGCCAAGCGGCACAAGTGCCAAAATTCCATTTGGAATAAATTGAGTTTGAAAGTAATTAACGTTAAATTTAAAAATCAGTAACAATTAATCGAGTTGCAATAGGAAACTGTCACTTCTTTCATTTTGATCTTTGAGCTCTTATTTCAATAACTGTGATAAAAGTAGAGTACAATTTTCTTTAAAATAATAATTAATCAGTATTGATTATTATTCGGAAAAAGTGGCATATCTTTAGAACGCAATACGTAATTAGAAAATTACTTACATTTTTATACCTGAAAGAAAAATAACTACTAAGAAAGGGTTAAAAACGTATTTGTCACATAATCAGAATCGCATAACTCAATAGGTAATTTATTTAACAAAAAACTGAAAACACAGTTCGATACAAAAAAAAAAAAAAAAAAAAAAAAAAAAAAAAAAAAAAAAAAAAACGCATATCCAGGTCGTCTATGCGCTTAGTTCATTTTTTTCAATTTTTTCACTTATATCCCTTGGCTTCTGGAATCAATATGTATATGTGCATATATATATATATACAGTGAAACCTCCAAATAAGGGACACCTCAAGGGACAAAACGCACGGTCCCAGTCCCTTAATATAGGATATGTAATGTATTTACCTCTGTATAAGGGACACTCGATTTAAGGGACAGTTGAAAATGAGATCAAAAGGACTGGTTTTTGCATTTCAGGTAATGAAAGAGCCTGTGATGAAAATGAAAATACAGATTTTTGTGAATTTATTAAACAGATAGACATACACAGATCCATATGACGCAAATGACGAGCATTTATTTACTAAGAATTCTGATTTGACATCAGTGCATTTATCCTCATTATAAGTAATGCTGAAAATTTTGAGGATGATTCTGAAAGTGGAGAATAAAAGAAAATTATTAAATAAAGGATTTTACAGATGATTTTAGGCTGTTCTCAAATCCAAAATGGCAATTTTTATGCCAAGTTTTAATTTATTTTTATTCGGAAATCCCTGAAACTACCCTGAGTTGTTGTTTAGAAACTATGTAATCGAACTTTTTTAAACGCAATAGATCTTACCGAAAACATTGTCAAAATGTGCGTTTTGAACCGAATTTCTACATAAAAGAAAAATAACTACTAAGAAAGGGTGAAAAACGTATTTACCACATAATCAGAATCGCATAACTTAATAGGTAGTTTATTTAACAAAAAAGTGAAAACACAGTTCGATACCAAATGGCTTCCATAGTCAGGCATTCCTGTTAAAAATTGAATTTGTAATGTGTCAAAACTTTTTCCGCTAGCGGAGCACAGCAGTTGAGAGATCTTTTACCTTAAAATATGCAAAACATTTTTAATACTTTTTTTTTCTAAATACATCTGATAATGAAGAACTATGATAAATGAACAATTGAAAGGTTTGTAGTGAAAATTTAAATTTTCAAAACAATTACTTTTGATTGATTACTTCAAGTAAAACTATCTAAAATGTTTTAATATTTTTTGCATGTACGGAATTTGCATATAAAATAAAAATCAATAACGCTATAAATAATTTAATGATTTAGTAATTAATTGAAATTTTTAATTTATTAATTCTCAATTCCATCTATGTCTGGTTAACGTAATTTACACACTTCTGATACATTTAAACTTCACCGTTAATGATTTATTATTTTTTTATACTTCTGAACGATTAACGAGTAAGGAAAATCATGCGTTAAGCATAGATTATGAAACACTTTCCAACACTTCCTGAAATATTTAGCAAAACTTTGTTATTTAGGGAAATAAGATGCTAATGTCCATAGCCAAATATGTATTCCAATACTTTTGTACAGCCCCGTATTTGATCCGTCGGTTGACATATATATATACTATATGATAGGAAATTATTTTAGCGAGAAAATGCCTAACTGATTGAAATTTCTCTTTCAGCACTTTATTCTAACAGAAGGAAAACACTTCAGTACTTTTGTTCAGCCCTGTAATTTACCTAGTACATTTATTACACGCCATTATTTTGTTAAAATTTAGTTGAAACAAACATACTCTAAAAAATACTTAAATCATATTTCCAGAAATTATCATCTATGGGTAAGCATGTTGCTAATATACTTTGCGTGATCTTGTATATCATTTAATCCATAGTTTACAAACATTTCTTAGTAAACTGAGAGCAATAACTTACTTAAAAACCACCTTTAAGTTTATTGCTCTCATATCCAGTAACCACTATTTACTCTTTTGTGTAACCCTGTATATCAAATTTAACAGTTATATACGCCATATAATATTCAAAAGATTTAGTAAAATTTAAAAGCGCATATCATAATTGAAAAATGCATTTCAACCATCAATCAGCTATCATCGATAATATACAGTACTTCGAATAAAAATATAAGATTTGAAATATTTTGTGTGGCCATGTAAATGTGCCATGCACTTCACATTATGCGTTAAATAATAAGTCTCAACGGCGTATATCAATTTTATGATACTTGAAATCGTTTAACGTTATTAAAATATGTCGCAAACAATTCCCCCCCTTATTTTTGTGTAATCTTCTTTTGAGTGGCCCTGTAAATGAATAATAACTATTGTTTTGACAGCATATTTTAAATAATGCGTATTTTAGTGCATTTTGCTAATGCATGTAAATTTGAATAAGTTTGACAGGGTGTAACACCTTTAAAATTCACTTTAAACGATTTTTTCCCATTGGCCGTAATGTATCGGAAAACCTTTGACTATCCCTGTAAATAAACTAATCATAGTAGAAACTTCATTTTCAATAAGGTTCGAGCTAAGGTAAACATCAATAACATATAAAATTTTCATAGCAATCCGAGAATATTTACGTGAGTTAGAGCGCGGACAGATGGCCGTCCGGACAGACGAACAGACAGACAGACAATCCGAATGCATAAACACTTTTCAACTTTGTTGGAAAGTGTTAATTAAAAATTACAATCAAAACTCTGAATAAGGAATAAGGGACAAACATTCCGGTCCCATGAGTGTCCCTTGTTTGGAGGTTTCACTGTATATAGCTAAAATGAAACGAAAAATTTATGAACAAGTTGGCTGAAATCTATAAATAAATAAGAAATGCACAAAGGAAACCAGAAATGTATAACCAACTATAGATAGCCTACAAAATTATTATAGATAGATAGATAAATATTTCAGCTTATGATCATTGATTTAACTGAAAATCAGATTTCAATGCTTTTCCAATTGCACTGTCTCCGCTTAATCAATAAAGCATATTGTCTAAATACAACGAGGGAACTTTCAATGACACATTAAATCTCGTCGTGAATAATTAATTCAGAAATGATTGATGAAAAGCAAGTTTGTGTGACATTTTATCTTTAATATTATCGTAATAAACAGGTCAGCACACTTAATGATATCAATAAGCATTCAACGTTATAGAATAAATAGAAATTAGGAACGAAAACATTGTTTTCCTTCATCTTGAAAGAGTCTTGTCTTTTCTGCAAAACATTATAAAAGTATTTATTAGTTAGATTTCTTTTTATAATTAAAAAACACAAAAGAAAAAGTTATGCATTAAGCATACCCTCATAGCATGCATGGTCACAGTGACGTCACAATGACGTCACTGTGAGTCACTTTGGTCACATCACATGTGTGACGAAAATGCCACCACTCAGTGACGTCACATTGTGACTAAGATGTGACTTTCTAAAAAAAGTTTCACAGTTTGTCACAATGTTAATGTCAAAGTAGTCACAAATGACACACTTTTCACAAATTGGTCACATTGTGACGTCACAAAGTGGTCACAATGTGACGTCACAAAAAAGCTCTAAAACGGCCATAATGACTTCACATTTTAGTCACTGTGACTTCACATCGACGTCACGTGACGTCACATCGACAATCGTTGGTCACAAAGTCACTATGTGACTTCACAACGACGTTGCAGTGACGTCACCATGTCTTACGGGTAGATTCCAGTTAAGCATGGTGACGTCACTGCAACGTTGTTGTGAAGTCACATTGTGACTTTGTGATCGTCGATCGTCGATGTGACGTCACTTGACGTCGATGTGAAGTCACAGTGACTAAAATGTGAAGTCGTTATGGCCGTCTTAGAGCTTTTTTGTGACGTTTCACAAAGTGGTCACAATGTGACAAATTTGTGAAAAATATGCCATTTGTGACTAATTTGACATCAACACTGTGACGAAACTGTGACAAAAGCGACGATATATAAATTGCCAGAAACATGTTTTTTAAAATAAATAACATGTTTTAAAGGATACTTATAAATTTCTAAAGATTTTTAAGAAAGTCACATCTTAGTCACAATGTGACGTCACTGAGTGGTGGCATTTTGGTCACCGATGTGATGTGACCAAAGTGACTCACAGTGACGTCACTGTGACCATGCATGCTATTAAGTGGTGAAACAATATCCAACACGTTTCGTTTCAACACTGAACTGTTTAATAATTTAAAATATTGTGTCTAATTCAACCATATGGAAATACATAACACATTTTAAAAACCTAATTTCAGCTATTCCCATTTACGATAGGAAAATTATCCGAATTCTTTAAGCAGTCCTGTATATGATATACATATTTGTATCGATTAACGATAAACATGCAAGAATTAAGTTCAGTTCAGAACAGGGTTGGTATAATTTTAAAATCTTATGGTTTATAAGCTTTTTAAACCATATAGTTGATATGGTTTAATCGGTTCAAACCATAATTAAACAAACTGGCTTTTTTCTAAAAAAAAAAAAAAAAAAAAAAAAAAATTCTTTAGGAGAAATTTAACGAAATTTTTTTTTCCTTTATAATTTACGCGTTTGAGATGATTGGATATAAATAATTTCTACTTTTAACACTTTTTATTTCAGCAATAAGCATTAGATATTGTGGGTTTAGGTCATTTTTTTATGTACAGGGTTAAAATCAAAATGCGTTCATGAACGTATCTATTGCTCAAAAGAAAAAACTTCAAACATGTGAATTGATCAAAGATAAAATAGATTAAAATATTCAATATTTAGCATCAAATGTATTATTTAAAGAAAAAAATCAGATTATTTAACGCAATTAATAACACAACAGGATTATCTTTAAGATTTTGCTGTAAATCGTATTCATGCCGTAAAGTAATAAAAACAAGGCGAATTTTTTTTTCCAAGCACCTTCGTCGTTCCAAACCCAAACTCGCACTTTGATTGGTTGTTGCTCTCGGCATTGTTTTCACTTAACTTGGCGAAAAATACTTCGGTCGTAAGTGAACGGGTAAACCTAAAACCTAATCTACTCATTCTTATTCTTCCTTCATTTTGGGCTCTTGTGTATTATTATCTTGTGTTATTTTATAAAATGGCTAATGCTTTACTTATTAATAAACGGGAAAAGTTACTTTGTACTCGGTTCGGAAGGAAATCAAACTCCTCGACGGGAGCATCTATCGCTACGCCAAGTATGATTATCGCCAAGTTACATGAAACAGTGCAGCAACAACCAATCAGAGTGCGAGCTTGGGCTTGGAATGACGAAGGTGCTTGGAAAAAAAATTACGCGAAAAAACAAGACAATGTTTATAGACCGGGAGGCGGTATCACAGACAAACATCCTATCTATTTCCTGCACACAAAGATATGAGGGCATGGCCGACTGGGAACAAGAAAACACAATGCTAAATTTATAAGTTTAACGCTAAAATCTGGGTTTCAAGTTTTATCACGATATGACACGTCAAACCAATTGAGTTTTAATATGCAAATCGAGTTTTAACTACCTCTGGAATTTCGACCATGTACACGATGAGATGTATGCTGTACTGCCACCTCCCATTCTGTTGTACGTATTTCAATGACAGAAATTACTGGTTAAACATTGCTGATTTCTTTAAAATTTAAAATTCACTCTAATTTTAAAAGTCATCAAATATCTTTACACCTAGCATATTTCTTGCAGTTTTCATGTACGTCAATTCATATTTTGATTGCAATAATTATAATTAAAAAAAAAGGTTTTCTTTTTATTTTTCTGGACTGAAATTATCTACATTTAAAATCCGCTTATGAAGGAATAATAAAAAAATTGCCTTTCAAACGCGTAAAAGAAAGAAAAACTTCTAATTTTTAAAATTATTTCATGTATACTTTTTTAATAATCTTCTTTATGAGTCTTTTCATACTTAAATTTCTTTCATTACTTTTATATAAAAACCGTAAGCTGAAGAAAATGTGTTGTTTATAAGATTATGCAGACATATATTTGTTTTATTTTTTCTTAAATAAAGATGACTTTAAAATACTTTGCATAAGTTTTATTATTGCCGTAAAATATCAATCTTTCAAATTTTATTTTTAATAAAAGCTATTAAAAAAGAAGTAATATCATACAGAAAATCGAACTCAGATTCTTCGCTTATGGGGTCTGTGCTTTATCATTTAAGATGATTTTGACGATAACCTACAGGACATTTCGCTCAGATAATTTTCTTGGTAACAACATCAGGTCAGATAAACGGAATAAATCGCAGGTAAAGAAACTCCATATAAACGATGGGTACGTATATATACTATTATTTTAACAGAATCAAACTAATTGATAAAGTTACCATACGAATTGAATATTTCCAAAAGAGGGAAAAATTCTCCTGGCCGGGAATGGAACACAGATCTTTGATTTACAGGGCCAATGCTTTACCGTTTAAACTAACTGGACCGATAACTAGCGACCATTCCTCGCTCAGATAACCTTATTGGTAATATCATATGGTCTGTCATTTAGACAGCTAAACAGTATGAACCACAAGCATTGGAGCTCTATATATCCAAGTATATCTAAGTATGATGATTATACTACATACTTAGAATAACATATCTAAGTATGATGTATACTTAGATAAATTCTTATTTTAATACAATCAAACTGATTGGTAGAATTAGTATACGAAATAAATATTTCCAACCGAGTGAAAAAATGACATAGCTGTGAATCAAACTGAGATCCTTGGTTTACATTGTAAAAAAATATTGTAAAGTTACTAAGTCTTTTCTAGTAGATCTCGTATGAGACCCTTACCAATCAGTTTAAGTTTGTTTAGGTAAGATTTCGCCAAGCATAGATTATGAATTACATTTCCAACAAAATTAAAAGAAAACATAAGTATTTAAGAGGAGAAATGTCTAACTAAAAATTTTCAAAAATGCAGAACGCATTTGAAAACTCAGTGTCTACAATTTGCATTAATAGCTAAAAAATATAATGGATTTTTTTAACTTCCTTTCGAGCCCTGTATTCGTATGTTAAAAGTTATTTTAATTAAATATATTGCAAATTTTAAATTTCCCATTCGTCCATTTCCATCTATTAAGGAAAATGCTTTGGAGATCTTTTGTGTAGCCATGTGTATGATCTAAAGAATTCAGACGTACTATAAAATAGGCAAAAATAATAATTTTAACTGATTAAAGTTAAATTGTAAAAGGAATGCATAAAAATAATATCTATGATATCTTGTTTTTTAAAAATAAAAAATAAGAAGAATGTAAAATTATTAGATTTTTTATACCGATATAACTAAATTTTTATAAAGTTTTTAAAGATAATCTACAATCGATATTTGAGTTTTACTATAATTACTGGTTGAAGTCTTTTAATTAAAAAAAAATCAAGCTGACATAGTAAATTTAAGAAATAATAGGTTATAAGGTACCCTGGGGTAATAACGCCACGTTAAGGTTCTACCAATTTTCTCGGCTCAGTTTTAGTTGCTATTTTTCAAACAAATATATGATTTGATAAAGCAACTCATTGACTATCTATATAAAAAAATAATTTAACAGATATGAATTCATGAAATGTAATGGCGTGATTTCTTGACCAATGCTATTTGACGTTATTACCCACCTATATGGGTAATAACGCCATGCAAACAAAACTATGAAATAAGATGGAATAATTGCATGTAGATTGTCCAATTCTAAAAATACAAACTCTACAAACTTAGAAATTGACAAATTGCATTCTAAGCTATTGAAAATGTTCAATTTTTTGTGAAAGTGTAAGAAAAATTAAGGTGTGGTGTGGGGAGGGGGAGGATAAGGCAAAAGAATATCAGACCGTGAGCTTCTTTTTGCTTAAATAGAATTATTAGAAACATTGCACAGTTGTAATTGTGTTTATTTGAATCAGTATTTAGGATGTAGCTCGGCCACTGTAGGGAATCAACCGGGGTATTAATGCCAAGAGTTGGCGTTATTACCCTGCTATAATTATTACGCAGTACATTTTAATTTACAAATTATCTCGAGAAGCTATCCAAAATCATCAACAACATTTTGAAAGTCCATGAAAAGTACTACAAATTTATGTAATTAAGAAAGTATTTTCGAATGAAAAAAATAGTCTTCACATCACAAAACGTATCTCGCAAATTTTAGATCAAGCGTTAATTTTAGCTGCTTGTAAAAACAATAAGACCTAAAAATGAAACAAATTAACTTGAAGCTGTTTTTTGCGATTTATATGACTCAAAACCCTTCTGCGCAGAACACATGGGTGTCATTTACCAGATTATTTCATTATTATGCATAATATTAGCACTTGGCGTTATTACCCCGCCTGGCGTTATTACCCCGCCTGGCGTTATTACCCCAGGGTACCTTAGTTTAATTGAAAAAGTAATTACAAATGATCTAAGAAAAACAATATATTTTTATAATTTTTTTTAAATTTTTGTAAATATGTACATACATATATATTACAAAATTTATTTTTTCGTTAAAATTAACATTTTATATTCATTTGATTTTAAGAATATTCGCTATTTATTCCGACGTATCAAATTAAAATCCTGCTATAAGATCTAATCAATTAAACTTTATAGAAATGATATAGATTCTTAATTAGCCTTAAAAATATTTATTTCATAACGCGTAAATCAAAAATATGGCTCTGAATTAAAACATTCTTAAATAAGCAATATTTCTTAATATTCCTAATAAAACTCACTTTTTCCCCTGTTTTTATCAACTACTTTTTAAAAACTTTATTAATTATATATTCCGAAAAAGCACACTTATTCAAAGCATCATTCTTTTTTGTTTTCACGTGTTTTATATTCATTACGTATCAATAAATTAATTTATTTTTCTTTTTTAATGAAATTATTGTTTGTGGAATACACTCGAAATTTAACTATTTTCGATTATAAAATAAGTTAAATAATATTCTTTTTAATAAAATCATCGGTAGCGGAAATTCAATCCTGCTGCTTTGATCTCGATGCCAGATATTAAGCTGTTTACATAAAAAACATCTGATTCTAGGATATACAATGATAATTCTTTATCTTGGATATGTTCCAGATAATTCTTTTTTTCCGCCAGAACTTTTTTATATGGAAGGCACGAGTTAGTTCGGAGTAGATCGTTGGGCTGTTGACATGTGGTACTTAGGGAGCTAAGAGGCCAATCATTTGAAATTGACTTTTTATTTCTGCAATTGAATTTAATTTGCTGATCAATTTAAAGCATTTCCCTCCGCATATGACTTCATTTAAATGAAATACTTTGGAGCTGCAAATGCGTAGATTTTCTGAAGCCTCTACATTCTTTATTTTTTTCCCCTCTCCACGAATCCTGAGTTGAACATGGAATATTTTCGTCTTTTTACTAAAAGGACGTGTGTTACGATTTTTTTCTGACTTCCCACGTCACAGCATTATTTTTGTGCAAGTTCATAAAAAAAGAAGAAAAAATGAAATTGCGCATGTATCTAATTACAATATATGCACTTGCGTAAAAAAAATTTAAAGAAAATATTATAAAAATTAAAAATATTAAAAATATTAGAAAATATTTTTAAAAAAATTAGAGGAAATTTTAGAAAATACTTTTTTACGGTAATTTATTAATGAACTCAGAGAAAACATGTTAAAAAAATTATTAGGCATTAAATTATGTAACTGTACATCATAACTGTAGTGTCTCAATATATCCTTCACGCTTAGGTAACAGAAATTTGTCATGGATATAGTAAAAAAGTTATAAAAATAATTGATACTTACTTTTTTTCCTAACTAACTCTTTTAAACGATTATATATACTAGCTGACCCGACCGGCGTTGCCCGGGTCCGTGATATTATTATAGAACAAGCCTGAAATTTGTGATTTTATCTCTAATTCGAAATACGTTGCCACTGACTGTGAGAAAAATCGGTTTAAAACAATAAACAACTAAATTTAGAGCAACAAATATTTAAAACGACTTCAATGGGAAACGGAGGAGGAAATATGTGTTCAACAATTGCACAATATTCGCGTTAAAATGCTGATTCTTATCCGTAAATACCACTGTTCAGTCACGTAACTTTTTTTTTTTTTTTTCACATCGAAATCCTAAGTGTAAAATTTTGATTTTCAACAAATTATATCACTCCTAGATCCGATTATACCTTGATTAAAATCGATAATCAATGATTAGGTAAAAGGTTATACGGTTATATAGTAATGTAGTTTCAGAACCATAGAACAAAATTAAGTATATTTCAATCAAAACATGTGTAATGTTCAACCTGTGGATAAAATCCTAACCGTAACCTAATTGTACTGTAATCGCAACCTATCTGTAACCTAACTGCTAAACTTAAATATATCATAAATGTAACCTAACCGTCACCTCATCATAACTTATCAATTTTCAGACCTTAGCTTAACTGTTACTTAATCATAACCTAACTATAAAGGAACGGGAATTTAAAAAAAATATATAACGCAAGACTAATCGTAATATAATTGCAACCTAACTATAACTCAAATGTAACCTAGCTGTTACCTAACTGTAGCCAAATTCTAAAATTAACACTAACTATAAACTAACAATTCAAACCGCGTACGTGCTACAAAGTTCTTTCGTTCCACTTTCTACCGTTAGGGGGCGCAGTACGTTTTGTACGAAATTCCCATATGGATCACCGCCACCTGTGGTCGGATATAATAGGCGTGCAATGCACGATTTCCAGAATGCTTTAGTTTCACTTTCCATCTCCAAAATGAGCATTTTTTCGTAAATAAGCCTAAATCCGAACGATAATCCGATTTTCATTCTTTCTGTAGATATATTATCCAACGGGATGGGGATACAAATAGCAATTTATGAAATTTGTTGAAATTCCTATTCAGAAATAATGATAACCATTGCGCAATTAAGAGTCCAATATTAATCAATAAGAATCTCCTACACTGCTGCTGGATGCTCTGTAAAATATGTTTTTTCTGCTTTTCACCTCCAGGAGCTCACTAATTCCTTAATAAACTTATATCCGAAAGAAACTCTGGTAATAAGCTTACTCGTTACATATATTAGTCGAGAGGGGGGGAAAATCCAATAAGAATTTAAGAAATTTTGTGAAATTATTGTTCGGAAATAGCCACTACTTATAAATTAAGGATGAAGTATGTTCTGTACGAATATCCTACACAGATTTCCACTACCTGCAGCACTGTATGGCAGGTGTGCGTTTAACTCGGAACAATTTTTAGTATTTAAAAACGAAAAAAAAGAGCAATGAAAAAATGTATTTAAAAATATCTTTAAAAATAAAAAGTCATGCATCAAGTACAGATTATGAAACACTATCCAACACATTCAGAATAATGTAAAAAACTGCACCGTTTAAAAAATTAAAATATTACGTCCCATTTCACCATGTGAAAATATAATAAACATTTCAAAACCAAATTTTAGCTGTTCCCATCTACGGAGAATGATCCGAAAATTTTAGCAGCCCTTTATATGATATATCGATAGGTACATTATTAACAACATGCATTCCAAGATTTAATTCATTTAAGAGATACACTTATTTCAATTGAAAATCTCCCTCCAGCAATATCCTCTAATGAGGAAAATGGCAGGCAAATACTTTTGTGTATTTGCCTGCTTCTTTTATATGTAAAAAATAATATGGAAAAAAAGTAACTACATTTAAAAGCGAATACCGAATTTTAAAACGTACTATTCAGCAATTATTAAGCAAAGACAGTGCAGTAACCATTTCTTTTGTGTGTCCCTGTAAATTTATTTTAAAAATGCTATAAATGCTCTGTTTTAACGTAACCGTAGTAAAATTCATTAATTTATATTAATTTGAATACATTAGAAATATCCGAATGTCCTTAAAGTACGCTCCAAACGATTTTTACCCATATACCATAATGTAATCGAACTGTTTTGAATGTCCCTGTAAATGAATCATTAGTCATACATACTTCATATGGAATACCAAGCATACTTTGGTGACACTAAATAAGCTTTATCAATTGCATGAAAATCAAACTATAAATATATTCGGATTTTCATGCAATTGATAAGGCTTATTTAGGATCACCAAATGAGGGAGTTAGAGCGTGGACAGACGGACAGACAAATGTAAAAGCACTTTTCAATTTTCTTGGAAAGTGCTAAAAAGACAGATGTTTCTTAAACTACAATAATTTACTATAATCACAATGTAAAAATACTCGATAACCGCTTCTAAGTAGCCCAATGCTCCTTTATCTTCAGAAACATCCGAAAACAATTTATTTTCCATTTATAGTTTTTTTAATATATAAAACATTTCAAAACTGAATTTCAACTGTTCCCATTTACATTCGGAAAATTATCCGACTTTTTTAGCAACCCTGTATATGATATAGAGATTTGTATATAATAACAATATGCATTTCAAAATTTAATTCATTTAAGTGGTATATATATTTCTGAAAATTAGCCTTCAGCAATTTACTCTAATAAAGAAAATGAAGCGAATACTAACTAAAAACTAACTAAAAACTAACAACTAAAAACTAACAGTGAATCCTTTACAAACAATGACGAAAAAGTGACAATTTCTAAAAGGTGAGACACTCCTCTGAACATTATTTTTTTTAATATGATGTACTTGATTTTTCTCATGATATTACTCATGTGGATTTGAAAAGAAATGAACTAATCTTTAAAATTATTTTCAACATCAAAACTTTTTTAGTTCCCTTAATATTTTCATTTAAATCCAAAGGTGCCAACAACTGTACATAGTGACAATGACTGCGCTGTTTCCCTATAAAAATCATTTGTGGTTTCGAAAAACTTATTTTAAATAGAGCAAGTCATCCAAGTAACGAATAAATAATTAATATATAAGGTTGTAATTGAGCGACTGCGAAGAAATTCACATATTTAAAACCAGCGAAAAATTCTTCATCTGAATTGATAAAAATTAAATTTATAAATTTAACATTCGAAAATATTTACAGGTCGTCTAAAAATGCCACTACTATCTGACGCCTAGTTGTCTGCATTCCAAAACACCTGCTCTCGTTCACAAAGATTTATCGAAATTCTGTTTCTTTGAATGGAAATAAAATGAGATTTTTATAAATAAATTTTTTAACTATTTACAGGAGTATAAAAATAATTTTTAGAATTTCTGAAAGGGAAATTTTTTCTTCGTGTAGCCCTCCAATTTTTGAGTTTTTAGGCCGGAAGAACTTAAAATACAGGCCCTTTTTTAAAATGCCTAGTACATTCATCGCCATGGCAACCCTGTATTTACATTAACCATTATCCTTTTCTTTGAGTTTTCGAAGAAATATTCTGTAGTTTGATAAAAGTCAATGCTCTTATTGAATTACGAGTATTTTTCCTTTCTTCTAATTTGGGGATTTTAATTAATTTCTCAACTAATTATTAGAATTTTAAAATTCTGAGGGTCAGGTACATTAGGAAAGGAATTGGACAATCTTCACAAAAAATTTGAATCTCGTACGTGCCGTAGTTTTCGGTAACTATCGCAGACAGACAGAGCGATTTGTTATTTTAATAGTACAGATATACACTGGTGTCCAAAAGTTAAGCATAATTGGTAATTAAGTAATTATTTTTAAGTAATGAAAGAAATATAAATCGAAATGTGGTGAAACTCCAGGGGTGTAAACAAAATAGTACGCGTCATATATTTTCACGAAGAGTTTTCCCCGAAATCAAACAGGGGACCGTCAACAAATTGAAAAAGAACGAAGATCTTTTGGATAACCCTGTCAAAACTAATATAGCAAAAGTGTTCAAACTGCACATTATGATTAATTGGCTTATTGTAATGTGCTGTGTTTATTTTTATAAGGATAGCATGTACACTCGTAGAGAAATTAAGGTTTTTATAAAAACAGTCCTAAATTTTTCCAAGTTTTTTGCTTATAATTTGCAGAGTTCTTATTATAAAATAATGTTCTTTTCTGAAAATATGACAAACATCATTGTACACAATACCCTGTCATCAGAATTTAAAAAATAATAAAAATTGTATGAAAAATGAGTATGTTTAGTAAATAATTTTTCATTGCGCATGCGTCAACGATATCAAAATGTCATTTGCATATTGTGTTAGGTAAATGTATAGAGCAACTTTTGTAAAAGTTTCAAAAACATAGCTTGAAAATTCTGAAAATGGTCGCCTATGGAATCAACTCAAAATCCGTTATTCCTAAAGGAAGCAAAAAAATCAGGGGTTTTACCTAAATATAGTTGTACGTGCAATATTGTGTAGGAATTAAACAACGGAATATGGATACAGCCCCTCATCTTTTTGCTTCATTTAGGGAATAAAGGATTTTGATCTCATTCTATCAACGATAATTTTCAGAATTTTTAAGCTATGTTTTTGAGACTTTCACAAAAGTTGCTCTATACATTTAACTAACATAATATGCAAATGAAATTTTAATAGCGCTCACGCATGCGCAGCAAAAAATTATTTAGTAAACGTGCTCATTTGTCATACAATTTTTATTATTTTTTAATTCTGATGACAGGGTATTGTGTGCAATGATGTTTGTCTTTTTTTCAAAAAAGAACATTATTTTATATTAAGAACTCTGCAAATTATAAGCAACAAACTTAGGACTGTTTTTATAAAAACCTTAATTTCTCTACGAGTATACATGCTATCCTTGTAAAAATTAACACAGTACATTAGAATAAGCCAATTAATCATAATGTGAAGTTTGAACTCTTTTGCTACTTTAGTTTTGACAGGGTTTTCCAAAAGATCTTCGTTCTTTTTTCAATTTGTTGACGGTCCCCTGTTCGATTTAGGGGAAAATTGTTCGCGAAAATATGTGACGCGTACTATTTTGTTTACACACCTGGAGTTTCAGCACAATCCGATTCTTATTTCTTTCATTACTTAAAAATAATTACTTAATTACCAATTATGCTTAACTTTTGGACACCAGTGTATGTATGTATGTATATGAAGCAACATCTACCTTTGAAATTTTTGAAAATAATGTGCAATACGTATTTGTATTTTATAATCATTGACGCATTCGGACTCTTTTATTGAAACTATATAATGTTCACATAATTAAATTAAATACGGTCCTCCCCACTTAATCGGGTAACGGTTAATCGAATACCCCGCTTATTCGAATAGAACTCTTCGGAACCGAATTTATCGCCATTGGATCTATGTTATTTTCCCCCGTTTAAACCGAATTAATTTCGTAAACCTTCCCGCTTATTCCAATACGATCTGGGGCATCTATGTTTAAAAACAGGCGTAGGAAAAACATATATCATCTTTAATTTTTCTTCACCTTTTGTCATTTTCGGCTCATTTACACTGAAGACAAATTTTTAGTTCTTCCTGCAATGGTTTCGGCCGGCAGATATGTATTGGACAGGTCAAATGATAGCCCCTCTTTTTTCTGCGAATGAGTGAAATAAGTCAGCCAATCTAGATTATTTTTGCGCTTTGTAAGTTTAGTCGCATTTCAGTTAGGAAAAAGGCGTTGCTATGAATTTTAAATGGAAAGCTTCAAATCTTTCTTATAAACTACAGTTTTTGAAAAGTTTAATAAGAACAGAGAAGTCCAGGTAGAAAAAGGTTTTAAGGCTGTTCTTAAATCAAAAAGAGCGACTAACTTTATGACGCAAGTTTTAATTAATTTTGATCGGAATTGTATGAAACTAGCAGGTATTGTTGTTCATAAACTATCGAATCGCACTCAGTTTCCCGTTTTTTCATGAACACAGTAGGTTTTTCAGAAAATAGTATCAAAGTGGACGTTTTGAACTAACTTTTCGCTTTTCACTGAAGGGGAGAAAAACAAATCCGAATTGGAGTGAAAATCGCCTTGTCACGTAATCAAAAAAGCCTGTAACTCAATATGTAATGGATCGATGAAAAAGTAGAAAACTGAGTTACATTCCAGATATTTTCCATGGTTAGGTTTTGCAATTTGATATTTTTCCGTTAAAAATTGTATTCGTTAATGTATCAAAACGTCTTCCGCTTGTTGAGCAAAGCAGTTACGAACAGCCTTAAATTATGGCAGAGTACGTGTCCAATATGAAACGCAATGCCAAAAAAAAAAAAAAAAAAAAAAAAAAAAAAAATCCAAAAAGAACAGAGATAAAATGGAAATTTTGGATCGGAAGAGGGAACATAATCTGAATTTTGGTAACATTGGTCAATATGCGCTGGAATGGGTTTAGCGAAAAAAGCGAAATTTCGTTAATAAATGGCACTGTGATTATGCAGAAAGCGTGTGCTAACGCACAAAAGCGTTTCCACGTTTTTTGTGTGTAATTCCAGTAAAAGCGTAAATTCCACGTAGACAAGCCCCTTTAAACGACGTTTCTAAGCCTGCGTAAATAACGTAAATTACAAGTAGGAAAGTTTTAACCAAATTCATATGAACTACATGAAGTTTAATGTAAATCATACAACTACATGTACTGATATTAAATAATTGCGTATTTACTTCATATTAGTGTTTGCATATATTTTACTAATTTACGTTATCATACTAACGATTTTATTATGCTATTAATTAATTATGTTATAGATGGTTGTTTTACCTTTTTATTATTCATTAAATATTACATTTCTACGTTTTCCTGTTTAATCAAACACCCCGATTAATCGAATATTTTTCTGGAACCATCAATATTCGTTAAACGGGGACGACTGTAATGCGTAGTTTTGAGTAAATTTTAAAAAGAGTTGCATACATTAAAACATTAAAATGGTAATTCATTATTTGTAAGTATATTTTTTAATCGTTCCTTGATTTTTACCAGTAACGCTCTTAATATCTCACCTGTTTCACTGTCTAATAAATGTGTGAAAAAGATTTATATAAAAGTGAAAGTAACATATTTTTAATATAATACTTGTAAGTGAAACAAAAAGTGCCTTTTTGTGTGTGTGTGCGTGTGTTTGTTTGTTTCATAGTAATTTTATGAGACTACAATTTGACTGTTTCGGTTTTTTTTAAAAGAAGTAAACTTGCGTTTTAATATTAATTACACATAATTTTATCACCAAATGAATAGTTATAATGGAATTAATAAATAATCATTCGAAAATCACATGCATAAGTACTGAAATATATATATAAAAAAAAAAAAAAAAAAAAAAAAATATGACGAAATTTTCGCCTTGTTTTAAACACAAAATGTATAGTATGAACTTTAAAATGTCAGTTTTACTTAAAAGGCAATTAAAATAATTCAAAAGAGATAGTAATAGTTAATCTTATTTAAAATATTTTAGTACTTTCAAGCCCTAACAGGGCTTTTTATTGGAGAATTCTCATCAGATTTTCAGATGAAGAGCTTGAAATATTGAAATATTTTAAATAAAATTAAGATTTAACAACTATATTTGATTATTTTAATCGTCTTTTAAGTAAAACTGTACTTTTTCAAGTCCATAGTTTTTTTTATTAACCATAATTTTTTTCACAAAACTTTTTATTAAATGTATTTTTCAATCGTTTTTCAATTTTTCCGGTAACGATCATAATATTATATTTGTTTCACTATTTTGTAAAAATGTAAAACAGATTAATTAATATAAAAATGAAACTAATATGTTTTTAAGGCAATATTTATGAGTGAAATATGCTATGCAAAAGTTTATTTTTTATTTTTACTTTACGCATCTATTCTTTGACTTTTTTTTAAAAAAAATTAAGTAAATGCATACTTCCGCACAACTATTCTGAGAGAATCTGCATTATTTCGGTAAAACATTATTAATTCCGTATAATTTAGTTACTAAATTAATAGTTGCCATAGAGCAAAAAAATAATCATATGGTAATTAAATTCAGAAATAGATAAAATTAAAAAAATCCATAAGAACACTTTTATTAACAATTATTTTTTTTAGAAAGCTTTTTATGAAAGTGTATTTTTCTAAATTCCTTAATTTCTTCGTTCCTTAATTTTTTCAAGAACGATCCTAACGAAATTTTTCGATTCCTCTACCTAGTATTGAAGACAAATGTCGGCAGTAAATTACTTTAAGGGTGTATTCGAAAAAACGCTTTTCCACCTTCAACAGCTCGAAATTTTCCGATACAATTTCAGGCACATTTTTAAAAGTAGAAGCATGAAACTTGCTGAGAGGATTCTTGAAGGGACGTACGAGGTGCCGTCTGATGTCTTTTTACGCTGAATTCATCAGAATTTGAATCATAAACGATTAACTTATCAGTATGACCTTTTTTTTCGTTCCCAGATCTCCCGCTAGGGAAAAAACAGTTCGAAATGCCGTTTTTGATTGCTTTTTTTGCTATATTATCTGCATTTATCAAAGAATCGACCATCACGGCACCTTGTGTACTTCTCAAATAAGAGATTTTGAAAGTTTGATGTATTTGAGAGCAATAATGAATTCAAAAATAAATCGGAAAATAAGCAGTTTGAATCGAAATACACCCTTAATGTCCGATACTGACTATTGGCAAAACATTCTGATTGGATGATCGGCCTGTAATCCTAAAATTAGAGATATTGAATCCTTTTCTGGGGTGTTATTGATTGCCTTCTCCGTAAACATTCCCCCTGCAGTGATGGCACAGTGAGTATGTCACGTGAATGAAACTCTCCAAAAGCCTCCAAGATCTTATCTGATTCCCGCTCAAAATGATTTTTCACTTTTGAAGGATATCATTTGTAAGGCTGCGAGCGAACAGCACTACTTTATATTACACTAAAAGAGCAATAAATCTATCTTTGTTTCCGTACGGAACAAAGGTGAAACCGCTTTAAATGATTTTTGAGGGACTGACCCTACCAAATTGACAAAGGAAGGGAAAGTTTTATCTACCCCATCTTCAGTCGTAAAGCTGTCAACTGATTTCGAGTTCGATTTCTCTCTTGAAGTTCAAAAAAGTTCACTGAAAAAGCAATTTATACATCAAAGCGCCGACACAAAAGATAAAAAATAGCGACGCCTGACCGCAAGAAGTTTGTGCTATGTGTCTGGTCCTTAAAATTAGAGATATTGAATCCTTTTTCTGGGGTGTTATTGTTTGCCTTCACCGTAAACATCCCCCCCTGCAGTGATGGTACGGTGAGTATATCACGTGAATGAAACTCTCCAGAAGCTTCCAAGGTCTTATCTGATTCACTCTCAAAACGCTTTTTCATTTTTGAAGGACATCATTTGTAAACGGGCAATCGGAGAAAAAGATACTTTGAAACTGTTGGGAGAAATGTTCTTTGCTGAGAAGAAATAAATATTCGCTAACTTAAATCTCTTTAAAATATCCAATAGTAGGACAAATATTGTAAAAGGAAACTAACAGCTTAAAGTAGCTTATTTTTCTTTCTCTATAGAAATTCATACTTCAAAGTATGCTTTGACAAATAGGGCGGAATAAGTTAATTAAATATCTATGAAATAATCCATTAAAGATACTTGCTATTGATTAAAATAGATAAATTGAAAAATATACTATCCAAATTTAGATTATAATATGGTATTATCTGAAAATTAAACTATTACAACAACAGATTATATATGTTGTAAATCTATTTTCTTAAATATTCATTAAAAATTTCTGATTTAAAAACTAATTTCTTTGGAAATTATTCAGATATAATTTTAATAGCAACTTTAAATAAATGAAATAACGACACTTTAAGGAATAGTGTCTTATTTTCAGAACTACTGTAAAGAAGATGCATTTTTTTCTTCTATAGTGATAAACTTAATTTTGTGCCGTTTAAAAGTTTAAAAAAAAGTCTGATAAAAGTATTAACCAATATATTACTTTGCACATTAAAAGAAAGACTTTTTTCATGCACAGCCAAAGTATAATGATCAGTTTTAAAGGATAGAATTTTCCCACTTTACATGCAATGTTAGATAAGAATATTGTACATTGTAATATGAAAATATTTATAATTATAATGTATGAAAGCTCATTTTAATTCAAATAATAAATATTGTTAAATGGAAATATTTTCACTATAAGATGAAAAAATGTTTCTACATCGAATATTTAACTTATTAAAACCCAGATAATTTTGTTTCATTTAAAGGCTGAATAATTTGTTGAATGATTTTACAATCAGAATTAAAATTTATTTTACAATTAGTTATTCTACGTAAGATGCAAAAATATTTATATCAATAGTATAAGTAATTTATAAGTAAAAACGTAATTTTAAACTTATTAATATGGTTATATAATATAACATAATAAACTTAAAATAAAACTTTTTAAAACTTTTATTGTTTTTTAAACTCTAATCAAATCTGCTTTATTTTATTTATTTTTTTAGTGTTTTAAATGTTTCAAATCCAGACGTTAAATATATGTATATTGCAAATTAAAACATAATGTTACAACAAAAAATTAATTGTAAATGTAATTGCGATTTTCATTGTAAAAATTTTTAACAGCATGTTTTGGCTTTAAAAGAAACAAAAGTTATTGCGTTTTAAGGGGACAGTGGACCTTTATTTGAGCAAAATCATCTACAGCAAAATCGTCAGAAAAAAGGTCTGTTTCTGGGGTGTAATAGTTCCTAAACAGTTTTTTCTTATTAAAATATCATTTATGAAGGTTTTAAGGAGCATATAATAAAGATAAATGTAATTACATACTTTTAAATCTGTTTTTATTAAAACTAATTTTTCAGCGTTTTGAGATTTTTGAATTGCTCCTTGCATCTTAATTTTTGATCAATATTTATAAAATTGATAAGGAAGTATCCTGATATTATTTAAAAAGAAATTGTGTAAGCTTTTTAAAATTCGTCTTCATTAAGATAGTCAAATTTTATTTTTTACTTATTCAAAGGCTAAATTTTTATGAAAATCTATAAAGAATTTAGAAAAAAATCTGTAAAATATTAACTATTCAAGAGAATTAAAAAATCTTACGCAAATTTGTTTATAATATAGTTTTAAGTGATAAAAATGCAAAAGCAAGAAAATATTTCAAAAATTAAAACACGAGGAGCATTTTAAAATTTCGTTTAAAAATTTAAATTTTTGTAAAAAAAATTACAAATTTTAATAAGATTGGAAATTTTTTGAAGGTATTCTATATGCTTTTGGGAAAATGTATATATGCACAAAATTTCATATTGCTATGATAAAAATGAATAAAATAAATTTTTAACTTCCACCGTCCCCTTAATCAGTTACACCCTCGACGTAGAAATAGTTTTGCTTCTTATAATGGTAGATATTTGTATTTAATAATGTTTTTTTATTTGAATAAAAAGGAACTTTTTTGCATTTTAAACACTTTATTTGCATGTCACAAATTCTTCCATTTGATATTAGTAGTTAATCGGCAGAAGATCATATGATATTGCAATGTAATCGGCAAAAGATTACTAAATGACCAAATTATCGAAAACTAAAACGCAGAGTCTTCAAAACTGGGGGTTTGGGTTAAGTTCAACCAAGTTTGGGTTAAGTTCAACCAAATTTGGGTTAAGTTCATGTAATTTAGTTACGAAATAAATAGTTTTCATGGAATTAAAAAAAGTAATCTGATAGTAATTAAATGAAGAAATATACCAAATGAAAAACAAAATTAAAAAAATGGAAAAGAAAATCTATAAAAGAAAATTTTATTAATAATTAATGTTTTAGTAAACTTTTTATGAAATATATTGCTCATTTTCGTAAAGATTAAAACATATACATGACATAAAAAGTGTATGCAAAATATTGTTTAATAAATACTGTGTAAATAATAAACATTAAAAATAATGAACATGAATATTAAAAAATCATAAAACTACTTTTTTTAATCATTATTTTTTTATGAAAACGTTTTATTAAAATATATTTTTTAATCGTTTTGCAATTTTACAGTATAAATAATAATATTTTTTTCTGTTTTACTGCTAAGTAAAAATGTAAAACAGATTAATTAAAATAAAAGTGAAACTAGCATCTTTTTAATACAGTATTTATAAGTGAAAGATAAATTTTCGCGATTATACTTTGACTTTTTCGTAGAAAAAAAAGTTCCGTAAACGCGTATGTTCGCATTACAATTATGAGAGAATATTCATTACTTCGATAAAACATTAATTCAATGTAATTTAATTACCAAATAAATAGTTGTCATAGAATTAAAAAAGTTATAATTTTTAAATGCAGAAATATATAAAATATAAAAAACTATAAAAAACATTTATTAACCATTGTATTTTTAGAATACTTTTATGGAGGTATATTTTTCTTTTCATCCTTAATTTTTCCAGTAATGCTCTTAATATTTTATCTGATTTAAAATTAAATTAAAATGTAAAACATAATAATATAGAAGTAAAATTAACAACTTTTTAATTCAGTATTTGTTAAAAAATCTCAATATGTAAAAGTTTTATTATTTTGTATCCTTTTACATTTTTACTCACTTGTGAAACAGATAAAATATTAAGAGCGTTACTGGAAAAATTAAGGATGAAATGAAAAGTAGAGTTTTATAAAAAGTATTTTAAAAAATAAAGGGAATTTAAAAGGTAATAAGGGTAATTTTACATTTTTTTTATTTTATATATTTCTGCATTTAATAACAATATGATTATATTCTGAACTATATGGCAACTATTCATTCGATAACTAAATTACATTAAATTAGAATTAATAATGTTTTATTAAAATAATGCAGAAACTCTGATAATAGTAATGCGCAAAAATAAAATAAAATAAAGTAAAGTCTTACTTACGCATTACTATTATAAGAGTTTCTGCATTATTTCAATAAAACATTATTAATTCTAATTTAATGTAATTTAGTTACCGAACGAATAGTTGCCATGGAAGTAAGAATATAGTCATACAAAGGCAAAAATAATATATATATATATATTAAAGGCAAAAATAATATATATATATATATATATATATATATATATATATATATATATATATATATATATATATATATATCTTTATTAACCATTTTCAATGATAAATTTTATTAAAGAATATTTTTTAAACGTATCATAATTTTTCAACGCTCTTGATATTTTTTCTGCTTTACTATTGAGTAAAAATGTGGAACTTATTAAAAGAAAAGTAAAACTAGCATTTTTTTAAAACATTATTTTTAAGCGACACATACTACATAAATGTTTTTTTCTCTTTACGAGAATAGACTTCTGTTTTATCATTAAAGTAAAAGACAAAAATGACATTATTCCTATGAAACTTATTAAGTCCATGTAATTTAGTTACGAAATAAATAGTTGTCGTGGAATTAAAAAAGTAATCAGATGGTAATTAAATGCAGAAATATATAAAATGAAAAACAAAATCTATAAAAATAAATTTTACTAATAATTAATCCTTTAGAAAACTTTTTATGAAAATATATTGTTCATTTTCGCAAAGATTAAAACATATACATGACATAAAAAAGTGTATGCAAAATATTGTTTAATAAAATTCTGTAAAAATAATAAACATGTTGACGTAATTCTTATCATTTCTTTGCATATTATTTTTATCAGGAGAACAATCTTCTGCAAAATCATGCATTAAAGAACTTTATGTGTGCATAAAACTGCCAGTCTGCGATGTGATATTTTACAGAAGAAGAAAAAATAAAATAATAATAATAATAATAATAGAAATAATCAATCGAATTTAAAATTCAAATTTTGATTTTTTAAAGAAAAAAATATGAAATTTCATTTATTTAATATATTTATAAAATAGTTATTATTGAAATATTTCACCTTGTTTCATTTGAAAATTCTCATATAAAATATATACAAAAATAAATTTACTATATATCTTATTTAATAAAACATTTATATCTGTATTTAAAACATCTTATAAAATTAAAAAGATAATTATTATAAAAATACTACCTGTTGATTTAATATTTAACATTTCACATGAACATTATCTCTTGTCAGGAAAATAGTCTTCTGCAAAAAGTATAATTAATAAATGTTAATGGATGATTAAAATTCCCAGATCCTGAAGCGCTACTTCGCCGGGGAAAAATATACCCTTATCGAACTGCATCTACACTTTCAAAGTTTCCTTTAGCTGGATCACAAACTGTGTGGGAAAGCAGACTTTTCCGCCGATCATTTGTTCAGCTAGTCGACTGAAGCGCCACCCATAACGCCCAGAAAAACAACACTTCAACGTTTAAAATCTCATTTAAATATTTCCATATAGTTAAATATCGATGGATTTTATAATGTTGTAAATTCATATCTACTGAATGTAGTTTTTCTATGTATTAATTTCTGTTGGATACATTATTATTATTATTATTATTATTATTATTATTATTATTATTATTATGTAATTAAGAAACTAAAAATGTACAGAAAAGTTTAAGATAAGATAATTTATAAAGTCAAAAAATTGTATTTAAAATTTATAGCATTTTAAAAAGCATTTGATTTGTAAAAAATATTGATGCACAACATTATTAGATGCCATCTTCTTTCTTTAGATTAATCGACGAGATATATTAAGTGGGGGTCTGAGTACTTTAAAGTAGTTTTACTATGTATTAATTTCTGTTGGATACATTATTATTGTTATTATTATTATTATTATATAATTGAGAAACTAAAAATGTGCAGAAGAGTTTAAGATAAGATAATTTATAAAGTCAAAAAATTGTATTTAAAATATTAATGTGCAACATTATTAGATACCATCTTCTTTCTTTAGATTAATCGACGAGTAATATTAAGTGGAGGTCTGAATACTTTTAAGAAAAATCTTCGAGGGTAATAGAAAAAAAAACACATAAATAATATAAGTACTTATTATATTAATTTTTTTGATATTATAAAAATATAAACATAATATAAAATTTAAAAGTTAGGTATCTGTTCTGAAAAGTTATTACATAACATATATATAGGTATAAATTCAGAAAATGTTTACATGAAAAAATACAATAGAAAAGCAGTTATTCGTATAAAAATATGAAAAAATACGTGGAATGCAGTCATTTCTATTAAAATATACCTTTTAGATATTTTAAAGTTATGAATCTAGCCCTGTCATTAAACGCTGTTTAATAATATTTAAACTTTATAAAAATATTAATGCGTGGAAAATTTTCCAGAAAGAAAATTCGAATTGAATATCTATATTATAAAGTCCAAACGTATCTCTGTGTACCGCATACGTCATTTTGTGAATGGCAACACTTTCCCATGTAATTTTATTTTTGCAATTTTCACTACTGCAAATTTTGCACTTCTAAACTTCGTACACTTTAAATTTTTACACCATCGTATAGACAAAAAAAAATTATTTTTAAATGCAATTTGTTTGAAAGCTGTATTTCAATTTATTTTTGAAATATTAATTTTTTTATTTGTTTTTTGTACCAATTTTATAATTGTGCCTACAGAATCGCTCCATTTTCTCTGTAAATTGAAAAAACATAAAAATGAATTTTCAAATATATCGTCTGTTAAAAAATCCGAAGAATTTCAATTTTATTTCTTTTTTATTCATCAAATTAAAGTATCATACAGGGCGAATACGTATATGAGAAGTACGTATGTATATTTTGAGAAGATGAAAATGATGACGGGTTTAGATTTTCCGTGAAATTCTATAATCGTGTCAATTTGGAATATTTTTTTTTTCATTATAAATCTTCATTTTTAATTATACCAAACATAAGAGTCTCAATTAATAACTTCATCATAATAACTGAACTTTCTTATATTTTGCTGATTACATATGTAATTAAAGTTTAATGTTAATAATTTGGACAACTAAGTTTTTTTTAAATAGTATTTTGTTAATTTTAGCTTAAAATAATATTGGTTTGAAAGTTAGACTGACCAATATAAGATACATATTTTACTGTAATTAATTTTGTTGATTTATTATAAATTAATGAAACTGTTCCTTCTTAAACATTTTCTTTCGTCGAATTTCGGCGTGTTCCACTTCGTAACATTTCAAGTGAAAATCATATTTTGAATTGCTTAAAAGGCGCAAATACCAATCTAGTGAAAAGGGCTGCATTTGTAGCCTTATCAACATGCATTAGTGAGAAGTTCCTTGCTGGGTGTCGTCCATGTGTTTTAGTTGGTCGAACGTCTGTACGCTATATTGATGACCCGGGTTTGATTCCTGGCACGGAATCTTTTAGAATCGTTTTAGAAAAAAAAAACAATTTTTAAAAAGGAAAAGAAATGCGGAAGCGCAAAATTATTTAAATTAATGAAATTCACGAAACGATTCATTCAGACATTTGCGGTAAATTGTAAGACATAAAAAGATTTTTAAAGGTAGGTGACATCAAATTTCGGGGGGAATAAAATTTTGTTAGTGGAGTGATCAAATATTTAAAATTGTACTGTTTAATACCGTTTTAGATGCGAATTTTTCACTGATCTGTGCGATAAATTTTACTTATTTAATAGAAAATTTCAGATTTTTTCATTACACATAATACATATTTTAAAGAGTAGAGAGTATCAAACTATGAGTAAAGGGGATTCCCTACAATATATTTTTCACGTAGTTGAAAATGATTAATTATTTAATAAATTTTAAGTCATTGTGATTGATAAAATGGCCTGAATATTGACCCGACAGATTTTGCATTTCTGTGAATTTGGCCGCACAAAAATGCCAAATTACCTGGCCATCGAAGAGCTAATATGATTTACCTACGTGTAGTTGAAAGCTCAAGCTATTTGAAATTTATTAAATTGACCAAAATAAATCGTTAATTATTAACAATAACCGATTAATTTGCTAAACCGATTTAATTGGATTTAGTAATGATTAATAGTAACCCGTCAATTTTAAAACTCTCATGAATGAATAATTAATCATCACCGGTTTGATTGGTACTATTTAGTAATGTCTAATAGTAACCGGATATTATTCTTAATTGACATTAATAAAAATAAGCGTAACATACATTTTAAATTTACCTTAAAATGTGTAACATGTTACTAATATCAGAACAAGGGAAGGTCATGAAAGAAGAAAATATTTGTAAAACTCTGGCCTATACATTTTTTTAATTCGGCCTAGCCTTTCACCCCATTAGCGAAGATAGTGGGAAATTTACAGTATTGGCATAGTGTAAACTCTTTAAAATAAAAAAGATATATTTACATCGTTAATTATTTTAGTAAATTTATTGTTATTATTATTATTATTATTATTATTATTATTATTATTATTATTATTATTATTATTATTATTAGGTTGTTTAAAACAGAGCCTGCTTTTAAACATCAGTGAAAATATCATCTACTTATATATATAAAATACAAACGGAAATTTCGGGTTTTCCGCTTACTCCTCCAGTTTTACAGAAGGGATTTTGACGTAACTTGCACCGTTTTAATAAGTATTATTCCAAGGAAGATTTTCGTGCATAGTACATCGTTCCAGGTAGATTAGTTATAAAATTATGACAAAAAAAATTATTTATTTTGGACATTGGGGTTACCACTTGGCATATGTTTTTCATTTGGAGCAACATATTAAATTATCTTTCTTAATGAATTGAAATGTTTATATTAATTAAAAATGAAAAAAAATACAAACATCCTTAAAAAAAATTTACGATTGCTGATTTTATTTAAAATACAAATAAGAAAAAAATCCTTTTAAAATTAAATAAAATAGAAATATTTAATTTAACTATGGAAGCAATCTTTATACGGCTTTAAAGAAATAGTCATTGTCAAAGTCGATCGGTTGAATCAATATCTGGTAATTTGTCGCCATTTTGCCTATATATTTGGTTCGGGAATAACAACAACAACAACAAAAATACCTAAAATTAAAATTAAATAAAATATAAATGACGCCATTTTTTAAACAGAAAGTTTTTTAGAATGTCAAGGTAAATTACAAGAACTGCTATATGTAGTTTTAAATATTACTTACATCATTGAATAGGTTTGCGACATATTAATATTACAGCGATACATTTTTTTTTTCTTTTTACCAAATTGGGATTTTTTTCTTCTTTGTTTTCGGTCGCAAAGATTGTTCTTTCTAAATGTTTATCAGCTGTGCAATTTTATACTATGCTGTTGTTGATTAAATAATTTAAACGGCTTTAACAATTAGGGGAAAAATATGAACCGAGAGAAAAACTGTTAGTAATTTTATTTAAACAAATATACAATAATAATTTTTAAAAAAGGAAACTTACGATTATTTATCATATACGCTTCGGGGAACTAATTGGCACAAAAATGGCATTATTTTACCTGAGATGGTAACCGACATATTGTTGTTAATTAATTGATAAATTGTTTATTTTTTTCCGTTTTTAATGGAATACAAATGTAATTTTTATATTATAAAAATGCCTGTTTAGAAAAAATTAAAAATTATTTTTTCCAACACCTTGAATGAGCTGAGAAGATGCTAAAATGAAATTTTGTCCCTATCATGGGTTCCTTCGCCAATCATGCCAAAACGGGATACGGAACTCTTCTTTTATTCTTTTGTACTTTTAATGAAATGCATAAAAATGAGTGCATTTTAAATGTATGTAACATGGCTATTTTACATGTTTACTATTCTACATGAAATGAGAGAGAGATTTATATTTTAAATGAACTGAATACATTAGGAATGACAAATATGTAAATAATATTTTGCGATTTATTACACGTACTTAGCTAAAATGTTGCTTTTCGTAGAATTTTTTTTGCAGAAACTTATATGAAGAATGGCGAAAAAATATTTTGGTAGCCAAAAAGGACAGCTACGTGGTCTGTTTATAATGTCAGAAATATTTCTAACATTGAATATGATAATATTCTGTTCTCAAACACATGTACCATTAAAGTGACAGAGAAATTTACGTCGGGAAACTTGCAGATGTTCGTCTTTATGTCTAGCTGTAACAACTTAATATAAAATCAGCATTAATTGGAAAATATAGTTTTAGTTTGTAACATAACTATGAATTGAAGAGGTAAAATTAAATAATCGATTCTACCGACGATTGTCGTAAGTTAATTGGCGTGGTTTGGCGCATAATGAACTTGGAAAAAATAGCCTCCAATCGCTATTAACGGTGGTGAAAGATTCTGGTAAAAGATTATCGCCCAATACATCAATGTAGCTCTCAAAATTCCTACTACCATGCACAAAAACTATTGGAGTAGTTCTACCAGTTCTTTAACCTCCCGAAACCGTCACTGAGTCACTTCCAAATATATGCTTTGAGAAAAAATTTTTTCTCTACATATATCATACATGAAGTCGCAAAAACAATCTAGTCTGACCAAACTAATTTTTTTCTCTTCGGAAAAGGCAGAATCCCACCTTTTTTCCCATAGTATTGCAGTTTTTGGCAAACTCCATCCTCAGACTCTCATGAACTTTTGTAAGAGGCGGTCTTGACGCATGTTTACTATAGCGAACCTTTTTCTTTCTTTTTGTAAAACACGTCGAACAGTTTGAGAATTTGCATTTTAAGTTGAATTCACGTTTTTTCCCTTTTTTGGAGCAAGTTCGCCTTATTATCATTCTTTTCCCCCATACAGAAACAGAAGATGGCCTGCTTGTATATCCTTGTCGTCCATATTTACCGGTATTCTATTAAACTTTGTAATAATTTAGCATACTTAAAGTCCTGAATTTTGAAATGCATCCAAAATTTTCCTTTCTGAAACTCCAAAAGCTTTACACCTTGCGGCATGATTGAAAAACAGAATAATACGATTTCAAACGCTTACTACGCATTTATATCGTCTGGAAGTTCCGTCTGCAGAGCAAAAAACTTGCAAATTTTAATTTTTAGAACACACAAATACAGTTTTACTTATAATTTTGTCCATATCAGATGGCTCTATAACTTTATAATACATTTTATGAATATGAATTTACCATATATTTCCATAAAAACATACAAAAATAGTCTTCATTTTTCATTGGTTTATAACCATTAAATTGCATAAGTTTCCCACCAAATATAACCAAGTTTTGGCAACTTTGCCTTGTTATTATAATTGTGACCACCACTGTAAAATATAAGATATCATTACATTACCTTACATTGTTTGTAGTTCAATGGAAAGTCAATAGAAAACTAACGAAAATATTTCCATTTGAAACTAACCCTCCGAAATTTATTCATGCCGTGTTCCATTAAAGATCAATGTTATGAATATGTAATTAAAATAAACAGAAACTCGCTTAAAATGTTTAAGTAGGATATTAAATTTAATGCATTGAAATTGTAAATTTAATATAATATAAAAGAATTCTTGTAAGGTATTTAATTTAAAAATAGTCTGCTAAAGTAACTTTTATTTTGCAATGAATATTTAAGGAAAAAGAACAGAAATACTTAAGAGAGAATTTTATGCCTACATCTTGAAATGTTTCATTTTGGTTTTTTATCCGTTTGAGTTTTACTATTACTGCGAACACATATTTCTTAATAATAAATGCAACATTTGTTTTCTTCAGTAGAATGAAAAGGATTGACGGTAGTGGACTTTTCTTTAAATTATTAAACGGATTCATATAAAATATTTTCAGTTTTATTTATAACAAAAAATATATATACATTTTTAATGTTTATGTTTCGTAGTAATGAACCCAATGGATGATGTTTTTAGGGTTTCGTTCACGTGACCAAACCCTAATTATCTCTATCTAGTGTCCGTTTACTATAACTGCATAAGTCAGAGACTTTATATTTCGTATGCATACAGCCGAATACCTCGTATCACACGACCAATCATAAAATTTTGAAAAAGACTATTATCTTAATTAAATTACTGTTTTCAATGTCATTCGTCCATTTTTGCGATTTAAATTTTAAAAGAGATCCTTAATTTCAACATTTTACGTGTAGATATCATATCTTAGCGGTAAATCATCTTGCTATTAAACAGAAGGTTCTTAGTTCAAGTCCCGATGCTGAAAGTTGAACTTTTCATAGTAAGGTGTATTTAACTAAAAGAAATCTTGTATTATTTTCCAATTTAAGGAACTATATTATTTTGATTTAAAACTGATATCCATAATATTCTTTGGAAATTTAATCTTTTTTCTATTTTGAAAACCATTGCAATTCACTAATGATTCAGTATTTTAAATTTCGTTTAAAAAACTTTTTTTCTTTTTATAAATTTAAAATGTTATTTATATCTCCGCTAACTTTTTTTTTTAATTAGGATTTTCAAAATATTTGGAATTTTGGATTTTATTTTTATAATTTAATTTGAACATTTTAAATTTGATTAAAATAAATAACTTTCATTTATAAATATTTTAAGAATAAATAAATATTTAAGTTATTGTTGCTACGATGTATGTATGAATTTGATAACATTAAGAATTTGGCCTTGTTGATGAAATGATAAGTTATTCTAAAAGAAATATTAAATGAAACCCTCTGTGCGATAACTGAACACTTAATCACTTGTTTTTTGTTGCTCTTATGTTGTGTTTCACTATAAATCTATTTGTGCCTAGCGTCCCATTTGCGGGACTCTTGAAATTTTAGTAAATTTGTGTTTTATTATTATTATTTATATCATAAAACTTGTATAAAATTATTATACACTGTTAAAAATTTTTGTCATAGTTCGAACCAAATTTTTGTGCACAAGAGCTGCAAATGCAAGATGATGAAAACTTGAACTGATATTTCTAGCTCGAAGCATAGTTCCAATGGTTGAAAAAAACGTTGAAATACGAAGCTCCAAATGGTTGTGCGAGATTTCACCATCTTACAATGTCTGTATTTTAAGTAATGGGAATAAATGCAGAAAAAAATGTATTACCAATATCGGTGCAACACTTCAACATTCTTCGAATTATGCTCCTTGAGCACTGACACACTTCTGCATGTGATTTCTCCATGCTTTGTAAGCTCCCTGGAAGTCCGCAACTGAGATGTCCCTTAAAGCATCCGTGCAAGCCGCTTTTACAGTATACAGGGCTCCGTGGTGGCGTATTTTCTTTTCCAAGCACCTTCGTCGTTCCAAGCCGAAGCTCGCACTCTGATTGGTTGTTGCTCTCGGCACTGTTTTCATGTAACTTGGCGATAATCATACTTGGCGTAGCGATAGATGCTTCCGTCAAGTTTGATTTCCTTCCGAACCGAGTACAAAGTAACTTTCCTCTTGCAGCATTGGATTGGATGGAACGTGTCTTACTGAAAGTTGTACTCTTTAAAAGTTTTTACACACAAGAGCACAAGACCACGAGGATAAGATTGAAGGAAGAATAAGAATGAGTAGGTTAGGTTTTAGGTTTACTCGTTCACTTACGAGTGGAGTATTTTTCGCCAAGTATGGTTATCGCCAAGTTACATGAAAACAACGTGCCGAGAGCAACAACCAATCAGAGTGCGAGCTTGGGCTTGGAAAAAAAATTTTGATCCGTGGTGGCGTCCTTTCAGGACGGTTTTCCTTCTGGGGAAAAGAAAAAAGTCTACAGGGGCCAAGTCGGGACTGTAAGGAGGCTGGAGAAACATTGTGATGCCATTTTTCTTCAGGTACTCGCTGATCCTGTAGCAGGTGGGACATTGAGCGTTATTGTGGTGCAGCATCCACTCTGCAGCCAGTTCTGGTCGCACCCGATTGACTCGTCTCGTCAGTATTTTCAGCACATCCACAAAGTAGCGACCATTCACTCTTTGTCCAGTTGACGCGCGGCATGCGCGCGAGTCGTCCTCCACGCTCTCTCGGTCTTCTTTAAACATCTTGTGCCACCTAAACACTTGAGCTTATGCTAAACTTCCACAGCCGAAAACTTGCCGAATCATTTCCCGTTGAAGAGCCAGATTTTACAAGGTGAACATAAAATTTGATCGCATAAATCTTTTCAATACTTTGCTGCTTCTTCAGCTTGCACACACTTTTTAGGTGCGTTCGTAATGATGTAAATACGTAGCACCTATAGTTGTCGTTCAATTCGTCCGTCCGTCCGTCTGACTGTCCGCATATAACAACGCAAAAACTACCCAACTGAATCGTTTGAAATTTAAAACATGTAATTATTACATAATTTTTTCCAGTCATTTCGAATTTTGTGAAAATCAGATGCTTAGATCAATTACAGGGGTAATCAAAAATACTCCGTTACATTACGGTCAATGGTGAAAATTTTTCAAATGCATTTTAATGGTATTACACTCATAAAACTCTACCCACTACATAATTCACACTCATTCCACTACATAATGCTATACGGAGGTACATTGTGTTGGGCGTGTTTTAATAACATTAAAATATTTTATATTTTATGAATATGATATACGTTGCTGATGAGTAGTAAAAATTACTTCCTGTATAGTTACAGAAACACAAAATTTTCGACCACTATACTGTATACGAAGTACTGTGTACTATATCAGCAAGATCTCAATATTTTTAAAACTTCGTTATCGTACGAACGCACCTTATTTGCTATGCTTCACGTGCAATATCCGACTTTTTAGACGCATACGCCGACCGAGATCCATCCTCAACGAAAGCTAGCAGTCGAATGTCTCATATGGCATTTTCAAAGATAACCCGTCCACTACCAACTCCAACCATAGGGAGCGCGCTATCACGACAAAAATATTCTTATTACTTAAAATACAGACCTCTTATAGTGGTAGCTACTAATCACCAAAATTTGGTTCAAACTTGGACAAGATTTTTAACAGTGTATCTGTTTGAGACGACAAAATTTCAGACTCATTTTTTTCAACATGTTTAAAAAAACACAATTTTAAAAACAAATGAGTTAAAACATTTCAGCAATAGGAAAATTAAAATTTCCATGCAGTCCCCAAGTATAAATAACTCCATTTCTACGACACATTACCCTATTCAAATGCCATTTAGGGAATGTAGCACAAACTTAAACATTTTCTATAATAAAATTTTGTTTTAATTAATTTGTATTCAAAGTTTCTTCTTCATTCAGAAATTTTGAATACATGCAAGAAATTCCAAAAAATAGATTTGCAGTACTGAAATTGTGTACCTTTCATGTTTACGGAAAGATCCTTTTTTTTTTATTGTGTGAATTTCTGGTTTGGAGCCATTACATCACATTCACTTTAGTAAAAATTAGCATTTTTCCAATCAGTGTAGTATAGATCTGTACTTTAAAATATAATTGTCCAGGTTCTTTTTAAATTGCATTCGCTAGAGTTGTAGACTATGATCACTTAAGAAAATAAATGCTCTTTAAGAAAAATTATTTATTAGCAGTAAACTTATAAATTTAAAGCTTTCATACAGAAAAAATTAGGGATGGTGCCTGAACGCATTTTTAAGAAATCAGTCTTCACACGACTGAATTCATGAAGCGAGAGCCAGGCAAAATCAATTCCTCATTCTATAATTCACACCTTGCACCACAGAATTGGCGACAAAAAGCATATGAAAAATGACTGATATCATCTACGCAAAATTGTCTGTTACGCCTTAAACAATTATAAGAATTTTAAATTCAATGGCTGGGTTCCCAGGAACAGCAATCCTAAAAGAAAAAGCAAAAAGAATTCGCGCCAAATCATACGTTAGAGCTCTGTTTTGGGAAAACATATGAAAGACACAATAATGCCGCATGCACATAGAAAGATTATTATGCAACAAATAAGTTAGAATCACAATTAAGCAGATAGAAAAGTGATTTTACTGACCTCAAGCAAAATATATCTTTATTCCTTTTTTTATTTATTTCTAGCAAGGGTGAAATACGCATCTTAATGAATTCTCTTTATCTGACAACCGTTTTTCAGTAATAAAGCAGATGCTAGATGTTTTTCTTTCTTTTCTTTAAATGAAAGATATTGTGGGATCGAAAATAAACGTCAAGATAAAATAGATATTTAATTAAAGATTAGTTTTAACTGTAATTTAGAAAAATGTATACTTTAAGAAAACTATATGTGATTCTACATCACAATCAGAGCTTTTTTTTTCAAAACTATTTCTAAATTACGACTGTTATGAGCATGTAAACAGTGGTATTTTACACTTTTAATTTTTAGGTAAAACTGTAGATGGCGCCTCATGACTGATACTGATTCCATGGAATAATTAAAGAAACAAAAATGTCTGACCTCCAGAGTATGTTTTCTATGTTCTTAATGTTTGCCATCACAGGCAATTACAAATTTGCATGGTGGCGACTTTAGACAATACAGCCGAACGTTAAATCGCATTAAGGATGTTTGCAATTTCCCGTTTGATAGAATCTATCAAATCCGGCAAAGTTTGCGGATTGCACATGTACACTCTAGATTTTAGATATCCCCAGAACCTGAAATCCATAGGAGTGAGGTCGGGGGATCGCGGAGGCCATTGACATTACCAGTTAAGTTGAAATGTGCCTCGTCCATTCATAATATGCGAAGAGGTCGATCGTTATCTCCGTCATATTGGATTAAAAATTCTTTAACAAAGTCTATATGTTGTTGATGGCCTGTGACTTCCAACTTCTGGACACGCTGGAACCGGTAAAGAAACATGCGGATTAGAGTGTAGTAACTTTAAGACCATTGATTTTGGTATATCTAATACACGAGATGCACCTTTTGTAGTTTGCATATGCGTCCTCTGGTCACTATGTGACGCACTTCCATAACAGTATCTTAAGGAACAGTTGGTCGTCCGGAAAGCAAACTATCACAGATGCAGCCAATTTATTCGAATTTCATTACTAAATCACGAAGAGCTTGTGAAATGCATAGGCCAGGTATTTGGCGATGGTGTCGCAATAAACGCTCCAACTTTTCGCAGCATTCATCTCATTTTGATAATAGTTTTACCATCTCACCAGGAACGAAGTCATTTTGTTGACATCTGAGAGCTCCGACTGAAGAACTAACATTCCCACCCTACTTTTTATCCGTTTTCGACGCTGACTATCTGGAAAACGATGTTCCGTGATTGGCCTTTTGTCTCTGTGATATTCAAATTTTCTTCGTGCGCCTTAATCGTGTTTTTTGGGGGGCCGTTCGTAGAGCTGATTTTCTAGTTAATTTTTTCATTACCTTTGATTATTTTTTTACCATACACTCCTTAATCCAACCATCTTTCGCCAAAAAATTCTAATTTATTGAAGTGAAAAAGCTCTAATTTCTTTATATTGGAACATTTTATAGTATTTTTGAAAACAGAAGCCGTACGAACTTACCCAACATCTAGTGCTAGTAGAACAAACAAAAAAAAGGACAGCAGCCTGGAAAATCTCAAATTTATATTGATTCTCCAGAGAAAAATTTATTTTCCACATGAGAAATATTAAGTAAGAGAAACAAGCTGCAGAACAGCAAATGACGATTATGTTATAAACATAATTTCTAATATAATTATCATTTATTTTCTATTTAAAAACCGATTTATAAACAGAAAATCTGGTAATTTTTTTTTCATATTTTCTAAGAAATGCTGAGGTTAAAGTGCCAGATAGGACCATGTTACCGCAGCCAACAATCAAATAAGGAACAGCCAGCACATCAGGTCACTATACATTTCATTTTGATCACAAATGATTCATCTGCTTACAAATAAATTGTGGGTGATTTAAACTTTTATAAATAAAAATAAAATGATTTCCTAGCTATTTTTCTATGATAAATATGCATTGGTGTTAATTTATCTCCATTTTTCCCAGGCGTATCAAAGTGCTCCTTGAAGTGTATCAATCTGCTCCGGGGATGAGGCACATTGATACAAATGACTTTTTTTTTTTTTTTTTTTTTTTTTTTTTTTATTGCATGCAAAAATAATATATAAAACAACGATTGTACATTTTTATATCAAACTACACAAGTTTTGCTGACACCACATGGAAAAAAAAAAACTTGAAATTTCTACTTTCTGAACATCGAAAAAATTCTTAGAAAAAAGCTGTATCAATGTGCCTCAGTTTCCCCTAATGAATTTAAGTGCTGTAAGCTTTGGACAAGCGATATTTGTCCTTCTAACAAGCACCTTTAAAATTATTATTTTGCAGCTGCTTCTACACGTACTCCTACAATGAGAATACAGATAGATCTTTTGATTCTCCTGCTAGTAAAATTTTGGAATCAGCGTAGTTAATCATGAAACGCACAATACCTAAGAAGAAAAATAGAAGATTTTTAAGTAAAATAAAACAGCAAAAATGATCCTATGTCTAAATTGGCAAATGTACTTCCATATATTGTGTGCTTGAATAATAATAAAAAAAAGAATTTCGTGTGTAAACCTTCTACCACATTTTACATAATATTCAAGAAGATGGCATTTAGTTTCAAACATTTTTTTAAATTTCCTATGAACTTGATATTAAACACATTTTGATTTAAAAATTATTTTCGGTCATTTGACTTCAACATATTTCATTTGTGTTACCTTGCATGAATGTTTCATTAATCACAAACTTTGCTTTTAATAAAATTAATTATATTCCCTAATCAATAAAATATTAATACTGTTTGGTTCAAATTAAGCGAGTAGTGGTTCTACTTAGGCAATCCGTCGCTAAATTTCGATCACTTTTGAAAATGTTTAAAAAAACATAAGATTTTTAAAAATAAATTAGTTTAAAGATTTATTTATTTAGTCAATGGATGTAATTGATAACGTATAGTGAGACACCGGACATTTAAAAAAAAGTAGGAAAAATCATGCTTTAAGTACAGATTATGAAACACTTTCCAACGCTTCATGAAACCTTTAAGAACACTATGTTATCTAATTAAATAAGGCTATTGTTTATAGCCAAATATGCATTCAAATTGTTTTGAACATCCCTGTACTTGATTTGTCGATTGATATGTATACAATTCGAGTTGAAATTTACTTTAGCAAGAAATTGCCTAGCGCGTAGAAATTTTTCTTTCAGCAATTTATACTATTAGATTGAATCATACTTTAATACTTTTGTTACGCCCTGTAGTTTACTTAGTACCTTTATTACACGGCAGTATTTAGCTACAATTTATTTTTAACTAAAACAGTTTTAAAACTATTGAAATCGCATTCTCAAAACTTATTATTTATGGGCGTCCATGTATCCAGTTTTTTGCGTGGCCCAGTATATCATTGTATCTACATTCTACAAACATTTTTTAGCAAATTAAATCAAGTGCAGCGTAAAAAAAATCCTTATTTTAACTTGTAAATAAATATAAGTTTTAATATGCTTGACAGTTTTTAACATCTTTAAAACCCATTTCAAACGATTTTTTCCTACTGGCCGTAATGTAACAGTAAACTTTTGACTGTCCCTGTAAATAAAGTTATCATGTTAGAGACTTCATTGGAAATAGGGTTCGTGCTAGAGAAAACGTCAATAACGTCCAAAAATTTCAGGGCAATCTAATTCAACTTTGTTGGAAAGTGTTAAAAATGAAGTGAAGTGGGTTAAATTGGGCTACTCTCACCTATATAATGTCGTCTTGAAAATAAGAGCTTGTACAATATTTAATATTGGCCCAAAAGAAATTAGGGTTTAAATTTATAATGTTTTTAGGTGAGCTCGTAATTATGTAAAAACGTTACCCATATAGTAGCCGTTCAGTCCTACTGTCTGTCCGTATATAACACAGCAAAATTTTATGCATCCTGGGTGCATAGTTTAATTTCAAAAGTATTCTGTTACATTACGGCAAAGAAGAAAAAATAATTTCAAGTGCATTTTAATTAGGTTAGACTCTTTCGAACATAATAAAATTGATATTGAACTATGAAGTATATATTAAAATATACATTCTGTACACCTGTGGTGCAAAGAATATTTGTTATTCCTTTACAGGGCTACACAAAAGTATTGCGTTCCATAATGCTATGGGGAGAAATATTATTTGGGCGGGTTTTAATAGTGCTAAACTGTTTCACATTTTATAAAACTGATAAACGTTACTACACTTTCCATTGTAGTAGAAAGCAGATAGTATTTGCAAGCATACAAAAAAGATTTCGGATACTTTATTGCATCCGAAGTATTGTATTCTATTACACCAAGATCTACATTCTTAAAACGAAAGAGCTGATTTGGCTTCTCATAAAAGAGCTGTAATTTTTTCGATCATAAAAGAGTTGTTTTTCAAACGATTAAATCTTCTTGATCTAAATTGGTTATTTAAATAGCTCAACTTCATTTAAATTGGTTAAAACTCGAGTTACTTCAACTCTTTTTTGGGAAGCTGCCTTTCAACATTAAGATGAGTGGATTTCAGCTCAACTTGAGCTATTTTGTGGTTGACTTTTTAAGAGAGTAAATTTTTTAGAAACTTCTTTATAGTACGAACGCAAACCATTTGTTACGCTTGGCTTGCAATTTCCAACTTGTTTCTTTTGGTACAATTTTCATGCACAAGTACTCGCTTGCATTCATTTATAACAACATACAATTTTTCGCTTACTCATGAAGACCGATGTATATATATTTTTTCAGGTACACGAAATGCTGTTGCGGAAGAAAATTAGATTATGTTTAAGGTGTAATGCTACTTTCAAAATTGAAATTTATCTTTGAAAATTGCGAAATTTACATATAGGGTAACATCCCCAGTAATTGGCATGCACCAGTGATTGGCACATCCTACAAACATGTTTTAAAATAAAATTTATATCCAGTCTTTTAAAAATGCAAGACCATATACCAATTATATGCTCATTTACGTAAAAGATTATAACTTTGATTTATGCTACTAGAAGACAATAGTGCCTAGGAAAGAGAAACAATTATGGCTTGTATGAAATTAGCCATTTTTGTTGCAAATGCTTCTTCTTTGGTTTAAGGAAGGCATGCTTTTCAATTCATTATTATATGATTTATAATATATTTTAAATTTTAATTGACAACAGTTCTGTTTAGTTGAAAAGGGTTACTTCAATTGTGTAAAAGTATTTTCGACACAAATATTTTGATTTCTGAATTAATGATAGATGCCAATTAATGGTGCTTCAATTTTGCTAGTTCCAAGTAATTAGCACCTATTCCAATTACAAAGAATTCGCAAGGAATTTGAGATTAAACCACTTAGTTTGGAAGTACTTTTAAAGTTATAGACTAATTTTGTTTATCATTTGTTTTTATTTGAGAATATGAAATATTATCAGTAATTGGAATCTATTAAAGCTTCATATGACAATTACTGGGACAGCATGACAATTACTGGGTATTAATATAAGTACATTGCATTGTTTTAAAGTGTTCATGTTTCAGACTAATATGCTGATTTCTTACCCTCAAAAACCTGAAATATGGCATCTTCATCTACAGTAAATTCATTTAAAGTGATTAAACCCAATACAAAATGTAAAGTCTTTTTTAAATATAAACTTGTGCCAATTACTGGATCACAAGCTGTCACACATTGGTGCTCTAGGTGCCAATTACTGGTGATTTCAGCAACTTTTTATAAATATATTTTTATAAAAATACTTTTTCATTTTTTTTTTTTTTGCTATTAGTGGGCAAAATAGATGCACAGGTATGCATTCTTTGATTTAAAAATATTTCCAAGTAAATATCTTATTTCTTTGCAATGAAAATTGAAGTAAGTTTAAAGCCAAATTCTTAAAGTGCCAATTACTGGGGATATTACCCTAAATCTATTTACACTAAAGCAATGTATCGAATAAAATTTAATCCATCTCTATTAATTTCAAGGCATCTTCCAGTTTCTGATGAAAAATACTATTTAGAACTTTTTTTATACCATACTACATTTTAACTTGTGTGCTGCATTTGGGTAACATTCTATGGATTGGAAATTGAAAGTAACATTTTTTTTTTAATCTGGAAGTTTATCCGTGCTAGTTTGAGTAAGATAGTATTAGTTGAAAGAATGTATTTATTGGGTTGGGGAAAATGTAAAATCGTTTTTTTCCAATAGATAACTTTAAAGTCGCATATCTTGAGTAATACTTACTCAATTAAGTCATACTATACAGCGTTTGAAATGTAACAATATCTAAAAAATTCTAGATATAAAGGTAGCGTCATCTGTTTAACCAGTCAAAAGTTATTGCGTTTTTAAAATAGAGATTTCAGAAGATCATTTTCGTCACATTTTAGTTTTTTACTTCCAAAAAGGGATAAATTGGCGCAGGCACATCGAAACTTGTGTGGCATTTATGGTGATCAGTGCTTAAGTAAACGCCAAAGTCAGAATTGGTTTGCTCGTTTTCCTTCCAAATATTTCGATGTTAAAGATGAACCTTTCCCTGGCCGGCCAATCCTTGAACAATTCGATAGAATTCTAAAAACGATCCAGATAGATTGACATATTTCTTCCCACGACATTGCTACGGAACTAAACATCAACCATAAACCACTTTTGAACCATTTACATAAAATTGGACACCAAAAGAAACTCGATACTCGGGTTCCCCATAAACTTGCAGTAAAAAATTTAATGGAGAGAGTTTTCATTTGTGAATTGCTACTGAGACGGTATGAAATCGAGCCATTTTTGAAACAAATTATTACGGGTGATGAAAAGAGAATCACGCATAACAACAATGTGCTAAAAAGATCGTGATCGAAGCTTCACAAACGGTGGCAAAGCCCGGATTGATGCCAACGAAAGCGATTCTGAGTATTTGGTGGGATTGGAAAGGAATTTTCCATCATGCGCTGCTGAAACCAGGCCAAACCATCAATTCAACTACCTTCTGTAAACAACTAATGCGATTGAAGCAGGCAATTAAAAAACCCGGTCAAAATTGATCGAAAGGAAATGGTGTCTTCCATCACGACAACGCTAAACCACACGCATCTTTAGTCACTCGGCAAAAACTGAAAGAGCTTTGATGGAAAGTTTTGATGAACCCACCGTATAGTCCGGACCTGGATCTGACGGATTACCATTTGTTCCGTCCTATTCGGTACTCTCTTAAAGGTGTTAAGCTGACTTCAAAAAAGGCTTGTGAAAATCCCCTTGTTCAGTTTTTTGCCCCGAACTCTCAGAAATTCTACAGTGACGGAATTATTGTTTTACCAGAAAAATGGCAAAAGGTCATCGAACAAAATAGCACATAAATTTTTATAAGTTTTTTTTTTATTTATATAAATAAATTCACTTTGAAAAACACGAAAAAAAGCGAACTTACTTTTTCCCCAACTCAATATTAATAGAGTGCTTTCTCTTGCCATTCAAAAATGCATACCTGAGATAAGCAGATATAAGAATCCACCCAAAATCTAGCGAAATAATAACCGTCCCGAAAAGGTGACATTTTGAGGAGACAGGTTTATGGTGATAGATAGGTACCCCCGTAATTTCTTTTGGAGTTGATTTGGATAGAAAACGGAAGGCAGTTCTTAGTTGGAGACCGAAGTTTTTTCCTGATTAGAGCTATCGTAGAGCGCGTTGTATAGAGCTGATGTAATGAGAGATTAAGAGTAATTAGAAATAATTAATTCAATCTAATCAAAAGTAATTAATAAAATCAGAGGAATTATGAGCAATCTAAATCTCTGAAAACTTTATATATCTAGCATAGTGGGAGAGATATAGAGAGCATTTTGACAGTACTCAGAGAGTATTTGCTGTGTATAACTTAATGTCCGACCGGATCATCTATACCTGAGGTCTGAATTGTAAATATTGTTTTGTTTGTTTTTAAATAATGTGCAAAAAATTTTTAGTTTAATTGAATGAGTTAATATACTTTCGATAAGCCTCTCTCATAGCGTGCAAGATATCACGCAATTATGTCGGTGCTGGCAGCATATCAAAATAAAGGAACATTCATCGAAGTTGTGTGACTAAGACAGATTCGACAATATCTATAGACATAAACATCGTGTTTAAGTACAGTAAAGTGGCTAGGTCCTACAGGTTCATAATGGTTAATCACCACCCGTCAGTATAAGACATTTGACGAAGCTTTTACAGCGTCCTCGATTTAGCATAAAATGATGCTTTAGATCCAAAGACAACTTGAACATGTTCCTTATTGGATGAAAAAATGTAGTATTACAAGAGAAATTTTAAGATGCATTTCAAGAATAAAAAAAGATGAACACATGTGACCAAGTTATAATTTATTTTTGTACTAAAGTCAAATTAAGTAAACTAAATGCAAAAGTCACAAAGTAGTGGGAAAAATAATTATTTTCCTAACATAAGTTTGAAAATAGTTCTTCATTGCAGACTTCTATAGTCGATTTTAAATAAAATGATTATGAAGATTAGTTATTAAGGGATCTTATAGGAATAATAAAAACTTCTTTATATCTTGCGACCCCTGTAAATATGTATTACAAGTAGTAATACTAAGCAATCATCGGAACTATCGGAATTGTACTATTAGGTGCAGAATGAATTATGCATTGCTTGCAATGGTGATTTGCAATACAAACTGTAAAACGCTCACCGTTTTAGTTAAAAAGCGACAAAGATACTAATGATATAGAAGTTAAAAGTAAAAAAAAAATATATATTAATTTCCTAGCACTTTCAAACCCGTGGCCATCATTAGAATTTTTTTTTTATTAATTACTGTTCTATTCATTCAAATGCGTCTCAAATTGTTTAAAATAGAAGAATATATAATTATTAGTTGGAAGTAGAAGTAGCAGTAATTTGTACTGAAGAAATGTAGAAAAAATACTTAACTGACATTCCATTTATTTTAAGACTTCACTATAATTTAAAGTGCGTAGTTAAACTTCAGTAGTAGGTTTTGCATGACGAAGGATATGGGAAAGTTAAATATACTATGTAATCTTAGCTTGTAGCCTATATATCAAGATTATTCTTCTCGCCTTTCAAAGTAAAAGAGTAATCTTTTTAAAGTTTAAAGAGTGTATTTTGTTTCTTATTTTTTCTTCTAAAAAAGACGTTCATTGTCAACTCAAAACTCTTTTGTTACAAATATTTGTTTCTGATATGGCTTCACTACTTAACACATTTGTTAATGCTTGCCCATTCTACTGGTAGTTTTTATTATTACTTACCCATCATACGTAGTATAGGGTAAGTCTTGCAATCGTTTTGAAAATCGAAAAATTTTTTTTGACGGATTTACACGTTTTAGATAGTGGAGATTATGAAAAACATATTTTTAGAAAAAAAATTTTGCCGTCCGTCTGTCTGTCTGTCTGTCTGTCTGTCTGTAAACGCTCTATCTCCCGAACGAATTGAGATAGAGACTTGAAATTTTGTATGTAGTTAGTATGTAAGAATGGGACGAAGCCTATTTAATATCAGCAACCTCGATTATCCGGAACTATTTTTTTCGGACTCTCGAAAAATTCGTTCTGATGAAAGGTATATAAAATTTTTCGAATTTTTTTGTTCTAAAGAATGGACGTAAAAGGCAATAAAATAACACACATTTTGCATATAGAACGAAGTCAATCGGATTTTTAGTTGCCGAGATATTTGTAATCTTGTTTTCCACATTCTTCGATTTTTCATGACCCTGTATTTCATTCAAATTTCAATTCAAAGGTATATTTTAATTTGAAATGAGACGCTTAATCCGATGCAGTTAATTGTTAGTTAATAGAGTAATTATTTTTGGAGTTATAAGGATGTTTCTTTTACGCAGTTCGGTACTACTTGAGTAGTTTGGCGTTTTATATAATTTGTCGATATCGGTAATCAGCAGTTCTTTAATATAGCATTACTATGTATATTAACAATATTTAAATTTTATTTATGAATTGCAATGCATTGTATAAATAGTTTTCACATGTTTTATTTTCATATACATATCCATGATGGGTAAGTATTACGGTGGCCCCCAACGACTAGTTTTGGACTTATTCCAATAGGATATGTGGTGGGATTTGTAATGAAATATATCCCAAAGGGAATGGGAAAATAATACTCTGAATAACATCTATAGAAAATGTTGTGTAAAAAAAGTCTTAAAATATCGTAACAATATTTTTGATCATTTTTTCTAAAAAAAAATTCTGTATTATTATTATTATTATTACTTGGAAAATGTTGGTTGCTTTCGATTAAAGATATCTGAAATATCTCTAAATCGTTGTGATGTCTGGATTTTATTCGTTTTCTGATTGGACTATGCTTAATCCATGGCATACACAATGTATAGCTCTGTTCTTACGTAAACCAGGTTTTGTTCACCATAAAAATGATATCTTTATTAATAGAATATTTCTGTTGCCACGATGACAAAAAAAATATTAAAATCTGCAAAATAACAATAACAGTAACTCAAAATCATATTGAGATGCAACTTTCAAACAAATTGCATTTAAAAGTACATTTATTTCTTTATGACGGTGTAAAAATTGAAAATGTGCGATGTTTAGAGGTTTAAAAATTTGCAGTACCAAAAATTGCAAAACGGAAGTTTTTAGCCTCCGATGCTATTTCTTTCAGACAAACTAAAAAGTCTGTTCGCGCTCTAACTCTCGTAAATGTACTCAGATTGCCATGAAATTTTTTGTCGTTATTTAAGTTTACCCTAGTACGAACCTTATTGAAAATGAAGTTTCTACCGTGATTAATTAATTTACAGGGACTGTCAAAAGTTTTCCATTACATTACGGCCTATCGAGAAAAATCGTTTCAAATGAATTTTAACGTTTATGACACTTTCCAAAAGTTTGAAAAGTGATTATGCATTCGGTTTGTCTCTCCGTCTGCCCGTCTGTCAGTCTATCCGTTGGCCCGTCTGTCCGCGCTCTAACTCTCGTAAATATACTCGGATTGCCATGAAATTTTTGGACTTTATTTAGGATTACCCTAGCACGAACCTTATTGAAAATGAAGTTTCTACCGTGATTAATTTAGTTACAGGGACAGTCAAAAGTTTTCCATTACATTACGGCCTATCGGTAAAAATCGTTTGAAATGAATTTCAACGTTTATAACACTTTCCAAAAATTTGAAAAGTGATTATGCATTCGGTTTGTCTCTCCGTCTGCCCGTCGGTCAGTCTATTCGTCTGCCCGTCTGTCAGTCTATCCGTCTGTCCGTCTGTCAGTCTATCCGTCTGTCCGTCTGTCAGTCTATCCGTCTGTCCGTCTGTCCGCGCTCTAAGGCTTGTAAATATACTCGAAATACCCTGAAATTTCTGTATGTTATTGACATTTACCCTAGAACGAACCCTATTGAAAATGAAGTTTCTACCATGATTAGTTTATTTACAGGGAGAGTCACAAATTTTCCATTACATTATGGCGTATGGGAAAAATCGTTCCAAAGGCGTTTTAAAGATGTTACACTCTGTCAAACATATTAAAATTTACATGCATTTTTGAGGTGCACTAAACTACGCATTCTATAAAATATGTGGTGAAAATATAGTATTATTTCTTTACAGGACCACACAAAAGAATTCCAGCGGATAATGGTAAAGGGGGGAATAGTGTGCGACATTTTAAAAATATGTATAACAAAATTGATATATGTCACTGAGGCTTAATATAAATTATACGATACTGTCTTGCATAATATAAAGTACATTGCAGTTATAGGGACACACAAAATATTTCAAATAGTATATTCCTTCCGACGGACTGTATATGTATCCGATGATGGCTGATGGATGGATGTAATACATATTAATTATGATATACGCATTTAAGTTTCACTAAATCTTTGTACAGTATAAGGGTGTGTATAAATATTATAGTTGATATACAGGGCTATCCAAAAGAGATCGCCAACATTACTGAGTAGGAGCGTACATTACTTAAAGGTAGTTCTTAAATAAGGTATACATTTTTATGCTCAACTCCATTCAATTTACAAAGAAATGTTTGCAGAATAAAAATAAAATTATATACAGTGTATCTCAAAGAATTGTGTACATGGACACCTATGAATGATAATTTATAACAATGTGAATTCATTTGTTTTAAGAGTTTTAGTTCCAAATGAATTTTAGCTTCTTACTGACGTGTTACTACAGGGCTGAACAAAAGTTTTCAAGTATGTTTCCCATTTATTAGCACAAATTGCTCAAAAAGAAATTTTAAGCTTTTTTCTTGCTAAAATAAATTTTTCCATTTTATAATGTGTATATCAACAGACAGATCAAATACAGGGCTGTTCAAAAGTATTGGAATACATATTTGGCTATATACCCTTTTTTCCCTAATTAACGAAGTGTTTTAGAAGATTTCATGAAGTGTTGGAAAATGCTTCATAATCTATGCTTAACGCATGATTTTTCTTACTTATTAATGAATCTGGTCAATGAAGAAGTAGCACGTCAAGTTGTATTTCTTTATGATTCCGCAATTCTAAAGTCTCAGAGAGAAATTGCTAATCAATTGGGTATTTAACGCCGTTCTGTTTGCTATTATATTGATAAACACAAGAAAAATGAAGTTAGTTCATTGCATTCTAAACGGGGTCGCCCTTCTAAGACCTCTATCGATTTTTTTTTTTTTTTTTTTTTTTTTTTGGAGGGGGGGGTTAAATCTGAGGCGAAACTGAATTCTGCAATGGCAGAATCTACATTCAACTTGTGTTTAAATTTTCTTTACGATTAGCTCAAGAAAATTGATGTTTAATCCGAGGTGTTCGTAATATATGACTCCGTTATTACGTAAACCACATTATGATCATCACAAAAATGATATTTATTATTAATTTTAAATATAAATTTTCTTATAAATTAAAAAAAAACTGCTGTTCATACTTAATGAATTTGTAAAATGTTTCCTATTTAACCTCATTACTATATTGATCCGCATATGCGGGGCAAAATTCTTTTCCTCTTAAAAACTTAACTTTTTTATTTCTTAACATCTGAATGTAAATGGTTTAAAAGACGGCCAACTAATGGTAACATATATGCTTATTTCCCTATAAAATAAATATTATTTCCATTTGAGTTTACAACATGTTTTCAAGAAAGTATGGCTAAGATATTCACGAATGTTCCTACTTATTTAACATAAATACTTTACAATATAATGTTTTGCTGATTTATTTATCATTCACTTGTTTAAAAACATTGAATTTATTACTGTGATTTATGTTTAGCGATAATTAAGTTTATGTTTATTACATTTAAATATACTTCTCAATTCTGTATATATTACTTGGATAAAATATTTTTAAGTTATTGTACATAAATGCACACTGTTCCTCTATGAATTTCTTTAACATTAATTAAAAAGAACATTAATTGAAGGCATTAATTGCCGTAATAATATATAATGTAATTCTTCATCTTTAAAATATCTGCTTTTTAATTTTTAAATAAAAAAAGTCAAAATTTGAAGATTCATATTTTATTTATAATTACTTTTTAGAATACGAGATTTTTAAAAAATTATGGGGATCTATTATTTCTTACAGAATTATTGATTTATTTAAATTAATTGTTATATAATGTTTCATTCGTAACCAAAACAAAACAATTTTTCTAATTGAATAATTTTCAAATTTTTTAATCAAATTTTAATAATTATAATTTTTTGACTAAAAAATATATGATATAGAATCATTCAATGGAATAAAAGTAAATATCATTCTAAATTGTGAAGGAATTTCAAAAAAATTATAAATTCTTAAAACACTGAGCAATTTAAAAAAAAAAAAATAAAAAAAATTACTTTATAGTAAAAATACTAAGCACTGCCTTGTTTATTAAAAGCTACAATGATGCGATAAAGAATCATTTAATGAAATAAAAGTAAATATCATTCTAAATTGTGAGGAAATTCGACAAAAATTGTAGACTATGAAAACACCGAGCATAGGGTAACATCCCCAATAATTGGCACATTAAGAATTTGTCTTTGAACTTACTTCAATTTTCATTGCCAAGAAATAAAATATTTACTTGCAAATATTTTTGAATCAAAGAATTATATCTGTGCATGTATTTTGACCAATAAAAGCAAAAATTTTTGAAAAAGTATTTTTATAAAAATTAATTTATAAAAAGTTGCTGTAGTCACCAGTAATTGGCACCTGGAGCACCAATATATGACACCTTGTGATCCAGTAATTGGCACATGTTTATTTATATAAAAAAATTTATATTTTGCATTGGATTTAATCACTTTAAATGAATTTACTCTAGATGAAGATGCCATATTTCAGGTTTTTGAAAGAAAGAAATCAGCATATTAGTCTGAAATGTGAACACTTTAAAACAATACAATATAATTATGTTAATACACAGTAATTGTCACGCTGTCCCCAGTAATTGTCATATAATGCTTTTATGGATTCCAATTACTGATACTATTTCATATTTTCAAAGAAAAATAACCGATAAACAAAATTAGTCTATAACTTTAAAAGTACTTCCAAAATAAGTGGTTTAATCTCGAATCATAAGATTCCCTTGTAATTGGAATAGGTGCCAATTACTTGAAAATAGCAAAACTGAAACACCATTAATTGGCATCTATCATTGATTCAGAAATTCATGCATTGGTGTCAAAAATACTTTTACACAAAGTAACCCTTTTGAACTACACAAAACTGTTGTCAATTAAAATTTAAAGTATATTAGAAATAAGATAATAATGAATTGAAAAGCATGCCTTTCTTAAGCCAGAGAAGAAGCATTTGAAACAAAATGGCTAATTTGATACAAACCATAATTGTTTCTCTTTCCTTGGCACTATTGTCATCTAGTAGCATAAATCGAAGTTATAATCTTTAATGTAAATGAGCATATAAATGGTATATGGTCTTACATTTTTAAAGACTTGGATATAAATCTTATTTCAGGACATGTTTGTAGGGAGTTCCAATCATTGGTGCATGCCAATTACTGGGGTGTTTCCCTAGATATATTTTTAAAGATAAACAATAAACAAAATTACTTTATAGTAAAAATATTAAGCACTGTCTTGTTTATTAAATTGTGCATTAATCAGATGTATTAATTATATATATTTGTATCTATATATATATATATTTTATATTAATCAATTTCTCAATTAATTTTCAGCAGTGAATTACGCTTGAAAATCTGGTAGATTTAATACATTAAATTTCACATTACTATACAGTTATAGTAAATACTATTATAGTAATGTGAAACTTCATGTATTAAACCTACTTATATATATGTATATATATACACTGGTGTCCAAAAGTTAAGCGTAATTGGTAATTAAGTAATTATTTTTAAGTAATGAAAGAAATATAAATCGAAATGTGGTAAACTTCAGGTGTGTAAACAAAATAGTACGCGTCACATATTTTCGCGAAGAGCTTTCCACGAAATCGAACAGGCGACCGTCAACAAATTGAAAAAGAACGAAGATCTTTTGGATAACCCTGTCAAAACTAATGTAGCAAAAGAGTTCAAACTGCACATTATGATTAAATGGCTTATAATAATGTACTGTGTTTATTGTTATAAGGATAGCATGTATACTCGTAGAGAAATTAAGGTTTTTATGAAAACAGTCCTAAATTTTTCCAAGTTTTTTGCTTATAATTTGCAGAGTTCTTAATGTAAAATAATTTTCTTTTCTGAAAATATGACAAACATCATTTTACACAATACCCTGTCATCAGAATTAAAAAATAATAAAAATTGTATGACAAATGAGCAGGTTTACTAAATAATTTTTAACTGTGCATGCGTGAACGGTATTAAAATTTCATTTCCATATTATGTTAGTTAAATGTATAGAGCAACTTTTGTGAAAGTCTCAAAAACATAGTTAAAAAATTCTGAAAATTATCGTTGATAGAATGAGATCAAAATCCTTTATTCCCTAAATGAAGAAAAGGATGAGGAGCTGTATCCATATTCCATTGTTTAGTGCCTACACAATAATGCACGTACAACTAATATTTGGATAAAACCTCTAATTTTTTTGCTTCCTTTTAGGAATAACGGATTTTGAGTTGATTCTATAGACGATCATTTTCAGAATTTTCAAGCTATGTTTTTGAAACTTTTACAAAAGTTGCTCTATACATTTAGCTAACACAATATGCAAATGAAATTTTGATATCGTTAACGCATGCGCAATGAAAAATTTATTTACTAAACCTACTCATTAACACGCTTTTATTAACTTCACCTGTATGTGAGTTTGTTGGTTTGTAACTCTCCTTATTATCTAAAGATTTTCCTTATTATCTAAAGATTTTCTCAAGCAATTTTGACTAAAAATTGCATTCTATGGTTTTCGGGCACGAGAAAATCATTGGGCTAGGTTACATGTCCGAGAAAAAATTTTAATGGGTCATATTGGGTCTTTAAGGGTCTGGGTCAAGCTATTTATATTTAAAGAACGGCGTGATCGATTATAACGAAATTTTGCATGTAACAGTTTTTTGGCGCGAGAAAACTATCGGGCTGGGTCGCATGTTCGAAAAATTTCGATTAGTGGGTCATTTTTGGGTCATTATGGGTCAAGCCATTATTATCTAAAAAACGGCTCTAACGATTTTGACCAAATTTTATATTTTATCGTTTTGGATTACAAGAAGACCATTGGGTTAGGTAACATGTTCAAGAAAATTCGGTTAGTGGGTCATTTTTGGGGTCATTGTGGGTCATGCTATTTTTATCTAAAGATTTTCTCACGCAGTTTTAACTAAAAATTGCATTCTATGGTTTTCGGGCACGAGAAAAATATTGGGTTAGGTTACATGTTCGAGAAAAAATTTTAATGGGTCATATTGGGTCATTAAGGGTCTGGGTCAAGCTATTTATATTTAAAGAACGGCGTGATCGATTATAACGAAATTTTGTATGAACAGTTTTTTGACACGAGGAAACTAATTGGCTAAATCACATGTTTGAGAGATTTCGACTATAATGATCATTTGTGGGTCACGATGGGCCATAATGGATCATGTCAAGCTACATCTAAGGAACAAGTAAATCTATTTTAACGAAATTTTGTATATAACATTTTTTTTGGCACAAGAAAATTATTGGGCTCGATATATTTTGATTATAAGGGTCATTCGTGGGTCATTGATGCGTCATGCTAATTTTATGTAGAAAATGTCTCTCACCATTTTGACTATATTTTGTATTATGATATTCTCGGGCAAGAGAAAACCATTGGACCAGGACACATGCTCGCGAAAATTCGATTAATGGGTCATTTTGGGTCATAATGGGTTAGGGTTATTCTAATTATATATAAAAACGATTCAATCAATTTTACCTAAATTTTGTAACGAAACGTCTTTTGTCACGAGAAGACTATTGGGCAGAGTCGCAAGTTAAACAAAATTATATTAGTGGGCCATTTCGCTTTATTGATGAATGCTGTCAAGCTAATTTTATCTAAGAAACGGCTTAAACGATTTTGATTCAACTTTATATTCTACTGTTTTTGATTACCTGGAGACCTTTGAGCTAAGTCACACTGTAAAAAAAAAGGGTCGATCTACTAAAAAAACTTTAGTGATCCTTGTAATTACTAAAAAATTTTTAGTAATCTTAGTCGGTTACAAGAAAATCTGTAAGAATTACTAGAAAAAAGTTAGCAACGAAGAGAGTTAATAGTTTTATATTTTTAATAACTATTACTAAAACTAACTTGGTGTGGCCTTGATAGCATAGTGGTTATAGTAACGGACTACAGACTGAAAGGTCCCGGGTTCGATACTAGCCGCCGCCAAGTACACCCCGAATGTATGTAGTGTAAGTATTCGTTAGTAAAGGGATTATGAAAATGCTGTCGGAGCAGTCAGCAATGTTTGGTGCTGCCATCTATTGCAGTTTTACCGAAAATCTCCTGCTTCAGAAGTCTGGATGCAGCTCGAAGGAACCTCCTGCCCTTCGGGCGCACGTAATGGTTATTAAAAATAATTTTGGAGCTATTACTAAAATTTGCTTGGTGGCTCATACTAAAAATTTTTAAGTAAGTTATACAAAAAATTCTTTTGTTCAGTTTACAAAAGAAATGCTTGTTTCACTTGCAAAAAAAAAGTTTGTAATGGTTACTAAAAAATTCTGTGGAATACAAATTTACTAAACAATTTTTAGTAACCTCTTGAATTTTTTTTTACAGTGCACATGTTTGATCAAATTTGATTAGTGGGTCATTTTGGGTAATACGGGTCAGGGTCATGAGAAAATGGCAGCAACCAATAAGTTGGCAATATTTCACAAAATATTGGCGACATTTGGCCGAAAAATTGACTATTAAGATTACGAAAGCCACAACACGTATTTGGTGCCAAATGAAAGAATGTCTCTAAATTTGGCTATATCTGTCAAAAAATATTTTCTTTCATAATGTGAAGAATTTTTTTTATACATTCTTAATAGGATTCGAGATGCATGGTTAAATTAACCAGAGTCGACCAAAAAAGTGATTTGGATCGATGTCCTTTCGTTGTAAATTTTAAAATAAATATAGTTTAAAAAAAATTAAAAACCACGCTTTTAAAGTAATCAAACTAAAAAGTGAAAAATAAATATAGTTTAAAAAAACTAAAAACCATGCTTTTAAAGTAATTAAACTAAAAAGTGGAAAATAAATATAGTTTAAAAAATCTAAAAAACACGCTTTTTAAGTATATCAAACTAAAAAGTGAAAAATAATTCGTACTATAAGCTGAAAACAAAAATAGATGAAAAATACTATATTACTATAAAATCATTGTTATTATAAGAATCAATTAATAAGCAATAAATAAAATTATCGTGGAAAAAAAGCGTGGGGTGCACCATCTATCATGCTCCATCTATCAGTTCTTAAGAAGCACCCCACGCTTTTTTTCCACGATAATTTTATTTATTGCTTATTAATTGATTCTTATAATAACAATGATTTTATAGTAATATAGTATTTTTCATCTATTTTTGTTTTCAGCTTATAGTACGAATTATTTTTCACTTTTTAGTTTGATATACTTAAAAAGCGTGTTTTTTAGATTTTTTAAACTATATTTATTTTTCATACAATTTTTATTATTTTTAAATTCTAATGACAGGGTATTGTGTACAATGATGTTTGTCATATTTTCAGAAAAGAACATTATTTTATATAAAGAACTCTGCAAATTATAAGCAAAAAACTTGGAAAAATTTAGGACTGTTTTTATAAAAACCTTATTTTCTCTACGAGTATACATACTATCCTTATAAAAATAAACACAGTACATTACGATAAGCCACTTAATCATTATGTGCAGTTTGAACGCTTTTGCTACATTAGTTTTGACAGGGTTATCCAAAAGATCTTCGTTATTTTTCAATTTGTTGACGGTCCCCTGTTCAAATTCGGTGGAAACTCTTACCGAAAATATATGACGAGTAATATTTTGTTCACACACCTGTAGTTTCACCTTATTTCGATTTATATTTCTTTCATTACTTACTTAATTAATATTTATGCTTAACTTTTGGACACCAGTGTAATTGTTTTAGTAAAATTGAATCTGGCTGCAGATCATCAAACAGAAAAAAACGCAATCTTTAAACACCATATATGTATACATATGTTTGTGTGTTTATTTTTATGAAAATAATTTTTGTTTATGGTGAATAAGAAATTCGTTTCTTTGTAAAGATTATTTTAATATTTATATATAATGAAATCAAGTTCCGGAACTTTTCTGTATTCTTCGAAATATTAATATTCTGCTTAATATTCATTGTTCTATGAATAAATAATCTGTAGTGAGCAAATAAAAAAGTAATTTTTCCAAGTTTCGTGACAGAAAAGCTATCTATTACATCACTATTACGTAGCGGATAAATAAACAAATTATTTTCCCATGTTTTATGTCAAGAAAACACCCTATTTATACAAACGTCATTACGCAAGATTATTTCATTAATATTTAAATACATGAATGAAGATATTACTAGAAACCGTTATTCTATCTATCAAATAGTGATAAAGGGATAAAACAAACGTCTTACATAATAAATTGCATCGGATTTTTTGTAACATAGTATATAATAAATATATATAAGTTAATCAAATTAATAAACTGTCGAATTCTTTTACTTTTATTTTAAAACTATATCAATTTGCCCATCTTATATCCTGAATAATGTTGTTGTACAACTGCCTCTTCGAGAAAGCTGTCATAGACAAAAATCGTCGCGGTGAGCGACAAATTTTGGTCCACGATCCCTACCTACGACCCAAACAGACCTAGTCTCTTGCGCGACAGCGCTGTCGCCGGCAGGCGACCACGAATAGCGCCAAAATACTTTACTTACGACCCGAATACTCTTGCACTCTTAATAGAAAAAAAAATTATACAAGACAAATTGCAACCGGACAAATTTAAGAGAAAAAGTAGACAAATTAAAGATATTGAGGGACGGTTAGTGGGTGGGCGGGGCGCATATTTCAGATGTGTATATTGCTGGGACGATTACTGTTTCTAAACCAATAGGAGACCGTCATTATCACGGTCAAGTACACGCCCACACAGTTTGATTGACAGGAACTCGTGGACAATTGATCGTGTGTGTTTATTATTTATTTGTACTCGGATTGTTTGAATTTGTACTCGGTAATTAAAAATTAAAGGTACGAAAGAATTTTTTTTTCAAAATGACTGAATTTTATTTACTTCAATTAGAAATTATACTTCCTTTGATCCTGAAATAAATAAATAAATAAATAAATAAAAATTAAAGTAAGAATTTTGCTTATACGGATATTTTCGCAGAATACTTTTTTTCCCATTTGTTTAATATATATATAAATCATTTTGGAACGATATTTAGAATATTAAAAGGGTTTGAAATATTTTTTAAAATGTCTTATTTATTAATAAAAGACAGCCTCCAATAATTAAAAAAAAAATCACCAACGGACACTCGGCCCGCGACGGACTCGAACCCATATCCTCCGGTTTCAAGCTCGACGCTCTAACCATTCAGCCAGTCAGCTCACTTTCATCCGCAACAGATTATCGTTATAATTAGCACCGTCAATTGTCCACGAGTTCCTGTCAATCAAACTGTGTGGGCGTGTACTTGACCGTGATAATGACGCTCTCTTATTGGTTTAGAAACAGTAATCGTCACAGCAATATACACATCTGAAATATGCGGGCGGGGCTCTGAAGCTATCCACTTTCCCTGCCTTCATCCCAAACATATATGTCTTTGACAAAGCTTTTCTTGTATTGAGAAATTTCAAAAAAGAGAATTCCGCATTAAAATTGACTATCCTACAAAATTCATAATTATTGTAGAATTCTGGCACAAATGAAACGCATGCTCAAAATTTTTATAACTCAGTAAAGTTCTCTTGATAAATGCAAGAATCAATACATTAATGAACAACAAAAGAAATAATTCTATTGTTTGCCACCAAATGATTTTTAACGATTAAATCGCGATCTGTCACTTTTTTATTTTAAGGATTGTGAAAACAGGCTTTGGTATCTATGTAACCATTAATCTCTTTGCTCTCCTTTTTTTTTACGAATTGTAGTATGCGGAGTAGCTAAAAATAATTTTAAATTCGACGAAAATTGTTTATTATAATTATAGTTTATTAGTATAATTTAGCTTATTAACAATGCGACTTTAAAAATCCGCTTTGTTAGACTTTTGAGCTCATATATGTATCCACGTAACAGGATAACTCTTGATAGAAATATCCGATTTGCTTTTTTTGTTTGATTCATTCTGATAAGGCACCTCTCTGATTATTTTTAGGAGTTCACTGATAAAGTATAACGTGGGGATAACGGGGACTAATACCCTCTTAAATTAGTTTATATATATATATACATACATATACAGGGTGACCGAAAAGTCTGGAAACGGCCGAATAATTCGAGAAATACATACGAGATTGAAAAACGTAAATATACGTGTTAAGTATTTTTAAATAAGCTACTCAGTGATACCAAATTTGACCTTCGCAACCGACCCCCTGGGGGTCAGAGGGGGTCCAACTTTGAAATCTTAAATTATAACCCCCATTTTTTATTGCAGATTCGGATTCTACGGACAAAAATACGTAACTTTTGTATTTGATGTTTATTCCAAATCCTCGTTTATCACGGTGTATTCGAACATATTAAATCGATACATATTTCGGCTTTTCCAACGGGATTTTCCCTAATCGAAACTGATTGGGCAGAATTTTTGACGTCAAATTCCCCGTCTTTTGAAGAAATAGCGTTTCCTGAAAATCACCCGTAGCGACTTTTGTCACGGACGATTATTTATGGCACGGAGTTCCATCGTGTATGAATATGAAATCTCTATTTAGAAACTAGTCTTTTAATTGTGGAATTAGGCTTTCTCCAAGCACTTTTTTCTGCTGATACTGATCCATCATGTGTTGTACAATGTATAAACTTCCAGTATCCTGAGAAAATATTGCGCTCTAATCTTTTAAATTAGTAGGATGTTCAAATGTTTGTTCTATGCAATTTGGTGAAACTTCTACACGGATACATCTTCTGACATACTGACTTCTTTCTTATGATATCGTAAATATTGATTCATCAGATAAACATATAAGATAAAAAATTCTTAAGGTAGGTAATTTGTGGAGAAATATTCTTATAAAGAAATTTTTAATCAAGTTTATAAACAGATCTGTATCTTTAGTCAATATTCAAAAAACATGATTTCAAGAAAAGAAATGTAAAACTTAAGTTCAACTGATTAATTAAGGTAAAATTAATATTTCTCAATTTCCTCCAGTCATTTTTTAATTGTTCTTGCACAACTTTTGCCTAAACAAGTCTATTCATTGCCATAGCAGATGTAATTTTAGTCTTTTTTCAAAGACAATGAGCACTAGTCCAACTGAGATAATTTTTTTGCGAATAACAGAATTATATACATTTATTTATAGGCTTTCAAAGAGATTTTTAATTCATGATTAGTTGGTCTTCTGTTAGCTTGAGGAATTTGATTTATTTTTCATTCTGTTCTTGCAATAAATTTACTTTTACTTCCGAATTTCCCTACTCTAAAATTTTCATATCAATATTTCAGTTCAAAGATCTTTTTATTCTACACACAGATGCTTGCGAAAGTTTTGCTTTTTTAGCAATTTCAAAATTAGCAAAAAATCACAATTATTCTAATACTTTTCACACCTTTGTATTTTAATTCTTTTTATGCTCTTTCCTCTTTACGGGAATTGATTTTGAACGTTACATTTATTTATCTCACCTAAATCGAGGTTTATTTTATTTTAATTATACTTTTGTTTATTTTTTTATTTTGCGACGAAAGATTAAATGACGGTACTTCCTTAAGAACACATTCTGTATCTTTTTAATCAATTATCACATGCTATGAACATTTTTTCTGCCATTTTTTGTAGAATTTTCCTTGTTGAAACCTATCTATATGTGCATATATTTTGCAACCAATTAAATTTCTATTCATTTGAGAGATACAAATAAGATTTTGCAACCTCTTTTTTTTTCCGAATTGGAAAAAGTAATACATTTAACACAGCTGCCATTTCTCGAATTTTTTGGATGACAATATTTTAATGCAAAAAATATACTTTTATTTTATTGGAAAATTTGCACGAATTAAAAGAAAAAAAGTTCTCTAAAATAATAGTGATGTGTAAAAGTCGCAGTCTCGGCAACTCTCCTTTTATGATTTCAGCATACGTTACAAAACATTTCAACTTATCACATGTAATTGTATTTTAGGCAACAGTAGTCATTTGAACGCATTCAGGCATTTAAGTAAAAAAGAACATTTGAACACTGGGAATACTCATAATATTTTATCATTGTAAAACTGAAATACATTGAATGTCCATTTGCAATTAAATTTTTCATTTTGAAATATCCATATATGTATGTATATACAGTGTGATTAAAAAAATGTGGACAAATTGATTCGACAAATCAAACATAGGACAAGGATAAAAAATCGCACAGGAACATAGGGCCGCAAACCACTTATTGAGTCACAAATACAGGGTATTTCATCCTAACTCAGTTTGGGTTGATGGTGTGAAGGTGTTAGTTCACAGGCCCAGGTGATTTACCAAGAGGAAGCACACACAAAAAATTCCGAAAAAGCGAGAGTTACATTTTACGACGATACATTTATTTAGCCAGAGATAACAGACTGCAGGTCCCCCTAAGGGGAAGGTAAATCTCAGAGATCTAGAGAGCTACATGTTAACGGTATGATGGCAATCGGCGAAGTGACGACACAGCGTCATAGCCCTTACCGCCAAAAAGCATAAGAAGTTTTTCATACAAAGAATTTTGGCGAAATTTGATAAACCACACCTTCAGTATCAGCTAACTTTTGCGGTCTGGGAACCCAAGGATTATTTTCACATCTGCGAATATTTTATAGGGTAATAGAAATATTTTAAGCTTGGGAAGTATATGAGATAAGCAAACCGTTACATGCATTTGCCTTTTGCAGACAAAACCTTATGTTATCCAGATGTGCAATTAAACAGATAAGACAGCACAATCAGGATAAACAGAGACAAAAGTATTTCTAGCTTTAAGCATTAATTGTGATAATGAAAACAGGGTGTGGAAGGCAGATGTTAATAAAAATGTAACGGATAAAAGATTATGATGAACAAAGCCCAGAGCTTTCTTTATTTTGTTAATGAGTGCGGTATCTATGGGCAGATGTTTTTTTAAAGACACAACAGAAATTTGGGAGAAAGAAAGTTCTATTATTATTTTCTACAGAGAGCTCCAAAAGATGAAAAGTTGAAACTTCTAATAGTGGGAGGATGAAAGCTAGAACATAACTATTAAATGTAGAATTAATTTAAACTACTGGGTTTATTAGTGAAAAGGGAATCTAAAATGAAACTAAGAATTTATTAAAGGGAAATAATTATTGCATTTATGAAGGGGAAAAGATATGTAGCGATAATCTCCTCTACAGATGGTAATAAATTTCAGAAAACTGAAGTATATTATAATAAAACGTTTATCAGACATTCTCACCTTTGTTTTAAATGTGAAAACACCAAACATAAGTGGTAGAAGTTTGCATTATGCGCGACGGCAATATGCACATGGCACCTCACATTTTGGACTGTGATAATCAGTTTATACGGTATCATTGATTGCTTGAGCAATATGTTTTTCCAGATCTTTTCGTAACGTTATCACATTTCACACGATATAAGTTACATATCGTTGCATTTTCATTATGATATTTTTATTTTCCTCAAAATTATTACTTTCATACCTGGTGTAGCTAGAATGAAACGCCCTCTATTTTTGACTCAATAAGTAGTTTGCGACCCTATGTTCCTATGTGATGTTTTATCCTTGCTGTATGCTTGATTTGTCATATCATATTGTCCACGTTTTTTGAATCACCCTGAATATGTATTCAGAATGCTGCTCTAAACCATTTACCAGGAACACTAAAAATGTAAAATGCTATTCTAAGCCATTCACCAGGAACACTAAAAAGGAAAAAATTTTGCTCAAATCATTCACCAGGAACACTTAATTTTTGTATTACTAGTCGTCTGGCAGACGTTATCAAGGCGAGATCTTTTGGCAAGACGTTATCAAAAGATCGATTCCTTGGATATTTTTATAATCAAATAAGACATAATGGCTATCCTTTTTAAAATACATTTATTTGTGTTTCATATCATAGTAACAATTCCACTAATACTTCGGTTTAACTTCGTACCGACGTAAAATTTCGCCATAATAAAACCGAAATATATTATTGCAATAGAACTTCTCAATTTTATGAAATTTATTCACTAAGTGACAGGGCTCTGTTGAAAACATGGGAGAACGTGGGAATTCATTTCTCGAATGAAAGTAACTGTGTTATATTCCAATGTGTATAAGAATACACAATTTTACAGCAATGTTCAATGTTGCCAATAACTTTACTAGAAATTACGACTTTATCCAATGCGAAAGTATAAAACCGCCAAAAAGAAATAAGTTATATTACTTGAATCGGATGAATAAATTCCGCAATCCATCCACGCATCGCTTAGTTGGAAATTGTGTAAAAAGGAATGATTTTTTAGAACATAAATAAAAAGTCTAATAAAACAGATAAAATAATAAAATTAAGTGATGGGTTTTAAGTCAAGTGTTGTTTTTAATAGTTTAAAGGTTTAAAAGGATAAGAAAAAAATATTGCATAAGTTAAGAGCATGGAATTAAAATGTAACAAATATGCTAAGATATTATTGAAAGACCGACAAAAATTTAGATATTATTAGAATTCGGAAATAATTAAGGGTGAAATTTTTTTATTATTACTTATATAACACGAAAAATGGGGTGAGATAAATCATAGCTCGTTCAATTCATTCGAACTCTTGTGAACTAAACTCGTGTATTCACGCTTCATCTTATTTAGCATAGCGATTTCGATGGAAGTTCCGTCAGTTTCAAGACCTATATGGTACCAGAGTGAGTAGGTCTCTGAAAGTGACAAATAATAAAAATTTATTCTATCTTACTATATATTGAAATATGTAATATATTCGAGCAGGATGAGTTGATGTCATTCCGGAAGAGACATTTAGTGTAATTAGTAAATAACTTTTGTTTGATATGTTGTCAAGACCCGTAGAATTTCCGGGATCTGTGACGTATAAGGTTTTAAACCCACATAAAGAAGCATTTTCTATCTTAAATGTAAATTTCAGCTTGAATTTTAAAAGTGTTTTTAATTTTCATCCTTTTTATTTATGCGTAAATGGTAACAATAATTAAAATATCTCTGCTAAACAACCTGGATACACTACCCATGTACTTACGGTCTCCAAATAGATGATACGCATTTCAGAACATAGCTAAATGATTAATGAAATGAAAAGTTTTTCCAAAAACAACCGATATTTGTGTAGATGGTTTTTTCTAATTATCACGTAGTGCATATTAATGGAACTAAAATGTATCAATAAGGCAATCACACATGCGGCGACCATTGAATAGGTTGATGATAAAGAACTGCAACTTTAATTACTATGAGTATAAACATGTGCAAGTTCGCCATTCCACAGAATCAGGCTTGTTTGCATATGCTGCTACTTCATAATTTGCATGTTATATAAATTAAATGTATATAAATATAAGCAGGTCTTTTTCAAATTATCATAAAAAGTATCAGGTTCTCTCTGTTATGGTATCGGCCCTATTATTTATTTTTGGGGCAAGCTCTGATGTTGCCCTTGTATGTATCCGCATCCCTACGAGCTCAAAAAGTTTAGTTTACTATGATTTGTATTAATAAAAGTACATGATGAGACGCCTTACCTTGGTAATAGCATTCTTTTTCATTAAATGAACTGATCAGAATGCCACACTATTGGTAACTTTTGTATTAATTAGAGATATTGCATCAAACTCTTTTTGATGATATAAAATGTATTTCTTCTAATAGTGAAGACCTTACGCTTCACCAAAGTGTGGCAGACAGTGATATATTAATATGACTATCCTGTATATAATTTTATAAAAAAGTGGTATTGTAATAGAAAATTACAGTGATCAACAACATTTACGATTAGTATTTTATCGTATTACTTTTTTATTAGCTTAACAATAAGTACTGCGGCGCAGCAACATTACATTCATACAATCAACGGTTAAAGATTGTCTATGGTACGTTTTTCTCACATTTCTTGCAATTTTAGCGAAATTTCGGCTGATTTGGAATATTTATAGTTCCGCAGACTTTTGTTAACTTCTTTAAAGATTTTCTATTGGATTCAGGTTGGGCGCTTAGGCTGATCATTTCAAAAACGAAATTTTTTGTGCGAAAAGCATTGCTTATCGAGGTTTGCAAACATTATTTATGTCGTTATCATGTTAAGAAAATAGATGAGACCAAATTTTTTTCTCTAATAAGGCAGAAAATAGTCTTGCAAGATATCCTTATACATTTTATCATTACCTGGCTGTCGATTTCAAATAACGGACCGACACTTTTTAAAGAAAATACTCCCAATAGTATAAATCCGGCTTTTGTAAAAAAAATGCCAGAATGATCTTATAAATCCTTTCAGGAGCAAGAAACGCATATTCGTAACGTGTATAATGTGTCGTTTGTATAACGTGTCGTCCGCCATGCTTCATTGTAGGAATAACATAGGTCGAATCATATATTTTGTTGTTAGGTCATCGGACGTTGTGTCTGCCATCACTTCCAAAACTGTTTCGAATTCGATTAATGGAAAAAATAGAACTTTTTTCCAGTTTTCACTTGACCAGACTTTGTGTTTTTTGGAAAACGCCAGTTGGGTGCGTTTGTATATTTTTTTTAACTCTGAAAAAAATTTAACACCGACTCTTCCATAAAGTTATGCATCACGTCAGAATGTTGATACGGTATACGGACTTATTTCAGCAATACTTTCATTCCGTAAATCGCAGCGGAATTTTTAAGCGGATTATCAATTGTTTTTCTTCTTATAACTCTGTCCCCAAGAATTGTAATTTTACGGGATCTCCCGGACCTCTGAAAGTCCCGAAGACCACGGCCAACTTTACATAATTTTTAAATATCGTTTACGGTCGATTTACCAATCGATAACTTTGCCACAATATCTCGAGAAGATTGGCCTTTTAGCGACAAACTAATCACTCCTTTATGAACAATAATTGTTGAATTTTTCAATTTTGAATTTAGATTATGCTACACAGGTTGATTCATTCATAAACAGTTTACCGATAGAAAAAAACTAAAGAATGATAAGTGGCCGGAAACTTTTGCACACGCGAACTTTGAATTTTATCCCTTCGCATGAACCATCTTCAGTATCCAATCAAAATGATCATGTGGTCAGAGGTAATTCACATATTCCTAACTTTTGAAGCAATTGTGCTTCTTCTTTGCTGAAACCTTTTGGTAAATAAATCGAAGAAACTACTTGGCCGGAAACTTTTGACCGCCACTGTATATGAAACAATAAACCTTCAATTTCTAAATATACTTATTAAAGAATTTTTAGAAGGTATTATTCCCGTTTATTATTGTAGGACTTCAAAGGGGTTTTTTTAATACTTAAAATCTTTAACGACGAAGCTTTATGCGTTAAAAATATTTAAATGTAACTAAATTTTTAAAATAAAAACAGTAGAAGATGCTTTATTTTGAAACCCTAATTATTTTAGTGTATTTCATATATTTAGTGTCAATATATAAAATGGCAACAAAATCCTTAGAATAACATTTTCATCATCTGTGATAATTATTAGTCTGTATATCTGAGTTTTAACCTGAATTCTTGTACAACCTTTTGAAAACTGTAAATACTCCGGCTTTTGTAAAAAAAAAAAAAATATGCCAGAATGATTTTATAAATCCTTTCAGGAGCAAGAAAACGCATATTCGTAAAATGTTCAAATAATAGAGAGACATTAGTATTTATAAGACAAATTATTTTTTAGCAAGTTAAAGTATATTTTGGCGTTCTTAGTATAGAAGTGAAATTTTCATAATAAAATTCGAGCGCAAATATGGCAATCAGGGATTGAAATTCTCTGATTCTATAATGACATCACCACTCTTCTATGGGTTAAACTGTTTTAGTGTCTATGATCGAGATACCTTGACACTTTTTCCGCATTTGAAATCCAACAGCAATTTTTAGCAGTCGGAATTTTTTCGTCGAACACAAAGATTACATTCCGTACAACTTACTTTAAAACTTATTGCACATTTTGTGTGAAAGGAAATTTCATTTGTCTATTAACTAAATATTGTGTGTGAAAGTCTCTTAAATACTGGATAATCGATAGAGAACATTCTTCCATCAATAAGGAGCATCAGAACTAATGTACCGTACCTGTCTTATCAAACTGGCACTCTGAATTCATTGTATAAGTAAGATAGTAAAATTTTACAGAAATAGGAATAATATAAAATCATTAAAATACATTTTGTAAAGTAACTATTAGCTTGCTTTAATGTAATTGCTATAGTTTGTATGCTTATGTAAACGAACTACAAAAGCTGCAATGCCAAAAATTACCGGTGTCAGTTGCATGAGCATGTCTTATACGTATACAGGATGGTACAGAACTAAGTGTCAAGAATGTAAGGGCAGGTAGAGGGGATCTAAATAAGTATGTTGCACATACAAATGGTGGGTGCGGAAATGCAAGGTTGAGGCTGTAGAGACCGCCGTTGAGTAAGATGGATCAATGCTCTTCGTTGACTTGAATCATCAATTCATGCACGGATGTCGAGTGATATGCATTTCATGCATGACACTGCGCAAAAATGTAGATTGTTTTTACACCGGGAAGCATTTTCAGAAAGAGTCACGTTTTGAGCACCAGCCTTGGCGAGTTGGCGAAAGCGAGGACATTCCATTAGCTGCATCGCCAAACACAAAATAAACTAAGTTCAAATGTGTCATAAAACAATGATTAATAGAATTATATTTATTACAAGTGAATCTTTACTACTGTTTTTGATTAACTTCTCAATTTCTTCGAACATAGCGAGTTAAGGACATAATATTTTTAAAATGAGAAAAAAAAACTATGCTTAGATGTTCTGTGAAATTTAAAGCATATTAATCTGAACAAGCTCTTTGTTTTAAGCTATGTTTTAATCGTAAACAACGGTGAATAACATTTCCTCATACTATAATCTTTGCTTGATAACATTTATGGAAAAAAATGAACAATAAGCGCGATCTCTTTGCTGAAGGAAGGGTTGCTATTCGCTAGGCGTTTGACGTCATAAACAAGAAAGGGTGCGTAGCACTAACTTCATCTCCGCGCCAATCGTTGTTCTGGCGATAAGGTGCTCAAAACGTGATTCTTTCCGAAAATGCCGCCGGAAAGCGGCCTCACAAACAGTCACCACATCGAGTTCACGGTTGAAAAATCTAGGATTAGTTAAATTTTGAATCGCTAATTAAAATACGAAAAAGTCAAATCTTTGTGGAAACACATAAAACCCCGATTTTAGCAGTTGACTCGTAGGTTTACCTTTCTGCTTTCCTGAACCAAAAGTATGAAAACATGGAATATTGATAGCAGGAAAACACAGTGGTAAACCTATGATTCAACCGTTAAAAACAATGATTTTTAGGTGTTTTTCTTCAAGATATGACTTGACAAACCAATTGCATTTTACTAGGTAAATCGAAATTTAACTTATCATAGATTTAATCCGTAAATTCAATGAGTTGATTATCCGTGCTACCGCCTCGCGGTCTACCATTCAAAGATTATTAGATTAACGGTTATTAACTTATTTTAGATTATTGATTCCCGAACAGTATTTTGTAAGATACCCGGAAATTGTTTACGTGTTTATTAAAACTTTTGCTAGAGTGGATCTTTAAATACTTCCAGACTTAATAAGAGCACTGTAATATATCGCAGAAGTCCTGCTGTGAAAGAAATAGGATTACGTACAATAGAGAATAGTCGTTCGAAAATCTCAAAAGCTTACGGACAAACATTGAGTAAGAGCCATTTCTTTGCGCAGCTCCAGACATGAAGTGCATGTTGGCAACTCCGTAACGATACGTTTTTCTCGAAATCCGTAAGGGAACAAATTAAAGAATTTTCATCCACCGAATTTAACGAGGTCCTCACACTCCTTGCTCATTTAGGTCTCCTCTATTTGCCTTCTCATTTTTCACATATAGTTTTGAACCACACTGTATACATGATCATTTCGAAAAAAATTAAGCAGGGTATTGTTTCCAGTGTTCTCGCTGTCGCTCGCCATTTCGCCAAATTGCGACTAAATTCTTCATTTAGCGAGTAAACAAGCGATTAGATTAGCCAAATTGCTAGTGCTCAATTTTTGCTTTTTCTTTCTTTTTCTTTAACTTTTCGTTTTTCATACATATGCATTTATACATATTTTTAATATATAGATATTTTTAACGTATTTGTAGCGAATAGTTGAATTTAGACTAATAACAATCACTATAGCAGTTATAAAAACTAAGCCTATTTAAGAACATATTGATAAAAAGGGGGTACATTAAAGGATTAAAGATAATTTTTTTAGTGGTACTTGGCGAATCTATTTGGCTAATACTTTTTTCATTTGGCGAATTTTTTTTATTTTTAATTAGCCAAATTACTAACGTTGGTCAAATGTCAGCGAGAACACTGATTGTTTCCTCTATAGAAAGTATAGCATTCAAATCATTTTAACTTATATAAGTCAAAAATATTTTCACTGAACCTCTTGAAAGTTTTGATGTTTAAACTAACAAGATTAACTAACTTTAAATAGGCATTAAATAGATAACTTAACAATATTTTCTAATACAACAAAGGATAAATATTTAAAACTTAACTTTAAGGTTTTCATATTTAATTTGCCACCTAAAATCTATTGGTAACAATAGTTTTATTTAACAAGATTCATGATTTGAATTTTTAAAAAAATTGCATTTATAATAATGAAGAAGAGAGGTTTTTTACTGAAAATTTACATAGATTTAAATTAGATTTAGTTAATTTCATAATTTGAAAAATTAAATGGGTATGTTTTCATTTTTTAATGGGAACGCAGTTGCTCTGATATAAAATAAAAAAGTGAAAAAATTCCAATATTTTATGTTTTTATTTTCCTTCTATCTTTATTTTAGTATAACTAATATATATTTATATAAGTGTTGTCTCTTTCAATCGCTACATTGAGATTTACGTTTTATATGTAAGTAAAATATTATGTTTCAAATAGAACAGAGTAAACATAATTCATATTCTTATGTCATCTTCTTAAAATCGAATTCCATAGTGTATACATATATATTTATATAGGGAAATTGACGTTGACGAATTGCGAAAATGTTAACATTATATAACACATAACGGTAGAATTTTATCATTGTCTAGAAAATAATCACAGATCATTTTTGGCAGCTACAGACATACATTATTAAATCAAATAAAGATTTACCAATAAATCAACGATTAATAATTTTCTTAGGTGTAAAAATCAAATAAATATGTAAAAATATAAATATGAGAATGGCAAAATTTGCATGGATATTCAGTTATTTTATACTTTGTGAGTATTTTGAGATTTTATTGTAAAATATAAGATTAGACGTGATTAAATATAAGATTAAAGAAAATGAACATGTTTAAAATATTACTTCATATTTATTTAATTTGTAATTTGTAGATTTATGAGGAAACTGAAAAGTTATAATAATTATAATATTATTGGAATAAAAGTTATAATAAAATTTATAGTAATAAAAGTTATAGTAATAAAAGTTAGAGTAATAAAAGTTATAGTAATAAAAGTTATAATATTATTAGAATAAAAATTTATATGAAATTACATCGTCAAAAAAATTAATAATAAACCTTTAAACAAATGATTAATCTATACTAATAAATAAACAAATTGCTTTGACTGTCGCTGTGTCTTTATGTGTGTGCAATGGCTAGTAAAATCTACTTCAAGTAGAAATCTGCAAATATAGATGTAGATAGTCCCAAGACAGGTCCTGATGCAACTGAGGCTCAAATTCTGAACTTTGTAAGGGCCGCGGCCCTAAAGTTTTTACGCAATAAACTGTCAATAATTTCCCCCCTTTTGTCCAACTTCTTTGTTATGAGAGATGTTTCTCCACATAGATATTCTCGCCTTGTTACTTTCCAATTGTGACCCCAGACCTTTCGAACTTCTTTCAAGGCCTCTTGAAATTTTTGTGATTGTAAAATGTTAATAAATTGATTATTTTTTATCCTTTCTTTATTTTTGTAATCTTTATTGCATTTAGTTTCTCTCGTGTTTTTATATTTCAAATAAGACACTGAATCTCCTAGAGACCTATAGGGCGTGGCTCAGGGCCCCTTCAATATTTTGTGCGCCAAAAACTTTCACTCCCTAAACTTCTCACTTGTCGAAATTTTTTTTGTCTCAGTTCACTGTAAGCAACTTTGTTCACTATAAATCACTTTTATGTCACGTTATCTCAGTTGTCGAAACTTTAGGTTTGATTTTTTTTTTTTTTTAAAGAGCCCCAATTTAGTCAAACTTATTAGACTTATAGAACTTATTGAAATACTGCATGTACTTTTATTAAACAATCGTTATAATTAACATTATAAAGCATTTATACATATTTATTTCATGTTCTAAATGTAAGGCATTTGTCTCAGTAATCCCATAGATACTTCAAGAGTGAGGTAACTGGAACTTATATCATGGGTAACGGACCATGTTGAATCCAGTTTCCCTAACAGTTATAAATATTTTTGGGGTGTTTCTTTAACTATGGGAAATTAATTTATCCGCTGTTTATTTTCAACAAGAAAAAAGTTAAATAGTAAAAATTTATAAACTGAGATAATAAAAACTTTAAATATGCATATTGAGGGATAACATACTTATTATTTGGGTCAGCCAAGTTTTTAAATTTTACAATACACATAAGCAAGTGAACATTAAAGAATGTGATATTACTAGAAAATTATCGAAACCAATAAAAATCGTTCTCTTCGATGTAAAAGCAGTTGCATTTTTCACAGGTTTACTGGACATTTTGAATTTTAAATAAAATAAATAAAAAAGCGAATGAGATATTTAAGCACTATTGTAGTCAATCGATCATGCATTTATCTTTTTTTTTCATAAAATTCATTTAAATTACTTATTACCTAATAGTAACTTTATTACTTATTACCTAAACTAAAGTACAAAAGTATTTATTTCATTTCCATATTTTTTTTGTATAAATAAATTAAATAATTTCATATTCAGTAATTTTTAAGACACATTCACAGTGAAACTTTCCTTTACTATATCTTTAAGTTGATATATAATTTAAATGATCCGCTTAATATAAATTTTACATTTTTACAAACAGGATCTGATATCCCATATTAAAAAAATACAAATGCGTGTAGATCACAGATATACTTGGTCTCGTTTCCTTATAAAAATGGGATAACTGAACCAACAAAGAATAAGAAATAAAATACATATATTTTTCATATATTAAAATTTAATTTTGAATATTTTCGTCTGATAGGGTGAACCTAACTAAGTACATTTATAGATGTTCAAACTTTAATTCAAATGAGCATTATCCTTTGGAAGCTTAACAGCCAGAATCTTCATTGTCATAATGTAAAATCTTGGCCTAGATACTCCACATAACCCTATAGCTGTATCTATCTGTAAAAATATCACGGAACTTCTTTAATGACAAATAAGCAGGGATGTCGGGTATGATCACACAGGAAACCTAGATTTTGCTATGGAGTATAAGGGCAAAACCGGCGGGAAGACTCAATTCCATTATATATTGTTATATTCATCAACAGTGATTAGCTTTTACAATGTTATTTAAAAGTTAATAACATAGAGAAACATAAATTCAATTTCCTAGTATATTTTTCAATTGCAGGAATACTTTCAAACATTGAAAAAAAAATCGATAAAAAATAACCTTTAACTATTGCGCTCCTAGACAGACGTCATGTTATTTTGGTTATTTACGGCAATGACTTATGCAGAGTACGTTCTGATATCTGTTTAATTCGTCATTCCAAATTTCAGATCTGCCCAGAAAGTTTTAACTCATATCTTTGCCTTCCAAGGGGATTAATTTTTCATAAATAAAGTAAAACAATCTTAGAAATTACATTTTTGTGGTGTGGACTCAACATTTTTTAAACAAATTGAAAAAAAAAGAAAAAATAATGAATTGGCCAAATGCGGCAACATTGGGAGTTATGGGCCTAGTATGTTCGCAAACAGTACTAGAGCTCAAGGGCTTAATATTGTTTATCTAAATAAATAAACAACGTTAAGCCCCGAACGGCTGTATGCTTTTAACATCTTTTATTTTATAATATTTGTGCTCTTTAACGTTATTTATTTATTTAGTTATATATAAGCACAAAGTATAATCCTCTCCCCCCCCCCCTTCTTAATATTGTTTGCTTTCAACAAGTATAATTCTAAAATAGAGTGTTTTTAATGGAGTTCTCTGTTTCTTTAAAAAATAGTAATTTAAAATAATCTATTAATTCAATTTCTTAAACTTAAAACTTAAAGTAATCTGAGTTTTCTTAAACTTGGAACAATTTGATAATTCAATTTCTTAAACTTCAGAGTTTTTATGTTATTGACGCATTTTAAGCTGGTTTGAAAAATATTATTTTTGTATCTTTAGTGATTTGTAAAAGAAATTTTCAAAATGTATAGCAATTATTAAATCATTTAAAGCTTTAATGATTCTCAAAATTACTTAAAGAAAACCTCCAAATTTAAGAATGTTCTTTAAACATTAAATCAATGAATGTTTTTACATGAAAATTAAATACATGTAATGAAAGTTTAATGTGAGTTTAAGTAAATTATTGATAATGCATTTCAGATAGTTCTTCAAAGACCGACTAGTTCAAGTAATTTGATAAAATTAAAAATCCTTAAATCAATCTAACAACAACAAAAAATACATCAAAATCACTTTTTAAAAATTTGTATTGAATTGCTTAAAGATAGACGAAAATATTAAATAAATATGGTCTAAATATTGATAACGTATTTAATTGTGTGTTCGGATCAGGTACAATTTCGTTATTTTTAATTTATTAATTTTTTAGCCCAACCTAAAATAGATAGGGATCAAGACAGAAAGATAAAATAAAATGCTTAAAATATTCTGCATATTTTACAATAAATTGAAATTCAAAAGTTCTGAAATTAGCAGTTTTTCAAATAGTGTCTAAATATGGCACACATAATATTTGTGTAAGAGTATAAAACAATCAGTATCATATATGATAAAATAAAGAAAAAATATTATATTTATTTATGTACTAGTAAAAGGTTATTTATTTATTTGTGTTTAAGCTGTGAAGATTATATGTCTGTTGCGAAAAAAAATGACTAGGCAGCAGAATGCGCGTCAAACTATTGAATGAAAATTGAGTCTTAAAGAAAAGTGGAATAGTTGAATCTATCATTAAATAAATGAAACTAATATAAAGTAGTTGAAAGAGTTAATAACATTGAAAGTTGTGATAATTATGTATTCTGTTGCATGCCACATCATGTGGGGATAAATGAAGATAAAGCACTAGCGGATATGAAAATAGTATTTGATGTCTTCGCCAAAGAATTCAATATTGCTTCCTTACTTACTACTTGTGCCAATCTCCAAAGTTAAACACAGATAGTGTTATGTTTTTTTTCAGTTCAGCTTGAATAATGGTATCGTAACAGCAGATCTAGTATATCTGTTATATATAATTTGTATCTATAACTGTAGTATATCTGTAATCGTATTAGTGTGTAGTATATCTGTAGTGTATCTGTAGTATATCGGTAGTGTCCATTCACCAAACGTTATCAGCAAAGTTTACCATTAACAAGCTAGGCATGCGAGGGTGAATATCACAAAATATAAGATTTTGATCATCAGATATATTGAAAGTATCCAGTGAAAACAAAATAAAACTTCAAGAAGTAAATTTGTTTCCTATTAGAGAATAAAAGATTTTGCATGTAAAATTGTTAAATTTTGAAGAACTTAAATAAAATTTTAATTTTTATGTACTTATATATTATTTCTTGGTATATCTATGCCAGGATAATGGTAATTTCATTCTAAAACATTTTTTTTATTTTTTTAAGCCAAATATTTCAGTTTTGTGTAAGAAAACACGTTGTTGGTACAGTATATCAAATTTCATGTTACGTTCTATTTTATTTGTTAATTTATGTAAGCCAGGAAAATGACGTAACAAAAGCGTACTCAATTTTTACAGACTTTAATCAAAATATTTTCAAAATGTAATTTTACTGCTTCTGAAGTGATGTATGTCAAAATTTCATATTAGTACAGGATAAAGAATTAGACAAAGAAAATAACATTCATTTTCAGTGACAAGCATATTATAATTATGAAAAATTATTTGTAAAATACATAGATCGTTCATTCCATATATACTTGTTTTGTAATGCATGAACACTATAAGAAATTAAAAAAAAAATAAAAAACTGAAAATAGATTTTCACACAGCATAGTAAGATGCCCTTTACTTTGCACACATCACAGAGTATGATGGGCAATTCTCCAGAATTCAACAATCGAGAAAAATCGTCATCGTAAAAAATCCACAATCGATAAAGTAATCGATTATTTCCTAGAATCTACAATCGAGATGTTTTACAATCGATTGCAACACAGCGAAGCTAAAAGCAATTGTTGCGATTCTTAGTTATTATTCTGGCAGAAAACTTCATGTTAATTCTTGCTCGATAATTCTGCTGTCGCAAGTATTTTGCTTCAATTTTAAGTTTATGGGGTTACTTCAATGAAGCGAAAAGACCCCCTCGCTAATGCTAATTCTACGGAACAAATTTATAGAGATCTCTTATTTGCCTTTCAATATTTTTATAAGATTTTCTTTACATTGAACAGCTGAGGTCGATCTGTTCAAAGGTTGTTTTTTACTTTTTCCGATTTAATTTGCAAGTTTTTTAAATTGTGATGTTTTCACTATCGAAGCCGGTTTCGAAAATAATAGGGTTCCCATTAAAAATACTTGTAAACAAAATCGAAAATATCAAGAGTCAATAAGAGATTTTGTAGAAATCTCTTTCAAATATCCAATGCAAAAAATAAATAAATAAATAAAAAATAAAATAAAATAAAATAAAAAAATAAAAAATATTTTTTTTTAATATTGAAATCCAAACAAGACATCTTTGTATTTCTTCCATAAGGTTAGCTTTAGCGAACGGGTCTTGTGTTTTTGATTGATTGAAGTAGCCTTTTAAAGAGAAAAAGTAAATAGCTTGACCCTCGTTACCCGATCGGCATGTCCAGTGCGAGTAAAATCGGTTTACTCATAATTATGCAGAACTGCAGTATACTAAAATGATAAAAATGCTGAAATTTCAAAAAAGATTGAAAAATGCCTTTACAAGATGGCCAAAATGAAGAAAGGAAAAGAAGGTTCATAATATGAAAAAGTGGTCTGAAAACTTATAAGGATAGTATAGGAAGGATATATATGACATGACATGGTGCAAAAAATGGTTGAAGTTTACTTCTCATTCGGGTGTTCACTTTCTATTCCCAGAATGCACCTCGAAATAACATAGCACCCTCTTTAAAATTGTTATATTTTATAAATAATATTTACAGAAGAACTCCATCAAAAAACACATCTAAAATGATATTTATTGTCGAAATCACCCCCTAATCGCTCCCCCTCTCCTCCCTCCTGAAATTCAACTCCAGGATGAGAAACGTTCGTAATATGAAAGAACAGTCAGAAACCTTTCCTATGATATATCACAAGAAAAAACAAAAAAAATTTGAAAATTGCTTCTGAGCCCTCGGTTCTCTTTTTCTTCCCAGAATACACCCGAAAGTGATGCAACCCTCACTTTAAAATCCTTATATTTAATAAATAATATTTACCGGAGAGTTCCATAAAAAATTCCACATCTAAAATAATGTTTATTGTCAAAATAGCTACGATTTTAAAAAATCATTCGCTCATCGCTCCCCCCCCCCCTTAAAATTCAACTCCAAAAAGAGATAGAATCATAATATGGAAAAATGGTTAAAAGAGCTTTCGTATATGCCTCTCATTTCAGCAAATCTCATCTCGATAAACTCAGGCATCTAGAGAAACTCTCTGCTTTGCGATGAAAATCTACCTCGATGACATTTCAGGTTTATCGAAGGACTTGTAGCTTCGCGATGAATTTCTATCTCGATTAACGCGCCATTTCTAGCAACTTGTGGTTTCCCGATGAATACCTTTTTCGATAAGGATGATTTTCGTTCTCGCTGAGAATAGAGATGAAAAGGTTTATCGAGAAAAGTTTTATCGATGAAGCTTTGTGAAATGAAAGGTTTATCGAGAAACGAAGTACAGAATGAAGCATGAGAATATGACAATGACTTGTGAAATGAAGACCTAATTTTCAAAGTTTCTCGTATTTTAGCCCTACTAAGCTAATTTCCGTATTTTTTTATATGCAACAGCAAGTATCTCGGAAACTGTAATAAATCATTGAGCATGAATTTAGATTTTAAAATTCAAAACACATAATCAATAGTTTGTTATTTAGATGCAAGTAATACAAAAACTGTCAGACAGATTCCTGTATTAACTACGTAAAAATATAAGAAAATTTCGAGATAGTGGATCGATTTAAATATGGGAAAATCTAATTATCTGGTAAAATTGAATCTTTAATATATGATTTATTACAGTGTTAACTAAGCGTAGAAATTGTCTAATCCAGGGACCGAAACTGGGACCCTAGATACAGCACTTGCAGGTGTTCTACCATTTAACATACGAGGACGATACCCAACTTAGCACCTTTTACTCACATGTGTTGGTAAGGCTGCAACTGCAGCTCAAGATGGAATCGTTTACATGAGCAGACAAAGCTGCAGAGTAACATGAGTCCAAAACAAATCCATCATAATTATATAAAAAGTAATATATATATATATATATATATATAATACCATTAAAAGTAGACAAGATTCACCAATGGATTCTATCAACAAAACAATAAACCAAAACGAAGAATTAAATTGAATTACATTAAACAATATTAACCATTTGAAATTAACCATTGAATTTAATAACTTATAGCACATTGAACATGGAAGGAAAAAAGAACAATATGAATACAAATGAAATTTGTAGAACCAAAGCAGAATCTTCAGGTCCCAAATACTTTGGAACTACAAATAGAGTGTGTGGTTTCATCTTCGTATTTGCCATGAAAAAGCAAAACAATACGAATTTGGGACTACCATCACACAAAAACCAAATTATTAAACAAGGAGCAAAGATATTTTACAAAAAGGAGTTGAAAGTAAGTAAAAATAATAGTTATCCATAACAAACAAAAAAGATAAAGCTGAATGGAAATATAATTGAACCGGAGAAAATAATTAATAATCGATATTAACATAAAATTAAATTAATAAAATGATTAAAATTAGAATTAAGAGATAACATTCATATTAACATATAACTTAAAATACATTATTGTTACTTTAATCAGTAACATTTATTGTGACTTTACATGGTAAAAACTCATTATCTTAATATAGGATAATAAAAATTAAAAAATAAAATAAAATAAAATTAAAATAAAATTAAAATTAAAAAAATAAAATAAAAAATAATAATAGTAATAATATTATTAATAATAATACCAAAAATTATATCAATAACATTAAAAATAATTTGATAATTAAAATATAGTTATTTAACTATAGATATAACTAGACGAATATCCATATATTGGTGTAAATTAAACAGTTTAAAAATTATGTTAAAATAAATAACCCACTCTCAATTTATATATATATATATATATATATATATATATATATATATATATATATATATATTGAGAGTGGGTTATTTATTTTAACATAATTTTTAAACTGTTTAATTTACACCAATATATGGATATTCGCCTAGTTATATCTATAGTTAAATAACTATATTTTAATTATCAAATTATTTTTAATGTTATTGATATAATTTTTATGTTAATATATATATATATAGATAGATAGATATATAGATAATTTATATGAATATAATATGTGAGTTACAAAAAATCGTTTTTTCGGAATCTATATTTTGAAAACTATTAAGTGCAGAATCATAAAATAGTGGAATGTAAATCGCTGAGTTTTCCTAGAACAGTTTGATCATACGAACATGTGTATAAAAGTAAAAATTCTATATTTTGCTTTAAAACGAATTTATGATGGCGGGAAAATTATATCAAAATGGTTTCGGAAAAGGTAGTTTACGGCATGTGCAAACTACGCTGACGCATTCCCGTGCCTCCAGATAAGGTTTTAAAATGTTGCACAGATGAGCAATATTTCATATTATTTAGGTTTCATATATCTTTAACTCTCATGATATATCCATTCATTTTTTTTTCTAATATATTGAAAGTAAAATACTGATTTATTTATACACAATCTTACATTGTGCAGTTTTTTTACAGTTTTATAATGCTTTTAGAAACTTTTTTTATTATTAAAATATAGTTAATAATTCATATACTTGTTGTACGTAGACAATTGAGCACGGATATCACTCGTACTTGACAATTTATGCATATCATTAATTTTACCGTGGTACACACATCAAGCGACAAACATTTTTAAAAACATTGTTTGAACCACAAATGAGATAATACATACGAATTGATTATTTCCTGCTTAGCGAAAAATTGCCCAGGCCGGGAATCGAACTCGGATACTTGGCTTACAAGTCCAATGCTTTACCTGTTAAGCTATCTGGGCGATAGCCGGCTGGGATTTTTCGCTCAGATAACCTTATTGGTCGCAACAAACCGCAGGTAATGGAACTCCATATAACGATGGATACGTAGATATACTATTTTTTTTAAACACAATCAAACTGATTGGTAAAGTTATCATACGAATTGATTATTTCCTGCTGAGCAAAAAATTGCCCAGGCCAGGAATCGCCCAGATAGCTTAACAGGTAAAGCATTGGCCTTGTAAGCCAAGTATCCGGGTTCGATTCCCGGCCTGGGCAATTTTTCGCTCAGCAGGAAATAATCAATTCGTATGATAACTTTACCAATCAGTTTGATTGTGTTTAAAAAAAATTGGGAGAATACATGTTTATTTTATTTGAAAATACGCCAAAATTTTGGCAGAATGCGATTAACACAATTGTTTCCAATTGTGTTGTGTGTTGTTGTCCAACAATTGTTCACAATTGTTCCAAACATAACCACATACAGACAGGAATTTTCTAAATATGGAAAATATATTCATGAACTGTTTGAGTAAAACATAAAGTAATAAATATTATTTGGTAAGGGAGATGAACTATTTCTCTTTGGTTTGTTGCTTACTAATTTACTATCAAAATTTAAAATGCTAAAATAATGTGAGTTAAATGATTCATTATTTGATTACATTACAATATGATTTTATGAAAAGTCGGCATCAATTAAATTAATAAAATTAAAATTTAATATAAGACATGCATTAATTTTAGGCTTTAACTACCATAAATATGACAATGTTACAAACTTTTTAAACGTAACAATTGCACACATACGTAACACATACTACATTAATTTCTTCAAACAAATAAATTTTAATATTAAATAATAATAATACAGTTTTTTTGTGGTTAAGTTTAGTTGTTTGCAGTTTATAAAATGAAAAAAAAATCTAAAAATATATCAAGGGTATTAGATATAATCTCGCACTTGGGGAGAACATCCTTATAACTCCATTTAACCATTATTAGATCATTTAATAAAATAGTGAATCACCACACGATCTAAAATTTACAGTCGAGATAAAATAACGTGAGATTTTCTATAGCTAAATTTTAAAATATAAATAATTTTTTTTTGTATCGCATTCTATTAAAATATGTGACAAAAATGAACTTTATATAAAAAAATATGAATAACCAATAGAAAAGTAACTTTGTAATGCAAGTAAATATGCAAGTTAAAACTTTTTGAAGATCATGACATTTACCCTTTAAGAAATAGAGATGATATTAATTGCATTTTCAGTGCAATTTTTATAAAAAGTCTTTTAATATAATGACAGTGATATTTAAATCAATTGAAAACATAAGAGATATTATGTAAATTTTATTTAAAATATAACATTATTTTAAAATTTGGATAAATTAAAGAACTTTGGATTTTGAAACAGAAGAAAAAAATATTACGATAAATTAAGAAACAAGACAATCAGGATACCTTAAACAAGAAAGTAATATCACCTTTAAAAAAATTATAATTAAAAACAAAATACATAAACATAAACATCAAATCCACAAAAAGAATAGCACTTTAATAACATAAAAAATCATTTATTTATTTTGAAACAACATTTAAAATCCAAGTTATTAATCTTATTTGTTTAGAGAATTTAAAGTCAAGATTTACATTTAAAAAGTTTGTTATAAAAAACGTTTTCATAAATTTTTAAAAAGAACAAGAAGTGTAGCAGGTTCTTTTAGTTAAAACTACAATTTAATTAAAATGTTCATTTTTAAAATTACCTCTCTGAAAGTTAAATAAAACTAAATTGATTTAGTTTTACATTTTAAGTTGTGTTGTTGTTACATTCATAACAATGCAAAACAATGCATGTATTATTATTTTTAATAAAATTCGTAATCAACTAAGAGTCAAAATTCACTTAATTTTAAAAACATTTTCAGATTTTTTTCAATTAAAAATGTTTTTTAATAGCATAATGGAAATACGTTAGTCTGATTAAAGATTTCGTTCTGTGTAAAACTACATTAAACAACTAATCCAGTGGTTTTAAGATTCATAAGGAATCTGGTCCTAGAGTGTCCAAACCTTTTTTCTGAAAGCTTAGCCATGAGGTACAGCATATGTTAAGGTCAGTTGGTCAACCTAAATGGAGGCCCTCAGTGTTTAGTTTACATGTAATCTTTAACTCATTTTATAATTCCCGAAGTGGTGAAAAGCCGAATGAAACTGCACAACCGGGATTTGAGCTCGCGAAATGCACCATGGCAAAAAGTCAGCCTAATACAAGATACAATATTTCTAGAGGATGAAATATATATATATATATGTAATCGTTTTTTAGGATTTTTTACTGCAGTTAAATGACTTTATATATAAACATTTGCAGTCATTTATGTGTGGTAAAATATTCATTAAACTTTAATCTCAACCTAAGAAATCTCAGCATTTCGTAGCTGAAATTTATTTTTCGACAGACAGAAAAAAAAGGTTTAACACTTTATCACATGCCCGGGTCATTGCCCGGCTACTTTAATATGTTGATACTACATATATATATGTGTACTGTTTTGATATACTGTGTTGTTACTACAGTACTTTTCCATATTGAAAAAGGTCTAGCAGGCCATAGCCAAAAACAGACATAAAAATTTTGATTCAGTTCTATGCTTATCTTTTTGTAGTTTTGAAGATATAATAATGAAAGTGAAATAAAAATCGCCAGTGCAGTGGCCCCTTCGGATGTAATATTTCCATATTAAAGAAGATCCAGCTAGTAATGTCCAAAAACATAAGCATAAAATTTGGTTAACTTCTATGCATAAATTTATGCACTTTCGATGGTACAAAAATGAAAACGTAACAAATGCCGCTTTTATTTCATAATCTTCCTGAGGAATATTTGAGTATTGAAAGAGTACCTGCTTGCCACAGCTAAAAAAATGTACAGGATTTTGTTTTTTTAGTTTTGTGTCTTAAATTAAATCAATTGCTTAATTTTGAGCCCCATAAAAATAGTATTCAATTCTTTAAATATAATAAGTAAATGAAATAAGGAACTTACCTTATTTCGTCTGTCCGATTGGCAAGCGCAACTCACTTTTCAATATCACAGGTTCTCTTTTCGGCATCATTCTTCAAAACATGCTTTGAAACCCGAGGCAGTAAATAGATGAAAACCAAGGTGTTTTGTGATGACATCAATGATTAACACTAGTTATGTTTAACTACTATAATTTATGTAGGATATTAATACATACATTTACACATACATTATTGAGCGTTAAGTTAAGAACTATTTAAATTATTAATCTGAATATAAAGAGAATAGAGCTCCGCGCTTACAACTTGGCATCCATTCTGAGACTAACATTACACTGGAATTAACAAGACAGTGAAGAAAGAAAAAAGAAAAATAAAGCAGCGCGCAGCTGTTTCAGCAGAAATGTTTATTATTTTGTGGGAGAGTCTTTTCCATCGGGATCCTTCGTTTTTGTAAACAAGGAAAGTGTCCCTGACGTGTGTCGTCACCTGCTGGTCTTTGATGAGGATGAAAATCGTACAAAATTTGATGTAGTTTAACACCCCCACTTACGATTTTCAAAGTGCGGGGCTATCAGCTGCAATTGCGACCTCAGTTTTTCGAACTGAGGTTTGGGCAGAGGCTTCGTAAGCGCGTCTGCCACCATGTCCGTTGAAGCACAATATTCTAAAGTCATAGTCCCTCTCAGTTTGAGGTCCCTGAGATGGTGCAATTTCACGGTGATGTGTTTGGATCTCCCCTGATGTTTATCAGAGTCACTTAATTTGATGCACGGAATGTTGTCTTCATGCATGGTGATGGGTGGTTTTTGGTGTAGGTTTAGATCCTGGAGGACCTCAAGTATCCATTCGAGTTCTTGTGCGGTATTCGATGCGAAAATGAACTCTGCTTCAGTTGAAGACATAGCCACGCAGCCTTGTTTTCTGGAGGTCCACGAAACAATGTTGTTCCCGAGTTTGAACACGTGTCCTCTGGTGGACTTTCTGTCCGTTTTGTCCACCGCCCAGTCACTGTCGGAGTATCCTGTTAATATCGGAGGCTTACCGTTATCAATTTTGAATTTGAACTCTTTCGTGGTTTTAAGGTACCTTATTAACTTTTCCACCGCGAGCGAATAGGCTTCTCGTGGGCTTTTGTTTCTGCGCCCAAGTATGTTTACGCACACTGAAATGTCGGGGCGAGTAATAGTTGATACCTATAAGAGAGCCCCCACTGCTTTGCGGTAATTTGTATTGTCCTCAAGCAGGTTTAAACTTGAGTCGATATTGTAGTAGTCGGGGCTCATTGGAGTGTATGTGGGCTTTAAGTTGCCCAAGTTAAATTTGTTAACTATTTCGATTATCTTTGCTTCTTGATCTAGTAAGATACTGCTATTTTCTAAGTGGGTAAAGTTTATTCCTAGGTATTGTCGCACTTTTCCCAAGTTTTTTATTTGAATTGATTTACGCAAATTTTCGTATAAGTTGTTGGTATTTGTTGCGCTTGCCGCTATTAAAATATCATCTACGTAAACTATCACGTAGGAATCATTTGAGTTTGAGTTTTTTTTCCTTTTTGAAGAGGCATGTGTCCGATTTCCATTGATCGAATTGGAGTTCCTTTAATATTATTGTCATTTTAACGTTCCACGCTCTGGCAGCCTGTTTAAGCCCATATTTGGCTTTGTTTAATTTGCACACTTTGTGTTCATTTCCTTTTCCGACGTACCCCTGGGGCTGGTACATAAGTACCTCTTCGTCGAGATCTCCATGCAGAAATGTCGTTTTTACATCGAAGTGTGTAACATCTAGATTTTTATATACAGCCGCGTTCAAAAATGATCTAATGGTAGTGTGGGCTACAACCGGGGCAAAGGTTTCATCGTAGTCACATCCGAACTTTTGTGAATACCCCTTCGCTACGAGTCTAGCCTTGTAGCGCTCTACTTCACCTTCAGCGTTACACTTTTTCTTAAATGTCCATTTGCAACCAATTATGCGGGTTGGTTTCACTAATACCCATGTTTTATTTTGTTTTAATGATTTTATTTCTTCGTCGGTTGCGGCTAACCACTTGTTTTTTATTTCGGGATCTCGTATGCTTTGCATTTCCTCCCAAGTTTTGGGTTCTTCGATTCGGCAAATATTTTCGCTAATTCCGAATCGTTCGGGGGGCACTCCCCTGTTTTCCCTTAGTGATCTTCGGGGTTGCGTAGGTGTGTGTGGTTCATCGGTTTCCTCATTGTGTCCATCATGGTTCAAATCGATTTTAATTTCTCTTTTTAATTTCTTTAAGGGGGTTTCATTTTCTTGCGAACTCTGTTTCGTGCTATTTTCTTCGTTTTCCAAGAATCCAACGGTTCTAGATATGATCGCTCTGTTAACGCCAGTGTGAATTCTATACCCTTTGCTTCTGTTATCGTACCCTAAAAGGATTCCCTCTACGGCTTTCTCGTCAAATTTTGACCTTTTTATTTTCTCTACGTAGGCGTATGCTTTACATCCGAAATTCTTATGTGGTTTAAATTTGGTTTTCTGTTGTTCCACAATTCGAACGGAATTTTATTGTTGTCATCGGCCCTCGTGGGTAGACGGTTCGTCAGGTATGTAGCGGTGAGAGTTGCTTCGACCCAGAACCGCTTAGGTAAATTGGCGTCGGAGAGCATGGTCCGTGTCATTTCGACGAGCGTACGATTTTTACGTTCCGCCACGCCGTTTTGGGGTGAGTAAATGAAATAAGGAACTTACCTTATTTCGTCTGTCCGATTGGCAAACGCAACTCACTTTTCAATATCACAGGTTCCCTTTTCGGCATCATTCTTCAAAACATGCTTTGAAACCCGAGGCAGTAAATAGATGAAAACCAAGGTGTTTCGTGATGACATCAATGATTAACACTAGTTATGTTTAACTACTATAATTTATGTAGGATATTAATACATACATTTACACATATATTATTGAGCGTTAAGAACTATTTAAATTATTAATCTGAATGTAAAGAGAATAGAACTCCGCGCTTACAACTTGGCATCCATTCTGAGACTAACATTACACTGGAATAAACAAGACAGTGAAGAAAGAAAAAAAGAAAAATAAAGCAGCGCGCAGCTGTTTCAGCAGAAATGTTTATTATTTTGTGGGAGAGTCTTTTCCATCGGGATCCTTCGTTTTTGTAAACAAGGAAAGCGTCCCTGACGTGTGGCGTCACCTGCTGGTCTTTGATGATGATGAAAATCGTACGAAATTTGATGTAGTTTAACATTATGTACATATCTTCATACACTTTTCATGATACGATGGCGACAGACGGACAGACCGACATATTACTTCTGCATCTTTATTTCCCTCCTTGCACTTTTTTATGCATTAACGTTATATAAACGCTAATTAGCAATTTTCACTGCCTTTACTTACTCCTACACCTCCCCCCTATCATTCACTCTTTACCAGGAATTTTAAAAATGTATTTTCCTCTTGTTTCAGTTCTGATGTAATGTTTTTTTTTTTCTTTCTTTATCGAAATTCATTTAGTCATTCATTCATTTGCATATAAAATTTATGGTGCGAGTTATATACGAGATTTTAAAAAATCGCCATTTTTTCTTGTAAAGTGGGGGGTGCGCGTTACACACGAGTAAATACGATACATAATTTGTAGAAATTGGTTCATCAGCAATTCATTAATAGAGCATGAAAAATATTTAAATATACGTCTAAATTTTGTTTTATAATTTTCGATGCATTTTATAAATAGTGAACGCATGTTTTATTTTCATATATTAAATTATGCATATCCAAAATGGGTAAGTATTACGGTGGCCCCCAGCGACTAGTTTTTCAGAAAAATAGCTCTTAAGTTAATAACTTACAAGCAATGTTTTGCTTCATAACATATCAATAGATGAGAGAACCTTGTTACAACATTTTATTGCAATATTTTAAAAACCTTTTTAAGAATTGTTTCTGATAAACGTACAAAAAGAAAAAAAAACAGTTTTCCATTAAACGTAAATTAAGATTTCGATACAACACAAAAAATTATGTACAAATTTTACAACTTTAAAATTCGTTATACTTGGAGTTGTTCGTATATTTTTGTATATGTTATATATCTGTGTATTAAAATGAATTATTTACCTTTCTGTGGTTCTTTAAACGATCGCTTCCGGTTTCAGAAAGTTCAGTTCCGATTTATATTCTGCGCTATAAATTTGGTACTAACTAGCGCTGATTTAAAAGCAAGGCATTTTCGGAACCCTGACTATTTAAACTTTCATTTAAAATAATAAAACAGTCCAAAAGTTATCTAAAAACAGGAATTTGACGTTATATACATACCATAAACTATAATATGTAACGTATGTGGGATATATTGTAACTGTACAATGAATCTAAGTAATTAAATAACAAAATGATAGTAATAATAATAATAATTTTTACATACATATGGAAAATTAATATTTTTTACTTACCCATCATGCATAGTATAGCATAAGTCATGATTTATCTAGCGTACCATACATCTCAACTTTCTAGTTAGATTTGTTATGTCACGAAACTTTATTTCCGGTTTAATTCTATTGGTTCCTGAGACTTGATGGTATTTTGGTTCTGTGTTTGCAATAATTTGAGTTTCTGACTAGTTAACAGTTGGGAAGGGGGGGGGTGATTTTAAACATTTTCCCGCTCGAACACTGAGGAAGCGAGTCCCAGTTACTCGCGTTTTAATTATTGTGTGTTCAAACGTTGGTTTTAACGATTGTAGTTTTTCACTCAAGGTTTTTGTTGATTAAGTTAAACTGTAATTTAAAATCATAATGACAATAAACTAACTTTCCTTTTCAATTATCTCAAACTGAAAAAGAATTAATAAAATATTATTATTTTTTTATATTGTAAAAATATCTCAGCCTTTTATTATTAAAACAGAGAGACATAAAGAAAAATATTATAGCGGGTTGTTTTATAAACAATCCGCTATATTAGTTTTCTATTCCTACTATAGATGGCGCTGCGACATTTATCAGTTACAATACCAATTTAACATCAAAATTGTTTAGTAAATACTTCAGAATGATTGAAATGAATTCAACATAGAACAATATTCAGCTAACATATATGAGTCTCATTCAAAAAAATCACTGTAAGATACTTATCACATCATAAGCATCACTTATACTGATTTAATACGGAACATGTACTGTTTCCTGAAAATCGGAGGAAAAATTATTAGATTTATACCTATTTGAAATCTCAAAATGCCAGTTACGGAAATTGTTTTGTTGAAAAAAATGAAACTATCCCGTAAACTTTTGTAGGAAAATTTTGTATATATTAATGGATTTTTTTTTACCGAATATAGTCGTAATTTATAAAGATGATTTTTAATGAAATTGTGATGTCATCCATCAATATAAATGTTGAGAATAAATTTATATATGTATCTTAATTAAAAAAATGTTTAATCTGAAATTCTTTTTTAGTTTTGCACAGAGCCAAATGGTAATATTCCACAAAGAAAAAATGTGTAAAATTCATAAAATATTTTTAAATTCGAGTAGATTTTTTTTTTTTTTGCTTACCTAATCAAAACTTTATGTTGATCATTTTGTTAATGTTTTGTAATGCAATTAATTTAAGTGGAAACCACGATTAATTATGCATTAATTGGTCTGAGTTAAAGTACTGAGTGTTAAATCTTTTTTTCATATTAACACAATAATAATATTAATACTTAAATAAATGAAGTATTATTTTACTACTTGCGTCATTAGAATTTCGAATTTTCAAAGACCTTAAACACCAGAAAGGAGGAAATAGAAAGAAACCAATCAGGATTACGGGAATATCTGTGTGGTCTCTAATCGAGTAAACAGAGTTCATACACAGCCTACATCAGAGAAAAGATAAGCTGTCTGAAAGTTCGTGAATATTCTATGCTTAAGTAGCTATAGATAAGTCTATTTCGAGAGAAGAAAGGAGGCGAGGGGATGGAAATACGATTATTATGTTTTAAAATCATCAATTTCACGAGATATTTATTACTTCATTCTAGATCTTAAATATTTTTTAAGACAGTACATAATTGCACGCATTCTGTCTTTGAGTTAAAATTTCCAAGGATTCTCTGATTACTGATTTTTGAGTTATTTTTCTGAATATGGTACTTGTTTATGTGTATCTTTTTTACGTAAATTACATCAGATTTTAAATTTCGATAATACAAATAAACTACTCAACGACTCTAATAAAACTGGCATAATTACCTTCAAGTGGATAAATTGGTAGATAGACATGTTATTATGAGAAATTACTTGGTGCAGTACAATATAAGTAAATAAAAACAGCGTTCTAAAAAACAAAACACTATATTTCTTGTTGCCAAATAATTTCGGTATCCCTAAGTTACCATCACCAGTGCAAACTGCGATTCATGCCTTAAACATTGCTTTTTATTGTTTAGATAGACATGTAATACTTCTTGTTCACGCTGAGATGTATCATATATAATTTTAATGATACCATCTCAAAAATTCTATTTTTTAGCGTGTATCACTTTTGTTGCAGTAGTGTGACTTATATAATCAAAATAATCATATTGTCGAATGTCTACAGCAACTATTTTTAGAGTTCATCTCAGATCATCTCATATCATTTTTAGAGTTTATTATTCCTGTCACAAAACCCTTGTAATCTCGATTCTCTGTCTGTCTTACAGTCACAAGCTAGCAGTTAGAAACTATTTAAGTTACAGACTTGAAATTTGTTTTACAAAGAATTAAATAATCCTTTCTAACCGAAAATCATAAAATTTTGAAAAAGTCATATTATTTATATGAATTCGTTCTTTTTTCATTTCAAAACACTATCTTAAATTCAGCAAAGATATCGCAACCGGTTAGACGTTTTTCCGCAGAACAAGTCGACTGCGAGTTCGAATCTTGAGTTGACGTTCAATTTCGGGATTGATAAGTAAGATCAAACGTTTGAAAATCAGCTTGAATAAAACGATTAAGTTTAAAATGTCGCTATCTTTCTAATTTTTATAACGATGCTATGAACAATATTCTTCCTCGAGGTTTAAAAGCTCTACTTGAGAATAGTTTTTAGAAAAAAAACTTGAATATAATGATTAAGTTTAAAATATCGCTATCTTTCTGATTTTTATAACGATGCTATGGACAATATTCTTCCTTTAGTTTCGAGGTTTAAAAGCTCTACTTGCGAATAGTTTTAGAAAAATCAGCTTGAATAAAATGATTAAGTTTAAAATGTCGCTATCTTTCTGATTTTTATAACGATGCTATGGACAATATTCTTCCTTTAGTTTCGAGGTTTAAAAGCTCTACTTGCGAATAGTTTTTAGAAAAATCAGCTTGAATAAAATGATTAAGTTTAAAATGTCGCTATCTTTCTGATTTTTATAACGATGCTATGGACAATATTCTTCCTTTAGTTTCGAGGTTTAAAAGCTCTACTTGCGAATAGTTTTTAGAAAAATCAGCTTGAATAAAATAATTAAGTTTAAAATGTCGCTATCTTTTTTATTTTTATGACGATGCTATGGACAATATTCTTCTTTTAGTTTCGAGGTTTAAAAGCTCTACTTGCGAATAGTTTTTAGAAAAATTAGCTTAAATAAAATGATTAAGTTTAAAATGTCGCTATCTTTCTGATTTTTTTAACGATGCTATGGACAATATTCTTCCTCGAGGTTTAAAAGCTCTACTTGCGAATAGTTTTTAGAAAAATCAGCTTGAATAAAATGATTAAGTTTAAAATGTCGCTATCTTTCTGATTTTTATAACGATGCTATGGACAATATTCTTCCTCGAGGTTTAAAAGCTCTACTTGCGAACAGTTTTTAGAAAAATTAGCTTAAATAAAATGATTAAGTTTAAAATGTCGCTATCTTTCTGATTTTTTTAACAATGCTATGGACAATATTCTTCCTCGAGGTTTAAAAGCTCTACTTGCGAATAGTTTTTAGAAAAATCAGCTTGAATAAAATGATTAAGTTTAAAATGTCGCTATCTTTCTGATTTTTATAACGATGCTATGGACAATATTCTTCCTCGAGGTTTAAAAGCTCTACTTGCGAACAGTTTTTAGAAAAATCAGCTTGAATAAAATGATTAAGTTTAAAATGTCGCTAACTTTCTGATTTTTATAACGATGCTATGGACAATATTCTTCCACGAGGTTTAAAAGTTCTACTTGCGAATAGTTTTTAGAAAAACCAGCTTGAATAAAATGATTAAGTTTAAAATATCGCTATCTTTCTGATTTTTATAACAATGCTATGGACAATATTCTTCCTCGGGGTTTAAAACCTCTACTTGACAATAGTTTTTAGAACAACGATATCAAAAAGCATTATATTCTGAAATTTTCGCGCTTATACATTATGTTTTGATGGAGTTTTAGATATTTTCAGGAACAGGTATAGCTTATTCATGAATTCTTTTCCTTATTTAAATACGCTTCTATGCATATTTGCCGAATGTGCATATTTCAAATTAAATAACAAAAATATTCGAATTTTCTAAAATGTATTTACTTAACAGTAATTCATACAAAATAAATTGAAAGAATTTTGCAAATAAATTTATCTACATTTGTATTAAATCAATTTATGTAATGGATAAACAATTTTGCTAGTGGAATTATTTTTACACCATATGACGTCACAATAAAATTCTTCGGATTCAAAATAGTTTTCAAAGTAACATTATAATAGGGTTTGAAAACTGGGCCACCAGTTTTCAAAGTTGAAAAACAAGTTTTCTAGTCACCCATGTCAGATAACAAACTAATTGCTGATTGACTGGAACCCTTATCTGTTATCTGTCAAAGGGACAACTTCAGTATTCGCATAGTTTTTGAGCTGGAATGGTGTTTTTACAGACTATACGAACAAAACTAAAGAGAAGCTAAAATTATTTTACGTAATCATCAAAACTTCTAAATACGATTTCATTATTGTATATATTTAAGTGTAGAAATGTAAAAAAAATTATAACTTCTGTACAGTATGTATTAAACTCAAGAATGATGTGGCCACTTCTAGGGGTGGCCCTATTGGGGCATCAGAAAGTTACTATGCCCTCTAATGGAGTATAGAGGAAGGTAACATTTTTTACTTTTTATTTTTTCTAGAGAATATATTTAAAAAAATTTGAATATTTATTCTTGTACATAAAAGTAAGGACAATGCTTAAAATATTTTTTAATTCACTAATACATTAATAATAATTAGATAAATGTCCATAAGTGGCTCACTACTGGTGCATTTACCTTATATGATGGTAATATATGATGTATAATATATGAATTAATGTTCACTATTAAATTCATTTCTTATGCATTAATTTGCTAATTTTAAACTTTTCCCTCTTTTAAGATGCACTGGAGTATACATTATTTGACAGTGTTTGAGAATAATGTTATTTGAACTTTTAAAATATGATCTAACATTCACCATCAAAAGATATTCACATGAAATAATTTCGTTATTCATGGCAATTTAAATGCAAAGTTGTTTCATATTTGACCAATTTATGCATCTAATTATACATTTTAAATTCGTCTTAAGCTTCATAAATTTGTTACTATAAAATTTTCCTACTTTTTTAACATTTAACAGTAAATATTTTGAATTAATTATTTCTGTTTTCTGCTATTAGCACATTTTTATTTAATTATCATTTTAAAATTTTCTTTATTTCCGATAATTGTACTTATTAATTTTAATTTGAAAGTGACGACAAAAAACATTTTCTATTTTTCAAAATTTCCTTAAAAACTCTATTTGATCACAAAATTGTTTCACTAATGTTTGAAGAAAAACGAAGGTAGTTTGTATTTGACTTTGAAAATTTACAAAAAAGACGAAATCTAATAATCCCTGATTTTATCCCTTTTTTCGATGAAGATTGAGTTAGTTATCATTATTAGAAGAATGTTATTAAAATTTAGGAAAAAAAATATCTCGAAAACTATTTGAAATTCTAAAATTCTACTGCTACTTTTGAAACCAGTGGATCAATACTGATATTTAGCGGTAATTTCAGCGCCAAACTTTTTTTATTTCAAGAATAAAAGCCATGAAACATAATCAGTTGTTTCATAAAATTATTCAATAAATTCGATTCTTTACGATATTTATATATAAGGAAGTAAAACTGATTTTGAGTTGAAAAAAAATGATTAATGATTATTAGTGCAAAGATGTTCTCTTAAATATTTGTTGATTTAATTTCTTTAAAAGTCGACTGAAGCAGGTAGAACGTATTTGTTCTTCGCATTTGAAATCAAATAAAATGTAAAATATAATAAATTGGAAAAATATATTTCGAGATAAAATTATTGGAATATATTAAAGAATTATTCACTTAATGGAATTTTGTTTTACAAAAAAGAAGTTATTCAAAATTCATTCCGGTTTAACATTTATTAATAACGTAAACGTTAGAATTTAAATTTTATAAATAAAATATTAGCTACATGCGTTCATGCGTAAATGAAAAATGCGTTTATGTTTTCTTTGCGATTAACTTGAAAATGTTTCTTTAAACAGATTACTTTTATTAATCATATTCTACTGAACACAAAAAAAAAAATATTATAATGCAACACTTGCATTGTCTGGCTTCAAAATCACTCCTAAAATTTGGCTGCTTTAACTTTAATGCAAATCTTTTTTTCTTTGTCTGAGATATATCTCTATGTTTTCTAATCAGATATTTATTTCTATTTCTATACAATTGAAATTTTCACAGACAGGATAATTAAGGCGTATATGACTCATAGGAAATATTGGTAGATATTTGAATGAAACTATAATGAATTTGAATGAAACGCTAATTTACAATACATTGTTTCATATTAGTTTAATTTTTAGCATTATTACACCAGTCATAACAATTGTAAATTCCAAAGTGAGTGGAAAAAATCTGAGCCAGGATTTAATAATCAATATTTTAGAATTTTTTAATGAATTTTAAGAAGAATTTTCAAATAATATACGAAAGGGGTTTAAGCTATAAGTATTCGACATTTTTGAAGTTTCGGCAAAGCTAATTAAGGCGTATATCACTCATGGGAAATAACTGTGGATATTTGAATAAAACTATCTCGCTAAATTTTCCATACATTCATTCATGTTAGCTGAATTTTTAACACATTTGCCCTAAATAAATCATAAAATACATCATCAGCCAGGATTTAATCATCAATATTTCAGAATTTGTGAATGAATTTTAATAGCAATCATTCAAATAATGCTAGAAGATTGAAAAAGTTCTGCCCATTTTGAAGATATGTAAATGTCGAGTGGAGTACAGTCATTACCACTGACGTTTTGATGGTAGGAAAGTGGCCATTAACGCATACAGCAGTACAGTATGCATAAGCACAACGTTTGTCACAAGGATTCATGCCTAACGGGAAACAACATGGCAAGCAGGAAAAACCACATCAGACATTCTTTACTCTCTGGCTATGATAAAGGAGTTACAGCAGCCGAAATTTTCGCAATATTTCTCAAGTTTATGAAGTATGTCCCAGCATACTGACCAGATAGCATCTGGTGCCGTTGATTTCGGGAATTCCGGAACAGAGACAGGAGCTGTATTAATTCTTTCCTTTCTGGTCGAACATCAGTGGTTCCTGTCGAGACTGTGGACGTAGTCATAAGACGTTTTGCCCAACCAGCAATCGGGAAAATTAGCGGAAAACCTTCTGAAACAACAGAACAACAGTCAGACGATGAATGCATGCTCTTGAATTCATAATCATGCTCGAAAAATGGGTACCACGCCAGCTTGCATTAAGACAATTTGTAGAAAAGGTCAGCACCTGATTTTTTATTTCCCAGTAGTGAATCAGTTTTGAACCAAATTATAACAAATGATGAATAACCAGTGCTGTGATATACTGTGAAGTCACAAACGACCATATGCCAACGTTCCAGACCGTATTCCATCAACCTAAACATCTAAAAATGTTTTCCTCATTATATGATAGGATGCCAAGGAAATAATTAATTAAAAGGTGCTTGGACAAACCAAAAGATCAATCCAGACTTCTGTTGGCAACAGTTGACAACCCTTGGGCAAAATTCAAGTCTAAGCGGCCAACACTCATCAATAGCAAAGAGGTTCACTTTCATCATGTTAAAGCCCCGCCACATGTTGCTCTAAGGACTGGAACAAAATTCTTGGACATTAGTTGGAAAGTTATACAGCCCCAACCTTGCATTTTCAGTTTATCTACTTTTGATCGGTAAATAACGCGTTCGCTCGCCGAAACTTTAAAAATGTTAAAATTGTAATAACGACGTTATAACAGTAATTTGATTGTAAAAAGAGGAATTTTGCTCTGAGGGATTCACTTACAGCCAGACAAATCAGAAGAGGTAATACATAATGATGATGCTTGTATGAATTCAAAGATTCTTAACTTTTTGTGTTCTGCTTCTTTTTGCCTGCACTAAAGAACGATTAGAACTTTTATACTCATCCAGTAGAAAGCAACTTTATGCTATATAATCAAATGGAAAATAAAATAATAAAATGCTATACTACTTCTACTTCATCTCGACATTTTAAACACATATGAAAAAATTAAAATCACAAAAATATTTTTTTTCTTTAAAAGCATCATTAGGAGTTATTTTTCTAAAATATAAATCTGTAAAAAACACTTTACGTATTGCATTGTCAAAGTTATATTTAAATATTTAAAATTAGCTCGACAACGAATGATTATTCGTTTGCCCTTAAAACAACAAAAAAGTTAATGAATTTTTTATGGCTAATATTCCACAAAAAATAAATTTTCGCTAATAAAATGCATTCATGTCTAAAATTAAGATCACAAACTTGAATAAACTCATTAATTATTCATTGTTTTGTCACAAAATTTGCTATACAGGTATATTACAATGGGACAAAAAGTACAGAAACGTATCAATAGTGAAAAGGTTTTAATTATGAATGAGGAAACATGGTATATCAAAGAGCATTAAATCATGAAAAAGGGATATTTTTTTATCTCGAAACTAGTCTGTCTAATATGGCATGTGATTACTGTGCACTGATATACAAACTTCAGAAAAAAATCTCATACTGTTTATAAGTTTGTCAATAAAAGATTGAGGCTACAAAGTTAAATCTTCCAAAAGCGCGGCTTTTAGCTTCTAGCGGAACCTGAGAGTGCGGTTATGCTGTGCAATAGCTCTGCCTAATCTATCTGAAACATGTTCAACAGGTTTAAGGTCCATAGACCCCAAGTGTCAATTCACTTGGCAAATATCCTCTTCTTTAATAAAATCCTCAACAATATGAGTTTTGTTTTGCTCCATATTATTGTATATAAACGTAGTATCCGGGCCCAAGAAGTACTCTGCCCCAAATCAGCTGATTTATCTTTGGTAGAAGAATTAATAGGAAGTTCACGTTCTCCCTAGATGAACATTTGACGAAAATTCCACAGAGTGATGAATCTCGAGATTTCACTTAAAAGATAACGTTGTTATTCTTATTGTGTCTAGGACCGATGTCTTCAGTTCGACTACAACCCGAATCTCCTGATAGATTCAGTCAAAGGGATACACACGATTGGACCCCGGATGTTACAGATTGGATCTTGAAGTCTATTTGAGGTTGTCTGGGATGCTATAGTCCCCGAATTCAACTTTATGGACGATAAAGCGAAGTCACACAGAGATCATATTGTTGATGTGATTGTGATTGTGAAGAAGAGTTTATTCGCCGTTCGAGTTAACTCGAGGTCTCTTGCCCTCAGTCCTATTGAAAGTAAGGTGGTCTGGCGTTATAACGCCAGGCGGGGTAATAACACCAAGTGCTAGTATTATGCATAATTATGAAATAATCTGGTAAATGACACCCATGTGCTCTGCGCAGAAAGGTTTTGAGTCATATAAATCGCAAAAAACCGCTCCAAGTTAATTTGTTTCAGTTTCAGGTCTTATTGTTTTTATAAGCAACTAAAATTAACGCTTAATCTAAAATTTGCGAGATACGTTTTGTGATGTAAAGACTATTTTTTTTTTATCCGGAAATACTTTGTTAAATTACAGTTTGTAGTACATTTCATGCACTTTCAAAATGTTGTTGAAGATTTTGGATATCTTCTCGAGATAATTTGTAATGTACAACGCAATAATTATAAAGGGGTAATAACGCCAATCCTTGGCATTAATACCCCGGTTGATTCCCTACAGTGGCCGAGCTACATCCTAAATACTCAAAAATCCTCATTCTAATCCTCATCCTAAATATTCAAATAAACACAGTTAAAACTGTGCAATGTTTCTAATAATTCTATTTAAGCGGTCCTTTATAAGGAAAAAGAAGCTCACGATCGGATATTCTTTAACCTCATCTCCCCCCCCCCCCCCCCACACACACACCACACCTTTATTTTTCTTACACTTTCACAAAAAATTGAACATTTTCAATAGCTTAGAATGCAATTTGTCAATTTCTAAGTTTATAGAGTTTGTATTTTTAGAATTGAGCAATCTGCATGCAATTATTCCATCTTATTTCATAGTTTTGTTTGCATGGCGTTATTATCCATATAGGTGAATAATAACGCCAAATAGCATTGGTCAAGAAATCACGCCATTACATTTTATGAATACATATCTGTTAAATTATTTTTTTTATATAGATAATCAATGAATTGCTGTATCAAATCATATATTTGTTTGAAAAATACAATCTAAAACTGAGCCGTGGAAATTGGTAGAACCTTAACGTGGCGTTATTACCCCAGGGTACCTTACATCTGATGGTCTAGGAAGAGCCACTGCTAAGCGTAAACACCCTCCCTGAATAGGCCAGGAATTAAAAGCCACGCTTTTTTATAAATGGTCTTTGATTCCACAATATTTTATTGAGAAGCTCATAAATAATATGACAGCTCGCTGTGGAAATTATACAGCTATGCACGGTGTTCGCATTCCATATTAGACAGCCTATTTCCGAGATAAATTCTTTACCCCGAATTCATGATTTAAAATTTTTTGATGCATTCTGTATCTTAATTCACAATTAAAATCTTTTCGATATTGTTATGTTGCTACATTCTTTCTCCCATTCTAATATATCTCGGTGCGAAATTTCGCGGCAACACAGACAATAGTTCATCAGATTTAAAAGATTTTTTTGTTTGTGGCCTTCATTTTGACCAATGTGTTAAACAAGTAAAACATAAATTTAACAAAAATATAATAGAACTAGGCGATTAAAAATCTGAAATCATCAGAATATAAAATGTCGTCGTAAATAGTAAACATCTCTGAGCATGCGGTTTATACGAATATATCGCTTTTGATAATTTCAAAATTCTACTTGATTGTATAAATCCTATTTTTCATATAATAAAAAAAATTTAAATTTGCAAGTAATCTATGAAACATATTGCATGTAAAAAAATATTAGTTTTGAATTAAAAAAATATTTTTTCCTATATTCTAGTAACTTTGATGTCAGAGTATGATTATTTAGTATAAATTAAAAGAACATTATTGGAAATATTACGCAGAAAATCAATTAACTTTTAAAATACCAGTCATATGTATACTAATAATATGCAATGCCAGTGCTTTATTTTCTATTTAAGGTGTCTGGTTGGTTGGTTGTATAGGGTTTACTGGCACAAAATCCCTTGAGGGACATGCTGCGCCAAATCAATGATTAAAACATACAAAAAATAAGGAAGACATGATATGAATATCTGGAGGGGGCATCCCGTCCAGATATAGCTAGACAAATGTATAAAATCTAAAAACCTAAAATTGACAGTGGCTAGTATAAAAGTAAAAAATAAAACATTAAAATATTAAAACTGGATAGAGTTCCTTTTTTAAAGGCGTTAACGTGTCAAAGCAAGTACAAGTCATGGAACAAAAAGAGAAAACATCATATTTCAAAATAAAAACCTGCATGTTTTAAAAGGGTAAAGAGTGCCCCATGCGGAATATCCCCAATGAGGTTTGTCAAGATTGGTGATGATGAATTAAAATACGGTCTGTACAAGTGCCGGAGTCCCGGACAGTCTGTTAAGAGATGATGAATGGTAAGTTGATCAAAATGACAATGTGGACACATGGGTGCATCCTCCCTCAATAAAAGATGTTTATGAGTGATCCTAGAATGCCCAATTCTCAGACGAGTCAGAAGACCATCTGTTCTCCTGGGATACATAGGAGGCCAGGTCATAATCGTTGGTTTGATATAGTGCAGTTTATTATTAATTTCTAAATCCCAGCTTTCTTGCCATTTATTTTGGATGAAATGATTTATAAATAGTTTAATGTCTGAGAATGGTATTCTATGATGTAAAGTATTAAGAGCTTGTTTTGCCGCCTCGTCTGCTTTCTCATTTCCAGGTATACCCATGTGTCCAGGTACCCAACAAAATAAAATATCACAGCCACGTCTTGTCAATTCATTATAAATGTCTAAGATCGATAAAATATAAGGGTGTTTTTTAAGAGATTTAATTGCGTCAATAGAACTATTTGAATCTATATAAATGATGGAGGATGTGTTATGATGATGGGATATGTACACAACAACGCTCTTTCAATTGCGATCAATTCTGCTGTAAAAACCGAAATAAAAGACTTAAGCCTATAGCTGAAACTAGTATTTTCAATAAAAAACCCACAGCCAACAGTACTCCCATTCTTTGAACCATCTGTATAAACATCAGTATAATTTTGGTAAATCGCACGATGAGCAGCAAATAATTGCTGAAAAACAAATGGAGCAGAGGTATTTTTGTTGTATCCTTTGAAAGGGTGGAGTGTAGTAATGCTAGGAGGGTTCCAAGGAGGGAATGTATGTGCACGGCAAGAGATCACCTTTATATTATTCAGAGGGGTATTGTCAGTAAGGTTTCTTATTCTAAGACTAAAAGATGGGATGCAGGATGGGCGATGCTGATAAAGCATATCATTGTCAGTATTTAAGATGTAGTTATGAAGTGGATGACCATGATGTGAAAGGATACGATAATAAAGGTTTAATGAGAGTTTATCACGAGTATGGTACAGCGATGGTTCATTACAGTCAACATACAAGCTCAAAACTGGAGAAGTACGAAATGCACCAGAGCAAACACGAAGTGTGCTATGGTGCACTGTGTCAAGATTCTTAAGAACAGACTTACAAGCAGAACCGTAGACCTGGCAGGCATAGTCAATTTTTGAGCGAATCACAGCACGATAAATCTTGATAAGTGAGGTGCGGTCTGCTCCCCAAGAGGTATTTGAAAGTACTTTAAGTAAATTAAGCGATTTTTCACATCTTGTCCGTAATTGTAAAATATGTGGTAAAAAGGTTAATTTTTTGTCAAAAATCAGCCCTAGATATCAAACGTTGTCAACAACAGGAATTTGGGTTAAATTGATGAAAATTTCAAGATCAGGATGCAGAACTCTATGTCTACAGAAATGCACACAATAAGTTTTGTCATGAGATATAAGAAAACCATTTTTATTAGTCCAAGTCAGTATGCGATTGATAGCAATTTGCAATTGTCTTTCAATAAAACGTATATCCTGTCCCATACACATAATACGAAAGTCGTCAACGTATAGGTCACCCTTTACAGACGGTGGTAGTTGATTAAGAATATTATTTATTTTAATAGCAAAGAGGGTGACACTCAGGACACTACCCTGGGGTACACCCTCTTCTTGTACATAAAAACTAGAAAGAGTTCCCCCAATACGAACTTGGAAAATTCGCATTGCAAGGAAGTTTTTGATAAAAATAGGTAGGTTCCCACGCAAGTCCAAGTTAAAAAGATCGCAGAGTATTTCATAACGCCAAGTTTTGTCATAGGCTTTCGCCATGTCAAAAAATACCGAGACCAAATGACTGCGTTTAAGAAAAGCTGTTCTTATGTAGTGTTCAAGATGGATTAAATTATCGATAGTAGATCTACCACGTCGGAAACCACTTTGAAAAGCGGCAAGGCAGTTGTTTGTTTCTAAAACATGAATGAGGCGGCAATTGACCATCTTTTCGAGAAGTTTGCAAAGGCAGCTAGATAGGGCAATAGTCCTGTAATTATTAGGATCAGTAGCATCTTTTCCTGGTTTAGGAAAATGAATAAAGATGGCTCTGCACCAAGCTTGAGCATGACATAAGTGATGCCATCATGTCCAGGAGCAGATAAACGACTGTCATGGAAGCATTTTAAAAGTTCTGATAAAATAAATGGTTTGTTGTATGAAAATGAATTATGACTTTTAAAATTAATACTGGTCTTTTCAGTTTGTCTTTTATAAGTTAAAAAAGGTTCAAGATATGAATCTGAATTTGAAATAGAAGCTAGGGTATTCCCTATTGTCTCAGCTATGTTTTTGGTACAAGTGATGATTTGACCGTTCAATTTTAAAATTGAAATATGGCTTTCAGAATATAGACCCATGCAGTTTTTCACCCTTTTCCAAAGCTCTTTACTGGATGTGTTAGAGTTTATGCTTGAAACATACTTAATCCAGGATTCACGCTGACTTTTGCGTCTTATTCGTCTAGCCTCTGCCTTTGCTTTTTTAAATGCTATATAATTAGTGTTGTTGGGGTACCTTCGAAATATACCCCAAGCTTTTTGTTGTTTTTTCTTTGCTAATTGGCGATCACTATTTCACCAAGATTTTCTGTTTTTTTGAACATATGAAGTTTTAGGGATGCTAGCATCAGCAGCATTGATAACACAATGAGTTATATTATCAAGTGTTTTGTCAATGTCACCCTCTATCACGTTATTTGTGATGTTCGCAAGTGCTGTGAAAGTTGGACAATTGACTCTGTCATACACATACCTTTTAGCATAATTATTGGAATCCGCACTTGGAGTAGTCAATGAGATAAACGTAGGAAAGTGATCACTGCCGTGTAGATCATTTGAGATCCAAAAGTTCTAAAACGGATAGATTGACGGAGAGCATATAGTAAGATCAATTGCATGAAAAGTGCGTGTAGGTTCATGGAAGCAGGTACGATCACCATTATTGAGTAGGCATAAGCCATTATCTGAAATTAATTTTTCTATTATTTCTCCACGTTGATTGTTATCAGAACTGCCCCAGAGTTGGTTATGAGCATTAAAATCTCCAACGATGATAAATGGAGTGGGGAGTTGGAGAATGAGATTATCTAGATGTACTGACTGAATGGACTGGTTTGGTGGTAAGTAAATTGTACATATTGTTATAAGTCGGTATATATGGACACGGACAGCAACAGCTTGTAAATTAGTATTTAAACTAATAAGCGAATGAGGTAACGTGCAAGAAACGAAAGACAGCCACTCCTCCAGTGGCCCTATCACTACCAGTGAAGTCTTTCCTGTAAGTAGCATAATTGCGCAATTTTGCTTTATCATTTGGTTTTAGATGGGTTTCCTGTAGAGCTAAGCAGAGGAGTTGATGGTCAGAGAGCATGTCCCGTATTTCGTCATGTTTATTAAGATAACCACGGCAGTTCCATGAGATGATATTATTCATGATTAGGAGAGTTTGGTTTGTGTATTTATGTTATTATAATTGCCACGAGCTTTTATAGTGTTAATTAGGCACAAATTCATCAAATACAATATTTTCATCAACATCCGAGTCATTGTTATAGGGCTCGGATTCCATTTCCTCATCCACGTAATGTTGTAGCTGCTTTGGATCTTTAATATTTTTTATAACTGAGCTGATGCCAGAATTTTTCTTCCCCCTCCCCACAGTCTTCCATTGTAGAGAGGCTGGAGTTGAGGTTTTTTAGTTGTTTGTATAGGGGGATTTTATTAGATTCTGTTTTCTGGGGATATCAGGTTTCTGTGCTATTTTCGTATTCGTGGCAGCTTTAGTCTTAGTTTGGGGTTGAGATGACTTATTGGGTAGAGCTGTCAATTTCTGCTGTTTTTTCTCTAAGTCAACTATTTTTACTGGTTCAGAGGATGGGGTGTTTGTCGATTGCGTTACGGTAGATTTACCTTGTGGATATGAGACATCAGTTTGTGTAGACGTGTGTTTTACGGCTGTTGATTGTTTCTTCAGTAAGCTGGAGTAGGTAATTCCGACAGATGGGGTTCTATTTTCAACTAGTTTACGGGCATCAGGATAAGACAAATTCTGAGTAATTTTTATAGTAACTATTTCTTTTTCACGGTTCCAGTTCGGGCACTTGCGGGAATATGCTGTATGATTTCCTTTGCAGTTAACGCAGCATTCGGATTTTTCACATGAGGTATTGTCATGGCCGACCTCTGCAGAACGTGCACAGGTGAGAGATACACGACAGTTTGTTTTAGTATGACCGTAACGCTAACATTTAAAACAGCGGGTGGGATTTGGTATATAGGGTCTGACTTTACAGTTTAGATATCCTGCTTTAATTTTAGGTGGCAAAGTAGTGCTATTGAAGGTTAGAATAATATGTTTAGTGGGAATTATCTGCTCATTTTTACGGATGGTGATACGGCGTACATCTATGACATTTTGGTCTTTTAAATTTTCTAATAGTTCATCTTTGGTTGAGTATAAAAGATCAGGTTCTGATATTACTCCGCGGCTTGTATTTAAAGTTCTATGTACTTGTACGGAAACAGAAAAAGTGCCTATTGTAGTGCAATTAGAGAGATATTTTGATTGTTTGGTTGTAGAAACCTCAACCAGCAAATCGCCAGATTGTAATTTTTTGAGAGAATGACCATCTCCCAAGACAGACTGAAAGGTTTTAGAGATAAGAAATGGTGAAGTTTTTTTAAAGGAGCAATCAGAATGACTATCAGTACGTTTCACAATAAAAAAGTGAGTAAATGAAGAAGACAGTGCAGTTTGTTGCTCTCCACTAGGGAGAGAAGTAGAAGGAAAAGAAGTGTTTCCATCCATATTTTTAAAAAATAACATTCAGACCCCGTCCGCATCACCCTCTCCCGAGCCCAACAAGAGGATGCACATTCGTGCACCAGTGCTAACCAGGACCCATACGGTCACAAGACAACCCTATGTCAGTCTCCACCCTTAACGAGATGACTAGTAGTTGCTCGATCACTTGATCCCTAAAGCCAGTGACAAAAGTCAGCTGACCAGCTGATTGATGCATACGGGACCAAATGCACCTCCCGTCTACCTAACGCAGATGCCAAAGCAGTGTGTTGGTTTCCCTCAACTGCCAGGATCCCCCTTTCCAGGGACACGGATCGCCACGCACGGCCAACACGTGGGTGGTTTACAATTCTCCATGAGTCGATATGCAGGATGACATCGGCTCATACAGAATTGCCCTCACCTCCGAAGAGGAAACCACAATGAGAGTGAAACAAAGAGGAAAGGAAGACCAGAGGAGTAAAAGGAAAAGGAAAAGAGAAAGATCACTCAGGTGCCCCGGGGTTGTGAAGCCCGTGAATACCTAAAGAAGGTATCCCCCTGGGGGGTTAAGGTGTCTGTATTAGTATTTTGAAAGGATTTATTTCATACCAAGGATTTATAACTTTTAAAAAAATTGCAAATCAGTAAGCATCAGTTAAGAAAGATTGCACGATTTTCTTCATGAATAACAATCTTAGATTTATACGACAAATGATTTATCGGTTTTACTTAAATTTCATTTTATGATTTTCTGTGCACGATATATTTCAAAGTAGTTATATAGAAAAAAAAATAGATTTAGAATCTTTTACCTGAAAAATTAATTGATTTTACGTTTTCGTGTTAAGAGTTTTTAAAATTCCTTAAGGGATTATACATATATCAAACCGTAGAAATAAATTGTAACAATAAAAGAAATGCAACCATAAAAAAAATAAAGCAGCGTTATTGGAAGTATTAAAAATAAAGTCAAAATACTTTTTAAATACCAAACATATCTTTATATATTTATATATATAAATCTTCTGTGCGTGTGTTTGTCACTGAACTCCTCCTAAACGACTGGACCTGTTTTAATGAAATTTTGTGTGTGTGTTCCGGTGGATTCGAGAATGTTTAGATTCACATTTCATCGAAATTGATTCAGTACTTTTTTAGTAATTAGGCAAAAACTAATATTTAATGATTTTTCGCTAATCAAAATTGATGAATAAGTTCGCTAACCGTAGTGCGGATGAAATGGCTGAGCGGTCTAAAGCGCCAGATTTAAGCTCTGGCTCTTGAAGAAAGAAATCGTTAGTTCGACCCCCACTCCTGACATGCGTGTATGATTTGCAATAATATTTCCTGTATTATAATTTTAATTAACCGACTTTAGAAAATCGTTAACTTTTAACTAAAAAGAGATAAAAAAACTTTTCTCTCAAAAATTGAACCGACTTTAAAAATTACTGCAAAGTGAAAAATAATTTCCTTACTTAATAAGGAATTAAATTAAGAGCGTATATTTATCGTGCGTATTATTATGTTTATGTACATTTATTTGATTTTTTGGCGTCGGTGCCAGGACAACGTGTGTCGGGTCCGCTAGTGTCTAATAATAATGTATAAAGTTAAGGATTCATAGTCTACCTTCGTATTATTATTTTGAAAGGATTTCTTCATACAAAGGGTTTATTTTAATGTTGGTAAAATTCGCAAAAATAACAAGCATCATCTAAGAAAAAATGCACGATTTTCTTCGTAAATATTATTTTAAATGTCTATGACAAATGACATTTAGAATTTACTTACATTTTATGTTCTTATTATTTTGCATGCACAAAATATTTGAAAATAGTTAGAAAGATAAATTTAGAATCCTTTACTTGAAAAACCACTTAAATTTTACATATTCGTGTAAAGAATTTCAAATCTCTTAAAAAGATGTTTTTTATACTCGCTTAAAGCTTTTATCATCGCAAAAATAGTAGAGAATGATATTGGAGCAATAAAAAAATATAAACATAAATTAAATAAATAAACATTATTGATATTATAATGCAAAAAATCAAAATATTTAAAAAAAACAATAATATGTATATTACAAAAAAATTATTCCAAATCTTTGTTAAAATACTTCTTGATATTTTTATTATCTCCCAGTCTCTTAAAAATAGCTTATTACATATTTCTGTTAAAGCTCCTTTTATTTATAAAATACTTATTGTGTTATTCTTATTACAATTTCAAATCTTAAAAGCATTTTTTTTTTTAAAAAAAATCTTCCTTAAAGACTTTTACGTTTGTCAATATTGAAACCTGGGCGCTAAAGTAATTCCAATGTTTTTATGATGCTACTTTGATATACCCCCCCAAAAAAAAATACGCGCCAAATCTGGCACTCCCTACGCACTTTTCCTACGGACCTTTTAGGTTTGCTGTTACTCAGCTTCATTCCTTCATTTGTATTTTTTATGTATTCATTGTATTTTTTAGGTATTCCTTTTTTGTATTTAACTTAATTTTAATTAATGTATTTTTAATTAATTTATTATTTTTAATTAATGTTTTTAACTTAATTTTAATTAATTTTATTTTTTGTATTTAACTTAATTTAACTTAATGGGTATTTTGCTTGGCTAGAAAAAAAAGTCGCCAAATTTACGATTTGGGGGGGGGGGGTATATCAAAGTAGTTCCGTTTTTATTTTGATTTTTCATTTGTTTAATATTTCGTTTGTCCATCATAATATTTTTCATTTTCTTTCTAATGTTTTATTTTATTCTAAACTTCTTGATTCGCGATCTTTTCTTCGGGGCCGCTTGTCACCATAGGCTTATAACGTTTAATTTCAGCTACTTTATCATGTTGTTTGTCGGGCACTGATTACTAGGGTGGAGTGAAAAAGACCAAAAAAATTTTTTTTCGGGATTTTTTCTTTGGATAGGTCTAAAAAGTTGCCTTTTGACACACTGAATATAAGGTTAAAATTTCATTTCGTTTGGAATTCATCTTTAGTCCCCTACCAGCTCTTAAAGATTATGCTCTTTATATGTGAAAATCAACATTTCACTATGGAGTGTAAATGACCCAAAAAAATTTTGGGGGGGAATTTTTTCTTTGGATAGGTCTTAAATGCTGCTTCTAGTCACACTGAATATATGGTTAAAATTTTATTTCATTTGGAGATCATTTTAGCTGCCTACCAGTTCTTAAAGATTGAGGTCTTTTTTATGGGAAAATCAAGATTTCACAATGTAGTGTAAATTAATCAACTTTTTTTTAAACTAAATTTCTGATTTCAGTAAAATAACCCACAAAAATGACTTCTTAAAGTATTACTTGTGAACGATCTAAGTATCGTTTCGTTTTAATTCTTTGAATCGCGAACCCTAAAATGTGAATCGTTTTGTCGCAGAGAAGAGAAAACACAATAATTAGACATGTATTTCACTTTTATTTTTCGAATGCATATGAAAGATAGTTCTCAAAATATAAAGGAAATGCAGTTTTCTGAATAAATAGTAATGAAATGAAAAGAATATATATGATATATAGTAAAACGATCTTTCATTTCATTTTAATTTATATTGGTTTTTGTTATCAAAATTAGGTATTACATTTCGTGATTTGATTTTTGCTCATATGTATTCGGTTCTTTCTGCTACTACTACAGCCGCTAATGGCGCTTCAACAACTAAGTTTACGCATCTTTCGAATACTTGAATCTAACAGAGGAATTTTTCAATTGAGAAGATGGGACTTTCGATTTTTTTCTGAGAATTTCCCGTTTTTTCTTGGTACTCTTTTAAAGAATGCGGGGTGATTTCACATTCTTGCCAGTTAATAACGTTTATATAGTTTGTAACACTGAATTTCCATATTGGAATATGAAACTGTCTTATTGTAGAACATATAAACGTTCATCCTGCATCCTTCCGTTCGTCCTTCATCTTCAATATTCTTCGTAATTCAAATTCTACAACATAATTTTTTTAATCAATTATCGTTCCTGTAAATTTTCATCTCAATGACAGAAGTATACGTTTTGTTGAATAACGGGATTGAGAATTTTCTTTAAATACTCCCTCAAATAACGAAACAACTTAATTGTTTAATAAAAAAAAAAAAAAAAAAAAAAAACATTTTGAGTTTTGTATTTTTAAGAATCTTTCTTGAAGTGAAACAACATAGACGAATGTACTTTCATTGCAAATTCAGCCATAATCATGAATTCTGACTTCCAATCTGCAAACCAAGTAATCAGTTAGCAGTTGTCAATAATTTAGAGTGCGACATTCTTGCTGGATTACGATTTACCAGATTTGAGGATCATTTATCAGATGCAAATGTTTGACACATATCATAAAAAAAAATTTAATCTACACTTAACTCTCCAGAGTTCATTTCTCTGTGATAGGAGCAGATATTTTTTAATTTCTATAACTGTCTATTGTTCACATTGATCCAACGACTTTCCAATTAGAACAGGAAAAGCTCCTGAGCCTTTATTTTGTTTATCAAGTTCAATGACTTAGTGGCAATTTAACCACTACAACGGACGACTAAATCTTAGTTTCAAAAATCTATTAGCATGAATTTTTATCTTACTGTTTACAGTTGTTCCGTCATAACTTATTGCCATAAATTTATCAAGGTTTAAATGTTTTTCAGTGCAAAATTTTAATACTTCCTGCAATGATCTTTCCTGGTCCAAAAAATGGTGTAACGTGTCCCAAATAAAATTCATTTGACTCTTAAAATCAAAGATTATGTTTTTCACTTATAGTTCTTCCACATATCTCCAATTTTCTGTAATTTCCTTTGATTTTGGGTAATTGAATAAAATTCTGATATTCAGAAAAATTGTTGTCTATCATTTAATCAATACGTCTTTGGGAAACTACAATAATTGATGCCTTCGATGTTTTCTATTAGGATTTTTTTTACCTCTAATTTTGGCGAAACTTTACTATTACTACTGTGTTTTATTTATTGTTTTGTATAATAATAATATTTTATAGCATTCTGCTATTGTTGGCAAAACAGCTTTATTTAGTTTTGTAGAATCTCCAACTTCTAGTAATGGCAAACTTCGATTTGCTTACACACGTACTCATTTTGACTGTAAAAATGACAGCATACAATTTTTAAAACTCAATAAACCGTTTCAAATATTTAAAAATAAAGACTTAAAGTTTGAAAATGATGAAAGGAATTACACTAAACACTTTAAATATAAAAATATCAAACAAGATTACCAAAAATCATGTTAATGTACAATTTATGATAAGAATCTATGGTATAAATCAATGAAAATATAAATGTCCTGGTAGGGGACTCAAGAAGTTTTTAAAAATTCATGAAATTTTGCAGGTGTATTACAGGTACTAAAAGGCAACTTTTGGCTGCTATCCAAAATCCAAATTCCAGCTTTCGATTTTTCACTCCACCCTACTGATTACTGATTCGCCCTTGGCCTCTGTATTTTTACGCGCTGCTTTGTGGTAGCACGAATGAGGTTATAGGCAGACTTCCATCTCCTTTTTCATTGTTAAAACTCGCTGACCTGCCCGGCGTTGCCCTGGCCCGTGATTTTATTCAGTTTTCAAATGTGTTATATATTTTCTAAATGATCCTTAAATTAAACTCAAATTTCTATGATTTTATATCCTTAAGTCTATTTTGTCAAAATTTATATTTTTAAATGGAAAAATCGCGAAAAGATATTGACCTGAAAGCACATGCACTTTGGTATTTTATTTTCTACGTAATTTGATTTTTGAAAATTGTACGTACCAAAAGCGAACGAAAACGCGACGGAACACTTATGTTTTTACTGAATTCGTAAAACTTTTCACACATTTTATTTTGTAAAAAGTAATCCTAGCCATGCGAGAGTTTCAAAATTTTTGTAAGTAATGTAAATCTGGTTGATTGAAAGGATCTAAAAAGATTGTGCTAAAAACGGACATTTAATTACATTTAGCGCAAAATAAAATGTTTTCTCCATGCGCCAGGATATGAATCTGGTTTGTCGGTGTATTTGAAAGGGTTAAATTTCATATATTTTTTAACCAAATTGCACCATAAATTATAAGAATGTTTTAAGTTTCAGAAAATATTTTCGATTTATCAGGTAGTATAGAATTGCGTCCTGCAAAGGCAAACCCGCAATGAAACGCTTTGTTTTTGATTGATTTCGTCATATTTTTCGCACTTTTTATTTTGTAAAAAATATTTTTACTCATCCGAATGCTTCAAAAATTTTTAAGAGGGTGTAAATTTGGCCTATTGCGATGCTTTTAAAAGATTGTGATGAAATATGTACGCTTAGATACTTTTAGCGTAGAAAAAATATTTTATCCGTGAGTCGAAAAGTGACCTCCTTTTGCCTGTGCATTTGAAAGGGTTAAATCTTATATTTTAAAAACCGATTGTATCATAGATTATAAGAATATTTTTTGTTTGCCGGTGCCTATAGGATAGTGCTGTGCTGAGGTAAAACCGCAATGAAAACGATCTGTTTTTTATTGATTTCATCGAATCTTTTGCACATTTTATTTTGTAAAAAATATTTCTATCAGTCACGTTTCGAATTTTTTGTAGGGAATGTAAATTTGGTCTACTTAGAAGATTTTAAAAGATTGAGTTGAAATATGTACGTTAAGATAATTTTAGCATTGAAAAAATATCCTCTCTGCGAGTCGTAAAATGACCTTCTTTTGCCAGTGTGTTTAAAAAGGTTAAAATCCAAATTTTTAAAAACCGATTACACCATCAGTTAGAAGAAATTTTCAACTGTAAGAATTTCTTTATGGTTTGTTTACATCTTAAAATTTCCGACCTGGAAGAGCATTGACAAAAGAGAGAAAAATGGATTTTGGAAAAACGACTCTTTTTGAATATTTCTTTTTAAAGGGTTAACTGCAACGTTATTTCGAATTGATTATAGCATTTGAGACCTAAAAGTATTATCTTTTCAAATATGTCTCTTAAGTTTAACTGCGCCGAGCAGTTTAATTGATTTGGATATAAATAAAATGATACAGAAACAGAAATAAACGCGGAAAAATGCTTGTTCCTTCGTTTAGGAGCTTAAATGAGTTTCTGCGCATGTGCAAAAGTTTTCTTTCCCCGAACATAAAAAAATGACTTTATGATGAAAGTGAGTTCCCCTTTGTAATTAATATACCTGAAATTAATCAAAAAACTAAAATTCTGAGCTTCAGGTACATCAGGTGTGATTTTGGGATACTCTCATTAAAATTTTGAGTCTCGTACATGCCGTAGATTTTGCTAGCCATCGCACACACACATGCAGACAGACATAGAGTTTTGTTCTGTTATTAGTATAGATAACGCTGGCTGCTTAATTTTAAAGACATTGTACTACTAATATAGTATTACTATCCTCTAGTATCCCCTTACTATCCTATAGTATCCTTTATTATATGAAATATTTACACTGTTGTGAATCTTCAAAATGGAATGTTGTGGAAGATTTTTCCATAACATGAGATATATTAAGTAAACATTTCGTTCTAAATAAGTGCTGTTTTCGGAAAACTATCGGCGCATCTTAATCCATTTTGCTTCCATTCATCGCAGGACAGTTCTCGACTGCGAAGCTCTAATTTCGATCGTCGTAAATCGTGGTATTTTTCATTAAAACCGGACATATCTGCTTACAGCTAGTACAAATTCCACATGCATCCTCATAATATGTAGCAATAAAAGTATAACATACATAGACACACAAACAATGTCTGCATTGAAACCATATTGTACATACAAATAATAAACAGACATATATAAAATAAATGCAATAAACTGAACTGGAGTGAAAAATTACACAGTTCTAGATGGCTGATGACTTTCCCCAACTAAGTTTATTAGTGAGAAATTTTTCTCATGCATGGACGAAGTAGCTCTGTGGATAAAACAACACACTGGAGTGCTGTGGTTCCTGGTTCAATTACTGGATCTGGCTATTTTTTTCACTGCAGTTGGATATATTATATGCAAGTCTTTATATTATTTGTATGAATCTTTATGTAAAAAGTATGTTTAATATTCTGTTCTGGACGTTTGCAACACTAATTTGAAAAGACTTATTTTAATATTAGTAAAATTCGCAAAAATAGTAAGCATCCCTAAGAAAAAAAATAATATTTTCTCCATGAAAAATATCCTAAAGTTTTAAGACAGATGGCATTTCGATTTTATTTGAATATTACCTTATTATTATTCTGTATGGACAAGTTATTTAAAGTAGTTACGTAGACAAATAAATGTATAATCCTTTACATGAAAAATTACTTGATTTAACATATCCATGTCATGAATTTCGAATTCTCTTGGAAAGCTTTTATATTCACAAAAGAGGTACAAAAAAAATTGTAATCATAAAAAACTTTTGTATTCGATATTTACGAAAACCTTAGAATGAATGTTATAAATAAAGTTTTAACATTTGAATAAAAATAGTTTATATTAGAAATGTCAAACAACATGTTCATGAATATAAATTTTTCATTCTCTATTCCTTCAAAAGGACAATACAAAAGTTTTAGAAAGAATTTGCACCTCTTGAATAACAAATCTTTAATTTGTGTTTTAAACAATTAAAATTAAAAACTTGTATAAACTCCCTACTGGTATGTCATTTATGTCTACATACATATATGAAGAAAACTTTATTTTTATAGGTAAACATAAATAATGAAAATAGATTTTAAAATCTAGACTTGAAGTTTTCATTATATTTTAACAATTTAAAACAGTTGCACATATCTCAATGCTTTGAACTTTCATTGAAAATCCAATTCGTAAAGTTACACTTTGGAAATTTATATAAAAGAGCTACATTTAATTTAAATTTTAAATTGCGAGTCATGTTTAAGCGAACATTTGTAGAAATAGATAACCATGTTTTATGTATTGTAAGATTTGAATTTTTAGTGCAATTTACATTCAACATTTAAAAATATATATTCTTCATTTTTGTATTAGAAGGTAAAAGTAATCTGACACATATAAAAATTTACAATATGTGGTATATTATTTGCTTTATTTTACACAAATATTAATTTGTAACATTTATTATTCACCGTGGAATACATTTATAGAAGGTATTTTTGCAGATATAATTGCATTAACTTAGAAAACAATCTTAACTTGTCAGATCAAAGTAAAACTATTCGTAATTGTCTAGAATTTACCATAACCTAAACTGCTATCAAGGGGACCACCAAACATGGTGCGCACAGATTTTGATGATTTTGAAGTATGTTGTAGGGGTTATACTACTAATTATTCTGGTAAAAGTGTTTATTCAAATAGACCTCAGTTTTTGAGAAATTGGGGATTAAAGTTCAGCATATATTTTAAATACCCACTAGTATGGTTTCTCCTTGTGGATTTGTGGCGCTGCAGCAGCGTGCGAGTCTACAGACCCGAATCTTGTGAGATCGAATCCGTCTTGAGCCTTTTTTACTTATTTTTGTATTTTTTACTTATTTTTTACAAATTTTAAGCAGAATCGTAAATTTTACAGCTTTTGATATTTTCTTAGTTATTTACATTTACATTTTCGAATTTTTTCATAAAACTTTATTTTTTGTTATTGACAAAATTGCAGAACTAATTTATTTGATCTTTTTTATTACTTATTATTTACATTTTTTTTATTTTCGCTTTCTTTGTTTTATAGAATTCAAAAAGAAAATTGTAACTTTGTTTCTATAAAAAATACAAAATCATTTTGGGAGCAATTTCTCAATCATATTTAGGATTAGAAAATCCAAATAATGCATATCTTTGAAAGAGTAATGAAATATTAATGCAGTAATGTTAAATGTAAGTTTTTACCAGTTATCCAAATTTTCAATTCTCTGAAAATACATTTATCTCCAAAGTTCAACCTTAACAACATTTATCGTTTGCACAAATAAGAAATGGCAGATTATATTTAATTTTTTTGCAACAAATCAAAACATGTGATTTATAATAATTCAACTGGATTACAAAAATCGTCTGTAAATGAGAAAAAAATTGTGATATATATATTGACCTTTTTTTCATGGGTTATATCAGAATAGAAGAAAATTTCTTTTCGTTAGCCTTATATTTGCCCTTTTACAAATAATGATTAAACATTTTTCTGTTTTAATCTTATATTTTAAATATATTTATCACGAATCAAATATTTCAAGAATATAAATTATGTAAATTTATACAAGTTTTTGAAGAATAAAATTTCAATTTCTGATAGAAATATTAATTTTCTCGAAAAATTCATAAACTTAAATTTTTTAAAGGGACAGTTTACCTCAAAATTGATTAAAAAAATCGATAATTTTTTTAACATTAAATGAAAGTCTGTTTAATTAGCACTATTGTACAACCTCATTTTTACCCATATGACAATTTGTATTATTGTTTATATACCCATGAAATTACCACACAATTGATAACTTTAAACGTTTTCTTTTCTCTAAATTCAAATTTTCTTCACTTTCATGTTTTAAAAACTCTAAGGCTTTTGTTTTTAAATTTAATTTAGAGATTAAAATATTTTTGTACATATTCTTTTATGGGTAAAATTTGTATATGGAATTAGCTTTATGGTCATAATTATTATTATTTTAAATAAACGTATATATGAATATATGTTAGATCTCATTAATCTACACTACATATGCCAGTAAAAAAAATATATTAAATGTAATATTAGATTAGATAAATATCCATGCACTTCTTGTATAATACACATTCGAATATCTAAAAAATGTGATTGAGTAATTTAAAAATATTAATATTTAAAGTAGTATGAATTTTAAAATATTTAAATTTTCATATACTGTTTAAAACTTTAATTAAATATCCAGTGTTATTTATTTATTTATTACAAAATGTACCATTAGTTATTCACTGAAATGCAAGCACTCAGTTCACCATTTGAATCAAACTTTTTTAAATAATAAAAAATGTTGTGTACTGTCCCCATAAAAAAATATCAAAAGGTTCAAAGCTGTAAAATTCACGATTCTACTTAAAGTTTGTAAAAATAAGTAAAAAAAGTTCAGGACGGATTCGATCTCACAACCTTCGGTTCCGCAGACTCGCCCGCTGCCGCAGCGCCACGAATCCACACGGAGAAACCATACTAGTTGGTATTTAAAATATACGCAGAACTTTAACCCTTAATTTCTCAAAAATTATGGCCCATTTGAAGAAACCCTTTTACCAGAATAATTAGCGGTATGACCCCTAAAACATACTTCGAAATCATCAAAATCTGTGAGCACCATGTTTGGTGGTCCCCTTAATAGTGAAATATCTCCTTTTCATTGTAATTCATTAATAGGTGACCCACCGAGCTCTGCTCTGGTCGGTTATAATACTTTTAAACAAAATTCAAAATTGTATGGTTTTATACCTTTTAAATGAATCTGTTTAAAAATGGAGAGTCCGTTTCTTTCCACAGTGTCTAGTGTTTTCGCAACTAACCTCTTTCCAAATGAGCATGCGACCTGAATTTTTGTTACCCAAGGCAGCATGTCACGGAAATACTACTCCGCATTTCCCAAAAACAGGGGTTACCAAATGCTGTTGAAGTTTTTTATAATTATTGTCCAAATTGGATGTAGTTTTAGACATTAAGAAAAAATATATATAGTTATTTTTTTCATCAAATTGATATATTTGAAAGAAACTATTATTTTATTAATACCTAATTGCCGAAACGTCAGTGAACGCTTATTTCGGAAACATGAAAATTTTTGGTTTCCGTCTGCCTGTCTGTGTTTCCCACGATAACTGCCGTTAAAAATATCCGATTTCCTTGAAATTGAGTAAGCACGTTCATAAGGTACCCAGATTTTGCTGTATAGTTTTTTTTTTGTTGTGTTTGAATCATTTTTTAGAAAAATACAGAACATTTCATTTTACATTCATTTCATTTATCGGATGGTTTTCAATGGCAATACAGACTATTTTCAAATTTCTATTTCTTGAAAGAAAATGGCGCGTTTGATTAGTGTAACTTAAATGGAAAAGTATGAATGTTAAAAGTTCCAAATAAAGTTTTTAATTATTCCCATTCACTTGAAATTTTGTCAATATGTTTCATTTTTTTATTAGATATATAATTTTTTGTACAACTTTAGATAATCGTAGCTAATAGAAGTAATAGAATAGGGATAACTAATAGAACTTTAGATTATTTTTCAATAATATAAACATTTTGTTTTATCATTTTACGTATTTGGCGTGATAAATATTCCTTTTTTTTTGTTTCGTCAATTGCTTAGCAACGCATTTCATAGCTGATAAAAAAACTGATTTAAATAATTCCAATTACGAAAAATTAAGCAGAAAGTATGCCAGTAAGAAATAAAATTTCAGTTAATTTTTTATAATGTGGTTTGCAATAGGGTGGGCCGAAAAAACTTTTTTTCGATTTTCGATGATGGCGGGTGCGGAAAAGTGGCCACTGGTGGAACTCAGTTCACATAAAAAATTTGAGATTTTTTGGACATTTCCTAACCCTGCCGCAAATGGCTTGAAGTTTTGCAAAAATGCCGATTTTTGAACTTTTTTAGCAAAAAATGTTTAAATATAAAATTAAATTTATTTTGGTTGCATTTACTTGAAAAATCATATTTAACGTGTCAAATGTTTAAATAAGTTCTAATAATGCATTATTTAATTGCTATGTGTATTTTTAATTAGTCGATTTTTATAGATTGTTTGCATATAACAGTCAAAAGTTGCATTTGTTTGTATCGTTCTTTAATTTCTCTCTTATTTATATCCCTTCGTCTTCTTTGCTTTTTTCTCTGCGTCAAAGGTCATATATTTGGGCAACGGACAGCAGATTACTGAAAAAAAAAAAAAAAAAAAAAAAAAAAAATCTGGAACGTGAGAAGGTAGTGAAGCAGGACCCTAAGCGAGCGCAGTGACACGTCGTAATATTGAGAGTGAAGGACAAAATAGGAGAGGGGCAAAATTGCGATAAAGGATTCTTATATTTTTCCATGCTTAGTTACCTTGCGACATTTGTTCAGTGTGAACGTGAAACCTTTTCCTAGTGAGATACACTGCTTTTTGGATTGTTTAACAAGTCATAATAGTGTTTTGTCCGTTTTATTACGACGATTTAAAAGTGGCTAGCATGAAGGGCCATGGCAATGTAAAGACACATGATAGCGTGAAAAGTAGCCCTTTTGGGGCATCATGCTTATTGAAGGAATTACAATTGCCAACTTATGCTGATATCATACACCACTACTATTGGTTGCTTCAACATGCAGGAATTGTGTGTGACAGCAGAGGATACGAATCTCGTCATCGATAAAAACAATGTCAGAAGAGAGAAACAGAAACTTGGCAAGAAGATACAGGCGTAAGAAGTTGTAAGAAATTTTCCTTCTTTCAGGCGTAAGAAGTTCTTCGTTAATTGAAAGAAGGAAAATTAAAAGCATGTTTTTTATGGTAAAAAGGATAAAACTATCTTCATAGAAAAAAAACAAGCGGCACCGACGAGAGAAAGGCGAAGAACACATCACCGTGTTGTCTGAACCTGTTTAGGAATACTTGGGTCACTTGATACCTCGTTCCGGTCACTAAAAAGCAATAGCAAAATCATTATATAATATTCTAAGTCAGTACAAGTTAGACTTTTCTGAACTAACAGCACTCGGATGTGATGGCACCGCTCTTAATACGGGAAAATGCAATGATGTCATTACCTGTGTTAAAAAAAACTAGGAAGAGAGCTGCAACATTTGATATATATTCTTCTTACGAACGAACTTTTACTCCGACATCTACTCTTTAAACTTGATGGTGGAACCACGGGACCTAAGACCTTTGCCAAACCAAACGGTGCTAGACTAACGGGGTGTGAAAATCTATGTGTCACTTTGTTCGAGCCTACTGCTGTTTCATGGATATCAGAAATGGAAAATACTGAAGATCTAAGAAAAAATCTAATCAAAAGTACTTATTTGAAATTAGTGCAGCAGTTTCAAACAGAGTATGTCCTTGAGAACTGGAAAACAGAAAACCAGGACCAATTGTGAAATCAAGATGGGTCACAACTGCTTGCAGGATTTTATGCTCGTGCGTTAGTAGTTCAAATCCTGATAAAACGTTAAAATATGTCTCGCTCAGTACGTAATGCAAGTTTATGCGCCCGTGAGGTTATCTGTAAGGCAAAGGTCAGTTGCGTGGACGGACCTAGACATATATGGCATATAGTTAAACCTTCAACGTTTTTACCAGATGATCTAAAGGAGACAGTGCATTCAGTCATCCAAACAAATGAATACTATGGTCAACCGGAGAATTTAATGATAGCAATGGCTGCCGATGATAGAAACATATTAGAAGAATGGCATGGGAAAGAATAAAAGCATGCCGCAGTTTAAAAAAAGATAAAAACAAACATAGTGTGAGAATTTTAAGTTACAAAGCTAAACTTTAAATCAACGGAACACCATGAGTGTATCGACTGGGTTTACGTCGAAATCAGCGAAACTCCTATAACAAAAATCTTTTCACTAGAAGAAATTGGGGAAAACGTAATTTCAGGATCCATATTGTATGAATCATTAGTCTGCTTTTCAAGTCACTGCCAGGCTGTTCAAACAGTTGTTAAAATTGTGAAAAAAGCTGCATTAAAGGTATGCGGGAGTAAAGGAAGAGATATCTTCATTAGAGCAAAACTGCAATACAAGAAAATACACCAAATTTCATTTCTGTTGCGTAAATGCGATTCAGTGCATTTTGAATATAACATTCTGTGAGTAGGAGGGTGGGTAAAACTCGGCGCACAGCTCTCTCCTCGTGGTGAATTCTGAGTTGTTTCGCGTTGGTGCCGAATGCAAAACAAGCTAAAAGCTGTACTCTTTTAAAGAACATAGCACTAAAATAATACATAATTAGAGATTACTTAATACATCACGCATTAAATACATCTTTTTAATCCTGCTGTTCTGTTCGCATTTACTATACGTATGTAATGTTCGGGTCAATGTGACCCGATTTAGAATATTACCTTTTCAAGCAGTAAATGAAAATAACTATTTTAGAAATAATTTAAAAAAAGTAAAATAAGCTTAAATATATATCAAATAATATGAAACACCAGTAAAATAACTTAAAAATATTTGAATACTTACTTTTATTTACAATTTGGACAAAAATAGCTTACGTGAAATTTGCAAGTGTGTTTTTTGCAATTGTAACATAATATATTAGTTTTGTTGTCGTTGGATGATGGGCAGAACTTGCATGAAGTGTTCTCATCTGATTCCGAGGGTACGTTTGCACTTTTACTACCCATTCTCTTTTCAATTTTGACTGAAGCTTCGCTTCTCGGAGGATGCTGTCTTACTTCAATGTGTGGAAAAATTAGAGATTTTTCCAATTCTTCTAAAAAGAGCCTTCGTTTGGTTAATTTATTTTCATTCCATTTGCACTTTATTGAAATCCACAGAATAAATGCATTGTAAGCTGATGTATCAAGCATATTATAGAATACTATCATAGGCCACGGATTTGTTTTTCTCTTACAAGTGTATGAACTCAAAAGTTGATCAAGACTATCCACCGCCCCTTTAGTTGCATTATAATCTAATATCATTTGTGGTTTCTTGTCAGGTCTGTCACTAACTTCATTTTCATGATGGAAAGTACTCATAAGAATAAATTTTTTTTTCTTTTTAGGGATGTAGTTTACAACTGCTGTATCTTCTGTAAAATGAAATGATGAGCTGTGTACTTCTTTGTTTAGTCATTTTCCGTTTTAGAAGAAGTTTTCCCAAGTGATCGGATGTGAAAAAGTTATCACATGTAACATTGTGCCCCGAATACCCATAAGTAAGGTCACTCACTACCCGCATACCCTGACTTTTCTCTGGCTTTGATCCTTCATTTTTTCCAGTATAAATTTGTGCATTCAGTACATACGAAGTTTTGCTATCACATAAACAGTCCATACAGTCCATATTTATATACAGTCCATATTTTTATCCCGTACTTGGAGGGTTTACTAGGTATATATTGTTTGAAAAGGCATCGTCCACGAAATCCTACTAATTGTCCATCTACAGTAGCATTTTCACTTGGATTATATAATTTAGGTTGAATTTCTATCCACTTTTCCCAAATATCTCGAACAGCAGCTAATTTATCTACAGACCTTCTTTCTTGCCTGGTAGATTTACTGTCAAAACGAATAACTCTCGATATCATATGAAAGGTTTCGAGGGACATTGTAGCACGAAATATATTTCTGCCTGTTTCTTGATTCCACAAACTTTTTGTTGATTCTCCATATTATTTCTACACACCAGCTAATAATAATAATCCGATGTATGCTTGAAAAGTTTCACTACTAATATCTTTCCACTCTTTTTCATACACTTTTCTTCCTTCTATATTAGTCATTTTTATGATTTCGTTCTCGAGTGTAGAATTGAATACCGTCGCAAATGCGCTTTTTATGTCAGTTATCCTTGTCGTTGCATATCTTGTGACACCTGGAGTAGTTTTTATAAAATTAGCAGACGTTAATCGACCAGAATGAAGAAGGGGATTCAATTTCCATACTATTTCACGATTCTTAGACTGTATACTCTGTATATTGTGCGTCTTTTGAATATCAATATCAAAATCGTTGTCAGAACTTTCATTTTCAATTTCCTCACTTGTATGATTTTCATACTCAGGCGCATTTTCCTCTTCGCTGTCAGAGGCTTCCATTAATTTAGCAATATCAGCGTCGCTCAAATTTCAACGATTCGCCATTTTTTCACTAATACTCAGAGATACAACTGTTCTTCAGTTTATTACAAATTGAAATACAGCAAGAAAAAATAAACGCTACTAACAGGTACATTTTTTTCCCTTCCGCCAATGATATCAACATTTGACTTTGCTCTCCTGTCACGTGATCTAACACCTGTGCCAATGAAACAGATTTCAAAATAGATAAGTTGCAGTAATTATTTTTATTGAATGATTCCAAACAAAATTAAAAGTGCATGATATTATTTTTTAACTCGGGTCAATATGACCCGAACAGTACATTAAGACTAGAGATGGGCGTTATTTAACGTATTAGGATAAATAACAATGTTATTGTTATACATTTCATTATTTAATAACAGGTTAACGGAAAGTCCCTGTTAAATTTAGAACACGATCTCAGCAACGTATTAAAAAATAAAGATTTGAAACAACCGTTTTTTAGAAGTATACATTAAAATTATAATAAAAATAAATTTTCCGAAATTTGTTTTCTGCATTTGTAAAAAAAAAGAGCTTAAAATTGTGCTTAAAAAGAATCATATTTCAAACGCTTACAGCGAATCGGCAAATGCTTTGAACCAGCCAACGATTGAATCTTCCCCTTTGAGCGTGTTATCCAGCAGAGCCGGTCTGTTTGCACTGTTTCAGTAGTTACGGTTTCCAAAGCCTTCGGTTCTTTCCCTCTAAGTTCTTTGGCCATTCACTGGCGAGGAAAAACGGTTATTTTATTATTCTTTTTTGGCTGTCTTGTTGTTTTTTTTTATTATCGCTGCTGTTATTTTATTCCAAGTAATCGGTATGTTTCTGATGTAACTATTTTCTGCTGAGACTGTAACATTTGGTATAAAAGTGTTTTAAGTTGAAAAAATATGTTGATAATAAATATAACAGAAATAACAATTTTATCTGAGTGAATGACATTTTATTAAAAGTGTTTGTTTATTCTTTATGGTTTTCGGAAGTAATGAAAGAGGAAGTATTAAATGATTTTCAATAGAGAAAGATTCTATGTTGATATTGGAGGGGTGATGGAAGATATGGAGGGTTTACTCGTTTTTGAATATTTAAAAGGGTTATTACTACATGTTCATGGAATTTTTTAGAGGGGGGGGAGATTTTGGCAATATAAGTTTTGTTTTCCGGCCAAATAGTTTTATTATTTTTGTTTTGCATTTGCGTTAAAAGATTTTATTTCGCTAAAAAAAAAAGAAAGAAAGAAAGAAAGAAAGGAAATAGTTTTCCTTAATTTGTGAAATAACTTAATTTTAGTACAGTTGTAATTAATTTGAAAAGTATATTTGTATGAACGAAATTTGTTTGTATGAATTGCATTCGATTAAAAGAATATAAATAATATTTTTGTGTTCTTGTGAAATTAACTTTGAATATGTGTTGATTAATGTGCGGCCGCTATTAAGTCGCGGATCAATTTTTCTTCATAATATTTTACAATGTAGTTGAAAAGTGTTTATGAATTCGGTTTGTCTGTCCTTGGTCCTTGCTCTAACTCGTGTAAATATAGTCTGATTGCCATGAAATTGATATATGTATTATTAGAATTTAGTATGGCATTTTCGGTTTTGAGAAGGAAGTTTGCAGGACCACTCAGAAGAATTCCATTACTTTACGGTGAACGAAATTTGTATGTATGAATTGCATTCGATTAAAAGAATATAAATAATATTTTTGTGTTCTTGTGAAATTAACTTTGAATATGTGTTGATTGATGTGCGGCCGCTATTAAGTCGCGGATCAATTTTTCTTTTATAATATTTTACAATGTAGTTGAAAAGTGTTTATGAATTCGGTTTGTCTGTCCTTGCTCTAACTCGTGTAAATATAGTCTGATTGCCATGAAATTGGTATATGTATTATTAGAATTTAGTATGGCATTTTCGGTTTTGAGAAGGAAGTTTGCAGGACCGCTCAGAAGAATTCCATTACTTTACGGTGTATGTTGAAAAATCACTCGCTCTGTATTTTATTGATATTACAGTATTTAAAACATACTAAAATTGATATACATCACTGTCGTGTACTACAAGGATCTTACTAAAGAATATGGTGTGCATAGAATTTATCGCTTATTTATAAGAACATACAAAAGTATTTGGGTATAGAAGAAAATTAAAATTGATTGCAGTTATTGAAACCTATGAACAAAAATTGCTGGAAGTGCATTTTCAATAATGGTATGCGTTTTAAAGTTTAACTACTTTTTAAATGTTACTTGGTTTGTACAAATTTTAGATCATATGCAAGGTCGAACAAATGTTTTCAATAATATTAGTCTATTGGCTGAAATTGCTGAATAGAAATTTTCAAATGTGCTATGCTTTTAACAGAGCTAACTTTTAGCATATTATATATAGTAAGCACACATGTCTGTAGATCATATACAGCACTGAAAAAAAATCGTATATTTTAACGACTACTCTTGGTAATAGCAGAAATCGTGTTTTAAAATGCATTATGACGCCATCCCACCTTAGTAAATTGTCAGGTTTTGTTATAGCATTCTAAATGTGTTGGAAGGCGTTTCATAATCTATACTGTATAATTTTTTTTGTTAGAAATCGTGTTTAAACTCTATTTATTACTATGCAGGGTATCTCTTATCATTTACCAATAACAAATTTCTAAACTGTTAGTTTTAGCGATGTAGTTCCAACTGTAAAAATGTTTCAAATTTTCTTTTTCTGTTCATCATATAAAAACTAATTTACATTATTTTTAAATAGATAAGAAATTACAAACTTTATCCAATGTGTGAGTCCTATAAGCTTTATTTTGTCATGTTCTAACAAGTAAAACACTAAAAATTTATTCTTGTATGCTTAAAACTTACTGATTTATGATACTTAGAATTTTATGAATTTCTAATGTTTTAATCACAATAACTGGAAACCTGTTTAAGTGTCAGAAAATGCCAAAAATGCATGAAATTCAAAGTATCATAATTAATTAAGTTTAGTCTTATCTCGCAAAAATTAAGTGTTTAATCACAAACTGATTTTGAATAATACAGCATTTATAATTATGTCAAAAAGTTATTTAAAACGTTTTGTTTGAAAGACCTTCTAATTAAAATATCCGTCAGTTACATGTTATAAAAATAACAGGTTGTTGGAACCTGTTACCTGTAAAAGAATGGAACGATTTAAACTGTTAACGAAAAATAACTATATTTCCCATCTCTAATTAAGACTAAGTTAAAAAATATCTCTTTGAAATATAAATAAACGTAAATACTTCTAGGAATATATATATGTAGTTACATTACTAATGAACAAAATCAAAAACTTTCATGAAAATATGTCTGCGCGAATTTTTTTTATAAGTGAACAATAAAATTTTCGGGTCAAATAGACCCGAACAGAACAGCAGGGTTAACTACATACAACCAAAAGAAACTTAATTTAACATTTTTAAATTTTTTGCTAAAAAAGTTCAAAAACAAGCACTTTTGCAAAATTTCAATCCATTTGCGGCAGGGTGAGGAAATTTCCAAAAAATCTCAAATTTTTAGTGTGAACTCCGTGCCACCAGTGGCCACTTTTCCGCCCCCGCCATCATCGAAAATCGAAAAAAAGTTTTTTTCGGCCCACCCTAGTCTGCAATATAGCTTTGCGTCAAATATAAAGTATGTTAATGACATTATGTTTTTAACTCTTTCCAACATATTTGAAATTAATGATATATTAAACATACTGAAATTGTAGTATATCACTAAAGTTTATTAGAAGGTTCTTTCTATAGATATGATACGCAAGGAACATAAAATTCATTTACAGGGATACACACAAAAATTTGCCTACAGAACAAAATGATCAATAATTGGACCTATGAATAATAATTGCCGGTAATGCGTTTTCATTTGAATTATGAGTCTATGAATATTAAAAATGTTTTACCAAAATAAAATTTATAAAAACACTATTATAAATTAGATATTTTAATTTATAAGAGATTGGGTTTAAATAAATATTGCTATTTGGATATTTTCTTTTATTATTTATTTCTATTGAAAACTTCTAAATATTTTATAAACTTCTAAATATTTATGTATTAAAACAATGCAGAGTGGGTTGATTATTATATAAAATGAGATTAAAATAATAGAAATTGCAGAGATGACGTTGAGACTCCTGATCTGCAGATTTACTAGTATTTAAAATATTATAATACTGTAGTAGTTTTATCATTTAATGAATGCTTTATCGTTCCAGATACATGAAATTACATAGAAAACAGAAATCCGAAACACAAAATTTAATTGAAAACATCTATTCAATAAAATTTAATAATAATGAACTGATTATTTAAAAGCAAATTAAAAAATATGAAATTTAGTTTTTTGATGAATATTTAAAAAAATATTAAAGTCAATAATAAACTTAATAAGTACGGCTTTCAATAATACATACATATATATATACAGGGTTCTTACGGGTCCTGGAATTTTATGGCCAGGAAATTCTTCCGTACCAGTATTTTCTTTTAAAAAATCGCTGATTAATCAAAACAAAATTTCGCTCTTTTGAACTATACTTATTTTTCTATAAAGAAATGTTGGTATTTCACCTGGAAAATAACGGTATCCATACGAACTATGATATAGATTGAGTTGGAGAAAAGTTATTTCGTTTTTTTCCCAATGGATGATTTTAAAATTGCATTTCTGGAGTAATACTTACTCAATTAAACCATAGTAAAAAGCGTTTCAGAGGTAACAGTTTGTAGAATGTTCTAAATTTAAAGCTAATGTCATCTGTTTAATCAGTCAAAAGTTATTGCGCTTTAAAAACAGATCTTCCAGAAGATTATTTTCCTCACATTTTGCTTTTTTTTTTTACTTTCGAAAAGATAAAATGAGGCGCAGTCCTATTTAATAATGTTTGTCTTTATGCCTACTATCACCCCTAGAAGTTTGTCGGTCTGGTAGCGAAACACCCTGTATATACATATATATATATATATATATATATATATATATATATATATATATAGTCCCTTTAAACATCGGTGTTAGGGGAGCCGCATAAGCATCTGTGCCCAGGGCCCCTAAATTTGTAAATCGGTCCCTAACTCAGAGGCAATTAAAACCAAGTTTAGTGTGCGAAATTTCATTGTAATAAAGTTCGTAGAATCCAGAGAAGATATGCACCGTTAAAGTAATTGAAATCTATGTTAAACGTTTATAATACAAAAACCAATGTCGGCTTGGCCTTTAGGCGGAGGTAGAATTCGAAAAGTGCTCATTTCAACAACAAAAAATACTATATGATTAGAGATATACCCAGTTTAACAACTTCATTTGGCCGCTTTTGAATAATTTTTAATTTCATTCTTCTCTAAGAACTGGTTTTATCAGAATCATCTTAAGCGAAATTCGGCTCAAATGCCCATTTTGACAGCATATTTTGAAATACTTTCTGACTTTATAAAACAATTGACTAATATAGCACATAATATAGTTCCAAAGTAAGAAAAAACTGTCATTTGAATGCGTTTGAGAGCAAAATTGAATTTAAAAATGAGTCATAAAAAAACGAATTTGTTATTTGAATACATCCTCAATTCTTTAATCATGATCGCTTCGGGAAATTTTCTGCGAAGTGCCCACTTTGACAGCATTTTTTTAAAATATATTAAGCTTTTATCAAAAAACTGACCAATACGGCACATTATACAGTTCCTAAATAAGAGAACTTGTCAATTAGATGAGTTTGACAGGAAAACTGAATTTAAAAACGCACTTTGTTATTTGAATACCTCAAACTTTCAATCACGATCATTTCGGGAAATTCTGTTCAAAATATCCTGTTTGGCAGCCTTTAAAAAATATATATTCCTTCTTTATGGAAAAAACTGGCCTATGCGTCACATTATATAGTTTTTAAATAAGAGGATCTTTTGATTGGATGCGTTTGATATCAAAAATAGATTTAACAAGTTGGAAATTGCACGTGAAGCGTAGCAAACGAGGTGCATTCGTACGATAACGAAGTTTTAAAAATATTACTCTTATATCTCAATCTCATAAAATTGTAAATAATGAATTACAATTAAAACGCTCATCAAGCAATGTTCTCCCTATACCATTATGTAATGTAATACTTTTGTGTGGCCTTGTAAATCAATAACAAATGTTCTTTGCATCACAAATTATGTAAAATGAATATTATAATATGTACTTTATAGTTGCATATAAATTTTATTAAGTTCGAATGAGTGCAGCACCATTAAAATGCATTTTAAACATTTTCCCCCATTGACCGTAATGTAACGGAATACTTTTGATTGTCCCTGTAATTGATCTATGCATCCGATTTTCATAAAATTTGAAATAACTCGACAAAATTATGTAATAACTATGTATTTTAAATTTCAAACGTATAAAATACATTTGAAACTTTTTCCCCATTGACTATAATGTAACGGAATACTTTTGATTGTCCCTGTAATTGATCTATGCATCCGATTTTCATAAAATTTGAAATAACTCGACATTATTATGTAATAACTATGTATTTTAAATTTCAAACGATTAAAATGCATTTGAAACTTTTTTCCCCATTGACCGTAATGTAACGGAATACTTTTGATTGTCCCTGTAATTGATCTATGCATCCGATTTTCATAAAATTTGAAATGACTCGACAAAATTATGTAATAACTATGTATTTTAAATTTCAAACGATTAAAATGCATTTGAAACTTTTTTCCCCATTGACCGTAATGTAACGGAATACTTTTGATTGTCCCTGTAATTGATCTATGCATCCGATTTTCATAAAATTTGAAATGACTCGACAAAATTATGTAATAATTATGTATTTTAAATTTCAAACGATTCGGTTGGGTAGTTTATGCGTTGTTATATGCGGACGGACAGACAGACAGACAGACAGACGGACAGACAGACAGACAGACAGACGGACAGACAGACGGACAGACAGACAGACGGACGGACTGAGCGACAACAATAGGTGCTACGTATTTACATAATTACGAACGCACCTAAAAACGAGTCAGAATATACGCAATTTGTTATTTGAATAGTTCTTCAAATTTTCAATCACGACTAATTCGGGAAATTATATTCAAAACACCCTTTTCGCCAGCCTTTTTTGAAATGTATTCTGTCTTTATTAAAAAACTGGCCAATGCGTCACATTATATAGTTTTTAAATAAGAGGATCTGTAAATTGGATGCGTTTGATATCAAAAATGAATTTAAAAACGGGTCAGAAAAAACGGAATTTGTTTTTTGAATACTTCCACAAATTTTCAATAACATTTACTTTGGGAAAATCTGTTCAAAACACCCTTTTGGCAGCCTTTTTTTAAATATATTCTGCCTTTATTAAAAAACTGGCCAGTGTGTCACATTATGTAGTTCTTAAATAAGAGGATCTGCCATTTGGAGGCGTTTAAAATGAAAAATGTATCTAAAAATGATTTAGAATATAAGCTGTTTGGATTTGTGGTTTTTTTCTCCAACTACTATTTTTGTTTAATTTATTTTTGCTATAAGAATTGGTCCAATGAAAAAGTTGTCAGTATAAAAGTTGTAGACATTATTGAGAAGATGTAAAATAAATTTAATTAGATTTGATAGTTTAAGAATTGATGAAGTTGTGTATTTTTGTCTTTTCTCACCCCCTTTTTGTTTTCGCTTTTAATTTTTTTCATCGGTAAGAAATAGTCCTATTCAAAAACTTGTAAATACAAAAGTTTTAGATAATTTTAAAAAACATTTATAAAAAATTTAGTTTGATTTGATATCTTGAGAAGTGACGAAGTTATGAATTTTTTTCTCCCCAAAACCATGTTTTTTCCAAATTTCGATCCCATTTTTAACTTTATTAAAAATCTGGCATACATAAACTTTTGGCCCATTTTTTAGAAGTGGGCCAATTTTATAAACTTTTAACTGATTCTATATCTATTTTAATTAAGAAGTTATGGTTTTTTTCTGTTTTCACAAAAACCTTCTATATTTCCACCCCCTTGGTCCGATTTTGCCCGTTAACGAACTTAACCGAGATTTTGTATTCTTTGATTAATGTATCAGTTTGGAAAAGATTAGAACAAAATTAAAGAAGTTATCGTGTCCATAAAAAAGTGATATAGACCGATAGATAGATAAACTTTTTTACTGATGGTAGTTTTGGGGTCTACAGGTCATGATCGGCGTAGATCTGCAAAAAGTTTTCAAAAATTCCAACAGGGGAGCGAACCGCAATAAGATGTATTTCATACGAAATCTACCTAAAACAGTTTTTTGTAATTCAAGTTGAATGGATGAATTCCGGTTGAGATTGCTCCGCTACAACCTATGGCTTTCCTTAGGAAGGTGTCCTCCAACCCTACAAATTTTTCGAATTACTTTTTACGTTAAAGCGATAATTAGTAAATGGGTGAAATGGGTGGTAGGGAGTAAACGCAAGTTTTTCCCGGAAAAGGATAAAAATACTTGAAAATGATGCAAACCAAACTATAAATAAACTGTCAAATACGAGCGCTCATCGCGCTCAAAGGTTTTTGTGATTACCTATATAAATTATAAAGTGTGTTATTGAAAAAATGTCGTTGAGAAAAGAACAACAAAACTTCGTAAAAAAGTATACATTACAGAGTTGGATATAGCTGTCTGTATCTCTGGAACGTAGGAATGGGTATACCGTAAAAGTTGAAAGAGATATGAAGCCTATATAATACTAAATATTTCTATTCTGTATAAATCTTTTTTTTATCTTATCCTAATCTGTCTGTTAATTTTTTTTTTTTGTTTTAATGATGATATTATTTCGATAATGACAATAAAAGTTTCATCTATTTAAATTAAATTTCGCTTTTCATAAAAAATACTTAGCATACCCTCATAGCATGCATGGTCACAGTGACGCGACAATGACGTCATTGTGAGTCACTTTTGTCACATCACATCTGTGACCAAAATGCAACCACTCAGTGGCGCCACATTGTGACTGAGATGTGACTTTGTAATAAAATTTTAGAAAATTACAAATATTCTTCAAAACATGTTATTTACTTTAAAAAACATGTTTTTGGCAATTTAAATATCGTCGCTTTTGTCACAGTTTCGTCACAATGTTAATGTCAAAGTAGTCACAAATGACACATTTTTCACAAATTTGTCACACCGTGACTTCACAAAGTGGTCACAATGTGACGTCAAATACAAGCTCTAAAACGGCCATAACGATTTCACATTTTAGTCACTGTGACTTCACATCGACAATCGATGGTCACAAAGTCACAACGTGACGTGACAATGACGTCGCAGTGACGTCACCATGCCTTACGGGTAGAAATATTTTTTTTTACAGTGTAGCTATAACAAATCCATTCTTAATGGAAATAATTAAGCTTTGTCTTATAGACGCATCAAAGAACAGTTGCAAAGGAGCAACGCCGCCATGGTCCGTGCCACGTTTTTTCAGGTTGGTTTTTAGTTAACTTTTAAAGACACGGGAGGTAAATTTAAAAATGTATTTAATGAAAACCAGTCTCTAACGGCAGTTGACTATTACAGACATGCGAACCTCCGGCTTTTTAAAAATCAAACAATTATACTTCTAACCAGAAATTTATTGAGTCAATGAAATTAAGTAAATTTCAAATGATCCTCTCAGTTAATACTAGACACTTCTCATTAAATAAATTTTCTGGTTCAAAGTACGTTTTCATGAATTAAAAAAAGCCGGAGGTTGGCAACTCTGCTATTAAACTATCTAAAAATATCGTTGTTATCGTCCGCTCATGCGCAGGTAAAAATTATTTTATACAATTACTCATATTTTATACAATATTCAATATATTTATATTCCCATAACACTATATTCTTTGTACTAAATTTTGCCATTTTTTTTTTTTATTAAACTGGCATTAAATTTATTTGAGAACATTGCATGGTATAACCCCTTTAGTCCTGATATCGGCTGTAGGAGTCATTAAAAAACACTTTTAATAACTTTAATGTTTCTAGAATTGTTAAAATTACTTCTAAATCTTTTTAATAAATGCGTGCATATAGTATGCATTGATTTGTAGAAAAAAATGTTTTTGTATCTTCTTCTTACTCAGTTTAAACTGATTTTTGTCGTCTCACTTAATATTTATTGCTGGTCTGAGGAAGATAAGTTAAAAAGTTGCAAGAAATTATTGAACTTTTCATAAAAATCACTATATCTCGATGAATATACTTGCTATTCCTACAAAATTCAGTGGACAGGTTATATAGTATCTAAATATTTGTATTATGAAGCTATAGATCATTTCTTGAATTTTAATGTACATTGTGATCCCAAATATTATTATTTATCTTTGAATTTTGGTGGACTCGCTAATTGTATTACTATTAAATGGACATTTATGAATATGTGGTCAAACCACATTTTTTATAATCCTGAAGTTTCAGAAGAGTCCCACAAGCATAGTTTTAAGTATTCGACAAAATGAGTAAAATTGAAAATTTCCGGTCATTTGTGACCATATAGTGTATATTTAAAAATGTTGCATTGAAAATATTGCTTTCGGAAAAAAATAAATGTACATTAAAAAGCCTTGCTTTGTCATTCAGATAATTTATTAAATAAAGTATATAACTTTATCGCAAATATTTTGGGATTGTTAAGAAAAAAGAATCATTTTTAAATTTTACCCTAAAAGAAATTTAATTTGTTTTATATTATTCACTGATATTGTAACAGAAAATTACGTTAAGCGATACAATCAAGAAATATAAGTCGTCAAAAAATACATCAATACAAGCTGTTGCGATACGAAATACAGACATACATTGAACAACTTTGCTCAGGGCTTCTCTCACTACTTTTTAAAATAAAGTTTCCTTTAGGCACATAATTTCAAAAATATACCAATTAATTAAGACAAATTTTATTTTTCTTTGTTACTGGTGCCCAAAATAAATTTTGCCATTTATATGAGACATACAAATGCATAGGTGTTTTTTCTTCATTAATTTATTTAATTTAGTTAAATCAGTCATAGCACGAAAATAATTATTTCTAAACTGATTATACCTTTCCTTATTCTTATGCAGACTTTTGTTTTGAAAATTTCTAACTTTTTTGAAAACTTTTTCAGTTAAATCAATATAAAGACTTTTTGTTTTGTTTTATTTTCTGATGTTTTGTTAACTCGGACTGTTTTCGGTTGACAATATGTTTTCTAGAAACCTTTCATTCGTTAAGAGGTTTCTTAAATATACCCTTTGTTCTAGATTTTTTTCTTTTATATTATCTATTTTTACTTACCCATGATACGTAGTATAGGGTAAGTCTTGCAATCGTTTTGAAAATCGAAAAATTTTTTTTGACGGATTTACACGTTTTAGATATTGGAGATTCCGAAAAACATATTTTTAGAAAAAAAATTTTGCCGTCTGTCTGTCTGTCTGTCTGTCTGTAAACGCTCTATCCGCAAAACAAATTGAGATAGAGACTTGAAATTTTGTATGTAGTTAGTATGTAAGAATGGGACGAAGCCTATTTAATATCAGCAACCTCGATTATCCGGAACTATTTTTTTCGGACCCTCGAAAAATTCGTTCTGATGAAAGGTATATAAAAATTTTCGAATTTTTTTGTTTTAAGAAATGGACGTAAAAGGCAATAAAATAACACACATTTTGCATATAGAACAAAGTCGATCGGATTATTAGTTGCCGAGATATTTGTAATCCTGTTTTCCACATTCTTCGATTTTTCATGACCCTGTATTTCATTCAAATTTCAATTCAAAGGTATATTTTAATTGGAAATGAGACGCTTAATCCGACACAGTTAATAGTTAGCTGATAGAATTATTATTTTTGGAGTTCTAAGGATGTTTCTTTTACGCAGTTCGGTACTACTTGAGTAGTTTGGCGTTTTATACAATTTGTGGAAATCGGTACATCAGCAGTTCGTTAATAAAACATTACTATGTATATTAACAATATTTAAATTTTGTTTATGAATTGCAATGCATTGTATAAATAGTTTTCACCTGTTTTGTTTTCATATACATATCCATGATGGATAAGTACTACGGTGGCCCCCAACGACTAGTTTTCTTTTATATTACCTACTTTTTTATCTATTTTCCTAATTTGTATTATTTAAATTTTGATAAAATATGGCCCGAAGCAACAAACACGAATTCTATGGAAAATATTCTAAGTACAAAATTTACATTTCCATTTTTTTACATGTATGTTTTACAATTCTGTGTTACTCAGCTTCAGTTAAAATTAGAAGAGAAAGCGGCTTTAAACAAAAAGAAAGAAAATAATTACAAATGTTTAAAAAAGTTTTAAAATCTTTAAGACTCAATTATTAAACGTTGATTTTTATACAGTAACATTTCAAAAAACAATATTGATTCTTATTACTTGCGTAATACATTTTTATAAAAGTTAAAATGTTTTCTTATTTTTTAGTTTTGAGTAAAAGATGCACATTAAGAATTCAGTTTTAACTCAGTTATTCTTGGTTTATATTAACAAATTGCTTTGCATATATATGAAGAGATTCTGAAATAAACTGTGCTAGACAATGCAGCCAGGAGTGCCCATGCTATAAAATATAAATGTATTACTGAAAACTTCAAAATTTATCATAAATTCGATTTTTGTTTTAATTTTTCATAAAAGCCTGTTTAATTTAAATATTTTGAGATCTCATACTTACCAATATAGGAATTATATCGCGGGATATTGCAATTTTTTAAACATGCAACGTAATTTCCGACACAAAGGAAAACTTTAAACGGTTTTATCTCCAGGTTCATATTTAATTCACTTTCATGTTTTCAAAATACTAAAGCCTATCTTTGTATTTGAGGTAGAGATATAAAAAGTTTTAGTAATTTTTTTAGTATATTTTCGATAAATCTGCGCATGATATTAGCCTGTAGGTTATTATTATTATAAATAAATAAAAGTACTCTATAAGGGCAAAGGTGACCGTCCACTTGCGATTTTAGACATTTTGTTAAATATCTAGTAAAATACACGAAGAATTATCTTGAATCTCCAGGTGTGTTAACACAATAGTACAGGTCATGTATTACCGTGACTATTTTTTTCCGAAACCCAACCTTCAATTTTCGAACAATTAATAATAAAAAAGTATATCTTTTGGATAACTCTGCCACAACTACTGAAGCAAAGCACTCAAAATATGATTTTTGATTAAGTGGCAAAATTTCAGAATGTTTCTATAAATAGTTCTATAAATGTTTCTTAATTATTCTACGAATATGCACGGTATCTACATGAAAACAAACACAGTCAATTAGGATAAGCCACTTAATCATAATTTACATTTTGAACTGTTTTGCTTGATTAGTTTTCAAAGATGAAGATATTCGCTAATTATGTATTTGTTGATGGCCCCTATAAGGTTTTGGAATAAAATCTTCACGGAAATGTATTAAGTTTACACATTTAGAATTTCAGGATAAATCCTCAATGTATTTTTCTATTTATTTAACAAAAATGTCCAAAATCGCAAGTGATCGGTCACCTTTGGCCATATGATGTATATGACGATGCATTAAATTTCATCGTTTTAAACTACCTACACCAGTAAAAAAATATATATGTAATATTAGTTGTAACATGCATATGACCTGTACTATTGTGTTAACACACCTGGAGATTCAAGATAATTCCTCATGTGTTTTACTAGATATTTAACAAAATATCTAGAATCGCAAGTGTTCGGTCACTTTTGGCCATATAGTGTGCATTTATTAGTTGTAAAATTAATTGTAAAAGACCAAAAGCAATTGTAATACACATTTTTAAATCTAAATAATAATAATAATAATAACATTGGACAAAAGTAATTGTATTTAAATAAGAAGTAAGGATTTTAAAAAGTTCAAAACTTAAACTAAAACTTAAAAAAAAATAATTAAATATGCAGTTTCTTTTAATGTATTTATAGTCGAACATCAATATGCAGGAATTCACCATTTTAAACATATTTTTAAAAAATGTTGAAAATTTAAGCTTTTTAACTGTTGAAAATTTAAGCCTTTTAATACATTTTTATTCATTCGTATAAATATATACATGTTATGATGTCCGCTCAACAGCCCTAAAAAGCCTTTTTATTCAGAAAATATCTATAATTTATACAAAAAAAGTTTTTGAATTTACTACAAGCGAATCTTTTATAAGTCACAAGACAAGAGTCAAAATCCCCAAATGTTTTTCTTCTTACAGCAGCCTTTTTGTGTTGTGAGAACTGAAGGAGTTAGTTTAGCTGAAGGTTTAGTCTTTTGATTGGTTAGTGAAGGAGTTAGTTTAAATACGTAAACGTTAATTTTTTAATATATTATTTCCTTTACTTACATAGAGATGAATTTATAATTTTTATGCACTATTGGGTTATTATTGTCCCATGAGAGGTGATGAAAGGCAATACTTAATAATCTGTAATGAAATTTTAAATGGATCTTTTTATTTTTAATTAAAGGAGTTAAAATGCTTATGGAGTTTAAAACTGTATGTATGTTTACAATTTTCATACCTTTTTCATACATTAGCTATCTTCTGATAGCTTTGATCTTATAGTTTTGATTAGAAATATTACGCAAATATATTTTCTTGAAATTTATTTAGTTACTTTATTCTATTATTTGAAAAAAAAATTAAACCTTTTTTTTTTATATATAAAGTAATAAATCAGAAATATGAATATTTAAATACTAAAATTATTAAAGAATTTAAATGTTCCATTTCAACTGTGTCTGAAAAACTACTATATTTATGAATATATAAATAAATAATGAATGATTTTAAATGTAGAAAGAAAATCTTACAAAAAAGTGAAAAAAGAAAATTGATTATTGGTTATTAGTGTAAAGATTTTCTCTTAAATATTCGTTAATTGAATTTCCTTAAAAGTTTATTGAATTTGGTAGAACGTATTAGTTTGTGTCTTTTAAAATTAACTTTAATTTTACAAATATTAAATAAAAAACATTTCCAGGAAAAAATATTGGAATATATTAAGGAATTTCTAGCTTTGGAATTTTATTTTACAGGAAAGAAATTATTCGAACGCTTATTACTTTATACTATTCATTAATAACATGGATTTTCGATTTGGACCTTTTAAAGTAAAAGTATTATTTCATGCATTCATGTGTAAATGAAAAATGTATTTATGTTTTTTTTATTTCTTTCAGTTAACTTGAAAAGCTTTTTTAAAAACAGAAATTGCTTATTAATCCTGCCTCACAGAAAACAAAATGCGATTTGTATCATTTCAGGACATTTGCATTGATTAAATAATTGAATATAAGTAATATTTTAAAATATGAAAAGTTTTCAATAAAAGATCATTGCGCATCATAATCATTCGCAAATTTTGAATGTTTTATGTTTAATTTGTTTTTTTCTTTATTTTACTTTATTTAAATTCTATGTGTATCTGCAAATTAAACTAAATAAATAAACAATTTTTAAATTTGCAGAATGAAAAACAACAACAACATAAAAAAACTGCGATTTTTTGCTACTGAAGCTCTCTAAATTGTTGTAAAATTTAAAATATAAATATTAATTTAATATTTTTTGGTCTTGAAATAATAGAACTTTTGCTGTTGTAAATAATAGAAAATCATCAAAATTGTAATGCATTTGTATCATTCAAATAGGGGCAATTACAGATCCATGGGGATTTTTTTTTCTAGTGAAGGAAAATTTATTGGAAATGTCCGTCATATTATTAGTTACCCATCACAAAACAGCATTATGGAGGAAACGACGATTATATAACTGTTAGTGGCACTATAGCAATTTAGGATTAATTGATACTGCACTTTTGAGGTAAATTTTGAAGATTTTGAAACTTGTTAAAATTGAATTTCGACCTTTTTAAATAACAGTTGCAGGAATATTTTTACAATAGTAATTTTTTTTTTAGTTACATATTGTTATGCAGTAGTTTTATATAACTTGAATGGAAGTTGCTAAAATAGTAAGACTGACCAAGTAAAGAAAATAAAAATACTCGTCCCAATGATTGGTTCAAAGTTTTTTGTTTGATTTAACGACTATTTTATTTAATGAATAACTAAAATATTGTGATTTAATTTTGATTTTCTTTAACATATTATCCTACACTTAAGTGGGAAAAAGCGAACAAAAAGTTTCAGGCAAAAAAAAGTAAGATAATGTTAGCCACCGACCGACCACTGATCGACGCCGAAACTGACCTCCCTCAGCACTGATCACCTGGCCTTCAATCGCCGTCAGCGCCATCTATTGTATGAAATTCGAACTAAAATAAAAAAAACTCCTGACATTATACATAACCCTCCTGTAAAAAAATTTTAAGTAGCTGTCACCGTTTGCAAGTTATAGAATTCTAAAATCCATCAGTCATTTTGGGACACCCGGTAAATATATACATATACACTAGGGTGGAGCGAAAAAAAATTTTTTTTGAAAATCAAAAACGGGTAGGTGCCAAAAGTTGCCTTTATACTAGTACATCAAGTGTGTGAAATTTTACCGCTGAAAAAAAATGGCTTGAGTCTGCGCTTTTGCTCCAAAATCGAAATTTTGGGTAAAATTTGTCATTTTTTGACATTTTTTCAAAAAAATTAAAAAATTCCTACAGAGCTGGTTAGTATTTAAAAGTGTTGCTTAGACCTTTATATTTATCTGCTTAACATATTTAAACTATAAAACAATATATTTATTCCCTATAGCTGGAGCAAAACAAACAACTTTTAGTAAGAAAACAGCATTACCACTCTATTGGGTCATATAACGAATTATTGTTTTTAATACAGCTCTTGTTTTCAAAACTACCTTGAATATGCGTCGTGGAGGTGGCTAAATTTCCTATACCACCCGGCCTAACTATTCGATCATCTTAGTACAGTGTTTTATTTATACATTGATTTGTGATTTTCTTTATAAAAATTTGGCATGTTTTCGATGCTTCCACCTTGTTTATCTGTTCTTTCCATCCACATGCTGCTGTAACTATCTTCATGTATATTTTTACAGTTTATACAAAAAATGACAAGCAGAGTAATGCACGGGAATATTATTAAAGGGATCTATTCGGCCATCTATTATATTTATCTAACTTACATTCAGTTGATGAATAGTGATTGGAAGTTCTGTTACCACAACATGTTTTCAGTCAATTGTATTTTTTTTACGTAATGATTTGCTTCAAAGATGATTTCAGATATTTCAACTATAAGTATGCCATCATTTATTCTACTTTTGCATTTTTTATATGTTGAGAAGCGAGCTGTTTCATGTGATGGTGATCGTCAGAGAGAATTGCAATGAAAATTTGTTCTCCATGTGTAAAGCAACCGCTGTTGTAAATAACTTTTTCTTTTGCATTAGTTTTATGCCGTTTTCTAAGTGTTTTCGTATCTAGGTAATTTCCTATTAACTTTTAGATCCCCTTTTTATGAGCGGACAACATTTGATGGTGAAATGTCCTGGGCATAAACTTATAATGCTTAGTACTTTATGAGGGAATGTACGGATTCTAATCGACTATAAGTGCTCATTTAAAATTAGGAGAATTTTATTTGTCACTGTGAACCATTTTGCATGGTGCAAGCTTAGAATTGCGTATAATATTGAATCATTCGCTACTTCAACTCCAGTGAATTTCCTCTGCGTCAGTTATTTGAGAAGTCGATATAAAACGTTCTAAGCTACATGGATTCACCGGATCAATTAGGAAAATCTTTGTCTGCGTACTATTCCCTTCCTATTGCAATTTTTTTTTTTTTTTTATAAAATAGAGAATAATGTTGAAAAATTATTTTCTCAAATTGAAAAAAAGATACTCAGAACAGACTAGAAATTTCTGTCGGAGATTGCAAAGCTAATTCATAAGAAAAGCTATTTCTCAGAAAGAATGGGGAATAAGAATTTAGAAAACATCTCCCACAAAAGACAGCTCATAAAGTTAATAAAATTTTCCGCTTTATATAAGCACAGATTGTCAATCAGCGTTTATATGTTCACTCACAAAATGTATAATCCAAGTTTATACCGCGGGATGTTTTATACCAAATGTACTACATACCTAAATAATAGATCTAAAATCTTATTAGAAATTACTAGACTGCGGAACAACACAGGAAACGACATAAAGCATACTAAAACTTCTTTAGAAATATTGTTGTTTTACAACAAGTAGTTTTTGCAAATTTTGTTTGCAATCCTCTGTGACAATCGTTATAATATTAAACAGCTTGCTTCTCAGCATATATTCAATGTAATAGGTTCAATAAATGATGACATTCTAGAAATTAAATTCATACAATCAATTTTTAGGCAAATCATTGCATATAAAATGTAATTGATTGAAAGAATGCTGTGATAACAAAACTTCCAATCATAATGTACTAATTGCACGAAATTTTAATGAAGATAATAGACTGCTGAATAGATTCAATTAAGAACATACCCAATACATTGCTCAGCTTCTCTTCTGTTATACATGGTATAAAAAATATATGTGCAGTAGGTCACACTAGCATGATCCAAATCACCCAAAGTCAGTGAATATAAAGAAGAGATAAATTACTTTGATATATAGAAAACTTATACTCGTCTTCGGGGAAAAAATAACATTCAATACATAAATAAAACACTGGGCCTAGATGATTGGATGGTTGACGGGTGGGATAATGCAACCACCTCTATGAGTTATATACACAGTAGTTTTGAAAGCAACTAGGTAAGAAATGCATTCAAAACAACATTTCGTTGTATGCTCCAATAGAGAGGTTAACGCTGATTCTTCACAAAAAGTTGTCAGATTTGCTCCAATTATACAGACTACAGATATTGTTTTACAGTTAAAATATGTTAAGCAGATAAATATAAACATCTAAGCAACACTTTTAAATGCTAACCAACTCTGTAGGAATTTTTTAATTTTTTTGAAAAATTGTCAAAAAATGACAAATTTTACCCAAAATTTCGATTTTTGGAGCAAAAGCGCAGACTCAAGCCATTTTTTTTCAGCGGTAAAATTTTACACAGTTGATGTACTAGTATAAAGGCAACTTTTGACACCTACCCGTTTTTGATTTTCAAAAAATATTTTTTTTCGCTCCACCCTAATATACACTATATTGCCATTGATTATGGGACACTTACGATTTTAGACATTTTACTAAATATCTAGAAAAATACATGAGGAATCATCTCGAAACTCTTAGTGTTTAAATATAATAATATACGTCATACACCTCCGTGAAGATTTTTTACCGAAACGCTATAGGGGACCGTCAACAAACTAAAAAAGAATGAATATCTTTTGAATAACCCTGTCAAAACTAATGTAGCAAAAGCGCTCAAACTCTAGATTATGATTGAATGCCTTATTGTAATACACTGTGTTCATTTTTATGCAAAGAACATGCACACTCGCAGAGTAATTAAGGTTTTTATAAAAATGCTCCCAAATTTTTCCAAGTTTTTCCATTATAATTTTCAGAGTTCTTAATATAAAATAATATTTTTTTCAGAAAATATGACAAACAACATTGCACACAGTATCCTGTAATCAGAATTAAAAAATATTAAAAATTGTATGAAAAATGAGCAGGTTTACTATATAATTTTTTACTGCGCATGCGTCAAAGATATCAAAATTTTATTTGCATATTATGTTAGCTAAATGTATAGAGCAACTTTTGTAAAAGTCTCAAAATCATAGCTTGAAAATTCTGAAAGTAATCGTCTATAGAAAAAGGACAAAATCCGTTGTTTCCAAAATGAAGCAAAAAAATGAGGGATTTTATCCAAATGCAGTAGTACATCCCATATTGTGTATTCTATATTGACACTAATCAATGAATATATGGATACAACCCCTCTTGTTTTTGCTTCATTTTCAGAATAACGGATTTTCGACTTATTCAATTGACGATTATTGTCAGAATTTTCGAGTTATGATTTTGTGACTTTCACAAAAGTTGCTCTATACATTTAGCTAACATAATATGCAAATGAAATTTTGATATGGTTGACTCATGCGCAGTAAAAAATTATTTAGTAAACTAACTCATTTTGTATACAATTTTCATTATTTTTTAATTCTGATTACAGGGTACTGTGTACAATGTTGTTTGTCATATTTTCTGAAAAAAAAATAATATTTTATATTAAGAACTCTGAAAATTATAAGGAAAAAACTTGGAAAAATTTGAGATCATTTTTATAAAAAACTTAATTACTCTGCGAGTATGCATGCTTTTTGCATAAAAATGAACAAGGTTTATTACAATAAGGCATTCAATCACAATCTAGAGTTTGAGCGCTTTTGCTACATTAGTTTTGACAGGGTTATTCAAAAGATATTCATTCTTTTTTAATTTGTTGACGGTCCCCTTTGGAGTTTCGGGAAAAAATCTTCACGGAGATGTATGACTTATACTATTATATTTATACACTAAGAGTTTCGAGATGATTCCTCATGTATTTTTCTAGATATTTAGTAAAACGTCTAAAATCGCAAGTGTCCCATAATCAATGGCAATATAGTGTATATGTGGTGTGATATTTTTAGGGGTTCCCGCAAAAACACAAGATACGACGAAGCGAAGAATATGACACGAACGAAGTTGGAGTTCGATCAGTCATCAGGAATCCAATTCCATCAAATAGATTGGCAGTCGAAGTCTTTTGGCATATGGAAATAGATTAAATGTGTAGTAATTTAAATAATGAAAATTTCGATGAAAAATCTGAAAGCATTGTTTATTATAGTTCCATTCCAAAGTTATTCCCTAATCAACCCCTAAACTTCATAACTTTTCTAAGCCCATGTCACAAAATCACAAAGAATAAATGGTGTTCAGACCAGAGGCAGTTATCGTAAAATTACGATCATTGCGGTAACAGTTCCACCTTACGATAAGAAGCACGCACCTGCTTAGCATTTTATATGTTAGTGAATTCTCACCCAGTTAAAATTTACTCTCTGTAAATTTTCAGAGAAATTGGCCCCGCCTCCCTGTATGACGCACGTATTAAAACCCAATAAAATTTATTTGAAAGTAGTTATATAACACTTCAAAAATATATACTAGGACTTCCCTCAGAGGGATTAGTCTGAGCGATATTGCTTAGAACAGAGCTTTAATAGTAATATGCTTAAAAAAAAGATTCTATCTTTAATTAATTATGTATTGTTACAAATTGAAATGGCAAAAAATAGCAAAGTGAATAGTTACAATTGCAAAGTAGTACACAAAAATTCCTATACATGGTGAAAAAAATGGGAAATCAAACTATACAAAAAAGTCATGCATGGGTATAAAATTTGAAACACGCAGTACATTAAAAATAATACTTATAATAAAGTATTAAACTATCTTGTATAGGAATTTGAACTCTTTGAAATGATACCAAGAATATACACACCAATTTTAGTACCTAAAAGGGGCGCAAATCATGATGGTTAATGATTCATGAATTCCCTCATTAGAATGAGGGAATTTTTTATATGGCGTGTGTGCCCTTAAATAGTTAGAACAAAATAGTTAATAAACATAATAATATAATGTCTACATCTGTTTTATATGCATGCGATGAGGTTTTCGATAAAAATTTAGGGTATTCTCTCTTTAAAAAATGATACATAAAAATCTCGAAAACGCCTACATAGGAATACAATGTGTCATTTCGAACATTTGTTCCAGATATTCTCAATCTGATTTAAATGGGTAGTTCATGCTAGCCACTATATACGCCGTTTTGTTTTCTTTTCAAACTCATTCTCATGAAATTGAGCTGTATTTCGCTTTAGAATGCATAAAATAAAACGATTTGCAATCATGAATGTGGTAGAGAGTTTACAGAGGTATACGCCATATACCTTCTGGATTTTTTAAGAACCACTGTATACCTCCTCTTTCTCAAAAAGCTGCAATATATACATTCTAGGGTATATTCTCTAAACTTGAGCGTATACTCTCTGATTAGGGCGTATATTCTGTTTTTTACAATTATTTCATTGTTGACAATGTCTATACTATAAAGTACGGACGAAATCTGAATATCTCGTCTGCATAAGCTTTCAGCCGTCAAGAGACATTACAAGCGATTTACAAATCTGAACATATTTTTTCAGTATAACATGCAAGCTCAAATACGCCAACGTGAACTCGATTATGCAGTTTTACCCGAAAAAGTTATTATTTAAAAGATCTGCTAGTGAAAACGAGAAAATGACTCTAATTTAAATCCCTAGATTAGTAAAGCTTAAAAGTCAATATTTCTCCCCCCCCCCATGCTAATTTGTAATGGTATTCTTTTGTGGTGACGTGTAAATGAAAATAAATAATTTTTGCGCGGCATGTTTGGCAATATATATATTCTAGTGCTCTTCATAAATGCATATTGTTTCATTATGTTTCTACGGGTTTAACATCATTAAAAAGTACTTGGAAATATTTCATCCCATCAGCCGTAATGTAGCGGAATACTTTTGACTGTCCCTGTATTCGAACTATTTATCTGATTTTATTAAAATTTGCAATGACTCAACAAAATTCGGCAACAAATAGATATTTAAAATTTCAAACTATTCGGTTGGATAGTTTTTGCGCTGTTATATGCGAACAAATAGACGGACGGATCAGACGACGATTATAGGTACTAAATACTCATATTAGTTAGGGACACGCCTAAAAAGAAGTTAAATGTAAAAGCATATGCAAAAATTGAAAACGCATTTCCAGAAATTACAGCTCAAAGACAGTATTGTAACCGATTTCTTTTGTGTGTCCCTGTAATTGGATTAAAAATGCTATAAATGTCTTGTTATAACGTAATCGTAATGAAATTCAATGGTTTATATATGTTTCACACATTTCTAATAGCGCAATTTCATTAATATACTCTGCAAAGGATTTCCCCCAATGGACCATAATGTAATGAAATTCTTCCGGGTACCCCTGTAGATACAATATTAATCTCACATACTTCATATACATTACCAAACATTCCTAGAGGACCCTAAATAATGTTTACCGATTGCGTATAAATCGGTGTATAATTATGGATGCTAGGGCGTGGACAGACGGATAGAAAAACCGAATGCATAAACACTGTTCAGCTTTGTTGGAAAGTGTAAAAAAAGCAATTTCACAAGCTGAAGATCGCAACCACATCAATTCATTTAATGCCAAAAAAGTAAAAAAAAAAAGCTCGCCAAAAAATTTAGAACAGGATATGATACACATTTTTATATAATTAGAGCCAAACTATCGTTATTTACATTGCATGGTAACCCGTTTTTTGTTCTTTGTTTATTAATAAATTGTTTATTTATTTTTTCTATATTCATTTAATATAGATTTAATCGTGTTTTTTTAATTGTTACTTCCTGTTTAAAATAATAGAAATTAATTTAAAAGTGATTTTCGCCAAAATTGCGGCAAACCCTATGCGTATATGATATCTCTGCATTAATTTCATGGTACTTTTCCAATACCTTCACCTTGGCGTTTTTATAAATCATGGTCCAGTTTGGGCTTCAGAAATTAAGATTTAAAACCTGATGATCGTTTATGTTTATTTTTACTCATAAATGTGGCACAGATATCATATTTATGAGTAAAAATATAAGCTACACGTTAGCGCGATTTTTTTCCCTACCAAATTGGTGAAAACGTTATTTTTGAATATTGCTATAAGTATTTTACGATTTACGATTTATTGTGATATTTATACTTTTTTATTACATTTATTATTATGTTTATTATTTATAACTATTTATTCATCGCTTCAACTATTGTTTCGTTTTTTTTCTTTTTCTTTTGGTATTACTTGATTATCGCACCGACCAAAAAAGTATCGCCAAGCAATAAGATAAAATGCAAATAATGAATGATCTTGAATATCGTATTAAATACGATACATGTGTTTAGAACATCATCAAGTGATTTTTTATCACACTTTGTATTTGTATAAATATTTCACTAATTTATCTCTTCTTTCGTTATTTAAAAAAAAAATGCCAATATGTATAATTTGGCGAAATTGATCAACGAGCAAACCAAGTTGCACCAATATTTTAATTTAGCACGTGTTTTATTTAAACACGGCAGAATTGTTTCCAAATTGCATGTGCGAAATATAAAAGATACTAATTGCGGTTATAAAGTGCTATTATAAAGAATGTCGCAAAATCTCGAGTACAACATACTGAGAATTAAGGCTTTTTTCCCTTTTAAATTAACAACAACAGTAAAAAAATTTTCCAGTTTGTTTCTTGAGTTTAAGTATAATTTATTGTTCGTAAAAATTGTTTGAGTATTTTCCTTGCTCCAAGTGCTTAAATTTGGGAATCTCACGAAAACATCCAGCCTGTGAAAAGTGACGCACACCAAATTTCTGTGACGTATGCAAATAAATTGTGCTTTTTAATCAGTTTTTTAATTATAAATTTTAAACTATTTGGAACTATGTTTTGAAAGTAGGTGCATTCAGTAGGTTACTATCATAGGTACCGTTTTGTACAATGAGAATCGCAATCCGACAAGTACTTTTTCAAATTTGCTTGACGAAAGAATTTTTTTTTTACTTTTAACATTGTTACGTACTATGTGTATAAGACTTCGCTTCGCTCAGACAATTACTATTTACTCCATGTACTGATTCGGTTATCTATGAAAATTTCCAGCCGGTGAAAAATGATGCACACCAAATTTCTGTGACGTATGCAAATAAATTGTGCTTTTTTATCAGTTTTTTAAATATAACTTTTAAACTATTTGGAACTAATTTTTCGTAGATGCTGCATTCACCAGATTACCTTCATAGGTACCTATTGGTACAAACAGAATCAAAATCCGGCAAGTACTTTTTGAGATTTCCTTGACGAAAGAATTTTTTCCACTTTTAATATCGTTACGTACTCTGAGTATAAGACTTCGCTATGCTCAGACAATTAATATCGTTACGTACTCTGAGTATAAAACTTCGCTATGCTCAGACAATTAAAATATTTAATTGCTAAAAGGACGTCAAATACTAATAAAATACATTAAAAGATCTTATAATTTTTACATGCTTCGATTGAATTTACTCAATCATTATCAGAAAAACAAAATATACAAAAAAACACAAAGATTCGCGTTTGTAATGACCGAAAGGTGGCGTTGTATAGACCTGATAATCGTTTGTTTACGTAGTTCTTGCTGTTTGTTCCATGCTGTAGCACAGCGAAACCCGTTTAAAGAGCTATTTAAAGTGCAGTTTTTTATCTTTTATATTTAATTATGGGAGATAAATTACAAATATCGACAATTTTAGAATTTCTAGAAGCTGGAAAATCTAGTAATTGCTTTAGAGAAGCTGAAGCAATTATTGATTAGTAATGTGCGGCATTAAAGAATGCAAAGAAGAAGAAATATAGATTGTAGGCTCGTGTTTACAAACAAGCCAAACAAAAGGAAATCCCCATATTATTTCAGATTTGCTAGTAAAGGAAAATAAAAATTTGAAAAAAAAAAAAAAAAAAAAATTCATGCAATTTCAGCGAATCATGCAAGCATTTGTTGCTGTGATGTTATTTTGCCATGAGTAAGTCAAATGTACTTTTTTATATTATAGATCTAAACTTTGTGTATAAAATTTTGTTTTTAGATAATTTTAATACAAAGAACCCAACGTTGCATGCGTTATAGAACGGTTTATTTATTTATTTATTTATTTATTATAGAACTGTTTATTTATTTATCGGCCTTTTAAACACTGATTTCAGCGGAAGATGCTCACGGTATCAGTTCTATTTCCTTTCAGACTTTGTCCGCGAGAGGGCGTCTATTTCATTTCAAACGCGAATAGAAAATGACAATAAACTTTTTCAAATGAAATTTAAAAATAAATAAAAATCACGCGCGTGATATTTTAATTATGTTTCACGTTGCTTAATTTTAATTTTCAAATTATTTAGCAATTCAATTCAAATATTTGGTATTTGAAATGACAAGGAGTCATTGCAGACCATTGAGCTTCTGACGTAAATTTCAATAGACTCTCTAATAAAAAGTTGCAAATAAAAATCTGACCTACATATTAATCTACTTTCATTAAACAAAATATCTATGTTTTCTATTTTATTTAGCCTTGATAATGCGGTTTTACCTCTATTAAATTTTATGTCTGCAATGTTTTCCTTACATCTCACTTTGAATTTTCTCTGACAAGGAAGGTCTCCATTGGGGACATACTCAGAATTTTTTTGAAAAAAATACGAATTAAACTACTCATGTAGGTAATAAAGGATCAGTGAAAATTAGCGGCGGAATTACATTATTAGATATGTAAAAAAATAAAATAGTTTGGAATAATTGGCGTGAAAAGCTGAAAGCGACGCGGGATTTGGCGAGCAGTGTATTTCCTCGCCAAAAGCAGACGATTTTAACGAATCTGAAAATTGATTTTAATTGACTTCACTGTTAAAAATCTGCAGCATTTACTGCAACGTCACTCAACTACTTTTATAGAATATCTCTCTTCTGACCAATGAGAATGCTCCATAGCACGGTGATCTGACCGTGTCATACACTGTTAAAAATCTGCTGCATTTTGTTGCAACGCACTCCACCGCTTGTATATAATATCTCTATTCCAACCAATGAGAAAGCTCCATTTCACGGCCAAGTAACCGTTTTCTATACAAGCAAAGGAGTGCGTTGCAACAAAATGCAACATATTTTTAACAGTGTATTCTTCAATTTGGAACAATTTTAATCAATTTAAATTGTGTTTTAAATGATAAAATATATTAATTTCATTTTGTTATAAGTACATATAATCGTATATGACAAAATTACACTTAAAGTAAAGTAAAAATGCAAAACTAAAATTACCTAAACTAAGCTTATTTAAATAAATTGAACATAGAAAATTTTTTCTTTAAAAATTATTCGAAGCGTAAAAGCGTATTTTTCAAAATTTCGTTTTTTCGCCAACCGGAGATAAATCGCCAAATAAACGAAATTTTTATTATTTTTTTACGGACGTTATAAGGAGGTTCCGCTGAAATATTTTTTATAAACATATATAACTATATGAGAAGAACATCCTGTAATTTTTTCAGATATTTCTCAGTATGCCCATATGGAGACCTTCCTTGTGAGTCATGCCAATATAATAATTCCTATATTCACCTTTTAAAGATAGATATTTTAGGTAGATAATTATGTATTTAAACTGTTAGGGTTCAGGGGAAGCGGAACTTCAGTTCCTCAATTTCGATAACTAGTCACAATACTAAAAGATTAAACTCATAAATATACTCACAGCTACGGCACTGGACTTAGTCGGGGCACTACCAACCAACTTCTCACTCAAACTTCAGCTAAACTGCTAGATAAAATCTTTATTAGACAGCCCGTGGCTGGAAAACACTCTTTTTTGTTTGAAATACTCAACGTGACTAAACTATCTCTTACCAACGGCAATCTCCTTGAATAGCTCCGCTCTAAATAAACTAAGTCAGCGATGCTGCTAGCTATCTCACTTCAAAGCTCCTCGCTAATCCACTGGAGGCTAATAATAACTTGCTATAACTCAATCCAATTCAATTCACTGTTTGTCGGCTTACACCGCTTCACTTAGCTGGCTTGCGGCGCTACTCACACCTAGCTGGCTTGCGCCGCTATACATCACCACACTCAAACTCAAATCTTTTATATGCTGCAAACTGAGATATTATAAATTTACATATTACTTCTAACCGCGACATAACTGTAGATCCGAGGAAGACACACACGCTCTACAAAGTGAAAGTAAAACAGATGATAGATGTCGACACGCTACACATGTTAAATCATTGACGTCACGATCTCAAAAATGCTAGAGTGCCTTTATGCAAAGGTCATATAAATTCTTATAAATTATCTACCTTTAGATTCCTAACTAACAGAGCTTTTCGAATTTGTTCCACTGAAAATTTAAATGATGAATTAGATAAAATTAAAACAATAGCTATTAATAACGGAAATCAAGTTAAAATACTCAATAAATTAATTAAAAAGTTTATTAACAAAATGAAAAGTGCAGTTTCTGAAAATAAAACCAATAATGAAAATAGCATGAAAAGGGTTGTTATAAATTATTATCCAAATTTCTTCGAATCCGCCAAAACACAATTTAAAAAGTTTGATTTAAATTTAATTGGTAGACCCCCTCCAAAATTAAAATCATTTTTAACCACTAGAATTGACCCAATTTATAAATTTGACCTATCAGGTGTTTATATTATTCCATTTCTTAAAGAAGGTGGATATAGGACTTATTATATTGGCATGACTCAGAGAAAAATCAAAGTGAGATGTAATAAAAACATTGCAGACATAAAATTTAATAGAGGTAAAACCGCATTACCAAGGCTAAGTAAAATAGAAAACATAAATATTTTGTTTAATGAAAGTAGATTAATTTATAGGTCAAATTTTTATTTGCAACTTTTTATTTGGGAGTCTATTGAAATTTAGGTCAGAAGCTCAATGGTCTGCAATGACTCCTTGTCATTTCAAATACCAAATATTTGGATTGAATTGATAGATAATTTGAAAATTAAAACTAGTCGTTGGGAGCCACCGTAATACTTACCCATCATGGATATGTATATGAAAATAAAACATGTGAAAACTATTTATACAATGCATTGCAATTCATAAACAAAATTTAAATATTGTTAATATACATAGTAATACTATATTAAAGAACTGCTGATGTACCATTTTCGACAAAATATATAAAACGTCAAACTACTCAAGTAGTACCGAACTGCGTAAAAGAAACATCCTTATAACTCCAAAAATAATAATTCTATTAACTAACAATTAACGGCGTCGGATTAAGCGTCTCATTTCCAATTAAAATATACTTCTGAATTGAAATTTGAATGAAATACAGGGTCATGAAAAATCGAAGAATGTGGAAAACAAGATTACAAATATCTCGGCAACTAATGATCCGATCGACTTCGTTCTATATGCAAAATGTGTGTCATTTTATTGCCTTTTACGTCCATTCCTTAGAACAAAAAAAAATCGCAAATTTTTATATACCTTTCATCAGAACGAATTTTTCGAGAGTACGAAAAAAATAGTTCCGGGTAATCGAGGTTGCTGATATTAAATAGGCTTCGTCCCATTCTTACATACTAACTACATACAAAATTTCAAGTCTCTATCTCAATTTGTTCGGGAGATAGAGCGTTTACAGACAGACAGACGGCAAAATTTTTTTTCTAAAAATATGTTTTTCGGAATGTCTACTATCTAAAACGTGTAAATCCGTCAAAAATTTTTTTTTCGATTTTCAAAACGATTGCAAGACTTACCCTATACTACGTATGATGGGTAAGTAATTAAGCAACGTGAAACATAATTAAAAAATAACGCACGTGATTTTTATTTATTACTTACCCATCATACGTAGTATAGGGTAAGTCTTGCAATCGTTTTGAAAATCGAAAAATTCTTTTGACGGATTTACACGTTTTAGATAGTGAAGATTCCGAAAAACATATTTTTAGAAAAAAAAATTTGCCGTCCGTCCGTCTGTCTGTCTGTCTGTCTGTCTGTCTGTCTCTAAACGCTCTATCTCCCGAACAAATTGAGGTAGAGACTTGAAATTTTGTATGTAGTTAGTATGTAAGAATGGGACGAAGCCTATTTAATATCAGCAACCTCGATTATCCGGAACTATTTTTTTCGGACCCTCGAAAAATTCGTTCTGATGAAAGGTATATAAAAATTTTCGAATTTTTTTGTTTTAAGGAATGGACGTAAAAGGCAATAAAATAACACACATTTTGCATATAGAACAAAGTCGATCGGATTATTAGTTGCCGAGATATTTGTAATCCTGTTTTCCACATTCTTCGATTTTTCATGAGCCTGTATTTCATTCAAATTTCAATTCAGAGTTATATTTTAATTGGAAATGAGACGCTTAATCAGACACAGTTAATTGTTAGTTATAATAATTATTATTTTTGGAGTTATAAGGATGTTTCTTTTACGCAGTTCGGTACTACTTGAGTAGTTTGGCGTTTTATATAATTTGTCGAAATTGGTAATCAGCAGTTCTTTAATAAAGCATTACTATGTATATTAACAATATTTAAATTTTGTTTTGGAATTGCAATACATTGTATAAATAGTTTTCACATGTTTTATTTTCATATACATATCCATGATGGGTAAGTATTACGGTGGCCCCCAACGACTAGTTTTTAAATATCATTTGTAACAGTTTATTGTCATCTTCCATCTTTGTGTTTATTTGTATATTTTGTTTTTCTGATGATGATTGAGTAAATTCAATCGAAACATGTAAAATTATTAAGATCTTTTAATGTGTTTTACTTACCCATCATACGTAGTATAGGGTAAGTCTTGCAATCGTTTTGAAAATCAAAAAAATTTTTTTAACGGATTTACACGTTTCAGATACTGGAGATTCCGAAAAACATATTTTTAGAAAAAAAAATTGCCGTCCGTCCATCTGTGTGTCTGTCTGTCTGTCTGTCTGTCTGTAACCGCTCTATCTCCCGAACAAATTGAGATAGAGACTTGAAATTTTGTATGTACTTAGTATGTAAGAATGGGACGAAGCCTATTTAATATCAGTAACCTCGACGATCCGGAACTATTTTTTTCGGATTCTTGAAAAATTCGTTCTGATGAAAGTTATATAAAAATTTTCGATTTTTTTAATTTTAAGGAGTGTGCATAAGAGACAATAAAATAACACAAATTTAGTATAAAGAACGAAGTCGATCGGATTATTAGTTGGCGAGATACCTGTAATCCTGTTTTCCACATTCTTCGATTTTTCATGACCCTGTATTTTATTCAAATTTCAATACAAAGATATATTTTAATTGGAAATGAGACGCTTAATTCGATGCAGTAAATTGTTAGTTTATATGATTATTATTTTTAGAGTTAGAAGGATGTTTCTTTTACGCAATCTAGCACTACTTGTGTATTTTGGCGTTCTGTATTATTTGTCGAAATGGGTTCCTCAGCCATTCATTATAGAGCATTACTATGTATATTAAAAGTATTTAAATGCATGTTTAAGTTTTGTTTTGGAATTGCAATGCATGTTATAAATAGTTTACACGTGTTTTATTTTCATATTTTATATTATGCATATTAATGATGGGTAAGTGTTACGGTGGCCTCCAACGACTAGTTATTAGTATTTGACGTCCTTTATAGCAATTAAATATTTTAATATATATTTTTGAAATGTTTTTAATGGACTTATAAGAAAACTTAATGTTGTATAACACTTCTAGCATTTCCATTGGATCAGGGTTAGTTATCATCACTCTTTCCTAAACGGCGAAATATGCAAGAATAAACAGTCCCATGCGGATAATTGATTTCAGCCAGCAGACGATAATTCAATGAATAAAACAAAATTAAAGCTTTTGATAAATTTTTTATTCTAAAAAAGAGAAATGGATGAATGGAATGATTTTAATATTTCGCAATGAGATATTGACATTTAAGTAATAAATTTTAGTTCTTTTTTAAGAAAATAAATAATTGATTATGCTGAATTAAAGAAAAAAAAAGAAAAGGAACTTTAGCAGATAAAATTATTAATATATTATGGAAACTAAGAATGAAAGTATGTTCTTATAAGACTTTAGAAGGAAATTGAAACAAGAAAATGGCGATTTTTTTTTTTTTTTTTTTTTTACGTATATACATAAATTATCAAAATAATTAACCTTGCAGGAACTACCACACACTTCTCACAAAACAAAAACTCCTTTAAAAGCTAAATTTTTAGCAACTCCGTATATGATACAGCGATTCGTATCTATTGGCAACGTGTATTTTAAAATTCCAAAGATGAATATAAAATGTAAAAGATGCATATATTTCAGATGAAAAGTCCCCTTCAGCAATTTCTTCTAAAAAGGAGAATAGTATGCGAATATTTTTGTGCAGCCCACTACATGGAGTATAAAATTTATATATAAAGAGCAATATACAAAAAAGTAATTAAATTTAAAAAGCATACCGAATTTTAAAACGTACTCTCCAGCAATTAAAATATTGTCAAAGCACTTTTACGTTACTATTTTTAATTCGTTTTTTAAAGCGTAGTAAATGACTTTGGAAATATATTCATCGTACTTTAAAGATGCATTTTTACGATTATGAACATTATTATTTTTTAATTAAAAAAACTGCCATAAGAGGAAAAGTACTCTTGTGACCAGAGACTGACAAAAGTTGAACATTTTTAGGCGCCAGAAGAAAATTCTTGGAAGCCGACTTGAAGAATTATTTCTCTGAAATTAACGCATCCATTGCAAAATGCAACACTGGCTACTCACAATCGTAATTTAGCATTTAGGAGTGATACGTGACATTTTATAATGAACAAACTAACTATTCAATAAAAAAATTCAAACCGAGCAAAAATTTTAAGATGGTACATTTTTACATTGTAAAAATAAAATAGAAGCAAATTACGAAATTAAACATTAAAATATAGTAGATATATTAATATCCTTAATTCCCAACAAGGAGTTGTATAGTACATACATTCACAATGCAATTGAGATTTATATTTGAAACACAATTGGCAATTGATTATTCAGGAATGAAAATCTTCAAAAATGGTCTATTTAAATTTATAAACAATAAATGTTCTTACTATTTTCTTTTAAGTTTGAACGGAGTTTACTTTTGATAATATTCATTTTGCTAAAACCTCTTTCAAAAGATTAATTTAAAATATTTCTATTAAAACTAAATATTTTTTCTCTGGAATTTTTTTGGTTAATGAAGAAATATAAATTAATGGTAGGTAAAAAAAGTTAAGAGCAAAGGGGAATTATTTGATCGCCTAGGATTTTTTTTTTTTTTTTTTTGCCGGACATAGCTTATTACGAATGTTACATAGGTTAGAAAAAATAGCTTGCTACATTAGATATTAAATTTGTAGAACATTTTCCCAATTTGCACATGGGTCGTTGAATTTTTCAAGTGCTTCATGTTACAACCTGCTTTTGAAAGAAAAATGTGTCCATTTATACAGTATTTATATTGTTCTCAATCTTTTAAATCAATTAAAACTTTGCTCTATCATTTTACTTCAAATTAAACAGAAAACGCTTGTAAGACTTTACAATTTTAAAACATCTTTACATAAATGCATAAATTTCCAGGCATTATGTTCAGTGACAAAGTATCGAATGCCATTTTGCAAAATCTGGGATACATAATTCATTAAAATTGTTAGTTCTATTTGAAATCTATGTTGGAGCTATTTAACCCGAAAAATAGTTTTAAAAACGTAATCTAACGACAAAATCTTTAAGTTTTTAACGGAATATAAAACGCTACAGTAAGGAGCTAAAACGAAAGTCATCATCAAATGAAAGTTATTTAAATGTAAAAGGGCCAATTATGGACTTTAAAAGAATTTTAAATTTTAAAAAAAAGAGCAAATTTTAAACGGAGTTCCAATTTTGTTCGCATTCAAAATTTTCAAAAAATAAAAATAATTGCATTAATAAGTAAGATCAATATCGTTGTGAAAAAAATATATATATATGCTCTTTAAACTAAGCAGCTGACTTCCTTTCAAAATTTATTTCCTTTTAATGGTTCGCTTAAAAAAATGTTATATATATATTTTTTAATTTAACTAAAATATCTGGGTTTTTGATAAATTATTTAATAAAATCATACTATTTTTTGCGTGGGGGGGGGGGTCGATTAAACTCAAGAATTGTTTAAAAATTCTATATCAAGACAGCAAACTCAATATGATTGTTGAATATTTATCATCTTCACTATCATCCAATCCAAATACACTCACTTCCAAAAGTTAAGCACGGAGAGTAAAATGCTAATTTCCTGAAACCAATTAGAATTGAAGAGGATGCAAATCGCTGCAGAGGTAGATGGAGGTATGCAAATATATATTAGGTAACAGCCAATAATGCTTTCATGTCAAGAAATATGCAAAAAGGGCAGTTTTATAAGAAGCCAGCTTTATGAAGGGTTACAGAAGTTGATTGTAAGTGCTTATAGAAGGTGTTTAAAACTTTCGTATAATTTGTTTTGAGAACAGATGTGTTTCTATGATTTCCAGAAGACGAATGGAAGATTCTGAGGGCTGGCGTGCTGTGGGGCGCATTGAAGCAGGACAGTCGATCACACATGTTGCTTTTTTCTTCGGCGTTCATCATTCTGCAATTTCACGTTTATGGAAACAATTCCAAACCACACAGATTGTTGTCCGAAGGTTCGTAGTCGGTCGCCCAAGGGTTGCAACGCCCGCGGAATATCGATATGTTGCTATTGTAGCCAAGCGGAATCGCGGAGTGACCTCCACCGGTGTCACATCGATGGTTGCAACATCCATTGGTAAGGCAATATCTGCGGCTACTGTACTCCGAAGATTACATATGAGTAGACTGTACGCTTGGGTACCTCGAGTTTGTATTCCTCTATCAGTCCAATCAAGAGGGGCCCGATTAAAGTAGTGCCGGGAACATATCAATTGAACTGTGTCTGACTGGGGCAATGTCATGTTTGCTGATGAGTCAAGATTTGCTCTGCAGCCAGATGACATGCGTATAAGGACGTGGCGTGAACAAGGAACACGCAATCAGCCCCAAAACATCACCGAACATAACGCATTCCCAGGCGAAAGCATTATGGTGTGGACAGGGATTTCATTAGGATACCGCGTCGACCTACACATCTTTAAACTAGGTTTTGCGACGCTGTCTGGTATCAAGATGAAGTCCTAGAACCCATTGTGAGACTGTACGCTGCTGCAGTTGGCCCCTACTTTTGTTTTAATGGACGATGATGCACGTCCCCACAGAGCTGGCATCGTCGATGACTACCTGGAGAGTGAAGGGATCGCGTGTATGGCTTGGCCAGCATATTTGCCCGACCTTAATCCCATTGAATATTTTTGGCATGCTCTCGGCCGTACTGTATGTTTACGTTTCCCACCTCCAGCCACTCTTATTGAGCTAAAAAATACTCTACAAGAAGAATGGCTATTGCTTAATTCTGCGGTGGTTGAGCACCTGATTGAAAGCATGGTCACAAGGTGTAAACTTTGTATACAGATGAGGGGGGATCACATACCCTATTAATGTCTTTTTTTCATTTTATACTATTTACTTTCACTTTAAACATAATTCTGATTAAGTCTTCTATATGCCATTATCTGATAACTTATAAAAATTTAATATTGTTTTCATTTCTGTACATAACACTGGTCAACAGCCAAAAAATGGCCTAACTTATTCCAGCTGATATATGTTCATTTTCATACCCTGAATCCAAAACCCAAAACGGTTTCGCTCTATCAGATCAATTTTTATGCAAATGTCCATGTTAGACTAAGTGATTTCCGGCATAAATGCCTATACTTCATTGCAGTACTTGTGTGTGTTGCATTCCGAGAAGTCATATTTCGTTGCCCTGGATTACTAATGATAGATTTTTCTTTCATTACAGGATCTATGTGAAGTAAATGGCGTCTTCAAAAAGATGGAAGCCGGATGTATTTTGCTATATCTGTGGCGAATATACCCTTGTACCAAACAGGAAGCCAATCACCAGTTTTATAAAGCGCACCTACCTTGCTTTCTTCCAAATGGCACTAGGTGACCAAGATAATGGTTGGGCACCACATATAGTGTGCAAGAAATGCACCGAGTACCTTCGTGCGTGGACCAAAGGCCAGAAGCCGGCTCTGAAATTTGGAATTCCTATGGTCTGGAAGGAGCCTACCAACCATGTCACAAATTGTTACTTCTGCGCAGTAGATCTGAATGGTATAAACAGAAACAACCGGAGTACCCTGGTATATTCAGATCTGCAGTCAGCACGTCGTCCTGTAGCCCATTCTGAAGCCATTCCTGTTCCCGTGTTTAAAGAACTTCCGGACATTGACGAAAAATCATCCTCCCCCATCAGGGTTGCTGCTGATGACGACGACTATGTGGTTCCAGAATGTAATACTCTAGTTCCGTTCACACAAATGGAGCTAAATGATCTCCTTCGCCATCTTAACCTCTCCAAGTCATCTGCCGAACTATTGGCATCCAGATTAAAGGAAAAAAACTGTCTTACTGAGAGTGTTCGCATCACCTTCTACTGCAACAGACATCAAGACTTCCTATAATATTTCTGTGAAGAGCTTGACCTGGTATACTGTAATTATATCGCACGGCTGCTGTACACGCTGAGAGTGGCAAAAAACGACCCCGAACATTGGCGGCTGTTTATCGACAGCAGTAAGCGCTCACTAAAATGTGTTTTGCTACACAATGGCAACCAGTTTTCCTCTGTACCACTAGCTCATTCAACTACATTGAAAGAGAAGTATGAATCAGTGAAGTATGCTCTGGAGAAAATTCATTATGATGACCATCAGTGGTACATTTGTGTGGATTTGAAAATGGTGAACATGTTGTTGGGACAACAATCAGGGTTTACAAAGTACCCCTGTTTCATCTGCATGTGGGACATTAGGGACAGAGCTCATCATTACACAATCAAGGACTGGCCTCTTAGGGAGGACCTGGTGCCCTGCAGAGCGAACATCATCAATACTCCACTTGTGAACAGAGAGAAGGTCATATTTCCTCCATTGCACATTAAGCTGGGGTTGATGAAGCAATTCACCAAAGCTCTCGACAAAAAATGGTGACTGCTTCATGTTCTTGTGCCAGGTTTTTCCCAGATTGAGCATTAAAAAGCTGAAAGCTGGCATCTTTGATGGTCCACAGATCCGTCAGCTAATGAGAGATACGTAATTCGAAACACATATGAGTGAAGTGGAACTGGAAGCATGGAAGGCTTTTGTTCTAGTTGTGAAAAACTTTCTCGGCAACACGAAGACCACTAACTACGTTGAACTGGTGAACAATATGATAACAGCATTCAGAAACCTCGGATGTAACATGAGCGTCAAAATGCATTACCTATTCTCGCATTTGGATCGCTTTCCTAACAACCTGGGCTCCATGAGGGATGAACAGGGAGAGCATTTTCATCAGGAGATCAAGGAGATGAAAAACAGATACCAAGGTCGCTGGGATGCAGTAATGATGGCGGATTACTGTTGGAATCTCCATAGAGACATTCCTGCTGCCGTCCATGCACGGACCTCAACGAAGAGGAAATTCCTACCATAGGTGTTGCACAATGACGTAACAGTGAACTAACCAAATGTTTTCCTGTCTATTTGTTGTTAATTAACTATGTAATTAACTAAACATGTTTTCTGTTAACATACGTACATTTTTTTCGGTTCAGTTAATTACACTTCTGTAGTATATATTTGTTTTTTTTTTCAATTCAACTTCACAGCAAAACCTTACCTGATGTACGGAAACGGATACCATATTCGGGTTTCTGGAGGTTGAAATATCTTAAATTCATTAAAACATGTTAGACCATTAAAAAAAATTTTTTTGTTGTCCTGTGAATTATTGATTTTGTTTTATGCATAAATATATATGCTAATTTGCTGTCGAATTTTGTGTTAATCAAAGCAGTAATTGTTGTTGTTGTTTTTTTCATTTTAAATCTTCGTGCTTAATTTTTGAAAGTGAGTGTAATATAGCATCAATTTCTTGTCAGAAAAAAGTTCTTTTTATCTTAGGAATTATATTAATTTGAATTACAATAGCAGTTAAAATTGAATAAAATGGATAAATTATCTCCAAAAGCAACGACATTTTTCTTTTAATGTAAAAGGCTATTAAGTAAAAAAAAAAGACTTTTTGTCTGAATAGAATCAATTATACTGTTAAAAGACTTAAATATAATATCGTAATTAACAATCCATCACTGTCACAACCAACAGAAGATTAAACCCAACACCAACTAAAATTAGAAAAAAATGTATAGTTCATTAGTAGATTACTGAAAAGATTTAGTAAACTACTGAAAATATTTAGTTAAATATTAAAAAAGACTGTATTCAATAAACTTTGGAAAAGACTTATTTATTAAACTATTGAAAGGATTTTAGTGGGTTATCTAATTACATCCCGTGTGCAATTTTATGATTAAACCTTTAACGATCATAGCATTTTCATTGCTAAGATGTCGAAATAAATGAATGACACCGGTAATTAAGAACAAATATATTTCTAAATAAGAAAACGTGATTTTTCACATGCAAAATAAAAGGGATATTTTTCGATAAAAATACCGGTGTCAGTGTTGCATATCGGAATTAAAATTTTGTGGTTTCGTGGCGAAACCAAAGAACGTTAAAGGGTTAAGTAACGCGAGTGGTCTAATTTTTTTTCTTTGTGTATTGTAGACTAAGAAAAGCGATGGTGGACATCCGGGACCCACGACTGGGGAGCGGGAGAGGAAGGAAAAAAGTTGTAAGGGACAAGAAAAAAAAATCCTTTTTACAATAAAAAAAGAAAAAATATGTATAAACATTAATGTTTGAAACTTGTATAGAATAAAAGAAACATTTGTGGACATCTAGGAACCGAGACTGGGGAGGGGGAGGGGAAGGGAGGGAAAAGGGTTGAAAGGGACATGAAAAAAATCCTTTTTACATTAAAAAAGAAAAAGTATGTATAAACATAAATGTTTGAAAATTATATAGAATACTTGTATAAAAAGAAACAATTGTGGACATCCGGGACCCGCGACTGGGGAGGTGGAGGGGAGTGGCAATTTTGGAAAGAAGTTCATTTTTCTGGCAAGAAAGAAATTCCTTTTACAATAAAAAATAAACAATATGTATAAATATTAACGTTTACAACTTATATAGAATGAAAGAAACATTTTTGGACATCCGGAACCCGCGACTGGGGAGGGAATGGGGAAGGAAAAGGGTGTCGTTGAAAGAGACAAGAAAAAAAATCCTTTTTACAATAAAAAAGAAAAAGTATGTATAAATATTCATGTTTAAAATTTATATCGAATAAAAGAAGCATTTGTGGATATCCGAAACCCAAGACTGGAGAGGGGGAGGGAGGAGAAATGGTTAAAAGGGACAAAGAAAAAAAATATTTTTACAATAAAAAAGAAAAAAATGTGTATAAATATTAATATTTAAACATTTTATAGAATGGAAGAAACACTTGTGAACATCCGGCACCCACGACTGGGGTATGGGAGGGGAGGGAAAAAGGTTAAAAGGGACAAGGTAAAATAATTTCCATTAAAAAAACATATACATACATAATATTAATGTTTAAATTTTTATAGAATGAAAAAAGCAATAGTGGACATTCGGGACTCACGATTGGGGAGGGGAAAGGACTAAAAAGGGCAAGAACACAAATATTTCTATAGTTATTAGTCAATAGTTATTAGTGTTTAAAACCTTTGTAGAATGAAAAAATCATTTGTGGAGATCCAAGACCCATGACTGAGAGGGGTTAAAGGGGCCAAGGGATACAAATTCCATTTAATACATATCTATCTATATATATATATATAATACCATTAAAAGTAGACAATATTCACCGATTGATTTTTTCAATAAACCATATCGAAACATGAGAAAAATTTAAGTATATATATATATATATATATATATATAAATATATATATATAGATAGATAGATAGATAGATAGATAGATAGATAGATAGATAGATAGATATGCTGTAATACTAATGTTTAAAACTTTTTTAGATTGAGATAAGCTTTAGTGAACTTCCGAGACCCACGAGTAGAGAGGAGGAAGGCAAAGGAAAGGGTTGAAAGGAGCAAGAAAAAATGATCCGTTAAAAAAATTATACATAAATATTAATGTTTAAAACTTATATTAAATGAGAAAAGCAATGATGGACATCCCGGACCGGTCACTCCGGAGAGTTAGAATACGGTAAAAGAGTTAAAAGGGGCATAAAAAGCAAAATTCTGTTTCAAATTATCTATCTGTCTATCTGTATATATATATAGTTATATACATAAATGTTTAAGATTTTTAAAGAATGGAAAAACAATGGTGGACAACCGGGACCAGCGAAAGGAGATGGGAAGGCAGGAAAAGGCTTAAAAAGGGCAAGAAAAATAATTTTCCATCTCAATATATATATATATATATATATATATATATATATATATATATATATAAATATATATATATATTGATGATTCAAACTTTTATTGAATGAGAAAAGTAATGTGGACATGCCAGTTCCTCTACCGGAAAGGGAAAGTGTACTTAATGGGTTTTCCAACTACCACTTTTCTTAGGCATAGGTGCAATCGTGTGGTTAAATATTGCGAGTGGTCTCATTTTTTTCCGTTAAATTTTGCAGAATAAGTAAAGAAATAGTGGACATCTGAGACCCGCGAATGGGATCTATCATGAAGTGGAAGGGGAAGGAAAACAACAATTTCAAAGGAAGAGAGGTGGAAAATGTGAAAGAAAAATTCAACTGTTTTTAAAAATATTTTTTATTGCATTTTAGTGCTTTATAGAGAAATGAAATTGGTGATATACAACTGTCATATAAGATAGTGATAGGTATGGCAGTAATTGAAAAAGAACAAAATGGTGCAAAAATACTAAAATTATACAAATTCTATAATGCAAAATGTTATTTATTATCTTTGTATTGTTCTTCTATATTTTATATCATGTACTTAAATGGTAAAAACTTAAAAATTTTAAACTGCAAGGAAAAGTTTAACTCCAGAACTATGTAGGATCATCGGTATTACTGTCATCATAATTCTCCAATTTGTCAAGATCTCCATCAGTATGGCGTCTATTGGTCTCATCCGAACATGAGCACATTTTAGTACAAGGTACTTCATTTTTTGAAAATTTACAGGGTGCTACACATCGTGACGTGACGCATGAGCAACGTACTGATTGTTACGTTGTAACGTACTGAGCAGTTCTTAAAGAGCACAAGGCATATCACACATGACAGGTGGTCAGTCGTTTTCCTTTATCATCCAACCGAAATCAGTTGGGGTAGAATATTAGGTTTTAAAACGTATGCTCTTTGCCAAATTATCAGTTGGTAATGAGCTGCTTTTATGGCTGGATAAAGGAGGGGGCTTGCGTCCTCAGGTTGCTTTTTAATTGTAAATAACCATCATTTTAGCTCTTTTAGTGTTCTAATTATGGCCTGTGCACTGAACATATATTTTTGCGTTAAGTGCAGTATATGTTTCAGTCTCAATAATATCTATTTGACCTAATGAGGCATGTGCTTTCAGAATTCGGTCAGTAGCATTTATGACGCTCTTTTAAAAACTGATTTTTGATTTACCACTGAATGAAACAGTGCTGTTAGGTCCAAAAGGAGAATACACTCCCAATAAAGGTTCAGATCTTTTCTGGCTTAAATAATTATATATTAAGAAATCTTGCACGTCTGAGCACCAGACAAAACTAATGCTGTATCACTTGGTAACTCTGGATATTTATTTATCTCCGGTCTAAGAACGCGAAATGCATGTACCGTGTGCAGTATTAACTTTGTAGAACTTCTTGTGAAGTGCTTGTATAATCTACCACTTTTTTATTTGATTTGACTTCTCCTCAGTATGAAACAATAACTGTTTTTTTCTAAATCTGTTAATTTTTTGAGCACATTTTGACATATTCTAGAAAATAAATTTTTATATTTTATGAGATAAAATATTTTTCTGGTGACAGTTTTCATACTCATATTTTGTTTGACTCTGTGTATAACAGCTGGGTTACCATGTTGTCATTTTTCTCTGGTGGCATTTTTTAGGGAATTCTCCAAATAATTGTCAAATATGATATGAATTTCTGAATATTTATTGTACCTGATTAAATTTTTTCGCTGAACTGATCTGCTAAATTAGCGATAGTTCAATTTCCTTTTAAAGATATCAATACATGTTCTTCTGGCATACTATCTATAATTGCAACACAGAGTCAGAGGATTTTAGTTGGACTGCACCTATGCCAGTCCATGAAGAATTTTGAGAATGTCAGTTGACAGTTCCTTTGTGCAAAGTTCTTCTAAATGGTGTATTATTAGCTTACTTTTGGCCTGGGTTTTGCACATTGTTTTATAGCTTGCGATAAGGATCATGGAACTACTGTTAAATCGTTTTTTCTGATACATTCTTTGAAATTTATATCAGAACGTGAGCTGCAAAGAACGACACACGGTTAAACAACATTTCATCTTTCTCTATTTCTGTAACATCTTCTGCAGTTGCGACTTACACTTTGCAGCTACAGAATTTTGCAACTTTACCATTGTTTTACACAATTTAAATTTTGTTTGTGAAAAATGGACCTAGAAATTCTTTGTTTTAACATATTTAAAAACATATTTATTAATACATTAATACAATATATTTATTAATACATTCATTAACGAATTTTTGGTATTCTTGTAAATCAATGTATTGCATTCTCGCAACATTAATATTTATGTATTAAAAAAAAGAAAAAAGAAAAAAAAGGAAATATTTTTTGCCTTTTTAAATTTTTTCCCCTGCCTTTTCCCTCCGCAGTCGGGGTTTCTTAATGCTCACCATTGATTTTCTCATTCTATAACCATTTTAAACACTAATTTTTATATACATACAAATTTTTGAAATGGAATTTTTTTCTTGCTGCTTTCAACGCTTTCCCCTTCCTTCCCCTCCCTTCCCCACCCCTCCCAATCCCACTCCCCAATCACGAGTCCTGAATGTCCATTTATGCTTTTCTTTAACCTTTCCAGTAATTCCATAAAAGCTATAAAAACAAATATTTATGTATGTATAAGGTAACATCCCCAGTAATTGGCACATAAAGAATTTGTCTTTAAACTTATTTCAATTTTCATTACCAAGAAATAAAATCTATAATAAAAATAAAAATAATCTAAAAATATCTGTGCATCTATTTTGCCCACTAAAAGCAAAAATTTTTGAAAAAGTATTTTTATAAAAATATATTTATAAAAAGTTGCTGTAGTCACCAGTAATTGGCACCTAGGGCACCAATGTATGACACCTTGTGATCCAGTAATTGGCACATGCTTATATAAAAAAACTTTATATTTTGCATTGGGTTTAATCGCTTGAAATGAATTTGCTATCGATGCCATATATCAGGTTTTTGAGAGTGAGAAATCAGTCTATTAGTCTGAAATGTGAACACTTTAAAACAATACAATATATTTATGTTAATACCCATGAATTGTCGTGCTGTCTCCAGTAATTGTCATATGAAGCTTTAATGAATTCCAATTACTGATAATATTTTATATTTTCAAATAAAAACAACTGATAAACAAAATTAGGCTATAACTTTAAAAGTACTGCCAAAATAAGTAGTTTAATCTCAAATCTTGCGATTCCCTTGTAATTAGAATAGGTGCCAATTACTTGGAACTAGCAAAATTGAAGCACCATTAACCACTTAACCGTCTGCCCCGAGATAAGTCGGGGGTAAAAGCATTATTTCCCCATACCCTTCGCCGATTAAGTGATAAATTGGCATCTATCATTAATTCCGAAATTCAAATATTTGTGTCAAAAGTACTTTTACACAATTTAAGTAACCCTTTCAACTAAACAAAACTGTTATCAATTAAAATTTAAAATATATTATAAATCAGATAATAATGAATTGAAAAGCATGCCTTTCTTAAGCCAGAGAAGAAGCATTTGCAACACAAATGGCTAATTTGATGCAAACCATAATTGTTTTTGTTTCCTAGGCACTATTGTCATCTTGTAGCATAAACCAAAGTCATAATCTTAAAAGGGAATGAGCATAACTGGTATATGGTCTTGCATTTTTAAATGACTGGATATAAATCTTATTTTAGGACATGTTGTAGGATGCGTCAATCATTGGTACATGCCAGTTACTGGGGATGTTACCCTATATATATATTTTTTAATGGAAAATTTTTCCCTTGTCCCTTTCAGACCTTTTTCCTACCCTCCTCCTCCCCAGTCGCGGGTCCCGGATGTCCATAATTATTTTTTTTCATTCTATATAAATTTTAAACATTAATATTTATACATATTTTTAATTTTTTATTGTGAAATGGAATTTTTTCCTTGTCCCTTTCAACCTATCCCCCTTCTCTCCCCCTCCCCACGCGCGGGTCCCAGATGTCTTTCATCACTTTCCTTACTCTGCAATACAAAAGAAAAAAAAAAGAGACAACTCACGATAGTTAATCCCAAAATTGCACACAGCTACCTATGAAAAGCTGTAATTAGAAAACCCGCTATTTAGTAAATTATTGAAAGCGTCATATTTAATAAACTGGATTGAAGGACTGAATTTTATAAACTATTGTAAGATTTTTTGATTTAAAAGATTTAATTTATTAGAAAGACTGCATCTAATAAATTTAATTTTTTGAACAAAACGTAAGTATTCATTAAGTTATTAAAGTTATATAAATTTCCAGTAAAAAAAAATTTACTGTTATTATTATATTTTCATTATTTCTTGCTTATTAATATTTATAACTTTTTTTCTGTTATTGTATGTATTGTCTCCTACACACTTGCAAACGATAAGTTATATTGTAATATTTTTGTATTTCTTTCAGGCGAATGCCCTTACCTAATTTTAACTCTATCTAAATTGCTCGTAACTATTTTTTTTAACTGTCACTATTATTTTTTATATTACTTTAATTTTCCCTATCTCTTCACTTCCTAAGTTATTAGGTTTATGTTGTCTAAACTTGTAGTTTTATTTAGCTATCAATTTCATACAAGGTTTTTAAGGAGAAAAGCGGGATAATATTTCAAAAATTATATTTTTTTCGCCGAAATTAACCTTATACTATGTTTATTCCTAACAATATTCCGTGTTTGTTTCAGCTAATTAAATTAAAATCCTGTTATTAGATTTAATCTATTAATCCTTATGAAAACGATATATATTCTTATTTCGCCTAAAAAAACATTTATTTCAAAATGCGTAAATCTAAAAAGTGGCTCTAAATTTAAAATAATCTAAATTAAACGTTATTTCTTAAAATTCTTAAAAATTCTCACTTTTTCCCTGTAATTATCAACTTTTTTTAAGAAAGTCTTTTTAAATTTATTACAAAAACATACTTGTTCAAAATGTCCTTCTTTTTGTTTTTTCTTCGTGTTTTATATTTATTGCGAATCAATAAATTCATTTGTTTTTTCTTTTCTTGTGAAATTATCGTCTGTGAAATACATTCGAAATATATATTGCTATTAAAAGTGATTTCAAGTTACAAACGTTTAAGAAACAAACACCGAAAATGACTAAAAGAAATTAATGAAATAAGACTTGTTTCATAAGCCGAATATATATATATATGTAGAAAGAAAGAAAGATTAGACAAATAAACACACTATTTAAATACTTTTCCTAACTTTACATGTGTTGATCAGAATCCTTTAATCTCTAAAATGCATATTTGTTAAAAAAAAAAAAAAGAAAAAAAAAGAGGAAAAAAACTGTAAAACTCTCTAAAGTTTATTTTGTTATACAGGGTGTCCACTCTCAATGGTGGCCAATGGCTAATTTCTAAACCGTTTGTCATAGACATATAGTTCCAATTGCAAAAATGCTTTAAAATAGGTAAAAAGGCGATTTAGGTCGAAAAAATGTTTTATTAAAAAATTACAAAAATTAAATTTTAATACGGTCCCCAGGTCCTATAAGTGATATTTAGTAAAAATATTCCATCACCTTATCAAGCAATGCAGAAAATGTCCCATTTATCTAACATTAAAATTGACTGGGTTATGAAACTTTAAATTTCATGACTTAAACCACTTTTCTATAGCTGAAAACGAATGTGTTTGACTGAGTTTTCAGAAAACGTATACTAAGTGCTTAAATTCTTATAAAGGGCGCCAATTTCCAACGCTGTCTAATAGCTAATTCCTAAACCATTTGTCACAGACATATTATTCCACCTACAAAAATGTTTTAAATGAGATAAAGAAATATTTTTACAGCAATTTAACTAAAGGTGCTAAGTTGTACGGTAGTGTTAATTTTTATTAATTATCTTCTAGATTGGTTAAATTAGTTTAAAACGTGAGTTTTAAAATTCTCTTTATCGAGAAAATCAAATTTTGGGAAATCTCGGTTTTATTTTTAAAAAGTGTGTTATTTTGATAAGCTTTTATTTTGCTTAAAACGTTCATATGTATGTTTCCCTAGTTCAAAATTTCTATTCAAATTTAACTCACTTCCAGATATCCGATCGAGGTTCAATTTGCACACTTATTTATATCCAATGACAATGTAATATGAATACAATTTTAGGTGCGTACCATTTATTTATTTTATAGGAATGCACCGAATTCTGTTAGGTTAGCTAATCTAATAGAATTTTCAATGTATGTCATTTTGTGACGAATTGTGATTATTGCTATTCATAATTTAAATTAACAAACTTTCTGTCATTTTTTGACTTATATTTTTAGTACAAATTTTGCTTTAATATGTAATCATCAACATAAATTTAAAAATAGTATTGTAAAAGTTATTTTACTCTCCATGTTTAATGTTGCTATTTATATCTTGCGTTTATTTTTAATTTCAGTAAATTTATGACTGACCCCTGATTTGCAGCAAAAAAGATGCTTCAACTTTAAACAGCTATTACGCGGTTAGTTTTAATTGCAGAGGAATGGGACTTTTTTTATCTTACTTGTTAGACTAGTGGTAAAATTTACTAAATATCACTTATAGGACCGGGGGACCGTATAAAAAATTAATTTTCGTAATTTTTTACAAAAAAAAATTTTAGACCTAAATCGCTTGAAAATCAATTCTTTACTTATTTTAAAGCATTTTTGCAATTGGAACTATAAGTCTATGACTAACGGTTTAGAAATTAGCCATTGGCCACCGTTGAGAGTGGACACCCTGTATATGAGCTAGATCTTATCGTAAAAGAAAGATATTCTAAAACCCATATCCTTTTTAGAACATTTTTTACACCTATTCTTTCTTCAAATTATTTCCTTCTTTCAACATGGGTATGCATCTAATATTGTCTCACTCGAAAAGCAGTAACGTATAACCTGAAGCAAATCGGTAGACAATAGATAAAATAAATTCTCTAGAAAGAAATTCAACATTTCGAATGGAAATTTCCAAGAAAGAAGTCAGCTGTTTGAAAACTTTTACGATTATCTCTCTAAGATCATTTTATTTATATATATGTCCTAAAGCTCTTTTACTAACACAAAACAGAAAAACAGTGCAAATAAATACAAAAAGAGTAAATGACAATAAAAAAAATGTCTAGTACTTTTCTTGAAGCACTTTTTCTATTAAAGCTTTTCGATAAGTACCCTATATCCCGGCGTATAACACGCGGTTTCGTATAACACGCACCACTAATTTGAGAGTACAAAATTTTATTTCAAGCATATACAGGCGTATAACACGCATGAATTTTTCTCATGAAAAGAAAATAAAAATAAAAACTTACCCTCCGCTTCAGATAAATGCGTCTTTTCTTTGCGACATGTAAAACCAGTTGTCTCCAGTCAGTGTCTCAATTACTACCTTTTGGAATCTAAATACAAACCCCCCCCTCTCTAAATCTAGTTTGAGACAACCAGATCATTACCCCCCACCCCCCCTCCTATCTGCGCTGATCCTAGCAATAGAAATTTCCCGTTTCATGTAACATTCGTCATTTCTTCGAAACTATAACTTTATGATGCGTTAATCTTAAAGTTTATGAAAACTGTTCTTCATGATAAACTATGTGTCCAGTAAATCAAAATAGATACAAATCGGAATTAAAATGTAAAGTAATAGCGTTTTCAAAAGAAAATGTTAATCTCACTGCATCTACAATGTTCGGAGTTAATGAATGTTCTGTTCGTGAAGGGAAGAAGAATGAAGCTATGGTTCTAAATATGCCTAAACAAAAATATGCACTGCGCACAGGCATTATGAAGTGGCCTATTTTAGAAGACAATGTTGCCCAGTAGACATTAGAAAATCGCCAAAATGGGTTAATAATAACGCGTTGTAGTGTTCGTTCATTTGCCTTACAACGGGCAAAAAAGAATCTCATAGAAAGTGAAAACTTTCTATGAGATTCAATGATTCAATGATTCTTTGAGAGGCAACAATGAGTTGGTGCGATAGATTTATGAATCGTAGAAATTTTGCTCTTCGCCAAAAACGAAAGTTGCCCAAAAATTTCCAAAAGACTTGGAACAAAAACTGTTAAGTTTGTCGTTGATAAACGAAAGGGGAAAAACTATGATTTGTCTCAAATTGGGAATATGGACGAAACGCCCGTAATGTTCGGTATGATAGGAAACAGAAGGGGCCTCCGTGGCTGAGTGGTTAAGACATCACGCCGCTGATCGTGAGGTTGTGGGTTCGAATCCCACTGGCTCCATTGCACACACTCTTTGTGTGGCGCTCCTGGTTATACTTCTCTTGTGTTGTAATATTTCGTTGTGTGCTATCTCGTCCCTGTATATTGACGATGGCTTATAAGCAGGCTTCATGTCGAGCACACAAGTCAGATGTATGTTGTTCAATAAACAAACAAACAGGAAACAGAAGTGTAGAAACAAATGGAATAAAACTGTTCCATTTAAAACTTACGGGACAAGAAAAGTCCCACTTCATAGTGGTTCTTTCTTGGTTAGCAGACGGTACTAAATTAAAACCATTGGTAATTTTCAAACGAAAAACAAAGCAAATTGGTAATTTTCTAAATAGAGTTTTTCTGCATGTCCATGAGAGAGGCTGTAGGGAGAAAAATGGGCTAAAGTTATAGATACGTAATGTTTGGGAAAAGTGTCCAAAAGCTTTAAAAAACCCTGCAAGTCTTTTAGTTTGGGATATGTTTAGAACCCCAAAGAATACTCGGAATTAAAAAAGAATAATATAATCCACTACATATTTGGCAGTAATTCCAAGAAGATTGACTTTGACTTCTTTAGTTGTTTCAATAAACAAACCTTTCAAAGAAAGTTTAAGGAGGTAACGGAAAAAAATCCTTTACAAAAGTATAATATTCGGCATGAAACTTTATCGAAAATATATGAATGGATTATAACATCATAGAATGAAATCAAACCGGAAATAATTGTCAAATTATTTTTTAAATGTGGAATTTCCAATGTACTTGAAAGTACCACGAATGACTATTTATGGCTAGATGAAAACGACACTGGTGATAAAATACATGAAAGGAGAGTGGGGAAGAAAATGACATCCCCGAAAGTATAAAAGAGGAAGAGTACATAAACTTTTAATGTGATCTGATAAGTAAGATTAAGTTTTTTAGAAAACATATAATGTAAGTTTCTTTGTTTTTGTAAATATAAGGTATTTTTACTCTATATGGACAGGGCTCTCAATATGGACACTCCAAATATTTTTAAATGTAATAATTTTGATCGAGAGATGGCTCAACATTTTCGCGAAGAAAAGCAGTTGAAAAGATAATTAAGGCTGGAAAGTGTAAAAAAGCGCGCTGTTCGCCATTTAGGAGGAAACTCGTTGTTTCGAGATGTGCTGATCTTAATTACTTGTAAGTTTAAATTCTTATTAGATATGGAAAAATTACATTAAATGTTGAAAAATAGTTATATTTTAGAAAGCAAATAAAACATATTTTCGATTGCTATTACATATTTTGCTTAAAAATATTTTCCTTATTCATTTGTTACAAAATTTAGTAAAACTACGCCCGTTTCCCAATATGGACAGCTTATGGCCCCATCGACTCCAAATGTAAGAAAGAAGAAAATTCAACATTGCCAAGCAATAAATTGAAAAGGCATCAAAGTGGTAAAATCTTTGTTCAACAAGATGCCATTTGAACAATCCCCCCAAAATCTTCCTCCAAAAAATACCCTTGCAGAAAAATAAAAAGAAGCCCCCGCAGTAGGATATCTGTTGGCAAAATCATAGGTAACAATGGTATGACTTCCTCAACAAAGGAGAGCTGGTACTGCTTCTTTTGCAGTATTGATGCTTTTTAAAACATGCGGCCATGCATCACATGTGGCAGATATGTTCATGAGGATTATGTGAGACTTACTGCCCATGGTGAAAAAGTTTCTGTTTGTCCGTGCTGTGAGGACTGAGTAATAACAAATGCAAATTCGCAGACCGATGCAATAAAGCTAAGCACAACCAACAATTTCATTTCATAATATTTACTAGTAACAAGAATAAACAAACACTTTCAAGAGCTATCAGGTTATTGGCAAATATATTTACTTTTCCATACCTTAAAATTAGGCAGATCAATAGAGAATTTAAAAACCCACGACAAAGTTAAAATATTAAACGACAGAATAAGCTGTTGTGATATGATAATGTCAAATAGAACATCTTAATTCACCAGATAATTCTGAAATACTGAAAGACTATTAAAAAAATTTCCTTCATTAGGCGCAAAGTAATACATGTTTCTACTTTGAAAAACGTACAGTAGTAAGGAAAGGAGGAGTTAAGAGAGAGAGAGATAGATTGAAGGAAAGCCAATAAGAAAATAGAAGGCAACAGTCATGTTCCTTGTTCACTCTTTACCCGTGCTACCCTTCACATTTGTAATTTCCAAGACAAAGAACGGTCCATTGATTTGAAAAACAATATATTTTACTATTTAATATTCTTCCAGGAACATTTGGATGCGGTTTGAATTTCTGTAAAAAAAAAAAAAAAATTACTACTCCGCAATCAGCTTGAAAGCTATTAAAATTCTTCTGCATTTTGCATCTTCATGGTACTGGATTTTGGTTAATCAGCATTGGCTAAAATAAACTTCGAAAATCGAGAAAGAATTTTAAATGATGACGAGTTAATGCGTAAATTTCTGGCAAGATATCCGATCTTGTTTTGATTTAATTTGAAGGAGGAAACAGGCGCAGATCCCGTCTTTGATTAAATGTTTTGAATAAATATATATAAACATTTTGTATTACAATTTTTACATTTTTAATATTGAAGTGTGCCACAAATAATTCCAGATATTTTTAATGTATTGTATCAACAAAAAAGATTGAGAAACACTTTTTAAGTAGACGTAAGATAGACTATCTACATGTACAACGTTTGAAAAAAAAATTGTATACACCCCCCCCCCCACTAAATCCTCAAGAAATTATCGTAGAAAAAAGTTATTCGTACCGAAAGATTTGAAATAAAGTCTATTTTTAAATTATGTATATGAAACCTGCTTAAGAGGCCAGCTATATATTAAAAAGAACCCACACATAGTTTTTTTTCAACAGAAATACCCAATTTTAACAAAATATTTCAACTCTTTAGTTCAAACTTTGGCTAAACACAAAATTTCAAAGTCTTTAAATGGTAATTTTTTTAAACTACAAGGATTCAAAATTTAATTCTTCTAATGTTAAACTACATTTTCATACTTTTATAAATATCTCCTTAAATTATACACTTAAAGTGCTGTTTTTTTATATAGCAATAATACTAAAATGTACAAACGTAAATAAAATAAATTAGCCTTTTTTTATAATTTTATTATATTAATTATGAATTAAGAAAAAAAATCGAAAAAATTATAAATTTCAGCTTATATTTTTTTGATGGATTCACATTTACTAGATTCTGCTTTATAGAAATTATAAATATGAAATTTTGATTCAGGGTTATTTTGAAAATATTCATAAAAGCGGCAAAATCATAATTTAAGGAGACGCCAATGATAGAAGTTACTAGTTATTTTTAAACTCTTTTATATTACGTTTCTGCATGAAAATTTGTTTATTGGCTAATTGAAGAGTGTAGGGTTAATTTATGCTGTCAGAATCGGGTACTGCTATTGAAAAAACAAAGTTAGGATTCGTTTTAATAGATTAGCAGACTTTATTTCCTATTGTTTATTACCAGTTCTTTCTTCTACGATTTTTTTTTACTACTTGGTAGTTGGGTGTTTACTCTTCTTTTCCACTAGAGTACACATTAATTGTAAAAATTTAACATAACAATATACGTTTGAAAAATTAAATATTATAATAGCATAATTTGGTTTTAATGGCAGATTTATAGAATTGTTTTATATACTGTTAAAAAAATCTCTGAATCCATGGTAGAACTACTGCCAACAAAGTAGCCAGACATTTACCGTTCCGTTCGAAGATTTTCCGTTTTGGAAAATAAAAGAAAGGAAAACTCCGTTTGGAAGAAGCGGTAACTTTGCTTTAAAAGATTTTATTTTTAATGATAATAATTTAATTTAAATTAATAAACCGAACAATTGTCAAAGAATTCGAATTATCCGAGTGATTTTGGTCTGCTATATTATTTAATTTGGTTTAATTTATTTTATTATTTACTTCAAGCTGCCTTAAGGGCCGAAAGCGCAAAATCTGATGATGCCAAGTTGTACAAAGTATGTCTTTTATGAGTTAGTGGGAAAATCTGTTGCGCTATTCAAAGATTTTTTTTTAATATAATTATTAGAATATTCGTAAGCGGTTCACTTTATTTTATTTTAGAAAGTTGCATATTACTTATCATTTTTAAAAATCAATTTTAATTTTTTAACTAGTTTAAATTTTAAAAAAATCACTGTTTAAAATGTCTTTTTTTTTTAATTGAATGTATGAAGAAAAATATTCAATTTTTCCAAAAATAATGTTATAGACAATTTTTTAAATTGTCGCACACAATTTATTTATTTTTTTGGGAGGGCTAATTAGTTAAAATATTTCTAAGAAGAAATAAACAGAAAAAATGTAATTAAAAGGGCCTTTTTATGTTTTCAGGGAACTAAGGAGATGTGAACCCACAATCTACGCCCGCAGCCATTTAGTTGTGCCTTGATCACTGGGCCACGGAGACCCCCAGGCAACGAAGTGCCTCCATTTTTACTTTCTATTTTAATCCGTTTCATTATTTTCAGGAAATATGGTGGAGTTTTCAGATTTTTAACGGAAAATGCGCTTTTGTTGTGAAAAGGGACATTTTCTGTAAATTCATGAGAATATATACCGTACTTACTCGTGTATACCGTGCACAACTTACTTTACAAGAAAAAAATTTTTAAATCTCGTATATAATATGCTAATAAAGAATGACCAAATGAATTTCAGTAAAAAAAAGTCGAAACGAACATTACATCAGGCCAGAAAACAAGGCAAAAATGCTTTTTTAGACTTTGGGTAGTAAGTGGATAACAAGAAATAAGAGTGAGGGACAGTAAAAATGAGAATTGCTAATTAGCATTTAGATAATGTAAACAGTAAAAACAAAATACCCAAATTGGGTTGAAAGATTTTTGGGTACAGAATTGTTCCAATTTGGAAAGTTCAGTTTGTAGCACAAAATCGTTTTAAATAAGTCTGATTTTTAATGAAATTAAAACAATTAAAATATCTTAGATAGTATATACATTATACATAAAAAATTTTGATTAATTTAATGTTAATAAAGATCTTCTCTGTTTCGAACCATTTTGGGTTATCTATTTTGGGAACAATACTCTACCATCATTTTGGAATCCTTACTGTACCATTTCAGGAAAATTACTATACCCAGAAATCTTTCAACCCAATTTGGGTCTTCAATTTTTACAGTGTAGCTCTGTTGTATAAAAAACTGCAAGTAATGAAATAAAGATGCAGTAATACCTAAATTTAGCAAGATTTTCCGAGTGATTATGATTTTTTTTGGATAATTTCGTATATCATGGGATTATATCCAACAATAAAAAAATATTCCGTGTATAACGCGCACCTAGTAGTTTTGCTCTAATTTTTTGAAAAAAAATGCATGTTATACACGAGTAATAACGGTAACCGGAATTTCTGATTTTTTTAACAGTGTAGATTTTTAATTTGCTTTGTTAAGCATCATAAACTATATGTAAACATACAAGTGCTTATGCATTTTTATCAATTAATTATTATTAAGTTAGCATTATTATTTATCATTAAATCAGCAATTATTATTCAAGTAGCGATTTAGCACGAAAACTCAAGAAAATTATTAAAACAACACACACCTGAAAATACTTGAAAAACAGGATTTTACATTTATTGCATTTTCTGTCATGCCTCACACATTTTTATAATAATAATAATAATAATAATAATAATAATAATAGTATTAATAATAGTAATAGTAATAATAATAATAACTAATAATAATAATTGCTATACATGCAAAACTATTTGAGGAAAAAAAATAATCATTTTGTTGCCGAGATGATGTCATAAGCAAAACAAAACAAAACAAAAAAATTACTGAAAGATTAGAAAATCCAGATAAATTTTAAAAATATGTTTAAAAATATTATTTGTAAAAATGTTTAATTTGATAAAAGCTGTTTGAAATCAAAATAAATAATTAAACTGCTTTTTTAAAAATCCTGATATTAATTGATATCCACGTATGTATGGCATCTCCATAATTTGCTGCATATACAAGAAAATATAATAACTATCGATTTCTATCAACATGATTTTTCTTAGAAAGAATTAAACAGATAGAACTGAAAAAAAAGAACTTCTAAAAACCCTTAAGAAAAGAATATAAAAAAATGTTTAATCGGATGAAAATATTTTTCAAGTCAAAATAAATACACGAATAATTGTAAATCTTTGTGAAAATTCTAATGTTCATTCGAATGGAACAATCATCTAGAATATTCCTTTGAATGCAGTCGTTTGAAAAAATACTGAAAGATTTCGACTGTTTAAAAAAAAAAAAAAAAGATAACGATGTAATTTAGTATACTATTTCCAAGGAAACGGAAAATTATGGAATTCTAAGGATGGATCCCTCAAGCATTAAGTCAAAAGTATTTAACCCTTTCATTCATATGGGAAAAGATAAGAATTGCCGTATAAAATGAAACATTTTTCAATATTCATTTACGGAAATATAATTTGTGGACACACAATAGCTGGTATACAGCAAAATAATAGAATTATTTTATAATGTGTTCAATTTATCACAAAAAGTAATAATAATAAAAAATAATGTATGATAATATGAAATAATTTATGGATGAAAGGGTTAGATTAATACTGAAAAGTTTTGGAATCCAAACAAAATTTTAATATGGCTTTCATAGTTCGATAACAGCTGATAGCAGTATAAAAGTTTTACAAACCAAATTTCGAATACAATTTGAATGATCACAATTATTCGAATACAATTTGAAGATCTTTTCTTTCAAAACGTATTGATATGGCTTAGAAAACTTTTAAAGCACTTTCAAATACGATGCTTTGTATTAAAGAATCATTAAATTTCTCTTGACATCTATGATTTTGATTAGTACGCGAATATCTTATGTTCAGCAGAAACGTTATTGTTAAGAATTCTACATATTTTAAAATTTATTTTATTCTAATTTATATATTTCATTCTGTTTTTATTTATTTATTTGTTTATCGTAATAGTATTAAGAAAGTAAGTTTATTTTTTAAGAGAGCATATTTTTTATATAAACTTATTTAGTTACAAACACCGTAAAAAAATACAAATTAAATACCGTATTTACTCGTGTATAAGGCGTACTTTTTTTCCAAAAAATTAGGGCAAAACTCCTAGGTGCGCCTTATACACGGAATATTTTTTTACTGTTGGATGCAGTCGAACGATATATATATGAAACAAGAAATTATTCAAAAAAGATATTAAAATTCGGAAAATGTTATTTAATTGAAGTATTACTGCATATTTATTTCATTCCTTGCAGTTTTTTATACTACAGAGCTAATGACATTATCTAGACGCTAATTAGCAATTCTTTTTACCGTCAGTCATTCCTATTTCCCGTCATTCTCTTACAATCCGAAGTCTAAAAATCCATTTTCGTCTTGTTTTCTGGTCTGGTGTAATGTTTGTTTCGACTTTTTTTTTTACTGAAATTCATTTGGTGATTCTTCATTAGAGTGTCAAATTTATGGTGCACGCTATATACGAGATTTTAAGAAATCGCCATTTTTACTTATAAAGTAGGGGTGCGCCTTATACACGTGTGCGCCCTATACACGAGTAAATACGGTATCTTACTTTGATAGAATAATATATATATATATATATATTTTGTAAACATAATTTCTTAAATATATATTTAAATTAAATAAAATATTATCAGCGTTTCATTAAATATTTGAAAGTATCAGTGGATGTTTAATTGGCAATAAGAAAATGCGGCAATACAGGACTATATGTACTAATTATTACTTACACATCATCCGTAGTCCAGGGTAAGTCTTCTATTGGTTTTAAAAGTGTAAAATTTTTTTGATTGATTTACACGCTTTAGACACTGGAGTTTCCAAAAAACATATTTTTAGTAATAAAAAATGCCGCATCTGTGTGTCTGTAAACGATCTATTTTGCGGAGATATTGTGGTAGAGGCTAAAATTCTGTGCATATTGATTATATAATAATGGGAATAAGCCTATTGATTTCCCGTAACCTCGATAATCCGGAAGTATTTTTTCGGACTCTTAAAATATTCGTTCTGATGATAAGTATGTAATTTTTTTTAATGGTCCATGTTGAGGTATTAATATAAAATACAATAAAAAAAACCCGTTGATTTTTCATCAAGAATGAAGTCAATTTGATATTTAGTTGCCGAGATACTTGTAATCATACATTCCCAACTATTCGATTTTTATGATACTGTATTTCATTCAAATGTCAATTCAAAGATACATTTTAATGGAATGCGATGCTTAATCAGATACAATAAACTTTTGGTCCATATGACTATTATTTTTTAAGTTATAAGAATGTTCCTTTTACGCAATTTCTTATTTTAACTAACCCGTCTACCAAAAAACGATCACCAAATTATAAATGTAGATTCAAATAAAGGTTATCATAAATATCACATTCTCTTGATATTAAACACGTTACACGTGTTTGTTACGTCATCAAGTGATTTTTTAATTTGGTGTTTTATTTATATCTTTATTGATCTTTTACGAATATATTTGTTCTTTCGTTATTTAAAATTAGTATAAATACAATTTGTATAATTTACGAGTCTTTTGATGATGTAGATTTTTTGTCAATGGGAAAATTAAGTAGTATCCGCATATCCGCAATAGAGCATTCTACGTATAAAAATATTTAAATATACGTTTAAACTTTAATTTTGAATTGCAATGCAATTTATAAATAATTTACACGTGTTTTATTTTCATATCTTATGTTATAGATATCTACGATAGGTACATATTACGGTGGTCTCCAACGGCTAGCTTTTATTTTACGGCTATATACGGCTTTATTCATTCAGATTTATTTTGTAATGCATTTCTAATACGAATTAAATTAATCAGTTTCTGTATTAAAACCTAACAATAAATAAATAATTTTTTTATAACTGTAATTCTAGAGCGAATTTAAAAAAGAATATATACAGAGTGTCCACTCTCAACGGTGGCCAATGGCTAATTTCTAAACTGTTAGACAAATAGTTCTAATTGCAAAAATGCTATTAAAAAAGTAAAGAATTTTTTTTCAAAAGATTGAGCTCCAAAAATTTTTTTTTTAAATTACGAAAATTAAATTTTTATATGGTCCCCCGGTCCTATTAGTAATATTTAGTAAAAATTTTCCATCATCCTATCAAGCAATATAAAAAAGTCCCATTCATCTAACATTAAAATTGGCCGAGTTATGAAACTTTAAATTTCATGACTGAAACCTCTTTTCTGTAGATGAAAACTAATGAGTTGGACTAGGTTTTCAGGCAACGTATACTAAGCGCTTAAATTATTATAAACAGCGTCCCTTTCCAATAACTAATTCCTAAGCCATTTGCCACAGACATATAGTTCCAATTATAAAAATGTTTTAAATGAAATGAAGAAATATTTTTCAAGCAATTTTACTGAAGGTGCCACCACCGTATAAGTTTTATGGTAGTGTTAATTTTTATTAATTAACTTCTAGATTGGTTAAAATAGTTGAAGACGTGAGTTTTAAAATTATCTTTATCGAGAAAATAAATTTTGGGAAATCGCGATTTCATTAGGTGTGTTATTTAATAAGCTTATTTTTTGTTTAAAACGTTCGTAAGTAAGTTTACCAAGTTCAAAATTCCTATTAAAATTTTAACCCACTTCCTAATATTCGATCAACGTTCAATCTGCACACTTATTTATATCCAATGACACTGTAATATTAATACAATTTTAGGTGCGTACCATTTATTTATTTTATAGGAATACACCAAATTCTGTTGGGTTAAGTAGTCTAACAGAATTTTAAATTTATGCCATTTTGTAACAATTGTAACTGTTGCTTTAAATTAATTAACAAACTTATTAATTTTAATTAACAAACTTTCTGTTATTTTTTTACTTATATTTTTTGTACAAATTTTGCTTTAATATGTAATCATCAACATGTGTATTATATATATTTATATATATATATATATATAAGGTAACCTGGGGTAATAACGCCACGTTAAGGTTCTACCAATTTCCTCGGCTCAGTTTTAGATTGTATTTTTCAAACAAATATATGATTTGATACAGCAACTCATTGTCTATCTATATAAAAAAATAATTTAACAGATATGTATTCATAAAATGTAATGGCGTGATTTCTTGACCAATGCTATTCGGCGTTATTACCGACCAATATGGATAATAATGCCATGCAAACAAAACTATGAAATAAGATGGAATAATTGCATGTAGATTGCCCAATTCTAAAAATACAAACTCTACAAACTTAGAAATTGACAAATTGCATTCTAAGCTATTGAAAATGTTCAATTTTTTGTGAAAGTGTAAGAAAAATAAAGGTGTGGTGTGTGTGTGGGGTGGGGGAGGATGAGGCAAAAGAATATCAGACCGTGAACTTCTTTTTGCTTAAAAAGGACCGCTTAAATAGAATTATTAGAAACATTGCACAGTTTTAACTGTGTTTATTTCAATCAGTAATTAGGATGTAGCTCGGCCACTGTAGGGAATCAACCGGGTATTAATGCCAAGGATTGGTGTTATTACCCCGTTATAGTTATTGCGCTGTACATTTTAAATTAAAAATTATCTCGAGAAGGTATCCAAAATCTTCAACAACATTTTGAAATTCCATGAAATGTACTACAAATTTATGTAATTAACAAAGTATTTCCGGATAAAAAAAATTTTCTTCACATCACAAAATGTATCTCGCAAATTTTAGATCAAGTGTTAATTTTAGTTGCTTTGAAAAACAATAAGACCAAAAAATGAAACAAATTAACTTGAAGCTTTTTTTGCGATTTATATGACTCAAAACCCTTCTGCGCAGAGCACATGGGTGTCATTTAGCAGATTATTTCATAATTATGCATAATATTAGCACTTGGCGTTATTACCCCGCCTAGCGTTATTACACCAGACCACCTAAGTTGCATTATTATTTCATTGTTTTTCAAAAATGATTAAAATTAAACAAATTTTATCAAAAAATGCAGATGGAGCTAAGATTGTAGACAGTCATTATGGCTAATACACAAAATTAGAATCGCATCAAAACCATAAACATTAGTCAAACATTGGAAATTTTACCAATATCAGTTCAATATTTAGCTAACTTTAACATTCAGTCAATAGAAATATGAGGCGTACTGATCTCGAAAAAAATATCACCTCTCCTTTATTTCCCACCCTCCAAGAAGACCAACTCAAGTCCATATTTGTTTGCACTTCCAACTCACTTTTATATTCCCTCTATAAAATAAACCATTTCAAAAAAAATTCTGTACCTTTCATCAGAACTAATATTTCAACAGTCCGAAATAATAGTCCCGGATTATCGAAATATCTGATATTCTTTTACAATGCCATTGAAAAGGTATAGAAAATGCTAAATTTTGAAAGATGTATTTGATGTACAATTGTCATAACTTCTACTAGATAAATTTTGAAGAATTCGAAGCGAAAATATATTTCTGAGAACTTTTCAATAATGATGAGAAACATGGATTTCAAGAGCTATTGGAATTTGACATTTTTATATAAGGTGAAATATTTGGAATAGTTTAATGGTTTATAAAATGCTTCGTATCGACTTCTTGTTGATATACCAACATAAAAATAAGAAAAAAGCATAATGTCTTTTGAATGTTGCAATTTGTTGCTGTATTTATTATTGTGAAAACTTTCGAATAAGTTTGAAAAGTTAATACATATGCACACAAAAATAAGGCCTGCATTCAATTCATAAAGCTGTATACAAATATCACGAAGACACACATACAGTAAATACGATAAGCCCAATTGGAGTGAAAAAATATCCTCAGCCATGACTCGAATCGGGAACCACAGCACCGGGTTCGATTCCTGGCTCAGGCTAATTTTTCTCTCCAGTTGGGTTTATTGTATTTATTGTTTGTATGTCTGTATATTATTTATATGGTTTGAAAGCAGGCGTTATTTGTGTGTGCATGTGTGTATGTATGTTAGGTAGCTTTCACTACAAAAAGTAAAACGCTATCTAAAGCAGCCGTCCGCAGGAAAGCACTTCCAGAAATATTTGGCATATTTTCACCGATTATAACCCCAAAACCACCTTCCATTCAAATGTTGACATACATATATATATATATATATATATAAATATCTGATTTTTGTCATGCGTTAACTATCGTATTTATGAACCTATTTGAATGAAACTTGGTATGTACATAGTAAATACAAATGTCTAAACCGAGTTCGTTGGCCAGCATCATCTGCCATTTTGCGTCAAAATGGCGGCCATTTAAAAATTTAAAAAAATTAAAAATTTTAAATTAGATGCGAAAAAATTAAAAGTTAAAAATTATTTTTCTTTTATGTGTTAGAACTTAAAACAGCAATTCCAGAACACTTTTTATTGAATCGATTTGGATGTAACTTGGTCTGCACATAGTACATAATAAAGCCTAGACCGAGTTCGTTAGCCAGTTCCATCCGCCATCTTCTTTCAAAATGGCGGCCTTTTAAAAAATTAAAAAAAAATTAAATTTTAAAATTAGGCACAAGAAAGTGAGAAATTCAAAACTATTTTACTTTTATGCATTTGATGTTGATACAAAGATTTCAGAGCATTTTTTGTTTTGTTTGTATCTTAAAAAATGGCTGAGTTATAGTGTTTTTAATTTCTAGTGTTGCTCACATTTTGAAACGACTTGATTTTCGTCAAGTGATAACACGCGTATTTATAAACCGATTTGGATGAAACTTCGTGGCGTACATGGTACATATCGATGTTTGGACCGAGTTCGTTGGCCAGCTCCATCTGCCATCTTGTTTCAAAATGCCAGAATATTATTATTTTTTTATATTTAAATTTTAAAATTAGCTGCAAAAAAGAAAGAAATTAAAAAAGATTTTTCTTTTGTGTGTTTAAAATTGATACAAAGATTCCAGAGCATTTTTTGTTTCATCTATATCTCGAAAAAATGGCTGATTAAAGCACTTTGAATTTCCAGTGTGGTTGACATTTTGAAACGGTCTGAAATTTGTCACGCGATGATACACATATTTATTAACTGATTTGGATATAACTCCGTGTGTACATAGTACATAACAATGTATTGACCGAGTTCACCTGCCAACTTCATCCGCCCTCTTGTTTCAAAATGGCGGCCATTTAGGTTTGTCAAATATCTTTTAAATGTATAATGATATACATACAAAAAATTAGAAATTAAAAAAAAAGGTTCTTTCTAAAGTATTTATCATAATAATAAATTCCGGAGTATTTTTTGCTTTGTCTTTACTTTAAAAAACGCCTGAGATATACAGCAGTTTGAATTTCTAATGTAGGTGACATTTAAAAAAATCAATTTGCTCTCGACAGCATCGTATATATTATTCGATTTCAACATGAGTGTTTATGTGCACATGAATTAGAATTTAAACCAAGCTCATTGGTTTGTTTCATCTATCATGTTGCTTTAAAATGACATACACTTCATGATATCGTGGAATTTGGCGACTCTCTAAATCGCTTAAAATAAAACCAGATTGAATAAAAGATCACTAATTTCTAAAAATTCCTTTTAATACTCGGTATTGACTAAAACTAGTATTCAATCTTATAAAATCTGGTTCCACTAATTTGAGTTTCGTATGTTTGAATAAAATAACTTAATTTAAAATAAATAAATAAATATATGAAAGCTACCTCTTCCTCCCGGTACTGCCGGAAGGACTTTTTTAATATATATTGTAGATGAATGCAATAGTAAATCTATTCACCATTGTTCTGTCATCCTAGCCTATCTTAATGATGGTTAATGACTTTTTCCCAACTTGGTTTATTAGTGTGAAATTGTAGACTCAGACATCCGCCGGAGTATCTTAGTAGATAGAGTAAAGGCCTGAAAAGCTGTGATCCCAAAATGAATTCCTGTCTCTGACTAATTTTTCACTCTAGATAGGTTATTGTATTTATTGTTTGTGTGTCTGTGTACTATTTGTATGTGCCTTTATGGTTGAAAACTGTTTATAAATTTGGCTTGTCAGACTATCTACCCGTCAGTGCGTGCTTTAACTCGCGTTAGTACAGGCCATTTGTCATGAAATGGGTATCACGGTTTTCTCTTTGGGTAATAAGGTGGTATTGTCACTTTTGTTATTAAAAATGAAGTGTGTAAAATTTTCGGTTTATTTACTGGATAATTCAAAATAATTCAGCTACATAGCTGTCTATGGAAAAAATTCAGTTGCAATTTATTTTATTAATTATATTACAATATTTTAAACACATTGAAGTTGATATACATTACTGAAATGTACTACACGACTATCACTGTAGGATATGTCGTACGTAGGTGTTATAGTTTATTTACAAAGACACACAAAAGTATTTGGCTACAGAAGAAAATGAGTAATAATTGAGCTAGTGAAGCCTACGAACAGTAATTACTAGAAGCACGTTTACAGTTGCGGTATGCGTTTTTAATTTAACTACTTTTAAATATTACTTCTTAATTCCTAGCATAATATGTAGTATACAAACTTATATATAGATACGTATATTTTACATTATATATGATCAATTTTTTTGGTCACATACTTTTCTAAAATAATCACATATTTTAACGACAGTTGATTTCAATATCAAAAATCATGTTTTCAAACGCGTTATACATTTACCAGTTTGTTAATTCCGACGTAATCTTTCACTTAAGTAAAATGTAAAATTTTATTATAGCTTTCAATCTGTATTATGTTTCAAACTATGTCCATTTATAATCAATGCGGTACACATGATTTTTCATTCATGATTTTTCTTTGAATATTTTCTATGGTATGAAATCAACTTCTTTTATAGTGTGCAATATATTTTTTGAGATAAACTGAAATCGCTCCTTTCTGTTTTCTGTAGTAAAAAAATACTTTTTTGAATATTGATCAAGCATTGTGCCGCATTTATTCTGAAACTGCACCACTGTAGATATTACGAAGAGAGCACTCTTCATTTTCTTTTAATAAAATACATATACCACAGAATTTTATTTTAAATATATATTGGAACTGTTGGCTTTAAAAGTTAAATGTCAATAGTTTCAGATGCTTTAAGTTCGAAACTTTTATCAATCTCGTAATTTTTCCAGTTTCACTTGCATTTAAACAGTTGTATTTTTCCAGCGCAAGAAATCAAAGAAATGTAAAATCACAATCAGACGTCATTGCAAGAATTTCGATTGAGTATATAAAGATTTTCTAAACTGTTTGACATCATTATGTGATCGATGTTCGGCCAATCATAAAATTGTTTTTCAGAGATTCTTTGCAGTCCCATTTTTCCCAACTAGCTGAAATTATGCAAATGTAATATAAGATTTTCTTTGCTTTTTAAGACATTGGCCGAGGATCGAAGGTGTGATTTTCTAAGAGGTGGTTTCTATTTACATTTACATTTATTTGCTTTGAGGTAGGCGCTACAGCTATTCGCCGGCATAACCTCCAATGATCACAAGAAACCATATAGAACACTTTATTACAGAATATCCGGTACATGCATTATCACAGGGACAAAACAGACACCCATGCCGCTAACTGGACTCGAACCAGGGTCGAGCGGTGTGGGAGGAGCTGACGCTACCAACCAAGCCGCTGGGTCTTCAGCTGGTTTCTTACGCATTCCTATAGTAGTGCCGGTATACTTAAACGTGCGTATAGAGATGCTGTCATCACAGGTAAGATTAGTTAGTTTTCATCATGTTTAATTATTTTAGCATCAATGTTACTTTAAATGTTATTTTTGTGTTGTGTGGAGATTGTGATGTTAAAGTACTGTTAATAAAAGGATGTCTCAATGAACTTTTGTTATCTCTAGCACTTCCACATCACAACTCTGCTAATTTACACTTAAGCTTAAGTTTATGAAACGAGGGGGTCATCAAGAACTAATTCCGCGTTAATAACTTTTTTTATTATTATCTTTGAATTTCTCTTTCATCAACAAATTTTGCTGAAAAATATAGAACATTTCATTTTGTATAAAATTACACTACATATAAACTAATTGAAATAAAAGACTTTATTAAATTAACTATTAAATAAAAAATACAGTAGAAGACAGGTTTAGAGCTAAAACAGTACAGCTCGTTATTAGCTAAAAAAGACACGTATCTGTAAAGTCAAAAGATCAACGATGAATTGAAAGAAAAAGGGTAGAGGAAAATCTCTACCCTCTTTCATTCAGCTATACAACGGAATCGCCACTGGACCATGACCTAAATGTGGACCGTTATCTTAACAGTAGATTCAAGTGTGCTACAAGGGGGAGGGGGGAGTTTTATAACACTGATGCACATTCAATGACAGTAGTAGCCGAAACGTCGCGGTTTTGTGGCTCGCCAGCAACTAAAATCCTTTATTTATTATCCTCTAATGGCAAATGGTTCACTCAAAATCTGTCGTGAGTGCACCAAGTTACGTGAATAGAGCTCATCAGTGCTAACGTCACAACTCCAGAAATCGGTTCAAAACAAACCACAGAGTTCAGAAAAGATAGAGATAAAATATGTTGTTTTATCGTGAAGCTAAAAATTCAACCCTGAAACTGATTTAAATAAGTTACAATTCGGCCCAAACACTTGCGGATCGCTTTTAAAACTTCAGCCACTTCAAAGAATTCAGCCTTTGAACGATATCTGATTTCATATTGAAAGCCTTTTTGATGGTATATAGGGCATCTCTAGCACACTCTAAACTCTTTCGGTTTGTATTGACCCAGTTGCCATGGAAATGCGGGGTTGAGTTGTCTGTGACGTCACACTGATGAGCTCTATTATACCTCTAAAGTTGCCTTTTCAGGTGAAGATCTCATCACCTGATCAAGGCTCTAAATTACAAGACCAATTAGCGTACGGAGGTGTGCACGCAGCGATAATTTAAATAAGTAAATCCTATTTAAGTAATCGGTCAATATATACGATAAACAAAGTTAAACAGGCTGCGCCTCTCATTTAGCAATTTCTCTCTTTTTCCAGGTATTTAATCACATAAGACTGGGTTGTTGTGCAGTAGGGTGTATCACAAAATATTATTATTATTATTATTATTATTTTAATTTAAAATTTTAAGTAGATAAAAAGTTGTTTCTATGATCACATATTTACCCCAAAAAATCTTTTTGAAATCGAAAAGTATTTAGGTCTCCCGGAATGAGAATGCAGTTTAAACTTTTTCGCCTAAAATGTAGTTTTTTTATATTTTTAAATATATCGATATAAAGTATTGTTTTTTGAAAAATACAAAAACATAAAGTTTAGATAGGAATTTGACATTTAAAAAAAGTTTGTTTCTGTCAATAATATTATAAGTCTCCCGATATCTCATTAAAAATCTCATTTTTTACCAAATATTCAAGATTTTCAATTTATTTTGTTGATGGTTTTAAATTTGTTACAGGTAATTTTTTCCCTTTTTGAACCTCCAGAAATCCTGCAAATAAAATGCATATTTTTTTAATTAGTTTATTAGTCTAATTTTGTTTTGACGCATGCCGTTAAATTTTTTTTAATGTCACAAAAAAATTAAAAATTTAAAAATTTAATATTTAAATGAAAAAGATTACGAATACAATAGTTAGGCATTGAATTTGAAAAGCATTTATTCAAAAGAAAGCTCGATTTCAGTGTCTGTTTATCTTAATGGTTTTAGGCATTGACATAGAAGTGTAAGCAGCTTTTTCAACCAAAGTATTTGTTTAAGCCGGTTGAAATTTATATTGGAGTGAACTGCAAGTATGCTTATGAAACAAAAAAAATTAAATTAAGTTTATTACTATTATAATAAAAAAAAAATACTGAATTAATGCCATAGAGAAAAATTGTACTTGCTCTTTATTTTTAAACTGCTTTAGTTGCAGATATGAAGTGACGCGTTGTTTCAAATTTTGGAATTTATTTTCCGTCTAGTAATCTTTACTAATGAAGCCATCTCGAGATTTGTATGTTTAGACAAACGTGTTTAGACACTTATGTAACTTCGTTTAAAATTCTTTAAATTGCCTGTGTCTATGAAATTTTTTTTAATTCATTTTCGTCACTAGTTCCAGAATCAACAATGAACTCAATATATTGTTTGCTCAAGTTAGTTTTACTATTGTAACAGAACCACCTCTTATAAGAGGTAGTTCCGTTACTATAGTAGATTGCCAATGAATAAGGTCCGCCACACACCTGTGAGACATTGAGCGAAAAAGCATGAGACAGACGACAATTTCACTTTGATAACAAAGAAACAACCGGTTTGACTGCGTCATGTTGCACGATTTTTGACGCATGTCTCCCTAGAGTGTGGCGTACCTAAGATCGATGTAGTCTTCTGCTTATAATTAACTGTTTTAAAACTCTCTTTTCAATGAATTCGGTTTGTCAAGCTTTTACTATCTTTTTGTTTGCCACAGATCTCATGTGCTTACAAGAATCAAACAACATTCACTCTAAATATATATATAGTATGTATCTATCATCAAATCAAGGTTTCATTCGAAGTTATCAAGGTCGAGTAAATCATATTTCGAATATGTAATCATAAATAATCTGTAAAAACATTCTAAATTCAAATGTGTTATCTATCGAATAAATCCAAAAGAAGAAATAATGCACATCATAGGGGAAATCGAAACAAGTAAATTCTTCGTTGACCTTTTCTTTAACTAAAACTTTTAATAAGATAAAAATAAGTATTTACAATTCTTTGTACACTATTTACAAAACTTAAATCATCGGGAGACACAATACTCCATTTCATATCTATTTTTGAACTATAATAGTCACATATTTTTAACGAAATCAAATCATTCTAATCAAAACAAAAAATCGGCTGCACTCTGTTTACAAAAATCAGAGTGTTCTAAAAGTGAAAGTTGAAGTCAAGAAATTGCATAGCGCGTAGCACCAAACTAACTGCAATTCTTTTTCTTCATTCACAGATGAAAATATTCTGGGTGTATCGTTAAGGCTTTCTCTGAACAGCTGATTGAACAACATTCTTAAATTCTTCTCCTAAGTACATGATATACTGTACGATTTAAAATGTGTTGTGATGAATAAATAGTATTAGACTGACTTTTTATGTTAAACCACAATGGGAGTAAACAGTCATGACAAGTTGAATTGGCTCTTTCAATTGTGCAGTTTGAACAATTGATGCAATCAATAAATGCAAAATTCTGTTTCCCATTGTCAGGCACCTTGCATGGAAAATGTTTCCAGATTTTCCGCTTGCCAATTTTGCTAATTCTGCTGTTAGTACAATTTGATTACGTATTTATGATCCGAGTTCAAATCTTTCTTATTAAGCTCTAGAAAAATACCATGTTTTTTGATATACTCAATGATAGAACAATTTATTAAACTTTTAATTTTTGACAATTTATTAAACTTTTACTTATGGGACCACTGAATTACATTGGACCAAATAGGAGGGCAAAAATTTCCAAAGAGGTAATTTTTGTTTATTTGAATGAAGTAAACAGATCTTCGATATTTGGTAAAATAATGAGATTTTTAATTCGAATTTGGAGACTTAAAAAATTAATGACAGAAACGCAATTCTTTTTAATGTCTAATGTCTATCTAATTATCTAAAATGTTTTTCTACTTTTAAAAAAACAATTACTTTATATTCATATATTTAAAAAATATATGAAAAAAGTACATATTATGCCAAAAAGTTTAAACTTTACCCTCATTCCGGGAGACCTAAATATTTTTCAATTTCAAAAATATTTTGGGGGGCACATATGTTTTCATAGTAACAACGTTTTATCAACTTGAACTTCTGAAATTTAAAAAAAAAAAACGTTTTTCGCGATACACCCTATTGCGCAGTATGTAGGGGGCCTGGTCAGCAGTCAGAAAGAAGGAAAGGTATAATTTCCAATTTATTATGTTTTCTCATTCGTAATTAACAAAACAATAATAATGCATATGTTCTTATTATTGTAAACCGACAATTCCATGCAAAATTAAAAAAAAAATTATGCATATCATTTACTAATTTGTTTAATATGCAAAATAATACGTCACCAACTTATTTATATTTAAATGATTACATATAATGAACAGAATGACCTGGTTCGAATTCTGGCTTAGACTGTTTTCAATCACTTAGAACATTTACATCTGTTACACTATATAAAAAAAACAAGTTGGAAATTGCACGTAAAGCGTAGCAAATGAGCTGCGTTCGTATGATAACAAAGTTTTAAAATATCACTCTCATATATCAATCTCATAAAATTGTAAATAGTTAATTACAATTAAAATACACATCAAATAATGTTGTGCCTATACCATCATGTAATGGAATACTTTTGTGTCGTCTTATAAATCAATAACAAATGTTCTTTGCGCCACAGATTGTGCAAAATGTATATATAATATGCACTTTATAGATACATATGCATTTTATTATGTTCGAATGAGTGTAACACCACTAAAATGCATTTGAAACATTTTCTCCCATTGACCGTAATGTAACGGAATACTTTTGATTGCAACTGTAATTGAACAATGCATCCGATTTTGATAAAATTTGAAGTAACTCGACAAAATTAGGTAATAATTATGTATTTTAAATTTGAAACGATTAGAATGCATTTGAAACTTTTCCCCCCCTTGACCGTAATGTAATGGAATACTTTTAATTGTCCCTGTAATTGATCTGTGCATCCGATTTTCATAAATCTTGAAATGACTCGACAAAATTATGTAATAATTATGTATTTTAAATTTCAAATGATGGTTGGGTAGTTTTTGCGCTGTTATATGCGGACAGAGAGACAGACGGACAGATAGACGGACGGACGGAACGACAACAATAGGTGCTACGTATTTGCATAATTACGAACCCACCTAAAAATGTAAATTTACGGGCATTTACCGTAATATTTGACGGTAGTTGTCTGTTTTTGAAGCTTAATGGTACACTTTCGTAAATTTACGTTGCTGAAAATTACGTTGGAAAAATATAACTCATTTTTTATTGTAAAAGTTATCATCTTACATTTGTTTATGTTTAAAAATTCAAAATTGAATTTTTAATTCCTTTTATACTAACTAAATTTCCATTGCTTCTATTAAAGAAAAAAAATCCAAACTGAGCTTATGTGAAAACCATTTATAAGATGTTTTACTTCTCTACTTCTCTACTATCTCTAACTCTGATAGATTTTTTAAATTTAATATATACAGTCGGCTCTCGTTAATTCGAACTCGCCGGGACCACAAGAAATGTTCGAATTATCCGAAGTTCGAATTAGTATGTAAAATATGAAATAAAAACGTGCTTAATATGGTACTATTACAAAGTAATTAATGTTATAGTGTTTTTTAAATATATTTCATCTGTTATCATTAGAATAGACTTAATAATAAATTAGAATGTATGAATACATAAACTAAATAAATGATTAGAAACAAGCACCATAGAAGAAAAATTTTAGGTGTCACTGCAGGACAGACGGGGATCATATGTATACTCGTTCGGAACAATTTTCACAAAAATCAAAGGAAGAAAGTTATTCAAATGATCTGAAATCCTTGAGAAAGAAAACGAAAATGAAAAATAAGAATTAGTTTGAATTAAACTAAGTCAAGAGAAAATGGATTCGAATTAATGAAAGTTTTTAACGTTATTCTGCCATTGAAATTTTTGGGACTTCATGTTTAGTTCGAGATAAGCGAAGATTCGAATTATCCGATTTCGAATTAACGAGAGTCGACTGTATATTTCTTTGGATTTTTCACTGACAATATCGACATTAATTATTACATGTTATCAGTTATGTATTAAATTAAAATTTTGAAATTTACGAACAGTGATATTTTCATATTCGCCTCATGCCAGGAATTAATAGTCGAAGAAATCACTAAAAGATAGGTAGTCTTCTTTTATTCTGATTAGTTTAATGTTACTGTGGTTTGTTACTTTTCTCAAAAATCTGTTTCATTTATAGATTGATAAATTTCAAATTTCATTAAGGAATATAAGACCGAAAGAAATGCTGCATAATTTTATTCATATTAATTTTAATGTTAATATAGTTTGTTACTTTTCTCAAAAAATGTGTTTTATTTATAGTATTATGTATAATTTATATTAATTTAAATGCAAATATTAATTGTCATTTGCAATTGTCTGTGTTCGATGAACAGAAAGAAATTTAATAAAATCATGATTCGAAATTATTTTTTAAAAAGAAAAAAAACTGAGTAAATAAGAATAATTTTTTTAATAAAGTGCAATTGAAAGTACATTTGTTTCTCTATTTGACGATCTAAAAATTCAAAATTTGGAATATTAAGAAATTTATAAAATTGTAATATAAGTAAAAAAAAAATGTATGCTGTTACCATTCGCAACCTGACGTCAGCGTTACGCACAAATGTGTTTGTTCTTTCTAACAAACAGATAACATAAAAAGAAATTTAAGTAAATCATGATTCGAAATTATTTTTTAAAAAGAAAAAAAAACTGAGTAGATAAGAAAAATTTTTTAATTAAAGTGCATTTGAAAAATCTAAAAATTCAAAATTTGGAATATTAAGAAATTTATAAAATTGCAACAAAAGTAAAAATATTTTAAGTAAGCACTTTTAACACTGGTAGTTATAAGAAGAAAAAGATGAAAAAAAAACGATGACAAACAAAAATCACATAATTTATTGAAGTAAATGATAATTTTATAAAAGAACAACTCTTTCGCACAATAACGTACTTTCATTTTTAAAAATGGATGTTTAGACAAAATTATAAAGATGTTTTTCGCTACGCTATTTAAAAATAGCATATGCGGCAATTATTATGGAATTAAAATCAGAATTATTTAGTTTGTATGCTTATTTAAGAATATTTCAAAATCGAAGGAATTTTTCTTCGTCATTTTCGCATTCTTCAATTTGTTTTTATTTTCATTTATATAAAAGCTTTTGAAACATTTCTATTTTGAAAAGTTAAAATTCTTCACATTCCAAATAGCTTTAAATGAAAATTTAAAGAATACGCTTATTTCTTTCTTTGTTGATGTATCTGTAATTGAAATTTAAAAATATTTTTTTAATATATCTGAGAAAGAAAATAAGTGTAACATTTCTGAAAAATACACTGTTTAAAATAAAAATTTACTTACACATTTTTGAAGTAACTTTAATAATTTTATGCAATTTTTAGAATCTTTTATTTAAATAAAATTGATGTAACTATGTTTTAATGAGCATTCTCTGTTATTAAAATGTTATGAAAATTGTAGTATATAAGCAAACTAAAGTTTAGAGACATATATAAACTACACTGCTCAAAACAATTAAAGGATATTGCAGTTTTAGGTGGATTTTGTATCTGGGAGACTTTTTAGCTGAGTGATACATGGTCGACAGACATAGTAGGTTATATGAGAATATTTACACATGTTTGGCAGAAAAAAATGCATTTTATTGCGCATTTATGTACAAAAGGAAAAAAAACACAATTTGTGCATATGAGAAAAAAAGAATAAGTAAAGGTGTTTCCTTCAAAGAAAATCATTTTCAGTAGGGAGTATGGTTTCCATGGGCGGCCAGCAACGTTGAACACCTTTGAGGCATGGACTCAATGAGGCTATTAATGACGAGTTGGGGTATTCTGCCCCACTCTTCCAGAAGAGCTCTTTCCAGTTCTTGGAGAGTTTGTGGGGGTTGTTGGCGGCCAGAAACTCGTCTTCCTAGAGCGTCCCAAACGTGCTCGATTGGATTCATGTCTGGAGAACACGCTGGCCATTCCATTCGAACGATTCCTTCCTCGAAAAGGAAATCCTCCACCAGGTTTGCACGATGTGGCCTGCAGTTATCGTCCATTAAAATGAAGTTATCTCCGATTGCTGCAGCATAAGGGACTACAATAGGTCTGAGGATCTCATCCCTATATCGGTCACCAGTCATAGCTCCATCTCGAATGATGTAGAGGTCAATGCGCCCGTCAATGGAGATACCACCATACACCAACACTCCTCCACCGCCAAATCTGACACTTTCGTGCAAGAACGCAGGATTATTCCTACTGCCACGGTCCCTCCAGATGAATATACGCCTATTATCCGGATGCACAGAAAATCGGGACTCGTCAGAAAACAGAATATTGCTCCAATCATTTCTCCTCCAGTTGACATGCTCGGTTGCCCACTCCCTGTGGTCGCGACGATGCCTTGATGTTAATCTAACACATACCATCGGTCGGCGAGCATACAGACCTATACCATGGAGCCAGTTTCGGACAGTCTGAGTTGAAATCCTTGTGCCTGTAGGCGAGCGAAGGTGTTGTTGGAGAAGAGTAGCGTTCATGTTTCGGTGTCTCCGAGCTGTTAACGCTAAATACCGATCTTCATTGGGCGTTGTTGCCCGTCTACTACCTTGCCCTGGTCTTCGGCCTGCACATCCACTCTCCAAAAAAAGGGTTCCAGATCCTGGAAATGACACTTTGTGACACTCCAAAGGATTGCGCTACTTCGGCTTGAGTTTGGCCCCCTTCTAACCTACCAACAATTCTCCAAGCTTCTGAATCTGTCAAATGACTTCGCTGAGACATCGTACTCCTCGAAACAAAGCAATCACTGAATGCCGATTATTCTTGTCTTCATTCTCTTTTATCCAGTTGAAAGTCAAATTTCATTCGCTGCCGCTGAAGCGACGTTTTTGACTTCGAACTCAAAATTTGCATACTCCACAGTTTGAAAACCAGAAAAAATTGCATTTGTGATTCTCTTCTTCTATTTTCGGCAAAAAAAATTCGTTTATATCTTTATTTTATATAAAACTTCAAATATCCTTTAATTGTTTTGAGCAGTGTATTTGATGAAAATTTATAGCCTTCTTCTTTTCATGGAAATTAAGATAAATATCATGAACCAAACGGTGACAGCTATTTAAAAAAAGTCGCAGGAGGGTTATGTATAATGTGAGGAGTTTTTTTTTTTTTGTAATTTTTTATTTTAGTTCACATCTCAAACAATAGGTGGCGCTGACCGCGATTGAAGGCCAGGTCGACGCTTCACACAGCACTGGTCACCTGGCCTTCAATCGCCGTCAGCGCCACCTATTGTTTGAGATGCGAAATAAAATAAAAAATTACGGTAAAAAAACTCCTGACATTAAACGTAACCCTCCTGCAATTTTTTTTAAAAAATTAATAACTATTTTTTTTTTTTTTTCTAAATGTCTTCTTTAATATCCCGCTATCAGATACGTGGCACTTCCTTGTTCACTTTTATTTTTAACACCATAAAAATTAGAGTCCTAAGTGATTATGGACATGAAAGATTATGATGATTTTAGATTATTTTAAAACAATGTATTTATCGCACTATGGGTGTCTAAATATTTTTGTCTTTTTATAGAAAAGTTTTTTTTTCTAAAATTCTTTTTAAGGAAAATTGTTAAATTATTCGAAAATTGTGCTACACTGCAAAAAAAAAATCTGCAAAGGTACTAAACTTTTTCTAGGAAACTAGGATTCCTAGAACTTTTCCTGTAACGGTAACAGCAAAAATTCAAGTTTCAGAATCGGTTACATGAATTTTTCTTGTTGTCATTACGTGAAAATTTCTTGGAATCCCAGTTTCCTAGAAAATATTTAGTACCTTAACAGATTTTTTTTACAGTGTAATTTCATTCTTTAAAAATATATAACACTACAGTTCTGAGGGGAAAATGTTTTAAAAAATGAAAAATATGTCCTTAATTATTTTATGCTTTTCAAAGTTTTTAATAAAATATAATTTTATTTCTTTTAAGTCGAAATAAAAATCCTTATTATTTTTAAACAGTGTATGTTTTTTGATACTACAAAAAGTTTTAACGTAATAAATTCAAAATTTTTTTAGGAACATGTACCATACAGACATATTGTTCAAAACAAATTCACTGAGATATGGGAAAAAAATTAATTAGACCTCGAAAACTAATTTATGGATGAAATTAATTTATTCATTGGTTATAATATGTATATTTACTATAAAACATATGGTTTATTTCTATTTGTATTTTTAAATACATGGTAAATTAAACTACATTATGTATTTTTTTTCTTGCAAAAACTGCTTTCTTTTGCTTGTCGATATGTGCTTTTAAATATTAAACAAACTTTAAATAAACATAATACTAATTTAAAAAGCATAAAGTTATGCAACGTTTTCAATTAAAAAATGCTCAGAAATATTCGAGTGCATCTGAAACTGAAATAAATTTTACAATAATCTACATATATATATAAAATACAAATGGAAATTTCGTGTTAGTTCTACTCATGGGATTTTGATTGTAACTTATATCGTTAGATAGATATTATTTTAAGAAAGGTTTTGGAATGTAGTATATTGTTCTATGTATATTAGTTACAAAGTTATGACGGAAAGTTCTTTTATTTTGGACAAAAGGGTTACCATTTGACATATATCATTTATTTGGCGCGGCATATTAAGCTATTTTTGTTAAAGAATTGAAATGTTTATATTAATTAGAAATGGAAAAAAATACGATTTTATATGATTATATAATATAAAATGATTATAAATTTAAAATGACAAAATGATATTTAAAATGACTATAAAAAACATTTCTAAAAAAAAAAAAAAATATTACTGATTTTGTTTAATATACAAATAAGAAAAAAAATCAATTAGAAATAATATAAAATAACACTTTTTTATTTAAATATGGAGGCAATATTTTATACGGCGTAAATGAAATATGCGTCGTCAAAGTCGATTGATTGAATCAATACCTGGCATTTTATCACTTTTTTGCCTAAATATTTGACTACGGAGTAACAAAAAAACTATCTAAAATTAGATAAAATATAAATGGCTCCATTATTTTAAACAGAATTGTTTTAAGTATGCCAGTGTTAATTTCAAGAACTACTGAATGCATTTTTAAAAATTATTTACACCATGGAATAGATTTCCGACGTATTCGTAATATAACGATACATTTATTTTTTAAATTTTAACAAATTGAGATATTTTTGTTGTTGTTGTTCGTAAAGATTGTTGTTTCTTTATGTTTTTCAGTGCGCGATTTATTTATTATGCTGCTGTTGATTAAATAATTATAACTTCTATAGTAATTGGGAAAAATATGAACAAAGTAAAAAAAACTGTTAATAATTTATTTAAATAAATATACAATTAAAAAATAAGGGAATTTACGATTATTCATATGGATATTTATGGGATATACGCATCAGAATACCTAATTATCGCCAAAATGGCCTTATTTCATCTGACGAGGTAACCTGGATATTGTTGTTAATTTATTGTAAATTGTTTATCTACTTTTATATGTTTACTTATTTATTTATTTGATAGAAAACAAAAAAAACTTTTATAATATAAAAATAAGTTTATAAAAATTTAAAAATAAAGTTTTTCCGATACCGTGAAAAATTTGAGGACATTAAAATGGCCATTTTGGATTTCTTCGCCAACAGCGCCAATCAGAAGAAGATATAGAACTCTTCTCTTATTATTTTTTATTTATAATTAAATCTGTGCATTTTAAATGTATATAATATAATTATTTTACATGTATATAGTCTGAATGAAATGAGTGAAAGATTTTTATTTCAACTGATTACAATAGGAATAACAAATATGTAAACAACATTTGGTAGTTTATTACACTGAGCTAACAAAAAAAATATTACTTTTCGTTACAATTTTTGGAGCAACCTATACGAAGAATAATGAAAAATATATGCTGGTAACCAATATTAAATATAATGATTATTATGATAGTACTATTCCGCAAGTCAAACAAAAACCCTTGCAATGACACATATATTTACACCGGGAACCGTCTAAATGTAATAACTCAATATAAAATCAACAAAATTTGAAAGTATGGTTTTAGTTTATAACATATGTATTAATTAAGGTTGTGAAATTAAATAATCGATTTTACCTACGATTGTCGTAAGTTGATTGGCACGGTTTGGCGCGTAATGAACTTTAAAATAGAGGGTTAAATCGATCCGAAGTCTTTCATAATCCAGTTTACAGAAAATTGGCGTAATTTGGAACATAATTTTTTTAGGATACATTTAGATAATATTTTTCTGCTATGCCAACACCTTGCAAAAATGTACATAAATCGCTATTTACTTACATATATTATCGCTATTTATATACATTATGTATACTAAGGTACATAATGTATATGTATTCGAACAAATATTTTTCCATCCTGAAGTGTTCAAACTTTCTAAGACATATACAGACTCATATCTAAAATTAAAAACATGAAACTTTTTGAGTTGATTTTTGAAGAAATGCGATTTCATTTTTAGCTCAATTATTTAGAATTTTATTTATAAGCTGTTATTTTCTCAGCATGACCTTTTTTTGTTCCCAGATATCTCGCTTTTGAAAATTCGGTTCAAAACGCCTTCTTTGGAATATTTTCTGCATTTATAAAAAAGTTGAAAAAAACGATACATTATGCAGTTTCTATATAAGAGAATTTGATAATTTGATGCGTTTCAGAGCAAAAAGAAATTTATAAATAAATTAGAAATTAATCAATTTGGATTGAAATACACCCTTAATCGCTATTTATTCCAACTCAAACGTGCAAATAGTTTTTATTTCAAACAGTATAACCTGCTATTTATTGAAAACACTTTTTCTCTTTTATTATTATTTAACCATGAGCATGCAAAACTGTTAAATTTACCATTTCTGGAATCAAAAATATTTTTCTATTGAATAATAATTTACATTTCCCCCTGATTCAAAAATGACGATGTTTACTGCAGATCTAAGAGACAGTTACAATGATAAATCGTTTGAATATTTCATTCGGCGCCAACTTTTACGCTTGGCGACAATGGACTGATATAACGTAAATGTACCGAACTTTTAGATTGCAGCATTTATAACGTAATTTATAGCAGCAGCGACTCTGAATATACACAATAAAATTACTTGCAAGCTACTGGTATATAGCTTGAAGCGGCAGTGATGTCATGTATGCACTAAATTTGTGCCAAATTTCTTTTGACGCCAATGTCTGCAATAAGCTACTTAATTGGCGCCAAAGTGTCATTTTTCTTAATATGGTAACTCAGATGTTGTGTTTTAGTTATTAATAAATTGTTTATTTACTTTTTTTCTTTTTTAAAATTATGTAAATTACCTTGTTCAACAGTTTTTAATTGAACTTTTTTATTTATTGTTAGTATTCCCTTTTTCAAAAAATATGTATGTAACTGGTATTGGAAAACAAGTTTTTTGCCAAATTGGCGTCCAAAAACATTGTGCCAATGTTGTGCGTATCTGTACCCTTCAACATAGCACTTTTATTAAAACTAGGGAAATATTTTTTTTTAAAACTTACTGTTGCGAACAGAATATAAAAATAGTCGTCTGTGGCAGCCTTGTGTATATGTATCCCAGATAATGGGGTCAGTCTAACGCGAGGTCCTCGGTATTCAGTTCTTAAGGGTGTATTCGAAAAAATGATTTTACACCTTCAACAGCTCGAAACTTTCAGATACAATTTTGGACACATTTTTAAAAGTAGAAACATGAAACTTGCTAAGGCGATTTTTGAAGTGACGTACAAGGTGTCGTGTGATGTAATTTTTCGCTGAATTAATTAGAATTTGATTTATAAGAAATTATTTTCTCAGCGTGACCCTTTTTTCGTTCACAGGCCTCCCGCTTCGGAAAATTTGGTCCAAAACGCCGTTTTCGTCAACATTTTTGCAACATTTTCTGCATTTATCAAGGAATTGACAATCACGGCACCTTGCATAGTTTCTAAATAAGAGAATTCGAAAGTTTGGTGCATTTGAGAAAAAAAAACGAATCTAAAAATAAATCTGAAAAAAGGCAGTTTGGATCGGAATACACCCTTAAGGGTATTCTGCTCAATAAGCGTAAAACGTTTTGACACATTTACAAATTTATTTTTTAATGAGTAGATATTACATTGGAAGGTTTGTCTATGGAAGCGTTTTCGAATCGAACTCAGTTTTTCATATGGAGATAATAAAATCACCTACTGAATTATAAGCTATTTTGATCACGTGATCACACGATTTTCTCCCTTTTGTCGACGGATTTTTCTGCTTTCGTCGGAAAATGCTGTTCAAAACGTCATCATTGATGGCTTGTTCGGAAATATCTATCACGTTTTTTAAAAAAACAGGAAAGTGAGTGCAATTAGACAGTTTCTGAATAACAACGCCTGCTAGTTTCATGCTTTTCCGAACAAAATTAAATTAAAATTTATGTCACAAAGTTGTTCTTTTTGATTTAAGAACACCCTTAAGCATCCTTTGCGCCCATTTCATCGATCTCCGAAAGGTTGAAATGTTGAGTGAACCTTGCCCAGTGGGCTGTCACATAGTAGACAGGTATGCTAACCACTACACTATCGGGCTTAATATTTTAACCAAATATTTAATAAATCATTCATGAAACATTGTTGCTTTTTTTTGACAACAGATTACAGAATACGACGCGACGGTTAATTGAGGGACTCACAATCATAGTACACCAAGTCCATTTATCTCTATTGTGAATAACATCGCTTTAGAGTTTTTAATAAATAATTAATTTCGATCAAATGATTTATTATGTTATATTGTTACATTATGATAGTGATATTATTGTAGTATTTTATTATATTGCTGATTATATCTGTCAAGGCTCAACTTAAAGTATCTTTTTTATAGTACCCTGCTTCTACAAATGACAAATTAATATTTCTATTGTAAAGTTATACTTTTTAAAAATAAATGAGGACTTGGTACAGTATGTTTGAGAAATTTCCAATCGTAAATAAAGACTTGTTTATTATAATTACAAAAACTCTTGATTTTGATTTATGTTCTCCTTTTTGCTCTAAATTAAAAGAATGAAACATATTACCAGTTATCGAAAATCCTTCAATTCTGTACAGAATACTATCATCATTGTCATAATGATGTACTCTAGAGGAAATATTCTGGACCTGGTATTGATCTCTACTGGAAGATACTTAAAGTATACGCGATAGATTGACGGAATGTATGGCAGAAGATCCATCCTACCTTTCTTTTTCGACCAAACTGATTTTTCTACGGCCTACGTTCAACGCCTATTAACTGACAAAACTGACTTTGACAAAATAAGTAACTTGCGCCCACAAGCCCATTTTTCCATATTTATTTTCGAAAAGATAGATCCTCACTGAGGGTTTATTTGACCAGTAACATGAAAGGAGGGCCTCTCACAACTCTCAATTACTTAACTTTCAACCAACTTAAACAAGCTCTTTCGGTATCCTTTTTTCTGTTCGTGATACTTTCTTTCAGAGCTGTAGTAGATGCAAAATTGGAATTCTTAACTTCAATGACCTCAAGTTTAAGCATTTTCTCTTAGCATCTATATATGAGGACCACAGAAGCCAAGGGGTAAAAGTGACAAAATTTCGATTTGGAGTAAATTGAGTTTAAAGGTAATTGATATTAAATTGGAACATCAATAACAATTGAGTAGATTGAAATAAGAAATTTCTGCTTGTTCATTCTGATCTTTGAACTCTTATTTCAATAACTGTTAAAAAAATAAAGTACAATTTTCTTTAAATGTATAATTAATTAATCAATATTGTTTGTTTTTCGAAAAAAGTGGTTTGCCTCTATAATTCAGCAAATAATAAGAAAATCACTTATATTTCTTTACCTGAAATGAAAAAAGCATATTTTTAGGTCGTCTGTGTATTTAGTTTATTTTTTCAATTTTGTCACTTATACCCCTAGGCTTCTGGTGTTCTCATATATATTACGCTAACGCATGTGGAACAAAAATCACGATTATTTCTTAGTTGTTTCATGGCAACATCCAAATAAAACATATCTTATGGGTTACTATGCATAAGTCCTTTGGTAAGATTTATGCTGTGATACATTGGATTTATTTATGTTTTGTTCCTTCGCTGCAATTATGGAGCTTCAAAATATCATTATTTTTATTTTTTTCTGCTCTTTTTACTTAAAAAAATAAATAAAAATCGTGAATTTTAAACTTTTCAGTTTCAAATTAAAGTTAAGTATTATAAATGAAATGAGTGAAAGGATTTTATTTTTATATTTTAAATAATTAATGAAATAAGAAAAAATGCCACGGATACAATATTTGGCGATTTATTATCTGCGCCGGGCTTGCATAAAAATATTGAGTTCTTCATTTATCAGTCATATATGAACCACATTGGCGTGTAATTTTTCTGACGCCAATTCGGCGAAAGTTCCGTCTTCAAATACAAGTTACGCTTGTATTCAGGGATGTAGTGGAGGGTATACCAGGGTATACCAGGGTATACGCCGTATACCTTCTGGATTTTTTAATGGAACGCCGTATACCCTCTGTTTCTCAAGAAAGTTATAGTACACACACTCGAGGTTATACCCTCTGCCTTGAGCGAATATCCTCTGCTTAGGGAGTATATCCTTTGTTATTTTTACATAGTTAATAATACAAAATGTAATATTAACTAATTTTAACAGCGTAAGAAAAATTTTGATATTCCTATTTTGGCCATCACAGATATCAGAATATAAAGTAGTTTTCTTATGTTTAGAGACTTTCTCTCTCAGAAATCTTACAAGAATGCTAGAAAAGTCTTGAAAACCACTTCCTCCCTCTATTTCGCCCTAGACGTACATGTATCCCAAATTATCATCAACAAATATATCCCTAAGTTATAAATACATAAGAATGCGTTTATAATAAGCTACGAATGGTTGAAAGTTTTAAAAAGGCAAGTGCATTTTGAAAGTCTAATGTACAGCAGTGAATTTCATCTGAGGCTTTAATTTTTATCAGTTTTCTATTTTCTCTTTATCCTGTTTAGTTTTCCGCAAGTAGAATTCTCGTTTGTTTTAAGACTTTTTCTAGTGTTTTCAACACTCTTTGTTGAAAGCTTGATTGATATGTCTTTACTTGACACCTTGAAGTGTAAATTAAACTTTGTGCAGAAGTTTTTGTAAAAAAAATTCTCTTTCACGGGGATCTTATACTCTTTGTAGTACATGTCTCTCTAGGCCAAAGATAGAAGTATGTGATTAGAGCTTTTTTCCCCTTGTAATGATTTCTTTAAGAAAAACATTGTCGCTATGTTTATCGTTTGTTTACCGAGAGGAAAAATGGGAAAGACGGGGGGGGGGGGGCATGAATTTTTTTTCCATCCATAGTTTATCCATCTGATTATTCATGAAACAAAATTTCCAACTCAAAGAGTATAAAATCAACACCTGTGATTCAATATACACCTAAATCTAAAAAGCACCTATTTATGTGAAAATGTAACATAATACTAGGATAGATTAAATTGCGTGAATTAATTTTTGAGATGTAGTTTTTCGAAAAATCATGACAAATATAATATGCCAGCGCTACTTGCTGTTAATTCACAACAAAATCTGATCTGTAACCAGCTTATGTTAACGTCTAACTGAATGTGAAGTTTGATGAAAGTTCATGCAATAGTTCTTATGATAGAGCTTTTGAAAATGCAGCACATCAGAATTACCTGACCGGCGATGTGCATAAAAAACTAATCAGCACCAGTTTACACGAGAGTCTAACAGAATCTAAAATTTTATTATGAATTCATACTTTCGTTCTTGAGATAGAGTTAATGATGAAATCATGAAAAATGTAGCATAGCAGCGCCACCTGTTGTGTGATATACACCAAAATATAATAAGCAACAATTTAAGTTAACTTGTAACTGAATCTGAAGTTTGATGAAAATGCGTGCTTTAGTTCTTGAGATAGAGCTATTGAAAAAATCGGGAAAATGCAGCATAGCAGTAATCCCTGTTGGGCGATATACACCAAAATTTAATCAGAACCAGTTTATTTCAAAGTTATCTGATTTGGCGAAAAAAAATGTTTTGTTCAGCAAATAATATAAATGATTATATAAAGAAATAATTTCGTGCTCATATAATCTGCAGAAATGAATTCATACATGCATCGGAAAAGCAAATTTTCCGTTTGAATGCTTTAAGTGCATGAAAACGGAATACACTTAGTAATATAGAAAACATTTTTGTAATATGGAGATTAATTCACATGTTAATGGTATTCAAAGTCAAGGCTCAACAGAAAATTTTATAAAGTAGAAACTTTGTTAAATAAAGACTTCTTTAAAAGGAAATTCCATTATATATGGTCTTCATTATGCATAGGATTAACAAAGCTGTTTTGAAACTACAATTTGCTTCCACATCTTATAATGAAGCTGAATATTTACTTGTAATGTTATTTCAGGATGTTTATTGTTCTATTACTTTAGGGTTGTTGATAGCACTAGATTCGTGTAGCTTTTTCTAGTTTGCAACACTCCAAGTATTCAAAAAGATGCAATCAGGAAAAAGCCTAATGATATAACTATACGGACTTAAGCATATGCCATAAAACAGTTTGTTTAGGCATAAGTAAATAAGCCATAATCCGGATTCAGAGCGGCCTAGTATTGAACTTAGTATATTTATCGAGATCATATCAAAACTTTTACTATACTATCGCCTCATGAAATTTTTACTTTCCTTTATCTTCTCAAGAAAAAAGCTTATTGGATTCGTGAAAACTTTCGGATTCCAGTTTTTGACAAATTTACACGTTTTAGGTATCAGCATTCACGAAAAACATGTTTTTACAAAATTGCCTGTCTGTATGTGACATAATTTTTGTGGCGTTCTATCTCAAGAACTAATGCACAGAATCCCACACAACACACGTTATCTATAAGACGTCGACTTATAGTATGAATACGTCTATAACCTCCATAATGTTATTTAGATGTGCATATCAGTAAATAAACAGACGTCGATCTGACATTTATAATTTAGATTTCTATCAGACGTCTGTGACCTGCAACAGACGATCTGTGGCTTTCACTCTTTTAACATCTAAAGGATTATATAAAGAACCTTTACTCCATGTCCTTAGGAAATACTCAAGACTGCATACAATGGATTTGCGAATAACACGCATTATGCATCTCTTATGGAAAAAAATACTCCTACTTCAACCGCAAGCGAGCGGGGAAATCCGGAAGTACAAGCACGTGGTCTATGCTTGGAGGTCTTATAGATGTAGTCTTGTAGACTATCTGGATATAATCAACGTCTGGAAGAACTCAGAGAGATCACACATGTTATTTCTAATAGACGTACAAGAGAATATCGTGGATATTTTTAGATAACCTATAGATGTTTTGGCCGTCTTGTATTTACAGCTACTAGATGACTTATAGATGAATGTGTGCTATGTGGGATTTTATATTTAATATATATATATATATATATATATATATATATATATATATAATTCCTGATATAAATTCATGCTGATTAGTTTTTGGGGTAAATCGTCCATCAGGTGGGTTGTCTTGATGCATTTCTCACTATTTTCGCAATAACTCTATTTCAGGAACTAATCCACGTATTTGCATCAAACTTTAGATTCTGTTAGTCCTTGACATGAGTTGATGTTGTTTACATTTTGGTATAAATCGTCGAAGAGGTGGTGTTGCTATGTTGCATTTTTCACTATTTCCGCAATAGTTCTATCTCGAAAACTAATGCACGAATTTTCATCTAACTTATTATTAAAATAGATGTTGACACGTTGTTGTGCATTAGGATTTGGTATTAATTGCCCAACACTAGTTTACAAAATCAAACTTTTCGTCTGTTGCCGCAAATTCTGTGGTTCACTTATGACTTGTTTTTGTCAAATCTAACCGAAAAATCCTTTGATCAGCTCGATTTACTTTGTTTTTGATTTTTATCATTTAAGCATATATATTAATCGATAACAGGATTTTTTTACTGTTTTAAGATTAGTTTCTCAAGTTTTTGCGTCATGAGTAATTCAAGGATACGTTGTTTAAACAATCCAGATAATTTTTGCTACATATGCAGCGAATATGTGTTTAACAGTTGTAGAAAAGTTATATCAGAGTTGGTGAAAAATACCTATTTTGAGTATTCTGGGATGCTCTTAGATAAAAATGAGAAGTCTTGGGCTCCCAATTGTGTTTGTAAATCGTGTGTGGAATATTTAAAATACGTGCCTTTAAATTTGGAACACCGACTATTTGGCGAGAACTACGAAATCATCTTGAAGACGGTTATTTTTGTAGCGTGAACGTAAACGGTTTAAACACTAAAAATCGAGCTAAATAGCAGTACCCAAGTATTAGTTGTGTTCAATGTTCAGTGCAGCGTTTACCTGACTCTTCAGAATCTAAAAATATATCTGAACCTTTAGAACAAGATATTGAAGGACCAAGCTCATAACAAAATGTTGCGGATTTTGAAGGTATGTCAAATGAGCCAAAATGCTTTTCCCAAAATGAGTTAGATGATCTTCTAAGCGATTTAAATCTTTCTAAACAAGCTTCAGAATTGTTAGCATCGAGACTAAAAGAAAAAAAATTACTTTCCTCAGATACTAAAATAAGTTTTTCGGAAATAAAAAATCTGAAAATTATATTGAACTTGTAGAAGACTTTCTGCTACAATAAAAAAATATGCGGTGCAATAGGAGCATAAAATTCCACTTGCTCGGTAGACACAAGGACAGATTTTCGGAAAATTTAGGAAATATGAGCGAAGAGCAGCGAGAGCGTATGCATCAGGACTTACGCGTCATGGAAGAGTTCTATCAGGGTTTCTGGGGGTACGAACATGATGTCTGACTATTGTTGGTCTCTGATATATCATTTTCTGATGTCTGCACATCGGAGAAGGAACGAATTTTTTTAGAACTCGATGATTAATTATTTTTTTAGTAAAGTTTTTCTTAGTAAATACATTTTTTTTTCTGTTTAATACCTACATAGCTAAAACTCAGAAATTAGAGATGATTAAAATATTCTAATTATGTTTTTGAAAATAGCATATCATATGTAGTCAGCAACAGCTAACATTTTTTCGGCAACAGATGTACTGTAAACTAGTGCAATAGGGGACGCTCCTATACTGAATTTTTCAGAATTCATAAAATTTTATTGATAGTGTATCTCAAGGACTAATGTATGGAATTTCATATTTTTCGAATTCTCATGATGACCATAGATTGGCATTTAGTTTTGGCACAGACATAATGAATTTTGAAGTATTAACATGAATGAGATAGAAGAAAGTTTTGGGATTGCCACATCCGACTAGTTACTTCTATGCCTGGGTTTTTTAAAGTTGTTCTTACATCAAAAAGGATAACTTTATGACTTATGTTTTAATTTATTTTTGCTCGGAAATGCATGAAACTAGTAGTTGTTGTTGTTCAGAAACTATCAAATCGCACTCATTTTCTCGTTTTCTTTTTTTCTTTATTTTTTCAAACATAGCAGATTTTTAGAAAATAGTATCAAAGTGGCCGTTTTGAACAAACTTTCTGGGCGAGAAAAGAAAAACTGTCAAACTGCGAAAAACGCCATGTCACGTGATCAAAAAAAAGCTTACAACTCAATAGGTAATTTTTTCATTAAAAAATGGGAAACTCAGTTAGATTCTCTCCATTAAAATATGAATTTGTAAATGTGACAAAACGTTTTGCGCCTAGTTTTTCACACGTGAACTCGCTGAGGTATTTGTCTGTGCTGACACCTCCTGGTCTAATATTTCTACTTTAGTGAACGATATGACCAACACCCCTTTGTTCCCGTTATTGTGGAGTGAACCTGCGCAGTGACACTTTCTTTTCATCAATTTCCGGCCAGTTACGTCATTTTTTTAAAGGTATTTAAACTCTTTGCTTTTACTTTTTAAATCAGTTCATTAGCCAGCACTTAGGACTATAACCGAGAGGTCCTTTGAACCCATCTCATTCTCTCTCTTTTTTTTCGCACTGAGGAAGGTCATCGAAGTATCCTCAAAAAGCCCATATGTGATGCTTTTTTATGAGCGGGAGGGCGGGGGTGTTTGTGTTTGTACGCTAAAATATTGTTAATAATTTTAACTTATATATTTATGTGAATGCCCATTCTTTGTTATAATCTGTGCTACAAAACTTGGAGTTATGCGTTAATTTTCTAATTAACGAACATTTTTAGTTTTAACAAAACAGAATAGAGCAAGGAATGGATATTCACTTAAATATATTATATATATTGTATATATATATTATATCTATACAATATATTATATTTATTGTATATATATGTATATACTAGTAGACCGAACCCGAGCTTCCCGGGTTACATTGCAAAGATAGAAATCTTTTTTTAAATTGAAACTTTTAATGAATTTTCTACATACAATATGCGTTTTAGGTTGCTAACTAACTCCAAAAAAGCATTTTTAACACTTTAACCCCTTGAAGGGGTGAGATAAAATATATCTCACTTAATTTTAATTGCAAAATGTCACATTGACCCCAGTATTTTGAAATAGCAATTTAATCTTTGTCAAATACGTGAAAAAACGCTTTATTAACATTTTGAAACAAATTTGTTTTTAAATTCTGGTGTCAATCAATCATTTCAGCATTTTATGAATTGAAGTGATTTTTCCTTCAAAGGGTTAAGTAACTTGCGGATTTTTTCATTCATGTTTTATTCATAAAATAATAAATGCGAAAAGTATTGGTATGAAGATTTGTATTTGATAACTTTGCATATTTTTTTATCTTATACAATTCAATAAAATAACATTAATCTCAATATTATATTAAATCAATCTTTGAATTAAAATATCGGAAAAACATGGTTAGGCTACATGGTTAGGTTAAAGGGTTAAAGGAAAATTATTAATTATGGAATCTAATAAAAGAATGAATTTTTTTCAAATTAAAGGGTTCGTGCTTAGCCTTTTGAAAGAACTGAATGTTTAACTCTGAAAGTTCTTTTGAAAGGTATAGCGAAATCAAGTTTTTTATTGTCTCTTAATATTAATTTACACCAGAATGAGTAAGAAAACATTTCCTAATTCCAAATTTTCCCCTACGGAGGCCGTATAAAAATTAATTTTTGAACTTTCTCAAATAGACACTACATGTAGATGAAACTTGTGTCATTAAATTCTACAACTTTTTTAAGAAACTTTGCAATTGAAAGTATATGTCCAGAAGCAATATTTGTAGAAATAGCCTATTGTTTCAATATTTATGAATTACTTTATATATTTACTAGCAGAGTATATATAGTTTTGTAAATATTTCATCAGTGTTGCCAGATTGTAATTAAAGAATAGTATTATGAAATTTTTTACACACCAAACTTTTTTTTTAAATTTAGTTACTTTCATTTTTTGCATACTAAAAACATTTGGGTACAGCTCGGTACTTTTAGTTTCCTCCGCTTCCCGCTTTTTTTAAGGTTTAAAATATAGAGGGAGTAAAAATAGAAAATTCTTTGGGCAGCAAGCTTTTATTTTATTTTTATTTTTTTCATAGTTGGAGTAACAACATTATTATCTACTTGCAACTTTAACTAGTAACACAAGGGACTTTGAGCGATACAATATTAAAAAAAGATGCTCTGTAGATAACAATGTAAAATAAATTTTAAATCTACTTTTAACTTATTAGTCTCCAAATAAATAACTTCCTAGTAAAATGTATACATAAAAGCAACCATTAATCATGTCATCGCTGACTTTCTTTTTCTATTCAATTACATATTTATCTGACTTTGTCTTTTGTAATAACCTACTATTTCAACACACGCTATCTATATTACGTCAAGTAAGCATTACAAATCATAACTGATAACATAAGATACTTTTTTACGTGTCGTTTTAAATCGAAAAATCTAAAATTAATATTACTTTTACTGCTCAAAACTCGTAACTCATTATTGAAGTATAGTTTGTTTTCTGCTTCTTCCATAAAAATATATTTATATACATTTCTTTTGTTTTTGCGTTTCGTCAAAATCTTGTTATTTAAGGATATTTTGTAGCGTTCTATTTTGATGAAAATTAATTTTAACATTTCGGTTTTAATTTTACTTTAGTGTTTTCATTTATATATGCAGTTTGTAAGGTATTATGCTTAAAAAAATCGTTTTTTTATAACTTTTTGTACATTTGACAATATAACATATAATTAATTAAACAATGAAAATTTAAAAAGTAATCTATGAATACAATATATAAACTTAAGAACAGCTCAAATTCTATTTTTCTAGATAAAATTTAAGAAAAAATTACATATGATGTTCAATTCATATGTTTGAAAATATAAATCATGTTACAAAATATTTTCGTAAGTAAAATCAAATGCCCTAGCCTTTGAAAATATATTTTTTTTAATAAATAAATTTATATGACGCTTTTCGTACACTTATCACTAGGTATGCACATGCAGTTTTACTGATAATGTTTACATAAAAATATAAACTAAGATAGATCCCGTACATTACAAAAAAAAATTTTATGGTTTTAAAAAGTATTTTGAATGAATTTTCTAAACATGCTGATGTAACTCTAAAGTAATATATGTTATATTGCATGTGTAACGTAATAATTTCGTTTACAGAAATTTTACAATTTCTCTTGCGCAAGATTGCTTTCAGAAATATTAAAATAACACTCAAATTTAGAGTTCTCAGTTTATAAATGCTACGGTTTTATATTTTGTTTTATGTTGAAATAATTTTGTTTGATATTGTTCTTATGAACTCAAGTTTAGGGGTGACACTGATTGAATTTTATTCTCATTGTAAATCTTTCCATAAAAAGCGTAAAATTTCGGATTATTGTATTACGTTTTTATTTGAATAAGTCTTTTTTTAATGTTTTAGTAATTTTACATTATGTATGATTTTTAAATATTTCACAGTGATAGAAAATTTATAATTTTATTTTTTTTAAATATTTGTAAAAAACAAAATCTTTAATTTTACAGATGTAAAGTTAAAAAAAATCTTTATGCTTCCTAAAATTTTATTTTCGCTTTTTTTAAAAATTTTACTAAAATTTTAATTTATAAATTATGTTTATACCGATCATTTGTACTTAGTGATATTTTATTCTACTTATTTCATATGATTACCATAGGCATTTCCTATATATTTTTTTTCAAGCGAGTATTCATTCTTTGGCATATAAACATAATTAATAAATATAATAATATAACATTATATCAGACAGTAAAAAGACAATTATTGAATAAACTTTAGAGAACAGAATAGAAAAGTATTTTTAAGCTAATTTCAAGTTGAAATTTTCTAATGTTTTATAGGTTGTGTCTTTATACCGAAGAAATCATGGAACTTATGGTAATCTAACTAAAATTTTATCTGTACCCGGATTGCAGTTACCTAAAAAGTTCGAGGTATTGCACTTTCCTAAAAAAGTCATAGTAACCTTTCAGATTTTTTTTATTTACAGCGCAAATGAGTATTTGTTCCTGGAGTTTTTGTTTCCGTTACATAAAAAGTTTTAGGAATTCTAGTTCCCGAAAAATATTTTAGTAACTTTACAGTTATTTTTCTTACAGCTTGCTTATATGTCTCTGATGATTGAAATTTAAATACGCCCAAACACTGTTCCCCCCCGTACCGTTATGTAATGGATTACTTTTGTGTGGCTCGTAAATCAATAAAAAAATTCTTTGAACCATGCATTGTACAAAATGTATATTTTAGTATATACTTCACAGATGCATATCAATTTTACTATGTTCGAAAAAAAGTAAAATCATTAAAATGCACAAGAAAGTATTTTCTTCCCCATTGGCCATAATGAAATGGCATACTTTTGATTGTGAATGTAATTAAACTATATATCCGATCTCCATAAAATTTTAAATGAGGCGACAAAATAATACAACAATTACAATTTTAAATTTTAAATTATTCGGTTGGACAGTTTTGGCTCTGTTATATGTGGACAGATGAACAGACGAACGGGCGGAATGAACGATGTCTATAGGTGTTACGTTTATACATAATTACGAACGCCCCTAAAGCCTGAGAAAAATTAACTTTCCATTTATTAAAATGCATTTGATTATATTTGTCACAAAATTTCATGTTTTAAAATTGTAAGACAAATGCATGAGAATTTTCAATTCAAAATCTATAGTAAAGATCTTTTCATGAAGCTTCTAACGATTTTCAAATGCAGAAGTTTAAAATGGAAATGTATCATATTGGACCTCATGACTTCTGAATCTGATAAGAGGAGAAAATTTGAATATATATGCAATCTTCTATATAAAAGATGATGTTTGGAAACAGAATAAATATGTATTTTTAGGATTGCATACGAAACATGTCTCTCTAGAGAGATCAAAATGTATGAGGGTTATTTATAAATGTTTCTTTAAAACATAAATAGATGTTTTCGGTGTTCTTTTTTTTTATTTTTACTGTCTTCTGTCTTTTAAAAGAGAAAGCATTGGATTCTTAAATATTTGGATTAAGCATAAAAGTTTCAAATATTTTTAAATCATCATTTATTTAGAATTAACTTTATTTCTCAAATATTTTGTATGTTTTCAGTCTGATGAGAGGCAATGATATGGTTTAGTCAAACTGTGGCTAAGATGTTAATTTTTGAATTAATCCTAAAAGTATACTTTTTTGTAGTAAAATCTAGACATACAGATTAACTTAGCATATTTCAACTACTATGCGAGCAAAGCCGCGGTGATTGCTAGTTTTACATATTTTTAAAAAGTATTTTGATATTAATGCAGCGCACATCTAATTTTAAATGTTAAATTAACGAAATGACATCTCAGTTTACGTAATGTAATGTATAATTTATAAGATAAACACTTTTTTAATATCCATTTTTTTGGACATTGAGTCTTGATCAGTTGTTTTTATTCATGGTAGACCCTTTTTGTATATTGAAGGGATTAGTTTTTAACTAAACATCTACATAGTATTGAAGCATATAACAAATACAGATGCAGGTAATTTATTTTCTGAAATAAATAAAAAATAATATTTAAATATTATCATAAAAGTGTATAATTTTACGGATAAAATGCTTTTTCTAATTCAGTACTTTGTTAAATTTTTGAGTTTGTGTTTTTTCAGTATTTGATAATAGCAGATATTTATAAATATGTTTTTATAATGTTTCTAATTGTTATTTATTGTAACCATTTTTGGTATTATTTACTGTTACTATGCCATTTACAAAGAAATTAATAAATTTAATTAAAAATATACAATTAAAGGTCAGAAGATTATAAATAAACTCATTTCGATTTCTTTCATATTTCATCTTAGCATTTACTTGCCAATTGTAGTAGCTAGGCCACTAACTATTTTCATTATCCCAACAAACAAAAGATTAGTTTGAGAAAAGTTAGAAACAAAACAAAATGTTAGTACTTTTTTGTAAATTACAAAACTGATCAACACGCTTCGTATTTAAAGTGCATATTTGTTTCTATTTTACGATACAAAAATTCAATTTATGCGATATTTTAAAGTGACGTATAAACTATAAATATACACTTCTAATGACAGTGAAGTTTGTAGAGAAAGAAATAAGAGCTTAGTGCTAAAAATATGGTTTTTGAAACCTATGTAGCAATCTTATCTTACCCGCTGTAAAAAAAAAAAAAAAAAAAAAAAAAAAAAAACGTTAAATTTGCAGCCAAAATTGGTGGTAGCAATGTTGTTAGAAGTTTTTGCCGTAAAATTAGATATAAAATTTTTATTACATCTAATTTTACTGATATTTTACGGCTAAGTATTATAAAATTAAACAAGTCGGAATCACTGCACGTTTGGCGTACTAAATGAGGTGCGTATGTTCTATAACGAAGTTTTAATATTATTCAGATATTGTTGAAATATTATGCAGTACTTCGTTAACAGTATAATATCAAAAATATTTTGTGTGGTCTTGTAAACACTATAGCTTTCTATTATATAGAAAATAACTTGAAGTAAACCTCACCGGCGTACATCAATTCATAAAACGTGAAAAATCTTTCGGTAAAGCTGAACTGCGTTCCAAGCAATGTTTGCTCTTATACCAATATGGAATACTTTTGTGTGAAACTGTAAATTAATAACAATGTCGCATTTGCAAATTCTTACGGAAACAAAAAGAAAAAAGTTATGCTACATTTTTTAAATTATTTTGTTTATGTTCATTGTTTGAATTTAAGATTATTTTAGTATATTCGTATTTTTATACACACGCTCATCATACACACACAAATAACTTTAATTCTAAATTCAACTAAAACTATTCGGATATGTTAATCCCAAATCTTCTTTCTATTTATGGACGTTAATAATCCAGAAATTTCTACAGAGTGCAAAAGTTAAAACGAAATTCATGCCCATTATTAGAATTCAAAAGATTTGAAGTTCAATGTCTAAGTTCTTTAGACATGACTATCACCAAAATCGTGTAAATCATGCGCAGTGAAGCATAGCAGTTACGGATGATCTACATACAAACTTAATGCAGCAATAACTTATATGAATATCTAACTGAAACTGAAATTTGATGAAAATCCGTGCATAAGTTTTTTAAATAAAACTAATGAAAAACCCAGCATAGCAACGCTACCTACTGGGCTGTTCACACGAAATATTAATCAGCAACAATTTGGATCAACGTGTAACTAAATCTAAAGGTAAATTCGTGGATAAATTCTTGAAATGAAGATATTGCGGAAATCTTCAAAAACCCACCCTATCTTTGCCAGCTGTTTGGCGAGTTAAACCAAAAAAAAAATTATCACCAATATTTATCAAATTATACTTGAATCAATTATTCGACAAAAATTCTTGAATTTAATCTTGACATAGTGCTCTTGCCAGAACCATGAAATATCTAGTATAGGAGCGCCTTTTGTCGATGACTTTACACCAAAACGTAATCAGAAGCAACTCATATCATGAAATAAGTAAATCTGAAGTTTGATGAAAATTCGTTCATTAGTTTTTGAGATAGAGCTATTACAGGAATCGTGAAAATGCAACAAAACAGAACTACTTGTTGTGTGATATACACATAATTCTAATCAGTATCAGTTTATTTGCAGGTCTAAATAAACATAAAGTTTTGTGAAATTCCGTGATTATTTATTGAAATTGAGCATCCACAAATGTTTTATCACGTGCCAGATAGACAGACTCACAGACAAATATTTTCTGAAGACTATCAAAACGTATTCAGGGTCTTTAAAAATTTTTAAAACCATCGAAAACCGGAAGTAGAAATTTTTCACGAATACAATAATTTCTTCAATAACACTCGTCTCGAGAATATACTAATAAAAAATAAGATATAATATTAAAATATGATGTATAATGCATGTAACTTGATTTAAACAATTAGTATAAATAATGATTTAAAAATAACGTAAAGTAAAACACATATCCATTAAATTGATAATTTCTAATTTTATTTATTTTTATTTTCTTTAATAAAAGAATTTATTAATATATAAACATGTCGCAAAATAAAAAGCAATATCTTTCTGTCAAAACCATATTCAGTCGGAATTCTCAGTTTTCACTTTCTATAACTGTATGTCTTCAATTCTAAAATATTTCAAAAGAAAAAAAAGACTTCCTGAAGTTTGTTAAGTAAAAAATCTTTAGTTTAAAGAAAGTATTTTTTACAATAGCTTCATTGCTTAACACATTCTTTAACAAATACTTATTGTTTGGTTGTTTTTTATTCTTTTGATATAGATTTTGCGCCTATTTTTCTTTATTGTTGGAATGTAGTCCAAGTAAAATATTAACCGAAGCAAAATGACAACAAAAGATTCTAAAAAAATGCAACGATTTCATGAAATATAAATCAGAAAAATGCTTCGTGAGATCGTGTTTCTCTATACTTCAATAAATCTTTAGCATACTGCAGTAAAGTAAGCCTCAAGTTAAACATTATTTAAGGAACACTAGAGAGAGTTGACAATAGGGATATTTGACCCACCCCTCAGTTTTAATATTTAAAAGGGTTTCAGAGATTTTTAGCAATAAGTATCAACCAAAGCGACTGGAATCCTAAGGGAATCGTCTTTGTTTCATACGGTTAACAGAAATAGGCAAGGAATAATCAGTTTTGAGGTGTTTTAAATGTGTAAGTTGTGTGTTTTTTGAAGTAGTTTGTAAGCTTTATTCATATAAAACATTTCTAAGAAATATAAGTATCTAGATTTTAAGTAATCCAGAAATATTCAGATGTCACTCCATAGATATAAAAATTGTTCAGTAAGTTTGGCTTAACATAACAATGTGCTATTCTTTAGAAAATGGTCGTGTGGGGATACTTGACTCCTCGTGTGCACTGTAAAAAAAAGGGTCGATCTACTAAAAAAACTTTAGTGATCCTTGTAATTACTAAAAAATTTTTAGTAATCTTAGTCGGTTACAAAAAAATCTGTAAGAATTACTAGAAAAAAGTTAGCAACGAATAGAGTTAATAGTTTTATATTTTTAATAGCTCTTACTAAAACTCAGTTGGTGTGGCCTTGATAGCATAGTGGTTATAGTAACGGACTCCAGGCTAAAAGATTCCGGGTTCGAAACTTGCCACCACCAAATACTCCCCGAATGTATGTAGTGTCTCGTTAATAAAGGGATTATGGAAATCTTGTCGGAGCAGTTAGGAATGTTTGGTGCTGCCATCCATTGCAGTTTTGCCGAAAATCTTCCGCTTCAGAAGTCTGGATGCAGCTCTAAGAAAGCTCCTACCCTTTGGACGCACGTAATGGTTATTAAAAATAATTTTGGAGCTATTACTAAAATTTGCTTGGTGGCTCATACTAAAAATTTTTAAGTTAGTTATACAAAAAATTCTTCTGTTCAGCTTACAAAAGAAATGCTTGTTTCACTTGCAAAAAAAAAAGTTTGTAATGGTTACTAAAAAATTCTGTGGAATACAAATTTACTAAGAAATTTTTAGTAACCTCTTGAATTTTTTTTTTTTACAGTGTGTGAATGAAGGTACACCAGATGGTCAAGGTTCCCTAAATTAAGTGTTTCTTAAATCTTTTTAGCAAACTATAAAAAACACTATAATATGATTATAAAACATTTATGTGCCTGTACTATATCAACACATGGAACATTTTACTCAAATAAAGAATTTGTTTGTTGAAAAAAATAATTGGTTTGTTTCTAAATAATGTTTAATGCATTCTTAAACAAAATAAGGGTTTTAAAAAAGTTGATATATTCACAAATAAAAATATTCAAATAAAATTTTCAAAACAAAAAGCTATTTTTTCAATATTAATTATGCAGACATACATAAATAATAGTTTAAAATGTTTAATTTGATTTAAATTTTTGAAAATTGAAAAATTATATTTAAATATATTATCAATCATAAAATATCTTCCAAATAAAAGGTATTTAAAAATAATAAGTAATATAGAATTATAACTTTATAATAAACATTTATAAAAAGCAATTAAATGTTAAAGACATTTAAAAAAAAGATATATAGTAATGCATAATAAAAGAAATATCAAATAAAGGGTATTTGATAATAATGAGTGAGCTTAAACAACTTATAATACATTCATAAAAGAATATGTTGAAATTAATATAAATATATATATATATATATATAGTTAATTAAATATATCGAACAAATGTATCAGTTATTACTATTTTGAGAAAAACTGACTATTACTTTGAAATATGCACGTTATTATATGAGTTTATTTATCAAAATAGTCAGAGTTATATTATTATATTGCAATTACTAATTTGAAAAGTTTTACTTTTTGAAGACTAATATTTTACAAAATCTCCGTCATTTTATTCTTTATCAAAAATCTGCATTTTTTTTTTTTTTTTTTTTTTTTTTTACATCTTAATGAATTTGAAAAACATGATACATGGATTTATATAATTTAAATTAAAATGAATTAATTTAATACGATAGATAAAGTTTTTGAAGATAAAAATCCAAAAATAAAACTAAAGTTAAAAAAAAAATCAATTTGGCTTTGCCGAAATTGCTCTAAGTATTAAAGAAAAAAAAAATGCCAGAGTCGGTAACTTGTTTTTTTTTTCTTTATTTTTGTCTTTATTATTTACTGTGTAAATTAATTTTCCGCAACAAAATAAAATTACAAATTGGTCACATACTTTAATTTTCAAACAGCAGGTCTCAAACTCCAGATATCAGAACGATTTACATATCAAATAAACCCTTTTCAACACAAGTAAAAAAAAAATTAGAAAGCATTTATTTAGTCGACCTTCAGCTAAGGAAATTTTCATTCCAGGTAAAAGTAGAAAAAAAAGAAAGATAGAACGCATTAATCAGAAGCTTTAGTCATAAGCTCCCAGAATTAATGATGCTTTTAGTGCATCAGCTCTTTCTCCCCCCTTCCAAGTGTTGTAGGAAACTTTGCGATAAATAAAAATAATTATAAAGTTTTACTAGGTTACAGATTTATGATCAAAAAGAGACTGCGTCTTAGAACTTCAGTCAGAAACACAAAGAGATGATAAAAATAATCACATTTTTTTTCACTGAAATCATTTTTCGAAAAATTACATTAACACGGATAAAAAAAAAAAAAATATTGATTCGATTTTCTTCCTAGGTTAGAAGGAAATGTTTTTCTTATTATATGAAGTCAAATATGATTAAGAAGAAATTTTTATACATTATACTCTTATACATAAAACGTTCCAACCGGTTCAGTTTTAAGAAACCATTGAGAAAGCATGGTATTCTTTGTCACCAGAAACCCCACAAAAACTAATAATTTCGATGGAAACACTTTTATTTGAGCTAATCCTAAATCACGAAAAAATAATTTGTTAGTAAAAGTTCTATAAAAATTATAAATCTGGCTGCTTTTGACATTGCGCATAAACTTTTGCGACAGGTTTTTTGTAATTTTTTTTAATTATATTTTTAAAAATTATGTTATTTATTTTTTCCTATTTTTGATATCATTTATTTAAATGTGTTGAGAAATCTGTAAATAAAAAAATGTTATTTATTAAAGTTTTTTATAATTGTTTAAAAATCGACATCTTATGCTTTTGCTTAAACTTTTGAGGCAGGCCTTAATGGGAATTCCAAAAACTGTAACACCAGAAGACATTAAACTGAAAATAAAAGAAAAATATGCGGAAGACGTATTCGAAACCTTAAATAAAGAAATTTCAAGGGAAAAAGCAAAATCATATCAATTAATGTTAGACTTGGATGATTCAATGACACTTAGGTTACTCAAAGAAGGAAGAATTTTGGTTGGCTTTTTGTCATGTAAAATTAGACCTTACTCACCAATCGTAAGATGCAGCAACTGTCAATACTATGGGCATACTTCCGATAAATATAGAAGAAACGCAACATGTGTGTATTGTGCTAAAAATCACGAATCTAAAAATTACCCAATTCAAAATGAAAGAAGAAAACATAAGTGCGTAAATTGCACAAACGCATATTTCCCAGATGGAAGAGCGTATGACTACAATCATGCAGCAAACTCATCAAAATGTCAAGTTTATCAAAATATAATGCAACAAAGAAACCTTATAAGAAATAAACTTCCAGCAAATTTCCGTCGATAATCTTAAATAAAGAAAACTCCTCTAAAAGTTCAAAAACAACATCCTCTTCGCTAGAAATCACAAATAAGGTGGTCTGGTGTAATAACGCCAAGAATGAAATAATCGGGTAAATGACACCCATGTGCTCTGCGCAGAAGGGTTTTGAGTCTTGTAACTCGCAAAAAACAGCTTCAAATTAATTTGTTTCATTTTTAGGTCTTATTGTTTTTACGCTTGATCTAAAATTTGCGAGATGCGTTTTTTTTTTATGTGTAGACTATTTCTTTTATACGGAAATACTTTGTTAATTACATAAATTTGTAGTACATTTCATGTACTTTCAAAATGTTGTTGAAGATTTTGGATATCTTCTCGAGATAATTTGTAATTTAAAATGTACAGCCCAATAACTATACCGGGGTAATAACGCTAATCCTTGGCATTAATATACCGGTTGATTCCCTACAGTGGCCGAGCTACATCCTAAATACTGATTCAAATTATGCACAGTTAAAACTGTGCAATGTTTCTAATAATTCTATTTAAGCGGTCCTTTTTAAGCAAAACGAAGCTCACGGTCTGATATTCTTGTGTCTCATCCCCCCCCCCCCACACACACACACACCACACCTTTCTTTTTCTTACACTTTCACAAAAAATTTAATATTTTCAATAGCTTAGAATGCAATTTGTCAATTTCTAAGTTTGTAGAGTTTGTATTTTTAGAATTGGGCAATCTACATGCAATTATTCCATCTTATTTCATAGTTTTGTTTGTATGGCGTTATTTCCCATATAAGTGGGTAATAACGCCAAATAGCATTGGCCAAGAAATCACGCCATTACATTTTATGAATACATATCTGTTAAATTATTTTTTATATAGATAGTCAATGAGTTGCTGTATCAAATCATATATTTGTTTGAAAAATACAATCTAAAACTGAGCCGTGAAAATTGGTAGAACCTTAACATGGTGTTATTACCCCAGGGTACCTTAGTTTGAAAGAAATAAAAATTGCTCTACTAAACTTACAGCTTCACTGTTCCCCTTTGTACTTAGAAATAATTACAGAGCTGCATGTATACAGGACTGTGCAATAAAAGCTAATAGGCCACACGATATTCCAAAATCAACACCGTGCTATTCATCTCAGTCAAAAAATTGTTTCATCGTAATACTCGACTCGATATACAACATCTATAATTCCAACAAAATTACCACTCAGTGTTTGTAAATATTTTAACAACAGCCGGCTATATAACATTGGGTACACAGTATACGGCATCATTACAAGACATAAGAGAAGATTTACAGGTCTGTTCAAGTAGAAGTAGAATGATCAATAAATTCTTGTTGTTACGTGACCTGAATGCCCATAGTCAGCTTAGGGGGTATGGCAAGGATGATGATAGAGTCCATCATGTCATCAGTCAAATGAATATACAACGTCTACTGGTTGCGAATAACCCGCACAGTTCCTCGACCTTTGAAGTCAAACACTTGAAAGGATGACCGGACTTAGCGCTATCATCTTTTCAACTCTTTCAATATATAAAAGGTTGGGAATAGTTGCAGAAAGCATGGATTATGGAGATCACAGATTGGCAATAACGAGTCTTTCCCTATAAATACCAGATTTACCAAAACGTAAATACCGAAGAAAAGGAATATCACTAAAAATAATATCTAACAATAAGGACTAATAAATAAGGAACTAACTAATAAATAAGGACTAACTAATAAATAAGGAATATCACAGTTTTCTTTCTAAAACCAGGCAAACCACCAAATGAAGCGGCATCTTATAGACCGATAATGCTACTTTCAGTACTTGAAAAGGTCTACGAAAAAATACTTCTATAAAGAATAAATTACTATCTGCATACAACAAAAAAACCCTTTACTTCCCAGCATGTCTTCCAGTTAAATAGATCAACTGAAACAGCAGTAAGAGAACTTTTCTCCCAAATTGATATACTTAAGCAAGAAGATGTATATATTTCCCTCCTGTAAATAGACTTTAAGATTGCATTCGATAACTTGCCGTGGGATATTACAATACATCAATTAGAAGAGTTGCATATAGAAGAAGAATACGTCAACACCATAAGGTCCTACTTATCGAGGAGAGGCATTTATCCAAATTGTTTACTAGATGCTGCATTGGCTCTCTAAGGGTTGCCCGTAGAGTTCCTGTTTAGGACCTTTCCTGTGGAGAGTGTTTATATAGAAGTTAATAAATGTACTTAGAACAAGTGGATTTCGAGTAATAGCGTTTGCAAACGATATATTGGTGGTTGTTTATGGAAGAACAAGAAAAATACTAGAAGAGATGGCCAGGGAGGGGGGGGGGGGCTTGCAATCAGTGGGTGACTGGGCAGACTTAACATTTCATATGGAAAATGCAAGGCATTAAATCTCAGAAAACCAAAATATCTAAAAAGAGCTCCAATTTTTTAAATAAATAATTACAAACTGAAATCTGAAAATACGCTTCAGTACCTTGGTTTGATCCTAGATAATACACTGTCATTTTTGCCTCACCTAAGAAATAAAAGAACAGAGCTGAATTCAATAATCCAGAATCTACTAAAACTTACATAAAAAACGGAGGAATAAATAAAAATATCTTAAAAATATGGTATAGAACATTCTTAGAAAAAAAGATAACGTATGGTACCGCAGTTTAGTACGATCACCTGCAGAAATCTCATGGGCTTCGTTTACTGTCCTCCATACAGGCCCAGTGCCTTCTTTTTGTGTAGGGCGCATGTAGAAAAACGGCCATCCTTGCACTTTGTGCCTTTACAGGAATCCCTCCATTGCATTTCAGAGTACTTTTAATATTGGGGACGCCAGTAGAAATTTTTAGACCAGAGTTCTATCAAGGCAAATCCCCAAATTCATCAGTGGGTCCTTACAAAAATTACCTACACAAGGCAAATTAAAACCTCCAAATGGAAATAAAAATCTAAGACGGCTCCAAAATGGAAGAAGAGAGTGGGTTAGCGTTCTGTGCTTACTAAAACTCGATCTTGTGTCATACTTTTCAATCAAAATTAAGGCAAGAAAACTCCGTTTTCCAGGCAGAATTGCTAGCGGTACTGCGTGCAGTTGAGTGGATGGAAAAAAGGAAATATGGAAGTGCAACAATATACTCCGATAGTCTCTCAAGCATACAAGCCATTGAAGATAGCACAACAAAAGTAGCACTTGTCCAGACCATAATTCAATATCTAGAGTATACAAATAAAATGATAATACTAAAATGGATAAAAGGACATTTCGGAATAGCAGGAAACGAGACAGTGGACCAACTGGCAAAAGAAGCAATCACAAATTCTAACTTATCAGAAATATTTCTACCTTTCCCACCATCTCATCTCAGACGACAACTAAAACTAAAATTACAACAGGAATGGCAGAGAATATGGGACACTGATTATAAGGGAAGATTACATATTCATTTCTACCTATTCTCTCAGAGGAGACTTTACTACCGCACAGAAACCTCTTCCTGTTTGCTACAAATCACGGGCTTTTTCCAGATTATCTGGTAAAGATTGGTAAAGCTGACTCGGGCTACTACGCGTGTGGAAAACTAGGTACCTTACTATACTATGTAACGCAATGTACACTAACTTCTATATACCACATCAGAATCTCCAGAATGATAAGTCTCTCTTCATGGTTTAAAATAATAAGAAAACAACCAGCACTTCTACAAAAAATCATAAATTGCGTAACATTGATTTAAAAAAAATCAAGGACTGTTCCAAATGCCTCCTCGGCACTTTTTATATGATAATGATGATGAGTTATGGAACTAAACAAACAAACTCTTACTTTAAAACAGTTATACAATTACTGTTATTGTTAAAAAATATATGTGTTATATGTCTGTAAATCACTCAACTACTTAAATTTACTATTGCTACCTATAGTTATTTCATTGTTTCATTATCTCAAATATTTTTTGTTACCTACCTTTATTTACTGTATAATTGCTCTGTATTTTTTTTAAATAAACAATGCTGGGTGGTGCTTGTTGAGCTCAAACCAATTGGTAGACCTACCCACCTGGCTGAATCTGAATTTGAATCTGTACCTTTCCTCAGAACGATAATTTCAAGAGTCCGAAAAAAATAGATCCGTATAATTGAAGTTACTGATATTAAACAGCCATCTTTTCATTATTACATACCAAAATTCATTCATTTTTTCTGGAGCTAAAGCGTTTACAGACAGACAGCATTTTGTTTCTAAAAATATATTTATCGGAATCTATACTATGTGAAATGTGTAAATCAGTCATTTTTTTCCATTTTCAAAACAATTGCAAGATTTACCCTATACTACGTATGGTAGATAAGTAAAATTTTTTTAAGGATGATTTATTTGTCTTTTTACTTTTCTGATTTTTGACATTGAAAGATTGCAGGAGTAAAGTTCCCATTTGGATATATTTAAATATTTCTGTCATAGGAGCATTGTTTTTCTACATATCCTAATTCTAGCAAATACTAAAAAAAGCATTTAAATGAAACATTTTAGTGGGGTTATACGTATTTCACAAAATCGCTATGAATATAAATTTAATTATCTAACTTTAATTTCCAAAATCCTTTTAAAATTTATTAATTTGCTGTGTAAAGCTTCTAATGTTGCTTCAAAAATTTACATAAAATGATTTAGAAGATGAAATTTTCATGAATTCCTATTTTGATGAATACAGGGTTGAATGCATAATGCAAATTAAGTAATACATATATGTATGACTTACTCTGATCTTATAATTCCTTTGGACATTTAAATTGTGTTTACATTCGAAATATAAAATTTTTCTTTTTAAATTAAAAATATTTATTCATAATTGTATTGAAATAGTGTTTTAACGAAATCAAGTAGTTTATTTGCATTTTATAATTGACTTTAAGGAATTCTATTAATAAATTTTCACTTCATTTGTGTCTTGTATCCATTGTAAATGATTTAAAAGTTGGGTTCCCTTTGAGTTAAGTATTTAATCGGATGAAACTTTTTCCATCAAAAGATATAAATAGTACTTTAATTAAAACATTCTGCACATTTATAGACACTAAAACGTTGTTTTCTGGAACAGAGCAATTGAATTCCATCGAATAATTAGTAATTTATCCATATGCGAATTTAATTAGAATTATGTCGTCCGAGTATAGAAATAAACAGAATAATATTATTTAAGGATATTTTGCTTAACAAAAATTCATTTAGAAGGAAAGACATATAGTTCAAGGACCATATTAGTGCAATAAAGTACTAAATTATTTAAATGTGTGTTTTATGCAACGTAGGGTATTCTATTGCAAAGCATAGTATATCACTATTGATGTCTGAACAGCAGTGTTGTCAAAGTGAGGGAGAGTGTTGCCGAATTGGGGACTCTTCTAATTCAGATTATTTGACTGTTAACACATTTTTAAAATAGTTCGCCCTTTTTTAAGGATTTTTCATGTACTTTTAAATAGGCCGAATATTTCTATTTTAAAAAAAGGTGGATAGAATGAACACTTTGGGGACATTTTACTTCCCAATCTGGCAACAGTGAGCACGGCAAAATAAATTGAGATTACTAAGCTAATTTATGGAATGTGTCACGTATATGCTGCGTTTAGTATTAATTCTTGTCAAAATGGTAATTTTTATTTATTTATCTTTTTTTTATAGCTCGCCTCTTTATTAAATACAATAGGGCCCTGTCCGCACGAGTTACCGGATCCTCTAATTGGACATCTCACGGAGCCAGTTTTTCTCGGTAGGGTACGGTAGCAAGGCTAGATCTTGCCTCCGTCTGCAACGCTCTCGTCTGCCTTGCATTTCGACGCAAAATTTTGCCTTCTGCTGTACGACTTACTTTTCGGCCATTCTCTTATCTTTTCATTTTCCTCAAAATTGCCCCCACATTTAGTTAAGTTCCCTCAAAAGCAAGGAAGGGAAGGTCCTCAAAAGCACCCTTCCCCATTTCGTCTGGTATGATGAGTACTAGGTGTGCGGCAACTATTCACACAGTTAACCCAATGTGCAATAAACCACAAAGATTTCCAACAAAGCACTTAATCTAAATAGCCGACCCGGGTACTTGTCTAAGTAGTTCGCCACTTTGTCGGCTAAAATTCCGTCGTGTACGCTAATGGCGCCTGGTGCATGTAAAATCCGTCGTGGATGAAAAGTTCTCGAAATTACCTGTTAATTATATCCTTTAGAGATGCCTTGCCAGGTGAAAGTCCTCTCGTCTGATCAAGGTTCTAAATTACGAGACCAATTTGAGTAGTCTTTTGCACTTCAAACAACATGATGTAACGTTAAGTAACAGGCGAAACAGAGTACGCTCAAACGAGAAGCCAGGGCGGCAATTAGGTGGTCATCCGCCTGATACTAAGTATCTAACCCTTTAAATTGAGATAACTCGGCAGGTAGAGGCCTGGTCATCGATTAGAAAGAAAAAAACACCTTAGCATATTTATAATATTTTAATTCCATACATTTAATCAATGCTTTCTTTAATTTAGTTTATTCTGAAGGAAAATCTGATAAAGCAACACTTTCCCTAAAATCCCATTATTTAATTTCATTCTTTCATTTGTTTAATAATATCCTCTTATTTACCTTTTAAACAATCATTCGATTGCCTACATTTCCCATCCAGCGACGCTAGGAACCAGAGTTAAGTAATTTATTCCTCAGGTGGTCTGAGAGAACTTACCTTTTTTTTGTCAGTTTTAAAATTTCGGATTGGTTAAAGACATATTTTTTAATAATTTAATTGGCATCATAGAAAGATAATTGCAAAATCCTGTATTCTTGCGAACGTCGGGGTATAACGCGATTACTTTTATTCGAAAGCCAGATTTTTATATTTCTCATGTGTTAAACGGAATCTTGTCGCATGATGAATAAATGCCTTTATATAGATGAACTTCTTCTGCAATAACATCGTTCTGTTTATTATAACGGAATCATACAGTGGTACAAAGTTAAAACTGGAGTGTTAGTGGATTTTTTTAAACTAATACAAGGAATATTTTTATAAAAATATATTTATAAAAAGTTGCTGTAGCCACCAGTAATTGACACCTAGAGCACCAATGTATGACACCTTGTGAACCAGTAATTGGCACATGAATATTTTTAAAAAAACTTTTTATTTTGCATTGGGTTTAATTGCTTTAAATGAATTTACTGTAAATGAAGATGCTATATTTCAGGTTTTTGAGAGTAAGAAATCAGCATATTAGTTTCAAATGTGCACACTTTAAAACAGTACAATATATTTATATTAATACCCATTAATTGTCATGCTATCCCCAGTAGTGTCATATGACGTATTAATGGATTCCAATTACTGATAACGATTCATATTTTCAATTAAAAACAACTGATAAACAAAATTAGTCTATAACTTTAAAAATACTGCCATAATATGTGGTTTAATCTCAAATCTTGTGATTCCCTTCTAATTGGAAAAGGTGCCAATTACTTGAAACTAGTAAAATTGAAGCACCATTAATTGGCATCTATGATTAATTCAGAAATCCAAATATTTGTGTGTAAAATACTTTTACATAATTAAAGTAACCCTTTTCAACTAAACAAAGCTGTTTTCAATTAAAATTTAAAATAAATTATAAATCAGATAATAATGAATTGAAAAGCATGCCTTACTTAAGCCAGTGAAGAAGCATTTGCAACAAAAATGGCTAATTTGATACAAATCATAATTGTTTCACTTTCTTAAGCATTATTGTCATCTAGCGGCATAAATCAAAGTTATAATCTTTAAAGTAAATGAGCATATAACTGGTATATGGCCTTCCATTTTTAAAAGAATTGATATAAATCTTATTTTAGGACATGTTTGTAGGATGTGCCGATCATTGGTGCATGCCAATTACTGGGGATGTTACCCTATTTAGAAAAAAATCAATTTTTTTAAAAGTATTATCTGACATTGTTTTTTAAAATGTTTTCTCAGTTTTTTTAATTGTATACGTTCATCTTTCACCACATTAAATGGCGAAGTTTCGTTACACAATGTGTTATAATAAAATGTAATTATAATAAAAAAATGGATTATAATAAAATGTATATACACACATGTATGAAGGTTCAATTATAAAACAAAATTTATACATATACATACATAGTTATATATACACACACATATATGTGTGTGTATCTCTGTGTGTGTGCATATGCATAATTAATACAAAAAGGTTATTAAATAGTGGTGCTGAAAAGGTATTATGAGACTACGGAGAGCATTTTAAAATCAGATTTATCATTAACAATAACTTTAAAATTAAGTCGCTATATTTTCAAGAAATTTAATTCGGAGGTATTATTGGCATTATAGACGATTTCAGCAGCTGAAAATTAACTTATTTTCTTCAAAACTATATAATTTACAACAGCATAAATAAAATATAACCATATACAGATATATTTAATAAGTATCAAAATTACGAAAATGCTGTAAAGATACAATCAATAAAATTCTTTCATGCAGATACCATATCAGCTCGGAAATGTACATAAAATATAAATATCCAAAACGCGTTCAAATCCTTTTAAATGAGAAATGTATCCGAAGAATACATTGGATAACATATGCCACCTCTCACCTCACAAGCTGTTTCCGTTCCAACTTCGAAAGAAGAAAAAATATGTAAGATACAAATGTCATATTTTTAGACTTTCATCCATGAAGAAATGATAAAAATACATAGAAATATATGTTAGAAATATTTGTGTATATATATATATATATATATATATATATATATATATATATTTAAGTATGTGTGTGTTCATTTACACTTACAACGAAAGTAAAGTAAGAGATATTAAATTGCATGTGACATACTAAAATAAAATAAAAAATTTTCTTAGAGACAATGCAAAATTATTTCAGTATTTGTTTGTGAAAAAGGAATTACTTTCATTCTTCTGCCTGAAATTTAATAAAATAAAATACTACCTTTTGTACGTTTAGTATTTTTCCATATCTCCTATTTGTCTCGATATTTGTAAAAAAATCCTTTCGATAATGCACAATTTATTAACATATTTAAGTCATAATTTTTATTTTTTGTTCATTCAAACAATGCAAATTCATGTCAAAGAAAAATAAGATATCTTTCATAAAATAGCGTGATATAATTTGTCAGTTCATTTTTAGCGCAAAGAATTTAAAATTTCATTAATTCGTTTTAATGAATATTGCTAATAAAAGATGTTGTCTAACATGTCGACGCTTATTTAATTTTATTTCTGCGTCGCACATTTATGTAACTTATGTAATTGTATTGTAAAAAAGCATCTTTCATATTTTATAAATTTTGTCTCAAAACCCATTAAAAATCATATAAAATGCTAAAAATATACACTGTTATTATAAAATAGTAATGTTTGTTTTGATAATGGATAACTTTTGTAACTACCATGCCGATTTCAAAAGTAATAGTGACAAATTGGTGGTCACTCTAGAGATATACACGGCCCGGGTTCGGGCCGATTTGCATTAACAGAATTTAGGCCTTTTTCCTGAAGACTCGGACCGCACCTAACTTATTTTTCCCGTACGAAGCCGAGGCGGATTTCATTCTTTCTAGATTTTATTGACCACAATAAACAGTTTTGGTTGAATCATCCCTTATGAAAATCCTTTTTCCAACGCTTTCATTCATGAAACCTAAATCTATAGCCACTAATTTGTATTTCAGAAAAGTACATAAATTTCACGTAATTACAGTAAAGTATTTCAGCTTTTAAAATCAGAATTGTTGTTTTCTTTAGCAGAGTAACAGAAGTACACAATGTCCGTGATAATGCGCTGAAAACTGCAATAAATACATCCAAATGAAGTAGCATTTATTGAAATTCTAGTTTGTGTTGCTTAAAATTAAAGCCTTCACTTTGTGGATGACAAACGTAAGAATTAATTTCAGAAAATCAAGAGTTTTTCGTAAATTGATTTCTGGATATTGAAATGACTGCATTTAGATCCATTTTAAACTACAGAATTATTCGAATAAGGCACTACGTCATTTTAATACATGCTTATTTAACGTTGTATAATGTATAAATTACATTAAAAAATTTCATTTTTGATATATTTAAAAAAAAAATGTCGTCTATTTCAAAAACGAAAAAAATATAGTAAGGCAAGGTAAATTTTTATTTCCCTATTAAACAAAATACTCGAGCTTACTTTTACATTATTGAGCAGTTAATACGATGTGTGGTAACAGGAAAGAAGTGATTGAATTAGAAAATTCAAATAGAGATAGTTCTATAACATTAAAATTTGGAAGGCGGCAGAAAAAGCGATAAATAGGGGTCAAATGGTTTGTTAAATGTGACAGCGGACGTTTGCTTGTTTTAAAATGTATGTACAGCATGCTTCATGCAATTCGATTGAAACTTAGACTTATTTAAGGAACATACACACAGAGAACGACATATATATATACAGGCTGAACTACACTGCTCAAAACAATTAAAGGATATTTGAAGTTTTATATAAAATAAAGATATAAACGAAATTTTTTTGCCGAAAATAGAAGAAGAGAATCACAAATGCAAATTTTTCTGGTTTTCAAACTGTCGAGTATGCAAATTTTGAGTTCGGCGTCAAAAACGTCGCTTCAGCGGCAGCGAATGAAATTTGACTTTCAACTGGATAAAAGAGAATGAAGACAAGGATGATCGGCATTCAGTGATTGCTTTGTTTCGATGAATACGATGTCTCAGCGAAGTCATTTGACAGATTCAGAAGCTTGGAGAATTGTTGGTAGGTTAGAAGAGGCCCAAACTCAAGCCGAAGTAGCGCAAGCCATTGGAGTGCCACAAAGTGTCATTTCCAGGATCTGGAACCGTTTTTTGGAGAGTGGATGTGCAGGCCGAAGACCAAGGTAAGGTCGTAGACGGGCAACAACGCCCAATGAATATCGGTATTTAGCGTTAACAGCTCGGAGACACCGAAACATGAACGCTACTCTTCTCCAACAACACCTTCGCTCGGCTACAGGCACAATGATTTCAACTCAGACTGTTCGAAACCGGTTCCATGCTGTAGGTCTGTATGCTCGCCGACCGATGGTATCTGTTAGATTAATACCAAGGCATCGTCGCTACCGCAGGGAGTGGGCAACCGAGCATGTCAAATGGAGGAGGAATGAATGGAGCAATATTCTGTTTTCTGACGAGTCCCGTTTTTCTGTGCGTCCGGATAATAGGCGTATTTTCATTTGGGGCCGTGGCAGTAGGAATAATCCTGCGTTCGTGCACGAAAGTATCAGATTTGGCGGTGGAGGTGTGTTTGTGTATGGTGGCATCTCCATTGACGGGCGCACTGATCTCTACATCATTCGAGATGGAGCTCTGACTGGTCGCCGATATAGGGATGAGATCCTCAGACCTATTGTAGTCCCTTACCCTGCAGCAATCGGAGATAACTTCATTTTAATGGACGATAACTGCAGGCCACATCGTGCAAACCTAATGGAGGATTTCCTTTTCGAGGAAAGAATCGTTCGAATGAAATGACCAGCGTGTTCTCCAGACATGAATCCAATGGAGCACGTTTGGGACACTGTAGGAAGACGAGTTTCTGGCCGCCAACAACCCCCACAAACTCTCCAAGAACTGGCAAGAGCTCTTCTGGAAGAGTGGGGCAGAATACCCTAACTCGTCATTAATAGCCTCATTGAGTCCATGCCTCAAAGGTGTTCAACGTTGCTGGCCGCCCGTGAAACCATACCCCCTACTGAAAATGATTTTCTTTGAAGAAAACACCTTTTATTATTCTTTTTTTCTCATATGCACAAATTGTGTTTTTTTCCTTTTGTACACAAATGCGCAATAAAATGCATTATTTTATGCCAAACATGTGTAATTTATTCTCATATAACCTACTATGTCTGTAGACCATGTATCAATCAGCTAAAAAGTTTCCCAGATACAAAATCCACCTAAAACTGCAATATCCTTTACTTGTTTTGAGCAGTGTATATATATATATAAATATACTAGCAAAACCCGTGGCTTTGCTCGCGTAATAGTTGAAGTATGCCAAGTGATACTTATAGGGTAACACCCCCAGTAATTGGCATGCACCAGTGATTGGCACATTTTACAAACATGTCCTAAAAAAAGATTTATATCCATCTTTTAAAAATTCAAGACCATATATCAGTTATATGCTCATTTACGTTAAAGATTATAACTTTGATTTATTTTACAAGATGACAATAGGGCCTACGAAAAAGAAACAAATCTGGCTTGTATCAAATTAGCCATTTTGTTGCAAATTCTTGTTCTTTGGCTTAAGGAAGGCATGCTTTTCAATTCATTATTATCTGATTTATAATATATTTTAAATTTTAATTGACAACAGTTTTGTTTAGTTAAAAAGAATTACTTTAATTGTGTAAAAGTATTTTCGACACAAATATTTGGATTTCTGAATTAATGGTAGTTGCCTATTAATGGTGCTTCAATTTTGCTAGTTCCGAGTAATTGGCACCTATTCCATTTACAAGGAATTCGCAAGGAATTTGAGATTAAACCATTTATTTTGGAAGTATTTTTAAAATTATAGACTAATTTTGTTTATCATTTGTTTTTATTTGAAAATATAAATTTTATCAGTAATTGGAATCCATTAAAGCTTCATATGACAATTACTGGGGACAGCATGACAATTACTGGATATTAATGTAAGTATATTGTATTGTTTTAAAGTGTTCACATTTCAGATTAATATGCTGATTTCTTACTCTCAAAAACCTGAAATATGGCATCTTCATCTACAGTAAATTAATTTAAAGCGATTAAACCCAATGCAAAATGTAAAAATTTTTTTTAATATAAACATATGCCAATTACTGGATCACAAGGTGTCATACATTGGTGCTCTAGGTGCCAATTACTGGTGATTTCAGCAACTTTTTATAAATATATTTTTATAAAAATACTTTTTCAATTTTTTTTGCTTTTAGTGGGCAAAATAGATGCACAGATATGCATTCTTTGATTTAAAAATATTTCGAAGTAAATAGCTTATTTCTTTGTAATGAAAATTTAAGTAAGTTTAACGACAAATTCTTATGTGCCAATTACTGGGGATGTTACCCTATATCTGATTTTCATTAGAAGTAATAACGTATTAAGGAATAATCCAAAAACTTCCATTAAAGCCGCTGTTAGACTGAATTTCATTATTACATGTTTTAATCCGAAATTGAGACATAAAATAATCTGAAGAACTAAAGATAATTCTAGATAAACGATGATTTAGAAAATGTATAGTATATCGAAACTTTTATGCTCAATTCATACATTCCATTCAGTATTCATCTGAAATATTTATTTATTTTTAGAAACAATTTTCGTATGCATTTACATTTTTTTAATTAATCATCATGTCGCAATCTAAGTTTGTTTTCTAAGGGTCTACTATCTCTCGAGGGTTAGTGGTATTGCCATAAAATGGCCTATGTTAGAAAGGAGACGTTCATTTATTTAAAAATTTTAATTTTGAAATCGGTTTGATACTTTCTAATATACCAAAGAAACGTAATTTAGAAAGTTTTTAAAGGCTTTTATAGAATATTTATTGTTTCTGCTTACCCATGTGGTAGCAGTACTGGCATGGAATATAAAAGATCATTAGAATGTAGGATCATGAAAAAGATATATGTAGGATCGGAGAGTCTCATTATTGATACAAAACCAGTACTTTTATAATTGGTTATTAATTTCTGAGCATGCAAAGAAATCGTAATTTACGATTTTTTTAGAACGCTTTTCGTACCGCTCTTTCGCTTCACAACTTTTAATTTCACATTTACTTCCGACAGTTCTTGGAAGACATTTATATTTTGTAAGTAACTACCTTGCCGAATTTAAAGTTTTTAGACTCTTTAGTACAATAAAAATCTTCATTTTGAATATTTTTTTGATCCTGCACCCTTTGTTGATAGTGTCACCGAAGTAAAATGTAGCTTACGTTTGTTATGTTTTAGCAGATTCTATCACCGCCAATTTACTTTTGAAATCAGTTTAATACGTGCTCATATTGCTTACAGATTGCCATTTATATGTTTTTACTTTATGAAAAGTTGCAGCATTTGCTGCGTTGAACTATCGTTTGCGGACTTTCGCAGAACCTTTCCAGACTATCTTTATTCTGACCAATGAGAATGCCTTACTATTTTAGTCAAGAAACAGACTTTTGTCAAAGTGGTGGAGTGATGATGAAGCAAATCTTGCAGATTTTTTAAAGCGTAGGTCTCTTTTTCGTGTATCCCCTCCCCCTTTTAAAATTCGAATTAAGAAATGCTAGAGATCATTTATATCTTATAAGTAATTACCATGCTAAATTCCATGCTTGTAGATCCTTCAGTAACAGAAAAAACGCATTATTAGAACGTTTTTTGTTCCTGTACCTCCTTTGAATTTGTGGCATCGACATAATACACTATATGGACAATGATTATTGGACACTTGCGATTTTAGCAATTTTGTTAAATATTGCAGCTTGAAATAAGCTTGAAAATTCTGAAAGTAATCGTCTATAGAAACGGACAAAACCTGTTGTTTCCAAAATGAAGCAAAAAAATGAGGGATTTTATCCAAATGTAATAGTACATCCCGTATTGTGTATTCTATACTGACACTATCAATGAATATATGGATACAACCCCTCTTGTTTTTGCTTCATTTTGAGAATAACGGATTTTCAACTTATTTAATTGATGATTATTTTCAGAATTTTCAAGTTATGATTTTGTGACTTTCACAAATGTTGCTCTATACATTTAGCTAACACAATATGCAAATGAAATTTTGATATCGTTGACGCATGCGCAGTAAAAAATTATTTAGTAAACCAACTCATTTTGTATACAATTCTGATTATTTTTTAATTCTGATTACAGGGTACTGTGTGCAATGTTGTTTGTTATATTTTCTGAAAAAAATATTATTTTATATTAAGAACTCTGAAAATTATAAGGAAAAAACTTGGAAAAATTTGGGACCATTTTTATAAAAACCTTAATTACTCTGCGAGTATGCATGCTTTTTGCATAAAAATGAACAAGGCGTATTACAATAAGGCATTCAATCATAATCTGGAGTTTGAGCGCTTTTGCTACATTAGTTTTGACAGGGTTATTCAAAAGATATTCAATTTTTTAATTTGTTGACGGTCCCCTATGGAGTTTCGGGAAAAAATCTTCACGGAGATGTATGACTTATAAAATTATATTTATACACTAAGAGTTTCAAGATGATTCCTCATGTATTTTTCTAGATATTTAGTAAAATGTCTAAAATCGCAAGTGTCCAATAATCAATGGCCATATAGTGTATATAGCTTATGTTTCATTCCGGGAGAAATTTTAGTACCATTAATTTTGAAATCTGTTCGGTAGTTCCGGAGATTAGCCCTACAAACAAACAAACAAAGTTTTCCTCATTATCATACAGGTATTGAAGAAAAAAGATATAGCCTATGTTGGATTCTGGGTGAACACAATCACTTTGGTAACAAGGTCGTGTGGTGTAATAACGCTAGACGGGGTAATAACGCCAAGTGCTAATATTTTGCATAATTGTGAAATAATCTGCTAAATGACACCCATGTGCTCTGCGCAGAAGGATTTCGAGTCATATAAATCACAAAAAACAGCTTCAAGTTCATTTTAGGTCTTATTGTTTTTACAAGCAACTAAAATTAACGCTTGATCTAAAATTTGCGAGATACATTTTGTGATGCGAAGACTATTTTTTTATCCGGAAATACTTTGTTAATTACATAAATTTGTAGTACATATTCATAGACTTTGAAAATATTCTTGAAGATTTTGAATATCTTCTCGATATAATTTGTAATTTAAAATGTACAGCGCAATAACTATAACGGGGTAATAACGCCAATCCTTGGTATTAATACCCCGGTGAATTCCCTACAGTAGCCTTCGCTACATTCTAAATACTGATTCAAATAAACACAGTTAAAACTGTGCAATGTTCCTAATATTTCTATTTAGGCGGTCCTTTTTTAAGCAAAAAGAAGCTCACGGTGTGATATTCTTTTGCCTCATCCCCCCTCCACACCACACCTTTATTTTTCTTACACTTTCACAAAAAATTGAACATTTTCAATAACTTAGAATGCAATTTGTCAATTTCTAAGTTTGCAGAGTTTGTATTTTTGAAATGGGTAATCTACATGCACTTATTCCATCTTATTTCATAGTTTTGTTTGCATGGCGTTATTACCCACATAAGTGGGTAATAACGCCAAATAGCATTGATCAAGAAATCACGCCATTACATTTTATGAATACATATCTGTTAAATTATTTTTTATATAGATAGTCAATGAGTTGCTGTATCAAATCGTATATTTGTTTGAAAAATACAAACTAAAACTAAACCGTGAAAATTGGTAGAACCTTAACGTGGCGTTATTACCTCAGGGTACCTTATTACATTTGAAATCTGTTCGGTAGTTCCTGAGATTAGCCCCTACAAACAAACAATCTTTTCCTCTTTGTAAGATAGGTATAGAAGACATAAGATATAGCCTATGTTTGATTCCGGGCGAAAACCATCGATTTGGCAAAATTACTTTTGAAATCGTTTTGGTTGTTCCGGAGATTAGCGCCTACAAACAAGTAAAATTTTTCTCTTTATAATATAGGCATCGACAATATAAGATATAGCCTACGTTGGATTTCTTGCCAACACCATCATTTTGGTACCATTGCTTTTGAAATGGGTTCGGTAGTTCCTGAGATTAGCCCCTAGAAACAAACAAACTTTTCTTCTTCTTTATAATATAGGTGTAGGCAACATAAGCTATAGCCTGTGTTAGATTCCGGGTGAACACCATCATTTCGATACCTTTACTTTTGAAATCGGTCCGATAGTTCCGAAGTTGTGGCATAGACATAAGATATAGCCTATGTTTGATTCCGGGCGGTCACCATCATTTTGCTGCTATAACTTTTGAAATCGGTTCTGTAGGTCCGGAGATTAGCCTCTACAAACAAACAAACAAACAAACGAACAAACTTTGCCTCTTTATAATATAGGTATAGGTAATGTCATAAATTATTTTGTTTTACATAGTTGTTGTGTGAAATATCATTTATTTATTATTTCCACTTTTAAATAATAGAAATAATTTAAAAATATATGTGTAACTGATATTAAAAAATTAAGTTATCACCAAATTGTTATAAAAATATCGCACCAAACCCAGTGCGTATATGACATCTAGGCCAAATATTTTATTTAAACATAAAACGTTGTTGTTTCTGATTAACATTCTAATAAACATGTATTCTATGATAACTTCAATATGTAATTAAATTGGCAACTTACTATCCGACTACATAAAGAAAACAAATGCAAGAGATTCATTCTCAGGACAGATAAAAAATGTTAAACCACGAAGATAATAATTTTCAAAGCACTCCAACAAATAATGGAATGGAGGATAATTCTTATGACGTCATAGCATGTAAATTTGAGGCGCTATCGGTTAAGTTGTTTCGGAGAAATTTTTGGGGATGGGCCACCCTTATCACTTAAGAGTATGAAAAATAGATAACGACCTATTCTCAGACCTATTGAATATACATATAAAATTTCATTAAAATCGGTTAAGCCGTGTCGGTGAAGATGGCAACTAACACTGTGACCGGAGAATTTTATATATCAGATATATCCAGCTATATCTATATATATGAACGATATATATGTGTATATGTATATATATATATATATATATATATATATATATATATATATATATATATATATATATATATATATATATATATATATATATATATATATGGAATCTTCTTCTTAAAGTTCTTTCGGAATTATAATTAACTCATAATTAATTAAGATCTGACACCGTTTAAAACTTTTAAATACTTATGTTCACACATTACTATTTACAAAAAAGACTATTTGCAAAAACAATGTTTACATCTTAAACAATCATAAACTTTAGTTAATTCGTCATCTCTGTCTTACATTCTTCTTACAATAAATCAAAACATTCCATTTTCCATCAACTCAGTTCAGTTCTTTTTCTGCCGCATTTCGTCTGGCTTCGTAGGAATTAATAGCTGCTTCAAAATCGTCTGCCTTACTGAGAGCCTTTTTCATCAGAGTTGCGATGCGTAGAAAATAATATTCAGATCTAATAGTAAAGGGGATTATTCATATATATATATATATATATAGGGTTTTTCTAAATTCACGGTCCAAATTTTAACGGGTGATAGTACACATCAAGACAAACAATATTTAAATAGGAAACCAAGGGTCCCAAAGTCTTCCAAAGGAGATAGCCGCCATTAAAGTTTAGGGTCCAAAAATTCAAATGATTATGAAAAACAGAAAAATTGGTTGATTCGTTTGCGGTTTTCACTAAAATTATTCTTTATGTCAGTATTGTCTTGAAAATAAATTATAAAGATAAATTAAAAAAAATGATAATAGAGGGCGCTTTAGACTTTAGAGTAACGAACAACTATTTTTTTACCGTTATTTTTTGTATCTCATTAAAGGTTTCGTAAGCTTAGACTTAAATTTTGAGCTCAAAATCTGAATAGTTGGAAGCAGTTAAGTAGCACAAACTTAACTGTGTTCAAAGGGTTTTAAATTCAAATGATTATAAAAAACGGAAAAATTGGTCGATTGATTTGCGGTTTTCACTAAAACTATTCTTTATGTCGGTATTTTAATGAAAATGAATTATAAAGATAAATTTCAAAAAATGCCGATAGAGAGCGCTTTAGACTTTGGAGTAACGTACAATTATATTTTACCGTTATTTTTTGCATCTCATAAAATTTTCTTAGTGTGTGTGTGTATTTTGTGTCGGCCGATTATCCACACTAGGGATATAGGCCCATGGGGAGGAATGCCCTTCGTGGGGGTCTTTCTAAGGGAACCTAACCCGTATTTACGCAAGGTTCGAAGAAAACCACGAAAACTCCGAACGGTTAGGCCGACGGCCGCGATTGGGCTCGAACCCAGCACATGCCGTCTACCAGTTGAGAGGTCAGAACCTCTCGGCCACTGGTCGGGCTAAAATTTTCTTAGAAGCTTAGACATAAACTTAAATTTTGAGATGAAAATCTGAATCGTTGGGAGTGGTTAAGTAGAGCAAACTGAACTGTGTTCAATGGGGATGGGGAGGTTCAAATTTCAAATTATTTTAAAAAACGGAAAAATTAGTCGATTCGTCTGCCGTTTTCGCTAAAACTATTCTTTATGTCAATATTTCCTTGAAAATAAATTTTAAAGATTAATTTAAAAAAAATACCGATAGAGGGCGCCTTAAACTTTAGAGTAACCAACAACTATTTTTAAGCGTTATTTTTTGTATCTAATTAAATGCTTGAAAATGCTTAGATTTAAATTTTGAGCTCAAATTCTAAATCGATGGAGGGGTTAAGAAGCGGAAACTGAACAGTGTTCAGGAGTTAAAATGTTACCCTCCCCACCCCTCGAACACATTTCAAATTTCCGCACTTAATTACTCAAAACGATGCAGATTTTGAGCTCAAAATTTAAGTTTGAACTTTTACAAGCATTTAATTAGATACAAAAAATAACGGTTGAAAATAGTTGTTGGTTACTCCAAAGTTTAAGGCGCCCTCTAACGGTATTTTTTAAAATTAATCTTTAAAATTTATTTTCAAAGAAATATTGACATAAAGAATAGTTTTAGCGAAAACGGCAAACGAATCGAACAATTTTTTCGTTTTTTATAATCATTTTAAATTTGAACCTCCCCACCCCCATTGAACACAGTTCAGTTTGCGCTACTTAACCACTCCCAACGATTCAGATTTTCATCTCGAAATTTAAGTTTATGTCTAAGCTTCTAAAAAAATTTTATGAGATGCGAAAAATAATTTTAAAATACAGTTGTACGTTACTCCAAAGTCTAAAGCGCCCTCTATCGGCATTTTTTGAAATTTATCTTTATAATTCATTTTAAATAAAATACCGACATAAAGAATAGTTTTAGTGAAAACCGCAAATTAATCGACCAATTTTTTCGTTTTTTATAATCATTTGAATTTAAAACCCTCTGAACACAGTTAAGTTTTTGCTCCTTAACTGCTTCCAACTATTCAGATTTTGAGCTCAAAATTTAAGTTTAAGTCTAAGCTTACGAAACCTTTAGTGAGATGCAAAATATAGTTGTTCGTTACTCTAAAGTCTAAAGCGCCCTCTATCGCCATTTTTTGAAATTTATCTTTATAATTTATTTTCAAGACAATACTGACATAAAGAATAATTTTAGTGAAAACCGCAAACGAATCGACCAATTTTTCTGTTTTTCATAATCATTTGAATTTTTGGACCCTAAACTTTAATGGCGCCTATCTCCTTCGGAAGACTTTGGGACCCTTGTTTTTCTATTTAAATATTGTTTGTCTTGATGTGTACTATCACCCCTTAAAGTTTGGACCATGAATTTAGAAACACCCTGTATATATATATATAGCTGATTCAAAGTATCAGACCAGATTTTGTTATCGTTAAGGTGCTTTGGGTGAAACAGTCCTCCAGCATTCCTCCGAGATGGCTCAGTTGGAAGAGCATTGGCTGCTTCAGTCAGTACATCCCTGTTTGGAATCCTGCTCTGACTTTCACACACTTGGAAAGTTTACGTCAGTTATATATATATAAATATCAAGAGCATCATTTGAATTATCTGTTATTCAAATATTATCTCATTTTGACTTATAGAACGCATTATCAAAACATGTACACTGTGAAACGTAATTCTTCGAATATTATACAGCTCATATTCAAAATATTAGAATAATTGAGAAAAAGTAATGAGAAAAAATTATTTGTCATTTATTTATTTTTTATACTAAGTAAATGCAATTAAATTTCTTATAAATAAAATCTGGAATGTTTAGATAAGATTTTAACATTTATAAAATATAAAATACAGCACTATAAATTAGGTATACAGTTTCCTTAAACACACCAGAATATTAGAATAAAATTTAGATTGGTTCAAAATATTAGAATATTTTATTTTACGCAACAATATTACCTTATGAATATGAAGTAAACGGTAGCTAATATTTTGTAGCATCCCCTTTCGCTTTCATAACAGCGTACAATCGATCTTGCATACTATATACAAGGTGTTTACAAACATTTCTATCAATATTAGCCCAAATAGACTTTATACGTGCCACTAACTCAGTTTTACTTGAAGGAGGATTTTCTTGAAGTTTTTTCTTCATTATATACCATAAGTTTTCGATGGGATTAAGATCTGGTGAATTTGGTGGCCAAGGAAGTACCTTAAAGTTGCGTTGGCGGAACCAATTCTTAGTTGACACCGAGGTATGCGGGGACGCTAAATCTTGTTGAAAGATGAAATCATCTTCAAATAAATCTTCTGATGATGGAATCATGTAATATTCTAAAATGTCTTGATATATCAGAGAGTTAACCTTTTCGTAGACGATGCATAACTTTCCAGGTCCTTCTGCACTCATACAACCCCAAACCATGACACTAGCAGCAAATTTTACGGAACGTTTAAGGCATTCTTTATCAAATGCTTCTTGCTTCATTCTCCAAACTCGAATACCTTGATTATCATATGAAACACAAAACATACTTTCATCACTAAATAATATATTTTTCCAATCTTCATTGCTCCATAAACGTCTTGATTTACACCAATTCAATCTTATATGCTTTTGTCTTGCAGTCATGAGAGGTTTTGTTTTCGGTACACGAGATTCAAATTTAAATTTATGGAGACGTCTTAATGTTGTCGATGTAGAAACTTCAACTCCTTCTTCTTTCCATTTTCGGTGCAAGAATCGCACACTTTTAAAACGGTTTTTCTTAACTATACGCTTCAGTTTCCTGTCATCTCTAGCAGATGTTTTTGGTTTTCGGCCACCATTTCGGCGATTATTTTAAAATTTTCCAATTTTTGAATATTGTGTTAGTATTTTACTAACGCTCGATTGCGAACAATGTAAATAATTCGCTATAAAACATTGATTTTCACCGTACCGATAGAAATCAACCATACGAAGTTTAGTAGATTCAGGAATATCACTCACACGGCCCATTTTAAGACGAAAAAGAAACAAACTGCAAAAAAGAATACTGATTTTAAATAAAATTGTCTGAATTTAATCATTGAAGCCACCAGTTAAGAATTGGTAATAATTAAAGGAGAATTAATGTGAAATATTCTAATATTTTGAACCTCTTGAATAAATATTCTAATATTTTGACTTTTCAAAAAAAAATTTTTTGCAATTAATCTTTTCAAAAATGATATTAAATTTAAGATAACAAGTAAGTTTAATCAACAATAAGTTCTTAATAAAAATATCGTTTGCATATTTTCATTCAAAGACATTAAATTACCAAACGATATTTTCAATTTCTAAAAAAAAGGTAATTATTCTAATATTTTGAATGTGAGCTGTAGTGTAATAAAATTGGGACTGTTAATGTACATAATTATTAATATGGCATGTTAAATTTTCATGAAATGAGACGATAAAATGTATAAAGTAATTCTGATATGGCTATAAAATCTTTCTAAATTTCTTTAAAAAATATTTTTAAATCATTTCAAATGCCCATTCAATTTTTAACAATAAGAAAAATGGATTTGTTCCACTTTAAAAAATTAACGGCTAATATGATATAACTAAAAAATAATCGATGCGTGATCAATTGTGAGATAATTTTTTATTGAAAATTTGTATTTTTCTATTACATCTAAAATATATCTTTTTTTTTGTTGTTTTAAGAATTTACTTATTTTTCATTCAGTAAACTAAGTATTTAAAAAAAATTATGTGTAAATTTATATTTCTTTATTTTCTTTCTGTTCAATAACAGTCACATTCCTTATACTAAGAATACAGCTGTGCGCAATAATTTAATAAAATATTAGTAAATGATTTTGCGAATATTTTAAATAACATCCAAACACAAAACATTTAATGTATAACAATAACAAAAATTGGATTACTTCACTTTAAAAACCAACGTCTAATATGGCAGATTAAAAATAATAATATTAATAATAATAATGATTTTTTATGTACTTTTTTTTCCTAACATATGATTTTTTTTCGTTACATCTCGACTATATTTTGAATATTTCCTTTATTTTTTTTCAGTTGACTAATTTAAAAAAAATATATTCTTCATGTATGAATTTTTTTTTCTCAGTTTCATTTCTGACCAATCACTGTCACTTTAATTTACATTATATGAGGAGCCCAGAAGTACCAAGGGGTACAAGTGACAAAATGTCGATTTGGAGTAAATCGAGTTTAAAGAAAATTGATGTTGAATTGGAACATCAATAACAATTGAGTGTATTGAAATAGGAAACATCTGCTTGTTGCATTCTAATCTTTGAACTCTCATTTCAATAACTGTTAAAAAAATGGAGTACAATTTTTTTTAATGTATAATTAATCAATATTGTTTGTTTTTCGGAAAAAGTAGTTTATCTCTATAACTCCCCAAATAATCAGAAAATGACCTATATTTCTTTACCTGAAATGAAAAAAGCATATTTCCATATACCCTGTGCACTTAAGCCAATTTTTTTCAATTTTGTCACTTATACCCCTTGGCTTCTCGGGTTCGCATGTGATTTTTTTCGTTACATCTCGACTATATTTTGAATATTTCCTTTATTTATTTTCAGTTGACTCATTTTTTTTAAAAAATATTCTTCATGTATGAATTTATTTTTCAGTATCATATACTCGCAATACAGTTGTTTGTAGTAACAAATATTTTTTGTAATGCATTACAGTGTAAACTCATTATCAAGCAATAAAAAATAGGCTTGCTACACTTTAAAAATAAACGAATTATATTGTACATAAAAAAACGATAACGTTTGATGATTTTTGATCTAGTTTTTTTCTCCTAATATCTGTATTTTTCTGTTACATATCGAAAATAATTTTCTTTACATTTCCTTTATATACTTTTTTCCAGCTAACTTATTTGTTAAAAAAAAATTCCTTATGTATGATTTTACATTTTTTTTCTTTCTCATCAATCACTGTCACTTTTAATGTTCTATATTTCATAAACTTGTAAAATAATACTCCTACTGTATGAAATAATTTAATAAATCATTTTTAGATTTTTGTGATGATTTTAAAAAAAGAAAAAACAATTGAATGCAAAGTGTTAAAAATCTAACGATAACAAATATGGACTTGCTCTATTTAAAAAAAGAAACTGATCATATCGCAATTCTTTTTACTTTTGATGATAACGTTGGATGATTTTTGATAAACTTTTTTACCCAACATTTCGTATTTTTTCGTCACATGTAAAATATAATCAAAATTTTATTCCAGTAAAATAATTTCTTTAAAAAAACCCTCTTTCTTTGTTATAAATCAATGTCACGTTTTTTTTTAATACTTTCCGACAAAATTGAAGAATGCTTATGTATTCGGTTTTGTCTTTCCTACTGTCCACTCTGTGACTCCCGTATATATCTTTGATTTGCATGGATATGCAAATGATAAACCTTCTTTTGAATCCCTTAGTCATGGCTGGTGTTGTATATGAAGTATGTGGGATTAATAGTTAATTTACAGGGCCAGGCAAAACAATCCCATTTCATTATAATATATTGGTAAAAATCGCTTGCAGAGTATTTGAATAACATAATGCTATTGCAAATTTATTGAAACTGAAATAAATCGCTGAATTTCATTACGATTACGTTAGAACAGGACATTCATAGCATTTTTAATCCATTTACAGGGAAACACAAAACAAATCGGTTACAATACTGCCTTTAAATAATAATTTCTGGAAATGCCTTTTCAATTTTTGCATGCACTTTTTAACTGCGTTCGTAATTATCCAGATATAAGTTGCATATAAATCACTGTCTGATCTAGAGGTCTGCACAGGCCGAAATTTCCAGGCCCGAGCCCGGCCCGAAAGTTAAATTTTCGGCGCGAGCCCGGCCCGGCCCGGCCCGAACGAAAAAAATAACGGCCCGACCCGGTCCGGCCCGAAAGTTAAAATTTCGGCCCGAGCTCGGCCCGGTCTGGAAAAAATTTAAAATTCGGCCCGAACCCGGCCCGGCTCGAGTGAATTTCTATAGAACATTGATCTTTAATCATATGGAAGAGTTCTGACCAAAAAAAAATTATATTAGTCTTTTTTTTTCATGTTTATAATCTCCATTTATGCAGAAGTGCCGTAGGCTGCGATATTTATGCTTTTAAATGAATCTTTGTTTGTTGTATGTAAATGTTTCAGTTATCACTAGTATTATTAATCCATATTCCCTGTAATGGAGACAAAAAATCAAAAAAGCGGTATATGGTAAAATTTGCAAAGACGAAATTGCTTTGGAACAAAAAAAAAATGCATTCCCTTCTTAACAGATGTAAATGTTTAATATATTTTTTTCTCCCGTATTGTTCTATTCATTTTGCATGGATGAACCTTTTAAAAGAAACTTTCAGTTTTCAGTTTAAAAAAAAATTCCTTCATAATCATGCTTTTTTTGTGTGTATGTGTGTGTGTAATCGAGTTGTGTACTTTTTGTGTGTATGTGTGTGTGTAACCGAGTAATCAACGATTCTTTAAAAGGAAAAAATTCTAATGTTTAATTGTAGAATAACGGCTTAAAAGTACATGCTTTTTTTGCAGAAATTTTTGGACAAAGCCAAATATTACTGATTTATAAAAAGTCGAGAAAAGGATTTTCATATAGGAAGTTTCAATGGCAACTGATTATTTTGGTCAATGAAAACTAGGAAGAATGGAATCAGTCTCGGCTTCATACGGAAAAAAAGTTAGGTCGGGCCCGATACTCCAGCAAAAAAGTTAAGACCCGAGCCCAGCCCGGCCCGAAAAGATTAGTGACTAGGCCCGGCCCGGCCCGGTCCGAAAGGATTAGTGACTAGGCCCGGCCCGGCCCGTCCCGGCCCGGCCCGAGTCTTCAGAAGTAAGGCCCGAGTCCGGCCCGGCCCGAATTCCATTATTGGAATTCGGCCCGAGCCCGGCCCGCGGGCCGTGCCAGGCTCGGGCTTCGGGCCGAGGCCCGACCCGTGCAGACCTCTAGTCTGATTAATACGTCTGTCTGTTTGTCAGCATATGAAACCACAAAAACTATCGAATCGAATTGTTTGAAATTTTAAATATATTTGCGGTAGAATTTGTTGACACATTTCAAATTTTCTTAAAATCAGATACATAGTTCAAATACAGAGACAGTGAAAAATGTTCCGTTCGATTATGGTCAATAGGACTAAATAATTTCAAATGATTCTTATTAGTGTTACAACTGCTGATACATGTTAAAACTGGTATGCATTAATGAAGAGCGCTAAAATATACATTTTATACAATATGTTGCTCAAAGAATATTTATTAGTCATTAACAAGGCCACATAAACTAATCCCGTTACCTAATGCTATGGAGAAGGTGGAATTTTGTGCATCATATTTTAATTCCGTTAAACTACTTAACGTATAATAAAAAATATATATGTCCCTTATGTTTACTAGAAGTTGCTTCTTGTGTAATAGAAAATGTGTTTCCATTTTGTTGAATTACCTATAATATTTTTACTTATTTAACGGTGCAATAGTGTTACATTATTCTGAATGCGTTGGAAAATTAGGCATGAAAGCTTGAAGAATGATTTCATTTTTTTGTGAATAATAACAAAATCTCAATTGATAACACAACTGTTTGCAACAGTTTAATGAAATATGAAAGAACTGGTCAGCTAGTAAAACATATCAGTAAAAGAATGGAATTAGCTTTTGATTATACACATTGATCAGAATTTCAGTAATTTTGAATTTTTTGTCTTGAATAATGAAAAAATTAAGCATCTTAGTTATAAATGTGGTCAATCTATAAAAATGTCAATCTATATTATAAGTAATTGGGTAGGTGTACGCGACCATTACTGGTCATCACACCGTGCTCTGATCGGGGCCGCCACGGCGCTCAAAAGCCCCACTTTGGCCGTCTATCAGATGTGCACATTTGCTGAAGCTCTCGGACCGTGAGAGGCAACCTCCAAACCATCAGATCACTTCAACAAGGGGTCGCGACCTCCCCTAGAAAATCTAACGACGTTAGTTCGCATCGAGTTGAAATAGAACAACTTCAGCTTGAAAATTCCTTACCTACACCCAGTCAACATAGAACTTCCGCGGGGGATCTGAAATCTGGCCCTGCGTTTGTTCTTCTATCGGCTCACACTTGGCACATACATCGCCACTGCCGCTCGTGCTCCTAGGTTTGAGATGGAAATTCCGGGTGCGTTATTAAGTCTCAACATGAGCAGGAGGGCCCGCCGAGCCCCGTCGACCCCACCCTCAACATGGGCTTTGTTCCCTGACAATAAAGACAACTCACACATTATTTCAAAACTCCCTTTATTAAAACAACATTACAGAGAACTGTTGGTAGGGTGGAACCGCTGGAGCGGTTTACATCTAGGTTAATATGGTGTCTCCACACCGGTATACGCATGTTAGACTAAATAAGAATGAATATGAATTTAATGAATAATAATAATGAATACTATTTACATATATACAATAAGGTACTTGCCCTCTTTAGCCAACACATGTAGCCATTCCATGAACACAGAACGCCCCCAGACAGACGACCTCCAACTATGAGATTCTTCCACGAGGGAATAGGTAGGCCTACCAGAGGTGAGGCTCTACCTCCTTCAAGAAAGCCTCGAGAGCCTTCCTGAGCTTTGGAACCACGAAGTAGTTCCGCACCGAGAGGATTGAGAGTCTCGGACAATGACGATCCCTCAGTTGCTGAGTTCCCACACACTCCAACAGGATGTGTCTACTGGATGCCGGAGTGCATATTTCAGATGTGTATATAGCTGGGACGATTACTGTTTCTAAACCAATAGGAGACCGTCATTATCACGGTCAAGTACACGCCCACACAGTTTGATTGACAGGAACTCGTGGACAATTGATCGTGTGTGTTTATTATTTATTTGTACCCGGATTGTTTGAATTTGTACAAATTAATTAAAAATTAAAGGTACGAAAGAATTTTTTTTTTTTCAAAATGACTGAATTTTATTTACTTCAATTAGAAATTATACTTCCTCTGATCCTGAAATAAATAAATAAATAAAAATTAAAGTAAGAATTTTGCTTATACGGATATTTTCGCAGAATACTTTTTTCCCATTTGTTTAGTATATATATAAATCATTTTGGAACGATATTTAGAATATTAAAAGGGTTTGAAATATTTTTTTAAAAATGTCTTATTTATTAATAAAAGACAGCCTCCAATAATTAAAAAAAAAATCACCAATGGACTCTCGGCCAGCGATGGACTCGAACCCATATCCTCCGGTTTCAAGCTCGACGCTCTAACCATTCAGCCAGTCAGCTCACTTTCATCCGCAACAGATTATCTTTATAATTAGCACCGTCAATTGTCCACGAGTTCCTGTCAATCAAATTGTGTGGGCGTGTACTTGACCGTGATAATGACGCTCTCCTATTGGTTTAGAAACAGTAATCGTCCCAGCAATATACACATCTGAAATATGCTGCCGGAGTAGGGGATGAACAGAACGGGCACGGACGAGGAAAGGCTTGATCCGGAAGCGTCTGTAGTAAGCTGGAAAAGGGCCGTGGCCGGTAACCACCCAGTTTATTAATGGAGATGTCCAGGCGCATCTCTCCGAAATTCGTGGCAATATTTCGAAGACGCTTCTGCCCAGAGCCTCGCCTTTCTACCGGTCTTGCCAGGTCCTCATGAATTCCTGGTTTACATAGTGCTTAACAACACTCGGTGGAAGGCAAACATGGGTGTCGGTAACATCAAGCTCAGTTCCCGCTTTTGCTAGCCTATCTGCAGCTTCGTTACCCCTGACGCCGACGTGCGCCTTAATCCAAAACCACTTAATTTCCAGACCTCCCTCATCTCGTGTATTTGTACCACAAGTGGATTCTGAGGATTTGCGAGCGAAAGCGCATACAGCGACGACATTGAGTCCGTATAAATTGAGAAGCTCTCATGTAATGAACCACACAGCTCGATTGCCTTAATTATTGCAGTGAGTTCCGCCTGAAAGACTGTGGCGTACGGTGGGAGGCTGTAAGACCTCTCCACCACTAGTGCCCCATTTTCATAGACTGCGAACCCCGAACCGATACCTGATTCGGTCTTGGACCCATCAGTATACACCGATGTCCCCTGGTCCAGATCCTCACTTTGTGGAGAAGCTTCCCTCCAGTCAATGGACGGAGCTCTCGCTGGGTGGTATCTGAAATGTGACACTCTCCTTTCTACTTCGTCTGCTCTAAAGTGGATCGGACCGTAGTCCAGATCACAATCTAATCGGAGGATGCGAGCGAGAATGCACTCTTTCTCGCATTGTAGATCCAGTGGGAAGCACCCAGCAAGGACTTGTGTGGCTTCCGTGTTTGTAGTACGAAAGCACCTGGTTATTGACAGAAGGGCTGGTCTTTGCGCGGAGACCAGTTTCTCCCTCATGCGTTGTGTACCCGTCCACCAGAAACTACTTGCATACGTTGCTATCCTCTCGATTCCCAGCTTGTACAATCTCTTCAGAACACACCCGCTCAAGCCCCATCCCTCTGACTGAGGTAGCGTAGGGATCTAGTGTAATTCGCAATCGTTGCCTTGATGTACGCCACGTGTGCCATTCCATTAAGTTTTGCGTCTACCATGACACCTAGGTATCTAGCAGACTGTACTGACTGAACATTGCGTTCCAAAAATCGTATACGTGGAGCAGTAGAGGGATTCCTCTTCTGTCCCATCCGTCTCATCAGGCGGAAATAGATGGATGTGGTTTTCTCCGGAGAGAAAGCGAGTCTGTGTGCTTCTGCCCGTGCTGCAATTCTGCTTAGTGCCTGTTCTGCTCTTCTTCCGCATTGGTATGCGTTCGGAGCTTCAATGAGTAGTGCAAAGTCATCTGCATACGCAATCAACCGCGCAAACCTCCCCAACTCCAGCTCGAGGAGTGAGTTTGCGACCAAGTTCCAGAAGAAAGGTCCGGAGTTAGAACCCTGCGGGCATCCCACATTATACTCATGCACCATGGAAAAGATTTCAGTTCGGTAAAGTACCTTCCTCTCGGATAGAAAACTCTTCACCAGTTGGAAAAGGTTACGAGGGCGCCCCATTTGTGCTAATGCTTCAAAGATCAACGGCCACCACAAGTTGTTGAATGCTCTCCTTATATCCAACATTATCATGCAACAATCATTATCTCTCCTATGACAGTCATCCACTGTCTTTCGCACCTCGTGAAGTGCGTTCTCCGTGCCTACACCAGGAATAAACCCAAATTGGTTCCCGTGAAGAAAACCGGACTGTCTGGCATGGTAAGCTAACCTATTAGTCACCAGCCTATCAAGGATTTTTCTCCAAGCAGGCAACAAGCAAATGGGCCTATATGAGCTGGCTGCCGAACGATCTCTGTCGCATTTGTTAAAAAGAACCAGTTCTGCCGTTTTCCACGATTCTGGGAAAACACCTTCTTGCAGGCATCGGTTCAAGATCCCTCTGAATAAGGGTTTATTCGCCCTGAAGAGCATCTCGACTATCTCGAGAGGTACTCTCTATATTATAAAGGCAAAACGTATCTGTGCGTAACGCATACGTCATTTTGCGAATGGCAAAACTTGAAATTAAATATGAAATGAAATTTGGTTTTTGCAATTTTTTCTTCTGTAATTTTTTTAACGCCTAAACGTCCCACATTTTCAATTTACTATCGTATAGAGAAAAAAAAATTCTTTTAAATGCAATTTCTTCGAAAACTGTATATTAAATTATTTTCGCGATATTTTTTGTAGTTTGTAATATCTTTCTTTTAATTATGGCAAAACAAAAGCACTTCATTTCTATTAAAAATCTATAATAATAAAGAGACAAGTTTGTGTGCGTGTCAGTGCCATGTAGAGTTACAAAATTCGGAGGGAAGGTACCTCTATACATGTAGTTTTGTACCTTTAAGCTCGATTATCGATTTTTTTATTAGAATTTTTTTATTTTGTTATGCGATTTTTAGCGATTTTTAGGCAATTTTTCCGCATTAATGAAATGAATACGTTTTCTTTCTTTTCACCCAATAAAGTAATTTTTTCTCTTTTCATTAAAGTATTTTCGGAACTTTTACGGCGATTTCTGAATTTTTATGAATTTTTTAATGCAATTTTTAGTATTTTATCGAGTTTAACGGCTATTTTTTGACGTTGATAAAAAGAAAATTGTTTAAAAAACTGTTAGCCTAATGCTGGAAATTTTGTCCGCTATGATTATTCAATTTCAGCGATTTTTAAAGCAATTTTCAGCTATTTTTGGAGATTTTTTGCATTTAAAATCGTTTTTTTTTTCATTCATGAAATAGTTCCAGTTACAGTGTTTTACTCTTTTAGAGTAAATTTTTACTCCTGCGATTTTTTAGTATTTAGTACTATTTAATAAATTTTCATGCAATTTTTAGCCTTTTTTTAAGTTTTTTTTTTTTTTTTTTTTTTTTTTTTTTTTTTTTTTTTTATATATATATATAGTTTTGCAGCAATTTTTCTGACATTGGCAAATGAAAAGTTTCAAATTAAAAAATCATTTCAAATTGTTTTAAATTTTTAGCCTAATTATTTTTTAAATAACTAGCGATTTCTAGTGCATTTTTCAATGCGTTTTTAATGAGTTTTTAATGCAATTAGTACCATTGTTAATTCCCCCACAGTGATGTTTTACTAATTAAAAAAGAAATTTGGTTTTAAACAAATTAGCTTAATATAGTAAGTTTCACCATCTACCTGTTTTTAATTTTGTCAATTTTTAATGCGATTTTTCAAGATATTTCAAGTTCCGCGTCGATTGCATGAAAAATGCACGATTGCTATGTTTCACACGAATAAAATAAATTTTTCTTCCCGGGACCATTTACATTTAGCGATTTTCAAGGAATTTTCCAATATAGTTTTTATTTGTTTTTCAACTCCCACAGCTATTTTTCTGAAATTCGGAAAACGAACTTGGTTTCCGACTTTTAAACTCATTGTTTTAAAAAGTTTTGCTATCTACGAATTTTGAAATTTAGTGGTTATTAATGCGATTTTCAATGTAATCTTTATCAATATGATCTTAATTTCGATGAAGTTTTTTTCATTATATTTTACGTTTTGCGTCGATTTTTCGTTTTTCACAAATGTTTTCAAATTGCAATGTTTTACCCTAATATACCATATATATATCCTAATATATTTAATGTAGTTATTTTTTCCATAAATAATAATTAATAATTAATAGTCTAATGTAGTTATTTTTCCCCTCTATGTATTTTAAATGCAATTTTTCAAAATTTTTTACGTTTTGCGCCGATTTTTTGTCACTCGTAAGTGATTTCCGATTACAGTGTTTTACCCAAATACAGTAAATTTTGACACCAGGGAGTTTTAAATGTTAAGCGATTTTCAACAAGTTTTTAGAGATTGTATGAATTCCAATGCAATTTTTTTGTTATTTTTATAAGGAATTCAGTTTTAACATTTTAGTTTTTAATTTAGTAGATTTTGTTCTCCTCGAAATTTTGATTTTAGCGACAATTAGCGAATTTTAGATATTCTCTTTATCGATATATTTCAGAAAGAATTCAGATCATCTATTTTATTCTATTTTTGTAAATTGATTTTTAGATGTTCAATTTTTGATAGAATAGGGTAAATTCTGCTCTCTTTTCATCAAAGTTTACTCGGATTTAAAAAGATAATTTTACAATTTTGTTTTATATTTTTATGTGTTTTTTAATCCTTTTTCGCAATAAGATTTTTCCACATCAGTAAAAAGAATCCAGTTTCATTTTTGTAGCCCTTCTCTTTTCAATGAAGTTTAGACGAAATTCAGACAACATTTTTTTATTGCGATTTTCAAAGTTTGAAATTCTCGCTGTTTTTTGACGAACACGGGCAACATCAGGCATATTAGCTAGTATAGAATAAAACAGATTACTTTATCTGTTCGTTGGCATTTCCTTTGCTGTTTTTCATTTTGGATTGTTAATTGATAACTCTGACATGATAATAGATCTTTAGTATGTTTAATTACATACACTACGATTAAAGTTTAATTTTAATAATTTCTAAAACTGAGTTTTACGAAAATAGTATTTCGTTAACTTTAGTTTAAATATCATGTGTTTAAATATTAAACTTAATACTGTAAGAAGCATTTTTATCGTAACTAAATTTGTAGGTTTATTATAAATCAATGAAACAGTTTCATCTTAAGTATTTTCTTTCGTTGAACTTCGACGGGTTCTACCTTGTATTGATAAAAACTAAATTGTATTTCATATGCACAAAACTCTTATCTTGATATACAGCTGCTAAATGGCATTACAAAGCATCCTAACCCAGGCAATAATTTCTATGGTATTACGAAGCAAATCACTTTGTATTCTGAAGATGTCTTTTCCTGAGATTAGTATTAATGCAAATAATGAAGAACCTATGCAAACATTAAAATAAATTCTAAAAGAATATGAAAGATGAACCGTAGATATCGAGATAATTATTTTTGTGTCTGATAATGTAGATATATTTCAAATAAAACTGTGTTGATTTCTCCGAATGTTATCCTTGACGATCGAAAGATTTTTAAATATCCTGAAACTGTAGGGATGTATTTGTAATTTTATATTATATTTAGTTTATGTTATTTTATTGATAAATTTAGAAAATATATTAAATACTTATATTATCCGTAGCCCTACATTATTCATGTAAATTCAGTGTATTCATTTCTTTTATTTGTAAGCTTAAAAAAAATTCTTATTGAAATTTTAAATCTTCAATATAGAACATTTTTAGTAGAATGGCCCTTATAATATCAGCTAGTAAAAAGTTGATAATTATGTATCCGAATTTAATATAACATAATTACTGTAAGATTACTTAAATTACATAAATATCTTAAAATAATTATTATCTTTCTAAACATTTAACATAGAGTACGACTTAACAGTTGTAAAAATATCATGTTATGAAATATATTAAATGCAGTTAACCTAAAAAATGTAAAAAAAAAAAAAAGAATGACGTATAAATATTAGTGAATTAACTTTTTCAACGAATTAAAATATACAATTTTTATTTATATAAAAGAAGACAGATGGAGGTCTTTTATAAGATACAAATTCATTTCTAAAAAAATCCCTGACGGCTGGGCCTATAGGCGGAAGTAGAATTCGAAGAGTGCTCATTTCAACGAAATATATATATATATATATGATTAGAAATAAACCCAGTTTAATAACTTCAGTTGGTCGTTTATGAAAAATTTTTAATTTCATTTTTCTCCAAAAACTGGTTTTATCAGAATCATCTTAAGAAAAATTCAGCTCAAATGCCCATTTTGACAACATATTTTGAAATAAATTCTGAATTTATTAAAAAATCGTTCAAAACTGTACATTATACAGTTCCTAAATAACAAAAAAACTGTCAGTTGAATGCATTTGAGAAAAAAATTGAATTTAAAAATGAGTCATAAAATAACCGATTTGTTGTTTGAATACATCCTTAATTCTTTAATCATGATTGCTTCGGAAAATTTTGTGCGAAAAACTCACTTTGACAGCATTTTAAAAAATATATTCTATCTTTATCAAAAAACCTGCCAATGATCCACAGTATATAGTTCCTAAATAAGAGGGTCTGTAAATTGGATGCGTTTGAGAGCGAAAATGGATTTTAAAACGAGTTATAAAGAACACAATTTGCTATGTGAAAACTTCCTTAAATTTTTAAATCGCGAAGACTTCGGGAAATTCTGTTCAAAATACCCTCTTTGGTAACCTTTTTCAAAATATATTCTGTCTTTATCAAAACATCGATCAATGCATCACATTATATAGTTCCTAAATAAAAGGATCTGCAAATTGGATGCGTTTGAGAGCAAAAATGGATTTAAAAACGAGTCAGAAAAAAACGGAATTTCTTACTTGAATACTTCTTTAAATTTTCAGTCACGATGATTTCGGAAAATTCTGTTCAAAATACCCTTTTTGGTAGCCTTTTTTTGAAATATATTCCGTCTTTATCAAAAAACTGACAATGCATCACATTATATAGTTCATAAATAAGAGGATCTGTATATTGGATGCGTTTGAGTACAAAAATGGATTTAAACACGAGTCAGAAAAAAACGCAATTTCTTATTTGAATACTTCCTTAAATTTTCAGTCCCGATGACTTTGGGAAGTTCTTTTCAAACTACCCTTTTTGGTACCCTTTTTTGAAATATATTCTATCTTTATCAGAAAATTGACCAATGCGTCACTTTATACAGTTTCTAAATAAGAGGATCTACCATTTGGATGCGTTTAAAATCAAAAATGAATTTAAAAATGAGTCAGAATATAGGCAGTTTGGATTTGAGTTTTTTTTATCCAACTCCTATTTCTGTTTAATTTACTTTTGCTATACGAATTGATCCTATGAAAAACTTGTCAATATAAAAGTTGTAGGTGTTTTTGAGAAAATGTAAAATAAATTTAATCAGCTTTGATATCTTAAAAATTGACGGAGTTATGGATTTTTCTCTTTTTCTTTTCGTTTTTAATTTTTTTTCATCGGTAAATGTTGGTCCTATCAAAAACTTGTAAGTACAAAAGTTTTAGATAATTTTAAGAACATTTACAAAAATTTAGTTGGACTTGATATCTTAAAAATTGACGAAGTTATGGATTTTTTTCCCTCAAAACCGCTGTTTTTTCACCCCTTGAGCCCACTTCTAAATTTATCAAAAATCTGTCATGCACAAACTTTTGGCCCATTTTTAAGAAGTAATATAAACTTTAAACCGATTCGATATCTACTTTAATTAAGAAGTTATGGCGGTTTTTCGGTTTTCACAAAAACGCCCCCTATTCCGACCCCCTTGGTCCGATTTTGCACATTAACGAACTTGGCCGAGATTTTAACCCCTTTGATTTTATGTACCAGTTTGGTGGAGATTGGTGAAGAATTATAAAAGTTATCGTGTCCATAAAAAAGTGAGATAGATATATACAGCAAAACCTCCATAACGGACACTCCCGAATAACGGACACTTCTATTTAACGGACAGTTTTCCAATCCCCACTCCCAAAATTTAAATTTCTGTATGTTTAACCTCTGAATAACGGACATTCTGAATAGCGGACACTTTATTAGGCGATAAAAGATGAAAAAGTATTTTTAAACAGAAAAATATGAAAAAAAAGTAAAAAAGCCTCTGAGTTTATCAGGACAACGTGTCGCAAATTTTGTGATCACAGTTAAATGTAGATAAAGAGCTGGGGAAAATCCCCAACCCCTCCAACATTCAGTGCTAAATTCAGGTGGTTGTCCGGCAGAAAAAATTTCCCAGACTATTGAAATGTCATCCAAGAAAATTTTGAGACTATTCTTTTAAAGATAAAAAAGTGCAGCCCCCACTCCTCGCCTGGAACTCCACAATGTTCAATAACATCACACAGAAAAACAAATTACATGTAACCGCAAGCAAAAATAAACTTTTGTAACAGATTTTTCTCACAATAATATAATAAACAGTGGATACACGTATGCACAATTTTATTTATATTTTATTGCTTGAAAAATAATTTTAATTTCTGATTAATTATATTATATAGATTTTAGGACATATAAAAGTAAATTAATGAAATATTAAGCATTTCTTAGCGGTTTTTGAATCTCTGAGGTTTTCCCAATAGCGGACACCTCCGAATAGCGGACAATTTCTGCGTTGCCGAGGTGTCCGTTATTTAGAGGTTTTACTGTATATAGATAGATATATAAACTGGTGCGATTGCAATAGGTAGTATTTCATACGAAATCTACCTAATTATAGAAGTTATCGTGTCCATAAAAATGTGAGATATATAGATAGATAGATAGATACATATATATACTGGTGCGATTGCAATAGGTAGTATTTCATACGAAATCTACCTAAAAACAAATGATTAAAAAGTAAAAGTGGAATTTATTAAAACAATATTATCACAAATGTTTTGCACAACTAAAAAAATATATATTAAATTTCTCCAAATGTTAACTTGTCATTATAAATAATATACACATTTTTTATAATTAAAATAACAATTGCATAATAATAATATTTTCGTTCCACAAACACCTACCAGCGTAAATAATTTTTTGTTTATAACTCAAATAATAATAGTCATCTTTCTATTTCGACAAATATTCTGGCTTTACAACTTCTCTGAATGATAATTACTGAAATACAGTATACATTCTTCATATTTATTTAGATAAAAAAAATGCATTGGAAATCATTTTCTACAACCTCTACAGAATGAAGATAAAATAAAACTATAAACATTGCTTTTGCAAAAACAACAGACACTATAGATGACAGAAATGAATTACAATTTATGAAATTGATACATTTGGAGTTCGGTAATTTAGGTTCACAAAAATGTGCTTAAAATTACTAATCCCCTTAAAATTACTAGCCCATAAAAATACAGAATAACAAAAATAGGGCTATAAACACTTTATTAGAATTTAAAAAAATCCAAATTTGTAGCTTCATGTTTTCATAGCAAATAATTATAATAATGTCTTACTTTCTTCGTCATCCCGTATTCGAGACATATTGGAAACTCAAATAAGAAAAGCAATTCTTTTATAAAAAGGTAAGTATGCGAGCTATCATTTATTAATTCACATTTATCTACATAAAAGTAAATCAAAAATGTTAAAATATCAAGCAGTTTAGTTCTATTTTGCAACAAATAGACGTTTATATTTTTGAACTGAGATCAGAAGAGTCTAAGAAGAAAGGAGGTGGGCTGAAAAGGGCCTTTTTTTGCCCATCAGCACCTAGATGTGACATGCATTTTTTTCATTAGTGTACCTAATAACAAATAAGAAAAAAAGATATTTTGAATGAAAGTTCTATAATTGATTAGAAAAATAATATATATAATTATGTAAGTATTATGTTTATTAATGAACATATATACTATTGTCACTAATTTTAATCCATGTAATCAACAGTAAATGTAACACTAACAGCAAAATTAAGATGAATGGGGCTTATTAAGACTGATATTTGAATACATGAATTATCGGAAATAATTAAGAACAGAAAATAAGTACACAGTTTCAGGCATTTTTCGCACTGTGTTTTAGATTAGACTTCCCTTTTGATTTATTTCCCCAATTAACTAATGGAGCTTCCAGTGGTGGCGTCTTGTAGTATATGAGTATATTCAAGACTTTTTTTAAAATGTAACTTGAGCTATGGCATGAGTAAGCCAGAAACCATAATACAGATGCAACATGTAAGCAGTAACCTACATTTGTGTCTACTTTACATTGGCAGTACTATTGTGTGATGTTGCTTCGTCCTCTTTTTATCCAAATATTATCGTTTTAGCACATGTGTGTCGAACAATTGAACTTTAGTTAAGAGATATATCTATTTAGTATACTGCTTTGAAAACTGTTGCTGCTTATTTAGGAATCTAGGCATTATATGTTCAAGATCTTGCAGAAGTTCAAACAATCCCGGAAGCATCAAACAATTATCCTAACATTACTTAACTTCAGCTACTCTCTGATACTGTGTGCACTTTTCTTTGACATTTGTGTAAGTATGTTGTTCTTTGAATCCGAGAAGTAAGATCCGAAGGCATTCAAAATGTAACCTGAAGTATTGACGAACATCATAGGCTTAATCCAAAGATCGTCTTTTGTATAACGATAAATATCGTCACGGAAATAAACATTTAGCACTCTTTTTGATATAAATGTGTGTGTCATCAGCAACAAGTATCACAGTACCATTGTCGCCATCCGGAATGAATAATCTTCGTGATAAAGGCCTCATATATTTTTAAATAACCTGTGTTCTGGTGACGAGTTTCATTCCAGGGTGAAATGGAGCAAAGTTGTCAATCAAAAGCTGGCTAGCGATTTGAATAAAATATCCCTTTTCTTATACTGAATCAGGCAGGCAGAACACAAGTAAAGAGACCGGTTCTAAGCTTTATAAGTAACATTACCTAACAAGTATGATTGTTTGTTTGTTTGCATTTATGTCAGCCAATTATCTACACTGTGGTATATAGGCCCTAAGGGATGGGATGCCCTCCGTGGTGATCTTTCTAAGGGAATCTAACCAGTATTTACGCAAGGTTAGAAGAAAACCACGGAAAACTCCGAACAGTTAGGCCGACGGCCGCGATTGGGTTCGAACTCAGCACCTACCGTCTACCAATTTGGAGGTCAGAACCTCGCGACCACTGGTGGGAGCCGTAACAAGTATGAGATAACCTTTTTTTGAAAATTCGTTTTGGCCTTTACTAGTAAAAAATATAGTTAAAATCAGAAATGGATGCACCTTGAGTATAAAATAATCGAACTTGGAAAAAATGCCAAGATGTGTCCAAATCAAAGCCTCTGTTATTTTCAGTATTTTTGATATTGTCTGAAAGATTATCAATATCTTTTTTAGAGAATGATGTATTCTCACAAACAGGGTGCAAAGGTTGCAGAGCAACTTACTGAATACCGATACCGTAATATGAATTTTACAGCATTTCCTGATGAAATTTAGGTACTAGATTCTACAAAAGATTGAACTGCTTTTGGTAAGATCACGAAGCAGTTCTTACCTTTATATATTATACAGCAAGTATTAGAATTGTGACAACGACGCATTGATAATTGTATATTAGGTTACTTATTTGTGATGTCGTCGGCAGTACTCGTTGACGCATAATCTAGTGCTATTAATTCAGAAGAAAATATAGGAGTATTTCGAGTCAGAAATAAGCGGAATACAAAATGATCTGCATTAAAAGCACAATTTAGAACTACTCTGTAGATCACAGTTTTTGGAACATTTAAGTATTGATATATTTTTCGTTAGAACAGATAGGAAAATCGCTGTTTGTTTATAGCCAGGTTTTACAATTACGCTGCCTTCCAAGCATATTTTTAATAAAGTTTATCAATAAATATTTATAATAACAGTTTTAGAAAACAACATTGACATCTGAATAATATAAATAATTTTTGAGCTCGAAAAAACAAGTCTGGTTTGGTTTATTTTTGTCGTCGGTTTATCTACGCTAGGGATATAGGACCAGGGGGATTGCCCTTCGTGGGGGTCTTTCTAAGGGAACCTAACCCGTATTTACTCAAGGTTCGAAGAAAACCACGAAAACTCAGAACAGTTAGGCCGACAGCCGCGATTGGGTTCGAACCCAGCACCTGCCGTCTACCAGTTTGAGGTCAGAACCTCTCGGCCACTGGTGGGGCCCAAATCTGAACGATCTGTAATAGCAGTGCAACTGATACTCTCACACGAAACAGATTTTTTTCTGATAGGTAGACGCACACACTGAATCAAAATAAAATAATGCTCAAATAAAAGGTTATAAAGAATAGTATCATTACATGTCAAAATTAATTTGGTTCAACGAGCGCTTCTTAGAAAAAGAAATATATATCAAATATCCAAAAAACGCCAAAAATCTTGAAAAAAGCCAAAACCCTTTATCTTTGATCTATAATTTACTATTTTATTTATCACGTAAATTCTATATTATATGAAAATATATATCTTTAAGGGTGTTCTTAACAGATCCGCCCAACAAGCGAAAAACGTTTTGACACATTTACAAATTCATTTTTTAACAGAAAGTTATAAAATTTTAATGCCTGACTATGAAAGCGATTTCGAATTGAACTTATTTTTCCATTTGATGATAATTAACTTACTTATCGAGTTATAAGCTATTTCCATGACGCAATCACCCGTTTTTCTCCTCCTTTTATACCGGTTTTTCTGCTTTCGTCGGGAAATATGCTCAAAAGTGTCAATTTGAAGGCTTGTTATGAAAAATCTATTGTGTTTTTTAAAAAACAAAAGAATGAGTGCAATTAGACAGTTTCTGAGTAACAACACCTGCTATTTTCATGCATTTCCGAACAAAAATAAATTAATGCATGTGTCACAAAGTTGCTCTTTTTGATTTAAGAACACCCTTAAATATATAAAGACACTGAACAATCGCCGGAATCCGAAACTTTTTTTCGCATACATGATGGGCGAAAAATAGCCCTTATCACCCACCACTTTGTAGTATGATTCAGTTCAGTTTACATCGCTTCTACAGATGTAACAACATTTCTAGAAATTAATACTATAGTAAGTTTGTTACTTTTCTATATAAAACATTTCTATGCGAACTGTTTTGTGATAAAAATATGTAAATTATACTTATAATCTCATTGTCGGCAATTTTACAGATTTTGTTTAAAAATAAGTTTTATACAAGTAATGATAAATTAGTAAGCCATTAATACAAAAACTGAAAGAAATCGGACTTCTTAAAGGAAACTAGTTTATAAAATATCTTGTTTTGAAGTCGAATATAACTACAAGTGTGAAATAAAATAAAAAAAAAAAATCGGAAAAAAATGTTTTTTATTTTTTTTAATATATATATATATATTTACATGTATATGTATTCAAATATATTTTTATAGAGCTTTTAAGTTATAAGAAATAATATGTGTGCAAATAAACATAAATACAAAGGCTTTTTATCAATTAAGCTGTGAAATTAATCCCGTCAGTATATGCGAAATGCAACCTTAAGTGCAATACCTCAATCTTAATTATTATTCTATGTATTGAAATTGTTTACATTGCAGATATTAAAATCTATTTGCGCGTACTGAATTTGCATTTGCTAACATCTCTATAAGAAATCCACTATACTGTTATAAATTGTATTAGTCACTTTCAAATGAATAGATCTTTTAGCCTGTAATTCACAGCAATCGGTGACAGTTGCATTTCAAGGCTTATTAGTGTAGGCTAAGTAGTGTGTTATTTCTGAAATGAATGTAAATAGCCAAGAAGAATAGTTTTAATAAAAGATCTGAAACTTTAAAAGAAATTTTGTCAGTTGGTGATGATGAATATAATATAAAAGAGAAAAATGCTTCTAAAAATTACATTGGATACCGAGTAATTAATATAAAATGTCGTCGAGCTATTTATGTAACAAGTATTTTACAATTGCTTACTTATTTATGCATCCAAGTTAGGTGTGTTGTTTATATAACTACAGTATTTTATAAATTTCATACAAAAGATTTTTTTCAAGCTTTATTACTTCCTACGAACTATTTTACAAATAGAGACTAATTAGTATCATGTATTATTAGTAAAGATAGGCTCTTCTGTAACGATACTGTCTACCGTGTTAAATACTGTACGAGTATTATTACACATAACAACAAGTCTATGCATAACAAAATTTCAGCTTTGCAAACTTGATAATGCATAATAATTCATGATATGCAGTTTCGTCTATCACAACGTTATATTTTGGTTAAAGTTAATATGATGACAATTTTCCTTTTTTTTAATTTGTTGTTTCATTGTGCGTATGATTTCTCTAATCTATAAAACATTACATATTCAAAAATTTTGGAGGATAAGCAAACAAAAAATAAATATGCAAATCAAGCAATTTTACATAGGTATACGCGTAAATTTGCAATATTACACGTTTGTCATTAAATGTATACATTTGTCATTAAATGTGCATGTTTATTTCTTAGCTTTATATGGAAGTTCGTAAATTGTTATTTATTCAAAAACTCAAACAAATGTGTAAATAGTATACAATATTATGGATTTACCTGAATTGGTGTGTTCATGTAATTTAAAAATTCTGCATTAAAAAAATATCCGTGTATCTTTCAAATGTGTATGAATAATACACAGATTTAACCTCCTCATCTTGATGTCTCCTCTAAGAAACACAAAAACCCCTTTAAATACATTTTATTTATTTATTTATTTATTATAATAATACAATGCATTTTTTTAATTTGAATACAAAAAAGACACATTCACACATTAAGGTAAATGATTTAACCCTTTTAGGGGCAAGGTATTTCTGCTCCGAAAATGTTCAAATAATTGATTCACACCACAATTTAAGAACAGATTTATTTGAAATTAATCAAGAGCTGTTTTTCGCGAATATTATAAAATCGAAATTGTACTAAAATTATACTGGTGCCAGTTCGAAATTGGAACAGTAATATTATGTGTTTGCAGACTGCAAACACCGCCCCTGAAAGGGTTAACAAGTATATCTCCAGTGATATTGTTTCTAGTTACGAAACTCAAGGTTTTAAATTACCGCAACCATTTAATAATAAAAAAGATAAAAAAAATAAGAAAAGAAAAGAAAATTTGTTTAATGGGCCATTTTCAAATTTCACTTACATATGCTCTCCAAGAGTAAAAAGTCCTTCCGGCAATGCCGGAAGGAAGAGGTAGCTTTCATATACTTATATATTTATTTATTTATTTTAAAGTAAGTTACATTGTTCAAAAATACTAAGCTCAAATTAGTGGAAATAATCCTATAAAATTAGTGATTTTATAAGATTGAATACTAGTTTTTGTCAAGACTGAATATTAATAGGAATTTTTAGAAATTAGTCATCTTTTATTCAACCTGGTTTTATTTTAAGAGCACACACTAGTCACGCGGTAAAAGCCGACCGCTAATGGTAAGTCTATGAGCGCAATCTTTTCGAATATTTCGCTTAATTTTCAATATTTTTAAATGATTTTTTTTCTCGGGATACTTGAGGACATTCTATTACCGGGCTAGTTTGTACTTTTCTGATTTTCGTTGTAGTTTAATTCTGAGGACCCTTTAAATTTTGGATTCAGTGAAGTTCGAGGTGTTGTGCTCTTTTTACTCTTATAAAATCTATTTCAGCAAAATTCAGAAAAAATTAAAAACGCTTCACGAAATATTAGTGTTTAAGATTTCCAATGATATGCTTTCCATATTTCTACTGCAATTAGGCTGAGCAAAATTCGGAAAGATTTTGATCAGAAATGGTACAAAAAAAGCGTTTTAATTATATGCGCTCCGCCTCAGCCAGTCTCCGCCTCTCCTGTCCTTTTGAAAATTTGATTGGTTAACACGAATCCATTTTAGCAAATGAAAATAACTTTTTTCCTTTCCTTCTATTTCCTTTCTGTTATTGGTTTACAGTAACGTATTAAAATAACCTCCCTTATTTCAAAGTTTGGATTTATTTTTTCTACAATTATTGATAAATTTTAACTAAAATGGTCTTGAAAAAAATAAACTTCTTCTCTTTATAAATTTACCTATATACAGCTTGCAAAATATGTGAAACAGGGGCTGGGAGGGGCAGGGGTGTGCAAAGAGAAAACTGCGCCCGGAGTAAAGTTCAGTTTGGCGCCCCATTCCCTGAACTTTTTCTTGTGACAGACTAAAAATTATGTTAGTAGTAAAAATTTGGCGCCCCCTAAATTTCGCACCCGGGGCAACTACCCCCTTCGTCCCCCTCTTTTTCGCACGGCGCTGCAAGGAGTACATTTTGAGAAGGCTTATTCAACACCGTGCTGTCCGAAGGGGGGGGGGTTGGCGCCACATTTATACTATCAACATCATTCTTGGGCTATTACAAGAAAAAGTTGGGAAAGGGGGCGCCAAATTGAAACTTTGCCCCGGGCGCAGTTTTCTCTTCCCTGTGTTTGTTTTTGGTACTATACGATACTAGGCAGCCCAATTTCAGTCCAGTATTATTAAGTAAAACAGTAAAAAAAATAAGCATTTTCAGTTCGCAAAACAGTTTTATCAAAAATAAGCAGAAATTAAAGTTAGAAAGTTTTAAAGATTGGTAATTTTAAAATTGTTGATCAATTTGTTTCAAACTTTAAAGAAATATTTTTTAATATTTATTACTTTTGAGGAAAACGATACACTTTTAACAGTCGTTAAAAATGGGGAATTTATCCTGCGTAATACATTTTATTTTAATATAACATAAAGGTATATTTGCAAAGACAACGAATTGCAAATATTTATCATTATTTATCTATACTAATATTATAAAGAGGGACTATAGGTTACCTGACCCACTAGACACATGACAATCACTGAAACACATATGAAAATGGTAACTATGCAACCTCCTCCTCCCCCCCCCCCCAAAAAAAAAAACATTTTAAACTTTTTAGCCCGACCTGACATAAAACCGTGTTTTTTAATTTTTAAAACTATTTAGCAATTACTAAAAAAAGGAAAAGAAATGCTGAAACGCAAATTAATTAAAGTTAAAAACAAATCACGAAACGATTGTTTTGGAGTTTTCAAAAAAGTTATAACAGATAGTAAATATTTTAAAGAGTAGTGAGAATCAAATATGGGGAGGGAGGATTTTTCTTTTAGGAGGAGCAGTCAAATATTTAAAATTGTAACGTTTTCTACAATTTCAAATGCGGACTTTTTCAATAAGCCTAGGGATAAATATTACTTATTTAATTTAATATAAAATTATAAAAAGGAAAGATTTGTTTGTTTGTTTGAATTGAATAGGCTCCGAAACTACTTGACGGATTAAAAAAATTCTTTCACCGTATGAAAGCTACACTATTTCCAGTGAACATAGGCTATATTATATTTTCAAAAAAATTAGGGATCCTTTTTTAAAATGCCAATATTGTAACCCAAAGTGTAGAAAATGAACTTAAAAAATCTTTACATCGCCTGCGTTGCGAATACTATTGATTATAGAACAAATAATGTACTACGACTTTGTTAACATGTAATTATCTACAAAAAAAATATCGTAACAGCATATGTCTAACTGTTATAGTTATGTCACAATAAGTGTTTTTTATTTAAAAAAATAATTAAAATGCCGTTTCTGTAAAAGCTCTTTATTGTTACTTTGGTATTGATTCTTATCAAAATAAATTACTTCAAAATCAAGACTGATTTAATGGTTGCCGTTTACCCCGCTCGACTAGGCTGCATCATAATGTGTGATGTAGGCGTCACTGGGGCACGGGAGGGGAGTCAATGTCAGAGACGGCATTTTAATTATTAGGTTAAGAGTGTGTGTGTAAAAATTTATAACTTGAAATTTTTCTTAAATATCCGTGAGAAGTCGGGGCGGGCTGCATTAATCTATATAAATAAAGCAAAATCGTGTTAGTTACACCATTTATAACTCAAGAACGGATGGATCGATTTTTATGAAATTTTGTATGGAGGTATCTGACACCTTAGATTAATATATAAGCTATTTTTTATCCGACTACCTAAAATGAGGGTAATGTTTTTAATAGTTGAATTTAATGAGATGAAGTGGTAGAAACAATTTGCGGTGTCAGTAGTGGCGGGGGACTAGGCGACTTGCTCTACCCGAAGAAAAGCGAAGGCGGGCAGCTAGTTATAGTATAAAAGTAAAAATAATGAAACTGTAAGGCAAAATATAGCAATTTTTTTAAAGTCTGCTATTCAGCAAATTTTACTCTAATACTTTTCAGAACTGTTTCTTCTTTGAAGTTTTTTGTCGACGTTCAACTAATGCAGCTTCTATCGAGCAGAAGGCTTTTGCATGTTCCAAAACATCATAGTACAAAGTATCGTGGACAAGATTTGTCGAGATATTTACAAACTTTACAAGTTCGTATATATTTAATGGGTGACAATTCAATATAACATTGTAAAACTTTTAGATGGTTTTGCAGTTTTTAGCAGTTTTTGTTTGTCCTGGTACAAGTGCAGATCTGGAGACGCCTCAAAAAAAAGGGGGGGGGGACTTTTCAGAAATTTGGAGATTCCAATCGCACCTGCAGCTCGTGTCGGGACAATTTTTTTCACCGTGAGTAGGATCGGGGCTAATTTTTTTCGTTGCAGGTCGGGTTTCGGCCCAGTTTACTTTCATTTTTTGCCGTTGTTCTGGTTAAATACTTTTTTTTGCGAGTCGTGTTTGGGTAAGGTTCAATTCTACTTCCCGCTGCGGGTTGGGTTGGGGTCTGGTTCCCTTTCTTTATTGCTGCTGGTTGGTATTGGGTCTGGTTGATTTCTATTTTGTATGTGTGTGTGTGAGGGGGGGGGGTTGAGTTGAGTACTATTTTATAGACGCTGGTTTGGTTTCGGTCAAGTTGACTTCTTACTTTTTTGCTACTGGTCGAGTGGATTTTTACATTTTTCTTGCGGACCGAGTGGAATTCTACTTTTTATCTGCTTTTCTCTGCATTCTTTTTTGTTGCTGTAGTTGTTTTGGGGTGAAATTAATTTACACTATTTTGGGTTCTGATCTGATTCATAGTGCATTTTCAATCTCGCAAGAAGGATTCGATTCGACCCCATATTTCAAATGAAAGTCTAAATATTTTCTCCGTTATGGAAGAAAATAGTTTAAAGGAGTATTATAAAAGAAAATATCGAAGACACTATAAAATGAAACTATATAAATGCCGTAACAGACATTTCCAAATAGTTAATTATGAATATTTAAGATTTTACATTTCAATTTACATGTTAACACTGCTATTCGCAAGTGTTAACATGTACATTAAAATATCCATACGGAATAATCTCGAATAGAAGATACCTCTATTTAATGAACACTTTTCAACAATATAGCCATCTCTCTTTGGTTGATTCCGTTATGAGTATATATTAGATATTTATTTTCTATATAAAAGATAAAATTGATATTAGAAATATAAATGTCGTCATTTAATAATTCCATTAAAACATGGATTGTTTTTCTTTCATTTCGATTCTAAATTGACAAAAAAAAATTTTGGTCGGGTTTTGATTTGATTTCCAATGGTATTTTCGGGTTTGGATCGGAAGCAGGGCAATACTATACGCTCAGGTGTCAAATAAATTTTTTTGTCGAATATTTCAAAAATGAAGTTATTTTAAGTGCAATTCTTAGAGAAACAGTCTTTTCTGATTCAAGGGGGGAACAAGAGAATCCTCAAGGGGGAGCGATTTCAAGATTTGGAGATTCGGTCAGGAGATGTTTTTCATTGCTGGTGGAGATTATTTCTAAATTTTGCAGTGGGTCGTGTTCGAATCGGCTTGTTATTTTTGCTGTGGGTCGGATTTGGGTCAGTTTGACCTACATTTTTTCAAATTCGGTTTTTAAGCTATTGCATAGCTTTTATCGCGGGCTTTGAGCGCGGTGACCGAATCCAAAAATTCCGTAACGCGAAAAATCCTAACACATCAGTAACGAAAAAACCTAACACTCGGCTAACGTCGTTTCCTTTCGGAAAACTTCGGAACGGTATCCTTCGGTAGACTTCGGCAGACATTGACGCGGTATTTTTCAGATATTAGAATATCAAGTCTCAAACTTATGTTTCTTATGATCTAATTTTCATAGCGCGGCCAAATTTTGTTTGGTAATTTATTATGAGACAGTGTTTATTTTGGTGGTCTTATTTATTTTGGTGACAAGAGACCCCCCCACCGTGAGGGTCGAAAAATTTAAAAAGCTTTTAACTCGCGATCTAACTTTCGTAGCGCGGCCAAACTTTGTTTGGTAATTTATTATGAGACATTGTTAATTTCTGGTGACAGGATACACCCCACGGTGAGGGTCGAAAAATTTAAAATGCTTATAACTCGCGATCTAATCTTCGTAGCGCGGCCAAACTTGTTTGGTAATTTATTAGGAGACAGTGTTAATGTTTGGTGACAGGAGACCCCAGACGGTGAGGATCGAAAAATTTAAAATGCTCATAACTCGCGATCTAATTTTCGTAGCGCGGCCAAATTTTGTTTGGTTATTTATTATGGGACAGTGTTGATTGTTGGTGACAGAAGACACCCCACGGTGAGGGTCGAAAAATTAAAAATGCTTATAACTCGCGATCTAATTTTGGTAGCTTGGCAAAATATTGTTTGGTAATTTATTATAAGACAGTGTTAATTTTTGGAGACAAAAGACCCCCCACGGTGAGGGTCGAAAAATTTAAAATGCTTATAACTCGCGATCTAATTTTCGTAGCGCGGCCAAATTTTGTTTGGTAATTTATTATGGGACAGTGTTGATTTTTGGTGACAGGAGATCCTCCAAGGTGAGGGTCGAAAAATTTAAAATGCTTATAACTCGCGATCTAATTTTTGTAGCGCGGCCAAATTTTGTTTGGTAATTTATTATGAGGCAGTGTTAATTTTTGGGGAAATTAGACCCCCCCACGATGAGGGTCGAAAAATTTTAAATGCTTATAACTCACGATCTAATTTTCGTAGCGCGGCCAAATTTTGTTTGCTAATTTAATATGAGACTGTTAATTTTTGGTGACAGGAGAGCCCCCACGGTGAGGGTCGAAAAATTTAAAATGCTTGTAACTCACGATCTAATTTTCGTAGCGCGGCCAAATTTTGTTTGGTAATTTATTATGAGACTGTTAATTTTTGGTGACAGGAGACCCCCCATGGTGAGGGTCGAAAAATTTAAAATGCTTATAACTCACGATCTAATTTTCGTAGCGCCGCCAAATTTTGTTTATTCATTTATTATGAGTCAGTGTTAAGTTTTGGTGACAGGAGACCCTCACGGTGAGGGTCGAAAAATTTAAAATGCTTGTAACTCACGATCTAATTTTCGTAGCGCGGCCAAATTTTGTTTGGTAATTTTTTATGAGACATTGTTAATTGTTGGTGACAGAAGACCCCCCCCCCATGGTGAGGGTCGAAAAATTTAAAATGCTTATAACTCGCGATCTAATTTTCGTAGCGCGGCCAAATTTTGTTTGGTAATTTATTATGAGACATTGTTCATTTCTAGTGACAGGAGACACCCCACGGTGAGGGTCGAAAAATTTGAAATGCTCATAACTCGCGATCTAATTTTCGTAGCGCGGCCAAATTTTGTTTGGTAATTTATTATGAGACATTGTTCATTGTTGGTGACAGAAGACACCCTACGGTGAGGGTCGAAAAATTAAAAATGCTTATAACTCGCGATCTAATTTTGGTAGCTTGGCAAAATATTGTTTGGTAATTTATTGTGAGTCAGTGTTAAGTTTTGATGACAGGAGACCCTCACGGTGAGGGTCGAAAAATTTAAAATGCTTATAACTCGCGATCTAATTTTCGTAGCGCGGCCAAATTTTGTTTGGTAATTTATTTTGAGACTGTTAATTTTTGGTGACAGGAGACCCCCCACGGTGAGGGTCGAAAAATTTAAAATGCTTATAACTCACGATCTAATTTTCGTAGCGCGGCCAAATTTTGTTTATTCATTTATTATGAGTCAGTGTTAAGTTTTGGTGACAGGAGACCCTCACGGTGAGGGTCGAAAAATTTAAAATGCTTATAACTCGCGATCTAATTTTCGTAGCGCGGCCAAATTTTGTTTGGTAATTTATTTTGAGACTGTTAATTTTGGGTGACAGGAGACCCCCCACGGTGAGGGTCGAAAAATTTAAAATGCTTATAACTCACGATCTAATTTTCGTAGCGCGGCCAAATTTTGTTTATTCATTTATTATGAGTCAGTGTTAAGTTTTGGTGACAGGAGACACTCACGGTGAGGGTCGAAAAATTTAAAATGCTTATAACTCGCGATCTAATTTTCGTAGCGCGGCCAAATTTTGTTTGGTAATTTATTTTGAGACTGTTAATTTTTGGTGACAGGAGACCCCCCACGGTGAGGGTCGAAAAATTTAAAATGCTTATAACTCACGATCTAATTTTCGTAGCGCGGCCAAATTTTGTTTATTTATTTATTATGAGTCAGTGTTAAGTTTTGGTGACAGGAGACCCTCACGGTAGAGGTCTGCACGGGCCGGAATTTCCAGGCCCGGCCCGGCCCGTAGGAAAGTTATTTCGGCCCGGCCCGGCCCGTTGTAAAACTCAAAAGTTCGGCCCGGGCCCGGCCCGGCCCGTTTAATTTTTTACATTTTAGGCCCGGCCCGGCCCGGCCCGTACAAAAATCAGCGAAAACAGGCCCGGCCCGTTTTGGCCCGTTACAATTTCTACGATTTCTAAAAAATTCAGATTTTTATCATATAACTAAGATTCCTTTAAAGAATACTGCATACATATCTATGGAATGATTTTATAGTATATTTTACAGCAAATAGACATTAACAACATTAATGATTACATAGATTCTTAGGCTTTCAACATTCGAATAAAGATTCATTAAAAAATTAATATGTCTTAGAATAAAAGAAAAAAGAAAGAAAGCTAAAAACATCGTTAATTTTGAAGCTGTTTAATAAAAGAAGATTTATAAATATATTTCTATATCATTTTATTATAGATTTCAAATCCAAATTCATTCTTAAATTCAAAGAAGCTCCTTTCTGATACATTTCTAAATTCATTTTTTTCCCTCAGAAACGCATAAGATTAGCAGATATCTTTATTCAGAAACTATATAATCGAATGGCGTTATCCATTTTTTGATACAAGCAATTTAAGAATACTGCAAACAAATAAAATACTGTCATAATTAGCGTTTTGAATAGAATTTCCGGAAGCAATAGCAAGGGAAGGGAGAAAAACCTGCAATCATTTGAGAAACTATTACATCTCAACAAGGTTATACAAGTATTTTATTTACCAAAAATGAAAAACGCTATTCGATTCCAAATCCCTTCAATAGTTAGGCTTATCACTTTTATACTTTTACAATTTAAAATTAATCAGAAAATGTGTCAAACTTTCGCATTATTGAGAAATTAATTTAAAAATCATTAAGAAGTATATATCCGAAGACTAAGCTAACATAAGTTCTTTATCGCTGTTAATAATTTTACAAATCATGTTTTCTGAGAATAATTAAGTCTAGTACCGGTCCGGCCAGTCTATATGTAGAAAAGTAATGCAAGCGTGATCTCGGACCGGCATATTAAAACGGGTTACACATAATGTAATTCTCCGATGCCGATACACTGTGCATTTTTATAAACGTGCATTTTATATTGACGCTGTCAAACTAGCAGGGCCACATTTATACTTGTTCTCGTTAAAACCATTTTCGTTGAAAATAGCTAATATTTTATCGTTTCTGTTGAAATCTTCAGAACGGTCCGGAAGGCCCGAAATTTTTTTTTATCGGCCCGGCCCGGCCCGTCTGGCCCGTTCATTTTTTTTGCCGGCCCGGCCCGGCCCGTTTATGTTGTTTGTCGGCCCGGCCCGGCCCGTTGAAAAAACTATTCTAAATCTGCCGGCCCGGCCCGGCCCGTTAGAAAATTCGAAACGATTCCGCCGGCCCGGCCCGGGCCCGTGCAGACCTCTACCTCACGGTGAGGGTCGAAAAATTTAAAATGCTTATAACTCACGATCTAATTTTCGTAGCGCGGGCAAATTTTGTTTGGTAATTTTTTATGAGACATTGTTAATTGTTGGTGACAGAAGACCCCCCCCCCCATGGTGAGGGTCGAAAAATTTAAAATGCTTATAACTCGCGATCTAATTTTCGTAGCGCGGCCAAATTTTGTTTGGTAATTTATTATGAGACATTGTTCATTTCTAGTGACAGGAGACACCCCACGGTGAGGGTCGAAAAATTTGAAATGCTCATAACTCGCGATCTAATTTTCGTAGCGCGGCCAAATTTTGTTTGGTAATTTATTATGAGACATTGTTCATTGTTGGTGACAGAAGACACCCCACGGCGAGGGTCGAAAAATTAAAAATGCTTATAACTCGCGATCTAATTTTGGTAGCTTGGCAAAATATTGTTTGGTAATTTATTATAAGACAGTGTTAATTTTTGGTGACAGGAGACCCCCACCACGGTGAGAGTCGAAAAATTTAAAATGCTTATAACTCGCGATCTAATTTTCGTAGCGCGGCCAAATTTTGTTTGGTAATTTATTATGAGATTTTGTTAATTTTTGGTGACAGGAGACCCCCACGGTGAGGGTCGAAAAATTTAAAATGTTTATAACTCGCGATCTAATTTTCGTAGCGCGGCCAAATTCTGTTTGGTAATTTTTTATGAGACAGTGTTAATTTTTGGTGACAGGAGACCCCCCCACCGTGAGGGTCGAAAAATTTAAAATGCTTATAACTCGCGATCTAATTTTCGTAGCGCGACCAAATTTTGTTTGGTAATTTATTAAGCTATTGCATAGCTTTTATCGCGGGCTTTGAACGCGGCGACCGAATTTAAGAATTCCGCAACGAGAAAAATTCCTAACAATCCGGCTAACGAAGTTTCAGTTTGGCAGACTTCGGGAAGGTATCCTTCGATAGACTTCAGCAGACATTGACGCGGTATTTTTGCATAAGTTGATAAAAAATGCTATGCAATAGCTTTACCGCGGCAGTCTCCGAGTGGCACACATATTTTTTTTTTCTTTTTGAGTTTGTTTTTTGTAGTAGGCCGGATAGATTTATACTTTTTTGCTACGGACCAAGTTTGAGCAGGCTGAATTAGGAATAGGTTTTGCACTAAAGAGCAAATACTAGATTTTTTTTCTCTATAAATTATAACATTCAAGTTGAAGATGTAAAACATATTTTTTAATTCTATTAAAATACATGAACTCATTTTCTTTCATTTCAGTTTCAAGTGTTCGGGTAAGGGCTCGATTTGACATAATTTGTAATTTTTGGGTTCGGATTGATATATTATGGGGCAAGTTGACTTTAAACGTTTCGGATTCGGGACATTTCTTCTTTTGGATTTTGACAAATTCGGATCTAGTATAAACTGGTTGATGACTGGATTTTTCAATAGATCAGACAATTTTTTATATGAAAAACTATACGTTTGAATATTGACGAGCACATTATATATATATATATTCATTTTTCTACTTAAACAAAAATAAAAATTATTGATATAATTATATGAGATACCGTTCCCAATTTCCTTTAAATATTAGATTGATTTTGTTTTATTTTGGATTTGTTGATCTGTTTTGTATCAGGCTATTCGGTACTGAATCAGATTTTTTTTCTTTTATTTATTTATTTTTTTTTTTAGCGAGCTTGGGTTGGGTTAAAATTGAATTGCTTTTTGAGCCTGGGCATGGAAATTTAGGTTCGGGCAGACCTCTAAAAGAACGAAGTCCATGCCAGGCCCGAAGTGGAAGAAGAAATATAGTGTGGTCAAGTTTTGCAGAAAAAAAGTAAGATCCCAACTCGGAACGGTTTCCGAAAGAGTGAAGACTTGACTAGAGGTCTGGACGGGCTGGATTTTCCAGTCTCGCCCCGGCCCGGACCGAATGAATGTTATTTTGGCCCGGCCCGGTATAAAACAAAATATTCGGCCCGAGCCTGGCCCGCTCGTTTACACTTTTACATTTCCAGGCCAGGCCCGGCCCGGCCCGTACAGAAATCAGTGAAAATAGTCCAGGCTGAAATCGGCCTGCATCTTTATTTCGAAATAAAATCAGATTTTTATCATACAATTAAGATTTTTTAAAGATTACTGCATTCATATTTATTAGATGATTTTATAGAAAATTTTTACTGACAATACACAATAAGAACATTAAAGATTACTTAGGTTCTTAGACTTTCAACATTCAAATAAAGATGCACTGAAAAATTAATATGGTTTAGAATAAAAGAAAAAAAAAAGGAAGTTAAAATTATCATAACTTTTGAAGCTGTGTAATAGAAAGTACATTTATGAAAATATTTCTTTATCATTTTATCAAAGATTTTCTCAAATTTAGAGGAGTTATTTTTTATGCATTTCTGATTTCATTTCTTTTTGGAAACACATGAGTTTAACAGGTGTTTTTATTCAGAAACAATGTAATGGAATGGCGTTGTCCATTTTTTGATACAAGCAAATACAATGCGCAACACATTATATAAAACGCTACTTTTCATGATATTTATGAAAATATTTTAAAATTAGCGTTTTGAATCGAATTTCTCGAAGCGACAACATGCAAAAGGAGAAAAATCTGAAACCACGTGACAAGAATCTCTTATACCTCGACAAGTATATACAAATATCTTATTTACCAAAAATGAAATATGCTGTTAGATTCCAAATCCCTTCAATAGTCAGGCTTGTCAATTTTGTGCCTTTATAGTTAAAAATTAGTCAGAAAATTTGTCAAACTTTCGTGTTGTTCAGAAATAAATTTAATAAACACCAAGGAGTATATTTCCAAAAAGTACGTTAACAGTACGTTAATAGTTTTTATCCCTTTAACAAATAATGTTGTCTGCCCTACACGTCTTACGAATAATTAAGTCTAGTTCTGACCCCGACTATATGTAGAAAAGCAGTGCAAACCTGATCTTGGCCCGGCTCCAGTTTGCCAAAAAATTATTAAACCCGTATACCCGACACAAAGCAACTGTCCGATGCTGATTTCTACGCTGTACACGTTACATTTATGTATTGATGTTGTTAAACTAGTATCTACTCGTGACGCACATTTATACTTATGGTCGTTAAACCCATATTCATTGAAAATAGATCTCATTTTAGCGTTTTTGCCGAAATCTTTATAACACGCCGGCAGGCCCGTTAAACTCTTTTATCGGACTGGCCCATACGGCCTGTTTATTTATTTATTTATTTTTTGCCAATCTTATACAGGCCGATGCAGATCTCTACACCTAACCAAGCCCTAGTCTCATGAGTTAAAACTGGCCCGGCCCAACCCGGTCAGTGACAGCTTCGTCGAGTCCGATCAGGTCGCACCGTTCTCAATCTTAAACACGATTCATTTATCCTGTGGACATCTAATATCATTTTGCAGACCCTTCATTGGGCTCAAAGGGGGAGGGGGCGATCGCCCCATCGCTTCTGGTATTCATCATATTGAAATCTTGCTATTGAATCGCATCTTTTTATATGCCGACAGATGGTTCGTGGGAATTAATGCATTGTTCTGCAATGAATAATAAATTTTGAAAGAAAACTTAATTGTAAAACACTGTAACATTAATAAAGCTAGACTGAATGTGCGGTATCTTCCTTAAGAAAAGAAAAGAAAAAAAAACGAATAGTGAAAAAGAAGAGACTTTAAGTGATAAAAAAAGCAAGGACGGCGGGAAACAGATGACCAATTTCAACAGGTTTAATTTGATTATACATATAAATGGAATGTTTTTATGGAAATTCTTTTTAACAGAAGAGTATACACGAAACAGCATTTCATTGCATTTCATGTTCAAAGTAGTGAACATAATTTAAATACGCTAGGAACAGTTTTTCTCCGAAGAGCTTTTTACAACCGAATTCTTTTGTGTAACTCTGTAATTGAATGGCAAATGTTTTTCGCTAAATATTATACCGCAAGCATTTCTTAAGTCCATTTTAGAAGTTCGTATAAATTTCATTGTTTGTAAAAGAGTAACATTATTACAACAACACATCGCGAAAGAATTTTAGACCATAATATAATAGATTACTATGGAGATCCTCTGTGTGTATACTGTAAGTGCTTACATGACATATTTTTTTATAATTGTCTTCCAGAGTACCTCAGTAATGTATATGAATTTCATTACTTTTAAATTAGAATCTCGCTCCTTGAAACACCGCAAATGATTTATCTACATAGACCATAATGTAGCGGAATCATTTTGAGTGATCCTACACATTTCTTATGTTTCTTCAATTTTTTAAAAAGCGTTTAATTTTTAAAAAGTAATTTTTGCTCCTTAAAAAAACTTTGTTAGTGTTATGCAGAATTTGCAAAAAGTCCTTTAAAATATTTAAGTTTTTTGTTATTTATTAATTGGAGGTGAAAATCTGAGTTCTCTGAAATTCTGATTTAGAAAAATAATTTATATCACCCTTGCCCCCCCCCCCCCTTCCTTGTATCAAAATTTCGTTCCCGCCTTTTGCTCTCATCACAGCCTTCAATATTATCCCTTCCAGAAGTATCACTTCGCTGTTTTGCTGTCTATCTCACTGTATCCATGTTTACACAATATAGCCACTTTGTTGTAACAATAAAAAATCTATCACAAAAACTCCTCCCCACTAACTAAAAATGAGATTTTCCTCTCTCATCCTATTAGTAAAAGCCTAGAATTTATTCATTGAAACTTTCCCCACATTTTATTATTTTTTAAGCCCATTTGTTAATGTTTATAAGGCAAATAAAAGTAAGTCATTTAAAAAACTTCTCCATCCCACATACACACCAAAATAAATAATTAATAAATTGTTTCTCCCCCCCCCCTCAGCTCACAAATTTTAAACTTTTAAAGTCATCGATTTTTCTAAAACTTTTACTGTAATAATAAATAATCAATCATAGTTTTACTCTTAACCCCACAAAAATTGATGTTTTCCCCCTATTTCTCCTTACCAAGTATATAAAATTTAGTCTTTAAATCTCTTTATTTTGTGTTTAGCCATATTTGTTAATCTTTAGTCATATAAAGTAAGTCATCTAACAAATTCCTTTCATCCTCCTCTAAAATAAATATATAAATAATTTTCATTTTTTCCTTCTCAGAGATCTCCAACAATTATATAAATGAAATTTTAAACCAATTATTTATATGATTTACGATATTCGAACGAAATGTGGTAATTCAGCATAAAAATCTTTTTCTAAATTTAAAGGGGGGGTTAGCTACCCTTTCTCCCCCTATACTTATTCAATGAATTCTTAAAACTAATCGCCCCCCAGGATGATACCTTCTTTAAATATTCACGGGCTTCCTAACCCAAGGCACCTGAATGATCTTTCTCTTTTCTTTTCCTCTGATTTCTATTGTTTTCCTTTTTTTCTTTGTTTCACTCTCGTTGTGGTTTTTTTCCCGGAGGTGAGGGCAATTTGTATAAGCCGATATCACTCTATATATCGATGGAGAATTGCAAACCACCCACGTGTTTGCTGTGTGTAACGTCACGTGTTTGTAGGAAACAGTAGAAGTTAACCGGATTCAAACGCAACCCACAACAAAAAGTAAAAAAATAAACCCGACCAGCAGCAAAAAATAGAAGCGAACCGGACAACAAATTTTGTAAAATGATCACGGAGAAAACACGAATATCTTCAAAAATACGAATATCTTACGTGAAACAGACGCACATTTTGTACAAAAATTGCAAAAAAGAACGAACATTTTACCAAAGAATTCACCCCAATAAATTCGGATCAACCCGAACCTCTCTCGATAAAGTAACAAGTAAGAAAAATCATGCGTTAAGCATTGATTATGAAGCACTTTCCAACACTTAATGAAATCTTTAACAAAACTTTGTTATTTAGGGAAATAATGGGGTATAGCCAAATATGTATTCCAGTACTTTTGAACAGCTCTGTATTTCATATGTCACTTGATATAATGGGAAAATTTAGTTTAGCAAGAAAATACCCAGTAGCTTGAAATTTATTTTTCAGCATTTCATACAATCAGATGGAAACATACGTGAATACTTTTGTTCAGCCCTGTAGTTTACATTGTACCTTTATTACACGTCAGCATTAGGCTAAAATTTATTGTAAACTAAAACACTTTTAAAACAACTGAAATCACATTCTCATAAATTATCATTCATAGGCGTCCATGTACTGAATTCTTTGCGTGGCCCTGTATATCCTTTTATCTATATTCTGCAAACATTTCTCAGTAAATTGAATGAAGCTCAGCGTAAAAATGCATAGCTTATTTAAGAACCACGTTTAAATAATTTATATTCACATTCAGTAACGTTGGTGAGCTCTTTTGGGTAGCCCTGTATATCAACTATAAAATTTATACACACCATATAATGTGCATATTTTTAGCGAAATATAAACGCGCATATCATAATTAAAATGCATTTCATCCCTCTATCAGCCATCATCGGACACATATACGGTACTTCGGAAAGAATATACTATTTGAAATCTTTTGTATGGCCCTGTAAATGCTATGCACTTCATATTATGCAAGACAGTAGCGTATAATTTATATTAAGCTTCAGTGACATATATCAATTTTATTATACATGAAACAGCTTAATATATTTAAAATATGCCACACATAATTCCCCCCTTTTACCATTATCTTATGGAATTCTTTTGTGTGGCCATGTAAATGAATAATAGCTATATTTTCACCTTATATTTTATAGAATGCATATTTTAATATGTTTGACAGGGTATAACATCTTTAAAATTAATTTGAAACGATTTTTTCATATAGGCCGTAATGTAATGGGAAAATTTTGATTCGCCCTGTAGATAAATTAATCATGGTAGAAACTTCATTTTCAATAGCGTTCGTGCTAGGGTAAACGTCAATAACGTCCTAAAATTTCATGGCAATCCGAGTATATTAACGATTTTCCCCATACGCCGTAATGTAATGGAAAACTTTTGATTCGCCCTGTAGATAAACTAATCATGGTAAAACCTTCATTTTCAATAGCGTTCGTGCTAGGGTAAACGTCAATAACGTCCTAAAATTTCATGGCAATCCGAGTATATTAACGATTTTCCCCATATGCCGTAATGTAATGGAAAACTTTTGATTCGCCCCGTAGATAAACTAATCATGGTAGAAACTTCATTTTCAATAGCGTTCGTGCTAGGGTAAACGTCAATAACGTCCTAAAATTTCATGGCAATCCGAGTATATTAACGATTTTCCCCATACGCCGTAATGTAATGGGAAACTTTTGATTGTCTCTGTAGATAAACTAATCATGGTAGATACTTCATTTTTAATAGGTGTCGTGCTAGGGTAAACATCAATAACGTATAAAAATTCCATAGCAATCCGAGTATATTTACGGGAGTTAGGGCGCGGACAGACGGCCATCCGGCCAGACGGACAGACAAACCGAATGCATAAGCACTTTTCAACTTTGTTGGAAAGGGCTAAAACCAAATCCTAAAGTGTCCCAAATGCGCTAAGTACTGCTAAAAAGTAAAAGTCAACCAGATTAAAAACAAAATGTAGCAGTCAACAAGAACCAAATCTGACAAAAAAAAAAAAAAAAAAAAAATCAGAAATTAACTTGAACAGCAGCAAAGAGTCGAAGTCAACCCGACCAGATCTCGACCCAAGTAGGAATTAACCCAGACAGGAGCAAAAAATGGAAGCCAACCGGACCCAAACCCGACCCACAGCAAAAAAGTTAAAAAAAAAAAAACACGACCCACATAAAAAAAAAATGAGCTCCGACCCGTGCATTACACTGGAGTATCCAAATTTCTAAAATCCTCCCCCCCCCCTCCCTTGAGGACTCTCAAGATCAGCCCTTGGTCTTCGCCTCCCTTTATATCAAAATTTCGCTTCGCCTTTTGAATCTGTCACAATCTTCTAAATTGCACCTTACAAAAATATCACTTGGTTTGTAGTCTAGTCCACAATACCCATATTTGTAGCATATAAGTCACTTTAGTATATCAATAAACAATCAATCACAAAATTTCCTTCCCCCTCCCCACGACTGAAATTAGGATTTATCATTCTGTTCCTTTAAGCGCAGAAAATTTCGTTCTTTAAATAATTCCCACTTTTATTATTTTTTTAAATCGATTTATAAATACTATTTTGAAAGGCAAATAAATAATAAGTCATCTAATAAACATCTCCCCCTACACACACACACGAAAATAAACAAATAAATAATGTGCTTATTTCTTTTTTTTTTCCTCAGCTCACAAATTTTAATCAAACACAAATTCCACCATTTTTTGAGGGGGGGGGGAGCATTGCACTATTTTCTCCCCTACCCATATCTCACTAAATTTAAAATCTTTGAAAGTTTTTTTTTTGTTTTTTTTTATAGGTTTATACATATTTTATTCTAAAAATAAATAATTAATCGTAAACAGCCCATAAATATAGTTGTATACCCCCCCCCCCTCGTTCTTTTGAGGTACACAAAATTAAAAATCTTTAAAACACTTTTAAGTTACATTTTTCATCCTATTATTAAATATTCAAGAAGGTAAATAAGCTGTCATCTATAAAACTGTCCTACTATCTCTCCCCCCCCCCCAAAAAAAAAAATCCGTTTTTTCCCTCTACTCCCCCTTCCCCTTCTCAACTTACAAAATTAAATTCTTTCTTTTTTCTCTCCGTATTGTAATAAAAAAAATAATTAAAACCTGAAATCCTCCTTCTGCACAAATAATTAAGTCTTTAAATATGTTTAATTTTTTTTAAGTGCTAATTATAAATCTCTGCTAACTATAATATTAACAAAATCTTTTTAACTATGTAGGAAAGTGTTAAAAATAAAGCGATAGATATGCATTAAATTCTACACAAAACACATATTTACATTTTTTGCGTATTGTGTTTGTACATTTCTTACAGTAAAATATCTTTAGAGAGATATTTAAATAAAATATTGTGATTTTCCATTAATGTGCAAGTAAATTTTCACAACTTTTCGCAATTATTTCCTTTCTATTAGCTCAGAATTGAACCACTAAACATAAATACCAAAATTACCCGAGTTTTCGGCTGAGTTGAGTAAATCCATAAAAAAATGAATCAGTACAATATATCGGATCAAAACAAAAACCATTCTTAACTGACTGTATCATTTAAAAAACAGTTTTCAGAACCCCCCTCCTCCCTCCTATAGACTTTACTGCTATGTCAGTGCTCAAAATTAAAAATTGTTAGAGCTTCTTGTGGTATTTATATAATGCTTGTAAAAATCATCAAGAATCTAAATTTTCTTCCACCTGAAATATTGACAAAATATTTTGCTTTATTGACTTAAAATCACACAAAATTTTTAAAATTTGCTACACTTTTTCTGTCACATTTGTCACTACAAACAATAATAAATTATGTATTATGTCTATAAACGACTAGGCTGGGATTAACACCTATTTCTCCTTTCTTCAAAATTTCTATTTCCTTTTCGCCCTTGCTTGCTTGCCTCTCCGCAAAAAATAAACAATGTTTAAATATTTAAATTTGTCTAAATATTTTTCTCATAATTTTATGAAATATTTATGACTTTAACCTTCAGTGCTATTTATCTTGATAAGTTTCGTATTCTAAAAAGAATCCCTCCCCCTTACCCCCCCCCCAAAAAAATAGTTATTTAAACTACTTGTACCTGATATCCCCCCCCCCCTCATTCAATATTATTTTTTATTTATTTATTTATTTGTGATTGCGTTAAGTAAATAAAATAGTTTTTATTTTATAGTAATCTATCTAAATTAATTATTCGTTTATTTTCTGAAAATCAAACCATTTTAATTTTGGAACGCTAATCATAAAGAGATTGAAATTCTTTTGAAGCTCGACATCATTGCATTTACCCAAAGTAATGGGAAATCAGTTGAAAAAAATCCCGATGAAATCGGCTAGAATTGCGCACCTTTGAAGAGAAAAATCGTCGCAGATAATTGGTTAAGAGCATTCTATTTTCTAATTGGATGATTGCATGTCAATCAAAGTAATTTTAGCCCATCCTTCGAATCCGCTGAAAAATCGAGTCGCCATCTTGAATTGTCTTGGCTTGTGACTAGCGTGTCCTCTTAAGCGACTTAGAGAGTCACCAAATTCCACGATACCATAAAGTGTATGCCATTTTAAAGCAACATGATGGATCATTCAGATCAGACCGTTTCAAAATCTCAGCCATAAGCAAAATTCAAAGCGCTATAACTCAATCCCTTTTTAAGATATAGACAAAATAAAAACTGTTCTGGAATCGTTGTTTTAAGTTCTAACACGTAAAAGAAAAATATTTTTCAAATTTTGATTTTTTCGCATTTAATTTTAAATTTAAAATTTTTTAAAATATTTAAAATGACCACCATTTTGAAACAAAATGGCGGATGATGCTTGCCAACGAACTTGGTCGAGACATTTGTATGTACTATGCACATACCAAGTTTCATTGAAATCGGTTCATAAATACGCGTGTTATCACATGACAAAAATCAGATCGTTTCAAATTGTGAGCCATAAGAAAAATTCAAAGTGCTATAACTCAATTATTTTGTAAGATATAGACAAAATAAAAACTGTTCTGGAATCGTTGTTTTAAGTTCTAACACGTAAAAGAAAAATATTTTTCAAATTTTGATTTTTTTCGCATTTAATTTTAAATTAAAAATTTTTTTAAATATTTAAAATGGCCACCATTTTGAAACAAAATGACGGATGATGCTGGCCAACGAACTCGGTCGAGACATTTATATGTACTATGCACATACCAAGTTTCATTGAAAACGGTTCATAAATACGCGTGTTATCACGTGACAAAAATCAGATCGTTTCAAATTGTGAGCCATAAGAAAAATTCAAAGTGCTATAACTCAATTATTTTGTAAGATATAGACAAAATAAAAACTGTTCTAGAATCGTTGTTTTAAGTTCTAACACGTAAAAGAAAAATATTTTTCAAATTTTGATTTTTTCGCATTTAATTTTAAATTTAAAATTTTTTAAAATATTTAAAATGACCACCATTTTGAAACAAAATGGCGGATGATGCTTGCCAACGAACTCGGTCGAGACATTTGTATGTACTATGCACATACCAAGTTTCATTGAAATCGGTTCATAAATACGCGTGTTATCACATGACAAAAATCAGATCGTTTCAAATTGTGAGCCATAAGAAAAATTCAAAGTGCTATAACTCAATTATTTTGTAAGATATAGACAAAATAAAAACTGTTCTGGAATCGTTGTTTTAAGTTCTAACACGTAAAAGAAAAATATTTTTCAAATTTTGATTTTTTCGCATTTAATTTTAAATTAAAATTTTTTTTAAATATTTAAAATGGCCACCATTTTGAAACAAAATGACGGATGATGCTGGCCAACGAACTCGGTCGAGACATTTATATGTACTATGCACATACCAAGTTTCATTGAAAACGGTTCATAAATACGCGTGTTATCACGTGACAAAAATCAGATCGTTTCAAATTGTGAGCCATAAGAAAAATTCAAAGTGCTATAACTCAATTATATTGTAAGATATAGACAAAATAAAAACTGTTCTGGAATCGTTGTTTTAAGTTCTAACACGTAAAAGAAAAATATTTTTCAAATTTTGATTTTTTTCGCATTTAATTTTAAATTTTAATTTTTTTTTAAATATTTAAAATGACCACCATTTTGAAACAAAATGACGGATGATGCTGGCCAACGAACTCGGTCGAGACATTTATATGTACTATGCACATACCAAGTTTCATTGAAATCGGCTCATAAATACGCATGTTATCACGTGACAAAAATCAGATCGTTTCAAATTGTGAGCCATAAGAATAATTCAAAGTGCTATAACTCAATTATTTTGTAAGATATAGACAAAATAAAAACTGTTCTGGAATCGTTGTTTTAAGTTCTAACACGTAAAAGAAAAATATTTTTCAAATTTTGATTTTTTCGCATTTAATTTTAAATTAAAATTTTTTTTAAATATTTAAAATGGCCACCATTTTGAAACAAAATGACGGATGATGCTGGCCAACGAACTCGGTCGAGACATTTATATGTACTATGCACATACCAAGTTTCATTGAAAACGGTTCATAAATACGCGTGTTATCACGTGACAAAAATCAGATCGTTTCAAATTGTGAGCCATAAGAAAAATTCAAAGTGCTATAACTCAATTATATTGTAAGATATAGACAAAATAAAAACTGTTCTGGAATCGTTGTTTTAAGTTCTAACACGTAAAAGAAAAATATTTTTCAAATTTTGATTTTTTTCGCATTTAATTTTAAATTTTAATTTTTTTTTAAATATTTAAAATGACCACCATTTTGAAACAAAATGACGGATGATGCTGGCCAACGAACTCGGTCGAGACATATGTATGTACTATGTACATACCAAGTTTCATTGAAATCGGCTCATAAATACGCATGTTATCACGTGACAAAAATCAGATCGTTTCAAATTGTGAGCCATAAGAATAATTCAAAGTGCTATAACTCAATCATTTTGTAAGACATAGACAAAATAAAAAGTGTTCTGGAATCGTTGTTTCAAGTTCTAACACGTAAAAGAAAAATATTTTTCAAATATTGAGTTTTTCGCATTTAATTTTAAATTTTAATTTTTTAAAAAAATTTAAAATTTCCACCATTTTGAAACAAAATGGCGGATGATGTTGGCCAATGAACTCGGTCGGAATTTTGGGGTCCAAAATTTCAAATACACATAAAAAACAGAAAAATTGGTCGATTGATTTGCGATTTTCACTAAAATTATTCTTTATGTTGATAATTTCTTAAAAATAAATTATAAAGATAAATTTCGAAAAATGCCGATAGAGGGCGCTTTAGACTTTGAAGTAATGAAAAACTATTTTTTGCCGTTATTTTTTGCATCTCATTTAATGGTTTCGCAAGCTTAGACTTAAATTTTGAGCTCAAAATCTGAATAGTTGGAAGCGGTTAAGTAGCACGAACTTAACTGTGTTCAGAGGGTTCAAATTTCAAATGATAATAAAAAACGGAAAAATTGGTCGATTCGTTTGCGGTTTAAAATAAAAAAACTATTTTTAAGTCAGTATCTTCTTAAAAATGAATTTTAAAGATAAATTTCAAAAAATTCCGTTAGAGAGCGCCTTAAACTTCGGAGTAACCAACAACAAATTTTAACCATTATTTTTTGTATCTAATTAAATGCTTTCCAAAACATGTTAAATGTTTTCGAAATCTTAGATTTAAACTTAAATTTAGAACTCAAATTCTGAATCGTTGGGAGGGGTTAAGAAGTGCAAACTGAAGTGTGTTCTGGAGTTGAAATTTAACCCCTCTCCCCTCGAACACAGTTCACTTTTGCGCTACTTAAACACTCGCAACGACTCAGAATTTGATCTCAAAATTTAAATCTAATCATTAGACAGAATTTAATGAGATTTAAAAAAAAAATAACGGTTAAAAATAGTTGTACGCTACTCCAATGTCTATGGCGCTCTCTGTTGGCATTTTGTGAAATTTGTCTTTAAAATTTATTTTCAAGAAAACACTGATTTAAAGAGTAGTTTTAGCAAAAACCGCAAACAAATCGACTAATTTTTCCGTTTTTTTTTTTTTTTTTTTTTTTTTAGTTTTCCGTTTCGTTTGAAATTTAAACCCTCTTAACACAGTTCAGTTTGTGCTACTTAAACACTCCCAACTATTCAGATTTTGAGCTCAAAATTTAACTTTAAATCTAAGCCTACGAAACCATTTAATGAGATGTAAAAAAATAACGGCAAAAAATACTATTAGGATGGGTTTCATTAATCCAAAGTCTAAAGCGCCCTCTATCGGCATTTTTTGAAATTTATCTTTATAATTCATTTTCAATAAAATACCAACATAAAGACTAGTTTTAGTGAAAACCGCAAATCAATCGACCAATTTTTCCGTTTTTTATAATCATTTGAAATTTAAACCCTCTGAATACAGTTAAGTTTGTGCTACTTAACCGTTTCCAACTATTCAGATTTTGAGCTCAAAATTTAAGTTTAAGTTTAAGCTTACGAAAGCACTTAATGCGATGCAAAAAATAACGGCAAAAAAATAGTTTTTCATTACTTCAAAGTCTAAAGCGCGCTCTATCGGCACTTTTCGAAATTTAGCTTTATAATTTATTTTCAGAAAAATACCAACATAAAGAATAATTTTAGTGAAAACCGCAAGTCAATCGACCAATTTTTCCGTTTTTTATGTGTATTTGAAATTTTGGACCCCAATCTTTAATGGCGGCTATCTCCTTTGGAAAACGTTTGGGACCCTTGGTTTCCTATTTACTATTACTCGTCTTGATGTGTTCTATCGCTTCCTAGCGTATATACCATTTGTTTAGGGACACCCTGTATACATATATATATATATATATATATATATATGTCAACATTTGAACGGAGGGTGGTTTTGGGGTCTGGGGGTCATGATCGGTGAAAATATACCAAAATGTTTCGGATTTGCTTTCCTCCGGACGGCTGCAATAGGTAGCTTTTTGCTTTTTGTAATTAAAGCTACCTAAAAGAAGAAAATCAAAACATACATTAATATTTAAAGTTTGATTTCAGCTATGCATTAGCTAAAGAAGACTATATTGAACATTTCTAACATAAAAAATTTTAAAAATCGATAAAACTTTTGGAGATATAAATCTTTAAAATTGTGATTCTAAGCAGAAATGCCTGTCCTGCTTCAAATTTTATGTAATTAACTGTTATTTTTAAATCTAATTTAACTTTTTTAAATAAAAATAATTAATTATTTTAAATATGAACTGTTAGTGTTCTATAAATATGAAAAAATAGTTTAGAAGAGATAGTTTCTATAAGAAATTAAGAGAAATATTTTGTCCCTCACTTTGCATCAAGTCCGTTACCTTGTGATTATTTTAGTCAAAATAGGTTTCTAATTCTGCCTAAAGTTAACAGCAAATATTCAGCGATACAATTAAACCATTCACGCAACTACTACTTGCCATTTTTTACTCTTTAGTTGTGAAGCAATGTTATAGTGGCAAGAATCAGCTTTCATCAAAGTTGGAATTTTTTTTTTATGTTGTAAGTCTGTAACTGTAAATTTTAATATTAAAATAGTGATTTTTGTATATTTGTTATTAAATATTGTATACTAAATAGTTTTAAAAGCTATGTGTATTATTATCTATGTTAGAAAATATACAAGCTAGTTCATTTCTAATAGTGTTTTTTGAAATGCCATGTCCGTTACTTGTCATGTCTGTTACCATGTGTGTGATCGATGAAATGTAAACTGGTAAGTAAGTTTACCAAATAGTTTTAGAAAGTATGTAAATTATTAGAGTAATATCTAATAATAAATAAATCTACTTTAGAAATCATACATCTATAAATATATATAGGACAGCTGCACCATAAAATTTAACTAATAATAACACATTGCTCAGTGGTGCACAAAACAGGAATTTTAATATACATTTGTACATATTAAAATAAAATAAAACTTTCAACGTTTCGCGCCGTCTTCTGCGGGCGTCTTCAGGAATAAACTTGGCGAACAAGGGTTGCCATATTAATTTTGAGGAAGCCAAAATCATAGTTCCATGCAATAACCCAGTTTAAAGTAAAATAAAAGGATCCATCGAAATCATAGCTCGAGAAAATAAACCATGTAATGATAATTTATCCTACAATATACCAAAAATATGGCACAACATCATAAAATCTTAAAATTTTTTATTTCCTTGCAATATTTTAATTTTTACCCACATGTAAATGGCAACATTTTTTAAAATTTTAATTTATTTAGATTTTAATTTATTAGAAATATTATCTCTCGATCAAGATGCAAACTTAGTCCTTCCATTATCATATTTTTTCCTGAAGACTCCCGCAGAAGACGGCGCGAAACGTTGAAAGTTTTAGTTTATTTTAATTGTACAAATGTATATTAAAATTCCTGTTTTGTGCACCACTGAGCAATGTGTTATTATTAATTATACATCCAGTTCATTTCTAATAGTTTTATTTGCAATGTCATGCCAATTTGAAATGTTGCTTGTCAAGTCCGTTACAATAAAATGTAAGCGAATGGTGAAAATGGCCCTAATACTGATTAAATAGATACCCCGTTTTCTCAAATAAATTAATTATTTTACACAATTTATTCTTTTTATTTATTTTGTTCTACACTTCTGTGTTCATGATCATCATGTGTGGATAATATTTAAAATTTCTGAAATTCCACATAATATTTATTTATTTATTTATTTATTTATTTTTTAGAAAATTATCTTAAATTTAGTTAAAAGGCAAAAGATAAAAAAACAACAACACGATTCCTAAACGAAAATTACTCTTATAAAAACGACTTATAAACCACACTGTAAAAATAGTTGTTGACTTTACAGTACAGCACTGGCAGCTGGAGTTCCAATATTATATTCTAAAAGTAACAGTAGTAAACAGTAAATAAGCAACTGTATACCATTTTATAAATGCAAATGCAGTAATAAATCATATATCATTACTTAGCGGTATATTCCTGTTTACTATTGTTATTTAAGAGTATAATTGTTGATGTAACAGCATTATAATTTTACCCAAGTTGCCAGTATAATATTGTATTTTTTTCTTTTCCTTTTTCTTTTTTTTTCTTTCTTTCTTTTTTTTTTCTTCGCAGTACAGGACTGATAATGTGATGAGTAATTGAGAAATGCAATATAATTGCTTTAGCGTTCATATTCAAATGAATAAAAATGAAAATCATATGCTGAAAAAACACCCCCCCCCCAAAAAAAAAAAAAAAAAAAAAAAAAAAAAAAAAAAAAAAAATCTGGCGTTTTGGTTCACAAACATTTGGATTTTGGATTTAAGAAATTCCGGGGCAAAAAATCCTTAAAAATTCTGAGAAAATTTTATTGCACTAGAACTTTTTTTCTTAAAATGTTAAAATGACGTTTAAGTAATGTTTCATTTTTATTTGAAACAGAAAATACCATTATTATTATTATTATTTGCTTTGGTTTATTTTTAAAATTTAGTTTTCAAACAATGATTATCAAGGACTTCCTGTGAAAATGATTTTTTCTTGATGATAGATTTTTTCACCGATATTCGTATTTAAATTAATATTACTCAAAAACATTAAAGTTAATTGTTTCAAACTTTGAATATATCTTTTTTAATTGTTCTGCTTTGATTCAGCAAGTTTGAAAAAAATATTTATTTGTGGAAATATGATTTTTAAAATGTTATACCACTTTTGTTTTAGATTTTTACTTTCAATATTTTAAATTTTTATTTAAACTAATACTTTTTAAAATGCTGAGTCAAAATTCAATTTTATAATTTGTATTTACTTAACTTAAAAAAGTAATTTCGACAATTAATATTTCGAGTTATAACAATTTTAAATTATTTCACTTTTTTAATAAACTTTTACTTTATGTTAAAAAAAAGAGAGAGAGAAAGAGAAGAAGTTTTATTATGTGACTTTGATTATTAACGACAGGCTTAAAAAATAAAAATAATAAAATTATTTTTGAATATGTCCCGAAAGCTTAAAGTGTCTCATAACTCTTGAAATTGGATTTTAAAAAAATGGCATTTAATAACTTAAAATGTATTTTATTTTAAGGCAAAATTTTTGTTCTCACTTGAGGTATAAATATGTTCTTCGTTTCCAAGCATTTAGAAAATTTTATCTATCAGAATTAGCATTTACAGGGGCGCAGCAAATTGGCAAATACACTGAACTATAAAGAGCAGAAATGTGGCATAATATGTCGCAGAACTAAAAAAAACTTGCAACTAGAATAAAATTTTCAAACTTCAGATTGAGCCAGACAATCTCATAAGTTATTCTGATTAATTTTTAGTGTAAGTCAAACGTGTGGCGCTGCTATACAGCATTTTATATGATTTATAATATTTTAACGATAGTCAAATCAAGAACTAAGTCACGGTATTTCCGATCTTCTGAATCTTGAAATGGGCGTAGATTGCTATATAGTTTTAGCAATGTGATAGTGAATTTTAAAGAACTAACATGCATGAAATGGAAGAAACTTCTGGCAGTGGCACACAGTGTTCTCGCTGTCTCTCGCCAATGCGCCAAATTGCGACTTAATTCTTCATTTGGCGACTAAACAAGAGATTAGATTCGCCAAATTGCTAGTGCTCAGTTTTTTCTTTTTCTTTTTTTCTTTTTCGTTTTTCATAAATATGCATATATATTTAGTGTATACATATTTTTTATATTTGTAGCGAAATTTATTAAGTTGTATTTTTTATATTTGTTTGAAATGAGATTAATAGCAATCGCTGTCACAGTTGGGTTAAAAACTTGGGTTATTTTAGAATATATTGAAAAAAAAGAGAATACATTAAAAAAGTTTTTTTTTTCTGTGCTACAAGGTGAATCTATTTTGCTAATACTTTTCCCATTTGGCGAATGTTTTTTTATTTTTAATTAACCAAATTACTAACGTTGGTCAAATGTCAGCGAGAACACTGGTGGCACATTCAATTTGTTGAAGTAAGCGTTTCTCTTAAATTCTGCAATCTTGGCTACCCTGGTTTGATCCACTTGTTTATGATAAAATATAAATACAAAACAACATTATATCAGACTAAAAACTTTAATATTTTAATCACAAAATTCATAATCATCCCATTTAATTCCTAGATTGTTTAAATAAAGCAAAAATGTGCTAGTAAATTTTTTTCAGAGATATGTCTGCACTAAGATTTTTAAATCGGTTTCTTAGAATTTTCCTTTCTTTTTTATAATTTAAAATACTGATGTAAGGAAAAGAAATTGACTACACTGTACAAAGATGATAAAAAAAGTTCTCGTATATATATGACAAATATTTATCTTTAAACCTGAATATCTAATAAAGAATTATTAAATTTAATAATTTCTTTTTTGCTTCAAAATTTTCTTAGTAGATATAAAAAAAAATTAAATCTTTCGTTTACTTTTTTTAAGCCGAAAAAAGGATTTAAACATAAAACGTATATAAACACACATTCAAAGAGGAAAGATTTCAATCTTGATGTTTGTAAAAAGTAAAATAAATTTTATATAACGCATCAGAAAACAGTAAAAAATAAATGTCTCGGAATATATATAACTAATAAATTATGGCAATACAATGGAGATATCTTCGATTAACTACTCATATCAGGTATTAGTTACATTTTACGCAGAACAGTGTGCTTCGAAATTTGCATCTAATGATTAAACTAGTGATGGGCGATTTCTCAGAATTTAAGAAAATAGTCATCGTAAAAAAACGTAATCGACACAATCATCTATTATTTCCCAGTAACAATCTACAATCGAGTTGTTCTAAAATAAATTATCAAAAATATTGATTTTACATGTAATATATTAGATTTTAGAAAATGTATGGCGACTAAGAACAGATGGAAACGGAAAACATAAGCAATCAATGTAAATTGAACTTAGAGACGCTCAATTGTTTTGTGAAAAGATCCTCTTCAGAAATTTGCTTTTGAAGCTAATCGAAAGAAATTAAAAACGACAGAAATAGTAATGTAGTCTGTTGCTATTATTTTTGTTCTCTCTTTTTACTTACCCATCATACGTAGTATAGGGTAAGTCTTGCAATCGTTTTGAAAATCGAAAATTTTTTTTTGACGGATTTACACGTTTTAGATAGTGAAGATTCCGAAAAACATATTTTTAGAAAAAAAATTTTGCCGTCCGTCTGTCTGTCTGTCTGTCTGTCTGTAAACGCTCTATCTCCCGAACAAATTGAGATAGAGACTTGAAATTTTCTTTGTAGTTAGTATGTAAGAATGGGACGAACCCTATTTAATATCAGCAACCTCGATTATCCGGAACTATTTTTTTCGGATTCTCGAAAAATTCGTTCTGATGAAAGGTATATAAAAATTTTCGAATTTTTTTGTTCTAAGGAATGGACGTAAAAGGCAATAAAATAACACACATTTTGCATATAGAACGAAGTCGATCGGATTATTAGTTGCCGAGATATTTGTAATCTTGTTTTCCACATTCTTCGATTTTTCATGACCCTGTATTTCATTCAAATTTCAATTCAGAAGTATATTTGAATTGGAAATGAGACGCTTAATCCGACGCAGTTAATTGTTAGTTAATAGAATTATTATTTTTGGAATTATAAGGATGTTTCTTTACGCAGTTCGGTACTACTTGAGTAGTTTGGCGTTTTATATAATTTGTCGAAATTGGTACATCAGCAGTTCTTTAATATAGCATTACTATGTATATTAACAATATTTAAATTTTGTTTATGAATTGCAATACATTGTATAAATAGTTTCACATGTTTTATTTTCATATACATATCCATGATGGGTAAGTATTACGGTGGCCCCCAACGACTAGTTTTCAATTTTAATGGATTTTCAGTGTTCTTTCAGTTCGAGGCTTTAAAAAGCAGCTGTTTCGGAAAACTTTCGAGTTCCGCTCCTTTAGAAGACAATGTGTTCTTCTGGAATCTATTCATTACTTTCTTCTATCTTCTTCTAGATTTAACTTCTAGATTACAAAATACATGTTGTTACCAAATGTCAGTCAGCCTGTCTGTATGTGACATAAATTGCTTGGGCCCTCTATCTCAATACACGGAATTTTATAAATATATACACTCTTAAAACGAAAGAGCTGATTTGGCTTCTCACGAAAGAGCTGTAATTTTTTCGATCATAAAAGAGTTGTTTTTCAAACGATTAAATCTTCTTGATCTAAATTGGTTATTTAAATAGCTCAACTTCATTTAAATTGGTTAAAACTCGAGTTATAGGCCAGTCAAATTGTCATAAATAGATGCAAAAATTCTGCTAGAAGATTTTATGTTTTTAAACTGTTTATCGGGATGCTAGTAACAAGAATTAATGGTTTCCCAACAAAATATCTCGAGGCTAAACTTTTTGGAGCCAAAAAACCACGAAATTTTCGGACTTTTTTCAGTTTTTTGCCTATAACTCAAAAAGTATAGATTTTTTGTGCAAATATGCAATTAGAAAAAGAAAGAGCATTAAATTCTCTACAAATTTCATTATACATTTGTTTTTCTAAAGCTATTATGAAGCGTGCTACAGCTTTCTGAAAATGACTCTTTTTTTCTAACTTTGTGGAAATATTGCAAAAATGGAAATTTTACACCGTTTTTCATTATTTTATCCTCTTTAATGTAACTTATTTATATTACAGGCATTTGCATTATAGCAATCATGATTAATTACAACGGTAACATAGTAAAATAATTAAGAACAGTGTAACTTTTTTTGTATTTAGAGCTTAAGTGGAGAACATTAATATTAGGTATTTAACAGAATGTAAGTAAAAAATACTTACGATGATATTTTTCATTTATTTAATAACGTCTGGAACGCTTTCGGGTTAATTGAAATAATTCCTCAACCTCAGCTTGAGGGGCAAATGAGCAGGTTTCTTGTTCTTTAATAGCCTTGATATTCTTTGAGCAAGTTGCGACATCAGCTGCCTGACTGTGAAAGTCCATGATAAAACCAATTGATCCCATGAAAGACATGAGGAGATGAAAACCTCCAAGCCTCACTGTCACATTGTTCAATTCTGGATGTTCATTCGTCATTATGTCTCTAGCTTTCAAATAAAGAGGTTGGTCATACGTCACAAAGCATGTCTTCTGGTTGAGTTGTCTACATTTTTCAGCAGCAACCAATAGTGAGGTAAAAATAGTATCATAATGTGAAGGATGGGCATTAATAAATGGAAGATACTTTATTTTAGAACGTTTATACTCTTTGTTGGATGTAACTTTCTCCATGAAACCGTTCCAACCGGGAATGTTTTCAACATTTGACCACTTCCCATAGAGCCATACTATGTCTGTTGTTGAGGGAATTATTTCATTATTAAAGGGAGAAAGTTTTTCCAAACTTTCAATTTCTATATTTTGTAAGCCACTCATATCTGTTCTGTGAAATGTCTGTAGATCAATTTTTTCAGCTTCACAGACAATTTCATTTGTGGACTGATGTTTTACTTTTTGAATTCTTTTTTCGGGATGCAAGGCGTCGTGAGGAGTAACACACATTATACCTCCCATTGCATGAAATGTACCAGTCCCATCTAGAGTGCTGGCATTAAAATCAGCATTGTCAAAAATAAATTGGCAGAATGCATCATCTCGTTCTTTTGTTTTCTGAGGCCGCAGAATGGTAGACAATTCAAGAAGAGAGGCATCTTCATAGGACCCTGCAAAGCCAAAAGCAGACATAACTTGGAGCAAATGCTTTGAACCAAACTTTCTGTACAAATATGCACTGATCCCTGTCATGATGGATGAAAGGAATGATCTTGGTCTAACCGAACTTATTAGGGCATGTGAAAATGCAACGCACTTTTTTTTCCATTTCTCAAATGAACCACGTTTGTGTTTTAAAACTATGCTTTCAAAAAGCAATTTTACTGATTCTGGGATAACTGTCTCAGCGTCAGACAGAAAGTTATCAGATGGGGGGTATTGTGTAATATCATACATTTGTGACCTTATATCTTCCACAATTATATCAGCGGCTGTTTTCACAATACGAAGTCGCTCCTGTTGAGGATCTAAATTCCTACTCAAATACCAATGATCAGTGAGTATTTTGTGCCCAACATTTTTGAAACAGAGCACTGTTTTCTTTTTCTTGTTTTCAGAAATCAGCACAGCATCCCCATATTTCTGGATTATACGGGCCTTAACAGTCCGTGAATCGGGAAGTTCTAATGACTGTGGTACTTGATTCATCAACTCATCTAAAGAAAACTGGCATTCTTCAAACTTTTCTTCAATGTACATAAATATAGCCTCCATAGCTTCGTCAACAGATGTTGCGGGTCGACGCCCTCTTTTTTCTGCAACTGTTACAGACTGATATAGTTTTACGCGACAAAAACTATGATACCATGCATCTACAGCTACCAAGTCAGGTTCGTGTTGAATACGTTCAATTATTTTCTGGGACCATTTATCCCCACGTTTTTCTGCAGCTTTCAGGAACGTAATTTTTGCTTCTAACTTCATTACTTTGTGAATCAAATTTCTCTTTGCGTATGGCTTTTTCGATTGTTTTTCGTTGAAGTCAACGGGATTACCTTTTGCACATAAAAAGCAATTATCTTGAAATTTGAAAGAAGTGCTTGATCGGAGGGATAAACTAGTCTGTGTAGAATCTTCATTCCGACGAATATATGCTGCTATCATTCTCTCATTCGTATATGTTTTTTGGCAATCATCATGTATTCTGACTTCCTTGCAACTTTTCAAAAAACGTTGATGAAAATTATTTTGCCGTTGAACGCTACATTCAAAAAGCCTGGCAAGTCCTTTTTTGCTCACAACGCGAGTATCACAATTTGAAGCCGTTTGGCAAACGAAACATAATTTTGGATCGAGATCGCTCATTTTTAATTACTGCATGCGAAGAATACTAGCAATACACTGAATAGTAACATATTAGAAGAATGTGCCTTAAAAAAAAGGAACACCTGCGACAGAATGAACGCAAATTGGGCAGCAGCTGACAAGTGGTCAGTATCTTCCGTCGGCATTCCTTTTTTCCTTTTGTCGGCATTCTACCCCCGGTATTCCTCCCCTTCACTCCCCCAACTCTTCCGTGATTGTTTTCGTATAGTGTTTCCAGAATTTCTGTTCTTTCGGCCTGCCTTTCTTAAAAATTTGAATTCTCATTCATTAATATGTGTATTTAATTTTCATAGTTAGCAATGAAAGAAAGTTTTTTAGGATGGGAGACGAAAAATAGATCTTTTTCTGTAAAGTTAAAAAAAAGTGACATTTTCAAAAAGCCCTAGCGCGCTTAGTAATGGGTTTAGAAAAACGTTTTTATAATGAAATTTGTAGAGAATTTAATGCTCTTTCTTTTTGTAATTGAGTATGGTACACAAAAAGTTTATACTTTTTGAGTTATAGGCAAAAAACTGAAAAAAGTCCGAAAATTTCGTGGTTTTTTGGCTCCAAAAAGTTTAGCCTCGAGATATTTTGTTGGGAAACCATTAATTCTTGTTACTAGCATCCCCCTAAACATTTTAAAAACATAAAATCTTCTAGCAGAATTTTTGCATCTATCGCCCCTTTTTTCTGACAATTTGACTGGCCTATTATTTCAACTCTTTTTTGAGAAGCTGCCTTTCAACATTGAGATGAGTCGATTTCAGCTCAACTTGAGCTATTTTGTGGCTGACTTTTTAAGAGAGTAGATTCAGTAAGACCTTAATATAAACTTGTTCCGATTAGTTACATCGATCAACAGGTGACACTGCTATGCTATTTTTTTTTTCAGGATTTTGCCAAAAACTATATGTATCAAAAATTAATGGACGGGCTTTCATAAAATCTTTCATAAAATTTTAAATTTCTTTAGTCCTTGATAATATGTGACTTAAGAGGAGCTGCTATGTGGCATTATTCATGATTATTCCAATAGCCGTATCGCAGGAACTAATGCAACAATTTTCGTCAAATTTCAGATTCAGTTATTCCTTTATAAAGATTAGTATGCTTTTGATTTTAGAGTAAACACACAACAGATGGCTCTGTTATGAAGCATTATACATGATGTAGCAATACTTCTATCTAAGGAACTAATACACGAATTTTGATCAAACTTAAAATTCAGCTAATCCCTATATAAATTAGTATTGTTTTGTTTTTAAAGTAAATCGCTCAATAGTTGCTGACTCTATACAGTTCTTTTTACGTTTTCTACGATGACACTACCTCAACTAATGCACGCTAAAAATTGACTTTCACTTTCACTCATTTTTGAAACCAGTTACATGACATTTAAAAATTGAGATGTTAATATTTATAATTTTATACTCTCTGTCGACGGCTGTGTTTATAGTTTAAAATACAAAGATTTAAAGTAAGTAAAAGAAAGTAGTAAAGAAAGTAAAAAGTTGAACTGTACGCAAAACATAAACTTCCGAAATGCTTTTACTCTCCTTCGAATAAACAAACAAGCAAAAAAGTAAGAGAATTTCTCATAACAGCATATGCTTCCTTCTACCTCAACAGCTGTTTCCATATCGATTTAGGAAATATTTAGAAAATTGGATACAACTGTCGCATCTTTAGTCTTTCATCCATGCCACTTTATATGTTTCGAATAAGCACAATCTGAGAAGAGTGAAAACCCAAAAAATATTCTATTCTCGATATGATATAAAACAAATTATTTACCACAAAACAGTGTAAGAAAATTTATCTATTAGGTTCCGAAGTTAAAGAATTTCAAATTAGCTTAATTATTTTTAATGAAATGTGTTACAACAAATTGCTTTTTTTTTATTTAGTAAACATTTGCATCATTTATTTATGTCATTTTGCTATCATAAAACGTAGTGAAAAAGAAAAAAAAGAAACAACGATACTTTTTAACATTAAATATATAAAAAAAAATTCAACTTATTTATCTATCTTTAAAGACATCATGAAAAAAAAAAACAAGTTGGAAATTGCACGTGAACGTAGCAAATGAGGTGCGTTCGTACGATAACGAAGTTTTAAAAATATTCAGATCTTGCATATATAGTAGAGCGTATTCCGGATACAGTATAGTAGTCGAAATATTTACGTTTCTGTAAATATGCAGGAAGTAATTTTTATTACACCTCAGCAACTTATATCTTACTCATAAAATGTGAAATAGTTGAATATAATTAAAACACGTACCAAACCATGTTTCCCCTTATGGCATTATATAGTGGAATACTTTTGTGTGGCCCTGTAATTTAATAATAAAAATTCTTTGCATCATAGATTGTACAGAATGCATATTTTAGTATATATTTCATAGATTCATGCCAATTCTATTATGTTCGAATGAGTGTAACATCATTAAAATGCATTTGAAACTTTTTCCCCATTGACCGTAATGTAACGGAATCCTTTTGATTGTCCCTGTAATTGATATATGCATCCGATTTTCATAATATTTGAAATGACTCGACAAAATTATGCAATAATTATATGTTTTAAATTTCAAACGATTAAAATGCATTTAAAACTTTTTTCCCCATTGACTGTAATGTAACGGAATACTCTGGATTATCCCTGTAATTGATCTATCCATCCGATTTTCATAAAATTTGAAATGACTCGACAAAAGTATGTTATACTTATGTATTTTAAATTTCAAACGATTCGGTTGGGTATTTTTTGAGTTGTTATATGCGGACAGACGGACGGACAGACAGACAGACGGACAGACAGACGGACGGACTGAGCGACAACAATAGGTGCTACGTATTTACATAATTACGAACGCACCTAATTAAGGATTTTTTCAGTAGTTTTGTTTCAAAATAAGATCCTTTTCCTTATTTGTGAACGTGTGATGTCCAAATCGCTTAACTATGTCACACTGAAAAAAAATTGAATAAATTTGGCATTTTTTCGATAAAGATTTATACAAATTAATGATCGTTTAACCCCTTGCGGACGAACAACAGTTATACCTGCCTTATAAGGTGCTTAGAAAATTGATTATTCTCAATCATAAAATTTTATTGCAATTTTTGCCTTAATTATAGTCTGAGCATTTTCTCGATTCAATTAGGCAAAAATTTCAGTTTTGAAAAGCAAGTGAAACAAGTTGGAAATTGCACGTGAAGCGTAGCAAATGAGGTGCGTTCGTACGATAATGAAGTTTTAAAATATTCAGATCTTGCTGGTATAGTAGAGCGTACTTTGGATACAATACAGTGGTCGAAATCTTTGTGTTCCTGTAAATATGCAGGGAGAAATTTTTATTATACTTCATTAACGTATATCTTATTTATAAAATGTGAAGTAGGTTAATATAATTAAAACACCTCCCAAACAATGTTTCCCCGTATAACATTATTTAGTGGAATACATTTGTGTGGCCCTGTAATTTAATAATAAATATTCTTTGCATCCCAGATTGTACAGAATGTTTATTTTAGTACATACATCATAGATTCATGTCAATTATATTATGTTCAAATGAGTGTAACACCATTAAAATGCATTTGAAACTTTTCCCCCATTGATCGCAATGTAACGGAATACTTTTGATTGTCCCTGTAATTGATCCATGCATCAGATTTTTATAACATTTGAAATGACTCGACAAAATTATGTAATAATTATACGTTTCATAGGCGTAGCCAGCCTTTTGAACGGGAGGGTGCCCAAATTTTTTAGCCTGAACATGTTGGGTACAAACAATATCTTATGTAGTAAAACCTAATAAAACGGAACCCATAAAACCTATCGATTTTCCATTTTAGACAGGTTTTTATTTGCAAAAGATATAATTGTGTGGTACTTCTTTTAAAAAGGACCCAAACGCAATTTTTCATTTTTGAAGAAGGATGAGAAGTTGCTCAAAACTAAATATAATGTATAAGAAAAAGATATATAAGCATAGATAAAACATGATAGATATAAAACAAAAATATCCGTAAACATACATCTATAATTATCACAAATTTTCATTTCAAACAGCAATGAAATACTAAAATAAAGAAATACAACTTTAGTTCCCTCGTCATTTTGATCAAAGTAGCATTAAAATAACTTGTAGTACACAATTTAAAGTGGAAAAAAGTTCTTTCAATATTTTCTACACATGAATAAATGAAATCTTCCGGTTTAAAAAAATGACATGACCCCGTACGAATGTCAAAAAATGGCCATAAAAAAAAAAAAAAAAAAAAAAAAATTAATGAACCAACCAACCAACCTTCATATTAATTTGAATTTTGGATAGCATTATTTCTCATTTTCAAAGGCAGCAGATTTGTACAACTCCTCACAAGAGATGAGTTCGTGCTCCTTTTTACAGACCCGGGCCCGCCCGAGCCCGACGATTTTAATTCCGAGCCCGAAAGATTTATTGTCACCAGAGCCCGAGCCCGATACCAAAAATATACGAAACAAAATGGTATGGTATATAAAATATGTTTCAAAAGTGATACCTTATTTTAAAAAATGTCTTACATGGATGTAATTTTTAAATGATAATTTAAATCCAGTCTTATCAAAATCCGTATAAAATAAAAATATACTTCATATTTAAAAGGATTCTCATATTTTTTCCTCCTTTATCAAATAAATTTGATGGACATGTTTGTGTTTAATGAATAAATGCATGAAATTTGCAGAAATTACTATTTGTAAGCTGGCGAATCGAACAACGTTCTTCAATTTTCAGTAAAAAGCGTACATCTTTCCTTATAATCGATTTCTTTCTCATAACAATCTTCTGTGATTGACAGGTACATGAAAATCAACGTAAATGAGAAAAAAAAAATCGATATTGTTGTTTTAAAGGTCCGATGTTTGTATAGAAAAAGAGGAAACACTGATCATTTGCTTTCTATCGGAATAACGTGGTAATCATATTTACTTACGGAGGAAAGTGACTTCAAAAAGGAACAGCGTCCCTAGAACGCAGAGTTCATGATGACAAATACATATAATAATCACTAAAGTTATTTTCATATGAAAAACGAGTATAATTCGTTCACAATCGAAGATTAAATAACTGCAAACCTCCAGCTAATTCTCGTCTACTAAAAAGCAGAAGAAAATATTACATTGGCGTTATATAACTAAATAATAAATAAATAAACGATCCCATTAAAAATATCTTCTGCTAAAGAAAAGCCAACTAAAAGCAAGTTCATTGTTCTGTTGGCGCCGTATAAATACATCGTCGCCGGAAATTTCGTAGACATAAATCTGTAATTATCTCAAATTTTCATTTGAAACAGCAATGAAATTCTAAAATAAATAATCAAGCATTCAGTTCCCCCGTCATTTTGATAAAGAAGAATTAAAATGAGTTGAAAAGGAATAAGTAGGCAATTTTAAGTGAAAAACGTTCTTTCAATCTTTTCTACACTGAATAAATAAAATTTTCCGGCTCAGAAAAAAATGAGCCCATTCTCGAAGACTCGAATAAAAATAGAGCCCGAGACCGTGTCAGGCCCGGGCTGGGGCTCGGGCTTTCGGTTTCGGGCTGAGCCCGTCTTATCTGTCCTCACCCCCTCCGTTCTCCAGGCTAATCACATGGTGGAATTATCGTTTCACATCTGTATTTCCTTTCATTTTTTTTCTCCTATCGAGACTTTAGATTATAAAAGCAAAGATATAGATAGTTTCTATCCTTGTCGAGAATTTACGCTAATTTTTTATGGAATTGCAAAAACATGCATAAAAAAGAACGGTGTTAAAAAAAAAAAAAAAAAAAAAAAAAAAAAAAAAACTTTTATAAACAAAGGACATCAAATTGGGATTATAAAACCAACTTTTTGACTTACTGTGATCAATACAGATTCTAGTAAATATTCTAGTTTTAAAAAAGATGAACAAAATAATTTTGTTAAAAATAATAAAAAAAAAGAATCTGGGTCTTTCTGGATTTATCTTTTATCACATTTCAAAACATAGACTGTTAGTTTTGATTAACTAATTGAACTAACTTTGCTTTCAATTTTTTTCCTTTATAAATTTTGATTTTTTAAAATAATCAATCTTGGATCTGCGCGAGCGGGGGGGGGGGGGGTGCCCGGGCACTCATGGCACCCCCCCTGGCTACGCGCATGCGTTTTAAATCTCAAACGATTAAAATGCATTCGAAAATTTTTCCCCATTGATCGTAATGTAACGGAATACTTTTGTATGTAATATGTCCCTGTAATTGATCTATGCATCCGATTTTCATAACATTTGAAATGACTCGACAAAATTATGTAATAAATATACGTTTTAAATTTCAAACGATTAAAATGCATTTGAATTTTTTTCCCCATTGACCGTAATGTAACGGAATCCTTTTGATTGTCCCCGTAATTGATCTATCCATCCGATTTTCATAAAATTTGAAATGACTTGACAAAATTATGTAATAATTATATATTTTAAATTTCAAACGATTTGGTTGGATAGTTTTTGCGTTGTTATATGCGGACGGACAGACGGACAGATAGACGGACAGACAGATGTACAGACGGACGGACTGAGTGACAACAATAGGTGCTACGTATTTACATAATTACGAACGCACCTAAAAAGATTAAAAATTCTGTAAAAGACGCTCTTACCTATGGCGTTAAATGTTTGTTGTACGTTTAATGCTGTTGAATTTCGCTGTTGAGAGAAAATAAAAGAAGAATAACCAGGAAATATAAAGAAAGAAGTAATCAATAAAAATCACTAAGGCAGATTAATATCCACAGAATGAAAAAAGTTGAAGTGTACAAAAGCATAAACTTTCAAAAAACTTTCACTCTCTTTCGAACAAACAAACAAAAAATACAAATAAGAGAAATTCTCATAAAAGCATATGCTTCCATCTACCTCAACAGCTGTTTCCATTTCAACACTGGAAAAAATATAGAATATCGGATGCAAATGTCACATTTTTAGTCTTTCATCCATGCGAAAAAAACACTTTGTATATTCCGAATAAGCACAATATGAGTAAAATTCCAAAAATATTGTATCCTCGATGTGACATAACAAAAGTAAAAAATTATTTACCAGAACACAATGAAACACAATTGCTGTATTTGTTTCCGAAATAAAAGAATTTAGAATTAGTTTAATTATTTTTACTGAAATTTGTTTTAACAAATTGCTTTTTTTTATTTTGTTAACTGTGTGCGTCATTCATTTTTTTTTTCATTTTCTTTGACGTAAAAATTTATCTTCCGTCCAAGTAACTCTTAAGTGTATTTCAACACTATCGTTAACGATATTTACAAGTGTTTTAATTTACTCAGAATTTTCAGTAGCAGAAGGCACATTATAAATCATGTATTTTTACCTAGATTCTCTTTAAAATATTTTTTAGCTTAATCGAAAATATAACTATTCATTTATAATATTCTTTTTAGCACTTTCCAACAAAGTTGAAAAGTGATTATGCATTCGGTTTGTCTGTCTGTCTGTCCGTCTGGCCGGATGGCCGTCTGTTCGTTTGGCCGGATGTCCGTTTGTCCGCGCTGTAAATATACTCGGATTGCTATGAAATTTTTATACGTTATTGAGGTTTACCCTAGCACGAAACCTATTGAAAATGAAATATCTACCATGATTAGTTTATGCACAGAGAGAATCAAAATTTTCCCGTTACATTACGGCCTATGGGGAAAAATCGTTAATATACTCGGATTGCCATGAAAATTTAGGACGTTATTGACGTTTAACCTAGCACAAGTCCTATCGAAAATGAAGTTTCTACCATGATTAGTTTATCTACAGAGCGAATCAAAAGTTTCCCGTTACATTACGGCCTATGGGGAAAAATCGTTAATATACTCGGATTGCCATGGAATTTTAAGTCGTTATTGACGTTTACCCTAGCACGAACACTATTAAAAATGAAGTTTCTACCATGATTAGTTAATCTACAAGGCGAATCAAAAGTTTTTCATTACATTATGGCCCATGGGGAAAAATCGTTAATATACTCGTTTTGCGATGAAATTTTAGGACGTTATTGACGTTTACCCTAGCACAAATCATATTGAAAATGAAGTTTCTACCATGATTAGTTTATCTACAGGGCGAATCAAAATTTTCCCGTTACATTACAGCCTATGGGGAAAAATCGTTTAAAAGGAATTTTAAAGATGTTATACCCTGTCAAACATATTAAAATATGCATTCTATTAAAATATAAGGTGAAAATGTAGCTATTATTCATTTACAGGGCCACACAAAAGAATTTCATTAGATAATGGTAAAAGGGGAATTGGTAAAAGGGGAAGACATTTTAAATATATTAAGTTGTTTCATGTATAATAAAATTAATATATGTCAATTAAGCTTACTACAAATTATACGCTACTGTTTTGCATAATATGAAATACATAGCATTTACAGGGCTATACAAAAGATTTTAAATAGTATATTCTTTCCGAAGTACCGTATATGAGTCCGATGATGGCTGATGGAGGGATGAAATGCATTTTAATTATGATATGCGCGTATATATTACGCTAAATATAAGCACATTATATGTTGTGTATAAATGTTATAGTTGATATACAGGGCTATCCAAAAGAGCTCACCAACGTTACTGAATATGAGTGTAAGTTATTTAAACGTGGTTCTTAAATAAGCTATGCATTTTTACGCTGAGCTTCATTCAATTTACTGAGAAATGTTTGCAGAATATAGATAAAAGATATACAGGACCACGCAAAGAATTCTGTACATGGACGCCTAAAAATGATAATTTATGAGAATGTGATTTCGGTTATTTTAAAAGTGTTTTAGTTTACGATAAGTTTTAGCCTAATGCGGATGTGTAATAAAGGTGCAATGTAAACTACAGGGCTGAACAAAAGTATTCAAGTATGTTTCCATCTAATAGTATGAATTGCTGAAAATGAAATTTCAAGCTACAGGGTGTTTTCTTGCTAAACTAAATTTTCCCATTACATCAACTGACATATGAAATACAGGGCTGTTCAAAAGTACTGGAATACATATTTGGGTATGTTTGGCTATACACTATTATTTCCCTAAATAACAAAGTTTTGTTAAAGATTTTATTAAGTGTTGGAAAGTGCTTCATGATCTATGCATAACGCATGATTTTTCTTAAGTTGTTTCTATTTGTTATTAAATAACTGCATTTTTTATTGTCGCCTAGTGTATAAAAATATTTGTACTGTGACGGTTGTTGTGAAATATCGAAACCTAATGCTTTAGATACTCAAATTAAAAATCTTATGTGCTATATTCACACAGTTTTGAAGGCAAGAGCAAAAATAGGTGCAAGCATTTTTAGATTATGGAGGCAAGATTTGTGACCGTGGATGAGACTTTCGTTTTGACTTGGAATCATAGTGATGTAGCTACTTCTCATCCACTGCCACAAATGTAACCTCATAAGCTTCAAACCAGCTTTTCACCTTCAACCCCTTTTTTAAAAACTCCCTCAAAACTAGATCTTTGAAACTTTACCCCTTTCACCAAAACTATGTTAATATACCAGCCACAGTTCTGAAATTGAGCATCTAGGTAATAAAGATATTAGGCTTCGATATTTCACATCAAACATCACAGTACAAATTTCGGTACTAATAGGTTATCCCGTCAACCAAAAAATTATCGCCAATCTATAAGATTAAATGCGAATTAGCCTGAAATCAAAATGGGGTGAAGATTTCAAGTGATTTTCTACTTCCCTCATTTGATCACGTGACTTTCCCCAGAGACAGCTGCTGTCCAAGCCGGGTATATCAAGAAAGCTCTGCCCGATACCAGGTATCTAACCAGTTAAGCTGAGGTAACTCGGCAGGTAGGGGCCTGGTCATCGGTTAGAAAGAAAGAAAGATTAAATGCCAATAATGGATGAGCGTGAATATCACATTCAATGACATTAAATACGATATACGTGTTTAAAACGTCATTAAGTGATTTTTATTTCGACTTTTTATTTGTATTTTTATTAATATTTTACTAATTAATAGTTTTTTCGTTATTCAAAATAAACTTATATCAATATGTATAATTTGGCTGTTAATTTGGCGAAAATGATCGACGGGATAACAGAGTAGTACCCAAGTAGTTTCTTTATATACACTGGGTACAAAAATTTTTGAACCGAACACTCTTTTGCTATGGTTAGAAGGACTCAGCTGAATTTGGAAATATTCCACCGGATACTAACAATCTTTATCCTATTTTCTATATTATAGGATGGACGAGAACTCACTTGAAATAAAAGCTAGTTTCTGACGGACACATGCATTTATTATCACGAACAGAACAAAAACAAACAAATAAAAAATAAAACATCAAATCGCTCTTTGTGGTTATTCACAACATTCTTTATCAAACATCAATTCGTCGTAAATATTTTATAGTTTTTCAAAAGAACCGTCTTAAATCTTCGCATTTAAAATCGTCGGAATCATCACTTTAGTTTTTTAATCAACATCGTTAGCCGTCGTTGAAAACATTCTATTTACTTTTTTCTTTCACTCTTCGTCACACAGCTTCTTTATTTCCCGTTTCCAATTTAATCTCGAAGCAGAGTTCCGGTAAATGAGTGGCGGAAGGAAGTACAGTCCAATTCAGGTGCAACAGAGAGTGTATCCCACATGCGAGAGTATATCCCACAATATTGCCCATGTAAATGGATACGATACTTTGCATAAAACTGAACGAAATCTTGTAATTAATTCTCATGTATTGCCAACAAGTCCAGCAACATCGGAACGTATACGAAGTTAAACGTAGAATTTAACAAAACTTCACACATATGATCTTGACTATGGCCTCCAGGCGGAAGTGTAAAATGGAATATTTTCCCGAAAGGAGACGCTGTAACATCGTTTTTTGAGAAATTTTCTGATTTCCTAGAAAACGCCAATGGCATTTGTGCTCCCGAATCGTAGGTATTAAGAGAATTTCGTGTAAGACGAATTTCTTCGAAGTCTTAATTAGAATGTAATTGAAACTTTATTATTATTATTATTATTATTATTGTTGTTGTTGTTGTTGTTGTTATTATTATTTGTCTTGTTTAATATGTACAAAGAAATTCATTTAAATGAACATAGCATTTAATGTAATTTATATTTAAAGGAAGAAAAAATCTTAAAGCACACGTTAAACTAATCCAGGTTGAATTTTGTGCAAATAGGTGAGTTCTGAAGAATATCCTTCAATAGTAAAAAAAAACTAGGCTTAAAAGGAATGACTCTTGAAATGATGCTGATGTGTCAGATTTCCGGAAATAACGAATCCGGGTTGACCAATCCTTCCATGAGTCGAAGGGCTCCGTCTATGCATCGCGAAGCGATTCCAATCGGGATTGCAAAGCAATTCCCAAAGGAATCGCGAAGCGATTATGCGGGGGGTTGGCGAGCGTAGCGAGCAGGTGGGCGGAGCCCCCCTATAAGTTTAAAACAACTTTAATTGCTCATTCCAATTATACATGTTTGGGGCGTCGCACCCCACTTTGCCCCCCACCCCAAAGGGGAACTTTTTTAATTTTTACCCACAGCACTCGTGTTGCATATCTTTAGAAAGGTCTGAAACTGCATTTTCCTATTATGGATGTCTTGTGTGTCCCCTTCCGCTCTGCACCCCAGGGAGTGCACATTTTTAATTTCTTTACAACACCAGTCGTGTGAGACATCATTTGAGAGGTCGTCAACTGTTTATTCATATTATGGATGTCTTGTGTGTCACTCCCACTCTGCCCCCCGGGGAGGGCACATTTTTGATTTCTTCAAAACACTAGTCGTGTGACACATCATTTGAAAGGTCTGAAACTGTTTATTCTTATTATGGATGTCTTGTGTCTCACCCCTACTCTGCCACACCCAGGGGGGCACATTCTTAATTTCTTTACAACACCAGTCGTGCGACACATCATTTGAAAGGTCTGCAACTGCTTATTCATATTATGGATGTCTTGTGTGTCACCCCCCCACTCTGCCTCTTACCAGGGGGGCACTATTTAAGTTTCTTTACAACACCAGTCGTGTGACACATCATATGAGAGGTCTGCAACTGCTTATTCATATTATGGATGTCTTGTGTGTCACCCCCCACTTTGCCCCCCAGAGGGGCACTTTTTAAATTTCTTTACAACACCAGTCGTGTGACATAACTTTTGAAAGATCTGCAACTGCTTATTTATATAAGGTTTGTCTTGTGTGTCACCCCCCCTTTGCCCCACCAGGAGGGCACGTTTTTAATTTCTTTTCAACACCAGTCGTGTGACACATCATTTGAAAGGTCTGCAACTGCTTAGTCATATTATGGATGTATTGTGTGTAACTCCCACTCTGCCCCCCCAGGGGGGCCACATTTTAAGTTTCTTTATAACACCAGTTCTGTGACACATCATTTGAAAGGTCTGCAACTGCTATTCATATTAAGGATGACTTGTGTGTCACCACCCCCCACTCTGCCTCCCCAGGTTGTGCACATTTTTAATTTCTTAACAGCACCACTCGTGTGACACATCATTTGAGTGGTCTGCAACTGCTTATTCATATTATGGATGTCTTGTATGTCCCCCCCATTCTCCCCCCTAGGAGACCACATTTTTAATTTCCTTACAACACCAGTCGTGTGACACATCATTTGAAAGGTCTGCAACTGCTTATTCATATTATGGATGTCCTGTGTGTCGTCCCCTACTCTGCCCCCCAAGGGGGGCACATTTTTAAGTTCTTTACAACATCAGTCGTGAGACACATCATTTGAAAGGTCTGCAACTGCTTATTCATACCATGGGGTATTGGCGAGCGCAGCCAGCAGGGGTAGTCTACAACTTGGAATCGCGAAGCGATCAAGAGGGGGGTTGGCGAGCGTAGCGAGCTGGCGGGCGGAGCCTCCCTAGTAATCATAAATTAAAACATATTTGTTTTTAAGTATAATTAAACTAAAGAGACTATATAAAATTGTATTTACAGGACACTACCAAGACCAAAAAATAAATCGATCTTACAATTGCAACTGCATCTGGGACATAGAACGCTGAAGATAAAACACATTACTAAAATTCAAGGCATAAATATATTTGAACAGAAAATCATTTCATATTTTGAAGATTATTCTTTTAATTTTTACATAGATATTTTTAAACACGTAGCTCTATTACAAATCACTCACATCTTTCAGAAATTTATTTTGCGTTTCATTCGAATAACAGGTCTGCCACGGATGTGTCTTACTACACAAACAATTTCATAACTTCAGCTATGCGAAAATCTCCTTTATTACGCTACACATCTATTAGTAACCATACAAGGCAAGTGGATTGTGTGGAAAAGTAATACATAAAAACACTATAAATCTCATTATATGCCAAGAATTTGTCTAATATGATCTCTGTATCTAATTAAGAACAAATCCAAAAAGTCCTTCCGGCAATGCCGGGAGGAAGAGGTAGCTTTCATATACTTATATATTTATTTATTTATTTTAAGGTAAGTTACATTGTTCAAAAATACTAAGCTCAAATTAGTGGAAATAATCTTATAAAATTAGTGATTTTATAAGATTGAAACTAGTTTTTGTCATGACTGAATATTAATAGGAATTTTTAGAAATTAGTCATCTTTTATTCAACCTGGTTTTATTTTATTAAGCGATTTAGAGAGTCACCAAATTCCACGATATCATTAAGTGTATGCCATTTTAAAGCAACATTGTGGATCGTTCAGATCAGACCGTTTCAAAATGTCAGCCATAAGCAAAATTCAAAGTGCTATAACTCAGTCATTTTTTAAGATATAGACAAAATAAAAAGTGTTCTGGAATCGATGTTTTAAGTTCTAACACGTAAAAGAAAAATATTTTTCAATTTTTAATTTTTCGCATTTAATTTTAAATTTTAAATTTTTTAAAAAAATTTAAAATGGCCACCATTTTGAAACAAAATGGTGGATGATGCTGGCCAACGAACTCGGTCGAGACATTTGTATGTACTATGTACATCCCAAGTTTCATTGAAATCGGTTCATAAATACGCGTGTTATCACGTGACAAAAATCAGATCGTTTCAAAATGTCAGACATAATAAAAATTCAAAGTGCTATAACTCAATCATTTTTTAAGATATAGACAAAATAAAAAGTGTTCTGGAATCTTTGTTTTAAGTTCTAACACGTAAAAGAAAAATATTTTTCAAATTTTGATTTTTTCGCATTTAATTTTAAATTTTTAAATTTTTAAAAAATTTAAAATGGCCTCCATTTTGAAACAAGATGGCTCATGATGCTGGCCAACGAACTCGGTCGAGACATTTGTATGTACTATGTACATACCAAGTTTCATTGAAATCGGTTCATAAATACGCGTGTTATCACGTGACAAAAATCAGATCGTTTCAAAATGTCAGCCATAAGAAAAATTCAAAGTGCTATAACTCAATCATTTTTTAAGATATAGACAAAATAAAAAGTGTTCTGGAATCTTTGTTTTAAGTTCTAACACGTAAAAGGAAAATATTTTTCAACTTTTAATTTTTTCGCATTTAATTTTAAATTTTAAATTTTTAAAAAAAATTTAAAATGGCCGCCATTTTGAAAAAAAATGGCGGATGATGCTGACCAACGAACTCGGTCGAGACATTTGTATGTACTATGTACATACCAAGTTTCATTCAAATCGGTTCATAAATACGTTAGTTATCGCATGACAAAAATCAGATATATATATATATATATATATGGTTATATATATATATATATATATATATGTCAACATTTGAACGGAGGGTGGTTTTGGGGTCTGGGGGTCATGATCGGTGAAAATATACCAAAATTTTCCGGAAGTGCTTTCCTCCGGACGGCTGCAATAGGTAGCTTTTTACTTTTTGTAATGAAAGCTACCTAAAAATGGAATAATGTAACACGCGCTTACCCATTCCTCCCAAATAAACAGAGAGAATATAGAGTCATTTTCTCTTCAAATGTTTTTTAAAAGAGTCTGTTATTATTAATATGAAAAAGGCAACCGTAATAATATTGTAATTCCCATTTATCTGGTTGTTGAATACCATCATTTTCCTCATTTGAAATTTTTCTTATTTTGCTTTAGACATTAATTTTTATCATATTTTTTTTTTGTTATTTTTTTTACACTATTAATATTATTTCTCTGTAAATATATTTTTTTTTACTTTAATTAGTGCATAAATATACTCAATCATTTTATTGAGGTTAAATTTTTCGAAAACAATTAACTTTTTTCTTTTAAATGCGAACACATGGTCTCTGATGAAATAAAGCTTCTGACTGGTGGAAATTGATAATGAAAAATAAATTTTTATTATCGAGAGAAAAGCTAAATTGAGTTGCAACTATTTTGAAGAAATATCGTAAAAAGCATTCAAAATTAAAAATAAAATATAAAAATGGAAATAAATTAAAAAAATAGCTAAAATGGGCACAACTACAAATAAATAGTTTTCATTAAAAAAACTAATTATCAAAATCGGTTGAATAGAATATTCAGGGCTGATGACTAAAAAACAGCCAGGTCTTTTAAATATATAGATAATATGAGCATATCGTTTTAACGGCCAGATTATGAAAAAGTGGGCACAATTTTTGAAACAACACTTTTTAGCTTGTCTGAAAAAAATAGCATCGGAGGCTAAAAAAATTCGATGGAGGTCTTTTAGAAGGGCGTCTCAGTTTAGAATGCAACAAACTACTTTCATTTTTCTTGTGTTTATAAACGTAATAGCCAGAACGGCGTGAAATACCCAATTAATTAGCAATTTCTCCCTGAGACATTGGAATTGCGGAATAATAAAGAGATACAATTTGACCTTGTAGCAAAGCTCTTGCTACATATCTTTTCTCTATCATAAATTCAATAATTAACTTCCCTTTAATAGATTTTTGTTTTTTTAACTTCCCTTTTCACTAATAAACTCAATGAATGAAGTGAATTCTACATTTAATTGTTTAATTCTTTTCTTTCCTACTCACTAATAGAAGTTAAATTAGAAGTTAAATTAGAAGTTAAATAGAAGTTAACTTTTGCAGCTCTCTGTAGATTTCAAAAAACAATTTCTTTTCTCACGAATCGCTGTTGCGTTTATCAGAAACCACATTTTTTGATAAGAAAAAGAAAATTCTGTGGACTTAATCAAGAATTTTGCAGCTGTTCGAGTCAGTTAATATTTCTACGCACCCAATTCTCACCCTTCCCAATTAACGGCTAACGTTAGAAATAGTTCTTTTACTGTTTCTGTTTGATTCTGCTGATTTCCCTTTTCTAATCTGTTATCACACATCTGGTTATAGTATCTCTTTGTCAAAAAGATGCAATCGGGTAGATTATCGCTGTTCTCAGGCTGTAAAAATTTTAGCAACCCTATTGGATAGATTACAAAAACCGCAAATGTGTATTCCCAGTCTGAATGCTTCGTCTACCATATCTCTCGCCAAATATTCTTTGTACGGGACTTTCAGCTCCTGTATTTGGCGTCCAAGTTTATGACTGTGTTTTGTATTTCCACTGCTGACCACGTTCTGGTAAAGATGTAATTTTTGTGAGCTCTAAAAGGTGCACCCTGTGTGGATCCTCGTATTACTCTCTCAAAATAAAGATACATGTTGTTAAAATAGTAAATCTCTTTCGCATTTTTTTTTTGTGGGCGAAGTTTTCTTAAGGTAAGTTCTACCCGGGGCTGGTGATCAACACTACAGACGTGCTACTTCTTCATTGACTAGATTCATCAAAAACGGATTTTTTCTTTAGTTTAAACACTTTTTTATAGATTTTTATAAAAGGAAATGCATTTTAATGATGAAATTGTATGAATGTCTCTTTTTAACGGCCAGATTACGAAACTAGTCGTTTGGGGCCACCGTAATACTTACCCATTATGGATATTAGTGCTCGCGATAGGATACGTATAGCAGCTATACGTTTAAACGATATACGTATATCCGTATAATACGTTTTTCTGCTAGACGGATACCTTAAAATATACGTTTAAACGTATCCGGATACGTATAAGGCGTATCAATTGAACGTATATTTTAGAATACGTATATTTAATGTATACATATATTCCACCATTCGTATCTAATTTAAATATTGGACTTCATCAGTCTTATGTCACTGAATGAAGAATAATTTGGAAATCGGTAGCGTTACGACAGGAATCCGTATAGTATGTCTTATATATACAAGATCAAGCAATGAAAAGCGTATATTTTTTAAAACAGTTTGCAAAAATTTCACAAAATATCAGACTTCTGGTTGGCCAATCTCGCTTCACTAACAGTGAAATATCTATTTTCAAAATAGTGAGTTATTATCATGAATTGCAAAAGTATTTTGCAGCATTGTACTTTGAATTTATTTAGATTTCTTTTGTTCATCTCATGGTAATGAGCTCAGATACCACGATATTTTACATTTTGTGAGGTAATGTATACAAATTGTATCCATTATAAATAACCGGCAAAATTAAACCCTTTTTGGGGAAAGAATGAGGGTATAAATGTTTCAGATTTATTGTGAATTCTTGTTAAATTTAGTTTTTTCTTTTTAATTATTTAAATATTCTATATTCACTTATTGTTTTACACTCAAGATTGCACCCGAACGTAAATGCTATTCTTTCCATGGAGCTAATATTTTCTAACTCTGTTAATGTATAATGAAATTTCACTTTTTTAATCTTGACATTCTCACCAAAACATATATAGAATCACTTTATATCAAGCATTAACTGAATCTGTAGTTTGATGAAAATCCGTGGATTAATTCTAGATATAGAGCAGTTGTAGAAATCGTAAATAAAATACAGCAAAGTAGAGCCACCTCTTGAACGATTTACATACAAAACTAGTCAGCAACAATTTCTACCAGGAACTACCTTCTATATAGGGAAGACTGGGATGCATGTGAACAGTTCACATAAACATAGCTTTTTTGTCATAACTGGGTTAATTTCTATAAACAAAACTACTCTATATAGTAAACAGGACTTTTTTTACGCATGGTATTTTTTTTTTTAAATTAACTTTACAGTTCTTCTTACTTTACTTAATAGTTTATTGAATTAAAAAAAAGAAAAAAATTCATACGTGCCCCAACGAAAGAGCAGTTGTAAACACATAAGGGAAACACGTGAACGCAAGGAAAAAAAATTGTCATGTTTTTATTATCTTTTTCATATGTTACCTTAATCATTAGTTGTACTATCTATTAAATTCACCATAAAGAAAAATATATGTATATTTATTTAGTTTCTGGGTGATATATTTAGACAAAATATTGTAAAATAAAAATAAGTAGATTTGGGGGGGGGGGGGGGGCTTAGATAATTCATAAAATATTGTTGCAATATAACAAAAAAAATAAAGAAGTAAAGAGAAAATAATTAAAGAATTTAAATTTTGCTTAGGGCTTTTAGTTTGAGGGAGATTTTAGGGAGGGGGCATTTGGATAATATTTATAAGAAAACTACCAAAAGGCGAAAGATTCTCATTCCTATGTTTGCCTTATTTGCCTGTAAATTAAGGATAAAAAATTGTTTTACATTTATAAGCTTTCTCCAAATTTAATTTCTTTTGTTTTTAAAAGAAAAGGGCGAGTCAGTAATAAAGATTTCACGGTGGGTATAAGTTTAAAAGTTTTATTTTCTTAATATATATATATCTATTTTCAAAACACCAAACAAAATAGCTGTTTTAGAAATGGAAGTAAACTAATACTACAAGTTTGCAACAAATGAAACAGAAAAATTTGCAAAGTTGCTAAACGTAATATTTTTTGCATTAATGATGCATAAAAAATAGTATTGAAAACTGTTAAATAAATAATGTATAGTATTTATTGCAATTTAGAAAACATGAAATTTATTTAAATTACATTTGAACGTAAAGAGCTTGTTGCTTCTTATGTATTTGCTGACAGTTGTGTTTGTAAACGTTTCTATTACACAAAATCAGCTTTATATGATAGAAATGTCTTCTATTTCTACAAAAATATAGATAATGGAGCTGGCATTATTTTCACGAAGTTAACTAAAAGGAATAGAATCACTGAATGATTATTGGGCAATTTAATGACGTATTCAGATCTGCCCCAACTAGACTCTTCATAAGTGTCCCATATTCCCACAAGAGTTAAAATGAAAAATCATTAGAATTTCTCAATTTTAAAAATAAAAAATATCATAAATATTTATTAGTATCCATAGTATATGTTAAATAAAGAAAAAAAAATAAAATTATTCTTTTATCAAGCTGGAGATTTTACTTTTGAGTACAGTAAGCAGTATTTTGGCTCCTGGGGACAAACAAAATGTTGAAGAGTTTCAAAAAAATTTTCTATATGGCTATAGGTGCTCCCATCTTTGGTAATTTTTGAAATAAAAAAAACATGTAATAACTAGTTGAAAATGGCAATGTTCTCATATGCCCCATTTTCACATGTGCTCCAGTCTCCCCCATTTATGTTACTTAATTCTGTGTATTAGGTCTTGAGATAGAGAACCCACAAAATCCATGTCACATACAGACAGACAAAGTCACAGACTCATAAACTGACAGGCAGATATTTTGTAAAAACATGTTTTTCGGACTCCCATACCTTTAAAACGTGTAAACCCGTCGAAAGTATTCTCGAATCCAATACTTTCTTGTTCTAAAGATACAAGAAAATATAAAAAACTAAGTACTGCGTCGAAGATTTTTCAAAGATCAGTTTGATTCTACCCACAACTAATGTAAAACATTTTATAATAAATAACTTGCGTGCATAACATGTAGTAGTTAAGTAAACACATCGTAGTTCTTTGAACAAAGAATCGCGACGGGGATACTCTACCAAATATTTCTCAATGTCTCTAATCCGCAAAAAAATATTGAAACATCAAATTTCATACATTGAATGAAAAACGTTTAAACGTTTATACATTTAACCGCTTGGGTAAAATCCGTATATACGATGTATCGTATATGCTGTTTCGTATAATACGTATAACTGCCAGTACCGAATTATACGTATAGAAAATACGTATTTCGTATAATACGTATTATATGTATACTCGTATAAACGTATAATCGGGAGCTCTAATGTATATGCATTATGTAATATGTGAAAATAAAATATGTGAAAACTATCTATAAAATGCATTGCAATTCGAAAACAAAATTTAAACGTATATTAAAAAATTCTTAATATACATAGTAATGCTCCATTAATAAATTGCTGATGAACCCATTTCTACAAATTATGTAAAATACCAAACTACACAAGTAGTACAGGTTCCGTAAAAGAAACATCCGTATAACTCCAAAAACTATAATCATTTTAACTAAAAGTTTACTGCGTCCGATTAAGCGTCTCATTTCCAATTGAAGCATACCTTTGAATTGAAATTTGATGAAAATACAGGGTCATGAAAACTCGAAGAATGTGGAAAACAGGATTACAAACATCTCGGCAACAATTAATCCGACCGATTTCGTTCTTGATGCAAAATTTGTGTTATTTTATTGCCTTTTACGTCCTTTCCTTAAAATAAAAATTTTTATATACATTTCATCACTACGAAATTTCGAGAGTCTGAAAAAAGAAGTTCCGGATATCCGAGGTTCCTGATATTAAATAGGCTTCGTTCTATTCTTACTTACTAAGTACATACAAAATTTTAAGTCTATATCTCCATTTATTCGTGAGATAGAGCGTTTACAGACAGACAGGCAGACAGACGGTCGGCAATTTTTTTTCTAAAAATATGTTTTTCGGAATCTCCAGTATCTGAAACGTGTAAATCCGTCAAAAAAATTTTTTCGAGAGTCCGAAAAAAATAGTTCCGAATAATGGAGGTTACTGATATTAAATAGGCTTCGTTCTATTCTTACTTACTAAGTGCATACAGAATTTTAAGTCTCTATCTAAAAATCCGTACCTAAATCCGTCAAATTTTTTTTCTATTTTCAAAACGATTGTAAGACTGTAAACGATTGTAAAGGGAATCAAACGTTACACATGAATTGCTCTTGTTCATTTTTTTCACTCCAGTGCGCACAACATGGAAGCTTATGCGTCAATATGAATACTAAATCATTTATGCTATTTTAATTTTCTTACAAATATATAACAAAATCATTACTGTACTGACTTTTTCTTTTAGATTCTGAATTATTAAACATTTAATTTTAATAATTCGTTTTCTTTAACAGTTGCTGTAGTTCTTTCCTTCAATCAGTTTCTTTCCATTTTTAAAAATAATAGCGTACTTTTAAAAAAAAATTATGTTCGATTTCTTTTTTTTTTTTTTTTTTTTTTTGTATTTAGAGTGCTTCTGCTTTTTTTTTCTTTTTTTTTTTTTTTTTTTTTTTTTTGAAGGTTTTTATTATGTATACAGCGGAAATGTTAACATAGTTGTTCTTTTCGATCACTCTGACTATGACATAACTGGTTTTGGCAAGTGAAATAACATTTGGAAAGATTATTAGGATTGTTTTCGTGCGCATGTGTGACGGGGATGTTAGCTACAGACTTCTAGATGATTTCTTATTACTCATGCCTTTCGGTTTCCAATATGATTGACAAAGGGAAAAGGTGAAATCTCCCCCCCCCCCTTTCTGAAATTCCAAGTATCCATCTGCAAGAAAATGTCTGAATTCAACACTACAAATCATATACTCCTTAGGAATAAAATGTTAAAAAATTATTACGATTACATACAAAATAAAAAAGCAAACAAAATTTATTCTTTAAACACATAAAAGTTATGTTTAATATTTTTAAAGGCCTGAACTGTGTAATGAAATTGCTTCATATATACAAAATAAGCTAAACTAAAATATTCATAAATTTGTACGAATATATTACATTACATAAATTATTAAACAATAAAAAATAGTGCTTAAAATGTTAACTCCCCGAAATTCGTTACTTACTTTCAAATTTATGATCATAAATCTGGCTCCAATTTTAGCAACTTAAATTGATTCCATTAAGTCAACTTTTCTTTTTTAAAACACATAATCCTGATAAGTACAATTAAAAACTAGTCGTTGGGGGCCACCGTAATACTTACCCATCATGGATATGTACATGAAAATAAAACATGTGAAAACTATTTATACAATGCATTGCAATTCATAAACAAAATTTAAATAGTGTTAATATACATAGTAATGCTATATTAAAGATTACCGATTTCGACAAATTATATAAAACGCCAAACTACTCAAGTAGTACCGAACTGGGTGAAAGAAACATCCTTATAACTCCAAAAATAATAACTCTATTAACTAACAATTAACTGCATCGGATTAAGCGTCTCATTTCCAATTAAAATATACCTCTGAATTGAAATTTGAATGAAATACAGGATCATGAAAAATCGAAGAATATGGAAAACAGGATTACAAATATCTCAGCAACTAATAATCCGATCGACTTCGTTCTATATGCAAAATGTGTGTTATTTTATTGCCTTTTACGTCCATTCCTTAGATAAAAAAATTCGAAAATTTTTATATACCTTTCACCAGAACAAATTTTTCGAGAGTCCGAAAAAAATAGTTCCGGATAATCGAGGTTGCTGATATTAAATAAGCTTCGTCCCATTCTTACATACTAACTACATACAAAATTTCAAGTCTCTATCTCAATTCGTTCGGGAGATAGAGCGTTTACAGACAGACAGACTGACAGACAGACAGACAGACAGACGGACGGCAAATTTTTTTTTTCTAAAAATATGTTTTACGGAATCTCCACTATCTAAAATGTGTAAATCCGTCAAAAAAAATTTTTCGATTTTCAAAACGATTGCAAGACTTACCCTATACTACGTATGATGGGTAAGTAATAAAAGCAAAGAAATTCGCGTGAAAAGTACGCGCAAAAAAACATAGGTATTTATATATGTATAAGAAAACAAAACAATTTAACTTAGTTTTTACGTATTATGTTACGTTTGAAAGGAAAAAATAAATCAAAACAGTTGATTTTAGGTTTTTTTTAATTGTATAGAAAGAGCACGTGGGAGGCGTGTACTTCTTCTAATCATAAATGAAGTTATTCTTATGAGTAGAATTTTAACGGTAGATAGCATGTTCGAAAGCTACCTCTTCTATAAAGCTACCGGCTTTAATACTATTAGCATAGTCACTAAATGAATAAATAAAAATGCACAAACATTATATCTATTTATCTTTCTCTCTATGTATGTGTATATATTCTTTAATATACAATTAGTAATTACACAATCTTAAAAAAAAAATAATTCATTGTGTAAAAAATGTAAAAAAAATTATTAAAACATTAAAGTAATGAAAAATGAAAAATTTAAAATAAATAATAAAAAAAAACGTATAATAGGATGGCTGGGTGTGTAGATGTACTGTGGTGTCCGGATAATACGCAATGGTACATTAAAAAGCTGAGTGGAAGGATACGGCAGAATGGCAACGGCCCGTTTAAAGCGGTGGTCCAAATATGGCTGCTCTCCTCTACATATCAAGCTTAATGCTAATCAGTCTGAAAATATAGCTTTGTACAGGGAACTTATTCCTTAGCTCTAAATTACGTACATACAGAGACAAATAAAAGTTTCGTAACGGCCACATAATACCAGTTAATAATTATGTTTACTCTCCCCAAAAAAATGAGTTAGAGACTTAAAATTTGGTGTGTAATTAATATGTATTAATGTGAAGAAGCCTATTGAATATCAGTAACCTCGATTCCGGAACTTTTTTTTTTTCGGACTCTCGAAATATTCGTTCTGATGAAAATTATATAAAGGCTTTCAATTTTTTTTATTTTAAATTAGCAAAAGCCGTGCTTTGTTTGGATTCGCGAAGCATTATTTCATAAGATAAATATTTGAAAGGAACATTACTTTTTTATATTATTTTCGCATTTTTATTAAGCAAAAACGTTATATCATATTTTGGCTCATTTAAATTTTAGAAATGAAAATTCAGCCAAATAACCAAGAATTTCCTCGGAATTTTTTATTTATGATATAAGGCTGGCATAAATAAAAATATTTTCGAAGCAGAATTTTACAATATATATATATATATATATTTTAACTAAAAGTTTTAAAGATGTTTTTACATTTTCCAATGGCCAGTAACGGCGTTCGTTCTGGCCAATAAGTGTTCTTTTTTTCGACATTTTTAAATTACTAATACATTCCAGAAATTATTTATAAACATAGTTAATATATTTAATTTGGTTGAATTAAATTATTCTTCAATCAATTAAAATATTCTTAAATTATTCTTTAATCTTTCATTTCGAATACCTGACTTAAGAAACTTACCAAATTTAACAAAATATTCACTTTAAATACCAAATATAAGAATTTTACTTGTTTATGATTCTTTTTGTTGCCACTTTACCAAAGTAAATACCTAAATAAATAAATCATAATGTAATTCTTTTAAAATCCGTAAGTATAAACTGCGTAAATAATTTTGACAGAATAATGAAAATATATTTTATTTAATATATTAATCATGATTCTATCTATAATTACTAACCCCATAGTTTATTTTCCTTCTTAAAATAAAAAGATACGGGTTCAATTTTTTATTTGCAAACGATTTTGGCGGAATAATGAAAATATGTTTTATTTAATTAAGTAATCATGATTCTATCTATAATTACTAACCCCATGGTTTATTTTAATTCTGAAAATCAAAAGATGCGCGTTCAATTTTTTACTTACAAAAATGCGTCCATAATAGAAAAAACATGTAGAATAAATTAATTATTAAAATAAAATTTTTAAAGGTTATTCTGTAAAAAAAATAACATTCTGCAAATCTACATATCATAATTTATTCATATGTTTAATTTCAAGTCAAAATATTGAATAGATTTTTTATAAAGTGTACGACAAACTGTAACTTGAGTGGCCTAGTAGAGGATTCGCTTCGCTCATCCTAATAATGGATGTGAAAACCAGTAAAAAATATAAAATTTTTCATACAGAATAAAATCTAGCGTATACTGAGTTGTTGAGATATTTATAATCCTATTTTACACACACACACACTTCAATATTTATGACCCAGTATTTCATTCAAATTTCAATTCAAATATATGTTTAAATTGAAATTGAGATATTTCTTCCGAGTCAATAAACCGTTAGTTCATAGGTTATAAGGAGTTATAAGGATGTACCTTTTATGCAATTCGGTACTACTTGATTATCCCTTCAACCGAAACAATTAACACAAAACTATACGATTAAATTATAATAATGGCTTATCGTAAATGTCAGATTCACTTGACAGATTCAGTTAGGTGGGGAGGCCTACCATATGGCTTGAGCTCAAAAAGCCCCACCTAACATTTATTAAAAAAAAAAAAGTACAATTATTCCACAAATGGTTGCCCAATTTCTTCTGGGCGAACCTAAAGTTTTTACAATATTAAAATGCATAAATTTCAAAATTTAAAATAGAAGAGTTAATTAAGACAATTAAGAGTTTGTTGCCTATAAAAATTTTTAGATGCACTTTTTATTTAGAAAGTTCAACTAAGTTCAACTATCATAAGTATGATAGAGTACACTGTTAAAACTAATGGTGACGCATTGCACCTTTTAGGGGTGAAAGGCTTGTCTCACTGGTGACACCCCTAGAGGAGCTAAAATGGCACCCTTAACTAGGGTGAAAGGATGGCACCCCTAATCCAGGGTGTTTCAGGGGGTGAAAGGACGGCACCTCAGAGAAGAATAATGGCACCCCTTATCCACAGTGTTCAATAGAGTGAAACGATGGCACCACAGGGGAGAATAATCTCACCCTTTATCCAGGGTGCCCCCAGAGGTGAAATGATGGCATCTCAGGGGAGAGTAATGGCACCCCTTAACCAGGGTGCCCCAGGGGGTGAAAAGATGGCGCCTCAGGGGAGAGTAATGGCACCCCTTATCCAGGGTGCCCCAGAGGGTGAAAGGATCGCATCTGAGGGGAGAGTAATGGCACCCCTCATCCAGGGTACCTTAAGGGGTGAAAGAATGGCATCTCATGGGAGAATAATGATACCACTTATCCAGAGTGCCCCAGAGGGTGAACGGATGAAACACATAATCCAGTGTGCCCTGTGGCATCCTACAAGCAATAGCACTCACAATCTATGGCCCACAGTTGCAACCCCCCTCCCCCCACCCTGCTTGTCAAGAAATTTTATTGGTTTGAATCATGAAATACAAAGTGTTTACCCATTTTTAGATTGAATTCTGCAGAGAAAATTATCATTATCAGTCAATATTTTGAGTCTTTTTTTTTCTTTTAGATTGATGGAATATTATATTTTTAAACTCATTATCAGATGTCCAAAGAAAAATTGTAGCATATTTTTGTAACTCAGAGAGGGATAATATGAACTACAAAAATAATCATAGAAAGACAGAGAATTCAAATTGTACTTTCATTTACATGGAGAGTATTTTAAGAAAAATTCAAAATTTTAACTTTTATACAGTCTTTGCATTTCAAAATCACCAATCATAAGTCATCACTATTGCATTGTTAGTCATACCCAAAAGGTTTTGTTAGAATAAATCGCAAAATTTACACAACCTCTACACCTATTTTCTGCCTCTAAAAATCACTGAGTTAGAGTCAAATATTGTGACTTTGTCATGCAATTTGAAGCCTGATTTTCAATTTTATGTTTTGAAGTTCTTGTAAAATGAAATAAATAATGATTTTTGACTGTCTCTATCTCATATGTTTGGATCAATCTTTTTGGGTATGTTTAAGAAAGGGTCAGTAAATATTTTTGTGATTGGGCATTTTTAGATGCAGGAACATTATAAAAATTTGATGTTTTTTGACTCCCAAAATAAGAGAAAGTACAAATTGAATTACTATCTTCATATGAATATTTTTATAATTTTCTTATATTTTCAGAAGTAATCCGTAACCATCTTTTTTGACACATAGTATATTGCTTGACATGTATTTTCATTATTTTATATACAGGGCAACTGAAAAGTATGGGGACACAGAAAAATGCTATATCCTGTAAAATATATGCCATAATTTAATAATAAAAAAGTAAAAGAAATAACAATATTTTAACAAATTGTTCACTGGCTTGATATTTATTTTTTACACAAGTTTGAAAACGAAAAATCACCGAATTGACAGTCCGCTGCAGATAATTCTGATTTAAATCATTCTATGCCTTGATAATTTCGCATCACATACAATGCAAACTGGGGAGTTTCTATTTCTAGCTTTTCTACAGAAGTCAAGTGAGTTAAGATCTGATTGTTCGAAGGCAATACACCTGTTATTAAATATCTACGCAGATGGGTGTTGAAGATCAATGTTGTTTTTGCTCCATGTGAAGGCCGCAATACGGCTGGAAGTTCCATTAAAATTATTTTGCTTCCATGAGGCGAACACTTCGTTGAACATATTAGTTACTGATCATTTTGACGGTCGTGAACTTTTCGGAGGATTAAGATTTTCATATAATAGAAGAAATGCTACAAAATTTTAAAATAAGCGTTTCTCAGATTTTAGTTGTGAAATATTAATGTCAAACAACGCACCGATATTTTTTCAGCTACGCTGCTGTATCTAATTAAAAAAATGTAAAACACAAATTAGAAAAGAATATGTAATAAATGCTGTGTAACTTTTAAATTAGTAAAAATACTTCATATTCTTTAAAATTCTTCCAGAAAGTTAGCCATCAAGCTATGAAATGAATTATAGAAAATAAGTTCATTTTATAGTTGTGGTAAAATCACAGATGAAATAGAGTAAAAAAAAATCATTTTTACAATATATGTAGTACTTACATTTATAGTGAACTTATGCAAATCCATATTTTATAGCATATATCCACACAGGATTAGAAATTAAGAACTGTATGTAAGGTGTCAAAATAATGCCTACAATTTTTTTTTGATGTGCCAACTGCATTTCATATTTTCTTATTTCTTTTCACAACCATGTTAATACTAATAATATTGCATTGCATATTTAATTTTAATGTATTGAAGCGAAGTGGGGAGGAAACTTTATATATTAAACACTTTTTCTTACTAAACAAAATAAAAACTGACTTTCCATAAGTATGAAACCTGATTAAACTACAATATTTGGATTCTGGAAAAACTTATTCTTTTTATAAAGCTAATATGCGTACAAAACAGATAATCAAGCAAATATGTCCACAGAGAGAAAATATGAGCTTTAGATATAACTAGGGATAAGCTAATTTTTAAAAAATCCGAGACTAACAGTACATCAGAAAATAAAAAGTTAGCAAATAAATGAATCTTTGGTTGCCAATTACGGTGTGGCATTTAAAACATTTCCAAATCACACTTTTTTTTTGTTTGTTTGTTTGAGGAAGGGAATACAAAAATTTTAAAACGATTTTAATACAGTTTCTTATTTTAGGAACATATAAGGATGCAGAAATATCTCATAATAAAAGAAAATCTTGTTTACAGGGGTGTAATATCCAAGGACCAGTTTTATCAGTCATTGGTGAAATTGAAGTTAACTTAGAGGTTATTGAAAGGTTCAAAATTCTTAAGACATGTGCTAATGTCATGGTGCAGAGGGAGGGGGATGTATGCTAAAATACAAATGAAAGCATTTGCTAAACAAAAATTAAAGTTAAAGAAAGCTAGTTATCAAGATTTGACGACTAGGAATAATTTTTCTATAATTTAGTTTCATTTGACGGCTAACGGCTGCTGATTTCTAGTCCTGTATCCACATCAAAAAACTTTCTGCCAAATTGTTTTTGTGTTTTGACTTATTGCATCTGAAATTTTAATCTAAAGAGTAATTATAATGAAAGGAATAAAACACTGAATTAAAAAAAAACAACCTTTTAGTTCAAATAATCTTTTTATTGTAAACACCAAGAATATATTAAATATTATTAAACAAAGACGTAACATTATGTGGAACTGATGACACTGAGAAAATTTTGAAGACATAAGTATCTAATAAAAATGATAAAAATTTAAATTGGCTTTTGCTATAGTTAACGTTAAACAACCAAAATAATGCATACCACAAAGTAACTAAGCTTATAAAATTATCAGTTTTGGTAATTAACTGTTTATATAAAATTAATACATAGCATGAGTAATTTAACAAGTTGCTTGAGTTGCGGAGCACAGTAACAGGTTGAAACACAGAAATTTCTGCACCTTCTTCATGATAAAGAGTCGGAAACTTTTCTTGTATCAATCATGGTAATGTAAGTACTATAAATGTAAGTTCATTATCTGAAATAATAATAATAACACATTAAGGAAAACACACAACAAGACAGTCGAATTAAAATGTAACATCAAAGTACAGCAAAAATCATAGATGAACAAAAAAAGAAAGAATAAAATTTAAATAAAATTTAAATTATAGCTCACAAGGCTATCAAAGCCTGACAGCTAATGTGCCCGCAGGTTCTGTATGTAACGTGATAACTCTTTATATAAATATCAGATTTGCTTCAAATTTTATATGTGGGTTCATTCTGATAAGGTTCTTCACTGATTAGCATTGGAGGTTCATTGGTTAAATATGAAGGGGGGGAGAAGAGAGTGAAACCATCCTTAATTTATATAAATATGCAGAAATCATGCAGAATTATCACATTTTCTTCAAATTTTGTTAATAGGTTCACTCTGATAAGGCACTTCCCTGATTAGTTTTAGGGGCTCATTGGTTAAGTATAAAGAGGGATGGCAGTTAATCCACTGTCATATAACTTACAGTTGATTTATTTTATTTTTGGAAAGGCAATATTCTTTGAAATAAGAGTATAATATACAGTTGTATGTATAGCCTGCGAGCTCAATGCCATCAGTTTAACTGGGCACTTTCCTCTTTATTGCCTATTTTCGGACAGAACGAGAAAATTACATGACCAACTCATACTTGTCATTCAGATATTCTTTTCCTGTATTATCATTAAGAGTTACAAACTATTTACATTATTAACCATATTTACAAAACATATCTTGCAACAAAGTGTCTATTCCAGATTAGCAACGAATTTCCCTAACATGTACAGGTATTCCATACCAGTAATAATAATAAAAAAAATGAGGAATTTTATTTAAATTTATTAGTTATAATTTATTAGCCCCTATTATGTATCCTATATTGACACTAATCAATGAATATATGGATACAACCCCTCCTGTTTTTCCTTCATTTTGGGAATAACGAATTTTCAACGTATTCTATTGACGATTATTTTCAAAATTTTCAAGATGTGATTTTGAGACTTTCACAAAAGTTGTTCTATACATTTGGCTAACATAATATGCAAATGAAATTTTGATATCTTTGACGCATGCGCAGTGAAAAATTATTTAGTAAACCTACTCAATATTGGAACAATTTTTATTATTTTTTAATTCTGATTACGTATTGTGTGCAATGTTGTTTGTCACATTTTCTGAAAAGAATGTTACTTTATATTAAGAACTCTCCAAATTATAAGCAAAAATCTTAAGTAAATTTTAGACTGTTTTTCGGATTCGTAGAAAACCTTAATTTTTCTACGAGTATACATGCTATCGACATAAAAATGAACGCAGTTTATTACAATAAGCCACTTAATCATAATCTACAGTTTGGGCGCTTTTGCTACATTAGTTTTGACAGGTTATTTATCCAAAAGATATCCAAAAGGTATTCATTCTTTTTTAATTTGTTGACGGTCCCCTATTGGAGTTTCTGAATAAAACCTTCAGGGAAATATATGACTTGTACTACACTATCTGGCCATTGATTATCGTCCACATGCGATTTTAGACATTTTGTTAAATATCTAGAAAAATACATGAGGAATTATCCTGAAACTCTCAGTGTATACACATAATAGTACAGGTCATATATTTCCGTGAAGATTTTTTCCAGAAACCTTATAAGAGACCGTCAACAAATTAAAAAATAATGAATATCATTTGGATAACCCTGTCAAAACTAATGCAGCAGAAGCGCTAAAACTGTAGATTGTGATTAAGTGGCTTATTGTTATAAACTGTGTTCATTTTTATGTCGATAGTGCTAGGATGTAGGGAAATTTTTCAGATTTTTTTTTTTTTTTTCAGAAAAAAAATTCAGATCATTATTTTAAGAAAAATTAATTAATTAATACTCATTTAAAAAAAAAATAATAATAATTTTAATCTTCCATAATTTCATTAATATATCCTATAAATCCAGTATTTTCATTTAATACATCGCAGCTTCCCTATTTGACATAATAGCAATATACAAAATAATATTTTTCTAAATTATTTTATTATTAATTATTCATTCTTAAAATTATATTAATCAGTCCTAGTTTTAAATATAGATCATTATCATGTAATTGCCCAGTCTTTTAATCGTATAATACGTAATTTATGCTATTTCAAAATTTAAGATAATTTCCGTATTTTTTATGTGACGATCGCTAATTTTTCCTTTTTGAGCATCGCCATTTTCTTTACTGATACCTCCTAGATGCTGGACATGAGTCATCGGGGCTTAGAATGTTCTACGACATTCCGGAAGCGTCGTTTTGGTACAAATTTCCCGCTGAAATCTCAGCGTCCATCCCTTGATGACGCATGTTTGTTCCAGATCATTCCTAGCGTCGGGTGATGCGAGATTCTGATTGGCTGAGCGCACGCGCGCTGCCGTGAGAGGGAGGAAGATTTTCTGATTTATTTGACACTTTGAGAGAGAGCAGCGTTAGCGAAAGACGTCCGTGGCCCGGCGCTGCCCTCTCGAGGGTTAGCGTCGGGACAGAAGAGTCTCCTTTTTTTAGGATTACGCGACAAAAGAATGATTCTAACAAGCGCCTTGCTGAGGGGCATCTGACAGATAGATCTTTTTTTGTTAAGTTTTGAGAGAATAAGATCTCTAATTGCGAATGTTGCAGCAATGTTATTATCCTTTTTAAAAGCCCCCGCACTGTGTATTTTTATTGCATTTTTGGCATACAGTTTCCCTCCAACTCCAGTAAAAGACTTTAGTTATCGTAAATTCCATATGTACACAACAGGATTTACCAAAGTGTTAGTGTCTATCAGTGTGACGGTGCTAGTAGTCCCTCCAGCCAATTGAGGCTACGTAAATACCGGGAACTTCAAGAGCTGTCAACGTGATCTTGCTGCGGAATTTGATCGACGTACTTCATCCTTTCCGGCGGTAATGTGTAGAGAGTCATCGTGAGGAGAACCAGCGATTCTTAGTCTCCAATTTGAAGTGTGGAGTTCTGCTATTGTGGAAAAGCCTTTGCCGTCTTCGATCATCGAAAATCTTCATAGATTAAACTGTTCCCGTAGTGCACATAATTTGGACTGTCTACCCGATCTACATGACAAGAGACTTTCCTCTTATCGGAACTGTATGATGATTCAGCACCTCAAAATCCAATAATGTATTTTTTTTCTTTCAAAGTTAGTACGTGGCCACGGTAAAATATATTCATCATTATAATTAATAAATCTTAAGTTGCTGCAAATAAGTGTCTTCCTTTCTCCATGTGCTTTTTTTGGCACAACGCAATGTCGCACTTACGTTCACGCGCTGCTGGTTGTATTTGAGGAGTTGTTTACCGGTAATATTATTGTTTTGGGCCGACTTGTTCGTTTCCACAAGTTTTGGCTGCCAAATATTGCTTGGATAGCGATTCCCCAAATACAACGTATAGCAGATAGCATGTATACTCGTAGATAAATTAAGGTTTTTATAAAAATACTCCCCATTTTTCCAAGATTTTTGCTTATAATTTGCAGAGTTCTTAATATAAAATTAGTTCTTAATATTAGTTCTCAATATTATGTGCAATGTTGTTTGTCACATTTTCAGAAAATATTATTTTATATTAAGAACTCTGCAAATTATAAGCAAAAATCTTGGAAAAATTTGGAAGTATTTTTATAAAAACCTTCATTTCTCTAGGAGTATACATGCTACCGACATAAAAATGAACACAGTTTATAACAATAAGCCACTTAATCACAATCTACAGTTTGAGCGCTTTTGACGCATTAGTTTTGACAGGGTTATCCAAAAGATATTCATACATTTTTTAATTTGTTGGCGGTCCCCTATAAAGTTACTGGAAAAAATCTTCACGGAAATAGAAGACCTGTACTGTATTGTTTATACACTGAGAGTTTCAGGATAATTCCTCATGTATTTTTCTAGATATCTTGCAAAATGTCTAAAATCGCAAGTGGACGATAATCAATGGCCAAGTAGTGTATTATATTTATACACTAAGATTTTCCGGATAATTCCTCATACATTTTTCTAGATATTTAACAAAATGTCTAAAATCGCAAGTGGACGGTCATCTCTGGCCATATAGTGCATATCAGGAGCTTTAAGGAACTGGCTAATTCTTTATTTTCCCTTTTGCTATATGGGGGAAAGTCGGGTGGAATGGGACTGTAGATTTTTCTCTTTGTGCATTATTCTAAACATTTCATCGATCGCATACAAGATGAAGCAATGGTAATCCATTCTTCAGTTTACAAAAAATATTGATATGCATAGACTTGCAAATGTATGAAAGAAAAAATTATTTCAAAAATCCAATTTAAATTACATTTATTTGCACTCAATATATTAAAGGCTTATTTATCTATAAATGTAATAGTTTCCCTATTTATGGAACATTGTTATACTGTATATTATCCATAATTTAAACTAACCCTAAAGCAGCATTTTTGTTTGAACAAGAAGTTTAACACAAACAAGGAAGTGGCGAGGAATGGGACATGCCAGAAAAGTTATGAATGGGACGCGCCCAGTTCCTTTTTTTTAATTAATAATAATGCGAATTGCTAGCATGCAAATTTCTTAGAAGATAATATATTAATTGTAACATTGATAATATATGCATTCATACTTCAAAATGTAAATAAATTGATGATTATTTAAGGCGCAACTCTAGGCACAGAAAAAGACCCGGATGATAATGCAAAGTCTATGGGGGCGTTCTTTTCAAATATTTCGTCGAAATTTTAATATTTTTACGTGATTGTTTTGCACAAAATTGCTGAGGGTGATCCGCAACCGGCGTAGTTTTTACTTTTTCAGTTTTGGTTTCAGATTTTTTTTAAAAATTACTTTAACTTACGGAATTGGTTTAAACCGTTCTGAAATTGAAACTATCGTTATACAAAAAATATAAAAGCAAAATCGAAAAAATTAAAAACTAGGCCGGTTATGGATCATCCTCAGCTGTCTTGCTCAAAAGAATCATGTAAAAATATTAAAATTTGAGTTAGGTATTTCAAAAGAACGCTCCTACACACTTTTACATTATCATCTTTACATTCTGAGCCTAGTTTGGGGCCTTAATGACACCTATGACAGAGAATCCTGAATTTTCATTCCAGTCATGAAGATACTGGAATTTTATATTGTGGCATATACATTATCAACTTACAACCTTTGTTTGATTGTTTATATTACCGACACTATAGGTTATTTTGTGCCTTATAGCTTTTTTAGGTGCGTTCGTAATTATATAATACGTAGCACCTATAGTGATCGTTCAGTCCGTCCGTCTGTCCGTCCGTCTGTCCGTCCGTCTGTCCGTCCGTCCGTCTGTCCGCATATAACAACGCAAAAACTACCCAACCGAATCGTTTGAAATTTAAAATACATAATTATTACATAATTTTGTCGAGTCATTTCAAATTTTATGAGAATCGGATGGATAGATCAATTACAGGGACGATCAAAAGTATTCCATTACATTACGGTCAATGGGGAAAAAAGTTTCAAATGCATTTTAATCGTTTGAAATTTAAAATACGCAATTATTACATAATTCTGTCGTGTTATTTCAAATTTTTTGATAATCGTGTGCATAGATCAATTACAGGGACAATCAAAAGTATTCAATTACATTATGGTCAATGGGGAAAAAGTTTCAAATATATTCTATACGTTTGAAATTTAAAACACATAATTATTACATAATTTTTTCGAGTTATTTCAAATTTTATGAAAATCGGATGCATAGATCAATTACAGGGAAAATCAAAAGTATTCCATTACATTACGGTCAATGGGAAAAAATGTTTCAAATGCATTTTAATCGTGTTACACTCATGCGAACTTAATAAAATTTATATGCAACTATAAAGTACATATTATACTATACATCTTACATAATTTGTGGTGCAAAGAACATTTGTTATTGATTTACAAGGCCACACAAAAGTATTCCATTACATAATGGTATAGGGAGAACATTGTTTGATGAGCGTTTTAATTGTAATTCACTATTTACAATGTTATGAGATTGATATATGAAAGTAATATTTTTAAAACTTCGTTATCGTTCGAACGCACCTAATTTGCTACGCTTCACGTGCAATTTCCAACTTGTTTTTATTATTGCTGTCCCATAACTCTTAATGAGGAGGTATGAGACACATTTTGAAACTTACGTTCTCTTTAAAATAAAATAGTATTTGCACGTTATGTTTCTATATTGTTCAGGGGGATTAATAAATAAAGAATACTGCCCAGTTAAACTGATGGCATTGAGCTTACAGGCTACAAATACTAATTGTACATTAAAGCCTTATATTTTCAAGGGTTAATTCCGTTCGAAAAAAATTAAGAAGGGGAAACAGCTCTCCCATTTCCTCTTTTTTTATACTTAATCATTGAACCTCCTATACTATCAAAGACATGCTTTATCATATAAAAAATCTATATCCAAAATTCAGAGCAAATGAAATAATTCTTAATAAAAACCCATTTAGAATTTATATAATTTAAAAGGAGTTATCCCCCTCTTTTATACTTAACCATTAAACTTCCAAAACTATTTAGAGATTTGAACGAAATCTGAAAATTCTGCTTGAAAAACCCATTTATATAAATAAAGGGGGGGGGGCATTAGAACCCCTGTTTCCCCTATTTATACTTATTCAATGAACACCTAATAACAGTCACGGAATCGCCTCATCAGAATGATCCTAATCTAAATTTTGAACAAAAACTTAATTCTGCATGAAAATCCCATTTATATCAACTAAGGGGAGGGGCATCAGTCCCCCGTTCCCCCCTTATACATATCGAATTAACTCCAAAAACTAATCAGGGAAGCACCTTGTCAGGATATACCTACATACAAAATTTCAAGTGGATCGGATATTTTTTTCATGAGCTATCGCGTTACGCACGAACGTACATACAGAACGGAAGGGCACATAAGCTCTCAGGCTATGATAGCCTGTGAGATAAAAAGTGTTTTACCTTGCATGCTATAAATTGAATTTTTTTTGTATATATATATATAATTCTTACTTTTGTAAAAAAAGTCCCATACCACCCCACTCTCCCCAATAGAGATATTATATATTAATACACCAATTACACGAAAATAGAATTTTTATCAATAGTATTAAAATACAGTTTAAGGGCTAACAGTTTATTTTATATCCTTAGGTTTTTACCACGTTCTCCCCAGGTTTTTACCGGTAAAAAGCCAACCCTGTTTATTGGCCTTGTTTCAGAACGAGTGGAATGAAAGATTGTTAAAAATTATGTCATTAGAAAAATGTTTAAGATTTATAAATGACAGTGCAAAAATCGCCTTTAAAACACGAGATCATCATCACCTGCGGAAAATTTTCACATTTGTGTAAAATTACGATATAAGTTTTTATTCATTGTTATATTTTTTGAACACACACTATTTCTGTAAACTATTCTGAAAGTTCAGTGGAGTAAATACAGATTGTTTTCCTTTTATAATTTGAATGTTCATGACTACAAATTTGTCATATCGGATGATGTTGATGATTGTGAAAGGGGGGGGGGACTGATTACGGTCTAATCAAACTTAAATTACTATTATTGGAAAAAAAATATTTTATTTTATTCAACCATAAAATTCTGCTACTAAATAAAGTTTAATGCGAAAGAATACTTTCGAAAAAAAAATGGGTGTAAATCTGCATAGCCGATAATCAGAGCATAAGGTTTATTAAATTCAATACCCTAACATTTTCTCACCTTTTTGAAAGAAAATGAAACCAAACGTATGAAAATATGAAGAATTGGGAGTAAGAAAACATAGTGGTAAACCCAAGATACCGCTAAATTCGGGTTTTGAGGCATTTCCCACCAAGGTAAGACTTGGCTGACTAATAACGTTTTAATTTGCAAATCGAGGTTTTTTCCATGATTTTTATACTTAAATGAGACTAAATGATTGTCCGTGCTACCGCGTCCCGATCTAATCTTATTATGAAGATTATTTTTCAAATAATGGTGGTTAATAAGGAAAATATTAATAATGAAAAACCTGTAAATAAGTTTTGATTACTTTAAGATTTGCAAGTATTCAATTGTCTTAAATGAAAAAATTACCCCCCCCCCTCTCAAATAAAGACAAATCAGGTATACTGAAACAATATTAGAGAAGTTACGCGAGGCTGCAATATGGTGTGAATTAGCCTTTACAGGAGGGGTTCGGATAGCATCTATCCGACAATATATGCAAAGCCGGCCAGATGCTGTCCGAGATCCCGTGTAAAGGTTCAAATTAAAACTTCGCGAATAAAATTAATTGCTTATTTTAACTGTATATAGACGCAAAAACATATTTTAACCTTAACTGCTCTGACAAAAATTGTTACATAACTACTGTGAGCTGTCTGTCAGACCATTTAATCTGAAGATGAATAAAATGTTACATAAATTCTCAGAATGCGATTTATGTATTAAACTTTATGTACAAGAATATCATAAATCAAAATCAGCTATTCAAAAGTATTTAGAGGTAGTAATAAGACTCCAAACTAAAAAAAATTGACCAGTATCTATAGTTAAACTAAAAATTACAAGTTAAACTGTGAAACTTGAATAACCCACGGTGTCTGAGACCACTAACAGCAGTTAAGGGTTAAATCTAAACAGTTGAGTTTAAACACAAGGTAAAATAGTCATAGAATATTCCGATTGCAACAAGATTCGTCTATAATAACTGATTTGTAATGAAAAAATACGTAAATATTTTTACAATATTTCATTTCGCTCTTTCTAATTATGCGCCTTTAGGATTCCCGTGCCTAGAGCAGTTTGATCCAATTGCTCCTCGGTAGCTAAGGCCTAGATAAATCATTTAAAAATATTGACAGGTAAACGAGAAATTGTAAAATAACTATCTCATAGGTTTAACATTAGCAAGCGGGTATTTTGGTGAGAGTGTAGCTTGTAGATTCACATAATAAACTTAACAATCAATCATACTAACAAAAAAAATCTAATTTACTGTTTTTTTATGACATTACTTATAGGGATGTACGATAAATTAACGTAACAATAAAATAAAATAAAATAAAGTTAAATCTTACCTTTAATCAGACTTTGCCCGGTTCACTGGTCAAGCAAATCGGATCGTTAAGTCCTCATTGTTGTTTCATTGTAGCTCAGTGGTTAGTCCTCAATTAATATCGCCAATTTACACACTGGCATGTTTTGATTTGCTCACACCCGTAAACTTTACTTGCCGACACCGAAAGCAGAAAGACACGCGTCATAGCGCATGCGCAAGTTGCCAGTCACCCGATGAGGTGGTTACGAAGTGCATGGCACCTTATTTAGCTCCCATCATCCAGTAACAGAGCTGTCGTCACCCCAACCGCATATTCAAGCTCCTATGACACCCTAGGGTTCCAAATGGCACCGCCTTTTCACCTCCGGGTCCCAAATGGCACCGGTTTGTCACCTTTATTTTTAACAGTGTAAATGTTTTTAGAAATGTTTAAAACAGAGATATGATTTGATAAGCTTGCTAATGCGCAAGTTGAAATATATACTGATTCTTTTCAACGAGGGTGATGCAGTCAATTATTTTCTGTAATAATTTCGGACATTTCAATACATATGAAAACCACTCATTTAATTTCATATTTGATGGCTTTCGCAGATGAAAGGTTGAAGTTAGTGGACAATTTAACATGAAATGCAAGTAAGTATACGTTACATGTGTTTGTTTATCACAACTGATTTTTGATTTGATGTTTAATTTGTGCTTTTATTAATAACTAGCGGCCCGCCCTCACTTTGCTTCGGCTAGAGCAAGTCGCCCAGTCCCGTGCCACTACTGAGACCGCAAATTGTTACTGCCACTTCATCCCATTAAATACAACTACTAAAAACATTACCCTCCTTTTAAATTGTCGGGTAAAAAGTAGCCTATATGTTAATCTAAGGTGTCAGATACCTCCATACAAAATTTCATAAAAATCGATCCATCCGTTCTTGAGTTATAAATAGTGTAACTAACACGACTTCGTTTTATGTATATAGATTATAAACAATAGCATTCACAGCGCACGCGATGTAAGGTAATTTTAAGGTCATTTTTCTACACCTTGGGTTACATTATTGGCATTTTATTAAGGATCCATAATTGTTTTGAAAATATAATATAGCCTATGTTCAGCGGAAATAGTGTAGCTTTTCAACGGTGAAAGAATTTTTCAAATCCGTCAAGTAGTTTCGGAGCCTATTCAATTCAAACAAACAATCAATCAAATCTTTCCTCTTTATAATATTAGTATATATAATCAATAGTATTCGCAGCGCACGCGATGTAAGGTAATTTTAAGGTCATTTTTCTACACCTTGGGTTACATTATTGGTATTTTAGTAAGATCCCTTTTTTTGAAAATTTAATATAGCCTATGTTCACCGGAAATAGTGTAGCTTTTCAACGGTGAAATAATTTTTGAAATCCGTCAAGTAGTTTCGAAGCCTATTCAATTCAATCAAATCTTTCCTCTTTATAATATTAGTATAGATTTACTAATTTATTTGTTCGTTCGTAATTTAAAATAAAAATTATGCCAATTTGTATAATTTACGAGCGGTTTCGCGTTTTATATAATTTATCGAAATAGGTCGATGGGATAATGAAGTAGTATCAGCAATTCCATAATAGAGCTTTGCTATGCATGTATTAAAAATATTTAAATATATAAATTTAAATTTTATTTTGGAATTGCAATGCACTTTCTAAACAGTTTACACGTGTTTTTTTAAAGTATCCATGATGGACAAGTATTACGGTGGCTCATAACGTCTAATTTATTTATTTTACCTGATTCAGAGTACTCTAAAAATGTAAGATGTAAATATAACTACTTTGTACAGATACCATTAATAGACTGTGTTAGAAACCAGAACCGAGTACCTCCTTTTTAGGTGCGTTCGTAAGTAAATACGTAGCACCTATAGTGGTCGTTCAGTCCGTCCGTCCGTCTGTCCGCATATAACAAGGCAAAAACTACCCAACCGAATCGTTTGAAATTTAAAATACATAATTTTTTCTTATTTTGTCAAGTCATTTCAAGTTTTATGAAAATCGGATGCATAGATCAATTACAGAGGCAATCAAAAGTATTCCACTACATTACGGTCAATGGGGAAAAAAGTTTCAAATACATTTTAATCGTTTGAAAATTTAAAATACATAATTATTACATAATTTTGTCGAGTTATTTCAAATTTTTTGATAATCGGGTGCATAGATCAATTACAGGGACAAACAAAAGTATTCCGTTACATTACGGTCAATTGGGAAAAATGTTTCAAATGCATTTTAATGAATGCCTTCCATTCGAACTTAATAAAATTTATATACAACTATAAAGTACATATGATAATATACATTATACATAATTTGTGGTGCAAAGAACATTTGTTATTGATTTACAAGGCCACACAAAAGTATTCCATTACGTAATGGTATAGGGAGAACATTTTTTGGTGAGCATTTTGATTGTAATTTACTATATACAATTTTATGAGATTGATATATGAGAATAATATTTTTAAAACTTGGTTATTGTACGAACGCACCTCATTTGCTACGCTTCACGTGCAATTTCCAATTTGTTTATACTTATTTTGGTATCAGGTAGCTAAAATTGTAGAATCTTTATTCAAAGTGGAATGAAAGGTCAGTACATTAACAGATAAATGTATACAATGTCGACCTGTCGAGTATTCAGACATTGCAATGATATTGTATATTTTAACATAGCATGTATACTATCCTATGTTCTACGTGTTTGAAGGAAGTCCGAAATCGTTTTGTATTATCTTATATGTCATATTCTAAGACTATACAAAAGCGAGTTTAAAATGTATGTATAAATGTATCTTTGATACATTTAGCATAAACATCTTTAGGCATACAGTTTATATTCCAGTAGCTCCACATAAGGTTTTGTGGAACACGGTTTTAAATTGTGACTCTAGATTTTTTTCATATCAGCTTTCAAAATGCAATTTTAATTCGAATTAAAGTTTAAACTTTTGTAAATGTGTAAATTATACATAGGTTCACTCTATCCAGGCAGAAATTGTCCCAGTTGTCCCAATTTTATAGGGCATCACTAACAGGAAAGTACATGTTCCACGCTTTTTTTTTGTCTTGTTTAAAAAAGTTTTAAAAAGAAGATCCAGTAAATTACGTAAAAAATTAAGTGCGTTATAAAGGAATCTTTTTTTTATCAAGGTGTCTAACAAATGCACAAACGTGAAATTATTCGACTTATTTGCACAATAAGCATAAAAATTATGTAAGTACATATGTGCTTTAGTATAGGTAATAAGTATAAAAATTACATGGGTATTTTAGGGAACGAAAGCAAGATAAGTGGATGGTCAAACGGGTTATGTAAGTATTTAAGTGTCTTATTTTCTTTTTTATTTACCTCAGTGGAAGTTCCATAAGTCCAATAAATCTGTGGAGAATGTAAGCATGTTTTTATATCGAACAGAGCCTTTTTTATTCGATAATTTTTTAATAACGTCATCCTGATTAATGTACGCCTTTTCATTTGCATTTTGAAATTTCAAGATTTGGGATATCGTATTAATTAAATGTGTTTTGACACTTGCCGGCATGCTTCTTTAAAATTATGTTACGTAATTTTAATAACACATTATAAAACTTCCGTATATAAAAACAGCAAAAAAAAAAAAAAAAAAAAAAAAAAACAGCCGTTGGGGCGATTGCATCCCACATGGTCCAGTTGCACCAGCTACATGTCCCAGTAATCCCATTTTTGAAACATTCGTGGGATAATTGAAACATCCGTTTTACCTTTGAAACATAAAGTAAATATGTATCAATACCCAATAATATTAATGCATTTCCATGCATAATCTTTAAAAAAGTGATTGTTTAATAAAAATGCGTACTGTATTTCAATAAAAACGGAGGAAGTTCAACCAGACATTGTTTTTAGGGGAAAAAAACCCTGGATATTCGGTAACCTATCACAGAAAATACAGAGCTAATACCGATTTATTTTAAAAAGTAGAGATGGAGTGCAATGTAGACAAAAGCTAAAACTTAACCTTTTTTTATAAAATCATCAATTTATTTTATGTAATATAGCATATAGCCCAGTTATCTCATGAGTCCAATTACCTAAGCTTACCTTACTTAAAATGAAAAATGCTCGATATATAGAAAATCTCTATTCACCTTTTCAAAAAAAAATAATAAATGTTTTGGGAGACTTTTTTTTAAATTTACTTCTACAACTATACGAAGGAGCGTATGGCATATTTCATATGTGACATAATATTTTCGACGTGCTAGTCTTTCATTTCTTTCCTTTCGTTGGGCGGCACAAAAGAATATTAAAATGAATTTAAATTTCCGTAGTCACAATTCACAAATTCTATGTTTTGGTTTCTGTTTTATAGTGAAACTTTTGCAAATGCTTTAAAATTCCTCTTTAATCATTTCTGTCTAGATTTGTTTCATGATAGGATTTCTTATGTATAAATCCAGGCGAGAAGAAAACTAGGAATGAACTTTGAAATGTAATGTTTGAAACACTGTTCAAATTATCTGTGAAGTATTAAGTCAGAAGAATCTAGTACTTATTAATTTTTAGGTGCGTTCGTAATTATGTAAATATGTAGCACCTATTGTTGTCGCTCAGTCCGTCCGTCTGTCCGTCGGTCTGTCTGTGCGTCTGTCTGTCTGTCCGGTCTCTCTGTCGGTCCGCATATAACAACGCAAAAACTACCCTTATTACCTTATTATTAAATTACAGGACCACACAAAAGTATTCCACTACATAATGCTATATGGGGAAACATTGTTTGGGGCGTGCTTTAATTATATTCAACTATTTCACATTTTATGAATAAGATATACGTTGCTGAGGTGTAATAAAAATTACTTTCTGCATATTTACAGAAACACAAAGATTTCGACTACTATACTGTATCCGAAGTACGCTCTACTATATCAGCAAGATCTGAATATTTTTAAAACTTCGTTCTCGTACGAACGCACCTCATTTGCTACATTCACGTGCAATTTCCAACTTGTTTGTTATTAGATACGTTCGTAATTATATAAATACTTAGCACGTATAGTCGTCGAACAGTTCACTCGTCCATTTATCTGTCAGTCTGTCTGTCCGTCTATCCATCATCTGTCCACATGTAACATTGAAAAAACTACTTAAGCGAATCATTTGAAATTTAAAATGTATACTTTTTGCATAGTCGAGTCATTTCACATTTTATGAAAATTGGATGTGTTCTTTACAGGGACAATCAAAAATATTTCGTTACATTATGGCCAATGGGAAAAAATAATTTCAAATGATTTTAATACAATAAACGTTTAAAAAAAAATCTCGTTACCATCATGAAATGTAGAAATCGGCTGGTTCTTTAAATGCCATTTAAAGTGCTATAACTTTCTTCTTCAGGATTCAAGAAAACGCGAAGAAAACGAAACTCACATATGCCTTCCAAGTGGCAGTACATTCCCTGTAATAATGAGGAAAAAAAAGCAAAATTATGTATGCAGAACAAGCTCATTTTTTAAATTAATGGTGGTAGTAAATCGTTTTTAGGTCCGTCCGTAATTATGTAAATACGTAGCACCTATAGTTGTCGTTCAGTCCGTCCGTCTGTCTGTCTGTTCGCATATAACAACGCAAAAACTACCCTACCGAATCTTTTGAAATTTGAAATATATCATTATTACATAATTTTGTCGAGTCATTTCAAATTTTATGAGAATCGGATGGATAGATGAATTACAGGGACGATCAAAAATATTCCGTTACATTACGGTCAATGGGGATAAATGTTTCAAATGCATTTTAATGATATTACACTCATTCGAACATAATAATATTGATATGCATCATAAAGTACATATTATAGTATAGATTTTGCATAATATGTTGTGCAAAGAACGTTTGTTATTGAGTTACAAGGCCACACAAAAGTATTCCATTACATAATGAGCATAGAGAGAACATTGTTTGGTGCACATTTTAATTGTAATCAACTATTTACAATTTTATGAGATTCATATATGAAAGTGATATTTTTAAAACTTCATTATCGTACGAACGCACCTCATTTGCTACGATTCACGTGCTATTTCCAACTTGTTACTTTAAATTTTGTGTTATTCATTCCATTCACATTTTTAATCTACATAATTCCTAAATGTAGAGGCGTTTTGATTACTGAGTATTATATACCATCAAAAATGTATAATTTAAACACAATACAATGCTCTAATTATACATCTATTATTTTTATCAATTAAAACTGCGATATGTGTGCTGATATGCAAATTAAATAATGCTTCTATTTCCTTTGAAGTATTTAATTGAACGAAAGCTTTCCACTGATAGAATTGTACTTTAATTAAAGTATTCTTTGTCTCTAAAGATAATGCAAACCTTTGTTAATATTTAATGGTATCGTTTAACAAATTCTCTCGAATAAATGTAATATATGCTTTGTTACGACTTTAGTTTCCTTTCATTCGGTCATGTATGCCAATCTTATAGTTTTGTTTTACAAGAATTTTATTTAACGGTTATATGCAATAAATATTATACGAACATATAATTAAACACTCAAGACATTCATATGAACTATCTTTCTCTTAGTAATAAATATGAAACTAACGCTATCACCCCGCCGCCGCGGTTGCCATTATGTGCTTTTTTTATTTGGGCGTCTATCTTCGCTAATATTAATGAAAATATGAATTACAAAAACATGAAAATTGTTAGTATTATAGTAAATTACATCATAAGCAAACTTTATCAGATAGTTTTTTTTATATTATAGTAAATTGCATCATAAACAAGCTTTATCAGATATTTTTTTTTAATCCACTGAGCTGTTTAATATTAAAATAGCTGTATTAAACAGACTTATAGGAACAAAAATTATACGTATTTATATATCTTTTTTCGTAAGTGATAAACTACATACGCAAGTTTGGAGACTGCAGTTATTATTATTATTTTTATTATTTGACTGATTTCTTGAGGATTTTTTAAACAAATTTTAATTGAAACTTTCATTATTTTAAGAAATATTTTTATCTTATAATGAAGCGAATTTGTAAAGCAATGAAAAAAAAAATTGTATTTTTTTCAAACTTCAAAACGTGACTCTAAAAAATACAAAAAATTAAAATAAAATAATAATTTAATGATAACATTTGAAAAGCATGAAATATGGAATATTACGTCATAATAGTTGCTTTTATCCATGTCTTATTAAAATTCAAACAAATTTTAATTTCATTATATTATCACATGCGAAATGTATTTAAGAGAGACAATTATGTCATATGCAAAAATCCCCAAAGTTAAACATCGTTATATATGAAATTTCTAAAGTAATTAAATATTTACGTGTGAAAAAATTTTATTTGAGACTACCCTAAGCCATATCTAAAAAATGCGTACAATAATGTACCCGAAAACTTTTAAATAATTAATAAAATAGTTATACGTGATACTGAAAAGAAGATTTAAAATAATTAAACAATGATACACGAATGCATTTCAATTATGAAAATTTGTCATATATTAAAAGTGTACATTGAAAACCATTTATTGCGGAAATTATTAATGTAACATCATACTTGAAATCGCGTTAAGTAAAAGTAGCACGACTAATAATTTTTTTATATGTCCTCATCAACTGATGTAGAATAAATATAGCTAAATGCATGCGCAAAATACTTTTGATATATTTTGCACGAATCTCTTTTCGTTAAGTACATATCACAAAATTTATTTATTTTCGCCAAAAAACTAAACTTACACTATATTAATTTCCTTTCAACAATATTCCGTATTTATTCCGGGTTATTAAATTAAAAACTATTATTAGATTTATATTAGCTTATAAAAACTATATAAATTTTTAAGTTGCCTTAAAAAGTATTTATTCCAATACGCATAAATGAAAAAAAAATGGCTCTAAATTAAAAATATTCTAAAATTAACTTTATTTCCTAAAATTCCTAATAAAACTTACTTTTTCCCTTTTCTCAACCCCTTTTAAAAAGTCCTAGTAATTTTATTCCGAAAAAGCATACTTATTGAGAACATCACTCTTTTTTCTCGCGTTTTATATTTATTACGTATCAATAAATTCATTTCTTTTCCTTTTTAATGAAATTATCCTCTGTGGAATACATTCGAATTTTAACTACTTTGGTTTATTAAATAAGTTAAATAATGACCTTATTTACAAAACTATCGTCTGAGAAAACATTCGACTCCGCCCTTTAGTCTCGTCGCCCGAGGCTGATTTATTTTTACATGACGGCATTCTGGTCTAAGATAATCGAAAGTTCTAGAAATTATAATTTTTTACACAAGCTATGAGGTCCGAAGATAAAAAGTCGTATTCGAATTTTGAGAGAGTTGCCGGGAAGCTATGACGATTGCCTGTCTCTTTAAATTGAACATTTGTTCGGGGATGACTGAGGATGACTGCAAAAATAAATACCGTATTTATTCGTGTATAAGGCGCACCTTTTTTCCAAAAAATTAGGGCAAAATACCTAGGTGCGCCTTATACACGGAATAATTTTTTACTGTTGAATGCAGTCGAACGATATGCATATGAAGCAAGAAATTATTCAAAGAAGATATTAAAACTCGGAAAATGTTACTTAATTAATGTATTGCTGGATATTTATTTCATTCCTTGCAGATCCTTGTACAACAGAGCTAGTAACATTATGTAAACGCTAATTAGCAATTCTCTTTACCGTCACTCATTCCTATTTCCCGTCATTCTCTTACAACCCGAAGTCTAAAAATGCATTTTCGTCTTGTTTTCTGGTCTGGTGTAATGTTTGTTTCGACATTTTTTAACTGAAATTCATTTGGTCATTCCTCATTAACCTATGAAATTTATGGTGCGCCTTATATACGAGATTTTAAGAAATCGCCATTTTTACTTTTAAAGTAGGGGTGCGACTTATACATGTGTGCGCCCTATACACGAGTAAATACGGTAATTAATTTGAAGTTGTCATTTTTTTTCTTCAATTGCGCCACGACTCTTGTGCTGTAAAATGGGGAGACTTTTTCGGGGAGTATGTTGTGATTATTCCATTGGCTCTCTGTCTCAATATGTCTTTTATATATTACAAAATTTGTATATTAATTAAAATAAACGATTTACATTTTCGAAAAATATATGCAAACGTCCATTAATTATTACCCACATAGATGGGTAATAACGCCAATATCACTGGTCAAGAAATCACCCCATTACATTTTATGAATACATATCTGCAAAAATATACTTTAGTCTATTCATAATTAAAAAATTGCTGTATCAAAACCTATGTCTGTTTGGAAAAAAAATGCAAAAATTGGCAAAAATTTAACGTGGCGTTATTACTTGAGGACACCTTACAATAGAAAAATGTTGCGGAAGCACCATCGCAGGTAGAAAAATGTTCTATTATTTTAAGTCAACTTCGTAATACTGATGGAGCAATTATATGAACATTTTTAGATATTTTTCTTTACAGATGCCAATGAAGTGCAGTTTTGTCAATTTACTTGTGTAAAACATAAATTGAATATTTCCAACTGACCGAAAATTTACCCTGTCCGGGAACCGAACACAGCCTGCCCCGGGTGCATATTTCAGATGTGTATATTGCTGGGACGATTACTGTTTCTAAACCAATAGGAGACCGTCATTATGACGGTCAAGTACACGCCCACACAGTTTGATTGACAGGAACTCGTGGACAATTGATCGTGTGTGTTTATTATTTATTTGTACTCGGATTGTTTGAATTTGTACTCGGTAATTAAAAATTAAAGGTACGAAAGAATTTTTTTTTTTCAAAATGACTGAATTTTATTTATTTCAATTAGAAATTATACTTCCTCTGATTCTGAAATAAATAAATAAATAAAAATTAAAGTAAGAATTTTGCTTATAAGGATATTTTCGCAGAATACTTTTTTTCCCATTTGTTCAATATATATATAAATCATTTTGGAACGATATTTAGAATATTAAAAGGGTTTGAAATATTTTTTAAAATGTCTTATTTATTAATAAAAGACAGCCTCCAATAATTAAAAAAAAAAATCACCAACGGACTCTCGGCCCGCGATGGACTCGAACCCATATCCTCCGGTTTCAAGCTCGACGCTCTAACCATTCAGCCAGTCAGCTCACTTTCATCCGCAACAGATTATCGTTATAATTAGCACCGTCAATTGTCCACGAGTTCCTGTCAAACAAACTGTGTGGGCGTGTACTTGACCGTGATAATGACGCTCTCCTATTGGTTTAGAAACAGTAATCGTCCCAGCAATATACACATCTGAAATATGCGCCCCGGGTCCTAGCAATACATTTTTGAGAGAATAACGCAAGCCTATTCAGGCCCAATTAGTTTAAATGTTAAAGTTTTAGCCCTGTAAATCAAGGATCTGGAGTCGATTCCCGTCCTTGGTAATTTTTCGTTCGGTTGGAAATATTCAATTCGTGTGTTGGTTTTACAATCCAGTTTGATTGTGTCAAAATAATATTAGTTATTTATATTAGTAATGTAAGTTACTAAATTAATTTATGTTTTACAGTATTTTATTTAAATTTCTCAATTCCTATTTTTGTTGTTGTTTTAATGCGTAACTACTCTCTTCAAAAGTCAGCCACAAAACAGCTCAAGTTGAGCTGAAATCCACTCATCTCAATGTTGTAAGGCAGCTTCTCAAAAATGAGTTGAATTAACTCGAGTTTTAACCAATTTAAATGAAGCTGAGCTATTTAAATAACCGATTTAAATCAAGAAGATTTAATCGTTTGAAAAACAACTCTTTTATGATCGAAAAAAATTACAGCTCTTTCATGAGAAGCCAAATCAGCTCTTTCGTTTTAAGAGTGTACCTATATTCTCTTTATGTTAATTAATTTTAAGTCTTAACTTTATTTTGGATAACTCCTATTTCCTATAGAGTAGTTTTTCGTCTTAATTTAGTATTTATGATTTCCAGCTAATTAAACAGTCAGACTATTTTTTATGTTCGAAGTATGTTTAATAGCGTAATACTTTGTCCAGTAAATATTCATTAATCGTAGACGCGTAAATTTTCACAAAGTAACAAATTTTAAACTCTTTAATTACAGTAAATGATTTTGGAGAAAATATTAATATGTTTATTAGTTATTAAATTTCTATAATTTTCACTCATGTTCCCAAGAACCAATCATACTTGGTAACTATCATGTCAACTCCTTGTGATCGGCAAAAAATGTATTCAATTTTAACTTATTTTATTTTATGTTGATAGATTTTTATTAATTATGCTGAATAAACTCATTCCTTATCACAATATTTATAAACTTCAAATACAGACAGATGATAAACTAGAAGAAAAAAAAAATCGAGTTCATTGCACCTCAAAATGTAGAACTCCATCGAAATCTGAAAGTAGAAAACTTCACAAATCTAGTACTTTTTTTCGATAAATATTATTTCTTTTTAGAGCTATGGCAATTTTGGAGAAATTTTCCATTTTCTGAAATGTTTTATTCTGAAACGAACTGTTTTTTCGGAAACTTGCCAGCCACATGTGATCTGATATGAGAATCTCAGAAGCCAAGGAGTATAAGTTACAAAAATGAAAAAATGTACTAAATGCACGGAAGACCTGGAAAAATGCTTTTTTTCAGTTAATGAAATATATGTTATTGTCTAATGTTATGCTGCTTCCTAAAGACCAACCACTTTTGCCGAATAATAAACAATTTTGATTAATTATAAATTTAAAGAAAATTGCACTCTTTTTTTTTTTTTTTTTTTTTTTTTTTTGTCACACTTTTTTAAATAAATGTTCCAAGACCACAATGTAAAAAGCAGCAATTTTCTATTTCTATTTAGTATGTTATTGATGTTCAAATTTAAAATTATCTTTGAGCTCAATTTACTCCAAATCGAATTCTTGCAACTTAAACCCCTTGGCTTGTGAGATCCTCATGCTTAAATTTGAAATTTTTTTGTTATTTGAAAAATGATTAATATTTTGAAATGATTACAAAATTTAAAATTAGTATTCAAATGAAAAAAAAAAAGAAATGTTTTTTATCTTGTTTTACTTTGCAAAACCATAGTTTTAAAAATAATATAATTGAATTAACTTTTTAAAAAGTGCAATTAAGGGGGGGGGAAGTTAAAAATAAGAATGCTTTTAATATAGATTAATTTAAAGTAGAACGACACAGCGAAGGACATTAATCTTTGAAATGCACTATAATATTATGCTTAAATTATAGGCAAATTTCAACTTCAAGCAAAACATAATTTTTCTCTCTCATATTAAAATACAGATCAGCAAATTTATTATGTCACATTCGATATTCTTTTTAAAATATCTATTACAGAAATAACGTACATTCTTATAAATTGAAGCAGTAATTCTCTAATGAACCTCTCGACTAGAAAGTTTTATTCATAACATTCGGTTTTATTTTCATCATGTCACTTACATTTCTCCTTAAAAGCTCATTATTTTTCAAAGAATTCATTGTATTATCCATTCATAGGAATGGAAATATCCGAACAATGCAGTTTTAATAAAATATCTGAAAACTTCAAAGAAAAGTTTACGAGATGATGATTATGATTGAGATATTGAAATAGAAGATCAAACTAATTTTCTATAAGGTACCTGGATGCGTCGAAAACAGCATGTATCATTATTATCTCGTCATGTTTGTTATAATAATCATTCTACGAAATGTAACATTCATTTTTTGATGAAAAAAAAATCAATTTATTATGTAAATTAATCGCTGTGTGTTTGGAAGTTAAATGGAAATGCTAATTTTTTTACAAGTTTTATTATTTTTTGAAGGCATTTTTTTTTCAAATACAATTCAAGCAATGCAGGCTGTAGACTGGAGCATAGATATGATAAAGTTTCTCTGTATATACACTGTCTATGAACGTAAAGTTGAACAATAGTTCACAAAAGAGAAATTCGAGATCAGCGTAATTATTTCAGTATTTTGTCACTTACCTGGTTATTTTATAAAAATACATAAATAATGCTTTTTCTTGAGATAATCTAAAGAAAAAAGAATTTTAAAATAAATATCGGCATTATGTGATGGAATATTTTTGTGTGGACCAGTAAATTGTTAACAAATATTCATTGCACCTCAGATTACACACAATATATACTTCAGTGTATAACTCACAGATGCATATAAATTTTCTTATGTTCGGAAAAGGATAACATCATTAAAATGCCGTTAAAAATATATTTTTCTCCTTTGACCGTAATAATCTTGGTTGCCCTTGAAATCAAATTGAACATCCGATTTTTATAAAATTTCAAATGACTCAACAAAAGTATGCAACAATTATAAATTTTAAATTTAAAACGATTCGGTTGGATATTTTTGCTGTGTTACATGCGGGCAGACGGACGGAGAGACGGACAGATGAAAAGAAAAACGGTTTGGTTTGGTTTGGTTTATTTTTGTCGTCTGATTATCTATGCTACGGATATAGGACTAGAGGGGGTGCCCTTCGTGGTGGTCTTTCTAAGGGAACCTAACCCGTATTTACGCAAGGTTCGAAGAAAACCACGAAAACTCTGAACGGTTGGGCCGACAGCCGCGATTGGGTTCGAACCCAGCACCTGCCGTCTACCAGTTTGAGGTCCGAACCTCTCGGCCACTGGTGGGGCGAATAGGAGAACGGACTGGCTAAACGAGGACAATAGGTGCTACGTATTTACTTAATTACAAACGCACCGAAAAAAAACATTTTTTGAAAATTATATTAATGGATAACAAAATCTAAAATTCGTTTTCAAACAAAAATTAAAAGATTGTTTCCTGTTTTTTTTTTTTTTTTTTTTTTTTTTTTTTTTTTTGCAAAACCATTTTTTAAAAAAATAAATAAACGAATAAATAAACTCTTAAAAAATGCTATTAAGGGAAAAAAAACGAAAAAAAAAATAGAATTTCTATTCAATATACAAGGACAGAGAAAGGAACTGCAAAGGACATTTAACTTTGAAATGCACTATGACATTATGCTTAAACTACAGGCAAATTTCAACTCTAAACAAAATATAACTTTTGTTTGAGGAAATTTTGTTTGAAAATTTTTTGAAGTTTTGTAACTAAATATTGTTTACTAAATAGTTTCAGACGGTATATGTATTATTATATAAGTTAGAAATTATACATCTAGTTCGTTTCTAATAGTTTTATTTGAAATGTCAAGTCCGTTACCATGGAATGAAAGCGAATGGTGAAAATGGCCTATGTATATCAATCGTTGTGTGTTTTGAAGTTAAATAGAAAATGTTGCATTTTTACAAGGTTTATATTTTTTGAAGGCATTTTTTGAAATGCAGCTTAAATAATAGCCTGAAGCATACATATGATAAAGTTTGTCTGTATTTCTACTGTCTATAAATGTAAAAATGAAAAATTAGTCACAAAACAAAATTTGAAATCAACGTAATTATAACATTTTTTTTCACTTGCCTGGTTATTTTATAAAAATACATAAATAATACTTTTTTCTTGAGATAATCTGGACAAAAAAGTATTTTTTATAGAATGATCAGAATTATCAAATGGAATATTTTTGTGTGGCCCTGTAAATTATTAACAAATATGCTTTGAACCACAAATTATACAGATATGTACGTATATTTCAATATACAATTCACAGATGCATATCAATTTTCTTATGTTCGAAAAAGTATAGCGTCATTAAAATGCTCTTGAAACTATTTTTTACTTACCCATCATACGTAGTATAGGGTAAGTCTTGCAATCGTTTTGAATATCGAAAAATTTTTTTTGACGGATTTACACGTTTTAGATAGTGGAGATTCCGAAAAACATATTTTTAGAAAAAAATTTCTGCCGTCCGTCTGTCTGTCTGTCTGTCTGTCTGTAAACGCTCTATCTCCCGAACAAATTGATATAGAGACTTGAAATTTTGTATGTGGTTAGTATGTAAGAGTGTGACGAACCCTATTTAATATCAGCAACCTCGATTATCCGGAACTATTTTTTTCGGACTCTCGAAAAATTCGTTCTGATGAAAGGTTTATAAAAATTTTCAAATTTTTTTGTTATAAGTAATGGACGTAAAAGGCAATAAAATAACACACATTTTGCATATAGAACAAAGTCGATCGGATTATTAGTTGCAGAGATATTTGTAATCTTGTTTTCCACATTCTTCGATTTTTCATGACCCTGTATTTCATTCAAATTTCAATTCAGAGGTATATTTTAATTGGAAATGAGACGCTTAATCCGACGCAGTTAATTGTTAGTTAATAGAGTTATTATTTTTGAAGTTATAAGGATGTTTCTTTTACGCAGTTCGGTACTACTTGAGTAGTTTGGCGTTTTATATAATTTGTCGATATCGGTAATCAGCAGTTCTTTAATATAGCATTACTATGTATATTAACACTATTTAAATTTTGTTTATGAATTGCAATGCATTGTATAAATAGTTTTCACATGTTTTATTTTCATATACATATCCATGATGGGTAAGTATTACGGTGGCCCCCAACGACTAGTTCTCATTGACCGTAATATTGTTGGTTGTCCTTGCAATCGAAGCATACATCCGATTTTCGAAAAATTTGAAATGGTTCGGCAACAATTATCAAACTATTATATATTTTAAATTTCAAAAGATTATGTTGGATAGTTTTCCTCTAGTTATATGCAGACAAACAGGCAGAAAAATGAACATACAAATAGGCGGACGGACGGGGATAAATGACGACTACAGGTGGTGCTACGTATTTACTTAATTACGAACGCGCCGAAAAATAATTAAACTTCAAAATATATTAAAGGATAACATAATGAAAAATTAGCTTTCAAACAAAAATAAAATAATGATGGAGCTAGTGAAATAATATTTTTTTTTTCGTAAAACCGTATTTAAAAAAATAAATAAACTCTTTAACTACATGCTATTAAAAAGAAAAAATGAAAAGAATAAAATTGCTATTTAATTTACAAGAACAGCATAGACCGAGAACAGAATAGAACAGCAAAAGTCATGTCTCTTTGAAATTTACTATGACATTATGCTTAAATTACAGGAAAATTTCAACTCCAAGGAAAATATCATTTCTCTTTGACATATTAAAATGCTGATCAGCAAATTATGTAACATTGGATTCGCGTTTGAGACTATTCGTAGTCGAAATAACGTAAATATCCTTATAAATTGTATGAGTGATATTCTAATGAACCTCTCGATAAGACAGTTTTATTCATAACATTCGGTTTTATTTTCATCTTGTCAAATACATTTCTCCCAAATGGCTCTTTGTTGTTCGAAGAATTCATTGTATTATTTATTCAAAGGAATGGAAATCTCCGAGCAAAGCAGTTTTAATAAAGGATCTGAATCTTCAAAGAAAAATTTGCAAGATGATGATTATAAACGCAAGATATTCAAACGCAAGATCAAACTGGTTTCCTATATGATATCTGTATGCTTCAAAAATAGTACGTACTATTATTATCTCGTCATGTTTGCTATTATAATCATTCTACGAAATTTAACATTCATTTTTTGATGAAAAAAAATTGGAGTCAATTTTTTTATGTTTATCAATTGATCTGTGTATTGAAGTTAAATGGAAATGCCCATTTTTTTACAAGGTTTATATTTTTGAAGGCGTTTTTTTGAAATGCAGCTTAAATAATAGCCTGAAGCATAAATATGATAAAGTTTGTCTGTATTTATACTGCCTATAAATGTAAAATTTACCAATAGTTCTCAAAACAGAAATGCGGGATGTAATCGATGTAATTATTCCAGTTTTTTGTCACTTACCTGGTTATTTTATAATAATATATAAATACTGTTTTTTTCTTGAGATAATCTTGAGAAAAAAGAATTTTTAATTGAATGATCTGCATTATCTAATGGAATATGTTTGTGCAGCCCTGTAAATTATTAACAAATATGCTTTGCAAGATAGATTATACAGAATGTATATTTCAGTGTATAATTCACAGATGCATATCAATTTTCTTATCTTCGAAAGAGTATAAGAACATTAAAATGCCGTTGAAAATATTTTTTTTTCCATTGACTGTAATAATCTTGGTTGCCCTTGAAATCAAATTAAACATCCGATTTTATATAAAATTTGGAATGACTCGAAAAAACTATGCAACGATTATATATTTTAAATTTCAAACAATTCGGTTGGGTATTTGTTCTCTGTTATATGCGGAAAGACGAAAAGGCGGACGGACGGGTCAAACGACGACTATAGGTGCTATGTATTAACTTAATTTCCGAACGCAGCGAAAAAAAATATTTTTTGAAAATATATTAATGCATAACAGAATCTGAAATTCTTTTTCAAATAAAAATAAAATAATAATTATTATTATTATTATTATTTTTGCAAAACCATATTTAGTAAATAAGTAAACGAATAAATAAATTATTTAAAAATGCTATTAAGGGGAAAAACGAAAAAAATAGAATAGCTATTCAATATACAACGTTTTTCTGTAAGGTATCTGGATGTCTAAAAAATACTACATAATATTATTAGCTCGTCAATTTTGCTATAATATTCATTCTACGAAATGTAACATTCACTTTTTTTGAAAAAAATTAGGAGTCAATTAACTCAGTATATTAATCGCTATGTGTTTTGAAGTTAAATGGAAATGTCATTTTTTTACAAGGTTTGTTATATTTTGAAGCCTTTTTTCAAATACAGCTTAAGTAAACACCTGCAGCATAGGTATGATAATAATTGCCTGTATTTATACTGTCTATAAATGTAAAATTGACCAATAGTTCTCTAAAGAGAAATACGAGATCGATGTAATTATTCTAGTTTTTTGTCACTTACCTGGTTATTTTATAACAAGACATAAATACTGTTTTTTTCTTGAGATAATCTTGAGAAAAAAGCATTTTTAATTGATTGGTCAGCATTATCTAATGGAATACGTTTGTGTGGCCCTGTAAATTATTATCAAATATGCTTTGCACTGCAGAGTATACAAAATGTATATTTCAATATATAAATCACTGATGCATATTAATTTTCGTATGTTTGAAAGAATACAACATCATTAAAATGCCCTTGAAAGTACTTTTTCTCATTGACCGTAATACTCTTGTTCGTCCTTGTAATCAAATTATACATCCGATTTTCACAAAATTTAAAATGAACTGTGCAAAAATCATATATTTTAAATTTTAAACGATTCAGTTGAGTAGTTTTTCTCTTTTATTAGCGGACAGATGGACGGAGACAGTCACAGCGAATTGGCGGATAGACAGGCTGAACGACGCTATAGGTGCTACGTATTTACCTAATTACTAACATACAAAAAAACAATTAAACTTCGAAATATATTGATGCTAAACAACATCTAAATTAGCTTTCAAACAAAAATAACAAGAAAAGTTTTTTTCCTTCTTTTTAGCCAAATTATATTTTAAAAAACATAAATAAATAAATTCTTTTAAAAAATGCTATTAAGAGGTAAAAACGAAAAAAAATAGAATTGCTATTCAATATACAAGAATGTAGAATGGAACTGCAAAGTACATTTATCTTTGAATTGCACTGTGACATTGTAGTTAAATTGCAGGCAAATTTCAACTCCAAGCAATAATTTTTCTTTGGTGTATTAAAATGCAGATCAGCAAATTTATTATGTATAGTTGGATTTGCGTTTGAGATTGTTCGTAGTAGAAATAATTTACGTTCTTATAAATTGCTTCAGTGATGTTCTAATGAACCACTCGATTAGGAAATTTTATTCATAACATTCGGTTTTATTTGAATCGTGTCACTTTACCTTTCTCCTTAATAACTCATTATTGTTCGAAAAATGCATTGTATAATTCATTCAAAGGAATGGAAATCTCCGAAAACTGCAGTTTTAATAAAGGTTCTGAAACTTCAAAGAAAATTTTGCGAGATGGTGATTAGGAATGCGACATTGAAACGGAAGATTAAACTACTTTTCTATAAGATATATCAATGTCTCGAAAACAGTATGTAATATTATTACCTGATCATTTTTGCTGTAATAATCATTCGGCGAAATGTAAAATTTATTTTTCGATGCAGAAAAATTAGGGATTAATTAAGTATGTATATCAATCAGTTTGTGTTTTGAAGTTAAATAAAAATGTTACTTTGTTAGGAGGGTTGATATTATTAAAGATTTTTTTCAAAGAGAGCTTAATTAAACGCCTATATCATAAACATGATAAATGTTTTTGTAGTTACACTCGTTATAAATATAAAATTGAACATCATGTCATTCAAAAATTAGAAATCAACATAATTATTCCAGTTTCTCATAATGCTTATTTTATTACATACATAGATGCATGTCAATTTTATTATTTTCAAAAGAGTGTAACATCATTAAAATGCACTTCAAACAACTTTTTCAACTGCAAGGAAATCATAATTGTTCGTTGACGTATTAAAATGCAGATAAGCAAATTTATTGTGTCTCTTTAGATTTGCGTTTGAAAATATCCGTAGTAGAAATAACGTACCTTCTAATAAATTGCATCAGTGGTGTTCTAATGAACCTCTCGATTATACAGTTTTATTCATACCATTCTGTTTTATTTTCATCGAGTCACTCACATTTCTCCTGAATGGCTCATAATTTTTCGAAGAATTCATTGTATTATTCATTCAAAGAAATGGAAATATCCGAGCAATAACTAAAGAATCTGAAAATTTCAAAGAAACGTTTTCGAGATGATGATTATGAATGTGATATTGAAATGGAAGATCAAACTAATTTTCTGTAAGGTATCTGGATGCCTCGAAAATAGAACGCGTTATTATCTTGTCATTTGTACTACAATTTTTATTTTGCGAAAGTTAAAATTCAGTTTTTGGTGAAGAAAAATTAAGGGTAAATTTATTATGTATATCGATCGCTGTGTGTTTGAAGTTAAGTAGAAATTTTATTTTTTTATGAGGATTGTGATTCTTTGAAAGCGTTTTTTTCAAGCAGACCCTAATTAAACGCTTGTAGCATAATTGTGATAAAGCTTTTCTGTAATTATACTGTCAATAAATATAAAATTGCCCGATAGTTAATTTAACAGAAATTCGAGATTAACACAATTATTCAATTTTTTGTCCTTATTTTTTTGTTTTTTATAAAAATACGTAAATAATATTTTTATTGGAATAATATAGAAAAAAAGCTTTTATAATAATAGAATGATCATAAACTGTGTTAGTCAAAAATCTCTCTAACTCGGAAAGAATTTTAAGTCCCTGTAAATCTATATATAGAGAGTAAAATTTGTCAAAGACAAAATATAGTCTACTTCTAAAATTTTTTTCGTCGCTGATCAATCTCGGCTTAGACTGATTTTGCTGTACATTAAAGGGCAAAAAAAAGGGGATGTGACCTACAGACTGTGATATTTTGTGGATCGTACAGCAAGGCTTTCATTTTTTATATAGGAGACATTATCAATTACAACAAACTTAATAGACAAAAATAAAAATAATTTTTACAATCCTTTTCACATTTTATGGGAACCCATGTTTCCGATCAACAACTCATTTATCTTTAAAACCTTATGAAGAGTGCTTCATCCATTCTTTAACCCAAGAAACTACAATTTAAGAAACCCTTATTACCAAAAGTTTAAGTAATTGCGAAACAAGTAAGGCATCTTATGTACGCGTATTTAACCATCTCCAACAAATGGAAGTCTAGAAGATTTCAGTGCAAAAGAAACATTTTAGTTGAATTCGAATATATATACAACATAAAATCATGATCATAGTAATCTGTGCATGGCTTGTGTTACTCCAAGAGCTTATTTTGATTAATTCTTTTATTAGATCATTCTGAAAAATTGCAAAATATGTTTCTAAAAACGACCATGCTTAAGAAGAGTTAAAATCACTATTTTGTTAACCATACATCAATTCTATACTTTTTCTAAACGCATAGAACGGCGAGAAATATGTCCTACTATAACTTGTATTACGATAAGTGTTACGACCCTTGCTAACAAGGGTTAGGCTGGAATACAGATGGATATTTCGCTGATAGCCAAAACGAGATTGACCAATAGAAACTAGAAATTTAGCGAATTTTTCATTGCTTGCAAAAATTCAACTTTCTGAGTGCTTCATCATGTTTCCAAGGTTCGCACACTCCTTGGAATTTCCAAGGACTCTGACATCACTATTAAAAATAAGAAAATTTACATTTAATTTTTAAACCACAACTTTCATAATCCCCACCTTCATTCACAAATTTTACGATACTTTTCTGCAGTGAAACACTTCGGAAATATTCTTAAAATTCAGTGGTAGAACTGTGCGAACCCTGTGTTTCGCCAAAAGCGCAAAATCTATCTGCATACCAGCCTTAATTTTGTACTTAGTTACTGTAATTTTGTACACGCTTCAGATTTATAATGTCACATACTATTAGTGTCATATTTAAGATGATAATAGGATATAAAAATTTTGCATTTTAAGCACTGTAATAAAGTTTTTTTACACATAAAACACCCTTTTTTACTGATTCAGAAACACTCTACAATTTTGTAATTGATTTTTCATTTACACCATGTTCGGGATGGCAACCTCACCTCGGCAGTTTGCGGTTTTGTTCCGCTCTTAGCAGTACCATCAGACCTTGCATATCCACTTTACTTTTAACACACCACATTCATTAATGTAGCCTTCAACGTTCATGGGTAATGACAGGTTTTCATGGAAATTTACGGGTAACGACAGGCTTTTAGTGTGCACAGCGTAAAATCTGGCACGCTACTCTATATGAGGACCCCAAGAAGCCAAGGAGTATAAGTGACAAAATTGAAAAAATTGAGTTAAGTGCACAGGGTATCTGGAAATATGCTTTTTTCATTTCAGGTAAAGAAATACAGGTCATTTTCATATTATTTGGGGAGTTATAGAGATAAACCACTTTTTTCGAAAAACAAACAATATTGATTAATTATACATTTAAAGAAAATTGTACTCTATTTTTTAACAGTTACTGAAATGAGAGTTCTGAGATTAAAATGCAACAAGCAGATGTTTCCTATTTCAATTTAGTCAATTGTTATTGATGTTCCAATTTAACATCAATTATCTTTAAATTCAATTTACTCCAAATCGACATTTTGTCACTTGTACCCCTTAGTTTCTGGGCTCCTCATATAAAACTGTAATGATATAGGCGTAATGTCATATTCACACTCCTATAGCATAAGCTCAAGTCCAACTTTTACTATGAAACTAAATGCTTACATTCTGTATTCTTCAGGGAATCAATTAGTTTATGATTTTAATACCGATAACAAAGCCATATTCTACGAGTAAATTCAGAGATTTGCGCTTGATACTTTTTTACATTCTTGAAAATTTTTTACAAAAAAATTATTTTCAACAAAGTGTTTTTCTCTTGCACGCTTTATTAATACTTCTTGATAGAAATGATAACTTACCTAACTTTCATTAAGAAAATCCACTCGACTCTGTTAATAGCTAAACGACATAAAATTTTCAAAATTTTGAAAACCTGGCATTTTTATGAAAGATAAAATTCTACGAATATGTAACGTATATCAAATTATTGACAAATATTTCCCTATATTTGCTACGAAATCCCATGCTATGAATTTATCAGAGAAATGCATAAGGAGGTGGGATTTAACATCTTCACTCGGGATTTCAACAGGATTTTCCTGTGGTATTCAAACATTGAAGTTGAAAGTGAAAACTTATTACAGGGAGGTTTATGACTTTTGAATCTGAAAAAATGCGTAAAATTTAAATGTATATGCAGCCATCTCGAAAATAAAAGAATCATGTTGAATAATGTAAGTATGTGAAATTCATAAAATATATTATCTCTTGAGAAAAGAAAGTGGAATTTGTGTGATTTTTCTAAAGGTTTTTTTTTTTTTTTTTTTTTTTTTTTTTTTTTTTTTTTTTTTAAAGCCGATGACATTCTTTTACGGCTGTTACTTCAGAATAACTCAAAAATGATGTTTAAAATCTAAAATATGTCTCAAATAGAATTTTCGATAAATATATTCATTCTTCTGATTTAAATATTATTCAATACTTGAAGAAGATGCTTTGTACGAGAGAGAAATATGATACTTTAACCCTTTCGGCGCACTACTCTTTAAAGTTGGAATTTAAAGAAAAAAAAATAGGCAATCTATTTAGGCCTAGATGAGTACACAGGTATTGTTTTGTAAAGATTCCATTAACCATTTCAATTATACAGCTGTTGCAGAAGTGGTAACCTCCCATAAGTAAAGCATTGATAAGCGCAGTGAGAAGAGCATTGCTGTGAAGCGCGTGTTACAGTAAAACATTTTACCTATTATTTAAAAACAGTAGAGTTTGATCTTTGTGGTGCTGCTACCTAGAACTCATAAGAAAGATTTAAAGCAGCCATTAGAGTAGTTTTTGATATATTCACAGAGTTTTTGTGTCTCTAAACAGGGGGAACTTTAGGTGATGCCGACCCGGCAACACTGCGCGTTAAGGGGTTAAGAGTGTACGGGACACATTTTAAAATAATTTTTATTGATTGAATTTTTTTGTGATGGTTAACCATGTCATTTTTAAGCAAAATCACATTATAAAACTTCTCTTGATTTGTCTAAAAATTTTTTAATTTAGAATTTATTTAAAAAATGGGGTAATTTAAATTGTTATACATCAAAATGTTATTTGTCGAATTTCATTTTTTTTTTTACAATTAAATATACAGAAATATCCAAATTTGAATTTTGATTCAGCATTAAAAAAATTATTTATCAAAAATAAAAATAAAATTATTTAAAGTAATAATTTGAAAAAAAAAATGTAACATTTATAAAAATTTCATATTTTCAAAAATATTTTTTTTTTTCAAATTTCCTGTATTAAAATTAAAGTATAATAGTCATAAAAGATAAGTTTCAAGTTTGAAGCATTTACCTTCAACGGTTCTTGAGTTATAACAATTTAAACCCGCGAAATCTATCCTAAAAAAAACGCATTTCCAAAAGAAGTCATTTCATGTCAACCATTGCTTAAAAGATAGATTTTGCAAACAAACCAAAACGAAAAAAAATAATATTTCCTATTCTAATTAAGATAGAAACATGATTAAAACGTCATTTCGAGCATAAAAAAACAGAGAAATATTTAATGGAATAAAACATTTTTAGGAAATTTGTTTGTGTCCCGAACCACCTTAAATAAAAAATCTGTAATCAGATGTAAACTTACTCTAATACCGTATTTACTCGTGTATAAGGCACACGCGTGTATAAGGCGGTGAGTGACGGTAAAGAGAATTACTAATTAGCGTTTAGATAATTTCACTAGCTCTGTTGTATAAAAAACTGCAAGGAGTGAAATAAATATGCAGTAATACTTCAATTAAGTAACATTTTCCGAGTTTTAATATCTTCTTTGAATAATTTCTTGTTTCATATGTATATCGTTTGACTGCATCCAACAGTAAAAAAATATTCCGTGTATAAGGCGCAACTAGGAGTTGTGCTCACTAATTTTTTGAAAAAAAAGTGCGCCTTATACACGAGTAGATACGGTATGTATATTTACAAAAAAATTATCCGTACACCATACAAAAAAAGTAAATCTACAAAAGTAGATTTTTTTTAAAGCGACAAAAGTCTGTAAATTTATATAAAAAAAAAAATAAATTACAGTAACAAAGATGATAATTTTTTTAACTAAAGACATGGAAATTCCTCTAGGGAATTGAATGAAAGATAACGAAAATGTGTATAAAATAATGACCGAGAAACTCAATCGAATGTATTAACCAAGAACTGTGTAAAGTGAAAGAGATTTTTGCTTTTTTATCTGTATTTTTACAGAAATTTTAAGCAGTGTAAAAGTGATAAGCACTAAAAAACAGGTTCTAGTGTTCTTAAAATCTTCTTGATTTATATCTGGACTTAAATATACGATTTTCCGATGCGTAGTTTGAATCACAACTACAAAATAAAAGGAACTACTTTTATATACCCCCCCCAAATCGTAAATTTGGCGACTTTTTTTTCTCGCCAAGCAAAATACCCATTAAGTTAAATTAAGTTAAATACAAAAAATAAAATTAATTAAAATTAAGTTAAATACATTAGTTAAAAATACATTAATTAAAAATAATAAATTAATTAAAAATACATTAATTAAAATTAAGTTAAATACAAAAAAGGAATACCTAAAAAATACAATGAATACATAAAAAATACAAATGAAGGAATGAAGCTGAGTAACAGCAAACCTAAAAGGTCCGTAGGAAAAGTGCGTAGGGAGTGCCAGATTTGGCGCGTAATTTTTGGCGGGGTATATCAAAGTAGCACCAAATAAAATATTATATTCAGTTTAATACTCATGAAAATGGGACTTTAAGGATTTAAAATGTATACAGGGTGAAACCAATGTCTGTATATTTTGAACTGCCATTTCCTCTTCGTTCATTACTGACTAGATATATATAAGGTGGTCTGGTGTAATAACGCCAGGCGGGGTAATAACGCCAAGTGCTAATATTTTGCATAATTATGAACTAATCCGGTAAATGACACCCATGTGCTCTGCGCAGAAGGGTTTTAAATCATATAAATCGCAAAAAACAGCTTAAAGTTCATTTGTTCCATTTGTAGGTCTTATTGCTTCTACAAGCAACTAAAATTTACACTTGATCTAAAATTTGCGAGATAAGTTTTGTGATATGAAGAGTATTTTTTTTATCCGGAAATACTTTGTTTATTACATAAATTTGTAGTGCATTTCATGTACTTTCAAAATGTTGTAGAAAATTTCGGATATCTTCTCGAGATAATTTGTAGTTTAAAATGTACTGCTCATTAACTATACCGGGGTAATAACGCCAATCCTTGGCATTAATACCCCTCTTGATTCCCAACAGTGGCCGAACTACATCATAAATACTGATTCAAATAAACACAGTTAAAACCGTGCAATGTTTCGAATAATTCTATTTAAACGGTCCTTTTTAAGCAAAAAGAAGCTCACGGTCTGATATTCTTTTGCCTCCTCCCCACACACACTACACCTTTATTTTTCTTACACTTTCACAAAAAAAAATGAACATTTTCAATAGCTCAAAATGCAATTTGTCAATTTCTAAGTTTGTAGAGTTTGTATTTTTATAATTGGGCAATCAATCTACATGCAATTATTCCATCTTATTTCATAGTTTTGTTTGCATGGCGTTATTACCCATGTAGGTGGGTAAAAACGCCAAATAGTATTGGTCAAGAAATCAAGCTATAACATTTTATGAATACATATCTGTTAAATTATTTTATTTATATAGATAGTCAATGCGTTGCTGTATCAAATCATATATTTTTTTGAAAAATACAAACTAAAACTGAGCCGTGAAAATTGGTAGAACCTTAACGTGGCGTTATTACCCCAAGGTACCTTACATATATATTTTTAATCTCCGATGTTTTATTCATTTATGAAACTTTGCTTTCCGTTAATTTTTTCTTTCTTAAAGCGTGACATAATATTTTCTTATTTGTATATAATTTTTTATTTTCTGCGTTTTTTTAGCTTAAACATAACAGTAGGTAAATATGTGTTCATTATAACATCGTCTATTGTAATAACGTTACGTTTTAAATTGCACTTAAAATATATATCTCAAAATTTTAAATAAAGTATTCCGATTGAAAATTTTACAGTTATAATTTCCCAGGTACAGGGTGTCTCAGAAGTCTGTGTGCAAACTTAGAGATGAAGTAGAGAGCATCATCAAAACCATAATTATGGGCGGAAATTCATAGATGATCGACTGAGCGCGATACACAGAAAACAACCCACACTGGAGCCGACCACGAAAGACATAACAACGCTTTACTATAATTGTGTAGACGTGCATTGAAGAGGACATTTTAGTGGGGTTAAAATTATATATATATATATATATATATATATAATTTTTAATTTTATGACCATTCCTTAATAAACTATAATTTATATGAAATTTTTTTTAAATGTCTTTTTAGATGGACAACAAAAAATGTGTAAATTTAAATACTTTTTTTTAATTACGTTAATCTTAAAGTTAGTCACTCCTTTTGTTAGTACAGATTTTCATGAGAGAAAATTAATATGAATAATATATGTATAAATTATATGAAGAGTTAAAAATTCTATAAAAAATTCTAAGGAAAAAAGGAAAAAAAATGCTCACTATAAAAATTTGAGTTACACATTTTTTAACAAGAGTAAAATATTTCGTTATTCTTAAAAAAAAAATACATATATTTTTAAATTTATTTAAAAACAAAAATCTTCTTTCCTAATACCTCAGATAAAAATACTTTTCTAATAAAACTGAATTATGACAGAAAAAAAAAAGAAAAACTTAGTTAATCGTTCAAATATCTTGAAATATAGCAAAAAACCCTTTCTCCACACTTTTAATTTTCTCTAAGGTAATACGAGCTTTAAAATGTCACATGAATTTCTCTTTGACATTTAAGTATGCTACAGTATCTCGTGTGCTGCAAAGAGATACGAATCCTGATGTAACATAATGGGCAAAATATTAAAAAAAAATAATGTACTTTCTTGTTAAATGTAAATTTTAAATTTAGTTTACATATGTAACAGACATATTTAATTGTAATTTGCAAAATGTTGCAGAAAAGGGATAACACATTGACATAAAAAAGTATGTGGATGATAATAAGCTTTGTTTGTAAATAGTTAAACTGTATGGATATAAAACCGTTGTAACACAATTTAAGATTACCACACTCAAATTTTTTTCTATACAGTCAAAGGAAAAAAAATCTTGACACTTGTGATTTTAGACGTTTCGTTGAATATCTAAAAATATACATGAAAAATAACTACGAAACTCCAGATGTATAGACAAAATAATACAGAACACATATTTTCCAGGAGATTTTTTTCTAAAATCAAATAGGGGACCGTCAACAAATTGAAAAAAAAAAATTAATATCTTTTGAATAACTCTGTCAAAACTAATGCCGTAAAAATGTTCAAGCTGCAGATTATGATTAAGTGGCTTATGGTAATAAACTGTGTTCGTTTTTATGTGGATCTATTTTAACAATTTAAGTAATTATTAGGTCATGATTATTGAATATGCACCAAAAGCAAGTGCTTTTCTTAGAAAATTTTGAGAGTCCGAAATTGAAAAACAGACACCCTGAATTAATTCCATTCGAAAATTCTAATTTTTTTTCAAATTATCATAAAATTATTAAAAAGTGTTTCTTTAGAAATATTTTTATAACAAATTAATTTTTCATTCAATTTCAATCACATGATCTCAATTTCTCCATTTGACCAATAAACCAAATTCGTAAATTTATCGGGCAGTGCTATTATTTAACTAATCAAAATCAAGAAAATCCAATAATATATTTGTAGCAGGGATCACAAATATCATATTTTCGAAAATATATAAAACATCGAATATTTTGTTATCTATCCGATATTTTCAAAAAAAGTCAATTTACTGATGACTAAATATATATAAATTATATATAATGAATTACTTGAAATGAAATTATATAAATTGATATAAATTGATTATATATAATGATATAATGATTAAATATATGATATAAATTAAAAATCATTATTCAAATTGTTTTTTTTTTTTTTTTTTTTTTTTTTTTTTTCAAAAGTGTAATAAAATTCAAGGTCAACTAATTGAAAACAGACGCAATTTGCTTTACAAACTCATAATAAACAACATATGAGATTCTTTTTTTTTTTCTAACAATTGACCAGGCCCCTAGCTGCCTAGTTATTTCGGCTTAACGGGTTAGATACCTGGTATCGGGACGGGTGACCGCTTAATTGCCGCGTAGCGGCAATAAACCTTTTCATGCCATCATTTCTTCTGTACTTGCTTCTCGTTTGAGCATACTTTGTTTCGCCTGTTATTTAATTTTACATCCTGTTGTTTGACCTGCAAATGGCTACTCATGTTGGTCTCGTAATTTAGAAGCAAGGAAGCTCCAGAGGTATAATTCACAGGTAACTTGGAGGACTTTGCACCCACGGCGGATTTTACATGCACCAGGCGCCATTAGCCTACATGATGGAATTTTAGCCGGCAAAATGGCGAACCACTAAGACAAGTACACGAGTCGGTTATTTAGGTTAAGTGCTTTGTTGGTAATCTTTGTGTTTTATTACACAATGGGTTAACTATGTGGTTTTTTCTGCACACCAAGTACTCATCATACCAGACGAAATGAGACTGGGCGTTTTTGAGCATAAATGGTGAACTTAGCTGAAAGTGTGGGCAAATTAAAGGGAATTTAAAAGAACAGAGTGTGACCGAAAAGCTAAGTCGTACCGCAGAAGAAAAAATTTTGCGCCGAAAAGCAAGACAGGCGAGATCATTGCAAAGGGAGACCAGAGACAGCCTTTCTACCGTGCCCCACCGAATAAAAGTGGCTCCGTGATTTGCCCCATTAGAGCGGGTCCGGTATCTCGTGCGGAAAGTGTCCTATTGCACTTAGTAAAGAGGTGGTCTATCAAAAATAAATAAATATAAAAATGCTAAATAATACAAAATAAAAAAAAGTAAATGTAAAAAATAAAATAAAATAAAATAAAATAAAAAAATCCGCGAGATTCCTTATCCAATTGCGAGGAAATTTTATATTTTATACAACAAAATTTATATAAAATAATTTGTTTTTATGAAAATTTTTGAATGCAAATATAAGCTTGTATACTGATCCATTACCTAACCTTTGCGCAGTTTAAGAAAGCCAGTACCAGAATAGATTCTAATGAAACTCTAAATAATTTCTCTAACTTAGACAGTCTATCTTTTAAACACTGTTTTTAAGTAAAGATTGTCCGATATAATTACTGATTTTATATTCAACATTTAAAATTCAGCTCAAAATGGAAACATTGGCAAAACATTTTAGATGGGAAAACAGTGGTGGCTGTGGTGGTGTAGGATCAGGAAATGAAATCGCAAAGCAAAAGTTTTATCTAGAGAATGAAAAAAATATCACTTAAAAAGTTAAATGTGCTCCATTTGACTGTAAATATCAAAAATATTATGCGCAATAATATCAAAAATATCATACGCAATATTTTGAAAATAAGTATCAAATATATAAAAATATAAAAAATATTGAACTTCAGGATAATTTGAAAATAAATCTCGGATATATATCATGATATATATCACCCAACCCTGTAGTATAATAATTTGAGTAATATTAGGGAGTTTCTGGGTATGTTTAAATTAAGAACGTTTTCTTTAACGAAAGAAGGCGCTGTAATGTCGCTGTACTTTCCATAGCTTTAGTACACTGCTCAAAACAATTAAAGGATATTTGAAGTTTTATATAAAATAAAGATATAAAAGAAATTTTTTTTTGCCGAAAATAGAAGAAGAGAATCACAAATGCAAATTTTTCTGGTTTTTAAACTGTGGAGTATGCAAATTTTGACTTCGACGTTAAAAACGTCGCTTCAGCGGTAGCGAATGAAATTTGACTTTCAACTGGATAAAAGAGAATGAAGACAAGGATGATCGGCATTCAGTGATTGCTTTGTTTCGATGAGTACGATGTCTCAGCGAAGTCATTTGACAGATTCAGAAGCTTGGAGAATTGTTGGTAGGTTAGAAGGGGGACAAACTCAAGCCGAAGTAGCGCAAGCCATTGGAGTGTCACAAAGTGTCATTTCCAAGACCTGGAACCGCAGGCCGAAGACCAGGGCAAGGTCGTAGACGGGCAACAACGCCCAATGAAGATCGGTATTTATCATTAACAGCTCGGAGACACCGAAACATGAACGCTACTCTTCTCCAACAATACCTTCGCTCGGCTACAGGCACCAGGATTTCAACTCAGACTGTCCGAAACCGGCTCCATGCTGTAGGTCTGTATGCTCGCCGACCGACGGTTTGTGTTAGATTAACATCAAGGCATCGTCGCGACCGCAGGGAGTGGGCAACCGAGCATGTCAACTGGAGGAGAAACGAATGGAGCAATATTCTGTTTTCTGACGAGACCCGTTTTTCTGTGCATCCGGATAATTGGCGTATTTTCATCTGGAGGGACTGTGGCAGTAGGAATAATCCTGCGTTCATGCATGAAAGTGTCAGATTTGGCGGTGGAGGAGTGTTAGTGTATGGTGGCATCTACATTGACGGGGGCACTGACCTCTACATCATTCGAGATGGAGCTCTGGCTGGTCGCCGATATAGGGATGAGATCCTCAGATCTATTGTAGTCCCTAACGCTGCAGCAATCGGAGATAACTTCATTTTAATGGACGATAACTGCAGGCCACATCGTGCAAACCTGGTGGGGGATTTCCTTTTCGAGGAAGGAATCGTTCGAATGGAATGGCCAGCGTGTTCTCCAGACATGAATCCAATCGAGCACGTTTGGGAAGCTCTAGGAAGACGAGTTTCTGGCCGCCAACAACCCCCCACAAACTCACCAAGAACTGGAAAGAGCTCTTCTGGAAGAGTGGGACTGAATACCCCAACTCGTCATTAATAGCCTCATTGAGTCCATGCCTCAAAGGTGTTCAACGTTGCTGGCAGCCCGTGGAAACCATACCCCCTACTGAAAATGATTTTCTTTGAAGAAAACACCTTTTCTTATTCTTTTTTCCTCATATGCACAAATTGTGTTTTTTTTTTCCTTTTGTACACAAATGCGCAATAAAATGCATTTTTTTCTGCCAAACATGTGTAATTTATTCTCATATAACCTACTATGTCTGTCGACCATGTATCAATCAGCTAAAAAGTTTCCCAGATACAAAATCCACCTAAAACTGCAATATCCTTTAATTGTTTTGAGCAGTGTACTTAACCGGTTCTTGTTTATGGATATTGAAAATAGTTATTTAATGATTAGAAACTTTCTATACGTTGATTTTTCTTTATCACAACTTAGCTCCCTGTTTTTCAAAATAGTATGGTTCATGGTTTACTAGGTGAAATAACCCTTGTAATGCTGACTTTCCTTACTGAGTTTATCATGCGTCTGCACTTATACCTGTTTTCTGAAGAAGATGATGATAGTTTCGTTTCTCCAAATGTGACAGTATATTTGGCTCTAGGTAAAGGTGGATGAATGTGTAATTTGATTTCTGTCGTAAATCGAAGTAGCACGTTGAATGTCTGCTTGTGTAATAAGTACCTCCCCCCCAATAAAAAAATAAAATAGATGATGTTATTTCAATTGAAACAATTAAAAATTTGTAATTCCGATTAAAAAAAAAAAAAAAAAGTTTGTGTTTTGACCAATATTTTGTTAAAGAAGATTTAATCTTTGATTCTGCATTAAGGATCGATATTTTAGGGGTTTTTAAAAATTATCATTTTACCAACTATACACGTTACACAAGCATGTAAAATTGTTCTTTAATAATACATTTTTATTTATTTACATACAGTCTATGGCGTTTCTGATGTGATTTTATATTCCCAATAAAAATTGTTAAAAGCCTTCCTCTGTGAAGTAAAAATGGGTGAAAATCACGCACCAATTTTAGCAGAATAAAAGCTTTTATGAAATATAAAAATGCTAATAATAACTTCTGACTATTGTTTTATTATTTTGTATTCTTTCTCACTATTGGTAAATAGTTAAAAAATCCCTGTCGGCTTGGCCAATAGGCGGAAGTAGATCTCGAAGAGTGCCAACTTAACAAAAAAAAAAATAAACTATGACTAGAGATATACCCAGTTTAACAACTTTATTTGGCCGCATTTGAAATATTTCTAATTTTATTTTTCTTTAAGAACTGATTTTATCAGAACCATCCTAAGCGAAAATCGGCTCAAACGTCCATTTTGACAACATATTTTGTAATATATTCTGACTTTATTAAAAAATTGAAAAATGCGGTACATTATATAGCTCTTAAATAATACAAAACTGTGAAATTCAATGCATTTGAGAGCAAAATTGAATTTAAAAATGAGTCATAAAATAACCAATTCGTTATTTGAACACATCCTCAATTCTTTAATCATGACCGCTTCAGGAAATTTTGTGTAAAGTGCCCACTTTGACAGCTTTTTTTTTTTTTAACATATTCAGCCTTTATCAAAAAACTGATTAATACGCCACATTATATAATTCCTAAATAAGAGAACTTGTCAATTGGAAGTGCTTGAGAGAAAAAATGGATTTAATAATGAGTCAGGAAAAAAAAAATAAAAAAAAAAAAAAAAAATAAAATAAAACGAATTTGTTATTAGAATACTTTCTTAATTTTCCAATCAAGATCACTTCGGGAAATTCCCTTTCAAAATATCCTTTTTGACATCCTTTTTTGAAATATATTCTGCCTTTATCAAAAAACTGGCCAATACGTTGCCTTATATAGTTCCTAAATAAGAGGATCTGCCATTTGGATGCGTGTAAAATCAAATTTAAAAATGAGTCAGAATATAAGAAGTTTGAATTTGAGGTTTTTTTCTCCAACTCCAATATTTATTTAATTTATTTTTGTTATAAGAATCAGTCCTATAAAAAACTTGTCACTATATAAGTTGTAGATATTATTGAGTAGATGTAAAATAAATTTAATCGCATTTGATAGCTTAAGAATTGGCGAAGTTATGGATTTTTTTCTTTTTCCACCCCTTTTTTCTTTTGGTTTTTAATTTTTTTCATCTATAAAAATTGGTCCTATCAAAAACTTGTAAAAACAATTCTATTCACTTAGAAAGACACCCCACAGAGGGCACGCCTCTATCTCTCATTCCTGCATTATTCATCGTGTATGTATTAGGCAGTCATAAAAAATACCATCCTCTTAAATAAAGATGTCGTCATCTCTTCGATTTAAAATGTTTTCTCTTTGGAACTGTTTTTGGCCCCTTTCTATGCAAAACTCAAAAATGTTCAAACAAAAAATTTTGAAAAAACCAATCAGGCAAAAAGTATAGATTTATATCTAAATTGAAAGCGGAAGTATTTTCGAGCAATTTACACTAAATCAGTATAAACAGATACAGAAGAAACACGTTTCACTTTGCATCGAAAAGAATTGTTTTGTTAGGCATAAAATAGTGCTTTTTATGTCACAGGTTACATTCAATTAGCAGTCATAATTACAAATTTAGTGCGATTTTTTTCAGGTATGTTAGGAAGATCCGGCGTTTTTTTATTATTCTTCTGTTTACAGAAGGTGTTTATACATATAAAATATTTTTTCATTCCGTAGAAAAGGTGCAACACATAACACAAATAAAATAATGAAATAGTATTATAAGTGTTGTGGATTATTAGTGTGTATTATAAGTGTTCTGAAATAGTTTTACAAGTGTTTGATTTGTATTTAAATTTTTAACTATTCCAAAGTAATAAAAGTGCAAAAAAAAAGAGCGTGAGTGCTAGAGAGAGGTGCCTAGATATTGAAAACTGCCGTTACTAAAAAATAGGTAAAATCGCACAGAATGTATTATCGCTTTGAATCATCGCCTAACTTAGAAAGTAAAATTTCAAACATACCCAAAAAAAGACATTTTTATTTGTAATATCTTGCCGTTAATGAAGACTTTCAATATCTTCCTATTTCCATAAGAATTTGTGAAGTCTCTCGATTTCACGGGAATACTGGTACATCACCTGGTAAAAATAATTCGTCAGCTTCAGTTTCTAATGATAAAAATCATTCACAATATTGAGTATCGGGCATCAATAACTTAATTTTTAAAAGTTTATTATCAAAATAAACTCAATTTTTATCTAATTAAATATAAAATTTTAACGTATAAATTCATGGCTTTAAAGCCAAATCAGAAATAAAGAGTTTAAAAAGCCTTTCGTAATCTTTGCATGTTGCACAATTTATTAAAATTAAACATCCAAATTAATAAAAATGAATTCATCCAGAATGAAATGCTAAATAAAGTTTATAGTGCAGTAATAATTTTGATATTCATTACAAAATATATATTTTTATATATAAATTATACTTTAATGTATTCTAAACAATAAAAGAAATCTCTTAATTAAAAGATATTATCAAAAGAGTTGCGTATGAGACAGATTATTATTAAAATATCGCCCTCTTTTATATAAATACATTGTAGATACCAGTTGCAAAAATAGTTAATTGAGTAAATTCAGGCAAATTACAAAAATTTTAATATTTATATAGCCTGTTTATTCATTTGCTATCTTAATTGCTGACGCAAATTAATTATCTATTTGATAAATTAATTATGCACTAGGCGTAAAAGTAAATTTGCTTAATTGATCAATCATATATCTCAGAAATTCTGTTAATATGTACGTGCTTTGCAAGAGTAATTAAATGATTTTACTTTTGTCATTAATAAAACGTGTGCTATAATAGATATCGTAGCACATTGTTATTAATTTTTTAATCATAAAATTCCGAATGTGAATTCACAAAGGAATAATGAAAAATACATAGTGCAACGTATGAAATATTCACACAACAATAAATATTAAATATTACATTTAAATTTGCACATTTGAAACCTTGTATTCTTCATGATAAATAATTTAACTAAACTTTTTGTTACTGTTCTATTATTCTTTGTTTTATTTTGTTACTATATAAGTAACGTTGTGTATGAACAAATTTAAAGAAAAAGTATATCACAGATTCATAAATATATAAACAATTTATAAATATTATATGCCTTATGATTTTTCTAAAAAAATAATTACGATGTTTTTTTTTTAAATCATTCTTACGATAATCTGAAAATTTTGATTTACAAAATCTTTCACGGGTTTTAGTTTAGTTTAAATCTCAAAGGAACATAAATGACTAAATGAATGTGTTACTAATTTGTTCTTATTAAAAAATAAATAAAATATTTATATTAGGATTAAAATATTTTTTCGAAATAGGGAAATGGCGGTAAGATTTTTCAAATTGTTATAAAAATCACTTTAAGCTTAGGAAAACTAATGTACTATAATGTCGTTTCTAAAAGGCAACTCAACTGTAGATAGTTTGATAGAAAAGTAAAATCATAATTATAAATGGTAACGCTAAATCATTGAAAACAAGATTGAATGAAAATAAAAATTAATATTCAACAATTAGATTCCTTTGTTTTTTACTGTTTAATAATTTCAGCTAGTAAGGATAACTTGCTTAACAATGTAATTATTTAAAAATATTAACTTAAGATTGTTATTATAGTTTAAAAGTTTATTTATACACTGTTAAAAATCTTGCCTAGTCTGAACAAAATTTTGGTGCGCTAAAGTCTCCACTGTAAGATGATGAAAGCTTAAACCAATATTTGGAGCTCCTGTTGGAGCATAATTCCAATAGTTGGAACGAGGTTTAAATTGGAAACTTCAAATGTTAGCACGCGATTTCACCATCTTACGGTGGCAGCTACTGAGCACCGAAATTTGCTTCAAACTAAAGCAAAATTTTTAAGAGTGTAGATGTAAATATTTTTTAGTAAAAAAAAGTCTAATACGTAAAATTTAAATTTAACTGAATGTGAAAAATAACCCTAAATAAGTCTTGATTACGTCCACTAATAACTAAATCGTAATGCTAATAATATATATTCTACATAAAAATATAAGAATTTATATTATAGAAAACATTTTGCTTTTGAGACATTGTATAATAACAAAAACATTTAAAATATATTAAAACATTTTTATTTACATGATTACATGAAATTTAAGTGTATTTTTAAATGTGTAAAAAGTGATTTATTTATAAAGGTTTTGATCTAACCACCTATTTTAATCGCATAATTAGAGATATAGAAAAAAAGTAGGGGAGAAAAGGGAAATCTTCCAACTTTTTGTAATTTTAGTTTTGTATTATATATTTTTATCTTATTTAAAGCCAACAGCATATCATTGTATTTCATAGACCTTTATTTACGAACTGGAACCATTATTTTTCAAAAAGGTCAGCATAGTTTTTAATGGCGACACAGGTCAAAATTCATGCTAGTACCAGCAACAAAAATATGCTAGTTATTGCTATATTTTGCTTTGTCTGCCAGATATCCTTGCTATTATATGCTTTAAATTGCTAGCCAGCATCACATGCTATATAGCTAGCTTACACAGCAATAGCATAGCAAGCTATGTACAAGCATCTTATGCTTATTTGCTGATTAAGCTTTTTCCAAAGCATGCAGAGGTAGGTACCTTAACATGCTATAATATGCTATTTTATGCTTTCCAGCATTATATGCTATGTAGCAAGTTCAGGGAGAAATAGCATGACAAGCTATGTACAAGCATTTTTTGCTTATGTGCTATTTAAGCTATTTCCAAAGCAAGCAGAAGTAGGTACCTGAGTATGCTATAATATACTATTTAATGTTTTCCAGCATAATATGCTATGTAGCAAGTTTGGGGAGAAATAGCATGACAAGCTATGTACAAGCATCTTTTGCTTATTTGCTATTTAAGCTATTTCCAAGCATGCAGTTAGATACCTTAACATTTGTGTCTTTGAAAATTAGAGAAAAAGAAATCGTTCATAAAAATTAAAAATACTGGAGAAGGATTGTTATCACCCCTTAGATTCATGTTTACCTTAAACCACCGATTTAAGATTAATTTTTATCTTATAAAAAAAAAAAAAAAAAAAAAAAAAAAAAAAGAATTTATTTTTATAGCGGATTTATAATAGTAACTCTTCTCCTCTCCTAACGGAAAATTAACTGATCTTTTAACTGATCCTTTTCTTATTGTTGAATTATTTTAACTTAACATGAAAATTATAAATTCATTATTTCTTTAAGGATAGGATGAAAATAAATTTTTGTTTATTGAATTTAAAAAGCTGGGCAAGGAGAAGAATAGCTATGTACCGCCATGTGAATAAAACACTGCCTTTTGAACTCGTTGCTTTAACACACAAACTTAACAAAAAATAATAACAATTAATTTTTATAGGTTCCCCACCCCCTTCATGAAATGGAAGAAAATCATCGTCACTTTCTCATAGTATTTAGTTCTTTTAAGTTATTTCAAAAGTAAAATATTATGTGTTTATTAAAATAAGGGAAAAAATATGTTTTTAAAATTTCAAAACGAAGAGGCTTTAGATCTTCTCTTCAGGCTAATACAACGTAAATTCAAAACTTCCTTCGTCCACCCGAAAATTATTAACTTTCAATTTTGCTAGTGTTAATTAACTTAAGTTATTAAAAAATAATAAATGTGTATTTCAAAATCGGTAAAAAAAAAAAAAAAAAAAAAAAAAAAAAAAAAAAAAAAAATAGTCATTTAAAATTCAATATTCAAGAAGCAATTTTTCATTTAAGAAATATGTTTATAACAATCGATTTAAAAATATGTATAATTGATTCCTCCCCTCTTTCCAATATGCATTATAGTTTTAAAATCCCCATTCTTAAACACTATTTACCTGAAATTTATTCTATCAAAAATACATTTCATAATTATTTATTTCTTGATTTATATTAATGTAATCATATTCTAATTTCTCATTAATTATTTGAAGAAAAAAATTAACAATAAATTAATTTTACTTATTGAAAATTTGAGGAAATAGTTGCATCGATAAATTCATTCTTAACCTTGTAAAAATAATAGCTCATAGTAGAATTAGCTTCGTCAACAATCACTAGCAGTTACAGGCATCTATTAACAGGTCCCCGCTTGCAAGGTAAGTAACGCGTTCGTCTCCTAAACCACAGATGGCGAGTTCAATCCTCAGGAGTGAAAAAGTCCGATGCAGTTTCTTCCCCCAATATCCGTAGACGCTTCCAGTGTTGTCAATAGATGGCAGCACCTGCGTTTTTTTCTAACTAGCAAATGATGCTAGAAAAATAGTGCTAGACTAGCAGAAAATACTAGCAAGTGATGGTCTTTATTGCTGCTAGGCCAGCAACATATTCAAGCAACACATGCTGGATTATGTATGCTGGCCAAGCAGCAAAGTGGGCCAAAACACACCATGACATGCTGATAATTCTGCTAGAACCAGCAAATATGTAATGGTAGTTTTTGCTATTTTACTTGCTGGTATATAGCAAGTAATGCTTGTATAGCAAACAAATACTAGCATGAATTTTGACCTGGGGAATGACTAAAATTTGCCCCGTATACTAAAAATAATTTTCAGCCTAGTAAAAATATACAGGAAAAATTTTCCACCTATATTTGGAATAGTAAATCACAATAGAGGGAATTTTTTCCTCAATTATTTAGGAATTTTTTCTTATTTTGAACTTCAAATGGGAGGAAATTGATATTGTAGCATACGAGACTACATATCTTCAAATTATTGACTTGAGTAGTCATGATTTATTAATGAAAATTCTTAAGGTCTTTTAACATTTAGTATACTCACAGAAAGCAATTTCACAACATATAGTAGACCCTCTGGTATGCTTAAATTTTTAAACGCTTCGAGAAATATGTCCCCTCTGCATGTCGTTGTCAGAGTAAAAATTTAATCATTGTTATTTAGTTATAAATTCTTTATTATTTTAACACAAACAAACTGATTGGTGAATCTATCATACAAATTTAATATTTTAAAGTGGGCAAAAAATATCCAAGCTGGGAATCGAGTCCATCCTTGACTTAAAGGGCGAATGGTCAACTGCTGAAGCTAACTAAACTGACACTCTTCAAGCATTTTTGCTCAGAGAAATTTATTGGCACTAACATCTAGTCTGTTTTATATAAAATTCAATAGAATAAAAAGCAATTGGAGTTCCATTATCTAGAGCTCTGTAAATGACAAGCTGATGTTATTCAGAATAAAGTTATCTAAAGCTGCTATCAGATTCACCAACATTTCGTAAGACTTTTGAGCCAACACTTGATTTCCATCAACTTTTCGCGAAATATCCTCCTAAAACCCAGTGTGATAGCAAACAGCCAACTTTTTTCCACAGTTCCAAAAAAATCTCGGCTAGCCCAGATTTGTCATCCAACATCGAACATTTTAACGAATCAGAGGTAAGCGATTGATACGAATAGGAGATAAATATTAAAGGCCAGTACTAGTAGGACTGATTTTCCGGCTTTTCCTCCAACTTTTTCAAAGTCAATTGCAACCTTTTTCTCTCTTTGAACGGGAAAATGTTGGGGTTAAAATCGGCTGAAAAGTTTGTCCCACCTAATGTCTGTGAATCTGATAACAGCTTAGCGAAATATACCACCGGTTGTCAGCACAGTTTGTTTTCACGGTAAAGCGTTGGGAATGCCAGCCAAGGATCAGGATCTGACGAGTGAAAAAAATTCCTGCCTGAGATTTTTTTCAGTTGGAAAGATTCAATTCGTATAATTGACGTTGTTTATCGGTAACAAGTATCGTGTATTTGTGTGCATTATTTATCAGAGGCGCGATATAGACACCAAACATCAGAGCATGTCAAAACATTATTTAATAACTATTATAATAATAAAATTATACCATTACATGGAAACGAGAATGTCTGTACATTTATATACCAAAATAGCAATCTATTAAAAATAAATCGCGTAGAAACCAATAATTTTTTTTTAGTCCGGAACAACTCTATCAGACGCCATTTTTTTAAAACAAAAAATTGCTTACTTAAAGAAAAATACAAGAAAATTAACTAAACATTTTTTTAATGATGTAATTAATTTTTATCATCAATAATAAAATCACTTATTGCTATGAATTTTGAGGCACCACTGGTTCGAATTACGGATTTATGCAAATTTATCTCACATTATAATTACACATACACTGTAAAACGTTTGTGGAAACGTTACTCAATACAATTGGTGTAAAAATGGTGGCAAATGCTGGCTCCAGTTTCACGGAGTAATTGTTTTCACATATGCAATGGTGTAATCTAAACATATATTACTGGTGTAACATGACAATGTTACACCGGTTTTAACGGTTAAAATACTCCATAAAACTGGAGGCAGCAATGCTGCCACCAATTTTACGGAGTAACGTTTCCACAAATGTTTCTCAGTGTATATATACATATATATATTCTGCGAGGAATTAAAAAAATCACATCACACTATCCTTGCTATTAATAACACCACATAATTGTTTTTTTTTTCCATGTATATGAAAAATCATTTGGGAAACAATCGATTTCTTTATTGCCATTCAACGAACCTGAAAGCAATTATACTTAAGCAGTTATTTTTTCTTATAAAAGTTTTTAATATGTTGACACAGGGTATTTTATTTTAGTTTTCATATTTTTTTCCGTATTTTCACTACATTACAGTTTTATGTTTGCTGTATAGAAAAATAAACTTTAATGACGTTCTCTAAAGCACGATATAGTTCAAGAATTTAATGTTTTTATCTGATTAATGCAGTAGTTAAATTATCGTAAAAATGGATATTTATTCTAACATTCTAATTTTGAATAAAAATGAAAATTTTGAACAAAATTTTGAATTATAACCGTAATTTTCAAGACAGCTGTTGTATCAATTCCAAAAAAGGAATGTCTGTTTATATAAAAAAAATGTATGAATCATATTTTCCAGAATTTTATATTAGAACAAATGTTACCAATCACAAAAGAGAAAACTGTAGAATATCAACATTTCTTTGCACTGTAACGAAATTTTTAAAATATTCATATCTTGATATAATAGTATCTGTTACTTCGGCACAGTGCAGCAGTCAAAATATTTTATGTGTCCCTGTAAATACTATATACTTTCAATTATACACAGATAAACTTGTAGTAAACCTCAGCAGTGCATATAAATTTCACAGAATGTGAAATAGTTTAATATAATTAAAACGCGCCTCAAACAATGTTTCCCACGTGCAATTATGTAATAGAATACTTTTGTGTGGCGTTGTAAATGAATAACAAATATTCTTTCCACCACAGATTGTACATGTACATAATGCATAGTTTAGTACATATTTAGATGTATATCGGTTGTATTATGTTCGATAATGTGAGACATCCGTAAAATGCACTTGAAATTATATTCACGCATTGGCCGTAATCCAACGGAAGAGTTTTGATTTTCCCTGTAATTAAATTATGCATTCGATTTTCATAATATTTGACATGATTTGACTAAATTATGTAACAATTATATGTATAAAATATCGAACGATTCGGTTGGCAGTTTTCGCTTTTTTGTATACAAACAACAGACGGACAGACAGACGGATGGACTGAATGACGACTATAGGTTCTACGTTTTTACACACTTTCAAATGCACCTAAAAATTCTTATAATAATAAAAAAAATGATTAAACTTTGAAATGCATAAATAAATAACGCAATTTAAAATTAGCTTTTAATCAAAAGTAAATTTATTTTATTTATTAAATTATTTATTATTTATTGTATTTATTCTCTTTTTTTATTAAATTACGTTAAAAAATAAAGTAAAATAATTAATTAACTCTTTTAAAATGCTAATTTAAAAAAAAAACTTAAAAATAAGAATGCTGTTCAATATACGGGAACAAAGAATGGCACTGAAAAAGACATTAATTACTCAAACTAAAAAAAATGTTTTTTTCCATAATTATATTTTACAAAAATAAAATAAAATAATTAACTCTTAAAAAATGGTATGAAGGGAAAAAACGTAAAAATAAAGTTGCTATTCAATATACAAACACATAGAATGGAACTGCAAAAGACATTAATCTCTGGCATGCACTGTGATATTATGCTTAAATTATAGGCAAATTTAAACTCCAAGCCAAACAAAATTTTTCTTTGTCGTATTAAAATGCAGATTAGCATGTTTATTAATATTTATTATGTCTCGTTGGATATGTTTTTGAAAAATGTCCGTAGTAGAAATAGCGTACCTTCCTATAAATTGAATGGGCGATGTTCTAATGAACCTCTCGATTAGAAAGTTTTATTCATAACATTCGATTTTTTTTTTAATCTTGTCACTTTACATTTCTCCTTAACGTCTCATTATTGCTCGAAAAATTCATTGTTTTAGTCATGCAATGGAATAAAAATCTCCGAGCAAAGCAGTTTTAATAAAGGACCTGAATCTTCAAAAAAAAGTTTGCGAGATGATGATTATGAATGCGATATTGAAATGGAAGATCAAACCAGTGTTTTGTAAGATAGCTGGATATCTCGAAAATAGTACATAATAATATTATCTCGCCATTTTTGCTATAATAATCATACTGCGGAATGTCGAATTCATTTTTCGGTGAAGAAAAATTTTCTCAATTTTTTATGTGTATTAATCGTTATTTTTTCAGTTAAATGAAAATAGCATTTTCTTTACAAGTGTGATGTACAAGTGTGAGAGGTTTATTGAATGTGTGTAGCATAGCAATTATAAAGCTTGTCTATAGTTTTACTGACTAGAAAAAGAAATGACCAATTTGTTCATACAACAGAAATTCAACATATGAATTTCAGTTTTTTGTCACTTTCTTGGTTATTTTTTTAAATACATAAATAATTCTTTTTCTTGTGAGAAAAAGTAGAGAAAAAAGTATTTTTAATAGAATGGTCACCATTATCTAATGGAGACTTTTGTGTAATTCTGAAAATTATTAACAAATATTCAGTGCACCACAGATTATACAGAATGTATATTTCGGCATATAAGTCATAGATGCATATCATTTTCTGATGTTCGAAGGAGTATAACATCATTAAAATGTACTTGTAACTATTTTTCCCCATCGGCTGCAATACTTTGAGTTGTCTCTGCAAACAAATTATGCCTCCGATTTTCATAAAATTTGTAATGACTGGACAGAATTATGCAACAATTATATATTTTTAAATTTCAAACAAATTTTTGCACTGTTACATGCGGAGAGACGGGCAGTGAGACGGAGAGGCGTAATGGCGGACGCACGGGCTAAACGATGACTATAGCTTCTATGTATTTACATAATTTCAAACACACTAAAAAGAAAATTAAACTTCGAAATATATTAATTACTAACACAATTTAAAATTAGCTTTGAAACGAAAATAAAAAATGTTTTTTTTTCGCAATTTCTTCAAAAATAAAATAAATAGATTAACAAAATTAAAAAGTCGCTATAAAGGAAAAAAAAACAACGTAAAAATAATGTTGCTATTCAATATACAAGAACATAGAATGGAACTGCAAAGTACATTAATCTTTGAAATGCACTATAACATTTTGCTTAAATTATTGACAAAATTATACTTCAATCGAAACTTTTTTTGGAGTATTAAAATGCAGATCAGCAAATTTATTATGTCTTGTTGGATATGCGTTTGAAAATCTCCCGTAGTAGAAATAACTAATTATAACATTGAGAAACGCCGAAATCACTGGCGATAAATTTATAAATAAGCTAAAAAAACTTTGTAAAATCACCATAAAAAGAAAAATAGTTACAAGTGCATTTTAATGATGTTATACTTATTCGAACATGACCTATACGCCGAAATATACATTCTGTATAATCTGTGGTGCACTGAATAGTTGTTAACAATTTTCAGAACCACACAAAAGTATTTCATTAGATAATGGTGACCATTCTATTAAGAATACTTTTTCCTCTACTTTTTCTCACAAGAAAAAGAATTATTTATGTATTTAAAAAATAACCAAGAAAGTGACAAAAAACTGACATTAATATGTTGAATTTCTGTTGTATGAACAAATTGGTCATTTTTTATTTATAGACAGTAGAATTATAGACAAGCTTTATAATTGCTATGCTACACACATTCAATAAATCTCCCACACGTATATCACACTTGCAAAAAAATGCCATTTCTGTTTAACTGAAAAGATAACTATTGATGGACATAAAAAATTAAAAAAAAAATTTTTATTCATCAAAAAATGAATGTGACATTCCGCACTATGATTATTATAGCAAAAATGGCAGCATTGTCTCCACTCTGTCCCTTGTGACAGGTGTTTGGATTAGCTGATGACGAGCTGTTTTTTTGAAGCTCGAAACGCGTCCTGTTTAATTTTCTTTTTATGGTGATTTTACAAAGTTTTTTTAGCTTATTTATAATTATAACATTGTTATAATTTGCAACAATGATGTTCTAGTGAACGTCTCTATTAGAAAGTTTTATAAATAATTATTTTTTTTCATCTTGTCACTTACATTTCTCCTCAGTAACTCATTATTTTTCGAAGAATTCATCATAAATTAAATAACATAGCGAATTGCAGGATACAGCTAAATAATTTGTGATTTATCGTTCAATATGATTATAATAGAATTGATTTTAGTTTTAACTTGCTTTTATTAACTTATTATCGCAAATAAATTAAAAACAATTAATTTTTAATGAATTATTTCAGTTAAAACATGTTTTAGTAATGCACCCAACACGCCACATAAACAGACACGCACACAAAATAAGTAAATGAAAATTAATTAATTCAGTAGCAATAAAAACTAATCATCAAATGTGTCATAAAAAAACATAATCAATAGAATCATATTTATTACAAGAGAATCTTTACTACTGTTTTAAATTAAATAACATAGCGAATTGTAGGATACACCTCAATAATTTGTGATTTATCATTCAATATGATTATAATAGAATTGATTTTAGTTTTAACTTGCTTTTATTAACTTATTATCGCAAATAAATTAAAAAAAATTAATTTTTAATGAATTATTTCAGTTAAAACATGTTTTAGTAATGCACGCAACACGTCACATAAACAGACACGCACACAAAATAAGTAAATGAAAATTAATTAATTCAGTAGCAATAAAAACTAAGCTAAGTTCAAATGTGTCATAAGAAAACATAATCAATAGAATCATATTTATTACAAGAGAATCTTTACTACTGTTTCAAATTAAGTTCTCAATTTCTTCAAACAGAACAAATTAAGGAAATGAAAGAAAATTTTTGAAAAGAAAAAGATTATGTTTAAATTAGATGTCTTGTAAAATGTAAAGCAATTTAATCTGAAAAACATCTTTTTTTTTATGCTATGTTTTAACTGCAAACAACGGTGAGTAATATTAGCAAATCAAAAATATATAATCAAAGTGTATTATTTATTCAAAGGAATGAAAATTTCCGAGTTTTAATAAATAAAGGATAAATTTCAAAGAAAAATTTACGAATTTATGATAAGATCGCGGTAGATCGAACTAATTTTCTGTAAGGTATCTGGATGTCTAAGAAAGAGTTTGTGATATCATTATCTTGTTATTTTTGCTATAAGAATCATTCTACGAAGTGTAAAATTCATTTTTTGAGGACGATAAATTATGGGCCAATTTATTATGTATATCAATCGCTGTGTGTTTTGAAGATAAATAGAAATTATATTTTTTTTAGGTTTGATATATTTTGAAGGCGGCTTTTCAAAGGGAGCTTAATGAAACGTTTGTAGATTAGATATGATAAATTTTGCCTGTAATTTTACTATCTATAAAAATAAAACTGTCCAATGGTTCATTCAATATAACTTCGAAATCAACACAATTATTACAGTATTTTGTCACTTATCTGGTTGTTTACAAAAGAACATAAATGATTTTTTTTAGATTAACTAGAGAAAAAAGCATTTTCACTAGAATAATCACCATGATCTAATGGAATAGTTTTGTGTTGCGCTGTTAATTATTCGTAAATGCATATAAATCTTCCTATGCTCTAAAGAGTATACCATCATTTAAATGCACCTGAAACTATTTTTTCCCATTGACCGTAATAATTTTGGTTGTTCTTATAATCAAATTATACATCCGTTTTTTTTAATGTTTGAAACAACTTGACAAAACTATGCAGCAATTATATACAGCTCATATTCAAAATATTAGAATAATTGAGAAAAAGTAATAAGAAAAAATTATTTGTCATTTATTTATTTTTTATACTAAGTAAATGCAATTAAATTTCTTATAAATTAAATCTGAAATGTTTAGATAAGATTTTAACATTTATAAAATATAAAATACAGCACAATAAATTAGGTATACAGCTTCCTCAAACACACCAGAATATTAGAATAAAATTTAGATTGGTTCAAAATATTAGAATATTTTATTTTACGCAACAATATTACCTTATGAATATGAAGTAAACGGTAGCTAATATTTTGTAGCATCCCCTTTCGCTTTCATAACAGCGTACAATCGATCTTGCATACTATATACAAGGTGTTTACAAACATTTCTATCAATATTAGCCCAAATAGACTTTATACGTGCCACTAACTCAGTTTTACTTGAAGGAGGATTTTCTTGAAGTTTTTTCTTCATTATACACCATAAGTTTTCAATGGGATTAAGATCTGGTGAATTTGGTGGCCAAGGAAGTACCTTAATGTTGCGTTGGCGGAACCAATTCTTAGTTGACACCGAGGTATGCGGGGAAGCTAAATCTTGTTGAAAGATGAAATCATCTTCAAATAAATCTTCTGATGATGGAATCATATAATATTCTAAAATTTCTTGATATATCAGAGATTTAACCTTTTCGTAGACGATGCATAACTTTCCAGGTCCTTCTGCACTCATACAACCCCAAACCATGTCACTCGCAGCAAATTTTACGGAACGTTTAAGGCATTCTTTATCAAATGCTTCTTGCTTCATTCTCCAAACTCGAATACCTTGATTACCATATGAAACACAAAACATACTTTCATCACTAAATAATATATTTTTCCAATCTTCATTGCTCCATAAACGTCTTGATTTACACCAATTCAATCTTATACGCTTTTGTCTTGCAGTCATGAAAGGTTTTGTTTTCGGTACACGAGATTCAAATTTAAATTTATGGAGACGTCTTAATGTTGTCGATGTAGAAACTTCAATTCCTTCTTCTTTCCATTTTCGGTGCAAGAATCGCACACTTTTAAAACGGTTTTTCTTAACTATACGCTTCAGTTTCCCGTCATCTCTAGCAGATGTTTTTGGTTTTCGACCACCATTTCGGCGATTATTTTGAAATTTTTGAAATTTTTGAATAATGTGTTAGTATTTTACTAACGCTCGATTGCGAACAATGTAAATAATTCGCTATAAAACATTGATTTTTACCGTGCCGATACAAATCAACCATACGAAGTTTAGTAGATTCAGGAATATCACTCACACGGCCCATTTTAAGACGAAAAAGAAACAAACTGCAAAAAAGAATACTGATTTTAAATAAAATAGTCTGAATTTAATCAATGATGCCACCAGTTAAGAATTGGTAATAATTAAAGGAGAATTAATGTGAAATATTCTAATATTTTGAACCACTTGAATAAATATTCTAATATTTTGATTTTTCAAAATAATTTTTTTTTGCAATTAATCTTTTCAAAAATGATATTAAATTTAAGATAACAAGTAAGTTTAATCAACAATAAGTTCTTAATAAAAATATCGTTTGCATATTTTCATTAAAAGACATTAAATTACCAAACGATATTTTCAATTTCTTAATTATTCTAATATTTTGAATATGAGCTGTATATTAAATTTCAAACGATCCGTAAGGTAGTTTTTAATCTGTTACATGTAGCCAGGTGGATGAACGACAACTATATGTGCTATATATTTATATAATTTCGAACGCACCTAAAAATTATTAATCTTAGAAATACATTAATGGACACAATTTAAAATTAAATTTCAAACAAAAATAAAAAACATGTTTTTTTTTTTTTTTGGAAAAGTACATTAAAAAATAAATATCTCATTAAAAAATGCTATTAAGTAAAAAAAAAAAAAAAATCTTAAATATAAGAATGCTATTCAATATACAAGAACATAGTATGGCACGGCAGAGGAAAATGTTTATCTTTTAAATGCATTACGACTTCATGCTTAAATTATAGGCAAATTTTAACTTCAAGCAAAACATAATTTTTCTTTGGCATATCAAAATTGCAGATCAACAACTTTATTATGCCTCGTTGGTTTGAAAATGTCCGTTGTAGAAATAACGTACATTCTTACAAATAGCATCAGTGATGTTCTAATGTACTCTCGGTAATAAAGTTTTATTCTTAACATTCGGTTTTATTTTCATCGTGTCATTTTCATTTCTCCTAAATGGCTCATAATTGTTCGAAGAATACTTTTTATTATTCATTCAAAGCATGTAAATCTCCGAGTGAAGCAGTTTTAACAAAATATCTGGAACTTCAAAGAAAAGTTTGCGAAATGATGATTATGAATGCGATATTGAAACGGAAGATCAAACTACATTTATATAAGGGATCTGTATGTCTCAAAATTAATAATTTTTAGGTGCATTATTAATTATATAAATATATGTAATATTATTATCTCGTCAATTTTGCTATAATATTGATTCTGCAAATGTAAAATTCATTTTTTGATGAATTAAAATTAGGAGAATAACTATTATATACCATTCATTATCTTTGAATTATTTTTAATTGCTATAAGTGATATATTTAAATAACATAATATGGCAAATAATACTTTTAGTTTTACATGTTTCATTGCTCTGACGGCAACTTTTTCAAAAAAACAATAAAAAGATAAAAGAAATTTTTCGCTAAAATAGCTTCAAATTGAAAATAAACATTATTAAAAAAATTATTATTTACCTATTTTTAAAAATAAATAATAGGTTTATTTTTAATTTGAAGCGATTTTAGCGAAAAATTTCTTTTATCATTTATTGTTTTTGAAAAAGTTTACGTCAGAGCAACGAAACATGTAAAAGTAACAGTATTATTTGCCATATTATTTTATTTTAATAAATCACTTATAGCAATTAAAAATATTTTGATATTTTAAAGTGATTTTTTATGTTATATGCATTGTCTTTGAAGTTAAATAAAAATGATATATTTTTATATTCGATATTTTTTGAAGGCGTTTTTTCAAAGAAAGCTTAATTATACGTTTGTAGCACAGGCATGATAAAGACATGACACTATTTCGAATTGAATTTTGGTTGTCTCTGTAATCAACTTATGCATCCGATTTTCATACTATTTGAAATGACTTGACAAAATTATGCATTAATTATATATCTCAAATTTTAAAGCTACAGTGGACTTTCAAAATCGCAAAAAAATCATCAAATTGTCAAATTTTTATTTTTATCCTAATAACATTAATGAACTCCCTGCTATTGAACACAAAAAGCATTTTTCAATTTAGACTATTTTTACTGGAGTTAGAAGCATTTTTGTCCAATCAGATGATTATTCCACGCCCCTCTATTTACTTTTTTGCCGATTCACACCCGTAAAATTTAGCCTAGTTTTTAGTTTTACCATACAAAATGTTATTATTTTGCACTGAAATTATTAATTTTGTGATTTCGCAAAACAATACTTTAACTGAAACTTTTAACTGTTCCTTTATGCGTTTGTTTATAATGTATTTAAAGAAATTGCTTTTTGTCCCCAATCTTTTTTAGCGTAAATTAGAAAATATTAATATATTTAAAATATTAAAAATATTTAATATATTTTACAAAAATTTGTACAATAAGAGGTATTTATACCATGAATGTTTCTAGTAAAATTTGAAAAAAATTTCATTAGAAAATACAAAATGTTACTTTTGAAAAGATTTTTTTAAATTCAGATACTTGACGTCCTTTGCATGAATTACTGTCGAAACCACATATTTTATGTGAATTTACCATAAAAACATAAAACACTTACATATGAGCTAGAAATGATATTATATCCCTTAATAGCTGAAATTGTGTCAGTAGGAAAATATTAGGCAATTATAACCACTGTAGTTACTAAAACCTGCTTTTCTCAGAATGAATATTTTCGTCGTTTTCATGATTTCAAAATGTTCCATACGAAATTCTTTATGCCCAATTTTTCTGATTTTTTGTTTAAAATGCTCTTTATGTATGTGTTAACAAATGTTACAAGAAATAATTTTTTTAGACGCATGTAAATTTTTTAAATTTAGGTTATATGAAATTTTTAATGATCTTTTGACGGAAAATACAAAAGAATTAAATTAAAATCAGTTTTTTAAATGTTTTACAAATAATATTCTAAAAATGCTTAGTAACATTTGTTAAAACATACATAGAGAGCATTTTAAACAACAAATCAGAAAAATTGGGCGTAAAGAATTTCGCATGGAGCATTTTGAAATATTGTCATTTTTTGTTAATTTAAAAAAAGAAAAATCTGTACCTCAAAAACTATTGAATATAATTTTAAAAAATTGTGAAATAAGAGATGTATATATTAGGATTATTTCCAGAAATTTTTATAAAACTTCACTGAAAATTAAAAAAAATAGTTTTGAGAGTCCACTGTAGATTTAAACGATTCGGATGGTAGTTTTTGCTCTGTTGCATGAGGACATGTGGACGGTCGAGCTGAACAACGACTATAAGAGCTACGTATATACTTAATTACGAAGGCACCTTAAACAAAGTAAATTTAGAAATATAATAATGGAAACGCTATCTAAAATTAGCTTTCAAATAAAAGCAAGAGAAGTTTTTTTCCCCAAACCATATTTAAAGAAAATAAAATTATTTAATTAACTTTTAAAAATGCTGTTAAGAAAAAACCCGTAAAAATAAAATTTCTATTCAATATTCAAGATCATAGAATAGGTCTGCAATACACATTAATCTTCAGGATGTATTATGAATTCAAGCCTAAATTTTAGGCAAATTTTAACTTGAAGCAAAACATAATTTTTCTTTGGAGTATTAATATGCATATCAGCAAATTTATTTTCTCTCGTTGGATTTGCGTTTGAAAATGTCCGTAGTAGAAATGAAGTTCATTCCTATACATTGCATGAGTGATATTTTAATGAACGTCTTGTTTACAAAGTTTTATTCATAACATTCGGTTTTATTTTCATCTTGTCACTTACAATTCTCTTTAATGGCTCATTATTGTTCTAAGAATTCATTGTATTATTAATCCAGTGCAATAGAAATCTCCGAGCGAAGCAGTTTTAATAAAATATCTGAAACTTCAAAGAAAAGTTTGCGACATGGTAATTATGAATACGATATTTAAACGGAAGATCAAACTGATTTTCTATTAGTTATCTTTATGTCTAGAAAATAGTATGTAACATTATTATCTGGTTATTTTTGCTATAGTAATCACTCTGTGAAATGTAAAATTCATTTTTTGATAAAGAAAAAATAGTGATCAATTTATTATGTGTGTCAATAACTGGGCGTTTTGAAGTAAATCTGAAATGTTATTTATTAGATTTGATATTTTTGAAGTCTTTTTTAAGACGAAAGATAGATTAATTGAACTTCTGTAGCACAAATATGATAAAGCTTATCTGTAATTATACTGTCTACAAATGTAAATTAGACTAATAGTTCATTCAACAGAAAATTGAGATAAAAACAAATATTTTAGTATTTTGTCACTTATTTGGTTATTTTATAAAAATGCATAAATAATATTCTTTATAAATATTTTTTTTATTAATTTTCTCTCCAAATAATTTTCAGCTGTGAACCCAGAGAAAAAAGATTTTTTACCAGATTCATCACTCTTAGACTGACTTTTACTTTTCTGCTTCATTTAGCCATTTTAAACTACATAAACAAATACCAAACGTGTTTAACACTTTCCGGCGCAGTGTCGCACATCGGTACCACTTAATTTATTTGCAAATTTGAATACGGCACCAAAAATATCTGTATATTTCGCTATCATATGAGGCACAAAAATCACGATTATTTGTTAATTGTTTTTAAGGAAACTTCAGATGAAACGCATCTTATTACTGTGCAAAAGTCCTTTGGTAAGATTTATTCTGTGGTAAATTGGATTTATTTACGTTTTGTTCCTTCGCTGCAATTATGGAGCTTCAAAATACCATTATTTTTATTTTTTATATTCTTTCTACTTAAAAAAATAAATAAAAGTCATGAATTTTATACTTTTCAGTTTCAAATTCAAGTTATCTATACTAATAAAATAACAAATCGCTCTGTCTGCGTGTGTATGTGTGTGTGTGTGTGTGTGTGTGTGTGTGTGTGTGTGTGTGTCTGCGATGGCTAGCAAAATCTATGGGACGTACGAAGCTCAAAATTTTTATGAGAGTAGCCCAATATCTCTCCTGATGCACCTGAGCTTCAGAATTTCGAAATTCTATTTATTAACTGAGTAATTAATTAAATTCCAAAGATCACTCTCATAAAAAATCGCCTTTTTTCTTCTTTTTTTTCTCTTCATTTAGTTATGGTTGGTTGGTTGCATAAAATTTTCGCATAAATAATTTAAAAAGCTGGAACAGACCTTTAAAATTCATAGACTGGCAAACTGTCAGTTTAAATAATGATTTTTTATCACAGCGGTTGCAAACCATGGAGGAAAAAGATAGGTGGTGGTGAAGTAAACCGAAAAAAGAGTTGCAATATTAAACCATTTATCGCTCAAATATTAATGTCCCAAACAAAAGCATGTGGAAGGGATTTTGTATTAATAAGACGAATTGAAAGAATTGAATAACAGCTGAAGCGTATTTTATGAAGAAATAGTAATTTTTTAAAATGGTCTTTTTTCTATTATATTATTTATTTTTAAAAAATGTTTGCTTTTAAAATAATTGAAATTGATAAATTCGAAATAATTTAAATGTCAAAATAAAATTAAATAAAATATTGAAAACATTTGATTTGAACTAAAAATTGTATTACTAAAAGCTTTCTTTTTTTTCAGAACTTTTTAATACTTTATAACGTAGATGAAAATATGTTTTTAATTTAACAACATATTAATAACTCTATGTCAATATATAAAATATATTTATGAAAACATTCTTTTAAAATCATGCGCGAAAACTTAAATAACAAATATTAGTCTAAAATATAGATTTCAGAGTGCAGACGATTTTAAGACATTAACGAAAGAATGTTAACTTTTCAAGCAAAATCTTAAATGATGCTTCTATATTGATATTTCAAAGTGACGGCTAGGTTACATTTATGTTATATTTAAGTTACGGTAGGGTAATGTTAAGTCGCAGTTAGGTTACAGACAGATTATGGTTATGGTACAAAAGTTTACGGTTAGGAATTTGTCCACAGAGTCAACATTACGCATGCTTTGATTAAAAATATACACTTTTGTTAAATGGCTCTGAAATTATAATACTATATACCAATCTTTTATCATCGCGTATCGATTCATTCACGGTATAGTCGGATTTAAGAATGATATAATTAGTTTGAAATTCAAAATTTTTCACTTGGGATTTCTATGCGAAAAAAATAATTAGTTACGTGATTTAACAGTGATTTTTACGGGTAAATATCAACACTTTAACACGAAACTAACGCAATCGTTGGATACATGTTCCCTCTCGTGTTTCTCATTGCTCATTTTAAGTATTTCTAGAGCTTAATATTAGTTGTTGTTTTTAAAACCGATTTTTCACAAAGTCAGTTGCGACGTATTTCAGACAATGCATTTCTGCATGCTTCCAGTTATTGATAAAATCATACAAATTTCAAGTTCGTTTAATATTGTTAATACGGACCCGGGCAACGCCGGGCGGGTCAGCTAGTCTATAATAATAAAAGAACAAAACGCTCTGTCTGTCTGTGTGTCTGCGATGGCTAGCAAAATCTATGGGACGTACGAAGTTCAAAATTTTTATGAGAGTAGCCCAATATCTCTCCTGATGCACCTGAAGCTCAGAATTTCAAAATTCTATTTATTAACGGAGTTATTAATTAAATTCCAAAGCTCACTCTCATAAAAAATCGCTTTTTTTACTTTTTTTTCCTTTCATTTTCTTAAGGTTGGTTGGTTGCATAAAATTTTCGCAGAAATAATTTAAAAAGCTGGAACAGACCTTTAAAATTCATAGACTGGCAAACTGTCAGTTTAAATGAGGATTTTTTTATCACAGCTGCTTTACGCCATGGAGGAAAAAAGATAGGTGGAGGTGAAGCAATCCGAAAAAAAAAGGTTTGCAATATGAAACCATTTATCGCTGAAATTTTAATGTCTCAAACAAAAGCACGAGGATGGAATTTTGTATTAATAAGACGAATTGAAAGAAATGAATTACAGCTAAAGCATATTTTACGAAGAAATAGTAGTTTATTAAAACGTTTTTTTCTATTATATTATTTATTAAAATAAATGTTTGCTTTTAAAATAATTGAAATTGGAAAATTAGAAATAATTAAATGTCAAAATAAAATTAGATAAAATATTGAAAACCTTTGATTTGAACTAAAAACTGTATTACTAAAAGTTTACTTTTTTTCAAAACTTTTTAATTCTTCATAACTTAGATGAAAAATGTTTATGATTTAACAACATATTAATAATTCCATGTCAATATATAAAATATATTGATGAAAACCTTCTTTTAAAATCATGCATGAAATTTCCGTGAACATGAACGAAATCCGAACCTAAAAATTCTGTTTGAAAAAATACCTGAAATTTGAATCGAACTAAATCTGAACTTGACAAAAATATTCCAAAGAACATTAACCGGATCCCAGCAAGTCAAAAAATTTCCATGCACATGAACCGAATCTGAACCTAAGAAAATTCTTTGAAAAAAATCTCGAAATCTGAAATGAACTAAATCTGAACTTGACAAAAGTATTCCATTGAAGCATGTTCTTATGTTACACGCAAGTTACACGCAAGAGAACCCGAACCCAAAAATTACATTTGAAAAAAAAAGCCGAAATCTGAATTAAACCAAGTCTGAACTTGACAAAAATATTCCAGTGAAGCATGTCTTTATTCGAATCAGACAGAGAAATTTCCGTAGACACGCAGGAAGACCTGAACCCAAAAATTCCATTTGTAAAAAACGCCGAAATCTGAATTGAACCAAATCTGTACCCGACAAAAATATTTCACAGAACCATAACTGAATCCGAGCAAGGCAAAATAATCTCCATGGACCTGAATCCGACACGAACATTTTTAATATGAATTTCAAAAAAAACCTGAAATCTGAATCGAACCAAATCTGAAACCGACGAAAATATTCTAATGAATCATAACCAAGATCCGAACAAGACAAAATGATTTCCATGGACATACACCCAATGTATGGTTAGGTAACATTTGGGTTGCAATTAGGGTGCAATTACATTAAGGTAAGTCTTTGGTTTTATTTAATTTCACGTTAGGTTACAGTTAGATCACGGTTAATTTAAAGTTAGGTTAAAGTTAAATTGCATTTATGTTATGGTTAGAATAAGGATAGGTTGCAATAAAGTGACGGCTAGGTTACATTTATGTTGTATTTAAGTTACGGTAGGGTACTGTTAAGTCGCAGTTAGGTTACAGACATGTTATGGTTACGGTACAAAAGTTTACAGTTAGAAATTTGTCCACAGAGTGAACATTACTCATGTTCTGATTAAAAATATGTACTTACTTTTGTTAAATGGCTCTGAAATTATAATACTATATACCAACCTTTTATCATCGAGTATCGATTTCATTCACGGTATAGTCGGATTTAAGAGTGATATAATTAGTTTGAAAATCAAAATATTTCACTTGGGACTTCTATGTAAAACAATAATTAGTTACGTGACCTAACAATGATTTTTACGGGTAAATATCAACACTCTAACACGATAATAACGCAATCGTTGGATACATGTTCCCTCCCGCGTTTCTCATTGCTCATTTAAAGTATTTTTAGAGCTTAATATTAGTTCTTTTTTAAACCGATTTTTCTCTCACTCAGCTGCCACGTATTTCAGACAATGCATTTCTGCATGCTTCGAGTTAATGATAAAATCATACAAATTTCAAGTTCGTTTAGTATTGTTAATACGGACCGGAGCAACGCCGGGCGGGTCAGCTAGTGTATTATAAATGAATTGAGTGAAGGGATTATATTATTGTAATTTAAATAATTAATGAAATACGAAAAAATGTCACGGGCACAATATTTGGCGAGTTACTATTAGCTGCGGCAGGCTAGCATAAAAATAGTGGCTTCTTGATTTATCAGAACAGATGTCATATATGCGCCACATTGGCGCGTTATTTTTCTCACAGCAATTTGGCTAAAACTTCGTTTACAAATATCAGTTACATACATATTTTAAAATTAATTTCTGTAATTTTAAAAAAGGAAATAATAATAAATAAAAAAAGAGTTTAATTAATAATTATGGAATAAAACAATTTATATCATTTTAAAAAAGAAAATAAAAGTAAACAGTTTATTAATAAATATGTATCAATAGCCAGGTTACCATGTGAGGCACATATAATTGTCATTTTGTTGCAATCGCGTAAATGTGGTGCGTATATGACATCTGTGTCTATTTCTCTATCAAGTTTCTAATTTGGCAAAAATTGAGTAATTAAAGTAAAAAAAGGCAATATAATTTAATGCTTATTATACATTCAAGGGAGACCAAACCGGTCGCCAAGGGTGGTTTGTTTTAATAAAAAATTTTGCTATTACGACGAAAGTAAGGTAATAATGAGAAATAATTTCGAAAAAAAATGTTTTCTAAATTCCGGTGTTAGTCAAGGGACAGGGTAAAGTAACAAAGGGATATCATTGCTGCAAATATTATAACAGTGTTGCTAGTAGGCTGCTTTTTAAAAAGAATTCTGATTCCTTGATTGGCAGCATTTTTCTGATATGATAAAATTCTCTCTGTTCTCGCCTTAAATAATGTGTTACTAAATAAGGTAACGGCAAATTTTACGATAAAAAAAAGCTGGACCAATCAAGAAATCTGAATTTTAAAAATATATGAAAAATAGGAATTAATCATTGAAATAAAATTTTGACAGTTTTTGAAAGAGTTACTTTCGTATTAAATTCTTGCCGAGGTTAACAGTTGAAGAAATTGTCAAATATCGCTAGCTTTTTATTATTATTATTGCATGTCTTAAATTTATGTTTAATTTATATTTTAGCATCTTATTTTTAGATTCATATTTTTTTTATTTCATTATAAAATATAAATATAAATCAAATGCTGGACTATTTTATTTATCGTATTATTTTAAGTGAAAACAGAATTATGTTTTGAAATCTTTTGTCTGTTTTTAAAAAATCATGTTTGAAAACAAATTCAAAAGTAATAAAAATTACTAAATACAACTCTAAAAAAATTACAATACAGTTTTAAAGGAAACTGCTTTTTATTTTCTATTTGATGGTATAAAAATCAAAAACATGTGGTACATTAAAATTTAAAATGTGCAATAAAAGTTAAATTTAATTGCCTACAATTGCCGCTGTCAAAATTATGTTATCATTACGCATTATGTCTTTTATAGTATAGATAGAGTGCAGACATGTTTTGTATATGTCAAACCATGTCGTCTGCTGTTATCGTCTGCTTGGCTGGTGTTGTTGTAGACGGTGCTATTTGCTTTGCAAATTGGTGAATTCTGACGCTCTTTTAGTTTTAGTTACTTATCAGTTGACTAATATTTTCACTAATATTTAAGAGATAAACTGCTATTGGTTTTTATATGGAAAGTCCAATAATCTCACTGTAAAGAAGACTGTGTGTAAGACGAGAATCTGTTTAACTGAAAAAGAATTTTAAGCCCTTACGAATCTATATATAGAGAGTAAAATTTTTTAAAGGCAGAATATTGTGCACATCTGAAATGTTTCTCGTTCCTGATCTATCATGTCTTACAGAATGCAAGAAAACACGATGAAACCTATAGACTATGATTGTTCATGGATCGTGTAGCAAGAAGTTGGGCTTTTTTTATAGGCGCCATTATCAATTACAACAAATCTATCTATGACAATAATAAAAAAAATTAAATCTTTTGGACATTTTATTATAACTTATATGTAACTTATATGTATGTTTCCAATCAACAGCTCATTTAGTAAGTAATTATGAAAAAATATGGCAGCAGGGGGTATTTGACTATTTAAGCTTATCACGCAATCTTCATGAGGTAGCAGCCTAGAAGGTTTCTCTCTAAAAGAAGCAGTTGATTTGAATGCGAATATACACAACATAAAATTATGATCATGATTCTCTGTGAAGAAATAGGCTTGTTTTTCCAGTAGAGCTTATTTAGTTCATCGTTTTATTAGATCGTTCAGAAACATTTCTAAATATATTTCTAGAAACGGCCATGGCTAAGAAGTGTAAAATTCAATATTTGGTTAACTACAAATCAATTCTATATTTTTTTTCAAAAGCATAGAACTATAATAAACTTTACCTGGAAAAACGTTTTAGGATGGGATCCAGATAGATATTTTGCTGCTAGCCAAAATGAGATTGACCTATAGAAATCAGAATTTTAGCAAACTTTCTTCTCTATTTGCGATTATGCAGGCTTCTGATTGGTTCATCTTGTTTCGCTAATACAGAATAATCAATCTGGATACCAGAATTAGTTTTGTTCTTAAACATGCGTCAGGCTCATAATGCCATACGCTATTAGTTTCATATTTAAGATGGTGATAGGATTAAAAATTTTTGCTCATCAAGGACCTTAATAAAGTTATTTTTAGGTAGATTTCGTATGAAATACCATCTATTGCATTCTCTTCCATGTTGGGATTTCTGAAAAATTTTTGCAGATCTACACCGATCATGACTCCTAGACCCCAAAACTACCATCAGTAAAAAAAGTTTATCTATCTATCTATCTATCGGTGTATATCATTTTCTTCTGGACACGATAGCTTCCATAATTATGCTCAGATCTTCTTCAAACTTTAACATAAAGTCAAGGGGCATAAAATCTTGGTCAAGTTCGTTTATGGGCAAAATCGGCCCAAGGGGGTGGAAATAGAGAGGGTTTTTGTAAAAATCGAAAAAAAGTCATAACTTCTTAATTAAAATAGATATCGAATCGGTTTAAAGTTTATATTACTTTTTTAAAATAGGCCAAAAGTTTATGCTTGACAGATTTTTGATAAATTTAGAAATGGGCTCAAGGAGTGAAAAAAACAGGGTTTATGGGAGAAAAAAAATCATAACTTCGTCAATTCTCACGATTATTAAATCCAACTAAATTTTTTATAAATGTTCTTAACATTATCTAAAACTTTTGTATTTACAAGTTTTTGATAGGAACAACTTTTACCGATGAAAAAAATTAAAAACGAAAAGAAAAGAGGGGTTGAAGAAGAAAAATATCCATAACTCCGTCAATTTTTAAGCTATCAAATCTAATTAAATTTATTTTACATCTTCTCAATAATATCTACAACTTTTATATTGACACGTTTTTCATAGGACCAATTCGTATAGCAAAAATAAATTAAACAAAAATAGGAGTTGGAGAAAAAACCTCAAATCCAAACTGCTTATATTCGACTCATTTTTAAATCAATTTTTGATTTTAAACGCATCCAAATGGTAGATCCTCTTATTTGGAAACTGTATAATGTGACGCATTGGTCAGTTTTTTTATGAAGACAGAATATATTTCAAAAAAGGCTACCAAAAAGGGTATTTTGAACAGAAATTCCCGAAGTCATCGTGACTGAAAATTTAAGGAAGTATTCAAATAGGAAATTGCGTTTTTCTCTGACTTGTTTTTAAATCCATTTTTGCTCTCAAATGCATCCAATTTACAGATCCTCTAATTTAGGAACTATATAATGTGACGCATTGGCCAGTTGTTTGATAAAGACAGAATATATTTCAAAAAAGGTTGCCAAAAAGGGTATTTTAAAAAGAATTTCCCGAAGTCATCGTGAATGAATATTTGAGGAAGTATTCAAATAACAAACTGCGTTTTTTTTGGACTCGTTATTAAATACTTTTTCGCTCTCAAACGCATCCAGTTTACAGATCCTCTTATTTAGGAACTATATAATGTGAATATAATGTGACAGTTTTTTGATAAAGATAGAATAAATTTTTAAAAATGCAGTCAAAGTGGTCATTTCGCACAAACTTTTCCGAAGCGATCATGATTAAAGTATTAAGGATGTATTCAAATAACAAATCTGTTACTTTATGACTCATTTTTAAATTCAATTTTACTCTCAAACGCATTCAATTGGTAGTTTTTTTTATTTAGAAACTATATAATGTACTGTTTTGGTCGATTTTTTAATAAATTCAGATTATATTTCAAAATATGTTGTCAAAAAGGACATTTGAGCTGAGTTTTGCTTAAGAGGATTCTGATAAAACCAGTTCTTGCAGAAAAATGAAATTAAAAATTTTTCATAAGCGGCCAAATGAAGTTATTAAACTGGGCTTATCTCTAATCATACTTTTGTTGTTGTTGTTGTTGAGCTTGTTGATGATGAGCACTCTTCGAAATCTACCTCCGCCTATAGGCCAAGCCAGCAGGTATTTTTTTATACTTAAAACATCATTCTATACTGATTCGGAGACACAATTTTATAACTGAATTTTCATTCGTACCATTTTTCAGATACGAACCTGACCTCAGTAGTTTCCAAACGTAATGTTTTGTTGAAACAACTAAATTTTGGTTAATATAGTTCTAAGCAAATATTTTGGATCGAATGACCAAATTGCGATTAGGATGACCAAATAATTTTGTTAATTTGACGATTTCTGTTTAAAATTTTGTCATTCCAAACCTAAATTTTTAATTGCAGCTACATTAGCCAAAATTTACTTATTTCAACAAAACAATTTTTTCTTCAAGCAGCTATGTGGTACTGTAAACGCTTTCATTACGCAGTGCATATGCACTTTACTGTTAATACACCAATTCACCCATATAGCTATCATCGTTCGGAAATTCAGGCCTTTAGTGTGCACAACGCAAAATCATACACGCTGCTCTGTACATGGTTGTAATGAGATATGTATTCATATTCACACACCTATATCATAAGTTCTAATCCAACTGTTAGTATGAAACTTAATGTTCACAATCAACATTCTTTGGGGTTTGATAGTTTATGTTTGTGATACAGATAACAAAACCCTATTTCACGAGTAAATTCATAATTTTTTGATTACTACGCTTTTACAACCTGAAAATTTTTTTACGAACAAATATTTTTCATACGAACGTTTCAATTTTATGAAGTATTTTTCTCATGTCCACTTTATTAATCTTTCTTGATAAAAATCATAATTTATCTAACTTTGATTAAGAAAACCCACCCGATTCTTTTAATAACTCAATGATATAAATTGTCGAAATTTTCAAAATATTACATTTCGTGAAAGATAAAACTCTAGGAAAATGTAAAATAGATCAAATTATTGACATATATTTCCTCATACTTGCTACGAAATCTCATACTATGAATTTATCAGAGAAATGCATAAGGAGGTTGGATTTAAAATTTACGCTTGGGATTTCAACAGGAATTTCCTGTGATATTCAAACGTCGAAGTTGAAAGTGAAAACTTATTGCAGGCAAGTTTATGACTTTTGAATCTGAAAAAGAGTGTAAAATTTAAACATCTGTGCAGTAGATCTAGAAAATAAAAGGATGGTGTGAAATATCAAAAATATGGGAGATTGATAAAAGATATTCTCTCCTGAGAAAAGAAAATATATTTTTGTATGATTTTTACAGAGGATTTCTTAAGGCATAAATAAATGTCTTCCGGTAACATTCTTTTGCATTTGTTACTTCAGAATAATCTAAAAACGGTGATTAAAATCTAAAACATATCTCAAAGTAAAATGTTTCAAGTAATATATTTATTCTTCTGGTTTGAAGATTATTATACTTAAAGTAAATGCCTTGTTGGGCGAAAACGCAGAATAATGAGGTACACTGTAACACAAAAAATCAGAGGTACACAAAAAATCTGTTCTTTTAAAGATGTAAACTTACAGAAATATGTATACTTACACCATACAAAAAATATCTACAAAACTACTTTTTGTAAAGCTAGTAATGTGGGTAGTTTTCTAAAAGAATTTGTTAAAGCTGAAGTATTCTTAAACTTATTTTTTTAAACTTATTTTTTATTTGTATTTTTAATAAATATATTCTTAGTAGCTAAAGTATTCTTATTAAAGCTTTATCTGTAACCCGGTTTTAATTAAATGAAAATTTCTAGGCACCCCAGTTTCCTGAAACATTCTTAACAACCTTACATATTTTTTATTACTTACAGTGCAAACATGGAACGGTTACATGATTTTTAGGTGCGTTCGTAATTATGTAAATACGTAGCACCTATAGTGGTCGTTCAGTTTGTCAGTCTGTCCGTCTGTCCGTCCGTCCGTCTGTTTGTCCGCATATAACAACGCAAAAACTACCCAACCGAATCGTTTGAAATTTAAAATACATAAATATTACATTATTTTGTCGAGTTATTTCACGTTTTATGGAAATCGGATGCGTAGATCACTTACAGGGGCAATCAAAAGTATTCCATTACATTACTGTCAATGGGGGAAAATGTTTCAAATGCGTTTTAATGGTATTACACTCATTCGAACTTAATAAAATTTATTTGAAACTATAAAGTACATATTATAATATACATTTTACATAATTTGTGGTGCAAATAAACATTTGTTATTGATTCACAAGGCCACACAAAGGTATTCCATTACATAATGGTACAGGGAGAACATTGTTTGATGAGCGTTTCAATTGTAATTCACTACTTCTAATTTTATGAGATTGATATATGAGAGTAATATTTTTAAAACTTCGTTATCGTACGAACGCACCTCATTGGCTACGCTTCACATGCAATTTCCAAGTTGTTTGTTATTGCTGTTACATAAAATGTTCTAGTTTTTCCAGTTTCCTACAAAAAATTTAGCAAATTTACAGATTTTTTTTCGGTAAAGTTCTACAAATTTTCCTGGTCCTTGTGCATAGACATGCCTACTTCTGCTTATATATATAAAATACAAACAGAATTTAGGTGTTTTCCGTCTACTCCTCCAATTCTACTGAAGGGATTTTTAAGTAACTTTTATCCTTAGACAGATTTTATTTCTAGGATGGTTTTCGTATATAGTACATTGTTCTATGTATATTAGTCATAAAGTTATGACGAAAAGTTATTTTATTTTGGACAAAAGGGTTACCATTAGGCATATGTTTTTCATTTGGTGCGTCATATTAAGCTATCTTTGTTAAAGAATTGGAATGTTTATATTAATCCTTATATATATTATAAATGTGAAAGTGTGTCCAAAAAATTAGAATGAACTTGGCCTCAAAACGGATGGATTAATGTTTTTAAATCTTTGCATATATATAGATTATAGGAGTGGAATGAACATAGGCTAATTTTTATTTATTTTATTCAAATATTTTCCTTAATAATGCAAAATTTAATTATTTTTCATACAAAATCAATAGGCATTTTTCAGATAAAATTTAACCATTTTCCTTTCCTGTTGCCAAGAAAATAAAAAATTGGAATAATAATTTTTCAGCGGCAATGAATTTTTAATAAAAAACTTCCACGCGAAAAATTATAATAAAATAATTTAAAAGAAAATAAATATGACGTCATGTTTGAAATAAAAATAAAAGGTATATTTTTTATAATATATTTAACAAGGATATTTGTTTAGTTAATGGGAATTTTTGTGTAAGATATGGCGACATAAATTAAAAGTAAAAAGAATGAAAACGAATTATATTTTTAATAAAATGGATCACTTATGAAAATGTGACGTCATAGTTGAAATAAAACAGATACTTTATAGCAGTCGTTAAAAATACAAGGGGTATGAATATCAGTAGCTAATGAAGCCAGATAAATAATGACGTCATATTTAAAATGACTCAGAAATTTTTTTTACTTATACTAATTAATAAGTTATAAGTTACATACAAATGAATATTTTTATTCAAAACTCATAATTATCAATGGAAGAAATTTTTTGTGGGAAAAAGGCGGAAAATAAAATCACTGATTAATATATTTTTGGCTCTATTTTTTAACACTATCGAACAAAGTTGAAAAGTTATTATGCTTTCGGTTTGTCTGTCAGTCTGGTCGCTTTCTAACTTTCGTAAACATACTCCGATTTCCATGAAATTTTTGGACGTTATTACCATTTACCTAGCACGAATACCTATTGAAAATGGAGTTTCTTCCATAATTAGTTTATTTACAGGATAGTTAAAAAATTTCCTTACATTACGGCATTATGGGGAAAAATCGTTTTAATTAAATTTAACGATGTTACACCCTGTGAAACATATTCAAATTTATATGCATTTACAAAGTGCACTAAAATATGCATTTTGTAAAGTATGTAGTGAAAAGGACACTTATTATTCATTTACAGGGTCACACTGAAGAATTCCATTGCATAAGAATAAAGGGAGGAACAGTTTCCGACATATTTTAATTATGGTAAACGATTTCATGTATAATCAAATTGGTAAACTTTGCTGAGGTTAATGTGAGTTATTTCATGCATAAAACGAAGTGCATAGCATTTACAGGGCACACAAAAGATTTCAAATAGTATATATTCTATCCGAAGTACTGTATATGATGGATGATCACAGTTGCATGGATGAAATGCATTTTGAATTATGATATGTGCTTTGAAGTTTCGCTAAATGTATGCATATTAAATGGAGCGTATAAATGGTAATAGTTTAAATAGTTAAATTTAGATATACAGGGTTACACAAAAGATCTTGGAAAGGTTACTGAATATGAGCGTAATTTACTCAAAGGTGGTTTTTAAATAAAATATGCATTTTTATTTTGAACTGCATTTAGTAAACTAAGAAATGTTTGTAATGCATATATAAAATGACATACAGGGTCCCGCAAAGAACTGGATACAAGGTTATCTTCGGATGATAATTTCTGAAAATGTAATTTAGGTAGTAATAAGAAACATTTTTGTTTGAACTAAATTTTAGAAAGATACTTTCGTGTATTAAAGGCACTTGGAAAACTACAGGGCTGAACAAAAGTATTCAAGAATGTTTCTATCTATTAGTATTAATCGCTGAAAGGAAAATTTTAACCAGCAAAAAAATTAGCAAATAGGTATTATCAGAAGTTTTTTACCATAAATTAGCGATAAAAAGTTAATTACACATGCTTTTCATCATCGAAATTTTTTGCTTGATTGATCAATTATTTCTTCTTTAAATGTTATGTGAACGAAGTCACGGGTAACTGCTAGTTAGAAATAAAGAAAAAAATACGAACATTTCTAAAAATAAAATAAAATAAATATTACTTATTTTATTTAATATACAAATAAGAAAAAAATCAATTAAAAATAATATAAAATAACACTAGTTTATTTCAATAGGGTTAAAAATTTAATATTTAAATTTTTATGCGACCTAAATGAAATATGCTTTTTCAAAATCGATTGATTGAACCAATATCTGGCAATTTATCAGTTTTTTGCCTACACATTTGGCTCCGGAAAAACAAAAAAATTGTCGAAAATTAAAAATAAATAAAATATAAATGAAGCCATTTTTTAAACAGGATATTTTAAGTACGCCAGGGTTAATTTCAAGAGTTGCTCGATGCGTTTTTAAAAATTACATCATTGTATAGGTTGATTACGTATTCATAATATAATGATACATCTATTTTTTTTCCTTTAAAGAAACTTTTTTCTCAAAGATTCTTAATTCTTGGTGTTTTTCAGTTGCGCAAACGATATATTTTCTGTTATTGATTAAATAATTATAACTGCTATATTGATTGGGATAAATATGATCAAAGAGAAAAAAAAATGTTGGTAATTTTATTTAAATAAATATACAATAAAAAAAAGAAGCGAACTTAAGATCATTCATATGGATATTTATGGGATATACACACCGGGATACCTAACGCCATAATGGCGTTATTTCATCTGACAAGGTAACATGGATATTGTTGTTAATTTATTATAAATTGTTTATCTACTTCTACTTAATCATTTGTTTTTTTTGCGATATAAAACAAATATAACATTTATAATATAAAAATATATGTTTATAAAAATTTAACAATAAAGTTTTTCGATACCTTGAAAAATTTGAGAATATTAAAATGGCCATTTTGGATATTTTTTATTTGCCAATCGTGCCAATCAGAAGAGGACGTGGAACTCTCCCCTTATCATTTTGTATTTCTAATGAAATGTCTGAAAGGCATGTATTTTAAATGTATGTAATATAAATATTTTACATGTATGTATTCTAAATTGAAATGAGAGAAAGATTTATCTTTAAAATGAACTGAATACAATAGGAATGACAAATATGTAAACAATATTTGGTAATTTATTACATACGCCTAACTAACAAAAAATATTACTTTTCATTATAATTTTTGCAGCAACCAAAATGAAGAATAATAAAAAAATATGCTGGTAACTAAAAATGACAACCGCGTGGACTGTTTATTATGTAAGAAAATATCCTAATATTAAATATTATGATACTACTTTTCCGCAAGTCAAACAAAAATACCATCGCAATGACGCATATATTTACATCGGGAAATGTTTAACTGTACGTCTTTAAGTCTAGCTGTAACAACTGAAGATAAAATCAGCAAAATTTTAAAGTACAGTTTTAGTTCATAACATATGTATTAATTAAGGCGATAAAATTAAATAATCGATTCTACCGACGATTGGCGTAAGTTGATTGGCATGATTTGGCGTATAATGAACTTTAAAATAGAGAATTACATTGATCCCACGCGAGGCGACGTCTTCCATAATCCAGTTTACAGAAAATTGGCGTAATTTAGAACATAATTTTTTAGATACATTTTGATACTTTTCTGCTATATCAGCATCGTGCCAAAATATATATTAATTAAGGCAATAAAATTAAATAATCGATTCTACCGACGATTGGCGTAAGTTGATTGGCATGATTTGGCGTAAAATGAACTTTAAATTAGAGAATTACATTGATCCCACGCGAGGCGACGTCTTCCATAATCCAGTTTACAGAAAATTGGCGTAATTTAGAACATAATTTTTTAGATACATTTTATACTTTTCTGCTATAACAGCATCGTGCCAAAATATATATTAATTAAGGCAATAAAATTAAATAATCGATTCTACCGACGATTGGCGTAAGTTGATTGGCATGATTTGGCGTAAAATGAACTTTAAATTAGAGAATTACATTGATCCCACGCGAGGGCGACGTCTTCCATAATCCAGTTTACAGAAAATTGGCGTAATTTAGAACATAATTTTTTAGATACATTTTGATACTTTTCTGCTATATCAGCATCGTGCCAAAATATATATTAATTAAGGCAATAAAATTAAATAATCGATTCTACCGACGATTGGCGTAAGTTGATTGGCATGATTTGGCGTAAAATGAACTTTAAATTAGAGAATTACATTGATCCCACGCGAGGGCGACGTCTTCCATAATCCAGTTTACAGAAAATTGGCGTAATTTAGAACATAATTTTTTAGATACATTTTGATACTTTTCTGCTATATCAGCATCGTGCCAAAATATATATTAATTAAGGCAATAAAATTAAATAATCGATTCTACCGACGATTGGCGTAAGTTGATTGGCATGATTTGGCGTAAAATGAACTTTAAATTAGAGAATTACATTGATCCCACGCGAGGGCGACGTCTTCCATAATCCAGTTTACAGAAAATTGGCGTAATTTAGAACATAATTTTTTAGATACATTTTGATACTTTTCTGCTATATCAGCATCGTGCCAAAATATATATTAATTAAGGCAATAAAATTAAATAATCGATTCTACCGACGATTGGCGTAAGTTGATTGGCATGATTTGGCGTAAAATGAACTTTAAATTAGAGAATTACATTGATCCCACGCGAGGGCGACGTCTTCCATAATCCAGTTTACAGAAAATTGGCGTAATTTAGAACATAATTTTTTAGATACATTTTGATACTTTTCTGCTATATCAGCATCGTTCCAAAATATATATTAATTAAGGCAATAAAATTAAATAATCGATTCTACCGACGATTGGCGTAAGTTGATTGGCATGATTTGGCGTAAAATGAACTTTAAATTAGAGAATTACATTGATCCCACGCGAGGGCGACGTCTTCCATAATCCAGTTTACAGAAAATCGGCGTAATTTAGAACATAATTTTTTAGATACATTTTGATACTTTTCTGCTATATCAGCATCGTGCCAAAATATATATTAATTAAGGCAATAAAATTAAATAATCGATTCTACCGACGATTGGCGTAAGTTGATTGGCATGATTTGGCGTAAAATGAACTTTAAATTAGAGAATTACATTGATCCCACGCGAGGGCGACGTCTTCCATAATCCAGTTTACAGAAAATTGGCGTAATTTAGAACATAATTTTTTAGATACATTTTGATACTTTTCTGCTATATCAGCATCGTGCCAAAATATATATTAATTAAGGCAATAAAATTAAATAATCGATTCTACCGACGATTGGCGTAAGTTGATTGGCATGATTTGGCGTAAAATGAACTTTAAATTAGAGAATTACATTGATCCCACGCGAGGGCGACGTCTTCCATAATCCAGTTTACAGAAAATTGGCGTAATTTAGAACATAATTTTTTAGATACATTTTGATACTTTTCTGCTATATCAGCATCGTGCCAAAATATATATTAATTAAGGCAATAAAATTAAATAATCGATTCTACCGACGATTGGCGTAAGTTGATTGGCATGATTTGGCGTAAAATGAACTTTAAATTAGAGAATTACATTGATCCCACGCGAGGGCGACGTCTTCCATAATCCAGTTTACAGAAAATTGGCGTAATTTAGAACATAATTTTTTAGATACATTTTGATACTTTTCTGCTATATCAGCATCGTGCCAAAATATATATTAATTAAGGCAATAAAATTAAATAATCGATTCTACCGACGATTGGCGTAAGTTGATTGGCATGATTTGGCGTAAAATGAACTTTAAATTAGAGAATTACATTGATCCCACGCGAGGGCGACGTCTTCCATAATCCAGTTTACAGAAAATTGGCGTAATTTAGAACATAATTTTTTAGATACATTTTGATACTTTTCTGCTATATCAGCATCGTGCCAAAATATATATTAATTAAGGCAATAAAATTAAATAATCGATTCTACCGACGATTGGCGTATGTTGATTGGCATGATTTGGCGTAAAATGAACTTTAAATTAGAGAATTACATTGATCCCACGCGAGGGCGACGTCTTCCATAATCCAGTTTACAGAAAATTGGCGTAATTTAGAACATAATTTTTTAGATACATTTTGATACTTTTCTGCTATATCAGCATCGTGCCAAAATATATATTAATTAAGGCAATAAAATTAAATAATCGATTCTACCGACGATTGGCGTAAGTTGATTGGCATGATTTGGCGTAAAATGAACTTTAAATTAGTGAATTACATTGATCCCACGCGAGGCGACGTCTTCCATAATCCTGTTTACAGAAAATTGGCGTAATTTAGAACATAATTTTTTAGATACATTTTGATACTTTTCTGCTATATCAGCATCGTGCCAAAATATATATTAATTAAGGCAATAAAATTAAATAATCGATTCTACCGACGATTGGCGTAAGTTGATTGGCATGATTTGGCGTAAAATGAACTTTAAATTAGAGAATTACATTGATCCCACGCGAGGGCGACGTCTTCCATAATCCAGTTTACAGAAAATTGGCGTAATTTAGAACATATTTTTTTAGATACATTTTGATACTTTTCTGCTGTATCAGCATCGTGCCAAAATATATATTGTGTTCGAAAAAATATTTTTCCATCCTGAAGAGCTCAAACATTTCTAAGACATTTTCAGATTCATTTCTAAAATTAAAAACATGAAACTTTTTGAGGTGATTTTTGAAGAGATGTATGAAAGACCGTGTGATTACATTTTTCGCTCAATTAATTAGAATTTTATTTATAAGCTATTACTTTCTCAGTATGACCCTTTTTTCGTTCCAAGATATCTCGCTTTGGAAAATTCGGTTCATAACACCAACTTTTACAGCCTCTTTTGCAATATTTTCTGCTTTTATAAAAAAAAAGTTGACAAACGCGGCACATTATGCAGTTTCTAAGTAAGAGAATTTCGCAATTTGATGTGTTTAAGAGCAAAAAGGGATTTATGAATAAATTAGAATTTAATTAGTTTGGATTGAAATACACATTTTATCGCTATTTATTTGAACTCAAACGTGCAAATGATTTTTTTTTCAAACTTTATAACCTGCTATTTATAGATAACGCTTTATCTCTTCAAATATTATTTAACCGTAAGTATGCAAAACTATAAATTTTACATTTCTGAAATCAAAACTGTTCTTTTTTTACTGAGTTATAACTTACATTTTCCCCTGTTACCAAAAATACGATATTTACTGCAGTGCTAAGAAACAGTTACAATTCCATAACTTAAGTTTAGATGGAGATATTGAAAAAATATTTTATTGTAAACACTTGTTTGTTCTTTTACTTTCTATATATTCTTTATTTAATAAAATAGTACTCGAAATTATGTAATTTTGAGATACTATATTTTAAAATTGATTGCTTTCGCAATAACAAGGATAAATAGTTTCAAAATTTCATTTGACACCAATGTCAATGGCGACAATGGAGTGATATAACGTGAACGTTTCGAATTTTAAACTGCAGCATTTATAATGTCATTTATAGCAACGGCGAGAAAAATACGCAATAAAATTACTTGCACGCCCAATCCAAAGTTGCGGGTGTGACATTTACACAATTTACATTAGTCACCAGCAAAAATATTTTTGAGGATTGGTTTCAATTTGTATGAATTTCAATGTAGACCACTTACATATACATTTATCCAAAACTGAAAATTGTTCGATGTATCATTTATTTATAAAAAAAAATAATTTCTACCTGTTGCGGGTGTGACACAAAAAGGACATGCATTTTCACCTTTCAGTGCAAAAACGCAAAACTCTGTGAATTATGACAACTGAGTGAATTGATTTTTTTAAATATTAAACAGCAATACTTAAGTAATTATTCTATGAAAAAATTAAATTACTTACTCAATTCTTGCTTTTGTAGAAAATATTCAAAATTTTCGTTGCGGGTGTGACGCCCTGTTGCGGGTGTGACTTGTACGGCCAATAAAATAATGACATACACAAATATTTTCAAGGCAAATTTTTTTAATTGAAGAATTAATCAATGTTACAATTATAATATCTACAGAAGAAAACATCAAACAAATTTCATTTCCAATATTGAATTTATAATTTCTGGTGGTGGTATCTTTTTTTACAAAAGTGCTCTTTTTTCCCTAGGATACATCTGACTGACTGGGCCAAATATACACACTTTCTTAAATTTTTTTCAAACATTCTAATTCTATATCGTCACCATCCATTCGTCTTATTTGCCCATCAAAATTTTACTTTTTTAATGTCGAGAATAAAACAACTTCTACAAAATCTCCACTGCACATTCATTGTTGGATATTATATCCTTGTCAAAGTATGGATACATTTGACTGCCTGAGCCAAATATACATATTTTCTTGATTTTTTTTTCAGATACTCTTATTCTATATCATCTCTTTTTTAAATTTTTTTTTTAATGTGGAGAATAAAACAACTTCTACAAAATCTCCAACTGCACTCTTACCTTTGGATATTATATTTTTTGACAAAATATTATGACAAACAAATTCTCTTGTGATCACTTTCTAAAGTTATTGCGACATTAATTGTTCCTACGTCAATAGAAATAAACATGATGTATCGATTGAATGTTGCGCTCCGATTGTGCTTGGTGCCAGAATGCATGAAGCATTTTCACAATATCTTCTGAAATTTCACATTCAGCAGAGTTCTTTTATATTTTTTAGGACTTTTTCTATACACATAGCAAAATCTGAAGCTGAATTTATAGTTGCAGAGTGTTGCTAGCGTTACCAATTTCTTGGCAACTGCACCAACCCCGTCGACAACTCCTTTACCATGAGATGAAATGTAAAAGGATTGCCATCCTTTACCATGATTTTTTAAAATATTCTCTTCTTTTCTCTCCTTGCTTTGTCTCTTTCCTTCTCCTTTTGTAGCTATGCTTCATATTTAAAAGGGTTTTCTTTAATCTTTTTTCTATGATATCGTGATCTTTCTGAACTCTTCATTCTCTGCAAAAGAGAAGAAATTAATGTGTAAACTTAATAAATACAGCACTTCCAGTCCGAAAATATATGCTTAACAAATTGTTAATATTTATCCCTTGAAATTTCCAATCTTACATAAGGTTAATTATGTTAAATTTTGGTTAATTTCAAACTGACTATATACATTTTATGCTAACTTAATAAACATTTTAACATTTTCTATTATTCTTACTTCTACTTTTTATTTAATTTGAATTAAAAGAGAAAAAATCTTCCCCTAATTATACTTTACTTATTTAAAAAAAACTATATATATATATATATATATATATATATATATAAAACAAAACAAAATTAACAAATTTAAAGAAAATTACTAAAATATTGTTTCTTAATTTTCTTTTTTTACATTTCTATAAAAATCTTACCTTTTAAATTAATTTCTTAATCATATGTCAGTAATAAAATTATTTTTTTGCAGTAAAGCAACAATTTTATCAATCCAAACTGAATAAATCAACTACACACAGAGTCACATGCTCAGATGATGCAAATTTTTATTTATTAACTGGAATTCACTCTATTAAATCAAACGATATAGTTAAAGCTGCCAAGTAATGTTTTCCAGCATATTATTCCTATATAAATTTACATATAATTTGTTCAAATATACATTTGTAATCAATTTTAAAAGACGTTGCGGGTGTGACTTTAATTAAATGTCACACCCGCAACAGGGACATGTCACGCCCGCAACGCTCAATAATTATAATTAAAACATTAATTAATTTTTTTGTGTCTGTAATTCAAAGTGTCTTAATAAACTATTTTTGAATATAAAGTTTCATAACTTTAAGTCAAAAAATTTTTTCTGTAGAGATATAAATGTAAGTTTTTGTTGCGGGTGTGACACAATAATTAAGAGTAATTAAATATGCTTACCTTTTGTAATGAAGATTAGTGAACACTTCTCTGCAGTTAAAAACTCTCAATAATAACTGTCAGATCATATATATCCTAATTTGGAGATTTTCAGAATGTTTGTTCAGCTGTACGAGACCATGAAATGTAAAGATATTTGCCGCAGTCTATTTTACAAAGTCATAGTGTCACTTTATTAATTAAAATAAGTATGTTAATGACAAAAATGTAAATCTTTTTTGATAAAATATGAAATAGTACACCCTTAACAGTTAATATGCAAGATTTCAATCATATTTAAAGAAATTTAAATTTTCATCCTCATGTCCGTTTTTTTGTGGATTGGGCGTGCAAGCTACTGATATATAACTTGAAAAGGGAGTGATGTCATATATGCACTACTCTGGTGCGAAATTTCTTCTGACGTCAGTGTCATATAATGCATCAGGGTACTTAAGTGGCGTATAATATAAGTGTCATTATTTTGCTTGATATGGTAACCCGGATGTTGTGGTTTAGTTATTAATAAATTGTTTATCGATTTTTATATTTTTAAAAATTATGTAAATTGTTTTGTTCTACAGTTATTAATTGAATATTATTTTATTTATTGTTATTATTCCCTTTTTAAAAATATGAGGTGAAACCCGTCAAAATTCGACGAAAGAAAATCTTTAAAAAAGACCTGTTTTTTTTATTTATAATAAATCTGAAAAATTAGTTACAGTAAAAAATACATCTTTTACTAGTCAGTCTAACTCTCGAGCAAATATTATTTTAAGCTAAAATTAACAAAATATTATAAGTTCAATTATTCAAATTATTTAACGAAATGAAACCGAAATTCACTGAGTTTTATAACAGACGCTTTTTAATTTCTACTTTTTTTTTCAATTTTGAGAGAAATGGAGCGAGTCTGTTGCCACAATTACAAAATTGGTACTAAAAATTAAAAAAAAATTATGCATTAAAAATAACTGGAGACACAGCTTTGTAATAAATTGCATTTAAAAGTACATTTTTTTCTACACCTCGCACAGTGGGGCAAAAACCCAAAAAGCTGGCCAAAAGTCGAAAAATGAAGTTACGATTTAGGGAATTTTGACTGTACAGTTGGATAGAATAATGTTTGGAGAGTCATGATCTGTATTTATAACAAGATTTTTGCTTTACCCTTACAAGCAGCATTATTTCGAAAATGATGCTTGAAGGGATATCACATAGAGCGAACAAAAACAGCTAAACAACAATTTCTCTGAACGCGTGCTACATTTTATAATATTATCCGATTTTAATGATTTGAAATGGATTCACACTATGATAGTGTGTACTTTATTTGCATGTATTACAAAATTTATATGGAGCACATAAAAATTAATAAATTCATTGTCATTTTTGATAAAAAAATTTTGATATTTTTTCATTTTTTTACTTTCAAACATGAAAAAGTTTAAATGTTCCACAGTGTTCCGCAACGAAATTCAATGGAAATAATAACTTGGGCTATTGGCTAGTGATTCAAAAAAAACCAGCTGCCTAAAACTGCCTTTCTGCATTTCACGCATATTTTAGTAACCGCAAGTAAAATGCCACTTTTTTCGGCCGCCTCAAAAAATTTGAAATTGACTACTTTTCACATAATTTAGCTGATAAATATTTTTCAAATTTTTGAATTATTCAATTTTATTATAGTTTATTTCTTGTTATATTGTAAATAAGTACTATAATCATAAAATTACATTAATTTGATAAGTAAGCTTAGTAATGAAAAAATGAAAATAATTCTCTATTATCAATCCGGTAGAATACATTTTCTTATCTTTATAGGTAGTAATTTTGTTTGTTCTATTGTAATTAGAAGAATTATTTTGTGAATGGCAATATTTGTAGATCAAACTACTGAGCGTATTTCATTAATGCGAGTAAAATCATTACAAATATAACTTTAGAATATATTAGTAATTTGGATTTGATTTGCAAGTGAGGATATGATGGAACATCTATTCTGAGTACATTTAAACAAATTATTAGCTATGAAGATTGCAGGAGGTCTAATATATTTTTCTTTTCTCCCGTGCTACTAGAACACATAAATGTTGCGAAAAATTCATGAATCGTCAATTTCAAAATTCCGAGATTTCCATTTCAATGGTTTTATCGGGCCAATCAAGACCAATTTTTCTTTTTCAAGAAATACAGATGCTACTGTCAATAAATGTCATTGAGGTGGATTGTATTAAACACCAGGAGAATCAACTTATTTCATTTAATACAATCATTGATAACAGAAGAAATAGTCGTCAAGAACGAATTAGTCTAATACTCAACGTTGCTACCTATTTCAGACAGCATCAAAACAGCATCTTACCGATCTGACATTTTTTATTAAAATTGGATTGAGGTAATTTAGAATTCAGAATATCTAAGTTACATGCAAAAACGTTTAGAGAGGGCTTACACCTGGAAGACAAACTGGATAGAAAAAAATGAAAAGCTCGTACTCTGCATGAAAAGAAAAACACTGAAATTGCAAAGTAAAATATGCAAAAAATATTTCGTTTACAATTAAGACTTCTCATCGAGAAACTAAATTCCAGATTTGGAAGCAGAAATGATGGCAATGCAATTCAACGATTATTTGAAAACTCAACTATATGTGCTTTTATAACTATCGTATACGAAGATTTGATTAAACGATTCTATATCATAAGTAATTTCTTGTAGTCATGTCATTTTCTTGATAAATTTCGTAGACTTTTCCTTACAAATAGCCCGTAGATTTGAGCTGCACCCCTGGCTCTATATGCCTACTTCAGTACACAAACTACTTATTAATGACAAAGAAATAACATTATCTTCTTTACTGCCAATTTGTCAAATGGTATAAGATACTCAAGAATCATACAACAAACTAATAAAAAAATATCTAGAAGATTTATCGCAAAGATGCAGTAGCGAGAAAAAAATATTTTTACGCCTTTTAATGTCATTAGATCCTTTCATTTCCACTTTAGATAAATTATCGTAGAAGAAATTAAAATCATTGATCCAAAGAGTCACAGGATCTTCCAATACCGCCAACAAGTTCTGCTAAATATTTCGACACTTTGACCTCTGAAGAATCTTTTTATTATTACAACAGTTGATACTGATGGTGAATTTCTGTAATATATTTTCGTTTTTGTTTTAATAATATAAAAATTAAACAGTCTAATATTTTACTTTCCATTAACGTACTTAAATTTCGATTAAATTTGAATTGGTTTTTTGAAAATTGCTTTTTAAGTTTACCTTCGAAATTTTAAATATTTTTTAAATCTAATTGTTTTTACTTTTAATCTTTAATAATATTTATTTATTTATTTTTAAAGTTTAATTTTTGAATCCTAATTAGCATCCTGAAAAGTTTACAAAATTGCATATAAATTGAACAACTTTAGAGACATTTTTAATTTTTGCTCCGCCATATTGTATCCGCCGTTTTTTTAAATTTTAATTTTGTATTCTTACTTAGCATCCTGAAAAACACCTGTATACGAATTTTGGTACAATTTGAATAACATTTTCATATTTTGGCCAGCTTTTCGGGATTTTGCCCCACTGTGCGTCGGTGTAAGAATTGTAAATGTACGGCGTTAAAAGTATAAAATTTGCAGTACCAAAAATTGCAAAACCGAAAACGTGTTGCGCATTTTAATTTCTTTTCTTTTCTTTTTTTATTTTAAGAGAAAATAGAGTGATTCAGTTGCCACAATTACAAAATTGGCACTATAAACTATTAAAAAATTAATATCTCAAAATTAAATTAAAATACAGTTTTCAAACAAATTGCTTTTAAAAACAAATTGCTTTTTTTTTTTCTCTATACGACGATGTAAAAATTAAAAATATGCGATGTTTAGAAGTGTAAAATTTGCAGTAGCGATAATTGCAACACCGAAATTGCAAGGGAAAGTGTTGCCATTCGCAAAATGACGTATGCGTTACGCACAGATACGTTTGGCCTTTATAATACAGATGTATGTAACTGGTATTAGAAAACAAGTTTTTTGCCATCCAAAAAGATTGTGCCAATGTTTTGCGTATATGATATCTGTGCCCTTCATCACAGAGTTGCCAGTGGGCTACTTTTTTAAAATTCAGATTTCTTAATTGGCACCAGTTTTCTGAAACGGTAAATTACATTTTGTTTTCGACTTGATAATCATGTCATTGAATAAGGCATATTTTATCATTTATAAAAAGTGGTGCCAATCAAAAATCTGAATTTAAAAAAAGTAGCCCATCTGGCAACACTGCTTCAATATAGCACTTTTATTAAAATAATTTAAAAATGATGCTGAAGAAAATTCTATAATTGGAATACAAGTCTAACTAATTCAGTTATGGTAGATTGCTTTGGTACAAAATCAACTACAGTTGTTGTAACTATAATAGTAAACCGCAACATTTTTGCATTGAAACCTCTTTAAATTTACGTCATTCTGAGTCAATTGCGGCATTTATTGGACAGAGATATTTAAAAGTAACATTCTGTTTAATAAATTTTTAATGAGCAAAATTATTACTAGCAAAAGCCGTGCTTTGTATGGATTCGCGAAGCATTATTTCACAAGAAAAATATTTGAAAGTAACATTATTTTTTTATGTTATTTTTGTATCTTTATTAAGCAAAATCGTTATTTCATGTTTTGGCGCATTTAAATTTTAGAAATGTAAATTCAGCCAAATAACTAAGAATTTCCTCGGAATTTTTCATTTATGATATAAGGCAGGTATAAATAAAAATATTTTCGAAGCAGAATTTTGCAAAATATTTTTTAATTTTTAACTAAAAGTTTTAAAGATGTTTTTACATTTTCCAATGGCCAGTAAGGCGTTCGTTCTGGCCAGTAAGTGTTCTTATTCACGACATTTTTAAATTACTAATACATTCCAGAAATTACTTATAAACGTAGTTAATATATTTAATTTGGTTGAATTAAATTATTTTTCAATCAATTAAAATATTCTTAAATTATTATTTAATCTTTCATTTCGAATACCAAACTTAATAAACTTACCAAATTTAACAAAATATTCAATTTAAATACCAAATATAAAAATTAATTTTACTTGTTTACGATTCTTTTGTTGCCACTTTATCAAAGTAAATACCTAAATAAATAAATCATTATGTAATTCTTTTAAAATCAAGTATAAAGTGCAAAAATAATATTGGCAGAATAATGAAAATATATTTTATGTAATATATTAATCATGATTCTATCTATAATTATTAGCCCCATGGTTTCATTTCCTTTTTAAAATAAAAAGATACGGGTTCAATTTTTTATTTGCAAACGATTTTGGCGGAATAATGAAAATATATTTTATTTAATTAATTAATCATGATTCTGTCTATAATTACTAACCCCCATGGTTTATTTTCCATCTGAAAATAAAAAGATACGCGTTCAATTTATTTGCAAAAATGCGTCCTATAATAGAAAAACATGTAGAATAAATTAATTATTAAAATAATATTTTTAAAAGTTATTCTGTAAAAAAAATAACATTCTGCAAATCTACATATCATAATTTATTCTTATGTTTAATTTCAAGTCAAAATACTCAATAGATTTTTTATAAAGTGTACGACAAAATGTAACTTGAGTGGCCTAGTAGAGGATTCGCTTCGCTCATCCTAATGACGTTATATGTATCTGCTTTTACTTTAAACTTAAATTGCCAATTGGTATTTCGTTGCGGTTGTTGATAACTGCAGTCCTGATCAAAGTATTTTCATGGAATAATTTTTTGTAAGCATCTAGCATTTTTCATATTGTTTTATGTTACTTATTTATCAAATTATGGGAGAAAGTTCAATAATCAGTAAAACTATTTGTGGAATATTATTCATTTTTTAAAAATCTACTACACGTATATTTTGAAGGAACTTGCGTTATAAGTTAGATAATTTTTCAGGAATGGTTTTAGCATACTACATATTGCTCTACAATGCTGAATTATAGAGTTTGTCAGTTATTTTGGAATAAATTTCTATAATCACATAAACCCGATTACGAAAGATTAGATACCGATTATAAAAACCCGATTATAAAAACTATTAAGAGACGGATTTGATGACACTTACATTGTTAGTTAGATAAATTTTCAGTGACAGTTTTTGTAAATTGCATAGGGCTATGTCGTTCTATAACAAAACCTACTCTAAAAAAATCAAAGATTCATCTGGATGGATAGACCGGCGTAGCGGCCGACACCTCCTAGTATAGATATATACACAGTAAAAAATAACGATGAATATAACAATGGAAAAGACTGTTTTTCTTTCTAGAAAAGGAAAAAATACAATTCAAAATCCTTTTTTTTTTTTTTTTTTTTTTTTTTGTAAGCGCTATCTATGAAAGGAGTCGTGAAATACTCCCACGATTTTAGCATAGATACGAGAATATGTCTTAAAAATTTCATTAAATGTAATCATTAACTACCCCCCCCCTCTTCTGCTTTCTACGGAGATTTGTAAGATTTATACAAAAATCTTCAAGTACAGTAAATTCCTATTGTTCCCACGGCGGTAAGATAAAATAAAAGCATAGATCATTTTCTGGACAATAAAGTGATACTAAAAGAGAATAGCGTAACCTTGGCGAGAAAGATCGGAAGAACTCAGGAGAAGCATGGAAAATTGTCGCTGACAAAAGCCACCCGAGATGATAAGTTTTACCGCGGAAAGTTCCAGAAAATATATCCGAAGCCGCCTTAGATATATCACATGGTCATGATCATTTTGTGAAATCAGACGAGGCGATTCAACTCTGTCTATATAATAAAGTTAAGTGTTAGTTTTAACTTGTTTATTCATACGCATTTCTTTATTTGTTTATTAATTGTAATTTAAAAATCTTCTATATTTAAAATTTAAAGAGTTACAATTTTTGTCCAGCTGTTTACTGCTTAGCGTAAAAGTTTTATTTATTTATTTTAGTATAAAAATTTTAATTTAGCTCTTCTGCTGACAAATCGAAAATCTTACCCGAAGTTTGTTTTTAAAATGGATATAATACATATTTTCTATTTTATTAAATTAAAATCTGAATTAAGTAATTTTAGCATAAACTATACCGACTAGAAATACATATATATTTTTTCCGTCAAACATTCAAGTTCACAAATCTTTCTTTCCTTTAAATTATTGTATTAACCCTTTAAACTATCGTATTTTCCTTTAAATGTCAATTTTTAGGGTGCACAATTATAATCTATAAAATATCAAGTATCAAATTGCCTACTTACTGACCCCCCCCCCAAAAAAAGGGGGGGGGATTAGAAAGGAAAAATCTACAAAATGTTTCAAAATAATTGTTTACTATTTTTTTTCTGAAACTGTACACAAATTTATCTTACTGCACAAAAATTTTAAATGCATTCAAGATTCTAATTAAAAAGTTTGAGATTATAATAAGCTGCAGATGTAAAACTAATAATTATAATAATCGCACATACAAGACCAACATTTAGTTTAACTTCATGAAACGGAACAATTTTTGTCATCATTTCACAAGCCATAATATTGTTTTGGTTTGTTCTAGTACATTTTGGCTTATGGAATTTATTATAATACAGTAGACTCCTCCAAATTCGCACATCTTGGGACCAGAGGTTATATGGAATTTAGAATTTTGTAGATTTCTGGTAATTTTTTTGTAAATTCATTATAAGAAATGCTTTCAATATAGTAAAATAATAAACTAAAATGATCAAAACTGAGATAATTTTAAAACTGATTAAATTGTTTATAATATAAAGGTCAAATAAATAATAATGTAAAATAAAATAAGCATAATAAAAAATATACGCATTCCTCGAATTATTTAATGAAATACATGTAGAATGATATAAAGCAAAAAAAAAAAAAAAAAAAAAAAAAAAAAATCTGATTTTGGCCCTACATATGAACTGAAAGTTTCATTGTTTACATCTGCAAAGATATGCGGATTTTTTTTAAAGATCGCGAAAAAATGCAAATTTTATCAATAAGGCGCAAAAAAAAGAGCTTATTGGATTTTCCCCCTTTTTAGGTGCGTTCGTAATTATGTAAATACGTAGCACCTATTGTTGTCGCTCAGTCCGTCCGTCTGTCTGTCTGTCCGTCTGTCTGTCCGTCTGTCTGTCTGTCTGTCTGTCCGTCCGCATATAACAACGCAAAAACTACCCAACCGAATCGTTTGAAATTTAAAATACATAATTATTACATAATTTTGTCGAGTCATTTCAAATTTTATGAAAATCGGATGGATAGATCAATTACAGGGACAATCAAAAGGATTCCGTTACATTACGGTCAATGGGGAAAAAAGTTTCAAATGCATTTTAATCGTTTGAAATTTAAAATGTATATTTATTGCATAATTTTGTCGAGTCATTTCAAATTTTATGAAAATCGTATGGATAGATCAATTACAGGGACAATCAAAAGGATTCCGTTACATTACGGTCAATGGGGAAAAAAGTTTCAAATGCATTTTAATCGTTTGAAATTTAAAACGTATATTTATTACATAATTTTGTCGAGTCATTTCAAATGTTATGAAAATCTAATGCATTGATCAATTACAGGTACAATCAAAAGTATTCAGTTTTATTACGTTCAATGGGATAAAAAGTTTCAAATGCATTTTAATGGTGTTACACTCATTTGAATATAATAGAATCGACATGAATCTATGAAATATGTACTAAAAATACATTTTGTATAATCTGTGATGCAAAGAATGTTTATTATTAAATTACAGGGCCACACAAATGTATTCCACTAAATAATGTTATACGGGGAAACATTGTTTTGGGGGTGTTTTAATTATATTAAACTACTTCACATTTTATGAATAAGATATACGTTAATGAAGTATAATAAGAATTACTCCCTGCATATATACAGGAACACAAAGATTTCGACCACTATATTGTATCCAAAGTACGCTCTACTATATCAGCAAGATATGAATACTTTAAAACTTCGTTATCAACGAACGCACCTCATTTGCTACGCTTTACGTGCAATTTCCAACTTGTTGGACAATGTATGATTGTGTTAAAAATTCTAAGTATGAAAGTAACTTATTTTAAGGGTTGTAAAAAAGCCTGGTAAAATTTAAAAAAGCAATGCTATGCTGGTGGCTTTTGTTGGTCTTAATTGGCTTTTTTTAACCAAAATTAACCTTTATTGGCCGAAGTTGATTTTCTACAAAGAATTTAAATTGTTACACTGCTCCTTTTTATGTGTTTTTTTTTTAATTAATTTTAAAGATATTTAGTTGAGGTAGACTTCAATATGACCTGGTTTCTTAATAATGAAGACGTTAATATTGGAATAATTATGGATTGCAAATTTTTCAGCTAAACTTAACAAATCCATACAAATATATCTCTCCTGTTTATACTGATCTTAAGCCCCTCCTTTTTTTTGTCTTTTACTGTTTTATGTAATAAAAAAAACAATAGCTGAAATCCAAAGTTTTATATTACTATTCAATCAAAAACGTTACATTTTTGCAGGAAAACAAACAATATTAAATAAGTAAAGTCAGCTCTTAGCTTTTTCATATAGGTTTTCAATGAAAAACAGTGAAACTTTACAGTGGCTTGCGAATGGGGGGAGGAAGGGTACGTTTGCTTTTACGTCCACTCCTTAAAATAAAAAAATCGAAAATTTTTATGTACCTTTCATTAGAACGATTTTTTTGAGAGTCTGAAAAAAATAGTTCTGGATAATCGAAGTTACTGATATTAAATAGGCTTCGTCCCATTCTCACTTACTAAGAACAAACAAAATTTCAAGTCTCTATCTCAATTTGTTCGTGAGTTAAATTACAGAGAGACAGACACACACACAAACGGATGGACAGCATTTTTTTAAATATGTTTTTCGGAATCTCCAGTATCTGAGACGTGTAAATACTTCAAAAAATTCGATTGAAATTTTTTCGATTTTCAAAACGATTGCAAGTTTTATCCTATACTGCGTATGATGGGTAAGTAATTATGCAATAATTATATATTTTAAATTTCGAACCATTTGGTTGGGTACTATTTTATTATGTGAGGACAGACAGACATACGAACAGACCAGACACGACAATAAGTGCTATGTATTTATATAGTTACGAACGCATTTCAAAATATGTAGACGTTTTCAGAAATTTGAATGCGTCAAATTGATCCTGTTTTTATGGAACGATATTCTAAAATATTATAACCTACATATTATAATTTTTTAGACCACAAAGTACATTTCTGAGTCAACAGGGATTTTTCAGTGGAAGAATCCCCCCTGAAGAATCTCCGTTGACTCATTAAATTTAACATCGTAATTTTCTATTTAATGTGCGGCAGTATTATTATTATTATTATTATTATTATTATTTTTACCTACTAACCACAAAAACCTGTACTTGAAAAATAAGTAATTTATATAGAAGCAGATATAAAAAATTATGTAAAGGCGTTATCGAAATTAGAATTCTAATGCTTTTACAATTTTTGTTTCTCAAAAATTCCACTTTTATTATGTTTCTATAATATTTAGATCTAAGATTTATTTAAATATAAATCCAGTCCTTTTGATAACTTTACATCGCTAAAATCACCCAATAAATATACTTATTTCCCGTTAATCTTGGCGTCATTTTGATATCGATAGCTATGAGATGCAAATTAATGGCATTTATTATGGGGCAATAATTAATGGCATCTATGTGGGACATATTAAAATTTACTATCCAACCATTTGTTTAACAACAAGATTATTATTTTTTAAAATGTTAAAAAAAATCTTTAATTTAACACGCATCCGACAAATTTTAAAATTTTGAGAACAAATTTCTGTAAATAAATAAAGATTAATATCATAATCCAAGACCATTTAATTTAGGCGTCAAAGTGTATTAGTTTTATTTTCGGTATATGATGTCAAAATTGATTTTCGTGCCCTAAAATCAATCTTCCTTTATCTTTTATTATTAAAAGATACTTGGAAATTTCCATTTTCTTTTCAGTATGAAGTTATATTAATTTTCCTTTAATTCATATATACATATATTTCATTTACCTTTATTTACATTAAAATTCAAACATTACACTGACGCATTATACACGCTTTTAATATTATGACGATAAAGTGTTGCTAGGCAACTATAAAAAGTCAAAGAAAAAGTGGAAAAAAATGCATTTGAAATAAGTAAATCTCTAAAACAAATTGTTTTATCTTATTGGAACACATTTATTAAAATTATCCCAAAATTACAGTGATAAGTTAAAAAATCTGACAAATGCATAGACAAAATTTCAAAATAATTTGAATAATTTCAGCCTCGCAATCGTAAATTTCAGTATCTAGTTTGTCATTTAATGCCATTGAGCAAGTGAGTTATTTTCTTTCAACAAATGAAGATTTTAAAATCATCTGAATTGCCGTAGAAAACCATTATGGTGCAAAATTAAATGTCCTGTATTTTCCAAACAAATGAATCAAATAGAACAAAAAACTATACAGCTAAATCCAGGTATCTTAGGAATACATCCACTTAATTTCAATTTAATCGGGTGTTTTTTACGCCAGTTATCGCAGAACAAACAGACAGAAACCAAAACATTTCGTGTCTCCAAAGTAAGCCTTCACCGACGTTTTGGCAACAACAACTCACACTGAACCTAAACACGAACCGACACAACAATGTTTTGCTACAAATGTATAGACGGGTATCGAAGAGGGTAGTTAAGTAGCGTTATACATCTTATCACCAAGATTTAACGGTCGAAAGTATTACGCTACTAGTAAATCTGTAGATCAGGAGCCTCAACGTCAGATCTTCTAATGACAGCTTTTTAGTACACTTTGCGTATAACTGTCTGAGCGAAACAAAGTCTTATACACGTAGTACGTAACACGTAGTACGTATAAAAAGCCAAACAAAATTCATTCGTCAAGCAAATCTCAAAAAATACTTGCCGGATTTCGATTCTGTTTGTACCAGAAGGTACCTATGAAGGTAACCTGGTGAATGCACCTACTTTCAAAAGTTGATTCCAAATAGTTTAAAAGTTATATTTAAAAGAACTGATAAAAAAACACAATTTATTTGCATACGTCACAGAAATTTGGTGTACATCATTTTTCACCGGCTGGATGTTTCCGTAAACAAACGAATCAGAGTACATGGAGTAAATAGTAATTGTCTGAGCAAAACGAAGGCTAATACACAGCTAGGAAACGATAGTAAAAGTCAAGCATAATTCTTTCGTCAAGCAAATCTGAAAAAAATACATGTCGGATTGCGATTCTGATTGTACCAAAAGGTACCTATGAGGGTAACCTACTGAATGCACCTACTGTCAAAAATTAGTTTCAAAAAGTTTAAAAATTATTTAAAAAAACTGATAAAAAAGTACGATTTATTTACATACGTCACAAATATTTGATGTGCGTCACTTTTCACCGGCTGGATGTTTCGCTAGATTCCAAAATTCGAGCACATGGAGCAATTGTACTTGAATAAAAATGCGCAAGCACTTTTTATTCATTAGTAGCATCAGAAGTATTCAGTAGCATCTTATTTCCCTAAATAACAAAGTTTTGTTAAAGATTTCAGGAAGCGTTGGAAAGTATTTCATAATCTATGTTTAATGCATGATTTGTCTTACTTTTTTTTTGTTACCTACTACCCACAAAAACCTGTGTTTGATATATAAGTAATTTATAGAAAAGGAGATGTAAAAATTTATGTAAAGGAGTTATCTAATTTAGAATTCTAATGTTTTTACAATTTTTGTTGCTCAAAAATTTCACTTTTATTACGTTTCTATAATATTTAGATCTAAGATTTTATCTAAATATAAATTCAAATCCTTTTAATAACTTTACCTCGATAAAACCACCCAATAAAGACACGCATTTCCTGCTAATCTTGGCTTGAATTTGACATCGATATCTATGCGATGCAAATTAATAGCAATGATACCTATGTGGGACATATTAAAATTTACTATCCAACCACTTGCTTAACAACAAGTTTATTAATATTTTAAATATTAAAAAAATAAATCTTTACTTTAACGCATATCCGACAAATTTTAAAATTTTGATAATAAATTTGTGTGAATAAGGATTAATATCAAAATCCAAGACCATTTAATTTAAGCGCCAAAGTGCATTAGTTTTGCTTTCGGTATATGATGTCATAATCGCTTGTTTTCGTGCCTTAAAATCAATCTTCCTTTATCTTTAATTATTAAAAGATACTTGAAAATTTCCATTTTCTTTCCAATATGAAGTTACATTAATTTTATTTTAATTCATATATTTTTTTTCATTTACCTTTATTTACATGAAAATTCAAACATTACACTGACGCACTATACAATGTTTTTAATATTATGATGTTAAAGGGTTGCTAGGCAACAACTATAAAAAGTAAAATAAAAAATGGAATAAATACATTTGAAATCAGTAAATCTCTAAAACAAACTGTTTTATATTATTGGAACACATTTAAAAAAAATTATCCAAAAATTACAGTAATAATTTTAAAAATCTGACAAATGCATAGACGAAATTTCAAAATAATTCGAATAATTTCAGCCTTGTATTCGTAAATTTCTGTATCCAATTTGTCATTTAACTCCATTGAGTAAGTAAGTCATTTTCTTTCAACAAATGGATGCATAGAAAAGCATTATGGTGCAAAATTAAATGACCTATATTTCCCGAACAAGTGAATCAAATAGAATAAAAAACTATACAGCTAAATCCAGTTATCCCAAGAACATACCCACTTAATTTCATCGGGTGTTTTTTGCGGTAGTTATCGCGGAACAGACAGACAGAAACCAAAATATTTCGTGTCTCCAAAGTAGCCTCACTGACGTTTTGACAATTATTCAGGAGCTTTTTCTAAATATGTTTAAAGATGTCCAAACATATGTTAGACACGGAAAGTGGTTTTACATAATGGGGCGATAGCGCATTGCGCAAGCGGCGTAAAAGTGCTATTACACGAAGAGTCAAAATCGCTTCAAATTTCAGGCGTTTCCATGTTATCCTATAGGACCAGGGGAGTCGCTTGGTTAGAGCGCGATTCTCTTGTGTCGGAGCGTCTTTGACGCTTCGAACGAAGTGAGTCGCCAGTAAGAGCCAATCAAATGCTTGGAAATCCAAATGATGGTAAAGCCTCTTCTCGAACAGCCAATGAAAATGCTAAGAAAACGAAAAAACGCAGGCGATTTTTGTCGCTTGCCATTTTTACGTATAATAGTACTTTAAGTCACCATTTGGACAAGAGATTTGGGAACTATTGTATTGACTGTAACGATCCCGGCGCATGTACTCCTACACTTTCCCCCACAAACACAGATCACCTGCATTATCACTTTGATTTTATACGCACATAAATTATAAAATTCATCCTGAGACACAAATCGCTTTTGCTGACTTGCGATCCACGCAACAACCGGAATCTTTGAAAATGTTCACCAATCTACATTTCATAGGTGTCATGCTTGCATATATGCCAATAAGCGCTCTTTCAAATAACTCCTGTGGTGCTTATAAGTCATTACATTAAACTACTTTCTACATAATGAAGTGTTTTACACAGCTTTCTTCATTGTGATCTTACTATTTCTTTGTGACTCTTTATCATGTAAGGGTGACATTTCTTCCTAGTCTTTTCACTGTTGGGTCATTCCATGTCAATTCAACAGACCTTGTAACCCGACCGACAGGGATTTGGATGAAACTTTGTGTACACACTAATTTTATCATGAAATAATTCCATCAGAATTTTTTCTTTCCCAGACTTCATAGCTTGTGAGATATGGGGGATCCAATTTTTATATTTTTCTCAAATTGAGCATTTCTGAATCTGTATTATGAGATTGCAGTTCCATCTACAAAAAATTGTTTCTCTTGATCTAAAACATGAATCATCTTAAAAATATCACTGTAAGAATACAAAAAGATGCAAATTTTAATAAAAAATATTTAAAAAATTTATTTGTAATATTTAGGATGAAAAAAGTCAGCCAAAGTTGAGAGTTAAGGTTTTTTTTCGAAATTTTTTCACGAAAAAAGCACTACACAAAAAAGCAAATGAAATTTCCAATTTATTTTTGTTTTAAAAAAGATTATACTTTGGGCTTTCTATCTATAAAATAAAAATGATGTCTTTCTCAAGGCTTATGCAAAACTTTTGGGTACTTTTCAATTAGCCGGATGCATGTGTTATTTTTACATATGTTTATATCTGTGACTTCCGGAATTAACCAGGTAAGGCACATTTTTGAAAAAGTTGAGATAAGTTGGGAAAATGTAGCTTTAAATGAGTACTTTCATCTGACATAATATTGAAAATGAAAATCGAAAACTTCACGTCATATGGTGACTATAAATTTCCATTTAAAAATTGAAAAAACAGTAATAATCGTGTAAGTGCATAAAGTAACGGTAATAACCAGGTAAGATTTGTGTTTATTTTTTTTAAATTGTCTATAGTTATAAAATTAACATAAAAATGGCTTGTATAACTTATATATATCTTTAGATAATTAAATTAACGTCAATAAACTATAAAAAATTAACTATCTGTGGCATGAAATTGCACCCAGCTAGTGGATAAATTTGCAAAATAATCACACAATGTAAATTATCTAATTAATGCTATGTATTCTTTTAATATACTATAAATAAAAAGTTATAATAATAAAAATTGATAAAAATGAAATTTTTTTATCATAATTAGAACAGAAATTATAAATTTTAATTTAAGAGATCTTTTTTTAAGACAACGCCACAGATCTATTAATTTTTACTTAATAAAAAAATTAAATAATTTAATTTAATTTAATAAAAAATGACAATGTATTTAATTGTTGTGAAATTATTGTTTAAAATATAAATAAATATTTAATTTTGTTTGTATTTATTAAAAATAAATGGAATTTTATCTGGTTATTACCGTTTAACACTTATGAAAAATAAATGTAAAACGGTAATAACCAGATAAAGTTACATTTTTAATTGGTTCTCAATTAATAAAAACAATTTTTATGTAACTATTTTGTCAAAAAAAAAGAGGTTTTTATATCCTTGTTGAATGTAGTGAGAATTATTAAGTTCTAATTTGTTTTATAAAGGTAATATTAAAAATACTTTTTTGAAAACTTTAAACGTTAATTACTCAAAATATTAAAAGTGTGCCTTACCTGGTTATTACCGTTTAACACTTATTAAAGATAAATGTAAAACGGTAATAACCACATAAAATTACATTTTTAATTGGTTCTCAATTAATAAAAACAATTTTTATATAACTATTTTGTCAAAAAAAGAGGTTCTTATATCCTTATTGAATGTAGTGAAAATTATTAAGTTCTAATTTGTTTTATAAAGGTAATTTTAAAAAGACTTTTTTGAAAACTTTAAACGTTAATTACTGAAAACATTAAAAGTGTGCCTTACTTGGTTATTACCGGAAGACACAGATATATATATAGATCTATATAAACACACATGAATTATACATATTCATATGCATGCATATATGCAGTATATTGATATATATATGTATCCGTCTAACCGAAAAGTATCAAATTTTGTTTTGTTTTGAAAATATGCACCAATTAGGGAAAAAAAAATCCTACTAAGTTTAGCTGTGGTATTTAAATAATTATTGGAGTTTCTATGAGTAATTTAATTTAACATTATTTGATACATGCTTTTTTTATTTACAAAGTAAAGTTTATGCTTTGTTTTTTCTGATAAAAAAAATCTGACTGCATGACAATATGTTTTCCCATTAAATTTAATGAACGGTCCATATGTTTCATTTATTTATTTAATAATGGGCATTTTTTCTGATCTAAAAATCTCTTACTTTTGTTTTCAATAATTTAATTCAAAGCAGATATATTTTTGTACAGTATAAAATAAATATTTTTTCTCCTCACATTTCCATTTTTTTAATACTTGTATATTAATTATTTATGTTTAAAAAATGTTTAAAACCTTGTTTTTCCATTCGTTGGGTAATTTTAATCAGTTTAAATATTTTTTGACAAGTTTAAATACACAAATGTTTAAGAGAACTTAAATTTGTTTCTATAGTGTGAAAGATTTAATTGCACCAGCCTTGTACAAACACCTTCTGATAAAGTCATGGTTAAGTTCTTTAGTGAAAGCAGATGTTTTGAAATCTATTTAATCAAATTATTGTCAGTCTGTTGTTTCTTAGCATAGAATAATGATTTATTTTTTACTGTGCTACTAAAAATATATTCTGATTTTCAGATATTTTACAGTTTGTGATACTTATAAATATTTTTTTGCTTTATTGTTTTAAAATGGAGCATGACATTAAACCTTCTACTAGTCGTCAGGCTTAAAGTATTGGAATATTGACTGGTTTAGAGCGTCACAAAACTAGCTATACAAATAACAGAGAAATAAACTACATTGATAATCTCCGTAATTTAGAAAAATAATTTCCATTACTTAGACTATTGCATTTATAATGGTTCTTAAGGAAATATGAATTTTATCAATATAAATGTGCAGATCCATTTCAGCGGCATAAAAAGAAAGTGAAAAAAGCAATTAGGGCAGTTGATAGAGATTTATCCAACAGGTTGTTTAATTCAGACATTTTAGTAGCACCTGGACAGAAACTATGTTATTCTTGCACAAAACTTTCAGAAAAGAATTCAAATTCTACTGAGCTAGCACAAATAAATAACAGTGACAGTGTTGAATACGATAGTAAAGATGAAGATCTTAACAGTCTCAATGCTTCACTTCGCGAAATCTCCCCTTACATTACACGGAATTCCTTCTTATAGCAAAAAATCATATGCTAAAAGAAAAGTTAAGGCTACATATGATACTATGAAAAGTAAAATTCAGAAAGTTACTAATATGGATCTTTCTGATGAAAGAGCATCTAGTGGAAATATACAATAGATTGATCAAAAGGCTAAATATTTTGACAATTTAATTCATATTTTGAAAAAAATAGTAATGCTTGCTGAAAATAGAAGGGAGAAATTACAACTTTTGACTTTGGTTCCTAATTCTTTGAGTAGAAAGTAAGTAATAGATGAATTTGAACTAAGGGATTATGCAGTAAGACAGTCTCGCATTGTTCTGAGAGAAAAAGAAATCTTAGCAATGCCAGATATAAGAAAGGATAAACCCTTAAGTCCAGAAATAATTGAATTGGTTGAAAAGTTTTATGAAAATGTTGAATATTCAAGAATCATGCTTGGAAAGAAAGATGTTGTTAGCATTGCTAAAAATGAACATGCACGAAAGCGACTGATATTATGTAATTTACGTGAGCTGTATTCTCTTTTTAAACAAGAAATTTCGCATGTAAATATAAAGTTCTCTAAATTCCGCTCTTTAAGGCCTAAGTGGTGTGTATTGTTCGGTTCTTCAGGTACACATTCCGTATGTGTAAGCATCAAAATACCATTCTTTTGCTTCATGCTGCACATATTAAAGATAATTACCATGAGTTGATTAAACAACTGGTATGCTCTATAAATAATAGAGAAGCATGTTACGCCACTCTACTAACTGTCCTACAAATGAAAATCTACAAAAAGATTTAAAGGAAAATTTTGAAGATTATAACTCAAGTGATTCAATCCAGTACTAACAATGGGTTAGTACTGATCGAACAGAAATGGTGACTCCGTTAGATGTGTTTATGGAAAATTTAATAAAAAGTTCGGAAAATCTTATTTTAATTTTTTTTATAACAAAGGCCTAATCTATTTTTTTAAATAAATCTCGGTCCTCAAGAAGCCATTGTTTTATTGGATTTTAGTGAAAAATTTGATTTTGTTATTCAAGACGAAATTCAAAATTACCATTCAGCCAAAGAAGCGTGCACTATTCATCCAGTTGTTATATATACCAAGAGTCCCAATAATAAATTATCAGTGAGCAGTCTCATGATATGCAACATGACGTCACTTTTGTGTATTTAACACAGAAGGAAACATTTCATTTATTAAAAAAATATTTCCTGATGTAAAGAAAGTCTTCTATTTTAGTGATGGCTGTTCTAGCCAAAACAAAAATTGCAAACCTTTGCCACCACGAAGAGGATTTCACCCTTCAGGCAACATGGTCATATTTTGCCACCAGCCATGGTAAATCACCGTGTGATGGCAGCAAGATGTTTTAAGGTTTCACTTAATTCGGTGCAAAAAAATTTCATTTTTGCAATAATAATTTAAGTAACATTGATTTCAGACTTCTTTTAAAAGAAAATATACAGAATGAAAGAGAAAACTTACAAGATCGTTTTTCAAAAGCAAAGACTATCCCAGGAACACGAGGATTTCATCATTTCGTACCCTTATCAAAAGACTGTATCGGAGCAAAACGTATCAGTAATGATAAGCAATATTCAAATATTCATAATTTTAATCAAGAACCAAATCCACCAGTTATCTCCATGTCCCATTTAACAGTACAAAGCTATGTAGCTTGTATATATGATGAACATTGGATTTTTGGAATGGTACTAAAAATAAATGAAGATGAAAATAATGTAACAATCAACTTTATGCATCCCACAGGTCCATCAAAACCTTTTTATTAGCCTTCAGCAAATTTTCTTAATAGAGAAGATATTTGTGAGGTTCCACTTCACAAAATCATATGCATTGTAAATGAACCATCAACAAAAAGCTGTGGGCGAATGTGGTATTATGATAAAAAGGAAGTTAAATTTGTTCAGAATCAGTTTAATAAATTATACTCTAAGGCAATTTAATCCTGATGTAACATGATTAATATAATTTTGCTATAATCAAGATACATATAATTATACTTTTGGTACTCTAATGAATTTGAAATATAAAGACTATCATGTTTTAAATATTAAACTATAAAGATTTAATGATAAACTGATGTTATGTTATTATGCTTGAAGTTATAGTTTATGACAAAGATAAATTCGAATAGATATGATAATGGTTTTAATGCTACTTATTCATAATAAATATATATTCAAAAGTGGATGAAGAAAGAATCTTTAAATGTAAGTGATGCTCCAAAAATATATTATTTATTACATTTCCATATTTATATATAGCTCAGTTCTATTTTTGAATTTAAGTTTTTTAAATGTAATCTTAATTCTGATTATATATATATGTGTGTGTGTGTGTGTGTGTGTGTTTTTTTTAAAGAAATCTTTGTTAAATAAGAAATCTTACAATTATATATTTTTAATTTAGTGTGCTAGTTTACATTTAATTAATATTAATTTTTATATCGATGTATATTACTATTATGAAAATGTTTATATAAATATATCATTGTTTTTAATGATACATGTACTTTTATGTGACACATATATGTGGAAAAATTGAAAACGGCACAATTCTTCATAATGTGTAATATGCACCAAGATTTTGCATTACAAATTTTCTACTGTAATAAAAATAAATGAGTTTAATTTTAAAGGCACAGATTTATAGTTCAAAACCATTCAATAACCATTCAATAAACCATTCAATTATAGTTCAAAACGTTCAATAGTTCAAAACCATTAATAAATTTAATTAAAATTTACAATGTGCAGTAATTATTCAGGTACTCTAAACAAAGTTAAAGATTTTTTTATCTCTAAATAAACACAGCATCCGAAAAAGATTGAAAAATTTTGCATAATGCATCAGAAAGATATCATTTTTATTTCATAAATAGAAATCCCAAAGTATAAACTTTCATTTAAAACAAAAGAAAATTGGAAATTTCACTTGCCTTTTTGTGTAGAGCCTTTTTCATAAACTCACAAAATTTCGAAAAAATAACCATAACTTTCAAGTTTGGTTTACTTTTTCAGCCGTAAATATTATATATATTTTTTAATATTTTTTATTAAAATCTGCATTTTTATGTACTTACAGTGACATTTTTAAGAGGATTCACATTTTAGATCAAGAGAAACAATTTTTTTTAAATTGGATCTGCAGTCTCCAATTACAGAGTCAGAAATGTGCGATTTGAGAAAAATCCAAAAATTGGATCCCCCCTCCATATCTCACAAACTATTAGGTCTAGGAAGGAAAATGTTCTGATGGAATCATTTCAAGATAGAATTTATGTGTACACAAAGTTTCATCCAAATCCCTTTTGGTCGGGTTACAAATCTTGAAAAAGTTGGTTGAATTGGCATGGAATGACCCTGTTTCGTAAGAGTATTCTTTAGCTCCCCTTCATGCTTATTCACGAATGTCTGCGATACCATATATACAGGGTGTTTCGCTACCAGACCGACAAACTTCTAGGGGTGATTGTAGACATAAAGACAAACATTATTAAATAGGAAACCATGGGGCGCAAACGTCTTCTGTAGGAGCTAGGGGCCATTAAAGTTTAAGATCCAAAAATTCAAACGCTGATAAAAATTAGAAAAAAGGGCCTATTTGTTTGCGGTTTTCTCTAAAATGATTCTTTATATCACGATTTTATATTTTTTTTTATTTTAAAGGTTAAGTTCGAAAATTTTCGGTAGAGGGCGCTTTAGAATTTAGAGTAACGAACAAATACTTTTTGCCGTTCTTTTGTGCATGGGGTTTAAATTATTCTAAAGTTTACACTTTAACTTAAATTTTAAGCCCTAAATCGGAAACATGGGGATCGGTTAACTAGCGAAAATTTAACTGTGAACCGAGGGGGAGATTTTAAACGCTCATAAACATTGGACAAACTAATCGATTTTGTTGCGGTTTGCGTGTAGGTCATTCCCTTGGTAATTATTTTATTCAAAATGACGCACAGCTGTGGTGTCCTCATTTTTTCATAGAGGGCGCTTCCGACATATCTCCGATATTTCAATGGCATTACTCCTGGGTGTTTTACTACCAAACTATCATACTTCCAGGAAGTGTTAGGGATGAAAAAGCGAATCGGAATCACAGAGGAATGTAACGTTGAAAATGTCTTTTTTGCGAGTTTTGGTTAAAGGAAGCAGAGAAAAAAACAACCGAAACAAGCAGAGAAACAGAAAAATGTTAATATGACATAAAACAGTTTGTTTAAAGGTTTTACTAGAAAAGGTGTTCGAAATTACGACCAGAAGTAATTCGACATGCTTGACAGCGGCATCGCATGTAACTCCTCACGCTTTGAAAGATTCCTGGAATCTTTGATTGATTTCCGGAAGCTACAAAAATACGAGCTGCTAAGCTTGATGGTACGGGATTCTCATACACCCAACTTTTCATGTGACCCCAGCAGAAGAAGCTCATACTTGATAGGTCCGGTGATCTGGCAGGCCAATAAACCAGGCCACCACGACCTATCCACCGCTGTCCATATGTTATGTTGAGGTATCGGTGAACATCATTGGTAAAATGTGGAAGAGCCCGATCATGCTGGAACCACATAGAGCTTCGCAACGAGAGAGAAACTTTCACGCGCATTACCGTTCAGCTCCATCTACCGCAAGAAAATCGCAGCGCCATCTATTATCACTGTCAAGCTTGCCGGACTTTTCCTGGTCGTAATTTCGAACACTTTTTACAGTAAAACCTTTAAATAAACTTTGTTCTGTCACTTTAACATGTTGCTGTTTTTCTGTTTGTTTCTGTTGTTTTTTTTTCTCTGCTGTTTTTTAAACGTAATATGCAAAAAAGCAATTTTCAACATTACATTCCTGTGTGATTCCAGTCATCTTTGCATCCCTTACACTTCCTGTAAGTATGGTGGTCTGGTAGTGAAACACCCAGAAGTAATACCATTGGAATGTCGGACATGTCTCGGAAGTGCCCTCTATCAAAAAATGAAGACATGAAAGCTGTACGTCATTTTGAATAAAATAATTACCAAGTGAATGACCTACACGCAAACCGCAACAAAATCGATTAGTTTGTCCAATGTTTATAAACGTTTAAAATCTCCCCTTTGGTTCACAGTTAAATTTTCGCTAGTTAACCGATACCCATGTTTCCGACTTTGGGCTTAAAATTTAAGTTAAAGTCTAAACTTTAGAATAATTTCAACCCTATGCACAAAAGAACGGCAAAAAGTATTTGTTCGTTACTCTAAAGTCTAAAGCGCCCTCTATCGACGATTTTTGAACTTAATCTTTAAAATTAAAAAAATTAAAAATCGTGATATAAAGAATGATTTTAGAGAAAACCGCAAACAAATCGACCCTTTTTTCTAATTTTTATGAGCGTTTGAATTTTGGACCCTAAACTTTAATGGCCCCTATCTCCTACAGAAGACGTTTGCGCCCCATGGTTTCACATTTAATAATGTTTGTCTTTATGTCTAGTATCACCCCTCAAAGTTTGTCGGTCTGGTAGCGAAACACCCTGTATAGGATGGACGGGTCTTTACTCAAAATAAAAAGTAGTCTCTGACGGACACATACATTTATTATCTGACGAACAGAACAAGAAACAAACAAATAAAAAATAAATCATTAAATCGCTCTTTGTGGTTATTCACATTATTCTTTATCAAACATTAATTCGTCGTAAATATTTTATAGTTCTTAAAAGAATCGTCTTAAATCTTCGCTTTTAAGTCGTCGGAATCATCTCTTTAGTTTTTAATCAACATCGTTTGCCGTCGTTCCAAACATTCTGTGTACTTCTTCTTCTTTTCACTCCTGGTCACACAGCTTCGCTATTTCCCGTTTCTAATTTAATCTCGAAGCAGAGTTCCGGTGAATGTGTGGCGGAGGGAAAAAACAGTCCAATTCAGGTGCAACAGAAAGTGTAGCCCACATGCGAGAGTATATCCCACATATATAATTGGTATAAATTCTTTCACAATTTTTTTCTTCTATAATTTTTGCTTTAATCTTTAGAAAATAACTGTTCCCATATTTGTTGAAGAAAATCGTTATGCTTTCCAGTTACACTGTGCAAGCTGCTAATTACCACTTATGCAATAGTATTAAAGTAAAAGATATTACTTTCATTTACATAGAAATTAACAGTACTAATGTTCAAAGTCAATATTAATCAAACTTAATTGCGGACCGAAAATACATCATTTTTAGATATGAAAAATATGTTAATTAAAGTACTATTTATTAAAGTAATGTTTAAGCCGACAAAATATTTGAATGAAATATATGATAACTCAACTTCGAAACATCAATTAGCGGTGAAGTAGAGAGTTTTCATGAGAATTAAAGTAATTAACATATATGTAATTAAATATGTTCAAATTGTATTAAAAGTTTTATGAAATTCGTTATTATAACTGAATCATTTTTAATGTAGTTATAGAAAATCAATAATGCATCTTCAAAATATGCACAGCTGTTATTCAAAAGATTAAATCCTACAATCCTTCAAAAAAAAATTAAACAATTATATTTATTATGTATTCCAAAAAGCAAGAACTCATGATTGACTTAATCAGTGATATTTTAAAAATATGTAAGACGATCGGAAAAAATAGAAAATATAGTTTCTCAAAAATGAATAAATTTAATTATGTTATATAAATATTAACACAACAAAAACATATCTACTGAAAAAGGCTGTAACGGTATTTAAAAGTGACAAATTTAAAAACACAAAAAGTTCTTATAATTTTTTTTTAAATTTTACTACCATTCGTTAATAAACAATGCATTTTTCTTTAAAATAAAAAAATGTGTTTTTTAACTATACAACAAAAATCAATTAAAATTTAAATACATAAAGATTATTATGTTTTTTTATATTACATTAATGTTAAAGATAGTCACCTCTTTTGTTGGTGCACGTTTTCTTCAGAAAAAAAAAATAATTTATGTGTAAAATATATAAATAGTTAAAATATATTTAAAAAATATGTAAAGAAATGGGGAAAAAGAAAAAATCGTTCACTATAAAATCTTGAGCTATAATTTTTTTTTTTTTTAAATCAGTAAAAGAAATCATTCTTCTTAAAATATTAGTACATTTTTTTATCTATTTAAAAGATTTTTCTCCTACCTTAATACCTCAAATAAAAATAATTTTATAAAAAAATTAAACTTGGGGGGGGGGGAACTACATTAATGTTGAGATAACTAAAAATATAACAAAATCTCTCTCCATTTTTAATTTTCTCTAAAATAATATGGGCTTTAAAATGTCACATGAATTTCTCTTTGACATTTAAATATGCTAAAGTATATCGTGTGCAGCAACATTTTATAATATCTATGACAACCCGGACATCCGGGTTACAGAATGTACGCGAAAGCACATTTTTTCGAATCCTAATAGATTTTTCATGATTAATGTATACATATATATTTAGATTTTAAGATTTCAATGAGGAATTGAAATAAATCATAGAAACTTATCAAAATCGATACTTCCTTATTTACCTTCCAAGCAGTTTATTTACATAGTTTGATTATATATCAGTTAAATTTGTGTTTTATGCTAGCACTTCCATTACAGGAGTCTGAACAATATTACAAGAAAAGAAAATTTAACAATAACTTATTAAAAAAAAAAGAAAAAGAAAGAAGGAAAGAAAAATGAGATGCAAGCTTTCTTTACACTTGGAAATTTTTTTTAACATATGAAAAAAAAATTCTGTCAGAATTGCTACCGGTATATTTCCGTGATATGACAAATATCCTTTGATTTTTTCCTCTGTTACAGAAGGAAAATTATCCGCTAACTTGAGAAAGTTGAAATAAAATAAAAAAACATCTGACATTAGTTTCCGTCAAGCCAAATTAGAGTTACGAGGCGAGCGCGTTAGCACAGATATATACACTATATTGCCAAAGATGACAGTCCACTTGCAATTTTTGACATTTTATTCAATATATCGAAAAATACTTGAGGTGTTACCCTGAATCCTTAAATGTGTAAACTTAATAGTAGAGGTCATATATTTCGGTGAAGATTTTCTCCCGAATCTCTATAAGGGATTGTCAACAAATTGAAAAAGACCGAAAATATTTTAGATAACCCTGTCAAAACTAATGTAGCAAAAGCGTTCAAACAGTGGATTATGATCAAATAGCTTATTGTATTTAATTATTTTCATTTTTATGCGAATAGCATAGATAGTTGTAGAGATACTAAGGTTTTTAGAAAAACAGTCCCAATTTTTTTAAAGTTTTTTGCTTATAATTTGCAGAGTTCTTAATAAAAAATAATGTTTTTTTTCCCGAAAATATCACAAAAAATATTGTACACAATATCTTCTCAATCTTATACACAATATCTTATCTTTCAATTACAAGATAATAAAAATAAAAATTTATGAAAAATAATCTGTTTTGCTAAATATTTTTTTTCATTGCGCATGCGTCAAAATTATCGAAATTTCATTTGCATACTGTGTTAGACAGATGTATAGAGCAACTTTTGTAAAATTCTAAAAAGCATAGCTTACAAATTCTGAAATTGTTCGTCGATTGAATAAACAAAAAATCCGTTGTTACCAAAATGAAGCAAAAAGATGAGGGGTTAATTAGCTTAAATTCACGGAAATACTGGTACATCTTTCGGTAAAAATAGTTCTTCAGCTTCAATTTCAAAAAATACAAATCATTCATAACATTGAGCATCAGATCAATAACATAGTTTTTAAAAGTCTTCCATCCAATTAAATTCAGTTTTCATCTAATTAAAATGAAATTCTAATCAAAATTCAAATATATTTAAATTTATTGTTATAAATACTTGAGAAACAAATCATAAATAAAATGCTTTAAAAGCATTTCGTAAACATTGCATGTTGCATAATTCATAGTATTTAAACTTTTTTTTAGTACATCTAATGTAAAATATTATACAAAGGTAAAGTGCAACAATAATTTTCACATTCATTCATAAGTGTGTATTTTTATATATAAATTATACTTTAATGTATTCTAAATAAAATAAAAAAAGATCTCTTAATTAAAAGATATTATCAAAAGAATTAGGCATTAGACAGATTCTTATTAAAGATACGCCCTCATTTATATGATTTCGCATAAATATGTTACCGATATTACTTATAGAAACAGTTAATTGTGTAAACTACAACAAGTGATAAAAGTTTTTGATATTTATATAAACTGTTTACGCATTTACAATCTTAATTAATAACGCAAATTTAATATCTATTCGATAAATTAATTAGATGCTAGGCGTAAAAGTAAATTTGCATAATTTTTTAAGCATATATCTGAGAAATCCTCTTAATATATAAGTGTTTCGCAAGAGTAATTGAAAGGTTTTATTTTTATAATGAATAAAGCTTGCGATATAATAGGTATCGTAGTATATTATTACTTAGTTTTAAAACAATACAATTCAGAACATGAATTCACAAAGGGGTAGTAAATAATGCATATTGAAATGTATGAAATATTCACACGATAGTAAATATATTAATTAAATATTATATTTAAATCTGCACCTCTTAAACCTTGTATTCTTCATGTTTATTAATTTTAATAATAATAAGTTTTTATTTACTGTCCATATATAAGTAACATTATGGATAAACATATTTAGAGAAAAAAACATATCACTGATGAATTAATATGTCAATTTTTTTTTTATCTACCTATTAACTTCATTAAACAAAAAAAAAAATATTGTGATGTAGATGTTTTTAAATATTTCTTGCGATACTCTAAAAAAATTTTTTTACAAAGCTTTTCTGGAGTTTTAGTTTAGTTAAAGGCTCTAAATATCATATATTGCTAAACTTATATGTTATTAATTGCTTCTAATTAAAAAAAAAAAAAATTATAAAATGTATGAACCATTTCTTCGAAAGATTGCATTGACAAGAAGTTTTTTTATTTCGTATAAAAATTTACTTTAAGTTTAGGAAAACTAGGGTAGTACAATTTCGCTGTTAAAAGACAACTTAACTCTAGATAGTTTGATGGAAAAGTAAAATCATAATTATAAAAAGTAATGTTAAATCTTTGAAAACAACAGTGAACTTTAAACAATTAACTCATTTATCTTTTATTGTTTAACAAATTAAGTTCATAAGAATAACTTGTAATAAAAATATCATTATTTAAAAAAAGTATTTTTTTATTAAACATAACATTATATTGTCATTATAGTTTAAAAACAATTTTATTTATGTAAATAAGTTATAGTACAAGAGTCTAATAAGCAACATTTAAATATATTTGAATAGACAATGAACTATTAATTATGTCGCAGGTAATGGAACTCCATAGAACGATGGATACGTAGATATACTATTATTTTTAACACAAACTAACTGATTGGTAAAGTTATCATACGAATTTGAATATTTTTCCAACTGAGCGGTTATCTGAGCGAAAAATCCCAACCGGTTATCGCCCGGTTAGCTTAAGAGTTGGTAAAACATTGGCCTTGTAAGCCAAGTATCCGGGTTCGATTCCCGGCCTGGGCAATTTTTCGCTCAGTGGGAAAAATATTTAAATTCGTATGATAACTTTACCAATCAGTTAGATTGTGTTAAAAATAATATTATATCTACGTATCCATCGTTCTATGGAGTTCCATTACCTGCGGCTTATTCTGCCGAGCTGTCTAAATGACAGACCAGATGTTACGGTCAATAAGGTTATCTGAGCGAAAAATCCCATCCAGTTATCGCCCGGTTAGTTTAACAGGTAAAGCATTGGCCTTGTAAGCCAAGTATCCGGGTTCGATTCCGGGCCTGGGCAATTTTTCGCTCAGTTGGAAAAATATTCAAATTCGTATGATAACTTTACCAATCAGTTAGATTGTGTTAAAAATAATATTATATCTACGTATCCATCGTTCTATGGAGTTCCATTACCTGAGACTTATTCTGCCTAGCTGTCTAAATGACAGACCAGATGTTACGGCCTATTAATAATGTTTTTGAGCTAACGAACTACTTTAATTACGTAATTAAAGATATGGAAACGAAAAGTATGAGAGACCGGGGGAAATCATTCAATTTTTTTATTATGCTTTTTTTCCTTATCTGAAGTCAACAGCATACCATATTATTCCACAGAATTTTATATACAAACTGCTGTCATTATTTTTCAAAAATCTAAGTATAATTTTTAACAGAAAATGACTAAAATATGCCCCGTATGCGTTAAAGTTTTCTAGCCAGATAAAAATGTACAGAGGAAAGTTTTCCTACTATATTTAAAATGGTAAATCGCAATATACTTTTTTTTCTTATTTATTTGCGAAATCTTTCTAACTTCAACTTTAGATGGAAGGAAATCGATTTTGTCGTAACATGCTTGACTAAAAATTTTCCACATATGCACTTTGTAGTCATCATTTACTGGTAAAAAATCTTTCGTTCTTTTTTTTTTTATTATTATAAGTAATTTTTTAACATTATGTATAGTCACATAAAGCAATTTAATAACATATAGTTCACCATATTCTATGCTTAATTTTGGAAACACGACGAACATATCCCTTCTGCATACCGTTGTTAGTTTAAAAATTTAATCACTATTATTCATTTATACAGGGTATCCACTCTAAACGGTGGTCAATGGCTAATTTTTAAACCGTTAGTCATAGACATATACTTCCAATTGTAAAATTGCTTTAAAAAAGTAAAGAATTGTTTTTTAAGCGATTTAGGTTAAAAAAAAAATGTTAAAAGCAATCAGAACACAATCTTTTCAAAATACTTACCGTTCGAAACTTTTGTATAATATTTTTACAGCTTACCTGATAAACAAACCGTTTACTGCATAATTCTATTGATCTTTGTTTTAGAGAAATTTAATTTTTATATCAGGGACACCCTGTAAGAACTTTGTTTCACTTACTACCTTGTATTTTTTAAAAAGGTCTCCTTGCATTATTCCTTTAAAAAATGGTTTTGCCTTTTCTTTTTTCGAATTGCTATTTCCATTTGCCAAATTACTTTGTCAATATTTCTTCAAACAGGCGCTGCAATAATCTTTTTTGAGATATTTCTAATGTATTTTCCAATTGATTCTTGATTGGAATATTTGTCTCTAAGTCTATAAAACTTCTTCTTGTATGTTTCAGAAGTTTGGCGAGTCTTTAATAGTTTCTTTCTCAACATTTCCAATTTGTTTAGTTAATTTTGCTCTATCCCTTCTTACTCGTCAACTATGACCAACTTTTTTTTTCCATCTGACTATGTTTTGGAATTTTTTTCTGTCTCTTGGAATAATTTAGATTCAACTAAAATAGTTTTAATAACCTTATTACCTTTTCCCAAATTTGACTGGTAGTAAAACGGTTGTTTTGGCTTATTTGGCTAGAGCAGTCTTTGTTTTTTCATGGCTATAACCACTGGATTTCATCAACTGAGACAATATTTTCAGTAAGGGAGAAATCTTAATGTTCAGTGATATTTTTCTTTTTTGCACGATTATTTTTGTGATATATCTTCCATCGTTTCCTTTGAATTCTCTGCCCTCTAGATAATAATTTGGATACTGATTTAATGTTTCCAGCTGCTTTCTCATACAATATTTTCTGGTTATTTATTCCTTTTTTAGAAGCTATTATAAATCTAACAGTTATTTTTATTAAGAACACTCATAAAAACCATAAAAATTTTATATTTTATTTAGCTTACAATGTTTTTAACTAAGCCGGCGAATACCTAATAGATTATAATAAGCACAAACCATCTTATTGAGTTTATGCTTGTCAACTATGTAATCATTCTGCCTTGTCCGATTCATTTGCTTTTTTAGAGCGGTGAGTGTTTATTTTTACTCAAATTATGCACTTATAAAAGAGAAAAAAAGAAAATAAAAAAATCTAACTTTTTAAATAGCAATTTTTCATCTTTTGAGGAATAGAACTAACAAAAACATGCATTTTTTACTTTTAAAACAGCAAATATTGTGTGACAGTTACATAAAATATTTAATTTTCTAATAAATATTCATAATTTTTGAAAATTAGAGACTGTAGTCACTCCCCCTACCTTACACATGACAAGGGAATGACCACAGGGGAATGACAAAAATTAAGGTTAGCTTGTATATTATCTTAACTATATGCACAAAATTGAATTGCACTTAAAATAAACTTTAAAAACTTAATACAAATAAGGCTAAATCTTTGATTCAGCATTCTTTACGAAATTTAGGTAAGTAAGAGAGACAGGGTAATGGCAGTTAATAAAAATATTTACCAGTGTGTAACTAGAAATCACTAAGTTTTACTTATAAAAATTAATGCTGCAAAAAAGAACAATTTAAGATATCTTCTCTGATGATGTCATTGTTCACAGATGAAATTCTGGATTAAAACAAGTGTTGCCACAGCTGAGAATCATTACTTTCATTTTATGACAGGCGAATGACAACAAAACCAAGGGACATTTTTTATTATTTTTTTTTTAAATACAAAAAATGAAAAGTTTTTATTTTTTCAAATTTTAGTATTCTATGATAATGTTTAATAATTTAGCCAACAAAAAAATTACAAATATATTCGGATAGTCAGTTATGGGAACAACTTTTGTGTTAAGGCTGTGACAAGGACACACAAGGAAATGACAGTTTTACAACATATAACATTATTTAACTGGCTTTTATTTATTAATAGTATGTTTTATCCTATTAAACATACATAAACACATGTAATTAAAGTATTCTAGCATTTATTTAATTTTCATACAAGTTTATTCATTATTTTTGAAGCAGGGACAAAAATATCGCTGTGTAGAGAAAATGACCCACATACAATTCTGAACCAAAATAGTAAATTAATAAAAGTAAATTAATAATGACTTATAGCGCCATACTATTTTTAGTCAGAAACAACTCTTCCAGACGCCATTTTTTTACACAAAAATTGTCTAGAGAAATAAAAAATATAAGATAAGAGTCTGAAATTTATTATAATATGATGTCATAAATATTTATTATCAATAAAAAGATTGAGCTATCACTGAACGTTATAACTTTAGAGGCACTGCTGTTAGGCTCGGATTACGGATTTATGCAAATTTCTCAGGCATATTTTTTTATATTCATGCCAGGCCTACAAAAAAAATAATGCGATGAACACAACCCTTGCCATTAATTAATAACACAACAATATGGAACTTTGTCTGCATGTAAAAAATTATTTGGGAAACAATCGCTATTTTTATTGCAGTTTGATGAACCTGGGAGCAATTATACCATAACAGCTATCAGTTTCTTTCTTTTAAAAATAATAGCTAATCTCAGGATATTTTAGTTTATTTTGTGTATCTTTTTTAATACTTTGACTGCATTACAGTTATATTTTTTGTTGTATAGCAAAATAAACTTTAACAAAGTCCGGTAAAATATGATATAGTTTAAGAAAGAATATTTTTATTTGATTAATGCTGGCATTATATGAACATGAAACCAATCAATAAGTTTTCATAGTACCAATTTTATTTTAAATTCAAAAACAAAAAAAGTTTTTTTTATATGAATTTATAAGCTATATCCATAATTTTGTACAAAATCTGCTTTTAAAATTTAAAGAAAAAAATTCGATGAAACTTCAAATTTCTAAGTTTTAAGAAGAAAGGCCCAAAAGCGAAGTTAAACAAATATAAAAGTAAAAGAAAACAGAAAATACAAATAAATCAATACGAGTTCTTTTTAGAAAATACAGTGGTCTGTAAAAGTACTAAAAAAAAATTCTTGACGCGTTTGGTACAAAACCTTGTAAAGATTGTGCAGAAATGTACTGATTGAATTATTTTATACAGTTATGAAATACGCAAGAAAGATTCATTATTTAAAATGCATTATGATTTTTTTTCTTTTTTTTTTAGCGATAGTAAGGTATTATATTCAAATACATATCCTTATTAAGTAGTAATTTAATTTGCAAAATAATTAAATATTTATCGTTTTGTTTTAGAATTATAACATGATAGTTTTCCAACGGGATATACTAAAATTGTTGTTATTTTTTCAAAAATAATTTTTTGGTACAAAACCTTGTAAAGATTGTGCAGAAATGTACTGATTGAATTATTTTATACAGTTTTGAAATACGCAAGAAAGATTCCATATTTAAAATGCATTATGCTTCTTTTTCTTTTTTTAGCGATAGTACGGTATTCAAATACATTCAAATACATCTCCTTATTAAGTAGTAAAACAAGTGAATATAATTTGCAAAATAATTAAATATTTATCTTTTTGTTTTAGAATTACAACATGATAGTTTTCAAACGGAATATACTAAAATTGTTGTAATTTTTTCAAAAAGACATTTTTGGTACAAAAATTGTTATGCATTTTTAACATCTTGCAACAATTTTGCAATAACCAATTAAAAATTAATTTTGAAGTTTAACCCTACTGTCAAAAGTAGGTGTAATATCAATTCAAAAAAAAATCCTTTTTAATTATTTTAAAGAATATTTTATGCATAATCAACACGTTCTTGAATTTTATAATGAAATAAATGTAACCATTCAGAAAATAGAAAACAAAGAAATAATTTAATCTTAGATACTTCTTGCATCCAAACTACACATATAATAAAATATCAATGCCGTATCGGGCTACAGGCGAAAGTAGATTTCGAAGTTAAGAGCTAATTTCACAAACGAAAACTAAATGAACATTTGAGATAAATCCAGTTTAATTTTTTTTTTACCTGGCTTTTTTTGACGAAATTTTCTTTTTTTTTTATAAGATTTGTTTTTATCAAAATCATGTTAAAGCGCCATTCAAAAAAGTATTTCTTCATCCTCAATAACTCGTAAATTTTCATCGCATTTTCATTTTTTTTTCTTTTTTTAAAAAAAAATTTCTGACATGGATTTTTACGAGATTTATAAGTGACTTCTGTTTTTATTTTTCGTTTAATTGATTAGAACGTGGTTGATAGAGTATTATTTTCTCAGCACATCCACATTTTTTGTTTCTGGCATTATCTCTTAGGTTGGAAATGTCCACTTTGACGACATTATTTAAAACATATTTTGCTTTTATCGAAAAGTCGACCAATATGTCAAATTATATAGTTTCTTAATAAAAGAGCTGCCGAATGGATGTGTTTGATAGAAATAAAAGAATTTATGAATTAGTCAGAAAGTAGGTAATTTCTAACACTATCACCTCGGGCTTTTGTCTGGAAGTAATAATAGCTTTATACTGTTTTGATATCTTCTGTATTTAAGGAGTTATAAGACTTTTTCGATTTTTACAAAAACATCTCTATATTGACCCCCTTGTCCGAATTTGCTCATTAAAGAAATTGATTAAGATTTTCAGCCCCTTGATTTTATCTAACAGTTTGGAATAGATTTGAGCAGAATTGTGGAAGTTATCGAGTCCATATGAAAACCTCTACAGATAGATATATAGATGGATAAAGTTTTTAACTGGGGTGGTTTTAAGTGCCTAGGATCATGAACGGTGCAAATCTGCAATTTTGTTTCAGAAATTAAGACATAGTGTATAATGTACTAGAATTTCATACGAAATCTACCTAAAAAAAATATTAGTGTTCCACTTAAAAATTTGGACGTTAATAGCATGGTTTGTGAAAAACAATGATTAAATAAATAAATAAAAATACGTGTGGCACTCGGGGACTGCCGCGGTAAAGCTATTGCATAGCATTTTTTATCAACTTATGCAATTATAATTATTTATTTATTTTTTATTTATGCAGTTTTTTTTTGTCTTTGATATTAATTCAAGTTACACTTTTTGAACAATTTTTTTCTTTTATTGAATAAATGAGAAGTTAATATCGTTTAAAATATTTTTATTATCTTACAAATCCCTGAAATCACAAATCAATATCCTGAAATTACAAATAATCCAATCTTACAAAATTCCTGATTAACCCACATGTATATGTGGGTTAATTAGGAATTTTTATCATTGAAACCATACGTTTATGGTAGCTAAAATAAAAAACAAAAGTTTGAGGCTTGATACTCTCAAAATAGCTGAAAAATACCGCGTCAGTGTCTGCCGAAGTCTACCGAAGGATACCGTGCCGAAGTCTGCCAAACTGAAGCGATGTTAGCCGGAGTGTAAGGTTTTTTTTATCGTTACGGAATTTCTAGATCCTTTCGCCGAGCTCAAAGCCTGCGATAAAAGCTATGCAATACCTTAATAAATTACCAAACAAAATTTTGCCGCGATACGAAAATTAGATCGCGAGTTATAAGCATTTTAAATTTTCCGAACCTCACCGTGGGGGATTTCCTGTCACCAAAAGTTAACACTGTCTCGTAATAAATTACCAAACAAAATTTCGCCGCACTACGAAAATTAGATTGCGAGTTATAAACACTTTAACTTTTTCGACCCTCACCGTGGGGAGGGGATCCTTCTTAAACCAAAAATTAACACTGTTTCATAATAAATCACCAAACAATATTTGGCCGCACTACGAAAGTTAGACCGCGAGTTATAAGCATTTTAAATTTTTCGACCCTCACCGTGGGGGGTCTCCTGTCACCAAAAATTAGCACTGTCTCATAATAAATTACCAAAGAAAATTTGGGCGCGCTACGAAAATTAGATCGCGAGTTATAAACACTTTAACTTTTTCGACCCTCACCGTGGGGAGAGGATCCTTCTAAAACCAAAAATTAACACTGTTTCATAATAAATCACCAAACAATATTTGGCCGCACTACGAAAATTAGATCGCGAGTTATAAGCATTTTAAATTTTACGACCCTCACCATGGGGGTTCTCCTGTCGCCAAAAGTAACACTGTCTCATAATAAATTACCAAACAAAATTTGGCCGCGCAACTAAAATTAGATCGCGAGTTATAAGCATTTTAAATTTTTCGATCCTCACCATGAGGGGGGGGGGGGGAGTTCTCTTGTCACTAAAAGTTAACATTGTCTCATAATAAATTACCAAACAAAATTTGGCCGCGCTACGAAAATTAGATCGCGAGTTATAAGCATTCTAAATTTTTCGACCCTCACCCTGGGAGGGGGTCTCCTGTCACTAAAAGTAACACTGTCTCATAATAAATTACCAAAAAAAATTTGGCCGCACTACGAAAATTAGATCGCGATTTATAAGCATTTTAAATTTTTCGTCCCTTAACGTGTGGGGGGTCACCTGTCACCAAAAGTAACACTGTCTCATAATAAATTACCAAACAAAATTTGGTCTCGCTACGAAAATTAGATCGCGAGTTAGAAGCACTTTAAATTTTTCGACCGTCACCGTGCGGGGTCTCCTGTCACCAAAAGTAACACTGTCTCATAATAAATTACCAAACAAAATTTGGCCACACTACAAAAATTAGATCGCGATTTATAAGCATTTTAAATTTTTCGTCCCTTAACGTGTGGGGGGTCACCTGTCACCAAAAGTAACACTGTCTCATAATAAATTACCAAACAAAATTTGGCCGCGCTACGAAAATTAGATCGCGAGTTAGAAGCACTTTAAATTTTTCGACCGTCACCATGGGGGATCTCCTGTCAACAAAAATTAACACTTCTCATAATAAATTACCAAACAAAATTTGGCCGCGCTACGAAAATTGATCGCGAGTTATAAGCATTTTAAATTTTTCGACCCTCACCGTGGGTGGTCTCCTGTCACCAACAATTAACACTCTTTCATAATAAATTACCAAACAAAATTTGGCCGCGATACGAAAAGTAGATCGTGAGTTATAAGCATTTTAAATTTTTCGACCCTCACTGTGGGTGGTTTCCTGTCACCAAAAATTAACACTCTTTCATAATAAATTATTAAACAAAATTTGGCGGCGATACGAAAAGTAGATCGCGAGTTATAAGCATTTTAAGTTTTAGATCCTCACCGTGGGGGGGGGGGGGTCTCCTGTCACCAAAAATCAACACTGTCTCATAATAAATCATCAAACAAAATGTGGCTGCGCTACGAAAATTAGATCGCCAATTATAAGCATTTTAAATTTTTCGTCCCTTAACGTGTGGGGGGTCACCTGTCACCAAAAGTAACACTGTCTCATAATAAATTACCAAACAAAATTTGGTCTCGCTACGAAAATTAGATCGCGAGTTAGAAGCAATTTAATTTTTTCGACCGTCACCATGGGGGATCTCCTGTCAACAAAAATTAACACTGTCTCATAATAAATTACCAAACAAAATTTGGCCGCGCTACGAAAATTAGATCGCGAGTTATAAGCAGTTTAAATTTTTCGATCCTCATCATTGGACGGGTCTCCAATCACCAAAGCTACATTATCCTACCTTGTTTTATCTTAAGACGATTCTTTTTTATACACATTCTATCAGGAATTTTTGTTATTGAAACTATAGAATTATAGTAACTGAAATAAGAAATATAATTTTGAGACTTGATATCCTCTAAATATCTGAAAAATACCGCGTCAATGTCTGCCGAAGTCTACCGAAGGATACCATGCCGAAGTCTGCCGAACTGAAACGGACGCTAGTCGAGTGTTAGGTTTTTTTCGTTACGGAATTTCTACATTTTTTCTCGTCACGGAATTTCTACATTCGGTCGCCGCGCTCAAAGCCCGCGATAAAAGCCATGCAATAGCTTAATAATAATAATTTGGAAATAAGCTAACTGTGAGCTCTAAATTTATCTTCATGTTTAAAGAACTACTTTATTGCTGTCAAACGAAAATAGAAACTTATAGTTATCCAAAACTTGAAATGAACCTTAACAAACTGTGATGATATTCAGGTTTGAGAAATTTTGGCGAATATTGTTCCTGTTCGCAAAATTTTGGTAAATAACATTACTGTTATTGCAATTATTAAAGCACATTATCATATTTTATAAATATACTTTATATGTGACTTTATTTACTATTTAAAAAGTTCAATGAATTTACAAAAATGTTTTTGTGCATTTAAAAACAAATTTGCCTATACTTTAATAAATATATGTAAAAATAATTTTGAAATATTATTCCGGTTCATATATTTTTCTGTTGCTATTCCTGTGGTTTTCCCAGCAGTATTATGACATGACTTCATAGTTTTCGTGAGATATTTGCAAGTGTGGCATTTTTTCTAGAATTATATTGTATACTTCCAATTATTTACAACATCATTTTAGCTATTATTAGTGTAAACATTTTGCAATCCCTTATTTGGAGCTTATGTGCATTTCTAAATTACCTATATCAATTTTAGTTTCGATTTCTTCTTCTTAGAACTCATGTATTCTTATATTATATTAAGAAATCCTGATATAAAACAACTTGCTTTCATGTGAAAGAACAGATACTTTCAAAGAGAAATAAAGATTATTTCTTAGATTTTGGAAGACCAGAAAGAAGCAAATCGTTCATCAATCGTTGCGTCAAAGGAAATATTCCACAAATGTTCAAAATATAACTGTATATGAGGACCTCAGAAGCCAAGGGGTATAACTGACAAAATTGAAAAAAATAAACTAAGCATACAGACGACCTAAAAATATGCTTTTTTCATTTCAGGTAAAGAAATATAAGTGATTTTCTTAGTATTTGCTGAGTTATAGAGGCAAACCACTTTTTTCGAAAAACAAACAATATTGATTAATTATACATTTAAAGAAAATTGTACTTTATATTTTAACAGCTATTGTAATAAGAGTTCAAAGACCAGAATTCAACAAGCAGAAATTTCCTATTTCAATTCACTTAATTATTATTGATGTTCCAATTTAACATCAATTATCTTTAAACTCAATTTACTTCAAATCGAAATTTTTTCACTTGTACCCCTCGACTTCTGAGGTCGTCATATGTGAAATGTGCAACAATATGATTGTCCGGAAAGAAGCAGCACAGTCAGTCACCTCATCGAGTTGATGGAAGATAGTCTAGAATTAGTTAAATCACGATTCACGTATTAAAATACAATCACCCGGCTAGGTCTTATATTGTTAGGAAACACATAGAAACAAGATTTTGGAAGTTAAATCGATGGTTTATCTTTTTATTTTCCTGTTCTAAATCCTCCATGTTTTCATACTTTTGATGCAGGAAAGTATGATGGCAAACCTACGAGTCAACCTCTAAAATTAAGATTTTAAGTGTTTTCCATTAAAATATGACTTGGCAGACCAATTGCGTTTTAATATGGTGGTCGAAATTTAACTAATCCGAGACTTTCATCGATAAATTCCCTGAAATGATTGTCTGTATCCGCCTCCAAGTCTAATATCATTATTTGAATATACTCGAGAATGTCTGCACAATTTCAATCCAAATAAGCAAATTAATACAGTAATCATATATAAACAAATACTTTCTTTAGACAGAATTATGATTATGAGAATTTTGATTGTATTCAAATTATGAGATGTCTATAAAATAAATTCACACTTATCTTTTCTAAAATACTGCAGACAAAAATCATTCTGTGGGTTATACGCTACAACAGTTCATAAAAATTGCCTATATTGCATTAAAATATCTAGATATTAAACACTACTTGATTTTTCTTTAAAAAATATTCATAAAAACTTTACTTAGAAATAAATATTTACAAAAAATTATTTAACATATTCAAAAATCCATAAAGATTTTACTTAGAATTAAATATTTAAAAAACATATTTAACAACTTTAAAAATATTTAAATTCTGTAAACATCAGAACCTTAAACCATTTTTATTTTATAGTCGGTTATACATGAAAAAAAAAACAATTCTCTAAAAATTTAAAAACACTCAAAATGTTTAGTCTCCAAAGCCCCAAGAAAATAAATCCTTCAACATGTAAATCCAAGCATTAGCTTTATAATCAATTTGTGATTACCACAGTGATTTTTTTTTCAGTCTACTTTTCTAGACCTTCAATATTATATTTCCACCGTCATTAAATATTGGAAATTTTATCGAAGATTTTTTTTTTAATATTTCCTCAGATATCGGTTTTTCCATCAATCTCCTTTAATATTCTATAAAAATCTATTATTTTTCTCTTTTTTTGTGCTATGATATTATTATAACGCAGAATCTCAATTTACATGCTAGTATTATTTTAGTTTCCGATAATATGTCATTTCCTGCAATAATATATAGATAGGTATTTGTGCTAATTTTTTTCTCTAAACAATATGCCGGGAAAGGGATTTTTAAATAAAATTGTACGGAAATGTTTTGGTTATTATTTACCCATCATTCGTATTATAAATCTTGTAATCGCTTTAAGGGGACGATGGACGTTAAAAATTTATTTTATTCATTTTTATCATAGCAATATGAAATTTTGTGCATATATACATTTCACCAAAAGCATAGAGAATACCTTCAAAAAATTTCCAACCTTATTAAAATTTGTAATTTTTTTACAAAAATTTAAATTTGTAAACGAAATTTTAAAATGCTCCTCGTGTCTTAATTTTTGAAATATTTACTTGCTTTTGCATTTTTATCACTTAAAACTATATTATAAACTAATTTGTGTAAGATTTTTAAAATCTCTTGAATAGTTAATATTTTACAGATTTTTTTCTAAATTCCTTATCGTTTTCATCAAAATTTTGCCTCTTATTAAGTAAAAAATAAAATTTGACTATCTTAATGAAGACGAATTTTAAAAAGCTTACACAATTTTTTTTAAAGTGATATCAGGATATTTCCTTATCAATTTTATAAATATTGATCAAAAATTAAGACGCAAAGAGCAATTCAAAAATCTAAAAACGCTGAAAAATTAGTTTTGAGAAAAATAGATTTAAAGTATATAAATAAATTTATCTTTATTATTTACTCCTTAAAACCTTCATAAATGATATTTTAATAAGAAAAAACTGTTTAGGTACTATTATACCCCAGAGTCCTTTTTTCTGACGATTTTGCTATAGATAATTTTGCTCAAATAAACGTCCACTGTGCCCTTAAAAATCGAAAACAAATCGACGGATTTACACGTTTCAGGCACTGGAGATTCGGAAAAACATATTTTTAGAAAAATAGAAATGCTGTCTGTATGCGTCCGTGCCTGTAAATGCTTTATATATCCGGAACAGATTGAGATAGACATTGACAATTGGGCATTTACTTCGTATGTTTTAATGAGAAAAGGCCTATTGAATTTCAGTTACCTTGATACTTCGGAACTATTTTTATTGAGACACTTGAAATATTCGATCTGATAAAAAAAAGTATACAAATCTTCAAAATTATTTTTTTAAGGAATAAATATAAAATAATAAAAAAAAAAACATAAATTTTTGCATATGAAGAAAAATATAAGAATAAAGTCGATCAAATATTTACTTGCTGAGGTATTTGTAAATCTATTTTCCTTATTCTTTGATATTTATAGACACAGTATTTCATTCAACTTTGAATTCAAAGATACATTTTAATTAAAAATGAGGCACTTAATATGATGTAGTAAATTGTCATTTAGTATGATTTTCATTTTTTGTTTCACGTAATTCAGTAATCGAGCATTTAAATTTTATAAGTCATATATTATGAATATTCAGGATGGATAAATATCACTGTGGCCCTCACTGACTTGTTTTATTGGATCATGTCACTTAGATGAAGATGCATTCAGTAAATGAAGCAAGTAAAATAGATAATGAATGTAAAATTATTCCCTAATGTCATAATTAATAATAGGGATAGCACGAAACATATTTTAAAATGTAAAATATACGCATTTATTTTATATAAATCGGTGTCATTTACATCCGTTTAAGAATTGAATACTCACTACACCATCTTAAAGAATGTATATAGCAAATTATGCATAAGACATCGCTATCGCAGAATAATACCAATCCAATCAAGAAGCGGTGCAATAAACTCAACAAAAAAATGAACTTCCAATAGTGCTTTCATTTGTCTGTGGTAATTATATAGATAATTAATATTAAAACATGAAGTTATAATGATAATAACTCCATGTTATTCCCATATATTTTTTTTATACACATATCATTGATTCTACATTTCTTGATAATAGTGTGCAAAAGGGAACTCTATTATGATAGATTAGCCATTTTAAAAGAATTTACTGAGCTGTCTGTTTAGATAAGTTTCAGGAAAGGATTTAGTAAATAACACACATTGCTTTAGTATAAGTTCCCGATGTGCAGACTGCATTTATTTATTTTTTTTAATTTGACTTATTTCTTGAAGATTTATTTCCCTTCTAATTTCAAATTATCAGCATTTCGAGAAATACTTTTTACATATTTTAGAAAGTAAAATTACTTTAAGTTTTTGTCTACTATTAAAAGAGCACAACAACAAAAATTCTTTCAAAATTAACATTTATTGACACGTAGCTATTATAAATAGCAAAACTTTCGAATTAAAATTAAGTAAATGTTGCATAATTAAAACTGGAAAATATTAATAATTACGGCATAAAAATTATTTTCATACGTAACTTTATAGGATTTTGATACTTTATTTTTTTTCTCTATAAGAAAAGCAGATAACAAAATTAATTAAATTCATTTTTTTGATGTTCGAGTGAGCATTAACTAAAACCATAGGCAGCACAGATTTAAAATACTTTCTTTTATGTTTATAGCATCCTTTGGTGGTAAACAAAGCAACAAAATTTAAATGAAATTGATTTTTTATGTTACTTTACATAAAGTTTCAGAATAAGTTTTTGCTACGGTTACGTTTAAGTTTTATTTCAAAATTTTACAAAAAAAAAAAAAAAAAAAAAATTCCTATGTTTCTAGCTTCTGAGAAATTATGTACTTAAAGCTTTAAAAAAGGATTTTTTCAATTTTTTTTTTACATGTGAAACATATTTCAAGTTAAAATTTAGTAATATAAATTTAACAAAAAAAAAAAAAACTCTAACGTTTGCAGTTCTCCTGGGAAGATATAAAATAGTCAAATTTAAAACAAAACATTTTTTTTTGTATAATAGCTATATTGATGTAAAAATAAGTAGCAAACATGTAACAATGTTTACCTATCCATTCTTACAGCCCACTATTGGGAAAATGCATTCTTTAGTGCCCACTAGTGGCTAAGCGAGTAAATAAATTTAAGATTTTTTTTTGTTGTTGTTAGTCCGTAAGTTTTTATTATGGGGTTGTTTAATACTCCGATTGGGAGCTTTGTACGACAATTACGTTAGTGCACTAGTGAAATATTTTGGAATAATTATCATTAAATTATCATCACAAATTTTTATGCGGTACCTGTAATGGTGTCTTCTGAATGCAATAGTTTCTTAAAAACATAGTTACAGAACACATTAAAACATACATATGTATATTTCCTATATAATTTAGGTCCTAGAATGGATATATATTAGAATATTTCTTCAGCTGCTTCTGCAGTTAATGCTAAAGTTCTGCAACAAATTATATATGACCAATTAAACATTCAAAAATAAAAATAGAATTCGAACAAAATGAAACAGAATCTAACAAAATCTATTCTAATGATATGGAAATTAATTTTATGACACTTTTTACATTTAAACTTCAGAATCTGAAAATATTTCTTAAGCAGGTTTTGTATTTCGCTTATAATAGGTGTATACAATTATAAATGGAAAATACAAATTTTGAAAAAAGTCTAAGGTTTATTTTCTTTTCATTCAAGTGGAGTTTAAGTGTATACGGTAGTTTAAGTATCACAGTTTTCAAATTTTATTTTTATTTTTGAAACTTCAATTAGTTTAAATATAATTGTTACAAAAATTTAACCTTAACTGCAGAAGTAGCTAAAGAAAAATTCTAATATCTATCCCTTCTCAGAACTAAATAAAATAGGAAATATTTTTTTAACTTATTTTGTAACAATCTTTTTTTGTAATCTCTATTTTAACATTAAATTTCCATTAATTTTACTGAACTAAACTTTAACATATTTCCTGTAAATAATAGATTTAAAGTTATATGTTTCAAAGGTACCAGAATAACTTCAGTAAAATGTGACTTCGTGTTTGACAGATATATATAAGGTTTAGTGCTCTGAATTTTAATGATAGACCATGTCCCATTGAAATTCTTGTGACATTCTGTTTACGAAACTGTACTCGTATGAGCCATTCAAACATGAGATTTCTTTTCACTTGTATATGTGACGATTGAGGGAGAAACACGAATTATCTTCACTGGTTTTCTTTTTTTTTTTTTTTAAACACACAGTCGTGGCAAGCGAGGGAAAAAAAATAAAAAAAATATAGAAGATTCATTAAATTATACACAGTTAATTTATTAAACTGTAGTCATGAGCGAGGGAAAGTCTCAATTTGCAAGCCGTCTTTAACCGAAACATCAAAAAGAATATTCCATCATTATTTAGCAAGCCGTACTCATCGAATAAAAAACCAAAAATCTCACTTTTCCCCTCCAGGCTTCTTTCTTATATCTAAAAACAAAGTTCTAGAAAATTCTCTACTCTCTAACCATCATTTTATATGTAAACATAATTCATGTTCAGCGTCGAGATTTTTAGTCCACAGACGATAATTTTATTTATTTTTTAAATATTATTTAACTAATTTATAATTGACACAAAATTTCGAATATATTAGGCAGACGATTCTTTTTAAAGACGATTAATTTTAAGAGAAAAAGAAAAGAAAAGAATGTATTGTTTGCACAAATATCAAATGTTGAAGGAGGGAAAATAAATAAATAAATAAAATTAATGATATTTTTTGAAAGGTATGGTTTTGGAATAAATTTAATAAGACTTTCTTAAAAAGGGTTGATGAAAACATAGAAAAAATAAGTTTTATTTGGAATATCAAGAAATAAAGTTTAATTAAGAATATTTTTAATTTAGAGCCATCTTTTTAAATTTACGCATATTGGAATAAATGTTTTTTAAGGCGAATTAAGAATTTATATCGTTTCCATAAAGATTAATAGATTAGATCTAGAAACAAGATTTTAATTTAATAAGTTGAACTAAGTACAGAATATGGTTATAAGAAAATTAATATAGTATAAAGGTTAATCTTGGCGAAAAAAATTAAAATTTGTAATATATATATATATATATATATATATATATATATATATATATATATATATATATATATATATATACGTATATATATATATTTCCTGAAATATCACAATTACGTGTGAAGATTTTGACTTGAAAAAATAGCTAGGGATAGGGAACAACAATGAGATCTTTCAAAGGTATTATTATATTAATATCAATATTTCATAAGGAATCTTTTACACTAACTTATATTATTATAATAATATAACATTATAGTGAAGTAACTGTTTTTGTATAGTATAATCTCAGAATAATCGTGGTAATTTAAAAATGCTGCTGCTATAGTACACTGCAAATAGAGGCGCTTTAAACCAAAGAAGAAACCAAAGAAGAAATTCAGACACTTATGTGTCTGAATGTGTAATTATTCTCTAAAATAGATGTCTCATGAATAAAAGTCTGTAATTAAGATGCTTATGTGCCTTACAACATTCAAGGTATAAACACAGTAAACTGAAATGTCAAAAATTCAGGTACTTAAAATGAAGTGTTTACTTTTCAAACATTTTAATCTTAATTAATCTTGTTTTAATTTTAAAGATATTTATATACTCAGAAGTTAAGATATTTGAACCGTCTGACGCGCTCCTATGTTTCGCCCACATCTCATTTGTCGACAACAGACAGATATTTTTTCAGCTTTTATTGTAAGCATTGTGCACTGTAAGATTATGCATGTATATCTGTTAAAATGTAGAAATTGAACTCCCAATTTAGACGCTGCTGCTATTTAATTATTTTAATGAAAAATTTCTTCTGTAAATTCTTGAAATTACTTCTTTTCTTTTTTTCATATTTTTGTAGATACAAATTTCCATTTAAAAGACGAAACATGATTTTTGAAAGACAAATCTACATTTTTCAATCTCCGCATCCCAGAGTCAAGTTGCGCAATGCTTCAAATGAGGTTGCACGGCTAACGGTAAATTTTTAAAATAACGTATCCTTTATTTGAACAATAATATTGTTACCAAAAAGTTTTTTCTTTTTTTTACTACAAAAAAAGTCATCTCTGTGCTAAATAGAAAACAATGTATAAAACATTCAACATCATAAAAGTAAAATATAAATCTAACACTATTGAAACTACATTGTTTGATCTCAAAAATAACTAATTACATATGAAGATGCAAATTTGGCTCCGTGGTCAAGGCTTTTGTCTAGTTCATACACAGGAGTGTTGCATGCGCACGGGATTTTGAATGAAATATATAAACCCTGTATAATAATACCTGACTTTGGAAAGTAGAGGTTAAAATATGCAGGATTGTCTTTGAAAAGTTACATTACATTTTTTATATACAGAATTTTAAAAAATTGATTGTTTTCTGGGATTTGCGACATTTTTCTCTAAAATATACATAACCCTCCCCGTAAGGCAGGGTGACGTCACTGCGACGTCATTGTGCAATCACATTGTGACTTTGTGACCATCGATTGTCGATATGACGTCACGTGACGCCGATGGGAAGTCACAGTGACTAAAATGTGAAGTCGTTATGGCCGTTTTAGAGGTTTTTGTGACGTCACATTGTGACCACTTTGTGAAGTCACGGTGCGACCAAAATGTGAAAGTGTGTCATTTGTGACTACTTTGACATTAACATTGTGAAGAAACTGTGACAAAAGCGACGATATTTAAATTGCCAGAAACATGTTTTTTTTAAAATAAATAACATGTTTTGAAGAAATTGTTATTTTCAAAAAATTTTAAAAAAAGTCACATCTCAGTCACAATGTGACGTCACTGAGTGGTGGCATTTTGATCACAGATGTGATGTGACGTCATTGTGACGTCACTATGAGTCTCGGTAGTCACGTCACACTTGTGACCAAAGTGCAACCACTCAGTGACGTCATATTGCGACTGAGTGCTGACCTTCTTAAAAAACATCCAAAACATTTTGTTTATTGTAAAATTATACATTTTCGACAATTTAAAAAATTTGTGATGTCATTGCTGTGTCATTGTATGTAATGTACATCATGTCACATCTGTGACAAAAAAAATCATATTGTAAAGTGGCAGTGAAACAAAAATATAAACTTCAAAAATCTTTGACAATGTCTACATATAGAGAGAAATAATTCGAACCGTACTTTAAATAGACCATGTAAATGTATTTCGGAGTTTGAATCAGATCGATTTAATGCGCATCTTACAAATTAAGTTTTATTTAACTTTTAGCAATTTATTTTTCAACATTTAGGAAAATGATTACATTTTTTCCAGTAATAACAAAAACTTTGAAGAATTACTTACGCAACGACAATGATCCATTTTAAGTGCCAAATATGTAAAACAGTTTTCTTGTCACGAAACTTGTAAAAATCGTGCTACGAAATGTCATTAAAATATACAGTTATATATTACATAACGTTTTTATCATTTCAAAACTGTTTAAATAATTTTAAATATTAATGGATTGATGTGTATCTATCATTTCAAATTAAATGCGTAATTTATTATCCTTTACAGTAAAAATGTGTGTGTAAATATAGAAAAATATTTAGATTTTAAAAAAATGGATGCATTACATATAATTATTAGTAAGGATAGACTGAAAACAGTTTTTTAGACCGAAATCAAAACGTAGTAATTTTCATATTTTCGGTTGAAAACTAAAATATCCATAAATTGTTTTGGGTAATTAATGCATACAGAGCTTTTCATAATTATTTATTAATTATAAATGTGCCCCAAGGTGGCACTGTGCTTTTGACAAAAACTTTATTTTCATATAACATGAAACTTAATAAATTTATCAGCGACTCAAAATTCTTTTCTAATTATACGAATTTTATCTGATTAAAAAATATTTCAGGCCTAATAGCTCCATTTATCATTTATAATGTTTTTTGTAAATGATCATTTGTTCTACTAGAAATTTCTCAAATGTATTCGAAACACTTCTGCATTTTCAAACTACAATTTTTATTATTACGATTAAATTTGCAGGTTTTAATGTGCATGTAGGTGACATAACTATTTATTTGAATTTCAAATTTTCGTTTTAGAGGTATGTTTTTAAAAAAGTTACTTTACAAGATGTTTTATTCTGCAGAAAATTAATATGAAAAAAATTACTGATTGACAAATAAACTTTTCATCCTCTATTCCCCCCTTTTTTGTATTAAGAATATGCTATGTATTTTTGCATGTGATACAAGCTTTTTTTTATTATTATTAGCATTAAATCTATCATTTTTGCAGTTTAAAAACAATATTTTATCTAATATACTCTAATTATGAATATTATTATTATTATTTACAAAAAAATTATTATTATTATTATTTACAAAAAAATTATTATTATTATTATTTACAATTGTTCTGAAACTAGTAAAATTAAAAGGTAAAAATACATTAAAAAATTGTTTAAATAAAAAAATTAATTAAAGTCACTGTCATAAAATTATTGCGTATTTAACTTCTAAAAATATTGTACAGAAAAAGAAAAAACAAAACGGCCATGCGCGGGGAAAGTTAAAATCGTCTGCAAACGAAAGAATAAAAAAATGTAAACAGAAATGTTTTAAATTGATGATAAATGCAAGAAGTTAGTTGGCTGAAAATTATGGCAGCTGTGTATTCACGGATTTAACAATTTAAACAAGAATGTCCACTACAGCTCTTCCAAGCGGCAAAATATAAGTCCGAGAAAATTAATTGGGCTTTGACTGCTAAAATGATTTGGTCTTTGCCACTTTATTTATTTTCGGATTTGGTTTGTGCGGCAAAAAGCTAAAACGAATGACTCCGATGAAAAAAAGGTATGAAAAAATATTATTTTTCACGATTGCTTTTTTATTATTATTGGTTTGAGAATGATTTTAATTAGCTTCTCAAAAACATACTATAAAACATTAATGCTTCATTAACTTAATAAAGTCTAATACATTCATTATTTATTTTGTTGACATAAAATACTTCATTATTAATAATTTGGATTAGGTTGTTAAAGGTAGTGATTTTAATTGCATTTTAATCTAAATATCTGGTTAAAATAATGTTTCCGTAAAAATAAAATCATATGAATATATATCACAATAAATCGATAATATAGTTATTAAACATTTAAAGATAATTATATTTTGTAATAATGAAGAATTTTTATAGAATAGAATTATTTACAAACATCCTTTTTTAATTTTTGTATTAAGTAATCTTCCAAAACATAGTATAATTTTATTTTAAAAAATTGTCTCTGCTCAAAAGAGGAATTCATAAGAGAACGAGAAAAACTATTAAAATAAATCTTAAATGTTTGATATTTAAAAAAACAAAAAACAATAATGTTAATGATTGTTTAATGTATTTTTCAACCTATGAAATGTTATAAAATTTCTGAATGGATAGTCATTGTGGGTGAAAACGTTTCAGTTGTAAATATTCTTATTGGTATGTTTTCAGAGAGAACTAGAAGTCTGAATGAAAATTTAGAAGTTACGCAATCAATAAGAATTTAAAGATGATTGTATTTCAAACAAATAACGCAAACACTTGAACGGTATGAAGCTAAAAAGTAACAACTGTATTTTGTTATTAACTTTTCATTCCAGACACTTTTATTATTTCCTTTCTTTAATGATTTTACAGAGGTAAATTTTAAAATATCCATTATGTGTAGTATTAGTGTACATCGTGATTAAAGTGGGTATTATAAATACTCTCTAATATTATAAATAAAATATTAATAATTATAATTAACGTATTTGTTGTTCTATTTTATGTTTATCGTCGGAATTTTTATTAGGTAGATGCGTCTGTGTTGGACAGCCTTCCAGTAATGGATAGCCCATTAATGTTTTTTGTTTAGTAATATACTAATAAATATTTAGCTTTAATTTTTTTCATAATTCCTTTGTGCATGTTTTAATAATATTTTAATATTCATAGAAGACAGTATGTGAAGACAGTTTGCGATTATTTTTTGATTTGTGACAAATTTGTCACTAACTTTGTGACAGTGGCAGCATGTCAATGTTGTGAAGTCACAGTGGGACCCAATTATACAGTTATGAACAATGCTAAACAATGTAAAATCACTTACATCTACAATTTTATTATACTTTGGCGATACATCTCAATTAAAACTTGGGAGCTGCTATAAAAAGAATGTACCAAAACAACGTTACTGAATAAAAATCTAATTCCGTGCAGATTTTAATTTTTGTTACATATTTTTTTTATTGCAATAAATTAGAATATTTAAGACAATAGAAAATTCGATCTTTCACAATTATTTCAAATTTACCAATTTTTTTAAAAAATATGCATTAAAATTATCAAAGAAACACTTCCTTTAAGGTGCAACAGTAGTCACAGAAAAAGACCCGGATAATAATGTAAAATATGTGCGAGCGATCTTTCCAAATATCTCGCTCACATTTTAATATTTTTACATGAATTTTTTGCAAAGGATAGCTGAGGACGATTTACAATGGCCTAGTTTTTACTTTTAATTATTTTTTCAATTTTGGTTTCAGAGTTTTAGAAAAATTATTTAGAACTGGTTTAAACCGGTTCTGATATTAAAACTATTATAATATAAAAAGTATATAAGCAAAATCGAAAAAGTAAAAACTAGCTCGTCGTAGATCGTTCTCAGCTATCCTATGAAAAACAATCATGCAAAAACATTAAAATTTGAGCGAGATATTTGAAAAGGACGCTCCCACAGAATTTTTATTATTATCCGGATCTTTTTATGTGACTCGTGTTACCTTTAAAGAAGTGTTTCTTTGATAATTTTAATGCTTATTAGAAAAACAAATTTCTAAATTTGAAATAATTGTGATAGATCATATATTCAATTGTCTTAAATATTCTCATTTATTGCAACAGAAAAAAATGTATCAAAGATTAAAGTCTCCACGGCATTACATTTTGATTCAGTAACTTTGTTTAAGTACATTCTTTTTATAGCAGCTTCCAAGTTTTAATTGAGATGTATCGCCAAAGTATAATAAAATTATAGATGTAAGTGATTTTACACTGTATAACATTGTTCATAACTGTATAATTGTGTCCCATTGTGAGTTCACAACATTGACAATACTGCCACCATCACAAAGTTAGTGACAAATTTGTCACAAATAAAAAAAATCTCAAACGGTCTTCACAACCTTGTCACTATCGTCGCAGAATAGTCACAGTTTTAATGACAATTTTGTCACAAATGACACATTTTTCACATTTTGGTCACATCGTGACGTCAAAAAGTGGTCACAATGGGACGTCACAAACGAACTCTAAAACGGCCATAACGACTTCACATTTTAGTCACTGTGACTTCACATCGACGTCACGTGACGTGACATCGATGGTCACAAAGTCACAATGTGACTTCACAACGACGTCACCATGTCTTACTGGAAGCAGTACTGACGTCTATATTGACAGTACAATTTCAACACTTTGACGGACATGTTTTTCACCTTGTATAATACTTACAAAAAAGAAAGAAAAAGAAATAAGAAAAGAAAAAAAGTTACAAAATATCTGTTATAGCCGTCAAATGAGAAGTGTGTTAAACATTAATGTGATTCATGTTTCAATTGTCTTAAATTAAGGTACAGAAAGATTATTAAAAAAGGAACACACCTTTTTTTCTCTTAAACTGCGGCCATCCGTTTAAAGCACTTTTAAAACTGAATTTAAAACGTTTGTGTTTACAATTTATTTGCTCAACATACGCTGTACTTTAAAGAGATACAACTAACCCAAAGGAACTCAGAGTAAAATACGCTCTTAAACTGTGAACTAGAAACTTTGATTTATGTTTAGTGGTTATTTTTAAGATGTAAACATTTTTGTTAACTACTAATCAAAAGTTCGAAATACTAAAAGTGAAAATAAACAGAAAACCTTTTAAAAACGTTCAAAATTATGTTTTGTTTGGAATTTTTAGAAATTGATATTGATTGTTAACTTGTAAGGTGCAAATCATTTATAAGAATAGTTTCTAAAAAAAAAGCTTACAAAAAAGTAAAAATAAACAGAAAGCAAAAGTTTTTAAAAGCTAAAAAACTTCTTAAAATTTCGACTTTTGTTAACTTCGACTTTTAATAACGACTTTTGTTGTTGTTTGCAATTTTTGTAACATGACACTTGTTGAAGTTGCAAATTTTAAATTTTACATGATAATTGCTTTAAAAATATCAGTGTTCTCTACAGTTTCTAAAATGATGAGATGTTGACTTTTAAAAAGTCGAAATTTAAAACTTAGAAATGACTCAAAACACATTTTAGTTTGCTATTAAAGTGCAACATAACGGATAGCTACGCTAATAGCATGCATGGTCACAGTGACGTCACTGTGAGTAACTTTGGTCACATCTCATCTGTGACCAAAATGCCACCACTCAGTAACGTCACATTGTGACTGAGATGTGACTTTCTTAAAAATCTTTGGAAATTTATAAATGTCCTTCAAAACATGTTATTTACTTTTAAAAACATGTTTCTGGCAATTTAAATATCGTCGCTTTTGTCACAGTTTCGTCACAATGTTAATGTCAAGATAGTCACAAATGACACATTTTTCACAAATTTGTCACATTGTGACCACTTTTTGAAACGTCACAAAAGAGCTCTAAAACGACCATAATGACATCACATTTTAGTCACTGTGAGTTCACATCGACAATCGATGGTCACAAAGTCACAATGTGACTTCACAACGACGTTGCATTGACGTCACATGCTTTACGGATAGTGTTGAACTAAATTTATTTATTTATTTTCTTTTTCTTATTCGATTTCTTTTTCACAATTCTTCACCTTAGTTTTTGTTACTTGTGAGAAGAACTAATGCAAGGCGCCCTGGGGTAATAACGCGAGAACATTGTGTTGAATGCTCTTATATAAATATATCTGTGAAAATTAGTATAAACTTAGCGTGGCGTTATTACATCGATACTTTTAGCAGACGTTACAAAAACTAATCAGATGTGCAATCCCCCATACATGTCAATACTTGCTAAAAATGCAGCATAGCAGTATGTCTGGTCATGTCAATTTAGTGAGCAGCAACTTATGTCAAGTTCTAACTGAATCATAAATTTGACGATTTAAATGAACGATGATAGAAAATATTATTTTTAGACCTTTTTATTTAAAAATTTTTGATGTTGAATTTTGACGTTCTCCGTTTGATGATTACATTTTTTTTTACCTATACTTAAATCCACTTATTTGTAACACAGTACATTAAATCCAAAAAAATCCTTTGGTATTTTCCCTTTTTTAATTTTTTTCGTTATAATTTAAATTTTTATTAATAAATTAGAAATTTGACAGATACTGTAAAATATACATTTATAAATCATTATTGTAGAAAGAAAGTCGACAAAATCCTTGGATATGAGAAATAGTTTTTATAAATAATTTCTGTCATTACTATCATCCAAACAAGTTGGAAATTGCACGTGAAGTGTAGCAAATGAGATGCGTTCGTACGATAATGAAATTTTAAAAATATCATTCTCATATATCAATCTCATAAAATTGTAAATAGTTAATTACAATTAAAATTCGCAACAAACAATGTTCTCTCTATACTCATTATTTAATATAATACTTTTGTGTGGCATTGTAAATCAATAAGAGAAGTTCTTTGCACAACAGATTATGCAAAATCTCTATTGTAATATGTACTTTAGGATGCATATCAATGTTATTATGTTCGAATGAGTGAACATTATTAAAATGCATTTGAAACTTTTTTTCCGTTAACTGTAAGGTAACGGAGTACTTTTGATTTTCCATGTATTTGATTTATGTATGCTATTTTCAAAAAAATATAAATGACTTGACAAAATTATGTAATAAGTATGTAATTTAAATTTCAAACGATTAAAATGCATTTACAACATTTTCCCCCATTGACCGTAATGTAACGGAATACTTTTGATCGTCCCTGTAATTGATCCATCCATCCGATTCTCATAAAATTTGAAATGACTCAACAAAATTATGTAATAATTATATATTTTAAATTTCAGAAGATTGAGTTGGGTAGTTTTTGCGTTGTTATATGCGGGCAGACAGACAGACAGACGGACGGACGGACTGAACGACAACTATAGGTGCTACGTATTTACATAATTACGAACGCACCTAAAAACCCTTCTAATATTTATTGTTTCGTTTTTTATAGCATTAGTATAACTCAGATTTGAACAGAAACAGTTAGGTATCCTTCAAACAGGTTATATCTAGTTTATTTTATGAACGTTTATTTTGCTCATTTTATTTAATTTGCATGATTTCTTATGAATCAATAGTCATAGGAATGTCGTATGTGACACAAAAGTAACCATTTCGATTTTTCAAAATTTCTTAATAATGTGTGAAAAAAAAACGTTCAAAAATCTCCATTATTTCGTGATTTATAATTATTTATGGATAGTGAATAGAAAGAAGGGGAATTATCAAAACGTGGGATCATTAAACGTTAACTTTTAGTGACTTTGAACAGTGAAATTTCAACCTACAGATGTTTATTTTCTAAATGTTTTTTTTTCTTTTTACAAAACTCTGAAAAAAAATTCCTTGTCAGTTCTCTTAGAAATTTAGACATTTGAACTAGAGAAGTAAAAATTTTGATTGATACATTAGCTTAGTTTAAACTTTTGACAAGTTGAAAAATCTTGTTCGATAATTTACTTTGAATGTTCTTGCTGCAGCTATATATTACTTAAAAGCATTCTGAAACATTTCTGGAAGTATATTGGCATAATTACCTAAACACATACGAAATTAAGATTTATTTTTTAACTTATCGAATCTTAAAATTATAATTTTGTCTCTATAATTATGGATTTCAATACCAGATGAGCCATTCTGAATTATTAATTCACCACTCAAAAGCTAAATTATTGCTCAATTTATAACTTATCCTATCCAATATTACAAAAAATGGTTTTCGTTAAAAATATATCTTATATTATCAATAAATCTATTTACAATGCATCTAATAATTAGATGAACAATTATATCATATGATGCTTAAATTACACATATTATATCAATGTAAAAGAGTTTCATTTACTGGGAATATTTCTTAATCTTGCATTCTATACGAAAACATTTGTTTGTTTTAGTCTTTTAGTACGCTAAAATATTATTAACTTGACAAATATGTTTTAAATTAAAATAATTTAGGCCATTTTATAAATATATAATACTGCAATCTTATGTTCTATTAATCCTGTTTATTCCATTCCTTCATTACGTAGTTTCAATTATCTGTTAATTAAATATTAAATAAGTATATTGCGTTGCGCTAATTGCTTTAGGGTTTATGATATTTTGAAACGTGTCCAACATTTGTCGGAAATCAAACAAATCATGTAAATATTATTAAATCATTTCCGAGCCTCAAATAGAAACACAGTCGATCCCGCTTATAATGAATTTCTCCGGATTCGAATATCGCATCATTATTATCAATATTCTTTACAAGCGATCGCAACTTCATTTAAGAACTACAGTGGAACTTCTTTTTATCGAAGTCCCTGTCTAATTATGTTTTGGACTTAACGAAGTTTTCTGCTAAACATTGAAGAGCATGAAAATTTAAATTAATTTCCATACTACCATATATATATATACACTGGTGTCCAAAATTTAAGCATAATTGGTAATTAAGTAATTATTTTTAAGTAATGATAGAAATATGAATCGGAATGTGCTGAAACTCCAGGTGTGTAAACAAAATAGTACGCGTCACATATTTTCGTGAAGAGTTTTCCCCGAAATCGAACAGGGGACCGTCAACAAATTGAAAAAGAACGAAGATCTTTTGGATAACCCTGTCAAAACCAATGTAGCAAAAGCGTTCAAACTCCACATTATGATTAATTGGCTTATTGTAATGTACTGTGTTAATTTGTACAAGGATAGCGTGTATAATCGTAGAGAAATTAAGGTTTTTATAAAAACAGTCCTAAGTTTTTTGCTTATAATTTGCAGAGTTCTTAATATAAAATAATGTTCTTTTTTGAAGAAAATGACAAACATAATTGTACACAATACCCTGTTATCAGAATTAAAAAATAATAAAAATTGTATGACAAATGAGCAGGTTTACTAAAAAATTTTTTACTGCGCATGCGTGAACGCTATTAAAATTTCATTTGCATATTATGTTAGTTAAATGTATAGAGCAACTTTTGTGAAAGTCTCAGAAACATAGCTTAACAATTCTCAAAATTATCGTTGATAGAATGAGATCAAAATCCTTTATTCCCTAAATGAAGTAAAAAGATGAGGGGCTGTATCCATATTCCATTGTTTAGTGCCTACACAATATTGCACGTACGACTATATTTAGGTAAAACTCCTGATTTTTTGCTTCCTTTAGGAATAACGGATTTTGAGTTGATTCTATAGGCTCCCATTTTCAGAATTTTCAAGCGATGTTTTTGAAACTTTTACAGAAGTTGCTCTATACATTTAGCTAACACAATATGCAAATGACATTTTGATATCGTTGACGCATGCGCAATGAAAAATTATGTACTAAGCATACTTGTTTTTCATACAATTTTTATTATTTTTAAATTCTGATGACAGGGTATTGTGTACAATGATGTTTGTCATATTTTCAGAAAAGAACATTATTTTATAATAAGAACTCTGCAAATTATAAGCAAAAAACTTTAAAAAATTTAGGACTGTTTTTATAAAAACCTTAATTTCTCTACGAATATACATGCTATCCTTGTAAAAATTAACACAGTACATTACAACAAGCCAATTAATCATAATGTGCAGTTTGAACGCTTTTGCTACATTAGTTTTGACAGGGTTATCCAAAAGATCTTCGTTCTTTTTCAATTTGTTGACGGTCCCCTGTTCGATTTCGGGGAAAACTCTTCGCGAAAATATGTGACGCGTACTATTTTGTTTACACACCTGGAGTTTCAGCACATTCCGATTCATATTTCTTTCATTACTTAAAAATAATTACTTAATTACCAGTTATGCTTAAATTTTGGACACCAGTGTATATATATATATAATAATCATTTTTTTTCACCTTAATTCTAAATTATTACCACATTTTTTTAATACTTAAAGTCCCCATTTATTAGAATAATATTTAACGTAATATTTATATTCCGTAATTTTAATCTACGGTTTATTATTTTATTTTGTTCTAAAAAGCATTAATCTGTAAAAGCAATTCTTTCCCTAAAAGCCCATCTATTATTTTTATCATTTCACTTATTCACGTTCTAAAATATAATTCAATTACCGATACTTCCCGGCCCTACTCCAAGGGACGGATTGTGCAATTTATTATTCCAAGCAATTGATAGAACTCTTTTTTTTTCGCAGGGTAAAATTTTCACATAGGTTAAAGTCATATTTTCTATCAATTAATTGTCAACTTGAAACGTAGGTGGGTGATTCTCAAAATAGGGGACAATTTATGTCTTTCGGCATACAAAAAAAATTGAGAGGTTTTCTGTCATGTTTTTATATTTAGATATGTTTGTCTTAATATTATTCATTATTTGCACTCAAGAATTACTCACTTTTTAGTTAAAAACACCTTAAAATAACAGAATAAATGTTCAAAATGTCATTAGCATTGATGTCCACAGCAGCTGTGCCTTGTATATACTAGCTTTTTCAAGAGTTAATATCATGTTTATAAAATAAAACAAATGTTATTTTTTCTTTAAATTAATCAAGGAGAGGATTTATCCAATAAATTTCTTTTTAAAAATAAAATTATAGCATATAAAAAAAGAATTAAAGTTTGTCCTCCATACTCTATTTTCAAAACAAGGTCATACTATAACAGCTGGTTATTAATCAAAATTTCATTTTCACATACGACAATAGTTTGAAAATATAAAGATTCTCCATGGCAACATGTAGCCATTTTATCCCAGCCTGAAAATAGAAGCATGTATTGTATTTTAAGAATAGAAGTTGAATATTAGGGACGTACATCAATTGTATGTCATTGGAATGGATAATAATTTTCATGTTTATTTTATAATTAAAATTTTTATTTTACTTATTTGCATAGGACTTTTGTGTTTTAAAAAGCCCCTGAAAGGACTATTGCATTGTGATTATATTATGGCTCATAATCTTATTTAAATTAAAATTTGTCATTAGCATGGACAAATATCAGTGTCATTAGCATGGTTTTTCTGTCCATGCTAAAGACTCCTATGTGCATAAATGTAACCATTGCTTATATTGTATCTTTTATAAAGTTTAATGTTACATATAAATTTAAGTATTACATTTATTATCCCTAAAATATGCATTAAATCTGTCAGAAAATAACTAAGACAGCTTATTACATTGTTAGTGTCAGAATGTTGCTCATGTAAACAAAGTTTGCTCTTTGGTAATGTTTTTATTCTCCTTATAATGTATACATGTAAAAATGGAAACCATTTGCTGAAAAAGAAGGCTAATAAATATAGAAAAAATTATTTGAACAGGAAGAAAATAAAAATTTCTTAATATATTTATTCCATGCAATTTGTTTTGTCATTAGTATGGCTCAAAAAATACTAATTATTTTTTTAAAGTTAATTTTTAAATATTTAGCTCTGCTGACTACATGTAAAGTATACCTAATACTATATTAACAATACCTATTTTTTTCAGAAATTTTTACCTAACAGTAATTTTTTTAAGATTTCACTTTTGAAATTGTCCCGTATTTTGAGAATCACCCAGGTGTAAAATCCTGTATGCGAGGGCATGTTTGGATATAATCTCTTTACGCTCGCTTTGGAGCAGATAATTCTTCATTTTTTATGAGCTAAACAAAACCCTCCCTCTTGGCGGTGTTCGAATCTTTTAATATGGTTAAGCTCTATCTCTTAAGGTCATCTTTATGTATTTGTATTGTGACAAATTACGTTGATATTGAGATCAAACCGTAGTCTCTTGGAATTATTTCTTTATCATTTTGATGATTTACGAAAAAGTTGCTTAATGGGCGTCACTTTTGGTGATTTTAATGTGATATTTTAATAATTTATTTCCATATCCAACCATCGCGTGGCCACGCAGATTAAACATTCTACGATTTAGTGATTGTTAAAAATGATGCGTTCCGTACTGACTTTTGTAGTATGCATCGTTGTGGAGCAGAACATCCCATATATATTATGTATAATGAAGTTTATTCCGCTTAACACAACTGAACCTAGGTAAGACAACTAAATAAACTATTCACGATGACATATTGCAAATTGTAATAAAATGTAGAGAAGAAACTACAGCGAACAATAAAATTGATACTGAAGGAAACATTGGAAGACCTTCAGAAGAAGAAATGCTGAAGTCCGTCGATACAATAAGAAGGGAAATCTAATTTCACGAAAATGTTTCGAATAAATTGTTAGAATACTTACAAATGAACGAACATTTTTATGAGCAGTGAAAGTTTTATAAAAAAATGTTACAGACTTTTTTAAAGTCAAAAATTTGGAATATGGATATGCAACGCTTTAGAGCAGGCATGTCAAACTCGTCTACCACCGAGGGCCAAATTTAACAATATGCACAAAGTCGTGGGCCACATTATCGAAAATAAAGATGGAGATTAACTTGATGACAATCGCACAAAAGGAAAACTGTTCGTAAAAAATACAGCATTGTTTTAGAAAACAAACAAGCAAACAGAAATACATACAAAAAATTTTAAACTATTCATTGGAAAAATTAAAAACTAGCATCATGAATTTTCTCAATATTTATTAACTAAAAACAAATCTGTAGAAAATGTATATTACGAGAGAGCACTGTCAAATGTAATGAAAAATAAGTTAAAATAAAAATACAAACAAGCTTAAACCCATATTGAACATTTTAAAATTTAAATAGCAATCAAAATTATACAAAAATGTGTTATTAATTTTGCAATCCTAATATTTGCATTTTCTTTTATGTTGTAATAGCTACTTTTTATAAAACCAATCATTGGTAGAACACAATTATTTACAATATAATATTATAAGAAAAAATCATAATTGATTATAATATATTAGCTATGGGCATTGATCCGGCATAGGAATATTTTCCAGACTTTCCTCATTTATTTTTAAGTACATATTGTGTCTGCGAAAAAAAAAAAAAAAAAAAAAAAAAAAAAAACTGCCCACAGAGTAAAATTTCTTGCACTTATATTTTCAAGAATTATAAAGTTAAAGGACAAAATAAATTCTAGCCTCCAGCCCCAGGGCCATTAAATGAGAAAAAGTGGTTATTAAAAGAATATTCGTTTGTGGCTACTGATGGCTACTATCTACTAATGAAAATGTCTTAGTTTAAAGAAAATGTTCAGTTATAGCAACACATTGAAATTATCGATTTTATGCGATTATTGAAATATCTGGTTATATCGTGAATATTTATAGAAATGCCCCTGCATATTTTTAAAATTTTTAAACTATTCTGGATATTTTTTATTCTAACTTGAACGATTTCGAGTTGTGGGTTATTGCACCCAATAGTGGTTTTTAAAAGCAGATGGATTGATTACTTTTAATATGATTCAAGTTTCAGTTTAAAATCTATTTATTTATCCAAATTATTTCTAGATATTTGTGGGGGTTTTCGAAATATTTGTTAATAAATTCTTAGCAAACTTCAACGAAGTTTCTACATATGAAACACAATTTTTTAGTCTTTGTTTGAGTTTAAAAAAAAAATTTCAAATTGACTTTTATGAATCTGATGTTATATCTTCATCATCAAGAAAGATAAAGATCTCACAGGGATAATTTATAATGATACGTTTACTAACCTTTAAGAATGAAACTAATTAATGAGCTTATGTCCAAAATGCTCGCTTTCGAATATGCATGCAGCCAAATAATAAAAACAAATTAACAATTTTTTGTTATTATTATTTTCTTTTTATATTTTACAAAATGAGAATGTGATTCACCTTTGCCTTTTAAAGCTATTTATTTCTTTTTATTTTTTAGAAATTTTTAATTAGAATTTAGCATCGCTTTTATAATTGATTTTTCATACATTTGTAATACATAACAAATGCCACGCATTATTTTGTAATATCGTTGTGAATCAAAGAGCGCAGTAAAATAATGTATTCGTTTCACCATAAAAATAAACTATTAGAAAAAAAAATATATATATAAAGCTTATATATATATATATATATATATATATATTTCAGTTAAGATATGCCCTTCTTAACTTTCTTGTTGATAACTTTTGCATACCCTATATACTAGTGATCGTATAAACTACCCAGGCAGAAAAATCGAGAGCACATGGACGATGAAGAACACTCCAACATATAGTAGACAGCATATTTATTTGGTGTAGAGGCGCGAGGCTTACAATAAGTTGTTTTAAAAATACAAGGAACACCATTTGCCCGAAGGCAAGGCATAGCGAAGCGGGGCACAGCGCCCCTTTTTTGCGTGTTACATGGCCGAAGGTCCGAGTAGTAGTGCGTGACTGCAGCAGGGAAGATGTACAGCGTCAAGGTTATCAGAAACCGTTAAAATGCTTAGTAACAGAAAAAATGCTATCGTTGGTGTAATACTGATGTCCTGTGGTTTTTAAGGAGTGTCGATTGCATACGCACGTGTGCTTCCAGATACTGAAAGAATTACATGCCGAATGATTCATGACATCTGGGAGATTTTAAAGATTAGCTGAGTGCATGAGAATGTTAACGGATAAACTTATTATAAACCACAGCTGGATCTATTTAGCATGGGAAAAATGCAGAAATGTGCAGATCTAAGGAAGACTGACATGCGGTTAACTTTTATTGTGACGAGAAAAGAATTAACAGATCTTTTTCAAAGTGATGAAAATCCAAAACAAAGAGTGGGAATGAAATGGTGTTTTTTTATCATATGAAAGAGGGTTTGTAAAGGAATTAATTTCACCTACCAAGTTATAAAAGGGAAAATAACAAAGTACTGCATTATAACCTTAAATGTAAGAATATTAACTCAAAGTATTTATTTAAGGGGGGCAATTTCCAGTTAAAATTTTGAAGTTTCGATTTTTATTGTGTAGTTTCTAAAATGGGAGAAGACAAGATAATATGTGACAGAAACGCTGTCACATATCTCACTCCCAGCATCGGCAAAAAAAAAAAAAAAAAAAAAAGAAAAAAAAAAAGGGCAATGTTTCCAATAAAGTCTTTTTCTTTTTTTTTTTTTTTTTTTTTTTTTTTTTTTTTAGCAACAAGCGCCGCACATCTTCTCTACTCCAAATACACAATCATAATACTAAGTATATAAAATTGAAAGTAAAAAAAATACATTTAAACATAAAACTGTATACATATAGTATATTGCTTGCTTTTTGAAAAATTGTTTGGATTATGCAAACTTCTTTTTTTTCTCAATTTATAAACGTCATGACTTTAAGCGCTTTTCAACATCATCGTGTCTTGGTGATCATTAGTCCTTTCAGTCCCAAGACAAATAATTAAAATAATTTTTTTTATGTGCATCCGGTTGACTTTAAAAAATATTTTATTTTGAAAGTGCTGGTACCAGCTTTTGTCATGACTGAAAAATGTGAAGTTTAAATATAATAATAGCTTTTCAATACTTCACAGTGAATGCAAGCAAAAATGAATTATATTTAGAACACAAATAAAAGATACACTGAACTATATATATGATATAATGAGTACTGGATATATAAAATAAACATTGATAAACGAAAAGTAAAAAATTTGTGCACACAGCACAGGACCTCAAAAAAAAAAGGGATGCAAAGCAAGCCCATAGACAGGTGGGGCCCTAAATCTTGTTTTTTTTTTTTTTTTAATTTGATAAAACAAGTATTATGGCGTCAGTTTAAGACTTCAGCCCTAGAGGAGGAGGGAATTGTGAAACTCACATAGCACGAAGGTATATGAGTCCCTGCTCCCCCAAGATCATAATGATCTTCCAAGGAGCACACGTCAAGTAATCGAAAAAACTTTATTTGTAAATTGAATTGAAAAACAATTCAAGAGTTTTCGATAACATAATGAAGTTGGAGACCTAAGGGCACTAATTTTGAACAGAAACCAGCTTCAGGAAAGGGGATAATTGAAAAAAACAAAAAAAGGCAATTCAGAGTGACACAGGAAAACTTCTCATTATTTCTAAACTACAACTGCAGCTAAATCAGAAGGTAAAAGTAATTTATGTTGTTACTAACTGTACCTATCAGCATTATACTAACCAGTTTGAAGTAAAAATGTAACTCATTATATATTGAAAGGAAATGACTAATCTTTTATATGTGTAACTGGGGTGTGTTTACTATTATTACAAACAGAACTGCCTCTGACAAGATGCTTTCAGTTTTCAATTCAGGAAAAGACCTGTATATGAAATGAGTTGAGAAAAACAACTTACTCAACAACAAACAGAAGTGTAAAATGTAACTGAAGAAAATGAAATAATTTTGAAAAAAAATACAACCTTAATGTGAAACGAAAAGAAGTTATGTGAAGAAGTTGTTACTTAAATTAATTATCTGTGTTTTTTTTTAATAAAGTGAAAATGACATGAAGAATCATGCCATTACCAACAATGAGATGTAGAATTTAAATTAGATGAACAAAACTACGTGTAAAAATCTTCATGCTGAGAACTTATGTGTATGAAAAGATTATTACTGGATTGAAATGACAACAGAAATGGATTTTATCAGCCTGATTCGAAGAAAAGAATGCAAATGAAAGATTCAATGCATAATTTTGATAGGACAAAATGGCTATAGGTTTGAAAGGATAACTCTATGTATAAATGTATAACTCGATAAGCAAAGACAAAAACGCAGCTGCCAAAGCCCCAGAATGTGTGAATTAAGTCCAATGACAAGTGTTTGACAAAAAAGTGTGATGATTTTTTTAAACTTATGCTATGAGAAACATGTAGAATGTGGTTTACTTTCTATGAACTAATGTGTTACATATTCTATGAACAAAGATGTGTATTTTCAATGAACTAATGTGTAAACAATCTATGAACAATAATTAAAACTTAAACGAACTAAAGTGTACATCTCTATGAACTACAATGTAAAAAAATGACTGGAAACATGTATAACATCACTTTGAACTAATGTGTAAAAACATCGCTGAACTAACGTGTAAAATTCTGTAAATAAACATGTAAATATTCTATGAACGAATGTGAAAAATCGATGAACTAATGTGTAAAATTTCTATACGTAAACGTGTAAATATGCTATGAACTAAGTTGTTTATTCGGTGAACTAGAATGACCAGGAAGAAAATGGTTTTTTTTTTTGTTTTGTTTTAACAATAATGAATGTAACTAGTTCCCCATGTACAACACGAATGGAAAGTAAAGCGATGAACTAGTGTAACATCAATGAACTAAGAATGTGCGATGAACTTCTGTGTTTTTTCCTATGAACAAAATTCTCATGTGTACCAGGAATCAATACATTCTATGCCGTAACAAAAACCAGGTCTTTAAAATAAATGATGCAAGTAATGTGTATTTATAACAATTTAAGCTTCAAAAGAAAAAAAAATGCATGTTCCTAACAGCAAACAAACCCAGCATGAATGAGTGTAAAATTATGTAAAACAAAAACAGGTTTTGTCCGCAGAGTAAAAATAAAAAAGGAATGAGATGTTAACGTGTACACCTTCAACAAAAATACCAACCGTGTGAACATAATCTAATGACCCGCATCAGAAAGTTTCAACCATACATCCAAACCTTACTCAGGTAACTGCTTGCCGGCTAAACAGTCAAATGAAAAAGGAATCCTCACCAACCGTACACTCACGTGTCGAGGAATTTTTAAATTTTTTGTTTATTTTTTTTTAACCTGAAATGAATGGTGAAACAAAATGTGAATTGACTCGTATATAAAAAAAACCCCATAATGTACAACTACAAAAATAACAAATAGACTGTTGAGGTAAAAGTAAACTTCATACTAATGTGACTTATTGGAAAAATAACTGAAGGCTGTGAATTATGCAAGTCATTTTTTTTTTGAGCAAACCCTCATTATTGAAATAGATGCAGTTGTATATTTTTTCTTTCCTGTTTAATAAATCTTTTAAGAGAGGGGCAAGATTGTGCAAATGCTGGATGAAAAATATTAAAATTGGTATTGTTATCTTGATTATTTCTGATACAGTTTATGCATTTTGGTGAATTTGTACATTGAGTGTCACAATGTGGGAGAGCACATACAGGACAAAAGATATTATTAAGACATAGTCTAGCAACATGTTTGTACATTTGGCACGAAAAGTATCGCTTGACATTAATGTATACATGTACAGAATATTCATTACCCTTAATGTTTATTTTTTGTTGCATTATTAATTTTTTAGCTGTCTGCGAAGATGTCTCAAAAACCCAATTGTATGAATCGAAATGTTGCAATTTATATTTCTTAGGAAATTGAATATCAGGTTCATTAATATGCAAAAGCTCACCCACTCCCAGTAAAATATCTGGTATACCACATTCTTCTGGCAAATTGAAAATAATAATTCGAACAGGTTTTATTTTTTTACATTCAGACGCTCAAAAAGAATTTTGATTAGAATCGCTGAATTTTGTAAGTGTCGCTAGTTCATCGTTTCTGTCCTTTTGCAAATTATCCTTGCATCTTTTATGATTACCTGTTTGTGTCGCTTTGTCTTTTGTTATTGTGGATAGACTATCACTATTGCTCTTTAATTTCTCACCCTGCTTAGTCTCGATTGAAATTGTAGAAGTTTGTTTACTAGTTAACTCATGTAACCTTTCAATAAGTTTTTTATTAACAATTTGTAAGTTATCTTTGTCACGTTTTAAGTCAGAGAATTCCACTTTCAGGATATTGAACGATTCATTAAGCGTGTTAAGATTCCACTTCATTTGCATAGTGATGTCTGCAAAATCTTCTAAGAAAGGGGAGTTGTTAGCTAAAATTTTATTTTGAAATGCAGCTGCCTCTTTACACATACTTTCTGTGTATTTATTTAGGGTGTCTTGAAAGAAATCTAGCCAAGGAGAAGTATAGCTAGGTTCATTTAGTTCAAGTGGGGGTTTGTTATCGTTAGATGCCATATTACACAGCTGCTAGAATTTTTTTAAAACAAACTATTATAACAGGATAAAGACTTTGAAAAAAACACAATAAGTTTGAAAAACCAATCAAAAACAAAAATTTAAGGGGTAATTAGAAAAAGGGAAGAATGAATTTGCCCAGACAAGTCCAGTTAGAAATGACTGTTTCAAAATATTAGCACATGAGAAACTTATAATTTTACCTTATGTAAAATCTACAGCTATGTGCATAACTAGATTAAGAAAAACAAAATGGGCTTTCACTTGCGAAGGGGGGGGGGGCGGTGTCTAACTTTTATTATCTAAGATGTGTAAAATGTGAAAGTGAGAAGCTCCCATTTTTTTTAACAAGTGAAAAAATCAAGTGTAAGTAAATTAATTTTGTCTTACTATACACACACTTGCCTGTTAAGAAAGTGGATCACTGCAAAATGATTCTCGAAAATTTTAAGCAAAAAAAAATTTAAAATATGCAGAATTACAAAAGGATAGGGGATAATGGAAAGAGGCAAAAAAACACCATGCATATTAAAAGTACCCCAAAACTCAGAACGATTTCAACATGGACATAAAGTTTATAATTCTGACCCATTTAAATTAACACCAACTTTAACCCAGAAAATAAATGCATTAAAATTGCATTTTCTTTTATTTATTTATTTTTGAAATCCCCCATTTTGTTATTTCAAGCAAAATTTAAGTAATTGTGGAAAAGCCAAAAAATGTTAGCAGAAGGGTTGCCCCCTTTTTTTAGTAGAATAGGAATATTACCTAAAAATACAAAAAGTAACTAACTGCAGAATCATAATTGTGAAAATCTACATGCATATCACTAACACAAAAATTACAAAATAAAGCGTGAAAAGAGAAGATTGTAAAATTTATACAATGATAACTAAAATTTTTAACTTTTAATTATTTTAGATTTATAAAACAAATCTTCTCTGTTCATGCTGACACACAAAAATATTTAAAGTAACTTTGCAATAATAATAATTTGAGGATGGCATCAGACAAATAAATATGAAAACTAAATTTATCACACCTGAAACATGAGGTAAGAATTATTATGCAATCTATGTATATCTCTATATAATTTTTTTTTAACTCAAACGGCGTGATATTGTAAACTATTAGTTCTTTTTTGTTACTGTAGAAACCTGTATTTACTATAATTTTTAATAGTTGCACAGAATCTTGACTTATTTTTATCTTTTTATGACAGAAGTTGCCGTTTATCATATTTCACTCGAAAATATTTTTGAAACACCACATTACACATTAATAACACATCAAGGACACATTGATAACACATTAAGAAGAAAACTGGCAGCATAATAAAGATTTTGAAGGCTAAACACCACAGGCTGAAAATTTTTTGTTAAAACATTAGACTTGATGATAATTTTGATTTCTTGTTTCAGTTGCCCCTACATATTTCACAAAAAAATTTAACGATCTGTTTTCATCAATTTCAGAATTGTATTTTAAACGTAAACGAAACGCACAGAAAAGTAACCACTTGTCACACACCAATGTTAAAGTGGGAAGAAAAATTTTAAGAATATTTATTTGCACCAACTGAAACTACTAAGTTTATTTAATTCACTTTCGCCTCTAACTATTACACATATTTCACAATCACGGAACACTAGCACTGTGCACCACAATACCTTTAGCTGAATTTCACAAACGATTTTTTTTAAAGCATATTTCACAAATAAAAATTTTATAATATCTATTTTTTTAAATATCTTGAAAAGCTGTCTATTTAAACCAAAATCATGAAGATGTCACCACTGCACAGAAATGATGACTTACGCCACTGGTTATTACACATTTCACAACTCAACACAAGCACAGAGCACTAAAACACATTGAAGAATTTTAGAAAGGCTGGTCAAAAATTTTGTATGATTTCTTTGCATATTTCACAAGCCGAAAGTACACAATGTCGAACGACCGTAAACGTCAGAACACGATCTGTAGCAGCGGGGAGGAGAGCCGACGATTTTTTTTTCTTTTTTTTTTTTTTAGAAGCAGAAATTTACCGATGAAAGCTTCACAGGCAACCGGGGGGTGAACGACCGATGAAACAAAACTGCGCGCTGAACACTTCTTATCAAGGGAAAGGTTTTTCGATGTCCGTATGCAGCGGCGAGTCCATCCTGAGAGAACAGGCGATTTACGATTGTTTCCAAACACACAACGACATGGGGGGGTGACACTGTAGAATCATTTGAAGTTTCTTTAACGATCTCATTTAGGAGGGGGGGTAGTCCAATAAAGTTATGCACTCCATTGTGCGCTCTCTTTTTTATTTATGTTGGAGCAATGGGCATTGGCACCAGTAATTCATATACTAGTGATCGTATAAACTACCCAGGCAGAAAAATCGAGAGCACATGGACGATGAAGAACACTCCAACATATAGTAGACAGCATATTTATTTGGTGTAGAGGCGCGAGGCTTACAATAAGTTGCTGGAAAAATACAAGGAACACCATTTGCCTGAAGGCAAGGCATAGCGAAGCGGGGCACAGCGCCCCTTTTTTGCGTGTTACATTGCCGAAGGTCCGAGTAGTAGTGCGTGACTGCAGCAGGGAAGATGTACAGCGTCAAGGTTATCAGAAACCGTTAAAATGCTTAGTAACAGAAAAAATGCTATCGTTGGTGTAATACTGATGTCCTGTGGTTTTTAAGGAGTGTCGATTGCATACGCACGTGTGCTTCCAGATACTGAAAGAATTACATGCCGAATGATTCATGACATCTGGGAGATTTTAAAGATTAGCTGAGTGCATGAGAATGTTAACGGATAAACTTATTATAAACCACAGCTGGATCTATTTAGGATGGGAAAAATGCAGAAATGTGCAGATCTAAGGAAGACTGACATGCGGTTAACTTTTATTGTGACGAGAAAAGAATTAACAGATCTTTTTCAAAGTGATGAAAATCCAAAACAAAGAGTGGGAATGAAATGGTGTTTTTTTATCATATGAAAGAGGGTTTGTAAAGGAATTAATTTCACCTACCAAGTTATAAAAGGGAAAATAACAAAGTACTGCATTATAACCTTAAATGTAAGAATATTAACTTTAAGTATTTATTTAAGGGGGGCAATTTCCAGTTAAAATTTTGAAGCTTCGATTTTTATTGTGTAGTTTCTAAAATGGGAGAAGACAAGATAATATGTGACAGAAACGCTGTCACACCCTATCTCCTGGAAGCAAAATTTTAAAATGAATTAGATTTGATCATATTCAAGACAGTATGTCTGTATCATTTATGTCACAGTGGTGTTGAATAGATGTTGTTTTCATCCCCTATGCCAAACCGTAAAAAAATATTTCATTCAAAATAACAACCATTAATTAAAAATTTTAAACTTTTATTTATTTAATTGTCGATCATTAAATGTAATATATGTCAATATCTGCCTATAAATATAATGCACATTAATATTTTGAAATAATGGTAGATATTTTGAATAAAATTATTCTCCAATTTTGCAACGCTATAAGATTTGCAATGCAAATTGTATTTTCTGCATCAACTAAGAACTGAATCAAACATACGAAAATGCCAAAGACTTGGCGGGCCACAGAGAAGTTCCTGGCGGGCCACGTGTTTGACATGCCTGCTTTAGAGTATTTGTTTGTTATGTATTCTTCTTTAGACTTTATTCAAATTTAAATTTATCGCTTACATCTTCATAGCAAAAAAAATTACAGCCCAAATTAAAATAATTTTTTCCAATACAAATTTCATTAAATTTAACCATTCGCTGCATGATTCTAAAAAAATATTTGAAATCTATTTATCTGCCTTATAATGAGTAAATAGTAAAAAAAATTATTTAAATAAAGTTATTCTACAGGGTGGTCATAAAAAAAAACTTTGCCGATATATGGAGCTCTAGCGGCCAGTCCGTTCAACCGATCGAGGTGAAATTTCAGATATAGCTATTTAGAGGTATGAGCTCGAGATTCTGTGAATGGCAACAAAATAGCGCTCACGGTTACGGTTATAGTTACAGAAATTCCAAATTTTCAAATGGCAACACCCATTTTTTTCATCGCAAAATGCTCAGCGCATGGGAGAACCCTAAAGAGCGTTGGAACCGTACATGTATCGCAAAAAACACACAGGTTATGCACGCACAAAAAACTGTTCAGCGAATCCCTCCCCCCAAAAAAACACAATTGAGGCACACGGAGGAAATTTGCATATGACACAAAGTCAGTTCACTAATCTCTGATTACAACACAGATCGGAGAAAAGAAAACTTTTTTTATTGCACACTTTTCATATGGGAGTCATCACAGGCAATTACACATTGCATGGTGGCGACTGTAGACAATACTGCTGAACGTTACATCGCAAGAGGGATGTTTGCAATCTCACGTTTGATAGAATCTTTCAAATCCAGCAAAGTTTGCGGATAGAACATGTACACTTTAGATTTGTGATATCCCCAGAGCTTGAATTCCATAGGAGTGAAGTCGAGGGATCGCGGAGCCCATTGACGTAACCAGTTAAGGTGAAATGTACTGCGTCCGTTCATAATATGCGAAGAGGCCGATCGTTATCTCCATCATAATTGGATAAAAAAATCATTAACAAAGTCTATATGTTGTTGATGGTTTCTCACTTACAGCATATGGGGCGCGCTTGTACTGATAAGGAAACATGCGGATTACAGAGCGCAGTAACTTTAAGACCATTGATTTCGGTATATCAAAAACACGAGATGCACCTTTTGTAGTTTACATGCGTTCTCTGGTCACTATGTGATGTACTTGCATCACAGTATCCTCAGAAACAGTTGGTCGTCCGGATCTTGGACTATCACAGGTGCAGCCAATTTCTTCGAATATCACTACTAAATCACAAAGAGCTTGTGAAATGTATGGGCCACGTATTTGGCGATGGTTTCAACGGTAAACGCGCCAGGTTTTCGCAACATTCATTTATTTTTTATAATAGTTTTACCAATTCACCACGAACGAAGTCATTTTGTTGGCATCTGCAAGCTCCGACAGAAGAACTAACATTCCTAACCCACTTTTTATACGCTTTTTCGCTGACTATCTGACAAACAATGCTCCGTGATAGGAATTTTGTCTCTGTCATACTTTTAGGGCCATTCGTACAGCTGATTTTGTGCGAGCAAAACGCTTCCATTTATTGCATTAACCATAACGTTCCAACGCTCTTTTGGGTTTTTGCATTTTCCGATGAAAAATAATGGGTGTTGCCATTGAAAAATTTCGATTTTCTGTAACTATAACCGTAACCGTAAGAGTTATTTTGTTGCCATTCACAGAATCTCGAGCTCATACCTTTGAATAGCTATATCTGAAATTTCACCTCGATCGGTTGAACGGACTGACCACTAGAGCTCCATCTATAGGCAAAGATCTTTTATGACCACCCTGTAAAATTTAATATTTTTGTGGCGTGTACCCTATACACACAAACTGGGTTTTTAAATATTGTATAACTACATTTCGCGATTAAAATGACTTAAATCAATTAATTTTATCTGCATCACACTCTGCAAATTTTTTATATCTTTATTTTTAAGCATTCGGAAAAAATAATAAAAGTAAAATTGTCCTTAATACCTTGATCGAAAATACTTTTGTTTCCGAAGAAACAATCTTTTTTTTTTCTTTTTTGCCAAATTCAACTACGTGATATAGAAAAAATAGGTGTTATTCCATTCTTTGGAATGTTCTTTATCATATACTATACACTGTTAAAACTAATGGTGACACATTGCACCTTTTAGGGGTGAAAGGCTTGTCTCACTGGTGACACCCCTAAAGGAGTCAGAATGACACCTTTAATTAGGGTGAAAAGATGGCACCCTTAATCCAGAGTGCCCAATAGTAAAAAATTAAAAAATATACAAACCGACTTTTGGCCGTCGAAGGATTCGAACTCACAACGTCTGATTACAAGCTCAACGTTCTAACCGCTCGACCATCGAGCTCACCTTCATTCACTCATAGCCATAGATTTTACGTGTCGTCACAGAAAACAGAAAGACACACGTCACAGCGCATGCGCATGGTTCCAGTCACCCGATGAGGTGCCACATTGCTGACAATACGAAGTGTATGGCACCTTATTTAGCTCCAATAACCCAGTAAGAGACCTGTCGGCACTGCAACCACATATCCAACCCCTATGGCACCCCAGGGTTCCAAATGCCCCGGGTTCCAATGGACCCTAGGGCCTTTTCACCTCCGGTTCCCAAATGGCACCGGTTTGTCACCTTCACTTTTAACAGTGTAGTGATCATATTAATCACATTCATGGCACGTAATTATAATTATAGTTAATTAAATCCAATTGATTTTTTTAAATCATCAGATTTTAAAACATTCACCTTTTATATAAACATTTTAATAACAATTTTAATTTTTCTTAAGAAAGGTGTTATAGTAAAAATAAAATACAATGACATGTTTCGGAACCGTCAAATAAGCTCCATAGTCATAATATAAAAAAAACAAAATTTCAAAATATTTCTCGGTCAATACAAATGACACGCGACAATGAGATATAAATAACAAAAAACACGCGCCTTATTGCAAAAAATTAAATTAAAATATAGACCATGATCTAAAACTTAACTAAAAATAAAAATTTCAAACTATTTCACGGTCAGTACAAATGACACGCGACAAAGAGATATAAAAAACACTTAAAAACATGCGCGCAGTTGTAAAAAATTTAATCTATTTTTATTTTAATTTAATTTTTTACAATTGCGCGCGTGTTTTTTGGTGTTTTTTATATATCTTTGTCGCGTGTCATTTGTATTGACCGTGAAATAGTTTGAAATTTTTATTTTTAGTTAAGTTTTAGATCATAGTCTATATTTTAACTTAATTTTTTGCAATAGAGCGCGTGTTTTTTGTTATTTATATCTCATTGTCGCTTATCATTTGTATTGTCCGAGAAATATTTTGAAATTTTGTTTTATTTATAATATGACTATGGAACTTATTTGACGGTTCCGAAACGTGTCAATGTATTTTATTTTTACTATAACACCTTTCTTAAGAAAAATTAAAATTGTTATTAAAATGATAATTATAGTGTTTTAGATATGTACCACAAGTAACACACCGCGCAGTAAAGGGTTAAGTGGATTTCAATTTAACCAAATTCCTTCATAACGAAGTGTTTAAGTGTGACGATGATGCTTCTGTGAATGGAAATTTTACTGTTATTATTTATCGCATACTTCAAAACACCTATGAGATTTAGTCTAAACGTAAGAAATAATAATATTTTTAAAGAATAATTTAATATATTTTTTTACATTACCTTTATTTTTTGAAACATGATTAACAGTTTGAGGAAAAACCGTGATAATTTCATTTCTTTCGACATGATAAAGCACAAGATATAAATTAACGCGCATCTCCATAGTCTGTTATTAACATACTGATTCAGATAACTAGAAGAAAAAAAATCATTCTGGTTTTTTGCACACTAGAAATTAAAGTGCATAATAAAGCCCAGTTCGTCTAAATTTAATATCATAATGTATTCAACAACACAAATAAAAAAGAAAATTGTGTGAGGTTTTGTAGAATTTGACCAGAAAGAGCTGATGAAACGTCATTGAAATTGTGCTTCTACCCTAATAGCATGCATGTTCACAGTGACGTCACTGTGAGTCACTTTGGTCACATCACACCTGTGACCAAAATGTCACCACTCAGTGACGTCACATTGTGACTGAGATGTGACTTTCTTAAAAATCTTTAGAAATTTATAAATATCCTTCAAAACATGTTATTTACTTTAAAAAACATGTTTCTGGCAATTTAAATACCGTCGCTTTTGTCACAGTTTCGTCACAATGTTAAGAGCCCACAATAGTCACAGAAAAAGTACGCAAAAAGACCCGGATGACCATGTAAAGTCTATGGGAGCGTTCTTTTCGAATATCTCGCTCCAATTTTAATATTTTTGCATGATTTTTTTGCACAAGATAGCTGAGGGCGATCCACAACCGGGCTAGTTTTTACTTTTTAAATTTTGGTTTCAGATTTTTTAAAAAAAATATTTTAACTTTCAAAACCGGTTTAAACCGGTTCTGAAATTGAAACTATCATAATATAAAAAATATATGAGCAAAATCGAAAAAGTAAAAACTAGCCCGGTTGTAGATCGTCATAAGCTAGCCTATGCAAAAAAAATCATGTAAAAATATTAAAATTTGAGCGAGATATTAGAAAAGAACGCTTCTATAGATTTTACATAATCTTCCGGGTCTTTTTGAGTACTTTTTCTGTGACTATTGTGGGCTCTTAATGTCAAATTAGTCACAAATGACACATTTTTCACAAATTTGTTACATTGTGACCACTTTGTGAAACTTCACAAAAGAGCTCTAAAACGGCCATAACGACTTCCAATTTTAGTCACTGTGACTTCACATCGACGTCACGTGACGTCACATCAACAATCGATGGCTACAAATTCACAATGTAACTTCACACTGACGTTGCAGTGACGTCACCATGCTTTACGGGTATTTACCTGGATATCATCGATTGTTTTTTGACTTGGTGTTGATTTGAGATATCCGAAAATTTCTTCATCCATTGCTCCGTTTTCTCTGTTAAGAGCCCACAATAGTCACAGAAAAAGTACACAAAAAGACCCGGATGACCATTTAAAGTCTATGGGAGCGTTCTTTTCTAATATCTCGCTCAAATTTTAATATTTTTGCATGATTTTTTGCACAAGATAGCTGAGGGCAATCCACAACCGGGCTAGTTTTTACTTTTTCAATTTTTGTTTCAGATTTTCTTTAAAAAATTACTTTAACTTTCGAAACCGGTTTAAGCCGGTTCTGAAACTGAAACTATCGTAACATAGAAAATATATAATCAAAATCGAAAAAGTAAAAACTAGCCCGGTTGTGGATTGCCCTCAGCTATCTTGTGAAAAAAATCATGCAAAAATATTAAAATTTGAGCGAGATATTAGAAAAGAACGCTCCTATAGACTTTACATGGTCATCCGGGTCTTTTTGAGTAATTTTTCTGTGACTATTGTGGGCTCTTAAACATTACATTGATTTCCGCATACTTCATGGTTGTTGCATTACGTGAATAATTTTGTTGGGTTTCTCGTGCATCATACGAATTTGGTATGCTGGTTTATTCTGAAATGTCGTTTCCGTAGTTAGATTTGGAAGTTTATTGCTTATGTTTAAAGAGGACTTCGAGGAGCTACTACTTTTTAATTTAGCTAGTTTTCTTTATTATTCAAGGACAGTTATTCTTTAAAATAAGAGTACAATATACATCTAATTTGAATAGTCTGTGAGCTCAGTAGATTCAGATTAAATAACATTTTTTGTTTATATTTTTATCTACATTTTCTAATTTTTAGCATTGGCTATATTTAGACATCAACGAAACAAGTTTTTAACATACCTTTATTATTATAAATGGATATACCAACTTTACAGGAAAAAAAAAAACTTCTAACAATCTATAAAAAAAAGTAAAACCACGTTGTTAGTTGGAAATGAAAAAAAAAATGGAAGTTTAACACTAGAATTTCCGAGGCCATCTGTGACCCAAGACGTAATTTTTCACCCGTATCACTGTTAATTTTCAAAGTAAAACTTTGAAACTTTTTGACTTTTCTTAAATATTCAGTACAATGTCTTAACACGAATTTAGTTGAAATCTAATGGAAATTTTTTTGCCCACACATCTGAATACCTAGAATTATCGTGCTGGGTCATCGCTGACCCGAACAAAATAATTACTTTTTTCTTTTATTTTAACACTTCTTCTAACTCTTATATTTTTCCATATCAAGAAGAATAATGTAATGAGCAATTCGCAGTAGTTTTTTACATAAGGAAGGAGAAGGAGGGGGGGGCGTGTCCACATATCTATCATGTATCTATAAGACATATCTGTGAGTATTTATCTCATTTCAAGCTATTGCTAGAAGGTTGTAGCATGTTGTTATATCTTAGAAACTAAGAAGAATATTTTGCCTACCATAAACCACGCGGGAAAAGAAAAGGTTCTTTAGTGGTATTCCAGATTCGCAATTTTACAGTGATAGTGTCACAATGGAAACCATTAGAACAAGGACATTTTTAAATTGTGATGCTAACTTTCATAAAATATATTTAGTGACAAAATTACACCTGATTATGATTTAAATCTTGCCATACATGACTAAACAAATTTTTGTGAAAATGTCTAGAAAATATCGTTTGCCGAATATAGCTCAAGTGACAGTAAGCGGAATATAAATAGCTATGTAAATGCTGCAGAGATGGTCATGAAAATCAATAAATTATAAATGATTTGAAGAAATTGCAAAAAAGGGGAATAATTTTAAATGTCGAAAGTGATACAAAATAAATTCTTCTACAAAATCAATTTTTAAAAAGAGAAAAAGTTGACAATATGGAAAATTGAGATGCATTATTCAATATCTCCTTCTACATGACCTATGCAGAATCTGGTGGTTCAAGTTCTAGCGGTCATAAATATTTAGGTAGTTTTGGAAGATACAACCGCTTCGAATAGAAGCTACAGTTTCCAATCTGAAATTAGGCATAAATACACTGCAAATGATCCTGAAGGTATTTATCCATGCATCAGCAAAGTAGTTTCAAACAAATTAAAATATTGCCAGAAAAAACAATACTAAGCGAATAAAACTACTACTGTTGTTCAAATTGTTTAGTGTTTATAACTCGTATCCACATTATGCACAGAAAAAAGGAAAGTAAATAATAAAAAAAAGAAAGAGAAAAAAAACAAAGATTATGGCATTTTGGTTGAATTGATGGTATGAAAAATTGTATAATGCAAGTAAAAACAACAATAATAAACAATGAGACATAGCTATTTAAATTTATTGCATTTTTAGTATCTTATTAATCGTTAGAAACATTATTTCGGAATTTAAATCGATAAATCATATGTGTTTGTAATGTAAAAGAGATCACATAGTCGTCAAGCATCTATTCAAAAATTAGAAATTAAAAATTTCATATTCCGTAAATTTTCATATTACGTAATACAGTTCAGAAGCTAAATTGAATTAATCATTAATTAAAAATCTTTGCATTAATCATCAATCCATCAATTTCTCAAACAAAATAAGAATAACAACTTTAAACACATTGGGTTAGATATGACCCACCTTGACATATCTAGGTATACAAGAAACGCGCTAATTCTAGTGTTAAATTCAACACAGTTATATGTGTTTAGACTCGAGCCCTACAGATGTACTAACGATATTGATTTGATACGATTCATCCCACACTTCTTTTCAGCATGTGTGAATATTTGTGACACTTTGAGGTATGTGCGTCGACTGTTAATAGCTGTCAAGTAAACTCTATCTCTGATAAGATTCCTTAAAAAATCATTGTATAATTTTAGAATATTGAGAACTTACTTAAAAATGCATTACAAAATTCATTCTGTAAATAATCAGTTTGAGCTAAATAAAATATTTACATTTTCGTTTTCGTAAAACACAGAACGTTATAAATTTTCGTTTAAACCCATCTGCTCCCATTTACATGTAAATGAACTATCGATTGTCTCAAAAAAAATCTGTTGATATTTCTGGTTTAAAAAAAAAAAAAAAAACGTATTCTTATTAGTTTGCAAACAATAAAAAAAAATTTAAAAAAGAAATATTTAGAAGTGAAGATTCTAGAATGCTTATTCAAGTTTAATCAATTTGAACTCATTATATTTTGATTTATTGCAGTTTTTATGCAAAGAAATGAATTTAAAAAAAGAAAAGAAGAACTTCTTAATATTCGTTTAAACATTTTCGACACCTGCTACCTTCAACATTATAAAAATATATTCTATAATTTGTGTGCACATATACGTATAATGCGATGAAATGGGACACTTAATCATCCCTGTCGATTCAAAGATAAAAATGTTCTCTATCTAAATTACGAATAATATATCATGAAAATCAAAATCCAATGGGAATGATTTGTAAATAAAAGGGGAGAATATTAATTACTAGAAGCATAGCAACCAGATGTGTTATATTTAAATTCGATGCTGTCTTTGATAATTGGGGAGGGGGTGTCAAGGATTCTAGGAATAAAATTTTTTTATTAATCTGGTTAAAATGTTTTTCTCTCATTTCACCCGTTAAAATTTCAAACGTTTTAGAAATCGTTCCTGACGAACATTTACATCTCAAAGGTCATGATGAATTAAAGTCTTCCGAACCAAGCATTTTCTCTGAGAACTAATATTTTCCTTTCTAATTATCTTTTCTTAAGTCACAAATTATTAAATGGATTTTGCTTACTAATTTAAAGCTATGAAAGAAATATACTCTCCTTCTGTCCTTCTTAACTAAAAAATATTCTGGAAAAGAAAGTTAAAATCAAAATTCCGTAGATCCCAATAGGGTTCCTAATGGACAGAAATATATATCTCTAGGAAATAATGTATCTTTTGTATGTGTTCAAAATAAAAGAAACAAACCTCTACTTTTAAAATCTTTCGTTATTGCTGACTGAAATAAAAAATGTAAATCATAGAATTAAGTGAAAACACATCTAAAAAAATGCCTCAACTTTTAAAGCAATCTCTTTTATTTTTATGAAATGCTCTAAGTATAAATTTAGAAATATCCCACAAACATAATTAGTTTATTTTTGATAATTTTTGTACAGAATTATTTTTATTCCAATGAAAAATGTTTAAAATATTTATGCCGCATTGACGACAGCTTAATGGGAAAAGTATAAGTAGTAAATGCAAACTTTATAAACAAACTTCTTTTACGTTTATGGAATGTTCTAAATATAAATTTAGCAATCATCCAAATAACATGTGTTGTTTATGTTTGATAATTTTTGTTCATATTATATTTTTCTATAAAAAAGAAAGAAAATGTTGAAAATATTTATGCCTTGCTGACGACAGCCTAATGGGAAAAATATAAATCGTAAATGCAAAATATCTATGTAAAATTTATTTCCGATTAATTTTATGCAATATTAAAGTTTCGAAATTCAATATAAAGATTACATAAATAATAAATAAATCATATCATTATAAAATAAATAAAAAAATTATCTATGAAAACAATGCATGAAACTTTTGCGACAGGGCAATCCAGAAGTTATCCGTTTATCTTCAATTCCTTTACAGGCCCCTATCAGATTTATTAAAAAAATGTTGGAGGAAACATATGACGTCCATTTTGCTATTTACAGCCCTCAAGTAAATTGTAAGGTAAATAGGTAAAATCCCTTTTTTAACACTTTCCAACAAAGTTGAAAAGTGTTTATGCATTCGGTTTGTCTGGCTGCCTAACCGCAAGATTGCCTAGCCGTGTGGCCGTACAGCAATCTGGCCGGATGGCCGTCTGGCCGTGCTCTAAATCCCGTAAATATACTAGAATTGTTATGATTTTTTTTTTTTTTGTTATTGATGTTTACCATATCACGATCCCTACTGAAATGAAGTTTCTACTATAATTAGTTTATTTACAGGGACAGTCAAAAGTTTTCCGATACATTACGGCTTATGGGAAAACTCGTTCCAAATGAATTTTAAAGGTGTTGCACAATGTCAAATATATACTAATTTGCATGGATTCGCAAAGTGCACTAAAATAGACATTCTGTAAAATATGCATTGAAAATTATAGTTACTATTCATTTACAGGATCACTCAAAAGAATTCCATTACACAATAAAAAAGGGGGAATTATTTGCGATATATTTTAATTATGTTAAAGGATTTCAAGTATCATAAAATTTATATACGCAGGAGAGACTTAATATTTAACGCATAATACGAGGTACATTGATTTTACAGGGACACACACAATATTTCAAATTTTATATTCTTATCAGAAGTACTGTTTATTTTCGATGATAGCTGATGGATGGATGAAATACATTTTCAATTATGATATGCATTTTTAAGTTTTACTAAATGTCTTCAAATTATATGATGTGCATAAATGTATAGTGTATATTCAGAGTTACACAAAAGAGCTCATAAAGGTCATTAATGTGAGGGTAATTAATTTAAAGGTGGTTTTTAAATACGTTATGCATTTTTTATGTTTTACTGATTTTAATTTGCTAAGAAATATTTGTAGAATATAGATAAAATGATATACAGGGTCACGCAAAGATTTAGCTAGATGGTCACGCATAAATGAAAATTTCTGGAAATGTGATTTCAGTGGTTTTAAGTGTGCTTTTGTTTGAACTAAATTTTAACCCAATACTTGACTGGGATTCCAAGAACTTTTCCTGTGACGGTAACAGCAAAAATTCAAGTTTCAGAATCGATTACATGAATTTTTCCTGTTATCGTTACATGAAAAGTTCTTGGAATCCCAGTTTCCTAGAAAATGTTTAGTACCTTCACAGATTTTTTTTTTTACAGTGTATTAGAATAAAGTGCTGAAAGAGAAATTTAAAACAGTTAGGCATTTTCTAACTAAACTAAATTTTCCTATTATATTGTATATATATATCAACCGACGGATGAAATATAGGGTTGTTCAAAAGAATTAGCAGCATTTTTTCCCTAAATAACAAAGTTTTGTTAAAGACTTCAGAAAGTGTTGAAAAGTGCTTCATAATTTATGCTTAATGCATGATTTTTCTTACACGTTTAATTTACTGGAATTTGGTGTGCATAAAAAATGTTCTTTTTTTTAAATTAATTTTTCATTTTTCATTTCTTATTTAGCATTTTTTTAAAAAATGTTTTTTCCTCATAATCAAAATTTTATTCACATTTTTGCTACAAGTGTTTTAAAATACTTCGAATATTTTTAAAAAAATACTTGAAATATGTCAGACATTTTCACAATTTTATAAATTACTTTACATCATTAAATCTTACAAAATTTAAAACGAGTATGGAGCAATTTATAAAATAATTCCTTTGCCATTGTAAAAATATTGTCTGAGTATTTAATTAACATATGTTTTCTTGAAAGTCACAAATTATTAAAAAGAGTTTTCTTACTAATTTATAATTACAAAAGAAACGTGCATCGTTTCTGCCTGGAAACTCTTTAAACATGTATTTCTTAACTAAAAGATCTTTCGGAAAAGAAAGCTAGAATGAGAATTCTCTGGATCCCAATACGGTCTCTAATGAGCAGAAAACTATATCTCCAGAAAATAAAAATATCATTTATATCTGTTCTGAATAAAAAAAAGCATAATGCTAGTTTCAAAATCTTACGTTATTGCTTTTTGAAAAAAGAAATATATCTGATAAAAATAATTGAAAACTCATCGAAGAGATTGCTTTAACTTTTAAAAGAATCTCTTTTTCTTTTATGAAATGCTCTAAATATCAGTTTGGAAATAATCCAAATAATATATGTAGTTCATACTTGATAATTTTTCTACAAATTTTACTCCCACTAAAAAGAAAAAAAAGTTTAAAATATTTATGTTTTGTTGACGACAGCCTAATGGGTAAAATATAAGTAATAAACTAAAAATGTAAAATATGTTCCGAATTAATTTTAAACGCAATATTTTAGATTCGAAATTCCAGAAAATGATTATGAAAATAACAAATAAATGGTATTATTATAAAAAATGGAAAATTATCCTTGAAAACATTGCATGAAACTTTTACGACAGGGCAATCCAAAAGGTATTTCTTTGTATTCAATACGTTTATGGTCCCCTATAAGTTTTCTGAAAAAAAAAATGTTGGCGGAAATATATGACGTCTATTTTGCTGTTTACAGATCGAAAGTTTCAAGATAATCATTTATGTACTTTTCTAGATGTATTTTTCTACATATTATGACATGCAATGCAATGTTGTGATTTAAAAAATGTGATGATTTTTTGCAACTTTTTATTTTTAAATTGAAGAGGAAATGGGTAAAATCCCTTTCTTGATTTACTGAAGACTGGTAAATAGGGAAAAAGGTCATTTTTTTTTATTAATTTTTAATTTTTTTTATTTAATATCATTTTTTATATTTCTTTCTCATAATCGAAATTTCATTCACATTTTTACTACGAGTGTTATAAAATATCAGGAATATTTGAAAGCACATTTGAAATCTCTCAGATAATTTTAAAATATTACAAATTATTTTACATCACTAAATCTTACAAGAATTAAAATGAACATGATGTAATTCAAAAAATAATTCATTTGTCATTGTGAATATTTCCTCTGAGCCTTTAATTACACTTCTTGCCTTGAAAGTCACAAATTATTAAACGAATTTTTCTTACAAATTTAAAACAACAAAAGAAATATACGTCTTTTCTGTCTGAAAATTTCTGAAACATTTTTTTTAAATCTTAATTAAAAAATAGTCCGGAAAAGAAAATTATAATGAAAATCCCATGGATTCTAAAACTGTCCATAATGGACAGAAAATATATCTTCAGAAAATATAATCATCTTTTATATGTGTTCAGAATAATAATAAAAACATAAATAAATAAAAAAACCTAATGCCAGTTTCAAAATCTTGCGTTATTATTGTCTAAAATAAAAAATAATTGAAAACGCATCTATGAAAATGCTTCAACATTTCAAAAAATCTCAAACGTTTATAAAATGCTCTAAATATGAATTTAGAAATAATCCAAATAACATATGCAGTTTAAATTTCATAATGTTTGTACATATTTTTTTTTCAAAAAAAAAAAAAAAAAAAAAAAAAATACAAATTTAAAATATTTATGCCTCATTGATGACAATATAAGCGGGGGGGGGGGAATATAAGTAATAAATGAAAATTCTACGTAAAATGTGTTCCGAATTAATTTAATACAATATTTCAGTTTCGAAATTCCAGAGAAAATCTATATAAATAACAAATACAAGACATTTAAAAATTTATAAAAAAACTATGTATGAGAACATTGCCTGAAACTTTTGCGACAAGGCTATTCAAGAGGTATTCGTTTTTCTTTATTTCGTTTTCGGTTCCCTGTGAGAGTTGTGAAAATTTTTTCGAAAGAAATATATGACGTGGACTTTGATCTTTATTTTTTCAAGTTTTAAGATAATGTCATATGTATTTCTCTACATGTTTAACCTTTCACTGCACGGTGTGCCATATATGGTACCGATAAAATCCTTCTATTTTTCTAAGGATCTTAAATTTAGATTATCTGAGTTTTGTGCCATATCTAGAACATTTAAACAAAGGCTTTTGTACCAATTATCTCACTTGATGACGGTACCTCTCTAGCTTTCAAATTTTTATTCCAAAAAAAATATTTCCAGTCTGCATCATATACAACAGTAGAATTAACTTAAAATTTTTCACCCAAAAATATTGAATGCTTCGTAAGATAAAATTTTAGACATTCAAGTATATCACATATTTGTAAACAAGGTTGCTTAAAACTAAAATATTTCAGTACATCAGCTTGAAATCTTGTTTTTGTGTCTGTGCCACACTGTAAAAAAAATCTGTAAAGGTACAAAGCATTTTCTAGGAAACTGGGATTCCAAGAACTTTTCATGTAACGATAACAGGAAAAATCCATGTAACCGATTCTAAAACTTGAGTTTTTGTTGTTACCGTTACAGGAAAAGTTCTTGGAATCCCAGTTTCCTAGATAAAGTGTAGTACCTTTACAGAGTTTTTTTACAGTGCAGATATGAAACGTAGAACATAAAGCTCATAAAGCATTCTAATAAAAACTGAAGTTCAAAAGGCTATCGCAAGATTAAATCAATTCAATATTATTTGTATCTGATAATGATGGTTAGTCTTTTGAATTTCTGATGATAGCTGGGAAAATTCACATACATTCCAGCTAAAAATAGAACTGAAAATGCTATTTCTTCATATCAATCAGACGTTAACTACACGATAACAACAGATGTGATCCACTGCCACACGTGATAAGTATTCATGTTAAATATTAAAGTAGTTTTAAATTTCTCTAAAAGTGTTATATAAAAGTTAATATCAACGAGTGAAATTCGTCGATATTGAAGTCAGACGTTTTTTCTCAGGGAGGACATTGCTATGTGCTGAGAGAGAGTGCGTGTGTGGGATGGGAGGATTGAATTTGTAAGTTATCTAGGATTTCAAATTATCTGTGGAATACATGGAAATGTTCTTGACGAATTCCCCCCCTCTCCCGGATGCTATGAATTCAAAATTGCATATATATAATCAGAAGCATGAGGAAGATTGTTTACTCTTTAAGATGCTGCAGGTACCCCTTTTGGACCCAGTTTTGAGAGAAAAAAGTCACAAAGAAAAGACAAATTCCTGAAGCGCAAATAAAATATAGAGAAAGTAACTACTTGATTGCTGAAATTATGGCTCTAGAGTTTCCCTATCAATTTTTTTCCTTTTTTTGAACCGTGAGCTTTTGAATCTTATTTGAGAAGAGACACGTAGCTACAGCATATAAAAGGATATTTCTCAACATTTACAAGATTCCATAACGGATATTATTGGAGTGATGTTTTAAGTAAACAAACAATTAAAAAGACAATGTCTGTCAAATAAATTAAAAAGAAAATCCGACAATTTTCACATTTAAATGACAGCAATGAAGAAATTCCTAAAGGCATGAAGGGATAGACTTTTTGAATTCAGATCTGTATCAGCATGTGTCATGGCTCTAATAGCATGTATCGTAGAATATGAATAAAGATCCGCAGCAAAAGCTTTTCATTAAATTTTGTATTTCTAACTTTGGAGAAAAAAAAAGTTTCAAAATTAAATTCTTTATGTTAAAATATTTTTTTTAATATTCCAGTCTGTATTCAACATTACAGAAAAACAATTTCATGCCTCGCAAAGGGTTAAATACCTGCAATAAATGTTAATATATGTAGCTCTTTTTATATCTATAATACACCAGTATTGTGAGCTTCATGCCATATTTGGTACAAAAATGTAAATATCTCATTGTGTGCTTTGGATCACATATGGCACATATCACAAAAATCCATACTAATATATATATATATATAAAGTCATAATTTCTTTTATTATTTTTCCTGCTTTTATGACTACATAAAGTAAACAAAATAATTTTTTCACAGAGAGAAGAAAAATCGTGCAGTGAAAGATTAAATGTTTGAAACCTCTAAATTTTCTTAGTTTGGTGATATGAAATGTAATGACATGATTGCAAAAATGTTATGATATTTTGTATGGGATCCTTTTTAAATTGTAAGGAAAATAGGTAAAATCACTTTTTTATTCACTTGGAACTTGTGATCAGCAAAAATGTATTTTATTTTCCTTGGATTATTTTTTTTATTACTATTTAGAAAATAGTTTTGTCCTCGGTAGAGAATTGGGAAATTTGAAGTATATCTGAATGTTTTCATTGGTTGAATTCCGCAACTCATTTCATTTTATTTCATTTCATTCGTTTTCTGATAGGACTATGTTTAATGTCCAAAAATGATATACTTCTGTTTTTTATATTATTCGTTTTCAGATTAATCCATGCTTAATGTCTAGAAATCAAATATTTCTGTTGCCATAATGACAGAAATGTATTAAAAACTACAAAAAAATTAATATCTCAATGACAAATTTAGATACAAGTTTCAAACAAATTGCATTTTAAAGTAATATTTTCTGTATATGATGGTGTAAAAATTAAAAATGTGCAATGTTTAGAAATTTAAAAAAAAAATACATTACTAAAAAATGTTAAACTGAAGTTTTATTTAATGTTTGTCTATAACTGACCTAGAAATATTAATATGACTCTAAATATACAGGCATTTTAATAGGACACTGTTATTATATAAGCTACGTTGTAATCGTCATTAAAGTTATGTTATTATCGTTTTCTTTTAAAATATAGAAATCATTTATAAGTCTAAAATATAGTCTTTGAAAATATTATTTTCCAAATTGTCGTTGTAACTTCTTAAATTACATTTTTTTCAATCGGGGTGAGAGGAATTTTTCTAATTGATTTCTTTTTTTTAAATATTTCTTTCTCATAATCAAATGTTTATTCACTTTTTTACGCCGAGTGTTTCTGTTATAATATACCAGAACTATTTGAAAAAAACACTTGAGATCTTCGCGATATACTTACAATTTTATAAATTATTTTAGAACATTAAATCTTACAAACATTTAAATGAGCATGGGACAATTTATTCTATAATCCATTTGTCATTGTGAAAATTTCCTCTGATTGCTTAATCAACATTTTTTTCTTGAACTTCACAAAGTATTAAACAGATTTTGCTGGCAAATTTAAAGCTTGGAAAGAAATGCATATTCCTTCTGCCTTGAAATTCTATAAACATTTTTTTTCCTTAAGCAAAGAATATTCTAGAAAATAAAGTTGGAATGAAAAATCCGTGGATCTCGATAGGTCTCTAATGGGCTTGAAACTATATCTTCAGAAAATAAAAATTTCTTTTATATGAGTTCTGAATAATAATAAAAATATAATGCTGCTTTCAAAAATCTTCCGTTATTGCTGTCTGAAATAAAAAATATAACCCATAAAAATAACTTAAAACACATCTAAGAAAATGTTTAAAATTTTAAACAAACTCTTTTACGTTTAAGAAATGCTTTAAATATAAATTTAGAAATAATTAAAATAACATATGTAGTTTACACCTACTTTAATATTTTTGCATATATTTTATTTTCTCCCTCTCCTCCCCCCCTTAAAAATAAAATTAAAATTAAAAATCTATGCTTCGTTGAAGAGAGCGTAATCAGTAAAAATATATATGAAATAAAGGGAAAAATCTATTTAAAAAATTTTCCGAATTAATTTTATGCAACATTTGAGTTTAGAAATTCCAGAGAAAGATTATATAAATAATAAATAAATGATATCATTATAAAATAAATGGAAAATAATCTATAAAAACATTGCATGAATCTTTTGCGACGGGGTAATCCAAAAGGTATTCCTTTCTTTCAATTTATTTACGGCTCCCTTAAAATAAGATCTGGTATAAGAAATATATACCCTCATTTTTCCCTAATTAAACTTTTTTAATCAACTTCCCCCATTTGTTATTTGCAAAAACTGAGAGAATATTCCCCGAGGAGTTGAAAAAAAATACACATTGCCTATGTTGCCAAACATGAAGTTGCAGGTAAGTAACCGTTGTTAATATACCGTAATAAATTATTTAATCGAATTAAACATCAAATGAAAGCCTATTTTATTCCCAATTCAACTGTATTAGTTTGCCTTATCAAAACATGTGTTGAATCCATGGTTGCCTAGTTTTAAGATGATCAGTTTCATGTGAGAGCATTGAGAGTGGCAGAGAATTCCGTTTGACAGACAAAGGGGACAGGTGGGCGCTAGAGATGCACTGTAAAAAAAAAAAGGTCGATCTACTAAAAAAACTTTAGTGATCCTTGTAATTACTAAAAAATTTTTAATAATCTTTGTCGGTTACTAGAAAATCTGTAAGAATCACTAGAAAAAAGTTAGCAACGAATAGAGTTAATAGTTTTATATTTTTAATAGCTCTTACTAAACCTCAGTTGGTGTGGCCTTGATAGCATAGTGGTTATAGTAACGGACTTCAGGCTGAAAGGTCCCGGGTTCGAAACTTGCCACCGCCAAATACACCCCGAATGTCTGTAGTGTCTCGTTAATAAAGGAATTATGAAAATCCGGTCGGAGCAGTAAGAAAGTGCTGCCATCTATTACAGTTTTGACGAAAATCTTCCGCTTCAGAAGTTTGGATGCAGCTTGAAGGAAGCTCCTCCGCTTCGGTTGCACGTAATGGTTATTAAAAGTAATTTTGGAGCTATTACTAAAATTTGCTTTGTGGCTCATACTAAAAATTTTTAAGTTAGTTATACAAAAAATTCTTTTGTTCAGTTTACAAAAGAAATGCTTGTTTCACTTGCAAAAAAAAAGTTTGTAATGGTTACTAAAAAATTCTGTGGAATACAAATTTACTAAGAAATTTTTAGTAACCTCTTGAATTTTTTTTTACAGTGTGGTATCGGGCTCGTTTTTTTTTTTTTTTGGAGCCCGGGACGCCCGAGACCTTAAGATGTTGAATCCGAGTCCACCCGATTTCAATACAAAAAAGAAAAAAATATATGATATGAAAAAAAAATCGTTTGTGATACCTCATTTTACCTCAGATCTGGTATAAGAAATATATACCCTCATTTTTCCCTAATTAAACTTGGTTAATCAACTTCCCCCCATTTGTTATTTTTGAAAGTCGAGCAACAGCTCAGAGAATATAAGTTTATAATATACTCAGAAAAATGTTCACAATGATAAATAAATCATTTTATAAATTGCTCCATACTCTCTTTAATTTTTGTAATATTCAATAATTCAAAATAATTTGCAAAATTGAAAAAAAAAAATTTCAGAGATTTCAAATGATAATTTCAAATATTCCTGGCATTTTATAACACCTACAGCAAAAATGTGAATAAAATTTTGATTATGAGAAATAAATACAAGGTCCGGCTATTAATTTCCAGGACTCATAAAATAACACATAGCCATTTATTATAATTCGAAGTAATCCTCTTCAGCCGTAATGCACGTCTGTGCTCGTCTGTACAAATTTCGGAAAGCAATTTAAAAGTCCTCTTTTGAAATGCTCTTTAATAGTGACGTTACAGTTTTCTTGATGTCTTCGACATCCTCAAATCTTGTTCTCTTCAGCGAATTTTTCATCTTAAGAAACAGGAAAAAGTCTGCGGGTGCTAGGTCTGGAGAATATGGTGGATGCTGCATCTCAACGACACCATGCTGGGCTAAGAATCGCCTCAAAGGCAACGCAATGTGTGGGCGGGCATCGTCCTGTAGCAGCCGCCAAATCCCATTTTGTTGATAATGAGGCCTCACTCCACGAATTCGTTTTCGAAGTCGGTCAAGAACTTCTGTATTGAACTGTTCATTGATTGTCATGTCAGGGGGAAGAAATTCAAAATGAATGAGCCCATCACAATCGAAGAAAGCGATTGACATGACCGTGATTTTGGACAATCGAAGAAAGAGATTGACATGACCGTGATTTTGGACAATCGAAGAAAGCGATTGACATGACCGTGATTTTGGACAATCGAAGAAAGCGATTGACATGACCGTGATTTTGGACAATCGAAGAAAGCGATTGACATGACCGTGATTTTGGACAATCGAAGAAAGCGATTGACATGACCGTGATTTTGGACAATCGAAGAAAGCGATTGACATGACCGTGATTTTGGACAATCGAAGAAAGCGATTGACATGACCGTGATTTTGGACAATCGAAGAAAGCGATTGACATGACCGTGATTTTGGACAATCGAAGAAAGCGATTGACATGACCGTGATTTTGGACAATCGAAGAAAGCGATTGACATGACCGTGATTTTGGACAATCGAAGAAAGCGATTGACATGACCGTGATTTTGGACAATCGAAGAAAGCGATTGACATGACCGTGATTTTGGACAATCGAAGAAAGCGATTGACATGACCGTGATTTTGGACAATCGAAGAAAGCGATTGACATGACCGTGATTTTGGATAATCGAAGAAAGCGATTGACATGACGGTGATTTTGGACTTTTCAAATCGAAATTTTGTATGCCTTGGTGAACCTGGAGACCACCATTCGGAGCTTTGACGCTCGGTTTCAGGGTGATATTGATAACAGAAGACTCGTCTCCCGTGACTATCCTATCCAGGAAAGCGGGGTTCAGCATCAGCGTTCTTTGATCCATTTTCATTTCGACAACAAAAATTTAAGAGCGTTTGAATGCGCCTTTCCACGAGAACCACTTACTTCCGAGTGGCGCCGAGTGCAGTGCACATGCGCAATTGAAAGCTCTTCAATGCCCATCTCAATTTGTAAGATTTTTTTTAACTCATTCGCAGTATTCACGAGTAAAATGATTCTTAATTTGTCTGTTATCTGGCATTCTAGACTATATGAAACCTAATCCAGCAGGTTCTTGAAGAAATTTCTTGACTATTGAAGATCGACTAATAGGAAATATAGGTATATAAACGATACATACAAACAAGAATTTAACATAGTAGTGTGATGTGTTAAAAAATAATTGTCTTCGTTATGAATTAAGGTATCTGAACACGGCCTTTTGGGCCAAAAATCATATTTTTTTTTATTATTTTATTATATAGAATATTTATTTTGCTTTCCAAAACAGGTTTGTTTTTGCTTCTACGCTAATTAGAACGGGAGATATTAAAGATTTTGTGAAGGTCAATAAACCGGAAGTGGGCTTTTAAACCACAAGGAGTGGGTGTTTAACGAGCCAAACGACTGTTATAAAAGGAAATAAACAATGCGCTGTTTAAAACATAAATATTTGTAAGTATTTAATAAAATATTTAAAATAATTAAACTTCCAAATATTAAATGGCAATATTTAAAGGGTCTTAGAGGTCGAGGAAAATTGACCTATACCTTTATCGATAAAATGCAAAACTATTATGGCATTGCAATCCGCAGTAATGTAAATAATTTGCAGGGTATGCAAACTGCAGTATTTGCTGCATTTTGCCATTGCTGCTCAAGTGCAAAAGCACTAATGCATGGACAGTGTCCTGTCGGAAAAGACAGCTGGTGCAAATTTCAACGAGTTGCTTCGAATGGGAGAATTTATAATGATAATTCAAAAGGACTTCCAAAAAATGTGATGAACATTATCAAACCAATATATATGAAGCTCTGCGATCAAAAACTCTTGACAAAATGTTTGCATGGAAAAACAAAAAATGCAAATGAAAGTTTCAATGGTGTCATATAGAAATTGGTACCGAAAGATGTATATGTTGAGCTGCAAACACTTCAGTTGGGATCATTAATGGCTGTTATTCAGTTTAGCAAAGGATTTGAAAGATTGTTGGATATTATTAAAAGTATTGGAGTACATCCTGGTGTTCATGCTTTGAAAGGTTTTGCTAGACTTGATGAAGAACGTGTAACGGAATCCTTGCCAAACATAAAAACAGCCAGAAAAAAAATAGCTTGGCTATAAAAGGAAAAATAGCTAAGGCTGAACAAAAGGAGGGTTAAACTTACACATGTGGTGAATTTTAAGTATTTATGTTCCTGATTTTCATAAAAATGTAACATTTTAAACTTCAAATGCATTTTTCTCAAAAGTAATTTTTACGTGTAATTTGTTCATTTTAAAGATGATAACATAAAATTGCACAATTATATTTTTATGAAGCTTTATAAACTTTATCTATATGTTGTTTTTTAGGGCATGACCTAAAAGAATGTTGATATTATAATTTTTTTTGAAATTTGGGTCCTTTTTCTGAATTGTTATATTGAAAAACATACGAAATATCTTAATAATTTACTCGATCGGTTCTAAAATATTCGTTTATTGATATATCTTTAAGAAGCTTTTAGGTCATTCCCTGCATAAATGTGTGTAGGTTATTTTGGTAGTAAATTTTTTTGAATAAGTTTAATATTTTTTCATAAAAACAAAAAAAAAAGTTTCCTCAAAATTTGTTAAAAATGCTTCTCATTTTCACCATTCAAAAAAAATGAGGATTTATGTCAAATTTGGACAGCCGATTATTAATTTGAACTGAAATGGATTGTAAAAAAATAGTTACAATGTTTATATATCATGTTTTTCTAAAAAAAGTGCTCTGAACGTGTTCGGATACCTTAAACGATTAAGAATAAGAATCAGTAATGAAAAAAATCAAGTTGTTGTCTCTCAGAGCATTTTAAGTATTAGCGTTCTTTTCTAGCAAATGGCTAGGTGATTCATAGTGAATTGGATTTTGATTAATTGTTTACGAATTTCTTTAGAGTTACATAGGTTTATTCATTTTTCATGCTGTGGATGATAAGTTCTAGTCATTGAAGACTGCTAAAGACATTGAAAGAAGATTTTCGATTACCTGTTGTTGATGATTGTTGACGATTTATTTCTTTAGGCTTTGGCGCGTCATAATGAACGATCAGTAGTGTTTAAGGTAGGACATTTTGTTTATTTGAAAGTACATTTTTAAACTCTTCTTTTATTAATATCGAAAGTAAATTTTGAAATTTTTACTATTATTGTAGTTTTATTATGTATGTCTAAAAATTTTTTTTTCAGGCCTTTTCATTTTTGTTTACATTTTAGGCAATGCGTACCACATTTAACAGGGAATTTCCGCTTATCTGTTATTAAATAATCACGGTAAAAAGTATAACATTGTTATATATCTTAATTTGTTATATAATACCCACACGTTTTATAACTTGCAATCCCCAACCTAATGTCATATTGATATTGTCCATAAGAAAATCAATTACAAGGTATAGTTTTCATTTATGACGTAATTTGAAACTTATGTTTTTTTCTATGTAATAATTTAATTACTTTATAAGGTATTTGTAGCCTATATGGACAGGGCTCTCAATATGGGCACCCCTAATATTTTTAAAGGTAATAATTTTAATCGAGAGATGGCTCAACATTTTCGCGAAGAAAAGCAGTTGAAATGATAATTAAGGCTGGAAAGTGTAAAAAAGTGCGCTGTTCGCCATTTAGGAGGAAACTTGTTGTTTCGAGATGTGCTGATCTTAATTACTTGTAAGCTTGAATTCTTATTAGACATGGTAAAATTACATTAAATGTTGAAAAGTGGAGTATTTTAGAAAGCTAATAAAACATATTTTCGATTGCTATTGCATATTTTGCTTAAAAATATTTTCCTTATTCATTTGTTACTAGATTTAGTAAAACTACGCCCAGTTCCCAGTATGGACAGCCTATTTCCCCATAGACTACAACAGTAAGAAAGAAGAAAATTCAACGTTGCCAAGCAATAAATTGAAAAGGTATCAAAGTGGTAAAATCTTTGTTCGACAAGAAGCCATTTGAACAATCTCCCCAAAACCTTCCTCCAAAAAACCCATGCAGAAAAATAAAAAGAACCCCCCCGCCAGTAGGATATCTGTTGGCGAAATCGTAGGCACCAATGATATGACTTCCTCAACAAAGGAGAGCTGGTACTGCTTCTTTTGCAGTATTGCTGCTTTTTCAAACATGCGGCCATGCATGGCATGTGCCAGATATGTTCATGGGGATTATGTGGGACTTACTGCACATGGTGAAAAAGTTTCTATTTGTCCATGCCGTGAGGACTGAGTAATAACAGATGTAAATTCTCAGACAAATGCTATAAAGCTAAGCAAAACCAACAATATTATTTCATAATATTAGTAACTAAGGGGCTTTGCATGGGTCTTCGAAGGGTAAAAACCGAGAATGATCCTCCCCTTTCGAAAATGCATGTTCTGAAGATATTTACTGTCCTCCTCCTCCTCCGAATACTTTAAGATACATTTTTTTTATTCCTTGTCCTCTAAAATCCCTTGGAAAAGTGGTTCTTCCATACACACTGTGTAGAAAGTCAATAAGGAAACACCTATCTATAATAGGGACAGGTAGTTTTTGATATGGGCACTTGTAAACATTTTTTGTTTTTATCATATAAATTAAACCAGAATAATTACAAGGTCGCTAATTTTAATAATGATAGTCAATAGTCCAACGATAGGGGACACATATTTTTGGAGTCCTCTGACTTGTACATGGGGGTGAAAAAAATACATTTTCCTTAAGGTGTCCATATAGGGTACAGGTACTATAGATTTTTTTCGGTCGGAAATGTGCGTGCAAATGTGTTATTCAAAGCTAGTAAATAATTTAAAGAATTCAATAATAGAGTTCAGTAATTGAAAACTCAATAAATGAAATATTAATTTGTTTTAATGTATAATAGTACTTCTCTAAATAGCCAGAAAAATTTTTCCTTCTTGCTACGAATAAAAGCGAAAAAAGATTAATGATATTCTCGTTTTCTAGGTGTCATTTTCTCAGATGTGACTTATCTTCAAACCATTGAATTAAAAGTAATTCAAACATAAAATAATTGCAATTTTTTAATAATCATCTGTCATGATTATGTCATGATGAAATTCATAAAGGTACCTTAAGCACAGCAATAATAAATTTCAAGTAGATAATTGAATAATTGTAACTTATAATTTAACCAATATCATTTTTTAGGTTTATAATGAGCATTTCACGTATAATTTTTTCTTAAATATTTATATACGATTTATTTTGCATTTCATAAAATTTAGCATTATTTCGTTATGTCTCAGTTATACATGTATATGTATATCAAAGCAAAGTAATTTGTAAAAAATTACGTATTTGCATCGAATAATGTAATCATAATTTTCTTTCTGTGGTATAAAACAGCATACCAAATGATACAAGGGAATTTCAAATTCAAATTTACTGAATTCAAATTCTAAAAGTGAATTTTACGTAATTTGCTTTTATCTATGTTTACGTTTTATTATAATTCTGTGTCTGAAAATAGAAAAAAATAAACTGAATAAATTTAAAAACTAATAAATTTTATACCTTAGATAAAAATGGCTGATACATTTTTTTAACTAAAGAAGAATTTTATTCTTACCAAATATTTTATTTTTAAATAAACTAAGTGGATTTTTCTGTCATGCATAAAATTTGCACATTTAACAAATTTCATTTATAATATTAAATTAATATAAATGCAGAAGAAGCAAAATTTCTGTTGAATAAAATACAGTTTCTACCATTTAAACTTTAACATATAAGCTTAAATCAAACGCTTTGTGTGAATTTTAACACTTAATCTAAAATTTAACAAAGGTTTTAACGCATAAATACCGGGTGTCCCAAAAATGACTGATGGATTTTAAAATTCAATAACTTGCAAACGGTGACAGCTATTTAAAAAATTTTTGCAGGAGGACTATGTATAATGTCAGGAGTTTTTTTACCGCAATTCTTGATTTTAGTTCGAATTTCAAACAACAGATGGCGCTGATGGCGGTTGGCGGCCAGTCAACGCCTAGACTTACTTCATTCAGCTTTGACGGAAAAGAAGGAGATTAAAGCTATGGAGTACGTCTCATTCTACAGTACAGTCTTGCTCTCAGTCCCCGATTCTGGACTCATTCGATATGATTTCAATGGAATGAGTTGTTGCCATGGAAATAACAGATTGTTCGATAGTGGAATATAGCGTTCAGAAGTGGGCATAAATTTCGCAAGCAGTATTTGAGTTTGCAGAAGATTTTCGTTTAGGAAGTTTTATTTTCCCGGATTAAATTACTTTTTTATGGCACGATTTAAAGAATATTTTGTGCATCATATTTTAAAACTAGATAAAGAGATTTTTTCAATTTGAGGATTTTTGTTATATTCTTAAGAAATTTTAGATCTTTTAAGAAAATTCGTCAGTAGATTTTTATAAATGTTCAAAAAATAATCATGAAAACTGTTGATAGTACATTATTGTGTAAAATAACTACCAAAAACAAATATTATAAGTTGCCTTGTTTAGCCCTTTTCAATAGGATTACTCTATCGTTGCATTAAAATAGAAAAAAATAAGAAAATGTGAGATAATTAAAATTTATTTTCTCGGATTAAATTACTTTTTTATGGCATGATTTAAGGAATATTTTAGGCACTATATTTTGAAACCACACTGTTAAAAATATGAAACCGTTGCTGCATCGTCACTTCTGCACTTTTATAGAAAGAGATTACTTCACTGTATTATGGAGCATTCTCATTGGTCAAAATAGGGGATATTCTATAATAGCAGTGGAGTCACGATGCAGCAAAAGTTTCCAATTTTTAACAGTGTAGGTGAAGATATCTTGCTCTTGCTCTGTAAAAATCTGCTGCATTTTGTTGTATAGGCACTCCGCTTGTATAGAAACGGTTACTTGATTGTATTATGAAGCATTGTTATTGGTCGGAAAAGAGATATTATATACAAGCGGCGGAGTGCGTATGAAGCAAAATGCAGCAGATTTTTAACACTGTGGGGCCCGATTCTGAACTCATTCGATATGATTTCAATGGATTGCGTTGTTGCCATGGAAATAACAGGTTGTTCGATAGTGAAATACAGCGTTCAGAAGTGGGCATAAATTTCGCAAGCAGTGTTTGAGTTTGCAGAAGATTTTCGTTTAGGAAGTTTTATTTTCTTGTATTAAATTACTTTTTATGGCACGATTTAAAGAATATTTTATGCATAATATTTTAAAACTAGATAAATAGATTTCTTTAATTTGATAATTTTTGTCATATTCTAAGAATTTTTAGATCGATTTAGATTATTATATTCATGCTCAATTTTGAATATTGTATTTTTCTATAGAAGAATTTGTTATTTCCATGACAACAACACATTCCATTGAAATCATATCGAATGATTTGATCGATTTAGATTGTTATACTCATGCTCAATTTTGAATATTGTATTTTTCTATAGAAGAATTTGTTATTTCCATGACAACAACACATTCCATTGAAATCATATCGAATGAGTTCAGAATCGGGCCCCACAGTGTTATAAATCTGCTGCATTTTGCTTCATACGCATTCTGCCTCTTGTATGTTATATCTATTTTCCGACCAATAACAATGCTTCATAATACAATCAAGTAACCGTTTCTATACAAGCGGTGTGCGTATACAACAAAATGCAGCATATTTTTATAGTGTAAGAGCAAGATTGTAGCAAGATATCTTCACCTACACTGTTAAAAATTGGAAACTTTTGTTGCATCGTCACTCCACTGCTATTATAGAATATCCCTATTTTGACCAATGAGAATGCTCCATAATACAGTGAAGTAATCTCTTTCTATAAAAGTGGAGGAGTGACGATGCAGCAAAGGTTTCAAATTTTTAACAGCGTAGTTTTAAAAAACGGTGCCTAAAATATTCCTTAAATCATGCCATAAAAAGTAATTTAATCCGGGAAAATAAATTTTAATTAACTCACATTTATTTTATTTTTTTCTATTTTAATGCAACGATAGACTAATCGTATTGAAAAGGGCTAAACAATGCAACAACTAATGTTTGTTTTTGGTAGTTATTTTACACAATAATGTACTATCAACAGTTTTCATGATTATTTTTTGAACATTCATAAAAATCTACTGACGAATTTTCTTAAATGATCTAAAATTTCTTAAGAATATAACAAAAATCCTCAAATTGAAAAAATCTCTTTATCTAGTTTTATAATATGATGCATAAAATATTCTTTAAATCGTGCCATAAAAAAGTAATTTAATCCGGGAAAATAAAACTTCCTAAACGGAAATCTTCTGCAAACTCAAATACTGCTTGCGAAATTTATGCCCACTTCTGAACGCTGTATTTCAATATCGAACAATCTGTTATTTCCATGGCAACAACTCATTCCATTGAAATCATATCGAATGAGTCCAGAATCGGGGCCTGAGAGCAAGACTGTACTGTAGATTAAGACGTACTCCATAGCCTTAATCTCCTTCTTTTCCGTCAAAGCTGAATGAAGTAAGTCTCGGCGTCGACTGGCCGCCAACCGCCATCGGCGTCATCTGTTGTTTGAAATTCGAACTAAAATCAAGAATTGCGGTAAAAAAACTCCTGATATTATACATAGCCCCCCTGCAAAATTTTTAATTAATAGCTGTCACCGTTTGCAAGTTATTGAATTTTAAAATCCATCAGTCATTTTTGGGACACCCGGTATGCACAAACATGGATTCCTTAGTAAAACCATCGATTACTGGCCAATGAATTGACTTCAATTCTTTAGATAGTACTTTGGATTATAAACATGTTCCACTGTACGCAAATCGTTTTAAATGTACTGATTAGAAAATTACGTAATTTTCCGGAATAAATGCTTTTCGAATTTTTTAATTAAATAACTGTTATATTTTCTTTCTGATAAAAATCCACTTATAAATATAATTTACATTAAAAAAACATTTGAGTACACTATCTGGGCTTTTTAAATGAGACAAGATGCGATAAAAATAGCTATTCAAAACTAAAAACTAAAATCTCCATTCAGGTAATGAAATTTTAGAAAATAAATGAAAAATCCTAAAACGTTAGATAAATTAATAAATAACTGAAAGCTATGCATCATAATCTAATGAAGTGTATGTCTTCAAAAGATAGTTAAGATACTAGAAATGGAATTTTATTATTTAACAAACTAAAATATCTTGATTGATACCAAAATTAACTAAACTGAAAAAAGAAAGTTTCAATTAAAAAACTGTCCACATCAAAGTGTTTATCATGCACTATCTACACTGTAAAAAATGTCAGATGTTTCTGAATACATAAAAATGTACTGTAATCAAAAACGAAAATATACAGTAATCTCTTCTAACCCACCTAAGGTTTCGAAAACTGTTCCTTTACCTTTAAAAATGCCAAAAAACTATTTGTCTTCGAAATTTAAAGAAAAAAATATAACAATTAATTTTTATTAGCTGCCCGTATTTTTCGGAAACGTTTCTAATTAGATTTTATAGTACAATAATCACATTTCTCAAATCAAAATATCACTTTTTCGGATGCTACCAATTCTCAAGTTAACATTTTCAGCTGCAGCACTGATTTTGTGCATGCAATTGCAGCAAAACAATATTTATTTCATATTAATGTTAATATTATAAAAATTGTATGTTTGTGTATTAAACATGTTCTCTGACTATGAAAATATTTTCGTATGAATTGGTCGCATCCGAAAAAGTGATATTTTGATTTGAGAAAAGTGATTATTGTACTGTAAAATCTACTTAGAAACGTTTCCGAAAAAGACGGACAGCTAATAAAAATTAATTTTTATAAATTTTTCTTTAAATTTCGAAAACAAATAGTTTACTGGGATTTTTAAAGGTAAAGGAACGGTTTTCGAAACCTTAGGTGGGTTAGAAGAGGTTACTATATATTTTCGTTTTTCATTACAGTACATTTTTATATATTCAGAAACATCTGACATTTTTTACAGTGTACACTTAACAACCGGTATGCCAAGTCATATCTTGATGGAAAGAACCTGAAAATCTGATTTTAGCTGTTCACAAGTAAATTTACCACTGGCTTTTTCAGATCACAAAGGTATGAAAACATGGGCGACTGGGAACAAGAGTACACAATGGCCAACCTACAATTAAAATCGTGTTTCAGCTATTCTATACTAAAATATGATTTGGATGACCGATTCCGTTTTAATATGTGAGATTTAACTAATTCTAAAAATTTGGCAGTGAACTCATTGAGCTGATTGTTTATGCTTCCGAGACCCGATGTACACTGTAAAAAAAAATTCAAGAGGTTACTAAAAATTTCTTAGTAAATTTGTATTCCACAAAATTTTTTAGTAACCATTACAAACTTTTTTTTTGCAAGTGAAACAAGCATTTCTTTTGTAAACTGAACAAAAGAATTTTTGGTATAACTAACTTAAAAATTTTTAGTATGAGCCACAAAGCAAATTTTAGTAATAGCTCTAAAATTACTTTTAATAACCATTATGTGCAACCGAAACGGAGGAGCTTCCTTCGAGCTGCATCCAGACATCTGAAGCGGAAGACTTTCGGCAAAACCGCAATAAATGGCAGCACTAAACATTCTTAACTGCTCCGACAGGATTTTCATAATCCCTTTATTAAAGAGACACTACAGATATTCGGGGTGTATTTAGCGGTGGCAAGTTTCGAACCCGGGACCTTTTAACCTGGAGTCCGTTACAATAACCACTATGCTATCAAGGCCACACCATCTGAGTTATAGTAAGAGAAATTAAAAATGTAAAACTATCAACTCTCTTCGTTGCTAACTTTTTTCTAGTAATTCTTACAGATTTTCTAGTAACCGACTAAGATTACTAAAAATTTTTTAGTAATTACAAGGATCACTAAAGTTTTTTTAGTAGATCGAACTTTTTTTTACAGCGTATTGCCAATGTTTGGAAGAAACTTTGCCATAGTTTCGTGAAAAAAATGAAAACTCACTTCATGTTCCACCTTCATATTTTGTCACTTTCTTATTCATGAAAGAAATCTACTGACTGCAAAATAGATAACATTGAATGTGCATAACAATAAAACAAACACCATAAAAAACCACATATTTCGCGATTAATTTCTTTAAAATGCCCCCAAATGATACGCTTTAAGTAAATAAAGCAATGTAGAAAAATTTTAACATGACATTTTGTCCAGAAAAGCAGTCATTTTTTTCTATTACTTACCCATCATACGTAGTATAGGGTAAGTCTTGCAATCGTTTTGAAAATCGAAAAATTTTTTAGACCGATTTACACGTTTTAGATAGTGGAGATTCCAAAAAATATATTTTTAGAAAAAAAAATTGCCGTCCCTCTGTCTGTCTTTAAACGCTCTATCTCCCGAACAAATTGAGATAGAGACTTGAAATTTTGTATGTAGTTATTATGTACAAATGGGACGAAGCCTATTTCTTATCTTTAACCTCGATTACCCGGAACTATTTTTTTCGGACTCTCGAAACATTCGTTCTGATGAAAGGTATATAAATTTTTTCGAATTTTTTTGTTCTAAGGAATGGACGTAAAAAACAATAAAATAACACACATTTTGCATATAGAACAAAGTCGATCGGATTATCAGTTGCTGAGATACTTGTAATCCTGTTTTCCACATTCTTCGATTTTTCATGACCCTGTATTTCATTCAAATTTCAATTCAGAGGTATATTTTAATTGGAAATGAGAAGCTTAATCTGACGCAGTTAATTGTTAGTTAATAGAATTATTATTTTTGGAGTTATAAGGATGTTTCTTTTACGCAGTTCGGTACTACTTGAGTAGTTTTTGCGTTTTATATAATTTGTCGAAATTGGTAATCAGCAGTTCTTTAATATAGCATTACTATGTATATTAACAATATTTAAATTTTGTTTATGAATTGCAATGCATTGTATAAATAGTTTTCACATGTTTTATTTTCATATAGATATCCATGATGGGTAAGTATTACGGTGGTCCCTAACGACTAGTTTGGTTTTGCTTTCAGTTTTTGCTTCAAATTCATTTCTATTAATTTCCTTTTATTTATTTTCTCTTCTTAAGTAGAATACCAAGAAAACAAATATAATTTTTTTTTTATCCATTTAGAAAATAGTTATAGTTTTCGATCGAGAATAAATTTTGTTGTGTCGACATTTTTTTTTTTTTTTTTTTGTTACCATTTTTACGACGGTGATCCTTACCTTTTCTTCTCTTATTTTGACTCTCACGCGTAAGTCGGATTAAAATATCCCGACCTATGTCCCGAATGCATTTTCGGAAAGAATCACGTTTTAAGCACCTTACTGCTGACCAACGATTGACGCGGAGATTAAGTCAATGCTGCACTTTCTTGTTTGTGACGTCAAACGCCTAGCGAATAGCAACCCTTCCTTCTGCAAAGAAATCGCTCTTATTGTTCATTTGTTTTTCGTAAATGTTATCAAGCAAAGACAATAATATGAGGAAATGTTATTCACCGTTGTTTACGATTAAAACATTGTCTAGAACGAAGAGCTTTTTCAGATTAAAACGTTTTAAATTTCACAGAACATCTAAACATAGTTTTTTTTTTTTTACTCTCAATTCAAAAATATTATTTCATTAACAAAGCTATGTTCGAAGAAATTGAGAGGTTAACTAAAAACAGTAGTAAAGATTCTCTTGTAATGAATATAATTCTATTAATCGTATGTTTTATGACACATTTGAACTTAGTTTATTTTGTGTTTGGCGATGCAGCTAGCTGAACGTTCTCGCTTTCGCCAACTCGTCAAGGCTGATGCTCAAAACGTGATTCTTTCTGAAAATGCGTCCCGAATAGCCGAGTCTCTAGAGGAAGTCGTTTCGAAAAAAAAAATCGAACAACGAAAAAGGACAAATTTAAACGGAGTCTTATTTTAATTAACACGTTCGCTTTCGCTTACTTGAAGATGTGATGATAGTTAATGCCGCACTGTAGAAGTGGGGTTTTCCCAGAAGCCGATTTAATTTTTATAACAAAGAATCAGTGAAAGAGTTTCCCGTGCCAGCGCGTGACTGGCTATTGGTCATCACCCCACACCACGCACTGGCTCGTGGGTGGCCTCTTAACGTTGGTGCCACATCACGCGATGGCGCTTGAGTGGCAACAAATGTGTTAAAGACACCGGAAAGCAGGAAAGATGTGTTCGGGTCTCCGAAACTACATATGACCGCAGATGTGTCGAGTTTATTATTATTAAATCATTAGCTGACTATTTATATTGATTAACAGAATTCGGTAAACTTAAATCCGGTTGAATTTTATAATCTTAATCGGGATCTAGAAAGTCAAATCGATTAGAATTTCTTTTTCCAAATGGTTGTTATAATTTGTTAAATTATATTTCCTTTTTTATGTATTTTGTCAAACATTGTTTCAATATAACTTAAAACAGCTGATATTGAAACAGAATATCTTCCAATTTGACAGTGTAATCTCGAAATGTGAATCCATTTAATGCAACATTCTTTCAAAAAAATTTATGAACAATCAAATGCGCATTTTCCTGTTACGATTTGTTTCTAAAGTTTAAGTTTACTTCAAATATATTTCTTTTAGCAAGACAGCATTTTTATTTTTCTTACTATCTATTTATGTACTGATTATTTTTTAACAAAACAATAAAATCAAAATGTAAACATAAAAATTTAGTATGCTTTGTGAAAGAAGATTTATCAACATATCAAATTGATTAGAAATTTCTTTTCCAAAAAATTGTTTGATTTGTCGAATTACTTTTATTTTTACATTATTTATATATTTATTTATTTTATTAAATGCTGTCTCAATGTATCTGAAAAATAACTGATATTGAAGCATAATCTCCTTCAATTTTGACTGAGTGATCTTGAAATGTAACTCCGTTTAATGCAAAATAAATTAAACAACAATCGAATGCACATTTTTTTTGTTATGATTTGCTTTTAAAAGTTATTTCAAATATATATTATCCCATGTTCCTTTTTAATGCTCAATTATTTATATTATTTATTTCTTTAGAGTTCTTTCTTTATCTGTATCCAAAATACATAAATAAATAAATAAATAAAATAAATCATGCGTCGAACATAATGTTTGACACACTTTCCAACACAATCAGAATAATGTAAAAAGACTTTGAAGTTTAATTAAAAAAAATAATCTTAGTAATTCATTTATAAAATGTGTAACACGTTACAAAACTGAACAATTCCAACAATTCCTAATTACTATCGGCCTTCCAGGTTTACATAAAGTAAGTGAAAAACATACTCACTATATTATTTCTGATGTTAACATTCTTTTTTCTCTGCACTTACTAAAGGCACAGCGATGAATGAGGTATTTTTCGGAAAGTGCTGCGAATGGCTCTTGATGTAATGTATTCACAAATTGTAAAAAAAAAAAATTGCAGTGTATTTTCTTGTATAAGCCGAGTATATTACTTTTCAGGGAAGATTCGTCCAAATTGGAAAATTCGCATGTAAGCCGATGTTAAACACGTTCGCTGCCGCTTACTTGAAGATGTGATGACAGTTAATGCCGCATTGTAGAAGTGGGTTTTCCCCAGAAGCCTATTACTTTTTATAGCAAAAAATCAGTAAAAGATTTTTCCGCTCCAGGACATCACCCCAAATCACGCGCTGGCGAGTGAGCGGCAGCGAACGTGTTAAAAATAATCTGCTGACAACATAGGTGGCCCAAAACTATTAGAAACGATAAATAGAAAAAAAATGCGTTACCTGAAATTATTAATTCTTGTTATTTTTTTAATGCACTGCCATCACGAAATTTAATTGATTTCAGATTTAATTTTCTATAACTAAGTCATTTAAAGACTAGCTCCGTTCGAAATTGGCCGAATGTACAGGGTGTTCCAAAAATGACCGATATGTTTGAAAAAACAATAAAAACTACAAGGGCAGCGATAGAAATGCACCATTTGTTGCAATTAGTTTGGGACAACGGTAAATTTTAAGGCAAATAAACTTTCGAAATTAGTTACAATTTTCAACAACAGATGGCGATGCAGGCGATTTGAAAGATATAGAAGAAAACGCAGTCTGTGAGTTCGCCATTCTGTAAGTCGTCTTTCTGCTGTAAGCGTGTGATGTTACAGATTGCAAGTTTTCATTGAAAAAACGGTTTATTCCTTAGAACAGAAGATTTTCGATTTGAAAGACAAGGTATACCGCCACAATCCAGAAACAATTGAACAACTGAAGCAGTACATCTCCTCTGCATGTGAGGCTATCCCGCCTGCATTTTTAGAAAGAATCACGTTTTGAGCACCAGCTTTGGCGAGTTGGCGAAAGCGAGAACGTTCAACTAGCTGCATCGCCAAACAAAAATAAACTAAGTTGAAATGTGTCATAAAACATATGATTAACAGAATTATATTTATTACAACAGGATTTTTACTACTGTTTTTAATTAACTTCTCAATTTCTTCGAACATAGCGAGTTAAGGAAATAATATTTTTTAATTTAGAAAAAAAAAAACTATATTTAGATGTTCTGTGAAATTTAAAGCATTTTAATATGAAAAAGCTCTTTGTTTAAAGCTATGTTCTAATCGTAAACATCGGTGAATAACATTTTCTCATATTATAGACTTTGCTTGATAACATTTACGGAAAAAACAAATGAACAATAAGCGCGATCTCTTTGCAGAAAGAAGGATTGCTATTCGCTAGGCGTTTGACGTCACAAACAAGAAAGGATGCGTAGTATTGACTTCATCTTCGCGCCAATCGTTGTTCTGGCGATAAGGTGCTCAAAACGTGATTCTTTCTGAAAATGCATCCCGCCTGACACGTTTACAAATGTTTCTGGTAATTTCGTTTGGAGATTACGACATATCATAACTTGCGCATGGTAATTACTACACATACTACAATATAGCACAATACAATATAGTCCTTACTACAATATAGCACATTACTTGCGCATGGTGGGCATGTGGAAAAAAATCATACTTTAGAATTTTTTAGACCGCAGCGTCATCTGTTGTTGGAAATTTTTACTAATTTTGTAAGCTACTGTTGTCCCAACCAATTTACTGTTGTCCCAAGCAGATTGCAACAAAAGGTGTATTTCTGTCGCTGCCCGTTTAGTTTTTATTGATTTTTGAAATATACAGGTCATTTTTGAAACACCCGGTTTGTTATCTATGGATACAGCTATAATACATTAATGGTAATTCAAAAACAAGACGGATGCAGCGATCATAAAACTTTCTTTTATCTCATACATGTTAAGGGGACGGTGGACGTTAAAAATTTATTTTATTCATTTTTATCATAGCAATATGAAATTTCGTGCTTATATACATTGCACCAAAAGCATATAGAATACCTTCAAGAAATTTCCAACCTTATTAAAATTTGTAATTTTTTTTTACAAAAACTTAAATTTTCAAACGAAATTTTAAAATGCTCCTCGTGTCTTAATTTTTGAAATATTTTCTTGATTTTACATTTTTATCACTTACAGCTATATTATAAACAAATTTGTGTAAGATTTTTTAAATCTCTTGAATAGTTAATATTTTAGAGATTTTTTTCTAAATTCCTTATCGATTTATATCAAAATTTTACCTTTTAATAAGTAAAAAATAAAATTTGACTATCTTAACGAAGATGAAGTTTAAAAATCGTACACAATTTCTTTTTAAATAATATCACGATCATTCCTTATCAATTTTATAAATATTGATCAAAAATTAAGACGCAAGGAGCAAGTCAAAAATCTAAAAACGCTGGAAAATTAGTTTTGAGAAAAACAGATTTAAAGTATATAAATAAATTTACCTTTATTATCTACTCCTTAAAACCTTCATAAATGACATTTTAATAAGAAAAAACTGTTTAGTTATTATTATACTCCAGAAATAGACCTTTTCTCTGACGATTTTGCTATAGATGATTTTGCTCAAATAAAGGTCCACTGTCCCCTTGATACTTCCAGAAAAAGAAAACATAGCAGTGTCTCCGGTTAGGTAATTTACACCAAAGTCTAATCTGTAACAAATCGTGTCAAGTTCCTATTGAATCTGAAATTTGTTGAAAATACGTGTTCTTTTTGTTTGAGATAGAATCATTGCTTTATGTTTGAGATAGAATCGTTTCTTTTTCTACAATTTATTGTAAAAATAAACTGGATAAAATTGCCACCTGTTGAGCAATTCACTCCAAAAAATTAAACAATTCTAGTTTATATCAGGAACTAACTGTATCTGAAGTTTGATGAAAATACGTGCATTGGTTCCTGAGATATAGCTATTGCGATAATCATGAGTGCAGCACAGGAAGCGCTACATGCTGGGTGATTTACACTAAAACGTAATCAGAACAATATTATATCAAGGAACACCGTAGTTTCAAGATTTATGAAAATACGCCTATTAGTTCTTGAGTGTCAGTTCTTTCTTAGTTTTTTATTATTAGTATTAATTCTGTAGTATTAATTCTTTGTTAGTTAATGCGGAAATCGTGAAAATGCGAGCATAGGAGCGCCAACTATTAGGCAATGTGCACCAGAAAATATTATATCCCAGCTTCAGTTTACATCAAGGTCTAATTTAATCTAAAGTTTTGTGAAATTCCGTGGATTAGTTTTTGAATTAGAGCGCCCACAAAATTTTTGCCACATGCAGAGCGACCGAATGGCAAACGCACATTTTGTAAAGATATGTTTTTTTTTTTTTTTTTTTGTTCACTGAAACCTAAAACATATAAATCCATCGAAAATTGGAATTCGATAATTTTCACACTTTCTTCTTGTAAAGATAGGAAGAAAGTAAAAATTGACATCGTCACTATCTCTGTTAGGGTGAAAAAAAATTGAATTGAATTATCGTATAAAAAATTTTCTGGTCTTTGAAAAAAGATTTTATCAGTAGTGAATTGGGTTGAACTCAGGATGATGTTATTACTTACCCATCGTACGTAGTATAGGGTAAGTCTTGCATTCGTTTTGAAAATCGAAAAATTTTTTTGTCGGATTTACACGTTTTAGACACTGGACATTTCGAAAAACATATTTTTAGAAAAAAAAAATAGAAAGTCTGTCTGTAAACGCTCTATCTCACGAACAAATTGAGATAGAGACTTGAAATTTCGTATGTATGTAATATGTAAGAATGGGACGAATCCTATTGAATATCAGCAACCTCGATTATCCGGAACTATTTTTTCCGGATTCTCGAAAAATTCGTTCTGATGAAAGGTATGTAAAAATTTTCGAATTTTTTTATTTTAAGGAATGCATGTAAAAGGCAATAAAAAACACAAATTTTGCATAAAAAACGAAGTCGATCGGATTATTGGTTGTCGAGATGTTTGTAATCCTGTTTTCCACATTCTTCGATTTTTCATGATCCTGTATTTCATTCAAATTTCCATTCAGAGGTATATTTTATATAAAAATGAGACGCTTAATCGGACGCAGCAAACTGTTAGTTAATATGATTATTATTTTTGGAGTTATAAGGAAGTTTCTTTTACGTAGTTTGGTACTTCTTGAGTAGTTTGTCGTTTTGTATAATTTGTTGAAATTGATGCATCAGCAATTCATTAACAGAGTATTACTATGTGTATTAACAACATTTAAATTTAGTTTTGGAATGGAAATACATTGTATAAATAGTTTTCACATATTTTATTTTCATATGCATATAAATGACGGGTAAGTATTACGGTGGCCTCCAACGACTAGTTTTTGAAAAAAAATAGAGATGATTATGAATTAAGCATTTGCAGTGCTCAATTTAATGTGCCAAAGAAGGAAAGTGATATTAAAGTGTTACTCGAAAATTTGGATAATGACATAGTAAAAGTGAATCCTGATTTTTGCTGCTGTGAAAGAATGGAGAATTAAAAAGAAGTATTAAAGTATTGTTAGCAATAATCAAATATTTTATATGTTATCCTGTATGTATTCTCTTTTTTTCTTATTTTAGAACATCAATTTTGGAAATTTTCTTAGGCTCGTGTATAAGCCGACCTCATACTTCGGAACCAAAGAATTGTCCCAAAAGTCTCAGCTTATGCAAGGAAATATACGGTATTTGATAAACCGAAAATTGCGATTAATGAAACAAGTAGGAAATTAATTATAAATAGAAGTTTTCTTATACGTCCATTAAAACATTTCAAAAATATGCATTAAAATATTTAATTGCTATAAAGGACGTCAAATACTAATAAAAACATTAAAAGATCTTAATAATTTTTACATGTTTCGATTGAATTTACTCAATCATCATCAGAAAAACAAATTACAAATAAACACAAAGATGGAAAATGACAATAAACTATTACAAATTAAATTAAAAAATTATTTAAAAAATAAAAAACACGCGCGTTATATTTTAATTATGTATCACGTTGCTTAATTTTTAAATTATTTAACAATTCAATCCAAATATTTGGGATTTGAAGTGACAAGGAATCATTGCAGACCATTGAGCTTCTGACGTAAATTTCAATACTCTCTCTAATAAAAAGTTGCAAATAAAAACTGACCTTTAAATTAATCTACTTTCATTAAACAAAATATCTATGTTTTCTATTTGATTTAGCCTTGATAATGGGGTTTTACCTCTATTAAATTTTATGTCTGCAATGTGTTCTTTACATCTTACATTAACACACATATAACACATTGCAGACATAAAATTCAATAGAGGTAAAACCGCATTATTAAGGCTGAATCTAGTTTTATAGAAACTAGCTATAGCGAAACTACTAACTAGTTTTATAGAAATTTAGATCTTGATGCAATAGCTTATTTCTTATGCGAAAATTCGTCAATACAAAATGCATTACTATTCGATTCTAATGTATGTATGTAAGTTTTGGTGCACTTTAAAAATGCATACCCATTTTGTTTTTTTCGAAAGGGTAGAACATCATTAAAATACATTTGCAATACTTTTTTCTACTGGCCATAACGTAATTTTGTCTATCCCTGTAATTGAACTATGCATTCGAACTTCGTGAAATTGGAAACGACTTGACAAAATTCTGCTAAAACTATATATTTAAAATTTCGAACTATTCGGCAGTTTTGTTTTTGCTCTATTATACGCGGACGGACGAACGGACCACACGATTAATGTAGGTGTTTTGTATTTATGTAATTACGAACGCACTTAAGAGCGTACCAACAAATAATTATAATGATTGCGATAAGAAGGTTTCGCAGGCTCCTTTTAAATTTTTTTTTGCATTTAATTAGTGAATATACAATTAATTAATCTAGATTTTTTACATTTAATATAATTTTGAGGATGCCCATTTACAATGCTATAAAGGTATATTGTGTAATGTATGTTTAAAATGTATTTAAATAGATGTATGTAATGAATTTATATAATCAAATTTGTGTCGTTAAATATTCATTCAAAATCAGCAGTAATGATCGCTAATACAGTTTTGAAACGGACTAAATGTGATATTTTTCTATTCATCTCGCGTCAAGATTTAATAACTAAAGAAATCATAAAAGATCTCTCTCTTTTTTTTTTTTTTTTTTTTTTTTTTTTTTTTTTTTTTTTTTTTTCATTGAATTTTTTTGATTCGTTTCAGTTATTTAAACGAGAATTTTGATTGCCTGTTATAAAATGAGTTTTATTAATATTTTATCGTTTTACTTATGGATTTAAAAGGTGTTTTAATTTTGTTTGAGAATATAAGTCGTACACAAATGGTGAACTATTAATAATATTGATTTGCGATATAATTTATTGCAAATGGATTAAAACTTCGCAATCCTCTCCACATGATAAAGACGATTTAAAAAAATAAACGCTTTAAAATTGTTTTAAAAACATTAAAGATTAAATTAATTTCGATACAGTTTTCGAACAAAATAAGATATAATTTTTAAATAAATTGTATTTAAAAATTCCAATTTTTCTTTATTTATCGGCATAAAAATTGGAAATGTGCGATGTTTAGAAATTAAAATATATATATACTAACATCGGTATTTGATACCTGCTGTGTTTCAAATAGCGTAACATTGCTAAAATCCACTACAATTGACTTTTCCTTATTGGATATAATGGAAGGGAATTACTTTGAACTCCCTGAGAACGAATTATAAATTTTACATACTTCAATTTTTCTAACGGAACAAGCCACAATAAATCTCATGTATAACATACATAAATTAATATAACATACATAACTATATTTATGCTAACATATAATTATATATGAGGACCCCAGAAGCCAAGAGGTACAAGTGAGAAAATTTCGATTTGGAGTAAATTGAGTTTAAAGATAATTGATGAGTGAATTGAAATAGAAAATTTCTGCTTATTGCATTCTGGTCTTTGAACTCTTATTTCAATAACTATTAAAAAATAAAGTACAATTTTCTTTAAATGTATAATTAATCAATATTTTTTGTTTTTCGAAAAAAGTGGTTTGCCTCTATATCTCAGCAAATAATAAGAAAATCACTTATATTTCTTTACCTGAAATGAAAAAAGCATATTTTAAGGTCGTCTGTGTACTTATTTTATTTTTTTTCAATTTTTTCACTTATACCCCTTGGCTTCTGGGGTCCCATATGTTAACGTTTACAAATTGCATTAAAATATTAACTGTATAAATAACATATGTAAACTGTATGGTATTTTGAAAGTATTTACGTAAATTAGACTGTGTAAAGATGGTCAGTCGAACATAATTTATAAATATCTGTCATTTATGTTAGAAACTGTTAATCAAACTCTATCTTTCTTGATGATTTAGCTTTTGAATACGTAAATTATTTACGTAAATTAGAGTGTGTAAAGATGGTCAGTCGAACATAATTTATAAATATCTGTCATTTATGTTAGAAACTGTTAATCAAACTCTATCTTTCTTGATGATTTAGCTTTAAAAAAAAAAAAAAAAAAAAAAAAAAAAAAAAAAAAAAACATTAAATAAACTGGTGATAAGTAATGATTAAAATAATCAGATTGTAAAAATCAACAAAAAATAAAAACAATGTAGGTCGCTTTTCGAGCTAAAAATAATAGCTCGTTATCAGTTGAAACAGATAGGTCAGATTATCAAAGATGATTTCCATGTTCATCTTTCACATTGTTCCTTTTCGGACACTTGCCTGCTTCAGCTGGAGATGAGTTAACACTTTTACTCGAAACGCGTGCAGTAATATTTCTACTTTACAGCAAGTGTATTATTTAAAATTTAAAATTTTAATTTTATAATAATGCTTAGTAGTAAATTTTCATTTTCTAAAAATATTTACCTCATTTCTGAAAGGCTTGTATTCTAAATTTGAAACAAATAAATAAAAAAAATAAATATGAAAATTAAATTAATTGGAGGTAAATAGAAAAATATTTGTGCCTGAATATGACGTTTTATAAAAATTTAAACACATAATACTGATTAAGATTACAAACAATGCGCTATTAAAAATATTCAATATAAGGGGACCGTGGTTATTAAAAAACATTAAATTCGGTTAAAATAATTTATCTTTCAAAATTTTACGAACACTGTAAAAACACCCGGACGATTTAACGGAAGTATTACTGGTAATATAGACGCCAGTACTGTTCACTGTTTTTTAACGGAAAAATTCCGAAAAATATTCCGTTTTCTTTGAGTTTTTCCCGGATTTTATGGAAATTTTTCAAAATAGTACTGGCGTCTATATTACCAGTAATACTTCCGTTAAATCATCTGTTTTTTTTTTTAAGTGAATAAATTTAAGTATGTTTTATTTAAATAAATACGCATGCGTACAGTAAATGATGTTTGATGGGTATTTTATAGTGTTATTTGCAAAATATAGTTTTAAATATGTATGCGTGCTTTAGACGGTGTTTTCTCAGCACTGAAAATTTTGCACAGCTATACATAAAATTTAAAATGTTCCATGCGCATTCCTAATTATCAAACTTTTTAAAAATTTTTGCTTAACCTCTCATACAGTAATTATAAAATGTTTGCATAAATTGTTTTATTTAAGGAACATTATAATGTTAATGCTTGCTGCATAATAAAAAAAAAATTAACTCTTTTTTTTTAGGTGCGTTCGTAAGTATGTAAATACGTAGCAGCTACAGTTGCCGTTCAGTCCGTCTGTCTGTCCGCATATAACAACGCAAAAACTACCCAAATGAACTGTTTGAAATATAAAATATATAATTATTACATAACTTTTATCGAGTCATTTAAAATTTTATGAAGATCGGATGCATAGATAAACTACAGGGACAATCAAAAGTATTCCGTTACATTACGGTCAATGGGGAAAAAAGTTTGAAATTTAAAATATATAATTATTACATAACTTTATCGAGTCATTTCAAATTTTATGAAAATCGGATACATAGATCAATTACAGGAACAATCAAAAAGTATTCCGTTACATTATGGTCAATGGGTAAAAAAGTTTCAAATGCATTTTAATCGTTTGATATTTAAAATATATAATTATAACATAACTTTATCGAGTCATTTAAAATTTTATGAAGATCGGATGCATAGATCAATTACAGGGAAAAATCAAAAGTATTCCGTTACATTACTGCCAATGAATAAAAAAGTTTCAAATGCATTTTAATAGTGTTAAACTCTTTCGAATACAATAGAATTGACGTGAACCTATGAAGTATTGTATATAACTAAAATATACATTCTGTACAATCTGTGATGCAAAGAATAATTATTATTAAGTTACAGGGCCACACAAAAGTATTCCACTACATAACGCTATACGGGGAAACATTGTTTGAGGCGTGTTTTAATTATATTGAACTATTTCACATTTTATGAGTTTGCTGCAAGTTAATTCCTGTATGTTTACAGGAACCTAAAAACGATTTCGACCACTATACTGTATCCGAAGTACTATCTATTATAACAGCAATAGTTTTTTAAACTTTGTTATCGTACGAACGTACCCCATTTGCTACGCTTCACATGCAATTTCCAACTTGTTTAAATTTGTATACGCTCAGTGAACTTTTACAATTTATGCTAATTTTTTTTCTAATAACCAAAAAGTACTTGATTAAAAGAAATTCTGTTATATTTAAAAGAAATGCAGCATTTTAAAATATAAAAAATATTGTACATTTAATTTATTTTAATTTTTAAGTTCTTAATAAAATTAATACTTTTTATTATTTTAACATAAAATTTTGAATTTAACTGTTTGACATTGTCATTAACAAGTCCACGAATTTTAAAATAAATCTGTTGAAAATTAAAAATTTTGATTTTTAATATCCTCTGTCTCCCTTAAACATAACAAAAACCTCTTAAGATTCTTTTAATTATCAGGAAAGTATAAATAATCTTTGTTAAAGATAGGTACGATATTTTGAAACATAACTATTTTTTAAATAAATTTCTTATTTGTCGTATGATTCATTCGATGGAGAAAGTTGAAATAAACTTTATCTTAAAATACGTTATTAGTATTTTGAATTTCTACTTATTTTGACTGTTTAAAATGATTGCAGGAAAAAATGAAACATTCGCAAGCGATGATTCAAGAATATGATATTAGGCTGAAATAATAGCGCAAATAAAATAAATAAATGTTCTCGCGAGATTAATGGTATTTGCTTTGGCATAATTTAGCCATTTTGTGTGACTTTTCTCCCAGATAAAACTGAAAGTGCAATAAGTAATTTTAGACACGTCACACATATGGCGAGGAAAATGGCATTTGAAAAAGAAGTAAACATGCTGAATGCATAAAATGAATAACCAGTATTTGCTATGAAAAAAGAATAATTCTTAATTTAAATTTCGTCAACGCACAAAATCAGAAATATTTGAGATATTAGCAAGTCTCGAAATTAACTACTATTTATACAGAACATTATTTTGAAGATAACATTTTTTGTAGTTATTAGTTACTTTCATAATTGTGAAAATGTGTAGTACCTATACATTTGTCCCTCAATCAGTTCATCCGTTGTCTGTCTGTCCATCCGCAAATGACAGAGCAAAAACTACCAAACCGAATTGATTGAAAATTAAAATATACAATTGCTGCATAATTGTGCCGAACCATTCCAAATTTTATGAAAATCGAATTTATAGTTTAATTACATGGACAATATGAAGTGTTCCGTAACATTACGGCCTATGGCCTATGGCCTTTTCAAGTGCATTTTAATGATGTTACACTCTTTCAAACATAATAAAATATAACAATTGTTCGGTATTTTAAAATTTTTAAGTGTTAATAACTCTAAAAATTTTATTATATTAATTTCAAATTTTGAATTAAACTGCATGAATTGGTCATTAACAATTTTACTCATTTTTAAATTAATCTACTGAAAATTTAAAATTTTGATTACCAATATTACCCTACCTCCCACATTAAACTTATCCGATCCACTAAAAATTCTTCTAATTTTCAAGTAAGGGTGTAATTTATATTACAGATATGTATAATATTTTAAAACATAAATATTTATAAAATAAATTTCCTACTTGTTGCATGATTCATTCGACGGAGAATGTTGAAAAACAATTTATTTGAAAACACGTTATTAATATTTTGAGTTTCTACTTATTTTGACTATTTAAAAAGACTGCAATAGAAAATGAAATGTACTCCCTTTTGCAGGGTATAACTTATGGATATTTGGCTAAAGTAATAACGCAAACAAAAGAAATAAATGTTCTCGTGAGATTTATGGTACTTGCTTTGGCAGGATTTAGCATAATTCATCGATTTTGTGTGACTGTTTTCGAAGATAAAATTGAAAGTGGAATACGTAATTTTCGACATGTCACACAAATGGTGCGGAAAATGTCTTTTGAAATAAAAAGTAAACACGAAGAATGTATAAAATGAATTACCAGTATTTGAACTGAAGATGGATAAATCTTAATTTAAACTTTAGTAACACACAAAGTTAGAAATATTTGAGATATTAGCCAGTTTTAAAATTAACTGATTTTTTATGCAGACTATTATTTTGAAGGTAATATTCTTTGTAGTTATTAGTTACGTTCGTAATTGCGAAAATATGTAGCATCTATACAGCTGTCGTTCAGCCAGTTCCTCTGTTGTCTGTCTGTTTGTCGTATTATAACAGAGCAAAAACTACGCAACTGAGTTCTTTGAAATTTAAAATGCACAATTGTTGCATAATTTTGCAGACTCATATGAAATTTTAAGAAAATTGGATGCATAGTTTAATTAAATGGAGAAACAAAAGGATTATGTTACATTACGGGCAATGGGAAAACTATTTTCAACTGTATTTTAATGTTACCCTCATTCGAACATAATAAAGTATAGCAATTATTTGGTATTTTAAAATTTTTAAATGTTAATAACTTTAAAACTTTTTACTATATTAACATTAAATTTTGAATCTAATTGTTTGTAATGACATTAATAAAGTTAACATTTTTAAATATGTTGAAAATCAAAAATTTTGGTTTTTAATGTCCCCTGTCCCCTTAAACATAAAAAAAATTCTAAAGATTCTTTAAATTATATAAAAAAAAGAATGTAATTTATTTTATACAGAAGAACAGTATTATAAAACATACTTATAAAATAAATTTCCTACTTGTTGCGTTATTCAGTGGATAGAGAATGTTGAAAAACAATTTATTTGAAAACACTTTATTAATATTTTGAATTTCTACTTATTTTGACTGTTTAAAAAAAGACTACAACAGAAAATGAATTGTACTCCCTTCTGCAGGTGATGATTTATGGATATTTGGCTGAAATAATGACGCAAACAAAATTAATAATAATAAATGTTCTCGCAAGATTTATGGTTTCTGCTTTGGCAGGATTTAGCATAATTGTGCCATTTTGTGTGGTTGTTTTCTCAGATAAAACTGAAAGTGGAATAAGTAATTTTATACATGTCACACAAATGGTGAGAAAAATGTCATTTGAAATAAAAAGTAAATATGCTGAATGCGTAAAATGAATTACGAGTATTTACATTGAAAATGAATAATTCTTAATTTAATTTTCAACAACACACAAAATTAATTTTTTTTTTTTTGAGATATTAACTAGTTTCCAAATTTGCTACTATTTAAATAGAATTTATTTTGACGGTATGTACTTATTAGGTACGTTCGTCATTAAGAAAATATGTAGCACCTATATTCGTTGTTGAGCCTGTCTGTCTGTACGTCCGCTATTAATAGAGCAATATAAACTTTTATAAAATTTTTATAAAATTTAAACTATATAATTGTTGCATAATATTGTCGAATCATTTCAAATTTTATGAATATCGTATGTGTAGTTTAATTACAGGGACAATCAAAAGTGTTCCATTGCATGACGGTCAATGGAAAAAAAAAGATTTTTGAAGAGCATTTTAATTACGTTACACTCTTCCGAACATAATAAAATAGACATGCTGTAGGCAGTACATGCTAAAATATACATTCCGTATAATCTGTGGTGCAAAGAATATTTATTATTAATTTACAGGTCCAGACAAAATATTTCTTTACATAATGGTGTAGGGGAAAACATGGTTTGCGGTGCATTTTAATTACATTAAACTGTTTTGCATTTTATGAAATTGATATATGTTGCGGAGATTTATTAGAATTTACTGCTTATACAATAGAAACTAGATATCACTTAAAGGGACACACAAATGATTTCGGATACTATATTGTATACAATTATACAAAGATCTCAATATTTCTAAAACTTTGTTATAATACGATGTACATCATTTGCTACCCTTGACGCGCAATTTCCGATTTGTTAGTTTGATAATTGTCTTAAAATGTATTTGTATTTTAACGATTTTTTTACTCATAGTTTACTATTACAAAACATATGTTTATACAAATGATGATTTGCTTATAAGCTTTATTAATTGTATATTAATACAGCTTATAAGCAATTACAGAATTGGTATTATTTTATTGGCAGCGTTTGCCGATATTTTAATGTTATTTTTCTAATATACACACTCTAAACAAAAAAGAGTGACTATTCACTCTTTGAATACTCAAATTGCAGGAGTGAATACTCACTCTATCGCAGACTCAAAATATGCCCAACCTCTTTAGAGTGACTATTCACTCTGGGCAAAAGTGGAATTGTTCACTCTGTGAAAGAGTGATTACTCACTCCTGGGAAGTGAATAATCACTGTAAGCAGGAGTGAATAATGACTCTTTTCGAAGGAGTGACTATTCACTCTTGCTAAAGAAGTGCATTTTTTCACCCCGCATAGGAGTAAATAGTCACTCTTACATAGGTGTAAATGTTATTTTTTTATGCAGGAAATTCTTTTTTTATGTTGCTTTTATGGACATTTAATAAAAGAACATCTTTAGAGCATGCAATGAAAATAAATACAAGTGTGATAAAGATTGGAAAAAAATACTTTATTAACAATATTTATATAATTCATATTTTGTAACATTAATTGAACTTGAAAAAAACCCGATTAAAGTTACATATGAATTAAATTAGATTACTGACAAAAAAATAAGATATTTTATTACAATCTTACCGTTTATGTTTGTGTTCATTGCATGCGCTATAAATATATGATAGTTTTAAAATGTCCATAAGGACAAGTATAATTAACCTTAATCTTAATCAGATAATATTATTTTTTCCATTTAGATATCCATTAAATTTTATTTAGAATTTTTATAATTCCCGTGATGTACGTTATGAGCTTATTTTTTTCATACATAATTCAACTTTTAAATATTTAGATAATTATATTCTTTGCTATTAAATTTGAATGTGTAAAGTTTTTGAGTGTTATGATTTATCACTGTTTCATTAAAATGAACGTGGAGTCTAGAATTTTTTTTTTGTTCTGTGGAATATGTATATATGTACATAGTATATTTAAACATATTCCTTATGTTTAAATTTTCACTAGCTATTGCCTGAAAAGTGGATTTTAGTACTATGTTTACAAAATATATCTGCAGGATATAAGTCATTTAATTTCTTTATGCCAATTAATTTTATATCTTATGAATAAGAGCTAGACAAATTTTACATAATTTAATAAAAAAAGAAAGATTTAGAAAACAGAAAAAAGAAAAAAAGAAAAGAAACGATATACCTATTGTTTTTAATTGATTTAAAAATACTTTGAATATAAAAAAAATAGTTATTAATCACTAAAAAATACATTCAATCTTGTATTACATATGTAAATATGAACTTTTAAAAATATATACTTAAGGCCATTTTATTTATAAACTTCACGTCAAGAATAAACAACTTTTTATTTATGCCTAATTTATCATATTTAACTTTTTACTGCTAATAATTACTTGTACCAGAAACGATTACAATAAAAGGAAAATTAATAACTGTTTTCTGATATTACTCAATTTTCAAAATTTAAAGTCGTTAACAAAATATAGAAAAACAATGCTTTCATATAAATTAAAATAATTAATACATCAATTTAAAAAACTCAAAATATATTAATCAATACTTTTTAAATATACCGTTAAACAACCAAAATAAACTGCCATACATGAATAAAATAATTCTGCGTTTGTTTAAATTTGAAAAATCTTACGGTAGTATACAAGAAATTCCTATGATATTTTTAGAAATTTCGTAAATGTTAAATCTGAAGCGTTGGATATCATAATTTATGATTTTCAAGAGTAAATTAAGATATCAATAAGAATAAATCTTTCACAAACTTCCTTTATGGTAACACAGGGGTCGTACATTTCAGGGAATTTTTCAGGTCAAATATCAGTATTTATTTATAGAAATATACATCTAGATTTAACGTACGAAATGACACTTTATTTTAAGAAGATATTTTCTATGAGAAAATACTGGTGCTGAAGATTTTCTTGGTCTTAAAATTTCAGGACATGTACGACCCCTGGGTAACATCTAAAGAAAATTTTTACAGTATTAAAGATATTTTTTCGATCTAAAAACTTTTCCAAAATTAAAATCATATATGAATATCATTTTTATCTCCGGAATAATACCAAATAAATAAATAAAATAAAATAAAATAAAATAAATATTGATGCATATAGCTGCAAGTGTTTAATAGTAAAAACAGAAGAACTGCAACATAAAATAAATGCGGTATCAAACGGTTTCAATTTTATGTTTTTACCTTTTTAAACATGAATCACTGAATCATGAGGTGAAAAAAAAATCATTCAGGTTTTCCTAAGTACATATGTAAGCAAATTTTGTTTTTGAACAATGACGAATTAATCATTTCACAGTTTCGCAGAGGAAGATTAAACTAATTATCACTCATTGGTTTATTCTTAAAAATCAAGCTAATTGCATTAAAAAAATAAAATTTAAATATTAAAACAGCTATAAGTTACACCGGTTAGATAAAGAAAGCATTACGAACAATAGCTTGACAAAAAAAGTTACACTACAAAAACATTATACTACAAAAAGAGATCAATCTTCAAAGCTATTTACTCTTATTCATAGATAAAATCCACTGGAATAACGCATTAAAATAAAATATGACTCACCCTTTTATTCTAAAATCATCCAAAATAAGAGTATAATCCATTTTTTAACCTAACTAATTGCGTACAAAGCTATGCTTCCCGCTCTTGTTCATTTCTCATAAATTACGTCATATCAATACATCATGCGCAGAAATCTGAATCTGGTTTGCAATTCGCATAGTAGAAATGTTCAACGTCGTTATAAAATAAAAAACTTCCTAAATAATTCTAACATATCTCTTGGTTCGTTTATACCATGATCATATTAAGACGATTATGTATCTAAAAATTAAGACATTCATTAAGTCTGGATTTTCAGAATAAAGACATTAACTGACTGAAATTCTATTTCAGCAATATTTAATTCAGGGGGTGGCTCGGGGGGGACATCAACCCGGTATAGTAAGATGCCCCCCCCCCGAAAATTTTTATATTTTGTTTTTAATGGTCAGAAAGTGCAATCCCTCCCTGGACCTCCATAATGACCCCCCGAAGCCACAGAAATCCCTCCCAGAGAAAATCGTCTAAATTCAACACTTCTTTACATTCACATATGCAGGTAAAATTCTAGTGTTAAACAGTGTTGAATTCAGACACTTTTCTCCGGGAGCGACTTCTGTAATGAATTAAAGAGATTCGGGAGGGGGGGGGATTGCATTTTTGACCATTGAAAACACAAACTCTACATTTTCCGGGGGGGGGGGGATATTCATTGTTCAGTGCCTTGAATTCTACACTTGTGCGAAATCCACATTGTGTTAAATAATTAAATTAATGTAAAAAGTACAAATAAATGAACTGAAATTACTTTTAGGTACATATAATATAAATTTATTTAAAATAGATTATTAAAAAAATCTTAAAGTTCATTAAAAACATTAAAAAACTATAAAGGCCGTGTAATGGTTGAAAAAATCTTAAGTTTTTTTAATGGTTTTAATGTATTTTAAGATGTTTTGTATCTATTTTAAATAAATTTATGTTATATTTATGTTATATGTATGTTATATGTATTTTTTGCATGAATTTAAATGAGAAGTGACATATTTTAGTGTTTTTCATTCTTTTACTCCATTTGTTAATTCAAAGTTGAACGGAAAATTTTAAAACTGTAAAATTGCAGGCTTTCACTCTCCTTAGTGGATTGAGATATTTCACTCTCCTTAGCGGAGTGAGATATTTCACTCCCGTCACGAGTGAGATGTTTCACTCTCGACAAAGGAGTGGCATGTCTCATTCTCGACAATGGAGTGAAATATTTCACTCTTTCCTAGGGAGTGAAAAATTCCACTCTTTAAGGAGTGTATGTCTTTTAAATTCACTTCGAAAAGAGTGAGAAAGTCTGTCACTATCTCAAAAAGTGAGCATTTCCCTCCTTCCACTTTTAGAGTGCAATACTGAATATTATGAACTACATCAGCAGAGCAGGATTATATGCTATTGTGATTAAAATATATGTATACATATCTAGGATGCATTACTTGAATTATACCTGTAGTAGATACAGTCTAAAAACTTTAATTAAACATTTTTACGACTTATATAAACATCTCACAATAGTAAGGAAATCATTTCTTTTTATCGTCCGAATTTTTTTTTAGTTTCATCTATCTTTACAGAAAGAAAATAGCTGATAATTTTAGAATCCAAGTTTAGGATGAATTTATACATTTTAGCGGGATCTGAACACACTTTGGTGGTATAAAAAAAATGTCTGCCTGTGGGTCTGTCTGTCATTCTCAATGTCTGTCTGTGTAAAACATTCTGTGGGCTCACTTTCACAAGAACTAATGCACAGAATTTCACATATGTTTGGATTTAGTTAGAACGTGATATAAACAGGATATGATTAGTTTTTTATGTCTATCGCCAAAAAGGTAGCGCTGGATTTTCATTAAACTTCAGATTCAGTTAAAAATTCGCGTAAATTGTTGCTGATTATGTTTTTATTATTATTTTCTATATTTTATAATCAGAGGTTTCTCTATACTATATTTTTCAGGAAGTATTAACATGTATAAGATAAAAGAATGTTTTGCGATAGCCACATAAGACTAGATTTTTAATAAGGTGGGAATTTTAACTTTGTTGTTTTTCCGAATTGACAAATGCTATTGCGCAAATAATTGATAGTAAACTTTGTTTGCACAATGTCTGGTACAATCTAGTTGGAAATGTTCAGTATTTAATTCGTACAAAAACATTAAATATGATAAAGTATTCGTTTTACATGATGTGCTAACTGGTAGATCAGCCATTTGCATTAATGATAAAGATATCGATAATCTCAGACAACTAGCATTGAGGATCGTCGTGTGGTAATAAGAAACATTATCGATCATGTTCATATATATTATTTAGTTCCTGTGAAACAACTATAAAAGAATATTTAGACCTCAATGTGTTGTTTTATAAGCCGTGACAAATATACAAATAATAACTTTAATTAACTGGAAATACATAGAAAAAAATTCTATCAGAATTAAAAATTTTATTAGCATTTAATACTTATATGTAGACACATTACTTACTTTCTCCTAAGAATATTTCATTGAAACCTAACATAAAACTCTAAAGATTTTCTTAACTATCCAATCAGAATTTAATCTTTATTTGAGTTATATAAAATAATTTGAAACATAACTATTTTTTAAATATATTTCCTATTTGTTGCAAATTTCATTCCATGAAGAATGTTGAAAAACAATTTCTTTGAAAACACATTATTAATATCTTGAATTTCTACTTATTTTAACTGTTTAAGCATTCTACAACAGAAAATTAAATTTACTCGCCTTTGAAGTGCTTATTTATGAATATTTTGTTAAAACTGTAAAGCATACAAAAGAAATACATTCTCTCGCGAGATTTGTGGTTTTTGCTTTGGCAGAATTTAGCATAATTTTGCCATTTTGTGTGATTGTTCCCCGAGATAAATGTGAAAGCAGAATAAGTAATTCTCCATATGTCACACAAATGGTGAGAAAAATGTCATCTTAAATAAAAAAAGTAAACACGAAGAATGTATAAATTGAGTTTTCAGTAATTGCATTGAAAAATGGATAATTCATAACTTAAAAATTCAGCAGTATGCAGAATTTTTTAAGATATTAGCTAGTTGTGTAATTTATTATGCAATACGTATTTTTTATATTGGTAATATTTTTTCTGTGTTTTTACTAGTTTGATATTTGTTTATATACAGGGTGAATCAAAAAAGATGGGAAAAATTTTAAGAGGTGATAGTACACATCAAGACAAATAATATTAAATGGGAAACTAAGGGTCCCAAACATCTTCCGAAGGAGATAGGCACCATCAAAGTTTACGTTTCAAAATTTGAAATGATTATAAAAAACGAAAAAATTGGTCGATTCGTTTGCTGTTTTCACGAAAACTATTCTTTATGTCAGTATTCTTTAGAAAATAAATTATAAAGATAAATTTAAAAAATGCCGATAGAGGGCGCTTTAGACTTTGGAACAACGAACAACTATTTTTTACCGTTATTGTTTTGCATCTCATTAAATTTCTTAGATGTTTAGACATAAACTTAAAATTTAAGCTCAAAATTTGTGGTTAAGTAGCACACACTGAACTGTGTTCAATGGGAATGGGTAGGTTCAAACTTCAAATTATTATAAAAAAAAAAAAAACAGAAAAATTGGTCAATTGATTTGCGGTTTTCACAAAAATTATTCTTTATGTCAGTATTGTCTTGAAAATAAAGTATACAGATAAATTTTAAAAAATGCCAATAGAGGGCGCTTTAGAATTTGAGTAACGTACAACTATTTTTTACCGTTATTTTTTGCATCTTATTAAGTTTTTTAGAAGCTTTGACATAAACTTTAATTTTGAGTTCAAAATCTGAGTCGTTGAGAGTGGTTAAGTAGCGCAAACTGAACTGTGTTCAATGGGGGTGGGGAGGTTCAAATTTCATATTATTATAAAAAACGGAAAAATTGGTCGATTCGTTTGCGGTTTTCTCTAAAACATTCTTTATGTCACTACTTCCTTGAAAATAAATTTTAAAAATAAATATCAGAAAATTCCGTTAGAGGGCGCCTTAAACTTTAGAGTAATCAACAGCTATTTTTAACCGTTATTTTTTTAAATCTAAAAAAATATTTTAAAAGTTTAGACTTAAATTTTGAGCTCAAAATCCAAATCGTTGTGAGTAATTAAGTAGCGAAAAATTGAACCGTGTTCGTAGGGTGGGCTGGGTAATATGTCAACTCCTGAACACAGTTCTGTTTGCGCTTCTTAACTCCTCCCAACAATTCAGAATTTGAGCTCAAAATTTAAGTCTAAGCTTTTGCAAGCATTTAATTAGATACAAAAAAGTAATGGTTAAAATAGTTGTTGGTTACTCTAATGTTTAAGGCGCCCTCTAACGGAATTTTTTGAAATTATTTTTTTAATTTATTTTCAAGGAAATAGTGACATAAAGAATGGTTTTAAAGAAAACCGCAAACGAATTGACCAATTTTTCCGTTTTTTATAATAATTTGAAATTTGAGCCTCCCCACTCCCATTGAACACAGTTCAGTTTGCGCTACTTAACCATTCTCAACGATTCAGATTTTGAGCTCAAAATTTAAGTTTATGTCAAAGCTTCTAAAAAAACTTAATGAGATGCAAAAAAATAACGGTAAAAAATAGTTGTTCGTTGCTCCAAAGTCTAAAGCGAACTCTATCGGCCTTTTTTTAAATTTACCTTTATAATTTATTTTCAAGACAATGCTGACATAAAGAATAGTTTTAGTGAAAACCGCAAAGGAATCGACCAATTTTTCCATTTTTTATATTCATTTCAAATTTTGGACCCTAAACTTTGTTGGCGCCTATCTCCTTCGGAAGGCATTTGGAACCTTTAGTTTCCCATTTAATATTATTTTTCTTGATGTGTACTATCACCTCTTAAAATTTCCCATCTTTTTTGAATCACCCTGTATATATTTATTTATTTAAATGTGTGTGTTTTAGAAATTTTTGCATTCTAGATTACTATTATGTTAACTCTTTGAACTTCTGGCAAAAATGATAAAATTTTAATGTTATTTTCTTAACAATTTTTTTTTAAATGTTAAGAAATTATGATTCTTCCAACATTATAAAAAAGAAAACTTAATGAAATTATTTCTATAATCCTTGAGAGTATTAATCGTTCACCAATACGCTAAAAATCCATTGAATCTATAAAATTATATTCTCTTAAATATCACTTTTATTGCATGGAAACCTGGAACTTGCTTAAGGGAGACCCGAAACCCATTTTCGGCCAAAAATTATCAAAAGTTCAAAACAATTTTTGTCTCAGAAAACGATAAAATACAAATTTTGCGATTATCCATGCAAAATTTCAGAACTCGGGGACACTTGGAACAAGTAGCAAATGAGCTTTTTTAATTGTAGCCATTAGAGTTTAAAGGACTAGCGGCCATTTAAAATGTGTTTTCCTGAAAATGACTTTTTCCATATTTTGCCTAAGTTCAAAGTACTAAGGCTCAGTGGTAAAATGGCTTAGAAACAAAGTGTTTATGTTTTTAGAATTTTAAAAAAATTTGCAACAAAAGTAAGGAGAGATATTTTTTAAAGCTATTTCGGAAAATTTTACATAAATTGGTAAACATGAAAATTATAACGAATTTAAGGAAATTTACCATGCGTAATTTCTTTCTCTTTTTTTAGCTGATTAAAATAGAAAATTAAAAATATCTTTCCCTAGGTCGTTTCCATATACTGTAACACTATTTAAGAAATTTTAGTAATACCAAAATATTGAACATTGTATGAGGAGTAATAATTTTAAAAAGTGTATTTTTCCACAAAAAAATAAACGTAAAAAATATATTTTTTAATAAAAAGTGAATTTTTTTGCTAATTATTCCTTGCAGAAAGATTCTTAAATAGTACACCAAAATTTATTACTTTAAATTCAATAATAAAAATTTTGGGTTTTTTCTTACGAGTCTCCCCTCAATGGAATATTACATTCCAAATACAGACGGACAACATGTCAATACTGAAGTTGATTTGTTTCTAATGTATATTTATTGTACATTAGGGAAGAGCGTAAAAATTTTTTTCTCGAAATTCATTTCTCCCTAGCGTGGAAAAGTTGTGTAGTGGTATCAGTAACATACTCACAAAATTTCACAACAATCAATAAATATCTTCCTTTCTTTTTGGGTTGAAATATGCAATTTTATCCAAAAATGTTGTAATTTTTCACATTTCAGTAATATTTTTAATTTTAAACAGTTTCTTCACCCTAGTGCGGAAAAACTGAAAGAGTACTCCAGGAATACAAGTTCAAAATATTAGAGTAATTAACAAATATCTTCCGGTTCCACTTTGGGTTCTAAATATGGGAAATTTGCCGAAAATGATACAATTTTTCACATTTTAGTCATTTTTTTAATTTTCGATTTTCTATTCCCACTGGTATGGTAATGTTCGAAGAATATGCAAGAAACATGAGTAAAAAACTTTAGAATAATAAATAAATATCTTCTGGTTTCCCTTTCGGGGTCTAAAAATGTCAAAGTAGCCAAAAATTATGTAAATTTTCACATCTCAGGGAATTTTTTTTTCTTATCAATTTTCTCTTCTCGCTGTCTCGAAAGTATAGAAAATCATATGAAAAACATAGCAGAAGAGGTTATTGGTGACACCTTGCCCTATGTAAACGCAACCAGGTTCTTCTATAAGTATGAAGTATTCTTCAAGTACTCTTTGTTGATGGAGCTTTCTCTCAATATTCCTCTGAATTAAAGTTTGATCTTTTCGACGGTCAAAATAAAGTATTTTCAAGGTATTGGATATGAAACTCTAATCTTGGACTTGGCATTTCTTGGACTTGGCTTTCTCTTCTCGTGTTATGCCTGTCTATAACATTGGACATGTCGTCATGTGTCACAAATCTTAAGTCTTCAAGAAGTGGACTCGGTCGGACATTCCCATTGTGTCTCAAGTTCTGGCTAGGGCAGGACGACGGGTTGTTCGTGATTACTTACAGTATTTATGTTCGATTGCAATGACATTAAAGGTTTATCACTAAGATCGTGACACATTTTTTCATCAACAAGACTAAAAGATTTAAATAACTCTAAGTCTTCGATGAAGCAGTAGTGATTCTTTTTTCCCTTTTATATAGTTTTCTGAAACTTTCTTATTCTTTTTCGAGCCTTCTAGTTCATTTACTAAGTTTCCGTGATGTGGGCCGTGTTTCCGAGTGTATCAATTGGGTCTATCAACAATTACCTTGAAGTTCTTTGAACCTCAAGAAACTGTCTTCCAATTCTAGAATTTTTATATCACGTGGGGGCCAATCCATTTCAAGTGGTCGAGCACTGGTCGCTCGACTATTTTTTAAAAAATCTGAAATTTTTTGTACAACAACCCTAACATAATGGAAGATCAAAATGACCGTTATTTTAATTCTACTATATTTTGTTTGTGCATGGCGGCCATCTTTGTTTCATCGTGTGCAGCGATTTTCTCAGATACTAGGATACACAAAATTGTAAATATCTCGTCTTCTATTTTCCCAATTGAAATAGGTTTTGCAGCATTTTGTTCAGAATAAAATAGACTAAATATACAGTGGAAGAAAAATTTTGAAAAATAAATTTTTATAGGTGAAATTTTAGCACAAAGTTTACGATTTTTTCCAAAATCTATCCGTTTGCAAGAGGAAAATTTTCATGCAAGGGAAACTGTCAACCTTACACAATTTTTTTCTACAAATAAGTCAAAAGTGCGTGTACTCAAACACCAAGTCCCAGATCTGGGAGTTAATTTCTCTTTGCGAAAAAAATTCCGAAATTCGTCAAAAATTTCAAAAATCGCACTTTTTAGGCTTTGATATCTCTGGTGGGGCACGAGATAAAAATCTGAAATTTTGGCCTATGATTGTATTGTGTAATAGTGTTATGTACAAAAAATTTCAAGAAGGAGATTTGACTACAAGCTGAGATATGACATGGACAATATATGAAAACAATACTGTCAAACTATTGTAACCTACTATGTAATTTTTCATACCTCCAAAATTTTAAATTAATTATTTATAGTACAAAGTTAAATGTTAATTGCAAATATCTTTTTCAAATGCTTCTGTGTGATTTAAACAATTCAGAATGTACGCTAAGCCAATACACTATTTGTCCAGATGAACAAATCTACTAGAAATGCTATTGCAACAATTTTACTCGAAACACATTTCAGGAAAAGTAAATTATAGACAATGGATTGCAACTGATAGAGTTGACAAGTCTTCAATTATTAAACCTAAAGAATTTCATTCAAGTGAACAAGGGACGACAAGACTTGGGGGGCTTCAAATAAAATTTTCAGAAAGAACAGCCTGATGGACTGACAACAGTAACTGGTCGAATTCATAACATCTCTCGTAAATATTGTTAAGCTCTTTGTTGAGCATACATAGTATTTTGTAAATTAAATGTTTATTATTTAACTGTTTTCAATAAACGATATTTTCTGTGTAAATATTGTAATAAAAGAGACAAATCTCATTTTTCCTAATGCACTCGTAATAGCATTTCTTAACATTTTTTAAATCACCGTATCTCAGATTGTAGTCAAATCTCCTTTTAGAAATTTTTTGTACATAACACAACTACACAATACTATCAAAGTCCATAATTTCAGATTTTTATCTCATGCTCCACCAGAGATATCAAAGCCTAAAAAGTACGATTTTTGAAATTTTCGACGAATTTCGGAATTTTTTTCGGAAATAGAAATTATTTCCCAGATATGGGACTTGGTGTATGAGTACGCACACTTCTGACCTATTTGTAGAAAAAATTGTGCAAGGTTGACAGTCTTGTTGAACAATTACATAATAGGTTTACAATAGTGTGACAGTATTATTTTCACATATTTTCCATTTCATATCTCAGCTTGTAGTCAAATCTCCTTTTTGAAATTTTTTATACATAACGCTACTACACAATACTATTATAGGCCAAAATTTCAGATTTTTATCTTGTGCCCCACCAGAGATATCAAAGCCTAAAAAGTGCGATTTTTGAAATTTTTGACGAATTTCGGAATTTTTTTCGCAAAGAGAAATTAACTCCCAGATCTGGGACTTGGTGTATAAGTACACGTACTTTTGACCTATTTGTAGAAAAAATTGTGTAAGGTTGACAATTTCCCTTGCATGAAAATTTTCCTCTTGCAAACGGATAGATTTTGGAAAAAATCGTACATTTTGTGCAAAAATTTTACCTGTAAAAATTTATTTTTCAAAATTTTTCTATCACTGTATATTTAGCCTATTTTATTCTGAACAAAATGCTGCAAACCCCATTTCAATTGGGAAAATAGAAGACTAGATATTTACAATTTTGTGTATCCTAGTATCTGAGAAAATCGCTGCGCACGATGAAACAAAGATGGCCGCCATGCACAAACAAAAAATAGTAAAATTAAATGAACGGTCATTTTGAACTTTCGTCATGTTAGGGTTGTTGTACAAAAAATTTCAGATTTTTTAAAAATGGTCGAGCGACCAAAAAAATATTTTCTGGACCACTTGAAATGGATTGACCCGTGGGCATTTACATCCCTCTAGAGATGTACACTTGTAAGAAATATTTTCCAAACAGATGTTTTATTTCCCTTCCAATAGGAAAAATTTCAATTTTGACTTCGTCTGTTCTTTAGCGTCAAACTTCTTTATACTCTTGTATTTATCATTATATGAACCAATCATTTAGACTACTCTTTGCCTAGAAACCGTTGGAAGTGACGCAGCCTGCCAAATTGCTTCAAACATTTCAGTTTTTTATCCGCTATCACCCCAAAGGTGGGTCCGATTTTTAATTATATTTCGATTCATTTCTCACCCACAAAAAATTACTTTATATCTTCATAAGTTGGTAGAACGCCAGTTCTTATATCTATAGGATCCCAAAAATGGGATGAGACAGATCTTATGTAGTGCGCCTTAATTGTGATATTTCTGTGTAATATATTCCATGCACACTATTAGTTCAACACAATATTAAAAATTAAAATTTTGTAAACGCTTTCAGATGTATTATTTTTCAATAAAATATAGAAGCTAAAAATTAATTTCCTAATTCTAACCTATCACGAGCAGAGCATTAAACAAACGGTAACAGTATACACAAACGAACAGAAAGCTGAACTTATTAGAGGAATGTCCCTCGAATCGCTTTTAATTCGATTGTTCTAAGATTCTTTGTGTACATTAATGCCCTGTATTTGCCAGTTTAAGTAATAAAAGTCAAATCAGAAGATATTTATTAATTACTTTAATTTTTTACACTTATGTTTGTCATATGATTTTCCGAATTTTCCGCATCAGCGAGAAGAGAAAATTGATAAGACAAAAATCCCTGAGAACACAAAATTTACATAATATTTGCGACTTTGACATTTTTAGATGCCGAAAGGGAAACCGGACGATATTTATTGATTATTCTAAAGTTTTTCCCCTGGATTTGTATTATATTTTTTCAACTTTTCCGTTCCAGTGGAAATAGAAAATCTAAAATAAAAAAAAAAATCAGCAAATATGAAAAATTCATCATTTTCGATAAATTTCCTATATTTAAACTCTAATGTGGAACCGGAAGATATTTTTTGTTTACTTTAGAATTTTGGACTTATGTTTCTTATGTACTCTATTAACTTTTCCGCTCTAGGGCGAAAAAAAAATCGGAAATTAAAAATTTTGCTGAAATGTGAAAATTTACAACATTTTCTACCAAAATTGCATATTTCAACCCAAAAGTGGAACCGGAAGATATTTATTGATTGTTGTGAAATCTTGTGAGTATGTTAGTGATACCACTACACAACTTTTCTACGCTAGGGAGAAAAGAATTTCGAAAAAAAGTTTTTTACGCTCCGCCCTATTGTACATTATAGGAAAAATTACAATTGTAGATACAGAATAGAGAAACTTTTTTTATTTAATTACAATTAATTTTTCAATTATTTATCAGTTACTTCAGTTCGTTATTTCCCAAGATTAAAAAAAAAAAAACGCTATTAAGAACATTTTTAGAATTTTTTTGCCCAATTTTCACCCTTTTTACATTTTGTATTTTTAGCAAATGTTCTTAGAGATCATTTATGTCTTATAAATAACTAACACACCAAATTTCATGTTTTTGACCCATCAGAACCACAAAAATTGCATTTTTAGAACGTATTTTGCTCATAAAACCCCTATGGATTAGTGTCATCGATATAAGATATAGTCTATGTTTGATTCGGGACGAACACCGTCCTTTTGCTACCATTACTTCTGAAATCGGTTCGGTAGTTCTAAAGATTAGCCGCTACAAATAAACGAACTTTAGCTCTTTATGATAAATAAAAGCAATGATTAGGAAAGAGGCCAAACAATTTAGAAATGAAATGGTGTAAATCTGCAGAAATAATTTGAAACCGCAAGGTGTTACCATCAGAGGAACGTGATTCTCTCGTCAAATGTAACCATAGTTGTCACGTACTTATATATCGCCAAATCTAGTGACCAAATGTTTTCTTGATACGTTAAGCCAACTTTGCAAGATTGCTTACAAATCATCTTTTAAGACATTTTTAAAATGATTTTCTGCATTAAGAAATTTTTTAAAATTTCGTTCTTTACTAAGTGTTCTTTACTAAATGTTCTTAGTGTTTATTTATATCTTTTAAGTAATTAACATACCAAACTGTATTTTTCTAGCTCTTCAGTAACACGAAAATTGCATTTTTAGAGCATTTTTTGCTCGTGCACTCTCTATGTATCAGTGACATCGACATAAGATACCGCCTATATTTGATTCTGGCCGAAAACCATAGTTTTGGTGCCATTAATTTTGAAATCGGTTCTGTTGTTTTTAGAGATTACCCTATTCAAATAGACAAACTTTACCTCTTTATAATATAGATATAGATAAATTAATGCAACGATTGCAAAATCAGTCAATGGAACACTGGTAATCTTCGGAGATACTTTGACACCTCAACGGGTTACAATCGGAAGGATTCGGTTCTGTAAGTTATTTATTTTGAAATGTCTTACATTAGTTATGGTAGAATCAAACTATTCTTTGGAAGATCTGTGTCGCAGTACTTATTTTTTATATTTTCTTGTGTCTTTATAAGAAGAAAGTATTGGATTCGGGAAAACTTTTGACGGGTTTACACGTTTTAAGGGTAAGAGAGTCCGAAAAACATGTTTTTACAAAACATTTGCCTATGAATTTGTGAGTCTGTGAGTCTGTGACTTTGTCTGTCTGTATGTGACATGAAATTTGTGGAAGCTCTATCTCAAGACCTAATACACAGAATTAAGAAACATATATGGGGGAGATTGGGACACATGTGAAAATGGGGCATATGACAACATTGCTATTTTTCGCAAGCTATTGTACGTTTTATTATTTCAAAAAATTACCAAAGATAGTAGCACCTATACACATTTGGAAAAAAATTGTTGAAGCTCTTCGACATTTTGTTTGTCCTCAGGAGTCAAAATACTGCTTACTGAACTCAAAAGTAAAATCTCCAACTTGCTAAGAGAATAATTTTATTTATTTATTCATTTTTTAAAATTTTTAATGTTTTAACATATACTATGGATACTAATAAATATTTATGATATTTTTTTTTCTAAAATTGAGAAATGTTAATAATTTGTCATTTTAACTCTGTGGGGCACTATGAAGAGTCTAGTTGGGGCAGATCTGAACACGTCATTAAATTCTCCAGTAATCATTCAGTGATTCTGTTTCTTTTAGTTAACTTCGTGAAAATAATGCCAGCTCCATTATCTATAATTTTATTGAAATAGAAGACATTTCTGTCTTATAAACTTGATTTTGTATAGGAAGTTCTACAAACATATCTGTCAGCAAATACATAAAAAACAACGAACTCGTTTTACGTTCAATTATAATTCAAATAAATTTAATGTTTTCTAAAATGCAATAAATGTTATATATTATTTTATTTAACGGTTTTCAATACTATTTTTATGCATCGTTAATGCAAAAAATATTACGTTTAACAACTTTGCAAACTTTTCTATTTCATTTGTTGCAAACCTGTAGTATTAGTTTACTTCCATTTCTAAAACAACTATGTTATTTGGTGCTTTGAAAATAGAATTATATTTTAAGAAAATATAATTTTTAAACTACTGTGAAATCTTCATTATTGACTCCCCTCCTTTTCTTTTAAAAGCAAAAGAAATTAAATTTGAGGAAGCTTATTACGGAAAACAATTTTTTATCCTTAATTTATGGGCAAATAAGGCAAATATAGGAATGAAAATCTTTCGCCTTTCGGTATATTTCCGACAAACATTATCCAATAATTCCTAAAATCAAACAAAAAGCCCTAAGCAAAATTTAAATTCTATTATTTTCTCAAGTTTACTTCTTTAAGTTTTTATTTTATTGCAACAATATTTTATCAATTATCTAAGCTTCCCCCCACCCCCCCCAAAAAAAAATCTACTTATTTTTATTTTATGATATTTTGCTTAAACATATCACTCAGAAACTAAAAAAATATACATATATTTTTCTTTATGGTGGGTTTTCTTCGTTGGGGTACATATGAACATTTTTTGAATTCATAAAACTATTAAGAAAAGTAAGAAGAACTATAAAGTAATTAAAAAAATTACCATGCGTAAAAAAAGTTCTGTTTACTATATTGAGTAGTTTTACTTATAGAAATTAACAAAGTTATGAGAAAAAGTTATGTTTATGTTAACTGTTCACATGTGCCCTAGTCTCCCTCCTTGTGTGTAAATCGTTCAACAGATGGTGCTACTATGCTGTCTTTTTGCGATTACTGCAATCGTGGTCGGAATCCAGATAGATATTTCACTGTTAGTGAAATGAGTTTGGCCAATCAGAAGTCTGATTTTTTGTGAACTTTTTGCAAACTGTTTTATAAAATATACGCTTTTAATTTCTCAATCTTGTATATATAAGACATACTATGCGGATTCCTGTCGTAAGACCACCGATTTCTAAATTATTCCCCATTCACTGACATACGACTGATGAAGTCTACTATTTAAATTAGATACGATACGTGGAATATATGTATACATTAAATATACTTATTCTTAAATATACGTTTAACTGATACGCGTTATACGTATCCGGATACGTTTAAACGTATATTTTAAGGTATCCGAATAGCAGAAAGACGTATTATACGGGTATACGTATATCGTTTAAACGTATAGCTGCTATACGTATCCCATCGCGAGCACTAGTAGAAACCATCTGACAAAAATCTCGAATATCAATTTGTTTTGAAGCAGACTTTTATCACATTTCTTTTTTTCCTCGGAAATGATTTCCCATGGTATGGCGTTTCAAAATTTCTATACGGCTGAACGAACGGCTGCACTCAGAAAAATGGATAATTGTATTCAAGCATTCGCTGCGAGATGCTGTTTGATTGGTCCACATAATCTTAATCAAAGTCAATGCTTTTCAGAATTATCTACTGGGTGAGCAATTAAGTTTCTGGGATTTTTTCTCTATGAAAAATGAAAAAAAAAAATAAGATAAATACAAAAAATCGTTTATTGAAAGTATCGTCCCTCGTTAGCTACATTTTTTTCTATCTCTCTGATAATATATGAATACCACGACGAAAAAATGAAGTGTCTTTGGACCGAAATCATTTAACCAATCAATTTTGCACTTCTTCAAAATTAGCCAAGTGTGTCCCAGCTAAGTCATGCGCCATCAACCAGAACAAGAAGTAATCGGAAGGAGCCAGGTCTGACAAATATGGCGGGTGCGGTAGCAGATCTTCTTTCAGGGTTTTGGTGGTGTCCTGAAGGATGGAATTCGATAGCATGGAAAGTTGTCGTTTTGCAATATCACTCGTTTGTGTCTCGTGTCCCATTCTGGCCGTTGTTCACGCAATGCATGCTTCAAATTAATCAATTTTTCTCGGTATCGATGCTTTTTCTCAGTCTTTTTCAGTTTCAGCAGCTTGTAAGACACGATTCCTTTCTGATCCCATTAAACGCAAGGCATTGTCTTCTTTCTGAAGCAATTTGGAAATGCCGTTTGATGTTGATGCTTCGCCAGGTAAAAGATAAGATTTTTTAAGTTTGACATTCGCGAAATATATTTATTTCTCATCACCTATAACAATTCGATGCAGAAAAAATTTTGTTTCGTGCCGAAAAAGCAAAATTTCGATAACGGTTCTGCCTCATCTGTCATCTGTTTTTCAGTCAACTCATGCCGCATCCACTTTCCTTCCTTTTGAATTTTTCTGTGACATGTAAGAGTTTGGAAATACTTTGGCGAGTCACATTTAATACTTCACCAAGTTATTCTTGAATTTTTGTTATAATCTTCCAGCAATAACGCTCGGCATCCTCAAATGTCTTGGTTTTTCGGAGGAATCGCCACTTCTAAAACATTTAAACAAATATTAATAGGTAGTTTTCGATTGTGCATGTTCGCCAAAGGCCTCCTTAACAGACGACGTCCTTCAGCTGCATATTTTTACAGATTAAATCAGAAAAACAAAAGTTCCCCCAAATGTTGTTTTTTTGGCACAGAAGTCGTCATCTTCGTTAATAGAAAAAATAACATTGCGCTGTGATATGTATTGATATTGCGACAGTTTATTGTTAACAGATGTCCAAGCTATTAAAAAAACATAACTTCAGATATGAATGGCGTCTACATATGCTGTTAGCGCGATCCATGTGTGAAACTCAGAAACTTGGTTGCGCACCTAGTAGTTGATGTCATTCTGAATTAAGGGCTGTTCTAACAATATTTTCTATGTCGCATCATAAAAATCTGTTACAAACTACACTACTATTTCTTCTTTCTTCTCTATTCAGATGAGTTCCTGGAAGACGAGTCTGACTACCCAGTGTGTCGGAACTTAGGATGCCGAATTTGGGGATATTTATTGTATTACGCTTAAAGCAAAGTAGTCATCGCGAAAAGCAAAAAATCTCTAATAACATCACAGAAAGTCACATTACAATTCATTAAAATATTTTAAAAAAAGGAACTCTCGATGACTTTTAAATCTAATTCCTTTTTACCAATTTTAAAAATCAGTACAGAACGTGAAATAACTCTAGAAATAGCAAATGAAAAACATTTAAAAAATGACAATTAAAAAGACTAATTAATTATAATTTTGATGATAGTTAGTTTGCGCTGATTTCATCTTTTGTTCATTATAGGACTTTCATTAACGACTGTTGTAATTATGATAGTTAACTTCTAAAACATAAAAAGAATCACATTTGATAAAAACTTCGTAACATTGGTTTTAATTAACTATTGGCTATTAGCTATTAATCTATTATATAATTAGTATTGGCAGGATTACTCTATTTCCTAAATCTCAATAAAATTTAGCATCCTTGCGTTGAATAAATGATTTTATTTTTATTCCTAAGAAAAATTTTCTCGAATTCTGAAAAAAAAAAATGTCCAAAAGGTTAAAAAAATGCCTAATTACAGAGAGAATCACTGACAGTGTAAAACTACAAAACATATAAACACACTCGAATTTAGATTCTTGTCGTATTTAGGAATGGTTCACACACGGGACATTTGTGACTAAAAATAACGAGTCTGCTCATTTATAGGAGGGAGGTATTGGTCTGACGCATGATATAGTCAGATATCTCTAGAGGCAGGTGGTGTCTTTTAATATCGTTATCAATTTTGAGCCAAAATCTTTTTTCTTTTTTTATTTGTAATTTGTTCTTTGCATTATTTTTTCTATTTTTATTTGTAAATTCTGTTGCACTGCAAAATATGGCAATTTTTTGGCGTGTATTTGCTTTTATTAAAGTACCAAGTTACTATTAAAATCGTTAAATGATTATAAAATTATTTAATTCCAATACATGGTTTACCTTACAATATGTTATTATTATTTATTCGTCATATGTGTGTGCAACTATGATTAGCTGAACGAGAAAGCAGGTGCGAATTCTATTTGAAATGATACTTGTGTTTATTAATAAAGAAAACAGAAAAATTGTTGACCATTTGTTCAGTGATAAAAAAATTCTGCTTGTCCCTCCCCATCCCCATCAGAGGCAAGTGCTAGAAGGCATTATTACTGTTGAATTCATTATGTAACATAAATGTATTATTAAACACTTATGTTGAATTTTTATATAATTTTTTTTCTTATAAAATAGTGATATTTTATTGATTTTTCAACACTTTAATTAATAAAGTATTCAAATAATAAATGCTTAACCATATATTTATATCACTGGAGAGATAAGAAAAAAAATAAGACATTGATAACGATGTTATTTGAGCAGAGATTGAGTGGTATCGCGGAATGATAATGTGCGATATAGCAAGAAAGGGGTGGGAGTCAAAAAGAAGGAACAAGTTGCTAACGTTAGATGTATAGCACTAAAGTTGCAATGTTTTTCTTTTATTCTCATGTACCACACATTTTAAAATGTGTAACAGTTTTGAAAACATATTTTTTGTTTAAAATCTGACGATTCATCTATGCCAACGTTTTAATATAAAAGGCCTATTTCAATTAATCATTAAAAATTCTACTTATTCCAATCAACAGCGGTTTTATTTTGAATATTTCCACAATCGATATATTATTTTATATTCTTGCTTTCAATATGGCGGGGACAGATTCCTTATTTAAGATATTGAAATCTCAAAAGTCGAAAGTTGAGTTATTTCAAAATATTTTTCTCTTCAAGTTCTCTTCGTCAAAGAATCATAATACTTTCTCGAAAGACACAGAAAAGAAATAAGTTAACAAAAAATTTTAAAATAAAAGAGAAGTATTGTGTATTGATTTTTCTTTTCTATTAAATATCTTCTATTCGAATGTTCGCAGTATGTTTTTAAACTTCTGTTTAATGTAACAAGAGACATTTTATCGTATCATTTTATCAATTTCAATTTAAATAGTATTTAAGAGTATTGGTGTCTAATTTGTGTATGAATTACAGCACATACAGGGTGTTTCAGAAATAATTAACAAATATTTAAGAGGTGATCGTACAAATCTAAAGAAACAAATTTAATCGGTGTATACATGGCCGAAAATAAGACGCTAAGATGCTGCCCTTGGACGATGCAAACGCTGAAGCTCTATTTTTCTTGGAGGCATTGGAAGATGAATGGCATTAATAGCATGAAATTGTGATTTGGAGAAAAAAAGAACGCTTATGCAGAATTAACTTGGTTGACTCATAAAAGCCTCTGTTTTGAGTGCACATTTGTCAATCGTGGTGGGAATTTATCGGAAGATGTTGCCCATCACTAATAGAAAAAAGAGTGATTTCAAATTTATTGATTAAATTGCGAACGAACATAGCTCAGGGGCTCGATGATTTTAAATAGAACAATTTTAACACTTGTTTTTCTCACTGTCTGTTAATATTTTTATGTGTTTTTACCTCATGTAACAACTTGAACTTCGTCATCATTATTTCACCATTTCCATATGTTAAAATGAGACGCAATATTTTAATTTTTTAAACGGTGCAATTTTGATACACTATTCTGAATGTGATGGAAAGTTCTTTATAATCTATGCTTGACGCATGATTTTTTTCTTTCTTGTTAATTGTGCTTCGGGTGTTCAAGCTTAATTATATCTATTAAGCTAGAAGATTACTGTACATTATAAATATATTAATATACAGGTTCATAGAAGCAACCGTATGCATATGGGTGATTCTCAAAATAGGGGACAATTTCAAAAGTGAAATCTTAAAAAAATTACTGTTAGCAAAATTTCTGAAAAAAATAGGTGTTGTTAATAAAAGTATTAGGTATACTTTACATGTAGTCAGCAGAGCTAAATATTTAAAAATTAACTTAGAAAAATAATTAGTATTTTTTGTGCCATGCTAATGACAAAACAAATTGCATGGAATAAATATATTAAGAAATTTTTATTTTCTTCCTGTTTAAATATTGTTTTCTATATTTATTAGCCTTCCTTTTCAGCAAATGGTTTCCATTTTTACATATATACATATAAGGAGAATAAAAACATTACCAAAGAGCAAACTTTGTTTACATGAGCAACATTCTGACACTAACAATGTAAAAAGCTGTCTTAGTGATTTTCTGACAGATTTAATGCATATTTTAGGGATAATAAATGTAATACCTAAATTTATATGTAAAATTAAACTTTATAAAAGATACAATATAAGCAATGGTTACATTTATGCACATAGGAGTCTTCAGCATGGACAGAAAAACCATGCTAATGACACTGATATTTGTCCATGCTAATGACAAATTTTAATTTAAATAAGATTATGAGCCATAATATAATCATAATGCAATAGTCTTTTCTGGGGCTTTATAAAACACAAAAGTCCTATGCAAATAAGTAAAATAAAAATTTTAATTATAAAATAAACATGAAAATTATTATCCATTCTAATGACATACAATTGATGTAAACACCCAAATATTCAACTTCTATTCTTAAAATACAATACATGCTTCAATTTTCAGGCTGGGATAAAATGGCTACTTGTTGCCATGGAGAAACTTTACATTTTCAAACTATTGTCATATGTGAAAATGAAATTTTGATTAATAACCAGCTGTTATAGTATGACCTTGTTTTGAAAAAAGAATATGGAGGACAAACTTTAATTCTTTTTTTATATATTATAATTTTATTTTTAAAAAGAAATTTATTGGATCAATCCTCTCCTTGATTAATTTAAAGAAAGAATAACATTTGTTTTATTTTATAAACATGATATTAACTCTTGAAAAAGCTAGTATATACAAGGCACAGCTGCTGTGGACATCCATGCTAATGACATTTTGAAGATTTATTCTGTTATTTTAAGGTGTTTTTAACTAAAAAGTGAGTAATTCTTGAGTGCAAATAATGAATAATATTAAGACAAACATATCTAAATATAAAAACATGACAAAAAACCTGTCAATTTTTTTTGTATGCCGAAAGACATAAATTGTCCCCTATTTAGAGAATCAGCCATCTATGCCTACGAATAAGAATTTCTAGTAATATGATTTAAGTAGTTTTAAGTATATTTTTATTCTGATTTAATATTTAGTCTAATACGCAACGTATATAGAAAGATGTTTATAATATGTATAGCTGTGTAACTGAATTCATGAATACTTCCGTCTATTAGTAGAAATTACTGTCAGTAAATTTCAAACTATTATGCATTTTATTCCTAAACTAAATTTTCACATATTGTGTTGAATATTTACATATAATATAAACATTTGCACAAAATAATTGGATTAATTTTCTGGCTTGTAAGTGACTGCTGGAATCCGATTTTTGTTAAGCGTTTTCTAAAATATTAACTGAATTATCTTCTTTACTTTATTAAACAGTTTTCTCAAAAAACTCTGGAAGTTTCAGAACGTGTTTTGTAAACCAAGAAAAATATATGGTTCTCACATCTATAATCTAAATTCTGACTTGAAAAAAATAGTTTCATGTCATACTTATAAATTATAATTCCCTTTGCTAGAGAATCCTAGAGTCTCCTGCTAGAATTCGAAAGCGTTTTTAGATATTCTAATGGTCAAAATTATTTAAAATTCTCTGAAAATAGATGCGAAAATAAGTGGTTAGTTTTAGAACTATCATTCTACTTCATGAAACCATTTCAGAAATCAATCGATGATTTCTCGCTACTGAAAGATTCATTATCGTTTCCTCACCCAGAAAAGAAGAAACTAGAGACTCAAGAACATTTCATCTACTTAGCTCAGTTGTTTGCCCTATTCGCATGTATCGGAAATCTATATTCCTAGTTTAGTTATTCAGAATATGACCACCTATACATTCAAGGGAAAGACGATATTTTTTTTCTCAGTTATGTACATGGATGTCTACGAATAGGAATTTCTGGCAAAGTGAACTATGTTTGACCCATAGTCTTCCTTTTTAATTTTAAAAGAACAAAACACATCTTTAAAAATAAACCTCATCAACGGTGTATAAAACATTAAACATTTTTCTCTATTTTTTTTAACTATTATTAAATGCTGACATTAAAAGAACTTGTAACAGTATAAGTGAATCTACTAAAAAACACTTTTCAAAAGTAAAAAAAAAACAAGTTGAATGTAGATTCTGCCATTGCAGAATTCAATTTTGCCTCTGATTAGAAAAAAAATGAAAAAAAAATCGATAGGGTCTTTTAGAAAAGTGACTCCGTTTAGAATGCAATGAACAAACTTCATTTTTCTTGTGTTTATCAATACAGAATACAACAGCAAACAGAACGGAGTGAAATACCCAATTGATTAGCAATTTCTCTCTGAGTCATTGGAATTGCGGAATAGTAAAGATATACAATTTGACGTGCTACTTCTTCATTGAGTAGATTCATTTAAAACGGATTTTTTCTTTAGTTTAAATGCTTTTTAATATACGCTGAGAAAAAGGCAATGCATTTTAACAATAAAACGAGTGGAATACCATCGAATTCGACGAATGAAATATTTAAAAGGCCCGGTCGATTTGGTTTTTAAAAAAGCAAAAGTAATGATATTATTGAATAAATATATAATAAACATATTTCTAAACTTAATGTCATGTTTGCCAGTTACAGTTTTGCATGCAAATATTCGCACATCTTCAGTTAAAATTGTAATATGAGTGTCGGCGAAATCCAGAAATTTTATTTTATATGCACTCAAAGAAAAATAGTTTTATTTAAAAAAAACTAATTTCATTTTTACTATGACATTATTTTCACTAACTGAAGTCATCTGAAAGTAAAATCTCGATCTTAGTGTCCATAATGAAAAGAAATATTGAAATATAATATCGTTATGGGCAAAAATGCGATGTTTTAAATAGTGACGTTATTTTCTCTTCAAACGTTTTTTTTAAAAGTTACTGTTATTAGTAATATGAAAAAGGCATCCGTAATAATATTGCAATTCCCATTTATCTGGTTGCTGAATGACATCATTTCCCCATTTGAAAGTTTTCTTTAGACGTGAATTTTTATCATAAATTATTTTCTGTTATTTAATTTACATTATTATTATTATTTATCTGTAAATATATTTTTTTTAACTCAATTAATGCAGAATTATACGCAATCATTTTATTATGGTTAAATTTTACGAAAAAAATTGAGTTTTTTCTTTCAAATGCAAGGACATGTTCACTGATGAAATAAAGTTTCTGACTCGTGAAAAGTGATAATGGAAAATAAATTTTTATTATCGAGAGAAAAGCTAAACTGAGTTGCCACCATATTTAAGAAATATCATAAAAAGCATTTAAAATTTACAAAATATATAACAATGGAAATAAATTAAAAAATAGATAAAATGGGAACAACTACAAATAAATAGCTTTCATTAAAAAAAATAATTATCAAAATCGGTTGAGTAGAAAATTCAGGGCTGACGACACGACATTTTTAGCTTGTCTGAAAAAATAACATTGGAGGCTTAAAAAAAAGGATGGAAGTTGTATTTAATAAATGGTCTGATATAAAATTTCCAAGCTTATATAATGGTATTTATTTAACATTTTCCGTTAAAAAAATTGCTATTTGAAAGTCAATGCCCTTGCATATGTTGATATAAATGTTTTTCTCTTGTACTAAATACATTGTAACGTGTTTTAAAAATTCAAATATTTTAAAATTATACATGATGAGCTTGGCGGCCATCGCTCCATATTTTACACAAATTTCTATGTACCCAAATGTGTAGTTAAAATTTAAACCTCAAAATTGTTACTTAAGCAGACATTTCCGTACTTAAATATTGGTGTTGAAATTTAAAAATTTTGTTTAGTTGTAGGTAATCTATAAATAGATCGCTAGCTGGTAACGAGTTAAATAGTAATTAACGAGTGAAATAGTCCATAGTTAAAATCACAAGTTCTAAATTGTACTTAATGCAAACATATTACGCTTTTCTTTACAATCTTGGATGCTTAGAAATTCATAAAAATTAGCAAATTGAAATGATCGAGTGTTGTTAATACTCAAGACATCAAAGGTTTAAATAAAGATTTCAAATTCCTATATCACAAAAATAACAATGTTTAATATCCAATGAATTACTAAAGGAATTATAAATAGTAAATATAATTGAAAAATTCCCTGTCGGCATTTATAAATTTGCAGTTAACAAGCTGTCATTTTATCAAATAATATAATACTATTGATTAAAAAAATATTTCTTTCAATTCATTAAGTATGTACTGAACAAAAAAATGCATTCGTCTATTGGGACTTACGGCAATAATGAACGAAATGCTATTTTCTAAAAAAATAAGACTTGTTTTTCATTTCCCATTAGTTATGTTGTTAAAAATGGGCGATTTCTTATTAGCATTCTTTCATGTCAGTTTTCGTTTATTTTATCCTCTAGAGTTTATTTTATTGATATTAACCTTCAACTATAAATTTTCTCTGTAAACTTAAGTTAAAACTTTTATGAGGTTGAAAAACTTAGGGGTAACTGGGGCACATTGATACATGGGGCACATTGATACATCCCCTCTACTGCTCTCAGGGTCATTAAAGGAGATTTCACAACAGCTCCAAAAGGTGATGCTAGTGCACTCAACTACATGCAGAAAGTCTTGGAATGATTCAGTAGTTTAATGAAATGGGAACGGGGGATTTATTGTTTTTGTAGGTCAAAAGTAAATTTGAGTTGTACAATTCAAATGGTATTGTACAACTGTTCCAGTATTTTCAACAGAAAGGAATACTCTCCCTGGCAAGTACAGCTACTCTTTATCAGTTCCTTATTCTTTATTGTTAGATAAATTGTGATGTGTTAGATAATTTTGTCAAAATATATTTGAGACTCATTTTATTCAAAATGGCTGTATGGGGCACACTGATACAGTCTATGTTGGGGGCAAATTGATACAACTTAATTCCTTTTCTAGTTCATTTTTTCAATACCTTTTATTATTTTTTACCCTACACTATTTAATCCAACAATTTTTCATTACAAAATTCTAATATTAATTTTTATTGAAACGAAATAGCTCTAATTTCTTTATATTAGAACATTTTATAGTATTTTTGAAAACAGAAGTTATACGAACTTACCCAACATCTCGTGCTAGTAGAACTAACAAAATAAAAGGACGGCAGCCTGGAAAATCTCAAATTTATATCGATTCTCCAGAGAAAAAAGTATTTTCGACATGAGAAATGTTAAGTAAGAGAAACAAGCTGCAGAACAGCACTGGATAATTATCTTATAAACAGAATTTTTAATATAATTATCCTTTATTTTATGTTTACAAACCGATTTATAAACAGAAAATCTGGTAATTTTTTTCATTTTTCCTAAGAAAGAAGATAATGCCGGGGTTGAAGTAGGTATGATAAAGTTATCACAGCCAACAATGAAAGAAAGAACAGACAGAACATAAGGTCATTTTAACCGACTTTCAAAAAGGAGAGGAGGTTATCAATTCGACGCGTATGTATTTTTTTAATGTATGTTCACCGATTACTCCGAAACTATCCAACCAATCAACTTGATTTTGGTGTTAAATGAGAGAGCTTGCTCTCGAATTGGTACCACTTCCGTTTCATAGAAATATGTTCAGTACTTTTTTAGTAATTAGGCAAAAACTAATAAAATTAGTGATTTCTCGCAAATCAGTAGTAATATGGATGGCGAATAAATTTACCGATGCCAGGATGGCCGAGCGGTCTAAGGCGCTTGATTTAAGATTTGGTTTTCGAAAGGCAACGTGGGTTCGTACCCCACTGCTGACGTAAGTGTATACAATAATCTTTTCCGTATTATAATTTTTAAATATATATTTAACAAGTTAAATACTAATTATGCTATTAGGAATATTTTGTATTTAACCGTTACCACAGAGTATCAGAGATTTTTATTAATTCAATACTTTATCAGTGAAAGAGTACTCAAAAAGAGAATAGACTTGCGAAAAGTAACATGGCATTGAATAAGTCCTCTGAAGAGAATGAAGTACGGGCAGCCGAGCGGTCTAAGGCACCAGATTTAATCTCTGGTTTTTAAAGAGAGGGTCGGTTCGAACCTCACTCCTGACATATATGTATAGTATATAAAAAATTTTCCGCATTGCATTTTTTTTAAGTGACTTCAAAAAAGGAGAGGATGTTATCAATTCGGCGCGAATGTATTTTTTTTTTATGTACGTTTACCGATTACTCCGAAACTATCAAACCGATTAATTTGTTTTTTGTGTTAAATGAAAGAGGCTACACTTCCATTGGTATTTCTTCCATTTCATTGAAATTGGTTCAGTACTTTTTTACTAATTAAGTAAAAACTAATAAAATTAGTGATTTCTTGCAAACTAAAGGTAACATGGACGATGACTAAGCTCGCCGAATGGAGTGCTGCCAGATGGGTGAGCGGTGTAAGATGGCAGATTTGATTTCTGGTTCTTGAAAGAGATCGTGGGTTCGAACCCCACTCCTGACATACGTGTATGGTTTACAGTGATTTTTCCCGTATTATAATTTTTATTAACTGACATAAAAAAAATCGTTAACTTTTAACTTAAAAGAGAAAAATAAACTTTTCTACCAAAAATTGAACCGACTTCAAAAGCTACTGCAAAGTGAAAAATAATTTTTTTACAGAATAGTATTAAGAAATTAAATTAAGAGCGTAGTATTTATCATGCGTATTATTATATTTATGTAGATTAATTTGATTTTTTGAAGTCGGAGCCTGCCAAGCCAAGTTCAAAATTAAAATTAATTATCCAATGCAAATCGTAAAAGAATAAAGTTAAAATTTTAACTAAATATTAAATCGTAAAAAAATACTCGTAGATACTTTGATGCGTGTCTATTGGAAAATTACATGTAACTTGGCTTGGCTGGCACCGACTTCAAAAAATCAATCTACATAAATATAATAATACGCATGATAAATACTACGCTCTTAATTTAATTTCTTAATACTATTCTGAAAAAAAATTATTTTTCACTTTGCAGAAGCTTTTGAAGTCGGTTCAATTTTTGGTAGAAAAGTTTATACATTTTATTTTGATTGCTAGAATCTTGTTATAAATAAATTGTGGGTGATTTGAAATTCTATAAATAAATATAAAATGGCTTGCTAATTATTTTTCTATGAGAAATATGCATTGGTGTTATTTTGTCTCCTTTTCCCCAGACGTATCAAAGTGCCCCATGAGGTGTATCAATTTAGACCGGGGATGGGCCACATTGGTACAAATGACTTTTTTTGATATTTTAAAAATTATATGCGAAGATAATATGTAAAACAACGATTGTACATTTTTATATCACACTAAACAAGTTTTGCTGACACCACATGGAAAAATAACTTGAAATTTCTGCTTTCTGGACACCAAGGAAACTCTTAGAAAAAATCTGTATCAATGTGCCCCAGTTCCCCCTACATATTAAATACGTTGATTGATTATATTGTAGCGTATAATGGGTTCTTTTGATCTTATGGTTAGACAACTTCAAACTCTTGCTTATAGAAAAGTAGAAAATAATTTATTTACAGACCTTCAGAACAACACAGTCTTCGAAACTCACAAATATTACAAGATATTCCAAAATAACTGTTTAAATCTATCGAACAAGTACAAATATAGGTCGCAGAGACTCTTTATACAATGTCTCAACACTATATCACATTCAAAACAACGTAGATAAAACTCAATACATCAAGCAAACTTGCTTAAACCTAGAAGTTCACTCTATGACTGACTGGTAAATAATAATAACAGCTCGCATCGCTTCTCTTCTTATATAGGTTCGGAGCATGTGCTATAAATTTCTAGAACCTACTCGAAAAAATCCACGGAACAACAAACAATGTATCAGTATATCTAAGGGGGGTTACCAGAGAGGAAAGGGTTACCATCGCCAACAATCGCCAAGTTTGTCGCCAACTTGGCGATATATCGCCAAATTTGGCGACCAAAATTAGTCGCCAAAAGTGACGCCAACTTGGCGATATCTTCATTATTTCGCCAATCTGCCGTAGACATACACTGAAAATAATGGACAAGTTTGCTTGATAACAGAGACAATGTAACAAAAACTAATATAAGTAAAGGAATGGAGCTTAATAAGATTATTTACATTATTTTACAGTACAAACACTAACTATTTACAAAATTCGTAACACTACCCCCTCCTCAAAGACTGCACGTCCCGGGCAGTGCAATCCTTGAGTTAGAGGAGAACACTTAAAATAAATAAACAAATAAATAAATAAATAAATAATAACAATAATAATAAAATTTACATAAATAAGAACTAATTACTATTTACATATTTACAAAAAGTGACTTTCATGACCATGGTCTAAAATTCTAGTTTTGAATTTCTAATCACTTTGGCCAAAATAAGGGGCTAGCCGGTTATAGTGTACGACCTTGGGTTTGGCGTGTGGCGATTTTCGTATGCGTACGACGACGTCATTCAGCCTGTTGACGACTATGTAAGGACCGTCCCAGTTTCTTTGTAATTTTGGCGACAGTCCCTTACGACGGATCGGATTCCACAACCAAACTTTGTCACCTTCGTTGAACTCATGTCCTGTTGCCTTTGTGTCGTACCGTGTCTTCATCTTTTCCGTTGCCAGTCCGATTCGGTTCCTCGCTAGACGATGAATCTCCTCAATCCGAGCCTGGAGTTTATCGACATATTCCTCAGGCGATGAAGGAGCATCAGGAGGACGGCCAAACAAAAGATCAGCAGGCAGACGAAGATCACGACCAAAGAGCATTTGAGAAGGGGAGTAACTAGTGGCGTCATGAGTGGCACTCCTGTAGGCAAGCAGGAAAAGAGGCAATTTCTTGTCCCAGTCCTGTTGGTCTCTAGACACCAAGAGAGAGAGGCTATTTAGGATGGTACGATTGAAACGCTCCACCATGCCGTCCGATTGAGGATGTAGGGGTGTAGTTCGAGTTTTGTCCATGCCGAGTAGTCCACACATTTCCTTAAACACAGTCGAATCGAAGTTTCTTCCTTGATCGGAATGGATTTGAAGAGGAACTCCATATCTGGAAACCCAGTGTTGAACTAGTATGTCTGCTACTGTTACCGCCTCTTGATTAGGAATGGCGTAGGCTTCAGGCCACTTAGTGAAGTAGTCCATGACAACGAGGATGTACTTATTGCCATCAGATGTTCTAGGAAGAGGACCCAGGATGTCTAGTGCAATTCGTTCGAAAGGAGCTCCTACATTATAACGCTGCAGTCGCCCACGGGTGCGCCTCTTTGGACCTTTACGTGCTACACAGGTGTCACAAGTTCGACACCACTTCTCTACATCACTGTGGACATTATTCCAGTAGAAACGCTCTCGAACCTTTTGCAGGGTCTTCATTACACCAAAATGACCTCCTGTGGGACTACCATGCAGTTCTTGAAGGACTATAGAAATTCTCGACTTAGGGAGTAGTAGTTGCCATCTACATGTCTTTCCATCGTCAGACTCCCATTTTCGGTACAAGATGCCGTTCTTCAAATGTAAGGAATCCCAGAGAGCCCAATAACGTTTAGTCGTAGGATGGTAATGGGCCATGTCTTGCCAGCTGGGCTTCCTGTTGGACTCCTCTTTCAGCTCTAGAATTGGCTTAATTCCAGGATCAGCAAGTTGATCTTTACGCAGGCTCTCGTCACTCCACGGATCTTGCGATGATGTAGACCCAGTTGTAACTTGTCTTACTATAGGACCTTTGACATTAAATTTCTTCTCAGCCCGGTCGCAGTATCTACAATTCTCTGAGCAGGGTCTTCTTGAGAGAGCATCTGCATTTCCATGTGATGAGCCTTTTCGATGGCGTATCTCCATATCGTACTCTTGAAGCTTTTGTATCCACCTGGCTATCTGGCCTTCAGGGTTCTTAAAATTCAATAGCCAAGTTAGAGAAGCATGATCAGTTCGGTTCAGGAACTTTCGACCGTAAAGATAGTGATGAAAGTGGTCTATGGCTTTCACTGCAGCAAGAAGCTCTTTTCTTGTTACGCAGTAGTTTCGCTCGGCCTTTGACAAGCACTTGCTGAAATAGGCGATAACACGCTCCTGGCCGTCGATTTCCTGGGACAGTACAGCGCCAATGCTTTCGTTGCTTGCATCCGTATCAAGTATAAACTGTTTATCGATTTGAGGATACGACAGAATTGGAGTGGATGTCAAGGCCTCCTTAAGCTTTTCGAAAGCAGCGTCACATTCCTGTGTCCACATAAATTTTTGATTGGCTTCTGTTAATTTATGAAGTGGTCTTGCAATCATCGAGAAGCCTTTGACGAATTTTCTGTAATAGGTGCATAATCCTAGAAAACTTCGAAGCTGGTGAACATCTGCTGGACGACTCCAATTTTTCACGGCCGATATCTTCTCCGGATCAGTCCTAACTCCTTCCGCCGAAATGATGTGTCCAAGGTAGGCGACTTCATTGCGAAACAAACTGCACTTCGAAGGGCTTAACTTCAAATTAGCTTCCTTTAATTTTTGTAGCACCTGCCTGAGGTTGTTCAGATGTTCATCAAAAGATTTTCCTATGATTATGATGTCATCTAAATAAACAAGACATGCTTCATACGACAGCCCCCGGAGAACCGTTTCCATAAGCCGTTCGAAAGTTGCAGGTGCGTTACATAGACCAAAAGGCATTACCTTGAATTGCCATAATCCTTGTCCCGTTGTGAAGCCAGTCTTCTCGCGGTCGTCGGGATGGATCTCTACCTGCCAGTAACCACTCTTCAGATCCACAGTCGAGAACCAAGTGTTGCCCGCAAGTGTGTCGAGAGTGTCGTCGATCCTTGGTAGAGGGTAACTATCCTTTTTAGTGACGTCATTCAGTCGGCGGTAGTCTACACAAAATCTTGTTGAACCATCCTTCTTTCTTACTAATACAATGGGAGACGCCCATGGACTTGTCGATGGTTCGATGACGTCATTTTCTTCCATATCTTTAATTAAATTCTGCACCTCTTCTTGCTTGGCAAAAGGTAATCGTCTAGGGTGCTGTTTAATAGGAGAGTGATCTCCCGTGTCAATTCGGTGTTGTGCCATTTTAGTTCGTCCAAAGTCTTCAGATGTTTGGGAAAATAAACTTTGGAATTCTCTAATTAAACTTTCAGCAGCATCTCTCTGGTTTGGATCTAAGTCCGTATTTTGTAACAAATCCTTGACTAACTTATCTGAAGATTTCTGAGAGTGATTGGAATTTTGACTTACGCACGTCACAGGAGCACATGATGCTATCACCTCTCCTTTCTTGATAGTCCTCGTCTTATCACTGATGTTAGCAATTCTGACTGGAATGGTCTTTTTCGAGAGGTCTACTACAGAAGAAGCCACCAATACTCCTGCTTGTGTACTATTGTCTACTGGATAATCTATATGGCCAAATCGGTAATTAGTTTCATTTTTTATTTCAGCTGGAACTAAAAATTCTGTTCTTGGATCTAGATTAATGTCTTCTTTGGCTATTACTATTTGTTTACATTCAATTTCGTTATTTAATCCAAAAAGACTTATTTCTTCAAATTTTGAGATCATTTTGTTATTTTTGAAATCAAGTCTGAAGTCAAACATCTTCAGAAAATCTAGTCCGATTAAGCAAGGATCTGTTATGTCAGCCACATATGCCGTATGGTAATATTTCGTTCCTCCAAAGTTGATAGTTAAATTGACCTTTCCATATATGCCAATCTTGTCGCCCGTCACAGTTTGCAGGGTAACGCATGGTGGAGTCCAGATGAGTTTACATTTCAATTTTCGAGCCAAATCTTCTCTTATTATTGTCACATTGGCTCCTGTATCGACAATCATACGGCACTGAATTCCGTTAATAAAGCCTATCACATATAATTCGTTATCACCGCCGCTCATTTTTGATATCTGGAGGATCTTCAGGTGGGGCTTTTCATTCTCTGGCAACCTCCGCCCCGCGAGATGGCCAAAATTTAGTTTCCCTGCTGACTGTTTGAATTTATCTCACGTTCGTGGATTTTGGGGCAATTTCTTCGGAGATGTCCTGTATCACCGCATCCCCAGCACGTGAGATTCTGTCTTCTTGAGCTTGTTCTTCCGTATTTCAAAGCTTCAAGCTCTTGATTTATTTTCCTAATTTCTTTCAAGATGTCGATTTCATTGTCTGAGCTTTTCTTCACCGTTGCCCCTCGGACTGAATGACGATCTCTTCGGCTGGCTTGTGTAGCTGCTTCCAACTTTAAGGCATATAGTAGTGCAGCCTTTAAATCCTGTACATCTGCCATTCGTACCGCTCTTTGCACTTCTGGATCTTTTATTCCGTCTACAAAATATTGCAGTGAGAGCATTTCCCGTACATTTGTTGGACAGTCACTGAATGCTAAATTTGCAAGTCGTTCAATTTCCGAGGCAAACTCTTGAAGGGTTTCACTCGATTTTTGATGGCGGCTCTTCATTTGTATTCTCGTATAATCCTTGAAGAATTTTTCGCCGAATCTCATTTCAAGTGCACAACTTAAAGTCTCAAAATTGAGTTGCGTCATATCGGGCAATGTTTGCAGCACGTCGGCGGCTTCTCCTCTTAAAGATGCTGCCAGTTGACAAGCTTTCACCTCGTCACTCCATTTGTTCGCTTCGGCTACAATGGTGAATTGGGTCTTGTAAACTTGCCAGGAACTCTTTCCTTCATATGTCGACAGCTTGATGTGCACGGGAGAAGCAGGCGGATTCCTAAATTCTTCATAATTACCACTGGACGCTGAAAGCTTCTTCTCGAGATCTTGTACTCTTTTATTTAGCTTTTCATCTATTTCAACTATTTTTCCTTCCATTTTCTCTTCAACATTTTTAACATCATTCTGAATTTTCTCTTCTACTTCCTCTATTTTCCTTTCCATTTTCTCTTCTACATTACTAACTTCTTTCTGAATTTTCTCTTCTACTTCCTCTATTCGTCTCTCTACCGACGAGAACTTTTCTTCTAAAGTTTTCTTCATTTCTTCTTGGCCTATATTAATCTTTTCGGTCACTTCTTCTTGGCATTTGTCAATTTTGTTTGTCAACTGTTCCATTCTTTCTTCGTTTTTATTCATTTTATCCGCCAACTCTTCTTGGCCTTTATCAATTTTATTGGTCAGCTCTGTTCTTAATCCGTTAATAGCTTCTAACAGTTCTTTTAGTTGTACGTCCATTGTTCGTGTTTTCGCCATAAGATCCCACTTCTGACACCAAAAATTGTAGCGTATAATGGGTTCTTTTGATCTTATGGTTAGACAACTTCAAACTCTTGCTTATAGAAAAGTAGAAAATAATTTATTTACAGACCTTCAGAACAACAGAGTCTTCGAAACTCACAAATATTACAAGATATTCCAAAATAACTGTTTAAATCTATCGAACAAGTACAAATATAGGTCGCAGAGACTCTTTATACAATGTCTCAACACTATATAACATTCAAAACAACGTAGATAAAACTCAATACATCAAGCAAACTTGCTTAAACCTAGAAGTTCACTCTATGACTGACTGGTAAATAATAATAACAGCTCGCATCGCTTCTCTTCTTATATAGGTTCGGAGCATGTGCTAGAAATTTCTAGAACCTACTCGAAAAAATCCACGGAACAACAAACAATGTATCAGTATATCTAAGGGGGGTTACCAGAGAGGAAAGGGTTACCATCGCCAACAATCGCCAAGTTTGTCGCCAACTTGGCGATATATCGCCAAATTTGGCGACCAAAATTAGTCGCCAAAAGTGACGCCAACTTGGCGATATCTTCATTATTTCGCCAATCTGCCGTAGACATACACTGAAAATAATGGACAAGTTTGCTTGATAACAGAGACAATGTAACAAAAACTAATATAAGTAAAGGAATGGAGCTTAATAAGATTATTTACATTATTTTACAGTACAAACACTAACTATTTACAAAATTCGTAACAATATATTAATAAGATTGGCTCATTCCGTATTATATGAGGCAATCAACTGTGCCTGATATATCACGGATTTTAATGAATAACATTTAAAATGTGCAAGTTTAAAATTTCTCCACAAAAATATTTTGATAGTTCCAGACATTTAAAAAACAGAAAATGGCATCAAAGTAATCGTTCAAAGTTGGAAGCATGAAGCTCCGTACCTGAAAGTTATTTAAAATAAATTAATACTTTTAAATATTGTAATCTTTGGGAAATTACTTATATATTTTTTAGTAATAATAATTTTGGAACACCATCGTTAACTATAAATTAGCTATAAATTTTGAAAATTTTATAATTTCGAGAATATAAATGCTGAGAAAGTCAAATAATCGTAAAAATGATCTGAAATTGATGCTATAGTATTACATATGAAAATCATATAGTTCAATCTTTAAAGTTGCAATTTATTTACCTTATCTTTAAGGGGATAATGGACTTTTCTTTGAGTCGCAAAAAAGGTCTATTTCTATGGTATAATAGTACCAAAATATTTTTTTTTCTTTTTAAAATAGCATTTGCGGAGGTTTTAAGAAGTATATAATAAAGGTAAGTGTATATATATGCTTTAAATCTGTTTTTCTCAAAACAAACTTTTCAGCGTTTTTAGATTTTTGAAATGTCCCTTCCCGTAAGGCATGGTGACTTCACTGCGACATCCTTGTGAAGTCACGCTGTGGCTTTGTGACCATCAATCGTCGATGTGACGTCACGTGACGTTGATGTGAAGTCAAAGTGACTAAAATTGAAGTTATTATGGCCGCTATAGAGCTTGTTTTTGACGTCACATTGTGATCACTTTGTGCAGTCACGGTGTGACACATTTGTGAAAAATGTGTCATTTGTGACTACTTTGACATTAACATCGTGACGAAACTGTGACAAAAGTTTTTTTTTTAATTAAATAACATGTTTTGAAGAATTTTTGTAATTTTCTAAAGATTTTTAAGAAAGACACATCTCAGTCACAATGTGACGTCACTGAGTGGTGGCATTTTGGTCACAGATGTGATGTGACCACAGTGACACACAGTGGTATTCTTGTGACGTCACTGTGAAGTGCATGCTATGAGGATTGCGACGTAATTTTTGGTCAATATTTATAAAATTGATAAGGAAATATTCTGATATTGTTTAGAAAGAAATTGTGTAAGCTGTTTAAAATTCGTCTTCATTAACATAGTGAAATTTGATTTTTTACTTATTAAAAGGCAAAATATTGATGAAAATCGATATGTAATTTAGAAAAAAATCTGTAAAATATTATATATTCAAGAGATTTAAACAATCTTACACAAATTTCTTTAGAATAGAGTTTTAAGTAATAAAAATACAAAAGGGCAAGAAAATATCTCAAAAATTAAAACACGAGGAGCATTTTAAAATTTCGTTTAAAAATTTAAAATAAAAAAATAATTAAAAATTTTAATAAGATTGGGATTTTTTTTGAAGGTGTTTTATATGGTTTTGGTGAAATGTACAAATGCAATAAAATTCATATTGCTATAGTGGAAAAAAATTAACGTCCACTGTCCCTTTAAAATAGTTTAGAATATTTTTAAAAAATCAAAAATCACGATTTTACCTGTTCTGTAGGTGCAAGAAATGAAATGAGAGAAATTTTAGATATTAACAATGTTGCATAGTCATAAATACCGATAAGTCTAAGATGTGATTAAAAATAAAAAATAAATAAATAATCAATATTGTTTTTCAATATTGCTCTCCTAACATAACAGAATTCTGTGCAAAATAAGTAATATTTGTTGCAGTCTCTGGGAATATGCATATTAACATAGAAAGTCGTTAGTACATTTTTTTCATCTCATAACTTAAAGTAATTAGCGTTTTGTAAATAATCAAGATACTCTTAAAAATTCGAAGAAAGAAATATTTTGGTTTTCAATTGAACAATTAGGTGCAAATGATCAATGTAAGTTGTAATAAATATGTGAACATTTTTTGTTCGTGTTTAAACATCTTCATTTGCAATATTTATCTCTATAAAATCATTTTGAAATAAACATTTAAATTGCATTAAGCGTTCTGCATTTTGAGATTGCGTTAATATGCTCGTGTTTAATTTCAAACATTACTTGCGCTCGTGATTAAATATTCAGCATGCGCTACGACAATAGAAAAGCAATAAAAGGAAAAAGTGTTTCCATGTTTAAATATCAGTTTCTTTTTCAAGCATATGCATTATAATTAATTTCCATCAAAACATAATGTTAGGATTATAACATGTAATATCACCAATTAAAGTACTGAACAAGTTGAAGATTGCACGACATACTTGGCAAATCAGGTGAGTTTGTATTATAACGATATTTTATAAACATTCAGAACTTGATGGGGCGCTGTAGCACTCTCATCCAGAAAAGACTAAATACAAAATTTATTATGTGTATATATACAAATAACACAAAACAAAAGTAATGCGACTCCATATTAAACAGGACGTCATGCCATTTGTTACCTAGAGGCATGACCGATTATGGATTTCATTAAATTAATTAGTACATATGATATGATGTAATTGAATGAAGAAAACTTTAATTGATTTGTTTTTTAGGTTTTGACTCGGATTTTATAAAACATGAAAAGACTAAACAAAACTCATCATCGATTTAATGTATTAAATTTCAAATCCTTCGGCTGTGTCGTTATATGCGTCACAAGGCTGAAAAGTGCAGAAACAGAACTGAATTCTATTTAATACATATTTCAAAGTTATTTCGTAGCTTTACATTTTAATTTAAAAACTCCAAACAAACAAACAAACAACAAAAAAATAACGTACAATAAGAGAAAATCAGATCCGGTTTCAGGCACTTTTATTTGGGAGGAACTTTTGTGAGGGGGGAGTTGTACATTTTGACCATTGAAAACACAAAAACCTCACATTTTTCGGAGGGTTTGGACATTTTATTGCTCCAGGGAGGGGTGCGCCCCCGAACCACTCCCTGGAGTTAATGCAATTATATTTTGGTTGTTTATAGTTTAACACTTGAGTTATTTGCAATTATATTTTGGCAATAGGAATCTGAGAAACGGATATAGAAATTACGCATCAACACCGTTAAAAATCTTGTCCTAGTTTGAACCTAATTTCGATGCTCAATAGCTGCCACCATAGGATGATGAAATATCGTACCAACATTTGGAACTTCCTATTTCAACCTCATTCCAACTATTGGAACTATGCTTCAACAGGAGATCCAAATATTGGTCCAAGTTTTCGCCATTGCACCGTTAAAAATCTTGTCCTAGTTTGAACCAATTTTTGGTGCTCAATAGCTGCCACCATAGGATGATGAAATATCGTACCAACATTTGGAACTTCCTATTTCAACCTCATTCCAACTATTGGAACTATGCTTCAACAGGAGATCCAAATATTGGTCCAAGTTTTCGCCATTGCACCGTTAAAAATCTTGTCCTAGTTTGAACCAATTTTCGGTGCTCAATAGCTGCCACCATAGGATGATGAAATATCGTACCAACATTTGGAACTTCCTATTTCAACCTTATTCCAACTATTGGAACTATGCTTCAACAGGAGATCCAAATATTGGTCCAAGTTTTCGCCATTGCACCGTTAAAAATCTTGTCCTAGTTTGAACCAATTTTTGGTGCTCAATAGCTGCCACCATAGGATGATGAAATATCGTACCAACATTTAGAACTTCCTATTTCAACCTCATTCCAACTATTGGAACTATGCTTCAACAGGAGATCCAAATATTGGTCCAAGTTTTCGCCATTGCACCGTTAAAAATCTTGTCCTAGTTTGAACCAATTTTTGGTGCTCAATAGCTGCCACCATAGGATGATGAAATATCGTACCAACATTTGGAACTTCCTATTTCAACCTCATTCCAACTATTGGAATTATGCTTCAACAGGAGATCCAAATATTGGTCCAAGTTTTCGCCATTGCACCGTTAAAAATCTTGTCCTAGTTTGAACCAATTTTCGGTGCTCAATAGATGCCACCATAGGATGATGAAATATCGTACCAACATTTGGAACTTCCTATTTCAACCTCATTCCAACTATTGGAACTATGCTTCAACAGGAGATCCAAATATTGGTCCAAGTTTTCGCCATTGCACCGTTAAAAATCTTGTCCTAGTTTGAACCAATTTTTGGTGCTCAATAGCTGCCACCATAGGATGATGAAATATCGTACCAACATTTGGAACTTCCTATTTCAACCTCATTCCAACTATTGGAACTATGCTTCAACAGGAGATCCAAATATTGGTCCAAGTTTTCGCTATTGCACCGTTAAAAATCTTGTCCTAGTTTGAACCAATTTTTGGTGCTCAATAGCTGCCACCATAGGATGATGAAATATCGTACCAACATTTGAAACTTCCTATTTCAACCTCATTCCAACTATTGGAACTATGCTTCGACAGGAGATCCAAATATTGGTCCAAGTTTTCGCCATTGCACCGTTAAAAATCTTGTCCTAGTTTGAACCAATTTTTGGTGCTCAATAGCTGCCACCATAGGATGATGAAATATCGTACCAACATTTGGAACTTCCTATTTCAACCTCATTCCAACTATTGGAACAATGCTTCGACAGGAGATCCAAATATTGGTCCAAGTTTTCGCCATTGCACCGTTAAAAATCTTGTCCTAATTTGAACCAATTTTCGGTGCTCAATAGCTGCCACCATAGGATGATGAAATATCGTACCAACATTTGGAACTTCCTATTTCAACCTCATTCCAACTATTGGAACTATGCTTCGACAGGAGATCCAAATATTGGTCCAAGTTTTCGCCATTGCACCGTTAAAAATCTTGTCCTAGTTTGAACCAATTTTCGGTGCTCAATAGCTGCCACCATAGGATGATGAAATATCGTACCAACATTTGGAACTTCCTATTTCAACCTTATTCCAACTATTGGAACTATGCTTCAACAGGAGATCCAAATATTGGTCCAAGTTTTCGCCATTGCACCGTTAAAAATCTTGTCCTAGTTTGAACCAATTTTTGGTGCTCAATAGCTGCCACCATAGGATGATGAAATATCGTACCAACATTTAGAACTTCCTATTTCAACCTCATTCCAACTATTGGAACTATGCTTCAACAGGAGATCCAAATATTGGTCCAAGTTTTCGCCATTGCACCGTTAAAAATCTTGTCCTAGTTTGAACCAATTTTTGGTGCTCAATAGCTGCCACCATAGGATGATGAAATATCGTACCAACATTTGGAACTTCCTATTTCAACCTCATTCCAACTATTGGAATTATGCTTCAACAGGAGATCCAAATATTGGTCCAAGTTTTTGCCATTGCACCGTTAAAAATCTTGTCCTAGTTTGAACCAATTTTCGGTGCTCAATAGATGCCACCATAGGATGATGAAATATCGTACCAACATTTGGAACTTCCTATTTCAACCTCATTCCAACTATTGGAACTATGCTTCAACAGGAGATCCAAATATTGGTCCAAGTTTTCGCCATTGCACCGTTAAAAATCTTGTCCTAGTTTGAACCAATTTTTGGTGCTCAATAGCTGCCACCATAGGATGATGAAATATCGTACCAACATTTGGAACTTCCTATTTCAACCTCATTCCAACTATTGGAACTATGCTTCAACAGGAGATCCAAATATTGGTCCAAGTTTTCGCTATTGCACCGTTAAAAATCTTGTCCTAGTTTGAACCAATTTTTGGTGCTCAATAGCTGCCACCATAGGATGATGAAATATCGTACCAACATTTGAAACTTCCTATTTCAACCTCATTCCAACTATTGGAACTATGCTTCAACAGGAGATCCAAATATTGGTCCAAGTTTTCGCCATTGCACCGTTAAAAATCTTGTCCTAGTTTGAACCAATTTTTGGTGCTCAATAGCTGCCACCATAGGATGATGAAATATCGTACCAACATTTGGAACTTCCTATTTCAACCTCATTCCAACTATTGGAACTATGCTTCAACAGGAGATCCAAATATTGGTCCAAGTTTTCGCCATTGTACCGTTAAAAATCTTAGTTTGAACCAATTTTCGGTGCTCAATAGCTGCCACTGTGAGATGGCGAAAACTTGGACCAATATTTGGATGTCCTGTTGAAGCATAGTTCATCATCTTATGGTGACAGCTGATGAGTACCAAAATTTGGTTCAAACTAGAGCAGAGTTTTTAACAGTGTAACAGAACGGTATAACAGTTTCCACACTTTGTGTTATCAGAAAGTATCCCTGTGTTATTTTGAATGTACATTTTTCTCACCACTGCAGAAAAAAAATTAGTCAGAAAAGAGAAACTCAGAGAAACCTACTAAGACATATCACAAAGCAAGTTTCGAAAAGAAAGAAGTTTTTATTCATAAATTAGTTAATCAATGTAAGGTAAAAAGCCATGCAATAACTTTGAAATGAAAAATGTACGTACATTTATTGTGAAAATAATTCCAATATGTAAATTTAAAATTTTATTACAAAAAAAGGAGAAAAAAGATTTTTGTAGTATACATTTGGCGCCTCTTCATTTCCGCGCCCTGGACGACCAACCCTCTTCAGCTCTTATTTTGCACCATCGGCCATCCTGCGCATTATTACTAAATAAGTGTATTTCCAAGATTACATTTTGAAATGAAGTTATTGAATTGAGTTTCTGATTATTTGACTGCATATCTTGATACATAGTTGAAAGAAAAATTTTTAAAGAGCATAATGTCAGGTTATCACTCTCGTCAGAAAGTGAGATACATTTTACTCTCGAAAACGGAACAACATATTTCACTCTAAAAAACTGAGTAAAATATTTCCCTCTCGACAATGAAGTAAAATATTTTACTTCATCCAACATATTGGAAAACTTCTACACTTTCTAGTTTTTTTTATAAAATTCACTCCAAAAAGTGTTAAAGTCACGATTTCAAAGAGTTAACTTTTCACTACTCTCAATTTTAGAGTGTACCTTTATTCAGAAACTCGGGCAGCTTCGTTTTATCCATTAGTTTTTACAATGCAGAAAGCATTAATCAGTTTTCATGCTAGTATGTTGCAAAAATTTACATTGAGAATTGCAAATACTTAAGTTTCCTGTGAAAATTGAAATATTCTACTAGAAAAAAAGCATTAAAACAGTAACTGACAAAAGAAACTTTAATAAAAAAGAGCACAACATTTGCTAATCCTAGTAGACCTTTTTTTCCTAAATAAATATAACTGAATATTGCAAAATATGTAAGAATTTTTTTGCTCAATTTGTTCTTAATTGGAAGAAACAAAAAATAAATCAGAAATTTTTATTTTCTGGTCAATTCTTAATTAAGTGGACATATTATAGATCCGGAAATATACTAGTTCCTAATAACTGAAAAATTATTTTTTTTAATAGAAAAAATAATTTTTTGGCATAAAATAATGATAAACGAAAGAAATCAAGTAATTAGCCATTAAGTAAATGGACAGAGGGGTTAAAGTAAACTTCATATTCACAAAAATTGAGAATATGTAATTAGTTTTTTCTAATGATGGTGGTTTCTTCAAGATTTTTGGAAAGCTTTTTAATAGTTTATTTTTAATATAAGCCTATTGAAATTTTCTAAAAAAGATAGAGTTAAATTATGGACGTTTGATTAATTTTAACGTTGAAAAAAATTTTGGCTGCGTGAGGCGCGAAGAGATCCATGTTTGCTAGCGTATTTGAACGGGTTACAATTCTTTTTTTTTTCCTAAAACCGTTTTCACTATTGACTAGAAAATGACTTGAAATTTAATAATATAATCTTGTTTTGTCGGTACTTTTCACACTATAAGCTGGAGGATATAAATAAAAATCATTTTCGGAAAAATAACATTTTTTTTTCATATCGGTTTGAAATTTTAACTGCAATATTTTTTTAATTGTTAATGGCGTTTGAGATATACGATTTCGATATTTCTGAGTATTTCTTTCAATTTTAACGACTTGGTAGAATTAGAATAAAACAATACTATTAAAATCGAAAGTTGCTTTTTCTCTAATCTCCTCTGTGTAAATGGGTTTGTAGGCATGTGCAGTTGCTGTCATTGATTGAGGATAAAATATATGTCTTTTTTTATGAACTAGAAAAGGATTTCGGTTTTCTGCAGCTGTATGAATGTGCTCCGACTTTAACTGTATTAATGTGCCCCATACAGCTATTTTGAATAAAATGAATCACAATTCCAATACTTCATAATTTTCCTAACAATAAAGAATGAGAAACTAATAAAGAGTACCTTTACTTGCCGGAGAGAGCATTCGTTCCGGTTGAAAATACTGGAACAGTTGTATAATACCATTGCAATTGCACTACTCAAATTTATTTTTGACCTACAAAAACAATAAAGCATCTGTCGCATTTCACCAAACTACTGAATCATCCTAATAGTTATGTATGTGATTGTTTACACTAGCATCCCCTTTTTGAGATGTTATGAAACTTAATGTGATGATCCCCTGAGCAGTAGAGGGGGTGTATCAATGTGCCCCAATTCCCCTCACTGAATAACATTTCTTTATATATTTTTACTTTTTCTCCTTTTAAAAAAAGATTGCATAAAATATGTTGAGAAATGTATTTTGTTTAAACCTATTATAAATTGGAAGGTACGTTATGGGATTGAAATTAACATAATAGTATAACTTTGAAGTCTACAATCATTAATAAAGCAATATACTGAAAATATAAATGAAAAATAACAAAATTTTGTTAAATGAAATGATGATAAATTTAACTTTTTCAAAAAAATGTATAACCGACTCCAAAAGAAAAGCGCTAAAAAGAATTAAATAATTCTATAAAAGTCTCTAATGACAAATTGTTATCCAATAACCACACATTGACTATCATGTACCGGTATAAAACGGTTAAATTTAATATATAGAATTTAATATCCACCAAACATAGGTTTTCCAGAGAATATTTTTTACAAGAGATTAATTTACATATTTTTGATTTAATTTTTGAATATATACATATAAAAAGTAAGGAATTACTTTTTGAAGTTGGTGCCAAACAATCATAATTGATAATGATTTCCCCATTTTCTTTATGGTACTAGACATAATATATCCACAATTCTTACTATACTTAAGATAGTTTGGCACCAACTTCAAAAAGTAATTCCTTACTTTTTATATATATATATTCAAAAATTAAATCAAAAATATGTAAATTAATCTCTTGTAAAAAATATTCTCTGGAAAACCTATGTTTGGTGGATATTAAATTCTATATATTAAATTTAACCGTTTTATACCGGTACATGATAGTCAATGTGTGGTTATTGGATAACAATTTGTCATTAGAGACTTTTATAGAATTATTTAATTCTTTTTAGCGCTTTTCTTTTGGAGTCGGTTATACATTTTTTTGAAAAAGTTAAATTTATTTCCTACTTTTTAGTTATTTATACCGTAATGCATAATTATGTGTACTTACATATGATGGCTCTTTGCAACGCATTACTAATGAACGCACTTTGCTGAGTTCTGATGTATTCGCTTTACTTGTAGCTGTTTGATTGTCAACTTTTCAAAAGACACTTACAATATCGGTTAGTATCGTTGTGAATCCTTGGGTTTTCTAGATGTGGTAACTTCTTCAGATCTGGCACGACGAAAAGCTACCGCATTCATGAAATCTTAAAGTCAACATCTAATCGTACGGACATCGGAAGTGGTTATCAAAAGGTGACAATGCCTTAAGTAAAGTGTCCTTACACATAAGCGCGCGGCAAAGCGCTTCCATATATGAGTAAAGAGCAAAATGACTCCATGTATCAATGAATAGTAAAATGCTTTTCTAGTGTAGTCAAAAGTACTCCCCCTTCAGTCAAAAAAAGCAAAAAGAAAGATTTAAAAAAATCGCTCTATGATTCAATAGATAAACAACAACAATCTAATTCCTATAAATGCAGTAAAGGCATCGGAAATGATTCGACGAGGAATCCGAAAATCATAACCTGTACTTGGCTTCATCTATAAGAGAGTGACAGCATTCGATGCCCAAATACTTTTTTCACTTTTGGACCAACTAAAAAATTGAAACTAAATCCACCGCTTTTATAAAAAACGATTATTTCAGCCTATCATGGAGCATTCTCATGGGTCAAAAGACAAATATTTCATAAAAGCGGGGGAGTGACGATGCAGCAAAGGGGCAAAATTTTTTACAGTGTATGTATGAGATATTCCATTAAAGGGATGGAGTGACGATGCAGCAAAAGTTAAATTTTTAACAATGTATCGCAATGCTAGGCATTTTTTATTATAAAATTTGATGATGATTTCCTGGTAGAATTCGATTGTACGCCGAATGATCCTTTATTTCTACACAGACATAAATACATAATCCATATTATTTTACAAATTCGTGGACATACAAGGACAAGATAACACAAGGAAATATTACGATAAAGAAAAATACAACTGGGAGCTACACATAAAGAGTGTGTGGAACGGAGCCAGTGGGATTCGAACCCACAATCTCCTACGCTCTCAAGAGATTAGCAGCGTGGTGTCTTAACCACTCGGCCACAAGGACGACCTTGATGACTCATTTTTGTCCAGAATCTTTTCAATCATTCGTATACTGTGCTCCATGTGTCGTCATATTCACGTAGCGGAATTCTACATGAACAAAATCTGAAATCATTCTGGTGTCTAATCCGGTAACCAAATCTGAATCTAAAGATAATTTTGCTACACATATCTATGCACTTTATTTTGCATTGATATGTAGAGATAATTTTTTCCTCCGGAGCAAAATATATACTAAAGGATTTTCATCTTTTCAACAACTTTAGGATGTCGATTGGTATCGATGTCTATTTCCGCTTTAGTGGATGCGAGAATTTGTCCATTTAAGCTTTAACATTTCGGAAATTTATCGCATCCAGCAAACTTTAAGGCCGCACACTAAGCACAGAAAAAGACCCGGATGATAATGTGAAGTCTATGGGGGCGTTCTTTTCAAATATCTCGCTCAAATTTTAAAATTTTTACGTGTTTTTTTGCATAGGATAGCTGAGGATATTCCGCAACCGACCTAGGTTTTACTTTTTCAATTTTGGTTACAGATTAAAAAAAAAAAAAAAAAACTATTTTAAATTTCAAAACCGGTTTAAACGGCTCTGAAATTGAAATTATCATTATATAAAACATACATAAGCAAAATCGAAGAAGTAAAAACTAGGCCGTTGTAGATCATCCTCGACTATCCTATGCAAAAAAATCATGTAAATATATTAAAATTTGAGCGAGATATTTGAAAAGAACACACCCATAGTCTTTACACTAACATCAAGGTCTTTTTCTGAGACTAGTGTAGTGCCTTAAGGTCCACATTGAAATCTACAGACTTTGTAAATGGGCATTGAAAAGCTGACAATCCATCAGTACACGTTAAAATTATTCTGAAAAATTACCTTTGTTTTTAAAGACTATCTATTTTCTGACTAATGAGAGCGATCTAAAAACGTCTATGGAGCGTTTTCATTGGTCAAAAAATAGATAGTCTTTAAAAACAGAGGTAATTTTTCAAGATATTTTAAACAGCTAATATATAAATATGTATTCCACCGCTAATATACAAAACGATTACTTCAGCCTATTATGGAGCATTCTCATGGATCAAAAGTGAGATATTCTATAAAAGCGGGGTAGTGACGATGCAGCAAAAGGGTAAAATTTTTTACAGTTTAAAGTACGAGTACACAATCAGAGCGCGTCAAGTTGCTTCTATGATTCAATGCATAGCAAAGTAATTCTAAATGTTCGTATGTATTAAAATACCCCTTCCAGTCATAAAAACTAAAAAGGAAGATATTATCAAAATCACACCATGATTCAACATGCGTCTATATGAAAGTAGCAATATTTGAAGTTAATGTTCTTTGATAAATGCGGTTTCCCAAAGTACAGAAAATTTAAGAATTTTTATTCCTGAACTTGGCGGTAGTCGCCTGAACGAGTTTGTTTTATAGGTGAAAGAAGTTAACTAGCTTAACTTTAATGGTAAGCTTATCAAAATTTTTCGACATTTATATTTGTCCAAATCAAATGTAAATCTAGCACATAGCAATGTACTTTAATCACTTTGTGAATCCGACATAACAAGCACCCTGATACCCAGACACTCTTGCTTTAACGTGTAAGGCTCTTTACAGATGAATTTTCAGCTTTTCGATATCAATTCTCATGTCTGGATCGATGTGGATCTTTCAGTTTGGAGGATATGAGAATACCTGCAGCTAAGATTTCGCACTTTGAAAAAAAACTAGCATCTCTGCAACAGTGGTTACGATCCAGAAGGATTATTCGCTGCTAAGCAAAACAAGATTGACCAATCATAAGCCTTCATTTTTGAGAACATTTCATTTTTCGAAGGAGAGAGTCTGGAATACGTGGAGTGAAAATCTGCTATCGACACTGTAAAAAGTTTGACCCTTTTGCTGCATCGTTACTCCATCGCTTTTATAGAATTTCTTTGTTTTGACCAGTGAGAATGCTCCATAATACAGCAAAGTAATCGTTTCCTCTAAAAGCGATGGAGTGACGATGCAGCAAAAGGGTTCAATTTTTTACAATGCAAGCAGTGCTAAAAATTTGTATCCTTTAAATCTGCAACGATGCTACTGAATTCCAAAGTGTCGATCACAGCGACATCTGCGGCATTTTCGTGATACATTATCTAGACTAGCAATAATTATTGCATTTTTAGAAAATGTCTTGCAGATGCCGCTTCTATCTTTAAATTTCATTAACATTGTTGCACATTTAAAGAATAGAACATTATAGCGCTTTTTTTAAGTGTTACAGAGGGCGTGTTCAGCACAACTTACCGGTTACTTACCGACCACTTACCGATTGTGGACAAGTACGAAATGAAAATCAAAGCGAAGTGTGACGTCAGCTACAATTCAACAGAATAGTTTTCATTGATGCCACAATTTGCTTTCGTACTGCTCTACAATCGGTCGGTAAAATTGGTTACTTTTGTAAGTTGCTCTGAACACGCCCTGAGATAGCCGATTTCCACACTATATCCCCTAAATGCTATATTTCCAGTTTCTTGCATAAGAGAACTTCTCCGGAATCCAGGTAGAATTTGCGCTGTTAGCGAAACCAGATTAACAAATCAGAAGCCTGAATTTAAGTAAATTTTTCAATGTTTTAAATAAGTTTTCTTGTTAATAAATCTCGTTTCGCAAACAGCGCAAAATTTATGTGAATCCTGGCCCTCGTCCAGTTAGGATTTTGCACTTTGAACACTGTTAAAATTTTGAAACTTTCACTTTATCGTCTATCCATCGCTTTTATAGAAAATGATTACTTCATTGTATTATGGTGAATTCTCATTGGTCAAAATAGAGATATTCCATAAAAACGGAGGAGTGACGATGCAGCAAAAACTTCAAACTTTTAACAGTGAAAAGATCATATGTCTATATAAGTGTAACATGAAAGCATGCAAAAAAGAGCACTTCTAATTGGTCGATTGCTTCAAAATGAATTTGAAATTTAAAGTTTTCATTTTTAAAAAAGTTCTAATTATCAGATTTTTATGAAATTCGAATGGGACCACATGGGCCTCATACGCTTTCAAACGAAAAAAGAATTATCAAAATCGGTTCATATTTGCAAAAGTTATGCGTGAACAACAAATACATACAGGTCGAAATCATAACCTCCTCTTTGAAGTCGGTTAAAAAGAAATAGCTTCACTTCTGTACAAAATATTTTTTTAGTACAATTGTTTTAGCTAGTCTAAAACTTACCTGCCTTTTTAGGTGCGTTCGTAATTATGTAAATACGTAGCACCTATTGTTGTCGCTCAGTCCGTCCGTCTGTCTGTCTGTCCGTCTGTCTGTCCGCATATAACAGCGCAAAAACTACCCAACCGAATCGTTTGAAATTTAAAATACATAATTATAACATAATTTTGTCGAGTCATTTCAAATTTTATGAAAATCGGATGGATAGATCAATTACAGGGACAATCAAAAGGATTCCGTTACATTACGGTAAATGGGGTAAAAATTTTCAAATGCATTTTAATCGTTTGAAATTTAAAACATATAATTATTGCGTAATTTTGTCGAGTAATTTCAAATGTTATGAAAATCGGATGGATAGATCAATTACAGGGACAATCAAAGGTATTCCATTACATTACGGTCAATGGGAAAAAAAGATTCAAATGCATTTTTATGATGTTACACTCATTCGAACATAATAGAATTGGCAGGAATCTATGAAGTATATACTAAAATGTGCAATCTGTACAATCTGTGATGCAAAGAATTTTTATTATTAAATTACAGGGCCACACAAAAGTATTCCCCTGCATAATGCTATACGGGGAAACATTGTTTGGGGCGTGTTTTAATTATATTCAACTATTTCACATTTTATGAATAAGATATAAGTTTGTGAGGTGTAATAAAAATTACTTCCTGCATATTTACGGAAACACAAAGATTCCGACTACTATACTGTATCCGAAGTACGCTCTACTATATCAGCAATATTTGAATATTTTTAAAACTTCGTTATCGTACGAACGCACCTCATTTGCTACGTTCACGTGCAATTTCCAACTTGTTAATTTAATACTGAAAAAAAAAACAGTGCTGTTGTTGACGTTTTTTATGACAATCGATTACCTGCCTTAGAGATATATGCCCGTCGAGTGCCCTCCATGGAAGTCTTTCTAAGAGATCCTAACTCGTATCCACTCAAGGTTAGCCATGGTTCGAAGAAAACTATGGAAAACTCCGAACGATTAGGCCAACGGGCGATATTAGGATTGAACATAGCACCACCGTATGCCAAATTTGAGCCAATAACCTCTGAGCCACTTGTGGGTAAAAAAATAAAAAATAAAATAGAACAGTCGAACATTAGGATTGTGGATTAAGTGTCGAGATATATTTTTCTGGCATTGTTCAAAGAAGATGCATGAGATCTTCTGCTACGGTCATAACTACAAGTTATCTCCAAAGAGAGCAAAGGATTCTCAGCCTACGAAAATACGATACACCAAGAACGAAAATGAGCAAGAAGCACTTTCGAGATTCCCATGATTCCGAAAAACATTATTTACATTTAAAAATCTCATATATTTATGAGATTTATAGATGCATTTAAAAAACAAAGTTTTATTTGCTGTCACTGATTTTTGAATAAGTGTTCGAATAGTTTTATCATGTTTAAATTAGTTTTCCTCAAAACAGAATGAATATTTTTTAAATATTCATTATCAATTAAACATTTTCGGTTCTACAATTTAATTTATGCGTGCAAGAGCAGTATAATTATATTTATATTTATCTGAATCTGAATGTTGTTAAATCATTATGTTCATCTACAGAACATGTAAATTTTTACGTGAGAACTGGCAGCATCCGAAAACTCTATATCCGGAATTCAGAAAACGGATTAGCATGCAAAACTTATTACTTCTAGGTGTTTCCGAAAATCAGTGGCGGAAAGGAAACAGTCTTTAAATCCCGATGATATATTGGTTTTCGTGGTTTCTAAAGATAGAGAGATTTTGTGAATCGTGGGTAATTCTGAAAAATGTTATTTTATTCTCCAGTTCGCGATTACATTGCATTTTTAGCGATTAACAAACATGTATCTTTGCTTTAGACTTCAAGACAAGGTGCATTGATTTATGTTGTATGCGTCTGCATAAATGTTGTTATCAATGTTATTTTTGTTCGCAAGTAATGATTCTTGATTAGGCTATAATTTTGATTGTTGGACTAAACGACAAGGCATCGAATATTTATATTAGAAATGTTTTATCGGGAGATTTTACTTATAAAAAAATGTTCATCTAAAACTTTCCATTAGAATAGAATATTATTAAATAAATATTATACTTGTTAAATATTTACCAGTAACAACGTATTTTATTACATATGTTAATATAAATCCCTCTGTAAAATAACGCAGACATTTTTTTTTCCTTTTCAATTCTCAGACAGACCAAGAATCCGATAAAAAAATATTAAGTTTAAAGTTGAAACCTCTGATGTTTTACTGTAATGGAACAAAATAATTCAACATTCTTTTTCTTTAGTTAGATTTAGATTCTTTTTTTTTCTTTTTGGTATTTTTCTGAATATCTTCTTTAAACCAATGAATACGGTTGTTAGCTTTTTTTTAGCTCTGGTAAGTATTGCATTTCTTTTATCTTAAAATTTTCTTTTTATGTTATTCTGTCGTCCAAGATATTGGATGAAAAGTATGTAGATGTTATGTTATTTTTATATTATTTAAGCATATATATATATTTGTTTCTTTAACACTCGCCCCCCCTTCTTCCCCGGGGGAATGATATATTTATCAATGTGTAAACATTTTGGATTTTAGAAATGATTGCTTTTGTTTGGAATGATATACAAAACTGGTTATACTTGTTTTTCGCATATTAATTTAAAGAAAGAGAAGTGAACGAAATATCGCTTTGTATTTTCTAACTACACTTAAAAGAAATGGTTGCTATTTAAAAATATTTTATAAAATCTTTTTGTAACATAATGCATTTAACAGTAATAAAATCTTCATGTACTTGCCGAGAATGGATTAGGGGTAGGAATATAGATAGAAATTATCATGAACAAAACAAATGCAAACATTATTTCTCTTTCTCTTTAATTATATTATAAACAAAAGCTTCATTTCAAATATAGTTTCCATATGGTTCTTTGACCTCTGATAATATATGCATACACATATGAAAAAGAATTGGAATATCAAAAGTTGGGGTATTCCATAGTTTAGAATTAAATAATTTAGTGATTTTAATTGTCGAAGCGTCAGTGAAGTCTTACTTTGGTGGCACGAAATTTTTTGGTTTCTGTCTGTCTGTCCGTCGGTCCATCTGTCTGTCTGTCTATCTATTCCGCAATAACTGCCGCAAAAAACATCCGATTAACTTGAAATTAAGTGAGTATGTTCGTGAGGTATCCAGGCGTTTATCTGTATAGTTTCTTTTAATTTCATTCATTTGATCGGAAAATACAGAGCATTTAATTTTGCACTATAATGCTTTCCTACTGCAATTCAGACGTTTAATTTTTTTTTTTTTTTTTTTTTTTTTTTGTTGAAAGAAAATGGCTCATTGGATCAATGAAATTAAATTATAAACGGGTACTGAAATTTACGAATACGGGGCTTAAAATATTACTAATACAGACGAGTCTCTCTATAACGAAACTCCATACATCGAATTTCTCTATATAATGAATGTTTAGTAGGAACGATCCCCTTTTCGCATGATTACATTTAAAACAGTCTCTATGTAGCGAAATAGCTATCTCCATATACCGATTTATTTCATAAAGTGGTCTTAATTTATTTATTTTTGAAAAAGCTTCGAAATCATATGGAATCAATTTTACATCACGTATTTTTGATTCATAGTTCAGTGCTCAGTTTTTTTTTTAATAATTCTTCTCTCCTTGTTCTTTAAATCCAACGAGTTTATCCCACCTCCTGTACACCTTTCAACATCCTTCTCAAAACAGAGTCAGTTGGATTGTTACACATATAAGAGAGGAATCAATGAGAGGGACATAAAAGAGGCTTTCAAATAGAGGAAAATGTTAACTACAATTTTTCATTCCTTGCTAAAATTTGAGCATTTTTTCTGAGAGCGTAACAATTTTGAAATCAAAACAACAAAAAATTACAGAATTCTTCGTCTGAAATTAATGCAAGTCTTCCTCATTTGATTTTCATTAAGCTTTCAAATAAATGTCTATTCTCTTTTTTGAAACTGCTTAAATAATTAAGCAATAAATGTTAGGTTAATATTTGCTTTTAAACATTTTAAATTCTTAATTAAAATTAACAAAAATAATATTTGTTTACACATTAAAATTTACACACAAAATTTACACATTAAATACGATTTTTAACATCATTCTCTATACATCGAATTTCTCTATATAACGAATTTTTACTGGAACAATGGATTTCGATAGAGACTTGACTGTATTTTGAAATTTTATCTATGCATTTATCAATTTTTTAAAAATATTACAGTAATTTTTGGATAGTTTCTATAAATGTGTGCCAATAATAAAAGACAATTTGTTTTAGAAATTTACTTATTTCAAATGTATTTATTAAATTTTTTCTTTTTCTTTTAATTGTTGCTTAGTAACTCATCATCTTCATAATGTTAGGAGTGTGTATAATGCGTCAGTGTAATGCTTCAATTTTCATGTAAACAAGGGAAAATTAAAAAAAAAATTATTAATTAAAAGACCCCCCCCCCCCTGAAGAATTAACAAAATATGCAGTTCATAAAAAATTTAGGATATCGTTGCATAAAAACGTGATCAATTTAACGCATCAAATTTTTGAAACATTCTATGTATTTGTAGGTGCGTTCGTAATAATACGTAGCAGCTATTGTCGTTGTCTGGTCTACACTTTTGTCTATCTGTCCGCACATAACTATGCAAAAAGTACCCTAGCAAATGGTTCAAAATTTAAAATACATAATTGTTGCATAATTTTGTCGAGTCATTTGAAATTTTATGAACACCGGATAGTTTAATTACAAGGGCAGTCAAAAAAATTTCGTTACATTACGCCAACGGGAAAAATACATTCAAGTGCGTTTAAATTATGTTAAACTTTTCGTACATTTTGAAATTGATATGCATCTATGAAGTACATTAAAATATATATTCTGTAGAATATGCTGTGAAAACAATATTTGTGCTTGAATTACAGGGAAACACAATAGTATTTCATTGCATGTTGGTAATATGGAGAAACAGTGTTTGAGGTGGATTTTAATTATATTAAATTAATATTTTATGAAATTGATATACCTTGTTGTGTGCTACTACAAGTGACTTCTTGTATAACAGAAAACATATAGTATTTACATGGACACACAAAAGTTTTCAGATACGATACTACATTCGAAGTAATGTATATAATCGATGATTACTGGTGGTTCATTATTACCCGTAAGGCATGGTGACGTCACTGCGACGTCGTTGTGAAATCACATTGGGACTTTGTGACCATCGATTGTTGATGTGAAGTCACAGTGACCAAAATGTGAAGTCGTTACGGCCGTTTTAGAGCTCTTTTGTGACGTTTCACAAAGTGGTCACAATGTGACAAATTTCTGAAAAATGTGTCATTTGTGACTAATTTGACATTAACATTGTGACTAAACTGTGACAAAAGCGACGATATTTAAATTGCCAAAAACATGTTTTTAAAAGTAAATAACATGTTTTGAGGGATATTTATAAATTTTTAAAGATTTTTAAGAGTCACATCTCAGTCACAATGTGACGTCACTGAGAGGTGGCATTTTGGTCACAGATGTCATGTGACCAAAGTGACCCACAGTGACGTCACTGTGACGTCACTGTGGCCATGCATGCTATTAGGGTAGTTTTAATATGAGCTTTGAAATAAATTTTTACGTGTAACGTTATATGTATAAATGTTATAATGTAATAATGGCACAATAATATATAATTTATACATATATGTATAAATGTTATATACAGGGTTAAATAAAAGAATTTCTAAGGGACACTAAGTATGAACGGAAATAGTTTAAAAGATATTTTTTATTAATTATGCATTTTTATGCTGAACTACATTTAGTACACTAAGATATCTTTGTACAATATAGATAAAACAATATACAAGCAATCCAATTCGCAAAGAATTGGATACAAAGCCTTCTAGGGATAATAATCTCTGGAAGAAACTTCTTAGTAGATTTAAGCGTGTAGAAGTCTTAAATAAATTAAGATAATAATTAAATAACAACTAATTAGTAGCGTGGAAATAAAAATGGTAGGTAAAGTATTGTAATAAGAGTATTTAAGTATGATTCCATTTATTGGTATAATTTGCAAAAAATTAAGTATGTCATGCGTTTTTAAAGCATTGCAAGATTATTAATTAAAATGCGTTAGTGAATTATGGTAATCTGTCCATCTGGTCGTGTGTTTGTCCAAACTTGCATTATTATTGTTGGATTGATGTGCTATTGATACGGGTTATTGGGATTTACTATAACATGTTCAGTACCGAAAATAAAGTACGTAAAGCTTGTAGTTTATTTACAGAGACACTTAAAAGAATTTTATAACATTATGGTTCAAGGTAAAATATAATTACACAAGTATGTGATACCTATAGTCGCCGTCTTGACCACCCATTTGTTTGCTGGTTTGTCCGCATATAATTGGCGCAAAAACTGACAAGATGAATGATTCGAAATTAAATATATAATTGTTGCAAAATTTTGCTGAATCATTTAAAATTTTATGAAAGTTAAATCACGACTTAATAAAAGTTTTCTCCAATCTATCAAATTATATCACTCGTAAATAATTCTGGCATATCCCATGATAGGTATTGATTCTAGGTTGCCATGGTGTTTATGCCCCATTTAAGAGGTAGTAATATTTTTTCTGTATTACTAAATTTAATACATAAAATCTTATAAATATTCTATTCATATATTTTTGCATACGGGTGTTGCAGCACTTACACCTAGATCTGATTGCATTTAAAACATCGTTAAGAACGCACGTCATTTGATAGGTTTGATGTGCAGTTTCTGTCTTTTTTATTGATATATATGTTTATGTCATTTGAAAACTTTTTATTTTTGTTTGTATAAAATTAAATATTACTCAAAGTGAGGTAAAATTCAGTCATTTGAAGAGCTGACCTTAAGGTTCCTGATCTGCAGCTGTACTAGTTATAATTTTGTATTTTCATAAAAAAAGGTAATCGATTTAAAAAATATAGATAATATTTTGAATCAAAAACGAAATTAAAAGAAAATTTGTATTGGAGCAGAAATGATATCGACATCAAAAGATAATTCCTCTCCTTCTAGAGATATGTTACGATATTGTGTCCCACCCCTCCTCTCCCCTAAAATGAAAATATTATATTTGCATTGTCCCTAACAAAGTCCACCACTTATTCGCGAAATCAATTAAATATACCAAGTGGTTATTTGCTTGTTTATTCGCATAAGCGAAATTTGTAATACTACAGATACGTCAAAAAAAATTTAACAAAACTACATTTTTCATTTCACTCCTATGCTACATTAAGGCGAACTTGCGATTTCAAGGGAGACGGAAGTTAATTTCAGATAAATGATATTTTAGTATGGATTTTGAAGATTTTTCACTCATTTCAATTTTCATTGGATATTTCAAATTATTCGAAACCTTTCATTTAAGTTTTAAGAGTTGTTAAAAAATACCACTCTGTGGGTATTTATTACCTTTAAGGGGAGTTACTTTGGTACAGTTTGACATGGTTCCACTAACATTTCTATTTTTAAACATTTTGTACATGAATTTTCAACATCAAAATTGAGTTGCTAGCAATTAACATGAAACAATGAAGTACATGTATGTTTTTAAAGTCAACCGAATTAGCCCCTGTTGGGGGCTTCTTTGATCCATTCACTAAGTTTCATATAAATTAAAAGCATGTCGTATAGTCGATTATTGAAACCTCTTCCAATAGGATCAGCTAATAAATAGACATTGCAGAGTCAATAAACATCTACATCTATCTATCTATCTCTCACTATATATTATCTATTTTATACTTCTTATTACTCTCTATATATTTTCTTTTTTTAAAAAACTGGGGACCAAACTAGAGCTGCCACAAAGTAATGCCGATAGTTAGCTTTCATGTTACCTTTATTTAAACGTAAGCATTTCCTATCAAAATAAAATTTAAAGGAAAAACTCTAATCATACATGAGTTTCGCGTGTGTAAAGGTAATATTTTGACACTTACCTTATTTGTAGAACAATAAACATTTTTTTTAAAATCAAACCTCGAAAGTAACCACGGTTAATGGTATTTTAAATGCTCAACTGACATTATTTAACCAAACATGAAATAGCCCGTACCTTTTAACTATATCTGATGCGGCCTTAAAATACCCCCAGTCAAAGAAAAATGAATAGAAACCCGTTTTAAGGGAAATCAACTCAGATTTTCCAATTATAGTTCAGTCTTCCGCAATCTTTATAAACACGTTCAAATTAGCATGAGAGTTTGCGGCATTACAGTGGGACTTTGTGAATGTAATTCGTAGAGCTCAGAACCCCTTATTAGTATTAAATTGTAATGATAGCGATATATAATATATTACAATTTGTTTTCTTTCTTTCGTTTTATTGAAAAAAAATCTAAAAATATTTTTATACAATTACAATTACCAATTTTGAAGTTTATTAGAATTTTGCAATAGTTTTATAATGGATTTATCAAAACTTTTCTAATGAAAAAAATTCTTCAAATTTTTGGTAGATTTCGTATGAAATACTACCTATTGCATTCTCTCCCATGTCGGAATTTCTGAAAAAGTTTTTGCAGATCTACACCGATAATAACTACTAGACCCCAAAACTACGATCAACAAAAAATTTATCTATCTATATATCTATCTATCTGTATATATATATATACATTTATATATTTCACTTCTGAACACGATAACTTCCATAATTATGCTCAGATCTTCTTCAAACTTTTATATAAAATGAAGGGGCATAAAATTTCGGTCGAGTTCGTTAATGGGCAAAATCGGACCAAGGTGGTGGAAATAGGGAGGGTTTTTGTGAAAAACGAAAAAACGCGATAACTTCTTAATTAAAAAAGATATCGAATCAGTTTAAAGTTTATATTACTTCTAAAAAATGGGCTAAGAGTTTATGCATGACAGATTTTTGATAAAGTAAAAATTGGCTCAAGGGGCGAAAAAAAACAGGGTTTTGGGGAGAAAAAAATTCATAATTTCGTCAATTCGCAAGATATCAAATCCAACTAAAATTTTTATAAATGTACTCAACATTATCTAAAACTTTTGTACTCACAAGTTTTTTATATGACCAAATTTTACCGACGAAAAAAATTAAAAACGAAAAGAAATAGGTGGGTGAAAAAAGAAAAAAAGCCATAAATTACATAATTCTTAAGCAATCAAATCTAATTACATTTATTTTACATCTTCTAAATAATATCTAGAAATTTTATATTAACAAGTTTTTCAAAGGACCAATTCTTATAGCAAAAATAAATTATACAATTATTTTAAAAATCGGAGTTGGAGAAAAAAAACCTCAAATCCAAACTGCTTATATTCTGACTCATTTTTAAATTCATTTTTGATTTTAAACGCATCCAAATGGCAGATCATCTTATTTAGGAACTATATAATGTGACGTATTGGTCAGTGTTTTGATAAAGGCAGAATATATTTCAAAAAAGGCTACCAAAAAGAGTATTTTGAACAGAATTTCCCGAAGTAATAGTGATTGAAAAATTGAGGAAGCATAACAAATTGTGTTTTTTCTGAGTCATTTTTAAATCCATTTTTGTTCTCAAACGCATCCAATTTACAGGTCTTCTTATTTAGGAACATAGTGGGACGGATGAGCCAGTTTTTTGATAAAGGCAGAATATATTTTTAAAAAAAGGCTGCCAAAATGGGCACTTCGCACAAAATTTCCCAAACCTTTCATGATTAATGAACTGAGGATGTATTCAAGTTACAAATTGGTTATTTCATGACTCATTGTTAAATCCAATTTTGCTCCCAAAAGAATTCAATTGACAGTTTTTTGTTATTTAGAAATTATATAATGTGCGTATTCGTCAAATTTTTGATAAAGACTAAATATATTTTTTTTAAAAGCTGTCAAAGGGGGTACTTCAAGAAAAAAATTCCTCAAAGCGATCATGTTTAAAAAACTGAGAAAAGAATTGAATTCAAATAACACATTGGTTATTTTATGACTTATTTTTTAATTCAATTTTGCTTTCAAGCGCATTCAATTGACAGTTTTTTTTGTTATTTAGGAATTATATAATGTGCTTATTGGTCGATTTTTTATTAAAGTTAGAATGTATTTCAAAATGGGCATTTGAACCGAATTTTGTTTAAGATGATTTTGATAAAATTAATTCTTACAAAAGAAATGAAATTAAAAATTTTTCAACAGCGGCCAAATAAAGTAGTTAAATTGGGTTTATCTCTAATAATATTTTATTTTTTGTTGTTGAAATGAAAACTTTTCGAAATCTACCTCATCTATAGGCCAAGCCGACAGGGGTTTTTAATGTTAAATTTCCAAATAAAAAATCTTGTTTTAAATCATATTTTAATAACAAAGTTTTTCTTCACTGAATCTAAATTAAGTTAATAAGAATCGGATATATATATGTGATATTTTAAAGTTAGGGGCCAGAAACATCATCGCCAGATTCCCATTTTACCGCGCAGAAGACATGGCAAGCGAGAAAAAAAAATAAGTAAATAAATGTAGAGGATCCAATAAGTTACTCATTGGCTGCTGCAAGTTAATTTATTAAACTGTACTCATGAAAGAGGGAAAGGCTCCCTTTGTAAACTGTCTTTAACCGAAACATCAAAAAGAATATTCCATCATTATTTCAGCGAGGCGTAATCATCGAAGAAAATACCAAGAATCTTCCTTCTTACCTCTAAGCTTCCTTTCTTAAATCTAAAAAGAAAGTTCTAGAAAATTATTTACTCTCGAACCATCATTTTTCCATGTAAACATAACTCATGCCCAGAGTCGAGATATTATTCCACAGACGATAATTTTTAAAAAAATATTATTTAACTAATTTATAATCGACTCAAAATTCCGAATATATTAGACAGAAGATATTTTTGCAATCGATTAATTTTAAGAGAAAAAGAAAAGAAATGAATTCATTGATGCACATATACCAAATGTTAAATAAGGAAAAATAAATAAATAAATAAATAAAAATGATATTTTTTGAAAGGTATGGTTTTGGAATAAATTTAATAAGACTTTCTTAAAAAGAGTTGATAAAAACATAGAAAAAATGAGTTTTATTTGGAATATTAAGAAATAAAGTTTAATTAAGGATATTTTTAATTTTGAGCCATCTTTAAATTTACGCGTATTGGAATGAATATTTTTTAAGGCGAATTAAGAATTTATATCGTTTCCATAAAGATTAATAGATTAGATCTAGAAACAAGATTTTAATTTATTAAATTGAATGAACTAAGTACGGAATATTGTTATAAGGAAATTAATATAGTATAAAAAATAATTTTTGAGAAAAAAAATAAAAATTTGTAATACTATCCCCCCTTCCCAAAACTTTGTATGAAATTGATAGTTAAATAAAACTACAAGTTCAGACAACAGAAATCTAATAACTTAGAAAAGTTTAATTTTGGAATAAAACTGTCAAACCCAGAAAGCTAAGAGATGGAAGAAAAAGAAATTAACGCAATATAAAAAATAATAGCGATTAAAAAATAGTTAAGAGCAAATTAAAGAGAATTAAAATTAGGTAGGAGCATTTCCCTGAAAGAAATACAATAATGTTACAATATCACTTACCATTTGTAAGTGCATAGGAGATAATACATACAATAACAGTAAATAAGTTATAAATATTAATAAGCAAGATATAAAAAATATAATAAAAACAATAAAAACTCTTTCTCATGGAGGTTTAAATAATTACAATAACTTAATGCATAGTTTATTTTAAATAAAGTCCTTTAAATGGAAAACGTCTTTCAATAGTGTTTAAAAGAGTCTTTTCCAATGTTCACTGAATACAGTCTCTTTAATTATAGATCTTCAAATCTAGTTTAATCTTTGGTTTTAATGTTATGTTGAATCCAACATCTTTAATAATCAAATCATATATTTATAATTTTTTTAATTATAAATAGTCTCAACACCAATAATAAATAATATAGAAAATTTTAAATATTAATAACGATAATAATAATTAGTATAATAAGACTCAAAATTCATAGCAATAATAATAATTCCCCATATCCTAATACTTCTCAATAAGAGCATAATTAATACTAAACTTCATTTTAGAAATCATAATGATAATAATAATAAAACAAGAATATAATCAAAAGAAAATATCACAGTTCGTTTATTACTGAAAGGAAAAATATTGGTTGAGGATAAAAATAATTACATTCCAACTAAATAATTTTCTTATCTTCTAATAGCATAAGAAAGTATTTTTTGCTAGCCGAAAGTATACATAATAATAATAATTATATTTCCAAATTCCAAATAAAATTAAATCTAGCTAATTAGAAAATGGACTCTCAACCAGTATTTCCTTACAATAATTCCTCTCTGATACTCTTTTACAAAATTGTCAAATTTGATTATAAGTTTTCAAATTCCAAATGTAGAGTAATGTTTTATCTACACATGGTTTATAAACTTTAATAAAAAAACAAATAGGAATAAAAGGTTTCATTCTTAATTGAGAAATGGAAATAAAAATAATTTGTTTTTTGAAAAACTTTTAATAACTGTAGTTTTCACAATCACTGAAAATCACATATTAGGTTATAGGTTTGAGTAAAGTCATCAAATTTTATAACTGTTATCACATAAATATATGTTGAATAAATAGAATAATACTAATGTAAAATAAATGAGTAAATATAGTTAGAATTAAATACACTTAAAATTAATTTATCAACATCAATTTGAAAACTTTTACAATCAAAGTGTACACCTTATGCTTGCATAAGGAGCCTAATTTAACCCCAAAAACAAGTAATAGTCCTGTTGCGCAGCAAGAACATACCTGTTAATGTTGAAAATTATGGTGATAAAATATTTAAAGAAAAGAATTAAAATTTAATCTACTGTCTTGACTTTAGTTTGATCTAGTGATTGTGATTGCATCTGAGGTTTTGTTTGTTTTTTGGGTTGCTCATGAAACAATTTTAAATCTTCGGGTGAAAATAGGGTCTTAATTTAGAACATGCACAATAATTGAATTCTGTTCTGTCTCATAATTAAATTTATCTATTTCATAAGTTACACCAGAAAGATTACACAGGTCTGCAATGGTTTACCTCTTTGAAATCTGAGTAAAGTTTTCTATAGTTTCTAATGTGCTGATTACGAGAAAAATAATAAAAAAATTCCATCACGTCAGGATTTTTGGATATTGAATATTTAAGATTTTGCTGAAAAATGTCTGAGCATCTACATTTTAAAATTTATAAAACGTTATTAAATTACTTCAGCTTATTTTTTATTGCATTTAATTAGTGTAAGGTGACATAGAAATTACTTCAAAACAGCAATTTGTTAATTACTACATAATAAGTATAAGTAATTCACATTAACCATGTTGAAGACGGGTCATTTTGGCTTAATTTAGTAATGAGCTCTTTAATACATAATGATTAGGTAATATAACCTAATTGTTGTAAATAATAGTCGAAAAGGGTGTGATAAAGATTAACCAAAGGTTTTATATAAGTACCCGCACTGATTTAGAAAATTAACAGTTGAAGTGCGCATCTTGCAACATAACTTTTAAAATGTCATCGCGAAGCTGTTTAAATTCTCCGAATTGTTTTTGTTATATTTGCGGGAAACTTATGGTGAAAAAACAACGAAACAGCATTACAGACTTTGTAAAAAATATTTACAAATGTTATTTTGGATATGTTTTAAGCCTGATTTAAGAAAATTAATGTCGGACGAAAAGTTCGATGAAAAACTTAATGATATCGAGTTGCAAGCATGGCAATCATTTAAGGAAGTGGTGAGAAACTTTTTGGGGAACAATAAAACCTCCGACTATAAACAAATAGTGGCCAAAATGGTTACAAATTTTGGTGTAATGGATTGTAATATGAGCATTAAACTTTATTTCTTAAATTCGCACATAGATTACTTCCCAGAAAATCTAGGAGCCGTTAGCGAAGAACAAGGCCAAAGATTTCACCAAGATTTGAAAGAACTAGAAGTCCGGTATCAAGGAAGATGGAATACTAGCATGATGGCAGACTACTGCTGGTTGTTGAAGAACGACGATCCAAACCGAAAATTTAAGCGAAAATCGTACAACCGAAGCTTCCAGGAAAGAAGGATCAGGTTCCACAAATAAAATTTACAAGTAATTTAGATCAGTATTAAGTTATTATTATATTTTAGTTGTTTTTTATGTTAAAAGTAATGTAATTTTTTAAATATATATTTTTATGTGAAAACTTGTGTTTTTTTTTCTATCTTCTATCTGTATCTTTTTTGAAAAATCTGAAGGTGATGGAAAAAAACTAAGTGCATATTCGTTATCAGCGCACCAAAATACCCTAGAATCAGCTCTCAAATTCTAGAGAGGAAGTTATGACTCTCTATTTGCAGGCCTGTGTTATTTATAATTTTGTATGGTCCAGAGAAAATAGGTTCTAATTTTCGAGTGTTAGGGTATTTTAATGCTTCCTAAATTACAGAGTCTTGTATCTTTAATGGGGATTCGACAAAATTTCGATCATAGAGTCTTTTACTTTTAAGGTGAAATTCACGAGTTCGCGCTTTCGCAATCTTGAAGGCTTTGTCTACTGGATATGTTTACATTTTGATTGTCTCATACAGAATTACTATCCTTCTTTTTAAAATCTGAATCAAAATTATCGTGAAATTGTGACTATAATTAGCTGTTAACTTTAACCAGAAATTGTATCTAATAAAAATAAAAATTGTAAATATCATAGTTATACCTTAAATTGGAATCAACTTTTTAATTCTAATATTTCATAAATCATAAACAGAACAAAAATTTTAATGATAGGTAATTTATTACTTAAAATACCAAAATTTACTGAAAAAATTAATTGTATTTATCAGTCAAAACTCTAGCAACAGCTTTGTACAGTTCCATCTTTCTTACTGAATTTAAATAAATTATAAGAATCCGGGAACTAAAGCTCACTGCCAGCAGAAATTCTAACAAATAAAAGAAAAAACATAAATGTTAACTTAGTTTTCTAGCTCAAATGTCTAGTAGTAAAAACATTATCATGAAAATACTGCATTCTGAGAATAGTTCTTGATAACCAACAAATATCAATAAATTAGAAAATGTACATTTTTAAAATAAACTTGAGCTTCTAACTTCTTTATACTTCATTATTAATACAAACGTACCTTTAATCGTGCATAAAAATATCAAAATAGTCTTTAATAAGCAACAGTAAATATCTTAAGAACATCACGCACCTCAATTAAATCGTTACGAACAAAAATTTTCAATCTCCAACACATAATAATGATAAAAATAATACTCAGAAATAGGTAAGTAAATAAGAATCACAGACAAATAATCAAATAAATAAACCTGACAAACAGAGAATAATTAATTTAAATATATACATAAAAAAGTATACAAATAATAATAATCAAAACACTACGAAAAGAAATTCTCCCCGAAATCCTATTGGGCTCAAATATCTCGAAAAATATCTGTCTATTCACCAATTTACAAGAAATTGTCTTGTAATTATTTTTTTTTCTTTCTTTCACTCCATTCATTCTAGAGATTCAGTTTGCAATCCGAAAATGTCATATAATCATCCTGTCGACTAAATAAAAGACTGTGACATTTTAAAGTTAGGAGCCAGAAACACCATCGCCAGATTCCCCGTTTTACCGCACAGAAGACATGGCAAGCGAAAAAAAAAAAAAGTAAATAAATGTAGAGGATCCAATAAGTTACTCATTGGCTGCTGCACGTCGATTTATTAAACTGTATTCATGAGAAAAGGAAAGGCTCCCTTTGCAAATTGTCTTTAAATGAAACATCAAAAAGAATATTCCATCATTACTTCAGCGAGCCGTACTCATCGAAGAAAATATCGAGAATCTTCCTTCTCACCTCTAAGCTTCCTTTCTTAAATCTAAAAAGAAAGTTCTAGAAAATTATGTACTCTCGAAATATCATTTTTCCATGTAAACATAACTCATGCCCAGAGTCGAGATTTTATTCCATAGACGATAATTTCATTTTTTTTAAAAATATTATTTAACTAATTTATAATCGATTCAAAATTCCGAATATTTTAGACAGACGATATTTTTGCAAACAATTAATTTTAAGCGAAAAAGAAAAGAAATGAAGTTATTGATGCACAAATACCAAATGTTAAAGAGGGAAAATAAATAAATAAATATAAATAATGATATTTTTTGAAAGGTATGGTTTTGGAATAAATATTAATAAGACTTTTTTAAAAAGGGTTGATAAAAACATAGAAAAAATGAGTTTTATTTGGAATATTAAGAAATAAAGTTTAATCAAGAATATTCTTCATTTATAGCCATCTTTAAATTTACGCGTATTGGAATAAATGTTTTTTTAAGGCGAATTAAGATTTTATATCGTTTACATAAAGATTAATAAATTAGATCTAGAAACAAGATTTTAATTTAATAAGTTGAACTAAGTACGGAATATTGTTATAAGGAAATTAATATAGTATAAAGGTTAATTTTGTCGAAAAAAAAATTAAAATTTGTGATATATATATATAAATATGCATGCGGGTTTTTCATTTCCTTGTCATGTTGATGTCTACCATCTTCTCAATTTATTTCTTTTTTTCCAGGAAAGTATTCGATTATGTATAATAAGATTATTACATTGCTGAAAGTAATTTCATGTACTGTTTTTGTAATTTATAACATTTTTTTTTTAATTTAACCGCTCAATCATTTGTAATATATGTATTTTTCTTATTTATTGTACCAAATAATAATAAAAAAGATAATCATTGTATATTTATTTTTGACTACATCCACAAATCTTATTTTGAAATGAATTGAAATTCATTACTTTAATATATTTCATTAACTGAGTTATGGGAGTTTATAAAAGAATTCCTTCAAAAAATTTAATGAAAAAGTATAAAAAATGTAAACCATTTTAATACATTGCGTTTAATAAACCGCATTTTTTGCTAAACTTAAATTAAGTGCTTGATAAAATATAAGGCAAATAAATGCATTATTTTTTATATCTTAAGGTTTTTGATTATTAAAAGAAATTTTCATTATAATGGTTTCTAATCAAAAAACGCAAAATGGGCAAAAACCTCTACGGAATTTCGATATAGTTTAATTGTATGATAGTTAAAAATAGTTACGTTCTATTGGACTTTTATCAAACTTTTCTAATTTATTTTGTTACACTTTCGATTGATTGCATAAAGATAATTTGTTTTAACAAGAAGAACATTTATGGATTATTCGAGATGGCTAAATTTATATTATTTAAATATTTTTTAAATAACCCTTGTTGGAAAAAATATATTTTAATAATTATAAAAAATGTGACTGAGTATAAAACTTATAATAATCTAATTAAAGATATAGAAGCATCTGAACAACTAAATAATAAAATCTTTCAACAAAGCAGTATGTAAAGTAAGCATCCAATCTTAAATGGGATACGAATCCGCAATTAAATATGAGTTTACATCAATCAAGGTGACACACCACGCAGTGGATGGGGTACGATGGGGATCGCGATCTGATGGAATATTCCTAACTGTTTTCTTCTTTATGGATAATACAGGGTGTCCCTAAACTCATTGTACAAAGTCTAGGGGGTGATAGAATACATCAAGACGAGTAATAGTAAACAGGAAACCAAGGGTCCTAAAAGTTTTCCAAAGGAGATATCCGCCATTAAAATTTGGGGCCCAAAATTTCAGATAAACATAAAAAACGGAAAACTTGGTCGATTGATTTGCGGGTTTCACTAAAACTATTCTTTATGGCGGTATTTTCTTGAAAATAAATTATAAAGATAAATTTTGAAAAATGTCGATAGAGTGCGCTTTAAACTTTGAATTAACGAGCAACTATTTTTTGCCGGTATTTTCTTCATCTCATTAAATGGTTTGGTAAGCTTAGACTTAAAACTTAAATTTTGAGTTTTAAATATGAATAGTTAGGAATGGTTAAGTAGCACAAACGGAACTGTGTTCAGAGGGTTCAAATTTCAAATGATTATAAAAAATGGAAAAATTGGTCGGTTGATTTGCGGTTTTCACTAAAACTATTCTTTATATCGGTATTTTATTGAAAATGAATTATAAAGATAAATTTCAAAAAATGCCGATAGAGGGCGCTTTAGGCTTTGGATTAACGAACAACTATTTTTTGCGTTATTTTTTGCATCTCATTAAATGGTTTCGTAGGCTTAGATTTAAACTTAAAATTTGAGTTCAAAATCTGAATAGTTGGGAGTGGTTAAGTAGCACAAACTAAACTGTGTTCAGAGGGTTTAAATTTCAAACTATTATAAAAAATGGAAAAATTAGTCGATTCGTTTGCGGTTTTTGCTAAAACTACTCTTTAAATCAGTGTTTTCTTGAAAATAAATTTTAAAGATAAATTTCACAAAATACCGATAGAAGGCGCCTTAGACATTGAAGTAGCGTACAACGATTTTTAACTGTTATTTTTTAAAATCTCATTAGCTGCTTTGAAATGCATAGATTTAAATTTTGAGATCAAATTCTGAATCGTTGCGAGTGTTTAAGTATCGCAAAAGTGAACTGTGTTCGAGGGGAGGGGGGTTAAATTTCAACTCGTGAGCACACTTTAGTTTGCGCTTCTTAACCCATACCAACGATTCAGAATTTGAGTTCAAAATTTAAGTTTAAATCTAAGATTTCGAAGACATTTAATAAGTTTTGGAAAGCATTTAATTAGATACAAAAAATAATGGTTAAAATTAGTTGTTGGTTACTCTGTAGTTTAAGGCGCCCTCTAACGGAATTTTTTGAAATTTATCTTTAAAATTTAATTTCAAGAAGATACTGATTTAAAGAATAGTTTTATTTTAAACCGCAAATGAATCGACCAATTTTTTCGTTTTTTATAATCATTTGAAATTTCAATGTTCTGGACACAGTTCAGTTTGTGCTACTTAACGACTACCAACTATTCAGATTTTGAGCTCAAAATTTAAGTTTAAGTCTAACTTTACGAAAACCTTCAATTAGATGCAAAATATAACGTAAAAAGTAGTTGTTCGTTACTCCAAAGTATAAAGCGCCCTCTATCGGCATTTTTTGAAATTTATCTTTATAATTCATTTTCAATAAAATACCGACATAAAGAATAGTTTTAGTGAAAACCGCAAATCAATCGACCAATTTTTCCGTTTTTTATAATTATTTGAAATTTAAACCCTCTGAACACAGTTAAGTTTGTGCTACTTAACCACTCCCAGCTATTCAGATTTTGAGCTAAAAATTTAAGTTTAAGTCTAAGCTTAGAAAACCATTTAATGAGATGCAAAAAATCACGGCAAAAAATAGTTTTTCATAACTTAAAAGTCTAAAGCGCCCTCTTTCGGCATTTTTCGAAATTTATCTTTATAATTTATTTTTAAGAAAGTACCAACATAAAGAATAGTTTTAGTGAAAACCGCAAATCAATCGACCAGTTTTTCCGTTTTTTATGTGTATTTGAAATTTTGGACCCCCAAACTTTAATGGCGGATATCTCCTTTGGAAAACATTTAGGACCCTTAGTTTCCTATTTGCTATTATTCATCTTGATGTGTTCTATCACCACCTAGCGTATATACCATGAGTTTAGGGACACCCTGTATATTAATTGTGCATCAGTTTATACAGGTTGAGTCATAAATACCGAAACAATAAGCTATCTCCTTAAATATTGCCCCTAGACCCATACTTCCAATCGCAAAGTTTCATAAAAAAGGGCGAATTTTTTTATAAGATAAGTTGCAACTCCATGGGAGGTCTATTTTAAAAAATACGAAAATTAAATTTTTGTACGGCTCCCAGAGGATAAAACTTCCAATTAGAAATTTTTTTTATCCATTCCTGAATTGAACAACAACAACATCAAAATTCTTCTCGATATCTACAAATCCCCGAAAGATATTAAAATCCAAAATTTTCCAAAATACGTGACTTACACCACTTAAGCATACCTCTGAGTGCAGTGAAATCAGTTCATTTGAAGTACAATTTAGGGATCGACCATAAATTTACGCATTATTAAATGCCGATCCAAGACAATACTTTAACTTTTAGATATAAAATAAAAGCGTAGAGGTCTTTGCTTTAAACTTCCTTGAAATATACTAGATGTCTGCAATATCTCGACCTAGGTGGCAACATCGTAACTGGCACGACCCATTGCCCGGAGCGTCTTATTAAATACTTGTTAAAAGTGTTATTAAATTAAGTGATATTAATTAAACTTTCATTAAAAGTGTCTTAAAAACTTATTACCGCAGGCAATAAGTTTAGTAAAAATAGTAATAGTGATAATGACACTTCTATTAACGGAATCATTGGAAATATATTTTAATAAATTACATAGATTTATTACATTAAATTTTAAAATTCTACTTTTTACTATTCAGTTTCAAAATTTATGATGGTTTTAAACCTATTTTCACTTTCTTCTGTCTTTACAAAAAGAAAGTATTGGATTCATGAAAATTTTGAATTCCGGTTTTCGATGGAGTCGCACGTTTTAGGGCTCAGAGATACCGAAAAACATGTTTTTATAAAATCTCTGTCTGTGAGTCACTGCACACTGAAAAAATTTGAAACCGACGTGATAAAAAAATAAGGTTTAAATCAACTGACGCATTTAAACAGTAATTAAATAAGTTGAGAAGGGCAAAACTTAAACAAAATCTGAAATAGAAACTATACAAGAAAGAGTTAATCACCTAAAATCTTTTAAAAAGCCTTTAAACGTTAGGAGCCCATCTTTGTTTAAAACTAAATGCACTTTTCTGCATCAAATGTTTTTATTTCAGTATTTCTCATTTTTAAACTGATATAAGTCAATAACCGTCGGTTATGGTAACAGTCCCGCGAGTTCAATAATTTTTTAACATCTCAAGAAAAATTAAAATAAAATAAAATGAAATCAATAAAGGAAAATTTGAAAAAATGCCAACGTTCCAAAAAAAGTTTTCAACTCAGAAAATTCTCTTTTAAAAATATGATTTGTTTACAAAAAAATGCATCCTTTTTTATATTGCTTTTTTAAATTCTTTTATTTTTTTTAAATATATTATCTAAAATGCTGAATAAAAATTGAAAATTAGACATTTCCATTTAATCAAAAGAAAAAAAATTCAACAAGACAAAAATATTTTGAGTTATAACAATTTTAATTTACTCTAGATTTTTTGAATAAAATATTGTTAAGAAGTCATATGATGTGATAATGCTTACAAGTTATATGGTTGACCATCACAGAACATTCAAAATTCTAACTTTATAAGTAAACAAATAAAACAAATGTTTCCTGGACCCATTACAGCAACATTGTTTCTTCAATTACACGCATTTCAATTTGTGTCTGATCCCTTGAAACTTCACGATTTATTAAAATTGTCATAACTCTCTGAGTTTTGGAGATATCAAGATGATTTTTTTTCTGTTGAATTCAGGAATGGATAAGGAAATGTTTTTTTTTAATTGGAAATATAATCCTCTGGGGGCCGTATAAAAAATTAATTTTCGTATTTTTTAAAATAGACCTTCCACCCATGGCGTTGCAACTTATCTCATTAAAAAATTCACCTTTTTTATGAAACTTTGCAATTGGAAGTATGGGTCTAGGGGCAATATTTAATGAGATAGCCTAATGTTTTGATATTTATGACTCACCCTGCATGTGTCTATTATGCACTGAATCGTATTATTACACTCTTCGTTGCTTTCATCTTTAACTTGTTCCACCATCACATTCTTCACAATTTCTTTTTCAGCCAGAACGTGGTGTGGTCCTTCCGCTTGGTCGTACTGAAACCAATTCACATTATCTCATTTGCCTGGGTTTTTGCATCCAGACAATTTACTGAACATTTTTTGGATAGCCTTATTACTGATGAGATTAAACATTAATAGGTATGCCCTCACTGTTCACAGTGCCGAATTAAAGTTGTTTCTAGCATTTCGTAATTTTTTCCCTGTAAAATGCCATTCCATGCTTTTGATGAATTAAAAACTGCATAGAGATTTACATCTTTTGAGTTTTTATTACTTTTTCTGTAATCATGTCGCTGTCTACCGAATAAAGTAATGTTACAACAAAACTGTTCGTTTTGACAATACTTCTAGCACACATTCATAGAATGTCTAATATACTGATGTAATATTCGCTGATAAAAAAAGGCTCAGATATTACCGTCAATTAGATTATCCGAATTAGGGTATGATGGAGCATTTTTTGAAATCAGCACAACAATTGATGTTAATTTGGTTGCCCGCAGCTTTTTCTTTCACTTGAAGAACGAAAACGAATCCATGGACTTTTTTTCTGATGTCCATACTGTAGTGGCAAAAATCCCATTTTAATGCTTTTGAAGCACATAGCACGTTGAGATTTCTCACTCCCCCCCCCCCAAAAAAAAAGTAGTTAATTACTACAATCGGCGTTTGCACATGCCAGAAACCTAATTCGTGTTTTCTGCTGCTTATAAGCGCATCCCGCTGATTCACGTTTCACCGCTAAGGTCCATTCGCAACATTTTGTAGAAGAGCATCGTTTCATCTGCTTTATAGACCTGAACTGGTAACAGCAAGTTTTCTTTATACAGTTTCTTGAAGGCCTTCTCACACTCTTCAGCCACATTTTCCTCTGTTGATTTGCTTTCTCCTTTTACATTCAATTGACAGACGACATGGGGTGTTTACCAGCGACTCTGTTAATCGTTGCTGGTCGTAAAAACTGCACCACCCATAATCATGTTCAAAGCAAGAGCCTGTTCTTTCAGAATTGTTCCACTGACACTATCCCCTACATTGCGCAAACCAAATGTACATGCTCTCAGTCCGTTTAGCATGATCAAGTTTTCTAACGATTACGCGTGATTTAGTGCCAATTTCACTATCCGGTTGGCTAGAAAACTTGTTTATTTTATCTTTGCATTTGAGAATGTTTAAAATTGTCAATGCTCATCCGAAGTCAATGCTCATTTCCCAACATTGTATTGGAATGAATGACCTATATCTAACTTTTTTAATGTCCCAAGTTTTTTCATTGTAGCAATTGTAACGTATTTACGTATAGACATCATCCTAAATGACATATTTAGTTAACAAAAAAGAAAAATCATACGTGAAGTACAGATTATGAAATACTTTTCAAATAATGTAAGAAAACTACATCGCATTAAAAATTAAAATAAAGTATTTTATTTCACCATGAGGAAATAACGCATTTCGAAACCTAATTTCAATGATTCCCGTCTAAAGTTGGAAAATTATCTGATTTTTTGGCAGCCCTGCATATGATTTAGAGATTTGTATCTATTTACAACATGCATTCTAAAACTTCGTTCATTTAAGAGGTACGTGTGTTTCAGTTGAAAATTCCCCTTTCAGAAATTTCCTCTAATAAAGAAAATGGTATGCAAATACTTTTATGCAGCCTTGTGTATGACGTGTAGAATTACTATATAAAGAGTAATATGCAAAAAACCAATTAAATTTAGATTTTAAAATGTACTCTCCAGAAATTAATACGCAGAGCCAGTACTGTAACAGATTTATTTTGCGTATCCCTGCAAGTTAATAAAAATGCGATGAATGCTTTGTTTTAACACGATCATAGTGAAATTCAGTGATTTATATCAGTTTTATTACTTTTGAAATAGCTTAATGTATTGAAATTATCTCTCCAAATATATTCTCCAAAATAATACTCTACAAATGATTTTTCCCCATGTACCATAATATAATCGAACTTTTTGAGTGTGTCTGTATATGAATCACTAATCATATATATTTCACATGCAATACTGAGCATGCTTTGGTGAATGTAAATAATGTTTAACAATTGCATGAAAATCCGAGTGTATTTACAGGGATTAGAGCGTGGACAGAAGGACAGACGGTCAGACAAGCACTTTTCAAATTTGTTGGAAAGTGCTAAAAATGAACAAACAAAACTTAATACAATGCTGCAAATTGCACGATCTAAGCGAAAAACTAAATTGATTCACAAACCAGTGCGTTAGAAATATAACACTCCTCACGATGGATAGAAGAAAGATCCACTTCACGAAGGTATGATAGTGAGAAAATGAGAAAAATGAACATGACACACTTTACTCGCGTCGGATTACGAGACAAGCGAATTATAGATTTTCTAATGTGTAATATTAATGATTTTAAAACGTTTTCCTAAAAAGTAAAGTAATAAAAATACACTTTCCTATTTTTAAGTACAATCATTTAGTTGTTTTAGAGAAAGAAAATAAAAGTGTCTAGTTTCCGAGTGGAAAAGGAAGTAATTTTAGAGAAGGAATTGCCTCATTACTTTTCTAAGTAAATTCCATTAAAGCTGTACAATATTTGTCATTTGAGGAATTTCTATTAGACTATAATAAAAAAGTATACTTTAAAAAGTAATTTGTTATTATAATAGAAAACAACTTTATCATTTTATTTTCCGTACTTTTAAAAAGTATCATTTAAATTATGAAAAATTAGCTATTGAGCCATTATTTTGAAAATCAGACAAAGCGTGATAATTGTATTTTTTATTTGCTTGATTATTTTATATTTTGAAGTAGATCATATTTAATGAATAATGTGCAATTTTGAAGCCATGAAAAAATTTCTCTTTTCTATAGAAAATATCAAAGTTCAAGGTTGTGAAGACCATTTTTCATGAAAAGTGAAATGCTGGTATATTTGGAGCACTATATCTCTCGTAAGCAACAATATTCTGAAACACTTTTGGCATAAACCGTTAGTGTAATACTACCTGCTTATTAAAATGTATTTGTTTCCATGGGGCATTGTTACATTACATTGTTATGTTGCACAAAATATAGTCAAAATGACGTTTTTGCCAATTTTCCGCACTTAATACCTTGTTTAAGCAATAGTACCCCAAACTTTTTCTTATAGAATATTAAAGTACAGAAAACATCGCGAAGCTCCACCTGTTTTTCTTTTCCATGTTTTTGTACATATATTTAACTATTGTGTGAGATAATTTGTTTTATTCAAACGTAATGCTTTTTTTAGATAATGCTAATTGAAATATTGAATACTTTGCAAAATTTGCATATTTAACAGATAGTATCTAATTACAGCAACAATATCTCCGTGCAGCACTGCATTGTTTAGTTTGTCCTAGTAGTGTACTTCCATATTCTATAAGAAAAAGTTTGGGGTACTATTGCTTAAATAAGATATTAAGTGCAGAAAATGGACAAAAACATCATATTGACTATACTTTGTGGCAACATAACAATGCAATGTAACAATGCCCCATGGAAACAAATACATTTTAATAAGCAGGTAGGGTTATAGTAACAAGTTTATAGCAAAAGAATTTTAGGATGTTGTTGCTTGCGAGAGATATAGTGCTCCAAATATACCAGCATTTCACTTTTCATGAAAAATGGCCTTAACAACCTTGAATGTGTCATTTTCTATAGAAAAGAGAAAACTTTTTCAGGGCTTCAAAAAAATTGCAGATTATTTATTAAATATGATTTACTTCAACATAAAAAAATATCAAGGCAATTAAAAAATACAACTATCAAAACACCACTTTTTTGTCTGAATTTCAAAATAAGGGCTGTTAAGTAACTAGATTAACTTATTTTTTATCTGTCGTAATGCTTAAAAAGTCGTTTATTAAATTCTTTAATTAATGTTATGTATCAAATGCAGATTTTATCTCCAATGCATCAAGCTACCCTAATAGCATGCATGGTCACAGTGACGTCACAGTAACGTCACTATGAGTCACTTTCGTCACATCACATCTATGACCAAAATGCCACCACTCAGTGACGTCACATTGTGACTGAGATGTGACTTTCTTAAAAATCTTTAGAAATTTATAAATATCCTTCAAAACATGTTATTTACTTTAAAAAACATGTTTCTGGCAATTTAAATATCGTCACTTTTGTGACAGTTTCGTCACAACGTTAATGTCAAATTAGTCACAAATGACACATTTTTTACAAATTTGTCACATTGTGACCACTTTGTGAAACGTCACAAAAGAGCTCTAAAACGGCCATAACGACTTCACATTTTAGTCACTGTGACTTCACATCGACGTCACGTGACGTCAAATCGACAATCGATGGTCACAAAGTTACAATGCGACTTCACAACGACGTTGCAGTGACGTCACCATGCTTTACGGGTAGTTAATTTGCAATACAAGTTAACCATCTACAACGTTATTTCGATTTAAAATAAAACACTCAGTTTATTCAGTTTATTCTATGATTTATTTGTATGAAACAACGAATAAAAATGAAAACTAACAAAATAAAATTTTAGCAAAAAGAATCGTTAAAAATCAAACTGTAAAACGCTCCGCCAACTGAGCTACCAGGACATAACAGCCTAGCACCGCTCCCTATTTATATGTTGGTAAAACTGCAACCCTATAATAAGATGGGTACTATAATTCTGAGCTAAACATCATTCGAAATAACTCCGTATGCTTTGATACATAACTGAAATGATTAAATACCCCCTTGAATATATTTTAATCAATGGTGGATTAGATTCGACTCAGTTTGCCGCAGGATTGTGGTTCGTGTAATTTTCAAACTTTGTGGTGCGGTTGCAACCATACCAATATTTAAGAAATAGAGGTACTAGGCTCTTATGTATTGGTAGCTCAGTTGCCAGATGAAATTTCATACAATTAAATTCTGAAATATAATTTCTCAAGTCATATCATCTTTTCAATTTTTGTAGAAATTTTATATCTTTTTACACCAAGAAAATTAACAAAATTTATTTTCAAAATAGTCTTAATTATAATATGAATTTAACAAAATGAATGTAGCATTTTGTTTGTATTAAAAATGCCAGAAGCATAACATTAACGTAATATACATCCTTTAGTAAGACTATAATATAAATTAACTGTCATTAACTGGTGTCGCTGTATAAATGAAAACAATGACGCTGAAACTATATTTATTCTTTTTTGTATTTTTAAATTTCAGTGATAAACTAGAATTTGAATATTTTAATTATACTCACGACAATAACATTCAGCTCAAATTTATTGCGAGTTTTAGCAATACACAAAGATTTCACAATGTATGTAATTTTCAAAGGATTACACGTGACATTAAATATAAAAATGATTATTAAGTATGTTGATTTCAAGCCAACTGTATTATATTTCAATAAATCTACTATGATTATCTTTGTACTAGACTTTGTTCTATCAGTAAACAAAATTAATTTCCCCCATGAATAAATAATAAACATAACTGTCTGAGATGTTTATCATATATAAATTTACTTACTATTAGCTAAAGCTAATGTTATATGGTAAAAGAAGCTATGTATTAACGATAACTAAAGATTACAAAAATCTTTATTATCATATATCACATTTTCCTAGGAATCTTTTTAAAAAGGTATCTAAATGTCTCATTATTTTTTTGTTGAAGATAATCATATTTTAACCGATTTCTTTTCATGTATGAATTTACACCATTTCATTTCAACTAGATATAATTGACAGCTATCATAAAAATAAAATATACATAAATCAAAAGAAAGATTCTCGATAAAAAACAAATATAAAACAGTGTGACATTTATAGTATTTTTCTTTATGTTCAGATTTTTTGAAAGAATATTTTGACCAATGTATACGACTAAAGAAGTATTTTTAATTTCCTATTTTAATAATAAACAACTGTGTGCAATCGCACCAATTTGTGTACACTGTACAACGAAAAAAAAGACAAATGCAAAGTTACAGAAATCTGCATGTTTATTAAATTTTTATCTATATAGTGCACAAAACATGTTAATTTACAAAACACGTTTTTGTAAAACTACAAAAATCCGTCACTTTACAAAAGAATATACTTAAATTACAGCAATTTTACTAAAGTTTTACCTATAACCTGAGATGAGATTACATGGAAAGTTCTGAATATCTCATTGTCCTAAAAAATTCTCACTAACCGTACAGAATCTTCTTAGGTGCGTTCGTAATTATGTAAATACGTAGCACCTTTTGTTGTCACTCAGTCTGTCTGTCTGATTGTCCGCACATAACAACGCAAAAACTACCCAACGGAATCGTTTGAAATTTTAAAAATATAATTATTACGTAATTTTGTCGGGTTATTTCAAATTTTATGAAAATCGGATGTATAGATCAATTACAGGGACAATTAAAAGGATTCCGTTACATTACGGTCAATGGGGAAAAAAGATTCAAATGCATTTTAATCGTTTGAAATTTAAAATACCTAATTATTACATAATTTTGTCGAGTCATTTGAAATTTTATGAAAATCGGATGCGTAGAATAATTACAGGGGCAATCAAAAATATTCCATTACATTACGGTCAATGGGGAAAAAGTTTCAAATGCATTTTAATCGTTTGAAATTTATAACACATACTTATTACATAATTTTGTGGAGTCATTTAAAATGTTATGAACATAGGATGCATAGATCAATTACAGGGACAATCAAAAGTATCCCGTTACATTACGATCAATGGGAAAAAAGTTTCAAATGCATTTTAATGGTGTTACACTCATTTGAACATAATAAAATTGACATGAATCTATGAAGTATGTACTAAAATACACATTCTGTACAATCTAGGATGCAAAGAATATTTATTATTAAATTACAGGGCCACACAAATGTATTCCAATAAATAACGTTATCCCGGGAAACATTGTTTGGGGCGTGTTTAAATTATATTAAACTACTTCACATTTTATAAATAAGATATACGTTAATGAAGTATAATAAAACTTACTCCCTGCATATTTACAGGAACACAAAGATTTCAACCACTATACTGTATCCAAAGTACGCTCTACTCTACCAGCAAGATCTGAATATTTTAAAACTTCGTTATAGTATGAACGCACCTCAGTTGCTACGCTTCACGTGCAATTTCCAACTTGTTTTTATTACAGTGAAAACATGCATTTGTTAAATGAAATCATGTTGTTGCTGTTACATGAAAAGTTCTCGAAATCTCAGTTTCCTAGAAAAATTTTAGTAATTTTACAGATTTGTTTTTACAAATGTACAGAAATGTAATTTGAATACAATTTATTTTATAAAACTATGTTATTTGTACTCAGGGCCGTAGCTAGAAGTGATCTATAGGGGGGGGGGGGGCACAAGATATTGTAGGGGAGGGTTATATTTTCTTTCTCTCTCTGACGCAGAAAGATAAATTGGGGCATGTTCAAATTATAGGTACTATGTTTCTTATCAAACTGTTGTAATAACTTCATTTTATACTAAGGAAAGTATAGGATGATGAAAATTTTTAGTGTATAACTGGTGCAAAATTAAACATCATGTTAGCTTCATGTGTATAAATAGGATGGGGGAGTGTTGAAGCACTTATGAAGCACTTAGATGCAATTTAGTAATTCTGCAAAACTGTTAAAGAGTCTCATACTAAATTAGATATTTGAGCAGAATTTCGTTTGAATTTTCAAAGCAGAAATTCATTTAGTGACCTTGGAATCTTTACCGGAGGGAGGGGGGGGGGCTTAAAATATTTCAGGGGGGGCTGAGCCGCCCATAGCACCCCCTTAGCTAAGGCCCTGTTTGTACTACAAGTGTAAATTACGTTTTCATTGATTCATCAGGAAATTTTTTTCTGATAAGGATAGTAATAATAAATAAACTTTTCATTTAGAATTTTATACACGAATTACTTGACAAAATTGTACACGATTGATATTAGATTTATTTTGGTAAAATGTGTTGGTATGAAGACATATTGCTAGTAAAACTGAAAAAAGGGTGGATATTTTGGGGATTCTTTTGTAATGTAACCGAATTTTAGGATGGTGTTTCATCATTTTCTATCACACTAGAAAAAACAGTCATTACGAAATTTGTAACACATTTTACATACCAAAAAATTGGTAATAGGTTTTTTGATAAAATTTATTCCTAAAACGTTATAGCAGACAATCATTAAAAAGAACGATTTATTGTAGATTCTTTTTCAATATGAAGTCTCGTGCAAAATGAAATGGGGAAAAAAAACTTAAGTGTAACACCAAGTGTTCTTAACTACTTTTTAAACAGTTTATTCAATCAACAGAAATGCATTATAAGAATTAACCTCAAAATACAACTTGACAAATTCCAAGCATTGATTAATTTACACATGATAGCATACGAAAAAAACGCATAACAAGAGAAACGTGAAAAAATTCCATAAAAAGGGGAAAAATTAGAAAGAGAAAAGATTGAATTGTGTAAAAGTGTGAAACAGATCGTATGATATCAGAAGCTACAACAAGCCTAAATATATACTATTAAGTATTAAAAGATCTTCGATTCTTATGGAGTAAAAGGCACATGAACAATCACTTGGCCACACTAATAGTTTTTATTATTGAGGGCATGAAGCTGCATTTAACATAAAAGATAATAGGTTTGAAAGTAAAACTAAACGTGGTAATTTTCTTAACGCTTTCACTTCGGTTATAAAGGCGGGTGTGGATATTATTCTTTTTATCCAGAAAATACATTGTAAAAAAAGAGAGACACAGAAAGATGCAAAATTACAAAACTAGATTTTGTAAAAGCTTTCGACATTTGTATGTTTAAAAGAATTTTATCATACAATATACAGAAAAAAAAGAAATCTAGAAAAATTAGTTTAAAAAAAAATCTTGAAATCTGTATGTTTACGATAATTGCATATGTACACTGTACGAAATAAATAAAAGCAACTGCAAAAAATTACTTTTGTAAAGCTATTTAAGTCGGTAAGCTATCACTAAAACTTTATTATTAATCATGCCGGGATATTTACATGATTTTTTTTTCAGTTTCCAAAAAGCGCTCTTGGCATCCAAATTTCACAAACAAATTCTGTTAACTTTATAGATTTTTCGTTTTATAGCACAAAGCGTATCGTTTACAGAATTTTTTTCTGCACTTAAAAATCATTAAATATAATAAATCTTGCATTGTTCACATTTTTTAAAATATATCGTAATTCTTTTTAATAGCTGTAATTTAAAACATTTTTCTTTTCAAAGTTGTTACGTGAATTGATAGCTATATACTACAAATTACATTAAATTTTTATCAGAATAAACCACGTACATATTTCCTTGTTCAAATAATTGCATGGTGCAAACTTTAAAATAATTGGATTTTGCCGCGATCAAAGTTGAGATAATGAGATTTTGCTTAATAAGTTTTAAAAATATCAGCCTTTTAGAAAAATGTGTATTAATTATAAAGTTTTAACATTTAAAAAGTTTATTGCTGAGATAGGAAAGAAATTGTCTCAATTTAAGTTTAAAAAACTTGGCAGCAGTTGTCATTTGTGATATAATTATCAATTCATCTGTTAAGATACATTACTTGCTTGACACTCTGTCATTTAAAATATTTAATTTGTAAAGTTACTATAAACAGACAAAGTTTACTATGAGTAAATTTACAAAGATTTTTAAAAGTACTAAAAGTTATTATTGATTTTCTATTTCATATTCTACTGAGGAATAATTGGTGAGCGTCTTTTCTATTTTTACCAAGAGTATTCTAAGTAACTACGTTCTGATGTTACACACACGCACACACACATATATATTTACAAAATACTAGAATCTCTATTAATCCAAACCTCTTACCTCGGATGTAGGTTCTCTACGTTTTTATTTGGTATATCTTGTCTTAATTCTAAGATTATTCTTTAGAAAATTTACACGAAACAATAATATTTAATGGAGAAAACGAACATAAATATTACATGAATTCTCTTTCTTTTCTTTACATCTCGATTCATAAATGCGCACAATCGTACTTCTCGCCTTGAGAAAATCATAGAACCAGAAAAAACATAAATTAAAATAGAATACAAAAAAAAGGTCTTATTAGTTCAAACAGCTGACAAATGTTTGTCCGCCACGGAGTTTCAAAATTGAGAATCTGAAACCACATTATCCTCCGGCCCAGAAAGGTAAGCTATTCCCCTTTTCTGACAAGTTCCAATAGTTATAATTGTTGGACTGCTCGCCAAATAAGGTTGTCTGTTGCTAGTCTTATGGTGCATGCACGAACCTTTCCGTCTCTACAAGGACGGATATCTCTAATAATGCCTAATTTCCACAAGAGCCTTGGTTGATTGTCTTCGTTGATCTGACCGACAGCTCCTTTTATTATTTGTATGCCTTTGGAGTGATCTGTATAATGGAGAGATTTTAAGTCCATTAGATAAAACTGTTTCTACTTCAATCATAACTGTTGTACTAAGATTAACCTGTATCTATATCTGCGAATTAATTCATTTTTGTAAAAGGAATGATTCTTGTCTTTTCCGGTGGTAACACTGTAAGTCTTTTTCTCACAAGGAAATGCGCTGGACACAAAGGAGTTGGCTCATTGGCATCACTGGACACAAAGGTTAATGGGCGAGAATACAAAACAGCTTTCACTTCCGGTAAAGTAGTTTCAAATTCTTTGCAGTCTAATGAAAATCATCCAAGACTTTTCTTAAGGCACATCTTCGTTCAACATACTAGTAACTCGTAGAATCCTCCCCACAGAGCTGCTCTCTATTCGATGAATTTCCATTCAATTCTTTTTTCACTAAAATAATTTTGGACCTCGGGATTCTTTATCAAATTCCACAGTTGCTGTAAATCCCTATCCGCTTTCTTGAAGGTCTTAGCATTGTCAGTATAAATAATCTTACAAATTCCACTCCCTGAGATGAATCTTCAAAAGGCCATTAAAAATTCGGTTGTTGTTACATTCATAACAATCTCTAAATGCAGCGCTCTTACTACTGCACAAGTAAATAAAGCAACGTAAATCTTTGCACCATTTTTTAGATGTAGGAGACCTAAAATATCTGCTCCAATGTTCTAAAACGGTAATGCTTCTTTAATTAATTTTGGAGGAAGGGGTGCAATATCTTGGCAGTTAGGTTTAGTACTGACTTTTTTTACAGATGATACATCGTCTTATTATGCATTTTCCTTTTTGCCCCTTTATAACCCATAATCTTTCTCTTAATTCGACGTTTCAAAAATTCCAGCATGAGATACCTCTTTATGAGCTTTTCTGAGTCTGTAAGGCTTTTTTGAAGATCTGTAAAATGACTTTTGCTGGGGAGGGAAATTGGATGGGCTTCTGAATAACTTAAATTTGAATTTTGGAGTCTTCCTTTTATTCGCATCATTCCATCTTCATATGAAAACGGATTTAAATTTAGAATTTTGGATTTTCTTGGGACAATTTCTTCTTAAACAATGCTTCTTTTTCTTCTGGAAAGAACCTTCCTTGCGTCTGTTTTATCCAATATTGCTCAGCTTTCAACATTTCTTCAGTACTTAAAGGTTATGAAAGTTTATGTGCAAGTTTGTTTTTATTATTAGCAAATCTGAATATACAACAGGTAGTCTAGTCATTGTACTGTAATTTTCAATTTTAAAAACTGTATTCTCTTCCTGAGTCACACAGCTTGTTTGGACAGCAACATTGACTTCAATTACTTTTGTTCCTTGAGGCAAAAATGTTTAATTTTCTTGCAGTCACTTGGGTTCGATAAATCATACTTTATTTTTTTAAAGTGATTCTGTCTTTTCACCTCTAGTTAACAGTTCGGCTGGATTATCTGAGCCAGGACTAGGTTGGATTTGTTTTTTGATGAAGTTCTCGAATCCTATTTTGAACAAATGGCTTCCACTCCTCGATATTACTTCTGATCCAATGAAGGACAATCACTGAATCCGTTGAAACATGTAGACTAATTTTCATTTCTTTGAAAAGATGTTGATTGACACAGGATGTTAGTCTAGTCCCTAATTTTACTTATCAGTTCCAACCTTGGCAGAGATAATTTCTTCATTGGAGCAACTATGACTTTGGAGATGACAGAAACAGTAAATATTTACACGATAAATACACGATAACTAATAATAAATACACAATATTTTAAATAAATAACAGATCCATAAGCTTTGGAACTAGCGTCGTTAGCACAGTGTAGTTAAAAATCTTGAAATGCATCTTTTTAGTATTCAATAAATAATGTCTGGTAATCTCTAAAACTTCAACAGAACTTATTTCCTCGCACCACGTAATCTATTTATTATGAATACTAGCGAGCTACGCCTGCTAGCTGGGCCACTTTTTCCAAACGAACCTCGATATTAAGCAGTATATAATAAGCAAAAAAATTCATTTAATAAGCAAGTCTTGGGGTTCGAATCCTCAAGCACAAAAAAAGTAATTTAAAGAGCTATGGTTGTTATGCGCTCATTATCCCGTTAAAAATATGTGATTTCGCACAGTGGGCGCTATGCGCCCACCGGCGCTACGCGCCATGGTCGCCATCATCCCGTTAAAAATATTTGGTTTTGCACGGTTGGCGCTGCGCGCCCATAAGACATTTTCTCGTATTTTTTGGTTCATGAGAAGCAGACTTTTACGCAGATTCTGAATATGTAATCAGTTTTTTTCTACTTTAAAAACTGTCTACATTATGGTTTAAGAAAAAACGCACAAAAAAAAGTTTTGGTATTAAAAACTGCAAAAGACTGCTATTAAAAAAAATAAGTAATTTCATCAATATCACAAACAACATAACTAACAAACAATTTTGGCAGCTCTTTTTCCATGTGTACTAACAGAAATTAGCATTAATCGCGTAAATCTTAGATTACACAATATTCGTGTATGCTACCAAAAAGAAAAAGTATGAAAATAAACCGTGTTTAACATTTTTTACCAATTAATTCTTTTTCTCTTATACATTCTTTGACAAAATGACAGGAGAAAAAGAGGTTTTCGGCTGCTTCTTCTTTTAGCCAAAGGGGAAAAGTTCTAGTCGTTCACCGCAAGGTGGCGCAGTGTTCTGCCTCAGAGCTCCGTTTGGGAAATGTGACTTTTTCCGTTCCAATTCCCGACCGGTTTTTAATTCATAACATTTTTAATTTTGGTCCCACGGTCTCAAAAATGCCCGAAATGAATTTTCCGGAATTTTTCGAATCGAAAGACACCTCTCGCGACTTCCAACTCGCCCGCGTTGCGAACTGTAATCGGCTTCAAGCAGACAGACAGAGGCGCACGGATTTTATTAGTATAGACTAGCGAGCTACGCCCGCTAGCTGGGCCCCTTTTTCCAAACGAACCTCGGTATTAATCAGTATATAATAAGCAAAAAAATTCATTTAATAAGCAAGTCTTGGTGTTCGAATCCTCAAGCACAAAAAAAAGTAAATTAAAGAGCCATGGTCCCGTTAAAAATATGTGATTTCACACGGTGGGCCACGTGCACTTGAAAAAAAAAGATTGTGGATCGTAGCTATGGTCGCTTCGCGCCCATAGTCCCGTTAAAAATATTTGGTTTTGCACGGTGGGTGCTAAGCGCCCATAAGACATTTTTTCGTATTTTTTAGTTCATCAGAAGCAGATTTTTTCGCAGATTCTGAAAATGTAATCAGTTTTTTTTTACTTTAAAAACTGTCTGCATGATGGTTTCAGAAAAAACGCGCAAAAAAAAAGTTTCGATAGTCCTGTTTTATTTCTAAGTTCAATATTTTAGCGAAAACTACTGCAAATATTCTACGGCAAGTCAAAAAAATTGATGCGGAAAAAAACGCAGTTAGCGCCGGTAGAAAAAGAAGTTTTCGGCTGTTTTTTTCTTTTAGCCAAAGGGGAAAAATTCATGTCCTTCACCGCAAGGTGGCGCAGTGTTCTGCTTCGGAGCTCCGTTTGGGAATTGACACATTTTTCGTTCCGATTCCCAAGGGGTTTTTAATTCATAACTTTTTAAATTTTGGTCCCACGGTCTCGAAAATGTCCGAAATGACTTCCCCGGAATTTTTCCAATCGAAAGACACCTCTCGCGACTTCCAACTCGCCCGTGTTGCGAACTGTAATCGGCTTCAAGCAGACAGACAGACAGAGGCGCACGGATTTTATTAGTATAGACTAGAGAGCTACGCCCGCTAGCTGGGCCACTTTTTCCAAACGAACCTCGATATTAAGCAATATATAATAAACAAAAAAATTCATTTAATAAGCAAGTCTTGGTGTTCAAATCCTCAGCACAAAAAAAGTAAATTAAAGAGCTATGGTTGTTATGCGCCCATTATCCCGTTAAAATATGTGATTTCGCACAGTGGGCGGTACGGGCCCATCGTGCGAAGCCGGCCCACCGGCGCTACGCGCCATGGTCGCCATTGTCCCGTTAAAAATATTTGGTTTTGCACGGTTGGCGCTGCGCGTCCATAATACATTTTCTCGTATTTTTCGGATCATCAGAAGCAGACTTTTACGCAGATTCTGAATATGTAATCAGTTTTTTTCTACTTTAAAAACTGTCTGCATGATGGTTTAAGAAAAAACGCGCAAAATAAGTTTGTTTATTAAAAACTGCAAAAGACTGCTATTAAAAAAAAGTAAGTAATTTCATTAATATCACAAAGAACATAACTAACAAATAATTTTGGCAGCTCGTTTTCCGTTTGTACTAACAGAAATTAGTATTAATCGCATAAATCTTAGGTTACACAATATTCGTGTATGCTACCAAAAAGAAAAAGTATGAAAATGAGCTACAACGATTAATACTCACATGCAGTATAAATATATGAATAGTCAGTTACATCTGAGATCCTCAAAATATTAATTAGCAACACTATTACCTCTTAGTGAACATATCTTGCTATGCTTAAATAGTTGTACTTATTATATTAATTAAACAGTGTTTAATATTTTTTACCAATTACTTCTTTTTCTCTTATACATTCTTTGACAAATTGACGGGAGAAAAATAGGTTTTCGGATGCTTCTTCTTTTAGCCAAAGGGCTTCTTTTAGCCTGTTCTTCACCGCAAGGTAGCGCAGTGTTCTGCCTCAGAGCTCCGTTTGAGACCTGTTTGGGAAATAAGACGTTTTCCGTTCCGATTCCCGACCGGTTTTTAATTCATAACTTTTTTAATTTTGGTCCCACGGTCTCGAAAATGCCCGAAATGACTTTCCCAGAATTTTTCGAATCGAAAGACACCTCTCGCGACTTCCAACTCGCCCGGGTTGCGAACTGTAATCGGCTTCAAGCAGACAGACAGACAGAGGCGCACGGATTTTATTAGTATAGATCTTCATTTAATTTATCTTCCCAATTAAGATTCTCTTTCCAAATTTCTTGCATAAGAATTCTTGCTCTTACTGTAAAAGTATTGAAAATTCTTACGGGATTATACATCTTTCATATCATCATTAAAATTTCTCTTCTGGTGACACCGCTGTTTTTATTTTCATATTTAATAAGATTCTGCAATTCAATTTTTAAATAATCTTCTTGGGTAATCTATTTATAACCCAGAACTTTTATACAAGCAAATTTTTGATGAACAGCTTCTTCTTTTATGTCAAATTGCAATTGAAGACTTCTAAAATTTGTAGTCCACTTGCGCATTTATTTGAACCATTTGCATTCACATTAGCTGTGGTGGCCATTCTCACAGTGGCCATTCTGTACCTGAATGATTTACTGTTGACAAAATCTCTATCTGAAAATTCTTCTTTTGTAATTAGTTTGTTTTCAAATCCTTTGTTTTGCATCTGATTCTGGCTTGCGAAACGAAAATGTACATTTTTTGTTTCTATTTCCGTCCTTAAATAATGTAATATCTTTAAAGAATTCCACGATTCTGTTTCATTTTTATTTTCTCTATTCTAACTCAACATTAAATTACTCGGTATTATCGTTGTTATTATAGGAAATAATAAACTTCCATAACTTTTTAATTTGATTCCCAATGATTTTAAACTGAGAATATGTATTACACAAGTATCATATTAATAGCGAAACCCTTTCAAACTAGATGAATTACGGACAGGTGGCAAATTTAATAACTTGTTAATGTGAGATATGATCAATATTTCCTTTTTTCGTAGCGGTTTTCTAATATATTCTCTAAGATATCATAATTTTCTTCAGAAATTGATAATCTTTGATTAGCAGTTTGCGCCGATGATTTTAGGAGACTTTTTAAATATGTAAATTTATCTATTTTATTTATTTCATCGTTGTCAGGAATAATTGATTTAAACTGGATATAAAATTCTTGCCTTTTTTAAAAAATTACCATCGAATTTCCCAATGTTTAGTTTAGGCAAGTTAACACGAATTCTACGCTCTGCCATCAGAAGCAATATGGTTTTCATATTACTAAAGGCAGAAGCCAAATTTGAATTTTTTTACTTTACCCTTTCTGTAAATCTTTCATTTTGAGATTCAATTTAGTTTCTACCAGGGTTGCAAAAAACCCGGGTTTTTTATAAGAAACCCTACCCAGGTGGGTTTTTTCGGTTTTTTTGGGCTTTATTGGGTTTTTTCGGGTTTTATTGGGTTTTTTGTTTTTTTAAGAGGTGATGGCAGGGGAAGTCTCTTATTTCTAGAAAGTGTGTATTATATTTAAAAATCTTTTGATATTTTTAATTATTAATTTAATATACAATAAATTTTCATCAAAATAACACAAATAAATCAATGTAAAAAGTTGTAAAAAAATGTTTTTACTTCTGATATTATATGATATAATAACCACATAGCACATATTTGAAAGCTATTTTAATAAATTACTTTTTATCAATATTCCCCACAAAGAACACAAATTTTAAACAAATGTTTTATTCTTTATCAATAAAAGGTTGCTTGATAATATTTTCAAGATATCTATGGTTCATTGTATAGAGTAGTTTATTCTCTGAACATAATACAGAACTATTACTAAAAATATTTTACAAATGAATTTCAATTATCTACATAACTGATTATAATTATTTAATTTGAATATTTTGAAATGAATTTATAATGCTTATACAATAAACAAGTTTAATTTTATAAACAAGTATGGATGGTAAACTATGTATTAGGAAATAAAATATAGGGTAAAAATCCTGATTTAAATAAATATATATATTCGAGTGTTTTGAAAAAAGTCCCCTCCTTTCCTTTTTTTTTCTTTCAACCAATACTGGCTAAAAGGGAATTAGTCAAATTTCTATCTGGTTGAGACATTATGAAATTTTACAAATTTTACAACTATTAAATAAAAGATCTTGTCATTTTTCATCTATGCGAAAATGTTATAATTAGTTACATACATTGATTTTGGCCATTTTTTTCATAATATTAAAAAGTTTTTAAAAAATTATGCCCAATATTTTATTTTGACAATTTTGGCTTTGTCATATTTAGAAGTACACTCACAATCTATTTTATTAGGATAGTGTAACTTTTTAAACACAAAGTTAAAAAACTAATATAAAGCCTATTGAATATTAAACACTTTGACCACAGATATTTAAAAAAAAACCAATAAAACCCACTTTAAAGTGTGTATTAGTGGGTTTTTTTAGAATGGGTTTTCCCCAATAAAACCCACCCGGGTTTTTTTGGGGAGGTGGGTTTTTTGCAATCCTGGTTTCTACGGAAATAAACTTTTCCCTATACTCTTGGTTTGATTCAAAATCTGACTCTAAACTTTTCAAATCTTTTATTTCTGCTTCAATACATTTACGCAATTCAAGAAATTGTTTTTCATTATCATTAATTTGCGCAGACGATTTTTCTAACCAAAGCATAACAGTTGTACATTCATGTTTTTCAAATACATTATTGATATTATTCATAAGCTTCGTCGAACTAATACTTTTCCATTTTAGTTTTAAAGCACCTTAACTTTCCATTTTAATATTCTCAAAAGAAATAAATACTTGTCAAACAATAATATATAAACCAAATAAAAGCACAACGCATGGGTGAAAAAAAATGGTTGTCAAAATTACTAGAATCTCCATTAATCAAAACCTCTTACCTCGGATATAGGTTCTCTACGCTTTTATTTGATACATCTCGTCTTAATTCTAAGTATTATTCTTCAAAAAACATCCATTTTTACGAAACAATAACATTTAATGCACAAAATGAACATTAAACATTACATGAATACTCTCTTTTCTTTACATTTTCATTTATAGATTTGTACCATCGTACGTCTCCTCTTAAGAAAATCATTGAACAAAAAAGAACATAAATCAAAATGGAATACAATAAAAGGTCTTATTAGTTCACACAGCTTACAAATGTTTCCGCGCCCAGGAGTTTCAAAGTTGAGAATCTGAAACCACAACAATATATATACAGTCGATTCTCATTAATTCGAAATCGGATAATTCGAATTTTCGCTTAATCCGAACTAAACATGAAATCCCGAAATTTTCAATGGTAGAATAACGTTAAATTTTTCATTAATTCAAACTCATTTTCTCTTAACATCATTTAATTCGAACAAACGAGAATTCCGATTTTTCATTATTCTTTTCTTTCTCGCGGATTTCAGATCATTTGAATAACGCTGAATAACTTTTGAATCGATTTTTGTGAAAATCGTTCCGAACGCGTATACATTTAATGCAATGCATTTGATATCCACTTTCTTAGAGCCCCGTCTGTCCATTAGTGACAGTTTAATTTTTTTTTTCCATCGTGCTTGTTTCTAATCTTTTAATTAGTTTATGTATTTATACATTCAAATTTAATATTAAGTCATATTCTGATGATAACAAACGAAATAAGTTTAAAAAACACTGTAACATTAATTCTTTTGTAATAGTACCATAATAAGCATGATTTCCATAATTCGAACTTCGGATGATTCGAACATTTCTTATAGTTTCGACGAGTTCGAATTAACGAGAATCAACTGTATGTTAAATTTTAAACCGTTCGGTTGGAAATTTTTTGCGCTGTTATTTTATGACAGGCGTGCAAGCCGACGCTACGGGCAGACCAGGCGGCGACTGCAGGTGTTACCAAATTACAGTAAAACCCCGATAATTCGGATTAATTGGGACCGGAACCAATCCAGATTATCGAAAATCCGGATTATCCGGAGAATTAGAAAAAAAAAATGAAATAAAATATAACATACTAACAGAAAATCACCTTTATGTTAAACTTATTGAATACTTGCAGACAGTAATAATGTTTACTTTGCTTAATTATTCCGAAAACATGTCAGAAAAAGTTTTTTTTTATTTAGAATACGACGATGAAACAAGTTAATGTTATGGAAATTAGCCAGTCGCTTCTCAAACTTGAAAAAAAAAATGACCAGACCGATCCGAATTATCCGGAGATCCGGATTATCGGGGTCCGAATTAGTGGGGTTCTACTGTATATAATTACGGAAAAACCTAAAATGACAGCAAACAGTTCAATCTTTACTTAGGTTACTTAAAGCATATTTTGGAGTATATTCCTGTGAGTACTGCGATTAAATGTGATTAGAATTTTACGAATCTTGTCGAGGAAATAAAATAAGTGAAATTGCACATTTACACAGCGTAGTTATATGTTTAGCGAATGATCTCACTTTTGCGTTTACCGATTTAATCGTTTCTTTTATTGTAGTAATAAAGTGAAATATTTATTTAAAAGAATCTACTTTAAAGGTGTTTTACACATTATCCAAGTATACTTAAAACAGCGCCTTTATTCGCACCAGGTCATAAATCATGTTTAAGAATCACAACCACGCATGAAAATGTTATTTTCCATTAATGAGGAGCAATAAATGTTTCTACTCTAAAATTAGGGATTCAGAATTACCAAGGAAAATATGCGATCTCAATAAATTAAATGTCTCAGATTTCCGAGTAGCTGCATTTAAATTACTGAACTGGTGATGAGAAAGATAGCGAAACAAATATCTTGTTACCGGGTGTTACACTGCACTCACTTATATAATATCACGCTTGGTTTTAATTGTGAATTAACTATATCGTAGAAATATAGCGTGTTTCTTTTTAATTTCAGGAAATGCATAAAATTATTTTAAATGTTGCGGAACAATTTCAATGTTTATTAAAGAATCTCGACGTTTATTGATTACTAGTACTCAGAACCCGGGTATTCCCGGGTCACAAAATAAAGGTGAAATTTTATTATTTTTTTTTATTTAAAAGTGATAAGTCTAATGAATTTTTCCAATGTAATATGCTTTTTAAATTGCCAACTAACTCCAAACAAAAATTTATATGAAACATGGTAATTATGTAATCATGTAAAACTTTATAAATTATCGAATTAGGTGTTTACGCATTAGACGCAAGATATGAGTTATTAGCCAAAGATTTTGCCAAAGAATAAAATTGCATTTTTTCAGCTTTTAAAACCAACTAAGAAAATGTGACACGCAGATATTCTTTAAAATTCTTTGTTCTTATTCTTTGCAAAGGTTAATTGATGTATCTTTTGTAAAGTAAGTTTGCAACAAACGAAAATTTATTAAATTGATAGATAAAAACCAACAACATCCACCGGGTTTTATAGCCGACGATATTTTGACTTGGCAGGTTTTGCTATGAAAAATTGCTATGAAAAAGGCAATTGCTGTGAAAAAATGGCAACAAAAATATGCATTGATCTGTTATTTTCCATGGAGAAAAGGGATAGATGGAGGTGCAGTATGCGATAAAAACGGTTTGGAGCGATTTTTTTCCAATTTAAATTTCTTATTTGGCCCAAACAAAACAACCTGTATCGTGAAAACAGAGACCAAATTATTTAAAATCAGCCATGCATTTTTTTTCTGAATGAAAGAGATCTGCTGTTATTTAAGCATTCTAAAATAGCATTTCATTGTATTATGAATTAAAACGGTATTGCTAAAATTTTTCCTTTTTTGCGAAAGTACGCGATTGTGTTTGAGCCTAATGCAGCGGATTTTAGAATTACATTTTTGCCGTCATCTCCAGCCACGAAACTGCATCTTTATTCTTTTTTTTTACTCTATGGTTTTTTTTCCCTTTATTTCCCACATAAATGCTTTACTCAAGTTGCCACTATTAGAGAAGCTGAACTAAAATCTACAAAAAAATTAATGTATCAGAAACAAATTGAGATACAATTTTCTAACAAACTATATTTAAAAGTGCATTTTTTCTTTATACAATAATGTAAAGATTGAAAATGTGCTGTGCCTAGAAGTTTAAAAAGTTGTAACAGCGAAAATTGCAAAACCGAAATTTCATCGGAAAGTGTTGCCATTCAAAACATGACGTATGCGTTACGCACAGATACGTTTGGCCTTTATAATATACGAATTGAATATTTCCAGCTGAGCGAAAAATTGCCCAGGCCCGGGAATCGAACCCGGATACTTGGCTTAGAAGGCCAATGCTTTACCTGTTAAGCTAACGGGGGGGGGATAACAAGCTGTAATTTTTCGCTCAGATAACCTTATTGGCCATAACATCTGGTCTGTCATTTGAAACAGCTCGGCAGTATAAACCGCAGGTAATGGAACTCCATAGAACGATGGATACGTAGATATACTATTATTTTAACACAATCTAACTGATTGGTAAAGTTATCATACGAATTGAATATTTCCTGCTAAGCGAAAAATTTGTAATATAGATAAGATAATAGCCCGTCAAAATGACCTGTTTGCATTTTTAAAAATGATAAAAAATTACAACAACTTTGGTCAATCACAGCCAGTTTAGGCTTAAACAATTTTGAAAAATACAGCGATTAAACATGGGGAAAAAATTTCAACAGAAATCCGCATTCAACACTATAACAAAACTATCTGGTGGATGGGGGTATTGTGATAAACAAATGGTAAGTATATAAAGTTTAGAAGAATAAAATAAGGCAAAATATCAATTATAAAATAATATATTGTGAAACTACAGCCAAAAAGATATAAAAATACTGCAATAATAAAAATATCTAAAATGTATAAAAATTTTTCCCATTTTGGCCATTTCCAGACGAATATGCAAGGGTAGCCGAATTGTTAATTGACTGGATAAAATAATGCCAGAGAATATGCAGCTAATGAAATTCAGTCACAAAATTAGAGTAACTATTTCACAAAAATATGCAAATTAGCACTTGTAAAACTTCATTTTTTTAGCTAATACTTAAAAGAAAACACATTTTAAGAACAAAATGCCAACAGTAAAGAGTAAACAATGGGCCGTGATGTGACAATGGAGTCACTCTAATAAATCTTTCACGACTGTAAATAAATAAATAAATAAATAAATAAATAAAGCAACCCGAATAGAAAAATACCAATAATATTGCATTTAAAACGCACCTTCGATTTCCTTAAATAAAAACTTTTAATTAAATATATTTTTTGGAATCGTGAAAAGATTTCAAAGCGCAGTAAAATGTAGTGACATCATTTACAGCTTCCACTGTAAATCTGACCAATGAGAACGCTCCATTACGACTATGGAACGTTTTCATTGGTCAGAAAATATATAGTCTTTAATATCGGAGGTAACTTTTCGCAATATTTTTTACAGATTTCGAATTTGTCATTCGCGAATTCCAATAACATTAATTTGCTTACATCGTTTGTTTTCCTTGTAATTTACCGTTTGTTTTTTCTCGTAATTGCTGGTTGTTTTATTTAGAATTTAAACATTATAATTAGATAGGTTTTGTAGATTTTAAAGGAAATGAGTAATGATTAATTTTTTTACATGTATATTTCCATAAGTTGAACAATTAGGACATTTAAGAACGGCTCGGAAAACTTATGCCTAACATCGTCGCAATAAGTTTCTTTTTCTCGTGGATGGGTTGACCTCGGAATTGTTATAAACGGGGGTGTTTTATACATATAATTTTTAAACACACTATCGCATACATTAATACTTTGGGGATAAAATATCATGTTTTTCGTAAATAAATTTATCAATTTTCCAGGCAGCACTTATTATTAAGACTTTGCATGAATTAATCAGTCTTTGTTATCTGTCCGAGCTTAAATGTAGCCAGATTGCGAGGAAATTCGTACAAACTTACTTAGTACCACTGAGGCATTTTCAATATCGAAAATGAAGTTTGCTGAATTTAAGATTTATGTATAAAAAAAATCTTCTATGCATGAAGGGTTGCAGGTACTACCGAAAGCACTCCAGGTTATAAATGTGCATTTTAGAGTTTTACATTTTTTAAAATCAGTTTTGTTATTTTAATGTTAAATTTTAAGTAAGTAAATTAACCGTTTGTTGTCATGTTATATTTAGAAACAATAAAATTTTATCAAAAAATTTTTGAATTGCAAAGGGAGTTGCGCGGCTCAAAGTTTTCTATTATTATTATTATTATTATTATTATTATTATTATTATTATTATTATTATTATTATTATTATTATTATTGTCATATGTTGACATATGAATCAAATTTTATTTCGAATAAATAATTTTTCTCCGTAATCATGCCTGAATGAATCAAAAAGGTATAAGGAAATATTAAAAAAATGTCTGAGATAATTGTTGTATTCCTTGAATCAGAACTAGGAGAATATTTTTTATTTTAAATTGACGGTTCATATCAAAATTAACCGAATTGTCACTTTTGTTTATATTTATCACCTGACAACCAAGCAAAAGGACGAAATTACTGTTTTCTCTACAATTCTTTTGATATGCTAAAGAAAAAAAAATTCCCACATGACGTAGAATTTTTTTTATTCTGTGTAGGCGTGTAATGGAATTAAATATAATATTCATAAATTAATTACTTAAAACTGGATTATATCTGTAGAATTATATTAATTTAAAAATGCTTATAGCGTAGTGATATATACAGCTTAGTGAACGAATATATTAATTTGAGGCAGTGAGAAGGTTAAAAGAAACCCCATTAATTTGAGAATGTTTTAATAATACATTTGTACCCATACACTAATTACATCGCCAGATATTGTAAATTTCGTTAATACAACTAGCGCATTTCCCGAAACAAATTAAAATTTTTCTTTTTATATTTTGGATAGAGGATTAATTTTTCTTCTTTGTGTGCTTTATTATACACGTAATAGATCTGCTTATTGGATTAGCTTGTAGGATTTTTGTTATATTTTAAAAAATAACGCTATATAAAAATGTGTTACATTCCATTGTTTTACACTATATGTATCCGCAAAAAAACATAATAAATATAATATTAAATTTATCTAAAATTATATACGCTATATTTTATAATATATATTTCGAAATTTTATAAAAAATTCACAAAAATATTTATATTTAAAAAAGGAGTAGGGATTTTAAATTCAAGTTTTTTTAAACTTCATTTTAGAGGTTTTAATTAAATCTGAAGTTAAAAACTTTTATTTTGAAACGTAAAAAAAAATCATCGAAAGGCATAGAGTTTAAAATTTTAATCATATGTTAAAAAGAACAAAAAATTGTAAAAAGTTGAACTATCTATATTAATATAGTAAAGAGCTTTTCTTCATTTTTTCATTCCTTTTTCGTCTGGCTGTCAGATTTTGACAGAATACATATCCCAGTGGATATTGTCATGAAATCCATTTAATTTCCCTCTTGAAGACTTGTTTTCAGACTAATAATATATGTGTAACATCTATCATGGTCTCAGGACTATAATATATCTTTTATTAGTTAGAGTTCTGCAAAGAGCCGATAATTGAATTTAATTATTTTGTTCTACTGAAAAACTTGCAACAGAAATCAACATACAGGGTGTCTATAAAAGAACTCCGGGGTTTTAAAAATTCATATCTCACTAACTATAAAAGATAGCAAAATTTAGTCAATTTCTCTGAAAAGAGTAGCTCAAAAAGTTTTACTCATACGAATTGGGAATGTTTGCATCAACTGTTGGCGGCGCTGCAGGGCGTTGACCTTGAAATGATGGCGACTCCGCAACAAAAGGCTCAATGTGTTATTTGGCTCATAGAAACGACGTCTGTAGTTATCGTACAAAGAAACTTTCGACGTAACTATGGTGTTAACCTGCCTTCTGACAAAACCATTCGTCAATGGTTCAGTGCATTTAAGGAAACAGGAAGTGTTTTGAAGCAAAAGTCGCCGGGTAGGCCGAGTGTGTCTCAAGAGAAAGTGGACAGAATACGAGCTTAAGCCTTCGAAGCCCTAAGAAATCGTTGACAAGACGTAGCCTGGAGTTGGGGTTACCAAGATCATCAGGGAACGAATAGTCAATTGTGTGGCAACCGTCCCCCCAGACATGCTCGCCAGAACATGGGAAGAGACAGAATACCGTTTAGACGTCTACCGTGCCACTAACGGGGCTCATATGGAACTTTACTAAGTGTTAAAAAAACTTGAAAATGTAAGCTTTTCAATCATGTATAAAACATGTATGTATGTTTTTTATTTCATTAAAATATTTTGCCTCAAAACCCCGGAGTTCTTTTATAGACACCCTGTATATCTCTAAAATTTAAACACGTGATGTCAATAGGATATTGAAATTCAATGACGGCAATTATTGATTTGGAATTAATATTTTTTTGGGGGGGGAGGAGGGGGCAAAAGTGCATTTTAGACAGCAAAGAGCTCATGGCTTGAGAGTTATTTTGGAATGGAAGCAAAAAATTAAGATAAACAAATTTGATTCATGTCAAGCTATGGATTAGAACTTGAGAAAATTTATTTATATCTGCTTTATAGTTTATAGTTTATAGTTTATAGTTTATAGTTTTTGCAAATTATGTAATTTCATCCTGGCATTCTTTTTCAAAGTACTACGTTTTAGATCACAAGATTTTGATTTTCGTCAATGGCCAATGTCCTACTTACATGGAGCGAATTGCCGTCTAGTAAGTTTTCTTAACTTAGAATTTAATGAAGGCCGAATAAAATGGCGAGAGGCATTTTATTGAATGTCTTGAACTTAGAACTAATTTGGAAATTATTCAGCATTCGAATAAACAAATAAATATGTCTACATTTCTTGTGAGTTTCAAAAGTTCGATGTAAAAGTAAAACATGATAAAAAAATATCTATATATGAGTTAAAGAGACATACATCTTGCAGATAAATATTAAACGTGGTACAGATTTTATATGACTTTATAAGAAAGTATGTATGTATATATATATATATATATATAAGTACTAAGAAATCCAGTGCCAAGTTAGACATTTTTCTAGAAACCGCATTGACATATTTTTACTTTCTTCTAACTTCATTAGAAGAAAGTAATGCAAACTAAATTTTTTTTTGACTTCGGATTTTCGACAGATTTACACGTTTGAGGAATTAGAGAATCCAAAACACATGTTCTTATAAAATATCTGACTGTGTGTGTGTTATGTGTTCGTATGTCGCCCTTCTACCATAAAAAAAATGTATGAAGATATGCTTAGAATTGAACCAATTTTTTGCGAATTTTTTTGCTGTGGCAAGCAAGTTCTGCGTCAATTTTGAAATATTTCGCCGGAAGTAGCAATGCAATAATGATTTTTATGCCATTTTCAATATTGAACCGAATAAAAGTGTATTAAGTTATGCATCGAATTGAACTAAATATTTCGTGTACGTGTTTGGCTATGGCTAGTTGGTCCTCCGTGAATTTCAAAAAATCCTGCTGAAGGGGAACGCTGCAATAGCGATTTTTGTGCCTTTTTCAATATTTTACCACAAAGAATTGTATGCAGTTATGCATACTATTGAATGAAACTTTTTGTATAAGTGCTTGGCTATAGTTAGCAGACCCTCCCTGAATTTGAAAAAAAAAATCGCCGGAAGGAGGCGCTATAAGCGCGATGTCTGTGCTATTTTTATTATTTTACCATTAAAAAGTGTTTGCAGTTATTTACAGAACGGAACTAAGTTTTATGTATATGATTATTTTCGGATATGGCGAAATTTCATATTTCAGATTTTGAATAAAAATAAAAAATCTGACTGAATTTATACTGTTCATTGGCTTATGCTGAGGCGGAAACTCGTCTTTACTGCAATTATTTGAACGAATCAGAAATTTCAGATAAAAATAATTGGTATAATGTCGAATTAATTATATTAACGCATTAACAAGTGTAACTAATCTTTGAAATATTAAAATGTGCGTATGAGATAGAAGAAAGTTTTGGGATTGGTACATAGGGCCGTAGCTAAGGGGCGCTATGGGCGGCTCAGCCCCCCCTAAAATATTTTGAGCCCCCCTGGAAAAGATTCCACGGTTAATAAAGGAATTTCTGTTCTGAAAATTCAACTGAAATGCCATTCAAAAATCTAATTTAGTTTCGAGATCTTTTCACAGTTTTGCAGAGTTACTAAATTGTATCTAAAATAAGTGTTTCAACTCTCCCTCATCTTATTTATACATATGAAGCTAACATGATGTTTAATTTTACACCAGTTATACACCCAAACATTTCATCATCATATACTTTCTTAGCATAAAATGAAGTTATTACAACAGTTTAATAAGAAACATAATACCTACAATGTGAATATGCACAAATTTATCTTTTTGCCACAGAGAGAGAGAGAAAAAAAAAATATGAGCCCCCCCCCCCCCTAAATTCTCTTGAGCCCCCCCTAACGTTCACTTCTAGCTACGGCTCTGTCGGTACATCCATCTAGTTTATTATTATTTCGTTTTACTTTCACACTAAACTTTTGAGGCGTACATTTAAATTTTTCTTATCACCTCTAAAAATACGGATTAATAAAAATACTTTTGCTTAATTCATCAACATTTAAGTCCCTATTACAATATAAAGATTTTTTTAAAATTCTGAAAGTCAGTAAATCTCCCCAAAAATTGTACATAACAAATTTGGAAATGTGTATGATTTGCAACATAAATATCTATTATTTTGACAACCAACTTGTTATTAAATTATTATGAACGACTATGTAAAGGGTTACAGACAATTTAAAGTTAAATTTAAACAAATAATTAGTATAAGTATTGTGAAATTTGTATTCCCTTCACTGTAAAACATTTGTGTAACGTTACTCCATAAAACTGGTGGCAGCCTTGCTGCCTCCGATTTGGTGGAGTATTTTAACCGATATAGTCGGTGTAACATTGCAATGTTACACCAGTAATGCATGTTTTTATTACACCATTATGTAAGTGAAAAATTACTCAATGAAGTGTAAATCGTAGCTGCCACCAATTTTATGGAGTAACGTTACCTCAAATGTTTTACAGTGTTCTTATGACATTTATTTATATTATAATTTGTAAAGAGATTTTGTCGTTTAATAATTATATTTTACTTTAAAACAAGTTTTATGCAGATAATCTTGTTAATATTATGACCTCGCATATTTTCTAAGGCATAAAATATTATAAATTTCTCATTCATTGCTCACGGTGTTTTACAAACTTATAAAAAAACAAAATAAAAGCTCTAAGAGAGTTCAGAAAGATTTTTCTTTTTTGAAGTTCAAGAATTGTTACTTCTTTCATCAGTGTTAGACTCTGATTAGACTAATTATTCGAAAGAGAAATATACATTTTTTTTAGATTTTGAAAACTTTTGAATAGCAATCTAATTATTGCTTTTAAAAAATACCACTTTCATTACTTAGTCTAAAAAAAGATTCTTTAAAGGAACAATAATTATTGGAATTGTATATTAAAACCTTAATCAACGGAAAATAAAACCATAAAAATAATGTTTCAAATAAGAAGCAAATCGCCATCTCATGTATTTTAATTACAGAGTAGTTATTAGGAAATTTAAAGTGTATTTTTTTTCTTTAAATGCTAAATTTTAATTGTTTTCATTACATGCTTAAAGATCAAAGTGTTTCGACAAAACAATTCGTAAAACATCTGAAAAACCTTTTACTTTTCATTAACTTTAAAATATTTGCATGATATTAAAAAAAATACGAAAAAAATTTTAGATAATTGTAACGCGACCAAAAAATGGAAATATGAAAATTGTTCTAGAATTTTGTTAGAACAATCATAATGAAACTGTTACATTTCTTTACTTTTTTTCTGATGACTAATGAACATACTGCTACAAACTACGTTAAAAAAAAGTACTACTGGTAAAAATATAAAAATATAATAAATAGTTTTTACAACACATTTTCTACATTTATGATTTTTTAAATCTACATTTCGACATAATAAAAGAAAACTAGTAAAAAAAAGTCAAATTTTCAGCAAAAATATTATATTTTATGGTGTGTGCTATCTATAAACATTTAGGTTTTTAAAATATTTTATTGTGAAAGTTTGCAACAAAATGAGTTTAAATAAAATAACCTTATCCACTTTAGGGGCCACAGTAAGTTGAGGTTGGTTAAATATGGATTTTCTTTTTTAATGTTAACTGAAAGCTTCTTTAATTCTGAATAATTTGATACCTTATTTTTACCTATATATAATTTTTACCTTTGGGTCATTCCACGGTAACTTATGTTACATTTTTAACAATTTTCAGCAATTTTAATAATAGAACACACACAAAAAATATTAAAAATATAAATTTGGTTGGTTTGATAATTAAACTTATTCAAAACCCAATCTAGATTAAAATTACTTAATTTTAACATTATTTCTTAACTTTTGTTAATTTTATTTAATATCGTAACTGCCATTACTGAATAAGGAATGTAAGTTATCATAATAAGTGTAACTTTCATTATCATTTTATTGTAATTTTCATCCAAATTGACTCTTTGTTAGGTTTCAATGACAAATGATGTTAATTTCACATTTGGTTATTTTTAGTGTTATATTACTGAAATTACAGTGCTAAATTGTTCTAAATCTGAGTTACCATGAAATGACCCCTAAACGTATCTTAAATTACTACGAGATTTCTAAATATATATAATTATATAAATACAGTAGAACCCCGCAAATTCGGACCCCGCAAATCCGGATCTCCGGATAATCCGGATCGGTTTAGTCATATTTTTCTTTCAAGTTTGAGAAGCGATTGGCTAATTTTCATAACATTACCTTGTTTCGTCGAATTCTGAATCAAAAAACTTTTTCTGAAATCTTTTCAGAAGAATTAAGCAAAGTAAACATTTTTACTGTTTTTAAATATTTAATAAGTTTAACATAAAGGGGATTTTCTGTAAGTATGTTTTATTTTATTTCATTTTTTCTAATTCTCCGGATAATCCGGATTTTCGATAATCCGGATTGGGTCCGGTCCCAATAAATCCGAATTATCGGGGTTCTACTTATTACGAGATATTTTCAATTACATTAATAGATTCAGCGCAATTAGCCATAGAAATGAAAAAAGAACTTTAAACTGATTTTTCACCGTATTCATATTTTTTAAACTTGCTTGTTCGGTAAAATTAAAAAATAATTGATTACTTCAATGTTGACGGTACTGTTAAAAAGAGAATCATTTCTTTAACGCCGAAAATATATTTTCGATTTCTTTAAAATTCGAAAATAAATAGTCTAACGATAAAGGAACACTTTTCGGAATATTGGGAGACTTGGAAGTGGTTATTAAATGTTTTCATTCGTGATCGCATTACATTTTCGACGTTAAAGAAACGATACTCTTTTTTTTACAGTACCATCAAGATTAAGGTAATTAATTATTCATTAACTTTAATCGCTCAGGCTTCTAAATTAAATCTGTGAATAAAACATTTTTTTATTTGTGTGTTAAATAACAGATTAAATAAAGAGTTCAAACACTCATAATTACCATCCCTTAAATTTCGCAAAAGGCTCGAATGAAATTTGCCTTGAGAGATCGAAAAGTTTTAAGACAAAGTAGTATTTTAACATTCAGTTAAATTACCTAATTATAAAATTAGGTATGAGTAAAAGTTGTATTATTTCCTGTCAAAAAAATATATATATAAAAATAGTTTAAATAATTTAATAATAATATATTGTATAAATAGTATATATTGTATATATACTTATTTTAATAATAATACATTGTATATTTAATACTGTATAAATAGTTTAGAAATTTTTATCTAAAAGTTATAAAATAACCAGAGCATTTTTACATTAAAATAATTAGGAGTATAATTAGCAGATTTTTTAAAAAGGAAAAAATTAAGTTTTAAAATGTACCACTAAATAGATCTATGTATTTTAGTTTGATAAATTTAATTTAATTTAAAAACCTAAAGTTACATTTTCCTTTCTCTTAATAAGTTCGCTGCCGCTTACGTGAAGATGTGATGATAGTTAATGCCGCACTGTAGAAGTGGGTTTTTTCCAGAAGCCGATTTACTTTTTATAACAAAAAATCAGTGAAAGATTTTCCTGCGCCAGTGCGTGACTGGCTATTGACACGTCACACCACATCACGCGCTGGCGCATGAATGGCCCCCCAACGTTGGCGCCATATCACGCGCTGGCGCGTGATCGCCATCGAGTGTGTTAAGACTTAAAATTTTTCTTATTTATTTTTTTTGTAAAGTTAAATTTTTCCTATACTATGCAGTTTTATTTGAATTAACATATTAAAGGAAATACGATAAAAAAGTTTTAACTATTATTAAAATTGAAACTATTCTACGAAAATGTATCTAGACTTTTAACTTATATATATATATATATGTGATGAAATTGCAAACTAAAAAAAAGTTTCTCAAAAATACACCAGTACTTTCACAAATTAATATGACACTTTTTTAAGTTTTAAATTCTATACTGAACATTCATATAAATGTCGTGTTAATAAATAAATGAAAAATTATTTTTTCTGTAATTTCGTTCCATTTATTTTATATTTAGGTCAGCAATCTGGCATAGTTTTGAGAAATATTCATCGCCATAATATAAATGCTGGGAAGACTTTCTCTCTGAGATCGGTTTATCGTTAGAAAGAGTCATAAATTTAGAAGTAGATTTATTATTATTAAGTATTTTTATTCTAAAAGAATGTGACTTCCCTTACATTTGAATTTAATATGAGGGAAATTTAAGAGTTTATAAATGTCAAAATTAGTTAAATTATCTGTATTTTGTCTCTTCATTCTAAAGTTTTCTCAGCGGTTATAATATTTTATAATTAGAGAAATAATCATAAAAACGTAATTTATTAATTCAACACGTAATTCAGATGTAGGCATATACGGATTTCAATATCATTATGCATAAAATCAAATCACTGTATTTCAAAAATAGGACAGTAAAAGAATTTTCACCTTGTTATTAATATGTACTTTAAAATTTACAGGTAAATACTTAAAAAGCGTTACGAGTATACAAAAGTAGTATATAATCTATCCCCGAGATCATCCATTTTGAACGGAAATTGTGATGATTGACAAGTGCCGAAATTAAGGGGCTCTTGTACCTTTTTAACTCATTGAAAATCGTCGATATATGGTCAATTAAGTATTAAAAGTTTAAATAAGCGTATCTTCATCACTTTTTTAGCATAAAAATGAAATTTGGATTAATGATTAAAAAAGATCATGCTTTTTAACAAAATACAACTACAATCCGACTTGTCTTTTACAGAAATTGTATATTGGAGAATTTAAAATAGTACTTTTTTTAACTCCATAAGTCATTTCGCCATGATATCTTAAGAACGTATGTACGGATTGCTATGAAATTTGATGTATATAAAAAGAATGTATGTATTTGCAAAATAATCTACTCTTAGATCAAAATTATTTCAATAACTATAAAAAAATTTGTAAATATATATATATATATATATATATATATATATCATTTTTATGATTAGAAGAAGTCATAATTTAAAAATGTTATCAGCGTAAGTACTTAAATTTTAAACACGCATACTTACTTATTATATACATTAAATTTCGTAACAATTCATGCATACGCTCACAAGATATTGCGCGCGCAATGACTTACGAAGTAAAAAAAAAGAACTCTTTTAATTTCAACAACACACAGATACGATAAAAGGTTAATCAAATTGTAATAGTGGCATATTATAAAACAAAATATGTTAAATCAATATTCAAAATTTTATGTGTATATACATAAATATGTTTTGAAGATGACTAATTGCCGAAGCGTCAGTGAAGGATTACTTTGGAGACACGAAATGTTGTGGTTTCTGTCTGTCTGTTCCGCGATAACTGCCGAAAAAACATGCGATTAACTTGAAATTAAGTGAGTATGTTCTTGTGATACCTGGATTTAGCTGTATAGTTTTTTGTTCTATTTGATTCATTTGTTCGAATAATACAGGACATTTTATTTTGCATCATAATGGTTTTCAATGGCAATTCAGACTTTTTAAAATTTTCATTTGTTGAAAGAAAATTGCAGACTTGCTCAATAGCATTAAATGACAAATTGGATACTGAAATTTACGAATACGAGACTGAAGTTATTTAAGTTATTTTGAAATTGTGTCTATGCATTTGTCAGATTTTTTAAATTATTACTGTAATTTTTGGATAATTTTTATTAATGTGTTCCAATAATATAAAACAATTTGTTTTAGAGATTTACTTATTTGAAATGTATTTATTCGATTTTTCTTCTACTTTTTATAGTTGCCTAGCAACCATTTATCATCATAATATTAAAAGCATGTATAATGCGTCAGTGTAATGTTTGAATTTTCATGTAAATAAAGGCAAATGAAAAAAATATATATACGAATTAAAAGAAAATTAATATAACTTCATATTGGGAAAAAAAATGGTCAAAATTTTTCAAGTATCTTTTAGCAATAAAAGATAAAAAAAAGATTGATTTTAGGTGACGAAAACAAGCGGTTTTGATATCATATACCGGAAATAAACCTAATGCACTTTGGCGCTTAAATTAAATGGTCTTCGATTATGATATTAATTCTTATTTATTTACAGAAATTTATTATCAAATTTTAAAATTTGTCGGATGCGCGTTAAAATAAAGATTTTTTTTTAAATATTTGAACTAATAATAAACTTGTGGTTAAGCAAGTGGTTGGACAGTAAATTTTAATAATATGTCCCACATAGATATAAATGCCATTAATTTGCTATATCCATAGATATCGATATGTCAAAATGACGTCAAGATTAGCGGGAAATAAAGGTCTTAATTGGGTGATTTTAGCGAGGTAAAGTTATAAAAAAGATTTGGATTTATATTTAGATAAAATTTTAGATCTAAATATTATAGAAACGTAATAAAAGTGAAATTTTTGAGAAACAAAAATTGTAAAAACATTAGAATTCTAAATTAGATAACTCCTTTACATAATATTTTATATCTCCTTTTCTATAAATTACTTATATATTAAAAACAGGTTTTTATGGTTAGAAGGTAAAAAAAAAAAGAAAAAAAAACATTACTGCCGCACATTCAATAGAAAATTACGAATGTAAATTTAATAAGTGAACAAGGAATTCAGTAGGGCAAAGCCCCCCTAAAGAAATGTAACCAAGTTTTAATAACCAAAACATGAAATTTTTAGTCGGTATAAACATAAGGACCTTCAAATTAAATATTAATGTTACATTAAAAATGTTTTATGAAGTACAAACAACTCAAATATTGTTTTTTAAAGTTAATATATTTCTACAAAATGCATATTATTAAGAATTAAAATTATTGCTTATGTATAAAATTTAATATCACCTCCAAACGGTGAAATTATTTCACGAAACTCGAGAACGGCACAAAATTCGAGATGGCTATTTAAATCCTTCTTTCCTGCCTAAAATACTGAATTTTTGTTAAATTTCTTAGATTTTAGTTCAAATTAAAGAAAATGATCTAATACAGATATATATAAAGTTCTGAATCAATACCTTTTATACACTTGGAGTTATGTATAAACTTGGAGTTTATACACTTGGAGACAAGTAAAAAAATTTCGATTTTGAGAAAAATAAAATTAAACAGAAATGTTCTATTAATAATTCTTAAGCAACATGTACAAGGCAGCGATTACTGTTTAAAGTTTCTGTACTGTTGTAGAATATGCATATGAAAGAATTCAGATGATTACATTTTTAAAAAAATGTATTACAAACTCCAAAATTTTTATTTTTTGTCGTTATAAAACACAAGGAATTTCAAGAATATTACATTAAAAAAAAATTTATGGTACAAACAACTCAAATGGTGTTATTTCAAGCTATTATATTTCTACAAAATACATACTAGTAAGAATTAAAATTATTATTTATGTTTAAAATTTAATATCAATTTAAAACGTAGAAAAAATTTCAATTAACTCGAGAAATACACGAAATTCGAAATTGCTAAAAGCTTACTTTTCTATGTAAGGTCTGTAAGATATACATTATTTTCAAACAAAAAATATATAATTTCTGTTGATACTAAAATTAATGAAGCAAAATAATAAAGTACTTACCTTATGCTTAAAATATGAAGATGTTTTGATGAATGACGAGAAAATCTTTTTAAAACGGTTTTTTTTTTTTTGTACAAGTGGACTAAATACTTAGCATATTTCTTTAAAAATAAACTAGTAAACTAATTATCAATCATTTATTTAAAATTCAAACAAGTATAAGTAATCTCAAAGACGCAAATATAAGGAGAAAATGCGAAAACATTAATTTAATCGTTAAAATCAACATTGACAACTTTTTTTCTCCTCTTGAAGTTTTTTGAAAAAAAAAAGAAACATTCTTATTGGTAACATAACCTTATAAAATCCTTAAAATTACGTATAATATAAATGGCCACTGCTAAGTTATTTAAAATATAAATTATCTTGGAAAGTCGAATGTCGTACAGTCTGTTATTCATCTTAACATTTTATTGGAATTGTAGGTAGCTTTCATTACAAAAAGTAAAAAGCTACCTATTGCAGCCGTCCGGAGGAAAGCATTTCCAGAAAATTTTGGTAAATTTTCACCGATCATGACCCCCAGACCCCAAAACCACCCTCCGTTCAAATGTTGACATATATATATATATATATCTGATTTTTGTCATGCGATAACTATCGTATTTATTAACCGATTTGAATGAAATTTGGTATGTACATAATACATACAAATGTCTCGACCGAGTTCGTTAGACAGCATCATCCGCCATCTTGTTTCAAAATGGCGGCCATTTAATTTTTTTAATTTAAAATTTAAAATTAAAGGCAAATAAATTAAAAGTTGAAAAATATTTTTCTTTTATGTGTTAGAATTTAAAACAACGATTCCAGAACACTTTTTATCTTGTTTATATCTTAAAAAATGATATAGTTATAGCACTTTGAATTTTTCTTATGGCTGACATTTTGAAACAATCTAATTTATGTCATGTTGTAACTAACGTATTTATGAACCTATTTGAATGAAACTTGGTATGTACATAGTACATACAAATGTCCCGACTGAGTTCGTTATCCAGCATCATCCGCCATCTTGTTACAAAATGGCGGCCTTTTAAAATCTTTTAAGAAATTTAAAATTTAAAATTAAATGCGAGGAAATTAAAAGTTGAAAAATATTTTTCTTTTATGTGTTAGAATTTAAAACAACGATTCCAGAACACTTTTTATTTTGTTTATATTTTAAAAAATGATTGAGTTATAGCACTTTGAATTTTTCTTATGGCTGACATTTTAAAACGATCTGATTTTTGTCATGCTGTAACTAACGTATTTATGAACCGATTTGAATGAAACTTGGTATGTACATAATACATACAATTGTCTGGACCGTGTTTGTTAGCCAGCATCATCCGCCATCTTGTTTCAAAATGGCGGCCATTTAAATTTTTTTAATTTAAAATTTAAAATTAGGTACAAAAATGGGAGAAATTGAAAAAAAATTTTCTTTTGTGTATTTGATCTTGATACAAAGATTCCAGGGCATTTTTTGTTTCATCTATATCTTAAAAAATGAATGAGTTATAGCACTTTCAATTTCTAGCGTGGTTGACATTTTGAAATGAGATAATACACATATATATAAATTGATTTGGGTATAACTCCGTGTGTACATAGTACATATCAATGTCTTGACCGAGTTCATTAGCCAACTTCATCCACCATCTTGTTTCAAAATGGCGTCTATTTAAGTTTGTCAAAAATCTTATAAATGTATAATGATGTACAAATAAAAAATTAGAAATTGAAAAAAGATTCTTTCGAATGTATTTATCTTAAAAATGAATTCCGGAGTATTTTTTGCTTTGTCTTTATCTTAAAAAACGCCTGAGATATAGCAGTTTGAATTTCTAATGTGGGTGACATTTTTAAAAAATCATTTTGCCCGCGACAGCGCTCGTATACAGGGTGAGTCATAAATATCGAAACAATAGGCTATCTCCTTAAATATTGCCCTTAGACCCATACTTCCATATGCAAAAATTCATGAAAAAATGTGAAATTTTTGATAGGATAAATTGCGACTCCATGAGGGGTCTAGTTGAAAAGTTACAAAAATTAAATTTTTATACGGCCCCCGTAGGACAGAAATTCGTATTAGGAAAACTTTCCTTATTCAGTCCTGAATAAGACACAAAAATTTGCATCTTCATATCTCCAAAATTCGCAAAGTTATAGCCATTAAAAAAATTCATCATGTTTTAAGATATTAGACACAAATTGAAAAGCGCGCAATTCAAAAAACAATGTTACTTGAACAGTTCTAGAAAACGCTTAAAAAATATATTTCTTGATTTAGAATTATTTTTTTTCTTTTTTTGTGATGGTTAGCATTATAATTTGCTAAGAAAATCACATTCTAAAATTTCTCATACAATTTATAAAAGTTTCATGTGGTTAGTACTGGTTTAAATGGGACAATCAAAAATCGTTATAACTTGTAACATTATTTATCGGATTTCAATTTCTTTCCATTTAATTAAAGATGAAAATCTGATTTTAGCTTTGTTCCAAGGTTTTACTTTATATTAATTTTAAAACTATTAAAAATATTTATTGAAAAAATAATATAACTTTAAAAAAATCATATTTTCAAAAACAAACATTTTTTCAAAAGTAAACATTTTTTCAAAAGTAAACATTTTTTCAAAAGTAAACATTTTTTTCAAATTTGCCGAAACAAAACTGGTGTAAAAAAATAAAAAATGTCGTGTTTAAAGTTCTTTTTTCTTTTAAAAATTCTTAACGTTTAATAATTTAAAGACAAGAAATAAACGATAAAAAATTCATTATGCAGAAAAGCGAAGTGTATTGTTTCAATGTCCGTCAATTATTTAAAAAAATGCTTTTTCTAAGATGCAGATTAAGTCTTTTTTTTTCTTCAGCAACTTCAGGCTTTTTATCGTCCTCCAGAGGATGTTAAAAAATCTGTATTCTGGGCCCATGTAGGGCCAGGACCGAGATGTTACTTTCTTCGGAAGACCTGCTAGGCCGGGCCTAGCGTGCTTTTCATAAAGGAGGGGACTACTTCCTTCAACTTAGGTGTACTCTGGATGAAATTTTCAAATCCGGTCTCGACAAAAGCCGTATTAAAATCACTGTCTCTGACTGACTTAATACGTACATGAAATAAATAAAATTCGGCTCAATCGAATTTTTTACGAAAAACATATAGATTTTAAAACTTTTATTTTACAAAAAAAAAATAATAATAAATAAATAAATAACCTTTAATTTTTTTTTAAATAGATTATTCAAAGGCTAAAAAAATTAAATACAATAAAACCAGTGAAAAAAAATCTGCCAATGACGGAATTCTGTCTTAAACGGAAAATATGTTGATCCATGCAAAATAAATGCAATAGTACCTGAAAAGAAAATAAGCTCCAATTACATCTTCTAGGGAGAGCATCTGACTATAACGTATTTTTTCTTTCCTATGTGATTTCGTCTTAAGAAGTTTTAGTGTATAACATTTTTCAGAGTCTCCAACGCATGGGATATGGATTAACGATATTAAAATATAAATGAAACATTTACATATAAATAGAGATTCATTGATAAAAAAAAATATATTACAGCCTTTGGCGGTTCTTTAATAATAAAAAGTATAAATATAAAAAAACGAAAAACTAAAAACTAAAAAAGAATTTTTTGGTCAGAACTCCTCCATATGAAACATTTTTTCCCACGCCGAATTAAAAAACTATGTAGAAATTTGCGACTGAACCGGGCTATGATTTAAACTATTTTCCAGACCGGTCCGGGTTATGATGTTGACACTGTTTCAGGCCACGCCGCACTTTTTCCCCTATGGGTCGGTTTGAGACTTGACCTAGATATTTTGACCCGGGCAGACGTCTGGTATACCAGTTTAGCGTAAAAAACTATACGCTGCTATTTTATGCCCAAAGAAAAAGCGCTATCTTAAACCGATTTTTATCAATTTGCAATTTCTGAATGTTCCCTAACAAGCGTTGAATCACAGAGAAGAAATCACAGTTTAGAGGCAGGGAAAAGTGAAGTCAGGAATTTTTGAGGATTTTGGGATTTAATATCTCTGTCGAATTTTTAGATACGGAGATGAAATTTGTTTTGTTCAATTTAGGAATGGATTAGGAATAATTTCCTAATTGGGAATTTTGACCTACGGGGGCCGTATAAAAATTTAATTTTCGTATTTTTTCAAATAGACCCCCATGGAGTTGCAACTTATCTTGTCAGAAATTTCACCTTTTTTTATGAATTTTTGCAATTGGAAGTATGGGTCTAGGGGCAATATTTGAGGAGATAGCCTATTGTTTCGATTTTTATGACTCACTCTGTATATTAATCGATTTCGAAATGAGAGTGTATGTCCATAGGAATTAAGATTTCGACCAAACTCATTGGCTTCTGTTATCCATCATGTTACTTTAAAATGGTATACACTTCATGATTTCGTGGAATTTGGCGACTCTCTAAATCGCTGAAAATAAAACCAGGTTGAATAAAATATGACTAATTTCTAAAAATTCCTATTAATAATCAGTATTGACAAAAACTAGCATTCAATCTTGTAAAATCGGGTTTCACTAATTTGAGCTTCGTTTGTTTGAATAATGTAACTTAATTTAAAATAAATAATATATAAATAAGTATATGAATGCCACCTTTTCCTCCCGGCATTGCCGGTAGGACTTTTTAAAATCAACCTGCACAGTACATTTCACCTTCAATATCTTTTAAAGCCTCCTCTTTTGCCGTTTTACATCGCTGTCTCAGTTTTCGTTGCTCATTACTTTGCATACATGCTTTTCTCTCTGAATAGGCTATACGTTTATTATCAATCATTTCAAATCCATTAATTGAAAAATCACTATGAAGTAATTGCAGAGAATCCATAACATCCTGCCGGCCTTGACATCCTTCGTTAAATAATATTGTTGCTTCATTCGTTACAATCTGTACAATTTTTTCCAGATCCTGTAGTTTTAGGGCAAAATATCCATTTCATGTAATTTAGGCTTTCATTTGTCTTTTGAGTGCGTCCTCCTAAACAACGTTTTAAAAGTGATTGGTGTGAAAGATCTTTAAAACCAGGTTTTATCACTTCCATTACCACAGAAGGAACAGTGAATTTATGGTGATAAGTAGTGCCTTCTGAGCGTGATTTATTGTACTTACACCAAGTGTCAATGTTATTTGGGAAAAATCATAAATTGGATTTTCATCCGTTGATATTTTATGATAGTATATTGCCCAAATAGCTTTACGCATGACAGTCAAAGAGTCTCTATGCTCTCTGATAGCATTGCCATAATAGTTCATTATTTCCTTTATAAGTGAATCTGTTAATCTCCCTTTACTACCCAGTGTTTTTCCTTCGCTCAATTTTTTTTTCTTGCTGCAGCTTTCTTAGACGTGTCCACATGCGCTTCTGAATGTGTCCAATACATTCGACTTTCTCAATAGTTATAACCCTATAAGGTTTTGCATCACACACTGAATGAAAGGTCTTTGTGTCACCATCCCCAATATGTTTCACATACTTCAGACCACGTGTTTTTTCAGATCGTAAAAATATTCTGACCATACCATCAACTTCCATTTTTCCAACAGAACCAAAATGGTTTCGATTGCAGGACTCGTGTGCTTCTGAATACTTACACATTTTACAATAGGAAGACATCACTTCAGTTTAGATTACTTTACCACTTCCGGCCCCAGTTATAGTACATACACCTGTAAGTGATGTATGGCCGCGTGTCTTCCATGTACCATCACCACTTACGGTAACAGACAGCTAAGAATTCGATAAAATAGCTTCAATTTGGGCTGCTTTTTCCATTGACTTTTCTGCAGTTTTTTCTGTCGCCTTCAATATATTGTTTATGATTCTCGTGTATGATTTTTGAGCTATAGGTGGTGGGAGATCCATGCCACAGCAAAAAGTCTCCATTCCTGCTCTGCCTTGTCCAATCATTCTCATAGAATATGTGAATCTATATATTAAAAGGAAAGCCAGAAAAAGTCAGCACAGTTTTTTTTTTTTCGTCTCTACGCATCGACATTTGCGCCGGTGTCTGAGAACGTGAACCAATCAGAGAAGAGTACTTACTCTCTGAAAACACATACTTGATACTTCCAGCTTCCAGCCAGCAAGCGGTAAATATGGGGAAGTATTTCTTTTTCTATTCATAATTTTATTGTTCTTGGTTAATATAATGATCTTCATTTTTTGGAAAAACATTTTTTTTCCGTTTCTCACTTTATGTAAGTTATTTTATTTCCATTTCTATTCCATTTTTTAGCCAGCAAACATAGTTTAGGCTTAATGTAGCTTAAACGATTTTTTTTTCGACAGTTTTCGATGAAATTGAAACATTCAATAGTTAATGATTACAGTTTTTATTTATTTTCTTGCCGATTAAGCATTTTCCAAATTGTAATTTTCAAATTTGTATTAAGTATGTGTAAAAAAACGAGGTTAGATATCACGTTTTTTTTTGTTTTTTTTTTTGTTTGTTTGTTTTGTTTTTTGTAGGGAGAAAAAAGCAGGGATTTTTGACCGATGTTATTGACTTTATGGATATAAACATATTCGCAAATCATTATTTATTTTGTGCTTCATTTTCTTATAATACTCATGTCTAATGCGATATCTGTATAACATCTGTGATTTTTTCCCCCCTTAAAATTTCATTTTTGAGCTAACTCATAATGTTTAGGAAGTATTTACATTACATTATTTTCGCCGAAGAATAGTGAATTGCATATGAAATGAAAAAAAGCCCAGTTTTAAACAGCTTTTGTAAATCATTAATATTTATTTAATGTTTAACTTTTTTTGTCTTGAGTTGACTCGAAGTTCCCTTTAAAAAAAAAAAAAATAAAATAAAAAAATAAAAATAAAAAAAATCCTTTTTTTTAATAGTGTTCCTGTGATGAAATTTGCTGAGGTTTTTTTTTTTGGGGGGGGGGGGACAGAGAGGAGAATATTTTGATGAAATTTGCTATGTATAGATATATTATATATATATATATATATATATATATATTCAATCTCTTGATATCTCAACAATGTTTTTCCAAAAATATGAAGATCATTATAATCAACGAAGAAAAATAAAATTATCACAAGAGATCCCTCTTTTTGCATAGCATTCATTCGTGATAATGCAGACCTTATGTACCATATTTACTGCTAGCTCTTTTTTATTATTATTATTATTTGGCAAAATTTGCATTTTTTGTAGTACCTAGACAAATTTTATGTATTTTCATGATCTTTTGACAAAATTCATGTCTTTTATGAAACTAGGAAAACAATATTTGTTTTCTCAGGGATTTTTGGTGAAATTTGGCGTTTTTTCTCGCTGTGTTTGGATGTAACTTGCTGTTTTATTGAATTTATCCTTCTTCGTGACTTTTTTTTTTGTTTAATTTTTCGTTTTTTTTGTTATTTTCAGAAATTTGTCATTTTTTTCACTTCTCTTTTGCAAAATTTACCTTTTTTGTGATCTTTTGATGAAATGTGCCTCTTTTTTTCATCTTTTGACAAAATGTGTTTTTTTCTCACAATCTGTTTACCAGTATTTGCGTTTTTTGAAGTACCTAGACAAATTTTATGTATTTTCACGATCTTTTGATGAAATTCATGTCTTTTATGATACTAGGAAAACAATATTTGTTTTCTCAGGGATTTTTGGTGAAATTTGGCGTTTTTTCTCGCTGTCTTTCGATGTAACTTGCTGTTTTATGGAATTTATCCTTCTTCGTGACTTTTTTTTTGTTTAATTTTTCGTTTTTTTTTGTTATTTTCAGAAATTTGTCATTTTTTTCATTTCTCTTTTGCAAAATTTACCTTTTTTGTGATCTTTTGATGAAATGTGCCTCTTTTTTTCATCTTTTGACAAAATGTGTTTTTTTCTCACAATCTGTTTACCAGTATTTGCGTTTTTTGAAGTACCTAGACAAATTTTATATATTTTCACGATCTTTTGATGAAATTCAGGTCTTTTATGATTACCAGGAAAAAAATAATTGTTTTCTCAGGGATTTTCTGTGAAATTTGTCGTTTTTTCTCGCTGTCTTTCGATGTAATTTGCCGTTTTATTGAATTTATTCTTTTTTGTGAAATATTTCGTTTTTTTTTTTGTTATTTTCAGAAATTTGTCATTTTTTTTCACTTCTCTTTTGCAAAATTTACCTTTTTTGTGATCTTTTGATGAAATGTGCCTCTTTTTTTCATCTTTTGACAAAATGTGTTTTTTTCTCACAATCTGTTTACCAGTATTTGCGTTTTTTGAAGTACCTAGACAAATTTTATGTATTTTCACGATCTTTTGATGAAATTCATGTCTTTTATGATACCAGGAAAAAAATATTTGTTTTCTCAGGGATTTTTGGTGAAATTTGGCGTTTTTTCTCGCTGTCTTTCGATGTAATTTGCCGTTTTATTGAATTTATCCTTTTTCGTGACTTTTTTTTGTGAAATTTTTCGTTTTTTTTTTTTTGTTATTTTCAGAAATTTGTCATTTTTTTCACTTCTCTTTTGCAAAATTTACCTTTTTTGTGATCTTTTTATGAAATGTGCCTCTTTTTTTCATCTTTTGACAAAATGTGTTTTTTTCTCACAATCTGTTTACCAGTATTTGCGTTTTTTGAAGTACCTAGACAAATTTTATGTATTTTCACGATCTTTTGATGAAATTCATGTCTTTTATGATACCAGGAAAAAAATAATTGTTTTCTCAGGGATTTTCTGTGAAATTTGTCGTTTTTTCTCGCTGTCTTTCGATGTAATTTGCCGTTTTATTGAATTTATTCTTTTTTGTGAAATATTTCGTTTTTTTTTTTTTTTTGTTATTTTCAGAAATTTGTCATTTTTTTCAGTTTTTTTTTTTTTTTTTTTTTTTTTTTTTTTTGCAAAATTTACCTTTTTTGTGATCTTTTGATGAAATGTGCCTCTTTTTAACCGACTTCAAAGAGGAGGTTATGATTTCGACCTGTATGTATTTGTTGTTCACCCATAACTTTTGCAAATATGAACCGATTTTGATAATTCTTTTTTTGTTTGAAAGCGTATGAGGCCCATGTGGTCCCATTCGAATTTCATAAAAATCCGATAATTAGAACTTTTTTAAAAATAAAAACTTTAAATTTCAAACTCATTTTGAAGCAATCGACCAATTAGAAGTGTTCCTTTTGCATGCTTTCATATTACACTTACATAGACACACAATATTTTCACTGTTAAAAGTTTGAAGTTTTTGCTGCATCATCACTCCACCGCTTTTATGGAATATCTCCATTTTGACCAATGAGAATTCACCATAATACAATGAAGTAATCATTTTCTATAAAAGCGATGGATAGACGATAAAGTAAAAGTTTCAAATTTTTAACAGTGTTCAAAGTGCAAAATCCTAACTGGACGAGGGCCAGGATTCACATAAATTTTGCGCTGTTTGCGAAACGAGATTTATTAACAAGAAAATTTATTTAAAACATTGAAAAATTTGCTAAAATTCAGGCTTCTGATTCGTTAATCTGGTTTCGCTAACAGCGCGAATTCTACCTGGATTCCGGACAAGTTCTCTTATGCAAGAAACCGGAAATATAGCATCTAGGGGATATAGTGTGGAAATCGGCTATCTCAGGGCGTGTTCAGAGCAACTTACAAAAGTAACCAATGTTACCGATCGATTGTAGGGCAGTACAAAAGCAAACTGTGGCAGCAATGAAAACTATTCTGTTGAATTGTAGCTGACGTCACACTTTGCTTTGATTTTCATTTCGTATTTGTCTACAATCGGTAAGTGGTCGGTAAGTAACCGGTAAGTTGTGGTGAACACGCCCTCTTTAATACTTAAAATAAGCGCTAAAATGTTCTGTTCGTTAAATGTGCAACAATGCTAATGAAATTTAAAGATAGAAACGACATCTGCAGGACATTTTCTAAAAATGCAAGAATTATTGCGAGTCTAGATAATGTATCACGAAAATGCCGCAGATGTCGCTGTGATCGACACTTTGGAATTCAGTAGTATCGTTGCACATTTAAAGGATACAAATTTTTAGCACTGCTTGCATTGTAAAAAATTGAACCCTTTTGCTGCATCGTCACTCCATCGCTTTTATAGGAAACGATTACTTCGCTCTATTATGGAGCATTCTCATTGGTCAAAACAAAGAAATTCTATAAAAGAGATGGAGTAACTATGCAGCAAAAGGGTCAAATTTTTTACAGTGTCGATAGCAAATTTTCACTCCATGTAATCCAGACTCTCTCCTTCGAACAATGAAAAGTTCTTAAAAATAAAGGCTTATGATTGGTCAATCTTGTTTTGCTTAACAGCGAACAATCATTCTCGATCCTAACCACTGTTGCAGAGATGCTAGTTTTTTTTTCAAAGTACGAAATCTTAGCTGGAACAATTCTCGTATCCACCAAAGTGAAAGATCCACATCGATCCAGACATGAGAATTCGATATCGAAAAGCTGAAAATTCATCTCTAAAGAGCCTTACACGCTAAAGCAAGAGTGTCTGTAAATCAGGGTGCTTGTTATGCCGGATTCACAAAGTGATTAAAGTACATTGCTATGTGCTAGATTTACATTTGGACAAATATAAATGACGAAAAATTTTGATAAGCTTACCATTAAAGTTAAGCGAGTTAATAACTTCTTTCACCCATAAAACAAATTCGTTCAGGCGACTACCGCCAAGTTCTGGAATAAAAATTCTTAAATTTTCTGTACTTTGGAAAACCGCGTTTATCAAAGAACATTCTTAACTTCAAATATTACTACTTTCATATAGACGCATGTTGAATCATGGTGTGATTTTGATAATATCTTCCTTTTTATTTTTTAACCGACTTCAAGGAGGAGGTTATGATTTCGACCTGTATGTATTTGTTGTTCACGCATAACTTTCGTAAATATAAACCGATTTTGATAATTCTTTTTTTGTTTGAAAGCGTATGGGACTCATGTGGTCCCATTCAAATTTCATAAAAATCTGTTGATTAGAACTTTTTAAAAAATTAAAACATTAAAATTCAATATCTTTTAGAAGCAATCGACCAATTAGAAACGTTCATATTTCATGTTTTTAAGTTACACTTACATAGACACACGATCTTTTCAAAATGTGAAATCCTAACTGAACAAGGTTCACATTTATTAATAGTGTACACTGTAAAAAAATTGACCCTTTTGCTGCATAATCACTCCCCCGTTTTTAAAGAATATCTCTCTCTTGACCCATGAATATTCTGCACGATAGGCCGAAGTAATCGTTTTCTATAAAGGCGGTGGATTGACGATGCAGCAAAAGGGCCAAATTTTTTACAGTGTACACTGTAAAAATTTTGATCCTTTTGTTGTATCGTCACTCCCCCGCTTTTATAGAATATCTCTCCTTTGACGCATGAGAATGCTCCATGATGCATTGTTAAAAATTTGACCCATTTGCTGCAGCGTCACACAACAACTTTTATTGAATATGTCTTTATGACCAATAAGAATGCTCCGTAACACAGTGAAGTAATCGTTTTCTATAAAAGCGGTGGACTGATGATGCAGCAAAAGGCTCAAAGTTTTTATAGTGTAATTGGGACCAAAGCGTTTGTAAAAAGAAATATTTCCGAATCAAATGCTGTCACTCTCTTATAGAGGCAGCCAGATGTAGGTAATGAGTTTCAGATTACTCATCGAATACGCCACCGCTCATTTCCGATTACAGTGTCACTGTAAAAAATGTGACCCTTTTGCTGCATCGTCACTGCCCTGCTTTTGTAGAATATCTCTCTTTTGACCCATGAGAATACTTCGTAATTGGGTGAAGTAATCGTTTTCTATAAAAGCAATAGAGTGATGATATAGCAAAAGTATCAAATTTTTTACAGTGTAGGTTCCCTCGATATGAATATGACACATGTAGCACAGTATATAATTGGTTGAAACGATTCTGGACAAAAACGAGTCACCAAGCATCTTGTTGAGCGGGCAATTTTCGTCAACCTTGTTAACTTCTCATACGAGTACAATCTAATTCTTCCAGGAAATCATCATCATCAAATTCCATAATGAAAAAATGCCTGACAATGCAATGCACTGTTAAAAATTTGCAACTTTTGCTGCATCATCACTCCATCGCTTTTATAGAATATCTTTACTTTTATCAATGAGAATCCTTCATAATGCATTTAACTAATCTTTTTCTATATAAGTGGTGAAGTGATGATACACTGTTAAAAATCTGCTGCATTTTGTTGCAACGCACTCCGCCGCTTGTATATAATGTCTCTACTGCGACCTTTGAGAATGCTCCTTAATACAGTCAAGTAACCGTTTTCTATACAAGCGCTGGAGTGCGTAGCAAAAAAATGCAGCAGATTTTTAACAGTGTACACTGTTAAAAATCTGCTGCATTTTGCTGCAACGCCCTCCACCACTTGTATATAATATCTCTATTCCAACCAATGAGAAAGCGCCATTTCACGGCCAAGTAACCGTTTTCTATACAAGCAGGGGAGTGCGTTGCAGCAAAATGCAGCAGATTTTTAACAGTGTACAGCAAAAGTTTCAAATTTTTAACAGTGTAGTTGGGACAAAAGCGTCTGTAAAAGAAATATTTGGGAATGAAATGCTGTCACTCTCTTATAGAGGCAGCCAGGTATCGGTTATGAGTTTCAGATTCCTCGTCGAATTGCCACTGCTCATTTCTGATGCCATTACTACCTGTATAGGTATTAGAGTGTTGCTCTTTATCGATTGAAGCATAGTGCGATTTTTGCTAAAATCTTTCTTTTTCCTTTTTCTGAGTGAAGGGGGAGTACTTTTGACTGACTACACTAGAAAAGCATTTTACTATACATTAATATATGAAGTCATTTTGCTCATATATGGAAGCACTATGTCGCGCTCTTATGTATAAGGACACTTTACTTGATGGATTGTCACCTTTTGAAAGCCACTTTCGATGACCGTAGGATTCGATGCAGACTAAGATTTCATAAATGCGGTAGCTTTTCGAAGTGGCAGATCTTGTCTGAAGAAGTTACCATACAAAAAAAATCTTAAGATTCACAACGATACTAACCGATATTGTAAGTGGTTTCAGAAAAGTTGACAATCAAACAGTGACAAGTAAACTGAATACATCAGAACTTAGCAAAGTGCGTACATTAATATTGCATTGCAAAGAGCTATCGTGTGCCAGTACACATAATTATGTATTACGGTATGCATAACTAAAAAGTAGGAAATAAAATAAGCTTTTTAAGAAAAAAATATCAACCGACTTCAAAAAAGCGCTAAAAAGAATTAAATAATTCTTTAAAGTTCTCTAAGGCCAAAACGTTATCCAATAAGCACACATCGGATATTAGATACCGGCATAAAAAACGGTTAAATTTAATATGTATAATTTAATGTCCACCAAACATAGATTTTAGAGATAATATTATTTTACAAGAGATGAATTGACATATTTATGATTTATTTTATGAATATATACATATAAAAAGTAATGAATTACTTTTTGAAGTTGGTGCCAAACTCTATTTGATGTATATTAAGAATTGTAGCTAAATTATACCTAGTGCCATAATTAAAATGGGGATAATCATTATCGATTTTGATTGTTTGGCACCAACTTAAAAATGTAATTCATTACTTTTTATATGTATATATTCATAAAATAAATCATAAATATGTCAATTCATCTCTTGTAAAATAATATTATCTCTAAAATCTATGTTTGGTGGACATTAAATTATACATATTAAATTTAACCGTTTTTTATGCCGGTATCTAATATCCGATGTGTGCTTATTGGATAACGTTTTGGCCTTAGAGAACTTTAAAGAATTATTTAATTCTTTTTAGCGCTTTTTTGAAGTCGGTTGATATTTTTTTCTTAAAAAGCTTATTTTATTTTCATCTTTTGACAAAATGTGTTGTTTTCTCACAATCTGTTTACCAATATTTGCGTTTTTTTTTTTTTTTTTTTTTTTTTTTTTGAAGTACCTAGACAAATTTAAAGTATTTTCAAGATCTTTTGATGAAATTCACATGTTTTATGGTACCAGGACAAAATTATTTGTTTTCTCAGGGATTTTTGGTGAAATTTGTCATTTTTTTCTCGCTATCTTTTGATGTAATTTGCGGTTTATCGAATTTATGCTTTTTAGTTAAATTTGTCATTTTTTTCGTTATTTTCAGAAATTTGTCATATTTTCGCTTTTTTTCTTTGCAAAAATTACCTGTTTTGCGATCTTTTGATAAAATGTGCCTCTTTTTTCATCTTTTGACAAAATGTGCTGTTTTCTCACAATCTGTTTACCAATATTTGCATTTTTTTAAAGTACCTAGACAAATTTAAAGTATTTTCAAGATCTTTTGATGAAATTCACATGTTTTATGGTACTAGGACAAAATTATTTGTTTTCTCAGGGATTTTTGGTGAAATTTGTTGCTTTTTTCTCGCTATCTATCGATGTAATTTGCCGTTTTATCAAATTTATGCTTTTTTCGTGATTTTTTTTTTTGAGATTTGTCGTTTTTTTCGTTATTTTCAGAAATGTCATACTTTCGCTTTTTTTCTTTCCAAAAATTACCTGTTTTGCGATCTTCTGATAAAATGTGCCTCTTTTTTTCATTTTTTGACAAAATGTGTTGTTTTCTCACAATCTGTTTACCAATATTTGTGTTTTTTTGAAGTACCTAGACAAATTTAAAGTATTTTCAAGATGTTTTGATGAAATTCACATGTTTTATGGTACCAGGACAAAATTTTTTGTTTTCTTGGGGATTTTCGATGAAATTTTTCATTCTTTCTCGCGATCTTTCGATGTAATTTGCTTTTTTATCGAATTTATCCTTTTTTTGTGATTTTTGTTTGCAAAATTGTTGTTCTTTGTTATTTTTTTAAGAAATTTGTCGTTTTTTCCACTATTTTTAGCTAAATTTACCTTTTTTGTGATTACCTGGATAAATTTTATGTGCTTTTTGAGATCTTTGGGTGAAATTTACATCTTTTATGATAACTGGACGAAATTCGTCATCTTGAGGTCTTTCGGTAAAGTTTATCGTTTTTCTCGAGCTCTTTCGATGAAAGTTGTCGTGTTGTCATGATTTTTCGATGTAATTTGCCGTTTATTGAAGATCTTTTTGCAAAATTTATCTTTTTTGTGATTATTTGATAAAATTTGCTTTTTTTTCAATCTTTTGACGAAAATTGTTGTTTACTCACAATTATTTGTCGAAATTTGTTTTTTTCTCAGTTTTTTTTCATAATATGTTTGCAAATTTGCCATTTTTTAGACGTTTTGGCAAAATTTTGATTTTTGTGCAATACTTTTGCGAAATTTGTTTTATTTGGGATAGACAATTTTTTTTTCAGTTTTTTGACAAATTTTTTAGCAATCTTTTGAAGAAATTTGTTGTTTTTTGCAATCTGTTGACGAAATTTGCTGTTTTATTTTTCCACACCTATTTATAAAATTTCCGGACGATGTTTTTTTTTTTTTGGGGGGGGGAGGTATTTTGATGAAATTTGCTATTTTTTGTAATTATTTGCCAAAATTTGCATTTTTTATGGTACCTAGACAAACTTTGGTTCATAGCAAATGATTTCTAGCATTTTTTAAGTGTTTTTTTTTTTTTGGGGGGGGGGGGGGGTATTTTGACGAAATATGCTATTTTTTGTGATTATTTGCCAAAATTTGCATTTTTTATGGCACCTAGACAAACTTTGGTACATAGCAAAAGATTTCTAGCTTTTTTTTTTTTTAGACTTTAACAGTTGAAAAATCTTCAAACATTTTCAAGAGTCTGTAACGTGTGTCGCAGCATTGCACCAATTCTGCGCCAGGGATCATGTCATGTTGGTGTTAAGTTGGTAAATGGAAAAGCATATTGAAATTTTTAATAAATATTAATCTTAAAAAAAAAATTTCTTTAAAATTTTTTTATAGTGGCAAAATACTTTTTTTTCTTTGATTCTTTCATATTGTTGCCGTCAAGTTTTGACGGTTTTCACCTAGCCAGAATAAATATTATCATTAATTTTTTTAATATGTGAAATTTACATGTATTTTTGATTTATGAAAAGGTAATAGAAAAGTAGTTGAAAATGCAAATGTTTATTTGTTGAATGGGGTGGGTAATGTAACAACAAATTAACCACTGAGAGGATCATTGTTATAGTTGTTGCTAAATGGCAAACTATAAATTCCGTCTTATTTTGCTGCGAAGTAAGTGAAGTATGTATATTTTGTATGAAATGAGAGATGACAGTAATTTATGATTTATTCATGTCATGTACAATTTATTGGTGTTGTATTTGTAAATGGAAAATTATCAAATGAGAGAGATTCTAATTCTATGACAGCATGTTTGAATGTAACTCGGCCAATTGCGGGTCATTTGCCTAGATGTAAAATGCAGGTTTTTCTTTTATTTATTGAAATTTTTGCTGAAGATTAGTCGTTAAAAAATCCTTTAATAGCTGGAAAATACCTTTTTTCTTTCTTCGGTGCCGTCAAGTTTTGACGGGTTCCATCTAGTCTTCTATTAACTTCTGGGATATTTTTTGCTTCCTAACATAGTGCAATTTCTTAAGCTTTTTGTAAAACACTGACATGTTACTTGAAATTTAGATGCCAGTCCAAATAGTGAAATTTCATTTAATAAAATATTAGCACCACAACTTTTACACGATAAGTTCTGCTGCATAAAATTGATCAATAAATTTATGTCGAACAGCCTGTAGCCATAAAAATTAGGTGCTCTAGTAATATCTTCTTCGACAAGAGGTAGGACATCCATCTTTAATTTCTTGCTTGATGCACTAATATTTAAATCAGTTTTAACGTTAGTATAGCGATTACCACAAAACTTTCGTTTTTTAGGACGAGTCCCAGACTCTCTAATCACATTCGCAGACATAATAACGAATGAAAACAAACTAATAAAATAAATATGTACTATAAAACGAATAAAATACTCTCTAAAAATAAAATAACAATAAACTATCTAACAAAATCTCTAACAAAATTATTACTGTGAAATGGTACGAGGTCAAATTATGATAGCAAGGCTGAAAACCACATGTCAACAAACTTTCAATCATGAACATGCCGGCAGATATCACGAAAGAAGGAAGTATATAGATGTTTCCTTTCTTCTGCGACGCCAAACAATTAATAACTCATGGAGTTTGTGATAAGAGTAAAAGCAAAAACTGTAGCTTTCACAATGCAAACAAACATGCCGCCATGATGACACAATTAGCTGACTCAGGTAGCTCTTTAATTCGCTTGAAGCAGACAAAGGCTAGTTTATATTTTTTTACTATAACAAGCGTCATTTTACGAATATTTTTATGCGGTTTGGGGCAAATTGTTTGGAAAAAAAATTAGCTTTTAAATGAATTAAAAAACAAAAAATCGATTTTTGGAAAATTTTAAAGGGTATGTGTCCCTTTAACGAAGTTGGCGAAATGACCTTTATTGAAGGCAGTATGAATGCTAAACAATTTATTAATGTATTGCGAGATCATGTATCTGATAGTACTCTGAAATTAGGTTCTCCTAATCCATATTATTTCCGACAGGATAAAGATCTGAAACACACTGCATATATTGCGAGGTTATGGTTGCTTTATAATGTAAAAAATCAATTGAAAATGTCACCACTTTTACCAGACCTCAATGTGAATAAAAATTTATGGCATATTTTGGATGTGAAAATAAGGAAAAAGTAAATTTCTAACATATCAGAATTTAAGCAAGCTGTTAGGGAAGAATGGCTACAAATAAGCAATGAAGCATGTCAAAAATTAATAGAATCAATGCCCAGACGATTACAAGCTGTAATTGAAGCAAAGGCCAAGCATACTAAATATTAGCACTGTTTTTAACTTAAAAATAATTCCTCTAGTTCTGTTTTTATTGCTAGTGTGCAAATATTTTTTGGCAGTACAAATGCTACTTTTTTTATGTTTTCATATTTTAAATATAATTTATAAGTCTGATATTAAATATGTTTGTTTGTTTTATAAAAGTCTTGGTATTTTTAATTATTCGTTGCTTTTTATTTATTTATACATATGCTACAACAAATTTACCTGGTGTGCAAATACTTCTTTTGTTCACTATATATATATTTCATCTCATTTTTTTCAATGGGTTTGTTGCTCCATAAAAATGGAGAAAATGGATCAACCGGGTCTATGTCGCATACACTTTTGTTATTTTCAAAATGACAAAATCAGTTATTTTTGTAATTTTTGTTTGAATATCATGTCCTGTCTTAAAAAACGTTAAAATTTTAAGAAAATTTAAGCCTGATACATCATGCAAATTATATATTAACTAAAGTGTGGGTAACCTCTCGTATCAAGGTGCCTAAAAAACACCAAACTTGAAATTAAAGATTTATTTATATAAACAACATAAGAATTAAGTAAGCACATTTGTATATGTAATAAGCATAAAAGTTTCATGAGTATTTTAGAAAAAAAAAATAAACTAGATAAATCTATGAACAAATGGGTAAGTAAGTACTTAAATATCTCATTGTTTTTAGTTACCTCAAATAAAGTTCAATAAGTCCATAAGAAATCTGTGGAGAATGTAACCGTGTTTTTATATCAAACAGAACTATTTTTTTTATTGTTTCGGTAGTTATCTAGCAATGTCACTTTGACTTATACAGGGCGACTCATAATTAGTGAAACAATAGGCTATTTCCTTAAATATTACTCCTAGACCCATACTTCCGATTGAAAAGTTTTATAAAAAAGACGCAAAATTTGATTACATAATTTGAAATTCCATGGGGTGTCTATTTGGAAAAATACAAAAATTAAACTTTTATACGGCACCCGTAGGGCAATATTCACAATTAGGCAAGTATTCCTTATCCATACCTGAATTGTACAAAAAGAATTTCATCTCAATATCTAAAAATTTGACAGAGATATTGAAATCAAAAATTATCCAAAATTCGTGACTTACACTACTCAAACATAATACCTCTATGCAAAGAGTTTTTAACTCAATTTGAAAAGAAAATAGGGATAATCCACAAGTTTTCCGTAATTAAATGTCAACTTAAGACGGTGCTTGTAATTTGGACAAAAAAAAAAAAAAAATGCAGCGTACAGAGTTTAAGCTAAACGTGCTTTCCAAATATGCTGGTAATCTGCACTAGAGGTCCGCATGGGTCGAAATATCTTGATCCAGTACCGAACTGAAGTTCGGTACTGGAAAAAAGTTCGGCCCGGCTTGTAAAACGTTAAAATCATAGCCCGACCTGACCTCTACATAGTTTTTTGTATCCACATGGTGGAAAATTGTTTCGTTCGAGTGAATTCTGGCCCAAAATTCTTATTACAACTTTTTCTTTTATTATGTTTTTACTTTTTACTTTTAAAGAAGCAGAAAATGCAGAGATATATTTGTTTTATGAATTAATCCCTATATATACGTAACTGTTTCACTTTTCTTTTAATATCGTACACTAAAATCTTTTAAGATGGAATCTCAGGAGGAAAGATAAAAATGCGTTATAGAGAAATTCATTTCTTAGGGTGTACAAATGTAATCTACTTTTCTCTCAGGTTTTACTATATTTACTTTGCATGGATCTTTTACGTTTAAAGCAGGATTGCGTCATAGGCAAATTCGTTTTCGCTGGTTTTACTTTTTAGCTTTTAAATCTACTATCCCTTTTTTTAAGTAATTTTAAAGTCTTTATGTTAAAATAATATATATTTAAAAATATGTGTGTTTTTTGTAAAAAAAAAAAAAAAAAAAAAAAAAAAAAAAAAAAAAATGTGTTAAGTAAATTTTACTTATTTTTGCACGGATTAGAACAGTCACAGATTTTATTACGGGTTGTCTCGAGACTGCAATTGAAAATTTTCACCCCGTGCAGATCTAGAAAGAAGGAAAACAGTTCCCGGTGCAGAATGAAGAAAACGTGTTAGGCCTGATGGAGTCCTCATAAAAACGTAAGATTCCTGGCTCGGCCAGTCACAGAATACGGACTTTTTTTAATGGCCTCGAGATAAAAAGCCTGAAGTTGTGAGAAAGTTATGAAAAAACTCCTAATAGACATTTAAAAAAAATGCATTGATTTAAATAACTGGTGGACATTTCAATAGTACAGAAATTAGATTGAAATGGCAAAAGTGAAACCGAATCAGAAGTTTAGGTTATTTTTTCACAAGCAATTTTTTACAAATTATCGAAACATTTTTTAGAAGCCTGCCTTTGTTTAACTTTAAATGCTTTTATTATTATTATTATTATTATTCTGTCATTTTTTTTAAAAAAAATTAACTCAATATTACTTAACGAAATACTGTGTAAATTTGGAACTTGTCTTTTTTTACACTAAATTTGTTTCATTAAATTAAAAATATATATATTAACTTTTAAACATACGATTTTTGATAAAAATAAATTACATAATTTTAAAAATAAATATAGTTAATATTTTAAGAATTAATATAAAAAGTATCCTGAAATAAAACTAAAATAATATTTCCCTCTTAAATTAAATAAAAAAATAAAATCCGATGGATAATGTTTCGAGTTATAACGATTTTATAAATTACTGCACTTGAAAAAAAATATTATTAGGATTTTGTTTTTTTTTAATTATACGGTCTACCATCATGAAAAAGAAAAAAAATCAAAATTCCAAATCAATAAATATATTTTTTGAATATTTCCCAGAAATCTTAAAATAAATTTTTTTTATTGCACGCATTTCAATCTGTGTCAGATCCTTTAAAACCAGACGAAATATTCAAACGGTGATATTTCTGTATCTTTGGCAGATGCATTATTTTGCGTTTAATTCAGGAGTGGATGAGGAAAGTTACCCTAGGGAGATGTATAAAAATTAAATTTTTGTATTTTTTCAAATAGACCTCCCATGGAGTTATAACATACGCCAAAATATCTTGTACCTCTTTTTTATAAAATATTTCAATTGAAAATATGGGTTTAGGAGCAATATTTATGGAGATAGCCTATCGTTTTGCTACTTATGACTCTCCCTGTATAAAACCTTTTCATATGTATCGTTAAATTTTGAAGTTTAGATACTTCACTTAAGAAATATGGTTTATTACCCGCCGACATGCTTTTAAAAAAAATTATTATTATATTTTAATAATATATTACATAATTTTCTTGAGTACCATAAAAAAACATTGGAAAAATTAATTTCTAATAGTAAGAGAAACTCCAAAATTGCATTTTAACTGTGTGGGTAACTGAATCATACACAATCGAGGTACTCCTAATCCATGACCCAGTTACTCCATGCTTGAAAAAAATTATGGGTTAATTCGAACAGACTTACATTTAAAACATGAGGTAAAAAATTATAGATACCTGTTAATAATAATATACTTATATACCTCGTCTTTAAAAAAAGTGATTGTTTAATAATAGCACTTACCGTATTTTAATGAAAATCCAAAGAAATTCAACCAAACTGACGCTGTTTAATAAAAAGTGAAGCCTGAATCTTCGGTAACGTATCGCTGAAAATCAGTGCTATGATTGAGTTAACACACGATGTGTTTAGAAGTAGAGATAGGGAAGGGGGGTGCTTACGATAGCTAAAACTTATAAGTCATATACTTTTTTTTTTGTTAATAAAATAGCCTATGGTATAAACTCGTGTGTCTAGTTATTTCAGCTTACCTTACATAAAATTAAAGAAAGATATTTTCTACAAAGTGATTTAATTTTTCTATCTACATCCATTTTCACTAAATTTGCTTTTAATTTCCATTTTTCAGAATAATCATTGTAATTAATGTTACTACGTTAAAAATTGCTTTTGCGCAAATTTCTATTAATAATTTTTCATTAAGTATCAGTTAAGTTTTCACTGTCATTATCTTTTAATTTTGATGACCAGTACACTGCAAATCTTAAAACACTTTTCTGAACACTTTTTAGAACACTTATTTTGTCTCCTTTTTTAGAACACTTTTTAGCGCACCTTTTGGAACAGTTTTTCGACTACTTCTCAGAACACTTAAGGAACACCTCTGAGAATACTTTTCGGAACACATATTTGTCTCCTTTTTTAGAACACTTTTTAGCGCAATTTTTGGAACACATTTTTAGAACACATATGGAACACTTATTTCTTTCCAGTGCACTTTCTAGAACACATTTGAGAACACTTTTCGAAACACATTTTGTCACCTTTTTTGGAACACTTTTCAGCGCACTTTCTGGAGCACTCTTTAGAACACATATATGGAACACTATCTTTTTACAATATACATTATAGTGCACTTTTGGAACACTTTTTAGAATGCTTGTGGAATACTGATATTTTTCTAGTACACTTTTTAGAACATATTTAAAAAAAATTTCTTTTATACATAGTTACTGCAGGTGCACATATATTTTAAATGAAGTTTTTTATGACCAAAAATATTTACACATTTCAGACAATTTGTTTATTGAGGGGGCACCACTTTTAAAAGGACAAAATGTTGTATAATTTCCTGTTACTCTCCAATAAAATAAAATATTTTAAATGCTCAGACAAGTAATTTGAGATTAAAAAGGAAAAGCCTGATGTCAGTATGCAGTTAAAAAGAATAAATATATTTTTTATTACCTCTGTCAAATTGGCCAACATTGAGGCTGAAAGATTGGTGGATTTTAGATGATAGTTTTAGTTACAATTTTTTTATTTCAATCTGATTGTTATTATAAAAATTTAAGCTGCAATGTGAAAACAATTTAATAATTTACAGCAAATTATACACATATAATTATTAATAAAAGTTAAAAATACCACAGGAAAATATAGCATATAAATAAAACATTAAAATTAATAATATCTATTGTCGAAATTAATAATTTATAGATAATTAATAATGTAAATGTAAATAAAGTAATAGTAAAAAGTTTAAACAGAATAACTTTATTGATTGTTTAATTTCTTAAACACAGAATCTGCTATACCATTTAATACAATCTATTAATTGGTTTGTGATCACGAGCTTCAATATAAGAACTGTTCTTTTAAATAATGAACTATATTAGAATTCTTAAATAGTTAACCATTTCTTTGAAATTTCTCTAAATATGGATTCACTAATTTATTATTTTTTTCTTACAAACCTCATAGAGCAATTTTCATTTGTTTAAATCTGAAAAGAAAGTGCAGATGATAGAGAATTGATGATAGAGAATAATGTTTACTTAACAAAGCCGACTATAACATATTTTTTTAAGAGACAAATGTACATCCAAAAGATTTGCATATCCTGTTGCAACTTCTAGCTTACCTGGTGTCAACTCTAACACATTGTGGATATATGTCTCTAACACATAGCTGAATAATGCAAGCTTGTATATCAAGATCAAGGTTTATTCTTTTAAAAGAGAAAAATTAAATTACAAATATTAGAGAAATAAATAAATTATAAAAAAATGTATAGTACACAGTAAACTCGTAGATCAAAGTTCATTCAACTGAGGAAAAAAAATATCCCCCCATAAAAACAATAAAAATGTTCACAGTCATTAACTTTTAAAAAGCTCCAGGACTTGAAGAATTTAATGTAAGCAGAACATTGGGTTAATTGGATTCAAGTTGACTTTGAGTTTACTCTATTCATAAATTGTAAAATTTGAATAGCTGTTTAATTTGTGGTAAGCAAAAGTAAACCCTAAAATCAAAACAAAATAAATTTACTCTTAATTCTGATAGTAAAAAGCAATAAAAATTATTCTTCTGATATACTTTCATTTAATTCACCATGATGCTATGTTTAATTTTTGGTCCATTAGATGATTTTCTATTTTTTTGCCTAATACATGTGAATATTCATTCATAAGTCGAATTATGAGCATTTACTTAATCATAGAAGATCTAGTATTTATCAACAAGTACCACAATTGAAACCTGAAGGAATTTTTTTTATGTTGCAGTTATACAATTTTTTTTGTTAGATCCATTATAGTTTTTTTATGGTAATTTTCCAAAACCCTGGATATAATTATAAATCTCTTTAGAGATCATACTTCATGGATTAAGATGTAAAAAATTAAGAAAAAAATAAAGATAAATAACATAAAAATATAAAATAACATACATTTTCACAGAAGTTTAATAAAAATATTGAAGATTTTTTTTATTACTACTTATGTATAAAAATAACAATGGAAATTTAAACTATAGCCCATTATTCAAATTTGTTCAAAACTTTTATTATCTTTAAATTCGATACATTCAAAATGCCTCTTTTATATTTTGACAATTACATTTTAGCAGAGCTAAAACAATTATGGCTTTTTTCAAAGTTTATAATTGCGCTGGTCGAACACAAAAACTCCTAATGATCCCATTGCTTGCACATATATTGCACAGGATAATTTAGTTTCAAAGTGTAATCTATTGATAACAGTACAGTTCATAACTCCATTACACCTGCTGAGGTTTCATTTAATAATTGCTACCAATACAGGAGGATATAGGCGATTAGCATATCTTTAATGAATATTATTGCACTTGGTGGTCGGGAGGCTGGCACATTCTTCAGTTTTTGTCTGAAATTTGTCATCCTTCTAAAAAAAAAAAAAAAAAAAAAAAAAAAAAAAAAATCAGATACATAATGCATATTAAAAAAAAAGTTAATGACAAATTTGAATTTTACTTTAATATAATAAGTATGGTGTTGACTTTAAACTGCTTTTTGTATTTCGATTATGTACCTGGTGGCTCTTTTAAATCCTTCTGATGCACCTGGTGGTCTTTTTTAAAATTTCATTTGCGCTCAGTGTCAATTGAATTGATCATGGATAAATATTAAAAATTCTAGGATCTAGGGTATTATAAACAAACCAGTTCAAAATATTTTGGGTGAACAAGGTACAAGTGTATCCTTTTTATAGAATAGTGTTTCCTTTTTTAGAACAGTGTCCCCTTTTTAAAAAATTCCCATCCGGCGACTCTTTTTTTAGGGTCAACACTAAAGCATAAAAGAAAGAGGTATAAGATATATTAATCATCAGCTGCAGTGATATAACCAAAAAAAGATAAGTCCAAATATAATATGTAATGTGAATCGCTAAAAAAATTAAGTGTTAGAAAATATAAACTGCTATATTCCAAAACTTAACCATGTCTAACATCATCCTGTGTCCAACAGCATTGAGCTCTGATAATCTCGCAGCAGATCACATTATATATAGTATTAAATCTAAACCATTTTATCAAGGCGCAGCACCTGGTGGCCCTTTAAATTTCTTTTATGGGTTCGGTGGCTCTTTTGAGCGTATCCAGTGTGCCCAACGACCTTTTTTAACATTTCCCGTATGCCTTGTGGCAATTTAATTGATTCTGGGAAAATATCACAAATTTTAGGGGACTCTAAAACAAAGCAGTTCAAAATATTTTGGTGGAACAAGGTACAGGGGTGCATTTCAATTTGTGTCTCTTAAAACCTGATGAATTATTTAAATGGATATAACACTTTGAGTTTTGCAGATATCAAGATGCAATTTTTATGTATAATTTGGGACTGAATAAGGGAAGTTTCTCTACTTGGAATTTTTATCCTGAGGGGGGGGATATAAAAATTTAATCTTCGTATTTTTTCAAATAGACTCTGTGTGGAATTGGCAATCAAAAATTTTGCATTTTTTAAAATGAAACTTTGCAATTGGAAGTATTATACTAAGCAGTGTTCGAAATCCTTGGTGGTTTGCTGGTCCAAGACCACCGATAATTCAATCGGACCACTAATTTGAAAAATTTAGTGGTCCGCAGGACCAGTGCCTTTTTTCAGGCCCTGAGAAAACTGCAACCGACGCACATAAGATTTTTTTTTATTACACTAGCTACAATTCCACCACTCTAGCTACAATCTGAAGAAAAATAAAAAAATTTGCATTAAACCTTACAGTCAGTTTAAATAAGTAATTGCAAATAAAATATCAAATTAATAATTTGATAGGTTTTCTTTATGCACTGTTTATTTAATTTTTAGCAAATTATAATTTTACATTTTATTATGCTGAAAATTTTGAATAAATGCAAAGTAAGATTGAATGTATAAAATTGAAGCTGGTGTTATACACAATTGAAGTGAAAAAACTTCTTCTTTGCGCAGTTACTTTTTTTATGGTGTTTAAAGAAGTTTTTTCACTTCAATTAAAGTAAGATTGGTTTATTTTTCAGGGAAGGGGGGGAGGAGGCCTACTCTAAGTGTTAAAATTAATTACTAGTGTTTTATGAAGCGGACCAGTGATGATGTCTGCGGACCAGTAAATTCTCATGCTTTGCTTACTGGTCCTTGGAACCAGTGACTTTTCTTTAGGAATTCTAAAGCTGCTAAGAGACAATATTTAAGAAGATAGCATATAGACGCTTTCAATTGTGACGTCAGGTGTGACATTTTGCTTGGATACTGACTCCAAACAAACCGTTGCTATGTTATGTTTTCTACTTTTATTATATTTTATAGCTATATTTTTCAGCAATATCTCACAGATATATGTTTAAATATTCTTTATGCAGCGAGTAACATTTTCTATAATTTATATTTAATGAGATATGAAGCATAGCAACCGTTTATTTGGAGTCGGTTTCCAAGCCAAACATCATGACTGACGTCACACTGAAAGCGTCTATTGTTTCGATAATTATGACTCACTTTAAGTATACATTATAATGCAACATTCATTAATATAATTGCTCAAAAATAAGGAAAAGTGATTAAGGAATAGCCATAAATTAGTTTTCACCAATAACCTTATTAACTATTATAAAGGTAATGGCCAAAAATAGAAATGAAAGCAGCAGAAATTTGCTTAACAACAAAAGTGCATATGGTTTAAATTTTGACAAAATCGAAAAAATAACTTTCATAAAGGATTTAAAGATTTATTGTACATTAAAAAAACTAAAAATATAACTATACATACTCATGTCCAAAATTAAGGTCTTAAACATAATACTGCTGAATGACTGACACTGTGTTGCTACAAAATTTGGCACAGAAGTACATTACAATGGAAGAAGGAATATAGCAACATAATAATATGGAAAAAAATTGTAATTGTAAATCAAGAAACAAGCTAATATAAAAAAGTATAAATCATGAATCAGAAATAAAGCATTTATCTCAGAAAAAGTTTGTCAATATAGAGTGTGACGACCATGCACTGTTGTACAAGCCTCATACAACAAATTTGCATACTGTTTATGAAGGTGTTAATAAAATGCTTGCCACAAACATTTATTGATAGTCTCATAAGCAGTATGAAAGCTCATTGTGAAGCTAGTATAGCAGCGCATGGTGGTCTCACATCACAATTCATATTAGACAGACTTCTTTGAAGATAAATGTTTTACCTGTGATTCATGATTTTAACACTTTTTGATATGCCTTGCTAAGTTGTGCAGTGAAAGCTAAGAAGGGAAGGGGGGGGTAAGATCCTCCCAGAGCTATAGCCTCTTAAATGAATCACTAGTTAAGCCAATTAGCCACTTTTATAAATCATTTTTTTTTTTTTTGGCTTACTTGGAATCTATGATTTTGTTGAATAAAATTCTGCTCAAGAAAGTGATTCAGTTAAAGGGCCAATATTGCATTTAAAATTGTGAGAGCACCTTAGTATGCATTAGTTAAATGAAAACAGGTCATTTGTTTTGAAAAAGGGCAGCAATTACATTTCGAGATATATTAGGCTAAAAGAGTGGTCATTTCATGTGGCAAAGATGGTTTAATTTTAATATTTTTTAATTGCATTTCTGCCTTTGTTCTAAGATCAAAACATTTATGGGCCACATAATTCACACACATTCCACAGAAAAATGTAAAATACACACTTTCTAGATTTTTCAATCTCAAACGCTCTGTTTTGTATTCTTGCTCTCAATTTAAGAGCATAAATCAATCTAAGACCAAGTTAAGTGTGTTAAAATCTTTGAAAACATAACAATAATAATAAGAGGTACTATAAAGAAATTAACATAAAAAAGCCTTCTTTGATTGTGATTGAATATATTATTGCAATAAATGTTTATTTTGAACAGTTTTTTCCGGAGTAGAGGTACATAAATAAATATATTGTAGTTTATTAGTTGGTAACATAGCTTGAAATTTTCCTCTTCAATTTCCAAACTTACAATAAGGGAATTACTGCAACTTGTTCCCCTAAAAAAAAATAATTGAAACTGCATACATTTTTAAATACATGCCTATGAGCAAGATTTTCATAACAGAAACAGTAAATGTACAGCATTTTCTTAGAATAAAATGCATCAATTAAAATTAATAAACAATAAATTAGCTATACCTTAATCGTAAATGATGCTATCTGCATTTTTTTCGCCTGTTTTTCTTCGGTCTGGAGTAGGCACCACAGGTATCCACCATAGGTAACAAAAAATCCTAAAATCATTTGAAAAAAAAAAAAATTAAAGCATACATACATTTTTTCTTTTAAAAAATCTAACATATACAGGGCGTTTAAAAAAGGTATGACAATGCTTAAGAGTAACTGGAATTAGCAACATTTGTGTAGGAAACAGGTTGAAAAACATTTATCCAGTGAAAAATATAGGTACTAAAAATTCAAAAGTCACTAATTAAGCCACAATTTAATTTAACTTTATTACTGCATTGCATTAGACAAAAATAAAAGTAAATTTAAAGAGAAAAACTAATTCTAAAATTATAATTTAATATTTTGAAGCTTTTTACACAGCCATTTTAGTTTTCTTTAATTTTTTTTTTAAAGAAAGCATTTGTAGCAAGCATTTACATTTAAAAAGTAGCCATCATGAAGTGATTCCAGTCTAATGATCTACTACCTATCTGATGGTAGATGCAATACTAGGGATGCACAACCTGTGGCCTGTGAATTTCGCCAATTTACAATTGGAAAAAATTGCAATTTTTATGCGTAGGTCGTAGAAAAAATCATAAATTTTGTCAATGTATTATGGAGAAATATGAAATTTCATCAGTCACTTAAGGCCCCTGTCCTCGCTCGAGGAAACGCTCGCATGCTAATGCTATTCCTATGGGGAAGCATTTTTCTAATAACTCTTTCGCATTTTGACATTTTTGAATAATTTTTTTGCATTCGATAGCTGAGGTGCATGCCGACAGCGCACTTTTTTTACTTTTTAGATTTTGGTTGCATATTTTTTACAAAGTTAGTTTCACTGTCAAAACCGGTTTCTAAACTGAAGGCGCTTTTTAAAAAATATATCTGCAACCAAAATCGAAAAAGCAAAAAAGGTGCGCTTTCGGCATGCACCTCAGCTATCCAATGCAAAAAAAATTATTCAAAAAGGTCAAAATGCGAAAGAGTTATTAGAAAAATGCTTCCCCATAGGAATAGCATTAGTGCGAGAGCGTTTCCTCGAGCGAGAACAGGGGCCTTAAGAATTGCAAATGTCATCGAAAAGTCACAGAAAAATAATGAACTTCATTGATTAAATGTGGAAAATAGCAAAATTGCTCATTTGTCGATTAGGCATGAATTTTTCGGTTACATGCAAAAAAATCATGATGAAAGATCATGAATTTTTGCAATCGTCTTTGATTTAGTATGTTTTCTGCAATCCTTTGACAAAAAGATTTGTTTGCTTTTTAGCAAACATTTGATGAAATTTGCATTTTCTCGATTTTTAGTCAAAAATGGATACTTTTTTTAATTATTTGAATAAATATGCATTTTTTCTTCAAAATCCTTTGATGAAATTCACAATGTTTCATGACGCTTTGAATAAATTTGCATTTTTTCACAATTTTGTGATAAAATGTGCACTTTATTAGCACCTCTTTGGTAAAATTTGCATTTTCCTTTGATTATTTCAAAAAATTTGCATTTTTTTCTGGGATCCTTTGATGAAACTCACCTTTTTTTTCCCTTTGCTGCAGACATGCTACAGGCTCAGCAAAGAAAAAGCTGAAACTGGCCTCATGGCCTTCTGACGAAATTAGCATTTTTTTGCAGCCTTATGACAAAATTTGCATTTTTTGCGACTATTTGAGAATAATAACACTTTTTCCTACTGTCTTTTCACTGAAATTTTCACTTATCCATGATCTTTTAGCAAAATTCGTGTTTTTTTTTCCCAGTCTTTAAACAAAATCTGAGACTTTTCTCCGATCTTTTGACAAAATTCGCATATTGTCTGAATATTATACTGGCAAAACAATTGTGAGTTTTGCCAGTTTATCAATAGAAAAAAGTCGCGAATTTCATTTTGCTGTGTAAAAAATATAGATTTTGTCAGAATTGGTTAAAAATCACAATTTTTTTTTATTGAGCACAAAAACACATATTTCGTCAATTAAAAGCGTAAAGAGGGCAAATTTTATCGATTGGACACTGAAAGCTTGCAAATTTTTACTGATTGGATTCCGAAAAGTTGCTAATTTATTTGATTGGACACGAGAAAAACCACACATTGATTAACCCGAACCCAACTTGCAGCAATCTACATTCAACCTAAAATCAACCTGAATCAAAAACAGAGTTTAATAGATCTGAAATCAAAGTAATTAGCACAGGAAGGGTATTTATCAAACTAAATACACTATATAAAATCTTGACTTTTTAAAATAAAAAACACATTTTGCATAATTCTTCTGAGTTGTCGATAAAAATTGCTTCAGTGGTATTTTGTCATGTCTGTATTTGTGTAATTCTTTAAATAGCACATAAAATAACAGTAGGTTTTAAAGATTTTTTTCTTCCTCCCAATAACTAAACTCCCTTCCATTTATAAATGTTGGGAGGGAGTCTCCCCTCCCCTGGAAAATTGAATTTCAAGCCCTCACTTACCACTCATGTTTGGGGAGAAACGGGAGGGAGGTACAGATAGAAATTTTTATCAACGAAACAAGGAAACAACATTCTTTCTCTTTTATTAATTAGTAAACACAAGTTTCATTTCAAATACACTTTGTGTTGTCAAACAATGATTATGAATGCATATACACATATAAAGAAAAATAGGAATGTAAAATGTTGAGGAATTCCATGTTTTAGAATTAATCAACTTTATAATAATTTCGTAATTTCAATCACGGTTTTGCATTTTCATAAAAATAGATGGAGAAAAAGGCCATACTATTTTGAGCCAAAGACCATATTAGGAGTAAAAAGAGAAAATTTTGGTTGGTTCAAAAATGATATTGATATCAATAGACAAGCCCACCCTCCGCCTACAGATATCATCTACCAGTGCCAGACCCCCCCACCCTCCACCCTAAAATGATAATAGTTATACATGCACAGCCCCTTAATATGGATGATTGCATATTTACTTCAAACAAAAAAAGACAGGAAAAGAAAATATCAAAAAAATTTTTAATTCTTAAATTAATAATTTACTTAATTATTTTAAGCATTCATTATATTTTTCAATATTTAAGTACATTCAAATTATACTTAAAAAAATGCAAACAAAGCATTTACACAATGCACAACTACTGATTTCAAGATGTATAGATTTGAAAGAGTTTACTGTATACTGTTACTACTAAGTTAATAAAATCATTTGATTAATATAAAACAGAAGATTACAGATTAACATACAATATAGATAGATATACATTAATAAGTAAACATAACTACGTTTTTTACACCGAATGATGTTTAATGAGCAATATAGATGTCATCTGAATATTAAATTTTAGTTTGCACTCAGATTTAAGGATCTTAAAACAGTTAGCGTTCTTTACGGATATCTGAATACTGCCTTTACTGGCAAAACTCCCATGTCACTGCATGTCATGTCACAATGAAATAGAGATCACGTGCCTATGTAAAAGAAATTAGGCTAAAAACTAATTAATTTAGAATAAGAAAAACAAAATGCAATAGAATACGTACCATAGAAAGTTGTTGTAACAAGGTGTTTAAAAAAACATACAAGTAATCTTCCAATTATATTTTTAAATACATAAAAATTCGCAGGTACGCCGGATCGAACGTTCCAATGAAAACATGAACAAACAGCTTCCGCTTTCCGCGCGTTGGTGTTGCCACACAACTTTATAAAAACTTCCCACTACAATACTTCGGAAAAAAATCATCTGCTCGTTTGTCAACTCGTTTGCGTCGAAAGCTCATTATCTGCAAGTTAGAAGTTTTATAATGTATTATTACTCATATTTCTTAATTGTTTAATTTATAATGTACTGTGACAAGATATCGACGGCATTTTAGGTCAAATAAGATACAGTAATACAATTTTGATTCAATATTTTAAAATAATAATAACAAAAATAATATCAATGAGTACTGCGTTCATCAATGACTAGTGAGAGAAGGAGGGTTGCATCCATCACCTGCTCAAGGGGTGGGGTGGGGGCCAGCGTTGAATTCAGGCACTTTTCTCCGTGAGGGATTTCTAAGGCTCCGGGGGGAATGTCCCCCCCCAGGCCACCCCCTGAATTCAACACTGGGTGGGGCTATGCTTCTCCTGTTGATTGAAACAAAATGAAGAAGAAAATTCTGCATACCCCCACCCCTCTCTCACCCACACACACAAAAAAAACTACGGATTTTTTTTTTTTTTTTTTTTTTTTGCAAAATATGTAAGGGAAAATACAGCATAAGGCTGTCAACATTTATTTTATTTATAAGTATACATGGTTAAGAGAACGTTTGCATTTGAGGAAAAACACGTTTCATTGTAATAAACTGTTGGAACTAACTTGAAAAATCTCCTGATGTCAAGAGCCAGACAGTTATATGCTCTGTACCAAGAGCGTTTCAAGATGAACATGTAGTCTAGAGGGGGCGATCAAAATATGTAACTCCTACCTTTTCATCTCACTTTTATTCATTTTTCAATAATTTGCTTAAAAATCCGAACCTGAAGGAGTGGGGGAGCAGTCCATAGGGGGGGGGGATGGCAGTGTTGAATTTAGACACTTTTACCAAGAAGCATTTCTCTGTCTTGGAGAGGAGGGGTGTACATTTTAGAGCTACGGGGGTGGGCTTGCATTTTTTTCACCGTTGAAAACACAAAATTTCAAATCTTCCGGGAGAGAAATCTCATTGCTCTTGTTCCAGGGACGGGGAAATTGCGTTTTTTTTTTTTTTACCGTTGAAAACACAAAATCACAAATCTTCCGGGGAGACATATCATTGCTCTGGGGTGGGGGGTGGGGGGGGGGTAGAAAATTCCTCCCTCGGATGTTTTCCTAAAATCAACTCTGAATGATGGTACAAATTATCTGCAGCGCGTGGGAAAGAGGGGGGAGACGGTTACGCCGGGCGCGAAAATATAGAGGGCGCAAAAATTTATACTCACAACGTCATTTTTAACCTGTTACAAGAAAAGGCTCCGAGGGGGGGGGGGAACACTTACACACAATGCATCTATTATTCTTGTTCTCTAGGTTTTAATAAATTTATGAAAGCCTAAAAAGAAATAATCACTATATACATGCATGCATACAAAAAATAAGTAAATAAAAAAAAATTAACTTACCCAATTGATCTTGAAATACACATTGTTTTCGATCAAGGCTATAGGTCTTCATCGTTGTTACAAAGAAAACCATGGTTTCACAGGTGTGCTCATATGTGTTCCCAGTCTGTTCTTAAATGTGTTCCCAGGTTTAGATTTAACAAATATTCTGAGCAGAACACTTTCGGAACACTTTCAGACCACTGTCGCAACACTTTCTTTATAGCGGAACACATCCGGAACACATTTTAGTACACATTAAGGTAACTAGAACACTTTTTTCCATCAAAGTGTTCCACGTGTGTTCTCAATGTGTGCTTGGAATTTGCAGTGTATCGATAGATTCAAACCACAATATTTGTATTAATGGATTTCTTTATGTTTCATTCCTTTAATATGAATCTACTTGAATTTCATGTGAGATGAATCAATGAAATCACAAAATTTATTTATCGAAAAAATTTATTAATTTTTTTTTCCTGAGTTAAGCTGGTACATGTCTTTATAATTCTGCCTAATAAACTAATATAGCTATTGCTCATTTACTAGATGATGATTAATAAATAAATAAATTTCAATAATGTTTAACTTGCACCTGAAACTGAACTTAATCTTCTTTATCCCCAGATTATTAATGATAAACTCGTTGTTTTCCAGAAATCGCATGATACAATTACATTGGCAAATGTAACTTTTTCTTCTGATACCGAGTAAAACCAATTTATGTTTGCTCGTATAAACAACGTAACTTAATCTATTAATAAAATGTTAATTAACCTCACAAATATATTTTCTTTAGGTTATGGAAAGCAATTTGTATCAACGTTTCTTTATAATTTTCTACGTAAAAAAAGAGATTTCAAATTAAATGTTAATAACTCTCTTTTGTGTGGAAAATGTTTGAACGCCGTAATACATTGAAACTTGATATTTAATTATTGTAATCTTGTAATTTTGCACTATTTATAAGCATAAATGTAACAGATATAGACCTGATTTTACTATAATAAATACCACATATAACTTTTTTCTCGTGTAAAATTTTGAATTGAATAATTGTAAAATACTGTCTTCTTATAACATTTACATAATTTGTACAATTATTCATACGAATTAAATACAATAAATTAGAAAGAAAATAAACATTATTTTTTCTTAAAAAATTAAAAAGAACTCCCATGTGTGTTTTAAATTTATCGTTTTTACTTCATTTCTAAATTACATAAATTTATTTTATTATAAAAGCAAAATATTATTATAAATGTAGAATGTGTTAAACCACCACATATATTACGAATTTTAATTTAAATCTACAACTTTGTTTTCATTTTACATGAAAGTGGCCTAAGGTAATATCGCCACGTTAACATTCTGCTAATTTTTATGGCCTATTTCTGTTTTTTCAAATAGATATAAGATTCGATACAGAAGCTTATTGACTAAGGACACAGAAAAAAATATTTTAGAATATATATGTATTCATAAAATGTAATGTCGTGATTTTTTGACCAATGTTATTTGGCGCAATTATCCACCTATGTGTGTAATAAAACAATATAAGCAAAATTGTAACATAACATGAAAAAGGGCATGTAAATTGTCCAATACTAAAGGTACAAACTCTTCATCCCTAGAAATTGAGAAATAGCTCTTCTTATCCTTAATTGTGATATCAGGATACAGTAATAATCTTTTGATATCTTATTCCTATGACATGGAAAAATGAGAAACTTTTTGGGTGTACAAATGTATCTTTAGCCTTTATGATTATCAACAATTGCACTTTCGTGCATAAAATGAAAAAATATACCATTTCGAATGTAGCTCCAGTACTGCAAACAATCAACAGAAGTAACTATGAGGAGTAACAATATGAAGATGGTGTTATTACCTCGGTATACTTATTGCGCCGTGCATTTCAAACGTTAAACTATCTTGCAAACACAATCTTCCACAGCATTTTAAAAATACATGAAATGCACTACAAATTTATGTAATGAATAAATTATTTTCAAATATATATTTAGTTTTAAGATGGGAGACTGGTTCTAGTATACAATCAAAGTAGTAAATAAAATATAAAAGTTGTTAATTTAAAGTCAGTATGACTACACGTTAAAATAATTTATTAGAATGTGACGTCATATGTAGCTTTTTAGATGGACTTCGTAAGAAATACGACCTTTTGCAATCGTTACCATGGTACAACTTTTGAAAAAAAAATTCATAATTTTTCTTTATATGACTCCAGGAACCAAAATCCACGCCATCTAAAAAGTTTACATGTATGTATTTATATGTATGTACTAATTTCTGTCTGCATGTTAAAAGTTGCAATTATGCACGAATCGTCTTCAAACTTGCCCAATACAATGAGATAATTAATATCTCGTAAGAGAATGCAAAAACGGTCTAAGTGGATGGAAATTAAGAGGGTTCACAAATTTGAATACCGCCTTTACATGGTTCGGACAAAACTACTCTTACAGAACAATGATAGGAAAAATAAACATTTTTCGTTATAGCAGTTGCCAATAATAAAGAAAACTACAATAAAAATCATAGTATAGCAATTACTTTACTGCTGCAAGATTTGCAAGTGCAAAATGAAAAAAAATAGTCTAACGACTTTAAGAAAAATTAAATATTGCATAAGAATAAGAGATAATAATAAGAATAAGAGATAATAATAATAATAAGAGATAATAATAAGAATAAGAGTTAATAAGATTTCCACATGAAAACAGAAAAAGATATAAGCAGCTTGACGGATTTTTTGAAGCAATTATAAGTCTTATTGTAAATGTAATGTACGCAAAAAAGATAAATATGTAACGCCATGTGAGTTTGTAAACACGTACTGAAACATGATCAAAACCCGACTATGAAAATATTAGCTTATTCTGAAATTCTTTATTTTGTTTTAACCATTTTGAAATCCATTCTACATATATATGCGTGTATATTAGAACTATCACAAAGGTTTAGATCCCTAGATCTCATCACACAGATAAACAAGGTTTCTGTTTCTAACTAAGTATGAGGTGACTTTTATATTTTAGGTAGTGCAGTGAAAGAATATGCCATTAAAAAGTTTCCATCACCCACAGATTTTTAAAAAATTCAAAATCTTGAAAATCTGAATTTTGTAGTATTTGTTCAACACATATACACTATGAAATTTATCATTTGGTATTTTAGCAATGATAAACTTTTAAATAAACACTTATAAAGTTTAAAATTAATATTTAAGACACTGAAAGTATGCATTGTTTATAAAGTTTCAGTAAAATATAGAATTTTTGTAAAAAGAAATGATATTAATAAGAAATGTCATACTTTATGTAGCGGTAAATGTCTTATCTGTGACTACTGTCTTACAGGCCATTGTTCCTAGTTATATTGACAATTTAAAGCATACGTTAATCCGCTTATATCATTACAATAGCATAAATCATCTTTTCTTGAAAAAAATATGGAATATTCCTTAAGTCAATCTCGATAAATAGATAGCTTTGTATTGTTTTTCAGGAGATTCCAACCTTGCAATCTTGATCCAAGTAATTCTGGGTTTTTCTTTGATAAATTTAAGTCTCTCACAAAACCATTTGGTTCTTTTTGATTAATTAGATGTGGTTCTTCATTTATGCCAGGAGAATAGTTCATATCAGATCTAGAGGAAGTTTCAGTTTCATCAATTTCCATTTCTACTGCTGCAACGTTATATGTAAAATTCTCTGGAGGTTTCGGTATTTGTAAATCATCATTAGAGCAATTCCATCTCAGCTCAGGCAGGGCATGTCAATTCACCATCACAGATTTTTTTCAAAAAAATTCAGTAGTTAGAACTAAGTGATTTATAAAATTTCCCAAAAGGATTTTTCCCTAAAAAATTTATTTCTCTGATTACAGCACTTTAAAATTCATGATAAAATTGACAGTTTTCAGAAAAACTGAAAAACGCTTCATTTTGAAATGGACACAATACCAAACATATTCAACATATTCAGTCAATTTATTTTTTATAAACAGTTATTAAACTGAATTTTACTTTGGTATAGTTTTAAAAAATATAGTGACATTTTTAATTAATTAAAAAAATTAGATTTTAAGTACAAAAAATATTATTATTAGTGAATTTAAGATTTTTTTTCAGAATGAAAAAAAATATTTTAAAGCTAAACATTGATGGCAATCCAAAGACCTTTAATAAGAGTTTTACAGCAAATTTTATTTTAACTCTAAGGTGCTTACAACTTTTGTAATTCAGTTTTAAATTATGCAAAATTTTGTAAAATCACTACTTTTGAAATGCAATTTCTCAAAAACACCATTTTTTAAAAATCTGATAATAAGCTCAATTGATACCTTATTAGTCTCTAATAAATACCTTACAAGCAAATCGTGTGTTTTTGCTTAGAAAATTTTATATGATTTTTTGAAAATAACATGTTGTGTATTTTTCAACAGACTACAAAGTCAAGCTCTTCTTTATATAACCGAACTTGTAATGTAATTAATATTTCAAACTAAAAAATACATCACTAGTACATAATTATTACTGTTAAATTATAGCTAATCATTTGCTTAAGTTTAAAATTGTGTAAAATACAGTCAATAATAAAATTAAAATTGATCATACGTCATTTCATTCCATACTCATAAATGTGTTAAATTCATCTACAGTGTGTTAAATATTTTGTTATATAGTATGGATATAATATATCAATATGCAAATACATACATTACAGCTGAATTAGATTTTTTTTTTCAAGTTTAGGTTTTTTCCAATTAGTTTTTTTTTTCTTTCAGAAAACCAGAAGATCAAGCTTTTTCTTATTTCTCTGAATTTATAATATTATTTTTTAATGAAAAAATAATAATATTCACATTATTATGGCAGATAAATATAAGCTAATCTTCAAAAATTCCTATTCATAAAATTAAATAAGCCAAACCCCTTAAAAAGAATTGGCGCTTGTGATGCATTTTGACTTTGCTGAAAATTAGTCACTAATACTGCCAAATGAAGTACAAAGCTACCACTGGCAGAATACTCAGATATCGTTATTTACCTGCACAGCATATTTTAGAGAAGAAATAAAGAGTTTTATCATAATTTCTGATGATTAACTCATGATACAGCTCATGCTGTTTGTGACATAGAAAAAGTAAAAAAAAAGAATTATTTAATTTGTACCAATTACAAACACTGGAATCACCTGTGTATATATAAGATGGAGCTGGAGCACATTTTAAAAACAAGTATCAGTTTTATGAATTGCACAAAAATAAAATTATTCTGAAGTAGTGGATATTTTCAGGTACTGGCCATGTTAAAAGTGCATGTGATGCTATTGGGGAGTGAGACAAGCACTATGCAACAAAATTTAATCTCCAAAAGGAGCCAAAAAAAGCTATCCAAGATTATGTCTCATTTGTTGCTGAACTATCTTCTCTGCTAAAAAATATCATTCTAGTCCATCCAGACAGAAATATTATTCAATCCTGTAGAACTAATAATGAGCAAGAATATGCTAATGCAAAATCTATTGTTGGTATTAGATCTAAACATTATAGGGTGATTGTAAATAATGAAGGTTATATGGAACGAGCAAGTAAAAATGAATTGACAAAAGTTGAAACCTTCAGCCAAATGAAAAGACAATATTCAATACGTAGTTTCCAAATCGGTGATTTCATTGGATGCATTTATGAAAATAATTGGTGGATAGGACAAATCAATGATATATCAATCACAAGAACTAAATGACATTAAAGTATCATTCATGTACCCAACATGGTCCATAGCTAAAGCATTAAAGTGGTCAAAAGAATCTGGAAAGAAAAAATATGAATGTGCATTTCCATTGGAAAATGTGCTTCTAGAAACAGAAAAACCAGTTACAATAGAACAATCTGATCGGCTTCATACCTTCAACGATAAGGAGTTGAAGTTAATTTAAGAAACCTTCACTACCTAATTCTTCTATTATGTATGTATTTGCATATTAATATATTATATCCATACTATATAACAAAATATTTTACACACTGTAGATGAATTTAACACATTTATGAGTATGGAATGAAATGACATATGATCAATACTATTTTTATTATTGGCTGTATTTTACGCACTTTTAAACTTAAGCCAATGATTAGCTATAATTTAACAGTAATAATTATGTACTAGTGATGTATTTTTTAGTTTGAAATATTAATTACATTACAAGTTCGGTTAAATAAAGAAGAGCTTGACTTTGTGGTCTGTTGAAAAATACACACAACATGTTACTTTAAAAAAATCATATAAAATTTTCTAAGCAAAAACACACGATTTGCTTGTAAGGTATTTATTAGAGACTAATAAGATATCAATTGAGCATATTATCAGATTTTTAAAAAATGGTGTTTTTGAGAAATTGCATTTCAAAAGTAGTGATTTTACAAAATTTTGCATAATTTAAAATTGAATTACAAAAGTTGTAAGCACCTGAGAGTTAAAATAAAATTTGCTGTAAAACTCCCATTAAAGGTCTTTGGATTGCCATCAATGTTTAGCTTTAAAATATTTTTTTTCATTCTAAAAAAAATCTTAATTTCACTAATAATTATATTTTTTGTATTTAAAAACTAATTTTTTAGTTAAGTAAAAATGTCACTATATTTTTTAAAACTATACTAAAGTAAAATTCAGTTTAATAACTGTTTATAAAAAATAAATTGACTGAATATGTTGAATATGTTTGGTATTGTGTTCATTTCAAAATGAAGCGTTTTTCAGTTTTTCTGAAAACTGTCAATTTTATCATGAACTTTAAAGTACTGTAATCAGAGAAATAAATTTTTTAGGGAAAAATCCTTTTAGGAAATTTTATATATCACTTAGTTCTAACTACTGAATTTTTTTGAAAAAAATCTGTGATGGTGAATTGACGCATATCAGTACTGTCTGCCTGAATTGAGATGGAATAGCTCATTATGTAATGCTGGTCACATTGCTGAATCTAAGTTCGGGTACTTAATTTTATGTTAACTTCTCGCAGAGAATCCTTTAATTTTTTAATACATTAGCAGCAGTCAGTTATATGATCTTTCGGCATGAGCCATATCATGGGTATAGCAAAGGACATACACCTTTTTGTACCTTTCATCCATGCCCGGAGGTTTGTAGCACATCATGTACAACATGAATGAGGTGCCCATTTCTTATCTTGTTCACCTACCTTGTGCACTTTATATCCAAAGTGCATAATGATAGGCAGTCTTTATTAACGACGTGAAAGCACATCGATGCTTTTTTAAAGTTAGTTCCCCGCACACATAACAAAAAGAATCGGGTTCATTAACGCATCCTCTATAGACATGTTTTACATATTGTAGAGGAAAATAGGCTAATTAGAAACAAAATTTAATTAAAAAGTCTTAAGAACAAAGAGATAGTAGTACACTCGCCCCGAAAGTTTTAACTGTCATGGATTTGCGTTAAAGTCAAATACTGTGGGGGTGGCTAAAGCTGTCTGTTCAAGGTCGCTAATATAAAATTTATTAGGGGTACATCTGTTTCTAATCTCTTGCTGTATCTTCTATCATTGTAATAAGAAAAAAGAATGTTTGTGTGAATCAAATATATGAAAGATAATAATATAATATAATGCCTATACGATGCCTACTTACTCCAAAACGTATAAATGAAATTTCTCAACATTGGAGGGTGATAGAAAATTTTTACAAACATATTCTTTTTCAGCAGCTTGAAATCTATAAGAAATGCATAACGTATATAGAGAAATAAAACATCCGTTAAAATTTATTTATCAGTGATTAATGATGAAACTGGATTTATCTCTAATCTTGAATCAGTTTTTGTTAATGAAATTTGTACATAATTTCGAAATTTACCTCTGCCTGTTGACCGAGCCAGTAAGTTTTTTTTTATATTACTTTCTTGAAAATGAAATGTTTGTATTCGATTTTTAATAAAAAAAATCATATTAAAGCACTTTTATCGAATTTACTGTTAAAATTTTATTTTATCCATTAAAAATGTGAATTTTCTGCTTACAATGGCGTCAATTTCAAAAGTTAAAAAATATATCGATCGAGTCTGAACGTTCATCGGCTTCTAAAATGAAAGTGCACATGATATCATTTTTAAAAATTACTGTACTGTTTTTAGAATGCGGTAACACAAAACACATAATTGAATTGGAAAGATTATAAAAAGAAACACTCCTATAACATGAAATTATAGAAAGAGGTAGGAAAAAAAAGATAAAGATGTGTCTGATATTTTTTTTTAAGTTGCCAGGGAAACTTTCCATATTCTAAAACGTAAGTAGGAAAGCTTCATTGAAATCGGTAAAAAATTCGGTAAATTCGGTAATCGGTAAAAGATATATATACGAAACGTACAGTCAGAGAAAGGCTTTTCTACATACAGATATGATGTAATATTAACTTTTTTTAGATTCGTCAAACTATTTATTTCATTTTTCAAGAAAAATTTTTCTAGTAGAAAAATGATTCGTGGTAAGAATTTTACTGTGAATTTTTCATTTTTGGCGTCTGCTAAAAACGAAAATTTTTTACATTTGATAAGAAATTGATGGTAAATTTATGGTTTTTTATTATTTAAAATTAAACTATAAAGTTACTACGAGTTTTAATAAACATGGTCATAACATTTTTACAAATTTGGCTTGTATAACATTATAATCAGACAGACAAATTTTCATTGTTATATATTAGATATGCAACTCATTCATTTAACAAAGTAATTCAGTGCAACACCTTTCATATAGATGTTCAGTATGTGATTCAATGCTTTAAAAAAGTATCACAGTTATTTCTGAATGTACGTGTGTATTTTAAAGAATTTTAATAACTAGCTTTTAATTTCATCTCAAATATTTTAAATAAAATTATATCATTAGATGTCTACCTAGATATTCAAGGAAAAATATTAAATTTAATAATTATTGAAACACTTTTATTGTATTTTCTTTATTATGGCTGTTTCAAACAAAGCTTCTTAGTATGAAAATATCTGCTTTTACACCAAAAGTAAATAAAAAATATACACATTTATTTATTATGTTTTAGGTATTACGTAAAAGAAAATAATAACTTTATTTTTTTATAATTAAATTATAATTGTAAAACTATAGTATGTAGAATTATTTTAGGGTTACATTATAAATATTAAATTTATTCTTTTTAAAAATTCTATTAACTAAACTCCTAATTATTTTAATGTAAAAATGTTCTACCAATTTTTAAACATTTAGATGAAATTTCCAAACTATTTATACAGCTAACATTTTTTGACAAGAAGCTTTTACTGATACTTGAGTTTCTAATTAGGAAATTTAACTGAATACTAAATTAGTACTTTGTTTTAAAACTCTTCTCTTTTCAGTCTCTCAAGGGAAATTTCATTCGAGTCTTTTTCAAATGTTAAGAAATGGTAATTATAAACGCTAGACGTTTTTATGTAATCAGATGTTTAACACACGCACACAAAAAAATGTTTGATTGGCAGATATAATTTAGACGCCACAGTGGTTGCTAAAATGAATAATTACTTCATTAGTTATCTCTATACTGATTATACTGTAAAAAGCGACATATGTTTCTTAAACTTGAGATAGACCAAACCTTTTTGAGCAAATATACATTTTATTTTAAGTTGCATTAAAAAATTATATATTCTGACATCAAATTTAATTATTTATCAATTTGCCTATGTCATTTTTGAAAGTTATACTCGGAAATATCTTTCAAAGATTTTCTTTAAATATATTCTTAGATGAAAAAAAAAAAAAAAACAAGACAAAATATGTAAAATACGAAAAAAATAAAAAGTACATTTTAAAAAATTATTAAAAAATAATAAGATTAGCTTGAAACCTTAATAATATAAATTATATCTATTCATCCTATCTGTAGAGACAGATATTTTCAAAGTGCAAATTTACTTTTTGCCGAATATGCTTTAAAAGACAATAAGCAGCCACGTATTTCACGATGTGGGATTTTAAAAATTTCTTTCTTTCTCTCTCTCTTTTTTTCTCCTTGTAATTTTTTTTAAAAGTTCTTTTTAGACTCTAATATATAATTTAACTATATTTTAAAACATAAATGTATATACAGAAAAAAAAAGATTTTTTTAAAAACATGCTTTTTTAAAATTGACACGAAATTTTTTTTATATGCTCTAAATTGTAGAATTTGGAATTTCTCAAAATTAGCTAGGTATTGTCAAAATTGTTATACAGATGGGACTTTTTGACGCCAAATGATTAATTTGTCAAAATATTTAAAATTTAGAAATGTAATGCCAATCCTGCCTTTAATGATTTTCAATAATTACTCATTGCAAAAGTTTATATTGATTATCTTGATGTACAATCCACTGATGTCCCCTTTAAGGACCGAATTTAAAGAAAATTCAGTTTGCAATTCATAAGTTGCCATTAGGGGAATACATATATTTCAAATTTCAAAACTATATGTGAACAGGAAATGGGTGAAAAACGAGTCAGAAGATTTAATTGCAACAACTCCTCATTGCAGCTGCTGAGAAAGTTCTAGACTTACCCAGTGCCCTGTTTTTCAATATTAATATAGAAAATATTCATTGTATCACTTATTGTACGCAATGTATATACTTCATAGATTTATATTCATTATATTTTATTCGAAAGAGTGTAACATCATTAAAATACGCTTGAAACTCTTATTTGCTAATGACCGTCATGTAACAGAATACTTCCAAGTGTCCCTGTAATTAAGCTATATCCATCCGATTTTTTCAAAATTTGAAATGACTAGACAAGATTATGAAACAATTAGATATTTTACAGCTCAAAAGAATCGGTTTGATAGTTCTTGGTACGTTATAATCGAACGTACAAACGGACAGATCGGCGGACTGAACGACTACTATAGGTGCAACATATTTACAAAAGTACGAACAAACCTAAAAAACATCTTTGACATACCTAGTTGAGTGAAAGGGGAAAAGTTTATAAGAAAGGGAGATGTTCCGACAAAAAAAGCCTAATTAAGAGATACTTGGACAAAAGGTTGAGAAGTGAGGAAGCCACTTTTAGTGATGAAGCCATCTATCTATTGATTGTTTAGTTGAAATTTTTATCTCGAAACAGGTATGAGCGATTGGATATAAGTCTATTGCCAAATTCTACACCATGAATTCTAGAATCTGGGCGTGATGTTTTAAATTTCAAAATATCATTATTAGACGAACACCAAAACAGTATTTTTTATCCAATTACCACTTTATATGAGCCAACAATTTTATGCAGAAGTGTAGAATTATGAGCCACATGCATATGTGCTGATAAAATATGTATTTTCTATTCTACATCTGTCCTGATACTGAAACATTTAGAATGCTGATTAATGTTTTTAAATAATATTTTTTATTCAAATAAGCTGTACCTTGCTTACAGTTCGTAACTGTAGTCGTAAACGCGTACTGAGAAAAATACAGTTGTGACACATAGAATCTAAATTTTGGCTCTAGGAAAAATAGTTCCATATCATCTTTATAAATTCTAGTTCCATTTATTAACACTCTCCTACTAGAATTAAAAATCGGTTTCCTATATTCTAGTTGTCAAATTTATTTAAAAATCTGTGCAAGCAGATGCGAACACAAGACGTTTGATTTAATAACTATAATTCTAGCTTATGAAACCATTCCCGAAATCAAACGATAATTCATAACTACTGAAACGATTCAAAATCTTTTTGTCGCCTAGAAAATTACAGACTAAAAATTCTAGACCATTTCCTGTATTCGGCTCAGTTGTTTATCCTATTCCCATAGCTCGATAATCTGTATTTCTAGTTTATTTCTAGATATTCAAATAGTGACTAACTATTCATTGCAGATGAAGTCTGTATATTTTTTAGGGTTTCGTTTTTCCTCTTCTTCACTGTGTTATGTCTGTCTGTCCGTCACAGGATCCGTACACAAAAACTGTATAAGTCAGAAACTTCAAATTTTGTGTACTTACAGCTGAATACCTCGTGCCACACGAAAAATCATAAACTTTTATAAAAGTTTATTATTTAATTAAATTAAATTCTTCAGTGTCATTCGTTCATTTTTTTTCTATTAAATTTAAAAGGGAATTTTTATTTCAACGTTTAAAATGTGAACAACACAACTGGAAGGCAAGGAATTTCGAAAGTAAACACTAAGTTCTTAGTTCGAACCCAGAAATTTTCATGTTAAGATGGATTTAATTAAAAGAAATTTCGTATTTTGGCAAATTTAATATTTGTACTAGTAGGGTTTCATTCACCACACTTTCATAATATTTTATTAATCCAATTTTATTCTATTTTAAACACTTTTGCAATATAATTTTAATTTTATTTTTAAAGAATTTTTTTCGCAGTAAGAAATTAGAAATTTTAATTACAAATGCGCTATTTTTTTCAGATTTTCAAAAACTTTGAATTTTTTAATTTGATTTAACTAATTTGATTTAAATAAATAACTACTCTTTATAATTATATTAAAATTAAATTCATTGTTGCTACCATCTATCTAAGTATTATATATTAAAAATTTGGATTTATTAAATCAAGAATAACTTGTTTTGAAAGGAACCCTATGGGTGATACTTAGCTATATGTTTTTTCTGAGTACGCTTCTGTTTTATAAAGTTACGAAGCTGTCTGCAATTTGTGTCATATGTAAGTTGGTGATAAGACAAAAATATGTATTTCAGTGATATTAATAAAGCTCTTTTTGCATGGTGCTATACTACTTCCTGCTGTGCAGTATAGTACAATAGAAGATGCTATAGCATATTGTAAGTGGCGTCATCGCATACTCATAAGCTGTTTACCAAAAAATTATTTTTAGGACTCTTCAATAATTAACCCTTTTTGGCACAGCGTTTCTACTCCGGGCACAAATAATTTTAATTCTAAACTTGCAAAAGGCTTCAAGAATACTTTAATAAATTTTTGCTTTTACAACAAATCTTGAATTAAGTAATTCTTAATTTATAAAAATGTCATTTGTAAATTTCGGTGTCAAGGAATAATTTCTTGATTATTGAACAGAATTTTCCTGTGCCGGAAAAGGTTAAATTGAGCACAGGACTTCAGTGAGGTTATATTTCAGCATGCTTCTAAGAGGAATACTATGAATTTTTCACACGTTTCAAAATGTATTAAATACAGAGTATTTTTTATATTATTTTAGATGGATTGATAAAATTTGCATAATATTTTATATTTAATACATTCTAAGAAGTATTTAAAAGCTTGGATCAGTCTGTATCAAACAACGCCGTAAATACTATGCATATTTTCTAAGATTTAATTTATAACATTATTTAAATAATCTATCTAATAACTATTTTATAGTTCTATTTAAATAAATCATCTAAAATCTGTTTCACACTTTTAGATAAATACCAAAATTTACATCGTTTTTTACAGTTCAATTTAAATATCTCATCTAACTTCTGCTTTAAAATTTTATTTAAATAACTCCTTGTCCAGATAATTTTACCATATAATTTAGAAAGGCTTAATTCTACATTCCTGTAAATAATCATTAAATATTTGTTCTTAGTTTTTAATGATAGATACTCTACTCAAATTAGTACAGTAACAAATAAATAAATCTATACTTATAAAAGAACAAAACGCTCTGTCTGTCTGTGTGTGTGTGTGTGTGTATCTGTATGTGTGTCTGTGTCTGCGATGTCTACCAAAATCTACAGCATGTACTAGGCTCCAAAGTTTTTCAAGAGTAGCCCTAAATCTCTCCTGAGGTATCTGAGCTTCAGCATTTCAAAATTCCAATTATTAACTGAGTAATTAATTAAAATCTAGAGGTCCCTCTCATTAAAAAAAATCATCTTTTCCCCAATTTTTTTCCCTTTCGTTTATTTACGGTTGGTTGGTTGTATAAATTTTTTTGCAGAATTAAGAAAGCTGGTACAGAATTAGGGAAACCAATTTGAGATTTTGACATTTCAAAAGTGATTGTTTTTTTCCCAAAGATTTTTCAACACAGGTGTTGTACGTCAGATCCAGAGCCGTAGCTAAAGAGGCGCTATGGGTGGCTCAGCCCACCCCCCCTGAAATATTTTGTGCCGTCCCTCCTGGAAAAGATTTCAAGGTCACTAATTGAATTTTGGTTCCGAAAATTCAAAGGAAATTCCGCTCAAAATCCTAATTTAGTTTTGAGACCCTTTTGCAATTTTGCAAAATGACTAAATTGTATCTAAAATAAGTGTTTCAACAATCACTCATCCTCTTTGCACGTATGGAGCTAACATGATGTTTAATTTTGAATTAGTTTTACACTCAAATTTTTCATCATCCTATGTTTCCCTTGGTATAATATAAAGTTAGTGCAGCAGTTCAATAATAAACATATTACCTACAATGTGAATATGCACTATTTTATCTTTATGCATCAGAGAGAGAGAGAGATAATAAATAAATAAAAAAAGTATGACCCCCCTAAATTCTCCCGAGCCCCTCTCCCCCTATTGTTCACTTTTGGCTACGGCCTTGGCCAGATCGTTGGTATTTCGTACATTAGAGTGTATGTGTAGTTAGCTATATTGCAGTAAAGATATATATGTATATACGAGGCTTTTTTAGCAGTTTTTTTAATCATTGATTAAATTTGAATGCATTTTATTTAATTTAAAATTTTATTATGACTTTAATTTGTTTCTAAATCAAAAATTAAATGGCTGTTTGACAAACAATTGTTCGAATCGGCAGACGATTCATACACAATAATAAATTATCAAATAGCAAAGTAAATTACATATGAAAAATAATTACTAAAAGAAAAGTAACAAAATATAATGTTTAGGCATATTAACACATAACCCGATCCCAACCCGCAAAAAAAAAAAAAAAAAAAAAAAAAAAAAAAAAACAGACCATACCCCAATCCAAGCAAGACAAAAATTCCATGAGCATAATCCCGACCCGAACCTAAAATTCCATTTGAAAAAACTATGGATTTGATATCTGACCCAAATCAAATCTGAATCCCACAAAAATATTCAAATGAAGCATAAACCAATCCGAACAAGGAAAAATAATGTTCATGCATATGCAACCCGACCCGAACCTAAAAATTTTCTTTGAAAAAAAACGAAAAATGACCAGAACTAAATCTGAAATCGATAAAAATATTCCAAAGAACTATAACCCAATAATAGCAAGACAAAATAATTTCCGTGAACATAAACCCGATTCGAACCTAAAAAATTCCATTTGAAAAAAAAAAAACTTACATTTTATGCAAACTATATCTGAATCCGATCAAAATATTCGAAAGAACCACAATTGGATTCGAATAAGAGAAAATAATTTCCGTGGACATGAACCCAATCCGAACCTAAAAATTAAATTTGTAAAAAATATCTGAAATTTGATTCGAACCAAATATGAACCTGACAAAAATATTCCAAAAAACCATAGCCGGATCCGAAAAATGAACCCAATGAACATGAACCCAATCCGAGCCTAAAAAATGTCTGAAAAAATCTCGAAATCTGATCCTGACAAAAATATTCCAGAGAAGCATATCCTTATTCGAACAACACAGAATAATTTCCGTGGATGCACAACCCAACCAGAACCTAAAAATTCTATTAAAAAACCTGAAATCTGAATTGAACAAAATCTGAACCCGACAAAAATTTTCCAAAGATCCAAAACCGGATCCGAACAAGACAAAATAATTTCCTTAGACATGAATCCGACCCGAACCTTAAAAATCAAATTGAAAAAATACCTGAAATCTCATTCGAACCAAAACTAAATCCGACAAAAATATTCGAAAGAACTATAACCAGATCCGAACAAGACAATATAATTCCAATGGACATGAACGCAATCCCAACCAAAAAATTTGTTTAAAAAAATCCCGAAATTTGAACCAAGCCTAATATGACTCTGACAAAAATATTCCAGTGAAGTATAACCTCATTCGAACAAGGTAAAATAATTTAGATGGAAGTACAACTCGACCCTAACCTAAAAATCCTATTAAAAAAAATACGAAATCTGAATTGAACCGAATCTAAACTCAACAAAAATATTCCAAACAACCATAACCGGATCCGAAGAAGACAAAATAATTTCCATGGACATAAATCCAACCTGAACCTAAAATTCGGATGCTCTACAAAACATAACGCGCCCCGTGGCGGTAGAAAGTGAAACTAAGTACTTTGTAGCGCGGGATGGTTAAGATATTTTGTTTGTTGGTAGTGTTAAGTTAAAACTTGGTTACAGTTAGGTAACAGTTTGGTTGCAATTACGTTCCGGTGAATCTTAGGTTATATTTAATTTCCGATTAGGTTACAGTTTGGTCAAGGTTTAGTTACAGTTAGGTTAACGTTAAATTGCGGTTAGGTTATGGGTAGGTTATGGGTAGATTGTGATAAGATGACGGCCAGGTTACATTTATGGTATATTTAAATTACAGTTAGATTACTGTTAAGATACAGCTAGGTTACAGACAAGTTATGATTACGATACAATTAGGTTACGATAAGGATTTTGTTCACAGAATGAACACTACGCATGTTTGATTAAAAATATACACGTATTTTTGTAAAATGGCTTTGAAATTATAATACTATATTCTAACCTTTTAGCCAATCATTGAGTATTGATTTCATTCACAGTATAGTCGGATTTAAGAGTGATATAATTAGTTTGAAATTCAAAATATTTCACTTGGGATATCTATGTGAAAAAAAGTATTTAGTTAAGTGACTTAACAGTAATTTTTAAGGATAAGTATCAACACGCAATAGTTGGACACATATTTCCTCCTTCATTTTCCATTGCAGTTATTTTGTGTATTATTGCAGTTAAATATTAGTTTTTTTTAATTGTTTTTTAAACCGATTTTTGACACAGTCACGTATTTGATATAATGACCGGGTCATGTATTTAATATAATGTAAAACACATATTTTGAGTTAAAGATAAAATCATAGAAATTTCAAGTTCGTTTAACATAATTATTACGGACCCGGGCAACGCCGAGCGGGTCAGCTAGTAGATAAATAAATAAATAAAATGTAACAATTTGAGTAAATGTATCAGTATAGATACTTAAAGGAAGGAAGATTAAATTAAACAAGAACATATTCTCGTTAATTTTTCCGAGTCTTGTTATCAATGGTATGAACAACGATTGAGATCGATTAAAAACTTTTTAAAGTACTTCACAAGAAGATCGATGCGTGTTGGACATGCTAAAACTGATCTTCATTCATCATTCATGAACGGCATAGTAATGGATAAATCAAGGTTCTTAAAGCATCGTCTCCGATATCTTTTGAAATGACCTGGAAGAAACTTCTGAGAAAGTATAAAACAGTGATTTTTTATCTTTCAAAATTTCAAGAATTCGACTGTATAAATTTTAAAGATAAAGCACCGATTTCCGTTACAAAATGTAGTCTTAGGTGTGTTTCAGAACTTGATATCATTTATGTTTCTTGTGAGGACTTTAATTATCACAAAATACACAGTACGAACTTAAAAAGCTGAAAGTTTTACTTTTAAAATAACAAAATAATATATACTTATATTTATATGTATACAACTTATTTAAAACTTTATTGAAGATTCGGTCTGCACTTGCTGTGACTTTCCTTAGAAAATATTTTTATTATTCATTAATTGTAGTTTCATTCATTCAGATACGTATCTTCGTTTGAAGAGGCAGGATCTTTAATTATTAAGGTAATTGAAAGTAGAAGAAGAAGTGCCTTGGATTGAACTTATGCAAAGGTAAATAATATTTAATTGCCTTTTAAATCACATTCATTACTAATCTAATTGTATTTGTTGTGATCAGTCTAAACAAGATAATAGTGAATTTCATTCGACTGAAATTTTCTAGGTTAAGGTGAATGGTGAATATGACTATAAAAGATTTAAAGATGTCTTTGATGAAAATTTGCTTTATGATGAATCTCTCTTTCCCTCTCAGTACATTATTTTCTGAAAAGTTTACGTGTAGCTCTTAGCTCACAGGCTAGCAAGACCTAAGAGCTAATGTGCCCGCAGGTTCTGTATGTATGTATGTAGATTCCAATTCGATAACTCTGAGTAGATACATTCAATTTTCTTCAAATTTTGTAAATGGGTTAATTTTGATAAGGTGCTTCCCTAAGGCGCTTCGGAGAATTCAGTAGTTAAACATAAAAAGGGGAACGGGTGGTTAATATCCACTTAATAACAATAAATGAGTGTTCCTTTCAGTATTATGGGATTTGCTTCAATTTTGGTATACAAGTGACACTACATTAGGAGGTTTATTTGTTAAGTATAAAAGGGATAAACAGGTAGGTGACTAATCCTTCCCTTTTATGTAGATAGTATGGGTATTTAATGCAAAATTTTCTGATTCGTTTAAAATTTGGTAAATAAGTTTATTCTAATAAGACGCTTTCCTTATAAGTTTAGGGGTTTCTCTTTCCTCATATGAACTTTTGCAGTTTGCATTATAACAAACAAAGAAAAAACGTTGTTTTTATGATTTTTAATTTTAAACGTTTTGCATTTTTACTATCAATTTCATTATTTTTAAGGGGTAATTGTTCTTTTAAATAATTATTGTAAATAATATGTGAGTTAAATACTACCCGTTTAAGTGAGTAATTTTCTTTTTATTATAAAGTATTGATCAGTTTTCTCAATCGGAAATATTGGTTTTCCACACGTTATCGCATCTACAGTAATGATGTCATATTTGATAAACAAGTTAAATATCAATATAAACAATTTTATCCTTTAAAATTAAATTTTGCGATATTTTGCTTCTACATGCATAAATTCTCTTACGCTGCGGAAAATACGTACCTGAAAATTGGTAGCATACGAAAAACTGTTATTTATTATAAGAAAAAACGACTATCACAACTGGAAAACATTTTCTAAAATTATTAAGCAGCAAAAAAAAAAAAAAAAAATTTTTCTTTTCTGTTTCTTTTTTTAATCTGCAAATAAATATTTTGCTTTTGCAGGATTAGAAAACTAAATAATATTAGGGGAATTCAAATGAAAGGATGCGAAACGTCACAAAAACGAAATCAGTTGTAATTTAAATATGCCGCTTTGGGAATAAGTAGTCAGGCATAAAGGGACGCTATTCGAATATATGGCGAGGTTGTGCGCATGCGTGGGCAGCCGCTCATTAACGAGGGGGTGAAACAAGCAGCTATGTGTTCTGTCCAATTGACGCGGCAATGCATGTGAGGACATCATGACTTTCTTAGTGCGGTAATTCGATGATTGAGGATCAGCGAGTTTTTTCATTAAAGCTTGTTGCAGCGTGAAATCTGATAACCCTCGCTGCTCCTTAGTTGCCGAATTTTGCATTCGGAAAGACTCATACGCACTGCTGCATCAAATGAACGGAACAAATAGCCTGCCTGCTTCTTATCCTCTTCCACACTGTAAAAAAAAACGGTCGATCTACTAAAAATACTTTAGTGATCCTTGTAATTACTAAAAAAATTTTAGTAATCTTAGTCGGTTACAAGAAAATCTGTAAGAATTACTAGAAAAAAGTTAGCAACGAAGAGAGTTAATAGTTTTATATTTTTAATAACTATTACTAAAACTCACTGGGTGTGGCCTTAATAGCATAGTGGCCATAGTAGTAACGGACTCCAGACTAAAAGGTCCCGGGTTCGATACTGGCCAGTGCCAAATACGCCCCGGATGCATGTAGTGTAAGTACTTGTTAGTAAAGGGATTATGAAAATCCTGTCGGAGCAGTTAGCAAGTTTGGTGCTGCCATCTATTGCAGTTTTGCCGAAAATCTTCCGCTTCAGAAGTCTGGATGCAGCTTGAAGGAACCTCCTGCCCTTCGGGCGCACGTAATGGTTATTAAAAATAATTTTGGAGCTATTACTAAAATTTGCTTGGTGGCTCATACTAAAAATTTTCAAGTTAGTTATACAAAAAATTCTTTGTTCAGTTTACAAAAGAAATGCTTGTTTCACTTGCAAAAAAAAGTTTGTAATGGTAACTAAAAAATTCTCTGGAATACAAATTTACTAAAAAAATTTTTAGTAACCTCTTGAATTTTTTTTTACAGTGCATGGTCGGGGGCCCACACGGCCCGATATTCCAATCACATCTTTTAATGTCTCACTAAGTATTTCGAAAGTGGCATATTTAAATTTCAACTGTTTTCATTTACAGACATCCAATTGTGGGTAACTTGAAATAGCTTATGTTATATTTTCGTAGCATTTGATCGTAGCTCGACGATCCTATAAATATCATAATAATTTAATCACCTTTTCTCAAATACTACCAAACATACTCAAATAACATTTTTTATGCATGTAATACAAATAATTCTATATTCAGTGTAGGCCAATTTATAATACGATGTTCTTTCTTTATTATTATTGTATAAATCTTGAAGGAAAATCACTTTAAATAGCAAAAAACTTGTATACTTTCAAAATAAATCTTTAATAAACTATTTTACAAATGTTAGTAATAAAAGTTCATTGTCATTTGATTAAGGATCAGTGCAAAGCATTCAGGAAAGATTACAGGTAATGATGTTCTGTAGTTTCAGAATAATAATTTAAAAAACATCATAAAAAAGTCCTTCCGGCAATGCCGGGAGGAAGAGGTAGCTTTCATGTACTTATATATATATTTATTTATTTTAAAGTAAGTTACATTGTTCAAAAATACTAAGCTCAAATTAGTGGAAATAATCTTATAAAATTAGTGATTTTATAAGTTTGAATACTAGTTTTTGTCAAGACTGAATATTAATAGGAATTTTTAGAAATTAGTCATCTTTTATTCAACCTGGTTTTATTTTAAGCGATTTAGAGAGTCACCAAATCCCACGATATCATAAAGTGTATGCCACTTTAAAGCAACATGATGGATCGTTCAGATCAGACCGTTTCAAAATGTCAGCCATAAGCAAAATTCAAAGTGCTATAACTCAATCATTTTTTAAGATATAGACATAATAAAAAGTGTTCTAGAATCATTGTTTCAAGTTTTAACACGTAAAAGAAAAATATTTTTCAACTTTTAAATTTTTCGCATTTAATTTTAAATTTTAAATTTTTTTAAAAATTTAAAATGGCCACCATTTTGAAACAAGATGGTGGATGATGCTGGCCAACGAACTCGATCGAGACATTTGTATGTACTATGTACATACCAAGTTTCATTGAAATCGGTTCATAAATACGCGTGTTATCACGTGACAAAAATCAGATCATTTCAAAATGTCAGCCATAAGAAAAATTCAAAGTGCTATAACTCAATCATTTTTTAAGATATAGACATAATAAAAAGTGTTCTATAATCGTTGTTTCAATTTTTAACACGTAAAAGAAAAATATTTTTCAAATTTTGATTTTTTCGCATTTAATTTTAAATTTTAAATTTTTTTAAAAATTTAAAATGGTCACCATTTTGAAACAAAATGGCGGATGATGCTGGCCAACGAACTCGGTCGAGACATTTGTATGTACTATGTACACACCAAGTTACATCCAAATCGGTTTATATGTACGCGTGTTATCACGTGACAAAAATCAGATCGTTTCAAAATGTCAGCCATAAGAAAAATTCAAAGTGCTATAACTCAATCATTTTTTAAGATATAGACAAAATAAAAAGTGTTCTGGAATCTTTGTTTTAAGTTCTAACACGTAAAAGAAAAATATTTTTCAACTTTTAATTTTTTCGCATTTAATTTTAAATTTTAAATTTTTTTAAAAATTTAAAATGGCCGCCATTTTGAAACAAAATGGCGGATGATGCTGACCAACGAACTCGGTCGAGACATTTGTATGCACTATCTACATACCAAGTTTCATTCAAATCGGTTCATAAATACGTTAGTTATCGCATGACAAAAATCATATATATATATATATATATATATGGTTATATATATATATATATATATATATGTCAACATATGAACGGAGGGTGTTTTTGGGGTCTGGGGGTCATGATCGGTGAAAATATACCAAAATTTTCCGGAAGTGCTTTCCTCCGGACGGCTGCAATAGGTAGCTTTTTACTTTTTGTAATGAAAGCTACCTAAAAAACCCTGAATCTAAAGTTTATGTATATAATGCTTATTTGTAATATAAACCAAATTAATTACTAAAAAAATTAGCTTGTCGTTATTATAGAAAAAAAGTAAGGTATCATACAAAAGAGTAGACATAAAGAATTGAAAAGGTTAAAAAATATATGCATATATTTCAAGAATTTCCTTCCCATTTACCCTTAAAAATGCTAAGAACTCTATGAGTCTATTTTTTTTTCTTTTGTACCGTACACTGTAAAAAAAGGGTCGATCTACTAAAAAAAATTTAGTAATCCTTGTAATTACTAAAAAATTTTAGTAATCTTACTCGGTTACAAGGAATCTGTAAGAACTACTAGAAAAAATCTAGCAACGAAAAAAGTTATAGTTTTACATTTTAATAGCTATTACTAAAACTCACTTGGCGTGGCCTTGATAGCCTAGTGGTCATAGCAACGAACTCCAGGCTGAAAGTACCTGGGTTCGATGCTGGCCGCCGCCAAATATACACCGAATGTAAATAAAGGGATTATGAAAATCCTGTCGTAGCAGTTACTATGGGTAATGATATCTGAACTTTCCCTCCCCTTTAGAAACATGTCAAAATAGAATAGGTAGCAACGTTTGGTGCTGCCGTCTATTACGGCTTTACCGAAAATCTTCCGTTTCAGAAGTCTCTCTTTTTAGCCACTGGATGCAGGTCGAAGGAAGCTCCTGCCCTTCGGGCACACGTAATGGTTACTAAAAATAATTTTGGAGTTATTACTAAAATTTGCTTGGTGGCTCATACTGAAAAGTTTTAAGTTAGTTATACAAAAATTATTTTGTTCACTTTACAAAAGAAATGTTTGTTTTACTTGCAAAAAAAAGTTTGTAATGGTTACTAAAAGATTCTGTGGAATACAAATTTACTAAGAAATTTTTAGTAACCTCTTGAATTTTTTTTTTACAGTGTGAAAGGAAAATTAACATTAATCAAACTCTTATATCAATTTATTTTTAAATGCTATAAGTGATCTATTAAAAATAGCACAAATATCTTATAGTTTTTACATGTTTCATTACTCTTACGGCAACTTTTTCAAAAACAAATAAATGTCAAAAAGAAATTTTTTTTCACTAAATCATCTTCAAATTCAAAAATTAAATTATCTTCAAATTACTTATTATTATCATCTTCAAATTAATTTTTTTTTTTAATTTGAAGATATTTTAGCGAAAAAATTTCTTTTTTATCATTTAATTGTTTTTGAAAAAGTTGCTGTAGGAGCAATGAACCATGTAAAACTATAAGGTATTTGTGTTATTTTTAATATATCACATACAGCATTTTAAAATATATTGATATTTTAAAGTGATGTTTTATATTATATGCAAACTCTTATAAATTTAATAAGTATGATTTCGAAGAATCTAGGAAACGATTTTTCCACTTAATCTTAAAACAGAACTTTTTCATTCTGATATAAGGAAAATTAATATTAATTATTACAATATAAGTATTTGACTCATAATATTTTTGTATAATATCTTTATCTCACTGTATAAGATCAATGGAGGCTACCTGCAGAAAAAACGACTATTTTCAAAGCTGTGCTTGTTGATTGAAATTATTATCAATAGCTTTTATTTATTGAAATTTTTTTAATTCACAATTTTTCGTAACTATATTTTATCCATCATTTTTTAATGATGCTAAACAGAGTTTAAAAAATGTATGTTTATCAGCTGTGTCGTTTTAAATAACTTTCAACCCTTTTCTTTTTAATAAAATTTAGAGACTTGAAAATTTACTGAAAGTTTGCATTTAATAACAATTGGTTAATTTTTCTTTCTAAAACTGGCTATAGGGTAACATATTTATAGTTCCGAACGTGTAAAAAAGAAATCACATACCTTGGTACCATTTTGAAAGTACCCTAATTTCCTGCGTATAATCCGCGGATCAAACAATTCTTTTTTAACCCAGAAATTTTATTTAGTGATTGAAGACAAATACTTACGGCGATCTGACAAGTTACATTTCTTTTTAAACAAATTCTGGGTCTAAAAAGAATTGTTTGATCCGCGGATTATACGCAGGAAATTAGGGTATAGTGATTAATAGTTGTTTTTTCCCTATCTGAAAAAAATATTTAGGTGCATGATTTTTTTTTTTTTTTTGTAATCAAAGTTTTGTTTGATGTTGCAACAATGTATATAAATTTAATAGGCATAATTTCAATTGTATTTTAAATCTAAAATAATTCAAATAGCTGGATGCTTTACTTAGTAAAACTCTGATAAACAAAAATAGTGATAATGGGGATACTTGAGCCATGGCTCAACCATCCTTACTTGGAATTTAGACATGGGTGAAGCAAACAAAAAATAAAATTACGTCCTTATATTCATTAATGGAATTTTTTCTGGATAAGAGAGAGCATGATTTAAAAAAAAAAAAATCTTAAAAAAATAATGACTTAAAAATGTTTTAAAATGTATATTTTAACTAAATAGCCTGTCTAGATAAATGTAAACATAATTTTCAATTCAACTTTTATTACATTAAAATAACTTTTTTAAACTATTTTACAGGTCATAATCTCTAATACTTTAATTAATTATGCCCAACATAATAAAATCTTTATTTTTTAATATAATATATTAAGATTAATATTTTATATTGAAACTGTAATCCCTGTTACTGTAATTTTTTTTAATCAAAGAAATGACTTCTATTATCCTCAACAGAGGGCACTTCTGAGTTACAATCAGTGTTCTCGCTGACATTTGACCAACGTTAGTAATTTGGCGAATTGAAAATAAAAAACATTCGCCAAATGAAAAAAGTATTAGCAAAATAGATTCGCCGTGTAGCACCAAAAAAAAAAAAAAAAACTTTAATCTTTTAATGTATTTTTTTTCAATATGTTCTAAAATAGCCTATGTTTTTATAACTGTGACAGCGATTGTTATTAATCTAATTTCAACTATCCACTACAAATATAAAAAAATATGTATATATTATATGCATATGTATGAAAAATGAAAAAAAGAAAAAGCAAAAACTGAGCACTAGCAATTTGGCGAATCTAATCGCTTGTTTACTCGCCAAATAAAGAAATTAGTCGCAGTTTGGCGCATTGGGGAGCGACTGTGAGAACACTGGTTACAATATAGGTAAAAGGTGAAAGATGTATGATTTTACAACCATTATATGTTGACATAGAGCTGAAACATCTGTATTCCAAACCTCAGTTGGATTTAAAGGACTTTATGTATCATAATTTATCATTCTGTAAAATATTTGTGCAAAAATAAAGCGAAAAAAGTTACTATTGTAGGAATTTTTCCATACTGGCTCAAGTATCCCTTTACAATGGCTCAAGTATCCCTCTCATGGGGATACTTGAGCCACGATGTAAAAGAAAAAGTAAAAATTTATTAGACATAGAAAAATAGTTCAAAATTAATTCAAAGCGGTTTTCATTTGAAGAAAAAATATCAAATTTTCATTTTCAATAAAAAGTGGCTCTTCCCCTAAATACTTTTCACTTACTTCAAAAAAAATTGCGTTTTATGTATTAAATTTGAATCTCAATACCAAAAATTATATTTCAGATAAATTACATTATCATAATATTATATATTTATATGGATTTAGTTTTTGATTTTGTTTATCGTGTCTTTTTTACAGTCTGTTTTTTTTCCTAAATGAAAAAATAATTTGCAAAAAAAAAAAAAAAAAAAAAAAAAAAAAAAAAAAAAAAGTCCTTCCGGCAATGCCGGGAGGAAGAGGTAGCTTTCATGTACTTATATATATATTTATTTATTTTAAAGTAAGTTACATTGTTCAAAAATACTAAGCTCAAATTAGTGGAAATAATCTTATAAAATTAGTGATTTTATAAGTTTGAATACTAGTTTTTGTCAAGACTGAATATTAATAGGAATTTTTAGAAATTAGTCATCTTTTATTCAACCTGGTTTTATTTTAAGCGATTTAGAGAGTCACCAAATCCCACGATATCATAAAGTGTATGCCACTTTAAAGCAACATGATGGATCGTTCAGATCAGACCGTTTCAAAATGTCAGCCATAAGCAAAATTCAAAGTGCTATAACTCAATCATTTTTTAAGATATAGACATAATAAAAAGTGTTCTAGAATCATTGTTTCAAGTTTTAACACGTAAAAGAAAAATATTTTTCAACTTTTAAATTTTTCGCATTTAATTTTAAATTTTAAATTTTTTTAAAAATTTAAAATGGCCACCATTTTGAAACAAGATGGTGGATGATGCTGGCCAACGAACTCGATCGAGACATTTGTATGTACTATGTACATACCAAGTTTCATTGAAATCGGTTCATAAATACGCGTGTTATCACGTGACAAAAATCAGATCATTTCAAAATGTCAGCCATAAGAAAAATTCAAAGTGCTATAACTCAATCATTTTTTAAGATATAGACATAATAAAAAGTGTTCTATAATCGTTGTTTCAATTTTTAACACGTAAAAGAAAAATATTTTTCAAATTTTGATTTTTTCGCATTTAATTTTAAATTTTAAATTTTTTTAAAAATTTAAAATGGTCACCATTTTGAAACAAAATGGCGGATGATGCTGGCCAACGAACTCGGTCGAGACATTTGTATGTACTATGTACACACCAAGTTACATCCAAATCGGTTTATATGTACGCGTGTTATCACGTGACAAAAATCAGATCGTTTCAAAATGTCAGCCATAAGAAAAATTCAAAGTGCTATAACTCAATCATTTTTTAAGATATAGACAAAATAAAAAGTGTTCTGGAATCTTTGTTTTAAGTTCTAACACGTAAAAGAAAAATATTTTTCAACTTTTAATTTTTTCGCATTTAATTTTAAATTTTAAATTTTTTTAAAAATTTAAAATGGCCGCCATTTTGAAACAAAATGGCGGATGATGCTGACCAACGAACTCGGTCGAGACATTTGTATGCACTATCTACATACCAAGTTTCATTCAAATCGGTTCATAAATACGTTAGTTATCGCATGACAAAAATCATATATATATATATATATATATATGGTTATATATATATATATATATATATATATGTCAACATATGAACGGAGGGTGTTTTTGGGGTCTGGGGGTCATGATCGGTGAAAATATACCAAAATTTTCCGGAAGTGCTTTCCTCCGGACGGCTGCAATAGGTAGCTTTTTACTTTTTGTAATGAAAGCTACCTAAAAGAACAGCCCCTGAGTTTGAAATTTCATTTTCACTATACTTTTTTATGCATGGGAACCGCCCTGCCTATTCTGCATCCATAATATTTTTTCCATGTCTTTTGTTATGGATTTCTGAAATATTAAAGAAATATTCATAAACATTAAAGATTAGAAAAGCTGCTAATAAACATATTTCTTTCAATAAAATGTGTAATGGAGAGAAAAATGGCGAAAAAACAATAAAAATGCAATAAACTGAGAGCAACCGCTTATATTAAATCTTTTTAAAGTGTTTTGTGTGTTGTAACGCTCATGTCAGTTTGCGAATGGCAGACCTTAATGATAAAATTTCATTTTTTTCTTTTTTTTTCTACTGTACTTTTGAAATTTAATAAGTATAATTTTGAAGAATCTCAGGAAATATTTTTCCACGTAATTTAAAAAAAAAAATCTTTTTTCATATTTATATAAAGAAAATTAATACGTTTATTAAAATATAATTACTTGAGTCCTTATATTTGTAAATAATTTTCTTTTTTTTATCTTTAGTTTACTGTTAAACTAGTTAACTAGTTTGTTTAGTTACTAGTTAACTTTAAAAAAACAAATATTTTTAAAACTATGCATTGTAATCAAAATGCTTATTAATACTTTTATGTATTCAAAATCTTTTAATTCACAATTTTTCGCAATTCACAATTACATCTTATTAATCATTTTATTAATGATGCAAATCAGAGTTTCTTTTTTAAATGTATGTTTATCAGGTGTCATTTTTGAATAAAAATCTTTGAACCTTTTTCATTTTAATATAATTTAGAGACTTTTTCTGCAAGTTTGCACTTAGTAACTCAGCTTGGGTATTGAATATCTTTGATCATACCAATAAGTTAAAAAAAAATAATAATTAAAAAATAGAACGTAGCAGCGTATACACCCTTTACATTTATATTACAAAAGTAATTAATACATATGTTTTAAAAAACTTGTTTTTTTTTTCCTTCTTATATGTGTTAATTAAAATCTTAAAAAGGAAACATAATCATAATAAACACTTTTCACATTTTTTTTAAAATCTGAGTTGTATGTATTATTTTTCAATCCCAATAACAACAATTATTTTTTAGAGAAACAGCATTATCATACGAATACATTTATGGGTTTAGTTTCTGTTTTTGTTTATCGTATCTTTTTACTTTCTTCTATATTCAGTAGAAGAAAGCATTTTAATCGAAATTTTTTTCGACTTCCGGTTTTTGACGGATTTACACGTTTTAGGGGTCAGAGATTCCAAAGAACATGTTTTTACGAAATGTCTGTATATCTGTGTGTCCGTATGTCGCCATTCTACCATCAAAAAGTGCAGGAAGATATGCATAGAATTGAACCAAATTTTTTGTGAATGTTCAATTTTCAAATATTTCTCCGGGGCGCTGCAATAACAATTTTTGTGCCATTTCAATATTGCACCAACTAAAAATGTATAAAGTTATGCATCGAATTGAACCAAATTTTTTGTGTAAGTGTATGGCTATGAGTAGTTGGTCCTACCTAAATTTGAAAAAAAAATTCCTTTGGAAAGGGGCATTAGAATAGCGTTTTTTGTGCCATTTTCAATATTGTACCGAGTAAAAGTGTATGAGGTTATGCATCGAACTGAACGAAATTTTTTGTGTATGGCTAGTTTTTCATCCCTGAACTTGAAAAAAATCCGCCGGAAGGAGGTGCTAAAATAGCGGTTTTTGAGCCATTTTCAATTTTTTACCACAGAAAAATGTAAGAAGTTATGCATAGAACTGAATGAATTTTTTTACATAAGTGTTTGATTATGATCAGCAGACACTTCCAGAATTTGAAAAAAATCCGCAGAAAGGAGGCGCTAAAATTGCGATGACTGTGCCATTTTTATTATTTTGCCATTAAAAAGTGTTTAATGTTATGCATAAAACTGAACTAAATTTTTTGTATATGATTTTTTTTGGAGTATGGCGAGTAGATCCTTCCTAAATTTGAAAAATATCTGAATATCGTTCTACACTGTAAAAAAAAATTTAAGAGGTTACTAAAAATTTTTTAGTAAATTTATATTCCACAGAATTTTTTAGTAACCATTACAAAATTATTTTTTGCAAGTGAAACAAGCATTTCTTTTGTAAACTGAACAAAAGAATATTTTGTATAACTAACTTAAAATTTTTTAGTATGAGCCACCAAGCAAATTTTAGTAATAGCTCCAAAATTATTTTTAATAACAATTACGTGCGTCCGAAGGGCAGGAGCTTCCTTCGAGCTGCATCTAGACTTCTGAAGCGATAGATTTTCGGCAAAAACGCAATAGATGGCAGCACCAAACATTGCGTGCAGCTCCAGCAGGAAATTCATAACCCCTTTATTATAGAGTACTTACACTACCTACATTCGGGGCGAACTTGGCGCTGTCCAGTATTGAACCCGGGACCTTTCAGCCTGGAGTCCGTTACTATAACCACTATGCTATCGAGGCCATGCCAAGTGAGTTTTAGTAATAGCTATTAAAGATATAAAACTATTAACTCCATTCGTTGCTAACTTTTTTCTAGTAATTCTTACAGATTTTCTAGTAACCGACTAAGATTACTAAACATTTTTTAGTAATTACAAGGATTACTAAAGTTTTTTTAGTAGATCGACCCTTTTTTTTTACAGTGTACTGGTCATCGGCTCGTGCAGATACGGAAACTCGTTTTTATTCCAAATAATTGACAGAAGCAGAAATTTAAGATGCAAATCAGAGCTGGTATAGAATAAGCATTAATAATATTAACACATTAACATGTGTAACTAAATTTTGAAATAATAAAATGTACGCAGATAGAAGAAAGTTCTGGGATTGGAACATCCAACTAGTTTATAACCTTATTTCTGCGAAATTAATAAGAAAAGAACTTTTTTTACTTCCGCATTAGGGGTCAAAGATTCAAAAAACAAATTTTTAAAAATTGTTTGTTTGTGTGTGTGTCCGTATGTCGCCATTGTACTATCAAAAAGTGTTTGAATTTATGACTAGAATTAAACCAATTTTTTGTGTATGTTTTTGGCTGTGGCAACCAGAACCTCTTCAAATTTGTATGATTCTCCGGAAAGGGGCACTGAAATAGTGACTTTTGTGTAATTTTCAATGAGATTTCGATCAATTTTCAATTTTTGTACCATCAATAAGAGTATGAAGTTTAAAAACTGTAATATTAAAAAAAATGAGGTATAGTTTTAAATAAAACTGAATTGGAAAAATTATTGTATAGTATTTCATGACGTACAAATTGAAACTGTACGATGATTAGAAATTCAAAAATTGAGAAAAAAGGTAAATTTATTGGTCTTTTCTTCATCAATATCACGTTAACATTAAAATATAGATTTTACATTATCTACATATCTACATATCGAATCTACAATAAAATATAGATTTTCTATAGAAAATGATATTGCCACCTAATTACTCCTTAACCTTAAATCATTTATATATTAGATCCAATTAAAAGACCCCTATAATGAAACATATCTTGTGCAATAACAAAATAGAAAGTTATAAAACGCTTTGCATAAAATTAATGATATTCACACTAATGTCTTTTTAATGGCAAAAGTGAAATATGTTTCATTAGTTTCAGTCGACAGAATAATCTTTAGACTGCGTACTACTCAAAAAGAGATAAAATCTTTGTCTTAAGGAATCGGGAATTTGCATAGAACGGAGTTGTGCGAGAAATTTTCTGATTTTAAAAATGAATTCTACTTATCTTTTCTATTTTCATTCATGTGATCTGTTTTTTGAAAACATATCAACTAGTAAAGTTAATTAAAAATTAAATATTGTAACAGGTAAATATTAGATAAAATGAAACAAATGATATTATTTCATCACCATAATATGTTAAATAATTTATTTTTGATGACTTATATTGCTTAGTTAAAATTATCTTCAATTTATAATTATCATGAAAATGTAACAATTGTAATTGCAAAATTTCATCGATTTAAATTTATTTTGAAACATTAAACATAATTGAAGGAAGTTTTTTATTGAAAATTTTCGTGATATTTTGTTAACTTTTATTAAAGTAAATAAAAATACTAATATAATAAAATAAAATAAAATAAAATAAAATATATTAAAATAAAATAAAAACTTGTTTTTGATAAGACATTTTTTTCGTAAATTCACTTACGTTTTTAAAAAGATATCTTTTTCTTCTTTTACATATATTGTTGCATTTATCATGCGACATAAAATATAACATACATCATTTGCATCGATTACAACACAATATCTTAATTGGACGAAATTTGCTTTTATGAAACACCAAATTTTGATACTTTGATAGTTTATATAACTCTCAGAATTTTTTTTCTCATCTTTAAATTCACATGAGTATAGTTTAAATGAATCATGTTTCAAGATTTTGAATTTAAATTTCAGAAATATATCATTCCTCTTAGACTAAATGGTATACACTACTTTCAATATTACTCTATCAAAAACAAAAATAAAAAAAAATCATACCTGGCAATGAAAAACTGAATTTCTATAATATTAAACATTTCATGAAACAATCCCGGCAAAAATACGAGAATTTTTTTTTCCAAGGACCTTCGTCGTTCCAAGCCCAAACTCGCTCTCTGATTGGTTGTTGCTCTCGGCACTGTTTTCAAGTGACTTGGCGATAACCGTACTTGGCGAAAAATACTTCGCTCGTAAGTGAACGAGTAAACCTAAAACCTAACCTACTCATTCTTTTTCTTCCTTCATTTTGTGCTCTTGTGTATTATTATCTTGTGTTATTTTATAAAATGGCTAATGCTTTACTTATTAATAAACGGGAAAAGTTACTTTGTACTCAGTTCGGAAGGAAATCAAACTCCTCGACGGGAGCATCTATCTAAGTATGATTATCGCCAAGTTACATGAAAACAGTGCCGAGAGCAACAACTAATCAGCTTGGGCTTGGAACGACGAAGGTGCTTGGAAAAAAAATACGCTAAAAATACGTAGTACGATTAAAAAATTCGGAAACTGCGGCTATTCTTGACAACGAAATCCAATGCTTAACCCTTTTGTGTCATCAGGCATCGGGTTATCAAGGCTAAATAAAATTTAAAATATAGATATTTTGGTTAATGAAAGTAGATTAATTCATAGGTCAGGTTTTTATTTACAACTTTTTATTAAAGAATCTATTGAAATTTACGTCAGAAGTCTCAATGGTCTGCAATGACTCCTTGTCATTTCAAATACCAAATATTTGGGTTGAATTGTTAGATAATTTGAAAATTAAAATTAAGCAACGTGAAACATAATTAAAATATAACGCGCGTGATTTTTATTTATTTTTAAATTTCATTTGCAACAGTTTATTGTGATTTTCCATCTTTCTGTTTATTCGTATTTTTTTTTTTTTTTTTTTTTTTTTTTTTTTTTTTTTGATGGTGACTGAATAAATTTAATCGAAACATGTCAAATTATTAAGATCTTTTAATGTATTTTATTAGTATTTGACGTCCGTTTTAGCAATTAAATATTTTAATATATATTTTTTGAAACCTTTCGGGTCCGAATTATTTTTCAATTTAAAAAAAATTACATTAACGTTAATACCAGTAACACTAGCTATCCATATAGATTAATTAGTGTTTAACGAATATTTCGCAGCTAACGAATACTGTTGTTCTGTGTACTATTCAATGAATATTTATATGAAAAATGGCTAAGAGAGAGTTTTTGGAGATGGTTAGAAAATATTGTATTACTATAAGATTTTACTGATACTACTAATTTCTAATACTTTTTGCACTTTTATTAAATATGACTCTTTTAGGAAAGTATCTTTTATTTTAAATGTAAAGAGTGAAATATATGTTTACAAGAAAAGAATTGCAAATGGCGCAAAGAAACAAAATAATATTCCATTAAAAGACATGTAACATTAATAGCAAACCAGACCCGAAAGTTTTTAAGTAAAACAGTTTGAAATGTATCCTCCCAATCCTCCCCTACTTGCTCCTGTTGATTTAGTCCATGTCATATGAGCGAAACGCTTGTGCACTCTCAGAAATGAAACTCTCACTTTTGACGATGCAGCAATCCTTGGGCTATATTTCGTCGTTTTTGGCGATCATTTTGTATCAAAATCACATGACTTTTAACGAAACGTAAACCCTCAAATATTTGACGAAACTGTTGTCTCAATCATGGCCAGATTCAATGCACTTTAAAGAAACAGTCGTGGTAAGTTGTTTGTCAAAGGACGCACTACTCTATTTCTGCAATTCTTGCAATTTTAGCAAGTAGATATTTGGATCTTTATGTCAGTCCTGTAATAATTAGTTTTAAAACAGTACTTTTTAAAGCTTTTTAAAAAATACTGAAATATGGAAAGTTATTGTTTCTGAAATAGTATTTTTAGCTGTTAACATTTTTAGGAATGTTTATTGATTTATTGTTGCTGTTGATATTCGTTATGGTTTAATTCGAAAAGAACTAATTTTTTGTGTTATGCAAAATCGTTCAAAAAAAATTTGGTCACTTACATTTTAAAATTCTAGAATATCTTTTCCATCCAAGAAATATATTCTTTTTTCAATCAAATGAAAATGTACATAATTTATCCCTCTCCCTTTTATAAATAGTAGTGTTAAAATATTTGCCTTATCTTATAGCATATAAAAAACTTCCCAATATGCACTTTAAAATTCGTTATTTCCGTGCAACAAATTAACCAGATCATTTTTTAATCAATCATTGAGCAAAGAAAATTTCGCTAATAAATTATATTAATGTTATAATTATTTGTTAACCAGAAGAAAAGCATAACAATAAATTAGCCTTATTTATTAAAACTTAAAAGATATATAACAGCATGGATAAAATTACAAACGACTTTGTAAAAATATAAACACGTAGTCGAATCCATTATATGCCTTTAGAAACTAATTTATTCGAAGTGCCTGCGGCGTAATGGCTAAGACAGTGGACTGGCATGCCAAAGGTTGTTAGTTCGAATCCCCTCGATGTCGCTTTTTTTCCCTCTGTCAAAAATTACGGGTGCTTCTAAATTTTTCGATAGATGGCATCACCAGCGCTGTTTTGACGAAACTTTTTAAGAAATTAGTATCGTCAAATATGGAAAGAAACTAATTTCGTCTTTCTGACGAAATATTAGCTCAGAGCATTTCCCAGGAAACGGTTTCGTCAAAAACGAAGAAAATTTCGTGAAATCTGAGTATTCATTTCTGAGAGGGTGCAACTGTTGTCTTCCGAAATCAGTTGCTTTTACCTCGCGACACGACGTAAGAAAAATGGGTTTTCTTCAACAGTGTTGCAGCATTAAATTCTGTCAATGTTTAGGTAAAATTCCAGTGGAGAGTTATGAATGGCATGGACGTTTTAAAGGGGGCCGAGTACTCCTTGAAGACGATAAAGCCGTTGGGCAACCTTCACTGAGGTTGTACATGTACACTGGTACCTTCCGCTTGACAACGCAGCAGCACATCGATGCCATCTGGTAAAACTATTCCTCCTCAAAATTTGCACGAATGTGCTTCCATATCCTCCAGCCCTATCAACTAGACATATCCCGTGTGATTTTAACCTGTTCCCATCAGTGAAAAAATATTTACAGGGACGCCGTTTTTAGTCTACAGATGAGGTGAAAACAACATCGCATGAAGCCTTATGGAAAGTTGCCAAAAATGACTTCCAGCAGTGCTTCCAGAAGTTATACGAAGGCTGGCAGATGTGTATCGTTGCCCAAGGTGACTACTTTGAAAGGGGATATGTTTCGGTGCTGTGAACTATTCAGGATAATGTTTTATACAACTTGTCTCCGAACTTTTGAATCATACTGTAACACGCGCTTTCCAAAGGAATAAAAGAAAAAAAAATAGACTCACGCGTCACGTGACCTGAGTTTTGCTAAATTAAAAAAAATGTAGTTGTAATATTTCTCGTTTAAAAGAAATCTGGCAACACTAGTTCTATTAAAAAATGTTCTTTTTTTCTTAGTGATATTCGAATGTTGGTTAAAAACTGTGGTTTATATCTTGTGATGATGGCGTGCGCCAGAATTATCTAAAAAGTTTTATTTGTATGTTATTTGTGTTAGTCTACTATATGTGAGTGACGTCTTTTTCAAGTAATAAAAAGTTTATAAAGAATAATGCAAGCCCGGAGATATTTATTAAGATAAATTATCAGTTCTTTCTTTCTTCTCTTCTACATTTGTAAGACGAATTCTTACAATACTATAGGCACGAATATTCTGTATTAATTTTCATGTACACATTGATAAGTTCCAAATTGATACAATATATACTTTCTAAATTTTCTTCTTTTAAGGTTTTTTTAAATATATGGGAGAGGGAGGCACGTTTGAACTGGGAGCACCTTTGAATACTCAAAATATTTTCCTTCTAATAAAATATATTTTTTAAATGTCTATCGCAATAAATTACTACTGCTTCAGGGCAACGAGTTTACAAAGCTGCACCATTTTGCATGCACAATACTGTCTAAACAAGATATGTATTTTTCTATCTCTTGAATCTAAACTTAAGAAAATAAAGTTGTAGGATTTTTGTTGACAATTTTGTATTCCTAAAATTTCGATTTATTGTTCAACACTTAAATAAAGATGTTAGGTATAGTTTAAAAGATTTGTTTTGTTTATTTAAACAAAAAAGCTGGGCCATCATTGAACTTCTAAAACTATGAAGTAAAGAGTTGTTGATTTACCTAAATATTACAATTTTTGGATTTTTTTCTGTATGAAAAGAGTTTAATTAAGAATATGAAGGAACATGCACTTATACTGCTAACAATACTAGCATACTACACATACAGGATGTCCAGTAAATGACTACCCATTTTGAATGTAAATAACAAAAAAACGGTTTGAGATAAAAATGCGCGGCTTGCTGTATTGTTATTAGAATATCAATAAATTTTAAAACATGCACTTTGTTAATATACTATAATAATATTTAAAATATTATCTCAGTCTCAGGACTGAGGAAGTTAAATATAATACAGATTGTTCAATCATAAATATTATTTTAAATCTCTTTCAAACCAACATGCCCTATTTTTGAAGCTGAGTCCAGAGTCGATTCAACATATAGATTCAGATTGGACGCCTTATAGACTCAGATTCAGCCGAAAAGCTCATACCTATGAAAACTAGAGTCATTTGTGTATTCAAACAGCCTGTTTCCGCCAGCGCCTAATTTTAGACGAAATTCGAACTATATTAATCAAGTGCAAGTTTAAAAATTTATTGATTTTCTAATAATAATGCAGCAAACCGCGCACGTTTATCGCAAACCGTTTGCTTGTTTTTTAAGTTAAAAATGGGTCAGTTATTTACTGGACACCCTGTATATATTACAATCTCTGGATTTATCAGCGATGGGAAGCTTCAAATTTAAATTCATGATAGCATTCATTTATTTGATAATTGCAAATCCCGGATACATAATAATGATTCATGATTTAACAGGTTTGTCTAACAAAGCCTATACTCTTTCATTTAATCTTTTCCAAATATTATTTTTGTTTCTCGTACTAGATAAAACGGAATTTAACTCAGTTTTTTACATCAAAAGGGTGAATGATTTTTTTTTAATTTTGCATAAGCAGTAGATATCATATTCGTGTATTTCAAGGATATTGTAAAAAAAGTTTTCACACCTAAACATAATTGAAGGGACACTCTGTGTTGTTTCAACAATGAATTTTGAGATCAATTTCGATGAATTTATGTTTAGTTAAATAATAGAAAAATTATTATTTTCAATAAAATATAGTTATTTAATTTTATTTATATTACTTTGTACTTCTGAAACATATGCAGTTTTTTTTATAAAACCTCTCAATATTTTTATATTTTATTCATTTGTTCAAAGGTACCCCTACATGGGGCAGGTTTGAACGGAAATCTTTCAACTTTTTTAAATCCTCACAACTTTTTTTAATTTACGTGGAAAACGTTTCATTTATGGTTCATATGATTAAGAAAAACATTGTTTTAATTATGTAATACTTAAAGCGCAAAATCTAATTTAAATAAGAAATGTATTGAATTTTTAATAATTCTTGCAATTTTAGAAAAGATTCTGCAGATTTCGCTGCTATCTTTAGATTTCTTCAGCGTTGTTGTACATTTAAGAGATTAAACATTTGAGCAGTTTTTTAAGTATTCCTAAGATAGCCGATTTCCACACTACACTGTAAAAAATTTTACCCTTTTGCTGCATCGTCACTTCCCCGCTTTTATAGAATATCTCTCTTTTGACCCATGAGAATGCTCCATAATAGAGTGAAGTAATCGTTTTCTATAAAACTGGTGGAGTGACGATGCAGCAAAAGGGTAAAAATTTTTACAGTGTATATACTCTAGACTAGATGCTACACTTCTGGTTTGGTGGATACGATAACTTGGCTGGAATCCAAGTAGAATTTGCTCTGTTAGCGAAACCACGTTAACAAAACAGAAGCCTCAATTTTTGCAAAATTTTCACCGTTTTAAGTAGTTTTGGTAAGAATTTTAAACTTTTGCTGCATCGTCACTCCATCGCTTTTATAGCATATCTCTATTTCGACTAATGAGAATCCTCCATAATACATTGAAGTGATCATTTTCTATATAAGCGGTGGAGTGACGATGCAGAAAAAGTCTCAAACTTTTAACAGTGTAAATTTTCTTATTAATCAACCTCGATTCGCAAACAGCGAAAAGATTTATGTGAATCCCGGCCCTTCTCCAGTTAGATATTCACACTTTGAAAAGATCATGTGTCTGTGTAAGCGTAACATGCAAGTATGAAAAATGAACGTTTCTAATTGGTCGATTGCTTCATAAAGAATTTAAATCATTTTTTAAAAAAGTTCTAATTATCAGATTTCTATGAAATTCGAATGGGACCACAAGGGCCCCATACGCTTTCAAACAAAAAAAGAATTATCAAAATCGGTTCATACTGACGAAAGTTATGCGTAAACAACAAATACATATAGGTCGAAATCATAACCTCCTCTTTGAAGTCGGTTAATAAAAAAATATTCACATGTGACCCCATTTCTCCGACAATATAAATTTTAAAAAGCTCACTGATTTACTTAAAAAGCAACTAAAATAATAAAAGAGATTTTAAAAGTTTAAAATATGCATTTTATTGTTACTTCTTAGTATTTTCAAGCCGCATATCAGAAAGCCATCATAGGAGAATATATTAATCTCTAATTGATGTTTATTTATAAAACATGTCACCTCGTTTTGAAACAGAGAGCCATTTAGATTTTTAAGTAGGAGTAACACTCCATGGGATTGAAATTAATTAGAGAAAACGCATAACATCACTTTCTGAAGTTAATAGTACCGAATGTAAACACCCCCCCCCCCCAAACATATATTTTGAAAGCTGTATAAATTCTGATAAATTTAGAAATTTCAAATATATCCCCACATGCTCCTAATTTTATCTATCTGTTTCGCAAAATTTTCAACCATAAGTACCATAAAAAACTAGTCGTTGGGGGCCACCGTAATACTTACCCATCATGGATATGTATATGAAAATAAAACATGTGAAAACTATTTGTACAATGCATTGCAATTCATAAACAAAATTTAAATATTGTTAATATACATAATAATGCTATATTAAAGAACTGTTGATGTACCAATTTCGACAAATTATATAAAACGCCAAACTACTCAAGTAGTACCGAACTGCGTAAAAGAAACATCCTTATAACTCTAAAAATAATAATTATATTAACTGACAATTAACTGCGTCGGATTAAGCGTCTCATTTCCAATTCAAATATACTTCTGAATTGAAATTTGAATGAAATACAGGGTCATGAAAAATCGAAGAATGTGGAAAACAAGATTACAAATATCTCGGCAACTAATAATCCGATCGACTTTGTTCTATATGCAAAATGTGTGTTATTTTATTGCCTTTTACGTCCATTCCTTAGAACAAACAAATTCGAAAATTTTTATATACCTTTCATCAGAACGAATTTTTCGAGAGTCCGAAAAAAAAAGTTCCGGATAATCGAGGTTGCTGATATTAAATAGGGTTCGTCCCATTCTTACATTCTAACTACATACAAAATTTCAAGTCTCTATCTCAATTTGTTCGGGATATAGAGCGTTTACAGACAGACAGACAGACAGACGGACGGCAATTTTTTTTTTTCTAAAAATATGTTTTTCGGAATCTCCACTATCTAAAACGTGTAAATCCGTCAAAAAAATTTTTCGATTTTCAAAACGATTCCAAGACTTACCCTATACTACGTATGATGGGTAAGTAATAACGGTAAAAATAGTTCTACGTTACTCCAAAGTCTACTGCACCGCTCTATCGAAATTTTTTTAATTTATCTGTATAATTTATTTTCAAGACAATACTGACATAAAGAATAATTTTAGTGAAAACCACAAATCAATTGACCATTTTTTCTGTTTTTTATAATCATTTGAAATTTGAACCTACCCACTCCCATTGACACACAGTTCAGTTTGCGCTACTTAACCACAGATTTTGAGCTCAAAATTTAAGTTTACGTCTAAATTTCTAATATAATTTAATGACATGTAAAAAATAACGGTAAAAAATAGTTGTTCGTTACTCCAAAGTCTAAAGCGCCCTCTATCGGCATTTTTGAAATGTATCTTTATAATTTATTTTTAAGACAATACTGACATAAAGAATAGTTTTCGTGAAAACAGCAAACGAATCGACCAATTTTTCCGTATTTTTATAATTATTTCAAATTTTGGACCCTAAAATTTGATGGCGCCTATCGCCTTCGGAAGACGTTTGGGATCCTTAGTTTCCCATTCAATATTATTTGTCTTGATGTGTACTATCACCCCTTAAAGTTTTGCCCAGTAGTTTATATACACCCTGTATTAGTAGTTTATATTAGTAATTCCGACAACTGTATTCCAAATCTTGCTCTTATGAGCCCACAATAGTCACACGGTAAAAGCCGAGCGCTAATGTAAAGTCTATGGGGGCGTTCTTTTCAAATATCTCGTTCAAATTTTAATATTTTTACATGATATTTTTTTTGCATAAAATAGTCGAGGACGATCCACAACCGGCCTAGTTTTTACTTTTTCGATTTTGGTTATATATTTTTTATAATATCATAGTTTCAGTTTCAGAACCGGTTTAAACCGGTTTTGAAAATTAAAGTATTATTTTTAAAAAAATCTAAAACCAAAATTGAAAAAATAAAAACTAGGCCGGTTGTGGATCGTCTTCAACTATTTTATGCAAAAAAATCATGTAAAAATATTAAAATTTAAAGGAGATATTTGAAAGGAACGCCCCCATAGACTTTACATTAGAGCTCGGCTTTTACAGTGACTATCGTGACTACAGTGACTTTTCTGTGAAAAATTACTCAAAAAGACCCGGATGACCATGTAAAGTCTATGGGAGCGTTCTTTTCTAATATCTCGCTCAAATTTTAATATTTTTGCATGATTGTTTTGCACAAGATAGCTGAGGGCAATCCACAACCGGGCTAGTTTTTACTTTTTCAATTTTTGTTTCAGATTTTCTTTAAAAAATTACTTTAACTTTCGAATCCGGTTTAAACCGGTTCTGAAACTGAAACTATCGTAATATAAAAAATATATAACCAAAATCGAAAAAGTAAAAACTAGCCCGGTTGTGGATTGCCCTCAGCTATCTTGTGCAAAACAATCATGCAAAAATATTAAAATTTGAGCGAGATATTAGAAAAGAACGCTCCCATAGACTTTAACATGGTCATCCGGGTCTTTTTGTGTAATTTTTCTGTGACTATTGTGGGCTCTTAAGGCTCGGATCATGGATTCATTGAATAGTTTCAGTATATTAAGCATAGTCGAAATTGAGAGTGACTTACATAAAATGAATAGCATTCGTTTGAGAGAGAAATTAAATAAGTCAAAGCAAATAATAGCAAATTACACTTTATAATAATTAACTGGATTTAATTGCCAGTAGCTGTAAATCCAAACTTTAAAAATAGTTGTATTTAACTGTTTAAATGTTTTGACCTTACCCAGTTAATTTTCAAAACAAGTAAGAAAAATCATGCTTTAAGCATAGATTATGGAAACACTTTCAAACACTTCCTGAAATCTTAAAAAAATTCGTTATTCAGGGAAAAAATGTGTTACTGTCCATGAAATTTTGAAATACATATCCAAATATGTGTTTCAAAACTTTAGTACAGCTTTGTGTTTGATTTGTCGATTGATATACATATTATATAAAGGGGAAATTTAGTTTAGCAAGAAAACACCCAGCTGGATGATAATTGCCTTTTAGCAATTTATACTAATAGATGGAAGCATATTTAAATATTTTTGTTCAGCCCTGTAGTTTACCTAGTACCTTTATTACACGAAAGTTTTTTGCTAAAATTTAGTTTGAGCAACAATATCCTTTAAACTACTTAAATCATATTTCCAGAAATTATCATCCATAGACGACCGTGTATCCAGTTCCTTGCGTGACCCTGTATATCATTCTATATATATTCTACAAACATTTCATAGTAAACTGAATGCAATTTAACGTAAAAATGCAAAAGTTATTTAAAGACCATCTTTAAGTAAACTACGCTCATATTCAGTAACACTTCCTAGTTCGTTTGTGTAACGCTCTATAACTTGATTGTGTAACAATTAGCATTTAAACACACCATATAATGTGTATACATTTAGTGAAATCTAAAAGTGCATATCATAATTAAAAAGGCATTTCATCCATCGAACAGTCATCATCCATAATATATAGTATTTCGGATAGAATATATTATTTGATATTTTTTGTGTGTTCCTGTGAATGCTAGGCACTTCGTATTATGCGTGAATTAACTCATATCAAGTCTCAACGATGTATATCAATTTGATTACACATGAAACCATTTATCATCCTTAAAATGTGTCGCAAACAATTTCCTCTTTCATTATTATGTATTAGAATTCTTTCGTGTGGTCCTGTAAATGAATAATAAATATTCTTTTAAGTGCATAGTTCACAGAATTCATATTTTAATGCATTTCGTAGATGCATATAAATTTGAATATGTTTGACCGGGTGTAACACCTTTAAAATTCATTTGAAATGATTTTTCCCCATAGGCCCTAATATAACGGAAAAATTTGACACTCACTGTAAATAAACTATTCGTGGTAGTGACATTCGTAATCGATTGTCCAAATATTTTGTGTGCTCCTGTAAATGCTATGCACTTCATATTATGCGTGAAATATTAAGTCTCAGCGGCATATATCAATTTTATGATACTTGAAATCGTTTAACAGAATTAAAATATGTCGCAGTCTCTTCCTTTTTATTATTGCGTAATTCTTTTGAGTAACCCTGTAAATGAATAGTAACTATTATTTTCACTGCATATTTTACATAATGCATATTTTAGTGTATTTTGTGAATCCATTTAAATTTGAATATTTTTGACATGATGTAACACCTTTAAAATTCATTTGAAACGATTTTTTTAGCATAGGCCGTAATGTATCGGGAAATTTTGACTGTCCCTGTAAATACACTAATCATAGTAGAAACTTAATTTTCAATAGGGTTCGTGTTAGGGTAAACATCAATAATATATAAAAATTTCATAGGAATCCGAGTATATTTACGGGAGTTAAAGCCAGAGGGACATCCGGCCAGACGGCCAGACAAGCCGAATTCATAAACACTTTTCAAATGTGTTGGGTGTTAATGAAAATAACAATATATTTTAAAATTTTATTTTCCACGTCATCACATTGCACGTTATTTTTATTTTACATGAATGTTTATTTTAGTTTCGTAACTATTGATATCTCTAGCGATAATTTTTGTAGGAATTACACTTTTGATTTCTGGAATAACATTCTTTACATCCGGAATGATTGGAAAGATAAATTTAGGTGCTAACCATAAATCATGCTACTCTTCCTATTTATCTCATAAATAGATAAATTTAAGAACTCTGCTATAGTTGTTCAAAACATTTGAAAATTCTTTCTCAGGCGAAAATTTCAATTTACCAAACGTTAGATGCTCCAAGTCATGTCTAGATCTATTGAATAATAAATAAATAAATAAATAAATAAATAAATAAACATCCAGGTAAAATAAAGAAGAAAAACAGTACTTAATTATGAAAGAAGATATGCTAACTTAAATGGTAGCCGTTCATAGATTATGCAATTTCGGAATTATGTTTATTTATTTTGGATATAACTTAGGTAGATGTCCAATATGTAAACTGTAAACAATCAAAATATGCAAAGAGAGAAATAAAGCAAATTTTACTGTTTTTAAAGGTTTAATTTTATGTTTTAGCAATTGAAATTAGTATATGTTAACACACATAAGGAAACTCAAAAACTTTTTTGGAGAAAAAAAAATGTTTGAAAATATAATTATATGTTATTACTGTGAAAAAAAAATGTATAGCTTAACATTAATTATTCAGGCTTGGAAACTCGTGTAAAACATTCCTTAATTATGAAGCATTTTTACAGAATATAACTTTTTAAAAACCTAACACAAAATTAAAATATCTGAGTACTTCATTTTAGCGAAAGTCTAAATACCGAACTTTTTTAAGAAGTGTGGTCTTAGAAATTCTTTAAACTTTTCATTTAATTTGTACTGACATTTAGAAAAAATATTAGAGAATTCGCTTATGTTGCTTTGTAAATTAAAAATTTAATTTTAAAAACGTTCTTAGAGCACTTAATTTCACCGAGCTATTAGAAACAAATAAATTCCTTTATAATTAAAAAGTGTTTATGAATTGAGTTTGTCTGCCCACTCTGTAATTCACATAAGTGTAGTCCGATTGCTTTGAAATTTATAAGTGTTACTAAAGTGTATTGGATATTGAAGATGAAATGTATGGCGCTATCGATTAATTTACAGGGTCACTCAAAACAATTTACTTCACATTACAGTATATGAAGAAATATCCTTTGCCACGTATTTTAATGACATTATAGTATTTTCAACATATTTAAAATAATAAACATCATTGAGGTGTACTACAAGGTTCACAGTGCATCGAACTGATCGTTTATTTACTGGGATAAATGAAAGAGTTTGACAGTTAAAGAAAATAAGCAATAATCGAACAATTATTAAATAATATTGACAATAATTGCTAGAAATAAATTTTCAATTATGGCATGCAATTTTAAATTTATTATTATTAATAATAATACTTACTATATATAAATTGTACAGATTGTATACAGATTCGTATAAAAGTGCTAAAATACATCCGCTTAATTATATTTCCAAATGTGCTGCTACTTTAATTGAATAAACATTTAGCGTACTATGTAGTATGCATATGCATACATACCTAAAAATTATATAAAAGGCTGAACGAAAATATCGTATATTTTAACAGCTAATTCATAGTAATAGCAGAAATTGTGATTTCAAATGCGTTAAGCATTTTTCAGTCTTCTATTAGATGTCACCTTTCCCCATATTAAATTGTGAAGTTTTGTTACAGTATGCCGATGTGTAGGAAAGTATTTCATAATCAATTCTATATGCATGATTTTAAGTCTTGATTTATATGAGGTAAATTCGTTAAAAGAGGTAAATTAAGTTAAAAATTTATTCGCAAATAAACATATTTTTATCAAACAAACTCTGTAAATGGATATGTGGGTCCCATATGGGTTATTTTCAATGGGTTTTTTGTGTTATGAAAAATTTATTTATAATTTAAAATATTTTTATTCACTATTTTTTAATTAAAAAAATTGTAACAGATGTTGGAAAAAAAGCGTTTTTTTTTCACAGAGTTTTGTATTCTGTCGAGAAAAATATTGTAACCAAGATAATTCAGCCAATTTATCTTAAGGCTAATGTTCCCGTCAAGCTAATGCTATTCTTATGTGGAGGTTGTTTTCTAATATCTAGTTTGAATATTTATTTTTATTTATTTATTTATTTATTTATTGGGTAGTTGAGGTGCATCTCTACATCGCTCATTTTTTACTCTTTCGATTTTAGCTGCAGATATTTTCTTATAAAGTTAGTTTCGTTTCCAAAACTGGTTTCAATCTAAACCCTCTTCTTTAATATTTCTAATAAAATTGCAAAATATTTTTTAAAATGCGTATCCTAAATCAGAAAATTTAACAAAGAAAAAAAAATGTAAATAAAAACATGGAAATCCCTACAGGAAAATTGATGTATTATAAGTACAGTAAAACCTCTAAATAACGGACACCTCGGGAATGCAGAAAATGTCCGCTATTCAGAGGTGTCCGCTATTGGGAAAACTTCAGCGATACAAAAATCGCTAAGAAATGCTTAATGTTTTATTAATTGACAGTTATATGTTCTAAGACCTCTATTATATGATTAATGAGAAATTAAAATTATTTTTTAAGCAAGAAAACTTAAACAAAATTGTGCACACCTTTAGCTGCTGTTTATTACATTCTTATTTTAAAAAAAAATTCTTACAAAAGTTTATTTTTGCTTCCGATTACATATAATTTGTTTTCCAATGTGAAGTTATTGATCATTACAGAGTTCCGAGCGGGGATAGGGATTACACTTTTTGGTCATAAAAAACATAAAATCATAAAATCTTCTGGGGAAATCCTTCATTTGAATGTTCTGGGAGATGTCCCTCCCACGCAACTCCCTGAATTCAACAATGAACGTGGAGGAGAAATTTCCTCAGGCCACCCTCTACATTTATATGTGATAAAAAAAAATTGTGACACATTGCCCTGATAAATTTAGAGACCTTTTTACTTTTTTTTCCTTTTTTTCTTGTTAAAAAATACCTTTTTATCCTTTATCGCCGAAAATAGTGTCCGCTATTTAGAATGTCCGTTATTCAGAGGTTAAACTTACAAAAATTTAGGTTTTGGGAGTGGGGATTGGAGAACTGTCCGTTAAATAGAGGTGTCCGCTATTCGGGAGTGTCCGTTATGGAGGTTTTACTGTAATAATATAATAAGTAAGATGATGATGTCTGTCTATCAAACTACTTTAGTTAAAAAGCACAAACCAATTCCCTAAAACGATAAAAATATTAAGTCTGGTTATTTATCAGAGACATTATTCAAGAATTAAAAAAAATCTATGTCTCTATAAATTAAAATCATTACAAGAGAAAGTTAAGGCATCATGCTGATAAAATAACAATCCGTTCGGACTTCATTTAATTAATCTTTCTGTCTTTTCAAGATGCCGCCTGAAAAGGAAATCTTTAAGAGGGAAATATCTATCTTTTATTTTTTGAATTTCTTTTTTACTTGTGTATATCAAACATAAGAAGAGAGTGATATTACAAAAGAACAGTTGTTTAACTGAACGGATTTTTTTTTTTTTTTAAATTACCAAAAAGTACGTAAGAGAAATAATCTGATTTCATGTATCTATGAACTTAGGTGAAGAATTAACATCAAAGTTAACAAAGTAATTCTAAGCGTTACATCGTTAAATGCATTAGAGTGTTCCATTCTTTTTGTCGTATGCGGATTTGTTTTTGTAATGTTTTAAATTTTCTTTTGTGTTCCAGATCTTTAAGTGATTTACATTTCCTGAGATTAGTATCGGTTCTTTTATTCTCAACGAGCTCTCAAATAATTTTTCTTAGTGTAATAGGAAAATATAAGGTTTAAGAATAACTTAAGATTATTGTAAGAGACAAAAAATAAATCAAAACATACAAATAAAATGCAATTATTACCTGTTTTAAATACAAAATATATAATGTGACCTATAAAACTTTATTTTAAGCTTTAACTTTTACTATTTCAAATTTTTACTTTTTTTAATTTTTTTTTTAAAGCGATTAAAATAATCAAAAAGATACGTTAATAGTTAATTTTATTTTAAAAAATATAGTATTTTCAAGCTTTAACTAGGCACTTCAGCAGAGAATATTTTTATTTTAATAAATATACACTGAGGTGACAAAAGTCATGGGATACCCTGTTAATAGCGTGTCGATCCTCTGTTTGCCCGGGGAAGTGCAGCAACAGGATGTGGCATGGTCTCCACGAGTTGTAGGAAGCCTTCTGGAGAATACTGAGCCATGCAGATTCTATAGGCATCCATAATTCCAAAAGTGCTGCCGGTGGAGGATTTTGTGCGCGAACTGATTTCTCGATTATGTCCTATAAATGTACGATGGCATTCATTTAGGGCATTCACGGTGGCTACATCATCCGCTGGAATTGTCCAGAATGTTCTTCAAACCATTCGCGAGCAGTTATGACCCGATGACATGGCGCATTGTCAGCTTGTAAAATTCCATCGCTATTTCAGTACATGAAGTCCATGAATGGTTGCAAATGGTTTCCCAGTAGCTGAACGTAATCATTTTCAGTTAACTCTCAGTTCAGTTCTATCAGTGGACTCAGTCCATTCCATGTAAACATAAAACACACCGTTATGAAGCAACAGCCAGCTTGCACAGTTCCTTGTTGACAAATTGGGCTTAAGGGGCTTAAAGGGGCCTAGGCACAGTCGTACACTTCCACCAGCTGTTTCCAATTGAAATCGAGACACATCTGACCAAGTCACTTTTCTCCAGTCGTCTACGGTCCAATTGATATGGTCACGAGCCCAGGGGTGCCGTTGTTGGTGATGTCATGCTTTTAGTAATGGCATCCGAGTCGGTGTTTTGCTGCTGTAGCGTATGAAAGCCAAATTTTGCCGGACTCCTGTCGGACATTCCACATTAATTCCTGTGGTTATTTAACGAAGTGTTGCTGCTCTGTTCAAACTGACGAGTCTAAGCAAACGTCGCTACTCGCGGTCATTAAGTTCCTCCGGTCGACCACTGTGCTATGCATGTTGGGAGTGATTGGAGTGTTAGGAGTGTTGTTAGGTTATGCCTGAATTTGCGTATTCTCAGCACAATCTTGACACTGTGGATCTCGGATTGTTGAATTCTGTAACGAGTTCCGAAGTAAAATGTCCTTTGCGTGTAGCCCCAACTAGCATACCACGTTCGAAATCCGTTAATTATCGTCGCTTGGCCTTAATCAACATAATTGAAGTGAAAAAACTTCTTTAAACACCATAAAATAAGTTAACTGCGCAAGGCCTTTCGAAAGAACTTAGTCTTTCTTCGTCAGGCGCAAAAAAGCGTTCAGGCGTTCTTTCGAAAAGCCTTGCGCAGCAGTATTCCCAACTTAGCTAACCCAAAATGGTTCAAAACAAAGCAGATTCTTAATAACATTGAAACAAACAAAATTTCTTAGCTGTAACGCATAACATACGTTACTGTTAAAGTGTACAATCAGTTATTTCTTAAAATATCTTTTTATTTCACGGAATAACTAACCACATCCGTTAAAATGTGTAAAATTGTTGTTTTACGATTTTGCTAGATTTTTTATACAAAAACTATTTTCTAACCGTTAATGTATTGGAGACGGCAGCCTAAAACTGTTTGAACCTATTATAACTCGTTTTTATCAGTTTTGAATCGTTCCTGACAGGTTTCTACGTTATTAATTGTTATTGCGAGTGCATGTTTTGTTGATATGTGTATGTGTTTTGAACTTGCATAAATTTACTGGCGATATATTTATTTCAGATTATTTCATTTGGTATTTTCACAAATATGTTTGAAATTTTTTTAACCCCCCCCCCCCCGAGGGGCTGCGGGATATATTATCCTACCTATTAAAAGTAATGAAATTGCTTTTCTTTACTTTAATATATTTCTTTTTCAAATTTCCTGTGGGTGTTTAGAATTACACACACACAATCGCTTGCCCTTCAATGGGTTAAATAATGATTATTGCAGGAATGAGAGATCGATTAGTAAACAAGAAATATTTTAATAGAATAGCGGTTTTAATCCTTGTCAAATAAGCATGAAACTAAAAAATGGTGCTATACTTAGTCTTGAAAAATAATTAAATTTGATAGTAGAAATAAGTTATGCCAAACAGTTCAGGAAAAAATACACGTGACTATTGTCTAATTCAGACTTATGATAGCATAGAAGCTCGGGAGATAAAAATATTTATTTGTGACCTCAATAGATGCAAAACCTGGTGTAATATTTTATTTCTCAAAGGATATTCTGTTCGACAAAATTCTTATATCACTTGGATATAGTGACAGAAGTAAAAGGAATGCCATATTACGGCAATCCTTTTTCTCATAAATAATGAAATTAAAGTAAAGGAATTTCATAAATTTTAAATTTATGTGCTCTAGCATTATTAATTTGAAAATAAAAGTTTATAAAATGTTATTATTAGATAATATAATTACTCTTGCCAGCATGCGATTTTTCAATTATATTTAAAATTATTATTATTGTAAGCAGTATTTATAATTGCTGTTTGGAATACAATTTTTATAATATTTTTTAAACAGGTTAAAATTTTCTACCAATAGGCCAAAGTAATCTAATAATAATATAAATCTCAGTTATAAAAATTTAAATATAATTATTACCGTACTGCATTCTGTTATTTTGTATTACTTTTAACAAATATAAAAATAATATTACATTATATATTCCGCTTATATATAATGTTTAATAAATCATCTATTAATGATTTGAAATGTATTATTCGAATGTCCTTATCTTCAGTTAATTTATAAAACAAATGATTTTTTAAATATTAAATTGTTTATTTTACATTTCAACGATTAGGCTATCGTTATTCTATATAATAACTAGTTAAATCATAGAATCCAATTATTTTGCACACTCCAACGGACTTAGTTATTTTATGAAATAACTAGGTACTTTATGAAGTAACTGAATTTTACGCTTTAAAGATAGCATATATATTATCTGAGATGTTTTGATTGTTTGAATTTTATTGAGGATCTGCCATTTTTTTAATCCATTTAGGGCTATCTAATTTGGAACTGCTCAATCCAAAAATCTTTGAACCCAATATTTTATTTTACAATGCGAGAGTTTGATTGATGATCCGAGACTAGGCTAGGCAAACATAGTTATCATGACCGATCGTATCGACAAAGTGGACGACCTTCTGAAAAGTGATCGGCGTGTCACATTGCGAAGGTTGGTAGTAAAGGTAGTTGTTAGCATTGGAACAGTGCGGATAATTCCATTCAACGTCCGGCAATGAATGTAGCGGGTAGTTTAACTCCTTCTGCTGTCTGAATAAAAAGCGTCATTGCTCCTCAATCGTCGAATTGTGCACGCCATGCTGCCCTCACTAATGGAGCAGATGCCTAATATTTTTAAGGAGAAAATGGCACCTAAATCCAAATATTCCAGACGCCGCCGGGTTTAATTTCTTGGAAAAATTAAGAAACAGCATGAATTTCGTTAAAATATCGCAAAAAAGCAAATTTTATCATAAGCTCGCAAAATTCAAAATTTTACTTTGACAGTTACAGGAGGTTTTTTTGGTTGTCACAATTTGGCCGGAACTCAGGACCTCAAGTAAACTTCCACCAGTGAAAGTAAAATACTGTCTTCATCAATAATTATGGTTGAAATATTACAATAATGGGCGTTTAAACAACAAGAAAATTTCTTTTTAAATTTATTTGTGGAAGTTTATCCTGACGGTAAGCAATCCCCGTGTAATCAGTTACAGTTGAGACTTCACTATTTAATGGATACGTCATTTTCACTTTATTAATAGTCCCATGATTTGCGAAGTATTAATATTTACTTAATTTTAATTTTTCTTTTTTTAAAATAAAAAAAATGTTTCTGTAAAAAAAAAAAAAAAAAAAAAAAAAAAAAAAAAAAAAAAAAAGAGCAATAATAAGACTAATCCAAATTGTTCATTAGAGTCATTAATAAAGAGTAAACTGAAAAAAGGATACCCATACAAGGTAAAATTTTATCGGTTTGATAAAATAACAATCTGTTCCATTCCTGTTTGATTAATCTTTCTATTTCTTTAAGATATTAAGATCCTAAAAGAAAACTTTAAACAGGATGAATTCTTTTAACTTGTTTAGATCAAGCATAAGAATATGACCCTATAAAGTAAAATCTATATAAAATAAAATTAAATATCCCCTTGTTAAAATAACAAGTTCAGTCTTCATTTCAATAGTATTTCAACCTTTTTTAGAAAACATCTAAAGAAGAAAACTTTAAACGAGAAATGTTCTTTTCTTTTTATTTTTCCTAAATGAAATATATAAAGAGTAACATTACAAAAGAACAATTAATTAAACGGATTTATTTTTCAAGCTTTCCTAAAGATACTTGAGGGAAATGATCCGATTTCATGTATCTGTGAACATAGGCGAAAAATTGACATCAAAGTTAACAATGTAATTTTAAGCGTTACATCGTTCAATACATTAGAGAGTTTCATTCGTTTTATCGTATGTGGATTTGTTTCTAAAGGATTTTAGTTTTTCTTTAATGTCCCGGTGCTTTTAAGTGATTTCCATTTCCTGTAATTTATTTATGTTCTTTTATTCTCATTGAACTCTCAAAGAATTTATCATAGTCTGACAACGAAAACAAAATATTTAATACCAATACGCACGACTATTGAAAAGCGAAAAGAAACCATTAATAGCATGCTTTTCATGAATTTATTAGGCTTTATACTATTTTTTTTTTAAATGGACATGAAAAGTTAGTTAAAATTCAAGTAAAAAGTCTGTCTTCATAAAATATTTGATTTAGTCATCATTTTATTTCTGAAAAAAAAGGTCAACATTTTTTTTTATTATTTGGCACATGGGTATCTCACAAGGGAACCAATTTTGGTGCTAATCACTCCTAACATCGAGTCATTATAAAAAAGAATCAATGATATAGATATTTTCTATATCGATTCTAAGTTGTTTACGAGGGGTTAGAACTCAGAAAAACAAACCAAAAATAATTTTTCATTAAGTTTGTAAATGTAATAATCGCTACATTAAAGAAACTCTATTTCTCTTCAAATTAACTGATTCATGTTATTTGAGTCGTATGAACCTCGAAAGAAAAAACATGCACCAAGCATAGATTATGATACTATGAGCATTCTAACGCATCCAAAAAATGTATCAAAATTTCATAGTTTAACTAGCGAGCTACGCCCGCTAGCTGGGCCACTTTTTTCAAACGAACCTCGATATTACGCAGTATATAATAAACAAAAAAATTCATTTAATAAGCAAGTCTTGGAGTTCGAATCCTCAAACACAAAAAAAAGTAAAGAGCTATGGTTGTTATGCTCCCATTATCCCGTTAAAAATATGTGATTTCGCACGGTGGGCGCAACGCGCACTTGAAAAAAACTTTGTGGATCGGAGCCATGGTCCTTCGCGCCCATCGTCCCGATAAAAATATTTGGCTTTGCCCGGTTGGCGATACGCGCCCATAAGACATTTTTTCGTATTTTTTGGTTAATCAGAAGCAGACTTTTACGCAGATTCTGAATACGTAATCAATTTTTTTCTAGTTTAAAAACTGTCTGCATGATGGTTTAAGAAAAAACGCGCAAAAAATGTTTTGGTAGTCCTGTTTTATTTCAAAGTTCAAAATTTTAGCGAAAACTACGGTAAATAATCGACGATTGATGCGGAAAAGAGCGCAATTAGCGCTTGTAGAAAAAGAGGTTTTCGGATGGTTCTTCTTTTAGACAAAGGGGAAAAGTTCTAGTCCTTCCCCGCAAGGTGGTGCAGTGTTCTGCTCGGGAGTTCCGTTTGGAAAATGAGACTTTTGCGAGCGGTTTTTAATTCATACCTTTTTTAATTTTGGTCCCATGGTCTCGAAAATGCCCGAAATGACTTTCCCGGAACTTTTCGAATCGAAAGACACCTCTTGCGACTTCCAACTCGCCCGCGTTGCGAACTGTAATCGGCTTCAAGCAGACAGACAGACACACAGAGGCGCACGGATTTTATTAGTATAGACTAGCGAGCTACGCCCGCTAGCTGGGCCACTTTTTCCAAACGAACCTCGATATTAAGCAGTATATAATAAGCACAAAAATTCATTTAATAAGCAAGTCTTGTTGTTCGAATCCTCAAGCACAAAAAAAAGTAAATTAAAGAGCTATGGTTATTATTCGCCCATTATCCCGTTAAAAATATGTGATTTCGCACAGTGGGAGCTACGCGCCCACCGTGCAAAGCCGGCCCACCGGCGCTACGCGCCATGGTCACTATCGTCCCGTTAAAAATATTTGGTTTTGCACGGTTGGCGCTGCGCGCCCATAAGACATTTTCTCGTATTTTTTGGTTTATCAGAAGCAGACTTTTACGCAGATTCTCAATATGTAATCAGTTTTTTTCTATTTTAAAAACTGTCTGCATGATGGTTAAGAAAAAAACGCGCAAAAAAAAGTTTCGGTATTAGAAACTGCAAAACACTGGCTATTAAAAAAAATAAGTAATTTCATTAATATCACAAACAGCATAACTAACAAATAATTTTGGCAGCTCGTTTTCCGTTTGTACGAACAGAAATTAGTATTAATCGCGTAAATCTTAGGTTACACAATATTCGTGTATGCTACCAGAAAGAAAAAGCATGAAAATGAGCTACAACGATTAATACTCACATACAGAATAAATATATGAATAGCCAGTTACATCTGAGATTCTCAAAATATTAATTAGCAACACTATTACCTCTTAGTGAACATATCTTGCTGTGCTTAAATAGTTGTACTTATTATATTAATTAAACCGTGTTTAACATTTTTTACCAATTAGTTCTTTTTCTCTTATGTATTCTTTCACAAAATGACGGGAGAAAAAGAAGTTTTCGACTACTTCTTCTTTTAGCCAAAGGGGAAAAGTTCTTGTCGTTCACCGCAAGGTGGTGCAGTGTTCTGCCTGAGAGCTCCGTTTGAGCTCCGTTTGGGAAATTAGACGTTTTCCGTTCCGATTCCCGACCGGTTTTTAATTCATAACTTTTTAAATTTTGGTCCCACGGTCTCGAAAATGCACGAAATGACTTTTCCGGAATTTTTTGAATCGAAAGACACCTCTCGCGACTTCCAACTCGTCCGCGTTGCGAACTGTAATCGGCTTCAAGCAGACAGACAGACAGAGGCGCACGGATTTTATTAGTATAGACTAGCGAGCTACGCCCGCTAGCTGGGCCACTTTTTCCGAACGAACCTCGATATTAAGCAGTATATAATAAGCAAAAAAATTCATTTAATAAGCAAGTCTTGGTGTTCGAATCCTCAAGCACATAAAAAGGTAAATTAAAGAGTTATGGTTGTTATGCGCCCATTATCCCGTTAAAAATATGTGATTTCGCACAGTGGGCGCTACGCGCCATGGTCGCCATCGTCCCGTTAAAAATATTTGGTTTTGCACGGTTGGCGCTGCACGCCCATAAGACATTTTCTCGTCTTTTTTGGTTCATCAGAAGCAGACTTTTACGCAGATTTTGAATATGTAATCAGTTTTTTTCTACTTTAAAAACTGTCTGCATGATGGTTTAAGAAAAAATGCGCAAAAAAATTTTTCGGTATTAAAAACTGCAAAAGACTACTATTAAAAAGAAATAAGTAATTTCATTAATATCACAAACAACATAACTAACAAATAATTTTGGCAGCTCGTTTTCCGTTTGTACTAACAGAAATTAGTATTAATCGCGTAAATCTTAGGTTACACAATATTCGTGTATGCTACCAAAAAGAAAAAGTATGAAAATAAACCGTGTTTAACATTTTTTACCAATTAATTAGTTCTTTTTCAAAGAACCGAAACGAAAGAAAAAGTCGTTTTCCCGGGAGAAAAAAGAGGTTTTCGGCTGCTTCTTCTTGTAGCCAAAGGGGAAAAGTTCAAGTTCTTCACCGCAAGGTGGCGCAGTGTTCTGCCTCAGAGCTCCGTTTGAGCTCTGTTTAAAAAAATTAGACGTTTTCAGTTCCGATTCCCGACTGGTTTTTAATTCATAACTTTTTAATTTTGGTTCCACGGTCTTGAAAATGCCCGAAATGACTTTCCCGGAATTTTTCGAATCGAAAGACACCTCTCGCGACTTCCAACTCGCCCGCTTTGCGAATTGTAATCGGCTTCAAGCAGACAGACAGACAGAGGCGCACGGATTTTATTAGTATAGACTAGCGAGCTACGCCCGCTAGCTGGGCCACTTTTTCCAAACGAACCTCGATATTAAGCAGTATATAATAAGCAAAAAAATTCATTTAATAAGCATGTCTTGGTGTTCGAATCCTCAAGCACAAAAAAAAAAAATTAAAGAGCTATGGTTGTTATGCGCCCATTATCCCGTTAAAAATATGTGATTTCGCACAGTGGGCGCTATGCGCCCACCGGCGCTACGCGCCATGGTCGCCATCGTCCCGTTAAAAATATTTGGTTTTGCACGGTTGGCGCTGCACGCCCATAAGACATTTTCTCGTGTTTTTTGGTTCATCAGAAGCAGACTTTTACGCAGATTTTGAATATGTAATCAGTTTTTTTCTACTTTAAAAACTGTCTGCATGATGGTTTATGAAAAAACGCGCAAAAAAAAGTTTTCGGTATTAAAAACTGCAAAAGACTACTATTAAAAAGAAATAAGTAATTTCATTAATATCACAAACAACATAACTAACAAATAATTTTGGCAGCTCGTTTTCCGTTTGCGCTAACAGAAATTAGTATTAATCGCGTAAATCTTAGGTTACACAATATTCGTGTATGCTACCAAAAAGAAAAAGTATGAAAATAAACCGTGTTTAACATTTTTTACCAATTAATTAGTTATTTTTCAAAGAACCGAAACGAAAGAAAAAGTCGTTTTCCCCGGAGAAAAAAGAGGTTTTCGGCTGCTTCTTCTTTTAGCCAAAGGGGAAAAGTTCAGGTTCTTCACCGCAAGGTGGCGCAGTGTTCTGCCTCAGAGCTCCGTTTGAGCTCTGTTTGGGAAATTAGACGTTTTCCGTTCCAATTCCCGACTGGTTTTTAATTCATAACTTTTTTAATTTTGGTCCCACGGTCTCGAAAATGCCCGAAATGACTTTCCCGGAATTTTTCCAATCGAAAGACACCTCTCGCGACTTCCAACTCGCCCGCGTTGCGAACTGTAATCGGCTTCAAGCAGACAGACAGACAGAGGCGCACGGATTTTATTAGTATAGACAAGCGAGCTACGCCCGCTAGCAGGGCCACATTTTCCAAACGAACCTCGGTATTAAGCAGTATATAATGAGCAAAAAAACTCCTTTAATAAGCAAGTCTTTGTGTTCGAATCCTCAAGCACAAAAAAAAGTAAATTAAAGAGCTATGGTCGCGTTAAAAATATGTGATTTCGCACTGTGGGTCACGTGCACTTGAAAAAAAAAAGATTGTGGATCGGAGGTATGGTCGCTTCGCGCCCATAGTCCCGTTAAAAATATTTGGTTTTTCACGATGGGCGCTACGCGCCCTTAAGACATTTTTTAGTATTTTTTAGTTCATCAGAAGCAGATTTTTACGCAGATTCTGAATATATAATCAGATTTTTTCTACTTTAAAAACTATCTGCATGAAAGTTTAAGGAAAAACGCGCAAACAAAAAAGTTTCGATAGTCCTGTTTTATTTCTAAGTTCAATATTTTAACGAAAACTACGGTAAATATTCTACGGCAAGTCAAAAAAATTGATGTGAATTCTACCGGCAATTAGCGCCGGTAGAAAAAGAGGCTTTCGGCTGTTTCTTCTTTTAGCCAAAGGGGAAACATTCATGTCTTTCACCGCAAGGTGGAGCAGTGTTTTGCTTCGGAACTCCGTTTGGAAATTGGGATATTTTCCGTTCCGATTCCCAAGGGGTTTTTAATTCATAACTTTTTTAATTTTGGTCCCACGGTCTCGAAAATGCCCGAAATGACTTCCCCGGAATTTTTCAAATCGAAAGACACCTCTCGCGACTTCCAATTCGCCCGCGTTACGAACTGTAATCGGCTTCAAGCAGACAGACAGACAGACAGACAGAGGCGCACGGATTTTATTAGTATAGATAATGTAAGGGGTAATGTGCAAAAATGCATCACACCGTTTAAAACATTATTTAAACATTTTCCATATACAGCTGGACAAATTTGAGAAACCTTTTTTGCAATTCTGTATATGTTCCATAGATTTGTGTATACATTGTAAAGTGAGTCTTAAATATCGAAATAATAGGCTATCTCTTTAAATATTGGCCTCTGGACTTCAAATTGCAAAAATTCATAAAAAAGTTGAAATTTTTGATGACAAGTTGCAACTCCATGTGGATTCTACTTGAAATAAGAGAAAAATTAAGTTTTTATACGGCCTCCGTAGGACAAAATTCCCATTTAGGAACTTATTCCTCATCCATTCATAATTTGAACAAAAAAAATCATCTTATTTAACAATCCCACAGAGATATTAAAATCCAAAATTTTCAAAAATTCACGACTTAACCATTTAACCATGACTGTTAAGGAAGAGTTTTTGACTCCTATTGAAAGCAAATGTGGAATCGTCCACAAATTGTTCTTTTAAATGTCGATTTAAGACAGTGCCTTTTATTTGGATATAAAAAGGAAGGGATTTTTTTGATTTAAAGCTAAACTTATTTTCAAAATATATTGGTAGTCTTCACTGAAGGTCTGCATGTATCGAAATATCTGGGTCTGGTCCCAAAACGACCCACAGAGAAAAAAAAATTCAGCCTGGCCTAAAAAAATATTAAAATCCTAACTCGGACCGGGCCTGCAAAAAAGTTAATCATAGCCCGACTGAGCCGTGAATTTCTACAGTTTTTTACTTTGGTGTGGTTAAAAATTGTTTTATATGGAGGAGTTCTGTACAAAAATACTTATTATAGTTTTTCGTTTTTTATATTTATACTGTTTTTTATTAAAAAAGCTTTGAAAGGCTGTGCTATATTGATTTTTTCGATGAATCTCTATTTATATGTAAACGTTTCACTTATATTTTAATACCGTTAATCCATATCCCAGGCGTTGGAGACTTTGAAAATGTTATACAGTAAAACGTTTTAATACGGAATCACTTGGGAAAGAAAAAATACTTTATAGACAATTGTCCTTCTCAGGAAGTGTGAATGGAGTTTATTTTTTCTCATGTATTATTATATTTATTTTGCATTGATAAACACATTTTCCGTTTAAGACAGAATTCTGCCATAGGCAGATTTTTTTACTGGTTTTGTGTTATTTAATTTTATAGCCCTTGAATATACTATTCTTTAAAAAAATGAATTTTAAAGGGTTTTTTCTTTTATTTATTTATTTATTTTGTAAAATAAAAGCAATTTCAAATTATATGGTTTTTCGTAAAAATTTTGATTGAACCAAATTTTACTTATTTTATACACGTATTAGGTTGGTCAGAGACAGTGATTTCAATACGGATTGTTCAAGACCGAGTTTCAAATTATCGTCCAGTGCAGACCTAGGAAGAAGGTTTGGTTTGATTTATTTTGTATTGGCCGACTGTCTACTCGAGGGATATAGGCCCATGGGGGAAGTGCCCTTCATAATGGGTCTTTCTACGGGAACCTAATGCGTATTTACGTAAAGTTCGAAGAAAACAACGAAAATTCCGAACGGCTAGGCTGACGGCCGCGATTGGGTTCGAACCCGGCACCTGCCGTCTACCAGTTGAGAGATCAAAACCTCTCGGCCACTAGTGGGGCCCTAGGGAAGAGGAAGCAGTTCCCTTTGTATGAAAAATACGTTATGCTGTCAAGGCAAGTCTTCAGAAAAAAGTAACGTCTCTGTCCTGACCCGGCCTGGGCCCAGAATACAGATTTTTAACAGCCTCTCCAGGACGATAAAAAGCCTGAAGTTGTAAGAGCTAAATATATATAAAAAATACTTAATCTGCATCTTAGAAAAAGCATTATTCTGACGTACATTAAAACAGTACACTTCGTTTTTCTGTATAATGAGTTTTCGTCCCACTATTTCTCGTCTTTAAATTATTAAAAGTTAAGAATTGTCAAATAAAAAAGTGTAAAATTGAAACATATCATTTTTGATTGTTTTACATTAGTTTTGTTTCGGTAAATTTGAAAAAATATTTATTTTTGAAAATATGATTTTTCTAAAAGTTATATTATTTTTCGGTATGTTTTTAATAGTTTTAAAATTTATGTTGAAAAACAAAAACCCTGAAACAAAACTAAAATCAGATTTTCATCTTTAATTAAGTGGAAAGAAATTGAAATCCAATAAATAATGTTTCGAGTAATAAAAATTTTAAATTATCTTATTTAAATCAGTACTAATCATATGAAATTTTTATAAATTTTATGAGAAATTTTAGGATGCGATTTTCTTAACAAATTATATGGGTTAACAAACACGAAAAACGAAAAAAAATCAAAATTCTAATTCAAAATATAGATTTTTTACATGTTTCCTAGAATGTTTAAAGCAACATTGTTTTTTGAATTGCGTGCATTTCAATTTGTGTCTAATCCCTTAACACCAGATGAATTATATATACCTATAACTCTATGAGTTTTGAAGACATGAAGAAGCAATTTTTGTGTCTTATTCAGGACTGGATAAGGGACGTTTTTCTAATTGGGGTTTTTATCCTATGGGGGCCGTATAAAAATTTAATTTTCGTATTTTTTCATATAGACTCCACATGGAGTTGCACCTTATCTTATAAAAAATTTCACCTTTTTTTATGAATTTTTGCAACTGGGAGTATGGGTCTAGGGGCAATATTTAAGGAGACAGCCTATTGTTTCGATATTTATGACTCACCCTGTATATAATATAGCATGCAAAAATTTCGTTGAATTGTGAATTAATTAATGAACTTGAAAATAACCGGCAAAAATGTGCAGAAATGTACAGTATTTTTCTGCAGCCCTGTATACGATCGATGTCGTATTACATGCAAAATTTTAGTTAAAAAAAATTGCATACCAAAGTTGTAACTCACTTCCAACAATTATTAGGTAGCTTTCATTACAAAAAGTAAAAAGCTACCTATTGCAGCCGTCCGGAAGAAAGCACTTCCAGAAAATTTTAGTATATTTTCACCGATCATGACCACCAGGTCCCAGAACCACCCTCCGTTCAAATGTTAACACTCACACATATATATATACTAGCTGTTCTGCCTGGCGTTGCCCGGATTCATCAAAAAATAGCAAGAATTGCGAAAAAACTTAAAAATCATAATAAAAACCTCGAAAAATTTTAAAAATGCTGCACGAATTTCGTCTAAACTTTGTTTAAAAGAGATGGGCTAGAAATTGAAGTTGGATTATTTTTACTAATGTGGAAAAATCTTACAAATCGCAAAAAACATTAAACATCTCATAAAAATATAAAACAAAATTCAAAAACTGTGTTTCAAAATTCGAATAAACTTTGAAGAAAAGAGATCAGAATTTAATAAATTCGGCCAAAAATTGAACCTCTAAAAAAATCGAAGCGGGTCGCGAAGAAACGTAAACATCGCTTTAAAAATGGCAAAATTTTCAAAAATCAAGGAACTCAAAATTTACTCTACTTGGATAAATGTTTTGTATCTAATTAATTTGATAATGTAAAAAGCATTGAAATACGAATAAAAACTGCTAAAAAATCGCAGTAAAAATCTTTAATAGCACAGGAGAAAATTTATCATATTAGTGAAGAAATTAAAAACCGAATTCCTTTTCCGTATCTGAAAAAAATCGCCCTGAACTAAAAAAAAAAGCATATTGCATTAAAAATTGCTGTAGATCAAAATAATAGAGCAAAACAATTACCGTAAAGGATAGCAGTTTGAAACCAAACACTTATTAGTCTAAAAATTTAGAATCGAATTACTTTGAAAAATGCTTAAAAAAAAAAAAAAAAAAGACTGAGAAAGCCCCAAAATTGCATTGAAAATTGTAATGAAAGTCGTAAAACATTAAAAAATCCCTACGGTAAAAATTCACTGTTATAATATAAAATATTGTAATCAAGAAATTAATCATATTAACCAAAAAGTTTGAAATCGAAATCCATTTCCGGATGTAAAAAAATCGCCACGGAACTTGAAGAATGGCTAAAAATTACATTGAAAATTGCATTAAAAATAGCTAAATATTTGGAAGTCAATGCTTAAAAAATAATATTAAGGCAGGGCGGATGGGGGGGGGGGTTATTATCGAAATCATTTATAAATTACAAAATGTAGGCATGAAACGCCAAAATCATATTAAGAGATAAAACATTGCATTCAAAACATAACTACATTAAACAAAATGTTTGATATCAAATTTGGTTTCCGAATGGCAGAAAATCGCCAAGGAACTTAAAAAAATGGCTAAAAATCGTATCGAAAACTATATTAAAAATCGCTGAATATTTAAAAGTCATGGCTCTAAAAATTTAATATTCAGTCGAAAATATTGTAATCGGAAATCGTTCATGAATAAGGAAAAGTCAACACAGAACACCTAAAATCCCCCAAACTAACTAAAAATTACATTGAATATCGCATTAGAAATTGGTAAAATTCACAAAAGCGTGGAGAACAAATTGCACTATTTATGCTAAAAGTTAGAAACCGAAATTCTTTTACCGATGTCAACAACTGTCACAGAACTTGAAAAATCACTTTAAAACAGATTAAAAATCAGTAAAATTAAAAAATCCAGACAAAATTTGCCATAGTAAGATAAACATTTATATTAAATTCCTGCGGACATAATTTACCATAATGGGACAAAACATTGAAATCTGAACTCTTTCATGAGTTAAAAAATATCGACACAAAACTTGCTAAACATTTTATAAAAATATACAAAAAATCTGAATCATTGATGTCAAAATTTACTACATTAAGCTACAAATTATTTAAAAATTTCTTTTCCAATTGTGAAAAAATGACCGTGCACTCGAAAACATCTAAAAATTGTATTCAAAAATTCATTACAAATCGTTTCAAATTTAAAAATAGCGGGGGACAACATTTACATTAATAGAGTAAAATAGTGTAATCTGAAATATTTCTTAAATACGAATGAAAAAATCGGCGCAAAGCGTGAGAAATAATGAAAACATTGCTAAAAATTGCATTAAAAAATCACTAAATTTTTAAATTCGTAAATGAAGTGTAAATGTTTGAAATTAATTTCCTTTTCGAAATTTCAAAAAATAGCCGTGAGATTCAAAAAACCAATACAAAACCATTGAAAAATTCATTAAAAATCGCTAAATGTAGATACATCCCGTGAATAAAAAAATATTCTAGTCGTGTAAACCTTAGCAACCATTCTTTTTTACATGAATTACAAAAAAATCGACACAGAACACAAAATGCATCAAAAATCACATTGAAAATCGACAAAATTAAAAAAAGGTAAATGGTAAAAGGTAATTTTCTATATTAGGCTAAAAGTTTGAAACCAAAATAATTTTTTAATTGTTAAAACACCACTGTGGTGGTTATCGAAAAAAATAGTACTAAATCGCATTAAAAAGATCATTAAAAACGCATTGAAAATGCACTAAATATCGCTAGTTATTTTTTAAATCGCAGTAATCAGAATTTCATCAAACGGATAAAACATTCAAATCGGAAATTTGAACTATTTGATTATCCGGTTGTCAAGAAACTATCTGGGTCAAACCATAAGATTAAACTACAATAATGGCGGATCGTAAATTCCATATTCACTTGACATTAAACATGTTACATATGTTTGTTACGTCATCAAGTGGTTTTTACTTCTTATTTTTATATGTATTTGTATTAATGTTTTTCTAAATTATCTCTTCTTTCATTATTTAACAGAAAAATTACATCTATTTGCATAATTTGGCTTTGTTTCACGATTGATATAATTTGGCGAAATTGGTCGACATGATAATCACGTAGTAAAAGGAAATCCTTTATAGATTATAAAAAATCGACACGGAACAAAACAATTCTTGAAAAATCGCGTTAAAAATCTGTAAAATTATATTAGATTAAAAGTTTGAAATCAATTTTTACTTCCGAATATCAAAAAATCACCATAAAACTCGAAAAATTTCTAAAAATTGCATTGAAAAGTGCATTAAAAATCATTAATATTAAAAAATCACAGGGGTAAAAATTTACTCTAATAGGGTAAAATGTTGTAATTGGAAATATCTCATGAATGACGAAAATCCGACATCAAACGCAAAAAATCTCGAAATAATCGCATTAAAATTAGCTGAAATTCATAAATCTTAACAGCTAAAATTTAATACATCAGCCTGAAAGTTTTAAGCAAAATTCCTTTTACTAATTTTGAATAATAGCGGCAAAATTTACATTAAATAATTCACTAAAAATCCAAACATCGTTGCACGAAATCCAAATAAATTATATTGAAAAGAGAACAAAATTCACTAATTTAGGTCGAAAGAATGAAACCGCTTTCCTTTTCGCTAATGTGGAAAAAACGCCTCGAAACCCACTAAAATTCGCATATGAATTAAATTAAAGAAACTGAAAATCGGCCTTCAAGGTGTAAAATTTCATACATAACTTCATGCAGCGGTCTCTCCAGAGCATCGCCAGTACTTTAAAAATTTTAACATGCGTTATAATATAAACTACCTTAAAGTGTAAAACAGATCTTCTTATTACATTTCCTAATTTTGCTCGCGCCCCTCCTCACACCCTGAAATGTGTCACACCATTCTTTGTTTACATTTTTATCATGTATAATAAACCATTTTAAATTTTAAAATAAATCACATTGTTATAATTCCAAATTTTAACAAAATCTCGTTCTGTTAGTTCAATTTTTCACCACCAGCTAGCGCACTCTATTCTTCAAAAACTTTATCAAAACGATACTCTGTTAAAATACCTATCAGGTGATATGTTACTTGAGGAGGTAGCGGTCTTAAGCAAGAATTTAAGATATTTTATGAAATTGCTATTCGAAAATAGTGGTAACTAAACTTTTGACATTTTAGGTAAATTTCGCAAAAAATACTACTTATTGCATTCTCAACAGCTCAAGATTTTGATAGAACAACTATGAAAAAAATAAATGCTAAACACAAAAAATCTTGAAAAAGCGTTAAAAATCACATTGAAAATCGCATTAAATATCGTTAAAATCTAAAATTCGTAACAAACACAAAATTTAGGGCTAAAAGTTTGAAACGGTTTTCTTTTTATCAATCTCAAAAAAAAAAAAAAAACGCAAAATGAGAAAAAACACTAAAAATCGCATTAAAAATTCGTTAAAAATTCAAAAATCACTGTCAAATTCCGAATAAACTTTGTTAAAAAGGGAAAAAAAATTACTATTTTGGGTTAAAAGAATGAAACCGCACTCCTTTCACTAATGGGATAAAACCGCAAAAATAATGCTAAAAATCGCCTAAAAAAATTACTTAAAAAATCTAAACAAAAAATCGAAAATCGGGCTTCGAGGTGCAAAACTACATGTAAAAAAGTACCTTCCCTCCAAATTTTGTAACTCTACGTGCAGCCGTCTCTTCAGAACAATGCTGTCAGACAAACATTCTATTCTCTTTATTATTATAGAAAACCATATATATATATATATATATATATGATATTTGTCATGCGATAACTAACGTATTTATGAACCGATTGGAATGAAACTTGATATGTACGTAGTACGTACAAATGTCTCGACCGAGTTCGTTGGTCAACATCATCCGCCATTTTGTTTCAAAATGGCGGCCATTTTAAATTTTAAAAAAATTTAAAATTTAAAATTCAATGCGAAAAAATCAAAAGTTGAAACATATTTTTCTTTTACGTGTTAGAACGTAAATCAACGATTCCAGAACACTTTTTGTTTCGTCTATATCTTAAAAAATTATTGAATTAAAGCACTTTGAATTTTTCTTATGGCTGACATTTTGAAACGATCTGATTTTTGTCACGTGATAACACGCGTATTTATGAACCGATTTGAATGAAACTTGGTATGTACATAGTACATACAAATCTCTCGACCGAGTTCGTTGACCAGCATCATCCGCCATTTTGTTTCAAAATGGCGGTCATTTAAATTGTTTTAAAAATTAAAAATTAAAAATTAAATGCGAACAAATTAAAAGTTGAAAAATATTTTTCTTAGAACTTAAAACAACAATTCCAGAACACTTTTTATTTTGTCTATATCTTAAAAAATGATTGAGTTATAGCACCTTGAATTTTTCTTAAAGCTGACATTTTGAAACGATCTGATCTTTGTCACGTGATAACACGCGTATTTATGAATCGATTTGGATGTAACTTGGTGTGTACATAGTACATACCGAGGCCTGAATCGAGTTCGATACTCAGTTCCATCCGTCATCTTATTTCAAAATGGCGGCCATTTAAAAAATTTTATAAATTTTTAAAATTTAAAATTAGGTACAAGAAAGTGAGAAATTGAAAAAGATTTTTCTTTTATGCATTTGACCTTGATACAAAGATTCCAGAGCATTTTTTGTTTCGTCTGTATCTTAAAAAATGACTGAATTACCGCATTTTTAATTTCTAGTGTTGCTCATATCTTGCAATGATCTGATTTCCGTCATGTGATAATATGCGTATTTATAAACCGATTTGGATTAAACTTGGTACGTACATAGTACATACCAATGTTTGGACCCAGTTCTTTGGCCAAATCCATCCTCCATCTTGTTTCAAAATGGCGGAATATTAAAAAAAATTATTTTAAATTTTAAAATTAGTTGCAAAAAAGTAAGAAATTGAAAAAGATTTTTCTTTTGTGAGTTTGACCTTGATACAAAGATTCCAGAGCATTTTTTGTTTCATCTATATCTTGAAAAATGTCTGGGTTATAGAACTTTCAATTTCCAGTGGTTCACATTTTGAAACGGACTGAAATTTGTCACGCGATTATGCGCATTTTTATAAACTGATTTGGATATAACTGTGTATGCATATAGTACATAGCAATGCCTTGACCACGATCTCTGTCCAACTTCTTCCGTCCTCCTGTTTCAAAATTGCAGCTATTTAAGTTTGTCAAAAATCTTTTAATTGTATAATGATGTACGAACAAAAAATTAGAAATTGAATAAAGGTTCTTTTTAAAGTATTTCTCCTTATAATGAATTCAGGAGTATTTTTTGCTTTGTCTTTAACTTAAAAAACGCCTGAGCAGTTTAAATTTCTAACGTGGGTGACATTTTTAAAAAAATCAATTTGCCCGCGACAGTACTCGTATATATTAATCGATTGATTTCAATATGAGTGTGCATGTCACCTGAATTCAGATTTCGACCAAGCTCATAATCAAGTTCCACTAATTTGAACTTAGTATTTTTGAATAACATAACTTAATTTAAAATAAATAAATAAATATATATGAAAGCTACTTCTTCCTCCCGGCACTTCCGGAATGACACAATATATTTTAAGTTGCTTACATGAAACTGTGTAAAAAAGTAGAAGAACACATAAGAATTTTGCTCGAAAACGAAAGCATTGATAAGCAGTTTACTTTCCATTTGCCTTTGTAACTTCAAAAACTCTGCTCGATATTGAATCATAAAAGTGCTTATATTTAACTTTGGTAAAATTTGTCACAAACTTCATTAAGTGCAATTACAATTAAAGTGCATCAACAATAAATTCATACTGTTTATTTTCATTGTATTCGCGACAAACTAATGTAGCCAATATGTTTTCAAGTATGTTCAGGTTAGTGCTTTTAGATGGCCATGGCAAAACACAGACCTAATTTCTGTTGAACCAATTTTTAACACTAACAGACATGTGGTTTGCTACTACATCTTGTTGAAATATCTAATCTAATCTGTTGAAATATCTAATGTTGAAATATCCTCCACCCAATTCTGTACCATAAGGAACAAGTTCAGATTTTAACAATCAAATGTAATGTTTATGCTTGTGTCTATCATTCAAAAGATTTGATTCGTCCTTCCACCATTTCTGAGTGCTATGAAAAGTATCAAATTTTCTACTTCCATATGTCAAGTAGAAAAGGATTCTTCTTCGTTCTCGATACAAAGCCAACAGAACTGATATCCATCAGGATCATATAAATTGATTTTTTCCTAATCTGAGTACATGACAGAAATCCATTCCGTGGTGCAAGACATCTGATCTCTCGCCCAAGCTAAGCTTGTGGCAGTGTGCATTTTTATCCACTTGGATGACATTGAATCTTCTTGAAAATGATGACTGTGGACTTTTTATTGAGTTATACACCGTTTGATGTGACGCATGTGTTGGTAATGCTTGTGTTATGAATTTTTAAATTGTAGGATCTTTCTTTTTGTACTTTCGGATAACATCTCTTTCATCCTAGTAGTCAGTGTTTAAGGTCTTCTTGTCTTAATTGTTAACACCTTTATCCTCAAACTTTCTAAGATATTTTGCTATTGTAGGTTTAGGAACGTAAAGCAATTTAGCAATTTTTCTGCTGCTTTTTACCCTCTTTTCAGAATGAGTACATCAAATGTATACTATCTAGAATATTATCAAATGGCTTTTCCTCTTTCAGAATTGTTTAAAGCTATTCCTTTAGGAATTCTAAAATGAAATCAATGTAAAAAGGAAGAAATTATATTTTTTGATAAAACATTTGAAATAGTTATACTTATTTACCTTCTCCATAGCAGAAGCAACAGATAAATTTAATTTTTGAGAACAGTTTTTCTAGTTTTATTTGCAGTGCAATATTTAACAAAATTCATTTCTCCAGAAATTAATTGCTGTAGGAATTAATTTTTTATGTCACAACAAAGAGACGTGTATAAAGTAATATCCTTAAAAAAATCAAACCTTCAATAGAAATCATAATTAAGTAAATTAAAGAATTCGAGCATCCTTATACTTTTTATACCCAGTAACTGAGAAATCTAAATTAATTGCTATTGAAGATCCAATGATGTTACGTGTCAGACATAACAATAAATATAAAAAGTGCTTATCGTAAAGAAATCGAAAAACGTACCTCCACTATTTCGAATAGCTTCGATCCCAGCCTATTTTAAAGATTATAATGAGATATGTATCATAGGATTAAGTTTTCATGTGTGTTTTTATCTTTGTATGGAGCCGTATGGAGCATTTTGATTGCCATTATGACCTGGATATTGTTCGAAAGTTTACATTTGATATTACAAAGACAGGTCGTCGGGATAGGGGACATATTATAAAAAGCAATAGTATCGTTAGGTAATGGAAAAACAGATTGCTAAGTCTGAAACTAAGTCTGAGTAAATGATTTGAATTCTCATGGTGTCCAAAGATTACATTCATGTCAGAGAATTGGCCTCATATCTATCATCTGAACCTATAGAAATGTTTCCACTGAAGCTTTATGTATGCTAACAAGTATTATGCCAATTTTTTATCACTTTAACGAGCGTAGTTAAGAAATATGCTGTGTTATATAATTATGATAATATCAAGCTTGATAGCGTAGTTATTGATGCCAATGATTTTATGAATAAATTAAAAAAAAGTTTTATTTTCAAGATTTTAACTGTCTGCACAATCTTCATTTTATTAAAGATGTGACGGATATTCCAAATTCGCTCTATCCAATCATATATACAGATGATCTGATATATGTTAGAGAGTATGTTAGCAGCATATATTGTATTTTATGAGGACAGCTTCATTGTAGAATATGATATCAGTTTAAAGAGTTATAATACTATATATTTAGCAAAACTTTCAGCTATCAAATTTGCTATAGACTGGTGTTATAATTCTGGTTTCAACTATTTGGTTTTATACTCTGACAGTCTGTCTTCAGTACATGATCTGCAGAGACTTTTTCCACCGAATATCATTATTAAAGATATATATTTAATGTGTGTAATTCTAATCAGCAACAACAGATTTTCATAGGCTTAATAAAAGCACATGCAGGTCTGGGAGGCAATAAACGTGTGCACATGATAGTCAAAAGTGTTATCTTAAACGGTTCAGTGAACATAAATGCTTTTATTCCGTACCCTGTTTTTTTTTTTCCGAAACGAATTTTGAAAGAAAAATCCATTACACACTGGCAAAACGAATGGCAGTCAGCTATAGCTGGAAGAGATACCTATGAAGTTTTAAATAAAGCTCCTTTGTACAAAAGAAGTGGTACAGTTTTACCTAACAGGTCATGGAAGCTTTCTATCCTATTTATTTAAAATAGGTAAAAGACCGTTGGATCACTCTGATTGTGATTCGATTGGAAACGCGAAACATTATATTTTCGGTAAATGCAAACTCATGATCCATCATTTTAAATTTGATAGAGATTTATACAGAGGCAAAATATGAAAAATACTCTTATGAACTGTTTAAATTACCATAAACATAAGGACAATTATAATATTCTGAATAGATTTCATTCAATTATTCATTATAAGTATTAAAGTGTCAGCTTAGTATTAATGTCAATGCAATGAATATTATAGTCGGCTTTATTTATCTGTAATTTAGAATTTGTATATTCAGATCTTTTCATTTGTAAATACCATTATTCTTGTTATAATTCCTTATTTATTTATAAGTTTTTATAATCTTTTATTTACTTTTTTTATTGTAGCCTATTGACATTGTCTGTATTCCATGTTAGCTGCTCGCCGAAGTACACTTGATTAAGGATGAGATTTCGGACGCTCTTCAGAAAGGTCTCGGTGAACTGGACATTTACTCAGATTCTAGTTTGGTGCTTCAGACGATTTATTCCTTGGCGCCTCGACACAAATCAGTAGCCGCGATTAGAAACCTGGTTGCAAACACAGGAATCAGGGTCCATATGCATTGGTTTAAGGCACGTCGGATATGCCTACAACGAACATGCCGATGCTGTGGCTAAGGAGTCAGCATGCCTACCGACATTTGACATAAATGTTCCTCTTTCAGCACGTCAGGTCAATAAAAAGCTCTTTGGTCCGACATTCATGGATTGGCGAGTATGATGAGAACAATCTGAGGACGGCCGAGTGACATATGCGATCTTCCAGAGATTCTTCGCTCAGAGAGTCCAGGGGGGATTTCTATTAAACCAGATTCTAACGGGCACGGTACCATCGCTGACCCCCCCCCCCTAAGCCCGATTCTTTGAGAGCAATCCTGCTTGCTTTTGAGGGAAAGGAATCAGCACGATTACACACTGTGTGTATGAATGACCCTTGAGGAGGTCCATTAGGAAAAAAAGTTTCTTACGAAGTTCCACATTCGATCTTTACTTTGATCATTACCGCAGAAGGGGTATCGTAGAAATAGCGATCTCTTGACAAAGAATTTAGATCGGATTGGTCACTGGGGCGCTCGAGCTCTCGACCATCTTGCTCAGAAGAATTTTTCGAACGCAGATTTCCAAATCAATCGAACGCATGATTCGAAAGCACTGATTTCGAGGTCACACGTTTGTGCGATTCGGTCGAAGCGACTACACAAGGTTTTTCAGGGTTTTACCTTGTGCGTAACGCAAATTCGAGTCGCTTTCCTGAAAGTAGTCCCTGAAGGCTTTGATAATGCGGTGTGCTCAGGCGGCTTTTGCTACTTTGATCCGTTGTGGGACTCGAGCGGTCTCGTTTCTAGGGTGACGCTTGAATGTTCCGTCTGGTCGTGACGCTCGGACTGTGTGCCTGGTGTCACTGCCTGGAGTTCCTGGCTAGCGGCAGAGGCTGTTGCGACGACTGGTTTCTTTTTGGATAAGAGGTCTCGTGACCTCTTTGAAGAACCGTATGGAAACATTTGGATTTGGTTCGGGAAACTCATAGTTTTACCAACATATGAGTGTGAAAAGTTCGTAAGCTGATGCTCTTCCTCGTATCGTAAAGGGTAGACTGCTTGTAGAGCTAATCCAAGGGTTTCGGGTACGATATCTAGCTTGGACATTTTTTATCTTGTTGGTTTCTATGTTTAGTTAACAAGTCATAGATCACGTATTCAATATTAAATACTCAAACATGGTATAAGTAAAAAACATTAAATTTTGCATCAAAATGAATAAAACTTCTCACGAAACACGTTTTAGAAAATGTCTGTCTGTGAGATTGTTTGTGTAAAATATTCTGAGGGCGCTTTATCTCAAGAACTAAAGCACGGAATTTCACAAAAATTTGGATTCAGTTAGACCGTTATATAAACAGGAGGTGATTACTTTTTGGTGTATATTGCACAGCAGGTGATGCTGAATTTTTATTAAACTTCCGATCCAACTTAAAGATAACGTAAATTGCTGCTGATTAGATTTTTGTGTAAATCACCTATAGAATGATTCTGCAATACTTCATTTTTCGGAAAGTATTAACATGCATGAAACAGTAGAAAGTTTTGAGATTGCCACTTCCGGCTAGTTTTTTAATGAGATGAGAATTTTAACTCTGTTGTTGTTTTTTTCAAAATGGCGACTGCTATTTCGCAAATAATATGCAATAAACTTACAAGGCGGTAGCTAAAAGAGATGGTAAAGAGAGCTCAGTATCCTCTGTTAAGCATTTTGAGCCTGATTGTCTGAAAAAGGTTCCAAGTACACTAAATGAATTTGTGTTTTGAAATTTAAAATGAAATTCTATTCAAAAATCTAATTAATTTTGAGGACCTTTCACAATTTTGCAGAAATACTAAATTGTTACTAAAGTAAATGTTTCAACACTCTCTCATCCTATTTGCACATATGAAACTCACATGTTTTTTTAATATTGCCCTACTTATACACTCGAAATTTTTCATCACTATATTTTTTTCTTGGCATGAAATGAAGTTGTTACAACAATTTATAACCTATGATGTAAATATGTACTAATTTATTTTTCTGCTTCAGAGAGAGAATGGGAAAGAGAGAAAATATGAGCCTCCCTCCCCTTTTCTTCTTGCTACGGCCTTGTAAACTTTGTTTTCGCCATGAAATGTCTACTACAAAAGCATTTGAAATGTTTAGAGGGTGATTGATACAAAAAGTTTGAACATGATTTCTTATCCGTCGTACTCCATGCTATGTCTTGTAGATCATCCACTTGCCTTAATGATCAAAATATCAGTAACGTGAAAGAATTAGTGTTCGGAGATAGTTGTTTATTTGATTCCTGCTAAGCATTTTTAAAAGAATATTTAGAGCTGTGTTGTGTTGTTTTTCCAGTTGTGATAAGTTATTAAAATAAAATACTTACACTAAATTAAGAAGAAAAATTTTACTATAATATAAAATTTTATTAACATATAATATTTATGTATATGTATATTACAAATTTTAAATTATTTCGAAAAGATTAACCTTTATACTATATTAATTTCCTTTTAACAATGCTCCGTACTTAGTTCAACTTATTAAATTAAAATCGTGTTTTCAGATCTAATCTATTAATCTTTATGGAAACGATATAAATTCTTAATTCGCCTTAAAAAACATTTATTCCAATATGCTTAAATTTAAATAGATGGCTCTAAATTAAAAATATGCTTAATTAAACATATTTCTTAATATTCCAAATAAAACAATTTTTTTCTATGTTTTTATTAACCCTTTTTAAGAAAGTCTTATTAAATTTATTCCAAAACCATATCTTTCAAAAAGTATCATTATTTGTATTTATTTATTTATTTTCCCTCCTTCAACATTTAATATTTGTGCATAACAATAAATTCATTTCTTTTCTTTTTCTCTTAAAATTAATCGTCTGTAAAAATATCGCCTGCCTAATATATTCGAAATTTTGAGTCGATTATAAATTAGTTAAATAATGTTTTTTTAAAATAAAATTATCGTCTGTGGAATAAAAATTTCGAAGCTGGTCATGAATTATGTTTACATGGAAAAATGATGGTTAGAGAGTAGAGAATTTTCTAGAACTTTGTTTTTAGATTTAAGAGGGAAGCCAGGAGGTGGTGAGATAGATTCTTGGTTTTTTCTTCGATGAGTACGGCTTGCTGAAGTAATGATGGAACATTCTTTTTGATGTTTCGGTTAAAGACGGCTTGCAAAGGGAGCCTTTTCCTCTCTCATGACTACTGTTTAATAAATAAACTTGCAGCAGCCAATGTGTATTTTAATGAATCTTCTACATTTATTTATTTTGTTTTTTCCTTCGCTTGCCACGACTGTGTGTTTTTAAAAAAGGGGAACCAGTGAAGCTTATTCGAGTTTCTCCCTTAAATCGTCACATGTATATACACATAAATTACTCTCTGTTGAGAATATTTAATTTGAACGCAACATAAAACTTCAAAGATCCTCTCAATTACTAAATGAGGACGTAAATTTTACTGCAGTAGTATAAAATACCTTTAAGCATAACTATTTAATAAATAATTTTTCCTACTTGTTGCATAACGCATTCGATGAAGAAAGTTGAAAAACAATTTATTTGAAAATACATTGTTAATATTTTGAATTTCTACTTATTTTGACTGTTTAAACATTCTACAACAGAAAATTAAATTTAATCGCTTTTGAAGTGTTGATTTATGGCTATTTGGTTAAAACAATAACGCATGCAAAAGAAATACATTCTCTCACAAGATTTATGTTTTTTGCTTTGGCAGAATTTAGCATAATTTTGCCATTTTGTGTGACTGTTCTCCGAGATATAACTGAAAGTAAAATAAGTAATTTTCCATATGCTTCACTAATGGCGAGGAAAATGTCATTTGAAATAAAAAGTAAACACGCAAATTTCAAAATTGAATTATTAGCATATGCACTGAAAAATGGATAATTCTTAATTTAAAATTTAGCATTACACAGAATAAGAAATTTTTTAGATATTAGCTAGTTATGAAATTAATTGTGCAATGCATAATTTTTTTATACTAATAAAATTTATTTTCTGTTTATTTATTAGTTTGATATTTGTTTGTTATATATATGTATATATGTGGGTGTGTTAGAGATTTTTGCATCCTAGATTACTCTATTAAACTGTATGTCAGCACAAACGATGATTTGCTTATAATGTATGTTAACTGTAAATTATAGGAAAAATTACAACTGTAAATATAGAATAGGGAAACTGTTATTGATTCTATTTGCCAATTACTTTTTAATGTTATTTTTCTAATACATTGTATTTGCCATTAATAGAAACGCATCAATGAAAAATGGAAAACGTATGAAGATATACAGGGTGAGCATAAATATTGAGCGCATAGTTTAAAGTTCTATAAAACAAAAATAACTTATTGTAACAACCTCTTTAATATTTAACTTACAAGAGTATTTGGAACAGTTTATTTCACAAATTCAAGAAGTTATACATTCCATCTGTCGGAGTAAAATATCCAGTCTGTACGTTGCGGAGCATCTGAGCTGTTATTCTTCCAATAACCTCAGTGTTTCGTCGTTTTTATTTGTTAATATCCCAAACATGTATTGCGTACAGTCGGTCATTATCGAACTTTACAGAAAAAAAATTGTGTTGGGTGACCGTGGAAGACAAGGAATTCTAGAGAACTTTGTAAATCATTACTCGAAATTTCGCAAAATCACAGCTAAATTTATATGATGCTCATCAAATCATATTGTTTTCAAAATGTCTTACATTATGTCAATTAAATGAATTGATTTAATAATCTCCGAGCATTTCTATCATTCAATTTCAGTATTTCAATTATCAATATTCATCAATTTCAGTGTTTTTTGTGCGGTCTAGAAAGCTTCTTGGCAATTGTGATGTATTTTTAAAAAACATCTGTGTTAGGAACTTAGGGATGGATTTTGATTTTTTTTTTCCTCGAAATAGATTTTTATATGATAAATGCATTTTTATAGGGATTTTTCATTATGTTTAGACTTTTTAAGGCCAAAACGTTGTTGAAAAACATTTTGACATTTATTTATTTTTATTCAAAAATTCTTTTTTTATGACATTCCAAAATTTTAAGCTTCCTTTAGTTTTTTTAACATTCGGAATTTTCAAATACTTTTAAGCAGTTTGTTTTAATTTAAGAAAATTCTATCAAGCAGAGTTTTTTTTTTTTTTTTTTTTTTTTTTTTTTTTTTTTTTTTTTAAATCAGGGAGCGTTTGCTGATCATAGTCAAATACTTATACAAAAAATTTCATTCAATTCTATGCACAACTTCGTACACTTTTCTGTGGTAAAATATTGAAATTTTCTCAAAAATCGCTATTGCAGCGCTCCTTTCCGGCGGATTTTTTTCAAATTCAAGGAGGACAAACTAGCCATAGCCCAAACACTTACACAGAAACTTCCTTCAATTCGATGAATTTCTTCAGACACTTTTAGTTGGTACAATATTGAAAATGGCACAAAAATCACTATTGCAGCGCCCCCTTTTGACGGAATTTTTTTCGAATTCAGGGAGAACCAACTAGCCATAGTCATACACTTACACAAAAAATTTGGATCAGTTCGATGCATAACTTCATGCACTTTTAGTCAGTAATTTTGAAAATGGCACAACAATTGTTATTGCAGCGCCCTCTTCCGGCGGTATGTTTCAAAATTGAAGGAGAATCTGCTTGCCGCAGCCAAAAACCTTCAGAGAAAATATAGTTCAGTTCTATGCATATCTTCATATATTTTTTGATAGTAGAATGGCGACACACACAGTCATAGAGAGACATTTTTTTAAAAACATGTTTTTTGGAATCGCTGACCCCTAAAACATGTAAATCCGTCGAAAACCGGTAGTAGAAAAAAATTTCGATTGCAATACTTAATTCTATTGAAGAGAGAAGAAAGTAAAAAAGTATGTTCGTGCATAGTAAAATCTTATCACAATGATAGAATAACTATCCGTTATCCATTTTCCATTTAATTTATTTTTCTATTTCTTCAAGGTATTTTCTAAAAGTAAAAATTTTATACGAGAAGTATTCTTTAATTGTTTGTATTTTTTTACTTGTTTAAATCAAGCATAAAAAGAAGGTTACATTACAGAAAAAAATCCCTACTTGGATGTTTTAATCCCAAAACTTTCGTCTATCTCATGCGTACATTTTAATATTTTAAAGAAATAGTTACTCATTTTAATGCTTTAATAATTTTAATTAAATACCATACCAACTTTGATTTTCATCTTGAATTTCTGCTTCAGTCAATTAATTGGAGTAAAAACAAATTTCCGTCTCTGCACGAGCCGATGAACAATAGAGTGATTCGCAGATTTTTTTTTCAAATTCAGAGAGGACCTACTTGCCTTACCAAAAAATAATCATATACAAAAAATTTAGTTCAGTTCTAGACCTAACTTCATACACTTTTAGATAGTGCAATATTGAAAATCGTATAAAATTCACTATTGCAGCGCCCTCTTCGCGCGGATTTTTTTTTTAATTCAGGGAGGACCAACTATCCATAGTCATACACTTATACAAAAAACTTTATTCAATACGATACATAATTTCATATACTTTTGCTTTTGGTTGGTAGAATATTGAAAATGGCACAAAAATCGCGATTGCAGCGCCCCCTTCCGGCGGTGTTTTTTTCAAATTCAGGGAGGACCAACTATTCATAGCCATACACTTACACAAAAAATTTGGTTCAATTCTATGCATAACTTCATACACTTTTTGATGGTAGAATGGCGACATACGGACACAGACACACAAATACTCAGACACACGGACAGACAGACATTTTGCAAAATCATGTTTTTTGGACTCTCTGATCCCTAAAGTGTGTAAATCCGTCAAAAACCGGAAGTCGAAAAAATTTGGATTTTTTTCTAAAAGTTCTTACGTTTGCTTTCATTTTCCAGTGCTTTTAACTGTTTTGAATTTCCTGTGATTGATATTGGTTCTTCTATTTTCAGCGAGTTCTAAAAGAATTTATCATAGCGTAATAATAAAAATAAAATATTTAAGATTAATAAACACGACTATTGAAAAGCAAAAAGAAACCCGAAGTAGCATGCTTTTCTTGAATTTATTAAACTAGACATTATACTGATTTTAGGAAAATGGACATAAATGCTCAGCTAAAAATCAAATAAAAAGTCAGTCTCCAGAAAATATCCAATTTATTCGTCAGATTAAAAAAAATCACTTTGTCCAACATCTCTCGTTCGCTTGTTATAAAGATATCTAACAAAAGAACTAATTGATCCCGCTGCGTGTGCATAGAATTAAGATCTGATGTATTTTGTAGCACTATACATAAAATTAAAGAGCGATCAAATTTCTCTGTTAAAATCATAATTTATATATTTCATTACAATTACAATTATTATTTATCACAATGTTTTTTTATACTTTAATATTTTATTATTGGAATTTTCTTTATTTATTTTACGTAAAAAGGGAATTCTGTTGCCAAATTTTGCGCCAAAAATCTTTTTCGTTCGCTTTTTTCCTAGAATATATATTTGGTTCCTGTTAGAATTATATTATATTGTAATTTTGTTCGGCAATCGATAGCATAAGTTACAATATTTTAAATTTTTTCTAAGTAGATGATTAATGTAACAATAGAAAGTATATTTCTGGTAAAAGCTTTCAATAGTATTGAACACTAATTTTTATTGAAGTTCAATATAAGCAAATTATTATTATTTTTTTTAAATCGAATGGAAAAAGTTTCGAATGTTTAAAATGAAATATTGTTATATTAAATGTGTGTCTTTTTTCGTAAAAATAATCAAAAAAAGTAAATGAATATTTTTATACAGTTTAGAAAATTTACTGTGCATAATTAGGCCGTACATTACAATTTCTAATGAAGCCGAGACCCTTTCTCACACACAGCAAGCAGATATGAAAATCGGCTAAGGTTGCCGGAAATCTTTACTTTAAAAACATATGTGATTGAAGAAAAAACACTCCAAGAGAATATGTGTTCTTTCAAAGAACACATATTCTCTTGATAATTAATTTAAAACAAATTTCAACATTTTAAAGAATCAATTTAAATTTTTAACAATTGTTAATAAAATCTTTCAAAACAGTTGACTCGTGAAATAGTGTAAACTCACAAAGAAAAAAATAAAGAATACTGCCCAGTTAAACTGAAGGCATTGAGCTCACAGGCTACAAATAGTAATTGCACATTAAAGCTTTATATTTTCAAGAGTTAATTCCGTTCGAAAAAAAAAATTAAGAAGGGGAAACAGCTCTCCCCTTTTCTCTTTTTTTATACTTAATCATTGAACCTCCTATACTACCAAAGACATGCTTTATCATATAAAAAATCTATATCCAAAATTCAGAGCAAATTAGATAATTCTTAATAAAAACCCATTTAGCATTTATATAATTTAAAAAGAGTTATCCCCCTCTTTTATACTTAACCATTAAACTTCCAAAACTATTCAGAGATTTGAACGAAATCTGACAATTCTGCTTGAAAAACCCATTTATATAAATTAAGGGGGGGGGGACATTAGAACCCCTGTTCCCCTTATTTATACTTATTCAATGAACACCTAATAACAGTCACGGAATCGCCTCATCAGAATGACCCTAATCTAAATTTTGAACGAAAATTAATTCTGCATGAAAATCCCATTTATATCAACTAACGGGGGGGGGGCATTAGAGCCCCTGTTCCCCTTATTTATACTTATTCAATGAACACCTAATAACAGTCACGGAATCGCCTCATCAGAATGATCCTAATCTAAATTTTGAACGAAAACTTAATTCTGCATGAAAATCCCATTTATATCAACTAACGGGGGGGGGGCATTAGAACCCCTGTTCCCCCTATTTATACTTATTCAATGAACACCTAATAACAGTCACGGAATCGCCTCATCAGAATGATCCTAATCTAAATTTTGAACGAAAACTTAATTCTGCATTAAAATCCCATTTATATCAACTAACGGGGGTGGGGGGGGCATTAGAACCCCTGTTCCCCCTATTTATACTTATTCAATGAACAACTAATAACAGTCACTGAATCGCCTCATCAGAATGATCCTAATCTAAATTTTGAACGAAAACTTAATTCTGCATGAAAATCCCATTTATATCAACTAACGGGGGGGGGGCATTAGAACCCCTGTTCCCCCCTACTTATACTTATTCAATGAACACCTAATAACAGTCTCGGAATCGCCTCATCAGAATGATCCTAATCTAAATTTTGAAAACTTAATTCTGCATGAAAATCCCATTTATATCAACTAACAGGGGGGGGGGCATTAGAACCCCTGTTCCCCCTATTTATACTTAATCAATGAACACCTAATAACAGTCACGGAATCGCCTCATCAGAATGATCCTAATCTAAATTTTGAAAACTTAATTCTGCATGAAAATCCCATCTATATCAACTAACGGGGGGCATGAGCTCCCCGTTCCCCCTCTTATACATATCGAATGAACTCCAAAAACTAATCAGGGAAGCGCCTTGTCAGGATATACCTACATACAAAATTTCAAGTGGATCGGATATTTTTATCATGAGTTATCGCGTTACGTACATACATACAGAACGGACGGGCACATAAGCTCTCAGGCTATGATAGCCTGTGAGCTAAAAACCGCAAACGATTTTCTCTATTGACCATAATGTCATGGAATTTTTTCAGTGATCCTTTAAATGAAATATTAATGCTAGATATTTTTTTCCTGCCAAACATGCCATTTTAAATATGATAAATATATACAAATTATACGGCAGTAGTAGTAAATTTACGTGAGTTAAAGCTAGAACAGACATGCAGATAGACGTCCACACAAATTGAATTCATAGACAATTTTCGACTTTGTTGGAGAATGTTAAAAAGATATATTGATTATCAAGCGTAGTCCTTTTATTTACGGAAATCTTATTCATTAAAAATAATACTTAAGCTACAATATAAACTTTCAGAATATTAGAACCACTAAAAAACACTAACTGAGCAAACTAATCTAAAGTCCATTTAAGATCAAATAAAGTGATATGTGAAAATAAGCAAAATGTAGTAAAAGTGCTTATCGTGAAGAATCGTAAAATGTATCGGCACTATTACTTCTATGTGGGTCTATTTTAAAGCTTATGTTTTATATATTACAGGATTTAGTTTCCATGTGTATTTATATCTGTGTACGTAAAAAGCAATTGTAACTACATGATTACCTGTCTGTAACCAATACTTTGAATGAAGAATTTTCTGCAAAATTCCGGCTTTTGAACTGTCATTTTACTCTCTTTCTTTATTATATCTTATAAAAATACATTTAAATAAGTCCAAATACATAAAAATATTATTTTGCTAAGAACGAATTTATTATTAATTTTGCAAATAATGTAAGAATTATAAACATTATGTGTGGGTGAAAGCTAGTTTTATGGCAGAAAATTAGATTAGCTGTGCATTTTCTGTTAAAAATAAAACCCTGGTTACAGGTGTTTATAGTTATCGTGAAAAAGTATTTTTATTTCTAAATACATAGAATAATTGATGATTTAGTCAAAAGTTTTATATTTTTCTAACTCCCTGACAACACGTAAAAAATAACTATTATTCAAATATTTCATTAAATGTGTTCTTTACGTACATAAATTCTATAAATTCAAGTGATATTTTCAAATAGTTAATTAAATCTTCTATTGACTGAATAAGAACCAAAAAAGTGTTTGCGTTAGGTTTTCTTTTGAAATAACTCTTTCTATTCTTAATCTCTAATTGAGGACAATTGAATTAGAAACTGATTTCACCATCTGTGGATATTTTTCCATTTTCTTTCAATAAAAACACGTTTGTGTTAAACTAGAATAAAAATGACGCTAATAAGTTCCACAAGTTTGAGAAAATATTATTTTTATTGATTATTTATCAACTATTATTTCTCATCTATGATTAATTCAATTCATTAATACGATATATATTGATAACATGCTATCATGGTCGTGTCTTCATGTGCTACTGAATTGTTGAGAATTTATCAGTGTTTTATCGTACAAGGTATGGCTATTATTTTTCAAGGTTTTAGCAATACTTAATAAATTATAATTTCTTTCGGTGATTAACACTACTATTTAAATGATCAGGTATGTGCGCAGAATATACACACTGAGTGTCATTAATTTTCAATTCTAGTGTTAATTCAAACAAGTAAACGTTCGCTATCAAAGTGTTGTTGTTAATGTGAAAATTATACTTATACGTAGCAAGGGTACGATGATGATGATCAACGATGCACTTTTTTACAATCGCACTTTAACATTTTTATCATTTTTACGCATTACCAGACATTCAATTTTTAGGAACACTGTAAAACATTTATATAAGGTTACTCCATATTTGTTGATGGCAGTCTATTTTACGGAATGAATTACACCAGTTATTTTTGTCGGAGCACAGCTGTAGTTCCCTACAAAAATTAAACTTTTGTGAACACCATAGCGTCCGAAATATTTGTCGAATCGACGCAAAAAAAGAGCTGGACGTCGGTAGGTCTAAAATCTCGGCGGGAATTGAATATTACAAATATTTGTCAAAGCGAAGATGCTAAAATTCCGACTTTCAATATTCTCATAGATATAACATTGAGAGTTTAACTCTTCCACTGTTAAAATAAAGGGAAACTAATGTCTGTTTTTCTGTAATGATACCATTTTCTCTTAAAAAATCAAAATAAACTTTAAAAAAAATTTAGGATAAACTGACGTCACATTTTAAGAAACACGCATATTCCTAAAAAAAAGCTACTGCAATTTAATACTTTTCAAGTCCATTGATACTGAATTTTAGATGAAACACTTAAGGGAATTAAATGGCATATTTAAAAGAAAACGGTCAATTCCTTCGATGAAACACATGACTTATTACGAATGCCTCTAAAATATATAAGTTTCTGGAATTTAATTCGTCGATTCAGAGAATAAAAACTTAAACAGGAATGTTCACATGCAAGTCGCAATTGACAAATTTGATTTCAAATTTTTAAATTAGTATGTACTAATAAAAACCTATTGCACATTGCAATAGTTTTGAAATGGGGAATGTAAGTATATACCGGGTGTCCCAAAAATGACTGATGAATTTTAAAATTCAATAACATGCAAACGGTGACAGCTATTTAAAATTTTTTTGCAGGAGGATTATGTATAATGTCAGGAGTTTTTTACTGTAATTTTTCATTTTAGTTCGCATCTCAAACAATAGGTGGCGCTGACGGCGATTGAAGGCCAGGTGATCAGTGCTGAGTGAAGCGTCGATCTGGCCTTCAATCGCCATCAGCGCCACCTATTGTTTGAGATGCGAACTAAAATGAAAAATTACCGTAAAAAAACTTTTGACATTACACATAACCCTCCTGCAAAATTTTTTTAAATAGCTGTCACCGTTTGCAAGTTATTGAATTTTAAAATCCATCAGTCATTTTTGGGACACCCGGTATATGTATTTACTTAAGAAGAAAATAAATACATGTATTTACATATAGAAAGCATAAGAAGATGACAAATGACGTTAAGTTTGATTTCGAGCGAAAAAAAAATTCTGTGATTGTCTCAATGTGAATTCATTTTAGCTGATTTTCAATCAGTAAATTCAAATATAAGAGCCTCAATCGGTAATTTCATCATAATTTCTTATCTTAATTAAGTATACTAATGCAGTTCAATTTTTTAATACTCTGAACTGTCAAAGTTTATGTATTTAGCAGTTTGGCATTTTAAAAGAATATTTCTTTTAAGAGATATATTCTAGTAATTGCTTATCAATTGGTAATGTCAAACATAAGATCTTCAAGTTTATTTTCATCATAGATCACATTCAGCTGACGTCACACCAGAATTGTTTTTGTTTGCTTCTCAAGTTTGACTAATTTTGATTACTTGGCTCATAATACAGGCTACAAATTGTCGATTATGTTTGGTTGGATAAAATTCGGTGGACTGGTGATCACATGATTTGAAACTGATCTTTGCAGTTAAATTTTTAATACTTTGAAATGTCGAAGATTATGGATTTAATACTTTAGAAACTTAAAAAGAATATTTGTTTTAAGAGAAAAAAGTACTAATCAATGTAGGATTTTTTTTCAACTTCTTTTGTCGAAAATCGACCTGCTTTATTTTGTTATTAATCAAAACATTAGCTCCATTGTTGTGCATTATCCATTTTAATTTCATCCGAATCGTTGCGGCGTCGTCACCATTTGTGATGTGACATATAAATAGATTTCTAGAAATTTCACATCCTGTGCATTTAACGCCTCCCTTTTTTTGGAGGGGGGAAGGTGGGCAAACTTTCATTCTTCGCAATTTTCCAAATCGATTTTTTTCCACTGTTTCCGTTTTTATTTGTAATCATTTTCCCACACTCTTCGATTTTTCATGATCCCCTAAATCATTCAAATTTCAGTTTAAGGATATATTTCAAATAGAAATGAGACGCTTAATTCGCGCAGTAAACTGTGAAATAATATTATTATCATTTTTGGAATTACTAGGATGTTTCTTTTACGCAGTTCGGTATTACTTGATTATCCAGTCGACTAAAAAAATGTCGCAAAGTTTGTCGCCAACTTGGCGATATTTTTTGCTCTGTCTTTTATTCTCCTATCTTCCAAATCGATGCAATTCATTTTGAATTTTACATTAAAAGAAATAAATAGAAATCGAATACTGGGAATACGATTTTAGGTATTAACCATGTGGCCATTGATATCGAGAAAAATATGATGTCATATATGTATTAGTTACATTTGTATATTCTTGTGTATGTATATTTGTTTTCTGATGTATGTATGGCTGCATTAGAAAATTTTCGAAATCGGTTTCGTAGACAATTTTATAATTTAGTGAGTGTTATTTAATGTGCAAATTTAAACATTTGGTAGCGATCCCAATTAGAGTACATTCTTCTTTTTTTCCTTTGATTTACCCTAAGTGAATGTGTTGCAGCTGAAATGGAAGTGAATATTCTGAAATTTTGAGATAAGGCATTTTTTGTCAAGATGTACACTTGAAAACCGAAATATGTAGATTACAAAATAAAAAAAATTCCTGTCCGGGATGGAAGAGGTATCTTCCCTATTTCTTGTTGATTTTAAGTGGGTTCTTGTTGTTTGGTCCTTATTTGGTTTTAAGGTTTTAGCTAATTCTCCAGGGAAACACGAAGCTAAAATGCGAAAAAAACCCTATTAGAGAAGAATCATCAGTTTTGAATTTCGATAGAAATTTCAACAAATTAGTCATCTATAGCCACGTTGTTTTCACTTATGGAAAATAATCTTTAGTCGACAAATTTGGCACTATTTTGCCAAGCTTGGCGAGTAATTGGATATTAATGTAAACAGCTAAATAATGCATATAATAGACAAAACTTTACAATAATCTAAGATAATTTGCGATAAATAAACTATGCGGAATTATTCTATGTGGAAAAAGTCGCATAAGAAAAACCCACCTCTCTTCCCAGCATTTGCAGAATAATGGCATTACACACGTATTACAAAACTTCCCCCGATATCATTTACCGCTAATTCGATGGATCCAATTTTAATTTTTTAATTGTCTCAAAGATCTGACTACATTAAATAAATCAAAATCGCTGAAACACATCTGGTAGTTTTTCTTTATCCTTACCGTAAATTATCTTACACAGTGGTTTCATTTTACTTTTTACATTTCTGAATTATTCTAAAGTACAATAAATTACGCTGCTTGAAAAATTTGATAATTCTGACGTCAGATTTAGGTATGATTATTAGAAGATATTTCAATTATAATCTGACATATTTGGACACTACAATCAAAAATAGTCCTTCGGGCAGTGCCGGGAGGAACAGGTAGCTTTCATACACTTATATATTTATTTATTAGGATGAGCGAAGCGAATCCTCTATTAGTCCACTCAAATTACAATTTGTCGTACGCTTTACAAAAAAACTATTCAATATTTTAACTTCAAATTAAACACAAAAATAAATTATGATCTGTAGATTTGCAGAATATAATTTTTTTTTACAGTAAAACGTCAAAAAAATTATTATTTTAATTAATTTATTTTACATGCATTTCCAATACGGACGCATTTTAGCAAATAAATAAAAAATGAAACGCGTATATTTTCAGAAAAAAAAGTTTAAATCATGGAGTAAATAATTATAGATAGAATCATGATTAATTTATTAAATAAAACATGTTTTCATTATCCCGCAAAATCGTTTGCACACATGACACTTAAACATTTTAAAAGAATTGTATTATGGATTTTTTTTTTTTTTTGTAAACTGGCAACAAAATAATTGTAAACAAATAAAATTAATTCTTAAATTTGTTATATAAATGAAAAATTAAAAGATCTGCGTGAAGTTGTTGGTTCAAGCTCTTTATAAATATTTTTGCGAAGGTCGTATTGTGGCTAAATAATTTCGACTCATTAATCAGAAGGATTTTATAGAAAAATAAGACTTTAATAAGTTCGCAAACAATACAATAATTATTCGTGAAAACGTCACTGCGAGAATGAGAGAGCGCTTCGTTAAAAGGTAATTCCATTAATTGAGTTGCCATTCGCAGAAAGTAAAAAGTTCTCCCACGCGGAGAAAATTACAGCAATTCTCATACGCTAACATGTATAAAAACAAAGAAATTAAAATAAAATGTTTTACAGTTAAACATTCATAGTATCAACGAAAGCAGATTTCAAATGTTTTTTCCAGAAAATAGGATTTTGAAGAAGTAACTTTCTTCAAGCTTTCTTCAAATATATTATTCTAAAATAGCTATCAAAGATTATCGGATGTTGATTACAAAGATTGGAAACATGCATATTTCAAACAATTAAAAAACACCAGTGGCTATTTGAAATTGTAAAAACATCTTTAAAAGAGCTTTTAGTTGAAAATTTAAAAAAAATTTGTAAAAGTTTGCTTCGAAAATGTCTTATTATGCCAGTTTTACATCATAAATTAAAAATTAAAATGCGCCAAAACATAAAATAACGTTTTTGTTTCATAAAGATGAAAAAAAAAAAAAAAATTGTTACTTTCAAATATTTGTTTTATAAAATAATGCTTCGCGAATCCAAACAAAGCATGGCTTTTGCTAGTTTATTTTAAATTAAGTTATATTATTAAAAAATAATAAGCTTAAATTAGTAGAACCTGATTATGAGCTTGATCGAAATCTTAATTCAGATGCACACTCATATTGAAATCCATTAATATATATATGCGATAATTCAGCCATTTTTTAAGATACAAACGAAACAAAAAATGCTCTGGAATCTTTGTATCAAGGTCAAACGCATAAAAGAAAAATCTTTTTCAATTTCTCACTTTTTTGAACCTAATTTTAAATTTTAAAATTTATAAAAATTTTAAAATGGCCGCCATTTTGAAATAAGATGGTGGATGGAACTGAGTATCGAACTCGATTCAGGCCTCAGTATATACTATGTACACACCATGTTACATCCAAATCGATTCATAAATACGCGTGTTATCACTTGACAAAAATCAGATCGTTTCAAAATGTCAGCCATAAGAAAAATTTAAAGTGCTATAACTCAATCATTTTTTAAGATATAGACAAAATAAAAAGTGTTCTGGAATCGTTGTTCTAGGTTCTAACACGTAAAAGAAAAATATTTTTCAACTTTTAATTTTTCGCATTTAATTTTAAATTTAAATTTTTTTTAATTTAAAATAGCCGCCATTTTGAAACAACATGGAGGATGATGCTGGCCAACGAACTCGGTCGAGACATTTGTACGTACTATGTACATACCAAGTTTCATTCAAGTCCGATCATAAATACGCGTGTTATAACGTGTCAAAAATCAGAACGTTTCAAAATGTCAGCCATAAGAAAAATTCAAAGTGCTATAACTCAATCATTTTTTAAGATATAGACAAAATAAAAAGTGTTCTGGAATCGTTGTTTTAAGTTCTAACACGTAAAAGGAAAATATTTTTAAACTTTTAGTTTTTTCGCATTGAATTTTAAATTTTAAATTTTTTTTAAAATTTAAAATGGCCGCCATTTTGAAATAAAATGGCGGATGATGCTGGCCAACGAACTCGGTCGAGACATTTGTATGTACTATGAACATACCAAGTTTCATTCAAATCGGTTCATAAATACGTTAGGTATCGCATGACAGAATCAGATATATATATATATATATATATATATATATATATATATATATATATATATATAGTATATGGTTATATATATATATATATATGTATATGTCAACATTTGAACGAAGGGAGGTTTTGGGGTCTGGGGGTCATGATCGGTGAAAATATACCAAAATTTCCCGGAAGTGCTTTCCTGCGGACGGCTGCAATAGGTAGCTTTTTACTTTTAGGTAGCTTATATATATATATATATATATAAGCATATATATACATATATATATATGTAGATATATATATATATATATATATATATATATATATATATATATATATATATATATATATATATATATATATATATATATATATATATATATATAACCATATATATATATATATATCTGATTTTTGTCATGCGATAACTAACGTATTTATGAACCGATTTGAATGAAACTTGGCATGTAGATAGTACATACAAATGTCTCGACCGAGTTCGTTGGCCAGCATCATCCGCCATGTTGTTTCAAAATGGCGGCGATTTTAAATTAAAAAAAAATTAAATTTAAAATTTAATGCGAAAAATTAAAAGTTGAAATATATTTTTCTTTTACGTGTTAGAACGTAAAACAACGATTCCAGAACACTTTTTATTTTGTCTATATCTTAAAAAATGATTGAGTTATAGCACTTTGAATTTTTCTTATGGCTGACATTTTGAAACGATCTGATTTTTGTCATGTGATAACACGCGTATTTATGAACGGACTTGAATGAAACTTGGCATGTATATAGTACATTCAAATGTCTCAACCGAGTTCGTTGGCCAGCATCATCCGCCATTTTGTTTCAAAATGGCGCCCATTTTAATTTTTTTAAAATTTTAAATTTAAAATTAAATACAAAAAAATTAAAAGTTGAAAAATATTTTTCTTTTACGTGTTAGAACCTAAAACAACGATTCCAGAACACTTCTTTTGTCTATATCTTAAAAAATGATTTAGTTATAGCACTTTGAATTTTTCTTATGACTGACATTTTGAAACGATCTTATTTTTGTCACGTGATAACACGCGTATTTATGAATCGATTTGGATGTAGCTTGGTGTGTACATATTATATACTGAGGCCTGAATCGAGTTCGATACTCAGTTCCATCCGCCATTTATTTCAAATTGGCGGCCAATAGTAATTTCAATTTTTATAAATTTTAAAATTTAAAATTAGGTATAAGAAAGTGAGAAATTGAAAAAGATTTTTCTTTTATGCATTTGACCTTGATACAAAGATTCAGAGCATTTTTTGTTTCGTTTGTATTTTACAAAATGGCTGAGTTATCGCATATATATATTAATCGATTTCAATATGAGTGTGCACGTGCACCTGAATTAAGATTTCGACCAAGCTCATAATCAGGTTCTACTAATATAACTTAATTTAAAATAAATAAATATATATATATGTATATGAAAGCTACCTCTTCCTCCCGGCACTGCCGGAAGGACTATTTGTAATGAAAGCTACCTAATTACATATTTATCAAAGTCAACTTTTATTATTGGAAAACAAAAGTAGAAAAAACATGATAATCAACGAAATTATCAAAAAATTACAGAGTAATTAGGATTCGAAACTACCATTCTTTTGACATTAACAATTACTGCTGTATTGAATATCAAAGGCAAGTCAATTCACTCTGCTCTAAAAGAATTCTTCAACAATCAACACGTTCTAAATAGATCCAGATTTAAAAATTGAGAAATCTAGAAATCTACAGCTCATCGTGGATCCAGTATTATTTTTCATCATTGAAAAATTTTCAATGAAGAAATGGTTTTATACCTGACCTTGAATAAAACTCGCGAAGGTGAAACAGATAGCACTAACACTTTTAGAGGCGTACTTATTTAAATCCTTGGAGGTGTTAGGTAGTTACATCGCGTAAAATACGAACCTCTAGAGACATTCCTCCCAGAGACACTCTATAAAAGACATTTTGGCTCTTCACGAACAAAAGGAGCTTAACTCTTTTGAAAAATATTTCACATTAACAATCTCTCTGAGTTAAAACGGCGATTAGACAACGCAGTTTCAAAAGATACTTAACACAATTTGCGTTGGTGAAATTTTAGATTACCTCTCATCTCTTATGCGACGACGCAAAGATATAACCGATCCGACTAATTTTAATGATTTGAAGGTGCCATATGTCTTTTTCTCAAAAACAAACAAGCTACAGATCGCTATGAAGAAATACTTCTTAAATCGAAGCGTGCAATAACAAGAAATTCAGCAGATTACAATTATTAAATATAGCAAGATGGAGTGAGAATAACCGCGCATCTGAATTTTATGCTGGACATTACTCAGCAGCTAGATGAAGAGTTCTATTAAAAGTCAGGGTCTGGATGTGATGAGGATTGGTAAGAGGTGTATTAATTACGATAAAAGCTATTGTCTGTGGCCCGTGATTTCAACCTCGCGGCTCGCAACAATCTATAATGGCTCACTTTGATAATTAGCATAGGCCATTTCTATTTGGAAAATTTTTCTTTATCAAGCCTAATTGTAAATACTGGAAAGAATAAAATATTTTATGCTCACGAAGAGAGTTACACTTAACTATTGGATGTCCTGCCACAATACACAATTTCCAAATTTTAACTTTATTAGAAAAATGCAGCGGACATTTGTCTAAAGATGTTATCACATAAAACAACTTACGTCAATTTTTGATATAGTTTGTCGTTTACAGGAAGTGATTATTAAAGCACTTTTCGTTAAGGATAGGCACGACCAAATTAGAAGGATGGAAGAACTTACTGACATATTAGCATTAAATTATTAGGTGAAGCAATTGACTATTTAATTTAACACTTTAAAACGAAGATTCGACGATTGTTGTTTCAAACTTACTTTTATACTATTAAAAAGTAATCATTAAAATAAACAATTTCTTAAAATAATATCTGTTATGTTTTTGGTTCTGCATGCTCCGACATTATGGCCTGACGGATGCTAGTAGCTTTAATTAGACCATTATATAAGTTAAATTACTCTATGGAATTAGATTGTGCTTGCTGCCACACATTTATTCAGCAATATAACATATTTTTTAAACTTTAGTCTTCACAGCAAACTTTATGATGCATTTTGCTGGTTGATAAAATAAATCCAAGGCTCATAAGATTGACATCTAGTAATTCCCCCAATCCCTGGTAACGATGCGTTATCATTTTTTCTCTTTTTTAATATTATCGATGAAACTTTGATGATCGATAAAGCATCGAAGATAATTCAGGTATGAAACTTACACAACTACCTTCTTATCAATATCCAATTTTGTCCTATAAGAAATCTCAAAGTGGTGTAATTCCTTAATCAATTCAATCTAAACAAGTTGGAAATTGCACGTGAATGTAGCAAATGAGGTGCGTTCGTACGATAACGAAGTTTTAAAAATATTCAGATCTTGCTGATATAGTAGAGCGTACTCCGGATACGGTATTGTAGTCGAAATCTTTACGTTTCTGTAAATATGCAGGAAGTAATTTTTATTACACCTCAGCAACATATATCTTATTCATAAAATGTGAAATAGTTAAATATAATTAAAACACGTACCAAACCATGTTTCCCCGTATAGCATTATATAGTGGAATACTTTTGTGTGGCCCTGTAATTTAATAATAAAAATTCTTTGCATCACAGATTTTACAGAATGCATATTTTAGTATATATTTCATAGATTCATGCCAATTCTATTATGATCGAATGAGTGTAACATCATTAAAATGCATTTGAAACTTTTTCCCCATTGACCGTAATGTAACGGAATCCTTTTGATTGTCCTTGTAATTGATCTATGCATTCGATTTTCATAACATTTGAAATGACTCGACAAAACTACGCAATAATTATATGTTTTAAATTTCAAACGATTAAAATGCATTTAAAACTTTTTTCCCTATTAACCGTAATATAACGGAATCCTTTTGAATGTCCCTGTAATTGATCTATCCATCCGATTTTCATAAAATTTGAAATGACTCGACAAAATTATATAAAAATTATACGTTTTAAATTTCAACCGATTAAAATGCATTTGAAACTTTTTTCCCCATTGACCGTAATGTAACGGAATACTTTTGATTGTCCCTGTAATTGATCTATATATCCGATTTTCATAAAATCTGAAATGACTCGACAAAATTATGTTATAATTATGTATTTTAAATTTCAAACGATTCGGTTGGGTAGTTTTTGCGTTGTTATATGCGGACAGACGAACAAACAGACAGACGGACTGAGCGACAACAATAGGTGCTACGTATTTACATAATTACGAACGCACCTAAAAAGGATGTAATTCGACCTGTGTGCATATCATCTCAGTTGCTTTTCTGACTATCACGGAAACGTCGAAAACATTAAGAAATCGTAGAATGTGATATTGCGTAATCACTACGCGCTTGCTAAATGTTTCTCTAAACCTTGTATAGGACTGGCACACAAAATAAAAGGAGAACGACACCGGCGCGGATCTTGTGTCCATTCAAATATCTAACTTCAAATACCATTCCTTATGAAAAACGAATTTTCAGTTGTAATATACTGTAAAAAAAAAAGGGTCGATCTACTAAAAAAACTTTAGTGATCCTTGTAATTACTAAAAAAATTTTAGTAATCTTAGTCGGTTACAAGAAAATCTGTAAGAATTACTAGAAAAAAGTTAGCAACGAAGAGAGTTAATAGTTTTATATTTTTAATAACTATTACTAAAACTCCCTTGATGTGGCCTTGATAGCATAGTGGTTATAGTAACGGACTCCAGACTAAAAGGTCCCGGGTTCGATGCTGCCCACTGCCAAATGCGCCCCGAATGTGTGTAGTGTAAGTGCTCGCTAGTAAAGTGATTATGAAAATCCTGTCGGACCAGTTAGCAATGTTTAGTGCTGCCATCTGATGCAGCTCGAAGGAACCTCCTTCCCTTCAGGCGCACGTAATGGTTATTAAAAATAATTTTGGAGCTATTACTAAAATTTGCTTGGTGGCTCATACTAAAAATTTTTAAGTTAGTTTTACAAAAAATTCTTTTGTTCAGTTTACAAAAGAAGTGTTTGTTTCACTTGCAAAAAAAAGTTTGCAATGGTTACTAAAAAATTCTGTGGAATACAAATTTACTAAAAAATTTTTAGTAACCTCTTGAATTTTTTTTACAGTGTAATTAGTGCTACATTTTTTTGAAATTAATATCCACGTCTTATAATTTGGAAGTTATCGTTTTAGGCAGAGTGATAAAGTAGAATGTGAAAGAAAATAATTAGTTTTTTATCAAAACCAGTATAGTTAAATTACACTCATAGTTATATTTACTTCTACTTTTATGATGAAAAGTTTTATTTTCCATTTATGCAGTATTTTGCTGAAAATTTCAAGATAATGCTGCTAAAAAGTTTAGAGTTATAAAGATACGATTTATAAAGATAATTTTTAAGGCGTTTAGTATATGCTTCTAGCTCATTCATCACATGAAATCGAAGATTAATCAAGGTAATTTAGTGTACATAACAAGTAATAATTTCATTAAGGGAAGAAATTTTCACTTGTCTCATTATGGCATTTATATCTTACTATAATAACTTTTAAAAAGTAGATTGCATTTTTCTTTAAATTTGTGATTAGTAAATATAGATTATTATTTAGCAAAAGTGGTTTATCACTAGAATGTAGCATATAATTAGAAAACAACTTATATTTCTTTACCGGAAAAGAAAACTAGTCGTTGGGGGCCACCGTGATACTTACCCATCATGGATATGTATATGAAAATAAAACATGTGAAACTATTTATACAATGCGTTGCAATTTATAAACAAAATTTAAATATTGTTAATATACATAGTAATGCTATATTAAAGAACTGCTGATGTACCAATTTCGACAAATTATATAAAACGCCAAACTACTCAAGTAGTACCGAACTGCGTAAAAGAAACATCCTTATAATTCCAAAAATAATAATTCTATTAACTAACAATTAACTGCGTCGGATTAAGAGTCTCATTTCCAATTAAAATATACTTCTGAATTGAAATTTGAATGAAATACAGGGTCATGAAAAATCGAAGAATGTGGAAAACAAGATTACAAATATCTCGGCAACTAATAATCCGATCAACTTCGTTCTATATGCAAAATGTGTGTTATTTTATTGCCTTTTATGTCCATTCCTCAGAACAAAAAAATTCGAAAATTTTTATATACCTTTCATCAGAACGAATTTTTCGAGAGTCCGAAAAAAATAGTTCCGGATAATCGAGGTTGCTGATATTAAATAGGGTTCGTTCCATTCTTACATACTAACTACATACAAAATTTCAAGTCTCTATCTCAATTTGTTCGGGAGATAGAGTGTTTACAGACAGACAGACAGACGGACGGCAAAAATTTTTTTCTAAAAATATGTTTTTCGGAATCTCCACTATCTAAAACGTGTAAATCCGTCAAAAAATTTTTTTCGATTTTCAAAACGATTGCAAGACTTACCCTATACTACGTATGATGGGTAAGTAAAAAGCACATTTCCAGGTCATCCGCGCACATTGTTCAGGTTTTTCAATTTTGTCCCTTAAATCCCGTGGTTTCTGAGATCCTCATATCAGATCACATGTGGCAGGTAAGTTTTAGAAAAAAAAGTTAGTTTCAGAATAAAACATTTCAGAAAATGGAAAATTTCTGAAAAATTGCCATAGTTGAAAAGTCAAAAATTGCCAATAAATAAATAAATAAATAAATAAATAAAAGGTCACAGAAGAAAGTGTCTACCATACAGTTTAAATATATTCCAATAAATATAAATTCCAAATTTTCTCAAAATCGGTCGGGTAATTACTGAGAAAAAAAAAATCCAGAAACTGGCATATTTTGCATAGGATTGCATCCAGTGTTCCCTTTTCTTATGTTTTTTTTAAACGGAATCGAAAAGAGAAGTAACAAGTGATATAGTTGTTCTACTTTAAGAGAAAACTAGAATTAACAAAATCAAAAGGAAATTTCCAAATCACTTCTGCACATTTTAATTAACATCTCCAGGAATTTTAAGAACTTGTAACTATCTACACTAAAAAGTGTAAAAGTCTTCACTAAAATACTAAATTTCTCTCAATATTAGTCGCAGATTTAATTCTCTTCTGTAGCTTTGTGTTAAGACAGAAGACACAAAACAATAACTTTCAGTATTAAACAAGGAAGAAAAAGTCATGCGTCAAACGTGGATCTTGAAACATTTTCCAATACTTCTAAAATACCTCAACAAAATTTCGTTATTTACTTTCGTAGAGAAGGGGAAAAAATATATCTAAATAAACTTTCAAAAAAAAAATGCATAACACTTTGAGTTTAAAATTACCACACATAACCTAACATGTTTCCCTTTTCTTTTGTTTTTTGTGAAGTACTATATTCGATCAAAAAGTTTAATAAAAAGTAAAACTGGTTGACAAAAGTTTTATAAAAAAAAAAATAAAACGTTTATACACATTACACTCATATGTTAAATAAATCTAATAAAGGGCTTTAAATAATATAATAATGTTATTAAAAAGGATATGCCCCACCAGTGGCCGAGAGGTTCGGACCTCTCAACTGGTAGACGGCAGGTGCTGGGTTCGAACCCAATCGCGGCTGTCGGCCTAACCGTTCGGAGTTTTCGTGGTTTTCTTCGAACCTTGCGTAAATACGGGTTAGGCTCCCTTAGAAAGACCCCCACGAAGGGCACTCCCCCCTGGTCCTATATCCCTAGCACAGATAATCGGACGTCAAAAATCAACCAACCATTAAAAAGGATATTTTAAGTGACAAACATTATTTTTGGAAAAACAATATGAAAATTTCTGTAACTAAAAATAATATTAATAACACAAGCGCACCTTTGCTCTTTCGATTCATCTTGTGTATTCGATTGAAATTACTTTTACATGAGAATATTTTTAATCAAACGCATTGAATGCAGAAACATAAAGTAGTTGAATCCATAAATATTGTATGGAAAATGGATACATGAATATTGAAAATTTTTACAGGTTTTTAGAGACTCAAGAGAGCATATTATAGTATGTTAAGCAAAATAAAATATATATTAATTTTTGAGGCACACACGCGTGCTTAAAACTTCCTACATATTTTCGTAATTTTTTTCCTTGCGGTATGCTAACTTCTTCTATGGTTTGTTCATTTTCCTGAAAAGCCGCGGAGCCCGTGAAAATTATCGGCGGAACTTTAAAGGCTCCGTGGAGCACACTTTAAAAACCTCTGTCATAAGGCATATATTTTGCTAAATTCAATAATACGCAATTACAAACTTAATAAAATAAATTCTTTCAATATACAATGAACAATTCACTAAATCAGGGCTCTCAAATAGTTCACCAACCGAACATCAATATTTTCTTAGAAAGACTTCCGTTTTACATTTTTTTAGTTTAGCAAATTGCGCAGAAACCGCATACGAGGTTAGTTTTATCAGTAATCCTATAGAAACCTACTATGAAACTTTCTATTAAAATATATTGGTGTTCAGTTCGCTTCAGTTCATTCTTCTTTAACTCACAAAGCAGTATTATACTTATTAATTTAAAATACAGTGGCGGTCATATGTTTCCGGCCACCAAAAATTTTTCAGTTAATTTGTAAATATACCCATATGAAAAGGAATCTCAAAGTGATATTTATACTGTACATTTTATTGATATAATAGTTAGGAACTTACTTATTGAGTAACATGCAAATGTCACTAAATTTAACTGACAAAATTAAGTATAAAGTAAAACGCATGTTCTCAAAAGTTTCCGGCCACCTTCGCAAGTTTGTAAAAAAGTGGTATTGTAATAGAAAATTACAGTGATCAACAGCATTTACGATTAGTATTTTATCGTATTACAATTTTATTAGCTTTAGCAATAAGTACTTCCGCGCAGCAACGTGACATTCATACAATCAACGGTTAAAGATCGTCTATGGTACGTTTTTCCCACATTTTTTGCAATTTTGGCGAAATTTCGGCTGAGTTTGAATATTTATAGTTCCGCAGACTTTTGTCAACTTCTTTTCAAAGATTTTCTATTGGATTCATACTGGGCGCTTGGGCTGATCATTTCAAAAACGAAATTTTTTGTGCGAAAACCATTGCTTATCGAGGTTTGCAAACATTATTTATGTCGTTATCATGTTAAGAAAAATAGTTGCGACCAATTTTTTTCTTCTAATAAGGCAGAAAATAGTCTTGCAAGATATCCTTATACATTGTATAATTCACCTGGCTGTGGATTTCAAATAATGGACTGACACTTTTTGAGGAAAATACTCCCCACGGCATAACGTGTCTTCCGCCATGCTTCATTGTACGAATAACATAGGTCGAATCATATCTTTTGTTGTTAGGTCATCGGACGTTGTGTCTGCCATCACTTCCAAAACTGTTTCGAATTCGATTGATGGAAAAATACTTTTTTCCAGTTTTCACTTGACCAGATTTTGTGTTCCTAGGAAAATGAAAGTAGGGTACGTCTGTATTTTTTTTCCTCTGAAGTTTTTTTAACACCGACTCTTCCATAAAGTTCTGTATCACGCCAGCATCATAAAACAGTAGACTAACTTATTTCAGCAATATTTTCATTCCGTAAAATCGCAGTATATTGCAACGGAATTTTCCATGTGGATTATCAATGGTTTTTCTCCTGATAATTCTCTCCACAGGAATAGTAATTTTTCGGGGTCTCCCGGACCTCTGAAAGTCCTGAAAGTCATGACCACCTTTATATAATTTTTAAATATTGTTTACAGTCGATTTTACCGATCGATAACTTAGCCACAATATCTCGAGAAGATTGGCTTTTTAACGACAAACTAATCGCTCATTTATGAATAATAATTGTTGAACTTTTCAAATTTGACTTAAAACTATGCTATACATGTTGATTCATTCATAAACACAACCAAAAAACACTTTACAGATCGTAAAAATCTAAAGAATGATAAGAGGCCGCAAACTTTTGAGAACATGCGTTTTCTTTTATACTTAATTTTGTCAATTAAATTTATTGATATTTACACGTTCTTCTATAAGTAAGTTTTTTACTAATATGTCAATAAAATGTATAAGTATCGCTTTAAGATTCCTCTTCATATGGGTATATTTACAAATTAACTGAAAAATTTTTGCTGGCCGGAAACATATGACCGCCACTGTATACTTGCGAAACAAATACCTTATCAAAAAGATATTTTTGATTAGTATATTTTCAGAAATTATAAGTATGTTTCTGTCACTAACTTCCTTATAAATAATCAACTTCTACTTTGAAAGACTCTGTATGACGAGAACATTCTAATAGATTTCATTTTCGCATTCCTTGCATTATTGCTTTTTTTTGTTACGCATTAAATATTACTGTTTCTTGCAGAAGAAAAATATTCTACTTTGAGGTAATATGCTTATTTCTCTAAATTGTACATTGCTAAAGCATTATGTTGCAATAAACAATTCATTTTTCAAATTATATCCTCGGTATTAAAGGTTTCTAGCTTAATTTTTATCATCTCTGGCTCAGAGAATAGAAAAGAGTATTTTAATATTACAGAATTTGATGTTTTATTCAAAGGGAAATACATTAGAAAAATATCAAAGGAAAATATTTTACACATACCAAATAATATTTCAGAAAATATATGAAAGCTTTTATTATTAAGATTTTTTTTTTTTTTTTTTTTTTTTGCTTTACACAAATTACACTGCTGTCCAAAAGTTAAGCATAATTGGTAATTAAGTAAGTAATGAAAGAAACATAAATCGAAATGTGGTGAAACTCCAGGAGTGTAAACAAAATATTACTCGTCATATATTTTCGCGAAGAGTTTTCCCCGAAATCGAACAGGGGACCGTCAACAAATTGAAAAAAAGCGAAGATCTTTTGGATAACCCTGTCAAAACTAATGTAGCAAAAGCGTTCAAACTGCACATTATGATTAAGTGGCTTATTGTAATGTACTGTGTTTATTTTTATAAGGATAGCATTCATACTCGTAGAGAAATTAAAGTTTTTATAAAAACAGTCCTAAGTTTTTTTGCTTATAATTTGCAGAGTTCTTAATATAAAATAATGTTCTTTTCTGAAAATATGACAAACATCATTGTACACAATACCTTGTCACCATAATTTAAAAATAATAAAAATTATATGAAAAATGAGTAGGTTTAGTAAATAATTTTTCATTGCGCATGCGTCAACGATATCAAAATTTCATTTGCATATTGTGTTAGCTAAATGTATAGAGTAACTTCTGTAAAAGTTTTAAAAACATAGCTTGAAAATTCTGAAAATTATCGTCTATAGAATCAACTCAAAATCCGTTATTCGTAAAAGGATGCAAAATATCAGGGGTTTTATCCAAATACAGTTTTATCCAAATACACGTGCAATATTGTCTAGGCACGAAACAATGGAATATGGATACAGCCCCTCATCTTTTTGCTTCATTAGGGAATGAAATATTTTGATCTCATTCTATCAACGATAATTTTCAGAATTTTTAATCTATGTTTTTGGGATTTTCACAAAAGTTGCTCTACACATTTAACTAACATAATATGCAAATGAAATTTTAATAGCATTCACACATGCGCAGTAAAAAATTATTTAGTAAACCTGCTCATTTGTCATACAATTTTTATTATTTTTAAATTCTGATGACAGGGTATTGTGTACCATGATGTTTGTCATATTTTCGGAAAAGAACATTATTTTGTATTAAGAACTCAGCAAATTATAAGCAAAAAACTGAGGACTGTTTTTATAAAAACCTTAATTTCTCTACGAGTATACATGCTATCCTTATAAAAATAAACACAGTACATTACAATAAGCCACTTAATCATAATGTGCAGTTTGAAAGCTTTTGCTACATTATTTTCGACAGGGTTATCCAAAAGATCTTCGTTCTTTTTCAATTTGTTGACGGTCTCCTGTTCGATTTTGGGGAAAACTCTTCGCGAAAATATGTGAGGCGTACTATTTTGTTTACACACTACACACCTGGAGTTTCACCACATTCCGATTCATATTTCTTTCATTACTCAATAATTACCAGTTATGCTTAACTTTTGGACACCAGTGTTATTAAATGAATTATCCCTTTGTAAAAAAAAATATATAAACATTGCACAGTGCATACATATAAATTTTAATCACTTAACATATGTATGCACATATGAGCATATAGGTATATGCTTAATTTCTTATTTTTAATCTTGAAATATAACTTTTCCAAATTAGTATTTCCTGGCAATGCTAAGCCGAATATCATAGCTGCTTGGCACATGAGCAACGGTTTAGACTTCGCTAGAATCTGTAATGTCCGACCTAATTAGGCGCAATAAATTTTCTAAAATGTATATGCTAATTTACTTTAGCATTGCAGTTACCAAAGACACAAACAACATTTTCTACAACAACATTTATTTTAAACATTTGAAACTTTATTCGAATCGACTTTAAAGGGAAATAGTTCGTTTAAATAGTTTTTTGTATTTCACGGAAACAAGAGTTTTCAATTTTTTTAAAAGCTCTTTATTGAAACATACTTACTATACAGTATATTTATCGTCTGCGTAGGAAAAAATAAACCTAACCCTTGTTTTTTATGCTATCAATTATAATTCAAATTGCAATTCTTTTATTCTAATACATATTATACATATACTCTAGCAATAAAGCTTGCGAAAATTTTAACCCACTTTTAGCGTGAAATTAACAAAAAATAAAATCGATAATAGAAAATTAAAGTATAAAAATATAAGTATAAAAAAAGCATAAAATATACATAAAATATAATTTTAACGGAAGAATTTTTTCGGTTATCTAACTTTTATGCGTAGGGCTGCAAAATGCATTAGGTCTCGATGCTAAATGCAAGCAGCTCCAAAAATGGTTGACTTGTTTGAGATAAATAGCTCTAATAGCATGCATGGTCACAGTGACGTCACTGTGAGTCACTTTGGTCACATCACATTTGTGACCAAAATGCCACCACTCAGTGACGTCACATTGTGACTGAGATGTGACTTTCTTAAAAATTTTTAGAAATTTATAAATATCCTTTAAAACATGTTGTTTACTTTAAAAAACATGTTTCTGATAATTTAAATATCGTCGCTTTTGTCACAGTTTCGTCACAATATTAATGTCAAATTAGTCACAAATAACACATTTTTCACAAATTTGTCACATTGCGACCACTTTGTGAAACGTCACAAAAGAGTTCTAAAACGGCCATAACGACTTCACATTTCAGTCCCTGTGACTTCACATCGACGTAACGTGACGTCACATCGACAATCGATGGTCACAAAGCCACAATGTGACTTCAAAACGACGTTGCAGTGACGTCACCATGCTTTACGGGAGGTTCTCAATATTTTGCTTTTACACATTTTTTTAATTTTAATTAAGTATTAACACATAAACATCAACAAGTTTTCCATCCATTGATTTGTCACATTTGAACAATCCAAGTAATAATAATAAAGAAAAATAATAATAATGCAACAAAAATGATAATAAAAAAATAATAATAAAAAAGTAAAAATAATAATAAAATAAGTATGTTATGTGTTGAAATTTTGAGACATCTCGAAATGCTATCTTTGAAATTAATTTCAGATTTCGTGAATCTGTAAATTCTGAAATTTAACTTGTATAAAAATAATCAAGAAATCCCTAATCATTTTAACGTAGAAAAAATATAATCTCCATCAGCATTAGTGATTTGCGTTTGTCGATATATTTGAAAGGAATAAATTTCATACATATTACTTACCCATCATACTTAATATAGGGTAAGTCTTGCAATCGTTTTGAAAATCGAAAAAAAAAAAATTGACGAATTTACACGTTTTAGATAGTGGAGATTCCGAAAAACATATTTTTAGAAAAAAAAATTGCCGTCCGTCTGTCTGTCTGTCTGTCTGTCTGTCTATCTGTCTGTATGTCAGTCTGTCAGTCTGTAAACGCTCTATCTCCCGAAAAAATTGAGATAGACACTTGAAATTTTGTATGTAGTTAGTATGTAAGAATGGGACGAACCCTATTTAATATGAGCAACCTCGATTATCCGGAACTATTTTTTTCGGACTCTCGAAAAATTCGTTCTGATGAAAAGTATATAAAAATTTTCGAATTTTTTTGTTCTAAGGAATGGACGTAAAAGGCAAAAAAATAACACACATTTTGCATATAGAACGAAGTCGATCGAATTATTAGTTGCCGAGATATTTGTAATCTTGTTTTCCACATTCTTCGATTTTTCATGACCCTGTATTTCATTCAAATTTCAATTCAGAAGTATATTTTAATTGGAAATGAGACGCTTAATCCGATGCAGTTAATTGTTAGTTAATAGAATTATTATTTTCGGAGTTATAAGGATGTTTCTTTTACGCAGTTCGGTACTACTTGAGTAGTTTGGCGTGTGGGGAATCATCTTTTAACGCCAAAAGGGCGATGAATCCTAATCTTAGTTATGCGTGGCAACCCTCCCCTGGGCTCAAGATATTTTTTGTTTTGTTTATGTTTTCAGAGAGAGAAAAGAATTAATACGCGATGGTGTTATGACAGTCTTGATAGAAGAATAATTCTAAAATATATTGAATTTCATGTAAAAAATGTATCATATGTGTAAATAAGAAGATGTACAGTGTTTGTAAATATGTGTATATAAGATGTATAATATTTTCTTCCAATTAAAAAGAAGTAAGAAGATGCCCGTTTGAAGTTATTGAATAAGTGTGAATCGCCTAAATTAATTTTGTGTTCGAAAGCCACTGAACCAGCCGACGCGACAATGGTGCAACGTTAGCCGGGAATAATAGAATGAGAATAAGAGTAGAACGATTGCATTTATTTAACGGGTAAGTTTTTTATTGTTATTTCTTTGATTTTATGAATGATTTGGAAGAAACAGTACTATACAAAATGAATACCGGTGAAAATTTGAAAAGAAATATTACTAAACGCGGATCAATTAGATCCACAATAACTAAATTAATTAAAAAAATTGATAATGAAATTTTGAAAGAAAGTAATTTGAAACCGGAAATTGTGGAGGATTGTTTAGCAACATTGCTGGGACATAAGATTTCTCTAGAAAACTTAGATGATTTAATTCAATCTGAAGTTGAAACTTCTAATCTAGAAACCGAAATTGAAACTTGTTTAGAATATAAAGAGTCTATTATTACGTGTAAATCGAGAGCAAATAGATTTTTGCATAATTTAAAGAAAACTTCTGATATTACAAATGAACCAAAAGTAATTACGCCCCCCATATCAGATACTCAGTTAAAGTGTAACACTAAATTGCCGCGAATTTCATTAAACAAATTCACCGGCGACATTTGCGAATTCCAAGAATTTTGGCCGCAGTTTAATGTCGCTGTTCACGAAAATGAAGCCCTTCAAGAGATAGAAAAATTTACTTATTTGAAATCTTTGATTTCGGGATCAGCAGCTGCTGCTATTAACGGGCTTCCATTAACTGGTGAAAACTACGCAACGGCAATAAACATATTAAAGGATCGTTTTGGAAAAAGAGAGATTTTAATATCTGCGCATACAAATAAATTATTAAATTTAGAAGCAGTGCGAATATCAAATGATTTATATTCGTTGAGAAAATTGTATGATGAAATAGCGATACAAATAAGAAGTTTAGAATCATTGGATGTGAAATCAGACCAATATGGTTGTTTAATGTTACCTATTATTTATAAATGTATACCTAATGATCTTTTATTGCAATTTCATAGAGAACAGTGCGAGAAAAAAGATGTTTGCGTAAATGATTTATTATTGTTCCTTAAGCGCGAAATCGAAGCGCGGGAAAAGGTTGTTAATGTTACATCTGTCAGTTTTGAGATTAAATCTCATGAAAATAAATTTAAACAAAATCCTTCTAAACATTTTCTTCAAGGAAAAAATAAAAATCCTTCAGCATTTATATTAAATACAATTACAGAAAATCTTTGCCCTTTTTGTTCTCAGAAACATGAAGCAAATTTGTGTAACTTAAATTTTGAAGAAAGAAAGCAATCTTTATCGAAACAAGCGAAATGCTTCCGATGCTACAAACGATTTCATAAGAGTAAATTTTGTAAAAATTCTAATATTCGTTGCACTCTTTGTAATTCAAAAGCTCATCAAAATTCTCTTTGTAATAAAAAAATAAAAGAAAGATCATCAAAGGAAAATAAAATTGACCGTGTTTCAACTGAAGGGGATGGAATAGGGGGAAAGCAAAATACGCAGTATGAAAAAATAACTGTTTCTTCACTTTGTTGTAAGCCAGATGAATAGGTTTATTTTCAAACTTTAAAGGGAACAATGACTGGGAAAGATAAAAATATTAATGTTCGTATCTTGCTAGACACTGCGTCGCAGCGTACGTTTGTCGGAAAGAATTTTCAAAGCATTTAAATTTAGAGGTGACAGGACAGGAATCGTTAAAAATCCATACATTTGCTGGTACGAAACCTATTGTTAATAATCATAATAGAGTTAAAATTTTCTTAAAGGATAAATTTTCTGACAATGTAATATATCTGGAAGCATTAGAAACAGAAAAAATTTGTTCAGATATAATACGCGCCCCAAGTTCTGAGTTAAATGAAAAAATAAAAGAAATGGGTATACAGTTGTCAGATGTTTCAAATGAATTAAGTGATGGGGAGAATAAAATAGATTTGTTGATTGGTAGCGACTACTATTGGTCTATTATGACAGGGAAATATAAACGTATTTCACCAACTCTTGTTTTGAATGAAACTAAACTAGGTAGGACACTTCATGGGAAGTTCTCAGATGAAGATAATGAAAATAATTTAGTGGGTGCAATGTGTATATCTATTTGGGATAATAATGAAGATGATAAAATGTAAATTCAACTTGAAAAATTTTGGACTATAGAAGGGTTAGGGATTCAGGAAGATAATACAGTTAAAAATTTATGTGATAATCAAATATTAGAACAATTTGAAAATTCTATTTAGTTTAAGAACAATAGGTACGAAGTTAAACTACCTATGAAATATGACAATGTTGATCTTTCGAATAATTATGATGTTGCCAAAAAGAGATTTAATAGTCTTATTAAACGATTTGTAAATAATCCTGCATTGTTTAAGGAATATAAAGAAATTATTGATGAATATAAGGCTTTAGGAATAGTAGAAATTGTTGAACCGCAAGAAATAAATTCACCGAATGGTAATTTGACCTATTATTTACCTCACCACCCTGTAATTCGAAGGGACAAACAAACAACCAAATTACTCATTGTTTTCGATGCCTCATCTCATGCTCCTTCTGAACTTTCTTTAGATGATGTACTCTTCCGAGGTCCCAATTTGAACTCAGATTTATTTGATTTAATTTTGCAATTTCGAAGCAATAAAATTGCCGTAGTGGCAGACATTGAAAAAACTTTCTTACAGATAAGTCTTGCTGAAAGTGATAGAGATATGACGCGTTTCCTGTGGATCGAAGAACTCCCTCAAGATTAAAATTCCCCAATTAATTTTATAATTATGAAATTGTGTCGTGTATTATTTGGTGTCACCTCGAGTCCATTTCTGTTAGGAGCTGTAATTAAACATCATTTGAAGAGGTATGCAACTTTATATCCGGAAACTTGCTCTAAAATTGACTCTTCCATGTACGTGGACGATTTATTGTTAGGAGCACTTACGGTTAATGAAGCTTTAAAAATTTCAAAGGAATCTTTAGCTATTTTTCAACAAGCAAATATGTTTTAACGAAAATGGCAAAGTAATTCTACCATTTTAAAGGAACATTTAAAATCTTTAGGTATGAATGTTTGCGCTGATACATCAACTGACACAACCCCATTTAAAATTTTAGGGTTGATATGGGACACTGAAAAAGACATTTTTAAATTAGATAATCAAGGTCTGTTAGAATTTGTCCATTGTTAAGATAAGACCAAAAGAACCATAATTCGAGCAGCTGGAAGAATTTTTGACCCTGTTGTGTTTTTATCCCCATTTACAATTTTAATTAAAATGATTTTTCAATCATTATGGGAACATGGTATCGATTGGGATCAGAATTTGCCAGAACATTTAGAGAAAAAATGGGATAACTGGTGTGCACAGATTCCATATCTTAGTAAAATAAAAATTCCAAAATATTATTTTCAGGAAATAGACAGTTATGACAACGTAGAAATTCACTGTTTTAGTGGTGGAAGTATTAAGGCCTATGGAAGTGTTATATATCTGAGATATAACAACAATAATAGTATAAAGACAAGTTTTGTTACATCAAAAAGCAGACTAGCTCCCATAAAGAAGTTAACCTTGCCCCGCCTCGAATTGATGGGTGCTCTGATTGGAGCTAGACTTGGAAGGCGGGTAATGTCTGTTCTGAAGATAAATGAAGAGAAAGTACACTATTGGAGCGATTCAAAAATCGTGCTTCAGTGGATCAAGAGTTCATCAAGTACTTGGAAGCCATTCGTAAGCAACAGAACGTCAGAAATACAAAGTTTAACAGATCCGAAGAACTGGCGACATTGTCCCGGTAGCTCTAATCCTGCTGATCGACTCACAAGAGGACTATCCCTTCTCGACCTCGAAAAAGATGACCTGTGGTGGTCAGGGCCTCCATGATTAGTTAAAGATTCAAAATTATGGCCCAAAGAAGACAGAGAAATAGATGACGATATGAAAAAACTAGAAGCTAAAAGAAATGTGATTTTTCAAAATGTTTGTTCATCAGAACATCAGACGCCACTTATAGAAATTGAGCGCTTCAGTTCCTTCTTGAAGGCAGTTAGAACATTGGCAAGAGTTAGAAGATTTATTTTCAATTTAAGAAATTCAATCAAGCGTAAAGATACATTATCTGCTGAAGAATTGAAAGAAGCTGAAGAATTATTATTCAAAGAAGTACAAATGAAGAATTATAAGGAAGAAATTGAGTCATTAGAAAAAGGAAATTCTGTTAAGAAATCATCACGAATTTATTCCCTGAGTCCATATTTGGATGAAAATAAAATTTTACGAATAAAAACCAGACTTAATGAAGGCTCCTTTGATTCGAATGAGACCAACCCAATCATATTGCCGAAGAATGAAAAATTAACAGAATTGCTAATTATGCAAGAACACAGAAATTTGCTGCATAGTGGAGTTTCTTTAACACTTGCACAAATCCGGAAGAAATTTTGGATTCCACAAGGAAGACAATCTATCAGAAAGAATCTAAGAAAATGTCTAATTTGTAGAAGATACAATGCAAGGGCAGCTGACCAGCTAAATGGGCAACTTCCGAAAGAAAGGATCTCACAATCCCCTGCGTTTACCGTTATAGGATTGGATTTTTCCGGCCCAATAATCATCAAAACAGATAGTAAAGAGACGACAAAATCCTACATTCTACTGTTCACCTGTACCGCAACAAGAGCAATACATTTGGAAGTAGCCAGGGATATGACTACAAGGTTCTTTATGATGAGTTTTCGTAGATTTATTTCAAGACGCGGAAACTGTAAAATAATTTTTTCTGATAATGCATTAAGTTTTAAAGCTGCCGACAAAGAACTACAACAATTTGAAAAAATCATTAAAGATCAAGGACTTCAAGACTTCATATCAAACAATGGCATTATATGGAAATTTATCATCGAGCGTGCCCCATGGTGGGGAGGATTTTACGAGAGACTCGTAAAAAGTGTAAAAGAACCCCTAAGAAAAATTTTGGGAAGAGCTCTCATCACATTTGAAGAATTGGCTACAATTTTGACAGAAATAGAAGCCGTAATAAACATGAGACCTCTTATGTATACAACAAGTGATTTCGGCGAGCCAGAGCCACTTACACCGGCTCACTTTCTTCAACTCGGAAGGGAAAATATTAGTTTTCCACTACATTTTGCCGAATTAGAGAATAAAATCTCTACCCGAGAGACATTATTAAGGAGAAAAAGATGTCAAACCCCCTTGTTAAAATAGCTGTGGACTAAATGGAAGGAACAATACTTGCTGAACTTAAGATCGATTCATCAATTTAAAACTTCTGAGAGACACAAAAATCTAAAGATTGGAGATGTTGTCTTAGTGGACGGTAGTGCTAAATCTAAACTGTTGTGGGACTTAGGAGTAGTTAAAGAAGTAATTCTTGGCAGAGATCAGCTCATTCGAGGTTGCATGGTAAAGACTGCGAAAGGCCTGCTAAGAAAACCAGTACAACTGTTGTATCCTTTTGAACTAGATGTTAATTGATTTCAGTAATTGATTCAGTTGATTTCAGTATTTGAAATTTAAATTAATTACTTTTTTTTCTATTATTGTTTGAATATATAAACGTGATTTATTTCTTATTATAAATTCATTGTTGAAATATCTTTTTTATGTGTGTATTTTGCAATTGTTATTTTATCCATTTTGAGGAAAAAAAAATTTCATTTGTGTATAATTATGCTTTATTTCAAATTGAAAGGATTATTGAGATATTAATAATAGTATTTAATTTGTTTATATTATGTATATATATTTAGTTTATTTTATTCAGGTAAATATCTGGCCAGAGAGGTTCATGCAGCTACATGTTATTGAAGTGTCATTTTTTATTTATATTATTCATGATATTATTTTATTGTTTAATACTTTATATGTCAGCACCTGAAGATTGAAATTTTTTTCTGTTTTATTATTTGAGTTATGATTTAAATTAATGTTTATTGTAAGAATTTAGTTTTATTGATTTATCATTATGTACTCTCATGAGTCCAGGTGGGGAGTGTGTGGGGAATCATGTTTTAACGCCAAAAGGGCGATGAATCCTGATCTTAGTTACGCGTGGCAACCCTCCCCTGGGCTCAAGATATTTTTTGTTTTGTTTATGTTTTCAGAGAGAGAAAAGAATTAATACGCGATGGTGTTATGACAGTCTTGATAGAAGAATAATTCTAAAATATATTGAATTTCATGTAAAAAATGTATCATATGTGTAAATAAGAAGATGTACATTATTTGTAAATATGTGTATATAAGATGTATAATATTTTCTTCCTATTAATAAGAAGTAAGAAGATGCCCGTTTGAAGTTATAGAATAAGTGTGAATCGCCTAAATTAATTTTGTGTTCGAAAGCCACTGAACCAGCCGACGCGGATGGCGTTTTATATAAATTGTCGAAATTGGTACATCAGCAGTTCTTTAATATAGCATTACTATGTGCATTAACAATATTTAAATTTTGTTTATGAATTGCAATGCATTGTATAAATAGTTTCACATGTTTTATTACTTTCTTCTATCTTCAATAGAAGAAAGTATTGTAATCGAAAATTTTTTCGACTTCCGGTTTTCGACGGATTTACACGTTTTAGGGGTCAGAAATTCCAAAAAACATGTTTTTACAAAATGTCTGTCTGTCCGTGTGTCTCTGTGTGTGTGTGTGTCTGTGTGTATGTCGCCATTCTACCATCAAAAAGTGTATAAAGTTATGCATAGAATCGAACCAAATTTTTTGTGAGTGTTTTTGGCTGTGGCAAGCAGGTTCTCCTTCAGTTTTGAAATATTCCGCCAGAAGGGGGCGCTGCATTCGCGATTTTTGTGCCATTTTCAATATTTTACCGACCAAAAGTATATGAAGTTATGCATAGAATTGAACCAAATTTTTTGTGTATCTGTATGACTATAGCTAGTTGGTCCCCCCTGAATTTGAAAAAAATCCGCCGGAAGGGGGCGCTGCAATCGCGATTTTTGTACCATTTTCAATATTGTACCGACCAAAAGTACATTAAGTTATGCATCGAATTGAACCAAATTTTTTGTTTAAGTGTATGGCTATGGCTAGTTAGTCCACCCTGAATTTGAAAAAAATCCGCCGGAAGGTGGCGCTGCAATAGCCAATTTTATGCCATTTTCAGTATTGCACCACCTAAAATTGTATAAAGTTAGCCCTAGAACTGAACTAAATTTTTTGTACATGATTATTTTTTGGTAAGGCAAGTAGGTCCTTCCTGAATTTGAAAAAAAAATCTGCCTATCATTCTATTGTTCATCGGCTCGTGTAGAGACGGAAATTCGTTTTTACTCCGATCAATTTATTGAAGCAGAAATTTGAGATGAAAACCAAAGTTCGTATGGTATTGAATTAAAATTATTAAAACATTAAAACGAGTAACTATTTTTTTTTAAATATTAAAATGTACATATGAGATAGAAGAAAGTTTTGGGATTGGCACATCCAACTAGTTTTCATATACATATCCATGATGGGTACATATCCATGTACCCATGTATCCATGTACATCATATACATATCCATGATGGTGGCCCCCAACGACTAGTTTAATTAATTGTCGGTTTTAGAAGACGGTTTAAAAGACAGTTTTAGAGTTTAGAATATGTAATTTTGGTTTGTCGGTTGGCAACACCGCTATGAAACAATATGGTTTTTATTGATTTCGTCAAACTTTCCGAAAATTTTATTTTGTAACATTTTTTTTGCCCCTTCGAGCGTTTCGAAATTTTTGTTGGGTGTGTAAATCTTGTGTATTGAAATGCTTTTAGAAGATTGTGCTGAAATATGTACTTCTAGATAATTTTTAGCGTAGAAAAAAATCATATCCGATAATCGCTAAGTGACTTCTATTTGCCATTCTACTCCATATATTATATATTGCCTCCATCTTTATTTGAAAGGGTTAAACTCCATATTTTTTTTAAAACAGATTGCATCATCGTATAAAAGGAAGTTTCATCCCTAAGAGCATACTTTTTGGTTATTTATATCTTTAAAACTGCGCCCTTGAGGAGCGCTGCCCTTAAAAAAAAAAACATTTTTCGGAAAAATTATCTTTTTCTAATTTTACTTACCCATTATACGTAGTATAGGGAAAGTTTTGCAATCGTTTTGAAAATCGAAAAGATTTTTTTGACGGATTTACACGTTTCAGATACTGGAGTTTCCGAAAAACATATTTTTTGAAAAAAAATTTTGCCGTCCATCCGTTTGTCTATCTGTCTGTAAACGCTCTATCTTCCGAACAAATTGAGATAGAGACTTGAAATTGTGTATGTACTTAGTATGTAAAAATGGGTCGAAGCCTATTTAATATCAGTAACCTCGATTATCCGGAACTATTTTTTTCGGACTCTCAAAAATATCATTCTGATGAAAGGTATATAAAAATTTTCGAATATTTTTATTTTAAAGAGTGGATGTAAAAGGCAATAAAATAACACAAATTTTGCATAAAGAACGAAGTCGGTCGAAGTATTAGTTGCCGAGATATGTGTAATCCTGTTTCCCGCATTCTTTGATTTTTCATGACCCTGTATTACAAAGAAATTTCGATTCAAAGATATATTTTAATTGGAAATGAAATGCTTCAACCGACGCAGTAAATTTTTAGTTAATATGCTTATTATTTTTAGAGTTATAAGGATGTTTCTTTTACGCAATCCTATATTACTTGAGTATTTTGGCGTTTTATATAATTTGTTGAATTTGGCTCATCTGCAATTCATTAATAAAGCATGACTATGTATATTAAAACTAATTAAATTTGCGTTTAAATTTTCTTTTGGAATTGCAGTGCATTTTATAAATATTTTACACATGTTTTATTTTCATATTTTATATTATGCATATCCATGATGGATAAGTTTTACGGTGACCCCCAACGACTAGTTTTTCAAAGTGTTTAGAACATTTTTTCGAATTGGTTGTAGTTTTGAGACCTAAAAGTACGATATTTTGAAACATATTTCTTGTTTAACTGTGCCGAGTGGTTTGGTTGATTTGGATTTAAACAATATGATCCAGAAATAGAAATAAATTTGGTAAAATGTTTATATCCTCTTTTCTACGCGTAAACTTGCACTGTAAAACATTTGTGGTAACGTTACTCCATAAAATTGGTGGCAGCTACGATTTACACTTCATCGAGTAATTTTTCCCTTACATAATGGTGTAATAAAAACATGCATTACTGGTGTAACATTGCAATGTTACACCGAATATCGGTTAAAGTACTCCACCAAATTGGAGGCAGCAAGGCTGCCACCAGTTATATGGAGTAATGTTACACAAATGTTTTATAATGTGTTTATGCGCATATGGAAGCATATTTCTTCATCGAGTATTAAAGATTTGATTTTTAAATGAGTGAGTTGCGTTCCGTAATTAATATATTATAAATAAAAATTTAAAATTCTGTGATTCAGGTACATCAAGAGAGACCTCGGAATAAATTCCCAAAATAAATGAGTCCATACGTGCCGTTGCCCCACCAGTGGCCAAGAGGTTCTGATCTCAAACTGGTAGACGGTAGGTGCTGGGTTCGAACCCAATCGCGACCGTCGGCCTAACCGTTCGGAGTATTCCGTGGTTTTCTTCGAACCTTGCGTAAATACGGGTTAGGTTCCCTTAGAAAGACCCCCCACGGAGGGCTCCCACCCCTTAGGGCCTATATCCCATGGTGTAGATAATTGGCCGACATACATACAACAACATACGTGCCGTATTTTTCTCTAGTCATCACACACACACACACAAATATGGCGATCTGCTGTTTTATTAGAATATATACTTTTTTACCTACATACAGGGTGCATGGAAAATCCATTTAGCCTAAAAATATTGGCAAACAGAGAGAGTTAAGATATGCAAATGAGGTAACAGTGTAGTAAAGCGACGATGCTTAACCAGCGAGTAGTCGCGACTTTTTCCACAACGCCATTAGTCGCGCTCGGTCTTTTCGCCGCTGGTCCTCCGCATACCAAATATGTAAAATAGGAAATATTTTTGACCTAATATACGAAAATAACCATTTCAATGAAGATATAAATTTGCAGTTTTTTTAAATTGTGCACTTTATTCAGGTGATCTGGAGTAATTGGAAAAAGTATAAATGAACTGACATTAGTGATTTTTACGTAGACTTTTTCGCCAATTTCAATTTTGTTTCTAAAAATGTACCTGAAAGAAAAACAAGGGTGCCCTATAACTTCACTAAGGTGGTCGAGAAATCTTCAAAGTCAGCTGCATTATAGATATCCGTTCTATTTGTAATGTGATACAAGTTAGGAGAAGAAAAGTTATACGGGCGGCGAAAAGACCGACACGCGACTACTGACGGGTTAATCTTATGCAAACCACAGACGCTGACCTAGGAGAGCCAATCCAAATGAAAAAAGCCCTTCCGGCCTGTACCGGGAGGAAGAGGTAGTTTTCATATTGTTTCTTTTATTTCATATTATTTGAACAACTCGTTTTTTTAATCACGATCGATTCGGGAATTTCAGTTCAAAATACTCATTTCGGCTGCCTTTTTTGAAATATATTCTGCCTTTATCAAAAAACGGACCAATGTATCACATTATATAGTTCCTAAATAAAAGGACCTGTAAATTGGAACCGCTTGATAGCAAAAAATTATTTAAAAATGAGTCAGAAAAAATGCAATTGGTTTTTGAATACTTCCTCAAATTTTCAATCACGATCACTTCGGGAAATTCTGTTCAAAATACCGTTTTTGGCAGCTTTCTTTTAAATATATTCTGCCTTTATCAAAAAGCTGACGGATGCGTCACATTATACAGTTCCTAAATAATAGGATCTGTCATTTAGATGCGTTTAAAATAAAAAATGAATCAGAATATAAGCAGTTTGGATTTAAGGTCTTTTCTCCATCTGCTATCTTTTTTATTTTTTTTTATTTTTCCTAAACGAATTGGTCCTATGAAAAACTTGGCAGTATAAAAGTTGTATATATTATTAAGAAAATGTAAAATTAATTTAATTAGATCTGACAATTTAAGAACTAGCGAAGTTATGGGTTTTTGTCTTTTTTTCACTCCTTCTTTTTGTTTTCGTTTTACATTTTTTTTATCCGTAAAAAATAGTCCTATCAAAAACTTGTAAATACAAAAGTTTTTGATAATATTAAGAACATTTATTCAAAATTTAGTTGGATTTTATATCTTGAGAATTGACGAAGTTATGAATTTTTTTCCCCAAAAACCCTGTTTTTTTTCGTCTCTTAAGCCCATTTCTAAATTTATAAAAGATCTGTCATACATAAACATTTTCCCATTTTTAGGAAGTAATATAAACTTTAAATCGATTCGATATCTATTTTAATTAAGAAGTTATAACTTTTTCCGGTTTTCACAAAAAACCTCCCTATTTCCAAAGATATCTGAGTAACTTTATGGAAGCTATCGTGTCCATAAAAAAGTGACATAGACCGACCTTACTGATAAACCTTTTTACTGATGGTAGTTTAGAGGTCATGATCGGCAAATATCTGCAATTTTTTTTCAAAAATTTCAACATGAGAGTGACAGCAATAGGTAGTATTTCATATGAAATCTACCTAAAATGTTATAATCCAGCAATTTTTAAAGATATAGACAAAACAAAAAGATGCTTTGGAATCTTTGTATCAAGGTCAAACACACAGGAGAAAAATATTTTTCAATTTCTAATTTTAGATACTTAATTTTAAATTTTAAATTTTTTTAAATGGCAGCCATTTTGAATCAAGATGGCAGATGCTGCCGGCCAACGAATTCGGTCGAGACATTTATATGTACTAGATACACACTAAATTAAGTCGAAATAGGTTCATTAATACCCGTTTTATCACGTGACAAATATCAGATCATTTAAAATGTCTGTCATACTAAAAATTCAAAGTGCTATATCTCAACCATTTTTTAAGACACAAACGAAACAAAAAAAGCTCTTAAGCCTTTGTATCAAGCTAAAACACATAACAGAAAAATCTTTTTTGAACTTCTAATTTTTGTGTACGAGGCGAGAAAAGCTCATCTGTTGTCGCGCCCAGTTGGCTTAAATGAGCCAAGTACCTGGGTTCGATTCCCGGCCTGGACAATTTTTCGCTCTGTTGGAAATATTTAATTCGTATGATAACTTTACCAATTAGATGATTGTGTTTAAAAATGCATTTTATCTACGTATCCATCGTTCTATGGTGTTTCTTTGCCTGCGGTCTATTCCGTTGAGCTGTCTAAATAACAGATCAGATATTAAGACCTACAAAGTTATCTGGTCAAGAAATGTTCACCGGTTGTCGTGTCCAATTACAGTAAAACCCCAATAATTCGGTTTAATTGAGACCAGACCCAATCCGGATTATCTGTAGAATTAAAAAAAAGGAAATAAAATAAAACATACTTACAGAAAATTACCTTTATGTTTAACTTATTGATTATTTACAGCCGCAAAAATGTTTACCTTGTAATAAAAAAGTTTGTAACTTTTTGCTGTGCAAGTTTTCTACCTTTTGCGAGTCGTGCGTTCACGCATCCGCTTGAGCATAAATAGTTCATTGGGTGTAGTGTAAATAAGAGTTTATATAAGAAAATTTAAGGTATTTTTCCGAAAAGATTTTAGATAAAAGTTATTTTTATTCAGAATACGTTGATGAAACAAGTTAATGTTATGGAAATTAGCCAAATCGCTTAAAAAAATTGACTAAACCGATCCGGATTATCCGGAGATCCCGATTAACGGGGTTCGAATTAGCGGGGTTCTGCTGTACCTTAAATCCACCTTGTATCTGGGTTCGATTCCCGGAAATTTTTCGCTCAGTTGGAAATATTAGTACGATCCAAGATATGATGCACACGAATACGATGATTTGTCTGTCCAAAAATCTTCAAAATTGATGCGCAACGATTTTGCTGTCCGCCCGTATTCACCTTTCGGAAATGTAGCAGTGATCAGATGCAAACTGCGACATTGTAGTGTTCTGAAACGTCTGTAAAATTTTATTTTCCAATGCATTTTAAATTTGAATTTAAAAGATGTTAGCATTTAAAAAGTTTTGCGCTCGCTTGATACAAACAGCATAATCTCACAGCATACACTTTTTGGTGGCAGACGATAAATTTAATCCGAATGTGCGAGAACTTTTATTTTAAAATATCTTTTTTTGTCTTTTTTGCGCGATGTTATCAAAATACAGTCGGCTGTAGTTAATTCGAACTCGTCGAGAACCAGGGCCCGACTTAGACAGTGGGGGGCCCTGGGGCAAACATTATTAGGGGGGGCCCCCTCCTAACTTAAAATTGTTCGTGAATTATACTCAAGTGACTAAAATTAAAGTTCAAACCTATTATATATATGAATAAATTTCGTACCAAATACTATTCACATACATATACATAATAGCAGAAGACATAATTTTAACTGTTAGCTTCTTTTTATAATTAACTAGTACTTTAAGGGAACGTGGGGCACTCAAACAGAGGAGATAGGAGAAAAAAGACTCCTTAAATCTGAAAAAAAAATTGTCATATTTCGCCATTTTTTTATCATTTGGCACTCTTTTAAGGAAAAACTTTTCTTTCCTTGGGGGGGGGGGGCTCAATCCGGGGGGCCCGGGGCAATTGCCCCGCATGCCCCTGCATTAGTCAGGCCCTGTCGAGAACACAAATGTTCGAATTATCCGAAGTTCGAATTATAGAAAGTAAGAAATAAAGACATGCTTAATAAGGTACTATTAAAAGAATTAATGTTTTGGTGGTTTTTAGGTGCGTTCGTAATTATATAATACGTAGCACCTATAGTGGTCGTTCAGTCCGTCCGTCTGTCCGTCCGTCTGTCCGTCTGTCTGTCCGCATATAACAACGCAAAAACTACCCAACCGAATCGTTTGAAATTTAAAATACATATTTATTACATAATTTTTTCGAGTCATTTCAAATTTTATGAAACTCGGATGCATAGATCAATTACAGGGGCAATCAAAAGTATTCCATTACATTACGGTAAATGGGGAAAAAAGTTTCAAATGCATTTTAATCGTTTGACATTTAAAATACTTAATTATTACATAATTCTTTCGAGTTATTTTCAAATTTTTTGATAATCGTGTGCATAGATCAATTACAGGGGCAATCAAAATTATTCAGTTACATTATGGTCAATGGGGAAAAAGTTTCAAATATATTCTATACGTTTGAAATTTAAAATACATATTTATTACATAATTTTGTCGAGTTATTTCAAATTTTATGAAAATCGGATGCATAGATCAATTACAGGGACAATCAAAAGTATTCCGCTACATTACGGTCAATGGGGAAAAATGCTTCAAATGCATTTTAATCGTTTTACACTCATGCGAACTTAATAAAATTTATATGCAACTATAAAGTACATATTATAATATACATCTTACATAATTTGTGGTGCAAAGAACATTTGTTATTGATTTACAAGGCCACACAAAAGTATTCCATTATATAATGGTATAGGGTGAACATTGTTTGATCACTATTTACAATTTTATGAGATTGATATATGAAAATAATATTTTTAAAACTTCGTTATCGTACGAACGCACCTAATTTGCTACGCTTCACGTGCAATTTCCAACTTGTTTTTTATTTCTTTTGTCTGTTATCATTAGAATATGACTTAATATTAAATTGGAATGTATAAATGCATAAACTAATTAAAAGATTAGAAACAAGCACAATGGAAGAAAAATTTGGAGCGCCACTTGTGGACAGACGGGGCATTAAGAAAGTGAATATGAAATGCATTATATTATATGTATACTCGTTCGGAACAATTTTCACAAAAATCAAAGAAAGAAAGTTATTCAAATGATCTGAAATCCGTTAAAAAGAAAGGTAAAATGAAAAATCTCGTTAGTTCGAATTAAACGAAGTCAAGAGAAAATGAGTTCGAATTAATGAAAAGTTTTAACGTTAATCTGCCATTGAAAATTTCGGGACTTCATGTTTAGTTCGAATTAAGCGAAGATTCGAATTATCCGATTTCAAATTAACGAGAGTCGACTGTATCTTTTTTTGTCTTTTTTGCGCGATGTTATCAAAATATATTGTCTAAAGTAAGTATTTATGCAATAAATTGTGCGTATTTTCTCATACTATTGGGAATTTTTTTTTCTAACGTTTACACAGAATGAAGTGCGTCGGTTTTTTACATTTTTTGTATCCAGGCAACGATTTAGCTTATTAACCAAATCTTGTCTTATCTCAACTAAATATCGTTTCGTGCTAATGAAATTACTAAAACTTTCCAATTGGAAATTTTGCTCAATTTCAATTTGTTTTCGATTTGAAAGGCAATTTTCCAAATTTCTGCTCTGGAACGGCTGCTTTCGTTTCTATTCGTTCGAGCATAACCATTTTATGATACCGTTAAATTCATTTGCATAGCTTTAGCTCTTTTCATTCGCAAAGATTTTCAGGCTAAAGGGACTTTTCTGATTGATCATGCATATGTGTTAATGTCATATATGAATTAAATTTTTTTTATTGAGATAGAAAGTATTTTAAAACTTGTAATCTTTAATTTCAATATTTATTAGTAATAAATCTATATCAGTATTCTATTAAAACTCTGTTTCGAAAGTAGTCATTTAAAAATATTTTACTAGCAAAAGCCATGCTTTGTTTGGATTCGCGAAGCATTATTTTATAAAGCATATATTTGAAAGTAACAATATTTTTTAATATTATTTTTGCATCTTTATTAAACAAAAACGTTATTTTATGTTTTGGAGCATTTTAATTCTACAAATGTAAGTTCAGCCAAATAACTATCAATTTCCTAGGAATCTTGTATTTATGATGTAAGACTGGCATTAAAAAATATTTTCGAAGCAAACTTTTACAAAATATTTTTAAATTTTCAACTAAAAATTCTTTTAAAGATTTTTTTACAATTTCTAGTAGCCACTGGTGTTTTTTAAAGTTGTTTGAAATATGCATGTTTCCAATCTTTGTAATTAACATCAAATAATCTTTGATAGCTATTTTAGAATAATATATTTGAAGAGACCTTGAAGAAAGTTACTTCTTCAAAATCCTATTTTCTGGAAAAACATTTGAAATCTGCTCTCGTCGATACTATGAATATTTTTAACTGTAAAACTTTTTATTCTAATTTCTTCGTTTTTATACATGTTAGTGCATGAGAATTTTCGATATTGTAGAATTTTTCGTAAGGAAAATTTCTATTGAATGCTTAATTTTGAAGGATTTTCACTCTCGACAACGTTACGTACGTTTTTAAGCCAACTGGTGCCTATATATCCTCAATATCTACAACTGCTTCATCTAATGTTAAACCTTGGGATTTATGAATTGTAACAGCAAAAACTAACTGCAGAAGAAACTCTTTCCTTGAGCAATTTATGCTTCCATTTTTCCAGAATTCAATTATTGTGGGAATTAGTACGCACCAATTCTTATAAGTTAAATTACTGTAGTATTCAAATTTATCCATGATTAGTCGCGATATCTGGTCTGGTGGCTTGTGTTTTTCTTTAATACAAAGTCTAAAGTCCCTTCTCGGTCCACAAATAAGAACGTAACATTACTTTCGATACAAATGATAAAGTAAGAAATGGTTGAAGTCCATTTGTCATTTCTGAATCGGGTAACTTTTCCTTTAGTACATTTATAAAGAGCTTGAATCGAGGCAACACGTTCACGCAATTCTTTTAATTTTTCATTTATATAACAAATTTAACAATTAATTTTATTTGTTTACAATTCTTTCATTGCAACTTTACAAAAAAAAAAAAAAAAAAAAAAAAAAATCCATAGTACAATTCTTTTAAATTTTTAAGTGTCATCTGTGCAAACGATTTTGCTGAATAATGAAAACATATTTTATTTATTAAATTAATCACGATTCTATCTATAATTACTTACTCAATGATTTATAATTTTTTTTTCTGAAAATATACGCGTTTCATTTTTTATTTATTTGCTAAATTGCGTCCGTATTCGAAATGCATGTAAAATAAATTAATTAAAATAATATTTTTTTAACGTTTTACTGTAAAAAAAAATTATATTCTGCAAATCTACAGATCATATTTTATTTTTGTGTTTAATTTGAAGTCAAAATATTGAATAGTTTTTTGTAAAGTATACGACAAATTGTAATTTGAGTGGCCTTCGCTTCGCTCATCCTAATAATTTGGGAATTACAGAATTTCACGGACTATTTATTTTATAGGGGTCATTTTCAAATTTCGCTTACGTATATGCTGACCTAGATAAAAAAGAAGAAAATTCAAACATAAACTTATATTTAAAGTTTGATTTGAGCTATGCATTAGCTAAAGAAGATTATACTGAACATTTATAACGTGGCAAATTAAAAAAATCAATAAAAGTTTTTGAGATATAAATCTTTAAAATTTTGATTCTAAGCAAAAATGTATTTCTTTGTTCAAGCTCCATGTTTTTAACTGTGTTTTTTTTTTTTTTTTTTTTTTTTTTTTTTTTAATTTGAGCTAACTTTTCAAAATAAAAAGCTTTAATTATTTTGAATATGAACTGTTAGTGTTCTATATTAATGAAAAAAAAAATTATTACAAAACACACTTTTTTAAAGAAATTATCAGAAATCTTTTGTCCCTCACTTTTTCTCAAGTCCATTACCTTGCGATTATTTTAGCGAAAATAGGTTTCGAATGTTGCCTAAAGTTAGCAGCAAATATTCGGCGATATAGTTAAAATATTCACGCAACTACTACTAGCGATTTTACTTACCCATCATACGTAGTATAGGGTAAGTCTTGCAATCGTTTTGAAAATCGAAAATTTTTTTTGACGGATTTACACGTTTTAGATAGTGGAGATTCCGAAAAACATATTTTTAGAAAAAAAAATTTGCCGTCCGTCTGTCTGTCTGTCTGTCTGTCAGTCTGTCTGTCTGTAAACGCTCTATCTTCCGAACAAATTGAGATAGAGACTTGAAATTTTGTATGAGTTAGTATGTAAAAAATGGAACGAAGCCTATTTAATATCAGCAACCTCGATTATCCGGAACTATTTTTTTCGGACTCTCGAAAAATTCGTTCTGATGAAAGGTATATAAAAATTTTCGAAATTTTTTGTTCTAAGGAATGGACGTAAAAGGCAATAAAATAACACACATTTTGCATATAAAACAAAGTCGATCGGATTATTAGTTGCCGAGATATTTGTAATCCTGTTTTCCACATTCTTCGATTTTTCATGACCCTGTATTTCATTCAAATTTCAATTCAGAGGTATATTTTATATGGAAATGAGACGCTTAATCCAACGCAGTTAACTGTTAGTTAATAGAATTAATATTTTTGGAGTTATAAGGATGTTTCTTTTACGCAGTTCGGTACTACTTGAGTAGTTTGGCGTTTCATATAATTTGTCGAAATGGGTACATCAGCAGTTCTTTAATATAGCATTACTATGTATAGTAACAATATTTAAATTTTGTTTATGAATTGCAATGCATTGTACAAATAGTTTTCATATGTTTTATTTTCATATACATATCCATGATGGGTAAGTATTACGGTGGGCCCCAACGACTAGTTTTACTCTTCAATTGTGAAGCAATGTACCCTCATAGCATGCATGTTCACAGTGACGTCACAATGACGTCACTGTGAGTCACGTTGGTCACATCACATCTGTGACGAAAATGCCACCACTCAGTGACGTGACAATGTGACTAAAATGTGACTTTCTAAAAAAATTTTCACAGTTCGTCACAATGTTAATGACAAAGTAGTCACAATTGACACACTTTTCACAAATTGGTCACATTGTGACGTCGCAAAGTGGTCACAATGTGACGTCACAAAAAAGCTCTAAAACGGCCATAACGACTTCACATTTTAGTCACTGTGACTTCACATCGACGTCACGTGACGTCACATCGACAATCGATGGTCACAAAGTCACAATGTGTCTTCACAACGACGTTGCAGTGACGTCACCATGTCTTACGGGTAATGGCAAGTGGCAAGAATAAGCTTTTATCAAGGTTGGTATTTTTTTCACTGTCAAGTCTGTTACCGTAAATTTTAATAATAAAATAATTACTTTTGCACTTTTGTAATTAAATATAGTTTACTAAATAGTTTCAGAAGTTATGTGTATTATTATATAAGTTAGAAATTACGCAAGCTAGTTCATTTCTAATAGTTTTATTTGAAATGTCGAGTCCGTTACTATGAAATGTAAGCGATGAAGTGTAAGCTGCTAAGTAAGTTTAGTAAATAGTTTTAGAAGGTATGTGAATTATTATCTAAGTTAGAAAATATGCAAGCTAGTTCATTTTAATAGTTTTTTTAGTTTTATTTGAAATGTCAATTCCGTTATTTGTGAAGTCCGTTACTATGAAATCTAAGCGAATGGTGAAAATGGCCCATATAACTTCAACTGTATACTAATTTGAAAAAACAAAATGATATCGCACAGTAAAAAAAAAAAAAAAATAATAATAATAATTAAACTACAGTCGGGAAATTTGAATGTCTGTTAACGATTCAGTAGATATATCCCTGCTTGAGAAAAGACATTCTTGCATGAACTCTTAGGTAAAGTTGTACATAATGATAAAAACAGAGTCCATGACTCTTATTACGATAATTTGAAACGACCCACAACCTCTGAAGACATTAATATGACATCCAATGTTTGGGTCAACTAAATTGTATTAGCAATTTATTGTTATAATAAGGTAGATTGTAATAAATTTTTGGAAGCTTCCATATCACTAACAAAGTACACTGTAAAAAATAATGGACGATTTAACGGAAGTATTACTGTTAATCTAGACGCCAGCACTATTTACTGTTTTTTAACAGAAAAACTTCCGTAAATTCCGGGAAAAACTCGAAAAAAAAGGAATATTTTTCGGAATTTTTCAGTTAAAAAAGAATAAATAGTACAGGCGTCTAGATTACCAGTAATACTTCCGTTAAATCGTCCGTTTTTTTACAGTGTAACTACTTTTGGTGTTGCTCGCACCGAGCATTGAGACTTTCTACACGAAGTCTGCTCACTAAGGTTTCTCTCTCTGCCTTTGTTTTTCTAAAATTTTATTTTGAAACACATGTTTGCAATTTTATCCATTCTTCAAAAAGGTCCTAGTAGGCAAAAATTTAGATCAAGTATTTAAAATAAAATCAAAGCATTTTTAACCCACTTTCACGCGAAAATGACGTATGAAGCTTTGTATTATTCGTTTTTTAACCCCCCTCTCTTTTTTTTTTGTCAGAAATATTTTTCCCCTTTAAAATGTTTTCACTTGTTATTAATACCACAACCGCCATCAAAAACTCGATAATGTCAAATAATAAAACATTAAATGTTTTCCTTTTTTTTAATTTGACAGTGCATTTTTTAAAATAAAATAACAGCGGTGGAATTTTATTTATTTTTTATAAATTATTGTGGATTAAATATTAAACTTCAAATGATTTAGTAAGCTCAAATTAAACTTAACAATAAAAATGTTTAAAGTCCCTTTTCACGCCCTGTTTCTTTATTGATTTAATTTCACTTGAAATTTACAATGAAAAAAATAATAAACAGAAATAACATTAATCATGTCACTTTTCTTTTGTGACGCTTTAGTTATTTATGTATTTGCTTATCAAAAATATTGAATTTGCAAAATGATCTGGTTGATTTAATTATATCCTGAAAAAATATTCATTAAGGCCTGTATTTTAGCTATGTCACTTTTCATTAATGTTTTGGACATAAACAATAATTCTCTGTTAAATATTTAAATTAAGAACTTATTACTCGACTCCTTTATAAACTTGATTTTACTGTGACAGAAAATTTATGTTTAAAAGACGACTTTTTGAACGAGTAAAACATAATACAGTGCTTAGAAATACATAATATTTTTTATGGGTATAAATAATGTTTGATGCAAACGGTGTATTTTTCTCTTTTTCAATTAATCTAAATATTAATTTAAAATCTAATTTAACATCTGTTAAATGGTTCAATGGTCACAAACAACATCCTGGAAATATTTCCCTTCATTTAGTAACATATAAAAACGTAAAAGAAGATATTATTTGCATTGCGACGCTTGCATTTAAAGAGCTCTACATGTAATATGATTTATTATTTACCCATCATACGTAGTATAGTGTAAGTCTTGCAAGCGTTATGAAAATTGGAAACAAAATTGATGGAGGATTTACGCGTTTCAGAAACTGGAAATTCCGAAAAATATCTGTTTCGAAAAAAAAAAAAATCCATCCGTCAATCTGTGTTTCTGTATTTCTCTAAACGCTCTATGTCCCGAACAAATTGAGATAGAAACTTCAATTTTGGTGTGTACTTAATATACAATAACGGGGCAAAGACTACTGAATATCAGTAACCCCGATAATCCTGAACTATTTTTTCGTACTCTCGAAATATTTCATTCAGATAAAAGTTACATAAAAATTTTCGAATTTAAGGAGTGTGAACGTAAAAGACAACTAAAAAAAGGTGCATAAAAAGTGAAGTTGATCGGTTAACGAGTTGCTGATACAGTGGACTCTCGTTAATTCGAAGTCGGATAATTCGAATTTTCGCTTAATTCGAACTAAATATGAAGTCCCAAAATTTTCAATGGCAGAATAACGTTAAAAATTTTCATTAATTCGAACTCATTTTCTCTTGACTTCATTTAATTCGAACTAACAAGAATTTCGATTTTTCATTTTTCTTTGCTTTCTTACGGATTTCAGATCATTTGAATAACTTTCTCCGAACGAGTATATATATAATCCAATGCATTTGATATCCACTTTCTGAGTGCCCATCAGTGACCCTTTAAATTTTTCTTTTATTGGGCTTGTTTCTAATCTTTTAATTAGTTTATGTATTTATAATTTATACATTCTAATTTAATATTAAGTCATATTCTAATGATAACAGACGAAATAAATTTAAAAAACACTATAACATTAATTCCTTTGTAAGTACCATGTTAAGCATGTTTTCATTTCATATTTTCCATATTTCGAACTTCGGATAATTCGAACATTTCTTGTGGCCCCGACGAGTTCGAATTAACGAGAGCCCGATTGTATATTTGTAATCCTATCTTTCCAGATTCTTTGATTTTTCGTGAATCTGTATTTCATACAAATTTCAATTCAAGGATATATTGGATATGAAACGCTTTATCCGACAAATTAAAATTTTAGTTAATAATACGATAATAATAAAATATGGAATTATAAGGATGTTTATTTTACGAAATTGAACACTACTAGATTTCCCTGTCGACAAACAAACTATCGGCAAACTATAAGATCAAATGACAGTAATAGCCTATCGTGAATGTGGTATTCACTTGAAATTAAACACGTTACACGTGTTTGTTGTATCATCAAGCAATTTTTTTATTTGAAGTATAATTCTTATTTCTATTAATCCTTTACAAATTTATAGTTTTTCGTTTTTTAAAATAAAAAATAGGCCAATTTGTTTAATTTACGAGTAGTCTGGAAATTTATATAATTTGCCAAAATGCGTTAATGGGATGATCAAGTAGTGGCCGCAAATTCCGTAATTTAGCTTTACTACAGATTAAAAATATTTAAGTTCACGTTTACATTTTATTTTGAAATCGCAATATATTTTATAAATTGTTTACACATGTTTTATTTTCATATTTTATAGTATACATATTGATGATGAATAAGAATAATGGTGGCCCCCAGTGATTAGTTTCCTTTTAGATCGGAATTAAAGAATTTTAATGGACCATGTTCTGACAAAATAATATGCCATATAATTAATAGCATAAAAAGAAGAAAAATAAGGCTGTTTTTTTTTCTATGGAGACGAAAAATGTATAAATTGTGAGTATATTTCAGTAAAAAGCTTTCAAAATAATTGAAAACTATTGTTTCAGTGAAATACAACATAAGCGAACTTTTTTTTAATATTAAGCCGAATGGAATAAACTTTCGAATGCTTAAAATGAAATGTAGTTGTATTAAATATTCTGTCTTTTAGTAAAAGCAATCATAAAATAAATTAATCTCTTTATATAATTTATAAATTTAACTGCACCTAATTAGAACGAACATTACAGATTCGAAGGAAGTCCAAACATTTTGAGAGATTCATTTTTCAAATTTAGTAAATGATTTTTGTATAAGTTTCAGCGCTGAATCCGAAAACGGACTTTTATTTTAACGAACGTGGCAGGAATTTTTCACAAATCGTAAGTTAAAAAGTCCAAAAATAGCAAACATCATCTGATACTACAAAATAGATCTGATGGTAGTCCTATTTTTTATAAACTTTTGCTAATAACATTTTTATATATATTTTTTTAATCACTGTATTCGAAAATAACCTTCATTTTAAACTATCATGTTAATATCGTTCACATTCGATAAATTTCAAAGTTAACAGTAAAGTTGATATTATAAAACAGATATGGACGATTCTCCCCAAATAGGCCAAAATAAAAGTTATGAGGGAGTGGTGAATTTTAACAAAATGCCCATTTACTTTTTTGCCATTGTCTTGATTAGTCTTAGTAGGTCTTAACTATACCTAAATACTTATAAATCAGTAATAATTATTTTTTTAACTATTTGCCTGCATTCAATAGAGTCTGATAAGGGTGGCTTAGCACCTTATCACTTCCTCATCAGCCTCTACTGAATGCAGGTAAATATTAAACGATTTTAATTATTACTGATTTATAAGTATTTAGGTATAGTTAAGACCTACTAAGACTAATCTTAATTCAGATAAAGGTAAAAAAGTAAATGGATATTTTGTTAAAATTCATCACTCCCTCACAGTCACTCTTTCATAACTGTTATTTTGGCCTATTTGGAGAGAATCATCTATATGACGATTAGAGAATCACATTAGATATACAGTCGACTCTCGTTAATTCGAAATCGGATAATTCGAATCTTCGTTTAATTCGAACTAAATATGAAGTCCCGAAATTTTCAATGGCTGATTAACGTTAAAATTTTCATTAATTCGAATTCATTTTCTCTTAATTTCGTTTAATTCGGACTAACGAGAATTCCGATTTTTCAGTTTTCTCTTCTTTCTAACGGATTTCAGATCATTTGAATAACCTTCTTTTTTTGACTTTTGAGAAAGTTGTTCCAAACAAGTATACATATAATCCAATGCATTTGATATCCACTTTCTTAATGCCCCGTCTGTGAATCAGTGACGCTTTAAATTTTTCTTTCATTATGCTTGTTTCAAACCCTTTAACTAGTTGATGTACTTATGCATTCTAATTTAATATTAAGTCATTTTCAAAAGATAACAAACGAAATAAATTTAAAAAAACACTATAACATTAATTTTTTTTTTGTAATAGTACCATATTAAGCATGTTTTCATTTGATGCTTTCCATAATTCGAACTTCGAATAATTCGAACATTTCTTGTGGTCACGACGAGTTCGAATTAACGAGTGTCGACTGTAAATAGATTTTACAAGAAAGTAGAGATAATTCCACTAAATGATAATGATGATTGTAGACTTCCGCTAAATGCTCTACTAATTAGCTTGAGCATGGGTATTTAAAAATAATAGTCATGCTACATACGGGATAAAAAAAATATCTATATGGAAAATATTAAAAATTATCTGTGCGCATGTTTTCCTGTAAAAGAAAATGATGTAGTAGGATAATAATAGCCATTTTAAACTAATAAAAAGATGCACCATGCATAGATTATGAAACATTTTCAACCTATTTGTAACACTCTAGAAAAGCTTTACCTTGTAATAATATAAAAGATCATGCCTAAGAAAACAACCTGGAAAATCAATAAGGCATAATTAAATTTATATAAAAAGTACAAACAAATGTTCTAAAAATACTTTCAGAAGCTTACTTATAATATAAATTCAGATTACATGTAATGTAAATAGTTTAATATAATATTAAAGAAAAGAGTTATACAGAGTAGCAATATTTGATATAATGTAGGCTTTATATCTCTTTGGACTTTATTCTCATTTATACAATGTAGGTATGTACTTTTATGTCCAACCCTAAGTTGTATAATTTTTTACAAAGTCATTATTCAATAACAAAGATGCTTTTAAAAATACAAAGAATAATTATTATATTTATTATTAAGAATCCTCTGAGCGCAAATAATACTATCACTCTCATTTTAATTATTATTTCATTATTAAATGCTATTTTCACAAGAGGAAAAACATCAGTTCTAATGTCTAAAATTAAACTATTCATCCGGACTAATTGCACTTTAAATAACCGATTAACCGTTTTTACTGATATCCAGTCTTAACTTCATTTATTTAAAAAGAAATAAAAACGTACAAATAAATGTTCCTAATGCTTTATTGATTGCACAAAAACTTCTTTTTTGAGCAACTTTAAAACAAAATGCCTCCATTAGTACTGTAATTTCCCACGTATACATCGCAGCTCAGATAAGTCAATTTCCTACCAGAATTTGTTTAAAATAGAATGTGACTTTCTATTGCTTCGCATTTGTTTGATTTCATCTTTTAAATATAATTTCCGGTTGAAGAAGAATTAACTTAGCCGTTGCGTGTACGCGAGAAATTACAGTACTCATAATACAATTTCAACAAGAGTAAAATCTTGCCAGGTAATTCAGTTATTGCTAAAAGCATATAATCTCAAGTTGTTATTTAACTTCATACTCTTTAAAACATTTATAAATTAGCGTCTTTTTTTTTAAAGAAAATCCAATTTTAATATTTTTAATTGTGCACGAGGAACAAATGCCAACCTAGTGAAAATCTTTACATGCAAGGATTCGAACTCGGACCATCAGCATAGCTCATAGGCGTCGTACCGTCAAAGCCACATGAAACGATAAACAGCCCGGAATTTTGACTATAACATGTAGGTAAGGTTACATATGCAGCACAAGATGGAATTTTTCCTGCGACCCTTCGTCATGGGACAAACACGAGACTCAAATAAATCCAGCATCGATTGAATTTATTAATACTTGATTTTTTTTTTCCAGAGAGAAAACTCAAATTAATTTTGAATGAAAATGAAATTTCATTTTTTTATTATTATTATTGCTTAAGAGGTGCAAATACAAACCTAGTGAAAAATTTAAAGTGCTGCATTTGAACTTTTGCCAACATGTAACACTGAAAAGTTCCAACCAGTGTATCGTTCCATGTGGTCTAGTCGGTAGAACGTCAGCGTGCAATGCTGATGGCCCGAGTTCAAATCCTTGCATGACATCTGCTTCACTAAATTGGTATTTGCACCTCTTAAGCAACAAAAAAATATTGAACGTAGCATTATAATATTAATTATACATAATATAATGACGTAATGTAAATAATATTACAGGTGCAATCAATCCATAAAATTTTAAATTATCTTCTTAAAATACTGTGTTGTGGATTAGTTATTAATCATTTTTTGTATTTTTATTATTGAGAGTAATAAAATTATTAAACAAATCTAATTGTCCCGATATGTGATCAAAAGCATCGAATGCTTGATACTGCAATTTTCATCGATATGTTACTTTTGTATTCTTTATCGATGTGTTAATAGTTGGGGAATTATCAAAACGTGGGAACATTAAACGTTAACTATTAGTGATTTTTTTAATTTTCAAATTTACGACCAATTTTTTTACAATACAGTATATAAGTCTAAAAACTTTTATACGAACATTAAAAGACACCAATTAATCTGGAAAATTAATTATTAAAGCATTTAATTAATCAATCTACACGTGAAAGTTTAGCGTGCTTCTAAGTAAAATTATATTATTACAGGTACTAAATACGTTTTATTTACATAAAACACATAATTATTTATGATAAAAAATTGAAAAAAATATCTTATTATACCTTTCAGGACATCAGATCATCTTTAAAAATAAATTTAAGGAAAAAAGTCGGCGTTTAGATCATTACGCCATTTGCACATGCGAATTTCTTATTTGAGAAAAGTGATTTATTGTAAACAAAATTAGGAAAATACATATAGACACTTTCAAATTAAACAAAAATGATTTTAAAGATAAATAAAAGAGATTAAAGTACTTTCTTAACGTGTTTTGCGTGAAAATAACAGCTTTCTTTCGATCGTTACTTTTGGACATAATCGAATACAGAAAAAGTCTTTCTAGAAAAGTCCTTGTAACTTCAAAAAGCAATAAATTGGTAGCGTCATTTGTTAACACAGTTATAAAACAGTCATCCATTTCCTTTATGCATTTGCTGTTTATCATTAGAATCTCCTGGAAACAAGTTAAAACTTTTTTTTGTAGATATATTGGAACAGTTAACGTTATGAATGTCCAAAATTAACCACTTTAGTAAAAAAAAATAAAAATTTTAAGATATTTATGTAAAACTTTTTACATAAATTATATCAATTTTTGTCTCTGAACATGATTAAGAATTCAGTGAAAATAAAAATTAGTCAATAATGATTAAATTTATTTATTCAAAAGCTTAAATTTATGATGTGTGTACAGTGCCCACCTTTTAAGAACGTCCCAGTTCAGAAGAGTGTATTATTTTTGTTAAAAAATTGTATTTAAGGAGTAATCAATTTCTTAAGTGTGTCTTTTTAAATTAGATTTATGTAACAAAAATTTTGATTCTTATAATGTTTTTTGAAATTTATAAATAAACAATTTTTCAAAATATGCTTAATTTTTAAGTGTAAAATGTGTAACAATATTTGAAAATAATTTATCGTAGCCTTTTCTAATAATTTGAATACTAACGTATGGTTGAAAAAATTTAAAATATGCAAGCAAGATAAAGAAGCTATAAAGAAACGGCAGAAAACTTACGACACTTTATGACACTTTATGAAATGTATGACACTTTATCGTACTGTAAAATATATTTCGTTGACAGCAATCTCTAAGCAATTGCACTTTCAAATACGTGACGTGAAAACTTACGAGAAGTTGTTGTGAATTTATGTCTAAGAAATCCTAAAGCATGTAGATTAAATCGTGCTAAAGTTAATGCTCGATTTATCATTTCTAAAATACCACTTTTATCATTCCTATGAACAGAAATATATGCAGGAATAGTCTGAGATTATTTAATTTTTAACGTATTTAACATATAAGTAATAAGAATATAATGAAGTGCTTATAAGTATAAATTGACTGACACTCTGCACGATTGCATTTGATAATCATTTTAACCGAAATGATACATACATATATATACATATATATATATATATATATATATATATATATATATATATATATATATATATATATATATATATATATATATATATATATATATATATATATATATATATATATATATATATATATATGGGTGATTCTCAAAATAGGGGACAATTTATGTCTTTTGGCATACAAAAAAAATTGAGAGGTTTTCTGTCATATTTTTATGTTTAGATATGTTTGTCTTAATATTATTCCTTATTTGCACTCAAGAATTACTCATTTTTTAGTTAAAAAAACATTAAAATAACAGAATAAATGTTCAAAATGTCATTAGCATGGATGTCCACAGCAGCTGTGCCTTGTATATACTAGCGTTTTTAAGAATTAATATCATGTTTATAAAATAAAACAAATGTTATTCTTTCTTTAAATTAATCAAGGAAAGGATTTATCCAATAAATTTCTTTTTAAAAATAAGATTATAATATATAAAAAAAGAATTAAAGTTTGTCCTCAATATTTTATTTTCAAAACAAGGTCATATTATAACAGCTAGTTAATCAAAATTTCATTTTCGCACATGACAATAGTTTGAAAATATAAAGTTTCTCCATGGCAACAAGTAGCCATTTTATCCCAGCCTGAAAATGGAATCATGTATTGTATTTTAAGAATAGAAGTTGAATATTAGGGGCGTACATCAATTGTATGTCATTAGAATGAATAATAATTTTCATGTTTATTTTATAATTAAAATTTTTATTTTACTTATTTGCATAGGACTTTTGTGTTTTAAAAAGCCCCAGAAAGGCCTATTGCATTGTGATTATATTATGGCTTATAATCTTATTTAAATTAAAATTTGTCATTAGCATGGACAAATATCAGTGTCATTAGCATGGTTTTTCTGTCCATGCTAAAGACTCCTATGTGCGTAAATGTAACCATTGCTTATACTGTATATTTTATAAAGTTTAATTTTGCATATAAATTTAGGTATTACATTTATTATCCCTAAAATATGCATTAAATCTGTCAGAAAATCACTAAGACAGCTTCTTACATTGTTAGTGTCAGAATGTTGCTCATGTAAACAAAGTTTGCTCTTTGGTAATGTTTTTATTCTCCTTATATGTATATGGAGATTCTTCTTTAAAAAGTTCTTTTGAACACATAAGTAAATAAACTCGGAGGTAAATTAAATTCTGACACCGTTTTTAAACTTTTAAATGACTTATATTAAACGTTAATATTTACAAAAAAGATATTTACATAAGACTATTTACAAAGCAAACAATCATAACTCTAATTAATCAATTACATCTTATACGGGAACTCGTCTTCATCTTACGTTCTTTTTACACCAACTTAAAACTAAAAACATTCCATTCTCCTTTCTTCCGTTCAGTTCTTTTTTCTACCGCTTAAATCGTCTGGCTTCTTAGGAATTAATAGTTTCTTCAAAATCGTCTGCCTCACTGAGAGCCTGTTCATCAGAGTTGCGATGCGTAGAAAATAATATGCAGATCTAATAGTGGAGGAGATTTCCCATATTTCGGCCATACTGATGAGACATTCGGCCTCGAATGTATTCTTGTTGGCTGGAAACAGCAGCTGGATCATCTGAAAAGATAAAGAAAAAAAAAACCACAGCAGCATCCAAAGTCTAAATTGAAAAAAAGAAGTCATCATGATGAACATTTAAATAATCTCGTTCAAAATAAATTCGTATTCTTTTCTTTTCACGTCCTTTCGTCTTCTTTTTTCTTACGTCTTTTCGTCTTTTTCTTTCTTACGTCTTCCGTCTTCTTTTATCTTACGTCTTTTCGTCTTCTTTCATACGTCTTTTCATCTTCTTTTACCTTACGTCTTTTCGTCTTTTCGAGAATAAAGTTAAAATTCTATTAGTTGTCAGTCCAGAGGTTTGTCATAGTTGGTATAGTGTCACAATCGGTGAAATTCTTTTTTTTTTAAGCTTCGTCCGTCCACGGCTTCATGTACTCTGCACATGTACTGGTGACCATGGGTCCTTCGTTGAATCCAAGTTTCTTTACATCGTAGGTGTCATTATTTTTTACTTTTATGACTTTGTACGGACCTAAATATTTTGGTTTTAACTTCAAACCTGGACCTTGTTGTGTGCGTTTTATAGCAACCACATCATTAATCTTAAATTTGTTAGCTTTCTTTCGTCTGAGGTTGTAAGTTTTACGGTTCTCTTCTTGGACTTTTAAAATCTGTTTTTTAGCATTTTTTCTCATATCTTCGCGATTATTTGTAAAATCAGATTGTATTTCAGCATTCAGAAGACTAGTAATTTCAATGTTATTTTTTAGTTTCATTTTAGTACCAAACATCAATTCAAAAGGAGTTGTGCTTGTACTTCTCTGAAAAGTCGAATTTATCACCTGTTGGACGTTGCTTACATGTGTATACCATTTTTTAGGATTATCGACAGACAATTTAGACAGAACAGATATTATGACAGAATTTAGATGCTCAACTTGGCCGTTAGACCTGGGTAATCCAGTGGTAATCGGGATATGTTTATTATTTTCATTGATGCAATAATCTTCAAAAGCTTTAGAGGTAAATGCAGGATCTTTATCTGATATAATTCGAACTGGATTTCCAAAGATAGATTTTTGGATTTCTAATTTAGAAATTACTTCGGCAGCATCGGTAGATTTTGTGGGATACAACCAAACAAATTTTGTGAATGCGTCAATGACCGAAAGGATATGTTTGTAATTTTTATTAGTGCTTTCTACTGGACCTAAGTGATCAACATGGTACGTATGTAATGGAGTTTCTTCTTTTTCTATTGGGTGAAGTAAGCCTTCTTGTTTACCACATTTTCTATTAACTAAAATACAGGGAACACAATTTGCTATACATTTCTCAATTTTTTGTTTAACTTTAGGGATGTAAAAATCATTTTCTAAACTTTTCTCTGTTCTTGCAACTGCGTAATGACCTTTTTCGTGAGCGGCCTTGATTATATTCATTTGCATGTCTTCCGGTACAACTAATAAATCATTACCATTAACACATTTATAAAGAACATCATTTTTAACTAGATAATCATCATAAGATTTCACCTTTAGGATTTCTTTTATTGTTTTAATATGGTCATCGGTTTCTTGAGCTTGGATAATTTTTAAAGTTAAGCTATCTTGGATTACCATGCAAATAGGATACCTACTTAATGCATCGACATGTCTCATACTGCTACCCTGTCTATGTTCAATAACATAATCAAAATCGGATAACATTATTGCCCATCTAGCTATTTTTGTACTCATTTCTTTTTTATCCATAGTCATTTTAAATGCATTACAATCGGTTACAATTTTAAATGGGATACCTAGCACATATACTCTAAACTTTTTCAGGGCTTCAATTACAGCTAAAACTTCTAATTCGTAACTAGTGTACTTCCGTTCAGCTTCGGTGGTTTTTTTACTTGCGAAATAAACTGGATGAAATTGATTATCTACTGGAGATTGTTGCATTAAAACAGCTCCATAGCCATCAATACTGGCATCACAATGGATTTCGGTCGCACTTTTGGGATTGTAAATTAAAAGTACTGGTTCTGACGACAAAATACGTTTGAGTTCATTAAAAGCTCTTTGTTCTTCTATATCGAATTTAAATTTTGAATCTTTTCTTAGCAGGTCACTTAACGGTTTAGCTATAACCGAATAATTTCTGATAAATTTTCGAAAGTATCCTGTCAATCCTAAATAACTTTGAACATCTTTGGTACACTTTGGTTCGGGAAAATTTATTACTGCTTTAGTCTTCAGTGGAGAGGGATACAATTTACCATTTATGATTCTATACCCCAAGAAATCAATTTCACGCTTCAAAAAATTGCATTTTTTAAGATTTAATTCTAATTCATATTCCGATGCAGTTTCGAGTACAAGTTTTAATTTTTCTAGACCTTCAGCTTCGTTTTTAGCAGGTATTATTAAATCATCCATATAAATGACAACAATGTGATCTTTTAATAGGTTTCGAAATACATTATAAATATACTTTTGAAAAACACTAGGGCTATTGGTCAACCCGAATGGACATTTCAAAAATTCGTATTGTCCTTCATGAGTAACAAACGAGGTGTATTTCCGCGAGTCTTCTTCAACATCTACATGAAAGAAACCGTGTTTCAAATCTATGGTGGTAAATACTTCGGCAGAATGTAATTGGTCTATTACATCATCAATAACTGGCAAGGGGAAATGCTCGCGTACTGTCTTTTTGTTAAGACATCTGTAATCAACACAAAGTCTCATTGTGTTATTTTTTTTCTTGACTAACACAACCGGCGAAGAAAAATTAGAAGAACTTTCTCGAATTATTCCCTGAGCTAGCCACTCCTCAATTTGGTTTTCGACTATTTTTTTCTCGCATGGCGGTAATCTTCGAGGAGAAGAACAAACTGGGATTTCGTCAGTTAAATTAATTTTCATTTTAACATCTACTGTTTTAGTTTTAATTGGTACATAATTTTCAATTAAAGAGTATAACTCTGAACGTAATTTTTTGTCAGCAATGTGAGTTAAATCAATTTTAGGCTCATCCAAAACATTTACAATATTAACTAAAAAGTCATTAGACTGAACTTCAGCTTTAAACAGTTTCACTTTATTCTCAGAAATAGTTAATGTACCTTGATGAATAACATCAGTGCCAATAATTAAATCGAAATTAATGCAACTGTCCTTAACGACAAAAATAGTAACTTTAAATTTTGAACCATCCACTTCGATTTCTGAATTGAAACAACCTTCTGGTTTAATTGAGGCTTTTCCTAGACCGGTCAAAGATATACTCGTAGGTTTTAATTCTACAAAGTTCTTCAAATTATCATAAATACTTTTCTTTAACAAAGTCTTTTGGCTACCAGTATCTATTAAAGAGATTAAACGCAAAGAATAAAGCTTTATCTCTTTCAGAATTAAATCTTGGGATGTAATAATGTTTACTTGTGACTGAGCATTTTTAACACTTGTATCTTTAGATTTATTACATTGAAATGATTTATGACCATAAGCGTTACAAGCAAAACAAAGCGGCCCTTTATCTTTATTTACACAGTTAATACTCTTATGATTATTCCCGCCACAATTAAAACAACGCATATTTGGCTTTACAGGCTTAAATTTGTTCTTAACTTCAACTTCGGATTTAATTTTAGGCTTAGCTCCTTCATATTTATGAAATTTTGCATTTTCATACTCCGATCTTATTTTTTCATAAATCTTTAATTTTTGTTTAAATTCAGCAATATTGGGACAACCATACAAAAAAGATTTTTTATAAATGGGGTCATTAATTCCATTTATTACATACTGAATAAGGGCAGAATCTTCAATTTGCCTTTTGAGCATAATTGTTTCATATTTAAAAAATATTCATCTAACGATTCATGTGGTCTAATTTTTCTTTTGGACAGCAATTCGTGTAATTCAGCTGAATTGCACATTTGACCAATTTCAGATATGAGTAGGGCTTTTAATTTAGACCACGAATTAATATTTGTTTCACTTTCAAGAAATAATTTTGCTTTGCCTGTCATACGGCGTTTAGCCAAAATCAATTTGTGCAAATCACTAACGTTAAATAATAAAACAATATCTTCAAAATCGGCAATCCATTTATTAATATTTTGTACTTGAGTACCTTCAAACATTGTAATCATACTTTCAATATCATTAATAGAAATGCTTGGTTTAATAACATAATCAGGAATCAGAATTTTCTGATTTTCATTACTTTCACAATTAGAATTACCAGAATCATTTTTCATATTATTCTGAAAAACAGTTGAAATATTTTTAGTTTTATCTTGTAAATCATCATTAAATTCATCGACACTTTCGTCATCACTAAGAGTACCTACATCGGCTATCATATTAATTTTTAAAATATTAAAATCACATAAACTAGAAATTATTCTGGCAGCAATTTCATCAAAAGTTCCCGAATTATTTATACACAAAACATTGCAAATGGTAATTAAGTCGTTAACAGAAAAATTATCTTTAATTTCTTTGAATTTAGTTTGATATTCATCGGAATCTACTTCAAACGTAAACCCAGTAAAATTCCGAATTCTACGTCGATTATTTCTGTCACCGATTTCTCCAAAAATTAATTTGTGCAATGTCTTAATACTAGCTGATTTTTCAGTTTTCAAAGAAAACTCTAATTCCTTTAAATCAACTAATTTTTCCATTATTGAAAAGAAAAATGAAATAATAAACTCACTTCATAATCAGATGCTCAGCTTCACACACTTTGATTTCACTTTCATCGCAAAATTTTACCTCTTCTGAAATAGCTTTGTAGGCTTGACATTCCATCACAGTTCTAAAAAATATCGGCTTCCAAGATATTAAAAAAAATATATTTCCATCTCTGTGGGCGTGCGTCTGTATCTCACTTACTGAGACCAAAATTTATGGAGATTCTTCTTTAAAAAGTTCTTTTGAACACATAAGTAAATAAACTCGGAGGTAAGTTAAATTCTGACACCGTTTTTAAACTTTTAAATGACTTATATTAAACGTTAATATTTACAAAAAAGATATTTACATAAGACTATTTACAAAGCAAACAATCATAACTCTAATTAATCAATTCCATCTTATACGGGAACTCGTCTTCATCTTACGTTCTTTTTACACCAACTTAAAACTAAAAACATTCCATTCTCCTTTCTTCCGTTCAGTTCTTTTTTCTACCGCTTAAATCGTCTGGCTTCTTAGGAATTAATAGTTTCTTCAAAATCGTCTGCCTCACTGAGAGCCTGTTCATCAGAGTTGCGATGCGTAGAAAATAATATGCAGATCTAATAGTGGAGGAGATTTCCCATATGTATATATGTAAAAAATGGAAACCATTTGCTGAAAAGGAAGGCTAATAAATATAGAAAAAATATTTAAACAGGAAAAAAATAAAAATTTCTTAATATATTTATTCCATGCAATTTGTTTTGTCATTAGTATGGCTCAAAAAATACTAATTATTTTTTTTTATTTAATTTTTAAATATTTAGCTCTGCTGACTACATGTAAAGTATACCTAATACTATATTAACAACACCTATTTTTTTCAGAAATTTTGCTAACAGTAATTTTTTTTTGAGATTTCACTTTTGAAATTGTCCCCTATTTTGAGAATCACCCATATATATATATATATATTTATATATATATATACATATATTCTAAAATGAACAAATTAGAAATTGCACGTTAAGCGAAGCAAATGAAATGCGTATGCACTATAACGGAGTTTTAAAATATTCAGATCCTGATGAAATAGTATACACACTGTTAAAAAAATCTGAAATTCACGGATATATTTTTCTGAATTTCATTGAGAAAGTCTCTTTTCACAACAAAAGGTCATTTTCCTTTAAAAAACATAAAACGCCACCATATTTCCTTAAAACAACGAAAAGGATGGAAATAGTTTAAAAAAACGGAGACACACCGTCACCTGTGGGGGTCTCCGTGACTGTGTGGTCAAGGCACAACGCCGCCAATCCCCTACGAGCACAGGATTGAGGGCTCAAATCCCACTGTCACCCTGAAAAATGAAAACATAAAAAGTCCCTTTTAAATTAAATTTTTCTGTTTTTCGTTCTCTTATTTCTAATAAAAAAACTTTTAATTAATTAGCCACCCCCCCCCCAAAAAAAATAGTAAATATATATATATATATATATAGTGTGCGACAATTTAATAAAAATGCTATAAAATTATTTTTGTAAAAAAATGAATAATTTGTCATTCATTTATTCATTCTATAAAAACCCAGTGATTTTCAGCAGTGTTTTTTTTTTATTTAAACTAGTTAAAAAATTTAAACTGACTTAAAAAAATATAAGTATTATGCATCGGTCTAAAATAAAAAAAGTCCTTCCTGTAGTTTTTTTTTTTTTTTTTTTTTTTTTTTTGAAGATTTTTTTGATTTGATAGATCTATCAAAATTCTCATATCAGTTAAAGTGTTACTGTTAGCAAAAATAATGAACAATAATAAAATGTTTTTACTATTTTTTTATAGTATGAATTTTTCAATAATTTCCGATTGTTTACAATTTTTCTCGTAGAATCCATTTGCCAACGAAATTACAATATTAATAATTTTATGATAGCTAAGTGCAGGTGATAATTCAGCAAATACTTATCCAATACCTTATTTATATTACATTAATTTTTCAATTGGTTTGAAATGCATATATTTAAAATACGCGATTTTCCCTAATTTCAATTAAATACTAAGAAGAAAAAAGTCCTTCCGGCAGCGTTGGGAGGAAGAGGTAGCTTTCATATACCTTATTTATTTATTTATTTTAATTTAAATTACATTATTGAAACATACGAAGCTCAAATTAGTGGAACCCGATTATATAAAATTGAAACTTGTTTTTGTCAATACTTAATATTAATGGGAATTTTTACAAATTATCATCTTTCATTCAAGCTGGTTTTATTTTAAGCCATTTATAGGGTGTCAAATTCCACAATATCATGAAGTGTATGCCATTTTAAAACAACATGATAGATAAAACAAATCAATGAGCTTGGTCGAAATCATAATTCATTTGCACATGCACATTCACATCGAAATCAATTAATATGTACGAGTGCTGTCATGGGCAAATTGATTTTTTTTTAAATGCCACTCACATTAGAAATTCAAACTGCTATATCTCAGGTGTTTTTTAAGGTAAATACAAAGCAAAAATTTCTCCGGATTTCATTATTAAGATCAAACACTTTAGAAAGAACCTTTTTTAACCGACTTCAAAGAGGAGGTTATGATTTCGACCTGTATGTATTTGTTGTTCGCGCATAACTTTTGCAAATATGAACCGATTATGAGAATTCTTTTTTTGTTTGAAAGCGTATGAGGCCCATGTGGTCCCATTCGAATTTCATAAAAATCTGATAATTAGAACTTTTTTAAAAATAAAAACTTTAAATTTCAAATTCATTTTGAAGCAATTGACCAATTAGAAGTGTTCATTTTGCATGCTTTTATATTACACTTACAGAGACATACTATCTTTCCACTGTTAAATGTTTGAAGTTTTTGCTGCATCGTCACTCCACCGCTTTTATGGAATATCTCTGTTTTGACCAATGAGAATACACCATAATACAATGAAGTAATCATTTTCTATAAAAGCGATGGATTGCCGATAAAGTAAAAGTTTTAAATTTTTAACAGTGTTCAAAGTGCAAAATCCTAACTGGAGGCGGGCCAGGATTCACATAAACTTTGCGCTGTTTGCGAAACGAGATTTATTAACAAGAAAATTTATTTAAAACATTGAAAAATTTGCTAAAATTCATGCTTCTGATTCGTTAATCTGGTTTTGCTGACAGCGCAAATTCTACCTGGATTCCGGACGAGTTCTCTTATTCAAGAAACCGGAAATATACCATCTAGGGGATATACTGTGGAAATCGGCTATCTCAGGGCGTGTTCAGAGCAATTTACAAAAGTAACCAATGTTACCGACCGATTGTACGGCAGTACGAAAGCAAATTGTGGCATCAATGAAAACTAGTCTGTTGAATTGTAGCTGACGTCACACTTCGCTTTGATTTTCATTTCGTACTTGTCTACAATCGATAAGTGGTCGGTAAGTAACCGGTAAATTGTGCTGAACACGCCCTCTGTAACACTTTGAAAAAAAACGCTAAAATGTTCTATTCTTTAAATATGCAACAATGCTAATGAAATTTAAAGATAGAAGCGACATCTACAGGACATTTTCTAAAAATGCAAGAATTATTGCTAGTCTAGATAATGTAACAAGAAAATGCCGCAGATGTCGCAGTGATCAACACTTTGGAATTCAGTAGCATCGTTGTACATTTAAAGGATACAAATTTTTAGCACTGCTTGCATTGTAAAAAATTGAACCCTTTTGCTGCATCGTCACTCCATCGCTTTTATAGGAAACGATTACTTCGCTCTATTATGGAGCATTCTCATTGGTCAAAACAAAAAATTCTATAAAAGCGATGGAGTAACGATGCAGCAAAAGGGTCAAATTTTTTACCGTGTCGATAGCAGATTTTCACTCCATGTATTCCAGACTCTCTCCTTCGAACAATGAAAATTTCTCAAAAATGAAGGCTTATGATTGGTCAATCTTGTTTTGCTTAGCAGCGAATAATCCTTCTGGATCCTAACCACTGTTGCAGAGATGCTAGTTTTTTTCCAAAGTACGAAATCTTAGCTGGAACAATTCTGATATCCACCAAAGTGAAAGATCCACATCGATCCAGACATAAGAATTCGATATCGAAAAGCTGAAAATTCATCTCTAAACAGCCTTACACGTTAAAGAAAGAGTGTCTGTGGGCGTGTTCAGCGAACTTACCAAAGTGACCAATGTAACCGGTAACTTACCGGAATGGTAAGTAACCGGTAGCTAACCAATTGACTGATTCTCTGGACGCACTGGTTAGTTATGTCATGTAGCGCCATCTATATTCCATTTAGACATCGAACAACAGAAAACGAAACCGAATCTACCGCTTGTTGATTTGAAGTTGCCATTTATTTTTAACTAAATAACATGTAACCGATCACGTGACCCAACTAACCAAGATTTTTCCCCGGTTAGTTCGGTCACTTACCGCTCACATCGGTCACTTGTGCTGAACGACGTTGGTTGCTTACCGGTTACAGAACTGAACGCATTGGTAAGTAAACAATCTTACCGGTTACTTACCCGTGACATTGCTGAACACGTCCTGTGTATCAGGGTGCTTGTTATGCCGGTTTCACAAAGTGATTAAAGTACATTGCTATGTGCTAGATTTACATTTGGACAAATATAAATGACGAAAAATTTTGATAAGCTTACCATTAAAGTTAAGCTAGTTAACTTCTTTCACCCATAAAACAAACCCGTCAGGCGACTACCGCCAAGTTCTGGAATAAAAATTCTTAAATTTTCTGTACTTTGGAAAACCGCGTTTATCAAAGAACATTCTTAACTTCAAATATTGCTACTTTCATATAGACGCATGTTGAATCATGGTGTGATTTTTATAATATCTTCCTTTTTAGTTTTTATGAATGAAAAGGGTATTTTAATACATACGAACACTTAGAATTACTTTGGTATGCATTGAATAATAGAAGCAACTTGACGCGCTCTGATTGTGTACGCGTACTTTAAACTGTAAAAAATCTGACCCTTTTGCTGCATCGTTACTACCCCGCTTTTATAGAATATCTCACTTTTGATCCATGAGAATGCTCCAAAATAAGCTGAAGTAATCGTTTTCTAGATTAGCGGTGGGCATTTTTGCCGATCCCACCGAAGCTAGTATAGGGGAGAAAAATACGGGCTTCTGATTAGTTGAATAATTTTGCTTTCCTTCATTTTTCAGTTTACATTTATTTAATCATCAATTTCTGTTTGAAAATCTTTTGAAAGCTGGATTTTCCTTCTGTTTTTAAATATTTATTAATAGATAAAGAAATAGATAATTCGGAATTTATAATTAAAGAAGTTAATCAGGATGTTTAACAACATTTTAGAAAATAATAAAAATAGAATTGCCATTTCTTCTTTCTGTTTTTTTTAACATGTTATGCACATACATACACAATCAGAACAATTTATTTAGAAACAACAGTATTTTCATTTTACGGCGTCAAACTCAATTGTTCTGTATTATTTTTAACCGACTTCAAAGAGGAGGTTATGATTTCGGCCTGTATGTATTTGTTGTTCACCCATAACTTCCGTAAATGTGAACCGATTTTGATAATTCTTTTTTTGTTTGAAAGTGTAAGATACCCGTGTGGTCCCATTTCAATTTCATCAAATTCTAGTGATTAGAACTTTTTTAAAATAGAAACTTTAAAAATTTAAATTCTTTTTGAATCTGTCGTCCAATTAGAAGCGATCATTTCTCATGCTGTTACTCTTACGCACACTGTAAAAAAATATGACTGTTTTACTGCATCGTCACTCCCCCGCTTTTATAGAATATCACTCTTTTGGGCAATGAGAACGCTCTATGTTAGCCTGAAGTAGTCGTTTTCTACAAAAGCGGTGGAGTGACGATGAAGCAAAATAGTCATAATTTTTACAGTGCAGATACAAAAATTTGACCCATTTGCTGCAGCGTCACTCCACGTCTTTTATAGAATATCTCTTTTATGACTAATAAGAATGCTCCATAACACGTAAAGTAACCGTTTTTTATAAAAGCGTTCGAGTGATGCTGCAGCAAATGGGTCAAATTTTTAACAGTGTACATTATATTGCGAAATTTTGAATGGACCGGATTCAGGTAGATTTTGCGCTATTGCGAATTGAGATTGACCAATAAGAAAATTTACGTATTTTAAACAGTGAACATTTCGCAAAAAATGCAGGCTGCTAATTGATCAATCTGGTTTCGTTAATACTGCAAAATCCACCGGATTGCGGCCACGTTCTCTTTCGTTGTTAACAAAATCATATTGGCCAATTAGGAGCCTGCATTTTTGCGAACTTTTCACTGTTTATTTCAAATAGTAAAAAGTTTGCAAAAATTCAGGTTTCTGATTGGTTCAGTCTCGTTTCGCTAAATAGGGAAAAATGTGTACGCTATAAAATATTTGACCCATTTGCTGCATCGTCACTCCCTCGCTTTAATAGAATATCTCTCTTTTGACCTATGAGAATACTCCATGATAGGCTCAAGTAATCGTTTTCTATAAAAGCGGTGGAGTGACGATGCATCAAAATGGTAAATTTTTTTACAGTGTATATATGGATCGTAGTCACTGTTACAGAGATGCGAGTTCTTTCCAAAGTGCGAAATACTAAGTAAATCAATTCTCGTAATCACCGAAATGGAAGGTCTGCATCGATGCTTACTGACATTAAAAATTGATGTCAAAAAGCTGAAAATCTACCTTTAAAGTACCTTTATATATCAGAGCACAAGTGCCTGTGTAAGAAATTAAAATACATTGCTATGTGTATCGATACTGTCTTCAGGTTCAGATTCAGCTACCGAATTAAATATCGGAATGCTTTCAGATTTTCTTTTGACAAAATTCCTCGATATCAAAGTGATAATATACGGGGATATTTGAAAAGTTGAGACGAATCGAGACAAAAGAAAATGGGGAAACATTTTGATGAGCCTGCCATTAAAGTGAAACTAGTTACACTGTTAAAAATTTGACCGATTTGCTTCGTCGTCACTCCACCGCTTTTATAGAAAACGATTACTTCACCCTATCATGGAGCATTATCATGCGCCAAAAAACACATACTCTATAAAAGCTCTTATTTTATAAAAGCACATATTCTATAAAATTCTATAAAAGGGAGTGACGATGTTGCAAAAGGGTAAAATTTTTTACAGTGTAACTTCTTCACCCGGGGCCTCCGTCACCCAGTGGTCAAGACACCACGCCGCTCGCTGGCGAAATTTTAAAATGGAGGGCCAAATTCACAGTCAAGTAAAATCCAGACACCTCATTGGTCGTGTGGAAAGGGTGAAAATCATGAATTTGTTTATCCATTTGAAAAAGAAGGAGGGGTAAAGTAGTTTTCAAGCGATTGTTACCGTCTGTTCTTATTTACGATAAACCATCGAAATTAACTCAGTTAAGATATTTTGATGACATTTTATAGAACGAGAGTAAAAAATTTTGATTATAAATGAAAACAGATCAGATTTACTTCAAAATTGCCGCTAGGATTTTTTCTCGGAAAAAGGAGTAAGGCGACATTTCCGCTACCGCTAAGAGATTATTCTCTGAAAAGGACGCGGCTCAATGACCAATAATGCGCTTAGATTTTACCGGACTGTGATTTTGGCCCTCCATTTTAGAATTTCGCACGCCGCTGATCGATTGCGAGCGTAGGAGGTTATGGGTTCGAATCCCGCTGGTTTCATTCACACACTCTTTGCTCCCGGCGATATTTCCTTCATGTTATAAAAATTTCCTTGCGCAATTTCGTCCCTGTACACACTGTAAAAAATATGACTATTTTGTTGCATCGTCACTCCACCGCTTTTATAGAAAACGACTACTTCAGGCTATCATGGAGCATTCTCATTGGCCAAAAGAATGATATTCTATAAAAGTGGGGGAGTGACGATGCAGCAAAATAGTAATATTTTTTTACAGTGAATTGATGATAAAGTATAAGCAGGCTTTCATGTCAAGCACACAAATCAGATGTATGTGTGTGTATTTTTCTTGCACTCGTACACTTTAAAAAATTTGACCCTTTTGCAATATCGTCACCTCACCGCTTTTATAGAAAACGATTACTTCAGCCTATTATGGAGCAATCTCGTGGGTCAAATGTGAGATATTCTATAAAAGCGGGAGAGTGACGATGCAGCAAAATGGTCAAAATTTTACAGTGTATAATCGTACTCGTTCAGGCTACTATTGCCAAGTTTCGGAATAGAAAATTCTTACATTTTATGTAGTTTGGAAAAGCGTATCTGTCGATATCCATTTTTGAGCTCCGTAAAAATCTATGTGAACCGTAAAGTTTTAATGAAAGCGGTAACTTTTCGAAGAGCTAGATCTTATCCAAACAAGACACCACATCCAAAAAACCTAAAGATCCACAATGATACTAACCGACATTGTAAGTTTCTTTCGAATATCTGAAAATGAAATAGGAAATAGACCCGCAAATTAAATACTTCAAAACCCAGCAAAGTACATCAATTAGTCCATGCTTTGCAAAAGGACATCATATGTCAGTACACATAATTGAGTATATTTTTTAGTATGAATAACTAAAAAGTAGGAAATAAAATCAGCTTAAAAAAAAAAAATCAACCGACTTCAAAAAAAGCTCTTAAAAGAATGAAATAATTCTTTAAAATTCTCTAATGACAAAACGTTATCCAAAAATCAGACATTGGATATCAGGTATCGGCATAAAAACGGTTAAATTTAATATATATAATTTAATAGCCACCAAACATGGATTTTAGAGAGAATATTTTTTACAAGAGATGAATTTGCATATTTATGATTTAATTTATGAATATATGCATATAAAAGTAAAGAATTACTTTTTGAAGTTGGTGCCAAACTATCTTCAATATAATAAGAATTGTGGATATATTGTGTATTGTATCATAATTAAAATAGTGATGGTCATTATCGATTGTAATAGTTTGGCACTAACTTCAAAAAGTAATTCTTTAATTTTTATATGTATATATTCATAAATTAAACCATAAATATGCAAATTCATCTCTTGTAAAAAATATTCTCTCTAAAATCCATGTTTGGTGGCTATTAAATTATATATATTAAATTTAACCGTTTTTATGCCGATACCTGATATCCAATGTCTGATTTTTGGATAACGTTTTGTCATTAGAGAATTTTAAAGAATTATTTCATTCTTTTAAGAGCTTTTTTTGAAGTCGGTTGATTTTTTTTTTTTAAGCTGATTTTTCAATTTCTAATTTTTTGTTTGTACATCATTATACATTTAAATATTTTTAATAAACTTAAACGGCCGCCATTTTGAAACAAGATGGCGGATGAATTTGGCTTGTGAACTCGGTCAAGGCATTGGTATATACTATGTAGGGGAGAGTGGTGATACTTGAGCATAGGGGATACTTGAGCCATCCCTATCATCTGTACAATTGGTTAATTTTTCTTTTTAAAACTGGCAATATAGTAACATATTTATAATTCTGAACGTGTAAAAAAGAAATCACATACCTTGGTACCATTTTGAATGTATAGTTATTAATAGTTGTTTTTTCCCTATCTGAAGAAAATATTTAGGCGCATGTTAATAACAAAGCACCATAGATTGTACAGATTGCGTATTTTGGTATACACTTCATAGAAATTTTTATTAGCTGCCTGAATATTTCGTATACGTTTTCGAGTAACTTTGACAGTGCAATAATCAGTTCTGTCTACACGGAAATTCTGTTTTTCGGATGTTGAAAGATCGCATCTAAATATTTTCAACTGTATAACTGAAATTTTGCATCCAGTTATGACAGAAAAGTTTTAATTTTAATGTTGCTTTTTCTACATATTTTTTAAGTAAACATGTTTGCTGAACCTGGAAATATTTACTTGAAACTCAAAGACATCCAAAAAACCAGATGATATTCTCAACTGTTTATATCTCAGATATTTTATTAGGTTTTATATTCATACTCTCATTTAATTTACAATGTTCTCTGCGTTAAAGTTGAAAAGGAATACCGTTGCAAAATCATTATATAAACTGATGAATGCATTTTTTCAAGTGTAACTAAGCAACATTTCATAATCAAATACTTTCTACAACATGCATGACATGCACTGTAAAAAATAAAGTGTCGGTCTACTAAAAAAGAATTACTAGAAAAAAGTTAGGAACGAATAGAGTTAATAATTTTATATTTTTAATAGCTATTACTAAAACTCACTTGGTGTGGCCTTGATAGCATAGTGGTTATAGTAACGGACTCCAGGCTAAAAGGGCCCAGGTTCGATACTGGCCACTGCCAAATACGCCTCGAATGTATGCAGTGTAGGTACTCATTAATAAAGGGATTATAAATATCCTGACGGAGCATTAGCAATGTTTGGTGCTGCCAACTATTGCGGTTTTGCCGAAAATCTTCCGCTCCAGAAATCTGGATGCAGCTCGAAGGAAGCTCCTGCCCTTCGAGCCGACGTAATGGTTATTAAAAATAATTTTGGAGCTATTACTAAAATTTGCTTGGTGGATCATACTAAAAATTTTTAAGTTAGTTATACAAAAAATTCTTTTGTTCAGTTTACAAAAGAAATGCTTGTTTCGCTTGCAAAAAAAAAAAAAAAAAAAAAAAAAAAAAAAAAAAGTTTGTAATGGTTACTAAAAAATTCTGTGGAATACAAATTTACTAAAAAATTTTTAGTAACCTCTTGAATTTTTTTTTACAGAGTGGTTATAAACTTAATTTTGTTTATAATTTAATAGGATAGCTACATTTATCGATGTAATGCAATTTTTATTTTTGTAAAATAAACACCGTATCAGTAATTATGAATTGGACAATTGCACCATAAATTATACTAAAAATATGTACTAAAATAAATACAGATTATTAAATGTTACACTTTTAAAAGTGAATATACTTAAAAAACACTTAAAAATTTATCAACGTTTCATTCGTTTCTGCGAACAGTATACAATAGAAAGATGTTAAATGCAATTTAAAGCTTCAAAATATAAACACATGCGTCCACACGCATAGTTGAGTTGAGAGTGAGTAAACGTGCTTTTTAATTAATTGTAGAATATTATGACAGATTTTATGAATGGAATATGATAAATAATCGATACAAGCTCGTGTTCCGAGCTTAAGAGCCCAGAATAGTCACAGAAAAAGTACACAAAAAGACCCGGATGACCATGTAAAGTCTATGGGAGCGTTCTTTTCTAATATCTCGCTCAAATTTTAATATTTTTTCATGATTTTTTTGCACTAGATAGCTGAGGGCAATCCACAACCGGGCTAGTTTTTACTTTTTCGATTTTGGTTATATATTTTTTATATTACGATAGTTTCAGTTTCAGAACCGGTTTAAACCGGTTTCGAAAGTTAAAGTAATTTTTTAAAGAAAATCTGAAACAAAAATTGAAAAAGTAAAAACTAGTCCGGTTGTGGATTGCCCTCAGCTATCTTGCGCAAAAAAATCGTGCAAAAATATTAAAATTTGAGCGAGATATTTGAAAAGAACGCTCCCATAGACTTTACATGGTCATCCGGGTCTTTTTGTGTACTTTTTCTGTGACTATTGTGGGCTCTTAATGATCATAATGGACTAAAATTTTATTGTGGTATGGGTTTTTGCAAGGAATTATAATTTTAGCTTCATCAAAATAAATTTTGCTCCCTTCATTTGAAAAATATAATTTTTCAATGGCTGCACTCAGTTTTGGCTGTGCAATGTCTCTTTTGTGCTCTTTAAATCTCTTTGAAAATTTTCGTTTAGTATCACCAATGTATAATAATCTTTCGTTGTTTGCGAGGATAACTGGAATTTTATAAACTGCTACTATTTGCAAGAAATGTTGATAAATTTTTAAGTGTATTTCAAAAATATTATTTTATAATTGTACAATTTAGTAATCTGTATTTATTTTAGCCCTTTATCAGTAATATGGTATTGATAGGATGAAGCATTCTTTTTCAATATTGAAATTTTTTTTCTGTTTTACTGAAAAGCAATACTTTGAAAAATTCATAAAATAACAATAGAATTAAACATACACCTGCTTTAGATTTTATAAGCATATTTACTTGGTTTCCTTCATATATGAGGTAAATAAATAAGAAAAGATACACAAAAATGCAATTAATTTTAGTTTTAAAGTTAGGTATATTATCATTTAATTGATGTTGTCGGTCTTACAGACGGCTGCTTTATTTAATTTTTTTTAGTTTAAATTGTACTTTTCAATTTAACTAAAAACACTACCAGATTTGTATTTCGTTTCACCAAAAACTTTTGAATAGTTGAACTTTAGTTATAGGAATCCTTCACAAAAACGTAAACTAAAACCTCTGAATTCCTCTATGAATTAATCTCGCCTTTAATTCGCCTTGAGATGAATGATCTCTGAGACCGCTTCACAGTAGTTAAGTGATAATTTTTGTCACATTGTGTTAATTTTAATCACATCAATAAAATGTAAAAGAATCCTGTAAATACTGTAATTTAATGATGCTTATCATTGTACAGGGTGGTTATAAAAAAAGTATCCCTATTTGGAGCTGTCTATAGCTTGAAGGAATAACCCGAATGAATCCAAACTTTATACACATACTATTTGAGAAGGAGGAAGAAGACTGGAACAATAAAAAAAAGTAATTGCAAAAATCGCCGGCAGATGGCGCTTTTGTATCACCTGGTAACAATTGTTGATGACAACTAATTTTATACGGATAAAATTGGATTACCTTTTGTAGGACTTTCCGAACAGTAGCATATGGAATATCCAAATTTCGAGCAACTCCACGTGCATTAGGACCGTCTTCCGGAGTCCCTGATGGCTCTACAGTGGCAGTAGTAATTTCTTCTTGAGTGCGGAGAGGTAATGGTTTTCTCCCTTTGCCACATTTTACTTTAAACGATCCTGTCTCCTCGATTTTTTTTACCATGCTTCTCACTGCACACGATGTCAAAGGACCTTTTCCTTTACGCATTCCTTTCACACGCCTAAATTCAAGTAAAGCAGCTGCACTATTTGAACTGTTAACGTAGACGACTTTTAAAACTGAAGCGCGATCTGGTAAACTGAGAGCCATGTCGTACAACATTAATGGCAGAAATGACCATCTTTTGACTTTACTAATGAAGCACCGACAGGACCCGTGGCGCCATCTGTTGCCGATTATTGTAACTATTTTTTTATTGTTCCATCCTCCTTCCCCCTTCTTGAATAGTATGTGCTTATTCCCGATTTTGGTTTCATTCGGGTTATTCCTTCAAGCTGCAGACAGCTCCAAATAGGGATATTTATTTTATAACCACCCTGTAGTCTTATTATCAACGTGCAAGACTCTGAACCATAAATTATCCCGTTTTTACAAGAGGTTTGTTTTAGATTTTCACAAGTTTAAAATTCAAAAGCTTTTTAACAGCTTAACTGATTTGCCCGTATGAAGTTCGGGCAAGACGAATCTGCTTCTTTCATCATTTAAAGGTTTTTGACACCACTAATTTTTTAAATGGAATGGCACACTATTCAAAGGTAGAAATGTTCAGAATAAATATTGCAAATATTTTAGCTTAAGAAAAGTGGGATAAACCCATATTTTCAATTTATTGCGCGTAAAAAAAGAAACTAGTTAAGGGGTTACTTCAAAAAATCGAATAATATGTGCCGAAAGAAATTTTATATCTTATGTTTAATTCTGTTTTTCGATCGAAACACATATATAAGATTAAAAGGTTTTATATTTGGAATCTATCTTAATTTATAAAGAAATCTTTAGAGTCATTATATAGATAAATTTAGCTTGCCACTTAACGGTCTAAATATTGTCCACTAATAATAAATTGACGAAGATTAGACCTAGCCACATAATCCTGCTGTGCCTGGCACACTATGAATCTAAAATGGCATGGTAATTGAATTTTCTAAAATATATGAAGCTCACCCAATTGTCTTCTCGTGCCCAGAAACGATACGGTATAAAATATAGTGAAGATCGTTAGAGTTATTTTTAAGATAACACTTACAGAAACACACTCAGACAATACACACGTGCACACAAAAGATTTGGTCGTATTATAATATAAAACTGCATTTAATGCGCTTTTTTTTTAAATCCGAAGTTACTAAGCAGTTGGACGGAGATGTTCGATTGAATTCTGCATTGCGCAAGAGAAAAAATTTCGTTCGCAATCCTTTAGTTAAATACTTTAGTTGAAAAGAATTCTCTGTCTTATAAACAAAATAGTACTTTAGGAGAGATGAAATTGTGCTAACATTAGAAACAAAATGGATATATATTTGAATAAAGCCAATAAAGCCTTTTAATGATAAAAAGGAAAAATAAATTTCAAAAATACATTACATTTGAATAATATGGTCTTCAAAATATATAATACTCAAATATATAATCTTTTTCATAGAAAACAACAATAATAAAGTAACAAAGTAAAAACAAACAAAACAAAGTAAAGCTATTCTTTAACACAGGAAATAAACGTATTTTACAAATACAAAATTGCAGTGCACCTTTATTTATGTCTGCTAATATATTAAAATTTCATTTTCGAAAACGAAACATATGTACAAATTTTTGAAAAAGTTCCTTTACTGGAGATTTTGTCGTTTTCTCATAAATAAAATTTTCTCTTAAATTAAAATTAGAAAACCTCGAGGCTCTATCTAAGTTTGTGGTAAAAGAATTGCTTCCACTTTTAAATGAGAAGAAATAATAACGATTTGTTTCACAACTATATCATTCCATAATTTAAAATTATTTTGGTATTTTATGTTCAGTCTTATAATGCGATACTAGATGGGAATAAGTTTTAATAAAATTTTATCCAACAGCTGTAAAATCCATATAAATAGCCCTGTCATTGCGTTAGTTTTTATACATCGATATTACCTTATTTTTTCGAATATTCAATTTCAACAAAGTACATTTCTTCTAAACTCTGTTTGCAATATATATTGTATAGATTTAAAAGTGTTTAATCTGGGGCATCTTTTGTATTTTCTTTCCACAACTTAACACTAAAGCATTAAAATCTGTTGGTAATAATAAGTGAAACGCTTATAAGTGATGCTTTTGCTAGTTTCATAATAGAATGCAAAAATATTCCTGATTTTTGTTCAATTTCAAAATTTCCTTTCCCATTCAATGAAACTTTAAGGCATTCCTTTAGGATATTTAATATTCAGGCAACGTGATGGAAAAATTATTTAAAGCTTTAAACAAACTTTTATGATGATCAGAAGCAATAATCCAAATTTCATCAATATGAAATTCATTTCATACTGTGCTGATAAACAACATCGTAAAATGTTTCAGAATGAATAGCACGAGTATTTTTAATAAAGATAAATTTAACTAACCGAGGAATTTATGGAAATGCTTTTAAAATTTCCTTCAGGTGTCTGAGTTTTCACATTTATTCTAATCCTTTGAATTAAATTTTGAAATAACATGTAATAACATACATCAGTTTAAATTCACAAGCTATCCAGCCAATTTATAATGAACTCTTCTACAGTAACAAATATTACAAAGAAAATCATTTTAAATCTAAAGAGAGTCGGATGTAGCAATCACAAAATTTCTTTTACCTCATACATGTTAAAGTTTTGAAATTTGGCAACATAATATAATAATTAAATTCTAATCTATGATCATCATGAGGATTCTAAAGATGTGAAATTCCATGCATTAGTTCTCGATGTATGACTATCGCTAAAATCTAATAAATCCTATAAAATTCAGCGTAGTAGTACCACCTGTAAGACAATTGACACAAAATTCTTTAAAAAAGTGTTTGTTAAGGATTATATGAATTACAAATTTGATGGAAATCTTTTCTTTAATTATTGAGATAGATCTGTTACAGAAATCCTAACAGATACAGTGTAGCAATGCCATATGTAAAGCTGTTTACAACAAAGTATAAACAGCAACAATTCATGTCAAGGACTAATCAAATCTGAAGTTTGTGGATCCGTGCATTCGTTCTTGATATAGAGCTTTTTCGGAAAACTTAAAAAAAAACAGCATAGAAGCACTACCGAGCGATTTACAGCAAATGCAAAAAAAGTAAATTTATGTCAACGACTAATTGAATCTGGAGATAGGCGAAATTTCGAGCATTAATTCTAAAGGTAGAGCTATTGCAAAAATTGCACAAAAAGGGGCATAACAGCGTCACTTGTTGACCGATGTACAGTTAAATATATAAAATGTTTCTTCATCTCAATGAATAGCCAAATTTGAAGTTTCGTGAAAATTCGTGCATTAATTCTAAAAATTGCGCGATAGCAGAAATCTTAAATAACGCTTCATAGCAATGCCATCTATCGAGCGATTTACACTAAAACGTATACAAGCACTGTTTAATGTTAAAAAATATCTGAATCTCAAGATTCAGGAAATTCTGTGTGTTAATTCTGGAGATACAACTATTGTGAAAATCGAATAAAAAGCAATCTGCTGAGCGATATACACGAAAAACTAATCAGAACCAATTTATATCACGGACTACCGAATGTAGATTTTTATTGAATTCTGTGCTTCATTATTTCATTTCAAAAGAGCTGTATATAGTATATATATCTGTACATTTTTTAGTTTGATTTAAGAAAAAATTTTATGTTTTAACACTAAAAAATTTCTTTATAATCACTAAAGGAAATTTCTAAAAAATATTAACATGAACATATTTCGAATTTAGTATTCTTAAAATATTTTGGTTAGAGTGAAAACAGTTATTGTCGACAAATATTGATTAATATCATCTATATGATATTTTAATCGTTGACATGAAAACAAGAAATCGAAAAATCAATGACATATTATGAAGCACTTTCCAAAAAATTTAAAATGATGTAGGAAAACTGCAGCATTTAATAAGTTATATTTAATTCAACCATATGAAAACAAATAACACATTTGAAAACCCAATTTCAGTTGGCCTTACCAGCGCCTGAGAGGTTCTGACCTCCAAACTAGTAGACGCCAGGAGTTAGGTTCGAACCCAGTCGCTGCCGTCGGCCTAATCGTTAGGAATTTTAAGTGTTTTTCATTGAATCTTGTATTTCCTTGCATAAATACGGGTTAAGTTCCCTTAGAAAGACCCCCACACGGAGAACTCTCCCGCCTCCCTTTGGGCCTATATCCCTCGTGTTAGTAATTGGCCGTCATAATCAAAGCCAAAACCAAACCAATTTCAGATATTCTAATCTACAATAGGAAAATTATCCGATTTTTTTCTGCATCCCTATAAATAAACAATAAATGCTAAGAATGCTCCTTTTATTCTATCATAATCAGCCAGTAGTGAAATCAGTGATCCGTTTCAATACATTTGTTGTTAAAATAGATTTCAAGTTATTTTCTTACTTAAATCATAATGGAGTTCTTTTGAATGCCCCTGAAATTAAACACTAAATTCCACATATTTCTTATACAGTATCAAACATTACATGGTAAGCATCTTTAACGTATTTCAATAGCATAAAAATCCGAGAATATTTACATGAGTTAGAGCATGGACACGTAAACAGGTGGCAGACAAATCGAATTCATGAGCACTTTTTAATTATAAGTTAGATTACTTTTTAATACAATTATGTATTCTATTTGAAAAAAAAAAAAAAAAAAAAAAAAAAAAAAACATAATAATTTTAAATTTCCAAGAAGGTAAAAAAAAAAAAAAAAAAAAAATCCAGGATGGGATTCGGAACAGGGATGTTATTGGCTAAAGCCGCTAATGCTCTACCAACTGAGCAATCCTGGCCGAATACTGGAAATATAATTTATTCAACTTATTCTTCCAAGATCACAACATCTGGTCTCGCATCTTGAATCAGCTAAAAAAAGTAAATCAAAGATTATTTTTGAAATGAAGTTTTTTCCTCATTCCATTGGACATTTTCATATTATCGCTTTTCACTGCAGTTTACCATTCTTGGAAAGTATGAAAATTTAGGGTTGAATTATTTCAAAAGATAAGATCATCGGATATGCACGAACATTCCCGTTTTTTTCTTTTTGCATAGAAATTTTTTTATGTTATATATAGATAACAATAGAAAAATACAGTCTAAAATCGTAGGTGCGTTATACTGCCCTTTCCCCCCCCCCCCACTTGCATATCAATTACAAGGGAAATAGTAGTCAGATTAACTTTATTCAGCGAGTTTTCTTATTCTTGTTGTTTGATTTTTTTTGACATTATAAAGTGAGCCTTAAATGTATTGTTTTACCCGGGAGAACGCGCTTATCCAAGGTATGAATGATTTTAACTTTGCCACCAATAAAATCAAATTATAACAGTCACTTTATTAAGACGGAGACAATTCTTACAAATTTTGCGATAAAATAAGTTGAAGATTATTTAAAAAAATTAGTGATTACAATGGTAAAAACTATACGCACTCCGGGTCTTTTAGGCCCTGCGCGCGTCCTCCCGAGTTAATAAATTACTAAACACTATTTCTGATTGTCTGTATTTGAAAAAAAAATCTACATGGTAAATAAAGCTATTTATCGCAATAAAATAAAAAAATATAAAATATTTACATTTTTATTTATTCTATTTTGAAAGGAATTATTTAAAATCTCAAGAGAACAATCAATCAAGGGTGTTTGGAATAAAATTCAAATTAATTGGATAAGTTCCTGTTGCTACGTTGTTTAACATACAAATAATAGAAACGATTATTTTCAGTTTAGCTTTCAATCTGAAACACTTTTATATTTAAACAATTTGGGAATTTCCAAACTGAGTATATTGCGTTACTTTAATGTTTATTTATTTTTAAATGTACTCTATTGAGAGAAGCAAAATTTTCTGTAAGACTCATCCCAAAGAAAATTCACAGAATGAGAGTTAAGCATGAAATTAAAAACAGAAAAATGATTTCCAATTTTTTATTTAAGGGAAATTAGTGTGGAACACATACCAAAAAACTAGTCAAATATTTTATTATTTAGGAAAATATAATATAACCACAGACAAATTATACATTAACTTCCTTTCGAAATAACCACAATTCTAAAGTACGTTCTTTATCTTTATAAACGACCGAAATAAATATATTTATGAGATTTAATAAAGCATTGATGAATTCAAAGTTTCTTTTGCTGCCACTAATTTACGAAAATGTTTCACAAAGATGTTTTAAGCGTAATATTCAAATCTCAAGTTATTAAATTCTCAAGCACGATTTGCTATGTTCAACAAACATATTTTAGAGACAAAATGGAAAATTATCAGCACTATCATTAAAAATAAAATTAATATTAGTTTGCGACGCATGGATGTATCAATCTAATAACGCCATTGGAAATGTTTAATTGTGAATTAATAACACTCTAGAAATCTATATCCCATTCGATTCCTGCCTTGAAGAGTTCTAATTATATTGGTATACGCTCAGTTAGCAATGAGAAAAACCTTCCCGTATATAATATTATCATATTAAGCTAACTTTACTAAAGGATCGCAAAAAACGCCGCACCTTTCGTTAAACTATCACTCAAAAACACGGCAATTTCGTCAAACTAAAATTGAAAAAACGCGATTTTCCTCAAATGATTCCGAAAATACGTGATTGATTTTGGTTAGAGAAAATTTGATTTTGGTCGCTAAAAAGCACGCAAATTTTGTCTTAAAAAAAAAAAAAAAAAAAAAAAAAAAACGCGTGGGATTTTTGTCAGAAGATTGCCGAAAAACACAATTTTCGCCAATCGAATGCGAAAAAAAAAAAAAAAAAAAAAAAAAAAAAAAAACGTAAAATTTGCCAAAAAATGGCGACTTAAACGCCGAAAGTAAAACAAAATTAGTGGCTATGTGGAATCTCTTGACCGTGAATTTGCACGTATAGTAGAATGGTTAGCGATCCACTTTTCCACAGTGTATGGCACATCATTGTCTTTAGTATGTATTAAGTGTTCCATTAAAAAGTTGCAGATATGACGTTACGTGGATGGACATTTTCACTATTATAGACGATTTTTGACGACTTATCTAGTAGATTTCCCGCGTAAATTGGGACTAAAAATTGCTTTGGACAGCAGTTCTTTAAGGTAATTGTCTTCACTTTATCTAGTATCAAAATTATCTGCTATTAAAGGTGAAAGGAATTGTGGCATCCACATCATTCGGAACCTTGATTTATGATGGAAACCCAACGATATGTTTTCTTGTTTGTATTTCCCAAAAATATGTTTTCAGCATGCCACTAGTATTTTTTGGATATGTATAGCCTAGTTAATTGCTGGAGCAGTGTTTTATTCGTTTTGAGATTTTGAATTTATACTTGATTCTGATGGCTTATCTAAGATATTGTAAATGTACAACAGCTCTTTTCGTTGGTTTGGAAGAAGTCATACACTGTTAAAAAAAATCTGTGAAGGTACTAAACATTTTCTAGGAAACTGGGATTCCAAAAACTTTTCATGTAACGATAACAGGAAAAATTCATGTAATCGATTCTGAAACTTGAATATTTGCTGTTACCGTTACATTGGAAAAGTTCTTGGAATCCCAGTTTCCTAGAAAAGGTTTAGTACCTTTGCAATTTTTTTTTACAGTGTAACGCACCCAACCGTGCAAAATAAATTCCCACAATTAAGCGCATGATAATTTTCGCTGTGACTTTGAACTGGGAAAAATACCACGTTAGCTATCAACAAACACTTCGATTATATTCAACATTACTACAGTATATTATCTACGCCATGTATAAATTGCTTATGATATTCATTTAGTTTTTCAAAAGCAATACGAAAAATGGTTTCTTGCATGGAACTTACTCGAAAAATACTTTTGTTTAAATATAACCTCCACTCCAGTCTACACTTATACTACCGTCTATAAATATCGCTGTGAAATTTCCTTTTCTCAGCAACTAAAATGAGAAATTTCAATCGATAATAATAGCTAAAAAATTACAACGTCAAAGCAAAACAATTATCCATTTTGCATTTGAAAAAGAATTTACAAAAGAAAAATCTCACATACAAAAATAAATAAAACAATTTACCCATAAATTTATAAAAATAATTTCGAATGACTAAATATTTCTAAGACACAGTTAAAAAAAATAATAACGCAAAACTAATTTAATAATATGAAAAAAGTTTCATGAAAGTTTCATTGAAATGAAATGAGAAATGTCCTTGTTAATAATGGAATATTAGAAACGGCATTTAATAATGGAATATGCATATTTTCGTTTGCAAAAAATTCACCTTCAGGCTATTTAGCATAAAAGAATTCAAAGATAAAAGAGACATCAGAAAACGACAGAGTTATTAACTTCTTTTAATTTATAGTAAATATTTACATAATTATATTGAAACAATGTGAGGTCATTAAATCTAAACAAAAATTTTAATATTTTCACTGTACCTCTACACTCTTCATTGATATACCTGCTTAAAGTTCAAAGCAAATGTAGCTATTTTATAAAGTTTCATTGCTTTGTTATTTTTTGGTATGATTTAATTACTGTAATAAGAAAATAATTGCTTCAACAACTTTTTTACAGTATCAAAATTATTTTTATTTATTTATAGTTTGAAATACTTTCTTGACAAAGTTACAGACATCTACAAAATTGAAAATCCAATCTATTGTGCTTCTATAATTTTTAATTTCAGTTAATATATATGCATGTAGCGATATTTGAATAACAATTTGAGCTATACTTTTAGGTTTTATATAAAACCATCATGTTGTAAAATTTTTAACATAAGCTTAAAAGAATGTTATGCAGTTTTAACCTCTTTGAATAATATTTTTTATTTTTTAAATATTAGCATTTAGTTAAAACCAAGTTAAATCTTTGGAAACTCTGGTAATCATTACAAGTAAAGAAGTATTTTTTAAAATTTATGTTAGGACCACATATTACAGTGCAAGAGATGTAGGAGACAAAAAATAAAACTTAATGGTACAGAGATAAATTGCTGTCATGAAAAGTTCATTTTGTTTACTTTCTCCTGTGTTTAGTACGATAAACAGCATTTCAAAAGTTGTTTAAGGGTAAACAAGCAAGATTGATGGTTGTTGTAGTAAATATTTAAATTAACTTAATTCATTAGTATTGATGAATGACAGCAAAATGGAATAGAAACAACGCGAAAAATATTAAATAAGAGAGTCTGTTCTAGTATTTGAATGCAGTAGTTTATGAAGTAGTTAAAACTTTCAAAATAAAATTAAATATTAATATACTGGTTAGACCAAATTTGTGAAAGAGGAAACTTGGGTTACGATTTCAGCTTCTATAAATACACAGACTACCATAAGCATGTTTTTTATAATTTATGATTCATGGTTTATACTCACTCAGATGTTGATAGTAGTTTTAAAATTTAAAGAAATTGCTCTGAGAAACCATAATTGAAAGTAGAATGCAATAAAAAATTTCACAAAACATCTCAATTGCCTAACATAAAGCGATCCCATTAAAATTGAAATATGCCGTTGTGAAGCAATATTTTTTAACAGCTTTTCCATCTTATCAGCCTGTTTAAATATTTATTATATATTTCGGAAAAAAGAGCTTTAACTACACCTATTGTATACAAAACTATATCTTAGAATTTTAATGAAAGATTATGCATATTTTAGTATAATTTTTAATTTTCTATAACAATGTGTCCCAAAAGTTTGTAGATAACCATTTTTTTTAATTTTAAATCTGCCAAAGAGTAAAAAAGGTGAAATAAACTATGAAATTAAAAAAATATATTTTCTCAAATAAATTTTGGAATCATAGATTTAATATTAAAAAATAAAATAAAAACAGTACTATCCCAAAAATATATAAGCAACCGCTGTTAAAATTTGTTTCAAGACTGATTTCCAAAATTTGCATAATTCAAGGTCAAGTATTTGTGACTCAGCAGTTTTGTAAAATAAAATCGATAGTGTCTTCATGTTTCCGACTGATTACAAAAACGCGCAATGTGAATTTTTCAAAAAAGGATATTTTGGAAATCTATCATTTAATTTTCGTAAGATTTGGAAATCTATAGTTATCGCGGAGCGGTGTCATTAAAAAAAAAGATGCCTAATTATTATTTCACTGGCACCAAGAATATTTGAATAGTAATTTGAACTATATTTTTAGGCTTCTAATAAGGCTATAACCAACATGTTTTAGAATTTCTAACATCAAAAATTAAAAAATAACTATGCAGTTTTAAACACATTTAATAATTTTTTTTTAATGTTAGCACTTCATTAGAATCTATTTTAAAACTTTGTTAATCATTATGTTATCGGTAACATAATAATTTTGCATAATCATTTAACATAATCATTTAATATAATAAATCAATCAAAAATAATGTAAAATAATTTTCTAAATCATTAAGAGAGATTTATTGCAATAATAATAATTTGCTTTATCATTAAGTAAGATTTATTTATGTTGTAATCATTTTCTAAAACATTAAGTGTGATACATTACTTTTTGTGTTTATAATTTAATTCTAAATGCCGACGGATTGAAGCCACTGTATTTACTTTGTTTTTAATTCTGTGACATCATGATATCGCTGTGGAAAATGCTATTGCGCCCAATCCACGAAAAAATGGACATGAGGATGAAAATTTAAATTTCTTTAAATATGATTGATATTTTGCATATTAACTGTTAAGAGTGTACTATTTCATATTTTATCAAAAAAGAATTAAATTTTTGTCATGAAGATACTTATTTTAATTAAAAAAGTGACACTATGACTTTGTAAAATAGACTGCGGCAAAAATCTTTACATTTCATGGTCTCGTACAGCTGAACAAACATTCTGAAAATCTCCAAACTTGGATATATATGATCTGACAGCTATTCTCGAGAGTTTTTGTCTGCAGAGAAGTGTTCACTAATCTTCATTACAAAAGGTAAGCATATTTAATTACTCTTAATTATTGTGTCACACCCGCAACAAAAAGTTACATTTATATCTCTGCAGAAAAATATTTTTGATTTAAAGTTATGAAACTTTATATTCAAAAATAGTTTATTAAGATACTTTGAATTACAGACACAAAAGAAATTAATTAATATTTTAATTATAATTATTGAGCGTTGCGGACGTGACATGTCCCTGTTGCGGGTGTGACATTTAATTAAAGTCACTCCCGCAACGTCTTTTAAAGATTACAAATGCATATTTGAACAAATTATATGTAAATTTATAAAAGAATAATATGCTGGAAAACATGTACTTGGCAGCTTTAACTATACCCTTTGATTTAAAAAAGGGAATTCCAGTTAATAAATAAAAATTTGCATCATCTGAGAATGTAACACTGTGTGCAGTTGATTTATTCAGTTTGGATTGATAAAATTGTTGCTTTTGTAATTTTATTAGTGATATATGATTAAGAAATTAATTTAAAAGGTAAGATTTTTATAGAAATTAAAAAAAGAAAATTGCGAAACAATATTTTAGAAATTTTCTTTAAATTTGTTAATTTTGTTTTGTTTTTTATATACATTTTTTTAAATTTTGTTATTTGATAGTATTTATCTAATATATATATTTTTAGTTTTTTAAAATAAGTAAATCAATATTAGGGGAAGATTTTTTTCTCTTTTAATTCAAATTAAATAAAAAGTAGAAGTAAGAATAATAGAAACTGTTAAAATGTTTATTAAGTTAGCATAAAATGTATATAGTCAGTTTGAAATTAACCAAAATTTAACAGAATTAACTTTATGTAAGATTAGAAATTTCAAGGGATAACTATTAAAAATTTGTTAAGCTTATATTTTTGGACTGGAAGTGCTATATTTATTCAGTTTACACATTAATTTCTTCTCTTTTGCAGAGAATGAAGAGTACAGAAAGATCACGATATCATTGAAAAAAAAAAGATAAAGGAAAACCCTTTTAAATATGAAGCATATCTACAACAAGAGAAGGAAAGAGACAAAGTAAGGCGAGAAAAGAAGAGACTATTTCAAAAAATCATGGTAAAGGATGGCAATTCTTTTGCATTTCATCTCATGGTAAAGGAGTTGTCGATGGGATTGGTGCAGTTGCCAAGAAAATGGTAACACTAGCAACGCTCAGCAACTATAAATTCAGCTTTAGATTTTGCCATGTGTGTAGAAAAAGTCCCAAAACATATAAAAGAACTTTGCTGAATGTGAAATTTCAGAAGATATTGTGAAAATGTTTCATGAATGCTGGCACCAAGCACAACCGGAGCTCAAAATTCAATCGATACATCATGTTGTTTCTATTGACGTAGGAACAATTAATATAGCAATAACTTCAGAAAGTGTTTACAAGAGAATTTGTTTGTTACCAGATTTTGTCAAAAATATAATATCCAATAATAAGAGGTCAGTTGGAGATTTTGTAGAAGTTGTTTTATTCTCCACATTAAAAAAAAAGTGAAAATTTGATGGACAAATAAGACAAATGAATGGGGATATTATAGAATAAGAGTATCGGAATAAAAATCAAGAAAATGTGGATATTTGGCTCAGTCAGTTAGATGTATCCATTCTTTGACAATAATATCCAACGATGAATGTGCAGTTGGAGATTTTGTAGAAGTTGTTTTATTCTCGACATTAAAAAAGTGAAAACTTTGATGGACAAATAAGAGAAATGGATGGTGACGATATAGAATTAGAATGTTTGAAAAAAAAAATAAGAAAACATGCATATTTGGCCTAGTCAGTCAGATGCATCCTAGGAAAAAAAAGCATTTTTGTAAAAAAAAAAAAAAAAACTACCACCACCAGAAATTGTAAATTCAAGATTGGAAATGAAATCTTTTTTATATTTTCCTCTCTAGATATTATAATTTTAATATTGATTAATTCTTTAATTAAAAAAATCTGCCTTGAAAATTTTTGTGTATGTCATTATTTTATTGGCTATACAAGTCACACCCGCAACAGAGCGCCACACCTGCAACGAAAATTTTGAATATTTTCCACAAAAGCAAGAATTGAGTAAGTAATTTAATTTTTTCATAGAATAATTATTTAAGTATTACTGTCTAATATATAAAAATATCAATCCACTCAGTTGTCATAATTCACAGAGTTTTGCATTTTTGCACTGAAAGATGAAAATGCATGTCCTTTTTATGTCACACCCGCAACAGGCGGAAATTATTTTTTTTATAAATAAATGATACATCGGACAATTTTCAGATTTGGATAAATGTATGTGTAAGTTGAAACTCATACAAATTGAAACCAATGCTCAAATTTTTTTTTTGCTGGTGACTAAATTAAGTTGTGTAAATGTCACACCCGCAACTTTGGATTGGGCGATTGAATAATAAAGTTAATAGTTGATTAAAATGTTGAAAGAGTAACAAGTATTTTTTCTTTTACGTTCCTTGGATTTATTTAGTGTGTTTAAAAAACGTACTTATGCTGTGATACTACAACTGGTAGTTTTTTTTGGACTATTATGGATTAACAGGTAGTTTGATTTTTAGAAAGAAGTAACACATTATAAGCAAAGAAGCATTTTTAAATACTTCTGTAAAGACAAAATATTAACACCCAAAAACGTGTAGGAGACAAAAGATAACTCATTATTAGACAGAGATAAAGTGCTGTCATGAAAAGCACATCTTGTTTGCTTTCTCCCGTATTTAGTACGATAAACGACCATTGAAATATTCTTTAAAGATAAACAAACAAGATTGATGGTTGCTGTAAATATTTAGACAAACATAATTCAATACTATTTATGAGTGACAACTAAATGGAATACAAACAACCTGAAAATTAATGAATGAGAGAGTGCATTCTAATATTTATATGCAATTGTTCATTGGAATAGTTAAAAAAATTAAAATAAAATTAACTTTATGTACTTCTTAGACTGAAGTTGTACATCAGGAAAGGTAGATTACGATTTCAATTTCAATAAAAACACATACTACCATGAGCATTATATTAGGGTTTTTATAATTTATTATTCCTGGTTACTATTGAATCAGGTGTTGCTGATAGTAGTTTTAAAATTTAAAGGAATCTATTCTGAAAAACCATGCTTGAAAGTAGAATGCATAAAAAATATTTCATAAAACATCTAAATTGGATAACATACAGCAAACTACTGAAATAGAATCCAGCGTTGTTAAGTACTCTTTTTCTGGTGATCTTTTCCACCTAATTAGCTTGTATAAATGTATATTATATAATTCCGGAAAAAGATTTTTAATTACATCTGTTGTATACAAAACTAAAACACAGAATGTCGAAAAAAGATTATTTATAAATTAACATATTTTTTCTTTTACCATAACAGTTCATCCCAAATATTTATAGACAACCATTTTTGGATTTATGAGTTAACTAAAGAAGTAAATAAAGAATACTGCCCAGTTAAACTGATGGCATTGAGCTCACAGGCTACAAATACTAATTGTACATTAAAGCCTTATATTTTCAAGGGTTAATTCCGTTAAAAAATTAAGAAAGGGAAACAGCTCTCTTCTTTCCTCTTTTTTTATACTTAATCATTGAACCTCCTATACTATCAAAGACATGCTTTATCATATAAAAAATCTATATCCAAAATTCAGAGCAAATTAGATAATTCTTAATAAAAACCCATTTAGCATTTATATAATTTAAAAGGAGTTATCCCCCTCTTTTATACTTAACCATTAAACTTCCAAAACTATTCAGAGATTTGAACGAAATCTGAAAATTCTGCTTGAAAAACCCATTTATATAAATTAAGGGGGGGGGCATTAGAACCCCTGTTCCCCCTATTTATACTTATACAATGAACACCTAATAACAGTCACTGAATCGCCTCATCTGAATGATCCTAATCTAAATTTTGAACGAAAACGTAATTCTGCATGAAAATCCCATTTATATCAACTAACGGGGGGGGGATTAGAACCCCTGTTCCCCCTATTTATACTTATTCAATGAACACCTAATAACAGTCACGGAATCGTCTCATCAGAATGATCCTAATCTAAATTTTGAACGAAAACTTAATTCTACATGAAAATCCCATTTATATCAACTAACGGGGGGGGGGATTAGAGCCCCTGTTCCCCCTATTTATACTTATTCAATAAACACCTAATAACAGTCACGGAATCGCCTTATCAGAATGATCCTAATCTAAATTTTGAACGAAAACTTAATTCTGCATGAAAATCCCATTTATATCAACTAACGGGGGGGGGATTAGAACCCCTGTTCCCCCTATTTATACTTATTCAATGAACACCTTATAACAGTCACGGAATCGTCTCATCAGAATGATCCTAATCTAAATTTTGAACGAAAACTTAATTCTGCATGAAAATCCCATTTATATCAACTAACGGGGGGGGGGGATTAGAACCCCTGTTCCCCCTATTTATACTTATTCAATGAACACCTAATAACAGTCACGGAATCGTCTCATCAGAATGATCCTAATCTAAATTTTGAACGAAAACTTAATTCTGCATGAAAATCCCATTTATATCAACTAACGGGGGGGGGGGGCATTAGAGCCCCTGTTCCCCCTATTTATACTTATTCAATGAACACCTAATAACAGTCACGGAATCGCCTTATCAGAATTATCCTAATCTAAATTTTAAACGAAAACTTAATTCTGCATGAAAATCCCATTTATATCAACTAACGGGGGGGGGCATTAGAACCCCTGTTCCCCCTATTTATACTTATTCAATGAACACCTAATAACTGTCACGGAATCGCCTCATCAGAATGATCCTAATCTAAATTTTGAACGAAAACTTAATTCTGCTTGAAAATCCCATTTCTATAAATTAAGGGGGGGGGGGCATTAGAACCCCTGTCCCCCTATTTATACTTATTCAATGAACACCTAATAACAGTCACGGAATCGCCTCATCAGAATGATCCTAATCTAAATTTTGAACGAAAACTTAATTCTGCATGAAAATCCCATTTATATCAACTAACGGGGGGCATGAGCCCCCCGTTCCCCCTCTTATACATATCGAATGAACTCCAAAAACTAATCAGGGAAGCGCCTTGTCAGGATATACCTACATACAAAATTTCAAGTGGATCCGATATTTTTATCATGAGTTATCGCGTTACGCACATACGCACATACATACAGAACGGACGGGCACATAAGCTCTCAGGCTATGATAGCCTGTGAGCTAAAAAGACGAAACAAACTATGAAAATATAGAATGGTGATGAAATTTAAAAAATACTCAAATATATTTTAGCAGTAATAGATTTAATTGTCTGAGCGAAGCAAAGTCTTATACCCATAGTACGTAACGATATTAAAAGTAAAAAAAAATCTTTTGTCAAGCAAATCTCAAAAAATACTTGTCGGATTTCGATTCTGTTTGTACCAAAAGGTACCTATGAAGGTAATCAGCTGAATGCACCTACTTTCAAAAATTAGTTCCAAATAGTTTAAAAGTTATATTAAAAAAACTGATAAAAAATCACAATTTATTTGCATACGTCAAAAAAAATTGGTGTGCGTCACTTTCCACCGGTTAGATGTTTTCGTTAGATTCTCAAATTTAAGCATATGGAGCAAGAAAAATACGCAAACAATTTTTAAGTACAATAAATTGTACTTAAACTTAAGAAACAAACTTTAAAATAATTTTGTTGTTGTTAATTTAAAAGAAAAAAAACCTTAATTCTTAATAACTTAGTACTTGAGATTTTGCGATATTCTTTATAATAGCACTTTATAACCGCCACTACCATCTTTTATATTTCGCATATGCAAATTGGAAACAATTCTGCCGTGTTTAAATAAAATACGTGTTTTAGATAAAATACTGGTACTACTGGGTTATCTCGTTTATCAATTTCGCCAAATTATACATATTGACGTATTTTTTAAATTTAAAATAACGAAAGAATAAATAAATAAGTGAAACATTGATAAAAAATACAAATAAAAAGTGGGATAAAAAATCACTTGATGATGTTTTAAACACATGTATCGTATTTAATGCGATTGAGTACGAAATTCACGATCATTCATTATTGGCATTTTATCTTACTGTTTGGCGATACTTTTTTGGTCGATGGGAAAATCAAGTAAAACAAAACAAAACAAAACAAAAAAAAACATTAGTTGATGCGGGGAATAAACAGTTATAAATAATAAACATAATAAAAAATATAAATATCACAATGAATCGTAAATCGTAAAAAACTTATAGCAATATTCAAAAACAACGTTTTCACCAGTTTGGCGGGAAAAAAATCGCGCTAAAATGTAGCTTATATTTTTGCACATAAATGACATCTGTGCCAGATTTATAAGTAAAAATAAACATAAACGATCATCAGGTTTGAAATCTCAATTTCTGAAGCCCAAACTGGACCATGATTATAAAAACGCCAATGTCATGATATTATAACGTAACTGTTATTACCTGTAACCTTAACTGTACATATATCGGCTAATATTGTAACCTTGATCCATTGCTTATTATATATTATGTGATCGTGTAGGAGCTGTAATATAATCGTTACTATGACAACATCCATTTAACTGTAACTGCCCGAGCCTGTTTCTAACTGTAATTAATTTAATAGTCTAAGAGCTAGCAACGTTTTCGTCACCTGATTTTATCAAGGCTCATTTTTTAATATGTTTTTCCATTTTATTATAGAATACGTTTGCTAGCGGTCTGGCAGTCGGGAGACGTTGCGTTTACCTGTGGCAGATGGGGTTATGCAGGTCAAAAAGCTTCAAAATCACGTCATTTTATCAAGGCTCATTTTCTTATATGTTTTTCCCCTTCATGGTAGAATACGTTTGCAAGCGGTCTGGCAGTCGGGAGACGTTGCGTTTACCTGTGGCAGAAGGGGTTGTGCAGGTCAAAAAGCTTCAAAATCACGTCATTTTATCAAGGCCCATTTTTTAATATGTTTTTCCCTTTTATGGTAGAATACGTTTGCAAATGGTCGGCAGTCGGATGACGTTGTGTTTACCTGTGGCAGAAGGGGTTATGCAGGTCAAAAAACTTCAAAAATCTGCCAATTTTATAAAGGCTCATTCTCTTATATGTTTTTATCAAGCTTAAAAATTACAAGATATAACTCTTTGGTGGGCAGACAACCTATAATTAATTTGCTAGACACAAATTCGGTTGCAAAGTTAAAGCCAGACGGCTTTAAATATGGCAACGAAAGTGCCTTTCCTGGAGTAGTTTATAATCTAAAAATTATAAGACCTCTTTCCGTCATTTTATCAAGCTTAAAAATTACAGGATATTACTCTTTGGATAGCAGACAACCTATAATTAATTTGCCAGACACAAATCCGGTTGCAAAGTTAATGCCAGACGGCTTTAAATATGGCAACGAAAGTGCCTGTTCCAAGAGCTGTTTATATTTAAAAAATTATAAGATCTCTTTACGTCATTTTATCAAGCTTAAAAATTACAAGATATTACTCTTTGCATAGCAGGCAACCTATGATTAATTTGCCAGACACAAATTCGGTTGCAAAGATAATGCCAGACGGCTTTAAATATGACAACGAAAATGCCTGTTCCAGTTAATGCCAGAAGGCTTTAAATTTCGCAACGAAAGTGCCTGTTCCAAGAGTTGTTTACATTTCAAAAAATTATAAGACCTCTTTACGTCATTTTATCAAACTTAAAAATTGCAAGATATTACACATTGGATAGCAGACAACCTATAATTAATTAGCCAGACACAAATTCGGTTGCAAAGTTAATGCCAGACGGCTTTAAATATGGCAACGAAAGTGCATGTTCCAAGAGCGGTTTATAATTTAAAATTTATAAGACCTCTTTACGTCATTTTATCAAGCTTAAAAATTACAAGATAATACCCATTGGATAGCAGACAACCTATAATTAATTTGCCAGACACAAAGTCGGTTGCAAAGTTAATGCCAGACAGCTTTAAATATGGCAACAAAAATGCCTGTTCTAAGAGTTGTTTATAATTCAAAAAATTATAAGACCTCTATACGTCATTTTATAAGCTTAAAAATTACAAGATATTACGCTTTGGATATCAAACAACCTATAATTAATTTTCCAGACACAAATTCGGCTGCATTCGGCAATTTTTTTTCAATATAAACTTTACTTTAAAAAAGCTCTTGTTTATCAAAATATAAGTTTCTTTTTTTAAATATCAGGGTGGGTGCCCCGGTTTTGGCCACACTGGAATTTATTTGTCCAATATTTAAGCTGTGAGTTGATGTTAACAAATTGTATGAATTCTTACACCTTAACCTTTCTGAGGGTGCACAAATGTTCATCACATGAAAGGGCTTGTCGGTAAAACTTTTAAAAAAAAATGCAACTTTCGTCAATCAAGCACAAAGTATCACAAATTTACTCAATCAGGCTCTGAAAAAGTGTCGTGCAAAAAATCAGGTGCAGAAAAAAAGTGAATCTAATCAATAAGACTCAGAAAAATCCAGGGTTTCAAATTCGGTTCAATTACGTAAAGAGGTCTTATAATTCGTTGAATTATAAAACGCTCTTGGAACAGGCACTTTCGTTGCCATATTTAAAGCCGTCTTGCATTAACTTTGCAACCGAGTATGTGTCTGGCAAATTAATTACAGGTTGTCTTCAATCCATAAAGTAATATGTTGTAATTTTTAAGCTTGATAAATGACGTAAAGAGGTCTTATAATTTTTTAATTATAAACAACTCTTGGAACAGGCACTTTCGTTGCCATATTTAAAGCCGTCTGGCATTAACTTTGCAACCGAATTTATGTTTGGCAAATTAATTATAGGTTGTCTTCTATTCAAAGAGTAATATCTTGCAATTTTTAAGCTTGATAAAATGACGTAAAGACGTCTTATAAAATTTAAATTATAAACCACTCTTGGAACAGGCACTTTCGTTGCCATATTTAAAGCCGTCTGGCATTAACTTTGCAACCGAATTTATGTCTGGCAAATTAATTATAGGTTTTCTGCTATCCAAAGTGTAATATCTTGCATTTTTTAAGCTTGATAAAATGACGTAAAGAGGTCTTATATATTTTTTTAAATATAAACAACTTTTGGAACAGGTACTTTCGTTGAAATATTTAAAGCCGTCTGGCATTAACTTTGCAAACGAATTTGTGTCTGGCAAATTAATTATAGGTTGTCTGCTATCCAAAGTGTAATATCTTGCATTTTTTAAGCTTGACAAAATGACGTAAAGAGGTCTTATATATTTTTTTAAATATAAACAACTCTTGGAACAGGTACTTTCGTTGAAATATTTAAAGCCGTCTGGCATTAACTTTGCAAACGAATTTGTGTCTGGCAAATTAATTATAGGTTGTCTGCTATCCAATGTGTAATATCTTGCAATATTTACGCTTGATAAAATGACGTAAAGAGGTCATATAAATTTTTGAAACATAAACAACTCTTGGAACAGGCACTTTCGTTGCCATATTTAAAGCCGCTTGGCATTAACTTTGCAACTGAATTTGTGTCTGGCAAATTAATTATAGGTTGTCTGCTATCCAAAGAGTAATATCTTGTGATTTTTAAGCTTGATAAAATGACGTAAAGATGTCTTATAAAATTTAAATTATAAGCCCTTCTTGGAACAGGCACTTTCGTTGCCATACGTTGCCATATTTAAAGCCGTCTGGCAATAACTTTGCAACCGAATTTGTGTCTGGAAAATAATTATAGGTTGTCTGTTACCCAAAGAGTAATATCCTGTAATTTTTAAGAATGATAAAATGACGGAAAGAGGTCTTATAACTTTTTTATTATAAACCGCTTATGGAACAGGCACTTTTGTTGCCATATTTAAAGACGTCTGGCATTAACTTTGCAACCGAATTTGTGTCTGGCAAATTAATTATAGGTTGTCTGCTATCCAAAGAGTAATATCTTGCAAATTTTAAGCTTGATAAAATAACGTAAAAAGGTGTTATAATTTTTTGAAATATAAACAACTCTTGGAACATGCACTTTCGTTGCCTTATTTAAAGCCGTTTGGCATTAACTTTGCAACCGAATTTGTGTCTGGCAAATTAATTGTAGGTTGTCTGCTATCCAAAGAGTAATATCTTGTAATTTTTAAGCTTGATAAAATGACGTAAAGAGATCTTATAAAATTTAAATTATAAACCACTCTTGGAACAGGCACTTTCGTTGCCATATTTAAAGACGTCTGGCATTAACTTTTCAACCGAATTTGTGTCTGGAAAATTAATTATAGGATGTCTGCTATACAAAGAGTAATATCTTGCAATTTTTAAGGTTCATAAAAACATATAAGAAAATGAGCCTTTATAAAATGGCGGATTTTTAAAGTTTTTTCACCTGCATAACCCCTTCTGCCACAGGTAAACGCAACGTCACGCGACTGCCAGACCGCTTGCAAATGTATTCTACCATAAAAGGGAAAAACATATTAAAAAATGGGCCTTGATAAAATGACGTGATTTTGAAGCTTTTTGACCTGCACAACCCCTTCTGCCACAGGTAAACGCAACGTCTCCCGACTGCCAGACCGCTTGCAAACGTATTCTACCATAAAAGGGAAAAACATATTAAAAAATGAGCCTTGATAAAATGACGTGATTTTGAAGCTTTTTGACCTGCACAACCCCTTCTACCACAGGTAAACGCAACGTCTCCCGACAGCCAGACCGCTTGCAAACGTATTCTACAATAAAAGGGAAAAACATATAAAAAAATGAGCCTTGATAAAATGACGTGATTTTTGACGTTGTTAGCTCTTAGACTATAAGTTCTTCTTGTTACTTGTTGTGTCTATTTGTCCTTATTAAAGATATATGTTAACAAATATAAATGCGTAATAATTTCAACATATATCGTGACGTGGTGTCAGAAGTTAAAAAAAAAAAGTTAACAAGTTTTACTTTTAATTTCGTACTTGAATGTATTAAATAAATACAAATGGCAGAAAATTTTATCCGTCCTCCAAAACCATTGATTGATGTTTACGGCAGATTCCAAAGATGGATGGGAAGACTGGCTGCAAAGTTTTAATTGGTACGCTGCTGCTATTCAACTTGAGAAGAAAGAGAAACTAGTCGTTGGGGGCCACCGTAATACTTACCCATCATGGATATGTATATGAAAATAAAACATGTGAAAACTATTTATGCATTGCAATTCATAAACAAAATTTAAATATTGTTAATATACATAGTAGTGCTATATTAAAGAACTGCTGATGTACCAATTTCGGCAAATTACATAAAACGCCAAACCACTCAAGTAGTACCGAACTGCGTAAAGGAAACATCCTTATAACTCCAAAAATAATAATTCTATTAACTAACAATTAATTGCGTCGGATTAAGCGTCTCATTTCCAATTAAAATATACCTCTGAATTGAAATTTGAATGAAATACAGGGTCATGAAAAATCGAAGAATGTGGAAAACAAGATTACAAATATCTCGGCAACTAATAATCCGATCGACTTCGTTCTATATGCAAAATGTGTGTTATTTTATTGCCTTTTATGTCCATTCCTTAAAACAAAAAAATTCGAAAATTTTTATATACCTTTTATCAGAACGAATTTTTCGAGAGTCCGAAAAAAATAGTTCCGGATAATCGAGGTTGCTGATATTAAATAGGGTTCTTTCCATTCTTACATACTAACTACATACAAAATTTCAAGTCTCTATCTCAATTTGTTCGGGAGATAGAGCGTTTACAGACAGACAGACAGACAGACGGACGGCAAAATTTTTTTTCTAAAAATATGTTTTTCGGAATCTCCACTATCTAAAACGTGTAAATCCGCCAAAAAAATTTTTTCGATTTTCAAAACGATTGCAAGACTTACCCTATACTACGTATGATGGGTAAGTAAAAAGTACAGGTAGCTCCATTTATGGCTATTATCGGCAGTGAAGCACAGCAAATTTATAAAACCTTTAATTTAAGTGCCGATGAACAACAAAATTTAGAGATTATTAAAGGTAAGTTTTCTGAATATTTCACTCCTAAAGTTAATTATACTTTTGAACGTTACAAGTTTAATCAAATTAAACAGAAACAATATGAATTATTCAATGATTTTTTAACCAGACTTAAATTACAAGCTTCTCGCTGTAAGCTAGGGATTATGCAAGATGAATTAATTTGTGATAGAATTGTTGTAGGAATTGAAAACAACGATGTTCGTGAAAAGCTTTTAAGCGATGCTGATTTAAACTTAGATAAAGCCGTACAGATTTGTTTAGCTTCTGAAAGTGCTTCTAAGCAATTAAAAATATAATATTGATTGATATAAAATTGAATGATAATAAATCGCAACCTGTAATTTCTGCGATATCGAAAAAATACATGCAGTCGCATAAGCTTAATTCACAGATAGATAAGCCTATTTCTAATACTAAAATCTTTAAAATGATAACTGATTGTAGAAATTGTGGTAGTACCCATAAAATTAATAAATGCCCAGCATTTGGCAAGAAATGTAAGATTTGTCAAAAACAAAACCATTTTGCTTTGAAATGTAGATCAAAAATCCGGAAAAGGTACAAAGTGCAAGAAATTGAAAATGTCGACACGATTGCGGAAGATAAAAATTTCCTGATAGCAAGCGTCGATGTTAATAAATCTGACTGGTACGAGACCGTGATAATTAACAATAAGGCTATTCCTATGAAGCTTGATACTGGTGCTCAGTGTAATGTTATACCATTTCGCTTAGCAAAAGAATTACATTTAGAAATAAAACCTTCAAATATCCGCAAACTTCTCTCATATTCGGGTCATGCTATTGATGTGGCAGGAGAATCTTTAGTTTCCTGCAGAATTAAAGATAAGGATATGCAACTTAAATTCATAATAGCACATGTAGGAATCAGCCCAGTCCTGGGTCGTGTTAGTTGCATCGAGGCAGGATTAATACAAAGAATTGAAAGAGTTAACGCTTTGGAAGAGGAATTTCAGGATTTGTTTCAAGGAATAGGGTGTATAAAAATTTTTGAATACACAGCCGAATTTTCAGAAGAATGCGCTCAAAAAGAGATCAAACCACCTAGAAGAGTTCCGTTTAAGATAAGAAAATCGTGAAACAAGAGCTTGATAGAAAGGTTAAGGATGGGATTATTAAGAAAGTAGACAAAGCTACACCAATTTGTAACCACATGGTTATCGTAAAACAGAATGGAAAAATAAGATTTTGCATCGATCCTTCTGATTTAAATAAAATACTTATGCGAAGACAATTTCCATTAAAAACTTTAGAAGAGGTTACCGCTAATGTAGGTGGATCAAAATATTTCACGAAATTAGATTTGAAAAAGGGCTTTTGGCAATTGAAAGTTTCGCCTCATACCCAACCATTCTTAACATTCAGTACTCCTTGGGGAAGATATTCCTTTCTTCGAGTTCTATTCGGTATTAAATCAGCTCCGGAAATTTTTCAAAGTGAAATAGCCAAAATTTTACAAGGTATACCAGGAGTTGAAAATTCAATGGATGGCATCTTGATTCATGCGCCTGACATAAATACTCTCCGTTCAAATACTCGATTAGTCCTACAAGCACTAAGAAATGCAGGAGCAAAACTTAATAAAGACAAATGTGAATTTGAAGTTCAGAAAGTAAAGTTTTTAGGACATATCCTAACAAGTGATGGTATTATGATTGATCCAGAAAAAGTTGAAACCATAGACAGAATTAAGACACCAACTAGCAAAAAAGAGTTACAAAGATTACTTGGCATGATTCAGTGTCTGCATAAATTTATTCCTAATCTTTCGGAAAAAAACATAACATGAGGTTATTACTGAAGGAAAATACAGTATGGAATTGGAATAATGAATTAGATAGAGATTTAGCAGAAATCAAGAAATTATTAAAGAAAGCGCCTTCACTTAAGTACTACAATCCAAACGTTACAATTTCAGTTGATGCTAGTTCTTTTGCATTAGGAGCTGTACTACTCCAAAATGGAAGACCTATAGCGTTCGCATCTACAGCTCTGAATGAAGCTCAACAGTCTTATCCTCAGATTGAAAAAGAAGCCTTGGCAATGAAATTTGGATGCCATAAATTTCATCAGTACATCTATGGAAATAAGGTAATCATCGAAACTGATCACAAGCCATTGGAATCAATTTTTAACAAACCAATAGATCGAATTCCACCACGACTTCGAAAGATCTTTTTAGAAGTTCAACAATATGCTCCAAAAGTTTGCTACAAACGAGGAAAAGAAATGTATATAGCGGATTTACTTAGCAGAGATTGCAATAATGAAGATTCGCTACGGGAGAGTAATTACCAGATTCTGTTTTCATTACCAACTACAAACGCGGGTTTAAAAATTTTACAAGAGCTCACAAACTCAGATCCAGAACTTATTTTATTAAAGCACTTTATATCTATTGGTTGGCCTAGTAACAAAAATTCCGTTCCAGATTCATGTGAGAAATATTTTCCATATTTGGATGAACTCTCAGTTCAAAAATATTTAATATTTAAAGGCCTTAGTATAATTATCCCAGAGAAATACAGAGCCAAAGCATTAGAAAATCTTCATAAAGGACATTTGGGTATAACAAGTTGTCTACGAAGAGCTCGCGAATCCATGTTTTGGCCGGGAATGTCCAAAGACATAATTTCGATGATAGAGAATTGCATAGTTTGTCAGAAAACTCAGAAGTCGTCTCCGACAGAACCATTAATTTCAAAGGAGATTCCTAAACTACCATTGGAAATTCTTGCATCTGATGTATTTACCTATCAAGATGTTGATTATTTACTTATCACTAATAGTTATTCTGGTTTTATTGATTTCAAACCTTTAAAAGATTTGACAAGCAAATCCACAATAGAGATCCTCAAAGATTGGTTTAGTGTTCATGGAATTCCCAGAATTTTAGAAAGTGATAACGCTCCTAATTACTCATCTGCTGAATTTAACCCGGGAGGACGCGCGCAGGGCCTAAAAGACCCTGGGTGCGTGTGGTTTTTATAAATGTAACCACTAATTTTTTAAAAGTAATCTTCAATTTATTTTATCGCAATTGTCTCCGTCTTAATAAAGTGACTGTTAATATTTTATTTTATTGGTGGCAAAGTTAAAATCATTCATACCTTGAAAAGCGCGCGTTCTCCCGGGTTAAGGAATTTTCACAAGAATGGATGTTTAACCATCAAACTTCAAGTCCTCGGTATCCTAAAGCAAATGGATTGGCAGAGAGAGATGTACAAACAGCAAAGAATTTGCTAAGAAAATGTTAGTTATCAGGCCAAGATATACTTTTAGCATTATTGAATTTTAGAAACACGCCAAGAGAAAACTTAGGTTCACCATCTCAACGTCTTTTCAGCAGACGCCTTCAAACCACAATTCGAATTGCCGAAGAATTGTTAAAGCCTAAAGTTATGAGCCAAACTACAGAGAATTTAACGGAAGCTATATTGAAACAAAAATTCTACCACGATCTTCATGCTAAGCCATATTCCAATATTCCCTTGCAACCAAATCAAAATGTTATGCTAAAACAAGCGCCAAGGAATTGGATACCAGCAACAGTAACTTCCAAAGCTGCTCCTAGATCATATAATCTGAAGACGCCTGAAGGAGAATATAGACGAAATACTAGCCAAATCAAGCCAACTAAATTGAAGTTTCAAATAGAAAGGAAAAGGAAGATACCCATAGAAATAAAAAATCAACATCCTACTGCTACTACTACTTCCGATGACAAACCAAACATTTCTACTGGAAAGAATCTAAGTGTACCTGCTCCCAATATGACTGAAAGCAAACCCGTTGTTACAAGATCAGGAAGAGTTGTAAAGCCTGTAAAGAGACTTGATCTGTAAACGAACTTAAAAAACATTTTTGAAAGGGGAGATGTAATATAATCGTTACTATGACAACATCCATTTAACTGTAACTGCCCGAGTCTGTTTCTAACTGTAATTAATTTAAGTTCTTCTTGTTACTTGTTGTGTCTATTTGTCCTTATTAAAGATATATGTTAACAAATATAAATGCGTAATAATTTCAACATATATCGTGACGGGAGCGTATCGTTTATTAATTTATGTTGCACTGTTATTAATTATTAGTTTAGTAACGTTCATATGAAACGTATTTATTACATGGTGCCGAATTGATCGAATCTAATAATCGTCATGCCGAGAAATGACAACACTAATAACAGTGTAAATATTCGACCGCCGCCGCCGCCTCTAAGCCTAATGACCAGCGATGTTTCGAAATCGTGGGAAGATTGGTTCCAACAATTTGAATGGTACGCTACAGCCATCGAATTGGAGAATAAGCCAGAAAAAATTCAAATAGCTTTGTTTATGTCAGCTACTGGACCAGAAGCGGTAAGCATTTATAATACTTTCACCGATGATAAGAAAACAGCGCTAAATGTTCTAATTGAAGCTTTTAAAAAGTACTTCACGCCTAAAGTAAACATAACATACGAAAGATTTTTATTCAATAAGTTATATCAAAGTGAAAATCAAAAATTTGATGATTTCTTAACGGAAGTTCTTAGTAAAAGTAAATCATGTAAATTTGGTAATCTTCATGATAGTTTAGTTACTCACAGAATTGTAATTGGTATTTACAGTGATTTCGATGGAGAATAATTGTTAGTAGAAGATGATTTGACATTAGATAAAGCGACAAAGACTTGTAAAGCTAGTGAACAAGCGCGATCACAAATGAGTACATTCAAAGATAAGCCATTAAATATTGAAAGCGTAAAGAAAACCGTTACAAGTACGAAAAATAAATATACTAAAGAAAAGCAAAGTTTCAATGTTATATTATGCACGCGATGTAATACGCATCACAAAAAATTTGAATGTTTGGCTTATAAAAAGAAATGTTTTGCTTGTGGTAAAGAAAACCATTTTAGCATTTGTTGCTCTACAAAGAAAAGTAAAAAACATGTAGCTACTGTAAATAGCTTAACTGACGAAATTAGCAAAAATAATAAAAATTAAAAAAATTTAGTTATAAGTAGTATAGCCAATAATGTGGAATCATTAGATTGGTATGAAAGGCTGAATTTGAAAACAAGTATAGAGTAAAATTTAAATTGGATACCGGTGCTCAATGCAATGTCCTATCATATTCTTTGGCGAAAAAAAGCAAATTTAAGCATTAAATATTCTAACGTGCGATCTTTGGTATCATTTTCTAATCATAAAATGAAAGTTGTAGGTGAAGCAGTTGCCAAGATAAGTGTTAAAAAGAAAACTTATACTACTAAATTGGTAATAATAGAAGAAATGTTGCAACCTATATTGGGAAAAGATTCATGTGTAGAAATGGGTTTAGCTAAACGCATAAACAGTATTGGGTTAACAGAAAAATTTCTTAATACCAGTGCTAATGAAGAGGAAATAGGCTGTTTGAAGAATTTTACTTATGACATTGATTTAATCGATAACCCTAAGCTTGAAATATTTCCTGCTAGAAAAGTGCCTCATTCCGTTAGAGAAAAAATTAAAGAAGAGCTTGATTGAATGCAACGGATGGGCATCATAAAACCGGTGAGTGACCCAACACCTGCAGTCTCGCCTATGGTTGTAGTTATCGGAATGGTAAAATACGAGTCTGTATGGATCCATCTAGTTTGAATAAGAATTTGAAAATAAGACATTATCCGTTAAAAACATTAGAAGAAATTGCTGCTCGCATTAATGGTTCTAAATGGTTTACAAAATTGGACTGTAAAAAGGATTTTGGCAACTAAAAGTAACAGAACGTACTGGTAAATACCTGACTATGGCCACCCCTTGGGGAAGATTTTCTTACTTGAGAATGCCAATGGGTTTAGCATCTGCACCAGAAGTTTTCCAGCAAATTATAGATCATCTAATAGGAAATATAGAAAATGTTGTATGTGCAATGGATGATATTTTGATACATGTTTCCTCTAAAGAAAAATTAGAAGAACTGACCTCTGAACTCATAAAAATTCTCACAGAAGTGGGATTAACTCTGAATAAAGAAAAATGCATTTTTTCACAGAACAGTGTTAAGTTTTTGGGACACATTGTAACTGATGTAGGACTGAATGCTGATCCTGAAAAAATTGAAGCTATTATTCAGTTAAAAGTTCCAGAAAATGTAGCATCATTACAGCGTTTTTTTGGAATGGTTACCTACTTGGCTAAATTTGTTCCGAACTTGGCTGAATTAACGCAACCGTTAAGAGCATTATGTAAAAAAATCCGAATGGATTTGGGAAAGTGAACAACAGAGAGCATTTGAAAAGCTGAAAGAAATTTTGAAGAATTTACCTGTATTGAAGTATTTTAATGTGAATTCACCTATAACATTGTCGGTAGGTGCAAGCAAACATTCTGTAGGAGCATTAATTATGCAAGAAGGGCGTCCTGTAGCTTATGCAGCAAAAGCATTAGACAAGACGCAGCAGAATTATTCACAAATAGAAAAATAAGCGTTTGCAATCAAATTTGGATGTTTACGTTTTCATCAATACGTCTGGGGTTGCAGAGAATTAACTGTGGAAACAGACCACAAACCATTAATTTCAATTTCAAAAAAGGCCATTACATTTAGCTCATCCTCGTCTGCAAAGAATCATGTTGGACATTATGCCTTATCGTCCTGAAATTATTCATAAAAAGGGAACTGAAATGTTTATAGCTGATACTTTGAGTCGAGATTGTAATCTCAATCCTAATTTAGAAATGCCTGAATTACAGATGGAAATTCATGTAATTGTTACAATTACAGAATCTAAAACAACTGAACTGATTCAAGCACTGAAAGATGATGAAGAATTAAGCCTGCTGATTAAGATGATTCAAGATGGTTGGCCAGAAGAATTAAATAAAGTTCTGAGAGTCTGAGAAAGTATTGGACTTTTCGAGATGAGTTTGCCATTTATGAAGATATCCTGTTTAGAGGTGACCGAATCGTCATCCCGTCAAAGCTCAAAGAACCCACCTTGAAAGCTATTCATCTTGGTCATCAAGGAATACAGCATTCACTCAGTATAGCTAGGGAAAATGTGTATTGGGTAGGCATGAATAATGATGTTATTTCATATGTTAAGCAGTGTAAAGTTTGTCAATAACGTCAAAGAGATAACCCCGAAGAGCCGTTAATTTTGAATGAAGTACCAGAAAGACCTTGGCAAATAGTTGGCACAGATATTTTCCATTTGAATAAAAAGAATTACTTGCTTGTTGCAGATAGCTATTCGGGTTATTTTGATTTTTGTGTACTGAGCAACTAATCATCTAGTATAGTTATACAAGCATTTAAATGTTGGTTTGCAACGCATGGTATTCCTGAAACCTTATGCACAGATCCGGGTCCTCAGCTGATTTCTAAAGAATTGAAGCATTTTCCTAAACAGTGGAACATAAATTTGCAAGTATCAAGTCCTGAACATAAAAGATCCAATGGTCTAGCCAAACGTTATGTTCAAGAAGCTAAACAATTGATTGCTAAATGTGCTGCAGATGGTTCCGACTTATATTTAACATTGTTAAATAACAGAAATACACCTAGAGGAGTGTTAGGATCCCCAGCACAGCGTCTTATGGGAAGAAGAATAAGAGGAATTTTGCCAGCAAGCTCAAGATTGTTAAAACCAGCTATCATAAAGAATGTTTCTTCTAACCTTAAAGAAAAAAGAATAAAAGAGAAAGAGTATGGAGATAGAGGTTCAAAAGCAAAAAAGCCAATTTCTGTTGGTCAGAAAGTATGGTTTCGGAAAAGTCACAGAAAGTGGAGTCCTGCTGATGTAATTTCTCCAGCTCAAGGACCAAGATCCTTTATTATCAAGACGCCAGATGGTGCAACATATAGAAGGAACACTTGGTTTCTCCGTCCAAATGGCACTCCTGAGAAACCGGAAGTGCCAAATAGCTCCGATCCTACACTTGAAGAAACAGATAATACTGATCCTACACATGGTCAATGTGAAGCAGAACCAAAAACACCCAATGACTCTAGTCCGGTAAGTGCTGCCCTTTCTTCAAATCTGTCGCCAAAACTGACATCTTCTCCTGTTCCCAAGATCGAAACTCCTGTGCGGCAAACTGATACTGGTGTAAAAACCCGTTACTCCAGGACCGTTAAAAAACCTGTTAAACTTGACTTGTAAAAGAAAAAACTGTTTCTTTTTATAAAAAAAAGGAGGATGTCATGATTTTATAACGTAACTGTTATTACCTGTAACCTTAACTGTACATATATCGGCTAATATTGTAACCTTGATCCGTTACTTATTATATATTATGTGATCGTGTAGGAGCGTGTCGTTTATTAATTTATGTTGTACTGTTATTAATTATTAGTTTAGTAAAGTTCATATGAAACCTATTTTATTACAGCCAACGTGAAGGTATTGGAAAAGTACCATGAAATTAGGGCAGATATAGCATATACGTATCGGATTTGGCGCAAATTTCGCGAAAATCATTTTTAATTCATTTCTGTTACTTTAAAACGAAAGTAACAATTTTAAAAAACACGATTAAATCTAGATTAAATGAATATAGAAAAAAATGAATAACAATTTTTTAATAAACAAACAACAATAGCGGGGTTACCACGCATTGTAAATAACGATGTCTTGGCGCCAATTATGTAAAAAAGTGTACCATATCCTGTTCTAAACTTTTTGGCCAGCTTTTTTTTTCTTTTTCGCATTAAATGAATTGTTGTGGCTGCGATCTTCAGCCTGCGATCTTCAGCCTGCGAGCTTGCTTTTTTTACACTTTTCAACAAAACTGAAAAGTGTTTATGCATTCGTTTTGTCTTTCTGTCTGTTCACGCTCTAACATTCGTAAATATACACCGATTTATATGCAATTGGTCAACCTTATTTAATGTCCCCTAGGCATGTTTGGTATAGTATATGAAGTATATGGGACCAATAGTTTATAAAATTGCCGTTGTTGTTGACGTGTGCCCCAAGGTCAAGTATTTTCCTGGAGCTTCCATTAAACTGCACTAAGGGGGTTGGAAATCAGACTTCTTCAGAAGAGGATGTTAGGCAAATCACCAATATACTGCAACACCAAACATCGCCACCTTCTCAATTTCGAGATGTCTGTAAGGAGGGAGGAGGATTTCTGCAGAGGTCAATACACATGGTAAATCCTACGACCGACCACAGAACTTTCAGATCCCCTTTACTTAACGACCGCATAAACTGCATACACTCGGTGGGTCTTTGATGAGGTCGAGCATCCAACCTGGGAACTTTCAGTCTGGAGTGGGGTGCTATTTCCACTAGGCTACCATGGCCCCATCGTCAAAAGATATAGCCCATGTTTAACCCGGCGCGAACACATCATTTAGGTGCAATTATTTTTTAAACCGGTACGATAGCTCCAAAGATTAGCCCCTGAAAGTAAACAAAATTTACCTTTTTCTAATATAGGTAAAATGTATAGAGAAATCAATGTATATAGTGGAATTAAGAATAGTGATAATTGATATAGTGGAATTGTGTAAAACTGAGACGTATTTAAGGTCTTTGGACAGAATGGATGTAATCTCAATTAAATATGCAGTAATGTTAAATCCTCTTGTTTAGAGCTGTGGGCTAGGAGATATGTTGACACTGTTTAATGGGCACTTTTTATTACTTCCTATTTGGTAAATGTGATATGCAAATAAACGGGTTTAGTTCCATGTAATCAAACTGTATCACAACAAAAATGAAACGTTTCAGATGTGTAAAATTTCACAGCACAATGTCTGAAGTCTTTCATTGAACGTAAAAAAGAGATTCCTAAACGTGTAAAAAAAATTTAATTGTATCCAATCAAAAAATCAAACACTGACTCGTCCTTCTGGGCAACTATTACAAACACACCAATTTTATCTCAAGAGGTCATAATAGAAAATAAATCCATCAACATTTAGACCAGGAGGAAACAACACACACAATCACCTCATCGAGTTCCCGGGTGAAAACACCGGAATTATTTAAATCTCGATTCGAATATTTAAACACAATTTATTTGCCAAGTCATAGCTTGAGGGAACATACCTGCAAAACCAATTTTTAGCAATTTACTGGTATGTATACAAAAGTGAGCAGAAAAACACAATTTCAATATTTTTATTTTAATAATAACAAAACAAACTGGATTTTTTTTTTGTGCCAAAGTGATATATATTTTTAAGAAATTATGTGTGTTATATCTTAGAACTACAGCTGTGTCCCAACAAAGCATAAAATTGAAGCACTTTTAAATTCTTATTAAACATTACTTAACCATAACTATTTTACGGTACAAAGTTACGAACATTGTTGCACTTTTTAGCTCACAGGCTAACAAAACCAGGAAGGTATTGTGCCCAAAGGTTCGCTTTGTGCTTGTATGCACACATATTTGTATGTTAATATGTACATAAAGCGATAACACTTGATAGAAATATCCGATTTGCTTCGAATTTTGAATATAAAATTATTTTAACAAGAAGCTTTCCTAATTAGTTTTGGTATTTTATAAGTATAAAAAGAAAAAACGGGGATTAATGCCCTCTTAATTTATATAAATGAGTTTTTCATGCAGAAAGCTCCTAATTGCTTCAAATTTTGGATAGAGATTTATTCTGATAAATCTTTTATCTGACTATTTTGTGCGGTTCATTTGTTGAATATAAAGAGAATTCTGGGCTAATTTCCCCTTAATTTAAATAAATGGGTTTTTATTGCAGAAATATCCGAATTGTTTCATATTTTGTATAGAGATTCATTCTGATAAGGTACTTCCCAGATTAGTTTTGGGGGTTCATTGGTTAAGTTTAAAGGCAGAAATGGGAGAGCTGATCAACTCTTAATATAGATTTTTTTCCATTCTAAATAACCGATTTGCTTTAAATTTTGTATATAGGTTCATTTTTCTTAGGTACTTTCTTGATTAGTTTGGGGAAACTATTGGTTAAGTACAGAAGGTTGAGAACAGGGAGCAAATCCTCCTAAATTTTGATAAATGGGGTTTTCAAGCGCAAATATCCGATTTATTTCAAATTAGGTGTACCATTGTATTCTAATAAAGCGCTTATTTATTTAGATTTTCAGGTTGGTCGTTTTAGTCTAAAGGGGAGAAATGAGGGTGCTCATCAACCTAATTTATTTTTCAAGGCGTCATTATTCACCAGAAAAAAAGGAATTGATGTGCAATGAGTGTGAATAGCCTGTCATCCCAGTACACCATCACTTTAACTGGGTACTATTCATTCTATTTTTTTTCATACAAGTTGTAAAGTCCGCTCGGATTGTTTGCAAGCAATTTCTAACTTCTTAATTCTAAATTAATAAATTTCAATACAAATAGTGTAAATAAGAAAGCTTCTTCATTGGTTTTGTTGCCATTAATAAATCATTTGTCTCTCGCTCACGAATGATTAATTATGCTCAGATTTATTATCAATGGCAACGACTAATCTTCTTTGGAAACTCTTTTACAAGTTTTGACATGTTCTTAACCGTTCTTAACGAACACAAATAAGAAGTGGTTGCATTAATGACGTGATTATCTTTTTTATTTATTATCATTATTGACCCTTTTATGCATGATGTATAATAATGTTTTTAATTTTTATTGGTAGGAAAAAATCAATTTCTGTAAGATTGTGTTTAACCGAGCTTACCAGGATTTGAAAGGTTTGTAATTAAGTTGCAAACTGCTTATCATATTTTCGATAAAGTTTTAAAAATGCTTCTAAATATAAGTTCTAAATTATGCGTAATCACTAAAAAAAAGAATATGATAGAAAGGCATTATTAAAAATAAATATCGTCAATACATCAAACCATCCTTGGAAATTGTTTGTAAAAAAATTACAGAAGATTACATAATTAAAATGTGCGTTTAATTTTTAAAGTAGCTAAGAACATGCCTAAAATACTTGAAAATATTTGGGATTACATGAATGTAAAACATGAATGTACAACATTAAATGAATGTAAATTACAGTAAAAGGACTATTAATGAAAATTAATCAAAATTGTTTATTTACTAAATTAAAAGATAAACTTCATTAATATTTGTTAAAATAAATAAAAAGGTTATTTTTTATTCCCAACTTCTTTTTTTAGTCCTTATTTTTACTTACCCAACATGTGTAAGGATTGTAATCGTTTTGAAGATCGGGGGGAAGTAAATCGACGGATTTACACGATTCAGACACTGGAGATTCTGAAAAACATATTTTTTAGAAAAAAAAACATTTTTCCGTATGTGTGACTGTCTGAAACCGTCCTATCTCCCAAACAAATTTTTATAGAGGCTTCAAATTTTGTGTACACTTTGTATGTAATATTAGAAAGAAGCTTGTGAATATCAGTAACCTCGGTTATTAAGAATTATTTTTTTTCAGACTTTCGAAATATTCTTTCTGATGCAAGATAAATAAAAATCTTTTATTTTTATCTTTTATTTTAAAAAGTGGCTGTAAATAAAGAATCATAAACTTCGCACAAAAAATGAAGTCGAATTTTCATTTGTTTTATGTATTTTCTTACAAACCTAAATTTTACTAAATTTTAGCAGAGCGTGTAGGATCAGGAAAAATCTATACATAATATACAGAAATTCACAACAAAATTACTTTTACTGGGCGGTAATTGTTAAAATAAGGTTTTAAAATGTGGCATGTGTCGTCAAAAATTTTTTCTTACGTACTTTCTATGTCCTATAAAACCTTAAATACCTTTTTTTTAAAAAAAAATTTTTTTGAAATGTTTTACAGCTTTAATTTCACATTTAAATCATATAAAAAATACTTTAAAATCATATTTTATTTTAAGTGCGGTGTGCGACTAAAAAACAGATTGTTGCCAATCCACAACACTGAAATTTAGCTGAAAAAATAACTTTCTTTGATGAAATTGCACAAATTATACACTCATGATTTTTAAGAACTATAATAAGGAATAATATTTACTTACTCATTGCAGAACAAAATAGGATTTTTCGCCAACTACTAAACAAAGCAAAAAGCACATGTTGGAAAATTGAAAAAAAAATAGTCGTTGGGACCACCGTAATAATTACTCATCATGCACTGAGAAAAATATATATATATATATACTGCATTTACATAAAATGAATAGTTAGTTTATTTTTGAATCCCTAAACCAGAAATATAGATAACCGAACTATGTGAATAAGATAATCAACCAAGCTGAATAAAAGAAATGATCAAGAATTTCTAGTCTCTTGTTTTCTAGGTGACGAAACGATATGGAATCTTTCAGTAGCGAGAAAATATTGCTTGATTTCGGAAATGGTTTCATAAACTACAATTATAGTTATTAAATCCAATCTCTTGCATTTGCATCTATTTGTAGATAGTTTTAAATAAGATTGACCACGAGAACATAAAAAAACGCTCTTAAATTCTAATAGGAGACTTTAGAACTCCCAAGCAAAGAGAATTAGAATTTATGAGGATGACATTGAACAATGAAACTGTTTTTTCTAGAGCCACAATTAACCCGCGAGTAGTCGCAACTTTTTTCACAACGTCATTTATCGCGCTCGGTCTTTTCGCCGCTGGCCCCTCACATGCCAAAAATGTAAAATAAGAAATATTTTTCACTTAATATACGAAAATAACATTTCAATGAAGATATAAATTTGTAGTTTTCTCAAATTATGCATTTTATTCATGAGATCTGGAGTAATTGGAAAATGTAGAAATGAACTGACATTAGTGATTGTTCCATAGACTTTTTCGCCAATTTCAACTTTGTTTCTCAAAATGTACCTGAAAGAAAATCAGAGGTGTCCTGTTACTTCACTAAGGTGATCGCGAAATCTTCAAAGTCAGCTACATGGTAGATCTCCGTTGTAGTTGTAATGTGATACAAGTTAGGCGAAGATAAGTTATACGGGCGGCGAAAAGACCGACACGCGAGTACTGACGGGTTAAGATTCTAGATCCCAGAACCATATCTTTTTCTATGTTGGTATGCTTAGTATAAAACATGAAAACAAAATATGTTCATACTATTTATAAAATGCATTGCAATTCCAAAATAAAATTAAAAATGTATATTTAAAAAATTTTCAATATACATATTAATGCTCTTTTACTCATTTGCAGGAACTATTTGATTAACCTATCAAGCAATTTCGGCAAATTATATAAAATGCCTAACTACTCGCAAAATTGTACAAATTGGCATAATTTTCTATTCAATAACATAAAAACAATAAAATTAGTAAAAAAATTTAAAAAAATACAAATTAAACGTCAAATAATTCGAATTTATTTATTGATATAAAAACACATGTATGTTCAATGTTAAGTGAATGTAACATTTACGATAAGCCATTACTCGCATTTGATCTTATAGTTTGGCGATAGTTTTTTGGTCGACGGAATAATAACGTAGTAAAAGAAACATCCTTTAAACTCCAAAAATGATAAACCTTGTTAACTAACAGCTTACTGCGCAGGGCCGTAGCTAAGAGGGCGCTATGGGCGGCTCAGCCCCCCCTAAAATATTTTGAGCCCCCCCTGGGAAAAATTCCAAGGTCACTAAATGTTCCGAAAATTCAAATGAAATTCTGTTCAAAAATCTAATTTAGTTTTGAGACTCTTTCACAGTTTTGCAGAGTTACTAAATTGTATCTAAAATACGTGTTTCAACACTCCCTCATCCTATTGGTACATATGAAGCTAACAGGATGTTTAATTTTGCACCAGTTATACATTCAAAATTTTCATCATCCTATACTTTTCTTAGCATAAAATGAAGTTATTACAACAGTTTAATGAGAAACATAGTACCTACAATGTGAATATGCACTCATTTATCTTTCTGCATTAGAGAGAGAACAAAAGAATATGAGCCCCCCTACATTCCCTTGAGCCCCCCCCTATATTCCCCTGAGCCCCCCCCCCCCCTATCGTACACTTCTAGCTACGGCCCTGTTACTGCGTCGCATAAAGTGCCTCATTTCCAATTTAGAAGTGTATTTGAATTGAAATTTGAATGAAATATATAGGGTCATGAAAAATCGAAGCGTATGGGAAATAGGATTACATATATTTCGGCAACTAATTATGTCAATTGACTTCAGTCTTTGTGAAGTTTTTATTGTCTTTTGCAGCCACTGCTTCACATAAACTTATTCGAAAATTTTTATTTACCTCTCATTCGATTGAATATTTCGAGAGTCCGAAAAAAAAGTTCCAGATAATCGAGATTATCAATATTCAATAGGTTTCTTCTCATTATAACATACTAAGTCCACACCAAATTTCAAGTCTCTACATCAATTTATTCGGTATATAGAGCGTTTTCAAATAGACAGTCAGATAGGCAGAAGGTCAAAACGGACGGACAGACAAACAGATAGGCATACAGACAGACACCAATTTTTTTTTCTAAAAACATCTTTTTCGGACTTTCTGTCTGAAACGTGTATATCCGTCATTTTTTTCCGATTTTCAAAATGATTGAAAAACTTACACTATACATGATGAGGAAATAATAAATATATCTTTGTTCATAAACGGCAATGTAGCTGTCATCTACACGTTGAAACTTGATTTATTATTATTTTCTGCATTCATTTCATTGGCAACTGTAGGTATTAAATCGTCAATATTTCTGTAATAATATTTTAGAAGACTAAATTGGTCATGTTACTAAAAGGCAACACATGGCACATAAGGGTTAGCAAAGTTTTGTTTACATATTCTGGATGTATTTGAAAATGTTTCATAATCTAAGCTTGACGCATGCTTTTTATTTCTTGATTATAATACTTGGCCGGATACATCCGAATGTGATGAAAAAAACGGGTTCTATGCACCCAGCATTTTAAATTTTATCTTGCACACTATATCAGAATGCGATTATTAAGTCTCGTGAGACTTTTTTTTTTATGATTAAACTTATTAAATAAAGTAATTACGTATTTAAATAAATTAACAAATTTAGTATTCGGTTATTCATTATACAGCTTTTTTTTCTACCAAATATTGGAGAAAAAAAATGTCTTTAATGAAAAATGTTGCTTTTTAAAGTGTTGGAAAGAAAGGCATGATTAACTTCATTTAATTAAAATTTAAAATGAAAGCAATTTTATTATTAAGAAGAAGGGGTTAATTTATAATATTACGAAATAATTTGTTATATGATATGAATGTGCCTCAATAATTAATTACATAAAAAAATAAGCAAATATAATAATTTACTTTTAATTTGAACAAATCTAATATATTTTATGAAATTTATGTATATATCTAAATGTATTTTATGAACTACAGAAGTTTCTTTGAATCATCATAAAAATATGACAAGTCGGAAATTGCAAGTAAAACGTAGCATAAGGGGTGCGTTTGTGCTATAACGAGTTTTTAAACTATTCAGATTTTGGTGTAATATTAATAGTATACGAGATTCTTTTGGGTGTACCTGTGAATACTATCTGCTTTCTATTGTACAGGAAGTAACCTACAGTAAATTTGAGCAACGTATATCTATTCCATAAAATATGAAATACAGTTGGCTCTCGTTAATTCGAACTCGTCGGGACTACAAGAAATGTTTGAATTATCCGAAGTTCGAATTATGGAAAGTATGAAACGAGAACACGCTTAATATGGTACTATTACAAAGAATTTAATGTTATAGTGTGTTTTTTAATTTATTTATCCTGTTATCATTAGAATGTGACTTAATATTAAATTAGAATGTCTAAATACATAAACTAATTAAAAGATTAGGAACAAGCACAATGGAGGAAAAATTTAAAGCGTCACTGATGGATTTATGACGGGGCACTAAGAAAGTAGATATCAAATGCATGGGATTATATGTACTTGTTCGGAACAAACTTTCACTAAAATCAAAGAAAGAAAGTTATTCAAATGATTAAAATCCGTGAGAAAGAAGAGAAAAATGAAAAATCGGTATTCTCGTTAGTTCGAATTAAACGAAGTCAAGAGAAAAGGAGTTCGAATTAATGAAATTTTTTAACGTTAATCTGCCATTGAAAGTTTCGGAACATCATATTTAGTTCGAATTAAGCGAATATTCGAATTATCCGATTTCGAATTAAGGAGAGTCGACTGTATTCTTATACAATTAAAACGCCCCTAAACAATGCCTCATTTTACGTATTGGAATACTTTTGTGAGGCCCTGTAAATTAATAACAAATATTCTTTGCATCACAGACTGTACAGAATGCATATTTTAGTATATACTTCATAGATTCCTATCGTTTTTATTATGTTCGGAAGAGTGTGACATCATTAAAATGCACTTGAAGTTGATTTTTCCATTGGTCTTAATATAATGGAATACTTTAGATTGTACCAGCAATTCAACTATGCATCCGACTTTTATAAAATTTGAAATGACTCAACAAAATTATGCCACAATTATATATTTTAAATTATTATTTAAAATAACATTAAATTATAAATTATATTATTATTTATTTGAAACAAATCGATTAGGTAGTTTTTGCTCTGTTACATTCTGACAGAGGAACGGACCGAACGACAACTGAAGCTGGCACATATTTATAAAATTACGAAGAGAGCTGAAAACAGGAAGCGTTTGGATACGAAATTTGTTGTTGTTTTTGCCCGAAAATTTTTATTATAGAACTAGCTGACTCGCCCGGCATTGCCCGGGTCCGTATTAACAACATTAAACGAACTTGAAATTTGTATGATTTTATCATTAACTCGAAACATGCAGAAATGCATTGTCTGAAATACATGGCCACTGACTGTGTGAAAAATCGGTTTAAAAAACAGCTAATTTTAAGCTCTAAAAATACTCAAAATGAGCGATGAGAAATGTGGGAGGGAATATGTATCCAACGACTGCGTGATTTTCGTGTTAAAGTGTTGATATTTATCAAAAATCACTGTTAAGTCACGTAACTAATTATTTTTTTTTTCACATAGAAATCCCAAGTGAAATATTTTGAATTTCAAACTAATTATATCACTCTTAAATCCGACTATACCATGAATGAAATCGCTACTCGCTCGTAGCTAAAGTGTTGGTATGTACTGTTATAATTTCAGAGCCATTTAACAAAAGTAAGTGTTATTTTTAATCAAATTGTGCATAATGTCCACTCTATGGATAAATTCCTAACCGTAAACTTTTTTACCGTAGCCATAACCTGCCTGTAACCTAATTTTGACTTAACAGTAACTTACCGTAAATTAAATATAAGATAAATGTAACCTAGCTTTCACTTTATTGTAACATATCCTTATTCTAACCATAAAACAAATGCGATTTAACTTTAATCTAACTTTAACTTAACCGTGATCTAACTGTAACCTAACGGGATATTAAATATAATCAAAGACTTGCCGTAATGTAATTGCAACCTAAATGTTACCAAACCATATATTGGCTTCATGTCCATGGAAATTATTTTGTCTTGTTCGGATCTGGTTATGATGCATTAGAACATTTTTGTCGGGTTCAGATTTTAGGTATTTTTTGATATTGAGTTATAATGTTCGGGTCGTATTCATGTCCGTGGAAATTATTTTGCCTTGCTCGGATACAATTATGGTTCTTTGGAATATTTTTGTCGGGAACAGATTTGTTTCAATTCAGATTTCGGCTTTTTCTTCAAATGGAATTTTTGGGTTCGGGTTTTCTTGCGTGTTCACGGAAATTATGCTGCCTTGTTCGAATAAGAACATGCTTCACTGGAATATTTTTTTTCAAGTTCAGGTTTGGTTCAGTTCAGATTTCGTGATTTTTTTCAAAGAATTTTTTTAGGTTCAGATTCGGTTCAGGTGAATGGAAATTTTTTGTCTTATTCAGATTCGGTTACGATTCTTTGGAATATTTTTTATAAGGTTCCGATTTGGTTCGATTCAAATTTCAGGTATTTTTTCAAATAGAATTTTTAGGTTCGGATCTCGTTCATGTCCACGGAAATTATTTTGTCATACTCGAATCCAATTATGATTCTTTCGAATATTTTGGTCGAATTTAGATGTGGTTTGGGTCAAATTTTAGTTTTTTCAAATCGAATTTTTTAGGTTCGAGTTGGGTTTATGTCCATAGAAATAATTTCGTCTTGCTTGGATTGGGTTATAGTTCTTTGGAATATTGTTGTCAGGTCCAGATTTGGTTCAATTCAGATTTCGAGTTTTTTCTTCAAATATAACTGTTGAGTTCGAGTCTTCTTGCATGTTCACGGATATAATTTTGTCTTGTTCGAATAAGGACATGCTTCACTGGAATATTTCTGCCAAGTTCAGATTTCGTTCAGTTCGCGATTTTTTTCAAAGAAATTTTTTGAGTTCGGATTGTGTTCATGTCCATGGAAATATTTTGTCTTGTTTGGATCCGGTTGCGTTTGTTTGAAATAGTTTTGTCAGATTCAGATTTGGTTCGATTCAAATTTCAGGTATTTTTTTGAATGGGAGTTTTAGGTTCGTATCGGGTTCATGTCCACGGAAATTATTTTGTCTTACTCGAATCCGGTTATGGTGCTTTCGAATACTTTGGTCAGATTTAGATGTGGTTTGGGTCAAAGTTCAGGATTTTTCAAACGAAGTTTTTTAGGTTTGAGTCGGGTTTATGACCATGGAAAGTATTTTGTCTTGCTGGGATCGGGTTATAGTTCTCTGGAATATTTTTATCGGTTTCAAATTTCGTTCGAGTCATATTTCGAGTTTTTTTAAAGAAAATATTTAGGTTCGGGTCAGATTTAATGCCCACGAAAATTATTTTTCCTTGTTTGAATCGGGTTATGCTTCACTTGAACATTTTTGCGGGATTCAGATTTGGTTCGGGTCAGTTATCAAATCCATAGTTTTTCCCAAACAAAATTTTTAGGTCAGGGTCGGGTTTATACTCACGAAAATTTTGTGTATCACGCATCGGAGTGTGGTCTGGTTTTTTTTCTGGTTGGAATCGGGTTATGTTTAAATTAGTCTAAACATTAAGGTTATAATCAGTTTTGCTGCTATTCTTTTTATGGGTATTTCTGATAGATAATTTACTTTGATATTTGATAATTTATAATGGTGAATGAATCGTTTGCGGATATAAACAATTGTACGCCAAACAGCTATTTTATGTTTGTTTTTAAAACAAATTAAAGCCATATTACAATTTTAAATTGAATAGAACACATTTAAATTTAATCAATGATTAAAAAATAAACTCATAGAAAAGTGCTGTGTAATGTTTTTTACTGCAACACAGCTAATAACTCATAAATTCTAATGTTCGAAATGCCAAAAATATGCGTACAACCATATAGTAAAAAGAAATTAATAGAGTGGCAGTATAATGTCTTGGGGTGACGCAAAAAATGTAACTCTAAAATCCACGACATTAAGTCCAAATAAGCACCAACAAAACCATGTGCTTTGAAACTCCAATCAATTCAAACTGGTTTAAACCAGTATTTCTTTGTTTTTGTTTTTTACCTTTTAAACTGTTATTGAATAGATGACTAAAATTTCGTTTAAAAAATAACGTTTTGTGCCATTATTGCCTGTAATACACGATCAGAATGCATGAAAGATACAATTAGATCAATCATAGGCAAGAATTATTTGATTATTTTTATCATATGACTTTGAAATATCAATATAGAAGCATCATTTAAGACTTTGCTTGAAAAATCAACATTCTTTCTTTAATGTCTTAAAATCGTCTGCACTCTGAAATCTAAATTTTAGATTAATATTATTATTTAAGTGTTCATGCATGATTTTAAAAGAATCTTTTCATCCCTATATTTTATATATTGACATGGAATTATAAATATGTTGTTAAATCATAAACATTTTTCATCTACTTTATAAAGTATTAAAAATTTCTGAAAAAAAAGAGAAAACTTTTAGTAATACAATTTTTTACTTCAAATCATATGTTTTCAATATTTTATTTAAATTTGTTTTGACATTTAATTATTTTTAATTTTCCAATTTCAATTATTTTAAAAGCAAACATTTATTTTAATAAATAATACAATAGAAAAAAACATTTAAAAAAATTAAGATTTCTTCGTAAAATATGCTTCAGCTGTAATTCATTTCTTCCAATCCGTCTTATTAATGCAAAATTCCTTCTTCGTGCTTTATTTTGAGACATTAAAATTTCAGCGATAAATGGTTTCCTCTTGCAAACCTTTCTTTTTTTCGGTTTACTTCGCCACCACCTATCTTTTTCCTCCATGGCGTACAGCAGCTGTGATTAAAAAAAAAATCCTCATGTAAACTGACAGTTTGCCAGTCTATGAATTTTAAAGGTCAGTCTCAGTTTTTAAAATTATTTCTGCGAAAATTTTATGCAACCAACGAACCATAAGAGAATGAAAAGGAAAAAAGCTAAAAAAAAAGCGATTTTTTTATGAGAGTGAGGTTTGGAATTTAATTAATTACTCAGTTAATAAATAGAATTTTGAAATTCTGAGCGTCAGGTGCATCAGGAGAAATATTGGGCTACTCTCAGAAAAATTTTGAGCTTCGTACGTACCGTAGTTTTCGCTAACTATCGCAGACACACACACACACACACACACAGAGCGATTTGTTATCTATACTAATATTATAAAGAGGAAAGATTTGATTGTTTGTTTGTTTGTTTGTTTGTTTGAATTGAATAGGCTCCGAAACTACTTGACGGATTTGAAAAATTCTTTCACCGTTGGAAAGCTACACAATTTCCGGTGAACATAGGCTAATTTTTAATTGATTTATTCAAATATTTTCCTTAATAGTTCAAAATTTTATTATTTTTCATACAGAATCAATTAAAATTTTTCCGATAAAAAATAACCATTTTTCTTTCACGTTGCCAATAAAATCAAAATCTGGGAAAATAATATCTCCTCGGCAATTGATTTTCAATTGAACAGTATCCACGTGAAAAATTAAAATAAAAATAATATATAAGACGCTATATAAGACGCACAAATATCGGTTACGTTAATAAGAGGTTCTCTGCGAAAAATGGCGACATAATTAGAAGTAAAGTGAACGAGAAAGAATTAAATTATTATTAAAATATTTGATTTGGAAAAATATGATGTCATAATTTAAATAACATAGGAATTTTCAAATATTTGTTAAAAGAACAAGAGGCATGGATATATGTAACTAATAAAAATCAGTAAATAATGATGTCACATCTATACCCAATATTATAAAGAGGAAAGATTTGATTGTTTGTTTGTTTGACTTGAATGGGCTCCGAAACTACCTGACGGATTTGAAAAATTCTTTCACCGTTGGAAAGCTACACTATTTCCGGTAAACATAGGCTATATTACATTTAAAAAAAGGGGGGGATCCTTACTAAAATGCCAATAATGTAACCCAAGGTGTAGAAAAATGACCGTAAAAAATCCGGTACTTCTCTATTATCCCGCCGACCAATTTTGCCAAATTATACAAATCGCCAAACTAATAGCCAAATTTTACATATTGACATAATTTTTATTTTAAATAACGAAAAAACAAATAATTAGTGGAATATTAATAAAAATTCAGATAAAAAAACGAAATTAATATCACTTAATGACATTTTAAACACGTGAATCTTATTTAATGTCATTGAATGTGACATTCACGATTATCCATAATTGGCATTTAATCTTATAGTTTGGCGATAATTTTTTGATCGATGGGATAACCTAGAAGTACCAAAAATCCTTACATCGCGTGCGCTGCGAATACTATTGATTATAAAACAAAATAATGTACTACGACTTTGCAGAACGTATAATTATCTAAAAAAAATGGCGCGACAGCATATGTCTAACTGTTATGTCTAAAGTCACAATAAGTGTTTTTGGCACAGATGTCATATACGCGCCACATTGGGCATATGCTTTTTCCCCCCCGCCAATTTGGCATTGCACATGTGTGCCAAAGAGAAAGATCCGTTTAATAAGTTTATAACAGTTGTTAGGGGAATAAAATGAAAAAAGTTAAAAGATTTCAGTGAAATGGGCTGATTAAATAATATAAATGCATGCATTCAATCTATATATATAAAAGAAAGTCTGGATTTCGTATTAATCACAGCACAAAAAAATCTACCGGACCCATAATCTTGAAAATTGGGGAAAAAATACTTATAGCACCGAGTGCCGCTAAGAAGGGATTTTCGAAAATTCCACCCCTAAAGGGGGTAAAAAAAAGAACGAACTTTTAAAAAATTCCTTAAAAATCGGCTTATGTAATTATTTATCAACTGATAACATATTTTAATGTATTTTTCCATGCTGAATCGAATGGTACCAAGCAAATTCTTTTAAATCCAGTAGTTCGTGAGATACTTCCTATTTTCCTAATTAGGCTATGTCTTCGGCGCAAAAACCTGAAATTTTCAATCCTTATCTATATATATAAAAGAAAGTCTGGATTTCATATTAATCACAGCACAGAAAAATCTACTGGACCCATAATCTTGAAAATTGGGGAAAAAATACTTCTTATAGCACCGAGCACCGCTAAGAAGGGATTTTCGAAAATTCCACCCCTAAGGGGGGTAAAAAAAAGAACGAACTTTAAAAAAATTCCTTAAAAATCGGCTTATGTAGTTATTTTTCAAATGATAACATGTTTTAATGTATTTTTCGATGCTGAATCGAATGGTACCAAGCAAATTCTTTTAAATCCATTATTTCGTGAGATACTTCACATTTTCCTAATTTGGCGATGTCTTCCGTGCAAAAACCTGAAAATTTCAATCCTTCTATATAGATCAGATTTTGTAGTCAATTCAATTGATACCAATTTGTAGACGATTCAATTGGTACCATATTTTAGTGTATTTTGCCATGCTGAATCAAATGGTACCAAGGAAATTCTTTTAAATCCAGTTGTTTGTGAGATACTTCACATTTTTCTAATTTGGCGATATCTTCTGCGCAAAAAGCTGAAATTTTCAATCTTTATATATAAAAGAAAGTCTGGGTTTTTTTTTATTAATAATCGTACAAAAAAATCTATTGAACCTACACTTTGGAAGTGAGTTCTATAATCAGGTTAACATGATTATGTAAACTATATTTAATTGTCTCAATATATATAAAACACAAAGTAAAATTTCATTCCGGCCTCTTATAAATTAAGTTCTACTAGATAGATTTTAATAGAACTTACATTGTTAGCTGGATAATTTTTCAGAAATTTTGTAACAATTGTAATATAGCATTCATCTTTAGATGAATACTTATGGAGATATTTTAAATCAGATGAACCCAATTACAAAACGTTGGCTTTATTTTAAAGGTTCCACTGAATGAATTTTTATGTGATTAAAACTGTTAACATGTTGAGCGCTACGTCATTCGTTGGTGACTAACTTTGAACTTTCTGTTTAGATGACTGCCTTTTCTCCGATGACATACAGAATAAAATACAATATAAAACTAAAAATTACTATGATATAAAAATTTCGTTTGATTTAAAGTTTCTTTAAAAAAAACTGACCAGCGTAGCGGGCGAAGGCTGCTAGTCTATATATATAAAAGAAAGTCTGGATTTCGTATTAATCACAGCACAAAAAAATCTGCCGAACCTAAATTCTTGAAAATTGGGGTAAAAATACTTCTGATAACATCGAGTGCCGCTAAGAAGGGATTTTCAAAAATTCCACCCCTAAGGAGGTTAAAAAACGGAACGAACATTTAAAAAATTCCTTAAAAATTGGCTTTTGTAGTTATTTTTCTACTGATAACATGTTTTAGTGTACTTTTTCATGCTGAATCGAATGGTACCAAGCAAATTCTTTTAAGTTCAGTAGTTCGCGAGATACTTCACATTTTCCTGATTTGGCGGTGTCTTCGGCGCAAAAACCTGAAATTTTCAATCCTTATCTATATATATAAAAGAAAGTCTGGATTTCGTATTAATCACAGCACAAAAAAATCTGCCGAACCTAAAATCTTGAAAATTGGGGTAAAAATACTTCTGATAACATCGAGTGCCGCTAAGAAGGGATTTTCAAAAATTCTACCCCTAAGGAGGTTAAAAAATGGAACGAACATTTTAAAAATTCCTTAAAAATCGGCTTTTGTAGTTATTTTTCAACTGATAACATGTTTTAGTGTACTTTTTCATGCTGAATCGAATAGTACCAAGCAAATTCTTTTAAGTTCAGTAGTTCGCGAGATACTTCACATTTTCCTGATTTGGCGGTGTCTTCGGCGCAAAAACCTGAAATTTTCAATCCTTATCTATATATATAAAAGAAAGTCTGCATTTCGTATTAATCACAGCACAATAAAATCTGCCGAACATAAAATCTTGAAAATTGGGGTAAAAATACTATTTATAACATCGAGTGCCGCTAAGAAGGGATTTTCGGAAATTCCACCCTTAGGGAGTTAAAAAAAGGAACGAACTTTAAAAAAATTCCTTCAAAATCGGCTTTTGTAGTTATTTTTCAACTGATAACATATTTTAGTGTATTTTTTCATGCTGGATTGAATGGTACCAGGCAAATTCTTTTAAGTTCAGTAGTTCGCGAGATACTTCACATTTTCCTGATTTGGCGGTGTCTTTGGCGCAAAAACCTGAAATTTTCAATCCTTATCCATATATATAAAAGAAAGTCTGGATTTCGTATTAATCACAGCACAAAAAAATCTGCCGAACCTAAAATCTTGAAAATTTGGGTAAAAATATATCTGATAACATCGAGTGCCTCTAAGAAGGGATTTTCAAAAATTCCACCCCTAAAGAGGTTAAAAAAAGGAACGAACTTTTAAAAAATTCCTTAAAAATCGGCTTTTGTAGTTATTTTTCAACTGATAACATATTTTAGTGTATTTTTTCATGCTGGATCGAATGGTACCAAGCAAATTCTTTTAAGTTCAGTAGTTTGCGAGATACTTCACATTTTCCTAATTTGGCGATTTCTTCGGTGCAAAAACCTGAAATTTTCAATCCTTATCTATATATATAAAAGAAAGTCTACATTTCGTATTAATCACAACACAAAAAAATCTGCCGAACCTAAAATCTTGAAAATTGGGGTAAAAATACTACTTCTAACATCGAGTGCCGCTAAGAAGGGATTTTCGGAAATTCCACCCCTAAGGGGGTTAAAAAAAGGAACGAACTTTAAAAAAATTCCTTAAAAATCGGCTTTTGTAGTTATTTTTCAACTGATAGCATGTTTTAGTGTATTTTTTCATGCTGAATTGAATGGTGCCAAGCAAATTCTTTTAAGTTCAGTAGTTCGCGAGATACTTCACATTTTCCTGATTTGGCAACGTCTTCGGCGCAAAAACCTGAAATTTTCAATCCTTATATATATAGATCAGATATTGTAGTCAATTGAATTGATATCATTCTTTAGACGATTCAATTGGTACCATATTTTAGTGTATATTTCCATGCTGAATCGAATGGTACCAAGCAAATTCTTTTAAATCCGGTAGTTCGTAAGATACTTCACATTTTTCTAATTTCACGATATCTTCTGCGGAAAAAGCTGAAATTTCCAATCTTTATAGATAAAAGAAAGTCTGGGTTTTGTATTAATAATCGTACAAAAAAATCTATTGAACCTACAATTTGGAAGTGAGTTCTATAATCAGGTTAACATGATTATGTAAGATATATTTAATTATCTCAATATATATAAAACGCAAAGTGAAATTTCACTCCGGCCTCTTATAAATTAAGTTCTACTAGACAGATTTTAATAGAACTTTTATTGTTAGTTGGATAATTTTTGAGAAATTTTGTAACAATTGAAATATAGCATTCTACGTTGTTTAATCGAATACTTATGGAGATATTTTACATCAGATAAACCCAATTACAAAAGGTTGCCTTTATTTTAAAGGTTCCGCTGAATGAATTTTTATGTGATTAAAACTGTTAACATGTTCAGCGTTACGTCATTCGTTGGTGACTAACTTTGAACTTTCTGTTTAGATGACATCCTTTTCTCCGATGACATACAGTGTAAAATAAAATATAAAACTAAAAATTACTATGATATAAAAATTTCGTTTGATTTAAAGTTTCTTTTAAAAAATCTGACCAGCGTAGCGGGCGAAGGCTGCTAGTTTTATTAATATAGATAAACCGCATCTAATGAGCTTTTTAACACGATTTTATAAACTTCACCTGTATGTGAGTTTGTGGGTTTGTAACTCTTCTTATTATCTATAGATTTTCTGAAGCAATTTTGACAAAAAATTGCATTCTATGGTTTCGGGCACGAGAAAATCATTGGGCTAGGTTACATGTTCGAGAAAAAATTTTAATGGGTCATATTGGATCATTAAGGGTCTGGGTCAAGCTATTTACATTTAAAGAACGGCGTGATCGATTATAACAAAATTTTGTATGTAACAGTTTTTTGGCACGAGAAAACTATCGGGCTTGGTCACATGTTCGAAAAATTTCGATTAGTGGGTCATTTTTGGGTCAAGCCATTTTTATCTAAAAAACGGCTTTGTCGATTTTGACCAAATTTTATATTTTATCGTTTTGGATTACAAGAAGACCATTGGGTTAGGCAACATGTTCAAGAAAATTCGGTTAGTGAGTCATTTTTGGGGTCATTGCGGGTCATGCTATTTTTATCTAAAGATTTTCTCACGCAGTTTTGACTAAAAATTGCATTCTATGGTTTTCTGGCACGAGAAAAATATTGGGCTAGGTTACATGTTCGAGAAAAAGTTTTAATGGGTCATATAGGGTCATTAAGGGTCTGGGTCAAGCTATTTATATTTAAAGAACGGCGTGATCGATTATAACAAAATTTTGTATGAACAGTTTTTTGACACGAGGAAACTAATGGGCTAAATCACATGTTTGAGAGATTTCGACTATAATGATCATTTGTGGGTCATGATGGGCCATAATGGATCGTGTCAAGCTACATCTTAAGAACAGGTGGATCGATTTTAACGAAATTTTGTATATAACATTTTTTTGGCACAAGAAAATCATTGGGCTAGGTCACACTTTCGAGAAATTTCGATTAATGGGTCATAAAGGGTCTGGGTCAAGCTATTTATATTTAAAATTGCTGGATCGTTTTTAACGAAATTTTGTATGTAACAATTTTTAGACACGGGGAAGCTAATGGGCTAAGTCACATGTTCGAGAGATTTCGATTATAAGGGTCATTTGTGGGTCATTGAGGGGTCATGCTAATTTTATGTAGAAAATGTCTCTCACCATTTTGACTATATTTTGTATTATGATATTCTCGGGCAAGAGAAAACCATTGGACCAGGACACATGCTCGCGAAAATTCGATTAATGGGTCATAATGGGTTAGGTTTATTCTAATTATATATAACAACGATTCAATCAATTTTACCTAAATTTTGTAACGAAATGTCTTTTGTCACGAGAAGACTATTGGGCAGAGTCGCAAGTTAAACAAAATTATATTAGTGGGCCATTTCGTTTTATTGATGAATGCTGTCAAGCTAATTTTATCTATGAAACACGGCTTAAACGATTTTGATTCAATTTTATATTCTACTGTTTTTGATTACCTGGAGATCTTTGAGCTAAGTCACATGTTTGATCAAATTTGATTAGTGGGTCATTTTGGGTAATACGGGTCAGGGTCATGAGAAAATGGCAGCAACCAATAAGTTGGCGATATTTCACAAAATATTGGCGACATTTGGCCGAAAAATTGACTATTAAGATTACGAAAGCCACAACACGTACTGAAAAACCTTGTTTTAAAACTTGCCAGATTAGCAATTTTTTAAAATTATTTTTGCATTATTGTGTGCATTATTTATTTATATTATTTGCGTGCATTGCATACGAATATTGCGCAGATATCAAATACGTACAAGGTTTTGTAAAAAAAAATTTCCAACGTCAATTTGGCGAAAACCTTATTTTCGAATACTGGTTAAGTATATGTTTTTTAATTATTTTCTATTATTCAAAAATAAATAAATAAATAAATAAAACTGCCGCTATATTTTTGTATATATTAAATTTTAAAAACTAATAACTAGAAAAAAATATTTTATATAATTTTGAAAAGAAAAATTAAGGTAAATAAACAGTTTATTAAAAAATAAACAATATCAGGGTTACCCTATTTGGCAAAATAACGTCATTTGGGCGTCAGGTAAATCCCAGTGAGTATATGACATACATGTGCCCTGAATATTTAGGTTGTTAGAATTGGCGAATTTCTCGTATAGCCGCCAAGTCAGATGCCAAGCAATCGTTAAAACTGCGTTTTAGCCATAAATATAAATAATTTTTTTTTTATTTACAAAAGTGTGGGAGAAAATATGTACTTTGAAAAGGTTATTCTGAAAATTTATAGAAGGTGTACAATCTATTTAATTTAAAATAAGATTTTACTCAGAACAAAAAATAGAAAAGAATATTGAATATCCTTTCCATGAATACGTAGAAGCAATCTCGCCCTTGTAGGCTATTCTCCCCAAAGTCTCAATGGAATCGGCTTGGAATTCTGCCAAATCAGGCCCTTACAAGAGTGGTATATCAGTATTTGGTGCCAAATGAATGAATGTCTCCAAATTTGGCTATACCTGGCAAAAAATGTCTTTCATAATGTGAAGAATTTTTTTATACATTCTTAGTAGGGTTCGAGATGCATGGTTAAATTAACCAGAGTTGACCAAAAAAAGTGATTTGGATCGATCTTTCGTTGTAAATTTTAAAATAAATATAGTTTAAAAAAACTACAAACCACTCTTTTAAAGTAATCAAACTAAAAAGTGAAAAATAAATATAGTTTAAAAAAACTAAAAAACACGCTTTTTAAGTATATCAAACTGAAAAGTGAAAAATAATTCGTACTATAAGCTGAAAATGAAAATAGCTGAAAAATACTATATTACTATAAAATCATTGTTATTCTAGAAATCAATTAACAAGCAGCAAATAAAATTATCGTGGAAAAAAAGCGTGGGGTGCTTCTTAAGAACTGATAGATGGAGCATGGTAGATGGAGCACCCCACGCTTTTTTGCCACGATAATTTTATTTATTGCTTATTAATTGATTTCTAGAATAACAATGATTTTATAGTAATATAGTATTTTTCATCTATTTTCGTTTTCAGCTTATAGTACGAATTATTTTTCACTTTTTTGTTTGATATACTTAAAAATCGTGTTTTTTAGTTTTTTTTAAACTATATTTATTTGATTGCTAACATGTTTATAGAGTCATTACTGTTAGTAATAATGAATATTATTCTATTGATATAAAAGAATTAGATAAATTATATCCTTAATTAAAATAGCATTGCCCACAATCCAATATCGCAATACATTTAGTAATTGATTATGATGTCAGATTTTATTTACGTTCCTTATATGTTTACTAGCAGGCTATGCCCGCTGCGCTGGTCCATATTTCCTAACAAACCTTGACTCAAACAAAATGTTGATTTAAAATTTTTATTTCAAAGCAGCATAGACCATCCTGGAATGTCCTTCCTCATTGTTGAAAACGAAGCTAACGCCATTGCGATATTGTACTACTGTATGCCTTCGAGAAAATTTGGACAATCAAGCACCATATCTTTTATTTTATCAATTATAGTTGAGTTTCGTATGAACATGAGACCGTTATGACAACAGGAATCGAAATGCTCTCGAGTAATCACAATATTATATGACAGGACATTCCAATGATTATGAGATTGATTATCAAACTCTATTAACTTTTCGATTGTACATTATCATTTGTTAGTTCTTAAACTCCGAACATCTGAACTTGCACTATGTGTAGTTCTGTTAGCCTACATATAATATCCGTGCATTTTACATTACATTTTTTCAATAAACGTCCTCTTCTTGCAGGTCTACTGTAGTTTCCTATCTACCTTGATCTGTTCAAACATTTAAAATACATTGTTCATTTAAAATACAATTGAAATTATGCCTTTTAAATTTATATAGATTGTTGCAACTTTAAGGAAAACTTTGATTACAAAAAAATTAGAAAACTATGCACCTAAATATTTTCTTCAGATAAGGAAAAAAACTTTTAATCACTATACTTTCAAAATGGTACCAAGGTATGTGATTTCTTTTTTACACGTTTAGAACTATAAATATGTTACCATATTGCCAGTTTAATATATGATTAAAATAAAATTTAATTATTTTTATAATAAAATTCCAAAATAAGATCAATTTTGGCTCAAAGTTTTGCAAAGATGGTTCATAGATTAAAATTAGTTTTGTAATGTTATACAATTTTCGGGATATTAATTGTTCATATACAAGAATATTACGTTATTCAAATAAAAACTAATTTTTTTTTGGCTATCGTAATATATACCCATCATGGATATGCACGATATGAAATATGATGTCTTCATACGTCATGAACTTTAAATGCTTCTTTAATGAATTGCGTAAAAGAAACATTCTTATAACTCAAAAATGTTAATAATACTAACTAACAATTTACTGCATATGATTGAGCGTCCCATTTCCAATTAAAATACATCTTTGAAGTGAAACACAGTGTCGTGTAAAACCGATATTTTTGGAAACAGTTTTATAAATATCTCGGCAACTAACAATCCGATCGATTTCACTCCTTATATGAAATTTGCTTTTTCTTTTATATCCGCTCCTTAAAATAAGAAAATTCAAATGTTTTTACACATAATTTATCAGAATGAGTATTTCGAGAGACCGAAAATAAATTCCGGATAATCGAGGTAATTGAAATTGGCCAATGATGGAAGTGGCTTTTTTTAGGATGAGCGCGACCAAGTATCTTCGCCCCAGTATATTGTACGAATAGATTATCATCTAAAATATCGAATAGATATATTTCTTCTTTCTTTCGACGCTATTTTTGGAAAATTTAAAATAATGTATCATATTATAAGATATACAAATAAAAAAATGAAATTTTAAAGTTATCAGTTTTTAAGGTTATGGTTAAGAATTAACACTAAATTATACTATCTTTTAAAAAATTTTGGGCATAAAACATACAGTGCAACATTATAAATCTGTCTAAAGTTTGAAAGACTTCAAAAAATTCTAAATATATCATCTGATAAATCTTATAGATCATCCTTAAGCCCTTCTGAAAATAATCTTTTAGAACTTCAATCCGATCTCATCAGGATAAAAGACAGTTATTTTCAAATTCTAAAGAGCAACTAAAGATTGTTTGTCATTTTCACAGTACTCAGTAAAGACAAAATCGCAACATTTCTACTGATTAACTTTCTATGAGAGGATTTAAGTCAAACGAAGGTGATATATCAGTCAAAAGAGATATAATGAGAACAAAAGTCGTGTCCCTTTTCAAATTAATTACATAAATTTGTATATTTAAACTTGCTTGCTGATATATAAGTCAGCTTTGAGTAATGGAAATGTAATATCCTTATCAGGCGTATTTTTTCGAATTTCAATATCTAACTACTTAAGATAATTTTTAAAGCAATTTTTACATTTTAAATAACTAGGGTGTTCTGCCTTCTACGAGCTACAATATCTAATCCCAATATAGGATCTAAAGACCGTTAATTTAATCGTCTGTTAAAAAGATAAAAAAGATTGAACTATAATTGAAAACAAATAGCTGAGATCTACTGGTGAACAGGTTTCCATTCATTTTTCTTTTACTAGGGGATTTTAAGACCAAATCAGCTTTTGTTATTTTTTCGTTTCCGTGTTGAATTAAGTAAGATTAGCAAAGTATCTGAAAATTAGCTAAAACAAAGCGAATCAAGTCAATTGAATATTTGTTTTTCAGTAATTTTTAATAACGTTTAAACAAAATGATTTTCAATTACACGCTTTAAATCTCACGTAATTTTCACCAAACTTTTCCTTTTGTAATATTGTATTGAAAATATTAATATATATAAATTTTACTTATTATCAACTCGAAATATGAAATAAATCTCTCGTATAGATGTACATATATATACAGGGTGTCCGAAAAGTCTGGAAACGGTCGAATAACTCGAAAAATACATATGAGATTGAAAAACTTAAATATACGTGTTAAATATTTTTAAATAAGCTATTTAGTGATACCAAATTTGACCTTCGCAACCGACCACCCGGGGGTCAGAGAGGGTCCAACTTTGAAATCTTAAATTATAACCCCCCTTTTTTATTGCAGATTCGGATTCTACGGACAAAAATACGTAACTTTTGTAGTTGATGTTTATTTCGAATCCTCGTTTATCACGGTGTAATCGAGCATATTAAATCGATACATATTTCGGCTTTTCCAACGGGATTTTCCCTAATCGAAACTAATTGGGGAGAATTTTTGACATCAAATTCCTCGTCTTTTGAAGGAATAGCGTTTCCTGAAAATCACCCGTGCCGATTATTTCGATGGTGCTACACAGTTAAAAATTTGACCCATTTGCTGTAGTGTCACTCCACAGCTTTTATAGAATACCTATTTCATGACCAATGAGAATGTTCCATAACACAGTAAAGTAACCGTTTTCTATAAAAGCAGTGGAGTGACGCTGTAGCAAATGAGTCAAATTTTTTACAGTGCATAGGGTTTTTATATTTTTCTCTAGAAAAATTCATTGAAATATATTAATTTAGTTTTCTATTTGGATTTTTATTTATCCAGAAAATGGTTTCTAAAATACAACCTACACTGAAAAAAAATGACTTATTTGCTACAGCATCACTCCACCGCTTTTATAGAAAACGGTTAATTTACTGTGTTATGGAGCGTTCTCATTGGTCATAAAAGAGATATTCCATAAAAGCTGTGGAGTGAGGCTGCAGCAAATGGGTCAAATTTTTAACAGTGTAGCACTATCAAAATAATCGCCAAGGGTGATTTTCAGGAAACAATATTTCTGCAAAAGACGAGGAATTTGACGTCAAAAATTCTTCCCAATCAGTTTCCATTAGGGAAAATCCCGGTGGAAAAGCCGAAATATGTATCGATTTAATATGCTCGATTACACCGTGATAAACGAGGATTCGAAATAAACATCAAATACAAAATTACGTATTTTTGTCCGTAGAATCCGAATCTGCAGTAAAAAATGAGGGTTATAATTTAAGATTTCAAAGTTGGACCCCCTCTGACCCCCAGGAGGTTGGTTGCAAAGGTCAAATTTGGTATCACCGAGTAGCTTATTTAAAAATATTTAACACTTATATTTACGTTTTTCAATCTCATATGTATTTCTCGAGTTATTCGGCCGTTTCCAGACTTTTCGGACACCCTGTATATATTAATTTAAAGTATTTGGTAATGTTATTAGTTGGCCATTTGAAAGGGGAAATAATTACATCCGCATTTGCTTTTTTAGCACACCTTAAATAATTAAATATTTTATAGTTGTATTTCTTTTTTAAATATTCACAAATATAAATAATTCTTACGACATGATGTAATGATCAACATTTTTCTGCTTTTAACGCAATTATTTAACACCAGTTTCAATGGAGTTTTTTTCTGTTTATAGTAGTCATGTGCAAGTACATATTTAATTTAAATTCAATATTATTTTTTCAGATGTTTTTACAATTAGCAAAAATTTAAAATTAGAACCTTTTCTAAAATGTGTAAAAAAAAAATAAATCCTCATTGAAAAAAAAAAAAAAAAACAACAACACTCAGACTAAAAAATAAGTGCAGTTTGCACACCGGAAGCTTTAATCGAACAGAAGAAAGACCGAGTTATATTTACCGTAGGGGCGAATTTGCCAATTTGCTTTAGTTTTTAAAAGAGCCTCTAGATAAGCTGTATTTTTCATTTTTTCAATAGTGAGACGAATTTCATGTCTTTATTAAAACATAAAATAAAAGTCTAGCCTTCTGTTATGACATTGCATGCATTAAAAACAAATTCTTTCTTCAAGTAACTATGCCCATTTTTCTCGTCTAAAAGTATGCCTTCTCTTAAATCTGATAGTCTTAGTGTATCATAAGTGTATTTATTGTGTTATAAAATCCCCCGAATAACCACATATATTACAAGACCGTTCAATCATTTAGTCATTTCAATAAAACTTCCAATATAAAAAAGGGTAAATTCAAACATATAATAAATTGTTAATTACTTTTAAAATTTGTTCATTTGATGAATCTATTTTATGTTAAATATGCCATTGTAGTCATAAGTTACAACACTGAGATTGCGGTATCTGTGAAAGGACCCCTCAAAAATCAAAGTAACTGTGCATAGAGCATAAACACCAGTCAATATTGTGACAAGTTTTAAACATTCGAGAACTTTCTCACTGAATCCTGAAATATTTACAGACTCTGATTTTATGCCATCTTACTTTTATGCCAGGCAAACTCCTGCCACAACATACTTTGAAAGAATCAACAATCCTGGAAATATTTCAAAGTTTCTTCAATAATCGATTGTCTCGCCCACCACTAATAAACTCACTGAAGAATCTGTTAAATCCTTCAACCCTAACCCAGGGTACACTCTAAGAAATAAAAGTGTAAATTTGCACACAAAAATGTGCAAATCGATGATACAAAAACGATCTGTTTATATGTGTAAATTTGTGTGTAAATTGCCAAAATACACACCTAATGTGTAAATTTCAAAATACACATTTCAGTGTGTAATTTGATGATAACACTAAGTGAGTAAAAGTTATAATAATCACTCATGAAATACCCACATTAACGTGTAATATGCGCAAGAATACACATATATCTGTGTAATATTCTAACTCATTTATCTGTGTAATCTTCTGTGATTACACTGTTAAATGTGTATTGCGCAAAAAAACACACATTATTGTATTATTGTAATTTACACAGTTCTTTGCGTAGTATGCAAAATACGCATATTCGATGGAGGTTCAATAACTATTGTCTCTAGTGTATATGAAATATCTGTACTGCAATGGGTTGATGTAGAATATCGATATATTTATACTTAATTTTAGAACCGTAGCTGCAATATTCATACAGTTTTGTAAGGAGTAGTAAAATGGGGGGGGGGTGTAGTTGAAAATCTGATTTTTAGCTTATGGGGCTAGATTTGTGACAGTGGATTCGATAAAAGTACTGTTCTTTGGACTCGGGATCATAGTGATGTACACACTTCTCATCCACTATCACAAGTGTAGCATCATAAGCTCCAAATCAGCCTATCACACTCACTCCCCTCCTCTTAAAAACTCCCTATAAATAGGTTTTTAGAACTTTACCCCTCCCTTTAAAACTATGCTACTATAGTAGCTACGGATCTAAAATTCAGCATATAGCCATTTAAGACATTAGTTTTTGATATTCCTCATCAACCATCATAGTACAAATATTACTTCTCTGTTAGTTGCGAAGTATGGGACACATTGTAAAGTTTTCAATTTCTTTAATTATAAAATTGATTCTTCAAATTATGTTTCTATATTGCTCAAGGACATTAGAAAATGTTTCATTTTGTATTCTATAAATCAAAGTTTTTATATTTGTGTCAAGTAAAGTTGATTTTATTATTTTTGTAAAAAGTGTCCCATTCCTCCCCACTCTCCTCTAAATGTACACGTAAAAACTGCTATTTTATTTTCTATATTCTTCCTTGCTTTTTAATTTTATATATTCCCCTCATTTATATATTATTCAGAACATGCAATTAAAAATTAAGATAAAGAAAAATAATTAATTAATTAATGATAAATGTTAGACTAATCAGATGGAATAATCATAGTTGGTAAACTTGCAATCTCCACACTTTTTATTTTCAGAGTTCAGACTCAATTTTTCATTTTTTATTTTTCAGACTCAAGATACAAAGTCAATTATATTGAAGGTACTGTGTTAAATACAGTTATAAAAGTAAAATTTAAAATACAATAAAAAAAAATAGAAAAAAAGGTATGTAGACTTCATCTCACATACACACACAAATATTCCCTGCAAATATTTTAGCTGATTTGTTTATATATACATAAATCACCTATATTACATGTTGAATTGCTTTCTTTTCATAAATATACATCATTACAAAGAATTTGCCATATAAAATATTATCAGGACTATCAAAAAAGCTGTTGAATCATTAAAGTAACATCTTTTGCATTACATTTATATTTAGAAATTTGTGTCTTAAAAAAGGAAAAAAAAATACAAATATATTTTAACATTAATGAAATTAATCCTATCTTTCCTATCTTCATAAATGTAATTTTCAGATATTCTAATTAAACTTTTATCTATCAAACTAATGTGTATTTTTATTTATCAGCTATAGTAAAAAATAAAACGAGAAATACTGTGTCTATATCCAAATATCAATTGACTCTTATAAGTTTTCGAAATTAAAGCTCGTAGAATTTATTTGATAATTACATTTGTGTCTTAAGTGTATAAAACTCACCCAACGGGGGATATTTATGTAGAGGGGGAGGGAAAGAATGATAAGTTCGATTTTGAATATTCATTATGACACAACTGTTATATTTTTTATATACATACAATCATATGTTTTATGTCATATAAGTTCTGTAATAATGGCAAAATTGGAATGGAAAAAAGCATATTTGAAGAAAAAGCCATTACTTTAATCTAAATTTTCTTCAGAATTTTTGATCTGGAGTTATTTTAAATCAACGTATTTGCGCCCTTTTGCAATTTACTTCTGTGTATTTTTATTAAATCTATAATTAACAAGAAAAAATTATGTGTTCTTTACTATGACTATTTTCGTGGAAAATAGTTCTTCCGATGTAATATTTTCAAATTAAAACACAGCTGAAAATTTAATGTAATTACAATAAAAAATTTAAAAAAATAATTTCTCAAAATTAGGAAATGTAACGTAGAAACTCAAAAGCAGCGCTATAGTTTTAATCGATGATAAACTTACTTAACATTATAAGTTTCATAATTTAAAAAAATTCAATAAATAAATAAAACTCAGATGAATTGTTTAACTTATAAATCAGAATATATAATTTATAGATATGGTATACATTTGTATAATAGTTTATAAATAAACTATAATATCTTCCACACAACCGAACCAAAATTTAACACCTCCCCCCCCCCCGAAAAAAAAAGATGTTAATGTTTATTTTGCTACTGTTAACATATATTCATAAATTCTTTTTAAGATGAAAAATTTTCAAGAAATAAATGACTTTAGATACAACATTGTTATTTTAATAGACATTTATCAGGAGTTATGCAATGTTGACATTTTTTAAGGCAAGTAAATTATACGTGTAAAAAATTCTTATACGTAAAAAACAACCCAACATGTATCATATACATTTATACATAAATATAAACAAATCAGATAAAAAGAATTGGAGGTAATACGGACGTATGACATTACATATCTTATATTTTATAAGAGAATAACTTGTTATATACTATATTTTTCTGAACGAGAGCGCTTGCAATCAGCTGGACCCACCATTAATTTTCAACTTAAACATGATGAAGCCAAGTCAACGAAGATTACGATTTTACAGTTTTATATGTTAGATTCGCGTCTAACTCGGGGTTGAAGTAGTTCCTGAATACAACCATCAATTGCACTGCGAACTGAAGTTAAACTAAAATTACAAGTTAAACTTTGAAACGGATAAATGTTTACAAGCTCCTATCCCTTTCGTAACGTCTACTTTAAAATTCACGCATTTATAATTTTTCAACACAATAATTAGTGTAATTTCAGGAGTAATCTACATTTACACATTTTTATGAGTTTATGCACTAATAACAAACTTACAAACTTAATGCCATAAACTAAACACACATTAAAATAGGTATTTTTTATGACAAGTAGGTGACTTTAGAAATTTACACTCTTACCTATGGGTCATTCCATGTCAATTCAACCAATTTTTCCCTCATTTGTAACCCGACCCCCAGGGATTTGGATGAAACTTTGTGTTCACATTAATTCTATCATGAAATGATTCCATCAGAAATTTTTCCTTCCCAGACCTCATAGTTTGAGAGATATGGGGGGTCCAATTCTTAGGTTTTTCTCAAATCGCACATTTCTGAGTGTGTATTCTGAGATTGCAGTTCCATCTTCAAAAAATTGTTCCTCTGGATCTAAAACATGAATCATCCTAAAAATATCACTATAAAAAGGTAAAAAGATGCAGATTTTAATAAAAAATATTTAAAAAATTCACTTTTAATATTTAGGATAAAAAAAGTCAGCCAAAGTTGAGAATTATGGTTATTTTTCCAAATTTTTGTGACTTCACGAAAAAGGCTGTACACAAAAAGGCAAATTAAATTTCCAATTTCTTTTTGTTTTAAATAAAAGTTTACACTTTGGGCTTTCTATCTATGAAATAAAAATGATGTGTTTCGCATGGCTTATGCAAAAATTTTGGGTACTTTCCAATTACCCGGATGAGTGCTTTATTTTTATGTATTACATATGCACACAAAAAAGCAAATGAAATTTCCCATTTCTTTTTTTTTAAATAAAAGTTTACACTTTGGGCTTTCTATCTATGAAATAAAAATTATGTCTTTCGCATGGCTTATGCAAAAATTTTGGGTACTTTCCAATTAGCCGGATAAGTGCTTTATTTTTACATATTACATATGCACACAAAAAAGCAAATGAAATTTCCAATTTCTTTTTGTTTAAAATAAAAGTTTACACTTTGGGCTTTCTATCTGTGAAATAAAAATTATGTCTTTCACATGGCTTATGCAAAAATTTTGGGTACTTTCCAATTAGCCGGATGCGTGTTTATTTTTACATATGCACATATGTATACATCTATATAAATACAGATGTATTATACATGTACATATGTATGTATATAGACAGTATATTGATATATATAACACTGGTGCCCGTCTAACCGAAAAGTACCAAATTTTGCCTCGTTTTGAAAATCTGCACCAATTAAAGGGGAAAAAAATCTGACTAAGTTTAGCTGTGGTACTTAAATAATTACTGGAGTTTCTATGAGTTATTGAATTTAATGTTATTTGATGCAAAAACAAATTGGAAATTTCATTTTCCTTTTCATGTAGAGACTTTTTCATAAAGTCACAAAATTTCGGAAAAATAATCATGACTTTCAACTTTGGTTTACTTTTTCGTCCGTATATAAATCTCTATTAATTGTCCTAATTGCTTTTTTCACTTGCTTTTTATGCCGCTTAAATGGATCTCCACATTTATATAATTCATATTTCATTAAGAGCGAAATTCTGTGATGCTCACATATATTAATCAAACGGTTTTCACTTAATTTTTGTTTTATAAATGCAATAGTCCTAACTAATAAAAGTTCTTTTTCTGAATCACAGAGATTATCAATGTAGTCTATTTCTCTGTTATTTGTATAGCTAGTTTTGTGACATTCTAAACCAGTTAATATTACAATACTGCAAGCCTGAAGACTAGTAGAAGGTTTATATCAGGCTCCATATTAAAACAATAAAGCAAAAAAAATATTTATACATATCATAAACTATAAAATATGTAACAATCAGAATGTATTTTTGTAGCTCAGTAAAAGTTAAATCATTCTTCTGTGATAAGAAACAACAGAATGACAATAATTTGATTAACTTGATTTCAAAACATCTGCTTTCATACTAACGAACATTACCCTGCCTTCATCAGAAAGTGTTTATACAAGGCAGGTGCAATTAAATCTTTCAGACTATAGAAACAAATTTAAGTTCTGTTAAACATTTGTGTATTTAAACTTGCCAATATAAATATTTAAACTGATTAAAATTAACGAAGGAAAGGAAATACAAGGTTATGAACATTTTTAAACACAAATAATTAATATATAAGCATTCGAAAGAAAGAATGGAAATGTGAGGAGAAAAAAAATTCTATTTTATACTGTACAAAAAAAATCTGTTTCGAGTTTAATTATTGAAAATAAAAGTAAGAGATTCTTTAGATTGTCAAAAAATGCCCATTATTAAATAACTAAATGAAATATATGGACCATTCACTAAATTTAATAGGGAAACATATTACAGTCAGATTTTTTTTAATCAGAAAAAAACAAAGCCTAAACTTTACTTTGCGAATTAAAAAAAAACATGCATCAAATAATATTAAATTCAATAACTCATAGAAATTCCAGTAATTATTTAAGTACCACAGCTAAACTTAGTCAGATTTTTTTTCCTCTTAATTGGTGCAGATTCTCAAAACAAGGCAAAATTTGGTACTTTTCGGTTAGACGGGCACCAGTTTTATACATATATATATCAATATACTGTATATATGCATATATATGTACATGTATAATACATCTGCATTTATATAGATCTTTACATGTGTACATATGTAAAAATAAAACACGCATCCGGCTAATTGGAAAGTACCCAAAATTTTTGTATAAGCCATGCGAAAGACATCATTTTTATTTCATAGATAGAAAGCCCAAAGTATAAACTTTTATTTAAAACAAAAAGAAATGGGAAATTTTATTTGCTTTTTTATGTGCATATGTAATATATAAAAATAAAGCACTCATCTGGCTAATTGGAAAGTACCCAAATTTTTTGCATAAGCCATGCGAAACACATAATTTTTATTTCATAGATAGAAAGCCCAAAGTGCAAACTTTTATTTAAAACAAAAAGAAATTGGAAATTTAATTTGCCTTTTTGTGTACAACCTTTTTTGTCAAGCCACAAAAATTTGGAAAAATAACCATAACTCTCAACTTTGGCTAATTTTTTTTATCCTAAATATTACAAGTAAATTTTTAAACATTTTTTTATTAAAATCTGCATCTATTTATATTTTTACAGTGAAATTTTTAAGATGATTCATATTTTAGATCCAGAGAAACAATTTTTTGAAGATGGAACTGCAATCTCAAAATACAGACTCAGAAATGTGCGATTTGAGAAAACCCCAAGAATTGGACCCCCCATATCTCACAAACTATGAGGTCTAGGAAGGAAAAATTTTTGATGGAATCATTTCATGATAGAATTAGTGTGTACACAAAGTTTCATCAAAATCCCTGGGGGTCGGGTTACAAGGTCTGGTTGAATTGACATGGAATGACCCCTATGTGTTTATCATTATGTGTAAATTACAATAACTTACCAATTTGTGTAAATTCAGACATTTTTCAGCATTTACACATTTATTTATGTTTTTCAAGTAATAACAAAATACACACTTAGTTTGTTAAGCTAAAATGCACATAAAAACAGGTAAAACTTTGCAAAAAATGGGTAATTTTTATGTCAGGTGTGTAATTTTAGGAATTTACATACATATATATGTAAATTTGTCTAATTTACACTTTTATTTTTTAGAGTGTAGCTCTTCCGAAGAAGGTCTTCCTTATGCTATAATTATACTTTTCCTATTGCTTATGAAGAAGTCGTTCCTTCTACATCCAAAAAAACTTTTCCTAGACCAGAAGAAGTTAGGCCTTTTGCGATGTCTATATTTAGGAAAAAATTACGGAGTAGAAAGAAAAATAGGAAATCATCTATACCTTAAGGGCACACAATAGTCACAGAAAAATTACTCAAAAAGACCCGGATGACCATGTAAAGTCTACGGGAGCGTTCTTTTCGAATATCTCACTCCAATTTTAATATTTTTGCATGATTTTTTTGTACAAGATAGCTGAGAGCGATCCACAACCGGGCTAGTTTTTACTTTTTCCATTTTGGTTATATATTTTTTATATTACGATAGTTTCAGTTTCAGAACCGGTTCAAACCGGTTTCGAAAGTTAAAGTATTTTTTTAAAGAAAATCTGAAACAAAAATTTAAAAAGTAAAAACTAGCCCGGTTGTGGATTGCCCTCAGCTATCTTGTGCAAAAAAATCTTGCAAAAATATTAAAATTTGAGCGAGATATTCGAAAAGAACGCTCCCATAGACTTTACATGGTCATCCGGGTCTTTTTGAGTAATTTTTCTGTGACTATTGTGGGCTCTTAAAGTATGGTGACGTCACTGCAACGTCGTTGTGAAGTCACATTGTGACTTTGTGACCATCGATTGTCGATGTGACGTCGATCTGAAGTCACAGTGACTAAAATGTGAAATCGTTATGGCCGTTTTAGAACTCTTTTGTGACGTTTCACAAAGTGGTCACAATGTGACAAACTTGTGAAAAATGTGTCATTTGTGACTAATTTGACATTAACATTGTGACGAAACTGCGACAAAAGCGACGATATTTAACTTGTCAGAAACATGTTTATTAAAGTAATTAACATTTTTTGAAGGATACTTATAAATTTCTAAAGATTTTTAAGAAAGTCACATCTCAGTCACAATGTGGCGTCACTGAGTGGTGGCATTTTGATCACAGATGTGATGTGACCAAAGTGACTCACTGTGACGTCACTGTGACCATGCATGCTATCAGGGTACTGATTAATTCTCTTGTTAAAAATCAACTGAATGGAAAAAATATGTGGTAAAAAAAATGCCCAGTTAAATTGATGTCCGTGAGCTCATAGGCTACGTATACTAATTGTATATTACACTCGTATATTTTCAAGGGTTAGTGATGTTCGAAAATCAAATTAAAGGGAGAAATAAGGTCTGTCTCAAAAGTTTAAGCACAAGCATAAAATGTTGATATTCAAAGAATTATAAAAAGTTAGAATGAATAACCTTTTTTTATTTGCAGATATAGTAATATTATTTAAATAAAAAGTATCAAAAATAGAAAAAAATAAATTACATAATCGTAAAAAATATAATAAAAATTGTTTAAAAATAACTGTCTTAAAAGTTTATGTACAATGCCAAAAACAACCAGATTTATAATTTTTACAGAACTTTTACTTGCAAATTATTTTTCCGTGATTTTGGAATAGTTGAAATAAACGTGCATCCATCGAAATTATTAGTTTTTTTAGGGTTTCTGGTGGCAAAGAGTACCATGCTTTTTCAATGGTCACTTGAAGTTCTTCAATACAGTCATACTGTTTTCCATTATCGTAAATCTGACGGGTTATGGTACATCAGTCATTATTTATCGGGTTTATGTCTGGATTTAAAGCTAGCCAGTGAAGAACTTTAACATTTTTGTGAGAAAGCCAAAGTTCTGTAGAATGTGATATGTTGATTGAGGCATTGTCTTGGTGAAAGGTCCATTTAGGACCCCTCCCCCCCCTAAACTGTCACTGAATGGAAACAAATATTGGTTTAGCGTCTCTTAATACTTTTTTTGTCTTCCTTTTAGAAAAGCCAAAGAGGTCTGGTCGTTGAATCCAAGTGCCTCTCAAACCGTAACAGATTTACTACCTTGCTGTCTGTTCAAAATTGCCTTTGGTTCCTTTCGTAAATCATGCCAATACACATTCTAACTATCAGGACCATCTAAGTTCCACTTTTTCTCATCGCTGTGTAAAACAGTAAGCCATTTGTCCCCGTAGGACATGTATTTTTTAGTCCAGATCATTCTTGCCTGTTTGTGATGTAATTTGAGAGATGGTTTGCTAGCCATTTTCTTTAGTATGATGTAATCACACTCTTTAATATGTCTATGTACAGTGTCTTTGGACACCTGTACACTGATATAATTTTTTATTTGTCGTATGGACATATTTCATCTAGATAGCAATCTCCGCATTCTCCGATCAGTCTGAACAGTCATCATATATGGTCGTCCATATCTTGGTATCGGCTTAAAATTATCTTTTCTAGAGAGTACTTGATATATATCTTTGTTTTATCGATTTAAAACTTTTGCAATTTCAGAAACAGTTTTACTTTGCGATTTTAATTTAAAAACGTTCAAAATCTCACATTTTGTGAATTATTTATACTTTGGCATTTTTAAATCGAGAGGAAATAATCTCTCCATCTTTTTTACTTTTAAAAAAGTGCAATATGATGTCATACAAAGTCATTATAAACGGCCAGTCCCGTGTTTAAAAAGAAATGCACTAAGTGCTTAAACTTTTGAGATAACGTTTCTTTAAGAAAAAGAAATAAGAAACAAGTAGATTTTTTATTTTAACCACCCAAAATGGCATATTTTATTTTTTTATTAAATGTCGAGTATTTATTGTAAATTAGCATAAAATATTTTCTTTTTCAATCATTTTAAACGAGATTTGCAGAGTACTTAAATTTTTGAGACAGACTGTAGCTCTCTCCATTTCCGCTTTTTATACTTAATCATTGCACCCCCTAAACTAATCAGGGATATTTGCTTTGTTATTTGCTTTGTTATTCAGATTTGTTTGATTTGCTTTATCGTATATAAAATCTATATTCAAAATTCAGGGCAAATTGGATAATTCTTCATAAAAACCCATTTACATAATTTAAGAGGAGCTATACCACTCCTTTATACTTACGCATTAAACTTTCAAAACTATTCAGAGATTCGCCTCATCAGAAAAAACATACATCCAAAATTTAAAGGAAATCTATTAATGCTAAATAAAAAACCCATTTATCATAATTAAGAGGAGTTATCTCCTTCTTTATACTTAAGCATTAAATTTCCAAAACTATTCAGAGATTCGCCTCATCAGAAAGAAACTACATCCAAAATTTAAAGCAAATCGAATAATGCTGCATAAAAACTCATTTATCATATTTAAGGGTCTGTACTCCCTTTTACTTAAAAAAATTGGTTGCCTGTAAAGTCGGTATACGGGCGAAAGTTTTACGTGACAACGACTTTGAGTTGTAAAATAATTTTAATGTGAATATTCATTCGTATAGTAGGAAGAAGGATGAAATAATAGTAACAATTTAAAACATTTATTTATACAAAGAATTATATTTAAAACATTAATTTATACAAAGAATCTCGCACTGAATTTCATATTAACAAAATTTTATTTTTACCTTTACACATACATACGTATTTATATACAAATATACATACAATAACTTGCAATACACTGTGTTTGTTAAACACATTTTACTTCATGTTTATTGATGTCAAATGTTGAATTTTGTAAACAGCATATTAAAGAATTTTTCAATGAGCAGAATATAACTAAAGTAAAATGGCTTTCACTAATCACATATCATTAGTTTTCCATAATATACCACCGAATTACGAAATAAACTACACTTATTTTCTTTGTACTTTATACTAATAACTAATACATAACGTATTTCGTCTTAGTTTGATACTATCTAAAATTCCTATTAAGCACCGCCCCTTCCTTGCAGCGAATTCACATTCACGTTCAGAAAATGGTCCCACAAGTGACCGGAAAAAGTTAAGAGAAAAGTGAACGCGTATCGTGAGCGGAGCGTAACGTAACGTAACGCAGTTTCTTGAAGTGTCTCCCGGCAAACCAATTTACAAGACGTTGTCACGTCAAAAAGAATCCCACAGCTAATATGGGAAGCATCTTATTACTATGAATCTGTAATGGGAAGCATCTTATTACTATGAATCTGTATCCAAAAATGGAAGCTAATCGGTTAATTCTGCAAGAAAAGCCATGTACCTAAATTAAGAGGGGGGTAGTCCCACCGATCCGCCATTTATACTTATAAAATGAATTTCCAAAACAGATCAGTGAAGCGCCTTATCAGAATGAGCCTATATCCAAAATTTGAATGGGTAAATTCTGCGTGAAAAACTCTTTAACTAAAATTATTTATATCATTGGTAAGGAAATAGCTCCGAGTACAAAAGAAAATTTTTGAGCAACAACTTCTGAAAATGCTAGAAAATTCATGTTTTGTTTAAACGAAGGTACCTGGACAGCAGATAGAACGCTGATTGTGTTACGGATGCTTTATAACAATAATAAACTATAAAACTGAGGATTTTGTACCATAGTATATTAAAATGTAATAATTAAATATACTTAAATTTGCTCTTATTACAACTAAAAATGTGTCACATCTTAAAATAATTATTACTTATTGTCCACCTACATGTAATGCACTCTATATTTTTTTGAGTAATCAATTGATAATTTGCTTTAAAAGGTTGCTTGAAAAAGAGCAATTAGCAATATTTCTTTGTGAAAACATATTTAAAAATGCAAAGGCTATAGCTATATGTTTGCATGTTCATTGTTCAGTCACAACAGAGCATTCGATGCAGGAAATTTCTATGCATTATTTGTTTTATTTGAAATGAAATGAAGCTATATCATGATGGATGGAACTATCAAATAAACGATATATTTACAGATAAACCTAAAAAAAATATATTTCATCAGTTAAAAAACACTTTGAAAATATTACTTAAAATTGCACTTAACAGTTAAATATAGCATCTTGCATTGAATTAAAATGGAGGAATAGCGAAATATACAGCTTAGAAGTGCCATCTGTTGGGCTATATACACCAAAATCTAATCAGAGCCAGTTTACATCAACGTATAATTGAATCTAAAGTTGTATGGAATTCCTTGCACTAGTTTTTGGAATACAGCGCCAACAACTTTTTTCATCCTCCACAGACAGATTCAGACTCACAGAAATATAGTTCCTGAAAATCATAAAGATTTCAGATCAGGATCTTCTAAAATGAATAAATCTATCTGAAGTCGGAAGCCGAATTTTTTTACGAATCGAATACTTTCTTCTATTAAAGATGCAAGGAAGTAAGAAAATAAATAAACATATTTAAAAATTACCCAATTATTAATCAGAATTTTTCATAAAAAAGTCACTGTAAATTATTTTTATTAATTTTTTGTATAGAGAAAAAAAATTATTTTAAGGTAATTAACTAACAGTATTTTACGTTAAGAAAAATATCGATTGTTCTCCTGAGATTTCAAAACGGAAATTTCCATATAAAGTAATTATTTTATTAAAGTAACAAGTAATATATTTATCTTACCACTAAAAAAATTTCTTTAACTTAAATATTTTTTTGAATGAGATGTAAGGAAGAAGATTTTTTTTTTTAATTTTGAGAACAGATTTTTCGAGAATTGGGAGTGAAAACAAACTTTAATCCAATTAAGGCAAGTGTCCCATTTTAGAACACTTCGAAATTTAAGGAATTTTTTAAAAGTTTTCTTCTTTTTTTAAACATGAAAATGATATGAAATAATTATCTATAAAAGTCTTTGTGTGTTACCGAATGTTGACACCATAAGATGGATATTTGTTTGTTTAAATGAAGTTTTTTTTCGGTGTTTACAGATTTTTAATTTTTTAAGAATTTTCATATTCCTTTTTTTACTTCATTCTTTTATTATAGCTTTTTTTACTCAACACGACAAATTAAAATTAGTGAAAATCGATTAAAGATGAATTAATGCAAGTTTTCTTCTATTCTGAATATGAATAATAATTTTGCCAAACTAGTCAAATTGACCCAAGATCGCTTCATTTTGAGTGATGTATGTTTGGCACCAAATATGATGATATCTTGATATAGCCGCTTTTTAAAAGACAACAAGGTTGATGTACCTAACCGATGAACTTGGTAGAGATCTTAGTATGTTCTGCATATGTGCTTAGTCATATCCAAATCGGTTAAAAAATGCACATCCTATCGCATCTTCGATGCCAAATTGTTTCAAAATTACATCCAACCTAGGAATTCAAATTTCTATGTCCCCGACATTTTCAATGATAAATACGAAACAAAAATGCTTCCTAAGTATTGTCTCAAATTTAAACACTTAAAATCAATCTAATTTTTTGTACCGCTTTTTAATTTTTTTATCATTTTTAAACGATTACAATTTCGTAACAAAATGGCGATTTAGACAGGCTAACAAACTCGGTCCAGACTTTTAAATTTACTATAAGGGAAGATGGGAATACTTGAGCCACTTTTTAAATTTATTTTTTTTTTATTTTTTTATAATTTCCCAGAACAAAATAAAATATTGGAAATGAAAATATGATATTTTTTCTTCAAATGAAAACCACTTTCAATTAATTTTTAATTATTTTTCTATGTGTAATAAACTTTTCTTTAACATCGTGGCTCAAGTATTCCCATTAGGGGGATACTTGAGCCAGTACGGAAAAGTACCTACAATAGCAATTTTTTTCGCTTTATATTTGCACAAATATTTTACAAAATAATAAATCATGATACATTAAGTCCTTTAAAACCAATTGAGATTTGGAATACAGATGTTTCAGCTCTATTTCAACATGTAATGGCTGTAAAACCATAACCTTTCACCTTTTACCTATATCGTAACTCAGTAGAGCCCTCTGTTGGGGATAATAGAAGTCATTCCTTTGATTAAAAAATACAGTAACAGGGGTTACAATTTGAATATAAAATATTAATCTTAATTTATTATATTAAAAAATAAATATTTTATTATGTTGGACATAACTAATTAAAGTATTATAGATTACGACCAGTAAAATAGTTTTAAAAAGTTATTTTAATGCAATAAAAATTAAATTGAAAACTGTGTTTATATTTATCTAGACAGGCTATTTTGGTAAAATATACATTTATAAACAATTTTTAAGTCATTATCATTTAAGAAAAAAAATCATGCTCCTTTTTATCCAGAAAAAAATCTATTAGTGTATATAAGGACGTAATTTTATTTTTAGTTTGCTTCACCCATGTATAATTTCCTTGTGGGGATGGTTGAGCCCTGGCTCAAGTATCCCCAATCTCACTGGCTCAAGTATCCCCATCACCACTATTTTTGTTTATCAGATTTTTACTAAGTAAAGTATCCAGCTATTTGAACTATTTTAGATTTAAAATACAATTGAAATTATGCCTATTAAATTTATATACATTGTTGCAACTTTAAGCAGAACTTTGATTTAAAAAAAATTAAAAAACCATGCACCTAAATATTTTCTTCAGATAGGGAAAATAACTATTAATCACTATACTTTCAAAATGGTACCAAGGTATGTGATTTCTTTTTTACACGTTCAGAACTATAAATATGTTACCATGTTGCCCGTTTTAGAAAGAAAAATTAACAAATTGTAGAGATAATAGGGGTGGCTCAAGTATCCCCTATGCTCAAATATCCCCACTCCCCTACACACGTTTAGCCAAATTCAAATCGGTAATTAATGCGTGTGCTACCACATGTTGAAAATCGAAATGTTTCAGAATGTCTGCTGTTCTATTAATTCAAACATTCAACTTGCTAAATCTCATTCATTTTTTAGAGCAAAGAGAAAAGAAAATGCATTTGAAATCTGTGCATTAATGTCTAGTTCTTAAGAAAGAAAAAATCAGTTTTTAATTTATTTGCACTGCTTCCTTAACTTTAAATTAAAAATAACTGAATGCCCTTTATTTTGAAACAATATGGCAGAAGATCTCGTTCAATAAATTAGTATGTACTACGCAAAAAATTAATTTCATCTAAATCTGTATACAGGTCGTATCTGTGCAAAAGTTTAAGGGGTGATAGTACACATCAAGACAAATAATATTAAATGGGAAACTAAGGGTCCCAAACGTCTTCAGAAGGAGATAGGCACCATCAAAGTTCAGGGTCCAAAATTTGAAATGACTATAAAAAACTGAAAAATCGGTCGATTCGTTTGCGGTTTTCAGAAAAATTTTCTTTATGTCAGTATTGCCTTGAAAATAAATCATAAAGATAAATTTCAAAAAATGCCGATAGTGGGCGCTTTTAGACTTTGGAGTAACGAACAACCATTTTTTACCGCTATTTTTTGCTCTCATTAATTTTTTTAGAAGTTTAGACATAAACTTAAATTTTGAGCTCAAAATTTGTGGTTAAGTAGCGCAAACTGAACTGTGTTCAATGGGAGTGGATAGATTCAAATTTCAAATGATTATAAAAAACAGAAAATTTGGTCAATTGATTTGTGGTTTTCACTAAAATTATTCTTTATGTCAGTATTGTCTTGAAAATAAATTATACAGATAAATTCAAAAAATGTCGATAGAGGGTGCAGTAGACCTTGGAGTAACGTATAACAATTTTTTACTGTTATTTTTGCATCTCATTAAATTTTTTTGAAGCTTAGACATAAACTTAAATTTTGTGCTGAAAATCTGAATCGTTGAGAGTGGTTAAGTAGTGCTAACTGAACTGTGTTCAATAGGTGTGAGAAAGTTCAAATTTCAAATGATTATACAAAAAGGAAAAATTGGTCGATTCGTTTGCGGTTTTCTCTAAACCCATTCTTTATTTCAGTATTTCCTTGTAAATAAATTTTAAAGATAAATTTCCAAAAAGGTCTTAAACTTTAGAGTAACCAACAACTATTTTTAAGCGTTATTTTTTAAAATCTAAATAAATGTTTTAAAAGATTAGACTTAAATTATAACCTCAAATTCTGAATCATTGGGAGGGTTAAGAAGCGCAAACTGAACTGTGTTCAGGAGTTGAAATGTTACCCTGCCCACCCTGCGAGCACAGTTCAATTTTTCGCTTCTTAATTACTCACAACGATTCAGATTTTGAGCTCATAATTTCAGTCTAAGCTTTTAAAACATTTATTTTGATTTAAATAAATAACGCTTAAAAATAGTTGTTGCTTACTCTAAAGTTTAAGGCGCGCTCTAACGGAATTTTTTGAAATTTATATTTAAAATTTATTTTCAAGGAAATACTGACATAAAGAATAATTTTAGAGAAAACCACAAATGAATTGACCAATTTTTCCGCTTTTTATAATCATTCGCAATTTGAACCTCCCACCCCCATTGAAGACAGTTCTGTTCGCGCTACTTACCACCTCTCAATGATTCAGATTTTCAACTCAAAATTTAAGTTTATGTCTAAGATTCCAAAAAAATTAATGAGATGCAAAAAATAACGGCAGTAGGTAGTTGTACGTTACTCCAAAGTCTAGAGCTCCCTCTATTGACTTTTTTAAATTTATCTGTATAATTAATTTTCAAGACAATACTGACATAAAAAATAATTTTAGTGAAAACCGCAAATCAATTGACCAATTTTTCTGTTTTTTATAATCATTTGAAATTTGAACCTACCCACTCCCATTGACACACAGTTCATTTTGCGCTACTTAACCACAAATTTTGAGCTCAAAATTTAAGTTTATGTCTGAACTTCTAAAATAATTTAATGTGATGCAATAAATAACGGTAAAAAAATAGTTGTTCGTTACTCCAAAGCCTTAAGCGCCTTCCATAGGCACTTTTTGAAATTTATGCTTATAATTTATTTTCAAGACAATACTGACATAAAGAATAGTTTTGGGGAAAACCGCAAACGAATCGACCAATTTTTCCGTTTTAGGCAGATTCCGTATGAAATACTACCTATTGCATACTCTCCCATGTTGGAATTTCTGAAAATTTTTTGCAGATCTACACCGATCATTATCTCTAGACCCCAAAACTACAATCAGTAAAAATGTTTATAAATAAATCTATCTATCTATCTATCTATCTATCTATCGGTGTATATCACTTTCTTCTGGGCACGATAACTTCTATAATTATGCTCAGATCTTCTTCAAACTTTTACATAAAATCAAGGAGCATAAAATCTCAGTTGAGTTCGTTAATGGGCAAAATCGGACCAACGCGGTGGAAATTGGGAGGGTTTTTGTGAAAACCGAAAAAACGCGATAACTTCTTAAATAAAATAGATATCGAATCAGTTTAAAGTTTATATTACTTCTTAAAAATGGACTAAAAGTTTATGCATGACAGAGTTTTGGTAAAGTTAAAAATAGGCTCAAGGGGCGAAAAAAAGGGGGGGTTTTGGGAGAAAAAAAAATCATAACTTCGTCAATTCTCAAGATATCAAATCCAACTAATTTTTTATAAATGTACTCAACATTATCTAAAACTTTTGTATTTACAAGTTTTTGATAGGACCAACTTTTACCGACCAAAAAAATTAAAAACGAAAAGAAAAAAGGGGGAGGAAAAAGAAAAAAATCCATAACTTACTCAATTCTTAAGCAATCAAATATAATTAAATTTATTTTACATCTTCTGAATAATATATACAACTTTTATATTAACACGTTTTTCATAGGACCAATTCTTCTAGCAAAAATAAATTAAACAGAAATAATAATTAGAGAAAAAACCTCAAATCCAAACTGCTTATATTCAGACTCATTTTTAAATTCATTTTTTATTTTAAACGCATCCAAATGGCAGATTCTCTTATTTAGGAACTGTATAAAATGATGCATTGGTCGATATTTTTTAATAAAGTCAGAATATATTTTAAAAAAGGCTGCCAAAAAAGGTATTTTGAACAGAATTTTCCGACGTTAGGGTGATTGAAAGATTGAGAAAATATAACAAATTGCGTTTTTCCAGACTCATTTTTAAATTCATTTTTTGCTCTCAAACGCATCCAGTTAACAGGTCCTCTTATTTAGAAACTATATAATGTGACGCATTGGTCAGTTTTTTGATAAAGGTTGAATATATTTTTAAAAACGCTGTCAAAGTGGACACTTCGCACAAAATTTCCCAAAGCGATCATTATAAAGAATTGAGGTTGTATTCCAATAATAATTTGGTTATTTTATAACTCATTTTTAATTTCAATTTTGCTGTCAAACGCATTCAATTGACAGTTTTTCTGTTATTTAGGAACTGTGTAATGTGCCGTATTGGTCGGTTTTTTAAAAAAGTCAGAATATATTTAAAAAAAGGCTGCCAAAAAAAGTATCTTGAACAGAATTTCCCGACATTATGGTGATTGAAAGATTGAGGAAGTATAACAAATTGTGCTTTTTCTTACTCATTTTTAAATTCGTTTTTGCTCTCAAACGCATCCAATTTACAGGCCCTCTTATTTAGAAACTATATAATGTGACGCATTGGTCAGTTTTTTGATAAAGGCTGAATATATTTTTTTAAATGCTGTCAAAGTGGACACTTCGCACAAAATTTCCCAATGCGATCATTATAAAGAATTGAGGTTGTATTCAAATAATAATTTGGTTATTTTATAACTCATTTTTCATTTCAATTTTGCTCTCAAACGCATTCAATTGACAGTTTTTCTGTTATTTAGGAACTGTATAATGTGCCTTATTGGTTGATTTTTTTCAATAAATTCAGAATATATTTTTAAATAGGTTGTCAAAATGGGCATTTGAGTCGAATTTAGATTAAGATGATTTTGATAAAACTTGTTTCTACAAAAAAATTAAAATTTCTTCAAATGCGGCCGAATGAAATTATTAAACTGGATGTGTCTGTAATAAAATTTTAATTTTTTTTGTTGAAATGAGCACTTTTTGAAATCTACCTCCGCCTATAGGCTAAGCCGACAGGGCTTTTTTTATAATAATTTCAAATTTTGGACTCTAAACTTTGATAGCGCCCATCTCCTTCGGAAGACGTTTGGGACCCTTAGTTTCCCGTTAATATTATTTGTCTTGATGTGTACTATAACATCTTAAAGTTTTGCCCAGTAGTTTAGATACACCCTGTATAAATACAAGCGACGCAGAACGACAAAAAACAGATTCTTTCTAAATATCAGCCAGCTTTGAATTTGAAACTGGCACATCTCAGCTATTTTTAAGATAAATACGAAAGAAAATGTGCTCCGTATTCCCTGTATTAAGTTCAAACTTCTAAGAAAAATGAATCTTTTTCAGCTTTTACCTCACAAGCTATAGAAGCCTGAGAGCTTATGTGCCGCCCGTTCTGTATGTATGTACGTACATTCGTGCGTACGTGCGTAACGCGATAACTCATGATAAAAATATCCAATCCACTTGAAATTTAGTATATAGGTTTATTCTGATAAGGCTCTTCAATGATTTGATTTTGGAGTTCATTCGATATGTATAAGAGGGGAGAAGGGGGGGATCTTGCCTTTCCCCTTAATTGATATAAATGGGTTTTTCATGCAGATTTATCAGTTTCGTTCAAAATTTAGATACAGGATCATTCTGATGAGGTGCTTCTGGGATTTGTATTAGGTATTCATTGGATAAGTATAAAAAAGGGGGAACGCTGGTGCTTTAATGCCTTCTCTTTAATTTACATAAATGAGATCTTCATGCACAATTTTCAGTTTTCGTTCCAAAATTTAGATATAATATCATTCTGATGAGACGAATCCATGATTAGTGTTAGTCATGGATAAGTATAAAGTCGTGGAACGGGGGGCTCATGTCCCTCTCCTTGATTTAAATAAATACGTTCTTCATGCAGATTTTATCAGATTTCATTCAAAGGAGTAGGGCTATAAGTAGTTAATAAGGGCTATTTTTCGCCCATCATATACCCGAAAAAAAAAGGTTTTGAATTCAGATGATTGTTCTGTGGCTTTGTAAAGTTTAAAATATGCATTTTTGTTTCATGTAAATTTTACGTGATAAATAAAATAGTAAGTTATAGAAATTATAGCCCGAAAGTAGAGTGTTTTGGCTTTTTTCTGCATTTTTACGTCTTTCGAGTTTTTGAATTAATTTTTTATTAAGAAACGCTCGATGAACCGAATTAATTTTGACATGTGGTGATTCTACTTTTTATACGCTCTTATATGAGCATTATTTTATTTGGGTTCAGTGTGCGCTTCTACCTATTAAAGAAAAAAATGTATCATGTGAGAGGATCAAATGCACTACTATCGGAGAGCATTCAGACTTTTTTTGCCGTACATAAAAAGTATTAACGTTGTTCAGACGTCAATGCTGTTTTCTAAAATAGTTTTCATAAATATTTATTAAAGAAATTACTAATAAATAATGCTTGGATGCCAATGTAATTGTTGTGTAGTATCGCAGAAAACTTTTCGTATCTGTTCTAACAGAAAATCTATATCGATACTTAGATATTCTAAAACCTGAGATTTACAGATTGATTCTAATTAGTGCTCTAAATACAAATAATATGTATTTCGTGCTCTCCAGGTTTTAAAGACTTCTATTTCTTCTCCTAATGTAACAATAAGAGACTATGCATTAACGATTACTGTCGATGAGACCACAAATAAGAAACCTGATATACATTTAAATAAATATCTCATTTTCACAATTGTAACACTTGTTGTAAGTAAAGGTAAGAACTGCCTCGTTATTGTAGCAAAAGCTATTGAAACTCAAGCCTTTATAGAAACTAGAATCTATATTTCGTCGCGAAAACGATGCTGTAAAAGTCATATTACTCGATCGGTAAATTGACTCTGCAAGATTAAAGTCGTGGAAGTGAGAATACATCGGTGTATGAAATGCGATGAATGAAACTATTTAAAACAATATCAGAAATGTAGCAAGGAAGGCCTCGATTTTGATACACCGGGACACTTTTCTGAAATCTATTATTATATTCTCATGGATATATTTATGTCTGATTTTAACTATATTTTTAAACTTGTAAAGTCCAAAATACGTTCCTACTCATCTTGTGCTTGCTTTGCGGTGTTACTTGTAAAACTTAGAACTGGTCTCTATCAATATAAGAAAAATAATAATATCTTCTATATAATATGAAACCAGGCAGTGATTGAGAACGTTGTTCCAAAATACCGTAGAATGGAACACATCACCAGAACACAAGTTATTGAAAAATTTACGAGGCCTTCAGCAGGAAGATTGTCTATTCCGGATGACGACAATGATGCTGTAATGATTGCTTTCGATAGCACGTACATTTATATCTAGAAGAGTGTGAACTATTCCTTTCAGAGACATTCCTTCTGGCTATACAAAAGAAGACATTTCGTTAAGCATATTGTATTCGTCATTACGTCAAATTACATTTTGGATGTCTTCGTTCCTTACTTCGCGGGAACAAAGAACAATTACGCTAACAGCATTACTTACAAACACATTAAAAATATTCAGATAATATCAGAAAGTGGCTACAGCCAAATGATGTTGAGAGTATTGATATATTTTACCGGGATTGTTTGGAACTTCTGCATGAAATGGATATTGAACATGAAATGCCAAGATTCTTAAATAAGCAGCAACAGTTTTCCACAGAGGATGCTAAGGGACACCTCTCGTAACCAAAATTTGATTTTTCTGTACACAATTTCTAAAACCTATAATATTTGATAAAAACACAGCGAAACATTATAACATGATGGTACTGTCAGTGCAAAGTACGCGAAAGTGTCGTAGAGTGCTGGGCACATGTTGTTTTCATATTATGGTTTCTGGCTTACAATACTACTGTAACGTACCATAGCTCAATAAAAATTAAAAACCAAATATTGAATATGTTCATATACTATAGAAGACGCGGCCGCTGGATGATCCATTTATGATTCTGGTGAAGCAATCAATTAGGGAAATAATCTAAAACACACTGTTCAAAAGGTCTGAAACTGTATTATTATTATTATTATTATGTTATTGATTATTTTCGATAATTCGTATATTGAAATAAAAATCTTAGTAAGCTCCATTCATCTTAAATTTACACTTATTGTTGTATTTATTATTGATTATATGGATTAAAACTAGCGACAAAAGTGTTTATGTTATGCACATAATATTTACTTAAATCTATATTCCATTTTTCCATTAATTATTAAATTTCCATTCAAGATATTATTATTTTCTTACATGTTATGAGGTATACTAATGAAAAAAATGTATGTCACGTCTAGGTGCTGATGGGTGAAAAATGGCCCTTATTAGCCCACTCCTTTTAGACACGGGATCATTCTGAAGAGGGCACCGCCATGATTTGTTTTGTGAGCTCATTGGATAAGTCTAAGAGGGGGAAAATGGGAAGTAACACCCTTTAATTAAGGTTAATGGGGTTTTCCAGCAGAATTTACCGATTTGCTTCAGATTTTGGATACAGGTTCATTCTGATAAGGCACGTCCCAGATTGGTTTTGGGAATTCATTGGTTAAGTATAAATTGGTTATTGGTAGGAATACTCTCTTAATTTATTTAAAATTTTTCTTGCAGAATTAACCGATTTCCCTCAATTTTTGGATACCGGCTCATAGTGATAAGATGCTTCCTTAATTAGGTGTGCGGTTCTTTTGTTAAATTTTTGTTTAATGGGTACTTTCGATTAGCTTCCGCCCCCCCCCCTAATTTTGATAAATGGGTTTTTATGCAGAATTGTCCAATTTGCTTTTAATTTTGGATGTAAGTTATTTCTGATAAGGCTAAGAAGTTTCGGAAGTTTAATGGTTAAGTATAAAAGAGGAGGATAAGTACTCTTAAATTACATATATGGGTTTTAATTAAGAAGTTTCTGATTTGCTCTGAATTTTGGATATAGAATTTTTATATGACAAAGTATATCTTTGATTAATTTAGGGGGTTCAATGATTGAGAATAAAAAGGGGAAATGGGTGACTTGTTTCCCCTCCTGAATTTGTTTTTGAACTGAATTACCTTTGAACGTTTAAGGCTGTAATGACAATTAGTATGCGTAACCTGTGAGCTCAATGCCATCAGTTTAACTGGGCAAAACTCTTTTAGGTAGCTTTCGTTACAAAAAGTAAAAAGCTACTTATTGCAGCCGTCCGGAGGAAAGCACTTCTAGAAAATTTCGGTATATTTTCACCGATCATGATCCCCAGATCCCAAAACCACCCTCCGTTCAAATGTTGACATGTATATATATATATATATATATATCTGATTTTTGTCATGCGATAACTAACGTATTTATGAACCGATTTGAATGAAATTTGGTATGTACATGGTACATACAAATATCTCGACCGAATTCGTTGTCCAGCATCATCCGCCGTCTTGTATCAAAATTGTGGCCATTTAAAAATTTTTAAAAAAATTAAAATTTAAAATTAAATGCGAAAAACTAAAAGTTGAAAAATATTTTTATTTTATGTGTTAGATCTTAAAACACCATATCCAGAACACTTTTTACTCTGTCTATATCTTAAAAAATGATTGAGTTATTATAGCACTTTGAATTTTTCTTATGGCTGATATTTTGAAACGATCTGATTTTTGTCATGCTATAACTATCGTATTTATGAACCGGATTTGAATGAAAGTTGATACGTACATAGTACTTACAAATATATCTACCGAGTTCGTTGGCCAGCATCATCCGCCATCTTGTTTCAAAATGGCGGCCATTAAAAAAAAAAATTTAAATTTAAAATTTAAAAATAAATACGAAAAAATTTAAAGTTGAAAAATATTTTGATTTTATGTGTTAGAACCTAAAACACCGATTATAGAACACTTTTTACTTTTACAGCACTTTGAATTTTTTCTTATGGCTGACATTTTGAAACGATCTGAATTTTGTCACGAGATAACACTCGTATTTATACATCGATTTGGATGTAACTTGGTGTGTACATAGTACTCAATAAAGCCTGCACCGAGTTCGTTAACTAGTTCCATCCGCCGTCTTGTTTAAAAATGGCGGCCATTTAAATTTTTTAAAAGAAATTTAAAATTTGAAATTAGGTACAAAAAAGTGAGAAATTGAAAAAGATTTTTCTTTTATTCATTTGACCTTGATACAAAGATTCCAAAGCACTTTTTGTTTCGTCTGTATCTTAAAAAATGTCTGAATTATAGTACTTTTTATTTCTAGGGTTGCTCACATTTTTTAAATGATCTGGTTTTCGTCACGTGATAACACGCGTATTTATACACCGATTTAAATGAAACTTGCTGCATAGATAGGACATACTTATACCTGAACCGAGTTCGTTGGCCAGTTACAACCGCCGTCTTGTTTCAAAATGGCTGAATATTATTTTTTAATTTAAATTTTAACATTAGGAGCAAAAAAAGTCAGAAATTGAAAAAGATTTTTCTTTTGTGTTTTGACCTTGATACAAAGATTCCAGAGCATTTTTGGTTTCATCTATATCTTGAAAAATTGCTGAGTTTTAGCCTTTCAATTTCCAGTGAGACTGACATTTTGAAACGTTCTGAAATTTGTCACGTTTTAATACGCATATTTATAAACTGATTTCGATATAACTCCGTGTGTTCATGGTACATACCAATGTCTTGACCGAGTTCACAGCCAGCTTTATCCGCCATCTTGTTTCAAAATGGCGGCCACTTAAATTTGTCAAAATTTTTTTAATGTATAATGATGTATAAACAAAAAATTAGAAATTGAAAAAAAGTTCTTTGTAAACTATTTATCTTAGTAATGATTTCCGGAGTATTTTTTGCTTTGTCTTTACCTTAAAAAACGCCTGGTATATAGCAGTTTGAATTTCTAATGTGGGTGACATTTGTTTAAAATAGGTCAATTTGCCCGCGACAGCACTCGTATATATTTTAATCGATTTCGATGTGAGTGTGCATGTTCACATGAATTAAGATTTCGATCAAGCTCATTGGTTTTTTTTTTATCCATCATGCTGCTTTAAAATTGATATCGTAGAATTTGGCGACCCTATAAATCGCTTAAAATAAAACCAGATTGAATAAAAGATGACTAATTTCTAAAAATTTCTATTAATATTCAGTATTGATAAAAGCTAGTATTCAATCTTACATAATATTGTTCCATTATTTTGAGCTTCGTATATTTGATTTATATATCTTAATATAAAATAAATAAGTAAGTATATGAAAGCTACCTCTTCCTCCCGGCATTGCAGGAAGGACTATTTATTAATTTATTTGTACGGTTTTATAATTTGTAAAATTTTGGAAATGGCTGCCATTTTTAAATAACTTGGCTGATGAAACTGGCCAACGAACTATGTTAAGGCATCTTTATATATACATATATACAGATCTCATCAAAATATGTTTATAAACAGAGAGAGTTACAACACGAAAAAAATCAGACTCTTTCAAAATATCAGTCATCCTAGGAGTTGAAACTGCTGTAGATTATTGACTATTACTATTTATCGTCTTTTTTTAAAGGTAAAAGATAAAACAAAATATTCTTCGAAATTCTTGTATTAAGGTAAAACCCTTAAGAAAAAACAATATTTGGCTGATTTTTACTGCTTTTTACCCATTTTTTCGTACGATTTCAATAAAAAATATTTTAGTTTACTTTCCTCTGAGTTATTATTTAGAGTGCCGCAATGCATTGCAAATGTAACTTTTCTAATAATAAAGTCTCAGCATATGACTGGTTTGATAATTCGGAAATGACATTTATCCTTTAATATATCTTTTCTTTATAGCTTCCAGTGGACATGTATTTGGAACGAAATGCAATAAAAGTTTCTGACAAGTTGTAAGTATTGATTGTAAATAAAATTTTCCTGATTCATGTTTACATAAAAACAACATTTATTGCCTTATACGCTTTAGGAACAGTTTTATATTTCGACATTTCCTTCATGAATATACATCGACTTGTGAGTTAAGGCTTAGGAAATGTTTTTTTTCCGGTAGAATGAGAGGAAATGCGCCAAATGTTGCAAATAAAATACTGATAAGAAAATGAAAGGATGTTCATCAAAGTAAAATTTTATCTAAAAAATAATGTATTTTAATATAAAGCACTGAAAGCACTCTGAAAATATCTAGTTTGCGTTTTAATATTTTAACTGGTTTTCTTTTTACAAAAGTGGAAGTATAACGTTGTATTCTAATACATTTTTTGCCCCTGGTATACTATTGAATTGATCGAAAAGTCATGTCGTATTTTTAATTTGTTTCTCAAAGATGATTTATTCTTATAAAAATAACAATCAATCAATAATGTATTGGTCATTTCGTCCCATGACTTTTCGCCATAGCTCAACAAAGTTGAAAGTGAAAAACTGTACCAGGTTGAAAGCTAAAACAACCAGCAACAGAAGATTTTAAAACAGAAAATCATCAGCAGTTTCACTGTAGATGTGTTTCAGAACATTATTAAATAAAGGACATATGCAACTAAGTCGTTTATGGCACTATAACGCAGACACTATATTTGATCCTTCATCTGTAACAAATATACATTGATTCAAAACTGATATATCAAAACCTACATTCTTCAAAGTATCCAAAATTTCACTTAAAATATTCACACCTGCTTTAAGAATATTTGGAAAATAACATGTTGATAGTACAGTGGGTTTTAGTTCAAATCATCAGCAATATAGTGACAAGAGATGGCAATGTATGACAATTGACGAAATAATTCTGTCCACATATCAGCATTCAAAGAACCTCCAAAATTTTGTAAGATTTTATTAATATTTAACAAAAATTACATTTTTTAAATTTTCTGCTGTCTGACGTACGTTTTTCGAAATTTTTGTACGATGAGGCAAAACATCTGGAAGCTTTCACTTTACCCAAAGATGCACCTAAGTTAATTAGATTTTGGGTTAAATAGAGAAAGCCTTGTCGTTCCACTATATCAAATGGTCGGAGAATTTCAGTGTACATTTTTACACAACTTTCTAAAATATTATTTTTCTTCAATTGCTGTTAATTGCTTGGACGAAGATTACAAACACTTTTCAAGAGGTTTTTTACTTTATGAAGGAACACATTTTTTAGAATATCGAGAAAGTCTACTTGAACCAAGCGAACTTTTATATCTTAAAAGACACAAAATTTTACAATGACAACACTGAACTTATTCTAATTTTGAATTTGTCTGAGTATCAAAGATTTCTAGAAAATGCTGCCATACTGTTAATTTTCCAATTTCATTTTTCATACATTTATAGCCCCCAGGATTAATTTTTTCAACGGTAGTTTTAGACTCAGCTGAAGTGTATGATGAAAAAAGAACTGAAAGAATCACGTAAAACGGAGATTATAAAAAAAATTACTTTTTTCGCTTAGATATTCAAATAATAAAATAAAGTAGTAAAACCATCCTATTTAAAAGGATACGGCTATTTATTTGTCTTTGGCGCCTTTTCCGATGGCGCCATATACCTATCCAGTGTATTCAGTGACTTCAATGTCAATGATGTAATAATTTGTAAAAATTGCAATTTTCGTTTAAAATAGCTGTGATATTGCAACATTAAACAATCATCACATATAATTAATTATACACAATTTTAGACAAAAACTCTCCTTTTACAATAACATTTAACTGGAACATCCTTCCCGTTCAAAAACATATATGTCTCTTTATCTGTTAAACAACTAATAAACATTTTCATGTTTACAAAGTTATCATCTGTTAACAAAACAAAAAAAGAAAAAAAATCCACTTTCTCACCCAAAAAATCATTAAGAAACAGTGAAATTTTCTTTCCATTCAGTAATAAATAAAAAATATACTTTTTTTTGAATTATTCCCTGTTTTATTAAGTACAGAGCATTAATCTAAACAGTTACTTATTCATCGCCGTCAATCTCAGATATAATCTTCAAATATCACAAATCATTTTTTATTTTAGTGTTATTATTTTTTTAAGTAGATTTTTTATGCTGCAATAAAATACTATTTTTTTTGCTTTCATTCTTATCAAAATAAAATTAAGGCTTCGTAAGGACGAGACGTAGTTAATAACAGTCATTTATTTATCGAAACTACTGGAAATTGAAAGATTTATGATTGTTGTGAAAAAAGTAATTAAATCACTTTTATAAGAATAAAAGCTTTTTCATCAAAGATAAAACTAAGGAATTCTGAATTTATTTTCGAAATATAAAGAGATTTTAGGTATTAACAAACTTTAAAAAAGCATTAGTAGAATAATATACAGAGCAAAATAAATTTTGATGATTATATATTAATTAACATATGATTACTTCTTATATTTTTAAAAAAAAACATTATTTTGCCCATATGTGAATAAATAAAATTTTCAGATTAAAATAATGACACTGAGCCCGCCCGAGCCCGAAGGCTAGTATAAAAATCGAGCCCGAGCCCGAGCCCGACTCGAGCCTCTCATCTGTAGTGGGTCAACATATCCCGACCAAGCTCCAGTAACTTTTTGTCGGTGACCTAAATCGTGCGTGGTCTTGCGTTGTCGTGGTGGAGCACAACGCCTTTAAGATTCACGAGTTCTGTATTCTTTTGTTTGATTGCATAGTTCAATTTGTCCAATTCCACAGCACACGTCAGAATCATTCGTTTTATTCTTTGGTAAGAGCTAGAAATGCACTACACCTTTGGAATCCCATCAAACTGACAGAATGACTTGTTCTTGTGAATTTTCCCTTTGGACGTTGATTAAGGTGGTTCATCAAGTTTTGTCCAAGAATACTTGAGTACGTCAATTCATTTCTCGTCGTCAGTGAACAGACGCTTCAGAAAAAGTTTTTTTCTTCACGTATAAGAAGGGAATGGCAAGATGCTCAAATGCTTCACCAAAAGGATTTTTTTTTTCAGCTCATGAGGATACAAACTTCAATCTTGCTGCAAATCCGAGCTTCTTAAAATGGTCTTGATCGGTTGATTGAGCAATGCGTGATGTTTCCCGTCGTCAGAGAACAGACGTTGATCCAAACTTTAATCTTGCTGCAAATCCGAGCTTCTTAAAATGGTCTTGATCGGTTGATTGAGCAATGCGTGATGTTTCCCGTCGTCAGAGAACAGACGTTGATCCAAACTTCAATCTTGCTGCAAATCCGAGCTTCTTAAAATGGTCTTGATCGGTTGATTGAGCAATGCGTGATGTTTCCCGTCGTCAGAAAACAGACGTTGATCCAAACTTCAATCTTGCTGCAAATCCGAGCTTCTTAAAATGGTCTTGATCGGTTGATTGAGCAATGCGTGATGTTTCCCGTCGTCAGAAAACAGACGTTGATCCAAACTTCAATCTTGCTGCAAATCCGAGCTTCTTAAAATGGTCTTGATCGGTTGATTGAGCAATGTGTGATGTTTCCCGTCGTCAGAAAACAGACGTTGATCCAAACTTCAATCTTGCTGCAAATCCGAGCTTCTTAAAATGGTCTTGATCGGTTGATTGAGCAATGCGTGATGTTTTTTGCTGTCTCTTGTATCGTGTACCGCGGGTTAGACTCCAGCATTGCCTTGATTTCGTCATTGTCAGTCTCCGATGGCCTTCCTGACAGAGGCACATCATTCACATCAAAATCGCTAGAACGGAATTTTGCAAACCACTTCTGGTGACTAACGTATCGTTAGAACACTATCCCCACAAAATGTGCGCAACTTTTTGCAAATTTGCATCGCATTCTTGCCTTTGTAGAAATAAAAAATCAAAATATAAAGAAATCAACAGTTCTGTCCTCCGTTTTGAAATCCGTGTAAAATATATCCAATTCGTTCGATTCGAACGAATTACCCCGTAAGACATGGTGACGTCACTGCAACGTCGTTGTGAAGTCACATTGTGACTTTGTGACCATCGATTGTCGATGTGACGTAACATGACGTCGATGTGAAGTCACAGTGACTAAAATATGAAGTCGTTATGGCCGTTTTAGAGCTTTTTTGTGACGTCACATTGTGACCACTTTGCGACGTCACAATGTGACCAATTTGTGAAAAGTGTGTCATTTGTGACTACTTTGACATTAACATTGTGACGAACTGCGAAAGTTTTTTTAGAAAGACACATCTTAGTCACATTGTAACGTCACTGAGTGGTGGCATTTTCGTCACAGATGTGATGTGACCAAAGAAACTCACAGTGACGTCATTGTGACGTCACTGTGAACATGCATGCTATGAGGGACTATTTATTGAAAAGGTCAGAAGTGTGACCTTATTAGTATTTCAATGAGGTGAGTGCTCATGGTGCTTATACTCCAAAAAACGCGCTAACGAAATCTGTTAGCAAAATACAACGTGACTTTCCCATCAACACAATACTTTTTTCAGGCAATCAATAAGATTTCACCACTAAAAGATAACTCTTCGTTAGATAAAGTAGCTGTAAATTGAAGCTGATATATCATTGTATGGTTAAACACTGATAATCTCCGCTGCAAATTTTTCAGTTCTAAACATAGCATATTTTCTGTTTTTACATAATTCATAATCAAAAAATGTACATATAACTGCAATTTGTTTGATAACTTCAAATCAGCTTTTTTAGCTATTAATATTTTTCTATTTCTAATTCCAATTTTGTAATTATGGAAACTCAAGTACTCCCTTTCTGTTGAAAATAAAAGAAAATAGACGAAAATTAGATTAATATATACTTTCAGTTGCTGTGTTTTTCTGGCATTAAAAATTTAAATAAATATAAGTATTTTTGTGGAAAAAATACACACATGAAATATTTCTGGTGAAATATGGAGATATTATAAACAATATTTAATTTTATTTATCCATATTAAAGCTATAACTATTTGGATGTGCAAATCTCAAAACTTTCTTTTATCTCATACGTATACATTTTAATGTTTCAAAATTTAGTTACATATGTAAATGCGTTAATATTATTAATTCAATACTATACTAATTATAATATTCATTTTAAATTTCCACTTCAGTCAATTGATCGGTGTAAAAACGAGTTTCCGTATCTGCACGAGCCGATGCACAGTGGAACGATAAGCAGATATTTTTTTTCAAATTCAGGGAGGATCTACTCGCCATACCACAAAAAATTTTGCACAAAAAATTTAGTTCAGTTCTATGTATAACTTCAAACACTTTTTAAGGGTAAAATAATAAAAATGGCACAGATATTATAAACAAGGCGATTATAGCGCCTCCTTCCGGCGGATTTTTTTTTTAATTCAGGGAGTGTCTGCTGACTATACCCAAACACTTATACAAAAAAAAATCATTCAATTCTATGCATAACTTTATACATTTTTCTGTGGCAAAATATTGAAAATGGCACAACAAATCACTATTGCAGCGCCCCCTTCGGCGGATTTTTTTTCAAATTCTGGGAGGTCCGTCTAGCCACAGCCATACAGTTACACGAAAAATTTGGTTCAATTCGATGCATAAATTTATACACTTTTAGTCGGTACAATATTGAAAATGGCACAATTGTTATTGCAGGTCTCCCTTCCGTCGGTTTCAAAATTGAAGGAGAATCTGTTTCTCACAGCTAAAAACCTTCACAAAAAATTTGGTTCAATTCTCTGCCTATCCTCATGCACTTTCTGTTGGCAGAATAGCAACATACGGACACACATACACACGGACAGACAGACATTTTTAAAAACATGTTTTTTGGAATCTCAGACCTCTAAAACGTGTAAATCCATCGAAAACCGGAAGTCGAAAATAGTTCCGACTACAATACTTTCTTCTATTCAAGATAGATGAAAGTAAAAAAATTAAGTCAAATGGCACATTAGTCTAATTTTTTTGGCGAATATACGTTATGGCTTTTTATTGGGTTTTACTGGTATACTAAAGAGGCTAAAACTTTGAAATATTCCTTAGTAAATATTTAAAAAATATAACAGAAAAAAACCAATTTGAAATTTAAAAGATATAAAATGAAAGGAAGGAGTGAAGTCCTAACTTACGATTTCTATGCAATCTAAAAATATATTGAACTGATTGCAGTAGTAATGTTGTAAATCAAGAGTGTCAGATTATGGTCCAGCACAGGCTATATTTAATGCCGGTGACGCTAGAAACTCGACTGACAGGAACAAAATATATTCTAAAAAATGCCTTCAAAACATTCTAAATTTCGTTTTTTATGGAATATCAGAAAATACTTGGCCGATTTCAAAGTTGATGTTAGAAAATTGATGATAACAATTCCTATTTAAATATCAACGTTTTATGTTAATGCCTCTACAACCAGGAATGTGATAAACCATTAGACGAGAATGTTGGAATTTCACATCATGGTTTATTTGGTTAGTATGTGAAAGAATATTAAGAAAATGGTTTCTAAAAATTTCAAGAATTCAAATAAATAAGACAGCTTCAGAATACTTTTTAAATTATCATTTATTTAGAATTAATTTTAGTTCTTAATCTCTACTTTTTAAATTATCATTTATTTGGAATTGATTTTAGTCCTTAATGACTATTTTTTTATCTTCTATTATTAAATTAAATATCTTTTCTTCCTATTACAATGTAATAATGAAGTTTAGTCAAACTGTAGTTTATTTAGTGCTTTTTTAATTATTCCTAAAATTATAATTTCTCCTAAAAAAATTAGCTATACTCATATTACCTGGCATATTTCGAATATTACTTGAACAAAGGTTTTGCTGGTTATTATTTATTCATCTATTTACATGTTTGTATATCATATATATTTATAAATCATAAAATAAATTTACAGAGAAATTTTAGATATACAAATTTCCACCAATAAATTAAAGTTGTTTCTTCTTCTCTTAATAGCAACCATTTTCAAAAATTATAAAATCTTTACATGGCATTCAGTTAGTGTGCAGCACATATACAGGGTGAGTCATAAATATCGAAACAATAGGCTATCTCCTTAAATATTGCCCCTAGACCCATACTTGCAAATGCAAAGTTTCATTAAAAAAAGGTGAATTTTTTGATAAGATAAGTTGCAACTCCATGGGCGATCTATTTTAAAAAATACTAAAATTAAATTTTTATACGGCCCCCAGAGGATAAAACTTCCAAATAGAAAAAAATTTCTTATCCGTTCCTAAATTGAACAAAAAAAAAAAAAAAAAAAAAAAATTCATCTCCATATCTTCGAAACCCAGAGAGTTATGATATTTTTAATAAATCGTTAGGTTTCAAGGAATCAGACACAAATTGAAATGCGTGTAATTGAAGAAAGAATGTTGCTGTAATGTATTCAGGTATTATTTATTTTATTTATTTATTTATAGGGTCAGAATTTTGAATGTTGTGATTGTTAACCATATAATTTGTAAGCATTATAACATCATTAGACTTGTTAATAAAATATTTTTTTTTCAAAAAATTTAAAGTAAATTAAAATTGTTTAAACTCAAAATATTATTTGTCGCGTTGAATTTTTTTTCTCTTGATTAAATGAAAATTTCTAATTTTCAATTTTGATTCAGCATTTTAAATAATATTTATTTATTTTTTTACATAAAAGTATTTAAAATAGCAATATAAAAAAAAAGATGCAATTTTTTTTTTATACAAATCATATTTTTAAAAGTAAATTTTCAAAGGTGCAAACGTCTTTCGGCGCTTTGGACATTTTATTTCGTGAGATGCTGGAAAACAATTGAGGTCGCTGGACTATTACCGTAACCGACGGTTATTGACTTATGACAGTTAAAAAATGAGAAATACTGAAATAAAAAGATTTGATGCAGAAAAGTGCATTTAGTTTTAAACAAAGAAGAGCTCGTAACGTTTAAATGCTTTTTAAAAGTTTCTAGGTGATTAACTCCGTCCTGTATAGTTTCGATTTCAGATTTTGTTTAAGTTTTGCCATTCATCACTTTCTTTAATTACTGTTTAAATGTGTCAGTTTATTTAAACCTCATTTTTTTTATCTCGTCGATTTTAATTTGTTCGTTGTTTTGGCTCTGTTAACTTCATATTATTCTAATGTGCCTCTAATTACGGACGACATTAGGCGTATAATTCTAGAGATACAACTATTGCGAAAATCGCACAAAAGCCTGTACAGTAGGGCCACTTGTTAAGCGATTTAATCCAAAAACTAATAAGCACCAATTTTTATCAAGGACTAAGTAAATATATTTTTTCATTAAATTCCGTGGATTAGTTCTTGAGATAGAGCGCTCAAAAAATTTATGTCATGTACAGAGATACAGGAGCAGTGGCTCACTGACAGACATTTTGTAAAAACATATTTTTCGGTGTCCCTGATCCTTAAAATGTGCGAATGCGTCGAAAATCGGAATTTAAAATTTTCATGAATCCAATATTTTATTCTTGTAAAGATAGAAAAAAAGTAAAAACAGGTTTAAAACCATCATAAATTTTGAAGCTGAATAGTAAAAAGTAGATTTTTGAAAATATTTCTGTGTAATTTATTAAAATATATTTCCAATGATTCCGTAAATAGAAGTATCATTATTGCTATTATTATTTTTACTAAACTTACTGCCTGCGGCAATAAGTTTTTAAAGCACTTTTAATGAGAGTTTAATTAATATCACTTAAATTAATAACACTTTTAATGAATGTTTAGTAAGACGGTCCGGTAATGAGTCGTGCCAGATTCGATGCTGGCGCCAAGCTCGAGGTATTGCAGACATTTAGCATATTTCAAAGAAGTATAAAGCAAAAACCTATACGCTTTTATTTTATATCTAAAAGTTAAAGTATTGTCTTTGATCGACATTTAATAATGCGTAAATTTATGGTCGATCCCTAAATTGCATTTCAAATGAGCTGATACCGCTGCGCTCAGAGGTATGCTTAAAAGGTGTAAGTGGCGAATTTTGGAAAATTTCGGATTTTAATATCTTTTGGGGATTTGTAGATATCGAGATAATTTTTTTTTGGTTAAATTCAGGAATTGATAGAGAAAAATTTTGTAATTGGAAGTTTTACCCTCTGGAGACCATATAAAAATTTAATTTTCGTAATTTTTAAAATAGAAATCCCATGGAGTTGCAACTTATCTTATAAAAAAATTCACCCTTTTTTATGAAACTTTGCGATTGGAAGTATAGATCTAGGACAAATATTTAGGGATATACTCTATTGTTTCGACATTTATGACTCACCCTGTTCATTGAACATATTATCTTGACTACATTATAATGACATTTCATTAATTTTAACACTTTAATGATTTCACTTCATCTTCACAGACCCTGATTTTCATAGTTTAACTTGCAATTTCTATTTTAATTGGTGCTGTAGTCAAAAAAAAAAAAAGATGAATACCCATATGGTATCATTATTTCCGATCTCTCTACCCGTTAGAAAATATTCGTTACGTTATTCGTTATTTTCGTAGTTGTTCAGAAACCAAGTATTAACGAATATCATACATATTACAAAATGCAGCAACTCGTATTACATTCCGTACACAGCAGTAAGTGAAAGAATTAGTTACTGGTGTGCTTGTAATGTGCTGCCATCTAAATGTAAAAAAAATATGTAAAATGGTATCTTAACAATGTTTATGAATCATTTTTTGTATTTATAAAAAAAGAGTTTTAATTGCTTGATGTCTGAATGGAATCTGTAAATTATATATTTTTAGGAATACTAATGGAAAATTCTTCTATTTACAAATAAAAATGAATTAGATAAAGAATCAGAAAAATAGTCACTTTCATTTTAAGGATAATTTTCAATATAATAATTGATCATGAAGTGATGTGACCCACCCCCTCTCAAAGGAAAAGTGTCATGACCCCCCTATCCTATCTAAATTGAGGGTGGGATACGCTTTTGCATATAATACTTTTATATAATGCTTTTGTTATTCTTTAGAAAACAAAAGTAATAGTAAATACTAGAAATACTAGCAGGGCCGTGCGAAGTGGGGAGGGCGAAGGGGGCGGTCGCCCCGGGCGTGGATATAGATGGGGCGACAAATTTATACTACCATCCTTATTTCTTTCTTCATTTATTGTAAAATATATATATATAAACACTAGCAGGCTAAGCCCGCTGCGCTGGTCTATTTTTCAAAATAACACAAAAATTAAACAAAATGTTGAATTTGATTTTGTTTTTTAAAGCAGCTTCACCTCGAACGCTCTTTCACATTTCTGAAAATGATACAAACGCAATTGTATTTAAAGATAGTTCCAACGATTATAAATGCACAAATAATGCATGAAAAGATAGCAAGCAGCTGTTTGAATCTACTATCGAGATTTTTAATCAGTGCAAAACTCAGCGAGGTAGAAGCAACAAGACTGAGCCGAAAATAAAAACAACAACAATAGAATCATGACCCCGTAGACGTCAAATATATTAAAATAATAATAAAATATTGTGTTCTTGCATCAGCTTATGAATTCCAAAATATTCGGGCTATTAAGAAATAAATCTTTCAGTTGATTATTTATTGTAGAGTTTGATAGATAAATGGGGCAATTATGAAAACTGCAATTTAAATATTGTCCATTCACCATACTTTTAATTAGCGAGCATTATGATCACAGAGATTGACCATTGAGTTTAAACAATTTTCAAGTGATTCATTTTCATTTGATAGTTTTTGAACTGTAAAACTTTCAAACTCTCAAACTCTAAAACTCTAAAACTCTATGTATGTGGAAAGACATTTAACCTAAAATTTAATCATTATTCATTTTTGTTGTATTAACTGCTATATATGAATTTAGATTAAATGTAAAAAAAATTCCTAAAAATGCTCTCATACATTAAAAAAAAGAGAAAAAGAGAACATAGTTCTTGCGAACATCGCTCCGTCTTGTGCTTTCTTTTGCTTAGAATCGCATTGTTTGGCGACAAAAGTAGATTGAAACACCCAATTGAACAAATGACATACAAATAACAATTTGAGCCATTTTTAAAAGTTAATTATGCGAAATTCTTCTGTAAAACACATAATGGAAAAATTAGATTAAAAGATATTTTTAAAAAAAAGAAAGAAAAAAAATTACTTATGTTTTATCTAATGAAGATTTTGAGATGTTGTTTTCTTTTAATCTGGATCGAAAGAAATAAATAGCCAAATATTGTGTCACTTCAAAACTTTCTTTCACATTGAATTACTTTTTAAATATTATGATTTTTTGTTTAAAAAAATATTTTTCTTTCATAATTTTATTTTACATTAAACTGATATTTTTCTTTTTATCATTATTTATTTTAAATCAATGAATTAACAGGTTTTTTTTCGAGATGTTTATAATATTTTCCATAAGAGAGAGCCATTTCATTTATTTTTTGAAATATAATTTTCTCCAAAAAATAACTACTGGCAACCCTTTCGTCAAAAATAATAGAAAAATACGAAATTTATTACCAAAAATCGGAGTTATCCCTGTATATTTGAATCACAAACCTCCGCAAAAATATTTCCTATCGAATGATGGAATCTGAAAAAAAATTCATCGGATAGTTTTTGAAAACACTCGAGCCGAAGTTTCAGAACTTCTGCTTTATAATATATATGGTATTGGAATTTGTGTGTGTGTGTGAAAAAGACATACATTTTCAAAGTAGGATATTGCTTCTTTCTTGGAATTCAAAAGGGATTGCAAACTGTTTTATTGTAGTGTTAAATACATTTTTTTCTAGATGTGTTTTTAAGATCCCCTTTGCTAAAATGTAAATGCGATGTTCTTTTATAATACTTAGTTGTTAAAACTAATCCTTTTAAAATTCCAAAATGAATGCAAAACATGTGTCGAATAGAATTTATTTGTGTTTTTAAACTTTATAATTTGACACCTGTTGCAAAGAGAAATGGTGGTGGTATGGTGTGTGTGTAGGGGGTGGGGGGGGGGCGCCAAACACAAAACTTCGTTCTGGACGCAATTTTCTCTTCGTACGCCACTGAAAACTAGTATATGTACATTCGTTGTTTTCTCTAATTTTCAGAGAGTTGCTTCGTTAGTTTTAACTATTTTTGAAAATACAAGTAAAATCCATATACCTCCATTGATTTAAAATTTCATAAATTATAAACCTGGGCGTTTAAAATACTTCATATGAAATGTAATGTCACAAGATTGCTGCAAATCTACATATCGCTATACCATATATAAGCTAAGCTATGTACCGTACATAAGATTACAATTCGTTACCAATACCTAGGCCCATAATGAAATTTTGCTAAAAACTTTTTGGTAACAGAAATTTGAATAAAAATGCAAGCAATTACAATACAAGAATAAATAAATTCCTCCTATGAAAGTAGAATTCTACTTTGAATGGAAAATTCCAAGATAAATTTCCATGAAAATTATACAGTGCAGTTTCATATGATAAGATGGGAAATCTGTCTAAGATAAAATGTTTTTTTGTGATTCCGTTTCAATAAGTATATTAAAAATAAAAATAGTAATTAAGTATCTTAATAGAGATGTTTATTCTTTTGAAACCATTAAAACATGAGACAACGAAACCTCCCTATAACGGGAACTAAAATTAAGCAGCTCTCAAAAACGTATTTTCCCCCACTCAGCGTCACAAAACTTTCCCCATTTTCGTTCCTGCGTTACTTCAAAAACTTCCCTCCAATTCTATCCGCACATTTTCGGAGAATGAACGAATGTAAAAGTAATGAAACGACTAAATGAAAAAACCGTATGCGGGAACAACTGATTTCCAGTCTAAAGTCCGAATACAAACACTCATCTTTTCCAATCAGTCTACCGGCGCCGTTCTTGAATCACGAAATACTTGGAACAAAAGATGATTTGATTGTTTCATCTAGTTTTGCAGTAGGGGAGAGTGAGGATACTTGAGCATAAGGGATACTTCAGCCACCCTATTATCTCTACAATTGGTTAATTTTTCTTTCTAAAACTGGCAATATGGTAGCATATTTATATTTCTGAACTTGTAAAAGAGAAATCACAAACCTTGGTACCATTTTGAAAGTTCAGTGATTAATAGTTTTTTTCCCTATCCCAAGAAATTATTTAGGTGCATGATTTTTTAATTTTTTTTGTAATCAAAGTTTTGCTTAAAGTTGCAACAATATATATAAAATTAATAGGCATACTTTCAATAGTATTTTAAATCTAAAATAGTTCAAATACTTTACTTAGTAAAACTCTGATAAACAAAAATAGTGGTAATGTGGATACTTGAGCCTGTGAGATTGGGAATACTTGAGCCATGGCTCAACCATCTCCACCAGGATATTAGACCTGGGTGAAACAAACAAAAAATAAAATTACGTCCTTATATTCACTAATAGATTTTTTCTGGATAAAAGGGAGCATAATTTTTTTTTCTTAAAAAAATAATGACTTAAAAATGTTTATAAATGTATTATTTAACAATATAGCCTGTCTAGATAAATGTAAATATAGTTTTAAATTTAACTTTTATTACATTAAAATAACTTTTTAAAACTATTTTACAGGTCATAATCTCTAATACTTTAATTAATTATGTCCAACATAATAAAATATTTAATTTTTAATATAATATATTAAGATTAATATTTTATATTTAAATTGTAACCTCTGTTGCTGTATTTTATTAATCAAAGAAATGACTTTTATTATCTCCAACAGAGGGCACTACTGAGTTGCAATATAGGTAAAAGGTGAAAAATTATGGTTTTACAACCATTACATGTTGACATAGAGCTGAAACATCTGTATTCCAAATCTCAATTGGTTTTAAAGGAAGTATCATGATTTATCATTTTGTAAAATATATGTGCAAAAATAAAGTATCCCCCTCATGGGGATACTTGAGCCACGATGTAAAAGAAAAAGTAAAAATTTGTTACACATACAAAAACAGCTCAAAATTAATTGAAAGTGGTTTTCATTTGGAAAAAAAAATCAAATTTTCATTTTCAATATTTTATTTTGTTCTAGGAAATTATAAAAAAAATTTAAAAAGTTAAAATTTAAAAAGTGGTTCAAGTATTCTCATCTTCCCCTACATGAAAGATTAAAATTAAAAGTTAATCTAAGTTTTCATTATTTCTCTTAAAAGTAACTGCTGTAATCCTCTCTCTAAAATTCTTAATTTACATTGAAAAATAAAACAATGACGCATCGCTGAAGTTATTTGATGACAATAATAGATCCCAGAAAAGTACCATTCGAACATTTAAAAAATAATTTACCTTATTTGACAAAATTAATTTGAATTTTTTTAGTTGTCATGTTTATTGTTATTTGGCCAATAAGGATGAATAAAATTTAAAAACAATTATCATTTAATTAAAATTATTTTCAACTTAATTCTAAATTTTCTTGATTAAATCTGTGAAATTTTACGATGCGTTGTTGAATGAAATAATTCTTATTTATGTTGTTTCGAAGAGTAAGATTTAAAAATCTACAAACTCTTCTGCGTCTACAAATTAACTCGCTTAAATTATTAAGCTAAACTCTTAATTATCTTCTATATATTTCTGTTATGCTTTTAATAAGCTTCATTTATTTTACCATACGACTATGCTCGATACAATAGTCAGTAGACAATAACAAATACTCGAGGAAAAATAATTAATAATTGTTTAAAATTATCCGTTAATCAAATATAAATAAAAATATATTTCAAGTAAAATCACTTTTCAATTACAAAATCCTGTTAAAAGTTCTTTTTTCTATTTTTTTTAATTAGTTCTTCTTGTTGCTTAATTGAGGTATTCTATGTTCGGAACCCTCTTTTTAAATAAGCATTTTGAATAAATAAGTATTTTTTTAAATTCCATTGTAATATAGAATGATACGAATAATGAAATCTAGGCAGTACCTTTATAATATTTAAAATATTGGTGCTTCTTGATGTTTTTAACGATATTCCATGTTTATGGCAGACTCAATTCAACAAAATATCTCCTTCAGATTCCAGAGTTTATATGTATTCTTTTTTAAATTTTGGACAGGGATTTATATTAACAAACTATTAATTAAGAAAGATTAAACAATAAATAATAAAAAATAATATATATAAATTAATTTTTTTTTGTACATAAATATTGACAATGCATTGGTACACACTTCTTACAGTTACTTACAGGGTTCTTACAGTGCTAAAATTAAATGTCAATCTTTGCCTATGACGAGGATTCTAAAGATATGCAATTCCGTGCATTAGTTCTTGAGGTATGGCTATCTTGACAATGCATTGGTACACACAAAGTAAATTTTTTGACAATTTCTTAGGATTATTTTATTTTATTTTACAAATTGCAATGCAAAAAACATGAACTAACACAAAATATATATATTCGTTACAATGAACTCTACAAATAGTATCTTAACGCACATTAAAATTATTTACGTTTTCGTTTCTAGGGTTTCGTTCATCTGACAAAATCCTATTCGCCTCTGTCTGTCTGTCATAGAATCCGTACATAAAAACTGTATTGGTCAGAGAGATCAAATTTTGTATACTTAAAGCTGAATGTCTCTTGTCGCACAACAAATCATAAAAATTTCAAAAAGATTAATATTTTAATTTAAATAGTTTTCTTGAAACTCATCAGTTAAATTTTTTGTTGTTTTTCCCTTTACTTAAAAAAAAAATTCGAGTACTTTTTTTGCCACAACTACAAAATTTTTATTAAAAACTACAAAAAAAATTAATGTCTCAAAAATTAATTCAAATACCGCTTTTAAACAAACTGCATTTTAAAGAACATTTTTCTTCTATTATAAGGTTGTAAAATTAAAAATGTTCGATATTTAGAAATTAAAAAATTTGCAGTAGTGTAAACATCAAAGCTGAAATTTCATTTCAATTTACAAAATGTTGTCAAAATGACGTATACGTTACGCACATATACGTTTAATCTTTATAATATATTTAATTTGATATGAACATTCTAAATTTCCTTAAAATAAATAACTTCCTTTTAGAATTATTTTGCTGTTGTTTTTTTCTTGTAATTGTTTCACGCAAATTTAAGTAGATATAGAATTTATTATGTATGTTTAACACAAATGAATGAATTAAATAAATCATGTGAAATCACTTATTTGTTTTTATTTCATTCTATTACATCATATTTATCATCTATTTTGACACGCGAAATGAAATATTATTTTTATTTATTAAATTTATATTCATTTAAATTACTAGCCGCCTCAGGTGACCAGTTTGATCTCCCTTAAATTCATGCTAAGCTTTGCCATATTTTACTGTTATTCATAATTTTATTTACTTGCAAGTAATGATTAAGTTTCTATTGACAATTATCATTTCTTAACCCTGCTGTTCTGTTCGGGTCTATTTGACCCGAAAATTTTATTGTTCACTTATAAAAAAAAATTAGCGCAGAGATATTTCCATGAAATTTTTTGACTTTGTTCATTAGTAATTTAACTATATATTCCTAGAAGTATTTACGTTTATTTATATTTTCATAGGATATTTTTTAACTTAGTCCTAATGCACTGTTCGGGTCATATTGACCCGAGTTAAAAAACAATTTTATCATGCACTTTTAATTTTGTTTGGAATCATTCAATAAAAATAATTACTGCAACGTATCTATTTCGAAATCTGTTTCGTTGGCACAGGTGTTAGATCACGTGACATTAGAGCAAAATCAAATGTTGATATCATTGGCGGAAGGAAAAAAATGCACCTGTTAGTAGCGTTTCTTTTTTCTTGCTGTATTTCAATTTCTAATAATCTGAAGAACAGTTGTATCTCTGAGTATTAGTAAAAAAATGGCGAATCGTAGAAATTTGAGCGACGCTGATATTGCTAAATTAATGGAAGCCTCTGACAGCGAAGAGGAAAATGCGTCTGAGTATGAAAATCATACAAGTGACGAAATTGAAAATGAAAGTTCTGACAATGATTTTGATATTGATATTCAAGAGACGCGCAATATTCAGACTATTCAGTCTAAGAATCGTGAAATATTATGGAAATTGAATCCCCTTCTTCATTCTGTTCGATTAACGTCTGCTAATATTATAAAAACTACTCCAGGTGTCACAAGATATACAAAGACAAGGATAACTGACATAAAAAGCGCATTTGCGACGGTATTCAATTCTACAATCGAGAACGAAATCATAAAAATGACTAATATAGAAGGAAGAAAAGTGTATGAAAAAGAGTGGAAAGATATTAGTACTGAAACTTTTCAAGCATACATCGGATTATTATTATTAGCTGGTGTATACTAATCATATGGAGAATCAACAAAAAGTTTGTGGAATCAAGAAACAGACAGAAATATATTTTGAGCTACATTGTGCCTCGAAACCTTTCATATGGTATCGAGAGTTATTCGTTTTGACAATAAATCTACCAGGCAAGGAAGAAGGTCTGTAGATAAATTAGCTGCCGTTCGAGATATTTTAGAAAAGTGGGTAGAAATTAAACCTAAATTGTATAATCCAAGTGAAAATATTACTGTAGATGAACAATTAGTAGGATTTCGTGGACGATGCCCTTTCAAACAATATATACCTAGTAAACCCTCCAAGTATGGGATAAAAATATGGACTTTATGTGATAGCAAAACTTCGTATGTACTGAATGCACAAATTGATACTGGAAAAAATCAAGGATCAAAGCCAGAGAAAAGTCAGGGTATGCGGGTAGTGAGTGACCTTACTTATGGGTATTCGGGGTACAATGTTACATGTGATAACTTTTTCACATCCTATAACTTGGAAAAACTTCTTCTAAAACGTCAAATGACTATGCTTGGCACCTTTAGAAAAAATAAGCCCGAACTTCTGAGAAAATGCTAAAAAAAAAGTTCACAGCTCATCATTTTATTTTACAGAAGATACAACATTTGTAAACTACATCCCTAAAAAGAACAAAAATGTTATTCTTATGAGCACTTTCCATCATGAAAATGAAGTTATCGACAGACCTGACAAAAAACCATAAATGATATTAGATTATAATGCAACTAAAGGGGCGGTGGATAGTCTTGATCAACTTTTGAGTACATACACTTATAAGAGAAAAACAAATCGCTGGCCTATGATAGTATTCTATAATATGCTTGATACATCTGCTTACAATGCATTTATTCTGTGGATTTCAATAAACAGTAAATGGAATGAAAATAAATTAACCAAACGAAATCTCTTTTTAGAAGAATTGGGGAAATCTCTATTTTTTCCACAAATTGAAGTAAGACAGCATCTTCCCAGAAGCGTAGATTCAGTCAAAATTGTGAAGAGAATGCGTAGTAAAAGTGCAAACGTACCCTTGGAATCAGATGAGATCACTTCATTGTGTACTAAACGTGCAATATGCAAGTTCTGCCCATCAACCAACGACAACAAAACTAATATATTATGTTACAATGCAAAAAATACACTTGCAAATTTCACGTAAGCTAATTTTGTCCAAAATGTAAATAAAAGTAAGTATTCGAATATTTTTAAGTTATTTTACTGGTGTTTTGTATTATTTGATATATATTTAAGCTTATTTTACTATTTTTTTTATTAATTCTAAAATAGTTATTTGCATTTACTGCTAGAAAAGGTAACATTCTAAATCGGGTCACATTGACCCGAACACTACATACGTATAGTAAATGCTAACAGGGGGAGTGCAGAGTTAATTTAATGATAAAGTGGTTTAAAAGAGAAAACTAAACGAAACCCTCTTTGTGATCTACAATCACCCTTACCCAATTCTTGTACATTTAGTACAGCTCAGTTAAAAACCAATTCTATGCAACACGTAGATTGCTAAGACAGAGCTATACCAAATAAATCGTTATTTGTTTAGTTGTGCTGTCTGAGAGGCTCCATTCACCCCAACTTTTCTTTTTCTGTGCGTTCGTAATTATGTAAATACGTAGCACCTACTGTTGTCGCTCCGTCTGTCTGTCCGTTTGTCTGTCCGTCTGTCTGTCTGTCCGTCTGTCTGTCCGCATATAACAACGCAAAAACTACCCAACCGAATCGTTTGAAATTTAAAATACATAATTATTACATAATTTTGTCGAGTCATTTCAAATTTTATGAAAATCGGATGGATAGATCAATTACAGGGACAATCAAAAGGATTTCGTTACATTACGGTCAATCGGAAAAAAAAGGTTCGAATGCATTTTAATGGTGTCACACTCATTTGAACATAATAGAATTGACATGAATCTATGAAATATGTAGTAAAAAATACATTTTGCGCAATCTGTGATGCAAAGAATATTTATTATTAAATTACAGGGTCACACAAATGTATTCGTCTAAATAATGTTATACGGGGAGACATTGTTTGGGGCGTGTTTTAATTATATAATTTATTTTATAATTTATTATTATATATATTATATATTATATATATTATATATTATATATATTATTATATATTAATATATATAATTTATTTTAATGCAGGTAAAGTATATCAATACAAATGTCAAATTAATTTGAACGAAGATTTCCGAAGTTTTTTATTTCTTCTTGTACAGGGTGAGCAAAAAGTCCGTAAAAATTTTAAAAATTCATAAAAACCGAAAAAATAACCAAAATGAAAAACGGTTTGCAGGGTTAGTATCTATACGTCACGGGGATTTTTTTAAGACATGAAAAAAATAATTCAAAAAACACCCAATAGGTGGCGCTGACGTACCCAAATCAAAGAAAAGATACCCAAATAAAGAACAGAATGTTTCCAAATCGTTTATTTGACCTGTATGTGTTCCACATGACCACCACCACAGGGGATGACACATTGGAGTCGAGTGTGGATTAGGAGCGCAAGCTCTTATAACCGGTTCATTGGCATATTTCCGCGGAAATCGCAAGTACCAGCGCCATCTGTCGGCTGTTTTTAAAATCATTTTTTATTTCTGTCTTTAAAAAATCCCCGTGACCTATGCTAACCCTGCAAAACGTTTTTCGTTTCGGTTATTTTTTCGGTTTTTATGAATTTTTAAAGTTTTTACGGACTTTTTGCTCACTCTGTAGATTTCAGTTGGCATGCTTTTTCGCTGTTTAAGTATCATAGGAGAATAAAAAAGTATAGACATTTTATGAACTTGAAATAAAAAACTTATAAACCACTATTTCAGTAAATAAACATTTATGATTAACCCTTTTTTTGCAGGATTATTTTAATACATAAAAAAAATATTTATTTCATGATGTAAAATTTTATTTCCTGTTTTATGACATAAACAATAGATTTCTTTAATATAACCTGTTTTATATCTCCTTCAATGAGTTTTTAGTTATTATGACCTTCTTATTCATAGTTTATTTCCATGGCAATAACAAAATATTCTAATAATTGTATTTTGTGCTTTTATTTTATTTATGTGTTGTTTTTGTTTGCGTAATTCTTCAAATCATTCAGCGGTAATTTTTTGCTTATCTCTTTTAACGTCTATGAATCATGACCCATGAAGTTATAGATATTATATAAATTGAAATAAAAAAAATTGCATGAAAGAAATTTATTCAAAATTCCAGATTCTGTTTTTAAAAATACTTCTTTTACTGAATCGTTTTAATGCAGGTACATCAATTTTTTCTTTACAATTTACCTTTATGGCGTTTTTTATTATATGAAAAACAGTTTCTTTTAAAGTGAAATATTTTATGTCTTCGTGGACAAGTTTCTAGTTATTATTATTTATTTAATGCTTCTTTTGAAAATAATAACGATAGATTCCAAAAATTGTATAAAGCGTCTTCTTTACTTTACTCTATTATTCCGATCTCAAATAAGAAATTTTTTTCTTTCTTGAACTATCACTACTCTGTTTTTATTCCCAGGAGGGAATAGTCAATGATCAGCATTTTTTTTTTCACGTTTACATTTGCAGTTTAAAAAACATAACACTGATATATATATTGTGTTTTATTTTTATACCAAATATTTAATAAGTATTGTATTATGTTTAAAATTGTTATATGTAGTTATATATGTTACATTATTATTCATTATTATATGATATTGTATTTTATATTAGCAGGTTGTGCCTACTACGCTTTTTTTCAAGCGAACTTTGTATATCAAGAAATCGTGAATTTGATCATGTATTTTAAATCAACATGTACTGTTACATGAATGGCCGGCCGTATTGTTGTAAATGACGCGAATGACATTATGCTATTGTTTTATCTAGCACACAGACCCGTAGCCAGGATTTCTTTTCGGGAGGGGCTCAGTCTTGGAATTTTTTTTATCTGATAGCAGTAATGTGCATAATTTAAAACGTAAATAAAACAATAAACAAATCCTAACCTATGATATAATCTGCATGATGTACTTGCCCATTCCAAAAATTGTTATTTTTTCGATATTTCTATTACAATTTTTGACTTCAAAGAGTTCTTTCAGTAACGTTCGAAAAGAAAAAATGTTTTTGAGAAAAACTGCAAAAAAAGCACAAAATGACAATTTTTGCGATGAACTTATGTACCTTTATAAGAATTTATTTTTTAAAAATAACCAGATACAAGCAAGTAATTTTAATGGATTTAAAACGCAGGATTAATATTAGCGTACACGTGTCTTGCATTGCGGGTGCGGGGTCTTAAAATGATTAATTTGTAGATAAAATTAATTTCGCGTATTATCTTTTTCCAAGAAAAAAATGTTACAAATTACAGCTAATCGTAAAAATTATATTTATATTTCACATTCTTTGATTACAAAAGTTATAAATGCAGTGTTCTTGATACAATACATTTACTAGCGCACAGAAGTAATCTTCGGGACTTCTTCGCAGCCATGAGGCTGATTATTTTATCAGAATCTACTGTAATGTCCCAACGAATGCTCGGTTTCTCATCAGTTGTTGGAATGTGTTGAATTCAAACCCAGCCTAATCGTTCGGTGTTTGCCATAATTTTCTTCGAACTTGGGATTTAATTGCATAGTTACGGCTATGTTTTCATTCCACGACTCCAATGGAAGGCACCCTACATTTCTTCAAACTTGTTTTCCTCGTGTAGATAATTGGCCGTCATAAACAACACCAACAGTAGTGTCTCCTCAGCCATAGTGCTTAGAGGCAAAAATTTAATTTTCTCATTGTTGAAAAAGACCTTTCACCTTGTCTATTTTTACCGGAGTGACAGCCAAAATTGTCAGCAAGTGTTTAATCAAATGTGTTTCATTCAATGTGTTGCATTACACTGCTCTAAAACTTTTAGGACCTCTGTATTTCTATCAACATTACGAGCTCTCTCGCACCATACTTCATATTCTATTTTCACTTATGAAATGAACACCTTATTTTCGAAATATTGAGAAAAATTCTCTAATTTGTTTGCTTATTCTGAAAAAGCACATCCTGAAAAAAAGTGTTTGAAAATCTGTTAAAATGTCTTCTTTGAAATGAATCTGTCATTCAAATTTTTAAAAAAACTTTCAACATAGGGAATGCAGACTGTGGACCTATAATTCTCAGTGTACGTAATTTCGTGGTTTGTATGTGTAGTCTGTCTAAATTTTGATCTTGGGATTTTTATTTCAATTTGAAAGATTATTTCTAAATTTTAAAGTAGAATTAAATGTCCTACAAAGATTTCTATTGCATTTCATTTTCTCTATGTTTTTAAAAATAATTAGGATATCTTTAGCATGAGTTAGAGCCGAAATTAAGTCCCAAGTTTTTTCATGAAGATGAGCTGACAATGGCTTTGTCAAACCGAAAAGCTAGTCAAAAACAAATAGACTTATGAAAAAAGCACTCTTTTCCAATCCATGACTGCCAATAAAGGTCGATAGCTGGGTGAACAAATATTTTATTCGTTTTCCGATATATTTTTTAAGCTGATGCAAATTCATTCAAACAGCTTGACAAAAGTTACCATACTTTCATGACTTTCTATAAATCTTGTGTATCAAAAGCAAAGAACTAATTTTCTTTTGTTTTCTGGAGCATAAGATGAAATTGGTTGCTGAGGGATCAAATTTACTTTATGGTGATTTAAAAAAAGTGTCTGTTCATTAACTATTCCATGAGAGATTTAGATAGCAGGAAACATCATGTGTTTTTAGACAAAGTATAATTTAAGTAGTGTCTTGTAAATTGGAGGTATCTAATTTTGGGACACTTCTGACGAATTGTAGATTGGACAGAACATATGGTTGGACAAAATATTGTCCAACCATATTAGTTTCTCTGTCATACGCCTCTGTAACGCATTTAAACATATCATTGCGTAGTTCATTACAACGTTATACTATTTCTCCTATTATATTTTCGGTGGACAAATAATTTACTTGAATGAACCTAAAATAATTTCTCGAATTATTGGGTTTGTGCATTTTATAAATACTAGCCCACATATCTAACTCCAAAGGCAAAAGCTATTTTGTGCTTGAAATGTCCATAGTTTCATCAGTGTTCAACGTAAAACAGATCGCGTTATTTATTTTCGTAATCATTTCTTCAGTGACTATATCCCAGCATATTTGAATGATTTCATACTGAATGTCTGGGGCTGAAGTAATGAGTAGTATAATTCTATTGGCGTTTATAACGTTTTATTTCATCATCCCCAGGCTTTGCTATAAATCTTAAAAGAATTCTTTGCCTACGCGCTTTTTCATCTGTTCTCTAACGTTAGAGGACCGGTATTATGATTAGCTCTTAGCAGTATTTTTTGCTCGACACATAGTAAGATTCTTAGAAAATTAGATATTGCCTCCTAAAAAATTCTTTAGGAGACACTGTGAAAAACCGCCGAAAAAATCCCTACTCAAGAGTATCCATCCTTCAGTTGATGATTCTATAAAAACAAAGAAACTTTCCCACACAAACAGACTACTCTTAGTCCAAGAGCCGACAGCACAAAAATCTATGTTATCAAGCACATGAAAAAAACCTGTACTTTATGGAAGAGCAGTAATAGGGGAATCTAATGATCCATGTCTGCCGGAAGTGAAGTGGTGCATAAGACAAAAATCAATAGCACTAGTAGTTTATTCTTAGGTTTAATATTGTGTTTGCAGTACAATCAAAGGCATGAAAGCATGGAAAACTGGGAAAAGGAAAACATAATGATAAACCTACGAGAGAGCCACTAATGGTATTCACTTTTGGCTCATGCACCCCTTCACTTCCCTCATAGCATGCATGTTCACAGTGACGTCACAATGACGTCACTGTGAGTCACTTTGGTCACATCACATCTGTGACAAAAATGCCACCACTCAGTGACGTCACAATGTGACTAAGATGTGACTTTCTAAAAAAAATTTCACAGTTCGTCACAATGTTAATGTCAAAGTAGTCACAAATGACACACTTTTCACAAATTGGTCACATTGTGACGTCACAAAGTGGTCACAATGTGACGTCACAAAAAAGCTCTAAAACGGCTATAACGACTTTACATTTTAGTCACTGTGACTTCACATCGACGTCACGTGACGTCACATCGACAATAGATGGTCACAAAGTCACAATGTGACTTCAGAACGACGTTGCAGTGACGTCACCATGTCTTACGGGTTATAGTAGATATGGATCGTGAGATTTCCCTATTACTACTCTTCCATAAAATAAAGTGTTTTTTTCTTGTGCTCGATAATATAAATTTTTTTATGCTGTCGGCTCTTGGACTATCTGCGTGCACATTTGCTTTCTACTAAAGATTCATATGCAAATAATGTAACTCAAATTTATTCAGTGAAGAGCCCAGAAACACAAGCAGCTATGACGCCTTTGAAACTTTGTTGACACCCTAGCGTCTTTCTTCGCATCATTTCTTTTAAAAACTTCCTGTTACTAGTTTTTTTCTTTTTTCTTTTTTTAATAAAAAGCCTTTTATAGTTAAAAGTTGTTTAAAAATCATTATTTTTCACATAATTTTATATTATAGGTGTTTATTACTGTTTTTGGCGTCTTTTTCTACAGAGCATTTCAACACTGATCACTCTAAGTATTTATTATATCACGATATAATGAGTATAGAGGAAAGTAAGAAAGATCATAATACGAAAGTAAATGTTTTTAATTTGACTCCTAAAGTTAAAGTAGACGCCAAATGTATATTAAACTTATTTTTTAAAAATCAAATTAATGATATGATACAAGCATTACACTTATCTAATTTTACTGTGTATAAAGCGAAAATTCCGTTTATAACTTTGGCTGACTATTTTTACAATTAAAAACATGTGTAGTTCTCATGTAATGGAAAAAAAGAAAATGTTGACAGTTTTTACTATTATTATATTTAGCTTAATTTTTTTTAACTTTTGGGAGGGGCTTCAGCCCCCTTAGCCCCCTCCCTGGCTACGTGCCTGCTAGCACATTGTACGAAATTCGGCTACTAAGTTGGCACTCATTTTATTTATAATTTATAGTAGAGTTTGGTAAGTAAATGAAGCAGTCATGACTACAAGAACTAAATTAATATCTCTAACTTAAAAAGAAGAAAAAACCTGTATAGTTACTAAAAGTTTTCTAGCAAACTGGAATACTTAGAACTATACTTGTAACGTCGATTAACATGCAACAGAATTACATGATTTTATTAATTTTGTTCAGTTATAAGCGTTCAATGTGAGCCTCTCGAGAATTACGAACGAAATCAAAGTGACACCATAACTCACCCCACCCGCAATTTCTTAGCTTGATTATTTTTTTCTTTTCGGTCTTTATTAAAAGTAAGCTGTATGTTCCGGCGCTCAACTAATGATGAAGAACTAAAGACACGCATTATCTGAAAAAATAGAAAAAATTACACATGAGACAAAATTGACTCAACTACTCAAAAAAGTGGTATATCGTTTATGGTAGAGGTGCACAACCTGTGGCCCGCGGGCCAAACTCATACCACTAATTTTATACAAAATAATTTTCCTCATAATAGTGACAGAAACTTTGCTATTAAAGAAAACAAACGCCACTTTTAAAATATTCTGGTGGCAAATGATTTTCTAGCAAAAAGGTTGTGCATCACTAGTTTATGGTATAGTAAATTCCGAAAAAAGTGTGAAATAGGTTATCGCTGTTATTTGTTATTGAGGGGCTGACACTGAACACTTATAACTGTGTTCAATTTAAACATTCAATAGTTATTTTTGATTTTCGATTAACAACAAAGCAATACTTTTTATATTTTTATAATTAATTCCTTTTTTTTCTGTTCCCATTTATATTTAATTTTAATTCTTTTAATGCCTATAAAAATGGGATATTTATTTATAATCATACTGTACATTTTGGTATATTTAATTCCTTTTAGCGAATGGCCTATTTTTTTTATATTTCTGACATTAATTTCTACTGTTTTTGACATTTTCCGATTAAACACGCTGCTCTTTTTCTCGTTCGAATTTTTGTTATCTTCGAATATGTTTTTATGTAAAATTAAAATAATTGTATGTTTTCATAACCATTCTTTGTATTTGAATTATACTAGTAAAAAACAAATATTTCAGATTATTTTAATTGACCACTATCATGAATTTGTCATTTAAACTCAGTGTGTTTCTAATCTGTTGTTACAAAAGCAAATATGTGAATTCAACTTCGATAATATTTTATTATTGACAACGTTTAAAAATGAATTTTCATCAAATAATAAACCTTTCAAAACATTTTGTTTAAATCTCAATTTAGAAATATTTAAGTGAATGTTAAGATTGTAAAAGACAACAGTAAAAAACAAAACTGAAATCATTGTTTCGTGTTTATTTTATTTTTAATAATGAATTCTACTATCGAAAACACATTAATTACATATGATTCCATTTTAGTATTACATTCTCATAATGCGTAGTATAGGGTACGTCTTGCAAGCGTTTTGAAAATCGAAAAAAATGACGGATTTACACGTTTCAGACACTGAAGTATCCGAGAAACATATTTTTAGGAAATAAAATGCCGTACACGTGTCTCTCTATTAGTGTGTCTATCCGTGTGTCTGTAAACGTTCTATGTACGGAATAAAGTGAGATTTACATTTAAAATTTAGTATGTACTTAGTATGTAATAATAGGAAGAAGCTTATTGAATATCAGTGATCTCAATTATCCGGAACTATTTTTTGCGGAAATTTTTTTTGAAAATATAAAAGCGTAATGCTTTTCGTGTCGTTTTCAGTAGTGAGGAAGGACATTTTAGGCAAATGTTCACATTTATTTAAAAAACAAGATCAAATTTTCACATATATTTGATTCTATTCAAGGTACGTTACGAAAAACTGATCACTGTAGCATACTAAATATGCACATAAAAACATGTAAGAAAAATCACGCGTTACGCATAGATTAAGAAACACTTTCCAACACTTCCTGAAATCTTTCACAAAACTTTGTTATTTAGGAAAATAAAATGCTACTGTCCATAACCAAATATGTATTTCAATACGTTTGAGCAGCCTTGTATTTGATCCGTCGGTTGATGTATACGGTATATGTCGGATGATGTCGGTCGGCCCTGTATATATATATATATATATATATATATATATATATATATACTGATTCTGAATCCATACAAAATAGTTAATATATATAACAGTATAATATCTACATCGGATTTCTATTGATGCGACGAATATATATATATATATATATATATCTTATCTGGTTTTGGTACCGAAATTTCACAAAAAACCTGTAAAATTCAGAGTTATAACTTGTGGTTTCGGATCTTCTTTAGTAAAAGGAAATAAAAAATTGTTGAAATTATTAAAAGATATTTTTGATAAATTTCTTATGGATAATCCAACATGCATTATTAAAAACAGTTTTGATTTGGTTCAACGAATAATTCAGTTGAAAAACATTTCAGGTTTATTTGCATATGATTTCGAAGATTTGTATAATAGTATAGATTTAGACAGTTTAAAAATTAAAATAATGGAATTTTTTAGTAGATTTAATTTTTTCGGTATTGATCAAGATTACTTCATTGATTTGTTTAAATTTATTGTTTGCGAAAATTATTTGTTTGACGGTAAAAAAGTTTACAAACAAATTAAGGGGATTCCGATGGGGGGAAGTTGCAATTCAATTTTAGCAGATATTTTTTTTATTTATGTACGAAGAACAATTAGCAACATCTAGAAACATTAAATGTTTCAGATATATTGATGACATTTTACTTATTTTATGTAATGATGTGAAAAATTACCAATTCAGTAACTATCCTAGCAGCTTAAATTTAAAACCGGCTTCAAATTGTTACCATAACGTAAATTAATTGGATATTAACATTATTTTAAAAAATGGGGAGTTACGTAAGGGTATTTATGATAAACGTAATAGTTTTAATTTTGATACTCAAAAAATGCTATATTTTGGCTCTAACGTTCATATATCTATTTATAAAATTTTTTTTATCAATGGTTTAAATCGTATAAATAAATTGATTTCAAATAAAGACTAGTCGTTTGGGGACCACCGTAATACTTACCAATCATAAATGTGCATAATATAAAATATAAAAATACAACGCATGTAAACTATTTATAAAATGCATCGCAATTCCAAAATAAAATTTAAACGCATATTTAAATAGTTTTAATATACATAGTAATGCTCTATCAATGAATTGCTGCTGAACCACTTTCGACAAATTATATAAAACGCCAAAATACTCAAGTACTACCGGATTGCGTAAAAGAAACACCCTTATAACTCCAAAAATAATAATAATATTAACGAAGAGTTTGCCGTGTTGGATTAAGCGTTTCATTTCCAATTAAAATATATCTTTGAATGAAATTTGAATGAAATACGGGGTCATAAAAAATCGAAGAATGCGGAAAACAGGGTTACACATATCTCGGCAACTAATAATCTGATCGGCTTGGTTATTTACGCAAAATTTGTGTTATTTTATTGTCTTTTAAGTCCATTCCTTGAAATAAAACATTTCGAAAATTTTTGTATACCTTTCATCAGAACGAATTTTTCGATTGTCCGAAATATTTTTTTCCGGATAATCGAGGTTATTGATGTTAATGGGCTTCATCCCATTCTTACATACTAATCACATACAAAGTTTCAAGTCTCTATATCAATTTGTTCGGGAGGTAGAGCGGTTACAGACAGACACACAGACGGACGAACGGGAAATTTTTTTTTTCTAAAAATATGTTTTTCGGAATCTCTGGTATCTGAAACGTGTAAATCCGTCAAAAAATTGTTTTTTGATTTTCAAAACGATTGCAATACTTACGTACATATACTACGTATGATGGATAAGTACACTGTAAAAAAAATTGGGAAAGTTACAAAAATTTTTCTAGTAGAATTGTATTCCAAGAACTTTTTATGTAACGGCAACAATGAAAATTCATGTAACAGATTTGCACTTTGAATCAAACAAATTTTAAGGTTACTAAGAATTTTTTTGGGAAATCGTATTCCAAGAACTTTTTAAGTGACGATAACGAGCATTATAGATAAAATTTTAGTAAAGTTACCAAAATTTTAGTAAATTCTTTTGTAAAGTTACAGATGGTTTTAGTTTTGCTTACAAGTTTTGTAGATTGACATCATTTTCTTGTACAGTGTACACATAAAATTTTAGTAAGCATAAGAGATTTCGGTTAATTTAGATTACTAAGGTTACAGATTTTTTTTTACAGTGTAAAGCGCCAAAATACTCGAGTAGTACCGGATTGCGTAAAAGAAACATCCTTAAAACTCATAAAATAATAATCATCTTATCTCACAGTTTACTGCGTTGGATTGGATTAAGCGTCTCATTTCCAAACAAAATATATCAGTAAATTGAAATTTGAATGAAATACAGGCTAATGAAAAATCGAAGAATGTGGAAAACAGGAATACACATATCTCGCCAACTAATAATCCGACGGACTTCGTTTTTTATGCAAAATTTTTGTTATTTTATTGCCTTTTACATCCATTCCTTAAAATAAAAAAATTCGAAAATTTTTATATAGCTTTCATCAAAACGAATATTTCGAGAGTCCAAAAAAAATAGTTCCGGATAATCGAGGTTACTGATATTAAATAGGCTTCGTTCCATTCTTACATACTAAGTACATACAAAATTTTAAGTCTCTATCTCAAATTGTTCGGGAGATAGAGCGGTTATAGACAGACAGACAGACATACAGACGGACGGACGGCAATTTTTTTTTCTAAAATTACATTTTTCGGAATCTCCAGTCTCTATAACGTGTAAATCCATCAAAAATATTTCTTTCGATTTTCAAAACGATTCCAAGACTTACCCTATACTACGTATGATGTGTAAGTAATAAAAAGATTGACGAATTTTTTAATTGGTATGACCAGGCGGTGAGTTATGGTTATCCTATGAGGTTTTTGAACAGGTTACTACAGGACTTCGCAAAAAGCAAGATTTTTCAGATAGCCGTTGAAAATAGGTTAATCCAATGGGTGGTTTAACTGTTTGTCTAATTGTCTAAGAACTGCTCTCTTTCATTTGAGGTTTGGTAGCTGAGTTTTTGTAGCTAAGTATCGCCGGCCTCTGTATCTTGAATTTTTGTTTTTCAACCTGGTCGTGGAAGGGATTTGGTGAATGTTACCGGTATAAAAATAATTTAAACCGCACCGTGGGTCACAAGTCTTAGAAACCCGTTTTCAGTGGTTTATTTTCGTTTTTTTCCTTCTTGTTATTCTATGTTCATATGTTTTTATGATTGAGTTGGATTTTTGTTTACCGTTTGTTGTTCAACCTTTAGAAGTTTTCAAGTTTGTTCAAGAGGTATGTTAATTTTTTCTTGTTTAATTTAATATTTTATATTTTTATCAGTTCTGCAAAATTGTATATATACATATATATACATATATATACAGGGTGATCAGAAAGTCAGTATACATTTGATAAATTAATAATTCACTAAATAATGTAGGTAGAGCGGTAAAAAGTGACACACATGCTTGGAATGACATGGGGTTTTATTTAACAAAAATAAATAAAAAGTTCAAAAAATGGCCGACAGATGGCGCTGCACAGCCAAACGTCAGTGACGCTGCCTGAGAATCGTGTATAAAAGGCGCTGTAAATGAGACAGAGAATCAGATGCACCAGCAATAGCAGCATGTTGACGTTACCAGAGAAGGCATTGTTAGTGAAGCTCTACTATCAGAAAGGGGAAACTGCTACTGCAGCTTTACGATCCTATCGCCATACGAAGGGTACTCGAACGGGTAAAGGTCCTATGACAATTGCAGCTGTGAAGAGAATGATGTCGAAGTTCGAATTCACAGGTTGTTTAGGCGATGGACCCCGTAGTGGCCGACCGACCACAAGTGCTAATGTTGCTCAGACTGCTCAGGACGAAATGGAGGTTGTAGCGGGTTCGTCTACGCATGGAGAAGTGAGTGCTCGTGATGTTGCACGTCGCACTGGCATTCCATACAGTACTGTTTGGGCAGCACTAAGGCGTAACCTCCGATACTATCCGTTCAAAATCCAGCGGCATCATGAACTGTTACCCGGCGATTTTGAGCAGCGAAGAGCATTTGCGGTGTGGGCGTTTCAAAAGATGGCGGAAGAATACGATTGGTTGTCTAACGTGTTATGGACGGACGAAGCCCATTTCACACTCCGAGGGTGTGTCAACACCCACAACTGCAGAATTTGGGCTACCGAAAATCCCAGAACTTTCGTGCAAACTCCATTGCACGACGAGAAAGTTACTGTGTGGTATGGATTTACCACATCTACCGTTATCGGGCCTTTTTACTTCCAGGAAAGTCGTGATTCTGGTTTTGTAACTGTTTCCGTGACGGGTGAGAGGTACGCCGATATGTTACAAAATCACATCATCCCTAGCCTGGCTGATAAACATCTGCTGGAAACTACGATTTTTATGCAGGATGGCGCTCTACCCCATATTCATAGACGTGTGAAAGATCTCTTGCACACGTCGTTTGGTGATGATCGCGTGCTGAGCCGCCATTTTCCTCATGCGTGGTCTCCCAGGTTCCCAGATATCACTCCGTGTGATTTTTGGCTCTGGGGTTACATGAAGCCGCAAGTCTACCGCGATCGACCGACATCAATAGGGATGCTAAAAGACAACATCCTACGGCAATTTCGCAACATAACTTCAGATATGCTGTACAGTGCTGTGCACAACATTGTCTCTCGACTACAGCTATTGTTGAGGAATGACGGTGGACATGTTAAGCATTTGGTCTGAAGAACATCGTCTTTGCTTTGTCGTAATTTGTTATGCTAATTAATGATTTTCTTATCTCATGAAGCGCCATCTGTCGGCCATTTTTTGAACTTTTTATTTATTTTTTGTTAAATAAAACCCCATGTCATTCCAAGCATGTGTGTTAATTTTTACCTCTCTACCTACATTATTCAGTGAATTATTAATTTATCAAATGTATACTGACTTTCTGATCATCCTGTACATATAGTTGCTATATAAAGGGGAAATTTAGTTTAGCAAGAAAATGCCTAACTGTTTGAAATTTCTCTTTCAGCACTTTATTCTAATAGATGAAAAACACTTCTGTACTTTTCTTCAGCCCTATAATTTACCTAACACCTTTATTACACGCCAGTATTTTGTTAAAATTTAGTTCAAACAAACATATCCTTAAAACTACTTAAATCACACTTCCAGAAATTATCATCTATGGATGACCATGTAGCTAATTCTTTCCGTCACCCTGTATATCATTTTATATATATTTTACGAAATTTCCCGTAAACCGAAAGCAGTTCACCGTAAAAATGCACTTAAAAATAACCTTTAAGTTAATTACTCGCATATTCAATAACCTTTATGAGCTCTTTTGTGTAACCATGTATGTCGAATATAACACTTATACACATCATTAGGGGGCTCCGCCTCCCTGGTCGCTACGCTAGCCAACTCTCCGCTAAATCGCTTAGCGATTCCAAGTTGTAGGCTACCCCTACTTGCCGCGCTCGCCAATACCCCATGGAATAGCTTCGCGATTCCGTTCGATAGTGCTTTGCAAACCAATCATTTATTCCAACCAATATTGGTTGGAATCGCTTCGCGATCCATAGACGGAGCCCTTTCCTGTTTGGTTTATTCGACTCATGGAAAGAGTGGTCCACCCGGACGCTTTATTTCCGGAAATCACATAAAACACATCAGCATCATTCCAGGTGTCATTCCTTCTAAAACTATTTTTTTTTTTTTTTTTTTTTTTTTTTTTACTATAGAAGGATATAATTTACAGACTTTTGGTAAATCTAAAAGCGCATATCATATTTGAAAATGCATTTCAACCACCCATCAGCTATCATCGATAATATACAGTACTTCGGATAAGAATATAAGGTATGAAATATTATGTGCGGCCCTGTAAATGCTATGCACATCATATTATGCGTTAAATGTTAAGTCTCAGCGTTGTATATCAATTTTATGATACTTGAAATCGCTGAACGTAATTAAAATATGTCGCAAATAGTAATTCCCTTTATTATTGTGTGATGGAATTCTTTTGAGATGCCCTGTAAATGGATAATTACTGTTATTTTGACTGCATATTTTACAGAATGCGTATTTTAGTGCACTTTGTGAATCCATGTAAATTTGAATATATTTCACAGGGTTTAACACCTTTAAATTTAATTTTAAACGATATTTTCCCATTGGCCGTAATGTGTCGGAAAACTTTTGACTATCCCTGTAAATAAACTAATCATATTAGACAGTTCATTTTTAATAGGGTTCGTGCTAGGGTAAACATCAACAACATATAAAAATTTCATAGCAATCCTACGGGAGTTAGAGCGCGGACATACGGCCGAAGGTCATCCGTCCAAACGGCCAGACAAACCGAATGCATAAACAATTTTCAACTTTGTTGGAAACTATTGGCTGAAGCTGCCAATGCTCTTCCATCTGAGCCATCCCGGACACGAACACTGGAGGACTATTTCACCCAATTAACCTCAACGATCACTTTATCTGGTCTGATACTCTGGATTAGCTTAACAGAATAAATCGAAAGTTAATATACGGAACTGCAGAAAATCGATGCATGGACATTTTTCACCCAAAATTGAAAAATGGAAAATTTACATCTTTTTATAATAACTTTTCCGATTGAATATTCGTGTTTAAAATTAATCTAATGTAATTTGTTGGAAAGTATTGAAAATACTGTAACACAAAAAAGGAAGCAAAATATTCTGAAATAACGCTTTAATTATACATAATATGAAATATCCATAATGAAATATCTTATACTGAATGCGAAAGTGATTTAAAATGTGATAAATATCTAAAAGTATTGAAATATTTCAACACCTGTGCTATTAACATGTACATTTTAAAGCAGATGTATATATCACTGCTTAGCGTACTCTTGAGACTTTGAAAGTATTATTTGCGTCTGAAACAGGGAATGAGAAAGAGCAGTGACTGAAAGTAATGCACATAAGTTTTAATGCCGGAAGGAATCTTTCATTTGAATATTTTTGTAAACAGTTTTTTGAAAGGGGCATAAGAAGATATTAAGAAATAGTTGTAGTGCAATGAATGCCAGGTTTCCTTTTTTAGAGGAAGGTAAGGTTTGTAACAATTTTTAAAAATAAATAATTCAGTAAAAATTACTTATAAATTCGTATTTTGAACCTAAAATTCTGAAATTCAGTTCTTATGAACATATCTGCTCGCTGTCTATGATAAAGTATAATATTTATAGTTGTTTATAATGAAAAAAACTGCAAGTAGCATTATCATCCGTGTAGAATATTATAAAACTACATTAGATTAATTTATAACACGGTTATTCAATCCATAAATCAATTATAACCAGTGTTCTCGCTGTCGCTCGCCAATGCGCCAAATTGCGACTAAATTCTTCATTTGGCGAGTAAACAAGAGATTAGATTCGCCAAATTGCTAGTGCTCAGTTTTTGCTTTTTCTATTTTTCTTTTTCGTTTTTCATACATATGCATATATATTTAGTGTATACATATTTTTTATATTTGTAGCGAAATTTATTAAGTTGTATTTTTTATATTTGTTTGAAATCAAATTAATAGCAATCGCTGTCACAGTTATAAAAACTTGGGTTATTTTAGAATATGATGAAAAAAAGAGAATACATTAACAGGTTTTTTTTTGTGCTACACGGTGAATCTTTTTTGCTAATACTTTTCCCATTTGGCGAATGTTTTTTATTTTTAATTAGCCAAATTACTAACGTTGGTCAAATGTCAGCGAGAACACTGATCATAACTGAAGTAAATTTTCCATGTAGGTGAAAAAAGTCCGAGTCAGGATTCAAACCAAGGATGTATTGGCTGAAGCCGCCAATGCTCTACCAGCTAAGCTCTCCCGGACGCGAACACTGGAGGACTATTTCACCCAAATAACCTTAACGATCACAGAATCTGGTCTGATACTCTGGATAAGCTCAACAAAATAAATCGAAGGTCAGTATATGGATACTGCAGAAAACGAAATTACATTAGATTAATTTATAACACGATTAATTCAATTGGATTATAAAGGTCATGATTATTCGATTCGGATCATTGTCCCTCATATTTATGAATTGGGGACTTTTAAATAAAGAATGTGGCTCTCTCATTTGTGTAGAATAAATATTGTTAAAAGGTTTGGTATACAGGCTTATTAGAATTGTTGAATTTTTTTCTCATCTTTGGTATTTATAAATGCGATTTTATGTAACTGACAGAGAACAACAGATCGTGACTCTAAAATTTTTGTATAAAAAGTTCAATGGATTTTCTTAGATGTTACCGATACTTTTCCTGTTTTTCTCATTACTTTATCTAAGTTTACAAAGTATTAATCAATTATTGCGTTTGTTATAGCTTAATCCAAGTAAATTTTAGAGCTCTCAGGCTTTTATAAATTGTATCCGTGATATTTCCGAGACGTTTATATGATACAAAAGGTAAATTCTCACGTTTTAATGTTGACCGAATATAAATGTCCATTACACCCCGTTTATTGCATAATTTTTATTCAAGTTGTTTCAATAACTGTTCAAATGTGCATTTCCTCGTGTCTTTTAACCTAGCTTTAAATTAAAGTGTTGTACGCAAATTACATAGTTTCATTTTGTTAAACTTTCATTTTTTTAATCTTTTCACCCCCTTGTCCACATGTGTGGACGCTTATTTAAAATGTTTAGAATTAATTATAATTATTGTCAATAATATAAAGAACAAAAAAATTAAATAATAACTTATTCAGTACAAAATTCCTCAACAGGAGAATAGTATTCTTTGGCTGCACGGATGTACAGTTAGAGACAGATAAAAAAGGGTAATTTTTTTGCTGTCAGTGTTATTAGATTATTTGAAAAATCATTAAAATTTTAAAACAATAATATCAGATATATTAAATATATAAATTTAATAATTTAAAGAAACATATGAAAGAAAAAGTTTTTATTTTTATTTTATAGGAAATCATTTCACTCATAAATTATCATGAACGCTTATCAATCTTAAATGTGTCCAGTATAATTTTTATTTTACTTTGTATTTGTTATTGATTTTTTTTCTTTTACCCTATTTTTTTTTTCTTTCTTTTTCTTTTCTTTTTTTCTTTTTCTTTTTTTTTTTTTTAGTTTTTAAAAATATTTTTGGAGTTACAAATTTTTTGTAATTCCTATAAAATAATAAAAAAAAAAAAAAAAAAAATTTAAAACAAGTTTTTTTTTTTTTTTTTTTTTTTTTTTTTTAATGAAAATATTGTTCCTGAACAGGTTCATTAACGGTACGTCGTATCCTTTATTCAACTAAATGACAAAAATATATTCTATTATTCGCTAAAATCTTAATTTTAATATTCTTATTATGCTCTGATAAAGTTTTGTAAAGATCTGAGTATTATAAATATAAGGTACCCTGGGGTTATAACTCCACGTTAAGGTTCTACCAATTTTTACGGCTCAGTTTTAGTTTGCATTTTTCAAACAAATACATGATTTGATACAGCAAATAATTGACTATTTATATAAAAAAATAATTTAACAGATATGTATTCATAAAATATTATGGCGTGATTTCTTGGCCAATGCTATTTGGCGTTATTACCCACCTATATGGGTAATAACGCCTTGCAAACAAAACTACGAAATAAGATGGAATAATTGCATGTAGATTGCCCAATTCTAAAAATACAAACTCTACAAACTTAGAAATTGACAAATTGCATTCTAAGCTATTGAAAATGTTCAATTTTTTGTGAAAGTGTAAGAAAAATAAAGGTGTGGTGTCTGTGTGTGGGGGGGGAGGGGGAGAGGATGAGACAAAAAAAATATCAGACCGTGAGCTTCTTTTTGCTTAAAAAAGACCGCTTAAATAGAATTAATAGAAATATTGCACAGTTTTAACTGTGTTTATTTTAATCAGTATTCAGGAAGTAGCTCGGTCACTGTAGGGAATCAACCGAGGTATCGATGCCAAGGATTGGCGTTATTACCCCGTTATAGTTATTTCGCTGTACAGTACATTTTAACACTAGAACCGCGGGACTTTCGGCATACCTAGAACCACGGAGCGGGTCAATTTGACCCGAGATGGAAAATATTATATAAATATGCCAAAATACTTAATTTGGTTAGTTAAAATATTATATTCTCTTACAATAATCAACATTTCTTAGTATTTACATTACAGGGTGTCCCAAAAGGTCATGTCCAAACGGAACACATGGTTGTGTCAGGTCATGAGGAAACAGAATTACATAGGAAAGGGGGGTCGGAAACGCGATCTAAACAGTGAAATTGCATCGTAACCGTCACGCAAAGAAAAGATAACAAACGGTGTAAAATATCTTTATTTTACAACAAAACAGTACCAAATAAAAAAGAAAAATGCTACAACTCATAGTAAGTGCTCATCCAAGTGCTCATCAACTGGTTCATCCTTTCTCTGCAACGTCCGCGCTTCGAATGATCCGACTGCCCGCGCTTTCGTCTGACATCGCTTATCGCCCTCTAGCGGATTACAATCGCGTTTCCGACCCCCCTTTCCTATGTAATTCTGTTTCCTAATGACCTGACACAACCATGTGTGCCGTTTGGACATGACCTTTTGGGACACCCTGTATATTTTACACATAAAGACAACAGAAATTACCTACATTTCAAAAAATAATATCATTCAAAACTACATTTCATTAAGTAAGATGAAAATATATGTGACAAATACTGAACATATATTTTAAACATAAATAAACTTGGACTTAATGAACATCAATAAAAAATTCATTATCGCATTCAAATAAGTTTAGATATAAAATCGAAGAATAATCGAAAACAAAATACAAGTTACTTACTAGTTTTATTGTTATATCTAATCCAATTTATTGTATGCATTGCTTGATAAACATAGTTAAAGATTTTACAGATTTACCAGAAACGTGTAATGCATTATATTTTGAATAATCATCTTTTGTTTTATTTTCATTTTTTCAATTGTGAAAAAGTACACTTTTGTGCTTAGTTTGTGTTTTTCATCGTTTTTAGTTTCTTGATGCCAAAATAACAAGTTTTTTACTTTTTTAGGTGCGTTCGTAATTATGTAAATACGTAGCACCTATTGTTGTCGCTCAGTCCGTCCGTCTGTCCGTCCGCCTTTCTGTCTGTCCGTCTGTCCGCACAACGCAAAAACTACCCAACCGAATAGTTTGAAATTTAAAATACACTAATATAACATAATTGTGTCGAGTCATTTCAAATCTTATGAAAATCGGATGGATAGATCAATTACAGGGACAATCAAAAGGTTTCCGTTACATTACGGTCAATGAGGAAAAAAATTTCAAATGCATTTTAATCGTTTGAAATTTAAAACATATAATTATTGCGTAATTTTGTCGAGTAATTTCAAATTTTATAAAAATCGGATGGATAGATCTATTACAGGGACAATTAAAAGGATTCCGTTACATTACGGTCAATGAGAAAAAAGTTTCAAATGCACTTTAATGATGTTACACTCATTCGAGAATAATAGAATTGGCATGAATCTATGAAATATATACTAAAATATGCATTCTGCACAATCTGTGATGCAAAGAATTTTTATTATTAAATTACAGTGCCACACAAAAGTATTCCACTACATAATGATATACGGGGAAACATTGTTTGGGGCGTGTTTTAATTATATTCAACTATTTCACATTTTATGAAAAATACGTGGCTGAAGTGTAATAAAAATTAACTTCCTGCATATTTACAGAAACACAAAGATTTCGACTACTATACTGTATCCGAATTACGCTCTACTATATCAGCAAGATCTGAATATTTTTAAAACTTCGTTATCGTACGAACGCATCTCATTTGCTACGTTCACGTGCAATTTTCAACTTGTTTTTTCTTTTTGACAGAGAAATAACAAACTGTTCTAGTACGTCTTAAACTAAGTCTTGAATAAAAAGACGTATTCTAATAGATAATAAACATATACTAACTATATTTTCTGTTAGAAAATAACATAAATTCCAAGTATTGATAGTAGTATAATGAAAAATATTAAAAATTGCAGTTTACCGGCCTCCTATAAGAAGCAGGCTTGACATGTCTTTGTCTTTGAAAATTAATGTCTTTGAAAATTAGAGAAAAAAATTTAGTTCATTAAAATTAAAAATACTCGAGAAGTATTGTTATCACCACTTAAATTTATGATTATCTTAAACCACCGATTTGAGATTAATTTTTATCTTATAAACAATAAAATATACAGAACAAAAAATTTATTTCCATAGTGGATTTATAAGAATAACTCTTCTCCTCTCCTAACGGAAAATTAACTGACCTTTTAACTGATCTTTCAACTTATATTTTTCTTAGAGTTGAATTATTTTAACTTACATGAAAATCATACATTTACGATGTCTTTAAGAATAGGATGAAAATAAAATTTTGTTTATTGAATTTAAAAAGCTGGGCAAGGAGAAGAATAGTTCTGCACCACCAAATGAATAAAATGCTGCCTTTTGAACTAGTTGAGATAATGGTATGTTAATGGTGGGATAATAATTTAACCCACAAACTTAACAAAAATAATAGCAATTAATTCTTATAGGCTCCCCACCCCTTCATGAAATGGAAGAAAAATCACCGAAACTTTCTCTTAGTATTTAATTCTTCTAAGTTATTACAAAAATAAAATTTTATGTGTTTATTTAAATAAGGGAAAAATATGTTTTTTAAATTTCAAAATCAAGGGTTGGTAGATGTTCTCTTTGTGCTACTACAACGTGTGACGTGACGTTGTGTGTCGCCGGTGACGTGTTGGTCAAATGAGGGCATAGTCTATGTAAAGTTAAAATTCAACACTTTTATTTACTGTAGTTGGGAAAATGGGGAGTGGAGCCAAAGTTCAATATTTCTGTCAACTAAACACAATACTATGAAAATAAAACTTTAGCTTACTCACGTTACAGCTAAGTCCGGCTCGAAGCACTAACCCCAACTCTTCTTTTCAGGTCGAGGTCTAATCTTATTCTAACCTGTAATAAACAAGCCCGTGGCTGCACCAATAACTTTATTCTCAAGCAATCACAGTGCTAACTAACTCTTACCCGACTTGATTGCTGAGGCTCCTCTATACCTTCACACGGCAGCTCTGCTATTCTTAGCTGCAAGCTATCCCGGCTCACCACGCCTCACAACTCACACCACACACCTTACAGCTTTTATACTTTTTAAACTGAAGACGGAGCCAGAAATTTGCATAAAACTCATAACCGCAGTTAACTGTAGATCGAGGGCGCCACACACACTCCGGAAAATTACAGTTGCATAAAGGATAGATGTCGCTTTTGCGCCACACCTGCTAGAACCTTGAAGTCACGATCTCACTCAAAATACCAGAGTGCCTTTATTATAAAGGGACACTCGCTCCCAAACGTAAATTCAAAACTTTCTTCGTCCACCCACTTGTGAAAAAATTTTAACGCACAAATCTAAAACCAAAATGAAAATTTATTTCCATGAAGTATTTTGGGGAATATGCTTTTTCCCCATTAGGATATTATTAGCTGTCAATTTTCCTAGTGCTTAATTATCTTAAGTTATTAAAAATAGTAAAAATGTTTTTTTTTTTAAATCGGTAAAAAACAAAATTTAGTCATTCAAATTTAAATATTCAAGAAGCACTCTTTCAATTAAGAAATATGTTTATAACAATGGATTAAAAAATATGCATAATTCAATCCCCCTCTTTCCCATAAACATTACACTTTTAAAATCCCCCACCTTAAACTGATTTTACCTGAAATTTATTCTATTAAATATTATTTATTTAATCCAAAATTCATATTTAATCATTTATAAATTTAATCATTTCAAAATTATTTATTTCTCTTCAAAAAAAAATTCAGAACGTGTTCAATTTATGTATTAAGCAAAAGAATTATTTTAATAATAATGATGAATTATATTAATCAAATCATATTCTAATAATCCATTATCTATTAATAAAACTCTAACAATAAATTAATCTTATTAATTGAAATTTCGAGGAATTATAATTGCACCGATAAATTGACACTTTCTGTTATAAAAATATTAACGCACAGTTGTATCAGCTTAGTCAACCATCACTTGCAATTATAGACATTCAAAAACACGTCCCCACTAGCAAGGTCAGGAAAACGCGCGCCTCTCAAACAACAGGTTATGAGCTCTACCCTCATCCGAGGAAAAAAAATCTGCCCACAATATCTACAGTCGCTTCCGGTATCGTCAATAGATGGCATCACCAGTGTCGTTTTTTCTTCTTTTTAACTAGCAACTGGTGCTAATAATGCTAGAATAACAAAAATTAAAAGCAAATGATGGTAAAAACATTATGTTAGGCTAGCAAAAAATACAACCAAATGATGGTGTTGGTTACTGCAAGGCCAGCAACATATTAATCAGCACATGCTGGATTATGTTTACTGACCAAGCAGTAAAGTGAGCCAATACACAACGTGACTTGCTGGTAATTCTGGTAGAACCAGCAAATAAGTTATGATAGTTTATGCTATTTCACTAGCTGGGATATAGCAAATAATGCTTGTCTAGCAAACAAATACCAGCATTAAATTTGACCTGGGTAATAATGAACAGTATAAATATAAAAAACGAAAAGTTATAAGAGGAATTTTTGCTCAGAACTCTTCCATACGAAACATTTTTATCCACACCCACACCGAAGTAAAAAAAACTATGTAGAAATTGCGGCTGAACCGGGCTATGATTTAAACTATTTTCCAGACCGGTCCGGGTTACGATTTTAACATTTTTTCAGGCCTGGCCGAACTTTCCCCTATGGGTCGGTTCGATTCATGCAGACCTCCAGTGCAAACTACCAACATATTTTGAAAACAACTTTAGATTTAATTCAATACGCTGTTTTGTTATGTCCAAATGAGAAGCACTGTCTTAAATCGACATTTAATAATGGACATTTTATGGACGATCCCTTACTTGCTTTGAAAATGAGCGAAAAACTCTTCGTTTACAGGTATGGTAAAGTGGTGTAAGTCACGAATTTTGGAGAATTTCGGATTTTAATATCTCTGTCAGGTTTTTAGATATTTAGATGAATTTTTTTTGTTCAATTTAGGAATGTATAAGGAATAGTTTTTTAATTGAGAATTTTGCCCTACGAAAGCCGTATAAAAATTTAATTTTCGTATTTTTTCAAATAGACCCCCCCCCCATGGAGTTCCAACTAATCTTATCAGAAATTTCACCTTTTTTAATGAATCTTTGCAATTGGAAGTATGGGTCTAAGGGCAATATTTAAGGAGATAGCCTATTGTTTAGACATTTATTACTCACCCTGTAGAATAAGAGTAAAAAGTAGAATAAAAAGTAAGATTCTAGCTCAATCTCAGAAACTAATGCATTGATTTTCATAAAACTTCAGATTCAGTTATGAGTTGACATAAATTGTTGCTGACTAAATGTTGGAGTAAAACAACACCTAACCAATGGCGCTGCAATGCTTTATTTTTTGAAAGTATTAACATGTATAAAACATAAGAAAAAGATATGAAATTTATACAAATTTATACAAAATTAAACATTTTTTTAAAAAATAGAGATAATATTCTACGAGAAGTACGGATTTTTTAAAAATATTTTAAATAGTTACAAAATGACATTATTGCAAGTGTGCTGTAAAAATGAAAGAATATGTTTAGTTATAATAGATGTAAATTTTCCATTTTTTGGGTGAAAAAATTCCTGGCCAGGATTTGAACCAGGGATGTATTGGCTGAAGCCGCCAATGCTCTACTAACTGAGCCATTCCGGACACGAACACTGGAGGAATATATGTTTAGTTTTACGCATGACTTTTTTACTTAAACCGAAATAACTTTAGTTTTAAAAGTAGAAAATTTTGAGTTGCAAAAAAGATTTTCACATAACACTGTAAACACAACAGATGTTTGCGGAAAGACACCGAAAAAAAGGGATTCACAATACATGAACTAATTTTGTCTTTAAACTGTAACATTTAAAGAAATATGGACTTATTTACTTGTCCACACTACACTAAAGTGCTGGAATTTCTCACATCAAATAATAATAAAATATCACGCTTGAATTAATTTAGAATTTAAGTATGCGCCTTTTTAAAATGTTCATACACCACAACACTCTAAATTAATTAATGCATTATTTATTAAAATGTTGTTTCGCAAAAAAATATTAGTACAAAGAGTAACATTATATTGCCAATGAAAAGACATTACCGAAAAGTGAAGTATTATCCGTATCTGTACATTCTCTGTTAAAAGCAATGTATGCAACACACTGACAGTAAACGAACTACATTTTTCTATTTTTATAAAAATGATTGATGAAAAAGCCGATATCTGAGAGGATTTTTAAAAAATCATCGATAGAAATTCCAATATTTCACTTGCAGCAAAAGTGTCTTACATTTAATGCCAAGAAAAGCGGAAAAAATCCCTTGACATAATCGTATACAAAATGGTAAAAATATTTTACTTCAGGACAGCATGTTGAGGGATATTGATGTTTTAGGGAGAATAAAGACTTAACATCCGGTTTGTTACATTGTTTAAATATTCAATCAAACCAAACTATCAGAAAAAAATATTTGAAACCGAAATTCCAAAAAATATTACTTTATTTGCTTTTATGTTTTTTGTAATCATTTTTGAGAAAAAAATTATTTGAATTTAATAAACTATATTATGTATCGATTATACTAATAATAGTGTTATATGGAATGTAACATTTATTTCGATCACGTGTTTATATATATATCATGCGCTGGGAATTTTTAATATTTTGAATATTTCTCCTACATTATTCATATAGGTATCTATTCTTGTTTTTCAGAAACATAAAATATATTTTATTTAACCTAATTGTTATTGTATTCAGGCAATTTTTTAGCTCTTCAAACCAACGTCACATTAATTCAAAATGTAAGTTAATTTGCCATCGTAGCATTTTATTATCAATTCACCACGGTGGCATTTTTTTAAGCGCGTTCGTAATTATGTAAATAATTAGCACCTGTTGTCATCGTTGGGTGCGTCCATCTGACTGTCTGTCTGTCCTTCAGTCCACACAGAGCTTTTATTTATTTATTACAGTTGTTGTGCTTATTTGTGCCATGCTAAAAATGATCTAAGCAGTTTTCGTACATTTCTGTGAATGAGACTGGCCAACAGTAACTCAGGATTAATCAATATATCAGACAACATATACATTACAAATTAAAAAAATTTTCGCCAAAACTAACCTTTATACTATCTTAATTTTCTTATAATAATATTCCATACTTACTTCGCCCCACCAGTGGCCGAGAGGTTCGGACCTCTCAACTGGTAGACGGCAGGTGCTGGGTTCGAACCCAATCGCGGCTGTCGGCCTAACCGTTCGGAGTTTTCGTGGTTTTCTTCGAACCTTGCGCAAATACGGGTTAGGTTCCCTTAGAAAGACCCCCACGAAGGGCACTCCCCCTGGTCCTATATCCCTAGCGTAGATAATCGGACGTCAAAAATCAACCAACCAACCAACATCCGTACTTACTTCAAATTATTAAATTAAAATCTTGTTTCTAAATCTAATCTGTTAATCCTTATGCACACGATATAAATTCTTAATTTGCCTTAAAAAACATTATTCCAGTATGCGTAAATTTAAAAAGATGGCTCTAAATTAAAAATATTCTTAATTAAAACTTTATTTCTTAATATTCCAAATAAAACTGATTTCTTCTATGTTTTTATCAACCCTTTTTAAGAAAGTCTTATTAAATTTATTCCAAAACCATACCTTTCAAAAAATATCATTATTTTATTTTATCTATTTATTTATTTTTCCTACGTCAACCTTTGATGTGTGCATATTAATAAATTCATTTCTTTTCTTTTTCTCTTAAAATTAATCATTTATAAAAATCGTCTGCCTAAGATATTTAAAATTCTGAGTCAATTATAAATTGGTTAAATAATATTTTTTTTTAAAATAAATTTATCGTTTATGGAAAATAATCTCGTAGCTGGACAAGAATTCTGTTTACATAAAAGAATGATGGTTTGAGGTTACAGAAGGTTCCAGAACTTTCTTTTTTAGTTTAAAAAGGTGGAAGTCTCGAGATGAAAAATAAGATTTCTTGGGTTGCTTCTTCGATGAGGACAGCTCGCTGAAATAATGATGGAATTTTTGCAAAAGGAGCTTTTCCTTCCTCATTATTACGAATTTAATAAATGAATTTACAGCAGCCCATGACTAATTATTGGATCTTCTACATTTATTTATTTATTTTGCTTTTTCCCTCGCTTGCCATGACTGTGTGTTTCTTTTTAACCAGTGGAAATAATTCGAGTTCTCCTTAAATCGTCACATATATCAGAAATAATCAGACAACAACACCACAATAACAAATACAATTAACACATCGTTGGAGAAAGTGCATTTGAATAGATTACACATTTAAATAAATTTACAAGTATAGAAAATCTATAGGCATAGACTGAAAGACTGATGCCTGAAAGAAGTCATGGGACACAAACTTCAGTGATGGTGTTAAAGTAATCCCACTCATTTCTCAATAATATTTTTATTTAATAAGAGAAACTCGGTAAATTATTCAAATGAAAAAAAAAATAAAAGTTTTCTGAGAAAAATTGATAGAATTTTACTATTATAAAGATTTTTTTTTTGTGCTTTTTAAAATGTTTGATTTTAATAAATTTAATTTTTAGTCATCATATACATGTAATTAGGAAGGATAACTGAAATCTTGGTCAAAACTGTCCAACATTGTTTTATTGATAATGGGCAGCAGTTGTCAGCGTATGTCATGGTCTGATGTTCAGCCTAATGCGTGATTTCTAGTTCAAAAATTGTCTTGGTATTTATTTTATCATCAACCTGCAAAAGAATGAAAAATTCAGAGAACCTTGCTCAGTCTGAAGATCCGATTAGAACTCTGGGCTTATAGTGTAATAGAGCGTCACGCTGAACACTAAGCTGCTGGGACTTAGTTGCTATGCAGTCTTTCTTTTTTATAGGTATTCAAATTATATGCTTTGCTTTATCGCTATACTATAAAAAAATACCCCTTTCTATAACTTTCTAAACATGGAAGCTTCTCTAACAATAAACTGTATCTTTTATTTGTACTATTTTTCCAGATTACTTTTCGTAGCATCCGAATTCCAATTTAAGAAAAGTAAAAAATTATAAAAAATTTGGAAAAAACATCAAGCTTTAAGTTGTTCTAAATATACCTATTGAAAAGAAAAAAATTCACCCAGTAGTATTTTTTAAACAATTAATTTATTTGTATGGTAAATAATAGTAAAATATAGGCTTTTCTTGAAAGAAACATAAACTTTATAGAAATGCAGAAATAAATTTCATGGTTTATAGCAAATTAGAAGCATCTAATCTAAATTAAATTAATATATATTTTGTAAAATTTTCTGTAAAGTATTTGTATAGTTATACCAATGTGCGTAATTGTCACATTTAATATTCAAATAGATATAAAATAAAATAATTTTACAAATGTGTAAAATAAATAAATAAATAAATAAATAGACGTATTGATGTTTTTAAATAAAATGAACGTATTCTTTTTCTTTACTTATCCATCATACGTAGTATATGGTAAATCTTGGAATCTTTTAAGAAAATCAAAAAAAATTTTGACGAATTTACACGTTTCAGACACTGGGGATTCCGAAAAACATATTTTTAGAAAAAAAAAATTACCGTCCGTCCGTCTGTGTGTCTGTAAACGCTCTATTTCCCGAACAAATTGAGATTTGAAATTTCGTATGTACTTAGTTGAGACTTGAAATTTCGTATGTACATAGTATGTAAGAATGGGACGAAACTTATTTAATATCACTAACCTCGATTATCCGCGACTATTTTTTTGCGACTGTCGAAAAATTCGTTCTGATGAAAGGTACATAAAAATTTTCGAAATTTATTTATTTTAAGGAGTGGATGCAAAAGGCAATAAAATAACACAAATTTTGCATAAAGAACAAAGTCGATCGGATTATTAGTTGCCGAGATATTTGTAATGCCGTTTTCCACATTCTTCGATTTTTCATGACCCTGTATTTCATTCAAATTTCAATTCAAAGATATATTTTAATTGAAAATGAGACTTAGTTAGTATGATTATAATTTTAAGATTATAAGGATGTTTCTTTTACATAATTCGGTACTACTTGAGCAGTTTGGCGTTTTGTATATTTTGTCGAAATTGGTTCATCAGCAATTCATTAATAGAACGTTACTATGTATATAAAAATATTGAAATATATGTTTAAATTTAGTTTTTGATTGCAATACATTTTATAAATATTTTTTTTACGTGTTTTATTTTCATAAATTATATTATGCATATCCGTGGTGGGTAAGTATTACGGTGGCTTCTAACGACAATATGTTTTTTTTTTCTGATTGAGAAGAAAACTTTAATAGGTTTGAAGTTAGCTTTTAGTGTTAAGTTTTTTGTGTTAATTAGCGTTTTGTGCTTTTTTTGCTTTTAGCATTTAGTGCTTTTAGTGTTAATGGTACACTTATTTTTAGGGTTGTATTGTTGTATGCAATGCTCTAATTTAACAAATGTGATAAAATAGAAAAGATACATGGAGAAGGTTGAAAAAACTTTGGTAAATATGAGAGTAGCTATACAACAGCAAAGGAACGCAGAAATCACACACTCGTGGACAGCCAACCGTGAGGTATAGGAACAGTAAATCCACAAAGGGGGGAAAAAGGACTGCCCGGCACAGCAGGAAGGGTAGCGCACATATATTATGAAAAAAAAAAAGAATACAGTAGCTTACAAATACAGCAAAGGAACACAATAAAAACTAACGAAAGAACCTTATAGTTGGTCCCAAAATATATACAGGGCATCAGAAAATACACGCCTAAACTCTGAATATCCAGGCCCCTTGTTGAGAGTACATAAAAAATGCTCAAAGAACTCTACCTATACGGTCTATATTTTACAAGTAAATTACGAAAAACAAAGTATGACGTCATAGCCGGTGCAAAGAAAAGAACACTGTATTGGACACATCAGCAGCAGTATTTGCTTATCTTTTCAGAGATGATAATGCTGAAAACGTTCGCTGCGCAAATCCGTTATGCATTTGCCCAAAATAGAATGATGTTAAGCCGCCGAGTCAAACTCGATTCTGTATCATGCAGCCATCGGTTTATTTACATGGTTATTATGTATTCCGTTCTTGAATATTTCGATATGTATTTGTTGTATGGCCAATATAATTGAAATGTCTTACGAACTGTCTTGCAATGCCTTTATAACTTTTAAATATTGCTATTGATGTATGAAAGTATGTTTTTTTTCCCTAAGACTGGATGTGATGTCATAGTTTGCTTTTGTATTTTTTTTCGTAAACTATGGATCTTGCAGGTGCATTTCTTTGGGAATTTTTATGTACTCTCTACGATGAGCCTGGTTGTAAAGAGTTTGGGAGCCATTTTTGAAACATTCTGCATATGTATTTGAGTTTTTGAATGATAAAAAAATACATTTTGGATTCGTAAAAGTGTCGAAAGAAAATATTTTGTAATTCCGCTTGTGCTTACATTACATTTTCTTATATTATAAAAATTTGGCTTTGTTTACAATGTATACTTTTGTGATATATTCTCGTTAGAGTTAGACCAAACTAGTTTATTTATTATCATTATTACTATTTAATAATTTGCTCAAAATTTTGTACGTCAACTGTTGTTTGACATTTTGTTTAAAAAGGCAATTTTTATCCACGCTGTATATAAAATATACTTAAAATATTCTGTTTAGTGTTATCTGTAAATTCAGAGAATAAAACTAATTATAGTTTTTTAAATTTGTTATGCAAAGTTCAGGCAAAATGCATTTCGAAACATAAACTTGCTACATAATAGAATTAGTATTCATGCATGTACAGAAAAGAGGAATATTTCCTTTACCGTTTGTTGAAAATAATCAAAAATATGAACATAAATGTCCTTGCGATATGTTTTTTGAATGGTAAACAAGCAAGGAAAGATTTTTGATGCTAGAAACACAAATTGTAGAAGAAAAAACTGTTATAAAACCAAAATAAATTCCAATCTTAAGATATCGTATATAAATAGTAAGAATCTTTTGCAAAACAGAAAAAAATATTCATTGGAAGAAAATACTGTAAAGTGTATATTTCTATTATTCTTTAGTGAAATAAAAATGCAACATAAAAAAGTAATAGTTGGATGTGCAAATTTCAAAACTTTCTTCCATCTCCAACACACATCTTACTATTTCAAATAGTAATTACGTATGGTAATGCTTTAACTTTATTAGTTTAATACTATATGAACTTTGATATTCATCATTAATCTCTGCTTTAGTCTAAAAACATTTCATATTTATTTACTTAGAACAGGTGTCACAAATAAAAATTAAATTAAAAAGTTGACATGTTTCGGTTCATTCATAAGAACCGTATTCATAACACATAAAATCAGTAGAGAACTAAATGACACTGGATATAAATATAATTTAAAAACCCAAAACACAAAACATTGCGCCACCTATGATCGTGAATAGCCATTGTCACCGCGGCATATAAATATAATATATTTTGATCATATATTAAATTTAATGTGCATAAAATTAATCTATATAATAAAGGCCAAACGTATCTGTGCGTAACGCATACGTCATGTTTTGAATGGCAACACTTTCCGATGAAATTTCGGTTTTGCAATTTTCGCTATTGTAAATTTTTTAACTTCTAGACATTGAGCGTTTTCAATCTTTATACCATCGTTTAGAGGAAAAAATGCACTTTTAAATGCCGTTTGTTAGAAAACTGTATCTCAATTTGTTTTTGAGATATTAATTTTTTTGTAGTTTTTGGTTCAATTTCTCAAATGGTGGCAACTTGAGTATCGCATTTATGTGGGAAAGAGAAGAAAAATAGCCATAGAATAAAAAAGAAAAAAAAATAAAGATACAGTTTAGTGGCTAGAGGGGATGCCAAAAATGTAACCCTAAAATTTGCTGCATTGCATCAAACACAACCGCGTGCTTTCACAAAAAATTAAAAGTTTTAGCGATGCAATTTTAATTTATAACACAATGAAATGCTATTTTATAATGCTAAAATATAATCAGATCTTTTTCATTTAGAGAAAAAATGATGTTAAAAAATTCGTTCTCTGTTCCACGTGATTGTTTTGCTTGGGCCGAATGAGAGACTTAAATTGGAAAATTAACGCCCATCAAACCGTTTTAATTGCATTCTGCACTTCCATCTATCTCTTTTCGCCATGAAAAATAACAGATCACTGTATATATTAGTTGTCATTTTTTCATATCAACTGAAAAAAATAGTAATTAAAAACCTGTTATGTCAATACATCGTCGGCTATAAAACCCGGTGAATGTTTTTGGTTTTATTTCGTTTTTATCTATGAATTTAATGGACTTTTAGTTCGTTGTAAATTTACTTTACAAAAGATACATCAATTAACCCTTTGCGGCGCAGGGAAAATTCATTACTTAAGTATTGAAATAAATGACTGACACCGGAATTTGAAAACACCTTTATTTCTAAATAACAAAACGCTATGTTTCACACATTCAATAAACCGTAATTTTCTCTAACAAAATTCCGGTACCGATGTGGCGTTTGGGAATTAAAATTACGTGGTGTATCTATGAAACCACCGCGCCGCAAAGGGTTAACCTTTATAAAAATGTATTTTAAAGAATATCTGGGTGTCATATTTCCTAAGTTGTTTTTAAAAACTGAGAATGCAATTTTATTCTTTGGCGAAATCTTTGGCTAATAACTTCTATCTTACGTCTAATATGGAAGTACCGATAATTTTTAAAGCTCTATATGATTACATAAATAATATGTTTCATATAAAATTGCTGTTTGGAATTAGTTCGCAGTTTAAAAAGCATATTATGCAGAAAAAATTTATTAGACTTTCCAATTTTAAATTTTAAAAATTTTTTCTCCTTTACTTTGTGACCCGGGAACCCCTTGGTTCGGTATACTAGTATTAATAAAAGTAGAAAAACTAACTGACACTTATTAATTATTTTATTATTATTATTTTATTTATTACACACATTAATCGAAGTAAAAAAAATGTTAATGTAGATCATGGTATTTATTAAAATCAATAGTTTATTCCCTACTCTCTTGTCATCAGCTATTTGCATATAGCCGGCATAGCAGGACGCGAGTTACGGGCTCCGTACGGGCCGATATATACACTGTAAAAAAAATTCTTAAATAACCGGCAGAAACTGCTGGCAGCAATGTTGTCATCAGTTTTTACCGTAAAAATTGAAGTAAAATTAGATGTATTTTTTTATTTATCTAATTTTACTGCAATTTTTACAATAAAACTGCTAGCAACATTGCTGCCAATAGTGTCTGCCGTAAGTTTAACGAATTTTTTTACAGTGCAGTAGAATTACAAAGAAATGAGAAAAGGACACTAAAAGCGCTATCTCAGTGTTTGTTTTTTTTACAGAATATCTCTAAATCAAAGACGGTCTGCTGGAAATAGGCAAACAAGTAAACACGTGTGATTGTAGATTGTTTCTTAAATAACCGGCAGAAACTGCTGGCAGCAATGTTGCCATCCGTTTTTACCGTAAAAATTGAAATAAAATTAAATGTATTTTTATTATTATTTCATCTAGTTTTACTGCAATTTTTACAACAAAACTGCTGCCAGCAGTTTTTGTCATAAATTTAGCGCATTCTTTTACAGTGCAGTAGAATTACAAAGAAATGAGAAAATGGCACTAAAAGCGCTATCTCAGTGTTTGTTTTTTTACAGAATATCTCTAAATTCAAAGACGGTCTGCTGGAAATAGGCAAACAAGTAAACACGTGTGATTGTAGATTGTACAGAAGGTTTCGTTTAATATCTCCTTCAAAACATTCTATCATTAATTTAACAAACGAAAAGTGGCTTTTCGGCGCTATTTCGGATTTATTCCCCAATCGCTCTAACCAGAACAGAATACTGAGTTCTTCATTCATAAATGCTGCCTTGTTCGCATAGATTTTTTGATTTATATATCAGAATATACAGATTTAGTGAAGGCACGCAAGTAAATAAAGTTATGTATAAATTTAAATCGTCCTAGCATAAGTTTAAGGGAGATCAAACCGGTCACCAGATGCAGTTAGTAATTTAAATGAATAGGAATATAATAAATAAAAAAAAATATTTCACTTCGCATGACAAAATAAAGGATAGATATGATGTAATATAACATTTTTCGCTTGATTTACTTAATACATTGATTTATGTTACATAATTGTATTATAATTTTATTTAAACTTGCGTGCAACAATTAGAAGAAATGATATTTCAGATACGTGAATATTTATACTTCTACTAAGCGTAATACAAACTTAGTGAAAAATGTCCAAGCTAAGGATCGAACCCGGGACCCTTGAAATAGCTATCCATGTGCTCTACCATTTAAGCTACGAGGACGGCTTGGACATTTTTCACTAAGTTGGTATTACGCTTAGTAGAAGTATCAATATTCAGGTATCTAGAATTTCAAGCGTAATTTTACTGTTGAAAATTAAGTACGAAATTGATTAATATTAAAAAATATAAATGAAATTTCAATTTTGAAATGCACGCTATTGCGAATTTTTAAACTTCTAAATATCGCACATTTTCGATTTTTGCACCATCGTATAGGGAAAAAACATACTTTTGAATGCAATCTGTTTAAAAGCTGCATCTCGATTTATTTTTAAGATATTAATTTTTTTGTAGTTTTTAATACTTATTTTGTAATTGTGGCAACAGAAGTACGCCATTTCTTTTGAAAGTGTAAAAAAGAAATAATTTTTGTATCTATTTAAACATACGTGCAACAATGAGAAGAAAAAAAAACCTAAAAAAAGTATGAAATACATCGCTCAAGTCTAAGCATAAATTTATACACTCTCAGAAGGTACAACAATGATTTGTTTTCCCATTTGGTATGTTTCTTGAACTTTTTCATTTAAAAAATATAGTTTTATTATTGCTGTTACAGATAATAATAAAAATGAATTTATGATAATAATTAATTTACTATTTCTGCTCACTGACATCGACGCACTTTTTAAAAGATAATCAAATAATTGGAAACAGCTGTTTCATCCATGTATTACTTTATTATTCTAAACATAACTTATCTTCAAATTTCATATTTTAATTGTTAAATCCAAATTTTCATACTTTATTTTTTATTATTTTGATCCTGTATTACTTCATATTTAGTCAAAATATATATTTTCTTTGCATTTCTCTATGCATTTCAAATTGACGTGTTTTTTTCAATTATTTATATATTTTTTTCAATTTTTTACACTATTATCATCACGATGCATATTAATTAGTGAAATATAAAAATGCCTTCATATATTTAACGTATATCTGTATTATAAAGGCCAAACGTATCTGTGCGTAACGCATACGTCATTTTGCGAATGATAACAGTTTCCCATACAATTTCGAATTTGCAATTTTTGCTGTTTCAAATTTTAAATTGCTAAGCATTGCACATTTTAAACTTTTTCACCGTCGTTTAGAGAAAAAAAAATATACTTTTAAATGCAATTTGTTTGAAAGCTGTATCTCAATTTGTGTTTGATATATAAATTTTCTTTATAGTTTTTTATACAAATTTTGTAATTGTGGCAACAGAACCACTTCATTTTTTCTTAAAATAAAAAATAAAAAAAATGCGTACACTATGTCAAATATATCGTCTGTGATTGAGTCAATATGGAATAATTTTTATTTTCATTCGCATTCATACCAAACACAAGAGCCTCATTTGATAATTTCATCATAATAACTGGAATTTATTATATTTTACTGATTACGTATGCCATTAAAGTTTAATTCTAATAATTTGGACAACTAAGTTTCATAGAAATAGTATTTTGTTAATTTTAGCTTAAAATAACATTTGCTTTAGAGTTAGACTGACCAGTATAAGATGCATTTTTTACTGTAACAAATTTTGTAGATTTATTATAAATCAACGAAACATTTCTTTCTTAAAACTTTTCTTTTGTCGAATTTCGACGGGTTCCACCTCGTTTAATTTAAAAGAGGAAAATGTATATTGGTAACAAACAATAATCGACAAAATGAAATTTATAGTAGTGCACATATGATTTATGAACAAAATAATAACATGGGTTTTTCCGCCTCTTTTACTTTAAGTACCAAAATCTCTTCCTGTTACGTTTTGCACAGTGATGATTGAATGTTAAGTTTACTATTTAAGATACAGAAATCTTTTTTCCAGTTAGATAGCATCTTCGATTTTAGGAGATAGCAAAACTTCCAATCTACATAATGCATTTTCTACGTTTTTCAGCTTTCTTGCAACTGATAATGTATATCGATCGGAAGAAACTCATTTATTGTTTAATCTTGGTCAAAGTCCATGCAGTTAAACATACCCAGTTTATTTTAATCATTTTGTTTCTTTTATCGGAAGAAAACATATTCAATTCAGAGTTAAGAAAACGAAAATTTATAACTAGAAATAATTGATTTTTTTTCTATTGCTATTAAAAGCCGTTATGGAAGCAGCAATAATAATATATAGATAGATGTAGAAATGAATATTGATATCGGTGCGTAAATATTTGAGTAACAAAAGCTAACTGATAACCGAATGTACTTAAATTTTAATTCGATGAAATCGTAAATGAAAGAAACTAAAACGTTTCAGAAAAAATAAAAAAAGTAAGTATTACTATCATAATAATATTGATATTAATAATAATGATAATAAAGTTATTATTAATGTCATTGATTAAAGTTATCATGTTCTGAAAGATGTTGTGCGGCAGAAAATAACAGCAAACTCCGGAGGTGATCTACATCAAGAAGAAGATTAAAAAGAGTTAATGATGATGATGTTGATGATACATACATATATGCTACACACAGATGTATCTAGAAGACATCTATTTCAGCAACATAAATTTTGAATTAATAAATCATTTAACTAAAGTTAAGGGGACGGTGGACGTTAAATTTTTTTCTTTTTAATTTTTATCATAGCAATATGAAAATTTTTGTAAACGTACATTTCACCAAAACCATATAGAACACCTTAAAAAAATTTTCTAATCTTATTAAACATTTTTAGTTTTTAAAAAGAAATTAATTTTTAAACGAAAATTTAAAATGCTCCTCGTGTTTTTATTCTTGAGATATTTTCTTGCCTTTGCATTTTCATCACTTAAAACTTTATTATAAAAAAATCTGTGTAAGATCTTTTTATTGTCTTGAATAGTTATTATTTTACAGATTTTTTTCTAAATTCCATATCGATTTTCATCAAAACTTTGCCTTGCAATAAGTAAAAAATCAAATTTAACTATCTTAATGAAGACAAATTTTAAAAGGCTTACACAATTTCTTTCTAAACATTATCAGGATACTTCCTTATCAATTTCATAAACATTGATCAAAAATTACATCGCAAGAAGCAGTTAAAAAATCTAAAAACGCTGAAAAATTAGTTTTGAGAAAAACAGGTTTAAAGTACATAAATGCACTTAACTTTGTTACTTACTTCTTAAAACCTTCGTAAATGATAATTTAATCAGAAAAAACTGTTTTGGTATTATTATACCACAGAAATAGACCTTTTTTGCGACGTTTTTGAATGGACTACTTTGCTCAAATAAAGGTCTACTGTCCCCTTTAACCATTAATTAAGAGAGAAATCGTCTTTGTATGTTAGAATTGAATTGGACGAAATCTCTTAAATTTTAGATGCAAACTTTTTGTACTATTACTGTATTTATTATGGTATGGTTTACTTATTAGAATATTTGTTTTTCTTTTCAGTTATGGCTCTGTCTTTAGGCTTATGAATTATTATATTACTATTAGGCTTATAATATTGGTAAAGGGGAGAGTTTCATATTTTTATAAATCAGTTATGGATGTAGTTTAAATGATACGTTGAGTGGAAAATTCTAACAGTTGAGCGAATGACATTTTTGCCACCACCTTTTTCACTAATGCGAATTATAAATGTTTAATTATTTATAAAAATCTGGATAATCCAATTTTGTCGTTTTTTCTCGCAGAGAAAATAATTGTGCCGAGTTTCGTTTTAAGTGCACCGTTTTAATATAAGTTTTTGAACAAACAAAGAAGAAAGAAATTAGAAACTTAAAATAAAAATTTAAGCAAAATAATAACCAGAAAAAATAATGGAAAATAATTGAATATCCCATTACATTTAATGTAGAGATTTTTTTCTATCACCATTTAACATAAAATAAATCCAGTTTTATTTTTTTATTTGAAAAATTTCACGACAATACCTTTATTAAAAAAATATAATATTAGAAATTTTATACATTAGGTATTATACATACAAATTTATACAGATATATTAGTATAGAAATACAAAAAATTAGGAAAGAAACGACATTTCTCCTGAAATCTAATTTGCTTCTATTATCGTACTGGAAAAGATAAAGACAAACCATTATTTTAGCGACAGTCTCTTACTAGAAATCTAATAAACTCTGGGAATAACTATCTTATCAACTAAATTAAATAACTACGTGCGTGCAGTAGTACATTATTGTGCACCATCCTGATCTAGCATCGACATTTGGGAATGTTTATTAGACACAAGTTAAAAAATAATAAATTATTGCTTTAATTTTGTAGGCAGATAATTTAAAACGCAACAAATGCTTAGAAAGCAAAAACCTTATAATTTTTAAATATTTCCTTTCGATTTATTTTCGAAAAAGTTCTATTAGTAAAATTTACTTTAGCCATTTTTATTATTTTCAGTGTAAATGAAATCTTATATCATTTATTTTGTTTTCATTTTCTAATATGTTGATATATCAAGAAGTTCTAAATTGCATTTTTATAACTGAAAGACCGAGAGGTGACAGCACAGACAATCACCTCACCGAATTCACGGTTTAAAAACTAGGAATCGTCCCATCTCGATTCGCATGTTATAACGCAATCAGTCTGCCAAGCCATAACTTCCCTCATAGCATGCATGGTCACAGTGACGTCACAATGACGTCACTGTGAGTCACTTTCGTCACATCACATCTGTGACCAAAATGCCACCACTCAGTGACGTGACATTGTGACTGAGATGTGACTTTCTTAAAGATTTTTAGAAAATCGTCACAATGTTAATGTCAAAGTACTCACAAATGACACACTTTCACAAACTGGTCACATTGTGACGTCACAAAATGGTCACAATGTGACGTCACAAAAAAAGCTCTAAAACGGCTATAACGACTTCACATTTTAGTCACAGTGGCTTCACATCGACGTCACGTGACGTACCATGTCTTACGGGTTGGTGAAAAATATCCAAAAACCCAATTTTAGAGGTTGAATCGTAAGTTTAACAATTTGTCTTCCTGCACCCAAGAGTATGAAGACACAGAGGATTGAGAGCAGAAAAACATGATGATAAACCTATGAGTCAACCTCAAAAATCGAGTTTTAAGTGTTTTTCATCAGTATATGACTTGGTAGACTGCCCGTAAAGCATGGTGACGTCACTGCAACGTCGTTGTGAAGTCACACTGTGACTTTGTGACCATCGATTGTCTATGTGACGTCACGTGACGTCGATGTGAAGTCACAGTGACTAAAATGTAAAGTCGTTATGGCCGTTTTAGAGTTCTTTTGTGACGTTTCACAAAGTGGTCACAATGTGACAAATTTGTGAAAAATGTGTCATTTGTCACTAATTTGACATTAAAATTGTGACAAAAACGACGATATTTAAATTGCCAGAAACATGTTTTTTAAAGTAAATAACATGTTTTGAAGGATATTTATAAATTTCTAAAGATTTTTAGGAAAGTCACATCTCAGTCACAATGTGTTGTTGTATGTATGTCGGCCGATTATCTACACAATGGGATATAGGCCCTAAGAGGTGGGATGCCCTCCGTGGGGGTCTTTCTAAGGGAACCTAACCCGTATTTACGCAAGGTTCGAAGAAAACCACGGAAAACTTCGAACGGTTAGGCCGACGGTCGCGATTGGGTTCGAACCCAGCACCTACCGTCTACCAGTTTGAGGTCAGAACCTCTCGGCCACTGGTGGGGCCAGTCACAATGTGACATCACTGAGAGGTGGAATTTTGGTCACAGATGTGATGTGACCAAAGTGACTCACAGTGACGTCACTGTGACGTCACTGTGACCATGCATGCTATTAGGGTGATTGCGTTTTAATATGCGTATCTCGATTTAACTAATCCTAGATTCTCACCCGTGATCTCGATGAGGGGATTGTGTGTGCTGCCGCTTCCCGGTCTATAACGTTTTCTGGAAAATATTTTTTTTGTAATCACACACATGTTGAGTCGCATTTCATTTCATTCGCTATACTCTAATATTTTTTTAAGTACTAAGTGCGATAATTTTTAGAGTATAGTTTCATAATATAGTATTAAACATAATGCAAAAATTTTTGAGTACCGTTTAGAGTACAGGCTGTCTATATGCAAATACCTCCAAATTTACCTGGCTTTTATAAGAAAACAGAAAAAATTAAAACTTTTTTTTTCATCCGAAATCAAAGATAACAGTTAAAAGTTTAAATTTAACGCAATTTTAAGAGTTCGATATCAGCATTTACACGGATAATATACAAAAAATGGAAACACTGCACTCACATTATTAAAAAATTATTGTTTTATGTTATTATATAAATATAATAATATTATTATTATATTGAAATATATATGTCTATTAAAAATATTTTTATTTAAAAAAAAATAAAGAGCAAACATGTACTTGTATTCTTTACTACAATTATTTGTTTTTCATGATATACATATATTTTAATTTTAATTTTATTATTATAAGTAAAAGTTCCATATGCAACAAATATATCCGATATTTTTTAAAGTTTCCATTAAATGAACTTACAAGATTATTAAATATATATATATAGGCAAATTATAGTCTGTGCAAATATAATAAAGAGTGCAGGGAAGATTGAAAATGAAAATCAATAAGCTACTAGTTAGCTGAACAAATTGGTAATAAATCTAAACAAATAACACACGAACTAAAATGTTGAATAAATAGAATCTTTTTGCTAAGATTTATAAATGCACGTAAGAATACCATAGTCTAATAAATAAGTTATTTAAGAAAATTTCAGAGAGTTAATTGAAAATAAGTAGCATATGTTAATTCAATTTTTTGAAATGAAGAACTTTGTGATTAATATTACTGCTGTATGTTTATTCAGAAAAAATAACTTTAGATATAAATTATGTTGGAGGTGCATTGCATTTAATATTCTAAAAATTAACTTATTTCGAATAATTAAAAAAAGACCAAAAATATAATGCATCTCTAGATTATCTAATTTGTATTTCGCGAATGTTGCATTAATTAATACTTTTGAATTAATCGTGTTTTAAATTTATATCTAATCAATGTTTTCCATTAGTTTGTCTTATATACGCTGCTTTATATTTTCACTCATAAATACTTATTTATAAGGTCTTTGAAGTATCTCGAATATCAAATGGAAGCTAAATATTTACATTCATTAATTAGTGAAAGTGTTATGAAAGACATTTTTACACTAAATACTGTAGATTGAAATACTTCATTTTAGTAATATAATGCATCTTAAACATAAATTATTGATCGTCGTCATCGATATTTTGAATTACAAATTCGAATATTAAACATTTTTTTAAAAGTACTTAGTTGTTTTATATTTTATATTCTCAGAGCACAAAGAAAGATAATTAAGAATACTGCTCAGTTAAACTGATGGCATTGAGCTCACAGGCTACAAATACTAATTGTACATTAAAGCTTATATTTTCAAGGGTTAATTCCGTTCGAAAAAAAATTAAGAAGGGGAAACAGCTCTCCCCTTTCCTCTTTTTTTATACTTAATCATTGAACCTCCTATACTATCAAAGACAGGCTTTATCATATAAAAAATCTATATCCAAAATTCAGAGCAAATTAGATAATTCTTAATAAAAACCCATTTAGCATTTATATAATTTAAAAGGAGTTATCCCCTTCTTTTATACTTAACCATTAAACTTCCAAAACTATTCAGAGATTTGAACGAAATCTGAAAATTCTGCTTGAAAAACCTATTTATATAAATTAAGAGGGGGGGGGAGGCATTAGAACCCCTGTTGCCCCTATTTATACTTATTCAATGAACACCTAATAGCAGTCACGGAATCGCCTCATCAGAATGATCCTAATCTAAATTTTGAACGAAAACTTAATTCTGCATGAAAATCCCATTTATATCAACTAACGGGGGGGGAATTAGAAACCCTGTTCCCCCTATTTATACTTATTCAATGAACACCTAATACAGTCACGGAATCGCCTCATCAGAATGATCCTAATCTAAATTTTGAACGAAAACTTAATTCTGCATGAAAATCCCATTTATATCAACTAACGGGGGGGGATTAGAACCCCTGTTCCCCCTATTTATACTTATTCAATGAACACCTAATAACAGTCACGGAATCGCGTCATCAGAATGATCCTAATCCAAATTTTGAAAACTTAATTCTGCATGAAAATCCCATTTATATCAACTAACGGGGGGGGGATTAGAACCCCTGTTCCCCCTATTTATACTTATTCAATGAACACCTAATAACAGTCACGGAATCGCCTCATCAGAATGATCCTAATCCAAATTTTGAAAACTTAATTCTGCATGAAAATCCCATTTATATCAACTAACGGGGGGCATGAGCCCCCCGTTCCCCCTCTTATACATATCGAATGAACTTCAAAAACTAATCAGGGAAGCGCCTTGTCAGGATATACCTACATACAAAATTTTAAGAGGATCGGATATTTTTATCATGAGTTATCGCGTTACGCACATACGAACGAACATACAGAACGGGCGGGCACATAAGCTCTCAGGCTATGATAGCCTGTGAGCTAAAAACTAGTCGTTGGAGGCCACCGTAATACTTACCCATCATACATATGCATAATAGAAAATGTGAAAATAAAACATGTGTAACTTATTTATAAAATACATCGCAATTCCAAAATAAAAATTTTAACGCATATTTAAATAGGTTTAATATACATAGTAATGATTTATTAATGAATTGCTGATGAGCAAATTTCGAAAAATTATATAAAACGCCAAAATCAAGTAATACCGGATTGCGTAAAAGAAACATCCTTATAACTCCAAAAATAATAATCGTATTAACTAGCAATTTACTGCGTCGGATGAAGCGTCTCATTTCCAATTAAAATGTATCTTTGAATTCAAATTTGAATTAAATACAGGGTAATGAAAAATCATAGATGTGAAAAATATTATTACACGCATCTCAGCGACTAATAATCCGATCGACTTCGTTATTTATGCAAAATTTGTCTTATTTTATTGCCTTTTATATCCACTCCTTAAAATAAAAAATTTCGAAAATTTTTATATACGTTTCATCAGAATGAATTTTTCGAGAGTCCGAAAAAAATAGTTCCGGATAATCGAGGTTACTGATATTAAATAGGCTTCGTCCCATTCTTACATACTAAGTACATACAAAATTTCAAGGCTCTATCTCAATTTGTTCGGGAGATAGAGCGGTTACAGACAGACAGACAGACAGACACACAGACACACAGACACACAGACGGACGGACGGCAAAATTTTTTTTTTCTAAAAATATGTTTTTCGGAATCTCCACTATCTAAAATGTGTAAATCCGTCAAAAAAAATTTTCCGATTTTCAAAACGATTGCAAGACTTACCCTATACTACGTATGATGGGTAAGTAATAAGTTATATTGATACATTTAATGCTAGACTTGCTGAAAGAACAACTAAACTTCGTGCATAATACTTTTCTAAGTGAACAGTTTCGATGTATAACATGTATGTCTATACACATTCAAATTTCTGCAGAATAAGAAGAGCGGCAATATTATTGTGTACGTAATTTAAATATTCCCAAGAGTATTTAAAAGATATTTACAATACTCAAGTAAGTGTATTAAATAAACATGTGTCAGTACGATTATTCTTTGCAACTAAACAACACCGGTTTGAAAATTGTTTATTCAGATAATAGAAAGCATCATTTTAAGAATGTAAAAAATATTCTTAAAAATGAAGCGTAAAAATGTATTGAGTATATGCAAAAGTTCCATTTTTAAAGATAAATTTACATGTTTATTTACTATAGGTTTATTCCCATGTAGAAGTTATGGACAGTGGATTGATCAACATTTAATTAATCTGCTAATTATTGTTGTGCTCTTGTGCTGCCTTCATCCAATAATGCTAAACTTTTTGTGCGGCCTTTCAACATCGAATAAACCTTTTTTAAATCGGCTGAAACATTTTCAACACATATTATTAGAAATAAGTGGTAAGTGTGATCGCAGATCGCACAGTGGATTTCGTTTAATATTTCTTCCAAAGCAACTTATTATTTAACTTTTAACTATTAAATTCTTATATAGATGATAGTACCAATCAATTTTATTTTAAAATAATAATAAAACGACGTTATTTATTTTAATCAAATAAAAAATGTTGAAATCCAATTATTTAAAAAAATTCCAAAATTCTAATTTTTTTGAAAATCGGGAATTAAAAAAAAGAAAAATAGCAAATATATAAATATAGTTTTTAATTTAATTTTTCAAAACGAAAAATATTCTTTAAACAAAATTTAAAATGCTGATTTATTAATAAATCACAATGCTTTACCTATATATATATATATATATATATATATATATACTAGAAGATAGCCCGTCAAAATGACGTGTTTGCATTTTTAAAGGATGATAAAAAATTACAACAACTGTGATCAATCATAGCCACTTTAGGCTGAAACAATTTTGATAAATACAGCAATTAAACTTGAAGAGGGAAAAATCTAACAAAAAAAATTTTTCAACAAAAATTTGCATTTAAAACTATAGCAAAACTATCTGGTAGATGGGGGTGGGGATTATAATGAAATTTAAAACGCACCCGCGGTTTGTTTAAATAAAAAGTTTAATTAAATATTGTTTTTGAAATCGTGAAAAGATTTCAAAGGGCGTGTTCAGCACAACTTACCGGTAACTTACCGGTCACTTACCGATTATAGACAAGTACGAAATGAAAATCAAGGTGACGTGTGACGTCAGCTACAATTCAACAGGATAGTTTTCATTGGTGCCACAATTCGCTTTCGTACTGCCCTACAATCGGTCGGTAACATTGGTTACTTTGGTAAGTTGCGCTGAACACGCCCATAGTGAAGTAAAATGTAGTGACGTCATTTAATGCTCCCACTGTGAATCTGACCAATGAGAACGCTCCATTACGACTATGGAACGGTTTCATTGGTCAGAAAATAGATTGCCTTTAAAATCGGAGGTAACTTTTCACAATGTTTTTTATAGATTTGAAATTCTCAAGAGTCATTCACGGCTGTAAAGAAAAAAAAACTAAAGCAACCCGAATATAAAAATTTTAACAATATTGCATTTAAAACGCACCTTCGCTTTCCTTTAATAAAAAGTTTTAATTAAATATACTTTTTGAGATCGTGGAAAGATTTCAAAGCGAAGTAAAATGTAGTGACGTCATTTACAGATCCCACTGTAAATCTGACCAATGAGAACGCTCCATTACGACTATGAAACGTTTTCATTGGTGAATGAGTTTCTTTTTCTCGTGGATAGGTTGACCCCGTTGTTATACACGGAAGGGTTTTATATATATAATATACAGAGTGAGTCATAAATACCGAAACAATAGGCTATCTCCTTAAATATTGCCCTTAGTCCCATACTTCTATTTGCAAAAATTCATAAAAAAAGTAAAATTTTTGAGAAGATATGTTGCAACTTCATTGGGGGTTCTATTTGAAAAATTACGAAAATTAAATTTTTATATATGCGCCCGTATGATAAAAATTCGAGTTCGGAAAACTTTCCTTATCCAGTCCTGAATAAGACGCAAAATGTTGCACCATCATATCTTCAAAACTCGCAGAGTTATATCCGTTTAAAAAATTTGTCAAATTAGAATTTTGATTTTTTTTGTGATGATTAGCCATATAATTTGCTCAAAAAATACACCCTAAAATTTCTCATACAATTTATAAAAATATCATATGGTTAGTACTGGTTAAAACGAGATAATAAAAAATCGTTATAACTCGAAACATTATTTATCGGATTTCAATTTCTTTCAATTATATTAAAATTGAAAAATCTGGTTTTATTTTTGTTCCAGTGTTTTTTTATATTTATTTCAAAATTATTAAAAATATTTATTGAAAAAATAATATAACTTAAAAAAAATCAGTTTTAAAAGTAAAAAGTTTTCAAATTTGCCGAAACAAAACTAATGTAAAAATTCAAAAATGACGTGTTTCAAGTTTTTTTTTTCTTTAAACTTTCTTACCATTAAATACTTTAAAGACAAGAAATAATGGGGAAAAAATTCATTATGCAGAAAAAAGAAGTGTACTGTTTAAATGGCCGTCAGTTATTTAAAAAAATGCTTTTTCTAAGATGCAGATTAAGTATTTTTTTTTAATTTAGCTCTCACATCTTCAGGCTTTTTATCGTCCTGGAGAAACTGTTAAAAAATTTGTATTCTGGGCCCAGGCCTAGACAGAACCGAGACGTTACCTTCTCTGAAGACTCGCCTGGCTGGGTCTAACGTATTTTTAGTAACGGTCTCGAACAATCCGTATTAAAATCGCTGTCTCTGACTGAATAAAAAGATAACTATAAAAAACGAAGAGCTATAATAAAGATTTTTTGGTCAGAACTCCTCCATACGAAACAACTTTTAACCACACCGAAGTAAAAAACTTTTTAGATATTCACGGCTCAGCCGGGCCATGATTTAAACTTTTTTCCAGGCCGGGCCGAATTTTTTTCCCTTTTTGTCCGTTTCGGACCGGACCTAGATATTTCGGTCCATGCAGACCTCTAGTGCAGACTACCAACATATTTTGAAAAAAAGTTTAGATGTAACTCAATACGCTGCTTTGTTATGTCCAAATAAGAAGCACTGTCTTAAATCGACATTTAATAATCGACATTTTGTGGACGATCCCTCATTTGCTTTTAAAATTAGACAAAACTCTTCGTTTACAAGCATGGTTAACCGTTTAAACGCCAATTTTCCCAAATAGGAACATTGTATTATTTGTAATACAAAACATATATTTTCCAACATAATAACGATGTCCTTATTTTTCCTATAAAATATAAGGTCGACTAGAACTTAAAAAAAAAAAATGTTTAAGCATTATCATAGATAAATAGAATATGTAAATTCATTAATTTGCATAAAAAAATATATTATTTGCTTTTATCATTTTCTCTATAACATTTACATTTGACCGCTAGTAATCTAAATGTTTCTGGCATTCAAGAAAATACTCAAGAACAATATACAGGGTGAGTCATAAATATCGACACATAGTCTACCTCCTTAAATTTTGCCCCTAGACCTATACTTCTAATTGCAAAGTTTCATAAAAACGTGAATTTTTTGATAAGGTAAGTCGCAACTCCATGAGGGTGGGGGGGGGGGGTGTATTTTAAAAAATACGAAAATTAAATTTTTATACGGCCCCCACAGGATAAAACTTCCAATTAGAAAATTTTTCCTTATCCATTCCTGAATTGAACCAAAAAAAATCATCTTGATATCTTCAAAACTCAGAGAGTTATGACAATTTTGATAAATCGTGAGGTTTCAAGGGATCAGACACAAATTGAAATGCGTGTAATTGAAGAAACAATGTTGCTGTAATGGGTCCAGGAAACATTTATTTTATTTATTTATTTATAAAGTTAGAATTTTGAATGTTTTGTGATGGTTAACCATATAATTTGTAAGCATTTTGACATCATAGGACTTTTTTTCAAAAAAAAAATTAGAGTAAATAAAAATTGTTAGCTCAAAATACTACTTGTCGCGTTGAATTTTTTTCATTTGATTAAAAGAAAATGTCTGATTTTCAAATTTAATTCAGTATTTTAAATAATATTTTTTTAAAAATAAAAGTATTGAAAATAGCAATATAAAAAACATGCAAATTTTTGTAAACAAATCATATTTTTAAAAGTATATTTTCTGAGCTGAAAACTTCTTTCGGCACGTTGAAAATTTTTTTATGTTAAAAAACTATTGAACTCGCGGGACTGTTACCGTAACCGACGGTTATTGACTTAAGTCAGTTTAAAAATGAGAAATAGTGAAATAAAAACATTTGATTCAGAAATGCAGAAAAGTTCATTTAGTTTTAAACATAGATGGGCTCCTAACGTTTAAATGTTTTTTAAAAGTTTCTAGTTGATTAATTCCATCCTGTGTATTTTCGATTTCAGATTTTGTTTAAGTTTTGCCATTTTCACCTTTCTTAATTACTGTTTAAATGCGTCAGTTGATTTAAACCTCCTTTTATTGTCACACCGATTTCAATGTGCAGTGACACTCAGACAGACATTTTATAAAAACATGTTTTTCGGTATCTCTGAACCTTAAAACGTATGAATCCATGGAAAACCGGAATTCAAAATTTTCATGAATCCAATACTTTCTTCTTGTAAATATAGAAGAAAATAAAAATAGGTTTAAAACCATCATAAATTTTGAAACTGAATTTTAAAAAGTATATTTGAGAAAACATTTCTATGTAATTTATTAAAATATATTTCCAATGATTCCGTTAATAGAAGTGGCATTATCGCTATTACTGTATTTGCTAAACTTATTGCCTGCGGCAATAAGTTTTTAAGGCACTTTTAATTGAGAATTTAATTAATATCATTTAATTTAATAACACTTTTAATAAGTGTTTTTTATAAGACGGTCCGGCCAATGGGTCGTGACAGTTACGAGATTGGCGCCAAGGTCGAAATATTGCAGACATCTAGCATATTTCAAAGAAGTTTAAAGCAAAAATCGATACGGTTTTATTATATATCTAAAAGTTAAAGTATTGTCTTGAATCGACATTTAACAATGCGTAAATTTATGATCGATCCGTAAAATGTACTTCAAATGAACTGATTTCTTTGCGCTCAGAGGTATGCTTAGGAGAGACTGGGGTACAGTGGACCACTTTTGTGAACTTTGACTGTTTAGTCTTAAAATATTCATTTAACAAATTTTCACATGCATGCATGTTATCTATGCATTATAGTTTAGATTACATATACTCAAAAATAACAATTATGTATACTTTTTTAATATGTATTTTTAAATAGCAAGTGTTAAAATGGTCCATTGTACCCCATGGCCTGGGTACAATGGTCCATGGAGCTCTATGGATTTCATGTAATTCTGAAAAAATATATAAGTATAGTATATTTTTTAATAAGAAGAAGCATAGAATATATATCATATTTTGTTTATTCATGTCTAAACTTCATAGATAATGTAAGTTTAAGGATTATTGAGGATAGTAAATGATACATCAAAAGATATTTGTGTCACTGAAAGCCTGCTGCTTTCTAGTGAAACATTAGAATCTGGAAGAATCATTACAATATTGTAAACATTTAAAAGAGATTCAGTAACAATATTTGAAAACATAAATACATTTTGGTTTGATTTTTAGCACATGAATCTCACAAAAACAGAACAAATTGTCGCACCATTTTATTGTACTCAGCAATGTCTTCAAATTACAAATCTTTAACGTAAAAAGTAGCATTGAAAATATTTACTTTTACCTGTCTCAAATCAACTATCAAGAATAAAATTACTAAAATGGCAGCTATGCACATGGCTTTAAATTTCTATTCACTACTGCAGAGCTGCCATGCATGTACCAAAATATGAAGAATTAAAAAACAGAAATAATATCAAAAATAGGGGGTGGTACATTGTATCCCAGTCTCCCCTAAGTGGTGGAAGTCACGAATTTTGGAAAATTTTGGATTTTAATAACTGCAGACATCAAGATGATTTTTTTTTTTAGTTTAGGAATGGATAGGGAAATTTTTTTATTATTGGAAGTTTTATCTTCTGGGGGCCGTATAAATATTTAATTTTCGTATTTTTAAAATAGACCTCCCATGGAGTTTCAACTTATCAAAATATTCACCTTCTTTTGTGAAACTTTGCATCTGGAAGTATGGGTCTAGGGGCAATATTTAAGGAGATAACCTATTGTTTCGATATTTATGACTCATCCTGTACAATAGCATATAGCGGAAAACAAATTGTTTTATTTGCACAGGTTTTGAATCAATAATTATGTTCCAAAAGGCAAATACCGAAATAAAAACAGTCAAAAATACTGCAAAAATTTTTTTTTTGTTATTTTCTAAATTCGTATGCATAAATTGAAACATTTGAAGCTGTAATATACGAAAAAGAAAATTATAAATATATTGTGATAGTAATTCAGCATGTAAACGGTTAAGTAGTGTAAATTTTGTTAAGAATTTTTGAGAATTTTGGATTTTAAAATCTCTATGGAGATGAAGTTTTTTTGTTTATTTTAGGAATGCATAAGGAATAATTTCCTAATTGGGAATTTTGCCCTACGGGGGCCATATAAAAGTTTAATTTTCATATTTTTTCAAATAGATCCTAATGGAATTGCAACTTATCAGAAATTTCGCTTTTTTATGAATTTTTGCAACTGGAAGTATGGGTGTAGGGGCAATATTTAAGGAGATAGTCTACTGTTTTAATATTTATGACTCACCCTGTATATAGTACATACATTTTAGTGTCAATGATTTAAAAATAATAATAATAAATTGGCAAAATATACGAAATTTATTATAACGAACTCCATTTTAGTATGAAATTTTCAAGTTACAGCACTGAGGATCGAACTCAGAACCTTCTGATTACCAGAGAAATGTTTAACCCCCAATCTATAACGTCTATATGAAAACGGTCGAAATTAAAGGTTCTGTTCTGAAATTTAAATCGCAAAAATAAATGGGTGACATTGGTATAGTTAATGTAGTTAAATAACAAACTTTTTTGTAATTTCATTAATTGTCGTGGGATACGAGGTATTCAACTGTAAGTGCACAAAATGTGAAGTATCTGACCTTCACAGTTTTTGTGTACGGAGTATATTAAGGAACGGACAGGCAGAAGACAGATATGAAGAGCGATTCGTCTCTGATGCAAAATATTCTAAAAAAAACCTTATTGCATTGACTTCATCCAATAGTGCTAAACTTCTTGTTCTGTGTCTTCATTACCTACTAAATGTTCTTTAACTTGCCTAAATTTCAATGCATACTATTAGAAAAAAAAAACAATCTCACCGTAAGTTATTTTACATGTAAATGATTACTCTAACGAACACTTTTCTTTAAATTATAAAAATAATAACAAAACATCCGGCGAATGGCGGTTATTTGTATATACAAAACTATTCTTTTTAAATTAAATAAAAAAATGTGGTTAACACTTTAATCAAAAGTCATAGGCTAAGTTTTAAAGGCTGTGAGGACACTTTTCAAAAACATGTATTACCATATTCAAACAATACTTACATGAACAACTTATATCACCTTTTATAAAAGACAGAACTTACTTTTGCATATACTCAATGTTGACTGAAAGGCGTTTTTAATAAACAAATTTATGTTAGAAACGTCTGCACAATATAAATTTCTTAATAAAATACAATTTAAAAATGTCCATGAAAAAAATACAATATAAATTTCCGCAACAAAAAGAAAATTAGATATATATATTAATCAAGTTATCAATTAATTTTTCGCAATGAAATGACGCTTGAAATTCTAGATACGTGAATATTCATACTTCTACTAAGCGTAATACCAACTTAGTGATAAATGTACACGCCGGGGATCGAACCCGAAACCCTGGGAACAGCGCTCCAAGCGTTCTAACATTTAAGCTACGAGGACGATGCCCAGCGCAGCATTTTTCTCTTCAGATGTTGGTTATGCTGCAAATCGCAGCAATAGATCCGTCTTCGTGAGCACACAATTCTGCGGCGTAACATGAAACACAAGATAACCAGAATCGGTAAATCATATATATATTTTAGATATTAATCAAATTCTTAATTTAATTTCAGCATCGAAATTACACTTGAAATTCTAGATACGTGAATATTCATACTTCTACTAAGCGTAATACCAACTTGGCGAAAAATGTCCAACACGGGAATCGAACCCGGAACTCTTGGAATATACTCCAAGAGTTTCGGGTTCGATTCACGGCTCGGATCTAGTGCTGCGATTTGCAGCTTAACCAACATGAAAAGTGAAAAATGCTAAGCTGGGCATTGTCCTCGTAGCTTAAATGTTAGAACATTTGGAGCGCTGTTCCAAGTGTTCCGGGTTTGATCCCCGGCTTCCATACTCTTCACTATGTTGTTATTGCGCTTAGTAGAAGTATGAATATTCACGTATCTAGAAAATTAGACAGTTCACATTAATATGGGTAATTTTCTAATACAAAATGGTAAAGTATACAGCTTCATAAAACATCTATTATTCTCGAACTTTTCTTAGTTTTAGAAAATTTACGATGTTCACTTTAGCAATAATGACATTAAACAGCTCGAATGATAAATAAAATTTTAGTATGACAAACTAATTCAGTTTCTCTCTCTCTTGAGAATTCTTTATATTGACTCATGTGTTGGAAGATCTCAACAATAAATTAAATCTATTTTAAAGCTCACTACGTAAGTAACATTGAACTTTAGGCACATTGTAGGTATGCAATATGGCAATACGAAGGATTACCGCAGCTACTCACTTAATTTCCGTATTCCCCTCGATCATTTTAACCCTTTAACGCGCAGTGTTGCCGGGTCGGCAACACCTAAAGTTCCCCCGGTTTAGACACACGAAAACGCCGTGAATATTTCAAAAACTACTCTAATGGCTACTTTGAATCTTTCTTATGAGTTCTAGATGGCAGAACCACAGAGACTAAACTATACTGTTTTTAAATAATAGGTAAAATGTTTTATTGTAATACTCGCTTCACAGCAATGCTCTTCTCACTGCGCTTATCAGTGCTTTACTTATGGGAGGTTACCACTTCGGCAACAGCTGTATAATTAAAATGGTTTGTGCAATCTTTACAAAACAATACCTGTGTACTCCTTTAGGTCTAAATAGTTTGCCTAATTTTTTTCTTTAAATTCCAACTTTAGAGAGTAGTGCACCGGAAAGGGTTAAATCAATGGGCATTTGATACATTCTTATTCTTAAAATCTCTTTTCAGGATGTTAATATTTTTTAGCTTTTTTTGTCTACTGCTACTAAATGTTTTCCTATCCTTATTTGTCAAAGTATTTTCTAAAATGTTTACTAATTTATATGAAATGTTAAAATTTTACTCCCATTTTGTCAGATTTTAACACAATAAAGTGCTAAATTAAGCGTTGATATTAGAAAATGGCAGCTAAGAAAAACACGAGAAATCCTTTAAAAAAGTACATAGAAAAAAAAGAAGTTAGAAATATTGATTTCTAGAGAAGATAATTTGAATATAAGATTGCAATAACATAATAGACTAATCGACTGTAACTCGGAGTCTTGGTGATGAACAGCTTTAATCCAAAACAATCATTGCGGTGAGTTAATTTTAACACAGGAAGATTAAAAAAAAAAAGACCTTCCGGCAGAGCCGGGAGGAACAGGTAGCTTTCATATGGGTCAATCCATTTCAAGTGGTCCAGTACTGGTCGCTCAACCATTTTTTAAAAATCTGAAATGTTTTGTACAACAACCCTAACATGATAGAAGTTAAAAATGACCGTTATTTTAATTTTATTATTTTTTGTTTGTGCATGGCGGACGTCTTTGTTTCATCGTGTGCAGCAATTTTCTCAGATACTAGGATACACAAATTGTAAATATCTCGTGTTTTATTTCCCCAATTGAAATGGGGGTTGCAGCATTTTGTTCAGAATAAAATAGGCTAAGTGTACGGTCGTAGAATAATTTTGAAGAATAAATTTTTAGAGATGAAATTTTAGCACAAAATTTAAGATTTTCCCCAAAATCTATCCGTTTGCGAAAAGAAAATTTTCCTGCAAGGAAAACTGTCAATCTTACACAATTTTTTCTACAAATAGGTCAAAAGTGCGTGTACTCATACACTAAGTCCCAGATCGGGCAGTTGATTTCTCTTCGCGAAAAAAATTCCGAAATTTGTCAAAAATTTCAAAAATCGCATTCTTTAGGCCTTGAAATCTCTGCTGGGGCACGAGATAAAATTCTGAAATTCTAGCCTTTGATAGTATTGTATAGTAGTGTTATGTACAAAATATTTCAAGAAGGAGATTTGACTATAAGCTGAGATATGACATGGACAATATGTGAAAACAATACTGCCAAACTATTGTAACCTACTATATAATTGTTCATGCCTCCAAAATTTTAAATTAATGATTTATGGTACAAAGTTAAATGTTAATTACAAATATCTTCTTCAAATGCTTCTGTGTGATTTAAACAGTTCAAAATGTATGCTACGCCAATACACTATTTGTCCAGATGAACAAACCTACTAGAAACGCTATTGCAACAAATTTACTCAGAACACATTTCAGAAAAAGTAAATTACATACAATGGGTTGCAACTGATCGAATTAACATGGTTTCAATTATTAAACCTAGAGAATTTCATTCAAGTTAACAAGGAATAACGAGACTTGGGTGGCTTCAAATAAAATTTTGAGAAAGGATGTCAAATAAAATTGTTGTCATCCTAATGGACTGACAACAGTAACTGCTCAAACTCATAACATCTCTCATAAATAGTGTTAAGCTCTTTGTTGAGCATAAATAGTATCTTTGTAAAGAAAACATCTGTTTTCAACAAACGATATTTTCTATGTAAATATTCTGATAAAAGAGACTAATCTCATTTCTCCTAATGTACACGTAATAGCATTTCTTAACATTTTTAATCATCGAATCTCAGATTGTAGTCAAATCTGTTTGACATCTGAAATTTTTTGTGTTTGCACTACCATAAAATATCATCAAAAGCCAGAATTCCAGTTTTTTATCTCATGCCACACAAGAGATATCAAACTTCAATGTGAGGAAATAGCTGCACACGATGAAACAAAGATGGCCACCATGCTCAAACGAAAGATATTAAAATTAAAATAATAGTCATTTTGAACTTCCCTCATATTAAGGTTGTAGTACAAAAAATTTCAGATTTTTTAAAAACGGTTAATTAACCAAAATATTTTCGGTGCCATTAAAATGGACGAATAGCATTTCTAGTAGGTTTTGTTCATCTGGACAAATAGTGCATTTGCTTAGCATACAATCTGAATTACTTAGATCGCAATTTAAACAGAATTTGAAGATAATCTTTGTAACTTTGCATCATCAACCATTAATTTAACATTTTGTAGGCATGAATAAACACATAGTAGGTTACAATAGTTTAGAAGTACTGTTTTTACATATTGACCATACCATATCTCAGCTTGTCGTGAAATCTCCTTCTTGAATTTTTTTGTGCATAACACTACTATAAAATCTATATTATAAAGGCCAAACGTATCTGTGCGTAACGCATACGTCATTTTAGAATGGCAACACTTTTCCCCTGCGATTTCGGTGCTGCAATTTTCACTCCTACAAATTTTTTATTTCTAAACTTTGTACATTTTAATTTTTCACACCGGCGTATAGAGAAAAATATGTGCTTTTAAATGCAATTTGTTTTAAAGCTGCATCTCAATTTGTGTTTAAGATATTAATTTTTTTATAGTTTTTAGTACCAATTTTGTGATTGTTGCAACAGGATCACTCCATTTTCTCTTAAAACTGAAAAGAAATTAAAATGCGTATGTCAAATATATCGTCTATTACTGAAATCCGGTGAATTTCAGTTTTATTTCGTTTTTATTCATCAATGATCAAATTAAGGTACCATTATTTAAACATGGTGAATACAGATATGAGAAGTACGTATGTAAATTTTGAGAAGATGAAAATGATGAAGAGTTTAGATTCCAAATGAAATTCTATAATCCTGTCAATTTGGAATACATTTTGTTTTTCTTTTTTTTTTTTTTTTATTCGCATTTATACCAAATATAAGAGCCTCAATTAATAACTTCATCATATTAATTGATCTTTATTATCTTTTACTGATAAAATATGCGATTAAAGTTTAATGCTAATAATTTAGGCAACTGACTTTTATAAATATAGTATTTTGTTAGTTTTAGCTTAAACTAACATTTGTTAGTTAGGCTGTCCCATATAAGATGTATTTTTTACTGTAACTAATTTTGTAGATTTATTATAAATCAATGAAACAATTCCTTCTTAAACATTTTCTTTCGTCGAATTTCGACGGGTTCCACCTCGTATTATTAAGGGCCAGAATTTCAGATTTTTATCTCGTGCCCCACCAGAGATATCAAAGCCTAAAAAGTGCGATTTTTGAAATTGTTGATGAATTTCAGAATTTTTTTCGCAAAGAGAAATCAACTCCCAGTTCTGGGACTTAGTGTATGAGTACACGCAGTTTTGACTTATTTGTAGAAACAATTGTGTAAGGTTGACAGTTTTCCTTGCATGAAAAACGTCCTCTTGCAAACGGATAGATTTTGGAAAAAATCTTAAATTTTGTGCTAAAATTTCACCTGTAAAAATTTCTTTTTCAAAGTTATTCTACCCACCGTACATTTAGCTTATTTTATTCTGAACAAAATGCTACAACCCCCATTTCAATCGGGAAAATAAAAGACGAGATATTTACAATTTTGTATATCCTAGTATCGGAGAAAATCGCTGCACACGATGAAACAAAGATGGCTGCCAGGCACAAACAAAAAATAATAAAATTAAAGTAACGGTCATTTTGAACTTCCATCATGTTAGAGTTGTTGTAAAAAAAATTTCAATTTTTTAAAAAATGGTCGAGCGACCAAAAAAAAAAAAAAAAAATAGTTTCTGGACCACTTGAAATGGATTGACCCATATACTTATTTATTTATTTATTTATTTTAAATTAAGTTATATTATTCAAACATACGAAGCTCAAATTAGTGGAACCCGATTTTATTAAAGCATAGCACGGCAGTGCTATGCTTTATTTATTTCCAGTGTGACTCCGTAATGTTATTTTAATACGGAATTTAACATTGAACGAGTTATTTACTAGACATTTTCCCACATTTTGTACGCGCTTCCACAAATTTTCTTCAAAGGATCTAATTGTTTAAAAAATAATTCCTTCCAATCAAAAAAATATACAGAGGTCAATGGACATATTTCCTGTAGTAGTTAATCATTTTTACATGATAAATAAAAAATAAAATTGATTTTTTTTTCTTTTGTAAGAATTAAAAATGGTATATTTACGACGTCATATTAGAAATGAAACGGAGATTTGCAAACATTTCGTACAAATACAAGAATCGTCAACAGAAAGCAAAATGAAGCATGATTTTTAAAATAAAAGGAAATTTTCAAACATTGATCAAGAAGCTTCTAACAGAAGAAATATAGAAAATAAATAAATTAAACTTTTTTTTACCTATTGTCTCATCAAAATAATAGAAAATAACTTAAGTATATATATATGTAACTGGTATTTGAAAGCGAGTTTTTTGACACATTGGCATAAAAAAAAAAAAAAAAAAAAAAAAAAAAAAAAAAAAAAATTGCACCAAACCCAGTGCATATATGACATTTGCGCCGGGATTTCGTACTTACACCACATTTTTAAAAATTTCTTCGTCTTATATGTTTGAAGAAAATCAAAATAAATTTAGGTGAATAAAAGTTTTCAAAAATAATAGCATTTGAGAATAATAATATTTCATCCTTGGTATGTAATGAAACTAGTAAATCTGCAGAAATGGGTCTTCAATGATAGCAATTTTTTAAGGCTAAACCGCAGAATCGTCAACTATTTGGTATAAGACTTTTCGGCACTGCAATAAATTCGCCAATTCTATCAACCTAAATATTCAAATCCAATGTAAACAAGTATAAACAATGTTTACAAATATAGTTTTTTAATTCCCGATTTGGTTATTTTTTTTAAATCGTGCCTAAATTTGTAATGTTACAAATAACACTACCCAACATCAAAAATGTTTCGGGCTCAAAAATAGTTGTTTCCGAAGTACTTTGTCTCGCTAAACACGAAAATCAACATAAAAAGTTGAGATTAGCTCTTGTTTTTACGATAGGAGCCAACTTGAGAAATCCCATTATGGCTGTTATATAGGAAATCGAATGTTCGGATGTTGGTACTCCTAATAGTAATTTCCCTCAACTGCATTCTCAGTGTAGAATCTTTTTCACAATCTTTTTCCCCATCAGCCATTCGGCCGGTTCCTTACTTGGCTAATCTGCCAATTTTTGAACCATCTGAAAATTATGAGATTGAAGAGGAGTCTTATGGGTTTATGACCTGGGATTTCCCATAGCCCAGATTTCGAGGCAGAAGATTTGAACGAGTCTCACAGACTAAATCAGACAGAATTGAATGATCTCGTGAGAGATCTGGACTTGCTAAAGGAGAAAGCAGAGCTTCTGTCATCAAGACTAAAGCAATGCCATCTATTTCAAGCAGAATTCAAGATCACATAATACAGGACTCGTCACAAGAATCTTCTTCATTTCTTTGAGAAGAAAGATCAAGTTGTTGCTTGTACTGATGTTAATGGTTAGATGAGTTCCATGAACATAACTCATGATCCCCAAAAGTGGGGGTTATTTATAGACTCTTCCAAACTTAGTTTGAATGCAGTTTTACAACACAACGGCAACATTATCCTCCCATCACCATATGACATTCTGTTCACATGCAGGAAATTCACGGAAATGTGAAATTACTTTTCGAGTCAATCAAATACTAGGATCATAATGGCAGATTTGTGACTAACTTGAAAGTAATTGATTTACTCTAATTAGGCTATACAAGTACTGCTTTTTTCTGTGTTTGTGGGACAATCGAGATAGAAACTCTCACTACATAAAAGACATATGGCCTTCCAGAAATCTAAGTCCCGGGAAGAGAAATGTCTAAAAAGAGACGCTGGTAGATCCAAAAACATTGTGCTTCCACCCGTGCACATTAAGCTGGGATTAATGAAGAACTTCGTGAAAGCCATGAACAAGGATGGAGAGACTTTCCGTTACTTTAGAGCGAATTTTCCAAGACTGAGTAAATCAAAGATTAAAGAGGGAATCTTTGTGTGCCCTCAAATACGCACAATAATGGAGGATTCTGCTTTTGATAAAGTTTTGGAAGCTAAAGAGAAAACACCAGGGAAGCCTTGAAGTTTAGTGCGTTACGAGGATTTCTAGGCAACAGAAAAGCCGAAAACTACCAACAGTTGGTGAAGGAACTCCTACAAAAGTACCATAACTATGGATGCAACATGTATCTGAAACTTCATTTACTCCACTCCCATCTTCATTTTGTTCCTAAAAACTGTGGAGCTGTAAGCAATGAGTACAGAGAAAGGTTTCATAAAGATATCTCTGTAATGGAACGCAGAAATCAGGATCGTTGGGATGAGTCAATGCTGGCTGACTACTGCTGGACTGTTACAAGAGATTCTTGACATACAAGAGGGAAATTCTAAAGGAAATTTTTGCAAGAATAGGCTAGAAACAACCACTGCTTTCTGAAAAATGAACATTGTTTAATGAAACATGCCTATTGAATTGTATTTATTGCATAGGATTTTTTCTTCTTCAATTTGCTTTTGCAATCGATGTGTGGAATATTGCGTGTCTTTCTCCATCGGGCTGTATTGTATCTTGAAAACAGGAGCTAATAAAAAAATTTCGTTTACATATTCTTTTTTTCAACCCAAAATTAGTAAGAATTGACTATCTAGAACCAGGAAACTGATAAAAATATTTTTTTTGTTGGCTAGTGTAATTAATCATTGGATAAAATCAATTTTAAATCAACGGTACTACTTGGTTATCCCGTCGACCAAAAAACTATCGCCAAACTATAAGATAAAATGCCAGTAATGGATGATCGTGAATGTCACTTTCAATGACATTAAATACCTATACGTATTTAGACATTTAGAGATGTCATCAAATGATTTTATTTCCACTTTTTACTAGTGTTTTACCCATTTATTTGTACTTTTGTTATAAAAAAATGCCAATATGTATAATTTGGCTATTAGTTTGGCGACTTATATAATTTGGCGGAATTGGTTGAAGGGATGACCAAGTACCGAATTAACTTGTATTAAATTCATTATTCCGATGATTTTAATATGATAAAACACTACACGTTTTAATTTTTAAAATATCGCAAACAGTTTCTGTTGAAAAATAGCTGTTTTTTATACTTTAAGTTAATATTTTTTTGGTACTACTAGGTTATCCCGTCGACCAAAAAATTATCGCCAAACTATAAGATTAAATGCCAATGATGGATGATCGTTAATGTCACATTCAATAACATTAAATACGATTCACGTGTTTAAAATGTCATTAAGGGATTTTTATTTCGACTTTTTATTTGTATTTTTATTAATATTCTACTAATTATTTGATTTTTCGTTATTTAAAATACAAATTATGTCAACATGTATAATTTGGCTATTAGTTTGGCGATTTATAGAATTTGGCGAAATTGGTCGACGGGATAATAGAGTAGTACCATTTTTATAAAACTTTTGATTCGCTATCTCTATGAGTTAATAAAATTTAAGCACATTGGAATATTCATAATGCGTCACCTTTATGCACAGATGTCTAATACTTACCATGTTGGCGCAGTTTTTTTCTGACGCAAATTTGGCGAAAATTTCGTTTTCAAATACATATCACATATATATTTTTTAATTATTTTCTATTATTTAAAAAGGAAAATAATTACAAATAAATAAAAGTTTATTAATAACTATAGAACAAACGATCTACATAAGTTTTTAAATAAAAATAATGGAAAATAAACAATTTATTAGTAAAATAAACAACGATAGCCAGGTTAGCAAGTGAGGCAAATAATGTCCATTTTGTTCCAATCGCGCCAGTGTATTGCATATATGACATCTATCCCTAACTTTTCTACGCTGAACCCTGCCCAGAGCTCCGATAGCGGTTTGAAGTTCTGTCGATGTTAAATTTCAATTTTGGGCAGAATTTCAATTCAAACATTAATTTATTTATCAAGAAACTTCTAAGTGAAGAAATACAGAAAATAAATAAACATGAACATGACGTAATACAAAAAATAAAAAAATAAATACATTTTATTGATACTATGTCTTGAGGTATTGTTGGATTAATATTATAATGTCTAGAGGTGAATGTATAGAATTATACTAGACATTTATGACGTCATATTGGAAATGAAACAGAGATTTTGAAATATTTGGTATCAAGACAGGAAGCATGAACAGAATTCAGTTCTAGATGTAAAAAAAAAAGTTAACGATTTGGAAATGGATCAATGAAAATCTGCGCAAAACCCAATGGAGAAATGAAAATCTAACGTAGATACCACGGAGATAGATAGAGTTTTTAATTGGAGATGGTTTTGGAGTCTAGGTATGGTATCATGATGGGTATAGATCTGGAAAAATAAATCAGAAATTCCTACGTAGGGGAAAATGTAATAGTTAGTATTTCATCAAATAAAATTTTGTTTAAAAATCTAATTTAACTTTGAGGCCCTTTCACAGTTTTGCAGAATTGCTAAATTGCAACTAAAGTGCTTCAACACTCGCTCATCCTGCTTGCACATATGAAGCCAACATGATGTTTAATCTTGAATTAGTTATACACTCAAATTTTTCATCACCATATTCTTTTTTAGCATAAAATACAGCTATTGCAACAATTTAATAAGAAACATGGAACTTACAATGTGAATATGCACTAATATATTTTTTTGCGTCAGAGGAAGAGAGAGAGAAATATGAGCACCTCAGACTTTCTTTTGAGCGTACCCCCCCCCCCCCATAATTCATTTCTAGCTATGTCCCTGGGTAAATTACATCAGTAATTGTGATACGATACCACATAAAGGAAGTCCTGATGATCATTTTGAAATGAGCTCATCTGAATTCAGTAGTTATTAAAAAACTTGAGATATTAAACAAAAACATAATTTGCAGAACAAATTAAAAAAAACAAAATTTATTTCCTGCTCTATTTAAGCCCGAGAAGGGACAGATATTAAGATATTTGATTTATTTATTTCTACATTTAGTATTAAATTTTTGTATCAAATAATTTAAATTATGTGAACATTAAAAAAATAAAAATGAAATTCAAACAATATGATACTTAAAAACCCTAAATCTTAGATTCCCTTCAAACGAAATCGAAATAAATCTTAGACTTTTTTCCAAACTTAACTTGCAAATATTTGTTTTGCAGATTTTGTATAATGTTTACGGTAGGTATAGATAAAAAGAATAGACACATCTAAAAAGCAAATATTCAGAAAAAGTCTAAGATTTATTTCGATTTTGTTTGAAGGGAATCTAAGATTTAGGGGTTTTAAGTATCATATTGTTGAATTTCATTTTTATTTTTTTAATGTTCACATAATTTAAATTATTTGATACAAAAATTTAATACTAAATGTAGAAATAAATAAATCAAATATCTTAATATCTGTCCCTTCTCGGGCTTAAATATAGCAGGAAATAAATTTTGTTTTTTTAAATTTGTTCTGCAAATTATGTTTTTGTTTAACAATATTACGCACTAATTTTTGTCGATACTGAATATTAATAGGAACTTTTAGAGATTAGTCATCTTTTATTCAACCTGGTTTTATTTTAAGCGATTTAGAGAGTCGCCAAATTCCACGATATCTTGAAGTGTGTGTCATTTTAAAGCAACATGATGGATAAAACAAACCAATGAGCTCTGTCGAAATCTTAATTCATGTGCACATGCACACTCATGTTGAATGTATATACGAATTATATATTATGTGTACGAGTTGTTATGTATACGAGTTATTAGTTTAATATATGCGAGTGCTGTCACGGGCAAATTGATTTTAAAAAAAATGTCACCCATATTAGAAATTCAAACTGCTTTATATCTCAGGCTTTTTTTTAAGATAAAGACAAAGCAAAAAATACTTCGGAATTTATTATTAAGATAAATACTTTAGAAAGAACCTTTTTTTTCAATTTCTAATTTTTTGTATGTATACATCATTATAAAATTAAAAGTGCTTTGACAAACTTAAACGGTCGCCATTTTTAAAGAAGAGAGTAGATGAAGTTGACAGGTGAACTCGGTCAAGACATTGTTATGTACTATGTACACACGGAGTTATACCAAAATCAGTTAATAAATTTGCCTATTATCATGTGACAAATTTTAGACCATTTCAAAATGTCAACCACACTGGAAATTGAAAGTGCTATAACTCAGCCATTTTCCAAGATATAGATGAAACAAAAAATGCTCTGGAATCAAGGTCAAACACCAAAAAGAAATATCAATTTTAATTTCTGACTTTTTTGCACCTAATTTTAAAATTTAATTAAAAAAATAATATTCCGCCATTTTGAAACAAGAAGGAGGATGGAACTGACCATTGACCTTGGTTCAGACATCGGTATGTACTATGTACGCACCAAGTTTCATCCAAATCGGTCTATACATACGCGTGTTACCACGTGACGAAATTCCCGACATTTCAAAACGTGAGCAACACGAGAAATTAAAAGTAGCTCAGCCATTTTTTAAAATACAAACAAAACAAAAAATGCTCTGGAATCTTTGTATCAAGGTCAAATGCATTCGTAGCAAGGTCAAATTTTCTGGAAGTGCTTTCCTTCGGATGGCTGCAATAGGTAGCTTTTTACTTCTTGTAATGAAATCTACCGAAAATCTTAACATATCATTAATGCATTTCAAATGGATTAAAAAAATCAAATTAAAATTTCAAAAGCAATTCCCCTTTTCCTCCAATGACTCCACCAACTTTATTCCAATATTTTAAAAACATTTTTAGAAAAGAGGTTTCTTGTAAAGGTAAACGATTAAGAACGCGCAATGTTTATCCAAAAAACGAAAATTAAGATTTTAATATAGCACAAAAAATTATGGATAAAAGTTAATATTTTGGAATGTAACTTTGCTTTATCACTGAAGTAAAATTAAGGGATTTTTGGAATTTCAAAAATTTGAAGTATAATACAAAATAGTAAAAACAAAAACGAATTCGCAAAAAAACTATTTATGGGTAGGCACATACCTTAACACTAGAATTACCGAGGCGGGCCATCTGTAAACCAAGACGTGGTCACCCGTATCACTGTTAATTTTCAGGGTAAAATATTGAAACTTATTCACTTTCGCAAATTATTCATTATAATGTCTTAACACAAATTTTGTTGAAATCGAACGAAAACATTTTCACCGACACATCTGTATGGATTTACCGTGCTGGGTCATTGCTGACCCGAACAAAATGATTGCTTTTTTAGCTCACAGGCTATTAAAGCCTGAGAGCTTATGTGCCCGCCGGATCTGTATGTATGTAATGTACGTGCGTAAGTGATTAAAATATGATGATCATAATACTCATGATTAAAATATCCGATTTACATGAAAATTTGGATTGTTATGATAAGACGCTTCCCTGATTAGTTTTCAGAGTTCATTCGTTAAGTATAAGAAGGGGAACGGGGACTATTTTCCCTCCCCTTAATTTATATAAATGGGTTTTTCTCGCAGAATTAGTAGTAGATTTCGTTCAAATTGGATGTAGGATCATTCTAATGAGGTGCCTTCATGATTAGTATCAGGTTTTTCACGCAAAATTTATCTATTTGCTTCAAATTTTGTATTAAGGTTTATTCTGAAATGGCGCTTTCCTGATTTGTTTTTGGAATTCACTGGATAAGTATAAAGGGAGGATAGGGGAGACTACTCCTCATAATTTTTATGTAAATGATTTTTTATACAGAATTAACCGATTTGTTTCAATTTTTGTATATACACTGGTGTCCAAAAGTTAAGCATAATTGGTAATAAAGTAATTATTTTTAAGTAATGAAAGAAATATGAATCGGAATGTGCTGAAATTCCAGGTGTGTAAACAAAATAGTACGCGTCACATATTTTCGCGAAGAGTTTTCCCCGAAATCGAACAGGGGACCGTCAACAAATTGAAAAAGAACGAAGATCTTTTGGATAACCCTGTCAAAACTAATGTAGCAAAAGCGTTCAAACTGCACATTATGATTAATTGGCTTATTGTAATGTACTGTGTTAATTTTTACAAGGATAGCATGTATACTCGTAGAGAAATTAAGGTTTTTATAAAAACAGTCCTAAATTTTTCCAAGTTTTTTGCTTATAATTTGCAGAGTTCTTATTATAAAATAATGTTCTTTTCTGAAAATATGACAAAAATCATTGTACACTATACCCTGTCATCAGAATTTAAAAATAATAAAAATTGCATGAAAAATGAGTATGTTTAGTAAATAATTTTTCATTGCGCATGCGTCAACGATATCAAAATGTCATTTGCATATTGTGTTAGCTAAATGTATAGAGCAACTTCTGTAAAAGTTTCAAAAACATAACTTGAAAATTCCGAAAATGGGAGCCTATAGAATCAACTCAAAATCCATTATTCCTAAAGGAAGCAAAAAAAATCAGGGGTTTTACCTAAATATAGTTGTACGTGCAATATTGTGTAGGCACTAAACAATGGAATATGGATACAGCCCCTCATCTTTTTGCTTCATTTAGGGAATAAAGGATTTTGAGTTGATTCTATAGGCTCCCATTTTCAGAATTTTCAAGCTATGTTTTTGAAACTTTTACAGAAGTTGCTCTATACATTTAGCTAACACAATATGCAAATGACATTTTGATATCGTTGACGCATGCGCAATGAAAAATTATTTACTAAACATACTCATTTTACATACAATTTTTATTTTTTTTAAATTCTGATGACAAGGTGTTGTGTACAATGATATTTGTCATATTTTCAGAAAAGAACATTATTTTATAATAAGAACTCTGCAAATTATAAGCAAAAAACTTGGAAAAATTTAGGACTGTTTTTATAAAAACCTTAATTTCTCTACGAGTGTACATGCTATCCTTGTAAAAATTAACACAGTACATTACAATAAGCCAATTAATCATAATGTGCAGTTTGAACGCTTTTGCTACATTAGTTTTGACAGGGTTATCCAAAAGATCTTTGTTCTTTTTCAATTTGTTGACGGTCCCCTGTTCGATTTCGGGGAAAACTCTTCGCGAAAATATGTGACGCGTACTATTTTGTTTACACACCTGGAGTTTCAGTACATTCCGATTCATATTTCTTTCATTACTTAAAAATAATTACTTAATTACCAATTATGCTTAACTTTTGGACACCAGTGTAGGTTCATAGTAGTAAGAAGCTCATTTGTTGTGGCATTCTTTTGTTAATTATAAAGGAGAGTACAGGCGATTACCTCCCCCTTAATGTAGCTAAATAGGATTTTATGCAGAGTTATCCGATTTGCTTTAAATTTCAGATGTAGGTTTTTTTCTGATAAGTTGAATTTCTGAACAGTTTTGGAGGTTTAAGGATTATTTATAAAGAAGGGAACGGGGCAAAACGTTTCTTAAATCACATAAATGTGTTTTTATGCAGAATTATTGGACTTGCTTCGAATTTTGGATACAGGTTTATTATATGATAAGGCGTATCCCTGATTAGTTTTGCGGCTTCAATGATAAGCATAAAGAAAGAAAATTGGGGGGGGTGTACTTCCTTCCTTATTTTTTTCGAAGGGCATTATTATATAAGTCTGTAATATACAATTGGTTTGTATAGCCTGTGAGCTCTATGCCACCAGTTTAACTGGGCATCATTCTTTTTATTATTTTATTTCAGCAGCTCTTTTAACTCTATATTTTTCCATACCAGAGGAATAATGTAAGGGGATGTATCGCACAAAGCAGCGTAAGGAGAGGAAAAGTGTCCACATATCTGACACTCGCCTGTAAGGCAAATCTGTGAACTTTTATCTCATTTCGAGCTATTGTTAGAACGTTGTAGAATGTTGTTATCTATATTATATCTTAGAAACTAAGTAAGAAGAATCTTTATCTTGTCATAAACCATACAGAGAAAGAAAAAAAAATTATTGGTTTTCCAGATTTACACACATGATGTCGCAATGAAGATATTTCGAACTAAGAAATTTTAAATTTGTCGTGCTAATTTTCATACAATAATTTTCACGACGAAATTACATCTGATAATGATGTCAATATTGCCATACATGACGAAACAAGTTGTGATGAAAATGACTAGAAAATCTCATTTTCCGAATCTAATTCAAATAACAGTACGCTGAATAAAAATAGTTGTGTAAAAGCTGTGAAGCAGGTCATGAAAAAATAAATTAAAAAAAAAGCGTTTTGAAGATAGTGTAAAAATAACAAAAGAATTTAAAAAGGAGAAAGTGAGACAAAATAAATTAAGCTTCAAAAAGACTTTTAAAAAGTGAAAAGGTTGACTGTATGGAAGATAGAGCAATAATGTTCAATATCTTCTCGTCCGTGACCTATGCAAAATCTGGTAGTTCAAGGTTTAGCGGTCATAATTCGTATCTACATTATGCACAGAAAAAAAAGACTGAAAGAAACAGAAAAAAGAAACAAATATCATGGCATTTTTAGTGGAATTGATTGTATAAAAAAATTAGATGTGAACAAAAAATTAATGAGATACAGATATTTAAATGTGTTACCTTTTAGTACCTTATTAATTATTAGAAACTTTATTTCAGAATTTAAATCGATAAATCATATGTGTATGTAATGTAAAAGAGATCACATAATCTCAAAGCATCTATTCAAAAATTAGAAATTAAAATTCTTTTTGGCAGTATTTATTTACCAAATTTTACATTACGTAATAGTTAAAAAGCTAAATTTTATGAATCATTAATTGAAAATCATTGCATTAATCATAAATCCTTATTGTATCTCATCTCCCAAACAAAACAAGAGCAAGAACCTTAAAGGGCATGCCTGAAATATGACTCACCTTGGTATTTCTAGGTATACAAGAAATGCGGTAATTCTATGTAACTTTAATAGACCTTAATATTAATAACCTAAATAGAAGTTCAGTCGAACTGGAAAATCACTGCACTGAAAGTTCAATCTTGTTTTGGTATTCTACAATAGACGAGATCAGACAAAATCTGACGATCCGATACTCACAATTATCGCCTGTAATTTTACAAACTAGCCAAATCAGAAGTCTTATTACAGTAAAGTACCGAAAATAAGCCGCCTTCTAGCAGACATGAAATTGTAATGAGTTGAAGGGGAGCTAATAATTGAAACTTTTGAGAAAAAAATAAGATAATTCGGATGGTAATTTCGTACGATTCTCATTGTAAGTGTATACAAATATACATGTATACATACACAAATATTTTGAACACATATTTCTGTATATTTTTATCACTTCTGCATAGATGAAAGGCTAAAAATATGATATTTGTATTTTAATTTTTTTTTCTTCCGAAGTTGGAAGGAAAGAGTTTGTGAGATAAAAGGTGAGATATGTTGTCATCGGATACATTTCTTGTTTAAAAGGATTTGAACGCGTTTTGGATATTTGTGTTTTATATACATTCCTGCGCTGACATGAAATCTGCAAGAGGGAATTTTATTGATTGTGTTTTTACAGAATTTTCGTAATTTTGATACATATTAAATATATCTGAATATTGTTATGTTTTACTTACACTGTTATAAATTACAGAGTTTTGTTTTTAATTTGTAGATTTTTTAAAAGTGTTTGTATGAGGAGAGTAGAATACCTAATGGTCATTTGTGATTTGCACTGAAACAAAAATAAAGTAGGAAATTGCTCGTCAAGCGTAGAAAATGAGGTGTGTTCGTACTATATCAAAGTTTTAATAATATTCAGATCTTGATGTAATAGCATACTGTACATCGGATACAGTATAGTGGCAAAAGTTTTTTATGTGTCCCTGTTATTACTGTTTGCTTTCTATTATGCAGGAAATAAATTGTAGTAAACTTCATCAACGTACATCAATTTCATAAAATATAAATAGTTTAATATTATTAAATCGCGCCACAGAAATATTTCTCTATATTATGTCCCTGTATATTTCTTATATTATTATGCAATGGAATGCGTTTGCGTGTCCCTGTACATGAATTAAAATATTCTTTGCACCACTGATTGTACAGAATGTATGTTTTAGCATGTACTTCATATATACATGTCATTTTAATTATGGTCGATGGAAAATGACATTATTATAATGTCCTTGAAACTTTCTGTCCCTGATCTTTCCCGTTCGCCGTAATGTATATGGGTGCTTTTGATTATCCCTGTAAATAAATTGTATATCCGTTGCTATCCGAAATTATCTATTATTAATTTCAATCAATTCGGTTGCGTATTCTTGCTCTGTTACCCCACTAAAAATAATCTTAAGATTATCTGCAGAAATGTCCACTTTCATCAGAATTTTTACAGAAATGTAAAGAAATTCCGGAGATTTAGCTTTACCTTAAAAATGTCTGCAGAATGTTTTAAGATATTCTGTAAAATATCTTCAGAATGGGACAATTCCCTACAGATTTTCAAAAGAATTTTTTTAGTGGGGTATACACGGACAGACACATCGACGACTATATATTCTATGTATTTATATTATTATGAACGCACGTAAAAAACTACATTAAAAAATCCTTTTACCATAAATGAGAAGAAGAATGGTAAAATAGATCAACTAAAAAATTACATAGATAAATTTACGTGAATTATTATGAAACAATAACAACAAGAAATGTACCAAGCCTACAGTTGGAGGCCAAATTATTAGTTACACGCCTAAACTTTACAATTCAAAAAACATGAAGATTTGTTTGAGTTTTGTTTATGAGTGGACTGTTAAACTACTTTCAGTATACATGGATTGCATAATTATGGGTCGATAAATGAAAATAAACTTTCGCTCTTAAATTAGAATTTTTTTTGGAAAAACTGAACACAAATATTTTAAGACAAATTCCTCAATATTTCGTCGAACCTCCTTACAATCCGTTAAAAGTAACGGATTGTACTTTTCTTCGCCTGCTATATATAAATTATTTTAAGCTTTCCTTTTAGTTACTAATTATGATGCCAGACCACAATCAGGGTTTCTATGAAATTTCTTTGGTTTGGTCACGGTTTCTTTTCACATATTTCTCAAAGAATAGATCCTTAGAGAAACATCAGAAATGATTGAAAACATTTAAATTATCAAATGTTCCCATAACATCCCTCACGCACGCTGTTCACAAATTATCTCTTACTGCCTGTCAAATGTGACCAGTCAGTGTTTTCACCACAAACACTTAAACCAAGGTTACCAATAAGAAAAATGGGGTTGTAACTAATAATTTGACCATCCACTGTAATTTCGTTTAACCCAGCGGTTCCCAAACGTTCTTGGTCAGCGACCCATCTTTCAATGAAAAAAATTTCGCGATCCACCTTTCAGTAAAAAAAAAAAATCTCGACCCACTTCAGATAAAGTTGTATATCAGTATAATAATTTTTGTGTGATCTTTATACTCTCGGCTATCATAGCCTACGAAAAGCACAAATTTTCGTAAGGAAGATACATTATCAAGAAAAACAAGAATCGGTAATTTCAATGTGTGTAAGTGAATAGTAATTAAAACAATGCACAAACTACAAAGATAGTTGAAAAAAGTTCAATTATTGTGAAAACATAATTTTATAATCAATGAGATTTCTCATACTGGTGTTTACCAATGTGGGAACATACATTAACGTGCTATTTGTCTCAGTACTCTTCTTTCAAAAACACGCAAAATAGAAAAAGCATGTTCTCATAAGCACGAAGAGTGGAATTTCATCAAGCACCTCAAATCTCATTTAAATATTTCTGGATATTCTGTTCGTATATTATTCAAGAAGGAAATTAAGAATTTTCCCTTGAAATATTGTTCCCTGTTCAAATTATCTTTTTAAACATATGACATAAAAGATTTATTTTGATGACAAAGCTCGATTGTTCCGCGACCCACCAAAACAACTGCCGCGACCCACCTGTGGGTCGCGGCCCATAGACTGGGAACCGCTGGTTTAACCATTTTGTTGTTTGTACTGAGATATATCGTAGGTAAAAGCACTGTTTCAATATACTTAGACTGGCAATAAATTGGTTGATAAAAAATAATAAATTAATGAAACAAATGTATATCAAATAATTAATTTATATAAACAAAAACTGTAAAATTTAAAGTCCGTATAAGCCTCTATTAAACCTGAGACCATAAAAATCAAGAAAAAACATTATTTGTATAACGTAGACAACATATGTCTACCTTATTAAACAGATTAGGGAAGAAATAAATTACACAAGATACGTTCATCTTGGCTTGCTTTTATTAAATAGAATGATTTATATTTCGTATTTAATCAGTTGTATTATGCTATTCAATTATATTGTCAGTTGTGTTCCAATTATAGAGCTTCAATGAAAAGCAAATTAAGTTATATTTTCTATCTAAAAAGTTATTATTTAAATTTGAAGAGGCATTTAAAGAACTTAAATATAGTTTAGTTGATTATTTAAACTTATTCGTTGTGATACATGTATCTAATCATAGGCACTAAAATTTCATTTGTCTTGAGTTTTCATTATTTCAACCATAATTAATCTAAGATTTTAGGGAGGGATTTGAAATATTTATTCAAATGCGTAGTTCAATTCAAATTCAATGTTATAACTCTATCTGATTATTATCATAGTACACGAAATGTTTAATTTGAAATGGGTAAGTGAATATTTTGTAAGTGAACAAACACAACAGAATTTTGTTTTCTTTTATAAGTTTTGTCATTATAATTTTTTTTAATAATTTATTTAAAACATACTTAATTAATGTATTTCTTCTAAATAAGGCGCGAAATGGGACTATAACGGGACTGGAAAGTATTCTTTTAAAATTGATTAACCAAATCGGAAACTGCTCAAAATAACCACAGGGACAGTCGGCCAGATAGAGATATTGCTATGGGCGAGTGAATAAAGTCAATAAGGAAAGTCGTGAGATGATTTTCAGAATTTGTATAGTGCAGTCGACTCTCGTTAATTCGAAATCGGATAATTCGAATCTTCGCTTAATTCGAACTAAACATGAAGTCCCGAAATTTTCAATGGCAGAAAAACGTTAAAAACTTTCATTAATTCGAACTCATTTTCTCTTGACTCCGTTTAATTCGAACTAACGAGAATTCTTATTTTTCATTTTTAATTTCTTTCTCATGTATTTTAGATCATTTGAATAACTTTCTCTCTTTGATTTTTGTGAGAATTGTGCCGAACGAGTATACATATAATTTCATGCATTTGATATCCACTTTCTTAGTGCCCCATTTGTCCATCAGTGACCCTTTAAATTTTTCTTCCATCGTGCTTTTTTCTAATCTTTTAATTAGTTTATGTATTTATACATTCTAATTTAATATTAAGTCATATTGTAATGATAACAGACGAAATAAGTTTAAAAAACACTATGCCATTAATGCCTTTGTAATAGTACCATATTAAGCATGTTTTCCATAATTCGAACTTCAGATAATTCGAAAATTTCTTGTGGTCCCGACGAGTTCGAATTAACGAGAATGGACTGTATCTAGTTAACAAATGTACAGTTTCTAGATTACAAATTTTAACATATGCTTTTTTCAATAGGAGCTGTGTATTTGCAGATAATTACGTCACAAGTGTTTTTTTTTTTTTTTTTTTTCGTTTTTTTATCATTTTAATGTTTACATTGCTTTTAATTTAAATGTTTTTAATGAAATTTATTCAAAAATCAGAAAATTAGGTTGCTTCAATTGTTCTGAAGAGAATATAATGGATGTTGTTATAATGATTGGGGACATTTGGCTAAAGTCGAAATGAGCTGATTATGGAAGATAGTGTATTTTTCAGGTAGGATTTCAGCAAAACTAATTATATCATTCCTTGTTCATTTTTCTTTTTTAATAAAAGCTGTTTATTTGTAGATAAGCCCACATCAGATTTTTTTTTCAATGTTTTTATCTTTATTTTCGTTTTTACTTAATGTTAAATATTTTTAGTAATATACTTTGTTAAATTCAGTAATAAAAATTCTTAAGCATTTCAACATTGAAACACCTGATAAAGCTTATGTATCCAGACATCTTCGATGATGAGCAAATGAATATTAAACACGTAAAAAATGAAAGATGGAATATCTAAGCAATTTTGGAACATTTCAGTGAAGTTGCAAGAGCAAATGATTTTTTGGGTTCTGCTTTGTTACTTGTTATTTTACTAGTAAGAAAATTAAAAAATATATATTTTTTGAATAATCAAATTTTTATGTGTAAATTATTTTTTGATTTATTTTTTTAATCATTTTTATTCGAAAGTATGTTTTCAGAAAAGAAAAGTAAAAAATGTTCATTTCTCATTTAGAATATGATAGGAAATAGAAAAAAAGATGTAAATAATGATAACAGATTTCACATTTCAATATCCATTGTCTAAAATAATACTTAAAATTAAGTTTGGCATCTATACTAATAAAAGAACAAAACGCTCTGTCTGTGTGTGTGTCTGCGATGGCTCGCAAAATCCACAGCATGTACGAAGCTCAAAATTTTTTTGAGAGTAGCCCTAAATCTCTCCTGATGCACCTGAGCTTCAGAATTTCGAAATTCTAATTATTAACTGAGTAATTAATTAAAATCGAGAGGTCACTCTCATAAAAAATCATCTTTTTCCAATTTTTTTCTCTTTCGTTTATTTACGGTTGGTTGGTTGTGTAAAAATTTTCGCAGAAGTGATAAGAAAGCTGAGACAGAATTAAAGAAACCAATAGAGGAATGAGATAAGTGGAGGTGAAGTAAGCCTTTAAAAACTTTTGCAATTTTATGGCAATATGAAACCATTTATCGCTCAAACTTTAATGTGCCAAACAAAAGGACGTGGAAGGGATTTATTATTCTAAGACGAATTGAAAAAAATGAATTACAATTGAATCATATTAAATGAGAGAGCAAATGAGAGAGGAAATGAAAGAGCAAATTTTTAAAATGGTCTTTGTTCTATTATTATTTATTAAAATAAATATTCGCTTTTAAAATGAAGGAAATTGGAAAATTAGCAATAATTTAATATCGAATTAATTCTTTTAAAATCATGCATGAAAACTTAAGTAATAAATATTAATCTAAAATATAGACGGCGTTCAGAGACGTAAACCTGAGTAACGTAGGGTTTCCCGAGTAAAACCCGAACCGTTCAGAGACCGCCGTCACGTGACATTTTCTACCGTTCAGAGTCGTGAATTACCGAGATTTCGGGTAACTCACATTACCTGCAGAATTTTGTTGGGTAAAGTGATCACGTGGTTGGGAAATCTGATTTGTTTATCATTTGATAGCGTAACTGCGACTGTATATTGGAATATCTCTGTTTTGATTAGTTTTTTTGCACAGTATTTTCGTTTTTTCATATTAAGAAAATGATAATATAGACATTTTTTATCTAAGTTTTACATTTCTTACAAGTTAGAACAATAATTTCGTTTATTCATGCTAAAAAAATATTAATAAAGATATTTCTAGTCTGAATTTTATTTTAGATAAGTTAGAAGATAAATGTTAATTTTTCATATGACAAATTAGTTAAGATTAAAAAAAAAAAAAAAATTACTTTGGCATTGGCAAAATATGTTTAACATAAGTAATAACTAAAGGTAGAGAATAGGAATAATTCTTTATATCAGTAATTACAATTGTGTGTTCCATTTATTTGAAGTTTTGTTTGTCCATATTTTTGTAATATCTAAACATTTAGCACAGCTCATAATGATTTTAACACATAAACTTATTAATAAAGTATACATTTTAAAAACATTTTGATTACAAAAACGCACAAAGAAAATATGCATACTATAGGAAAAAAGAAGTTACTGAAGTAATTTCCAGTGGAGATATTTAAAAAATATGAATCCATTATGAATCTGTAAGTTTGACTCTAGCAAAGGAATTTGATATCTTATTGACCAGCACTCTTAAATATTTATGGTTTGATTCTTTAGCCAGAATAACAGTTTGGTTCTTCAGAATGAAAAATATAATTTTTATCTAATGTTTTTATGAGCAAATACTGTAATATAAAGTTATTTTCCAATATTTTTTTTAGAATATCAGATAATATTATTCACTCATTTTAAGTCATAAAGGAGTCCATCAAATAAAAAATGCTTTAAAACTATCCGCTTCTTATGAAACAACAATTCAAAGCATAGGGTTTTTTTTTAGTGTATAAAATTATTTTTTAAAAAGATCTGGTTTAACAACATGAAAGTATGTGTGTTAAATACTATATAAAATTTTTAATATTTTAAAACTCTGAGATTTAAAGAACCTGTGTGCTGAATATTTGGTATTTGGCCAAAATCTCTGTTAAAGTATTGTAATTCACATTATTACTTTATTTATTAAAAAAATTAAATTCTTGTATCAAATTTATTTTTAATTATTGTAACAGTTAAATTACTAATGCATTTCGGTACTTTTCCGTCCCATAGGGACTTGACATTATATTAAAAAGCGGGGTACTTACGTATTAACGCCACCACAGCAGAAGTTGTGCTAATGCGCCGATAAAGAGAAATTTTACTGTTCGCATGCAAATCCAGTTACCTTTTGGATCCCTTGTTGTCTTATTGTTTCCTGATTTTTGACGCCATTTGTTAGTGCTATGAAAATGCACATTTGCGATTTGTCAAAAAAGAGATAGTTTTGAATCTATGTCAAACTGTATATCAACTCATTTTCCACCGAAATCCGATTGACTATTTTATTTTTAAATAAAGTGTTTTCAATTTTGAAAGTGTTTTAATTTTTAATAAAGTTTTATTTTATCCCAATTTTCTCGCAAAAATTTTAGGTGTAGATTGGCAGTACTTAAAAACTTTCATATCTGTCGCTGCAGTGGCATTAATACTTAAGTACTAAAAGCGGGTTTAGAAAGTGATATCTAGTCGTCAAATAAAGTAAACAGCTATGAAAAAAAAAATCTGATGAACTTTTGTTTATATACATTTTTATACATAGATATATATTATCTTTTATTTATAAAATACTTCTGTTTGTATATAATGAGATAAATAGCTTCTTTATATTAGATTAATTGTATAAATGTTCAACAAATTCTTGTGTGTAGAAAAATGGTGAATATATTGACAGAAAATCATAGGCATGACTAAAACTATTTTGTAGGCGTGTACATTGGTCCTCCAATCTCATAAATTCTTTAGGTGCTTTCGAAGTTATTTTATGGGTTTGTTTTAGAAAAAATTGACGATATGTCAATTGCCTTTCTTTTAGGAGCATTCTGTGATCATCAACAAATGAAAGACGTACTCATCAATGTTCACTGGTGATCTTTGATTTTTAAACTTCTGATAAAAAGTCACAAAACATCAAATGGATTGCATAAAAACTTCTGACGACAAGTGTTGGATTTTTAAGATTAAAACAAATTACAGTAGAACCCCGCAAATTTGGACCCCGTTAATCCGGATCAGTTTGGTCTTTTTTTTTTTTTTCAATTTTAAGAAGCAATTAGCAAATTTCCATAACATTAACTTGTTTCGTCGTCATATTCTGAATAAAAAAACTTTTTTTCTGAAATCTTTTTGGAAGAATTAAGCAAAGTAAACATTTTTACTGTCTGTAAATATTCAATAAGTTTAACATCAAGGTGATTTTCTGTAAGTATGTTTTATTTTAATTCATTTTTTTCTAATTCTCCGGATAATCTAGATTTTCGATAATCTGGATTGGGTCTGGTCCCAGTTAATCCGAATTATCAGGGTTTTACTGTACTTTTCTTGACTACAGAAATTTTCATATTTTATAACTTTCGTCAGATGCCTAGAGGTCAGACTTTAACTACTGGACGTAGTTGACATGTCCATCTCTGCCTGTTTCTTTATTGGTGACCACAGAACACTTAAAAAAGAAAAATATTTATAGAGTTTCGTTAGATAAAATAAATAAACCAAACTTTATATGCCTTAAATTGATGAAAAGTAATAAGTCATTCAGTTGGACTTTCTTTTCCATGTATTTTGTGGTCATCGACAAGACAAATAGGTGGAAATGAACTTGTCGATGTAGTCATCTCGTAAATTTTTATTTCACATCCTACAAAAATCCTAAAATATGGAAGAGAGTGTCATACCACATCAAACGTTATGATCTATCACTGGAATATTTCTATTTATGCAATAAAATGTCAAATGTTTACATTTATAAAATACTTTTGTAGCATAAACTTTAATAATAGAACTTTTAAATTCCAATGTTGACATATCATTGATTAAAGATGACGTAAGTGTACAGAATTCTCAAAAATACACAAATTATAAATGATCTTCAAATATTTTTTAATCAATTCTTAAATTTTAATAATCATAAAATTATGAAAGCTGTAGTGTGTTAATTTAAAATCTGATTATCTTTATTATAATTCAGCGTGAAAGAGATTTGATTTAAAAGAACTTCAATAGAAATATTTTTACCTAAATTTTTCACACATACAATAAGCTAGTTTTCTTTTCTTTTTCTATGTTTAAAAAAAAAAAAAAAATAAGTATTTTTCAAAATTATTTATATTACCTTTAAAAGTTATTGATAGGCATGCATATATTAGTAATTTTAGTTGAATACCGAATATTCAACATTCATGTAAACCTAACAAGAAAAAATTAGCTGACCATATACACCAATATTACAGGTTTTAAAAAGTAAAATGTGTCAATGATGCAATCATTTTTATAAAGCATAGTTCAATTAAAAAAAAAGCATAATATCGTTGTCAGAAAAGCTTAAATATTAAATATTCCTGAAGAATTCCAAAAGTAATAAGAGGTACCTATAACTGCTGAATTAAAATGAAATTATTCAGATGAATACTATAATTAAATAATGAGTACTATCATTTTTCTTGATCACAAAAAGGGAACAACATTATGAATACATCCAATTTTGCTTAAAAAAATAATATATAAATATAATTTTATATAAATATAAGCCACCCATCCAGAAAGACATTTTTCCTCATTTTATCAATGACACCGATTTAAATCTCTAAGTAAAGTGTTTATTCTCCATTATTTATGATAGTTTTAATTTCTAAGAGCCAAGTGTTAAGAAATTTAAAATCATTTAGAATAAATTTCACTGTTATTTCTTTTAAGTCATCATCAAAGAAAAGCTAATTAAATAAATTTCAAAATATAGAAATAAGAAATAGCAGGGGCGGGAAATTTTCGAAAATTTTCACCAGCCAGGGATTTATTTTACCAGCCAGCAAAATAGAATATACAGTTGAAAATAGTTAAGACAAAATTTAAACAACTGAAGAAACAGTTAATTATTATATTATTACTACAATGCATTTTCATATTTTTTTTCGATAAAAATAAGAAATATATAAAAGAGAAAAAATATTAGTATTATAGCGTAGAATTTAGTACAATATTTATATTACAAAAGTTTCAAAATATAGGGAACTAATAAAAATAAATAAATAAATACAGATTCTGGCATCTTTACAGTTTGAAGTTTGAAAAAATAACTTAAAACTTCACTCGCCCTGAAGGAAAATTTACTCGCCACTGGTGAGTGCAATGATTTAATTCCCCAGCCCTGAGAAATAGCCTAAAAAAATTTCATCAAATAAAGTAAGCTTGTGTTTATTGATTCGCTGAACAGAATTAATTTATTAAATTTAAACACAAATTTCTAGTTACTACAATACTGCATTAATAGAAAAATATACATATGAAACTTCAATTATACATGCTTATAAAAATACATTTGAGCATACGTATACAAAGAAAAAAATAATAAACTCACTTTTATTACTCCCGTAATAGCACTATGGTTAGGTTTAAATTGCAGAGCTTTTTTGGCAGCAAAATAAATAAATGAATAATCCACTACATACGCTTCCAGGCACAATGTAACTGATGATCAAAGGTTTTCTGTTATTTTAACCTTTACATGGGGGCTCAGACAGCATCTGTCCGAGAATACCCACAAACCTGGACAGATGTTGTCCAAGCCCCCACGTTAAGGTTAACACAGTTTTTGAAACAAATACTGTCAAAATTTAATACAAACTAAACACAGGTTCAAATACCAGCAAACGCAGAGCACAAGAAGATTCTATAGCATTGCATGAAGCAATTGTCTATCTGGATCACGTTACTTTTTTGCTTCCAAGTCATTCTAACGTCGATAACATTATATAGCTGCCGTCACATTTATAAATGTAAATAAAAAAAACATCTACAACTTTACCCGAAAGCATTCAGAGCCGTTTTAACCCAACCTTGCATTAAGAAACCCATATGACGTCATTCCTCAATTTTTCGAGTAACTCTATTTTCGGTCTGTGAACATACTTTGTGAACAAACATTTCAGGCCGAGTTCATTTTCCACTTTCTTTAAAATTCAGTGGATAACCCAACACTGGAATATTTTAGACCAGGAGGTGGCAGCATAGACAATCATTTCATCGAGTTCACTGCTAAAATTCTAGAATTAGTTAAAACTCGATTTGCATATTAAAACACAATCGGTTCTCATAGGTCAAAAGAGATATTCTATAAAAACCGGGGGAGTGATGATACAGCAAAAGGGTAAAACTTTTTACAGTGTACATCATATTAAATACGTGCCCCCTGATTGTGTTAAAAATTGGCTTAAAAAAAACTAATATTTACCTCTAAAAATACCCAAAATGACTGCAATAGGAAACGCAGCAGGGAATATGTGTCCAACGATTGCGTGATTTTCAAGTTAAAGTGTTGATATTTATCCTTAAAATTACTGTTAAGCGACTTAACTAAATACTTTTTCACATATATATCCCAAGTGAAATATTTTGAATTTCAAACTAATTATATCACTCTTAAATCCGACTATACCGTGAATGAAATCGATTCTCGATGATTAGCTAAAAGGTTAGTATATAGTATTATAATTTCAGAGCCATTTTACAAAAATAGGTGCATATTTTTATCAAACATGCGTAATGTTCATTCTGTGAACAAAATCCTAACCGTAACCTAATTGTATTGTATCATAACTTGTCTGTAATCTAGCTGTATCTTAACAGTAACCTAACTGTAACTTAAATATACCATAAATGTAACCTGGCCGTCACCTTATCATAACCTACCCATAATCTAACCACAACCTAACCGCAACTTAACCTTAACCTAACTGTAGCTTAACCATGAACTAACTGTAACCTAACCGGAAAATAAATATAAATTAAAGCTCACCGGAACATAATTGTAACCTAACTGTTACCTAATCGTAACCAAGTTCTAATTTAACATTTACTATAAACGAAGTATCTTAACCATCTCGCGCTAAGTACTTAGTTTCACTTTCCACCGCTACGGAGCGCATTATGTTCTGTAGAACATCCGAATTTTAGGTTCGGATTGGATTCATGTTCATGGAAATTATTTTGTCTTCTTCGGATACGGTTATGGTTGTTTGGAATATTTTTGTTCAGTTTAGATTCGGTTCAATTCAGATTTCGTGGGTTTTTTTTTTCCTTCAAATGAGATTTTTAAGCTCGGTTCGGGTTGCACTTCCATGGAAATTATTTTACCTAGTTCCAATGAGGTTATACTTCACTGAAATATTTTTGTTAGGTTCAGGTTCAGATTAGGTTTGGTTCAAATTTCGGGATTAATTTTTTTTACAAATTTTTCTGGTTCGGATTGGTTTTATGCCCATGGAAATTATATTGTCTTGTTCGTATCTGGTTATAGTTATTTGGAATATTTTCGTCGGATTCAGATTTGGTTCGATTCAGATTTCAGGTATTTTTTCAAGTTGACTTTTAAGGTTCTGGTCGGATTCATATCCAGAGAAATTATTTTGTCTTGCTCGGGTCCGGTTTTGGGTCTTTAGAATATTTTTTTGGGTTCAGATGTCATTCAATTCAGACTTCGGTTTTTTAAATGGAATTTTTAGGTTCAGGTTGGGTTGCGCATCAACGGAAATTATTCTGCATTGTTTGAATAAGGATATGCGTCTCTGGAATATTTTTGTCAGATTCAAATTTAGTTCAGTTTTTAGGTTCGGATTGGGTTCATGTTCATGGAAATTTTTTGTCTTGTTCAGATCCGGGTACGGTTCTGTGGAATATTTTTGTCAGGTTCATATTTGGTTCGATTCTAATTTCAGGTATTTTTTTCAAACGGAATTTTAGGTTCGAATCGGATTCATGTCCACGGAAATTATTTTCTTTTTTTAGAATCCGGTTATGGTTCTTTCGAATATTTTTATCGGATTCAGATGTAGTTTGCATAAAATTTCAGGGTTTTTTTTTTTCAAATGGAATTTTTTAGGTTCGAATCAGGTTTATGTTCACGGAAATTATTTTGTCTTACTCTTATCGGGTTATAGTTCTTTGGAATATTTTTATCGATTTCAGGTTTCGTTCTGGTCATTTTTCGGGTTTTTTCAAAGAAAATGTTTAGGTTCGGGTCGGGTTGCATATACACGCACATTATTTTTCCTTGATCGGATTGGGGTGTGCTTCATTTGAATATTTTTGTGAGATTCCGATTTGATTCGGATCAGATATCAAATCCATAGATTTTTCAAATGGAATTTTTAGGTTCGAGTCATGTTTATGCTCATGGAATTTTTGTCTTCCTTGGATCGGAGTATAGTCTGTTTTTTTTCTGGTTGGGATCGGGTTACGTGTTAATACGCCTAAACATTATGTTTTGCTACTATTCTTTTAGTGACTATTTTTGATACATAATTTATTTTGCTATTTGATAATTTATTACTGTATATGAATCGTCTGCCGATTCGAACAATTGTACGTCAAACAGCCATTTCATTTTTGTTTTAAAAACAAATTAAAGTCTTAATAAAATTTTAACTTAAATAAAATGCATTCAAATTTAATCAATGATTTAAAAAAATTGCTAAAAAAGCTTCGCTATCTATCGCTTTAATCTATCGCTTCACCGGTAAAAAATTATTAATTATTTTATCATATGTGTTTTAAATATCAATATAGAAAATTATTTTAACGTTTTGCTTGAAAATATAACATTCTTTTGTTAATACATTAAAATCGTCTGCAGTCAGAAATCTATGAGCGCGTTCAGAGACCGAAACAAGAGTAACTCGGAAAATTGGGGAATGACGTCATACTGGTTTCTCGGGGAAAGGTTGGGTTAAAACGGCTCTGAACGATTTCGGGAAAAGTTACGGGTTTTTTTTATTTACATTAACAAACATGGCGGCAACTGGGCTTTGGATAGTGCAAGTAGATTATTCGTGACATGCGAAGATTATGATAATTACTGAATAATCACAATTGTTAGAAGGGGGAATGTTTAAAAAATGAATCTTTATGTGGAATATGTGTCACAAATGTCTGTTGCAGCTGTTAGGTTAAAGTGTGAAGTGAAGATTTTTTATTTTCAAATAATATTGTTTACTTTACTTCTATACTCTTAAACAAAAATATAAAAATACCTTTCAGACAGCAGAAAAAATAAAAATATTTACAGAAAATTGAAGAAGTTTTTAAAGCTGCTATCTAAAAATGTACATTTAAAATATCTTTTGCTAATTCTAACTGAACTTGGTATCAATATACTAACCTATAATAGAGTGTAATGAAATTACGTTATGTTATCCCTGTTATTGAAGAGCCTGTTGAGATAGGTGTGTAAGAAGCCTGCTGGGAAGTCCAGGAACACAGGAATAGAAGATCTGTTAAAATTTTTATGACAGCTGGGTACATTATCAGGCAGATGTTTTTTTAATTTTTTGTCTGTAAATGTAACCCTGCTAGTCCTGGATGTCTTCACTCAAGCTCTTTACTGATGCTGCAAGTCTCACTTTATAACAGTGGATGTATTTAATTCACAGCATATTAATATGTTGATATCAAGTTTATTTGGGATTTCAAAAGTTATTTTACTCATACTTTTTTGGATAACAACAATAATAAAATGTTCTTTGTTTTCTGTAAATACCTTTACATTATCTTTGCCTGAAAATGTTATAAATAAGAAATGCAGGAAATATTTGACTGTAGGGATTTTGGGGATAATAAGAAATTTTGCATGCATATTTTCTGCATAGGTATAATTAGAAAAAGGTGGGGGGTGTTTGCTCACTCCAGAATTTTACATTGAAGTGATACTGTGATGATTGGGGTTATTTATTTATAGTAAACATTGTAATATGATTTAGAGCTTATTTTTATTCTATGCATCTCAATTTTTTACTTTAAATACTAGGGATACAAAGAGCGCTGTCTATTTGGCTTATTTCATCTAGTCGTACTACCAAATATTCAGCCAAACCGAAGATATTGTAACAATATCTTCCAAAATTAGATCACTTCCAATGACTTCTTTATAATTCATACAAAGCAAAGTTAATATGATCAAAATCTCATTAAAATATTTTCATTATTACAGTTGTGAACAAATATTCGGGTTTAGTTTGCCCTTGCCACCCTATATATTTTATAGACTGTATTGTATTTATGATAAAAAAGTGAATAGCAAGAAGAAAGAAAAAAGAAAATAAAACTTTAGCTTACTGTTTTTGCTGGAAAATTATTTTAGGTAAAAATCGTTTCTTTTCAAGTTCTCTTTAATCAAATCTCTTTCATACTGAATTCTGATAGACATAATCAGATTTTAAATTAACACACTTGAACTTGTCATACTTTTATAATAGTTAAAACATATTTTAATCAACTCTGAAATGTTTAACATAATTTTTTGTCTTTTTTTGAAAATTTTTGACACTATTTTTAACAATATGTCAACTTTACTTCAGTGATATGTCAACATCATAATTTAAAAGCTATACGTATGTTATACCTAAAAGTATTTAAAATTATATTGACTAGGAGGTTACAACAGGATCAAGTTCATGACTGAAATTCTAGAATTAGTTAAAACTCGATTATCATATTAAAACACAATAGTCTGTGAAATCATATCTTGGTGGAAAACACTTGAAAATTTTATTTTAGCAGTTGACTCATAGTTTTATTATTTTGCTTTCCTGCTCCATTAGTAAACTTACAAGTCAATCACTAAAATGAGGTTTTCAGGTGTTTTCCATCAAGATATGACTCGGCAGACACATGCTCCATAATAGGCTGAAGTAATCATTTTCTATAAAAGCGGTGGAGCGACGATGCAGCAAAAGGGTCGAGTTTTTAACAGTGTATTTACACATATTTCGAGTTAAAGATAAAATCATAAAAATTTCAAGTTCGTTTAAGATTATTATTACGGACCCGGGCAACGCCGGGCGGGTCAGCTAGTGATAAATAAAAATCAAAATGCTCGTGTTACACGGAGTCACACTTCTTCATTGCACGGTCAAGTAACGCCAAACGAAATTTGTGCTTTAAAATTTTTAAAACTAATTTTAAATTTATAATGGTGTTAACTTTTGAATAAATTGCTTCGAAAGAATGCATGTGCTGTTATTTCTTTACTTTAGCATTTTGTTGTGCGCGTAAGATATTTGATATGCACAAAATATCTATCTAAATCATAAAGGATAAATGTATCGGTGCGTTATTTTGTGAATCCTTTTGTGTATCCACTGACGTCATTTGAATTTTGAAAATTTTGAAATTTCAATTTCACACATTTTAAACTTTTCAATCATCATATAGGAAAAGAAATGTGCTTTTAAATACAATTTGATTGAAAACTGTATCTCATATATCTAAATTATTGCGAGTTTATAATTTTCAAGCCCTTTTCAATCTCTGTCGCGTATCTTCATTAAAAAAATAATGAAAAAATTACGGAAAATTCTATAAATATTATTACGGATAATTTTTCATGTTGAAAATAAAGCTAATTTTTATGATCGATGTCTGCTGAAATTAATAATATGTAATTAAAGAATAATATTTTATGGACCAAATTCAACATGAAATCAAACAATTTAAACTTTCACAATGCCAAATAGGAAAAAAGAACTTTGAAATATAATTTATTTTAAAACTGTAGCTCAGTATACTGACTTGCTGTGCTTAAAAAATTCTTCAAGTGGGGTTTAATTTATCTCAATCGCGTTAACTTCTATTACCGAAGATGATTCATTTGTCCTTCAGACAATGTAAAAAGTTCAGAATTTGTTACCGGCTATTATGCCATAGCAAAATTAAATCTTTACTATAAGTAACTAAATAAAATAATGTAAATAGTTCCAAATTTAACAGCCATGCAGCTGAACTACGCAATGCAGTGAAATGATCACTAACAAGAATGCTGCCGTAATTTGCAAAATCCTTGGCTAATAACTCCTGATTTGCGTATAATAAGAAAATATCGTATTTTATAAATTTCAAACTTTTATATAATTGCATAGTTGATATATTTCATATAAAATTGCTTTTTAGAATTATTTGGCAATCTAAAAAGCATATTACATATAAAAAAATTATTAGACTTATTCAATTTTCAAGGAAAAAAAAAAAAGTTTTCCCCTTTATTCTGTGAAGCTGGAGCCCCTCGTTCGAGGTACGAGTATCTTTAAAAGTCATGTTTGAAAATTATATATATATGTATAAAAAATTAGTTAATTGCAATAGAATTTTTAAAGAATATCTATAGTTTTGTAACAAGTTGCATTTAAATGTTCATTTTCTTTTTGTATTCGAAGAGAAAAAAAAGCGGTATTTAGAAACCACAATTTTTTTATACTTTATGATTTAAAACACTTATAAAACTAAGCAACTTCAATTAGGAACGAAAATACGGGATGAAAAATATTTTATTCAGCGAATATTTTTTTAAGGACATGATAAAATACAGCATTTATAACTCATCGTAAATTGCCGTAATGCCAGTAGAAATATTAAACGAATTATACAAGTTATTTTAATGGTATTTTAAATTACCGTCAGGTCATTAAGAGTTAAAACTATTTCAGTACTATGTTGCTAATAACGTCATTTATTCCTTAAAAACATTATGAGAGGGTGTCTTTTTTTTTTAGTTTTTTTAGCCAGACTTCTGTAAAACTGTTCTAACTTTAATGTCTTTTGCGTATAACAATGAATATACATAATAAAAATTTTGCTATCATTTAAAAGAGCCATTTTATTTCTCTCTACATGTTTCACTCTGTAAAAAAAAATTTAATGAATGTTTAAAAACATTCGCATATTTTTCACACAAATTAGTTTTGACATTAAAAAATTTGCAAAAAAGTAAGAAAAATAAGATATAATTATATTTATTGTTGTATATAATGAAAAATATTAATAAAGAATTACTGCCCAGTTAAACTGATGGCATTGAGCTCACAGGCTACCAATACTAATTGTACATTAAAGCCTTATATTTTCAAGGGTTAATTCCGTTCGAAAAAGAAATTAAGAAGGGGAAACAGCTCTCCCCTTTCCTCTTTTTTTATACTTAATCATTGAACCTCCTATACTATCAAAGACACGCTTTATCATATAAAAAATCTAATCCGAAATTCAGAGCAAATGAGATAATTCTCAATAAAACCCATTTAGCATTTATGTAATTTAAAAGGAGTTATTCCCCTCTTTTATACATAACCATTAAACTTCCAAAACTATTCAGAGATTTGAACGAAATCTGAAAATTCTGCTTGAAAAACCCATTTATATAAATTAAGGGGGGGGGGGCATTAGAAACCCTGTTCCCCCTATTTATACTTATTCAATGAACACCTAAAAACAGTAACGGAATCGCCTCATCAGAATGATCCTAATCTAAATTTTGAACGAAAACTTAATTCTGCATGAAAATCCCATTTATATGAACTAGGGGGAGGGGCATGAGCCCCCCGTTCCCCCTCTTATACATATCGAATGAACTCCAAAAACTAATCAGGGAAGCGCCTTGTCAGGATATACCTACAAACAAAATTTCAAGTTGATCGGATATTTTTATCACGAGTTATCGCGTTACGCACGAACGCACGCGCGAACGTACATACAGAACAGACGGGCACATAAGCTCTCAGGCTATGATAGCCTGTGAGCTAAAAACTTATTCAAAGTAAATTTGCCATCCCACATTTCAAAATAAACTGTTTGGAAAGAAAATTCTTCAGATTTTTTTTTTTAAATTTTTAATATGCTATGCAATTTTATGAAGAAAAGAAACTTTTGTCCATAAAAAAGTAGAAAATTAAGATTTTTTTTTTCTCAAAATCTCTATTACTGTTTGTCGGACAAGAAAAAGCAAATAAAGAAAAAGTCAAATAAAAATCTTTCTTTCTTTAAAAAATTAAAACAACGGCAATGAAAAACAAGAAAACGAAATAGTTTATCACGTTCAATGTTTATCATTTTAATTTTCTCTCAGATAATGTGTGTTTAAAATGTCATATGAATTCCTGTTTGACATTTAAATATTTTAAAACCATTTCGATGAAGGAGCTTTTTATGATTTGCTTAAAGTATATTCTGCAAAATATCAATTAAAGAAGACGCTCAATTGCACTTTAAATTTTTTATTTGAAGTAAATATTATATAAAACCTCCGAAGAATAATAAGTGTTTTAAGATAGATTTATATATTTTAGAAAACACTTAATCGATTTGACCTTTTTTTAGAAAATTCTGTCTATTTGTATGTGAGACACATTTTATGGCTGCTCTATTTATATTACTAATGAACGGCGTTTCACATAAATTTTCTTAAACCATATGTGTTTTTAAAACCGACTTCAAAGAAGAGGGTTATGAATTCGACCTGTTTGCATTTCTTGTTAACTCATAACTTCTATAAATATGAACCGAATTTGATAATTTTTTTTTGTCTGAAATCGTAAGATATCTATGTTGCCCCATTTTATTTTTATTAAATTATAATAATTAGAACGTTTTAAAAATAAAAGCATTGCAATCGTCCAATTAAAAGCGTTCATTTTTCAGGCAATCACTCTTTCATAGATATGAGGTTTTTTTCTTCAAAGTGAGAAATCTGGACTATAAAAAGGTCGGACCTAGATAGATTTTGCGAAGTTTGCGAAATCAGATTGATCAAACAATAAATTTACACTGTTAGAAATCTACAGACATAGCCCTATAATCAATCCCCCGTTTGTATAGGACAGAGGTTCCCAAAGTGTGCTCCGCGGAGCCCTTGGGGCTCCGCCTGAACTTTCCGGGGGCTCCGCGGCGTTCCAGAAAAATAAACAAAACATGAAAGAAATTGGCATATTTGTATTTCAAAAGTATGTAGGAATTTTTGTGTGAGTGTGTGTCAGAAATAAATATATCTACAACTGCGTTGAAAAATAAAATAATACACTTCAAAACGATTTAAGCATTTGCATTATACTTGTATGTATTTTCTGTATAATATTTCTGGTTTCAAGTGCTTTATTTTATGTTTCAGAATTTAATAAAATGTTTTTGCATTCTCTGCATTCAATTGCATAATGATAATGTTTCTGCATTTAATGCCTTTTTCTATGTTTCTGCATTAATGAGTTTTAAAAATTCGATTTAAAATAAGCTACGAGAAATAGCATTCTGAATAGAATGCACAACGTTATTCGAAACAGAAAAGTTCCGCCTGTGCTATTAATTATGCTTGCTGAACAAAAGGGAGAACAATTTTGTTCTTTGGAGCTCCGCCTATTCATATATTTATACTTAATTCTTTTTTGACTACCTCTTCTTTTGATAACACTTCAATTTACGACAGTTCTGAATGATGCCATAAAAATAAAAAAAAAAATTATAAAATTAAGACCACTTAAAAATAGGCTTTTAAACTAACTTGCGAAAATATGGCAAACCTGCATCAGTCCCTGCTGCTGCATACTGAAATAAGATGGTTATCCCGAGGAAAAGTGTTGACACGTTTGCTGGAGCTCCGTGCAGAGGTTGAAAACTTCTTGAAAGATAGCAATTCTCAATTAATAACAATTTTAAATGATGAAGATTGGTAATGTAAATTGGCATATTTGAGAACATTCTTAGTAAAATGAACGAAATGAATTTATACTTGCAAGGAGAAAGTGCTACTTTTTTTAATGCAAACTCCAAAGTGTCTGCATTTAAGAGGAAACTTACCTTCTGGTCTGAATGAGTAGAAAAGGCTGATATAACTTACTTTCCTCTTACTAAAGTGACCATAACAGCAAGTTTGAAAAAAAATTAGAAAAATATTCAAGATCATCACGAAGTTCTGATAGATCCGTTTGAGCATTACTTTCTAGCTGGACGATTTTAAATGTCTACAAAATAAATTTAGTGTACAAACAAAACCACACAGCTTAAGCTCTGAGGAATACGAAACTCTCACTGATTTAAAATCGCAAAGTAATCTCGCAATTTCTTTTCAAAGAAAGCGTATCACTGAATTTTGGCGTCATTTGATTGATGAATACAAAATCTTGTCAGATAGAGCAAAATTAATTTTACTCCTATTTTCAACGACCTATCTGTGATAAGCTGGATTCTCCCCTTATACAAGAATCAAAACAACATACAGAAACGGGTAAAAAGCAGAACCAAGGATTTGCTTACAGTTGTCGAAAATTGCACCAGAACTGTGCAAAACAATTCAAGCACGTTTTTTACACTAAACTTTTATATCTTATTGTTCGCCAAATAAAAAAACTTTCGGCATTAAATATAATATATGTATATATTGCACATAGTATTACTTTTACTTTTGTAATTTTAATTTGATTAAAATGTTTATTTTATTTTTATTAAATTTTACTTATTTGAATCTTTTATCCTAGTTTTCAAAATTGTATTTTTAATATTTAAAACAATTCCTGTCGCTTAAAACGTCTTTTTAAAAAAGGTCTTGTATCATTTAAGATCCCGCATTAGATTCATTTGTGTGTAATAAGTGTATATATTTATTTTTATTTTTATATCTTTGACTGTTTAAATCTGTTATTTAATCTGTCTGTTTTTTATATCTGTTATGTTATTTGTAGATATTTTTAGATATTTAAATTATTTATACTGTTTTTCATAGTAACATAATGTTTGCCGCAAAAAACTCATTTTTCATTGCATCTTCAGTCATTTAAAGAACCTCGTTAGATTCGTATTACATTTGTATATATAAATTTCTTTTTTCATACATAAATTTATATACTAGTTCTTTAAATTTGTCATCACACTATGAATTTAAAATTTTGCTCAGCTCCACCTCTCACTTAGAATTTTTGTCAATGAGTACCCGCCCTGATATAAATTCAACCTCACATGTTTCATATTCCCACTTTGTTAGTAAAGTTTTTCTTTATAGTTATAGTTTGTTTAATAGGCATAGTTTTTAACTGCATATCTGTTTTGAGGCAAAAACAACGACGATAGACAGTTTCTTTCAAAATCATAATTAATAGCCAAATACTTTAAATAAAATATCAAAAAAAGTTATCAATGATGCATTTAACAATGCAGCTTACAGATTTTGACTTGCCCACTTAAACACCAAAACAATGACATACTTCTAGATATATATTTTTAAATGTTTCAAAAAAAAAAAAAAAAGGCTGAGAGGCGATTTATTTTAGATGCATGTTTAGAAGTACTAGATACTTAAAGAGGACCGAAAAAAATATTCCATAATCACATGATTCGGCTACGGGTAGGCAGGACTAGCGAAAACGTGTTTCATAATTACTCATAAATGACTAAAACTGCGCTTTTTTTTTTTTTTTTTTTTTTTTTTTTAAGCAAGTTGCCTATTGGAATTATACAGAAGTATCTCTCTGCAAATGTTAACTGTAGAACTTCCTTTTTTTCTGTGTGTATGTAGTTTTCGCCATAGATAATAATAGTTTCGTGCAATCCTCATTGGAATGCATAATCCAAATATGATTAAGATTTTAATTTTTAATTCCAAGTTCATACTGGAAATCCCAAAATAATACTGTTTATTTTAAAAATGGATGTCATTAACCCCTTAACAGTACTGCTTGAGCATCACTTCTGTAAAAAAGAGTTTGTTTTCCACGTAACTAAAAGCTTTCAGAAATCTCAAATTTTTAATTATAATTTTTGCTGTATTTGAAGAAAATATCGCGATTATACAGGGTAAATATTTGAATACAAAGAAAAGGGGTTTAATCCTTATTTTTGTCTTATTATGCCTAATAATAGTAATATTAAATAAAACTGTTAAAGGGTTATGTAATAAAAAATTTGATTTTTAAGATTTCTAGTATAAATACAGAATTTCTGCTTCAGGAAAGGGCCAAACTGAGAATCTTTGTCCTGTGTTGGAAATTAATTGCTCGAATTTTTAACCGCAGATTTTTCTAGGCTCCATAGGCATAAAAAACATTAATTTGTAAATCCCAGAGTATGGTTAGGTTTAGGGGCTCCGCCTTAGCAATTCTTCCCAAAAAGGGCTCCGCGAGCCCAAAAGTTTGGGAACCGCTGGTATAGGATATACACTGACGGAAAAAAATCCCAACACCAATAAAGACTCGTGTTAATAAACGAAATATTGTGAGCGTGTTTATACATCTGAAAGATGAAATTGATTCAAATTTCATGCTTCGTGCATAAGTGCGGCGCTAGTAGCGCCACTCATAACTGTAAAGTCAGGTTTGCTTTAATTGCGTGCTGTAAAGTTCGTGAGCATTTTTTATCTTCAAAATTTGACGAATTGAGCTGAGGTTGTTCATGAATACCTTTAAGAAAACAAAGAAGCCATTACCATCAGCTCCAAGAGTTCGAAAGAGGTCTAAAAGTAGGGATACGAGAAAGTGGATATTCTTTCCGCGATATTGCGGAAAGACTTAGACAGAATGTATCCATTGTGCATGATTGTTGGGAGCAGTGGTCAAGGGATGGTACTGCCTCCAGAAGACCAGGTTCCGTGGACCACGGAACTGCTGAGTGGGAAGACCGTCATATTCGGCGTACGGCTGTGGCGCATCGTACTGCTTCTGCGACAGAAATTCGAGCTGCAGTTGATACCACACACTGTAAAAAAATTCAAGAGGTTGCTAAAATTTTTTTAGTAAATTTGTATTCCGCAGAATTTTTTAGTAACCATAACAAACTTTTTTTAAAAGTAAAACAAGCATTTCTTTATTAAACTGAACAATAGAATTTTTTGTATAACTAACTTAAAAATTTTTAGTATGAACCACCAAGCAAAATTTAGTAATAGCTCCAAAATGATTTTTAATAACCTTTACGTGCGCACGAAGGGCAAGAGCTTCCTTCGAGCTGCATCCAGACTTCTGAAGCGATAGATTTTCGGCAAAACCGCAATAGATGGCAGCACCAAACATCGCTACCACCTATGATAGGATTTTCATAATCCCTTTATTAACGAGTACTTACACTACATACATTCGGGGCGTAATTGGCTGTGTCCAGCATCGAACCCGGGACCTTTCAGCCTAGAATCCGTTACTATAACCACTATGCTATCAAGGCCACACCAAGTGAGTTTCAGTAATAGCTATTAAAAATATAAAACTATTAACTCTTATACATTGCTAACTTTTTTCTAGTAATTCTTACAGATTTTCTAGTAACCGACTAAGATTACTAAAATTTTTTTAATAATTACAAGGATCACGAAAGTTTTTTTTAGTAGATCGACCCTTTTTTTACAGTGCAGTGACATAACGAACTATAAAATCGGTTACTTCAAGGACAGCTCCGAGCAAAGCGCCATGTTTCATGCATTCTCCTGACTCCAAGTCATTACCGTTTGCGACGTCAATGGTGTCAAGCCAGAGCTCATTGGACGATGGAGAGGAGATTTTTTGTGGTTTCTGGTGAAAGCAGGTTCTGACTTGGTGCCAGTGATGGCCGTGTGCTGGTCAGAATGAGGCAAAGGGAACGTCTGCAACCAAACTGTCTGCGGCCTAAACACACTGGACCTACAATCTGGGGTCATTGTCTGAGGAGCAATTTCCTATGACAGCAGAAGCACTCTCGTAGTTCTCCCAAACACGCTAACTGCAAATGTCTACGCCAGTTTGGTATTTCAACCTGTAGTGCTGCCATTCAAGAACAGAATTTGAAGGAAGTTTTTCAACAGGATAACGCTCGCCCTCACGCTGATATTGTAACGCAACGTGCTCTACAGAGTGTCGACATGTTACCTTGGCCAGCGAGATCACCAGATCTGTATCCTTTTGAGCACGTATAGGATATCTTTGGATGAGAACTCCGGTGTCATCTCCAGCCAGCATTGACCATCGCAGTATTGTTACAGCAAGTATAACAAGCATGAAATTTTATACCACAAAGTGACATTCGGCACCTGAATGACACAATGCAACACCTGTACGTGTTTTCATTCAAAATTCTGGAGGTTATAGCGACTATTAATGTAACAGCATTTCACATTTGAAATGCATTTTATTGACCTTAAATTAACCTGTGATCTCGAAAATCTAATTAATTAAACAGGTTAACTAGACAAATGCACTGTCCAAATTTCATTCCTCTATAAGTTTTTCTTGGTGTTGGGATTTTTTTTCCGTCAGTGTATCTACTTTGACCAATGAAAATGCTCCATACAGAGTAACCCAATTGTTTTTAATAACAATTTTAATTTTTCTTAAGAAAGGTGTTATAGTAAAAATAAAATTCATTGACCTGTTTCGGAACCGGCAAATAAGTTCCATAGTCATAATATAAATAAAACAAAATTTCAAAATATTATTCGGTCAATACAAATGACACGCGACAATGAGATATAAATGACAAAAAACACGCGTTCTATTGCAAAAAAATTAAAGTAAAATATAGACCATTATCGAAAACTTAACTAAAAATAAAATAAAAATAAAAGTTAAGTAGTAGTTAAGTGAATAGTAAAAGGTGAATGCTTTAAAATCTGATGATTTAAAAAATCAATCGGATTTAATTAACCTTTCCCAATTGTTTTATGTAAAAGTATTATGAATGCAACCGTTTTCAAATTATAAGCATATTAAAAATGTTCATTCATATGCGTTTGCACCAAGTTGTCGCCAAGCTTGATACTTTATTTGAAGTCGGTTAATACATCATTTAAAAGCATATTTTATTTACAATTCCGTTCCGTTTTAGCCTAATAGGTGATTAGGCAAAAAACAAGCCTTGACAAATGGTAAGATAGCATACAAATGAAATTTTAAAATTTTTAGAAAATTCCATAATTAACTTTCGTTATTCTGTCGAATAAAAGTCCTGTAGTCCTTTGTGTTTCAAATTGTAAATTAATAAATCCTCTGTTTTAAGGCATTTTTCTTGATTTTTTTAATACATTCTATCATTTCTGCAAAATATAAAATATATCTTAGAAGTTTATCGTATATAAGCAAAATTGTATTTACATGAGTTTTGTGAAATACTTTTAAGTTTCCTTAAATTTTAAAATGCCTATAATTATGGCTAAAAGAATAAGGCAATTATCAAAAAATGGCCTATAGGCGGAGGTAGATTTCGAAAAGTGCTCATTACAACAACAAAAAATAAAATTTCATTACAGATAAACCTAGTTTAACAACTGTATTTGGCCTCTTTTGAAAAATGTGTAATTTCATTTTTCTCTAAGAACTTGTTTTATAAGAAACATCTTAAGCTAAATCCCGCTCAAATGCCCATTTCGACAACATATTTTGAAATATAATCCGACTTTATTGAAAAATACGTCAAATTATATAGTTCGTAATACGGCACATTATAACGTTTGTACATAATAAAAAAACCTGTCAATTGAATGCGTTTGAAAGCAAAAATGGATTTAAAAATGAGTCAGAAAAAACGCAATTTGTTATTTGAATACAACCTATATTCTTAGTCATGATCACTTCGGGAAATTTTGTGCGAAGTACCTACTTTGACAGCATTTTTAAAAAATATGTTCAGCCTTATGAAAAAAATTATCAATACGGCACATTATATAGCTCTTAAATAAGAGAACCTGTTAATATGATGCGTTTGAGAGCAAAACTGAGCTAAAACAATAAGTCAGAAAAAACGCAATTTGTTATTTGAATACTTCCTTAGATTTTCAATCACGACTATTACGGGATATTCTGTTCAAAATACTCTTTTTGGAGGCCTTTTTTGAAATATATTCTGATTTTATCAAAACCCTGACCAATGCGTCACATTATATATTTTATAAATAAGAAGAATTGCAAACTGGATGCGTTTGATAGCAAAAATAGATTTAAAAACGAGTCACAAAAAACGCAATTTGTTATTTGAATACTTTCTCAGATTTTCAATCACGACTATTACAGGAAATTCTGTTCAAAATACTCTTTTTGGATACCTTTTTTGAAATATATTCTGACTTTATCAAAATCCTGACCAATGCGTCACATTATATAGTTTATAAATAAGAAGAATTGCAAACTGGAGGCGTTTGATAGCAAAAATAGATTTAAAAATGAGTCAGAAAAAACGCAATTTGTTACTTGAATACGTCTGCAAATTTTCGATCACGTCGGGAAATTCTGTTCAAAATACCTTTTTTGACAACCTTTTTTGAAATATATTCTGTCTTTATCAAAAAACTGACCAATGCATCACATTATATAGTTCCTAAATAAGAGGATCTGCCATTTGGGTGCGTTTAAAATCAAAAATTAATTTAAGAATGAGTCCGAATACAAGCAGTTTGTATTTGAGGTTTTTCTGATACTCCTATTTTTGTTTAATTTATTTTTGCTATACGAATTCGTCCTAAGAAAAACTTGTCAATGCAAAAGTTGTAGATATTATTGAGAAGATTTAAAATAAATTTAAATAGATTTGATAATTTAAGAATTGACGGATTTATGGATTTTTGTCTTTTTTCACCCCTCCCCCTTTTTGTTTTCGTTTTTAATTTTTTTATCGGTAAGAACTAGTCCTATCAAAATCTTGTAAATGCAAAAGTTTTAGATAATGTGAGAGCATTTGCACAAAATTTTGTTAAATTTGATATCTTGAGAATTTACGAAATTATGAATTTTTTTCTCTCAAAAACCCTGTTTTTTTTTTCGTCTCTTGAGCTCATTTCTAAATTTATAAAAAAAAATTTTATACATAAAATTTTGGCTCATTTTTAGGAAGTAATATAAACTTTAACCCGATTCGATATCTATTTTAATTAAGAAGTTACGACGTTTTTTCGGTTTTCACAAAAACCCTCCCTATTTCCACCCCCTTGGACTGATGTTGCCCATTAACGAACTTAGCCGAGATTTTATACTCCTTGATTTTATGTATCAGTTTAGACGAGATTGGAGCAGAACTATAGAAGTTATCGTGTCCATAAGAAAGTGATATATATATATATATATATATATATATATATATATATATATATGTAATCAAAGAAAAAAAATGCGCCATTTTGTTTATTCTTAACTTCAATTCTAAAATTTGTGGAACATATTTCAATCTTAGTTTCGTAATGTATTAACTTGTAACAGCTAAAATTCTTTTTTTTATTTTATTTATCAATAAATTATTGCTTGCTTCTCAAAAAGGCGGGAAGTATTTCGTAATCTTTTTACTTTCTCGAATATTCCCGGGATTTTAATTTTATTTTTTATTTAACATCGCGTGACCGCTGTTAATGCGCGTTGTTAAAGGGCTTGTTATTTGCGAGGGAAAATATAGATCCTGTCCGAGGAAACGCCTCCTTAGACCAATCAGAGCTGATCATCTTTTGACGTTTAGACTCGAGTTAATCCTAATTGGATTTTTAAATTGATTGACGCGGAGTAGGAGGCAGCTAGTTTGTCGTGAAAATGTTCCTTTTTCATTTGGCTTTTTAGTAGCGTGAGAATGCATCTGTCTTTAAAACTAGTTAGACGTTGGTGTGGTTTGTCCCATAAATTGGAATATTTAATGATGTCGATTATTTCACGAAGTTTGGAGTACTCGGTGTGTGCAACGCTTAATGCTGGAATGACTTCGTTTGCCTTATGACTTATAATAAATATGAACTGCAAATACTTAGTGGCTTGATTTTTTACTGGGAAATTCCCAATAAAACTCCTTCGTTGCTTGAAAATTTACACTACGGCTACAGAACCTTGCTGCTGATTATTAGATATTAAAGATATTAATAAATGTGCTGTATCAACCCTGGTGATGCACAGGAGCTTGTACGGTGTTGTGGAATCTCGACGTCGTCGCCGTTCTCGTTACATATATATATATATATATATATAGGTAAATAGATAGATAGATAAACTTTTTTTACTAGTGGTAGTTTTTGGGTCTAGAGGTCACGATTGGCGTAGATCTGCAAAAATTTTTCAGAAATTCCAACATTGGAGAAACCGCAATAGGTAGTATTTCATACGAAATCTACCTAAAACTGGCACTTTAGGCTTCATAGTTTACAGTATCAATAAAGTAGGAAAATTTATAGAAACAAAATTATGAGATTTAAATTGCACTATGCGATCATAATGACAGGACACTGTCAATTTTAGCCTCTTCAGACCTGAGGTACACAAATGTGTACCTCCATTTTGTTCCTCATAAAAACTAACCTGTTTGATTTTTTTGCATTTTTACTTTAATTATATACAGCTAAATGTTTTCGGCTTTAAAACAAAACCAATAAATGTCAGCATTGATGAATATTACCTCATAAAAGTCATCAAGTCATTTTCATCGAATTTTCGAAAATACCTTCAAGACATTGTGGCTAAGAAAGTAAGAAATATTCATGATTATTTAAATTATATGCTTTCCAATAAAAAATTTTGAAGATTTGCTATTTATTTTTTTTAAAGACCTTAATTTTGTTGCTGCGTAAGTTTATATTACTGATTGTTAAATTGATGTTTTAAGAAGATTAGTACTTTTATATTGATATTTGTAAATCTATATTACCAGTCCCCTAAAGTACTGATTTTAAAAAAATGACTCTTTCTGTCATCTATGATGTCATTTCGATTATTTAAAAGCAATAAATATATGTTTGTAGAGTTATTTTACGCTCAGGTCTGAAGATGTTAGAAATTTTGCTGAATATTTAAAAACATACTTGTTGGATTCTTAAGATTATATTTGATTTTATATTTATTAACTTCCATTTCATAAGAAGGACAATTTAGGCCCGAGAAAAATAATATTACTTGCAATACCCTGTACATTAAAATGCACCCAACAATCTATAGCTGAAGAATACATATATGATTTGGATACTGTATAACATGTACACTGAATTTTGTAAGAATATTACATATATTCAAGAAAATATAGCGATTTCTTTTTTAAGTTGAAAACATTTTTCCAAGTTTTTAACTTATATCAAGCAGGGTTTTCAATAAAATTTAACGCCAGTTTTAGACAATTTTGCAAATATAATAGGAACAATATAGGGCTGTATAAACATAAAAAGAATCCATTTTTTATGAAATATCAGTGGTTGTATGAAGTATTTTTTATCTGTGCATGCACGAACGATAGCAACAATTATTTTACAGAAATTAATAGTCAACTCTATGAAGCAGCTCATAAATAAATCAAGTCAAATATATTGAAAATTCAAAAAATTAGTGTCAAAAAATTATTGTCGATAGAGTGAGCTGTTTTTAGCAGTTCTCTAAAAGCAGCTGAATGACAAGGGATTTTTCCAGACACTGTCATTTTTTTAAACTGAATTTTAGGAAAAAAGTAGCATTTAAAGAATATGAAAGAAAAGATTTTTAACAAATACTTCGATTTTGATACTCCTTTTTATCATATAATACATTTGTTCTGGTACTTTTTTAAGAATAACTAAAACATAAATATGAAAAGAAAGTAGAAAAATAAATAAAATTGACAATTTGTGGGAAATCCCTTATTATTCAGATGCTTTTAGAGGGAACTAAAATTCAGCTCACTCCCATCGCCGATATCTTTCAAAATTTTCTCAATATTTGATTGTTTTCTGTTATGAGTTCCTCTATTGAGGTGACTATGAAATTAAGTAAAAATAGCATCGTTATCATTCAGGTACACTGTAAAAAAAAATTCAAGAGGTTACTAAGAATTTTTTAGTAAATTTGTATTCCACAGAATTTTTTAGTAACCATTACAAACGTTTTTTTGCAAGTGAAACAAGCATTTCTTTTGTAAACTGAACAAAAGAATTTTTTGTATAACTAACATAAAAATTTTTAGTATGAGCCACCAAGCAAATTTTAGTAGTAGTTCCAAAATTATTTTTAATAACCTTTACGTGTGCCCGAAGGGCAGCAGCTTCCTTCGAGCAGCATCCAGACATCTGAAGCGATAGATTTTCAGCAAAACCGCAATAGATGGCAGCACCAAACATTGTTACCTGCTCCGACAGGATTTTCATAATCCCTTTATTAACGAGTACTTACACTACATACCTTCGGGACGTATTTGGCGGCGTCCAGTATCGAACCCAAGACCTTTTAGCCTGGAGTCCATTACTATAACCACTATGCTACCAAAGCCACAGCAAGTGAGTTTTAGTAATAGCTATTAAAAATATAAAATATCTATTCATTGCTAACTTTTTTCTAGTAATTCTTACAGATTTTCTAGTAACCGACTAAGATTACTAAAATTTTTTTAGTAATTACAAGGATCACTAAAGTTTTCTTAGTAGATCGACCCTTTTTTTTTACAGTGTATGCATAGATAATTATTATACAACTACCTATATATCATAAAATAATTAATTAATTTATATTTCCCTCTCTATATTGTTTCTACTACATTTTATCAGTTTTTCTGAAATGGGCCTTAAATTTCAATGAAAACCCTTCATATTATAAACAAACATTCCAGAATATTTTAGTTTAAGGGTGTTCTTAAATCAAAAAGGGCAACTTTGTGACATATGCATTAATTTATTTTTATTCGGAAATGCATGAAAATAGCAGGTGTTGTTATTCAGAAACTGTCTAATTGCAGTCATTTTTCTGTTTTATAAAAATCACAATAGATTTTTCATAACAAGCCTACAAAATTGACGTTTTTCAGCATGTTTCCCGACGAAAGCAGAAAAACCGGTCGAAAAGCAGGGGAGAAACGGGTGATCTCGTGATCGAAATAGCTTATAACTCGATAGGTAATTTAATTATCATAAAATGGAAAAATGAGTTTCATTCGAAATCGCTTCCATAGTCAAGCATTCTAATTTTATACCTTTCCGTAAAAAATGAATGTGTAAATGTGTCAAAACGTTTTGCGCTTGTTGAGTGAAGCAGTTAAGAACACCCCTAAGAAAAATTGGTATATTTCCGTGAATATGCGTACTATTCTTAGAAAGATCAGTGGAAATATTGTATAGCATTTGTGTCCTGCAGCGGTAGATCATTTTGTTAATTTTAATGTAGAGGGTGATCTCAAATATTATTATTTTCCTTTGGGGTTTTTTCGTCGGTATCTTATTTCTTTTCCTTATCAAATGAATGTTGGTAATAATGAGGTCGAATACTATCTTTATAATACTGAAGACTGAAGTTTTAGAAAGATCTGGGAAGTATGTTTTTCAATATCCGACAAAATGTCTAAAATCAAAAGTGTCTGATCATTAATGACTATATAGTGTATTTTGTATAACAAAAGAGGCTTAAGAGTACGATAAATTAAGTATCTATAACTCATCGTAAATTACCTAACTGCCAATCGATTTAATAAACAAAAATTACAACACATCATTTTAATGGCACTTCAAAGTAACGTAACATAAAAGTTAAAATTATATCAGTATCCTGTATCTAACTTACCTAATTTCTTTCTGAAAAAGAATATAAAATATATTTGTCCTTCTGTTTTAACAGCCCATCATGAAACTGTTCTGATTTTAATTCATTTTATGTAATAACAATTAATTTATTCAATGAAGTGTTATTACTAGTCTTTAAAATAGCCATTTTTGTTTGCAAGTTTAATTCTGAAAGAAAAAATGTATATATATGGGTCATTCTCCGATAAAGGGAAATTTTGGCTTCGATAAAATGATTAGGCTCTAATATTTTAACTCTTGATTTTTGATTCAAATTACACCAGACATTTAAGAAATGGGAATTTTTGCTGAGAAATAGCAATGAATTTTTTTAAATGTCTAAAATTGTCGTGAATATGACATTGAAATCATAAATATAATACGCCATGATAATAAACATGGTAATGACATTTTTAACGTTAACCCTAATTTAGAACTAAACTATAACAATTTAAAATTTATGGAGTATTTATTCTGAAAGCAGTCCCAAACTGTCTTTGTAATTGATTCTGTAAAGTTAAATTACTGAATAAGCATTTCAACAATAAGGAGCTTGGTAAAGACACATGTTAAGTACACAGACTATAATTTTGGAACAAAATCCAAAAATTGAAGTAGTTTTTGCATAATTAATTAAAAATAGATGGTACAGCTCGTAAGAAGATGTGGAACTATACAATCTAAGAGAATTTCTATGTAAAAAGAACATATAAGGGGAAATTAAATGACTGTGGAGTATGGTAATGACAGTTAATGCTAGGGACAAACTTTAAATAAATGTAATCAATAAAAGCGTTTTCTGTTTTGTGTAAGGTGTTAAATGTATAAAAATTAGAAACATCAAATATACCCATATAATCATTACATTTGTTCTAAAGCTTTCCAAATCTTAACAATAAGGGTTTGAATTCAAAAATTTGAATTTTGGGACAAATCATGGTAATGACATTTGCAACTTTACAGGTTTTTTAGATATTGAAATTATTTTTATTTTCATATTTAAGCTAGTGAACAATGTTGTATTCAAACAGAAATGTTCACAAAAAATGCAAACATTCATTAGCTGATTTGATTAATTCACATTTTTTAGCCAAGGACATGAAAATTTCCCTTTATCAGAGAATGATCCATATATGAATGAACATATAAAAAAAATTCTTCACGTAAATAAATTTGACATTTAAAAAAAAGTTTTAAAAAGTTTTAAAAAAAACAATACATTTGCATGGTATTGTTATATATGTATGAAAATGATTTGAAGATTTAGTTTAAACAAAATTAGTTGGTTTAGTTAGACAAAATTTGCTAACACACACTTAAAAGTAAATATTTCAAAATCTAACTAACAAAATATAAATAAAGTACATTGTAATACAATTTTACGAATATTAGTTAAAGGAATAAAAAAAATAATACACTAAAAAAAGATATTTTTACACAAACATCGGAGTTATCTACAAATTTATCTTAAGCAAAAATATTTATAAATTGTATTAAAAATTTTAAAAGAAAATATAAGATGGAGACGAGGAGAATCTCTATATATATTACATCCGGTACGGTGACAAAACATTGGTGCCATGCTAAAATTAAAAGGCTAGCTCCGGTGTCTCTACATTGCTGTTATCCGGAAGCTCAGATTATTCCACTTTTGTGACATGTGGAAATTATTATTTAAAGTGAACATAGCCCAATATTCTCATGCTTTGGGGTTACCCAACAAACGAATGACCCTGAGATAAAGACTGTAGACCCCCAACCACTTAACCGATTCCTTTTTTACGTACAATAAATTGAAAATATTAGATTAACACCACATTTAAAGCTAAATATTTCTGCGATCAAAATTGAAATTTTATTTAAAGTATCAAATTGTATTTAAAAAGTTAGAGGTGTCAAAAGGCTTTAAATGACAGATCAAGCAAATTTTTCCTAGTGGTACCGCGTACGCATTTTTGCCGATCCCACCGAAGCTAGCTTAGGGGAGAAAAATACGGGCTTCTGATTGGTCGAAAAATTGTTTGCAAATAGATCATCTTGAATGCTAATGTACGTATTAGGAGCGTATATGGGTATATCATTAAGATAATAATAAGAAGAAATTGCATTTTTTTTAAAGTAATATAGAAAATTGAGTTTGACACCGTAAAATGAAAATACTGTTGTTTCTAAATAACTTGTTCTGATTGTGTATATATGTGCATATCATGTTAAAAAAATAGAAAGAAGTAATGACAATTCTATTTTTATTATTTTCTAAAAGTAACACAGAACAATTGTTAAATAGCCTGATTAACTTCTTGAATTATAAATTCCGAATTATCTATTTCTTTATCTATTAATAAATTTGTAAAAACAGAAGAAAAATCCAGCTTTCAAAAGCTTTTCAAACAGAAATTGATGATTAAATAAAAGTAAACTCAAAAATGAAGGAAAGCAAAATTATTCAACCAATCAGAAGCCCCATTTCTCTCCCCTATACTAGCTTCGGTGGGATCGGAAAAAATGCACCGCGTACGGGCAAATCAGTCATGTGATTAATTCCTTAAGGACGAGCGACCAATAAAGGTCCCGCACAGAGTGCTCAGAACCTTTAATTTTTCTCACCAGTAAATTTTTACTGTAAATTTTGCCTTTATTAATCCCAGCATTTTCCAGATTCAATTAGAAAAAATCTCTGTCTTCAAAAACCGGTGATAAAGAGTTAAAAATTCTGTAAAAGATTCTCATCCCGAGGGATTAAATACAAAACTCACCGTCGGCGAAACGAAAGTTTTAAATTAATTTTAATCAGTTTTCTGTGTGTCCGTGTGTCGCCATTCTACCATCAAAAAGTCTATGAAGATATGCATAGAATTGAACCAAATTTTTTGTGAATGTTTTTGGCTGTGGCAAGCAGGTTCTTCTTCAACTTTGAAACATTCCGCCGGAAGGGAGCGCTGCAATAACAATTTTTGTGCCATTTTCAATGTTGTACCGACTAAAAGTGTATGAAGTTATGCATCGAATTGAACGAAATTTTTTGTGTAAGTATTTGGCTATGGCTAATTCAGCCTCCCTCAATTTAAAAAAAAAATCAGCCGGAAGGGGTCCCTGCAATAACGATTTTTGAGCCATTTTCAATATTTTACCGCAGAAAATTATAGTTCCTCATGGCATGAAAATTATGGCGTTATAGCTCCTCGCTGAATTTCAAAAACATACGTCGAAGGGGGCGCTGCCATAGCGATTTTGTGCCATTTTCAAAATTGTACCGACTAAAAGTGTATGAATTTTATGCATCGAATTGAACGAAATTTTTTGTGTAAGTATTTCGCTATGGCTAATTTAGCCTCCCTCAATTTGAAAAAAATCAGCCTGACGGTGGCCCTGCAATAGCGAATTTTGAGCCATTTTCAATATTTTACCGCAGAAAAGTATGTAAGGTGGTCTGGTTTAATAACGCTAAGTGCTAATATTTTGCATAATTGTGAAATAATCTGGTAAATGACACCCATGTGCTCTGCGCAGAACGACTTTGAGTCATATAAATCGCAAAAAACAGCTTCAAGTTAATTTGATTGATTTTTAGGTCTTATTGCTTTTACAAGCAACTAAAATTAACGCTTGATCTAAAATTTGCGAGATACGTTTTGTGATGTCAAGACTATTTTTTTATCCGGGAATACTTTGTTAATTACATAAATTTGTAGTACATTTCATGGACTTTCAAAATGTTGTTGAGGATTTTGGATATCTTCTCGAGATAATTTGTAATTTAAAATGTACCGCGCAATAACTATAACGGGGTAATAACGCCAATTCTTGGCATTAATACTCCGGTTGATTCCCTACAGTGGCCAAGCTACGTCCTAAATACTGATTCAAATAAACACAGTTAAAACTGTGCAATGTTTCTAATAATTCTATTTAAGCGGTCCTTTTTAAGCAAAAAGAAGCTCACGGTCTGATATTCTTTTGCCTCAACTCCCCCCCCCCCCCCCACACACACACACCACATTTTTATTTTTCTTACACTTTCTAAAAAAATTGAACATTTTCAATTGCTTAGAATGCAATTTGTCAATTTCTCAGTTTGTAGAGTTTGTATTTTTAGAATTGGGCAATCTATATGCAATTATTCCATCTTATTTCATAGTTTTGTTTGGATGGCGTTATTACCCATATAGGTGGGTAATAATGCCAAATAGCATTGGTCAAGAAATCACGCCATTACATTTTATGAATACATATCTGTTAAATTATTTTTTTTTACAGTGTAGATAGTCAATGAGTTGCTGTATCAAATCATATATTTGTTTGAAAAATACAAACTAAATTGGTAGAATCTTAACGTGGCGTTATTACCCCAGGGTATCTTAATTATGAATAGAATTGAATGAAATTTTTTGTATAAGTGTTTGACTATGGTCAGCAGACACTCTCTGAATTTGGAAAAATCCGCCGGAAGGAGGAGCTATAATCGCGATCTCTATGACATTTTTATTATTTTACCATTAAAAAGTGTTTGGCGTTACGCATAGAACTGAACTAAATTTTTTGTGCATGATTTTTTTTATAGTATGGCGAGTAGATCCTTCCTGAATTTGAAAAAAAATCTTAGTATCGTTCTACTGTTCATCAGCTCGTGCAGATACGGAAATTCGTTTTTATTCCGATTAATTGACAGAAGCAGAAACTTAAGATGCAAAACATAGTTGGTATAGTATTGAATTAATAATATTAACGGGCATTAACATGTGTACTAAATTTTGAAATATTAAAATGTATGTATAAGATAGAAGAAAGTTTTGGGATTGGCACATCCATCTAGTTTGAGATAGAGCTATTGTGAAAAGACTAAATAAGTCAACATAGCAGCACCATCTCCTGAGAAATATGCACCAAAAATTATAACCTGCAGTTTATATCAAAATTTAACTGAATCTAAACTATTATAAATGCTTTGTATTGTTTCTTGAGATAGATCTATTGTAGAAATTCCGAATAAAGTAGCATAGCAGCGCCACTTGTTGAGAGATATGTACCAAAACCTTATGAGATCCAGTTTATATCAAGGTTAAACTTACCCGAAAGTTTTGTAAAATTCCGTCCATCACATCTTGAGATAGAAAGCCCGCAAATGTTTTGCCACACACAGACTTATAGAGTGACAGAGCGACAAAATGACTCACAGACATTTTTAAAATCGTATTCAGGACCTTCTAAAACGTATAAATCCATCGAAAACCGGGAAGTCGAAAACTTTCAGGAATCTAATACTTTCTTCTTGTTTTGATAGAGGAAATTAAAAATTGTGCCAAAAAAGAAATCCGTGTGCGTCTGAGACATCTATTCCTGATAAGAGTGTCACCACATCAAAAAATGTCTTCAGTTATAGTTTTCGGGTGGGAAAGTTCTGCTAACACAACCAATTTACATTTTGGGAGTTCTACACTTTTTAGCTCACAGGCTATCATAGCCTGAGAGCTTATGTGCCCGTCCGTTCTGTATGTATGTTCGTTCGTACGTTCGTGCGTAACGCGATAACTCATGATGAAAATATCCGATTCACTTGAAATTTTGTATGTAGGTATATCCTGACAAAGCGCTTCCCTGATTAGTTTTTGGAGTTCATTCTATATGTATAAGAGGGGGAACGGGGGGCTCATGCCCCTCACCTTAGTTGATATAAAAGGGATTTTCATGCAGAATTAAGTTTTCGTTCAAAATTTAGATTAGGATCATTCTGATGAGGCGATTCCGTGACTGTTATTAGGTGTTCATTGAATAAGTATAAATAGGGGGAACAGGGGTTCTAATGCCCCTCCCCCTTAATTTATATAAATGAGTTTTTCAAGCAGAATTTTCAGATTTCGTTCAAATCTCTGAATAGATTTGGAAGTTTAATGGTTAAGTATAAAAAAGGGGGATAACTCCTTTTAAATTATATAAATGCTAAATGGGTTTTATTGAGAATTATCTCATTTGCTCTGAATTTCGGATTAGATTTTTTATATGATAAAGCGTGTCTTTGATAGTATAGGAGGTTCAATGATTAAGTATAAAAAAAGAGGAAAGGGGAGAGCTGTTTCCCCTTCTTAATTTTTTTTTCGAACGGAAATAACCCTTGAAAATGCAAGGTTTTAATGTACAATTAGTATTTGTAGCCTGTGAGCTCAATGCCATCAGTTTAACTGGGCAGTATTCTTTATTATTTTTCCTGATTGTAAATTTTCGCCCACAATGAAAGCAATTGTGTTCACTTAAATATAATTTTTCACCCTTTCCGAAAAGAAAATTGAAGCCATCACATAAAAGTTTGTAATAGTACTTATTCTTCTATGGAGTTATATAGAAGTATGTAATTTTTCTTGTCTTTCTCCTTTAATATTCATTATTTTCCACAAAAATTTCCAAAATGGTATTAGTCATCAAATTTAAAATTAATTGAAATCCATATGTTTTAATTTGATACTTTTCAAAACTGATATTTTTCACTAATATTCTAAATGTATGGTATGTTATCGTTCCTTTATTAAATTCATAAAAATGCATATCATTTGTATTCCAAATATAATAGTATCACAGAAAAATTACCAATTACGGAAAGAAATTCCGGAAAAATACTTTTATCTCTTCTCTTTACAGAAGATTTTACAAAATACTCAATCATTTAAATTTTCAGTTAAAGCTATCACAATTAAATAGATTTTGATGACTTTTTTTTCTTTTCTTTAATATCGACGTTAAATATAAATTCCTATAAGATAAAAAAAAAAAACACTGCTATTAATACCTGCAATTTAAGTACCCATTATAAAAGAAAGAAATGTTTTGTTAAATATAGTTTTAATATTTTATTAAATCTTTTTCTAATGCCCTGTCTTGCCATTAATTATTTAGCTAAAAAGAAGAAGAAAAGACTGGAAATAAAAAGTTACCGATGATTTGTTCCGTTTGTTTTAAACTTGTATTTTTTTCTCTTTTTTGGCACAAGTTTAAAACAAAAAACCTTCATTAGTAAGAGAAAGCAATTTTAGCAATGAATGCAATTTTGACTAATTACGTTAAAAAAGAATTTCTTGTAATTCAATTAATTACTATAAACATACTATTGCGATTTTTTTCTTGTAGGCACTTTGGATATATTTTAAAACATTGCTTCATATTTTAGAGCATTGAAACATAAAAAAATCACTGATTGTTTTCGCATAAAGAGTTCAAAGTATTCTTTTTGAATAAATCAGGGTTGGTAAACCGGTTTTTTTTTTGAAAAAAACCAAAAAACCGGGTTTTTTTGGTTTAAACCAGGTTTTTTTTGGTTTAAACCGGGTTTTTTTCCCATCATTATTTAAAAAGCATTTGCAAGAAAAAAAAATTGAGTTTTAGAAAGTCATGACTTTTTTTTTTTTTTTTTTTTTTTTTTTTTTTTTTTTTTTTTGTAATTAATGTTAAACATGCACATTGGCATTTAATTTTTTGATATAATTAAATAATTAAAGCATATAAAAGTTATAATTAAATTACCTATAAGTTTAGCTTTCTTTAGGGAAATATTTATTGTTTGAAAAATGTTGAACTATTATTTTAATAACAATTTTAATTTTTCTTAAGAAAGGTGTTATAGTAAAAATAAAATACATTGACATGTTTCGGAACCGTCAAATAAGTTCCATAGTCATAATATAAATAAAACAAAATTTCAAAATATTTCTCGGACAATACAAATGACACGCGACAATGAGATATAAATAACAAAAAAACACGTGCTCTATTGCAAAAAATTAAATTAAAATATAGACCATGATCTAAAACCTAACTAAAAATAAAAATTTCAAACTATTTCACGGTTAATAAAAATGACACGGGACAATGAGATATAAAACACCAAAAAAGACGCGCTCTATTGTAAAAAATTAAATTAAAAATAGACCATGATCTAAAAGAAATTCCAACCTGGTTCATCCCATTCAAGCCCTCGCGAGGAATTTATTCATTAATTCTAACCATAACATAGGAATAATAAAAGAAACGGTATCATTGCAAACCAGATTATTACGCGTATAAATTTCAATGGACTCTCTTATAATAGATTTACGATTACAATTAGATATGAAACATAATTTACTTTGATTAAACAATATTTTTATCTCATTTAAATATGTTCTTGATAAGGCAGTGTTAGTACGTCCAAATTTAATATCAGATTCGTGCTCCCCTTTTCTAATTTCAAACTTTCTCCCAGTCATGCCTATGTAATAATTTAAGTCACCATTTTCAGTAATATAAGGTATTTCATAAACTCCAGCAAGATCATCATGTCCAATAGGATCTATTTGCTTATTAAGTAAACATCTTAATTTTGGTGGAGGAGTTGCAATCAAATCAATATTAAACTTTTTTAATTTAAATTTTAATTTCTCAAAACTGCCTTTCAGATATGGAAAAGAAACTCTTTTAAAATTTTTAGAATCACCCCCTTTATTGAATCTTTCAGTTAACCCTGGATATTGTTGTTTAGGCTTCCCTTTTCTATAATAATTAATTAATTTATTGATGCTACTTATTTTATACCCATTAGAACATGCAATCTCACGGATCTTACGCAACTCTTCGTTTAAAAATTCTTCAGAACAGACTTTAAACGCTCTATCAACCATGAAACGGAAAGTAGAGAATTTATAAAAAAAAGGTGAACAAGCGGAATTTGGAATAATGTGTTGGCTATTAATTTTCTTTCTATAAATTGATCTTTTCAAAGAATCACCCTCCCTAATTAAAAAAGTGTCTAAAAACGGTAAACTACAATTCGCTTCTAATTCATAGGTAAATTGAATATTTTTATCTAATTTATTAACTTTATCAACAAAATTAAGGAAAGAATCTACCTTCCATTCCCAAACCAAAAAAACATCATCAACATACCTTTTCCAAAACATAGGAACTTTGTCAAAATTTTCAAAAATTCTTTTTTCAAAAGGTCTCATTTTGAATTCCGCGAGGAAACCCGAAATGGGAGAACCAATTGGAGCCTCCAACTTTTGCTCATAAATTTTTCCATCAAACATAAAGAAATTATTATTTGTGATTAACTATAAGCCAATTTTCAGTGTCTTTTTTATTTTATCACCATACTTTTCTGAACTATCTATCAAATCACTAATATAAGAATTAACTTCACTAATGTCTATTGATGGAAACAACGACTTGACATCCATACTTGCCAACATACAATCATGAGGAATCTTAAGTATTTTGATAGGTTCTACAAAATCTGCTGTGGTCTACATTTTAATTTAATTTTTTGCAATAGAGCACGTGTTTTTTTGTTATTTATATCTCATTGTCGCGTGTCTTTTGTATTGTCCGAGAAATATTTTGAAATTTTGTTTTATTTATATTATGACTATGGAACTTATTTGACGGTTCCAAAACATGTCAATGTATTTTATTTTTAATATAACACCTTTCTTAAGAAAAATTAAAATTGTTATTAAAATGTGTATATAAAAGGTGAATATTTTAAAATCTGATGATTTAATAATCAATTGGATTTAATTACCTTTTCATCATAGTTGAACTATTAATTTATTAGTATACTCATATAAGCCTTTAGATAATAATTAAAGAAATAATTACTATGCAGGTTGATAAGGTAGAACATAATGAGGGGTAAACAGACATATTTCATTAAATCAACAAAAAACAAGCAGAAATAGAAAACATTTTCCTATGCTTAGTTTAGAAATCATTTACTGTATCAATAATATCAATATCAACAAATGATTATTAATCTTTTACTATATATATATTTATTTAAAAAAAAACATCAATATGCATTTTTTTAATGCTAAAATATATCACATGTGTATCAACATACTTGATTTATCAATGAATGTAATATTTATGCATATTCAGACATATGCTTTGAAAAATTACTATTTTTTTCTTTTTTTTAATACAAAATTTATTTAGGTAAACAATTTCTTTATAAAAACAATTCTATTTATTTAATTTTAATTATAATCTTTAAATAAAAAGACAAGTTTTGAGGCCTTTTCTAATCCCAATTTATTTCGTATTTTTGTCTATACCAGTCCAAAAGTTGAAAATATCCTTTCAACACTCGCTGAATAGGCTTTTGCTGTTATAAGTTGTATAACTTCAGTAAAGACATAGCTATTAAATTTCTTGATTTGAATTTGCTGACTCTTCCTCATTTTATATGGGTTAACTTCCTTTACTGCATTCTGATTAAAAAAAATGTTTTTCAAAAGGTGAAGATTGGCATAAAATTTACTATCAGTGCAAGCTAGAGTTATATGGATATTCTAGTTTTGAAAAATTTAATGCATCCATTTTGTTCTTGGTCAGACAGTTCACTTTGATTGTACCACGATATCAAGCATGCATGGGTGTTAGAGCCATTTTATACCTGGACTCAAAACACTGCGGGACTTCTTTACTTATCTTTTTTCTCTTAATATTTTTTAAGGTTTTTATCAAATATAAACTACGTCAACAATGGAACAATTATTACTTTAGATATTATCTAGGGAAACTGCAATAGGCTTTAACAATTCAAACGTATCTTCAACATTTCTTTTTAGATTAAAATTAGCCACAGATTTTTGAATATTTTTATCATTAACATTCCTATTTTCATCACAAATTTTAAGTGGAGTAATTTTTAAGGCAAACATCTAAGGCATCTTAAAAACAATTCCATCAAATATAATAAGGGAGAACTAATTTGACAGCATTTGCATTGCATGCAATTTATACATTTGGCTCTCGAGCGTGTTCTTGGTGTTTTTCTATTTTCCTCAAATGAAAACCATATTATATCTTTCTTTTTTCTAGTTTTAGACTTTCTTTTACTTCAATATAAATAAGTAGCTTTCTTAAAATAAAATATAGTACAAATAGAATAAAATCATAAAGTAAAACTCCAATGCAAGAAAAGCAAAAGGTTATTGAAACCAATACCTACAGAACAGAGAAAATTTACAATCATTCGTTCATTAGCATAGAGAACAAAGAGTAACCAATGGGGAGAACGACTTATGTTATGTCATCATTAATGCTTTGATATATGATGCAATTTAAATGGTAAAATTGCATTTTGACTATTTTTTTTTAAATAAAAGGCTTAAAGAAGAAACAAAACAAACAACCTTTTTTTCCCTCCATAACTCACATTAAAAAAATTAGTTTGCCATGTAGATTTATAGCTAGTAAGAAAAGATGGGCGGATTAAAAGTGTTTGTAACTTTAAAAAATTATTAATGTTTTTTTTAAAAAAAGAAAAAAAAATGCTGTGCTTGTAGCTTCCGCATAACTTGGATTTTGCATATTTTAATAATATGTAAAATAAATGAAAACATTAGAAAAAAAAGGAAAAAAAAGAAAAAAAACAGCATGTTTTTTTTAAAAAAAACCACTTGGTTTAAACAATGGTTTTAACCAAGGTTTAAACCAGCGTGGTTTAAACCAAACAACCCTGGAATAAATTATTTGGTTTTATTATTATTATTATAAAATAATGAAGTAAAATACATTATATGGCCAAAGATGACCGGTCATTTGCGTTTCTAGACGTTTTGTCAAATATGTACAGCTCATATTCAAAATATTAGAATAATTGAGAAAAAGTAACAAGAAAAAATTATTTGTCATTTATTTATTTTTTATACTAAGTTAATGCAATTAAATTTCTTATAAATTAAATCTGGAATGTTTAGATAAGATTTTAACATTAATAAAATATAAAATACAGCACAATAAATTAGGTATACAGCTTCTTTAAACACACCAGAATATTAGAATAAAATTTAGGTTGGTTCAAAATATTAGAATATTTTATTTTACGCAACAATATTACCTTATGAATATGAAGTAAATGGTAGTTAATATTTTGTAGCATCCCCTTTAGCTTTCATAACAGCGTACAATCGATCTTGCATACTATATACAAGGTGTTTACAAACATTTCTATCAATATTAGCCCAAATAGACTTTATACGTGCCACTAACTCAGTTTTACTTGAAGGAGGATTTTCTTGAAGTTTTTTCTTCATTATACACCATAAGTTTTCGATGGGATTAAGATCTGGTGAATTTGGTGGCCAAGGAAGTACCTTAATGTTGCGTTGGCGGAACCAATTCTTAGTTGACACCGAGGTATGCGGGGACGCTAAATCTTGTTGAAAGATGAAATCATCTTCAAATAAATTTTCTGATGATGGAATCATGTAATATTCTAAAATTTCTTGATATATCAGAGAGTTAACCTTTTCGTAGACGATGCATAACTTTCCAGGTCCTTCTGCACTCATACAACCCCAAACCATGACACTAGCATCAAATTTTACGGAACGTTTAAGACATTCTTTATCAAATGCTTCTTGCTTCATTCTCCAAACTCGAATACCTTGATTACCATATGAAACACAAAACATACTTTCATCACTAAATAATATATTTTTCCAATCTTCATTGCTCCATAAACGTCTTGATTTACACCAATTCAATCTTATACGCTTTTGTCTTGCAGTCATGGGAGGTTTTGTTTTCGGTACACGAGATTCAAATTTAAATTTATGGAGACGTCTTAATGTTGTCGATGTAGAAACTTCAACTCCTTCTTCTTTCCATTTATGGTGCAAGAATCGCACACTTTTAAAACGGTTTTTCTTAACTATACGCTTCAGTTTCTTGTCATCTCTAGCAGATGTTTTTGGTTTTCGGCCACCATTTCGGCGATTATTTTGAAATTTTCCAATTTTTGAATATTGTGTTAGTATTTTACTAACGCTCGATTGCGAACAATGTAAATAATTCGCTATAAAACATTGATTTTTACCGTGCCGATACAAATCAACCATACGAAGTTTAGTAGATTCAGGAATATCACTCACACGGCCCATTTTAAGACGAAAAAGAAACAAACTGCAAAAAAGAATACTGATTTTAAATAAAATAGTGTGAATTTAATCAATGATGCCACCAGTTAAGAATTGGTAATAATTAAAGGAGAATTAATGTGAAATATTCTAATATTTTGAACCACTTGAATAAATATTCTAATATTTTGACTTTTCAAAATAATTTTTTTTGCAATTAATCTTTTCAAAAGTGATATTAAATTTAAGATAACAAGTAAGTTTAATCAACAATAAGTTCTTAATAAAAATATCGTTTGCATATTTTCATTAAAAGACATTAAATTACCAAACGATATTTTCAATTTCTAAAAAAAGGTAATTATTCTAATATTTTGAATATGAGCTGTAGAAACATACATGAGGAATTATCCTAAAACTCTATTCATGTAAACAGAATACTACAAGCCATATTTTTTCGTAAAGATTTTTTTCGGAACCCCATCGGACACCGTAAAAAAATTGAAAAAGAACGAATATCTTTTTGATAACCCTGTCAAAACTAGTTTAACAAAAGCGTTCAAACTGTAGATTATGATTAAGTTGCTTATGGTTATAATTTCTGTTCATTTTTATGAGGATTGTATGCATATTCGAAGGGAAGTTCAGGTTTTCATAAAGGCAGTTTCAAATTAAGTGATTAAGTGGCTTATTTTAATAAACTAGAATCATTTTTAGGTGAATATCACGTATACTCGTAGCTAAATTAAGGTTTTTATAAAAAATGGTCCCAAATTTTGCAAAGTTTTTCGCTTATAATTTGAAGAGTCTTAATATAAAAAAGTTCTAATAAGAAAATATGACAAATAGCATTGTATACCGCATCCAGCGATCAGAATTAAAAAATAATGAAAATTGTATAAAATTTAGATAGTTTACTAAATACTAGTTTACTGCGCCGTATGCAATCAAAATATAATTTGCATGATGTGTATGCTAAATGTATAGAGCAATTTTAGTACAAGTTTAAAATATAATTTGAAAAGTTTGAAAATAATTTTCGATTCAAAAAGCTCCTTCCCAAAAGGAAACAAAAAAGAAGAAAGACATACAGTAATACGTGCTGTATTTTGTATACTATATTGACACTAATCAGTAGACATATGAATAGAACTTGTAACGTTAAACACACGTTGGGTGTCATTTGTAACGGTTGGTTGGTCGTGGTGGGAGTTAAATGAAGACATACTCAGTAATTAAGATAAAAAAAACACAGTTTATTAAAATGATAAGGGCTCAAGGGAAGTCTAAATTTTCACAACTGAGAATACTATGAAAAAACTAAACGCATACTCACAGGCTCCGGACTAGCTCAATCGTGGCACCTTCTATTACTTCTCAACTATATTTCGGCTAAGCTGCTAGATAAAGCTTAATTAGACAGCCCGTGGCTGTGTGTAATTCTTTATTCACTTTCAAATAATCAAAATGTAATTACTATGAATTTTCTTACCACGGCCAACCCTCAAGTCGAATACCGAAACTCCTTTACAACTCACTGGAGGCTCGCTGCTACTTTCAATCTGCTAGCACTTCGCTGACTAATAGCGCCAGAACACTCGGCTGGCTATTCACAGTGATTCACTTCGCTATCTAATGTCAGAGATCCTCACTCGCTGGCCAATGCCAGAGATTCTCACTCGCTGGCTAATGCCAGAGATACTCACACGCTGGCTAACGCCAGAGATACTCTTTACACACTCAAACTCCAAGCTTTTATATGCTGCAAACTGAGATACTTTACATTAACATATTACTAATAACCGCGAGCTAACTGCAGAATCCGAAAGAGACACAAACACTCTACAAAGTTAAAGTAAAAGAGAGGATAGATGTCGCTTTTACGCTTACACATGTTAAATTATTGACGTCACGATCTCAGAAATACTAGAGTGCCTTTATGACAAAGGTCACTCCCTCACAAACTCATTAATTTGCTTCATTTTTCGAACAACGGGTTTTGGGCTTTTTCTATAGACGATAATTTTCAGAATTTCCAAACTATGTTTTTGAGACTCTCACAAAATTTGCGGTATATATTTGGCTAAAACTTATGCAAATGATATTTTGATTGCATTCGGGCATGTGCAGTGAAACATTTTTTCAAGTATATCTGTTCATTTTTTCTAACAATGTTTATATATATTTTTCAAAATTTTGATTGCATGGTAATGTGTACAATGTTATGTGTCATATTTTCTAATAATTCATATTTTATTATTTTATATGAATAAATTTTCAAATTACAAACCGAAAAATATACCAAAAATTGGAATATTTTTGTAAAAACTTTAATTTCTGTACTAGTACGCATGATATCTTCACAATGATAAACGGTCAAGTGCGAGTATTACTCGCGCTCAGAGGGTATTATTAATCCTTTCGTGACGAGCAACTGGTATACGTGCCATTTAAAATCCTCAGAATCCTTCACAAGTTATTTTTATAGTGATTAAATTATCTGTTTTGAAAAACTATGAATATTCATAGTTGGGCAAGTTCACGTGATATCCATCTCGATAGAATTATAATGTATTTTAACCACACAATAAATATTTCAAGGGATGCCCACACTTTATAAAAACTTTAAAATAAAGTCACGTCCAACGATACTTTATTTATCAAGTTTGGTCAAACCATTCAGGACAGGCAGTACAATATCTATACATAAATAAATAATAACATATTAAAAATACTAGCTTAAGTTTGATTTCATTTGAGACATTTTTGACAGCATTTCTTTTTGTGAATGTATTATTTTTTAAGAATATATTAATAAAATAAATATGGAAATTTAACATTCATACTTGAGAAAAAATAAAAAAAGAACCATGGATTTGTTTAAAAAGAAATAAAGATATTTTCCCCAATAATAAAATCTCCGATTATCAATAATGCATGTACTTCTTTAAAGAATGAAACTTAAATAAATTACCAAAACAATAATGAAAATGTGACCGGATTTTTTCTCATTTATTGAATTATCTAGAAAGTTTTTCGCGTGTAATTAGCTGCAATTGTATTATTTTTACTTCTGCTGATGAACATTCTTTATTATCAATTAATGTAAAAAAAGAAAAGGAAAAAAGAAAAAAAAATACAAGAACAATACGTTCACAATAAACGTCTATATCCTTGTAATTTCTTTTAGATATGAAATGGCAAAGCAGGATGTTAGTAAAACATCGAACTCGATATTCAAAATATACTTTACAAAATATTATTCTTCTATACGATCGAATAGTTACCCATACAGTAGTCCCATTATAGTCTAAGAGCTAGCAACGTCAAAAGTCACGTCATTTTATCAAGGTTCATTTTTTAATATGTTTTTTCCTTTTATGTTAGAATACGTTTGCAAGCTGTCTGGCAGTCGGGAGACGTTGCGTTTACCTTTGGCAGCGATGTTATGCAGGAAAAAAAACTTCAAAATTACGTCATTTTATCAAAGCTCATTTTTTAATGTTTTTCCCTTTTATGGTAGAAAACGTTTCAAGCGGTCTGGTAGTCAGGAGACGTTGCATTTGTCTGTGAAAGAAGGGGTAATGCAGGTCAAAAAGCTTCAAAATCAGGTCATTTTAATCCAGGCCAATTTTTAATATGTTTTTCCCTTTTATAGTAGAATACGTTTGCAAGCTGTCTGGTAGTCGGGAGACGTTGCGTTTATCTGTGGCAGAAGGGGTAATGCAGGTCAAAAAGCTTCAGAATCACGTCATTTTATCAAGGCTCATTTTATAATGTTTTTCCCTTTTTGTGGTAGAATACTTTTGCAACCGGTCTACCAGTCGGGTAACGTTGCGTTTACCTGTGGCAGAAGGGGCTATACAGGTCAAAAACTTCAAAATTACGTCATTATATCAAGGCTCATTTTTTACATGTTTTTCCCTATTATGGTGTTGTACGTTTGCGTGCAGTCTGGCAGTCGGGAGACTTGCCTTTATATGTGGCAGAAGGGCTTATGCAGGTCAAAAAACTTTAATTACGCCATTTTAGCAGATTTTGGTTTGTAAATATGGTTTAAACTAATTATTTGTGATATTAATCTATTATTGCTACACGGTACCAATGTCATAACGACTCTGGCAGATTAATATTTATAGATAACATATTACACTTTAGATAGAAGACAACCTATAATTAATTAGCCAGACACAAATTCGGTTGCAAAGTTAATGCCAGACGGCTTTAAATATGGCAACGAAAGTGCCTGTTCCAAGAGTGGTTTATAATTTAAAAATTATAAGACCTCTTTACGTCATTTTACCAAGCTTAAAAATTACAAGATATTACTCTTTGGTGAGCAGACAACCTATAATTAATTTGCCAGACACAAATTCGGTTGCAAAGTTAATGCCAGACGGCTTTAAATATGACAACGAAAGTGCCTGTTCCAAGAGTGGTTTATACCGAATTTGTGTCTGGCTAATTAATTATAGGTTGTCTGCTATCCTAAGAGTAATATCTTGTAATTTGTAAACTTGATAAAATGACGTGAAGAGGTCTTATAATTTTTAAATTATAAACCACTCTTGGAACAGGCACTTTCGTTGTCATATTTAAAGCCGTCTGGCATTAACTTTGCAACGGAATTTGTGTCTGGCTTATTAATTTTAGGTTGTCTGCTCACCAAAGTGTGTCACCAAACGTCTCCCACCTGCCCGACCGCTTTCAGACGTATTCTACCATAAAAGGGAAAAACATTAAAAAATGAGCCTTGATAGAAATTCGAATTCGTGTCTGGCAAATTATTTATAGGTTGTCTTCCCACCAAAGAGTAATATCTTGTTATTTTTATGCTTAATAAAATGACGTAGAGAGGTCTTATAATTTTTAAAGTATAAACCACACTTGGAACAGTCACTTCCGTTGCCATATTTAAAGCCGTCTGGCATTAACTTTGAAACCGAATTTGTGTCTGGCTTACTTATTTTGGTTTGTCTGCTCACCAAAGTGTGTCACTAAATGTCTCCCGACTGCCAGACCGCTTATAAACGTATTCTACCATAAAAGGGTAAACATATTAAAAAATGATCCTTGATAAAAATTCGAATTTGTGTCTGGCAAATTATTTATAGGTTGTCTACTCACCAAAGAGTAATATTTTGTTATTTTTAAGCTTAATAAAATGACGTTAAGAGGTCTTGTAATTTTTAAATCATAAACCACTCTTGGAACAGGCACTTTCGTTGCCATATTTAAAGCCGTCTGGCATTAACTTTGCAACCGAATTTGTGTCTGGCAAATTAATTATAGGTTGTCTGCTGTCCAATGAGTAATATGCTATCTATAGATATTAATCTGCCAGAGTCTTAGTGACATTGGTACCGTGTAGCAATAATGGATTAATATCACAAATAATCAGTATAAACCAATTTTACAAACAAAAGTCTGCTAAAATGGCGTAATTAAAGTTGACCTGCATAACCCCTTCTGCCCCATATAAACGCAACGTCTCCCGGCTGCCAGACCGCCCGCAAACGTACGGCACCATAATAGGAAAAAACATTTAAAAAAATGAGCCATTATAAAATGACGTGATTTTGAAGCTTTTGGACCTGCATAACCCCTTCCGCCACAGGTAAACGCAACGTCTCCCGACTGCCTGACCGCTTGCAAACCTGTTCTACCATAAAAGGGAAAAACATATTAAAAAATGAGCCTTGATAAAATCACGTGATTTTGAGGCTTTTTGACCTGCATAACCCCTTCCGCCACAGGTAAACGCAATGTCTTCCGACTGCCAGACCGCTAGCAAACGTATTCTACCATAAAAGGGAAAAACATAAAAAAATAAGCCTTGATAAAATCAAGTAACGAAAACGTTGCTAGCTCTTAGTCTATTAATATTGATATTATTTCTTTCTGTGAAACATTGGATATTTATTGTCGAAAATAAAAACGAAGTTTCAAATTATATATTTAATTGTGATTCGGTTAATTTCCTCACAAAAATTCAAGTCATAAAATGGTTTGTTGACTGCTTAAAAGTGAAAAGTTATTTTATATAAAAGTATGCTCCTCGATTGTAATTTCCTTTGTAAATGTTTAATGCTTCTTTTATAGTGTTACAAAAAATAATTAAATAGCATTCATACTAAATATCTCAACGAAGCATAAAATATCTTAAAGTGTTAAATTTAAGTAATGTTATTAACCTGTTTTAATGCACTTAAATAAATGTATTTTTTCTTTTTAATCTCATTCTGCTCTAGAAGTTCAAAATATTACTTATAATCTGCGCAATTTGAAAAAATATTTAAATTATCAGCTTTCAAAATTACATACTGAAATTTGGGAGCTTCTAAAATAAGCCTGCATGGGGATGGAAGGGGAAGGACCATGACCAAATATTTTTTTGATTCAACGTGGCAAACATGGCTGCGAGTAACGCTTACCACAGCAAATAAGTTCGAAATTGCTCGTCAAGTGTAGTAAATGAGGTGCGTTCATACTATAAAACAGTTTTTGGTAAAAAAGTATCAGATACAGTATAGTGACCGAAATCTTTTGTGGATATTTGTAAATACAATCTGCTTTCTATTATACAGGAAGCAAATTGTCATAAACCTCAGCAACGTATATCAATTTCACAACATGTAAAATTGCTTAAAACAATTAAAATGCGCACTAAACAATATTTCCTCCTATATTATTATGCAATGGAATGTTTTTCTATGGTCCTGTAAATTAATAAAAATATTCTTTGTAACAAAGATTCTACAGAACGTATTTGTATTGCATACTTCATAGATGCATATCAATTTAACTATGTTCAAATGATTATCAGATCATTAAAATGCACTTGAAAGTATTTTTTCCTTTCATTGTTATGTAATTGGATGCTTTAAACTTTCTCTGTAATTAAACTATACATCCGATTTTCATTAAATGTGAAATGACTCGACAAAATTATGCAAAATTTATATATTTAATAGTGATGACGTTGCATTTTCGTATGTTCAGAAGTTCAGTACACGTATGTTCAGAATTTTTTATTATTGTGTATTTAAATGTTGTATTTTGATGATTTAAAAGAAGTGCTACTTTTCAATTTTACAATGCGAAAATAAGAACTATGCCACCTTCACCTAGAATGAATAATTAGCCACTTTCTTAATCGGTGAACTAAAAATATACGTAACCGAACTATGCACATTAGGGTAAGCAGCTAAGCTAAATAGACGAAATGTTTAGTTTGTTATTTTGTAACAAGCGAAAAGATATGGAACTGTTTTAGTAGCGAGAAATTGTCTCTTGATTTCTGGAATGGCTCTCATAAAGTTGAATTACAATTACTAAAACTAATTTATCGTGTTCGCATCTACTTGCAGAGATTTAAAAATGAATTTGACCACCAGTACATAAGAACTCGACATTAAATTCTAGTGAGAGACTCTAGAACTCTCTAGACGGGGAACTAGAATTTTTTGACTGAACAATGGATTTCGTTATGTGGAGACTCGACTGTATGCGTTTACATTTTATTTTGGATTTTTTGGATCGTATGTTCAGAATTTTTTATTATTGTGTATTTAAATGTTGTATTTTGATGATTTAAAAGAAGTGCTACTTTTCAATTTTACAATGCGAAAATGAGAACTATGCCACCTTCACCTAGAATGAATAATTAGCCACTTTCTTAATCGCTGAACTAAAAATATACGTAACCGAACTATGTACATTATGGTAAACAGCAAAGCTAAATAGACGAAATGGTCTAGAATTTTTAGTTTGTTATTTTGTAACAAGCGAAAAGATATGGAACTGTTTTAGTAGCGAGAAATTGTCTCTTGATTTCTGGAATGGCTTCATAAAGTTGAATTACAATTACTAAAACTAATTTATCGTGTTCGCATCTACTTGCAGAGATTTAAAAATGAATTTGACCACCAGTACATAAGAACTCGACATTAAATTCTAGTGAGAGACTCTAGAACTCTCTAGACGGGGAACTAGAATTTTTTGACTGAACAATGGATTTCGTTATGTGGAGACTCGACTGTATGCGTTTACATTTTATTTTGGATTTGCGATCCATTTTGTAAATAGTTGACACATATTTTATTTTAATATTTTATATTATGCATATTCATGATGGGTAAGTATTATGGTGTCCCCCCCCCTAATGATTAGATTATTCTTTCGACAAATTAAAAAGTACAGTGTTCCCTTAAATGGATAGTCTTTGTTAAATTTTTAATTCAAATTATTTTTGTTTTTCAAATGCATTGAATTGCTAAAAACGGGGGGGAATATTGTTAAATTGTAATTTGTATTTTATCGTATCATGTATTGTTTATATTATTTACCATAATACATTAACTGAACAAAAATTTATAAATATTAAAAATAACTTTAAAAAATGGAAGCCGATCTATGCCTTTGAGGATAATTTATCTTCTATTAAGATAAAAAAAAAAGTAACTAACGCTGTCACTGCTCTTGTCCATGAATTATTTGAACACCCCCTAATACAATGAACTTCCAAAATTAATCAGGGAAGCGCCTTATCAGAATAAATTTATATCCAAGATTTGAAGCAAATCAGGTATTTTTAACATGAAGTATTTACATAACCAACGGGCAGGATAACTCCCACGCTTTGATAGCCTGTGAGCTAAAAAGGATTTATTTAACAAACCATTTCATGCATTATTACTTACCCATCATACATAGTATAGGGTAAGTCTTGCAATCGTTTTGAAAATCGAAAAATTTTTTTTGGCGGATTTACACGTTCCAGATACTGGAGATTCCGAAAAACATATTTTTTTGAAATTTTTTTTGCCGTCCGTCTGTCTGTCTGTCTATAAACGCTCTATCTCCCGAACAAATTGAGATAGAGACTTGAAATTTAGTATGTACTTAGTATGTAAGAATGGGACGAAGCCTATTTAATATCAGTAACCTCGATAATCCGGAACTATTTTTTTTGGACTCTCGAAAAATTCATTCTGATGAAAGGTACATAAAAAATTTCGAATTTTTTATTTTAAAGAGTGGACGTAAAAGGCAATAAAATAACACAAATTTTGCATAAAGAACGAAGTCGATCGAATTATTAGTTGCCGAGATATATGTAATCCTGTTTTCCGCATTCTTCGATTTTTCATAACCCTGTATTTCAACCAAATTTCAATTCAAAGATATATTTTAATTGAAAATGAGACGCTTCATACGACGCAGTAAATTGTTAGTTAATATGATTATTATTTTTAGAGTTATAAGGATGTTTCTTTTACGCAATCCGGTATTATTTGAGTATTTTGGCGTTTTATATAATTTGTCGAATTTGGCTCATCAGCAATTCATTAATAAAGCATGACTATGTATATTAAAACTATTTAAATTTACGTTTAAATTTTATTTTGGAATTTCGGTGCATTTTATAAATATTTTACACATGTTTTATTTTTATATTTTATATTATACGTATCCATGATGGGTAAGTATTACGGTGGCCCCCAACGACTAGTTATTCATTGTATTTTGAAACTTATGAAACTTCAATTCCCTTTTTTCTAGTCATCGGAATGTTTATTAGGATGAGCGAAGCGAATCCTCTACTAGTCCACTCAAATTACAATTTGTCGTACGCTTTACAAAAAAACTATTCAATATTTTAACTTCAAATTAAACACAAAAATAAATTATGATCTGTAGATTTGCAGAATATAATTTTTTTTACAGTAAAACGTTAAAAAAATTATTATTTTAATCAATTTATTTTACATGCATTTCCAATACGGAAGCATTTTAGCAAATAAATAAAAAATGAAACGCGTATATTTTCCGAAAAAAAATTTAAATCATGGAGTAAATAATTATAGATAGAATCATGATTAATTTATTAAATAAAACATGTTTTCATTATCCCGCAAAATCGTTTGCACAGATGACAATTAAACATTTTAAAAGAATTGTATTATGGATATTTTTTTTTTTTGTAAACTGGCAACAAAATAATTGTAAACAAATAAAATTAATTCTTAAATTTGTTATATAAATGAAAAATTAAAAGATCTGCGTGAAGTTGTTGGTTCAAGCTCTTTATAAATATTTTTGCGAAGGTCGTATTGTGGCTAAATAATATCGACTCATTAATCAGAAGGATTTTATAGAAAAATAAGACTTTAATAAGTTCGCAAACACAACAATAATTATTCGTGAAAACGTCACTGCGAGAATGAGAGAGCGCTTCGTTAAAAGGTAATTCCATTAATTGAGTTGCCATTCGCAGAAAGTAAACAGTTCTCCCACGCGGAGAGAATTACAGCAATTCTCATACGCTTACATGTATAAAAATGAAGAAATTAAAATAAAATGTTTTACAGTTGAAAATTCATAGTATCAACAAAGTAGATTTCAAATGTTTTTTCCAGAAAATAGGATTTTGAAGAAGTAACTTTCTTCAAGCTTTCTTCAAATATATTATTCTAAAATAGCTATCAAAGATTATCGGATGTTGATTACAAAGATTGGAAACATGCATATTTCAAACAATTAAAAAACACCAGTGGCTACTTGAAATTGTAAAAACATCTTTAAAAGAGCTTTTAGTTGAAAATTAAAAAAAAATTTGTAAAAGTTTGCTTCGAAAATATCTTATGCCAGTTTTACATCATAAGTAAAAAATTAAAATGCGCCAAAACATAAAATAACGTTTTTGTTTAATAAAAATGCAAAAAAAATAATTAAAAAAAAATATTGTTACTTTCAAATATCTGTTTTATAAAATAATGCTTCGCGAATCCAAACAAAGCATGGCTTTTGCTAGTAATCTAATAGTTAAGTGTTTATTATTTTCTTCTTTCTTAATTCAACTTAATTTGTTTAGGATAGAAATGAACAAGTAAGAAAAATCATGCGTTAAGCATAGATTATGAAGCACTTTCCAACACTTCTTAAAATCTTTAACAAAACTTCGTTATCCAGGGAACTGCATTATTGTTCATCTACAAATATGTATTCCAATACTTTTGAAAAGCCCTGTATTTGATCTGTCGGTTAATATATAAATTACATAATCGTAAAATTTAGTTTAGCAAGAAAACTCCTAACTGGTTGAAATTTTCCTTTCAGCAATTTATACTAATAGATGGAAACATACTTGAATACTTTTGTTTGGCCCTGTATTATACATAATACCTTTAATACGCGAAAGTTATTTGCTAAAGTTTAGTTTATATTAAATTCTCTTTAAACTACTTAAATCATATTTCTAGAACTTATCATCCAAAGGCGACTATTTATCAAGTTGTTTCCGTGACCTTGTATATAATTTTATCAATATTCTACAAATATTCCTTAGTAAACGAAATGCAATTCATCATAAAAAGGCATACTATGAGGCTGTGCCTCATTAATCCTCAGCAACGTATATCAATTTGATTATATATGAAAGACGGATTCCATGCCAACTGAAACAGTAGTGAATTTTTCAACTTCATGTTATCTTCAAGTATTTGGTGTCATTTTAAAGGCAATTTATTGCAGTTAATGGATTTAATATTTATTTTTGAAAATTATGCATGGTTTATTTAAACTTTATGATAAATAATGGGTATTTAATGATTTTGGTTTATAATGTTAAAAATGTGACTTTTTAAAAGATCAATTATTTATTAAAAATATGGTGATTTTATATATTTTTTCATTTGTATAGTAAGTTAAATTGTTCATAATCATCATTTTACAGTAATAATCTTCATGTACAACTTTCTTCTTATTTCTTTAAAATAAAGTTATTTACGATTTTTATTTGTCCTCTCTGTTACAATTTTTTAAAGTTTATTTTATTCAATATATAAAAAAGATTTAAATTCAATAAGAAGTGATTACAATAAATATCATTTGTGTAATCATATTATGTAATAATTTTGAAAATATACTCAAAAAAAATTTTTTTTTAAGAAATGCGTAACAGTGGGGATGTAACAGAGGTGACGGAGCTAAATGTCCCCTCTGTTACACATGGTTGTGAACGAATCTAATTATTTTAGTACAATCTAATTATTTTAAGCAGCTTAGATAAAATCCCACCAAGTGTGTGTTACAAGTAGATTTTAGCGAAAACTTTACTTATGTTACACAAAATGAGATACAATCGGCACATTGGATTCACAAGCAGTGTTCTTTGTTTTACTGCTGTTGATTGGCTTCCAAAAGATGATCTCTTGGAAGAAAAAGAAATTAGGAGTTATGTCATAGCCGGTGACTATATGCAGCATGACAAATATGCAATCCACACTTTCAATGAAATCCTATTTGATAAATTATAAAAAGAATTCCCTGTGTTAAAAGAAATTGACACTTTTAGTGATGGGCCATGATCCCAATTTAAGCAGAAATACACACTTTGCAGTTTTACTTTCTCACCCTTTAAAGTCAATTGGCATTATTTTGCTACTAGTCATGTAAAGAGTGCAGTTGATGGAGTGGGAGGTACTGTAAAGAGGGCTGTGTACCGAGGAATTATATCTGGGAAAATGGGCTCCTCCACCATATGATGCTAAATCATTTGAAGATACCATTTGCAATGGAGTAGAAATTATTTATTGTGCAAACGAGGATGTAGAAAGGACATTGCTGCCTTTAATGAAAGAAGAGTTTCAACTATCAAATTTGAGGAGAATTCATTGTGTTAGTGCTACAAAAATATTGTATTTCTTATGCATCTGTGTCTGTTGAAGAAGGTGTACAGTTTTGCTTCAAAGATGGTATGGATAAATCTGTAGAAAATAACAATTTGTTAACTCCTGATGTTAATGTTGGCAATTTTGCGATTGTTAGATTTCAAAGAAAGAATAGGATGGTAGAAATTTGTTGCCCAAATACACTCTAAAAAATAAAAGTGTAAATTAGACAAAATTTACATACATGTGTGTAAATTCCTAAAATTACACACCTGACATGAAAATTACCCACTTTTTGCAAAGTTTTACCTGTTTTTATGTGCATTTTAGCTTAACAAACCAATTGTGTATTTTGTTATCACTTGAAAAACATAAATAAATATGTAAATGCTGAAAAATGTCTGAATTTACACAAATTGGTACGTTATTGTAATTTACACATAATGATATACACAGATGTAAGAGTGTAAATTTTATCAAGTCACCCACTCGTCATAAAAAATACCTATTTTAATGTGTGTTTAGTTTGTGGCATTAAGTTTGTAAGTTTGTTATCAGTGCATAAACTCATAAAAATGTGTAAATGTATATTACTCCTGAAATTACACTAATTATTGTGTTGAAAATAATTATAAATGCGTGAATTTTAAAGTAGACGTTACGAAAGGGATAGGAAGCTTACATATTATTCAGAGCTACACTTTTTATTTTAGTAAATCCATTCCATAAATAACATGGTGTCATTGCTTTGCTGTAAGAGTATTGTTAAGTAATAAATTAATATATTTATATATTTTTATAAGATACTCTGACCACCTCTCTCACTCTCCCCGTTTCAGCAGCACGTGAACATTTAAAAGAAGTTAAAAAAATTTAATCTCGACACATGTAACAAATTTAACAAATATTTTGTTACATGTAACGTAAAATTTTATTCATTTAATTAGTAAATTTTAATTTCGATTTCCGAATTCCCTTTTAAAATTTGTACATCAAATATAAGAATGCTTGATTGTATAATTATAGGTTTTGATTAAATCGTAATTTCTTTCAGCCATCGCACAGACTGCTCTTTTTCACAATTTTACTTGTAATTTTCAATAATAGAGCTAGATTTCATTCTTAAAGCGACATTAGAAAGACTTCATAACGAGGCATTATAATAGAGATATAATCCCACTTTATGCTTATTCATAAAATTAAATTATATTTTTTGTACTGTTGGTATTCTTTTTTGCTGCCCCCCCCCCTTAATTAAAAGGAAGTAGTTTAATCTTCAGTAAAATCTAAAAACTATTTCGAATTCATTTAATATGTAATATAAAATATAATTCATGTAATTAAGATAATTCTAAATTCGTATCCTGAGTTATTTATACATTTTGCACATCAAATATAAGTATGCTTGATTTTACCCTAAATTATTTGAGCCGTCTGGTAGCTTGTAAACTTTTATCCATTTCAAAGCTTAACTTGTAATTTTAGTTTAACTTCAGTTCGCAGTGCAATTGATGGTTGCATTCAGGAACTACACTGCTCAAAACAATTAAAGGATATTGCAGTTTTAGGTGGATTTTGTATCTGGGAAACTTTTTAGCTGATTGATACATGGTCGACAGACATAGTATGTTATATGAGAATAAATTACACATGTTTGGCAGAAAAAATGCATTTTATTGAGCATTTGTGTACAAAAGGAAAAAAACACAATTTGTGCATATGAGAAAAAAAGAATACGAAAAGGTGTTTTCTTCGAAGAAAATCATTTTCAGTAGGGGGTATGGTTTCCACGGGCGGCCAGCAACGTTGAACACATTTGAGGCATGGACTCAATGAGGCTATTAATGACGAGTTGGGGTATTCTGCCCCACTCTTCCAGAGGAACTCTTTCCAGTTCTTGGAGAGTTTGTGGGGGTTGTTGGCGGCCAGAAACTCGTCTTTCTAGAGCGTCCCAAATGTGCTCGATTGGATTCATGTCTGGAGAACACGCTGGTCATTCCATTCGAACGATTCCTTACTCGAAAAGGAAATCCTCTACCAGGTTTGCACGATGTGGCCTGTAGTTATCGTCCATTAAAATGAAGTTATCTCCGATTGCTGCAGCGTAAGGGACTACAATATGTCTGAGGATCTCATCCCTATATCGGCGACCAGTCAGAGCTCCATCTCGAATGATGTAGAGGTCAGTGCGCCCGTCAATGGAGATGCCACCATACACCAACACTCCTCCACCGCCAAATCTGACACTTTCGTGCACGAACGCATGATTATTCCTACTGCGACGGTCCCTCCAGATGAAAATACGCCTATTATCCGGATGCACAGAAAAGCGGGACTCGTCAGAAAACAGAATATTGCTCCATTCATTTCTCCTCCAGTTGACATGCTCGGTTGCCCACTCCCTGCGGTCGCGACTATGCCTTGATGTTAATCTAACACATACCATCGGTCGGCAAGCATACAGACCTACAGCATGGAGCCGGTTTCGGACAGTCTGAGTTGAAATCGTGGTGCCTGTAGCCGAGCGAAGGTGTTGTTGGAGAAGAGTAGCGTTCACGTTTCGGTGTCTGCGAGCTGTTAACGCTAAATACCGATCTTCATTGGGTGTTGTTACCCGTCTACGACCGTGCCCTGGTCTTCGGCCTGCACATCAACTCTCCAAAAAACGGTTCCAGATCCAGGAAATGACACTTTGGGACACTCCAATGGCTTGCGCTACTTCGGCTTGAGTTTGGCCACCTTCTAACCTACCAACAATTCTCCAAGCGTCTGAATCTGTCAAATGACTTCGCTGAGGCATCGTACTCATCGAAACAAAGCAATCACTGAATGCTGATCATCCTTGTCTTCATTCTCTTTTATCCAGTTGAAAGTCAAATTTCATTCGCTGCCGCTGAAGCGATGTTTTTGACGTCAAACTCAAAATTTGCATACTCCACTGTTTGAAAAGTTGAAAAATTTGCATTTGTGATTCTCTTCTTCTATTTTCGGCAAAAAAATTTCGTTTATATCTCTATTTTATATAAATCTTCAAATATCCTTTAATTGTTTTGAGCAGTGTACTTCAACCCCGAGTTAGACGGGAATCTCATAGAAAACTAAAATCGTAATCTTCGTTGACTTGGCTTCATCATGTTTAAGTTGAAAACTAATGGTGTGTCCAGCTGATTGCAGGCGCTCTCGTTCAGAAAAATATAGTACATAATAAGTTATTCTCTTATAAAATATAAGGTATGTAATGTCATACGTCCGTATTACCTCCAATTTTTTTATCTGGTTTGTTTATATTTATGTATAAATGTATATAATACATGTTGGATTGTTTTTTAAGTATAAGAATTTTTTACATGTACTAGGGGGCCCCGCCCCCCTGCTCGCTATGCTCGCCACACCCCCGCGTAATCGCTTCGCGATTCCAAATTATTGGCTACCCCTGCTTGCTGCGCTCGCCAATACCCCATGGTATGAATAAGCAGTTGCAGACCTTTCAAATGATGTGTCACACGACTGGTGTTGTAAAGAAATTAAAAATGTGCCCCCCTGGGAGGCAGAGTGGGAGGCGACACAAAAGACATCCATAATATGATTAAGCAGCTGCAGACCTCTCAAATGATGTGTCACACGACTGGTGTTGTAAAGAAATTAAAAATGTGCCCCCCTGGGGGGCAGAGTGGGGGTGACACACAAGACATCCATAAAATGAATAAGCAGTTGCAGACCTCTCAAATGATGTGTCACACAATTGGTGTTGTAAAGAAATTAAAAATGTGACCCCTCCTTGGAGAGAGCAGAGTGTGGTGGTGACACACAAGACATCCATAATATGAATAAGCAGTTGCAGACCTTTCAAATCTTGTGTAACACGACTGCTGTTGTAAAGAAATTAAAAATGTGTCCCCCCTGGGGAGCAGAATGGGGGATAACACACAAGACATCCATTATATGAATAAGCAGTTGCAAACCTCTCAAATGATGTATCAAACGACTGGTGTTGTAAAGAAATTAAAAATTTGGCGAAATACTACCGTTATCGCCAAGTTGGCGTCACTTTTGACAACTAATTTTGGTCGCCAAATTTGGCGATATATCGCCAAGTTGGCGACAAACTTGGCGATTGTTGGCGATGGTAACCTTTCCTCTCTTTATGGTAACCCATACGGCGATGCATAGACGGAGTCCTTTCCTGATTGGTCTATTCGACTCATGGAAGGAGTGGACAACCCGGATTCGTTAGTTCCGGAAATCTTCCACATCAGCATCATTCCAGGAGTCATTCCTTTTAAGGCTAGTTTTTTTTTTACTATAGAAAGATAATTTACTTGCCTTAAAAAAAGTCAACATTACATAACTCCTGATAAATTTCTATTAAAATAACAACTGTTGTATCTAAAGTCATTTATTTCTTGAAAAATTTTCATCTTAAAAAGAATTTATGAATGTATGTTAACAGTAGCAAAATAAACATTAACATCATTTTTTGGTGGGTAGTGTGAGGTGTTAAATTTTGGTTCGGTTGTTTGAAAGATATTATATTTTATTTATAAACTATTATACAAATGTATACTCTATCTATAAATTACATATTCTGATTTATAAGTTAAACAATTCATCTGAGTTTTATTTATTTATTGATTTTTTTTTTTTAAATTATGAAACTTATAATGTTAACTAAGTTTATCATCGATTAAAACTATAGCGTTGCTTTTGAGTTTCTACGTTATATTTCCTAATTTTGAGAATTAATTTTAAAAATTTTTTATCTTAATTACATTAAATTTTCAGCTGTGTTTTAATTTGAAAATATTACATCGGAAGAACTATGTTCCACTAAAATAGTTATGGTAAAGAACACATAATTTTTCTTGTTAATTATAGAATTAATAAAAATACACAGAAGTAAATTGCAAAAGAGCGCAAATACGTTATTTAAAATAACTCCAGATGAAAAATTCTGAAGAAAAATTATATTAAAGTAATGGCTTTTTCTTCTAATATGCATTTTTCCATTTCAATTTTGCATATTATTACAGAACTTATATGACATAAAACATATGATTGTATGTATATAATAAATTATAACAGTTGTGTTATAATGAATATTCAAAATCGAGCTTATCATTCTCTCCCTCCCCCTCTACATAAATATTCCCCGCCGGGTGAGTTTTACACACTTGAGACACAAATGTAATTATCAAATAAATTTTACGAGCTTTAATTTTGAAAATTTATAAGATTCAATTGATATTTGGATATAGACACAGTTTTTCTCGTTTTATTTTTTACTATAGCTGATAAATAAAAATACACATTAGTTTGATATCTAAAATTTTAATTAGGATATCTGAAATTTTCATTTATGAAGATAGGATTAATTTCATTAATGTTAAAATAAATTTGTATTTTTTTTCTTTTTTTTTAGACACAAATTTCTAAATATAAATTTAATGCAAAAGATGTTACTTTAATGATTCAGCAGCTTTTTTGATAGTTCTGATAATATTTTATATGGCAAATTCTTTGTAATGATGAATATTTATGAAAAGAAAACAATTCAACATATAATATAGGTGATTTATGTATAGATAAACAAATCAGCTAAAATACTTGCAGGTAATATATGTGTGTGTGTGAGATGCAGTTTACATACATTTTTTTCTATATTTTTATAGTATTTTAAATTTTACTTTTATAACTGTATGTAACACAGTACTTTCAATATAATTGACTTTGTATCTTGAGACTGAAAAATAAAAAATGAAAAATTGAGTCTGAACTCTGAAAATAAAAAGTGTGGAGATTGCAAGTTTACCAATTATGATTATTCCTCTGATTAGTTTAAAATCTATCATTAATTATTTATTTATTTTTCTTTATCTTAATTTTTAATTGCATGTTCTGAATAATACATAAATGAAGGGAAAATATAAAAATAAAAAGCAAGGAAGAATATAGAAAATAAAATAGCAGTTCTTTTGTGTATATTTAGAGGAGAGTGGGTAGGAATGGGACATTTTTTACAAAAATAATAGAATCAACTTTACTTGACACAAATACAAAAACTTTGATTTATAGAATACAAAATGAAACACTTTCTAATGTCCTTGAGCAATATAGAAACATAATTTGAAGAATCAATTTTATAATTAAAGAAATTGAAAATGTCACAATGTGTCCCATACTTCCCCACTAACAAAGAAGTAATGTTTGAACTATGATGGTTGATGAGGAATATTAAAAACTAATGTCTTAAATGGCTATATGCTGAATTTTAGATCCGTAGCTGCTATAGTAGCATAGTTTTAAAGGGAGGGGTAAAGTTCTAAAAACCTATTTATAGGGAGTTCTTAAGAGGAGGGGAGTGAGTGTGATAGGCTGATTTGGAGCTTTTGATACTACGCTTGTGATAGTGGATGAGAAGTGTGTACATCTCTATGATCCCAAGTCCAAACAGCACTATTTTATCGCATCCACTGTCACAAATCTAGCCCCATAAGCTAATAATCAGGCTTTCAACTACCCCCCACCCATTTTACTCCTCCCTACAAAACTATAAGAATATTGCATCTACTGTTCTGAAATTAAGCATAAATATACCGATAGTGCAGATATTTCATATACACTAGACACAATAGTTATTGAACCTCCATCGAATATGCGTATTTTGCATATTACGCAAAGAACTGTGTAAATTACAATAACATAATAATATGTGTTTTTTGCGTAATACATATTTATCAGTGTAATCACAGAAGATTACACAGATCAATGAGTAATAATATAACGCAGATATATGTGTATTCTTGCGCAATTTACACATTAATGTGGGTATTTTATGAGTGATCACCATAACCTTTACACACTTAGTGTTATCATCAAATTACACACTGAAATGTGTATTTTGAAATTTACACATTAGGCGTGTATTTTGGCAATTTACACACAAATTTTCACATAAAAACAAATTGTTTTTGTATCATCAATTTACACATTTTTGTGTGTAAATTTACACTTTTATTTTTTAGAGTGAAACTGAAATTCACAAGGAAACTCACAATGTCCATGTTGTATTTTTAAGTCGGTCTAGTGAACTGAAAACATTTAAATATAATCATAAAGATATAGCATGGGTTCATATGTTTGAAAAAAAACAAATACTACCAACTCCAACATTAAATAATCAAAACGTCACCTTTGATAATGGTATTGCACTGGAAATATGATCACTGAATTTGTAAGGCGTCCGCTCTGTTTCATTCCATGCCCCCTCTGTTACATTCGATTAATTTCATTTAAATAAAATGTGTTTTCAATTTAAACAATCTGATAGGTAATTATTTTACCTTGATATGTCTTTACTTAAAAAATACACTTAATTTCTTTTTTGTATTTTCCAAATCACATAGTTTTATATAAATTGTAGTGCATGTCAAAAAATGTGGGGTATTTTTTTGTCCCCTCTGTTACGTACCACTTTAATTAATTTATAATTAAATAATTAAGCTTTTTCATCATTTCTAATTAATTAATAAAGCATTGTTTCATAAATTAACATAGTCTTGTAAAATGTTTGTCTTTGGAAAATTTAATAAGTATTTAAATGGTAAAATTATTGTGTAATTTCCCCTCTGTTACGCTTGGAATTCATCGAAATCGTTTACCATAATTAAAATATGTCGCAAACAATTCAACCTTTTAATATTAAGTATTAGAATTATTTTGTATGGCCCTATAAATGAATAATAACTATTCTTTTCGCAGCATACTTTACAAAATGCATATTTTAGTGCACATTGTAGATTCATATAAATTTCACGATGTTTGGCAGGGTGTAACATCTTTAAAATTCATTTGAAACGATTTTCCTCCATAGGCCGTAATGTAATGGAAAACTTTTGACTGTCCCTGTAGATAAGCTGATCATGGAAGAACCTTCATTTTCAATGGGGTTCGTGTTTGGGTAAACGTCATTAACGTCCTAAAATTTCATGACAATCCGAGAATATTAATGAGAGTTAGAGCGCGGACAGACGGCTAGACAAATCTAATGCATAAGCTAAGCACTTTTCAACTTTGTTGAAAAGTGCTAGAAAGGTAAATTTTATTTTTATTAAATTATTATTTAAATTTCAATAAAAAATGGAATTATGGATATATTTTTGTTAAAAAGTAAAGAAATGTAAGTGTGTCATTTCAAACGAAAGAAACATTTTTATTATTTTTTATATAAAAATTTAAAATGAAAATTTCGATTTGGTATTTTTATTTTTTTTATTTTTTATGTTTTTGTCTCGTATGAATTAATATCCATTTTTGTCTCAAGTTAAAAAAATGATAGATTTTAATCGTTTGTGTTTTATGTATAGCAATGAAAGAAATGAAATAAAATTTGAAATTTTTTTTGGTATGAATTTCATTTTTATAATTCTAGATATGCATACTTGTAAAACTAACTGCAGTAATATTTCTGCCGATTAGAATTTCATTTTTATGACAAGTATTAATTTAATCTTTTTAAAACAATAAATATCCAAAGGGGTTTATTTCTAGTTATTTCTTTTAGGTAGATTTCTTAAGAAATACTACCTATTGCAATCGCACCAGTTTATATACATATATATATATATATATCACTTTTTTATGGACACGATAACTTCTATAATTCTTCACCAATCTCCACCAAACTGGTACATAAAATCAAAGAGGATAAAATCTTGGCTAAGTTCGTTACTGGGCAAAATCGGACCAAGGGGGTCGGAATAGGGGGCGTTTTTGTGAAAACCGAAAAAACGCCATAACTTCTTAATTAAAGTAGATATCGAATCGGTTTAAAGTTTATATTACTTTTTAAAAATGGGCCAAAAGTATATGCATGACAGATTTTTGATAAATTTAGAAGTGGGCTCAAGGGGTGAAAAAAACAGGAATTTTGAGAGAAAAAAATTCATAAATTCGTTAGTTTTCAATATATCAAGTCCGACTAAATTTTTTTCTAAATGTTGTTAAAATTATCTAAAACTTTTGTATTTAAAAGTTTTTGATAGGGCCAACTTTCACCGATGAAAAAAAATTAAAACCGGAAAGAAAAAGGGCGCTAAAAAAGAGAAAAATCCATAACTCCGTCAATTTTTAAGATATCAAATCTGATTAAATTTATTCTACATCTTCTCAAAAATATCTACAACTTTTATATTGACAAGTTTATCATAGGACCTATTCGTATAGCAAAAAGAAATTAAACAAAAATTGAGTTGGAGAAAAAACCTCGAATCCAAACTGCTTATATTCTGACTCATTTTTAAATTCATTTTTGATTTTAAACGCATCCAAATGGTAGATCCTCTTATTCAGGAACTATATAATATGATGCATTGGTCAGTTTTTTGATAAAGACGGAATATATTTCAAAAAAGGCTACCAAAAAGGGTATATTGAACAGAATTTTCCGAAATCATCGTGACTGAAAATTTAAGGAAGTGTTCAAATAAGAAATTGCGTTTTTTTCTGACTCGTTTTTAAATCCATTTTTGCTCTCAAATGCATCCAATTTACAGATCCTCTTACTTAGGAACTACATAATGTGATTCATTGATCGGTTTTTTGATAAAGACAGAATATATTTTGGAAAAGGCTACCAAAAAGGGTATTTTGAACAGAATTTCCCGAAGTCTTCGTGATTTGAAAATTTAAGGAAGTTTTCACATAGCAAATTGCGTTTTTTATGACTCCTTTTAAAATCCATTTTCGCTCTCAAATGCATCCAATTTACAGATCCTCTTATTTAGGAACTATATACTGTGACGCATTGGCCAATTTTTTGATAAAGATAGAATATATTTTTTAAAATTCTGTCAAAGTGAGTATTTCGTACAACATTTTCCGAAGCAATCATGATTAAAGAATTAAGGATGTATTCAAACAACAAATTGGTTATTTTATGACTCATTTTTAAATTCAATTTTTTTCTCAAATGCATTCAACTGACAGTTTTTTTTTATTTAAGAACTGTATAATGTTCTGTTTTGGTCGACTTTTTAATAAATTCAGAATCTATTTCAAAATATGTTGCCAAAATGGGCATTTGAGCTGTAATATTCTTAAGATGATTCTGATAAAACCAGTTTTTGCAGAAAAATGAAATTAAAAAATTTTCATAAACGGCCAAATGAAGTTATTATGTGACGGTATATTCATCACTGTAAAAAAAATCTACGTAAAATTACGGACAAAAGCCGGCAGCAGAGATTCCGGACAATATCCGTAAAAAAATATTTTGACCGTAAATCTAAAAATCACCCGTAATTTTACATTTTAGCAAATGCATAACTAGCCCGTAAAAAAAGTAGTATTGTCCGTAAAAATAAAATGCCAAGTTGCCCGTGAAAAAAAGGGCATTGCCTGTAAAACTACAATGCCAGGATGCCCGTGAAAAAAAGGACGTTGCCCGCAAAACTATAATGCCAGGATGCCCGTGAAAAAAGGGACATTGGCCGTAAAACTATAATGCCAAGATGCCCGTAAAAAAAGGTGCATTGACCATAAAAATACAATACCAAGATATCTCTGAGAAAAGGGACATTGCCTGTAAAATAATACAAATTCTGGCCATGAAAAAAAAGGATGTTGCCCATAAAATAACAAAACACATACATTAGGATACCTCATTAAAGAAAAAGCATTGTTTGTAAAATTAAAAAAAGGATCATTCAGTGAAATTAATATAAATTTCCATACTCCAGTATTACCCCATTCTCTTTTGTACTCAGGGGGGGGGAAAAAGGGGCCACAAATCATAAAATATGGGGTTTTTTAAATAAAATCTTTAATGGGGATCACCATATATACCAACTGAAAATCCATAATAGATTTAAAAGAGGAATATAGATAATTCACAACACAAACAACAAAAATTTTCACAGGAGTACTTATGTTTTCGCAATATTTGAATAAAACATTCATAACTTATGCATATTATAAAATTTGTATATTCAAAGCCTAATTTTCCAAGGTTTTCAGGTACTCTTAGCAGGCAGTTAGTTTTTTTTTGTTTTTTTTTAATAAAAGTTTAATTCTATTAAAGGAGAGCATTCTCACTCATTTCCTATAGTAAATTGTATTTTTATTCAGTTACGAGGTTCTCACTTTTGGTATTATTGCATTAATAACTTATGTTAAAATACAATTTTTAGCTTTCCAAAATTTACCATCACACACTTTAATAGTGAGAGAGTGGTGAAGCATTTAAAAACTGGTAAGATAACAAACCCTCATGTGTTTAGATAAAAGTCTGATATGTAAAATGAAAATAGAAAACTAGTTAATATTAAATTACAGGGGTTGATCCAGGCAAAATTTGGGGTTCACAAAAAACTATTTAATAAAATAGGTTTCTTCACAAAAATAACTTTAATAAAACAGACCCTTTCACAAAATTCTTTTATGCCATTTTCATACTGTTTTAAAATCTAATTTGTACACAAAAACATGTCATAATTTTCAAAAACTTAGCAAAGGAGTTTTTTAAAATATATATATTTAGTTTTTAAATTCCTTGTTCAAATAACAAAGTCAACTTCCATTAAAAAATGTTATTTTCACAAAAATAACTTTTCTTTTTCACAAAATGAGCCCCAGAATAAAAACCTGCATCGACTCCTGAATTGATCAGAAAAATTATGATTAGTAATATCAGTTTATTAGCTGTACTGCTATGGCTCCCTCTTTTCCCTTCCAAGCCGCTTAATAATAGAGAGCAGCTTTTTTATGATACACAAATGCTAATTTATTATTTCGATTTTTATGTATCACATATTTACTAAATACTACATGAAACAAAAGTAGTCCATATTTGATTTAACAATGATTCATAATCCTACACACATCGGTGCAAGAAATCCATCTAAGTCAAGACTGAAATATTTTCTGAGCATTAGAAATAACTAAATGCAAAAGGGTTAGAAGATTTCTAAGTCTTGTTTTATACCTAAAAATTGGTCTCTAACAATAAAAGAAAGTGATTAAATGTTCTTGATGGTAGAACCACTATTATTTAAGTAAGTCAAAAATCTCTTCAACACTGAAATCAGTCCTGAGACTGAAGATCTTGCACCCATGTCCCACGGTTTTTGATCTTGTGTACACAGATAATATATACTATATTGTTTACGAGATTTCGGTGAAAATTGATTAAACTTGGGAATGTTTGAAGATGAAATTATTACAATGGTTCTGTTTTATAAATTATCATTCAATAAATAAAAAGAAAACATGAATTTTTACAAATTTATTTAATATACTTCAACACAGTATTCTTAGAAGTAACAAATTTAAATAACAAATTAAGAAACAACAAATAAAAAATTCATTTTTTCACACAGATTTGTAGTAACACAATTTATCGCCAAGGTTGTTTGGATCTTGCAGATAGTTTTTTCGATTTTGTGTCTTTTTCCAGATTAATAGCCAAGCATGTCCTATTTAGAAAAAAGGTAAGATAAATATTACATAAAAGTATACACAATAAACAGAAATTGAGTATAATAACAATCTCAATTATTCCAGATGAACAGAAAATACAGCAGTTATGTTTAATAGATAATTGTTATGAGCATCCTATTAAAACAAGTAACAAAAAAAGTAAGGAATAATTAGAATTCATTCCAGTTTAACCCAAAATTAATTTCAATTATTGTAAAATAATTCATTTGTTGTAATGTTACAGTTAGTAATTTATTTTACTGAACCTTTTGTACATGAATAAAACTTGCACTTGACCTTTTATTTCTATGTAAAATATTTTTAAATGAGTAGATTAAATTTGAAGCAATTTTAAAATGACAAAATTCTTTTAAGCTCTGATATAAAACTTTGGGCCCAAAAACAAAAAGGCCTGAACATCTCTGATAGACATTAATGTTAATTTATATCAAAGTAAGATGCCTTTATAGCACCTTGAACCGTTTATATATACCACTTATAGCCGTTTGAACCAATTATAGTTGGTTTTAATCACTTTTGAATTGTTTGTCTGTTTTGCAGCCAATGTGTATTGCATTTCTTAGATCTCTTCTTCATTGCTAACTGTAATTGAGAGTGCATGTTTTTTCATATGTTTTTATGTTCTATCTTTACAAGAAAATACTGAATTCAAAGAAAATATGGTATTCTGACTTTCGGTGGATTTGTACGTATTGGAAGGCAAGGAATGAAATTTAAAAGTTTTTAGAAAATGTCTATCAGTCAACTCCGTAAGTTTTTAATTAAAAAAAAAAAAAAAAATGTGGCTGCTTTGTTTTAAGAAATAATTCATGACATTTCAAAAAACTTTACATTTAATTAGAGCATTGATATAAACTGAAGCTGGTTAGTTTTTGGGGTATATCTCTTAACAGGTGGCGCTGATATGATGCATTATTCAGTTTCCATAATATCTTTAACTCAAGAACTAATGCACAGGTTATTATAAAACTCTGTTAGTTCCTGATTTAAAAATTGCTTCAATTCATATAGGGAACAATTTTTTACTACCATTTCAAAAATATATCGACATCAACTTCTTTTGTATCAAGCAATAAATCAACAGTTACATTGAGAATTTTGGAGAATAGTAAAATAATATTTTTTTCTTTCAAATAGAGCATTTTCCAATGTTCTCTTAGTAACTAATTTTCTGTTTAAGGGTGTTCTTAAATCAAAAAGAGCAACTTTGTGACACATGCACAGGGTTGGAAAAAAACATGTTTTTTATAAAAAAAAAACAAAAAACATGTTTTTTTTGTTTAAAACATGTTTTAAACGTTTAAAACGTTTTTTTTTCACACAGCACAATTTTGATTAAAGTGAACAAAAATTATTAAATATAAAGAATGGAAATATTTTCAAACGGCAGTAAGGAAGAAAAAAATTATATAACAAATACCAAACATTAATTACAAATTTTATTTTTATTCTAAACTAAAACATTTAATTGTTCAGTTCTTTAAAAATGGTAACAAGTTTGTCAATACCCTTACAACAGCCTTATCAACACCCAAACGATTTCTGGTTTTGCTTTGCACAAAACCAAAAGTAGGGAAAACTCTTTCTATTCTAATCCAGCAGTAGAACATACAGTTGTGTGTAACTATTTTATGATATTCATGGCATTTTTATCAATATATATGTGTTTTTCAAAGCTTAACCTGTGTTATTTCCACTTTATTTGATTCTCCAATGTCAAATTTATGATTGGCAACTGCATCAAACATATAATCAGAGAATGGAACTGACTTAGCTTATAATTTATAATTATTGAAATTAGTTCAGGACATAATTTGGCAGCAAAGTTCATGCCTTTTTCAGTCTCATCAATTGCAAGTGATTCTCCTTTAAAGCGTAATGAAATATGTAAAAAATATGTAATAAATGTGTAAAAAAATATGAAGTACGTAAAAAATTAGTTAAGAAATAAATATTTTTAAACATGTCCATTTTTTATTATTAAATTATTATTATTATTTTGAGAACATATTCAAACTGAAAATCAAAGTAGATAGATTGGTTGGTAGGTAGCATACTTTTATAACTCTGAGGACAAATTTAAACAATTAGAATTTAAAACGAACTGAAAGTAGATAAGTTTTTTTTTTTCATTTCAGTTTATTTTCATAAATGAATTATTAAAAAGGAAATACTATTAAAAGAAATTTAAATTAATGTTGAATTTTTTTTTATATATGAATATTTTAAACTGAAGCCATTATAATTTTAATAAAGAAAGAGAAAAAAAAACAATAAAAAATCTTTTTTGACTACTAAACAAATATCTATAAAGTATTATAGCATTATCTATTGATGGGAGAAAGTATTATTTATAGTATATTAAGAAGGCATTTAGCCCAGATTTTTTACTCAATATTATGTTCTCTGTGCACCAACTGCCGAATTTATTCACTAAAAAGGAGAAATAGATCTCTCAAAATATACAAATAAATACTTAAAAAGTGTTGTAAAAATAGATATTATTTAATTATTATTTACCTTAGATCTTTTGGATGCCCTCGCATCCATTTTCAAAGGAGTATAAAAGAAGATAATTCATTAGAAATGGAAAATGTAAAAACAAAACAAAAACAGTCTGCTTGTACAAACAAAGTCACAATGAATTCATCAAAACACCAAGGATATTGTACCGAAGTGTCGAATATTATAAGAAATGACGTCATTACAAACAGTATCATTGTTAAGCAAAATTTCGAGGGATTCACGGATAGTTGAAGAGTAATGATTTGATGTTGAAAAGATTATTTTAGCTTTGTAGAAATTTATCAAAATATTTTCTTTTCATTGCATTCTAGATAAGGCTGTACTAGGCTTGTTGTATTGTATATCCGAAAAATGCTCTTTCAGTCTTACTTTTAATCTTCGAAAATTAATATATTATAGAACTTTGATATTATATAAAAAATCATAATTGAGATATTTAAAAAAATAAATTATATATTTCCAATTTTAGAGGAAATAAATTTAATTTAAATACTTAATTAAAATTAAATAACCAATTTATAAATTTAATAAAATTTGAATATATTTTAGTACATACAGCTAATTAGAAATTTTTAATACAATTTTATTTCGTAAATTTTAATTTGTGACATTATTAGCACTATTTATGTTTTAAACATTGTTTTAAATGTAATGTTTTAAACGCGTTTTAAACAGCTGTTTTAAGCATAACAACCCTGCACATGCATTAATTTATTTTTGTTCCGAAATGCATGAAAATAGCAGGTGTTGTTATTCAGAAACTGTCTAATTGCACTCATTCTTTTGTTTTTAAAAAACACAATAGATTTTTCATAACAAGCCTTCAAAGTTGACACTTTTGAGCATATTTCCTGACGAAAGCAGAAAAACCGGTTGAAAAGGAGAAGAAAAACAGGTGATTGCGTCATCGAAATAGCTTATAACTCGATAAGTAATTTAATTATCATAAAATGGAAAAATAAGTTCAATTCGAAATCGCTTTCATAGTCAGGCATTAAAATTTTATAACTTTCTGTTAAAAAATGAATTTGTAAATGTGTCAAAACGTCTTTCGCTTGTTCAGCGGATCAGTTAAGAACATTCTTAATGCCATAAATAAATATTTTTATTTATCGAAAAACTTTTTTTTCCGTAAGTGATGGAAATATTTTACACATACACACACGTTGCCATAATTAACACTACAACAGCACAAACAATAGATTTATATAATACATTCCATCTTGCAGACTTTTTAATAATATAATTATTGATGCAGACACTTGAAGATAGTTCTGTCACTGCACTCTCAACTAAATTTGTATGTTTTACAAGATCTCTCAACTAGATTCACACTCTTTTCAAGATCGACTAAATTGGCACTTTTTCTGAGATATCTCGAATAAATTGGTGCTCTTTTCGAGATATCTAGACTAAATTTGCTCTTTTTCTCAAGATTTCGACTAAATTCGCACTTTTCCCCCCAGGATCTGGACTCAATTTGCACGTTTTCCTGAGATCTCAATGAAATTAACACTTTTTCTCGAGATCTCGACTAATTAATGCGCTTTTTTTTCAGATCTCGACTAATTAATGCGCTTTTTTTTTCAGATCTCGACTAATTTTGCACGTTTTCTGGAGATCTCAACTAATTTGCATGTTTTAACAAGATCGCGACTAAAGTTGCATCTTTTATTGAGATCAAGACTAAATAATGCATTTTTTTTTTCATCTCGACTAAATAATGCATTTTCTCGAGATCACGGCTAAATTTGCACTCCCTCCCAGGATCTTAACTAAATTTGCACCCCGCCCCCTGAAATCTTGACTAAATTCACACTTTTTCCGAAGATGTCAACTAAAGTCACACTTTTTCAGATTATTTAATGATATTCATATCACCCCCTCCCTCTCTGCAGAATCATAATTCCCATTTTTCTATCATGATTCTAAGTTGAAATCTGCATTTTGTAAGTATGATGAAATTAGCATTTTTTACCAAGATTCTTTGAAGAAACTTCATTTTTTTAATGCGATTGTTCTATTTAAGGGATTTGCAATTTCTTTCTGTGATATTTTGGCAGAATGTGCATTTTTACCATGACCCTTTGACAAAATTTATTTCTTCTGCAACTAATTGACTTTTTTATACGTACTCATTTGTTAAAATTCACGATAGTTTATCATGACTGATCGCCAAAATTCTCAACAGTTTTGCACAACCGATTGGCTCACTTTGCAGAAAAAAATATGTAGAAGAATTTACAGGGGGAAATACAGTACAGAATTTTAATGTGTAGGTCTTTCTTTTTCTGTATGTAAATCACACAATTCTGCACATGATTTCAAACCCTATCCCTCAAAGACAACCCATCCCCCAAGAAACTCTTAAAATGGCACCATAAGCAGCCAATTTATTTATTTTATGTGCTTGGCGGCTCTTTTAAACTCTTTTGATGCACACAATGGTTTTTTTTAAACATTTCCATGGCAGCCTGTGGAAATTCAATTGATCTTTGAAAATTATAGCAAATATTTTTGGTATACAAAGAACAAGCATACCCCCCCCCTTTTTTAATAGCTCTTTTTGAAAAAACGTACTCTTTTTTTAAATTAGTGGTTTCTCTTCGAAAAGTTCAACCTGGTGCCCCCCCCCCTTTTTTTTTCCTTTCTAGAATCTAGAGTATTTCAGATACGACAAAAAATCATCTTTGCTAGTAAAATTGTATTATCGTAGTGAGCATTAAAATCATTCAAAATACAATTTAACTGCAATAGTTGGCAGATCTGTAGTGGTATTTGTAATTGATTTTAATTTTTGAGAAATTAAAAACAAACATGCCTCTTCTAAAAAATACTATACAGTAGAGTATCTAATTTGCTGACCTGTAATTCACAGTCAATTTTTTAAAGTTAACAAAAACGTATTTAGATTAATAATATTGCAGACTGTGCCACCCCCTTAATGGTGAGTATTTTTTTTTTGGGGGGGGGGGGTGGGGGAGAAGAAGGCTGGAAATAAAACTTCACGCGAACAATTGATGCTGTGATGACTTGTCGCTACAATGATTTCAATGCAACACCTAATATTTCGAATTATAACTAACTGAGTGAAAATGCCTTAAAATTAATAATTATTTGTAACAATATTAAAATGCTATATCGTCATTAGAAACATTTTTCTGCATAATTTCTTATTTTAACATATTAGGAAGCAGGTAAAAATTTTTTTGCAACATTACATATCTACATATGAAAAAAAAAAAAAAAAAAAAAAAAAACAGATTGTTGTGAATTAAATATAAATGAAAAAAAAAAGCATGTTTTCATTATTGTAACATTTACAAAAATATACATTTTTTGAAAATGCATTAAAAGATAGAAAATTTCACCAAATTAACCAGCTAAGTTGGTTTTATATATGGCAATTTATTTTGTTGCCAAATTTAGTTGTATATGACCAAATTGGTCAAAATTTAGTTCTATGGTAGTAATACTGCTATTACTACTTTTTTTTTTTTTTTTTTTTTTTTTTTTTTTTTTTTTTTTTTTTTACAATTACCCATTGTTTAAGCTAATACAGATTTCTTCATATGAAAACAACCATTATACCTACGGCAGCCCACTGACCACCTTAGGGAGTGAATTAAAGAGAAAAAAAAAAAAATCAGCCTAATGTGTGTATTGCCTTTGAATACATGAAGGAGAGACTGGAGCACATGTGAATAATTCACATAAAGATAGCTTTTTTTATTACTGGTTAATTTCTGAAAACAAAAAATACTGAATACAGTAAACAGAACCCTTTTTTTAAACAAGGTAATTTTTTATAAAATCATCTTTATAGTTAGCTCTTCTTTTTTTTTTAATAACTTTATAAATTCAATGAATTGCTCACAAGTGCCCCAACAGCAGGGTAGTTGCGAACACAAGAAAAAATATTTGATATGCTTTACATTCTGTTTTTTATTTGTTGTCATGATCATTAGTTACACTATGTGTTAAATTTACTATAAACAAAATTCTAGTTCCGCAGTGATAGATTTAAGCACAAGATTATAAGATGGAAATAAGTAGACTGGGAAAAAGGAGGATTATATGACTAATTAAATATTGTCGGAATAAAATAAAAATTAAGATGTACATTTGAAAAAAATAAAGCCTTTAAATTTTGCTTAGGGGAATTTAGATAATATTTATCAAAAATCTGCCAAAGTACAAAAGATCCTTATCCTTGTATTTCCCTTCTAGTATCCTTGTATAGGATATATATACCTTGTATGTGTATACCGTAAAATACCGTTAATCCGCCCTTCCCGATCAAACGCCCCCTCCCCACTTTATAATAAATTTGAAATTTTCAAAAAATCCCGAAAAAGCGCCCTCCCTCCCGATTCTCAAAGGCGATTGAATCATTTTGAAATGAATGAATCATGAATCTTTGATGAAATGTGCGTTTTTTCAAGATTTTTTAATTGATTTCATGCTTGTTTTGGCTTTTTTTTTTACTAATTCTTCCTTTTTTCTGTGTTTTTTTCGCCAGAATTTACGTTTTTAAAAAAAAAACAAATTTTATCAAGTATCAAAGTTCATGATTCTTTCAACGATTCATTCATTTCATGATGATTCATTCCTGTAAATTTTGTTGAACGATCGCGAAAAAATCCCGTGTAAGCGCCCCCCTCTAACTATTGTACGATTTTTCTTTTCGTTTGGGGGGGCGGATTAACGGTATTTTACGGTACTTGTATCCTTTGAGTATCTTTGTATTTCCCTTCTATTCTAAAATAATGATAAAGGATTTTAAAATGATTAAAAAAAAATAAACTCAATTACAAGCACACACTCAAATTTAACTTCTTTTACTTTTGAAAGAGGAAGGGGGGGGGAAGCTCACAATATTTTATAGTATCAGTTTAAAAATTTTAATTTCAGGCAATTCTAATATCTATCTCCATTCAAAGCATCATACACATACACATTTTAGAGGTGAAAGTGGGCCATCATTCCAAGTTTGGAAGAAATGAAATTGTTTAGCAAAATATTGCAAAAAACTATTGCATCTTAGAAAACTTTACATGGATTTAAATTATAATTGGATATAAATAAGCTTATAGCTCTTTACATACTTGCTAACGGATGCTCTTGTGAAAAGTTCAATACAAAATCAAATATATGACAAAAAGTCTCCTATTTCAAGACAATATTAGATATGACATTATTTCGCATGAAGTGAACTGAAAGAAACAGAATCATAGAATGATTATTGAGACACTTATGAACTATTCAAATCTGCCTCAACTATTCTGTTAACAAATGACCCACGTGGTGACTAAAGTTAAATTGACAAATCATTAACATTTATCAATTTTAGAATTCTTTTTTTTTTAAATCAAAAATACTTATTATTTATAGTATATGTTAGAACATTAAAATTAAATCAAATAAATAAAGTTATTCATTTAAAAATTTAAAAGTGAGATTTTACTTTTGAGACGCACACTTTATGCCTCCATTTCTTTCTCTTCTCAATGACACTACCAGTGATAGAAGCATCTCCATCATATTCTGGAGCTGTCCATTTGAAATAGGTAATTAGTAACCTTTTAACCAGTAGCTTGTAGTCGGCCAGGCTTACTTGGTTCATCTGCAAAAAAATGCAGTATTATACAGGGTGTTTACAAAAATGTATTAGTTACCATTAAAAGTAATTATGTTATTTCATAAAATACCTAATTATTTCATGAAATCAGTGGCGTAGCTAAGGGGGGGCAAGGGGGGCGTCCGCCCCGGGCGCCGGGGCCTAGGGGCGCCAAATTGAGAGAAATTGTTATATATCTATATTGGGGTGGGGGCGCAAAATTTCTTGCTGGCCCCGGGCGCCAAAAAACATAGCTACGCCACTGCATGAAATCACTGAGTATGTTAAAGTGTGTAAAGTCAATGCATTTTAAGATGTAACAAATTATTTTATAGAACAGTTGTCTAATTGTTAAAGTATTAAAACTTTCGGCAATAGCCATTTGAACCAATTATAGCCAGGATTGCAAAAAAGCCATGCCGGTGGCTTTTATTTGTTTTAACCAGCTTTTATTGACCAAAATTGGTGTTTTTTAGTTAGTTTTAAAGACTTAATTGAGGTAGAATTCAATATAACCCAATTTCTCCAAAATGAACACATTAATATTGGAATAATACGTATTGATTTGCAGTCAAAATTATAAATATATCAGCTAACTTTTAAAAGACCATACAAAATGCTTTCTCCAGTTTTTTTTCTTTTTTACTACTTTATATAATTAAAAAGGACAATAGTTGTATAGTTAGTATCATAATTTATTACTTAACTAATTTTAAAGGATATTAATATACAAGTCTTTTTATTGCTCATAAATTTTTATTTGGAGCCACACATAAAGTCATTTAATAAAAAGAGCAATTCTTTTTAATAAAACAGCATTACGAATAACTTTGCATTAGTTTATGTATGAGTATGCATTCTTTAAAATAACAATGAGCTTTTCAAAATTTTAATTCAACAAGTTTTATTACAACAAGATGATTTCAATTATTAAATACACATAAGCTATTGTCAATTTCAAAAGTAAATAGAAGTATGTAAGGAAAATTCCATTTTTATATGTAACATTTAGTTATTGTTTCATATAATCTTTAAAATGTTTGGTATATATAGAGCTATGCAACAACGAATTCCAAACCACAACATTACAGTCTAATTTAATTTATTCTTATGAATATTTATAATTTCAATTTCAGACATAATGCCTTCACAGATGCATCAGCAGTTATAAAGACTCATTTATTTGATAAAATTTAGTAGAAATGTACATTTTTTAATAGAAAATATTTATAAGTGTATTACAAATAAATTAATTCAAATTTAATATGAAATATCTGTAAACTAGGGATGCACAACCTGTGGCCTGCGAATTTCGTCAATTTACAACTGGGAAAAATTGCAATTTTTGTGCATATGTCACACAAAAAAAAATCCTAAATTTCGTCAATTTATTGCGGGAAAATATAAAATTTCGTCATTTAAGAATCACAAATGTCATTTATCGACACGGAAAAATCACGAATTCTACTGATCAAATGCGAAAAAGTCAAATTTTATCGATGAGGATCGGAAAAATCATCAGTTTTGCTCATCAGAGAGGGCAAAATCGCGATTTTTGCTCATGAGACTCGGGGAAAAAAGTAGCAAATTTTCCCGATTGGGTACGAAAACATAGCAAGTTTTTTCGACCAGGGATGGAAAAATCGCAGATTTTGTCAGATGGACGCGAAAACTCGCACATTTCGTTGATCAAGCAAGAAAAAAATCATAAATGTTGTTGTTCCTCAAAAATATTGCAAATTATCATCGGATGGAAAAATAGCATATTTTCTCGGTTTATCGCATTAAAAAAAAAGCGAATTTTGTCGATAAGGCACAAAAAATCGCAAACTTTGTCGATCAGACACAAAAAAAAAAAAAAATTTTGTTGATAAGACACGGGAAAATTGCGAATTAAGTGATGAAGGGTGGAAATATTACAAATTTCGTTGATCAGGTGCGGAAAAATCGTGTTTTTGTCAATTTATCAAGAAAAAAAAATCACGAGTTTTATCTTGCCGCATAAAAAAAATGCAGATTTTGTCAATGCTAATACAAAAATCACAAATATTGATACTCGGTTGAAGAAAAATGTATATTTTGTCAATTTACAGCAAAAAAAAGCGCACATTTCGTCGATCAAAGACCGAACAATTGCGAGTTTTATTGATCGCATTTCGAAAAATAGCAAATTTCTTTGGTCGGAGATGGGAATTTTGCAAATTTTGTTGGTCACACATAGAAAAATTGCTAACTACGTTGATCAGACTAGAATAAAATCGAGAATTTCATCGATCATGCAGAGTAATTTCGCGATTTTCATTGATTGGCTTTGCAAAGATCACGAATTTCGCCGACAGGGTCATTCCATGTCAAATCACCCAGATTTTTCCAAAAATGACACCCACCATCACCAATTTAGATAAAATTCTGTGGATTTGTAGAATTTCTAATGCTGATTCCAAAAATATCAATTATATTGAAATTGATCAAACGGTTTATGAGTTATGAGCTTTTAAATAGCTCCCAAGATGGCTGATTTGCCGCCATTTTGAATAGCACATGTGACAACAAAATAGTCCATAACTTCTTTCAGGTTTAAGCTAGAGCTTTCAAATTTTTTTTGTTTTGTTCAGAATAAAGTAAACTTTCATTTAAACAGATTTTTGTGAACCTCATTTTATAAAAGTGCTGTCAAAAAATGACTTTTTGTCATTTTTTTAAGTAAAAAAAGGGGCAACTTCAATGGCTGATTTCCCCCAATGTACCCCCTTCAATTTTCATCTAATTGCATAAATAAGCAACTCAAAGTGTGTTTTGATGACTAATAAAAAAACTTAATGGACGGTTCACAGGTTTTTATTTAAAAAAATAAATTCAAATTTACTGACTTTTCACAATAACAGAAAACACAAGATAATATTGATATTTCTTTTATTACCAGAAATATCATACATATTTACATCTAAAAGTTTGATAAGGTTTAATGTTACATAAATATATGTATTTAATGTGCCTAAAAAAAGGGAATCCCATAGGAATAAATAGGAATACCAATAATGGATTCTTACAATCGGACAAATTGAAATCTATTGCAGTCTCAGTAAATTATGAATAAAAAGGAAATGATGGAAAAAGTTCTACAAATAGTTGAATTTTATGACAAAATCATACTTTTGTTATACAAAATACAATAAAATTGCAACTCTTAAATAAATATTACGGTACTTTAAATTAATGCAAAATAACATATCACATACACAATAAACACATGCTATTAAAAATATATCTTCATCAATAATAATTTAAAGTAAAGGTAATTTTTAAAAATTCCTGCCAACATGCAGATGTAAATTTTGAAGTTAAATACAGTAGACTCCCTCAAATCCGCACAGCTTGGAACCAGAAGTTTTGTGGATTTTAGAATTTTGCCGATTTCCGGTCATTACTTTGTTTACTTTTTTTTAAACAAGAATTTGAATGCAATTAATAATGCAATCAAAACTAAAATGAATGCTTTACAATATAATAAATATTAAAATAAGTAATAAATTAAAATAATAAAAATGTAGATAATTTTCAAAGTGATTAAAATATTAAAAGTAAGGATCAAGTTAATAATCAATAATATATGATTAAATATTCATTATAAACATGAAATATATCTTTCCTAAATTATTCAATGTAGTTACTAATGTACCTCATAAAGATACATTACTAATTCTCAACAAAATCATAAAATAAAGAAGTTTTTTTTTTTTCAGGTTCAGCCAGATTTAGATTTAATAACCAAAAAAGCTTGATTAATACATAAATATATTTGATAAGAAGATTGTGATTACCAATGATATATAAGAAAAATCTGAATTTTTTCAGAATATATTTCTTTTCCTTCTTGGGGAAAAAAAAACATGAATTCAGTACTATTAACATAAGTTACAAATTAAAATAAAATGGAATTGATATAAAATTATAAAAGTCAAATTTTGTCCCTATATCTGAACTGAATGTTTCATTATTTACATCCGTAAATTATATGCAGATTTTTTAGAGTTGTGGATTTTGGGGTTTCGGATTTGAGATAGTTTACTGTACTTGTTTCAGTAACAAAAACCAAAAACTAAATCAAATTTAGATATAAACCTAGTTTAACAATTTTATCTGGCTGTTTTTAAAATTTAAATTTTCTGTAAGAACTGGTTTTGTCAGAATCATATTAAGGCAGTGCATATAAAAAAATATTTTCGTACCCTCAACAACTCAAAATTTTTTAACACATTTTCAGATTCATTTTTAAAAGTAAAAACATTATACTTGTTAATGTGATTTTTTTTTTTTTTTCAGAGATTTATAAGCGACCTCAGGGCTGCTACTGGCAACTATTTTTATATTCTGTGTGCACTAGTATTTTTCTAATATAAAATTTGAAGTATATTTTACTTGCAAATGTTATCAAAGCATCTATTATGGATTTCATTTTTAAGAAAGTGGTTGGTGCCAGTTAGAATTAAAAAATAGTTGTCTGTGGCAGCCTTGCAACCTGTGTTTTTATTTTTTGTTCAATGAATTAGATCTTGATTTACAACAATTATTTTCTCAGTATGGCCATTTTTTCCATTTCCAGTACTATAGCTTAAATTCAATTCAAAATGCCCACTTTGACAGCATTTTTTTTAATATAGTATGCCTTATATATATATATATATATATATATATATATATATATAGAACCTGCCATTTGAATTTAAATTGTGTTTGTGAGCAAAAATGGATTTAAAAATGAATCAGAAAATCCAATGATTTTGCTTTGCCGAACTGTCCCGTTCACATAGAAAGCAAGGCATTTTTGTATACACAGCTTTTTGTGCCAATAATATTAATGTACATATGAAGTCACTGTTAAACCATTTGTCTATCTCATGCTAAATACAATCAGATTGTATTCTAAAAGTCGTTAGATAAGTTTGCAAACACCCACAACAAGTATACATTTACATTATCTGTGACGATTACATGATGCTTGTTCTCGGCAATGAATCTTAGAAATCACCTCTGGTTGATCGCAAACAAACTATACGTGATAGAAGAAAACTAAGATCAGTTGTGAAATTAGCATGGAAAAATACTTTAAAGGGGTGCATTGGTTCTTAATCATCTGATATGTAGACTAGTGTAACTTTTACTTACTGTATTTTTTATTTAAGAGTTTTAATTTTATCACATTTTTTATTATATACAAGTATGATTTTGTTATATAATGTACCTATTTGTAGAGTTTTTTCTATCATTTCTTTTTTACTTATAATTTATTGAAACTCTGCTGTAGATTTCAATTTGTCAGGAAATAATTTATTGAAACTCTGCTGTAGATTTCAATTTGTCAGGAAAGTACTTCTATGTCTTGCAAAAATCCATTATTGGCATTCCTATTAATTTCCTTTTTTATAGGGGATTCCCCTATTTTAGCCACATTAAACATACATATTTAAGTAACATAAAACCTTATCAAACTTTTGGATGCATAAATATTTCTGGTAATAAAAGAAATGTCAACACATTATCTTGCGTTTTCTGTTATTGAGGAAAGTCAGTAAAATTGAATTTATTTTTTTAAATAAAAACCTGTGAACTGCCCATTAAGTTTTTTTTATTAGTCATCAAAACACACTTTGAGTTGCTTATTTATGCAATTAGATGAAAATTGAAGGGGGTACATTGGGGGAAATCAGCCATTGAAGTTGCCCCTTTTTTTACTTAAAAAAATGACAAAAAGTCATTTTTGACAGCATTTTTATAAAATGAGGTTCACAAAAATCTGTTTAAATGAAAGTTTACTTTATTCTGAACAAAACAAAAAAAATTTGAAAGCTCTAGCTTAAACCTGAAAGAAGTTATGGACTTTTTTGTTGTCACATGTGCTATTCAAAATGGCGGCAAGTCGGCCATCTTGGGAGCTATTTAAAAGCTCATAACTCACAAACCGTTTGATCAATTTCAATATAATTGATGTTTTTGGAATCAGCATTAGAAATTCTACAAATTCACTGAATTTTATCAAAATTGGTGATGGTGGGTGCCATGGTCTGGGTGATCTGACATGGAATGACCCCTACAGGCTTTGAAAAAAATCACAAATTTGATTGATCGGCTTCGTAAAAATCCTGAATTTTGTCGATTAGCTTCGGAAAAATCGTGAATTTTGCCGATCCGAATTGGAAAAGCGTGAATTTTGTCGATTAGGTGCAGAAAAATCACGAATTTCGTCAATCACGTGCGGAAAAATTACGAATTTTGTTATTCAGTCGCATTAAAATCATGTGTTTTGTCAATCAGGTTCGGATAAATCGCCAATTTCGTCAATCATGCGAAGGAAAATTGTGAATTTCGTCTATCAGCTTTGCAAAAATCATGAATTTCATCTATCAACTTTTTAAAAATCGCGAACTGCGTCTATTGACTTTGTAAAAATCATGAATTTTGTCGATCGCCTTCATGAACATCATGAATTTTGTCGATCGCCTTCATGAACATCATGAATTTTGTCTATCGCCTTTGTAAAAATTGCAAATTTCGTACCCCCCCCCCCCAATCATACACATACACTCTCCTCTGAAACCACATATTTTTTTTTCAGATTGTAGGCTACAGATCACCTTCTCTAACTCGAATTCTCTCCATGTTATTGATGTGGCCCGCAACCACCCAGATATATTTGAAAGTGGCCCTTCTCTTCAAAAAATTGTGCACCCCTAATGTAAACCATCTTTAACAAATAAATAAAAGCTGGCGTTTTTCAATTAAAACAGGCTTTTTTAAAGTGTTTTACAAAAAAAAAAAAAAAAAAAAAAAAAAAAAAGGCCAGATGACATATTTGGTTTGGCTAAAAGCTTCTAACTCTGCTAATATAATTAATTTTAGTAAGTTTTGAATCATTTATGGCTGGTTTCACATGCTTATTTATTAGACCTTTTCATTGTTATTAACTGTCATTACGGGCACATGTTTTGTCGATATGTGTATTAAATTAGCACAAATTTGTAAGCAAGCAGCTAATTTTTGTTAGCATTTTCACAGGGTTCATTGCTGCCTCCAGTTTTATCGAGTATTTTAACCGTTAAAACCAGTGTAACATTGTCATGTTACATCAGTAATATATGTTTAAATTACACCATTGCATATGTGAAAACAATTACTCCATGAAACTGGAGGCAGCATTTGCCACCATTTTTACACCAATTGTATGGAGTAACGTTTCCAGAAATGTTTTACAGCGAAGAGTGATTTCATAGTCATTTTTCGGTAATCAACCATTTTCGTGAGAGACTATGTGATTTCATTTGTGAAATGCAATTTTTTTTGACCCATGAAATTTCATTAGGAGTTAAACAAGATAAATTTCACACAATGCTATACATTATTAGACTTTTTTTAATGATTTTTACATCACTATGCAAATGAAGTTCCTTATTTCTTGTTTAAGAAAAATAACACCACTTTGTTTCGCAGATTGTTGCTCGGTTAAGATTTTTAAAGAATTTATCCCAGCGAACAGAGTCTATTTTAGCAACAAAATTCACATAATACTTTTGAATTCAAGGCAAGGAAGTTCAGAAACTGTTACATGTTTCATTTCACTCTCCTTAAGAAATTTGTTATTTAATTAGCATGATTGAATCAACTTTTTTAAATCAATTACAACAAATGGCAGATATTTTTTCATGTAAGGCTGTACCAACAATAAACCGACGAAGGAAAATGAAAATTAAGAATAAATTTAACTTTTAAAAAAAGATACAATAGAATCATACATGTGATAATTGGGATTGGGAATCTTTTTTTTTTCTTTCTTTTTCAACACAACAGATAAACAACTACAAATATTCCTAGATTTCAATTGCTCTTTTTACAGCTGGTAGACTGTAAAGCCAGCTATGTATCTTAAAGACAGTATTGCCAATTAACAATATTTCCTAATAATCTAGAACACACTATGTGCTGTTTTTATAACAATTTCATTCCACCTGACATTTAATGATTTTTGTGTCGAATTTAATTACTCATTTATCATAGCGAAAAGCTCAATAAAAAATTCATAAAACCAATTTTGAAGAATTTTAGGTTTAGCATCATAAATTTTTACTTACACAAACCAATTATTTTTCGCTACCACCAACACCATTTACTGAAAATAAAGTATACTTAATATAAAATGAAAATATTAAACAAATTTTATATCAAAAAAGTAAGTTTATATACAATTTTTTCACATATTTTTAATAAAAGGGGGGGACAGGGACAAGAGGACTAGTTATCATATTGAGCAAGAAAAAATGAATGTAAATGCTTAAAACTGAAATTGTTAAAAATAAAAAGCTAATTTCTATTTATTATTAATAACAATAAAAATAAAGTTCATTTTGAAAGATTTCTTTCATAAAATTTGAAAACATGCAAATTTTATCGAGGCCTAAACAATGTTAGAGAGAACACAAGGAAATGCACTACCAAAATCCGTGAGGTCATCAATCATAGGTTTGTTTTTGAAGAATTTTCTTTTTTAAATGTAAAATTACACTAATTCAATCAAGATGCAGGCACTGTCATATGGGCCAGACAGTAATAAAGATAATAATCAATTCGCTACATGGACAGCATGAAAACTAAATTTAGGTATAGGATACTTGTGCTTTTTTTTTTTGGTGGAAGATATAGGTCAAAATTAACATTTTTAGCCAATGGTCATTGGCCAATACACTAATTTTTCTAACTGGCTATTTTTTTCAACTACTGGCCAGTAACAAAGTTACAAATGCTCCATACAAAATTGTTTTTTCAAGCTAAGAACAATGTTATTTACTATTTCTGTTACTTACCATTCAATAGGATTGTACATCACAGGTGATTCTGAAGGAAAAAAAAAAAAAAAACTGAAGTTAGGGATGCAACCGAATAGTCATTTTGGTCGAATACCGAACATTCAGCCATCCAAATAGTAACTATTCGGCCGAATACCGAATATTTGGCTTTTCAAATACAGTCGAGTCTCTATATAACGAAATCAACCGTTCCAGTAAAAAATTTTTCATATAGAGAAATTAATCTTTTGAATTAAGTATTTGAAATATTTAAAAGTAAATATTAACCTAACATTTTATTTCTTAATTATTTAAGTTGTTTCAAAAAAGAGAACAGACATTTATTTAAAAACTTAATGAAAATCAAATGAGGAAGACTTGCATTAATTTCAGACGAAGAAATCTGTAATTTTTTGTTGTTTTTGATTTTAAAATTGTTACGCTCTCCAATAAAAAAAACTTTTAGCAAGGAATGAAAAATTGTCGTTAACATTTTCCTCCATTTGAAGGCCTTCCTTATGTGCTTTTCATTGATTCCTCTCTTACGTGTATCAATCCAATTGACTCTGTTTCGAGAAGGATGTGGAAAGGTGTGTGGTAGGTGGGATGAATTTGTTGCATTTAAAGAACAAGGAGAGAAGTAATATAAAAAAAAAAAAACTCAGCACTGACGATAAATCAAAAGTAAGTGATGGAAAATTGATACCATACGAAGCTTTTTAAAACTGAATAAATTAAGATCAATTTATGAAAAAATTCGTTATACGGAGATAGATATTTCGCTAAAGACTGTTTTTAATGTAATCATGCGAAAAGGGGACCGTTCCAACTAAAAATTCGTTATATAGAGAAATTCGATGTATGGAGTTTCATTATACAGAGACTCGACTGTACTTTTTATGTTTCAAAGTTTAAAGGTATTAAAATGTTACTTTTTAAAACAATTTTACATAATGTTTAATAAGAGAAACTTACATTTTGATAAACAAGAGTTTTTTATAAAAACATTCAGTATTAAAAAAATATGCCTTTTTTTAATTAAGAAGCATAATTATTAGGGATGGGACGAATAGTGATTTGGCCGAATACCGAATATTCGGCCAAAATTTAGGCCGAATACCAACTTTTTTTTCAATAAAGGAAATAAATTTTGATTACATATAATTTTAAAAATAGGAGCTCATTAATAATTATTACTCTTAATTGGGCTTTTAGATGTATTTTTAAACTTGTAAAACTCATTTTAACTCAAAAAATTATGAAATTGCATCATATTCTTTTATGCTAATGTACATCAAATTGATTTTCAGCAAGTCAGGATGGTAAGGTATTTCCTTTAAAATATGAGGAATGTAGTTCAGTTTTATTATCAAATGTACTTTTATCCTTTCTTCCATCCAAAATTAATAATATTCTTAATCTCTTTCTCTCAGAACTCACAAGGAGATATTTTCTGAAATAACCTTTAATGAAGTAAATTTGATCATTTAGAGTTTGCGTCCCTAATGATAAGCAAATTTCTAAGAATGAGACTGTTCTGAAATCAGTTGCCAAGCTATAAATTACAAATTATGTTAAAGCAAAAGGTTATGCTTAAAGTAGAATGCATATGTTAACAAAATCTTTGACATTTGAATCGGTACATACAATATTCAACTTCAATAGTTCACTTATTCAACAAACATTAAAAGGATAAACAGAAATTGATAACATAAATGAAGGGAGATGTAAATTAAAGATATATACATAATAATGTTACATATTTAAGTCAGTAATCAGGCAAATAATTATTTAAAAGGGGAAACTACAGAATAAAAAAAATACTTTGTTCAGTATTTAGAATTTATGTTTAAATATTTATAAAATCATCTTCATAAAACAAGTTGTGTCATCTAAGCATATCTTGTTTGACATCAGTTCTGTTTTCAGATGTACCGCTGTATTTGGAATAGTGATATTTGATGTTTAATTTAAAAAATAAATCTTCGTTAATACATCTAGTGAATGAATTTTTTTATTTCCTACTTTATAGAAAATAAGTTATGAAATTCATAAAAGCCTTTATATATGTGCATGGAATTTGCAGACATTAATAAATATTAGAGTGTTTTAGAATAAGGCAGTGTTTTTTTTTTTCTATAAGTGCTTTTATATCTTGAATTGTAATGTATCATTCTCTAATGAAGACATTTCCTGTATAATTAAATCTCCAACTTAGGCTGCATTTTCTAAAATATCACTAACTTTTATAGGAAATACAGAAAGGCTGTATATTTTTTAGTATCTGAATAACTGTATATTTTCTAAGTAAGAATAAGAATGACTTCATGAATGAAGTAGCCAATTTGGATTAGAGAAAAAAAGTTGCAAGAAATGAAATTCTTTAAATCCTAAATTTATTTGGCAAGATATCTTTCACTATTCGGCGAGATTTTAGCAATATTCGGCTAATGGTATTCGGCCGAAGTATTCGGTGAACAAGCCTTCAATATTCGGCCAACCGAATATTCGGCAAAAGGGCCGAATACCGAATAGTGGCTGAATATTCGTCCCACCCCTAATAATTATGAGACTTTTTCAATTAGTAAAATTTTAAAATTCATTTCTTCTACGAATTGAAACAAACATTTTGAAATCAAAGAGAAATAATGAAAAAATAGTTGAAGAAAAACTGTACAGTCTCATTTGTTCTTTTTAAATAACTCAAGGCAGATTTTTTTTCAATATAAAGTATACAGTGGCGGTCAAAAGTTTCCGGCCAGCAAAACTTTTTCAATTAATTTGTAAATATACCCATATGAAGAGAAATCTCAAAGTGATATTTTTACATTTTATTGACATAATAGTTAGGAACTTACTTATAGAAGAACATGTAAATATCAATAAATTTAACTGACAAAATTAAGTATAAAGGAAAATGAATGTTCTCAAAAGTTTCCGGCCACCTTCACAAGTTTGTAAAAAAATGGTATTGTAATAGAAAATTACAGTGATCAACAACATTTACGATCACCTTATTAGTATTTTATCGCACTACTATTTTATTATAGCTTTAGCAATAAGTACTGCGGCGCAGCAACGTGACATTCATACAATCAACGGTTAAAGATCGTCTATGGTAAGTTTTTCCCACATTTCTTGCAATTTTGGTGAAATTTTGGCTGAGTTGGAATATTTATAGTTCCGCAGACTTTTGTCATCTTCTTTTCAAAGATTTTCTATTGGATTCATGCTGGGCGCTTGGGCTGATCATTTCAAAAACGAAATTTTTTGTGCGAAAACCATTGCTTATCAAGGATTGCAAACATTATTTACGTCGTTATCATTTTAAGAAAAATAGATGCGATCAAATTTTTTATCTAATAAGGCAGAAAATAGGCTAGCAAGACAAATTTATTATGAATTATACATTGTATAATTCACCTGGCTGTGGATTTCAAATAACGGACTGTCACTTTTTGAAGGAAATACTCCCCACGGCATAACGTGTCCTCCGCCATGCTTCATTGTACGAATAACATAGGTTGAATCATATCTTTTGCTGTTAGGTCATCGGACGTTGTGTCTGTCATCACTTCCAAAACTGTTTCAAATTCGATTGATGGAAAAATAGAACTTTTTTCTAGTTTTCACTTGACTAGACTTTGTGTTCCTTGGAAAATGAAAGTAGGGTACGTCAGTATTTTTTTTACTTATGAAAATTTTTTAACACAGACTATTCCATAAAGTTCTGTATCACATCAGCATCATTACATGGTAGACTAACTTATTTCAGCAATATTTTCATTCCGTAAATCACAATATATTGCAACGGAATTTTCATGCAGATTATCAATGGTTTTTCTCCTGGTAATTCTGTCTGCAGGAATAGCAATTTTTCGGGGTCTCCCGGACCTCTGAAAGTTCTGAAAGCCATAACCATCTTTATTTAATTTTGTAAATATTGTTTACAGTCGATTTTAGCAATCGATAACTTAGCCGCAATATCTCGAGAAGATTGTTCTTTTAGCGACAAACTAAGATCACTCATTTATGAATAATAGGTAATTGTTGAACTTTTCAAATTTGAATTCAAACTATGCTATATATGTTGATTCATTCATAAACACAACCAAAAAACACTTTATGCATAGAAAAAAACTAAAGAATGATAAGCGGCTGGAAACTTTTGAGAACATGTGTTTTCTTTTATATTTAATTTTGTCAATAAAATTTATTGATACTATCTATTCTTCTATAAGTAAGTTCCTAACTAATATGTCAATATAATGTATAAGTATTACTTTGAGATTCCTCTTCATATGGGTATATTTACAAATTAACTGAAAATTTTTTGCTGGTCTGAAACTTTTAATTGCCACTGTAAATACTTTCAACTTAATTCTGAATAAAGGAATGTCTAGTTCATAGTCCTTTTCTTATGAATAGTGGCATTTTCCATCCTTCCCATCATATCTTATTTTACAGAAATCAAAGCATGTGAGTATGTGAGTTGAAAATATGGTATCTTATTTATTGTTAATGCAGCAAACGAAAACACAAGTTTGACCTAGAGTGAGATGAAATATAATGCACTTATGATTCAATAAGTTGATTACGATTATGGTTTCATAAACAAAAAATTGTCTACCTTGATAGCAATTACTAATCTCAAAAGTTTTCCTTTCCTGTTTAAGGAAGGTCTTTTGGGAAAAGCAAGAAACAGATTATTTACTAAATAGAATTTAGGAACTTGCATCTGCACTCGCATCATTTATTCCTAGGAAGAATCCTAATAAATCATAATTTTAATCCTTCTCATGGTTAATTTTCTTAAGTTAGACTTTACAAACAGCAAATAAATAATGTAAAAACATTCTATATTATTTAAATATGTTTTTATTTCTAATTATCTTAAATATATTAATAAATTGACAGTTAAAAGTAGAAATTGTGAAAAGTTTTTTAAAATGCGTTTTAAAAGGCTTTATTAAGTATTGGATTCGGCCGAATACTTTGATATTCGGCCAAACCGAATAGTTTGATATTCAGCCAAACCGAAAGGTAACCGAATATTCGGTAATATGGCCGTGTAGGCCGAAAACCGAATATTCAGTACATCCCTATCTGAAATTAACAACAAATTTTTGAAAAGTGATAGAAGTAGGGGGAAATCCATTTCGGGCACTGTCTATGGGGAACAGATGCAGTATCTTCCCGCGAGCCGCCATTTTGTTTCCCTATCATTTCTCACAAATTGCTATTATTATCATTATTTTGCATTTTTTTTTTTTTTTGAAGAAACATAAAATAAATATTTTTAAAGCTTATGCATACTAAAAAATTTATTTTCACTTTACTTGAATGTTTTACATAATAAATGAATATGTAAATCAAGCGATTTTTACTATCAAAAATTTGATCATTCAATCTTTGAATTTCCAAAGTAAATTGTCTTGTTTAATTTCGTATCATTTTTTGAAATGTATGATTCAATCGTTAAATAATCATTTCAGTTGCATTTTGTAGTTTTAGATAAAATAATAATGTATGAGAAATAACAGGGAGACAAAATGGCGGCTCGCGGGAAGATACTGCATCTAAGCCAATAATAATTTGATTAATCAAAAACAGATGGTTTATAATCAAAGGTAGATGAAAAACTGTTTGTTGTAAAAAAACTAGTTGGATGTATGAAAATGATAATACACATTTAAAGAATATACTTCAAACGTTTGTAAGCCAATGTAACATTGTCAATGTATCATAAACACAATTCGAACAGAAAATACATGCTACACAAGAATATAAATAACTTAAACAGAAAGCAATACTTCAAAATCAATTTAGAATATAAATTATAAAAGCGCTTACCTGTTTTAAATGAGAATTAACGTAAGACAGTTGCTTCAAACAGACGAGAGACGTTGTTCCACGCGACAAATCGCCATGTTTTGTTTTGGGTTGAAATGTTGAAAAGGATGCTTGTCTCTGATTGGTTGAATATTTGTCTGCCCGATTGCACAGAAAACCGCACTTAGGATTTATCGAAGAAAACTCTTAGCTGGGATTAAGTATTTTAATTAATAAAAATACTCTTTTTTTTTCCCCTTAGTATAGAACAAGATTCTTTTATATAACTTTAGGAACTTGTTATATTACTTTAAGATGAATTTAATAACTTCAGCTAAATATTCTAACATAAAAATGAGAGTTTACCAACAGTGGCGTAGCTATGTTTTTTGGCGCCCGGGGCCAGCAAGAAATTTTGCGCCCCCAACCCAATATAGATATATAACAATTTCTCTCAATTTGGCGCCCCTAGGTCTCGGCGCCCGGGGCGGACGCCCCCCTTGCCCCCCCTTAGCTACGCCACTGTTTACCAAGTTACTTTCTTTAGTTTAGCATCTTTTTAAGTTGTACTACACATATTGATTATTTTCAATCACTAAAATTTTGATATAATTTAAGTTCATCGTTAATACGATATATTACAATAAAAATATTATTTCTTTTTTAATAGTGGTTGAAATTAGCTTTGCGAAAGCATTGAGCTCTGTGAGTTCAAAATGAAATTTGTTTTTCAGAAAGTTAGGCAAATTTTTTAAAAATTAAATTTGTATTTTGTATTTGAAAATTTTCAGAGTTGGAATTGGGGGAAATGATAAATATTTTGGAAATTAATATATGGAGAGGGCCCCTTGAAGTCCAGGGCTCATAGGCAAAGTCCCGATTTGGCCATGCAATAAAAAAGACCTCTTCCCAAAAAAGTATATATAATTAAAAAAATTTAAATTCTTAAGTTTCCATAAGTTTCAATATTTCAGATCCAGCATTGGTCAACATCGACCAATATTAACCAATATCGGTAAAATAAAATCGGTCTTTGCCAATAGAGGCCAAGATTGGCTAATATTGGAATTGGTCATGGCCGATATAGACCGATATTGAGAAATAGACTTTTTCTACGTAAATTTACAGAATTTAAGATGTTATAAAAATGTATTCCTACCTTCCATTTTTCCAAAAATGTACAACACATAAATTAAAATTTTAAATATTAAAAATTCCACAAGTTTTTATATTTTAGATCCAATATCGCCGAACATCGATCAATATTGGCTAATGTCGGTAAAAGGCAGTGGTGTAATGGCAAAAAATCCAGAGAGTATACGCTCAAAATATAGGGTATGGTATACCCTAAAATGTATATACTATAGTTTTCTTGAGAAGCAGAGAGTATATGGTGTTCCTTAAAAAAGTCCAGAGGGTATACGGCGTATACCCCCGTATACCCTCCACTAACATCCCTGGTAAAAGGTAACCTGTCTTTGCCGATGCACGCCAAAGTTGTCCGATATTGGGCAATATCGAGTCGATACTGCTGTGCTACCATGCTTACCTGGGATGATGCATTTTTCACGATTTCGCAATAGCTATATCGCAAGAAATAATACATGAATTTTTATCAAACTTCAGATTCAGTTTTAACCCCTTATTAAAATTAGTCCTGATTAGTTTTTTGTGTATATCACCCTGCAAGTGGCACTATTATGCAGAACTTATTTCAGATTCAGTAATAGCGCTATCTCAGAAACTAATGCACGGATTTTCAGCAAACTTCAGATGCAGTTAGGAGTTCACGTAAGTTGTTAATGATTAGATTTTGGTGTAAATCACATAACCGGTGGCGCTGTTATACTGCACTTTTCAGGAAGTATTTACATATATGAGATAAGAAAATTTTTGGAGTGCCACCACCGATTAATTTTTCGATAAATTTACCAAAACAATAGCATATTAAAACCAGACGATAATTTTATGCGATAATTTAAACCAGACAATAATTTAATTAAATAATAATAATATTTTCAACAAACAAAATAAAACGTTCTGTTATGACGTCATCGAAAGACCTTTATTCAAAGGTATTTGTCCGTAAAAAAAATGGCTAGGCAGCAGATTTGAACATCCTGCATAAAAAAACGGGCGTTGCCCGTAAAAACATATTAGTACTCCGAATTTATGTTTCCGCAACGTAAATTTACGGAAGTGTACCGTTAAGCTTCAAAAACGGACAACTACCGTCAAATATTACGGTAAATGCCCGTAAATTTACATTTTTTTTTACAGTGATGCTGGGTGTCATTTGTCACGTTATATGCAGACATACTCATTAATTTAGGTTAAAACAACACAGTTTATTAAAATGATAAGGGCCAAAGGAAAGTGGAGCCAGTCTATAATTTCACACACTGAGAACACTATGAACAGCTAAAATCATACTCACAAGCGTCGGTCTAGCTCAGTCGGGGCACCGTCTAACACTTGACACTATTCCCTGGCTGATCTACTAAACAAATCTTAATTTCACAGCCCGTGGCTGTGGATATTCCTTTATTTCTCAAATAATCAAAACTAAACTTTCTTACCAAGGCCGAGTCTTTAATCCACTATCTGAACTCCTTTTCGCTTTACTGGAGGCCGTAGCTATTTTCTAATCGTCAGCACCTTACTAAACAATCATCAACTTCGTTGTCTAATGGCGGAATACACACAGAGGCTTCTGGCTGCTGGCTACTACCAGAAACACACAGACGCTGGCTGCTGGCTAAGGCCAGAAACACCCAGAGGCTGCTGGCTACTGCCAGAAACACACACACCACAAACTCACACCCAAGCTTTTATACGCGACAAACTGAGATACTTCTCATTAACATAATACTAATAACCGCGAGCTAACTGCGGAATTCGAAAGAGCACACACACTCTAGAAAGTTAAAGTAAAAGAGAGGATAGATGTCACTTTTACGCCTACAAAATGTTAAATTATTGACGTCACGATCTCAGAAACACTAGAGTGCCTTTATGACTAAAGGTCACTCCCTCACAACCCCCCCTCGAACTCCGCAGAGAAAAAGGGCTGGGCTAAATGCATGCCCAGAACTTTTTCTTGTTATAAATTTAGAGCCGTAATAAAACACAGTGATGGGTGAAATTTAGCGCCCAAACACCACTTTTAAAATCTTAACTTTAACCCATCAGGACCAAAAAAAACTCAGTTTGCTTCAAATAATCACATATTCAATCCAATCATTCTTCTATCTTACAAATAGCCTCCGTAAAACTTCCAAAAACTCGTAAAACTTTCAAAACTAATTACTTCTTCTCTCAAAACAACCCACTCCACTGGGAGTGCTAAAATTTCTCAAAACACTAAACTTCCGAAATTTTCCTCAATATTGCAATGCAACTATAACTTTACCAAAAAAATTTCTCCACAACTTTTAATATACTAGAAATCGCACCAAGTCCAAAAAAAAACCCAATGCGCAAAAACTTTCCTCATCCAGATTCATCTAGAATTACAATTACTTCCTACTAAAATAATTCTGCTACTACGTAATACCTACATCCCCATTAGCCAATGAACCAACTCCCAAACTTCTTCAGACTTAACTCCACTTGAACAATAATTGGGGCACATACGTACAGCGGCATATCGCTGTGCTTATGCAACAATCAAAAAATATCAAAAATTTACAAAATGACGTCATCAATTTCTTCATCTGTATTAACTAAAAGAAAAATAGCAGAATCAATACATAACAAAAGGTATACTTCCCTGCAAGAAAATCACATTAACATTCAATTTTAATACAATACAATTTCAAATTCAAATGCAGCTTAAAACTTCGCAACTTGCGGAAACCATTCTCAACTAAAGTACAAAACGCAACTCATAAAACACGAACGATAAGAAGAAAGTTAATTCATTAAATGTTAGTATAAGAGATAGAAACGCGTGTCAAGGACTTCTTGACGGCAAAACACGTGCGCGCCTGAACCGCGGCGCGTGTACAAAATAACTCAAATTACTATCTGTACTTTCTGAAAATTTAAACATACATTAACATACATTTTATAACACATGAACAATATAACAATATAGTAACATTTTTAACAAATAACACAACAATTTAACAATAGATCCAGAATTTTTAAAAGCAGTTAAGACCAAAATTTCCAACATACATAAAACTAACAATTTTGCAAACAAATTTTGAACACAATTAAGCACTAAACGTGAGTCCGTCAAAAAATTCCAAAAACGGCCAAAAGTACAAAACAGTCTCTCTGCTTTCTATTCCTTCACATTGCTACCACATATATGCACTCTAATAGAAATTTAATAAAGAACATTATCACCCAATCATAGAGACGATTCGCTGCTGGCAGGCTTCATACTGCAGGATGGCTTTCTCCTCCTGTCCCAGAAGGCTTGTACGAAGGATCTCTCGTCATCAGAACTGTACGGTGACGCCACAGTTGACTGTCGTGCCTGCAGCCTGGTTCTGAATGGATGCCGTGGGATACTCGTAGGTTCCACTCGACGACTCTGCTCCGGCCGGTTCGCTGGGTTCACTCCATGGCGAGGTTCACACTGTTGCTGCCGGTAATCTGAGAGTTGCCTCCTCTTTCTAGACGCACCCGAAGTTACCGAAGATCCAAGGCCACGTTTCTTTCCGGACCTATGTAGTTTCTTGTTAGGCAAAAATTCAGAATTTAAAGTTCGCTTAACAGTTTTACGAGTGTCCAAACGAAATCTTTTCTGGGGATTAATCACTGAAGATGGTGAACTATTAGTTAATTTATGCTTGTGAGGTTGTTGTCTAATAGATGGAGGAACAGGACAATTTATAATTTTTTGTCTTTTATGACACACAGAGTCCGATGTATTTGACACAGTTCTCTTATTTTTATTATACTTTGCTCTCGGATTGCTAGGCTTTCGACTTTCAATAACAGTCTTTGGAGCTGTTTGACCAAATTTTCTTCTTGAATATTGATGAAAAGAATTAGACGAAGAAGTGCTGGACTCGGGACACTCATTGGATCGGGAATTTCGCGAAACACCACTCGACATATGAGAACCTTCACTACCATTTTCTCTAAACTTATACACTCTAACCTGATCCAGATTAACAGTCATTCTTTCACCATTGACATCAACAACCAAATTATTATTTCGAACTTCCAAAACCTCGAACGGACCTACAAACTTCGGACCAAACTTAGCTACTCTCTTTTGACGACTTGAACTTAACCAATGCTTTTCTACTAACACAAAATCTCCAACTTTCACTTCTAACTCCCTTCTACGCATATTATAATACTGAGCTTGCTTTTCTTGCGCTTTTCCCATTTGAACCTGAGCTTCCTTAACCAACCTCTCAATATCCTGACACATGTACTGACTTTCTGCATCTGACACCATAACTAACCTTTGGAATGGAGTAATAACTTTTCTACCCAAAAACAATTCAGCTGGCGTTTTCCCCGTTGACTCGTGAACTGCTGTACGAAGTGCGTACGCAAAATGCTGAAGAAACTGGTCCCAATTTGCATGATGAGAACCAACATATGAAGAAATCATTTGAATTAATGTACGATTTACACGTTCAGCCATATTAGACTGAGGACGATACGGAACAGTAAAAGAATGATCGATCTCCAGCTTTTCACACAGGGCCTTAAATATATCAGAAATGAAACAAGGGCCATGATCGCTCACTACCCTAATTGGTGCACCATATTTAGAAATATAATTATCGAAAAATGCATCGGCAACTGCAGGTGCAGAAGCCTTCCTGAGGGGGACTAACTCTACCCATTTACTAAAATAATCAACTATAACTAAAACAAATCTATATCTTTTAGGATTAGACAATGGATAAGGACCGATTAAATCTACACCTACACATTCATTAGGAAAATTTACTTTAATAGGAATTAATTTGCCAGCTGGACTTACATTTTTATAATTATAACGTTGGCATGTGCTACAGCTGGAGACATAAGCGCGCACTGCTTCCCGCATTTTAGGGAAGTAGCAGGATTCACAAATTCGAGCATAAGTTTTCCTGATTCCTAAGTGACCTGCTAATGGATTATCATGAAATTCTTTCAAGATGGCCTTACGAAGACTAGCCGGAATAAAAACTCTTAATTCTCCACGTGAATTTACAATTTTAGAATAAAAAAGAAGACCATCGATAAGCTTAAAAGATTGGGACCACTTCTCAAACATAGGCACATCTGCGCTCGGGACATCATCAGGATTTTCCAAATATCGATACAAACTACCAAATTCTTCATCTTGCTTCTGTTCCCTTATTAACTGCTCTCGTGACCTTAACACCAACGACGACAATGCACAACACTTAACTTCCTCCGTGACCTCTAAACCACCATGCGGGTTTCGTGACAAAGCATCCGCTACCGCATTCTCCTTGCCAGCCCTATGTTCTATAACAACATTATACTCTGCTAACTTCAAACACCACCTGACCATACGAGACGACAACCCCTTTCCATTAGTTAACTTTGTCAAAGCTGAATGGTCCGTAATGACTTTAACCGGTATATTAGTGAAAAAACAACGAAATTTATTCAAAGCCCAAATTACTGCAAGACACTCCCTTTCCGTAATTGAATAATTCCTTTCCGCTGCATTTAAAATTCTTGACGCAAACGCTATAGGTCGACCTTTCTGTGCTAACATCGCTCCAACCCCCACTGCACTCGCATCGCAGTACACTTCAAACTGAGACGAATAATCGGGGTGAGCCAAAACAGGAGGGGAAACTACTGCCTCTTTTAATAATTCAAACGATCTCTGAGCTGCTGATGACCATACAAACTTAACCCTTTTCCTTTTTAAATTATACAACGGTTCACACAACTCCGAAAAACGTGGAATGAACTTGGCAAACCAAGCCACCATCCCTAAAAATGTCGCCACTTCCTTACTATTTTTGGGGGGATTCATTGACGTAATTGCCTCAATTTTCTCATTATCTATATTAATACCATCACGCGTAATTTTAACTCCTAAATACTTTATCTCTTTTCTCAAAAATTTACATTTTTCTAACTTAACTGTTAACCCAGCATCTCTTAACAACGTAAATACTTCCCTCAATAATCTTAAATGCTCTTCAAAAGTAGCTGCCATTATAATTATGTCGTCCAGATAGACCAAGACACCCTTACCAAGCAAAGGTTTAAGGATATTATGCATGGCCTTCTGAAACGTTGCCGGCGCTCCCGATAAACCAAAACTCATTCTCTTAAAAGCAAAACAACCGTCCCGAGTAATAAACGCAGTCTTAGGTATGTCCTCCGGCTTCATTGCAATCTGAAAATAACCCGACGTAAGATCTAACGTTGACATATAATTCGTACTCGTTATATTAGCCAAAATGTCGTCAATAACTGGAATAGGATACTGAGGGTATTGCGTTATCGCATTTAACTTTCTATAATCTACTGCAAACCTATATGCCTCTGGATTATCTAAACTTTTCCCATTATTTTTACGACATAACACTACTGGAGATGCAAAAGGCGACTCAATTGGCATTATAATATCGTCCGCTAACATTTTTTGAATATGATAATCAATTATACCTTGTTTAACTTTATCATAACGATATGGTTTACTAGCAACAGGTGCTTTTAAACCAGTATCAATCTCATGCCACGCAACATGCGTTAAACCCGGTTTATCAGAAAAAACCTCTCCAAATTCATTTAAAAACTTATTAAATTCCTCCCTCTCCATTTCACTTAACCCCGACTCCTCCAAATTAACTGACACTGAAACAGGCTCTTTCTTACTCACATTCTCATCCTTATTCACGATTAACGACTTTTTAAAGAAATCCAAACTAATTCCTCTATCCCTCATATAATCCACACCAACTATACAATGCACTGTTAATCCATCCAACACACAAAACTCCCAACATGTCTTAACCGAACGAATTTCAACTTCCAATTCTACTGAACCTTTATTATCGCAAGCTACTCCCTGTGCTGACTGAACCACAAGACTTGACCTTTTCAACTTCTTATACGAAAAATATTTCCGATAACAATCAAAAGAAATGAACGACTTATCTGCCCCTGTATCGAAGACACTTTTAACGACAATACCATCTAACACAATTAACACTTCAGGTAACTCAACCGGATTAATAGTGATTTTATTTAAACTCACAGAAGACTTTTCTAACCTCTGAACACATCTATTTTGCATTAATCTACCTTCAAAATTCTCATCCGAAGTTAATCTCCTTACTTGCGAAGAAACATTCCTGTCCCGTACTCCCCCACTACGATTATAACCACTATTCTGTCTATTTCCATGCATATTTCTCTCACCACTTCTAAAATTATTAGCACCACCACCATTCCTATTACCATTACTCGTATTCGACATATTACGACCAAATCCATCACTTCTATTACGCACATTATTATCCGGAAATCGCTGTCGCCCTCTCACAAAATTACGTTCCCCCTCATTTCTCAAATTACTATCCGTGACAGGTCTCTGCCGAGGGTTACGCAAATCCCGTTGATCCGAGCTATGCCGAGACTCATACTTCAGTAATATCTGGTGCATTTCTGCAAAATTCTTCGGTGCTCTAACTTCAATAAAGTCCTGTATATTTGGATTAAAAAGAGGAAAGACCATGTCCAACAATTCCTCAAATGTAATATCTAAATTTAATTTATTTTTTAGTTCCAGCTTACGAAGATAAAATTTCGACGCCGACTCATAAATATTCTGCTTATTACAATAGAACTCTTTTCTCAAAATACTTTTATCTTTAACGGGAGGAAATGCCTTCTTTAACTCAATTACAGTTTGTTCAAATCTTTTCGCTTCCTCAGTAATCAAAAACTTTCCTATATTTTCTAACCACAAAAGTGCTTCGCCCTTTAACGAGCATTTAAGCACTACGTACCTGTTTTTCTCAGGTATATTATTGAACAAAATATAATCATCTAATTTCACTAAAAATTCACTAATATCACCCTTACCGGTGAAATACACCCGTGGCACAATCTCAACATGTCCGACATTTCGTTGGGCGCCATTTGTGACGGTATATTCATGCTGGGTGTCATTTGTCACGTTATATGCAGACATACTCATTAATTTAGGTTAAAACAACACAGTTTATTAAAATGATAAGGGCCAAAGGAAAGTGGAGCCAGTCTATAATTTCACACACTGAGAACACTATGAACAGCTAAAATCATACTCACAAGCGTCGGTCTAGCTCAGTCGGGGCACCGTCTAACACTTGACACTATTCCCTGGCTGATCTACTAAACAAATCTTAATTTCACAGCCCGTGGCTGTGGATATTCCTTTATTTCTCAAATAATCAAAACTAAACTTTCTTACCAAGGCCGAGTCTTTAATCCACTATCTGAACTCCTTTTCGCTTTACTGGAGGCCGTAGCTATTTTCTAATCGTCAGCACCTTACTAAACAATCATCAACTTCGTTGTCTAATGGCGGAATACACACAGAGGCTTCTGGCTGCTGGCTACTACCAGAAACACACAGACGCTGGCTGCTGGCTAAGGCCAGAAACACCCAGAGGCTGCTGGCTACTGCCAGAAACACACACACCACAAACTCACACCCAAGCTTTTATACGCGACAAACTGAGATACTTCTCATTAACATAATACTAATAACCGCGAGCTAACTGCGGAATTCGAAAGAGCACACACACTCTAGAAAGTTAAAGTAAAAGAGAGGATAGATGTCACTTTTACGCCTACAAAATGTTAAATTATTGACGTCACGATCTCAGAAACACTAGAGTGCCTTTATGACTAAAGGTCACTCCCTCACAATTAAACTGGGTTTATCTCTAATCATATATATTTTTTTTGTTGAAATGAGCACTCTTCGAAATCTACCTCCGCCTATAGGCCCAGCCGACAGGAATTTTTTAGAATACAAACCTTTTTATGAAATGTTAAATAAATTTTCTTATGCCGGTTAATTATCAGATATAATAGTGTTAATTAATTTAATAATATTTTTTAAAAGAAAAAGGTACAATAATTGAAATTTAGCCCAGGTATAGATGCTATAGATTTTTATTTAAGAGAAATATACGAACAGAATTCTAAATATGTATGGGTTTGTTTGATTGGATATATTTAATAAAGATATATAAGTATGGCTTTCTTTCAAACAAATCATTGAATTTAGGAACACTCTTAGATGTATGCAACGAAAATTCCCAACACAAATAGCATAAAAGCATCACATGTTGAGCAATACTCACTCAAGATTTGTTATTTTTATAAAAGTGTAAGAAAAGATAAAGCTTGTTTATATTCCGTGCATTAGTTTTTACGCAAAAATCATTAAAAAAATAGAGTAGCAGCAACACCTATTATATAAATTGCTGGAAAACCGAATAAGCTGTAACTTATGTGAAGGTCTAACAGAATCTGATGTTTGATAAAATTTTCTGAATTAGTTTTTGAAATATGCCAATCATATTAAATCTAAATAAATGCATCATAGCAGTGCCACATTTCAGAAATTTTCCTTCAAAATATTAGTAACATATAATGTTAATGGTTCTCCAGTTTGATGAAAATGTTTTGATTTATTCTTGAGATAGAGTTATTGCAGATAACTCAGATAGAGTTAAGCATTATAACAGAGCTCTTGTTTAGCGATTTAAGTGAAAATTAAATCACCAACACTTATGTGTATGATTTAAAGTTTGATGAAAATACGACCATATCTTTGTCTTCAATACTATTGCTTTGGAATTTCCGTTCAAAATGTGCTCTTTGATATAATTTTTAAAAAATATATTTACCTCTATCAAATCATAGACCAAAACGCTGAATAACAGTGCCTATCATTCAGATGTGTTTGAAAGCCAAAATAAGTAATTTAAAAATGTGTCAGAAAATAAGCCATTTGAGTTTGAATACATCCTTCTAAGTTGTGTTAAGTACTTCAAAAATAATAAATTTACCATGCAACTACACATTACATCACATCGCAATACAAGGCCACGCGAAAATCTTAAGGTAGTACATTCTATCCGAAGTGCTTTTTAATAGTAATGATGCCAGAAAATGCTTTTAATTATGATATGCGCTTTTAAGTTTCATTATATTTATGCATACTGTATGGTGTATATAAATGTTATAGTTGATGTAACGGGCATTACAAATAAATTGTAAAGATTATTGAGCTTGAGCGTATATTGCTTAAAGGTTTTTTTTGAAGTGTGTTATGCATTTTCTACGCTTAACGGCATTTAGTTTACGAAGAAATATTTGTAGAATATAGATAAAATGATGTACACTGCCACGCAAAGATATAGATACACGGCTGTCTATGGAAGAAAATTTCTGGAAATGTTATTTCTGTAGTTTAACTGTATTTTAGTTAAAATTAAAATTTAACTAAGTAATGTCGCGTAATAAAGGTACTCGGTATACTACATGGTTGAAAAATGTTTTCATCTATTAGTTTAAAATGCTAAAAAATAACTTTTAATCTGTTATGTGTTTTCTTACAAAACTAAAATTTTAAATTATAAAGTATATATGCATATATATATATATATATCTGCAAATCGAATATAAAGTTGTTCAAAAGTATTGGAAAACATATTTGGTTATGAAAGGTAACTACAGAAATCAGATTTTCAAATTTTTTACCAATTTTCTAAAATTTTTACTTAATTATCTTACTTAAATTATTTCCTAAAAAACGAAAATTTTTTAAAAATTTCAGGAAGTGTTGGAAAGTAAATCATATTCTATGCTTAACGCATGTATTTTCTCTCTTTTGTTTCTTGTTACATTTTCAGTATTGAGAAAAAAGCAAATAACCTTTCATGCATAGGATATTTTATTTTAAAAGCTCTTTTTTCTTCTTAGACTAATCGATTAAAAATCTTCTTTATGCTTGCTCGGTTTGAAAAATGGATTAAAAAGATAACAAACATTTATTTAAACATTTGCGTTATTTTTTTTTCTAAATATATTACATTTCCATACATCTTTTTTATAAATATTAAGCAAGATTAAAATTTTATAAAGAATAACTAAACCTGGATTTTTATATTCAAAATAAAATTTGTAAGTTTAAACTTTGAAAACCGAGAGGATAAATAATACCTTGCATTTCTAATTAGAGAAGTTTCCAAAGTTATATTTAGTTACACAATACATGTTGAATTGTTTATTTTCTTGAGTAATAGTAAAACTCAAAAATCAGAAGAAAAAAAGTACTACTTTAAATACTTTTATTTAAAAGGTTTCAGAACTCATATAATTCAAAATAAAAAAAATAAACAAAATTTAAAAAGGGCAATTTTCACCATTTAATACCTTAAAATGCATGTAGTTAAAAAATACATTTTTTATTGGAATGAAAAATATAAGTATTTTATTTAACTTTATGCATTTAGAAGATACAGATTTAGTATTTATACACTATAAAAACTAAATGTGTAAATTCATCAAATTTCCATTTAAGTGTGCAAATCTCTAAAATTACACACTTGCCATGATAATTACACATTTTTTGCAAAGTTTCATTTATTTTTACGTGTATTTTAGCTTATAAAATTAATTTGTATTTTGTTATTACTTGAAAAATCAAGTTAACGTTTAAATGGAGAAAAAGACCTGAATTGTCCCAGGTAAGTGTGTAAATTTCTAAAAACACCCACTTCTCTTAAAAATTATACATTTCGTACAAAATATTATATCTTTTTATGTATATTTAGCTTATGACATTAAGTCTATAAGTTGAATGATCTCAATTAATAAATTCAGAAAATGTGTAAATGTGGATAATATTTGGTTGATGGTTGGTTGGTTGATTTTTGTCGTCCGATTATCTACACTAGGGATATAGGACCACGGGGGGAGTGCCCTTCGTGGGGGTCTTTCTAAGGGAACCTAACCCGTATTTACGCAAGGTTCGAAGAAAACCACGATAATATTTGGAATTGCACTAAATGGTGTATTACAAAAATCATAAGTGTGTCAATTTTAAAATGGACTTTAAGAAAGGGATGGGAGGCTTATATAATATTCAGGGCTGTACTTTTTATTTCATTAATCCTATTCTATAAATAACATGATGCCATTTCATAGCTGCAAAAGCATTTTTAAAATAAAGAACTAAAACATTTATTATTATTTTTATTTTTGTAAGATGTTCTAATCACTTACCCCACAACTGTACGTTTCAGCTAAATTAGCAGCACATGAACATTTAAAAGAAAACAGAATTAAAAAATGTCTTAACATTTAAATGCGGAGAGCGGTCGCATAGAAACATTCGTATAAATAAAAAAAAATGTATTTTGAATTCATTCATTATGTAACATAAAGTCTAATTCATGAAATTACATAATTTTAAATTATTTTCCCGAATTATTTTTTAGAATTTGTACATCGAATATAATAAGCTATATTTTACACTTCTAGGTTTATATTAATACCTATTTTTTTTAGGCGTCTCAAAGACCGCTGCTTTTTACCTATTTTCACATTTTAACTTGCAGTTTTCGGTGATAGTGTTAGATCTTTTTCTTAAAGAGAATTCGGAAGACTTTATACAGAGGCAATATTATTGCGATATAATGCCTCTTTATGGCTATTCATTTATTTAAATTGTATTTCTTGTATTGCTGTTAATTTTTCTTCTTTCTTCCCCCATTATTAAATTATAGAAGTTTAACCTTTCGTAGAATTTAAAAACTACTTCAAATTCATTTATTATGTAAACATAAAATCTAATTCATGTAATAAGATAAAACACGTTTCCTGGGTTGCATTTTACATTTTATACATCGAATATAAGAATGCTAGACTTTACCCTTTTAGGCTTATATTACCCCTTTAATTATTTTAGCCGTTTCACAGTCCGATACTTTTTACAAATTTTCACAGTTCAACTTGTAATTTTCGTTTAAGAGTGCAATTTAATTTTGTTTGAGACTTAGTGCTATTGTTACAGAATTTTGAGAATGTAAAAAATATTTACAATAGTATTGTGCAAAACGTTTATTACAAAAACAGTATCATGTCAGTTAATGGAGCTTTTAATTTTTTAGGTGCGTTTGTAATTATGTAAATACGCGCACCTATTGTTGTCGTTCAGTCCGTCGGTCTGTCCGTCCGTCCGCATATAACAACGCAAAAACTACCCAACTGAATCATTTGAAATTAAAAATATATTATTATTACATAATTTTGTCGAGTCATTTCAAATTTTAAGAAAATCGGATGCATAGATCAATTACAGGGACAATCAAAAGGATTCCGTTACATTACGGTCAATGGGGAAAAAAAGTTTCAAATACCTTTTAATCGTTTGAAATTTTAAATACATAATTATTACATAATTTTCTCGAGTTATTTCAAATTTTATCAAAATTGGATGTTTAGTTCGATTACAGGGACAATCAAAATTATTCCGTTACATTATGGTTAATGGGAAAAAATGTTTCAAATGCATTTTAATGGGGTTACACTCATTCGAACGTAATAAAATTGATATGCATCTATAAAGTAGATATTATAATATACATTTTGCATAATCTGTGGAGCAAAGGATATTTCTTATTGATTTAAAAGGCCACACAAAAGTATTCCATTGCATAATGGTACAGGGAGAACATTGTTTGGTGCGCATTTTAATTCTAATTATTTAGTTATTATTTTACTTATTAGTTTTATGAGATTGATATATGAGAGTGATATTTTTAAAACTTCGTTATCGTACGAACGCACCTCATTTGCTACGCTTCACGTGCAATTTCCAATTTGTTTTTCAATAATGCGGTTTAACAGAGAGCTCGCAGTAATTACGTGGCCATTTCTGCCACAGCAATTAAGGATTTAAAACATTTGATTTTCTTCTTAGAAATATACGATTAATTTCAAAATTTGTATGCTGCATTATTGGAAACAGACAGTGCGTTGAATATTTAGAATGGCTACATGAGATGTCCACATTGGATAATATGTGTTAAATTACAATATTTCCTCGGAAAGCGAAAAAGTAGAAAAGTGTAAGTGAAAAATTAAATGTTTTCTTTCAAGATTTGTTAATGCCTTTTTTTTCATAAAAACTTTTCAAATTTGATATAAATAATGAATTAAATCAAATAAAAATCTTGTAGAGGATATATAAATACTTATTACTCATGCTTGGCATTATTTTACGATCTCTATTATAGTTAAGTGGGTGATTAACCCTCAAATCTGGGATAAATGGTCAAAAAGATTAAGTTTATTGAGAAAATCTCTATTTATCTGTAATTTCTAAGAGGATAAAAAATTTTATGAAGTTTTATATAACTTTTATTAAATAGATCACATCTTCATTATAAAAAAAATATTTCTACAAGAAAAAATAAAATAGGAGACTAAAGGAAGACAACTATTCATGATTTCATTTGAAGTAACTTATGTGTTTATTTCTTTTTTGATGAGGCGAAGAGAGACTAAATATGATTATATTGGTAATTGTAATGAAATGTAACATTTTATAATTTTAGATTTAACCTTACCAATTTTGTAAGCGTAAAAAATTGAGCTACGCATGAAACTTCATTGTTAGAATATGTGCTATAGAACTATTTGAGAAGTTGTGAGTGCATGATTTTTTTAAAATGACGGTACAAGGCATATACACTTCCATGTTCCCTTCACTACATCTATGACCTTTATTCATAGTATATTTGATTGTTTAGGTTATTTCTTTTTAACAGTGTTCATGAAGCATTTACATAAAAATCTAAAAATTTCATAATACATCTGAAAAAAATTTTCATGTTTAAATAGCATCTTGTGCTATGTACTTACATTGCGCTATGTAGTACAGTTAAAACGAAGAGATACATAAACACACCTGAAAATAACTCGTTTTATGTAAATATTTTTTGATCCTGTTTTACGTAAAAATAGGCATATAAATGATGAAAAATATTTGTGTTCAAACTTAAAATTAATTACAAAAAATGAATTGTGGGAGCTCTGTTTCCTGGTCGTAAAACACAGCTACTATGAAGAACAATTATATTTAGCATATGCGATTGAGAAACAATTAGTTCACAATTTATTCATACCAAAGTATAAAGGTAAAGAACAAAAAATTAAACGTAAAAATTCTGTCTATTTGGAATGTTCCATAAAAATCTAAATATTTTGAACATTATACAAATTTTTGTTTTGCGTAGAATGACGAAATACGAGTAAGAAATGAATATTAGACAAAAATTATTTTACATATTATATTACATATTACAGAATTACGTGGATAGTTCAATAATTATTGTCTATAGTGTACATAAAATATTTGTACTGCAATGGTTGATATGGAATATCGAGGCCTAATGCCTTTAATGTCTATGTGCTCAGTTTCAGAACCGTAAACTGCTATATTAACCTAGTTTTGAAGGAAAAAGGAAATTTTAAAGATCAATTTTAGAGGGATTTTTTAAAGAGGAGTGAAGAGGGTGAAATGCTGGTTTGGAGCTTATATGGCTACGTTTGTGATAAGAAATGAGAAGGGGCTACATCACTGTGGTCCCGAGTTTTAATGACAGTAGTTACGTCTCATCCACTGTCACAAATCTAGCGCCATAAGCTAGAAATCAGCCTTTCACATTTACACACCTCTTTCACTTCAATATTTCACATCAACCATCGCAGTACAATTATCTTATATACACTAAGCACAACAATTATTGAGTCTCCCTCGTACATGCTTATTTTACATATTATAAAAAAACTGTGTTAATTGCATATAACACAAAACTCGTGTTTTTTTCATAATACACATTTATTCGAGTAATCGCAGAAGATTACACAAATAAATGTGTAAGAATAATACACAGAGATATGAGTATTCTTGCGCAATTTTCATATTAAGGTGTGCATTTCAAAAGTAATTAGGTATCTTTTACATATTTAGTGTTTCATTAAATCGCACAATAAAATGTGTATTTTGAAATTTACACAAAAAATGTGCATTTTGCAAATTAACACGCTTTCCTTAAACATATATGCAAATTTATATCAATAAATATAAAAACTTTGTTAAATCACCATAAAAAGAAAAATTAAACAGGACGCGTTTCGAGCTGCAAAATTACCGCTCGTCATCAGCTTTGGATCAGCTGATGACGAGCGGTAATTTTGCAGCTCGAAACGCGTCCTGTTTATCTTTTCTTTTTATGGTGATTTAACAAAGTTTTCATATTTATTGATATATATTTTTCGCCAGTATTTTCGGTGTTTCTCAATATATGCAAATTGTTTTTATATTATCGATATATCTGTTTTTAATGTATAAATCTCCCCATTTATTTTTTAGAGTGTGGGACGCTCTAAACTATCAGACATTTTTTGAACAGAAAAACAGCATAATTGCTTACGCGCAGAAGTACTAATTACATTTTGCAATTAGAATGAATTTTTCCTGCCTATTATGTTTCAAATTGTAGTTAATACCCAAAACCTATATAGATATCTGTTTGTGGAAACTTATATTTTTAATATAAAGATGTGTTTAGCTAATACAAAAGTTTGAAAAATTAGCAGTAAATCATATAAAAAATATATTTTGAACAATAAAAATGAAATTTAAGGTCAGTTTATACATATTAGCATTAACATATGTTTTGAAAAGTTCACGAAAAAATATTAAGAAGTCACTGAGATATCGAATGAATCCTGGCCCGGACTTTTTTCACCCACATGGAAAATTTACATCTCTTCCCTCATAGCATGGATGGTCACAGTGACGTTACAGTGACGTCATTGTGAGTCACTTTGGTCACATCGCATCTGTGACCAAAATGCCACCACTCAGTGACGTCACATTGTGACTGAGATGTGACTTTTTTAAAAATCATTAGAAAATTTTAAAAAAAGTCTTCAAAACATGTTATTTACTTTAAAAAACATGTTTCTGGCAATTTAAATATAGTTGCTTTTGTCACAGTTTCGTTACAATGTTAATGTCAAATTAGTCACAAATGACACATTTTTCACAAATCTGTCACATTGTGACCACTTTGTGAAACGTCATAAAAGAGCTGTAAAACGGCCATAACGACTTCACATTTTAGTCACTGTGACTTCACATCGACGTCACGTGACGTCACATCGACAATCGATGGTCACAAGTGATTTCAGAACGACGTAAATGTGACGTCACCATGCCTTACGGGTTATAATTAATTTACCGATTGAGTGTCATATATTAATCTAGTCTAATTTCGTATGCAGCGTTTTCTGTAGTTTCCATATATTGGCCTTCGATTTATTCTGCTGAGCTGATCCATAGTATCAGAACAGATTACATGATCATTGAAGTTATCTGGGTGGATTAGTCCGCCAGTGTTCGTGTCCGGGATGGCTAAGTTGGACCAGCATTGGCGGTTTCAGCCAATACATCCGTGGTACGAATCCTGGTCTGGATTTTTTTCACCCACATGGAATATTCACGCCTTTATTGAGATACCCACCGAATTATATTTTAAAAAGTCATTTGGAGATGATTTAAAAAGTTTTAAATTACGTGATTTAAAAATTTGATGATGATGATTTAAAAGTTTTAGAAGCGCTGCTCCAGTTGTTAAGCGAATATAACTCTAAAAGCCTGTTTTAATAGGAATTTTAATGAAACAGTTACATCAAAATATTAAGAAAAAATAGGAGTTTAATATTAAAAACAGATTTGAAAACTATAAAGTTTTAAGAATTCTGAGACCCCTTAATTAATTGTTATTTTGCATAATACTACCTATTGCGGTCGCTCCTATGTTGGAATTTGTGAAGCATTTTTGCAGATCCACACCGACCATGACCCGTAGATTCCTCAATTACCATCGGTAAAAAGATAAAAAAATATATCTGTCAGTCTCTCTTTTATATGAATAACATTTTTATGGAGACAACAATTTAAGTATAATTCTGCCTAAATTTCTTTCAAACTGATACATAAAATCAAGGGACATAAAATCTCGGTCACGTTCTTTAACGGGAAAAATCGGAGAAAGAGGGTATTAAATAAGGTTTTCGTGAAAATCGAAAAAACACATAACTTCTTAATTAAAATAGATATCGAATCAGTTTGAAGATTATATTACTTCGGAAAAAATTGGTCAAAATTTTATGCATGACAGATTTTTAATAAAGTAAAAAATGGGCTAAAGGGGCCCTATTTTTCCAAAAATAGGGTTCTTGGAAGGAAAAAAATCATAACTTCGTCAATTCTGAAGCCATAAAATACAAATAAATTTATTATAAATTTTCTTACTATTATCTAAAACTTTTGTATTTCCAAGTTTTTGATAGGACCAACTTTTACCGATGAAAAAAAAATTAAAAACGGAAAAAAAGGGCGCTAAAAAAAGAGAAAAATCCATAACTCCGTCAATTTTTAACATATCAAATCTGATTACATTTATGTTACATCTTCTCTAAAATATCTACAACTTTTATACAAGTTTTTCGTAGGACCAATTCGTATAGCAAAAAGAAATTTAAAAAGAATAGGAGTTGGAGAAAAAACCTCGAATCCAAACTGCTTATATTCTGACTCATTTTTAAATTCATTTTTAATTTTAAACGCATCAAAAAAAAAAAAAAAAAATCATTAAAGCGAAGAAAAGGGGGGGGGGGTAGAATGAGAAAAAAATCCATAACTTCGTCAATTCTTCAGATATCAAATCCGATTAAATTTCTTATACATTTCCTTCATAATATCTATAAATTTTATATTCATAAGATTTGATAGAAACAATACTTATGGGAAAAGCAAATTAAACAAAAATAATAATTGAAGGAAAAATAGTATTAAGGGTGTACTCAAACCAAAGCTGCTTATATTCTGACTCATTTTTAATTTTAATTTTAATTTTAATTTTAATTTTAATTTTTATTTTTTTTGCTTTTAAACACATCCAACTGCCAGGTTATCTTTTTAAAAAACTGTATAATATGACGTATTCGCTAGTTTTTTGATAAAACCAAAATATATTTTTAAAACAATTGTTGTCAAAGAGGGCATTTTAAATATTCCTTAAATTTCCCGAAGATATCGTGATTGAAAATTTGAGGAAATATTCAAATAACAAATTGTTTATTTTCTGACTAATTTTTAAATTCAAATTTGCACTCAAATGCATTCAGTTGGCAGTTTCTCTTATACAGGGTTAGTCATAAATATCAAAACAATAGGTTTCCTCCTTAAATATTGCCTCTAGACCCATTTTTCCAGTTGCAAAAGTTCATAAAAAAGTGAAGTTTTTGATAAGATAAGTTGCAACTCCATGAGGGGTCTATTTGAAAAAATACGAAAATTAAATTTTTATACAGCCCACGTAGAGCAAAATTCCCAATTAGGAAATTATTCCTTATCTATTCCTAAATTGAGCAAAAAAATGTCATCTCCGTATCTGAAAATCTGTAAGAGATATTAAAATCCAAAATTCTCCAAAATTTGTGACTTTTTACCATGCCTGTAAACGAAGAATTTTTCACTTGTTTTCAAAGCAAATTAGGGATCGTCCACAGATTATCCGTATTAAATGTCGATTCAAATCCGTGCCTCTTATTTAGACATAGTACAGCAGCGTATTGATTTAACTCAAAACTTGTTTTCAAAATATGTTGATCGTTAGCACTGGAGGTCTGCATGGATCAAAATATCTAGGTCCGGTCCCAAAGCGACCCATGGTGAAAAAAGGTGGCCCTGCCTGGAAAAAAGTTTAAATCATAGCCCGGCTCAGCCGTGAAATTCTACAAAGTTTTTTACTTCAGTGTGGTTAAAAATTGTTTCACGGGGAGGAGTTCTGCCCAAAAATACTTATTTAGCTTTTTGTTTTTTATATTTATACTTTTTATTATTAAAGAAACGCCAAAGGCTGTTATATATTTATTTAATCAATGAATCTCTGTTTATATCTAAATGTTTCACTTATATTGTAATATCAATAATCCATATCCCATGCATTGGAGACTTTGGAAAATGTTATACAGTAAAACCTTTTAAGACGGAATCACATAGAAAAGAAAAAATACGTAATAGACAGATGCCTTTCTTAGGAAGGTTAAATAAAGTTTATTTTTTCTCAGGTGTTATTGTATTCATTTTGCATGGATCAACATCTTTTGTTTAAGGTAGAATTCCGTCATAGGCAGATTTTTTTCTGGTTTTATTGTGATTAATTTTTTTAGTATTTAAATGTAATTTTCTTAAAACAGTAAATTTTAAAGGTTTTTTTTTTTTTTTTTTTTTTTTTTTTTTTTTTGTAAAATAAAAGCGATTTTAAAATCTATGTGATTCTTGTAAAAATTTTGATTGAACCAAATTTTACTTAATTCATGCACGAACAACATGAAACATGTCATTAGGTGCGTTCGTAATTATGTAAATACGTAGCACCTATTGTTGTCGCTCAGTCCGTCCGTCTGTCCGTCCGCATATAACAACGCAAAAACTACCCAACCGAATTGTTTGAAATTTAAAATACATAATTGTAACATAATTTTGTCGAGTCATTTCAAATTTTATGAAAATCGGGTGGATAGATCAATTACAGGGACAATCAAAATGATTCCGTTACATTACGGTCAATGGGGAAAAAAGTTTCAAATGCATTTTAATCGTTTGAATTTTAAAACATATAATTATTGCGTAATTTTGTCGAATCATTTCAAATGTTATGAAAATCGGATGCATAGATCAATTACAGGGACAATCAAAAGGATTCCGTTACATTACGGACAATTGGGGAAAAAAATTTCAAATGCATTTTAATCGTTTGAAGTTTAAAACATATAATTATTACTTAATTTTATCGAGTCATTTCAAATGTTATGAAAGTCGGATGCATAGATCATTTACAGGGACAATCAAAGGTGTTCCATTACATTACGGTCAATGGGAAAAAAGTTTCAAATGCATTTTTATGATGTTACACTCATTCGAACATAATAGAATGGGCATGAATCTATGAAGTGTATACTAAATAATGCTTTCTGTACAATCTGTGATGCAAAGAATTTTTATTATTAAATTATAGGGCTACACAAAAGTATTCCACTACATAATGCTCCACGGGGAAACATTGTTTGATACGTGTTTTAATTATATTCAACTATTTCGCATTTTATGAATAAGATATACGATTCTGAGGTGTAATAAAAATTACTTTCTGTATATTTACAGAAACACAAAAAAAAATTTCGACTACTATACTGTATCCGAAGTACGCTCTACTATATCAGCAAGATTTGAATATTTTTAAAACTTCGTTGTCGTACGAACGCACCTCATTTGCTACGTTCACGTGCAATTTCCAACTTGTTTTTAATTATTTTACATTAGGATTGTTTCCGTGGAAAATTGAAAAATTATTTACTTTCGAAAATAAGATTTTTTTAAAGTTATATTATTTTTCAATAAATATTTTTAATAAATCTAAAATTAATATTAAAAAACAAAAACCCCAAAACAAAACTAAAATCAGATTTTCATCTTTTATTAAATGGAAAGAAATTGAAATCCGATGTAACGGGTTTTAATTATCCCATTTAAACCAGTACTAACGATATGAATTTTTTATAAATTTTATGGTAAATTTTAGGATGTGATTTTCTTAGCAAATTATATGGCTAACCATCACAAAAAAAGAAAAAAAATCAAAATTCTAACTCAAAAGATAGATTTATTACACGTTTCCTCGAACTGTTAAAGTAACATTGTCTTTTGAAATGCGCGCATTTCAATTTTTGTCTAATCCCTTAAAACCTGATGAATTATAAAAACGGCTATAACTCAGCGAGTTTTGAAGATATGAATATGCAACTTTTTGTGTATTATTCAGGACAGGATAAGGAAAATTTTCCTAATTGGAATTTTTATCCTACGGGGGCCGTATAAAAAGTTAATTTTCGTACTTTTTTAAATAGACCGACCATGGAGTTGCAACTTATCTTATCAAAAAGTTTACCTTTTTTTAATGAATTTTTGCAATTGGAAGTATGGGTCTAGGGGCAATATTTAAGGAGATTGTTTCGATATTTATGACTCACCCTGTATAGGAACTATATAAAGAAGCGTATTGGTCGATTGTTTAAAAAAATCAGAACATATTTCAAAAAAATGATGTGAAAGTGCGCATTTGAGCTAAATTTACCTTAAGATAATTTATATAAATTCAGCTCTTTCAGAAAAATAGAAATTAAAAATTCTTCATAATCGGCCAAATAAAGTTGTTAAACTGCGTTTACGTCTAATCATATTTTCTTTTTCTTTTTTAAAAGTAGCACTTAACTTCGAAATTTACCACCGCTTATTGGCCAATCCGTCAGGGACTTTTTTTTAATTCTACGCGCACCGCAATATTTTTAATATAATTTTATAAACCATATGTTGTCAAAGTAAAATCTATGTTGTCAAAGTAACAGTCTTTCTTATGAAATTCTGCTAACCGATTAACCGAATAACATTCGCGCAGTAGATGCTGGTACAGCCCCAGTAGCCAAACAATATTGGGACAATATTGGCTACATCTTGGAGCAATATTGGCACATTGGCGCAATACTGGCATGAAATATTGCTCCAATATTGGGGTGTTTACAATTTGCCCTTATTCAACCAATATTTGCAGCCAATATTTTGCCAATATTGGAAATATTGCCAATATAACGCCAATATTGGTTAAATATTGGAATTTCATTGAAAATATTTCCGATATAACGCCAATATTTGTACAATATTGGCGTTTTATTGGCAATATTTTCAATGAAACCCCAATATTGGCAAGATATTGGCTAAATAAGGACAAAATGTAAACATCCCAATATTGGAGCAATATTGACGTTTTATTTGCAATATTTCCAATAAATGAAATATTGGTGCAACGTTGGACCAATATTGGTTTGCTCCTAGGGAGTAGTCATGTGATCAGCAAAGTTGAACCGACAAGGTTTAAAACATTACCTCATTTATTACATGAAATTAAATTTATACAACTGTTTAGATATGTACTTTAATTCACGTGTTTGATAAAACTATACAAAAACTTCACACAATTGAGATGCGCCTAATTTTTTGTTTCTCCTGGAAAAAAGTATTTTTCAGGTTAAATTCCCATTATCTTACAATATATTCGGGCGATTTTTATACATTTTTTTGGTTGGTAGAGCATAAATATAACATTATGTATTGCAGTTTTAAAGATCTTTAATTAATTTCTGAAAAAACAAGTTGGAATTTGCGCGTGAAGCGTAGCAAATGAGGTGTGTCCGCACGATAGCGAAGTTCTAAAAATATCACTCTCATATATCAATCTCATAAAATTGTAAATAATTACAATTAAAATGCGCACCAAACAATGTTTTTCCTATACCATTATGCAATGGAATACTTTTGTGTGGCCTTGTAAATCATTAACAAATTTTCTTTGCACCACAAATTATGCAAAATGCATATTATAATATGTACTTTATAGATGCATATCAATTTTAAAACGTTCGAATGAGTGTAACACCATTAAATTGCATTTGAAACATTTTTCCCCATTAACCGTAATGCAACGGAACACTTTTGATTGTCCCTGTAGTTGAACTATGCATCCGATTTTGATAAAATTTGAAATAACTCGACAAAATTATGTAATAATTATGTGTTTAAAATTCCAAACGATTAAAATGCATTTAAAACTTTTTTCCCCATTGACCGTAATGTAACGGAATCCTTTTGATTGTACCTGTAATTGATCTATCCATCCGATTTTTATAAAATTTGAAATGACTCGACAAAATTATGTAATATTTATGTATTTTAAATTTCAAACGATTCAGTTGGGTAGTTTTTGCGTTGATATATGCGAACAGACAGATAGACGGACAGACAGACAGACGGACGGACGGACGGACGGACTGAACGACAACAATAAGTGCTACGTATTTACATAATTACGAACGCACCTAAGAACTGAAAACTGTAAAGTTTCTGAAAAATTGACATTGATCTAAAAAAAGAAAAAAATGTGCCAGAAAAAAGCAGTTTGCCATGGGTAAGAAGTATGATTCAGCGAATATAGATTTCAAAATGGATTTTTAATGAGAATGGATATACGCATACAAGTATTCATTATTGATTTTGATGTTTAGAACAGGCGAAGGAACTTTGATAGGTATTTCTGGTCATGATTTTTTTTCTTATAAGTATGGGAGGACAACAGTTGATTCTGCATTCATATTAATGTATTTTTAAAGTGAATCATATTATAAAAAAATGTTTTATCGGAATTCTTTTGAGTTTGATCTTTCTTAAATTTAAACCTTTTGGGTATGTTACATTTATGCATTGTTTATGTTTTGTTTTTTTATACATGTTATATTACTTTTTATTATTAGCATTTAATTCCATTAGCATATATTTTTATAAAATTTGTTATTTTACATTTTTTTAATGCAGGATAGGTAGGTGTTCAGAAACCTTATACATTGCATCATTCATCTTGTCACAGATTTCAAATAACAGACCAACACTTTTTAAAGAAAATACACCCCACATTATCAAATATTACAAATATTTGATACTACAAATATTCCCCACATCCTCTGTCATGCTTCATTGTAGGAAAGCATATATTTAATCACATATTTTGTTGTTATGTCATCGGATGTAGTAGCCTGCTATTACTCCCAAAAAATATGAAATTCGATTGATGAAAAAAAAAAGAATTTTTGTCCAGTTTTCCCATGACAATACTTAGTACTCCTTGTAAAACGGCCCCGCCAGTGGCCGAGAGGTTCTGACCTCTCGACAGGTAGACGGCAGGTGCTGGGTTCGAACCCAATCGCGGCCGTCGGCCTAACCGTTCGGAGTTTTCGTGGTTTTCTTCGAACCTTGCGTAAATACGGGTTAGGTTCCCTTAGAAAGACCCCCACGAAGGGCATCCCCCCATGGTCCTATATCCCTAGTGTAGATAATCGGACGACAAAAATCAACCTACCAACCTTGTAAAACGCCAGCCGGGTACGTCAATCTCAATTTACCTACGATTTTTTTTAACACCCACTCTTCCATAAAATTCTGCATCACGCAGCACTTTGACAAGGTATACTGACTTATTTCAGCAGTATTTTCATTCGATAAATCGTGGGATATTGCAAAACATTTTTTATGCGGGTCATCAAATGTTTTTTCACATGATAATTCCCTCTACAAGAATAGTCATTTTCCAGAGTCTCCTGTGCCTCATAAAGTCCTGAATGTCTTGAACACCTTTACATAATTTTTAAATATCGTTCGGAGTCGGTTAAGTTATACCTTAACTTTACTGCAATATCTCGAGAAATTTGGCCCTTTAACGACAAACTAATTACTTCTTTATGAACAATAATTGTTAATAACTTTCATTTTTTAATTTAAACTAAGCTTTTCACTTTGATTCATGCACAAATACGACCAAAAACTTATTTAATGACAGAAAAAAGAACTAAGGAATGAAGCGTGGCCGGAAACTTTTGCACACGTGAATTTTGAATTTTACCTCTTTGCATGAAGTATCTTTAGTATGCAATCAAAATGATCACGTTGTCAGAGATAATTCATATATTCCTAACTTTTGAAGCAATTGTGCTTCTTCTACTACTGAAACCTTCTGGTAAATAAATTAAAGAAACTAACTGGCCAGAAACTTTTGACCGCCACTGTATATATACACTATATAGTCATTATGACAAGACAGACACATTCAATGTTAGACATTTTGCCGAATATTTAAAAATAAACTCGTTAGATTCTTCTGGATCTTGAGGATTATAAAAGAATATGTCAGAAATCATATTTTTCCATGTCTATGTAAAAGGAGGAAAATTAGGGGGCCGACAAAAAAATCGAAGAAAAATAATAATATTTGGGATCACTCTCTTCATTAAAAAGCATGAAATGATTTGTGACAGACAGACATGGAAAGGATGTTATACTGGTTCTGCTTCCAATTTTTAAGTACTGAACGTTATAAATGAATCAGATTTCTGGATTTTTCTCTGGATTATAAATACATATTTCTTAATCCTTATTAAAGAGAATTTAAAAAAAAATATGATACTTGCATCTTTTTTAGCTTTTACACAATGTAGTGTATAACATATATCACAATATATTTTATTTTAAAGATCTTATCTATAAAAAGGAATTTACTTCAAAGTTGCATAATTTTATCAGTTTATTTTCATTTTTATTTTAGCGTTGACTAATTTATACGCAAAAGACGTGTTTATACTGCCTAAATTTTTAAATTAACGTTAGGGGAAAAGTATTTCTCATGATTGTATATATATATTTATTTCTGTGCACATTTGTATAGATTGCAAGTAGTTGCGTCTTTACCAGTCTCCTGGAATAAAACTATTATCTTACGTGTATTAATGTATTTTGAGGATTTAAAGTTCATTTGAATAAACGCATTAACCCGTTAAATGTCAACGCATTCAAATTATCAGAATGATGTACTGTGATCCCCAGAAACATATTTCAGAGGATACATAAGAGGAGTGTTTATGTTCTGCAAGTTTGTTCACAAATGCAAAGGATATTTATATTCACAGTGGAAATAAATAAAATGTATTATTTTTAGTTCTAATTCAAAATACTTTGTTTCACATGATCTAATCGTTAATTTCATAATTGATGTTTTCTCTTTATAGTTGTTATTATTTTTATTTTATTATTTTTATTTATTTTTTATTCTTTTGTAAGGGAATAAAAAGACAATTGTCAAGAGACTTATCAATTATACTTCGTATCACACTATAAAAAATATTTTTTAAAGTTACTAAAAATTTTCTAGGAAACTGGGATGCCTAGAACATACATGTAAATGTAACAACAAAAATTCTTCTAGTAAATGCACGTTTACATTGTGAATTAAAAAAAAGACTGTAGGACTAATATATACATATATATTAAATTGGGATACCTATAATATTTTATGTAACTGTGACCGGAATTGCAGAGAAAATTTTAATCCAATTTCTGTTATTTTAGTAGATTCTTTTGTACATCTACAAATTTCTCTAGTTTTCCAAATGCTAGTTGTAGAAATTTACATTTTTTTCTTGTTCATTGTACAGATAGTGTTTTAGTAAGCACATAGACTTCTGTAATTTTCCATTCGCAGAATTACATTTTTTACAGTATTGTAGAGATAATCATAAATTATATTATACATTAAACTGTTTCCGTTAACTGTGCAGTGCAATTACAACAAAGGTGCTATTAAAATAACATTATTCAAATAACATAGTTGATCCACTCAGCGTCTGAGATTTTAGTAGTTTGCGGTAGAAAATATTTAATTTTCTTTTAAAATATCACGTTTTTGATAAATTAAAAAACTAATAATAACACACTGCTCAGTGGTGCACAAAACAGGAGTTTTAATGTACATTTGTACATTTAAAATAAAATAAAACTTTCAACGTTTCGTGCCGTCTTCTGCGGGCGTCTTCAGGAAAATATGATAATGGAAGGTCTACGTTTGCATCATGATCGAGAGATAATGTTTCTACTAAATTAAAATCTAAATGAATTAAAATTTTAAAAAATGTTGCCATTTATACGTGAGTAAAAATTAAAATATTACAAGGAAATATTACATTAAATAGAACATACATTTTCCTGAAGACGCCCGCAGAAGACGGCGCGAAACGTTGAAAGTTTTATTTTATTTTAATATATACAAATGTATATTAAAATTCCTGTTTTGTGCACCACGGAGCAATGTGTTATTATTAGTTAAATTTTATGGTGTAACTGTCCTATATATATTTATAATTAAAAAACTATTTATCGATTTTCTCTTTTTCATAAATATGATATTGATTGTCGTCTTACTTATCCCAAATTTGAAATTTCTAATAGAAATATAATTCAAAATTTGAGCTTACATTAAAATTTTATATCGTAGTTTTTATTCATTCTCCAAAAGAAAACTGGTGTTTTACAAAGCCTAAATATTGGAGCCTGTTTTTCTTTCTGAAAAATTGTAGTGCGTTTTTAATTGTTTACTCTCAACAGTGATCTAGATTATGTTATCTTTCATGATTTTATGTTTACTTAGGTACAAAAGAGGAACTTTAAATACGTTCGAAACGTTTGATGTTTTGTTTTTAAATCATGTTTATGTATTTTTTAACTGCTTAATTAAATTGTCTGTATTTTTTGCAAATTACCTTTAATTAATTATTTATAGACGTAATATCTTTTTTCACTTAAAATACTAGTTAAAGAATATCTTGGGAGTAAGGGAGACATCTTCTCTTTTTCACTGAAAAAGAGGATTACGAACATGCTTCTTTATATAAAAATTGTGAAATGTGGCAATCCTAGAACTTTCTTCTATCTTATGCACATTAATACCTGCAACGTCACCTGTGAGGGGTACACCAAAATCTAGTCCGCAACAACTTATGCCATCTTATAACTGAAACTGAAATTTGATGAAAATCCGTTCACTAGTTTTTGAGATAGAGTTATTGCAAAATCTTGAAAAAAAATCTCCATAACAGCACTATATGCTGGGTGATGCACACCAAAAACTATTCAGGATCAACTTTTATCAAGTACTAACTGAATCTGAATTTCGTTGCAAATCGATGCGTTAGTTTATGAGATACAGCAATTGCGAAATCATGGAACATGACCCATAGTAGTGCCATCTGTAGGGTGATTTAAACCAAAAACTAAACAACACTAATTTATACTAGTAACTTTACTGAGTCTAATCACGGATGGCCCACGTGGCCGCGAGTTTCTGACCTCCAAACTGGTAGACGGTAGGTGCTGGGTTCGAATCCAATCACGACCGTCGGCCTAACCGTTCGGAGTTTTCCGATGTTTTCTTCGGACCTTGCGTAAATACGGGTTAAGTTCCATTAGAAAGATCCCCACGGAGGGCATCCCACCCCATAGGTCCTATATCCCATAATGTAGGTAACTGGCCGACATAAATACAAACAGACAAACTAATCACGAATAATGCATCATAGAAGCGCCACCTATTGAGCGATTTGAGCTAAAACGTGATCAATATCATGTGATATTAAGTACAAACTAAATTTAAAATTTTATTAAAATACATGCATTAATTCTTGAAATATGATTGTTGAGGAAATTTAAATAATGCAGCATAGCAGCACCACCTGTTGAACAATATACACAAAAAATAATCAGATATAGTTTATATCAAGGTCTAACAGAACACAAAGTTTTGTGAAGTTCTGCCCATTGGTTCTTGAAATAGTTTCCGAATTTTTTTGTGCCATATACAGATATACAGATTGATTGACTGGCTTACAGACAGACATTTTATAAAAATATGTTTTTCGGGTTCGCTGACGACTAGAACGTGTAAATCCATCGAAAGTTGGATTTTGGAAATTTTCATGAATTCAATACTTTTTTCTTGTAAAGATAGATAAAAGTAAATATATATTTATATAAATATTAAACGTGTAGTCTTGTCTTTCACATTTATAAACATCAGCTGAAATAAAATTTGTACTTTTTTCTTACACTTTTAATTATCTTTTTTACCATTTTTATTTTTTAACGAATTCAGATTTCTTTTTGTTTAAACGATTCTCATTAATAAAATATGATTTCATTAAATTTCTATATTAAAGATTCTATATAATGTATAATGTTTTATTCAATACGGCAGACGGGTAACATTTTCAATCTGTTTTAGAATTTTGCAAAATGCTTTTAATGAAAACGAAAAGCTGTTATGTGTATTTCGAATGAAAAGCAATACTAAAACATGTTACAGTTCATAACAACAAATTTTCATCCATTAAGCTTTAGACATCTCTAAAATTGACTCTACAAATTCGTAATTTAATTTCATCATGCAATTAAGAGTTGTGTAAAAGTTTCAGGATTAGAATGATAAATGATTCTATTTCAAACTTTCATCTAAAAATAAAGATTCTTGGAATGTAGAGCTTAGATTAAATTCATTTAGGAGGGAAAACATATATAGGACAAATTAATGGCTTCAATTTTAGAAAACGGTAATTGTACACAGGGTTTCTTCCCAAACGCCAATAGGAATAATTTATGTATGATAATTCAGTACATAAATTTTTTAAGTGCTCCGTAATTATATAAATACGTAGTACCTACTATTGTCGTGTGATCCGTTTGTCTATCTGTGAGCATATAACTGTTTAAAAACTGCGCAGCCGAATGGTTCAAAATTTAAGATAAACTGGAATAATAACGGAACGTTAAAATTATACTATTTTTGGATTTTTTTTCTTTCTAAATCAAATATAAGATTTGATGCAACAATGTATGAATGTACCATGTATACAAGAATGAATTTTCTTAGTAGTTAGGTATTCATAAAATATAGGGCGTGATTTTTTGTTCAATTCTATTTATCGTTATTTGTCCTCTTCGGATGTATATGAGTGACAACGCCCCACTAATGTGATTTTACTTACTTATGTGGATAATAAAGCCATGCAAACAAAACTAGAAAATAAACTGGAATAATGGCATATACTTATTGTGCAGTATATTTCATACTACAAACTACCTCGTGAACATATTCACAATCTTTGATAAAATTTTGAGAATCCTTGTAAACGTGGTAGCTTTTGGTATAATATGTTTAAGAAATGGAAAATGCAAACGTCTTTTTGAAATGTCTGGCGGACAAGTTGATGTACGAGAGTGACTTTTTTTTCAAAAGGTAGAACTCGACGAGACGAATAAAATGATAGTATTAAAAACACATCGTAGTTTACTGTAGTTTTTTTATTTAACTTTTAACAAAAAAATGAAGACATAAAATTCAACAAGCGATAGATAACGATCCTGTGGATGGATTAACTCCATTTTGGGTTTATTTTAATCCTTTTGGTAAAATTTAAAATAGATTTTTTTCATTTTTATATGTTTCCCGATCGCTGAGAAAATCGAATGTGTGTCTTAAATCTCCAGCTGAATACTTTTTCATGTTGTTGCGTAGTTTTTTATTCATTGCCACCAAGTTTAAATAAATATAATTTTTTTATGTATGTAACATAATTTATTCAAATTAAATAAACCATGTGATAAACATGATTATTTGTTTTTATTGCGAAACATTTAGTTTCAGATCTTTGAATAAAGTTGTGAGCGCAATGTATTTTTTTGTTGTTGTTGTTGTTGTTGTTGTTCAAATACTTGGATTATTTTTCAGACATCATTCATTTTATTTGGCAATGCAATAATTTTCTTAATTATTCTAATACAAGAATAAAATTTTGACAGCAGCAAATATTTTGTTTTTCAAGAAAATCTTCTATTTTTATCAAAAAATTTAAATGACAAGTATAAAAAAATGCTCTGGTCAGCAACAAAAAAAAGGTTAATATGTTTTTAAGTATGAAAAAGTGTTTGAAAAGAGCTTCTGATTGAGCATTAGAAAGGACAAGGGCTTCCTTCTTGGCTGCAGCTCACTGGCAATGCCAAATGTGAAAAATTCATATTTGCGCTTTTTTCCATATAAAAGAAATTTGCGTAAAACCTCCCGTCTTTCTTTTTCTTAAAAGTTTCAATCCTGCTTTACATGTGAACTGCACTGTTGACTATGTAGTGCAACTGCACTACAAATCAGTTTTCTGTACAATTCTACGCTGCGCACATGCTTTGTGGCACTGCAATAAATATGATATGCTGAAGAAACTAAGGTTTCAGGTACTATTTCGCTTACATTCATGTTTAGGTATGCTGCGTTTTTTTCTGTCTACGTGCTTCTTTCACTACACATTTTTATTCAAATTGCGATTAATTTCTTTAATATGGTAAAAGCGCAAATATGATTTTAATTTTCAATTTGGCATTGACAGTGAGCTGCAGACAAGAAGGGACTACTTGTTCTTTCTCATGCTCAAACAGAAGCACTTGTCAAACACTTTTTCATACTTAAAAACATATTACCCTTTTTTTGTTGTTCACCAGAGCATTTTTAATACTTGTCATTTAAATTTTTTGATAAAAAGTGAAGATTTTTTTTTATGTCTTATACAAATACACTAAAAATTGGTGCAACAAATAAAGTACATTTTTTATTAAATATATAGTTTTTAGATCACAGAACTTATTTTTCAAATTTTAGATCGTGCATTGACTGTTTCGTGCGTCTTCCAACGATAAGATCTTCAAATGGACCAAATGAACTTTTAACATAGTGGTTGTTTGGGATATAGATGACTCAAAGCCTTTCAAAGCAGACCCGTAGGTGAAATCTCCCGGATTCCTTCATAATTACAAGAACTGCTTGGTTTATTACCCCAGGATACCTTATATAATCTTTGGAAATTTTTGTAGAAACGTTTCAAATGTTATGTAATCTAATCTAAACTTAAAAAGCTATTAAGAAAAATTTTCTTCATTGTATTAAATCCTATCATACGTCGTTAATTTAAAGTTACATTCTGCTAGGAAATGTTTCTAGGTTTCCATCGTGATGACATTTTTCTTGTTGCTGAATTTGTTAAATCGACCATTAATAAATTTTGTATGCATGCATTATTCCATAAAGATGCAGCATCTATTGCAGCAAGATCTAAATATTTTTAAAACTAGTTATAGTAAAAACGCACCTCATTTTCCACGCTTGGCGTGCATTTTCCATTTTTTTAATCTATAAATATTCCATGTAAATAATTAAAAAAATTAATGATGCTGTGATAAATAATTATGTTATAATAGCATTTTAAATTGTATTAATGTATTTTTTGGAAATTAATATTCATGAAGGTTCGAAAATCTGTACATCTGCTAAGATGATGTGTTTAAGGGTATATAAAATATAAAAAGGTTCAAAGTTTTTAGTTTTTATTTAACGGCCTACAAAATAGAGCTAAAATATTATGGAGCTAAAAGATTATGGTGCTAATAATGGTACCCGTGTGGTTGCTTATATATATTTTATTGCTTTTTTTTTTTCAAAATGTGCATTTTATTTAATGTTCTGGTACTTATTTCTGAAATTCTATTTTTGGTAAACAGTGGAAACTTTAAAAAAATGTGTAACTAATTTCTAAAATTAATTTAAAAATATATCGCATTATAGGTCTCAGTGAAAAAAATGTCAATCCTTCGGATCCGATTTTTTTTTCGGTTTTTAGAGGAAAAAAACCCGATTTTTATGTTAACAACATTCACAGTAGCTATCCAAATAAATTACTTATTGTGTAACAAATATTTCGATGACTAAAAGATAACGAATGTTGTTGTTTTATATACTATCCAATTCATACTCATATGGCAATAGGTTAAGGAAGAAATTTTGGAGATGTTTTGAAAATATTGATCACAATAATATATAAGTTATATTATAAATTTTTAATACTTTTTACACTTTACACATGTGGTTCTTTCAGGAAAGCAACTTTTATTTTAATTTTAAAATGCGAACTATATGTTTAAATTAAAAGAATTGTAAACGGCACAAAGAAATTTAAGCAAAGAACAATAATAATTATTATTACTAAATTCCTCATCAAAAATGTAGTCATGTAGTAAATGCATAGACACTAACATCACTACATGTAAATAGTCGCAAAATTGTTTCTTAAAACAAAAATAATACTCCATTAAGAGTACTATTAATAGTACAGTAAAACCCCGATAATTCGGAGTAATTGGGACTAGACCCAATCCGGATTATCGAAAATCCGAATTATCCGGAGAATTAGAAAAAACTGAAATAAAATAAAACATACTTACAGAAAATCACCTTTATATTAAAGTTATTGAATATTTACAGAGAATAAAAATGTTTTCTTTATTTAATTCTTCCGAAAATATTTCAGAAAAAGATTTTTCTATTCAGAATACGACGATAAAACCAGTTAATGTTATTTAAATTAGCCAATCGTTTCTCAAACTTGAAAAAATAATGGTCCAAACCGGTCCGGATTATTCGGAGATCCGGATTAACGGGGTCCGAATTTGCGGGGTTCTACTGTATATCAGACTCAAAAGAAAAGAAAACTATTATTATTATTATTATTATTTAATTTTTAGAATTTTCAATGTTTTGAAAAATATATATACAGGGTGTTTATAAAGTCCCGGACCCATTTTGATGTTTAATAACTCATAAAATAAAAAAGATAGATTAAAATTAATAACATGAATGGTTAGATAGACTCAAAAAGTTTCATGACCCTTGTCAATGAACTTCCACGTGTCTAGAATATAAAATGCTAGAATAATAAATATTAGCCTCTGTGGATGCCGACATGCTTGCCGCTACCTGGCTTGAAATTGACTATCGACTTCATATTCTCCGTGCGACGAAGTGGACACACGTGGAAGTTCATTGACAAGAGTCGTGAAACTTTTTGAGTCTGTCTAAGCATTTATGTTATTAATTTTAATCTATCTTTATTATTTTATGATTTATTAAACATAAAAATGGGTCCGGGACCTTATAAACACCCTATATTTAATATTATTTCCTTCAAGTGAAAATGAAAATTGCTTCTTATTATTCTCAAATTGTATGTTGTCTGATGCCACGGGAAATTTTAACGTGATATATGCAACATGTTTTTAGAAAAATATACACAACAGCCATGATTTTCAATACATATATATATATATATATAAAGTTAATTAGTTCTTGAAAAGTGATTTATACATGAAATTAATTTCTTCTGATTTATGAATGCACAGTCCCTACTAACTGCTCAAAAAATTATCGTAAAAGAAAGTTACATGTACCGAGTTCTTGGACGCAAAGTCTGCTTCTGAATAATGTATGTGAAATGTGCTTAGGGAACCCTTTACATATTAAAACGAGCCTTAGATTTGTGTTTTTTTAAATGCTGCCTCCGATTCTTACAGCATAAATTAAATCTACACCCTTCAATTAGTCTAAAAGTGAATTTTCATGTAATTCGTACGATAATTTTCTTTAAAATTGATTACTTTAAAACGAACATATTTTATATATTTCCGTTCAAAAATGAATTCGTAAATGTGTCAAAAAGTTTTGCGGAGTACTTGAGAAGAAGCTTATGTAAAACACATACTGTTATATTTCGCAAAAATTGCCTCATTTTACTTGTAGAAATTTTCAATGTGACCATTATTATAAAATGATAATCCATTTCATACTTTATGAAAAAAATCCTTTCTCGGAATATTATCTCTCTACTTATTAAAAGCTGAATCATATTAATTTTACCCAAATATTACACCGTACTGAATGCTTAAAAAGCTTTGAAATGTCAAAAGCATCTTAAAATATTAAAATATTTCCATCAATAGGTTGTTAACCTCTTCTTTTCAAAAGATATTGCGTATCGGGTGCTTGGTTCATTCTCGAGACTTCGACGGATGTTTCCTGAAAGTCTTGAATATGCAAATTAAAAAGAGAAAAGCATAAAACCAGAATGTATGATTTTAAATTCCGGAAGGACAGTTTTAGTTATTTAAATATTACTGATGTAGATTTCTAGAGGGGAAGCAGATATGTGTGTCGGGCGTCCTAATGTAAAATAATTAGGAAATGAGAAGTCTAATCCTGAAATACTTGTAAAATAATTTCATATATCTTCGAGATGATTACAAAATACTTCATGTAAAAAATTTTGTAATTAGCAGTTTACTTCTTAAAATTATTCCTGCTTCTTTGACACGAAAGGATTCCTTTAAAAATGATGTTTGTGCTTAATTTTATCTGAAAAATTAATAACTTTTTTACAAAGGTTAAAATAATCAACATTTTTTTGATGGCGCATTTTTAATAAGAAACTGTGTTACTATTATGGTGTAACTGTAATGCGAGACAAAGTAATAAATCTACGCGCCATTGTCAATATAGTAAAAGGCAGTTCTTGATAGAATAATGTTCTAAAAATAACAAAATAACATAAAAGAAATCTTGGCTTTGGATAAAAAAAAAAAAAAAAAACTGAAAATGAACGCGGGTGTATTTGAAAGATCTCGGGCTATAGTAACATCTTTATAAATCTTTTTGATCACCTTTTCATTATCTTTTTTACCTGTTATATGAATAAGAAGGGAAAATATCCTTCACGGTATTAGCTTGAATCATACTGAAATTAGTCTTCCTAGTAGTTGATTTTATGTTATCTGCAACAGTTGAACTCACAGCAGTGGTTAGAGAAAATGTTACTGGAGAAACTAGATCCTTCTCTGACTTTAAATATAAAACTTTACCTCTCTGAAGAGATGTATCAAACTAACCAAAAAATCTGCATCATTCCCAACTATAATTACCATTTCATTTGAAGAAACCGAGATGAAAATCGCTACCTATTATTCTCAAATAGTAGTTTTTCTGATGGCAGAGCAAATTTTAAGGTGATATATGCAACAAGTTTTTAGAAAATTGTACAGTACTACAGTAATGTTCAATAAATATGTATAAAGTTAATATGTTCTTGAAAACTAATTTATACATGAAATTAATTTCTTTTCATTAAAGTATGTACAGTCGTGGAACAAAAAAAGTAAGTATCAATACTAATTCTCTACCCCTCTACAAATTATAATAGAAAAAAAGTTACTGGTACTGAACCATTGAAAATAAAATCTGCTTTTAAATAAGACTTGCTTAGCGATCCATTTACATATAAAAAGAATCCAAACTTTATTTTTTTCAAAAACAATCTCCGATTAAACTAGCATAAATTAGCTCTAAGCCAAACTAACCTAAAATAAGATTTTCATGCAATTCGTACGATGATTTTCCGAAAATTTAATTACTTTAAAACGAACATATGTTATATCTATTCGTTGAAAAATAAAATTTTAAATGTGTCAAAACGTTTAGCGCTTGTTTAGAATAGTAGTTGAAAACAGTCTTAAATTAAATATGTAATGTTGCACATTTCGCAAAAACACCTTTATTTTACATATAATATAAGCATCACTTTAAAATATCAATTTAATTTAAATGCTTTAAGTGATAAATTAAAATAACATAAAAAGATTATAACTTGACATGTTTCATTGCTCTTACGGCAACATTTTGAAAAGCAAATAAAATGATAAAAAATTATAAATATTATATATAATTATAATATAATTTTTTATCATTTTATTTGCCTTTGAAAATGTTGCCGTAAGAGCAATGAAACATGTCAAGCTATAATCTTTTTATGTTATTTCAATTTATCACTTAAAGCATTTAAATTAAATGAGCTTTATTTTACTTATCGAAATGTTATATGTGCTCGTAATTATAAAATGATTACCCATTTTGTACTTTATAGAGAATTCTTTTCTAGGAATATTATCTCTCCATTTATTAAAAGCTGAATTATATGAATTTTACCTAAATATGATATCGTACTGAATGCTCAAAAAGCAATGAAATGTCAAAGGTTTCTTAAAATATTGAAATTTTTCCATCAATATTCTGTTAACATCTGTGTGTCGGGTGCTTGGCTTACGCATGAGATTTCAGCGGAAATTTCCTGTAAGTTTTCGACATGCAAATTAAAAGGAGAAAAGTCTAAAATTTGAACATATCACATTTGAAGTTCGGAAGGGGAGTTTAATTTAAATATCACAGATACAGATTTATAGAGAGGAAGAAGCGATATGTATCGGTCTCAACAAAGCAAAATAATTAGGAAATGAGAAGTCTAATTGCAAAATACTTGAAAAGTAATTTCATACGACTTTGAGAGAATTACATAATACTTCGTGCAGAGAATTTTGTGCTAGGCAGTTTACCTCCTAAAACTACCCGTGTTTCTTCGATGGAAATAGAATCTTTTAAGAATGATATTTCGGTGTAAAAAGCTATTCTAAAAATTAATAACTTTCTATAAACTTAACATAATCAATATTTTTTTTTAATGGCGCATTATTAATTAGAAGCATTGTTACTATAATACTGTAATTCTGATATGAGACTGAGTAATAAATCTATGCACCAATGTTAATCCATTAAAAGGGAAATTTTGTAAAATAACATTTTAAAATTAACAAAATAAAATAAAATGAATATTGGCTTCCAATCTGAAAAAAAACTGAAAATGGACCGTGAAATGAATCCGATCTGAAAATGAATGTGTGTGGGTTTGAAAGACCTCGGTTTTTATAAATCTTTTTGAGCACCTTTTAATTAACTTTATGCATGTTTTTAACTTTTATATTAATAACAACGAGAAATATCCTTCACGGTATTAATTTGAATACAGCGTTTTCTTTACACGGAAACTAGTTTTCCGTATATGCCTTCCGCAACAGTTGAACTCATAGCAGTAGTTGGAAAAACGGTATCCTTCAATGTTTAAAAAAAAAAAAAAAAAAAAAAAAATATTTTTTTTTGAAGAGATTTATGAAAAGGGCCAAAATATCTACATCCTCCTTAATAATAATTAACATTTTTTTTTTTTTATGAAACCAAAATAAAAATTGTTTTTGATTACTCTCAAATTGTAGATTTTCTGATACAACAACAAATTTTATGGTGATTTATGTAACACATTTTTAGAAAAATGTACCGAAAAGCCAAAATTTTCAATAAATGCATATAAAGTTAATTAGTTCTTAAAACTAATTTATGCATGAAATTAATTTCGCTTAATTTATATATGTACAATCATGGGGAAAAAATAAACACTTACAAACACCTCAACAAATTATCGTAGAAGAAATTTACAGGTACCGAAACGATTGGAAATAACATCTACTTTTAAATGATGTATAAAAAATTGCTTAGGACGCCATTTACGTTATGAAATAAACACTAACTTTGTTACATATGTGAATTTTCAATATGTGTGAAAAACGTCCGGCCAGGATGTATTGGCTAAAGCCGCCAATGCTTTTCCAACTAAGCCATCCCGGACACGAACACTGGAGGTCTATTTCCCCCAGTCAACCTCAACGATCATGTAATCTGGTCCGATACTATGGATCAGCTCAACAGAATAAATCGAAGGTCAGTATATGGAAACTGCAAAAAACGCTGCATACGAAATTAAATCAGATTAACTTTCAACACGATTTTTCAGTCGGTAAACCAATTATGACAGATGTAAATTTTACATGCGGGTAATTTGGCCCGGACTTTTTTCACCCACGTGGAAAATTTACATCTGTCATAATTAATTTACCGATTGAAAAATCGTGTTGAAAATTAATCTGACTAACTTTGTTTTTTCCAAATGCAGTCTTCGATTCTGAGAGCATAAATGAACCCTATGCCCTTCAATTAGCCTAAAAACAAATTTTCATGCAATTTGTAAGACAATTTACCGAGAAATTAATTACTTTATCGTGTCGCATGAGTGTTACTTTTTACCTAGTATTGCAATTTAGCAACATCTCAAATTTATTGTTTCTCAGTATCTATAAATGCATAATATTTTTAATATAGAGAACTTAATATATCTTCTATTTTAAATATCTTTTTATTATTGTACATTGAAATTTTATTTATTTTTATCGTTAATTTTAATAAAATGAAATTATTTCTTCTTTTTCATTTTTGGGCGTAACATTGTAGCTAAACTATTGGTTCAGCAGCTTCACAAAATAGTCATAATCATGTAAAACTATTGTATCTTGAACATATACGTCATTGGAAATCAATGTATTTTTTATTAATTTAAACTTTTAATTTTAATTTTAAAATCTAAAAGAAAATAATTTTTTTGAAAAAATAAAAATTTTAAATAATTAATGAAATTGTGACACTTAATTTGAAGTATAAGTTATTATTTAACTTAATAAGAAAATATTTACCAAGTTTCATGCAAATTATTTTATTTGAGACATTTGAGTTTTTAAGAAATGTTGCGCACAGTAAAAAAAAAAAATAAATAAATAAAAAAATAACGTAAAAAAAAAAAAAATTCAATACAAAATATAAAAATTTTTTTTTTTTTGTAAGTAGAAGAGATATTAACTTGTCTATATGAAAAATGTTGGGCATTTTTACTTCATAAAGAGCAAGAAAAAAATATGATACACTGTAAAAAAAAAAATCTGTGAAGGTACTAAACATTTTTTAGGAAACTGGGATTCCAAGAACTTTTCATGTAACGATATCAGGAAAAATTCATGTAATCGATTCTGAAACTTGAATTTTTGTTGTTACCGTTACAAGAAAAGTTCTTGGAATCCCAGTTTCCTAGAAAAGGTTTAGTACCTTTGCAGATTTTTTTTTTTTTTTTACAGCGTACGTTACTGAATTTCATAACCGGGTAAAAAATAAGACCTCTGAGACCTCTTAAAACGAACCTTTTATTTCTTTCCGATTGTTCTTTATGAAAATTGAATTTTTAAATGTGTGAGGCATTTTCATGCTTGTTGAGTGTAGTAGTTGAGAAAAGCCTTAAGTTAAATACACAATGTTAGATATTTCGCAAAAAAATGCTTAATTTTATTTGTCAAAATGTTCCATGTGTCCGTAATTATAAAATAATGACAAATTTCATACTTCATAAAATGTGCTTAGGGAACCCTTTACATATTAAAACGAGCAATAGATTTGTGTTTTTCCAAGTGCAGCCTCCGATTCTTACAGCATAAATTAACTCTATACCCTTCAATTAGTCTAAAAACAAATTTTCATGTAATTCGCACGATAATTTTCAGTAAAATCGATTACTTTAAAAACGAACACAATTTATATATTTCCGTTCAAAAATGAATTCGTAAATGTGTCAAAAAATTTTGCGGAGTACTTGAGAAGAAGCTTGTGTAAAATACATACTGTTATATTTCGCAAAAACTGCCTCACTTTATTTGTCAAAATGTTCCATGTGTCCGTAATTATAAAATAATGACAAATTTCATACTTCATAAAATGTGCTTAGGGAACCCTTTACATATTAAAACGAGCAATAGATTTGTGTTTTTCCAAATGCAGCCTCCGATTCTTACAACATAAATTAACTCTATACCCTTCAATTAGTCTAAAAACAAATTTTCATGTAATTCGTACGATAATTTTCAGTAAAATCGATTACTTTAAAAACGAACACAAATTTGTATTTTTCCGTTCAAAAATGAATTCGTAAATGTGTCAAAAAATTTTGCGGAGTACTTGAGAAGAAGCTTGTGTAAAATACATACTGTTATATTTCGCAAAAACTGCCTCACTTTATTTGTCAAAATGTTCCATGTGTCCGTAATTATAAAATAATGACAAATTTCATACTTCATAAAATGTGCTTAGGGAACCCTTTACATATTAAAACGAGCAATAGATTTGTGTTTTTCCAAATGCAGCCTCCGATTCTTACAACATAAATTAACTCTATACCCTTCAATTAGTCTAAAAACAAATTTTCATGTAATTCGTACGATAATTTTCAGTAAAATCGATTACTTTAAAAACGAACACAATTTATATATTTCCGTTCAAAAATGAATTCGTAAATGTGTCAAAAAGTTTTGCGGAGTACTTGAGAAGAAGCTTGTGTAAAATACATACTCTTATATTTCTCAAAAACTGCCTCACTTTATTTGTCAAAATGTTCCATGTGTCCGTAATTATAAAATAATGACAAATTTCATACTTCATAAAATGTGCTTAGGGAACCCTTTACATATTAAAACGAGCAATAGATTTGTGTTTTTCCAAATGCAGCCTCCGATTCTTACAACATAAATTAACTCTATACCCTTCAATTAGTCTAAAAACAAATTTTCATGTAATTCGTACGATAATTTTCAGTAAAATCGATTACTTTAAAAACGAACACAATTTATATATTTCCGTTCAAAAATGAATTCGTAAATGTGTCAAAAAGTTTTGCGGAGTATTTGAGAAGAAGCTTGTGTAAAATACATACTCTTATATTTCTCAAAAACTGCCTCACTTTATTTGTCAAAATGTTCCATGTGTCCGTAATTATAAAATAATGACAAATTTCATACTTCATAAAATGTGCTTAGGGAACCCTTTACATATTAAAACGAGCAATAGATTTGTGTTTTTCCAAGTGCAGCCTCCGATTCTTACAACATAAATTAACTCTATACCCTTCAATTAGTCTAAAAACAAATTTTCATGTAATTCGCACGATAATTTTCAGTAAAATCGATTACTTTAAAAACGAACACAATTTATATATTTCCGTTCAAAAATGAATTCGTAAATGTGTCAAAAAGTTTTGCGGAGTACTTGAGAAGAAGCTTGTGTAAAATACATACTCTTATATTTCTCAAAAACTGCCTCACTTTATTTGTCAAAATGTTCCATGTGTCCGTAATTATAAAATAATGACAAATTTCATACTTCATAAAATGTGCTTAGGGAACCCGTTACATATTAAAACGAGCCCTAGATTTGTGTTTTTCCAAGTGAAGCCTCCGATTCTTACAGCATAAATTAACTCTATACCCTTCAATTAGTCTAAAAACAAATTTTCATGTAATTCGTACGATAATTTTTAGTAAAACCGATTACTTTAAAAACGAACACAATTTATATATTTCCGTTCAAAAATGAATTCGTAAATGTGTCAAAAAGATTTGCGGAGTACTCGAGAAGAAGCTTGTGTAAAATACATACTGTTATTTTTCGCAAAAACTGCCTCACTTTATTTGTCAAAATGTTCCATGTGTCCGTAATTATAAAATAATGACAAATTTCATACTTCATAAAATGTGCTTAGGGAACCCGTTACATATTAAAACGAGCAATAGATTTGTGTTTTTCCAAGTGAAGCCTCCGATTCTTACAGCATAAATTAACTCTATACCCTTCAATTAGTCTAAAAACAAATTTTCATGTAATTCGTACGATAATTTTTAGTAAAACCGATTACTTTAAAAACGAACACAATTTATATATTTCCGTTCAAAAATGAATTCGTAAATGTGTCAAAAAGATTTGCGGAGTACTCGAGAAGAAGCTTGTGTAAAATACATACTGTTATGTTTCGCAAAAACTGCCTCACTTTATTTGTCAAAATGTTCCATGTGTCCGTAATTATAAAATAATGACAAATTTCATACTTCATAAAATGTGCTTAGGGAACCCGTTACATATTAAAACGAGCCCTAGATTTGTGTTTTTCCAAGTGAAGCCTCCGATTCTTACAGCATAAATTAACTCTATACCCTTCAATTAGTCTAAAAACAAATTTTCATGTAATTCGTACGATAATTTTTAGTAAAACCGATTACTTTAAAAACGAACACAATTTATATATTTCCGTTCAAAAATGAATTCGTAAATGTGTCAAAAAGATTTGCGGAGTACTCGAGAAGAAGCTTGTGTAAAATACATACTGTTATGTTTCGCAAAAACTGCCTCACTTTATTTGTCAAAATGTTCCATGTGTCCGTAATTATAAAATAATGACAAATTTCATACTTCATAAAATGTGCTTAGGGAACCCGTTACATATTAAAACGAGCCCTAGATTTGTGTTTTTCCAAGTGAAGCCTCCGATTCTTACAGCATAAATTAACTCTATACCCTTCAATTAGTCTAAAAACAAATTTTCATGTAATTCGTACGATAATTTTTAGTAAAACCGATTACTTTAAAAACGAACACAATTTATATATTTCCGTTCAAAAATGAATTCGTAAATGTGTCAAAAAGATTTGCGGAGTACTCGAGAAGAAGCTTGTGTAAAATACATACTGTTATGTTTCGCAAAAACTGCCTCACTTTATTTGTCAAAATGTTCCATGTGTCCGTAATTATAAAATAATGACAAATTTCATACTTCATAAAATGTGCTTAGGGAACCCGTTACATATTAAAACGAGCCCTAGATTTGTGTTTTTCCAAGTGAAGCCTCCGATTCTTACAGCATAAATTAACTCTATACCCTTCAATTAGTCTAAAAACAAATTTTCATGTAATTCGTACGATAATTTTTAGTAAAATCGATTACTTTAAAAACGAACACAATTTATATATTTCCGTTCAAAAATGAATTCGTAAATGTGTCAAAAAGATTTGCGGAGTACTCGAGAAGAAGCTTGTGTAAAATACATACTGTTATATTTCGCAAAAACTGCCTCACTTTATTTGTCAAAATGTTCCATGTGTCCGTAATTATGAAATAATGACAAATTTCATACTTCATAGAAAATTCTTTTCTGGGAATATTATCTATGCACTTATTAAAAGCTGAATCATATGAATTTTATCCAAATATGACACCGTACTCAATGCTTAGTAAGCTCTGAAATGTCTGCTCAACGGCATCCTAAACTATTGAAATATTTCCATCAATAGGCTGTTAACATCTGCCTTTCAAAATATATTGCATATCGGGTGAATGGTTTACGCTTGAGATTTCGAACGGAAGTTTCCTGTAAGTCTTCCATATGCAAATTAAAAAGAAAAATGCATAAAACCAGAATGTATGACGTTTAAATCCGGAAGGAGAGTTTTATTGACATATTACTGATGTAGATTTCTAGAGAGAGAGCAGATATGTGTGCCGGGTGTAACTAATGTAAAGTAATTAGAAAATGAGAAGTCTAATCCCGAAATACTTGTAAAGTAATTTTATATGACTTTGAGACGATTACAAAATACATCGTGTAGAGAATTTAATGCTTAGCAGTTTATTTCTTAAAATTAAACGTGTTTCTTCGCGTCAAATAGAATCCTTTAAAAATGATATTTCTGTGTTTAAAGCCATTTAAAAAATTAATAACTTTTTATTAATATTAAAATAATCAATATCTATATTATAAAGGCCAAACGTATCTGTGCGTAACGCATAGGGGAAGATGGGGATACTTGAGCCGTTTTTTAAATTTTAATTTTTTTTAATTTTTTGTAATTTCTTAGAATAAAATAAAATATTGAAAATGAAAATTTGATATTTTTCCTTCAACTGAAAACCATTTTCAATAAATTTTGAACTATTTTTCTATGTTTAATTAATTTTTACTTTTTTTTGTACATCGTGGCTCAAGTATCCCCATGAGAGGGATACTTGAGCCATTGTGAGGGGATACTTGAGCCAATACGGAAAAATACCTACAAAAGTAATTTTTTTTTTGCTTTATTTTTGCATAAACATTTACAGAATGATAAATTATGATACATAAAGTCCTTCAAAACCAATTGAGAAAACAAAGCTAGTAATACGATCATCTTTTGTCATTAGAACTGGTGGTCGAAGGATCATTTCAACTTGAGTTATGTCGATGGTAGAAACATCCTCAGTTCAGAGCTATTTAAATTTGAAATCTGCAATTCTTCGGGTAAATTTCATTTTCAAATTATTAAGCACTTGTCAAACAAATCTTTTTACAGTTTCCTTTCCGGCATATTTTATTAGTAACCAATCATCAATAGAAGATTTTCTTTTCATATCATCACCATTATTGACAGAATTTTCCTCCAATTATATTGTCGAACTCATGCTTTTAATTGAGTAGCTGACAGAATCTAAGCCAGATGTATCATTCTACTATTTCAAACACTTTTTGATTTCACAGGAAAAGATTTTGTCTTCCCCTTTGGCTCCCTTTTTGGTAAATTTTAACTGTGATTTCTGTTGCTTTTCTTGTATTTTGTGCGCTCTTTTTACCAATTCTTATTCAATTTTCTTAGTTAAAAAAAGTTACTGCACGAGAAGTTACAATTTCAATATAAAATATTAATATTAATATATTATATTAAAAAATAAACATTTTAATATGTTGAACTTAACTAATTAAAGTATCAGAGATTATAACCTGTAAAACAGTTTTAAAAAGTTATTTTAATTTAATAAAAGTTAAATTGAAAATTATATTTACATTTATCCAGACAAGGCATTTTGTTAGTCAAAATGAAAAATAAAATGACAATTTTCATTTTAAAAAAATATATTTTTAAACATTTTTTTTTGTCGTTATTTAAAAATAATCAATAAAATGAAAAATTATTCTCCCTTTTATCCAGAAAAAAATCTATTAGTGAATATAAGGATGTAATTTTATTTTTTGTTTGTTTCACCCATGTCTAATTTCATAGTGGGGATGGTTGAGGCATGGCTCAAGTATCCCCAGTCTTACTGGCTCAAGTATCCCCACTACCACTATTTTTGTTTATCAGCGTTTTACTAAATAAAGCATGCAGCTATTAGAACTATTTTAAATTCAAAATACAATTGAAATTATACTTATTAAATTTATGTATATGGTTGCAACTTTAAACAAAACTTTGATTACAAAAAAACAAAAAAAACATGCACCTAAATATTTACTTCAGATAGGGGAAAAACAATTATTAATCACTATACTTTCAAAATGGTACCAAGGTGTGTGATTTCTTTTTTACACGTTCAGAACTATAAATATGTTACCATATTGCCAATTTTAGAAAGAAAAATTGGCAAACTGTAGAGATAATAGGGGTGGCTCAAGTATCCCCCATGCTCAAGTATCCCCACTCTCCCCTGCATCATTTTACGAATGGCAACACCTTGGAATTTGAAATGAAGTTTTACTATTGCAATTTTTTTTAACTTCTAAACATCACACATTCTCAATCTTGGGGAAAAATATAATTTTAAATGCAATTTCTTTGAAAACTGTATCTTAATTAATTTTTGTGATATTTCTTTGTAGTTTTTAATACAATTTTTATAATAGTGGCAACAGAAGTACCCCATTTCTATTAATAATAAGATGAGAAAATCATGGAGGAAAAAGTTAGATGGAGGTGCAATATGGCATAAATTCAGTTTGTAATACAGTGCGCGTTGTCGTTTGAGCCTAATGTAGCGGATTTTTGGGTTACAGTTTTGGCGTCACCCCCAGCTTCTATACTTCATCTCTATTCTCTCTTTTTGATAAGCTTTTGTGAAAGATTTTGTTAATTTAACTAATATCTGCTTAACCCTAACTACTTTTCAATTTGATAATAAATTTTTCTAACAGTCAGACGGCTTAAGTAAGGGTAATCCTTTATCTCCTATTCTTTGTGATACTTATATGCATTATTTTGAAGAAATTTTTTTAAATCTGATTAATTTTAAATGTTGGATACGTTACGTTGACGATACTTTTGTTTTAATCAATAATCCTTTTTGAATTTCTACCATTATTCAAATTGTGAATTCTATTGACCCACATATTCAGTTTACTCTTGAGTTAGAAAATTGTAATAAACTCCCTTTCTTTAATGTTTTAGTTACCAAACGTGATTCCTCTTTCAAAACTTGTGCTTATAGAAAAACTTTTTCTGCCTCTAATCCACTCCATGCTAGCTCTAATCATCCTGTCAACCAAAAGATCTTACATATATGTAAATCGTGCTCTAAAAATTTGTTCCAACTTTGCATCCCTTAAGGATGATCTCAATTACTTAAAATCTGTTGCTGCCAAAATATGTTTCAATCCTTATATCATTAATACTGCTGTGAACGAATTCAATTGACTGTCTAATAAGTCCACTCTTTCTAATTCCGTTAAAAGTAAACCCGACAATTTGGTTGTCCTCCCCTTTTATCCACCTTTATGTTTTAAATTAGTTTAGGTTTTAAGACGATTCAATTATAACGTTATTTTAAAACCTGTCAATAAATTCAAATTTCCTTCTATAAAATTCCCTGTCCCTGATCACCAAAAATGGGGAATTTACAATGTTCCTTGTAATGGCTGCGATTTATCTTATATTGGTCAAACTAAAAGAAATCTCAGAAAACGCCTTAAAGAACACCCTCTGTATGTCAATAATCAAGAAATTTCTAATTCTGCTGCTAAGCACTCTTGGGATTGTGGCCTTAGTTTCAATTTTCAAACTGCTAAAATTATCTTTAATGCCAATAATACCTCTGAGTTAGATTTTCTTGAAAATTTAGCTATTTATCTTAATCGTGAAGTTATTGTTAATGATAAATCTGATTTTAAAACACTCTCCATAGCTTGGAAAAACCTTTTCAGCACTACCTTATAATTATTAATTTATTTATATTTTATTTTATTTTATTTATTAATCATGTATATAATTTTTAAGATACATATATATGTATGTTTATAACTATAAACACTTTTTCCGTATTAATCATGTATATAATTTTTTAGATATATATATGTATGCTTATTACTATAAAAAAATTTTAAATAATAATTATTATTATTATTTTATTATTATTATTATTTTATGTGTGTGTGTATTTACTTTTAGCATTATCTGCCTTTTTATTTACAAATTTTTACTTACTTTTAAGTATTTCCCTTTGTTACGATTTTCCTATTTCCTTTCCTTCCTTCATTGTATCCATTGTTCGTATATGCTCTTCCGTGATTGGCTGTTGTCTTCTACTTTCCCATTGGCTGTGCCTTCAGCTTGCTCCCTTTCCTGCCTTTTCACTTCAGTCGTGCCGGTACATTCATTGTAGACATACGTCTTTTTACGCCTGATAAAGAAAGACCAAGTTCTTTTGATAGGCCTTGTGCAATTTATTTTATTTTATGGTGTTTTAAAGAAGTTTTTTTTCTATAATGCTATAATTGGGATGTGAAACTGACTAATAAAACTACGCACCATTATTAATGTAGAAAAAGACTATTTTTGAAGGAAAATATTCTGAAATCAACAAAATATTACAAAACAAAAATTTTGGCTTCCAACCGAAAAAAAAAATGAAAATGAACCGTGAAATGAATCCGATCTGAAAATGAACGCATGTACGTATGAAAAACTTCGCACTATAGTACATTGCAAAAAAAATCAGTAAACTTTATGGCAAAAATTGGTGGCAGCAGTATTGCAAGCAGTGACTGTGGAACTTGGACTAAAAAATGCAGCACTGTCACAGAAGGGAACTCGTCCAAGTATTTTTGTACAACTGGCTTGATATGAGCAAGGATGTTAAGAACATCATGCTGCAATGACTTAGAAAGTGTGCAGAATGCTTCCTGAAAATCTTTGCCGTAAACCATTTCAGGATGAATAGTTATTTGATCCCTGGATGCTCCAAAAGGTACGGATTAGGCCTCTTCTGCAAATTTGCTGTTAAAATTTTCTGAAAAATCAATGTGAAATAGCAATTCTGTCTGCAAAAGATTTTCTTAAAGTCCTTTCATGGCTTTAAACTGATGTTTCACATGCCATTCATGTGTCATAAAAATTTGCAAACTATCTTCAAAGGCAGTTATATCATCTCCAACATTACAGTGTATAGTTGCTTTGTTGTTTTTTGTACAATTTTTTTCTGATTTTGTTTTGCCAATGATTCTTTTTCTTTTCATGGTCACCCATTTTTCAAAGCTTGTAATTTCAGTTAAATCTACTTCGCTTTGCAGCGCTGACATATGCTCCTCAACACAATCATCATTCTGTTCTTTCTATATCAAGCGATTAATTATGCCATCGATATTAGATGTATTTACAATCTTTAATTTATATAACTTGCCTACTATCATTTTCACATTAGCATGCTTAATAGAAAGTCATGTGTCTCGTTTATTTACATCTGGACTGACAATCCAGAATGGCCGGAAACGACAAAATGATGCATAACATACTTTTACATTATGTATAGCATTAAATTTCATTTGTACATTTTTTAAGGTGTTGTTTAAATATATTTTTTGTTTCTTTACTCTATGTCTCGTGAATGTGTCATGTTTCCCGTGACAAATTGTGCTATTGTCACCTGCTTCAAGAAATTTCTGCATTATAGTTTTCTTTTTATTATTGGTGCATCTTTCATATATCAAATGATCTGATCGACTTTTATTAGATGAAAAAAAAGCTTTGGCGATAAAAAGGATTTTGATAATGTTAGAAATCTATATTTCTTTATTATGCGTCCAGCTATAATTTTACTAAAGATTAGCTTGTCTTTTTGCTTTCTTAAGCTTTTATAACGGTCAGACATTTTACAGCTGAGTGTCTCAGAAAAAACTAGCTTTTTTCATGCATCTTTGGGGACTGCTATATCTTTCAAAAAGACTTTCAATTTACTTTTGGCGAGTTAGTTGTTAATGGTTTACATTTTTCTAACAGTCGAGAATACTTTTTTCTATGTTTATCAGCTCTTCTTTTTAACAATTTGTTTTCATTTTCAACTTTTTTAATTCTCCTATAAGCTGAAGCCCTGTCTTTAAGAACAATTCTACGCCCTTTTTTCTTCTGGCCACTTACTGAGCTACATGTTGACATAGCTCCACCACCTGTACTTTGAATGTCTGTGGATTCACCAATCTCATCGTTAGATTTTGTTGGACTTGAATAGATCTGCTGCAACTTATCTAACTCTTTTCTGCTTCTGCAGGACTTCAGGTTAAGTTTCCAAGTTTTTCGCTGTGCTCTGTGTTCTCTTGGAGTCATATCACTAACCATTTTTATTCGTCCTCATTCTGTTGCCTTTATATATACGAGATGGAACCCGTCGAAATTCGACGAAAGAAAATATTTAAGAAAGAATTGTTTCATTGATTTATAATAAATCTACAAAATTAGTTACAGTAAAAAATACAACTGATATTCGTCAGTCTAACTCTCAAACAAATATTATTTTAAGCTAAAATTAACAAAATGCTATAAAACTCAATTATCCAAATTATTAAACAAAATAAAACCAAAATTCACCGGATTTTATAACAGAAGATATTTTTGAAATTGTATACTCATTTTAATTTCAATTTTTCTTTTTCAATTTTAAGAGAAAATGGAGTGATTCTGTTGCCACAATTGCAAAATTGATACTGAAAGTTACAAAAAAAAATATTTCAAGAATGAATCAGGATACAGCTTTGAAAGATATTGCTTTTAAAAGTTTTTTTTTTCTGTAAGACGGTGTAAAAATTTCAAATTCACGATGTTTAGAAGCGTAAAATTTGCAGTACCGAAAATTGACAAACCGAAATTGCATGGGAAAGCGTCGCGCATTTTAATTTTTAATTTTCTTTTTCAATTTTAAGAGAAAATGGTGTGATTCTGTTGGCACAGTCACTAAGTTGGTACTAAAAACTATAAAAAAAATTAACATCTCAAAAATAAATTGCGATATAGCTTTCAAACAAATTGCATTTAAAAGTACATTTTTTTTCTCTATACGAGAATGTAAAAATTTAAAATATGCGATGTTTAGAATTGTAAAATTTGCAGTACCGAAAATTGCAAAACCGAAATTGCAGGGGAAAGTGTTGTCATTCCCAAAATGACATATGCGTTACGCATAGATACGTTTGGCCTTTATAAAATAGATATCTGATTAATAATAACACATTGCTCAGTGGTGCACAAAACAGGAAATTTAATATACATTAGTACATATTAAAATAAAATAAAACTTTCGACGTTTCGCGCCGTCTTCTGCGGGCGTCTTCAGGAAAATATGAAATGGAAGGACTAGTTTTGCATCTTGTTCGAGAGATAATATTTCTACTAAATTAAAACTAAATGAATTAAAAATTTAAAAATGTTGCCAATTACACGTGAGTAAAAATTAAAATATTGCAAGGAAATAAAAATTTTAAGGTTTTATGATGTTATGCCATATTTTTGGTATATTGTAGGATAAATTATCATTACATTGTTTATTTTATCGTGCTATGATTTCGATGGACTCTATTATTTTACCTTGGACTGGGTTATTGCATGGAAATATGATTTTGGCTTCCTCAAAATTAATATGGCAACCCTTGTTCGCCAAGAAGAAGCGAGCAAGGGCAGTATTCTGTTTATATTGTTCTATATCTCTGCGATGTTCTTTAATTCTAATTAAACATCGAAAGTTTTATTTTATTTTAATATGTACTAATGTATATTAAAATTCCTGTTTTGTGCCCCACTCAGCAATGTGTTATTATTAATTAAATTTTATGGTGCAACTGTCCTATATATATTTAGATATCTGATGTTTAAGCTCTTTACGTTTTTGCAGATTATTAGCATATTCTTTAATTTTCTCCCTTCTTTTTCCACACTCTCTTTTTTTTTAAAGGTTTTTCTTCTCTACTCATTGCCTTACTTTTTCCCATATTCAGATTAAGTCTAAAAAAAGGACCAAAATTAAAATTTCATACACAAAGAAATGTATTTTAAAATAATAAATAAGATATTTCTAGAATATTTTCAATAAAATCAACATCGTTTATTCCAAAACAAACTTTGTTTACGTAAGCAATTTTTTGACATTAACAATGAGAGAAGATGTATTGGTTATTTCCTGACAGTTTTAATGCACATTTTAGAGGTAATACATGTAATATTCAGATTTAAGTATAAAGTTAAAAAAATCTTAAAAAAAGATACCAGGTAAGCACTGGTTACACTTATGCACATAGGTGTCATTAGCATCGCTGTTTTGTGATTGGTAAAAGAGTTTTTTTTTCTTTTAATATAATTTAACTATTATATATCCATTAATAGTATTCGTCTAAGTTAAATAAAATGTTCGATGTGAAGTACAAGGTGAACTTGAACTGATTATATTGTTGCAGCGTATATGGGGTTCTTCCTATCTTATGGTTAGACAACTTCAAACTCTTTGCTCTTAGAAAAGTAGAAAAAAATTTATTTACAGAACTTCAGAACAACAGAGTCCTCGAAACTCACAAATATTTCTAAATATTCAAAAATAACTGCTCAAATCTATCGTACAAGTATAGCTTTAGATCCCAGAGACTCTTTATACAACGTCTCAACACTTAATAACATCCAAAACAACATAAATGAAACTCAAGCAAACTCGCCTAACAAACGCCTTGTTCACTCAATGACTGACTGGTAAATAATAACAACAACAGCTCGTATCGCTCTCCTTATATATAGTCTCGCCGCATGCGGTGGAAATTTCTACAAACTTCTAGAAAAAACTGGAAAACCACGGAACAACATTCAATGTATCAGTAGACCTAAGGGGGGGGGTTACCATAAATAGGGAAGGGTTACCATCGCCAACAATCGCCAAGTTTGTCGCCAACTTGGCGATATCGCTAATATTTCGCAAAGCTGCCATAGACATTCACTAAAAATAATAGACAAGTTTGCTTGATAACAGAGACAATGTAACAAAAACTAATATTAGTAAAGAAATGGAACTTAATAAGATTATTTACATTATTTTACAGTACAAACACTAACTATTTACAAAATTCGTAACAATATGTAATATTACGATAGAAACCCGGTAATGGCGAATGGAGAGAAATGTTCCAAAATATTGAATTACATTCTCAAGAGTGCTACTAAGTGTTATTAACGTGTATCGGCACGAACATAATTTTAGATCAATATCGCTAATTTTCGACAGAATAGACCGTAACTTACTAACATATTCTAGAATCTACCGAAACATCCATTTCTCAAATAAAAATAATTTTAACAACAGATGCCATAATGGATTACAAAGTTATTTAAATGTTTTTTTTTAAAAAAAAGTACACATATTACAAGAAAATTTATTCCAATTCTTTATTTAATTATTTTCTGGCATATTCACTATTTCCCTTCTTCTATTTAAACTCCTTTTATTTTTAAAACGTTTATACTATTATTCTTTTTCTACTTTCTAATCTAACAAGAAATAAAAAAAAACATACGTGAACCATAGACTATGAACATCTTTCCAACACATTCAGAATAATATACCAAAATTCCATCGTTTAATAAGTTATTAAAATACTATATCTAATTCAACAATATGGAAACGCATTTTCCATTACACTGGAAGTAAATGACAGTACACCTATGAAAAGTATCAATTTTATTGTATGTGAAATAGTATAACATACTTAAAATATGCTGCAAAAAATGCCCCTCCCCCCTCTTACATTATTTTGCATTTTTTTTAATATTATTATTTTTTGTGTCCTGTAAATGAATAATAAATATTCTTTGTGGGGCATATTCTACAAAAAGTATATTCTAGTGGATTCCACAAAGAAATATCTAATTCATTATTTTCCGACTGGTGTAGCATCATTAAAAAGCACATGAATTTATTTTACCATATCGGCCATAATGTAACGGAATACTTTTGATTGTCCCTGTATTTAAACTATATATCAGATTTCAGTAAAATTTGAAATGGCTCCATAAAATTCTGTAAAAAATATATATTTAAAATTGCAAATAATTTGGTTCAATAGTTTTTGTGCCGTTATACTCGGGTAGATAGACAGATAGCTGGACGGATAAGACAAAAACTACAATTACTACTTATTTATATATTTACGAACGCACCTAATAAAAGTTGAAATGAAAAGTACATGCCAAAATTGAAAACGAATTTGCAGCAAATATTTCTCAAAAACAGTTTTGTCTCCGATTGCTTTCATTTGTCCCTGTAAATGGAATAAATATGCTATGAATATCCTAGTCTAACGTTCTCGTAGTTGAATTGAATTATTTACATCAATTTCAATAGATTTGCAATAGCGTAATATCATTAAAATTTTCTCCATTGTTCGTAGTATAATGGAATTATTTAGGGAGCCAATGTAAATGAACTATTAATCCCACTTATTTCATATACAACACCTAACATGCCTAGAGGACCCAAAAAAAGGTTTATTAATTGCATAAAAATCCAAGTATATTTATAGAAATTAGAACGTGAACAGACAGATAGACGGCCAAACAAACCAAATGTATACATACTTTTCCACTTTGTTGGAAAGTGTTGAAAAGCATTTTTTTTGTACAAGTCTTGTTTAAACCTACAGGATTTCTTAACAATAAAACCTAGATATTAAAGCAATTCGAATGTTTTCGTTAAACTATTTTTTAATTCTTCTTTTATTCGAAACGACCAGATTCAAACGTCCCCTTTCAGTTGTGATGATGTGACATCAGTCATGACATTTTGCCTAAAAAGTATGACTCTTAACAAAGAGCTGCAACGTTCTGCTTTCTATTCTGATTCTATATTATAGATATATTTTATAACTGTATACCGCACCCAAGTTATTCAATACTTATATGCACTGGTAACATTATCAACGAATCATATTTAATAGAAAATAAACATATTTTGTTTGAGTGAGTTTGTAACGGTACCGTCATAACTGTCATCACTCAAAAAGCATCTGTTACAACAAATGCTTTAAAAGGAGGGAATTACATCATTTTTACTTCTTAAAAAAATTAACTTTCAGTATGTGAATAAAAACATTTTAAACACCAACATTAAAAAATAAATCAACAATAGGGGGAACTAGGGCACATTGATACAGCTTTTTTCTAAGAATTTTTTTGGTGTCCAGAAAGTAGAAATTTCAAGTTATTTTTCCATGTGGTGTCAGAAAAACTTCTGTAGTGTGTTATAATTTTTTTATACATTATTTTTGCATTTAATTAAAAAAAAAACCCAAAAAAAGTCATTTGTATCAATGTGTCCCATCCACGGGGCAGATTGATACACCTCATGGGGCACTTTGATACGTCTGGGAAAAATGGATACAAAATAACACCAATGTATATTTTTTATAGAAAAATAGGTAGCAAAGCATTTTATATTTATTTAAAGAAATTCAAATCACCCCCAATTTATTTGTAAGAAATATTAAAGCAATCAAAATGAAATGTATAATGACCTGATGTTCTGGCTGTTACTTGTCTGATTGTTAGCTGTGGCAACTTTGTCATATCTGGCATTTCAACCCCAGCATTATCTTCTTTCTTCGAAAGATGAAAAAATTACCAGGTTTTCTGTTTATAAATCGGTTTATAAACAGAAAATAAAGGATAATTATATTAAAAATTCTGTTTATAATATAATTAACGATTCTCGAGATATATCGATTCTCCAGAGATTTTTCTCTGGAGAATCGATATAAATTTGAGATTTTCCAGGCTGCCGTCCTTTTCTTTTGCTCGTTCTACTAGCACTAGATGTTGGGTAAGTTCGTACGTCTTCTGTTTGCTAAAATACTATAAAAATGTTCTAATATAAAGAAATTAGAGCTATTTCACTTCAATAAAAATTAATATTAGAATTTTTTGGCGAAGAATGGTTGGATTAATGAGTGTCTGTTAAAAAAATAATAAAAGTTAATGAAAAAAATAACTAGTAAAGAATTTAGGTTGTATCAATGTGCCCCGACATAGACTGTATCAATGTGCCTCATACAGACATTACACTTCCTGTAATCATCCTATGAGCAGTAGAGGGGGTGTATCAATGTGCCCCATGTATCAATGTGGCCCAGTTTCCCCTATATAGTAGATGCTTCAATTCATTTAAATCACATCTACCCATGCGAATAACGCTCGACATTTTTGGTTCAAGATTTGCAGACGCTAAAAAGATACTAATGTGCCAAGTTTTAGAAACATATGTACGGCTACGGAAGATAGAATAATATTATCACACATTGTGATCTTCTATTATCTGGTTTCCATGGTCTTCCATTCGAAGGTGTTTTTTGGTTCGCATGACATCATCCAATGTTGTCACAATCCTGGCGATAGTGTTCGGGCGTGATAAGTAAGATCAATTAAACATTTAAAAATTAGCTTCTAAAAAAGGATTAGATTAAAAATGTTCCTATTTTTCTAAATATTACAACAACAGTATGAAACAACTGTCTTCCTTTGGATTCGACATTTACAAAAAATCATCAGTTATCAAATGGCATTTAAGAAAAGCGGCATTGAAAAGAATTATGCATAGAAAGTTTACACTTATATTTTACCTTTATATCGTGGTATAGATATATTGAAGAAATTTTACAACAAGTGCAAATAATTAGATACGAATTTTATAATATATAAATAATAAATTATAAAAATATATAAGAAATCTACAGTGTTTTACGCAAACATTTGCATGTACTTATGATACATCAAGTGATGATATATAGATAAATAAAAAACACTTGCTATACTTTTACGTCAAATGATTCCCATTGCCATGGTACATCAGCGTTGTACATAAGAAAATTTTTTTAATGTATCTTTTTAACATATGATGTCTTTTAACTATTAAATATGTTTCACATGTAATAATTTGACTGACAATTTGTTGTAAGATTGTCTTCCTTTTTCAGAATTTATCTTCTAAGTACTTTTTTCATATAATTTTGTCCATTTCGTGCTTTTAAAAAATTATCATTTAATTCCTGTTTGGAAAATTTTTCTTTCTTCTTTTAATAGAGATGAGCAAATACATTTTTAATTGAAAATAAACCATACACTTTGCACTGTTTCACAGTTAAGCAACAAATTGTGAATCAAAAACTTGTATATATATATATATATATGAGATATACTCTCGCATGTGGGCTAAACTCTCAGTTGCACCTGAATAGGACTGTATTTCCCTCCGCCACTCTCCGGCACTTTGGGTCGAGATTAAATAAAAAAGGTGAATTAGCGAAGCTGTGTGTCCAGGTGTGAAAAAGAGGAAGGAAAGTAAATAGAACGTTTTTCGACGGCGGCGAACGACGTTGATAAAAACTAAGACGAAGATTTCGAAGTATAAAAATGACGATTGTTTTAAGGAACTATAAAACATTTACGACGAATTGATGTATGATTTTTAAAGTTTGTAGAGAAAAGTAACGACGAATGAATCTATGTTTTATTTTTTGTTCGTTTTTTGTTCTGTTCGTCTGATAATAAATGTATGTGTCCGTCAGAAACCACTTTTTATTTTGAGTCAGGACTCGTCCATCCTATATATATATATATGTATATAAACTCTCCATAAATGGGTGAAACTCAAAATATATTTTCAATACGGCACATCTCAACTTTGTCAAGCACTATCTTCCAATAAAAAGATGTTAAAAATTTTGTTGTACTCAGAGATTTTCTTTCTATAAAACTTTCTTCCAGGACTCGTTTGACTTACTGTTCTATTAATATGAAATAAGAATGTTTGTCATCTTTCCATCGAGATTTGCTGCTATTAAATATGGCAAGGGTTATTTTTCGAAAAAAGTGGTGACCAAAAATGACAGCAATTAACAGTTAATATTTTTGGACAACATTGTATTGTTTGCGACGTTATTTGCTGTGTATAATAAAAGTTTGTACAACTTACGCCACGTAATTAACAATAAATTCAGTAAAACTCATTTAACAATTTCGAGTTATCGAATGAAAAAAAAATCAGTAAACTTTGGAATAATGTTTTTAAATTATTCTCTGACTTTATAAAGCAATTAACATGCTTATGTGTCTTTAACACATCTCGAAAAACTAAGAGTGTTAATAGCATTTTCTTAGTATCATATAATTTCATTTATTTTTTTACATCAGTATGTAACATTAAAGTATTAAAGTGAATTCCTGAAATTTTATTCTAATGATTTTTACCGTACTTATTTTTATGATTTAACCATTCAAGGAATTTTTTTTTTTTTTTATGAAAAATTAAACATTAATTTTGCTTTATAACAAGCCTAAAAATGAAGCAAGGAATTTTTTTCTACGATCAAAATCGATTTACTTCTGGAGTTTTTAAATAAATGAATAATAAAATTAAATATTTCAATCTACAATTATTTAATCATGTCTTTTATGAGAGTAATATTTCATTCCATCTGGTCATCTATATGTTCAAAATTCCCATTCTTTTTACATTTTAAAATTTAATTAATTAATATTTTGCCGAAATATTAGAAAGAAAAATATGATTAAATCAAAGAATTGTCAAATTGAATTTGTAATAAAAGAAAAAAAATTTCTAATACATTCTTCACATTTTAATGAAATAATAAGATGTCGAAATTTTAATAGTGTAGTTTCATTATTTAAACTATTTTCATACCTTGCTGCTTTGTTCTGAAAATCTAATTCTGTTAAATTTTTCAATCTAATATTTCGTACATTAAAACGTGTGTATAATTTTACCAAAAAAAGTTATAATGTAACTTAAGAATGTTAAAAATGTAACTTAAGAAATTACATCGACTACTTGTAAAATGATATTTTCAAAAACTACAATTTTAGACTTATGATTAAATTTTTAGATTTAATAAAAAATATCAATAAACATCATTTTTAAGATTATAAAAACGTGGCTTCATAACAGATTTATATATAATATATGTCATGGAATAAACACTAATATTCCTGGACCATAATGAAACAAATTTTAAAAGGAATTTTAATTTGACAATTTTTGGTACTGCAAATTTTCAAACTTCTAAACATCTTACATTTTCAATTTTAACACAGAAGAAGAAATGTAAATGTGTATAAAGAAAAGAAATGTATTTTTACATGCAGCTTGTTTGAAAGCTGTATCTTAATTTGTTTCTGAGTTATTAATTTTCTTTTTGTACTTTTTATTACTTTTTATGTCATTGTGACAACAGAAGTGTTTTATTTCTGGACATTAAACATTAACCAATGTAAAATTGAACTCAATACGACATCACAGGGAATTAGGTATGCCTTAGATATTTTTAGACCAAAAAGCAACAAACATTTTCCAAATGACTTAAAAAAAAAAGATTTAAACCTATATAATATTATGTATCGTTTCAGCTCCTTTTGAAATTCAATAAAAGTTGCTGCTTTTTTTTAACACTAAAGTTTGATTTATCGCTCGATCCACAACAAGTGATTTTTGTTGAATTAAGCTTTGAAAAAGTGAAGTTAAAAAAAATCTGCAGACGTTTACAAGTACTTTGTTTAGGTCCTATTAAAAATATATCTCCCATATAAGTGTGTCTAGATGAAATAAGGCACTTGCCACAATGGGAAGAAAAAAGAATTCCGTGTTAATTTCCTGATTGTAAAAGTTTTATTCAAACTGTTTGTGAGAAATGTGGTGTGGAACTTTGCTACAATAAAACTAATAATTGTTTCAAAAACTTTCATGTAAATAAAATTTTTAATATTTTTTTGTTTCTGTGCCATTAGGCAAGATTTTGCGTATACGCAACAAATTCATTTTTCCGAGTAAATTTTAATTTTTTTTGTTCTGATTTTTTTTCAGACTAGACATTTTAATATATATATAATAGTTTTTCAAATTGTACATGTTGAACTACAAAGGGTTAAGATAAGAAACGTCAAAAAATTCTTAGATACATTGAGATGATAGATTATGGGGTTAAAGCAATGTTTTATGGTTTTTAACTTGGTTTGCTTGACCATGTGACCGTCTGTCCGTCTGTCTGCGATCTAACTCCCGTAAATGTACTCGGAATGTATTGAAATTTTTGTACATTATAGATTTTTACTCTAGCACGATCCCTATTTCAACTGCAGCTTATAGCAAGATTAGTTTATTTACATGGACAGTAAAAATTTACAGTTACATTATTGCCTATGGGAAATTTTAAAGACGTCACATCCTCTCAAACTTATTAAAATTTATATGCACTTACGAAGTGCACTAAAATATGCATTTTGTAAAAAAAAATCTAAAAAAATAGCTGTTACTTATTGACAGGAACACACAAAGAATTTCGTTTCATAATGGCAAGTAGGGGGAATTGTGTGCGACATATTTTATCTATATTAAACCATTTCATGAATAATAAAATTGATATATGTCATTGAGGCTTATTATAAGTCATACGATATAGTCGTGTATAATACGAAGAGAATAGTATTTACAAGGACACACAAAAGATTTCAAATTGTATATTTTTTTCCGAAGTATTGTGCATGCATCCGATGATGGATGTATAACGGGTGAAATGCATTTTAATTATGATATTCGCTTTTAAGTTTCATCAAATCTATGCTTGATATATATATGTGTATATATGCCATTGATATACAATGCTACACAAATGAGCTCTCAAACGTTACTGAATATGAGCATAAATTACTTAAAGATTGACTTTTAAAAAATGTTATGCATTTTAATCTGAACTGCATTCCGTTTACTAAGAAATGTTTGTAGACTATAGATAAAGTGATAAACTGGACTACGCAGTGAATAGGATGCATTCACGCATAAAAAAGATAATTTCTGAGAATGTGATTTCGGTTTAAAAAATATTTTAATTAAATACTGGCGTGTAATAAAGGTACTTGGTAAACTACAGGGCTGAACAAAAGTATACAAATATGTTCCCATCTATTAGTATAAATTGCTGAAAAAGAAACTTCAACCTATAGACATTTTCTTGCTAAACCAAATTTCGGCATTATATAGTATACAAATGAACCAACAGGTTAAATACAGGGCTATACAGCAGTATTATAATACATATTTGACTATAGACAGTAACCTTCTTTTCCTAAATAACGAAGTTATTTTTAAAGATTTCAGGAAGTGTTGGAAAGTGTTTCATAAACTATACTTTATGCATGATTTTCTTGGTTGTTAACTCTGATACGTTTGGAGAAAATGGAGACAAAATAACACCAATGCATTTTTTTTTTTTATAGAAAATGAGTTAGCAAACCATTTTATATTTATTTATAGAAATTCAAATCACCGACAATTTATATGTAAGCAATATTAAAACAATCAAAATTAAATGTATAATGACCTGATGTTCTGATTATTCCTTGTCTGATTGTTAGCAGTGGTAAGTTTGTTATATCTAACAATTCAACCCCAGCATTACCTTCTTTCTTAGGAAAGATGAAAATAATACTTGGTTTTCTGTTTATAAATCAGTTTATAAATAGAAAATAAAGGATAATTATATTAAAAATTCTGATTATAATATAATTATCTTTTTCTGTGCTGTAGCTTGTTTATCTTATTTAACATTTCTCATGTCAAAAATACATTTTTCTCTGGAGAATCGATAGAAAATCGAGATTTGCTTGGTTGCCTTTTTTTGTTAGTTCTATTACCGCTAGCAATTTGGTAAGTTCGTACTTCTTCTATTTGCAAAAATACTATAAAATTTTCTAATATAAAAATTTGAGCTATTTCACTTCAATTAAAACTAATAGTAGAATTTTTTCGTGGAAAATGGTTGGATTAAGGAGTGAATTGCAAAAACAAAATAATAAATAAAAAGTAATAAAAAATAAACTAGAAAAAGATTTAGGTTGTCTGTAGCTATCATGAGACACATTGATACGTATCAATATGCCTCTGCATAGACTGCATCAAAGTGCCCCATTCAGCCATTTTGAATAACAATAGTCTCAAGTCCGACACTTCATAATTTATAGAACAATAAAGAATGAGGAACTTATAAACAGTAGCTTTACTTACCAGGGAGAGGATTCCTTTGGGTTGAAAACTCTGGAACTCCTTTGCAATTGTAAAGCTCAAATTTACTTTTGACCTATAAAAAAATAAATCACCAGTCCCATTTCATCAAACTACTGAATCATTCCAAGACGTTCTGTATATAATTGTGTACACTAGCATCATCTTTTGGAACTGTTGTTAACCTTCCTGTAATGGCCCTGTGAACAGTAGAGGGGGGTGTATCAATGTGCCCCATGAATCAGTGTGCCCCATTTCCCCTTATATCAATTTCATAAATTATTAAATACTTTAAGACAATTAACAAGCGTCTCAAGAAATGCTCCCCCTGTATTATTATGTAATTTACTACTTTTGTGTGGTAATATAAATCGGTAACAAATATTCTTTGCACCATAGATTATGTAGAATGTATATTAAGATATATCCTTCTTAAATGCATAACAATTTTATTTGAAACAATATTAAATTGCAGTTGAAAATTTCTCCCATTGACTGTAATGTAACGGATTATTTTTGATTGTCCCTGTAATTCAGCTAAGCTTGCAATTTTCACAAAATTTAAAATGACTCGACGAAATTATGCATTATGCTATTATACATTTTAAATTTCAAATGATTCGATTGGGTAGTTTTATCGTTGTTGCATGCAGACAAACGGATGGACTGAATTACAACTGTAGGTGCTACGTATTTACATAATTACGAACGCACCTATAAAGAAACAAGAAGAGAATAAATGTGAAATTGTTGTAGTATCTGAATATGATTATTTTCACAAATTCGCTCATAATTTACTGTTGCTTTATTTTTTTCTTTGAATATATTTATTTTTCAGCTTATGTGATACTTTTTAAATATATACATCTTTTTTCTTCTCAAAAAGGAAAAAAAAAAGATGCTTATATTGAAATGTGTCACATTATGCTAAGATAATTTTATATCGTTACTTATTTCTCTGCTCTTAGAGATAAAAATTTTCAACAGGAAAATATTAGTATATGTCTCTCAAATTAAATGAGAATGAAAAATTTTCATTAAATTCCTTAACTGATCAGTTATTTATTTTTCCAATAATTGAGATAAATTCTTCTTTAACAAATTCTACATAAATCATTTCAGAAATTAGCTTTATTTTTAATTTTATGTGCGAGGATTACCAATAATTGCAAAAATTCATGTTTAAGAAAAATATGTTTATCATAATATTATCTTTTAATAATTAAAACTGTAACAGTATAAACATCATAATAAATGTTAATCAAAATTTGGAGTTGTTCGTATATTAAAAATTGAAAAAATGAGTTTTAAATAATCTGTACTTTTGAAATGTTAAATCCCAGCTTAATTATATTTAAAATATAATTTTTTACACATTTAAACATTTTAAATAAGCACTATTATAACTTTAAGGAATATTCATTAAAATAATTATTATTTTAAGCAAAAATATTTTTAAAACAATCACAATGATACATTTTTAAATTAATTTACATGTAGAACGAGTTGCTTATACAAAAAATGATTTTTAAATTCAGATGGTCTGTAAAAAAGGACAACATTACAAAACATGATAAATTTATTACCAACACTCGTAAAAAGAAATAATGAATTTGACTCATAAAAATCACGTATATATTATACATAATAGGGATCAACTCTGTATATACCATCATTTACACTTTTCAATTATACAAAGAAGAAACAGGTGGAGATAGGGTAAAGTGGAGACAGAGCCAGAGTTTTCCTTTTGTTGTAAAATGTACAATAATAAAAAAAAAGTATTTCAGCTATTAAGTACTAAAAATCCTTAATGAAAGTCTTTAGTATCTAATTTCTATATTAAAGAAATTAAAATCCTTTTAATAAAATAGGTATAATTCATTTCCAAAACATCTTTTTTTATTTACTCGGTCACATGCTACATGGAATGCGGGACATATGCCACATAGAGAAAATAACTAGACTGTCATTCAAAAAGTAAATAAATAAATAAATTACTTTTTTAATTTTTTCAAACTACTTAAAATGAAAATAAATAACATTACATCTACAAAATATACATAGATCACTTAATTGTGAAAGGTTTAACGAAAATGCAAAAGTATAAGCTCATAGTGTAAAATTTAAGACAAAATATGAAAATGAAAAAAAAAAAAACATTTGAATTTACATGAATAAAGGATAGCATAAACATTGGAATAAATAGGTACCGTTATTACAAAAAAGACATAAATCGCTTGTTTAATTCCAATCAAACATTGCACTTTTTTTGTATTCTTATTTGATCGCAATCACACCAAATTTCTCATTTCAAGAATAAATTGAGCATGTTTAATGCAACCACCAATTGCAATTGATGCACAGAATTTGTTTCTTCAAGATTTTTTTTTCCTTCCTTTTTTAATGACGCTTTCTGAGGTTTTTTTTTATTTCTTTTCTCTCTTTTCTTGCTTAAAAACTCTGTGCTTGTAATATTTTCCACCTTTTCCTTTTCTTACTTAGCTGAGAGATATTTTGAACACTGAAATAGGATCTATTTTGTTTAACAGCTTAGATGGCAATAATTTTAAAAGGTTTAAGCTTTAGTTATGCTCACATGGTGAACAACATTTATGCTCATAACATTTTGATAAGTAGCCGAATACTTTGAATAGCCGTTCATTTATATGTCAGTTTTGCTAAAATTGTAGTGATGAATTTATTGAATCAAATACAAAAATATATTTTGTGGCGTTTTTAACTCAACCTCCGTACAGTATCTGTCCTATAGTTTGGGGTAATATGCAGTGTTTTCGCTGACATTTGACTAACGTTAGTAATTTGGCTAATTAAAAATAACAAACATTCGCCAAATGAAAAAAGTATTAGCAAAATAGATTCGCCGTGTAGCAGAAAAAAAAATCCTTTAATGTACATTTTTTTTCAATATGTTCTAAAATAACCTAATTTTTAATAACTGCGACAATAAATGTTATTAATCTAATTTCAACTATCTGCGACAAATATATTAAAAATATGTATGAAAAACTAAAAGAAAGGAAAAGCAAAAATTGAGCACTAGCAAATTGGCGAATCTAATCGTTTGTTTACTCGCCAAATGAAGAATTTAGTCGCAATTTGGCGCATTGGCGAGCGACAGCAAGAACACTGGTAATATGCCACATGGCCATTTTGTATCATGTGAATGTCCAGGAGAAAGACAAGAACATATTTGTATTCTAAGAGGTTCTAGTCTACAGTTGCAATCGGTTTTAGGATGACATCTGTGCTTATCTGGTTAATAAAATTTATGAAAATAACTTTACTAACTTACCGCATGAAATCTGGTATATATATGTAAAAATGCTAAAAATTAAGTGGCATAAACGCATACAACACAGCACACACCACAGAGGAAAACAACACAACAAATTTCTTATTTTGTTTCAGGGAACGTTAGTGCCAATTACACAATCTCTGCGGAGTTTGCTTCCGGATGATAAATATTATCTAAAAACATGTTTTTCGGAATCTCTAATCATTAAAAAGTATATTTCCGTCGAAAACGAATACATAATAATGAATATATTTACTTATTGGAGAAAGAAAAAAGTAAAATTTATAGATGTTGATTTTAGTGCTTTTCATTTTCTCTAAAGACTCAAAAATTTGCAAACAGTACTTTAAATTTTTTTTTTCTCTTTCAAAAATATAATATAATTTAAATAGGGTATATTTAATGAAAACAGATATAATTTTATTCCGTTAATATTTAGATATTTTTTTACGTTATAAATACTTATAAAATGTTTTACATAACAAAGCAACAATTAAACAAACAATCAAACGTTCGTGATAAATTAGAATTTGTATTCATCATCAAGGATTTCTGTGATAATTAGTAAATTATAATATCTCTAGGAACTGTATTGTGAAAAGCGAAGTAACCAGTTTCTCCGCGCAAAGATATATGCAAATTTAAATCTCTGTAATTACATAGGTTCGTGTCTTCTTTGACAAAATTGAAGACGATCTATCCTAAAATATATGGTAATTACATTGGGTTGTCATAATGTTAGAAACGCATTACAAAGACATTCATCAAACTTCATGATATCCAAGTTGTAAACTAATTGTATATTCATAGTTAATAATTAGCAGTTGTAGTTACTGTAATTCGATTAGTTTCAGCTCGTGAATATCTCAATCATTTACAATTTGTGAATGGATATAATAACAGTGAGAAATCGTTAGATTATTTCAACTTTATAATATTTATCAACAATAGTACTTGAGTTATCGTAAAATTTTCTTTGCGTGATTCCACACATCAATAAAATGCTTAGAACCGAATATTTGTCTGTATAAGCCGAAATCATGACTCTTCGGTGAAAAATCGTTCAAAATTGGAAAACGGTATATGAGCCAATTTTTAAAAATTGCGATGAAAAATTTGGCGAATTCAGCACTTTTTCGTACGTAGACAATAGAAAAAAAAAATTACTGATCTTTTCTATTTAGGCGTGGTGTCAAATCTTTTTAATTGGATCCCGCTTATTTTGTTATGATTTGCTTGTTTATAAAAACTTAATATCACATTTTTGGCCTAAATTACCACTGGAAATAACCGTTTGATCTTTTAAAAGGCTTTACATCAGTAATGCGTTAAATGAAAATGGAGATGCAGCCCTTTTTCAAAAAGACTGCGATTTTGCTGATAATGAATTAGACATACTGTCAATATTAATACGTATGTATCAATGAAAGTAAGCTATTTCAATGATTTTTTTTTCAATATTCTTACAATTTGTATAGCAAATGAGGATTGGTTACTTTTTTATTGTAAAGTAATATAAGGTACCCTGGGGTAATAACGCCACGTTAAGGTTCTACCAATTTTCACGGCTTAGTTTTAGATTGTATTTTTCAAACAAATATAGGATCTGATACAGCAACTCATTGACTATCTATATAAAATAAAATAATTTAACAGATATGTATTCATAAAATGTAATGGCGTTTTTTCTTGACCAATGCTATTTGGCGTTATTACCCACCTATATGGGTAATAACGCCATGCAAACAAAACTATGAAATATGATGGAATAATTGTATGTAGATAGCCCAATTCTAAAAATACAAACTCTATAAACTTAGAAATTGACAAATTGCATTCTAAGCTATTGAAAATGTTCAATTTTTTGTGAAAGTGTAAGAAAAATAAAGGTGTGGTGTGGGAGGTGGGGGGATGAGGCAAAAGAATATCAGACCGTGAGCTTCTTTTTGCTTAAAAAGGACCGCTTAAATAGAAATATGAGAAACATTCGACAGTTTTAACTGTGTTTATTTGAATCAGTATTTAGGATGTAGCTTGGACACAGTAGGGAATTAACCGGGGTATTAAATTCAAGGATTGGCGTTGTTACCCCGGTATAGTTATTGCGCAGTACATTTTCAATTACAAATTATCTCGAGAAGATATCCAAAATCTTCAACAACATTTTAAAAGTACATGAAATGCACTACAAATTTATGTAATCAACAAAGTATTTCCGGATAAAAAAAATAGTCTTCACATCGCAAAAGGTATCTCGCAAATTTTAGATCAAGCGTTAATTTTAGTTGTTTGTAAAAACAATAAGACCTAAAAATGAAACAAATTAACTTGAAGCTGTTTTTTGCGATTTTTATGGCTCAAAACCCTTCTGCGCAGAGCACATGGGTATCATTTACCTGATTATTTCATAATTATGCAAAATATAAGCACTTGGCGTTATTACCCCCCTGGCGTTATTACCCCAGGGTACCTTAGTTTTATATTATTTAAAATAAAGGAATAGAGTTTTATATGATATCTATAAATGTTCAGTAACTGAAAAAGGTATATATCTTTACCATCTTTTTTTTGTGCTCATTTTAGATTATCAGTTTTAGAAATTTTCTTATACGCGTGCATAAGATGACCCACCCCCTACTTTGAAGAGAAAAAAGAAACAGCAAAATGTCTCAGCTTATACACGGAAATATACGGCAAGTATTACGTAACATGATAGATAGTTTTGAGGTGTATGGCTTATCATCGCTGCACTTAAAAAAATGCGAAATTTTTATTAAACACTTGCGTTTTTATTTAAAACAGGGAAAAAGTTTGTGAATTCGAATAAATTTTCAATGTAATTTTAATTACCTTTTAAGATTAAGCAGCATTTAATCGAATTTTATAAAAAAATTGCGTTTATACTAAACCTTCTATAGGGAAATCTATTTGATATATATTCCCCATAAAATATTAGAAAAACTCTTACCATTGTTGAGAAGATCAGGATTTGCAATAACTCTTAAATTTACTAATATCTATCAATTTTGTATACAAGACATTATAAATTTTTCAAATGTGTATTATTTAATGACAACATTCCTCAAATTAAAAAATATATACTTAAATGCTATATGCTGCACCATAAAATACCAATACATGAGTAATATGTTGTAACAAAATTTTATTTCAATATCTTAAAAACTGTTTAAAAATGAGTTTTTTTTGTCAACGTAGACAATGAAAAGCTCATGTTTTAGTAAATGCTAACTAAGATTTTAATATAGCATAAAAACTTATGTATAAAGATTTATATTTTTGATTTATAACTTAGCTTCTAATTGTTACGGAATCAAAAGAAAAGTTTTTTAGGATTCCGTACTTAAAAAATAAAAGCAGAACCGTAATAAAATCATTTCATTATCTGTCTGTTACAGGCATTTTTAAATATGAAAGACATGAGTGTTTACAGGTTTCTGTAACCTATTAAAAAGTGTGATCTTATTTAATTGACAGTGGAAAGCATATTCTTATTGCTAGTACAGTTTTTCCAACTAAAAGTCTGGAAATTATGCTAGTCTTTCGTTTTATAAGTTATGACAGAACGTAGAGTGATGTAGCATTTAAGCGAGCAGAATCGGTTCGAAAAACCTCGAAACTCAAAAACTAACAAATGAAAATCAATCACCTGAATATTATTTCGATGCTGCGAAAAATCTCTGCAATCAATGTAATGCATTCCATTTGAGTAATGTAGTGACTAACAAATGTTTTGATTTTTTTTTTGTCATAATGGCTTCATTTTCCCATAGTAAATATTACTGCAATTGATCAGCTTGAATGGTTGGTACTTAATAATTCAAATTTTGTCCAGTACTTAAAAATTTAACACCGTAAAAGCGTTTATGCCCCTCTTATTTCCATAAAATGCATCATATTCACGTGTATTTTTCATTGTTTGAGGATTAGTTTGGGATAAAAAGGATCATCGTAGCGAGCGTAGACTGCTATTTATACAATAAAATAATGCTCATATAAAACTGCAGGTCTTGATGTCTCTTATCATTGCATATTATATTTATTTTTCTCGAATGAAGACGTCGTCATATGAAATCTATGAGATATCTATATTATAAAGGTCAAACGTATCTGTGCGTAAGGCATACGTCATTTTGAGAATGGCGACACTTTAACCTGCAATTCGGTTTCGCAATTTTCAGCAGTGCAAATTTTATACTTCTAAACATGACACATTTTCAATTTTTACACCATCGTATAGAGAAACATATGTACTTTTAAATACAATTTGTTTGAAAGCGATATCTCAATTTTTTCTTGATATATTAATTTTTTAATAGTTTTTAGTATGAATTTTGTAATCATGGCAACAGATATACGCCAGTTTTTCTCACAAGTCATTAAAATTTAAATGTGTGCATGTAAATTTTGAGTAGATGAAAATTATGGCGGGTTTAGATTCCACGTGAAATTTTACGATTTTTGTACGATTTTGTACGATTTTACGCAACAGATATACGCCATTTTTTCGCACAAGTCATCAAAATTTAAATGTGTGCATGTAAATTTTGAGTAGATGAAAATTATGGCGGGTTTAGATTCCACGTGAAATTCTACGATCGCGTCAATTTGAAATATTTCTTTTTCATACGCATTTGTACCAAACATAAGACTTTAATTGATAACTTCATCTTAACAACTGAACTTTATTGTATTTTGCTTTATTATTATATTTTTAGATAAGCGATTAAAGTTTAATTTTTATAATTTGTACAACTGAGTTTCATAAAAATAGTATTTTTTTAGCTTTAGCAATATGTGTTTGAGAGTTAGTCTGACCATTGTAAGATGCATTTATTACTGTAGCTAAATATGTAAGTTTATTATGAATCAATGAAACAGTTCCTTCTTAAACATTTACTTTCATCAAAATTCGACGGGTTCCATCTTGTTATTATAAACTGATGATGAACAATTCCTCGATGTATTTCATTACGCCATTTTATGGAGCTCCATAATCTTTCAACGTATTATGTGTGACATCCAGTGTTAGGGCAACCAAAGTTATATCTGTGATTTTTTTAAAATTGTCATAAACCGAAAGTATCCATGGTTTGCTTCGATGGTGTTTTGATCAAAGTATTTGGCTTTGGTTACCCATAACTCCTCATTTCTAAAACTATTTTATTGCCTTTTACTCAGCATCAGGTAACTGCCAATTGTAAAATCCATCTGAAAGCCAGTGTAACTTATAACTCAATCAAAAATATTTTCGATTCGAATAACAGTACATTAAGCCATTTTGTAACATATGGATTGAATAAAAATAAACAAGCAACAAGCGTGAATTTTGCTTTTTTCAGAATTTAGTATTGCCTTGATAAAAAGAAAAAAATTACTACACTGTAAAAAATTTTCCCGTTAAATAACGGAAATAGTTCTGGTAATCTAGACGCCAGTACTATTTCCGTTATTTAACGGAAAAAATTTTCCGTTTTTTTACAAAATGTTTCCGTTTTCATATTTTTTTATATAAAAATTTTCGCTTGAAAGCCAAAAAAGAATTTTCAAGGACAAACTGGCTTTTTTATTCTTTAGACAAGGACACATCAGATTAGAACATATACATTTAATTTAAACAACTTTGAATAAATGTCACTTACCCTCGATCGGGATCGAACCAAGCACCTGTCCCATGGCAGCTTGTAGTAGTGTAATACCATTACGCCATAGTTACGCATACAATGCTTGAAAATATCTTTACTTATTTCGAATGATTTTATAAAGCAAAGGCCTTATGTTGAACGCGGCATTAATTTTTATTGAGAATTATTTTCTATATGAGTGTATAGTTCTAAATGTTTAACAGATTTTATTTCCATAATTTCGAATATTTAGTTTTTAATTTCAGTTCTATACAAAACAAATTTTAGACTTTAAAATATTACATGTATTAAGAGTTGAAAGCATTAAAAATTTTTATTTTTTTATTTATTTATTTATTTATTTTTTAAGGAGATTTTTAAAAGTTTATTGTAATATTATTCATATTTATTTACTTATTTATTTTTGAAAGGATATTCTTAAAGTAATATTAAAATATGTTAAAATTAAAGTTATTTTATTAATATTTTATTATTACTTTCATTAAAATATATTAAAATTAAAAGTCGAACATTTTTCCATTATCCAGATTCCAGATTTTATTTCCATAATTTCGAATATTTAATTTTTAGTTTCAGTTCTATACAAAATAAATTTTAGACTTTAAAATATTACATGTATAAAGAGTTGAATGCATTAAAAAGTTTTTTTCATTTTAAGGAGATTTTAAGTTTATTGTAATATTATTCATATTTATTTACTTATTTATTTTTGAAAGGATATTCTTAAAGTAATATTAAAATATGTTAAAATTAAGTTATTTTATTAATATTTTATTATTACTTTTATTAAAATATATTAAAATTAAAAGTCGAACGTTTTTCCATTATCCAGATTCCAGATTTTATTTCCATAATTTCGAATATTTAGTTTTTAATTTCAGTTCTATAAAAAATAAATTTTAGACTTTAAAATATTACATGTATTAAGAGTTAATGCATTAATTTTTTTTTTCATTTTAAGGAGATTTTTAAAAGTTTATTGTAATATTATTCATATTTATTTACTTATTTATTTTTGAAAGGATATTCCTAAAGTAATATTAAAATATATTAAAATTAAAATTATTTTATTATTATTTTATTATTACATTTAATAAAATATATTAAATTTAAAAGTCGAACGTTTTTCCACTATCCTACGCATATTTTAAAAAATAGGCTATAAATGTGGTAAACATTACTTAAAAATGATAATGGAAATAAACTAACTGAAAATAAACTAACTAACTAATCTTAAACTTAAAAGACATTAATAAAATTTTATAATTTTTATTATTTTTTTAATATTGTAAAAATATGTTAGCTTTATATTATTAAAACAGAAAGAAATAAAGAACATTATTATACAAATTTGTTCATGAAACAACTTTATAATGTTTTTGTATCCCAGATATAGATGGCGACACTGGTGTTATTTATGGAATTTATGCTGTTTTAATACGGAACCCCTCCGTTTTCAGAAAATTTTACGGAAAAGTTACTGTTTTTATAATCTCAAAATACCAATAACGGAATTTCTGCTGTTTTTTCGGAAAAACGGAACTATTCCGAAGAATTTTAGGGAACAATTTCTGTATATTAACGGATATTTTTTACAGTGTATTATTACATGGTCCGGCTATTAATTTCCAGGACTCATGGAATAACTCAGAAGAAAAAAAAATGTTAAACACATAGACATTTAATATGATTTGAAGTAATCTCCATCAGCCGTAATACACGTCTGTGCTAGGCTGTACAAATTTTGGAAAGAAGTTTTAATGTCCTCTTTTGGAATGATCTTTAATAGTGATGTAACAGCTTTCTTACAAAACTAATACTAAATATAAACACTAAATATAAACAAAAACTAAAAATAACTTTTGTATGATGCATTACAGTTGTGGCAAAAATATTCTTTTCTTATTAGTGCTTTTTTTAAAATTTCTTTTAAAACATTACATACTATACTATCATAGTAGAAAAAATGACATTGGTTTTAGATTTGTAGTGATGCTATGGGTAGTTTTAATATTTACTTTCTTCCTATGTGTATTTTTGCTATATCAATTATGTGATTATCTATCATTTTTTTTACTGAAACTGTTAATAGTTTAAATGAAAAAAAATGTCATGGAGAAATACGCATTTTAATTTTTCTTGTTGGAAATAAAGTACGATTTAGCAAATGGTATTAAAAAAATAATTAACCAAAAAGAAAATGTTTTGCTTCAGAAACGCTTATTTTATTCTATTTTCTTTTGTAAAAATGATATAATTACTTACATGAAATTGACAGATTTCAATTAATATAATTTTTTTAGAAATTTGTTTTTAATAAAAATACAAAAGTTGGATAACACAAATCGACATATAAATGTCATTTCATATTTAATTTTCAGGTTAATATTTAATTTTTTAAAAGTATTTATATATCCTGATATATAACAGCCTAAAATATTGAAATGAACCTCGGCATTGTTAAAACAAGTAAGAAAAACCAAGCGTAAAGCATAGATTATGAAACACTTTCCAACGCTTCCTGAAATCTTAAACAAAACTTTGTTATTTAGGGAAATAAGATGCTACTGTCCATAGCGAAATATGTATTGAAATACTTTTGAACAGCCCTGTATTTGATCCGTCGGTTGATATATATATACAATATAATGGGAAAATTTAGTTTAACAAAAAAAGTCTAACTGGCTGAAATTTCTCTTGCAGCACTTTATTCTAATTGATGGAAAGTACTACAATACTTTTGTTCAGCCCTGTAATTTATCCAGTATCTTTACTACAAGCCGATATTTTGTTAAAATTTAGTTCAAACAAATACTTAAAGCTACAAAGATTTAAAGCTACTTAAATCACATTTCCAGAAATTATCACATATGGGTGACCATGTAGCTAATTCTTTGCGTGACCCTGTATATCATTTTATCTATATTCTACAAACATTTTCTTAGTAAACTAAAAGCAGTTCAACGTAAAAATGCATAACTGCCACCTTTAAGTTAACTACTCTCATATTCAGTAACCTTTATGTGTTCTATTGTGTAACCTGTATATAAACTATAACATTTATATGCACCATATAATTTGCAGACATTTTGTAAGACTTAAAAACCCTTATCATAATTGAAAAAGCATTTAAACCATCCATCAGATATCATCGATAATACACATTATTTCGGACAAAAATATAAGGTTTGAAATATTTTGTATGTCCCTGTAAAAGCTATACACTTCATATTATGCGTTAAATATTAAGTCTCAACGGCGTATATCAATTTTATGATACTTGAAACCGTTTAACATTGTTAAAATATGTCACAAACAATTCCCTCCTTTATTATTGTGTAATGGAATTCTTTTGAGTGGCCCTGTAAATGAATAATAACTATTATTTTGACAGCATATTTTAAAGAATGCGTATTTTAGTGCACTGTGCAAATCCATGTAAATCTGAATAAGTTTTACAGGGTGTAACCCCTTTAAAGTTCATTTTAAACGATTTTTTCCCGTTGGCCGTAATGTAACGGAAAACTTTTGACTATCCCTGTAAATAAACTAATCACAGTATAAACTTCATTTTCAATAGGGTTAGTGCTAGGGTAAACATCAATAACATATAAAAGTTTCAGAGCAAACCGAGTATATTTACGGGAGTTTGAGCGCGGACAGACGGCCAGACAAACCGAACGCATAAAGTTTTTTCAACATTGTTGGAAAGTGTTAAAAAGAAGTACTCGACTTTATTAAAGTAAATATGTAGCTAAGCTTTTTTTGTTATCCAAATGCCAAAATACAACCAACAAAAAGGTTAAATCGACAAATATTGTTTCAATGGATCGACATTGAAAATAAATACCTCTTTTAAATCGTACAAACATTCCTTTGATATTTAAATTAAATATATTTGTTTAGCACTATTATTTCTCGCTAAAACTGAATTTCGTTGTATTTTAAGTAAAAGCAGTAATATATAGCTTTTCGATTTTATTTTTCGACCTATTTCTATCTTTTAATTTCTAATACATATACACGTATGAATTCTTTAACAAAAATGTAGCATAATATACCATCAACAAGATCAAAAGCCGATGGTAACCTCTTTCAAAAAAGAACAAAAATAGACGGAAGTTGTTCATTGTAATTTCAGGAACAGATATCTTATTGGTTGAATCTGTTCGTAAATTCTAAAAAAAAAAAAAAAAAAAAAAAAAAAAAAAAAAAAAAAAAAAAAAACCAGAAATCATTTATTGTAGTTTTATGAACAAATATATTTTTTGCTCCAAACTGCTCGTAAAATCTGTTACGAGAATATTATTGCCAAAATGTTAAAAATGATTTTTTTTTTTTTTTGCATTTTTTTATAATTTTTAGATTTGCTATGCTTCATTTGTTTCACTATACCAACAATTTTATGATTTTGAGCCTTTAAACATTAAATTTTAGCTATATTATTTGCGAAGAATTGCACGTTGAAAGGCATTTTTCAACTATTCGAGAATTGAAGAACCAGTATTGATTTTATATTTCGAAATGAATACATCAACAGTAAAGAACGTAAAATATGTAAAATATTTAGATATGGTTTGTGATAAAAGAGATTATTTTCATTACCTATATATTTTTGTCTTTTAGAAACAATCTGTGTTATAAGACAGGCATTTATATATTGTGATGAAAATATATTTCAGCTTCCAGGTAATTTTCTATGACGATTTATAAAACTATTTAAAACTTGTTTTCTGAATCAAATCCTGCAAATTTGTTTATATTACTCCTAAATGTACTCCTAAATAAATTCAAAATAGTAAAATATCTTATGTTTATTTGCAGTTATTATTTGTTATTGTGATTATTATGACCGTTTGAGAACAAGAACGACATCTATTTTTTATGTTAGAGCTAAAAAAATATAGCCGTAGTAAAATACATTCCTTTTCAAAAATATGCATGAAAATATTTAATTGCTATAAAGGACGTCAAATACTGATAAAAACATTAAAAGATCTTATTAATTTTTACATGTTTCGATTGAATTTACTCAATCATCATCAGAAAAACAAAATACAAATAAACACAAAGATGGAAAATGACAATAAAATATTACAAATGAAATTTAATTTTTTTAAATAAAAAATCACGCGCTTTATATTTTAATTATGTATCACGTTGCTTAATTTTTAAATTATTTAACAATTCAATCCAAATATTTGGGATTTGAAATGGCAAGGAATCATTGCAGACCATTGAGCTTCTGACGTAAATTTCAATATTCTCTCTAATTAAAAGTTGCAAATAACATAGATAATTTGTTTAATGAAAGTAGGTTAATTTATAGGTCAGATTTTTGCAACTTTTTATTAGAGACAGTATTGAAATTTACGTCAGAATCTCAATAGTCTGCAATGATTCCTTGTCATTTCAAATCCCAAATATATGGATTGTATTGTTAAATAATTTAAAAATTAAGCAACGTGATACATAATTAAAATATAACGCGTGTGATTTTTATTTTTAAAAAAATTTTAAATTTCATTTGTAATAGTTTATTGTCATTTTTCATCTTTGTGTTTATTTTTATTTTGTTTTTCTGATGATGATTGAGTAAATTCAATCGAAACATGTAAAAATTATTAAGATCTTTTAATGTTTTTATTTGCATTTGACGTCCTTTATAGCAATTAAATATTTTAATGCATATTTTTGAAATGTTTTTAATGGACGTATAAGAAAACTTCTATTTATAATTAAATATATTCCTGTCTTCACACATATCTCTCCAGAAGGAATAGGTCCTAAAGCTTGTTACGATTCATTTATAATGGAACTTTATAAAGCGTCATGTCAATCATCATCAATTTTAGGACACTTTGCATAGAGCATAAGCAATTTTTCATCTTTCTGATCAAAGATATTTCAGAAACCGAATTAAACAAGTCGGAATTGTTCGTCAAATGTGCACTGTAAAAAAAGGGTCGATCTACTAAAAAAACTTTAGTGATCCTTGTAATTGCTAAAAATATTTTAGTAATCTTAGTCGGTTACAAAAAAATCTGTAAGAATTACTAGAAAAAGGTTAGCAACGAATAAGAGTTAATAGTTTTATATTTTTAATAGCTCTTACTAAAACGCAGTTGGTGTGGCCTTGATAGCATAGTGGTTATAGTAACGGACTCCAGGCTAAAAGGTCCCGGGTTCGAAACTTGCCACCGCCAAATACGTCCCGAATGTATGTAGTGTCTCGTTAATAAAGGGGTTATGAAAATCCTGCGTGAGCAGGTAGGAATATTTGGTGCTCCATCTATTGCGGTTTTGCCGAAAATCTTCCGCTTCAGAAGTCCGGATGCAGCTCGAAGGAAGCTCCTGCCCTTCGGGCGCGCGTAATAATTATAAAAATTCTTTTGGAGCTATTACTAAAATTTGCTTGGTGGCTCATACTAAAAATTTTTAAGTTAGTTATACAAAAAATTCTTTTGTTCAGTTTACAAAAAAAATGCTTGTTTCACTTGCAAAAAAAAGTTTGTAATGGTTACTAAAAAATTCTGTGGAATACAAATTTACTAAGAAATTTTTAGTAACCTCTTGAATTTTTTTTTACAGAGTGCCAATTGAGATGCTTTCGTACTGTAATTAGTTTTATAAATATTCAGAACTTTGCGCAATAGTTGCTGCAATCTTATGCAAAAATGCATGAACACAGAATTTATATTACGATTCTCTATATTAAACCTAATTATACGAAAATATTGAAATTCCTCTTAAATTTAACCTAATCCTCATGGCAACATATAATCATTACCTATCAGGTTATATCATTGAGTTATTCATGTAAGATCGAATTTATTCGAAGGATAACAACTTTTATTAATACTTTTTAATTTTTGATAAGTTTTTCTTAAAATTTGAAATGCAAAACTTTGTAACGATTATGTGTATTAAATTTCAAACTATTTGGTTAGGTAGTTTTTCAGCGCTACAGGCAAGCAGACGGACAGACACACAAGGGAACCAGATGACAACTATATATGCTATGTATTTATATCATTACGACATTTCCCTTTACGCATAATTGAATGGTGTACTTCTGAGTGTCTGTGTAAATAAATTATGAAGGCTACATACTTTATATTCAACACCAAACATTACATAGTAAATCTCAAAACATATATCAATTACAGAACAATCCAACTATATTAACGAAAGTTAGTGTTTGAACAGACGTCCGTCTGTCTATCGTCTATCAGACAAATCGAAGTCATAAGCACTTTTCAACTTTGTTGGAAAATGTTAAAAAGAATAAATGCAATATATATTTATTTTCTGTATAATAGCGCAGTCAAAATTTGTTAACACGAACAACCTTAACATTTAGCTCGAAATTCTTCCGATTGACCCGTCCAGTTGTATTGAATTTCCGATAACACGAACTACCTTTAAAACGAACAGATAAATTTACCCACTTTAGTGTTTCTGTGTCTAGGTCCGACTGTATATGTTGCTAAATAAAATTTTGTCGTACCTGCGTCTTTGTATTATAAAGAGAGATAAAAAAAATATAGGTCAAGCATAGATTATGAAACAACACATCCAGAAAATTAATAGATATTTATCTTTAAATAAGCTAACGAAAATATATGTGAGTAAATGGTTTAGAAAGTATATAAGACATTAGAAAATTCAATTTTAGATGTTACTTTTCATGTCCAAAAAAGAAAAAAAAGTTTTTTTATGTAGCCCTGTGTATGATTTGCGCATTTGCATACTTATAAAACTTTGTGTGTTAAAACGTACTCCAGTTAGAAAATCCATTTTATCAATTTTCATCGATAAATGGAAACGTATTCAAATTATTTTGTAAAAAAGTGCTTATTGTTTACAGTCATTTAAACACACCACTTATTAAGAAATAAATTAACTGTGGTAAATTAAGTACTTATGGCAATGTATCTTATTATTTGTGTAGCATTGTATAGTTTATATTCCACAAACTTCTATCAGTGTATTAGATGCGAAATGTTTTTTTCCAAGCACCTTCGTCGTTCCAAGCCCAAACTCGCACTCTGATTGGTTGTTGCTCTCGGCACTGTTTTCACATAACTTGGCGATAACCATACTTAGCGAAAAATACTTCGCTCGTAAGTGAACGAGTAAACCTAAAACCTAATCTACTCATTCTTATTCTTCCTTCATTCTTATCCCCGTGGTCTTGTGCTCTTGTGTGTAAAAAATTTTAAAGAGTACAGCTTTCAGTAAGACACGTTCCATCCAATCCAATGCTGCAAGAGAAAAGTTACTTTGTACTCAGTTCGGAAGGAAATGAAACTCAACTCGACGGAAGCATCTATCGCTAAGCCAAGTATGATTATCGCCAAGTTACATGAAAACAGTGCCGAGAGCAACAACCAATCAGAGTGCGAGCTTGGGCTTGGAACGACGAAGGTGCTTGGAAAAAAAATTACTCATACTTGATATAGTTCAGCAAGTAAATCAATAACATTGAAAACTACTCTTAGTAATTCATTCCCATTCTGAGTAATATTTGCAAATTTCTTTGTGTACTTCTGTATACGATAAAAAACATTATACACATCGCTTAATATATAAACTTTAGCTAAACATAAAAACGAATCTAAAATTGAAATTACAATTCCAGCCATCATAGCCCATACATAGTATAATGTAACAGAATACTTTTGTGTACTACAATGTCAATGAACTATGAATGCAATGCCCACCGTGTTTTCAGTAAAAGATGTACTGTCAACTCAATAATTCATATAAATTTAATTGCTTATGAAATAGTGCAACAATATTCAAAACTCCTGCAAATGATTTTCCTCAATAAACCATTATGTAATAGAATTCTTTTGTGTGATCTTTTAAGTTAACCAGAAAGGCTTTGTATCCCATATTGCACAGAAAACCTTTTTTAGTGTACTTCATTTATGTATTTGACTTTCATTATATTTGACATGGTGTAGCATTATCAAATTGCAGTTGGAAACACAGTTTTTTCCTTTTGTCCGTAACGTAATTTAATATTTTGACTGACCTTGTATATGAACTATAAATGTCAACGCTTCGTTTGAAAGTACCATACCATCGTGCTATAGCAAGAGACATAAAATTAAATTTTACATGGCCATCTGAGTATATTATGCGAAATGTATATTTCCAACTAATCGAAAATTTTCCAGATTGGGAATCAAACACAGCTCGTTAGTTTATTGAGTCAATGCTCTACCTTTTTTGCTACCTAGACTGACAGCCGACGGGCATATGTCGTTTGCGTAATCTTATTGATTATACCAACTGGTCTGATATGTAGGAAGGTCAATAGCATTAATAGCAAGTAAAGGAACTCCATATAGACAATGGTTATTTAATAAACTATTATTTTAACGCAATCAAACTGATTGGCAAAGTTATCATATGAATTTTTCACTCAGTTTAAAATATCCGATTAATATAATAGCTCTTCCTATCAGTTTGACTGTGTTAAAAAACTTGTTCATTTAAATATATTTCGAAGTGTTAGATCATCGATAGACAAACCAAAATCGTGAAAATTTTCAACTTTTTTGGAAGGTATTAATCGCTTTATTTTTCGTTAATTTACAAAATAACTGTTGGAATTATTAAAATATTTCACCTTGTGCAAATTAATTAGAAATTTACGGTGAATTTTTCCTCAAATTATTTTAATTCATTTTAAAGTTTGTTTAGAATAAATTTAAAATAAATTCGAAATAAGTTATTTATGAATTTTGTTAAACTATTGTATGGTATGCAAAGCTATACGAAACTTTCAGACCGAGAGGCAATTGCACAGAGAATCACCGCATACAGCTCAAAGCTGATATTCCAAAATCAGACGATTAGCATATTAAAATGCAGTTGGTCTGTGAAATCATACCTTGCTAGAAAGTATCTGATGCCCCGATTTTTATGATTGTTTGGTAGGTTTATGGTTGTGTTTTTCTACATCCAAAAGTATGAAAACTTAGAGGACTGGGAGAAGGAAAGCACACAACTTCTAAAATTGGAACTTCAGTTAAGTTATAACTTGGAATTTTGATATGCGAATCGATTTTTAACTAATTCCATAATTTCAGCCTCTAATGAAGTGATTGTCTGTGGGGTCGCCTTTCGGTCTATTTCTTTGTTCAAGCGAAAACAGATATTTCCTACTTTTTAACATAAAAAAAATTTCCTTTATATTGATTCTTCACCAATGAATCTTGTTTACAATTTCCTATTAAAAAAATAATGGTTAAATATATTTTACTAATTACATTTTATCTGGATTTATTTTAAATATATTTTATTGAAATTTCAAAATGAATTAAATAAAATTTAACGTAATTTCATTGAATTTTCTAATTGATAGAACAAGGTGAAACATATTAATAATTTCTACAGCTATTCGGTAATGAAAGTTTGATTTATAAAATCTTGAAATCCGGCTTTCTAAAGTAATTACTCATGCAAGAAAGAACACTAAATAAATGTTTACTAAGTGGAAAATCTTCCATTTATCTGGCAAATGAGAAATAGTTAATTAAATTTCGAATGAATTTATCAAGCTTAATCTTTCTTTATATTTACCTGAAACATTTTATAAACTTACTCTTAATCAAAGAAATTTTGTTTCTTGTTTTCCAATTATTAATATCGAAAAATTGGTGTAGGGTATGCCGGTAGGGGAGAGTAGGGATACATGAGCATAGGGGATACTTGAGCCATCCCTATTATCTCTACAATTGGTTAATTATTCTTTCTAAAATTGGCAATATGGTAACATATTTATAGTTCTGGATGTGTAAAAAAGAAATCACATACCTTGGTACCACTTTGAAAGTATAGTGATTAATAGTTTTTTCCCTATCTGAAGAAAATATTTAGTGCATGTTTTTCTTATTTTTTTGCAATCAAAGTTTTGCTTAAAGTTGCAACAATGTATATAAATTTAATAGACATAATTTCAGTTGTATTTTAAATTTAAAATAATTCAAATAGATGGATGCTTTACTTAGCAAAACTCTGATACACAAAAATAGTGGTAATGGGGATACTTGAGCCATGACTCAACCATCCCCACTAGGAAATTAAACATGGGTGAAGCAAACAAAAAATAAAATTACGTCCTTATATTCACTGATAGATTTTTTTCTGGATAAAAGGGAGCATAATTTATTTTTTTTTCTTAAAAAAATAATGACTTAAAAAATGTTTATAAATGTATATTTTAACAAAATAGCCTGTCTAGATAAATGTAAACATAGTTTTCAATTTATCTTTTATTACATTAAAATAACTTTTTAAAACTATTTTACAGGTTATAATCTCTAATACTTTAATTAGTTACGTCCAACATAATAAAATATTTATTTTTTAATATAACATATTAAGATTAATATTTTATATTGAAATTGTAACCTCTATTACTGTAATTTTTTTTAATCAAAGAAATGACTTCTACTATCCCCAACAGAGGGCACTACTGAGTTACGATATAGGTAAAAGGTGAAAGATGTATGGTTTTATAACCATTACATGTGTACATAGAGCTGAAACATCTATATTCTAAATCTCAATTGGTTTTAAAGGACTTTATATATCATAATTTATCATTCTGTAAAATATTTGTGCAAAAATAAACCGAAAAAAATTACTATTGTAGGTATTTTTCCGTACTGGCTCAAGTAGCCATTCACCATGTCTCATGTACCACCTCATGGGGATACTTGAGTCACGATGTAAAAGAAAAAGTAAAAATTTATTAGACATAGAAAAATAGTTCAAGATTAATTGAAAGTGGTTTTCATTTGAAGAAAAAATATCAAATTTTCATTTTCAATATTTTATTTTGTTGTAGTAAATTATAAAAAAATTAAATTTTAAAAAGTGGCTCAAGTATCCCCATCTTCCCCTATATGGATTTGTCGTTAGAACAAGTCAATTGATAATTCATTTTAAGGGAGAACACTAGGCACAGAAAAAGACCCGGATGATAATGTAAAGTCTGTGAGAGCGTTCTTTTCAAATATCTCGTTCAAATATTAAATTTTTTACATGATTTTTTTGTACAAGATAGTTGAGGACGATCCACAACTGGCCTAGTTTTTACTTTTTCAGTTTTGCTTTCAGATTTATTAAAAAAAAAATATTTTAACTTTTGATACCGGTTTAAACCGGTTCTGAAATTGAAACTGTCGTAATATAAAAAATAAGTAAAATCGAAAAATTAAAAACTAGGCCGGTTGTGGATCGTCTTCTGCTATCTTGTTAGAAAAAATCATGTAAAAATATTAATATTTGAACGAGATATTTGAAAATAACGCTGCCACAGACTTTACATTATTATCCGGGTCTTTTTTTTGTGCCTAGTGTGGGGTCTTAAAAAAAATCTCAGTGTCTAAAGGAATCAGTTAAAATATTTTATGGAGTCGTGCGCGTTTTTCCAGCTTTTCTTTAACATGCATAGATCGTACTCAAATGGTACAAAGTATCTTAAAGCTGAACTAAACTGCGTAAAACTGCTGTTCATAATGAATCAAATTTTAATACATGAAAATAAAAAATACTAGCAGGGGAGACCGAGCTTAGCTCGGTCAAAATTAACTTTGTGTTCAACTCGATATAGTATTTTCACTATATCATTAACTCTGTATTATTACTGTAAAACATGTTTATAATAGTATTATTTAGAAAAACAATCAATAAGAAAACTATGTTTTTATGCGCATGTTTATAAATTTTACTTTATTTTAAAATTTACTACGAAAAGACATCGATCTAAATCACTTTTTTAGCTCGACTCTGATTGGTTTAACCATGCATCTCGAATATTCTTCAGAATGTATAAAAAAATTCTTTACATTCTGAAAGACAATATTTTTTGCTTGATATATACAAATTTGGAGGCATTCTTTCATTTGGCTCCAAATACGTGTTTTGGTTTTCGTAATTTTTATAGTAGATTTTTCGGCCATATGTCACCAATATTTTGTCAAATATCACCAAGTTATTGGCTGTTGCCATATTCTCGTGACCCTAACCCGTATTACCCAAAATGAGCCACTAATCAAATTTGATCAAGCATGTGACATAGTTCAATGGTCTTTAGGTAATCAAAAACAGTAGAATATAAAATTGAATCAAAATCATTTCCGCCATTTTTTAGGTAAAATTAGCTTGGCAGCATTCAGCAATGAAGCGAAATGACCCACTAATATAATTTTGTTTAACATGCGACTCAGCCCAATAGTCTTCTCGTGACAAAAAACGTTTTGTTTCAAAATTTAGGTAAAATTGATTGAGTCGTTGTTATATATAATTAAAATGACCCTAGCTCATTATGACCCAAAATGACCCACTAATGGAATTTTCGCGAGCATGTGTCCAAGCCAAATTGTTTTCTCTTGCTCAAAAACGATATAATACAAAGTATAGTCAAAATGGTGAGTACCATTTTCTATATAAAATTAGCATGACCCATCATGACCAACAAATGACCCTTATAATAGAAATCTCTCGAACGTGTGGCCTAGCTCATTAGTTTTAGCATGCCGAAAAACATTAGATACACAATTTAGATAAAATCGATTGAGCCGTTTTTTAGATATAGTTAGTTTGACATTGACCCCTTATGATCCAAAATGAATCATTGATCGAATTTTCTCAAAAATCTGTCATAACGCAATGATTTTCTTGTGCCCGAAAACGATAAAATACAAAATTTAGTCAAAATTGAGCGAAACGTTGTCTAGATAAAATTAGAATGACCCAAAAGTGGCCCACTAATCGAAATTTCTCGAACATGTGACCTACCCCAATGATGTTCTCATGCCAAAAATATGTTGTATACAAAATTTCGTTAAAATCGACCCACCCATTCTTTAGATATAGCTTGACCTTGACCCATTAAGACCCACAAATGACCCTTATAACCGAAAGCTCTCGAATATGTGACTTAGTCCATTAGTTTTCTCGTTTCTAAAAATTGTTACATACAGAATTTCGTTAAAATTGATCCTGCCGTTCTTTAATTATATATAGCTTGACCCAGACCCTTTATGATCCAAAATGACAAATTAATCGAAATTTTTCGAACATGTAACCTAGTCCAATGATTTTATCGTGCCAAAAAAATGTTGCATACAAAATTTCGTTAAAATCGATCCACCTGTTCTTTAGATATAGCTTGACCATGACCCATTATGACCCATCATGACCCACAAATGAACCTCATAGTCGAAATCTCTCAAACATGTGATTTAGCCCATTAGTTTTCTCATGTCAAAAAACTGTTACATACAAAATTTCGTTATAATCCATCAAGCCGTTCTTTAAATATAAATAGCTGGACCCAGACTCTTAATGACCCAATATGACCCATTAAATTTTTTTCTCGAACATGTAACCTAGCCCAATGTTTTTCTCGTGCTGGAAAACCATAGAATGCAATTTTTAGTCAAAATTGCGTGAGAAAATCGCTAGATAAAAATAGCATGACCCACAATGACCCCAAAAATGACCCACTAACCGAATTTTCTCGAACATGTTACCTAACCCAATGGTTTTCTTGTAATCCAAAACGATACAATATAAAATTTAGTCAAAATCGTTAGAGCCGTTTTTTAGATAAAAATAGCTTGATCCATAATTACCCAAAAATGACCCACTAATCGAAATTTTTCGAACATGTGACCCAGCCCAATAGTTTTGCCGTGCCAAAAAACGATTCGATACAAAATTTCTTTAAAATCGATCCAGCCGTTCTCTAGATATAAATAGCTTGATCTTGACCCATCATGACCCAAAATGACCCAATAATAGAATTTTCTCGAACATGTGACCTAGCCCAATGGTCTTCTCGTGCCCGAAAATGATAAAATCCAAATTTTTGCGAAAATCGTTAGAGCTGTTTTTGAGATAAAATTTACACACACACACACACACACAATTTTTGCTCGCATTATAATATAAGATATAAGTGTCTAAACGAATAATTTAAACGTATTTGAAAGAATGGTTTATGTTATAAGAGCTTTATTTAAGCATGCTTAAATCATACGAAAAGGATGAAAAGTAACTTAAGTGCTTGAAAGTAACATTGTGCACCTATTTATTCCCGCATGCAGAACTAATTACTATAATTTTATTATACAGTAAAATGATGCAAATTTTCTTTTGTCTCTCCTGTTAAATTCACTTTTGTCGAGATGTATCCCGTCTCTTGCTTTACTGCAATATTTTAAACAACCGGAGTTATCAAAAGAAATTCATACCCTATTAAAAAAAATTACTGTTTTAATAAAATGTATTTCAGAATCACTGTGTTTTTTTTAATTCAACATGCAGGTGAAAAATGTGTCTCATTTCACGATATAATGCATAAACATGCATCAGATTAGTGCTTGCATCTTCTCAAAACATATTATAAAGATCTATTTATAAACTTCCATGGACAATTCAAATCTTTAGCTTATAAACATTCTCAGAATGTTTCATTTGATAGTTTCCAGATGTTCTCGACAGTAATTATCTTTCCGAAAGTATGCTGCTATGCATGTATATTTCCCATTGAACTTGGTATAAAGCAAGATTTTTTTTTTTGTCACATATTTTAGCGTAGATAAAAACACAAGGCAGATGAAAAAAATCCATATTAATTCTATCATAAAGTTACCAATAACTCATTTCTTTGCTTCGAAAGAGTAAAAGCAAACTAGATGATAAGTTTATCAGTGAATTTAAATATGTAAAATAATGTGGATTTTTAAAAAAATACTAGCAAGATATAAACATCATCTTTCAAGCATGGATTATGAAACATTTTGCAACACATTCAGAATAATGTAACAAAACTTCACATTATATTAACTACACGCATATAAAAATTTAGATCAATTAGAAAGTACATAACTCAGTTGGAAATTTTCTTTCAGCAATTTTCGATAGTAAAAAGAATGATAATGAAATTATTATTTTATGAACTGAAAAAAAAAAAATAATTTACAGTACACAAAGAATAAACCTGTCAAGCCATCACTTCATTGATTTTGCATCAAGAGGATTGCGCCCACTGAAACGTTCGCTGAACATTGTGTACCACGGCGGCTGACACTAAACTTTTCCGTTCAAGCCACGTCAGTCACCGGCGTCTGACAGTGTAAAATATATTACAAAACTTACAAAAAAAATTGTTGTTTTAAGTAAATATTAAGAAAGTACAATCTTGTAATAATTAAAAGTTTGGTAATTTTTTTTTAAGTAATTAATTAAAAAACATTTTTTAAAGTTTTTTAACATATTCTAGGCTGTCAGTCACTGCTGACTGACACGATATAAGAGGAAAATTCAGCGTCACTCACCGGTGACTGACATGACTCTCAACTTGTTAATGGGGGATTTAGTTTAGTAAAATCAAAGCATACATTATGTCATTGAGTGTCTCTTGAATCGAAGCTATTTCGACCGAATATGTCTTGCTTGCAAAGACAGGTATGCTTCCTGCTTTCTTGAGTAACACTTAAAAGAGCAATTAAGCCCTATTTTGCACAAACAAACTATTAAACCTGACCTACACTGTAAAAAAAAGGGTCGATCTACTAAAAAAACTTTAGTGATCCATGTAATTACTAAAAAAAGTTTAGTAATCTTAGTCGTTTACAAAAAAATCTGTAAGAATTACTAGAAAAAAGTTAGCAACGAATATTTAATAGTTTTATATTTTTAATAGCTCTTACTAAAACTCAGTTGGTGTGGCCTTGATAGCATAGTGGTTATAGTAACGGACTCCAGGCTAAAAGGTCCCGGGTTCTAAACTTGCCAACGCCAAATACGCCCCGAAAGTATGTAGTGTCTCGTTAATAAAGGGATTATGAAAATCCTGTCGAAGCGAGTAGGAATGTTTGGTGCTGCCATGTATTGCGGTTTTGCCGAAAATCTTCCGCTTCAGAAGTCTGGATGCAGCTCGAAGGAAGCTCCTGCCTTTCGAGCGCACGTAATGGTTATTAAAAGTAATTTTGGAGCTATTACTAAAATTTTCTTGGTGGCTCATACTAAAAATTTTTAAGTTAGTTATACAAAAAATTCTTTTGTTCAGTTTACAAAAGAAATGCTTGTTTCACTTGCAAAAAAAAAAAAAAAGTTTGTAATGGTTACTAAAAAATTCTGTGGAATACAAATTTACTAAGAAATTTTTAGTAACCTCTTGAATTTTTTTTACAGTGTATTATAGATACAACAAGTTGCATTATTTTACAAATGGTTAGTTTGTAATGAATTATTATAATCAGGGCAATAGTTTTGATTCACCCTGTTTGTCTAATTACATAGCAATCCATACATGTGTTTTTATGATATGCAGTGTGCAATCACTTACTGAGTCAAACAAGAGAATTGAAAAGAGATCACTACTCAAATTAAAACATTTTGAGTAGTGCGCAAATTCTGTAAAATACTTGTCAGTCTTTAATAGCATCTGTATATTATAAAGGCCAAACATATCTGTGCGTACCGCATACGTCATTTTGCGAACACTTTCTCCAGGCAATTTCGGTGTTTCAATTTCCGCTACTGCAATATTTTACTCTTCTATACATAGCACATTTTAAATTTTTACACCGTCGGATAGAGAAAAAAAAATGTACTTTTAAAGGAAGCTTTTTTTAAGGCTGTGACTCAATTTCTTTTTGTGATATTAATTTTTTTTATAGTTTTTTGGTACCAATTTTGTAATTGTGGCAAAAGAATCACTCCATTATCACTCCATTTTCTTTTAATATTGAAAAAAATAATAATAAAAATAAAAATTAAAATAGAAATTAAAATGCGCAACACTTTTCCATGCAATTTCAGATTTGCAATTTCCGCTACTGCAAATTTTACACTTCTAAACATCGTACATTTTAAAATTTTACATAGTTGTATACACTGTAAAAAAAATTCAAGAGGTTACTAAAAATTTTTTAGTAAATTTGTATTCCACAGAATTTTTAGTAACCATTACAAACTATTTTTTGCAAGTGAAACAAACATTTTTTTTGTAAACTGAACAAAAGAATTTTTTGTATAACTAACTTAAAACTTTTTAGTATGAGCCACCAAGCAAATTTTAGTAATAGCTCCAAAATTATTTTTAGTAACCATTACGTGTGCCCGAAGGGCAGTAGCTTCCTTTGAGTTGCATCCAGTGGGTAAAAAGACAGACTTCCAATAGCGGTGGGTAAAAAGTACAGTCGATAAAAAGACAGATAATTCTCTGAGACTCACACCTAAATTGGGGGCTATAGAGAATACTACACTTGAAACTATGGTACCGAACAATAATCGAACGCATAATATTATATGGAGAGTGCATCTGGGGGGCAACCTTACACAACATGCTCTTATGAAATTAACATCAATTCAAAGAATTTTCCTTCTACGATTATCTCGAGGATACAAAACCATATCAACAGACGCACTGCAAGTCATCACATGCATTCCACACATCACACAACAACTAAGGTACGAACACGATAAATCATCCATCTTACAACTTAAAAATAACACAATAGCGCATGCTCTCTTTCCCAACGTAGACATACAACACAATGTCAGAAGCTGACAGATTCACCCAGTAGAAGAGACATCACACATACATGTGAAAATTAAGCGCAGAAGCTACACATCTTCCCAAAGTCTCACATTTTTCACTGGTGGATCTGGCACCAAGACCGGCGTTGGCGCAGCTTTCTGTGCAACGTAAGGCATGACGAAGGTACATCAGTGGGCTTGAAGACTGTATGATAATAACTCTGTGTATCAATCGGAGCTGTACGCCTTACTTAACGCCCTAGAATGGGTTGAAGCAAACCCAGGCAAAAGTATTCCCATCTTCAGCGGCAGTCTCTCCGGTCTGCGGTCGATACATGCACACAGAACAAAAGACCCTCTTGTACTACAAATTAAGTTAAAACTAAATTCACTCACTCACCGTAACCTCGCTGGGTCATGTTTCAGCTCACAAAGGTACCTTTGGCAACGAGCTGGCTGATGACTTAGCGAAACAAGCAACACAAAAACCTTTCATAGATACATATATCCCAATGCCCCAATCATAAATCAAGAAGATCCTGAGATATAGGACTTTGAGATCATGGCAGGAGTACTGGGACACATGAACAAAGGGCAGGCACACACACGAACTCATTCCAGAAGTTTCCCTACAACTTTATAATCTTACGCCGTATACAGCCAGCTTTCTGACGGGCCATGGCCCTTTTATGGCCTACCTAGAAAAATTTAAGTGAGCCTCATCTAACTTATGTTGTAACGGTTAACTCACGTTGGGCGCCATTTGTAACGGTTGGGTGCTCGTACTGGGGGTTAAATGCCGACATAACTCAGAACATAAGATAAAAACAGTTTATTTAAAACGATTAGGGCTCAAGAGACGTGGAGCAGTTCTGTAATTTTAACAACTGATAACAATACTAAAAGATTAAACTCATACTCACAGCTCCGGCACTAACTAAATCGGGGGACATCAGATTATTTCTCCTTTAAACTTCCTCTAAGCTGCTAGATAAAACCTTATTAGACAGCCCGTGGATGTAGATATATTCTTTATTAACTTTGAAATAGTCAACCTAATTACTATTAACTTCTTACCACCGGCCAACTTCTCGAATCGAATTCCAAAACTCTTTGTCAACTCACTGGAGGCTCGCTAATACTTGATATCGCTTGCTCTAGATTCACTACTAGCTGGCGAATGCCGTTAGACACACTCCTAGCTCCCCAATGTCGCTAGACACACCTAGTCGGCCAAGGCCGCTAGACACTCTCTTAGCTGGCTAACGCCGCTCGACTCTCTACACACACTCAAACTCCAAGCTTTTATATGCTGCAAACTGAGATACTACAAATTTACATGTTACTTCTAACCGCGACATAACTGTAGAATCCGAGAAAGACACACACGCTCTAGAAAGTTAAAGTAAAAGAGAGGATAGATGTCGCTTTCATGCTTACATATGTTAAATCATTGACGTCACGATCTCAAAAATGCTAGAGTGCCTTTATTACAAATGTCACTCCCTCACAATATGAGTGCGGTGAGGTGGGCACGGCAAGCCATGCCTATTTCCATTGTGAGCTTACGAGGCGCTAGTACTTAAAACGTCCCGCAATTCTGCCAGAAGGCTGGCTCCATAATATACTTACACGCACCCTCCTACTAAACAAACTAAAACACATCCATTACCGCCTATTCCGAATTTCAATTCTTAGAATATAAACTGAGCATGCAACAGTTTATGCTACTCCTTTCTCAGTGCTACAATTGACGCACACACATCCGCCCATTGTCGCGTAGGGGATCTGTTCCCCTGCGGGAAGCTTCCGTTTTTGTTTTTATGTGATTGCTGTTTCTTTTTATTTTTTCCCACCTGCCCTTTGTCGCGTTAGGTTATTTTGCACATGGCAGGTGAGGCCCTGTTGTGTTATTTTTTTGTTTTAATTCCGCCCATTGTCGCGATTCTGGCGGTTTCAGTTTTGGCTGAATTATGTAATTTTTCTTAAAGACCTTAATAAAGGCGACCGGCAGGGACACTATGCTCTACACAGCTGGCTTCCTTGTCTCAGCTGTCCCTCTTAGGCAAACAAATGCAATCTTTGCTAATATTTAATTTAAAATTATGTTCTAAGCAAGCTTGCAACGACCCCATCGTGGCTTAATGGTATGTCTTTCGAGTTTCGTAGATCGTGAGCTTGTATCCAGGCAACAAAAAATTTGGGGAAATGGCAATCTTCGATTTATAATATACTGATAAAAAGAATATTTTTAATTAAATTGTCTGTTATAATAAAATATAAAAAACGATTTAATAAAAAATATATTCTTTTATCAGTATTTAGCTAAGTTAAAAAAACAATTTTAAGAAAAAAAATATATATATTCTATTTTTAAAAAAATTATACACTGAAATGTCTTTTATATAAAATTGCATTATGGTAAAAAATGGAACATTTTAAATTTTTGTTTTTTAAATAATTGTTTAAAAGTAATTTAAATGAAAAAAAGTAAAGTTTCTAACTTTCAATATTTAATTGGGTTATAAAAATACTGTCAAAAATTTTTGCAATTTATATTCTTTTTTTTTTTTAATATTTAATTATATTATACTTTACAAAATTTAAAAGCCCAACCAAAAAATAAATAAATAATGCTAGCTTTATTAAAAATACAGGAAGGCAAAGTATAAAAAAAGTATTTTCATTTTATTTTATTTGTATAAAATAAAAAAAATAGCTGTAGCTAAATTATTTATAACCGTATTCTTTAATTTTTGAGAACCATCATTAAATTACCAAATTACTGTCATAAATATTTTTTAATTCGTCTGAAAACTCGAGCAATTATTTAATCAATAAATCGATAATAATTAAAAAGCCAAATATTAAGTATGCTTAAGATATAAAAAAATATAAAGTTCCAAAGAATTAATTAAAAAAGTTGAAGACGAATGTTAGTAAGTTAGTATTTATAAAACAGATTAAAATACTTTTATTTTAAAGTTTATGAGCACGATATCGTTTAATCAAACTTAATATGTATTTAGTAAAATATTTAGAAATGTTTAAAACGAAATTAAACATTTAAAATTCTTCTGAAGAAGAAAAGTTAAAAAATTCTTGAAACAGCACGAAGTCGTTAAAAGACAATGATTTATTTTCGAGCACTAAATGAGCCATTGCTGTGTGGATCAGACATTTGTATCGGGAAGAAATCATTTTAAGGAACCAATTTGGGGAATATCCGCTGGTGGTTATGTTTATGTAGTTTTGGAATATGGAAGTTGAAACAATAGAATCAAATATTGAGGAAAATTTACATTCAATAACATTCACAAATTAAACCCATTTATAGAAAAATATCTGATTTTCAATTTTTTGTCAAGTTTCAACATTTAAGCTATCATCAAACTTAAAAAAAAAAAAAAAAAAAAAAAAAAAAAAAAAAAAAAAAAAAAAAAACAGGGGGGTCTTGAACTAGGCCAGTCAAATTGTCATAAATAGATGCAAAAATTCTGCTAGAAGATTTTATGTTTTTAAACTGTTTATGGGGATGCTAGTAACAAGAATTAATGGTTTTCCAACAAAATTTCTCGAGGCTAAATTTTGTGGAGCCAAAAAACCGCAAAATTTTCGGACATTTTTCAGTTTTTTGCCTGTAACTCAAACATTATAAAATTTTTGCGTACCATACTCAATTACAAAAAGAAAGAACATTAAATTCTCTACAAATTTCATATTAAAACTGTTTTTCCAAAGCCAATCTTAAGTGCGCTACAGCTTTCTGAAAGTGACTCTTTTTTTCTAACTTTGTGAAAAAATTGCAAAACCGAAAATTTGACACAATTTTTCATTATTTTATCATCTTTAATGTAACTTATTTAAATTAGAAGTATTTGAATGATAACAATCATGATGAATTACAACGGTAACATTGTAAAAAAATTAAGAACATTATATTTTTTTTGTATTTAAAGCTTTAGTGGAGAACATTAATATAAGGTATTTATCTGAATACTTACAGAATATAAATACTACAGTGAAAATACTTACAGTGACATTTTTACATCCCCTCCTTCTTGATAAATAATGTCGTCGACATTTTCGTAGTTGATCCCATTATATATTTTTTTAGAAATTGCCGAGCATTTGAGTCTTAATTTATGAAAAGAACATGCTTTGCTGCACCCTTTTCTACAGCTACATGACACAACATGGGGCAAGGATTCAATTGCCGGATCTTGGCACATTTGAACTGGCTGACAGAGAACCTGTGAGCCCACCTACATCCTTCAGGAGGGATGTTGTTTCTTAGCCTAGCGTGTACCTGATGATAACATCGGAGAAAATGCTGCTGCGCAACCTCTTGTGTTGGTGGTAGTCTTGCAAAATGAACTTTGCTATTTTGTGGCAGATTTAGCAAATAACTGGAACCTTAAGGTGTTCAAATTCTGTGTGGTAGCTATGCATCCACTGTATAGTGCAATATCGAATTTGTTTCCAACCTTGATGATTTCTTGACGGGTAGAACCTATTTTATTGAATACGCAGGCAATTTCTCTAAGCTGATCATGTTTTTTCAAAGTGTTACAAAACTTTGACTTTCTTTGCCTAAAAAAGAGCGGATGTTGTATCGCATCCGCAGGTTACATGAGTGAAAAGAACATTGTTGTAACTGTAATGTAACGACATGGTTGAAAACCACTTGATTTCGATGTTACTTCTTCCTGTCTTTTAGAAAAACAGATTTTTGTGCTGATAGCCTAAGCTCGTCATTATCACGAGAAGGTCAATGTCTTCTCCGACAATTAAACACTTTCAAAAGATTCGGCTCTTGAAATGGCTGGGGTAACTATCATGCCATCAGCTTCTTCCTTTGCCCGCTCAACTTGAATTCTGTTATTTTGAAATTCTTGTTTTGAAATTTTTAATTTGTTTTAAGCAATGAAATAAAGCGGCTCTTATTTCTGTCATTGGCTTCGTCAACGGATGATGCGGGTCGACGCCCTCTTTTCTCTCCACTTGTTGCAGATTGATCTAGTTTTATGCGACAAAAACTATAATACCATGCATCTGAAAGTCAGGTTCGTTCTGAATACGTTTAACTACTTTTTCGGACCCTACATCCCCACGTTTTCCAGTAGCTTTCAAAAGTGTAATTTTCCCTTCTAATTTCATTACTTTGTGAATCAAATTTCTCTTTGCTTAGGACTTTTTCTATTGTTCTTCGTTGAAGTCACCGGGATGATCTTCGTCACATAAGAAGCAATTATCTTGAAGCTTGAAAGAAGTACTTGATCTGAGGAACAAACTATAGTCTGTGTGGAATCTTCATCCCGACGAACGTATGCTGCTATCATTCTCTCATTCGCATATGTTTTTCGGCAATCATCCTGTATTCTAACTTCCTTGCTACTTTTCAAAAAACTAATGAATATTACTTTTGATGAATATTACTTTGACGCTAAACGCTATGTTAAAAGAGCTTGGCAAGTCCTTTCTGGCTCACAGCGTGAGTATCACTTTTTGAAGCTGTTTGGCAAATGAAACACAATTTTGGGTAGAATTGACTCGTTTTTCATTACTGCACGAGAAGAGATGCAATAAACTTAATAGCAGCATATTAGAAGAGTATATATTTAAAAAAGAACACTTGCATCTGAACAAAAGCTGCTCGGGAACATCGCTGACCACAATCTTCCATATGCATTCCCTTTTTTTTATCCCCGGCCCTGTCTTTGTAATTGTTTTCTTATAAGGTTTCTAGAATATGGGCATCTTGTGTCTGCCTTTCTCAAAACTTTCATTTTTGATCAATTAATAGGTCTATTTAATTTTCATTGTTAGTGATGAAAAGTTTTTTTGGGATGGGAGGAGAAAAATAGGTCACTTTCTGTAAAGTTAAAAAAAAGTGACATTTTAAAAAAACCATAGCGCGCTTAGTAATGGGTTTAGAAAAACGTTTTATAACAAAATTATAAAGAATTTTATGTTCTTTCTTTTTGTAACTAAGTATGTTACGGAAAAAGTTTATAATTTTCGAGTTAAGGCAAAATACCGAAAACATTTTTTACTTACATTCAGTTAAATAGCTAATATTAATGTTCTTTACTAAAGCTCTAAATACAAAAAAGTTATAATGTTCTTAATTTTTTTATAATGTTATAAATGTAATTCATTATGATTGTTATCATTCAAATACCTGTAATTTAAATAAGTTACATTAAAAAGTATAAAATAATGAAAAATTGTGTCAAATTTTCGTTTTTGAAAATTTTCCACAAAGTTAGAAGAAAAGAGTCACATTCAGAAAGCTGTATCGCGCTTAATATTGGCTTTAGAGAAACAGTTTTAATATGAAATTTGTAGAGAATTTAATGTTCTTTCTTTCTGTATTTGAGTATGGTACGCAAAAATTTCATAATTTTTGAATTATATGCAAAAAATTGAAAAAAGTCCGAAAATTTTGTGGTTTTTTGGCTCCACAAAGTTTAGCCTCGCGATATTTTGTTGGAAAACCATTAATTCTTGTTACTAGCATCCCCATAAACATTTTAAAAACATAAAATCTTCTAGCAGAATTTTTGCATCTATCGGCCCTTTTTTCTGACAATTTGACTGGCCTAAACGGGGAAAAGGAAAATGTATCTAAATTTTCCTGAAACGAAAGTAATCTATTACTAAGTCATAAGACTACATATGTTGCTTAGTCAGTAAAATCAGAAATACTTATCAACAATTGCCTCATGTAATCAGCTGTATTAATTAAAGGGTAAGAGCATTCAAGTTTACTTTAAAAAAAAGTGGAAAGCAAGCTTAATAGTACTTAAAGATTTAAGTACGGTGAAATAAATAAATACTCTCGATTAATTAAATTTTCTAGGGTTATTCAGTTACTTTCAAAACGGTTATTGTTTCGATCATCAGTAAATTTATTTTAATCTTTAAGTATGTAGTTCATTATTTTGTTAAATGCAAGCAATAAATAAGGTTTTATTAATATGTTGTTTCCCTTTAATAATTTGCCTAAGATTGTCATTTTAAAATACCACTGTTACCGATCAAATAGGTTTAATATTTTCTTACTGTCTAACTTTATTCATAAGTTATACTTAAGGGTGTATTCGAAAAAATGATTTTCCACCTTCAACAGCTCAAAATTTTCAGATACAATTTTGGACATATTTTTAAAAGTAGAAGCATGAAACTTGCTGAGGGGATTTTTGAAGTGACGTACAAGGTGCCGTGTGATGTCATTTTCCGCTGATTTAATTAGAATTCGATTTATAAGCAAATATTTTCTCAGCGAGACCCTTTTTTTTCGTTCGCAGAACTCGCGCTTCGGAATATTTGGTCCAAAACGCCGTTTTTGACAGCATTTTTTGCAACATTTTCTGCATTTATCAATGAATCGATAATCACGGCACCTTGTATAGTTCCTAAATAAGAGAATTCGAAATTTGGTGCATTTGGGAGCAAAAATGAATCTAAAAATAAATCTGAAGAAAGGCAGTTTGGATCGGAATACACCCTTAAGCAGTTTCCTTTAAAATAAAATTTAAACAAACGTTTAATTCTATTATAAAATAAATAAATTTCAAAAAATAATGTCTAAAAATCTCTAAATACTTGATTGCTTCTTGACGTTGGTCTTCCAATCATTCCTTCACTTTCTCAAAGTTCAAAAATATTTTTTACACTGCCTCTAAAATTTATTAATGTTTATTTTATTTGTTTGATTTCTGGCAATCTTGTCAATGATTTCTCATCTTTTTTCGCATTCTCTCTAGAGTAAAAATTACTTTTGTATTTATTTCTAACTTCTTTTGACCTTTTCATTAAAAAGTTCTTTTGTTTTACTCCTTTTTCTCATCTTAATTTTGTTTATTTCTTTTATTTCCAATTTTTCTAGCTTTTTCTCTTCTATCATTTCTGAAACACTTTCGTCTTCTGCGAGTGCTTTTTTCAACCATCGCCACTTATCGCGTTTTTATTACTTCAACTCTTTATCTTCCAGTTCATTTTTAGGTGCGTTCGTAATTATGTAAATACGTAGCATCTATTGTTGTCGCTCAATCCGTCCGTCTGTCCGTCTGTCTGTCCGTCTGTCTGTCCGCATATGACAACGCAAAAACTACCCAACCGAATCGTTTGAAATTTAAAATACATAACTATAACATAATTTTGTCGAATCATTTCAAATTTTATGAAAATCGGATGGATAGATCAATTACAGGGACAATCAAAAGGATTCCGTTACATTACGTCAATGGGGAAAAAAGTTTCAAATGCATTTTAATCGTTTGAAATTTAAAACGTATATTCATTACATAATTTTGTGGAGTCATTTCAAATGTTATGAAAATCGGATGCATAGATCAGTTACAGGGACAATCAAAAGTATTCCGTTACATTACAATCAATGGAAAAAAAGTTTCAAATGCATTTTAATCGTTTGAAATTTATAACGTTTAATTATTACATAATTTTGTCGAGTCAATTCAAATGTTATGAAAATCGGATGCATAGATGAATTACAGGGACAACCAAAAGTATTCCGTTACATTACGATCAATGGGAAAAAATGTTTCAAATGCATTTTAATGGTGTTACACTCATTTGAACATAATATAATTGTGTTTTAATTATATTAACCTACTTCACATTTTATGAATAAGATATGCGTTAATGAAGTATAATAAAAATTACTCCCTGCATATTTACAGGAACAAAAAGATTTCGACCACTATACTGAATCCAAAGTACGCTCTACTACTTCAGCAATATCTGAATATTTTAAAACTTATGGTACGAACGCACCTTATTTGCTACGCTTCACGTGCAATTTCCAACTTGTTATTTTTTCAAATCTTTATCTTCCAGTTCATTTTTTAGTTTGTTCTCTTTTGGACGTGTATTTGCTGCAGCTGATGATGAGCTGTTATAAACTTTAGCTCGAAATGTGCCCTGCATTGTCATCAGTGTCCTCGCTGTCGCTCGCCAATGCGCCAAATTGCGACTAAATTCTTCATTTCGCGAGTAAACAAGCGATTAGATTCGCCAAATTGCTAGTGCTCAATTTTTGCTTTTTCTTTCTTTTCCTTTTCATTTTTCATACATATGCATGTATGCATATTTTTAATATATATGTAGCGGATAGTTGAAATTAGATTAATAATAATCGTTGTCGCAGTTATAAAAACTTAGGTTACTTTAGAAATATTGATAAAAAGGGGTACATTAAAGGATAATTTTTTTTCTTTTGCTACACGGCGAATCTATTTGGCATATACTTTTTTTCATTTGGAGAATGTTTTTCATTTTTAATTAGCCAAATTACTAACTTTGGTCAAATGTCAGCGAGAACACTGATTGTCATTATTTTTTGGTGACTATTTAAATTTATTGAAAATTGTTTTATGATGAGCTGTTATAAACTTTAGCTCGAAATGTGCCCTGCATTGTCATCAGTGTCCTCGCTGTCGCTCGCCAATGCGCCAAATTGCGACTAAATTCTTCATTTCGCGAGTAAACAAGCGATTAGATTCGCCAAATTGCTAGTGCTCAATTTTTGCTTTTTCTTTCTTTTCCTTTTCATTTTTCATACATATGCATGTATGCATATTTTTAATATATATGTAGCGGATAGTTGAAATTAGATTAATAATAATCGTTGTCGCAGTTATAAAAACTTAGGTTACTTTAGAAATATTGATAAAAAGGGGTACATTAAAGGATAATTTTTTTTCTTTTGCTACACGGCGAATCTATTTGGCATATACTTTTTTTCATTTGGAGAATGTTTTTCATTTTTAATTAGCCAAATTACTAACTTTGGTCAAATGTCAGCGAGAACACTGATTGTCATTATTTTTTGGTGACTATTTAAATTTATTGAAAATTGTTTTAAAAAAAAACTACTGAAAATTTAATAAAGAATTATAATTTTCAATCAATTAAAACTCAACTTTCAAACTGCTTTGATCAACTAATTATTTTTTCAAAAATCAAATGTCTAAAGAAATTATTAAGCGACCATATCTTCAACTTAATTTACTGAAATAAATGACACTTGAAATGAAAAAGAAACTACTTTCAATTTGCCATGTCAGTACTTTAAAACTTAAAGAGATACTCGAAATAAAGTTTTACATCTGTGATTACATTTATTTCCTTTACTTTTCATGAAAAATCGTATAGTGATGTAAAATCACGTTAATATTGTTTCATGGAAATTGCAAGAATTTTCTCAATTTCTTGCCCTATCCTAAACATGCATGATTTCAAATTTTAAGCTGTATGACCTCTTACAAAATACATCAGTTATTTACGTGATGAAGATAATTCATAAAATTTATTATATGAAAAAAGAAATATCTTTTAGCTTTTCTTCTGTATTAAAAAGTAGCCAAAATTGGAAGTCTCCAATTTACTGTTATTTTTTAACACAATGAAACTGATTGGTAAAGTAATCATACGAATTGAATATTTCCAGCTGAGCGAAAAATTGCCCAGGCCGGGGATCGAACACGGATACTTGGCATACAAGGCCAAAGCTTTACCTGTTAAGCTATCTGGGCGATAGCCGGCTGGGATTTTTTGCTCAGATAACCTTATTGGTCGTAACATCAATATCCAGCCGGCCATCGCCCAGATAGCTTAACAGGTAAAGCTTTGGCCTTGTAAGCCAAGTATCCGGGTTCGATCCCCGGCCTGGGCAATTTTTCGCTCAGCTGGAAATATTCAATTCGTATGATTACTTTACCAATCAGTTTCATTGTGTTAAAAATAATAGTATATCTACGTATCCATCGTTATATGGAGTTCCATTACCTGCGGTTTATTCTGCGAGCTGTTTCAAATGACAGACCGGATGTTACGACCAATAAGGTTTTCTGAGCGAAAAATCCCAGCCCGCTATCGCCCAGATAGCTTAACAGGTAAAGCATTGGCCTTGTAAGCCAAGTATCCGGGTTCGATCCCCGGCCTGGGCAATTTTTCGCTCAGCTGGAAATATTCAATCTGCAATTTTTCTTCTATCTCATACACGTTACTATATCCTGAAAGTTGCAGCATTGCAGCCTCATTGAGTTAGTGATTTATTACAAAATCTAATCAGCAACAACTTATGAACATTTCCAACTGAATCTAAAGTTTGATGAAAATCTGTGCATTAATTTATGAGATAGAGCTACTGCGGAAATCTTTAAAAAATCCACTGAACAGCGCCTCTTATTAAGTGATGTATACTACAAAATAATCAGGATAAATGTGTATCAGGAACTAACTGAATCTGAAGTTTGGTGAAAATATGAACATTAGTTATTGAGATAAATCTATTACAAAATCGTGAAAAATTGAGTGTAGCAGTGCCACCTTATAGGACGATTTGAACGAAAAGCTAAATAACAGTAATCTACACGGAAAGAACTGTTTTGTTGAAACAACTAAATTTTGATTACTATTGCCCCCACAAAATTATTTTGTAGAAATGACCAAATTATAAATAAAATTTTGTTGAAATGACAAAATTTTGATGAATTAACAGAATTATTTGGTTAGTGCAACCACAATTTGCTCATTCCAACCAAAATACTTTGTAGGGGCAATAGTAACCAAAATTTTGTTGTTTCAACAAAACAATTCTTTCTGTGTATATCAGGGACTAACTGAATCTGAAATTTGATAAAAATTCGGGCATTAGTTCTTGAGATTATAATAATCTTGCTATTGCAATACTCATGAGTAAGTCAGCACACAAGTCCACCACAGCGATTTTACAAAAAAAAAAAAAAAATCATTAGCATCAAATTATATAAAGGACTAACTAAATCTACTGTTTTTTTTTAATTCGTGCATTAGTTCTCAAGATAGAGCTACTATGGAAATTGTGGATAATACAGTATAGCAGCACCATGTGTTGCAGAAAATAATATCAATGTTTAACGTGATTTAAATGTTGTGAAATTTTGGGCATAAGTTCTTGAAATAGAGCGCCCACAAAATTTTTGCCCCATACAGAGAGACAGACTGAATGAATGACAAACAGAACATAGACAGAAATTTTCTAAACACTGTTCATTTGGGTTCAGAACCTTCTAAAACGCATAAATCCATCGACAATTGAAAATCGAATTTTTACATGAAACCAATACTGATTTCTTGTAGCGGTACAAGTAATTAAAAATATACTTAAAACTAGAAATAATTGAAAAACTAAAGAAATAATAGTTATTTATAAATAATATTTATGGAAAAGAAACCTTTAATAAGAAACATTAAACATTTGAAAAACACTAAAATATTTTCATTAAAAGTTTAAAATCTGAAACTAAAAAAAATAAACGATAAGTAAACTGTGTACTTTAAATTTCCTACGGAACTCGCATTAACATTATCTATGAGATTAACTTTCACGAATGATTGATAATTTTATTAAAAACACAAGAAAGATGAAGTCATGTGTGAAGCATAAGTTATAAAATACTTTCCAACACATTCAAAACCATGCTAGAAAAATTCAATGTTTACTTAGTTGAAATATGGTTTAAATCAATCTTCGGAAACTCAAAATTTATTTTAAAAAGGTTTGAAATAAATTATCAGTTCAGATGTTTAACCCTTAAACGGTAACGTGTTTTTCAGCACCTTTAAACGGTAATCATGGGTCACTCGTGCTTAGCGCTGTAAAAAGTGGTTTAAAGTGCTATAAAAATTCTAAAAAAAATCATGATATTACATCAACTACCCTTGAACAAGAATCAGTCACAATATTGCTGATTTATTAATTTATTTAAACAATATGTTTAAATAATCAAATAAAAATGTGAAAAATGCACATTTTCTTTAAAAAATCATAACTTTGAATAGAATTGACATTGTTTGCTGTTTCAAACGGGAAATTGAAGATCAAGAATGGCACTTTCACACAAAAAATAAAAATAGCTGGTATAAATTAAAAAAAATGCTTAAGTTTTGAGCATAAAAATGACGTTTTTTTTTAACTTATAAATAGGTACAATTTACAATGAAATAGAAATTTTATTAGTTTTTAATCAATTTTATTTATGAAAATTATGTTAATTATCAAACTTTATTTAATTAAACAAAAAATATAATAATTATAAATTACAGCAACACTGATATCATCATTTATAAACAATCGAAACAGATTTGATGTCTGTGTTCCCCGCACACAGGTCTGTGACATTTGCTGCTGCAAATAAAGTTTTTTTTGTCCTTCTTTGTGTCACAAAATGCACATCGCTTTCTTTTTTCCATTGTATTGGACTGGAAATTGGATTGGAAACTTTTTCTTACCTTACACTTTTCGTCAACGTAAATGGTAACCCTCGGTCACTCGTGTCTTTTCGAAATTTTGACTGGCTCTTACGTCGGCTGTGAACGCACTAAAACATCAGCGTTTCTGAAACTAATAGCCTACTAGTGTACTATTTTTTTTAGGGTAGTTTAGTCCCGCTCCCCACTCTCTCCTCTAAGCTAGCAAGGAAAGAAAATTTGACCGAGGCACTAGTGACCCATGGTTACCGCTTAAGGGTTAAATCTGAAGAAATACCGGTATAAGCCAAAAACTGAATAAATTATTGAACTAAATAAAAGTAAATAAATTTTTTCAAAAAATCTTGCATCTGTTTTATATTATAAGATTTTCCCCGCATTTTAAATTTGGCAAGTACGATATGCAAAAAATGATGATGGTTAAAATGAAGGTTATTTTCAGATTAAGTGCTAAAAAATAAAAATAAAAATTTCAAAAGTTAATTAACATAGCTATCTCTTTTATTTTAAAGCATTCGATTTTATTTATCATCAACTTTGACGATTTAATATTTACAAAAAAATCTTACTTGATGGTTAAACATTAAGATAATTTAAAATGGCAAAGAGTATATGAAAGTTAAAAAAGACAACCATTGAAGTCTTGTGTTATCTAATCAAAAAACGTTTTCTTAAAACTCTTTGGACGCCGCTGAGTCTAGACATCCTATAGATAGTGTAGACATTCCATTTGAATATGAATGGGATGATATGATTCCTTGTTATCCATCAGTTGAATGTGGCAAAGATATGTCTTTGATGACTTATCTTTTTAACTTATATCTGATCTTATATTAATTTAACCGGTTAAATAAATCTTCTACGCCATATTAAAAGAAATAAATTTTCTAGACTGTAATAGTGTTATCGGTTATCAATTATTGGGGGAGAATAGAATGATACGGTTTCTTGTTTTTGCCTTACTGAATGATTGATACCTTGATTTACCTTGATAACGGTAAATGTCTGATGATAATAAATTGTTTTATGAAAAAAAAAATTCATTTATTTAATTTGATGGACTATTTGTTTATAACAAGAAAACATGTTCATGATATGACATCGCGGTGTTTATGGAGTACCAACAACGCAACGCGAAGCCGCTACGCGTAACCTCCAACTAAATATGGTAAATTGAACATAAAAAGAGGAATTTCGAAACAATGCACGGTCAAAAAAGTATAATTTAGAGACTCTGGTGGAAATCCTAAGATTATTCCAGAGCTGGAAGCACGAGGTTAAATATAACCTCCGAAAAGGGGGCGCATGAAGCATCCAAACGAGTTTAGTTGCTCCATACTTCGATGTCATTTCACCGACTGGCATCAGCAAAGAACGGAGAATGTAAAGGCAGTATGGTACCAAAGAACACAGAAAAGGCATAGCCCAGCCCACGACTAACTCTAAGGAACACAAAAAAGGGAGTCACATAGCTCACTAATTTTGTGTGACAATCACCTGAAACCCGTTCACCTTCGAAGTTTCCCATCGGTTAACCTAGCGGCACATGTTCCGCGTTTTACTGGCATATGTTCTCGGTCACCTGGTCCGCACTACCATACGAAGTTCCTGTGCACACTACGTTCGCGCAGGTCCACAACTGCAGTAAACAAGTTTTTCGGTTCATGCCTGGTCTAAAAGGGGTCAAGTTAAATTTTGAAAATTTAAAAACTAGTTGCTGAATAAAACTGAAAATCTGTGAAATGAAATTTAGCGACCATTGCCGGCGGCGCGGCGAATTCCTCACACACCAGCGGTCGATGTTCATTAAAAAATAGCATATATTTGTGGAGATGAAAAATATATTAGAAAAATACAAAATGGTTATCAGCCAAAACATAAAGTCATAAATTTTAGATAAATAACATAAAAATTAAACGTACTAATTAAAACTTCTTTTACAATATATACAAAGCATAAAAACAAGTAGGATAAAAGTACGTTATTAAATGTTTTTCATAAAATAAAATTAAATGTAAGGAATAAAAAAAGTTTAATTATTTTTCAAAGAATTTTTCAGTCACATATATTGTACGTTTCTGGTTAATAACCTTGCCGTAAAATTGAAAACTATAAAAAATTTTGAAATTCTAATGAGTTATGTATTCCTAAATTTGTTTACTAGATTCTTTCGGTTTATGTTCAGCCACACTCGAAATCATAAAATATAAATAAACGGATAGAAAAAAAATATATTTTTTAAGTAAAATGCTTCCAACATTGAACAAAAAAAATCTAAAACATCTATTCAACGAACTATCTTTGCGATAATAGAAACATATAGGATGGAATTTAGAAAGCCAAAGAAAAAAATGCTTTTGAATTGAATAATAGACGTTGCAACTTGAAACACAATTTGTCGAAAACTAAAGTTTGGATTAGAACAATGTTTTGATTGGAAGTTCCAATGATTTTCTTAGTTTTGTTTCTTGAAAAAAAATATTTCTTACCTTTAACTTTTGGCTTAAGAATCTCCGGAATACATTTTTATTTATTTATTTATTTATTTTGCGTTAAAATTTTGAATTTGTTTGTGATGGTTAATCATATCATTTGTAAACAAAATTGATTCATAAAACTTATCGTAATGTTTAAAAAAATAAAAAATTACTAAAAAGGTGGCGTAATTTAAATACATTATAACTCAAAATATTATTTGTAGAATTTCAACTTTTTGTATTAGCACTTTCCAACAAAGTTGTAAAGTGCTTATGCATTCGGTTTGTCTGTCCGTCTGGCAGTCTGTCCGCGCTCTAGCTCACGTAAATATACTCGGATTGCGATGAAATTTTAGGACAATATTGAAGTTTACCCTAGCACGAGCCCTATTGAAAATACAGTTTCTACCATGATTAGTTTATCTACAGGGAGAATCAAAAATTTCCCATTACATTACGGCTTTTGGGGAAAATTCTTTTCAAAGGAATTTTAAACATTTTATACCCTGTCAAATATATTAAAATTTATATGCTTTTACGAGGTGCATTAAAATATGCATTCTATAAAATATAAGGTGAAAATGTAGCTATTATTCATTTACAAGTCCACACAAAAGAATCCATTAGATACTGGTAAAAGGGGGAATTTTGTGTGACATATTTTAAACATATTAAACTGTTTCATGTATAATAAAACTGATGTATGTCAATGAGGCATAGTATAAATTATACGATACTGCCTTCCCTAATATAAAGTACATAGCATTTACAGGGGCACACAAAAGATTTCAAATAATACATTCTTTCCGAAATACTTTATATGTATTCGATGATAGGTGATATATGGATGAAATGCATTTTAATTATGATATGCGCGTAAAAGTTTCACTACATTTACGCACATTATATGGTGTGTATAAATGCTATAGTTAATATACAGGACTACCCAAAAGACATCGCTAACATTACTGTATATTAGCATAAATTACTAAAAGGTGATTCTTAAATAAATTATGCATTTTTACGATGAACTGCATTAAATGTACTAAGAAATGTTTGCAGAATATAGATAAAATGATATACAGGGCCATGCAAAAAATTGGGTACATGGAGCCTATGAATGATAATTTATGAGAAAGTGATTTCAGCTTAACAATTTTAGCTTAACACTAATGTGTAATAAAGGTACCAGGCAAACTACAAGGCTGAATAAAGTATTCAAGTAATGTTTCCACCTATTAGTATAAATTGCTGAAAGAGAAATTTCAAGCTACTAGGCTTTTTTTTTTTTTTTTTTTTTTTTTTGCTAAACTAAATTTTCCCATTATATAAGATGTATATTAGCTGACAGATCAAATACAGGGCTGTTTAATGGTACTGGGAAACATATTTGGCTATATTTGTCTTTATATCCTTATTTAAGTAAATAACGAACTTTTATTAAATATTTCATATAGCGTTGGAAAGTGCTTCATAATCTATGCTCAACGCATAATTTTTCTTACATGTTTTACATTTAAATAAATAGAACTACCGAAATTTAAACTTTCATGCAGCATTTTAAAAATTATTATTATTATTTTAAGTAAAAATATTTAATGTATAAGTGTGAAAAAAATAAGTGTGTAGTGTAACTTTTATTTAAAAAATCATATTTTCAAAAATAAATATTTTCTATAAATTTCCTGAATCAAAACTAAAGTAAGATAATCAAAAAGAAAATGTTACAAGTATGAAGCATTTAACTTTAATGGTTTTTGAGTTATAAAAATTTAAATCAGACAAATTGTGAAAAAACTCATCATAAAGAGAAAACGTATTTTCAGAAGGAATCATTTCATGACAATCATTACTTGAAAGCTAGAATACGAAAACAACTGAAAACGAAAAAAATACTATTTTCTCCGGTAATTAGTGTAAAAACATGATTTAAACTTCATTTTAAGCATAAAAACATAGAGAAAATTTTAATTCAATTATTTTTTTTGTTAGAAAATTTGAACATTTTTGTGTCCCAGACTTTAATTAAAAACGTTATTCTATTAATTCAGTGGGATGGACGGTTCATTCATGATAAATAAATCGTTTATGAGACTTAAAAATGGAGTCGATTTTCTGGACAATACCCTAATAGCATGCATGGTCACAGTGACGTCACTGTGAGACACTTTGGTCACATCACATCTGTGATCAAAATGCCACCACTCAGTGACGTCACATTGTGAGTGAGATGTGACTTTTTTAAAAATCTTTAGAAATTTATAAATATCTTTCAAAACATATTATTTACTTTAAAAAACATGTTTCTGGCAATTTATGTATAGTCGCTTTTGTCACAGTTTCGTCACAATGTTAATGTCAAATTAGTCACAAATGACACATTTTTCACAAATTTGTCACATTGTGACCACTTTGTGAAACGTCACAAAAGAGCTCTAAAACGGCCATAACGACTTCACATTTTAGTCACTGTGACTTCACATCGACAATCGATGGACACAAAGTCACAATGTGACTTCACAACAACGTCACAGTGATGTCACCATGCTTTACGGGTACTGACGACAATCAGTTGACATTTATTTACAGGTATATTTTTGAGGGTGAAAATAGAATGATATGGTTTCTTGTTTTCGACATACTGAATGTGAAAATGGCAAATTTCTGATGCCGATAAATTGTTTTTATAACAAAAATAAAATAAAATAAAATAAAATAAATGAAATAAAATAAAAATAAGTAAATAAATAAAATCATTAATTGAATTTGATGGACTCATTGTTTATAACAAGAAAACAAGTTCAGACTAGTCAGACTAGTCAGACTAGTATCAGGTATAACAAGAAAACAACATCATATCTTTGGGGATATGGGAAAAATATCAGAAAAATACAAAACGATTAACAGACAAAAATTAGAGTCTTAAAATTAAGACATATGATATAAAAATTAAACTTAAAATTCAAAATTTCTTTTAAAATAAATACAAAGCATAAAAATAAGTAAGATAATATATGTTATGAAAAGGTATTCACATAATTAAATTAAAGTAAGGAATCAAAATTATAATTTTTTTTAGAACTTTTCAGTAACATACATAGTTTTTCTTTCTGAAAACTATAAAAATTATTAAAAATCTCTTAAGTTATGTATTCCTAATTTTATTTACGAGATTCTTTCGGTTTATGTTCAACTACACTCGAAATAAGAAAATATAAAAATAAATGGATAGAAAAAATATTTTTTTTAAAGTAAAATGCTTCTACCATTGAACAAACATAAATGCGTAAAGAAAAATCCAAAACATTTATTCAACAAACTATGGTTACGTTAATGCAAAGATATAGAAAAGAGTTTCAAAAAGTTTCTTTTGAATTGAATAATAGACTTTGAAACACAATTTGTAGAAAACTAAAGTTTGGAGTTGGAAATTGTTTTCACTTGAAGTTCCAACGATTTATTTAATTTTACTTCTTGAAAAAAAGAAATATATTTAACTTTAAAGAGGGTCGAGACACATTTTATTTTATTTTATTTTATTATTAATTTTTTAGTTATAATTTTGAATTTTTTGTGATGATTATTGATACTATTGGTAAACAAAATTACATGATAAAACTTCTCATAATAGTTTTAAAAAAATTAAAATGTATTAAAAAAAATTAAGTAACTTAAAATCGTTATGACTCAAAATATTATTTGTAGAATTTTAATTTTTTTACACTTAAACAAACAAAAAGAAAGATATTTAAATTTTGATTCGAATTTTTTTTAAATATTATTATTATTTAAATAAAAATATTTAAAGTAAGAACTTGCAAAATAAAATGATGTAATTTTTGTTTAAGAAATCATATTTTCAAAAATAAATATTTTCCTTTAAATTTACTGTATTAAAGTTAAAATAAAATAATGAAAAATAAACATGTTCGAAGTTCGAAGCGATTATCTTTAATGATTCTTAAGTTATAATAATTTAAATCTGAAAAATTGCGAAAAAATCCATCACGAAGAAAAACGCATTTTCACAAAAAGCCATTTCATGACAATCATTACTTGAAAGCTAGATTACGAAAACAAAGTTAAATTAAAAAAAATAATATTCACTGTTATAATTAACAAGGCGAAACCAGTCGAATTTGGACGAAAAAAAATTTAAATAAGAACGGTTTCGTTGATTTTAGTAAATCTACAAAATTAGTTACGATAAAAATGCACCTTATATTGGTAAGTCTAACTCTTAAAAAATGATATCCAACCTAAAGTTAAAAAAATATATTATTTCTATAAAACTCAATTGCAGAATTGTTAAAATTAAACTTTAATCGTACATATAATCAGTAAAATATAATAAAGATCTGTTATTATGATAAAGTTATCAATTAAAGCTCTTATGCTAGTATTCCAAAAGGAAAAAGAAATATTCCATTTTGACTCAATTATAGAATTTTTTTTCGCATGAAATCTAAAACCCGAAACCATTTTTCACCTTATCAAAATTTAAATATACTACAGGGTGTCCAGTAAATAACATTCTTGATTTTAAAATTAAATTTCTCAAAAACAAAGATCGACAGAACTATGCGGTAAACGGTTTGTTTATTAGGTAAGCTGTAAAAATCTTATACACTGTAAAAAATGTCAGATGTTTCTGAATATATAAAAATGTACTGTAATCAAAAACGAAAATATACGGTGACCTCTTCTAACTCACCTAAAGTTTCGAAAACCGTTCCTTTACCTTTAAAAATTCCTAAAAACTATTCGTTTTCGAAAATTAAAGAAGAATTTATAAAAATTAATTTTTATTAGCTGCCCGTCCTTTTCGGAAACGTTTCTTAGTAGCTTTTACAGAACAATAATCACTTTTCTCAAATCAAAAGATCACTTTTTCGGATGCTACCAATTCATACGAAAATATTTTGATATTCAGAGAGCACGTTTAATAGACAAACATACAATATTAACAGTATTATCATTAATATGAAAATTGACATTATTTTGCTACAATTGCATGCACAAAATCAGTTATGCAGCTGAAAATGTTTACTTGAGAATTGATAGAATCCGAAAAAGTGATATTTTGATTTGAGAAAAGTGATTATTGTACTGTAAAAGCTACTTAGAAACGTTTCCGAAATGGACGGGCAGCTAATAAAAATTAATTTTTATAAATTCTTCTTTAAATTTCGAAAACAAATAACTTTCTGGGATTTTTAAAGGTAAAGGAACGTTTTTCGAAACCTTAGATGAGTTAGAAGAGGTCACTGTATATTTTCGTTATTGATTACAGTACATTTTTACATATTCAGAAACATCTGACATTTTTTACAGTGTATAGAAGTTTCGAACGGTCAATATTTTGAAAAGATTGTGTTCTGATTGCAAAGAATGCTTTGCTTCGACATTTTTCTTGTTTTAGATTACTTGCAGAGATAGAGTTTTCCGGCTTACAGTGCTATAGTTTAAAGATTTTTCGAACTAAATTTCTTGAATTTCGAAATTTTAAAAATTTTATTCCAAAAATCTTTAAACTATGGCAATTTAAGCCAAAAAACTCTATCTCTGCAAGCAATCTAAAACAGAAAAATGTCAAATCAAAGCATTCTTTGCAATCAGAACACAATCTTTTCAAACTATTCACCTTTCGAAACTTCTGTATAAGAATTTTACAGCTTACCTAATAAACAAACCGTTTACAGCATAGTTCTGTCGATCTTTGTTTTTGAGAATATTAATTTTAAAATCAGGGTGTTATTTTCTTTACACCATGTATTAACTAATAACAAATACTATACTATTTATAATCTTTTAAGTATAAATGAAATTTCTTAAATGAAATCAAAATTCGCCGGGTTTTATGACAGACTTTTCACACAGCACGTAGTTTATTTTTTTTTCTATGAGAAAATTGCAACATAAAGATACAGTAATCAAATTATTTTGGCCTTTTCCCCCTTTTCTTTTAATAGACATGGAATACTTCTGTTGCCGCGCTTCGAAAAGAGGTATTAAAACAACAACAACAAAAAAAAAACAATATTTGAAAAATAAATTAAGATACAATTTTCAAACAAATCGCATTTAAAAGTACATTTTTTCCTCTATACGATGGTATAAAAATTGAAAATTTGTTGATGTTCAGAAGTTTAAAAATTAGCTGTAGCAAGAATTGGAAAACCGAAATTGCATTACAAATTTCAAAGTGCTGTCATTCGTAAAATGACGCATGCGTTAGGCACAGATACGTTTGGCCTTTATACTATAGGTATCAAAATTGTTTAAAGGTCATTTTAAGCATAAAAAGCAGATAAATTTTTTAATGCAATTAAACTTTATAGAAAATTTGAAGATTTTTGTATCCTGAACCCCCTAAATAGAGTTTTTTTTAATCCTGTGAAGTTTCGATACGTAAATATTTATAACTTATATACTCGTGTATAAGATGACCCCCCCCCCAATTCGTAGATAAAACGTTGAAAAAAAATGAATTTTCGCATATAAGTCGAATCCCATATCTTGTAGTATGTTGAAAATTGATTAATAATCGAAGATAAAATAATGAAAGAAAATTATTTTCATTACTTTTCTGAGTAGACATTTTTCCTTTTAATACAACGTTTCAAAATTGTACAATTATGTAAAATCGCAGAATCTTTAACTGTTTACAAATGTATTCACTGAAATTTACTGATACTTAAAAAGAGAAAAAAATTTCAATGTTCTTTTCAAGTCTTATTTCTAAGAGTAAACAACATCTTACACTAATAAAATATAATATTCCTTTGTCTTGTAGGATTTCTGGGAGAGATATTTAAAAGCATTCTAATAATTAATTCTTTTCAAAAACGTAATTAAAATGTTATTAGAAATGCAACTGTATTGAAGAAAATTCTATTCCAAGAAAAAATTGGTTAGAACAATTACAAGGTCATTTTTGTAGATCCTTTTTTGTCAATCACAAAGAAATGACCATTGTACGCTTTTATTTCTATCGCAAATCTATACCCACACGTGATTACTTAGAAGACTTACCCATTTGCTGATTAACTGCCTTTTTTTTTATTAATTCGAGTGTAAGTCTATAACACATTTTTAACTCCCAAAATTTTTGTCTAAAATTCTACGACTTATACACGGATATAAATGGTAATTTTTCAGAATTTTTCAATAATATATATTGTTCTTCTGATTATTAAGCTTACTATAAAAATTGAAAACTATAAGAACTGTTGAAAATCTCCTAAGTGATTCATTCTTAGTTTTTTTTATTAGATTCTTTCGGTTTATTTTAAACCACACTCGAAGTCAGAAAACATAAATAAATGTGTAGAAAAAAAATATTTTACAAAAAAAAAAAAAAAAAAAAAAAAAAAAAAAAAAAAAAGAAATGAAATGCTTTGAAGATTGGACAAACATAAATACGTAAAGAAAAATCCCAAAACATTTATTCAACAAACTATGGTTACGATAACAGAAAGATATGGAAAAGAGTTTACAAAAGTTTCTTTTGAATTGAATAATAAACTTTGAAACCCAATTTGTAGAAAACTAAAATTTGAAGTTGAAATTTGTTTTCACTTGAAGTTCCAATGATTTATTTAGTTTTGTTTCTTGAAAAAAAAGTATTATATTTAATTTTTTACTTAAAAGAACTTTTTTTTAATCCTGTGAAGTTGGCTTACGAAAATATTTACAGTATGTGGTCATGTGTAAGTCACCTTCCTCACCCCCTACCCCAATTCGCAAGGAAAATGTTAAAAATAGTTGAACATTCCCGTATAAGTCGAATCTTATATCTGGTAGTTATGTTAAAACATCATTTTTAATCGAGAATTTTAAAAAAATAATTTTCATTACTTTTCTAATTAGACTTTTTTTTCATTTAATTCAACGTCTTAAAAAAAGTATTGTTATTTAAAACCGAAGAAGCTTAAACTGTTTTGAAACCTATTCACATTAATTTAATGATGCTTTAAAAAAATCTTTCAAGCAGTGTTCTCCCTGACATTTGACCAAAGCTAGTAATTTGGCTAATTAAAAATAAAAAACATTCGCCAAATGAAAAAGTATTAGCAAAATAGTTTCACCGTGTAGCACAAAAAATTATCTTTAATCCTTTAATATACCCCCCCCCCTCTTTTTCGATATGTTCTAAAATAACATAAGTTTTTATAATTGCGACACCTATTTTTAATGTAATTTCAACTATCCGCTGCAAATATATTAAAATTATGTATATATGCAGTGGTATGAAAAAGAAAAGAAATAAAAAGCAAAAATTGAGCACTAGCAATTTGGCGAATCTAATTGTTTGTTTACTCGTCAAATGAAGAATTTAGACGCAATTTGGCGCAATAGCGAGCGACAGCGAGAACCCTGCTTTCAAGGCTCTTTTCAAGTTTTTTTTTTTTTTTTTTTTTTTTTTTACAAGAGTAAACCTCTTTCACTGATAAAATACAGTATTTCTTTCTATTGTAAGGTTTTTAAGAGAGATATACAGAAACTTTCTCAAGTTGATTTTTTTAAGCGAATTGAAGTGTTGAAAGAAATGAAACTGCATTGAAGAAAATTTTACCCCGAAGAGAAATGAGCGCAAATCAACTATAAAGACATTATTGTTGAGCTATTTTTGTCAAACACAAGAAAAGATCGTTGTCCGATTTCATTTCGCTCTCCAACATAGACCTATATGTGATTACTTAAAAACTTATCCATTCGCTAATTACCTGCGATTTTTTTAAACTAATTTATGTGCAAGTCGACTGCCCATTTCCAAATCCATTTTTTTTTGTCTAAAACTCTTCAATTTGCTCACGGATATACTCAGTATTTTATATTTAGAGTGTAGTTCTGTAAGATGGGATAATTTTGAAAATTTCTAAATAAAAAATGCCTATATTTATTTATTTATTATTAGAATTAAAAGAGAAAATAATTTATTGTCATGCTTATTAAGTTTTCCAGAATCGCATATCATCCAGCAGTTACGATCATTTAAAATATCGTTACCCGGCAAAACTGTATGGATATCAAGTATCTATATTATAAAGGCCAAACGTATCTGTGCGTAACGCATACGTCATTTTGCGAAAGGCAACACTTTTCCATCCAATTTCGTTTTACAAATTTTTCTACTGAAAATTTTACGCTTCAACTCACCACACATTTTAAATTTTTACACCGTTGTATAGAGAAAAAAAAATGTACTTTTGAATGCAATTTGTTTGAAAACTGTATCTCAATTTATTTTTGAGATATTAATTTATTTTTAGTTTTTAGTATCAGTTCTGCAATTGTGGCAACAAAATTACTCCATTTTCTCTTAAAATTGAAAAAAAAGTATGAAAATGCGTATAAATGTGTCAAAAATATCGTATGTTATAAAATCCAATGAATTTACGTTTTATTTCGTTTTTATACTTCAATTAAATGTTTCTTAGTTTATTGCAAACTTACTTTACAAATAATACAACACTTTGTCTTCAGAAAAATGTATTTTAAAGACTATTTGCATGACTTTCCTCCGCATTTATTTCATTTGTATCGAAAAACTGAAAGTTTGTAATGTTATTTAACCGCGTGTAATGATGGTTTCCGAATTTTGTAAAAAAAACCCCAAAAAATGAAATGAATGATTTCTGATAAAACATGGAGCTACTATAAACAAACAAGTTAAGGCCTTATGAATCATTATGTAACCGATTTATTTCGCCGAGCCTCTTGAATATTGCTTTTTTTTACGTTTGTGCATTATTCCTTTCCGCGTTAATGACGTCATACGCACACTTTTATATAGATGTTGTTTAAGACTGGATCCGTAAAGTTGAAATGTTTTAACGGAAGTAATTGCGTCATTTTATAATAAAATAAATATTGCTCAGTTAAACTGATGGCATTGATTATACATTGATTATAATTTCACACTGATTATAAGTTATCAATTCGATTATAATAATCGAATCTTATAATCAATATCTATTATAAGTTATTCAATTTTTGTAAGCAATTTGTTGGCAACACCAAGTAGAATGTAGCAATGTCTCGGAAAAAGCGTTTACGGAATAGTGGAAAATTGGCGAAGAGGGGGGGGGGAGGGGGTTGTTGACATCACAAAGTTTTAGTAATATGTTTCGACTTATTTTACGACAAAATGTCTGACTTTTCAATAAGTTGTAGAACACTGTAATATATCTGTGGTGTGAATCGACTCCAATTATCTACCAGTTTTTCATTACTGCATTTACGCGATTTGTGGAGGTTGCTTGTATTCTGGTGGATGGTAAATCGAATTGTTGCATTTGAATGCTGCTAAACGTCTCAATTTGTCTTACAGTGTAATCCGCTGATTGTGGGACCAATAAAATGAGATTTATAAAATAAGATTATGTGACTATAAAACCAGTTACAAACTGCTCACAAGTTATAATACCTGTGGAAAACCATTTTGTAATTCGAGGCGTAGAAGCAGCCTTATTAATGTACCTTAGCTTGTCTTAGATTATTTTTCTTGCTTCATTGACAAGAATATTCTCTAATACGGCGCGAAGACTCTTTACTATTTCAGGTATCTCTGGAAGACGTCCAGTTGTGTGCCCACTGAACCGATGACATAGAAGTGCCCGCTTACGTTGGGCAAAAGAACATGTTTCCAGGACCAGAGAGCATTGAATTTTTACACTGTTGACAAATGAAACCAGGTTAAAGTTAGAGGGCGATTCAGGACTTCTGCTGAGCTGAAGAGAACAACGCGCTAAATATAACCCACAAAACATAGCCAAAACACACTGGTACAAATGTAATTGAATCATATTCTGTCTGAAGTCACACTGATCTGTACTGCATGTGTCCATGTAAGAACACTGAATCGTATGAGTCATCGTATTGAGATCCTTGAAAATTATGTCCTCGTGTTCGAGCTATTATTCATATCATTTCATTCTATTAGGTGATAATGAGAGATCTTATCGAGATCTACTTGTTGAATATTATCTTGAGGTTTACGCTATGCATCGAATTGAATGCTAACTGAATATGAAGACCTAGACAATGTCGCTCTCCCGTAAGAAAAATGACACATCTCACAAAAACTCATTTTGCGTTTTATTCCCCTAATAGGTTATACATAGGTTCGTCTATCTACAGAAATAGCTTCATATGATCTAACAGCTAAGAAGAAAAATAATTTTATTACGTCCATTTGTGACTACAGAAGAAAGGAAAGGTGTATTGTACAAAGGTAAATTCATCCAATCCTCCAAATCTTATCCTATGTTTTAAAGGTTTTATGCTTTCATACACGTTTTTATTATTACGTATTAAGTTTAGTGCTATAATTTTTATGTATCACGAAAATCATGAAAATTTTATTTTGCCTCTCCTGCGAAATTTAGTTTTTTCGAGATGCATCATTTTTTTTTTTATGGGTGAACATTAATCGGGACTACTTTGCCAGATACATACTTTTTTTAAGTCCTCCCCACGAATATAATGGAGAAACCTTTTTGGAATATCTTTTTATGCTTTGATTCTGTTTTCATAAAATTGGAAAATACGCGAAAAAATTCCGAACCATTACTTACCATTTACTTGTACATTTTTTGTGCTGTTATATGCAGACAGACAAAAGGAACATACAACGAGTTTAGAGGCTACGTATTTATAAATGACGATCGAACTTAAAAATTTAACTAAATTAAAACTTAGCTATTTTTTTATAATGGTTTTTATTTAGTTGAGAGAGATGGGCTAAAAATACATTTTAAGTATAGAAATTAGAATTATTTAGAACTAAAACAGCACATTATATTAAAAACATACAGAAACTAAAGGAAATTATTTTCTTTAAAAAACTTAATAGTTTAACAAGGTAAAAACACTTATAAATGTATATGAAGATTCTTACAAAAAATATGTGATTGTTTTTTTGTTTTTTTAATTACAGTGGTTATAGAACGAGTACGAGAAAATTCAGTCTGATTACAAAAAAGCTGAAAGTAAAAAACAAATTTTTAATACTTTCTAAATTAATCAAAACAACGAAGTAAAAATAATTTATTTACAGCTAAAATAGATTAGAAATAATATGTCAAAAACAAATTAAAAAACACTTTGAAGTCTACATTTTTCTTTCAGTAACACTTTTTTTCTAATATTATAAAAAAAGTATCTCAGTCCAACATAATAATGTATATATATATATAAGACTTATTTCAAAAACTCGTTCTTCTGAAATTTTTTTTGTGCGTTTCTTAATACTTCTCTTGAAAGACACTGAGGAAAAAAGATACTAAAAATAAAAAAATAAATAAAAAGATAAAAAAAGGGCACGCCTTATTGAATTCTTTCAGTTTTTGAAAAATAACTTTCGTGAGATTTTCTTTTTGAAACATATGATTTTTTAACATATTTTGCTAAGACATTATCGAGATAAATTTTTTTCAGTTTTATTATTTTATAATTTTATATTTTCGTTACATACAAAAACAATCGTTCAGGAACTATATATTAATAGTTTCAAATTTTTAAGAATTTCCAGAAATTTTTCACAAGAATCCTAAAATACTAGATGCATTTAAAATTATACGCTTTTTTTATATTGTGGAAATATTTTTTAACGCATACACATCAGTCGTGTTGTATAAACAGTGTTTCAGTGACGTACACTGTTAAAAATAAATCTGTGAATTCCAGGTGAAACTACCGGCAGCAATGTAGCCGAACTTTTACCGTTCCGTTAGTAGATTTTCCGTTGTGAGAAATACAAGAAGGGAAAACTCCGTTTGAAGAATCAGTAACTTTCCGTAAGTTTGATTTATAATAGTAATAATTTAATATAATTTTTAAAAATGATTTACCGATTAATCTTCAAAGAATTCGAAATCACTGAGGGATCCTAAGCTGCTAGGTTATTTTACTTAATTGTTATTTTGGATAATTTGGTTCACGCCGTCCTCAGGATCGAACTCGGGACCTGCAGGTTGCGGAACCAATTCTTACGAACCGAGCCAAAGTTGCTGATGCTAAACGGTACAAAGTATGTCTTTTATGGGTTAGTGGGAAAATCTGTTGTGCTTTTTAAAGATTTCCTTTCAAATATATTCCTTAGAATGTTTGTAAACGGATTATTTTAGACTGATGCATAATACTAATTATTTTTTTAAAATCATTTTTAATTTTTTAAATAGTTTAAATTAAAAAAAATCACTGTTTAAAACCAGTTTTTTTTTTAATAAAAATTTTTTTATTAAATTTTTTTTTTACAAATGTATATCTATAGAAATTTTTTGAAATTGTCGTACACTATTTGTTTCTTTATTTCTTTATTTTTCGGCTAATAAATTAAAAGATTTTTAATAAGAAAAAAAGATAAAAATAAACAGAAAAAATGTAAATTAAAAGGAATTTTTTATGTTTCATTACTCCATGGCGCCAATGGGACTCGAACCCACAATCAGCGCTCGCAGGCGATTAGCGGTGTGGTGCCTTGACCACTCGGCCATGGAGCTACCCACACAACGGAGTGTCTCCGTTTTTTGTTTTTATTTCCATGCGTTTTGTTATTTTCAGGAAATATGATGGAATTTTGTGATTTGTAACGCAAAATACCCTTTTGTTGTTAAAAGGGAGTTTTTCTGTGAAATTCAGGAAAAAAATGTTCGTGAATTTCAGAATTTTTTTAACAGTGTAACATAAGTTAACATATGGATTTTTATAGCCTTGTACCAAAAAAAAGAATATGCCCCATTTTTTTATGAATTATTATCTGCAAATAAATGCTAAACTATTTATGTTGTTTAAATGCAAATGAACATTTCTGTAATCATCTGCATACAATAAGTACGATAGACAACATTCGTGTGACGTGCCATAGGGTAAAATTTCCTTTTTTAAATTTGCGATTGGAAAGGAAGGACAAGATCCGTTAATGTTTTTGTAATAGTATTTTTAAAAAATCCCTGACAACTTGGCTTACAGGCGGAGGTAGATTTCGATGGTAAGTGCTCATCTCCACAACAAAACATAAGATATGATTAGAGATAAACACAGTTTATCAACTTTATTTGACCTAATTTCAAGAATTTTTAATTTCACTTTAATGTAAGTACTGCTTTTATCAGAATCATCTTAAGCAAAATTCGGCTAAAATACCCACTTTGACATCATTTTTTAAAAATATATATTCTGACTTTTGAAAAATCTATTACAAATTCCTACATACATACGACACACTTTATAGTTCCTAAATAAAGGAAACTGCTAATGGAATGTATAATGAAAGCAAAATTGAATTCAAAATGAGTATAAAGTAAGCAATTTGTTATTTAAATGCATCCTCAATTTTTCAATCACGATCGCTTCGAGGTATTTTGTTCAAAATGCCCACTTTGACAGCATTTTTTTAATGCATTCTGCCTTTACCAAAAAACTTACTAATACGGCACATTATACAGTTCGTAAATAAAAGAGCCTGTCGATTGGATGCATTTGGGAGTAAAAATGGATTTAAAAATGAGTATTGAATGTAACTAATTTGTTGTTTTGATTCCTCTCCGATTTTTCAATCACAAACGCTTCCAGAATTTCCAGAATGCCCACTTTGACAGCATTTTTTGAAATACATTCTACCTTTATCAAAAAGTTGGCCGATACAGCACGTTATGTAGTTCCTAAATCACAGAATCTGCCGAGTGGATGTGTTTCAGAGTAAAATGAATTTAAAAATGAGTCAAAATATAAGCAGTTTGAATTTGAGTACATGCTTAATATGATTTTCCCTTCAACTCCTACTTTTGTCTATTATTTATTTATTTATTTTGGTCTTATTATTTGGTATTATTTATTTTTGATTAAGTATTGGTCTTATCAGAAACTTGTCAGAGTAAAAATTGCAAATATTATTGAGAAAATATATAATACATTTCATTGGATATCTTAAAAATTGACGAAATTATGGCTTTTTATCTTCTTCCATCCTCTCCTCCTTCTTTTTGTTTTTGTTTTTATTTATTTATTTATTTATTTTTTAAATAAGAGTTACTCTTATAAAAAAATCGTAAATAAAAAAGTTTTATATAATATTAAGAAAATAAATTTAATTGAATTTGATATCTTGAGAATAGACGAATTTATAATTTTTTTTTCCAAAAACCCTATTTTATTCGCCCCTTGAGCCCATTTTTAATTCATCAAAAATCTGTCATGCATAAACTTTTAGCTCAATTTTTAGAAGCAGTATAAATTTTAAATTAATTTGATATCTATTTTAATTAAGACGTTATGAGGTTTTTTTCGATTTTCACAAAAAACCCTTCCTATTTCTATCCCCTTGTGTCTATTTTGCCCATTAACGAACTTGACAAAAATTATGTGCCCCTTAATTTTGGAAGAGATTTCGGCAGAATTCTAGAAGTTATTACGTCCATAAAAATGATATAGATAGACAGATAAAGTTTATTACTGATGATAGTTTTGGGGTCTAGACGTCATGATCGGTGTGGATCTGCAAAAATGTTTCAGAAATTATAACATACGCAGTAGGCAGTATTTCATACGAAATCTACCTGAAAGAAAAGAAATAATCAATAATGTACTAAATATGTTCGTCTTTTATTTTAATTTCTGTGCACAACTGCCAAGAGTATAGAATTTACATACATACTTTTAGCTGTCAGCTTTTTTTTTTTTGAATGCAAAAAACCATCATCTTATCGAGATCTCGAAAATTGTAAATTTATAGTGATAATTGATGACGGATAGCTCCATAAAACGTTGATCTATTAAACCTGTTTTCTAGGGCTATTTTTATGCGGCGAAATAAAAATTGCGGAGACGAGACTGCAAAAAAATCCTTGTTCTTAACCCATTAATGCCCAAGTTATTTTTTTCATTAAAAATGGAATTTTGGGTTTCCCACCACATTTAAAATACGAATAACTTTTATCTTTATTTATTGAGCAATTTGTCTCGTGAAAAATCGTGCTTATTTTTCTTTCTATTTACTGGTGTGAAAAGTGCTTTGATGCCTTTTTTATAAGCGTCCCTAAAAAGGGACGCTAGGCACTAATGGGTTAAGCTAATGAAAAAAAATGAAGGGAAAGTATGTAATTTGAAAATAAAAAATATCAGAATTAAGAATATCCTGAAGTGTAAGTTTAGAAACCGTTGCTTAGCATCGTTTACCAGCCAAAGATCTGCATGAGATCACATGGTTCATTCTTTATAAAAGAAAAAGTTAATAGCTTAAAAGCGTCATTTTGCAGGAACTAAAAATATGCCCCCGAGGAGTAACTAATCAAATACTAATCGAAGGCCAAACTGAGGGCATAATAGGCTTGGTAACATTATATATACTTTTGGCCAAATATTCAAAATGGTATATTATAAATTCTGACAACAAATTGATATTTTTAAACATTTCACGCATATTTTGAAGGACTCTGGAATAACAACTGAACCAGTAGAAATCGACACATAGCAAAATAATTTCCACCCTTAGTATGGCAGCAAAAATAATGCTAGAAGCAAAATGAAATCATATAATATGGTATAAAGTTTCGAGGAAAGTGATCATTAGAATGACACAGTACATCGCAAGTATTGTGGTCAGTTGTCAAATAGTTTAAGTGTTTCAAGACATTTTCCACAAAACTGCTCTAAGAAGTCGGGATCTTTCCTGATGTACAAATTATGTAAAGTCATTTTTAGCTTTAATTAGTAGAGATGATTATATTTTTACACGATTTTATAGACACTATGACCTAATCCATTTCATAGATAACACGAATTTTTTTTACCGATGTTTTTTCTACTAGTATCGTTCATTTTCACTTATTTTTAATTATGGAGGTAAACTTGCCGGATGTGCGATTCTCAAAACTTTTTCCTATATCATACATATTAATGCTTTGAAATTCGCTACCATTGTTCCAAATTTAAGTAACTCTGTGTGCCCAGTTTGAGGATACACTGTAAAAAAAATTCAAGAGGTTACTAAAAATTTCTTAGTAAATTTGTATTTCACTGAATTTTTTAGTAACCATTTCAAACTTTTTTTTTGCAAGTGAAACAAGCATTTCTTTTGTAAACTGAACAAAAGATTTTTTTGTATAACTAACTTAAAAATTTTTAGTATGAGCCACAAAGCAAATTTTAGTAATAGCTCCAAAATTACTTTTAATAACCATTACGTGCAACCGAAGCGGAGGAACTTCCTTCGAGCTGCATCCAGACTTCTGAAGCGGAAGATTTTCGGCAAAACCACCATAGATGGCAGCACAAAACATTCCTACTCGCTCCGACAGGATTTTCATAATCCCTTTATTAACGAGACACTACAAACATTCGGGGTGTATTAGGCGGTGGCAAGTTTCGAACCCGGGACCTTTTAGCCTGGAGTCCGTTACTATAACCACTATGCTATCAAGGCCACACCAACTGAGTTTTAGTAAGAGCTATTAAAAATATAAAACTATTAACTCTATTCGTTGCTGACTTTTTTCTAGTAATTCTTACAGATTTTCTAGTAACCGACTAAGATTACTAAAAATTTTTTAGTAATTACAAGGATCACTAAAGTTTTTTTAGTAGATCGACACTTTTTTTTTACAGTATACGAAAGGTAGTTCATTGAACTGTGCGCAGTGATAAAAGAGATGTGATCATTAGAAAAGGCGTAAGCACATTTTTTAAACAAATCTTTTAATTTCGGGACACACCCTATTTGTTGCCTGCAATTTAAAGTAACAATATAAAATACATAAAAGTGATAGTTGTCGAGCAGTTTGAGTCCAAGATTACATGTAAGATATTGTGAAAATTTTGATCAAACTCTGTTTTTGAGAGACAACTTTCCAAAAAATCACAATCGTACACTGTAAAAAAAAAGTGTCGATCTACTAAAAAAACTTTAGTGATCCTTGTAATTACTAAACAATTTTTAGTAATCTTTGTCGGTTACAAGAAAATCTGTAAGAATTACTAGAAAAATGTTAGCAACGAAGAGAGTTAATAGTTTTATATTTTTAATAACTATTACTAAAACTCACTTGGTGTGGCCTTGATAGCATAGTGGTTATAGTAACGGGCTCCAGACTGAAAGGTCCCGCGTTCGATACTGGCGACCGCCAAATACCCCCCGAATGTATGCAGTGTAAGTGCTCGTTAGTAAAGGGATTATGAAAATCCTGTCGGAGCTGTTAGCAATGTGTGGTGCAGCCATCTATTGCTGTTTTGCCGAAAATCTTCCGCTTCAGAAGTCTGGATGCAGCTCGAAGGAACTTTATGCCCTTCGGGCGCACGTAATGGTTATTAAAAATACTTTTGGAGCTATTACTAAAATTTGTTTGGTGGCTCATACTAAAAATTTTTAAGTTAGTTATACAAAAAATTCTTTTGTTCAGTTTACAAAAGAAATGCTTGTTTCACTTGCAAAAAGAAAGTTTGCAATGGTTACTAAAAAATTCTGTGGAATACAAATTTACTAAAAAATTTTTAGTAACCTCTTGAATTTTTTTTACAGTGTAGCAGCACCATCAGTTATATGATTTACACGAAAGTCAAATCAGCACCAATTTATGCTATAGTGTAACTAAATATGGATTTTTTTATGAAAATCCGTGCATCAGTTCTTCAGATAGGACAATGATGTAAATAACTAATATTAGAAATGTCAAAATTTGAATCTATCAAGTGGAGTGACTATCTTTGTAATTACATATTTTGATTATTTCAATATATGTTCTATGGTAGGGATTAGTTAGTTTCAGGTTCAGCTGATGTCATACAACTGTCCATAGTTTTACAGAAACAAGGGATGTGGTGGAGGTGGGTCACTCACGGTCCAACGGGCAACCAAGACGCGTTACACTTATTTTTCTCCTTTTTTTTAATGTACTTGCAATTATAATTTAACTAGCTGGGTACCTGCGCTTCGCTACTTCTTCTCGCCTAACTTCCTATTTTTGTCGATTGCCTATCTTTTTTCTACTTAGTCCTAATTTTGCACTTTTTTATTTAAAACTTGACTTGAATAGTCAATGGAGATTTTTTTATGCGATTATTTATGGTTACAGATGTTCGGACATAGAGCTGAAAGTTTGAAAACGGACGGGAAACATATATCGCGTTTAATAAAAAAGTCGCTATGTTTTACGCAAAGTTAAAGGAAAATATTTTCTTAAATAAGGCTAAATGCTGAAAACAATGTGTTTCATATATGAGACTCAGTAGATTATATTCCACGAAATTACAATTAACGAATTTCGAAAATAAACTAAAAACTAATAATTAAAATCATGATTTATGGACGGAAGGACTGACTGCATCTAATTATGCATATGCAGTTGCATATAAAAATACAACAAAATGTCACAAAAATTATATTTTTGCATGTAATGTATTCTGGATACAACATTTACTCTAGTGTGAAAAAAATGACCCATTTATATTTATAAGACATTTTTATAATCTTTTTATTCAAATAAAGCACTTTGTGCTGGAATTGTGCAATGTTAAAAATAAATTTAACAAATTCTCCTTTGTTCTGTGTGTGGCTTCTACCAATTTACTTACAAGAATAATTCACTTTCAAAAGTATTATAGAAAATGGTAAAATGTGTATTTTACGGTCACACAAATAGAAAACTTATAACTACATCCACCTTATATAAAAGCACATATATTTGACACGGATATCATAGATTCTGACTGTTCTGAAGTGTATAACAAAATCAGATCAGAAAGAAAAATCTTGCTTATTAGTGTAAAAAAGATGTTTACCGTTTCGAAATATTTTGAAAACATTCTATTTTATATTCTGCTTCGGCTCTAAAAGCATTTTATAACGAATGCATCAATGATAAAATGCAGAGTCATTTTTTTACGATGATATCTTTCGTTGCATCATTAAATATTTCAAGTAGTGATACATTATAGTCATTCAAAAATGACTTTCTTTCGAGAATCCTTTATATTTAGTTTGGAAGAAAGATGTTGCATACTTTTATGTAAGATGAAAGGAATAAAATATAAAATTCGATGCTTATCTGATGGAACAGCTTCATTTTTTTTTAAACTCATTGTAAAGTAGTGAGCACACAATCGATGTAAATGGTTTTTTTTATTAGGTGCGTTCGTAATTATATAAATACATAGAACCTACACTGTAAAAAAATTTCAAGAGGTTACTAAATTTTTTTTAGTAAATTTGTATTCCACAGAATTTTTTAGTAACCATTACAAACTTTTTTTTTTGCAAGTGAAACAAGCATTTCTTTTGTAAACTGAACAAAAGAATTTTTTGTATGATATCTAACTTAAAAATTTTTAGTATGAGCCACCAAGCAAATTTTAGTAATAGTTACAAAATTATTTTTAATAACCTTTATGTGCGCCCGAAGGGCAGGAGCTTCCTTCGAGCTGCATCCAGATAGATTTTTGGCAAAACCGCAATAGATTGCAGCACCAAACATTGCTACTTTCTCTGACAGGATTTTCATAATCCCTTTATTAACACTACATACATTCGGGACGTATTTGGCGGCGTCCAGTATCGAACCCGGGACCTTTTAGCCTGGAGTCCCTTACTATAACCACTATGCTATCAAGGCCACACCAAGTGAGTTTTAGTAATAGCTATTAAAAATATAAAACTATTAACTCTATTCATTGCTAACTTTTTTCTAGTAATTCTTACAAATTTTCTAGTAACCGACTAAGATTACTAAAAATTTTTTAGTAATTACAAGGATCACTAAAGTTTTTCTAGTTGATCCACCCTTTTTTTACAGTGTATAGTCGTCGCTCAGTAAATCTGTCTGTCTATCTGAAATTTAGCTTTTAATTTTTAAATAGCGATCTACCATGATTCTGTCTATTGCTATCTTTTCGGTGCGATCTTCCATGATCGAGTCTACCGCTACTTTTCGGATGTAATCTTCTGCGATCGTGTCAACTGCTACCGTTCCTGTACAGTCTTTCATGATCGAGTCTAATGCTTCCGTTCCTTGCAATTTCTCATGATCGCGTTTACTGCTACCGTTCCTTGCAATCTTTCAGGATCAGCATTTACTGCTACTGTTCTTGTCAAATCATTCATGAACGTGACTACTGCTACCGTTCCTGAGAAATCTTTCTTGATAGTGTCTACTACTACCAGTCCGATGTAATCTGTCATAATTGAGTCAAATGCTACCGCTACGGCGCAATCTTTCATGATGGAGTCTACTGCTACAGTTCCGGTTCAGTCTTTCATGATGGAATCTACTGCTACCGCTCCAGTTCAATCTTTCATGATGTAATCTACTGCTTCCGTTCCGTTGCAATCTGTCATGATTGAATCTACTGCTACTGTTCCTGTGTAATCTTTCTCAACCGAGTTTACTGCTACTGTTCTGAAGTAATTTTTCATAAATAAGCCTGACTGCTATCGTTCCGGCGTAACATTTCATGATTGAACCTACTGCTATCGTTCCGGAGATTCATGATCGAGTTTAAGGGGACGAGGGACCTTTGAAATCCTTTTTTTTATAATTTTAAAATTGCAGTTTAAATATTATTCAAAGGGTATATTATGCGCACTATAGCATATATCTATCACAAAAAATGTAAAAAAAAAGGAAAATTTTTGTAATATTTTTGATTTAATGGGAATTTTTCAAAATGTCCCATGCGCACTCCATATCAATAAAAATCTCCAATAATATTTATACAGTTTGATTTACATATATAAACAAAACTGTGCATTGAATTTTATATATCTGAATATAGAGGTAAGAAAAAAGATATTTTCTCAATTCTTCTGAAATTTTGAGATTTTTTAACCTATTTTTACAATTAACTACCTATAACTTTTCCAATTATTTTTATTTTCAAAAAACCATGCACAGATTTATGACATATATTGTGATAAATAACTATAAAAAATTTCAAAGCATTCAGAAAAAAATAATGCGCATGGAGCATTTTGAAAATTTTTCGTTAAATCGAAAATATTACAAAAAATTCCCAATTTTTTTCAAAAAAAAATTTTTTTTACATTTTTTGTGATACATATATGATATAATGCAACATTGTACCCTTAAATAATACTTAAAGTGCAATTAAAAAAAATGATTTCAAAGGTCCCTTGTCCCCTTAATGCTACCTTGCCGGTGCAATTTTTCATGATCCAGTCTACTGCTACTATTCTGGTGTAATCTTTTGTGAACGAGTCTTCTGCGACTATTCCGGTGCTATCTTTCATGACTGTGTCTTCTTCTACCGTCCCGGTTCAATATTTCGTGATCCAACCTATGCTACCATTCCAGTCAGTATTGAAAAGAAATAAAACCACTGAAATTTGCGTAAAGTAACGGCCGGAGGTTGATCATTAATTTTCGATCTTTCAAAGATATGATATGATAAATATTCAATAAAAAAAATACTGCACATCATTACTCACTTGTTTGTTCTAAATGAAATTGGAAATGATTTATTTAAAGTAGAGAATACCCATCGGACTACATTACATACTTCCAAACATTGACTTCTTTTTATCACTTAAACTTATTTTTTCATTAAATAATTATTAATAACTAATGAGTAAACCAATGAAACTTTTGAATTACTTTAAAAAAAATAATTCTATCGCAAATCGCATACATTTACATGCTTTTCGAAAGTGTTCTTGATTGAAATTAATATGAAACAATGAAGTACAAGCTTAATATGATTTTCAAAAGATAGGACTTAATCAAATTTTCTCCACTTAGTTTACTGTCCAAGCTTTCATTAATAAGAAAAGTACATGGATGCTGAGCTAAGCTAATGAACAAATGAACACAGCTAGTTTGTTGAAGATATAGATTATCGAACATTAATTACTTTATTTATTGGATAACCTTTTTTAAAAATAATCGTAAATTAGTCGAATAATCGTAAATAAATCGTAAATAAATCGAAAATTTAAAATAGAAAAATCGTAATGATATTTATCTATCACTATGAAAAAATATTCTGAAAGGAATATTTTTTTTTTTAGTAAATGCCTTTATTAAGGGGGCTCAGGGGTTGAGAACTTTTCAAAAAATCTATTTTTTATGATTTAATTTGATTACTTATTTAATTCTTAACTCAATGCAAAAAACCGCATAAAAATTTTTGCATTTTTAACGGAGTTTTAAGCATTTATGTATCAACACTTTCATAGCCGCATCCATATAATTTCAATTTTAAGTCGCGTTTTCTCAAAACTTGATTTTTGATGACTAACACTAAGATTAAAAAAACTATTTGATAGAATGATTTTTTTGCATGCATATAACATCATTATCTAGATTATGAAGTAATATATTTTAGATAGTTTAATATTTTGAGTATTTTTAATGGAAAAAATGTTGTATTTTTTAGGGTTTTTTTTAAATTTTCAACTTTAAGAGATCTTTTAATACTGTTTTTATTAAGTGATAGTTATATCCTTAATTCATAATCTAGATTATGATATTATATGCATGCAAAAAAAAAATAAGCCATTCCATCAAATAGTTTTTATTTTAAATCTTGGTGTTAGTCGTCAAAAATCAAGTTTTGAGAAAACACAACTTAAATTTGAAATTACATGGATGCGGCTATGTAAGTATTGATACATAAATGCTTATAAATCCGTTAAAAATTCTAATATTTTTATGCGTTTTTTTGCATTGAGTTAAGAATTAATTGAATAATCAAATTAGATCATAAAAAAATCGATTTTTTGAAAAGTTTTCAATCCCTGAGCCCTCTTAATCAGATATAAATATGGGCTAGTATACAATGTCTTTTCTATATTATATAAACCCATTTTTGTAAAATAAATATAATTTTTTTTTATTTTACTTTCATTGCAAGAATGAAATACTTATATTATACAGTAAAACCGCGATAATTCGGATTATTTGTAACCGGACCCAATCCGGATTATCAAAAATCCGGATTATCCGGAGAATTAGAAAAAAATGAAATAAAATATAACATACTAACAGAAAATCACCTTTATGTTAAACTTATTGAATATTTGCCGACTGTAATAATGTTTACTTTGCTTAATTATTCCGAAAACATGTCAGAAAAAGTTATTTTTATTTAGAATACGACGATGAAACAAGTTAATGTTATGCAAATTAGCCAATCGTTTCTCAAACTGGAAATGACCAAACCGATCCGTATTATCCGGAGATCCGGATTATCGGGGTCCGAATTAGCGGGGTTCTACTGTACTTGCAATTCCTGTCGTACGTGTGAAATTGTGTCATCAAGGATTGATGATTTTTTCCAATTTATATATATATATATATATATATATATATATATATTTAATGCTGCTACCTTTTGGTGTTGCAGTTTAGTGTTAAATCAATAGATTATTAAATGATGACAATCATCTTCAATAAAAAAAATACGTATGCTGGCTAGCGGCTTGTTCGCTAATTATTGCCCCAGATTAATCAAGGAAAATTAATTATTCGAAGTTACTGAAAAATAACAGTCTAGAATGTATTTTACTAAAATATAAAAGTAAAATATGATGCCACGAGTGTATTATTTTTGTTTTATTCTTGGCAATTACTAGATGCGCCTCTTCTTTTTTAATTGTCAATAATATAAGTTTATTCACATTATAAAAAAAACTTCGCTACAAAATATATAAACAAAGGGAAAACTGTATGTTAAAAAAAGTGAAAGTACTAATGATAAACTGTATTAAAATTTGTCGGATGTTTTAATCCTAAAACTTCTCTTTAATTCATACATGTGAATATCTCAAAATTTGCTATCACAGTGCTAAAATTAAATGACAATCCACGCCCATCATAAAGATTCTAAAGAAATAAAATTCCGTGGATTAGTTCTTGAGATATGACTATCGTTAAAATCGTGTAAATCCTACAAAATGCAATTTAGCAGCAACACCTATTGGCCGATTCACACCAAATCCTAATCAGCAACAACTTGTGTCAACGTTTACCTGAATCCTAAGGGCCTCCGTGGCTGAGTGGTTAAGACATCACGCCGCTGATCGTGAGGTTGTGGGTTCGAATCCCACTGGCTCCATTGCACACACTCTTTGTGTGGAGCGCCTGGTTGTACTTCTTTCTCTCTTGTGTTGTAATATTTCCTTGTGTGCTATCTCGTCCCTGTATATTGACGATGGCTTATAAGCAGGCTTCATGTCGAGCACACAAGTCAGATGTATGTCGTTCAATAAACAAACAAAGAAACCTGAATCCTAAGTTAGATGAAAATGTGTGCATAAGTTCTTGAGATAGAGCGAGTGCAGAAATCATAAAAAATGCATCATAGTAGCGTCATTTGTTGAAAGATTTATATCAAACTGCAAAAAGAAGGCAATCCATGTGAAGGACTAACCGAATTTGAAATTTGATGAAATTCCGTGCGTTAAATATGGAGATGGGGCTATTGTTGAAATCGCAAAAAATGCAGAATAGCAGCGCTACTTGTTCAGCGATTAATACCAAAATGTACAAAATATTAATTCATATTAAGGGCTACCAGAGTCTGAAACTTGATGAAAATCCGTGTTTTAGTTTTGAAGATTGAATGATTGCAATAATCATGAAAAATGCTGCATAGAAGCATCATCTACTGAACGATTTAGATCAAAAACTAATCAGCAGTAATATATATAAATAAATAACTAAATATAAATTTTTATTAAATTATGTGCATTAGTTTTTGAGATAGATTGGCTTCAAAAAATGTGTCACATACACACAGACAGACAGACAAACATTTTGCAAAAACATGTTTTTCGTGTTCTTTGTTTTCTAGGACGCATAAAATCCGAAAATCGGGTTTCTAAAATTTTCAAGATTAAATTAATTCACTCGCTTATGCATGTATTGTTAAGCATGCTATTATAAATATGGTATTTTTAAGAAGATATTTAAGCCAAATTACAAATGTGGTAAACCAGTACTATTATTTCTTTTCTATTATTACTGTTTTTGATGCGGATTTTTGACATAGCTCTGGGATAAATATTAGTTTTCAATATAAAGCTTTCAGAAATTTATAACTCATAATAAAAATTTTAGCAAACAGCAGCGGGCATCAAATGCCGGGGGGGGGGGGGGTTGAGGGCAATATATTTTTCTGGATATCCCCGACCGAATATCTAAAACTATGCCGTTTTTGATGAGAATTTTTGATAAAGCCTCGGGATAAGTATTATTTATTTAACACAAAATTTCAAAAGTTTTCTTTCCCTTAATTTTGAATAATAATTTCAACAAATACCTTAAATTCTTGCTTCTCTCCGATTCACCCTTGTTTAATATAACTCCGGGTAAGTTGTTTGGCGGAATTTTGTTCAAAAAAGAGATTTCTGAAAAATAGGGTCCGATCCCTGGTGGTGGAATTTGAAACTAAAAGATTTGAGGTTTTAATTTTTCTTAAACTTTTAGAATAAATGGTAGCACGTCCGCTAAATTGCATTGTAGGCAGCGGAATCGGTTTCGAAACTTGTTTGGTTCGAAATTGTGTCTTTTTATGAAATTCTGCTGTAAAAATTTTATGTTCATGTAAGAGTACCATTACCAGGGCAACGCCGGTATCTAAACTTATGCACTCAAATGGCAAAATCTTCTTTCATAGTATGTCTTTACCAATATGTATTGTAGTTTGAAATGAAGAAAACTTTTCAATAACGGACATCTGGGAGGTACACAGTTCTCCGATATTCGAAAGTGTCCGCTTTTAAGAGGTAAAGACACAAACTACACTAAAACTTCTGAATAACGGACATCTGAACAGTACGAAAGTTTTCAAAAATATGCATTAAAGTATTTAATTGCTATAAAGGACGTTAAATACTAATAAAAACATTAAAAATCTTAATAATTTTACATGTTTCGATTGAATTTACTCAATCATCACCAGAAAAAAGAAAATACAAATAAACACAAAGATGGAAAATGACAGGTAATAGTTTATTGTCATTTTCCATCTTTGTGTTTATTTGTATTTTCTTTTTTCTGATGATGATTGAGTAAATTCAATCGAAACATGTAAAATTATTAAGATCTTTTAATGTTTTTATTAGTATTTAACGTCCTGCATGTATTGCATGTATTGCCTTTATAGCAATTAAATACTTTAATGCATATTTTTGAAATGTTTTTAATGGACGTATATGAATACTTCTATTTATTATTAAAGTACGAAAGTTGTCAGATATTCGGAGGTCTCCGCATTTCATAAGTAAAAATATTCAAGTATATTAAAACCTCTGAATAACAGGCATCTTAAGATTACGGAAATTGTCCGACATTTGGAGGTGTCCGAATATCAGAGGAAAATATATAAAATACAATAAAACCTCTGAATAACTAACATCTTGGGGGTAAAAAATTTGTATGATATTCAAAAGTGATTGCTTTTCAGGGTTAAAAAAAAAAAAAAAAAAAAAAAAAAAAAAAAAAAAACATTCATGTTGGGGATTTAAATTTTGTCCCCTACTCGGGAGTCGGGAGCGTCTATTATGGAAGTTTTAGTATATAATAATATTAGCTGACCCGCCCGGCGTTGCCCGGATCCGTATTAACAATATTTTAGGGTTTTTTTTTTTTTTTTTTTTTTTTTTTTTTACAATTTATGAATTTCAATGATTATTGGTAGGATAATTTTTTATACAATATTTACAACTGACTTTAGAGCTAAAATTATTTGGAAAATACATCATTTACCATTTGTCACTGTCAGTTTTTTTTTTTTTTTTTTTTTTTTTTTTTTTTTTTTTACTTTAAGAAAAATAAATATAAATAGATATTTTAAAATGTGAATAAAGCGAAAATGTTCATTTTTAAATGTTTCAAAAATTTCGGAATTTTACAGGAGATTAATGGCAGATCAGAGTTATAAATTTTAACTCTTGTCAGTTTTATATCATTTTACATCTTTCTCCGAGATGTCTCAAATTTGTAGATTTCCTTTTTTTAGATTTTTGCACTCGTTTCCAGACTAGCATTGACACTTTGATAAATAGGAAAAGTTTCGAAAACTTTCTTACCTAATGTAAATAAAATTTCCGATTTTCTCAGGAGTATTTTTATAGCAAAAGTCGATTTGATGAGAATGCATTTACCCAATTTTCAAGAATTGATTTTCAGATGTTTTTTGAACAAAAGATTTAATCAACAATTTTTTCTATTATTAATTTCTTCTATTTTTAATGGAATAAAGTATTGTAATCGATTTTTTTTTTTTTACTTTTGGTTGTCGGCGGATATACACGTTTTAGGGGGTCAGAGATTCCAAAAACATGTGTTTACAAATTGTGTTTTTTTGGAACCTCTGACCCCCCCCCCTTTCGATGTCGCCATTCTACTATCGAAAAGTGCATGAAAATATGCATAGAACTGAACCAAATTTTTCGTGTATGTTTTCAGCTGTGTGCAAGCAGCTGTTCCTTCAATTTTGAAATATATCGCTGAAAGGGGGCGCTGTAATAGCGATTTTTGTGCCATTTTCATTATTTTACCATAGAAAAGCGTATAAAATTTTGTATAGAATTGAACCCATTTCTTTGTGTAAGTGTTGGCTATGGCCAGAAGTCCTCCCTGAATTTGAAAAAAAATTAACCGGAAGGGAACGGTGTAATAGTAGTTTTTGTGCCATTTTTATTATTTTACCGTAGAAAAATATATGAAGTTATACATAGAATTGACCAATCTTTTTGTGTAAATGTTTAGCTTTGGTCACCAAACTCTCCCCAAAAGAGGCGCTAAAATCATGATGTCTACATTATTTTCATTACTGTTAAATGAAAAATTGTAGGATGCTATGCATAGAAGTAAATTAATTTTTTGTGTATGTTTTTGGCTATAAACAGCAGATCTTCCTGGAATATGAAATATACCATAGAAAGCGAGCGTTGTAATAGCGCTTTTTGTAACATTTTCTCGATTTTTCGTCGTTCTATTGTCCATTCGCTCATGCAGAATCTCCCATCCTGCTAAGCCGGCTATTTGCAGATAGCTGTTGACAACAAAATAAACGAAAGCTACCCAGGTCGAAATTCATGCGATATTTGTTTGCTAGACAATCACCAAGTGCTATAACCCAACAAGTAAAATAGCATAAACTAGCATAAACTAGCATTACATATTTGCTGGTTCCAGCAATTCATGGTGTGTATTGGCCCACTTTGTTGGAAATAAGCATGAAATGCTTGCATGTAGCTTGCCATGCTTTTGTTGTGCAAGCTAGCGATATAGCATGTGATGCTAGCTAGCATATAATAGCATGAAAATCTAGCAGACATAGCAATACCTAGCAATAGATAGCATGTTTTTGTTGCTGGTACAAGCATGAATTTTGACCTGGGTATTGAATGTAATAAACATCAGGATCCACATTCCACATTCATTTTGACTCCGATTAATTTAATGAAGCAGAACTTGGCATAATATTGAATTAATAATATTAAAGTGTTATCATATGTAACTACTTTTCGAAATATTGAAATGAATGTATGAGATAGAAGAAAGTTTTGGAATTGGCACATCCAACAAGTTTTTTAAATTGTTTTTATTTGCTATGTATGTACTAAATGAGTAGTAAGAAGTCTAAAGTAGGTAAGTAATGTTTATGGAAGTTAAGAAATACATAAAATATGCAGAACAATGACAGTGTTTATTTTATCAGTGCTACTTATGCTTGCTACTTTGCTACATATAATACTTGTGTATGAAAGTGTCAGCTATCTGTCATTTTTCTTTCATTCTCAAGCATGAATTTGCCTCCCTCAATCTGATCTTCACGATTATTTTTTGCGGCTATCTACTAAATAGTTTACCATGGCCATCTGACAAATATGAATACGTTTTTTGGTGTCCAAACGCGCGATTAAATAGAATTCTTCTTTTCTATGAAATCTGGATTTTTGCATTTCTGCGAATTTTTTCTTGCCTCAGAGAAGAAATGACAAAAAATGCGCCTGACTACAAATAAAATATTTTATTTTTGGTTTCTCCTCCTTAACACTATCCTATTTGCCGCAGTGATACTAGGGGGCTGAAAACTATATGCCGAGACATAATAATAATAATAATAATAATAATAATAATAATAATAATAATAATAATAATAATAATAAGATGTATTAACTTACAACCAAATTTTTAAAATGGTAAAATTTATCTAAATAAAAAACATGATTATGCCAAATAAGGAATAAATGTTTCATGCGTTAAAATTTACAGGCACAGAATTCCTGGAGTGGAAGAAGCAAGGCCGTAGCTGGAAGTCAACAATAGAGGGAAGGGGGCTCAAGAGAATGTAGAGGGGGCATCATAATTTTTTTCTCACTCTTTCTGATGCAGAAAGATAAATTAGTGCATTTTCACTTTGTACGTACTATGTTTCTTATTAAACTGTTGTAATAACTTCAGTTTATGCTAAGTAAAGTATATGATGATAAAAATTTTAAGTGTATAAATTGTGCAAATTTAAATATCATGTTAGCTTCATATGTACGATGAGGGAGTGTTGAAAGACTTATTTTCGATAAACTGTGAAAGGGTCAAAAAACTAAATTAGATTTTTGAACAGAATTCCATTTGAATTTTTGGAACTGAAATTCATTTAGTGACATTTTAATCTTTTCCAGGGGGGCTCAAAATATTTTAGGGGGGCTAAGCCGCCCTTAGCTACGGCTCTGGGAAGAAGAATTATTGTGCACGGTAGATAATATTCCTTCGACTAGATCGAGAGCTGTTGGATGGGAGTCATTTCCTTGCGCAGTTCAATACATGGAATGCATATCATCATGTTCCGCATTACTGCGCAAATGCAGTCGCAATAATGTGAGGATGTAGATTGCTGGAAATTCGTGTGGATAGGGACATTTCAAGTCAGCGAACAGCTTTGATTCACCGAACTCAACAGCGCACTCAATTGCTTTAACACTGCAATTCCTCATCCACATTCCTATACGAAATCTGCTTTCCCCTCTTTCCTGCCATTACATTTTGGATATGCAGTTCTGAACCATCCTGTAAATTGTTTACTGACTGCACCATTGGCACTGGCTGTATTACATCCCCGGTAAGTTACTTTTTGCATCGGTTAGATTAAAATTAATCATGCTTCTGAAACAAAATCAACATTTATAAATATTGATATAATATTTAAACTTCATTAAACAATAATAGATTTAGAAACAATGATAGCCATGTTACATCTCATATTTCAAACAGCAGCGGTTAAAAAAAAAAAAAAAAAAAAAAAAAAAAAAAAAACTAGCACACTGTAAATAAAATTCTGTAAGGTTACTAAATTTTTTCTAGGAAACTGGGATTCCAAGAACTTTTCCTGTAACGGTAACAGCAAAAATTCAAGTTTTAGAGTCGCTTACATGAAATTTTCATGTTACCGTAACATGAAAAGTTCTTAAAATCCCAGTTTCCAAGAAAAAGTTTAGTAACTTTACAGATTTTTTTTTTAAGTGCAGAAACATTTGCACCTGCACTGGCTTCTAGCTATGCTCACCAGCAACTCTTCGAAACTTTTTCACTTTCGATGCCCTAGCACCCGTGGATAGACTATCAAGAAATCCAAGTTGTGGGATATAAGGGGGGGAGATAGATGTTGCGCGAGTATCCTACACTGTAAAAAAAAATTCTACAGAGGTACTAAACTTTTTCTAGGAAACTGGGATTCCTAGAACATTTCTTGTAACGGTAACAGCAAAAATTCTAGTTTTAGAATCGGCTACATGGATTTTTCCTGTTATCGTTACATGAAAAGTTCTTGGAATCCCAGTTTCCTAGAAAATGTTTAGTACCTTTACATAATTTTTTTACAGTGTAGTAATAAGAACTTGAACTTTTGTGTTTACAGTTTTATTTGGTAATTGCACATTCATTTACAATCAAAAGTCAAATAATGCCATATTTTATACTAATTTTTGGTGTATTTGTAATTATATAAACACTTAGCACCTACAGACCGTTAATCGGTCCGTCTGTCTGTCTGACCGCATATAACAGAGGCGAAACTGCACAATCGAATTGTTTGAAAATAGAAAATTATTGCATAATTTTGTCGAGTCATTTCAAAATATATGAAGATCGGATGCACAGTTCAATTACAGGGACAATCAAAAATATTTCGTTACATTACGGTCAATGGAAAAAAATACTTTTAAATGCATTTTAATGATGTTATACTCTTTCGATCATAATAAATATGATATGCATCAAAAAAGCATATCCTAAAATATGCATTCTGTACAGCATGTGGTGCAAAGAAGGCTTTTTATTAATTTACAGGACCACACAAAGTTATTCCATTATACACTGTAAAAAAAAATTCAAAAGGTTACTAAAAAATTTTTAGTAAATTTGTATTCCACAGAATTTTTTAGTAATCATTACAAACTTTTTTTTTGCAAGTGAAACAAGCATTTCTTTTGTAAACTGAACAAAAGAATTTTTTGTATAAATAACTTAAAAATTTTTAGTATGAGCCACCAAGCAAATTTTAGTAATAGCTCCAAAATTATTTTTAATAACCATCACGTGCGCCCGAAGGGCAGGAGGTTCCTTCGAGCTGCATCCAGACTTCTGAAGCGGAAGATTTTCGGCAAAACTGCAATAGATGGCAGCACCAAAATTGCTAACTGCTCCGACAGGATTTTCATAATCCCTTAACTAACAAGTACTTACACTACATACATTCGGGGCTATTTGGCGCTGGCCCGTATCGAACCCGGGACCTTTCAGTCTGGAGTCCGTTACTATAACCACTATGCTATCAAGGCCACACCAAGTGAGTTTTAGTAATAGTTATTAAAAATATAAAACTATTAACTCTCTTCGTTGCTAACTTTTTTCTAGTAATTCTTACAGATTTTCTTGTAACCGACTAAGATTACTAAAAATTTTTTAGTAATTACTAGGATCACTAAAGTTTTTTTAGTAGATCGACCCTTTTTTTTTACAGTGTATAACGGTAGAGAGAGAAACATTGTTTGGAGCGCGTTATAATTATATTGAACTATTTCGCATTTTATGAAATTTACATACGTTTCTGAGATTTACTACAAGCAACTTCTTGTGTAATAGGAACCATATAGAATTTACAGTGACACACATAAGACTTCTGCTACCACACTGTATCCGAAATACTATATATTGTTACACCATGATCTTAATATTTTTAAAACTTCGTTATAATATAAGAACGCATGTCATTTGCAGTGTTTGACTTGCAATTTCCGATTCGTTTTGTCTTTAAATATTCACACTTCACACTTGTATGCTTCACTACAACACATCAAATGTATGATGACTAAAAATTTGACGTTATGTTGTAGCTACACGGCATTTTAAAATACTGAAAAATGTAATTTTAATATGAATTTAATATATAAAACATTAATAAAGGGCAAATTATTATATATGTAATGAGTGATAAATAATTATGATGTATACGATTGATACTACAAAATAAAAAAATAACATATATGACAGCCAAATTCATCAAAAATGCATTTGAAGAACGTTATTTACGGTAAACTTCACCGGAGATCTATTAAATTTATTTTCTCGTCAAACTGATAAAAAAAAAACTTACATCAAAATGCTTTATATATATATATATATATATATATATATATATAAGCTCTAATGAGTCTTTTCTTCTTTAACTAATTATAAAAATACTGCCTTTGATACGACCTTTCATAGATTTTTTTTTCTATTAGTCCTAAATACGAAATACAGTTGATCTTTTATTCAATATAATATCAAGATAAAAAAATACTGTATCATATAAAATGTAACATTTTTCAATATGTTATTTAAGGAAGACTGAATTAAAACTTTTAAAAGAAAATTGTTAATAATACATCCTGAAAGTTTTTTTCTTCTTATAAATATTCATTCACAATGAGCATTAAAGAAAGAAGATTACGATTGTTCATTTTTTTAATGGTTTTATATTTTAAGGGTTTTTTTTCGAAACTATAGAAAATGGAACAAGTGAAAATTACTGTATTCTTTTAAGGTAAATAAAATTTTTAAAGCGATATATTTTTCGAGAGAAAAAATATACTATCATTAACAATACTATTTTTTAGGTGCGTTCGTCATTATGTAAATACGTAGCACCTATAGTTGTCGTTTAGTCCGTCTGTCGGTCTGTGTGTCTGTCTGTTTGTCCGTCCGCATATAACAACGCAAAAACTACCCAACCGAATATTTTGAAATTTAAAATACATAATTATTACATAATTTTGTCGAGCCATTTCAAATTTTATGAGAATCGGATGGGTAGATCAATTACAGGGACGATCAAAAGTATTCCGTTACATTACGGTCAATGGGGGAAAATGTTGCAATTGCACTTTAATCGTTTGAAATTTAAATTACATACTTATTAAATAATTTTGTCTAGTCATTTCAATTTTTTTTAAAAATAGGATGCATAGATCAAATACAGGGACAATCAAAAGTACTCCGTTACATTACAGTCAATGGAAAGAAAAAGTTTCAAATGCATTTTGATAATATGCCACTCATTCGAGCATAATAATATTGATATGCATCATAAAGTACATATTATAATATAGATTTTGCCTAATCGGTTGTGCAAAGTACTTTTGTTACTGATTTACAAGGCCACACAAAAGTATTCCATTGCATATTGAGTATAGAGAGAACATTGTTTATTGCGCATTTTAACTGCAATTAACTATTTACAATTTTATGAGATTGATATATGAGAGTGATATTTTTAAAACTTCGTTATCGTACGAGCGCATCTCATTTGCTACGCTTCATGTGCAATTTCCAACTTGTTTTATTTTAGCTAATAGTCCAAAAGCCGACAGCATGAAAACCCATGTGATCGAGCACAAGTAAAAAAATTTACTTCATGGGAAAGTAGGAATAGGAGATTCTAATGATCCATGTCTGCCGGTAGTGAAGTGGTGCATGAGCCAAAAATTAATATCAGTAGCGATTAGCTCGTAGATTTTTCATTGTGCTTGTCCTACAAACAAAGGTATGAAAACAGTTAAAACTGGGAGCCGAAAAGCGCAATCTTAAACTTACGAGTAAACCACAAGTGATATAAATTTTTGGCTTATGCACCAGTTTACTTCAAGCAGACATACCCACTAAAAATAATCTTAAGAATATCTGAAGAAATCTCCACTTTCTTCAAAATTTCATTTGCATATTGTGTTAGCTAAATGTATAGAGCAACTTCTGTAAAAGTTTCAAAAACATAGCTTGAAGATTCTGAAAATTATCGTCTATAAAAATTATGAAAACTATGAAAATTATCGTCAACTCAAAATCCGTTATTCCTAAAAGGAAGCAAAATATCAGGGGTTTATCCAAATACAGTTGTACGTGCAATATTGTCTAGGCACGAAACAATGGAATATATGGATACAGCCCCTCATCTTTTTGCTTCATTAGGGAATAAAATATTTTGATCTCCTTCTATCAACGATAATTTTCAGAATTTTTGATCTATGTTTTTGAGACTTTCACAAAAGTTGCTCTACACATTTAACTAACATAATATGCAAACGAAATTTTAATAGCGTTCACGCATGCGCAGTAAAAAATTATTTAGTAAACCTGCTCATTTGTCATACAATTTTTATTATTTTTAAATTCTGATGACAGGGTATTGTGTACCATGATGTTTGTCATATTTTCACAAAAGAACATTATTTTATATTAAGAACTCTGCAAATTATAAGCAAACAACTTAGGACTGCTTTTATAAACACCTTAATTTCTCTACGAGTATACATGCTATCCTAATACAAATAAACACAGTACATTACAATAAGGCCACTTAATCATAATGTGCAGTTTGAACGCTTTTGCTACATTAGTTTTGACAGGATTATCCAAAAGATTTTCATTCTTTTTCAATTTGTTGACGGTCCCTTGTTCGATTTCGGGGAAAACTCTTCGCGAAAATATATGACGCGTACTCTTTTGTTTACACAACTGGAGTTTCACCACATTTCAATTTATATTTCTTTCATTACTTACTTAATTACCAATTATGCTTAACTTTTGGACACCAGTGTACTAAATTACAGAAATTCGATAATCCGAATATTTTTTGGGCTGTCAAAATATCCATTCTGATAAAAAGTATATATTTTTCTTTTTCGAGATTGTTTATTTTATTGTGTGGATGTAAAAAAGTATTTAAAAAAGCATAAATTTTGAAAAAAGAATGAAGTCGATAAGGTAATAAGTTGCCTAGGTATATCTAATCATGTTATGCACACTCTTCCGCTTTTTATGACGCAGTACTTCATGCAAATTTTAATTTAGTAATATATATTAATTGGAAATCCGAGTTACAAATATTTTTTTAATTTCGTAATGCAGCATTTAATGTATATGACGTCATCAAGCCACAATTTAAAGCACTATATCCACTGAACAAATTAAGATAGAAGCTTGAAATTTAGTATTTTTATGGAATGTAATAGTGCTACAAAGCCGATGAAATTTCAATAAATTAAGTTATCTTAGAAAACTTACATAAACTTAGAACTATACTGGTGAAATAAATTAAGAAAATTTTCATATTTTATCGAATTGCATGAAAAATACTGAACTGAAGGATAAACCACTGCTTCTAGGTAAAAATACAAATCTTGTACGGCAAACACCTAAGTGTATACGTATGTGTAGATGGAGCCAGCAGAAAAACAGATTTTATAAGCACGTGGAGGGTAAGACGAATTGCGTTCGCTAGGACACTTCGGCGAATTTCTTCGTGTTATCATGCAGCAATTGGTAAAATTCACATTAAAACAAAAAAAATGAGTAATCACCAACATTTAGATGATAAAGTGAGGTGGCGAATTATAAGGAGGCTAGATACAGGCCAATCGCATATCTAGATATGAACAGAGTTCAATTTAACACCCAGCGTCGTGTTTAACCTATGGAAACAGTTCCAGGATACTGGTTCCATAGAGAAAACGCCTGGGCAAGGTCATCCAAGAGCCAAGACTGCCGGAAAATACCACCATTTTCCCATTTCAGCGAGGTAATAACACAAAGGCTACAGCTTCTTAGATAGCACGAGGCATATGACGTCACTGTGGGCACTTATTAGTGTGGGCAAGCTGTTTTCGCCCGTGTTTCGTTATAGCACCCATTCTACATTTGAATTCAGGCATTCTGATTGGTCTACAAATTTTATTATGTTTGTCTGCTTGCTATGATTGGACTACATCGTCAAGATGATTCCTGCAATAATCGCTATGACAAAAATGTAGAGGTAGATTAGTTGACAGAAGTGTTTGTTTGTAAACATGCCCTTTCCTTATATGCAGCCACAAGAACTCATGATCTGAATGAGAGAGGGTTGTTTGCCAGAAGACCGGCTGTTTGCGTCCCGCTCACGTGTACGAACAGGTGAGCCCAATTAACATGGTGCAGGCAGCATAGTGATTGGAGTATGGAGCAATGAGTGACCGTTCTGTTCTCCGACGAGCTTCGTTATAGCCTAAACACCGGTTCTCACCGTACTTTCATATGGAGAGATTCAGGGACCCGCTATTTACCCTCCAATGTCCGCGAAATCAACAATTATGGCAGTGACGGTGTAAAGGTCTAAGAGGCATCATTCTGGACGGCCGCACACCTCTCCACGTTTTTGACAGAGCCTCTGTGACTGGTGTGATGTATAGAGATGAGGTCTTGGAGCCCTACATTCGCCTTTTTCCGGTGTGCAGTGGACCTCCAATTCATCTTTCAAGACAATAACGCGAGGCTGTATAGAGCTCTTCTGGTAGACAAATTTATCAAGTGTGAGGATATTCGTCGAATGGATTGACCAGCCTGGTCTCCAGATTTTACCCTATAGAGCATGACTGGGACATTCTAGGGAGAGCAACTGCAATTCGCAACCCCCATCCGAGAACCTTCCAGGAGCTGAAAACTGAGTTGCTGAATGAGTGCGACCAATTGCCACAGACATTGATAAACTGTGTTGTTTCCAGTATGACTTACCGCTGCGATGCCTGTATTGCTGTAAGAGGGGACCATACCCCCTATTTATCCATTTCGTTTGTGTATTCTGCAACCGCTGTTTCAGACCTTCCGACTCCCATGAGTGTTATACACGAACATTTGTGTCTATTATAATTGTTTAATGCTTATTTTGTTTGTATGATATCAACCTATGTTTATTATAAATTTTAAAAACATTTGTCCAGTAGTTCTGGAAATCATAGATCAAATGTGAAAATTCTCTTAATTTCTTACGCCAGTGTATTTATGCGTCCCGATGAACCGTACATATATTTTTTTTGATTTTTTGCCATATATTTTGTTAATAGTTTACACATGTTTTATTTTTATATTTTATACATTCCATACCCATGATGCGTAAGTTACCCGATTTCCCCAACGATTAGTTTATCTATTGTTCTCTTTTTTTAAGCTTATATAATTTGTCACCTGAGAATAAAAAGGTTCTATCTGTGTTTTTGAAAAAAACTGGTTTATCGTTATAGAAAGGTTCTATTTGTATCTATGAAGGCCTTTATGGATCAAAATGATCTTATATATAATTTACGTATGAAATTACAATTATGTTATGACATTATTTTAATCCAGAAATGCCTTTATAGATACAAATAGAACATGTCTAAATCGATGTCATTTTTTTTCAAAAACACAGATAGTGTAACGTTACACACACGTTGGGTGTCATCTGTAACGGTTGGTTGGTCGTGGTGGGGGTTAAATGCCGACATACTCAGTAATTAAGATAAAAAAACACAGTTTATTAAAACGATAAGGGCTCAAGGGAAGTGGAGCAAGTCTAAATTTTTACAACTGAAAACACTCTTAAAAGACTAAACGCATACTCACAGGCTCCGGACTAGCTCAATCGTGGCACCTTCTATTACTTCTCAACTATCTTTCGGCTAAGCTGCTAGATAAAGCTTTATTAGACAGCCCGTGGCTGTGGGTAATTCTTTATTCACTTTCAAATAATCAAAATGTAATTACTATGAAACTTCTTACCACGGTCAACTCTCAAGTCGAATACCGAAACTCCTTTACAACTCACTGGAGGCTCGCTGCTACTTTCAGTCTGCTAGCACTTCGCTGAGTAATATCTCCAGAACATTCGGCTGGCTATGCCAGAGATACACTTCGCTATCTAATGCCAGAGATCCTCTCACTCGCTGGTTAATGCCAGAGATCCTCTCACTCGCTGGTTAATGCCAGAGATCCTCTCACTCGCTGGCTAATGCCAGAGATACTCACCCGCTGGCTAATGCCAGAGATCCTCACACGCTGGCTAACGCCAGAGATACTCTTCACACACTCAAACTCCAAGCTTTTATATGCTGAAAACTGAGATACTTCATATTAACATATTACTAATAACCGCGAGCTAACTACAGAACCCGAAAGAGACACACACACACTAGAAAGTTAAAGTAAAAGAGAGGATAGATGTCGCTTTTACGCTTACACATGTTAAATTATTGACGTCACGATCTCAGAGATACTAGAGTGCCTTTATGACAAAGGTCACTCCCTCACAATAGAACCTTATTATTCTCAGGTGACGAGTTGTCAAATCAACTTTCTACGACTGGCAATCATTGATTATCATCAAAGCAATAAAAAAATCTGTAAGTTTGCACTTGATTTCATTTTTTTTATAGTCTCAATTAATTTTGAATAAATTGCATAAGAGTTATTATATGTTATAGTAATCAAAAATAAATTTGGGAAATAACTTCAAAAACTAAATAACGTTTTTACTTACAATATTCACCGCATTTAAATATTTCAAATAAAGTCTTTAAAAAGTAAATTTTGATACTTTCAATTTTTTTTTTATCTTTAATATGCGAAAGCATGTTTTTCACTGAATAAATGATGAAGCTCTCTCTCTGCTTTTTTAAGTTACTGTTTAAATTTTGTTTTTCGTTTATCTTGCAATATATATTAATGAAAATAAAAAAACACAAAATCCTAGTATTTTTTGTTAAAAACCAACAGAAAGTTCGAGAATAAAAGAAAAAAAAATAATAGTCTTTTGCCTGAATTTAAGGAAATTTTTTTAGGGGATTTTAAATGTTAAGAGATTTGACTTCTCGCTTTAACTAAAATTTTTATGAAATAGTATGTTTTGAAAAAACAAAGTTTAATATTCTGTAAAGGATTAAATCTTACATTTACGCTTTCAAATATGCAAACAATAAATGTTCTTACAAATTTTAAATTATAAAGATTTTTATTGGGTAATTTATGTTAGATGCTACTCATATTAATATCAGTAAATAGAGTAATTAATTTTACCTAGCTCCTATGGGGTATAAATGAATACACGATTATTTTAAAGGATATTCGAAATAAAGGTTATTAACAATGCTAATTTTAATCAATATTAAACAAATATAATCCTATATGTGCTTAAAACAATTCAAGTAATTTTTACGTTTCTACGCGATCTTCCACGATTTTTTGATTTTCAATATTTGAATTAAAACATTGCCGTCTTTTAAATAAAGGGTTTTTTTTCTTCGTACAGCAATTTTTAAATTTTTCGTGATTATTTTTATGTGTTTGTGTGCGTTATGCACCATTTCCTACATAAGTAAAATGAATTTAATTTCAATCTTATAGTCCTGCATTACATACTTTTTTCTCTAGTACAAGGAAACATTATAATTTCTACATTTATATTTTCTGCGTTTGATAATTATGTGCATTGCAGGATTTAAAGTTTTAATTTTCAAATTCACAAGAAAATAACGAAAGAGGGAAAATATCGGTATAAACCGCTAGATTATACTTGCTAAAATATTATTATTATTCTTTCCTTTTTTCTTTTTTCTGCGCAGAGTTTCTTCAATCTACACAGAATGGGAAGCAAACTTTCCCGATAATGATAAATTATGTCGCTAAGTGAAAAGAGCAGTGAAATTTTAAGATATTTATTTTGGCACAGTATCTATTATTTTTTTTTAGTGCTTGAATCAACTCTCCTGAGAATCCTTAATTGTCATCGTCCACTTCCTCGGGCATTTGAATTGAACTTACAAAGTAATGAGGAAATTTTTCGATTCTTTTTTTTTACTCATTACCTAAACAAATGGCTTTGAAAGCGAAAGATTTGTTATCATTTTAATGTGCTTATAAATATTTGTTAAAATTTTTAATATATATGCACCTAGGGTTAAATAAAATATTCCGTGAAAATAAAAGTATAAGAGAAAGTGACTAAGATATAATGAAAATATATTTTTCCTAAGGAAACGGCATTCGAAAAAGCAATCGATATCGTGTATTATAGTATCTTGTGTACGATTAGGATTATAACTAAGTAAGCATTTTTAAAACAATCAAAAATAATTGAAAAGTTTTAATAAATAATGTTTGTCTGTTTGTCTAATGCCTGTCTCACTTAAAAATTCTCAATTTATCATTAAATTGATACATGTTGAGATTACTAAAACATGCTCATTATTGCAAATGAAGTATGTAGCACAAATTTCTAGTTTACAGGAGTAACAAAATAATTTCACTGCTTTAAGCTAAATGGAAAAAAAAAGTCTGCGGCGAGTTTGAATGATGTTACACTATTTTAAACATATTAAAATTAAATGTACATATATCACGAAACTACAAGGAGCTTATTGTAGAATGGGGTGCGAATAGAACACATCATTTACTCACAAGGACATGTGAAAAAAATTCATTGCTGCATTTTCTGTGAATAACAATCGCTGGTAGAGCGTTTTCATTTGTGGTGCTGGTTTTTAAATGTGACTTGCATATTATAAATATCATATATAAATTCTAGGGCTACTCCATAGATCTGAATTGCATTTCCGCTTATTGATGGAAATTTCTGATCGGGAATTTGTCTTTATGGTATGCGTTTCCTACCTGAACTAAATTTCAGCATACAATATAGTTAATGTACGTATAAATTTATTTGTCGGATATGGAGCTACACAAGATAATTTGGATTATGCTTCAACCATATATAGTATTGTTGAAATTGGGCTTATAAATGTTTTTAGCGTTTTAAAATATGCTATGCTATTAAAAACATATATTTACATAGTAAATTGTTAATATTTGTGTCAATAATCTGAATGTGATGAAAATTATTTCAGAATATGTGCTAAACGCATGTTTTCGTTCATTTTAACCTTTTTTAACGAATATTTATTATTTAATTTTTTTCTTTTCTATAAGCATTTAACCATTTCCTTGTCATATATTTACATACTTACGCTGACTACCGAGTTGTTTGTAGAATTACAATATTAGTAGATGTTATGACATTGTTGACCAATATTGAGTACACATATCTCCATTCATATAACAAAATGTCATTAACTAAGTGGTGTTCTGGTCTCGCTTATTAGAGTGGAAGACTTTCACAAGTGTTTAAAACAAGTTGGAAATTGCACGTGAAGCGTAGCAAATGAGGTGCGTTCGTACGATAACGAAGTTTTAAAAATATCCCTTTTATAAATCAATCTCATAAAATTGTAAATAGTTAATTGCAGTTAAAATGCGCACCAAACAATGTTCTCCCTATACCATTATGCAATGGAATACTTTTGTGTGGCCTTGTAAATTAATAACAAATATTCTTTGCACCACAGATTATGCAAAATGTATATTATAATATGTACTTTATAGATGCATGTCAATTTTATTACGTTTGAATGTGTATAACACCATTAAAATGCATTTGAAACATTTTCCCCCAATTAACCGTAATGTAACGGAATCCTTCTGATTGTCCCTGTAATTGATCTATGCATCCGAATTTCATAAAATTTGAAATGACTCGACAAAATTGTGTAATAATTATATATTTTAAATTTCAAACGATTCAGTTGGGTTGATTTTGCGTTGTTATATGCGGACAGACGGACAACAATACGTGCTACGTATTTACATAATTACGAACGCACATACAAGTGATCAAAGAATATGAGTCATAAATAGGACTTAATAAGGTATGCGAGAATTACAATCCGAAAAACTAACTGTGCAAGTTATAAATCTCTGTTAATCAGGCTCGGAGGCTTAGTACTCCTTTTTTTTTTTGTTTTGTTTCCCATTGTGACATTTGCCTTACTTGCTACAGAATTGTACTTTTTCAAAAATGTTACTGTTGGAAAACGAGAAAATCTGTTTTTTCAGTCGAGAAAAAACTGTTTTTTCAGTCCAATAGAGTTGTTAACATTTTAAACAGTTTATACAAACAACTATGCAGCTTAATGGCAAATAAGTAAAAAGTTTGCTACATCGGTCAAACGTAGCAAATGAGGTGCTTTCGTACTACAGTACTTTGTATATAATATAGTATCCGAAATATTTTGTGTGTCCTGTTAATACTAAATGCTTTCTATTATGCAGGAATTAATTTGTAATAAACCTCAGCAACGAATACGAATTTCATAAAGTTTAAAATAGTTTGATACAATTAAAATGCTTTCCAAACAATCCCCCGTCTATACTACTATGTAATAGAATAGTTTTGTGTGACCTTGTATATTAATAATATATTCTTTGCACCACAGATTGTACAGTATGTATATTTTAGTATATACTTCATCCATGCATACGAATTGTATTATGTTCTAAAGAGTGTAACATCATTAAATGCACTTAAGACATTTTTTGTATATTGACCGTAATGAAACGGAATACTTTTGATTGTTCCTGTAATTGAACTACATATCCGATTTTCATAAAATTTGAAATAACTTGACAATTTTATGTAAAAAAGTTTCCAAATTAAAAAAATATGCTTCAATATACACCTCTTATCTGCCGGAGCTTCTATTTAATATATATTTTTTTAATATCTGAGCAGCAGAATGTTCAGGAAACTGTAAACCAGGGTGACGAGAATGTATAAACGAAATGGACAGATAAAATTTTGAAGTCGATTAATAATAAGAAAAAATAAGTTAAAGTGATTGGAAATTTTGTTGATTTGTAAATACAAGCTTATAAAAATACTATTAATAACTTATATAAATAAATTACAAAATGCATCCCTTCTTTTTCTGATAACTCTTTAAGTTAATTTGAATGAAGAAGGTTATAAGACACACATTGTTATAAACAGTCGTTAATAAATTTGCTAAAAAAAGAGATTTTCATATTTTTAACAATATTGTGTGCAATTGTCTACTCAGTATCATTCCATGAAATCATTCACTAAACACCTAATATTCATAATTTCTGAATTTTACTAAAATATTCACATAGTTTTTCTACAAATTAACCAAATGCGTTAAAAGAATGAATAAAGAAAACTAAGATAAACTTAAGTGCAAGTGCATTAAAATAATTATTTTTTTTTATAAATATAAAAAATTATATGGGCCATTTTCAAATTTCGCTTACATATGGTGTCCCAGAGTAAAAAGAAGAAAATTAAAACATAAATTAATGTGTAAAGTTTGATTTGAGCGATGTATTAGCTAAAGAAGATTATATTGAACATTTCTAACAAGAAAAATTAAAAAAATCAATGAAAATTTTTTGAGATATAAATCTTTAAAATTTTGATTCTAAGCAAAAATGCCTGTCCCATTCCAAGTTTTTTGTTTTTAACTGCGTTTTTTTTATATATATAATTTGAACTAACGTTTTTAAATAAAAAGGTTTAATTGTTTTAAATATGAACTGTTAGTGTTCTATATTAATGAAAAAAAATATTACAAACGATATTTTCTTTAGAAAATTAACAGAAATCTTTTGTCCCTCACTTTTTGTCAAGTCCGTTACCTTGTTATTATTTTACTCAAAATAGATTTAGAATGCTGCCTAAAGTTAGCAGCAAATATTCGGTGATATAGTTAAACTATTCACGCAACTACTACTTGCCATTTTTAGGTGCGTACGTAATTATGTAAATACGTAGCACCTATTGTTGTCGCTCAGTCCGTCTGTCTGTCTGTCCGTCTGTCCGTCCGTCCGTCCGCATATAACAACACAAAAACTACCCAATTGAATCGTTTGAAATTCAAAATACTTATTTATTACATAATTTTGTCGAGTCATTTCAAATTTTATGAAAATCGGATGGATAGATCAATTACAGGGACAATCAAAATGATTCCGTTATATTACAGTCAATGGGGAAAAAAGTTTCAAATGCATTTTAATCGTTTGAAATTTAAAATACATAATTATTACATAATTTTGTCGAGTCATTTCAAATGTTATAAAAATCGGATGGATAGATCAATTACAGGGACAACCAAAAGGATTCCGTTACATTACGATCAATGGGGAAAAAAGTTTCAAATGCATTTTAATCGTTTGAAATTTAAAATACATAATTATTGCATAATTTTGTCGAGTCATTTCAAATGTTATGAAAATCGGATGCATTGATCAATTACAGGGACAATCAAAAGTATTCCGTTACATTACGGTCAATGGGAGGGAAAAGTTTCTAAAGCATTTTAATGGTGTTACACTAATTTGAATATAACAGAATTGACATGAGTCTATGAAATATGTACTAAAAAATACATTTTGTACAATCTGTGATGCATAGAATATTTATTATTAAATTACAGGGCCACACAAATGTATTCCACTAAATAATGTTACAGGGGGAAACATTGTTTGGGGGGTGTTTTAATTATATTAAACTACTTCACATTTTATGAATAAGATGAAGTTAATGAAGTATAATAAAAATTACTCCCTGCATATTTACAGGAACACAAAGATTTTGACCACTATACTGTATCCAAAGTACGCTCGACTATATCAGCAAGATTTGAATATTTTAAAACTTCGTTATCAACGAACGCACCTCATTTGCTACGCTTTACGTCAATTTCCAACTTGTTTATTCTTTAATTGTGAAGCAATGTAATAGTAGCAAGAATAAGCTTTTATCAATGCTGGTATTTTTTTTTCACTGTCAAGTCTGTTACCGTAAATTTTAAAAATTAAAAGAATGATTTTTGCACTTTTGTAATTAAATACTGTTTACTAACCAGTTTCAGAAGGTATGTGTATTATTATCTAAGTTAGAAATTATACTAGCTAGTTTATTTCTAATAATTTTATTTGAAATGTCAAATCGGTTACCATGAAATGTAAGCTTTTTAATAACAATTTTAATTTTTTTTAAGAAAGGTGTTATAGTAAAAATAAAATACATTGACATGTTTCGGAACCGTCAAATAAGTTCCATAGTCATAATATAAATAAAACAAAATTTCAAAATATTTCTCGGACAATACAAATGACACGCGATAATGAGATATAAATAACAAAAAACACGCGCTCTATTGCAAAAAATTAAATTAAAATATAGACCATCGCGTGTCATTTGTGTTGACCGTGAAATAGTTTGAAATTTTTATTTTTAGTTAAGTTTTTAGATCATGGTCTATATTTTAATTTAATTTTTTGCAATAGAGCGCGTGTTTTTTGTTATTTATATCTCATTGTCGCGTGTCATTTGTATTGTCCGAGAAATATTTTGAAATTTTGTTTTATTTATATTATGATTATGGAACTTATTTGACGGTTCCGAAACATGTCAATGTATTTTATTTTTACTATAACACCTTTCTTAAGAAAAATTAAAATTGTTATTAAAATGTTTATATAAAAGGTGAATATTTTGAAATCTGATGATTAAAAAATCAATTGTATTTAATTAACTTTTTATCATAGAAATGTAAGCTGCTAAGTAAGTTTACTAAATAGTTTTAGAAGCTATGGAAATTATTATCTAAGTTAGAAAATATAAAAACTAGCTCATTTTAGTAGTTTTTTTAGTTTTATTTGAAATGTTTAATCCGTTACTTGTCAAGTCCGTTACCATGTAATATAAGCCAATGGTGAAAAATGGCCCATATATGATATTTTCATTATTGGCCTTGTTAAGAAAAATTAAAAAAAAAAAAACTTCAGATTTTGTAGTTCTACTCCCCTTCCTTTTCAACGTACCGTAAAATGGGTTGAATCGGAACACTTTTCAGCTTTAATGTTAAAAAAAGGCAATAACTGATTTTTTTATTCTTTTATTTTTTTTACTAGAAACTTGTGTCATGTTTTGTTCTTTACTTTTTAAGAAAAATCGTAACATTTGTTACTGTTTATATAAGTAATTTTAATTTTTATAATGGTGTTCCAACTCACCCCCCCCCCCCAGATATAAGTGAATCGGGACAAATTTTTTAATCTTTATTTATTTTGATTCAGACTTTAATAGGGTTAATAAAAATAGGTTATAATCATAAAAGAGGAATATGAACACGTAGTTACTATCAAACCAAGCCTTTATTTTATATACAAGTAAAGATATGCCTTTTTAAAAATTAGAAAAAACTTTGAAAGCAGGAAAAATTAAAATTTATTCTAAATTGTTCTAGAATTACAGAGGTTGGAATTTAAACAAATTCAGCCGTGCTTTGTGTGATGTTTTACTAGTAGTCACTCGGTAAGTGAATTTATTGAGTAGCCCCAATCGCTGCATGTAATTATACGATCTACTAGTATGCCCCCATTTCCAGCCTATAGTGCTGTTTGCATCCCTCTCTTTTTTTAATTGATTTTCCATTTTGAGATATTTGTGTAATGTTGTGGATGTCAGAGAATAATTCTGTACAATTTTTCTTAGTAATTTGCCATTTTAAATTCTTTTAAATTCTCTTGTGTATCCCATGTCTGTTGGATTGGATGTTGGCTTTTTTGTTTAACCAAGTAATTTCTTGGCACTTTTAAACTCTTCAAGTAATTATAACAAACACAATATTGTTACAATATATATTCATACATATCTTTTCAGATATTACATGAAACTATTACTGTAAAGAAAAATAAACCATAAGAGAAAACGTTTTCCGATTCACCCCGTAAATTCTAAACCTCTGATGTTACAAGCCATTTTTCCTTTTTTTGATTTTGTAGTTTAGAAATAAGTAGAATTTAATACAGCATATGTTTACAGGCTGGGATTAATTAAAAATTCCTACTCTTAGGTTTAGAATACGAAAATTACTGCAGTTACATACAAAGTTTTGAAAACGTGAAAAAATGCGGATTTTGAGGATCCACTTGTAGTTTTTTTATATATCCCAGTAGTGGTGCAACATTGCAAAACTGAATTTCCCAACTTTTAATGTCATAAACTTCTTATAAAAAATTGGCAACTAAAAATATCATCACATATATTTATAATGAATTTATTTGTGTGAACGGGAAGTTTCGTTCCTATTCCCCTCGCTGTTCCTATTCATCCCATTTTACGGTACTAAATCTAATTCTTTCATCTGCATCCTTTTTCATAAGTGTATTTCTTTTAAAACTATTCATAAAGTTTGTTCCTTCTTTAATAAGCATAAATCTCAATACGCTAAGTCTAAATTACCCGGTGTTGTCTATGTCATCCAATGTGAAGATTGTGAAAGTTTATATATATTCATGAAACAGATAGATCTTTTGAAATTCACCTGGAGGAACATACCGGCGCGCATATTTCAGATGTGTATATTGCTGGGACGATTACTGTTTCTAAACCAATAGGAGACCGTCATTATCACGGTCAAGTACACGCCCACACATTTTGATTGACAGGAACTCGTGGACAATTGATCGTGTGTGTTTATTATTTATTTGTAGTCGGATTGTTTGAATTTGTACTCGGTAATTAAAAATTAAAGGTACGAAAGATTTTTTTTTTTTTATGAAAATGACTGAATTTTATTTACTTCAATTAGAAATTATACTTCCTCTGATCCTGAAATAAATAAATAAATAAATAAATAAAAATTAAAGTAAGAATTTTGCTTATACGGATATTTTCGCAGAATACTTTTTTCCCCATTTGTTTAATATATATATATAAATCATTTTGGAACGATATTTAGAATATTAAAAGGGTTTGAAATATTTTTTTAAATGTCTTATTTATTAATAAAAGACAGCCTCCAATAATTAAAAAAAATCACCAACGGACTCTCGGCCCGCGATGGACTCGAACCCATATCCTCTGGTTTCAAGCTCGACGCTCTAACCATTCAGCCAGTCAGCTCACTTTCATCCGCAACAGATTATCGTTATAATTAGCACCGTCAATTGTCCACGAGTTCCTGTCAATCAAACTGTGTGGGCGTGTACTTGACCGTGATAATGACGCTCTCCTATTGGTTTAGAAACAGTAATCGTCCCAGCAATATACACATCTGAAATATGCTACCGGCGCTCTGAAAAGTGGTCATTTAAGTTCTAAAATTGGCGAAATTTTTTTCCCGAGAACCTTCGTCGTTCCAAGCCCAAGCTCGCACTCTGATTGGTTGTTGCTCTCGGCACTGTTTTCACGTAACTTGGCGATAACCATACTTGGCGAAAAAGACTTTGCTCGTAAGTGAACAAGTGAACCTAAAACCTAACATACTCATTTTTATTCTTCCTGCATTCTTATCCTCGTGGTCTTGTGCTCTTGTGTATTATTATCGTGTGTTATTTTATAAAATGGCTAATGCTTTACTTATTAATAAACGGGAAAAGTTACTTTGTACTCGGTTCGGAAGGAAATCAAACTCCTCGACGAAAGCATCTATCGCTATGCCAAGTATGATTATTGGCAAGTTACATGAAAACAGTGCCGAGAGCAACAACCAATCAGAGTGCGAGCTTGAGCTTGGAACGACGAAGGTGCTGGGAGAAAAAAAAATTACGCCTAAAATTGTCCAGCATTATCTTCAAACGAAATACATCCCGCAGTTTGCGAACGCCAGTATTTTGAAATTGGTTTGCAACAGTTAACACTGTAGATTACTCCTCGAAGGATACTTCACATATTTGCCGACTTTGAATGAGGCTCGTTCTATCCCTATGGAATATTATAATTTTCTAAAAAATAACTAACTGTAACCATTCTTGATTTATTCTGCTGTTTCTTATGCAATTGATATTTGTACTGATGATACCTTGGGAGTAGCCTGACAAAACGTTTACTTTTTGTATATAAGTGTTTTTTTAGTATTTTTATTTTTTCTTCTTGGTGTATAAATTTTGATTTTGAATAGAAGTCTGCTTTAGTTTCTTTTAATGAATATTTTAACCGATTTTAAATTCAGACTTAAATGTATATATATTGCAAACCAAATGTCGATTATGAAACATGCTTCACAGAAAAGCTTCAAATATCATACGGTATAAACTCTGACGCTACAATTGATTACTTCAATAAATATCTCCGGTTCTATGAATTACTTAAATTCTAATGCTCAAATTTATCCATCGTAAGATTTAAATATTTTTAAGTTCAATGAATTTGATTAGTTATTTAATTGATTTAGTATCCAAATAATGAAAACAGTAGCAGTGATTGATAAAACACAAGAAATAAGTAATTTCGTGAAGCGCTCAAAACAGTTTTACAGATTCATTAGCTTTGCAATTGAAAAGTTTCTTCTATCTGACTATTAATTAAAATTGGTAACTACACGAGACAGACCATGATGAATTATCTTCGGAGTAAACTTTTCCAATAACATCGGTTTTCAATTAGAAGGACATTTTTTTTTATTTTGTAATAGGAAGCTTCGCTCTTGTGTTTTACGCATTAATTATGTAAAATTGATTTATATACCACAGAATAAATTGGTTATGCATTTGAAATGAACAAATTCTTTCAATAATTTAATCAAAATCTTTATATGAAGTGTAAGAAATAGTTAATTTATACATTAAAACAGGTACAGTCGGCTCAACATAATTCGAACTCGTCGGGACCATCAGAAATGTTCGAATTATCCGTAGTTCGAATTATGGAAAATATGCAATGAAAAAATGCTTAAAATGGAGCTATTACAATGAAATTAATGTTATAGTGTTTTTTTATTTTTTATTTCGTCTGTTATCATTAGAATATGACTTAATATTAAATTAGAATGTATAAATATATTAATTAAAAGATTAGAAACAAGCACAATGGAAGGAAAATTGGAAGCGTCGCTGATACACATACGGGGCACTAAGAAAGTGGATATCAAATGCATGAAATTCAATATATACTCGTTCGGAACAATTCCCACAAAAATCAAAGAAAGAAAGTTATCCAAATGGTTTGAAATGCGTGAGAAAGAAAAAAAAATGAAAAATCGGAATCCTCGTTAGTTCGAATTAAACGAAGTCGAGAGAAAATGAGTTCGAATTAATGAAAATTATTAACGTTATTCTGCCATTGATGATTTCATGACTTCATGTTTAGTTCGAATTAAGCGAAGATTCCAATTATCCGATTTCGAATTAATGAAAATTATTAACGTTATTCTGCCATTGAAGATTTCATGACTTCATGTTTAGTTCGAATTAAGCGAAGATTCCAATTATCCGATTTCGAATTAATGAGAGTCGACTGTATACTAATGATACAAAGACGATTTTTCTCTATGTGTAAAAAAGTGTGTAATATGACAAATACACACCCTGATGTGTCAATTCCAAAATATACATTTTCATGTGTAATGCATGAAGCGGATTAAGTGTATAAAATGCTACCAAAAATACATAGTTTAACGTGTAGGTTGCGTATGAATACATATATCTGGGTAAAATATAGAAACAATGGATTTTATATACATAGTAAATAACCTTGTAGTTTGGGATATCAATTTTGAATTGAATATTTTTCTGGTCGCAAAACAACTGTATATGTAGAACAAATAAGGTACCTGTACCAAATATGGACACCCTAAGGAAAATGTATTTTTTTCACCCTCATCTACAACTCATAGGACTCCAAAAATATGCGAACACTATCCTTGGACTATTGACTATCATTATTAAAATTAGCGACCTTGTAATTATTCTGGTTTAATTTAAATGATAAAAATAAAAAAAAATGTCTACAAGTGTCCATATAAGGAACTACCTGTCCCTATTATGGACAGATGTTTTCTTATTGAATTTCTACACAATGTGTATGGAAGAGCCTCTTTTCCAAGGGATTTTAGACGAGAGGGAACAAAAAAAATGTATCTTAAAGTATTCGGAGGAGGAGGAGGAACAGTAAATATCTTCAGAACATGCAATTCAGAAAGGGGGGGGTCATTCTCGGTTTTTACCCTTCGAAGACCCATGCGAAGCCTCTTAGATACTAGTAAATATTAAGAAATAACATTGTTGGTTTTGCTTAGCTTTATTGCATCTGTCTGCGAATTTACATCTGTTATTACTCAGTCCCCAAAGCATGGACAAATAGAAACTTTTTCACCATGGGCAGTAAGTCCCACATAATCCTCATGAACATATCTGCCACATGTGATGCATGGCTGCATGTTTGAAAAAGCATCAATACTGCAAAAGAAGCAATACCAGCTCTCCTTTGTTGAGGAAGTCATACCATTGGTACCTACGATTTCGCCAACAGATATCGTACTGGGGGGGGGTTCTTTTTATTTTTCTGCAAGGGTTTTTTGGAGGAAGATTGTTCAAATGGCATCTTGTTGAACAAAGATTTTACCACTTTGATGCCTTTTCAATTAATTGCTTGGCAACGTTGAATTTTCTCCTTTTTTACAGTTGTAGTTGATGGGGGCATAAGCTGTCCATATTGGGAACCGGACGTAGTTTTACTAAATCTTGTAACAAATGAATAAGGAAAATATTTTTAAGCAAAATATGCAATAGCAATCGAAAATATGTTTTATTAGCTTTCTAAAATACTCCACTTTTCAACATTTAATGTAATTTTACCATATCTAATAAGAATTTAAGCTTACAAGTAATTAAAATCAGCACATCTCGAAACAACATGTTTCCTCCTAAATGGCGAACAGCGCGCTTTTTTACACTTTCCAGTTATAATTATCTTTTCAATTGCTTTTCTTCGCGAAAATGTTGAGCCATATTTCGATCAAAATTATTACCTTAAAAAAATATTAGGGGTGTCCATATTGAGAGCCCTGTCCATATAGGTTACAAATACCTTACATGTGTTTGGTGTGTTTATTCTCTTTCCAGGACATTTGTTTTAGACCATAAAAAAGTGTAATCTTAACTTATAAAAAGCACGATCATATGAAATTATATTTCCTGTGGGCCATCTGTCTGTTTTTATGTTGTGTTGTTTGTTTAACTTGTTTTGAAACCTTAAAACAGCGTAGTCATAATTTATGAAAATAATCTGAATAAATACGCTGTAAAAAAAAAATATTTTTTTAAAAAAGCGCAAAACGTTACGCTAATGCTATTTTTGTAGGAATTTCTTAAACTATGAATCACAGTCACAAATTTTGAAATATGCATATAATGCTAAGGGGACATGGTGCTATCGATGACTACTGAACACCTTTTTCAGAGATAACCCTGCGTTCTTCTGCGAGAATAGAAGCAGCACGATTAGACATCGTGTCTGTCAGTGACCACTGCAGAAATCATTCAAAGAATAGTACTCAAAATTTCCACACTTGAACAGTTACCGATCTTTGACTTGATCATTTTAACAGGAAGGGAGCTAGTGTGAGTGGTTCACCTGAGAAGGACTTTGGATCGGATCGGTGGTCGCGCGGGCACTTGAGTTCTTGTACGTCTTTTTTCGAAGTCTTGAACGCAGATCTCTTATTCTTTCGGACGCATAACTTTATCAGTAAAATCCGAGTTTTGTAGTGTCGGTGTGATTCAGACGGGTGACTGCACGAGATGTTTCCAGTTGCTTTTCGTATTACGATCTCCTTGATGGCTGAGTTTCATTATAAGTGGTGTGGCTGACAATGCTTATGCTGATTGGCTCTTTGCAAAGACGGATGTAGTAACGATGAGTTGCTTGTGGTTTCGGCCCGTCTGGCTGCGACGCTAATTTTTAGGAAGTTTTTTCCACTAGTTCTGATGTTTCTTGGTTTTCGAACTCGTAAAAAACTCAATGGGAGAATTTACCATGCCTCAGCAGGGACTTTGTTTCGTTTTCTATATGTTATGGCATTATTTCTGCTGGTCAGCTTCTTTGGCTGGCGAGTTGCCTTCGCGATGGTTGGGCATTACTTTCGTGCCTTTGGGGACTAGAGAGCACTATGTGATCTCATTGGAAAGACCGCATGCAATTGGCATTGGATCAGGGAACTGTTAATTTGTGCCAAAAGTTCTCGGGAATTTAAATCTAATAGTTACCAGAATTTGTATCGTATATAGGCGTACTAGTGGTACACTTATAGGAGTTCAGGAATTTAGATCCAGGCGTGGCTCCATCTGATTATGGCCTCTTGCGATCAAAGCAACACTTGTACAAGGGCAGTTTTTTTTAATGAAGTTAAAGAACCATGTCAAGATTTCTTCAATTCGGAGCCGCAATGTTACTTCCAGCAAATGCGCAAACTGCCAGAAAGATAACAGAAAGTCATAAGCTATGATCGTCTCTACTTTTTAGAATAGTCCTTTTTACTTTTGTTGTTAATTTGCACATAACAACGGAATTTTTACAAATTTCCCAGGAATTTTTGCTTAACATAGAATTATTGATATTGAAGTAAGAAAGTGGAACATAAGGAACATGCATTTTGATTTTAAATCTTGTAAATATGTAAGATAATCGTAAATGTATTATGCTCATGAAATGCTTTTAAGCAAAAATTCAAAGGTAATATTTATCGACTATGAATTTGATCTACTGATGAATAATTATTTATTTATAAGTCAAATTATATTTGTATGCTTTTGATATTTGACGTATGACTCTAAATCTTTAATTATCATCTTTACCAAATAATGCATATAACCACGATTTTGGAATGAAATCCACTTTTAACTAGTTAGTAATAATTATTATTGGTGGGTAGAACTTAGTGCGAAGGTAAGAGTTTGAGTTCTGATTTAATTTCATTTTTATGGTTGCTGATCTTGAAAAATTTAAGAGCAATAAAATCTAAAATGTCCAATGAATCTCTAGATGACCAATCACTGAATTTGTAAACAACATAAGATACTGTATTGAATAGTTGTCCAATAGATATGGAATCTCTAAAAGAAAAAAAAAATTAATTTAAAGTAACTAATTTAGAAAAAAATAAATAATATAATAGATCTATTATTGAAGTTAGATAAATGTGAAGCTTAAATGATCTCGACCTAAGAATATATCAATTAAATATTTTAAACAATTTTTACCAATGAAAAGAAACGTAAAGAAAGTTTTACGCAGGCTGCACTCAATGCACATCTTTTTTTTAACACTTAACACTGCTATACACCCAGCTTCGAAATTCCTCTCAGTAAACTTAAGTCTATAAGAATTAGATACATTTGAATTTCAAAATATCTCCTCACAACATTTATATTTTTAACTTCTTTCAGTGTTTTTTTGTTAAAAGATGTCACATTTTTTTCTTAATTCTAAAAGCATTCCTAAAGTGCGAGTTTAATATTTTGTCTAATAATAACACATTGCTCAGTGGTGCACAAAACAGGAATTTTAATATACATTAGTACATATTAAAATAAAATATAACTTTCAACGTTTCGCGCCGTCTTCTGCGGGCGTCTTCAGGAAAATATGAATTGGAAGGACTGAAGACGCCCGCAGAAGACGGCGCGAAACGTTGAAAGTTATATTTTATTTTAATATGTACAAATGTATATTAAAATTCCTGTTTTGTGCACCACTGAGCAATGTGTTATTATTAGTTAAATTTTATGGTGCAACTGTCCTATATATATTTATTAATATTTTGTGTTTTAAAAAATGGCGAACTGCTTGTGAAATTTTAACATTTCATATAAAATTAAGCATAGATTTTAGAAATATTTTGAAAACTAAGAAAAAAAAAAGAGAGATTCCTTCAGAAGAGTATATACAGAAAACGAAAATTGAAAATACAATATTCTGAATATAAAACTGTATCAAATGGCCCTAGAGTTAACATTGTCGAGGGGAATTCGAAAACTAAATAACTAGCAGTCTTAAAGTTTCAATCTATGATAATGATTCATTAAAAAATATGTAAATCACTTTTCTTATCTACAGCTCATATTCAAAATATTAGAATAATTGAGAAAAAGTAATAAGAAAAAATTATTTGTCATTTATTTATTTTTTATACTAAGTAAATGCAATTAAATTTCTTATCAATTAAATCTGGAATGTTTAGATAAGATTTTAACATTTATAAAATATAAAATACAGCACAATAAATTAGGTATACAGCTTCCTTAAACACACCAGAATATTAGAATAAAATTTAGATTGGTTCAAAATATTAGAATATTTTATTTTACGCAACAATATTACCTTATGAATATGAAGTAAATGGTAGTTAATATTTTGTAGCATCCCCTTTAGCTTTCATAACAGCGTACAATCGATCTTGCATACTATATACAAGGTGTTTACAAACATTTCTATCAAAATTAGCCCAAATAGACTTTATACGTGCCACTAACTCAGTTTTACTTGAAGGAGGATTTTCTTGAAGTTTTTTCTTCATTATACACCATAAGTTTTTGATGGGATTAAGATCTGGTGAATTTGGTGGCCAAGGAAGTACCTTAATGTTGCGTTTCCAATTCTTAGTTGACACCGAGGTATGCGGGGACGCTAAATCTTGTTGAAAGATGAAATCATCTTCAAATAAATCTTCTGATGATGGAATCATGTAATATTCTAAAATTTCTTGATATATCAGAGAGTTAACCTTTTCGTAGACGATGCATAACTTTCCACGTCCTTCTGCACTCATACAACCCCAAACCATGACACTAGCAGCAAATTTTACGGAACGTTTAAGGCATTCTTTATCAAATGCTTCTTGCTTCATTCTCCAAACTCGAATACCTTGATTACCATATGAAACACAAAACATACTTTCATCACTAAATAATATATTTTTCCAATCTTCATTGCTCCATAAACGTCTTGATTTAAACCAATTCAATCTTATATGCTTTTGTCTTGCAGTCATGAGAGGTTTTGTTTTCGGTACACGAGATTCAAATTTAAATTTATGGAGACGTCTTAATGTTGTCGATGTAGAAACTTCAACTCCTTCTTCTTTCCATTTTCGGTGCAAGAATCGCACACTTTTAAAACGGTTTTTCTTAACTATACGCTTCAGTTTCCTGTCATCTCTAGCAGATGTTTTTGGTTTTCGACCACCATTTCGGCGATTATTTTGAAATTTTCCAATTTTTGAATATTGTGTTAGTATTTTACTAACGCTCGATTGCGAACAATGTAAATAATTCGCTATAAAACATTGATTTTTACCGTGCCGATACAAATCAACCATACAAAGTTTAGTAGATTCAGGAATATCACTCACACGGCCCATTTTAAGACAAAAAAGAAACAAACTGCAAAAAAAGAATACTGATTTTAATTAAAATAGTCTGAATTTAATCAATGATGCCACCAGTTAAGAATTGGTAATAATTAAAGGAGAATTAATGTGAAATATTCTAATATTTTGAACCACTTGAATAAATATTCTAATATTTTGACTTTTCAAAATAATTTTTTTTGCAATTAATCTTTTCAAAAATGATATTAAATTTAAGATAACAAGTAAGTTTAATCAACAATAGGTTCTTAATAAAAATATCGTTTGCATATTTTCATTAAAAGACATTAAATTACCAAACGATATTTTCAATTTCTAAAAAAAAGGTAATTATTCTAATATTTTGAATATGAGCTGTACGTCGTTAGTGATAGTGTGGTCTATTTAGCATACAATGAAATAAATATAAGGTGTTTAGAGAATTGACTCATTTAAAAATAATATACGGAAATGTTCAGTTCTTTTTTTCCATTTACTTTTGAGATGTCGTGGCTGCTTTTCATATTTTATGATGATATATGCAATTTAATTTTAAAATATATGAAAAAGAATTTGTTATTGCGGACTGAAATTACAATAGTAAGTAATATTATCTGACATTTTCTATATTTTGTTGTAAATTTATCAACAGATGGCGCTAAAATGCTGTATTTTTGCGATTTTTGAAATAACTTTATCTCTAGAATCAAATCCTTAACTTGCATAAAACTTCAGATTCAGTTAGTCCTTAATATGACTTGGTGTTTTTTTTTTACATTTTGGTGTAAATCGCCCAGCAGGTGGCACTGCTACGTAATATTTTTCATGATTTACGCAGTACCTCTACCTCAAAAACTAATTAGTTCTGGATACATCAAACTTTAGATTCAATTAGATATTGACATAAGTTGTTGCAGATTAGATTGCGGTGTAAATCATCAAGCAAATTTTTATCTACGCGATTTAAGCAATAATCATATTTTAAGAACTATTATATGGAATTTCATATCATTAGCCTCTTCAGATCTGAGCATAAAATAACTTTACGAATATAATTTTTTTGCTTTTGCATAATCAAATTGACACCACAGATGGCAGAAAGAGTCATTTTTATGAAATCAGTACTGTTGGGGACTGTATTACAAATATGGATATAAAAGTACTAATATCGTTAAAACATCAGTTTAACTATCAGTAGTACAAATTTACGCAATAACAAAATTAAGGTTTTTAAACAAGTAAATGATCAGCAAATTCCCATTTTTTAATACTATAAAGCATTTAAATTAAATAATCATGAATATTTCTTACTTTCTTGGACACAATGTTTTCAAGGTATCTTCGAAACTCGAATGAAAATAATATTTATTTTGTGAGCTAATATTCATCAGTGCTGATATTTATTGGTTTTGTTTTAAAGCAAAAAAACATTCAGCTGTATAGAAATAAAGTAAAAATGCACAAAATTCTAACATTTTAGTTTTTATGTGGAAAAGAATGGAGGTACACATTTGTGTACCTTAGGTCTGAAGAGGTATAGATTGCAGTTATTTTCTGCAAGGTGATGGCAAATTTTGAAGCATTAACTCTTTGCACTCGACAGGTAATTCTCTATGGCCACTAGTGTTCCGCGTAAATGCTCTGGACACCAGTGTTTAAAACTAGTTTTATTTGCCTTTTTTAAGGGCCGAATACTCTGCTATAAAATATGCCGAAAAAAAGCTAATATTAGGGGTATCCAAAGACATTTGCGTCCCGATTCAAGAGGGATACATGACAACACTGGGAGTGACACTGGGACAAAGGGTTTACATGCATAAGATAGATGGAAGCTTTAAAATTTCCACAATCTTTTAGTTTCTTTTTTTCCACCAATGAAATATACTAAACTTATAATACGTTAAAGAAAATTTTAGTGCGATATTAAATTAAAAGTATTTTTCAGACAGACATAATTTTTTAATATGTTGTACTGCTTTCGGTTGGAAACGTAACTACAGAAGTACATACCCCTAAATAAAATATAAGACAATTTTCTTAATCTAAAATTAACATAAAATCTTTAAGTTCACCCTGTTCAAAATAAAGGGTTTTTTTTAACTTCCTCATATGAATTGTTTTAGAAAGCAATCTTGTTTTTTTTCTTGTTTTTTTAACATTTTAATCCAATTTCACTATATTTGTCGTAAGGTAATTAAAATATATTACTACAAACGATTTTTCTCCAATGACCATAAAGTAAAGGAATTAATTTGAGTGGCCCTGTAAAATAGTTATTAAAGCTAAATGCTTCCTATTCAGTATCGAACGTACGATGGTGATTATCATTGACATATATCAAATGCTTGAAAATCCATATATATTTACGCAAGTTAATTCGTAGGAACAAAGGGAAACTGAATTGATAAACATTTTTAAAACTGCTAAATGATATGATAAGGACAAACAATAACAAAAATCCCTGTCGGCTGGGCCTATAGGCGGAGGTAGATTTCGAAGAGTGCTCATTTAAAATATAAATATATATATATATATATATATATATATCATTAGAGATAAACCCAGTTTAATAACTTCATTTGGCCGTTTATGAAAAATTTTTTATTTCATTTTTCTGCAAAAACTGGTTTTATCAGAATCATCTTAAGAAAAATTCAGCTCAAATGCCCATTATGACAACATATTTTGAAATAGATTCTAAATTTATTAAAAAATTGACCAAAACAGTACATTATACAGTTCCTAAATAACAAAAAACTGTCAGTTGAAAGCATTTGAGAAAAAAATTGAATTTAAAAATGAGTCATAAAATAACCGAGTTGTTGTTTGAATACATCCTTAATTCTTTAATCATGATTGCTTCGGAAAATTTTGTGCGAAATACTCACTTTGACAGCATTTTAAAAAATATATTCTATCTTTATCAAAAAACTGGCCAATGCGTCACAATATATAGTTCCTAAATAAGAGGATCTGTAAATTGGATACATTTGACAGCGAAAATGGATTTTAAAACTAGTCATAAAAAACGCAGTTTGCTATGTGAAAACTTTAAATTTTCAAATCTCGAAGACTTCGGGAAATTCTGTTCAAAATACCCTTTTTGGTAGCCTTTTCCAAAATATATTCTGTCTTTATCAAAAAACCGTTCAATGCATCACATTATATAGTTCCTAAATAAGAGGATCTATAAATTGGATGCATTTGAGAGCAAAAATGGATTTAAAAACGAGTCAGAAAAAAACGCAATTTCTTATTTGAATACTTCCTTCAATTTTCAGTCCCGAATACTTTCGGAAATTCTGTTCAAAATACCCTTTTTGGTAGCCTTTTTTGAAATATATTCTGTATTTATCAAAAAACTGACCAGTGCATCACATTATATAGTTCCTGAATAAGAGAATCTGTAAATTGGATGCGTTTGAGAACAAAAATGGATTTAAAAACGAGTCAGAAAAAAAAACGCAATTTCTTATTTGAATACTTCCTTCAATTTTCAGTCCCGATGACTTTCGGAAATTCTGTTCAAAATACCCTTTTTGGTAGCCTTTTTTGAAATATATTCTGTCTTTATCAGAAAATTGACTAATGCGTCACTTTTTACAGTTTTTAAATAAGAGGATCTACCATTTGGATGCGTTTAAAATCAAAAATGAATTTAAAAATGAGTCAGAATATAAGCCGTTTGGATTTGAGGTTTTTTTCTCCAACTCCTATTTTTGTTTAATTTCTTTTTGCTATACGAATTGGTCCTATGAAAAACTTGTCAATATAAAAGTTGTAGATATTTTTGAGAAGATGTAAAATAAATTTAATCAGATTTGATATCTTAGAAATTGACGGAGTTATGGATTTTTCTCTTTTTTCAGCGCCTTTTTTCTTTTCGTTTTTAATTTTTTTCATCGGTAAAAGTTGGTCCTATCAAAAACGTGTAAATACAAAAGTTTTAGATAATTTTAAGAACATTTATAAAAAATTTAGTTGCACTTAATATCTTGAAAATTGACGAAGTTATGAATTTTTTTCTCTCAAAATCCCTGTTTTTTTCGTCCCTTGAGCCCACTTCTAAATTTATCAAAAATCTGTCATGTATATACTTTTGGCCCATTTTTAAGTTATGGCGTTTTTTCCGTTTTCACAAAAACGCCCCCTATTCCGACCCCCTTGATCCGATTTTGCCCGTTAACGAACTCAGCCAAGATTTTATCCCCGTTGATTTTATGTACCAGTTTGGTGGAGATTGGTGAAGAATTATAGAAGTTATCGTGTCCATAAAAAAGTGAGATATATAGATAGATAGATATATATATATATAAACTGGTGCGATTGCAATACGTAGTATTTCTTACGAAATCTACCTAACAAATTTAAATTTTCTAGATTTTGACATATTTATTTTAGTAAATTACACTTTCTCCCAAGATATATTTTTTGTTAATCTTCACAGTTTCTCTTTAAGTGCGTTGTTAGCAATCTCCTTTTATAATGTCGAAAATTCTAAATAAATTTTTAGAATAAACAAAAGGTTTTTTTTTTTACTTTTAATTTAAAGTTGTCTAAAAGGAAGAGATTAATTGGATGTATAGGGTTTAATGGCACAAACTTAAAGCAAGAGCGTTGTTTTAAGAACTTTAATGACGCTATCTTTTTTTTTAAACTTACGAAGGTATGTGTGTTCTTAAATGTGATAAAAAATATTTTTGGTTATGAAAAAGAAAACGTGATAGAAGGAAAAAGTTAAAATTAAATATTTTTAATGTGCTTATCAATACAGAGAGGGCTACGAGAAATATTTTTTATAATGCAAATTTTAAACTAGAGGCTGCTTTTGAGTAATCGCATTTTATATATGTTTTGTCTGGATTATTAAATCTTTTTATATTGATTTCAAATATGTGAAGGTATTATTATGTATTCTTTAAACATATTAAAAGTATTTAAAAAAAGTTCTTTTAATAGAAATATAAAATATTAAAAAAAATTAAAAACATTTTAAGATTTTTCTTATTTTATATCTACAAATTCGCATAATGGATCAAAGTACAGGCGGTGGCGAACATAGGGTTATCACCAACGTACAATGATATATATATATAGTATATTTTTTGTTAAATTAAGGTTCATATGAGCATAGTAAATAATACGAAGGTATCTCGATGATTTTTATAAACAATTCCATATCTTTTTGTTTGAAATAGAAATTTCGAAACATTCTTTGCGTAACTAAACTTTAAAAAAAAAAAAAAAAAGAAAAAAAAAAGAAAGGAAACAGAGAAAAAACTTAACATACATTGATTTTATTGTTTATCCAGTTTTTACTTATATCCAAATTATTTTGTGGAATATTCAATGTTTATTTAATTTGTAATTGACAAAATATCTGATGTTTGCATAACTCTTTAAAAATGATCTACAAAATTACAACACTTTATTATAACATACTACAACTTATGTAATAGACCAGATTTAGTTTTTTGTCCAAACTTTTATTACAGATTCAGATTCAGTTTGGTGGGGAGGCCTATCATATGGCTTGAGCTCAACAAGCCCCTCACAACATTTATTTAAACAAAAAAGTACAATTCTTTTGCAAATGGTTGCCCTATTTCTTCTGGTCGATCCTAAAGTTATTACAATATTAAAATGCATAAATTTTAAAATTTTAAATAGAAGAGTTAATTAAGACAATTAAGAGTTTGTGAATGTTTATAAAAGTTTTTAGATGCACTTTTTATTTAGAAAGTTCAACTAAGTTCAACTATCAAAAGTTTGGTTGAGTAAATGTTTTTAGAAATGTTTAAATAGAGATATGATTTGATAAGCTTAAAATATATACTGATTCTTTTCAATGAGGGTGATGCAGTCAATTATTTTCTTTAATAATTTTGGACATTTCAATACATATGAAAACTATTCATTTAATTTAATATTTGGTGGATTTCGCAGATGAAAGGTTGAAGTTAGTGGACAATTTAACAAGAAATACAAGGAGGTATTTCTGTTCCACAAGTACAGAGGTCAGAATGTACTTTGTTAAATTTAACTAGATATGAAGAAAAAGGACCATGTTTGGTTGTGAATAAATATAAATTTCGATGAAACAGTGAAAAGTCTTCTGAAATTTTTGATAGAAATTCGTATGTGTATCTACCGGTATCCCAATAGTTTTGCCACTGTTGGAGCGAATCTAGCTTTAATTTTCTTTTTATCAAGGATGCTGGTAATGGGTAGAATTTTGATTCTATTTGTGATGATTCCAGTGTAGCTGCTTTTGCCAAGATATCCGCTAATTAGTTTCCTTTTATGCCCGCGTAGCCTCTTATCCATTTGAAAACAAAATTTTTAGTAGTTTTATGTAATTGTATAATAATTGTGTTTACTAATATATCTCTTGTACTAATATCCTTTAAGGCTTGTAGACTTGATAAACTGTCTGTTTGAATTAATATACTTTGAAAATTGCTTGAATCTGCCCTGATTATTGCGTCATGAATAACTAGCAATTCTGCTTGATAAACACTATTGTCATTAATTAAGGATTTTTGATACGTTTGAATTAATTGATTGTTATACAAAACACAAAACGCATAGGCTGTGCCAGATTCAGTTTTTGAACCATCGGTAAATATTTCCATTAAGTTAGTTAAATTCGGAGGTATGTCTTCTATCTAATGTAAATACTTTTTAAATGGTTTTATCTGGCAGGTTTTTAGTCATGTTTGTATTACGGTTGGATCGAACTCTTCAGATGGTATGCCAAGCCTTAATACTTCCCCAGCTTAAGATTCTCTTTCTATTTGGTATTGTAGCGGAATTATTCCAGTTAATAAGCACAAGGCAGAGGTTGCCGTTTTCCTATATGCTTTAGAAATCATCAAGAGACATTCTGCTTGTATTAAGGATAAGGTGCGTAAGCCATGGGAATTTTTGCAATCTTGGAAACCAGATTAGTGCACCATAAGATATTATTTTCTCCAATATTATTTGATACCACGTTTTTAAAATGTATTTTGGAAGACGACACGAGGAAGAGAATTTCAAAAGATTTTTAATAATTTTTAATATTTCAGTTTTCTTATTTCTAAGATGAGGAAGAAAAGTTAGATTACTATCTAAGGTAACACCCAAGTAAAGCAATGTTGGATTTGATTTTAAATTTTTATTTCTTATCTTAAAAATCGGTGGACGTTTTAGAGAATTGGGTTTTTTAAGATGAAGTACTGAGTATTTGTCGAAGGAAATTGACATACCATTAACATCTGCCTAGTCGCTGATAAGTTATAAATCATGATTTGCCGAATCTTCTAAGCTTCTCCTTGTGCAGCCTGAGATTACTTCTAGTATATCATCGGCGTAGACTATTATTTTATAACTATGTCTTTTAAGAAGTTTAATAATTTATTTAAGAAGATTTTCCAAAGAAAAGATCCCATGCAGGAGCCTTGAGGGCGGCCTTTGCCAAACCAATGTAGTGAATTTGATTACCAATTATAGTAGGCTGCTCTTATTGTTAAAAATGACCTAAACAGATTAAGATATGGTTTGTCTAACTCTAAAAGTTTAATTTCTTCTATAGTTATGTCCCATGGCAGGCGATCAAATGCATTTTGAAAATCAATAGAAATTAAAGAGATATATTTATCTACTTGAGATTTGATTTCTATTTTGGAGAAAAGATCTTGTAATGCCGTTTCTGTTGAACGACCTTTTTCAAAACCATGCTGAGATAATTGTAGAGATTGTGAGTGTGATAAGAAATAATTTACTCGTTTCAAAAGCATTTTTTCTAATATTTTGCCAAATATTGAAAGAAGAGTTATTTGTCTATAAGATTGATAATCGTCAGAAGATGTGTCTTTTTTTTAAAAATATAATAATTCTTCAATTTTCCAATCTGAAGGGAAGTAATTAAATTTCAGTAGCGTATTGTACATTGATAAAAGTATATTCTTCTGTGTTTTATAAAGATTTCTTATTATGAAATGGTCCATTTCGTCGAGCCCAGGGGCCTTGTTTTGATTGAAATAGTAAATGGCAGCATGGAGTTCTTGATCTACGAACGGAGGAGCTGAGTTATGAGAATCTAACGATTCTTGAGATAATTTAATTGAAGGGCCAAATATTTTATTTGTTGGATCTGTGTAGAAGAAGTCTCAAGTATATAATGGATAGTTTCAGTCTGCCAACGCCATTACTTCCTATTAATAGAATTATTGGAATGCAATTTTCTTAGCTTTTCCAAAGGGATCTTTGGTATTGCCACAAAAGTTGCCCCAAGCTTGTCTTTTTCAATGTATGATTGCTTTCTTGTAGATGGCTTTTTCCTTTTTTATATCTAATTTTGTCTTTGCGAATCTGACGGCAATTTGGATTTTCTTTGCAAGGCTTTAACAAAGTTTCGTGTCTTTCGTAAGTTATCATTCCACCAGGTAATTTGTGGGGTAAAAACACTTTTTCTTTTCTTCAAGTATTTGTCACATAAGTTACATAATAGTTCTAAGAAAACTTTATAATATTCATGAAAAGTATGTTGATTTGGTGTGATGTTGAAATTTGTATTGTTTTGTGTTAATTGAAAGGACAATTCTTTATTAAACTTTTTAAAAGAGATATTTTTTGTTCGGTATCTCCTTGTCGAATGTTTAGATAATGGAATATCTGTTAGTATTGTAATTAATCTATGGTCGCCGTAATTTAAGTCTTGATCAACTGTCCAGGATGAAATTCTGGATAAGAAAAGACGATACGACATGTAAAAATCAGGCTAGCGTCTAGAGTGATCCGTTTCAAATGTTGATAAACAGTGAAAATCATTAAGAACTATAAGTCGATGCTGACTGATAAAATAAAATAGTTGGTGACCTTTTTCGTTATCAGAAGGATAGCCCCAAAGAATGCTATGGTCATTAAGATCCCTCTATATGAGAAGATTAAGCGAGTAGCCCGAGAAAGTATCCCATGAATGAAGATATTGCAGATGGTGAGATCTTGAAGATGGTGTAGAACATTGTGAAACTAATGTGAAAGTATTTTTTGTAACAGATTTACTACAACTGTATTATCAAACTTTCCAAGTTGAATGTGTTTTAAACTCTAATCTACAATTATTATGAACGCATTTCTGTTATATGACGAGTAGCAAGGTGCTCCCGTTGGTAGACCATGTGGTTGGTTGTTGTTAATGTAACAGTCTTGTATGCAAGCTAAAGAGTAATTTTCGGAGAAAAAAGTATTCATAAGATCAGTTGTAGCAGTTGGGCTCCTCTGCAGATTTACTTGTGCTATTTTCAATGATTTTTCTTTGGAATAAAGGCTAGAAGATTCCCTTTTAGAGCCTCTATCGGTAACGGGGAGGCAGAGTCTCCCAATTCCTACTTGAGGTCTTCTTAGAATTTCCTCGGTTTTTTCATTAAGAGTTTACTAAAATTCTGACACTAAGAATTTCATTGCTTGTTTTAAGACAAGGATAGTCATGATCATATAGATCTTCCTCACTGGGACAATCGCTGTTGTTTGATAAAATGCGACTTGTGAGGTGTATGCTTCTTTTAGTATCATTTTTAGTTGAAGAGATAGACATTTTACCTATTGAATTACAGTAGTAATTTTGCAATTTATTATTTTTAAGATGTTTGTATAAAGGACAATCTTGAGATGAGGCTTTGTGTTCACAACATTCAAAGCCTTCGCGTAAACAATTGATACATTGTACTGTGGATTCTGAGCATTCGGAAGTGTGATGCACTTTCGCGCAGTTTGCACATTCTGCTATCCATTTACAGTTTGATGCTATGTGACTATCTAAAGCTTGACAGTTAGAGCATCGCATAATTCGAAGATGATGGACTACTCTTACTGATTATGTGAATATGTTTAACTTGTCTTTACTAATTATTTGACTGCAAATATTTGTATTACCTTGAAGTATCCAGTTATTATAATGCCTTTGTTTCGACGAAAAATTTTTTAATAAGGTACCCTGGGGTAATAACGCCAGACGGGGTAATGACGCCAAGTGCTAATATTTTGCATAATTATGAAATAATCTGGTAAATGACACCCATGTGTTCTGCGCAGAAGGGTTTTGAGTCATATAAATCGCAAAAAACAGCTTCAAGTTAATTTGTTTAATTTTTAGGTCTTATTGTTTTTACAAGCAGCTAAAATTAACGCTTGATCTAAAATTTGCGAGATACGTTTTGTGATGTGAAGACTATATTTTTTATCCGGAAATACTTTGTTAATTACATAAATTTGTAGTACATTTCATGGCCTTTCAAAATGTTGTTGAAGATTTTGGATATCTTCTCGATATAATTTGTAATTTAAAATGTACAGCGCAATAACTATAACGGGGTAATAACGCCAATCCTTGGCATTAATACCCCGGTTGATTCCCTACAGTGGCAGAACTCCATCCTAAATACTGATTCAAATAAATACAGTTAAAACTGTGCAATGTTTCTAATAATTCTCTTTAAACGCTCCTTTTTAAGCAAAAAAAAAACTCACGGTCTGATATTCTATTGCCTCATCCCCCCCTCCCCACACCACACCTTTATTTTTCTTAAACTTTCACGAAAAAATGAACATTTTCAATAGCTTATTATGCAATTTGTCAATTTCTAGAGCTGAGAGTTTGTATTTTTAGAATTGGGCAATCTACATTCAATTAATCCAACTTATTTCATTGTTTTGTTTGCATGGCGTTATTACCCATATAGGTGAGTAATAACGCCAAATAGCATTGGTCAAGAAATCACGCGATAACATTTTATGAATACATATCTGTTAAATTGTTTTTTTTTTATATAGATAGTCAATGAGTTGCTGTATCAAATCATATATTTGTTTGAAAAATACAAACTAAAACTGAGCCGTGAAAATTGCTAGAACCTTAACGTGGCGTTATTACCCCAGGGTACCTTATTTCAAATGGCATGTCTCTGAAGTAGTTTCTCTGGGTCAGTTCGTTCTTTAAATCATCTTAAATGATATCATCTGGAATTCTTAGTAAGAGGATTCTCAGTCTTTTCTATTCTGGTTCTAATATTCTTGAGCGAGATATAAGATCTTCCGATGAAGTTAGTGCTTGTTTCAGGATTTCTGTATCTGTTTCTGTGGTTTTAATTTCTATGTTATTATTCAGTGTTTTTCTGACTGATTTAACTGCTTCTCGTATTTCGGGTTTTAGGCAGATTTCGTATGAAATATTAGGTATATTTCGTATGAAATATTAGATAAATTTCGTATGAAATACTACCTAATGCGGTCGCTCCCATGTTGGAATTTCTGAATTTTTTTTTGCAGATCTATGCCGATCATGACCGCTAGACCCCAAAACTACCATCAGTAAAAAAGTTTATATATATATACATATATATATATATCGGTCTATATCACTTTTTTATAGACACGATAACTTCTGCAGTTATGCTCAAATCTCTTTCAAATTGATACATAAAATCAAAGGGCATAAAATATCGATCAAGTTCGTTAATGGGCTAAGTCGGACCAAAGAGGTAGAAGTAGGGAGGGTTTTTGTGAAAACCGATAAATCGTCATAACTTCTTAAATAAAATAGATATCAAGAAAGTTTAAAGTTTTTTGTACATCTAAGAAATAGACCAAAAGTTTATGCATGACAGATATGTTATGAAATTAAAAATAGGCTCAAAAGATGAATAAAACAGGGTTTTTGGGAGAAACAAATTCATAACTGCGTTAATTCTCAAGATATCAAATCCAAGTAAATTTTTTATAAATGTTCTTAACATTATCTAAAACTTTTGTATTTACAAGTTTTTGATAGTACCAACTTTTACCGATGAAAAAAATTAAAATAGAAAAGAAAGAAAGGGGGTGGAAAAAGAAAAAAATCCATGACTTCGTTAATTCTTAAGCTATCAAATCCGATTAAATTTATTTTACATTTACTCAATAATATCTACAACTTTTATATTGACAAGTTTTTTACAGGACAAATTCTTATAGCAAAAATAAAATAAAGTAGGAGTTTAAAAAAAAAAAAAACATAAATCCAAACTGCTTATATCATGACTTATTTTTAAATTCATTTTTGACTTTAAACGCATCCAAATGGGAGGGTCTCTTATTTAAGAACTATATAATATGACGTATTGGCCAGTTTCTCGGTAAAGGTAGAATATATTTTTAAAAAAGCTGCCAAAAAAGGCTCTTTGAACCGAATTTCCCTAAGCGACTGTGATTGAAAAATTGAGGAAGTACTCAAATAACAAATTGCTTTTTTATGACTCATTTTTAAAACAATTTTTGCTCTCAGACACATCCAATTGACAAGTTCCCTTATTTAGAAACAGTATAATGTGCGGTATTGGTCAGGTTTTCAATAAAGATCGAATATATTTCAAAAAATGCTCTCAAAGTAGCCATTTTGTACAAAATTTCCCGAAGCGATCGTGAATGAAGGTTTGAGGATGTATTCAAATAACAAATTGCTTTTTTTATGACTCATTTTTAAAGCTATTTTTGCTCGCAAACGCATGCAATCGACAGGTTCTCTTATTTCGAAACTATATAACGTGCCGTATTGGTCAGTTTTTCCATAAAAGAAAAATATAATTAAAAAAATACTGTCAAAGTAGCCATTTTGAACAAAATTTCCCGAAGAGCCCATGATTGAAAATTTAAGGATGCATTCAAATAATAAATTGCTTATTAGATGACTCATTTTTAAAACCATTTTTGCTCTCAAATGCATTCAGTTGGTAGTTTTTCTTATTTAGGAACTATATAATTTACGATATTGGTCAATTTTTTCATAAAGTCAGAATATATTTTTTAAAAAGTGCTGTTAATGTGGACATTTGATCCAAATTTAGCTTAAGATGATTCTGATTAAACCGGCTTTCACAGAAAAATGAAATTAAAATTTCTTCAAAAGCGGCCAAATTAACATTGTTAAACTGGGTTTTTCACTAATTACATTTTATTTTTTGTTGTTGAAATGAGCACTTAACGAAATCAACCTCCGGCTATAGGCCAAGCCGACAGGGATATTTTTAATCTCCGTTCTTACGCATTTTGTTACTTGGGATGATTGATTAACTTCATTAGGAATGATAATTATTTTCTTCAAGTGTTTTCTAATCTCTGATTCCTCTTCTCCTTGAGTGTTTTGCATAGAATGTTCCTTATTTGGTGCCACAGTTGGGATTGTTTTAAGATAATATTTTAGTATATCTTGTATATTATATGTTAATTGGTCTCTAAGATTTTTCGGGTTGACTTGTAGATATGAATTCATTTCATCGTACAAACCTTTTGAGATATTTCCCAATAAATCTAGTTTCTCTTGTATTAGGATGTATTAGGACATGATGCTCATTTATTAATGATTGAAGAGGCAAAGACTTTACTTTTGAATTTTTAAGTGTTTCCAGTTCTGTTTTTAGACTTATGTACAGGTTTCCATATGTAGTGTTCAATACGTTTATTTCCTGTTGTAATGAATGGACTGAAGAAGTTGGTTTTATTCTACTATTAAAAGTGCTCTCTGTATCTGTTAAATGCTTTAGATGATTTATATCCTTTTTTCTGACATAGTAGTTTCATGTAGCTGATTATAGTTTTATTGTTCCACTGCTTCCTTCCAATGTTCAGGAAATCTTTTTCAAGTAATTTATATCCCATGAGCTATTGTTGTTTCTCTTATTTTGAAAATTGCGTTTGCGTGTTCAAGTTTTTAAGTGTTTTGAAAATATTCTTTCTATCAATTGGTTGTAATGGAGTAAATGAATCGCCTAGATCAATATCATCTGTGCACTTATGCAATGAATCTGAGTCTTGAGTAATGTGTACTGAGTCACTTACTCCAATATTATTCACTAACATTTCCGTAGTTTCATTTCTAAATTGCGCTAACTCTTAATTTGCATTTTCAAAACTGTGTTGCAATTCTTCAATTTCTTTCTTAAGTAAGTTTTTGTCTTCTTCTGCTTTCCGAAGTAAGCGTTGGAAGTTTAGACATTTTTCTTGTAACTCTTCTATTTCTTCTTCTTGTTTATTGTATAATGTCTGTTTTCTTCATGAGTGATAATGGGTTTCTCCGTTGAAGTCTCCTTCACTTGCAGCTTGCGAGCGCCTTGTTGTGCGTCTAAGTTTAAGTGTGATTTTGAATGGTCTTGAAGTTAATTTTTTTCTATATCCGAGACAGATGAACCTCCATTATCTCTTTATTCTCTGTCTAATTTAATTTTTTTTCTGTATCGAATAATATTCCAGTTCAAAGTCTAATTATCTTAAACGGGCTTGTATTTCGTTTTTCAGTTCTGTATTTTCAGACACATTTTTAGTATGCTTGCTTTATCAAGCATGTTTGTCGTTGATTTAACTGTTGGATTAATTATGTATCATCTTCTTGGAGATCGGGTGTTGTGACAACTCCGACTGCCTAAATTAGATAATCACAGCCAGAGCTGCCTCGAAAAGAATTATCAACATTACACGTTGATACTAAAAAAAATCATATCATGAAAATTAGGTAAGACATAAAAAATTCTTACCTCCAAAATTCTTCGAGAAAGTCGGGGTATCGGGGCTTCAAATGTTCTATGCCTTCTTCTGCAGCATAAGTATTGAAGACTATTTTAACTCCAAAAACAATAGTCCATCTTCATTTTCATATGTTAATAAGGACGAACACGATTCACAAAAAAGGCACACACAACATTAGTATTTACAGATGGCCGAGACAATTTCAATGTTACATCTTGGTTCTACAACTTCTAACTGAACTACAAAACAGAAAAAAAGAAGAAAAATTACTAAACAAAAAATGTTCTTAGCGGAATAAAAATGTTCGACGCATGCGCCGCATCTTTACGTAAGAGAGTAAAACAGAGTTTTAATTTTCATATTGCGCAATAGTTTTTTTCCCCTGACAGGTGATTTGGATGAAAGGAATATGAAATAGGTTCCAAATCCCGACAGGTGTATTTGTTGATGAGTGCTCTTGATTAATAGAATCGTTCATGTTCTCTTTTTGTCCATAATAAATGAGCTCAAATTCTATGGATTTAAGGGGTCAGGTACCTTTCAAACTAACAAAACACGTGAAAAAGTGACCTTTGTAAGAACTGCAGTCACTCTATATCTAATTGACTTTTGACTATAAAATTGAAAACACATATTAAGAAGGATTTATTTTATTAGTTAAAGTTGTTAAGAAAATTATACATGCATGCAATGTTTTTTTAATTATTTTTAAAGATTATACAATTTTTATGGAAGAATAAATCTTGCATGCCTTGCACGCACGATTTTTCAAATTTGAATAGCTAAAACAAACCAAAAATTTTTTCTGAGTAGAGAAATAATGTATTTTCAAAATGACCTACGATGAAAAAAATAAAACTTATAGTTCCCGAGAAAAAAATTATTTTTTAAAAAAATTCGAAATATCGAGATTTTTTTTACAAAAAAGTAGTCGTAAATTCTAAATTTCTAATTTGAGGATCATAATAGTAGGTCATTTTGTGCATATGTACGTTTAATATATTCAGCCAAAATTTTGTTAAATTCTACGCAACCGTTTTTGAGAAATCGTGCGCGCAATGAACAAAATCGCTGTTTTGAGTAAATTGACGTCAAATTTTAAATTTACCATTGGTCGTATAGGAAAAGCGCAAAGTGTTTTAGACATAACTCTTTTTCTAATGTAAATTTTTGAATGCGGTTTGTTTTTAAATGTTTCTAAAGAATCACATTTAATTATAAGCTATTTTTTTAAAAATTGATTTTTGGATTCTTTGAAAGGTACCTGACCCCTTAACTTTATGAATAAGAGCTTCTTGAAATAAGTCACCTTCATCGTTGTGTCCGTCAGAATGCATTTCGTAGTGACGAAACGTTTGCTAGAAAAACAGTTATGTGCTAAGATCAAATTTGCATACTGCTTGATATTCCCATAAATCTTTGTCATTTTGGTAATTACTTTTATCAGTGGTTGATGTTAACAATTTAATAACAATAGCTTTCTTACTTATAAATCTAGGTTAGAGATCAATAAACTGGAAAAAGAGGAATTGCACACACCCTCCACACATCAATGAAAGAATTGAGAAAAGGACAATGAAAAGCAAAAACCAATACCCTAGGCTACTGAAAATAACTAAGAGAAAAGAAGAGAAAAAATCTGAGGGAAAAAAAAAAAGATAGTAATAGAGATTAAATTAAATCAGAGGACTGACTAGTGTGAGAATATTACTGTGCACTAGAAGCTCATGTACCAAAATATGAACACATTAAACCAATTTGTGATGGATATACGCTGATAGAATTAAAAATAAACTGCGTTTTAACAACTTTAAATCCTTGAAAGGCTTTGTACATATTTACATAAGTTCACGGTTCCAAGTTCAAAAACGTAAAAGCACTGATTATGGCACATAAATCAGTAAATTTTGAAGATAACATAGCAGAAAAATAGTAAAGGATGCCTGATAGCAAGTTTGCCAGTCAAACAAAGTGCACACTTACCTGTAGTTAAACAACGCACATGCTGCACTTGAAAGTTGTTGTATTCCTGGAACACTTGAAAGATGAGAGTATTATCCAAAGAATCAGTATAGTGAAAAATCTCTCAAGATGATATCTTATAGCATGTAGGTTACAATAAAAACTAAAAATATGTAATTTGAAAGGGCGAGATGCTTAAGTGAGAAATGTTTTGCAATGGGACTCTATTTAAATAGGGATGCAAATTGAATAAAAGTAAAGTTGAATTCTTAATTTACCTTAATTCATAAAATAAGGTGTCTAAAGTTGAAGGTAGGATAAGATGAGGGATGGTAAATTGTGACGAGACATGTTATTAATGCTGATTTAAAAGAAGTTTAATTGAAACTGTTTATGTAGCGCCATTTTTACAAAAGTACAAAAATTTAGGGAATTGGAATACAAAATCAAATGCTTTAAAAGAAAATTAACATCCTAACAGGCTAAAATCAAAATCTCTAGTGAGAAGAACATATATTTAAAACTTAATTAAGTAAATAAATTGTAATAATAAGGAGGTCCAAATCATCCACCACTGGTGGGGCAGCAAAGAGAAATTCAAAATATAAAAATGAAAACTGTAAGAGGACAATTTAGAAGTTTGCAACCTTGTCAAATAAAATTGAGTTTTTTGAAAAAAACTTTATAAACCGGAAAGCACCAAAAGTGAAGAAAAAATAATAGAAAATGGTGGTGTGATAAAAATAGTTGCTGGACAAGCTAAAATGTTTTATACTAAATGAACTTAAAAGCACGTTGGTAGTATCATTAGAATAGAAGGGTCAAAAGTTAAAACATTGAGGGGGAATTAAATCAAAGGTAAACTTGGTAAGTTTCAGCAATACTGGTAATAGAAAATAACAAAATGTATAATAACGGATTTTCAATTTATTCTTTTGATGATTATTTTCAGAATTTTCAAGCTATGATTTTGCGACTTTCACAAAAGTTGCTCTATACATCTAGCTAACATAATATGCAAATGAAATTTTGATATCGTTGACGCATGCGCAGTGAAAAATTATTTAGTAAACCTACTCATTTTACATACAATTTTTATTATTTTTTAATTCTAATTACAGAATATTATGTGCAATGTTTTTTGTCATATTTTCAGAGAAGAATATTATCTGCAAATTATAAGCAAAAATCTTGGAAAAATTTGGGACTGTTTTTATAAACACTTTATTTTTTCTACGAGTATACAAACTATCGGCATAAAAATGAACACAGTTTATTACAATAAGTCACTTAATCATAATCTACAATTTGAGCGCTTTTGCTACATTAGTTATGACAGCGTTATCAAAAAGATATTCATTCTGTTTTAATTTGTTGACGGTCCCCTATAAAGTTTCGAAAAAAACCTTCACTGAAATATAAGACCTGTACTATTATGTTTATACACTTAGAGTTTCAGGATAATCCCTCATGTATTTTTCTAGATATTTAACAAAAGTCGCAAGTGAACGCTTATCAATGGCCATGTAGTGTAATAACAGTTGTAAATGTCATATACCAATAAAATAGTATTAGTGGTGTTGGTCAGTAAAACTACTGACTGGCGTGAGCAATTTTCAATATAATCTTTATAATGCACCTAGAGAGTGATTTTGTATTGAATCAATATATTCGTCATCGTTGTAGAACATATAATAAATGCCATCTTTAATTTTAAAACTCTCTGCACTTACTTCAATTACTTTAAATTTAATCAGATCCAACAAATGAAACATAAAACAAACTGAATTTAATAAGATTTGTGTAACTCCAAAAGGGGCATTACAGTGGCGGTCATATGTTTCCGGCCATCAAACTTTTTTCAGTTAATTTGTAAATATATCCATATGAAAATGAATCTCAAAGTGATATTTATACATTTTATTGACATAATAGTTCGAAACCTACTTATAGAAGAACATATAAATGTCAATAAATTTAACTAACAAAATTAAGTATAAAGGAAAACGCATGTTCTCAATAGTTTCCGGCCACCTTCACAAGTTTGTAAAAAAGTGGTATTGTAATAGAAAATTACAGTGATCAACAACATTTACGATTAGTATTTTATCGTATAACAATTTTATTAGCTTTAGCAATAAGTACTGCGGCGCAGCAACGTGACATTCATACAATCAACGGTTAAAGATCGTCTATGGTACGTTTTTCCCACATTTCTTGCAATTTTGGCGAAATTTCGGTTGAGTTGGAATATTTATAGTTCCGCAGACTTTAGTCAACTTCTTTTCAAAGATTTTCTATTGGATTCATGCTGGGCGCTTGGGTTAAACATTTCAAAAATGAAATGTTTTGTGCGAAAACCATTGCTTATCGAGGTTTGCAAACATTATTTATGTCGTTATCATGTTAAGAGAAATAGATGCGGCCAAATTTTTTTCTCTAATAAGGCAGAAAATAGTCTTGCAAGATATCCTTATACATTGTATAATTCACTTGGTTGTGGATTTCAAATAACGGACCGACACTTTTTGAGGAAAATACTCCCCACGGCATAACGTGTCCTCCGCCATGCTTCATTGTAGGAATAACATAGGTCGCATCATATCTTTTGTTGTTAGGTCATCGAACGTTGTGTCTGCCATCACTTCCAAAAATGTTTCGAATTCGATTGATGGAAAAAAAGAACTTTTTTCCAGTTTTCACTTGACCAGACTTTGTGTTCCTCGAAAAATGAAAGTAGGGTACGTCTGTATTTTTTTACTTCTGAAAATTTTTTAACACCGACTCTTCCATAAAGTTCTGTATCATGTCAGCATTATAACACGGTAGACTAACTTATTTCAGCAATATTTTCATTCCGTAAATCGCAGTATATTGCAACGGAATTTTCATGCGGATTATCAATGGTTTTTCTCCTGATAATTCTGTCCACAGGAATAATAATTTTCCGGGGTCTCCCGGACCTCTGAAAGTCTTGAAAGCCATGGCAATCTTTATATAATTTTTAAATATCGTTTACAGTCGATTTTACCGATCGATAACTTAGCCGCAATATCTCAAGAAGATTGGCCTTTTAACGACAAACTAATCGATCATTTATAAATAATAATTGTTGAACTTTTCAAATTTGACTTAAAACTATGCTATACACGTTGATTCATTCATAAACACAACCAAAAAACACTTTACAGATAGTAAAAATCTAAAGAATGATAAGTGGCTGGAAACTTTTGAGAACATGCGTTTTCTTTTATACATAATTTTGTAAATTAAATTTATTGGTATTTACACGTTCTTCTATAAGTAAGTTCCTAACTAATATGTCAATAAAATGTATAAGTATCGCTTTGAGATTCCTCTTCATATAGGTATATTGACAAATTAACTGAAAAATTTTCGCTAGCCGGAAACATATGACCGCCACTGTACATCGTATGCTAATTAGTTTTCTTAAATTAATTGTACATTACGATCAAAAATAGAACTAAATTTTTGAAGGTCTTTTTCAACATGTTGCATGGAACGAAGAAGCTATGGATAAGTTTGATTTTAATATATAAAATGAAATCCCGATTTTAATTTTTAAGCGATAAAGTTTCCTTATAAAGGGGCACTATAAACAAAAACGGTTAAATTTACGGCAAATACTGCTGGAAGCAATGTTTTTTTTCTTTTTGTACAGCGTGTTTATTATTTTTTAATTGTTAAAAAAGGTATTTTCACAAACAAGGCATTATAAAACGTCAAATATTTGAAAATAAATTTGAATTTTAAGAAAGAGAAAAAAAAATTAAAGCAAAGTCAATTTTATGGAACAGGTTTTTTTTTTTAAATTTTCATTCTGAATAAGATTAAAGAATAAAAAGTCTATTACTGCTGTATACGAAAAGGAAACGCTATTTTTGAAGTTACTTTTAGAGCTTATTTGAGTTTTTTTTAACATATCTGAAAGTTTAATCAAAGACAAAAATCTGGTATTTTTTTACTGAAAGTCAGCTGAAAATTCAAATATGCAAGTAAAAAATGTCAACGATGCCTATCACCTGTATAAAAAAAGACTTTTAGAGGACTTTAAATGCCAAGAGAATTGACTTTTCTCTTCAAACGTGCTGCAACTTTCGGCAGCAAATATTCTTTCAAGGATCAAGTGCAATTTATTTGGAATCACATTGTCACTGTCAATTTTGCCTATACACTTAGGAATTAAGATTTCTAACACAACGAGAGTTCAAAAGATTTAAATTAATGAAATTTTATCTGAATGCTTGATTCTTTCAGACAGTATGCATATATTAAATATATACTCATTCTGTACTGTATTTGTAAAAACAATGAATAAAGATAAAAAAATTGTCATTCAAGCAAATAAATCATGACATAAAATCGATATTATACCTGTTTAGTTAGATAGAAATTCGACAAAATAAAATATAAGAAGTTAAAAGTATCTCTTCTGCATGTGATATTCTAATTTCGGTATCTATTAAAAAATTAAGAAGAAAATATAACCGAAAGATTTTTTTTCTTTTTAAACACGCATCCCAAATTTTCAAATAAAATTATTTTGTTTACATGGAGTGTAGTCAAAAGAGATATTTTTTCGATTCTATATGCTATTTACCCTAAAATTTTGAAACTTTGCAAAATTTTTTGGTAGGGCCTACTATTGATCATACTAAAAGTCAAGAGGAAGGAGCTGAAGTGAAAGAAAATAACGTTTTGTTGTTAATATGTCGTAATATATAGATTCTATAGAAAAATTGTTCTTATAAAAAATAAATACAAATGAATATACTACAATTGAAAGTTCTACTATTTTTTTTCAAGAGACCGAGATAACAGAACTCAAAAATGAATAATTATATAAAAAGTCACACCAACGCCAGAGATTGGCATTTATATTGTACCTGTAATTAAACAAATGTTAATAATCAGGTGAGATGAAGCATGAAAAATAATTTACAAATTACACTTTTTTCTAAAACCCTGAAATGATGTGTGAAATACAAACCTATGTTGACCAACAATGGACCCAAGCCGACGATCATTTTCGATAATCCATTAGAATATTTAAAAAATGGTAATTTACGTTCTATTTTCGATTAGAATATCCTCCTCAACAGGTATTGGGCTGTTTGGGAAGTCTGCATGGCAATAGTGGCAGTATTAGCTGTCCCTCAGCTGGCTGTACAAGTACATGGATCGAAAATGATGCCTTTAGGAGCAACAGGATTGGTGGTTGTGATGAACGTCTTAGTATGATCTAGCTTAGTTTCCTAACCTAAAAGCTCTAGAAACAGCTCATTTTCCTGCTAAGGCCGCATTTGATGGAAAACCTGGTATGAGTATCGCTGCATCTTTTGTGAATATAAAGACGCTAACTCTGGCCTCTTGTCTAAAACGGACTTGGTGAAGGTATGAAACCTATCACTGTAAGACCCATGAGATTTTTCTCTTATACTTGTCATGCAGGCTGAAAGTAAGCATGTATTATAAACGCTATGAATTGATAAAAAATGATGTGTTACTCTTTCTACAAATCCGAACGACAGTTAGATAAGGGGTTTTCTTAAATACAACTCAGAAGCAAAAGTTTAAATGAATGTCTAACTCGCACGATCGTGCAGGTTGGTTTTTAAGTAGTCTCAGGTGTCTTATTTTTTAATTTTTTCTATCTTCAATAGAAGAAAGTATTGTAATCGAAATTTTTTTAGACTTCCGGTTTTCAATGGATTTGCACGTTTTAGGGGTCAGAGATTCCAAAAAACATGTTTTTACGAAATGTCTGTGTGTGTGTGTTTGCGTCCGTATGTCGCTATTCTACCACCAAAAAGTGTATGAAGTTATGCTTAGAATTGAACCAAATTTTTTGTGGATGTTTTTGGCTATGGCAAGCAGGTCCTTCTTCAGTTTTGAAATATTCCTCCGGAAGGGGACGCTTCATTCACGATGTTTGTGCCATTTTCAATATTGTACCGACCAAAAGTATATGAAGTTATGCATCGAATTGAATCAATTTTTTTGTGTAAGTGTATGACTATAGCTAATTAGTCCTCCCTGACGTTGAAAAAAATCCGTCGGAAGGGGGCGCTGTAATCGCGATTTTTGTGCCATTTTCAATATTGCACCAACTAAAAGTATTTAAAGTTAGTTGTAGAACTGAACTAAATTTTTTGTATATAATTATTTTTTAGTAAGGGAAGTAGGTTCTCCCTGAATTTGAATTTGCCCATTATTCTATTGTCGGCTCGTGTAGAGACGGAAACTCGTTTTTACTCCGATTAATTGACTGAAGCAGAAATTTAAGATGAAAATCAAAGTTGGTATGGTATTGAATTAAAATTATCAAAGCATTAAAATGAGCAACTATATTTTAAAAATATTAAAATGTACGTATGAGATGGAAGAAAGTTTTGGGATTGGCACATCCAACTAGTTTACTTGGTAGTGTAATTTATCAACATATCACATTTAATTTTTTTCTCAGTACCTATAAAACGTAAAGGTATAAAATTTTTAATATAGACAAACTAATATATCTTTTATTTAAAATATAGTTTCTAATATTCTACATTGAAATTTTATTTTATTTTTTTAATGTTTAATTTTGTCAAAAAATTTAAAATTGTAATTTGACTTGTATCCTTTGCGCCCAACGCTGTAGCAAAACTATTGGTCCAAGAGTCCCCCAAAATATTGACAATTGTGCAAATCTAATGTATTCTTACATTTTAACTTCATTTTAAAGCAATTTATTTATTTAAAATTAAATTAAATATTTTTGAAAAAATACATTTTTTTAATTGAAAAACTGCCAAATTTAAATAGCCAATGCAATTATAATACTAAATTTGAAGTTTTAGTTGTTCTTTAAGTTAAAATAGAGATATCTTACCAAAGTATCTTAAAAAGTTTAATGCAAGTTGCTTCATTAGTTTTTGAGAAATGTCGCGCGCAATGGATGCAAATCAAAGACCATTTTTAAATTTTTTATTAAAATTAAACATTATTTTTTTCAATGCAGAATATTAAAAATGTATATAAAATAAAAGACATAAAAAGTTGTCAATGACAAAAAATTGATGCATTTATGTTTCATCTTATCATTGACATGTTACTACATTGGACCACCAGGAAAAAAGTAAAACTCCTGACACCCCTTAAAGTGCTATGTAATAGGGTGGGCCGTGTGATGTAGCACATATTCTATTATATATATTTCTATAAATTTTTCAAATGTTAGTCCCCCCAATCTTTTAAAATTTAATTTTAAAAGAAAAACATTTTTAATAGTTATGGTTACTGTGTGTTCGTCTCTAATTGCATATAAAATAATAATAATAAATAAATAAATAAATAATAAATTAGTTTTAAGATACCATTCCATTTCTAGAATTTTCTTTCTTGTTCTTCAGTTGATTGAATATCAAACGAATTAAATATTTTTTCTGTGATAAATAACTGCTATTTTTTATTTCCCAATCATTTCATTTTGTCTTGTATAAAGAACTTAATTTGTTACCGATTGAGTAATTTTGTTTAGGGTTGCCGGGTGTTGCGCGCTTATTCGCCACGAGCGATAAAAGCTGTATTCTTGGCAACACTCATTTTAAAAAATTTCCCCTTTGCTTATCATGAAACGGTCTTTTTTACCTGTACATATTTTGCTCGGATTGGGAATCTATTCTATGCCAAAAGACTTTTTTTGGCGTTTGTGAAATGGGAAATTTTTGTCAGTTTTACGTTTTGTCATGGTGAAATAAACATGCACTCTCTCTGTTGTCAGCGATGACGAATCTTTTCTACATAATGTTCGAAGGTTTTTTTATGTTAGAGTACTGCATTCTCAATGTTTATGGGTGTTCAATTTCTTGTGCTTTAAAAAATAAAGAAATAGTCAAGAATATCTCTGCGAACTGATTTTCCTTGATGAAAATGTCTTCATTGTTTGACTCCAGAAAAAAATGTAAATATCGACCTGGGGTTCATCACAATATAATACTGCGATCTCGGCCTAACGCACATAAAATGTGCCTATTTTCATAATTCTCCACCACAGAACTATGGCGCCGTAACGAAGGTTTTTTTTTTTTTTTTGGAGAAGTTATCCAAGTGTATGCAAAAGAATCAGACGAAAATATGATTTGTATATGCAGCGCATTTTATTGCGAATTCCGGATGGTGCAGTAAAGAAGTGTTCGACGATAACGAAAATAATACGTAAAATCTTGAAATGTTTCAGTGGAATGAAAATTCTACAAAGTTGTTATTCTACAAAGTGATTCTACAATGATGTGTTTTTATCCTGCAAAAAAAAAAAATAATTAAGACGTCTATTTTAATTCTACAAAGTTATTGTTCTACAGAGTTGTTCTACAATGATGTGTCGTGGTTTTTCTGTTTTGTGTGGGAGCATCTAATTTAATTGTGCTTAATGTTGACCCCCCCCCCCTCAGAACTAACAAATTTAGGAACGCTGAACAAAAAGGCAACTTAGCTGCAACAACTTATCATTTAAATAATAGTCTCAGAAAGAACATCTTTTTTTTTTGTTTGTCGTTATTTTCTTTTCCATAAAAAAAGGAAATGTATTTATTTTTTCTTATAATGTTGCTTTTAGCTTAGAAGAAAGGTAATGTACGTATTATTTTTCTTTATTTCCTTTTTGTGTTTCATATTATATATTTGGTTTTATATTATTATTATTTGTAATTGATTATGATATATTTGAACAAGCTTAAGTATTTATAAGTATATATAATTTTTTGAATATGACATCATCAAAGAATAATTTTAACATTGCAGTACCCTGTTTCGAAGGGGACCCAACCACTTTGGATTTTTTCTTTGATGTAGTTAGTAATTATGCAAAAATACAAAAATGGACAGATGATCAGGAGGTCTTGTTTCTCAAAACAAAATTAGCAGGACCTACCCTAAATTTTTTTCTTGAAAATGACAAATTTAGAAATTCAAATAGTGTGAAACTAATTAAACAGGAACTTTCACGATTTTTCTCTAAAGAATCTCAAACAGTTATAGATATCGAATTTGATAACATAAAACTCTTACCTAATGAAAGTATAAGTAATTTTTCCCATAGATTGAACACTTTGGCCAGTAAGGCTTTTAAAACGAAAGATCCTGAATTTCTTAACGAAATAAAATAAAAGAAACTTTTGCATTGTTTATCAACTGATATTCGGATCAAAATTAAGGAGGAAAAAATTGATGACTATGACAAAGCTGTAGAAAGAGCAGAGTTTTTGCAGAATATTTTGTCAAATGAGAAATTAATTAATATTCATAATGAATATTCTAATCATATTGATTTTTCTAAACAGATATCCGAATTATCAGTGAAAATAAATGCTTTGTCATTTGTAAATAATACACAAAAAGATGACACTAAACAAACCCAAACACGTCCTAGTTTTAAGAAGGACACTCATGAGTTGTACAAATCAAAAAACTCTAGAAATTTTGATTTTAAGTTTCAAAATAAAAATAACAGAAAGGTACATATTTGTCAAATTTGTTCTAAGCAAAGTCATTTGGACCTCCAGTGTTTTAAATATAAGAATTTGTGCAAGAGAAATTAATCGTATGATCAGAATTATTATAGAAATAATACAGAATACAGAAATACTAATTTTGATAATTCTGGTTGTAACCAATTTTTGCCTTTAAACGACCATAGAGACGCTATACAGCTGATGAGCTGTTGTCTCAAAACTGTCTTGGGTCATCAGCAAATAAATTTAAACTGTCTGATGAAAGACAAATTAAATCCACTTATTCATAAACTTCTAAGGAAATTCAGATTTGCAACAATCAGTCAACACAGACTGATGAAAGAGTAGTCATTTATAATGTATATGATAAGTGTTCGTTTTTACCTATTATTTCCAGTAAGTTTGGCAAATTTGAGGCATTTTTATTACTGGATACAGGAAGTTCAATTTCAATTTTATCACTTAATTTCTTTAATGAAATAAAAAAAGATATTTCTTACAAACATTTAGCTTCTTCAGTAACTATTTCAACTGTTAATTCTGCAATTAAATTCTCTTCTTGCATTTCTGTGTCTATCAAAATTGGTAAAATATTCTTTCGGCATACCTTTTATATTGTTGAAGTTGCAAATTCTTCAGAATTTGTTGGAATTTTAGGCTATGATTTTATTGTGAAAAATAATATTGTTATTAATCCCAGTGATAATACTGCCTCAATAAATGGTGTTGAAGCACCATTAAAAAATAAATGTACAAAAAGTCTAATAAATGCAATGTGTGTTGATAAAAGTTCTGAAAGTGAGATAAATAATAAGGACGGTAGTTCAAGTGATGCTGTGCATAATGTTAACAGTAATGAATCGCATGATCAGATCTGTGCGTATCTTGCACACAAAGTTAACTTAAATCCATATGAACACAAATTTGTAAAAATTAAAACTGACATCTCACCAGATCAAGATGAGGTGCTTTTTTGTAGTAATATTTCCTCTAATAATGTGTTATGTCATGATGCTCTTATAAAATTAGATTCTAAATTTCAAAATATCTCATATCCCAAAATCATACATGTTTACATTGAAAATTTATCTGATCATGTTGTTCATTTGAATAAAAATATGGAAGTAGGTTATCTGTGTATACCAGATGAAATTGTTGATCAAAATGAACTGGAAAATAATTTAAATCTTTCAATAAATGAAAATTATTGTAATTTTATTACTGCATCTAATCAAGTACTTGCTCAGAGAAAAAAAGATCTTTCTACAGATGATTTTAAATTGGAACATTTAGAAGCAAATGAAAAGAAGGAAATCTCTGATCTTCTCTTAAAATATTATTCTGCTTTTTCCAAATCTCTTAAGACACTTGGTCATACTGATCGCATTGTACCTAATATCAAATTTATTAATGACTTCCCAGTAAAAACTTTACCGTTTGGCATTCCCCAAGCACTTTAGGCAGATGCTAAAGAGCAAATAGATAACCTTGTTGAAGCAGGAATAATAGAAAGGCATTGCTCAGAATGGTCATACCCTATCTTAATTGTAAAGAAAAAGTCTGACGGTTCAGGTAAACAGAAATATCGTTTAGCGTTGGATTTAAGAATGCTTAATTCAATTATTCAGGGATCTTCTTATCCTCTTTCCAAAATTCAAAATATTATTGCTAATTTATCCTCTTATAAATATTTCACTAGCTTAAATTTAAAACAAGCATACCATCAAATTGACTTACAATCAGAGTTGCAAGATAAATTGACATTTACAGCTGAGTATGGCTCTTATAAGTATAAGCGTTTAGTTTTTGGCCTAAAAAGTTCTGCCTCAGTATTTCAAGCACTAATGGACATGATTTTAGATGAAATACATTTGGAAGGTATATTTATCAAGATGATTTTATATTTGGTTCAAACACATTTCAAGAAACATTACAAAAACTTGAGAAAATTTTACAGGTTTTATCGAAGTATAACTTGACTCTTGCCCCAATAAATGTACTTTTCATCAGACTTCCACAAACTATCTAGGTTTTCACATTGAAAATCATGCAATAAGTCCTATTCAAAGTAATATTTTGCGAATAACATCTTTTCCTGTACCAACAACTAAACGTCAACTAAAAGGTTTTATTGGTTTGGCGAATTTTTATAGAAGTTTAATACTCAAATTTTCTGAAATCATACATCCATTAATTCAGCTTACCAGGCCTAAAAAAAATTTCGCTGGACTCCTGAACATGACAAAATTTTTAATAATATTCAAAAAATGTTTTTTTCTGAACCAATTTTCATTTACCAGATTGGGACAAACCATTTTTCTTAAATACTGATGCGTCAAAAATTGCTATTTCAGCTGTCTTACTTCAAGAATTCGATAATAACTTACTACCAGTTGCATATTTTTCTAAAGCATTATCCCCTTCTGAAAAAAAATACCCTGCCATTAAGCTTGAGTTAATGGCTATTTACAAAGCACTTGTTGCTTTTAAATATTACCTTTACAACAGAAATTTTACTATTTTGTCTGATAGTGATCCATTAAAACACTATAAGAAGGTTAGTAACCCTGCGGATATTATAACTAGATGGCTCACCGAGTTATCTGAATATTCATTCAACTTTCAACACATTCCAGGTTCGTCAAACGTACTTGCTGGCTATCTTTCTAGAAATAATTTCAAAAATAATCAACAAACATTAGATACAAATCCTGAATTAAAATATGATACCACCCGTATTCTTCCTATCATTGAGAATGATGAGCATGAAAAGAGTATCTGTGAGTCACATTCAGTTAATTATTTGACTGTTGGTAATTCAGAAAATCATAAAGATCCTTTGCTTGAAATATCAAACAAAACATTTGTTGATGAACAGTTAAAAGATACAGAATTATCTGTTATATATAATGAAATATTAAACAATGGTAGTTCAGATAAATATGACATGCACTTTATTAATCCTGATACTAAGATATTAATGTTTAAAAAAACATCCCACATGACTCAACATTTTCTTATCATATTGTAGTACCACACTCATTAAAAGCTAAGGTTTTATTAATTTCACATCTTTCACATTTCGGTGTAAAGCAAACCTATGAATTTGTAAGTAAAAGATATTTTTGGAAGGGTATTTACACAGATACATTAAATTATGTTGCGTCATGTATTAAATGTTTGCAACATAAACATCACAAAACACAGCCTGCACCTATGCAAGCAACGTACATTCCAAAACAAGCAGGTCATACTGTAGCAATTGACATTGTAGGTCCTTTTAGAAATGGTTATTCAGTATTAACAGTAACAGATCACTTTTCGTGACACATGGAATTATTTCCTTTAAAGGAGACTTCTGCTAATAAAGTTGTTGAATCACTGTTTAAATATTTCACCTGCTTTGGGAGACCTTGCGTAATTTTGTCTGATCTAGGTTCCCAATTTATTTCTAGTGTTTATAACATTTTTAATGAAACATTAGGTATAAAAATATCTCATTCATCAGTCTCACACCCCCAGTCGAATTCGATTGCTGAAAGAATCAATTCTTCAATTAAAACGTCAGTTAATACTATATTACTTGAAGGACACTCTTTTGAACATGCATTGTTGATTCACAAATGCTTATACAATGCCTCCACACACTCTTCTACAAAATTCTCACCAAACCTTTTACATTTTGGGCGTGAATTATCATTAATATTTGATACATATGACACTCATGCAAATCAGCCACTTCTTGATAATGTTGACACTTATAAATTATTAAAAAAACTGGATGCAATGTACCAAAAAGCTTATGAAAACATTGTGTCTGCTCAACATCAAAGAAACTTAAAATTTTCGCAATTTGCAAAACTACGTCCATTAAGTGTCCATGATATTGTTTATCTAAAATCTCGAGATAAATATAAACCAAAATATACTGGACCTTATGAAATTATTATGAAACATTCACCTGTTTCATTTACTATAAAGAAATATCAGTATTCACATGCTGCTTCTTTTAGAGTGCATATAGATAGACTTTTACTTGCTCCACCAAGAAATGCATACCTCAATTCCAACTTTAATAAAAATGTAAGTTCTAATATTAATGACAACAATAATAATTTTTAGCAGTATAGTAGCAATAATTCTCCTCAAAACATTATTTCAGGATATAATCTTAGACCAAGAAAATAAATATAATGCCACATGTTTTGTGTTAATGGCCAGGACACGAATTATGTTTAGTTGTGTACTATGTATTGGATCATTTATTGGTCTACTGCTGGTTCAGTTTATTGTGTATAAGATTCTCTATGCAGTGTACAATTTGGTTTTATATTTTATTTTCATACTACTATTTTGATATTTGTGTACTTTAATATTTTGACAATTTTATTTCATAATGTACTGAAGAAAGTCTGCTCTACACTCTATTCGAATGGCATTTCACATTTCCTAAAATTTTTTAATACTGATCAGTGTTGATTTTTTTAATTTACATATTATGCATACTTTGATTCTTGCATTTTAATATAGGTATTATATTTGTGTAAATTTAATTCAACTATAAACATTGTATCAAGACAGTATTTAGATTTTTTTATAAAAAAAAAAAAAAAAAAAAAAAAAAATCTTTTTCTGCATTTATTTAAATGCGTGTGTAAACAGTGTATGTAAACTGTTATGATAATAATTTATTTAACAAGTTGCACGTATTTTCAAGCCACATTTCAACATAAAAGACAATTTCTACAAATAAAAATATGTCATCTAAAAATTTGCTTTTACAGCAGAACTGTTTTATGTTAGCGCTTACACATGAATGAAACGAAGAATATAAAAAATAGGTTGTGTATACACATCAAATAGCTGGATATTAAAAACAATGACTGGCATATATGCATGTATATAAAGACCTAGGCATAAATTAAAGTTTAATTTTTTTGGTAACATTTTGTGTATTGTGTTGTGTTTTATATATATCATATATAACTTGTATTTTTTATAAACATATAGTTATTCTTATTTTATAAGTGTATATTTTGCTAATGCTTTGTACATAGATTCCCAGCACTTTACTGGGGAAAAATTTTTTTTTTCCATCGCCCAAAAAAAAAATTTTTTTTGGTGGTCCTTCGTGTGATAATATGTGATGTAACACATATTCTATTATATATATTTCTATAAATTTTTCAAATGTTAGTCCCCCCCTCTTTTAAAATTTAATTTTAAAAGAAAAATATTTTTAATAGTTATGGTTATTGTGTGTTCGTCTCTAATTGCATATAAAATAATAATAAATAAATAAATAAATAAATAATACATTAGTTTTAAAATATCATTCCATTTCTAGATTTTTCTTTCTTGTTCTTCAGTTGATTGAATATCAAATGAATTAAATATTTTTTCTGCGTTAAATAACTGCTATTTTTTATTTCCCAATCATTTCATTTTGTCTTGTATAAAGAACTTAATTTGTTACCGATTGAGTAATTTTGTTTAGGGTTGCTGGAAATTGCGCGCTTATTCGCCACGAGCGATAAAGGCTGTATTCTTGGCAACATTCATTTTAAAAAATTTCCCCTTTGCTTATCATGTAACGGTCTTTTTTACCTGTACATATTTTGCTCGGTTTGGGAATCTATTCTATGCCAAAAGACTTTTTTTGGCGTTTGTGAAATGTGAAATTTTTGTCAGTTTTACGTTTTGTCTTGGTGAAGAAAACATGCTCGCTCGATGTTGTCAAATTGCCAAATATTTTCATTATTATGTTCTATGCGTGCTGCAGTAGTGCACATTTGAGTGAATATGCTATATTACTGATGTTTGATATGCTCATATTTCAAGTATTCTTCAAAAATAAAGACAATTTAGTCAAGCTGATTGTGAACGGAGTTTTCTTCATAAAAAAATGCCTTAAACACTTCGCTCCAGAAAAAAAGTAAAACATGAACCTGGGGCTGTCTACGATATTGCCATACGTTCCGGTCAATCTCACAAAAAGGTGGTTTTATTCTCACATTTTGCCATCACAGGCCGAAAATTTTTTTTTTCGGTTTTCGATGATGGCGGGTGCGGAAAACTGTCCATTGGCGGCACTCAGTTCACTCAAAAAAATTTAGAATTTTCGGACAATAACTTACCCTGCCGCAAATGGCTCAAAATTTTGCAAAAATGCTGATTTTTGAACTTTTTTAGCAAAAAAATTTAAAATGTTAAATTAAGTTTATTTTGCTTGCATTTTTTTGGAAAGATATATTTAATGTGCCAAATGTTTAAATAGCCTCTAATTCTGTATCGTTTTAGTGCTATGCTCATTAAAAATGTACTGGTTTTAGCTTGTTTTGCGTTTTTTGCGAGTCGCAGAGTTCTTGAGACTGTGTCACATCAATGTACGATAATTTGAGTCTTTACTTTAAAATGCATTTTAAAATTCATACAATCGGTAAAAATGCATAAATTAAAATAAATTATTTCTTCGTTTTACTTTAAATTCATTAAGTATTGGGAATTTAACTGATCATTGAAGAAATAATTTATAAATGCATCATAAAAGCTTTTATTCCGCAAAGAAGCCACGCTTGCCAAATAACATACCTCGTTTGTCTTTTTCGTGCCAGATAATAAAAAATATTTTATTTTTTTACAGAATTTCTACTGGAATTCCGGAGTTAAATTTCACTGATAATTTATTACGTGTATAAGCCCGTGGTGGTAATACTGAATCAGTGTAAATATTTATTTTTAAAAGTATGAATTAAAAATTATTTGAATTTTGAACTAAAAGCTTTTAAAAATATTCTTTATATTTACCAATCACTCATAAAAAATAATAAACGCATGTAACACAATATGGAAAATTTAAGAAAGGGAACACTTCATTTTAGCTTTATGCGCAGAAACAAATCTATTGAAGTTTAATTACCAAATACGTTTTAAAAGAGATAAGGAACAAGTTGTTGTGCTTTCAAATTGAAAAATTGTTTAATTATGTATCTTAGAATTTTTACTAAGTAATGTTTCTCACAAACATTATGGTACAAAAGCATTTATGAATTAATATATACAGTCGGCTCTTGTTAATTCGAACTCGTCGGGACCACAAGAAATGTTCGAATTATCCGAAGTTCGAATTATGGAAAGCATCAAATGAAAACATGCTTAATATGGTACTATTACAAAGGAATTAATGTTATAGTGCTTTTTTTTAATTTATTTCGTCTGATATCATTAGAATAAGACTTAATATTAAATTAGAATGTATAAATAAATAAACTAATTAAATGATTAGAAACAAGCATAATGGAAGAAAAATTTAAAGTGTCACCGATGGAGAGAATGGACACTAAAAAAATGGATGTCAAATGCATTGGATTAAATGTATACTCGTTTGGAACAATTTTCACAAAAATCAAAGAAAGAAAATTATTCAAATGATCTGAAATCCGAGAGAAAAAAAAAGAAAAATGAAAAATAGGAATTCTTGTTAGTTAGAATTAAACGAAGTCAACAGAAAATGAGTTCGAATTAATGAAAATTTTTAACGTTACACTGCAATTGAAAATTTCGGGACTTCATATTTAGTTCGAATTAAGCGAAGATTCGAATTATCCGATTTCGATTTAACGAGAGTCGACTGTATTAATATTAGCAAAATTTTAGTTTAAACTTTTTTTAATGCTTAAATGTCTTAATAATATTTTCAGGCTTTTAATTGTTGCAAAAAATAAATTCCCTTTTTTGAATTATTTGAATACAATTAACAATTTAGTTTTGTTTGAATGGGATTGCATAAACAAATTTTAAATGTATTTTAAATGTAGCAGCTGCACACTGAGAAAAAAATACAGTTCTGGAATCTAGAATCTAAATTGTGGCTCTAGAAAAAATAGTTCCATGTCATCCTTATAAATTCTAGTTGTCATTATATGAGAGTTCTAGACTCTGCTACAGGAATTCAAGAGAGCTTTCCTTTATTCTCGTTGTAATACTTATTTAAAAATCTCAGCAAATAGATGCGAACACAAGAGGTTTGATTTAGTAACTATAATTCTAGTTTTTGAAACTATTTCCAAAATCAAGCTATAATTTCTCGTTACTGAGACCAGTTAGTACCGTTTCGTCACCTTCAAAACAAGAGACTAGAAATGTTAGGTCATTTCGGCTATTCAGCTTTGTAGTTCAACCTATTCGAATATTTCCGTTATCTATAATTCTAGTTTAGATATTCAGAAAGTGACTAACTATTCATTCTAGGTGAAGGCGGTATATTTTTTTTCTCAGTGCAGATAACACCACGCATTGTAATAGCGTAACTTATTTTTATGTTCGCATAAATTCATGAAGAAATTAAATGTATCTCCAAGCCACTGAATAATGTCAAAAGAGTATTTTGTAAAATATAGTATGCCTTATAATAAAGAGCATTGTGTATCTTTAAATACATTGTGTATATACAGTCTGTATATTTAATTGAAAAGATATTTTTATGCCGAAATTATTTACATTACACAAAATGTGTATTCACTTGTCCTTCTAAACACCCATCTTCCATAGCTACAAAATTGAAATATCTTTAAAATAGTGATTTACCGTACCTTTCTATCTATATTATAAGGGACAGCCATATCTGAAAGTAATGCTGACGTCATGTTTCGAATGGCGAGACTTCACGATCAGTTTTCCAACTTTTCTTTCCAAATTTTTTTAAATCTTCTAAACATCACACGTTTTACTCTGTAGTATAGGGGGGGGGATCTAATTTTAAGCTATTTTTACTTTATTTGAAACCTGCATCTCAATATGCTGATTTATTATGATCATGTTTGTGTAATTGTTGAAATATGCAAAGTGATATTTGTATGTCTATTTTTATTTGAAGAAATTATACTTGGAGTTAGAGTCGTTAGAAATACCATTCTATTAAGCCATTAATTACCGTTTAACACAGGTCGAAATTCATGCTGGTATTGGTTTGCTAGACAAGCACCAAGTGCTATAACCCAACAAGTAAATTAGCATAAATTAGCATTACACATTGCTGGTTAAAGCAGAATTTCCAGCAATTCATGGTGTGTATTGGCCCACTTTGCTGGAAATAAGCATAAAATGCTTGCATATAGCTTGTCATGCTTTTGTTGTGCAAGCTAGCGATATAGTATGTGATGCTAGCTAGCATATAATAGCATGGAAATCTAGCAGACATAGCAACACCTAGCAATAACTAGCGTATTTTTGTTGCTGGTAAGAGCAAAAATTTTGACCTGGGAAGTCAGTTTGACTAAATTTCATTAGGCAGAAATGAGACTTAAATCAACAAGTTTTTAAATGTGACCGCAGATCGCACTGAGGGTTTCGATTGATACCTCAAAAAAAAAAAAAAATACATTTCACTTCTCAGAAAAAATTCATTTCATGTGTCAGTATAAATGATAAATATGAAGGAAAAGGATGAAATAAAAACAAATAAGCGCGTTTTCCAGGTGATTGATTAAATTCATTAAATTATGTTACTTACATAATAACTTTATTATGTATTTAAACTTGCGTGCAACAATTAGAAAAGAAAAAATGAGCTGATGATAATTAAAAAAACAATTTAATTAAAATAAAAGTCTTTTTCAAAATTTTATGATTTGTTGTGTGTCAAGATGTATTCAGCTGTAAGTACAGAAAATTTGAACTCTCTGACTTACATGGTTTTTGTGAAGACACAGACGGACAGACAGAAGACAGAAACGAACAGGGTTTTGTCCTGGACCCAAATTCCGCCCAAATTCCAAAAAAATTTTAAATGAAACTTCAGTTTTACAAATTTTCAGAATTGCAAATATCGCCCATTTTAAATTTTTGGTAAATTAAAAAAAAATGCTCTTATTAATGAAATGTGTTTAAAATCTCTATCACAATTTGTTTTTAAATTATTTATTATTTTTTTAATTTTTATTACTTTTTTTGGCATCGTGGCAACAGAAGTATTCCATTTTTAGGTGCGCTCGTAATTATGTAAATACGTAGCACCTATTGTTGTCGCTCAGTCCGTCCGTCTGTCCGTCTATCTGTCTCTCCTTCTGTCCGCATATAACAATGCAAAAACTATTTAACCGAATCGTTTGAAATTTAAAATACATAATTATTACATAATTTTGTCATTTGAAATTTTATGAAAATCGGATGGCTAGATCAATTACAGGGACAATCAAAAGGATTCCGTTACATTACGGTCAATGTAGGAAAAAGTTTCGAATGCATTTTAATCGTTTGAAATTTAAAACATATAATTACTGCGTAATTTTGTCGAGTCATTTCAAATATTATGAAAGTCGGATGCGTAGATCATTTACAGGGACAATCAAAAGTATTCCATTGCATTACGGTCTATGGGGAAAAAGTTTCAAATGTATTTTAATGATGTTACACTCATTGGAAAATAATAGAATTGGCATGCATCTATGAAATATATACTAAAATATGCATTCTGTACAATCTGTGATGCAAAGAATTTTTGTTATTAAATTACAGGGCCACACAAAAGTTTTCCACTACATAATGCTTACGGGAAAACATTGTTTGGGGGGTGTTTTAATTATATTCAACTATTTCACATTTTATGAATAAGATGTACGTTGCTGAGGTGTAATAAAAATTACTTTCTGCATATTTACAGAAACACGAAGATTTCGACTACTATACTGTATCCGAAGTAAACTCTATTATATCAGCAAGATCTGAATATTTTTAAAACTTCGTTATCGTATGAACGCACCTCATTTGTTACGCTTCACGTGCAATTTCCAACTTGTTGAACATTAAGCTTGAACCAATCAGGAAATGAATAAAGTTAAATAGGTTGCGGAATTCAACCAATTAAAAGATTCAGATATATTTTAGTTTTCCCTTTTCTCTACCGATAACAACAACAAATTTTTCCAAATACAGTCGAGTCTCTCTTTAACGAAATTCCATACATCGAATTTCTCTATATAACGAATTTTTTGTAGGAACGGTCCCTTTATCGCATGATTTCATTGAAAACAGTCTCTATATAGCGAAATATCTATCTCCATATAACGAATTTTTTTCATAAATTGGTCTTAATTTATTCAGTTTTAAAAAAGCTTCGAAATCATATGGGGTCGATTTTCTATTACTTTTCTCCTTGTTCTTTAAATCCAACGAATTCATCCCACCTTCCACACACCTTTCACCATCCTTCTCAAAACAGAGTCAATTGGATTGTTACACATATAAGAGAGGAATCAATGAGAGGACACATAAGAGAGGCCTTCAAATGGTTGAAAATGTTAATTACAATTTTTCCTTCCTTGCTAAAATTTGAGTATATTTTTTTAAAGAATAACAATTTTAAAATCAAAACAACGAAAAATTACAGATATCTTCGTCTGAAATTAATGCAAGTCTTTCTCATTTGATTTTCATATAAATGTTATGTTCTCTTTTTTGAAACACTTTAAATAATTAAGAAATAAATTGTTAGGTTAATATTTACTTTTAAACATTTCAAATTCTTAATTAAAAAGATCAAAAATAATATTTGTTCAAAATATACACATTGAATACGATTTTTAACATCATTCTCTATACATCGAATTTCTCTATATAACGAATTTTTTACTGGAACGATGGATTTCGTTATATAGAGACTCGACTGTAGGTAATAAATCTTCAAAAATGAGTGAAACAAACAAAAAAAATCACTCTGCACAACGAGAACCTCTAATGTAAAATATGGTCCAAGTATGATTAAATTCTTATGTACAGTTTTTATACATGTAAAACATTTTTAAGAGAAGGACTTTGACCAAATTTAATGCCCTTTTACATTAAATGTTTCTTAAAATAATTATTCCATTTAAAAATTGTTTACATTAGCATGTTTATCAAAAATATCTTTATAATAATAGTAATTTTCATACTTTTTTGTGCAACAGCTCTATTAATATTAAAGAAAATAACTCTCGCTCATTAAAAAATTCATTGCCAGCGACGAAGTCAGCATTAGTTACTTTTCAATAAAGTTGAAAAGTGTTTACACATTCGGTTTATCTGTCCGTCTGTCCGCGCTCTAACTCTCGTAAATAAACTCGGATTGCCATAAAATTTTTGGACGTAACTGATGCTTACTCTAACACGAATCCTTTTGAAAATGAAGTTTCTAACACGATTAATTTATTTACAGAGAGGGTCAGAAGTTCCCCATTACATTAAGGCCTACAGGAAAAAATCATTTCAAATTAATTTTAATAATATTATACCCGGTCAAATATATTAAAATTTATAGCATCTACAAATTCCACTGAAATATCCAATCTGTAAAATATGCAGTTAAAAGAATAGATATTATTCATTTACAGGGCCACACATAGAATTCTAATTATATATATAAAACCCTTCCGTGTAGAACAATTCCGGGGTCAATCTATCCACTAGAAAAAGAAACTCATTCACCAATGAAAACGTGTCATAGTCGTAATGGAGCGTTATCATTGATCGGATTTACAGTGGGAGCTGTAAATGACGTCACTACATTTTACTTCGCTTTGAAATCTTTCCACGATTTCAAAAAGTATATTTAATTAAAACTTTTTATTAAAGGAAAGAGAAGGTGCGTTTTAAATGCAATATTGTTAAAATTTTTATATTCGGGTTGCTTTAATTTTTTTTCTTTACAGCCGTGAATGACTCTTGAGAATTCCATATCTATATAAAAACATTGTGAAAAGTTACCTCCTATTTTAAAGTCAATCTATTTTCTGACCAATCAAACCGTTCCATAGTCGTAATGGAGCGTTCTCATTGTTCAGATTCACAATGGTAGCCGTAAATGACGTCACTACATTTTACTTCGCTTTGAAATCTTTTCACGATTTCAAAAACACTATTTAATTAAAACTTTTTATTTAAGCAAACCGCGGGTGCGTTTTAAATTTCATTATAATCCCCAACCCCATCTACCAGATAGTTTTGCGATAGTTTTTAAATGCAAATTTTTGTTGAAATTTTTTTTTGTTAGATTTTTCCCTCTCCAAGTTTAATCGCTGTATTTATCAAAATTGTTTCAGCCTAAAGTGGCTATGATTGAGCACAGTTGATATAATTTTTTATCATCCTTTAAAAATGCAAACACGTTATTTTGACGGGCTATCTTCTAGTACATAATAATAAAGGAGAAAATTGTTTGCGACATATTTTAATGATGGTCAACCGTTTAATGTGTAATTAAATTGATTTAAGCCGCTGAGAATTGATATGAGTTATTTCACGCATAATACGAAATGCGTAGCATTTACAGGGACACACAAAAGATTTCAAGCGGTTGGAAAGTGTTTTATTATCTAATATATCCGAAATAATGTATATTATGGATGATGACTGTTCGATGGATGAAGTGTATTTTTAACACGCTTTTATTACTTTCACCTGTATGTGAGTTTGTGGGTTTGTAACTCTCCTTATTATCTAAAGATTTTCTCAAGCAATTTTGACTAAAAATTGCATTCTATGGTTTTCGGGCACGAGAAAATCATTGGACTAGGTTACATGTTTGAGAAAAAATTTTAATGGGTCATATTGGGTCATTAAGGGTCTGGGTCAAACTATTTATATTTAAAGAACGGCGTGATCGATTATAACGAAATTTTGTATGTAACAGTTTTTTGGCACGAGAAAACTATCAGGCTGGGTCACATGTTAGAAAAATTTCGATTAGTGGGTCATTTTTGGGTCATTATGGGTCAAGCCATTTTTATCTAAAAAACGGCTCTAACGATTTTGACCAAATGTTATATTTTATCGTTTTGGATTACAAGAAGACCATTGGGTTAGGTAACATGTTCAAGAAAATTCGGTTAGTGGGTCTTTTTTGGGGTCATTGTGGGTCATGCTATTTTTATCTAAAGATTTTAACGCGCAGTGTTGTCTAAAAAATTGCAATCTATGGTTTTCGGGCACGAGAAAAATATTGGGCTAGATTACATGTTCGAGAAAAAATGGTCATATTGGGTCATTAAGGGTCTGGGTCAAGCTATTTATATTTAAAGAACAGTGTGATCGATTATAACGATATTTTGTATGAACAGTTTTTTGACACAAGGAAACTAATTCGCTAAATCACATGTTTGAGAGATTTCGACTATAATGATCATTTGTGGGTCATAATGGGCCATAATGGATCATGTCAAACTACATCTAAAGAACAGGTGGATCGATTTTAACGAAATTTTGTATATAACATTTTTTGGCACAAGAAAATTATTGGGCTAGGTCACACTTTCGAGAAATTTCGATTAATGGGTCATAAAGGGTCTGGGTCAAGCTATTTATATTTAAAGAACGGCTGGATCGTTTTTAACGAAATTTTGTATGTAACAATTTTTAGACACGAGGAAACTAATGGACTAAATCACATGTTCGAGAGATTTTGATTATAAGGGTCATTTGTGGGTCATTGATGGGTCATGCTAATTTTATGTAGAAAATGTCTCTCACCATTTTGACTATATTTTGTATTTTGATATTCTCGGTCAAGAGAAAATCATTGGACCAGGACACATGCTCGCGAAAATTCGATTAATGGGGGATTTTGGGTCATAATGGGTTAGGGTTATTCTAATTATATATAACAACGATTCAACCAATTTTACCTAAATTTTGTAACGAAACGTCTTTTGTCACGAGAAGACTATTGGGAAGAGTCGCAAGTTAAACAAAATTATATTAGTAGGCCATTTCGCTTTATTGATGAATGCTGTCAAGCTAATTTCATCTAAGAAACGGTTTAAACGATTTTGATTCAACTTTATATTCTACTGTTTTTGATTACCTGGAGACCTTTGAGCTAAGTCACATGTTTGATCAAATTTGATTAGTGGGTCATTTTGTTTAATACGGGTCAGGGTCATGAGAAAATGGCAGCAACCAATAAGGTGGCAATATTTCCCAAAATATTGGCGACATTTGGCCGGAAAATTGACTATTAAGATTACGAAAGCCACAACACGTATTTGGTGCCAAATGAAAGAATGTTGTCTTTCCCAGGTCAAAATTTATGCTTGTACCAGCAACTAAAATATGCTAGTTATTGCTAGGTATTGCTATGTCTGCTAGATTTCCATGCTATTATATGCTAGCTAGCATCATATGCTATATCGCTAGCTTGTACAACAAAAGCATGCTTGTACAACAAGCTATATGCAAGCATTTCATGCTTATTTCCAGCAAAGTGGGCCAAAACACATCATGAATTGCTGGAAATTCTGCTGGAAGCAGCGATGTGTAATGCTAGGTTATGCTATTTTACTTGTTGGGCTATAGCACTTGGTGCTTGTCTAGCAAACAAATACGAGCATGAATTTCGACCTGGGTTCATAATGTGAAGAATTTTTTTTATACATTCTTAATAGGATTCGAGATGCATGGTTAAATTAACCAGAGTCGACCAAAAAAAGTGATTTGGATCGATGTCCTTTCGTTGTAATTTTTAAAATAAATATAGTTTAAATAAATATAGTTTAAAAAAACTAAAAAACACGCTTTTTAAATATATCAAACTAAAAAGTGAAAAATAATTATAGTTTAAAAAAACCAAAAACACGCTTTTTAAGTATATCAAACTAAAAAGTGAAAAAATAATTCGTACTATAAGCTGAAAACGAAAATAGATGAAAAATACTATTTTACGATAAAATCATTGTTATTATAGATATCAATTAATAAGCAATAAATAAAATTATCGTGGAAAAAAAGCGTGGGGTGCTTCTTGAGAACTGATAGATTGAGCATGGTAGATGGAGCACCCCACGCTTTTTTTCTACGATAATTTTATTTATTGCTTATTAATTGATATCTATAATAACAATGATTTTATAGTAAAATAGTATTTTTCATCTATTTTCGTTTTCAGCTTATAGTACGAATTATTTTTCACTTTTTAGTTTGATATACTTAAAAAGCGTGTTTTTTAGGTTTTTTTAAACTATAATTATTAATTATGATATGTACTTTTGAGTTTCAATAAATGTATACACATTATATGATGCGTATAAATGCAAATAGTTACACAATTAAGATACACAGAGTTACACAAAAGAACTCGTAAAGGTTACTGAATGTGAGAGTAATTTATTTACAGATGGTTTTTACACAAATTTTGAATCTTTACGTTGAATTGCATTTAGTTTACTATGAGATGTTTGTAGAATATATGTATAATGATATACAGGGTCACACAAAGAACTGGATACAGAGTCGTATATGAATGACAATTTCTGGAAACATAATTTAAGTAGTTTAAAGCGCATTGTTGTTTGAACTAAGTTTTAGCAAAATACTTTCGTGTAATAAAGGAAGTAGGTAAACTACATGTCTGAACAAAAGCACTGAACCATGTTTCCATCTATTAGTATTAATTGCTAAAAGAAAATTTTCATCTACAGAGGTGTTTTATTGCTAAACTAAATTTCCCCATTGTATAGTATATATATATAAACCGACATATCAAATACAGGGAGGGCTCTTCAAAAGTAGTCAAATACATATTTGGTTATGGACACTAACACTTTTTTTTCTAAGATAATGAAGTTTTGTTAAAGATTTCAGGAAGTGTTGGGAAGTGTTTCATAATGTATGCTTAACACATGATTTTTTTACTTGTTTTTTAAAAAATGAGTTATATATATTTAATTCCTTAATTTATTGATGAAACTGATAAAACTTATGCAGTATATTTATTCAAAGATTTGCAACATAATATAATTATTATAAAATTAATGCAGATGATATATGGTTTTATTAACTGTTTATTTAAAGTACGTACATTCTACGAGGAACATTTTCTGCAGAAAAATAATAAATTATATCTTCTTCTCATCAACTATACGTAAAATTTTGTATTAAATGCAAAAAACAAAACCTCTTTAAAATTCAAAACGAAACTTGAAGACTGGGAAGTGAAGTTAATCTTAAAGCTCTCCTCTTATTCAACAAAAATAAAAATTGTACTCTTATGTTAAATCCTATTAAGTTGTTTTTATTCCTGAGCAGTTAAAAATAATAACTGCTGTACAGGAGATGAAATGAAATAAAACAAAATGGGTACTACAAATTTAATGTTTATGTTATGGCATGTTTTATTTAATTGTAAACGTGATTTTTGAACTTAAATATCATTGTATAATTGTTAGTATTTTATTGTAAAATGCATTTAGTAATGTATAAATGTAGAATAGAGTGAGATATCAAATAGAAGAAAGGTATATTTACAATTTCTTTGTGAATGGTTAGAATAAGCAAAACACATTTTGTCATGCATCTGAAGGTGCTTAAAATACTAAGAAAAGGAGTTTTAAATTAAATTTAAATTATTAATTATTTAAGGAAAATATCTAAAAATATGTTCTTCTGCATATCTTTACTGTGCACATGTTTAAATCAGCCTTTTAGAAAGTCTCTTTAATAGACTAACGTGAATCAAGTTCTAAAAGTATAAAATTTCAAATAAAGAAAATATCTTGTTATATATATATACATATATATATCCATAGTTTCATTTGTAACTTTCTTAATAACGTAGTTACAATAATAATATTTTCATAAAATTTGTCCTATTTTCCGTGAAATAAGAAAAAGCTCTACATGAAAAATAGTAGAAACTAGCAGAACTAACACGACTTTCCCTATGGCAACCTTATAGGTAAAATAAATAACAACTCACAAATTGCACTTCAATTGTATCGAATGAGGCGCGTTCGTACTATAACGAAATTTTTAAAAAAATTTAGATCATGGTGTGATAGTTTGCAAAACATCGGATACAGTATAGTAGCTGAAATCTTTTGTGCGTCCCTGTAAATGCTATCTGCTTTCTAAAATATGGAAAGTAGCATGTAGTAAATATAAGCAATGTATGTCTATTTCATTAAAATGTGAAACAATTTCATACCATTATTACTCCTCCCAAATAGTGCTTCTCCTTATCCCCTTAACGCGCAGTGTTGCCGGGTCGGCCACACCTAAAGTTCCTCCTGTTTAGAGACACAAAAACTCTAATGGCTACTTTAAATCTTTCTTATGAGTTCTAGATGGCAGCACCACAGAGATCAAACTCTACTGTTTTTAAATAATAGGTAAAATGTTTTACTGTAACACGCGCTTCACAGCAATGCTCTTCTCACTGCGCTTATCAATGCTTTACTTATGAGAGGTTACCACTTCGGCAACAGCTGTATAATTAAAATGGTTAGTGCAATCTTTACAAAACAATACCTGTGTACTCCTCTAGGCTTAAATAGATTGCCTAATTTTTTTTCTCTTTAAATTCCAACTTTAAAGAGTAGTGCGCCGGAAAGGGTTAAACCATTATGCGATGGAATTTTTGAGTGGTGCTGCAAATTAACTACAAATATTCTTTGATCACACATTGTACAGAATGTATATTAAGTATATACTTCATAGAATCATTTTTATCATGTTCGAAATTGTGTAACATAATTGAAATTCATTTTTTCCCATTTGTCGCAATATAACGAAATACTTTTGATTGTCCTTATTTTTGAACTATACATCTGATTTCCCTAAAATTTGAAATTATTCTAAAAATACAATAGTACATTCTAAATTTTAAACGATTTGACTGAGTAGTTCTGCTATGTTATATGCAGACAGACGGTCGGACGGTTCGAACGACGGCTATAAGTGCTACGTATTAACATAATTACAAATGCAGCTAAAAAAGCAATAATATGGCATTTAGAAGAACGGAGTTCTGCACATTCTAGCAAATAAATAAATCCAAGTCAAACAGGGAGAAATGAAGCCAATTTGATGTATTCGTAGAGACAAAAACGGCGGCTTTGTAAATGAGAATATGAATAGTTTTTGGTACATGTAGACGATACTAGGGAGTGTTGACCATAGTAGAAACTTGACCCATACTTCAGTTTTCATATTTAAAAGGATTTCATAATTTTACCAACAATGTCAACAAAATCTTCTAGAATATATAAGCAATTACAGTCGAGTCTCTCTATAACGAAACTCCATACATCGAATTTCTCTATATAACGAATTTTTAGTCGAAATGGTTCCCTTTTCGCATGATTACATTAAAAACAGTCTCTATATAGCGAATTTTTTCGTAAATTGGTCTTAATTTACTCAGTTTTAAAAGGCTTCGAAATCATATGGAATCAATTTTCCATCACTTAGTTTTGATTTATCGTCAGTGCTGAGTTTTTTTTTAATGCTACTTTTCTCCTTGTTCTTTAAATCCAACGAATTCATCCCATCTTCCACACACCTTTTCACACCTTCTCAAAACAGAGTCAATTGGATTGATACACATGTAAGAGAGGAATCAATGAGAGGCACATAACAGAGGCTTTCAAATGGAGGAAAATGTTAACTACAATTTTTCATTCCTTGGTAAGATTTGAGCATTTTTTTAGAGCGTAACAATTTAAAAATCAAAACAACAAAAAATCACAAATTTCTTTGTCTGAAATTAATGCAAGTCTTCCTTATTTGATTTTCATTAAGCTTTCAAATAAATGTCTGTTCTCTTTTTTGAAACAGCTTAAATAATTAAGAAATAAAATGTTAGGTTAATATTTACTTTAAACATTTCAAATTATTAATTCAAAAGATCAAAAATAACATTTGTTCAAATTTCCCACATTAAATGCGATTTTTAACATCATTCTCTATTCATCGAATTTCTCTTTATAACGAATTTTTTACTGGAACGGTGGATTTCGTTATAAAGAGACTCGACTGTATCTTACTGTTACACAGGTAATCGAAATAGGTGTGGAAAAATGAATTGTGAGGCGTTTTCAGCTAAAAGTTGTGTTTTTAGGAAATATTTTGTAAGCTTGTCAGGATAAAATATATCATAGAAATTAAAGTGAGGTTGCAGTATTGAGCTTTTATTTCAGGAATAATGATTTTAATAATTTTATAGTAAGTTACGTTTAACATAACAATGGGAGTTTATTTTAGAAAACGGTTGTGAGATGAAGCTTGACCTAATCGATATGTGAGAGAAGTGAGCAGATGGTCAAAAGTTGCTTAATTAAGTGTTTTTAGGAATATTTTTATTGCACATTGTACGCAATGAAAATTTAATAATTAGGATGAGCGAAGCGAATCCTCTACTAGGCCACTCAAATTACATTTTGTCGTACACTTTACAAAAAACTATTCAATATTTTAACTTCAAATTAAGCACAAAAATAAATCATGATCTGTAGATTTGCACAATATATATATATATATATATATATATATATATATATATATATATATATATATATATTTTTACAGTAAAACGTTAAAAAAAATATTATTTTAATTAATTTATTTTACATGCATTTCCAATGAGGACGCATTTTAACAAATAATAAATGAAACGCGTATATTTTCAGAAAAAATATATAAATCATGGAGTAAGTATTTATAGATAGAATCATGATTAATTTAATAAATAAGTTTTCATCATTCAGCAAAATTGTTTGCACAGGTGGCACTTAAACATTTAAAAAAAATGTATTATAGATTTTTTTTTTTTGTAAAATGGCAACAAAAGAGTTGTAAACAAATAAATTTAATTGTTAAATTTCTTATATAAATGAAAAAATTCATTGAACTGCTTGAAGTTGTTGCCTCGATTCAAGCTCTTTATAAATGTTGCAAAGCAAAGTTGGCCGATTCAGAAACGTCAATGGACTTTAACCATTTCTTACTTTATCATTTGGATTTAAAGTAATGTTACGTTCTTATTTGTGGACCGAAAAAGGTTTAGTGAACGGGACTTTGACTTTGTTGTACATATTAAAGAAAATCACAAACCACCAGACCAGATATTGCGAATAATCATGGATAAATTTGAATACTAATGTAATTTAACTTATAAGAATTGGTGCGTACCAAGTCCCCCAATAATTAAATTCTGGAAAAATGGAAGCATAAATTGCTCAAGGAAAGAATTTCTTCTGCAGTTAGCTTTTGCTGTTATAATTCATAAATCCCAAGGCTTAACATTAGATGAAGCAGCTGTAGATATTGAGGATATGTAGACACCAGTTGGCTTAAAAATGTACGTAACGTTGTCGAAAGTGAAAATACTTCAAAATTAAGCATTAAACAGAAATTTTCCTTACGATAAATTCTACAATATCAAAAATTCTCATACGCTAACATATATAAAAACGAAGAAATAAGAATAAAAAGTTGTACAGTTAAAAATTCATAGTATCAACGAGAGCAGATTTCAAATGTTTTTCCAGAAAATAGGATTTTGAAGAAGTAACTTTCTTCAAGCTCTCTTCAAATATATTATTTTAAAATAGCTATCAAAGATTATTTGATGTTAATTACAAAGATTGGAAACATTCATGTTTCAAATAACTTTAAAAAACACCACAAGTACTGGAAATTGTAAAAACATCTTTAAAAGAGCTTTTAATTGAAAATTTAAAAATATTTTGTAAAAGTTTGCTTCGAAAATATTTTATTTTACCAGTCTTACATCATAAATAAAAATTAAAATGCGCCAAAACATAAAATAACGTTTTTGTTTAATAACGATGTAAAAATAATATTAAAAAGTATTGTTACTTTCAAATATCTGTTTTATAAAATAGTGCTTCGCGAATCCAAACAAAGCATGGCTTTTGCTAGTTATATAAAAAAATAACGTAAATTTATTCTGTAAAGCTGCAGTAAAATGGGGGAATGGAAAAGAAAATATTTAAACTTGAATAAAAAAAATATGTGAATAACTGTTATAATATCCACTGCAAGAAAAGAAAGAAATATAAATGAGAAATTTCATAGAAACGTTTTTCTATTTAAATAACACGCACAGCAGGTAAATACACTGTTAAAAATTTTGCTCCAGCTTCGTTTCAACTATTGGAACTATGCTACAACAGGAGCTCCAAATATTGGTTCAAGATTTCACCATCTTATAGTGGCAGCTACCGAGCACCAAATTTTGGTTCGAACTATGAGAAGATATTTACTGATGTACCAGCTTTGTGAGGTCTTCAGTTGGCAGAATGCCGAGCCGATTCCATTCAGACTTTGGGGGTAAGAGTACCTATGAGGCCGAGAAATGATATTAAATATTGTTTTCTATTTTTTGTTCCGAGTGAAATTTTATTTTAAAATTAATAGATTGTGGACCTATTATTAGTTCTCTGAATAACCTTTCCAAAATATATATTTTCTCCTACATTTTTTGAATTTTAATAAAAACATGTCTTTTTTTTTACATTTATATTTATGGCTAAAATGCAGTTTTAACGACTGCTTGGCATCTGACTTGGCGGCTATGCAAGAAATTCGCCAATTCTAACAACCTAAATATTCAGGGCACTTGTGTGTCATATACTCACTGGAATTTACTTGGCGCCAGAATGGCGTTATTTTGCCTAATATAGCAACCCTGATATTGTTTATTTTTTGATAAATTGTTTATTTACCTTAATTTTTTTTAATTATATAAAATGTTTTTTGCTCTATTGTTATTTGTTTTTAAAATTTATTATATTTAAAAATTGTTTAATTTATTGTTATTTTTTTTAATAATAGAAAATAATTTAAAAATGTATATTTAACCAGCATTCGAAAATGAGGTTTTCGCCAAATTGACGTTGGAATTTTTTTTTTTTTTTTTTTTTTTTTTTTTACCAAACCTTGCGCGTATATATCTGCGTCATTTCTCATTTTCATATCCAATGTATGCAAATAATATAATAAATAATGTACACAATAATGTAGCTAAATAATTTTAAAAAATTGCTAATCTGGCAAGTTTTAAAATCACACCATTCAGGCGTTGGCTCTAAAAAGATTAAGTTACGCTATATTGCGAGGGAAAAAGTTATAACCATACCTTTAAATCATCTTTTTTATTATATTTGTCTTTTTAGCACTTTCCAACAAAGTTGAAAAGTGCTTATGCATTGGGTTTGTCTGTCCGTCTGTCCGTCTGTCCGTCTGTCCGTCTGTCCGTCTGTCGGTCTGTCCGCGCTCTAACTCCCGTAAATATACTCGGATTGCTATGAAATTTTTACACGTTATTGAGGTTTACCCTTGCACGAACCCTATTGAAAATGAAGTATCTACCATGATTAGTTTATCTACAGAGAGAATCAAAAGTTTCCCATTACATTACGGCCTATGGGGAAAAATCGTTAATATACTCGGATTGCCATGAAATTTTAGGACGTTATTGACGTTTACCCTAGCACAAGTCCTATTGAAAATGAAGTTTCTACCATGATTAGTTTATCTACAGGGCGAATCAAAAGTTTCCCATTACATTACGGCCTATGGGGGAAAAATCGTTAATTTACTCGGATTGCCATGAAACTTTAGGACGTTATTGAGATTTACCCTAGCACGAACCCTACTGAAAATGAAGTATCTACCATGATTAGTTTATCTACAGAGAGAATCAAAAGTTTCCCATTACATTACGGCCTATGGGGGAAAATCGTTAATATACTCGGATTGCCATGAAATTTTAGGACGTTATTGGGGTTTACCCTAGCACGAACCCTATTGAAAATGAACTTTCTATTATGATTAGTTTATCTACAGGGCGAATCAAAAGTTTTCCATTACATTACGGCTCATGGGGAAAAATCGTTAATATACTCGGATTGCCATGAAATTTTAGGACGTTTTTGACGTCTACCCTAGCATAAGTCCTATAGAAAATGAAGTTTCTACCATGATTAGTTTATTTACAGGACGAATCAAAAGTTCCTATTACATTACGGCCTATGGGGAAAATCGTTTCAAAGGAATTTTAAAGATGTTATACCCTGTCAAACATATTAAAATATGCACTCTATAAAATATAAGGTGAAAATGTATCTATTATTGATTTACAGGGCCACACAAAAGGATTCCATTAGATAATGGTAAAAGGGGGAATTGTGTGTGACATATTTTAAATATATTTAGTTTTTCATGTATAATAAAATTGATATATGTCACTGAAGCTTAATATGAATTATACGCTACTGTCTTGCATAATATGAAGTACATAGCATTTACAGGGCCATACAAAAGATTTCAAATGGTATATTCTTTCCGAAGTACCGTATATGTGTCCGATGATGGCTGATGGAGGGATGAAATGCATTTTAATTATGATATTCGCGTTTATACTTTGCTAAATATATGCACATTATATGGTGTGTATAAATGTTATAGTTGATATACAGGGCTACCCAAAAGAGCTCACCAACGTTACTGAATATGAGCGTAAATTATTTAAACGTGGTTCTTAAATAAGCTATGCATTTTTACGCTGAGCTGCATTCAATTTACTGAGAAATGTTTGCGGAATATAGATAAAGGTATATACAGGGCCACGCAAAGAATTCGGTACATGGACGCCTGTGAATGATGATTTATGAGAATGTGATTTCAGTTGTTTTAAAAGTGTTTTAGGTTACAATAAATTTTAGCCTAATGCTGACTTGTAATAAAGATACAATGTAAACTACAGGGCTGAACAAAAGTATTCAAGTATGTTTCCATCTAATAATATGAATTGCTGAAAAACAAATTTCAAGCTACTGGGTATTTTCTTGCTAAGCTAAATTTTCCCATTATACGAACTGATATATGAAATATGTACTGGAATACATATCTACTGTACTGGAATACATATTTGGGTATATTTGGCTATACACTATTATTTCCCTAAATAACAAAGTTTTGTTGAAGATTTCATTAAGTGTTGGAAAGTGCTTCATAATCTATGCTTATTCAAATAATCAGATGAATAATTTTAGATAAGAAAGCAGATGAGAAATAACATGTACTGGAATACATATTTGGGTATATTTGGCGATACACTATTATTTCCCTTACAAGATTTCATTAAGTGTTGGAAAGTGCTTCATAATCTATGCTTAACGCATGATTTTTCTTACTTGTTTTAACTTATTTTAGTGTAACTGAATTACAATGTAATGTTTAGAAACAGATAATTGAATTAAAGAAACAAAAAGGTATTCGCCAAAAAAATTCCACATACCTAGGATGTTTAATAAATAAACTCATCCTTGAGATGGTACGAACTCTCCCATTTTCGCATTGGACTCGCTCTTTTCGCGCATGCGCAGTTCTGTCCAGGTTTCTCTCAAACGTGGTTTATCAGTATCAGTGTAGAAATAGTGAAAAAGATCAGAAGGATTTATAACCAATGAAAGGAGCAGTGTTAACAATTAACGAAGACCCGACTGGGATGCTATACCCATTCATATTAATTTTATTTTAACATTTTATACTAATTTATTTTACGTAACCAAATTTTATCCAAATGTTTATATATGCTTTAATTCATCTATTTTTATCATTTGCAAGAACTTTATATAAGTTAGCAGTGTGTAATTTTTTTTTTCTCTTCGAAAAATTGTACTTTTCATCTATTGATACAAGTTTATATATAGCAGGTAGTTAAAAAAGAGCTTAATTAGTTTCAGGGGCAAATGGTGAAAAATTGTCGTAAAATAGAAAGTTTATGTCACTGAGAAAACTGTTTGCCATAAGTCTTGAGCACAATATTTTAAAAACAGATTCCAAACTTCATGAAAATCGGTCGGATATTTTTCAAAGGGACATCTTAGAGCGGGCATTTTCCCCATACGATTGAACCGAGAGTTTCCTTCTTCTAGAGGTCTTTCTTTAAGTGCTCATGCGGATGCAAAATAATATAGCATTGATCGAAAAACTTAAGGAAGGAATGTAGGTACATTTCATCAAGTTGAAGAAAATAAGAAGTTAAACTATACGACAACCATGGTACAACTATGCATGTGTTTCCATGTCGAATGTGAGAAAAACTGGACAATGGGACAAAAAAGTGGGACAATAGCTTCTAATTTCGACAAAATGCTACAAGAAACCAAATCAAACCATAGCATATGGTTCTATAATAAATGCCATGGTTATAAAATAAGTGCCCTAAATGTAAAAATTTAATTTTTCCTGCAATACAATTATACTTTCTCAGGCAAAATTTTGTTTTAAACAAAAAACGCCTCCTGTGATTTGAGATTCTGTCAAAAGCTTTTATTAAGCATCATATATTAGAAAATATTTTTTATAATAATTAAGGCATGTAATATTTTGCTTTTAAAAGCTACCTCTAATAATAATAATAAAAGCCATCTTATTTTCACTCATATCGATTTATGCTCGAAATTTTCCTAAAATTCCATTTCTCAAAATGAGTAAGAAAGTATTCGTAACGGAAAACCGCCTCTGGACACATAATGCTAAATTTAATTTTTTAAAGTAAGTCACTTTAAATCGATGAAAAATCGTTATAGCAATAACGATGAAGAAATTTTTAGTATTAAGGTCCTTCACGAACTAATGTGTGCTGATTTTGTTACTCCAAATTAATCTTAATTAAAGAAGTTTTTTTCTGTGATTAATTTGGGTGACACCAATGGCTGGCATGATCGTCAGAAGTATTTTAGTCGTCAACAATGAGGAGGTTCTCCCATGGTATGGGGCGCGTTCTGTTTCAATATTGCAACGGATATTGCTTTTTTTTTAAACAGTGACAGTACATTAAAGATTATCAAAAGCCCTCAAAAGCAAGCTACTTTTTACTGGAAAATGGAAATTGCAACAAGTCAGTGCATTGATTCATACCTTTCATTCAACAACAACTTGGTTTACGCAGAATCAAATGATTATATTAATTGGTTATCCATCAGTCCGGCCAGAATCCAGATGAAAATCTTTGAGGAGTACTTCCGCTAGAGATGTATGTTTACATGTGTAAGTTGTCGACTATTTAAAAATTAAAGTAACATGTAAAGCGGTGCTCTTTACAGTCACACTTTCTCCAAGTACTAATTTTAATCGTGCTTCACATGATTTTTAATATAATTCAAAAGAATGGAGCCAAAATTTGAATTAAAATATAAAATGCTCAAACAGTCCATATATTTATGGGACAGCCTATTTAAATTAAATTTTTTTTTTTACAAAAAATATGTAAAACTTATATTGTATTTCTTTGTTGCAAGAAACTTATAGTATGATTCTCTATAATTTTTTTTCGTGATTATTGTGTCATTTTTTAAGCTGTTATTTAAAAAAAAATCGACTGTCAATGTAGTTTTAAGACGCACTATAAATGTATATTTTCTAAACCTTATTCTAAATAATTGCGTAACTCTAAATGTATGTCTCATAAAATCACTTTGATCGATCGTGAATTACTAGGGCTCGGAAAGATTTAATTACGTTCACAACCATAGCATTGACATAGACAACATAGAATTGACTTAAGTTTTTTAAAATGTTCATTATCCACCAAACTAAGCTGGAAACATACACCTGATTTTTTCCCCCGAATATGGTTATAGTCGGCGTTAAAAACATTTTGTAAGCAATTTTATGTTTCAAATCAAGTTACCTAACACATACCAAATATATGCAACCCTATTCAGAAATTTTCTTCATTAATGAACGCATACGTAACAAATGACACCTGCCTTGTGGATTCTCAAGAGTGTTCTTGAGTATTAGGAATTCATATCATCATAACTGTTCGAATACTATAACACTTGAGAATTTTATGGCAATTTATCGCCCCTTCAACATCGAGTGAAGTACTGATGAGTGGAAATTACATCCACTCCTGTGAGATTTATGAAATACTGAATATAGATCTCTATTTCGTCACGTATTGCGATTAAGCGATCTATAGGCAATTAACTACAGAACTATTCGTTCATTAATTAATTATTATATAGAGAAATTATCACAGGGTGTGCATTTGATATCTTACATAATATTTTTACAGGTTTTTAACACCGCACACTCACATTTCGTTAAAGTTCGGCACTTGATTGAAAATTAATGAAAAATTAAATCCCCAAATAGTCTCAAGAAAACTTAGCATGGGTTCACTGATGCCAAAATTTGATCTAACTGCGTATTTTAAAAAGATATGATAGATTTTGTTTATCATTCCAAATTTAAATAATTTTATTTAACCAGAGAGTAGTAGCGACTTTTTCACAACGTCATTAGTCGCACTCGGTCTTTTCGCCGCCGGCACATCCGCATACAAAAAATGTAAAATAGGAATTATTTTCTCACTTAATATGCGAATATAACATTGCAATACAAACATAAACCTGCAGTTTTCGTAAATTATGCATTTTATTCACGAGATTCGGAGTAATGGGAAAAAGTAAAAATAAACTGAAATTAGAGATTATTACATAGACTTTTTCGCAACTTTCATCTTTGTTTCTAAAAATGTACCTAAAGGAAAGACAGAAATGTCCTATACTTCAGTAAGGTAGTCGAGAAACCTTTAAAGTCAGCTACATGGTAGATCTCTATTGTATTTGCAGTGTGATATGATTAGAGGAATGATAAGTTATACGGGCGTCAAAAAGACCGACATGTGACTACTGACGGATTAAAGGAGAAAATGATATTCCGCGTGTTCATAATTAATTCGATGCAAAACAAAAAAATATATAGAGAGACAATCTGATAAAATATTTAAAAGAAACATAAAAGTCATTTAAAAAATGATATTAAAATTTTCTAATTTGCTAATACTTTCTCTTTAGTAATACGAATCAACAAAAATTCACAAAAGACAACGATGTAGAACTTGAAGTTTGTAGCTTGTGATTAGAGATTAAATTCCTTGAATCATGTGTTCTGTTGACCATATTTCCTATACATATTGCACCAAACTGTTTATATAAGATATTGTATTTTATCAACCATTTGGAAAATGGTTGTTGCTTTCGGTGACGAGACATCTGACATGTATCTGAATTCTTGTGATGTCCGAATTTTATTCGTTTCTAATTGGTAAACGTTTAATGTCCAGAAATGCAATACTTCTATTGCCACGATGATAAGAAAAGTATTAAAAACCATAAAAAATTAATTACTTAGAAACAAGTACTTTCAAATGACTTTTATGTTCCTTTTAAATATTTCATCAAACTGTCTGTATTTTTTTTTTTTTTTTTTGCATCGAATTAATCATTTCCCCCTTTAATCCGTCAGTAGTCACATGTCGGTTTTTTTTGCCGCCCGTATAACTTATCATTCCTCGTAGTCATATAAAATTAACATTAAAAATAACATTAGCATTTTCTAATTTGCTAAAACTTTACCTTTAGTAATGAAAATCAAAACAAATTCACAAAAGACAACGAAGTAGAACTTGAAGTTGGTAGCTTGTGATAAAAACAATAAACACGATGGTGGGTCATTGAATCAGGTTAAAATTGCACATTCAGGTAAAAATTAACTAGATTAATTTATTTTTTTAATTTCTAGTAAATCATGCCCGTAACACAACTTTCTTATACGTTACCATTTGTTTAAATGACTTTGGCTACCTCAAAATCTGGAAAATGATGAGTTTTGATGGGTTTCAGCGTGGGCTAAAATTTTAGAGATTAAATTCCTTAAATCATGTGTTCTGTTGACCATATTTCCAATATATATTGCACCAAACTATACTTCTCCACGTTTTTCAAAGAGATTATGTGACTGGCCTGAGATACAGGAATGAGATCTTGGAAAACTCTGTTCACATTTTCCGGGGTTCAATTGGTCCCGAGTTCATCTTACAGAACGATAACGTGAAACAACATAGAGCTCTTCTGGTCAACGAATTTCTCGAGAGTAAGGATATTCGCCGAATGGATTGGCCAGCCAGGTCTCCAGACCTCAATCCTATAGAGCATGTCTCAGGCGTTCTGGGTAGTGCAATTGCAACCCGCAACCCCCTTCCGAGAACCATCCAGGGAAACTCGAGAAAACTGCTCGGCTGAGTGAGCGGAATCAATTGACACATGCACTGAAAAACTGCCTTATTTACAGAATGATATCACGCTGCGAGGCATGTAAATCTGTAAGAGGAGACCATACACCCTTTTAACCCATTTCTTTTGTGTAATCTGCAACCGCTGTCTCAGACCTTAAGACTCCCATGAGTTTTACTCACGAACATGTGTGTCCAGTATACCTGTTGAATGTTTATTTCGTTTCTAATATATCAACCTATTTTCAAATCAAATTTTATTAAAATCTGTCCAGTAGTTCTGGAGATCGAAGATCAAATATGAAAATTCTCTTAATTTCTTACACAAGTGGATATCACTTTGTTATTATACAGGGTGTCCACTCTCAACGGTGGCCAAAGGCTAATTTCTAAACTGTTATTTACAGACATATAGATCCAATTGCAAAAATGCTTTAAAGAAGGTAAAGAACTGTTTTTTAAGCGATTTTGGTCAAAAAAAATTTTTGTAAAAAATTACGAAAATTAAGTTTTTATACGGTACCCCGGTCCTATAAGTGATATTTCGTAAATTTTTAGCTCAACTCTAACAAGTTAGACAAAACAGGTCCCATTCATCTAACACTAAAATTGACCGATTTGTGAAAATTTTATGACTTAAACCACTTTTCTGTCGCTGAAAACTGGCGAGTTGCGCTAAGCTTTAAGGGAACGTACACTAAGTACTTAAAGTTTTAAAGGTCATCCATTTCCAACGCTGTCTAATGATTAATTCCTAAAACATATCTCGCAGATATATAGCTCCAATTACAAAAATGTTTTAAATGAAGTAAAGTAATATTTTTAAAGCAATTTAGCTGAAGTTGCGGCCATTATATAAGTTTTACGGTAGCGTTAATTTTAAATAATTAACTTCTAGATTGGCTAAAAGAATTGAAAACGTCAGTTTAAAATTCTCTTTATCGAGAAAATCAAATTTTTATTAAATCGCGAAAATTCTTTAAATACGTCCGTTGGTTTTCATTATAAATTTGGCTATTGTAGTGTTACATTAGTGCAGATTGGTATAGACTGATAGACAAAACAAAAGCGGTAAGGAAAGATTTGAAATTAGCATCCTCAGTTGTATTTTTACATATATTTTGTAAGGAAACGAAGCTGTTTCTTTTCGCGATTTTATTTTAAAAAGGCGTTCTATTTCGATAAGCTAAGCTTTTATTTCACTTATGACTTTTTTATATATGTTTACCAAAGTATATCTCACTTCCAAATATCTCATCGAGGTCCAATTCGAAAACTCATTTATATCCAATGGCAATATAATATCAAAACGATTTTAGGTAAGTACAAATTTTTAAGTACCATTTATTTATTTTATAGGAGTGCACCAAATTCTATTAGATTAAGTAATCTAATAGAATTGTAAGTACGTATCATTTTGTAATGAATTGCGAGTGTTGCTTTTCACAATTTAATTTAACAAAATTTCTGTTATTTTTTTAGTTATATTTTTAGTACAAGTTGTATATTTTGCATTAATATGTAAAAATCAACATAAATTTAAAAATATTATTGTAAAAATTGTTTTACTCTCAATGTCAATGCTAAATTTTACATCTGAGGTTTATTTCTATTTCCAGTAAATTTGTGACTGACTCCTATTTTCCAGCAAAAAAAAAAAAAAAAAATGCTTTAACTTTAAACAGCTGTTACTCGGTCAGTTTTAATAGAAGAAGAATGGGACATTTTTTTGGTCTAACTTGTTAGAGTACTGGTAAAATTTTGCTAAATATCAATTATAGGACCGAGGGACGGTATAAAAATTAAATTTTTGTAATTTTTTACTGAAATTCTAATTCTTTATTTTTTAAAAACATTTTTGCATTTGGAACTATAAGTCTATAACTAACAGTTTAGAAATTAGCTATTGGACACCTTTGAGAGTGGACACCCTGTTTAAGTCACATTTTGATCATCATAAAAGTAATGTTTAATTTTACTATTATTTTAAATATGGAGTTTATTTATAAGTCTAAAATTTTAGTCTTTTAAATTATCATTTTCAAAATGACCATTGTAATTTGTTAAATTGGATTTTTTTTTATTTCTTTCTGTTGAGGACTAGAACACTTGTATTTAAAATTAGAGATCGAACCTTGTAAAAAATTTTGTGGGATAAAAGATGTAAACATTTTAACCCAAAATATTTTTTAAATAATTATTCGATTTAAAAATTGTCTGTGCCAGCAATTTTATCAAACATTTTTGTGTAATACCACCTATTTTAAAATTTTTTGTGTGCAATAACTCCCTTAATATTAGTGAAGATACACCCTAGTTCACAAAAAATGCATTGTCAACGGTTGTGACAGCGCTAATTACTTTTTTTTCTTTTTCCTATTCTTAATAGAAGAAAATTTTGTAATAAAATTTTTTTCGAATTCTTTTCTTCTTCGTAGTTACATGTTTTAGGGGTCTGAAATTGCAAAAAAACATGTTTCTGTGTGTCCGTATGTCACAATTCTACAATCAAAAACGTTATGAAGTTATGCCTAGAATTAAACCAATTTTTTTGCAAACTTTTTTGGCTGTGGTCAGCAGGACCCCTCTTCAACTTTAAAAAATAAAAGCGCTGCAATAGCTAATATTGTGCCATTTTCAATATTATATCATCTAAAAGTATATAAATTTATACATAGAATTGAACAACATTTTTTGTGTAAATGTTTGACTATAGCTAGTTGGTCATCTCTAAATTAAAAAAAAATCCTCTGGCAGGGAGTGTTGCAGAAGTAATTATTGTGTCATTTTCAGTTTTGTACCACTTAAAAATGTATGAAGTTACACATAGAATTAAACCAAATTTTTTGTGTCAGTGTTTGGCTACGTCCATAGTTGGTCTTTCCTGAATTTGAAAAAAATGCAGCGGAAGGGGGCGCTGTAATAACGTTTTTGATTCATTTTCAATATTTTACCACCGAAAAGTGTATGAAGTTATGCATAAAACTGAACCATTTTTTACTTTCTTCGATCTTCAAAAGAAGAAAGTATTGTAATCGAAATTGGTTTTTGACGGATTTACACGTTTGAAGGACCCAAGATTCCAAAAAACATGTTCTTACAAAATGTCTGTCTGTCAGTGTGTGTCTCCATATGTCGCCATTCTACTATGAAAAATTGTATGAAGATATGCATACAATTGAAGTAATTTTTTGTGAATGTTTTTGCTGCATCAAAACATAGCATAGTTATGCATAGAATTAAAGCAAATATGAATGTTCTTGGCTGTGTCAGGCAGTCCTCCGTCAATTTTGAAATATTTTGCAGGAGTGCTGCAATAGTGATTTTTGTGCCATTTTCAATATTGTACCAGCTCAGAGTGCATGAAGTTATGTATAGAATTGAACCAATTTTTTGTGTAAGTGTTTTCCTCCGACTAGTTGATTCTCCCTGAATAAAAAAAACGGTAGGGGCGCTTCAATAGGAATTTTTTACCATATTCAATATTGTAACACCAAAAACTGTGTGCATAGAACTGAATCAATTTTTTTGAAATTGTGGCTAGTTGGCTAGTTGGTCCTCCCTGAGTTTGAAAAACATGCACTGGAATGGGGAGTTGCAATAACGATTTTTGTGTCATTTTCATTATTCTACCAACGTAAAGTGTGTGAAGTGATAGATAGAAGGCTACCATTTTTTTGTATAAATGTTTGGCTTTGGCTAGTTGGTGCTCCCTGAATTTGAAAAGTATCTTCTGGAAGGGTGTGTTGCAAAAGTGATTTTTGTGCCATTTTCAATTTTGTACCATCTAAAAGTGTATAATGTTATGCACAGAATTGAACCATATTTTTTTTGTATGTGTCTGGCTATAGTCAGCAGAGCTACCTGAATTTATAAAAAATCCATCGGAAGGGGACGCTATAATTGTGATGTCTGTGAAATTTTCATTATTTTACCAATAAAAAGTGTATGAAATTATGCATAGAAATGAACTTTATTTTTTTGTTTGATTATTTTGGGGTCTCCCTGAATTTGTAAACAATTCTACGGAAGGGGACTCGGTAAAAGCAATTTTTGTGTTATTTTCATTATTGTACCATCGAAAAGGATTTGACGTTATGTATAGAATTGAACCAAACTTTTTGTGTATGTTATGTTTATTGCCAGAAGATTTTCTTTGTATTAGTAAATATTCCGTAAGAACGGAGTATTGTGATAGAGTAACGCTTTTGTATTATTTTTTCGATTTTTCGTCGTTCTGTTGTCCATCGGTCTGTGCGGAAATAAGGTCTCGCGTCCTACTAAGCCGGCTATCACCAAAGAGCTGATGATAACAGAATGAGAGAAACGATTAATTTGAATAAATATCATGATTCACATTGACTCATTTTTACTCAGATTAATTGACTGAAGCAGAAATGTAAAAGGAAAATCAAAGTTGGTATAGCATTGAATTAATATTATTAAAGTCTAACATGTGTAACGACTTTTTGAAATTCTAAATATATGTAGGAGATAGAAGAAACTTGGAATTGGAACATCCAACTGTTTTTTTTTCTTTTTCAAGAATAGAGAGTAAAAAAGAATAGAGATTATAAAAGACAAAAGTAAAATTGCGTAATTTAAATTAGATTTATACGATAATGCATTTGGTTAATAATTTATCTTTAATGTGTCACCAGAATAAATAAACCCGTAAAACATGGTGACGTCACTGCAACGTCGTTGTGAAGTCACATTGTGACTTTGTGACCATCGATTGTCGATGTGACGTCACGTGACGTCGATGTGAAGTCACAGTGACTAAAATGTGAAGTCGTTATGGCCATTTTAGAGCTCTTTTGTGACGTTTCACAAAGTGTTCACAATGTGACAAATTTGTGAAAAATGTGAAAATGTGTCATTTGTGACTAATTTGACATTACCATTGTGACGAAACTGCGACAAAAGCGATAATATTTAAATTGTCAGAAACATGTTTTTTAAAGTAAATAACATGTTTTTAAGGATATTTATAAATTTCTAAAGATTTTTAAGAAAGTCACATCTCAGTCACAGTGTGACGTCACTGAGTGGTGGCATTTTGGTCACGGATGTGATGTGACCAAAGTGACTCACAGTGACGTCACTGTGACCATGCATGCTATTAGGGAAGTAATCAATTATAGCAATTTTGCATATGATTAATTGAATGTAGACCGGTGTGTGATTGAATTCAGGCAGTTTCATAACAATTCAGAAATTTCGTTTAAATTATTAAGTGATATTTATTTTACTCACAAAAAAACATCAGAATGAAAGAGATTATCAATGGAATGTAAATTAAACGCTTTCATCTAAACGGGAATGACTAGAAGATAATCCATTAATCGGTTGAATTAAAGAGGTGAATATATTCATTTCATTCAAGTATCCATGAATATAAACGATGAAAATCTTCTTACGTTGCAGAGTAACGAATTGGATATAGGGAAGTTAAATTTACGGAAATACGAATGATACAAGAAAGAATGATTGATTCAGGAAACGTGAACAGCCTAGTCCATTAAATTATGAGATTCATCTGATGCTATTTCTCATCTGCTTTCTTGTCTGATATTATTCATCTGATTATTTGAAAAACGATATAAATGCAGAAAAAGTAACGAGTTTGATTTATTTATTAATAAGAGTGGCATTTTAATCAAATAACAGGAATGAAAAATCACGCGTCGTCCACAGACTTCAAAGTACTTCGTGACACATTCAGAGTTCTGTACAAAAATTCTCAGTTTAATAAGTCGGAAGATGATATGCAAGTAAACATCGGATGACAAGTGGTAATCGAACCGAGAACTCAGTATACATTTTTGAATACGAATCCTCAGGAAAGGCATGTTTAAGTAAACAATTTGAAAAACGCACAACTCATCTGAAGATCCAACTTCAGAGTAAGTTCGGTCAATAATCGGAATGTATCTAACTTATTTTGAATAGCCATGTATATAATCTACATACAGTTTTGTATATATGTGCTAGATAGGATGCTGAAGTTAAAAGTTCAGTTACGAAACGCATAATACAATTAAAAATTTATCCTTCACAAACTTTTATTAAAAGGTGGAAATGTACTCGGAATCATTTGTGGGTGCAGTAAGTGCAATGTCAAAAAAAAAAAAAAAAAAAAAAAAAAAAAAAAAAAAAAAAAAAGATTATTATTTAAGCTTAAATTTCAATGTTCGAATTTTTATTTTTTTTTTTCCAGTTTAAAATTGAAGAACAGGGTAAGAGTTTCTACCACGGCGTTGGTTAGTGGAGTGATACTCCTTGCTGTTTAACATGATTAAGAGTTTTCCCTTTACATTTTTCAGTTTTGATAGTGATTTGAAAAGAGCGATTTATAAATTTATTTTCTTTACAAAAGAAACTCTTCCGATACACATAATCGACATAAAAAATCCCATAATTTTTTAACAATTTCGTGTTTATACTATATTAGAACAAAATTTTCTTGTATGTCGTAAAGTCTTAGATTAAAAAGCATGAGCAAACTATTTATGTCCTAAAAAAACAAAAGAGGTTTAACACATGGCAGCATTGAACCGAAAAATCGGTTCAAAAAAGGCAGAGAAATATTTAAGCCGGGATTGATAATTTTTTAAAACGTGATATACTAAGAATATTAACCATAATAAATAATAAAAAATTACTAATGAATGGGTTAAGTAAGATACATTTTTCACAAACTTCACATCTTTCAATGAGTGTCAAGATTTTTTTTATTGCACTATATATAAAATCTGTGTATATGAAAAAGTATTCAAAAAATTAGTTACATTTAAAAATGCTTAAGAAAACGGAAAACACACATCCAGCAATTATTATTATAAAACAGTGTCTTAATTGAATTACCCGAAATAATTAACATCATGTCTATTATTTAAATTACAGATATTTTTTTAATTAGAAATATACACAATGTAGCACATTTTAAACCAAACTAAATTAATTTCATGCATAAATTAGTTTTCAAGTACTAATCAACTAATCAACTGATAAACTTTTTATATATCTTCAGGGCAATATCTTTATCCGCTAGATGTTTCTAAGAAAATTTTGAAAATATCATCTTAAAATGTGTTTTTGTGTCAGAAAACGTACTATTTAAAAATAAAAAGAAGCAGTTTTCATTTTGGCTTAAAAAATACATTAAAAAATATTTTACTGAAAAACTTTAAAAGTCTAAAAATTTTAACAACACAATTTGGATTAATATCATTTTCTGTAATCACTCGGATCTATTGTGTTAGGTATCGTTAAAGAAAAAAGTCAGTTACAAATTTAAATTTTTTTTCGCCAAAATTAACCTTTATACTATATTAATTTCCTCATAACAATATTCCGTACTTAGTTCAACTTATTAAATTAAAATCTTGTTTCTAGATGTAATCTATTAATCTTTATGGAAATGATATAAATTCTTAATTCGCCTTAAAAACATTTATTTCAATACGAGTAAATTTAAAAAATGGCTCTAAATTAAAAATATTCTTAATTAAACTTTATTTCTTAATATTCCAAATAAAACTCATTTTTCTATGTTTTTATCAACCCTTTTTAAGAAAGTCTTATTAAATTTATTCCAAAACCATACCTTTCAAAAAATATCATTATTTTTATTTATATATTTATTTATTTTCCCTCCTTCAACATTTGATATGTGTGCATATCTGTAAATTCATTTCTTTTCTTTTTCTCTTAAAATTAATCGTCTGCAAAAATACTTCGTTTGCAGGATATTTGAAATTCTGAGTCAATTATAAATTAGTTAAATAATGTTAAAAAAAATAAAATCATCGTCTATGGAATAAAAATCTCGACTCTGGGCATAAGTTATGTTTACATGGAAAAATGATCGTTAGAGAGTAGAGAATTTTCTAGAACTTTGTTTTTAGATTTAAAAAAGGTAGCCTTGAGGTGAGAACGGAGATTTTTGTTTTTTTCTTCGATGAGTACGGCTTGCTGAAGTAAAGATGGAATATTTTTTTGATGTTTCGGTTAAAGACGGCTTGCAAAGGGAGCCTTTCCCTCTCTTATGACTACAGTTTAATAAATTAACTTGCAGCAGCCAAAGAGTAATTTATTGGATCTTCTACAATTATTTCTTTATTTTGATTTTTCCCTCGCTTGCCATGACTGTGTGTTTTTTAAACCAATGAACCAGTAAAAAAAATTCGAGTTTCTCCTTAAATTGTTACAACCAAATGAAGAGTCGACAGGATAGCTAATGCCTGTGCTAGTGCTTTTTTCAGATTTTGAAAGGAATTTACTATGGAACGATGATAAAACCTATGGATCAGCAAAAAAATTTTCCCGTCATGGTTGAGAGTATTATTAAGCAAGAATTGCCATTTTATTTTGATTCCTCGAGTGACGACAAACTTCGTTACAGTCACTGAGATTTAGTGTTAGAATATATGTTTTTGTTCTCCAAGTTTCGGCGCTCATTTATTCCAAGTTTTTATTTTCCAATTTCTGTTAATAAATATGAGATAACAAACATTCCTCATGATATTGAAAAAGAAGAAGGAAAAAAATATAATTAATTACGAGACAGTTACTTGTAAATTTGTGAATACGCAGACTTTTTTCGAGATATTTGTCCTTACTAGAATTGCGGGGAGAATTTTTTCGTAGTGTTTTGATTATTATTTTTTGTATAATTTTTATGTATTTATTTAGATAAATTATTCTCTGTTGGTCAGGTTTATTTGATTATTTGTCTGTGAGTCTTATTTACTTACCTATTTATGAATATTATTATTATAATGATCATTATTATTATTACTTGTTAGAGAGAAAACATGTTATTTTTTAAGGATTTAATTGAGGAGTATGATGTTCTTAAGATATTTACTGTTATTTATTATAGACTGTTTTGATATTTTTATGCACGATTAAAGGTAAGTTTGTAATAATAATGAAATATAAAATAACTTAGAAGCTCAAGTTTATTTTAAAAAAGTACATTTTCTAATTTATTGATATTTGTTAGTTATCAAGAACTATTCTCAGAATGCAGTATTTTCATGATAATGTTCCTACTACTAGACAGTTGAGCTAGAAAATTAAGTTAACATTTATGTTTTTTTCTTTTATTTGTTAGAATTTCTGGTGGCAGTGAGCTTTACTTCCCGGATTCTTATAATTTATTTAAATTCAGTAAGAAAGATGGAACTATACAAAGCTGCTGCTAGAGTTTTGACTGATAAATATAATTAATTTTTTCAGTAAATTTTGTGATTTTAAGTAAGAATTTACCTATCATTAAAATTTTTGAATCTGTTTATGATTTATAAAATAATAGAATTAAAAAGTTGATTTCAATTTAAGGTATAATTATGATATTTACCATTTCTATTTTATTAGATAAAATTTTTGGTTAAAGTTAACAGCTAAATATAGTCACAATTTCACGATAAATCTAATTCAGATTTAAAAAACATGGTGGATACTAATTCTGTGTGAAACAACGAGAATGTAATCTTAACCAGTAGACAAAGCCCTCAAAATTGCGAAAGCGCGAACTCGTGAATGTCACTTTAAAAGTAAAAGACTCTATGATCGAAATTTTGTCGAATCCCCATTAAAGATACAAGACTGTAATTTCAGAAGAATTTAAATACCCTAACACTCGAAAATTAGAACCTACTTTCTCTGGACCATACAAAATTATAAATAAACTTTCTGATGTAACTTATGAAATAGATAAATTTAATTATGAGACAGGACAGAATTCAGTTATTGTGCATGTTTCTAAATTAAGACCCTATTTTCACCCGAAGATTTTAAATTGTTTCAAGAGCAACCCGAAAAGCAAACAAAACCTCAGATACAATCACAATCACTAGATCAAACTAAAGTCAAGACAGTAGAATAAATTTTAATTCTTATTCTTTAAATAATTTATTGCCATAATTTTCAACATTAGCAGGTATGTTCTTGAAGCGCTACAAGAATATTACTTGTTTTGGAGAGTTTTTGGGGTTAAATTGGGATCCTTATGCAGGCATAAGGTGTACACTTTGATTGTAAAAGCTTTCAAATTGATGTTGATAAATTAATTTTAAGTGTCTTTAATTCTAACTATAGTTATTCCTTTATTTTACATTAATATTATGCTATTTATTCAAAAGATATTTATGTGATAACAGTTATAAAATTTTTTGATTTTGCTCAAACCTATAACTTAATATGTTATTTTCAGTGATTGTGAAAACTACAGATATTAGAAGTTTTTCAAAAAGCAAATTATTTTTATTTCCATTTCTCAATTAAGAATGACACCTTTTATTCCTCTTTGTTTTATTAGTAAAATTTATAAACCATGTGTAGATAAAACATTATTCTACATTTGGCATTTGAAAACCTATAACCCAATTTGACAATTTTAAGAGTATCAGAAAGGAATTATTGTAAGAAAATACTGGTTGAGAGTTCATTTTCTAAATTGTTGGATTTCATTTCGTTTGGATTTTGGAATTATTATTATTATTATTTGTATGTATACTTTCGGCTAGCAAAAAATATTTTCTTATGGTATTAGAAGATAAGAAAATTATTTAGTTGCTATGTAATTGTTTTTATCCTCAACCAATATTTTCCCTATCAATAATAAACAAACTGTGATAGTTTCTTTTGATTATACTATTGTTTTATTATTATTATCATTATGATTTCTATAATGAAATATTGTATAAATTACATTTTTTTGAGAACATTACGATATGGAGAATTATTACTATTGTTGCTATAAATTATGAGTCTTATTATACTACTTATTATTATTGTTGTTATTATTATTATTTAAATTTTTCTATGTTATTTATTATTGATATTGAGAGTGATATTATTTATTATTAAAAAATTAATTGATTATTAAAAGATGTTGGATCAAACATAAGATAAAAACCAAAGATTAAACAAGATTTACAAAAATTATAAAATTTACTAGTGAACTACATTGAAGAATTGCATTTTTAAAACTATTTAGAGACTTGATTTGAAGGCCTGTATGTAGTCAGCTAAGTTTGAAAAGAACGTTTATTGTAGCCTTTAAAGACTTTATTTACTACAAAGATTATATCAAATAAATTTAATTTTTTAACTGAAATAACTACTGATTAAGTCATTGAAATTCTAAAAACTCCCATGAAAGATATTTTTTTATTTTTTTTATTATATTTTAAATATTTCTTGCCTATTAATATTTATAATTTATTTACTGTTATTGTATGTATTATCTCGTATGCACTTACAAATGGTAAGTGATATTGTAACATTATTGTATTTCTTTCAGGGAAATGCTCCTACCTAATTTTAATTCTATTTAATTTGCTCTTAACTATTTTTTTAATCGCTATTATTCTTTATAGTGCGTTAATTTTATTTTTCTTCCATCTCTTGGCTTCCTGGGTTTGACAGTTTTATTCCAAAATTTAACTTTCTAAATTGTTAGATTTCTGTTGTCTGAACTTGTAGTTTTATTTAACTATCAATTTCATACAAAGTTTTGGGGAGGGGGGATAATATTACAAATTTAAATTTTTTTCGCCAAAATTAACTTTCATACTATATTAATTTCCTTATAACAATATTCCGTACTTACTTCAATTTATTAAATTAAAATCTTGTTTCTGGATCTAATCTATTAATCTTTTTGGAAACGATATAAATTCTTAATTCGCCTTAAAAAACATTTATTTCAATACGCATAAATTTAAAAGATGGCTGTAAATTAAAAACATTCTTAATTAAACTTTATTTCTTAATATTCCATATAAAACTCATTTTTTCTATGTTTTTATAAACCCTTTTTAAGAAAGTCTTAGTAAATTTATTCCAAAACCATACTTTTCAAAAAATATCATTATTTTTATTTATCTATTTATTTATTTTCCCTCTTTCAACATTCAATATGTGTGCATATCAATAAATTCATTTCTTTTCTTTTTCTCTTAAAATTAATCGTCTGCAAAAATACTTCGTTTGCAGGATATTTGAAATTCTGAGTCGATTATAAATTAGTTAAATAATATTTAAAAAAATAAAATTATCGTCTGTGGAATAAAAATCTCGACTCTGGGCATAAGTTATGTTTACATGGGAAAATGATGGTTAGGGAGGAGAGAATTTTCTAGAACTTTGTTTTTAGATTTAAGAAAGGAAACCTGGAGGTGAAAAGGGAGATTCTTTGTTTTTTTTCTTCGATGAGTACGGCTTGCTGAAATAAGGATGGAATATTCTTTTTGATGTTTCGGTTAAAGACGGCTTCTAAAGGGAGCCTCTCACTCTCTTATGACTACAGTTTAATAAATTAACTTGCAGCAGCCAATGAGTAATTTATTGGATCTTCTACATCTATTTATTTATTTTGTTTTCCCCTCGCTTGCCATGACTGTGTGTTTTTTAAAACAACGAACGAGTGAAAATAATTCCAGTTTCTCCTCAAATCGTCACATATAATTTTGAAAAGTTTCAGTTGTTTACCTAAAATGGAATTTTAGGAAAATGTGCAAAAACAAAAAAAGACGCATTTCAAGAAAAAGATAAAAGGAAAAAAATCAAATTATATACACATCCAGGGTGCTTAAAATATATTATTTTAAAAGCTTCCAGCACCATAATTTTTTCGGGCCATAATCATTTAACTCCATAGTGTTTTACCTCAATTTTGTATGACGATAATAAAAAATATAGAAAAATGAACTATTCTATAGATAGAAAATTGAACTATTTTATATTTCGTTTGTCCTTAAAAGAAGCGTAAATGCTATATGTAATTTTTTTCAGACATGATGCGCTATCGTGTATTTCGTTAACATATAGGAACTTTTTGAGAAAAAAAAGAACGAAAAAACGCATAGATATATAAAGAGAAAATCAGACAAACTAAAAGAAAAGAATTTCTTATTAAGAAATGTATTATGTATTTTTATCTATCGGAAGAATCGAGATTTAAAAGCAACATTTTTACAAAATAAGTCTCTTAAAAATTCAAAGGATGTAAAATTCGTTATTAACTAAGTTAAACTAAACTTAATAATAAAAATAAACGTTATAGAATGTTTAATTTAGATCTGTTTCAAATTTGGATATTCAAAGATAAATTTACAATAGAATTGAATACGTCTATTGAAATCGAATTTTCATTTATCTTAAAAGGTAACAGTTCAACTAAAATAAATTTAATTGGATATGGTATTAAATTTTGTGCGACTCCATTTTATTATATGTATTTCCTTTATTTTTAATTTCAGGAATTGATAATAAATATCTGTAAGCAATAACCATTGAAATTAAGTAGTGTTAAATTTATAATTTTATACGTTTTGGCAGATGTGTCTAGAGGAGCTTTTATCTTATGGTTTCGAAAACAGTATTTTAATACAAATATTTTAATATAAATTATTATTTCTGTCTGATAATTCAGAAAAATTTCCAATGAAATGGTATTGCATTTGAGTTATTATAAAAGAAATTAGCAAATCTGAATACCTTGCACGACACAAATCTTTTAAAATTATAATTTTACATTTAAAAACTTCGATTTATGATTAGGCCATTGGAGAATTTAATTGATTTTTTTAAGTGCGTTAAAACATCCTTCTTTACCATGGTTTAAGTAAAAGTTACGTAGGAGCATCAAAAATTATAAATCTGTGTAAGAAAATCACACGAAACTTTCAAACAATAAATAAAAAGTAAATTTACATTTTTTGTTAAAAGTTGTGCAATAATTTATCCATAAAGATTTTATTTTTCATTCATTATGCAATAGCCATTAAAGATTTTTTACACCGTGATAATATGTACAATGATTCAGTATCCAGGGAGTTCTATAAAATTTGGTATGGATATATGTCGGCCACTTATCTACATTGTGGGACATAGGCCCTAAGGGGTGGAGTGCCCTCCGTGGGGGTCTTTCTAAGGCAACCTAACCCGTATTTTCGCAAGGTTCGAAGAAAATCACGGAAAACTCCCAAAGGATTAGGCCGAACTGTCGCGATTGGGTTCGAACCCAGCACCTACCGTCTACCTGTTTGAGGTCAGAACCTCTCGACCACTGATGAGGCCTTCTATGAAATATGGAAAGAGATACTGTACAGTAAAATTAAAATTACACAATAATATAAAATAATCACGTTTTCAAATATCCATTCTCAGGTTCGTTCGTAATTATGTTATACGTAATTTTTTGCTCAACAAGCCCGAAATTTTCTGACACATTTACGAACTCATTTTTCAAGGCACACTGTAAAAAAAGGGGGTCGATCTACTAAAAAAAAATTTAGTGATCCTTGTAATTACTAAAAAATTTTTAGTAATCTTACTCGGTTACAAAGAATCTGTAAGAATTACTAGAAAAAAGCTAGCAAGGAATAGAGTTAACAGTTTTACATTTTTAATAGCTATTACTAAAACTCACTTGGTGTGGCCGTGATAGTCTAGTGGTCATACCACCGAACTCCAGGCTGAAAGTATTTGGGTTCGATGCTGGCCGCCACCAAATATGCAACGAATATGCAACGAATGTGTCCAATGTAAGTACTTGTTAAACGAAGGGATTATGAAAATCCTGTTGTAGCAGTTACCATGGGTAATGATCTCTGAACTTTCCCTCCCCTTTAGAAACATGTCAAAATAGAGCAGATAGCAATGTTTTGTGCTGCCATCAATTGCGGCTTTTCCGAAAATCTTCCGTTTCAGAAGTCTGTCTTTTTACTCACTGGATGCAGCTCGAAGGAGGCTCCTGCCCTTCGGGCACACGTAATGGTTACTAAAAATAATTTTGGAGCTATTACTAAAATTTGCTTGGTGGTTCATACTAAAAAGTTTTAAGTTAGTTATACAAAAAATTCTTTTGTTCAGTTTACAAAAGAAATATTTGTTTCACTTGCAAAAAAAAGTTTTTAATGGTTACTAAAAAATTTTGTGGAATAAAAATTTACTAAGAAATTTTTAGTAGCCTCTTGAATTTTTTTTACAGTGCAGCAAACTAGCAGAGTTGACTGTTGAAGAGATTTGGAATTGAAATGATTTTTCCGCTTTTTGATAAATAATTTTATTGTATTTTTTGTCACGTGGCAATCTGTTTTTCTATTTTCTTTGGCTGCTTTCCCCCCTTTTTCGTGTAGAAATTTGGATCAAAACGTCAAGTATGACTGAACTTCCTGAAAAATTATTTCCGTTCACCAAAAAAAATTAAGAAAATGTCCTTTAATTACATAGTTTCTGAATAACAACACAGCTAATAGTTTTACGTGTTTCTGAAAGAAAATGGATTAGAATTCATGTCACAAAGTTTCTCCTTTAAATTTTAGAACTGCTTTAATACACATGTTTTAAAAGCCTATGCAGGATCCTAGATCAACTCCTCAAAAGGCCGCCAAAAACTGAGGTCAGAAACAAACATAAAGCTTCGCTCCCCCTTCTTGCTACGATCACCTATTTTCCCACGTAATCGCTTCGCAAATCCTAGCCAACACCAAACGTAATTGTTTTGCGATCCCTTATTTTCTATGCATTGAATTTTTAGAGTTCACTTGGTGGAAACGCGTTCTTCTCCACTCCTCAATTTTTGATGCGTCCTCATTTTTTAAAATAAACTATAAGGATTGATTAACCCCTTAACGCGCAGTGTTGCCGGGTCGGCAACACCTAAAGTTCCCCCTGTTTAGAGACACAAAAACTCCGTGAATATTTCGAAAACTACTGTAATGGCTACTTTAAATCTTTCTTATGAGTTCTAGATGGCAACACCACAGAGATCAAACTCTACTGTTTTTAAATAATAGATAAAATGTTTTACTGTAATACGCGCCGACCCAGCGGCTTGGTTAGTAGCGTCAGCTCCTCCCACACCGCTGGACCCTGGTTCGAGTCCAGCTAGCGGCATGGGTGTCTGTGTTGTCCCTGTGAAAATGTATGTACCGGATATTATGTAATAAAGTGTTCTATATGGTTTCTTGTGATCATTGGAGGTTATGCCGGCGAATAGCTGTAGGGCCTACCTCAAAGCAAATAAAATGTAATGTAATGTAATGTACTGTAATACGCGCTTCAAAGCAATGCTCTTCTCACTGCGCATATCAATTCTTTACTTATGGGAGGTTACCACTTCGGCAACAGCTATATAATTAAAATGGTTAGTGCCATCTTTACAAAACAATACCTGTGTACTCCCCTAGGCCTAAATATATTGCCTAATTTTTTTTCTTTAAATTCCAACTTAAAACAGTAGTGCGCCGGATAGGGTTAAGTGAAAGTGTCCTGTTTTTAATAACTCTGGCATTAGAAGCAAAAGATATCTGAGCGTGTTCCGATAGAGGGTGCATTATACCGGCAATGCATGCGCTTCGTCAGATCACGACACTTGCCCGTGTAATAGCGTGGGAATACTTTTAATCATGACGACACGTCGGCATCGCGGGTGTCAACGTCCAGTCGTGCAATTTTTAACGGCGGAAAACGTGAGTGCCAGTGAAATCTGTCGTCGAATGCAAAATGTGTATGGTACGGAGTGTCGCAGTGGCGCCAACTTATATGGGCCCATGGGGCGCGAGTCCACCTAATAATTTGATATCTCCATCTACCCATTATTAATCGAGCCCACACAATATTTATGTATTTGTTGAAAATTTTTTTTGAGCCAACCCAATATTTTTCAAAAGTTGGCGCCACTGGGAGTGTGTGCCATGTAAATCGATATTCCGATGGTGTAAGGATTTGTGTAATCATTTTAACACAGCAATCAATCAATTTGTAAAACAATAATAAAAACTGACACTTTCTGGTGAAAATGTCGAATGTCTGTATAACTGAAAAATAATTCATGTATCAGAACATACGCAGCGTACATCATTGTCGAAAATGACAAAAATAGCAGAATGTGACAGAGCTGAAAAGGTTAGTAAAAGTGTATTGCCAAAATATGCATTGCTATATGAACTTATGCAGTTTCAGTGTTGTTCAGTGTTGTTTTATGTTGTTTTAAAACAGCCAATTATCACCGCTAGGCTTATAGGCCCAAGAAAATTTATGGATACTGTGGAGGTCTTTCTAAGAGCATCTAATCCATATTTACGCAAGATTATACCAAGTACGAAGAAAACCACGAACTTTTCTAACATAAATGCTGACGGGCGCCACTGAGTTCAAACGCAGCTCCTACCAGTTGTCAAAGAAGAACCTCTAGGTAACTGATAGAGACCAATTTTACTTGGACATTTATAATTATCATATATTCGATACATAATGAATTTGTACTTTAGAAAATAATTGTTTAGCTTAAAAATAAATCTACGCATTTTTTGTATTTGTCTCTTTATAAATTAGTTACTTATTAAATTACCTTTATTTACGCATGTGCTTCATTTTGGCGCATTATAGCATACATAATATTTTTTTCTCTCAAAATGTGTTCTTCGAACTATAACTCCCCCAAATGCAGATTCCGAAAAGACAGAAAAATTACAGTGTTTGACATTTATAAGAGATACGGGTAAAATGAAATATCCAAATATAGTGCACAAAGTACGTCATTTTAGTTAATTTAAAAGAAATCTTTTTCCTGTGATACTTCATGACATTAGTTTATAATGCAGTTTATATAATAAAACTTTACGAAAATTTTAAAACAGACATTTAAGAACTTCGTTATAATTATTATACAAATTTAAATTAATTATCATACAGAAAATGTAATGCATATGCATATATATTTGTTTATAATATAACACATATTTTTGTATAAATGCCCTGTTACATAATTAAAATGTTAAATTTATGTTTATTTTTCAAGAATTTTGAAATTTAATTATATTACAACATATCATATTTTATACATACAGTTGCTAATATAAGAATTAATCTATATTTGTACTTGTGCTATCATGTTTAATTATCAAATATTTTAAACTAGTAAATCTGCAGGTCAGGAGCCTCAATATTAGCTCTTCTAATGACTGCTTTGTACCACACTTTGCGTATAATTTAACTTTATACAAACAGCAATCGAAAGTTTTCAAATTACATAAATTTATAAATGAATAAACAAGTCAAAAACTGCGCGTCAAACCTATCGAATGAGGTTCGTCCTTACTATAACGAAGTTTAAAATATATTCAGATCTAGGTGTAGGAGTTGCTGCACTCCTATGCAAAAATGTATGGATACAAAATTTGTAACGATTTTATACATTAAATTCAGTTATACAGATATGATATCAGTTATACGGATAATATTACTACTTATTAACTGGGGCATAATCACCATAGAAACCTGGAATCAATATCTATCATGGAATATGATTGAATTATTTAAAAGGATCGGATTTGATAGATTGGAGAAAACTTTTATTAAGTTGTGACTGGATTTTCATAAAATTTGAAATGATGCAACAAAATTTTGAAACGATTTTATATATTTACTTTCAAATCATTTACCTTGGTAGTTTTTGCGCTATTGTATGTGAACAGACCGACAAACAGATGAATGGACCAGGTAACGACTATAGGTGCTACAAAGTTGAAAAATTGTGATATATTTCCATGAACGGTAATGTAATAAAATTGTTTTAAGTGTCTCAGTAAATAAACTACAAGCTTTACGAACTTCATTTTCAATAACGAACAGGGCACAGTAAATCTCAATAAAATATATAAATTACAGATTAATCCAACGATATTAAAGCAAGTTCAGAAAGACAGACAAACGACCAGATGGACAGACAAACATAATTCACAAACTTATTTTAACTTCTTGTAATGCTTTAAAAACGCATGACAGATTTAAATTTCACTTTCAAGAAATTATGAAGGGAAGCATACTTGAATACTCTTCTACAACCCTGTATTTTACCCACTTTTTATTTACACGATACTAATTGGCTGTTATTTAATTATAATCTGTAATTTAATTCAGGCTTATACACACTTAAATCTACTGAGATCATTGTTTTGAGAGATTATCATCCATAGAAGACCTTGTATCCAATTCTTTGCGTGGCCTTGTATATTATTTTATCTACATTATACAAAGATATATTAGTGTACTAAATATAGTTCAACACGAAAATGCATAATTAAAAGAAAAAAAAACTTTTAAGCTATTTCTGTTTATACTCAATATCCCTTAGAAATCCTTTTGTATAACCCTTTATATGAATTATAACATTTATACATAAAATGTTACATGCAAAATTTTAGTTAAAAGCTCATATCAAAACCAAAGTGAACCGTCACCAGTCATCGATTATATACACTACTTCATCGCAGTATCGCATCTGAAATCTTTTGAGCGTCCCAGTAAATAGTATGTGTTTTCTTTTATATAGAAAATAACTTGTAGTTGCCCTCATCAACATATAGCAATTTAATAAAATATAAAATAATTCAATGGAATTAAAATACTCCCCAAACAATGTTTTCTCGTATATCATTATGCAATGAAATACTTTTGAGGGGCCCTGTAATTTAAGTACAAATATCCTTTTCACCGCGCGTTGTACAGAATAATTATTTTAATGCACTTCATAGATGCATATCAATTTCAAATTGTACGAAAAGTGTAACGTGTTTAAAATGCATTTGAAGGTATTCTTCCCATTGGCGTTATGTAACGGAATTTTTTTGACTTTCCTTATAATTAAACTACACAACTGGCCATTAAAATTGATACACCAGGAAGAAATGCAGATAACAAAATGATATTTATTGCACAAGTATATTATGATAGAAATAACAAGTGATAGAATTTTCAAAAAATTTGGGTGCATACATCCTGAGAAATCAGCACCCAGAACAATGATATCGGGCAGCACTAAACGCACCTATACGCCTGGGCATTGAGTCAGAGATTGGATGGCATTCACAGGTACAGATGCCCATGCAGCTTCAACACAATGCCACAGTTCATCAACCGTAGTAATTGGCGTATGGTTATGGGCCAGTCGCTCGGCTACCATTGATCACACGTTTTTTTTATTGGTGAGAGATCTGGGAAACGTGCAGGCCAGGGCAACAGCCGAACATTTACCGTATCAAGGAAGGTCCAAACAATTCCGGAAAGATACGGTCGGGCATTATCCTGTTGAAACATAGGGTTTAACAGGTCTCCAATAAAGGGTAGATCCATGTGTAGTAAAATAGCAGAAATGTAACGTGCACAGTTCAAAGTGCCATTAATGCGAACAAGAGATGACCTAGACGTGTATCCAATGGCACCCCATACTATCACGCAAGGTGAAGGACCTGTATGGCGATGACGAATGTAAGCTGCCAAGGTTCATTCGCCACGATGCCACCAAAAAGAATGCGACCATCATGATGGTGTAAATAGAACCTGAATTCATTTGAAAAAAGGACCCCTCACCATTCGTGCATTAAGGTCCGTCCTTGAACCCAAAATTGAAGGCGCTACTGTCTATAACGCAGCGTCAACGGAAGTCGCAGCCATAGTCGCCAAGCTGAAAGTCCATGCTACTGCAAACGTCGTCGAACTGTTCATGCTCACATATTTTGTCTTGCAAATGACCCCATTTCTCGAGTCAGGGCTCGTGATGTAGTTGTACGATCCATTACTGTCATACGGATAACATGCCTGTCTTCTCGGTTGCTAGTGGTAGGGGGCCATTGAGATCCCATACGGCGCACAGTATGGTATTTTGCTGAAAAACCTGGCCAAAATTATTTAAACTATTTTGTGCGTTCTATAGCAGATAAAATGCTTTAAGGAAGCGTAAAAATATTATTATGATTGAAACAAATTATTTTTCGAACAATTTACGCAAATTATTGTCCTACTACCCATTATTCTTTGGAGCATAATCTTCCATGTCATCCTCTTCAGAATCGCTCGAGAACTAGATTCTGGCAATAACAACTCTTAAATAAAGATCGAAACAAAAAAGTAAGCCATTAAGTACATTTTTATTGCTGTGTATCAGCAAGTCTTTTCTTGAAAAGTTTTGATTATATGAAGGAAAATGCAAGTTGCGGGCTTCAGCCGTCATCTCTGATAGCTGTCAAATTATGTGGTATGCATGTTCTTTAATAGATTGATGATTCAAAATTTTGTCTAATGCGTGTGACACTGGGTCCCAACCATAAAAATTTTCAAAAAGATTAGAAGTATTATTCGCAATTTTTTGAAAATTTTTAGTATCTATTTTATAATCACTAGATACAATGCCTAGAATAGTGCTTTATCTCAATTCCTGTAATTTAAGCTGATGTTTCTCGATCTGAGAAAAGTTTTTTTTTTGAGGTATTTCCAAAACCAGCTTTTGCAATGTGTACCAGTATCGCATCTCAGTTTAAAACATACCTTGCATTAGTTTTTTTTCTTTTATTGACAGTCTTTCTCATTTTTGCTTCTTGCTAACCATTTGTTTTTATTGGAAGCTTTTTAATTACAAGCAATATGTAAAATTGACTTGGAAAATCTCATTCTAATATGGAATATTGAAAGATCGAATTTCAAAGAATCAGGATCAATGTCTTTAATTATTTTTAGCTTATTAAAATCTTTTTTATGATTGTTTGCAAATATAGCATCGCATTGATGAATTGATTGCTAGTAATAGCACTGCAAACTTAAGCATCGACACTAGTCAGCACTAATTTGAATTGAACTTGTAACAAACCATAAGCTGCATTTATAAAAAAAGTTGTATTTATAAGCTGTATTTTTATTTATTTTCTATATTTATTAAGTTTTACGCTTGCTGTTCAGTGTGTTTAATTTCCTCTTGGATCATGTCATTATTTTCATGAATAAATCTTGTTAGTATGAGAAAGCAAAAGCGTGGATATGAAGATACAAGGTTCTGCTGCCATACTTTTGAAATCCATTTATTTGCTTATTGATCTTAAAGAAGCTAAAGAGTTTTTGAAAGTGTTTGAGTCATTAAAATGTTTAAGTCACGTTTGAGTCAAAGGGATTTTCAGAGTTTTTTAAAATATTTGTTGTGGAGATCTGTCACAATCCCAATTGCAGAGGAGTTCTATATCAATTATGCTTCACTTGTTGTTGTGAAAACATTTTTTATGTATTAACATAGCCTTTCAGTAAAGTGATCTTAAAGAATTTAAAGTTTTAGGAAAATATGATAAGGCATTATCATATTTTCCTGAAGATGGCCGCGGAAGACGACGCGAAACGTTGATATTTTAATTTTATTTTAATTGTACGAGTTCATATTAAAATTCTTGTTTTGTGCACCATTGAGCAATGTGTTGTATTTTTAATAAATACATTCTTAGTAGTTAAATTTTATGGAGCAATTGTCCAGTATATATTTACAAATATGTTATTTTTTACAATGTTATGACAAACACATTTATCAGATAATGTAAACACATTATTAAATCGTTGAATGCCACACCAGGGACCAATGACTGCCACTGAACTTTCTCTTTTTGGCCGCGTCAGTCACCGGTGCCTTACATTGTAAAATATGATATAAAAAAATTTACAGCGAGTCTAAAAACAATGAAGACAGCAAAAAATATTAATTTTTTTTTAAATTTCAAAACAAAACAAACTCTTTTTCCTTATAATAAGTATTATCAAGCTGAAAAGCTAACAAAACAAGTCAACAAAATTCCACCGTGAATATTTTATTATAAAAATAAAGTAATTGTACAAAAAACCACTATTTTTGCCTGTGTAAAAACTTTAAGGACAACAAAATAAATTCAATATAATATTTGAAGAAGCAATAAGTTAATGTATTATGATTATAACATTTAATGATTGCAAATGTCCCATTATTCCTCGACATCATTAATTTTAGCAGAGTTCGGGTTTGAATTGTACAATTCATTTTCAATTGTAATTCTGAGTCCAGATGCTGAAGAAAACGCCTTTCATTTATATAAACGCGTCATCTATAGTTATCTCCCCATAAGTTATTAATAGAATCAAAATCAGGATTTATATCCTGCCATTGTAGAACTTCAATATTTTTCTTACAGAACTAAAGTTTTATCTCTCGACTTGTGTGGACAGGTGCATTATCTCGTTGTTATATCCATTTTTTTCCTGTCAGAAACGTTGCAACAAATGAAATATGGTCAAAAAGTGTATGTGTCTTTGAATTAAATTTTCCTGTAAGATATATAAATTATACCACATTGTTTAACGAAAAGCAGTCCCTTTGCTCTAATTAATCTGCCACCTAACTGCTTGTTTATTAAAATCTCTTTTTCTTTTCCTAAATCAATTGAATTAATATCCTCCGATAAAAAAGTAATGAAACTTAAATGCTCCTCATGATTGGAAATATTATTGGGATGATTTAAGAAATGAAAAACAGATTTCAATAAGGCATCAATCGGATTTGTTTATCATCAGGCTGCTTTTCATTCAACGACATGGCGTCATTTTGTATATCTTTCAGTAAAATTCAATTCAAATACATATAGAGAAACTCTTTCTGACTAGCTTTCATTTATTGCAACACTTCATGCACAGTAAAAACCGGATATAACAGCGAGAGAATGAGCCTATTCACGCAAGCTGTGAGAGAAAGCTTTAGTTCTATAAGAAAAATATTGAAGCTTTGCAATGTCCGCTCATTAATCCTAATTTTAATACTATCAATAACTTATGAAAATATATAGTAAGGTGATTTTATAAAAATGGAATTCATTTTTCTTCAGAATCATATCTGCAACGGAAGATGAATTGTAGAAAAACAATCCCGAATTGCGTCAAAAATTAATGATGTCGAGGAATGATGGAATATTTGCAAGCATCAAACTCTTAGGTGAGTGCATAATATATTAAACATTTGTTTCTTTGGTTACTGTATTAAATTTATTTTGGTGACCTTAAAGTTTTTGCACAGGAAAAAATAGTGTTTTGTTATTTAATTACTTTATTTTCATAATGAAATACTCACAGTTGAATTTTTGTCGACTTTTTACTAGCTAGCTGTTTGATGATACATATTATTAGAAAAAAAAGTTTCATTTGTTTTGAAATTTATAAAAAATATTAACATTTTTTGCAGTCCTTATAGTTATTACACGCGCTGCATCTATATATTATCTAATTATTTGAAATTTATTTAAAATTTGCTTAATTTTTATCTATCAGAATATTATATCATTAAATAAAAGTCGGTTCAGACGGTAAGTTCAGTATCAATTACCGGTGACTGACGTGGCACTCAACGAGTTAAGATTAAATGAAAATTTATTTAACCCTTTCCGGCGCAAACAAATTCAATTAGTAAAATGAGAAATTGTTGAGTGACACCGGAATTTATAAAGGACTTGTCTAGATATTACGAATTTCTTAATTGAAGCTTTCATTGCAAAAGCAAAATTATATTAAAATATTACTGGTGCCGTTTGCAAGTTTGAAATGAAAATTAGGTGTTGCCGGCCCGGCGACACTGCGCGAGAAAGGGTTAAAGAATCTGCATTTTTGTAATATTATTGCAGCATTTTTTTCAGACTTCTATTTAAATACCTTTTTTGGTTGTGAAAGTTAGGTTTTGAAGGTTATGGATATAGGGTGCCTAAGTTTATTATTTACCAGAAAATAAATAAAAACCGATGGTTTCCCAACCTTTTTTGACTCGTGGATTTCTTTTAAGGCATATGCAACATCTCGATGAGTAAAAAAAGCAGATTTTATGAAATATTTAACATCATATATTTTACTTAATAATGAAGATAATAATGGTCTTTTTTTTACAGTAAGTATACACATTACAGCCCGCATATAATCAAAAGAAATTAATTTCAGGCGTAGATGAGCTGTTGGGAACAAATTAGCTTTTTGCATATTTCTTGAACAATATGTCTGTTTGGGACATTAAAAGAAATCTTGAATATATTAACTAAAAATGTGTTATGTTGTCAGAAAATATACTATTGAGAATAATAAGAAGCCATTTTCCTTTTGGCTAAAAGTATAAAAATTAAAAAATATTTTACAAAAAGCTTTGATAATCGTCAATATTTTAAAAACATACTTTTCATTTTCTTAAATAGTTTTTCACTCATATCTATAATGTTAGATATTTTTTTAAGAAACAGGTGTTTTATACAATTTTAGAAAGTTTAACTGTTTACTTGAAATAGAATTTTAGAAAAGTGTCTAGAAACATGAAAAAAACATTTGAGATAAAAGCAAAATAAAAATACCTACAAAGGTCAAAATATGGTATTTAAAAATAGTACATAACCTTCTAGGTCCATAATAATTTAGTGCCGAAAACTTTTAGATGTGTTTTTTTTATTTGAGATCTAAAAACTAAAAAATCTGAACCAATTTATGTTTCATGTGCCCGAAAATGCCTAATATTTGGGGCTCAGACCACAAGCTTACCTGAGTGCATTTAAGCCTAAAGCGCTTAAAATTATTAATACACAAGAAAAAATAATAGAAAATTGATTATAAGGCAATTCAAAAGAAACATATATTTTTCGCGATTTTCAAAACAATAAATTTATAATACCTTTAGAAAGGCAAACATATACTCCGATTTATGTTAGGAAAGGGATTCTTTCGAATAGTAGTTTTCTCAAATTAAAAAAAAAAAAAGGTTTCAAAAAGGAACATAAAAATGTAAATGTTCCAAAAAGGAACATAAAGTTATAAATGTCAATTATTATTTAAGAATAAGTTTAATGCAAAATGCTAAAAATAACATAAACAACACACCTGTGGAAATATTTTTAAAAACTTTCTGTAGCATTGTATTATCAAAATCTATTCGAATTACAAATTTTATATTTTGTAAAAATCTTTAAATAACCTTAAAAAATGACAAACTAAAAATAACCTAGAATTTAGAATATTTACTTATGTTAATTAACCTTATATTTTTTTAATGTTAGAGTTATTTATCCAGAGAATTATCAATCGGCTTCTGTGACATAAATGTGTTTGCAGTGTTAACAAAGGGGCATTTTCTTCTTTTCTTTCTGATGTTTAAGGACCCAAAAGTAAATATTTTAGAGTAAAATTAGAAATAGTTTTATTCATTTGTTTAAAGTTATTTACATATTTGTTTAGGAATATAGTGGTAGTATTTCAAATTTATACGATACAAACACATGTTTAGAACGGGCTATATCGGGAGGAAAAAGCACATGCCATTTTCCTAGTTTTCAAGAATGCATATAGTTTTACTCAAATGATAGGAACCTGATTATGAAAGATTCAATTCAAGTTTTCTTCACTGCTGAATTTCAATTTGAGTTTCGCCAAATTATTCAGGTGTACCCAAGTTAATTTCGTTCATATTGAATATTTTGTAATCACCAAATATGGCGATATTTCATAAACTTTCTCCAATTTTATCAAGCAATTGACACCAGAGAATACGTTTATAAAATGTAAGTGCACCTGGTCTGTCCACTAAGTAATGAGACTGAATTTTTCGCGGCAAGCAAAAAACCGAAGGGATGGAGTTTGGAAGCGATACGTGTAGTGGATGTCTGTCAGCTACAGATTCTAGCAAAAGTCAGTTGGTTTTGAGCCTTTAAAGACTCGAGTTAGAAAACAGCTTTAGGTTTTTAGAATGAATTAAGATGTCCAGCAGCGATACGCCATAAAGTTATGCGTAAAATTAAACAAACAAGCTATTGTGATGCTTCCCATGTTTCAAGAAGCCAACGGGAACGGTTATTTTGTTAAGTCTCAAATGTTTACATGTCACAAAGCCTTCCATGACGGAAAAGAGGCCAGCGGTGACGAATAACGCATTCACACAGTCCTCGAATTTTAGACAATGTCTCTAAAATATAAGTGCAGATAAGTGTTCGAATGATTGTGGAGCCGTTGCGACTTACAAAATCATTCGTGCGTCTTACGGAAGAACGTCAAATGCGGAAATTTTGTGACAAGCTAGTTCTTCAAATTTACTTAGTTCCTGACATAACATTGTCTGGCAACGGTGCACCACATACCATTCAGCCTCAATCTGACACCATCTCAATTTTTAAGTGAGTTTATAATAAAATAAATGTGTAGCTCCAATATTCGTTGCTCAGTCTGTCCGTCTGTTCGTCCGTCCTTCCGAATATAACAGAGCAAAAATTAGCAAACCGAATAATTTGAAATTTAAAATGTGCAATTGTTGCATAACCTTTTTGAGTCATTTCAAAATTTAAGAAAATTGGATGCATAGTTTAATTATACAGATAATCAAAAGAATTCTCGTTACATAACGGTCAGGGGGAAAGTATAATTTCTATTGAATTCTAATGATGATATAATATTTGATGATTTTATAGTTGATATGCATCTATCAAGTATATTTAAAAATATGTTCTGCACAATCTGTGGGGCAAAGAGTATTTGTTATTAATTTACGGGGCAACACAAAAGTATTCCATTACACAATGATATAGAGGGAAACCTTATTGAGGGCGCGTTTTAATTCTATTACACTCTAAAACTGGGAGAAGTGAAAAGCTTTATTTTTGTAGGAGCGATTTGCATTTTCACTCTTTTTAGAGTGAACTTTATACAAATACACTCTTTAAAGAGTGGAATTTCCGACTCCCTAAAAAGGAGTGAAATATCTCACTCCGTTGTCGAGAGTGAAATATCTCACTCCATGGTCGAGAGTGAAAAATCTCACTCCGTTAACGAGAGTGAAAGCCCGGTATTATACACTTGAAAAAAATACCCGCTCAACTTTAAACCAATATATGGAGTAAAACAATGAAAAGTACCAAAATATGTCAATTCTTACTTTTCAAAAACTACATTTTATAGTATAACCTATAAAATTGCGCTTATTTGCCATTAAAAACGCCCTCGTTTTCAAAAATGAGTGTCACTCCTTCGATAGAGTCAGCGGTCACTCTTAAAAAGTGACTGAGATATGTATTACGCATCAGCCAATCAGAAATCGTCTTCTCAGTTGTAATAATAAAAATGTTTCCGCCATTTTATCGTGTCCGTTATGTATCGTTTCCTCGGTCTACAAATGTGGATCTTCAATTTGTATTATTAATACTGAAAAGTAGTTTACATTTCGATCTTGGAATGATATACTCCGATATCTTATGATTCAAAATAATTCACATAGATTAAGTTTCTTGATATGGAGTCAAAATGGAGAACAAATAATTCAGTAAAAACCAATAATACTCCATTAATACTCAGTGACTAAGATGTTGCACTGCACATATCTTATTTATCAAATAAAAGATTATTATTCACCAAACAAGGGATGATATTTAACATAAAAAACGGTAAGTCAATTTTAATTACAACTTTTTATTTTCCGAAAGTAAATTCTAGAATGTTGAGTTAAGAGTTTTACTTTAAACAGGAAGTTATCTTCTATCTCTATATGCTCGGAGAAAAAAAAAGAAAAGAAAAATCGCTGACGCAAAGATTGATATTTTATGCCTGTTAACAGAATAAAACGCTTTAGTAATTTTAAAAGTTTGCAGTATGACTTATATTAGATGACATTTATTTATTAGGGATAAATAACTCATTAAAATTGTATTTCCAACAGTAAGAACAAAACATATGTAGCAGTGTTGAATTCAGAGGGTGTCCCGGGGGAGGTATTCCCCCCGGAGCATTGAAATCCCCCCCGGAAATTTTGTGATTTTGTGTTTTCAATGGTCAAAATGGACAATTTCCCTCCCCGGAGCTCTATAATGTCCCCCCGGAGCCAGAAATATCCCTACCGGAGAAAAATGTCTTAATTCAACACTTATGTAGTCATTTTTTCATTTTATACTTTCTTCATTTTCCTTTTTCCTACATGAGTATATTTTTTATAAAACTTTAACTCACATTCATAGAATACTATAGGGTAGATGTAGCAGCAATGTACACACCCGAATATTTTTGGTTTATAAAAAAATAACTAATAAAATTTTAGCTTTTATTTTTTTTTTTTTTTTCGTAACTCGCCTTTGCATATTTTATAATTTAGCACTATTGCTGACACTCTTAATTAAACCAATCAGGAAGCACGAAATAATGTTTTTAAGTTTCACTGTTTTTCATTGAAAATCGTGTTTTCATTGAAAATCATACTAAGAGCTGGCTTCATTTAATAAATTTATGTATTCCTCATTTTATTGCAAAATTTGCAATTTTTTGTTTTTGTAGTTGAAGAAAGCTTTGAATTTTATTTATTTAATGTCGTTTATAAAATTTCATTAATTTTTAAGATTTTGAAAGGAATGTCCATTACTGGAATACTTAAGTAGACATTTTCCACTAATGTACACCTCATATAGGCACTGTTAAAAAAGCAATTACGGTAATGTTTATAGTGCATAAAATATTTTGATTTAATTAAATACTTAAGTAATCAATTTTAATTTTTAAATTGCACTTACCAAAATGTAATGACACCAAATTTTTTATAAATATTTGTTTTTAAGTTATGTTAATGTGATTTATAAAATTTCAAGATCTTCTTCATTTTATTATTATTATTTTTTAAATGAATCTAATTATGTTTTGCTTATTTTATAATCTGGCAATCAAACCACTCATGAAGCCGAAAAAAATGTTTAAGGGCAAAGTCAAAGAGGGGCTTATAGGACTTAATCTTTCACCATTTAAATAAAAACACTTAAGTTACAGAAGTCGTCAAAAACACATTTTCTCTCTTAAATATTTGTTTATTTTTACTTTTTCAATTTTGTCTGCAGATATTTTTTTAAATAACACTTTCATTTTTGGTACCCGTTTTGAAAGTAAAGGAAACTTTATAAAAATATCTGCGACCGAAATCGAAAAAGTAAAAAAGATGCCATATAGAGACGAACTTCAGCTATTCAATGCAAAATAAATAAATAAATAAAATATCAAAATGCAAACGAGATATTAGAAAAATCTCTCCCCATAGGATTAGCATGAGCTTGTGAGTGTCTTCGCCGGCAGGTACTACATGCACATCTACTCTATGTACGGGAATAAAAAATTGAAATTAAATATGACTTACCATGTCATTTTATAAATATGGCTTGCATTTTTCAGAAATAAGATTTTAATTACACATAAAAAAACATAGATAACGTGCATTATGGATTTATTTAAATAATATGTAAAACTTAATGGGTATCTGAAAAAAAATGTATGTTTAATATTTTAAAATTGTAAAATAACTTGCGCTTATGGGCATTTTAAAACTATCATATATTTATGGGACTACCAATGAATGCAAACACAAGGAGAAAGATTGGAATAAAATAGTTTATTTCTGTCAATAATATAATTTAATTCATGTGTAAATTTAATTACGTTTTCCCTATGTGTTCACTCCTATGAAAAAGTGACTACTCACTCCTACTAGGACTGAAAAAACGCACTCCTTTATCAAAAGTGAATAGTCACTCCTCAGAAATAGTGATTATTGACCCCCGTGTAGAGTGAATATTCACTTCCTAGGAGTGAGTATTCACTCTTTCAAAGAGTCATTGATTCCACTTTTGCTCAAAGTGAATAGTCACTCTAAAGAGGTGGGGCATATTTTGAGTCTGCGATAGAGTGAGTATTCACTATTCTGGAGTGACTATTCACTCCTTTTTATTTAGAGGGTAAACTATTCCACATTTTATGAAATTGATATGTATTGCTCAGGTTTACTACAAGTTACCTCGTGTATAATAGAAGGCAGATACAATTTACAGGAAAACAAAAAACAATTTAGCCACCATACTTTATCCGATGTATTATATACTATTAAACAGTGTATTGATATCAACTGAATGAAATAATAAAACTATTGAAAAAGGTCCATCCGGTATTGGCCGGAAGGAAGAGGTATGTTTCATATTCCCTACTTAAAAAATGTTATATTATTCAGTCATACAAAGATCCAATTTGTGAAACACGATAATAGAAGATTCAATATTTGTTTTTCTCTACATTAAACCTGAATGGGTATTTCAAGAAATCAAACAACTTTATACACGTTGATATTATTTAAAGCAATTTACATTTGGCCGCCAAATTTAGCGATATATTGATGTGCCTGCTACTTTAAAACAACATGATGGGTGAAATTAACCAATGAGCTTGATCGAGATCTTAGTAGTCCTGTGCGCCTGCTCACTCGCATTGAAATCGGCTGATATACGCAAGTCTGTCGAAGACAAATTGATTTTGTCACTCACTTTAAGGGCTTGTCACTCACTTTATTTGAGCAAAATCATCTATAGCAAAATCGCTTGAAAAAAGGTCTATTTCTGGAGTATAATAGTACCTAAACAGTGTTTTCTTATTGAAATATCATTTATGAAGGCTTTAAGGACTAAATAATAAAGATAAATGTATTTATATACTTTAAATCTGTTTTTCTCAAAACTAATTTTTCAGCGTTTTTAGATTTTTGAATTGCTCCTTGCGTCTTAATTTTTGATCAATATTTATAAAATCGATAAGGAAGAATCCTGATATTATTTGAAAAGAAATTGTGTAAGCCTTTTAGAATTCATCTTCATTAAGATAGTCAAATTTTATTTTTTATTTATTAAAAGGCAAAATTTTGATGAAAATTGATAAGGAATTTAGAAAAACATCTATAAAATATTAACTATTCAAGCGATTTAAAATATCTTACACAAATTTGTTTATAATAGAGTTTTAAGTGATAAAAATGTAAAAGCAAGAAAATATTTCAAAAATTAAGACACGAGGAGCATTTTAAAATTTCGTTTAAAAATTTAATTTTTTGTAAAAAAATTACAAATTTTAATAAGGCTGGAAATTTTTTGTAGGTATTCTATATGCTTTTGGTGAAATGTATATATGCACAAAATTTCATATTGCTATGATAAAAATGAATAAAATAAATTTTTAACGTCCACCGTCCCCTTAAAGATTCAAATTGTTATATATTAGCAGCTTTTTAAGATAAAAACATGACAAAAAATGCTCTGTAATCCTAGTATTAAGAAGTCCCTACAGTATTCCTTTTAACACATGTGCCATTGTCACCCCAAATCAAGGGAACATATGTTCTCAAATTTTAGTTTAAAAAAATCGAAGTCGAAGAATTTATGATAATGGCCTGGTTTCATATGTTCATCATCAAACAAAAAATTAACATGATATTCATTTTTGTTAACAAAGTAATGGAATGAGATGCTGAATATTCCATAAAACATATAAATTTGGGTAAAAGTTACACTAGTATTAAATATTAAACTGTAAACTACTGTAAACACTGTGTAAAACGCTTTACAAATTGTTTTAAAATTTTCGAACAGGTTTTAACATGAAATTTACACTTATTCTTGAAATTCTTTTAAATGGTATTCGATGCATTGTGAAAATTAACAATTTTTAATAACTTTTCTAAAAATATTTTTAGCTAATTGGAAGATTGGCCATTAAAAACTATTTGAACGATTGCTTTGAAAATCAATAAGTAGATTTAAATTGCATCTACAGATTTGCCATAAGATACACAATCTTATACTATAATGCGAGCAAAAATTGTGTGTGTGTGGGGGGGGGGGGTAAATTTTATCTCAAAAACGGCTCTAACGATTTTCGCAAAAATTTGGATTTTACCATTTTCGGGCACGAGAAGAACATTGGGCTAGGTCCCATGTTCGGGAAAATTCGATTACTGGGTCATTTTGGGTCATAATGGGTCAGGATATAGCTATTTATATCTATAGAACGGCTGGATCGATTTTAAGGAAATTTTGTACCCGATCGTTTTTTGGTACGAGAAAACTATTGAGCTGCATCACATGTTCGAAAAATTTCGATTAGTGGGTCATTTTTGGGTCATTATGGGTCAAGCCGTTTTTTAGATAAAAATGGATAAAACTATCTACTACACTGTAAAAAAAAATCTGCAAAGGTACTAAACTTTTTCTTGGAAACTGGGATTCCAAGAACTTTTCCTGTACCGGTAAGAGCAAAAATTCAAGTTTCAGAATCGGCTACATGGATTTTTCCTGTTATCGTTACATGAAAAGTTCTTGGAATCCCAGTTTCCTAGAAAATGTTTAGTACCTTTTCAGAATTTTTTTTCACAGTGAACAAAAACGAATCTGCATCAATCTATATCAGGGACAACCTGAATATACATTTTTATTTAATTCGATTCATTAATTCTTGAGCTTGAGCTATTGAAAAAAAAGTAATTTAAAAAGATGCATAGCAACGCTACTGTTGAACTATTTACACCCAAGTGTAATCAGTATCAATTCAATCTAGTAGTAACGGAATATGAAGTTTCATAGAAATCTGTGCATTAGTTATTGAGATAGAGCTGTTCCGTAAATCGTAAAAAAGGCAGCATAACAGCACCACTTGTAGATCAATTCACCCTAAAAATAAATAAGCACCAATCTATATCAGAGAATACTTGAATACATTTTTTAAAATCAAATTTCTTGCATTAGTTCTTGAGATGAACCCCCCACAAACATTATGTCACATATAGACAGACAGACAGTGTCCCAGACACTTACTAGGGAAAGTTCCCAGGTGCAAGTTGTGGATTTGAACGAGTGTGATATAAAAAAAAGATCTCGTCATGTATATTAAACACTGTTAAAACTAATGGTGACACATTGTATCTTTTAAGGGTGAAAGGTTTGTCTCACTAGTGACACACCTAAAGGAACCAGAATATCACATTTAATTAGGGTGAAAAGATGTCGCCCTTAATCCAGAGTGCCCAATATTAAAAAAATAACAAACATACAAACCGACTTTTGGCCCTAGACAGATTCGAACCCGCAACGTCTGATTATTATATCAGCGCTCTAACCGCTCGGCTATCAAGCTCACCTTCAAGGTCTCCCTGAAATGTTCAAGAGTCCTGAAATTCAAAGGTTGCTTTATATAAAAAAGCTCGCCAAAAGTTAGCCATCCGAAGTTCTAAACGAAATTGGGATAGCGTATAGCGGTGATAGTCTTCGTAGAAAAAAATCGCTGTGTTGTTCCACCAGTGACAGCTAGTTGAAGGGCAGTAATACACATTACACAGCATGCGGAAAAAACTAAGGGGTGAAAATCTTCCAACGGTATGCATTACGTGGCACCCTACTTAGCGGGAAACACCCAACGGCACCCCAAACACATTTTCAAGCCCGCGGGTGTCAAATGATAACATCTTTTCACCCCTGGGCGCCAATTGCAACCGATTTGTCACCTTTATTTTTAACAGTCAAAATTGCAATGGAACTACCTGTTCAAATCTAACCGTTTTTGAGGAATGAGCATTTGAAGTGCGAATGAATAAATAAATTGACAGGGAGGCACATAAATTGTTCGCAAATTAAAAGTTCCTTTGCATGGTTTTTAATCCTCATGCCAAAACCTTTTCGAGAGATACGAGAAAAATCCTTTACTCCCAAACATTGCCGGTTATTTCCCTTCATTTAGGTAGGCCCTTCGCATTCTACGAAGTTTTCTAGCACGGCTCCATTCGGTGAGTTGTTCCATCTTTTTTCTGTTATTTCCAGCACCTTGTTTTGGGCACATTTTTTAGTAAATGTGTGGCGTGACGTAATGCATAAACTGTATTAAAAACAATGCAAAGAAAACTTTAACTTGTGGACAATTTATGTACATGCCTGTCAATTAATTTATTTAATCATTCACACTTCAAGTGCAGTAAAACCTCTAAATAACGGACACCTCGGGAACTCAGAAATTGTCCGCTATTCGGAGGTGTCCGCTATTGGGAAAACCTCAGAGATTCCAGAACCGCTAAGAAAAGCTTAATGTTTCATTAATTTACTTTTATATGTCCTAAAACCTCTATTATATAATTAATCGGAAATTAAAATGATTTTTTAAGCAATAAAATTGAATAAAATTGTGCACACTTTTATCCACTGTTTATTATATTATTCTGAAAAAAAATCTGTCACAAAAGTTTATTTTTGCTTGCGATTACATGTAATTTGTTTTTCTGTATGATGTTATTGGACATTGTTGAATTACGGACGAGGAGGGAAGGATTGCACTTTTTCATCTTTAAAAACATAAAATCTCAAAATGTTCTTGGATGACATTTCAATTCAGCTCTTTATCTACATTTAACTGTGATCACAAAATTTGTGACACGTTGTTCTGATAAATTCAGAGGCTTTTTTAGCTCACAGGCTATCCTAGCCTGAGAGCTTATGTGCCCGTCCGTTCTGCATGTATGTGCGTTCGTGCGTAACGCGATAACTCATGATAAAAATATCGGATCCACTTGAAATTTTGTATATAGGTATAACCTGATAAGGCGCTTCCCTGATTAGTTTTTCGAGTTCATTCGATATGTATAAGAGGGGGAACGGGGGGCTCATGCCCCTCCCCTTAATGGATATAAATGGGTTTTTCATGCAGAATCAATAGTTTTTATCCAAAATTTAGATATAGGATCATTCTGATGAGGCGATTCCATGACTGTTATTATGTGTTCATTGAATAAGTATAAACAGGGGGAATGGGGGGCTCATGCCCCCCCCCTTAATTGATATAAACGGGATTTTCATGCAGAATTAACAGTTTTCGTTGAAAATTTAGATATAGGTTCATTCGGATGAGGCGATACCGTGGCTGTTATTAGGTGTTCATTGAATAAGTATAAACAGGAGGAACGGGGGGCTCATGCCCCGACCCTTAATTGATATAAACGGGATTTTTATGCAGAATTAACAGTTTTCGTTCAAAATTTAGATATAGGATCATTCTTATGAGGCGAGTCCGTGGCTGTTATTAGGTGTTCATTGAATAAGTATAAACAGGGGGAACGGGGTACCACGGATAGCGCCAAAATGCTTTACTTACGACCCTAATAGCCTTGGACTCTTAATAAAAAAGGAAAAAAAAATACGACAAATTGAAACCGGACAAATTTAACAGGAAAATTAGACAAATTAAAGATATTGAGAGACGGTTAGTGGGCGGGAGGGGCTCTGAAGCTATCAACCATCCCTGCCTTCATCCCGAACATAATGCCCCTCCCCTTAACTTGCATAAATGGATTTTTCAATCAGAATTGTCAGATTTCGTTCAAATCTCTGAATAGTTTTGGAAGTTTAATGGTTAAGTATAAAAGAGCGGAATAACTCCTCTTAAATTATATAAATGCTAAATGGGTTTTTATTAAGAATTATCCGATTTGCTCTGAATTTTGGATATAGATTTTTTAATATGATAAAGCATGTACTTGATAGTTTAGGAAGTTCAATGATTAAGTATAAAAAAGGAGAAAGGGGAGAGCTGTTTCCCCTTCTTTTTTTTCGAACGGAATTAACGAAAATACAAGGCTGTAATGTGCAATTAATATGCGTAGCCTGTGAGCTCAATGCCATCAGTTTAACTGGGCAATATTCTTTTAATTTTTTACTTTTTTCATTCTTTTTCTGTTTAAAAATTACTTTTTCATCCCTTATCGCCGAATAAAGTGTCCGCTATTCGGAATGTCCGTTATTCAGAGGTTAAATATACAAAAATCAAGTTTTAGGAGTGAGAATTGGAAAACTGTCCATTAAATAGAGGTGTCCGCTATTCGGAAGTGTCCGTTGTGGAGGTTTTACTGCACTAATATCTCGGAAACGGTTGCATTCGGACGGGTAGTTCCATTCCAATTTATAACGTACATGATGAGATCTTTCTTTTGGTACTACACTCGTCCTAATCCAAAACCTACACCCCCTGGGAATGTTCCCCAGTTAGACTTACAAACATTTTGTAGAAACATGTTGTTTAGAATCTCTGACACCTAAAACATGTAAATCCGTCAAAAACCGGAATCCAAAAATTTACTATTTTCTTCTTGTAAATATAGGAAAGAATATATATATATATATATATATATGTCTTCACGAGTATCTTCAGGCTTAATTTATTAATGACCAACAAAAGTTTGAAAAAGACTTCCCCAGTTGCCAAACAATATTGGGACAATATTGGCTACATCTTGGAGCAATATTGGCACATTGGAGGAATAGTGGCATGAAATATTGCTCCAATATTGGGGTGCTTACATTTTGCCATTATTTAGCCAATATTTGCAGCGAATATTATGCCCATATTGGGGTTTCATTGGAAACATTGCCAATAAAACGCCAATATTGGTTAAATATTGGAATTTTATTGGAAATATTTCCGATGTAACGTCAATATTTGTACAATATTGGCGTTTTATTGGTATTATTTCCAATGAAACCCCAATATTGGCATAATATTCGCTGCAAATATTGGACAAATAAGGGCAAAATGTAAACATCCCAATATTAGGGCAATATTGGCGTTTTATTTGCAATGTTTCCAATAAATGAAATATTGGTGCAACGTTGGACCAATATTGGTTTGCTACTAGGGTTACGTCTATTTATTATTGCATTAAACGATAGAATAAACATTAAATTTTTTTTTCCATTATTCTATAAATAGAAAATCTTTATATATTACACAGCGCATAGATTTATTCCTTATAATTTAATAAATGCACTTGTAGCAGCTTAAATAATATAGTTTATGCTATAAGGTATGCAATAATCTCTAAATTCTTTAAGTGAAATCGCTGTTATTAACACAAACTTAGTTTAGTGATCCGCAATTGAAACCCTAAATACTACTAAGCTAGACTAATCGAGTAATTTTGGAGTTTTGGAGATATTAACAGAACAAGTAGAGCTTATGCAGTCGAGGCAAAATTATCCTCGAAACGACTAATATATAGAAGTGAATTCATAAGTTCAAATATAGGACGATAACATTTAACATTCCTTGAAACTCTCCGGGATATAATTTTGAGAAGCGAATAATTAAAGAGTTGTTTTCTGTAAACACACATATCATAACATTATTACGGATTATATATGTGTAAACACTTTAACTAACCATTTGTTAAAATAACATGGTACTTTTTTTAAATGTTTGTGAAGTTAAAAATTCTATTTTAATGTAGTCGTTTCATTATCAATTAGAAATATATAGGGGAAGATGGGGATACTTGAGCCATTTTTTAAATTTAAATTTTTTTAAATTTTTTATAATTTCTTAGAACAAAATAAAATATTGAAAATGAAAATTTTATATTTTTTCTTCAATTGAAAACCACTTTCAATTAACTTTGAACTATTTTTCTATGTCTAATAAATTTTTACTTTTTTTTTTACATCGTGACTCAAGTATCCCCATGGAGGGGATTCTTGAGCCAGATGTCACATTCGCGTCATTATTTTGCAAGGAAAAAACCGATTTACAAAATACGCGAAAAAATGCATAAACCTTTTTCAAATGAATTTGGTCGAATTTTCTGGTGTCGTTGTGAATTTCAGAATTAAAACCACATTCAGTCAATTCATTGAAAACCACTTTCAATTAATTTTGAAATATTTTTCTATGTCTAATAAATTTTTACTTTTTCTTTTACATCGTGACTCAAGTATCCCCATGGAGGGGATACTTGAGCCAGATGTCACATTCGCACCAGTATTTTGCAAAGAAAAAACTGACTTACAATATACGCGAAGAAATGCATTAAACCTTTTTCAAATAAATTTGATCGAATTTTCTGGTGTCGTTGTGAATTTCAGAATTAAAATTATGTGGTAGAAAATTCTACCAGAAGAGCTCAAAGGGTTAATCACCATACTTTCAAAATGGTACCAAGGTATGTGATTTCTTTCTTACATGTTCAGAACTATAAATATGTTACCATGTTTCCAGTTTTAGAAAGAAAAATTGACCAACTGTAGAGATAATAGGGGTGGCTCAAGTATCCCCTATGCTCAAGTATCCCCACTCTCCCCTAATTATGGGTCAAGCATAGATTATGAAACATATTCCAACACATTCAGGATACAGAACTGCACCATTTAGTATAAAATTTTTTATATCAAATTCAACATATGGTAGGGCATTTTTAGGTGCGTTCGTAATTATATAATACGTAGCACCTATAGTGGTCGTTCATTCCGCATATAACAACGCAAAAACTACCCAACCGAATCGTTTGAAATTTAAAATACATAATTATTACATAATTTTGCCGAGTCATTTCAAATTTTATGAAACTCGGATCCATAGATCAATTACAGGAGCAATCAAAATATTGAATTACATTACGGTCAACGGGGAAAAAAGTTTCAAATGCATTTTAATCGTTTGAAATTTAAAATACGCAATTATTATATAATTCTGTCGAGTTCTTTCAAATTTTTTGATAATCGTGTGAATAGATCAATTAAAGGGGCAATCAAAAGTATTCCATTACATTATGGTCAATGGGGAAAAAGTTTCAAATATATTCTATACGTTTGAAATTTAAAATACATAATTATAACAAAATTTTTTCGAGTTATTTCAAATTTTATGAAAATCGGATGCATAGATCAATTACAGGGACAATCAAAAGTATTCCATTACATTACGGCCAATGGGAAAAAATGTTTCAAATGCATTTTAATCGTGTTACACTCATGCGAACTTAATAAAATTTATATGCAACTATAAAGTACATATTATAATATACATCTTACATAATTTGTGGTGCAAAGAACATTTGTTATTGATTTACAAGGCCACACAAAAGTATTCCATTACATAATTATATAGGCAGAACATTGTTTGATGAGCGTTTTAATTGTAATTCACTATTTACAATTTTATGAGATTGATATATGGAAGTAATATTTTTAAAACTTCGTTATCGTACGAACGCACCTAATTTGCTACGCTTCACGTGCAATTTCCAACTTGTTTTATTACAAAGAAAGAAACTTGTAGTAAACATAAGCAGTATTATTCATTTTATTTTATATTAAATAGTATAAGATATTTAAAATCTGCCGCAAATAATTCTCTCGAATACAATTATGTAACGGAATTCTTTTCATTAAAAAGAAACCCTAAACTATTTTATTCAATCGGTTGTAATCTAGCAGATTGTCCCTGTTTGACAGGACATTCATTAAAAGTAAAATTTTTTACATTTTTTTAGCAATTTATTTAGAAAAAGAATGTTGTTATTATTATCAACTGAGGATTACAAGAAATAATTAATGTTCTAAATTGGGTTTTTTGTACAACTGAGGTATCTGACATTTTGAAATTTGGCATGATAATTATTTAAAAGATGCAAATGCTTCCTAAAAACCGCCGAAAGAAAATTCCAAATTTAAAAGGATGTAGTGAACGAAAAGCGTTCTAAAAACCTTCTAAATTATGATTTTTATGCATCTTATGAAATTACAAACCAATTTTTTTAAATTAATGGTTGCAAATTGGTGATGATCGAACCTCTTGATACATAAGCTATATTTTATGAGCGTTTCATTACCACCAGATGATGGCAGGAGCAAAAAAAATCTAAATTGCGATTCCTGTGATACTAAAGGGCTGTGATAATAGAAAATTTAAATATGGCATGGTAGCTACTTATAAAATGTAATCGTCCTCTAAGTACAGTCAAAATTAAATTCGAAATTAAAAGTTGTGAAGCAATGGGGAAGAGCCAAAGACATTCTAAAAAAATTGCTAAATTGCGATTTCTATGCAATCTCAGTTTATAATATACCAATTGTAAAAGTAATCATTTCGAGTCGATTGTTACAATCTCTGATCCTACACAAGCTACATTTGAAGACGTTGCCATTGTCAGCTGGGATTGGCAGAAACAATAAACTTTCTATAAAAGCTTTTGAGTTTTTTTATTGCATTTCTGTGGAATAACAGGAAATACCGAATCGATTTCAAAAATAATGTAGGCAAATTATTAGTAGCAGTCCCTACTCCAACAAAGGCATTTTATGCTGATGCAAATGTCGCTAGAGGCATGGTAGACGTTGTAAAAGAAGCTTGGAATTCGTCACGATGGTAATTTTTATGATGTAAATGCGTACAAAGAAGATGGTTTCCAAAACTTCAAATGAATACTTATATAAATATATAAAATGAGCATAAAAGATTCAAAATGTTTTATAAATTATCCTTTATTTAGAATTAGATTTAATTTTTCTCATTTTTTTCACTTATTTTCTGCTTAATGCAGTACAATGATGTAGTTTAGTAAAAATGTTGCTTAAATGTTAATTTTTGAAATATTCCTAGAAGTGTAATTTCTTATTATAAAATTTAGACATCACTTTGCATATTTCAATAATTACGCGAGTAAAGCAGCGTTGTTTGCTAGTTATGTTATAAAGATTGTAAATTTCTAATTGGGTGAAAAAAGTCCGACCTAGGATTTGACCAAAGGATGTATTGATTGAAGCAGCCAATGCTGTTTCAACTGAGCAATCCTAGGCGAATACTGTAGGACTCGAAGGTTATTAAATGGAACTGTTATTATAGGGGATACTTTTCGTCCACTTCGAAATTTACATCAAACACGATTCTTTTAAACATTTGAATAACTATGTTATAAATTAATCTATTATAATTACGAGGTGGAACCCGTCGAATTTCGACGAAAGAAAATATTTGATTGAATTTTAACCCTCCAAGCGTCTTGCAAAAGGGTAAAATTGTAATGTTGTTTTCTCAACATTTTGTTTTAAATGTTAAGAAAATATGATTCTTTCAACATTATTAAAAAAAAAAACTTTATTATAAGCATGAATGCAATCATCCAGAGTATGAATAATTCTTCGATGCATTGAAAATTCATGAAATCCATAGATTTATAGTATTTTAAATATTATTTATATTGCAGTGAAAACTGGAGCTTAGTATACAGAATATTACGTTCCAGACGCTTAGAGGGTTAATAAACACAAAAAAGTATCTACAGTAAAAAATACATCTTATATTGGTCAGTATAACTCTAAACAAATATTACTTTAATCTTAAAGAGCTATTTTTATAAAGCTTTATTGTCCAAATTATTAAGATTAAATTTTAATCGCATATGTAATCAATAAAATATAACAAAGATCATTTTAATTTGATCATTTCAAAATCACTTGTTTTTTTTACATATGAAAAAAAGTCATTTGCATCCGCTATTCCATTTTTAGGGATCCAGTCTTAAACATTTAAAGAAAAGTATGCATATGACGTAACGTATGCTATATGCATAGGACAGAATACTGCACAAACGCAGCAAAAACAATATTCAAGACACTCGACAAAACACATCGGATACTTCAGGATTCACAAATCTTCACTTTTTTATTTATAATAGCTCCATGCTTTATCAAAAATCATTTATTTGTATTTTTTCTTCAAAATTTGGAAAATATTACATACACACGGATAAATAAAACTGCACTGGTTTAACTTTCTGATACGAATTACTGAGTAATTGCGGTGAAGTTACTCGAATATTATTTAAAATGCATTTTAAGAGAAAGTGTTGTATCCTTTGTAAATTAAGTTTGCAATGAACTAAAAAAACCCATTTAATTGAGGAATAAAAACACAATAAAACTAAAATCAATCGGATTTTATATCAGACGATTTCTTTTGACGTGATATTTTTATTTCAGTTTTTATTAATTTTAAGAGAAAATGGCGTATTTCTGCTGCCACAATTACAAAATTCGTACTAAAAGCTATAAAAAAATTAATGTCTGAAAAATAAATTGAGATACAGATTTCAAACAAATTACATTTAAAAATACATATTTTTCTCTATCTGATGGTGTAAAAATTGAAAGTGTGCGATGTTTGGAAGTATAAAATTTGTAGTACAGAAAATTGCAAAACCGAATTGCATGCGAAAGTGTTGCCATTCCCAAAATGACGTATGTGTTACGCACAGATACGTTTGGCCTTTATAATATAGATATTATCGTTAATACTAAATTTTTACAATTATAATCGACGAAAAATCAATATCAGACAATTCAAAGATGTAAGATGTCACATCACACAATCACCCGATACATGAAAAGTTCAGAACGGAAATGGATCAAGTGTACTCGTGAGTTCAATTATTCTTAAACTGCTTCAGTTGTACATCGCTATCAATAGTATTTTAGTGAGATTCTTTATGCCAATGTTACACAAAAAAAGAAATAAGAAAAAGCAAGAAAAAAGTACTCATATGAAACAATTACATTCAACGAAAAACTTTAACTTGAGGTTTCTCAAGAGGTGAAAAAATGGATTTGATACACTCATTTCTGATTTTAATTTCATCGATATCCGAAAAGCATGGTGACGGCAATGCAACGTCGTTCTGAACTCACATTGTGACTTTGTGACCATCGATTGTCGATGTGACGTCACGTGACGTCGACGTGAAGTCGTTATGGTCATTTTGAGCTCTTTTGTGACGTTTCACAAAGTGGTCATAATGTGACAAATGTGTTATTTGTGACTAATTTGACATTAAGAGCACACACTAGTCACGCGGTAAAAGTCGAGCGCTAATGTAAAGTCTATGGGGGCGTTCTTTTCGAATATCTCGTTCCAATTTTAATATTTTTACATGATTTTTTTGCACAAGATAGCTGAGGACGATCCACAACCGACCTAGTTTTTACTTTTTCAGTTTTCGTTTCAGATTTTCTTTAAACAATTACTTAAACTTTCGGAACCGGTTTAAACTGGTTCTGAAATTGAAACTATCGTAATATAAAAAATATATAAGCAAAATCGAAAAAGTAAAAACTAGGCCGGTTGTGGATCGCCCTCAGCTATCTTGTGCAAACAAATCATGCAAAAATATTAAAATTTGAGCGAGATATTCGAAAAGAACGCTCCCATAGACTTTACATTATCATCCGGATCTTTTTGAGCACTTTTTCTGTGACTATTGTGGGCTCTTAACATTGTGTCGAAACTGTGAAAAAAGCGACGATATTTAAATTGCCAGAAACATGTTTTTTAAAGTAAATAACATGTTTTGAAGGATATTTATAAATTTCTAAAATTTTTTAAGAAAGTCACAATGTGACGTCACTGAGGTCACATCCATCCATTTTGGTCACAGATGTGATGTGACCAAAGTGACTCACAGTGACGTCACTGTGAGGTCACTGTGACCATGCATGCTATTAGGGTAGCTTTAGTTATGATAATTCACTAAAAATATGTAGAGTGTGGTTTATACGCTTCCATCCTTTATAGACAATTTTAACCCGACTTGCAGACTTAAGAAATGCACTAAAATTCATTTTCTAAAAAGAGTGGATTGAAAAACTTTTCTCCCAATTACTTAATGATTATACTAATGACATTATAATAAATTAGATCAAACATAATGAATTAGAAAAGTAAAATAAATACAAGATTTGCCTAGTATTTTAGGATGCATACCCAGGCTTTCCTCTGCACAGAGCGAAAAACAAAATTCCACCTTCACCTAAAAAGAATAAGTTCTTTTCTGAGTTCCTAAACTGGAATTATAGTTAAAACTGTTGTTAGCTTTCGTTTTTTCTTAACTAAAAACTAAAACAAAATCACTTCACCTTTTTCATTTACGTATAAAAAACATTTCATATTTATTTACCTAGGACAGGTGTCACAAATAAAAAATTAAAAAGTTGACATGTTTCGGTTCATTTATAAGAACCGTATTCATAACACATAAAATCAGTAGAAAATTAAATGACACTGGATATAAATATAATTTAAAAACCCAAAACACAAAACATTGCGCCCCCTATGATCGTGAATAGCCATTGCCACCGCGGCATATAAATATAATATATTTTGATCATATATTAAATTTAATATGTATAAAATTAATATTAATATAAATAGAAAATTAAATGACACTGGATATAAATATAATTTAAAACCCAAAACACAAAATATTGCGCCCCCTATGTTCGTGAATAGCCAATGCCACCGCGGCTCTTACCGAAACATGTCAACTTTTTAATTTTTTATTTGTGACACCTGTTCTAAGTAAATAAATATGAAATGTTTTTTATACTGGAATTATAGGTTTCGGACTATGGAAATAGGGTAAACAATTAAGCTGAATAGACGAAATGATCAAGAATTTCTAATTATTTGTTTTCAATGTTACGAAACGATATTTAATCCCTTCCGTAACGAGAAATTATCGCTTGATTTCTGGAATGATTTTAAAAATTGGCATTAAAGTTACTGAAACTTGTGACCTTTATCGATTTGCAGAAATTTGTAATTAAGTTTAACGACAGAAATATAGAAAAATTGTCTTTAATTCTAGTAGAAGAACCTAGAACTCTCTAGCAAAGGGAACTTTAGAACTCATAAGGATGACATGGAACTATATTTTTAGAGCCACTTTTTATATTCTAGATGCAAGAAAAAAAAATTTCTCAGTGGGGATTCGTTTTTATAATACAGATTTGTTAAAGATTTTTTTTTTTTTAAGTGTTGCAGAAAATAACATAGAAGGTAATTTTTGTTACAAATGTTGTAAAAACGTGCAGCGAAAAACTTTCTTTGGAAATAATGATATTTAAAAAAAAACGAACAAGTTGCGCCCCGCAAATGTGATGCACACTGTTAAAAATCTGCAATTTTTGTTACATAGCAACACCACTACTTTTTAATAGAATATCTATATTCTGAAGAATAAGAAAGTTCCTTGCTTTCGTCCACTAATTGTTCTCTATAAGAGCCGTGGAGTGACTATCCAACAAAACTTGCACATTTTTAACAGTGCAATACAGATAGACATAATAATTGAAACTTCTGAAATAAATTTAAAAAACAACTTGATTTAAAAAAAAACTTACATAGTTTTTTAAAAATAATTATATGGAAGAAATTTCTCCTTTTTTGAATGATTTAACATTGGAATTCTTTTCACAGTATTTCCTTCACACTCAGAAAAAACATCAATCCTTTTCGATTTTTACTTATTGTTATTTTTAAATTATTCCGGTATCTATACTTTAATGATTTTTATTCTTCTTAGGAAAATCAATTTTTATCACTTTTAAAATTTCTGCTTTGATGAAACAGCATAAAAATTATTAAATCTTTTAGAATATTAAAAGATTCAAAGAACGCAATTAATTCGATTCTTAGATGTTTAATTAATGTTTTTTATTTAATGTCATCAACTAGAAAATTTAATATTTATTTTTTTCTTCTTCTGCAATTGGAAAATATTATTCTGCTACGATTTATTACTAACCTTTTATGGTACAAAGAAGATTTTTTTATGCATGTTTTAGCTTCCAAGTAACTTTATTTGATTTATTACTAGATATTCATTCTGGCAGATACAGTACTTAAAAAACATATATGTAAGTTTTTTTTTTATCACAAATAAGCTATTCAAATTTATTATTAGTTTCATATAAAAGGAAAATCATTTGTACAGCTTAAATTCTTTAAAAAATAATAGTAAAATGTTAATTTTAAACAAAATTCAAAAGTAATTTTTTCGTTAAAATCACTCAAAAACCATAAGAAAATCTTGTATGTTATTCTAAAATATACAAATTATGTTTATAGAAACATCATACGGCGTCCTTCTAAATGAATATTCGGGTTTTAACGTCCAGTAGCATTTATTATATAAAATTTAAAATTATAATTAATACATAAAATGAGATATCAACTTCAGCAGTTTTAGCAACAAGCTTATAAGCGTTCAATACGAGCGCCTTTCATTGTACGACACACATCAAGTCGCTAACATTCTTTCCAAATTTTGATTAGCAAAGAAGTTCTGTTCTGACGCTCCCCCGATCTGAAGAAATGTGATTTCTTCCTGTGGGGGTTTGTTAAATCAAAATGGCAACTTTGTGATACATGCATTAATTTATTTTTGTTCGGAAATGTATGAAAGTAGCAGGTGTTGTTATTCAGAAACTGTCTAATTGCACTCATTCTTTTGTTTTTTAAAAAACACAATAGATGTTTCATAACAAGCCTTCAAAGTTGACACTTTTGAGCATATTTCCCGACGAAAGCAGAAAAACCGGTCGAAAAGGAGGAGAAAAACGGGTGATTGCGTCATCGAAATAGCTTATAACTCGATAAGTAATTTACGTATCATAAAATGGAAAAATAAGTTCAATTCGAAATCGCTTTCATAGTCAAGCATTAAAATTTTATAATTTTCTGTTAAAAAATGAATTTGTAAATGTGTCAAAACGTTTTTCGCTTGTTGAGTGGATCAGTTAAGAACACCCTTAATGTTCGTGTGTATGTACTTCCACTACCAGGTGACTATTGCAGCAAACGCCACAGAAACATTAATTGGGAAAAACTGCGCTATCGATATGATGTGTGCCACTTGTGAGATTGCAGGCAAAACTGTTTGAGCTGCGCTTTTATTTTATGTCTTAATTATAATTTTAAATTTTATATAATAAATATTACCAAACATTAAAATCAATATAGAGTCATTCCATGTAAATTCAACCAGACCTTGTAACCCGACCCGCTGGAATTTTGATGAAACTTTGTGTACACACTAATTCTATCATGAAATGATTCCATCAGAAATTTTTCCTTCCCAGACCTCATAGTTTGTGAGATATGGGGAGTTCAATTCTTGGGGTTTTCTCAAATCGCACATTTCTGAGTCCGTATTTTGAGATTGCAGTTCCATCTTCAAAAAATTGTTTCTCTGGATCTAAAACATGAATCATCCTAAAAATATCACTGTAAGAATATAAAAAGATGCAGATTTTAATAAAAAATATTTAAAAAATTTACTTGTAATATTTAGGATAAAAAAAATTAGCCAAAGTTGAGAGTTATGGTTATTTTTCCAAATTTTTGTGACTTCACGAAAAAAGCTGTACACAAAAAGGCAAATTAAATTTCAAATTTATTTTTGTTTTAAAAAAAAGTTTATACTTTGGGCTTTCTATCTATGAAATAAAAATGATGTGTTTCGCATGGCTTATGCAAAAATTTAGGGTACTTTCCAATTAGCCGGATGCATGTTTTATTTTTATATATTACATATGCAAACAAAAAGGCAAATGAAATTTCCAATTTCTTTTTGTTTTAAATAAAAGTTTACACTTTGGGCTTTCTATTCATGAAAATAAAATGATGTCTTTCGCATGTCTTATGCAAAAATTTTGGGTACTTTCCACTTAGCCGGATGCATGTTTTATTTTTACATATTACATATGCAAACAAAAAGGCAAATGAAATTTCCAATTTCTTTTTGTTTTAAATAAAAGTTTACACTTTGGGCTTTCTATCTGTGAAATAAAAATGATGTCTTTCGCATGGCTCATGCAAAAATTTTGGGTACTTTCCAATTAGCCGGATGCGTGTTTTATTTTTACATATGTACATATGTATAGATCTATATAAATACAGATGTATTATACATGTACATATGTATGTATATATACAGTATATTGATATATATATGTATAACACTAGTGCCCGTCTAACCGAAAAGTACCAAATTTTGCCTTGTTTTGAGAATCCGCACCAATTAAGAGCAAAAAAATCTGACTAAGTTTAGCTGTGGTACTTAAATAATTACTGGAATTTCTATGAGTTATTGTATTTAATGTTATTTGATGCATGTTTTTTTTTAATTTGCAAAGTAAAATTTAGACTTTGTTTTTTCTGATTAAAAAAAAATCTGACTGTAATATGTTTCCCCGTTAAATTTAGTTAATGGTCCATATATTTCATTTAGTTATTTAATAATGGGCATTTTTTGCTAGTCTAAAGAATCTCTTACTTTTATTTTCAAAAATTAAACTCAAAACAGATTTTTTTTTCTTTTTTTGTACAGTATAAAATAGATAATTTTTTCTCCTCACATTTCCATTCTTTCTTTGGAATGCTTATATATTAATTATTTGTGTTTAAAATATGTTCAAAATCTTGTATTTTCTGTCCTTGGTTAATTTTACTTAGTTTAAATATTTATATTGGCAAGTTTGATGGCAAGCGTGATGAAAAGTAAAAAATTTGAGTATGTCATTTGCATTGCACATGGGTTTCAGGATCATACAAATGAACGATACTTTTCTTATACAAAATCAAAGGATTCTCCCGCAAAAAGTAAACATAAAATTAAGTACCTGAACTTACATTGACCAATGCGATCAGTACATTTCATAAAGATATATTATGCACCAATGTTAAAACATCTAACATATTTTTTAAATGCAGTAGAAATAGAAACTGATGAAGTTGAAACTTCTTCATCTGATGTAAACAATTCCCCTTACAAAAATGAGCAACAACATCTAAAACTGAAAAAGGATTTAATGATCTTGTGAGAGGCTTACATTTATTTAAAAAGAACAACATGAATTACTTAGATCAATAATGCAAAGTTGAAATCCCCTTCAAACGAACACTAATATACCAATTTACCGAAATCGACGTAAAAAACATTCCTGATTTTCTTTAACACAAAAAGTTATTTTTGGCTTTGTAATGGTATAAATGGTGTAATGTCTGATTTTAATTGCCTTTATAACACAAGACAACGGCTATTTTTCATCGATGGTTCGAGAACAGCGTTGAAAGCCTAGGCTGCTACTCCAAAATGAAAATATTTTGCCCTTTTGTTCCAATAGGATATTCTAACATAATGAAACTATCTTATGAAAATATGAAAATACGGCTTCAAACAATTGATTACTTCCATCATAACTGAAACATATGTCCATATTTTTTTGTAATTACCACTGTCATTAGAATGCATCTACGTTTAAAAAAAATTTTTGTTTTTTATGTGAGTGGGGCTGTAGAACAAAAAAACGTGAATTATTGCTAAAAGAAGTGACCAGAATGCAAACAATATACCAATGGTGAAAATAAAACATTCCAAACGTTTCTTTAATCGATAAAAAGAAAACGTTTATCCCACCTTTTTACACAGAGTTCGGTTTGACAAATAATTTAGTTAAAGTGATGAATAAAGAATGTTTTGGATTTCAATATTAGCAAAAACAATTTCCATCGCTAAGCAACGCAAAAATTCAAGAGGAATTTTCGTTGGCCTACAAATTTGAAATTTTATGAAGAACAAAAAATTTGAACATACAATAACTGATACAGAAAAAGAAGCATGGATTAATTAAAAAAAAAGTTGCTACATTTAAAAAAAAATAGAAGTCCTGATTATGAAAAAATATTTAAAGATCTGTTAAAAATTACAAAAAAATAAAATGGTTAATATCTTTGAGAAATAACTTTTTAGCATTTCATTTAATTGTTCCCAGGGATGTATGGGGTCTGTAAGCAACGACAATAAGGAGCGTTTCTTCCCTTCAGATATTCCTTCATTGGAAATGTGATATGAACATAGATGGACACCTAATATGTTCAAAATCTACCGTTAGCACAAAATGGTAATAGCAGCATCTTTTAACTTTAAAAAAAAATCCTGAAACATTCTACAGTGCACGTTTTCTACACTCCAAAGAATACTCTATAGCATTTACTTTCTCTAGTTGAATTATAATTCGACTGAAAAGCAAATATTTTGAAAAACTGATAACATGTGCTTAATTAAATTTGGTGTAATAGTTTTAAATAACCGAGGTACAGTCGTCGAAAAAAAGGAACCACTCCCTACTAACAATGCTACAAGGAAGAAACGTAGGAGAAGGTTACTGGGTCAAAAGTATTGGAAACTAATTCTACTTTTGAATTGTGTAAATAAAAATAGTTTAAGAAAGTACTTACATATCATAGCAAACGCGGTAGCGTTTGGTATAATATTTTTAAGAAATGGAAAGTGCAAACGTCTTTTTGAATTTGTTGACGTAGGACAGGGATTTTTTTTCAAAAGATAGAACTCGACAAGACGAACAAAATGATAGCATTTAAAAAATATCGTAGTTTACTGTAGTTTTTTATTCAATTGTTAATGAAAAAAAATGAATACCTAAAATTCAACAAGCGATAACTAACGATCCCATGGATGGATTAACTTCATTTTTGGTTTATTTTAATCCTTTTTGTAAAACTTAAAAACGATTTTTTTTCATCTTTGTATATTTGTCGATCACTGAAAAAATCGAATTTGTGTCTTAAAGTTCCAGTTGAACGATGTTTCTTGTTGTTGCTGTTGTAATTTTTTTTTATTCGTTGCCACCAGGTTTAAATAAGTATAAATTTGTTATGCGTGTAGCATAATTCATTGAAATTAAATAAATCACGTGAAAAACATAATTATTTGTATGCGAAGCATTTTGTTTCCGTTGTGAGCGCGTTGTAATTATTTTCGTCCGACTCCTTGGTTTATTTTGTAGATATCATGCATTTTATATGACAATGTAATAAATAACTGTCTTAATCTTATACTATAGTACGAGCAAAAATTGTGTGTGTGTGTATTTTGTCTCAATTATCTCAATATTTTATCTCAAAAACGGTTTGAACGATTTTGTCAAAATTTTGTATTTTACCATTTTCGGACACGAAAAAATCATTGAGCTTGGTCACGTGTTCGAGAAAAATCGATTAGTGGGTCATTTTGGGTCATAATGGGTCAGAGTCAAGCTATGTATATCTAAAGAACGGCTGAATGGATTTTAACGAAATTTTGCATCCAACCATGTTTTGGCACGAGTAAATTATTGGGTTACGTCATAGGTTCGTAAAATTAAGATTAGTGGGTCATTTTTGGGTCATTATGGGTCGCACTAATTATATCTAGAAAACGGCTGGCACGATTTTGACTAAATTTTGTATTCTATCGTTTTCGGACTCAAGAAAATCTTTGGGCTAGGTCGTTCAAGAAAATTCGATTAATGGGTCATTTTGGGTCATAAAGCGTCTGGGTTAAGCTATTTATATTTAAAAAACGGCGTGATAGATTTTGACGAAATTTTGTATGTAATGGGTCTTTGACATGAGAAAACTAATGGGCTAAGTCATATGTTTGAGAGATTTCGATTATAAGGGTCATGATGGGTTATAATGGGTCATATCAAGCTATATCTAAAGAACGGGTGGATCGATTATAACGAAATTTTGTATACAACATATTTTTGGCACGAGAAAAGCATTGGGCTATGTCACATGTTCGAAAATTTTCAATTAGTGGGTCACTTTTGGGCCATTTTAATTTTATCTAGACAATGTCTCGCGCAATTTTGACTAAATTTTGTATTCTATCGTTTTTGGACGAAAAAAAATCATTGGGTTAGTTCAGATGTTGAGAAAATTTGATTAATGGGTCGTTTTGGGTATGGTGCTGGTGAGCAACTGGTGAGCAACAAAAAAGTTCAATATGTTTTTAAGTATGAAAAACTGTTTTACAAGTGCTTGTAATTGAGCATGAGAAAAGACAAGGGTCTTAGCTGCAGCTCACTGTCAATGCCAAATTCGAAAAAAAATCTTATTTGCGCTTTTTCATATAAAAGAAATTTGCGTAAAACTTTCCGTCTTTCTTTTTAGTAAAGTTTTCAATCCTGCTTTACATGTGAACTGCACTGTTGACTCTGCACTGCAAACTACACGATTTAATTTGCATTGCAACTGCAATACAATTTTCTATGCAGTTCTATGCTGTGGACTTGCTTGGTGGCATTGCATGAGTATGATACGCCGCAGGAACTAAGGTTTCTGGAACTATTTCGCCTTCCATTCATGTTTAATTACAGTGCGTTTTTTTTTTTTGGGCTGTCTTTGCGCTACACATTTTTTCATAATTCAGACAGATTTCTTTCTTTTGGAAAAAGCGTAAATAAGATTTTTTTTCTCAAATTTGGCATTGACAGTGAGCTGCAGCCAAGACGGGACCCCTTGTCCTTTCTCATGCTCAATTAGAAGTACTTGTCAAACACTTTTTCATACTTAAAAACATATTAAACTATTTTGTTGCTCACCAGAGCATTTTTTATTCTTGTCACAATTTGCTTAAACTTCGTTTTTTTTTCCTTTTATAAGCAACATACAATTTTGACGAGATATTTTAAATATTCGTTTCGAAGTGTATATAGATACGAAATTGCATGTTATTCTGAGTTCTCACTGCTGCTCGCCATTGCGTTAAAACGTGACAAAACGCTTCATTTGGTGGATAAACATGCAATGATATTCGCCAAATTGCAAATGCTCATTTTTTACTCTATGTTTGAGTGCGTACGAGTCAATACAGTCGAGATTCTTATCCAATGTCACTTTAACATGTCCAGTCACTCCTGCCACTTTAATTGTTCTATTTGTAAAAAGAAACAGACTCAATATTACAAAGATACTGACTAATTCTTTTTTTTGCGGCGATAAACACAGAAAGGATTATGTGATAGAATTTTTCTAATTCTATGATATACATACATTTTAACGTCTGAATTTAAAATATTGAATTAGGAAACATTAGACAAACTTTAATACAATTATTTAGAAAAAAAATACACAAATAATTAAAATGAGAACATATTTTAACGTCTGAATTTAAAATATTCAATTAGGAAACATTAGACAGACTTTAATACAATTATTTAAAAAAAAAATACACAAATAATTAAAATAAGGACATTTTTTTTAAATAATTGTATTAAAGTCTGTCTAGTGTTTCCTAATTGAATTTTTCTAATGTCAGTTAATTACTATATATTTTTCGGTATTGCACTTGCAAAAACAGAAAAAATGCACGCATCTGATGCCAAATAGGGAAAGGTTTTTTTTAGATTGTGTTGAAGAAATTTGTTATTCCATATGTATTTATTAGTTACAATGAAAATATCACAGGTAGATCGAATATGTCTTATCTTTTCGAGTCAATATCTCACAGCAATTTTCTGTGTGCATTTCCAAAACTTTAAATCAAAGATAGTTGTTTCGAATTTCTAATTAGATTTGTAAAAGAATCCCTGACACTTTTACTCATCTAGAAGATATTTAAAATACACTTACTTTTGATAGTTTATGTAGCGTATAGTCAAATTTCTATTTTATAAGTACATACAAAAAATTCGGTTATTACAGAACATATTTTAAAGCGGAAACAATAAAAGCTTTAAATCAACTTTTCCATTCTTTCACGCCGAATCTATTTTTTAACCCTTTTTTTTAATTTGGCTACTGTTTTTTATTTTTTATTTACCAAATCATTATTGTTTGTTAAAAGCCAGCGAGAACCTTATTGCCACTTGGATAATAAATTGTTTGATGTATAAAGTGTCCAAATTTCGATATTCAAAAGTTAATTTGCATTTTCATATTTTTATAAATATCTCCTTAAATAATAATCGATTTTTTGAGTGTGTTTTTGTTTATTGTCACAATACTAAAAAGTCCAAACATAAATGTATTTAATTTTTTGTTTAAAAAATTTTGCATGATTTAGGAAATATGAAATTATTATTCGAAAAAAAAATATATACACCCTAAAATTTATTTATGGATTTACATTTATTATGTTCTGCTTTATATAATTCCAAAATATGATTTTTTATTGCGGGTAGTTTTCAAATTATGCTTTAAAAAGTTAAATCTAATCGTTTGTTGTTGCCAGTGTCCAAATGATGTCAGCGTTACGCGCGGACAGTTTTGTTCTTATAACATAGTTTGTAATTAAAAATATATCAGCATATAAAGCTTGAATATTCTTAAAAGTTCTGTATACTTTCAAAAAATTATAAATTAGTAGCTTGAACATAACTGATGAATTTTAAAAATACTTTATTTAATTAAATCAATACTACCATATAATTACTAAATATAATGTACACACATATGACAATAATATACACACATATACACGTACATAAATACTACATATACTATACACACAAAAATATGTTTTATAAACTTTTGATGCATAATAATAAAATCTTCAAAGAAAGATATATGAATCTTAAAATTTCATAAGGATATAATTAAATTAGTACTATACAGAAAAGCTCTATATATAGATAAAATATATTATTTTAATTTTTTTCATTTGTGCGTTTCCAATTCATATATCGAAAGTATTCAATACATAAAAGTGCAGACATTAGCTTATTCCATACATTTAAATTGCAAATTATTTGCTATCTGGACAAAACATCGCGTTCAAATTAGATGCAATGAAATAGTGTAAGTGAGAAATTTCATTTCGTTTCGGGAAAATTAATTTGTAGGCTATTTGTTGGATGTATAGGGATTTACTTACAAAGGATGTCAGCGTTTATTCAAATATTTTTAAAATATCACCTATGACTATCGTGAATACTGGGTTTCATAATGGTATGAACTTTCATCAATTTTGAGATATTCTAGGAAATATTCATAAATAATTATCTGAAACCTCCATTTCATTGGCAAATACAATAATTTTTCATACTACCAAGCTTTTAAAGAAATATCAAATTTTAAATTCATTGAAAATATGAATTCTCTAAAAAAAAAAAATAGTGCTGCAAAATGATATGAACATTGATCGAAATTATCACTAAACGAGCATCGAAACTGTACAGGAATACTGAATGCTACTCCGAGAAGAAAAAAACCGAAATATGCATATCAGTTTAGCATATAAAAATACTTCGCAACTTAGGAAATTTCCAAATTTCACCGTAAAGTGAGTTCAAGAACTATGGGTCGTAAAAGCACTTTGAATGGTTTTGAGAAAGGAAAAAGATATGGATTTTAAGGATCAAGAATTTAAAACCAAAGCTATCCCAAAAAAAAGAAAAAAAATCTTCAGGTGTAATATTAAGCTTTCTTCAGTTAAAAGAGGATTATGTAATAAAGAAGTCTCCGAGACATCCTCCAAAGCTGTCGAAAATGGGAAAATAGCAATTATAAAAAGAATGAGCAATGGGAAAACAATTTTAGGAAAAATTTCAAGAGATCCAGTGATACCAGTGTCAAAAAGTACCTTCCTCAAAGTAGTTAAGAGCTCTAAGATGAGAAGTACAAGAAAAGAAACCCCCAGCCACGTATGACTAAAATCTATCATCAAAATCACTTACAAGGAAGGTCTCCATACGGGCATACTCAGAAAAATCTGAAAAAAATACAAAATGTTCTTCTCATGAGGCTATATATGTTTATAAAAAAATTTCGGCGGAACCTCCTTACAGTGTCCGTAAAAAAATAATGAAAAATTTGTTATTTGGCGATTTATCATCGTTTGGCGATGGAATGCAATTTCAAAAAATACTTTTTCATGTCGAATACACTCAAAGGAAAAAAAGTGTCATGTTGAACTTGTTTAGATAAATTTAATTTAAATAACTTTAGATTTGACTGTTTCAGTTTCTTTTAAGTATAATTATGTTATATCGATATTTATATTCATTTATATTCATATTTAATCATCAAAATTTGCGATTTAAAAGGAAATTTATATTTTAAATTAATTACATTATTTTCAAGTTCAAAGTCCAATTCAACATTGTCGATTCGATTTTGTTGCCGTGGAAAGATCTGTTTTTTATTTTTGTGTACGCTTAAATGTATCAAAATAAACTTTCTCTATGACTATTTTTATTTAGTAAAATATTTTTTCCAATGATAATTTAAATTATCTCCCCAACTGGCATATATATATATATATATATATATATATATATGTAATGTATATAATATGCATATATTACATTAAACTCTCTCATTGTTTATGTTTAAATCCATTAAATACCATTAACACGCATTCCAAACATGCAACATTTTCAGTTACATTAAAATCGTTTGCTTTTGGCGAGGAAAACTGCTGCTCGCCAAATCGCTTGAGGCTTTTCTCTTTTCACGCCAAATATTCGAAAGTATTTTATTTTTTTACATATTTCCTATTGTAATTACGCCGCTAAATTTGACTGCTCCTTTATTACCTACATGAGTAGTTTAATTAGTATTGTTTTAAAAAAATTCTGAGTATGCCCAGTATGGAGACCTTCCTTGTTAGATTGGGCAATAAATCACATGTACTGGGAAAGAGTAATATTTTCAGATGAAAAAAAAATTGAAATTGGATGGTTCGGACGGTTTTTCTTATTACTGCCACAATCTGCGCAAGGAACCAGAAACGTTTTCAAAACGTCAACAGAGTGGAGGTTCACTCATTGTTCGGGATGCGTTTGGATTTCATGGTAAGTTGCGTTTTCCTCTAGCAGAATGAGAGTATTCACTTATCAGTTTCTACATTAAGAAAACGAGCTACCATTTGCTGAAGAAATCGGCGGTCTTTTCTCAATGTTCCGACAAGGCAATATATCCATACACACGGCAAAAAATACTTGGAATGATTTCTCAATAATGGTATATATTGTAAATTCATGGCCATCTATCTGTTCATCTGTTTCTCCTAATTTATGTCCAGTAGAAAATGTATGGAGTCTACTGGTTGGAGCTGTTTCGTCAAATAGAAAACAAAATAAAATAAATTTCAGAAGCTGCTATCATTTTCCACTGTAATGAAATCAATCAAAATGTATTTAAAAGCTTGATCCACTCCAAGCCTGATCGAGTTTCTACATTAATTAAAAGATCTGGTGCTTACACTGGGATATAATCTAGATTTTTGGCCAATGTTCATATCATTATGAAACACCTCAATATGGAAAAATGCTGTCTATTTTACGAATAAATATCTGTTACAATTACATTTTGCTATAAAATAAAACGATTTGTTCTATTTCTAACACTGGTTACACTTCAGTTTGTTTTGTAACATTTTCTCCTTTTTAGGTGCGTTCGTAATTATGTAAATACGTAGCACCTATTGTTGTTGTTCAGTCCGTCCGCCTGTCTGTCCGTCCGCATATAACAACGCAAAAACTACCCAACTGAATCGTTTGAATTTTAAAATACATAATTATTACATAATTTTGTCGAGTCATTTCAAATTTTATGAAAATCGGATGCATAGATCAATTACAGAGACAGTCAAAAGGATTCCGTTACATTACGGTCAATGGGGAAAAAAGTTTCAAATGCATTTTAAACGTTTGAAATTTTAAATACATAATTATTACATAATTTTGTCGAGTTATTTCAATTTTTATTTCGATTTCGAGTTATTTCAAAATCGGATGCATAGTTCAATTACAGGGACCATCAACAGTATCCCGTTCCATTACGGTTAATAGGGGAAAATGTTTCAAATGCATTTTAATGGTGTTACACTCATTCGAACGTAATAAAATTGATATGCATCTATAAAGTACATATTATAATATACATTTTGCATAATCTGTGGTGCAAAGAATATTTGTTATTGATTTACAAGGCCACACAAAAGTATTCCATTGTATAATGTTATAGGCAGAACATTGATGCGTATTTTAATTGTAAATGTTTACAATTTTATGAGATTGATATATGAGAGTAATATTTTTTAAACTTCGTTATCGTTCGAACGCACCTCATTTGCTACGCTTCACGTGCAATTTCCAACTTGTTATGTTTGGGAAACGGGGTACTCATTTTATTTTGAACCCAGTGTATTAAATGTAAATGTAAAATGCAATCATGTTTGTAATAAACAAAAAAAGCTGTTTAGGATGAAATTGTTTAGAGGATGCAGACACGGACAGTTACCTCTATTTCATCTTTTAATGACACATTTAATAAAATTTAAACGTGACTCTGAAAAACTTTTTTTTCGAACTGAACTGAATTCAAAAACTTTAGAATATTTAATTTTCGTTTCTGTATATTAGAAAATGATGTGAGTGTGAACGAACGGATTTGTGTATCAGTAAAAAAAGTAAAATGCTTAAATGTAACCCAATGAATGTGTGTACACAGTTGTAGATATTAAATCTATAGTTATGTATATTATTTAATTCCATTTTTATTGTGGTAGAGAGTAACTTTATTTGATAGAATTAGATCAACTGACGCGGCAAAACGAACGAAAACAAGTTTTACACCTGCGAAAGTGTAATGAAATATACAAGATAAATTTATCCTTTCTGTTTTTTTTTCTGATCTTGTTTCATTAATAGATGCATTCTTGAATTTAATCCGTATAAAGCAGCCATACTTAATATAAGAATAGCGGGCCGCATGTGGTCTTAGACAAATAATCATTAATTCATTTTCATATAGTTAATTGAGATCTGCATAAAAAGCATTTAAGTTTTCACATTTTTTTTATGTATTTTCATTTAAAGAGAAAAATGCTCTGTTATTTATAATTAATTAAAAAATACATCAAAGCATTTTAAATGCGTTTTGTTAGTTAAAACTTCTTTTCACATGTACTCCTATTTTCCAGTGCGTTCGTAATTATATAAATACATAGAACCTACAGATGCTGTTCAGTTCGTTCGTCTGTCTGCCCGCATATAACAACGTCAAAACTACCGAATCGTTTGAAATTTAAAATATATAAATGTTGCATAAATTTGTCGAGTCATTTCAAATTTTAAGAATTTTGGATGAATGTTTTGATTACAGGTGCAATCAAAATTGTTCTTTTACATTACGGCCTACGGGGAAAAATAGCTTAAAGTGATATTAATGATATTAAGCTATTTTGATCACAATAAATCTGCTATACTTATATGAAGTATATACTAAAATATACATTATGTACAATACAAAAATCATTTGTTATCAATTTTGTTGGGTTCACGCAAATGTATTCCATTAAATAATGGTATAGGGGGAAACATTGTCCGTAGCGCATTTTAATTATATTAAACTGCTTCATATTTGATGAAATTGATATGCATTGCTGAGATTTATTACAAAATACTTCCTGCATAATAGAAAACAGATAGTACTTCCAGGGACACACAAAGTATTTCGGATGCAGCACTGTATCCGAAGTAACACAATTTTACCAAGGTCTAAAAATTTTTAAAACTTCGTTATAATAAGAATGCACCTGATTTGCTATGCTTGATCGGCATTTTCTGACTTGTTTATATAGAACTATAATAGAATCGTAATATTGAGTACTTATTCAAAAAACTAGTCGTTGGGGGCCACCGTAATACTTACCCATCATGGATAGGCATATGAAAATAAAACACGTGAAACCTATTTATACAATGCATTGCAATTCCAAAACAAAAAAAAATATTGTTAATATGCACAGTAATGCTGTATTAATGAATTACTGATGTATCAATTTCCACAAATTATATATAACGCCAAATTACTCAAGTAATACCGAACTGCTTAAAAGAAACATCCTTATAACTCCAAAAATAATTATAATATAAACTAACAGTTTACTGCGTTCTCTTTATTCTCTTATTCTCTTTTTTAACCATTTTATAAGCGTGTTGTGGCTTGCCGAGTGTCACAAACTTATACTGCTGGCCCTAGAGAAAAAAAAAAACTTGAGCACTTCTGGTATAAAGAAATAAATCTCCTCAAGAACAACTTATTGCAAATGATCCCGCCAAGCAACAAGTCTAAAACGACAGTCATAAGAGGAAGTGATATCACATACAAAGAAGCGATATAGAAGTACATATCATCAATCATGATGGTTCCAAAGGACTCGAAAAGAGGTTTTTCACTCCTTAGAAGGATCCTTATATATTTTTCTTCTCAACAATTATATCTGATGGACACATTAACAAAGTGCCCTTTACGAAAAAAATTAAAGAAATTTACAAAAATTAATATTTATATGCTAAAGAATTAAATATCATTTTCGAAATTCCTATCAAAACTGGCAAGTTTAAACTATATTCGATTCCTGTCGGAAAATAATCTTTAGAAACAAATTTTTGAAAATCAGATAATTCAGACACCGTTATCAGGAAGATTCAATACATTTATAGAAAATGGGGAAAACTGCTTGATTGTTTACTAACAGTACATGCCAATTATATCTACTTACAAATGAAAGTGACTTCACAAATGTGCAGATCACAGCCTGAGCATGGGCACCGTTCATCATGAAAAATAAATAGAAATATAATCTACGTTATGATCGTACTCATACACAACAAAATTTCAAACAAACATTAATCTCAAGATTACGCTCGTTGATTTAAAGCAGAAAAAATATTATTTCAAGTTAGATATCTAGATACAAAAAATAATGATCCCATTAAAAAATATTCTACACACACAAAAAAATATATTATAAAAGCATGTTCACTGTTTGTTCTTTTGTGTGGTGCTATATCAATACCAGACATAAATCTGGAAACATTGTTAGAAAAGAAAAAATATCTGTTCTATACATCAATAAATAAAATTTTAAATGTAAGACAGATACAGCTAGAGCCCACCTAAACCCAAATACTGACACAAAAAATTATCCCGTTTTTTATCCATTATTTACTTGTGCACCACAGTACATCAAATATAGCTAATTTGATAGAAAACTAGTCGTTGGAGGCCCCCGTAACACTTACCCATCATGGATATGCATAACATAATATATGAAAACATAACATCTGTAAACAATTTATAAAATGCATTACAATTACAAAACAAAATATAAACGTATAATTAAGTATTTTTAACATATAATTATGCTCTATTAATGAATTTCTCATGAACCAATCGTATGAGACGCCAAACAATTCAAGTAGCACTGAATTGCATAAAAGAAACATCCTTATAACTCCAAAAATATTAATCATATTCACTAACGGTTTCTTGCATCGAATTAAGTGTCTCATTTCCAATTGAAAGATATCTTTGAATTGAAATTTGAATGAAATACAGAGTCATGAAAAATCAAAGAATGTGGAAAACAGGATTAGAAATATCTCGACAACTAATAATCTGATCGACTTTGTTTTATGCGCAAAATTTGTGTTATTTTATTGCCTTTTACGTCCACTTCTTACAATAAAAAAAATTCGAAAATTTTTATATACCTTTCATCAGAACGAATTTTTCGAGAGTCCGGAAACAATAGATCCGGATAATCGAGGTTACTGGTATTAAATAGGCTTCGTTCCATACTTACATACTAAGCACATACAAAATTTCAAGTCTCTATCTCAATTTGTTCGGGAGATAGAGCGGTTACAGACAGACAGACACACAGACACACAGACACACAGACGGACGGACGGCAAAAAATTTTTTCTAAAAATATGTTTTTCGGAATCTCCAGTGTCCGAAACGTGTAAATCCGTCAAAAAAATTTTTCGATTTTCAAAACGATTGCAAGACTTACCCTATACTACGTATGATGGGTAAGTAAAATGTAAAGTTTTGGAGACAAAGGAAAGGGTACTTTAGGCTTCCGTTTTTTGGAAGCTCCATTGTATTGGGTTCCAGAGCACTATATTTCTGAAATTCCATTAATAATGCCAAATATCTAAATAATTACTGAAACTGAGAATCACCGGTGTTGAGTTCCGAAGGATTCAGCCACAAATTAAGCTCCGCAAATGTGTAATTCCAACATACGTCGGTGTGTATGAATACCCAAACAATCTATCTCAAGAGTCTAACAATAAAAGTTCTCAGTTTAATTTTTGGTAATACATAATATGATGTTTAAGCATTCGAAATAAAATGCTGTGTAACGAAAAATTACAAATAATAATCAAATATCTGCCACTTGTGACATTTTGCTGATAAACTAGAGCAGGAAGACCATCAAATATGTTTTCAAAATATAAATAAACCATTTAGTTATCTTATCGAACATGTCACACAAATGAAATCTACCAACATGTCAATTTAATTATGTATTTTTCCTTCTTTTGTATTAATTACATTTTTATCTTAAATTCCGAATGAAATCATAAATAAATCAGCATAATATTTCTTGTCTATTGTTTACTCGTGTGCAACTTAAATAAAGATAAGCTTCCAAGGAACTTTGAAAAAATAACTGAACAAAAATGAAACTATAAATAAAGAATTCATTTATACGCAGTTTTAAATTTGAAAGTAGAAAAAATAATCTATACATTTATAATTTTTTATTTTTAAATCTCATTCAGAATATCTGATCTAACATAAAAATCCAAACTTTGGTGGTGCCCTGCAGGAGAGATATCTCACTTCCAGAACAGTAATGTTAATTATCACAAAATACATGTTTTGACAGTCAGCCATTTTTCTTTTGATATAAATATGGTATTAGAAAACGAATAATTTGAAGAGATTAAACAATGCTGTAAAGATAAGAATTTTTTGTGATTTTTGAGTAAGTTGGAACTACTTGATGGGTAAACATGTATGAAAAAAGTTTTTTTTTTTTTGTTTTAATCGTCATTTAATGTTGTGTTAAAATATAAAGAAAGTCCTTTTTCTCTGAATGCGTATTTTTTTTCTTGTTATGTATTCACAGGGAATAATTAATTTACCACACTTATATAAAATCTTAATACTTTTAAGGGATTTTGATATTTGTTGTAAAAGAAAGCTTATATTTGTTATTATAGCGAATTACGTATAATATCACAGATAAAAGGGAAAGTATAATATTGCTATGTCGTTAACAGAGGCATACAGAAATACCGCAATATTTCTAAAAAAAAAACATTCGTAATATTTATTATATATCATAGTCGATCGGATCTCAAGTGTCTAAATATAAGACCGAAATAGTAGAATATCTGTATCAATATATGCAGCTTACTCGAGATTAAAGAAAATGCAAAAACTGACATTTAATATCTCAGAAAATATAGCACGCCATGTCTGTTATCTAATTCTATGTTGAAGTTTCTACATGCAGTTATTTTTAGACTTTGATTCCTATTTTTAACACTTTCCCACAAAGTTGTAAAATGTTTATGGTTTTGTTTATGCTTAAGAAAGTGGTTATGAAACTTTATCTATTCGTCTGTCCGTTCTCTAAACGAGCAAATATATTTGGATTCCTGTTTTGGCTATTAATGAGTTTACATTAGCACAACCCCAAGTTAAATAAAGTTTGTAGCGTGTTTATTTATTTAAAAAGATAGTTCCATTGCGTTCAATGCGAAAAAAATCGTTTCAAATGAATTTTAAAGATAACTTTCAAGCATAGTAAAATTGATATAAATATGGGTCACTCCATGTAAAAGGAGTAAAATATATATATAAAAAGAAACCTTGATTGCATTATATGCAATTTTATAAAATTTGATACACGGGTGCAATCATATTCATATAGAGCTCTGCAAAATATCTTGACAAGCAAGAAATTGTTTCAGCAGTTAAGGAGATTTAAAAGACTTGTGATTTAAAAAGGCATGCATAGAATAGTCAAAAGTGGCAAATTTGATGTTCTGTATCTTGAAAACAGCGTAACAAAAATGAATTTTTTTAATAATATTATAACCTATGAAAATCAATCTTTATAGTTATTAAATAATAATCATCTGCTATTACAATGATTAATCTTAAATTGGTTGGGAATATTAAAATTTGTAAATTAAAAAAACCAAAACACTATAAAAATCCAATGATTTAAAAAACATCTGTAAATCGATCGCTGATGTAGTATTACATATGCAGATCAAATTTTTCAAGTTTTAAAGTAGTCATTTATTTCTTTCATCTTTAAAAAACTAAACTAAAAAAATAAACTCAATCATAATTTTTCCTCTAATGTATCTGCAAAAAATAAACAAGGGAAAAGTCCGACATTAACAATATTGCTCAGTCATAAGGAGCAATAAGTCCATAATATACTCAAAAAAGTCAAGATTACCTTTAGATTCTTAACATAACAAAAATGGATTCAAAAAAGTAATATTCGTGACATTCTATGGACTGAATGACCTCTTTGAAATCAATTGCGTTTGTTAGAATATTGCAGAATTTTAAGCTAAAAAAAATGTGTGCTGCCATCTATTTATTCTATTTGATTTTAGGATAAAAATATAACTATTTGCTCATCTGAATTTTTTTTTTACTCAAATTGAAAATATTATTGAAACAAAAATAAATTGAAACCAAAAATAAAAATTGATTTATTTAAAATATACACTTTTATTTATAATATCAAAGAATTTAAAGGTTTTGAAATATTTTCTTTGTATCCAAACAAATGATAAAAAAATTGAATTTTCGAGATGTCGGTAATCTTTGAAACTATCTAACCGATTTCAAAAGTAATGGTTGTAAAATGTTGATGATAATCCCGGTTCCAACATAAGCTATATTTTATGTCTGTGGTAAATTTTTCATGAGGGTGGAGGTGCAAAAAATACTCAAAAAATGCGAATTACTGAAGGGCTTAGATATTTAAAATTTTGCATAGTAGTTACTTATAAGATATAAATGATCTTTAAGAACCCTTTCTATAAAAAAAATCCAAATTTAATAGGAGGGAAAACTCACGAAAAGAGTTCTAAAAAGGTTTGAAATTACAATTTCTATGCAATATCAGAAAATGCCAAACTGGTTTAAAACTTAATCGTTGCAAATTTTTCATTAAGTCATTGTTCCTATGTAAGATATATTTTACATCGGTAGCACATCCATCAAGAGGGATGCAGAACCAAAAAAGTTCTAAACTGCAATTTGTGTCGCATTATAAATTTTAAATTTAGCATAGCGGTTGATGTGCAAATTAATTGCAATATAAAAATAGTAAGAAAGTTTTCAAAATTTAAACTGTGGTGAAAATGCTTGAAATATTTTTAAATTGCCATTTTTATTGTTTTTCAGGAAATACCAGACACATTTTAAGTGTAATGGTTCCTAATTCATTTTGCGAATCGTTGCTCCAACATGGGTTATATTTTATGTCGGTGGCGAAACACAAAAGGGTGCACTAGCAAAAATCATTTTAACATTTCGATTTTTGTATTAGTGAAGGGCCTAGATATTTGAAATTTGACATGGTAGTTACTTATAAGAGCAAAATAATTACGAAGGGCAGTCGAAATAAAATCGAATTTTAAAATTGGTGAAAATGCACTGAAAGTGTTGTAAAAACATTCTAAACTAGAAGATAGCCCGTCAAAATGACGTGTTTGCATTTTTAAAGGATGATAAAAAATTACAATAATTGTGGTCAATCATAGCCACTTTAGGCTGAAACAATTTTGATAAATACAGCGATTAAACTTGGAAAGGAAAAATCTAACAAAAAAAAAGAAAAAGAAAAAGAAAGAAAGAAAGAAAATTTCAACAGAAATCTGCATTTAAAACTATAGCAAAACTATCTGGTAGATGGGGGTGGGGATTATAATGAAATTTAAAACGCACTCGCGGTTTGCTTAAATAAAAAGTTTTAATTAAATATTGTTTTTGAAATCGTGAAAAGATTTCAAAGCGAAGTAAAATGTAGTGACGTCATTTACAGCTCCCACTGTAAATCTGACCAATGAGAACGCTCCATTACGACTATGGAACGGTTTCATTGGTCAGAAAATAGATTGCCTTTAAAATCGGAGGTAACTTTTCACAATGTTATTTATAGATTTGAAATTCTCAAAAGTCATTGCCCGTAAAGCATGGTGACGTCACTGCAATGTCGTTGTGAAGTCACATTGTGACTTTGTGACCATCGATTGTCGATGTAACGTCACGTGACGTCGATGTGAAGAACAGTGACTAAAATGTGAAGTCGTTATGGCCGTTTTAGAGCTCTTTTGTGACGTTTCACAAAGTGGTCACAATGTGACAAATTTGTGAAAAATGTGTCATTTGTGACTAATTTGACATTAACATTGTGACGAAACTGTGGCAAAAGCGACGATATTTAAATTGCCAGAAACACGTTTTTTTAAAGTAAATAACATGTTTTGAAGGATATTTATAAATTTCTAAAGATTTTTAAGAAAGTCACATCTCAGTCACAATGTCACGTCACTGAGTGGTGGCATTTTGGTTACAGATGTGATGTGACCAAAGGGACTCACAGTGACGTCACTTTGACCATGCATGCTATTAGGGTGACGGCTGTAAAGAAAAAAAATTTAAAGCAACCCGAATATAAAAATTTTGACAATATTGCGTTTAAAACGCACCTTCGCTTTCCTTTAATAAAAAGTTTTAATTAAATATACTTTTTGAAATCGTGGAAAGATTTCAAAGCGAAGTAAAATGTAATGGCGTCATTTACAGCTCCCACTGTAAATCTGACGAATGAGAACGCTCCATTACGACTATGAAACGTTTTCATTAGTGAATGAGTTTCTTTTTCTCATGAATATGCTGACCCCGGAATTGTTATACGCGGAGGAGTTTTATATATATAATTGAGATGTCTATGGAAACTCAAGAAATACCACACCGATTTCAAAAGTAGGAGAAGGTGTCGTACTTTGATTCTATTTTGATATGTTACGTTTTATTTAATTAAAATATCTAAATAATGAAGTATAAAGCTATTTAATAATTATTTATCATTTTTTCCTTCCCCCATAATTTTCTTCAATTCTAATTTTAGGCATATCATACATTTGCTTTTAATTTAAAAACATTTATTTTAGAATCAAGATACAACAATACAAATACCTTCGTTGTAGACATTTTTTATCATGACATTACATTATTTTTCCATGAAAAATAAAAATAAAATTGACGAAAAAGTTTAATGATTTTTGAAATAAAAAAATTATATTTATTTTAGAATCAAGATACAACACCCAATATATACCTTGGTTGTAGACATTTTATATCATGACATTACACTATTTTTCAAGGAAAAATAAAAATAAAATTCACGAAAATGTTTAATAATTTTTGAAACACAAAATTTATATTTGATAAAAAAATTTTGATAGATATTTCTTTAAAGATTTTTTTTTTTAATTATTATAAAATAGAAGGTATAATAAAGAAAAAAATGGGAGTTTTCTACCACAATAATTATTAATTGTTATTTAACTTTTTTGTTGCATTTTTTAAAAAACAGAAACGGTTGCCTATCTGATTCTATATGAGAAGATAACATAAAGAATTTTTGTGTCTTACAGTAAGATTAGATTCTGGGAAAATGCATATGATTTCTATGCAACTGACTGTAAAGAATATTTTTGCCTAGTATGAATCCTGTTCTAACGCTATTAATGCGTTTCATGGACACAACATTATCTCTTCTTCAATATTGCCATCATTTATGCATTTTCTATGCACAAATCATGCACATATAACGTTAAATTTAGAATTTTGTGACAAACTTTCATGAAACAACTTTTTCATTTGTTAACTTTTTAACAGAATAATACTTGTAATTCTGTTGTACTTTCAACTTGCTTAAGGTACAAAACTGGAGACTTTTACAAAAATGGTTTTCTGCCATTTTCAGCTTCGGCTTAACACGATTTGAAATTGATGTTCATACTGCTTTATAAGGACTCTTTTATGTATAACACGGAATTTTACGTAAACAGATGTTTATAACGAGGTATGAAGAAAAGCTCTTATTTTAAACAAATTACTTTTGACAATCAAGTCATTTATTTAACAAATATCTACAACATGTGTTATCCATTTTAAAATGACCAACTGCCACGTAACATCTTGTAATACATATGAGAAACACGTTAATTAGTTTTATGCATTATTCAACAGATAAAGCTAAAAATGTGTAGGTCTAAGATACATGAAGAATCTTGTGATCATCTGTCGTCGTTCGAATTATAAAATTTGTGTTCTACCACTGCCTCCTCTACAATGCCTTCTCGCTTGTGACGTAGTGGAGGCGGTTTCCCTGACAACTGTTTTTCAACAAGCTTCGTGGCGATTGTGGAACCAGTAGGGTTAGTGATTTCGCCTCCACTTCATGACGTTTCACACTTGTCGTTTGCTCAGTGAATAGGCATTGTAGCGGGGGCAGTGGTTCTACTCATCAAAATAATCCATTTCTTTGAACACATACAGTTTATTATTCACAAACACATAAAACATGCACTATACTGCACAAACATATAATAAATAATAGTTTTCTCGGCTTTTGCCGGATCAAAACAACATCTTCAGTCTAAGTTGGAATACAAACATTCTAATCTATTTTTCCCCTCGAGACGGGATGACGTCACGACAAAATCCCCATAGGGATCATTTCTTTCCCCAAGGAATGAAGTTGTAACAATACATGCATGATCTATGTACAATACTTTCCCCTAATGGTTGCAAATTAAGGATGACAGTCCCTGCTGCAGTATAAACTATAATTTATGACAGTGCTATTAGCATAAGAGGCTAGCATAGAGACAGAAAACATTATAAAATTGAAAGTATTGTCATAAGTTTTCTAAATTACAATTTCTTTTGAAATGGTAAAGATAGAACATTAAATTTTGGCATGATAGATTTTTTTAAAGATTTAAATGCGTTTTAACACCAGCTTCTAAAAGATTTGGAATTTGAAAATGTAAAGTGTACGGAAAGCCTTTTGAAAACATTCAAAATTGAGGATTTTATCGAATCTGAGCAATGAACGAGTCATTTTTTTTTAATTATTTTTTTGTAAATTGATGATGACAATCGATGTTTTAACATAAACTATGTTTTATATTGGCGGCACTACCATCAAAAGCATTGTAGACCGTTAGACTATATTATTGGAATATGGGCGATTTTTTAATAAGTGGATAATTCCATTCATTGATTTTGTGAAAAATAAAAATAAAATTTTAACCAATATTTTTAATAATTAGATACAGCATAGGTTACTGAGTAATATACAACATTCTGTCATAAATCTTATGCACCATATATATTTTTAAAAATTACTCTTTAACCCTCTGACAGTCTTGCAAAAGGGTAAAATTGTAATGTTGTTTTCTCAGCATTTTGTTTTAATTGCTAAAAAAAATATGATTCTTTCAAAATTATAGAAAAATCTTATTTACGAATATGAATGTTATCCTTAAGTGCGTTAATCATTGCATAATGTATTAAAAATCCATTAAATCAACTGAATTATATCAGTTTAATTATTGCTTGCATTGCAGTGAAACCTGGAGCTTAGGGAACGTCTATAGACGGGCTTGTCAGTGAGAGGGTTAAATTAATTTGGTAATGAATGTCACTACTGTCCCCAAAATAGTAGTTTACTTTATAAACCAGCATTTTAATAAAATGTATTTGAAAAATATGTGTATTTTATTAAAGTGTATCTTTTTATAGTAAACAAATATAATGTTTAATATATCATCTGTGATAAATCAGATTTTTTTTTAAGTTTTAAGAATAAGGGGACAGGAGTGACATTTATATGGGCAGAAGTGATGTATTTTCAAAACTTTTTAGTTTTGAACATTTTAACAATTATAAACTATTTAACATCTATTATATTTTTAATATTTTAAAATATTAATAATCTTTTAGAAAAAAAACAACAATAAGATAATGAGTAAGTAAGTGAATTTATCTGGTCAAAAGTTTTAGTTAGAAAAAAGTGTTTAAGTACAAGAAATACTGCTAATTTTAAAATTTATATTATATAATTCGTTTATAGTAAAACATCTCGAAGTAACAGGTCGAGGGTTTTTATCAACAGCACCCAAAATTTCATTCTTTGGAACACCCTGGATATCTAGTGTATATAACTAATAGAATCGACTTCCATTCCTAAACATAAAGTTTATTTTAAGGATGTCGTCATTAATTTCTTCAATTAAACCTTCTAAAGACAAATGTTCTAATAAGTAATATGAAAAAAAAATATGTTGATGAAAATTTAAAATAATAATTTAATTCTAAATAAATATTTTAAACTCATAAGGAAACTATTTTCATCCTACACAACTGCAACCCAAGTTCTTGCACAAATATCTTCACTTTCAGAACCAAGAGTTGATACTTCACAGTATCTTTATAATCATTGAATTAATCCTTAAAACAGGGAGATAAGTCTACAAATGATGGTTCTGAACAGTAATGTTGACACTTTTCATGTGTGTCACATGTGAAACAGCTTAAATAACGCAGTTCAAGTTGAACATTTTCAATTTTATTCGAAGTGAGCTGATACAATTTTAATAGATTTGAAATACATGGTATCACTGTATCCTTTGACTTCAAGTCCTCTATGGCATTAATATCTGCTTCGGAAATTCAGTCCTCAAATAAATAATTTGAAAGGGGCAGAAGTGACAGGGACAGTAATATCAAAATTAAGAAAATTGCTTCTGTGTACAATAGTGAGTTAGTTTTAGTAAGACTGCAATATGATATTTTGCACTAAGTAAAAGTATGTTATACCATGACAAAATAATAAATATATAAAAACAATAACAAGGACAGTTTAAGCAGGAGGCAGTAGTGACAAGTAATAAATATATTCTTACCTTTATAGCCATTTTGTAGATTATAACTATTTTTGAAGAACTTAGAATTGTGCCATGTGATTTTCTAGGCAATTAAGATAGCTCCTTTTACTAAATCTACCTGTTAACCAGATTTTATCTGGCCACCTGGTGGTCACTTTAGCAGATTTTTACAAGAGGACAGTAGTTACATAAAAACTAGCGGGCAGCATTTCTCTGACTCAGAATAAATATAAAACCATTTTTAATTTACAATAAAGATAGTTTATTATGTACTTTGGAGTATAAATTTTTGTTTTGGGTGGTAAAATTGTTAAAAGCAGTTTGTCACTACACTTAAAATTGTTCCAGAAGATTAGTACAAGAGGGGAGGAACAAGAGACAGAAGTGACAAATTGAATGCTTAAAATACTATTAATGTAATCTTTACTGTTATTTTCTCGAAAATGCTTTTTGAAATTGCAGAAATACATTAAAAGATACATTTTATGCTAAAAAAAATTATGAATGACAAAAAAAGCATGTAAGCCTAAGGGACGGAAATTAACCACTTATTGAACAATCACCCATATAGCATGTCAGTTAGTTTAAGATGTAAATGCATGTTAAAAATGTTTACTAAAGAATTCAAAACTTTCAATAAAAAACATAAATGTGCGTAAAAATCTCAAAACATATATTTGAAATTATTATTTATTTATAATAAGTTTTAATTCTTTCTATTAATTTGAGTCTCATTTTCGCCTAACACGGTGTAGTAATAAAGATTAGTTAAGACTGTCACTCAGTTAATAATTGTATCCGTAGCAATACAATATCTTCTAAAAAAATGTTCATACAAATATCACTTGGCACTGTTCAAGTACTACGCAAGAAAAATGGCGGATTTTGCTTGTTAAATATATTCTTAGCAAGTGTGTAAAATGTTTTAGTAAAATGTTATCGATAATATAATGTTACTAAAATTTGCCTATATTGTTTGATTCTTAATTACAAACTTCAATTTGGTACATGTATTTTCAAAATATAACATGATAAAAAATATAGTTTAAAAAAACTAAAAAACACGCTTTTTAATTATATCAAACTAAAAAGTGAAAAATAATTCGTACTATAAGCTGAAAACGAAAATAGAAGAAAAATACTATATTACTATAAAATCATTGTTATTATAGAAATCAATTAATAAGCAATAAATAAATTATTGTAGAAAAAAGCGTGGGGTGCTTCATCTACCATGCTCCATCTATCAGTTCTTAAGAAGCACCCCACGCTTTTTTCCCACGATAATTTTATTTATTGCTTATTAATTGATTTCTATAATAACAATGATTTTATAGTAATACAGTATTTTTCATCTATTTTCGTTTTCAGCTTATAGTATGAATTATTTTTCACTTTTTAGTTTGATATACTTAAAAAGCGTGTTTTTTAGTTTTTTTAAACTATATTTATTTTTCACTTTTTAGTTTGATTACTTTAAAAGCGTGTTTTTTAGTTTTTTTAAACTATATTTATATTTAATACAAAAACCAAATTAATCGGTTGGATAGTTTCAGAGTAATTGGTGAACATACATAGAAAAAAATACATACGCGTCGAATTGATAACTTCCTCTTCCTTTTCTGAAGCCGGTTAAAAATAAAAATTGTAATACGGAATTTTTTTTTTTAATTTTACATAGATGTAAATAATGTCAGGAGTGGGGTTCGAACCCACAATCTCTTTCGAAAAACAGAGCTTCAATCTGGCGTCTTAGACCGCGTGGCCATGCTCTCTACCCTCCAGTCAGTGAACGCATTCAACACTTTTAATTAGCAAAAAATCACTAATTTTATTAGTTTTTGCCTAATTACTAAAAAAGTACTGAACCAATTTCGATGAAACTGAACTGGTACCAATTCGAGAGCATCGTCTTTCATTTAACACCAAAACCAAGTTAATCGGTTGCATGGTTTCGGAGTAATCGGTGAACCTACATAAAATAAGGAGAGTTACAAACTCACAAACTTACAATCATACAGGTGAAGTTAATAAAAGCGTGGTAAAAATAGTTTCTATTGAATCTAATTCAATAATATTTTTAAACAAAAAAAAAAAATCAAAATCAGTTTTTAAAACTATCCGATGTCTCTACTTCATAGGTTTTTTTTCCTCAAATTAAATATGACTGAGATGAAATTTACAAAATAATTGGGGAAAGTCATCAAAATATTTTTTACTTCCATTAACTAAAAAATGAAAAAAAAATATTTAAATTAGATTTTCCTTATTTTTTTTTATTTTATAAAAAGCTAGAAGCTTCATTTTCTATGAGTTAATGACGTTTAAAATTTCATTTTTTATCAAAAATGTGTCACATCAATTTACACAAGGAAGTGTTTTTTTTTTTTTTTTTTTTTGCTGTTAATAGTTTTGCATTTATGTTACAAAAGAATCGCTACTCAGTATTTTTTTAAAAAAATAAATAAATAGATAAAAATAAAAATAAAAATAAAAATAAAAATAAAATTAAAAATAAAAATAAAAATAAAAATAAAAATAAAAATAAAAATAAAAATAAAAATAAAAATAAAATTAAAAATAAAAATAAAAATAAAAATAAAAATAAAAATAAAAATAAAAATAAAAATAAAAATAAAAATAAAAATAAAATAAATAAATAAATAAAGGTAGAATTGCAAATTCAAAAAAAAAGTTGAATGATTTTTGTTAAACGATTCAAAGTGTGAATTTTAGAAAATAATTATGTTATTTTAAATATTACATTTTGTTTATGTCATCTAAATTTTTGTTGAGATATACTTACCGAAAAAAAAAGAAAAATTTATCTTAAAATTTTAATCATTTTATTTACAGTTAAAGTTTTTAAAGTATTGCAATTTATTAATATACAGTCCAGAGGAGAAACGCACCTCTGTTTCATTTAACCACAGTTAACTCCGTTGTCTAGAGATATTTTCAATTTTATTTTTTCTTTATCTTTCACCAGAAGCAAAATTAGCTTCATGGTAGATTTTTGCTAATCTGTAAGGTAGATTATTACTTTCAACCAGGTTTTTATATGCAGAAATGGAATTTTGTAATGGATTACTATCCCATTTTCTCAAATGCTTTTATTAATATAATCCCAAAGAAGTAGAAGCACTACTCCATTGTAAAAATACGCTTAGTTAATGTTTTCAAAGTGCTAGCACATGTTTTTTGTGTCAAAAGAAGGGAAAATAATTAGAAAGCGTTGGACATTTTAATTTTCTGTGGTATTATTAATACGTTATTATTCCTAAAGAAGTTTTTATGTTTATTAATATAAATATTTTAATAATATAGTAATAATAATTAAACCTAACAATAATACAGTAATAATAATTAAACCTAATAATAATATAGTAATAATAATTATAATAATAACTAATATAATTAAATAATAACTCCCCCAAATTCCTATCGCATATGGTACCCGAGGTTGTGCAGGATGTGCATTTTTACGGTCATTTCGTATTTGTTTACATTTTATAAAAGTTATTTGAATATAATAGTGCAATCGAAATTACAATGAATGCTTCCAAAAAAAAATAAAATAGTAAAGTTACATTAAGTAAAATAATAAAGTAAAGTGAAGTAAGGTAATTTAAAAAAAAATAAATTAGTGAAAGATAAAGCTCCAGTGAATGATAAACAACGTATAATAAACCTGCATAATAAAAATAACATATATTTTTCTTGCACTGTTCAATGAAACATTCCTTTTAAAGGTATCCTGTTAATTTTTATCAAAATGTTAAAGTTTTCAGGTTTCGTTAAGTCTTAATAACCGAAAATGCTGCATTAATACATAAATGTATTTGGTAAAAGGACTGTGGTTACCAGTAATAGCAAAAATATTTTCAGAAAAGAAATTATATTTCTTCAGTAAAAACCACGAATTTCGTTATGTGTTCAAGAATTATGTAGCAAAATACATACAGAGTGATAAACTAAAATTTACAGTAATTTTTTTTCCTTGAATCTGAATTGAAAATTCCATTGTTTACTCTGTTGATGATATGCGTATCTCAGAAATTTTGGATTTTAGAGGAACGGTTTTACGGGAGTCTATTGTATTTATTAAAAAATATTTTAAAAGAAACACAAATCGAAATTAAAATTATGTAATGGATTAAATTCTGAATAAAATACCAGAATTATTACAAATCAATACAGTATAATGAATCATTTTTCTAAATTTATCCACCATAAATGTTTTAAGTTTTGGTTTCTATTGCGATATTTAATCCAATAGCATTGAAGACTAAGGCTTTTACATTTTTATTCAGAATTAAATACCGAAATGTTAACTAGCAAAGTGCGTAAGAAATGGAAGCTCGATAAATACATGTACTCTGCTTCATAAAAAGCTTTGCTACATGGAAATAAGTAGGTGCTAAAAATAAGAAGCACGTTAAAAGGATTGCCAGAGAAATTTTTAGTAAGTTTTATAAGCCAATATAACCATAAGAATTTTACTTTGAAAAGTGCTAATGCAATTTGATATTTTCATTGATTTTAAGATAAAGCTCCTTTATCTGAAATTGTTAAATTTGAACTGTACTTATTTTTAGCTATTTAATATTATATTTGGGTAAGTATTATTTTCACATTTATACAAATCTATATGTACATTTTTTATCATTCAATGCAGTGGTAAAGTTTCTTTCATGCCATAAATTTTAGATCATTGTTCACAATACAGCGGTGATCCAGGAGTCATAACACATTTTTGAAAATCAATGACTGCAAAACTAAGCAGATTAGGAAGATGCGGTTGTCAAAAAAGTTCTTAAAAACATATGGAATTTTAAATAATAAGAAAAAACCCAAAAAATAAAATTTATAACAGTTATAACGGTTATGTTTTTGAACAACAGGAGGCACCATTGCTCAAAGTTTAAATGATTAGAATATACATAATAGAAGCAGGAAGTTAATTCCGCAATATTCGAATAATGGATGTTTGCTGTCATTAAAGAGGAAGTTTTTGTTTAAAACTTGCTACATAAATTAAAGAATTAATATTAGATACAATTTAATGTGTTATTGCCATATTTATGTATGCAATCTTTCCGCAATAAAACATTCTAAATTAAACGGTTTTATAAAAATGCAAAATCGCAAGTTTGTGTGAGATGTCATTGTTCAATGTGGTGCATTAAAAGCAAAAAGAATAGGGATGACAGTTACATTATTGATAACTGCGATAAAAAGGTTGAGAAAAACTGGTTAATTTGAAGATCAAGAAGTTGGAAATCACAAACATCTGTTGTAATTATCAGTGAGGTGGAGTATGATGCCAATACACAAGTGATATCGTAACAATGCGATGTGCAGTGCATTTCTTATGGAAATAGGAGACGATTTCCTAGAAACATCTGCAAGAGATATTTATATAAAAGTAAAATAAATTAAATAATTCTATAACAGGTAAAAATTTATAAATTGGATTTTGGTACAAATAGAAGATGATGCAGATTGATACATAAACGATTAATGCGGACAGAAAGACACATTTTTCACTAAAATAGTAACATCCCCAACTATTAATTCCGAATTTCATGAGAATGGTTCCCTTGAAATTTTCTTATCAAGAGGATCAACAAATATACAGAAATTATACTCCCGAATCTAGATGTTCTCGAAATATTCGCAGTGAAAAAATAGAAAAAAAATGGCAAAAAAAAAAATGTAAACTTTATTGTTATTTTCTCGAAAATACTTTTTGAAAGTGTAGAAATACATTACAAGATACATTTTATGCTAAAAAAACTAGATGAATGACAAAAATCAGCATGTAAGCCTAAGAGACGGAAATTACCCACTTATTGGAGTATCACCCATGTAGCATGTTGGTTAGTTTAAGAAGATGTAAATGCATGTTAAAAATGTTTTTAACTATGCGTTTCACGAATTAGTCAGAAATTAATACAAATTGCAAGTACTCTGTGATTAGAAACAGGGACTAACTCCTTGCCTGATCTTACAAAATAGAAAGAGGTCATGTTCAGGCAATAGGTCTGGAGTTCCAAGGATGGCTCTTGACAGTGGTTTTATTATCAGTGGTTTCATGTTCAAAAATGCCTTCCCGAATTTGTACCTGGTGTTAAAAGAACAGCTATTCTTTTAACATTATTCACTTACAAAAAACGCCGTCACCATTAACTATAAGGCAAATTAATTTCATACAGCTTTTTAATTTTATTTCGATTCTTCCGAAAGAAGAAAGGGCATATATTTTCTATATTATTTGATTCGAGAGTGTAGCTTCTTAGCGTTTTGAGATTTTCGTAGCAAGAGCTTACCAATTATACTACTCTCTTCAAAATCTAGAACTGACAGTTTGGGATGCTCCCTCGTAAAAGGAAGTTTCAAGAAATAAATCTGCTGCCTATGAACAATAGTGATTTGGCATACACCATTGAAAGAAAACTCTCATTAGTTCCCTTGAAATTTTCGTATCAAGAGGATCAACAAATATACAGAAACTATACTCCCGAATCTAGTTGTTCTCGAAATATTCGCAATGAAAAAATAGCAAAAAAATGGTTTGACTACCGTTTCACGAATTAGTTAGAAATTAATACAAAGATCACCTATAAGGAAAATCATTAACTATAAGGCAAATTAATTTCATACTGCTTTTTAATTTTATTTCCATTCTTCCGAACGAAAAAAGGGCATATATTTTCTATATCATTTGATTCGAGCGTGTAGCTTCTTTGAATTTTTAGATTTTCGTAGCAAGAGCTTACCAATTATACTACACTGGTGTCCAAAATTTAAGCATAATTGGTAATTAAGTAATTATTTTTAAGTAATGAAAGAAATATGAATCGGAATGTGCTGAAACTCCAGGTGTGTAAATAAAATAGTACGCGTCACATATTTTCGCGAAGAGTTTTCCCCGAAATCGAACAGGGGACCGTCAACAAATTGAAAAAAAAAGAAGATCTTTTGGATAACCCTGTCAAAATTAATGTAGCAAAAGCGTTCAAACTGCACATTATGATTAATTGGCTTATTGTAATGCACTGTGTTAATTTTTACAAGGATAGCATGTATACTTGTAGAGAAATTAAGGTTTTTATAAAAACAGTCCTAAGTTTTTTGCTTATAATTTGCAGAGTTCTTAATATAAAATAGTGTTCTTTTTTGAAAAAATGACAAACATCATTGTACACAATACCCTGTCATCAGAATTAAAAAATAATAAAAATTGTATGACAAATGAGCAGGTTTACTAAATAATTTTTTACTGCGCATGCGTGAACGCTATTAAAATTTCATTTGCATATTATGTTAGTTAAATGTATAGAGAAACTTTTGTGAAAGTCTCAAAAACATAGCTTAAAAATTCTGAAAATTATCGTTGATAAAATGAGATCAAAATCCTTTATTCTCTAAATGAAGCAAAAAGATGAGGGGCTGTATCCATATTCCATTGTTTAGCGCCTACACAATATTGCACGTACAACTATATTTAGGTAAAACCCCTGATTTTTTTGCTTCCTTTAGGAATAACGGATTTTGAGTTGATTCTATAGGCTCCAAATTTCAGTATTTTCAAGCTATGTTTTTGAAACATTTACAGAAGTTGCTCTATACATTTAGCTAACACAATATGCAAATGACATTTTGATATCGTTGACGCATGCGCAATGAAAAATTATTTACTAAACATACTAATTTTTCATACAATTTTTATTATATTTAAATTCTAATGACAGGGTATTGTGTACAATGCTGTTTGCCATATTTTCAGAAAAGAACATTATTTTATAATAAGAACTCTGCAAATTATAAGCAAAAAACTTGGAAAAATTTAGGACTGTTTTTATAAAAACCTTAATTTCTCTACGAGTATACATGCTATCCTTGTAAAAATTAACACAGTACATTACAATAAGCCAGTTAATCATAATGTGCAGTTTGAACGCTTTTTCTACATTAATTTTCAGAGGGTTCTCCAAAAGATCTTTGTTCTTTTTCAATTTGTTGACGGTCCCCTGTTCGATTTCGAGGAAAACTCTTCGCGAAAATATATGACGCGTACTATTTTGTTTACACACCTGGAGTTTCAGCACATTCCGATTCATATTTCTTTCATTACTTAAAATAATTACTTAATTACCAATTATGTTTAAATTTTGGACACCAGTGTACTCTCTTCAAAATCTAGAACTGTCAGTTTGGGATGCTCCCTCGTAAAAAGAAGTTTCAAGAAATAAATATGCTGCCTATGAACAATAGTGATTTGGCATACACCATTGAAAAAAATCCTCTTCAAGACCGAAAGTGCAATTTTACGGCTTCTTAGGTAATTACTTCGTTTTTCTTCGAAGAAACTAACGGGAGTACAGTTCAAATATTTTCTTTGTCAGGGATGTTATTAGCATTCCTTTTATAGAACGTATTTATCCTTCACCAGAGCTGTCGCAAGTGGCTATTTTTAAATTCCGTTTGCACCAGTATTTTTTAATATAAATTTTGAAATATATTTCCCTAATAAATCTTGTAAGTGCCTGTATTAATGATTTATGCTTTGAGAACATGGAGCCAGTTAGAACTAAAAATTAGTCACTTGTGGCAGCCCTGAAATGTTATAAGTTGCAGATTTCATTTCAAACTATTGCCTCCAATATACGATATTTGGAGAGTCCCAAATTTCTTATTTGTAAAATTGCTCCAGAAAGGCACTTATGATTTCCCAATCTCAGTCATTTTTGAGTTTTATATGTACATATAGCTCACATCATCGCTCTAGTTGAACAATTCTATATTTTTTTTTTCAAGAATACACCCTGAAATGCTCTGTTGTTCTATTATATGTATTATTCATGGTCTGTACGGCTGTACTTATGCTATATGTGAGAGCCGTGACTTTAAAAATTTGTAAAATTTAGACACTGATTATTTCTTCAGAATGTACTGTTCTATAACGCTAAAATTATTACCCGTTGGCGAAAAATTCATAAATTGTAGAATATTCGTCAGCAATATAAATAAGAATTTCTCATCTTTCTAAGCGTATCTGAGAAAACTACATTTTCATTCATACATAGTTTAATAAATTTTAAACTTTAAAAGGTTTTGGGACTCCCATAGCATCTATATATAATGCTTTAATATTTTTTATCTTTAAACTATATACATTTGAATTACAACTTTTAGCTAATATTCGTTATTTGACATTAAAACACAGCACATAGTTATTGTTTATTACATAATTAAAATGACAAAATAATGTAGGGAGGGTAGAGTAAACATGAATATTTTGACACTAATTAGATTTCAATGTATTGATTTTATTCCCACGTAAAACATTTGTCTCTGCCTGATGCATCTATAATGATTTATTTATAAGCAATTGTCAAATCGAATTAAAAAGAAATACAATTAGTATTCATTGACTAGTATTTCTATAGCATTGTTTTAATGAAATTATCATTTAATATATTTCAAATAATTCATTGAGAAACGCCAGTGGAATTTGTAACTGTAAATCTTTGAAGTTTTCTGTTTGAAATTCAATATTACAAGCTTTTCAATTTTAAATTAATTAACTGTCATTGTAAAGTTTAATTATTTAGAAATATATTAAGAATTTCTCTCTAAAGAAAGAAAATTAGTATTTGAAGAATAATCTAACAAATGTGTTTTCATATTCAAAACAATATTTAATTATTGTGAACATTTAGATTATGTAATGTTTTCATTTTTTTAGAGCTTTAGATAAATTAATTTAAATGTAGCCTAAAAATATTTGCTGTATAATATTACATAGTTCATTCAAGGAATTAAAATATAATAACGGTTTACAGAAATTTTTCACACACATAAGAACAACTTGAAAATTAAAATTTTGTAATTTCCTGAAATAAGCAGGAATGTATCGGAATTCTTCTGCGACATCTATATATGATCTATCGAATTTATCACTGCTTAAAAAAACTAGGAGGGGAGCACATGGTTTAAACAAATGTACGCAAGTAATTACACCAATAACTATCATAAAATAGATCCTCCGTAATTTAAAGCCTAGTAAGAAACAGAAGAAGAAAACTTCATATGCAAATCAAAGTTCATGTCAACAAGAACAAGGAAAAGATCACAAGGGCAGAAATCGGGATGTTGCAGAAAACGTTTGTTTCACTATTTTAACTGTAAAATTTGATAGATCAACTTATTTATTTATATACAGTCGAGTCTCTCTATCACGAAACTCCATACATCGAATTTCTCTATATAACGAATTTTTAGTAGGAACGGTCCCCTTTTCGCATGATTACATTAAAATCAGTCTCTATATAGCGAAATATATATCTCTATATAACGAATTTTTTCATAAATTGATCTTAATATATTCAGTTTTAAAAAAGCTTCGAAATCATATGGAATCAATTTTCCACCACTTATTTTTGATTTATCGTTCAGTGCTGAGGTTTATGTTTTATTTTTTTTATTATTACTTTTCTCCTTGTTCTTTAAATCCAACGAATTCATCCCACATATCTTTCCACATTCTTCTCAAAACAGAGTCATTTGGATTGTTACACATATAAGAGAGGAATCAATGAGAGGTCTATAAGAGAGGTCATAAGAGAGGTCTTTAAATGGAGGAAAATGTTAACTACAATGTTTCATTCCTTGCTAAAATTTGAGCCTTTTTTTTAGAGCGTGACAATTTTAAAATCAAAACAACAACAAATTACAGATATCTTCGTCTGCAAGTCTTCCTTATTTGATTTTCATATGGCTTTCAAATAAATGTCTGTTCTCTTTTTTGAAACAGCTTAAATAATTTAGAAATAAAATGTTAGGTTAATATTTACTTTTAAACATTTCATATTCTTAATTAAAAAGATCAAAAATAATATTTGTTCAAAATTTACACATGAAATACGATTTTTAACATCATTCTCTGTACATCGAATTTCTCTATATAACGAATTTTTTACTGGGACGATGGATTTCGTTATATAGAGACTCGACTATATTTTTGAGAAAGGGTGACTTGAAAATGTCTCAAAAATGTGATTTACCTGTATCCATGACATGGCGTATTATAGACAGACTTGAATCCGGCCAAACACAACGAAATGTAGTGGACGATGTTGTTGTTGCTGCGGAATTGATTCCAAGGAACAAGGAATATTAGACGTCGACCAGGGCAAGGTCGGACACAATGCTGCGAGGCCAAAGCCTTTTAATACTGTCCGAGACTTGAAGATTGTACTTCTTGGAGAGTGGAACAGTATTCTCCACAGACTCAACAATAACATCATCGCATCGATGGAAAACAGGTGTGCAACACAGTCTTAGGAGTTCGAGGAGACCATACGCCATATTAAAAATCTTGTATAATTTCTAAACAATAATTTTTTTTATCATTTACATGCAACCAAATTTTTGCCCTGAATAATTTTTTCATGTATTTTCTATCTTTTCAAAGAATTAAACCATAATTACAAATTTGTTTGCGTCTTTTTTTCCGCGTGTATCCTCCATTTTATGTCAATATATGACTGTCTTGCACGATTTCCTTAATTTCTTTGCTTGATCCCCTTATTTCTTTAAGCAGTGTTTATTTACAGTTATATGGAAAATACTAGTTGCATTTAAAAACACATCCCATGATTGTCTTGGTTGTATAAATTCAATGACGCAACTGAAAATATTTAGATGAGAATTTATAGCATGCTGAAATTTTGTATTCCGTGTTAAGAACACTGGTAATTAATCACTGTAAAAATTAATCGTAAAGAGATCCAAAAATCAGTAGCAGCTGAAGAAACATTCACTATTAAAAAATGAGAGATGTTTCTTAATCAACAAAAATGTTCAATAATCATAGATGCAAATATGTAATAACATGTTCCAAATCACAAAATAAGGTGGTCTGGTGTAATAACGCCAGGCGGATAATAACGCCAAGTGCTAATATTTTGCATAATTATGAAATAATCTGGTAAATGACACCCATGTGCTCTGCGCAGAAGGGTTTTGAGTCATATAAATCGCAAAAAACTGCTTCAAGTTAATTTGTTTCATTTTTAGGTGGTATTGTTTTTACAAGCAACTAAAATTAACGCTTGATCTAAAATTTGCGAGATACGTTTTGTGATGTGAAGACTATTTTCTTTAATCCGGAAATACTTTGTTAATTACATAAATTTGTAATACATTTCATGGACTTTCAAAATGTTGTTGAAGATTTTGGATATCTTCTCGAGATAATTTGCAATTTAAAATGTACAGCGCAATAACTATAACGGGGTAATAACGCCAATCCTTGGCATTAATACCCCGATTGATTCCCTACAGTGGCCGAGCTACATCCTAAATACTGATTCAAATAAACACAGTTAAAACTGTGCAATGTTTCTAATAATTCTATTTAAGAGGTCCGGAAAAAAGAAGCTCACGGTCTGATATTCTTTTGCCACACCACACCTTTATTTTTCTTACGCTTTCACAAAACATTAAACATTTTCAATAGCTTAGAATGCAATTTGTCAATTTCTAAGTTTGTAGAGTTTGTATTTTTAGAATTGGGCAATCTACATGCAATTATTCCATCCTATTTCATAGCTTTGTTTGCATGGCGTTATTACCCATATAGGTGGGTAATAACGCCAAATAGCATTGGTCAAGAAATCACACCATTACATTTTATGAATACATATCTGTTAATTTTTTTTATATAGATAGTCAATGAGTTGTTGTATCAAATCATATATTTGTTTGAAAAATACAAACTAAAACTGAGCCGTGAAAATTGGTAGAATCTTAACGTGGCGTTATTACCCCAGGGTACCTTATTCCAAATACTGTTTTTACTTTTTCCTTTTTTAGAAACCTCAAAAAACAATTTATTTTAGAATTTTTACAGAATTTACAAAAATAAATTTTTATTTGTTACCCATCAACTTTGGAAACGTTTCTTAGTAGCTTTTGCAGTGCATTCATTAGTTCTCATCACCCGGATAATCGGTGTTCCAGATTCTGTCCATTCACAGCTAAACATTTTCAGCTCCATAGCTGAATTTGTGCATGCATTTCAAATAAGATACTGTTATTTTTCATATTAATGTAAATGCTGTCAATATTGTATGTCTGTCTGTTAAACATGCTTTCTGAAATACAAAATATTTACTTGAGAATAGATAAGCGTCCGAAAAATTGATATTCCGATTCGAGAAAACTCAATATTACACTGTAAAAGCTACTAAGAAACGTGTCCAAAAATGCCGGGAAGCTAATAATCTTTTTTTAAAGTTGAGTCGTTTTTTAAAGTTTTTTAAAGTTATTGAAGTTTTCAATTTTGAAAATAAATTGTTTTCAGAGGCTTTAAAGTTAAAAGAACGCTTTTCGAAATCTCTGGTGATTTGGTTTACAGATCGGATTTGTAAATTAAGAAACATTTTTTAGAATATTTTTTTATAAGTACTTCTTCAAATGTGGAAAGTATTTTCTGCACTTTACAATAAAATAGAATACTTTTTCTAAATTTTGTGGGACTCGCTAGAGGTTATTGAATATATTCATTCCTTATTATTTTACAGTTTTGTAAATTTGTCTGTTTTGCAGCGTCGTGGCGAAGCAACACAGATTGTTAAGTTGTTTCAATACATTTTTAACCTCTTTGCTACCTGGGTTCACGTATGTAGAACACTTTTCTTTTACTCTTAAAAACTATACTGTCTTATTTTTCGGCATTTTAATTTCACTTCATAACAGACTGACTGATTTTTGCTTTAAAAGTAACTCAATAAATAGTATCATAGATGTTGATTTATTAACAAAATATATGTTATTTTCCTTTGAATTTGCAAAAGTTCGTCAAAACAATGTAGTCAAGAAATTGAGAAATTTTCATAATACCTTAAATTAAATCCTTCACAATAAAGAGTTGCGAGAACTTAAATATCATTTGTGTAAAGACTTTAAATTTGTGACAGTGTCAATTTAGGTTAGTGATATTAAAATTGATATTTTAAAAGTTTTTTTTTAGATCCTTGTTTGTGAATTTGTATTACTGGACCTTTAATAAATCCATTTCTGAAAAAAAAATTTTTGTCTGTCATTTATGATGTCATTTTGTTTGTTTAAATCCAGTACATGAATATTTGTTCTAATATTTTAGTTTTGTGAACAAAGTAAATATGTCTACCGTCACCGATAAAAGACTTCCTGTACAGTCATAAAAAAATAAAATACTTAAAAAAAAAAAAAAAAATTGATGCGCTTTTACCAAATTTAGTATGTTTGGTTTAAAAAAAATGTGCTTTTTGAATTTTGAAACATTACACTTTATCAAAGGGAAACGAAACGATAATTTTGACTTTATAAGGTTTTTCATTCATGATGACATAAAAAATGTTCATTCATAGGAAAACAATCCAATGTACTCTGGAAATCAGATAAAAATAATGCTTTTTTTCCCACGGAAATAACTATGCCTTGCATTTCATTCATAATGCATAAAATTAAATTGCATAGTTTTTATGGATACTTTGTACATTCATTCGCACTCGTTCTGTTAGGTGAGCAGGATTTGTTCACAAAAAAAAGGTAAGGAGAATAGGATTATTGTGATATTTCCGATATGTGTCAAAAATTTATTTTTTATTTTATTTTATGTAAGTAGCTTAAATATCTTGTAATATTAAATCAAATATTAAATTATGCACATTATTTAAAAATAATTTCGAAGTGTTGGAAAACGATGCATTTGTCATAAAGACTCTTGATTTGGGTATTTTGATAATCATTTTGCTATTTTCTCATCATAAGTAATCAATTAAATGTTTTTTACTAAGTATGTTTTGTAATGATAGAAATAGGTGGAAATCACAGGGCGTGAATTCCAGTAAATACGGGTGGACGAACAAAATATTTCAACCGACCTCCCGCGAATTTTTTCGAGTGTTCAAAAACACATGATCCCGCGCAATACCCTGATAAAGTGCGACATTATTCCGATATTCCACTATTTCTGAACATTTATGTCTAATTGCTGTCTTTAATTTGTCTAATTTAGAAGAATTCTTCTCTTAATACATCGTCTAGTTGGTTGGCAAAAAATCATACTTCAGGGTGCCTTTTTTAATCCCACCAGACACAGAATTTGCTCATCTGCCTTCTTTGAATGAACAGCATCCATTTTCCTACCCTTGTTACATCTTGATTCAAAAATTATTTTTATAAAGTTGCATTTATAGAAGAATCCCAAACAAAAATGTGGTTCATCTTATTTTTCTACATTAAAACTTAGAAAAGCAAAACATGAAAACGATTAATGTAACCAAATTTCGCATAATACACTATCTACCAATAAATATTTGGAAACTTTCAATTTTTGACATTTTCTCAAATAATTAAAAATATTTGTCGGACTCTTTTGAAACTTCAGAATTATGAATATTATGTCTGACCTCATATTTATCAACATTCATTTGATAAGCAGGGCAATTAAGGGGCCGACAAAAATTTAAAGAATAACAGATTTAGGATAACCCAGTACATGAAAATGCACGAAAAGATTTATCGCTGCAGAATACAAATATGCGGATACTGCACAACATGTGCACTGATTTTTGTAAGAATAGCATGTATATTTATGGAAAAAGAGTGATTTTTTTAATTCAAAAATTCTGGTATGTTTTTTTTTTATATCATGCAGGGTTTTTGACCAAATTTAACGCAAATTTCAGGAATATTGGTAAAATCTATTAGAAAAAATATAGCACAATTGGAATATAAATATATTAAATATTTTATGAAATATGAGTAGTTTTATGAAATAATTTTTATCTGCGCATGCGCGAACGATAAAAACGATTCTTTTACATAATTTAATAGTCATTTCTATGGAGTAACTTATAAAAAAAATCGGATCAAACATCGTGAAAATTCAAAAAGATATCATTATTATAATTAAGCTGTTTTTACATTGCTCTCTAAAAACAGCTGAATGATAAGGGATTTTCCACAAATTGACATTTTTTATTAACTGACATTTAGGAAAAAATTAGTACTATTTAATGAATACAATATCTAATACAATATTGCTGCTAATAAGTATCTTGACACCTATGATAGAAAAGGAAAAGAGCTTTTATTCTACAAAATGTCAAAAATTGAAAGTTTCCTAATACTTATTGGTAGATAGTGTACTCGTCGATGGTGGGTTTTGACATAATTAAAGTTGCTGCTAATTTAAGTGTCATATAGGGTGAGTAATTCTCAGTGTTTTATTCTAATCTTTAATTGTGGTGGAGGGCTGCATGGGAGTTCTTCATCTAAGATTAAAATGACCTGCTTTAAACCTAGTTAACCACTTCTGCACATCCGTTCAGCAAATGCACCTTAAACAGCTTATTTGTTTATTCTGTAGCATTTTTGTCTTTCCGGTAAAAGGAAAAACATTAAATCCCTAAAATGCGATTTATCTTCTTTCATATTGAAACGCGTATAAAACTGAAAAAAATTAACGTATTATGACAATTTTCTTTCGTATGTATAAAGTACAGTTTTTTTTTGATAGGTACATATATAAATTGTTTTCAATTGTTCTGATATATTCAGACTTGTTCTTAAACTACTTATCAAAAGTCAGCAAGAAGTTTTGAGTAAAAAACTAGAAAACAATATAATCTAACCATAATATTGTAAAATATAGAATAAATTCTTCCGTTTTACTCTTAATTCCGAAGATTACTTTTTATCTTTAAAATCCTCAGAACCCACAATATTTTCGAGATTAAAAAAAAATCTTGTTGCCTTTTTTATCTTGTTGCCTTTGATATTCAAAAATAATTGAGAGAAATTTTTCTAGCATATTAACGGGTTTTCCCTGACTGAAATACAGATTTTTCGGTACTATAAAATCTCATGTAAAATTATTTTGTTCAACAAACATGTTTAACGAAAATAAGGGAAAAAACAGAATAAATTAAAAGAATCACCATTACTAATGAAATCAGTATTGTTTTTTTAAATTTTTGCTTGTATAAATTCAATTACTTAATTGAAAGTGTTTCATTGAGGATGTATAGAATCATAAAAAGAAATCTCTCTAATTTAAGAAAATTTACCCGTACACTGCAAAACTACTCGGACTATATAAATTAGACTCATTTCAAAGAAATTTTAAGATAACTTTAATTTTTCTTGAGTTGTAGATTAGGAAATTTAATTAAATTTTTAAATGTGTATCTTTTTCTAAAGAATTGAGACTATTTCATCATTTTATATATCTAAATTTTATTATTTTTTAACTTATATTTTCAGCACAAAAAGTGTATTTTTTTAATATGCCAAAATGAAAATTCATCGAAAATTTATATTGTAATGTTAAGGAGGCTTAGAACCTTTGAGCTTGTCGAAACGATCAAAAACATCACTATTTTACAAAGTACCAAATTACAAGTAATATGAAATTATTTTTCCTCTTTCTACCAAAGAGGTTCAGAGCGGCAAGAAAATAATTCCCAGATACCTATAGCCCTAGCGACTTAACCTCTCAACCAATCGACAGGGAATTTCAGATTTAGTTATTTTAATGTACGCGCTTAACCACCTATATTTTATACCCTACAAAAATGCATGAAAAATAGGTTTGAACATATGGTTCACAATTTATAAAAATGCGTATTTCAAAGATGTCTACACACTAAGATAACGACTTATTTATTCCTATCATTGATAAAAAAAATATAAATACACTTATTTTTTACATTTCGGCATCTTCAAAAATGAAAAATATATAAATTTAGAAAAAAGCTTGAATTTAGTGAAATAAATATTCATAATAGGCTGTCATCTCTCGATAGCAAATAAAAAATTTTCCGGATAATTATTTCGTACATTTTTGATGTTGTAAAGAAGAAGAAAATTATTCAAATAGATTAAAATTAGAATACAAATATGTTAAAATCACCTTTAATTTAATCGTTTTAATGAAATAGTATTGAAAAAAAAAAAAATTATGCTTTCAAAGTTAAGTTCTTGCGATAAAATGTTGCTTGTTTAATATTTTCTTGCTATTTTCCAGTTCATAATTAGAAATTAATTAATTTAATCGTCAGTTTATTTTTTTTTTTTTTTGATTTTCCATTATTAACAGATTACTTACGAATGCTTTAATTAAAACTTGTATCGTTCTAAAGCATATCCGTGTATTCAAAATATACATTTTTGTACAAAAAAATATTTCATATTTATTTACTTAGAACAGGTGTCACAAATAAAAAATTAAAAAGTTGACATGTTTCTGTTCATTCATAAGAACCGTATTCATAACACATAAAATCAGTAGAAAACTAAATGACACTGGATATAAATATAATTTAAAAACCCAAAACACAAAACATTGCGCCCCCTATGATCGTGAATAGCCATTGCCACCGCGGCATATAAATATAATATATTTTGATCATATATTAAATTTAATATGTATAAAATTAATATAAGTAGAAAACTAAATGACACTGGATATAAATATAATTTAAAAACCCAAAAAACCCATTGCGAGTTTGTGGTTAGAATTACTGAATAAATATTTAAAGGGTGAGTCTAATAGGGGGAGTCGCGGTGGCATTGGCTATTCACGAGCATAGTGGGCGTAATATTTTGTGTTTGGGATTTTAAATTATATTTATATCCAGTGTCATTTAGTTTTCTACTTATATTAATATTAATTTTATACATATTACATTTAATATATGATCAAAATATATTATATTTATATGCCGCGGTGGCAATGGCTATTCACGATCATAGGGGGCGCAATGTTTTGTGTTTTGGGTTTATAAATTATATCCAGTGTCATTTAGTTTTCTACTGATTTTATGTGTTATGAATACGGTTCTTATGAATGAACAGAAACATGTCAACTTTTTAATTTTTTATTTGTGACACCTGTTCTAAGTAAATAAATATGAAATGTTTTTTATACGTAAATGAAAAAGGTGAAGTGATTTTGTTTTAGTTTTTAGTTTTGAAAAAACGAAAGCTAACAACAGTTTTAATATACATTTTTGTTCTAAATTTTTATACAACTTTGCAATTTTATTCTCATAATCCAACGTCATTTAATCAAGCGAAAATTTATCTTTTTGTTTCTATGTAATCACAGATAATTATTTTTATACTTATAGATAATTTTAATTATTAATTCGGATAAAGCGATTTTCACTTAAATATTATCGGAACGCGAAAAACTATTACTGCAACAAGATTTACAATTGAATTTAATCTAGGGTATTTTTAACACTTTCCAACGAAATTGAAAAGTGCTTATGAATTCAGTTTGTCCGTCTTTCCACGTTCTAACTCTCGTAAATATACTGGGATTTTCATGCAGTTTTTAAGCCTTACTTTGGGTCCTCTGATTGGTAATCTATATAAGCTATGTGTAATTAATTGTTCATTAAAAGGGGCATTCAAAAGAATTCCGTTATATTATCGCCTATGAGGGAAAATCATTTGCAGAGTATGTTAGTGACATTATGCTGTTGTAAATATACACCAACTGATAAGAATCACTGAAGTTCACTACGAATATGTTGGAACAAGACATTCATAGCCTTTTTAATCCAATTACAGAGACACACCAAAGAAATCGTTTCCAATATTGTTTTTGAGAAATAATTGCTGGAAATACGCTTTCGATTCCGATTTAACTTTTTTTTTAGGTGTGTTCATATTTATATTACTATTATTATTGTTTCCGAATGAATTTAACTAAAAAGGTGAAAGTTAAACTATGTATCCCACATAAGCGATAAAATATATTTCACATTTTGAAAAAAAAGAAAAGAAAATGCATAGATACTTTAACTTAACAGTTAAAAAACTCTCGAACCTTTGTAATGACTATATTCATCATTTTAATTCATATTGACATTTATTATGACCATCATAAATATATATATATATATATATGTGTGTGTGTGTTTATACGTGTAGTGTATGTGTATTTAAATATTTGTACAGTATAATTAAGGAGATTCCATTTTCTAAACATATAATGTACCTTTTCAATGTAACAAAGTCATGAATGAGTATTGTCAATTTGTGTCACTCGGATTGCTATTTTTATCGATAAATTTCTTCTATTTTGATAGCAAAAGAGTTTAATTAATCCTGAAAAAATCTATAAAAGATGTTGGATTATAACAAAATTTTTGAGTTTATTTCAGTTATCAGCAAAACGACTGAAAACAATTAAATTAAAAATTTTTACATTGAATTCGTTTTAAAGAAGAAACCTCATTTAATAACTGATTGTCAAAGCATGTCAGTATAATTTTATGCTTGAGTTAACACCGCTTTAACAAGATTATTAACGTATCTCTTTACTTGTATCAAAGTATAATTACATCTTTATGCATTAATATCAAACAATGTGCGTTAATCCGTTAGTTAGACATTAAATTAAATACCAAAATATATTGAATTAGAGAGAATGGAATACTAATTCGTTCTAATTATAATTCAAAATTATTGAAATTATTTATATGTCATAACATTCTTCTGCGTCTGGAATATTTATAATTAACAGTATTAAATATCTGACAAGTGCAATTAATTCCAGCATGTAAAATACTTTCATGGTGAATAACAGACTTTTCATTTTCCACATATTTCGTGAATAAAATTTCATATAGTTACTCAAACTGCGAAATACTTGCAATTGTTACTTCAAACATATAAATTTTAAGGTTATCGGATATTTAATTTGGGAATAATAAAATATTATTCAAAATTTTCCTTATTTAGAATATTTTTAGCTCTTCAGATAAATTGACGATTTAAGAGAAAATTAAATGGTTGCATACAATCCATATTCTTTAAATTCATTAATGGTGACATGATAATGCTATTTATTATGTTATAAATATACCATAGCGTCTGACAAATGGGTAAATTGTAAAGTTTTTTTCTGCATTTTATTTTAAATGCTCAGAAAATATGATTCTTTCAACATTATATTTTTAAAAAATGACAAATATGAATGTAAATCTTAGAGTATTAATCATTCTTCAATGTATATAAAATTCATTGAATCTATAGAATTATTTTGTATTAAATATTGCTTATAATGCAGTGAAACCTAGCGCTTAGTGAACGGAATATTACGTCCGATTGTTTTTCGAAAGCAAATTAAAATGAAAAATAGCTATAAGTATAGATGCATAAATCTGCACAAATTTCGAACAACATAGAACTTATTGTACAATTGCTGCAAAAAGACATGTAATCTTAATGAACTTCTGTGAATGTATTGTCTTTACTATGAGGAACTATCAATTTATGTATAAAGAGATCAACAGATGATATTATTATATTATTTGATATACTTTAAAATTTCAGAAATGACTTCGCTCTTAAATTCTATTTTTTAGTACTTTTCGACAAAGTTGAAAAGCGTTTATGCTTTCAGTTGTCTGGCCGTCTGGCCGCGTTCTAACTCTCGTGAAAATACTCGGATTTCCATGATATTTTTGGACGTCATTGGCGTTTAACCTAGAACAGACAATATTTTGGAATTCGTGCAGCGATATTTGAATTTTGAACGAATCTTTTAATGCGAGTTTTGGAATTTTTTCGCATTTTTTAAAATTGATAAAAAGAAAATTGATTTAAAATTTTAGCCTAATTTATTATTTTTTGTCGGCTACTATTTTTGAATTTTATCGATTTTTAATGCGATTTTGAATGCGATTTTCAAAATAATTTTTAACGATTTTTCGAGTTGTTGTGCTTTTAGAATCATTTTTTTCATTTTTGTCAGTATTGTAAGTTAATTTATGCATCACGGTTGCCACGGACCCGAGCAAGGCCGGACGGGCCAGCTAGTTTAAAAATAATTCGAGATATGGTAGCAATGAAAAGAACGTCTTCTATGAATCAAGCAATAAGCAGAAGCTTCTTCCCTTAAATTAGAATCCTTGGAATTCCCAAGATGATAAAAAAAAAGAAAATTTAAATTAATAAAAAAGTAAACAAACAAACAATTAACAATAAAATTAAATGATTTGTTAACACGCCAGCAATAACTAGTGTTGGAATCTCAAGGCTGTAAAAAGTATAAAGCTTTTAGTACAGTAAGGAACATTCCTTAAATTCTCTGCCAGTTATCCTAACTTTTGCTCATCCGAACTAGGATTGGTCACTAATTGTTCAGATGATCAGCGCTGTACTTTATTTCTTTTTGTCTTCATTTTTAATTAATCTATTTAGTATTGTGTCAGTTAATGTAACCGATTTTAGTCAATTTAATTCATTAATCATCATATTCAATAGATTTTACGTTTTTTTCTTCATAAAACATTACTGGATATAAAGACAACAGCTAAAAATATACATATTTTGTAAACTCTTTTTTAACAGTTCGTATATAGCGAACAAAACCTTCGGTTCCTTGAAGTTCTTTATAAAGGGGTCCGACTGTACTCTCAAGGATTACATTCACATTTATAATTAAGTTTTTTTAAAGTATAATATTGGAAGATTCATTTTTTCTGAGCATTCAAAACAAAATGAGTGAAAAAAACATTACAATTTTACCCAACTGCAAGACTCTCAAATTGTTAAACTAAATCTTACAGCATTATTTAATGCGTAGGAGATTTTTTAATGCGGATATAAACAGAAATTTTTATAAAAAACGTAAAAAAAGAAGTGGTAAACTCTTTTACTATATATAGGCAGATATCAGTAGATGTTGCAATATTTTGCATTTCTAATTTGGATGAAAATCAATTTTTTATGAAATCATAGATATGTCTTCTCTTCATACACGTTTTTGTTGTAAATGAACGTTAAAAGCATTTCTAAATAATACATAATCCCGTTCGATCTTTGCAACAAGTTACAGAAAAACAATTGAACTATTAAAAACGTTTCTGAATACTTATTTCAAAAGTTCTGGAAATAAAGATGCGACGACGATATGTTTGAGCTGAATTATCTAGAATAATCCTTGTTTTATCTGCGATGAAGTTACAAGATTTTTTAAAAATACAATCGAGATTGTTCTACATTAGTTAAATGAAGTACATGGCAAACCATCGACTGCAAAAGATTTCATTGATATTTTACATCCTTAGCATTTTACAAAAGATAAATTTGTTTCGAAGTGATTAGTTTGAACATTGTGTCTCTACAAGTTTTGTTTTACAAATTTCCTAATTGTATTAATTTCATCTTATGAATTATCAGCATTGATTAATTCACCTTTATTAGGTGCGTTCGTTATATAAATATGTTGTACCTATAATCGTCGTTTAATCGGTTCATCCATTTGCTTGGTCGTCCATCTCCATAAAACAGAGGAAAAACTACTCAACCGAATGGTTTGAAATTTAAAACATAATTGTTACAATTTTTTTTCGATTCAGTTCATATTTTATGACAATCGGATGTAACTACCAGTTGCAGGGGCAGTCAAAATTATTGTGTTACATTACAACCAATAGGAAAAGGTATTTTCAAGTGCATTTAAATGATGGTAAATGCTTTCGAACGACTTGAAATTGATATATATCTATGAAAGACACTAAAATATACATTCATCATAATATGCAATGCAAAGAGTATTTGTTATTAATTTACAGGGCCATACAAAAGCATTCCATTAGATAATGATATATTAAAGGTACATTGATTAGTACGTATTTTAATTACAATAAACTAGTTCACATTTTATGAAATTCATATACGAAGTAACTATTATAAACGCCATGTGACCCATTCTTCTATATGTCCATATGTCCGAGTATAACGGCGCAGAAATTATCAAATCAAATGGTTTGAAATTATATATATATATATATATATATATATATATATATATATATATATATATGTGTGTGTGTGTGTGTGTGTGTGTATGTGTACATACATATATCTATGCATACATACATATATATATGAAATAATATGACGATTTGCTGTAATAATATATCGGTTCTCGTGGAATAACATCTTTGCTGTAAGAAAAGTCGATTTACTTGAAATAATAAACAGGTTTAATAGCCGTAGATGGAAGCCATGAAATTCTGTTCCCTTGGGAGTTTATCCAATAAAAATGTAATAAAATCAGTTTTTAGTCCTTTATTAATTTTGGGTACGACCATAAGTTACTCCACATGTCACCAGTATGCACAAATTAACAATAAACAACTCGTTCTAAGCCTACATCATCTCAGTCGTTCTAAATTATTCCAAAGATGAGACGGGGATCCTGGCATTTTGAAGGTTAAAAGCATTCTGGCCGCTCTTCAAAAGCAAAATGATTCTCTCAACATTCCACGCCAATCTTGCCCCTACCCTTTTTTACGTAAGGCTTTGAAGATCCATCAGAACAGTTTTCAACGCAAAGATAATTCAACGCACTCTGTCTCATTGGACGCTGGGCGTGGCTAGAGGTAAGAACTCGTTACCTATTCGCGGCGTAATAACATAATTGCCCCCGCAAAAAAGCGTATGAATACCTATCAGACGATTAATTAAACAATTGGTGTGTTTTCATACTCTAAACTTCGAAACTCCATGGCACACGAACATTTTGCAAGCTGCGTGAACTAATGACTTTCTTTGTATTCTATTTTGTTTTTTTTATGTTGTTGTTCGATGATTGTTCTGAGAAAACGAGAATGAGACGTACATTTGTACGCATCATAAAATGAGATGAAAAAGAAAAGTAATATTGTTCATGTAATATGTGTTCGTCCTGTAAATTAAATGTTTTAGTTTCGTCCAAAGGAATGTTTTATTGAAGAATATGCTTATCATTCAGACGAGATAAACCACTTAAAAGCGAATAACCTACACCGAGGTAAGAGATTTTTAGATTAATAGAGATTCTAATATTTATTACGAAACATTTTGGCGCCCATACGTCGCGCTTTTATTTGGTTTGAATATTATTCTTTGATAAGTATTTATTTCTTTTGAGAATATTAAAATGGAAACTTTAGATTTTTTAAAATTAAAACGGAAAAGTATTAAGACTAGCGCAACGAAGCTTATGAATAATATCAATGATTATTGCAAAATCATGATAGTACGATTGATATGCTTTGGTTAGAAGAATCGTCTGCGCAAATTAACGATAAAGAAAATCAATTTCTTGAATTGTGTAAATGTATTGAAGCAGAAATAACGGATTTAAAAAGTTTAGAGTCAGATATTAATTAAGCCAAGGGTATAGGGAAAAATTTATTTCCGTGAAAACTAAATTGAATCGCAAAATGAAAGATTTACAGAAAAGTGAAAGTAATGTCGCTTTAAATTCAGCTGCTGCCTCTAGTAATATAAACAATGATTTGCCTGTGATGGCAGAACATAGAATTCGTGTTAACCTGCCTAAGCTGAACATAGAGAAATTTGATGGTAATTTAGAAAATTGGCAAGAATTTTATAGTCAGTTTAAATCAGCAATTCATGACAATGATGAAATTAGTAAAATAGATAAATTTACATATTTAAAAAGTCTTTTAAAATCATCGGTGCAAACTGCTATTCAAGGATTATCGATTTCTGAAGAAAATTATGATATTGCTGTTAATATTTTAGAGAACCGCTACGGAAAAAAGGAAATATTAATCAGATCTCACATTAACAAGTTGTTAAATTTGCCACCTGTCCGTAATTCGTCTAGTTTGAAAGAATTGCGCAATTTGTATGACACTTGCGAAATACATATTCGCAGTTTAAAATCATTGGGAATCGAATTAGAAAGTTATGGAAGTTTATTATTTCCTATAATGACAAAGTTAATACCGAGTAATTTAATGTTGAGTTATAATAGAGAAAATAAAAGTGAAATAGAATCGTGGAATGTCTTAAAGCTGTTAGATTATTTAAGAACGGAAATAGAAACAAGAGAACGTACATTTTCGTTTCGAAAGACAGAATCAGATGAAAACAAAAGATTTGAAAACAAAATAGTCGTAAAAAAAGAAATTTCAGATACAGATTTTGTTAATAGTAAATCATTTAAGCACAGAATGCCTACGACAGCTACTTTGAATGCAAATGTTGAAAATAGAGGCATATTCTGTTCAGAATGCCATGATAAAGAAACTTGTTCTAAAACTATAGAGGAGAAGAAAAATATTATAAAGAACCAAGCAAGATGCTTTTTATGTTTGAAAAAATTTCACCTAGTTAAATATTGCAAGTCTAAAAATAGATGTAAATTTTGTTTTCGGAGACATAATTCAGTAATTTGTGAAGAAAAGGAGAATAAAGGAGAAATAACCGATACTTTAGTTTCATCAATTCAAAATGCGAATTTAACACGAGATATTTATTTGCAAACCGCTACTGCATTAGCTATCGGAAAACAACATAAGTCGAAATTACGCTTATTGTATGACTTAGGATCGCAGAGATCATTGAGTAGCGTTGCAGAAAAATTAGGCTTACAAGAAGTGGGTGAGGAAGATGTTACGATACACGCTTTTGGTTCTAAAGACGCGATAAATCAGAAATGCAAGCGATACAGAATTATTTTGAAAAATCCTGAAGTGAAAAATAAAGGTATTACAATTGAAGTGTTAGAGACACCAGAAATTAGCGAAGCTTTACTTGCCGTACCCGAGAAGAAAGTTCGAGATTTTGTATTCAGAAATAAATTGCAATTAGCTGATAGAACATATGGCGATTCAAAATATTTTCAACTATCAATTTTAATCGGAAGTGATTATTATTTGAAAATGGTAACAGGGAAGATTCGTAGACTTTCGGATGATCTTGTACTTTTGGAAACAATTTTAGGGTGAACTGTTAATGGTTCTACTGCGTCTAAAGATGCTAATATTTTACAAACTTCGATTAGTGTTATGAAAACAGTTTCGGAGCATGTTCAGTTGGGGTTGTTGTGCAGGGGGTTTCGGATTTTTTAGAAGTAGTCGAGCGACCAGTGCTGGACCACTTGAAATGGATTGACCCTTGGAAGATCTTCATTAGACTACAAAGAATTTGAAACTACTTTACTGGAAGTGGAAGCTATTTTGAATTCCCGCCCATTAATCTTTGTGTCCAGTGATGCCAATGAGCCAACTCCCTTGTGTCCAGCACATTTTCTTGTGGGAAAAAGACTTACAGCGTTGCCACCGGAAAAGACAAGAATCACTCCTTCAACAAAAAATGAATTAACTCACAGATATAGATACAGGTTAAATTTAGTGCAACAATTTTGGTTGAAGTGGAAACAGTTTTATCTAATGGACTTAAAATCTCTCCATTATACAGATCATTCCAAAGGCATACAAGTAATAAAAGGAGATGTCGTTCAGATCAAAGAAGACAATCAACCAAGGCTCTTGTGGAAATTAGGCATTATTACAGATATCCATCCTGGTAGAGACGGAAAGGTTCGTGCATGCACAATAAGACTAGCAACAGGTAATTTTATTCGGCGAGCAATCCAACACTTATACCCATTGGAACTTTCCTGTAAAGATGAATAGCTTATCTTTCTGGGCCGGAGGATGTTGTGTTTTCATACTCTAAACTTCGAAACTCCATGGCACACGAACATTTTGCAAGCTGTGTGAACTAATGACTTTCTTTGTATTCTTTTTTGTTTTGTTTATGTTGTTGTTCGATGATTGTTCTGAGAAAACGAGAATGAGACGTACGCATCATAAATTGAGATGCAAAAGAAAAGTAATATTGTTCATGTAATATGTGTTCGTCCTGTAAATTAAATGTTATAGTTTCGTCCAAAGGAATGTTTTATTGAAGAATATGCTTATCATTCAGACGACTACTTAAAAGCGAATAACCTACACCGAGGTAAGAGATTTTTAGATTAATAGAGATTCTAATATTTATTACGAAACAATAATAAAAGAAAATTAAAGTTTCGATAAATGTGCTAAAGTGGAAAATGGATTTGTGTATTGAATATAAGATTTCGTAATAAGATAATGGCATTCAAGAAACATTCTAGCTCTTTTTTAAGAAAATAATCAATGGATTATACTAATTTAAATAAAATAAAATAAAATAACTTTAGCTCTTAAAATATTAATACATTACGGAAACTGAGAATAAAAGTATGCTCCATAAAATTTTAGAATTAAATACTCAGGGCGGACAAAATGGCGAATTTTTTTTTGTTTACCTTCCAAAAACACGGGTGAAAATGTAGGTCTGAGACCTGCAAGTTCATTGAAAGGGAGGTGATACAGACTTAGATCACGAAGTTGCCGATAGAAGTAATAATAACTAAATAATAATAAGAAGAAAAATAAAACTAAATATTTTTTATATATTTCTAATAAATATGGAATTTAAATTTAGGAGCACTAATGTGATGTGTGGAATAACTTTTAAATTTACAGATAAAAAATAGGAACCAACAAAAATACAATATATGATCTTGTTTAAAATACCCATCATAAAGTAATTTGAAAATTACGCAATTAATCATAGTACATCTTTAACATAAACATGAAAAACAATAACGTTGAATTCTTCTTTGACAATTACGAACCTAGATATGATGGAGAAATTTAATAAAAATTTCAGGAAATCAAAATAAAAAGTTTGGTTTAAAAGTCCGTCTAAAAAATCGCATTTGAAATGGAATAGTTTATTACCGACTTTCAACGAGGTCTAATTATATCGTTATAGCCCATCAATTTCATCATCTAACATCATGATATTAGTTCAGTTTGTTTTATAAGAAAGTCCTAGAACATTCATATCAGTGCCATTTTTGGAACTTTTGTGAAAATATTTTTTATAATCATATTTTTATATAATAACACATTTTATAATATAGTAATACAGTAATAATAAATTTTAACAATGTAATAAACAAACAATATAATAAAGAAACATAATAAGGAAAAATACCAGTATAAGTAAGTATCATAATAAGTATAAGTAAATCTCATAATAAGTATAAGTAAATCCCATAATAAGTATAAATAAATCTCCAAATAATTATAAATAAATATCACAAAAGGTATTCTTTCATTTCTAATTTTTGTACTTAACCCCTATTATCTCATCTCATGTATTTGTGATGAAATATGGTGAGAAGTAGAATAGAATAAAGAATAAAATCAATTATGTAATCATTTACTTAATCCTGTTATCTGATTAAGCAGGAATGTGTACAAAAAATAAAATAAAATAAAAAACAAAATAAATTTTTGTTCATGTTTGAGAATTCAAGTGACCTTTCAACTACTAAGATACTTAAAAAGAAATATCAGTAAATAATAATAAAAAAAAATAAAGACAAGATTTAATCATGTCAATTAATTACGCAATAAATATTTTCTTCGTGTGATAAAAGTATTGCAAGATGCAAGAAGAAAACAGGAAAGAGACAAAACTAAATTCTAATTGACATGTACTTGGACTGGAATGCTGAAGAAGAGAGAGAAGAAAAAAAGTTACATAAAGTGATAAAAATTTGGTTACCTGTTGAATAATTAAGCTAATGATTGACAGAATATTTTTAATATTACAATTAGATTTAGTTGAAAATTAAAATGAAAAGGGTTGATTAAAATTACTTAAAATTTAATATTTATTATATTATTATAAGAATAATTAGTGTAATTCAATACAAAATAAGAAATTTTCACTTTGCCCATTTACGCGGATATAAACAAACAAATATAAAAACCTCCAGACAAGTGATACTCTAGCTGCAGTCAAGAAATATCATTGTCATTTCGTAGGAATTATACGCTTTTATCTGAATTAAAATATGAAAAGAATTTTACTTTTTGGAAAAAAAGATTATAAAATGGTAAAAAATAAGGATTTAAGTTTAAGCTACAGCTTTTACTTGAGTTTGTTGTTGTTGTTGAGGGGGTTGTTGCTCATGACTTAACTTAAATTTTTCAGGGGAGTAATAAGGCCTTAATTTAGATACATGTACTATTTCTGAACTTTTGAACTGGTTTTGCCTATCAATTAATTTACTTCGGATAATTTGTCAAGAATTTTATAAGGTCCACTAAATACTTGTGATAACTTTCTAGTATTAGGGTACTGAAATTCTTCATAGATAATTAGATCCCCAATTTTAAATTTTGGTTCGACATAATTTTTATCATATATTTTTTCTTTTTAAATATAATTCATCAGTTCTTGCTTTAGCAATCTTAAAGGGAGATAATAAACTTGTTGTAAGGGGGAGTCATAGGGTAATTGACCAATAAGTAAATAAGCAGGTGGAAATTTAATAATAGAATGGGGTGTATTATTATTCTATTCATTGATTACTTCAGTTAAAAGCTTAGTCCAGGGAATTTTGGAGGGGGTGGAGTTTACTTTACACTTTAATCTAGTTACTATTGTCTGATTTACTCTTCCGCACTTTCCATTCGTTTGCAGATGATGGGCAATGGTCAAACATTGCTTAATATTATGATTTCGCAGGAATTTTTTGAATCTTGAAGAAGTAAAGGCAGCATTCCTATCACTCAGTATTTTTTGAGGGGACTGTACACTTGAAATTTTATTAAAACATAATAATTGTTGAGGAATTTTGATATTTAAATATTCTTTTAAACAATTGGTATAAGTTTTTGTAGTGACACTTTTAGAAGGGAATGCCAAAACTATCTTGTTGCATGGTCTATTATAATATGGAGATATTTTTTGGTAGAAGTATAATAATTGAACCCTCCTACAGTATCAACAGACAGACATTCAAAAGGTTGATCAGTAGTGGGCATAGCTTGTAATTAGCCAAATTTTTTATGTCTAGGTTTTTTATTTTTCTGACAAATATCACAATATTTAACAAAATTGGTAATATCTTGTGTCATATCTGGCCAATAATAATTAGGAGAAATTAAATTTTGCATTTTTTTAACACCAGGATGACCAAACTGTTCATGAGCATCACTAAGTAATTTTTTTCTTAAGGACATGGGAACTACCACTTTACGAAAACCTTTCTTTTTAACTTTAATCAGTCCATTGTCATTAAGATAATTTGAACCACACACATTTTCTCTCTCTTGCATGTCAATAATCTCTTTAACGTCAAGAAGAAAAGTAAGGGGTTTACAAAAATGTGAAATATGGTTTCTGGACAGCATGTTGGCTTCGACATTTGTAGATCCCCCCCCCCCTTTAAATATTCAATTTTATAATCAAACATAATTAACTTCAATGACCACTTAAATAATCTACTTTTCAAAAGTTTGACATTTTTTAACCAAACAAGTGATGCATGATCAGTGTGGATTGTAAATTGGACACCATGAAAATAATGATAAAACTTATCTAAAGTGTCAATGACGGCAAGACACTCTAATTCAGTAATGAAGTAATTTCTCTCATAATTGCTCAATCCTCTAGAGAAATAAGCAATAGGTTGCAAAAAGTTGTTATTGTCGGGTTGTTTGAAAACTGCACCTACAGCCACCTGAGAAGCATCAACAAACATGTGTAGGGGTAATTTTGGATCATAAATCTTTAAAGTGGGTTTAGCAATGAGGGCATCTTTTAATTTTTGAAAAGAGTTTAGACATTCAGAATTCCATTCCCAGATAGTATCTTTCTTGAGTAATTTATTTAGGGGGTGTCTAATTTCAGCATACTTGTAAATAAATTTATGATACACATTTATAGAGCCAAAAAATCTTTGTAACTCTTTAATATTAGTAGGGGGTTTCAATTTTTTAAGGGTTTCTATATTATTATTAGCTGGAGTTAAAGTTCCATTTTGGATTTCATATCCTAGAAAATTGATTTGTTTTTGAGCAAAAGTACATTTAGATAACTTTAATTTAATATTTTCTATTCGGCATAATTCAAAAATTTGGATAAGGCGCTGAATATGTTCATCTAGTGTCTTAGAAAAAATAATTATGTCATCAAAATAATAACAAGCAAAATCTATTTTATGTTTTGTAAGAATTCTTTTAATTGTTCTACTGAAAATTGGGGGCTTACCTTTACACCGAAGGGGAGAACATTCCATTCCCAGATTCCACAATCGGTAATAAAGGCTAAATTTTCTGAATCTGCTGGGTGAATAGGTATGTGCCAGTATCCCGAGGCTAAATCCAACGTGTAGAAATAATGGGCACCACTCAATTTGTCAAAAATTTCTCAGTTCGGGGTAAAGGTTCGGCATCATTTTTCATAATAGAGTTTAATTTTTGGTAATCAACACACATTCGGGTTTTTTTATCTTCATCGCGTTTATTTACTAAAGTAGCAGGGGGGGTATATGGGCTATAACTTTCCTTAATTAATCCAGCAGTTAATAATGACTGAATTTGTTGGAAAATTTCTTTTTCATCAGCAGTGGATGTAAATCCCTTTAAAAGTTCCCTTAAACTTTCATTTTGAATAGCGTTTAAATCCCCAAATAGATTATAATCATGATTATTAATTCGCGGCAAGGATTGAGGAGTTATGGTATTTCCATAATCGGGTTGCACATCCGTAACAATTTTATAATATCAAAATGAAGTAATTCTAAGTTATCACTGGATTTGTGCACATGTTGGTTTAAAGTAATGTTGTAACCTGACTTTTGCACAATCAATTTTCATAATAAATTTAGCACAGTCAGGTAAACCTAAAATAGCATAGACCAAATCCAGCTTACTTACTAAAAAATTAACATACCTCTTTGTATTACCAATTTAATACATAATCGACAAGATTTATTAAGTGTAAGAGTTCCTTGTGCCTGTCTAATAGCAATAGGGGAAACATTATTTAAATTAGCATTTAAATATCGAACAAATTTGAGAGGTAAAATTGAGACAGTTGATCCATTGTCTACAAGACAACACACTTTTTTATTGCCTACATATCCAGGAATAATTAGTTGTCACACATTATTAGTAGGGGGTGGTTGTATAGGAGAAAGAATTTAAGTTTGCAATGGATTTGTGTTAAATATACAACTCCTCTCCCAATGGTAAGCATTTTGTATCTCTCTGTTAGGCATATTCTGCACGGACGACTTGGATGATTGTTTTGGTAATGTGCCGTAGGCATTCTAGGAGTGAAAAATCTAGGATTCAAATTTGGTGTTTGGTTATTTGGAATGGGACGAGTCAAATGTCTAGGATGAGGATTGGGATATTGCATTGGTCTAGATTGTTGAAAATTTCTATTTTTAATATGAGGGGCATGTGTGGGAGTCGCTTCTAATTGTTTAGCAATGCAAAACCAATCACGCGTATTAGAAGGAGGGTTTACAATTAAACAATTTTTAAATTCAGGTTTAAGATTATCAGTTAATCCCTGAATAATTATATTTTCACCAGCTTGAAGTTGTCTTCCAACCTCAACCTTCTTTCTGAAATAAGAATCTAATTCACTTAACTCGTTTAACTTTAAGGAGGCGAACCCAGAAAATTTTGGGACTCTAATCTGGATAATCTTTTCTGTTAAAATCTCAACAATTTCATCATAAGTGGCACAATACAAACAATCATTAATAAAACCCTTTTAGGCTTCACCTTTTTCAAATATTTTGAGTTGTTTTGAATTTTCCACACCACATCCTTTTTCTCTATAGAACATGCTTTTTTGAAATGTTTGAGCCACAAGAGGATATCCATCCCCGACTCAAAATCAAAAGGTCGAGTTTATTTTCAGACATTTTATCTTTCTTTACTAATCCAGACCTTAAAAACATGAAAGACGGATAAATCATATGTTAAATATTTAAATTCTATAATTCAATAAAATAAATAACAAAAAATAAATAAATAAATTAACTTTTTCTTTTTTTATATTAAGAATGTTTGCTCCCTTTGAATACATATGAAATAAATAAAAAATAAATAATATCACAGTTTCAATAACATATGAAATACACAACACATATTTTTAAGAACAAAAATAATTCCCTCATGAGTATTGAGAACAAGTTTAACTTTAAATCGAGTATCAAGAAATCCTCTAAATCAAACATCTTAATTTTCTTTACTAAACTAGGTCTTAATATATCAATCCAAATTAAGGTTAAAATTTTTGTTTCCTTTTTAAAATAAATACAAGTTTATTTCAACAACAGAAAATAATTTTATAAATAAAATAGAAAAATAAGTAATAAATAAAATAATAAATAAATATAACAATTAACTTACAATCCTTTATGTTGAACTGGTACAAACATCCAAATTTTATTTAAATAACACAAAAATAAAGCACTTCATGGATTCCACTCAACAGATGTAAATTTCAATTATCTTCCGCTTCCGATGGAATCTACAAGTGATTACGCAATTATACTACAGGTGTTCTTTTGTAATTTTTGTTTGATTCTTCCTTATCATTAACCTCTGGTGAAGATAGTTTTTCTTTATCGACAGCATTCCTTTCAACATCAGAGGCATTTCTTGATGACTCATGTTTGTTTAGGGTGAAAATAAACAAAGGCAGAAATTCTAGTAATTAGTTTTAAACTCGGCGAAAATGGCGTGTGCACAAACAGCGTTGTGAAGCAACTCTCAGACAAAGGGTCAGTCGGTAGTTGTTAAGCTACGTAAATTCTTATTCAAAAATCGTACTCCGGTATCATTTATATCCTACCGAATTACTGAAATAATATGACGATTTGCTGTAATAATATATCGGCTCTCGTGGAATAACATCTTTGCTGTAAGAATAAGTCGAATTACTTGAAATAATAAACAGGTTTACCAGCCGTAGATGGAAGCCATGGAATTATGTTCCTTGGGAGTTTCTCGAATAAAAATGCAATAAAATCAGTTTTAAGTACTTTATTAATTTTGAGTACGACCATAAGTTACTCCACATGTTACCAGTCTGCATAAATTAACAATAGACAACTCGCTTTAAGACTACATAATCTCATTCGTTCTAAATTATTCCAAAGATGAGACGGGGATCCTGGTATTTTAAAGATTAAAAGCATTCTGACTGCTCTTCAAAAGCAAAATGATTCTCTCAACATTTCAAGCCAATCTAGGCCCTCACCTTTTTTACGTAAGGCCTTAAAAATCCATTAGGACCGTTTTCAACGCAAAGATAATTCAACGCACTCTCTCTCATTAGACGCTGGGCGTGACTAGAGGTAAGAGCTCGTTACCTAATCGCGGCGTAATAACGTAATTGCCCACGCAAAAAAGCGTATGAATACCTATCAGACGATTAATTAAATAATAAAACAAAATTAAACTTTCGATAGATGTTCTAAAAAGGAAAATGGATTTGTGTACTGAATATAAGATTTCGCAATAAGATATTGGCATTCAAGAAACATTCTAGCTCTTTTTAAAGAAAATAATCAATAGATTATACTAAGTTAAATAAAATAAAAGGAAAGAACTTTAGCTGTTAAAATATTAATACATTACGGAAACTGAGAATAAAAGTACATTCCATAAAATGTTATAATTAAAAACTCACGGCGGGCAAAATGGCGAAATTTTTTTCATTTATTACATATATATATTCGTTTCAGAATGTTATCAAATAATTTCAAATTTTACCAATATCGAATCAGAACTTAATAAAAGTTTTTTTTTTATGAAATCAAGTTTTTTCATACGCAAATAATTCAAATATATTCAATGATAAATAATGATTCTAGCTTTCCATGGTGATAACGCTCTATTTAAGAGGGAGTAATATTGTTACGAATTTTGTAAATAGTTAGTTTTTGTACTGTGAAATAATGTAAATAATCTTATTAAGCTCCATTCCTTTACTAATATTAGTTTTTGTTACATTGTCTCTGTTATCAAGCAAACTTGTCTATTATTTTCAGTGTATGTCTACGGCAGATTGGCGAAATAATAAAGATATCGCCAAGTTGGCGACAAACTTGGCGATTGTTGGCGATGGTAACCCTTCCCTCTCAATGGTAACCCCCCTTTAGATATACTGATACATTGTTTGTTGTTCCGTGGATTTTTCGAGTAGGTTCTAGAAATTTCCAGCACATGCTGCGAGCCTATATAAGAAGAGAAGCGATACGAGCTGTTGTTATTATTTACCAGTCAGTCATTGAGTGAACAAGGCGTTTGTTAGACGAGTTTGCTTGAGTTTCATTTATGTTGTTTTGGATGTTATTAAGTGTTGAGACGTTGTATAAAGAGTCTCTGGGATCTAAAGCTATACTTGTACGATAGATTTGAGCAGTTATTTTTGAATATCTAGCAATATTTGTGAGTTTCGAGGACTCTGTTGTTCTGGAGATCTGTAAATAAATTATTTTCTACTTTTCTAAGAGACAAGAGTTTGAAGTTCTCTAACCATAAGATCAAAAGAACCCCATATACGCTGCAACAATATTATTTCCGTATTGTTGAATTTAATATATAAAACCGTAATAATTTTGCATTCATCCATTCTGGCATAAGAATGCAATAGCTTTTACTTGAAGATCTCAATATTTTAAAACCTTTTTTATAACACGAACGCATTTCATTATGATACGTTTGGATTTTGAATGTTTTACTTTATACTTTACTGGATAGAAAGAATATTCTTTTTAACACGTTCGCTGTCGCTTACGTGAAGATGTAATGATTGTCAATGCCGCACTGTAGAAGTGGGTTTTTCTAGGAAGCCGATTCACTTTGTATAACAAAGAATCAGTGAAAGATTTTCCCGCGCGAGCGTGCGACTGGCTATTGGACATCACCCCACATAACGCGCTGGCACGTGAGTGGTCCCTTAACGTTGGCGCCATCTCACGCGCTTTCCGGTGAGCGGCGACGAATGCGTTAACACTTTAAAACTCAATGGAATAGCAATGTGTTCCAATTCAGTAGAATTTATATTCATCACTGAAGTGCAATGCAAAATCTCTTCGATACGATATGGTATGAGTACCATTTACAGGGACACTCAAAAGATTTCCATTACTTTACAGTTTACGCAGTAAAATCGTTTGCTGTATGGTAATCATGCGTTTTGTTTCAAGCATACTAGAATACACTATCTACCAATAGGTATAATTGGAGTTAAAAACAAAAACAGTGCAGAATTCACCTTGTTTACTAATTTGAAAAGTAAAAATACACTTAACTTTACATAAATTACTTAACCCTCTGACAGTCTTGCAAAAGGGCAAAATTGTAATGTTGTTTTCTCAGCTTGTTGTTTTAATTGCTAAAAAAATATGATTCTTTCAAAATTATAGAAAAATCTTATTTACGAATATGAATGTTATCCTTGAGTGTGTTAATCATTGCACAATGTATTAAAAATCCATTAAAACATCTGAGTTATATCATTTTAAATATTGCTTGCATTGCAGTGAAACCTGGAGCTTAGGGAACGTCTATAGACGGGCTTGTCAGTGAGAGGGTTAAAAGGTGCATAAGAAAACTTATAAAAACTTAAAAATACATTTAAAGTTTTTTAACCCGTTAGTGCCTTAATTATTTTCTTAGTTAAAATTCAAATTTTGCATTTTCCCACAATTTTTAAAGCAAGAATAACTTTTATCTTAATTTATCAAAGACTTTGTCTCGAGAAAGAAAGTATTTATTTGTCCTCGTTTTTACTGGTGTGAAATGCGCTTACTTGAATTTTTTAAAACTGTCCCAAAAATGGGACGCTAGGCACGAATGGGTTAAAAAGTTCAGAACGTTTTCAACCGTAACTTACGTGGTCTTCGTCCGTGAGAAAAACCACAAATGACAGTTATTAACGCTTGCGTTCTCAGGCTCATTCGGAACAGTCCATTTTTTACATCGAGGGAGGAAGGAAGGCGGGGGGGGGGGTGAAGAAACGGTGCAAAAAGGGATATAATAAAAACTGTTGAAAATATTAAAAAAAACCCAGGCTTAAGTATTATGAATAAAATTTCTCCATATTGCTTGAATATCGTAGGAAAGTGCATCATGACATGCTATTTCTTTATTGGATATTATTTCGATGGATTCTCTAATGATAGCTTCAAGGTGACTAGTAGTATGAAAGATTATTTTTGAACTGTTGAAATCTATTTCTATAGGCTGAGTTTGTGCAAATCTTGAAAGGGCAGTGTGCAATCTACCCAATCTTAAATCTGCGTCATGTTCTTTCAATCTCTTTTGAAGTTTCCTTAATGTCATAGCTATGTACACATATTCTTTAGTATCTGTCTTGAAAAGATTACTGTATACACCTGATTTATTTATGCCTTGAATAGGGTCAATCTTTATGTTCAACACAACTCTTAATTTGGGGGGAGGGAGTGCTAATATTGCAATATCAAACTTAGCTAGTGCGTGCCTTATGCTTTCAAAGAACTTCGGAATATAATTAACTTTACAAAATTTTACACTTTTTATGGAATCTTTAACTTGCATATCTTGATCTTCCATTTTAAATTTGTTTATTATTCTTTCAATAAAATGGAGGATGATGGAATTCTCAACGGCTACTTTCCTAATTAAATCTAGTTCTTCATTCAGAAAATGAATTGAGCAAACTTGAAAAGCCCTTTTTATGTAAAATTTAAAAGGTGCTAGTTTGAAATTAATAGGAGAACTGCAAGTAAATGGGATTGTAAAATTAGACCTGTTAATTTTCCTAAAAACTTTACGATCCAGGCTCTGATTAGTTTTATTTCTGATTAGTAAGACATCTAAAAAGGCAAGTTTTTGATTCTGTTCAACTTCTAGGGAGAATTTTATCAAGAAAAATATGAAATTCATCGTTTTCGTGGTTCCATATAATAAAAATATCATCAACGTACCTGAACCAGTAAATTCGGGCTGGTCTTATGGTTTCCATGATTTTCTTTTCAAAAGGACGAAGTTTAAATTCTGCTAACAAACCAGAGATGGGGGAACCCATGGGGGCCCATTGATCTGTTTGTAAAATTGATTGATAAATACAAAGTTGTTACTATTGACAATTAAATTCAGACCTCTTTTAACCGTGTCTTTAATATCTTCTGTAAAAATAGAATCCGAGTCGATGAAATTTGCAATGTTGCTGGTAACTTCCTTTATATCTATGGACAGGTGTAAGGACACTACGTCTAAGCTAGCCATAATACTGGAATTTTCAAGCTTTATGTTTTTGATTTTATTGATGAAATGCGAAGTTAATTCAACAACAAAGTCAGACAGTAGTAAATATCGCTTTAAGAGGTGAACATAGGTTTTTCCCATAAAATATGTGGGACCGGAGCATTTAGTAACAATTGGACGGACTGGTAAGTCTATTTTATGATCCTTTAATCTATCTATCAGGGAGGGAGTGGTTGCAGTATGTTAATCCTCAATTTATTTTTCATAAATGTTGACTAAACTCCTTTACCAATAATTTCTTTAACTGTATTTTCTAATTCCATAATGGGATATCTTTATTTAATGGCACACAATTCATACTAGCAATACACACTTTCATCTTGTAGATGTAATCTTGTCTGTTTAGAATAGCGATACGGTTAGTTTTATCAGTCTGGATAATAATAATATCTTTATCATTTCTTAGTTTTTCTGCTATCTTCCTAAATTTCTCATGCTGAGGGTTTGGTCTGTAAACAAATCTTCTCATTTTATTATGTAAGATACACCTAACGACATATTTTTGCATTGGATTAGCAGCATGCACGGCTTTTTCCACAATCAGTGACGATTAACTTGCTATTCCATTTCGGATCAAACATGAATTTCGGGCCAAGATTGAGGACTGATTTTTTTTTTCGATAACTGTTTCTTAGAAATATTAATAAACGTATCTGCTTTAGGTTCTGTGCTGCTGCTAACTTTCGGAGGTTTCAGACCAGCAATTTTCTTCTTTAAAGTAGCTAATTTAATTCTACGTTGAAATGTTCTGTAATGTTCAATAACTTTCAAGTTAAGATCAAAGTCAGAATGCGATAGAGTCTGTACTAATAAATTATATAAACGATAAACACGCTATGAAATCTTGTCAATAAGTTTATATTTATTTCTAATGCAAAGTTTGAAACATTCCATTTCAAATTTATGATTAAGAGCAGGGAAATGTCTATTGGCAAAACTGTTCTTACATGCGATGAATCTTGGGATAACATCTAACTTACACCGTTTCAAAAAATATAAATTACATAATTTTCGGTCGAGCCGCTGACGCTGACATTTATAAAGTTTTCCTGTATTTTGGCACTTCATACTATCCAGCATCGATTTCAAATATAATTGGAGTTAAAAACAAAAACAGTGCAGAATTCACCTTGTTTACTAATTTGAAACGTAAAAATAAACTTAACTGTACATAAATTACTTAAAAGGTGCATAAGAAAACTTATAAAAACTTAAAAATACATTTAAAGTTTTTTAAAAATTCAGAACGTTTTCAACCGTGACTTTCGCGGTCTTCGTCAGTGAGAAACACTACAAATGACAGTTATTACCGCTGGCGTTCTCAGGCTTATTCGGAAAAGTCCATTTTTTACATCGAGGAAGAAAGGAGGGGGGTGACGAAAATGGAGCAAAAAGGGATAGAATAAAAATTGTTGTATTATTTTATAAGTTTTCTGATGCACTTTTTAAGTAATTTATGTACAGTTAAGTGTATTTTTAAGTTTCAAATTACCATTAAGTATTTGGAAACTTTCAATTTTTGACATTTTATCAAATATTTAAAAATATACTTGTCGGATTCTTCTGAAACTTCAGGATAATGAAGATTATGTCTAACCTCATATTTATCAACATTCATTTGATCAGCAGGGTAATTAGGGGGCCGACAAAAAAATAAAGAATAACAGAAATATTTGGGATCACCCTGTACATGAAAATGTCCGAAACAATTATTCGCTGCAGAATACAAATATGTGGAAACTGCACAACATGTACACTGATTTTTGTAAGAATAGCATGTATATTCATGGAGAAAGAGTGATTTTATTTTTAATTCAAAAATTCTGGTATGTTTTTTGTTTATATCATGCAGGGTTTTTGACCAAATTTAACGCATATTTCAGAAATATTGGCAAAATCTATTAGACAAAATATAGCGCAATTGGAATATAAGTATATTAAATATTTTATGAAGTATGAGTAGTTTTTTTTTTAAATAATTTTTATCTGCGCATGCGCGAACGATAAAAACGATTCTTTTACATCATTTAATAGTCAATTCTATGGATTAACTTGTAAAAAAAATCCAGTCAAATATCGTGAAAATTCAAAAGGGTAGCATTATAAAAATTAAGCTGGTCTCTAAAAACGGCTGAATGAGAAGGAATTCTCCACAAATTGACATTTTTTAATAACTGACTTTAAAAAAAAAATGGTACTATTTAATGAATACAATATCTAATACGATATTGCTGCTAATAAGTACCTTGACACCTGTGATAGAAAAGGAAAAGAGCTTTTATTCTTTTCTATCACAGATGTCAAGATACTTATTAACAGAAATATTGTATTAGATATTGTATACATTAAATACTATTTTTTTCCTAAAAGTCAGTTACGTCCAAACTCTTCAAAATTTTTTGGAATTAAAACATGTTTTCACAGCTTTTGACAAGCAGTTCAGAAGAAATATTGATATTTATTAATAATATGGCTGGTATAAAGACTTTTTTCATTCGATATATTTAAGTCGATAAGAAATAATATATGTTTAATTTTCAATAACAGAAAATTTGAAATGGAAAAGGAATATGGCTATCAAGTTTCATTTTTTAAGTATGGTGGAGAAGTAGACTTGGAACTATCTAATACCCCGTAGCAAAAAAATCTCGATGGTCTGTGACAGATACTACAGAGGCAGAAAATACTCCGTAAGTAAAATGTTTTGCAATTGCAGTTAATTAAACACCTACTTGTAACGAATTTAGGCGTTTCATTAACTTCTATTAATAACTAACTTAAGTTTTTGCATTAAGTAATAAAGTGTTAAATATAATACAAAGCAAAATAAGGGTTTGATGGAAAAATAATCTGTAAAAAAGAAAAGGAAATCTGTAAAACCCGTCTCCATTCTTTAACTTTCTGCTAAAGGGCTTGCTATATGAATAGTGATTGCAACAAATAGTGGATATGACTGAATATCAACATTTTTTCTTTTATTGCACAAATAATGATTATAATTTCTTTTTTTAATCATTCAAAAAGAAATAAAATTAAACACAAACTAAAATCGATATTTGATTTTTTTTAAATTAACGGCTTGACACATTTCCTGTAACATTTCGAACCCATAATGCTAATCCTCTATATAAGAAAACCCTAAGTCATGTGACTGTCCACACTTCCGGGCTTACCCACTTCACTCTTTACATGCTATGTAGGAAATTTCATGTTAGCCAGCGCAGGTGATAAGTCGCCAAACTATATTATAAAAGCTCAATGGCATCAACACTTCCAGGTCTCCTCACTTTTGTACTTTTTGCCATTTTTGTACTTTTATGCTAGCTGACTGCAGGTTTGCCAAATTTTATGCCATATGCCAGTTTCATTTGAAACATAAAACTATAACTTATTTCATTTAAAATACATAATTTTATTGGTTGTTCTAGGCTATCCCGTCGACCAAAAAATTATCGCCAAACTATAAGATTAAATGACAATAATGGATGATCGTGAATGTCACATTCAATGACATTAAATGCGATTCACGTGTCTTAAATGTCTTTAAGTGATTTTTATTTTGACTTTTTATTAATATTTTTATTAATATTCTACTAATTATTTGTTTTTTCGTCATTTAAAATAAAAATTTTGTCAACATGTATAATTTGGCTATTAGTTTGGCGATTTGTATAATATGGCGTAATTGGTCGACGGGATAACCTATAAGTACCATTTTATTTATAACACAGATTAAAAAAATATGTATATCAGATTCATTCATCTCATTTAAAATACAATACTAAATGTATTTTTCAAGCATAGGTAATTTGCAAAAGCAAGTGAGGGCTTGGCGAGAAAAGAAATTTGACAAACTAACTTTGCCAAAGCTTTAACTTTAACCAAAGTATTTTATTGCAGCATAAAAACATTATATCTAATTTACACTTTTAAAAAATTATGTAAATTTTGAGAAAACACCCATTGAATTTAAATTGACATTCATAGTTTAATATCGCATTCCTAAAAAATAAATAAGCCGCAAAAGATTCATTCAATCACGAACGGGAAAAAATAATCATGGAGGTTCGCAAAGCAAGTTTTTCAACAATAAATGGACAATATTCTTATGACATCATTGTAGATAATGACGTAATGTTTTTGTTAAGACATCATACTAGGTAAAATTGCGCCGTTGTTTACAGTTTGAATTCACGTTTCTTTATTGCCATATTTATGAACTCAGAAACGAAATTAATGAAAAAAGCACGCTTTTTCATTATTAAATTTTGAAATTATGAATTATGGAATGCTACCATGATTGCAAACAGTTCTTAATTTCTCTGGTCGGAATCTTCCGATTTGAATAATGATTGCAGAAGTAAATTAAATTGAGAGTAAAACTAACATGATGGAATGCGTAGAAAACTTTTAATGGAGACCAAAAGTGGTCGCCATAGGCGGCTAGAAGTAAAATAATGACTTTTAGTTATTACTAATAGCATCATTTTATTTGTAGGTACAATTAATTCACTCATAATTTAGCTAAAACAGCGTTTCAGTATTATCATTGTTAAATGCATACTTTTTTTTTATTTCTAGTTAGATTTTTTAAAAAAAAAAAGCTTTTTATCCCCTTTTCCCTTCTCCAAATAACCCGAGTTTTTTAATTGATTTCTTCCCGTAAGACATGGTGACGTCACTGCAACGTCGTTGTGAAGTCACATTGTAACTTTGTGACCATCGATTGTCGATGTGACGTCACGTGACGTCGATGTGAAGTCACAGTGACTAAAATGTGAAGTCGTTATGGCCAGTTTAGAGCTTTTTTGTGACGTCAGATTGTGACCACTTTGTGACGTCACAATGTGACCAATTTGTGAAAAGTGTGTCATTTGTGACTACTTTGACATTAACAATGTGACGAACTGTGAAAAAGTTTTTAGAAAATCACATCTTAGTCACAATGTGACGTCACTGAGTGGTGGTATTTTCGTCACAGATTCAGATTCAGATTCAGTTAGGTGGGGAGGCCTACCATATGGCTTGTGCTCAACAAGCCCCACCTAACATTTTTTATTATTAAAAAAAAAAGTACAATTGTTTCACAAATGGTTGCCCAATTTCTTCTGGGCGAACCTAAAGTTTTTATAATATTAAAATGCATAAATTTCAAAATTTAAAATAGAAGAGTTAATTAAGACAATTAAGAGTTTGTAAATGTCTATAAAAAATTTTAGATGCATTATTTATTTAGAAAGTTCAACTAAGTTCAACTATCATAAGTATGAAAGAGTAAATGTTTTTAGAAATGTTTAAACAGAGATATGATTTGATAAGCTTGCTAATGCGCAAGTTGAAATATATACTGATTCTTTTCAACGAGGGTGATGCAGTCAATTATTTTCTGTAATAATTTCGGACATTTCAATACATATGAAAACCACGCATTTAATTTCATATTTGATGGCTTTCGCAGATGAAAGGTTGAAGTTAATGGACAACTTAACATGAAATGCAAGGAGGTACTTCTGTTCCCACAAGTACAGAGGTCAGAATCTACTTTATTAAATTTAACTAAATATGAAGAAAAAGGATTATGATTGGTAGCGAATAAACATAGATTTCGATGAAAAAGTAAAAAGTCTTCTGAAATTTTCGGTAGAAATTCGTATGTGTATCTCCCGGTATCTGCATAGTCCCAATAGTTTTGCCAGTGTTGAAGCGAATCTAGCTTTAATTTTCTTTTTACTAAGGATGCTGGTAATGGATAGAATTTTGTTTCTATTTGTGATGATTCCAGCGTAGCTTCTTTTGCCAAGGTATCCGCTAATTCGTTTCCTTTTATGCCCGTGTGGCCTCTTATCCATTTGAAAACAAAATTTTTAGTAGATTTCTGCAATAGTAATATGATTGAGGTTACTAATATATCTCTTGTATTAATGTCTTTTAAGGCTTGTAGACTTGATAAACTGTCTGTTTGAATTAATATATTTTGAAAAATGCTTGAATTTGCCCAGATTATTGCGTCACGAATAGCTAACAATTCTGCTTGAAAAACATTATTGTCATTTATTAAGGACTTTTGATATGTTTGAATTAATTGATTGTTATAGAAAGTACAGAAGGCATAGGCTGTGCCAGATTCAGTTTTTGAGCCATCGGTGTATATTTCCACTAAGTTAGTTAAATTCGGAGGTATGTCTTCTATCCAATGTAAATAATTTTTAAATGGTTTTATCTGGCACGTTTTTAGTCTTGTTTGTATTAGGGTTGGATCGAACTCTTCGGATGGTATGCCAAGTCTTAATACTTGCCCAGCTTGAGATTCTCTTTTTATTTGGTATTGTAGCGGAATTATTCCGGTTAATGTGCATAAGGCAGAGGTTGCCGTTTTCCTGTATGCTTTAGAAATCATCAAGAGACATTCTGCTTGTATTGATGATAAAATGCGTAAGCCATGGGATTTTTGCAATCTTGGAAACCAGATTGGTGCACCATAAGATATTTTTTTCTCCAATATTGTTTGATACCACACTTTTAAAATGTATTTTGGAAGACGACACGAGGAAGAGAATTTCAAAAGATTTTGAATAGTTTTTAATATTTCAATTTTCTTATTTCTAAGATGAGGAAGAAAAGTAAGATTACTATCTAAGGTAACCCCCAAATAAAGCAATGTTGGATTTTATTTTAAATTTTTATTTCTTATCTTAAAAATTGGTGGACGTTTTAGAGATTTGGGCTTTTTAAGATGAAGTACTGAGCATTTGTCAAAGGAAATTGACATACGATTAACATCTGCCCAGTCGCTGATGAGTTGTAAAGCATGATTTGCCGAATCTTCTAAGCTTCTCCTTGTGGAGCCTGAGATTACTAATAGTATATCATCGGCGTAGGTTATTATTTTATAACCATGTCTTTTAAAAAGTTTTAATAATTTATTTAAGAAGATTTTCCAAAGAAAGGGTCCCAGGCAGGAGCCTTGTGGGCAGCCCCTGCCAAACCAATACAGTGAATTTGATTGCCAATTATAGTAGGCTGCTCTTAATGTTAAAAATGACCTAAACAGATTAAGATAGGGTTTGTCTAATTTTAAAAGTTCAAGTTCTTCTATAGTTATGTCCCATGGCAGGCGATCAAACGCGTTTTGAAAATCTATAGAAATTAAAGATATATACTTATCTTCTTGAGATTTTATTTCTATATTAGTGAAAAGATCTTGTAATGCCGTTTCTGTTGAACGGCCTTGTTCAAAACCATGTTGAGATGATTGTAGAGATCGTGAGTGTGATAAGAAATAATTTACTCGTTTCAAAAGCATTTTTTCTAATATTTTGCCGAATATTGGGAGAAGAGTTATTGGTCTATAAGATTGATAATCGTCAGAAGATTTGTTTTTCTTTTTAAAATATACTAATTCTCCTATTTTCCAATCTGAAGGGAAGTAATTCAATTTCAGTAGCGTATTGTACATTGATAAGAGTAAATTCTTCTGTGTTTTATAAAGATTTCTTATTATGAAATGGTCTATTTTGTCGGGCCCAGGGGCCTTGTTTTGATTGAAAGAGTAAATGGCAGCATGGAGTTCTTGGTCTACGAACGGAGGAGCTGAGTCATCAGAATCAAACGATTCTTGAGATAATTTAATTGAGGGGCCAAATATTTTATTTGTTAGATCTGTGTAGAAGAAGTCCCTAGTATATTATGGATAGTTTGAGTCTGCCAACGCCATTACTTCCTGTTGATAGAATTCTTGGAATGGAATTTTCTTAGCTTTTCCAAAAGGATCTTTGGTATTGCCACAAAAGTTGGACCAAGTTTGTCTTTTTGAATCCATGATCGCTTTTTTGTAGATGGCTTTTTCTTTTTTATATCTAATTTTGTCTTCTTGTGAAGCTGACGGTAATTTGGATTTTCTTTGCAAGGCCTTCACAAAGTTTCCTGTCTTTCGTAAGTTATCATTCCACCAGGTAGTTTGTGGGGTAAAAATACTTTTTCTTTTCTTCAAGTATTTGTCACATAAGGTATGTAATAATTCTAAGAAAAGTTTGTAATATTGATCAAAAGTATTTTGATTTGGTATGTTGTTAAAATTTATATTGTTTTCTGTTAATTTAAAGGCCAATTCTTTATTGAACTTTTTAAAAGAGATATTTTTTGTTCGGTATCTCCTTGTCGAGTGTTTCGGTAATGGGATATCTGTTAGTATTGTAATTAATCTATGGTAACCGTAATTTAAGTCTTTATCAACTGTCCAGGATGAAGTTCTGGAAAAAAAAGTAAGAGATGACATGGAAACATCTGGCCAGCCTCTAGAGTGATCCGTTTCAAATGTTGGTAAACAGTGAGGATCATTAAGAACTATTAGTCGATGTTGACTGATAAAAGAAAATAGTTGGTGACCTTTTTCGTTATCAGAAGGATAGCCCCAAAGAATGCTGTGGGCGTTAAGATCCCCCAATATGAGGAAATTAGGCAAGTAGCCCGGGAAAGTATCCCATGAATGAAGATCTCGCTCCAAGTTCGCTGATGGCGGAGAATATTGTGAAACTAATGTGAAAGTATTTTTTGAAACAGTTATATTTACTACAACTGTATTATCAAACTTTCCAAGTTGAATGTGTTTTAAACTCTGATCTACAATTATTATGAACGCATTTCTATTATTTGACGAGTAGCAAGATGCTCCTGCTGGTAGACCATGTGGTCGATTGTTGTTAATGTAACAGTCTTGTATACAAGCTAAAGAGTAATTTTCGGAGTAAAGAGTATTGATAAAATCAGCTGTGGCCGTTCGGCTCCTCTGCAGATTTACTTGTGCTATTTTCAATGATTTTTCTTTGGAATAAAGGCTAGAAGATTCACTTTTAGTGCCTCTATCGGTAACGGGGAGGCAGGGCCTCCCAATTCCTGCTTGAGGTCTTCTTTGAAATTCCTCGGTTTTTTCGGGAAGAGTTTTCTACAATTCTGACACTACGAATTTCATTGCTTGTTTTAAGAGAAGGATAGTCATGATCATATAGATCTTCCTCACTGGGACAATTGCTGTTGTTAGATAAAATGGGACTTGTGAGTTGTCTGCTTCTTTTAGTTTCATTTTTAGTTGAAGAGATAGACATTTTACCTAATGAATTAGTGTAGTAATTTTGCAATGTATTATTTTTAAGTTGTTTGTTTAATGGACAATCTTGAGATGAGGCTTTGTGATCACAACATTCAAAGCCTTCCCGTAAGCAATTGATACATTGTTCTGTAGATTCTGAGCATTCGGAAGTGTGGTGATCTTTCGCACAGTTTGCACATTCTGATATCCATTGACAGTTTGTTGCTACGTGGCTATCTAAAGCTTGACAGTTAGAGCATCGCATAATTCGAAGATGATGGACTACTCTTACTGATTCTGTAAATATGTTTAACTTGCCTTTATTAATTATTTGACGACAAATATTTGTACTACCTTGAAGTATCCAGTTATTATAATGCCTTTGTTTCGACGAAAAATGTTTTAATATTTCAAATGGCGTGTCTCTGAAGTGGTTTATCTGGGTCAGTTCGTTCTTTAAATCATCTTGAGTGATATCATCTGGAATTCTTAACAAGAGGATTCTCAGTTTTTTTTTATTTTCTGGTTCTAATATTCTTGAGCGAGATATAAGACCTTCCGATGAAGTTAGTGCTTGTTTTAGGATTTCTATATCTGTTTCTGTAGTTTTAATTTCTGTATTATTGTTCTTTGTTTTCCTGACTGATTTAACTGCTGCTCGTAATTCGGGTTTTTTAATCTCCGTTCTTACGCATTTTGATACTTGGGATGATTGATTAGCTTCATTAGGAATGATAATTATTTTCTTCAAATGTTTTCGAATCTGTGATTCTTCTTCTCCTTGAGTGTTTTGCATAGAATGTTCCTTATTTGGTGCCACAGTTGGGATTGTTTTAAGATAATATTTCAGTATATCTTGTATATTAGCTGTTAATTGATCTGTAAGATTTTTCGGATTGACTTGTAGATATGAATTCATTTCATCGTACAAATCTTTTGAGATATTTCCCAATAAATCTAGTTTCTCTTGTATTAGGACATGGTGCTCATTTATTAATGTTTGAAGAGGCAAAGACTTTAGTTTTGAATTTTTAAGTGTTTCCAGTTCTGTTTTTAGACTTATGCACAGGTTACCATATGTAGAATTCAATACGTTTATTTCCTGTTGTAATAAATGGACTGAAGAAGTTAGTTTTATTCTACTATCAAGAGTGCTCTCTGTATTTGTTAAATGCTTTGGATGATTTATTTCTTGTTTTTTCTTACATAGTAGTTTCATGTAGCTGATTACTGTTTTATTGTTCCACTGCTTCCTTCCAAAGTTCAGGAAATCTTTTTCAAGTAATTTATATCCCATGAGATATTGGTGTTTCTCTTCTTTTGCAAATTGCGTTTGCGTGTTCAAGTTTTTAAGTGTTTTGAAGATATTCTTTCTCTCGGTTGTAATGGAGTAGATGAATCGCCTGGATTAGAATCATCTGTGCACTTATGCAATGAGTCTGAGTCTTGAGAAATGTGAGTTGAGTCACTTGCATCAGTATTAGTTACTAACTTTTCCGTGGTTTCATTTCTTAATTTCGCTAACTCTTTATTTGGAAATCTTCAAAACTATGTTGCAATTCTTCAATTTCTTTCTTAAGTAAGTTTTTGTCTTCTTCTGCTTTCCGAAGTGAGCGTTGGAAGTTTAGACATTTTTCTTGTAATTCCTCTATTTCTTCTTGTTTATTGTATAATGTCTGTTTTCTGCATGAGTGATAATGGATTTTTCCATTGAAGTCTCCTTCACTTGCAGCTTGCGAGCGCCTTGTTGTGCGTCTAAGATTAAGGGTGCTTTTGAATGGTCTTGAAGTTAATGTTTGATCTATGTCCGAGATAAATGAACCTCCATTGTCTCTTTTTTCTCTATCTAATTTAATTTTGTTCTGTATCGAGTAATATTCCAGTTCAAAATCTAATGATCTTAAATGGGCTTGTATTTCATTTTTCAGTTCTTCTGTATTTTCAGACACATTTTTAGTATGCTTTTTCAAACATGCTTGCAGTTGATTTAACTGTTGGAATAATTTTGTATCATCTTCTTGGAGATCGGATGTACTTATTGATGAGTGTTCTTGATTAAGAGAATCGTTCGAGTTCTCTTTTTGTCTATAATTTTTAAGCTCAAGTTCTATGGATTTAACTTTATGAATAAGAGCTTCTAGAAATAAATCACCTTCATCGTTATGACCGTCAGAATGCATTTTGTAGTGACGAAATGTCTGGTCGAAAAGCAGTTGCGTGCTAAGATCATATTTGCAAACAACTTGATATTCCCATAATTTAAATCTTTGAAGTGGGGGAAATTCACTCTTTGCCATTTTTGGCAATTACTTTTAACAGAGGTTGATGTTAACAATTTAATAATAACAGCTTTCTTAATTATAAATCTATATTATAGATCAAAAACTGGAAAATGAGGCATTGCCACATCCCCTCCATACATCAATGAAAGAAAGGGGAAAAGGACAGTGAAAAGCAAAAACCAATAGCCTAGACTACTGAAAATAACTAAGATAAAAATTTAAGGGAAAACAATTTGAAAAAAAAAAAAAAAAAAAAGATAGCTATAGAAATTAAATTAAAACAGGGGAAAGACTAGTGTGAGAATATTACTGTGCACTAAAAGCTCATGTACTAAAGTATGAACACATTAAACCAATTTGTGATAGATTTACACTGATAGAAATGATAATAAACTGCGTTTTAACAACTTAAAGTCCTTGAAAAGCTTTGTACATATATACATAAGTTCACGTTTCCAAGTTCAAAAACATAAAAAGACTGATTATGGCACATAAATCAGTAAATTATGAAGACAACATAGCAGAAAAATAGTAAAGGAGCCTGATAGCAAGTGTGCCAGTCAAACAAAGTGCACACTTAACTGTAGTTAAACAACGCACGCGCTGCACTTGAGAGTTGTTTTATTCTTTGAACACTTGAAAAATGAGAGTATTATCCAAAGCATCAAAATAATGAATAATCTTTCAAGATGATATCTTCTAGCATGTAGGTGGCAATATAAAACTAAATATATATAATTTGAATGGTCGAGATGCTGAAGTGAGAAATATTTTGCAATCGTACTTTAAATAGATAGGGAATCAAATAGAATAAAAGTAAAGTTTAATTATTGAATTACCTTAATTCAAAAAAGGAGTCTAAAAGAGAAGGTAGGATAAGATGGAGGGAAGGTAAATTGTGACGAGCATGTTATTAAAATGCTGATTTAAAAGAATTTTAATTGAAACTGTTTAAGTAGCGCCATTTTTATAAAAGTATAAAAATTTAGGGAATTTGAATACAAAATCAAATGCTCTAAAACAAAATTAACACTCTAACAGGCTAAAATCAAAATCTCCAGTGAGAACAACATATAGATAAAACTTGATTAAGTGAATAAATTGAAATAGTAAGGAGGTCCCAATGAACCACCACTTGTGGCGCAGCAGAGAGAAAATCAAAAAATAGTAATAAAAACTGTAAGAGGAAATTTAGAAGTTTGCAACCTTACCAAGTAAAATAGAGTTTTTGAAAAAACTTAATAAAAAGAAAGCACCAAAAGTTAAGAAAAATTAATCGAAAATATAGTGGCGTGAAAAAAATAGTAGGTGGATAAGCTAAAATTAAAGTTTTATACTAAATAAACTTTGAAAAAAAAAAAAAAAAAAAAAAAATGTTGGAAGTATTATTAGAATAGAAGAGTCAAAAGTTAAAACATTGAGGGGGGGATTAAATCCAAGGTAAACTTGGTAAGTTTTAGCAATACTGGTGATAGAAAATAACAAAATGATAAGAATGCTGAAGAAATAACAATAAAGACTGTAAGAGGACAATTTAGAAGTTTAAAACCGTATCAAATAAAATTGAGATCGTTAAAGAAAAAAAAAAACTCAACAAACAAGAGTACCAAAAGTTAAGTAAAATGATTAGAAATAGCTGGTGTGGAAAGAAAATTGTTGGGACAAGCTAAAATTGAATTCTTTTACGGAATGAACTTTAAAGCACATTGATAGCACCGTTAGAAAAGAAGAGCCAAAAGTTAAGAAAATTGGAGGGGGGCAAAATCAAAGATAAACTTGGTAAGTTTTAGCAATGCTGGTGAAAGAAAAAAAAATAACAAAATGAATAAGTAAACTAAAAATTTTATTAAAGAATAATAGGATCCCCATATAGCCCCCTCTATTGGGCTCCCCTATTGAAAATACACTTAAACGATTGAATCCATGCGAAGCAGAAGGAAACGTACTCCTAAGATCTTCACGACTGAATTGGAAAAATTTCAGAGCTGTACGGCTCATAGAAGAACAGGTAAATGACTTTTGAAAAAAAAAAAAAGATTTCTAAGATATTTAGTTTGAAATACAGGTGTTTAATAACTAAGTAAAAGCTTTGGTGTCTAATACGCTATGAACCTGAAAGTTTTAGCAATAATTTACTACTAATACACAATTTTTTCATGTTTATTCTTAGATGATACTTGATTACATAGATTTGTCTAATTTTAAGTAGCAAATAGTTATCTTATGCTCAAGATGACTTAAGACCTTTAAATTTAGTTATTTATATTTTTCCTGAATCTTACTGGCTAATATTTATGTTTACAAAACCCATAGTTCCATCGTGAACAACTTATTTTATAAACAAACCATCAATGTAATTATAATTCGTGAACAGTTTCTTTAATTTGACAAAATAATGAATTCAGATATTAGTCACTCCATAAATTAAATCTCCATTCTAATCCATACTACTAGCTCAATTAAGATTCGTTTTTCCATTGAAATTCACTAATCAATCAATCCTTAATCAAATAATCAATAAACAACTATTTTCAAAGCTAAATTAAAGATATTATTAAAAGTAATTTAATTAAAATTTTAACAACAGAAAGATCAATCTTCCTACTTTCGAAAGACATAATAAACATAATTGTTTAATAATAATTAATATTTTAAATAATTTTTTGAAAAAAAAAAAGTACTTTGAATGTTAACCTATGGGAAAAAGAAAGAGGATAAAATTTTTATAAGAAGCTTTTAACATTCCTATCCTCTATCAAAAGACAGGTCAAAGTAAAAATACTGGTGACACAAATACGTTTAAATCCTCTACAGTAAAAGAATTATAAAATAGGTCAAACTGTGTTTTAATTAACTCAGTTTAAAGTATAAACAACTGAATAAAAAAAAAATCACGTAATCATAAAGGCGAGAATTAGATTGATAAGGATTGAATCCATGATATAGATTTTAATATACAATATTATTACTCTTAAAATGATCAAATCTTCACAATATTGGTATCGAAAGAAAGCTAATGTTTAAATGAACACATAATAAACAATACATTTAGGTTAAAAAGTTAATAAAGAATCTTAAAATGTTTAACAAAATATAGTTTACACCATGGGAAAAATGGGATACATTATAAAAACAATAGTTTTTAAAACAGTTATATTTATATCGAAACTTTTCAAACACTTTATAAATATGGTATCAAAATGATCTATGTACTTTAATTTATATTAATCAAACAAAAATTTTAGGTTATCAACACGAAAAAAGTATATACAAAGTGCAACAAAAGTGCAATGTTTTGAAAATGGCACCAGTATGAGAAAAAGTACATGAGCTTCGAAAAGAAATAACTTCAATAATAAACCATATAATGTCATAAAATATATAGCCTAGAGTATGTAGAACAACAGATAATCGGATAAAAATAAATATATGTACAGTAGAGTGCACAGATATTAAAATAATAGGTGGCTGAAGCCTGGTTCTATGGAGACATGAAAACGAAAGAAGAAGAAAGATTAAAATAGTCATATCTCCGGAACCCCTAAACCAATTCTCACAAAACTTATACCAAAATAAAGCTCATAAAGAAAAAAAAAGAATGATGCATAGAAAAAGGATGCAGCTTACCCCATTCCGTAGAAAATTAGGCTTCCATTAGGAGCGAAATCGAAACGACCGTTTAGAATCGATGACCAGTGGCGCCTATTTTCGTCACAAATGTGATGTGACCAAAGTTACTCACAGTGACGTCATTGTGACGTCACTGTGACTATGCATGCTATGAGGGTTTTTCATACTCCGCTCTTCATTATAATTACATAGTCTCTAACGCCAGATGCCTCTCACGGCTAATTTTTTGCTACGACCAGTAACTTTCGGTATTTAAGAGGGTTCGGAACAAAAAAATAATGAATTTTTATTAAACAGTTTTAGTGCATTGAAAAAAAAATCTGCTTAAAATGACGTTTAAAACCTTATTTCTATTTTAACTGGAACAAAAAATATTATTTTTTTCGTTTTGGTTTCTTTTTAAAATCTAGCTTTCAAAGCAATCGTTCTCATAGAAATGATTTTCTGGGAAAATGTTTTTTTTTTTCTTTATGAGTTTTTACACCATTTCTTGTATTTAAATTGCAATAACTCAAGAACCGTTAAAGAAAACTTGTTTAAATTTGTAACAAGTCTTTTTCAATTGTTTTATCTTAATTTTGATACAGCAAATTTCAAAAAAATATTTTATAGCATCTGTATACCTCTATTTTAAAATAATAATTTTCGCTAGATATTTAAATTTGGAATGTGACAGCAGTAACTGTTTTAAAATAGTGGTATAAAAAATAAATGTATAAAAATGTGTAGTAGTTGGCAGCTATGTACGTGTAATTGCACAATTCATTGCTTTTAGCTACATTTTGCCACAATTTTTTTTCAACACTTGTACATAATGAAAAAAAAAAAACTTTCTTAACAAATACAGAAAATTTAATATTTACAAAAAATAAAAATAAAATGTATTTTTTGGTTTTTTACCAGTATACATATGTTTGCACAACTTGATGACCTACAAACGGTCTTATTAAAATTGTTATCAAAATATTTAAATGTATCATTACGTATCTAATATTTTCCGCCAAAATAAATTTTTATAATAAGGGTAAGACTTTGTGCTCACCATGTATATTCGTCGATTCTGATTACAGAATAACCCATAAGAATATCCCATATTTGACAGGATAATATAAAAAATGGACTGTAAAGAGAAACTTGTTTGTTTTAAAATAGACAATGGCTATGATAAGAATTTAAAATGACTCTGTTTTAGAAATGATGCTTGAGATAATTTTTTGGGAGGAATAATTTTGTTCGAAAGAGTGTAACATCATTATAATGTAGATAAAACTATTTTTCCCATTGGTCGTAATGTAACGGAATACTTTTGATTGTAACTATAATTAAACTAGCAGGCTAAGCCCGTTGCACTGGTCTATTTTTCAAAACATGAATCAAACAAAATATTGAATATGATTGTGTTTTTAAAGCAACTTCACCTCGAATGCTCTTTCACATTTCTGAAAATCATACAAAACGCCATTGTATATAAAGATAGAAAACCAACGATTATAAATGCACCAAGAATGCATTAAAAGTTAGCAAACAGCTGTTTCGATTCTACTGTCGAGATTCTTCATCAGTGCAAAACTCAGCGAGCTAGAAAAAACAAAACTGAGCTAAAAAAACAACAACAACAATGGAATCAAGGCCCGTTGACGCCAAAATACATTAAAATAATAATAAAATATTATGTTGTTCTATCAGTTTATGCATTCGATAAAGTTTGGGCTTTTAAAGAAAAAATATTTCAGTTGATCATTTATTGTAGTGTTTGATAGATAAATGAGGCAATTATGAAAAGAGCAATTTAAATAGTGTCTATTCACCATACTTCTAAAATAGCGAGCATTATGATCGCAGAGATTGACCATTGAATTTTAACAATTTTCAAGTGATTCATTTTCATTTGCTAGTTTTTGAATTCTAAACCTCTCAACTTGAGGATATGGGTATCTGTGGAAACCTTAATACTGTTTGGAAATATTGTTTGGAAAAAACAATAATAGTTATTTATACAGCATGTTTAAATACTGTAGTATAGTGAAAATTGTATCCTATCAAAAACATGAATGTGAAAAAATGCCAAGTTCGTTAAAGGTTTCGCTCATAAAAAAGTGATTTGACAAAAAATAATGATATCCTGTCAAAAACATGAATGTGAAAGAATGCCAAGTTCGTTAAAGGTTTCGCAAATAAAAGAAGTGAGATCTAACTGCAAACCAAGTTCTTCCGAAGCTCCTTAAATCATAATTCCTGTCATGCATATTATAATTCAATTGCTTAAAATGATTTGTTATGTTACTTGTTATTCAATAGAGCGACTTAGCAAGTTTTCTCTTATTAAATTTTTTCTATTTAGTTGATCAGAAATTAAAGTTGATCCCTTCCTTAACTTATCAGTACCTTAACTTCAATATACCTATTCGAGCACACGATTGACTAGATCTTTGCCAATCAGATTCTAGATTAAATTGTACACCGACTCAAAGATTAAAGTTGGTAGCTGAAAACTTGCCAAGTCGCTCCATTGAATAACAAGTAACATAACAAATCATTTTAAGCAATTGAATAATAAAATGCATGACAGGAGTTATAATTTAAGGAGCTTCGAAAGAACTTGGTTTGCAGTTAGATCTCACTTCTTTTATTTGCGAAAACTTTAACGAACTTGGCATTCTTTCACATTCATGTTTTTGACAGGATATCATTATTTTTTGTCAAATCACTTCTTTTATGAGCGAAACCTTTAACGAACTTGGCATTTTTTCACATTCATGTTTTTGATAGGATATCATTATTTTTTGTCAAATAAGTAGGTATTTGTTTCTTTTTTGAAATAAATAGGTTAAATTAGTTAAATTAGTTTTATTTAATATTAATTAAAATTTCAGCTTTTCCCCGCATTTATTCACTGTTTTTTTCCAGTCAAATTAAAAAATTTAACATTAGGACTGCTTATGTTCCTTTAAATTCCACTAATAAGGATGTTTCTTTTACGTGATTGGGTACTACTTGATTATTTCTTCGACCAAAAACGTTTGTAGCCAACTTGGCGAAATATCGCTATATTGACAACAAAAATTACGCACCAAAATCATGCTAACATGCGTTATTTCTGGTATTTTGCCAAATTCCCATATATTCCAATTGTAATCTGATAATTTATCCAATAATTTTGTTAGAGCAAAAACTGTCGCCATCATTTTGGCATCTTTTTTTTTTCTTTAAATCGGTTCGCTAACTACCCAAAATTGCTTAGACATTGCTATTTAGAAAGTTTTTAGAACGTTTTTCGTGCATTTTTAACCCTTTTAAATTTTGTATTTGTTAACAAATGTTATTAGTGATCATTTATATCTTATAATTAATGAACAACAAATTTCATGTTTTTAGGCCCTTAACATACAGACATCGCATTTTTAGAACGCTTTTTGCTCTTTTACCCCCTTTGGATTAGTGGAATCGACATAAGATATAGCTTATATTGGAGATAGGACTATCACCATCATTTTGATAACGTTACTTTTAAGATCGGTTTGTTGTGTGCTGAAATTGCTTAAAAATTCCAATTTAGAACATTTTTGGAACGCTTTTCGCACATTTTCACCCCTTTTGAACTCCGTATTTTTCATCAAATGCCCTTAGAGATCATTTATATCTCATAAATAATTAACATGCCAAATCTTATAGCTCTAGGTCCTTCAGTAACGCAAAAGTTACATTTTAGAATGTTTTTTGCTTCTTCACCCTCTTTTGGTTAATGGTATACGCATAAAATATAGCCTATGTTTGAACCGGGGTGAATACCATCATTTTGATATGATTAATTTTTAAATCGGTTCGGTGGTTTCAGAAATTAACCCCGATACTCGCCAAAAGTGTCGCCAACTTGGCACTATTTCTGATATTTCGCGAAATTCCCATAAACTCTAAAATGCCAAATTTTATGTTTCCAGTCCAGTCCCTTAATATACAGACATCGCATTTTTAGAATGTTTTTTTCTCTTTTACCTCCTTTGGGTTAGTGTAATCGACATAAGATATATCCTATGTTGGAGCAAAGATTGTCATCATCATTTTGATATCATTACTTTTAACATCGGTTTGTTGTTTGCTGAGATTGTTTTAAAATGGGTATTTCGAACTTTTTTAGAACGCTCTTCGCGGATTTTCACCCATTTAAATTTGACATTTTTTAGCAAATGTCATTAGTGACCATTTATATCTTATAAATAATTAACATGCCAAATTTTGTGCTTCTAGGCACTTCAGTAAATTAAAAATCACATTTTTAGAATGTTTTTCGCTTCTGAACCCTCTTTTGGTTAGTGGCACAGACATAAGATATAGTCTATGTTTGAGCCGGGGCACCATCATTTTGGTACCATTACTTTTGAAATCGGTTCGGTAGCTTCAGAGATTCGCCCTGATACTCGCCAAAAGTGTCGCCAACTTGGCACTATTTCTGGTATTTTGTGAAATTCTCATAAACTTCTATTGTAGTCCAATAATTTATCCTCTAACCAACCATTAATGTTTAATTAATGATGATTTCTGATTTTTTCCTATTTATATATCCAATAACCTACTTCCACACCAAATTTCAACTTCCTAAGTCACCTGGAAGTAGTCAAACATTTCTATGAGTGAGTCAGTGAATCAGTGAGTCAGTGAGTCAGTGGTAAAAACAGTGGTTTTCAGACGTCAATTCCTCGTGAAGGGTAAAAGATTTTTAAAAACAATTTTAGGATTCTGAAATTAGAAGATGGTCTTACATGACACAAAAAATTGCAAGTGTGTAGGTCAAATAGAATTTAAGTTATTGAGGGGGTCAAAAGTGGCTCGAAATGGTTCAGGTAATATAACCCACGGCCGGTGTGTCGCCTTTTACTTTGTGAACTTGGCTGACACACTGCCGTTTGTCTAGATACATGACATATACGCACCACATTGGCGCGTTTTTTTTTCTGCTGGTGCCGATTCGGAGAAAAATTTGTTTCCTAATACCAGTTACATATATAGTTTACAACTATTTTCTGTTATTTTAAATAGAAAATAACAATAAATTTTAAAAAGTTTAGTTAATAATTATAAAACAAAACTATCTATATCCTTTAAAAAATAAAATAAAATAAAATAAAAAATTATTAATAAATGAACAACAGCCAGGTTACCAAGTGAGGCATAAAATCGCCATTTTATTGCAGTCGCGCAAATGTGGCGCAGGTATGACAAATGTGCCTAGATTAAAATAGTTTACATAATTGGGAAAAAAAAGAAAAAAATTGCAAATAGACAATTTATTAATAAATAGACAATAACATCCGGGTCGTCATATCAAGCAAAATAATGACACTATGGTGTCAGTTAATTACCCAGATGTATATATGGTAATGGCGTAAGAGACAAATCGCACCAATGTAGTGCGTATGAGATATCTGTGCCAAAATTTTTTTTTTAAGTTGCAGTTAAATTATTTTACAATATCTATGTATCTATGTATACATATGTATCTCTGTGCTTATTCTAAAATTTAAATATTATTCATTTTTGTGGTATTAACTGCTATATATGTATTTAAGTTAAATGTAAATTTTGTTTCCTAAAAATGCTCTCACTCATTAAAAGAGAGAGAGAAAAAAAAATCGTTTTTGCGAACATCGCTCCGTATTGTGCTTTTTTTGGTTTAGAATCGCATTGATTGGCGACAAAAGTAGATTGAAACACCCAATTGAAGAAACAACATACAAATAACAATTAGAACCTTTTTAAAAAAAATTAATTCCGCGAGTTTCTTCTGTAAAACACATAACGGGAAAAATTAGATTTAAAAATATTTTTAAAAAAAGAAAGAAAAAAAATACTTATGTTTTATCTAATGAAATTTTTGAGATGTTGTTTTCTTTTAATCTGGCTCGAAAGAAATAAATAGCCAAATATTGTGTCACCTCACAACTTTCTTTCACATTGAGTTATTTTTTAAATATTATAAATATTTTTTTTTCGTTAAATATAAATATTTTCCTTTCATAATATTATTTTGCATTAAAAGGATTTTTTTCTTTTTATCATTATTTATTTTAAATCAATGAATTAACAGGTTTTTTTTTTCGAAATGTTTATATTATTTTCCATTAGAGAAATCATTTCATTTCTTTTTTGAAACATAATTATCGCCAAAAAATTAGTTGTTCCAACCCTTCCGTCAAAAATAACCGAAAAATACGAAATTTAGTACGAAAAATCAGAGTTATCCCTGAATATTTGTATCATAAACCTTCGCAAAAATATTTCCTATCGAATGATATAATCTGCAAAAAGATCCAACGGATAGTTTTTGAAAACACTCGTTTGGAAGTTTCAGAACTTCTGCTTTATAATCTTATACTATAATGCGAGCAAAAATTGTGTGTGTGTGGGTAAATTTTATCTCAAAAACGGCTCTAACGATTTCCGCAAAAATTTGGATTTTACCATTTTCGGGCACGAGAAGATCATTGGACTAGGTCAAATGTTCGAGAAAATTCGATTATTGGGACATTTTGGGTCATAATGGGTCAGGATTAAGTTATTTATATCTAGAGAACGTCTCAATCAGTTTTAAGGAAATTTTGTAACCAATCGTTTTTTTGCACGAGAAAACTATTGGGCTGGGTCACATGTTCGAAAAATTTCGATTAGTGGGTCATTTTTGGGACATTATGGGTCAAGCCATTTTTACCTAAAAAACGGCTCTAACGATTTTGACCAAATTTTATATTTTATCGTTTTGGATTACAAGAAGACCATTGGGTTAGGTAATATGTTCGAGAAAATTCGGTTAGTGGGTCATTTTTGGGGTCATTGTGGGTCATGCTATTTTTATCTAGAGATTTTCTCACGCAATTTTGACTAAAAATTGCATTCTATGGTTTTCGGGCACGAGAAAAACATTGGGCTAGGTTACATGTCCGAGAAAAAATTTCAATGGGTCATATTGGGTGATTAAGAGTCTGGGTCCAGCTATTTATATTTAAAGAACGGCGTGATGGATTATAACGAAATTTTGTATGTAACAGTTTTTTGACATGAGAAAACTAATGGGCTAAATCACATGTTTGAGAGATTTTGACTATGAGGGTCATTTGTGGGTCATGATGGATCATAATGGGTCATGGTCAAGCTATATCTAAAGAACAGGTGGATCGATTTTAACGAAATTTTGTATGCAACATTTTTTTGGCACGATAAAACCACTGGACTAGGTTACATATTCGAAAAATTTCGATTAATGGGTCATTTTGGGTCATTAAAAGTCTGGGTCAAGCTATTTATATTTAAAGAACGGCGTGATGGATTATAACGAAATTTTGTATGTAACAGTTTTTCGACATGAGAAAATTAAAGGGCTAAATCACATGTTTGAGAGATTTCGACTATGAGGGTCATTTGTGGGCCATTATGGGTCATAATGGGTCATGGTCAAGCTATATCTAAAGAAAAAATGGATCGAATTTAATGAAATTTTGTATGCAACATTTTTTGGCGCGATAAAATCATAGGACTAGGTTACATGTTCGAAAAATTTCGATTAATGGGTCATTTTGGATCATAAAGGGTCTGGGTCAGGCTATATATAATTAAAGAACGGCAGGATCAATTTTAACGAAATTCTGTATGTAACAATTTTTAGAAACGAGAAAACTAATGGACTAAGTCACATATTCGAGAGCTTTCGATTATAAGGGTCATTTTGGGTCTTAATGGGTCAAGGTCAAGCTATATCTAAAGAATGGGTGGGTCGATTTTAACGAAATTTTGCATACAACATATTTTTGGCATGAGAAAATCATTGGTGTAGGTCACATGTTCGAGAAATATCGATTAGTGGGTCACTTTTGGGTCATTCTAATTTTATCTAGACAACGTTTCGCGCAATTTTGACTAAATTTTCTATTTTATCGTTTTCGGGCACAAGAAAATCATTGGGTTATGACATATTTTTGAGAAAATTCGATCAATGGGTCATTTTGGATCATAAGGGGTCAGGGTCAAACTAACTATATCTAAAAAACGGCTTAATCGATTTTATCTAAATTTTTATCTAATGTTTTTCGGCATGCTAAAACTAATGAGCTAGGCCACACCTTCGAGAGATTTCGATTATAAGGGTCATTTGTTGGTCATGATGGGTCATGCTAATTTTATATAGAAAATGGTACTCACCATTTTGACTATACTTTGTATTATATCGTTTTTGAGCAAGAGAAAACCATTTGGCTTGGACACATGCTCGCGAAAATTCGATTAATGTGTCATTTTGGGTCTTAATGAGCTAGGGTCATTCTAGATATATATAACAACGACTCAATCAATTTTACCTAAATTTTGAAACAAAACGTTTTTTGTCACGAGAAGACTATTGGGCTGAGTCGCATGTTAAACAAAATTATATTAGTAGGTCATTTCGCTTCATTGCTGAATGCTGCCAAGCTAATTTTACCTAAAAAATGGCCTAAATGATTTTGATTCAATTTTATATTCTACCGTTTTTGATTACCTGAAGACGATTGAGCTATGTCACATGCTTGATCAAATTTGATTAGTGGCTCATTTTGATTAATACGGGTCAGGGTCACGAGAATATGGCAAAAGCCAATAACTTGGTGATATTTGACAAAATATTGGCGACATATGGCCAAAAAATCGTCTATAAAAATTACGAAAACCAAAACACGTATTTGGAGCCAAATGAAAGAATGCCTCCAAATTTGGCTATATCTAGCAAAAAATATTGTCTTTCAGAATGTGAAGAATTTTTTTATACATTCTTAAGAGGATTCGAGATGCATGGTTAAACCAATCAGAGTCGAGCTAAAAAGTGGTTTAGATCGATGTCCTCTCGTTGTAAATTTTAAAATAAAGTAAAATTTATAAACATGCGCATAAAACATAGTTTTATTATTGATTGTTTTTCTAAATAATACTATTATAAACATGTTTTACAGAAATAATACAGAGTAATGATACAGTGAAAATACTATATCGAGATTAACACAAAGTTAATTTTGACCGAGCTAAGCTCGGTCTCCACTGCTAGTATATATGATTATATATCCGAATTTCATAAAATTTGAAATGACAAAATTATGCAATAATTATGTATTGTTGCGTATATAGGGTTCTTTTGATCTTATAGTTAGACGACTTCAAACTCTTGTCTCTTAGAAAAGTAGAAAATAATTTATTTACAGATCTTCAGAACAACAGAGTCTTGGAAACTCACAAATATTACTAGATATTCAAAAATAACTGTTCAAATCTATCGTACAAGTACAGAGATAGGTCCCAGAGACTATTTATACAATGTCTCAACGCTAAATCCTATTCAAAACAATGTAGAGAAAACTCAAGCACACTTGCTTACAATCGCAGCTCACTCAATGACTGACTGATGAATAATAACCACGACAGCTCGTATTGCTCTCCTTATATAGGCTCGCAGCATGCGCTAGAAGTTTCCAAAGGCTTCTCGAAAAATCCAGAAACCAAGGAAAAACATTCAATGTATCAGCATACCTAAGGGGGGTTACCATAGAGAGGGAAGGGTTACCATCGCCAACAATCGCCAAGTTTGTCGCCAACATGGCGATATATCGCCAAATTTGGCGATCAAAATTAGTCGCCAAAAAAGACGCCAACTTGGCGATATCTTTATTATTTCGCCAAGCTGCCATAGACATTCACTGAAAATAATAGACAAGTTTGCTTGATAACAGGAACAAAAGCTAATATTAGTAAAGGAATGGAGCTTAATAAGATTATTTACGTTATTTTACAGTGCAAACACTAACTATTTACAAAATTCGTAACACTACCCCCTCCTCAAAGACTGCACGTCCCGGGCAGTGCAATCCTTGAGTTAGAAGAAAACACATAAAATAAGTAAACAAATAAATAAATAAATAAATAAACAAGTTGAATGTAGATTCTGCCATTGCAGAATTCAGTTTCGCCTCCGATTAGAAAAAAAAAATCGATAGAGGTCTTTTAGAAGGGCGAATAGAAGGGCCGATTAGAATGCAATGAACTACTTCATTTTTCTTGTGTTTATCAATATAATGGCAAACAGAACGGCGTGATATACCCAATTGATTAGCAATTTCTCTCTGAGACATTGGAATTGCGGAATAATAAAGAGATACAATTTGACGTGCTACTTCTTCATTGACTAGATTCATCAAAAACGGATTTTTTCTTTAGTTTAAACGATTTTTTATAGACTCTGAGAAAAAGGAAATGCATTTTAACAATAAAACGAGTGGAATCCCGTCGAATTCGACGAATGAAATGTTTAAAAGACCCGATCGATTTGGTTTTTTTTTTTTAAAGCAAAATTAATTTCATTATTGAATCAATATATAATAAATATATTTCCAGACATAAGTAAATTTTGCCAGTTACAATATTGCATGCAAATATTCGCACCTCTTCAGTTAAAATTGTAATCTGTGTGCCGGCGAAATCCAGAAATTTTTTTTTTATATGCACTCACAGAAAAATAGTTTTATTAAAAAAAACTAATTTCATTTTTACTATGACATTATTTTCACTGACTGAAGTCATCCGAAAGTAAAATCTCAATTTCAGTGTCCATAATGAAAAGAAATACTGAAATGTTATATCGTTATGAGTAAAAGTGCGATGTTTTAAATAGTGACGTCATTTTCTCTTCAAATGTTTTTTAAAAGTTACTGTTATTAGTAATTTGAATAAAGGCGTCCGTAATAATAATGTAAATCCCATTTATCTAGTTGCTGAATAATATCATTTTCCTCATTTGAAAATTTTCTTGTTTTGCTTTAGACATTAATTTTTATCATAAAATATTTTCTGTTATTTTATTTACATTATATTAATATTATTTCTTAGTAAATATTTTTTTTTACCTCAATTATTGCATAATTATACGCAATCCCTTTATTGTGGCTAAATTTTGCGAAAACAATTATCTTTTTTCTTTTAAATGCGAGGACATGTTCACTGATGAGATGAAGCTTCTGATAATGGGAAATAAATTTTTATTATCGAGAGAAAAGCTAAACTGAGTTGCCACCATTTGAAGAAATATCGTAAAAAAGCATTTAAAATTAAAAATATAATATAAAAATGGAAATAAATTAAAAAATAGCTAAAATGGGCACAACTACAAATAAATAGCTTTCATTTAAAAAAATAATTATCAAAATAGGTTGAGTAGAAAATTCAGGGATGATGACACGACATTTTTAGCTTGTCTGAAAGAAATAGCATCGGAGCCTAATAATAAGATTTACATAAATAAGAACTAATTGCTATCTCGGTCATTCCAAAAATAAAGCACCCTTTGGTGTTCCGACACTTTGTATTGCTATATTTTCTAAAATTTTGTTTCAAAATTAAATTTAAATATTGGAAAAGGTATTTTAAAAATACTTTTCTTTAATGCAATTTTTAAATTGTAAATAAATTCCATTTATTGTTATTCAAATAACTTTCATAATAATTGTGTCCTGTAAAGAGCCATGTCCCAAGAACAATTTTTGCTTTTTAAACCCTATTTTTTTTACTATATGTATCGTTTAAGTTATCTTTCAGGATATTTTTTATGTCTTTGTAATCTTTGTATTATCCCTATATACTTTAAATATTTTTTGTAAATATTTTTTTTTATTTTATGAGAAAAATTCCCGTGTCCCTTAATTTTTGTCCCCTGTGTTACCGCCATCTTTTTCTTCCTATTAAAATAAGAATTTGTAACCTACATGTTGTTAACAGTAGTCTTCACGTACTTTTAGAGTTAGCATTCACACTAGGTTGTCTTTTTCCTCATTTGTTAAATTTTGAAGAATGTTATCTAAGTAAAGGTGATTTTTGAAGGTGGGTGTGTTTTTTGTGTGTCCCCTGTGTTACTATTGATTTATTTCGATTAATTATTAATTTTCTAGTTATTGGCATTTAAATTGTAAGTCTTAGTTAAAAGAAAATATTCCATCTAACTTTACATTGTTTCTATGAAAATAGTAATACATGGGTGATAATTTATTTCATTTTGTCTCCGGTGTTACTAGTCCCCTGTGTTACCATGATATTGGTTGATATGTTGCTAAGGGACAAAAAACCCAAGTTTAAAAATGAAATGCAACAGAATATGCTGTTTTTTAATACATCTGTTGGTCTGTATCAAAAATACATTTTTAATTAATACATAAGTACACTTTTAAGATTGTTAAATTTTTTATGTTCAATTAGAATGTCCCCTTTGTTACTTTATTGTCCCCTGTGTTACTGACATTTCCTTTATCAGAACAAAAGAAAAAAAACTTTCTTATGAATCAGTTTTATAATATGCACTGGCTACTATGTATAAATAAGTTTTACTATAATTTTATTATATTAGAGTAATTTTTACCAAGTTATATAAAGTTTTATACAGGGAGAATACAAAAAAGAGTAACACGGGGGACATAATATACCTATATCATGAAAAAATATATATATAAACAAAAAACTATATGGCACTGAAAAAGAGCATTTATATCAAAGTGTTACTTTTGTAAAAGGAATTCTCTATTTTAATAAGAAAAAATGAGAAGATTATTTAAAATATGGTAACACAGGGGATATTTTTCAGCCAATGTGTCTGTGTTTCTAAGTGTAGTGATAAATATTTTTTAAAAAGTGTGCTGTTGATATTCAATTTCTACTCTTGAATATGTATACAACCCTCTCAATGATATTTTTATTTCATTTTAAAAGAAAAAATTTTTGAAAAAAAATTTCTCAAAAGGGACCTTTATTTTTGGAATGACCCATTTACATATTTACAAAAAGTGACTTTCATGACCATGGTCTGAAATTCCATTTTTGAATTTCTAATCACTTTGGCCAAAATAAGGGGCTAGCCGGTTATAGTGTACGACCTTGGGTTTGGCGTGTGGCGATTTTTGTATGCGTACCACGACGTCATTCAGCCTGTTGACGACTGTGTAAGGACCGTCCCAGTTTCTTTGTAGTTTTGGCGACAGTCCCTTACGACGTATGGGATTCCACAACCAAACTTTGTCACCTTCGTTGAACTCATGTCCAATTGCCTTTATGTCGTAACCGTGTCTTCATCTTTTCCAATGCCAGTCCGATTCGGTTCCTCGGTAGACGATGAATCTCCTCAATCCGTGCCTGGAGTTCATCCACGTAATCCTCGGGTGATAAAGGAGCATCAGGAGGACGGCCAAACAAAAGATCCACAGGAAGAGGAAGATCACGACCAAAGAGCATTTGAGAAGGTGAATAACCAGTGGCCTCATGAACAGCACTCCTGTAGGCAAGCAGGAACAGAGGTAATTTCTTGTCCCAGTCCTGTTGATCATTCGACACCAGGAGGAAGAGGCTATTTAGGATGGTACGATTGAACCGCTCCACCATGCTGTCCGATTGAGGATGTAGAGGTGTAGTTCGAGTTTTGTCCATGCCGAGTAGTCCACACATTTCCTTAAACACAGCCGAATCAAAGTTTCTTCCTTGATCAGAATGGATTTGAAGAGGAACTCCGTATCTGGAAACCCAGTGTTGAACCAGTATGTCTGCTACGGTTACCGCCTCAATGGCGTAGGCTTCAGGCTACTTGGTGAAGTAATCCATCATAATGAGGATGTACTTGTTGCCATCAGATGTTCTAGGAAGAGGACCCAGGAAGTCTAGAGCAATGCGTTCGAAAGGAGCTCCTACACTATAACGCTGCAATCGTCCACGGGTGCGCCTCTTTGGACCTTTACGTGCTGCACAGGTGTCACAAGTTCGACACCACTTCTCTACATCACTGCGAACATTATTCCAGTAAAAACGCTCTCGAACCTTTTGAAGGGTCTTCATTACACCAAAATTCCCTCCTGTGGGACTACCATGAAGTTCTTGAAGAACCATAGAAATTCTCGACTTAGGGAGTAGTAGTTGCCATCTACATGTCTTTCCATCGTCAGACTCCCATTTTCGGTACAAAATACCGTTCTTCAAATGTAGGGAATCCTAGAGAGCCCAATAACGTTTAGTCGTAGGATGGTAATGGGCCATGTGTTGCCAGCTGGGCTTCCTGTTGGACTCCTCTTTCAGCTCTAGAATTGCCTTAATTTCAGGATCACCAAGTTGATCTTTACGCAGGCTTTCGTCACTCCACGGATCTTGCGATGATATAGACCCAATTGTAACTTGTCTTACTATAGGACCTTTGACATTCAATTTCTTCTCAACTCGGTCGCAGTATCTACAATTCTCTGAGCAGGGTCTTCTTGAGAGAGCATCTGCATTTCCATGTGATGAGCCTTTTCGATGGCGTATTTCCATGTCGTACTCTTGAAGCTTTTGTATCCACGTGGCTATCTGGCCTTCAGGGTTCTTAAAATTCAATAGCCAAGTTAGAGAAGTATGATCAGTTCGGATCAGGAATTTTCGACCGTAAAGATAGTGATGAAAATGGTCTATGGCTTTCCCTACAGCCAGAAGCTCTTTTCTTGTTACGCAGTAGTTTCGCTCTGCCTTTGATAAGCACTTGCTGAAATAGGCGATAACACGCTCCTGGCCGTCGATTTCCTGGGACAGTACAGCGCCAATGCTTTCGTTACTTGCATCCGTATCAAGTATAAACTGTTTATCGATTTGAGGATACGACAGAATAGGAGTGGATGTCAAGGCCTCCTTAAGCTTTTCGAAAGCAGCGTCACATTCCTGTGTCCACATAAATTTTTGATTGGCTTCTGTTAATTTATGAAGTGGTCTTGCAATCATCGAGAAGCCTTTGACGAATTTCCTGTGATAGGGGCATAATCCTAGAAAACTCCGAAGCTGGTGAACATCTGCTGGACGATTCCAATTTTTCACGGCCGATATCTTCTCCGGATCAGTCCTAACTCCTTCCGCCGAAATGATGTGTCCAAGGTATGCGACTTCATTGCGAAACAAACTGCACTTCGAAGGGCTTAACATCAAATTAGCTTCCTTTAATTTTCGTAGCACCCGCCTGAGGTTGTTGAGATGTTCATCAAAAGATTTTCCTATGATTATGATATCATCTAAATAAACAAGACATGCTTCATATGACAGCCCCCGGAGAACCGTTTCCATAAGCCGTTCGAAAGTTGCAGGTGCGTTACATAGACCAAAATGCATTACCTTGAACTGCCATAATCCTTGTCCCGTTGTAAAGGCAGTCTTCTCGCGGTCGTCCGGATGGATCTCTACTTCCAGTAACCACTCTTGAGATCCAGAGTCGAGAACCAAGTGTTGCCCGCAAGTGTGTCAACAGTGTCGTCAATCCTTGGTAGAGGGTAACTATCCTTTTTGGTGAAGTCATTCAGTCGGCAGTAGTCTACACAAAATCTTGTAGAACCATCCTTCTGTCTTACTAACACAATGGGAGACGCCCATGGACTTGTCGATGGTTCGATTACATCATTTTCTTCCATATCCCTAATTAAATTTTGCACCTCTTCTTGCTTGGCAAAAGGTAATCGTCTAGGGTGTTGTTTAATAGGAGAGTGATCTACCGTGTCAATTCGCAAATTCATTTTTTTCGCCAACTATTCTCGGCCTTTATTCATTTTTTTCGCCAACTATTCTTGGCCTTTATTCATTTTTTCCGCCAACTCTTCTTGGCCTTTTGATAACTCTTCTTGTCCTTTGTCGATTTTATTGGTCAGCTCTGTCCTTAATCCGTTAATAGCTTTCAACAACTCACTCAGTTGCTGTTCCGTTGCTCTTGTTTTCGCCATAAGATCTCGAATTCTGACACCAAAAATTTGTTGCGTATATAGGGTTCTTTTGATCTTATGGTTAGACGACTTCAAACTCTTGTCTCTTAGAAAAGTAGAAAATAATTTATTTACAGATCTTCAGAACAACAGAGTCGTCGAAACTCACAAATATTACTAGATATTCAAAAATAACTGTTCAAATCTATCGTACAAGTACAGAGATAGGTCCCAGAGACTCTTTATACAATGTCTCAACGCTAAATCACATTCAAAACAATGTAGGGAAAACTCAAGCAAACTTGTTTACAATTGCAGCTCACTCAATGACTGACTGATGAATAATAACCACGACAGCTCGTATTGCTCTCCTTATATAGGCTCGCAGCATGCGCTAGAAGTTTCCACAGGCTTCTCGAAAAATCCAGAAACCAAGGAAAAACATTCAATGTATCAGCATACCTAAGGGGGGTTACCATAGAGAGGGAAGAGTTACCATCGCCAAGTTTGTCGCCAACTTGGCGATGTATCGCCATATTTGGCGACCAAAATTAGTCTGCAAAAGTGACGCCAACTTGGCGATATCTTTATTATTTCGCCAAGCTGCCATAGATATTCACTGAAAATAATAGACAAGTTTGCTTGATAACAGGGACAAAAGCTAATATTAGTAAAGGAATGGAGCTTAATAAGATTATTTACGTTATTTTACAGTACAAACACTAACTATTTACAAAATTCGTAACAGTATTTTTAATTTCAAATGATTCAGTTGAGTATTTTTTGCTCTGTTATATGCTGACAGACAGATAGGCAGACAGTCGGACGAACAGACTGAACTTCGGCTATAGGTGCTACATATTTACATGATTACAAATACACCTAATGAAACAAGAATCTTCTATTTCACATTTTCCAAAATTATTGAAAAATAGTTATAAGGGAAACTGATTTTCCTTGAACATGTATATACATACCTGAAAACTATGATTATAGTGCTATCTGTTGGATTTTACTAAAACTTATAAATTTTGTTTTGAGATTTAGTCTAGTTTTAGCAGTTAATTTAATTAATATAGTCGGTGCTGGTCGCAGAATATTGTAAAAAAAATGATTCGATTACTAAAAAGTAATCTTTATGCCTCCAACTTTTTATTATATCTTATTAAGAACAGTTTATTTTCTTTATTTGCTTAAAATTCACAATTATATATAAAACAGTATTGTATTTATAGTGTATTATGAACAAAAGTTTCAAATCATATTAAACCTAACTAGAAATAATTAGAAGTCATTATTTTTCAAATCACAAAGATTTGTATATTTAACCTATATCGCTAGGTATAATAGAATAATGTTGTGCCTTGACAGATAAGTAATGAGTTTCTCAAGGAGTGGTAATGAATTTTAACAATAATTGAGTGAATCTGAAATATAGTAGACAACGTTACCATTAAAACAAGTTGAAAATTGCGTGTCAAACGTAGCAGTATGCAATGCTTCCGTACTATACTAAAGATTTAAATATATTCAGATCTTGGTGTAAAAGTATATGGTACATCGGATGCAGTGTAATGGCCAAAATCCTATGTGTGCCCCTGTTAATACTATCTGCTTTCTATTATACAGGGTGTAAGCGACGTATATACAGAATGAATATAAATTCCTAGCCCAATTTGCAGAAATAATTAATACATGGACTTTATGTTAGAGATGAATGATACTCCGAGGATATACAAACACAGCAAAACGAATTGCGGTTGTAGCGGTATGTTTGCGTGGTCAGACATTTGAGGAGGTCATTCGAGGATGCTTATACAAAATGTCTGCCTGTCCGTATGTCCTTATGTCCTCGAGTACGTATTTCCGATGTCCGTGTATCGCCATTGCACGACAGAAAAGTGTACGGTGTATATGCATATAATTCAACCAAATATTTTACATGTGTTTTTGAATACAGCCAGCAGGTTCTCATGCAATTTTGAAACATTCAACTATAACAGCAATTTTTGTAACATTTTAAATATTGTACAGTTCAAAAGTGTCTGATGTGAGGCATAAAATTAAATAAAATGTTTTGTATATCTTTTTCGCTCTGACCTGCTAGTCCGCCATGATTTTAAAAAAAAAAAAATCACCGGAAATGAGCCGTTTAATAGCGATGTCTGTGCGATGTTCGTTATTGTACCAACGAAAAATGTATGAAGTTATGCATAGACTTGAACGAAATTTTTTGTGTACATTTTTTTACTATGCCCAGCAGGTCCTATTTGAATTAAAAAAATTATATTTTGAAGGGGACGCTGTAATAGCCATTTTTGAGCAATTTTTAGTATCGTAAATACGAAAATGGTTGAGTTATAGCACTTTGCATTTCTAGTGTAGCTGACATTTTTAAATGATCTGTTTTTTTCACGTAATAACACTCGTATTTATAAACCGATTTGGATGCAATTTGGTGTGTACATAATATATATATATCGTTCTCAGAACCGAGTTCGTTGCACAATTTCATTTGCCATTTTGTTTCAAAATGGCAACCATTTAAATTTATTTTTTAAATTACAATTTAAAATTAGGTAAAAAAAAAATATAAACTGAAAAATATTTTTCTTCTATGTATCTATCTCATCTTGATACAAAGATTTCAAAGCATTTTTTTTGTCTATATCTTAAAAAATGGCTGAGTTATTGAATTTCTAGTGTAGCTGAGATTTTAAAACGGTCTGATTTTTGTCAAGTGATAAGATGAGTATAAGACGCGATTCGTATGTAATTAGGTGTGTACATGGTACATACCGATATCAGAGCCGAATTCGCTGGCCAATGTCATCTACCATCTTGTTTCAAAATGGCGGTCATTTAATTTTTGCAAAAATTTTAAAAATTTAAAATTAGCTAATAAAAAATTAGAAGTACAAAAAATTATTTTATTTATTTTATCTTGTTACAAAGACGCCCCAGCATTTTTTATTTTGTGTGTATCTTGTGTGCTACATCACTTTGAATTTCTAGCATGGCGGACATTTTGAAATGATCAGATTTTTATTATGTGATAACACATGAAACAATATAAAGAAATATTTTTATTAAAATTATTTTTTTAATAGCAACATTTCATTTTAAGTTGTTGTTTTTTCTTCTAATTGTTGCACATAAGTTTAAATCGATATAAAAATTATGTTTATCAATACAATGTATATGCTTCTTATGTTTACAATACTCATATCATTTCTTTTTTAAAAAAAATCCGCTGAGAATAAGATTGAGATGCTCATATAAGACGGCTTCTATGGATAAAAATTATGTTATAGTGAAAATGAAGTGAACATTTTCTTTCATAAAACGAAATTTTTGTACTGCGAGTGCTTCTAAACTAATTTTTTTCGAGGGCACTCACATAAGAACTTCAAGTACAGATAATAATAATAATAATAATAATAATAATAATAATAATAATAATAATAATAATAATAATAATAATAAGCGATTGACATTTACCTTTGGCGATCTGTTTGCCGTTTAATACTTAAGTACCCTTCTTTATTAAAATCTCATATCAAGTACACTTTTTTTTAATAAACTTTATCAATAACAAAGTGAAGTTGAGTTTATGCTAACTATTGTACATAAGTAATTGAAATTAAAGACTGCAACGTATTTAATTTTTGTTTGTTTAATTTCAATTTAAAAATTTTCCTTTTAGCTGGGTGTTTCTTATTTTCGTAAACTTATGTGTAAGCGATGCTAAATATATTAAAATCTTTAAATCCTGGAGGACGAACATGACTAGCTTCCGATTTCTATTTATTAATTACTGTCCAAACCCTTTTACATAAGAACCCCAATATAGAAGTCATTTCTGCAATTTAAGGACGAGTTAATAAAACTATAGGTAAATATATTCACAAAATATCTACAGATAATGAGAATACTTAAATTAGCCATTCTTTTTTATTTCATTTATTTCCTTTTATTTAAATATATTAATTTGTACGTCAAGCAAAATATTATTGAGGGACGTCAATTTCACCAAATTATGTTTATGAAACTGAGAAATTATATGAGCCCTTCTTCCATTATTTTGTAAATATGAGCTAAATTACTATATACGGAATTCATTTATCTTGAGCGGCGTTTTGCAAATAGGAATTAAGGTCAATTTTAAATGTAAAATCTTTCAATTTATTTAATGCACATCCATATAAAAAGAAAAAATAATTAACTAGTTTCGCGTAGAATATAGTATTAAAAGAAGTAAATCTTGCTGTCATGCAAATTATCAAGCAATTTGCGTTTGACAGAATACGTCTCCTAGACATGATTTTCTGGAAAATAATTTGCAAGCGTAATTAATATTTATTTGTTTTATTTCAAATATTCGTTTTGGTGTAGAATATTCTATAAGGTACCTGTACCCAACAGGGACACCCTAAGGAAAATGTACTTTTTTCACCCCCATGTACAAGTCATAGGACTCCAAAAATATGTGTCCACTATCCTTGGACTATTGACTATCATTATTAAAATTAGCGATCTTGTAATTATTCTGGTTTAATTTAAATGATAAAAACAAAAAAATGTTTACAAGTTTCCCTATAAGGAACTATCAGTCCCTATTATCGACAGGTGTTTCCTTATCGACTTTCTACACAGTATGTATGGAAGAACCACTTTTCCAAGGGATTTTAGAGGAGAAGGAATAAAAAAGATTTATGTTAAAGTATTCAGCAGAGAAGGTGGGAAAGTAAATATCTTCAGAACATGCATTTTAGAAAAGGAGGGTCATTCTTGGTTTTTACCCTTCGAAGACCCATGCAAAGCCCCTTCGTTACTACAAAATATTATGAAAAAATATTGTTGTTTTGCTTAGCTTTATAGCATCTGTCTGCGAATTTACATCTGTTATTACTCAGTCCTCACAGCATGGACAAATAGAAACTTTTTCACCATGGGCAGTAAGTCCCACATAATCCTCATGAACATATCTGCCACATGTGATGCATGGCCAAATGTTTGAAAAAGCATCAATACTGCAAAAGAAGCAGTACCAATTCTCCTTTGTTGAAGAAGTCATACCATTGGTACTTACGATTTCGCCAACAGATATCTTACTGGCGGGGGGGGGGGGCTTCTTTTTATTTTTCTGCAAGGGTATTTTGGAGGAAGGTTTGGGGAGATTGTTCAAATGGTATCTTGTTGAACAACGATTTTACCACTTTGATGTCTTTTCAATTTTTTTCTTGGCAAAGTTGAATTGTCTTCTTTTTTACAGTTGTAATCGATGGGGACATAAGCTGTGCATATTGGGAACCGGGCATAGTTTTACTAAATATTGTAACAAATGAATAAGGAAAGTATTTTTAAGCAAAATATGCAATAGCAATCGAAAATATGTATTATTATTTTTCTAACATAGTCCACTTTTCAACGTTTAACATAATTTTACCATATCTAATAAGAATTTAAGCTTATAAGTAATTAAGATCAGCACATCTCGAAACAACAAGCTTCCTCCTAAATGGCGAACAGCGCGCTTTTTTACACTTTCCAGCCTTAATTATCTTTTCAACTGCTTTTCTTTGCGAAAATGCTGAGCCATCTCTCGATTAAAATTATTATCTTTAAAATATTAGGGTTGTCCATATTGAGAGCCCTGTCCATATAGGGTACAAATACCTTATATATTTTATATAGATCAGAAAATAAAAATATCTTAAAAGTATCTTTTTAAAGGTATTTTTTTTCTTTTTACAAAATTTTTCAAAAAAACAAAACATATATGAATTTAAAAAAATATTTTTCAAAATCCCTTTAGACAGTTTTGAATTCCCATTAAATTCTCATAGATTCTTTACTATACGAAGAACTACACATATATACTTATGACTATAGCTGTTGTCGTTCATTAGTTAATGGGTAAGACAGGACTTCGTTGGAAGCCATGTACATGTAAAGAAGATATATCTTGTTTAAGCATCATATTAAAATTACATTCTTCTTTTATATACACATAGGAAAAATTTCATCTATTTTTCATTTATATCTATACCTTTCATAGTATTTGATTTATTTCTATACCTTTCATAGTATTTGATTTATTTCTATACCTTTCATAGTATTTGATTTATGGCTATGCATTTAAAAGTATGGGCATTCAATCTGATTTTGAATAAAACTGCAAGGTTAAACATGTAGTTCATTTTATAGAGGAAAAAAATACGTTTTTTTCACCCAGAGAACTTCGGTGATGCATATCTGTATAGGGACTTAGCGCCATTAAGCCTTATACAACAAACCAACTCACCCAGAGTACGATATTATTATTTATCTTTAAATAAAAGCATAAACTAGCAAATTTCAAAACAGGCTTTCATGTCGATCACGCAAGTCACATATATGTTTTTAATAAATAAATAAATAAATATCAAATTACCAGAAATATCAATACATCCTTGCCAAATATATAATAAATGTCTTCAAAACTCTGTTGCAATGATGGTCTAAATTAAAATATTACAAAATACACTAGTGAAAATTTTTCTAATTAAGTCAAACAAGTACATGTAAAGAAGACACATCTTGTTTAAGCATCATATTAAAATTATATTCTTCTTTTATATACACATCATGGTATACTTCAATTTTAAGTACACGAAGTAATATGACGTAATACACAAATATGAAAGTTCTTTTATTTAGTAAAATTTAAATTTAAATTTCTTGACACAATATATAAAATAATTTATGGAAAAGTTTTAGTTTGTTTACTTAATTTCTTTGTAATCTTTATTATCCAGAAAATATCCGTGTAATTTTTTCTTCTTCGTTGCCTCTTGATCTGGTAATATGAGGAATTACTAAAATTTAAATTTGAATTTATGAGCATATTGCCGTTAGATGTTTTCATAACGATTTCTATAACTCCAAATAATCACTATTTTTTAAGAGAAGATGTTCTCGAAATTGCGAAAATTACTGAAAATTCTTATACATAAGTTTTATAATACACATAGTTAAACTAGATGTAATAAATAACTTCAAATGTATTGCTTTTATTTGACCTAAGCTAGTCTGTACGTCTTAAAAATAGTTATACTAAATGCAAGATTACTGAAGAATGAAGAGTGCTTTTCTAAAATAATTACACGTATTTCATTTAAAATTTGAAATAAAATAGGGAAATTACTTGGAGCATCAGTATTTTCTATCACGGTATTATATATTTAATGACTTTTTTTTTCAAAATCTCGCAATCAGTATAAAAATACGTATTTTTTTCATTAAATATTGGAATAATATTATTGCATAGAATGTATTATAGAACGTAAAAATTGTAATTATTGACTTTCACGGAAAAATATAAAGTCATTCAACTTACCATTATGATTAAGGAGCAAACTATTACAATTTTTGCTGTTGAATCATCCGTGTCCCGAGACAATTAACTAATATAGACCATTAACAGTATCTACAAATTTTAATACATATGTTAAGAAATTTATGTTATATTATTTATATATTGTACCTTCCAATAGTATTTTAGAAGTATGAAATGTTTTAGTTAATTCTAAAAGTGTTTATTGCTCTGATATCAAATAAGTAATCGGCATTCCTGCATCAGCTCTTATTATCGCGATATAAAGATAGGAGTTTTTAACACTTTCCAACAAAGTTGAAAAATGTTTATGACTTCGGTTTGTCTGTATCTATCCACAATCAAACTCTCGTACAGGTATTTGTATTGCCCTAAAATTTTTGGATATTATTGATGTTTACCCTAGCCTAAACCCTATTTTAAATATAATTTGTAGTATACTTAGTTTATTTACAGGAACAATCAAAATTATTTCCTTATATTACGGGCAATCGAAAAATTTCAAATGAATTTTTATTCAAATTTTATTAAACTTTGTAAAGCTATTACTAGGATTAGTTGATTTTTCTAAATTCTTATTTACAAATAAACTAAAAAAGTGTTATTTTTTAATGTTGGGCTAAAAATATAAATTAAATAAAACAAACATTACGCTAAGAAAAAAGTAACATTATTTTGCAAACATAATGTTATACTTGCTAATTTCATTTTATGGAGTAATTTAACCAACATCAGTAATGTTACATTACACTAATGTGTAATAATGGGCCAGTTATATCAGTTTAAATAAAAGCATTACATAAGTTAAAATACTCCATATTTTTTTTTATATTACAGTGCAGAGAGTTTCTTAAAGTACGTGTCATCATCCCTTGAAATAAGGTAGCAACATTTTCTTTCTTCACCTAGGCCATAATCAATGTCAATGATATGTCAATCATATCAATGCCAATCCCTAATCACTATACCTTATCCCCATTTCTTTATCTGTTAATTTGTCATGTTCTTTTCCTGTTAAATCTATGTATGCCTTTTGTATTGTCTGGATGTTTTTCTGGAAATATACTGTATTAAAATACACCACTACTTTTCAATATAATAATGTCTCAGTTAAAAATTGACTCAAATAAATCATTAACGTTTTTCCAGCAACACGCATTAAACTCAAAAATCTTATCATCAGTAAACTCAAATAGAAAAAAAATGCTTTTCTTCTGCTTCCTAGAAGAATATTTCTATTAATGAAAATTCTTACTTGATATTTTTTTCATTCTCTATCATGAAATTTCCTGAAATTTTTGAAGAAATTATTATTTTACTACATTTATTTTATTTTCATTTATTTATCTATTTATTTTTTTCGCAAAGTCAACATTGCAGATCACACATTCTATTTATCAAGTAAACATTTTCAGTGAAAAAAAAAAGATACGAAAATGCATTTAAAAAGTATGTAAATAACGATAATGAAAAAATTGCGATTTTGGGTTTACTCTTAAATTATATTATAAACAAAAATGAAGAAATGAAAAGTAATTTCAAAGTATGCGTAAGGAAATAAAACTTTAGAAATTTTCAATTCGTTTATGTAAAATGAATATCTAAGAAACTATTTATACTAAATAACATATTACAAATATTTAAAAAAATCTTTAAAATTATTTTGATAAAAATAATGCCTATTAAACTCAAAAATGAAAAATATCATTTTTTTAAAAAATTAAACCTATTCTAATTTTCCAGATTAAATATTAGGAATGAATATAAATTTGACCATAAAAAATCACGACATGCTGATAGTAAACTAAATTTTTCTAATTTTTTTTATTTTTTATTTGATTTATTTTTTATCCTTTTGAAAATTGATTTTTAAAAACTTTCCAATATACATTAAAAGTCCTTATAAATTAGTTTTGTCAGTCTGACTAGCTTCCCAAGCTTTAACTTAGATAAATATAGTTAGATTGCCATGAAATTGCTGTATGTTATTGAGACTTACCATTACATATTCGGGATTGAAAATGAAGTCTGTATCATTTACAGTCGTTTACAGGGACTCTCAAAATAATTTCATTGCTTTATTGAATATAAGCGAAAATCGGTTTAAATGTATTTTAATGATGCTTGAGTATTTCACACAATTTGAAATTAATACATATAATTCCGGTAGACAAAAAGATGCTTAAGTTTGAATATGGTCTATGTAGTTTTTGTCATTTATGTTCAGGGACACATAAAGGTTTTAATTTACAGTAGCATCTTTAAGCAATGTTTGCTGGAAGTGCGTTTACAATTGGGGTACGCATTTTTGTATTTAACTATCACTTACCCATCATACGTAGCATGGGGTAAATCTTGCGATCGTTTTGAAAATCGAATTTTTTTCACTTATCTATCATACGTAATTTAGGGTGAATATTGCAATAATTTTGAAAATCAAAAAAAAAAAAAAAAAATCTAGGCGGATTTCCACGTCTTAGAAAAAGTATGTTTCTGAAAAAAATATTTTTAGAAAGAAAAAATTGCCGTCCGTCCGTCTGTCTCTCTGTTCATCAGTGTACCTGTAAACGAATCTCCTTTACAAACTGAGATAGAGATTTGAAATTTGGTGTATATTGTGTATGTAATATCAGAAAAAAGTCAATTTAATATCAAAAACCTCGATTATCAGGAATTAGTTTTTTCTTTTTTTCGGACTCTCAAAATATTTGTTCTGATGAAAGATATACAAACATTTTCGAAATATTTTATTTTAAGCAGTGAATGTAAATGACAATAAAAAAGATACATTTGTCATAAAGAAAGAAGAAAATTGGATATTTAGTTGCCGATATATAAATGAACTGAATTTAAATATAATACAAACCAACAGACCGTATTCAATCATTCACAGAAGAATGAGAGTTCTATTCCGACTGAAAATGGTAATTGACGATATTGAGCTTTGATATGTGGAATGCGTTTTCTAGCTTCATTACTTAGTCGTCCTATTTCATCTTATTAATGTGTTTTGTTTCAATATTTCGAATGCGTTGAGCAGAGTTCCATCCTTGCCACAGATATTTTTTTTGTTCAAACATGTGTACATTTTTTACCGGGTGTCCCAAAAATGACTCATGGATTTTAAAATTCAATAACTTGCAAACGGTGACAGCTATTTAAAGAATTTTTGCAGGAGGGTTATGTATAATGTCAGGAGTTTTTTACTGTAATTTTTTATTTTAGTTCGCATCACAAACAATAGGTGGCGCTGACTGCGATTGACGGCCAGGTCGATGCTTCACTCAGCATTGATCACGTGGCCTTCAATCGCCGTCAGCGCCACCTATTGTTTGAGATTCGAACTAAAATAAAAAATTACGGTAAAAAAACTCCTGACATTATACAGAACCCTCCTGCAAAAAATTTTTAAATAGCTGTCACCGTTTGCAAGTTATTGAATTTTAAAATCCATCAGTCATTTTTGGGACACCCGGTATATATAGAACATTGAATAACGTTTACAAATTAAATAAAATTCATTTATAAAAATTCTTAAGTATTTATAAGTTTGTTTTAATCAGTTATTTAATTTTTTGAACAGTATTGGTAATTTAATTTTGACTAAATACACACCAAACACAATCGTCTGTTAGGTTTAAAAAAAAATCGTAGTTTAAAAAATAATAACTTTACTTTGACATAAAATCAAAATTAATGGAAAAAAGTATTCCTCGAATCATTCCTTTTTATTTGACATTTGTGGTCATAAATTTTATGCACCTGTCAAGAATAAATTGCTTCTCTGAACACCAAATTACTAATGCTGCTGCAAAATTACTTTAAAAGAGTCAGGTTTTAAAAGTTAATACGTAAAAGATATAATACACATTTTTGTTTATTATCGATAAATTTTATTCGAGAATATTTATGCAAACTTTGAGAATGTTAGCTACAATGATGTTATGAATGTAGATACCTCTGTTCGCTAAATTGTCAAACATTTTAAATTTATTATAAACTAGTTGATCCAGCGTTTCGAGAAGAGTTACTCCGTATGACCGCTATAAAATATTGAGAAAGTTCGTGAGCCGGTTCGTGAGCCTCGTCGAGTATTCGCCAAATAATTGAACATTTCCGAAAAAGTCGCTACCCATGTTTTAATACAAGAACTATTTAATATTTTTTATGTTTAAAACAGGATTTGTTTTAGACGAAACTCAGACGAACCTACCTTTATTCTAAGGTTTAATATACTTTTATGTGACGATTTATAAGTCACTGCCCCGCTTTTATTGGGTTGTAAAGAAAGTAATTTCGGTTTTAACACATTCAGAGATTTATGTAATTTTTTTGAATGAATTCAGCTAGTAATGTTTTTGGCATTTTGCCATTTGATAGCATTGATCTTGAGGTTGCTTTTTAAGCCATTGCAGTGTGATTTAGTTTGCAACTATTTGTTGATGGTCAAAAACGAACATTTTCGGCATATTTTACTTTTGTATTTCCGGAAAGGAAAAAAATAGCTGCAGAGGCTCATTAAGAGATATGTGAAGTTTATGGTGTTGATTACATAACAGAACGCACGTGTCAGAATTTGTTTAAAAAAAATTGTTCCGGCGGTTTTTCACTGAAAGATGACCAACGTTCTGGTCGACCGACTAAAGTTTCTGAGGACCAAATGAGTGTCATCATTCAAGAGGATCGTCATGTAACTGCTCGAGAGATTGCAGAAAGGTTAAAAGTATCTCACACAACTATTGAAAATCACTTAAAAAGTCTCGGACTCGTTAAGAAGCTCGATATTTGGGTTCCGCATGAATTGAAACATATTCATTTAACACAAAGAATCAATATTTGTGATATGCATCTTAAACGTAGTTAAAACGATCCCTTCTTGAAAAGAATCATCACTGGTGATGGAAAATCACCTACAGTAACATCATTCGAAACAATCATGCTTCCCCAGCTAAAAATGAACTCTAGTGAAACTGCAAAGAAAATGCAGTTCCAAAACTGTGGTGATTTGGCACAAATCACTGCAGTTTTTTCGAAGTCAACAACTACAAAATCACTACAGTGAATGTGTAGTTCATAACTGCGCATTTTCTGCAGTGAATTTGAAGTTAAATGCCCCTCCCACCCAAAAAAATTAGCTCTGCTGGCGCCATCTATTGACCATACTGGTAAGCTTCCTTTTTAACATTTCAAAGGCAGATTTTGACTGTGGAAACAGTTGTACTCGAACTGACGATCCCAGGTACAGGAGAGACACGCTTTGACCACTTGCCCGTTGAGACTTGTCTGGTTAGTGTTGTGCGAGGTATAAAGGGGAGGCATATCAATTAAAGGTTATTTGTTGCAAAAGCTGAATAGCAGGCAGAAAAATTGGATGTTTTAAAGTGCTTTTATTATATTATTTATTTATTTATTTATTGTAATTCGTTTATATGGGCGTGTATTTTAAAAACAATTTAATATTAAATGAATTAAACAAATACTTTAGCGAATTAGCTAAAGCAAATGAATTGGTTTTTCTTCTGAATTTAAAAATCAGTAAATATTTAATAAAATAATTTTATTTTTAGGCTAATTGCGAAAATAATTTTTTTATTATGAATTATAATGTAATTACATGCGTTGTGTTAATTTTATAAAATATATATTTTTCACATGGAAGTACTTACTTTAATAAATTATGGGTCGCTAATTAATATTTTTTACTTAGAATAAAAATTCATTTTATGTCGTTTAATGGTACAGTAAAACATATTTTTTATTATTGTGTTAGAATAATAATTTGTTATTTATAAACATTTTTTAATTTAAAAATTAAATATATATATAGATTTTTTTAATTTAAAAATTATATATATATATATATAGTGAGTTTTTTAAATAGGGAATATTTCTGAATCTTTCTTGCAAATAATAATAAAAAAAAAATAAACAAATTTTAGAGGTTTTTCTGACAATATAATTTTTTTTAGGAATTATAATGTAATTAAATGTGTTAATTTAAGAAATATATATTTGTAAAAAGGAAAAATTAGTTTTATAAAATAAAAATATAATATTGTGTTAGAATAATAATTTGTTATTTATAAACATTTTTTAATTTAAAAATTAAATAAAAATAATATATATATGTATGTATATATATATATATATATATATATATATATATATATATATATATATATATATATATATATATTTTTTTTTTTTTTTTTTTTTTTTTTTTTTTTTATTTGGTGGAATATTTTTGAATCTTTCTTGCAAATAAAAAAAAAATAAACGAATTTTAGAAGTCTTTCTGATAATATAATTTTTTAGGAATTATAATGTAATTAAATATTTTAATTTAAGAAAAATACATTTGTAAAAAAGGATAAATTAATTTTATAAAATAAGAATATAATATTGTGTTAGGAAAATAATTTGTTATTTATAAACATTTTTTAATTGAAAAATTAAATAAAAATTATATATAGATTTTTTTTTTTTTTTTTTTTTTGTAGTGAGTTTTTTAAATGGGGAATATTTCTGAATCTATCTTGCAAAAAAAAAAAATAAAATAAAATAAACGAATTTTAGAGGTTTTTCTGATAATATAATTTTTTTAGGAATTATAATGTAATTAAATGTGTTAATTTAAGAAATATATATTTGTAAAAAGGAAAAATTAATTTTATAAAATAAGAAGTTCATAATTAATAACTTTGAATTAGAATAAGGACTCATTTTATATCATTTTTATTTTTTAATGTAGCATATGTTTTTAATGATTCTGTAGATATATTTGAGTGTTAACTTATCTACATTTTTACCTAAAAATAAAATAGAAACATTAATTTAATTTTCTTCTTTTTTTTCTTTGGTATATAATTTTTTTACAAAGGGAAATTTCTGATTTTTATTTTATTTTAATATAAAAGATTACTAGATTTTTCAATATATTTATTTTAAACACTTTTAATAATTTAATATTTGCATGAAATAAGAAACTTTGATGTGCTTTTAAAATGAATACATAATTAGAAAATACACTTCAATTAACTGATGAAGTATTTTTTTTTCTTTCTACGATTCATTAAGTTTAGATTGAATAATAATTTTAAAGAGCGATTTAAAAAATTATTTGATGATTCAAATATTTGTATGTCGATTTCAAAATGAAGTAATAGTAAATTAATTGCAAATAATTTACAGTTATGAAGATGGAGATGTATGGGGGCGGGAAGCAGAGGAGCTTCTCGTTGGATTTTAAAATTTAATTAAATAAAATTTCCTCTTTTTTTTTTCAAAAACCTAATGTAAATTTTTCGAGTAACTTAGAAAGAAAGAAAAAGAAATTTTCAATTAAGGAGGGGGTTGTAGACTCATTGCCTCTCCCTGGATTTTGAAATTTAATTAGCATTTTTCCTCCAATTTACAAAAGCATAATAAAATTTATTCTTTTAGTGTGATTTAAATAAAGAAAAGAAGAATTTTCCGTGAGAGGTGGGGGAATAGATGAGCCATTTTCCCTCACTCGATTTTGAAATTTAACTAATTTTTTTCTCCGATTTTTGAAAAAATACTAAAATTCAATCTTTTTCTTTAGCTTAAAATATAAGAACTAAGAATTTTTTGTTAGGGGGAGGAAGGTAGAGGAAAGTATTTGCCCCTTCCTAAAAAAAAAAAAAAAAAAAAAAAAAAAAGAAAAAAAAGAAAAAAAAACATATATATACATTAACAATTTTTTTCTTTTCTGATATTTTCAAAAACATAGTAAAATGTATAATTTTCAAGAAATGTACAATAAAAAGTAAGAAGAAATTTCGCATTAAGGGGCTGGTGAGTGAAAGGCCCATTGTTCCTCATAACTTTTGAAACTTAATATATTTTTTTCTCTGATTTTGATAAACCTCGCAAAATTTATTCCTTTAGAGTAACTTAAAATAAAAGAACTAAGAAATTTCCGTTGTATGCAGGGGGCACAGGTAGTCACTACCCCTCACTGGATTTCGAAATGTAATTTAGTGAAATTATTTTTTTTCTCTTAGCTTAAAATAATAAAGGAACTAAGAATTTTAAGTTAGGGAGAAGAAAGCATAGATAGGGACGCCCATGCCTGAATTAAAAAAAAATGGATTTTAATGTATTAAAGCTTGTAATTTCCAAGTAACAAAACAAAGTAGGAACTAATAAATTTTTTACTACGGAAGTGGTTCGATGGGATGAGAAATTCCTAGTTCGATTTTGAAGCATATTTGAAATTATTTTTCTCCGATTAAATTCTGTGAATTTATCGGACAATAACAACAGTTATACGAGAGATGCATAGGAAATGTACTTCTAAATTAATGGTTGGATAATAACTTCAAATTTACTGCTTTGATTCTACGGTTATAAAGTCTTATATATTTTTTAATTTTTGATTATAAAATGACTTTATAAAAACTACAGTGTTTTCAAAGTTAATAGCGAACATAATGTTGAAAATAAATTACTGCAAAATCACCTTTAATTAACTACAAAATAACTGTAGTGATTTTATAGTTGAGATTGCACTACAGAAAGACTAGAGAAATTTTAGAAAAACCTCAAAAACACTTCACTTCTACAAAAAAACTGCAGTTCATTTTTAGCTGGGTCAAGCATGATGAACCGGCACAAACCACATCGAAAGCTAAATTGCATCAAAAATAGATCAAAAAACGGGTTTAAGTCATCGTCATTTGTGTAATTGTGCTCTCTATGTGTTGGTTTTACAAAGGTGTTGTGTATTTCGAGCCAAGAAACCAAACGATTAATTCAGATATTTACTGTCAGGAACTACGGTATTTGTACCCTATATGGACAGGGCTCTCAATATGGACACCCTTAATATTTTTAAAGGTAATAATTTTGATGGAATAATGACTCAACATTTCGAAGAAAAGCAGTTGAAAAGATAATTAAGGCTGGAAAGTGTAAAAAAGCGCGCTGTTCGCCATTTAGGAAGAAACTTGTTGTTTCGAGATGTTCTGTTCTTAATTACTTAAAAGCTTAAGTTCTTATTAGATATGGTAAAATTATATTAAATGTTGAAAAGTGGAGTATTTTAAAAAGCTAATAAAACATATTTTCGATTGTTACTGCATATTTTGCTTAAAAATATTTTCCTCATTTATTTGTTACAAGATTTAGTAAAACTACACCCGGTTCTCAATATGGACAGCTTATGTCCCCATCGACTACAACTGTAAGAAAGAAGCCAAGCAATAAATTGAAAAGGTATCAAAATGGTAAAATCTTTTTTCAACAAGATGCCATTTGAACAATCCCCCAAAAACCTTCCTCCAAAAAACCCTTGTAGAAAAATAAAAAGAAGCCCCTCCCCCTGTAGGATACCTGTTGGCGAAATCGTAGGTACCAGTGGTATGACTTCCTCAACAATGGAGATCTGGTACTGTTTCTTTTGCAGTACTGATGCTTTTTCAAACATGTGGTCATGCATAACATGTGGCAGATATTTTTCATGGGGATTATGTGGGGTGAAACCATGGTGAAAAAGTTTCTATTTGTCCATGCTGTGAGGACTGAATACTGACAGATATAAATTCACAGACAGATGCAATAAAGCTAAGCAAAACCAACAATATTATTTCTTAACATTTACTAGTAGCTAAGGGGCTTTGCATGGGTCTTCGAAGGGTAAAAACTTAGAATGACCCCCCCCCCTTTCTAAAATGCATGTTCTGAATATATTTACTGTCCCACCTTCTCCGCCGAATACTTTAAGATAAATCTTTTTTATTCCCTCTCCTCTAAAATCCCTTGGAAAAGTGGCTCTTCCATACATACTGCGTAGAAAGTCAATAAAGAAACACCTGTCGATAATAGGGACTGATAGTTCCTTATAGGGAAACTTGTAAACATTTTTTTGTTTTTATCATTTAAATTAAACCAGAATAATCACAAGATCGCTAACTTCAATAATGATAGTCAAAAGTCCAAGGATAGTGGTCACATATTTTTGGAGTCCTATGACTTGTACATGCGGGTTAAAAAAATACTTTTTCCTTAGGGTGTCCATATTGGGTACAGGTACCTTAATAAAACTGGATGAAACAATCAAAGAAAAGCGGCCGGCATTGGCAAATCGTAAAGGAATCGTCTTCCACAATGAAAATGCCCGGCCTCACACATTTTTGTTAACTCGGGGGAAATTATTATAGCTTGGTTGGGAGGTGATGTGGCAACCATTCTACAGCCCTGACCAGGAAACATCTGATTACCATTTATTTCGAAGTTTGCTGAATTCTTTGAATGATAAAAATTTTAGAAATGACGATGACCTAAAACAGGTTCTTGGTTTAGTTTCTGCCCGATAAAGACCAGCAGTTCTATGAACGCGGAATCATGCAGCTGGAAGAAAGATGGCAGAAAGTCCTTGAAGAAAATGGAAAATATATAATTGATTAAAGTTTATTCTTTGTCTTAAAAAAATGAGTTTTCTTCAATACTACAAAACCGAAATTACTTTCTTGCCAACACAATATTTTAGACAGGAAACTTGCCACCACTATTTGCGTACCACTATTTTAACTTCTCATTTCACTAGACGAGTTACAAGCAAGAAGAATTTGTTTCATCCATCCTTTAAATATTTTTGACATAACTAATTTTTTTAAATGCAATTTCATACTATTAAATGGAAGAAATGTTTAGATTAAATATTAAGATTTTTTAAAATGAAAGAACCGTGTTTGTGCCACATTTTCAATTAATTGTACGTAAAAAGAGAATCGGTGAACTGGTAACAAAAACATTTTTTGAATACAATTTACTTATGGTAAAAATGTGTCAAAAGTCAATGCTTGTTAAAAAGTATGTTTTATTATTTTTTATTAAGTATAATAGCCATTTTTCAATCATAAATATTATTTTAAATCTCTTTCCATCCAACAAAATCTATTTCTTTACGTGAGTGAAGAATCGATTCAACCTGTCGACAGAGATTCGACTCTGCGAAATGAGCCTAAATGCTAATGGGTATGAAAACTAGAGTAATGTCGGAATTTCGACAGCCTGATACCATCTCCAGCGCCATCTGTTGGCCGAAATGTTAACTATTTTAAGAAAGTGCATATCTAAAAAATTACTGATTTTCTGATAACTGTGCAGCAAACCGCACATTTTTATCTCAAACTTTATTTTAGCTATTTACATTCAAAATGAGTCAGTCATTTACTGGACATCCTCTATATATGTAATATATAAAAACGATGGATTTTGTATACATAGTACACAACCATATACTTGTGATGTAAATTTTTAACTAAATTCTTATATGGTCGCATAAATTTGCATTGAATGAAGAACAAACTGAGGTGCATAGTACATTTATTCTCTTTCCAGCATATTTGGTTTCATAACAATAAAAAGCATAAGAAATGAATTTAGAATAACATTTTCTGTATGCCATGTCTCTCTAACAGTTGTTTTGAAATTCTAAAATCGTATGCACAATTTATGTACAAAATCTGTATAATCTAAATGAATAGACTTTAAGATATATATTTTTTTTAATATCGAATTTGTACTATTTTTATATTTTAGAGGATCATTTTTACTTACCCAAGTATTGAAACTGTTTTGAAAATCGAAATAATATTTTTGACGGATTTTCAAGTTTCAGATATTGGACATTCCGAAAAACATATTTTTTAAAAAATGCCATCCGTCTGTATGTGTGTCTGTCTGTCTGTAGCAGCTCTATCTCCCGGACAAATTGAGATAGGTACTTCAAACAATGTATGTACTTAGTATGTAAGAGCGGCACGAAAGCTATTTAATATCAATAACTTCGATGATCCGGAACTTTTTATTTCGGATTCTCGAAAAATTCATTCTGATGAAAGGTACAGAAAATTTTTCAATTTTTTTATTTTAAGGAATGGAAATAAAAGGCAATAAAATAACATAAATTTTGCATAAAGAATGAAGCCGATCGGATTATTATTTGCAGAAATATTTGTAATTCTGTTTTTCACATTCTTCGATTTTTCATGATTCTGTATTTCATTCAAATTTCAATTCAAAGATATATTTTAATTGGAAATGAGGTGGTTAATTCGACGCAGTAAATTGTTAGATAATATGATTATATTTTTTTGAAGTTATAAGGATGTTTCTTTTATGCAACCCGGTACTACTTGAGTATTTTGGCGTTTTATATAATTCATCAAAATTGGCTTATCAGCAATTCATTAATAGAGCATTACTATGCATATTAAAACTTTTTAAATACGTGTTTAAATTTTATTTTGTAATTGCGATGCATTTTATAAATAGTTTACATGCGTTTTTTTTTTTTTCATATTTTATATTATGCATATAAATGATGGGTAAGTATTATGGTGGACCCCCCCCCCCCCATCGACTAGTTTCTATCAATTTCAGTCAAAAACTTTGAAAGATACATATACATCTTGATAAAGAAAATAAAACATGGCAAATAATTTTTAACCCGTCCTTACACGATTTTTTCTACTTTTATCAAAAATATGAATTGAAATCTAAATATAGCTCTAACAATGGGTAGAATAATAAAAATAATTACATTTGAAATTTTCTGCTAAAAATTAATTTTTTATAGTGTTTACCCATCATACACGATTAGGGTTTTTAAACATTATATTGTATACGTTTTCTGTGCGCAGATTAAAGGGATGTTGCGATCAGAAATAATATACAGTCTTTTCTCGTTTATTCGAACTCGTCGGGACCACAAGAAATGTTCGAATTATCCGATGTTCGAATTATCCGAAGTTCGAATTATGGAAAATATGGAATAAAAACATGCTTAATATGGTATTATTACAAAGGGGTTAATGTTATAGTGTTTTTTAAATACATTTCGTCTGTTATCATTAGAATATGACTTAAAAATAAATTAAAATAAATACGTAAATTGTATAAATACGTAAACTAATTAAATGATTAGAAACAAATACAATGGAAGAAAAATTTGAGGTGTCACTGACGGACAGACGGGGCACTAAAAAAGTAGACATCAAATGCATTGGATTATATGTATACTCGCTCAGAACAATTTTCACAAAAATCAAAGAAATAAAGTTCAAAATCATCTGAAATCCGTGAGAAAGAAAAGAAAATGAAAAATCGGAATTCTCGTAAGTTCGAATTAAACGGAGTCAAGAGAAAATTAGTTCGAATTAGTGAAAGTTTTTAACGTTATTCTGCCATTGAAAGTTTTGGGACTTCATGTTTAGTTCGAATCAAGCAAAGATTCGAATTATCCGATTTCGAATTAACGATAATCGACTGTATACTGTATTTTGCACATCATGCTATAAGTAACTTTCCATTTAAATAACTTTTTTTAAGTCAATTAAAAGAAAAAGATTTATCTTTATTCAGCCTTGTTATACTGAATGAGCATAATTCTTTATTGTTAAAAATCTTTCTTTTATAATCAGACTGAATAAGAATAAAGTGAATTCAAACGGAAATTTCAAAAGTTCTTGAAAAGATTCAAGAAACTTTTTAAGGCTTTAACAGCTTTAAAGGGAGAAAAAAGGAAGACTGGCTAACAAAACTGAAAACTTGATAATTGTAATAAAGCTTTTAGAATAAATGTTACTTTTCGATACTATTAACAAAAAAAAATTTCAAAGTAAAGCGTGGTATACTAAATTAAACAATCTAGAAATTACAAAGTATCTCTTTGCTCTAAGTATAAATGCATTAGCTTTGTTTCCTCACTTAAAAGTTAATGCGTGCCCATTAAACCTTTCATATTCGCGTAATGTACGGTAAAATTTCTATTTCTTTTTTAATACTTTTATGAATGCACTTGAGAATTGAATTTTGTGGAATGTACATGAAATTTTTAAAATGACTTTTAAAATATTCATTTCTAAAAACAATTATTTAAAAGAATGTGATTGACAAAATCAGTAATAACTCGTGAGGTAACACTCTGTAAACTTTTATAACAATATATTATTTATGGTCAATTATTCTGAGAATACAGGCTTTCCCAAATTTATCTTTAGAAAGTTGATTTTCTATAAAAAAAAAATAAACGTATTAAGACAGTAATGTCTGGTTAAATGGTTGTATAACAGCAACTCATACAGTTTTATGTGTACTAAAAAGAAAGTTTCTTGTTTTAGTAGGGCACATTACGATCCATAGCTATTATAATCACAGGAAAACGCCCAATGTATGACCTAGTTCATCGAGACAAAATCAGATGCACAAGTCCAATGGAATTTCCGAAAAAAATACTGATACTACCCACCATCCAGGCCCCTATATAAGCGTGGAAAAACATTTATGGGCGTTTGTGGAGACCGACTGAATGCTTTATATAAATGGCGTTGACCGATAACGTAGAAGAAAAGAGGTTACGGGGTGTTTAGGAGGGATAAAACCTTAGACATCTAATATATACTCAAGAGCCAAAACATTATGACCGCCTGTTAATAACGAGTTTCTCCACGTTTCGCGCGCAACACAACTTTAACCCGCCTTGTCATGTATGCCACAAGCCCTTGGTAGATGGCCGGAGACAGATTGTACCACATGTTTAAGCAACGGTCACGCAAATCCGAGATATTGCGAATTGGTGATCTATGAATTCTGAGCTGCCGTCCCATGAAATCCCAAATGTGTTCTATCGGATTGAGATCCGGTGAGTTAGGCGGCCAGGACATTAACTGGAACTCAGCATCATGTTCCTTGAACCACTCCAACACAATTTTAACCGTGTGACACGGGTTGTCCTGTTGGAACATTCCTTTCCGGCTGGAAAAACAGAGGCCATGTAAGGGTGCAACTGGTCCGCAATGATGTTCAGATATCCTGTAGTATTCATGGTCTGCTCTACCACAACCACGGGTCCCAGAGACGCCCAAGAGAACGTCCCCCAAAGTATAATACCGCCACCACCGGCCTGTGTATGATCTGCGGTACATTGAGGGAGCAACTGTTTGCATGGAAGACGGCGTATACCGACACGGCCATCGGCGTGATGAATCACAAAACGTAATTCATCTGACCAGGCAATTCTCTCCCACTGATCCACGGACCAGTCACGATGTTCACGGACCCAGCGCGAGCGCAGTTGGCGATGACGCTTGGCCAGTTGAGGCACACGAGTGGGACGTTTGCTGCGAGCCCAGTGTCCGCTGGACAGTGCGCTCCGATACTATTCTACTTGGCCCTGCATTATATTGGGCTGTCGGCTGTGCCACTGTCTGGCTCCGATTTTGCTTCACCATGCGAGATAGTCTCTGACGACCTTTTCCTTTGATAGCGTGTGGACGTACAACACCATGTCGTCTACTGCTGGTTTCACCATTATTCATCCACTTTGCATACGTACTGACAACTGTAGATAGCGAACAACCCGCGAGTCGTGCAGTTTCGGAAATACTTGTTCCGAGCCTTCAAGCCATTACAATCTGCCCTCTATCAAGTCGCGTAGATCCGCAGCCTTTCTCATCACTCATAGAAGTAAGTGAAAGAAGTAAGTGAAAGAATTATTCTTCAGACTCTCCAGCAGCAGTTAAGTACCACTTCCATCAGATCACGTGCCTTCCACGTCATCCAGGCGAATTTATTGCAAAATGTAGGGGTGGTCATAATGTTTTGGCTCTTGAGTGTAAATGAACGCAAAAACAGTAATGTTTTCGCGAAGCTGAAATCATGCTTTCCATCATCAGATGATAGTGGGTGGGGAGAGCCATCCGGTTTTTTTCCGACCAAAAGCTGTCATTTCGCTCCTATCCAGACCTCAAGTCTGTGCGTGTATCCAGGGCTTCATAGCATAAACAGAAATTTGTCAACAAAAGGATGACCACCTAATGATGACAACTATTTAGCAATGGAATCTGAAACATGTTGGCTTCAATTATCTGGAGAAAGAACAATGAGATTTGTTCTCCGCGTAATTTCTCATCTAAGGATAAAAGATTGAGGATAAGCCTTTGGAACTTGATGTTTATTATACAATAAACACATTTTTGTTATCTAATTTTGTTACGTTTCATGGAGTATAAGAGTTGTAAAGATGAATTTGGTATACCCTATATATTTCCAGTATATTGCATAGTATGCTTACTTAAAATAAAATTTGACTTAAATGATAATACAAATGCTTTTATTTTACTTTTTGTGTTTGATTTTTTTAAATTTATTTAATGGGATTTATTTTATTTTATTTTAATATTTTTTGTTGTAAGTATATTTTATGTAGAAAAGTAACAAACTGTACAAGTAACAAAACTAATGTGCATGACACATATTAATCTATTATAAAGAAGTCCCATCCTTTTTGAGATGGCTACCTTTATAATATTGACTGCATAAAAAAGTATTTTCATCCCGAAATAATTTGCAAGTAGAAAGAGCAACATGAAATAGAAGGGAAATAAAGATATAGTAAAATGATTACTTTGGATGACAAAAGAATTGATAAATTTTCTTTAAGAATAATAAATGTTTCTGTATAGATTCGCTGAATCAGTCAGAAAACTTTTCTATAGCTTCATGTAGGTAAAATAATTATCTTCTCTTTTAGCAGAAAAAAAGCGCAAAGTTACAAAAAATAAAAAAGAATAAAACAAAACCCATAATATATATGTGTTATGACAACAGAAAAAATAGTTAAAGTATTACATTTAAAGAAAATAACATTTTCAGTAAAGAAAAAACAGAATGGAAGCAAGTTCCCATTATAAAGGCAGAAATGTAATAAAATAAAACGCATAATTATGTGAATGATAGTCAAAAGAAGATATATTTCAAGTACTAAATTTAAAGAGTATAAATTCATCAGATTTTTTCAAAAATAAATATATTAAAAGAATTGCCCAGCTAAAAATGAACTGCAGTTTTTTTGTAGAAGTGAAGTGTTTTTGAGGTTTTTCTAAAATTTCTCTAGTCTTTTTGTAGTGCAATCTCAACTATAAAATCACTTCAGTTATTTTGTAGTTAATTAAAGGTGATTTTGCAGTAATTTATTTTAAACATTCTGTGCGCTATTAACTTTGAAAACACTGTAGTTTTTATAAAGTCATTTTATAATCAAAAATTAAAAAAATATATAAGACTTTATAACCGTAGAATCACTGCAGTGAATTTGAAGTTATTATCCAACCATTAATTTAGAAGTACATTTCGATGCATCTCTCGTATAACTGTAGTTATTGTCTGATAAATTCACAGAATTTAATCGGAGAAAAATAATTTCAAATGCTTCAAAATCGAACTAGGGATTTCTCATCCCATCGAATCACTCCGTAGTAAAAAATTTATTAGTTCCTACTTTGTTTTGTTTCTTGGAAACTACAAGTTTTAATACATTAAAATCCATTTCTTTTTTTTTTTAATTCAGACATTGGCGTCTCCTATCTATGCTTCCTTCCCCCTAACTTAAAATTCTTAGTTCCTTTATTATGTTAAGCTAAGAGAAAAAAAAATAATTTCACTAAATTACATTTCGAAATCCAGTGAGGAGTAGTGACTACCTTTACCCCCTGCATACAACGGAAATTTCTTAGTTCCTTTATTTTAAGTGACTCTAAAGGAATAAATTTTGCGAGGTCTATAAAAATCAGAGAAAAAATATATTAAGTTTCAAAAGTTATGAGGGACAATGGGCCTTTCACTCACCAGCCCCTTAATGCGAAATTTCTTCTTACTTTTTATTTTAAATTTCTTGAAAATTATACATTTTACTATGCTTTTGAAAATATCAGAAAAGAAAAATTTTGTTAATGTATATATATATATATATATATTAATTTAGGAAGGGGCAAATACTTTCCTCTACCTTCCTCCCCCTAACAGAAAATTCTTAGTTCTTATATTTCAAGCTAAAGAAAAAGATTGAATTATAGTATTTTTTCAAAAATCGGAGAAAAAAATTAGTTAAATTTCAAAATCGAGTGAGGGAAAATAGCTCATCTATTCCCCCACCCCTCACGGAAAATTCTTCTTTTCTTTATTTAAATAACACTAACAGAATAAATTTTATTATGCTTTTGTAAATTGGAGGAAAAATTGCTAATTAAATTTCAAAATCCAGGTAGGGGCAATGAGTCTACAACCCCCTCCTTAATTGAAATTTTTTTTTCTTTCTTTCTAAGTTACTCGAAAAATTTATATTAGGTTTAAAAAAAAAAAAAAAAAAAAAAAAAAAAAAAAAAAAAAAAAAAGAAAGAAAGAAAGAAAGAAAGAGGAAATTTTATTTAATTAAATTTTAAAACCGAACGAGCTTCTCTGCTTCCTGCCCCATACATCTCCATCTTCATAACTGAAAATTACTTGCAATTAATTTACTATTACTTCATTTTGAAATCATACAAATATTTGAATCATCAAATAATTTTTTAAATCGCTCTTTAAAATTATTATTCGATCTAAACTTAATGAATCGTAGAAAGAAAAAAAATACTTCATCAGTTAATTGAAGTGTATTTTCTAATTACGTATTCATTTTAAAAGCACATCAAAGTTTCTTATTTCATGCAAATATTAAATTATTAAAAGTGTTTAAAATTATTTTACAAGTCATAAATATATTGAAAAATCTAGTCATTGTTTATATTAAAATTTAAAAAAAAATCAGAAATTTCCCTTTGTAAAAAATTATTTACCAAAGAAAAAAAAGAAGAAAATTAAATTAATGTTTCTATTTTATTTTTAGGTAAAAATGTAGATAAGTTAACAATCAAATATATCTACATAATCAATAAAAACATATGCTACATTAAAAAATAAAAATGACATAAAATAAGTCCTTATTCTAATTCAAAGTTATTAATTATGAATTTCTTATTTTATAAAATTAATTTTCCCTTTTTACAAATATATATTTCTTAAATTAACACATTTAATTACATTATAATTCCTAAAAAAATTATATTATCAGAAAAACTTCTAAAATTCGTTTATTATTATTTTTTTTAATTTGCAAGAAAGATTCAGAAATATTCCCCATTTAAAAAACTCACTACCAAAAAATATATATATGTATATATATATATATTATTTTTATTTCATTTTTAAATCAAAAAATGTTTATAAATAACAAATTATTATTATAACACAATATTATATTCCTATTTTATAAAATTATTTTTTCCTTTTTACAAATATATATTTCTTAAATTAACACATTTAATTACATTATAATTCCTAAAAAAAATTATATTGTCAGAAAAACCTCTAAAATTCGTTTATTTTTTTTAATTTGCAAGAAAGATTCAGAAATATTCCCTATTTAAAAAACTCACTACAAAATATATATATATATATAATTTTTTTTATTTAATTTTTAAATTAAAAAATGTTTATAAATAACAAATTATTAATTCTAACACAATAATAAAAAATATGTTTTACCGTATCATTAAACGACATAAAATGAATTTTTATTCTAAGTAAAAAATATTAATTACCGACCCATAATTTATTAAAGTAAGTACTTCCATGTCAAAAAAATATATTTTATAAAATTAACACAATGCATGTAATTACATTATAATTCATAATAAAAAAATTATTTTCGCAATTAGCCTAAAAATAAAATTATTTTATTAAATATTTACTAATTTTTAAATTCAGAAGAAAAACCAATTAATTTGCTTTAGCTAATTCGCTAAAGTATTTGTTTAATTCATTTAATATTAAATTGTTTTTAAAATACACGCCCATATAAACGAATTACAATAAATAAATAAATAATAAAATAAAAGCACTTTAAAACATCCAATTTTTCTGCCTGCCATTCAGCTTTTGCAACAAATAACCTTTAATTGAAATGCCTCCCCTTTATACCTCGCACAACACTAACCACACAAGTCCCAACGGGCAAGTGGTCAAAGCGTGTCTCTCCTGTACCTGGGATCGTCAGTTCGAGTACAACTGTTTCCACAGTCAAAATCTGCCTTTGAAATGTTAGAAAGAAAGCTTACCAGTAGGTCAATAGATGGCGCCAGCAGAGCCAATTTTTTTGGGTGGGAGGGGCATTTAACTTCAAATTCACTGCAGAAAATGTGTAGTTATGAACTACACATTCACTGTAGTGATTTTGTAGTTGTTGACTTCGAAAAAACTGCAGTGATTTGTGCCAAATCACCACAGTTTCGCAACTGCATTTTCTTTGCAGTTTCACTAGAGTTCATTTTTAGCTGGGTGGTAATGTGTGCATATTATACTTACTTCTCATCTGTGGTAATTAATTTTGCTATCTGAATAACTTCCTGGATAATGATTTTCTTTTCTTCTTCTTAGAACATTTAATATAACGTCTGTCAATATTTTATTTCGAATAATCAGTTTAGAAGTTAATTGAAAATGTACAAGAACAGACGATTTAGTTCGCATTTTTTGTGTTATATAAACTGACTAGCCGGTCATGGTGACCAGTTTGTTCTCCTTTAATTAATAAACATACATGCTAAACTTTGTATAAAATTATTTCATAATTTGATTCATTTGCTCAGTTCTTTGCCAACTAAGAAGTTTCTGCTTGAGAAAACAAAAACTCGTTATTTTTATGCTAGCCGTGCGCAATTGATTAACCAAACATTGTTCCAGTGGCATTTTTTTTATCGTATTTCATTAATTTCACCTAAAATATAATCCTTTCTCTCGTTCATTTATAATACATTACGTTGATTTTAAACTGAAACGTTTAAAATTCACGACATTTATATTTTAAGTGAAAAAACGGAAAAAAATAATAATCATATTTTGAAGCTTATTTATTTTTTTATTTTTATTTATTTGAACAACATACATCCAATTTGTGTGCTCGACATAACAGCCTGCTTATAAGTAATCGTCAATATACAAGGCCGAGATAGCACACAGAAATTTACATCACAAGAGAAATACAATCAGGAGCTCCACACAAAGTGTGTGTGCAATGGAGCCAGCGGGAAACGAACTCACAACCTCCCGATTAACAGAGCGGCGTCTTAAGCACTCGGCCATGGAGGCCTAAGCTCTATAAATGTAGCGAAAAAAAAAAGGAAACATAAATAAACATGATTTGCTTGACCGAAATCCCGCCAAATAACTTTTACACAATAACCAATGAGAAGCGTTTTATTCAGAATTTTCCATTATACAATTAAGAAATAATTGCGATTTCTGTGCCACATGCGATAGCGTAATACATATATAGATTACATCTTTGATTTCACAAATTTATAGAACGGATAAGAGTCAATGTTAAAACTGTTGTTAGCTTTCGTTTTTTCAAAAACTAAAACAAAATCACTTCACCTTTTTCATTCACGTATAAAAACATTTCATATTTATTTACTTAGAAGGTGTCACAAATAAAAATTAAATTAAAAAGTTGACATGTTTCGGTTCATTCATAAGAACCGTATTCATAACATATAAAATCAGTAGAAAATTAAATGACACTGGATATAAATATAATTTAAATATCAAAACAAAACATTGCGCCCCTATGATCGTGAATATAGCCATTGCCACCGCGGCATATAAATATAATAAATTTTGACCATATATTAAATTTAATATGTATAAAATTAAAATTAATAAAAGTAGAAAAACTAAATGACTCTGGATATAAAGGTAATTTAAAAACCCAAAACACAAAATATTGCGCCCTCTATGATCGTGAATAGCCAATGCCACCGCGGCTTTTCTTATTAGACTCACCCTTTAAATATTTATTAAGTAATTCTAACCACAAACTCGGAATGTCATAAGAATAAGAATCATTACAAACCCTATCCCTCCTAGAATATATCTCTATGGATTCACGGATGATTAATTTTCGGAATAAACTTGAAATGAACACTAATCTACTATCTTTAAAACAAATATTAACCCCCTTCTTTAAAAGTATTAAAGTATTTTAAGTATCTTCTATACAGAGCTTTTGATCCGGTTCCACAAGATGATCTAGCAGGGGTGTATGAAATTCCATATGAGAATGAAGGGGGGGGATATTAATTTTTATATCGGTATGACAGCTAGAAAGTTTGGGGTTAGAAAGAAAGAGCATGAATGTGACATAAAATTGGGTAGGGATAAGACTGCGTTATCAAGATTGTTTTTAAAGAAGGGGGTTAATATTTGTTTTAAAGATAGTAGATTAGTGTTCATTTCACGTTTATTCCGAAAATTAATCATCCGTGAATCCATAGAGATATATTCTAGGAGGGATAGGGTTTGTAATGATTCTTATTCTTATGACATTCCGAGTTTGTGGTTAGAATTACTTAATAAATATTTAAAGGGTGAGTCTAATAGGAGGAGCCGCGGTGGCATTGGCTATTCACGATCATAGAGGGCGCAATATTTTGTGTTTTGGGTTTTTAAATTACCTTTATATCCAGAGTCATTTAGTTTTTCTACTTTTATTAATTTTAATTTTATACATATTAAATTTAATATATGGTCAAAATTTATTATATTTATATGCCGCGGTGGCAATGGCTATATTCACGATCATAGGGGGCGCAATGTTTTGTTTTGATATTTAAATTATATTTATATCCAGTGTCATTTAATTTTCTACTGATTTTATATGTTATGAATACGGTTCTTATGAATGAACCGAAACATGTCAACTTTTTAATTTAATTTTTATTTGTGACACCTTTTAAGTAAATAAATATGAAATGTTTTTATACGTGGATAAGAGTCAAATTTATTTAACCGGATCTAATATATATATTTTTTTGTAATCAAAAAAATATTTAAGAATGCGCCAGAATTGATTTCAGCGAACCATTTTTACTATAAATAAGCTTAATACGCTGACATTATACATAAGGTATACAGATATTATTAAAAAGGAAAAAAGCACTGTTTCATTGAAAAAAAAACCACGATTCTTCTCTAAAAAAAGAGGATCCAAGTTTCTTTTTATACATTCAAAATTTGAATGCTTTTTACAAAACAACTTTTACTGTTACGTCATTATAGAAAAACATGCTGAAAAAAAATGTTATGCCGAAATTTATTTTGCCGATCCAGTGGCGTGGTCGGTAGCGTCAGCTCCTCCCACACCGCTGGACCCTGGTTCGAATCCAGCTTGCGGCATGGATGTTTGTGTTGTCCCTGTGATGTGTATTAAATGTATGTACTGTATTTCATGTAATAATAAAGTGTTCTGTATTAGTTTCTGTGTATTGTGGATCATTCGAGGTAACAGCCACTGTAGCTACAGACCTCAAAGCTTTGTAAAACTCAAACTCAAACTGAAATTTATTTTGTTATGTCATTATTACTTTTTTAATTTAATTTCCCAAATTTTAATAAGTTAAAACCTTTTCTTGATTATTTGTTTATAAACGTATACTATTAAGAATGGAGTAGAATTTTAACTTTCTATCTCTCGAGCAGTCCAAACAATGCAGTACACGAAAAATATCCGAGGCATGAAAACTATTTAGTAATAATTTTTTAGCCGCCCTTGGCGACCAGTTTGGTTCCCTTTAAACGTATGCTAAGCAATATGACATGTTTCTTTTATACATAATTTACTTCCTCAATATTTAGCCAAATCATAAGATTTTAATAGAGTAATCAAGAAATAATCAAGAAGTGGCAAATTAAAACTCTCCTGAATAAAAAGCGTAAATTTAGAGCCATCAATTTAAAACTGCGCCAATTTACCTTCTTTGATATCGTATGATTAGTGTACTATCATTGTTGATATACTTGCTTTCCGAATGATTATCTTCATGGAATAACCTAACTTAACCGTTCACAAAGAATGAGTCTCTTGTGTTTGTTTGCATTAAGGTATGAGATGTAGTTGGAAACTTAATTTCAGTTAAAATTATTGTAGAATACATATTCATTTAAAGGTAAATTAGAAAGACTATTATGATGTTGAAATGAAATAATTTGTTTTATGATACTATTCTTATTAATACATATTTTTTAGATACTTTTCCGATATAAAAGTCTTGACATTTTCTTTTTCTAAGCTTGGCGGAATTTTGTTTTTATAAAGTAAAATATACAAATGTGTATGTAAACTGCTATGAAACAAACCTGAAGAACAATTTTTGTTTATATATATACTTTTTGGCGCAGATATCATATATGCACCTTTTTCGGTTCAAATTGTTTTTGAAAACCTATACTGGAAAATTTCGTTTTTGAATACTAGTTGCATACATTTTTTAAATTATTTTGTATTGTTTTAAAAAATAAGTAACATTAAATAAAAAAAAGGTTAACTAAAAATAGTACAAAACAATTTACATAATAAAAAAAGAAAAGTAAAGTAAATTAACAAATTATTAATAAGCAAACAACAGTAGCCAGGTAACGATACAAAATAAAGTAATGTCATTTTGGTGGCAGTAAGGTTTATGGGCATTTGACATCTCCGCTTTTTTTATACTTATATATACCCATATTATCTAATGTATATACAATATTTTTTTTGTATAAATTACTTCAGTTTCCACATACAAATAGATTAATAGCTTCTTGATATTAAATTATATACACATGGAAAAATTGCTTCTGCTTTGAATATAGTAAATAGATTATCGAAAAATAGGATGTCATTTTTTTTCTAGCCAGTGACCTACCCTTGAAAAAAAACCTTTATTTCTTTCTTTATTGTACTAATAAGTTGAATAAATGGTGTGCATTTTAAATGTATCTGATAAACATATTTTTAATTTATGGATTTTAAATAAGAACTTTAAAAGAAAAGATAGGGATGGAAAAATATTCGGCGATATATAACCTGCGCTTGCCTAGCATAAGCGCAGAAAAGGCCGCTTGACAAATAAAAAGCGGTCAGTCCGGTACTGTTGATTACAATCACTTCACTTAATTTTTTTATTTTATCAATTATATTTAATAATTAAGGTGGTCTGGTGTAATAACGCCAGGCGGGGTAATAATGCCAAGTGCTAATATATTGCAAAATTATGAAATAATCTGGTACATGACACCCATGTGCTCTGCGCATAAGGGTTTTGAGTCATATAAATCGCAAAAAACAGCTTCAAGTTAATCTGTTTCATTTTTAGGTCTTATTGTTTTTACAAGCAACTAAAATAAACGCTTGATCTAAAATTTGCGAGATACGTTTTGTGATGTGAAAACTATTTTTTTTATCCGGAAATACTTTGTTAATTACATAAATTTTTAGTACATTTCATGGACTTTCAAAATGTTGTTGAAGATTTTTAATATCTTCTCGAGATAATTTGTAATTTAAAATGTACAACGCAATAACTATAACGGGGTAATAACGCCAATCCTTGGCATTAATACCCCGGTTGATTCCCTACAGTGGCCGAGCTACATCCTAAATACTCATTCAAATAAACACAGTTAAAACTGTGCAATGTTTCTAATAATTCTATTTAAGCGGTCCTTTTTAAGCAAAAAGAAGCTCACGGTATGATATTCTTTTGCCTCGTCTCCCCCCCCCCCACACACACACACCACACCTTTATTTTTCTTTCACTTTCACAAAAAATTGAACATTTTCAATAGCCTAGAATGCAATTTGTGAATTTCAAATTTGTTGAGTTTGTATTTCTAGAATTGGGCATCTACATGCAATTATTCCATCTTATTTCATAGTTTTGTTTGCATGGCGTTATTACCTATATAGGTGGGTAAAAACGCCAAATAGTATCGGTCAAGAAATCAAGCTATTATATTTTATGAATACATACCTGCTAAATTATTTTACTTATATAGATACTCAATGAGTTGCTGTATCGAATCATATATTTGTTTGAAAAATATAAACTAAAACTGAGCCGTGAAAATTGGTAGAACCTTAACGTGGCGTTATTACCCAGGGTACATTATATTGACTTTTTTTTTGTTTTGTCAATATTGAATAACCCCAGTGAAACGCAATTCTACCCAAATTAATAATACAATTTTTATTAACAAAGAGTATGTTTCACAAAATACTCATTTCATGAGAAATGTTTCATGATTAAATTGTACTACAAAAATTTCATTTCTTTGGAAGAATTCATGCTTTTCGAAAATAATGTTTCTTATAGTTCGTCAATATTTGCGCATAATATGAAATACTGTGTAAAGAAGAGTGCAATTAAGCAGCATTTAATTGTGTAATTTCAAATAAAACGCTTAAATTCTTTAAAGCAGAAAATTCTATTCTTGAAGTATCTGAATTTAATTCATCCTTATTTACATTGGTTTACAAGCAAATCTATCTCTCAAATTTAAAATTGACTAGATTCATCAAAAACGGATTTTTGCTTTAGTTTAAACGCTTTTTTATAGACTCTGAGAAAAAAGAAATGCATTTTAACATTAAAACGAGTGGAATCCCGTAGAATTCGACGAATGAAATGTTTAAAAGACCCGATAGGTTTGGTTTTTAAAAAAGCAAAAGTAATTGCATTATTGAATCAATATATAATAAATATATTTCCAAACTTAATGTCAAGTTTGCAAGTTGTAATTTTGCATGCAAATATCCGCACATCTTCAGCTAAAATTGTAATCTGAGTGCCGGCGAAATCCAGGAATTTTATTTTATATGCACTCACAAAAAAATAGTTTTATTAAAAAAAAACTAATTTTATTTTTACTATGACATTATTTTCACTAACTGAAGTCATCTGAAAGTAAAATCTCAATCTCAGTGTCCATAAGGAAAAGAAATATTGAAATGTAATATCGTTATGCGTAAAAATGCGATGTTTTAAACAGTGACGTCATTTTCTCTTCAAATGTTTTTTAAAATTTAATGTTATTAGTAATATGAAAAAGGCATCCGTAATAATATTGAATAAAATTCCCATTTATGTGGTTGCTGAATGACATAATTTTCCTCATTTGAAATTTTTCTTATTTTGCTTTAGATATCAATTTTTATCATAAATTATTTTCTGTTATTTTATTAATATTATTTCTCAGTAAATATATTTTTTTTACCTCAATTAGTGCATAATTACACGCAATCATTTTATTGTGTTTAAATTGTACGAAAACAATTAACATTTTTCTTTTAAATGAGAGGACATATTCACTGATGAAATAAAGTTTCTGACTGGTGGAAAGTGATAATGGAAAATAAATTTTTATTATTGAGAGAAAAGCTGAACTGAGTTCCCACCATTTTAAAGAAATATCGTAAAAAGCATGTAAAATAAAAAATAAAATATAAAAATGGAAATAAATTAAAAAATAGCTAAAATGGGCACAACTACAAATAAATAACTTTCATTAAAAAAAAATTATCAAAATCGGTTGAGTACAAAATTCAGGGCTGGTGACTAAAAAAACAATCAGGTCTTTTAAATATATAGATTATAATGAAATTGCTTGATCTGTGCTAAGAAATTCTTTTGTGTAAAGAGTCCTCTAATTGTAAATTGAAATTTATAAATATGATTGAACTTAGCCAGATGATGTAGTAACAATTATCAGAGATCGTTTTGTAGTTTAATAAATTTTACCATGTAACAATTTGACAATCTGATAGAAGATATAAATTGATTTAAATTTAATTGCAAGATGTTTATTTAAAACTGATACTTCAGATATTTACTTGAAGACAAATTCAATCGCGTTAAATGTAGGAATCGATTAAGTGATTTTTTTCTGGCAAATTCACATTTAAAATAGAATCTAAGTAAATTTCCTGGACCATCGAAACAGGATGTTTCTTAATCAGTTATTTTCATGACATTTTGGTATTAGATATATTTCATAGAACAGGTGTAATCTTATGGTAATACCCCCCCCCCTCCTCCCAAATAAAAAAGAACTGATTGATGGAGTTTGATGAATCATTAGAAATATATTAATAATAACATGATAGTGAAAACATGAAATATAAATATTATAAAGGGGTTAATTGAGCCACCCGGCCTTTACTGGTACCGTGATAATAACCTCAAATAAAACTCAAAACCGTATGACTTTATGCATGTAACCTGATTTCCTGAGAATTTCTAGTTTAAATTATAATTCATTTCAAACGAAATTTACATCAGGGGCTCCGCAATATTTTATATCTATTTAAAGCGTAATTCATTTCTAAAGGAAAATGTGTGCTTTTAAGTACTGTTATATTCTTTTATGTATTTTGAAAAAAAAAACATAATTTCCGGCTTATAATCCGTGGATCAAACAATAATTTTTCGACCCAGAAATTTTTATAAATAAAATATTACTTTTTAGATCGCGGTAAATGTTTGGGGTCAATTACTAGATAAAATTTCTGGGTCGAAAAAGAATTGATTGATCCGCTGATTGTACCCTGGAAATTACGATAATTACCGATTCAGAATTTTCAAATATAAGGATTTCGTCCCTACAAAGAATGCTGAATGTTCTTGAATAAATAAAGCTGTCCTCTGGTGAAGAAATTTGTAAATAGATTGTTTTCATATCTGTTCATTTAACCCCTTGGAGACGAGTGATACGTATGCGGGCCACAAAAATGCTTGAGAATCCGTGTTTATCAACACCAGTAAAATTGTACTGCAAAATTTTTCTCTTTGAATCTGAACATGTTCTCGATTTAAAAATGCATAAATTTCTGTTTTTTAAAAACCGGTGAAAAAACATAAAAACCTTCGTAAAAGTTTACCGTCGCGAATGGGTTAAAAAATAATGTAATTTCCGACGTACAATCCGCGGATCAAACTTTTGTAAAATTTTAAAGCCGATTAAATTAAATGATTTTTCGAGGCGAGACGTGGATTGGTCAAGACGAGCAAAGCTCCTGACAGCAGAGACCCTATTTTATTAAGAAAGGGTTATGTTTTCACCTCATTTTTTGTGCGGTGTCGTTTAATCTTAAATAATTTTCTAATGCATCGCATAATAAAATCAAAAAACGACAAACAAAATGGAGGCCATAAGGAATGTATATTAGAGAGAAAAAAATCATGTAATAGTGTTCTCTGGTTGCAAAAAGTGGAAAAGGCGCGAGTAAGTGTACAAAGACAGAGGAGTTTAAGTATCAAAAATTAAAATTATTTAGCAGTTAGTAGAAAAATAGCCAAAGAAATAAGAATTAAAAGCTTCCCTTGTGGCAAGAAAAGATGTAAAAAGATGGTGAATGGGATCAACATTTTTTATTGATTTTTCGCCCCACATTGTATAGTTTCAGTTCGATAGGTTTACTATTATTAGAAAAATAGAAATTTTGCTTCAATACGTTACACGTGCCCCCCCCCCCCCACCTTACGTGAAATTGTAAGTATCTCACGAACTACTGGATTTAAAAGAATTTGCTTAGTGCCATTCGATTCAGCATAAAAAATACACTAAAATATGCTAGCAGTTGAAAAATATCTACAAAATCCGATTTTTCATGATTTTTTTTAAGTTCTTTTTTTTTCTACCCCCCTTAGGTGTGTACTTTTCAAAAATCCTTTCTTAGAGGCACTCGATGTTATAAGGAGTATTTTTACCCCAATTTGCAAGATTTTAGGTTCGGTAGATTTTTTTGTGTGATGATTAATACGAAATCCAGACTTTCTTTTATATATATAGATTGAAAATTTCAAGTATTTGCGCCGAAGACATCGCCAAATTACAAAATGGGAGATATCTCACGAACTAATTGATTCAAAAGAATTTGCTTAATATTATTCGATTCAGCATAAAAAATACACTAAAATACGTCAGCAGTTCAAAAATAACTACAAAATCCGATTTTTAAGAATTTTTTTTAAAATGCATTCTTATTTTTACCCCCCCCCACACCCCTTAAGGTTGTAATTTTCAAAAAACCTTTCTTAGCGGCACTCGATATTATAAGAAGTATTTTTTCCCCAATTTTCAAGATTTTAGGTTAGTTAGATATTTTTTGGGATGATTAATACGAAATCCAGACTTTCTTTTTATATACATAAGAAACAAGTTCGAAATTGCACGTAAATCGTAGCAAAATAGGTGCGTTCGTATGATAAACAAAGTTTTAAAATAATAGTCTCATGTATCAATCTCATAAAATTGTAAATAATTAATTACAATTAAAATGTGCACCAAACAATGTTCTCCCTATACCATTATGTAATGGAATACTTTTGTGTGGCCTTGTAAATCAATAAGAAATGTTCTTTGCACCACAGATTGTGCAAAATGTATATATAATATGTAGTTTATAGATCAATATGCATTTTATTATGTTCGAATGACTGTAACACCATTAAAATGCATTTGAAACATTTCCCCCATTGACCGTAATGTAACGGAATACTTTTGATTGCCCCTGTAATTGAACTACGCATCCGATTTTGATAAAATTTGAAATAACTCGACAAAATTAGGTAATAATTATGTATTTTAAATTTGAAACGATTAGAATGCATTTGAAACTTTGCCCCCCTTTGACCGTAATGTAACGGAATACTTTTGATTGTCCCTGTAATTGATCTATGCATCCGATTTTCATAAAACTTGAAATGACTCGACAAAATTACGTAGTAATTATGTATTTTAAATTTCAAACGATTCGATTGGGTAGTTTTTTGCGTTGTTATATGCGGACAGACAGACGGACAGCCGGACGGACTGAACGACAACAATAGGTGCTACGTATTTGCATAATTACGAACGCACCTGAAAATTGGTTTCGATGGTTCAGACTGTATTGCTTCCTATTGGTATGACATGAGGAAAAGAGAGAAAATGATCTCCAAAAGATAACAAAATGGAGGCTTATTAATAATGTTGGGAGGTTTCGACCATAGTAGTAACCTTAATCGGGCTCTTTCCTCAGACAGCATGTTGGCTACCAATAGTTAAGATTTCCTAAAAATCCATTTTTGACCAACAGAAGAGAGAATTGATGGGCTAAGTTGGATTTTACACCAGGAAAATGCCTCCATAACCTTTAGAAAATTTGACTACGAATAGGTTTTTGGTAATTAGGGACATGTTATGGAATGGCCTGCCCTGGATGATTAATCCCTCAAAGCTTTCATCCGAATCCCTAAGAAAATGTGTGGAGTATCCCTAGAAGAACTTTAAATGCCAATGGCAGACTGTTGAAGTTTATAGCAAAACTGAAGGCCGACATTATTGTGGCCGGTGATAATATTAATGCTAATGTCTTACAGCGAGAGGTATTGGTATGCCACAAGTCATATATAAGTATAGCTGATATAATTGTTAATAACAGTAGTCACTTTATTTCGGAGGAGACCCCCCCTTTTTAATACATTCATTTTTTTCCTGATCAAGTGAAGCAGGAAGTGAGTTATTCCTTGTAAATTCCTTTATATACCTTTCATCAGAACGAACGCATTTTTCGAATGTCCGAAAAAAATAGTTCCTGATAGCAAATATTAAATAGGCTTCTTCCCATTATTCCATACTAAGAACACACCGAATTTCAAGTAGTTATCTCCATTTGTTCGAGAGATAGATTGTTTACAGACACACAAACTGAAAGACATGTTGACAGACACACGACAATCTTTTTTTCTTAAACTATGTTTTCAGAATCTCCAGTGACCAGTGTCTAAAACGTGAAAATCCATATCTTTTTTTCGATTTTGAAAACGATTGCAAGACATACCCTATACTACGTATGATGGGTAAGTAAAAATGACAGCTTTATATTTTTGGATTTTTTTTTTGGATTAGAAGCTTCGAAATGTATTTCTACTGCCACATAAATATTTAAAGGGATTTTTTTTTATTCATTAGGATTTTCAATTTATATCTGGGTACATAAAGAAAAAACAAACAAATAAATAAATAAATAAAACAGGAAAAATGTGACTTCAGGGATGGTCTCTTTTCATCCAAATTCCAAACATCAACACTCGATAGATTTTTGTATCTTTTCCAGAGAAGCGCACAAACATATTTCTTTCATTAATATAAGACGGAAGGTTATGATAAGATTTTATTTGCTTATTATTCTTTGACTACTTTAAAACTCACGCATCTAATGAGTAGTTTACGGAAGAGTGAAGGATGTAAAAGCCGAGAAAAAACTGGCATAAATTTTCAACAGTTAAAAACACGACAAAACATAAAAATTTGTGGCTGTTAAAACGTTTTACAAGGACGCTAAAAGTAAAATTCATTCTGTACGGTATAATTCCGGTATAATTCCGTAAAATCTGTACGGAATATGTCCACCCCGGACTTGAATGCATTGCCGATATCGACTTTCCGTGTCCGACAATTTAATTGTCGGACACCGAAATAAGTAACGCTGACCAGACATGGAGTAACTTTTGCTCCAGCTCATTTAATGACCTTGTAGGAGGACTTAAAGCTGCAATCTGTCTTTCGAGGTAGTCTCAAAAATGTTCTATCGGATTGAAATCTGGAGAGTGAGCTGGTCATCCCATTCTCTCTTAAGCGTGATCATCAAGATAATCCTCAATAGCCACAGCTCGGTGTTGTCTCGCATTATCATCCACTAATCTGAAACTATAGCCATTAATACCGTCATATGGGAGCACACAAAAATCAAGTACCTCATCCCGATTTCTCGCACCAGTCAGAATTCCTCCGTGGAACACATGAAGGTCTGTGTGGCTCCGAGTGAGATCCCTGCCCAAAACATGATTCCACCGTCTCTGTACTTGTGTGCTTCAACAATATTTGATTGGTGGTATCGAGTGCATTGATTTATCCAGATCAGAAGATGTCCTGTACCGCTCTCCTGTGTGAATCTGGACTCGCCTGTAAAGGGTACAGAAGCCCAATATTGTCTATTCCAGGAAACATGTTATCTTGCCCAATATAAGCGGGCACTTCTCTGTCGTTTGTTGAGGGGACACATACAGCTGGGCGCCTTGCATAGAGACCTGCATTGTGAAGACGTCTTCGCACATTAATGGCGAATATTCTTCTTCCTGATGCTGCAAAGTAGTCTGCATTGAGTTGCAGCACAATAGTGCGGCTTCTCCTTCGGCCCGAAAGAGCTAAAAACCGGTCTTCTTCAGGTTTTGTAACACGTGGATGGCCTGTCTTCTGCACATATAATCTTCAGATTTATACTGATCCCAGAGTCGATGGACTACAGTCAGAGATACTTTGAGTCGTCTATCAGTATCGGCCTGTGATAACCCCATTTCCATGCATGCTACCGCTCGCCACCTTAATGAAACTCGCAAACGACTTTTTGACATTTCTAGACTCTACTGGTTGTTGTGAACAAAACTGACAACAATAGTTCAAATAAAACAAAACTTACACGCAAACTTACGAAAGCTTTTTAATTGCATACTTTTGTCTCATTCATAAATGGCTTTTTTTCTATAAAATAAAAGTTGTAGCTGTAATTTTTGTGTTTTCATTCATATAAATTATTTCATTCATATAATCTGATTGCCATTTTTTCTCGTGAGCTTCGAAAAGCATGTTGTACTTTTGGAGACCAGTGTAATATCTATTTTACAGTATATGTTCCATAAAAATCCCTTCATTAGAACTGGGGAGAGAAAAACCCGAAATTTCCGTTTGTATTATATATATATATATAAGTAGATGCAGATATTGTTTGCAACATATAATATAAATAATTAATGCCATCAAAGGGAAATCTTGTTGCTTTTAAGAAACATGTATAAAAATATGAATTAAATTTTCCTCTTCTTCCATTTTTTAAAAATTTTTAACTATAAATAAATTTTAATGACATTCAAGAGTAAAGTAATCTAACAACAACAAAACTCATAAAATATTTCCTCTTAGACAGTTCAAAAACAAGAAAAAAAGAACATTAATTTGTTCTGTTTACGCTGAAAGCTCATTTAGAGCTTCTGAACTGTGAAAAGCCGATCTTTAATGATACTTTTTTAAAGCACCGAAAAGTTTACAAAGAAAATGGGGGAAAATTAGATACAAATAATAATGTCTAAGAATGAGGCAATTAATTAAAAAATATATACCAAAATCTAATAATTCTTTTTCTATTTTAAAGTTTGACAAGATAATTACATCAGTTTTTTCTTTTAAAAAAGTATCATTTGAATTGGTGCCAAAAAACTTATTTTTTATTTCTTTAGGCAAAAAAATCTTTTCATTTAGAACTGTTTTTATTTTTACAGACTAGCTTTGCTTAAAATTTTTTCTGATTTTGAAATTCAGCATAATGTTTCTATATACAAAAATAAAATTCCAAAATAACTTTCAAAAATATTATACTTTTATAAATCTATAATATAAAGCTATAGTTGTAATATATAGTTAATATGAAGCTATTTACATCAATTTAAAAGTGATATGAAATTAATTTCTGGTTTTAATACCCTCACAATTAATAGTCATGTCAGTTCAATCATGAAAGAACATTGATCTATTTAGTATCATCAATATCAATTTTTAACGCACATTTACAAAAACTACCGAAAAAGTAAATAAGGTGGTCTGGGGTAAAAACGCCAGGCGGGGTAATAACGCCAAGTGCTAATATTTTGCATAATTATGAAATAATCTGGTAAATGACACCCATGTGCTCTGCGCAGAAGGGTTTTGAGTCATATAAATCGCAAAAAACAGCTTCAAGTTAATTTGTTTCATTTTTAGGTCTTATTGTTTTTACAAGCAACTAAAATTAACGCTTGATCTAAAATTTGCGAGATACGTTTTGTGATGTGAAGACTATTTTTTTTTTATCCTGAAATACTTTGTTAATTACATAAATGTGTAGTACATTTTATGGACTTTCAAAATGTTGTTGAAGATTTTGGATATCTTCTCGAGATAATTTGTAATTTTAAATGTACAGCGCAATAACTATAACGGGGTAATAACGCCAATCCTTGGAATTAATACGCCGGTTGATTCCCTAAAGTGGCCGAGCTACATTCGAAATACTGATTCAAATGAACGCAGTTAAACCTGTGAAATGTTTCAAATAATTCTATTTAAACGGTCCTTTTAAAGCAAAAAGCTTAGAATCTGATATTATTTTGCTCACCCCCCCCCCACACACACCACACCTTTATTTTTCTCACACTTTCACAAAAAATTGAACATTTTCAATAGCTTAGAATGAAATTTGTCAATTTATAAGTTTGTAGAGTTTGTAGAGTTTGTATTTTTAGAATTGGGCAATCTACATGCAATTATTCGATCTTATTTCATAGTTTTGTTTGCATGGCGTTATTACCCATATAGGTGGGTAATAACGCCAAATAGTATTGGTCAAGAAATCACGCCATTACATTTTATAAACACATATCTGTTAAATTATTTTTTTTTATATAGATAGTCAATGAGTTGCTGTATCAAATCATACATTTGTTTGAAAAATACAAACTAAAACTGAGCCGTGAAAATTGGTAGAACCTTAACGTGGCGTTATTACCCCAGGGTACCTTATTACTAATTTTCATATTTTAATCTCGAATATTAATTTAAACCGAAAAAACTAATATATCTATTGTACTGTAAAATATGACTATGTGCACTGAATAATTTCTTTTCATCGAATCCGAAATGCTGTGCTATGAAAGTAATCTGTCAGTTTCACGAATGGATATCATAATCAGTTTTGAATCTTTTAATTTTAGAAAAAATATAGCATCTATATATAGTGACCCCCTCTAAAGCGACCACGTTCCGTTCCAAAATAAAAATGTCATTCCGAGGGGTGATCTCTTAACCTCCTGACTGCCGCTGGCTGATTTTTTCACACTCTAACCTGCAGGTTTCACTGCAGCATAAGCAATATTTAAATTAATATAATTCTACAAATAAAACCCAGTTTTGAAAAATTAAGTTAGGATTAATGCTCTCAAAGATTATACACCTTTACATAATAACATATTTTGTATCAGGTTGGAAAAAAAATCTTTTTTTAATATTTGTAATAAATTACAGAGAGAACAACATTACAATTTTACCCTTTTGCCGGGTAGTCAGAGGGTTTTAATGGAGTTCATGTTTTAGTTTAGATTTTAATTGTTGAAAAAAAAAATAACTATTAATGTTGCTAAAATTTATTTTTCACATTAGGAAGAAATATAAAAATTTAATTCATCATTCATAATGTGTCATCAGAGTGATATTCATTGCCTAAAAAGACACGAAAGGAATTAAACACTTAAAAGTGACAGGAATACAAAAAAATATCTGAACTTAGTTTAGAAGTTTGATAAATGATGTTCGCACCGGAATTAATCTTTCATTAATTGATTCCGGTGCGAATCCAATCAAATTTTTCATTATGTCATTTATAGCGCCATTTCTTGAAGCACTTTGAAACTTTCCTTTTCGCATGCCATACCATTTCCCCCTATATATATATATATATATAGGAGAATTTATCGCGGATCAAAAAATTAAAAGAATCGGAAGTTTTTCAGTTTACTTCGAAAAATTAACTTCATACAATTAACTTCACACACAGAGTATTTTAAAGGTTGCTGACAATTGAAAAGCTCATACTTTAAAAAAGTACGGATTTAAAGTAATTTAATAATGGAAATTTGTGTAATTTTCATAAGCTACATAGTGTGCATAATTTACGAATTTCTTATTTCATGGAATTAATATAATTTTCATATTTTCGAAATCAATGGGTCTCATGAAATGCCGAATCACATTTACCGTTGTATTCCATCCATTTGTATTTTCATGAGAAATCGTGTCATATTTAAACAATTTATTGCAGAATTTTTGAGTGTTATTCGGCATTTGCATCAATGAAAAAAATTATTCTAATGGTAAATATAATAAATAAATTATTACTTTAAAGATGAGGATCTATTAGCCTATTAGCCTATTAAATCAAAAACTGAGAATTATTAACTTTTTTTGTTATAAGCGGTTTTATCAGCTTCATTTTTATTTATAATTATAATATTTAGTTGTAATGTAATATACAATTATATATTTAAAAAAAACTAAGCAACTTTAAATTTTCAAAACTGTTTGCCAGCAAAATTAATGTAAAATCTTATTAATTTCAGAGCTTTTTAAGTGGATAAAAATTGAAGTTTCTATTTGTTCTTGCAAAAACCTACACAAAATGTTCAATAGCTGTTTTAATAAGTATTCATTAGATAATAGTTGAAGCTGTTATCTCTTTAAATTTTATTTCGGAACTTATAAATTATTTGATGTTTTAATAAAAAAAAGCGAGAGAGACAGAGATTACATTTAATTTAATTAAAAACAATTACGAAATTACATTTTTTATGTTGTTAATTTTTGTCATATATTCCAAAAAATGTGCTCACCATCATAGTGTAATTCCTTTTTCAAGTACTAAAACGGAAACATATGGAAAAAAATTATTATCGATTTACTACACCTATTTAAAGGAACCGTTATTTTGTTCCTTTTGTTGGTATCAGACATTTTTCTTCTCAGCGTCTCATTTAAAATTTTGTAGATAGTTGAGGTAGAACGGAGACATTTTTCTAAATATAGATTCTGACCCTCAAATTATTATTTGAATTCATTGAGGATTTATAAATTCTGCGTACAAAATTATTTTTAAGAAATTTGATTTATACTAATGTTATAAAGAAGTAACGTTTGTTTGTTTGAAGGCGTAATATTTGGAATTACCTTACAGAAATCAAAAGTTGTGGTAGCATATTAACATGCGACAGTCCTCGCTCCAATATCGACTATATTTTATGTCAGTGCCGATACCCTCAGTCCCCAAGTGGTTCACTATGTTTCGATTTTAATTATACTGAAAAGGTTAAAAACTTGAAATTTCTTATGACAGATACTCATAAAATTTAAATGCTCTCTAAGAATAATTTCTAAAAAGTCTGAAATTTGAATTAAGTGAAAAGCATTTTAAAAACAAAATAAATTACAAGTTCATGAATTCTCTGGGAATATTGAATCGATTAAAAAAAATAATGATGGGAAATAGATGGTAACAGTCCTTTCTCCAACATAGACACTATTTTATGTCTGTGAAATTACCTACAGCATATACAGGCTTAAAAAAAGTTTGAAGATTGCGATTTTTATGATAGTGAAGCGGATAGAAACTTGAGATTTAGCATGGTACTTGTAAGTGCTCTTTAAGATCTAAAAGATTCTAAAAGAGATTTTTGTAAAAGATAAGAAATTTTAAAGGGCAGAATGAATAAAAAGTACTTTAAAAACTTTCACTTATTGAAGTTAAAACTTTAAAATTTGAAATAACTGTCAATTTTGAGTGGTCGAAAAAATAGATATTTAAAAGGTTAAAATGTGCAAAAAGCATTCTAAAAATGTTCTTAATTGCGATTTATATGGAATTAAAAAGCATAGAAGCTCAATATTTTCCATCGCTGTTATTTTTAAGGGAAAAGAGCAGTTTTCTTTATATTTGAAATTTATAAGACTTCAGAAGAAAGTGCTGAATTCAGTTTTGTAATACAGGTGGAATAAGAATCTGGAAGTGAGCATACCGGTTACATTTAAGTCAAAAGTGCTCACTGAGAATGGTTTTCAAATGCAAATATAAAAGGGTGACAGGCTCGCAAAAGTTGAAAAAATGCTCTCAGTTGTGATTTCTATGGAATTTTAGCAATATTTTAGAATGTATTAATTCAACATCTATTTAACATTTAATAACGACATATTATGAATTCTGATATATGAATTCTGACATATATTAATTCTGATTTCAAATAACAAGAAAATCCGTTATTCCAATGTTAATACCTTTATAATTAAAATTATTAGCGAATATATTGAATTCTAACTAAATTAAAATGAGTTTAAAAGTAGTCAACAGAACTTAAAATTCTAAATTTATAATTGATAAGCTTCAGTTCCTCATTTTGTTTTAAAAAATGGTAACTGAAATTATAAAACATTTTTCGACGCATTTAGAATACAAAAATTTGAACAAAACTTTTCATTTTATTATGGTGAAAGATGACTAAATAAACAATTTAGAAAATGCATAACGCATTTCAAAATGCAATTTTTGCTATGCCATGAATAACATGAAAAATTTCCTTCTTTTTGTGCTGCCTACTATATTCATGCATAGTTTCATAATTATATTACAAATTATACTAAATGATTCTTCAATTAAACGCATAGCTCAAATGAAATTTATCATTCAGCAGTTTTCGTGAATAAAGAAATGTACTTCATATTGCTTCTGCAACCTTCTATATGATTTAAAGTATTTTTTTATCCCAAGTAATATGCAAAAAATAGTAAATTTCAAACCTCGTATAGCAATTGAAAACGCATTACCAAAAAATAATATTTCATCGACGACACTGTAGTCAAATACTTTAGTGTGTCTCTCTAAATTAACAATAAATTGTATACATATGATAGTAAACATTTCGGCACTTCATTTTTAATACCAAGCATTTCAAAGTAAATACAAATTGCGCATATCAAGTTCATGGAGATCTGACAACACTAACGCGAATTAGAACAAAAATAGACAGACAAAACAAATTCATGAACACATTTCAGTTATGTTAAAAAGCATTAAAAAGGAGATTGAATTCATCTCAGTATTAGAACAATAAAATATTGTTTTCCTATTTACAAAAATAATTATTGGTGTAGTAAAAACAATCAAAATGCAATTTAAAAAACCATTGAAATAATGTTATCAATGAATGAGCAATATAAGGATAAGTTAAAATACATTACCATTTTATCATTAATCGGTTAAAAGCCGTTCCCATTATATCATTCTAATGTGTTAAAACTCATCAATACTATACAATCCCGTAATTAATATGATATAGTCCACGATAAGAAAAAACTTCCATTTTACTTCAAATAGTCTGTTAATAAAAATAGCTGATGCTTCATTCTACAATTTTTCATACTGAATGCGATTCATTATTTTTTTTTTTCAAATAAGTTAAAAGTAGAATATTAATACTCCCAAAGTAATTACAGACAATTTTAATCAAAAACTAAGTATATATATATATGTTAAAATTATTGCAAAATATTTGCTTTTCGACTCTTTTACAGAAGGAGAAAAAAAAGGAAAATAAATGATTTTCACTGTTTACACAGCAAACACACCTGAGTCAAAGATGTTAAAAATTAGTTTTCAAGATAAATAGCTGTAATATAAAAAACAAAAAAATTCAATTAATCAAAATAAATATGTAGAATTTCTATTTCGAAATTTTCTAATGTTATGCTTACTATTTTTATAATCCTAGCTGTCCGAGTGGATAACAGTGATTTAATGAAACAGTGAGATAATAACTTTAAAGGTAGATATTTTACGTATTTTTAAAACTGATTTAAAATAAAAGAATCCTTTAATAGCAAATATAAGGATACTTAAATCATTTTTTGTTCGTTCACTATTTATTTAAACATACCTGCGTCACTAACTCATTATGTTACCATTTGCTTTCTATGGAATATTTCAATTTATTGCGGAGAAATTAAATCGCTTATTTTACAAGAAAGAAAGATGTGTAACAATAATTCAAAGCTAAATTTTTAATAATGCTAAATTTATATTAAGAAATAATGTCTGTAATGAGAATTAATAAATGTTTTTATTGCAGATAATATAATTTTTGATACATTACAATAAATTACTACAGTTTTTTAGCTCATAGGCTATCATAGCCGGAGAGCTTATGTGCCCGCCCGTTCTGTATGTACGTTCGTGCGTAACGCGATAACTCATGATAAAAATATCGGATCCACTTGAAATTTTGTATATTATATCCTGATAAGACGCTTCCCTGATTAGTTTTTGGAGTTCATTCGATATGTATAAGAGGGGGAACGGGGGGTTCATGCCCCTCCTCTTAATTCATATAAACGGGATATTCATGCAGAATTAACAGTTTTCGTTCAAAATTTAGATATAGGATCATTCTGATGAGGAGATTCCGTGACTGTTATTAGGTGTTTATTCAATAAGTATAAACAGGGGGAACGGGGGTTCTAATGCACCTCCCCTTAATTTATATAAATGGGTTTTCTAAGCAGAATTGTCAGATTTCGTTCAAATCTCTGAATAGTTTTGGAAATTTAATGGTTAAGTATAAAAGAAGGGGGTAACTTCTCTTAAATTATATAAATGCTAAATGGGTTTTTATTAAGAATTATCCGATTTGCTCTGAATTTTGAATATAAATTTTTTATATGATAAAGCATGGCCTTGATAGTTTAGGAGGTTCAAATTATTAAGTATAAAAAAGGGGAAAGGGGAGAGCTGATTCCTCTTCTTAATTTTTTTTTCGAACGGAATCAACCCTCGAAAATACAAGGCTGTAATGTACAATTAGTATGCGTAGCCTGTGAGCTCAATGCCATCAGTTTAACTGGGCAATATTTTTTTATTAATTTAATTTTCAGTGACGCTTTTTCTATAAAAGTGAGTTGTATTTTAAAGATTTGTTTTCGAATTTCGCTGCCTTTGGAATAAAAATAATGTCATTTTCTCGAAAAAAAACCCGAATAATTTTAATGTTTTGAAATTAAAAAATAAATGTAAATAACTAACAAATCCAAGCTTATAGAAAATTTTGTTGATTTATTTTCATTACAAAGGGATCTGCCCCTTATGAACCCATTTCTTACATCATTAATATTTTACATTATTTGAAAGGTCATATTAACTTTTATAAAAGAACATATTGTGCCTCGTCTTTAAACTGTGGTTATTGGATTAGTTTTAAAACTGACCATTTCAAACAGTGACAATGTTTTAAATTACTTACTAAAATAATTTCTTTAAAGTTACTAAACTCTATTTTTGAATTTTTAAATTATTCTATAAAATTGTGCCTAGAAAGAAACGGTTTCTGACTTTAAAACATATTATTTAACATTTTTATACGTATGGACAAGACATTTCTATTAGGTAGATTTCGTAAGAAATACTACCTATTGTAATCGCACCAGTTTATATCTATCTATCTATCTATCTATCTATATATATATATCTCACTTTTTTATGGACACGATAATTTCTATAATTCTTCACCAATCTCCACCAAACTGGTACATAAAATCAAAGGGGATAAAATCTTGGCTAAGTTCGTTAATGGGCAAAATCGGACCAAGGGGGTCGGAATAGGGGGCGTTTTTGTGAAAACCGAAAAAACGCCATAACTTCTTAATTAAAGTAGATATCGAATCGGTTTAAAGTTTATATTACTTCTTAAAAATGGGCCAAAAGTATATGCATGAAATATTTTTGATAAATTTAGAAGTGGGCTCAAGGGGCAAGAAAAACAGGGTTTTTGAGAGAAAAAAAATTCATAACTTCGTCAATTTTCAAGCTATCAAGTCCAACTAAATTTTTTGTAAATGTTCTTAAAATTATCTAAAACTTTTGTATTTACAAGTTTTTGATAGGACCAATTTTTACTGATGAAAAAAATTAAAAACGAAAAGAAAAAGGGCGCTGAAAAAAGAGAAAAATCCATAACTCCGTCAATTTTTAAGATATCAAATCTGATTAAATTTATTTTACATCTTCTCAAAAATATCTACAACTTTTATATTGACAAGTTTTTCATAGGACCAATTCGTATAGCAAAAAGAAATTAAACAAAAATAGGAGTTGGAAAAAAAACTTCAAATCCAAACTGCTTATATTCTGACTCATTTTTAAATTCATCTTTGATTTTAAACGCATCCAAATGGTAGATCCTCTTATTTAGAAACTGTATAAAGTGACGCATTGGTCAATTTTCTGATAAAGACAGAATATATTTCAAAAAAGGCTACCAAAAATGGTATTTTGAACAGAATTTCCGAAAGTCATCGGGACTGAAAATTGAAAGAAGTATTCAAATAAGAAATTGCGTTTTTTTCTGACTCGTTTTTAAATCCATTTTTGTTCTCAAACGCATCCAATTTACAGATCCTCTTATTTAGGAACTATACAATGTGATGCATTGGTCAGTTTTTTGATAAAGACGGAATATATTTCAAAAAAGGTTACCAAAAAGGGTATTTTGAACAGAATTTTCAGTAATCATCGTGACTGAAAATTTAAAAAAGTGTTCAAATAAGAAATTGCGTTTTTTTCTGACTCGTTTTTAAATCCATTTTTGCTCTCAAATGCATCCAATTTACAGATCCTCTTATTTAGGAACTATATGATGTGATGCATTGATCGGTTTTTTGATAAAGGCAGAATATATTTTGAAAAAGGCTACCAAAAAGGGTATTTTGAACAGAATTTCCCGAAGTCTTCGTGATTTGAAAATTTATGGAAGTTTTTACATAGCAAATTGCGTTTTTTTATGACTCGTTTTAAAATCCATTTTCGCTCTCAAACGCATCCAATTTACAGATCCTCTTATTTAGGAACTGTGACGCATTGGCCACTTTTTTGATAAAGATAGAATATATTTTTAAAAATGCTGTCAAAGTGAGTATTTCGCACAAAATTTTCCGAAGCAATTATGATTAAAGAATTAATGATGTATTCAAACAACAAACCGGTTATTTTATGACTCATTTTTAAATTCAATTTTTTTCTCAAATGCATTCAACTGACAGTTTTTTGTTATTTAGGAACTGTATAATGTACTGTTTTGGTCGATTTTTTAATAAATTCAGAATCTATTTCAAAATATGTTGTCAAAATGGGCATTTGAGCTGAATTTTTCTTAAGATGATTCTGATAAAACCAGTTTTTGCAGAAAAATGAAATTAAACATTTTTCATAAACGGCCAAATGAAGTTATTAAACTGGGTTTATCTCTAATCATATATTTTTTTGTTGAAATGAGCACTCTTCGAAATCTACCTCCGCCTATAGGCCCAGCCGACAGGGATTTTTTTTATTTTTAATCATATTTTCTTAATGAACAAAGTACAAAGTCTTCTCTCCCAAATCTGCTGTTGAGTAATTTGCCATTCTCTAGAATTTTCTTTCTATTTTGAAAATTAAACGCTGGAAATCAGGGTTAACATTTTATCCCATGGGAACCTAATATGGTGACCGTTCATCAATTATTAAATTTTAAAAGGACAGAATTGAGATTTAATTTTTTTTAGTAAGAATAAGGACATATCAAATGCAAATATCGAAAGAGATAGTCAGTAGAAGGAAACTATCGCAAAATTTATAAGTAACAAGAAAAAAAGTTTTAACATATTTCCTTCATTCGTAAAAAATAAAGAAAAAAATCACGTAATTTGCCAATCTATAATCTAAAAAACAGAGAATTCGTTATTAAGATCATTCAGAATGAAATTCTTCAATCTCTTATAGAATTCCCTTCCCCTCCAAAAATTGCTAATAAATAGAAGGAAAAAAATCACCAACAGGAGAAAAAGCATTAACATTCTTCCTTCGTTTGTCAGAAAAAAATAAGAAATTTTTGCTGATCTATCGCAGAATAAGTAGAAAATTCATCATGAAAATGCAAAAATCTAAATTTTGACCTTATTTCTTAAACAGTTCTTGAATTAATAATTTAAAAACGAGAAATGTCGAAAAAAACACCATGTAGAAAAACGCATGATTTTCCCCTAATAAAATGTTTCAAATCTTTTTAAAAAATTGCATTTGAAAAAATTAACTTTTTCTGCAGCTTAAACTTCCGACTCAGTTTCACTTTTGCCATTTCCACCTCCTTTCTGTACTATTTAAATGTTCACCAGTTACAATGCTTTTGCCAACATGTTTCACAATTTCAGGCTTCTTCTCATCCAAGAGAGACCGTTAAAAAAAGTCTGTACTCTGGAACCGAATCGAATAAGGCCCGAACTTTTTTCTGAAGATTCGGACAGGCCTAATATGTTTTTTTCATTCCGAACCGGGACTGGATTCCTTCTTCCTAGATGTGTAAGGGGCGAAATTTTTCAGTTTCGTTCTCGGCACAGCCCGTATTAAAATCATTGTCTCTAACTGATTTATTCCGTGCCAAAAGTAAGTAAAATTGCCTCAGCCCAAAAATTCTTACAAAAATGCACATATTTTAAAATCGATATTATTTTGCAATAAAAATATTAATTGCCTATGCGCAATCCTTCATAAACGGAAAAGATCCATAAAAAGTAAAAAAAAAAAAAAAAAAAAAAAAAAAACTTGAGGGAAAAATAGATTACATTTATGCATCATGGAATATATATCTGTCTATAACGCAATTTTTCCCCATGAGATTCCATCTTAAAATATTTTATTGTATAGCAAACGATATTAAAGGAAAAGTGAAACAAAATACGCAATAAATAGAGATTCAATAATGGGAAAAATATATCGCATCTTTTTGTAACTAAAAATTATAATTATGAAAACGAAAAAAGTTATAATATTTTTTTGGTGAGATTTAAACTCATACGAAATTTCTTTTTAACCATATCGATATAAAAAACTATGTAGAAATTTAGTTAGGCCGGGTGGGGCTATGATTTTAACTTTTTGCAAGCTGGGTCGACCTTCTTTCTATGGGTCGATTCAGAAATGGACTAAGATATTTCAACCCATGCAGACATCTAGTGCAGACTACCAGCATATTTCGAAAGCTGGTTTAGCGTAAATTCTGTACGCTAAACCTATATGTCCTAATGAGTGGTACTGTCTTAAATCTATATTTAATGACGGACAATTTGTGGATGATTCCTGTCTTCCTTTCAAAATGAGTCCGAAACTCTTTACTTAGAGGTATGGTTCAGTGGTGAAATCATGAAATTTGAAGAATTTCGAATTTCAATATTCCTGGGAGAATTTTAGATAAGGAGATGAAATTTGTTTTCTTCAATTGGGGAATAGAAAAGGAATAATATTCTAATTCGAAATATTGTCTTTTGGGTATCCTTTAAAAATTGATTTTTCTTTTTTTTTTCAATAAGACCCCCCCTCTCAATGAATTTGTAATTTATGTCATCACATTTTGCACCTTTTTTATGACATTTTACACCAGGAAGTATGTGAATCGCGGCAATATTTAAGGAGGTAGCCTATTGTTTCAATAATTATGGCTCACCCTGTATCTACATAATTCAAACAGGGATAACAACTCCAATCACACTCCATAACTATTTAACTGAAAACATTAATACAAAAACTTTAAAAGTAAACTATCAAAACATTAACTCTTAAATAGCTCTACCAAGAAACCGAAAAAAAATCGAACTTGGGAACGGTCAGCATGGCTAATGACATGCCAAACGGAGTTGAATCAGATTTTATGGATGCAACATCTCCCTTCACTCGTCAAGACCAAAAATGACATTAACGAGAAACAATTTAAACAGACCAGCGATATTTATCAAAATGAATGTGTTATGCTTTGAAACAAACTACTTATCAAAACCAACAACTTCATCTAGTAATGAATTCGTTTCATTTCAACTACTGCTTTTCTTAATAAAATCACCCGTAATTCTTTTCATAAAGTTCCGGTTGTAACCCAGTTCATAACCTTGTCTACACCACTCCACAATATTTTCAAACATATTTTCAATGCGTAATTTTTTTTCCAACCACCTTCGTCGTTCCAAGGCCAAGCTCGCACTCTCATTGGTTGTTGCTCTCGGCACTGTTTTTACGTTACTTGGCGATAATCATACTTGGCGTAGCCATAGACGCTTCCGTCGAGTTTGATTTCCTTCCGAACCGAGTACGAAGTAAACCGAGTACAAATTAAAAGTTATGTGTAAAAACTTTTAAAGAGTACAGCCTCCAGTAATACACGTTTCATCCAATCCAATGCTGCAAGAGAAAAGTTACTTTGTAGTCGGTTCGGAAGGAAATCATACTCCTCGATGGAAGCATCTATCGCTACGCCAAGTATGATTATCGCCAAGTTACGTGAAAACAGTGCCGAGAGCAACAACCAATCAGAGTGCGAGCTTGGGCTTGGAACGACGAAGGTGGTTGAAAAAAAAACGCATTTTCAATCCTTGAACTCAGTCTTTCGACACAAATCAAACCATTTATGAAAACATTTCTTATGACTGAAATATGAATATATAAATCGAAATACTTGAAGTTTAAAGTTTGGAAATGAAAATTATTTCGTTTATCATATAACTTTGTAACCAATTTTTTTTCTTTCTAAAGGTATATTAACATTAAAAAAATTACATTTTTACAATCCTTTGAAAAGAGTTCTGATTTAAAGAAATAGGGTAGTGTGTGAAATAGGATTTACATTGTCGCTATTCAACTATTAACACATCATCTACATATCTATACCCACAAAATATTACTGTTTAAATTATTGGTTCGTTCATGTATACAGGGTGTATCTGAACTCTTGGGTAAAACTTTTACACATCAAGACAAACAACATTAAATAGGAAACTAAGCGTCCCAAACTTCTTCCGAAGGAGACAGGCGCCATTTAAGTTTAGGATCCAAAATTTCAAATGATTATAAAAAACGAAAAAATTGGTCGATTCATTTGCGGTTTTTGCTAAAACTATTCTTTATGTCAGTATTATCTTGAAAATAAATTATAAATACAAATTTCAAAAAATGCCGATAGAGGGCACTTTAGACTTTGGAGTAACGAACAACTATTTTTACAGTTATTTTTTGAATCTCATTAATTTTTTTTAGAAGCTTAGACATAAACTTAAATTTTGAGCTGGAAATCTGAATCGTTGGCAATAGTTAAGTAGCGCAAACTGAATTGTGTTCAATGGGCGTGGGAAGGTTCAAATTTGAAATGATCATAAAAAACGGAAAAACTGGTCGATTCATTTGCGGTTTTTGCTAAAACTATTCTTTATGTCAGTATTTCCTTGAAAATAAATTTTGAAGATAAATTTCAAAAATTCAGTTAGAGGGCGCCTTAAACACCAGAAAAACCAATAACTATTTTTAACCGTTATTTTTGTAACAAATGCTTGTAAAAGCTTAGACTTAATTTTTGAGTTCAAAATCTGAATTTTTATGAGTAATTAAGCAGCACAAAATTGAACTGTATTCGAGAGATGCGGAGGGTAACATATCAACTCCTGAATACAGTTCAGTTTGCGTTTCTGAACCCTTCCCATCGATTCAGAATTTAAACTCAAAATTTAAGTCTAAGCTTTTGCAAACATTTAATTAGTTAAAAAAATAATGGTTAAAAATAGAGTTTGCTTACTCTAAGGTTTAAGCCGTCCTCTAAAGGATTTTTTTTTTTTATTTATCTTTAAAATTTATTTTCAAGGAAATACTGAGATAAAGAATAGTTTCAGCGAAAACCACAAACGAATCTACCACTTTTTCCTTTTTTTATAATCATTTGAAATTTGAACCTCTCCACCCCCATTGAAAACAGTTCAGTTTTCGCTACTTAATCACTCCCAACGATTACAATTTTGAGCTCAAAATGTAATTTTATGTCTAAGCTTCTAAAAAAATTAATGAGATGCATAAATAACGATAAAATATAGTTGTTCGTTACTCGAAAGTCTAAAGTGCCGTCTATCGGCATTTTTTGAAATTTATCTTTATAATTTATTTTCAAGACAATACTGACATAAAGAAAAATTTTAGTGAAAACCGCAAATCAATTGACCAATTTTTCCGTTTGTTATGATTATTTGAAATTTTGGACCCTAAACTTTAATATCGCTTATCTCCTTTGGAAAACGTTTTAGACCCTTGGGTTCCTATTTATAATTGTTTGTCTTGATATGTACTATCACACCTTAAAGTTTTGCCTAAGCGTTTAGATACACCCTGAATGTAAGTATATTTCAGCTAAAATTGAACTGCAGTTCTCCCTCTCCATTGGAATACCATAAGTTTGTCTAAATACTTCATTACTATCATAGAGGTAATATAAATATATATTAAAATACAGTTATACGGAATGAGGAATAATGATTAAGCAAAATCAGCTTAACTATCCAATTTTAAAATATCATTTCAGTAGACATCCTCCTTTCCATTGTAAATTTTCCTTTCATTTTACAAAACTGAGTCAAATCTAATAATGAAAATTAAATCAATATATATATACAGTCGGCTCTCGTAATTTGAATTCGTCGGGGTTACAAGAAATGTTCGAATTATCTGAAGTTCGAATTATGGAAAATATGAAATGAAAACATGCTTAATACGGTATATTAAAAAGGAATTAATGTTATTGTGTTTTTTAAATTTATTTCGTTAGTTATCATTAGAATATGACTTAACATTAAACTAGAATGTATAAATACATAAACTAATTAAAAGATTAGAAACAAGCACTAAGGAAGAAAATTTTAAAGCGTCACCGATAGACAGACGGGGCACTGAGAAAGTAGATATCAAATGCATGGGATTATATGAACACTCGTTCGAAACAATTTTCACAAAAATCAAAGAAAGAAAGTTATTTAAATGATCTGAAAACCGTGAAAAATAAAAGGAAAATAAAAAATTGGAATTCTCGTTACTTCGAATTAAACGATGTCAAGAGAAAATGAGTTCGACTTAATGAACATTTTTAACGTTATTCTGCCATTGAAAATTTCGGGACTTCATGTTTAGTTCGAATTAAGCGATTATTCGAATTATCCTATTTCGAATTAACGAGAGATGACTGTATATATATATTGTAGTTGAAATTGGACTCATCTTTGTAAATTCAAACACAATTTTGCAATAGGATGGAAAATTATGTTAACCGAAATGAAGTAAATTTAAAATAAAAAACAAACTGAATAGTTTAAAGCTGGTTTACAAGGTTGCCACGCTTCAGGGAATTTTCCAATAAAAATACCAGCATTTTTTATGGAAAATCATATCTACTAATTTAAACGTACGATTGTTTGCTTTTTTTAAACAGAGTTTTCTGTAAGAAATTACTGGTTTCGAAGAATTTTCTGGTCTGAAAATTACCGGTATTGTGGCAACCTTGGTTTTTCTGGTTAGTATTAAATATATATTCGTTGAATTTGAAATAATACGCTTTTGGCGGAAATAATAGGCTTGTACTATGTTACTGTTTTTTTTTGTGTGTGAGTGTGACGGCAGAAATGATTTTCTATTTTTTCAACATGCAGGGTATTTTAACAAAATACAATTTTCAATTTGATTTCCTCAATTTGTTTTGTTTAATTATAGATACAAAAAGATTGAACCCGATCCCATTTCACTTAGACTTAGTTCGTGGCCTCTTTGTTCTCTCTAGCACACAGCTCATTAAAAATACGCATGTAGCATTTGAACGAAAAAAAAAAACATACAGATGCATCAGTGTTACTCGTTCAAAGAACATTTAAATGATTTCAAATTCAATATAAAACGCTGAGACATCGATGATATTTTAAAGTATTAGTATCCGAAGAATTTTTATGAAGCTTATATTATAGAAATTATTTAACTCGATTCCCTTTCTGCCTTGATAGTAATTATTGTTATTTTCAAACAAATAATTCTTCTCTTCTTTAACGAAAGCTGTCTTCATTTTAATTTCAATATTTTTCTTTTATATTTAGGTATTTAATCATGTAAATTAGAAATTATATGTTTATATTATTGTTAAAAATATATTACTATTTAGAGTTTATATTATGGATGTCCAAATGAAAATTGTTCAGAGAGAGTCGATGAGAGTATTTTTTTAACTCTAAAAATAATCTCACATTGCCTGTTGAAGCAACTGTCTTTTTGTGTCACCAGTTAGACTCAAACGATGGAAACAATATGAGGCGATTTTTTTTTTCAAAATCCAGAAGTTTGTGCTTAGATCACTTGAATTGATGTAGATTTGACAAAATAATTGCACATTATCTTGATATCAATAACCAGAACATGTAAGATACACGTAGGAAACTATCGTGGAATTGAGAATGATACAGCCAGATATTTTGTTATGAAGTATCCATGATACAACATGCTCCCAACGTTACACAACTATTTGATTCACGGACCTGAAATTATAATCTCAGCTCTGTTGCCTAAAGGACAGATGACTGAGGAAGCGCGAGAAGCCACGAATAAATTCTTTAAATTATACAGAGAATACTACTCGAGAAAATGTAGCCGGCAAAGGACTAAAAGCGATATTTTTAATTTTTTACTTCTAAGTTTTCATCCCGTGACCACTACACTGTAAAACATTTGTGGAAACGTTACTCCATACAATTGGTGTAAAAATGGTGGCAAATGTTGCCTCCAATTTCATGGAGTAATTGTTTTCACATATGCAATGCTGTAATTTAAACATATATTACTGGTGTAACATGACAAAGTTACACCGGTTTTAACGGTTAAAATACTCCATAAAATTAGAGGCAGCAATGCTGCCACCAATTTTACGGAGTAACGTTTCCACAAATGTTTCTCAATGTAGAAAATAAATGAAAAAAAGACAAAAAGTTAGGACATCTTCCACAAGAAGCTCTACATTTGTTAAAAACTCCATCTCAAAATGTATCTAGTGAACAGGGTAGTGACAATGATGATGACTCATATGATAGTATGAACTGAATATTCTAAAACTTTTAAAACACGTTATAAAATGAAAACTAACGATGTCTTTAGAAGAAATAAACGTTTTATCCTCAGGCAAAAGGTGTGTGCTACTACTAACACAAAAGAAACAGTTTTGCGACTTTGTCTTGATAGTAGTACATATACATTTTCCTGAGAAAGACGGATTCACTCCTTCAAAACAAATTGCTGATTTCACTTTATTTAAGGTGCGCTTCAGAATCATTAAAATTAATAATTGTGTTTGCATAATCAGTTTTTTGTTTTTTTAATGCGATATTATGTATGATGTATAAATAACTAATTTGTAAAAAACTATCTTAAGTTCATGTTTCAATTTATTTTTGAACAGAAAATATTTGAAAAAGCTTTGTAAACTAATAAATTACTCTAGAGCTTATGTAAAAGTTTTAAGTTTTAGTTCTTTAAGTCTACAGATAATTTATGATGTTTTTTTTAATTTGTTGTTGTTGTTCAAAGTATTTTTTTTGTCATCTTTGAAGGTTTTTGCCGTTTCGTGCATTGAAATAGCAGGTAAACCTGATAATATCACCTAAATATTTTTGGGGAAACTTTTACTCTTGGATTTTATGCACACCTGTATATTTTGAGCTTTCTTGCTCACATATTGTGTAATTATTGACACGATTCCGTTTAAAAATTATTTAAAAGGTAGATAGAAAAGTAGATACTGTTTAAAAGGTAGATGCAATTTGTGCCTGTTTGATCTAGTCATACAAACACTAACATTTTAGTACAGCAGTTTGGGAATCATTTTCATAACAAACACCTGTACTGTTTGAATTTTCTACGGAAGTATCATGTTCTAGTGTAATATGAGCATAACAGCAAATAACAGGGATGAACAGAAAAGTGGCGTTCCATTACTGGAAGACGTGGTGCATTTTTCTCAATTTCCTGTAATTCAACATTAGGCAAAGTGGGTGTGCAGTATATTTTTGACTAATGTTATATTTATCCTTGAAAGCTCCTGGCTCACATATCTAGTGATGAGATTGTGTAAACTATGCATGAAGTGCATGAAGTAGCCGAAATTTGTTTCGGGAAGAACTTTGGCAATTGCTTACACTGAAAAAAAAAAGGGTCGATCTATTAAAAAATTTTTAGTAATCTTACTCGGTGACAAGGAATCTGTAAGAATTACTAGAAAAAAGCTAGCAAGAAATAGATTCAATAGTTTTACATTTTTAATAGCTATTGAGCAAATCCATCTCAGCTCAGGCAGGGCATGTCAAATCACCATCACAGATTTTTTTCAAAAAAATTCAGTAGTTAGAACTAAGTGATTTATAAAATTTCCTAAAAGGATTTTTCCCTAAAAAATTTATTTCTCTGATTACAGCACTTTAAAGTTCATGATAAAATTGGCAGTTTTCAGAAAAACTGAAAAACGCTTCATTTTGAAATGAACACAATACCAAACATATTCAACATATTCAGTCAATTTATTTTTTATAAACAGTTATTAAACTGAATTTTACTTTGGCATAGTTTTAAAAAATATAGTGGCATTTTTACTTAATTAAAAAAATTAGATTTTAAGTACAAAATATATAATTATTAGTGAATTTAAGATTTTTTTTCAGAATGAAAAAAAATATTTTAAAGCTAAACATTGATGGCAATCCAAAGACCTTTAATGGGAGTTTTACAGCAAATTTTATTTTAACTCTAAGGTGCTTACAACTTTTGTAATTCAATTTTAAATTATGCAAAATTTTGTAAAATCACTACTTTTGAAATGCAATTTCTCAAAAACACCATTTTTTAAAAATCTGATAATATGCTCAATTCATACCTTATTAGTCTCTAATAAATACCTTACAAGCAAATCGTGTGTCTTTGCTTAGAATATTTTATATGATTTTTTGAAAATAACATGTTGTGTGTATTTTTCAACAGACCACAAAGGCAAGTTCTTCCTTATTTAACCGAACTTGTAATGTAATTAATATTTCAAACTAAAAAATACATCACTAGTACATAATTATTACTGTTAAATTATAGCTAATCATTTGCTTAAATTTAAAATTGCGTAAAATACAGCCAATAATAAAATTAGTATTGATCATATGTCATTTCATTCCATACTCATAAATGTGCTAAATTCATCTACAGTGTGTTAAATATTTTGTTATATAGTATGGATATAATATATTAAAATGCAAATACATACATTACAACTGAATTAGATTTTTTTTCAAGTTTAGTTTTTTTCCCAATTAGTTTTTTTTTCTCAGAAAACCAGAAGATCAAGCTTTTTCTTATTTCTCTGTATTTATAATAATATTTTTTAATAAAAAAATAATAATATGCACATTATTATGGCAGATAAATATAAGCTAATCTTCAAAAATTCCTATTCATAAAATTAAATAAGCCAAACCCCTTAAAAAAAATCTGCGCTTGTGATGCATTTTGACTTTGCTGAAAATTACTCACTAATACTGCCAAATGAAGTACAAAGCTACCACTGGCAGAATACTCAGATATCGTTAGTTACCTGCACAGCATACTTTAGAGAAGAAATAAAGAGTTTTATCATAGTTTCTGATGATTGACTCATGATACAGCTCATGCTGTTTGTGACATAGAAAAAGTAAAAAAAAGAATTATTTAAGTTGTACCAATTACAAACACTGGAATCACCTGTGTATATATCAGATGGAGCTGGAGCACATTTTAAAAACAAGTATCAGTTTTATGAATTGCACAAAAATAAAATTGTACTAAAGTAGAGGATATTTTCAGGTACTGGCCATGTTAAAAGTGCATGTGATGCTGAGACAAGCACTATGCAACAAAATTTAATCTCCAAAAGGATCCAATAAAAGCTATCCAAAATTCTGTCTCATTTGTTGCTGAACTATCTTCTCTGCTAAAAAATAACATTCTAGTCCATCCAGACAAAAATATTACTCAATCCTATAGAACTAATAATGAGAAAGAATATGCTAATGCAAAATCTATTGTTGGTATTAGATATAAACATTATAGGGTGATTGTAAATAATGAAAATTATATGGAACGAGCAAGTAAAAATGAATTGACAAAAGTTGAAACCTTCAGCCAAATGAAAAGACAATATTCAATACATAGTTTCCAAATCGGTGATGTCATTGGATGCATTTATGAAAATAATTGGTGGACAGGACAAATCAATGGTATATCAATCACAAGAACTAAATGACATTAAAGTATCATTCATGTACCCAACATGGTCCATAGATAAAGCATTCCAGTGGCCAAAAGAATCTGGAAAGAAAAAATATGAATGTGCAACCATTGGAAAATGTGCTTCTAGAAACAGAAAAATCAGTTACAATAGGACAATCTGAGCGACTTCATACCTTCAACGATAAGGAGTTGAAGTTAATTTAAGAAACCTTCACTACCTAATTCTTCTGTTATGTATGTATTTGCACATTAATATATTATATCCATACTATATAAAAAAAAATTTTACACACTGTAGATGGATTTAACACATTCATGAGTATGGAATGAAATAACATATCATCAATACTAATTTTATTATTGGCTGTATTTTACGCAATTTTAAATTTAAGCAAATGATTAGCTATAATTTAACAGTAATAATTATGTACTAGTGATGTATTTTTTAGTTTGAAATATTAATTACATTACAAGTTCGGTTAAATAAGGAAGAACTTGCCTTTGTGGTCTGTTGAAAAATACACACAACATGTTATTTTCAAAAAATCATATAAAATTTTCTAAGCAAAAACACACGATTTGCTTGTAAGGTATTTATTAGAGACTAATAAGGTATGAATTGAGCATATTATCAGATTTTTAAAAAATGGTGTTTTTGAGAAATTGCATTTCAAAAGTAGTGATTTTACAAAATTTTGCAAAATTTAAAATTGAATTACAGAAGTTGTAAGCACCTTAGAGTTAAAATAAAATTTGCTGTAAAACTCCCATTAAAGGTCTTTAGATTGCCATCAATGTTTAGCTTTAAAATACTTTTTTTCATTCTGAAAAAAAATCTTAAATTCACTAATAATTATATTTTTTATACTTAAAATCTAATTTTTTTAATTAAGTAAAAATGTCACTATATTCTTTAAAACTATGCCAAAGTAAAATTCAGTTTAATAACTGTTTATAAAAAATAAATTGACTGAATATGTTGAATATGTTTGGTATTGTGTACATTTCAAAATGAAGCGTTTTTCAGTTTTTCTGAAAACTGCCAATTTTATCATAAATTTTAAAGTGCTGTAATCAGAGAAAAAAAATTTTTAGGGAAAAATCCTTTTAGGAAATTTTATAAATCACTTAGTTCTAACTACTGAATTTTTTTGAAAAAAATCTGTGATGGTGACTTGACGCATATCAGTACTGTCTGCCTGAATTGAGATGGAATAGCTCTATTACTAAAACTCACTTTGTGTGGCCGTGATAGCCTAGTGGTCATAGCACCGAATTCCAGGCTGAAAGTACCTGGGTTCGATGCTGGCCGCCACCAAATATGCACCGAATGTATGCAATGTAAGTACTTGTTAAATAAAGGGATTATGAAAATCCTGTCGTAGCAGTTATTATGGGTAATGATCTCTGAACTTTCATTCCTTTTTAGAAACATAGCATGAAAATAGAGCAGGTAGCAATGTTTGGTGCTGCCATCTATTGCGGCTTTACCGAAAATCTTCTGTTTCAGAAGTCTGTCTTTTTACCCACTGGATACAGCTCGAAGGAGGCTCCTGCCCTTCGGGCACACGTAATGGTTACAAAAAATAATTTTGGAGCTACTACTAAAATTTGCTTGGTGGCTCATACTAAAAAGTTTCAAGTTAGTTATACAAAAAAATTTTTGTTCCGTTTACAAAAGAAATGTTTGTTTCACTTGCAAAAAAATTTTGTAATGGTTACTAAAAAATTCTGTGGAATGCAAATTTACTAAGAAATTTTTAGTTACCTCTTGATTTTTTTTTTCCTTTTTACAGTGTACGGCAGTATCTTCGTTCCTTTCTCGGCATCATAAAGCTGGTGCATGCCCGACAATTTTTCATTAGTTAACCGATCATCCAATGTTTCAATTTATACTTCTTAAAGTAATGGGAAACAGAAATGATAGTACTTTCTCTGGATTAAACGTGTGCATAGAGATAAAAATGCTTAGCATCAGATTTATTCATTTTAATATGTTCATATACATCACTCTGTTTGAAAATTCCGTAGGAACTGTATAAGATATACAAAGTAAGAAGTATAAAAATATAATTCACTCTCCAAAAGTTTAATCCAAAAAGTTACTACTTATAGTATAATTCAGCTACGCATCTATAAACAAAAAGGACATACATAATCAAAGTGGCAGATTAAAATGAACAGATCGGCAGTTAAATATTTTTCCTATGACAAGTTTAATCCAGAGCGCTGCTACTTCCAATTAAAACTACCATAAAAATTATAGACTTACTAAATTTAAATGAAATGCGATATTTGAATGCATGGAAGGGAAATTAATGTATCTATTTCCTGAAGATGGTTGCGGGATTGCAGATCGATAGTACTAAAAATTACTTAAAGTGCACATTTTAAAATTTTAACATTTGTATTATTATTATCTGTCACTTTTTAAGTAAACAGACATCTTTCTAAAGTTCATGTTTCATAATTTGTGATTATTTAAAGATGGAATATTGAAATTTTGTCTTATAATTTTATTCTGTACTCTCTGTAGAGGTCTGCACGGGCCAGAATTTTCAGGCCCGGAATCGGCCCGTAGGAAAGTTATTTCGGCCCGGCCCATTGTAAAACTCAAAAGTTCGGCCCGGGCCCGTCCCGGCCCGTTTTGTCCCGTTACAATTTCTACGATTTCTAAAAAATTCAGATTTTTATCATATAACTAAGATTCCTTAAAGGAATACTGCATACATATCTATGGAATGGTTTTACAGTATATTTTATAGCAAATACTCATTAACAACATTAATGATTACTTTCAACATTCGAATAAAGATTCATTAAAAAATTAATATGGCTTAAAATGGAAGAAAAAAGAAAGAAAGCTAAAAACATCGCTACTTTTGAAGCTGTTTAATAAAAGAAGATTTATAAATATATTTCTATATCATTTTATTATAGATTTCAAATCCAAATTCATTCTTAAATTCAAAGAAGCTCCTTTCTGATACATTTCTAAATACTTTCTTTTTCTCAGAAACGCATAAGATTAGCAGGTATCTTTATTCAGAAACAATATAATCGAATTGCGTTATCCATTTTTTGATACAAGCAATTTAAGAATACTGCAAACAAATAAAATACTGTCATAATTAGCGTTTTGAATAGAATTTCCGGAAGCAATAGCAAGGGAAGGGAGAAAAATCTGCAATCATTTGAGAAACTATTATATCTAAACAAGGTTATACAAGTATTTTATTTACCAAAATTGAAAAACGTTATTCAACTCCAAATCCCTTCAATAGTTAGGCTTATCACTTTTATACTTTTACAATTTAAAATTAATCAGAAAATGTTTCAAACTTTCGCATTATTGAGAAATTAATTTAAAAATCATCAAGAAGTATGTATCCGAAGACTAAGCTAACATAAGTTCTTTATCGCTGTTAATAATTTTACAAATCATGTTTTCTGCCAACAATTATGTCTAGTACCGATCAGGCCAGTCTATATGTAGAAAAATAATGCAAGCATGATTTCGGACCGGCATGAGTCAACTAAAAAAATATTAAAATGGGTTGCACATAATGTAATTCTCCGATGCCGATACACTTTTTTTTTATATTGATGCTGTCAAACTAGTATGGCTACATTTATACTTATTCTTGTTAAAACCATTTTCGTTGAAAATAGCCCATATTCTATCGGTTCCACCTAAACCTTCAGAACTTCTTTTTTATCGGCCCGGCTCGGCCCGTCTGGCCCGTTCAATTTTTTGCCGGCCCGGCCCGTTAAAAAAACTATTCTAAATCTGCCGGCCCGTTAGAAAATTCGAAACGATTCCGCAAGGCCGGGTACGGGCCACGGGCCAAGCCCGAGCCCGTGCAGACCTCTAACTCTCTGACAATCTTGAGTACTATTTTATTGATGTTTTAAATCTTTTTTTCTAAGTATAATTCATTTACAAAGTTCAAGTATTTTTGTAAAAGATCATTAATTTAAGCTAATACACGAATAATTAATGCTTTTGAAGCTTTAATTTTATATGAGAACAAAAATTTAAAATATTACATAAGACAATTAAGACTATTTCGTATACATAGCAGCACTTATCTTGTTGGATAAAAATTACAATTTACATTAACGTAATTAATTGCTAAATCTTGTAATTTAATCTTTTTTCAGAATTTCAGCTTAAATATTCTAGAAGAAAATGTATTCTTTCGTAGAGCTACATAATAATATGACACTTTAAGAAAATAATACCTGCAATTCTTGAACAAATTCTGGTTTAGCCGACATATATTAAATAATTATAAAAAGTATTTATTTGATTTTTTAAAATAATTCATTCCTGACATTAATCAATACGTAAATAATCTGAGAATTTTATCGTTATTCATATAACAATCAGATGAACCTCCTTAATTTTAGCAACGGATAATGCTAATATCATTTTACCAGTTAATCATTCTTTAGTGAAATACTAGTCTTTGAGCAATTTGTTTATCCAATATCCAATTCGTTACTCTGTAACTTTAATATATAAGATTCACGTCTTCATTTCATCATTTACATACCTTTAATGGAAAGAATATAACTGTTCTTTCATTCATATTACCAATTAATGGATATCTTTCAGATGGTTCAATCGTAAATCAAAGTTCTATATTCCGATGCGAATTTATTTAAATAAAGGTCATCAAAGTGCATTTGTTAAAAAAAAACTGTTGAAATGTTTCAGAAATCATGCGTCTTGGATTACAAATGAATGCAGCATAAATTGATGTCATAAGAGTAATTATCTTACACCTACATAGTTTATGCATTTCGATAGATGATATTTCAAAGAAAATCTATTCAGATGTGGCAATCCCAAAACTTTCTTCTATCTTATGCATGTTAATACATCTTGAAAAAAAGCAGCATAACAGAGCCTCCAGTTAGGTTGTTTAATCCAAAATCTTGTCAGCAACAACTTATGTTAAATAACTGAATATGAAATTTGATGAAAATTCTTGCATTATTTTTTGAGATAGGACTACTGCAAAATTTTAAAGAAATCTGCATAACAGCACCACATGCTGGTTTGTGTGCAACAAAAACTAATCAGGATCAACATTTTATCAGGAACTAACTGAATATGAAGTTTGATGAAACTCCATGCATTAATTCTTGAAATACATGTATTGCGAAGTCGTGAAAAATACAGCTTAGCAGCTCCTTCTATAGAGCGATTTACACCAAAGACTAAACATCAATTACCTATATCCGGGATTGACTGAATGTGAAGTTTTCGAAAATTACGTGCATTACTTCTTATGTCCGACCTACAGCGCTGATCACTAATGAACACTATAGTAGCGCCACCTGTTGAGAGATTTCACCAAAATGTAAAGAGCACCATGCTATATCAAATACTAAATAAATCTAAAATTTTATGAAAATTCCTGCGCTATTTCTTGAGATATGTCTATTGTAGAACTTGTGAATAATACAGCAAATCAGCTTTACCTATTGAGCTATATTCACCAAAAGTTACTCGGATCTAGACCATATAAAGCTCTAACAAAATCTTAAATTTTGTGAAATTCTGTGTATTAGTTCTTGAGATGTAGGCCCACAAAATTTCCGACCCATAAAGACAGACAGACTCTCAGATATGGAAAAACATTTGTAAAAACATTCTCTGACCCCTAAAACGTGTAAATCTGGAACGTGTACTTGGAAATCCAAAAACCGGATTTCGAAACTTATCACGAATACAATTTTTTCTTCTAGGATAGATAGAAGAAAGTAAAAATATATATCCAACTGTTTATCTATTGTAAATCATGTTGATTTAATAATCTTCACAGATATTACGGCTTGAGTCTCAAAACTCACATTATACAAAATTAATTGAATCATAGTTTCGCTATCAATTTCTTGGTAAACGTGGATTTAAAATATAGAGCAGTTAATAATAATAATAAAAAAAAACTTTTCTTTATACTTCTGGTGCTGCAAAATCTTGGTTTGTACTCTTAGAAATACTGTTTTCAATTCATAAATTTTTTCCAGGATTTTTTCGTCAATGAACGAATATTCTTTTTATTTTGATCATCGGAGGTAACATATGTGTCAAATGGGGATAAAATAAAAGTTGTTGACTTTGGAATAGAAACATATTCCCTTGTGTTACGAAAAAAATACTCAAACCACTCAGCTATATTTGTGCAGTAAAAATAAATAAATAAGTATTACTCGTTCTCAGAGGATTCCGTACATTGTATATGACATATTAACTGTAATATTTAAAAAAAGTCATTAAAAGATTAATAAGGCTTTGAGAAAAACTATACAACATAAGGTTGGGAATCGCTTAATATCTTAGAAAAGTATAAATGGGTGTACCATAAAAGCATAATTATGAAGCATTATTAATAACTGATATTATTATTCTATTTAACTAATTTAAATACTTTTCAAAAAATTGTCAAAATGTTTGCATTTTGTTTATCAAGCTATCCACCTGTTTATCTGTCCGCACTCTCTAGTAAATGTACTCTGATTGTCCTGAACTTTTTGAATATTATTAGTGTTTACCCTAGCACAATCTCTATTTCAAATGAAGTATGTAGTACTTTAGTTGTTTACAAGGGCTGTACAAAATATTCCGTTACTTTAGATGGATAAAACTGTTTCAAAAGAATTTTAAATATATTACACCCTTTCAAACATAATAAAATTGATACGCATTTGCGAAATACACTAAAATAGGCATTCTGTAGAATATGTGGTGCAAAGAATAATTGTTATTCATTACAGGGTCATACAAAATAATTCCATTATGTAATGGTGTAAAGGTTTATTGTTTGTTAAGATTGTTTAAAGCGTACAATATGTTAAAATGTTTCATATACAATGAAACTGATATACAGATGGGGGACAAAATAATACGAACAACTGTGAAAAAGTATGACGTATTTCACGCCTGCAGCGTGGCCACGCCCGCCTGCAACAGAAGTCTGCCAGCTAGTGAGTGTGAAAAGAAAGGTATCAGTCTCTCAAAAGCAATCACCTGTGTTGCATGCGTCAATCGAATTGGCTGTAATAAGTTAAAATGTCAGACTTGTCAGAGTTTCAAAAAGGAATGATTTTTGGTGCGCGTTTAAGTGGAGAATCTGTTACGGAAACAGCAAACATTTTGGGGGTTATAAGGAGTACTTTACAGAAGTTACAGCAGCGTACACAAAAAAGGGTAATACGACATCTTCAAAGCAGAACAGTGGCCAAAAGTCCAAGCTTGCTAATAGGGATAGACTACTCTTGAAGCTGAAGCCCATAGTAGCCCGAAAGCACAAGCATTCGTTATCCAAGGTAACATCCGAAATGAACAGACATCTCTAGGATCCCATTTCAACAAAAAGTGTCAAAAAGGAACTCCATTCTGCGAGCACTTATGGCATATTGGCAATTCGAAAACTCTTGGTGACAGCAACTAATGCTTTCAAGCGACTCCAATGGTTCAGAGATCACAAACGGTGGTCCCTACAGAAGTGGCAACAGGAATTATGGTCAGATGAATGGTCAGGAATTATGGTCGCCCTATTTCAGATGACCGGATGCGTTTATGACTGGAAAATGCCCAGAGAAGCGTTTAAACCTGAATGCTTGATGCTGAATTTGAGGCATTTGGATGGCTCCATTATGGTCTGAGGTTCGATATCTTGGCGCGGTCTTGGGCCACTTGTTATTCTGCATGGGAGGTTAAAATCCAATTGCCGTCTAACCAGTCTAGGGGATCATGTCCACCCTTTTGTCCAGACTTTATTCCATGAAGAGCGATCGCTTTTTCAAAACGACAATTCCCCTATCCACGCTGCTAGTTGTATTCAAGCTTGGTTCAAAGAGCTTGACGATGTAGTTTAACATCTTTCCTAGCCCTCTCAGTCTCTGGATTTGAATATTATTGAACATTTATTGGAAGACTCGGAGTTCAAACTTCGTTCTCAAATTTTTCCTCCATGCAGCCTTTTGGAATTAGAGACCATTCTGCAGGAGTAATGGATTAATATACTTTTAAATATTGTCCATGACCTTTATACATCTATAAAAGGTCACATTAAATCGTTACTTCAGTCAAAGGGTAATCCAACTCCCTACTAATAAAAATTTTCACTTATTTCAACGTATTTTGTCCCCCATCTGTACTTCGCTAAGATTTACTATAAGTTATTTCATGTACAATATGATGTGCATTTGTAGGGATATACAAAAGATTTTAGAGAGTATATTCTATCCAAAGCACTGTATTTCAGTGATAATGACAAGAAGTGCTTTTTTATTAAGATATGCGCATTAAAGTTTCACTATCTATCTATAATATAAAAGCCAAACGTGTCTGTGCATAAGGCATGCGTCATTCTACGAATAGCAACACTTTAAAATTTGAAATGCAATTTCGGTTTTGCAATTTTTGCTATTGAAAATTTTTAAACTTCTAAACTTCGCATCTTTTCAATTTATCGTACACGGAATAAATACACTTTTAAATCAATTTTTTTTTAAAACTGTTATCTCAAATTGTTTTTAATTTTTTTTCTTTTTTTTTGTTGTTTTTAATGCCTTTTTCTAATTGTGGCAACAGAAGTACTCAGTTTCTATATAAAGAAAATGGAAAAAAGAAAAAAAAATACTGTATCTTTGTATATTGCCATTTTCTCATTAAAAGTGAAAACAAATAAAAGTACAAACTGTGTTAAGAATGTTGTTTTTTATAAAACCTGTGAATTCAAGTTCCATTTACAAAATTTTATTTATACTGAAAATATATATAAATTGTTTAGCACCTGTTAATTAATAGCATCGAGAGTTCTGAATTAAAATGATTTCAAAATGATCAAATTAAAATACTGATTAAAAAAAAAGAGGAATACAGGCATGAAATTTTTATATTTAAATTTTGATTTGGTGAAAATGGTAAAGAGTTTAGATTTCACGGGAGGGAAATACTACAATGGAGTCAAAGTGGAATAAATTTTGACAATTTTTCTTAGAATACCAAGCATAAGAGCTTTAATTGATAATTCTATCATAATAACAGATCTTTTAACATTTTTTTCTGCTTACATTTATAATTAAAGTTTTATTTAACAATTTCTACAACATAGTTTGGTAGAAATAGTATTTTGTTAACATTAGGCTAAATATAATTTATTTAAGAGTTGGTCACATCAATATAATGTGAATTTTTTGTTGTAGATAATTTTGTAGGTTTATTATAAATCAATGAAACAGTTCCTTTTTAAACATTTTCTTTCGATGAAATTCGACGGGTTCTGCATTGTACTTATGCAAACTATATGGTGTTTATGAATGCCATAGTCGTTAAAGATTACTGAGCATGAGGTAAATAGCTTAAAGGGTTTTTTTTAATGAGTTGTGCATTTTTACACTGAACTGCATTTAACTCACTAAGAAAAATTTGTAGAATATGTATATGTAACGATATACAGAAGCCACGTATAGAATGGGATACATCACTGTTTATGGATAATAATTTCTAGAAAATTGATAGAATTTTTAAGAGTGTTTTAGTTTGAATTAAATTTTAACCAAATAATAACATGTAATAATGGCACCAGATGAGTTAAAGGGTTGAATACTAAATATTCAAGTATGTTTCGGTCAGTTAGTAGAAATTGCTGAAAGAGAAATTTCAGCCTTTCATACATTTTCTTGCTAAACATAAAATTTCGCATTATATAGTATATATACTTTATGACCAAAGGTGACCGTCCACTTTCCATTTTAGAGATTTTGTTAAATATCTATAAAAATACAATGGATAAATGGATACAACCTCCCACTTTTTTTTGCTTCATTTTAGGAGAAACGGATTTTGAGCTTTTTCTAGCAACGATCATTTTCAGAATGTTCAAGTTATGTTTTTGAGATTTTTATAAAAGTTGCTCTATACACTGTAAAAAAAAAGTGTTGATCTATAAAAAGAACTTTAGCGATCCTTGTAATTACTAAAAAATTTTTAGTAATCTTAGTCGGTTACAAGGAAATCTGCAAGAATTACTAGAAAAAAGATAGCAACGAATAGAGTTAATAATTTTATATTTTAAATAGCTATTACTAAAACTCACTTGGTGTGGTCTTGATAGCATAGTGGTTATAGTAACGGACTCCAGGCTAAAAGGTCTCGGGTTCGACACTGGCCACTGCCAAATAAGCCCCGACTGTATGCAGTGTAAGTACTCGTTAATAAAGGGACTATGAATATCCTGACGGAGCAGTAGCAATGTTTGGTGCAGTCATCCATTGCAGTTTTGCCGAAAATCTTTCGCTCCAGAAGTCTGGATGCAGCACGAAACAAGCTCCTGCCCTTCGAGCCCACGTAACGGCTATTAAAAAAAATTTTGGAGCTATTACTAAAATTTGCTTGGTGGCTCATACTAAAAATTTTTCAGTTATACAAAAAATTCTTCTGTTCATTTTACAAAAGAAATGCTTGTTTCCCTTGCAAAAATAAAGTTTGTAATGGTTACTAAAAAATTCTGTGGAATACAAATTTACTAAAAAATTTTTAGTAACCTCTTGAATTTTTTTTTACAGTGTACAGTTACCAAACACATTATGGAAATGAAAGTTTGATAGTGCACACGCATGTGTAATGAAAAATTATTTAGTACACCTGTTCTTTATTATTTTTTAATTTTGATCACAGGTTATTGTGTACAATGTCATTTGTCATATTTTCGGAAAAGAACACTATTTTATATTAAGATCCCTGCAAATTATAAGCAAAAAAATTGGAAAAATTTGGGACTGTTTTTTAAAATACCTTAATTTCTCTACAAGTATGCATGCTATCCGAAAAAAAAAAAAAAAAAAAAAAATGAGCACAGTTTATTACAATAAACCACTTAAACGTAATCTACAGTTTGGGCACTTTTGCTATATTTATTTTGACAGGGTTATCCAAAACGTATTCGTTATTTTTCAAATAGCTCACGGTCCCCTATGGAGCTTCGGGAAAAATCTTCATGGAAATGTATGACCAGTACTATCATGATTATATACACTTAGAGTTTTAGTCTAATTCCTCGTATATTTTTCTAGATATTTAGCAAAATGTTTAAAATTGCAAGTGGACGGTCACCTTTGTATATATAGTGTATATTAACCTACAAACAAATTCTGGCTGTTCAAAATAATTGGAATACTTATTTGCTATGGACGGTAACTGCTGAAATCAGTTTTTGAAATGCTTTATTTGTCTTGTAAAATTTTTATTTACATATCTTATTTAACTTAATACTCCCAAATAACGAAGTTTTGCTGAAGAGTTCAGGTCGCATTGGAAAGTGTTTCATAATCTATGCTTGACGCATGATTTTTCTTTCTTGTTTTAATCTTATAATATTTTTTTATTTTCCTTGATGTTCTTTATTCGGTACTGACAATAAATATAGTGCATAATTAAAGTTATTTTGGCCTATCATAAAACTAAATTCTGCGTAGTATTAAACTTTTTTTTTTTTTTTGTTTACGTTGTAGATAAACAAAATCCTCGTTCAAGATCTAATCTTGCCATTGGATTTTCTAAGATAGGTTTTTAATTAACGTTTAAAGACAATGAGAACTATTTGCGAATCCCGTTGTATGTGTAAAGTTAATTAAGTCGTTCAGAAAGCAATACGACTAATTGTATTTTTTTTTTTTTTTTTTTTTTAGAAATTTGTGTAATCTTTTAAATGACTTCTTGAAATGTATTCTTGAAAATTTTCTATATATATAATTTTCTGTATCATTTTCTATGCATTGATTCTGAATTACCCTTGATAATAAGACAATTAATCAGTATATATAAAATATGGTGAAAAAACTAGTAATTTTTAAATAGATAAATAACTTTAAAAGTTTAAAATGAGATTTTTTTTTCGATTGAGTTAATTGAATTGACTTCTGAGTGCCTCAATATCTACTTAAAGTAGTCTTTTTTTAATAATTTCTTTTTTATTCCTTTTATACTGCTACTGGATGTTTTATTACATAAATATATCCCTAGAAAATATTATTTAAACGTTAAAAGCCAATAATACATAAAGTAAGGCTCTCCTTTCATTTAAGTATGTCAAAACCGTCCGCGTCTTTAAGGGTTAGTATCTTGGCTGATTAGCATATTCACAGTATCCGCAAAGAAACTCTTCGGGAGGGTTGAATTCTGATAGGGATTGGCCGATGCGTTTTCACTTAACTTGGCAATAATTATACTTGGCGTAGCGATAGACGCTTCCGTCGAGTTTGATTTCCTTCGAAGCCGAGTACAAAGTAAACCGAGTACAGAGTAAAAATTTCTGTTTAAAAACTTTTAGGGAGTATAGCTTCAGTAAGACACGTTCCATCCAATGCAATGCTGCAAGAGAAAAGTTACTTTGTACTCGGTTCGGACGGAAATCAAACTCCTTGATGGAAGCATCTATCGCTCGCCAAGTATAATTATCGCTAAGTTACGTGAAAACGCGTCGGCCAATCCCTATCAGAATTCAACCCTCTAGAAGAGTTTCTTGGCGGATACTGTGAATATGCGGCTGATTACCGATGACTGTTTTGGAAAAATCAACAATGTTGACAACAATGTTTTTATACTTCTGCTACGATATATATCTCAGGCAATTCTCAACACCTTTTCTGAATGCCCGCAAATCCAAATATGTGTGTAACGAAAAATTATTTTTTTTTTCAAAAACTATGTAACCTAAGTTAATCGCTTTATATTTCCTGCATGGTTTAAATTAATGTCTACTATCTCTGATATTTTCATAATTTTAGTTTCAGTAGATTCGGAAATAGATAGTGGGGGAGATACTTTCGTAATGCATTTTTTTTACATCTCTGAAAATATAATACCTAAAATTAAAGGAAACGTATTTTTAAGTTTAGCGTTATGAAAGATTTCACTCGATGACTTGCATTTTATACAAAGAAAAGATTTTTTTTCAAGCAACTTATTTAGCAACAATACATTTTTTCCTAAATATATGAATGAATGTTTAATATTCTGCAAATATGTGGGTCAATAGTCTTTATTACTTTTCCCAATTTGATTTTTCTACATTCCACAGTTTACGATCAAAATGACTGTGACAGACAGACATAGTAATAATCTTACATTGGTTTCGTTTTCACTTTTTAAGTACGGAACCCAAAAAGAAGCCTATGATGGTTATGTTTTGATTTTTTCATTCAAAATCTTTAAATTTTGGAGCTTATTTTAGGAAGATTTCGTGTTTAATCAGATTGTAGCTGAAGTTTTAACACGTTAGTATTAAAACAAGATGAAAAGTTTTATGCAAATTTATTTTATATGCAAAAAGCGGAACTATGTTTTTTTTTCAATTTGGCATTGACAGTGAGCTGCAGCCAAGAAGGGACCTCTTGTCCTTTCTCATGCCCAAATAGAAGCACTTGTCAAACACTTTTTCATACTTAAAAACATATTAACCTTTTTTTGTTGCTTACCAGAGCATTTTTTAATACTCGACATTTAAATTTTTTGATAAAAACTGAAGATTTTTTTACATCTTGAAAAGAAAAGTATTTCATGATGTCAAAATTTTATTCTTGTATTAAAATAATCAAGAAAGTTATTGCATTGCCATATAAAATGCATGGCATCAGAAAAAAAACCAAGAAGTTGAACGAAAAAAATGGTAATGCAGTCACAACTTTATTTAAAGAGCTGAAATGAAATGTTTTGCAATAAAAACTAATAACCATGTTTATCACATTATTTATTCAATTTGAATAAATTATGTTACATACATAAAAAAATATATATATTTATTTAAACTTGCTGTCAATGAATAAAAAAAACTACAACAGCAACATCAAGAGACAATGTTCAACAGGAGCTTTAAGACAGAAATTCGATTTTCTCAGCGATCGTCAAACATACAAACGTGAAAAAAAAATCTATTTTAAATTTTTCTAAAAGATTTAAAATAAACCGAAAATGGAGTTAATCCATCCACAGGATTGTTAGCTATCGGTTGTCGAATTTTACGTCTTCATTTTTTTCGTTAAAAGTTAAATAAAAAACCACAGTAAACTAAGATGATTTTTTAATGTTATCATTTTATTCGTCTCGCTGAGTTCTATTTTTTGAAATAAAAATCACTGTTGTACGTCAACTGGTACGCCAGAAATATCAAAAAGACGTTTGCATTTTCCATTTCTTAACCCTTAAATGCATAGGATAGAACGTGTTCCAAAAAATGCGCAATTCAAAGAATCAGAATTCACACTAGAAAAATCTAAATAGTAATTTTTTCTTTATTTAATTACGAATGGTCTGTCATTAAGTAAAGTGAAATTTGCTCTTTTAAATTTCTGGTGAGAATATGGAATATGTGAATAAAACCCCCAATAAATCGGGAACACTTATGGTATCGAAAATGATACAGTATGCATTTAAGGGTTAAACATATTATACCAAACGTTACATCGTTCGACATGATAGACATAGATGACACTTCAAGTGAGGGTGGTTTTGAGATTTCATGATCGATGAAATTATACCAAACTTTCACACAAATGTTTTACCCTGTATAGCTGCAGTAGTTTTTTATAATAAAAGCTAACTAAATAAAAAGATTGGGATTATACAAATGTAAATAATTACAAGTTAAACATTTATTTCAGAGATATCTGAATCAAAATGTTCTATACACGTTAATTAACAAAACTTTGCAAAATTAGTATGATGCAGAATGAACCGCGAAAATGCCAGAAAACGCGTGACAAATTATTCCCTAGCGAAAGGTTTCGTATTTTTGAGATTTATGATGCGGCTTGAAAGCGCTTACTTTAAATTAGTATCTAGGAGAAGTGTGAGTTTAGTTCAAATATCCATGTGTATGATATGACAAAATGTTTTATTTCAGAGGCTTCATAAGTAAACACATTTTAATTGCGTAAATGAGGTACATTTTATGCATAATTTATATTTATTTACCCATGACGCGTGTGAATTTAAACAAGTACATTTGTTAAGTTTCATGTAAATAATTCATAACTTAAAGAAATCACGAGAACATTTCTAGAACGTAAAAGTATAGTACAGTTATAAAGCTACCATGTATAATACACATATAACAATGTGTTTAATTTCAAAGAAATAGTTCATAATTTTAAAAAGTACTAATGACGAGAAATGTAAAAAATAAATTTACATTTTAAATTAGTCGCAGTAATTTTGTTATCACTTTAATTCAATGTCAAAGGTCAATCAAAATCGAATTCTTAATATTAAGCATTTTACTTCAAACTTACTTTAAAATTCCCTTTTCGCAATAAAATTTGAAACAAATAACGCACATGAAAATATAGCTGAGGTGAATTTCATAACGTTTCATGTCTTTTTACTTCTGCAAGAAGAAATTAATATTTAACAATTGTTTATATGCAATGTAAAAATATTTAAATTCCAGTACTTGGTATTCACATATCGATCAAATCTCTATTAGAGAATGAAAGTAGTTGTTATCTACAGAAAACGACTCTACAAATCTTATTTGAAAATCAGCGTGAAAATCTCTCGATTTACTTTTTCTATATTCAGGACTCGATTATTACCTGTAAATAATAATTTTATCCTTACATTTTTATTTGCGCACCTAACTTGTTTGAAATGTATTATCATACACTGTAGAAAAAGACAGGTGTGTTTTAATCAAATACAATGGATTTTAACTTCGTAGAAAAACAGACACAGTCAATTCATCCGAGCTCTCCACGATTCTGAAAAACGTCTTTTAGAAATCTTTGCGAGTATACTTTCGAAATTCAAATAAGCATTTATTAAAACAAACTTTCCTTTACTATAATTGTTTTTCATAAACGAATCCGTGTATTAATATGTTTTCTTAATCCAGAATAACGATTTTTTCGTATGTTAATATATCACAAAAAAAGAAAAAAATATTTTCACATTTAACAAACATGTTTTACAAAGACTATGATATATTAAAAAAAGTTAACATAACAATTAAAATTATTTTTGATATACTTTTGCACATATAAATTCAATTGCGTAGCTAAAAATCTATAATTTAGTTGTAAGTTATTGAATAATTTCTGTAGTTTTTTATTATGAGATGGAAACATTGGAAGAATGTGCTATCGTGTTTAAAACATTTCTGCTGAAAAGCAAACTGTAAGCATTTCCTTGTAATGACCTTTTATTGGAAAAATTCTATTCGGAAATTGAATTGAAAGGCAATGAAATTCAGGGACGCAATAACAATAGATACGTGCTCACTTTGAAAATTCTAAATGTGTACGAAACGGAAAATTTTAACAGTTTGTGGAAATAAATTCGATGGGAATTATGGAGCTTGCAAGAAAACAAGTAATTTCAAAAGGAAATAATTTCTCAACAATTTATTACTATCTTCTATCTTAACAAGAAGAAGGAATTGATTTCGTGAAAATTTTCTAATTCCGGGTTACAGCGGATTTGCATGTTTTAGAGGTAAGACCTTCCAAAAAAACATGTTTTTACAAAATGGGTGTCTGTGTGCCTGTCTGTCAGTCTGTCAGTATATGAAATAAAATTTGAGGGCGTTTTATAACAAGAACTAATCCACGAAAATTCACAAAACTTTCAACTGTGTTAGACCTTGATATAAACTGAATCTCATTATTTTATGGTGTACATCACCCAAAAGATGGCGCTGCTATGCGGCATTTTTCTCAATTTCTGTAATAGCTATATCTCAAGAACTAGTGGACGACTTTTAATAAAATTTCAGATTCCGTTAGAGCTTTATATAATACGTTTCCGATTACGTTTTGATACAAATCGCTAAACAAGCGGGGCTGCTATGTGCATTATTTATGATTATCCCAATAGATTTATCTCAGAAACGAATGCACGAATTTTCATCAAATTTCGGATTCAGTTAGTCCCTGGTATAAATGAAAATTATTTAGTTTTGGAGTAAATGTCTCAACAGGTGTCACTGCTGTGCGGCATTTTTCATAAATATCTAAATAACTACATCTTAGGAACTAATTCACGGATTTTTTATCAAAAATGAAATTCAGTTAGTCCCTGATATAAATTACTATTCTTTAGTTTTTAGAGTAAATCGCTCAACAGCTGGCGATTTCATTCAGTTTTTTTAAAGATTTGTACGATGATTCTATCTCAAATACTAATTTACGTTTTTTCATCAAATTTCAGCTTCATATAAAGTTTGAAATAACTTGAAGCAGATTAGATTTTGATGTAAATTACCTAACCGGTGACGCTGCTATGTTTCCTTTTTCAGGAAGTATTAACGTGTATGAGATAGAAGAATGTTTTGTTATTGCAACACCCGAATATTTTTTTTTCTTTCGAGACGCTGGACTTTTACAATTACCATCGCTACTTGCCATAAAAATGACATCTGCTATCGTCTTATCTCGTTTTTCAGACTTCATTTCCACTTTGAGAAATATCTCTTATCGTCCTAGGCTGGGAGCTAAAACAATTTTTAAATGCAGTGAGTAAAACGGTGAACAACTGGAAAAATCTTTCGCGCGATACCAGTTTCCTTCAGTTAGTTGTGTGGACGCTGGAAAGGCAAGTCACGCTCTCAGAGTACGCAAAAGAAATAAAATTACAGTCTGCTTTATTTAAAGTTATCGGCATTTTAATTCATATTTATCTCGCATTCGCAAACAGTAACATTATGGGCCTATTTAAAAAATATAACATTATAAGCATATTTAAAAAATAGCAAAAGTTTGTCTAAAATAGTGAATTGACAGTGCAGTGCAGACGAATAAATTTATTCTTTCTTTGGAATCTTCGAACATTGCAACATAGTGCGACATCTGCAGTTTTGATAAAAGTGGATTACGCAATCAACGCAAGAAAGAGTAAGCAAAGACAAAATCACCTGTTCACCAGAAAAGGTAGGAAACATTCGATGATTCTTTTGATTTCATAAGTTTCTAAAATGGATGCGCTGGAAAAAATAAAAAAGAAACGCGCAACTGTAAGAACAGCTGTTACAAAATTAATTACTAAAATTGATATTTTAATTAATGAAGAAAATAAGGAAACCGATGAATATTTAGAAATTTTGGAACAGTTAAATGAAAAGGAAGAATCGCTGAAAATTTTAAATATCGAGATAGAAGCTGCCATAAGTATTGTGAAAGATTGCGAAAATGATATTAGCATTAGTGAAGAATATAGTGAGAATATCGTAAGAGATAAATTCAAAATTAAGAAACAAATTAAGCGTTTAGAAGATGGTAAGCTTCTAAATCAACGTCAACTAAAATCTACTCATACAAATGACTCATTTAATATTAAATTACCGGAAATACCTCTCCCGAAATTCTCAGGAAAATCGGAAGATTGGAGTTCATTGGAATTACAATTTGATAATGTTATAACATCTAACGAGCAATTATCTGAAACTCAAAAACTTCATTATTTATCAGCAGCTTTAACAAACGAAGCAAAAGTTTTGCAAACGACTGAAGATACATTCGCTTCTTTAATTCAGGCATTAAAAGATAGGTATGAAAACAAAAGAATAGCTGTAGAAATACACATAAATTCACTTTTCAAAGCAGATAAAATTATACAACCTTCTGCTAAAGATTTGCGGAATTTAGTTGACACCAGAAAGAGAATCACTCGCGCATTAAATGTTTTGGATTACACAAGGAACAATCTTTCCGACGTTATAATTCTGAATAATACTCTTCAAAAATTGGATAAAGATGCGCGAAAAAGTTACGAAATGAGTATCAGTTCAAATGAAGTTCCAGAATTAGACAATTTAATACTATTTTTAGAGAAACGTTCTCAAATCTTGGAAAATATCAGCAAAAACATTTCAGCAAAACCCAAGTCAAATCAAGAGTGTAATTTTAAACAAAAATCTCTCTTTGTTAATTCAACTAATTTAACTAATTCATGTGTGTTATGTAAGCAAAATCATGCAATTTATAAGTGCGATATATTTTTGAAATCAAATGCTTTTCAGAGGAAAGAAATAGCAATGAAATACAAACTTTGTTTTAATTGTTTAAATAATCAGCACACAATTGCTAATTGCAAATCTAAAAGTTTCTGCAACATTTGTCAGTCACGACATAACACGTTACTTCACAGAACAGTTCCTTTCCAAACAAAATTAATGAAGTTAATCCCATCGAGCAAGGGAATAAATTGAATGCGAATGCACAAGAGTTTTTCGGACAGACAGAAGTTAAATCACGTGTATCGCCTACTTTATCTTGCGTTAATAACGGAAATAAATCTGTCATTCTCTTCACTGCTTTAATTTGGGTTTTTAACCCTTATTCTGGTAGTTATTTATAAGCACGTGTAATACTGGACTCAGGAGGTATGTCCTATATTGTTACATCAGAATTCGCTGATCGATTGGGAATTCCATTAAAGAGATTGAAAATCGCGATATCAGGATTAGGTGGAAAAGAAATGAACATTAAATACAAGGTGCATGCGTAAATTCTAAATGGAAATGGATCTTTTGAAACATCATTAGATTTCCTTGTTGTTTCAAAATAACTGATTCACTCCCAGTAACAAAATAGTATATTCATAACTTGAAAATTCCTCATCAGTTAGCAGATCCAAAATTTACCGTTCCTGGAAAAAATTGACATGTTACTCGGAGCACAATCCTTTTTTGATATAATAAAGGATGGAGAAATTCGAATTCCAAACAGCAATTTAGTTTTTCGAAATTCAGTATTCGGATATACCGAAACAGGAACCGCAGATACTGTCAGTCATACGTAATATTGTCGTTTTATTTCTCAGTCTCAAAGCATTGATGAATGTTTAGAAAAAAATTTGGAAATTGGAAACCATCGATGAACTTTCCAAAATTCCGAGTAAAGAAGAAGAATACTGTGAGGAACATTACAAAACTACGCATAAAAGAAATGACGCGGGTAGATATATTGTACAGATACCTACCTAGGATTTGGAAATTTTAAGTGACTTTAAAGAGTTTGAGAAAAAAACGTCTGAATCAGCTGTGGCAAAGATTATCTAAAGATAAAACTATGAAAGTATTGTATCAGCAATTCATGCAAGAATACTTAGAGTTAGGCCACATGGAGAAGGTTACAGATGCTGAATCCGAACATCCAGATAATAATTTATGTTACTACTTGCCACATTACAGAGTTACCGGACAAAACCAGATCAAAATTACGTGTAGTTTTCTATTAGTATAAATCGCTAAAAGGAAAATTTCATCCTGCAAAAAAATCGGCAAATAGGGATTATCGGAAGTTTTTTACCATAAATCGCGTTAAAAAGTTAACTACACATGCTTTAAATCAACGAATTCTTTTACTTTATTGATCAATTAATTCTTCTTTAAATGTTATATGAACGAAGCCACGGGTAACAGATAGTATATTATAAATGTGAAAGTGTGTTCGGAAATTGGAATGAAATTGGCTTGCAAACGGATGGATTAATATCTTTGAATCTTTGCATATAGATAAGTTAAAAACGCAGAAATGAACATAGGCTAATTTTTAATTGAAATATTCAAATATTTTCCTTAATAATTCAAAATTTCATTATTTTTCATACAGAACCAATAGGCATTTTTTTAGATAAAATTTAACCATTTTCCTTTCCTGTTGCCATTAAAACAGAAATCTGGAATGATACTTTCTCAGCGGCTATAAATTTTCTTGAGCAATTTCCGTGCAAAAAAGGAAAATAAAAAAAATTAAAAGAAAATATGACTTCATATTTGAAATAGAAATAAAGAGAGTATTTTCTGTTATGTATTAAACACATATGTTTGTTTCATTAAAAAGAATTTTTCTGTCAAAAATGGCGACATAATTAGAAGTAAAAAAGAATGAGAAAGAATAATATTTTCAATGACATGTTTCACTTGGAAAAATGTGACCTTATAGTTGAAATAAACCAGGTACTTTATAGTAGTCGTTAAAAATACAAGAAGCACGAATACCAATAGCTAATCGAGCTTTTCGAACAGTTTGCGACACATTTTAATTATGGTAAACGATTTCATGTATAATCAAATTGATATATTTTGCTGAGGCTTAATGCGAGTTATTTCATGCATAATACGAAGTGCATAGCATTTACAGGGACACACAAAAGATTTAAATAGTATATATTCTATCAGAAGTACTGTGTATGATGGATGATGACTGTTGCATGTATGAAATGCATTTTGAATTATGATATGTGCTTTTAAGTTTCGCTAAATGAATGCATATTAAATGGTATGTATAAATGCTGATATTTACACAATTTAGATATACAGGGCGACACAAAAGATCTTGGAAAGGTTCCTGAATATGAGCGTAATTTACTTAAAGGTGGTTTTTAAATAAAATATGCATTTTTATTTTGAACTGCATTCAGTAAACTAAGAAATGTTTGTAGTATATAGATAAAATGATATACAGGGTCACGCAAAGAACTGGATACATGGTTGTCTTCGGATGATAATTTCTAAAAATGTAATTTAAGTAGTAGTAAGGAATATTTTTGTTTGAACTAAAGTTTAGAAAAATACTTTCGTATATTAAAGGTACTAGGTAAATTACAGGGCTGAACAAAAGTATCGAAGAATTTTTCTATCTATTAGTATGAAAAGCTGAAAGGAAAATTTAAATCAGCAAAAAAAGAAGAAAAAAAAAATCCGCAAAAGAGGATTATCAGAAGATTTTTACTAAGTTAAATACACATGCTTTTAACCAACGAATTCTTTTGTTTGTCTGATTAGTTAATTCTTCTTTAAATGTTATGTGAACGAAGTCACGGGTAACAGCTAGTATACATATATTAATAAAATAATGAATTCAATTCATTTCAAAGTTCAACTACAAGTACTTAAAAAATTGAATATTTAATGAAATTTTTAAAGAAATAAACAATGAAATTTTAAATCTTTACTTTTTAGCACTTTCTAACATAGTTGAAAAGTGCTTATGCATTCTGTTTGTCTGTTCGCCTGTCCGTCTGTCTGCGCTCTAACTCTCGTAAATATACTCGGATTATCATGAAATTTTTGGACGTTAATGATGTTTAGCCAAGCACAAACCCTATTGAAAATTAAGGTTCTGCCGTGATTAGTTTATTTACAGGGACTGTCAAAATTTTGCATTACATTACGGCCTATGGGCGGAATAGTTTCAAATGAATTTTAAAGATGTTACACCCGGTAAAACATCTTCAAATTTATATGAATCTACAAAGTACACTAAAATATGCCTTTTTTAATGTATGCAGCGAAAAGAATAGTTATTATTCATTTACAGGGCCATACAAAAGGAATCTAATACATAAAAATAAAGGGGAGAATTACTTGCGTCATATTTTAATTATGGTAAACGATTTCATGTATAATCAAGTTGATCTACGTTTCTGAGGATTAATATGAGTTATTTCATGCATAATACTGGTGCATAGTATTTACAGGAGCACACAAAAGATTTCAAACAGCATGTTGTATCCGTAGTCGTGTATATTATGGAAGATGGCTGTTAGATATGGATGAAATGCATTTTTAATTATGGTATATATTTTTAATTTTCAGTAGATGTATGCATATTATATGGTTTATATAAATGCTAATTGCTACTTACTTTATATATACAGGGATACACAAAAGACTCCCGAAAAGTTACTGAATATGAGCATAATTTACTTAAAGGTAGTTTTTAAATTTGTTATGCCTTTTTACGATGAACTGCATTTAGTTTACTTAGAATTGTTTGTAGAATATAGTTAACCCTCCAAACGTCTTGCAAATGGGTAAATTTGTAATGTTGTTTTCTCTGCATTTTGTCTTAATTGCTAATAAAATATGATTCTTTCAATATTACATAAAAAATCTTATTTAGGAATATAAATGTAATCCTTGAGAGTCCTAATCATTCTTCAATGCTTTGAAAATTCATTAAATTTATAGAATTATAATATCTTAAACATTGCTTACATTGCAGTGAAACCTGGAGCTTAGTGTACGGAATATTATGGGCCAAACGCTTAGAGGGTTAAAATTGTATACAATGTCACGCAAATATTGGATACATGGTCGCTTTGAATGATAATTTCTAGAAATTTGATTTAAGTAGTTAAAAATTTATATTTAAACTAAACTTTAGCAAAATACTTTCTCGTATTAAAGGTACTATGTATTTTACCGGGATAAACAAAACTATTCAAGTATGTTTCCATCTATTAGTATAAATTGCTGAAAGAAAAATTTCAACCAATTAGGCGTTTTCTTGCTAAACTAAATTTTACCATTATGATGTCTCTATATTAACCGACAGATCAAATACAGTGCTTTTCAAAAGTATTGAAAAACATAGTTGTATATTAACAATAATACATTATTTACCTGGATGACGAAGTTTTGTTAAAGATTTCAAAAAGTGTTGAAGTGCTTCATACTCTGCCCAGCAAGCACATAACTTCCGGCATACGATCGGACCGGAGCCGGCAATGTCGGTTAAGTGTCGGTAGCAGATTGGCAGCTAAAACTTAAGAAACTGCTATTTTGACAGCCGGTTACGGTAATCGGTCCACTCTTGGTTATATATCGGCAAGCGACTTATACCGGCAAGTGACACAGGACCGATATCTGAGTTCTGATAGTGGACCGATCAGATTTGCCAACATCGGTCCGAATTCAGAATATTTAGTCCGATTTTTTTTCTTTTTCTGAATTTTATTCGAGTTTGATTTTTTGATAAGAAATGTATATTTCGTGTATTTCATTAAGAATTCTGTCAGTGAGAAACAGAAAATATGTCAAAAATAACCTATATTTATTTATTTAAAAATATTGTTTTTGAATTAATTTTTAAAATGACTTACAATTATTTTAATCAGAAAATAATTTTTAAATTCTCTCCTTTAAATTGTTAATCACTATTAGGAACTTAATCATAGAAAAACAGAAAAATACTTTGTAAGGTAATTGAATTTATTTTCTATTTATCTATTCATTTTAAAAGCAATAACTCACTTTCTTATTTTATTTAAAAAAATAATTACTAAAAAGTGCTTAACATTTTTTTTCAATGTAAAACATATAAAAGAAATCTACCCATTTTTTTACATAAAAAATTAGATTTTTTTTCCCAAAATATTATCTCACAAACGAAAAAAAATAGTATTTCTATTTCATTTTAAGATTTAAAAATTATTATTGCAACAATTATTCGGAATTAATATTGCTAAAAAAATATTCTGCATTAAATTTTGAAATCACTTAACGTGAATTCTCATTCTAATTATAAGTGATTAATTACCAACTTATTTTTTATTAAATTAGTTATTTTATGTTACAAATATATATTTCCTATTTTTTTTACTTTATTATTTACTTTATTATTACATTTAAATACTTTATAATTCCCCAAAAGGAAATTGCATCAGAAAAACCTGTAAAATTCATTTATTATATCCAGTACTTAAGCATTTTTAAACTTATAAAAAGGATTATGAAATATCCCCTATTTTAAAAAAATGTGTATAAAAAATAATATATATATATATATAATATATGTTACTTTTATTTTATTTTTTACTTAATAAATATTCATTATCAAATAAATAACATTGGAACATAGGTTTAAAACATAAATACTACTTTGAATCATCAAATGGCATAACATAGTTTTTTATTCTATTTAAAAGTTAATTATTACCAATTTATTATTATTTAAAATAAGATTTTTCTAAGTTAAAAATATACACTTTAGAAATTAACGCAAAGCATGTAATTATGTTATAGTTTCTAATAAAAAAATTTATTTATTTAACAATACTTCTGAACAAAAAATATTATTTTTAATTTTTTTTAAATATACTATTTAATGATTCTAAAATCTATAAGAAAAGCAATTCGTTTGCTTTAATTATTTGCTAATTCATTAATTTAAATATTAAATTGATTTTTAAAATCCTGCGCATAAGACAATTACAAGTAAATGATTACAAAAAATAAAATAAAAACACTTTAATATTACAATTTTCCAATCTGTCATTTACGTCAACAACACTTGCCATTCACGTAGCACTTATTGAAAAACCACACCCTTATTACCACACATAATCCTCCCCTAACCAGCTCTGACTTGTCTAGTGGTTAAAGCGTTCACCTTCTGAGCTAGGGGTTGCGCGATCAAATCCCTCCTGTTCCCGCTGAAGTATGCCCATTGGCCCTCAAAATACTTGCTAGAGTGTTTAACAGATGGCGCCACCAGAGTTTTTTTTATTTGCTTGTGCCGGGCTTCAGCCGGTATTCGTGTGGTTAGCTATCGGCATAGTTTTTTGCCGATACAGGACCGGCTGCGTGCCTCATGGATCGGGCGGCATTCGCGCGGCGTATCAAAAAAGATACGGAACCGATAGCAGCAAGTGGCATCGGTCCGATACCGATGGCAGTGGCAAGCGGCTATCGTCCGATTGCTTACCGATAGCTATGTGTTTGCTGGGTGTGCTTAACGTATTATTTTTCTTATTTGTTTTTTAAATAGGATTATTTTACCCATTTTTTGTTAAAACTTTCAAATAGGCATCAAAGAAGATTACGCATGAATTTTTAGGTGCATATAAAATTATATTCAATATATTTTTCGACTGATACACATACAGTTAAGCGACGAAATACAACATATTTTCATATCTTCATATATTCCTTTTTTAAAAAACAATTTTGCAGTAGGCTAATTCCAATCGCCAATTTATCACATGTATAATAAAGAACATGAACAAAAGAGTTTAAAACTGTGTCTCAGATAAAAACAGGCATTAGCGTTTTTAAAATATGAAAATGACGAAAGAGCGATTATAGAGAAAAACAAATTTAAATTTTTTATTTGTATGGGGGAAGTGTATTAACACAATTTACAATACTTCGCGCTATAATTGCCATATAAGTGAAAATGAGGTGTCGAAATTTGCACAGTTAATGAAGTTTTCACTTACTAATTTAAAAAAAAATCAGCTTTTAAATCAATCTTGAGATAAATTGTCACCTTAGATTTTTGGAAAAGCAATATATATGTAATTAACCAACATGTATCTTTTACTTAAGATTTAATACTCAATTAAATAAAACATAAATTGATTAAAGAAATTCTCTATAAAACCCGTAGAAATATATAAAAGAAAAAAAAATAATCTAAAGACATACTCCAACAAAGTATTCTGAAATATTAGAATTCCAGAAAAAATCGAAGTAATTAATGTAAAGATTACATTTATAAAAATGTTAAGCACTTTTTAAAATAGAACAAACCATTTGTTTTGCCTTATCTAAGCATTAATCTGTAAGTTACAAACATATATCTATTATTTTTGAAACTTTATTCAGCCCTTTGCACTTTAACTTCACTAATTTCCTTTTTAATTGAAAGCATGACACTTATAAAATGTTTTCCAATCTCAAAATCCTTGTTTTAATTCACAAAAGATTGCAAAAATGAAACATTGTATCTGGAATGATTATTTAGTTACATGTAATCAGCATCTTCAGTAAAATAGTTTTTGTTTCAAACTCTTGGCTTTTAAAATAACTTAAGTGGTTTTAACATAAAAGTTTTGCAATATAAGAGTACAATATTGACTTTTGTTGAATAAGCTCAATTTTGATTTATATGGTAATCTTTAAATGTAATGTATAGTGTAAAGAGCATTTGAACTTTGTAATGAGAAATTTCAAATGTTAATTGATTATAAGATGGATTATGTTTATTCTAAAAAATATAATTTCCAAATATATTCTAAATAAACTATTTATTAAACCTAGAATTTTTGCAATAGATTTATTCTAGTCAAACTTGTCCTGAAACACAAAATAGTTATAAATTACTTTTTTTGATGGTTTGGTTAAAATACAATTCAAGCAGTCAAAATTTGTATAAAATTTTTAATTGGAAGAAATTGAATGTATGTATTCAATTTCTTCCAATTTCTAGCATATTTTAACAAAGTTGAAAAGTGTTTATGGATTCGGTTTGTCTGTCCTTCTCTCCACGCTTTAACCCACGTAAATATACTGGGATTTTCATGCAAATGATAAACTTTTTAAACAGTTTAAAGCCACTGAAGTATGTTTTGTATTGTATATGAAATATGTGAGATAGATCAGGAGAAAGAGATAAATGGTGTTGCAGCATAATGTAAAAATGTTTTGCAATATCATGCGCATAATCGTTCCAGTTTAAATGCCTTCATTCGGCATAAACAAAGTCAATCCTCTGGAACAGGGACCGAGCCCTGTGATGTCAGCCGTGATTTTTTCTCTAAATGAAAATGATCATCTTACATTTAATCCTTCTAAATTAGCACTTCATTGTATTGTGAAAATTTGTATTATGAATCATTGTATTAGAAATTATCGATTTCCTAACTAGAACTAAATGAACTAATTCTCATGAAGAAGAAACGAAATAAACTAGAGCAAAGCTTTTCTGAGTTATTTGAATCAATTTATAAACTATGTAAAGAAGATGAAATTGATAATTTCATCGAGAAAAACGAGGAAATTAATGAAAGTTTAGAAAATATGGAATTTGGGTTTCGCAAAAACCGCAAAATGTTAATTTAGAAAGTGTCTTAAAGTTTGAAAATAATATGAAATTGCCGAAATTATCTCTTCCTGTATTTATATGAGTGGATACTTTTTAAAGACATATTTAAGGCTATTGTACATAAAAACGTAAATTTGCCAGAAGACAATAAATTTGCAATATTTAAAGTCTTCATTGACCAAAGATGTTTTTGGAATAATTCAATCTATTTCAATCGTGGGTTCTAATTATGAAATTGCATGGGCTATTTTAGAAGAATTATTTTCAAATTCAAAAGAACAAGTTTATGCGCATTTAAAATATTTTTTTATATATATTTCCGTCATTCAGAATGAGTCTCCAACAGCCTTATTTATTCTAATAGATATAACAAACGAATGCATTAGGTCGCCGAAGATTTTAGAAAAAAAATTGAGGGGTTTTCTACTACCATGTTTGCTTAGATTTTGGCTCAAAAATTAGATGCAAATTCATAAAAGTGGTGGGAAAAACATCTTATGCGGGATAATTTACCGAGTTTAGCTGAATTAATAGTATTCTTGAGAAACCACGCGCATACACTAAGTGCGTCCAAACAAGTAAATACAAAATAAATACAAAATGAAAGTTTAAAAAGGAAAGCCATACAAAGCATAGCTTTCCAAAGGTAACTTTCATGGTTGCAAGTTTAAATGAGATAAATATACGCAAATGTTTTGTATGTTAGCAGGAAAATCACAGTTTTTTTCAATGGTTCAAAATTCAAAAAGTAATGCACAGAAAAAAAAATACTTTGTTAAAAAAATAGTTTGTATTTAAATTGTCTTTCAGAATTCAACAGCGTCAAAAAACTTAACTCTACATTTTCATGTTCAAAATGCCATAAACGCCACAATATGCAGTTGGCAAAAAAAGTATTTGTACACTTAATTTTTTTAAAATTATAATGAAATTAAACAAAAGATTTAAGCAAAAAATACTGTAATATATTAATTTAATGCATTATAATATTATAGAAGCAAAAACAAAATTAAACGAATCGATTTTTTACATTATAATAAACCAATATACAAAAATATAATGCCAAAAAGTATTTGTACACTATAATAATGTAATATAATTAATGCAAATTTAGTAAAATGATACAAATTAATATTTTGTGTGAATTCATTTAGCGTTTATGACTACTTCTAGATGATGTGGTATAGATTCCACCAACTTTTTTGTAGCGGTCTGGTTAATGATATTCCATGACACAATAAGACCTTCTTTAAAGCTGTTTTTTAATGATACATATTTTTTTTTTCAAATTTTTGCATCCAATAGGATCTACAAATTTTCTGTTGGATTCAAGTCTTGAGATTTTAGAGGAGTTACCAGTCGTCTTCCAGGTATTGTAGTAACCATGTGCTGCGGATCACAGCAGTATGCGTTGGTCGTTATCCTGCAGAAAGTGAAAAGCTTCCTGTACGCTTAATTTCTTAGCACGGTTTAATAAATTATGCCGCGACACATAAATGTATGTTAAACCTGTTCTTCCATTGTCAATAAATTTTAAAAGTCCTGCTCCATTAGAAGCTATACACCCGAAAACCATAATATTCCCCCCACCATGCTTGATAGTTTGAAGTATACGTTTTGGATCTAGAACAGTTTTATTTTTACGCCAATTTTTTCGAATGCTTGGTGGTAAGAAAATTCCGAATTTTCCCTCATCAGAAAAAATTATTGTTTTCCAAATATCCAATGATTTACTTCTGTATACGAAAGCGAATACTATGCGTTTTCGCCTATTTGTTTCGCTGATGAATGGATTTTTCCTTGAGGTTCTTCCTTTTCAGTCTACATTGAGAAGAATATTTCTTATTGTTTTAGGTATTACTCTGATGCGAGAAGATGTTGAAAGGTCTCTAGCAAATATTTAAACCGAACGCATAGGATTTTTTAAAGCTTTTTTAACAACAGTCCCTTTTTCCTCATTGTTAGTTTGCTGAGAAGTCCTGGTTTTCATTGAATTTCGATGCATCTAATTTATTCATAGTTTCTCACTATACATCCAATAGTTGTTGGTGGTAATTTAATAGCTTTTACAAATTCTTGTTGCGAGTTTCAATTTTTATTATGCTCAAAAATTGGATTTCATATGTCTAGAGGTACCTCTCTAGTTTTAGGTTATATTCCCAATTACTTCAAGAGCAAATTAAATTAAATGTTAGAAATATATAATATGAAGTTAAAAATTATTAAAAACTTCTGTATAAGTAGTCCTTTGAACCATAAACGCTAATCAACACAGTACATATCAGGATGGAGAAATGTACAAATAATTTTTTTGCAAGAAATTTTTAAACATTTCCTATTAGAAAATTATTTTACATCTTTATCGAAATTTTCAGTTGTGTAATTTAAAACGCGCGGTAAACAGACTGTATTGAAACTATTTTTGACAAAATATCTGTTTTTATTTAGTTAAAAATTAAACATTTTAGAGTGTACAAATACTTTTTTTGCCAACTGTACTTCTTTGTTTTGATAGGCTTAAAGAAATTCTAGTCCGGTGGGGAAAAAATCAAGGTTAGAGACAGTTTCATTACTAAGAATGTGCTTTAGAGACCTAAGTACTTTAATGAAATTTCTACACTTCTTTGCAAAAAAATGTGCATCTTTTTAACAAAGATTATATGTTCTTATTCATATCGATTTGCGAATGTTGTCATTTTATTCAGACATTAAATTGCATGATAAACGATAAAATAATAAAAAAAAGAATATTGCCCAGTTAAACTGATGGCATTGAGCTCACAGGCTACAAATACTAATTGTACATTAAAGCCTTATATTTTCAAGGGTTAATTCCGTTCGAAAAAAAATTAAGAAGGGGAAATAGCTCTCCCCTTTCCTCTTTTTTTATACTTAATCATTGAACCTCCTATACTATCAAAGACATGCTTTATCATATAAAAAATCTATATCCAAAATTCAGAGCAAATTATATAATTCTTAATAAAAACCCATTTAGCATTTATATAATTTAAAAGGAGTTATCCCCTTCTTTTATACTTAACCATTAAACTTCCAAAACTATTCAGAGATTTGAACGAAACCTGAAAATTCTGCTTGAAAAACCTATTTATATAAATTAAGAGGGGAGGGGAGGCATTAGAACCCCTGTTGCCCCTATTTATACTTATTCAATGAACACCTAATAGCAGTCACGGAATCGCCTCATCAGAATGATCCTAATCTAAATTTTTAACGAAAACTTAATTCTGCATGAAAATCCCATTTATATCAACTAACGGGGGGGGGGCATTAGAACCCCTGTTCCCCCTATTTATACTTATTCAATGAACACCTAATAACAGCCACGGAATCGCCTCATCAGAATGATCCTAATCTAAATTTTGAACGAAAACTTAATTCTGTATGAAAATCCCATTTATATCAACTAACGGGGGGGGGGCATTAGAACCCCTGTTCCCCCTATTTATACTTATTTAATGAACACCTAATAACAGTCACGGAATCGCCTCATCAGAATGATCCTATTCTAAATTTTGAACGAAAACTTAATTCTGCATGAAAATCCCATTTATATCAACTAACAGGGGGGGGGCATTAGAACCCCTGTTCCCCCTATTTATACTTATTCAATGAACACCTAATAACAGTCACGGAATCGCCTCATCAGAATGATCCTAATCTGAATTTTGAAAACTTAATTCTGCATGAAAATCCCATTTATATCAACTAACGGGGGGCATGAGCCCCCCGTTCTCCCTCTTATACACATCGAATGAACTTCAAAAACTAATCAGGGAAGCGCCTTGTCAGGATATACCTACATACAAAATTTTAAGAGGATCGGATATTTTTATCATGAGTTATCGCGTTACGCACATACGAACGAACATACAGAACGGGCGGGCACATAAGCTCTCAGGCTATGATAGCCTGTGAGCTAATAAAAACTGTACAACAACTTTAATTTGAGAAGTCATCGAGTATTCATTTTTAGTACCAAAACGAAGTTGTTCGCAAATTATTGTAAACGGCTGTCAGTTTTGGTAGCAAAAATCTATTTTACCTGCAGTAATATAGTATAATAGTATAATTTGCTGTTTTTTATTTATAAAATTTTCATACCTTTATAAAAAACATTGTGAGTCCTCATTTTTTCTGAGATGAAAATATTATTTTTTATGGGAAATAGAGACTGCTTTGAAAAAACATATCACACCTTGTAAAATATTCTTTTAATAATCTCCTGCAATATACAATATCGAAATATAATTTTTATGTGTATTTAAGTGCTTACTTCGTGTATTAGGAAAACTTAAAAATGTGGTTTCTCTTAGTGGTATTCTCTGCATGCTTTACGATTAAAATGTATTTAAGATAATTGCATGTAATCTCCTTAAGATCAATGAAAAAAATTAAATGATAATCTTAGATATTCAAGTAAGGATAATTCCTCTTAAAATATTTAAGAGCATTAGCACATTGAGAAACTTTAGCTCTAAAATAATGTTAAAATATGTTAAACTTTCATAAATGTAATTATAATTTTACTTAAAACTATTCTTGTTTCATAATGCTTGTGACAAGTATTCAAGGAATATTTATACATAGTTAAATAAGCTAGCAATTACGAAACACAATAACTTATCCATGATGTTTTTTCTAACAAATACTTCGTAACATAGCTTCATTATCATTTGTTTCAGTTCTTAAAGCTAATATGTAGCGTTGAATTTCCTACTTTAGCATATTATATCGTACTTTTGTTTTTCTTTGGTAAACTTCGGCGTTAAGTAAACGATACAAAATACAAAGCTTTAAAAATAACACTACAATAATTTTAAATTTATTTTTTAAACAACTTTTTGAATACATTCAGCATAAACTCGTGTGGATTTAATTAAATCGACATTTGTTAAATGAGTCGGTAAATAAATGTTTGTTTGTATATTATTAAAGTAATTTTCCCATATGAATTCTATCGTCTTTACTGACCTTAATATGATAAACAAGTATTTTGTGCAAATTAATTCATTGGTAAGATCTGACGTTTTATTTAACACTAGCTGAGCTGCCCAGCGTTGCCCGGGCCCGTAACATTATTCTAAAATAAACCTAAAATTTGTACTGCAAAATCTCATAAAAAAAACCCAAACTCAAAACGAATCTCCGCTGCCTACGGTACCGTTTAGTAGAAGTGCTGCGCACACGCGGCAAAGAAAGAATAGAGGAGGGGGGGGGATATGGAATCTTTTAGTTACATATTCCAGAACCAGGGGGTGAACACTTTTCTTAACAAAACTATATGTAAAATAAAGATATTTGATGAAATTATTATTCAAAAAATAGGGGTAAGAACACTTTTAAAATTGCACATTAAATAAGTATTATTTATCCCAGAGCTCTGAAAAATCCCTATCTAAAATGGTACGATTTTAAATATTTGATCACGCCCAACTTAAAACAATTATTGCCACTCCCCTCTGCACATAATTTAACGTCCTCTACTCTTTGAAATTTATATTATGATTTTTAACCTATTTGTAAGTTTTATATTTAATAAGTAATATTTATCTCAGGGCTTAGTGAAAAGTCCGCATTTGAAATGGCAGAAAGGGTTACAATTTTTAGTATTTGACTGCTCCCCCTAAAAAATACTCCCGCCCTGTATTTGATGCTCACTACTCTTTAAAATATTTACTATATGTTATCTAATAACTTCAAAACAATCATTTTTGGAGTTTTTTTTATAATTAATTTGCGATTCATCATTTCTTTTCCATTTTTAAAAATCAACTTTTTTCTTAAAAATAATAATAATAATAATAACAAGTTGAATGTAGATTCTACCATTGCAGAATTCAGTTTCGCCTCCGATTAGAAAAAAAAATCAGTAGAGGTTTTTTTAGAAGGGCGACCCCGTTTGGATTGCAATGAACTAACTTCATTTTTTTTGTGTTTATCAATATAATAGCAAACAGAACGGCGTGAAATACCCAATTGATTAGCATTTTCTCTCTGAGACATTGGAATTGCGGAATAATAAAGAGATACAATTCGACGTGCTACTTCTTCATTGACTAGATTAATCAAAAACGGATTTTTTCTTTAGTTTAAACGCTTTTTTAGAGACTCCGAGTAAAAGGAAATACAATTTACAATAAAACGAAAAGAATCCCGTCGAATTCGACGAATGAAATGTTTAAAAGACACGATCGATTTGGTTTTTAAAAAAGTAAAAGTAATTACATTATTGAATCAATATATAATAAATATATTTACAAACTTAATGTCAAGTTTGCCAGTTGCATGTAAATATTCGCTCATCTTCAGTTAAAATTGTAATCTGAGTGCCGGCGAAATCCAGAAATTTTATTTTATATGCACTCACAGAAAAATAGTTTTATTAAAAAGAAAAACTAATTTCATTTTTACTGTGACATTATTTTCACTAACTGAAGTCATCTGAAAGTAAAATCTCAATCTCGGTGTCCATAATAAAAAGAAATATTGAAATGTAATATCGGGTACTACCAGGTTATCCCGTCGACCAAAAAATTATCGTCAAACTATAAGATTAAATGCCAATAATGGATGATCGTGAATGTCACAGTCAATGACATTAAATACGATTTTGGTATTTAAAACGTCATTGATTTTTATTTCGACTTTTTATTAATATTTTTATTAATATTCTACTAATTATTTGTTTTTTAGGTATTTAAAATAAAAATTACGTCAATATGTATAATTTGGCTATTAGTTTTGCGATTTGTATAATCTGGCGAAATTGGTCGACGGGATAACAGAGTAGTACCTAATATCGTTATGAGTAAAAATGCGATGCTTGAAATAGTGACGTCATTTTCTCTTCAAATGTTTTTTAAAAATTACTGTTATTAGTAATATAAAAAAGGCTTTCGTAATAATATTGTAATTCCCATTTATCTGGTTGCTGAATGACATCCTTTTCCTCATTTGAAATTTTTCTTATTTTGCTTTAGACGTTAATTTTTATCATAAATTATTTTTTATTATTTTAATTACATTATTAATATTATTTCTCAGTAAATATTTTTTTTACCTCAATTAGTGCATAATTATACGCAATCATTTTGGAAAGTAATTTTTTATTATCGAGAGAAAAGCTAAACAATGTTGCCACCATTTTGAAGAAATATCGTAAAAAGCATTTAAAATTAAAAATAAAATATAAAAATGTAAATAAATTAAAAAATAACTAAAATGGGCACAACTACAAATAAATAGCTTTCATTTAAAAGAATAATTATCAAAATCGGTTCAGTAGAAAATTCAGGGCTGATGACACGACATTTTTTAGTTTGTCTGAAAGAAATAGCATCGGAGGCTAATAATAATAATAATAATAATAATAATAATATAAAAATCGTTTGTGGTTTTAAAAACTTGTTTTTTTAAATACAGCAAGTCATCCAAGTAACGAATTAATAATTAATATCTAAGGTTGTAATTCAGCGACTGTGAAAAAATTTACATACTTGAAATCAGTTAAAAGTTCTTCATCTGAATTGATAAAAATTGATAAAAATTTATCAATTTAACATTCAAAAATATTTACAGGTCGTCTAAAAATTCCACTACACGCTGGCGCCTAGATGTCTGCGTTGCCAAACACCGGCTGTTGTTCAGAAAGATATTTCGCAAATCTTCCATTCCAAAAATGGAAATAAAATGACATTTTATAAATTAATTTTTACTGATTTTTCAACGATTTACAGGATTCTGAACATATTTTTTAAAATTCCTGAAAGGAGAATTTTTTTCTGCATATAGCTTCTAATGTTTGAGTTTTTAGGTCCAGAAGAATTTAAAATACAGCCCTTTAGAAAAAAGCCTAGTACATTCATCGCCATGGCAACCCTCTATTTACGTTAACCCTTTTCCTTTTCTTTCAGTTTTGAAGAATTATTCTGAGGTTCGAAAAAAATCTATGCTCTTATTGAATTATGAGTAGTTTTCCTTTTTTCTAATTTAGGTATTTTAATTAATTTCTCAATTAATTATTAGAAATTTTTAATTTTGAGGGTCAGGTTCATTAGGAAAATCCTTGGACAATCTTCTCCAAAAATTTAAACGTCGTACGTACCGTAGTTTTCGCTAACCATTGCAGACACACACATATACGGCGCAATTTGCTATTTTATTAGTATAGATTAAATTTAGTTAATACGCAATACTCAGTTAAGAATTTAGGTTAAAACGCACATTAAGGCTGGCCTTAATATTTTGTAAAACAAGTTTTTATAGCAGATTACAATTAATTCAAAATACGCATTAGCATAAAATTTAATGCCACTTTGGAAGATGCACTATTATGTTGGTTAAATTTCTGTAGTCGGCTTTTTATTGAACTGAAAGTTATTAATTTAATGCATTTAAAAGCCAGTTACATGCCCAAGATTTTCCATGTTGTTCCCTTAATTAACCTTTTAGTTATATTTTCAGTAGAAAAGTTTTTCTTTGAAGAGCTTTCTCTTCTATAGCAGGCAAAATAAAAATTAAAAAAATAAAATCTATACTGTGTGGGTATCACAAAACTTTTTTTTTTATCTAAATCGAATCTTCTACATCCAAAATTAAATGATAATCTATTTGTTCTTGAGATATAGCTACCGAGAAATTTTTCAAACCAGAGCATACATGTAGCGGCATCTTTTGAGAGGTACATACCTAAATAAAATAAGAATCTATTCTTAATATAAAATCTATCATAATATTAAGTTTAGTGATATTGCGTGCATTAGCTCTTGAGATGCAGGGGAAGGCGGGTTACAAGTTGAGTTGGAAAGTATGGCGAATTCAGTATTTTATGAAGGACATACTTATGACTTGCAAAAATATGCATATTTACATTCTGAGAGAAGTCATATACATTAATTATATTAATTACATTATATATTAATTATATTAATTACATATTATAATATACATTAATAGTCATAGCATGTTAGTAATAATGTACCCTAATAGCATGCATGGTCACAGTGACGTCACTGTGAGACTTTGGTCACATCACATCTGTGACCAAAATGTCACCACTCAGTGACGTCACATTGTCACTGAGATGTGACTTTCTTAAAAATCTTTAGAAATTTATAAATTTCCTTCAAAACATGTTATTTACTTTAAAAAACATGTTTCTGGCAATTTAAACATCGTCGCTTTTGTCACAGTTTCGTCACAATGTTAATGTTAAATAAGTCACAAATGACACATTTTTCACAAATTTGTCACACTGTGACCACTTTGTGACCACTTTGTAAAACGTCAGAAAAGAGCTCTAAAACGGCCATAACGACTTCACATTTTATTCACTGTGACTTCACATCGACATCACGTGACGTCACATCGACAATCGATGGTCATAAAGTCACAATGTGGCATCACAACGACGTTGCAGTGACGTCACCATGCTTTACGGGTAGTTGAAAATTTTCACTTTGCAATTTCTTCAAGAAACGGATGTTGTTGAGAAACCTGGCTACGCCGTATTCCACTGTATAAGCACTCTTACTGCGGATTTTATACTTTATTTACCCGTTTCACTGTTTTATATTATTTATTATTCATAAAGCAAATTAAATTATTTATGTGGATTACAGCACCCTCTAATGGCGTATTTTTGTAATTTTTTTAATACATATCTAGCGCATCATTTGAATTATCTATAATTTCAAATCTGATGTTATTTGGACCAAAATAATTCATTCTAGAGCCTTCTGAAGTCGGTACTTACTTCTTACAAACCCTGTATAAGGCAAACGATTTTTCCCTAGAAACCGTAATGTAAGAGAATTCTTTTGAGTAGCAGTAGTATCTGATGTTATCGGACTAGTTTGATTATATGACCTTACTTCACTGTCTGACACTTTAAGTTATCAACTTTAATTACTTTTCAGATAAAGCATTTAAACTGCAGCACTATCTCAAATAGTTAATGCTACTTCTTAATTTATTTGTTTCTATCAATGACTTTTATTAATGGTTCTTTGAATAACGACTTTCAATTTACTGAATTGGAAAATAGTTGGATGTTACAATGTATAAAACTTTAATATTACATTTGAAATAGCTAAAACAGAAATGCAGTATTGTTGTAAAAGTAAGCAGTATGTGAAAATGTGTTATAATATCGTAATCGATATTATAAACACATTCGTAACACATCGATATTATAAAGTAAAATTATGTCCATGAGTAAGGCTAAAATCATATCGACTTTGAAGACCATCAAAACACTTAATTTTTTTCGCAATTATTTCAAAACACCACAAAATTTAAATTTGTGCATTATTAAATAGAGAAATATAATAAATATAATAAATAATATTAAATAATTATACTTTCAATGCGTATGTTTTTTTAAAACTGCATCTTGGCACACTGATTTTTTAAAACAATTTTCAAACATGCTTATTTTTTTAAGTTATTCTTTCATGTGCAGCCGATTGTCCAATATTATTCGTTTTCACTTGCAGCAAAAAAAGGGTTCAGCATTTGTTACCTGCAAATAATTCATAACAATATTAACTCTTAATCATTAAATAAGGAAATAAAATAAATTAATAAAATACAAATTTAAAATTTAAATAAAATACAAATTTAACCGATATGCAATTCTGCTAGAGTGTGGAAATAAAATATTTGCACACACGCAATTTTTTGACATAAGTAACCATAAAAAGCAAATTTGACGAAATGGTTTTAATTATTGCTTTACCATTTTAATAATTATCAAATACAAATAACCAACCTTCTATCTTAATGAAAAAGACTATTCAATAAAAACATTAAAAAAAAAACATGTTTTCGTGTCAAAAAAGTATTTCTACACGAAACATTGGCATCTTAAAAAGGAATTTAGTGTAAACCTTAAGAAATTTTTCCCAACATCGGTTTTGCAGTATATTCGATCTGCACTATGAAGTCACGTAACACAATAGCAATAAAATGTATTCTAACAGTTTTTGTTCTTTACTTCAAGCAACAGAAATGGCCTATTCTGAGTAACAAGCGTATTATTTTGAGAGTTTCTGCGCCGAAAATCCGTAAGTAACTGTGTACTTTGCACTAAATATATATTTGAACGCTCTATAACACGAAATACTTGAACTTTTATTACATAAAAAATGCATAGTGTTATTAATTTTAATGTTTTGTCGTTTAAAAGTAATTTTCAACTTTAGAAAAAACTGTTTATTATGTATAATAGCAATCTAAATGTTTAGTTGATGTCAACATTTGTAAAAGTGGAATCATTTTAAGATCAGTATTTTTAGCAGTTTAAAAAGCTATTGTAAGGTATTTTACTGCTTATTTTACTGTCCCTTACTAGTTTTGCTTTTTTTTGGGGGGGGGGGGAATCTGGCAATTTTAGAGAAGTTCACAATAGTTTTCATAAGACGATGTAATGACTAAATTGCTAAAAGTAAAATAATTACAGGAATCCTTCACGAAAAACTTTATTTTAAATAAAAGATCATAATTTATTCATGCAGGGCTATGAGAATAAAGTCAATCATACCAAATAACTAAAAAAAAAAAAAAAAAAGAACAGGCGTCGAAAATTAGGGGATAGTGGTGTACCTTGGACATATGTGTACCTCGGACCTATGCTAATTCTAGCTTTATTTGTTTAGATCATTAAAAAAAAACATTTGTGCATTAAATATTTGCCACCAGAGGTCTCATTTAAGTTTTGGGCATTTGTTTAGAAGCTCAACTAATTGTACAAATTTTAAAAAGGGAAATTTACCTTTCAAAAGTAATTTTGTCTTAGATATTCCTCTGTTATATTTATACTTAAACATATCTATTTTTTAATGAGGATTACGCATAATAAAGAAATGCTCCAGTTACTACACAATGTGCTTTAAGTAAATTTAGGCCCAACCTTAACATCATAGTTGGTAGTTTTGCTTTTAAGTGTGAAGAGGTGTACCTTGAACGTAATAAACATAGTGCACCTTGCACTGGATCCAAGGTACACTAGATATTGTATAATGGATCTGAAAGGAAACCCACAAAGATAACATTTGGAATTGACTTATCTTATTACAATCTTAGCTAAAAATAAATATTATTATTAATATAAATAAGTTTTAATGTCTTTTGTGATTATAGTAAGTGTAAATGTTCAGACGATGTTCTATTTAGACAGTCTTATTCTTAAAACCAAATAAACAATGAAATGTATCAAATATTGATACGTGTAGTTTATTTATTAATAAATGTTGATTTTATTCTCTAAAAACAAGTTTTTTTCCATTTTTAGTAATGGGACCAAAGTAAACCACTAGTGGTGTACCTCGGTCCTATTTTCATTTTATTTTTAATTGAAAATTTTTCGTGGAAAGTATTTATATAAAAATTTAAGCAAATACATGTAGTGTATAGCATCATAAAGTTTTATAAAATCATTTCTTTTTTTTTAGTTTTGGCATTTTTTTTAAATTAAAAATTAAAATTAAAAGTCAAAATAGGTCCAAGGTACACCAACTTTCCCTACATTATAATCATGAAACCACGTCAAATATTCACTCATTATTAGCAGTTAAAAGATTTTTTTATTAACATTTTTTGATTATCAATGTTTTCAAGTATAAAATTTAATTTAGACTAAAACACACTAATAAAATTTTGGCACTTTACAACATTTAGTGGATATGTAAAAAGTTAGTAGCTGAAATACTGGGATCAACAGATGGTTTCGAGAATTCTTCATTCTATTCTTATAAATTTCTGAAAATCAAATTTCAAGGCATTATGCGTTTAATCCTTTTCAACGTAGTTCAAAGTGTTTATGAGTTTGACTTGTCAGTCCGCCTTTCCCTCAGTTTGTCTGTCTCTGAACTCTAACTTCAGTTAATATAGTAAGATTGCTCTGTAATTGACATATATATGCTTGATATAATTATTTACCATGTCATATTGATATTGGAAATAAACTGTGTAGCATTTGTTGTCTGTTTGCAGAGACACTCAAAAGTATCCCGTTATATTATATTCTATGATCGAATGTCGTATTTATACAAATACTTAACTGTTATAATTGTCATCTGGTCTCTCAGTCTGCCCGCGAATATAACAACTGAAATCTACCCAACGAAATGGTTTGAAATTTAATTTATATAATCACTGGATCTTATTGACTCATTTAAAATTTTATGTAAATCGAATCAGAAATAAATGATATTTAATAAAAATTTACTTGTTTCTTTTAAGTTATCCGACCACGTTAGGAACAATTTTTTTCCATAAAAGCGATTAAATTACTTCTTAAACGTGTTTTTACTAAGATTATTACTAGAAAATGTGAAAAAGAGTAAAAACATTTTTATTCATTTATAAAATTTTGATAAATGGAGGAATTTATCGCAAAATTTAATGATATTTGACCCAAAACGCAAAACGCTCTAAAGGAAATTCTACTGTGTGTATCTTAATTTCCTTTTTACACTTCATATTTATGACATTGGCGAAGGGAATTAACTAAATACTAGGAGATGCTTTAAGTATTTTAAAACTTATAGCGTATCGTGCCTGTTTACATGTTAATTTTCATAAAAGCCATTCCACAATAACATCCATAAAACAAAAAATATTTATTCTAAATTTAAACCTTTAGTTCATTTCCTTCACAATAGTGTAAATAACATATATTTCAAATTTCATGATGATATTCCAATGACTTTTTGAGAAATCGTCTTTTTGTATATGGAATTTTCACTGAAAATAACATTTTTCAAAAAAATGCAATTAAAGTGTCGATTTATGTTTTCAAGAATTTACAGTAATGTACATCTGTAATAAACAAATTAGCCTCGAACCCCCCCAAAAAAGTATTGTCTATGAACCATATTTTTTACATTTCTTATAATTATATAAAAAAAGTACCAAAACCTCGAAATTTCCCCAAACACACGGCCTTTTAAACGGAACTTCCGGTTTGAGTGGCAGCCGTTGAGTAGTTTAAAAACCGCTATTACTCCTGATCTATTTATCGTACAATTAAAAAACACACAGTTTTGGAAAGGTCTTTATAAAAATAAAATAAAAATGTTTTGACAATTTTGGTCGAAAATTGCATTTTCAACGTGGTCGGATACCTTAAAACGTATCATACATAATTTACTCATTAAAATCCTCTGATACGTATTGTTTCTATATTTGCGATTCACATTACATCCCATTTAGAATTAATTTCTATTATTTCCGTATTAATGAATTTAATGTATGTAATTGTAATGCAATTTGTCTTCAAGCTTTTTTATACAAGAGTGCAAGAGTTAAGCGGAAATCGACAGATAAAAGAGTCGATTTTAATATTATTGTATAAATGAAAAAACGATATTTTGATTGAAAATTACGTTTTAAATGTCTTCGGATAACTTTATCTTAAAAAGTTTGAAATTGCACTTCAAACATGGCTAATGAGGCGTGTTTTTGCTATAATTAATTTTAAGGATATTCAGATCTTGATGCATTAAATTTTGTCTGCATTTCAATTATAACCAAAGATACAGATGTTTTAAGTTACAGCTATTACAGTTTTGATTTGTTTTTGAAATATATTTTTAACTCTTTCTTAAAATGAAATCTTCAGATTTTTACTATACGCAAAAATATCCTCAAACAAAAAATTATTCATGAAATACAATTTTATTTTCTGTATTTCTTTTGCAAATGTCTTTTGAGGGAATAGAGTACACTCATGACAATAGTTTTGTATTTACACAGGTATAAATGAGAAACTTGTGACAAAATTTCCGAATTTTTAATTACATTAGTATTCTAACCGTCATATAATCTGAGATAGACATGCGATTATAATCTAACAAGGAAGGTCTCCATACTGGGCATACTCGGAATTTTATGGGAAAATTGCTAATTAAATGACTTATGTATGTAATAAAGGATCAATCAAAATCAGCGGCGGAATCACGGTAGAAATTATGTAAAAAAAAATAAAATATTTTCGAATATTTGGCGTGAAAAGAGGAAAGTGTCACTCGATTTGGCGAGCAGCCCTTTTCCTCGCCAAAAGCAAACGATTGTAATGCAACTTAAAACTGTTGGGTGTGTAAATACGTGTGATAATTACGTGTGTAAATACGTGAATACGTGTAAATGGTATTTAATGAAATAAAATATAAATATTGAGAGAATTTAATATATTATATATGTATATATATACATATTATATTGCATATATATATTACTTGTTGATGTAGCTATTTAATTAATTACTGGAAAAAATGTTTTCATACATAAAAAAATCATATTGAGAAAAATTATCTTCATATATTTAAACTTATTCAAAAATAAAAGCCAGATGTTTTCATGACAACAAAATCTAATCGGCAATTCTCAATTTGACTTTGAGCTTGAAACAAATTTAATTAATTTAAATTATGAATTTCGTTTTAAATATCAAATTTTGATGATTAAATTTAAATATAAATACATATAAATATCGATATAACAAAATTGTACTTAAAACAAACTAAAACTTACAAAACTAAAGATATTTAAATTAAATTTATCAAAACAAGTTCAACATGAAACCTTTTTTCTTTTATCTTGAAGTATATTTGTCATAAAGTGTTTTTTGAAATTACATTCCTTCGCCAGCCAGCGATAAATCGCCAAATAACGAAATTTTCATTATTTTTTTACGGATAATGAATGGAAGTTCCGCCGAACTTTTTTATAAATTTATATATCCACGCGAGAAGGACATTCTGCAATTTTTTCAGATTTTTCGGAGTATGCCCGTATGGAGACCTTCCTTGTAAGTCTTAGAAAAAGTTACCCTGTTTATTGGCCATTTTACAAAATATCAATACATTGTTTTATTTTTCCGCTCTCACGCTTAGCGGAAATATCAATTTTAGACATAATTTTGACTATTTTTATGTTAAAAAAATATTTCTGGGAAATTGCTATTTTTTTTTTCTTTTCTTCAAATTTTCAAGGTAAATATCATTATAAATGATGGACAACAAGAGAAAATTTCAAAAAATCACTCACGAAGATGTTGCAAATACCTTAAATTATGGACTACAGATTGGAGTTTTAGAATAGATTTCGGAAGGCAGTATAAATAGATTGCATTAATTTAAATGCACAATGATTCCTAGAAGTAAACGGTAAGCATAAAATAACGACTGAATTAAGAAAAAGGATGTCTTTTAAACTATTACACATATAATAATAGGTGATCTACAGAAAACAAGAAAAACCTTTGTACGTTTTTATTCAATTACGAATGTTTGACGTTTGACCCTTTCGTCAGACGACAAACATCTAAACTGTTAACACGTTCTTTCTAGACATTTTGGTATTTTACCCAGTAAACGGTCGATTATTAATGCAGTACTGAATTCTTTTGTGTATTTTTGGCAATGTTGGTACTTGGTGAATGGTGGTTCATTATCAATGGTAGTAATGGTTACATTAAATACACCTTTTATATAACTCCACAATAATAAATCTCATGGCACAAGATTCGGAGATCTCGGTGTTCATGTTTTTAAGAGTATGTAATCATTATGCAATAGCCCAATTCAGCGTTCAGCGTTCAGCGACGGATAAAAAGCGGATTTTTTTACTCGCATCACTTATAATAACATGTGTAATAGCTTTGAAAATTCATTTTTTTTTATCTTTTGATCTTTCATTTAGACTAATCTAGAATTTTACACCATGCTTTGTGGTGGAATAGACTTTAAATAATAATAATTAAAAATATAAGCATTTGGTCCTTTTTTTTATTTTTAAGAGAAAATCTTTGTATTTATAAGATAGAAAATAAACTTCATTAAAATTTCAAATTTGAATAATTAACCAGCTCACAAGAAGTCAAGCTGTTTCAGGCACAGTCATGTAAATAACACTAAAAGTTTTAAAAAAAGTAAAAAGATAATTATTTAATGTACTATTTGCTTTTTTGTGTATTTGTTTGTTTAAACATTAAAAACTGGCTCATCCTAAAAAAATCTTTTCGTGCCAGTTTTAATGAAAGAAATAAAAATTTGTACTTTAAATAAACAAACAAACAAAACAAAAAAAACAATTGTAAGATAGTATTGAAAATGCAGGTATACACATATATATGCATATATTTATGATGACTTTTTATACAAATTATAATATATAGGTTTCTTTTTTTTATTACAGCAAGACTAAAGAAAAATTAAAATAGCAAATAAAACCTTTGAACAAAAATATTTAAAGATAGAAAACCAATGATTATAAATACAAAAATAAAGTATTAAAAGGTAGCAAACAGCTCTTTCGAATCTACTATCGAGATTTTTCATCAGGGGAAAACGCAGCGGGTTAGAAAAAGCAAAACTGAGCAAAGAGACAGGGAGACTCAGGCTTATATACCCGCTACGGGAAAGATCCCGCCTAAAGAAAACCAACCAATGAGAAGAAAGCAGCCTTAACTACTAGGTGGACAAGTAACGACATAAAAGGTATGTAAAAAATCAAGAGGTTAAACGGTCTTCTATTGCTCAACATTGTTGGTCTTCGCAACATAAGTTTAATTTTTCTTCAGCCACCATCATCCATAAGTGTCCTTCCATTCTTGATCTTAATTTTTTGGAAGCTTACCACATCATTAAAAATTCTAGCTCCTTAGTCAATGACTTATCAAGTACTCCTTATTTTCCAAGCATTTGGAAATCTTTAATTTAATACTTTTTTCTCTCTCTTTTTAGTTTTTGTTTTGTTTGTTCTTTGGTAGTTGTCGCTACTTGTCCATCCAGTTGTTCAGGCTGATTTCTTCTCATTGGTTGCTTTTCTTTAAGCGGGATCATTCCCGTAGCAGGTATATAAGCCTGCGTCTCTCTGTCTCTTTGCTCAGTTTTGCTTTTTCCAGCTCGCTGGGTTTTGCACTGATGAAGAATCTCGATAGTAGATTCGAAACAGCTGTTTGCTACCTTTTATACTTTATTTGTGCATTTATAATCGTTGGTTTTCTATCTTTAAAGAAGAATTACTTAGCCCTAACCATAACTACTAACATGAAATCTGAGTCATGAATTTTTCCAAGTTTTTCAATCAACCATTTTTCTAAACTTTAGTAACAAAATTACGTAATATTCAAGAGGAACAATGTTATACTCTACTTTTCAACTTTTCAGTGTTTTTTATTTCTTAAAAACTTGACATATTTTTTTAACTTATTTATAAGATTTTTTAAAACTATTTGGAAAATAGTTGTTGTTCTCGGTTGAGAATTAAGAATTCTTAAGTATATCTGAATTTTTTTATTGGTTGAATTCCGCAACTTATTTTATTTTATTCATTTCCAGACTGGTCCAAGTTAACTGCCCAAAAATGAAATACTTCTGTTTTTTATTTTATTCGTTTTCTGATTGGTCCAAGTATAATGTCCAAAAATGGAGTACTTCTGCTTTTTATTTTACTCGTTTTCTGATTAGTCCAAAAACAGAATACTTCTGTTACCACAATGACAAATATGGTAATAAAAACTTTTTAAAAAATTAATAATTTAAAAAAATGTGATAGAGATTTCAAACAGATTTCATTAAAAATACCATTTTTTTCCTACGCAACGGTGTGGAAATTAAAAATGTGCGATGTTTAGAAGTTTAAAATTTTGCAGTTCCGAAAATTGTAAATCTGAAATTTCATTTAAAATTTGTTTGTGATGGGTCCAGGAATATTAATGTTTAATCCATTTTGTACGAAATATGAGGCGTTCAGAAGTCAGTCTGACAAACTCCATCAAATAAAAATGCACATTTTAAACAGTTAAAGTTGTCTACCTATAAATTAGTGTTTTTTTTATCATTGGTCTAGGGACATTAATGTTTAATGCACGGCGTACGTAACATATGACTCATTAGTATCATCCTAAAAATGATGTTTATTTTAATTATTAATTTAAATACAAAATTTCTTTGAAAATATCATTTTCCAAATATCGTCGAAATTTGTTAAGTTACGATTTTGTTATTATTATTATTATTATAATTATTATTATTATTATTAATATTATTATTATTATTATTATTATTATTATTATTATTATTAATATTATTATTATTATTATTATTATTATTATTATTATTATTATTATTTTGGCTTATGATATTTATTTTATATTATTATTATTTTTCTTTTCTTTATTTTAAATGGAATTAGTTAAAAACATCTGTTTTAAATGTTTGCATTTTGAATGAAAGGAGTAAAAAACAGGGCCTGATTACTGCACAGACCAACTAGGCCATATCCTTGAGCCCACAGCTGAAGAGAGCTTAAATTTAATAAAATGATTTAAAAAAATTCTTGTTCTTGCATTTACTGCAATTATTTTCTCAAAAAACAAAAGGGATTTTGGTTAACTTGGCTAACATATGGTAATATACTGATACTTTTCGAATATTCCCGGGGGGGGGGGGAAGCGTTGTAGCCAACACTTTGATGCGAAGAGGCCCCGAAAAAGTGCTGGGCCTTGCCTTCTTCTACAACCTTAATTGGTTTCTGGTAAGAAGCATAAATCATAGGCATGTAAAAGAATAATTTAATGTTACCGATAAAACGAGGATTTTCTTTTTTTTTTCATGGTTATAATACAGGGTTATTACAAATGAATCATCGGGTTTTGATACGTTACTATGTGCGAACTAGGAAACATAATTATATTCCATGACAAATCTAACGAGAAGAGGTCAACTACATTTTCAGGATGCGTACAGGTCATGAGTGTATTGTTGCCATGGTTTCTGCGCATGACAATACTTTTCTTACAATTTCGGTTTTACAATTTTCGCTTTTTTTTAATATATTTATTTTTTTATAATTTTTGTTCCAATTTTATAATTGTAGCAACAAAATCACTCCATTTTCTCTTTAAAAAATACAAATAAAATACGCCACATTTTTCCATACAATTTTGGTTTTGCAATTTTCGGTACTTGAAATTTTAAACTTTTAAACATCGTACATTTTAGAATTTTCACCTTCGTGTAGAAAAAAAAATACTTTTAAATGCAATTTGCTTCAAAGCTGTATCTTGATTTATTTTTGAGATATTATTTTTTTTATAATTCTTCATACCAAATTTGTAGTTGTGGCAACAGAATCACTTCATTGTCTCTTAAAATTGAAATTAAAATGCATATAGTATTTAAAAAATATTGTCTGTAATAAAATAAGGGGAATTTCGGTTTTACTTCGTTAATTAATTAAGATAATTGAGTTTTTATAGTATTTTGTTAATTTCAGCTTAAAATAATATTTGTTTGAGAGTTAGACTGACCAATATCAGATGTATTTTTTACTGTAGCTAATTTTGTAGATTTATTATAAATCAATGAAACAGTTCTGTCTTAATGATTTTCTTCCGTCGAATTTCGACGGGTTCTATCTGGTATTCATAAAAGTGGTATCTAGGTATGATAAAATAGATATGCGCTACTAAATTAAACAACATATTGCACCACACGGTGTGATACTTTACTGTAGGCTTTTCTATATCGAATACGGAAAGAAATGCAGAAACAAGAGATTTACAAAGTGGTACATAATCATCAATTTATTACGAAAATACAGCCTATGGCATAAATGCGAAGAACAGAACGGATAAAACGCGCCTTTGTTTTCCTTTATTGTCACGTAACAAACCGATCTTAGAAAGACAAAACAATGAGTTATAATAGCAATAAAGGCATAATAACATGCCTTTATTTGAGGTGTTTTATCTTCTCACGGTCATCGACAATGCACATTTGGATGCTTGTATTTCATGTTACCCACGTTGGAGCTTAAAGGGTAGTATGTTAGTATAAGGACCCGTAATGAGCCTGCATTTTTTGTGGAAGGGTCGCATACATCTGCTGTTCACAGAAAAAAAACCCAATAGAATCATATCAGGCGAACGTGGATGCCAATCTTCTCCAAGCATTTATATCCAATTATTTGGTTCCCTAATTCTTGAACGAGGAACTGTTTCACTGGAGATGCCTTGTGAGTGGGAGGGTCGTCATGTTGAAACCGCACCAGTAATTTCTAGAGATTAAACACTCCAAAACAGATTCTACACAAAACTGTTTGTGGGTAGAACTTTTTTATTCTGTGGCAGTTTTAAATATCGTAAGCCCGTTAACGTACCATCGTAAAATACTGAGATAACCCGTTTGCTATTGTAAATAGCGCAACAAATGTTAATAGAATTCGCATTTGATGTTGAAAGTTGGTAAAACATCTAAGATTTTCCAGCGTCGATTACAAGGTGCTCTACCTGTTGTACATGGCATTTAGTGAAAAGCATGGCTTATTCGTTCACACTATACATTCCAAGAATGATGGTTGGTTAGGTGTCTGATTGTATCACGACTAGCGTTGTTCAGCATCGTGTCCAGTTCTTGTATAGGTGTTGCTCCGTTTATATGAATGGATAATTCACTTATGATATATAAAACCTGACTTTTTCAGATTCCACACTGTTTACTGATCTCTCTAGATCGATATCTCTGATAGATGAGGACATTTGCTAATATCTCAGCGGATTGAACTTGCCATTTTATTTTACCTGGTCTGCCAAGTCGGACTCGAGTGGTCACGCAGCTTGTCCCCCTTAAATATTTTACAACAATTAGAATGGTTTGATAATGCAGGTCTGCAGGGAAAAGCTGCCAAAACGGACGCAAGATACGTGCTTTGAGTCCGTATTAAATTAAAACCATCTCACAACACTCAGCTTTACAAAACCGCTCATGACCGTGAGAATCAACATACAACCCCAAGAAAATGTCTCTTTTATAGTTCTCTCAGGCGAATAGGTGTGACGTTTCTTACGTATTTACGTACGGAAGGAAACAAGTTGCACCAAGTGTGATCGGAAGCTATTTTACACAATCTACATATTGTCTACTCTGTTTCTAAAGACAATCAGCACAAGGATGCGACCACGGATTTTGAACTTTAGTTTTTCTGACTGAGGATCACAAGCGATACCACTGTGCCACATTGTGATGTCGTGCATTTTCTAAAATATATTCATTCCTCCTTCCATCCTTCTAATTTCCCCCTTTCTTCTTCTTTCAGTCACATTGTAAAAAATAACGATACCACTGTGTCACATTGTGGTGATGTATATTTTCTAACAGATATTTATTCCTCCTTCTGTTATTCTCCTTTCCTCCTTTCTTCCCCTTTCAGTCACATTGTAATAAATAGTATTGCTAACTCCCCAACCATCCTCCACCTCCCGTCAAGTGTAGTCGTACGCGGTTTCGTTTCGTAGTGCAGTTCTAATATACTGTAACTAGTCCCCATTTTTGTAAATATAGCAGCAGCCGTTGGAAGTTAGAAAGATGAAAGTCATTTTAGTGGCCATTATCTATACTAATAAAATAAAAAAGCGTTCTGTCTGTGTGTGTGTCTGCGATGGCTAGCGAAATCTGCCTCAGTTAGAAGTCTGCAGTTTTAGGTGTAGATAGTCCAAGATAGGTAACTGATGCACATGAGGCTCATATTTTAAATATTTTACGGGCCAAGGCCTCTGGGCCCCCTACAATTTTTATCCATCAAATTGTTGATAACTTGACCCCTTTTTATCTAATTCTATCTCTATCTCTTTCTATCTTTTCTTCTTCGTTTTGAGGGACTTTTCGGCATTTAGCTATTTTAGCCTTTTTACTTTTCAGTTATGACCCTGGATGCTTGGGGTCCGTTTCAAGACCCCTTTAAGTTTTTATGATAATATTTTTTTAATAAATTGCTTCATTTAATTCGATCTTCATTTTTGGGATACCTGTTCCATTTAGATATTTACAAGTTTTTACATTCTATATAAAATATTCGGGGCCCCTTGGTAATCATAGGGACCGGCCCAGAGCCCCGTAATCTTTTTGTGCTAAAAACATTTTCAATCCCTAAAATTCTCACCTTTTCAATGCAAAATTTCAACGTTGAATCTTAGACTTTTCTTTCAATACTAACATCCTGATATTTTTATTCGACCCTTGGGCCCTTTTTAAACATTTACCCTACCAATTCGTGCATCTTTAAAAAGTATTATTCCTGCAAATAATTCATACGCTATGCTTAATTTTGCCTAATTAAATTTCTAAAACGCTATGTACTAAAACTGGTTTTAACTGTCAATTGGCCCCTACGGGAACACAATCATAGTTTCCTCAAAAATGGTCCGATTCATTAGCTTTATAGGCCACCAGCTACTACATGAACAATAAAAAATTTCTCAGAATTCAGCTACCACTAATTTTGAATGTTAATCGTTTTTTGGGGGGCATTTGGTGCAACTTCATTTAAAATTATCCAAATTACTTTCAATTTTATGTAACGTAGTTTTAGCGTCCTCCCATCATTTTAATAAATAGAAAAAATATTTTTATACTCAACTACATGCAAAATAAATTCTTGGCTTCTTGGGGCCCGTTACAGAGCCCATAAAGTTTTTGTAATAATAAAGTGTTAATAAATTTCTTCCTTTTAATCCGATCTTCATTTTTAGGATTCTTTATCTATTTAGATATTTTTAAGTTTTTACACTCCATATAAGACACTATGACTTCTTGTGGAATCATAGGGATCAGCTCAGGGACCCTGGACATTTTGTGAGATAAACATACTTCACATCCCGTATTTCTCATTTTCTCAATGCAAAATTTTCAAGTTACCTGGGACTCTTTTTCAAGTTCTAACACCCTAATATTTTTTTGGAGCCCTAAGGCCCTTTTTTAAACATTTACCCATCAACTGATGCATTTTTAAGAAAAACCTCCAACGAATAGTTCATACTGTATGCTTAATTTTGACTAATTAAAGGTGCAAATCGTTATGTACTAAAATATTTTAACACGTTTTCATGTTAGGAGCCCTGGTATCAACTGTCAGTTTGCCTCTACGGGCCCCCCTATTATAACCCCCTTAAAAATGGTTCGATTCACTAGTTTTCTTTCTAGCAACATCTCATGTCCTCTAGCTATTACATAAACGACAAAAAATTTCTCAGATTTCAGATACCATTAATTTTGATTATCAATCACTTTCTTGGAGCCCTAGGTGCAGCCTCTTTTAAAGGAACCAAATTGCTTTCAATTTTATTTAACATACTTTTAGCGTCCACCCATTATTATAATAACTACAAAAATATTTTTATACACAACTATATGCGAATAAATTCCTGGCCCTTCGGAGTTTTTGTAACAATAAATTGTTAATAAATTGCTTCCCTTTAATCCAATCACTTTTAGGAGTCTTTATAATTTAGATATTTTAATGTTTTGACATTCCATATAAAACACTGTGGTCCCCTATGGGTTCATAGGGCCCAGTTTAGAGACCTTGAACATTTTGTGAGACAAATTTCTCCCTAAATTTCCTAAAATTTCATTCCCTAAATTTCTCATATTCTCAATATTTTTTAATTTGAGTCTTGGACTTTTCTTTCAGGACCAACATTCTCATATTTTTATAAGCGTCTAGGGTCCTTTTTTAAAAAATATTTACCAAATCAATTTGTGCATTTCTTTAAAATATCATTCAAACGAATAATTCATACCCTATGATTAATTTTGACTAATTGTAAATGCAACGTGATAAGTACTAAGACTTTTTAATATGTTTTTCTATTAGGAACCTTCTTTTAACTGTCAGTTGGCCTTTAAATTCCTTTAAAATTTGTCCAGTTAACTCGCTTTTTTAAAATAATTTCTTAAGTCCATCAAAAACTACAAAAAAAAGAAAAGAAAAAGAAACCACCAATTTTGAATATTAATCGCGTTCTTGGGGCCGTTTTCTCAGTTTTTTAAAAAAATGATCCGAATTGCTTGCAATTTATTAATGTAGTTTTATCGTCCTTTCATTACTTAATAACTACAAAAAATAATTTATATCCAACTACACGCGAAATAAGTTCCTGGCCCCTTGGGTCCCGGTACTGGGTCCGTTAAAGTTTTTTCCCCATAAATTGTTATTAAACTTCCTTCTCTTAATCCAATCTTCATTTTTTGAACTACCTTTCCACTTAGTTATATCCATGTTCTTACATTCCATTTAAGAGCCTGGGACTCCCCATGGTCCTGTAGGGCATGGCTCAGGGCCCTTGAAATTTTTGTTCGCCATGCATGTTTCAACCACTCATCTTTCCACCTTCTCAGTGAATAATTTTAAAATTGAGTTTTGGGTTCTTTTTTCTTCAGGACCTACTCTTTGATATTTTTATTGTGGTCCTAGAGACTTTTTAAAATCATTTACTCATTTTTTATTCGTTTTTTTAAAACATTGTTCGAACGAATAATTCATAGCCTATGATTAAGAGATGAGGTACTTCCAAATGTAAAACGTTTGAAAAGTGTGTTTCAATCTACTGACTTTCTGTGATTTTGATTCTAAATATCTCGATTACATAATAATAGTATATGAATGTTTTTATCAATTATTTAAAATTTTAAGGGAAACCCGCAATTTATTTCCGCTTTCTATAACGAGCATTTACACTAGTACTGTAAATTTGTAAAATTGCCTTAGATCATTATTTATATTATCAGTCAAATAAATTTATAAACCAACTCGCATACGTTTGGATCGTTTATAAATGAAAATTATAGTAATGTATTACTTTGGAGATTATGCAAATATTCTAAGTTATAGTTAGGCACTTTTAAATATTTTATTCTCGTATTATAAAATGCATTTAAAGCTGCATAAAACATGTAATTTTTAACTAGCAAAATGTTATACAAACTATCTCGAATTTTAGAAAATCAAACTTTATTTTCATTTTTTCTCGATGAAATATTTGGGAAAATATTTTGTACTGCATATTACAATAATTTTGCTTGTACATGCGTTAGATATGTTGTGCAAAATATAAAATTCTAACTTTTACCATTAATATTCTAATTTTAATAATAATGACGGTGATAATACAGACTATAATATGTCTATGTATATTTTTGGCGGCTCATATTTTGTAAAATGAATTCATGAATATATTTTTTTAATATCTTTGGTGTTATTTTAAAGGTCTACTTATTATTTGATTTATTACATATATATTTAAAATATACTAATTTAAAAAAAAACTTGATAGCACAGGAAGGCTTTTTATAGGAATCTATCTTTTAATATTGTTTGCGATTAGGTCTGCTCTGTATTTAAATAATATCAAATCGTAGCAGCTTTTTTTTTTTTTTTTTTTTTTTTTTTTTTTTGTAGTGTTGATTTTGTTTTTATGGTGTTGGAAAATTGGACACTTAATTTGGTTCAATGAATTCTATGAGATATCCTATACAGTGGACAAATGAACGAAAGGCAGGCAAATAGAATTTAAAAACACTTTTAAACAATATTAAAATGAAGGGGGTGTACTTTGTTTCAATATGTAAAGAATGACATACTATGTTTATAAGACAAGGCTCTAAAACCCCAACATCAGTGCATAAAAATTAAGAGAACTACATAATTATCTCCGTTTTTATGCACAGATGATGAAGTCTTAGAGGCCCTAAAAGATCCGTATGCCTTTTATAATATTTATATTTGTGTCTTATGAACGTTGTATTTCATGAAACGTTATCACTGCAGATTTCTTAAGTTCTTAAACAAATTCTTAAACATTCTCGAAAAATTGCTTTAAAAGATGGTCTTATTTTGTAAGAATTATGGCATGTTCAGAGTCCATTTTACTTTCTGTAAAAAAAATTATTGGTGACTTCATTATGTAATAGCAATACGAAGTTTATATAATTGTTTTCAAGAAAACTAAGTGAATATATCTGTAGATTTTTTTTCTTGAAAAATAGTAACAATAAAAATAAGAATTTTATATATAAAATACTGTTTAGAAAATTTCCTAATTTTTATATAAAAGGTATAAATAATACTTATTATGCAATATGTTAATGAAATGCTTTGTGTAGTTACAGATTTTTTAGATTTCTTTTTTCAAAAAGAGAAAAGCTATATGATAAAGTACCGAAAACAAATGAAATGAAATTTGAAATGTAATAAACAAAATTATGTAATAATTATATATTTTTAATTTCAAAAGATTCGGTTGGGTGGTTTTTGCGTTGTTATATGCGGACGGACAGACAGACGGACGGACTGAACGACAATTATAGGTGCTACATATTTACATAATTACGAACACACCTAAAAATGGAAAAACACGCATATATGAGGTGGAAGGCTTACTTTCCTTACTTTACGGTACATAAATTTAGCATCCTAAAAACAAAATCTTAACAAATTGTGAAAATGGCGTATTAAAAAATCATGTTACAACAATCAAATAATTTTACCATTCACGTAAAAATATTGCTAACTCAATTTTCAAGCCACGATTCTCGTTTATTTTTCAAAACAAAATCTCATATTTGTATTTATTAATGAAAATATTCTCTGAGGAATAACCTGTTTGGAAAAGGTTCGAAAGTACTAAGATTTTTAAACAAAATCAAATTTTAACATCTATAATTGTTTTTTAATCGCCTTATAAGTAAGCATTATTCATTTTATAAATTAATTGTTGAGGAAAGTATTCTATAGAAAGTAAATTCTAATTTTATAATACACAGATTAAATAAAATTTATATTAAAATGTATTTAATGATCCAATCGGAGGACAAAAGTGAACAATCAATTTTAGTGTAAGATCTATTTAGGTAAGCTTAAAACTGATATATATATTCTTAGTAATAATACAATTTTTTAAATTATTTTTCAATACTATAAACTAGTCAATTGATTTTAGTGTTCTATGAAAGATTTATGTTTAGGAAAACACAATAAAGCAAGTAGACTAATACATTCCCGTCAACTTAAATTTCAAGTTATTGCATCTCTTGGAAACATTTGTCTATATCTGACATTTATTGTAATCGATTTCAAATACCTCTCAGTTAAAATTTGTTTCTTTGAGTTTCATCCTGTCTTTCTACGTATTTTTATTTTAAAAGTTAATCGAACACTGTTTTAGCTTGTCATTTTCATCGATAAATACACTAAATAGCCAACGATGACCCGTCAGTTGTGAATTTACAAGTTTTGTTTAATATCTAGAAAAATACATTGTGCATTACCCTGAAACTTCAGTGGTTTAATGAGCATGGTTGATGCCAAATATTTTAAAGAATTTTTTTCCGAAACCACATGGGAGACATGTAAAAAATCTCAAAAAATAGAATACGTTCTGGATTAATCTGTAAAAAATGTCGAATGTTAAGACCTGTGAAATACGTTGTTGCTAAGAGGAAGCAAAAGGATAAAGGGCTGTATTCATTCATAGTAATACGTGCAATAATTTCTAAGTCAATGGTATTTAAAATGTACTACACTTGAATACAAAACCTGTTCTTTTTGCTTTCTTCTGGTATTTTTACAGGGTAATTCAAAGGATTGTCGTTTTTCTTCAATTTGCTTAAGGTGCCCATGACGTTTTGGAAAAAAAAAATTGCGGAATTATGTCTACTATGCTGTTAACATACTTGGAGTTTTTGAAATATTTTTATTATATTTTTCTAGATATTTCATAAAACCTCTAAAGTCGTGACAGGACATCAATGGCGATGTAGTGTATAAAAACTGAAAGTATCGAATTCGATTTACGTTTTATCGTATATTTGTTGTTTTGTACTACTGTTTATTATGAACATTGATATTCAGAGTTTAAAAATGGAAATAAAATATTCTTTTTGTGCTGTTGTTGTCAATTTCTCAAGCAAAATACAGGGATGTTCAAAATTAAAAGATTTTGCATATTTTGTCAAATTTTATGAACAGTACCGAATATAATATAAAAACTAACGTTATGAAGAGAAGATGAAAATATTTAGTGTCGAATAAATAAATGTACACTTGGGTATAGGCGGAGTAAAGGAACATGCTTTATAGAGCAACTTTCTTTACGCTCCTTGTTCCTCTAGTTCCTTTAGTTCCTTGCAAGAGCGGCAATTTTCGTGTTTTGTTCGCTCGCCCACATAACTAATTATTTTGGCATTTCTTTGCAATATTCTATGAAACTCAGGCGAAAACAGTAAAAAGAACAATCACCAATGTTCAAATGATGCAAAATTAGTTGGCAAATTACGAAGACACTGGAAACAGCCCAGTCTTAAGTGCACATTCCTGGAGACGTCAATGTAATGTCTTCTTCAACAATGTAATGTCATCTTCTCCAACATATGTAAACCTTTTAAGGACATTGGATATACAGAGAGAAAGTCTTGGCAAGGTCATCTGAAAGCCACGATAGCAGACAAATATCGCTATTTGTCTATTAAATCTAGGAGAAAAAAAAAGAGTGCAGCTGATTCTCAGATTTTTCTTGATTTTTATGCGGCCGCAGGCAATCGCATTTCAAAGATTTCCATTTGTTGAAGGCAACATGAGACAGAGTTTTTTGTAATAATATCTGTTTCTTGCCTCTCATTCACTTCTGCACACAGGAGAACCCGATGCAGTGATGATAGAATTTGGACGAGGGATCAATGTTGGACCATCCTATTCAGTACAGAGGATCTGTTCAGTCTAAATACAAATTCTAGGCGTAATTTTATCAGGAGGATAACAGATCCACTGCTTGTCTTCTAAATTCAGAAAAAAAATACGATGGCAGTGGAGGATTATGGTCTAAGAAGGCATCATGTTGGATGGTTTCTCATCTCTGTCTGTGTCTGGAAAACAATCTGTGATTGGTGTGACATGTAGGGGCAATATCCTATTTTAGATTGAACCAAATTTGGTGCTCAAAAGCTCCCACTCTAAGATGATGAAATCTTGAACCAATATTTGGAGCTTATGTTGAAGCATAGCTCCAATAGTTGGAGCGAGTTTGAAATAGGAAGCTCCAAATAATGATACAAGTCTTCACCATCCTATGGTAGCAGCTACTGAGCACCAAAATTTGGTTCAAACTAGAACAAAATTTTAACAGTATATGTTTACCTCTTCAGAGTTACAGTAGACCCCGATTTCATTTTAGTGGTGCACCAAGATAGAGCTCTTCCGGTGGACAATTGTTTAGAAAAGTAAGATATTCGCTTGATGGATTGGCTAATCAGATATCAAGACATAAACCTTAAAGAACACGTCTAGGATTCTCTGAAGAGGAAAAATTGAAACCCGCTTTTTACATCCCAGGACCTGAAAACATCGTTGAGAAGGCGCAAGACTAACTGCTACAAGGACCCAAAAAATCCCTGATTTCGAGTTTGTGTTCACGTTGTGAGAGCTTTATAACTGAAAGAGGGGACCATATAGCCTATTAACTATTTTTTTTATTCAATATTGCAAAGTGTGTTTTATAACTTCCACCATTGATAATTTTTACGCAGGATCATGCGTGATCATGCGTGCGCTTTCTAACAGTTAAATGTTTATTTATTTGCATTATATCAACTTAAGTAAATGCATAATTTCATAAAAATCTGTCCAGTAGTTCTGGCGAGAGTAGACCAAATCTGAAAATTCCCTTAATAATGAACAGGAGTAATTTTTCAACTTATGCAAGGCATATTTTAAAAAGTAAAGAGAAATAAGTCTTGTTTTCCAAAAGGAATATCAATTAAACATTAATTGATAATCATGAATATGTGTAGAAATAGTTATATTTGAAAAGAAATAGTTAAGTAACTTTTCTAGCCTTTAAAATACTGAAGCATAAATCTGTGCATCGCGGTGCTTTACAGTTCATTTGCGTTTTACAATAATGCTGATAAACTTAACACGTACGCTACCAACTACGAGAATACTCATAGTTGGTAAATCGGGTTTTCTTGCCAGCTACAAGATAACTCGTTATTGACATTCTTATCTAAATCGCCGATTACGAGTATAGCCGCAGAAAATAAATCCTTTCTTTAGGTTCTTTTGCACGCAGAAAGAGACTAAATGATACACTTGGCGTACTAAAATGGATCATTATTTCTCAAAACCTAAGTACAATAGCAAAATTTTTACAACAGAAAAACGTATCTTTTCACGATATGCTTAGGAGAGTATTATCAATAAAATGCCATTTGTTTTACATTATGTTAAGATGTACTAGTTACATTGAAACAAAATAACGTATAGGTCATAAAATAATAAATTAAAGCATTATATCTGAAATTTAAAGCATAATATCAGAGGTATGACTTTGGCATCTGTGAACAGATGCATTATCACAGCTATGGAAGCAAATGTGTTGAATTATTTTCTTTATTGTTCTTTAGCAGCTTTCCAGCCTTAAATACAATTATTACAAAACCATTCCAAATATGTAATTATTTAATCTATTATGAGGAAAGCAAAAAGAGGTTATCTATAACCTACATTGTACCAAAAGCTGAAGTTTTTATAATCCTCCTGCATTATAATACTCTATCATCTAATCTCAATCCATATGATATTGATAATAATTTTCATTTCTAAATACCATAAATAACTTTTCACAAATTCAATAAGCATAAAAAGGATCTTAATATATTTTAACTTTAAACGCTGATAGACAATTAAAAAAATTGTTAAATAGATTGTTTAACCCTTTCCGGGCAGACAAGTTCTGTTCGCAAAATGAGAAATTGTTGAATTTACAAAAGACTTTTTTAGAAATTAAGAATTCCCTGATTTAAGCTGTCATTGTAAAAGTAAAATTTTACTTAAATATTATTGGTCCCTTTTGTATGTTTCGAATTAAAATTAGGTGTTACCGGAGTGGTAACACTGCGCCGAAAAGGGTTAATGGAAATATTTTTGTTCAAATTTGTTTTTAACAGATTTTAAGTAACGATTCTGGAATGAATAATTAAACAAGTAAGCATTTGCATCATGGGAGGACATTTTTATACATTATTTCAGTTGATAGCTAATGTTTGTACACAGAATGTTTAAGTAAGGTACCCTGGGGTAATAACGCCAGGCGGGGTAATAACGCCAGGCGGGGTAATAACGCCAAGTGCTAATATTTTGCATAATTATGAAATAATCTGGTAAATGACACCCATGTGCTCTGCGCAGAAGGGTTTTGAGTCATATAAATCGCAAAAAACAGCTTCAAGTTAATTTGTTTCATATTTAGGTCTTATTGTTTTTTCAAGCAACTAAAATTAACACTTGATCTAAAATTTGCGAGATACGTTTTGTGATGTGAAGACTATTTTTTTTTATCCGGAAATACTTTGTTAATTACATAAATTTGTAGTACATTTCGTGGACTTTCAAAATGTTGTTGAAGATTTTGGATATCTTCTCGAGATAAATTGTAATTTAAAATGTACAGCGCAATAACTATAACGGGGTAATAACGCCAATCCTTGGCATTAATACCCCGGTTGATTCCCTACAGTGGCCGAGCTACATCCTAAACACTGATTCAAATAAACACAGTTAAAACTGTGCAATGTTTCTAATAATTCTATTTAAGCGGCCCTTTTAAAGCAAAAAGAAGCACACGGCCTGATATTCTTTTGTCTCATCCTCCCCCCACCCCCATACCACACCTTTATTTTTCTTACACTTTCACAAAATATTGAACATTTTCAATAACTTAGAATACAATTTGTCAATTTCTAAGTTTGTAGAGTTTATATTTTTAGAATTGGGCAATCTACATGCATTTATTCTATCTTATTTCGTAGTTTTGTTTGCATGGCGTTATTACCCATACAGGTGGGTAATAACGCCAAATAGCATTGGTCGAGAAATCACGCCATTACATTTTATGAATACATGTCTGTTAAATTATTTTTTTTATATAGATAGTCAATGAGTTGCTGTAGCAAATCATATATTTGTTTGAAAAATACAAACTAAAACTGAAAATTGGTAGAACCTTAACGTGGCGTTATTACCCCAGGGTACCTTAGAATAAATAAACTCATTATCATTGTTTATGCCTTTCAATATCATGCCTTGTGTTATATCTTTTATATCCTCAAAACTATTTGCATAGATTATCTGTCTTTTTAAGAATTGATATGAGAAAGAAATCACGGAGATTGGCTACTTTAGAAAGATTTTAAGATATCTAAATAACATTATTGAGTAGTTCTTAAAATCAATTTTCATTTTCCTTTGGCAAACAAATTGACTGAATATTATACTTTATATTGCTTAGTATTATGTCTTTTATAGTTCCAAACAAATCGCACAGATTATTTGTCTTTTTGAGAACTAATATGAGAAGGAAATTACGCAGAATGTTAAAAGATACTTCTTTATGTCAATTTTCATTTTATTTTGTCAAAAGATTTAGCACAAATTTAAAATATCATCATAATATCCCTCTTTATGGGTAATATTGTTAATTATTAAAACGGGTTAAGGTTTCTTAAAGATTCTTTACCGTTTTCATGTCAAATCTTGCTATAAAAAAGTTATGACATTATAACGATTATTTCGTTATATATTGGTTATTTTCTTAAATTATTCCTTCCCCCCTGTCTCTTTTCAATTCAAAATCAGTTTTAAGTGTCCTTCATTCACTTTCCATTTTTTTTCCCTCGCCTAGTTTTTCTCCAACCGAAAAAGTACAGAGCTGTTCTCGTCCTGAAATTCCTTTGCTGGACACCCCTTTTTCCTCCCCTGTGTGCTCCATCTCAACTGCTTCGGAGCGTCTTCCCTCGTGATTCCATATCCTAAAAGAAATCTGCGGCTGATTGTCACCTGAGCGCTGGGTGCCCCTTTTTTCATTCTCCTTGCGTCGTCTGCGTGATTGACGTGTTCATCGCAGCCAGATATCATCGAGGGCTGCATGTCCTCATTGTGTGCTTCTATACCAGTGTGTTTTGTGTCTTTAGTGAACGTAATCTACAGAAAGTTCATATAGCCTCATAGAAAATTTAGTGAATAACAGTATTCCTGTGGTGTGATGCATCGTAAAATCGTTCATCGTGCAAAAAAATAGTGATTGTCTTCAATTCTGAGAAAATCCATCAGAAATAATTCATCGTTTATATCAGTTAACAGTGCACAAAGTAATAAATAAATAAATAAATAAGAGAATTACAAAAATTCTCTAAATGAGGTGTCACCACCTTTGATAAGTGCATATTCAATTACCTGATTACAATATAAAATTTCTGCTAGTCTCCAGTGATAAAAAAAAAAAAAAGTGCACAACAACGAAAATGCAACCTCAAAAAAATCTACATTTTGAATGTGGGAGCAGATCGTGCCCCAGTTCCCTAAGCTTTGTCTTATTAAATTAGTAATCATTTAATTATTTTTTTTTAAAAAAAAACTCAATCTGTAAGTTACCCCATGTATTTTGTTTATTTTATGTTCTGCTTCCACAGTCAGTACACCATAGTCGATATTGCAGTTTGGTGTTTTTAAATCATATTTAATTCAATAACTATTATAATCCTGTTATTGTATTTTTGCAAAATTTTTTTAAATTGCGAAAGCACGGTAACTGTTGTCATTTCTAGTTATTATTTTTATGACATTTTATGCAGTTTTTATCAGTTATTACATTTATGTGCTAGTGTTTCATATTTTACGTCCAACACCCCTTCGTTTTTTTAATTTTGTATTTGGATTCTCTAATATGCTTAAATAAGTTTTTAGACAGTTTTGAACTTTAATGACAAAGTTAAAATAAGATTTTTCTTTTTCATCTAAAAAAAAATATTTTAAGTTACAAAAAGGGAACTTTTCCCTTGTGTAAAAAAAAAGTTAAAAGAAGATTTAATTTCATTTTTGCTTACTTATTAACAGTTTTTGGTGTTTTCTTGATAGTTTGCTTCGCTTTATTATATACAGATAAAGTAAGTACTTTTTAAAGTGAAGGAATATATAGATATATGTTTCAAAGTGTATTTATTTTGCTTTTATTTATTTTCTAAATGTGTTAATTTTGTATGTGCTTCCTTGCTTTACTGTCATAAAAGGTTCAAATAAGATATCTTTAAAGTGAGGTATATTTTAAAATCTATTTATTTTGCTAGTTTATATATTTTTACTAGCTAGGAAATTTACTTGTTTTCAATGTGCTTTAGAGTTTAAGTCAGGTCTGTGTAACAATTTCTCTAAAACTTGTGAGCGTAAACAAACAAAAAAAACTAATCATGGCAGCAAAACAAATTCCGATAAATATCATTCAATTTGATGGAGATCCAGATTTACTTAAATTTTTCTTTGATCAAATTCGCGTCTGTGCAGAAATTAATAAATATAACCCACAAACAACAATTGCAATCTTAAAGGGAAAGTTAGTTGGGCCTGCACAAAAATTTCTAGCCCAAAATCCTGACCTGCAAAAGATAACAGACCTCGATTTGCTGGAAAAGGAATTTGCGTCATTTTTCGCCCCCCTAGTAAATGTGTTGCCTCTGTTGAGCTGTCCAGTTTAGCACTTATGCCTTCTGAGACGATAAAAAATTTAGCCCATAGACTAAATGTTCTTGCGGCTACAGTATATGCAGATATCAACGACGAAAATGCACGCAACACTATCAAACTCATGAAATTTCTAGAAGCCCTTCCTTCAAATATTAGAATAAAATTACAGGAAGAAGGCATTAATGATTATAAAACAGCAGTTGAAAGAGCGCAAACTCTTCATGAAATTTTAAGGAATGAAAAAATCTTACATTCCTTACCTTCGGTACACAGACCAGAAAATCTTATTGAATCGCAATTAAAAGAAATCTCTGAGAAAATAAATGCATTATCTTTTGTCCCTCCTGATACTAAAACCGAAACTGAGCAAAAAAATTTCCAGACTAGACCAAAACATTCCGCAGGTGTTTCACGCTTCAAAAAAAATTACAAAAATCGAAACTACACTAGACGTTATTCCCCACACAAGTTTTCACAAAAAAACCAGTTGTTTGTCAGTTATGTGGACGAAACAATCATGACGCTCTCTCTTGTTTTAAATGGAAAAGAGCAAATACTCAAAGGAAAAACAATTACACAAACTCCACGCCACAATTTCAGGAAAACTGAAACAGAGATACAATTTTTATGCTGATGGTGTTGTGTCTCAGTCTAATACTTCTACATCAGCAACTTTTGCTTTTGACCCTGTTTTACCTAAAATTTCAAGTTCGAGACTAGTTAATTCAGTAGGTTCCCAAACTTTTGACTCCATTAAAATAGCAAATAACATCAGTACACAAACAGAAAGTGATAATGTTCAGATAATTTGTAGTGTAAACACTATGTCACCATCCCTCCCTCTTGTTAAAGCCACTATAGCAAACCATGATATTACTTTGTTGGCTGATTCTGGTAGTAGTATATCTTTACTTTCACAAAAATTATTTAATCAACTTCAACCTGTCTTAAAATATAAAAGACTGTCCACTGACGTCAATATTAAAACTGTCAATTCTGATGTCTCATTTTCCGCCTGCATCAGAACATCCATTAAGCTAAAACAAAAAGCGTTTTCACACCACTTTTATATTGTTGACATACCTGAGTCTTCCAGTTTTGAAGGCATTTTAGGTTTTGATTTCATAACTAGATACAATGTTGTCATTGATACTTTTAACAAGTGTCTCCATGTCAACAATAATTTCTCTATTCCTTTAAAAACCAGTAAAGAATCTTCTGGAGAGAAACAATCAAAATCATGCAATTCTTTGAGTGATGTTGTAATGAATCAAGCGGTGTTCTTAACTCGTAAAATTATATTAGAACCCAAACAACAAATATGGTGCTCTGTTTACACTTCCAATAACATCAACAATAACAGAAATTATCTATTTGAATATTTGGCACAAACAAAAGAATTAATAGGAAATGATGCCATTATTCAAATGAACAAATTATCCAATAAAAGAAAGAAAACTTCACAAATACATCATTTCTTTTCAATAACACTTAAAAACACTTCTGAAAAAACCATTCATCTCCCTAAACACACAAAAATAGGTCAATTATCTGAGATTGAGGAAATTCGCGACTATACTTCTGAAATGTCTGACAAGCAAAATAACTCAGAACAGCACTTTGTAAATTTTATTCAGGCGTCTAATGAAATCTTACAAAAAAGAAAGCAGGAGTTATCGGCTAATGATTTTAAACTTTCTCACTTAAAATCTGACGAAGCAAAGAACCTAACTAAATTATTACTTAATTATTATCCTGCCTTTTCCAAATCATTAGACACACTTGGTCATACTGATAAAATTGTACCTGATTTGAAATTCATTAATGACTACCCCATAAAGACACTCCCTTTCCCTCTTCCCCAAGCTGTGCAAAAGGATGTTTTAAATCAAATCAAACATTTGCTTGATGCCAAAATCATTGAACGTCATTGTTCCGAATGGGCCTGCCCCATGCTCCTTGTTAAAAAGAAACCAGACGGTACAGGTATACAGAAATATAGACTCGCATTAGATCTCAGAATGGTTAATACTATAATTCAAGGTTCGTCCTATCCACTTCCAAAAATTCAAACTATTATTTCAAATCTTTCACAATATCGTTTTTTCTCTTCTCTCGACTTTCATCAGGCATATCATCAGATTGATTTGCCTGCAAAATTTCAAAATCAGCTCACATTCACTACAATGTTCGGTTCTTTTCGGTATAAGAGATTAGTATTCGGCTTAAAAACAAGCGCCTCAATTTATCAAGCTTTAATGGACTCGTTACTTGATGAATTACAGTTAGAAGGTGTCTATACCTACCAAGATGATCTCATTGTTGGTGCCAATTCATATCAAGAAATGTGTGATAAGTTGGATAAAATTCTTGCAATACTAGTAAAATATAATTTAACGCTGTCCCCTAACAAATGCACTTTTCACAAAACCAGCTTAGATTATCTTGGATTTCACATAGAAAATCAAACTATTTCTCCTGTTCAGTCGAACATTGTAAAAATAACATCTTTTCCAACACCTACAACTAAACGTCAATTAAAAGCACTCATAGGCGTCATTACATTTTACAAATCTCTTGTTCCATCCTTTTCTGAACTTGTACAACCTCTCATAAACTTAACTACTCCAAAAGCCAAATTTAAGTGGACAAGCAAACATCAAAAAATTATGGACACCATACAGAAGATATTCTTTAATCCACCCATGATTAGATTACCTGACTGGAACAAAAAGTTCTATTTAAATACTGATGCGTCAAATATTGCTATTTCTGGTGTCTTACTACAAGAACATGATAAACAACTATTACCTGTTGCATACTTTTCAAAATCTTTAAAAGCGTCAGAGAAAAAATATCCTGCACTTAAATTAGAACTCATGGCGATTCATAAATCAGTTACTGCTTTCAAATATTATTTATACAACAGAGAATTTGTAATCCTTTCAGATAGTAAACCATTAGAAAAGTACAACAAAACTACAAACCCGGCTGATATTATCTCTCGTTGGCTCATGGATCTCTCAGAATACACATACAAATTTCAACATATTCCAGGTAAAAAGAATGTACTCGCTGACTACTTATCTCGCTGTAACTTTGAAAATAATCAACAGACTTTAGCTACAAACCCTGAACTTATTCATGACACTCAACCCTTACCTATTGTAGAATGTGATACTCCACACTCCAGCTCGAGTGATTCTAATATGCATGTTAACTGCCTTATTTCTGGTACACAAACAAATCCTGACCCTTTATTAGAAATTTCGAATGAAACATTTGCTACTGAACAACAAAATGACCCTACTTTGTCTGTTGTTTATAAAGAAATCTTAAAGAAAGGATCTTCTCAAAAATTTCCTAACTACTTCATTCATCCTGATTCGAAAGTATTAATGTTAAAGAAGGAAAATATTTTTAATAACACTTTTTCGTATCACATTATTGTTCCAAATTCACTTAAAAGCAAAGTCTTAACAATTTCACATTTATCTCATTTTGGCTTTAATAAAACTTATGAATTCTTGTCAGGTAGATATTTTTGGAAGGGTATGTATGTAGACACTTTAAACTTTGTCGCATCCTGTATCAAATGTCTTCAAACTAAACATCACCAACCTCCACCTGCACCCTTACAGCCCACATACACTCCCAGGTACCCTGGTCACACTATCAGTACAGATCTCCTTGGACCGTTTGCTAATGGAAAATATGTTTTAACTATCACTGATCATTTCTCGAGACATATTGAACTCTTTCCACTTAATGACATATCTGCGAGTAAGGTTGTTAAATGCTTATTCTCTTACATAACCACCTTTGGGAGACCTTCGGTTGTCTTATCAGACTTAGGACCCCAGTACTTTTCTCAGGTATATAACATTTTTAATGATACAATGGGCATTAAGGTATTACACAGTTCGGCCTCGAGACCACAATCAAATGCGATTGCAGAGCGAATCAATAAGTCAATCAAATATTCAGTTAATATTCTTTTACAAGAAGGTCATTCATTCGAAAATGCAGTATTTATACACAAATCACTTTATAGTGGTTCGAAACATGCAACTACATTATATTCTCCTAATTTTCTTCATTTTGGACGTGAACTTTCTCTAATTTTTGACACTTTTGATCAGTCGTGCAACCAACCCTTTCTTGATAAACATATTGAAGTCCACAAATTACTTGATGATTTGAGTAAGATATATCACAAAGCCTATAACAACATTAAATCTGCTCAAGATAAAAGATATAAATATTACGGTCAGAAAGCTAAATTAAGATCCATTTTCTTAAAAGACATTGTATATCTAAAATCAAATGACAAGTTTAAAACAAAGTATACTGGTCCATATATTGTCACTTGTAAACATTCCCCTGTGTCATTCTCAATTAAAAGGTTGTATACTCCTGATAACACAGCATTTCGGGTACATATTGATAGACTTTTATTAGCACCTCCTCGTTATGGACATTTATTTGATGCATCAAGTCATATAAACAACACTAACTTTAATACGTTTTATCAACCTCACACATACAATCTAAGAAACAGAAGCTAATGTAAAATCACTATTTATTATTTTTTTTATGTCTTGTTTTATGATACCACATATCCAACCAAAGAGCTCATGGTTGTGTGTATGTTGTTTCTGACTGATCTTTAACAATATCATGGCTGGTCCATCACTGTTGCTCTGAAGATCTCTTAGGAACAATATTAGGTATCATTGTTATCCTTTAACACTTAGATATGTCTTCATACTCACTTAAATTTTAGTTACTTTTTATTTTGTTTCTTTTTGCATACACTTAAAATTTCTTTGACAATATTCATTAATTCAGTTTTTTTTCCACTAGCTAACCTCCCACTTAACAATTCCTGTACTATGAGTCAAACATATTATAGTTAGATAAACAGGTACTGTAGTCTAGAAAAATAAACAAATGATTCATGTAATTAAATAAAACACAGTTTTTATATATGACTTGTTCATCACCCCACTCGATTGTGACATATTTTTCGTCTCTCTTCACTCTAGGATTGTCTGCCCATATTAGTTATTATATGATATACATTTTTTTTTTGTTTCTTCTTTTTGAATTCTTCCCTTTGAAGTCTTGTTCCCGTTCAAAATTAAGGCCCTAAGGGTTCAAGCTTCATTGTGTTGAGAGACAAAGTTTTGGAGTTGGAGTTTCGATTCAAATTTTTGAATTGTGATTCCAATTCACAACAATTCAAGTTTTTTTCATGTAATTCGACGTGGGCTCCTTCAGAAGACCGCTAGTGCCTTCGGGGGAGCATCACAATTCCCTCCTCATCTAAGGCTAGGCCCTAAGCCGATGCCATAATACTTGTGTTGTACACAAGATTCAGGGTGACGCATATTTTTATGGGCGTGCTTGGAGCACCTCTTTTTTTTGTCATCCTATGCTTCGGCATGAAACACTTTTTTACAAAAACATTTTTATTTTTTAATATACATCATATTACTCTTTTTAATTTTTTGAAAAATATAGTACTATTATGTTATTTTTGTGTATTGCCATTTTATATTCATTTAGTATTAGTTTCATGTTTTGTATATATGTTTCAAAATTTTTACTTGTGTCATGATAACAATCAAAGCTGCAGTAAGATTTTTGTACTGTCTGAGTCGACTCAACTTCTACATATAAAAATACAGTACTAGCTTGGATCCATATACACAAATAGTAAAAAAATATAGAAACTTTAGAACTGCTGACTGTTTTTGAATACAAAAGTCTCCATTATCATGACGTCAAATTTCTACAGATACATATAAAAAAAAACTTTTGCATTTATGTATGTTTTTATGTTATAATATTTTATGCTAGCCTATGCACATTGGACAGCAAAAGTTTTTTTTTGTGGTGCACCGGGTGATATATATAACGATTATTTCGTTATATATTGGTTATTTTCTTAAATTATTCCTTCCCCCCTGTCTCTTTTCAATTCAAAATCAGTTTTAAGTGTCCTTCATTCACTTTCCATTTTTTTCCCTCGCCTAGTTTTTCTCTAACCGAAAAATCGGCAGCTGCTTAACGTTGTCTGTGAGAAATACACTCACATATTAATCAACCGTTTAAAACTATTTCCAGATGTCTGCTATTTCCGATCGAAGCAATTCTGCATTACCTTATAAGGAGATCATCTCTGTTTCACAGTTAAAATTTATGCTTACGCTTCTTTTTCCTTTCTCGACAAAACCCTAAAAAGAATTTAACATCTGCGCAGTAAAATCTGATGTCCCTTCGGTGTGCCTCTGTGTTTAGACAAAACAACACGTGTAACATTTTATCGTTTGGCAACCTTTTCCTTTCCCATCCCAGCTGGGAAACTAAATTGAATTCTGATCTTGCTGGCTGCATTTTAACTGTTATTTGGCGTATACTATCCATTGTGCATGGGCGAACTTGTGTATGTTGGCGATTTTATATCATGCCAAAAGTGGCGTTTTGTTGCTATGTATGTGGCCACTTGACTCCCTGCTCTTGCCTAGTAAAGGTGCTAAATTTTGGTTCGGAGATTTTCTCCGAGTGCTGTAAGTGTGCCCCCCTTAGTAATATATGTCTAAATAAATTGTAACTTAGCAATCATCGTGGGGTTTTTTTTCGTACATCCGAATCTGGACTATTCTTAAATTCATGTAACTATGTTTGTTTTCATTTTCCGCGTGCAAAACTTGTAATAGTAAAGTAATAGTATTAGCAGTAAGAATTTTATTGTATGGTTATTTAGTTGTTGCCAACTGCTGTAACGAAAAATGCTAACTTTCTGTCATTCTTTTGTAACAGCTGGTATTAAAGTTTTTGAACCTTCCCCATTTCCACCCCCTTGGGCCGATTTTTCTCATTTGCAACCCCAACCGAGATATTAACCATCTCAATGTATTTGACAAGTTTAAAGACGATCCGTGCATAACTGAGATTTTTATCGTGCGGACAATATTTAGTACATCTTAAATACATACATATATATATATATGTATATACACTGCTCAAAACAATTAAAGGATATTTGATGTTTTATATAAAATAAAGATATAAACGAATTTTTTTTGCCGAAAATAGAAGAAGAGAATCACAAATGCAAATTTTTCTGGTTTTCAAACTGTGGAGTATGCAAATTTTGAGTTCGACGTCAAAAACGTCGCTTCAGTGGCAGCGAATGAAATTTGACTTTCAACTGGATAAAAGAGAATGAAGACAAGGATGATCGGCATTCAGTGATTGCTTTGTTTCGATGAGTACGCTGTCTCAGCGAAGTCATTTGACAGATTCAGAAGCTTGGAGAATTGTTGGTAGGTTAGAAGGGGGCCAAACTCAAGCCGAAGTAGCGTAAGCCATTGAAGTGTCACAAAGTGTCATTTCCAAGACCTGGAACCGTTTTTTGGAGAGTGGATGTGCAGGCCGAAGACCAGGGCAAGGTCGTAGACGGGCAACAACGCCCAATGAAGATCGGTATTTAGCATTAACAGCTCGGAGACACCGAAACATGAACGCTACTCTTCTCCAACAACACTTTCGCTCGGCTACAGCACCACGATTTCAACTCAGACTGTGCGAAACCGGCTCCATGCTGTAGGTCTGTATGCTCGCCGACCGATGGTATGTGTTAGATTAACATCAAGGCGTCGTCGCGACCGCAGGGATTGGACAACCGAGCATGTCAACTGGAGGAGAAATGAATGGAGCAATATTCTGTTTTCTGACGAGTCCCGTTATTCTGTGCATCCGGATAATAGGCGTATTTTCATCTGGAGGGACCGTGGCAGTAGGAATAATCCTGCGTTCCTGCACGAAAGTGTCAGATTTGGCGGTGGAGGAGTGTTGGTGTATGGTGGCATTTCCATTGACGGGCGCACTTACCTCTACATCATACGAGATGGAACTCTGACTGGTCGCCGATATAGGGATGAGATCCTCAGAGTCTCATCCTTGTAGATCCTTGTAGTCCCTTACGCTGCAGCAATCGGAGATAACTTCATTTTAATAGACGATAACTGCAGATCTTATCATGCAAACCTGGTGGAGGATTTCCTTTTCGAGGAAGGAATCTTTCGAATGGAATGGCCAGCGTGTTCTCTAGACATGAATTCAATCGAGCACGTTTGGGACGCTCTAGGGAGACGAGTTTCTGGTCGCTAACAACCCCCGCAAACTCTCCAAGAATTGGAAAGTGCTCTTCTTTAAGAGTGGGGCAGAATACCCCAACTCGCCATTAATAGCCTCAAAACGACTTTCTCTGATAAACCATAATGTAACAAAATTATTTTTAATGGCCTATTAAATGAATCGAAAATGCTAGATATGTTGTTTTCAATACCAAACATAACATAGTAATGACCAGTAACAGATAGTAATGTCATGAGAATGAGACTGTCTTTACACGTGTAGCAGCACGGAAAGACAGACAGACGGACAGACAATCTAAATTCATAAACAATTTCCAACTATGATTCAAAGCGTTTTAAAAATCAAAAATTCAATACATTAAAAGTTCTAATTTATTTTAGAATATATAAACAAATATAATATTTGCATTTTTTTAAAAGTAATGATTAATCATCTCATTCATTTAAGAAATATATTTTTTAAAGTTATAAGAAAATACTTACATTTAAAGTTAATTTTAAGCGAAGAGATTAAAAAAAATAAAGTTGAATTGAGTTAATTAGGGAAGTGTTTATTATTGACACTAACACAGCAAACACATTTTTGCATTTTAATTGAAAATATAACATCCGTATTTTACATGTAACAATCAAATGAAAAATGTCTAATTCATAATTCTAAATTTCATCATCCTGTTCATTCATTTATTTTCATTCACTAATTCATTAATTCATTACTTTTTAGTCTTTTATTTCTTTTATTCATTCATTAGTTCATTTCATTTTATTAATTGAATTTTTCATTCCTTTTTATTATTCTTTGGATTATTTTCAACGATTAATTTTCATCCCTCCATTCATTGTTATTTAATTTTAATTTATTCGTTTAATTTATTTTTATTCAATAATTTATTTTCGTCACTTAAAATCAGTCATTCATTCATATACATTATAATTTCCTTTAATTTCATTCTTTTACATTCGTTCATTCATTTTTTTATTCCGTTTTACTAATTCATTGTTTCATGTCTTTTTAATTTTATTTTTCAATTTTTTTTATCTAATCATTGGTTGTTTTATTTAATTTTCATCATTTTTTATTCATTCTTTAATTTTTGTCATTTAATTTTCATTCATTCATCCATTCAAATACGTGTATTAATTTTCTTCTCCTTTCATTCATTTACATTCGTTCATTTGATTTCGTTTTTCAATCATTTATTCACTTCATTTTAATATAACTGCTTCATTTATTCCTAAATTGTTATCCTTTCCTTTATTTACGCCTTTATTCATTCATTTTCATTGATTTATTAATTTTCATTGATCCATCCATTTAATTCATTCATTTTCATTCAATTTCATTGTTTTTAATTACTTATTTATTCATGAATTTTCCGTCATTTTTCATTAGCTAATTTTCATTTCTCGTCATTCAGTCCTCTTAATTAACTTATTTATATATTTTCTTTCAGTTATTTATTCTTTCTTTCATATGCATTCATTCCATTATTCATTAATTTCATTAATTTTCATGACTTCATTCAAAAGTTTCTTTTCATATTTTCTTTATCTCCGTTTGTTTGCTTCTCTTTCTGCATCTATGTCTCATTGTTCCAGTCTCCTTCTATCTGTTTTCTATCTCTAGTCAAAACTGCATACATTTCAAGCGTTCCAACTCCTATGGAAGAGCTGTCCGCAAGATTAAAGGCGGGGTCAAGGCATATGCCATCTAGCGGCAGGGGTGCATAACTAGAGGATTATTAAGTAGATTGCAGTTTCTTTTGTATGAATGGCAACAGAACTTTTTTGTTTCTATAAAATGTTACTTTAAAATATTTCGTAGAATAAGTTTTAGGTTTGAAATATTGTAAATAAATATCGAATAAATAAGTGTAGTACGACTAAATATTAACATAAAATATACTAAGATGAAATATCATTTAACTATGCGATACAAATATCGCTGATTAAAATATGTTCGATTTTAATTACGCTTTTAATGTCATGAAAGATGACTCATTAAATTTTCTAAGTACTTATTATATAAATGCAGAATTTTGAAATAGTGTCACATTTTACTAATTTTTTGATGAGCTAAATTATACAAAATGATATACACTGTAGTATTTCCTATGATAATATAATGTTTATCAATATTTAGAAATGTATAGATTTTAATACTAAATAAAATATTCAACTTTAGCTGCATTTTTCATTTACCAATTTCAGCTGATAAAAATCCAATGTTTTCTTGGTCGTATCGACTTTTATCATTTAACTTGCAAACATTTCATTCTTTTAATTTAAAAACCTATTTTATTATACGTATATTTGGAATAACTTTAAATTTAAATGTATGTATTAAATGTTGTTTTGTTAAACAAAGAAATATTGTTAATTTATTGGCTTAAATATTTAACGTTCTAGACAATAATTTTCCTAAAATCCTAGCTTAGACTCTCTCTCTCTCTCTCTCTCTCTTTTTTTTTTTTTTTTTTTTTTTTTTTTTTTTTTTTTTTTTTTTTACAGACAAAGCTTTTTTGAGAATTCATATTAAAAATTAAATCATAAATTTCAAGCTATTCTCTTAATCATAACAGATTAATCAAGTCTACGAGGTTTATTGCAAAATATTTTTGTTATAGTTTGTTTCGATAAAGTCATGTATATTTAAAAGAATATTCACATTATCATTTTAATTTAAGGAGAAAAAGTACTAACTAGTAGTCATAAGTACCATATAATGCTACGAAATATATTGACTTTTATCCTAAAATTAAAATGACAATGCGACTTTTTTTTTTAAACACAGACATTTTTATTAAAAATATGTGTATTTAGAAAAAGTCACATTATTATTTTAATTTTAGGGTAAAAGTCAATATTTTTCGTAGATTTATATGGTACTTATGAGTACAAATTAGTACTTTTTCTCCCAAAATAAAATTAAAATGTTATTGTGATTATTTTTTTAAATGTACATGATTTTATCGAAACAAACTATAACAAAAATGTTTTGCAATAAACCTCGTAGACTTGATTAATCTGTCATGATTGAGAGAAAATTCAGAAAATATGCGCAAGAGATGTGGAAATAATAAACATCTGCGCATATATAACGTCAAATCCACGTCATTCTCTAGTTATGCACCCCTGCCGCTAGATGGCATATGCCTTGACCCCGCCTTTAATCTTGTGGACAGATCTTCCATAGGAGTTGGAACGCTTGAAATATATGCAGTTTTGTCTCTAGTCGTTTCATAAAACAGTTACAGTTATTCGTTTGTATTTGAATTATGTACATACACGATAGAAATGCATTTCGTGACATGTAGTAACTCCAGAAATTGTCTATGTGTTATTCGTTTTTCAAACTATTTACATAGCTCATATCGGACGACTATATCTTTATGCAAGCAAATTCGCCTAAACAATTATAAAATAGTAATTTCATGTAATATTTTTGATTAAATCTTAAGAGTTTAGAAGCAGTTACAAATCTGTTGCAGATTTTTTTAAAATAACGTTTCCTGGTTTCGACGTTTATTACAAAAGGATCTTGTGTTAAAATCAAGAATTTTATTTGCGTTAGATAAGAAAGTGTTTGAAACTTTTACTATTTATCAAAGTGAAAAAAATATTCTGCCAACGACGACAAAAGAACCCAAAAATGAAATCAAGAAGTGTGAAACATCTGCCGAGAAATACGTAATATCATCCAACACAAGCAGCCCTTTATTCTTACACCAAATCAGCGAAATTCAGTACAGATCTAAATAAAAAAGATCGTGTGCCAATCCTTGATTTTAAAATATTTTCCAACGCATTCAGAATAATATGTAACAAAACTGTACTTTTTAATAAGTTAAAATTTTATACCTAATTCGATCTTATGGAAACAGATTTTCTATTAGACAGGAACTAACTTGTAGTAAACCTAAGCAATATATATCAGTTTTATTATATGGAAAATAGTTAACATAATTAAAATATGCCGCAAGTAATATTCCCCGTATAAAATTATGTAGCGTACATTTTTTGTGTGGCCTAAATGAATAATAAACATTCTTCACGTGGCATATTTTACAATATGCATATTTTTGTGCGCTTCATAAATCCATATCAGTATCATTATGTTTCAACTAGAGTAACAACATTAAAAGGCAACAGACATTCGGAATTCTTATTGACCTATTAATACGTTCGCTGCCGCTTACGTGAAGATGTGTTGATAGTTAATGCCGCAATGTAGAAGTGGGTTTTTCCCAGTAGCCGATTTACTTTTTATAACAAAGAATCAGTGAAAGATTTTCCAGCGCCAGCGCGTGACTGGCTATTGGACATCATCACCCCACATCACGCGCTGGCACGTGAATGGCCCCTAACGTTGGCGCCATATCACGCGCTTTCGCGTGAGAGGCAGCGAGTGTGTTAAAGACGTGACCCTCGAACATTCTTCTATAAGCAGTAGAAAACGGGGAGGTTTTGTAATGTTTTAATCTGCCTTGTATTTTAAAGGAATTACTTATATTGCTATCCTGTAAGTTAAACAGATATATCTAAAGAGGGTAATAAAAATCTAGATTGTCACATATTTTGAATTGCTGATATTTTAGGAGGTCGGAATTATTTGAGACTACAGGATAATGCATCTATTCATACATACAGAAATACGCACGCACATACACACACAAAATCTTTGCTGATAACAATTTTCATGTCATGGTGTGGCTTGCACGTAGCTTTGGTTTAAATTCAGTTGAGAATCACTGAGTATCTCTCGTTCGCAGACTATGCATATATCTGGAAGATAGTTTTGAAACATTCTTGAGTTGAAAAAAGAAATCGATCGAGACTGCTTGGATATAAAAGAATACTTACACAACTTAATAAACTACATGTCAGCTAGAATACGTCCTGTCATTAATAAAAAAGGATCGATTACTGGATGGTAATATCAAAAAAATATAAATTATTTTTATATTTAGGAGAAAGGAAAATTGCTTAAATTTATCAATTTAGAAGTTGAAAATGTTTCATTCTAATTTAATTTATTGTATTTTTTTATCCATGCCTTTTTTACTTTAGTCTATCTTCAATAGAAGAATGTATTGCAATCGAAAATTTTTTCGACTTCCAGATTTCAACGGATTTACACGTTTTAGGAGTAAGAGATTCCAAAAAACATGATTTTACAAAATGACTGTCTGTATGTCTGTCTTTGTGTGTGATCGTATGTCTCTATTCTACAATCAAAAAGTGCATGAAGATATACAGTGGCAGTCAAAAGTTTCCAGCCACCAAAAATTTTTCAGTTAATTTGTAAATATATCCATATGAAAAGGAATCTAAAGTGATATTTATTCATTTTATTGACATTATAGTTAGGAGCTTACTTATAGAAGAACATGTAAATATCAGTATATTTCACTGACAAAATTAATGATAAAGGAAAACGTATGTTCTCAAAAGTTTCCGGCCAGCTTCTCAAGTTTGTAAAAAAGTGTATTTTAATAGAAAATTACAGTGATCAACAACATTTACAATTAGTATCTTATCGTATTACTATTTTATTAGCTTTAGTAATAAGTACTGCGGCACAGCAAAGTGACATTCATACAATCAACGGTTAAAGATTGTCTATGGTACGTTTTTCGCACATTTCGGCGAAATTTCGGCTGAGCTGGAATATTTATAGTTCCGCAGACTTTTGTCAACTTTTTTTCAAAGATTTTCTATTGGATTCATGTTGGGCGCCTGGGCTTATCATTTCAAAAACGAATTTTTTTGTGCGAAAACCATTGGTTATAGAGGTATGCAAACATTATTTATGTCGTTATCATGTTAAGAAGAATAGTTGCGACCAATTTTTTCCTCTAATAAGGCAGAAAATAGTCTTGCAAGATATCCTTATACATTGTATCATTCATCTGGCTGTGGATTTTAAATAACGAACCGACACTTTCTGAAGAAATTACTCCCCACGGCATAACATGTCCTCCGCCATGCTTCATTGTACGAAGAACATAGGTCGAATCCTATCTTTTGTTGTTAAATCAACGGACGTCTGCCATCACTTCCAAAAATGTTTCGAATTCGATTGATGGAAAAATATAACTTTTTTCCAGTTTTCACTTGACCAGACTTTGTGGTTTTTGGAAAACACCAGTCGGGTAAATTTTTATTTTTTTAACTCTGAAAATTTTTTAACACCGACTCTTCCATAAAGTTATGCATCACGTCAGCATGTTGATACGGTATACGGCCTTATTTCAGTAATATTTTCATTTCGTAAATCGCAGTATATTGCAGCGGAATTTTTATGTGGATTATCAATTGTTTTTCTCCAAATAATTCTGTCCACAAGAATAGTAATTTTACTGGAAATAGTAATTTTACTGTCTTCAGGACTTTTGAAAGTCCTGAAGGCCACGACCATCTTTATATAATTTTTAAGTGTCGTTTACGGTCAATTTAAGCGATCGATAACTTTGCCGCAACATCTCGAGAAGATTGGCCTTTTAGCGACAAAATAATCACTCATTTAGGAACAAAAAATGCTGAATTTTTCAATTTTGAATTCAGATTATGCTATACACGTTGATTCATTCATAAACACAACCAAAAAACAGTTTACCGGTAGAAAAAAAACAAAGAATGATAAGTGGCCGGAAACTTTTGCACACGCGACCTTCGAATTTTATCCCTTTGCATGAAACATCTTCAGTATCCAATCAAAATTATCACGTGATCAGAAGTCATTCACATATTCCTAACTTTTAAAGCAATTGTGCTTCTTCTTTTCTGAAACCTTTTCGTAAATAAATCGAAGAAACTAACTGGCCGGAAACTTTTGACCGCCACTGTACATAGAACTGAACCCACATTTTTGTGAATGTTTTTGGTTGTGAGAAGCAGGTGAAATATTCCGCCAAAAGGAAGCGTTACAATAGCAATTTTTGTGCCATCTTCAATATTGTACAACTTAAAAGTGTCTGAAGTTATGCGTAGACTTCAACCGAAAGTGTTTGGCTATGGCTAATTAGTACTCTCTGAATTTGAAAAAAATTCCGCCGGAAGGGGGCGTCATACTAGCAATTTTTGTGCCATTTCCGATGTTTAACCTTCCAAAAGTCTGTGAAGTTTTGCATTGAAATGAACCAAACTTTTTGCATAAGTGTTTGGCTATGCCAGCAGAAACTCTCTGATTTTCAAAAAAATTCGTCGGAAGACGGCGCTACAATCGCAATGTCTGTGGCATTTTCATTATTTTACTATCAAAAAGTGTATGAAGTTATGCATAGCACTGAAATAAATTTCTTGAATGTAATTATTTTTTGCCATGGCAAGCAGGTCCTCCCTCAATTAGAAAAAAATCTCCTGGAAGGGGTTTTGTAAAAGCGATTTCGCTGCTATTTTCATTATTGTACCATCGAAAAGCGTATAATTTTATGCACAGAATTGAACTAAACTATTTGTGTATGTTTTTGGGTATGGCCTTCCGATCTTCCTTGAATTTAAAAATATTTCGTGGGAAAGGAGCTTTGCGATATCGTAGCGTTTTTTGTATCATTTTCTCGATTCTCTGTTATTCTATTGTCCATCAGTTCGTGCAGAGACGGGAACTGGCATCCTGCTAAACCGACTGTTTGCAAATAGTTTATGATAACAGAATAATGAAAAACTTTTGATTTTAATAAATATCATGATCATTATTAACTCGTTTTTACTCCGATTAATTGACTGAAGCAGAAATTTAAGATGAAAAAAAAGTTGGTATAAGGTCAATCCATTTAAAGTGGTCCAGCACTGGTTGCTCGACCATTTTTTAAAAATCTGAAATTTTTTGTGCAACAACCCTAACATGATGGAAGTTCAAAATGACCGTTATTTTAATTTTACTATTTTTTGTTTGTGCATGGCGCTCATCTTTGTTTCACCGTGTGCAGCGATTTTCTCAGATACTAGGATACACAAAATTGTAAATATTTCATCTTTTATTTTCCCAATTGCAATGGGGTTTACAGCATTTTGTTCAGAATAAAATAGGCTAAATGTACGGTGGTAGAATAATTTTGAAAAATAAATTTTTAGAAGTGGAAATTTAGCACAAAATTTAAGATTTTTTCCAAAAATCTATCCGTGTGCAATAGAAAATTTTTCATGCAAGGAAAACTGTCAACCTTACACAATTTTTTCTACAAATAGGTCAAATGTGCGTGTACTCATAGACCAAGTCCCAGATCTGGGAGTTGATTTCTCTTTGCGAAAAAATTTCGAAATTAGTCAAAAATTTCCAAAATCGCACTTTTAGGTAGCTTTCATTACAAAAAGTAAAAAGCTACCTATTGCAGTCGTCCGGAGGAAAGCACTTCGGGAAAATTTTGGTATATTTTCACCGATCATGACCCCCAGACCCCAAAACCACCCTCCGTTCAAATGTTGACATATATATATATATATATATATATATATAACCATATATATATATATATATCTGATTTTTGTCATGCGATAACTAGCGTATTTATGAACCGATTTGAATGAAACTTGGTATGTAGATAGTACATACAAATGTCTCGACCGAGTTCGTTGGTCAGCATCATCCGCCATTTTGTTTCAAAATGGCGGCCATTTAAATTTTTTTAAAAAATTTAAAATTTAAAATTAAATGCAAAAAATTTAAAAGTTGAAAAATATTTTTCTTTTGCGTGTTAGATCTTAAAACAAAGATTCCAGAACACTTTTTATTTTGTCTATATCTTAAAAAATGATTGAGTTATAGCACTTTGAATTTTTCTTATGGCTGACATTTTGAAACGATCTGATTTTTGTCACGTGATAACACGCGTATTTATGAACCGATTTCAATGAAACTTGGTATGTACATAGTACATACAAATGTCTCGACCGAGTTCATTGGCCAGCATTATCCGCCATTTTGTTTCAAAATGGTGGCCATTTTAAATTTTTAAAAAAATTTAAAATTTAAAATTAAATGCGAAAAATTTAAAAGTTGAAAATATTTTTCTTTTACGTGTTAGAACTTAAAACAACGATTCCAGAACACTTTTTTTTTTGTCTATATCTTAAAAAATGATTGAGTTATAGCACTTTGAATTTTGCTTATGGCTGACATTTTGAAACGGTCTGATCAGAACGATGCACAATGTTGCTTTAAAATGGCATACACTTTATGATATCGTGGAATTTGGTGACTTTCTAAATCGCTTAAAATAAAACCAAGTTGAATAAAAGATGACTAATTTCTGAAAATTCCTATTAATATTCAGTCTTGTCAAAAACTAGTATTCAATCTTATAAAATCACTAATTTTATAAATTATTTCCACTAATTTGAGCTTAGTATTTTTGAACAATGTAACTTACTTTAAAATAAATAAATATATATATAGTATATGAAAGCTACCTCTTCCTCCCGGCATTGCCGGAAGGACTTTTTAGGCTTTGATATCTCTGGTGGGGCATGAGATAAAAGTCTGAAATTCTGGCCTTTGATAATATTTTATAGTAGTGTTATGCACAAAAAATTTCAAGAAGGAGATTTGACTACAAGCTCAGATATGGCGTGGTCAATATGTAAAAACAATACTTCTAAACTATTGTAACCTACTATATGTTTGCTCATACCTACAATATGTTAAACTAATGGTTGATGATGCAAAGTTACAAAGATCATCTTCAAATTCTGTTTAAATAGTGATTTAAATAATTCAGATTGTATGCTAAGCCAATGCTCAATTTGTCCAGATAAACAAAATCTACTGAAAATGCTATTCGCCCATTTCAATGCCCCCCGAAAATATTTTGGTCGATTAACCGTTTTTAAAAAATCTCAAATTTTTTTGTACAAGAACTCTAATATGAGGGAAGTTGACTATTATTTTAATTTTAATATTTTTCGTTTGAGCATGGTGGCCATCTTTGTTTCATCGTGTGCAGCTATTTCCTCACATTGAAGTTTGATATCTCTTGTGTGGTGCGAGATAAAAATCTGGAATTCTGGCTTTTGATAGTATTTTATGGTAGTGTTATGCACAAAAAATTTCAAGAAGGAGATTTGACTATAAGGTGAGATACGGTGATTAGAAAATGCTAAGAAATGCGATTACGAGTACATTAGGAGAAATGAGATTAGTCTTTTTTATTACAATACTTACACAGAAAATATCGTTTGTTGAAAACAGTTTAATAATAAAAGTTTTATTTACAAATGTACTATACATGCTCAACAAAGAGCTTAACACTATTTACGAAAGATGTTATGAGTTCAACCACTTATTGTTGTCAGTCCATCAGGCAGTTCTTTCTCAAAATTTTATTTGAAGCTACCCAAGTCTTGTCATCCTTTGTTAACTTGAAGGAAATTTTCTAGGTTTAATAATTGAAACCATGTCAACACCATCAGTTGCAACCCATTGTCTGAAATTTACTTTTCCTAAAATGTGTACCGAGTAAAATTGTTGCAATAGTATTTCTAGTAGGTTAGTTTCTAGTAAATAGTGTATTGGCTTAACATACATTCTGAATTGTTTAAATCACACAGAATCATTTGAAGAAGATATTTGTAACTAAAATTTAACTTTATACCATAAATCTTTAATTTAAAATTTTGGTGGTATGAACAATTACACAATAGGTTACAATAGTTTGGCAGTATTGTTTTCACATATTGTCTATGTCATATCTCAGCTTGTAGTCAAATCTTCTTGAAATTTTTTGTACATAATATTACTACACAATACTAGCAAAGGCCAAAATTTCAGATTTTTAACTTGTGCCCCGCCAAAGATATCAAAGCCTAAAAAGCCCGATTTTTGAAATTTTTGACTAATTTCGGTTTTTTATCTTACAAAGAAAAATCAACTCCCAGATCTGGGACTTGGTCTATGAGTACACGCACATTTGACCTATTTGTAGAAAGGTTGTGTAAGGTTGACAGTTTTTCCTTGCATGGACAAATTCCTCTTGCAAACGGATAGATTTTGGAAAAAATCTTAAATTTTGTGCTAAAATTTTACCTTTAAAAATTTATTTTTCAAAATTATTTTACCATCATACATTTAGCATACTTTATTCTGAACAAAATGCTGCAAACCTCATTTCAATTGGAAAAATAAAAGATGAGATATTTACAAATATTTACAATTTTGTGTATCCTAGTATCTGAGAAAATCGCTGCACACGATGAAACAAAGATGGGCGCCATGCACAAACAAAAAATAGTAAAATTAAAATAACGGTCATTTTGAACTTCCATCATGCTAAGGTTGTTATACAAAAAATTTCAGATTTTTTTAAAATGGTCGAGCGACCCCCCCCCCCCCCCCAAAAAAAAAAAAATTCTGGACCACTTGAAATGTTTTGACCCTATAGTCCAGTCATTATAGTAAGTTCACCTCGGAATTCGAGATACCAAGCTGTAAGTCTGTAAATACTTGTATATTGACACCCTAAAAGTTGTCTCAAAACCTACATATGGTAGGGTGTACGCAATTATTAAATTCCAAGGTCAAAGGTCACAAAAATCGGCTTTTTGCGCTTTTTTTGTAAATATCTCATTTCCTTTGGGTTTTTTGCTATTTGTATTTATTATCAATATTGTAGAATACAACATTCTCTACAAATTTTGTTTGAAAACATTTTTCATACGTCGAACCGTTTTCGAGATAGAGGGCGGAGACCGCGAGGTCACAGCATCACTTCAGGTCAAACGGTGCCTCCGGTCGAAAACGCGCCATATATCATTTTTTTCCTAACCTATGCACTTTTTATTCAGTATTAATTTATTTAACAACACTTACCTGTCCATGTAATTGCAGAATTGTTAATGAAAATATAGGAATTATATTTGAATTTTAACCTAATTAATATAATATTAATAACTTCTTACATGATGAAAAAAAAAACCAAATAAATTATGAATTAATCGTTTTATTAAAAAATACTATTCAATACATTTATTTTTATTAAAAGTAAAAAAAATGGAATAAAGGGTACAAAAACTATAATTTATGTTTTTAATCATCTTCTTCCTCTTCATCGTCATCTTTCGGATGCTGGTAAATTTCAAACTGGTCTTCTTCAACGACATTTGTCTCAAGTTGTTCCATGATTTCGGGGTCAAAGGTTTCATCTTCGTTAATGTCGCTCTGATATGGTTCTGCATTGAGACAAGCTTGCCCATTACATTGGTCACAAGCTAAAGAGCATTGCAAGCCCACTTTCCTGCATCCGCATCACGAGCCACAACCACTCTTGCAGTTGCAGAAAATTGTATTTAACAAATCTTCTGGAGCAGGTGGTAAAATTGTCATGATAGGCTCCAGAAAATCGTTTTGCATTGCCCAACCCCATACCTGGGGTTCCAAATCATGCCCTAACCAAGTTTGAACTTGATAATATACACGTTTGAAATGTTGATGAGAAGCTGCACTTGTTGGTGGAAGAATTGAAAGCTGAACAGGTTTATTAAGTTTTGTAGATTAGACGTAATGCATATAACGAAGATGATCGAGACTTTTCACAGATTTCGGAGCATTATAGACTGCCAATAAGATTTGAGTTCCACTCTCTAATAATCTCTGGGCCGAACTATTTCCTTCCTCAAATGCTGCAGCTAGTTCATCCAAATTCGTCAGTTTCTCAAAAACTTTTAAAAACGATTTTCTTCCCTTTTTAAAAAGTGCAGAAGTTGTGTCGCAGCCACTTAATGCATGCAGAAATAAAATATGTGTTTTGGAATGGGGATAATTATCAAAACTTTTAGTCGAGTATATCTTCGTTTTTACATTTCCTTTCCCAACTTTTTTAAAGGAAATTTCTTGTTCGTAAGACAGAGTACCCCCAATTAAAACGACAAGTAAATCAATATCTTGTCCTATTATAACTGCAGTTTTTTCAGACTTTGTTTCTTCAATTGCAGTTTCAACAATAAGAACATCCGCAACATCTCTGGCTTGTTCAGTAGTAATATTTGCAGCTTGTAATTTTTCAGTTAATGTATTAGTGAGCATATATTGTTATTTCGATTTGATAAGAATTTTTCTTGAGTAACCGGTACAACCATTGTTTCATCTAAACAGACTTTATACGTTTTTGAAAGTGCAGCAGTTCTTCTCTGCTGCTCCATAGCTTTTACGTTCTTACTGTAGTCTGAATATCTGTCAAATACAACAATTATTTTGGAACTGTAATGACTTTTTAAATAATTAATGTATTTATCAAAAATAATAGATAAAGTATCTTCTCTGCACCATACAACATGATGAAGAAGAAATCCGCCATCAATAATGAACGTCACATTATTTTCATTGAGAAAAAAATCAATTGGGCTCATGTTGTCATACAATGACGATTTTGTTATTTTTCTCATGCCATCATTATCAAATAGAGCTGTTGGAGCTGCTGCAGCCTCATCAGCAACTTCGCCACAAAATAAACATTGATTCTTAAAATCAAACACTTCACCTCGTTTTTTACGGAGTACTAATGAAGATGTTATAGTTTCTTTCTTCTTCTTGTTTCCGTTTTGCTGCTTGGATACAGTTTTTACTAATGTAAACACTTCGGCACTTTTCATGCACTTTAGCAGAGGTTACTGATTTTAAATAATCAATTTTTCCGTCGTTTCGTTCGACACTTGCAGTTCGTAGAGTTTTCTTACCGCGCACTACTTGAATAAGCGATTCACCTCCCGAATCTGACTTATTACATAGAAAACACAAATCAACCATATTTCTTGAAATTGTACGTCCGTAGTTACCAAGAACAGTTACCCGAAATAAAGAGAAGACGGTCGTAACTATACTATACAATGCATAAAGAAAAAGATAAAATATAATATAATAGTTAATAAAAATTGATAAATATTTATAATCATTGATTTATCGATAGTTCATCAACTATATATGGCGCGTTTTCGACCGGAGGCACCGTTTGACCTGAAGTGATGCTGTGACCGCGCGCTCTCCGCCCTCTATCTCGAAAACGGTTCGACGTATGAAAAATATTTTCAAACAAAATTTGTAGAGAATTTTGTATTCTACAATATTGATAATACATACAAATAGCAAAAAAACTAAAGGAAATGAGATATTTACAAAAAAAGCACAAAAAGCCGATTTTTGTGACCTTTGACCTTGGAATTTAATAGTTGCGTACACCCTACCATATGTAGGTTTTGAGACAACTTTTAGGGTGTCAATATACAAGTATTTACAGACTTACAGCTGGGTATCTCGAATTCCGAGATTCTTACCAAATTTAAGCTTAAATGACTGGACTACTATAGTATTGAATTAATATAGTCTGTCTCAAAAGTTTAAGCACAAGCATAAAATGTCGATTATCAAAAAATTATAAAAAGTTAGAATGAATAACAGTTTTTATTTGCAGATTTCGTAGCATTATATAAATAAATGATATCAAAGGTAGAAAAAAATAATTTGCATAATTGTAAAAAAATATAATAAAAAACTATTTAAAAAAACTGTCTCAAAAATTTATGCACAATGTCAAAAACAACTAGATTTATAATTTTTACAGAACTTTTAGTGACAAATTACTTTTTTGGTGATTTCGGATTAATTCAAATAAACGTGCGTTTATCGAAATTATTAGTTTTTGTAGGGTTTCTGGTGACAAAGAGTACCATGCTTTCTCAATCGCCTCTTGGACTTCTTTAATAGAGTCTTATTGCTTTCCATTGCGATAAACCTGGCGGGCTAAAATACCCCAGACATTCTCAGTCGAGTTTAAGTCTGGACATCCAGCTGGACTGTTAAAAACTTTAGCATTTTTCTGAGAAAGCCAAAGTTTTGTAGAATGTTATTTGTGGATTGAGGCATTGTCGTATTGAAAAGTCCATTCAGGAACCACCCCCCCCAAACTGTCACCGAATGGAAGCAAATGTTAGTTTAACGTCCCTTGATACTTTTTTTAATCTTGTCTTCATTTTAGAAAAGCCAGAGAGGTTTAGCCATTGAATCCAAATGCCCCCAAACCATAACAGATTTACCGCCTTTTTGCCTGCAGAAATATGTCCTTGGTTCTTTTCGTAAATCATGCAAATATGTGTTCATACCGTCAGGGCTATCTAATTTCGATTTTTTCGCATCGCTGAATAAAACAGTTAGCCATTTGTCCTCGTAGAACATGTGTGTTTTATCCCAGTTAATTCTTCCCTGTTCGTTATGTAATTTGAGAGATGGTTTGCGAGCCATTTTCTTTTGAACGATGTAATCACACTCTTTAATAGATCTATGTACAATGTCTTAGGACACCTGTACACTGAGATTATTTTTAATCTGCGGTATGGACATATTTTGTCTAGATACCAATCTTCGTATTCTCCGATCACTCTCAACAGTCGTCATACGTGGTCGTCCACAACATGGTTTCTGCTTAAAATTATCATTTCTAGAGAGTACTTTATAGATACCTCGATTTGATTGATTTAAAACTTTTGCAATATCAGAAACAGTTTTATATTGCTATTTCAATTGAAAAACTTTCAAAATCTGACATTTTGTGAATTCTTTACCCTTTGGCATTTTTAAAAGAAGAGGAAATAATTTCCCCACCTTTTATACTTTTATAAAAGTGCAATATGATGTCATAGAAAGTTATTACAAACTACCCTTCCGTATTTCTAAAAAAATTGCATAAAGTGCTTAAACATTTGAGACAGCGTTTCTTCAAAAAAAAAAAAAAAAAAAAAAAAAAAAAAAAAGGAAAATTTAAATAAAATTAAATATATTTTTTGTTTTAACCACTCAAAATGGCTTATTATATTTTATTTTGATTAAATGTCGAGTATTTATTCTAAATTAGCATACAATATTTTCTTTTCAATTATTTAAAACCAGATTTGCAGAGTGCTTGAACTTTTGAGACAGACTATAATATTAAAGTATTAACATGTATAACTACTTTTTGAAATAATAAATGTACTTATGAGATGGAAGAAAGTTTTTGGATTGGCATATCCAACAAATTTATATTCATTAATGAATCAATGTTTGAGTACTGAATTATTAAAATATTTTTAAAAATACATAAGTGTCTTTATATTTGTAAACGAACTGTGTCCCGAATATCCACAACGTCGAACAGCATTTTCAATGTTTAATTAATTTTTAGCTAAATGATTGTGGATTTAAGAGACCAGGGTTCTGGAAGGTTTGAAATAATTTTTTTAAGCACTACAGATGTGTATACATATTTCCTAAATGTGGTTTTTTTTTAAGTTTTGGTGCATTTTTATAAAATTTTACTATATGTGTACTTTCTATATAATTGTGTAACTAACTTGTTTTTTAAAAAATATCTACCATTATAGATCTGTATGAGGAAGAGTTTAAAATAATGAAAAGCATCATGTTCGTAAAATTTTTAAGATTTTTAAATGTTTTAATGACAATTTTTTTATTTTATTTATTTTAAGCCAAAGTGGAAATTGTTTCTTACTGTACTTAAATAATGTCGGTTTTTTTTAAACCACAACTAATTTTTAGGTGATTTATTCAACAGTTTTTTTAGAAAAGTGTAGCGAACAGACATAATGTGAGAAAAAGAAATCTATAAAGATGTGTAAAAAAGCTAATTAGTATTTGAAAAGTAATTTATGCAAGAAATTAATTTCTTTTGATTTAAATATTGGAAATAAGGTATATAAATACTGTAACTTCCTTTTTTTACTTCTATCTCCATTTTTAAGTAAAATAGATCATTGTAAATAATTCGCAGAAACTGCCACATTTTACTTGCCGAGATGTGCCCTTAAGGAAGAAAATCTAACAGTGATTATTAATTTTCTTTAAACAACAACAACAATAAAAGATTATAATCCTTAAATATCGTTGTCAGGAAGGAATCGATTCTAACTCTAGATGCGTCACAATTATATAGAAGTAACGCTGTTTCATTTTCGTGTCACCTAGAGCAAAAAGCAAGCACTTACGTATAAAAATGTATTGTGCATATAAAAGTATCAGAAATATCACTATACTTATGTCAGAAAGTAAATTATGTATAGAATAAAAGTATTGAACTAAAGTTAATAGATCATTTTTATAGACATTACGAGCATTTTTATAATAGAATGTGTAAATATTCCTATTGTTCTAAGTAAAATTATGTAAATAATGAAAGTTAGGATACATTTTAATAAATCTGTCAAAATTTATGGGGTAGGCCTAAGATTTGGAACCCTAAATTGATCCGTAACCCATGGAACTTAATATATTCCTGATATAAACATTATTAAATATCAACATCACGATCGTTGTTGAAGCAACTGTATGCATTTTATTTCTATGTAGAATGAATTAGTTAGATACGAACAGATGGCAGTAGATTTAAATCATAAAAATATATCACACATAAAAGAATATTCTAATCAGAAAAAAATACAATTTGTCCGTTGTAATTGACAAATAAGTACAATTTACCTGATCCTGATTTGTATATTTTCATCTGTTTGTTTTAGTAAAAGATCTAAAATGTATTTTTAAAATGTTAAAAATTAAAAGAAGGACCTTTTAAAAAATTTAAATCTAAAATTTACCTTTAATCTGATCTAAATATCTACAGTTTCTTAATGCTGGTATGTATTAACAATCTTCATAATAGTAAGAAAATATTAATTTTTACCGCTACTTGTTAATATGTATTTGTTTCAACTTAAATAAATCAATAATTAATTGCTTAAATCTTTTTGAATAAAGAAAACTTCGTTTCACAATTTATGTGAGATTTTAAGAATTCCGAACAGAAAACAAATATAAAACAGATAACATGCCATCAATATTCTTATATATGTTGAAAAAAAAGATATATTTTCTGAAAAGAAATGTTTTAACCAAGAATACAAATAAATGTAGTGAAAACAAATATTTTTTTAATCCCAGGAAAAAATTATGCGATGAGCTAAAGAGACATTTCTTATAGTATGTATTTTGTACAACAAATGTTATATCTTTGAGTTTGTGAGTTGTTTATTTCATTAATTAACCTTATTGTGTTCACAATTTGAGCGACTATGAGTATGAATATATTAAATTAGCATAATAAAGCTCATTCAAACTGATTAACATAAAAAATAATTTTAAGAAAATATTTAATTGTATAAGAATAAAACCATTACTAAAGACAATTTAGTAACTGTTTTTAAAAATATATGATTCACTTTTTAGGAGGATGAACGTAGGATATTTCTTTTTAATATCAGATTTCAGTTTTCAGAAATTCAGAAGAAGGTTGAGAGCAATATATTTATGTCTTTATGTTGTATGTACTTTTATAATACTTCAAAACAGGTGCTGTTTTACTTAGATCTATAATATCAGGTTTTGGAAGCTTCAAAATAGGCAATTAACTCAGAAATTATGAATAAAATTGCAATTATGTTTTAAGCATCTAGTTATGATTCAAACGTAATGTGACCAAAGATATTTTATGTATAATAGGGATATTTTATTCATTTCTCTTCACTTTGATAAGAAAAGTATGTGAATAAAAATGTACAGCATTGTCTGTATCTCACTGGAAAAAAAGATGCAGAAGACAAAATAATTTTTAGAAATTGATAGCAATATCATTTGGGAAGGTTTTGTGGTAGTTGTGTGTGTGTGTCGTGGGGGGGAGGTAGGGAATTGGATTATAACGTATGATATATTAAGGAGGAAATGTCTTCAAAATTTGCTAAAAAGGTTGATAACATTATTTAAGTATAACGCTAAGGGGCCGTCCTTAAATGATGCCACACTTATTTTCAATGTTTTTGACCCCTCCCTCCCCATTTCTCCCAAAGTGTCACACTTCACCGTACCCCCCTCTCCCTCTTGTCAAATGTCACGCTATATTACATATACATATACTTGCAATTCAGAAACAAAGCACTATGCAATATAGATCATATTTCAAATTTTAATTTTAAACTTTAACTGTTTCTTTCAAAGAGTTTTGTGATAATAACAATAAAAATTATTTGTATACTTAATTTGTATGCAATAAGATTAACTTTTAAAACAAAAATTGCAATTAATATACAATAATAATGCAATATTAATAATAAACAGCAGTTGAAAACAGTAGTATTTTGGAATCTAAAATTGAATTTAACAATATATTTGGATTTAAATTTTATCTTTACTTTTTGAACATAAAATACTTTAATATCAAAATAACTTCAAATTGTAATCTGCTGATTTTTAATGTTTTTATTTTTTAACCAAAATGTGTGATGTCACATTTTTTCTTACACCGTCCATTCCTCTTGTCACAAACTGTCACAATTTCATGAATCCCCACCCCCCTCCGAGCGTGACATCATTAATGGATGGCCCCTAAAAGAAATACAATCCTCCGGTGGAGTATACTTGGTGAAAGAGGCTCATCCAACTGATGCAAAATCTATTGACAAGAGTCTTAGGACAAACCGGTTTTAACTTTGAAAGGATGATGATTTTGTTGTTTGAGTGCGTACACTGTAAAAAAAAAAGGTCGATCTACTAAAAAAAATTTTAGTGATCTTTGTAATTACTAAAATACTTTTAGTAATCTTACTCGGTTACAAGAAATCTGTAAGAATTACTAGAAAAAAGCTAGCAACAAATAGAGTTAACAGTTTTATATTTTTAATAGCTATTACTAAAACTCACTTGGTGTTGCTCTGATATCCTAGTGGTCATAGCACTGAACTCCAAGCTGAAAGTACCTGGGTTCGATGCTGGCAGCCACCAAATATACGCCGAATGTATGCAATATAAGGCCTTCTTAAATAAGGGGATTATGAAAATCCTGTCGTAGCAGTTACCATAAGTAATGATCTCTGAATTCTCCCTCCTCTTTAGAAACATGTGAAAATAGAGCAGGTAGCAATGTTTGGTGCTGCCATCTATTGCGGCTTTCCCGAAAATCTTCCGTTTCTGAAGTCTGTTTTTTTACCCACGTGAGGCAGCTCGAAGAGAAGCTCCTACCCTTCGGCACACGTAATGGTTACTAAAAATAATTTTGGAGCTATTACTAAAATTTGCTTGGAAACTCATACTAGTTTTAAGTTAGTTATACAAAAAATTCTTTTGTTCAGTTTACAAAAGAAATGTTTGTTTCACTTTCAAAAAAAGTTTGTAATGGTTACTAAAAAATTCTGTAGAATACAAATTTTCTAAGAAATTTTTAATTACCTCTTGATTTTATTTTTTTTTTTTTACAGTGTACGGCAGTATCTTCGTTCCTTTCTCGGCATCATAAAGCTGGTGCATGCCCGACAATTTTTCATTAGTTAACCGATCATCCAATGTTTCAATTTATACTTCTTAAAGTAATGGGAAACAGAAATAATAGTACTTTCTCTGGATTAAACGTGTGTATAAAAATGCTTAGCTTCAGATTCATTCATTTTAATATGTTCATATACATTTGCTTGGTGGCTCATACTAAAAAGTTTTAAGTTAGTTATACAAAAAATTCTTTTGTTCAGTTTACAAAAGAAATGTTTGTTTCACTTTCAAAAAAAGTTTGTAATGGTTAGTAAAAAATTCTGTGGAATACAAATTAAATAAAAAATTTTTAGTAACCTCTTGAATTTTTTTTTTTTACAGTGTAAGCAATAGAAATTCTCGAGACGAAATTACGTGTCAGAGAAAGAATCTATCGAACTCGTATCTCCAGACATGAATTTAATAAATATTTTTGAGTGTGGTTTAACGCCTTAAAAGTTTTGTCCGAACCTCACTGTGGCCAAAATAATTTGAATACATCATTACTAAAAGATTTTGGACATCGTGAATTCTTAATTATAATTTTTTTTTCGTTATTAATTGGCGGACATTTTCTTGATTACATGTGTCATATATTTTAGTGCGTAAAAAATAGTGTTTTGTCCCAACTTTTAACTTATTTTATTAAAAAATGAAACTTTTAATGGGCTAATAGTCATTCATAAAGACGTAAAATATAAAATATCCCATTATATGCAAGAACTGCAAAAATATATTAGGAATCGATTTAGATGAGAATATGAGAGTCTTTTTCTACACTGTAAAAAAAAATCTGCAAAGGTACTATACCTTTTCTAGGAAACTGGGATTCCAAGAGCTTTTCCTGTAACGGTAACAGCAAAAATTCGAGTTTCAGAATCGATTACATGAATTTTTCCTGTTATCGTTACATGAAAAGTTCTTGGAATCCCAGTTTCCTAGAAAATGTTTAGTACCTTCACAAATTTTTTTTTACAGTGTACAGCGACTGAATGACAGACGACTCTAAAGATAAAGAGATGACTCTCAATAAAAATAAAAAGATTGATTAGTTATTAAGATATACACTGGTGTCCAAAAGTTAAGCATAATTATTAATTAATTAAGTAATGAAAGAAATATAAATCGAAATGTGGTGAAACTCCAGGTGTGTAAACAAAATAAAACGCGTCATATATTTTCGCGAAGAGTTTTCCCCGAAATCGAACAGGGGACCGTCAACAAATTGAAAAAGAACGAAGATCTTTTGGATAACCCTATCAAAACTAATGTAGCAAAAGCGTTCAAACTGCGCATTATGATTAAGTGGCTTATTGTAATGTACTGTGTTTATTTTTATAAGGATAGCATGGATACTCGTAGAGAAATTAAGGTTGTTATAAAAACAGTCCTAAATTTTTTCCTAATAATTTGCAGAGTTCTTAATATAAAATAATGTTCTTTTCTGAAAATATGCCGAACATCATTGTACACAATACCCTGTCATCAGAATTTTAAAATAATAAAAATTGTTTCACAAATGAGCAAGTTTACTAAATAATTTTATACTGCGCATGCGTGAACGCGATTAAAATTTCATTTGCCTATTATATTAGTTAAATGTGTACAGCAACTTTTAAGAAAGTCTCAAAATCATAGCTTAAAAATTCTGAAAATTATCGTTAATAGAATGAGATCAAAATCCTTTATTCCCTAAATGAAGCAAAAAGATGAGGGGCTGTATCCATATTCCATTGTTTAGTGCCTACACAATATTGCACGTACAGCTATATTTGGATAAAACCCCTGATTTTTTTGCTTCCTTTTAGGAATAAGGATTTTGAATTGATTCTATAGACGATAATTTTCAGAATTTTCACGCTATGTTTTTGAAACTTTTACAGAAGTTGCTCTATACATTTAGCTAACACAATATGCAAATGAAATTTTGATATCGTTGACGCATGCGCAATAAAAAATTATTTACTAAACCTACTCATTTTTCATACAATTTTTATTATTTTAAAATTCTGATGACAGCGTATTGTGTACAATGATGTTTGTCATATTTTCAGAAAAGAACATTATTTTATATGAAGAACTCTGCAAATTATAAGCAAAAAATTTAGGACTGTTTTTATAAAAACCTTAATTTCTCTACGAGTATGCATGCTTTCCTTATAAAAATAAACACAGTACATTGCAATAAGCCACTTAATCATAATGTGCAGTTTGAACGCTTTTGCTACATTAGTTTTGACAGGGTTATCCAAAAGATCTTCGTTCTTTTTCAATTTGTTGACGGTCCCCTGTTCGATTTCGGGGAAAACTCTTCGCGAAAATATATGACGCGTACTATTTTGTTTACACACCTGGAGTTTCACCTCATTTCGATATATATTTCTTTCATTACTTACTTAATTAACAATTATGCTTAACTTTTGGACACCAGTGTATATTGCAGAGATCATTCGTATCCAAAATGGCAAGGTTTGCCGTTTGAATTTTCACATTCGCATATATTTCGCCCTGTTCAAAGAATATATAGTCTGGAAGTTGAATAACAATCACTAATAATACTAAAAGTATTTTCCAAAACCATATTTTACTTAAATTCAAGTTGACCCTTGAAATGACCAGCCACAAATGAAACAAAATATATGTGGTAGAATTATAAAGATGCCAGAGACACTCGATTTATAATACCATGTAAACGTTCCACGAATTTAATGTCAAGTCTTGATTATAAGACATAATCAAGGAATGGGATAATGTTCAGTTTATTGTCCACTCAAACCAACCCTTCTTTTACAATCAATAAAGATAGCTATTATTAGTTTCACAGGAAAAGCAATCATTGGTTAAGATTTCAATTTCACACAAACCATGATAGGACTGGTAACCAGTTCTGTTATCTGGTGGAAATATCGCCACATATTTAACAACCTTGTCGTTCCGTCACTTCGGCAAAAACAGAATCTCGAGCACATAAATTTTTATCCAAGATGTCTTCCATTCAACACTTTCATCTTAATGATCGACGAAAAAAAAATACATTTAAAAATAAAATAACTTTTTTATACTTAATATTTCTTCCCATTTAAACAAATTTAAATTTCTGGTATTCCAAAAATGACACTAAATGTATTGCATAATTAAATTTTAAAACGTGTTAGATTTATATAAATGGCAGATAATAGGGTTTTTTCTTTTGACAAAAAAATAAACTTTTTTCTTTATTTTATATGAAAAACCACATACTGTAATTTTCTGATTGGCAAATAGTATATTTTATTTGATTCTGTAATTTAACAATGCCGTTCGAATATAAATGTGCATTAAATTCACATTTCTTGCCCACACTGTAAAAAAAGTGTCGATCTACTAAAAAAACTTTAGTGATCCTTGTAATTACTAAAAAAATTTTAGTAATCTTAGTCGGTTACAAGAAAATCTGTAAGAATTACTAGCAAAAAGTTAGCAACGAATAAGAGTTAATAATTTTACATTTTTAATAGCTATTACTAAAACACACTTGGTGTGGCCTTGATAGCATAGTGGTTATAGTAACGGACTCCAGGCTAAAAGGTCCCGGGTTCGATACTGGCCACTGCCAAATATGCCCCGAATGTATGCAGTGTAAGTACTCGTTGATAAAGGGATTGTGAATATCCTGACGGAACAGTGGCAATGTTTGGTGCTGCCATCTATTTCGGTTTTGCCGAAAATCTTCGGCTCCAAAAGTCCGGATGCAGCTCGAAGGAAGCTCCTGCCCTTCGAGTCCACGTAATGGTTATTAAAAATAATTTTGGAGCTATTACTAAAATTTGCTTGGTGGCTCATACTAAAAATTTTTAAGTTAGTTATACAAAAAATTCTTTTGTTCAGTTTACAAAAGAAATGCTTGTTTCGCTTGCAAAAAAAAGTTTATAATGGTTACTAAAAAATTCTGTGGAATACAAATTTACTAAAAAAATTTTAGTAAGCTCTTGAATTTTTTTTACAGTGCATACATCTTTACGGATAACGGTATTTCTTTTGAGTACACTTTGGCGTTGCTTGAGTAAGACTTTTCAATTCGCTCACATTTTAGTTACGATTCAATACTCTTTGTGAATAGCTGAAATAAATATCTTCCATTCACATATTTTGTTCTGAATAAAGAGAGCTATAATGGTCTTGTGGTGATGTGAATGTTAAGAGAAACTTGCTTGCTTTTGGTTATATATTCGTGGCAGCCTCTTTGTAATCATAATATAAATATTGAGAAAGCACTGTAAAAAACAGGCGATAAATGATAAATATCAGCTGATGGCGAGCTGTTATTGTTGTAGCTCGAAACGCGTCCTACTTTGTTTTACATTTTATGGTGATTTTACAAAGTTTTTTCATTTATTTAATTTAAATATGTAAACACATTGCTAGTATAGAAATAAATGGAGGTAATGATTTAAAGGGGATTTGGGTAACAAAAATTTTAATAAATCATTATCGTTAGTCTTGAGATTTAAAATTATGCAATGTTAAAGTATTTAGTAGAAAGTTAAACCATATTCTGTAAAAAAAAGTTCATTAAAAACCGAACAGTGTCATTTTTTATCACACTCGGACTATCCTTTTAAGAATTTAAACTTGAAATTTACGTATTTTCACCAAAATATGTAACAATTCATAATTCAATTAGAATGAAACGTTATATGGCCTTCTATTGCGCTTGACTACTCAACTCTGAGTTAGAAGATGTATTTATTTTATTTCATTATAATTCACACTGTATTATTATTTTTAGATAATTCATATGCTTTTTTTAATCACTAAAAGTACATAAATAAAAATGCAGAACAATTATTTTACAATGAATAGCAACATGATGCAGAAATAAAATTTAGGACTCAATATCTATATTTCTATTTGGTAATAAATATATATATAATAAAAATTTCTCATGGTAAAATACATTCAAGAAATGCTGTAATTTAGAGAAGCTTAATACATACCAGAAAATTTCAATAATAAATTTTACTTTATCATATGACAGAATATTTTTTATTAAATAAAGCAAACATTGTAATTTTAAATTTCTGGTCTGAATTAAAATATTAACAAAATTGGAAACAGTGAGGATAGCATGTATGGTACCATGAGTACTAGAAAGTTATGGCTTTTAATATCCATAATGCTACATTTTATAGTGGGAAGATCTTGGAATGGGATATAGAATTATAATCATCTATAACCAGATGATAGTTATTCACACTTTCAATCACGATCGTTACCTTTTGTCGTTTTTCTCCCATTTTATTTACATTTTCAAATATAGTTCAAAAAAATTTATGAATACGGTTAGACCGGGATACAGCAGCACAGGGAATCACCTTTTCGAATACACGGAAGAGTTTCTAGGATTAGTTAACCCGCGAGTAGTCGCGACTTTTTTCACAACGTCATTAGTCGCGCTCGGTCTTTTCGCCGCTGATCCCCCACATACCAAATATGTAAAATAAGAAATATTTTTCACCTAATATACGAAAATAACATTTCAAGGAAGATATAAATTTGCAGTTTTCTTAAATTATGCATTTTATTCATGAGATCTGGAGAAATTGGAAAAAGTAAAAATGAACTGACATTAGTAATCGTTACGTAGACTTTTTCGCCAATTTAAACTTTGTTTCTAAAAATGTACGTGAAAGAAAAACAGAGGTGTCCTGTTACTTCACCAAGTTGGTCGAGAAAGCTTCAAAGTCAGCTACATGGTAGATCTCCGTTGTATTTGTAATGTGATACAAGTTAGAAGAAAATAAGTTATACGGGCGGCGAAAAGACCAACACGCGACTACTGACGGGTTAAATCTCGACTAGCATATATCCTTGTCATATGCCTGATTTTTCATATCAGTTTGTCCACGTTTTCTTGAATCACCCTGTATATGTAAATATTTTGTATATTCTGTGAATAATAAATACATGCTAGTATTTTACACTACTTTAATGTAATTTTATGAATATTTCTATTTAATCTCGAATAAGAACTCTAGAAAAGTTTTTACGAAATAATATGTACCTTTTTACAATTATTCTTTATTAATTATAATCCAAAATCTTCTTTTAATTAAAAAATTTTTTTATTAATTAGCAAATAAAGAAAACGTACTTCTAATTAAATATTTGATTATAAAAAATACAACATTTAGTAAATTAATATTTGAGCATATTCCATTTCAGACTATGTTTGATTTTTTTTTATGAGCTTAATTTCATTTATTGATAATTTCATCTATTCATTATATTCTGCTTCAGTTCTTCCTAATTATAAAAAAAATAAAAACCTGAAATTTTTTTAATATTGTCTTCCTTTAACATATATTTGCATAACTTTTTATTAAATTTGGTTAAACTGCTTTGCTTTTCTTTTGCTACAGCTGCTAACCATAAAAAATACATAATTTGTTTTCACAAAACAGTTAATTTTAATGGTTGCTTTTGCATACAAATTTTGCATAAAGACTTTGAACTTACTTTTCTTAAATATTCAGAAAGCGCAAGTTACATGCATGGAAGCTGAAATCGTAATTTTCAAAGAAAATTGCACATGTTTAAAGGAAAATATAGAGTAAAATGTTTGCTGATGAAAATCATTGCATTTAAATGAAAACAAACATTTTTCGAAAGTCATTATAAATATTTTACATTTTACTACTTTATGTATAGATGTAAAAATTTGTCAGTTATAAAAATATATTTTCCCCTAAACTACATAATTTAATAAATGATTTCATAATAGCTATTTGCTTATATGTAAGAAGAGTGTATTGTAGAAAATGATGTGCCATGGTTTTTCTATTTCTAACTAATAAACGTTGACGGCGATAAGAAAAATAGTCAAGAACCTTCTTGACTACATTGATAATATATATTAAAATCCAGTCCAGTACAAATATTACTCGCGTATAGATGGTTCCATACAATAAATGTATGAATTACTTTTTATTGAACAAATATACCATTAAAAGTTGATGTATAGGTTTTAACGGCCAATAAATTGTGCTTTTTTTATCAGATTTTTAATGTAACTTTTAAATTATTTAGAATTAATTTTTGAAAGTAGGTGCATTCACCAGGTTACCTTCATAGGTACCTTCTGGTACAAGCAGAATCGAAATCCGACAAGTATTTTTTGAGATATGTTTGACGAAAGAATATTGTTTGACTTTTAATATCGTTACGTACTATGGGTATAAGACAATTATAAAAGAATTCGCCACTGGAGATGCCCTTGCTTTTATCATAGCCGACTATAATACTACCAGCCAAGCCATTTCGCGAAAAACCGCCGAAAACGTGAAGCTGGATTCAACTTCAAACCCTGAAACATTTTATTGTTCCACGTGTGAGTCCACGTGACGCAAACCCTGCCTAAATTAGCATTGAATAAGCTGCTTTCTGTTCTGTGCACATGTTTGCACACGTGTCATTGTTTTGGTTCAGGGTTTACATGATTGGTCAAAATAACTTGGGCAAAATATCAGCGTCCTCTGGCGGGAGACTTCATACTTTAATCTCAAATAAACGGGCTTTATAGATATAGTCGGCTATGCTTTTACATAACGGAGTGCAAAATGATAGGTACGATCATGTGATTGCCTAAATAAAAAAAATAATTATATTAATCCTGATATAGACCATATAAATTTATTGTATCTTACTAAATACAAATTATAAATAAAACATTCTTAAACAATTGCTTTAGATGCAATTTAATACGCTGCATTTTTACTCAATGAGTACCGAAGAAAAATGATAAGAACGAAGCAGATTTTTCTAAATTATAAAAATATTACAAATCAGGCGGGCTTCTTTTGTGTTTGATAATTTCAATGCAACATTGTACCATAGAATTTACATAGTTTTTAAATTTTTGAGGTGAAAAAACACGTTATATCTTCCAAATTCCATATTTTAATTCTGCTTTTGAGGTATAGTACACGATATGCCCTCTTTCATTATATAATATGTTCTATAATACCCCAAACAGTATTTATGGGAATAAGATTTGAACTATTGGATGCCATTCAAATTTGAAAATCTTCTTTATCTTCAAATCACTTTTTTGTATTTTAATAAAAGAATCTCGGCACTGTCTTCTTGAAAATTTCATAAAAGTCTGTATTTTTATCACTCAGGCTCAACAAATGGCATTTTAACATGCGAATAGAGGTGTGTCAATTTTGTTTATATGTCTACAAAAGCAATTATAAGTTTATCTACCAAGGACAAAGTAACCCAAACAATTAGGGAGTTTTCACCTAATTGACGCGTAGAAAACAATGTCGTGATTATTTTGAACGCCACGAATATATGGATGAACACCTTCTGGAATATAGAAATTAAACTTCTTTTCAGCACCGAAAACAATTTTAAACCAATCTGCTAGCTGCTTCAGATGTTTTTCTGCAAACAGAAAGCGGTTTTTTTTCTGTCGCATGTTAGACGAAAAAATCAATGTGATTTTACCTTTTAAAGAACTCACAGCATTATTATTGTTCTTCGTATGATCGATTCTTATGCTAGCGTCTTTATCTGGTTTTCAAATACCTTTGCTGTCATTGTTTTACTGGGACCGCGCAAATAATGAAATTTTCGGATCGTTTTGAATATTTTTGATCTCTCTGTTGATTTTGTAGTCACATAAAGAGTTGCATTCTATAAGAAATTAAAAATGACACTCTATAACAGTTTAATTTCATCAGAAATTCTTCGAAACTACATTCAAATGTTGTTATAAGTTAGAATTTGCTCTCTTTCGCAGTCGCAAAGTATTTTGATTCACCTTGTAATCCAAATTTTTTCAAACTAAACGAATGTGCACCGAAAATCTTTTAAGTGCGTTTTTAAATAATGTGGGAAAATATCCAACAATCACGCTTCGCGGTTTTGGAAATAACTACTGTGTTCTTATCATTTTGCTCCTGTTCAAATTTAGCAAAATACATATTTTAAAATTTATTATATATATATATATATATATGCGATTTTTGTAAACAATTACTTTAATCTTAATTGGAATGTCACATATTTAATTTTAACACAAAGGTTTCCGCATCTGCAAAGCAAACGCAAACTAGTTTTTTTTTTCTTTTGCAGAATTTTTATTATTTTGCACCCCGCTTTATTTATATCAATTAATGTCATGTATCGTTTTAATCTCGTATGACACCTTTGCATATATTTCAATATAATGTTTCGGAAATTAACAAATAAGTACATGTTGAATGAATATTTCTTTGTATTTTAGCGATCATTTTTTTTTTAAATTCGAAAATAATAATACATTTATTTTGCTTGAATAAATTTAATTTTCCAATTTCATATTTTCTAAAAAAAATTTTCTCTCAAATAGAAAAAAAAACTTAGAAAAAGATGTCTATGTTTATAAAAAAAATTTCATTTGACTTATTGTTTAATTTATAATAGCTTGAGAACTGTCTTCTGTTTTATTGCAGTGCAAGAATCCCTTGTGAATAATACACTCTGCATGCTTGCAATTACACTAACAAGCTGTTGAAACAAGGAAGAATATAAAACTTGACATACGAGTATGCGTTGATTATAGCTTGTTTACAAATATATATGTTCTTGTTATTTTAACTATCCTTAGTTTCTTTAAAAACTATCCTTAGTCATAGAAAATGTCATTCAGCAGTATAATGTATAATTAAGCAAAGTTATGTAAAAATTAGTATGAAGTTTAATTATGTTGTTAATATTCGTTCTTGATGACATATTGCTTTAAAACACTAGCAATAAAAATACATTATTGACTGGTAAAAAGCGTGAAATGAACCGTAGTACAGCCAGAATGCGATGGAAATACCTTTTTAAATTTCCCATATGACATGAAATTTATCTTTAAAAACATAACAAATCATACGAATTGAATAATTTCCAACGGAACGAAAAATTGTCCAGGGCAGGAATCGAACCCAGATCTTTGAGTTACAAGTCCAATACTTTACCGTTTAAGGTAATTCGGCATCAACTGGCGGGTATTTCTCGCTCAAATAACCTTATTGGTCATAACATCTGGTCCGTCATTTAGGAAGCTTCCCTAGTAGCCAAACAATATTGAACCAATATTGGCTACATCTTGGAGCAATATTGGCACATTGGCACAAAATTGGCATGAAGTATTGCTCTATTATTGGGATTTTTACATTTTGCCCTTATTTGGCCAATATTTGCAGCCAACATTATGACAATATTGGAATTTTATTGGAAAGATTGCTAATAAAACGTCAATATTGGTTAAATTTTGGAATTTCATTAGAAATATTTCCAATGAAACCCCAATAATGGCATAATATTGGCTAAATAAGGGCAAAATGTAAACATCCCAATAATGGAGCAATATTGAGGTTTTATTCGCAATAATTCCAATAGATGAAATATTGGTGCAACGTTGGACCAGTATTGGTTTGCTACTAAGGTTGGTAGAAGAAACCGGAATTGTGTAATTTTTTGCTCAGTTTGAAAATAGTCAATTTGTATGATAAATTTAGATTGTATTGAAAAAAAATGCATATCTACGTACCCATCATTATATGGAGTTTTTTTACTTACGGCTTATTCTGCTGAGCTATCTAAATGACAGACAAGATGTTATGACCAATAAGGTTATCTTATCGAAAAATACCCGCCGGATGTTGCCCAATTAGATTAAATGGTAAAGTTCAATCAAATAATATTCAATTCGTATAATAAATTTACCAATCATACGAATCATCAATCGTACCAATCAGTTAGATTGCGTTAAAAAATTGTATATATTAAATCATATACAATAGCTATACAATAGCTATAGCTATTTAATAATTTGTTTTTGAATGTAAATCTTATTTATTATACGATGGTAAAAATTGAAAATTCGCCATTCTTAGAATGAAAAAAATATATATAGCCGTAAAATTTCTTTGGCGAGTTTTCCAGTCGCAAAATGTCATCAACATTACTCACAGATATATTTGTCCTTTATAATATAGATGCAAGCAACACACACATATAGTCGCGCATACATGTATATAGTATAAAAAACTGGCGGAAACAAAGAGAAAAGTAGATCTCGATCTAAAAAAAATGTTACAATAAAAATTGGGAAATATTTTCAATCTAAAAATGTGCGTGGAAAAGAAATGGAAGCAGATAATAGATAAAGCATATGAAATAACCCAAATTTTTATTAGCTGAAAATGTGGACTGAGCTTTACTGGTGGCTTAAAATCAATCAGGGAAAAAGAGGCATTTTAAATTCATTCCGTATTTCAATCATCCATAATTAGTATAAATATTTGGACTCATAACTATATGTTACAGGCTGATGTAATGAAGTAGGGGAACAGTTTGTTCAGTTCAAAGTGTGGACACAATTCCATTCCAGTGGTTTTGATAAGTTAAAGATAAAAGTTCCAAGTAAATTCAATACTTTGAACAGATACGATTCAACCATATACTAAATATTCGTGTTCAGACATAATTATCTATATCAATGCCTCAAAAACCTGATTATATTAATGTTATACTTTAATTAGTACTTCACGGTTTATATTCGTTTTGGATAATTTTTTGTAAACTTTGAGGTCTAGAGTAGAACACTTCGTCTTTTCAATTTCGTCGCAATCCAATGATTGAGTCAAAAGTTATTAGGAGGCAAATTTTAGCCTTTAACATTCGAGATGCGTCTGAACTCTACTATACAACACTGTAGTGCTGTATGATTTATACAAAGACTGAGATGAAGAAATATTCAGTTATACTTTAAAAGAAAATATTTACATTACAAAATGAAATAATAATTAATTTTGGAACATTTTTATAAACCGATTTAAAAAGAGAAAAAAAAAAAGAATTTTTTTTTTCAATTATAGTATTTTAAGATAATTTAGCACACAGAAAAGTTTCCTTATTTTACTATTTTCTTTCTTTATTGACAAAACAAAGCGTAATAAAAAAGCATAGTTTTACTCTAATAGTTTTTTACTGCTTTAAGAACAAAAATCTTTCCTGTGAAAATAAGTTTTTGTTTATCTAAATTCATACCACTAGTGCCTTCCTAAATAAAGAAATATGAAACATCTTTAACAACGATTTTAGCTTTTAATAAAACAAGGGGAACCCGTCGAATTTCGCCGAAAGTGAATGTTTAAGAAGGAACTGTTTCATTGATCTATAATAAACTTCAGCTACAGTAAATCTTACAATGGTCAGTCTAACTCTTAAACAAATATTATTTTAAACTAAATTTAACGGGGAAAAATATCTTACTATAAAACTGAGTTGTCCAATTTTTTAAAATTAAACTTTAATTGCATATGTAGAAATATAATAATAAGGCAAAATATAATAAAGATCAGCTATTAAGATGAAGTTATCGATTGAGGCTCTTATGTTTGGTATAAATGCGTATGCCAAAATAAGTAAATAAATAAATTGACACGATCTTATAATTTCACGTGAAAGTTGAACCAGTCATAATTTTAATCTTCTCAAAATTTGCATGCGCGCATTTCAATTTTTATCAATTTTAAGAGAAAATGGCGTATTTCTGATGCCACAATTACGATATTCGTAGCAAAAACTATAAAAAAATTAATATGTCAAGAATAAATTAAGATACAGCTTTCAAACAAAATGCATTTAAAAGTACCTATTTTTCTTTATACGATAATGTAAAAATTTAAAATGTGCCATGCTTAAAAGTATAAAATTTGCAGTACCGAAAATTACAAAACCGAATTACATGTGAAAGTGTTGCTATTCACAAAATGACGTATGCGTTAAGCACAAATACGTTTGGCCTTCATAATATAGATAAAATAAAATAAGAACATTAAAGTTAATTATTTATTTCTGATTTCTGATTATTATTATTATTTTGTTGCTTTTGTTGGTTATTTCAAGAAAAAAGCACAACGGATTCCACTGGGTAAATCTATGTAGCATATAATTTAGTTATCATTAGTTTAAAAAGTTAGATGTATCAAATATTTAAAAAAAATTGTATTTATTGATATTCAATAATTTTCTTTGGAAATGTTATACTGATCAAACTTCAATGAGTTTGGACAAACAGAACTATTTCCTTTAATAGTAAGTATTCCTATGTGGGAAAAAGAAACAAGAAATCACGTTTTAGTAGCCAAAGGCAGTGGGGCTCACAACGTTATATTTGTTTCTAAATGTCTTTTAGTTTTAATATATAATTTCGAATCAAAATCGACCGAGCATGCCTAAAACATTCGGTGTATGCTGCTTAACCCCCTGACTGCCTTCCAAAAGGGCACAATTGTAATGTTTTTTCTCCTCAATTTATTTTAAAAGTTAATAAAAGAGGGAATTTCTATCAGGATGTAATTATTTTGTTACGTATATTTTTATAAGCCTTGAAATTATCAATCATAACGTGATTTCTTAAAACTGGATTTTATTTGTAGAATTATATTAATTTAAATAAATCTTCAACTGCAGTGAAACCTACATCCTAGTGAACGGATATATAAGGTCGCGGCAGTGAGGAGTTTATGGCATAGCAATTCAAACTCTGAATTTGTTTAGATAGATTTTCATTTGAAGCTTTAATATCATACAAATTCAAATGGGTACTCTGCTAAGGAGGTCATCAAATATGATAAAACTGCAATCCAATTTGGGTGGAGGAATGATTATTATTTTTTTTCTTTTCGTAGTCTTCAATTTGATTAAAGCAGAAAGAGTTTCGGATGCCTTGGTTTTGCATGCTTGTAAAAAGCTTCTGAAAGAATTTTTGTATATTGCGTTATATACGTATACATTTCTATATACAAAAATCTTATAAACTTGAATGATTCATATTTAGGGCAATGTTGTTGATATTTGAAATTAAAAGAGAATACAATCTGCCAAATACAGTCTTCTTAGTGTTTTTTTTTTTTTTTTATCATTATTAACTAATTTCGGCATTATTAATTGTAGTTTTTATTAATTTTAGTGGCATTAATTAACCAAAATACGCTATTTAATATAAAATATTTATCTTTTATCATTTATTATGTATATTATTTATTGTTATGTATCATTTATTATATGTATCATTTCTCCAAAAAAGATTTTAATAGAAGTATTTTGATACAAACTGTAATATATCAAAAACACACAAATAAGCATGGGAGAAGGACTACGTGCAAACTTTATTCCGTCATTTTTTAAAAATGCTAAAACACTAAAAACATTTAGTTTTGATAATACGGTAGAAACAAGAGCTAATATATATTTTGACGTGACAACGTCTTGTAAATTGGTTTGCCGGGAGACACTTCAAGAAACTGCGTTACGTTACGTTACGCTCCGCTCACGATACGCGCTCAATTTTCTCTTAACTTTTTCCGGTCACTTGTGGGACCATTTTCTGAACGTGAATGTGAATTCGCTGCAAGGAAGGGGCGGTGCTTAATAGGAATTTTAAATAGTATCAAACTAAGACGAAATACGTTATGTATTAGTTATTAGTATAAAGTACAAAGAAAATAAGTGTAGTTTATTTCGTAATTCGGTGGTATATTATGGAAAACTAATGATATGTGATTAGTGAAAGCCATTTTACTTTAGTTATATTCTGCTCATTGAAAAATTCTTTAATATGCTGTTTACAAAATTCAACATTTGACATCAATAAACATGAAGTAAAATGTGTTTAACAAACACAGTGTATTGCAAGTTATTGTATGTATATTTGTATATAAATACGTATGTATGTGTAAAGGTAAAAATAAAATTTTGTTAATATGAAATTCAGTGCGAGATTCTTTGTATAAATTAATGTTTTAAATATAATTCTTTGTATAAATAAATGTTTTAAATTGTTACTATTATTTCATCCTTCTTCCTACTATACGAATGAATATTCACATTAAAATTATTTTACAACTCAAAGTCGTTGTCACGTAAAACTTTCGCCCGTATACCGACTTTACAGGCAACCAATTTTTTTTTAATAACAAAACACCGTATAGATCGTACATACATGAAAAACAAATTCCATGCTAAAAAATAATTATTATTCATATTTTTGTTAAGCCAAGCGAATTAAAACACTCCAGTACTTTTTACGGTTGAAATAATTTAATTTGTTATGTTTTACATTACTTTTAAAATTTATATTTAAATGCAAGAATTAATATTGTTATTTTTTTTCTTATTGTAAAATTTGTTTTTAAATCCTTTATTTCAAGAATTTCTATAAGATAAATTTTTTTCACATCGATAATTTATAGGTTAAATTCTAAATAATAACTTTAAGTTCAATAAGAATTTTTATGAATTGTCATGCATTTATTCAACTTATGTTCTACCAAAAAAAAATTTAATAATTGTTAAATAAATGTTTATTAATGCCGTATGAATTAAGTTATTCTCAGAGAGGACAATTTAATTGTGTATTCATTATGTTTATTCATTGAAAGATTGATTTACCTTTAAAGAATTGAATTTAAAAATTAAACAAATGACGTTATACAACATTAAATGACATTATATGTTACAGATCATCGCAATCAAAGTGCTTTTAATTTAAATGGACGTGTTTATATTTTTAAACATTAAATGCATCATTTTAAAAAATGTTTCAAAATTAAAATGGATAATTCTGTTTGATAAAATAAATTTTGATATGTATACTAATACATTTATAATTAAACGGTGATTTATTTTATTTTATTTTGAAATTTTTAAAATCTAGTGCCACAAAAAAATAATTCTTATTTCTAATTTATAAAGGATTTCCAAAGTTTTCTTTCATCTGAATTGACTTGTAAAATAAGGTACTTAATTTTCTTTTTAATTTCAATAAATTTAAAAAAGAAAATGAAGAGCAAGATATTCCAACTAGCATTCATATAGATTCAAAAATTCAGTCATTATTTAAGAAAAGCTTAATTAAAACTTTCATATCGACTTTGCAGTTATTCAGTCATGTCTGATAGACAAAAAATAAATATATAAATAAACAAATAAAATAAAACAAAAACTTTTATAAAAGGCTTTATGTAAACTTCCTTACATTTTCTGTATGTAATTTGTTCTTAAGGTATTTGTTTCGTTAGTTCTTTTCTTCTCTTTCTTTCTTTCTTTTGCTTTCTTTTTTTTTTTTTTTTTCGTTTCTTTGCATTTTCAGACTTTTTTATTTGATAACTTCGTTTTCAAGTTATTTTGATGCCTCTTACTTATAGAATTATAATTTTCTTCAATTTCATTCTATAATATCTTTTTTAATGCATCCTTTTCTTATCTCCATGTCAATTTTTATGAAAACGAAAATTTATCATCTGTATTTGTTACCAGGCGTTTGAGTTAATTTTCTCCAAATTAAAATTTAAAAATTTAAACTCTTGATAACTAAGCTACTTTTTTTCAACAGAAATTTCGACATAAATAAATAAATAAATGCCCTACTTTACAATTTAATTTACAGACGTAAGGTAAAGTTCTTTTACTTTTACATTTTACAAAACAAATTTGAAAAGACCTTGACATAGTTTATCGAACTGATCCAAGATAAATTGAGGTTGCACCAGCACTTATAAATTCTAAACTTTTCTACAAAAAAGGATTATTGTAAGTGACCATAAAACTAGTTTAAATTATAAATTGTTTTCTTCTTTTTTCAGCGAATCGTCATTCAGACGGTTTATAAAATAGAACTTTCCTGTTGAGCATTCTAAAATTATAAAAGAGTCACAACACATTACGCATGTTTTCCAAAGCAAGCGGTACTGCTCATATTCAAAACATTTAGATAATTTCTTTAATTGAAAATATCGTTTCGTAATTTAATTTATTTTAATGCAAATATGGAAACGAAATTTTTTAAGAACTCATTGTTGATTAAATTTATATACCTTAAAATTAATATCATATTTGAAAAAATTAAATGAAAAAATATTTTGGAAAGTCAAAATTTTTAGAATATTTATTCAAGTAGTTAAATATTTGTACTAATAAAATAACAAAACGCTCTGTCTGTGTGTGTACGTATGTGTGTGCGATGGCTAGTAAAATCTACCATACGCAGAAGTCTGAAATTTAAGGTGACGATATTCCAAGGCAGGTCCTGATGTACCTGAGGCTCAGACTTTCAATATTTAAAGGGTTAGGGCCCCTGGGCCCCTTACAATGTTATAACCCAAATAGTTAATAGCTGTACATCATTTTATCTAATCCTCTTCATTTCGAGGTACTTTTCTCCATTTAGTTATTCTCACTTTTTCACTTTTCAGCTATGACCTGGAACTTTGAGCCTGTTTCAAGGCCCTTTTACTTTTATGGAACAATAAATTGTTAATAAATTGCTTCCATTTAATTTGACCTTCATTTTTGGGATCCCTATCCAATTTAGATATTTTCAAGTTTTTAGATTCCATATAAGACACTGGGTTCCCTTACGCAATTATAGGGCCCGGTTCTGAGCTCCTTGATCTTTTTGTGCGCCAAATATTTTTCACTCCCTAAATTTCTCACCTTCTCATTGCAAAATTTTAAAGATGAATCTTGGACTCTTCTTTCAGGACCAACACCTGATATTTTTATTGGGGCCCTGGTGCGTTATTTCAAACATTTTTCCAGTCAATCGGAGCATTAAAAATATACTAGTCCTACGAATAATTTATATTCTATGCTTAATTTTAACTAATTGAAATTCTAAAGCACTATGTACTAAAACAGTTTAACATGTTTTTATGTTAGGGCCCTGGCTTTGACTGTCACTTGTGCCCTACGGAGTCCCCTATCACAGCTACCTTAAAAATAGTCCAGTTCGTTAGCTTTTTTTTATGTCCTTTAGCTAGTAGATGAACGACAGAAGAATTTCTCAGACTTTAGCTAGCACTAATTTTGAATATTAATCGCTTTCTTCGGGACCTTGGTTCTGCTTCTTTAAATATGATCCAAATTGCTTTTAATTTTATTTAACACAAAATAGAACCCATCGAATTTCGACGAAAGAAAATATATAAGGATGAGCTGTTTTATTGATTTATAAAAAACCTACAAATTTAGTTATAATAAAAAATGCACCTTACATTTCTAAGTCTAACTGTTAAACAAATGATATTTAAACTAAAGTTAACAAAATACTATTTATACAACTGAGAAATAGTTGAAATTAAAATTTAATCATGCATGTAAGACGTAAAAAATAGATCTGTTTTTATGATAAAGTTATTGATTAAGGCTCTTATGCTAGTATTCCAAAATGAAAAAAAGCAACTTTTATTTTACTTTGATCAATCATAGAATTACTTTACCCGTGAAGTCTAAACCCAACATCATTTTCACCATACCAAAATTTACATAAGCGCCTTGCATATTTATATTCACTTTAAAAAAAGAGTGATATTTTAATTTGACCATTTTGATTCAAAACTCTAAGCTTCGATGCTATTACCTGAAACAGATACTAAACTATTTATATTATTTTAAGTGTACATGAATTTTTGTAAATGACATCGAAATTCACTGAGTTTTATAACAGAAAATATTCTTGACACAACACGCGTTTAAATTTCAATTTTTTTTCTTTTTTTTGAGAGAATGGCAACATAAAGATACAGTAATAATTTTTTCCTTTTTTTCTTTGCTTTGAAAAGAAATGGAGTATTCCTGTTGCCACAGTTAGATAAACGGTATTAAAAACAACAAAAAAATTAATATTTCAAATATAAATTGAAATACAGTTTCCAAATAAATTGCATTTAAAAGTATATTTTTTCTGTACGATGGTGTAAAAGTTAAAAATGTGCGATGTTTATAAGTTTAGAAATTTGCAGTAGTAAAAATGGCAAAACCGAAATTATTTTTCAAATTTCAAAGTGTTCTTGGTGCATTGAAGTTTTTGTAATAATAAATTGTTAATAAATTGTCACCTTTTAATGCGATCTTAATTTTTGGGATTCTTTTTTAGTCTATCTTTTCTAGGATTCTATTGTTGTCGCTCAGTCCGTCCGTCTGTCTGTCCGTCTGTCTGTCCGTCTGTCTGTCCGCATATAACAACGCAAAAACTACCCAACCGAATCGTTTAAAATTTAAAATACATAATTATTACATAATTTTGTCGAGTCATTTCAAATTTTATGAAAATCGGATGGATAGATCAATTACAGGGATAATCAAAAGGATTCCGTTACATTACGGTCAATGGGGAAAAAAGTTTCAAATGCTTTTTAATCGTTTGAAATTTAAAACGTATATTTATTACATAATTTTGTCGAGTCATTTAAAATTTTATGAAAATCGTATGGATAGATCAATTACAGGGACAATCAAAAGGATTCCGTTACATTACGGTCAATGGGGAAAAAAGTTTCAAATGCATTTTAATCGTTTGAAAGTCAAAATGTATATTTATTACATAATTTTGTCGAGTCATTTCAAATTTTATGAAAATCGTATGGATAGATCAATTACAGGGACAATCAAAAGGATTCCGTTACATTACGGCCAATGGGGGAAAAGTTTCAAATGCATTTTAATCGTTTGAAATTTAAAACGTATATTTATTACATAATTTTGTCGAGTCATTTCAAATGTTATGAAAATCGGATGCATTGATCAATTACAGGGACAATCACAAGTATTCCGTTACATTACGGTCAATGGGGAAAAAAGTTTCAAATGCATTTTAATGGTGTTACACTCATTTGAATATAACAGAATTGACATGAATCTATGAAATATATACAAAAAATACATTTTGTACAGTCTGTGATGCAAAGAATATTTATTATTGAATTACAGGGCCACAGAAATGTATTCCACTAAACAATGTTATACGGGTAAACATTGTTTGGGGGGTGTTTTAATTATATTAAGTTACTTCACATTTTATGAATAAGATATACGTTAATGAAATATAATAAAAATTACTCCCTGCATATTTACAGGAACACAAAGATTTCGACCACTATACTGTATCCAAAATACGCTCTACTACATCAGCAAGATCTGAATATTTTAAAACTTCGTTATCAACGAACGCACCTCATTTGCTACGCTTTACGTGCAATTTCCAACTTGTTGATATAGATATCTTAATGTTTTGCTACCCCATGTAAGACATACTGTGACATCTATGGAATTATAGGGCCCAGTCCAGGTCCCCTGAACATTTTGTGAGACAAACATAGTTCACTCTCTAAATTTCTCACCTTCTCATCTGCAAAATTGTTAAATTTGAGTCTTGGACTCAAATCAGGACCAACAAATCAGGATTTCTTTTAGAACCAACACTCTCATATTTTTATCCGCGTTTAGAGTCCATTTTTAAACATCTACTAGAATAATTTGTACATTTTTTTGAATTATTCAAGTGAATAATTCATTCTCTATGATTAATTTTGACTAATTGTAGATCTAAATCGCTAAATACTATGACATTTTAATATGTTTTCCTGTTAGGACCCTTTTTTAACTGTCAGATGATCTTTTTTGGGGCCCTTGTTATAAATCCCTTAAAAATAGTCCAATTCACTCGCTTTTTTTTAACAACTTCTTAAATCCATCAACTACTACGAAAAAAAAAAAACTCTAGCTGCCACTAATTATAAATATTAATCGAGTTCTTGGGGCAATTGGTTCAATTTCTTTTAAAATGATCCGAATTGCTTGCAATTTTCTTTAACGCAGTTTTAGCGTCCTCCCGTTACTTTAATAACTACAAAAATATTTTATATCCAACTACATGTGAAGTAAGTTCCTGGCCCCCTTGAAGTTTTTGTACGATAAATTGTTATTAAACTGCCCTCTCTTAATCCAATCTTCATTTTTGGAGCTATTTTTCCATTTAGTCATTCCCACGTTCTTACATTCCATTTAAGAGCCTGGGACTTTCTGTAGTCTCGTAGAGCCCGGCTCAGGGCCCTCGAATTTTTTGTTCGCCGTGTATATTTCACCGATATTTTCCCATCTTCTCAATGCATAATTTTAAAGTTCACTTTTGGACTCTTCTCTTAGCACCCACACTCTAATATTTCTGTTAGATTCCTAGGGCCATTTTCAGCACTTTCCAAGAAAGTTGAAAAGAGCTTATGCATTCGGTTTGTCTGTCCGTCTGTCCGCCTATCAGTCTGGTCGTCTGGCCGTATGGCCGTTTGTCCGCCCTCTAAATCTCGTAAATATACTCGGATTGTCGGGAAATTTTTGGACCTTATTGATGTCACCAATCTTATTGAAAATGAAGGTTCTGCCATGATTAGTTTATTTACAGGAGCAGTCAAAAGTTTTCCATTACATTACGGCCTATGGGGAAAAATCGTTACAAGTGAATTTTGAAGATGTTACACCCTGTCAAACATCTTCGAATTTATATGCATCTACAAAATGCTTTAAAATATGCATTTCTAACACTGCACTAACCATTTTAATTACACAGCTGTTGCTGTGACAACTCCGACTGCCTAAATTAGATAATCACAGCAAGAGCTGCCACAAAAGAATTATCAACATACACATTGATTCTAAGAAAAATCATATCATGAAAATTAGGTAAGACATAAAAAAGGCTTACGTCCAAAATTCCAATTCTTCGGGTATCGGGGCTCAGAATGTTCGAATGCCTTCTTCTGCAGCATAAATATTAAAGACTATTTTCACTCAAAAAACACCAGTCTATCTTCTTTTTCATATTTTAATAAGGACGAATACGATTCACAAAAAAAAGGCACACACAACCATAATATTTACAAATGGCCGTGACACTTTCAATATTACATCTTGGTTCTACAACTTCTACCTTCTAACTAAACTACAAAACAGAAAAAAAAGAGAATGAATGTTAATAAACAAACAATGTTCGCAGTCTAATAAAAAGGTTCGTAGCGGAATAAAACATTTCGGCGCATGCGCCGCAGCTTTACGCAAGAGAAAAAACAGAGTTTCAGTTTTTAAATTGCGCAATAGATTTTTGCCTTACAGGTGGTTTGGATGAAAGGAATTTGAAATAAGTTCCAAATCCCGACATCCTCCCACCTTTGAGTTTCAGGGGTTCAGCTGGAACTCAAATTTTCCACTTAACTATCGGTTTGATAATGCGTCCATATCTTGAACGATGAACTAAAGAGTCAGAATTTCGGTTCTTGACCGAACCACTGGGAGGATCATTGGAATGTTCTTTGTTTTCGTCCGAAGAACGGGAATTTTTCATGTCGTTGAAATGGCTTCTCATGAGATCATTATTTTGTGACACCTCTAAAGGTATTAGTCTACTTGTTGTTCTGATGAATTCACCACTTTTCATCTTTACCTTGACAAGTCGTACTTGCCCATCCTTAGATGGGAAAATTTAAGTTATTTTGGCCAGAGGCCAATCGAGTCTTTTGTTATTGTCACTAGTTACAATCACTACGTCGCCTATTGCAAAAGGTTTCTCCTTTTTGTTATTTTTATTTGGTTGACGCAATTAACCTAAATATTCAGATCGAAATCTTTTACGAAGGTCTTCTCTTAGTTTTTGTTGGTAGGCATGCCTTTTATTCAACGATTCAGCATCCAAAATATCTATATCAGGTATTCCACTACCTTTTACTTCTTGCAGAAACATTGATGGAGTGAGGGGTACAAGATCATTGTTGTCTTCGGAAACGTAGGTAAGAGGGCGGCTGTTGATTATACTTTCGATGTCACACATTACGGTTTGCATCTCTTCATAATTTAGCGAACTTTTTCCTAAAACTTTTCTGAGTATTCTTTTTGTCATCCTTATTAGTCGCTCCCACCATCTTCCCCACCATGGAGCTGAAGGTGGAATAAATTTCCAAGTAATTTTTCTGGATACACTATGATTTTGTACTGAATTCCAATCTATTTCTTTCAACAAATTTTCGGCCCCTACGAAATTTGACCCATTGTCAGTGTAGATAATAGAAGGCCTACCTCTACGGGCAATAAATCTTCTCAAAGTTAATAGAAAGTTTTCGGTTGATAAAGAGGTGGCCAACTCAAAATGAACTGCTCTGAAAATTGCACACGTGTAAATTACTAGCCATATTTTCCTATTTTCTTTAAGAATAAGCGGGCCGGCATAATCCAGACCAACGATTTCAAAAATGGCAGCTTCTCGAACTCTATCTACAGGTAAGGGAGGAGTGGATATTTCTTGTGGCTTAAAATCGTATCTTCTGCATATTACACAGTTTCTAATGATTTTCCTTACGGTTTTTCGAAATTTTAAGATTCAAAAATCTTCCCTCAAATTAGACATTAAAGTTTGTACCCCGGCATGTCCTAGTTTTAGGTGTCTAGATCTAATTATTTTTTCAACTACGGGATGGTCATGAGGAAGTATGATAGGGTATCGAAAATTCATCGTATCTTCTCTCAGCAGTATGCGTGATTTCAACCTTAGAACTCCAGCGGAATCTGTATTAATCTGGAACGATTTTAATCGATTATCTAGGGGACCACTAAACGATTGTTCTTGAACTAATTTCAATAATTTATTTTCAGCTTCATTCCTCTCTTTTACAGTTAAAATGCTATATTCTCTATCTTCTTTAGCTTTCTTGCAGTTTTGGTAAAATCTGTATAGCCAACTAACAATGTTAACTAATTTTTCATACGATGAAAATTTTGTAAAAAATTGTTCATTGGGAATATCTAAATTGTTCGCGCTAATTATTGTTTTTCTTCTTTCGGCATCTATAATTTCAAAATCTGGAAATATTTCTGATTTTGGCCATTCGTTATATGGTTTCTTTAGCCACTGTGGTCCCTCCCACCATTTGTCTCGGGCTAAAACCTCAGCGGTACAACCCCTCGAAGGCAGGTCCGCAGGATTTAAATGGCCGGGAATAAAATGCCATTTTGAAGGATCACTTAAAGATCGGATTTCTGATACACGGTTATAAACAAAAGGCGCCCAATTTTCATTCCTTTTTATCAATAAAGTGCATTGGCCGAATCAGTCCAATAAAAAATGTCAATATCATCTAATTTTAAATCCGTTTTGACACTATTTGCTAATCTAGCCCCAATATTGCAAGCCAACAATTCCAACCTCGGAATGGAAATTGTTTTCATAGGAGCAACTCGGCTTCTTGCTTGAACCAATTGACAGAAATTGTCATTCTCACCTTGAAACCGTATAAATATACACGTAGCATACGCTATTTTGCTAGCGTCACAAAAAACGTGCAAAGAATGCAGTTTATCTGCATCCCGAGAAAAACACCTAGGTATTTCAATAGTCCCTAATTTTTCTAATTGTTTTTTCCATTTTTCAAATTTTCTCTTGATAGAAATAGGTAATTCCGTATCCGATGTCACCTTCGCTTTCCAACATTCCTGTAATAATATTTTAGGTTCTAATGTTACAGGACACGTGTATCCAATAGGGTCAAATATTTTGTGTACAGCCGATAAAATGTTTCTTTTGGTTACTTTGCGTTCATCTTCGGAAATTTCCTTTAAATCTACTGCTAAGGTATCCCTACTAAAATCCCACATTAGACCCAAAACAGGGACTTTTTCCCCTGTCAAAACTTCCCGAAAACTACGCTCCCACCCGCGAAGCTCGAATTTTGCATCGCTAAGAAGGGTTTTTGACTCTTCGACAAATCTGTTCAGTTGTTCCTTACTATCTACACTCGTAACACAGTTGTCTACATAAAATGATTCTAACAATTTAAGCGCAGTGTTTTTAAATTGCTCCGGTGCGTTTTTTAAATGATATTCTAACGTGGCACCTAAAAGATAGGGGCTACAAGAAATGCCAAATACTACTCTTGTACGTTGAAGAGTTATCATTTTTTGAGGGTCCCCTTCTTCATACCACAGGAATTTCAAGAATGAACGATCTTTTTCTGTAATGCCAATTTGCAAAAAAGCCTTTTTTATGTCAGCAATTACCCCAATTTTTCCTAATCTAAATCTATTTAATATAGAAGGAATCAGTTCTACGAGGTTAGGCCCCTTTTGAATGCAGTCATTTATAGACGGCGAATCATTTTCCCGAGCTGAACCATCGAAAACTGGCCGCACCTATGTAGTGGAGTTTTCTTTAAACACCGCTCTATGAGGAAGGAAATGCTCACTACCTAATGTTTTTCTCTGATCAACTTTTTCTATTATTTTCTCGTCTAACCAGTCATCGAATACTTGATTATAATCGCTTAATTTTCCTACCCTTTTTAACGAATCGACGCATGTTTTTAATCTACGTCGAGCGATATTTTCGTAACTGGGTAAACGAGGGTGGCCTTGTATCCATAGAAGACTAACTTCATACCGACCCTCGTCATCTACTCTAATATTACTGAAAAAATGTTTTTTAGTGGCTAATTCTATTTCCTCTCTACTCTTTTTCTCCCCAGGATCGCGAATTCCTAAAGTGTCAAGTTGCCATAAGTCGGTAATTTTAGCCTCTTTGACATGCAGCGAAAAAATTAAATTATCCATATTCTTATTTTCATAACCTTCAGTTTTCCCAAGAATTGTCCAACCTAAACGAGTGTCCATGCAAGCCAATCCGCCCTGTAATTGTTTTAAATGTCCGGTAAATAATTTCCCGGCGACATCTGCACCAATTAACACATGTATCTCATCAGGAGAAAATTCATATAATAAATCATTAACTTTAGTGACTCTATCAGTCAAAACTATTCCGTACCGCTTTATTTCCTTAATAAAGGGTCCTTCCGGTATAGGTGAAATTTCAGAACAAATTTTTTCTTGCTCTAATACCTCAAATTTACATCGGAAACTATTATCCATATTTCCCAAATTAATCAAATATCTATCGTGTAGTTCTTCACATTGCCGCCCCCCAAATAAGCTATGCACTATTCTCTCTTTACTTATGCTACTATATCCTAACATTTTAGCAGCAAATTTCGATATGTACGATCGCTGCGAACCCGTATCATATAAAATTCTAACATTTCGTACGATATCCCCATTGTATATACACACAACCAATGTTTGGAGCAAAACTCGTTTTCTAGAAGTTGTATTCGCAAGCATACAATCTTTATTAGCAGTTGAATCCTATTTAGAATTTTCGCCTAAATTAAATTTTACTCTTTTCTATGCACATGAACTGGTGGTGATTTTTCCCGCAATGAGAACAGTTGATTTTAGTTTTACAAACTTTTGCTAAGGGGTTGACATTGAAGCAACGAAAGCATGCTCCTTTTCTTAATAAAGCATCTTTTCTTTTCGCCAGTGTCATTTTCCATACCGCTCTACAATTTTGACTACGGTGTTTGTTTTCGCAAAAAACGCACTGTTCTTCCGATTTTTTATCATCCGCATTATACAGTTCGGCCGCCGTAGGAAGAGAAAAATGTTTATCTTTTCGATCGAATTTTGTTTCTCTGTTTACTGAAACATCTTTATCGAAAGAAAACCCACTCTTAGCTAATTTAACCTTTTGCTCCATCTCAACTTCAATCTGTAAAAATTGCATTAAGACATCTAATTTATTAATTCCCTGATTTTTATCTTTATCCTTAACAGTTAAAGTACCAAGATGTCTTTCCCATAATTTAAGAATATCTGAAGGCAATGCCGATTCGACCAATGGATATAAAATCGACGAATAATTTTCACTCGATACTCCTAACATTTTCAATGACCGAAGATAAGTTTCGATTTTATCGTATAATTTAACAAGCGACAGTTTTTGCCATTGTCCCAAGGAATTATTAATAACTAATCCTAAGACTTCGCGTATATATACTTCAATTAAAACATCTGTCCTACCAAACCGTGCCTTCAACGATTGTATCGCTTCTGGATAGCTCTCGGCTATGGGGGGGAAAGGAATCTACTATTTCTCTGGCTCGCGATCCTTTCTGTGTAGCCATTATAAGATACTGAATTTTATCTTCATTTGCTATATTATCATCTTCGTGAATTTTCTCGAATTGCCCCCCAAAAGGTAACCAGTTTTTAATTTCACCTTTGAAAGGCTGGAGCTCTAATTTAGGTAACTTAAATTTTCTTCTTGTTGCCATGCTATCTAATGTTAAGCAATTATCTGGATTAAGACTTTTTTTCTAATTTTTGTATATAACGCGATAATTTGTTTTTGGTTTCATAAAATATCGTGTTATACTTATCGATAGAATCATATTCTGTATCAAAAGCATCTTGCTTACAGGTTGGGTCTTCAGACAAATTATCAAGAATTTGTTTATCTAAATTTTCAAGTTCCTTTTGTTTTGCTTCTAATCTAATTAGAATTGAAGACAAGCTATCTAAAGCGTCACTATTACCCTGTATAAGGTCTTCAATTTCTTTAGTTAATTTCGTGAAATTTGAACGCACTGGCGTTCTTAACTTTCGTAATTTTTCCATAATTCTAAATCTAAAATTTTTCTAATTTCTTATTCACTAAACTACGGAGCACCCGATCCCAGCAGGGGATGCCACTTTTATGTGACAACTCCGACTGCCTAAATTAGATAATCACAGCAAGAGCTGCCACAAAAAAATTATCAACATACACATTGATTCTAAGAAAAATCATATCATGAAAATTAGGTAAGACATAAAAAAGGCTTACCTCCAAATTCCAATTCTTCGGGTATCGGGGCTCAGAATGTTCGAATGCCTTCTTCTGCAGCATAAATATTAAAGACTATTTTCACTCAAAAAACACCAGTCTATCTTCTTTTCATATTTTAATCAGGACGAATACGATTCACAAAAAAAAGGCTCACACAACAATAATATTTACAAATGGCCGTGACACTTTCACTATTACATCTTGGTTCTACAACTTCAACCTTCTAACTAAACTACAAAACAGAAAAAAAGAGAATGAATGTTAATAAACAAACAATGTTCTCAGTCTAATAAAAAGGTTCGTAGCGGAATAAAACATTTCGGCGCATGCGCCGCATCTTTACGTAAGAGAAAAAACAGAGTTTCAGTTTTTAAATTGCGCAATAGTTTTTTGCCTTACAGGTGGTTTGGATGAAAGGAATATGAAATAAGTTCCAAATCCCGACAGTTGCCGAAGTGGTAAACTCCCATAAATTAAGTATTGAGAAGGGTAGTGAGAAGAGCATTGCTCTGAAGCAGTAAACATTTTACAGTAAAACATTTTACCTATTATTTAAAAACAGTAGAGTTTGATCTCTGTGGTGCTGCCATCTAGATCTCATAAGAAAGATTTAAAGTAGCCATTAGAGTAGTTTTTGAAATATTCACGGAGTTTTTATGTCCCCAAACAGGGGGGAACTTCAGGTGTTGCCGACTCGGCAACATTGCGCGTTAAGGGGTTAATTTTACGAAATTTAATTGCATTTACAAAGTACCAAAAATAAATAATTTAACAGTATTTTTTCTTATTACTTTTTCTCAATTATTGTAGTATTTTGAAGAGTCGAAAACAAACTTGTGTTCTTTTAAAATTTTACAACACAGTTGAACTCATTATCGTATAGAAAAGTATCATATAGTAAGCGTCTAGGATAATTAGTCGCTTACTGTAGCACTCAAAAAAATTTGTTACCTTGCGAGTATGTTTAAAAATTGCCTGCTTTGTAATAAAAATTATTTGAAACATATTGAAATCGATATACAGGGTGGTTAGTAATTAACGTGAGATGTTTAGATCCCTCTAGCGAGTAAAATTTTGGGCGAAACATAACCAAATTTGATCAGCATACATAGTAGACCATGAGATTTCGAATTCTTAAAAAAATGCCACTAGAGGCAATTTTAGCGTTGTTTACCGACTAAAATGCATTAATTTGCATAAAATCAGTTCTGTGTAGCGATCATGAGTATAAAAGGAAAGGCTGGGAGATTTCTCATCATTCTTAAACAAACTGCTTTGCGATGGCTCTCACCTTACATAATCGCGCTTTGCTAGTAAAAAGAAAAAAAACGCCACTATGGGCAATTTTGGCACATCAAAAGTGTATTAGTGTAAATATTGAATGAGCAAATGCCAAAAAATACAGTACAGATCAATTTTATACTGCTTAGATACTGCCTAAGCGCTAATGGTAACCTGCATATTTTTCATCTCTTGTTCGACAATAGCAGTGACAACTTCGTCAACTTGTTATTGACTAGTCATTTGTTATGCTCAAAGGTGCTTTTCGCAAATTCTTCAATTGACGAAATTCAGGAAGAGCAGCATTGAAATTCTCATTCTGGTGATAACACAGTTTGAATAGCAAAGCATGGTCCCGTATGGTAAGAGTTGATAATTATGAGAACTCTCCCAGCCTTTCCTTTTGTACTCATGATCGCTACACAAAACTGATTTTATGCAAATTAATTCATTTTTGTCGGTAAACAGCGCTAACATTGACCCTAGTGGCGATTTTTTAAATTTTAATTCAATTAATTTATTTTTTAAGAATTGGAAATCCATGGGTCTATTATGCATGCTCATGAAATTTGGTTAAGTTTCGTCCAATACTTTACTCGCTAGAGGGCTCTGAACACGTTAATTACTAATCACCCTGTGTATAATTTAAATGGGCTATACAAGATTTAGCATAGGTATATCTGTCGTTTACAGAGACATACAAAAGAATACAATTACAGTACTCTACCATTACGCATTTTGAAATTTAGTTAATTTCTGGTTAATTACTTAGAATATATGAATTGTTATATAATGTATAGTGAAGCATTTAAGATCTCGAGCATCAGCTGATAATTATATATTTTGTAATGTATAAATAAAAGTCTTTCAGACAATGCCGGGAGGAAGAGGTAGCTTTCATATACTTATTTATTTATTTATTTATTTTAAATTAAGTTATATTATTCAAGCATACGAAGCTAAAATTATTGGAACCCGATTATATAAGATTGAATACTATTTTTGTCAATACTGAATATTAATAAGAATTTTTAGAAATTAATCATATTTTATTACTTTCTTCTATCTTTACAAGAAGAAAGTATTGGATTCATGAAAATTTTCGACTTCCGGTTTTCGACGGATTTATGCGTTTTAGAAGGTCCTGAACACGTTTTGACTATTTTTAGAAAATGTCTGTCTGTGAGTCTGTCCGTCTGTCTGTCTGTCTGTCTGTCTGTCTGTGTGTCTGTCTGTCTGTGTGTGACAAAAAATTTGTGGGCGCTCTATCTCAAGAACTAATGCTCGAAATTTCATAAAATTTTATATTCAGTTAGACCTTGATATTAATTAGTGCCTATTGGTTTTTGGTGAAAATTGGCCTGCAGGTGGCGCTGCTATACTACGTTTTTCATGATTTTCAAGATTGCTATATCTCAAGAACTAATGCACAGAATTTCACCAAACTTCAGATTCTGTGACTCCTTGATATACATAGACGCTGATTAAGTTTTGGTGTAAATTGGCCTGCAGGTGGCGCTGCTATGCCACGTTTTTCATGATTTTCATGATAGCTATATCTCAAGAACTAATGCACAGAATTTCACCAAACTTCAGATTCCGTGATACCTTGAGATACATAGCCGCTGATAAGGTTTTGGTGTGAACCGCCCTATAGGTGACGCTGCTATGCTACATTTTGCACGATTTTTGCGATAGCTATATCTCAAGAACTAATGCAGAGAATTTCATCAAATTTTAGATTCTGTTACACTAGAATATATAACATAATTAGACGTTGATTACATTTTGGTATTAATCGTGCAACAGGTGGTGCAGCTATGCTGCATTTTGCACGATTTTTCCGATAACTATATCTCAACAACCAACACACAGAATTTCATCAAACTTCAGATTTTGTTACAAAATGACATTTAACATAATTACACGATGATTACGTTTTGTTATAAATCCTTCAACTGATGGTACTGCTGTGCTATATTTTACACTGTTTTTTTTTAAACTAGCTATATCTCAAGAACTAATGTACAGAATTTCATCAAACTTCAGATTCTTTTACACCATAATATAATTAGACGCTTTTTTACGTTTTGGCATAAATTGGCCAAGATATGGTGTTGCTGTGCTGCGTTTTGGAATTTTTTTGTTATAGCTATATCTCAAGAACTAATGGACGAAATTCCATCAAATTTCAGAATCTGTTAGGTCTTGACATAAATTGATGCTTATTAGGTTTTAGTATAAATTACCCAACATGAGGCACTACTAAGCTCATTTTCGCATTTTAGGCTTTTCGGATACCAGAATCTCATTAGGCTAGGTAATTCGATAATGGGTAACTTTGGGGTCACCACGTTTTTTTTTTTTTTTTTTTTTTTTTTTTTTTTTTTTTTTAAATATTAAAATGTACTTATGAGATAGAAGAAAGTTTTGGGATTGACACATCCAACTAGTTGGATGTGTCAATCTTATTTTATTCAACCTGGTTTTATTTTCACCGATTTAGAGAATCGACAAAATTCCACGATATCATGAAGAGTATGCCATTTTAAAGTAACATAATGGATAAAACAAACCAATGAGCTTGGTCGAAATCTTAATTCATGTGCACATGCACACTCATATCGAAACCGATTAATATATTCGAGTGCTGCCGCGGACGAATTGATTTAAAAAAAAAAAAAGTCACCCACATTAGAAATTCAAACTGCTATATCTCAGGCGTTTTTTAAGATAAATTCAAAGCAAAAAATACTCCGGAATTTATTATTAAGATAAATACTTTAGAAATAACCTATTTTCATTTTCTAATTTTTTGTTTGTACATCATTATACATTTAAAAGATTTTTGATAAACTTAAATGGCCGCCATTTTGAAACAAAATGGCAGATGAAGTTGACCAGTGAGCTTGGTCGAGACATTAGTATATACTATGTACGCACGGAGATATATCCAAATCAGTTTATATATAACCGTATTATCTCGCGACAAATTTCAGACCGTGTCAAAATGTCAACCACACTGGAAATTGAAAGTGCTAGAACTCAGCCATTTTACAAGATATAGATGAAACAAAAAAGGCTATTGAATCTTTGTATCAAGGACAAACCTACAAAATAAAAATATTTTTCAATTTCTTACTTTTTGCACCTAATTTTAAAATTTAAATTAAAAAAAATAATATTCTGCCATTTTGAAACAAGATGGCGGATGGAACTGACCAACGAACTCGATCCAGACATCGGTATGTACTATGTGCGCACCGAAGATTCATCCAAATCGGTTTATAAATACGCGTGTTATCACGTTACGAAATTGATTGGTTGGTTGGTTATATAGGGTTTTATGGCGCAAAATCCCTTAAGGGACATGCTGCGCCAAAAACAATTAACTAGAAAAATAATAGAGTGAAAATAAACAATGAAAAAACCAATCTGGATGGGGATCCAGATTGTCCGTCCAGATGTAGTCAAAGTCATGAAAAGTAAAGTTTAAGTTCTAAATCCGTAAAAAAAAATGTCAGGATAGGAATCGCATCCAAATGTCAAAGAATGTTTAAATGAAATTTAAAAACAAAAGAAAGAAACTATATTTGAAAATAAAATCCGGCATGTTTTAAAAAGGTAAAGAGTGCCCAATGAGGTGTTGCCCCAATGAGGTTTGTCAAATTAGGTGAAGAAGTCTTAAAATAAATTCTGTATAAGTGTCGCAAACCCGCACAGTCAGTGACAATGTGATGAATGGTTAACTGAACAAAATGACAATGTGAGCACATAGGTGCGTCCTCTCGAAGTAAAATATGTTTATGAGTGATCTTGGAATGTCCAATTCTCAGACGAGTTAGAATGACGTCTGTTTTCCCTGGATTATTCGGAGGCCAGGTCGTGATGATAGGTTTGACATGGTACAGTTTATTATTGTGTTCCAGCTTCCAACTATCTTGCCACTTATTATAAATGAAGTATTTTATGAGTAGTTTGATGTCTGAGAATAGAATTTTATAGTTTAATGGAATAAGAGCATGTTTTGCTGCTTCATCAGCTTTTTCATTTCCAGGAATACCCTTATGCCCCGGTACCCAGCAAAATAAAATATTATAGCCACGTGTTGTCAAATTATTATAAAGCTCAAAGATGGAAGTGACAAATGGATGCTTATTAAATGATTTAATGGCCTCAATAGAACTACTAGAATCAGTATATATAATGAAGTATCTATTACGATGATGAGATATGTGCAACATTCCTCTGTGTATTACAATCAATTCAGCAGCAAATATAGAAGTGGAAGGATGAACACGATAACTCAAAGAAGTGTTATCACAAAAAACCCCACATCCAAAAGTATCTCCTCTTTTGGAGCCATCTGTGTATATATCAGTGTAAGAACTGTATTTTACTCGATGAACAGCAAATAATTGTTGGAAAACAGCAGGAGGCTAATTCCTTTTATCAAATCTTTTGAATGGATGGAGAGTGGTAATATTAGGAGGCTTCCACGGAGGGAACACATGTGAGGAACATGGACTCACCTCAATATTGCTGAGAATGCTATTGTCAATTGCATTTCTGATCCTGACACCAAAAGATGGAATGCATGATGGACGATGCTGATATAGAATGTCATTGTCTGTATTTAAAATGTATGAACGAAGTGGATGATCGTGATGTGAAAGAAGACGGTAAAAGAGATTTAATGACAAGTTTTCACGAATATGATGTAAGGAGGGCTCATTACAGTCAACATACAAGCTTAGAAGAGCAGAAGTACGAAATGCACCAGAGCAAACACGAAGTGCGCTATGGTGCACAGTGTCAAGTTTTTTAAGAACATAATTACGAGCAGAACCGTAGATCTGGCAATTATAGTCAATTTTAGAACGAATAACAGCACGTTAAATTTTAAGAAGCGAACTGCGGTCTGCTCTCCAAGAAGTATTTGATAGTACTCATCGATCAGTTTGTATAATGTTTATGAATGTTTAAAATCCGCCCCTCTGTTCACAGGTAAATTTTCGCCAGTTACCCGATCCCAATGTTTCCGATTTTGGAATTAAAATTTAAGATAAAGTCTAAAATTTAAAATAATTTCAATCCCATGCACAAAATAACGATAAAAGTAGTTGTTCGTTACTCTAAAGTCTAAAGCGCCCTCTATCGACAATTTTTGAATGTAACCTTTATAATTTTTTTTTTTTTAATCGTGTTATAAAGAATGATTTTAGTGAAAATTGCAAACGAATCGACCCTTTTTTCCGTTTTTTATCATCGTTTGAATTTTGGGACCTTAAACTTTAATGACCCCTAGCTTTTATAGAAGACGTTTGCGCCCCATAGTTTCCTATTTAATAATGTTTGTCTTCATGTCTACTATCATCCCTCAAAGTTTGTCGGTCTGGTAGCGAACCGTATGCTGGTATATATATATAGCTGGTATGGTAGCTGGTATATATATATATATATATATATATATATATATGTCAACATTTGAACGGAGGGTGGTTTTGGGATCTGGAGGTCATGATCGATGAAAATATAGCAAAATTTTCCGGAAGTGCTTTCCTCCGCAATAAGTAGTTTTTTACTTTTTGTAATGAAAGCTACCTAAAAATATATATGAACATATTTCAATGAAAAATTTGATGCCGACAATATTATTTACTTGATATGTATTTTATTTAAAAGAATAGGTTTAAAAATTATTATACTGATAGTCTTAATTTTAAAACAAGGAACATGCATAATTTAATAAATATCTTTAAGTTGTACATGTTACTAATGATACATCTAACATGTTACATCTAAATAAGCAGTAGTACTATCCTTTTTCTTAACACATAAAACTGTAAGTTGATATATTCGCTTTAATTAATCATAAAAAATCTTTTACAATTCCGCTTAATCTAAAGGTTCAAAAATAAAAACGTAATTTCTGGCATCTTGGCTAGTTTGTGATTCACCGTGACTTTATATTTTGCATTTAAAATAAGCTTCTAGATGCGTCAAAATGGAATTCGTTCATTTCGTTTTATAAAAACCATATCATTCAAAAAACCATAAAAACGAATGATATATATCCTCCAAGTTCTTCAATTTTCTTATGGAATGTGATAAAATTTTTGCAAAATAATTTTATATCTTCAAATTTTTTTTTTTAATTTTTGTTTTCCAATGCCAAAGAGAAAAATAGTTGACAATAAACTGTTTCAAGATGATTATCATTACTCAATTCTTAAATTAATTTATCTCTCCTGCAGACCATCATTTATGTGAAGATTTTGCGAGATCAAATATTCTGAATGAGTTTTCAAAAAGTACATTTATCCATTGCAACTATTATTTTTTTTTCATTTACCTTCTAATTCGAAACTGTGGATAAATGAATAATTTATTTCTCCTTTGATTTCACTGCAGTTATTTATTTTATAATTTATCTAAGCTCACGTCTTATGTTGGTTACCAAAAAAGATATGAAATGCCATGTTTAGTAATTTACGAACTCGATTTGCATTCAAGATAAAATTTTAGTTATCACGTATTAAAAACACGAACTAAAAACTCTGCTTTTAGCATAGATTATGTGACATTTATCTACACATGCTGTATAAATTAGAAAAATTCACAGCTTATTAAGTTGAAATACATCGATTTCTAAATAAATAATTTTAAAGTCTCATACCGCATTTGAAAGCCTAATTTCTGATAACAATCCAGTCTGATAAAAATCAGTTTCTTTTTTGTGTGTGCTGCTCTATATATCATCTGTGGATTTATATACCTACTACGTAGTATATTAAAAGTTGGTTCCATTAAACTAATAAATACAGTTTAAATTTTCCATTCTAATAATTTCTTTGAATAACGGAAATATAGTTGATAAATTTTGATGTCCTGGGTTGAATTTATAGAATTTATTCACAAGAAGCAATATAAAAAAGTTCAATTTAAAAACATGTGCCACGATTGAAAATGTGCTTCCAGCAATGCTTGTCTATGGACATAAGTAGTTAAATTTCTTTTAATGCCAAAATCTTTTGTTTGTCCTTGTAAACGAACGATATATTATATGCTCACGGTATTCTACCATAAATACCGTGCAACAACCCTTTGATATATATAATTTCAGTATTATTAAAATAGACTGGTATCATTAAAATACATCGAAGACGTTTTCCCCCATACACCATAATGTAACGGAATTCTCTTGAGTGTCTCTGTAAATGAATGGTAAACGCTGTATAACTTCATTTTGAATAACAAATCCCATAACATCAATGAATTTCATGGTATTCGTACTATGTTTATGAGAGTTAGAGCATGGACAATTAGATAAACCGAATCCATAACTTTTTTCAACTTTCTTAGAAAGTTTAAAAAAGATGAAAGATGTACAAAGATTAATCTTAACACACAACAGAGAGGAGGATAATTAAATGTTCCTCAATTTTGATTTATAAAACTAGTCAGATTTGGCAATCTCAAAACTTTCTTCTATATTATTTATGTTAATACTTCCTGAAAAATACTGCATAGCAGTGCCACCAGTTAGTTGTTTTTAACCAAAATCTATACAGCAACAACTTATGTGAACTTACTACCGAATCTGAAATTTGGTGAAAATCCGTGCATTAGTTTTTGAGATAGAGCTATTGCAAAATCTTTTTAAAAACTGTGCATAAATCCACCACATGCTGGGTGATGTACACAAAAAACCAGTAAGGATAAATTTTTTTATCAGTATTAACTGATTCTGGTGAAAAGCTATGCATTAATTCTTGAGTTATATTTATTGAGAAATCGTGAAAAGCAGTGCCAGATGTTGTGCGATTTACAGAAAAAACTTAATAACACTAATTTATATTAACGACTAACCAAATCTGAAGTTTTAGAAAATTTCGTCTATTAGTTCTTGAGATGGAGCGCTCACAAAGTTTTTTTTTTTTCACATACAGATAGACTAGCAGATTGTCTAACAGACTGACACACTCACAGACTCACAGACAGACATTTTGTAAAAACATGCTTTTTGGGCTCTCTCACCCCAAAAAACGCGTAAGTCTGTCGAAAACCTGATCTCAAAAATTTTCACGAATGCAATACTTTCTCTTTTCAAAGATAGAAGAAAGTAAAAAAGGAAAACAAGTTAAACTTTTTCTGTGACTTATAGCCGAGTTTGCAACACCAAGTTGCATGTTCCTCCCTTGCAAAACCCGACATTACAATTTTTCTTTCAATCAATTATAACCTTATTAATTAGGGTTAGAATTTAATCGAAGAAAGTAAAAATGTATTATCGGAAAACATATAAATTATACTGCCTGAATTTAATGGTTTAACAAAAATTAGCGTACTTAGCTTAAATAAACAGTTTGTACATTAATATATAAATGTTAATAAATACATTAAAATCTAGTAACGCATTTTTGAAAGCCAAAAATTTGGTCGCAATAATGTATCATATACAAATTAAAAATTATATAATATATATTGTTTTATTATCTTCTATTTTAACCTTTTCCAGATAGAAAATTTAATTATAATGCTGTTCAAGTGTGGTTTATGTTTAATTAAACTTTTTTTATCATGCTTTTAAATAACTATTGCAAAAAATGGATGCGTTTTTGAACATTCAATTAATGTACACTCTTAAACACATGAACCATTATAAGAAGTAAAATATTAAAAAGCACCGTAATGTAATAATTCTTGAATTATAAAGTATACAGGGTGATTCATAAAAGATGGGCAGAACTTTAAGGGGTTATAGTACACTTAAAGACAAATAATATTAAACAGGAGACTAAGGGTCCCAGACGTATTCCCAAGGATATAGGGGGCATTAAAGTTTAGGGTCCGAAATTTCAAATGATTACAAAAAATGGAAAAATTGGTCGATTCGTTTGCGGTTTTTGCAAAAAATTTTCTTTATGCCAGTATTTTCTTGAAATAAAATTTTAAAGTTCAATTTCAAAAAATGCCGATAGGGGGCGCTTTAGACTTTGGAGTAACAAACAACTATTTTTTAACGTTATTTTTTGTATTTCTTTAAATGATTTCGAAAGCTTAGACTTAAACTTAAATTTTGATCTAAAAATCTGGGTCCTAACGAGTAGTTAAGTAGCGTAAACTGAAATTTGAAATTTGAAACCCGTTTCCCCCCCAGAACAAAAATCAGTTATTCCCGATCTTTGTGTCGTAGATTAGGCTCTAACTACTGCCGCGTTTTGCTAAAATTATTCTTTATGTCAGTATTTTCTTGAAAATAAATTTTAAAGAAAATTTTCAAAAAATTCCGATAGAGGGCGCTTTAGACTTTGGAGTAACGAACAACTATTTTATACCGTTATTTTTTGTGTCTCATTAAATGCTTTCTAAAGTTTAGACTTAAATTTTCAGCCCAAAATCTGAATCGTTAGACGTGGTTAAGTTTCTGGGGAGAGGGGTTTGAAATTTCTACTCCTGAGCACAGTTCAGTTTACCATGTCCACACATTGTGTGCTGTGATACGAGGTAAAAAGACACAAATTAGGATTATGTTACCAAAGCATATTTATTAACATGTAATTACAATAAATGTTTAAAATTGTGACCACCAGAGGTTATGGACGCAGAACAACGGCGAAGAATGGAACGGCGAACATTCGCGAAAACATCAGGCTTTTCGAGCACTTCCCCTACAGCGGCGGAAAGTCTGGCGACCAGTTCCTAGGGTGATTCAATGGGTGTCTCATACATAAGAGCCTTCAATTGTCACCAAAAAAAGAAATCGAAGGGTGAAAGATCTGGCGAGCGAGCAGGCCAAGCAACAGGACCACCTCCACCAATCCATCCGTTCGGAAATGTGATGTCCAGATAGTTGCAGACGTCTCGTACGTAATGGGCTGGCGCTCCATCGTGCTGGAACCAAATGACCCGCCGGATGCGTGGAGGAACAACGTTTAACAGGTCTGGCAGCACATGTTGCAGAAATGTGAGGTATGTTTTACCATTGAGGCGTTCAGGAAGAAGGTACGGTCCGATTAGGTGGTGTCCAAGGATTCCTGCCCAAATATTGATGGAAAAGCGTCTCTGATGAGCATGTGGATACGTAGCATGTGGATTGACATCCGCCCATACATGTGCATCATGTGTGTTAAATGTACCTTCACGTGTGAAGGTACATTCATAGGTGAAAAGCACAGTTCGTCCAAAATGTGGATTTAGCGCGTTCTGCTGCAGAAACCAGCGGGCGAATTCAATACGATTTGGAGACAGTTTCTGGACTCGTTGCACATGAAACGGGAGCAAATGTTCATCCTTCAGTACCCTCCAAGTCATGGACTGTGAGGTATCCACCTGCCTAGCCACTGTTCGTGTACTTGTACTTGGCTGCGCCGCTACTACATCCAGAATGGCTTCTGCAACAACTACTGATTCGTCCTTTTTTGCACGACCTGCATTCGACCGGGAAGCGAGAAATGATCCCGTCTCACACAACTGTCTGTGCAAGCGCTCGAAAGTTTTGCGGTTAGGCAACCGCCTGTTGGGAAATCGCTCTCCGTACATTCGTTGTGCCTCTGCACCATTTCCATCTGCCGCTCCGTAAGATAAATGCATCTCAGCCTTTTCCTTATTCGTGAAGGGCACCATCTTCCGATTCTTTACTACAGCGACTTACACTTGACTCACCGTTCAGTGGTTTTTATGCCTGAATCGTGTCGAAATTTTGCATACGTGTTCTTCTTTTTCCCCATTTAACATTTGCATACTTTCTGTCTCCTTCTTCACCCGGTGACTAGCGTCAGGAATGGAGCTTTAACGTTTGCATGAGCGACGTTTCCAACTGTGCCAGTGCCTTTATGAGTGAATTCCGACTATGCAGTCCTTGACGAAAGTTGTATTTTTGCCTCGTATCACAGCACAGAATCGTTGGGCATGGTTAAGTAGTGCAAACTGAACTATGTTCAGAAGTTGAAATTTGAACCCCCTCCCCTCGCTACTGAACCACGCTCAGCGATTCAGATTTTGAGCTGAAAATTTAAGTTTAAGTCTAAGCTTTAGAAAGCATTTAATGAGACACAAAAAATAACGGTATAAAATAGTTGTTCGTTACTCCAAAGTCTAAAGCGCCCTCTATCGGAATTTTTTGAAACTTTTCTTTAAAATTTATTTTCAAGAAAATACTGACATAAAGAATAATTTTAGCAAAACGCGGCAGTAGTTAGAGCCTAATCTACGACACAAAGATCGGGAATAACTGATTTTTGTTCTGGGGGGAGAAGGGTTTCAAATTTTAAATTTCAGTTTACGCTACTTAACTACTCGTTAGGACTCAGATTTTTAGATCAAAATTTAAGTTTAAGTCTAAGCTTTCGAAATCATTTAAAGAAATACAAAAAATAACGTTAAAAATAGTTGTTTGTTACTGCAAAGTCTAAAGCGCCCCCAATCGGCATTTTTTGAAATTGAACTTTAAAATTTTATTTCAAGAAAATACTGGCATAAAGAATATTTTTTGCAAAAACCGCAAACGAATCGACCAATTTTTCCATTTTTTATAATCATTTGAATTTTCGGACCCTAAACTTTAATGCCCCCTATCTCCTTGGGAATACGTCTGGGACCCTTAGTCTCCTATTTAATATTATTTGTCTTTAAGTGTACTATGACCCCTTAAAGTTTTTCCCTCTTTTATGAATCACCCTGTATATAACATGGATATGTCTCCGAACGTATATTTTTTTTAAATTTTGGACAGCGACGACAGTGTATACGAAGTGAAGTATATACGAAGAATTACAGAACAACGATTCACAAAACTGATTTAACACAGTAAGTTATATTTTGTGTTGTTACTGGATAATGAAATTTAAAGGGAAAAAAATGTGTTTATAATTTTTTTATTCATGCCACAGCAAAATATTTTTAATTTCCATTAATAAGAAAAAGATTTCATTTTATCAGTTCAAATTTGCAGAATAAGGGAATTTAGTGAAATTTATTAGGAATAATCAATTCTCAACAAAGGACAAATATTTTACACCGCTTATTATATTTTCAGCAATTAATAAACAGTTGTGTTTTACGCATAAATTAAAATTCCATACTTGTTTGACGTGAAAAATTAAATGTAATTAAATAACAGAGCTATTTGGATATTATAAATAAAAATTTCTTAGGAACATGATGTGTTAATATAATTGAAATATTAAAAAAATAATACCATTAACCTTAAGAAAATCAGTCAAGAAAAGTAAATGCAGTAATAAACGAAGTATAAAATATGAAACTTTTAATCATGAACCTATTGAGAAAATAATCTTTTGGGATTTAATGGTTTCATACAAAAGCATTAAATCCCAAAAAACCAAGAAAACACTTTTCACCTGAATTAAAACATAGCCTTACATTCTTTATAGATAATCCGATTGTTGAATATTGTTAGTTTGTTGCTTCCTACGCATATTTGTTTACTCCTATTTAATAGCCATCTCCACAGTACACACATACATATATATATCAGATTTATTGTTAATGCATTCTAGTTATTACAATTTTAAAAGATTTAGATAACCTATTCCCTTTCTCGATTCTCCTAGGTACAAAAAAGTGCAGTTCAGAAAAAAACAAATAATTCAAACAGATCCTTTCTTCGCATGTCGGTCATTTTTAGGTAGATTTCGTATGAAATATTAGGTAGATTTCGTATGAAATACTACCTATTGCATTGTCTCCCATGTTGGAATTTCTGAAAAATTTTTGCGGATCTACACGAATCATGACTCCTAGACCCCAAAACCACCATCAGTAAAAAAGTTTATATATATATATATCTATCTATCTATCTATCTATCTATCTATCTATCTATCGGTGTATATCACTTTCTTCTAGACACGATAACTTCCATATTTATGCTCAGATCTTCTTCAAACTTTTACATAAAATCAAGGAGCCTAAAATCTCGGTCGAGTTCGTTAATGGGCAAAATCGGACCAAGGGGGTGGAAATAGGGAGGGTTTTTGTGAAAACAGAAAAAACGCGATAACTTCTTAATTAAAATAGATATCGAATCAGTTTAAAGTTTATATTACTTCTAAGAAATGGGCAAAAAGTTTATGCATGACAGATTTTTGATAAAGTTAAAAATGGGTTCAAGGGACGAAAAAAACATGGTTTTTGGGAGAAAAAAATTCATAACTTCGTCAATTCTCAAGATATTAAATCCAACTAAATTTTATATAAATGTACTCAATATTATCTAAAACTTTTGTATTTCCAAGTTTTTGATAGGACCAATTTTTATCGAGGAAAAAAATTAAAAACGAAAAGAAAAAGGGGGGAGGAAAAAGAAAAAAACCCATAACTTACTCAATTCTTAAGCAATCAAATCTAATTAAATTTATTTTACATCTTCACAATAAGATCTACAACTTTTATATTGACAAGTTTTTCATAGAACCTATTCTTATAGCAAAAATAAATTAAACAAAAATAGGAGTTGGAGTAAAAACCTTAAATCCAAACTGCCTATATTCTGACTCATTTTAAAATTCATTTTTGATTTTAAACGCATCCAAATGACAGATCCTCTTATTTAGGAACTATATAATGCGACGCTTTGGCCAATTTTTTGATAAAGGCAGAATATATTTTTAAAAAGGCTGCCAAAAAAGGTATTTTGAACAGATTTCCCGAAATTATCGTCATTAAAAATTGATTAAGTATAACAAATTGCGTTTTTTCTGAGTCATTTTTAAATTCATTTTTGTTCTCAAACCCATCCAATTTACAGGTCCTATTATTTAGGAACAATATAATGCGACGTATTGGCCAGTTTTTTGATAAAGGCAGAATATATTTTTTAAAAGGCTGCCAAATAGGGTATTTTGAACAGAATTTCACGAAATTATCATGATTGAAATTTGAGGAAATTAAAAAAATTGCGTTTTTACCGAGTCATTTTTAAATCTTTTTTTGTTCTCAAACGCATCCAATTTACAGGTTCTCTTATTTAGGAACTATATTATGTGACGGAGTGGCCAGTTTTTTGATAAAGGCAGAATATAATTCAAAAAAAGGCTGCCAAAATGGGCACTTCGCACAAAATTTCCCAAAGCGATCATGATTAATGAACTGTGGGTATTCAAATAACAAATTGTTTATTTTATGACTCATTTTTAAATCCAATTTTGCTCTGAAACGCATTCAAATGACAGTTTTTTGTTACTTAGGAACTATATAATGTGCGTATTCTTTGATTTTTTGATAAAGGGTGAATATACATATTTTTAAAAGCTGTCAAAGTAAGCACTTCGCAAAAAAATTTCCCAAAGCGACCATGATAAAAGAATTGAGGTTGTATTCAAATAACAAATTGTTTATTTTATGACTCATTTTTAAATTCAGTTTTGCTCTCAAACGCATTCAATTGACAGTTTTTCGTTATTTAGGAACTGTGTAATGTGCCGTATTGGTCAGATTTTTGATAAAGGCTAAATATATATTTAAAAAAATCTGTCAAAGTGGGCACTTCGTACAAAATTTCTCAAAGCAATCTTGATTAAAGAATTGTGGATGTATTAAAATAATAAATTGGTAATTTTATTACTCATTTTTAAATTCAATTTTGTTGTCAAACGAATTTAATTAACAGTTTTTTGTTATTTAGGAACTACATAATGAGCATATTGGTCAATTTTTTTAATAAAGTAAGAATATAATTCAAAATATGTTGCCAAAATGGGCATTTGAGTAGAATTTCATTTAAGAGGATTTCGATAAAACCAGTTCTTACAGAAAAATGAAATTAAAAAATTTTTAAAAGCGGTTGAATAAAGTAGTTAAACTGGGTTTATCTCTAATCATTTAATTTTTTTTTTTTTTTTTTTTTTTTTTTTTTTGAGATGAAAACTTTTCGAAATCTACCTCCGCCTATAGGCCATGCCGAAAGGGATTTTTCAAATTTATAGTTGCAGATAAAATATATATGCGTATTTTTTTGAGTCCCAATCAGAAGTTTCGCCATCTAATGATGATGAACTATTAACATAAAATATATCCTATTAAAATAAAATATCATGTTTCGAAGCAAATTATAGTTGTTGTCTTTATCGTTTCTTAATGTAATATATATATATATATATTTCTTTAAATGATACAAATATTTTCACAGCTCATATTTATTAAAGCAATGCCTCATTCATCTCATTGGATTTCAAAGAATTGTACATAAACTGCCTTATTTTGAATGTGTATACGCCGCATTTCTTATTGACGTAGGAAATGCATACAGAAAATATTTGTAATAAAACATGTAGAAAATGTTTTCATTCCAAGTACATGTTTGCATATTGACTTAAAAATAAACAAAATGTTTCAGTTTTTTTTGGGGGGGAAAGGGGGGAGGGAGGTTATTTATAATGTACTTAAAGATAACCTTTTGATTATTTTCAAATTAATATTTCAGAAGGTTCTGGGAGCGTTCAACTATTTCAACATCTTAGCTACAGTAGTACTTTGCCTATGGAAGGATTAAACCTAATTAAAAGAATTAAATATGGAATAATGTCCGGAAGTAATTTATAAATGAAAGTAAAACACGTAACTTGTTTAATGTGCTCATTTGACTACAGTGTTTGAGCGAACTAGTAGGCCCTCCACGGGATGAACGGCAGAATTCAGAAAGTTAATGGACAAATTCTGTAAATGAATAACATTTCTGTAAATCATATATATAAATCTTCCTACTTGTTCACTTATTCTTCCCACTTGTTTATTTTTAAAGATTTATTCGCGAACAGTATCAGAATGATCTATAGTTAAATCCTAATAAATATTTAAACCCGTAATACAATATCCAAGTCAGGATATGTATAATACTTTTCAATAAAATACAAAAAAAAACATTTCTTTTTAAAGATTTATTCGCGAACAGAGTCAGAATAATCTGTGGTTAAATCATAATAAATATTTTAGCCCATTATACAATATCCAAGTCAGGAAATATAAAATACTTTTTTAAAAATGCTATACAATACAATATTTTTCTTTTTAAAGATTTATTCGTGAACAGTGTCAGAATAATCTACGGTTAAATCATAATAAATATTTAAGCCCATAATACAATATCCAAGTCAGGAAATATAAAATACTTTTTTAAAAATGCTATACAATACAATATTTTTCTTTTTAAAGATTTATTCGTGAACAGTGTCAGAATAATCTTTGGTTTAATCATAATAAATATTTAAACCCATAATACAATATCCAAGTCAGGAAATATAAAATACTTTTTTAAAAATGCTATACAATACAATATTTTTCTTTTTAAAGATTTATTCGTGAACAGTGTCAGAATAATCTTTGGTTTAATCATAATAAATATTTAAACCCATAATACAATATCCAAGTCAGGAAATATACAATTTACACAATTTATTTGACGAAAACCTACGTAGAGGTTGCATGTATAGTCTATCTATATACATAATAATCGTGCAAAAAATAATAGTTTAAAATGCGTGCAAAATCATAAATAGATCAAATACACTATAAAAACATAGACTTTGAAGAAATTTTCGTCCTTTCTTATAATGGTGTTAATTTCGTGGTATTAATATAATGGTGTAACTTTTCATGGTGTTAATTTCGTTTAATACAAAAACGTAAAACCTTTTTTTCGAGTATTATAGTTTACTAAAATAATTGTTTATTATTTAAATCTAATGAATATTATTAATTTTGTCCAAATTAATGTGTTTGTGTCACGATGAAAAATATTACGCACCTTTGAAATTTGGAACACTTTTTTATTGCTACTTCTCAACATATTTCATTTAATATGAAACAGAATTAAATATCTTTGCTGAAATACTCTAAAATAACGGATACTTTTTTTGTAATATGATGAAACAACTTTTTCCTCGTATAAGATATCATACAAGAGACAAGTTTAGAACAGATAAAATATCATCAATTTTGATATATATTTCGAAAGAAACGATACATTTTCAGAAAATAAATGTCTGCACAAAGAATACAAATAAATTTTGAGATAATAAAATTTTTCGTTTAATACCATGAAAAATTGATGAAGAAAGTAAATGCATGTTTTTGCTCTAGAAAAGTTAAATCCATGCAAAATTTATAAGATGTTTTTTATGTTCTTTATTTTAAACTGTTTTGAATATGAAAATATAAAACCAGTTTTAAAAAGTTCCGTCAGATTAATAACCATAAGAAATACACATTATCCTATGAGAGTTAAAATATTTTTTTAATATTAGTTACATTTTTCAAGAGGTAAAAAGAAACATATGTTTTTTTATGAAAAATTTCATTATTAAGATATTTAGAATGTATTTATGCAAATATGTTAGATTTGCATACTGTTGCTGCTGATTTCCTAGCTATAATGAAAACACAAAAGTGGTATTTTCTTCTTACTCAGAGATATTAGATTTTTCTAAAATTTAAAGCACTTAAGTAACTCCAAAAGTATGAATAAAATTCTAGTTATATTCAAAGTTTAATGTATCAAAGTGTACAAAAATATTGTACTTCATTTATATGACGCATTTTAAAATCAGAATTATGGATGATTAAAGAAACCAATAACAATAAGCAATTTACTAAATAAATTGTAAGAGCGGTTTTATATCGGTAAATAAGTTATTTTCACGAGTTAATAATGAAATTTGTAAAATATTTTCTTTAATAATACACATAATCTTTTAAAATCACATTATAATTTAAAAAAGGGGGAAAACTCTCCCTATTTCCTAACGAAAGTTCCATCTTTTTCCCCAAAACAAAATTTAATTGACATTTTATCATAAAGTTATGTGATATCGTCTCAGTGTTTTGCTTTAAATTCCATCGAGTTAAAAAATTCTTCTATTGCCTGGTATTATTCGTAAAAAGAAAAGGAAAAAGGGCTAATTAGGTGCATTCAAACTATAACTTGTATTATAAATACAGTAAAACCTCTAAATAACGGACACCTTGGGAGCGCAGAAATTGTCCGCTATTCGGAGGTGTCCGCTATTGGGAAAACCTCAGAGATAAAAATATCGCTAAGAAATACTTAATATATAATTAGTCGATTTAAAAATATCCTAAAACCTCTATTATATGATTAAACCAGAAATTAAAATAATTTTCAAAGCAATAAAACTGAAATAAAATTGTGCATACCTTTATCCTTTACTTATTACATTCTTACAAAAAAAATGTTACAAAAGTATGCTTGTACTTACGATTAGATGTAATTTATTTTTCAATGTGAAGTTTTAACTCTGTGAGTAGTTTTAATTCTTTTAAATCATCTTTTTCTTTAAAAAAATGTATAACTGTTTATTGTATTTTTCTGCTTCTTCAAAGTATCCAATCATCTGAGGGTGAGGGTGTGTGTGGGGGGGATGTTGGGGATAAATGTAGGGGAGAGAGGGAAATTTTCTCCAGCTCATTCCCACATTTATCTGTGATCACAAAATTTGTGATACATTGCCCTGATAAATTTAGAGGATTTTTATTTTTTTTCCTCGTTAAAAAATAATTTTTTGTTCTTTTTTGACAAAATTACTGTCCGCTATTCGGAATGTCCGTTATTCAGAGGTTAAATATACAAAAATTAAAGTTTTTGGGAGTGGGGATTTGAAAACTGTCCGTTAAACAGAGATGTCCGCTATTCGGGAGTGTCCGTTATGGAGGTTTTACTGTATTCAGATCTTGGTATAATAGTTGATCCACTCTTGTGCAAAAATACATGAATAGAAAATTAACTAGAATATGAAATATTAATTTCAATAACTCGTAAATATCATAATTCATCTGAAAAAGAACATAATCAACATGGCATCCAAGAGTATTACTTGTAATGGAATATGATTGAATTAATTACGTTTAATAGGATTTAATAGAATAAAGACACCTTTTATAAATATTTTTTAAATTTTCGATTTAATTTTCTTAAAACTTAAAATGACTCGTTTTCTAAAACGATAATATATTTTTAATTTCAAAACATTCATTTGTGTAGTTTTTGTACTGTTATGTTACGAAAGATGGACAGACAGATAGAGGGCCTGAACAGACAATGACCATTGGTACTACGTATTTATATATATAACAATACACCTAAAAAGGAAACAAAAAGATATATGCAATATGATTCACATTTACAAAAGGAAACTTAATGTTGCTTATTTTTGCAACTTCTTAATTTTCTAACAATTAGCACATCCAAAGGGTGAGTCATAAATATCGAAACAATAGACTATCTCTTTAAATGTTTCCTCTAGAACCATACTTCCAATTGCAAAAATTCATAAAAAAGGTGAAATTTTTGATAAGATAAGTTGCAACTCCATGGGGGGAGTCTATTTGAAAAATTACGAAAATTAAATTTTTATACGGCTCCCGTAGGATAAAAATCCCAATTAGAAGAAACTTTCCTTATCTAGTCCTGAATAAGACACTAAAACTTGCATTTTCATATCTTCAAAACTCACAGTGTTATAGCCGTTTAAGGAATTATAGCAGTTATAGTTATAGCCGTCAAGGGATTTCCCACAAATTGAAAAGCGCGCATTTCAAAAAAACAATTTTACTTTAACAGTTCTAGGAAACATGTAAAAAATCTATCTTTTGAGTTAGAATTTTGATTTTCTTTCTTTTTTTGTGATGGTTAACCATATAATTTTCTAAGAAAATCACATCATAAAATTTCTTACAAAATTTGTAAAAATTTCACATGATTAGTACTGGTTTAAATGGGATAATTTAAAAGCACAATAACTCGGAACATCATTTATCAGATTTCAATTTCTTTCCGTTTAATTAAAGATTAAAATCTGATTTTAGTTTTGTTCCAGAGCAGTTTTTGTTTTTCAATATTAATTTTAAAACTATTAAAAATATTTTTTTTAAATAATATAATTAAAAAATCATATATTCAAAAGTATATATTTTTTTCAAATTTACCAAGACAAAACTAATGTAAAATAATAAAAAATGACAAGTTTTGGTTTTGCTCATTTTTTTCTTTAATAGTTCTTAAATTATAATTATTTAAAGACGAGAAATAGTGGGGAGAAAAACTCATTATGCAGAAAAACGAAGTGTACTGTTTAAATGTCCGTCAGAACAATGCTTTTTCTAAGATGCAGATTAAGTCTTTTTTATAAATTTAGCTCTTGCAACTTCAGGCCTTTTATCATCCTGGAGAGGCTGTTAAAAAATCTGTGTTCTTGGCGCAGGCCAGGCAAAGACCGAGATTTTAATTTTTTCTTAAGACTCGTCTGGCCGGACTTAAACGTATTCCAGAGGGGATTGCTTTCTTCTTCCTAGGTCTGCACTGGACGAAATTTTCAATCCCGGTCTCGACACAACCCGTATTAAAATCACTGTATCTGACTGACCTAATATATAATAAAATAAGTAAAATTTGGTTCTATCAAAATTTTTTCAAAAAACACATAGATTTTAAAATTGCTTTTATTTTACAATAATGATAATAATAATAATAATAACAATAATAATAATAATAATAATAATAATAATAAACCATTTAAAATTCATTTTTAAAAGAATAGTATATTCAAAGGCTAAAAAATTAAATACAATAAAAACAGTGAAAAAATATGCTTATGACGGACTTCTGTCTTAAATGCAAAATATGTTGATCCGAACAAAATAAATATAATACCTTAGAAAAAATAAATTCCATTTGCACCTCCTAGGAAGGGCATTTGTCTATAACGTATTTTTTCTTTCCTATGTTAATCCGTATTAAAAGGTTTTACTATGTAACATTTTTCAATGTCTCCAACGCATGAGACATGGATTAATGATATTAAAATATAAGTGAAACATTTACATATAAATAGAGATTCATTGTTAAAATAAATACCGGGTGATCCAGAAGTCCCGGGACTTTTGAAATGCTTATAATTAGAAAACCATAAACAATAGAAGTATGCGGTTTTCACAGAAATGCTGAGAAACTTGTGGGATTTGTTTTTTCGATGAAAAAAACATATTATGTTAGTTGCACTTTTTGACAGCAGGTGGCTCTAAAATTGATAGTATTGTTTTTATAGTATGATACAGCTCATTTAAAAGAACGAATTAGTGTCCAAGGTTTACAAAGTTTAATCATGACACTCATGGCTTATAAGTACCGCCGTGAACCGATGCAAAAAAACGTGTGCACAGTATCCTCAGAGCAGAAAGAAATTCCAGAAGAAATTTCAGTTCATCGTGATATCACAAGTTTACTGCACTCACCATGAACTGGTGATTTCTAGAGCGTATTGGCATAGAATCCTACCTAATTTACGATTGTAACAGACATTTGGGATCTCTTGTTTCTATTACGATCTTCCAATCAGCCTTTTTCTCAAACCTTGCTTACCATAGCATTTCACATTTGCAATGCCCATGGATTCTTTTGCAGTTTTAACTTGACGTATTGAACGATATGAAAACAACGCAACATGCAAAGATGTGAATTTGAAAGTATTTTTTTTACATTCTTATTTTCTTTTCAGTCTAACATTTTTAATTTTGTTTAAATGTACATGTTTTCTATATAGTAGTTTAAATTCAACATAAAGTTCAGTTTTATTTGTTAATTTATGGAAGTCACTAAAATGGCATAAAAAAAAGTTATTCTTTTTTTTTCAAAGACTTTAAATACATCATTTTCTAAGAAATTTCAGAAATATTTTGATGGTAACATGGATCTCACTACTTCTTATTTGAACTGTGTAAAAAAATAAGAAAAATTACTCCAAAGTGTCATGTTTATACCAGATAAAGAATTAAAATGAGCAGGCCAGGAAAATGACATTCATTTTCAGTGACTATCATATTTTAATTATGAAAGATTATTTGTAAGGTACCCTGGGGTAATAACGCCAAGTGCTTATATTTTGCATAATTATGAAATAATCAGGTAAATGACACCCATGTGCTCTGCGCAGAAGGGTTTTGAGTCATATAAATCGCAAAAAACAACTTCAAGTTAATTTGTTTCATTTCTAGGTCTTATTGTTTTTACAAGCAACTAAAATTAACGCTTGATCTAAAATTTGCGACATACGCTTTGTGATGTGAAGACGATCTTTTTATCCGGAAATACTTTGTTAATTACATAAATTTGTAGTGCATTTCATGTACTTTTAAAATGTTGTTGAAGATTTTGGATATCTTCTCGAGATAATTTGTAATTTAAAATGTACTGCGCAATAACTATACCGGGGTAATAACGCCAATCCTTGACATTAATACCCCGGTTGATTCTCTACAGTGGCCGAGCTACATCCTAAATACTGATTCAAATAAACACAGTTAAAACTGTGCAATGTTTCTCATATTTATATTTAAGCGGTCTTTTTTAAGCAAAAAGAAGCTCACGGTCTGATATTCTTTTGCCTCATTCCCCCCTCCCACACCACACCTTTATTTTTTTTACACTTTCACAAAAAATTGAACATTTTCAATAGCTTAGAATGCAATTTGTCAATTTCTAAGTTTGTAGAGTTTGTATTTTTAGAATTGGGCAATCTACATGCAATTGTTCCACCTTATTTCATAGTTTTGTTTGCATGGCGTTATTACCCATATAGGTGGGTAATAACGCCAAATAGCATTGGTCAAGAAAAAAGTATGAATACATATCTGTTAAATTATTTTATTTTATATAGATAGTCAATGAGTTGCTGTATCAGATCCTATATTTGTTTGAAAAATACAATCTAAAACTAAGCCGTGAAAATTGGTAGAACCTTAACGTGGCGTTATTACCCCAGGGTACCTTATAACACAGAATTTGTATCTTTCCTCATATGTATGTTTTATAGGGTTCAAATATTAATTTAAAAAAAACTAGAAAAAAAAAAGGGCTCGTGCATGGTCCTGGAATTTATTAACCAGCAAATTATCATAGAAAATCACTAATTAAATAAGACAAAGTTTTGAGGTTTTGAATTATGTTTATTTTTCTATAAAAATCTCATATTTCACCTGGAAAATAACTGTGCATGTACGATCCATGAAAAAGATATTCGTACAGTATATCAGAATTGGCATCACAGTTCGACTTTAGTGCATTTTTTCAAACTTATAATCATTTCTTATTTTTAATTTATACAACGCCGGAGTAAAAAGAGTCTTTTAAATCAAATTTATGGAAAACCCTATCACAATTTGCTGTTATAAATTAGATTAATATATATTTTTCAAGCATTAATTTATTTACAAATCTAACATCTGTTATCGTGTACATGAATAAGAAAGATTAATATATTTGCACTTAAAACAACCAAAATAGTTCATCATTTTTTTCTGAATTTTCAACGCCAAATATCAGCTTCATCAATAAATAAAAAATAGTATAAATGAAACACAAATTTAACAGACATGGAATCAAAATGCCTTTTTAAACCCCTTAAATTATCACAATAAAAATTGTTGTTGTCAATAGATCTCATATATCTTGAGATCAATAATGAAATATCAATTTTAAAAAACATTTTTGACTCCTTTATAATGAGTAATTTGAAACAGCAAAATCACTAAATATTTAATATATTGTTTAATTTATAATTTCAAACGACATTTTGTAATATAAATGTAATATAATTTGAGTTTTCTTTCATTTAAGTTACTTATATTTTCTTGAGTTTTGAATTATTTTTTTTATGTTTTTATTGCCACATATGTTGGTGTTTCTTGAAGTATTTATAAATGTGAAGTAATTAAAAGCAAAATGATTGATTTTGATAAAAAGTTAATTAAATACAATTGATTTTTTAAATCATCAGATTTTAAAATATTCACCTTTATATAAACATTTTAATAACAATTTTAATTTTTCTTAAGAAAGGTGTTATAGTAAAAATAAAATACATTGACATGTTTCGGAACCGTCAAATAAGTTCCATAGTCATAATATAAATAAAACAAAATTTCAAAATATTTCTCGGACAATACAAATGACACGCGACAATGAGATATAAATAACAAAAAAAAAAAAAAAAAAAAAAAAAAACACGTGCTCTATTGCAAAAAATTAAATTAAATTATAGACCATGATCTAAAACTTAACTAAAAATAAAAATTTCAAACTATTTCACGGTCAATACAAATGACACGCGACAATGTGATCCCTGGACACGCGACAATCTGGTTTGCAATGATACAGTTTCTTTTATTAATCCTAAGTTATGGTTAGAATTAATGAATAAATTCCTCGTGAGGGCTTGAATGGGATGAACCAAATTGGAATTTCTTTTGATCATGGCCTATTTTTATTTTAATTTAATTTTTTACAATAGCGCGCGTGTTTTTTGGTGTTTTTTATATCTCTTTGTCGCGTGTCATTTGTATTGACCGTGAAATAGTTTGAAATTTTTATTTTTAGTTAAGTTTTAGATCATGGTCTATAATTTAATTTAATTTTTTGCAATAGAGCACGTGTTTTTTTGTTATTTATATCTCATGGTCGCGTGTCATTTGTATTGTCCGAGAAATATTTTGAAATTTTGTTTTATTTATATTATGACTATGGAACTTATTTGACGGTTCCGAAACATGTCAATGTATTTTATTTTTACTATAACACCTTTCTTAAGAAAAATTAAAATTGTTATTAAAAAGATTGATTTGGATTTTAACTATTTATATGTATATGGTGCGTTTTTATGTGTGTGTAGGTAAAACATTTTCATTTGAACCTTACTAAAGATATTATAAATTTAATCCCTCTAATTTATGTTATTATATCATTTGTCTTTTTATCCTTTCTAATAATGTAATTGAGTTTACGCGTCTTTTTTCATTTTTGCTTTGCACCATTAACTATTTTAATCTCATCAAAAGTAAATATTCTCTCTTAATTTTCATTTCCATTTCTTTTTCTCGATCATTCCAGAACATAGAGTTCCAAGAAAACAAAACTGTATCACCACGATGTTATACAGCTGTTCTCTTAACTTTATTCTTATTGGATATGCGCTTTGTGTTAAAGCAGATAGTTGTGTTCTTACGTTTACACTACAAAACTTTCTGTGACAGTTCAGAGAAAAACTTGATTTAGCGTCAGAAAATATCTGGACATTAGAAAACCGTCTTCTGGTTTTACGGAAAATCATCACTAATATATTTTACAAAATGTTTCTTCAATATATTTTGAGAGTATTCCACTCTAAGTATGTAAATAAGAAAGTTTAACTACAACTATTTCATTACTTCATCAAAGAAAACACACAGAATTTTCAGCACCTGCTATTATTATTCTGATTTTCTGTTGGCACTAAGCGGGTAATGACTGCACAGTTGCTGATTCACCGTTCATTTTAATGACTGTAGACTTCTGTTGTTTTACGTATGCAATCTGAATCTCTATGTTTTTCTCTGGTGTCAGTTAAAATATGATCGTCGGAGTCCATCAACTTTAATTCATCAGTTATATCAGAAGCTTGTCATCTTAAATACCTTTGTTAATAAGAAGTATTGAACCTTGCTTAAAATGGAGTCTCTAATCTTCACATCTTTACTGAGCCGATGGATGCAATAATAATCTCGCTGCAATTAAGTACTTAATAATGGAGAAATTGGATCGGTGATTATGAATAAAAGTTTAAAAATTTAGGTTGATGTTTACACTTATATCCAATTACAATATTTACAAATTAAAGCTACAAAAGGATATTTTGCTGAAATGTGCTGATCCGAACCAAATTTGATCACAAAGACCAGATTTGATCACAAACAATGCAATAGCATATTCTTTTGTGTTGAAACACTACGCTAGACTTACTCGTTGGAAATTGCTCGGCGCATCTTTTTGCTAAGTATGTGCTGTTTGAATCTCTAATAATTCCTTACATATATTAATATCTTGTTTTTTGAATGTATAAAATACAGATAATTGTTTTTTTTTAACTAGAATAAATAACATTTTCTGTTTTATTAATCAACCCTTTTTCTTTAACACAAAATTAACTCCAAAGCACAATATTATCAGCATAGAGCTATTATCTCATTAATAATTTTGTTGTGTTATAATTATTATTGTAATTGCGAGTGATGAAAATTGAATGAAAAGCAATTAATTAGTATAAATAAACTATAGGCACGTTATTTTTCAGTATGCTGTGACAATGAATTTCAATATACAGTAAATAATCATTGTGCTTTAAATAACAAATAATGCTCTCTACGGCTCTAGTAAGCCGTGCATTTAGAAGTCACGAAATCTTGTTTGCTTTGAAGTTTCCAGACAGCGTTGCATGTATGCAAAAAATTAAACTTCGGAATGAGCATACGCCAATGAAAAGGCAAGGGAAATGTAAAATAAAAGCACAGTTCGTATATTTACTTGAAAACACTTATACTTCGCTGTGTCTTTATTGATTTCTTTTAATATTTGAAATCTCCCTTGGTTTTATGTATTCAGTTACTTAATCTTTGTTTGTTTACACATTTAATTGTATGATGTACTTTCATAGTACATAAAATATTGCACTATTGCTAAGTGCTTGTTATTTCGTTTATTTATATTGTTTTTCCTTGTTTTTTGAAAACTTAAGATTATTCTAACTTTCATATTTAATCGTATTAATGTATAAAATTGAAGCTGGTGTTATACACAATTGAAGTGAAAAAACTTCTTTAAACACCATAAAATAAGTTAACTGCGCAAGGCCTTTCGAAAGAACTTAGTCTTTCTTCGTCAGGCGCAAAAGAGACGTGCGTCTACTATGAATGTAGCGGCACGACTGAAAGGGAATGCGAGAGGGAGAGGGAGCAAGCAGAAGGAACAGCCAATAGGAAAGAAGAAGGCAACAGCCAATCACGGAAGAGCATAAACAAAACTAGATAAACAATGAAGGAGAGGAAAGGAAGAAGGGGGGGAGGGAAATGGGGGAAAAAGCAGGATAATTTTTTTCCTCTCCTTCATTGTTTATCTAGTTTTGCTTATGCCGTGCCGCTACATTCATAGTAGACGCACGTCTTTTTTGCGCCTGACGAAGAAAGACTAAGTTCTTTCGAAAGGCCTTGCGCAGTTAACTTATTTTATGGTGTTTAAAGAAGTTTTTTCACTTCAATTAATCGTATTAGTCAATTTTATTTTCGTAATTTATAAAATCAAAATCTAAATTTAATTAACTCAAAAGTTCACCACTAGTTTGTTGTTGCTAATAAACTTGTCGAATTTGGACATCTGCCGCCCAAAGTAACACAATCATTTTGGCATCAGTAACTCGCGTCATTTTCGTGGCACCAGTTGTCGTATTTATAACGCTGTATCAGTTTTTATTGTCTGTTTAGTGTGCTTGAAAACATTATTAGAAAGCATAAAGTAAAAAAATGTATAATTATTCTATGTTTATGATTTGTATGTATTTGAATTTTTATAAAAACTCAAATATAGTTTTCATTTTTATTACTGTAAACTCTAAAAAACAATAGAGCTTAGTTTAATATTCATATATCAAATTAGATCTAAAAGTTTCTTGTTTTGCAAATAAAAATTTTCTTTAAGAGATATCTCGTATAGGTGTGTAATAAGATCTAAAAGTTTTTTGACTAGCAAAAAAAAAAAAAAAATTAGTAAATATCTTTTACATTTATGTAATACGATCTATAAAATTCTTGCAGTCCAAGAGCCGACCGCACAAAACCCTACGTCATCGAACACAAGGAAAATCTTAATTTTATTAAAGAGTAGTAATAAAGAAATCTAATGATCTATGTTTGCCGAATATAAAGTGGTGCATAAACCAAAAATTGATACCACTAGTGGTTGACTCGTAGGTTTTGCACTCTGTTTGTCCGAGAATGGAAAGTATGAAAACCGGGAAAACTGAGTGCAGGAAACCATAAACCTACGAGTCAACCAATAATGGTATTCATTTTTGGCTTATGCACCACTTCGCTTCCGGCTGACATGAATGATTAGATTCCGCTATTTCATAAAATAAAGGTTTTTTTTCTTTACTCGATAACGTAGGGTTTATTGCTGTCGTCTCTTGGACTATTGTTTTGCAAATAAAAAATTTCTCTAGAAGATATCTCGTATATGTAATGTAATAAACTCTAAAATTTTCTTGTTCTGCAAATAAATTTTTTTAGAAGATATCTTGTATATGCATGTAATAATTCCTGAAATAATTTTAAGCTTAGTTTTTGGTATTATTTCTGTCCTTTTTTACTCATTCCCTACCTCAGCGATGAGCGACTTAATTTTAACAAGTTCAAAACAAATGAAAATACTGTAAATAAAATTGTTCTAGAAAAGAATGTCTCAAAATCTAACGAAATGCGTTGATGCTTCTATAATATTTATAAATATATTCAAGTATTTTTAACTCTGCAATGCAAAAATATACAAAACAGTTTCTTATACTTTATGAGCAATATTTCTTTTTTCTAATATGATATGATTTCGGAATGAAAAAAGATTTTTAAAAATATACAAAATGTTTAAATAAAAAAAACTAAAATAATTTTTTCTAAAACACTCTTTAAAATTCAAACAAGTTGGAAATTGCACGTGAACGTAGCAAATGATGTGCGTTCTTACGATAACGAAGTTTTAAAAATATTCAGATCTTGCTGATATAGTAGATCGTACTCCGGATACAGTATAGTAGTCGAAATCTTTACGTTTCTGTAAATATGCAGGAAGTAATTTTTATTACACCTCAGCAACGTATATCTTATTCATGAAATAGTTGAATATAATTAAAACACGTACCAAACCATGTTTCCCCGTATAGCATTATATAGTGGAGTACTTTTGTGTGGCCCTGTAATTTAATAATAAAAATTCTTTGCATCACAGATTGTACGCAATGCATATTTTAGTATATATTTCATAGATTCATGCGAATTCTTTTATGCTCGAATGAGTGTAACATCATTAAAATGCATTTGAAACTTTTTCCCCATTGACCGTAATGTAACGGAATCCTTCTGATTGTCCCTGTAATTGATCTATGCATCCGATTTTCATAACATTTGAAATGACTCGACAAAATTACGCAATAATTATATGTTTTAAATTTCAAACGATTAAAATGCATTTAAAACTTTTTTCCTTATTGACCGTAATGTAACGAAATCCTTTTGAATGTCCCTGTAATTGATCTATCCATCCGATTTTCATAAAATTTGAAATGACTCGACAAAATTATGTTATAATTATGTATTTTAAATTTCAAACGATTCGGTTGGGTAGTTTTTGCGTTGTTATATGCGGACAGACGGACGGACAGACAGACGGACAGACAGACAGACGGACAGACGGACGGACTGAGCGACAACAATAGGTGCTACGTATTTACATCATTACGAACGCACCTAACAAGTCAGAAGAAATATCAAACTTCACGTGCATTGGAAAACTTCCCATTTATTCAAGAAAATTTAAAATTTAATCAAAGTATCTGATTCCGTATTTACATTTACATAACGGAAATTGTACGAAAAAGGGAAACATGTTAGGAAAGTGACTTCCGGAAGTTACTGAATATTTTATATTTATAAGAAATGCTATAGCGCATTATTTATATGCTATTTACATCATATTCAAAGATATTCATTCACAGCTTATTTTTTGTCTCAATGGGAAATACTGGAACAAAAAAATAAGTAATGTGCCGAAACTTTAAACCACTGTGCAGGATTATATAAATGCATTTGTATTTTTTATGTATATGAACAAGATATATATTTGTTTAATTAATTTTACTCTTATTTTATTAAAAGGAATATGCATTATTATTCATTTGAATAATTGTTCTTTTGTTTAAAATAATTATACAGTAAAAATATTTCTAATACTTTCCAAAAAAGTTGAAAAGTGTTTATGATTTCGGTTTGCCTGTCCGTCTAGCTGTTTGTCCGCGCACCAACTCCAATATATTTTTTTCTGACTGCCCTTAAAATTTTTGGACGATATTGAAATTTACGCAAGTACGAATCATTTTTCAAATGAAGTTTCTAGCATTATTAGCTTTTTTGCAGGAGCAGTCAAAAATTTACCATTACATTACGGCCTATGAGAAAAAAATAATTTCAGATGAATGTTAAAGATGTTATACCCTGTCAAACATATTGAAAATTATATATATTTACGAAATGCACTAAAATATGCTTCTGTAAAATATACAGTGAAACGAATAGCTATCATTCATTTACAATGCTGCATAAAAAAAATTCCTTACATAATAGTAAAAATTGGAATAGTGTGCTACATATTTTAATTATATTAAACGATTTTATGAATAATAAAAGTGATATACATGGCTGAGGCTTAATAAAACATATGCGATATAGTCATGCATAATACGCATAACATTTACAGGGATACACAAAAGGTTACATATAGCATATTCTTTCCTAATATGCTTGGACTATATTCTATATGCAAGACTATATTTTCTTGCTTATGTATATGTAGCCCGATGTTGGCTGATAAACGGATGAAAAACATTTTAATTTTGATATGTGATTTAAGTTTTACTAAATATATGCATATTATATGGTGTGTATAAATGATGTAGTTGACATACAGGTTTATACAAAAGATTCCATAAAGGTTACTGAATATGAGCGTAATTTACATAAAGGTAATTTTTAAATAATTTATGCATTTCTACGTTGAGCTACTTTCAGCTTATTAAGAAATGATTGTACAAAACAGATAAAATGATATACAAGGCAACGCAAAGAATTTGACGCATGAATGATAATTTCTGAGAATTTGATTTCTGTAGTTTTAAGTGCGTTTCAATTTGAAATAAATTTTAGTTAAATGCTGGTGTGTTATAAAATTACTAGGTAAACTATGGCATTGAAAAAAATTGTCCAAGTATGTTTCCATCTATTAGTATGAATTTCTGAAAGAAAAATTCCAGTCTGCGAGGAATTTTCTCGCTAAACTAAATTTCCCCATTATATGAGTTCAATCTGCTGATTGCATGAGGGAAAAGAACATTGTTGCAATTGTATTTGTATCACATGATTGAAAACCACTTGGTTTCGATGCTCTCCTTTCCTAACTTCTGGAAAAGCAAATTTTTTCCTGATAGCCCAAGCTCGTCATTATCAAGAGTAGGTCAGTGTCATCTCCGACAATTTCGATGCCTTCAAAATATTCAGCTGTTAAAATGGCTGAGGTAAGTATCATGGAATCAGCTTTTTCTCCTTCCTTTTCAATTTGAATTATGTTATTTTGAAATTCTGTTTTTAGCAATGAAATGAAGTGGTTCGTTTTTCTGTCATTGGCTTCGACAACGAATGTTGCGGGCCGACGCCCTCTTTTCTCTCCACCTGTTACAGATTGATGTGGTTTTATGCGGCAAAAACTATGATACCACGCATCTGGAACTACGAAGTCATATTCGTGATAAATGCGTTTAATTACTTTCTGAGACCATTCACCTCTAAGTTTTCTGAAGCTTTCAAAAATGCAATTTTCGCTTCTAACTTTATTACTTTGTTAATCAAATTTCTGTTTGCATAGAGATTTTTTTTTTTTGAAGTCACCGAAATTATTTTCTCCACAGAAGAAGCAATCATCTTGAAAATTGAAAGAAGTGCTTGATCGGAGGGGCAAACTAGTCTGGGTAGAATCTTCACCTCGACGAACGTATGCTGCTATAATTCTCTCATTCGCATATGTTTTTCGGTAATCATCATAATAAGTTAAAAAAAATAATAGTGAATATAATTTAGTAAGAATAGTGTTAAAGGGAGTAAGTAAGAATAAGAGTAAGTAATAAGGGAGTAAGTAAGTAAGAATAGTGTTAAAGGGAGTAAGTAAGAATAAGAGTAAGTAATAAGGGAGTAAGTAAGTAAGAATAGTGTTAAAGGGAAATTAATATAGTATAAGGTAAATTTTGGCGAAAATATGAATATCCATGATGGGTAAGTATTACGGTGGTCCCCAATGACTACTTTTTTCTTTTCTTACTTTAATTAGAACAGTAGTTAGCAAGTAATTTTAAACTGGATACGAATATTTTTGAAAAATTTTACATTGTTTATTTAATTCTATCATTATTTTTATACACTGCTACTTACTAACAAGGAAGGTCTCCATACTGGGCATACTCAGAATTTTATGAAGAAATACTAATTAAACTACTTATGTATGTAATAAAGAATCAGTCAAAATTAGCGGTGGAAATACTGTAGGAAATATGTAAAAAAATAAAATACTTTTGAATATTTGGCGTGAAAAGACGGAGGAATCACGCGATTTGGCGAGCAGCACTTTTCCTCGCCAAGCAAACGATTTTAAAGTAACTCAAAACTGTTGGATATTAGAATGCGTGTAAATGTTATTTAATGAATATAAATATAATGAGAGACTTTAATATATTATATACTACATATTTATATTATATTACACATATATATTGCTTATTGAAGTAGTTATTGAATTAGTCGCTGAAAAAAGATATTTTCGCATATAAAAAAAAATCATATTGAAAAAATTATCTTCATACATATAAGCATATTCAAAGATAAAAGCCGATTTTTTCGTAGCAACAAAATCGAATCGACAATGCTCAGTAGGACTTTAAGCTTGAAACAATTTTAATTAATTTTAATTCTGAATTTTGTTTTAAATCTCAAATTTTGATGATTAAATTTGAATATAAATATCGATATAACAAAATTATGCTTAAAATAAACTAAAACTGATAAAACTACAGTTATTTAAATTAAATTGATCAAAACAAGTTCTACATGAAACTTTTTTCCCCTTAAAATATATTTGACATAAAAAGTATTATTTGAAATTACATTCCATCGCCAACCGGCGAAAGATCGCCAAATAAAGGAATTTTTATTATTTTTTTACAGACACTGTAACGGGATTCCGCCAAAAAAATTTTTATGAACGTATATATACCCATTAGAAGAACATTCTGTAATTTTCTTCAGATTTTTTGGAGAATGCCCGTATGGAGACTCTCCTTGTAAGGAATATTTTCTTTGCTAGTAACACGACATTCTCTTAGATACAGAATCATTTGTCTTATTCTATTAATTTAATATTATTTAGTTCATTAAAAGAAGCATAATTTGCATGTCATTTATTATTAATGGACATTGAAATATTTCAATACTTTTCAGTTTATACTTGTTTTTCTCCAAAAAATCATTATTTCTACACTAAAAAGGTCTGCGGTAAAATAAGAACTTTTATCTTTTATTTCAAAACTTTTGTTAGAATATGAATAAATTTATATCTAATGTTTAATTAGATTTCTAATGTGTAAATTACACGCCAAGTAAAAACTCTTGCAATTGTTTATAAACTGTAAAAAAGGCAGAAAAGTTGCCTCTGCTTTAAATGCTATCTATATACTGGCGATTGAAAACGCACCATTATCGACTACAGAGCGGTTTCATTGGTCTGAAAATAGATACCTTTAAAACGGAGGCAAAGTTTCTGTAAATTTTTTACAGTGTAATAGAAGAACTTTTTTTAAAGATATTTTTTTAATTTAAAATTAGAAATTGGACAATATTGTTGATCTTAATATTTCTTGACTTTTAAACAAAATCAGCACATTAAATTATTCATATTTTAACTATAAAATGAAAAACATTGTAGAATTAACCTTTAAAATGTTTTATATATGAAAAGTCTCAAAAAGGGGTTGCTATTATTAATATACACAAAAATAGTAGGTTTTTCCTAATATTTGTTTTGTAAATATATTTTTAAAATATATATACTGGTTTTTATTTTTATAAAACATGTACTATGATTTTCTGTGAGAAATTGTTCTTCTTATTTGTTTCTACATTTTAACAACGCCTTTTGAATATAAATGAGGATTAAATTCATATTTCCAACCCATATATTTTTACGGATAACATATTTCTTTTGAATGCGCGTTAGCATTGGATAAATAAATCTTTTCAATTTCCTGACATTTTACTTTCGATTCAGTGCTCTTTTTAAAAAGTTAAAATAAATATCTGCGTACTTGGTTTTGGCTTCAGTAGACAATAATGGCTTTTTAATGATCTGATTGTTCAAAAAACTTGCTTTCTCTTTTACAGATATTTATAGGAACGCTTAAAAGAATGTCGTTACATAATAATAATAATAATAATAATAATAATAATAATAATAATAATAATAATAATAATAATAAAAGATTTTTTAATGTTATTAGGCTATTTAAAATGTATTGAAAGTGATATAAATTACCTAATTTCACTGCAAAATAATTAACATAATATAACGCATTCATGACATTTATTGTTTATTTACAAGGACACGCAAAGAAATTGGTTACAATACTGTTTTTGCGCAACAATTTTTGGAAGTGCCTTTTCAATTTTAGCATGCTCTTTTAAATTTAACACCTTTTTTTCATGTTACTCCTTGTGAATAAAATGCTTACTTCGTATGCAGGTCTTCACAAAAGAATTCGAGTGCCAATAATATTATTAGAGGAAATTGCTGGAGTCGAAATTTTAACTCTTGTATCTATATCCCAACTGAAATAAATTTTGCATGTGTATAGTTTATAGATCATATATATCATATACAGGGCAGTTTAAATATTTTAAAGGATTTTCCAAATGTAGATGAAAACTGCCAAAATTGTTTTTTTTAATTTGTTACATGTTTCCAAATATATGAAATTGACATCTTATTTAAACTCATTAAATGCTAAGGTTTGTTAAATTACTCTGAATTTGCTTTAAAGTGTTTCATGTACTATGGACAACGCTTGATGTTTCCTTTCTTGTTCACAGTACACATACGATTATTGTTTGAGGTGCCTATAATAATATGATGCCATTTCAAACAGAATGAAACATTTATACCTCATACACTGTTAAAAACTTCGTGCTACTTTGAACCAAGATTTGGTACTCGCAGCTACCATATTATTTTCACCATATTATTTGAAAAAATGGTACTGTGGTTCAACCGAAGTTCCAAATCTTGGAACAAGATTTCACCATCTTATGGTGGCAGCTACTACGCACCAAATTTCGGTTCAAAGTAGCACAACATTTTTAACAGTGTAGTGGAGTATTTATATGTGGATATTCATATATTTAGAAGCAGAGACATTCTCTCACATAATTCCATAAGATATTGGTAAAGCTTTGTTTGCTTGGAGAGTAAAAAAAAAAATATGCGGTTTTCTTGATGATTGCGGGTGAAATTTCATCAAAAAATACCACAACAGACGAGTGCTTTATGCGCAATCTATGTTCCATATCTTTCATATTATGTTTTCCATACCCATCAAAAAGTGTTGTTACTTCTCGGCACTTTCTGTTTACATAGGATTCGTATTGTCTAATGACATCGCCAAGTACTGCAGAAACGGACCTATTGAATTAATTCACCACCATCAAGAAGGTAGTAAAAGGTTTGCTGGGAATGAGATCGGTGTGTTTCATTGACATTCATATTATCTAATGAGTGTGCTAATGATTATTTATCCGTTTTTCTAACTTTCTGGGTACTATGGTCAAATAATGAAGTTGATAGAATAGATATCATGTAACTGAAAAATATTGTTGTATTTTGAGCGCTATTATTCAAGGAGATACAAAAAAGCATCCTCTGTGTTAAAAGACGAGGTTCTACATGGTGATTCCTCACCAGCAATAATAATTTTTTTTTCAATAGTTTCATGGTTACAACTTGATCTGATTCCAATAAAGTTTCACCTTTAAAAAGTTAACCGATAAGTTTATCTTAAATGCTTCTTCCTATAATGTCAGCTTTTTCTACAGTTACTTTTTTTACTATCTGTAATCCATTAAAAATATTCCCTATATTAATTGAAGTAGCATTAGATGGATTGTGGTCAATAAAAAATTGCATTACCTTTTGCATAGCTTTGAAATTAATTGCATCCTCCCATCAGTTAAAGCAATATATTGCTCATTGCCAATACGTGAAACATTGGTTAGCAAACTAATTGCACATGCTGTGACGTAGAATCACATATAGTTTTCTTAAATTTTACATTTTTTAAATTACAGTTAAAACTAATCTTTAATTAAATATCTATTTTATCTTAACGTTTATTTTCGATCCCACAATAACTTTCCGTACAAAAGAAAAGAAAGAAAAACATCTAGCATCTGCCTTATTACTGAAAAACAGCTGTCAGATAAAGAGAATTCATTAAGATGCGTATTTCACCCTAACTGGAAACAAATAATTAAAAAAAAAGAATAAAGATCGAATGTGTTTGCGGTCAGTGAAATTTCATTTTCCTCTCTGCGTAATTTTAAGTCTAACTTATTCGTTGCATAAGAGTCTTTTCATGTACATAATGGTTGTTATGTCTTTTGAGAACATTTTCTCAAAATATGCTCCTAACGTACGAATTGGCAGTTGCATTCCTTTTTGGCGTATTTTTTAGGACTGCTATTTTCTGGTTGCCCTGCTATTAAATTCAAAATCCTTTTATTGTTTAAGCGTAACAGACAATTTTGCGTAGATGATATCAGTCATTTTTCATATGCTTATTGTCGCCAATTGTGTGATGCCAATGTGTGAATTATTGAGTGAGGAATCAATTGCCTCCCTCTCGCTTCACGAGGCAGTCATGTGAAGACTGTTTTCTTAATAATGCGTTCAGGCACCATCCCTAGCTTTTCTGTATGAAAGCTTTAAATTTATATTTTTCCTTCAAATAAACAAAGTTCTTAAAAAGCATTTATTTTATTATAATGGATCACAGCCTACATCTTTAGCGAATGCGTTTAAGAGGAGCCTGGTCAACAATATACTGTAAAAATACAGAACTCCAGTACACATGCTACTTCACTATATCGAGAATAGCTCAAAATCAAGGCTGCACATTGACTTTCAGTTATACTTTCTCCATGAGTTATACCAGAATGACTTTTAGTGCATTTCACGAACGTTTGTTCAATGTGCATATCGGTCTAAACTCCAAACCAATGTCTGCCTATATAACGTCGTACTGCAAACCGTTCATTAAGTATTTTATAGAGTTCTGGTTTCATTGTTTTTAATTCTCTCATTTGTTGAAGGTATATTCTTGAAAATTTGGCATAATTGTTATGATCTGAACTCGCAAAAATTGGTAGCATATGCTCAACTGCTTCAAAATTTCCTGATCGCTCAGCCAAAATAAACGTTTATACAAAATATACGATCTTCAGATACAACAGCCCGGGTTTACTAGTGCAGCTTTGTAATTTAAAATATTCCTCCCTTTAATGTATTAATATTGAAAGTTTATGAAGAAAGTTTATGAAGTTTTTCCCTTGATATCACCTTTGAACACTTTTTGTTAAAGGTGAGTAAAATCATCATTTAACTCCCCTTCCACTGCATCACCGATATTATGGTGATTTCTTGATGAAATCTCGCTATAATCTGGCTGGCTCTGTAATAACTTTAACTGGTAGCCAGCATTTCAGTATATCAGCTACACTTAAACCAGAGAGAGATAAAGAAATTAGAAAATATCCTCGAAAAAGACGAATATGATTTATCTTTTAACATATGGGGTATTGAATTTTCAGCAGAAACTGCCTGTTGGGCTTCTTATCTGCCTGATCAATCCATCAGTATTCCAATAATTCCTAGAAAGGACATCAGTGTATGGAACTCACCAAAACGGATTACCATTTTATCAAGCTCTACATCCGTATTGAATAAATTATTTAGAAAATGTAAAAGTTGATTAATATTTATGTGATAATTTTTCTATAATTATTAGTGTTGCAGTCGGAGTTGTCATAGAACATATAGGTGTAATGCAATCCAAGTTTCTTGTGTTTCGCTTATTTACATATAAGGTTTACGTATGGAGTCCTGTAAGAACAATTTTTATTTTAAATTCCCCGCTAGTTAATCTTTAGAAACATTTTATTTTTAAAAATTAATCGCATACACTTTTTGAGCATTAAATTTTCTGTATGATACCCCACATTTTTTTTCTACGTTTTTTCAAGGTGGCCGCCAAAAAGCGCATTTTGCGCCACAGTGAGAATGAATATTTTTAGAATGTTTATTAGGAGCGTATAACCTGCCATTTGCGCCAGGAATTATTTCTGTTCCAATCAGTTCCACCTCTAACGCTATTTCTACTCTACTAAATTGTTTGCGTATTCTATTATATTTCAAAATTTTTGGAAAGACAAAATACCATATAACAGAGTAATTTATTCCATTTTTCAATATTGGATGAAAAAAGTCCGGGCCAGGATTCTAACCAGGGATGTATTAGCTGAAGCCGCCAATGCTCTACCAACTGAGCTATCCTGAACACGAACACTGGAGGACTATTTCACCCAATTAACCTCAACTATTACTTTATCTGGTCTGATATTCTGGATCAACACAACAAATAATTCGAAGGTCAGTATATGGAACTGCAGAAAATCGCTACATACGAAATTACATTAGATTAATTTTTAAACACGATTATTCAATCGATAAATTAATTATAACAGAGTAATTTATTCCATTTTTCAATATTGGGTGAAAAAAGTCCGAGCCAGGGATGTATTGGCGGAAACTGCCTTTTTTGCCATTTTTAATTTATTTGCGGTTAGAGTTGGTCCTATCAAATTCTTGTCAACATAAAAGAATTAGATAGTAATAAAAATATTTAGAATAACTTTAAATGAATTTTTATATTTTGAAAATTGAAGACGTCCTATTTTTTCCTTCTTAAACCTTTTTTTTCGCTCCTTGAGCCTTTTTTTTTTAATTTTACGAAAAATGTGTGATCTGTAGATTTGGGGAAAATCATGTTAAACATAATCATATCATATAAAATACCATGTTAATCATAATCATATAATAAATCATATTATACATTCACACTTATTTTTACATTTGTAATATTACAAGCTGTTACTCGTGACGTCGTTTTGTAACATTAAAAGAAATGTAAATGCGTTAATCGAATAAAAGATACTTAAAATAATATATATTTTAAATTTCATAAACAAAACTGTAACTTTCTTTTTTAAAATGAAGAATTTTTTATTTTTTTCTGCAATGAACGTCTCTAGTAATTAACACTATTTAAAAAAAAAACAATGGAGTTAAGAAGAAAAATCGAGTCCTCTCTTTAGAAGACTCAAAGAATGAAATTACTCTGAAGATAAAGAAAAGAGTTGAAACATGTAAAAAAAACTAATATATTTTAAATGTTTATTAATAAAGTTACGTTTCATGTGCAAATTAAGTATTTGTGATATACCGGGCGTCCCAAAAATAACTGATGGATTTTAAAATTCAATAACTTGCAAACGGTGACAGCTATTTAAAAAATTTTTGCAGGAGGGTATGTATAATGTCAGGAGTTTTTTTACCGTAATTTTTTATTTTAGTTCTAATTTCAAACAATAGGTAACGCTGACGGCGATTGAAGGCTAGGTCAACGCTTCACTCAGCACTGATCACCTGGCCTTTAATAGCCCTCAGCACCACCTATTGTTTGAAATTCGTACTAAAATAAAAAAAAATACGGTAAAAAAACTCCTGACATTATACATAACCTGCTACATACATGCTATACATAACATGCTATTGAAGGCCAGGTAATCAGTGCTGAGCGAAGCGTTGACCTAGCCTTCAATCGCCGTCAGTGTCACCTATTGTTTGAAATTATAACTAAAATAAAAAATTACGGTAAAAATCTCCTGACATTATACATACCCTCCTGAAAATTTTTTTTAAATAGCTGTCACCGTTTGCAAGTTATTGAATTTTAAAATCCATCAGTTATTTTTGGGACACCCGTTAAGTCCTCACATTTTAGTTGTGGAATATATTTTATTATTATTACGATAAATCTATTTTCTATCAGATTCACATTTTTTGTATTACCCATAAATATTTGAAAAGTAATTCTTCCCCAGTCTTGTTTGTTTCTTTTTTCCTTACTGTAGTTGTCAGTTGTATGCAAAAATTTAAAATATATATATGCCAGTAGATTAAAAAAAAATTAGCTTTCCTTTATTTTCTCTTGTTTACATTTGCTGTAAAATTTTCAAAATGACATATTGATTTTTTTATTTTTTTATTTAGTCAATTGGCTAAAATTGTCATCATTTTTATTGTCACAAATTACTCGTTAGCATTAGAAAAAATAAATAAATAAACAACAACTTTTTTCGCCGCTGCCTACTTTTGCGTTTTATGCATAAAGATATATTAAAATTTTCTTTTTTTCAAAATGACGTTATATCTTATTTTGTATATTTGTTTTTCTTTTTAACGCGAAAAACTTTAAATTGAAAAACAATTGTTTAGGATAATTTTTTTTTATTTTTAATTGTTTTTTTTTTATTTATATATTTATTTTATATACAGGGTGTCCGAAAAGTCTGGAAACGGTCGAATAACTCGAAAAATACATATGAGATTGAAAAACGTAAATATACGTGTTAAACATTTTTAAATAAGCTACTCAGTGATACCAAATTTGACCTTCGTAACCGACCCCCTGGGGGTCAGAGGGGGTCCAACTTTGAAATCTTAAATTAATACCCCCATTTTTTATTGCAGATTCGGATTCTACGGACAAAAATACGTAACTTTTGTATTTGATGTTTATTTCGAATCCTCGTTTATCACGGTGTAATTGAGCATATTAAATCGATACATATTTCGGCTTTTCCAACGGGATTTTCCCTAATCGAAACTAATTGGGGAGAATTTATGACATCAAATTCCTCGTCTTTTGCAATAATAGCGTTTCCTGAAAATCACCCGTGCCGATTATTTCGGTAGTGCTACACAGTTAAAAATTTGATCCATTTGCTGTAGCGTCACTCCACAGCTTTTATAGAATATCTCTTTCATGACCAATAAGAATGCTCCATAACACAGTAAAGTACACTGTAAAAAAATTGAACCTTTTGCTGCATCGTCACTCCACCACTTTTATAGAAAACGATTACTTTACTGTGTTATGGAGCATTCTCATTGGTCACAAAAGAGATATTCTATAATAGCTGTGGAGTGACGCTGCAGCAAATGGGTCAAATTTTTAACAGTGTAGCACTATTGAAATAATCGCCACGGGTGATTTTCAGAAAACGCTATTCCTACAAAAGACGAAGAATTTGATGTCAAAAATTCTGCCCAATCAGTTTCGATTAGGGAAAATCCCGTTGGAAAAGCCGAAATATGTATTGATTTAATATGCTCGATTACACCGTGATAAACGGGGATTTGAAATAAACATCAAATACAAAAGTTACGTATTTTTGTCCGTAGAATCCGAATCTGCAATAAAAAATTGGGGTTATAATTTAAGATTTCAAAGTTTGACCCCCTCTGATCCCCAGGGGGTCGGTTTCGAAGGTCAAATTTGGTATCACAGAGTAGCTTATTTAAAAATATTTAACACGTATATTTACGTTTTTCAATCTCATATGTATTTCTCGAGTAATTCGGCCGTTTCCAGACTTTTCGGACACCCTGTATATAAGGTACCCTGGGGTAATAACGCCACGTTAAGGTTCTACCAATTTTCACGGCTCAGTTTTAGTTTGTATTTTTCAAACAAATACATGATTTGATACAGCAACTCATTGACATCTACATAAAAAAATAATTTAACAGATATGTATTCATAAAATGTAATGGCGTGATTTCTTGACCAATGTTATTCGGCGTTATTACCCACCTATATGGGTAATAACGCCATGTAAACAAAACTATGAAATAAGATGGAATAATTGCATGTAGATTGCCCAATTCTAAAAATACACACTCTACAAACTTAGAAATTGACAAATTGCATTCTAAGATATTGAAAATGTTAAATTTTTTGTGAAAGTGTAAGAAAAATAAAGTTATGGTGTGGGGGGAGGGATGAGGCAAAAGAATACCAGACCGTGAGCTTCTTTTTGCTTAAAAAGGACCGCTTAAATATAATTACTAGAAACATTGCACAGTTTTAACTGTATTTATTTGAATCAGTATATAGGATGTAGCTCGGCCACTGTAGGGAATCAACCGGGATATTAAGCCAAGGATTGGCGTTATTACCCCGTTATAGTTATTGCGCTGTACATTTTAAGTTACAAATTATCTCGAGAAGACATCCAAAATCTTCAACAGCATTTTGAAAATCCATGAAATGTACTATAAATTTATGTAATTAACAAAGTATTTCCAGATAAAAAAATAGTTTTCACATCAAAAAACGTATCTCGCAAATTTTAGATCAAGCGTTAATTTTAATTGCTAGTAAAAACAATAAGACCTAAAAACGAAACAAATTAACTTGAAGCTGTTTTTTGCGATTTATATGACTCAAAACCCTTCTGCACAGAGCACAAGAGTGTCATTTACCAGATTATTTCATAATTATGCAAAATATTAGCACTTGGCGTTATTACCCCGCCTGGCGTTATTACCCCAGGGTACCTTATATAGGGTGTCCAGCAAATAACACCCTGATTTTAAAATTAAATTTCTCAAAAACAAAGATCGACAGAACTATGCGGTAAACGGTTTGTTTATTAGGTAAGCTGTAAAAATCTTATACAGAAGTTTTGAATGGTGAACCTATGGAAAAGATTGTGTTCTGATTGCAAAGAATGCTTAGATTTGACATTTTTCTTGTTTTAGATTGCTTTCAGAGATAGAGTTTTTCGGTTTACAGTGCTACAGTTTAACGATTTTTCGAACTAAATTTCTTGAATTTCGAAATTTTTAAAATTTAATTCCAAAAATCTTTAAACTATGGAAATTTAAGCCGAAAAACTCATTCTCCGCAAACAATCTAAAACAAGAAAAATGGCAAAGCAAAGCATTCTTTGCAATCAGAACACAATCTTTTCCAAAGATTTACCGTTCGAAACTTCTATATAAGATTTTTACAGCTTACCTAATAAACAAACCGTTTACCGCATAGTTCTGTCGATCTTTGTTTTTGAGAAATTTAATTTTAAAATCAGGGTGTTATTTGCTGGACACCCTGTATATATATATATACATATTTAAAGAAAGACAAATGTTTATTATTATTTTTTTAAATGTCAATTGATTCTCTATGAAAATAATGAACATTTGAAGTATCATTACAAATATTTTTATTGATAATGAAATAAATAAATGAGATAGCATGGTAATTTCTGGATTATAATCACTATATATCTAAAGACACAAAGGCATAAAATCATTCATACTCATGTTGACCTAACACTCGCATGCATTTGCACATTTATGATTTTATTAAATTTAAGATATGTATGCAAATATGAATGGAACGGCATTTGGGGATCATGATCGTAAAAATATATCAAAATCATCGAAGATTTCTTTTTTTCAGACAACTGTGATTTGCATTATATTAATTTTTCTAATTAAATCTGTCTAAAAGAAAAGGTCATCGTTGATAAAATTTTACATATGCAGTTTAAAATTACTTTCAAAATTAATTTAATCTTAAATAATTTCATTAGCAAACAAATGCATCATAAATATTTTGGAAGGAATCAATGGATATAAAATTCGAGATTAAGGAGATATGAAACATGTCGATATGTAAAATGAAGCAAACTTTGCGAAATATTTAACATCATGTACTTTAATTTAAAATAGAGACAGAAAAAAAAACCCCAGTGATAATATGCATCATAGCCCATATGCATTTCAGAAATTCCATTTGGGCATAAGATAATTAAGGGAGACCCGTAAAAAAAACCCAAAATTTTTATTATTGATTTTAAAGTAATGAATTTTGGTGCATTATTTAAGAATCTTCTTGTAAGGAATAATTAGCAAAAAAATTCACTTTTTATTAAAAAGTATATTTTTATGATTTTTTGTCGAAAAATACACTTTTTAAAATTACTACTACTCATTCAATTTTCAATATTTTGGTATTACTAAAATTTCTTAAATAGTGTTATAGTATATAGAAAAGAACTAAGGAGAGATATTTTTAATTTTCCATTTTAATAGGCTAAAAAAAAATACGGATAGTAAATCTCCTTAAATTCGTTATAATTTTCATGTTTACCAATTTATGTAAAATTTTCGGAAGTAGTTAAAAAAAAATCTCTCCTTACTTTTGTTGTAATTTTTTTTAAGATTCTAAAAACATAAACATATTGTTTCTAAATCATTTTACCACTGAGCCTTAGTACTTTGAACTTAGGCAAAATATGAAAAAAGTCATTTTCAGGAAAACACGTTTTATATGGCCGCTAGTCCTTTAAAGTCTATAATGAGTACAATTTTAAAAAGTCATTTTCTACCTGCTCCAAGTGTCCCCGAGTTCTGAAATTTTGCATGGATATTCGCAAATATGTATTTTATCGTTTTCTGAGGAAAAAAAATTGAACTTTTGATGATTTTTGGCCGAAAATGTGGTTCGGTTCTCTCTTAAGTTTTAACATATTTTTTGAGCAATATGTTCCTCGGTACACAATTCAAAAAAATTTTTGAATATATCGCCTTAAAATGTATTGTGCTATCAGAAAGCATATTTTATAAGAATAATAAGTAGCATTTTTCATTTTAGTTTAAAAGAAATAAAAATATTTTGCTAAAAATCTTTAAAAATCCGAAAAATAAAAAAAAAATTAATTGTTCATTATTTTAAAAAAATTTCGGTCAGACTTGTAATGTTAGGTATTTTTAAAGAAACACGTTAATTACACAATTAAAAAAAAAATCAGCTGTTTATCTCATATAATTTTATGAAATGCACCAAAGCATAAAATAACACATTTCCAGAAATATTATTTACACATATTAAAATATTATATTTCTGTACTGTAAACTTTTAGGTCCATAATCATTTAACACCGTAATTTTTTAGCGCTATTTGTTAACCTAATTACAAAAAAACTGAAAGTTGAACAAATTTATGTTCGATGTGTCGTTAAAAGAAGCAATAATCATAATTCAATTAAAAATTTTGAAATTTATAATAAATTTGGCAAATCGGAATTCATTATTTAAAGCTCCATATAATGAGTCAATGTTTCAGCTGTAAATCGAATGACTTCTAACGAAATCACTTCTGAGGTTCAAACAAAGATATTAGAACATTTAAAGAACAACTATTAGGATATAGACAAGTTACGGACCGAATCACAAATCGAATAAAAGTTTCCAAAAGAGAACTATTTCTTCTTCTAAACAATCTATTTCAATTCTTAAAAGAAATCGAAAATGATTTTGATTCCTCACATTGAATCATTTGTTTTCAAGGTACAGCGTTTTCTTCAAAACCAAAAGGTCTTTTAAATGAATTTAAAATAACTTTTTTTAAAGTGAGATTGAAAATTATAAATTTGAACGTTTATTTTGATACGAAGAAGAACGGAAAATTACATATGTAAGCAAATTGTTAGCAATAATATTTTAAATAAATTCCAAAAGTATCCCAGAAAATTAGTTGTCTTTAAACCTATATATATATACAGGGTGTCCCAAAATGACTTATGGATTTTAAAATTCAATAACATGCAAATGGTGACAGCTATTTAAAAAATTTTTGCAGGAGGGTTATGTATAATGTCATAAGTTTTTTTACCGTAATTTTTTATTTTAGATCGCATCTCAAACAATAGGTGGCGCTGACGGCGATTGAAGGCCAGGTCGATGCTTCACTCAGCATTGATCACCTAGCCTTCAATCGCCGTCAACGCCACCTATTGTTTGAGATGCGAACTAAAATGAAAAATTACGGTAAAAAAATCCTGACATTATACATAACCCTCCTGCAAAAAAATTTTAAATAGCTGTCACCGTTTACAAATTATTGAATTTTAAAATCCATCAGTCATTTCTGGGATACCCGGTATATGTGTTTGTGTGTGTATGTATAAAAGCTGTTCTCTGTGTGAATGTGTTCCTTATAGAAATCGTTCATTTTTCACCGATTTGCATGAAACTTGTTGTACTTAATGTGTATCACGAAAAACATTATTTTGAAATTCAAAATTTCAAGTTGATTAAATGTTTTCACTATGATCGTACATTTATCAAAAAATTTTTTTTCAGTTGAAGAATATTTCCTGAAATCTCTTGGAAAAAGGATGAAGTTTATACTAAATGGCCTAAAATGTACATAAAGTATCTGTTTTTTTTTTTTTTTTTTTTTTTTTTTTTTTTTAAGTACAAAAACATAAATTTTAGGTAGGCATTTGACATTAAAGAAATTTCCCGTTCTGTCATTAATTTTAAAGGTCTCCCACAATTTAACTAAAAACCTTATTATATTACCAAATGCTCAAAATTTTCAATACATTTTGTTGGTGGTTTTTAACTTTTTCAAGTTATTTTTTACACCTAAAAACTTTCAGATATCGTAAAAATAAATTTTAATTTTTAATTAGATTATTTATCTATTTATTTAATTATTTATATATTTTTGAATTGGGGGGGGGGGGTCTCAAGACATAGAAACATCATTAAAGTAACAAAAAAATTAAAACTTATAAAGTGTAATTTTTAATTCAAAAAGGTTACAGATACAATAGTTAAACATGAAATTCGAAAAATGTTATTCAAAGAAAATCTTGATTTCTTTGTTTGTTTATGTTGATGAATACAGAAAAATCATGTTCAACATATTTTGGTTATGTAACCCCAGACAATGTCAAAACCAAAATACATGAAATATTACTGCATTCATGAGACAACTATTAACGATCTAAGTATTGAAGAGTGTATTGTACCGCACCAAGTACAGGTGTCTGTAATGAAAAATCGCATTGAATTTAAATACTTTAAAGCACACAGTACAAGTAGTGATTTGTATACTTCTTTTAAATAAATTACCTCTTAGGAATGTTTTATTGTTGTAGATAGTCTAACGTCATTAAGTGATCCTATAAGTAAAAGTTTATTAAACTGCCAAAAATTACCTGTTTTTGAGTATATCAAAATAAATAGTATTTTTCCAGAGCTTCGTGATAAAGATTTGATCATGGATCAAAAATACTGACAGGGGAATGTCCCCGAGAATTGGAAAGCAGAAACCCTGGAAACTTTTCCCATACAAGTTGGCTGACATTGGCAAACAGGATCTTGCGTTTATTGATTGCATCAATTGATCCAACTCCCCAATTGAAAAAAAAAACTAGCTGAATTTTTCATGAACGTTTATGCTCCTCATGGTTTAACATAAAATGCCAGCCGAGTATTATTTATGCATCACATCACTTTTTTAAATGGTACAGAACTTAGACGATGAACTTAAAATGGTTGTTCAGCCAACTCTACAGAGAAACACCTTTACGATACATTAAAAAAATCTCCATCTGGAAACGTTGTTTGATTCTCAAAAACGTATGAGGACCCCAGAAGCCAAGGGGTACAAGTGACAAAATGTTGATTTGGAGTAAGTTGTGTTTAAAGATAATTGATGTTAAATTGGAACATCAATAACAATTGAGTGAATTGAAATAGGAAATTTCTGCTTGTTGCATTCAATTTTTTGAACTGTTATTTCAATAGCTGTTAAAAAATAAAGTACAATTTTCTTTAAATGTATAATTAATCAACATTGTTTGTTTTTCGAAAAACGTGGTTTGCCTCTATAACTCAGCAAATAATAAGAAAATTACTTATATTTCTTTACCTGAAATGAAAAAAGCATATTTTTAGGTCGTCTGTGTATTTAGTTTATTTTTTTCAATTTTGTCACTTATACCCCTTGGCTTCTGGGGTCCTCATATGAGATCTCTGAAAAGAAAAAGGGAGAAAAAGCTTGACAAACAGAATTCATAGAAAAGAGGGTTTTAAAACCACCACAAGCAAATTATGAGGCTTGTTGATCTTATTGATATCAATCGATCTTATTGATAGTATTGATCCAATATATCGATCTTACTGATTGGCAATCTACTATAGTACCGGAACTACATAACTAACTTGAGCAAACAAGAGATTGCGTTGAATATTGATTCAGGAACTAGTAATAGAAATGAATTTCATTTTTTCATAGATAACAGACAATTTAAGGAGCTCTAAAGGAGCTTACAACAACGTCTAAATATGTTTGTGTATTCAAATGTTGATAGTGTTTAATTAGGTCAAACTTGCTGGCAAAAAATGCATTTCAAAGTTTAAACGAAACGTCACTTGACACCTTTAACTGCAGAAGACCAAGTGTAAAGAAGAAATAAAACTTTTCTCAATAGCATTAATTCACAAATTTTTTATTATAATATTGATAAATTTAATTTAATGTTTTTTTTTAATATACATATTTGTAATTTACTTCATTATAAAATAAATATTTTTAGGACTAAATTTTTTGTCTAATTTGGTACAGGTTTAAAGAGCTGCTTACACTTCAAATGTACAATCTACAACCATCAGATTAACTTATCAAAATAAACGGACAATGAAATCGAGATTTAATTTGAATAACGCTTTTAAAATTCAATGTTTAACTATTGAATTTGTAACCTTTTTCGTTTAAATATTACATTTTCTAACAAGGAAGGTCTCCATACGGGCATACTCAGAAAAATCTGAAAAAATTACAGAATGTTCTTCTCATATAGTTATATATGTTTATAATAAAAATTTCGGCGGACCCTCCTTATAACGTCCGTAAAAAAATAATAAAAATTTCGTTTATTTGGCGATTTATCTCCGGTTGGCGAAAAAACGAAATTTTGAAATACACGCTTTTACGCTTCGAATACTTTTTAAAGAAAAAACTTTCTATGTTCAATTTATTTAAATAAGTTTAGTTTAAATAATTTTAATTTTGCATTTTTACTTTACTTTAAGTGTAATTTTGTCATATACGTTTATATGTACTTATAACAAAATGAAAATAATATATTTTATCATTTAAAACACAATTTAAACTGATTAAAATTGTTCCAAATTGAAAAATACACTGTTAAAAATATGCTGCATTTTGTTGCAACGCACTCCCTTACTTGTATAGAAAACGGTTACTTGGCCGTGAAATGGAGCTTTCTCATTGTTTAGAATAGAGATATTATATACACAGCGGTGGAGTGCGTTGCAACAAAATGCAGCAGATTTTTAACAGTGTATGACACGGTCAATTCACCGTGCTATGGAGCATTCTTATTGGTCAGAAGAGAGATATTCTATTAAAGTAGTGGAGTGACGTTGCAGTAAATGCTGCAGATTTTTAACAGTGAAGTCAATTAAAATCAATTTTCAGATTCGTTAAAATCATCTGCTTTTGGCGAGGAAATGCACTGCTCGCCAAATCCCGCGTCGCTTTCAGCTTTTCACGCCAATTATTCCAAACTATTTTATTTTTTTACATATCTAATAATGTAATTCCGCCGCTAATTTTCACTGATCCTTTATTACCTACACGAGTAGTTTAATTCGTATTTTTTTCAAAAAATTCTGAGTATGCCCCCAATGGAGACCTTCCTTGTAAGTTTCAAATTTATTTTTTTGCTTGCGCGCCATATTTAAAAAAAGTTTCTAATATCATGAGCTAAAACAAATTAGACTAATAAACTAACTAAAAATGAATATGCATTTTATTTGTATTGCATATAGCAATTTGAAGATGCTAAAACTAACCTGGAAAAAAAATTTAAAACCATCAACAAAAATAAATTTAATATGCTGGGTATTTGGTAAAATGACAGAGAGATTTCGACATACTTTCTTTCTTTCTTTCAAACCGATGACCAGCCCCTACCTGCCGAGTTACCTCAGTTTAACGGATTAGATACGTGGTATCGCGGCGGGTGACCACGTAATCGTAACGTAGCGGCAATAAACCTGGCTCCTTTGCTTCACACCTCCTCATATCTGCAGTAATTTGTTCTCGTTTGACCATACTTTGTTTTGTCGGTTGCTTAACTTTACAACCTGTTGTTTGAACTGAAATTGGCTACTCAAGTTGGTCTGATAATTTGGAACCTTGATCAGATGACGAGTCCTTCACCTGGCAAGGCACCTACAGAGGTATAATACGCAGATAACTTCGAGGACTTTGCACCCTCGACAGATTTTACGTGCATCAGGTGCCATTAGTACCCATCTTACCAGACGAAATTGAGGTGGATGATTTTGAACCGAAACCGTTGTACTGAACTTAGCTGAGAGAGCGGGTAACATTGAAGGAATAATAAGAACAGAGAATGACCGAAAAACTAAGTCGTACCGCAAAAGAGAAAACTTTGCGCCGAAAGGCAGGGCAAACGAGAGCGTTGCAGAGGAAGACCAGAAATATGTGGATAAATGGACATTATATAACCAGAGTAATTCATATATTAAAATACAATAAACCAATGAAACCAGTATTTTTACAATCATCTTATTGAAAACAGTTGAAGTTTGAAGTGAAATAGAAAGCAGATTACCAAAATAATGAAAGGTAAATGGATAAAAATACAGTAGAAGGCTTTTCTATTAAACTACTTCTTCAGGGGTGTATAGTTTCACAAAAAAGCAAAACCATCCAACCAGATTCTGTTATGAGTCGTGCTGAAAGCTAAGAATTCGACTCACTATACACCCGACTGGCTGGAAGCTATTCACATGACAAACTAGTAGAAAGATACTCATTGAAGAAAATTAAATCAATATGACAAAATAACAATAATATAATATTCCTTAAGAGAAAAAAAAGGATATATGTACTAAAATATTTACCATTACCCAAATCCTAGCAAGATTTGTAGTGCAATCAGATACAAACTACATGTGACTTCCTAACAGTCAAGGTTATGGTCATAGTATAAATCATATAGATAATAAAATAAAGTTGTAACAATAATTATAAAAATTGGTAGAACATATATTATACTATATAATTCATAATATATTTAGAAAAAAGATAAATTCTACTTTTAGAAGTATTATATTTTTATTTTTATACAATTATTAATATTACTATATTAATTATTTAACTAGAATATATTACTACAACTTCCAGTAGAAAATTGGTTTAGTGCTGCCATCTATAGGAATAATGTATTAATTAAATTATATGTTTATGGTGCTCCCATCTATTATAGGGAAAAAAATAAATTATTTAATAGCTAAGAATTCCCAAGAATAATTTCTATTCTAATGTTTTACAAATAATTTCTTTAAGACAAATACAATAGACAACCATATCTTATAGCAATAACTTGATCATTTTTAAGTTATGCATATTAGTTTTTAGGTAAACATAAACTTTAATACTATGTATAAAGTTTAATTTTTCTTTTTTTTGTTTGTTTAAATGTATAATAATTAACCATTGCGTATTATCCAGACAACACCGCCCTCATCCGTAATCTAACATCTAACCCACCGAACCATCCTATTATACATATTTTTTAATTTTTTTTTTGTATTTTTTATTTTTTTGTATTATTTTTATTTTTTATAATTTTTTTAAACATTTTTTTTACGCAATGTGTTTATTATTTTTAAGATTATCTAATAACTTATTATATATTAAAGACTATATATATATATAAGACCATTAATAGTAAACAATATTAACCATTTGAATTTAATAGAAAAAAACATATTGAACATGAGGAAAAATTGAAATAAATAAATGAAATGAGTATAATAGAAATTTGTAGAACCAAAGCAGAATTGTTAAGCCCCAAATACTTTGGAACTATGTATATATGCATGCATACGTATATACATATACATACACATACATATACACATACATATATATTAAGAAAAATTAAATAAATATATGTACATATAGATTAAAAAAATTAAAATATTAAAAAAATAAAAATAAATAAAAATAAATAATAAATAAATTAAATTAAATTAAAAACTAAAAGGAAATTTAAAAAATTTAAATTAAAAAAAGAAGTAAAAAAATCACTTCCACTTTCTTTTCACCGCCGGCCTCAATTGACGCAAAAAGGGGCGGAGGGATGCCTGAAAGGGAACAACATTAATTACATGGTTAAACAATCTGTAGGGACAGGTGCGGCAGACATATGGTGATACAGGTGTCAAACAAACTTCATGTGAAAGTAAATTTGTTTTTCAATTTCACGTTGTAAAAATGGAAAATGCGAGATACTTGAAAATTAAGAAAAGTTGCAATAGTAAACTAAAATTTAACTTGTACGTCAGCTGTTGCCATTCAAAAAATCATGTCAGCATTACGCACAGATATATTTGTCCTCTATAATATAGTTACATGAAAAATTTTATAACTATATTTTTTTTTGTTTTTTATAATTATAGTTGTTCTTTTATTAATTAATTTTCTACGAATTTTAATGTTTAAAATTTTGAAAAATTTAATTTGTCTTATTGTTTAAGATGAAGCTGCTACTGCTTTTTAAACTGAGCTATCCCGGACAAATCTCGTGGTTCTATTTCACCCAACTAACCTTATTGATGGGGGTTTTGTATTAAAATATTTGCCTGACTAGTTCGAATAATTGTGTTAACATTAATTCAGCGTGATTACGAGCCCAGCGTTTTATTGGACTTGCAATGCTGGCGATTTATTCATATATCATTCCAAAATCAATTATTCATAACAGATCTGGAGGCGGCAGCATATACAATCACTTCATCGAATTCTGGACTAAAATTCTAGAATTAATTTAACACGATGAGATGATTGCTTGTTCTGCCTTCTCCCAGTGTATAAGATTTGCCGCGTGGGTTATTTCTTTCGGATTCACCCGGGTAGCTCAGCTGCCGGAGCATAGGCAGTTTGTGAAAAGAAACCTCTGGTTCTAATCTTTGTGCGTACATTTTACAATCAGTTGGAAAATTATGTATAATTAAATATATTACTAATCCTTATAATATAAATGTGAAAGTGTATCCGTAATTTTGAATGAAGTAAACTTCAAAATTGATGAATTAATGTCTCTGTATTTTTGCATATATATATATATATAATAGCCAGGAAAAAAACAATGGCTATGTTTTATTTATTTTATTCAAATGTTTTTCTTAATAATTCAAAATTTAATTTCTTTCATACAGAATCAATAGGCATTTATAGATAAAGCTTAATCAGTTTCACTTCTCGCTGCCAAGAAAATCAAAATCTGGAATAGTAATTTCTCAGCGATGATAAATTTGCAGTTGAGCCACTTCCATGTGAAAAATGAAAATAAAAACAATTTAAAAAATAAATATGACGTCATATTTGAAATAAAAATGAAGGAATTATTTTTTGCTGTGTTTTAAACATGGATATTTGTTTCGTTAATAAGAATTATGCTGTCAAAAATGAAGACATAATTAGAAGTAAAAAAATAAAAATGAATTATATTTTTAAAAAAATATGACGTCATAATTGAAATAAAACAGGCATTTAATAGTAGTCATAAAAAATACAAAGTGCATGGATATCAGTAACTTAGCGAACTTGATAAATAAAACGTCATATTTAAAATGGATGAGAAATATTTTTTTGAAAATTTTCATTAAAAATGCATAATTATCAGTGAAAGGCATTTTTTTGCGGGGAAAAAAAAGAAATTAAAACTAATTAATTTTTGAAGCTATTTTTTTCTTTAAAATTAAAAAGAATTTAATTTCAATTTGTGTAGATGGTATAAACACGATTAAAATAAATTTTCCTTAAAAAAAGGAAAAAGAAAAAAAAAAGAAAAAAAAACCATATTTTTACACGCTTACAAATAATTTTGTTTAGAGATTTAGCTTTACATGCGACATCGTTTACATGTAAAGAAGAGACAAAGCCACCAATTTAGCAGCAAATTCAACTTTCACATCACATCCATCTATTTCTTAAAGGCGCCACAAAAGTAATAATTAAAAAAACGAAACATAAGGAAGGAAATTATATTTCAATTTTAAAATATCTAAATCTATAGCTAAAAATATATCTGAAACACAATCTCTGTTTCCCATTGGAGCATATTCATACAATTTTACGACTTTTCATAATCCAAAACTACAACATAACAGTCATATGAAAATGTTTAGCTATAACAATGATGAGTTTTTAAAAAAATAGATTTTTTTCCGTGACAAAAAGAAACAAGCAACTTATTGCTTAAGTAGTAAGCAAAGTTTCAAGAGACCTTGGAAACTGATTAACATTTTGATGTTAATGTTAGATCTACAGCTGTTAAAAGTGTGGCACCGTGAAATAAACATTTTATAAACATTTGAAAATTAACTATTTTACTCTTTTTAATTTATTTTTTGAACTTTGTGCTTTACTACGTTTGATTTTCTTTTTAATACCAATGATCTTTTCTTTTCTAAGATGGGATTTTTTTGGAATAGAAAGATAATGTCATATGTCGATTTTTCGATTTTCTAATCAATTCAAAGTAGGGTAACATCCCCAGTAATTGGCACATTAAAGATTTGTCTTTAAACTTACTTCTATTTTCATTACCAAGAAATAAAATGTTTACTTGCAAATATTTTTAAATCAAAGAATGTATATGTGTGCATCTATTTTGCAGGCTAAAAGCAAAAATTTTTGAAAAAGTATTTTTATAAAAATATATTTATAAAAAGTTGATGTAATCACCAGTAATTGGAACTTAGACTTTTACACAATTAAAGTAACCCTTTTCAACTAAACAAAACTGTTGTCAATTAAAATTTAAAATATACTATAAATCAGATAATAATAAATTGAAATGCATGCCTTTCTTAAGCCAGAGAAGAAGCATTTGCAAAAAAATGGCTAATTTGATACAAGCCATAATTGTTTCTCTTTCATAGTCACTATTGTCATTTAGTAGCATAAATCAAAGTTATACTCTGTAAAGTAAATGAGCATATAACTGGTATATGGTCTTGCATTTTTAAAAGACTGGATATAAAACTTATCTTAGGACATTTTTGTAGGATGTGCCAATCACTGGTGCCTGCCAATTACTGGGGATGTCACCCTACTTATGAAGTCACTTGTTAATAACAGCTTTTCTTTAAAAATATTTGCTAATATGCCTCTTTAAATAATATTCTTTGACACAAAGACATAAATCAATATCCATGAAAGGATTAAATATAAATAGAATAAATATAAATAATAAAATTAGAATGACAGAAATGTGAATTTATTTCTCATTTAATGTTAGAAAACGAATATGAAATTTTGAGCTCATGAAAAAAATTTAAATAATCCCTATATAAAAAAAAAATAAAATAAAATAAGCAAATTGGAATCATCAGAAGTGTTTATATTATAAAACACGATACAAGGTTAACTAAATATCCTTTTAATAATCGAAATCATTTGCTTCATTGTTGAATTTATTCTTCTTTAAATGTTATGTAATAGAAGTCACGGGTAACAGCTAGTTTTGTAAATATATTATCAATATTATTATTGCAGTATGAAATTATGTATTATCATCTGAATTATTTGCCAAGTGGAATAATTGTTTTAAAATTTATCTAGAGTTCAAGTATGCTTGTATATTTCATTTAATGATATATCTCTGAAACAAACTAACTATATGTCAACTGAGTTTATCTGTTAACTTTACAAATTCGACCATTTTAAGCTTAACCAACAGAATTTTTCAAATAGTTCATCCTGATATGATTAAATAATTTTCACTTAGCATTTACTTTGGTATTTTATTATTACGGAAGATATTTAATATTTAAATTTTCCTAACATACACTGATAGACAATACTTCAAAAATAGTTAGTTGATTAGTAAAACTTTTACCAGCACTTTAAAGTATATTAATTATTGACTGTATTTTATACATTCTTGTTTGTTTCCCATCTATATACTTATGATTAATAATTACTGAAATTTTATGTATTCACATAATTTATACTTTGTGTAAAATAAGACATTCAAAATTGAAGACATGATTAAAGTTAATGCTCTCGCTAATTATATTTTAATTGAAAAAAAACTATTAACTTTATTAAGCTATACTTCAATTACAATTTTCATTTGTTTATTGGGAAAGCCGTAATAGGTTTTAATTACAGATAATTTACAATGACATACATTTAATTATTTTCAAAGTATTTTAAATGAAAGAGCTTTAAATCGAAAATTTCAAAGTACACAATGGCACATTTAACGTCTCTATGATGAAAAATTTGAAAATATTATAATTCTTAATTACCGTAAAATATTGTCATAGAATTATTAGTTCGCGTGCTTAATTGTGTGAGATGGCTATTTAAAATAAATATCTACAAAGTATTATTCAGAAATGTGTTCACATCGAATTGAACTCTGATTAATAATTTAGTAGATAAAAATTATTTGATTGAAATTTAACTAATTAATTATAAAATAAAAAATAAAAATATATTTCAAAATCAGTATAACACTTTTTTTACTATAAACATAAAATTCCGATTGATGTACAGTTGGTTTACAGAATGAAAATGAAAAGCAAGAATTTTAAAGTTCAATTGAATCTGAGATCCCAAATAGAAACTAAAATGGCGCTTTAACTGCTATAGGAAACAGCGCCCTCTGTTTGGTAAATAATGTCAAAAATTAAATATTCTACACTTTTACATAGATCACACACATATTGTTAATTGTTATCTCATATATTCCAGGATATCCCTATCAAAAAATCGTGAAAAATCGCTGCAGTATATGTTGTACTTTTTAAGATCTAGCTGTATATGACATTTGAAGAAATTCTATTCATTAGTTATTGAGATAGACCTCTGACAAAATTTAGGATATATATAGACAAACATTTTCCAAAAAATATCAACTCAAAATGTAACAAAACGTGGAAATTCATTAAAAAGTTATATTTTAAAAATTTCAACATTTCTATTCTTTTTTTCTTATATATCTATATTATAAAGACCAAACGTATCTGTGCGTAACGCATACGTCATTTTGCGAATGGCAACTTGAAATTTGAAATGAAACGTCAGTTTTGAAAATTTTTAAACATCTAAAAATCTTTTATTTTCAATTTTTACATCATCGTATAGGGAAAAAAATGTGCTTTTAAATGAAATTTGTTTGAAAAATGTATCTCAATTTATTTTTAAAATATTCATTTTTTTTTTTTTTGTAGGTTTTAATACCGTTTTTGTAATTGTGGCAACTGAAGTAATCTGTTCTATTAAAAGCAAAGGGAAAGGGGGAAAAATGATTACTATATCGTCATATTGCCATTTGCTCATTAAAAAGTAATATAAATAATTTAGGATTTATTTCAGCGGTACTTGGTTATCCTGTGGACCAATTTCGCCAAATTATACAAATCACCAAACTAATAGCCAAATTATACATGTTGACATAATTTTTATTTTAAATAACGAAAAAACAAATAATTAGTAGAATATTAATAAAAATATTAATAAAAAGTCGAAATAAAAATCACTTAATGACATTTTAAACACGTGAATCGCATTTAATGTCATTGAATGGGACATTCACGATCATCCATTATTGGCATTTAATCTTATAGTTTGGCGATAATTTTTTGGTCGACGGGATAACATAGAAGTACCGTTTCAGCTAATAGCATCGAGACTTCAAGTTTTGAATCAAAATGATCAAATTAAAATAACCAATTTTTTAAAAAGGGTGAATACAGATGTGAAAAGTGCATATATAAATTTGGATATGGTGAAAATGATTTCGGGTTTAGCTTTCACGGGAGAAAATGATTGAGAAAATGATCGCGATAAAGTGGATAAATTTTACTTTTTTATCATTTTGGAATACTAACATAAAATCCTAAATTGATAACTTTATCGCAATAATCTATTTTTATTATTTGTTTTACTTCTTACATGTACGATCACAATTTAATTATAACAATTTCTACAATTGAGTTTTTTGAAAATTGTATTTTGTTAACTTTAGGTGAAATATCATTTGTTTAAGATTTACACTTACCAATATGAGGCACATTTTTTATTGTAACTAATTTTGTAGGTTTTTTTTTATAAATCAACGAAACAGTTCCTTCTTAAGCGTTTTACTTACCCATCATACGTAGTATAGGGTAAGTCTTGCAAACGTTTTGAAAATCGAAAAAAAATTTTTGACGGATTTACACGTTTTAGGTAGTGGAGATTCCGAAAAACATATTTTTAGAAAAAAAATTTGCCGTCTGTCTGTCTGTCTGTCTGTCAGTCTGTCTGTCTGTAAACGCTCTATCTCCCGAACAAATTGAGATAGAGACTTGAAAATTTGTATGTAGTTATTATGTAAGAATGAGACGAAGCCTATGTAATATCAGCAACCTCGATTATCCGGAACTATTTTTTTTGGACCCTCGAAAAATTCGTTCTGATGAAAGGTATATAAAAGTTTTCGAATTTTTTTGTTTTAAGGAATGGGCTTAAAAGGCAATAAAATAACACACATTTTTCATATAGAACGAAGTCGATCGGATTATTAGTTGCCGAGATATTAGTAATCATGTTTTCCCAATTCTTCGATTTTTCATGACCCTGTATTTCATTCAAATTTCAATTCAGAAGTATATTTTAATTGGACAAGAGACGCTTAATCCGACACAGCTAATTGTTAGTTAATAGAATTAATGTTTTTGGAGTTATAAGGATGTTTCTTTTACGCAGTTCGGTACTACTTGAGTAATTTGGCGTTTTATATAATTTATCGAAATTGGTACATCAGCAGTTCTTTAATATAGCATTACTATGTATATTAACAACGTTTAAATATTTTTTTGTGAATTGCAATGCATTGTATAAATAGTTTTCACATGTTTTATTTTCATATACATATCCATGATGGGTAAGTATTACGGTGGCCCCCAACGACTAGTTTTTTTTTCGTCGAAATTCGACGGGTTATACCTTGTGTAGAGTAAATTAAAGAACAAATACATCATATGTCGTATTTTTCCCACTAATCTCAGTAGGGCCAAAGTGTCTCTGTAAATGCCGCGAACAAATAACGGCCGCAAGGGAAAGTAAATAATCAAACAAACAAATGCCTTATCCTTCATTTCAGGCTTTTACAAAAATGTTTACAAAATAGGAATTATTATCAAAATAACTTGGAAAAAGCATGAAATGTAAGCATTCAATTTTACTTTAGGTTTGTAGCAACACCCCTAGGTGAATGCTAGAATTAAAATGTAAAACCTAGGATTAGACAGGTTTCAGTCAGTCATATACACACACATACATACAAATATATATACAGGGTGTTTCCCTACCAGACCGACAAACGCTGAGGGGTGATAGTAGACAGGCAGACAAACAGTATTAAATAGGAAACAATAGGGCGCAAACGTCTTCTGTAGGAGCTTGGGGCCTTTTAAGTTTAAGGTCCAAAATTTCAAACGATGATAAAAAAAAAAGGGAAAAGAAAGGGTAGATTCTTTTGCGGTTTTCGCTAAAATCATTCTTTATATCACGATTAATTTGTAAAAAAAAATAAATAAAGGTTACATATTAAAAATTGCCGATAGAGGGCGCTTTAGACTTTAAAGTAACGAACAACTACTTGTTACCGTTATTTTGTGCACTGGGTTGAAATTATTCTAAAGTTTAGACTTTAAATTTTAAGCCCAAAATCGGTAACATTGGGATCGGGTAACTGTGAACAGAGGAAAGGATTTTGAACGCTCATAAACATTCCATTGGTAGTTCATTCCATTGGTAATTATTTTATTCAAAATGGCGTACTACATAGGTGTCCTCATTTTTTGATAGAGGGCGCTTCCGACACATTTCCGACATTTCAATAGCATTAGTCCTGGGTGTTTTATTACCAGACCAACATACTTCCAGGAAGTGTTAGGGATGCAAAGACGATTCGGAATCACATTATAATGTAAAGTCGAAAATGCCTTTTTTGAGAGTTGTGGTTAAAAGAAGCAGAGAAAAAAGCAACTTGATATTCCTACAACACGTTCTGTCGGAACTTCTGGTAAAAACACATGTTCCTCTTTCGTTGCACCATTCTATGCGGTTCCAGCACGACGGGGCTCTTCCACAATTTACCAATGACGTTCAGCGACACCTCAACGTAACATATGGACAGCGGTGGATAAATAGTGGTGGCCCGATTCATCGGCCTGCCAGATCGTCAGACCTATCATGTATGGACTTCTTCTGCTAGGATCAAATGAAAAGTTCGGTGTATGGAACTCCCGTACCGTCAGTTGAAGACCTTGCAGCTTGTATTTCTGTAGCTGCCAGAAAGCTATTAGAGATGCCAGGAAACTTACAAAGCGTGAGGAATGCCATGGGACGCTGCTGTCAAGCATGCCGGACTACTTCTGGTCGTAATTTCGGACACCTTTTGCAGTAAAACCTTTAAATAAACTGTTTTCTGCCAAATTAACGTGTTGTTGTTTCTCTATTTGTTCCTGTTGCTTTTTACTCTGCATCTTTTAACCATAGCTAGCAAAAAAGGCATTTTCAACGTTACATTCCTGTGTGATTCCGAGTCGTCTTTAAATCCCTAACACTTTCTGGAAGTATGTTGGTCTGGTAATAAAACACCCAGGACTAATGCCATTGAAATGTCGGAAATGCGTCGGAAGCGCTGTCTATCAAAAAATGGAGACACCAGAGATCTAAGTCATTTTGAATAGAATAATTACCAAGAGAATGACCTACACGCAAACCGCAACAAAATTGATTAGTTTGTCCGGGTTTATGAACGTTTAAAATCTCCTCCTCATTTCACAGTTCAATTTTTGCTAGTTACCCGATCCCGATGTTTCCGACTTTGGGCTTTAAATTTAAGTTAAAGTCTAAACTTTAGAATAATTTCAACCCCGTGCACAAAAGAACGGCAAAAATATTCGTTCGTTATTCGAAGTCTAAAGCGCCCTCTATCAACAATTTTTGAACGTATCCTTTAAAATAACAAAAAATAATCGTGATATAAAGAATGATTTTAGTGAAAACCTCAAACGAATCGACCCTTTTTCCGTTTTCTATCAACGTTTGAAGTTTTGGATTTTAAACTTTAATAGCCCCGAGCTCCTACAGAAGAAGTGTGCGCCCCATGGTTCTCATTTAATATCGTTTGTCTTCATGTCTACTAGCACCCCTGAGAGTTTGTCTGTCTGGTAGTGAAACACCCTGTATATATATATATATATATAACGTCTTAAGAAGGGATATTTTCAAGGTAATAATTTGACTGGAGAACATTCTTATGGACCGAACCAGTTCATTTAGCCCTCTACCTTGCGGTCATCTTTGCGATTTCGGTAAAAAGCCACGCGAGCTGTTTCAAAATGACAATATCTTTTATTCCGGATTTCGAAGAAAGACAAACAAGTTTTTATCTAGAAATTAGTTACACGGAAATGTCTTTTCTTCATACAAAGTATTTCTTAATTATTTTACATATAATTTTTAATTTAATATAATTTCCAGTTGCAATCACATTTGTCTTGGATCGGATTCCGAAATGAATCCGCGATGTTGACATGTATGTCTAGTTACATGAATTTCGGAACCTACATTGTCGTAAATTATGTCGGCGTCTAAAATTTGCAATCTCTAGTGTCTTTCACGCGAATTCTTGCTGATTTTTGTTTCATGTGATACTTTCCAGCAAGCAAAGAGGGTATCAATCTGGAACAACATTTAATTTAGTTGGTTAATTCGATCTTCATTGATGCCTGATGATTTATGAACGAAATTAGGCTTGGAAAGACCCAGATGCATCACTAAGCACAAACGTCCTTTAAGAAGATCTAAAGCAGCATTATTATCTTAATCATCGTTCAAAATTAATTTAAAAAAAATAAAGGATAGGAAATAAAGTTTTTAGGAGAAAAACTGATTTTGAAGAAAATATTTAATGTTATCAGTTAGAACTGGAGGATTAAAACTGCAAAATGTAGATTGACTTTTAAATTTTAAAAGTTTTTTTTTTATCCTTTAATAAATACAAATACATATGTATATTTTTACATATATATTTGTGTATATTAAAGGACGGCTTTACATAAATGAAAACAATTTTTTTGAGTAATTATAGCAGTGATAATATGAAAACATGATTTATAATCCAAAATAAAATTATGTTTCGTTTTGCAAATTTTTTAGCAGGATTTAAAGAAAACAAATTCATAGATGAACAAAAACAGGAGATAATATTTCTCTAGCTTTCATCGCTAAGATCATCAAACGCATAACTAAATATCTTTATTTTACAACTTTGTTTCTTTATTGAAGAAACAATGACTAATAAAAAATGATATAAGGTACCCTGGGGTAATAACGCCACGTTAAGGTTCTACCAATTTTCACGGCTCAGTTTTAGATTGTATTTTTCAAACAAATGTATGATTTGATGCAGCAACTCATTGACTATCTATATTAAAAAATAATTTAGCAGATATGTATTCATAAAATGTAATGACGTGATTTCTTGACCAATGCTGTTTGGCGTTATTACCCACCTATATGGGTAATAACGCCATGCAAACAAAACTATGAAATAAGATGGAATAATTGCATGTAGATTGCCCAATTCTAAAAATACAAACTCTATAAACTTAGAAATTGACAAACTGCATTCTAAGCTATTGAAAATGTTCATTTTTTGTGAAAGTGTAAGAAAAATAAAGGTGTGGTGTGGGGGGGAGGATGAGGCAAAAGAATATCAGACCGTGAGCTTTTTTTTTTTTTTCTTAAAAAGGACCGCTTAAATAGAATTATTAGAAACATTGCACAGTTTTAACTGTGTTTATTTGAATCAGTATTTAGGATGTAGCTCGGCCACTGTAGGGAATCAACCGGGCTATCAATACCAAGGATTAGCGTTATTACCCCGTTATAGTTATTGCGCTGTACATTTTAAATTACAAATTATCTCGAGAAGATATCCAAAATCTTCAACAACATTTTGAAAGTCCATGAATTGTACTACAAATTTATGTAAGTAACAAAGTATTTCCGGATAAAAAAGATAGTCTTCACATCACAAAACGTATCTCGCAAATTTTAGATCAAGCGTTAATTTTAGTTGCTTGTAAAAACAATAAGACCTAAAAATGAAACAAATTAACTTGAAGCTGTTTTTTGCGATTTATATGACTCAAAACCCTTCTGCGCCGAGCACATGGGTGTCATTTACCTGATTATTTCATAATTATGCAAAATATAAGCACTTGGCGTTATTACCCCGCCTGGCGTTATTACCCCAGGGTACCTTATATCCAGTTACAATTCTTTACTGTTTTAAGAGCTTTTTCAAAAAAAGAAGTCTCTTCAAATGTAAATTAATGCCACTTCTGACTTTATAAATAAGGAAATTTCAAGCATCTTTAATTCTTTTCTATTTTTTATTCATTATTGTCAAGAGGATGTTCTTTGAAATTGATGTGTTTAAATTTATTTCGGTTTCTTGTTTGTGCTTAGATCTGTTATGGATAATGTTCTTTTTTCAGTGTCGTTGTTTTATCGTATTTTAAAATAACATTTGGTTTATATTTGTATTAATTACTTACCCATCATATGTAGTATAGGGTAAATCTTGCAATTGTTTTGCAAAGCGAAAATTTTTTTGACGGATTTACACGTTTTAGATAGTCAAGAATCCGAAAAACATATTTTTAGAAAAAAAATTTTGCCGTCCGTCCGTCTGTCTGTCTGTTAGTCTGTCTGTCTGTAAACGCTGTATCTCCCGAACAAATTGAGATAGAGACTTGAAATTGTGTATGTAGTTAGTATGTAAAAATGGAACGAAGCCTATTTAATATCAGCAATCTCGATTATACGGTACTATTTTTTTCGGACTCTCGAAAAATTCGTTCTGATGAAAGGTATATAAAAATTTTCGAATTTTTTTGTTCTAAGGGATGAACGTAAAAGGCAATAAAATAACAGACATTTTGCATAAAGAACGAAGTCGATCGAACTATTAGTTGCCGAGATATTTGTAATCCTGTTTTCCACATTTTTCGATTTTTCAAGACCCTGTATTTCATTCAAATTTCAATCCAGAGTTATATTTTAATTGGAAATGAGACGCTTAATCCGACGCAGTTAATTGTTAGTTAATAGAATAATTATTTTGGAGTTATAAGGATGTTTCTTTTACGCAATTCGGTATTACTTGAGTAGTTTGGCGTTTTATATAATTTGTCGAAATTGGTACATCAGCAGTTCTTTAATATAGCATTACTCTATATTAACAATATTTAAATTTTGTTTATGAATTGCAATGTATTGTATAAATAGTTTTCACATGTTTTATTTTCATATACATATCCATGATGGGTAAGTATTGCGGTGGCCCCCAACGACTAGTTTTTTCTCGTGATAAGTTGCTTTTTAACTATCTCAAAGAAAAGTTGTATTTTTATATTAGCCCGCTGCTTGTGATAAGTCCCTAAATGTTGTTCCCACCCACATTCCTTTGAAGTATACAAATTTCACTGATTTTAAAATAAATATATGTAAAATATACGTATTACCCGCCCTTTGATATTAACTTTTTGCACATTTCATTAAAAATAAATAAAATAAATTAATTAACTAATTAAAATAAAATATAACAAAAAATAGCAATAGCTTAAACAAAATACTTTATTATTTAAAATACATTATTTTATTGTTGCATATGGTCACAGTTTTCCAGTTCATTTATTTATTATCTACTAGCTGTCCTGCTCGGTGTTGCCCGGGCCCGTGATGTTATTCAGTTTTCAAATGTGTCATTTGCTTTCTAAATGACCCTTAAATTAAACTCAAATTTCTATGATTTTATATCTTTAAGTCCATTTTGTCAAAATTTATATTTTTAAAACGGAAAAATCGCGAAAAGATATTAAATTGAAAGCATATGCTGTTTGGTATTTTGTTTTCTATGTAATTTGATTTTTTGGAAACTATGCGAAACGAGAGCGAACGAAACCGCGACGGAACATTCAGGTTTTTACTGAACTCGTAAAAATTTTCACACATTTTATTTTGTAGAAAAAGTATTCTATCCATACGAAAGTTCCAAAATTTTTGAAAGTAATGTAAATCTGGTTTATTTAAAGGCTCTAAAAAGATTGTGCTAAAATATAGGCATCTAGTTACATTAAGCCGAGATGTAATTCGTGTTTGTCGGTGCATTTGAACGGGTTAAATCTCATATTTTTTTAAAACAAATTGCAACATAAATTATGAAAATGTTTTAGCTTTAAGAAAATATTTTCGGTTTGTCAGGACGTATATAGAATTGCGCTCTGCAAAGGCGAAACCGCAGTGAAACAATCTGGTTTTTATTAATTTCCTCAAATTTTTTGCACTCTTTATTTTGTAAAAATTATTTCTACTCGTCCGAACATTTTAAAATTTTTTAAGAAGGTGTAAATTTGATCTATTTAGATGCTTTTAAAAGTTTGGGCTGAAATATGTAAGCTTAGATACTTTTAGCATAGAAAAAATATTCTATTTGTGAGTCGCAAAGTGCCTCCTTTTGCCGGTGTATTTGAAAGGATTAAATCTTATATTTTAAAAACCGATTGCATCATAGATTATAAAAATGTTTTTAAGATTAAATAATATGTTTTTTGTTTACCAGTACCTATAGGATTGCGTTTTGCTAAGTCAAAACGGCAACGAAATCAATTTTTTATTGATTTCATCAAATTTTTCGCACATTTTATTTTCTAAAAAATATTTCTATCCGTCCGAACGTGTCGAATTTTTTGTAGAGAGTATAAATTTGGTCTATTGAGAAGATTTTAAAAGATTGAGTTGAAATATGAACGTTAAGATAATTTTAGCATGGAAAAAATACCCTCTCTGCGAGTCGCAAAATGACCTTTTTTTTGCTAGTGTATTTGAAAGGGTTAAAATCCAAATATTTTAAAACCAATTACACCATCAGTCAGAAAAAAGTTTTAACTTTAAGTTTCAACTTCTTCTTTTTGGTTAGTTTATATCTTAAAAATTACGCCCTGGAGGGGCATTGATAAAAGGGAAAAAATAGTTTTGGAAAAAACGACCATTTTTGAATATTTGTTTTCAAAGGGTTAACTGCAACATTTTTTCGAATTGATTATTGCATTTGAGACCTAAAAATATGATCTTTCGAAATATGTCTCTTAAGTTTAACTAGGTCGAGCAGTTTGGTTGATTTGGATTTAAACAAAATGATCCAAAAACAGAAATAAACGGGGGGAAAAGGTTCTTCCTCCGATTAGATGCGTAATTGAGTTTCTGCGCATGTGCAAACGTTTTCTCTCCCAGAACATTTAAAAAATGGCGTTTTGATGAGAGTGATTTCCGCTTCATAATTAATATCTATGAAACTAATCAAAAAATTAAAATTCTGAGCCTCAGGAGAGGTATTGGGCTACTCTCAAAAAACTTTTGAGCTTCGTACGTGCTGTAGATTTTGCTAGCCATCACAGACACACACACACACACACGCAGACAGAGCGTTTTGTTCTTTTATTAGCATAGATTATTTATTATTATTATTACTATTTGCAAGTATGATTTTCATTATTACGAGATTATTTTTAATTAATTGAGCACATTTATGTTAAGATCACAAGTATAATAGTCAGATAATATGATATAGTATGATAATTGGACAATCTAAAAAAATTTTGTAAAAACACAGAAAAAAAGCGAGATAAATAAAATAAAAAAAATAAAATGAAATAAAAAATAGCAATAGCTTAAACAAACATTTTGTTATTTAAAATACATTATTTTATTGTTGCATTTGGTCGCGGCTTTCCAGTTCATTTTTTTTTCAAGTGTGGTTTTCATTATTACGAGATTATTTCAATTGATTGCGCGCATTTATATTGATCTCAAGCTTAATACTCAGAAAATCAGTTTTGTGGTATGATAGCTGGACAGTGTTAAAAAGCTTTGTAAAAACACCGAAAAAAAGCGAGACACTCTGTAAATTTACACTAGTTCTCAGTTAAATATATTCAGTTAAGTTTCTCGGGCAGCATTTTACAGAATTTTACCTTATCTCAGATTTTCTGTAGCGAATTCCATGTAAAAAATTTCGTAAAACTGCTTTTTTTCTTCTTTCCTTTCTTTCTCTCTCTCTCTCTCTCTCTCTTTTTTTTTTTTTTTTTTTTTTTTTTTTTTTTTTATTGTTATTGTTGTTGTTAAAACTTGTAATTTAAAATGAATACTTTGAAAACTTTTTTTGCAATTTTATTAGAAATATTAAAAAGAAAATTCAGTTAAAAAGTTTTTAGCTCACAGGCTATCAAAGCCTGAGCTTATGTGCGTAACGCAGTAACTCGTGATAAAAATATCGGATTCACTTTGGATTCACAAAATTTTGGATATATGTATATTTTGATAAGGCGCTTCTCTCATTAGTTTTTGGAATTCATTCGAAATATATAACAGGGGGAACGGGGCTTATGCCCCTCCCCTTAATTTACATAAATGGGGTTTTCATGCAGAATTATCAGTTTTCGTTCAAAATTTAGATGTAGGATGATTCTGATGAGGCTATTATACTGATGTTCATTGAATAAGTATAAATAGGGGGGGACGGGAGGGGTTCATGCCGCTCCCCTTAATAGCTATAAAGGAGATTTTCATGCAGAATTATCAAGGTTTCTTTTTCAAACTTTTTATGTGATAAATCATGTTTCTGATTAGTTCAAGGGGTTCAATGATTAAGTATAAAACGGGAAATGTAAGGAGCTGTTTCCTTACCCCCTTAATTTGTTTTTGAACTGAATTAACCTTTGAAAATATAAGGCTGTAATATAAAATCATTATGCGTAGCCTGTGAACTCAATGCCATCAGCTTAACTGGGCAATATTCTTTTTATTTTATTATTATTTACAATAATTTATAAAGGAAAAAATCATCTCTTCCGAGTTATTGGAGATTTTTTTTATCGACTTTGCAATTATTTTATTCATATGCATGAAGCACGATAATATTAAATTAAATTGCGTAATATTATTTCGAAGCTGTTATTATTATTACAGTGCTATTGTTATTGTTACTATTTCATTGGTAATGTGTCATGAAAAATATATTACTCTTCTAAAATCATATTACACAAAATGAAAACTTAAAACAATCACTTTTAAGTAATAAAATTAATTTTTTTGTTTATCTTTCTCTTATTTCTTACTAAAAAACGGATTTTTGAGTTAAAAAAATAGTCTTCGAATATTTCGAAAATTCTCTAAAACATTTTTGATGAAAAAAAAGAATCAGATTCAAAGTTTTGCATTTAAAAAAATCTTAATTACTCAAACTAGTTAAATATTAACATTGATTTTAAAAATAAAAATAATTGGTATTCGTATTGGTATCGTTCAAAAAGGAATTAAAAGTAATCGTTTGAGAAGTTTCTAACTGATATATTTGAAGGGAAATCTTTGTAAAGTACAACCGATTTCTCCTGGCCGAATCATAGAAGAATGTACTTTGTACCCAAGAACAACGGCTCCCATTAGTCAATCAGTAAGGTGCCTTAGTAGTGACTAGAGGTCTCGGTATCTTAGCTCAAGACTGGTAGAAACAGATCATGTAAAAATTGAGTAATACAACAGTTCAAAACTCAGAAAATTATTTTTTTTAAAGTCACCTACGTTAAGTTCATTCACTAAGTTAAATTAGATTTTGGTAATAGATATTTGGTAATTACTTAAAACAATATATTTTTTAATTTTATATCATGTTTTAGACTATCAGTGACAGGTGACTCACAAAGCCTAAACGAAAAGTTCAGGATAAGTCACCGATGACTGTCGTGGCACTCAACGTGTTAAACATTGTTAAAGATTTTAGCTTACGTGTTATTATAACTGTGAGTTAATTTTTAAAAGTTTATTATACATATTTGCATCATAAATAATTTCGTTTTTATGGTCAATTTTCATTTGTTAAAAGCGTTCATTATTTAAAAAAAAAATTAATAAATACACACACACGCACATATGTATGTCTGTGTGTATGTATGTGTGTTTGCATATATATACAGGGTGATTCAAAAAAGATGGGGAAAATTTTAAGGGGTAATAGTATACATCAAGACAAACAATATTAAATAGGAAACCAAGGGTCCCAAGCGTTTTCCAAAGGAGATCGCCGCCATTAAAATTTAGGGTCCAAAATTTCAAATAAACATAAAAAACGGAAAAAATGGTCGATTGATTTGCGGTTTTCACTAAAACTGTTCTTTATATTGGTATTTTCTTGAAAATAAATTATAAAGATAAATTCCGAAAAATGTCGATAGAGGGCGCTTTAGACTTTAGAGTAACGAACAACTGTTTTTTGCCGTTATTTTTTGCATCTCATTAAATGGTTTCACAAGCTTAGACTTAAACTTAAATTTTGAGCACAAAATCGAATAGTTGGGAGTGGTTAAGTAGCGCAAACTGAACTGTCTTCAGAGGGTTCAAATTTCAAATGATTATAAAAAACGGAAAAATTGGTCGATTGATTTGCGGTTTTCACTAAATCTATTCTTTATCTTGGTATTTCATTGAAAATAACTTATAAAGCTAAATTTAAAAAAATGGCGATATAGGGGGCTTTAGACTTTGGAGTTAAGGAAAACTATTTTTTCCGTTATTATTTGCATCTCGTTAATTTTTTTAGAAGCTTAGACATAAACTTAAATTTTGCGCAAAAATCTGAATCGTTGGGAGTGGTTAAGTAGAGCAAACTGAACTGTGTTCAATGGGGCGGGGAGGTCCAAATTTCAAATTATCATAAAAAACGGAAAAAATGGCACATTTGTTTCCGGTTTTCGATAATTTTTTTAATTTTTCGTTTGAGGGTGCCCTTAACTTTGGAGTAACCAACAACTTTTCTTAAACGTTACTTTTTCTATCTAATTAAATGCTTGTAAATGCTTAGACTTAAATTTTGAGCTCAAATTCTGAATAGTTGGGAGGGGATAAGAAGGGCAAACTGAAATGAGTTCAAGATTTGAAATGTTACTCTCCCCACACCTCGAACACAGTTCAAATTTGCGCTACATAATTACTCACAACGATTCAGATTTTGAGCTCAAAATTTAACTACAAGCTTTTACAAGACACAAGATACAAGATACAAAAATACCAGTTAAAAATAGTTGTTGATTACTCTAAAGTGTAAGGCGCCCTCTAAAGGATTTTTTTGAAATTTATCTTTAAAATTTATTTTCAAGGAAATACTGGCATAAAGAATAGTTTTGGCGAAAACCGTAAACGAATCTACCATTTTTTCCGTTTTTTATGATAACTTGAAATTTGAACCTCCCACCCCCATGGAACGCAGTTCAATTTGCTCTACTTAACCACTCCCAACGATTCAGATTTTTTGCGCAAAATTAAAGTTTATGTCTAAGCTTCTAAAAAAATTTAACGAGATGCAAATAATAACGGTAAAAAATAGTTTTTATTAACTCTAAAGTCTAAAGCGCCCTCTATCGCCATTTTTTAAAATTTAGCTTTATAAATTATTTTCAATAAAATACCGACATAAAGAATAGTTTTAGTGAAAACCGCAAATCAATCGACCAATTTTTTCGTTTTTTATAATCATTTGAAATTTGAACCCTCTGAACACAGTTAATTTGCGCTGCTTAACCACTCCCAACTATTCGATTTTGAGCTCAAAATTTAATTTTAAGTCTACGCTTGTTAAATCATTTAATGAGATGCAAAAAATAACGGCAGAAAACAGTTGTTCGTTACTACAAAATCTAAAGCGGCCTCTATCGACATTTTTCGGAATTTATCTTTATAATTTATTTTCAAGAAAATACCAACATAAAGAATGGTTTTAGTGGAAACCGCAAATCAATTGACCAATTTTTCCGTTTTTTATGTTTATTTGAAATTTAGGACCCTAAATTTTAATGGCGGCTATCTCCTTTGGAAAACGCTTGGGACCCTTGGTTTTCTATTTAATATTGTTTGTCTTGATGTACACTATTACCCTTTAAAATTTTTCCCATCTTTTTTGAATCACCCTGTATATATATATGCATGTTCTTATCTGCCAGAAGAAGTACTTGCGGAATTTTTTGCATCACTTAAACTCTAACAAGTACAAAACACATAAAAACATAAAAAAACTGTTTTCATAATACGCTGCTAACAAGGATTCAATCATATTCTAATAACAAAAGACAGTGCATATCGTATTTACCTGGGGAAAAAATCTACGCTAAAAATAATTATTATTGATATTTCTGTCACGCCAAGCGAATGAAAAAACTCACACACTCTATACGGTTGAAATAATTTAATTTGTTATTTATGATAATCCTTTTCAAAATTATATTTAAATGCTTTAAATATAATTATTTTTCGTATTGTAAAATTTGCTTTTGAATCCTTTATTAAAAAAGAATGTCCATAAAATTAATTTGTTTCACTTCAATAATTTATAAGCAATAATATGAATAAGAATTTTTATGACATTAAAATTTTCAAATTATTTTCTATATGCAATAATTTATCAAGCATGGAATATATTTAATCCAGAAGTATTTTAATATTATCGGAGAAGACAAATAATACTGTTTTCATTGTGTTTATTTATTGAATAATCCATTTAAATTTTAAAGATTTGAGTTAAAAAAATGAAAAGATAATTTGAGTGTATTCAAATGAATCATTCTAAAGCATCATACTCGAATTATGTGCTTTTAATCTAAATTAAAACGTATACCTGAAACGAAAATTTAATGCATTAAATTTTAAAAAAAGCCTTAGTTAAGTTGCATACTATTCTCGCATAAAGTATATTTTCAATGCAATTTATTATTAAATTTTAATATGTGTGTTAATAAATTTATTTGTAAAATGCTGTTGATAAGGATTTTATTTCCAACACATAAGGATTTTATTTCCAACACATATAGTTATGTTTTTAATTAAAAAAGTGTCTAATTTAATAAAGCTATTTAGATTGTAATTGATACAAATAATACATAATTATTTATAATATGATATCTGTTACACTATAAATACACTCTTTTGTGTTTCAACACACTAATACACGTAAATCTGAAAAACCAAATAAATTAAAATGTATAATTTAATTTTTCATCATACGTCATATAAATTTTTTATTTTAATCTATTGATCCAAAAAAATCTATAGTAATTTTCCACAACTTGGCTAATTTATCATTCTACGTGAATTTATCATTTATATTTAAAAATAAACTTTCATAAGAGACAAAATGGAATTCGTTTATATATTATAGTTTATTATTCTTATTCTGATTTCTTTTATAAAATGTCTGAATATCCCAGTAATAAATAAAAAGAAATATATCTTAAGCCGATGTTCTTGAAATGCCTTAGCAATTCTGGTAAATCTTTTGCAACACATTTTAAAGTTATTATTTCTTTCATCATTTTTCCTACCATAACCACACACACACACATATGTATGTTTATGTATATGCACAATGAAAAATAGTTGACAATCTAAGCTTAAAAAAAAATAATTTCCATTACCATTTTCATAAATTATTTTTCTCCCCTACAGACCATTCTGTATGTGAAGATTCTGTGAGATCAAAAATTCTAAATGAATTTTTGGAATATACAAGATATATTTATAATTAATTATAATTTTTCTTTACCTTCTAAATTAAAACTGTTGATAAATGAATACTTTATTTTTTCTTTCTTCTCACCACAGTTGCTCATGTTAATTTTTTATTTTGTTTATGGTAATGCCTTATATCGGTAATAGAAAGTGACAAAAAAATGCTGGAAATGTTATATTTAATAATTTATGAATTCATTTTGAATTCACGATAAGTTTGTCATTACCATATGAAATAAAGGGATGAAAAAGCTGCTTTATTGATTTTATTTACACACAACAACGTAAATAAAGTAATGGGAATGTAACAGTAAAATAATATAGTACACAAAAGATAATAAATGCATTTTAATGCTGCAATGCACTACTAGTATAGTTCTATGTTACATACAAAACATATATTCATAACAATATTTTATATAAGAATTCAACATGCATAATAATATGCATAAATTTAATATCGTTCGTTTAAAAGGAAGGCAAGATTGCGTGCAATAATATGGGAAATATGAGAGTTTTACAAAATGTTTCATCGGAAATTACTCAAGCGATTTTGGTAAAATTTGTAATATACATTCACTGAAATGTGCTTAACACTTATGACAGAAAGATTGTTTCTGCAAAGAAAATTTTTTTTTATTTGTAACAACGTGCACTTTTCAGAATTTTTTTTAATTAATTATTTTTTTAAAGTGTGTAACATATTTTATACTCTACACAAACAAAAATTCACTCTACTTAGGTTTTAATTTGTTTTTAGCTGAAAAGTGCAATTTTCCGGAGATCTAATCTACTGAAACTCTTCTAATTTGCAAGAAGTTCGTGTGTTTTGTCAAACACGCGAATGAAAGTACAGTCTGTTACAAAATTATAAGACCACTCAAAATTTGACATTTTTTCAATAAAGAAAATATTAGTTTGAATTTAAACGTAGTTGTATGAAAAAAAATAACTTTAGAATGTTTATTTAGCTCAGAGAAAAAAGATTGCATAATTTTTTGTTTCATGCCAAACGATTTTACAAAAATTCGCTGTTTCATAAATATAAGATAACTCTCATATTGTTAATAAAGCAGACGATTTTCTTTTGAAATCAGAGTTTAACTGTAACCTAAACACTCTGTAAAATTCAAAAAGAAGTATTTAATGCAAAAAATCTTAATTGTATCTGATTCTTTGAATTGATTAGTAAAAAGTCTTATCGGAATGAGCTGTCTGAAATCGAAGTGAGAAGAATGTGATTCTACAAAGGAAAAGGAAAGTCTGAAGTGAAATAAGTAAAATTCTTAATCGTTCTAAATCTGCGATTTATAATGTTTTAAGTAAAAAAAAAGTATGGAGCGGCTAAATGATCTGGTAAGTAAAAATAAGTTGTCAAATCGTGATAATAGACGAATTTTCAAACTGTAAATGAAAAAATATCAGTCAACTCGTAAAATAGTACAGCTGATAACTAAAAAGGTATCACATGAAACCGTGTGGAGAAGTTTGAAATTTAATGCTGGTGTTATTTATCGCAAATTAAACAGTAAATCACTACTACTAAAATGTCACAAAGAAGGTCGTCTTAAGTGCAGAAAAAATGTCATGTCCTGGAACACTGAATGGGGAAATATATTGTTTTCAGGAGAGAAAAAATTCACTCTTGATGAGCCAAAGGACAATAATTACTACTAGCATGATTTAAGGCAAAAATCTCACAAGTTGTTCTGTAGACAGATGGGAGGCGGTTCCATTATGGTTTGTGATGCATTTTCATATGCAGGAAAATGCGACCTCCAAAGAGTTAAAGGGAAAATGAACTCGGACAGTCACCAATGGATGCTATGTTAAAGTTTGATACCCTTCAGATGACTTTTAGGAAGTGCAAAATGGAAATTTCAACAAGATAATGCTGCCAGCCATTTATCGAAATCAACAAAAGAGTGGCTTAAAAGAGACAAGATTGATGTTTTACCTTGGCCCAGCCGAAACCCTGACCTAAATCCTATATAAAACTTGTGGGGTTATTTGTCTGGCTAAGGTGTATGAAAATAACAAACAATATCATTCAACATATGAATTAGAAATGACCATTATGGAGAAATGGGACAGTATTCCCAAATCGTTCATTAAACTGTTTGCCAAATCATGTGTTTGAAGTTATTCAAAAAATAGTAGTGCAACATCTTACAAAAAATTTCAGAAAATTGCCTTTCCCGTAGGTGGTCCTATAATTTTGTAATTTTTTTTCCGAATTAATTTTATTTGTGTAAATTGCTGCATTTTACTAAAAACTTGATGCGCAAACATAGGGTATTCTTTATTTTGATTGAAATATTTCTTTAATTACCTAAATAGCAAAATATGTTGTGGTCTTATAATTTTGAAACAGACTGTAAATATGAGATCTTGGATAAAATTTACATACATTTTATAATTGAATATAAAATTTTAGAGTAACTAGTGTGAGTGGGCTTGGTGTTTCAACCGTGTATTCTCATAAACTTTTCCACACATAAAATCTTCATAAAAACATATCTAAGTTCAAGCTCTTGTGATCTTGATTTTAAATAGCTATTAAACAAAGAACATGCCTTTAAGAACGCTGAAGTCAAATTTGAAACAATCTGTGGTGTAAATTAATGAAAAGTACGAAAATTTTAAAATGCATGATGATATTTTGAAATAAGTTTCACAGAAAAACTTGTGCTATCGAACAGTGAATTAGAGAAATAATTTAATAAACATAAATTACATTTGTTTGCTTCTTGAAAAAAATAACTATCTCCAAAGAAGTTTTACGCGCTTTCAATAATAAACTGTCAAGTACGAGTATTACTCGCACTCAGAAGATACCGTATAATAAGTATATGAATTAATAGCTGTTTTACTAACAGTATTATTGCCGGGTGTCCTAAAAATGACTGATGGATTTAAAAATTCAATAACTTGAAAACAGTGACAGCTATTTTAAAACTTTTTGCAGGAGGGTTATGTATAATGTCAAGAGTTTTTTTACCGTATTTTTTTATTTTAGTTAGTATCTCAAACAATAGGTGGCGCTGACGGCGATTGAAGGCCAGGTCGACGCTTCACTCAGCACTGATCACCTATTGTTTGAGATGCGAACTAAAATAAAAAATTACGGTAAACTCCTGACATTTTACATAACCCTCCTGCAAAATGTTTTTAAATAGCTGTCACCGTTTGCAAGTTATTGAATTTTAAAATCCATCAGTCATTTTTGGGACACCCGGTATATGCACATATTTTTAATGCCATTTATATAATTTGAAATTTAAAGAAATAAAACACAGAATATTTTAAGAATATTTACCTTCATGAATTCTGTTATTTGAAGCATTTAATTTTGATACCCAAATAGGAACAAATGCATCTGTTTTTTCAGTAAAACTTTTCATTTATAATGTACTTATTATGTTAAATTATATTTAAATAAATTTGTTCTCAAAATCTCGTGTCATTTACTTCTTTCAAAGTTTAATTACTGAAGTACTTTCTCCTTGAAAGGATTAATTTAATTATTTAAGAGTACTATAGATAGGATAACGCTATAAAGTGAGAAGAATGTGCGGCATTTTTTAACAAATAAAAGAATGCCACATAAACGGAATTAGACGTCACATATTTAGGATAACACATTTAAATGATATACATATATACATATATGCACTTTAAGCTAAATGCGTGCAGCTAATTCCTAAATTATTAAATTTTATCTTTTTTTTTTTAAGAACAAAGATGAAATTTGAAATTTAAATATGAGATTAAATGTTCTCTTACTGATCCTTTTTAAAAGACTACTTGGATATGCCAATCTTAAAACTTTCTTCTATCTCACACGTACAATTTTGATACAGTCGACTCCCATTAATTCGAAATCGAATAATTCGAATCTTCGCTTAATTCGAACTAAACATGAAGTCCCGAAATTTTCAGTAGTAGAATAACGTTAAAAATTTTCATTAATTCGAACTCATTTTCTCTTGACTTCGTTTAATTCGAACTAAAGGGTATTACGATTTTTCATGTTCTTTTCTTTTTTACGAATTTTATCATTTGAATAACTTTCTTTCTTTGATTTTTGTGAAAATTGTTCCGAACGAATATACATATAATATAATGCAATTGATATCCACTTTCTTAGTGCCCCGTCTGTCCATCAGTGAGGCTTTAAATTTTTCTTTTTTCCTGCTTGTTTCTAATCATTTAATTAGTTTATGTATTTATTCATTCTAATTTAATATTAAGTCATATTCTAATGATGACAAACGACATAAATTTAAAAAACACTGTAACATTAATTCCTTTGTAATAGTATCATATTAAGCATGTTTTCATTTCATATTTTCCATAATTCGAACTTCGGATAATTCGAACATTTCTTGTGGTCCCGATGAGTTCGAATTAACGAGAGTCGACTGTATTTCAAAAATTATTTACGCATATTAATGCTTTAGCATTATTAATTCAATGCCATGCCAATTTTGATTTTTATCTTAAATTACTGCTTCAGTCAATTAATCAGAGTAAAAACGAGTTAAGGTGGATCATGATATCCATTACAATGAATTGTTTTCCCTTATTCTGTTATTATCAGCTGTTTACAAATTGTTGGAATAGAAGTACGCGAAGTCCCGTCTCCCAAAGATCCGATTAACAGTACAACAACAAGGAAATGTTTTTCAAATTCAGGGAGGGCCTGTTGATAAAAGCCAAACACTTATATAAAAGATTTGGTTCAATTCTATGCATAACTTCATACACTTTTCGGTGGTATAATATTGAAAGTGGCACAAAAATTGCTATTACAGCGCCCCCTTCCTAATGATTTTTTTTCGAATTTAGGGAGGTACTACTAGTTACAGAGAAACACTTATAAGAAGTAATTGGTTTAATTCTATGCATAACTTCATAAATTTTTCGATGAGTCGATATTGAAAAAAAAAATTGCTATTAAAACGCCTCCTTCCGGCGGATTTCTTTCAAACTCAGGGAGGATCAATTAGCCATAGCCAAACTATTATACAAGATATTTGGTTCAATTCTATACAAAAACTTCATACACTTTTCGATAGAACAATATTGAAAATGCACCAAAATTGCTGTTTTTTAGCCCTCTTTCGGCGAAATATTTCAAAACTGAAGGGGCACCTGCCTGCCACAGCCAAAAACATGCACAAACAATTTGGTTCAATTCTATGCATATATTCATACACTTTTAGATTATGCAATGGCGACATATGGACACACATACACAGACATCTGAATATTTAAAATCGGCACTTTATATTTAAATTACAACAAGTCATAATTTGTTTTCAAGAAATGGTCTTCACTTTATTCAATACAAGTCAATAATTAAAATTTTGATCTTGCATTAAAAATGACATTCATGTGCAAATTTTAACACTTTCCAACAAAGTTGAAAAATATTTCGGTTTGCCTGTTTGGCGTACGTCCAACTGACTGCCCTCTAACTCTCGTAAATATACTCCGATTGTCCTGAAATTTTTAGATTTTATTAACGTTTACGCTAGCAAGAACCTTATTTCCCATGAAGTCTGTAGCATGTTCAGTTGACCTACAGTGAATAGTCATTTTTTCCCCGTTACATTACGGTCAATGTGGAAAAATCGTTCCAAATGGATTTGAAAGATGTAACAGTCTGTCCAACATAAAAAAATGAAATGCGATTATGACGTGCGTTATAATATGCATTTTGTAGAATATGTGGTGCAAAGAATAGTTATTCTTTATTTACAAGACCACACAATGAATTAACTTACATAATGGTACAGGGAAAAATTGTTTGCAGCTTATTTTAATTTTGTCAAACTATGTCATATATAATGAAATATCTATAGGTCAGTGTGGCTTACTATAATTAATTTCATGTATAATATAAAGTGCCTAGATTTACAGGTCTTGCAAAATATTTAAGGCAGTACATTCTATCCGAAGAACTGTGTAATATCGATGATGACAGGAAATGCATTTTTAATCATGATATGCGCTGTAAAGTTTCACCATGTTTATGCATACTGTATGGTGTGTAGAAATGCTATAGTTGATATGCAGGGCTATACAAAAGAATTCATAAAGATTACTTTATGCATTTTAACGCTGAAAGACATTTAGTTTACTAAGCAATGTTTGTAAAATATAGATAAAATGATATACAGGGCGACGCAAAGTATTGGATACACGGCCGTGTATGGCTGATAATTTTTTAAAAATATTATTTCAGTAGTTTTAATAGTGTTCTACTTTGAATTAAATATTAGTTGTAATGAAAAAAATCGGTTAAATTTAGGGCGCAGCAATTTTGTCAGTAGCTTTTGCCGTAAAAATTGCAGTAAAATTTGGTGTAATAAAAAGATTTACATCTAATTTTGCCGTAAATTTAACATTTTTTCAGTGTAAATAGCGGCGTGTAATAAAGGTACTAGGTAAACTATGGGGCTGAACAATCATGCTTAAGTATAACTCGATCATTAGTATAAAGTTCAGAAAGATAAATTTTAATCTGCTTTCATGCTAAACTAAATTTCCCCATTATGTAGTATGTATATCAGCCTACAAATCAAATACAGGACTGTTCAAAAGAATTCAAATACATATTTTGATATGGAAGGCAGCTCCTGAAATCGGATTTTAAAATGTTTATCTGTTTTCAAAAATGTTTATTTCGTAATCCTATTTAACTTAAAACAGCAAAGTTTCGTTAAAGATTTCATGAAATGTTAGAAAATGTTTCATAATCTATGCTTTACGAATAATTTTAGCTTCTTGTTTAATTTTGGGAATTAAATGCTTTCCGTTAGAATAAACAGCGTTGGGTACAACTGAAAAATATTAAATAAATACTGAAACGCATGGAAATCAATTCAAATGTGTGCAATCATAAATTATTCATGAAACAAATGGTAATAAGGTTTTCCTATTACAAAAACTAAATACAAAAAAAACAATATAATTTTTATTATATTTTCTACTTAATAACTTCGAATTAAGAATATTAGTTAAACATCAATAAATCGGTTGTTCTTTTATTAAAATAGAAATATCAGCTGTGGTGGAAATTAATTTTCACTAGAAAAAAAATCATTCAGGAATTAAAATTAGAAATTCTCAGAAAAAGAATAATACAAACCAATTTCCTTTCAAGGATAGTTCTCATTTTTTTTCTACGTGTTGTATAAATAAATTCTGTTAAGCAATCGAATATAAATAATGATTCTAAAAAAGGAGAGATTACAGTTTTTCACAATATTTTAAACGCAATTACATTTGTGCATGTGAATTTAGAATTAATTTAGTTTTCTGAAAATTTCTAAAATAGATGAATATTTTACATACACTAGGTTATTCAGCCGTAAATTTTGATGTTATTATGACGATCACAATGTAGCCCGGTCTTTCAAAATTACAGAATATGCACTGTGTAGAAATATCGTGAAACATTACCTTTTATTAAAAAAGACTGTCTATTTTATTACCAATGTGAAAACTCCATTAGGCTCCAATAGGTAGTTCTGATTGGTTAAAAAAAATCTCAGCCTTAAAATCAGAGGATATTTTTCGTGATATTTTACAGTTTAAGGAAAAAACTAGTACGATAGTAGAATTTTTGTATTTTATATATAGTTCTTATATTTCTTTTCTCCTGAATATGGTAGTATTCTGAATAAAAAAAATCAATCATGTGCCAAAGCTAACATACGTAATACAGACGGATATTGTGACTCAGTTCGAAATTTTAAGAAAAAATCGAAATTTAGTAAGGCGTAAAAACTTGCGTCTGAAAATTAAAAGATTCGTAAAGTTTGTACAGTGCTGCAAAAATTATAATGTGATAGAAAAAATTGCAAAAGACAAAATGCAATGGAATTGTTGATAACGCAAATTCCACATTCATTTGCATAATTAACATGGAAATAATGGGCATAAACTTTGTTTAGAAAAGAGGAAGGAGGAACATGATTTAAGCTAATTTTTAAAAACAACTTGGAAAAAATTGTAAAGAGGATGGTTCTAGCCTCATTTGACATAATGCCAGACGTGAGAAAGCATGTCGCCAGGAAAGTTTGAGCAAATATAAATGTGTTACTTGCATCCATTTTGTATTTTGTGTGTTTAATACATTCCCAAGACGAAAAAAGTTATCCAATGGTGAACAATTCAAAGTATTAACTTTAAATGAAGCTGGAAAGTCTGGTTCTAGTATTGCAAGAAAAAAAAGAAAGTTAGACTGTTGTAAACAGTTTTCTCAGAAATCCCGAAGATACAGACAGTACAGGAACTGAAAATGCACGGGCCCGGACCTGTCCTGAGGTTCATATCCGGCTCGGGTTGGCAGATGGTCCCAAATTTTCTAATGAGCCGAGCCAGGCCCAAAACAAAACAAATTGAAACGGAAAATAATTGAACAGAACATACAGGCTGTGACAGGTCGATAAAAGTGTATCTGGTATACCAGCCCGTTATAATGATTTGTGAAAAACAATAAAATATGAGCTCTTTTCAATGAATATGGCTTTAACGAGAATAAGTATTAATGTGCTTCACAAGCCCATACTTTGACAACATCGGTATAGGTATGTAACATATACAGTGCAGAAATCAGCATCGGATAATTACATTGTGGTCTAACCCGGGTTTAATATTTTTTAGCAGACTTGCCGGGCTGAGATCAGTGCTTTGTTTTTCTACATATAGTCGAGCAGGGCCGAAATTAGTCTTGATTGTTCACAAAACCTGTAAGGTAGTCAACATTATTTGTAAAAGTATTAATAGATTATGTTAACGTAATCTTTGGAAATACACTTTTTGTTATTTCTTAAATTCACTTCTCAACAACGTGGAAGTTTCACGTATTTTCTGGCTAATTTTTAATTGTAAAATTAAAAAATTGACACGCCTGACTGTTGAAGGGATTTATAATCGAGTTGCGTTATCCTTTTTTAGGTAAATAAGGTATTTTTATATACTTGTTGAGATACTAGAAATTCTTGTCATGTTGTTGCAGACTTTTCTTACTTCCCAAGTTGTCTCTTCCAGAAATTCTATTCAAAATGCTATTTTTGACTATATTTTGACTATATATTTTTGACTATTATGATCATTTTCTTAAAATGCATACGTTGAATAATAAAAAATACCATTCGATTACATAGTTTCTGAATAAAAACACCTGCTAATCTTGTGCTTTCCGAAATAGAAATGAATTAAGAAAGTATCAGAAAGTAGCTCTTTTGAATTTGAAAAAATCTTAATAAAATGATATAAAAATATTTTCACAAATGTACTTTTTATTTTACAGCCTCAAAAGTTATGATTTTTTTAACTTTCTTTTTTTTTCTTTTATTCTAAGCCATATTAATTGTTAATGAATCTTTATTTGAATGTTAAAAGTCTAAGAATCTAAGTAATAATCAATGTTGCTATTGTGTATTTTCTGTAAAATCATCCCATAAATATGTGTGCAATGTTCGCTAAATATATCTTAAATATATGATAAAAATCTGAAAATTTTGGAAATAGTAGAAATTGTGGTGGGCCAGAACGGGGCGGACCTGGTTTCACTGATTTCTGTACGAGACGGATCGGGCCTAGAAGAGTTAAAATACAAACGCTCGAAAGCTCGTGCCGAGCTTTTGAGTTTTACACCGGACCAGGCCCGTGCAGACCTCTGATAGGAACTTCCCCATACAGGATGACCGAACTCCTTAAGTGTAACAAAATTAAGACAAATCCGGAAACTACCTTGCGGTCTAAAATAAGTCATCTGCCTAAATTCAAGAATAGTTACAATTATCATGTACAAGCTGAACGGTAAGAAATGTTTTAAATTACACTCTTATTGTTCAATTTAAAAATAATAGTAATAAAGGAAAACTCCTCTTTCTAAAGACCACAAAAATGCTCGCTTAGACTTTGCTCAAAAAAGTTTCAAAGAATGCATGCATTGGAAACATGCTGCATTTTTTGATTAAAATAAATTTAACTTCGATAGACCCGACTGCTATAAATTATTTTGGCATGATAATTTACGACCGAATCTCACGCAGAAATATCAGATCGCGGGTGTTCAGCAAAAGCTCAGCTCAAACCTCATGTTTGCTCGAAGTATTTATCGTCATAGACGTATAAAAGTATCTTTATCATGATTTTCAAAAAAATTGCCCTTAATTACCTGGTATATGAACCTAAAGACACGACGTTATGGACGTACATAAAAACACGAGAAGCGGGGTACTTTATACGCCTTTAGTTATTAAAGCCTTGATAATAACACTTCAGGATACATTTGTGTAATGCACAGCCCAAATACATATTATTTTAGTTACTGTACAGAAAAATCTGAACACAATCAATACTCGCACTTGACCTTTTTTTCTTTCCTTATTATTACTCTCGATTGTAATTATACAGATACAATTAACATCTCGATGTTAAGCTACAAAACATTAAAGGTCAATTATGCATGAAAGTCATTTTTATTGGATAATCTGAGGCTTTTCTTTTTTTTTAAACATTTTAATCATATGCCCTTCTGAACAGAAAAGATGTTCCTATTTTATATACATAATATTCAAAATGCTCTAAATAAAACATTTGAGGAAAAAGTGGAAAAGATTTTTTTTCTTCAAACTCAATTATTACAGAAACTTATCTTTATGATGCCTTGGATTTGATAATTTCTAGTAGTATGTGTAGTTTATACACAAAGATAATATATTGTCATTCCTTTAACACACAATTATTGTGTGTATGGGTCTGTATATTTAAACATCCTTTAGAATTAAGAGCAAAATATACCAATCCACTTATAGGAAGCAGTCAGTAGGAAAAGTCTAACAATAACTTTCAACAACTTAACTGCTCTCATTTGAATATTCATAAAATATTCCGATTGATCGCATTTTCTAAGATATCCAATAGAAATGAATTTATTTAAAGCCTCCGAGATCCAAATATAGCATAAGTTCTCCTTACTACTCCTTATATACTCCTTATATACTCCATATATCCTCTCGTATTAACTCCTTAGTAATTAAAATTTAGACACAGCCGCAAAAACCATCCTTACCATTTTCTTTAAATACATCCTACAGAATAAAAAGAATTTAAATGTTTAAAACCTCTTTTGTGGTCAGACTTTACGAGAAGTAAGGTTCTGTATTAATAATTTCTAATCCTTTATTAAAAACACCACAACCATATATGACCTAGATGTCCCACACAAGTCACATTAAAATCTTAAAATTTTAAATCCGTTTCAAAATGTAAAATTTTAGGAAAGTCCTAGAAGATGAAGAACATTATATTCAGTAAATGAAAAGCGGGAGGAAAAGAATTTAAGAGAGTTTGAAAGAAGATTAGAATTCTTCAAAAAAAAAAAAAAAAATCGAATTTCATTTTATTTTACATTCATGAGTTTGAATCCATAAAATCACTTTTTAGAGGTGAAATCTTTGATTTCGAGATGAAATGAAACACTCACGTACATAATACATACTTTGCGTGCTGAAGACTTCCGCTAACTTTAATCGATACCAATTAGAATATCTTAATAATAATGTTTCATTGGTAATTAATATACACACACATTACTCTGGCAAAGTACAAATAATGATGTAATTTATTTAACACATTTATTTCCTATTTAAATGTTTGTTTAAATATAGATTACATATTAAAATAATTAAATAAGCTTCATTATTATTATAAAAAATTTAATAAATGCGCAAGACGTTTCGAATGAACACGTCTTTCTTCAATGCCCCCCCCCCCCACTAAAAAAAATCTGAAGAAAATCTACAGCTTTTTGGCCCAAATTTTGTAGGAAATCCGAAGGTATTTGGCCCATTATGCAGATATTTTTTAGAATATTTTAAAAATTCTACAGATATTTTAGAGATAAAGCTAAGTCTTCAAATTTCTGTAGAATTTCTGTAGAAAGTGGCGATTTCTTCAGATAATATTAAGATTATTTTTACACTACTTTGAAAACAGCAGCAAGAGTGTTTTTTGAGCGTGATGAAGAAATACTACTTCCTTATAAAGCCCTTGCGCACGTTTGAATGCGTTTTGGAGAAGATTTTTAATCGTAATAATTAAATAACTAAGCAAAAAAATAATTGCATTTAACTACTAGGTATTCAAATTTATGCAAAAAAAGCAAAAGTCTAGAAAAATTCTTTATGAAAATATTTTAAACATTTATTAATTTTAATGCATTTTAATTTTATTGAAATTTATTCAAAATTAGGCATTTAAAAAATTTAAAAATTTTATAAATTGCGCTCTTATTTATTGTTTTCATTTTTTGCATATATAATCATTTTCATCAGTTAATCATAATATCCAATTAATGTGTTAAAATGATATAATACGGCATAAAAGAAGCATTTAAAAACTTGGATTCCTTGCTAAAATTAGTATGTCATTTATGTACACATATTTTATTTCATTATGTCAAGAAACTGTTCGCATACAAATTATATATATTTGTGTATTTTTGTTTAAAATTTTTTTCAAAATATGTTTTATTCGCAATTTAAATAAAATGGTTTTTTGTGTGTGATGCATTTATTTTTACAGTTAAAATAAATTTTAATTTTTATGTTATTTAAAATAAATGTTGTCACATCAGTGTTATTTTTTCATAATCGTTAATAAAATGTAGAAAACAACATTAATGAATAATTCCCGAAACTTCAAAACAAATGTAAAATATTGAAGCGATAATGTTTATTGAAACACAAAAAGTTTATAATTCTGTGATGTGTGGCTCATGTCAAAGACTTGGCACAGTTTAGGAATTCGTTTTTAATGCAGATAACACAGCTTGTTACATCCAACATCTCTACAGAGCGTAAAATAAATTTTACAGTCATCATTCTGGACATACAAACTTTAGAAAGTCGCTGAACGAAATTCATTTCCGAGCACTCCAATCATGTAAAATCCTGCGAAATACACATTTTCCCAACTCTCCTCACTTCATGTTTCGCAAAATATCCTGATATTTCACGGAAAGTAGCAACAGTGTTGTTTATACATTACTAGCGGCCCGCCCTCGCTTTGCTTCGGGTAGTCACTACTGACACCGCAAATTGTTACTACCACTTCATCCCATTAAATTCAACTACTAAAACCACTACTCTCCTTTTAAGTAGTCGGGTAAAAAGTAGCCTGTATGTTAATCTAAGGTGCCAGATAACTCCATACAAAGTTTCATAAAAATCGATCCATCCGTTCTTAAGTTATAGATGGTGTAACTAACACAACTTTGTTTTATGGATATAGATTATAGCAGCCCGCCCAGGCTTTGTACGGGTATTAAAAAAAATTCAAGTTATAAATTTTTACACACATACTCATACTCTCTTCTTTGTGGGTGGAGTTATTAAAAAAGTGTAAACTTATAAAAGAAAATTCGGATATTAGTATTATTTTTTATTTATTTGTCATTCATACACTACATTTTTACTTATTTACTTTTTACATTTTTACCTATTTATTTTATTTTTACAACAGTTACAGGATGTCTTTATACACAATAAATCTTGTAGGGTTCAGCCTGCGTTTGCAATGTATAAGCGGAAAAAATGAAATTATTTACGACATCACAATAAAAACCTCAAAAATAACAGTATTTCTCCACTATTTAATGGATGTTATTATACATATAAACCTTCCTCTTGAATCACTCTATCTATTAAAAAAAACCGCATCAAAATCCGTTGCGTAGTTTTAAAGATTTAAGCGTACATAGGGATATAGGGACAGAAAAAGCGACTTTGTTTTATACTATGTAGTTTTATACATTATTAAGAATTCTTTTTTTTTACATCCCCCCCCTCTGGTTTCGCAGACGTCTCAGTAAGGAACCAGTAATTCTTTTAGGTACATTTATTGAGCAGTGTGAGACCAGGTACAATGTCAGATTTATTGAACAGTAACAAAGCTGAAGTTTAACATGTAGCACGCGGCTTATTTGTATTTTCCATGCTTGCTTTTGCAAATTTGTCGATTGAGTTTTGAGTTACAATAATATATGCTACACTATTTTTAGGCATAGTATATAACTTTTGTAGCTAGAGACTTTACTTACTGGATATAAGCTGACAAAAACTTTGCGTTCATGAACAAAACAATATATCGGTTTTACGCCAAGGTATTACTTTCTTTTGCTTTATTTCGCTTCAACTTTGACAGTAATTTTGGTTATATTTGAAAATTTCCCGAGTTATGGCGTAATTTCAGATACAAAAGTGTCATTATGAATGATAGCGTGAATGTCGTGCTGAACAATCGTCAATCGCTGATTCGTCAATCTTCATTTTCTCCAGAGTTGTCAGAATGCTGCTGCTTTTTCCGGTGGTGTCGCAAATAGCAGGTTCTATTGCGAAATGTAGTGTCGGAAGTTCCTCTTCCCGTGATCTATTCTATTGCATTGAGCAAAATTGTTTACGTAATTTCCAATGTATTAATCCGTTCTTGTCCGATAATATCTTATGGATGCTCTATTTAAGGTATTTTCCGATATGTAAGTTGTTCACTGTGTTGTTTTAAAATTTTCTCTCTTTTATGTGAGAGGACTACAGGTTATGCTTTTTCTGCTTGGAAAAAAATTGTATAAAACTTCTTAGTTCATAATATGCTGCGTTCAATCTAATTAGTACAGTTTAAAGTATAATATTCCCCATCTTTTTTTTATATTTTACTTTAATTTACCCTAATTCATTTGTTGAAAATGTAGATCAGTTGGCATTCTAGATGAGAGATCAACCACTATAGTGAAAATATCACAAAACGTTTTACCTATATGATCACACGGCGAGCAAGAAAGCACGTCATCTATGACGTTCGTTTTAGCATAAATATGTGATATTTTTACTTTAAATTTTTGAAACTGTAAAACCCATCTGACAGGTCTTCCAGAATGACACTTTAAACACATGAGTCTCCAGAGAGGATGATTGTCGGTTGTCACAATTACTTTTGTTCCATAAATGTATCTGCGGAAATTATTAAGCATCCAGACAACAGCAAGAACCTGTTCCGTTGCGTTATAATTGCGTTCCGTAGAAGTCAGCAATCTACTGGCGTACGCAATCTGATGCTCTTCCACACACATACCTTACAGCAGTACTGTTCCAAGAGTATAATTGCTACCATTGATCCGAATGATAAAAGTTTTGTCTGAATGATTTTGTTTCATGAGCCTGTTCGAATATTCGGTTTGAAACCATGCATTGATTAAAGGTTCTAAATGCATTTTCTCCATTGATACCTCAATACTATACCACATTCCTAGAGAGGCTAGTAACGGGTTAGTAAATTTCCGGAAAATGTTGCATAAAATGGCGATATGGAACATTCCTGTTGAAAGAATTGCTTCTTCATAGCAGCATCATTTTTCCCTGAATCGACGTCCTTGGAGTGATTCAGTGTCTTAAGTACTTTATTCTGGTACATGCAGAGTGGCATTTTCTCGAACTGTACAAAGTTTCCTTTTGTTTAATTTTTACGAAACTGTCTCAAGATCAGATAGACATTGTACAAAACTTAATGGTACAATAATTAAGACATCAAAGAAATATAGTGCATTTACATCTTACGTTATCCATCGTCCTTTGGGGCGTTTTAGGGGTGTTACGAAAACCAAAGGACATTTTTAAAAACGGATATGTTTTGAGAAAGATTATAAAAGCAGTTTTATTTCAAATCAAATCCATAGGCATTCACCTGATGGTAGCCAGCTTTCAAAACCAGCGTTTTCATGAACTGGGCAGTTTTTGCCTGATGTAGGAGATCGTCCTTTAATGGAAGTGTGTAAGTTCCAGGTTTTGTTTGAGAGTTTCCTATAGGGTTCGTATAGATGAGCACTAACATCTGTCTTAAAAATGAGTACGACTGGTGCAGAATATATTTATTCGCGTTGCCAATTCCTTTGGCAGATCCTGATCAATTTATGATTTTAGCATTTAACAGTGTCAGTATAATTTCACATTAAATATGTAGGCCGGCTTGACATGATTGCGCAAATGCTGTTTTTTCTTTGGAATATAAAAAGTATACACCTAGTTTAAATATAAAGATGACATTAAAGTACAAAGATATGCGATTTTCTAAAGAATTTTTATTTTACTGCCGATTTTTAAGACACATTCATTTTAATGAATATACAATAATAATTGCAACAATTTGCATTATCTTCAACTAGTATATAACTAAACACTAACACACCTAATGCAAGTGTTTAAATAATGTAAATAAAAAATAACGCTGGTTAAATAATATTTTGTCAATACTCAGTTATATAGGGTATTTTAAAAATGCCATACCACACATAATTTATTCTGGGAAACCGTTTTTGAAATTACAGTGTTTAAAAAAATACATACTCAAAAGATTTAAATTTAAAGTTACATTTTATTGGTTCAATTTTAACATTTGAACACAGTTGAAAAGTGCTTATGAATTCAACTCGTCAGGCTCTCTGCCTTTCTTCCTGTCTAATAAGCATTTGTGCCTTTTATAAACATACTTGTATTTCTATGTAAAAGATGTGTGTTATAGATATGTATTCATTATAATACGTTCAGTATGGAAATCCTGTGTGAAATTGATATTTTGTTTACAGAGGTGCCCAACAGAATACCGTTCCATAATAAGCGGTGGTAAAAACATTTGCAGTAAATTTTAATGATGTTGCATTATTTCAAACATATTGAAATTGATATACATGGCTGAAGTAGTCCTCTTGCTTCATCGCTAAAGTACAAGAGCTTGCAATATTATATGGTGTGTAGAGCATTGTCTGTTCATTTACTGGGACACGTAAAGGAATTTGGTTGCAATACTCTCTATCAGCTATACGTGTAGAAAGGTTGCGTTAATCCCCTTAACGCGCAGTGTTGCCGTGTCGGCAACACCTAAAGTTCCCCCTGTTTAGAGACACAAAAACTCCGTGAATATTTAAAAAACTACTCTAATGTCTACTTTAAATCTTTCTTATGAGTTCTAGATGGCAGCACCACAGAGATAAAACTCTACTGTTTTTAAATTACTGTAATTTTAAGTTACTGTTTACTGTTTTACTGTAATAAGCGCTTCACAGCAATGCTCTTCTCACTGTGCGTATCAATGCTTTACTTATGGGAGATTACCACTTCGGCAACAGCTGTATAATTAAAATGGTTAGTGAAATCTTTACAAAACAATACCTGTGTATATACTCCTCTAGGCCTAAATAGATTGCCTAATTTTTTTTCTTTAAATTCTAGCTTTAAAGAGTAGTGCGCCGAAAAGGGTTAAGGGGGTCTCATGAGTCTTACTTTTTGCCTGCTACTGCAATTTAGCAACATGTCACATATTTTTTCCACTCCCAATAAAATAAAAAAGTTGCATAAAATTTTAAATATGGACAACTTAATATCCCTTCTTTTTAAAATATTTTATAATATTCTCCATTAAAAATTATTCTACATATTCTACATTTTATTTTTCAATGTTTAAATTTGATAAAATTGCTTATTTTATGGCTCATTTTAAAAACCATTTTTGCTCTCAAACACATCCAATGGACAGCTTCTCTTATTTAGGAACTATATAATGAGAGGTATTGGCCAATTTCTTTATAAATATAGATTAAATTTCAAAAAAAAAAAAATGCTGCTAAAAAAGGCACTTTGAACTGAATTTCTTAAGCGATTGTGATTGAAAAATTGAGGAAGCACTCCAATAATACATTGCTTATTTTTATGACTCATTTTTAAAACCATTTTTTCTCTAAAACGGATCCAATTGACATGTTTCCTGTTTAGAAACAGAATAATGTACCGTATTAGTCAGTTTTTCGATAAAGGCAGAATATATTTTTAAAAATGCTGTCAAAGTAGCTACTTTGAACAGAATCTCCGAAATAGTGATTAAAGATTTGAGAATGTATTCAAACAACATATTACTTATTTTTGACTCCTTTTTAAATTTAATTTTGCTCTCAAATGCATTCAGTTGTCAGTTTCCTTTTTTTAGTAACTATATAATTTGCCGTATTGGTCAATTTTTCTCATAACTTCAGACTATATTTCAAAAAGGCTTGAAAGTGGGCATTTGAGCCAAATTTAGCTTAAGATGATTTTGATAAAACCGCCTATTACAGAAAAATAAAATTAAAATTCCTTGAAAAGCGGGCAAATAAAATTTTTACACTAGGTTTTTCTTTAATTACATTTTATTTTTTGTTGTTGAAAAGAGCACTTAACGAAATCTATATATGCCTATGGGCCAAGCTGACAAGGATTTTTAATACGTATGGTGGCTCTTGAATCAATAGTTTTGTTATAGTCTTACGCACAGTATATCCAAGTCAAAAGACAATTTTCATTTCTGAATTAAAATTAAACATAAAAAAATGAAATACAATTTCAGTCTAGAACATATTAAAAGTTATTTTAAATAGATTAAATAATAAGTTGTCTACATTAAAAATTTTATGCATTTATGTTTTACAGGAACAGAGTAAACAGATATATAATGTGACACGTTGTTAAATTGCTTTGCCAAATAAAAAGTAGGACTCCTGAGATCCCTGTTATGGTATGATGATTTAAATATAACTTATACTTCACAAATTATTTGGTGTGTAAACAATATTTGGAATATATAAAAGGCCCCACATTAAATCGAGTACCTTCTTGCTTATTAATTAAAATTGCTGAAAGAAAAATTTCATCCATGTAATGTGATTTCTAACTGCAGTAAATATTCGCATAATATGTAATAAATAGAAAAAACTATAAATCGTATACAGAGCAGCACGAAATAATACGCAAATCTTGATTCTAGCTACTGACGGGTCTTTCTGAAATTGTGTTTTCAAATGCGTTATGCATTTTCAAAAAAGTTTACTCAGCTATCATTGAAGTCGTTATTAATCTGTGGAAAATTTTTGCATTCTTATAAATGCATAGAGAAGTATTATAGGGTAACATCCCCAGTAATTGGCATGCACCAGTGATTGGCACATCCTACAAACATGTCCTAAAATAAGATTTATATCCAGTCTTTTAAAAATGCAAGACCTCATACCAGTTATATGCTCAATTAAGTTAAAGATTATAACTTTTATTTATGCTACTAGATGACAGTAGTGCCTAGGAAAGAGAAAATATTATGGCTTGTATGAAATTAGCCATTTTTGTTGCAAATGCTTCTTCTTTGGTTTAAGGAAGGTATGCTTTTCAATTCATTATTATTTGATTTCTAATATATTTTAAATTTTAATTGACAACAGTTTTGTTTAGTTGAAAAGGGTTACTTTAATTGTGTAAAAGTATTTTCGACACAAATATTTGGATTTCTGAATTAATGATAGATGCCAATTAATGGTGCTTCAATTTTGCTAGTTCCAAGTAATTGGCAACTATTACAATTACAAGGAATTCTCAAGAAATTTGAGATTAAACCACTTATTTTGGAAGTACTTTTAAAGTTATAGACTAATTTTGTTTATCATTTGTTTTCATTTGAAAATATGAAATATTATCAGTAATTGGAATCCATTAAAGCTTCATATGACAATTACTGGGGAGAGCATGACAATTACTAGGTATTAATGTAAGTACATTGTATTGTTTTAAAGTGTTCACATTTCAGACTAATATCCTGATTTCTTACTCTAAAAACCTGAAATATGGCATCTTCATCTACAGTAAATTCATTTAAAGCGATTAAACCCAATGCAAAATGTAAAGCTTCTTTTAAATATAAACTTGTGCCAATTACTGGAGCCCAAGGTGTCATACATTGGTGCTCTAGGTTCCAATTACTGGTGATTTCAGCAACTTTTTATAAATATATTTTTATGAAAATACTTTTTCAATTTTTTTTTGCTTTTAGTGGGCAAAATAGATGCACAGATATGCATTCTTTGATTTAAAAATATTTCCAAGTAAATATCTTATTTCTTTGTAATGAAAATTGAAGTAAGTTTAAAGGCAAATTCTTAAAGTGCCAATTACTGGGGATGTTACTCTATAACTTATTTTTCATAACGCATGATTTTTTACGGATTTAAAGAATACATGAATATTTAAATTCAGAGTTATATTATTAGGGTCATAATTTAGTTTCAAGAAATGGCCTTCGCAAAAGTAAATAATTAGAATGCTGATCTTGCATTAAAAATGGCTTACTTGCGCATTTTTTAAAGATTTCCGTCAGAATAAACAAAGTTGCATACAACCAAAGAATATTAAATAGAAACTGAATCGCAGCAAAATTAATTCAATTGTGTGCAACAATAAATTATTGATTAAATGAATGGAAATAAGATTTTCTTATTCCGAGAAAAAAAAAAGTAAAGATTGTATTCCATTTTCTACTTTATGATTTCAAATTAAGAATATTAATTAAACATGAATAAATTGAATGAAGTAGTTCATTTGAAATTTTATTGTTTATGCAAATATTATAGAATATATACAGGGTGTCCCAAAAGGTCATGTCCAAACGGAACACATGGTTGTGTCAGGTCATGAGGAAACAGAATTACATAGGAAAGGGGGGTCGGAAACGCGATCTAAACAGTGAAATTGCATCGTAACCGTCACGCAAAGAAAAGATAACAAACGGTGTAAAATATCTTTATTTTACAACAAAACAGTACCAAATAAAAAAGAAAAATGCTACAACTCATAGTAAGTGCTCATCCAAGTGCTCATCAACTGGTTCATCCTTTCTCTGCAACGTCCGCGCTTCGAATGATCCGACTGCCCGCGCTTTCGTCTGACATCGCTTATCGCCCTCTAGCGGATTACAATCGCGTTTCCGACCCCCCTTTCCTATGTAATTCTGTTTCCTAATGACCTGACACAACCATGTGTGCCGTTTGGACATGACCTTTTGGGACACCCTGTATTGCTGTTTCATTAGATTGGAAATTTCATTAGTAAGGAAAATCAATTTTCAGAAGGAAAGAAAAAATTAAAAATTAAAATCCGAAATATTAAAAAAAAAACTTATAAATGGAAAATAATAAGATTCGATTTCATTTTTTCCAAGTGGGGGTGTAAAAATATATGACAGTGCAATCCAATATAAAAGATAACCAAAATGAAGGAGATATTGCAATTTTACACATTATCTTAACCCTTTCCGGCGCAGAAAAAGTCTGTCCGTATATTGATGAAATGATTAATTAATACCAGAATTTACTAACAAACTTCTCTGAAATTAAAAACTTGTCATAAACAGTTACAAAAATACAGAGAATTCAATTTAATTGTTAGAAAACATAAAAACGATTAAAAAAAACAAAACATTATATGCTTCATTTATAAATTCAATTATAAGTACTTCAATTATAAGTAGAATTGTGTTATATCTTGTGATTATGTGTTATTTACTTTACTGAAGCGGAGCTTTGAATAAGTTCGAAACGCTTAATGTTTAACTTTTAAATAATTTTTATGTGTTTTCTAACAATTAAGTTAAATTTTCTGTATTTATTTAGCTGTTTTTAATTAATTATGAACAGACGTAATACTTTTCTCACTTTAAGCAAATACCTGTTGTTTTAAACTTTTATTGAAAAGGCAAAATTTTATCAAATATTCTTGGTGCAGGTTGCATAATTAAAATTAAAATTAGGAGGTCCCAAATATCATTAGGAGTTATTAGGAGTTCAATTAAAATTAGGAGGTCCACTATAACGGGAAAGAATGAACGCAATTACATTTATGCAGTTTTTTGAACTTTTCTACATTAGTTAAATTTTTTATATACACTCGGGGATTCAGCCGTGACCTTCGATACTTTAGGTTACAGATTATAGGGAAAAACAAGCTTGTTATTAAAATACTAATAGCTTTTTAACCCGCGAGTAGTCGCGACTTTTTCCACAACGTCATTAGTCGCGCTCGGTCTTTTCGCCGCTGGCCTCCCGCATACCAAATATGTAAAATAAGAAATGTTTTTCACCTAATATATGAAGATAACATTTCAATGAATATATAAATTTGCAGTTTTCTTAAATTATGCATTTTATTCATGAGATATGGAATAATTAGAAAAAGTAAAAATGAACTGACATTAGTGTTTGTCACGTAGACTTTTTCGCCAATTTCAACTTTGTTTCTAAAAATGTACCTGAAAGAAAAACAGAGGTGTCCTGTTACTTCACTAAGATGTTCGAGAAACCTTCAAAGTCAGCTACATGGTAGATCTCCGTTGTATTTGTAATCTGATACAATTTAGGAGAAGATAAGTTATACGGGCGGCGAAAAGACTGACACGCGACTACTGACGGGTTAAAATCCCTGTATAACATATATTTCCTACATTGCCTCTTAACAGCACCTAAAAGCTGTTTTATGTGATAGTTAAACTTTGGATACTTTTGTTAATTTTCATTCCGTTTAAAAGTTAGAAGATTTCTCATTATTATTATGTTTAGTTTCAATTTTAAAACATTTCCTTTTTTAAGGGGGTAGTAAGGTTATTATTATTATTTTTTGCATTTTTTTATTTATATTTTATATTAATGTACAACATCTTAAGATTATTCTGTGAAAATTTGAAAGCAATTGAATTAAAACTGACGGAGATATACACTTGTAAGTCTCCGCCCTCCGATTTCGACAAAAACGTCTGTGAAACTTTAAACGTGTTTTTCTAACACTTCGCTTTTTTGAAGCCGGTGAACTCTGTAGCTCAAAATCTACTGAACCGATCTTTTTAAAATTTTACACACTCTTTCTTTATATAAATTACGAGATAACGCTGTCGAGTTTTTTTCTTTTTTTTAATTTTAACTTACTTTTAAAAAACAAAATATCAGATTTTTTTTATGAAAAATCAGTATTTTGACTTCCGAGCCTTGTAAAAAATTGAAAAATCAATAATTAAAAAAAAAACTCGACTGCGTTCTCTGAGGAAACTTATCAACTAATTAAATCAATTTGGTTTTTTAATTTCAGTTGATCCAGTCATGAGTTATGCGGTTCACCGCGAATCAACTTTTTTTTTGGGACGTCTTCGTAGATTCGCTGTCATCGGCTCATTTTTTAATATTTCTTAATGAAAATTTCACATAATACTCTTTAAATGACATATAATTATACATCAATTATACAAATAAATAAATATTAATTGTATCCTTACAAAAAATGATAGAAAATATGCTTTTTTTCCCTCGAATTAACCTTACTACCCCCTTAATGTTGAAAAAAAAAATGCAATTTCTGAATCAAAACTAGCTCAATACAAATGTTAAATTCCATTCTGAGATTTCCTTACAAAATAACAATGATCCATTGCCCTTTACGGGATATTTCTTTCCGAGATCAATCATTCTGTCAGCAAAACTAGGTACATTATATGATTGAATTTTCTGCTATAAAAGCGACATTCTGTACGTGAACTCTTCATTGTTTACAGCCGCTGAAAAAATATTTTTCTCAATTTAGTTACAGATACGTTTGGCCTTTATAATATAGAAATTTATTACCTAAAAAATAACTTCCTTTCCGTTAGTTCAAGATATCGTTATTCACAATTTTTAACATATTTTCTATCTCGGGTGCAATCCAGGCAAGAACTTGAAATAAAAAAAAACAAGTTTTGTATTCTTTTTCACTAATAGTTAACATCTTTATCCTGTAGATTTGCATAGCTCGATTATTTTCTAGAAAGTGTATCTTTTGAGCGAAAATATTTTTCAATTTAAAAACAAAACATTTCCCTTTTTTCTCACTTTTATATCAAACTTTCACTTACTAAAGGTAATTATGGTGGTCTTACATAACTTTAGTTATTTTACTCCTAAATAAATATATATATAAATTTATTCACAATGGTAAGCTGTAAGTCACAGAGCTTATATAATACAAGATAAAATTAATAATTACAACCGAATTTAATCAACATATATGCAATAGGGAAATGTAGAAAAAAAATAAATCGTGCAAAATTATATAAGTTTAACATAAATTCTAAAATCTATCAAAATGACCACTGAAAAGATATTGTTGCGTATATAGGGTTCTTCTGATCTTATGTTTGGTCAAGTACCAAATCTAGTCTCTTAAAAAATGAAGACTAATTTATTTACAAAACTTCACAGCTACAGAGACTTCGGAACTCACAAATATCACCAGAATTACAGAAATACACTATATCCTAATCAAAATAGCGCAGATAAATTATATTACTCAAGCAAACCTGCTTAGATAATCGTCTAGTAGCTCACTCAATGACTGACTGACAAATAATAACAACAACCGGCTCGCGGCATGCACTGGAAATTTCTACAAACTTCTAGAAAAATCCAAAAAACCCCGAAATAACATTCAATGTATCAGTATACACATTAAAGGGGAGGGGTACCATGGAGAGGGAAGGGTTACCATCGCCAACAATCGCCAAGCTTGTTGCCAACTTGGCGATATATCACCAACTTTGGCGACCAAAAATAGTCGTCAAGGGTGACGCCAACTTGGCGGTAACTATAATATTTCGCCAATCTGCCTTAGACATTCCCTGAAAAATAATAGACAGGTTTGCTTGATAACAGAGACAGTGTAACAAAACTAATATTAGTAAAGGAATGGAGCTTAATAAGATTATTTACGTTATTTTAGAGTACAAACACTAACTATTTACAAAATTCGTAAGAATATTGTCTATTCTTGTTCATAGGCTGATTCAATACATTTTTAAAAGCAACTGCGTTCACTTCAGCAATGCCATCCACTGCAGGGAATACAAATTTATTAGTTATACACCTTTTCATGGATTGAACAGAGTACACTCATTAGAACTATTCCATGACAATTAAGATAGCATTAGTCCTTGTATTATACTTAGGCGTTTCTTTGCATTCGTATTATATATATATATATATATTAATATATATATAATAAAATAAAAAATAATTGCCCTCTCTGAGCTATTAATTCTAAATTTGTGGAACATATTTTTAATCTTAGTTTCGTAATGTATTAATATTTTAACAGCTAAAGTTCTTTTTCTTATTTTATTTAACTTATTACTGCTTGTTTCTCAAAAAGTGCGGGAAACGATTTCGTAATATTTTTCCTTTTTAGAATATTATCGAGATTTTAATTTTATTTTTTATTAAGATCGCCTGCTTTGTGTTAATGCGCGGATGTTAGCAGGTTAGTCTATTTGCGAGACAGTATGGAGTTCTTACGAGAAGGCCACGCCTCGTATTCCAATCAGAGGTGATGATTTCTATGTAAAAATATATATATTTATATATTTATTATTTCTTACACAAGTATCTAAACTATAAAATATTAAAAAAATTCATATTGTAATTTAGTTTATTTTTGTAGAACAATTAATTCTGTCATACAATAAATTTTTATTATTATTTATAATAAATTTTTATAATAAATTTATAATATTATTTAATAATCTTAATTTATAATAATATAATTTTATAATTTTATAATATTAATTTATAATATTAATTTATTATTTATAATGATTTTTTATCAAATTTGTCATACAATAAAACGTAGCAGCGAAGTTAATCCTAATTGGATTTTTAATTACTGACGCAGACTGAGGAATGGCTAGTTTTTTCGTGTGAGTGTTGGAGTTTCATTCTAGGTTTTCGGAGCATTGAGAATGCATCTGTCTCTTGAACTGCTAGGACGCCCGCTAAATTTTTTCCGATAAATTGTAAGATGGAATGAGGTAGCTTAGTTCACGAAGTTGGGAGTATTCGATGTGTGCTAAGGTAACTGCTAGTATAACTTCACGTATTTTATGTGTTCCAATAAATATGAATTCAAGATGATTGAGTGATTTAATTTTTTTACGGGGAAATTCTCAAAGACCGAAATCCATTGTTTGGTAAGTTACACTACGGCTACTGAACCTGCTGTTGATCTTTTAGATGGAATGCCGCCAAAAATATTTTAATTTTTACGTTACATATATATATATAGGGGGAACTGGGGTACATTGATACAGTTTTTTTCTAAGATTTTTTTTGGTGTGAAGAAAGTAGAAAATTCAAGTTTTTTTCCCATGAGGTGACAGCAAAACTTGTGTAGTATGTTATAAAAATGTACAATCGTTGTTTTATATATTTTTTTTGCATGTAATTTTAAAAAAATCAAAAAAAGTCATTTGTATCAATGTGCCCCATCCCCGGGGCAGATTGATACGTTTGAGAAAAATGACGACAAAATAATACCAATGCATATTTTTCATAGAAAATGAGTTAGAAAACCATTTTATATTTATTTATAAAAATTCAAATCACCCACAATTTTTTTAAGCAATATTAAAGCAATCAAAATTAAATATATTATGACCTGATGCTCTGGCTGTTTCTTGTCTGATTGTTGGCTGAGGTAACTTTGCCATATCTAGCACTTCAACCCCAGCATTATCTTCTTTCTTATGAAAGATGAAAAAATTACCAGTTTTTCTGTTTATAAATAGGTTCATAAACAGAAAATAAAGGATAATTATATTAAAAATTCTGTTTATAATATAAGTATCATTTTCTGTTCTGCAGTTTGTTTTTCTTACTTAACATTTCTCATGTCGAAAATACTTTTTTCTCTGGAGAATCGATATAAATTCGAGATTTGCCAGAATGCCGTCCTTTTCTTTTATTAGTTCTACTAGCACTAGATGCTGGGTAAGTTCCTACGTCTTCTGTTTTAAAAAATACTATAAAATGTTCTAATATAAAGAAATTAGAGCTATTACACTTCAATAAAAACTAATATTAGAAATTTTTTGCGAAAAAAAAGTTGGATTAAGGAGTCTGTGGTAAAAAAAATAATAAAAGGTAATGAAAAAATGAACTATTAAAGAATTTAGGCTGTATCAATGTGCCCTGTCATAGACTGTATCAATGTGCCCCATACAGCGATTTTGAATAAAATGAGTCTCAAATCCAACACTTCACAATATATCTAACAATAAATAATGAGGAACTGATAAAGAGTAGCTGTACTTGCCAGGGAGAGTATTCATTTTGGTTGAAAATACTGGAACAGTTGTATAATAGCATTTCAATTGTACAACTCAAATTTACTTTTGAACAACAAAAACAATAAATCACCCGTCCCATTTCATCAAACTACTGAATCATTCCAAGATTTTCTGTATGTAGTTGAATACACTAGCATCACCTTTTGGAGCTGTTGTGAAACTTCCTGTAATGACCCTGTGAGCGGTAGAGGGGGTGTATCAATGTGCCCCATGTATCAATGTACCCCAGTTCCCCCTATATCTTTCCTTTTACTTTTTAAGTGTTTTGTATTCTTTCTCTTTTTCACTCGCGACCTTCTATGAATTGTACTGTCACCACTGGAACCAGGAATAAGAGTAAGGGTTGGAATTGTACCTTTCAGTATCAGTACATGTTTCTTCTTCAATATTTTGTCTTGATTTCTCCTCTCTATCTTTTTTTCCTTTGGTCTTTGTTACTTATTTGTATGTATTATTTTAATATTTTCAGCCTAGCCCCGACATGATTTCTTTTTTCTTCTTGTTTCTGTTCCTCATATTTTCATGGATCAATCCTAAAGGATTCACGCAATTTTCTCACGATTTTTTTTTTACATTATTTGGAAGTTAGTAGTTGGATTCCTCTTCCTTTTGTTTTGAACAAATTGCCTTTTCATTTTTTTCTTTTTTCTTTCTTTCTTTCTTTCTTTTTTTTTTTTTTTTTTTTTTTTTTTTTTTTTTTTTTGCTATTTTGAAAAAAAAAGTTTTTTAGTGCTTTAAATAGGTATATTTAATATCAACTAAACAATTTTATACTAATTGCACAAAATATGAACACATTTTATATGTTATTATTAATCAAAATCCAGCTCTCAGATTGAAATTAAGTAATCCAAATTACAAGTTTAAATGCTATGTTTTTAATAGATGTGAAATCATATTCGTAACTTCATAATTTTGATACATATAGATTTTGATATGATTTTGATATAGAAATTAATATACCTCACCTCAATTATTCTCTTTCATTACTGTGAAATGAAATTAATCGGGGAGATGAAGAACCTTTTATAAAATAGGCTTAATAGAGGAGAGAGTTTCAGGAAAAGAAGTTTTTTTCACAACGTGCAAATGTTAAGCATATTAAAGCTGGTACACTTGTACTTTTACATGATTTGACATATTTCAACATCAAATTTACGGAGGTGAGGGTTTTCAACAACCACACTTAATTCTTAAAAAGAAAATTTGTCTTCTTGTTTCTAAACTAAAAACTCGGAACTTCTTTATAATTGTAAATAATAAAATGGATAGCTTGCTTCATGAGAAATAAAATGTGGTATCAGCACTGTCTTCTATCCGTGAAAAATGGCGTTTTTTGTGTGGGTAATGGAGGTAAAAATTTATTGTATGACAAAATTAATTGTTCTACAAAAATAAACTAAATTAAAATATGAAATTTTTAAATATTTTATAGTTGAGATATTTGTGTAAGGAATAATAAATAAATAAATATATATTTTTTACATAAACAAATTATCAAACAATATTAAACAACAACTACACCAGATGTATGACATGCCACTAAAGGGAGAATTCACATAGTGTGCACTAAAAAATTAATATGTAAAAAAATATTATACAAAAATGGGCATTGGTTTAAATGGACATAAATTTATTGCAATTAAAAAAATCATATTTAACAAATGTATTTTTGTTTACATTTTTTGCTGAAAAATGCATGTGATGGAAATATTACACATTTTCAGGAATGAACCAGCTGTGATTTAAATTCCACATACTATATACCGGGTGTCCCAAAAATGACTGATGGATTTTAAAATTCAATAACTTGCAAACGGTGACAGCTATTTAAAAAATATTTGCAGGAGGGTTATGCATAATGTCAGGAGTTTTTTTTTAACCGTAATTTTTTATTTTATGGTGCTGACGGCGATTGAAGGCCAGGTCGACGCTTCACTCAGCACTGATCATCTGGCCTTCAATCGCCGTCAGCGCCCCCTATTGTTTGAGATGCAAACTAAAATAAAAAATTACGGTAAAAAAACTCCTGACATTATACATAACCCTCCTGCAAAAAATTTTTAAATAGCTGTCACCGTTTGCAAGTAATTCAATTTTAAAATCCACCAGTCATTTTTGGGACACCCGGTATTTTGTAAATATTTGTGGTTCGGAAAAGTCGTATGCTACTGTATAGATTGGAGGTAAAAAGTTTCCCGCCAATTAGTTTCTTTGATTTTTTTGCTAGAAAGTTTGAGTGAAGAAGCTTGAGGGGAAATTTTTAAAAAATTAGGAATATGAAAATTTTTCTGACTATTTGATCATTTTGATTGGATACTGTAGACACTTGATTCAAAAGGAGGAAATCCGAAATTCGCGTGTGCAAAAGTTTCCTACCATTCATCATTCGTTAGTTTTTGCTATTGGTAAAGTAATTTTATGCTTATTTGTGAATAAATCAACATGAATAACGTAGTTGATTTTCAAGAATGAAATGTTGAATAGGTATTTTTCGTAAACGAGCAATTCGTTTGTCGCAAAGGTGTCAATTTTGTCATGAGATTGTGGCAAAAATACCAATAACAAAATCTACTGTGAATAACACATATTTTTTTTACAAAAAATGATCAGGATTTTTAGGATTTACCTACGGCTCTAAAAGACAGCAGAAAACGACTATCCGTGTGAAAACATTTGTCAGGAGAAAAGCAGTTGATCACTCGCATAAAAATGTCACTACAATTTTTTATGACTAATGGAGATTAAATACTGCTGAAGTAAGTCGCTCTACCATGTGAAGATGCTTAAGTGGCATATGACTTTATAAAAATTTCGATTTAAAAAAACCTTTAATAAGTAAAAAATGTTAGGGGAAATTTATCAAGAAAAACAACGGCCGGTCATGTGAAAACTACAAAAAGGTACTATTTTCATATGAATTGAAGTTCAAACTTTTTATAAGTAATGGTGGATACTACGTCTGACGATCTAAAAACAAAAGACATCATTTGAAGTGGGTTATTTTTATAATATAGCTTGGCGAAGGACACCTTATGCTGTGGGGAGCATTTTCTGGTAAATGTGTCTTTTTGTTAATTGAAATCTACTACAAGATGAACAGTGTAATGTGTACGGATATTTTGCAAGATCATATTCTACCTTATTATCGAGAAATTTTTTGTCACAACTATTTGTTTCAGCATGACAACGACCCAAAGCATACATGAAAGCTCGTGAAGCAGTCGCTTTTGCACGAGAAATTCCGCTTTTGAAATAGCCAGCCCAATCACAACATCTGAATCCAATAAAAATATTTGGAAAGAAATACACAAATATGTGTGCAATTGTAAATGGTCCAATTCAGCAGGACTTTTCCAAAACTTGCAAAAACAGTGAAAAAAAGTTACCATAGACAATCTTCAATCGATCACTGAATCGATGCCACGTCGCTGCGCAGCAGTATTCATTATCAAATGTTTAACGAAAAAATAAAAATCGTAAATGTTGTTGATCACTTTTATTTTTATTATAAAACCATTTTTTTTTCAAACTTGCCAAGACGATCGGATACGTTTGAGAACATGCGTTTTTCATTCCAATTAATTATGTCAATTAAATTTGTTGGTATTTATTTTTTTTTCATAAAAGTATTCCTAACTTTTATATTAGTAAAATGTATAAGTATACCTTTTAGATTGTTCTTCATATGGATATTTTTACAAATTAATCAAAAATTTTATTGTGGCCGGAAACTTTTGAACGCCGCTGTATATATGTATCGCTAATAAATCATTGGATAAAAGACCGCAATAACATGAGTTAACTACTTTCGAAAACCTAACAAGTACAAATAACTTTTTATTCTTTGAAATGAATTACCTGAAAGAGAAACATTTAACTCGACTTTTCATATTGAAAATGAATTTCATTTAAAGCAAACTTTCATAAATATTTTCAATACTGCTTTGGTGCTTTGCAAAATTTTGCAAAATTAAATAACCTTTAGCTTTTATATAATATTGTTAAAACTAAGCAATCTGCTATTATAATTCAATACAAATATTTAAATACAGATAATTTAATTAAAATGTTGTTATGAAGAAAAATAACACTAATAATAACATTAAATGTTTTGATGTTCCAAAGTAAGTAAATATGAATTCACGGGAGATGATTTAAATTTAACATGCGGTACATACAGACAGAGGATAAAATAATACGAACACCTGTGAAAAAGTATGACGTATTTCATATCTGCAGTACAGCCGCGCTACCTTCAACAGAAGACTGCCATTTAGTGAGCGGGAAGAGGACGGTATCATTCTTTCAACAATAGACACTTGCGTTGCATGCGTCAATCGAACTTTCTGTGATAAGATTAAATATCCTGTGAGAGCTCCAAAAAGGAATGATTGTCGGTTCGGAAACAGCAAACCTCTTGGGGTTTGTAAGGTATACGGTATCAGCCCTTAAGACAGCGTACACGAAAGAGGATAAGACGAAGTCTTCAAAGCACAACACTGGCAGAAAGAAGCTTGCTGGAGGGAATAGACGAGTCTTGAAGCCCATAGCAGCCCGAAAGCACAAGCAATCGTTATCCAAGGCAACATCTGAAATGAACAGACATCTCCAGGATCCCATTTCAATAAAAACTGTCAAAAGGAAACTTCATTCTGCGAGCATTTATGGCACAGTGGCAATTCGAAAACCCTTGGTGACAGCAATGAATGTTTTCAAGCGACAAAAGTTGTGCAGAGATCACAAAGGGTGGTCCCGACAACAATGGCAATAGGTAATATAAACAGATGAATCGTCATTCACCCTGTTTCTCACGACAGAGCGCATTTATTTCTAGAGAACGCCCAGAAAAGCGTTTAACCCGTCAGTAGTCGCGTGTCGGTCTTTTCGCCGCCCGTATAACTTATCTTCTCCTAATTTATATCAGATTACAAATACAACGGAGATCTACCATGTAGCTGACTTTGAAGCTTTCTCGACCACCTTAGTGAAGTACCAGGACACCTCTGTTTTTCTTTCAGGTACATTTTTAGAAACAAAGTTGAAATTGGCGAAAAAGTCTACGTAAAAATCATTAATGTGAGTTCATTTTTACTTTTTCCAATTACTCCAGATCTCATAAATAAGATGCATAATTTAAGAAAACTGCAAATTTAAATCTTCGTTGTAATGTTATTTTCGTATATTAGGTGAAAAATATTTCTTATTTTACATATTTGGGATGTGGGGGGACCAGCGGCGAAAAGACCGAGCGCGACTAATGACGTTGTGAAAAAAGTCGCGACTACTCGCGGGTTAATATTGAATGCCTCATGCCGACTTTGATGTATGGAGGTGGCTCCATTATCGTTTGGGGTTCGATATTTTGGCGCGGTTTCAAGCCACTTGTTATTCTGTATGGGAGAATCAAATACAATCACTGTCTAAGCATTCTAGGGGATCATGTACACCTTTTCTCCAGACTGTATTCACATGAGAGCGACCGCTTTTTCAAGACGACAACGGCTCAATCCACATAGCTAGAAGTCTTCAAGATTAATTCGAAGAGCATGAAGAAGAATTTGAACATCTTTCGTGGCCCTTCAGCCCCGGATTTGAGTTTTATTGAATATTTATGGAAACATTTGGTGTCCAAACTTAGTTCCCGATTCCCACTTCCATCCAGTCTTTCGGCAATAGAGACCTTTATGTAAGAGAAATGGCTTAATATACCTTTAAATATGACCTGACTATAATTGTCCATGACCTTTATGCATCTATCACAGTCACATTAAATCTGTACATCAGTCAAAGTTTAGTCCAACCCCCTATTAATAAAGATTTTCCCTTATTTCACATGTGTTCGTATTAATTTGTCCTCTATCTGTAACACGACTGTCACAAACAATAAGCATTGAAATGATAATTTAAGCCAGTTTAGAACGGCATATTTAGCTGTAAATAAAGTAGTATAATTCATTGAAAAGTTCTCGATACAGTAAAGCATGTCTCCTGGAAAATACGACTCTTTATATGCGTTGAAATTTGATTTTATCATATTTGTCATCCCCAATTTTGAAAATATATTAGTTTGTATGTTATGAAGTTAAATTTCTAGATTTCTAGATTAATATTGTCTTTAAATACAATGAGAACGAATACAAAAGTTATATTTTCCTGAAGGCATGGTTTACTAGATCGTCAAAATCTCCATATTATCAGGCTAGTTCGAATCCTCCTGAATATGCCAATTTTTTATTATACACACATTCATATTCTATATACCCACATTCCTGATCATTTGATTGTGACACATGTTCTTAATTGCTAGTTGAATTTATGCCATTTTTCGTGAATTTGCTTTTATTTACATTACTCATGACGAATTTTTAAAAAGTTGGAAAAGTTTAATGTAATTATTTTTATAAATATTTTTATGTAAATTAAGCTGTTTAATTAAATTTGATGTATACTAGATGGCGCTCTTTTGTTCAAAAGTTGAAGAATTTTTTTTTTTGCTTCAATCGCCGTTTTCCGCTCACATTTCGGGAAAGATATACTTTTACACCCGTTTGAGATTCAGATTCAGCCAGGTGGGGAGGTCTACTTATTGACTTGAGTTCAACTAGCCCTATCCAGCAGTGTTTATTAAAAAATACAGAACAATTATACAGTAATAAAATAAAGTTAGGTAACAAAAAGTAATTGAGATAATGAAATATGTATAGATAACAATAGTAAAATAGACGAGTTGAGTGCTTTACAGGCGTATAACACTTAATTTTTCCTTAGCAGTAATAATAATTCTATAACCGTTTTAAAGTAAAAATTTGTTTGATTAGTTCCATAGCTCATCATTATTATCATATAAAAGGTCCCGTGGAGGCATTTGGAAAAGTTCTTGATTGTTTCAAATCAATGTTATGCAGTTTATGATTTTTTGTAAAAGTGCTGGTTGTTTTCTTATTATTTTGAACCATGAAGAGAGCCTTATCGTTCAGGGGATTCTGAGGTGGTATATGGATGTTAGTGTACATTCCGTTAACTAGTGCAATGAGATTCATCGTTTTTCACGCGTGCAGTATCCCGAGTCAGCTTTTCGAACTTTAGTAGATAATCTGGAAAAGGCCCGTGATTTGTTGCAAACAGGAATAGGTTTCTGTGCGACTGTAAAGTCTCCTTTGAGACAATAGGTAGAGGTCCCAAATTCTCTGTCATTCCAGTTGTATTTGTAATTTTTTTTTTTTTTAGATGAGATGGGGGGAAAGGTAGAAATACTTCTGGTAAGTTAGGATTTATGATGGTTTCTTTTGCCTTTTGATACGCTGCCTCGTTTCCTGCTATTCCGGAATGCCCTTTTAATTCATTTTAGTATTATCTTTTTGTTTGTATTCTGTAGAAATTGAATTATGTTCTGAACCAGTGCTATTTTTGTTGTGCTGTTATCAATGGCTTGTATGCTTGAGTGGCTATCTGAGTATATTATTGCACTTCCGTATTTGCTTTTTTCCATCTATTCCACTGATCGAAGTACCAATAGAAATTCCGCCTGGAATACGGAGTTTTCTAGCCTTATTTTTTTACTGAAAAGTATGAGATGGGGAACATGCCGACATGCATTTCATGTATGGAGTTGCTCATGGAAAATAATGCTTGTTCAAAGAATGTACATTAACTTTTCGCGGGTAAGAATCTACCAGATCACCTAACATTTTATCGGCTTCATCAGGAGTTGTAGGCGAATGATTTCTTTTATACTACCAGATGTGGTATGGGCAATGAAAAATATCGCTGCGTTCTTGAAATTGAAGAAGCAGTATCTATCCTCAGTAGAGGATAGTGTTTCGATAAGATCAAGAACTTTTGTCTGCGAACTATTTATTTGCTTAGCATTTTACATGAAATGCATGCGGCCAAGCTCCTCGAAACCTGTGACGGAATCACTATTTAACCCAGCTAAGCACTTTTATTCACCAACTCAACAGTGCCCTCTAGTGTCTCGCTATTAACGCTTACAGTCTCAAAGTACATTTCTGCACCCGCATTTTGGTATGAAGTCAGCTTATTTAAGTCCCTTTTCCTGCCTTTAAATTTCTGCAATATATTTTTAAAACACTCTGTTTGTTCATCAATACGTAAGAAATAAAATTTAACTATTTTAACACAATATCCAAAACTTTTATTAAAATATACTTGTAAATATACAATAAATAAGACTTGAAATTTTAAGCTACTTCATAAACGAACTTCATTGAAATACTGAAGTCCCATAGCGGATACAAAAAAGGGTTGACACATTTTTTTTTTTTTTTTTTTTTTTTTTTTTTTTTTTTTTTTTTTTTTACAGAATGATTTTTTATTTTTAAATCTTAAACCTAGAATAGTTTCATGTATGGTTTTAATCGTTATACAATCAGTTATGAAAATAGAGTTTTAAAATAAATCTAATATATAAAATAATTGAAAAATGATTGATTTTAATCACGAGAAAATAACAAATCAATCCTTCCCACATAAAGGTCGCTTAAATCACTGCATTGTATCACTGCATTGTATCACTGCATTTTCTAACGGAATAAAATCAGATTTAAAATTTTGGAATAACCTTATACTACTTTGTCAAGTCATTAATAAAGGGTTATCTAAAATATTTAATGTGTTTAGAAACCTGCTAAGACGGAATACTAGAAACAGGAAAAAAATATTTTTCACTTATTCATTTTTGTGACACTCGCCCTGGCAACTCTAACTACCACATAGTTTGACATCATTTGATTATGTCCATCTTGGTAAAATTCGTCTTCATACCTTTCTAAAGTTTTTACCAATTCTGTGTCGTTTTTTAGAGGCTTGAACACTTAACATTAAGACTGAAGTTTTCTGTCTTTCTAGTCTTTTCCACTCTAGATATTTGCCTGCTACGGGTACATTTTAAATGAAATAAAAAGTTTTCATCAACTTTTAAATTTATATTTTATTAAATGTTCTCTTCCTTCTATAAAATAAATCACATCTTCCTCTAATCGATTTTAAATAATTTGTTTTCTACCATGACTTGTTTTGCAGTAGCTTTAGTGAATAAGTTTATTTTATTTAAGAAATAGAATCAATAATCCACCGTTATTTACGTATGGCTAATAATACAAAAGGTTTCCAAAAATACTTAAATAAGGATCTGCTTATCATCGATCAGGGGGAAGTACTTAATATTTCTGCTTTACTTTAAACCTACTTATTTAAATTCTATGTTATATTTTGTTGAGAATTCTTTTTAAGTTGAAAATCTTCTTAATTCGTTTTTCCACACCTTTTTCAATTATCTGTTTGAAATAAAAAACAATTGTTTGAACATCTCAGTAAATTTGGTTGTCACCTAAAGACAAAACTGAAATTTTTTTATATATGAAAACTGAAATGTGAGTCAAACCTCCCCTGTCACTCCAGAATATTTTATATGAATTATACATGGAAAATGTTTATCAAAAAATCAATATTTTAATTTTGCAACTACTAGGAGTTGATCGACAAAAATAATTTAATTTAGGATTCTCTGATTATAACTTTTGATATTTCACGAGCATTAGATTCAAAATGACGAAATGACGATACTCGTAGGATTTTGTTCTTTTCACTTGTCAATATTTTAGGTACTGACATAAATTCATTCGAGCGTATTTTAAAAGAGGTTCAATAATTTCATGACGTATGAGATGTAGTAATTTACGCTACTAAATTCAAATTAACAATTTTATGTTAAAAAGACATTTTTAAAAATGTTTGAAAGTGAGCCATTAAACAATATATGGGTGTTTTTATGATTTATACACCGAGTTTGCTCAGAATATTTAAAAATATAATTGCATTGTGTGATTTTCATGAACTTACATAAATTCCGCAATTTTTAGATATATTATACTTAATTAGTCTTCTTTTATATTTAAACGTTCAATCATTTAATCTGACATATTTGTAAATTTTCAGAAAGAAATCGAATATTTAATGTAAATATTCCAAATTATGAAAATGATTACTAAGTTTACTGATTTCTTATGTGTTATATAAATGGCTTTCAATAACTATTGTCTCTTTTAGTACATGTAAAAAACATCAAAAATGGAGTAATAGATTAGAGCTGTTGCCCATTCACCAAATTTTTTAAAGAATGTTTTTGTTCTAGAAATTTAAATCCAATGGACGCAGAATAATAAAGTTATTTTACAGTGTTCACTCAACAATTGATTCATTCTCTTGAAGAATGTTGTTTTTACTTCATAAGACTTTATTATTCGAATTCAGATGACTTAACTTTTCTAACGACGGCACGTGTTATAAAAATATGTAACATTTTATTGAAAATGCTTTTTAAGAAAAAAAAATAATGTGCATTACAATGTTGAAGTGTGTAGGGTTCACACGTCTAGAGAACTCCATGTAATTATTTATTTAGTGTTGCATTTAAGATAATTTTTGTTTAACTTAAGGTATTCCGGACAAGCCCCTGTGAATCTGTCTATAATAAAATTAACGGTTAAGTGCGAGTAGGTATCACGCGCAGAGAGTTTTCTGTAGTAAATATATTAATTATTAACTATACTTTTACAAAAATAATAGTTGTTGAAAATAATAAAACTGTACAAAATACTGAACAATCTATTAATCTGTTATGAATGGAGTTAAATCTGTATTGACTATAAAAAAGGTTCACATTTAAATTTTATTTACCATTTCATGAGCCCAAATTCGACGTAATAAAAATCTTTTTTTTTTTTTACATTGTACATAAAACAGAAATTTTCTTAAAAATTTTAACTTGGCATTTTTCTAAGCATTCTTTGAAAAGAAATCGCAAAGTTACAACGTCATCACTTTGGTGGGCTTTCCGTGTTTTCACAGATAGGTTTAAATTAACCGTTAAGGAAACGGGTGATACTAAATATTATTAACAGATTGGTTGTACTAAATATTAACAATTATTATTAAATGTCATTTATCAAATAAAAGCATGCACATTTTACAGTTTCAGCTTCATAAATAAAATTCCATCGACAAAATACATGTAAAATCACTGTGTACAATGTAAACTTTCAGACACTTTTATTTATTTAGAAGGGACAAAAATTTAGTTATCTTTATTATATATGATATACATTAAGTTATAGCTTCCAAAGAATCCTCAAATTGAAAAGCTTCTTTTGTAATGATATCCAAACACAATCCAATAAATAAAAGCGAATGAAACTTTTAAATAATTTAATAATAAAAACTTTAAATTATTTTCTGTTTTTTTCATAAAAGTAATCAGCATTGATCAGTATTTTTAAGATTTTTATTTAGAAAACAGTGTTTTTAATGCTCATTCCTGTACTTTGATATACAGACAAATTTAGTTTTAGACGGTAAAAGGGAATCATCTTTTATTATAATATGAATCGAAAAAAATAAAAAATCCTAGGAATCCTATCCCAGGGGTATTTCTTTTCGCTTTGTTTTTCTATATTTATAGAACTCCCCTAATAAAAGTATAACAAGCAAGAGAAAAGAATCTGTTAAAGGAATAAACTCAAGTTTAACAATGTCCAATCTAGTTTTAAAATGGGTAGTAATCAGCGAAAATTGTACTATAAGTTAGAATGGAATTTATAACAAATACATGAGATTAAGATAAAATAATGGAGCTAGATTTTAGAAATGGATTTATCTACATTGAGAATAAGTTTTAGTTATGAACCCTACTGTACGATTTCGATAGCAGTATTCTCCCAAAATAATTTACGATGAAACAAAACGAGAAAAGATGATAATGAATTAACAATTCATGACGTAACAATATGATAAGATTTAATAAAATGTAAAATTTTGAACATTTAATGTTAAATACATTTCTGATTTTTTTTTAAACAGATCGACTTAATTTATGAATTCAAAAACACCACGGCTAAATAAGCTAAAAATTTCAATTAGTGTTGTTGTGGTTTCACATAACCACTGCCAGATTTTAATTTAATTTAATTTAAGAAAGTATTTTTATTAATCTTTATTTACATTCATGTCCATAAATTAAGGATAATGTCATTTTTAGCAAATAAATGCACGGAAACAAAACAAATGTGACTTTTTCTCCAAGCGCATACATTAAACAAAAGAAAAAGAACAAAAACGATGCTATATGTATGATAACATTCATTAAATCGACAATTGTTGCTCCCTAGGTCAATTACAAAAATTATCTTTCTTTAAAAAAAACTTAACATTATATGGTTGGTATAATGGTTAATAAATTGTATGCCTCGGAGAGAATGAAATACAGTCCGTGCAATGCCTAGGCATGCTGAGTATCAAACTATCAAGCTGATTTTAGTAAAGATTATTCCAATCAGCAAGCAATGCTCTCCAATGTTCCGGCACACATGTAGGAGGTGGTTGGTGTTCTGCAACCCGTCGGCCAAGCATATCCCATACATGCTCTATCGGATTCAAGTCAGGAACAAATGCTGGCCAATCCATACGGGTGATATCCTCAGCTTTAAGACATTCATTTACGATGATGGCTCGGTTAGGACTGCCATTATCATGCATAAACACAAATTCTGACCATAAAGCACCCCTAAACAGACGTACATGTTGTTCCAGAATGATGTACCGATAAATTTGGCCTGATTATGTTTCCGGTTTGAATATGTAGATCTGTTCTAGAGCCCAGTGTAATTCCACCCAAAACAAGCAATCCTGCACCACCGTAGCAATGTCGTTTAATGATGTTGTCTGGGTGCCTGGCGTTCTTCATATGAAAGTCAGACGTGAATCAGACTGTAAGCTAAACTTGGACTCGTCAGAAAACTTTACACAAGCCATCTGTGACGATATCACATTGCATGTTCTCTACTCCAGTCTGACTGCAGGCAACAGCGAGTTGCCTTGAGCGGAACACATCTTACACGTCTGATGGCATATAGACAAATACTTCCCAAACCTCTGTACACGGTATGCCTTGAAACAGTCGTACCCGTGGCAATAAATAGCTGACAAAACACGTCTGATGCTGTGTTCCGTCTTTCTCTTTTGGCAGGTACAGCCAAGTAACGGTCTTCATTCGTGGTTGTAATTTGGGGACGACCTGTATAGTAACGTCAACTGACATTTTCATCATCATGAAATCGTTGCTAAAGTCTAAATATTACACTTTGGACAATTCCAAGTTCCTCGGATATTTCCATCTGAGTACGCCCACATTCCACACGGCCGATAATTTTACCACGTAAAAAATCATCCACATGTGTCCTCTGTGTCATAACTGTTCGGTTTTGGCTTTGAGAGGCTTAGAAAATAATTGTTAACTGTTTTACTCCTTTGCCACCGTTCCTTATATACGACTCTCTCACACTTTCATCATTGTGACGTACTATCGGCGCCATCTGGTGGCTTTCTGAAATTTGCATATTAGTCTTGAAGATGTGTGTGATAATTCTGCAAGTGAAATTTTTACTTTAGAGTTTGATTTCTATGTGATTCTGAATTATCCTTAATTTATGGACATGAGTGTATTTAATATTAAATTTCGCATTCTAAAATTATTTTCCTTCCCTTACTTTTTTAAAGCTTCCCTTGTAAGCTTTTCTCTTTTGCATAACATTTCGTAGATTTTAAAATCACAAAATTAGTTTTAATATCTGTACTTCTGGGAAAATAATAATCCGGAATGTTCTACAACATTCTATTTCCGATGTCATTTCCTACAGGTAATCCCCGCGCCAATCAGATTTAAATCAGTTTTATACGAATTCAAAATACGTTAATACTTTACCCCTATTTTTGGCATCGTATCTTTGAAATCTATAGAAATTTAATAGTTTGAAGGCTTTTTTTTCCTATCTGTAACATTACATGTTACGCAACGAAAGTTTATCATTGTTATTTTCTTTTTCTTGTTCCTGCCAATTGGCGATTTTATTTTCTTTCAGCAACCATTTCTCACTGTTTGAAATACGTACATGTAAGGAATTTGCTAGTTTTATATGTGACCAGAGTGAAAGGTGTGTCTTTTTTATTTTTTATTTTTATCGAGATGAAACAAATGTCATCATTTTCTAAATATTTTAGAAGATTTTTTTTAACGTCGGTTCTGTTAGCGGAGGCGAATTCTGGATAGCTGACATTCCGAATTGTCCAAATTGTTTGGAGGTATTGCTCGTAAAAGCTCTTCGGTGGATCTCTTTTTAATACACATGAATTGCGTAGAGCCACAAGATGCTACGTATTTGATATATAATTTCTTGTATTATATCAAGCTTCTCCCAATTCCCAGGGAAAATTAGGGGTGATTGTTATATTGTGTCAAGTGTATTCTATAAAAAAATTGAGTGGCCTGTTGATTGTATTTTTAAGGATAGAGGTATGAAAGGGATACTCCGTCATCTAAAGATACTACTTCCTATAAAATAAGAGTTTCTTTAAATAAAAAAATTTCAAGTTTAATCATCTGTGCATTCGGGTTTTTTTTTAATTTTTTTACTTCAATACGGAGGACTCGTCAGGTAACATTTTTCTTTATTTTTCATTAATTGATTAATAAACTATTAAGAATATTTATTTCATAAAAAGGGTTATGTTCAAGCGGTCTTTTGTGACCACAACTTAATGTATTATATTTATGGTCACAATGTTTAAAAAGGATACAAGTATTTGAATTATTAAACATTATTTTTTATGCAAAAAAGTGTTAATATTATCTTGTGTTTACAAAAACACAACAGGTGTTTTTAAAGCTTCATGTAATCGACTTACATTAGAATATTTATTGAATTTAAAAAATATTACTAAGGTTACAACTACAGAGAACTAAAATATTATGGCAATATTTATTCATATTTTTTTTTCGAAAATCGGTTTCAGAAAGAAAATTTTGTTTTTATAAGTTTATAAAGATTCTATCGAAAAAATGTACTTGATCGATAATGATCTATAATTCAAATTCAAAAGAAGTTATTTTATATTTTTGTTCGTAGTTTTATTATATTGTCATAGATAAAGAAGAAAATGTGCTCTTTAAAGTGCACACAAATGAACTATTTGTTATGTTTAAATAAATTACTTTTAAAGATAACCATTTTGTGATCGAATGCTGTGCAAAATAAAAATTAAATCTAATTACTTCTTAAAAGCTTTTTAAAAAATATATATTAGTACGATTCAATAATATTAATAAATTAATATGAAAAAAGCATACTTTGTAAAAATTTTGATAAAATTTACTGACAAATCTAATATAATCCTTTAAAAGACTTTCCAATTTCAGTCAATAAATTTAATTTAAATTTCGTCAGTGACATTCATTACAGAAAAATACTTAATAAAATCTTAAAACTTATTTTAAACATTAAAAAATGATAACATAGTATAACATTTTTAAAAACATCTACAGTAAGAATAACTAAACATACATACTAAAATTAAATTGACATTCTTTAAACCGAGTTTCATTCATGTTAATGGAATTTTAAAATAGAGTTATTCCAATATCGAACTTTTTTGCCGACAAACTTTTGCATAGTGAATATTTGTTTTCGCCTCAAGTACATATGTTTGATTTCTGAAAAAAAAAATAGAATGTGTGCTTTCAAAATATTTTTAAAAGTTAGTCGAAACTTGTTTACATGAAAATAAACGGATTTAAAGTATTTTGATATTTTTAACATAAGAACTGTTTTATACTTTATTTGCAGGTGATCTGTTGACTTACAGAAAATGTATCTGTGAAAAATATATTGATATCCATTAAAGGTAGCTTTTTGTTTGAAATGGTTCTTTTTAAAGTAATCGGTAAATTAAAATTTTAGCATATTTGGGGAAACAAATGTCTTTTTTGCAATATACAGATCGATAAACCAGTAGCAAGTTATAAACAATTCTTCATGTATAGTAGTTTTCTTTTACACCTTTAATTATGTAAAATATATTTTCTCTAAATCCGACAGAAGAACGATATTAAATTCAATCTATGGGAGAAAATGCGGTTTTAAAATAGACATGCAATCTTGTACTTAAGCTTAGAAATATAGCAGCATTCTTTAAAAATATCAGAAATTTTTGAACGAACTTGAATTTTTTTTTTTTTTTTAGTTAACTTTGATACAATTCTTTCTAGTATATAAATATTCTTATTTGTTTGTATTCGTAAAAGCAAGGAAAATTTATGCAAATTTCAGACGTAACGTATTCACATGATGGAAAGACTTTTCGAAAGTTGTTTTTTTTTTTATTCACATAGAAGATTTGAACATTTAAAAAGATTTCGAGATCAGTGGTTTTTCTGAATAATGAAATTTGTAGATTTGGAAAATGAAAGTCAATGATAACTTTTTTTTTATAGTTTTCGTGGATTAAGCTGTTTCAGGCAAAATATGTGTTCAGTACTACTAACTAATTATATTTATAAACTTGTATGCGAGAAGCTTTGAGATCAAGATGCATGTTGTTAGACTGATATGAAGACTTGATTCCCAAAAAATGCAACCTGTACGTGAAATAAAAATTTCTTTAGCTTACAAGTTTTGAGATAAACTATGAGTAGAATACTAAAAAAATATTGACATTTAAGAAAAAAGAATAACAGCAAAATGTACTTCCAAATATTGGTTGCAATTGCTTCATATATAAATTATATTAAGTTGGATATTCTATTTACATTTTGCAAAGTAATTGTCATAAATTGGAAAGAAGCTGTGTGCTGCTTTCATCTAAATATCTTAAATGGAAACGTAGATATGACACTAAATTGTAAGAGTTCACTGTTAAAACTAATGGTGACACATTGCACCTTTTAGGGGTGAAAGGCTTGTCTCACTGGTGACTCCCCTAAAGGAGCCAGAATGACACCTTTAATTAGGATGAAAAGATGGCACCCTTTATCCAGAGTGTCCAATAATAAAAAATTAAAAAATATACAAACCGACTTTTGGCCGTCAAAGGATTCGAACTCACAACGTCTGATTACAAGCTCAGCGTTCTAACCGCTCGGCCATCGAGCTCACTTCATTCACTCATAGCCATAGATTTTACTTGCCGTCACAGAAAACAGAAAGACACACGTCACAGCGCATGCGCATGGTTCCAGTCATCCGATGAGGTGCCACATTGCTGCCAATACGAAGTGTATGGCACCTTATTTAGCTCCAATCACCCAGTAAGAGACCTGTCGGCACTGCAACCACATATCCAAGCCCCTATGGCACCCTAGGGTTCCAAATGGCACCGGTTTGTCATCTTCACTTTTAACAGTGTTCAGATTCGACAAAGAAGTATCAGTTATCCGCACGTTCAGAACATTTTTAAATTGCAATCACATTTGGGCAGATGTTTCACTTACTGCAATAGATTTGTAGTAATGAGAATTCAAATACGCCATCTTTGACTGGATTCACTTTATACATAAATGATTATAGACGATGTTTTTACATTAATTTTTTTATCATAAAAAGTTTTACTTTCAATAAGCATACTTGCATTGTAAAATTTTGATTTAGAAAGCAGCATCAGATTTTTTTAATTCCCTTTTTATAAGGGTATTATAGTCAATATGTCAAAATATTTTGAGATTTTGCATGCTATCATGATGACCTGAATTGTAACATTTTTTTCCTGCGAAATGAATCATTTCTATAAGTTTCCTAGAGTGATTATGTATTTATGGGAATTTTTACGACTTTTTCATGGTTATTTTTATGTACAATGACATGTTACTTATGTAACTTATTTGTGCAGTAGTTATATACATAGTGCGGTGAGAGTTACAATAAAAAAAATCGGAACGCACCCTGATCTCAGCTATTGGAGTTCTCTGCTGATAGTTAGATATATGTTAACTTGGAGATACATGTTATTTAGACGTACGTTAAATTCTGAATATATCGTTAGTAATCGGTTTTCGCCAGTTTTGTAAGTGGTTTGGGATTCTATTTGGAATAAAAAGCAACCTCGGAATGCACGAGACCCTATTTATAGTGATATTTTCTCTTAATGTGCAACACAGAAAAAGACACGGATGATAATGTAAAATCTATGGCAGCGTTCTTTTCAAATATCTCGCTCAAATTTTAAGATTTTTATATGATTTTTTTTGCATAGGATAACTGAGGACGATCCGTAACTGGCCCAGTTTTTACTTTTTCAATTTTTGATTTCAGATTTAAAAAAAAATATTTTAAATTTCAAAACCAGTTTAAACCGGTTCTGAAATTGAAACTATCATAATATAAAAAATCTATAAGCAAAATCGAAAAATTAAAAACTAGGCCGGTTGTAGATCCTCCTCAGCTATCCTATGCAAAAATATTAAAATTTGAGCGCGATATTTGAAACGAGAGCTCCCATACACTTTATATTATCATCCGTGTCTTCTTCAGACACTATTGTGGGGCCTTAAATGATTTTCTTAAGATTATATACATTGAACGATGGTATCAGTGTTAAATAGAATATCTTTTAGGAGAAAGCATTCATTAACCCTCCTAATAGGTAGTAAAACTGGCCTTATATTTATACATTTGAATTAAAATCTTCACGATGTGCTGCTATAAATAAATTGATGTCATTTGTTAAATCTGCGTAATGACTTCCCTTTCAGATGACGGGCTGTTTCACACAGTCGAATTTAGTTGTTCTTTACAAAAGTGTCATGATTTTGGACAATTAGCTGCAATGACATTTTTTAGTTTGAATTTTTTATTACACTTCTCCTGTAATTATTACTATTTTTTGAAAAGAAAAAAGATTACGTATTTTTAATATTTTCTAACATAGCCTACGCCTATAAATTAAATTTTTCTTTGTTCCTACAATCTGCCTGCGAGTGTGTTTTTCCGACTTTTCGGATTGTCTTGTAACTGATATATTTTATTGAACTTTATCATGGTATGCTGGATATTTTGGTAATTTGGGTAAGTCCATTTCCTTTATTAGAGGAAAACTCGAAGCAGGATTTTTTCATTTGAGTTATGCGTTTTTTATTCAATTAAATTTTAGCATATACTGCAGAACTTAAAAATATATATAGATCATATAAAGGACTTCACAAAGGAATTGGAATACATTTTGAACTGTACATGATTAGTGCATAAATTAGGTTTTAAAATGTTTTATCCGTTTTTGAAACTGCCTTTTTTAAATATCATTTCTCAACTCATTAATTGAATTTAACTTATTATATTATCTTGATTATATTGGAAACTGTTTATAATGTATTTTTGGAATATGATTTTCTTTTTGTTTGTATATAAACAAGTTTTTTTAAACAAAATTATGGAAATTTTAAACAATAAAATTTGTTTCGCAAGGCTTTTCTTTTACTTAAAAAATTTTAAACTTTATGCATTAAAAAACTTGGGAAAAAAGTTTTTAAATCATATGTGTATAATTTAAAATTTTATTTCTATATATTCGCAACATGTTCAGTTTCTTGTTAAATAATTATCATTTCTCCTTGTTGATTCAAAACAGGTTTAAAATGTTTCTTTTATAATTATATACTTTTTATTTCTTATCCGAACACTTTAAAAGTAGTAATTACTATGCGAGACCGTAATCAGTTTTCAGAAGAAAAGAAATAAGGCTTTTTAGAATACATATAACAAATGGCATCGTGCATTCATACATTTCGTATAAGATAGAAAATGTTTGGAAAAAAATAATCGTAAATAAAAAAGAGAACTCAATATTTCTTAATTTTCAGATTTGTAACAATTTCCTCGAAATCCATAAAGCATATTAAAATTTCTTTAATAATATATTATTTTAGATGAAATATATTTATTTAAAAAATTATAATTATACAAATTAAAATTTAAATATTAAAATAAATTAAATAAAATCTATAATTGGATCCATCTGAGTTATTTAAAAAACTGGTCAGATGTAGCAATCCCAAAACTTGCTTCTATCTTATGCATTTTTATACTTTCTGGAAAAAAGCAACATAGCAGCGTCACCGATTAGGTGGTTTAAACCAAAATACAATCAGAAACAACTTATCTCAACTTAGTATTGCATCTGAAGTTTTGTGAAAATATGCGCATAGGTTTTTATACATAGAGCTATTGAAAAATCTTTATAAAAAAAATCTACATAACAGTGCTACATGTTAGATGATGTACGCCAAAAATTAATCAGGAACATTTTTTTTTTATCAGGTTCTGATTGAATCTGAAGTTTGAGGAAAATCCATGCATTAGTTATTGAGATACATTTATTACAAAAGCATGAAAAATGCAGCATAGCAGCGCTTTTGTAAGACCATTTACATCAAAAACTAAACTATTCTAATCTATATCGGGGACTAACTGAATCTGAAGTTTTATAAAATTTCGTGCATTAGTTCATGATATAGATTTACTGCGACAATCAGAAACAATGCACCATGCTAGTGCCCCCTGTTGAGCGATTCGCACCATGCTATAACAAGTACTATGTAAATAAAAAAAAATACGAAAATCCATGCATTAGTTCTAGAGATACGGCTATTGTAGAAATTTTAAATAATGGAACATAGTAGCGACACTTGTTGAGCGATATACACAAAAAATTAATTAGATCTACTTTATAGTTTAGTTTAGTTTATGGCAGTCAATTATCAACATGAGGGATATAGGCTTGAAAAGGGGATGTGTCCTCCGTGAGGGGTCTTTCTAAGAGAATCTAACCCGTATTTACGCAAGCTATTTTACATCATTATATCATAATATTATCATATATTATGTATCATACATCTTGTATATAATATGTTATATTTCTTAAGTATTTGAGTGAATATTTGCCATGTACAGCTCATATTCAAAATATTAGAATAATTGAAAAAAAGTAATAAGAAAAAATTATTTGTCATTTATTTATTTTTTATACTAAGTGAATGCAATTAAATTTCTTATAAATTAAATCTGGAATGTTTAGATTAGATTTTAACATTTATAAAATATAAAATACAGCACAATAAATTAGGTATACAGCTTCCTTAAACACACCAGAATATTAGAATAAAATTTAGATTGGTTCAAAATATTAGAATATTTTATTTTACGCAACAATATTACCTTATGAATATGAAGTAAATGGTAGTTAATATTTTGTATCATCCCCTTTAGCTTTCATAACAGCGTACAATCGATCTTGCATACTATATACAAGGTGTTTACAAACATTTCTATCAATATTAGCCCAAATAGACTTTATACGTGCCACTAAATCAGTTTTACTTGAAGGAGGATTTTCTTGAAATTTTTTCTTCATTATACACCATATGTTTTCGATGGGATTAAGATCTGGTGAATTTGGTGGCCAAGGAAGTACCTTAATGTTGCGTTGGCGGAACCAATTCGTAGTTGACACCGAGGTATGCGGGGACGCTAAATCTTGTTGAAAGATGAAATCATCTTCAAATAAATCTTCTGATGATGGAATCATGTAATATTCTAAAATTTCTTGATATATCAGAGAGTTAACCTTTTCGTAGACGATACATAACTTTCCAGGTCCTTCTGCACTCATACAACCCCAAACCATGACACTAGCAGCAAATTTTACGGAACGTTTAAGACATTCTTTATCAAATGCTTCTTGCTTCATTCTCCAAACTCGAATACCTTGATTACCATATGAAACACAAAACATACTTTCATCACTAAATAATATATTTTTCCAATCTTCATTGCTCCATAAACGTCTTGATTTACACCAATTCAATCTTATACGCTTTTGTCTTGCAGTCATGAGAGGTTTTGTTTTCGGTACACGAAATTCAAATTTAAATTTATGGAGACGTCTTAATGTTGTCGATGTAGAAACTTCAACTCCTTCTTCTTTCCATTTTCGGTGCAAGAATCGCACACTTTTAAAACGGTTTTTCTTAACTATAAACTTCAGTTTCCTGTCATCTCTAGCAGATGTTTTTGGTTTTCGGCCACCATTTCGGCGATTATTTGTAAATTTTCCAATTTTTGAATATTGTATTAGTATTTTACTAACGCTCGATTGCGAACAATGTAAATAATTCGCTATAAAACATTGATTTTTACCGTGTCGATACAAATCAACCATACAAAGTTTAGTAGATTCAGGAATATCACTCACACGGCCCATTTTAAGACGAAAAAGAAACAAACTGCAAAAAAGAATACTGATTTTAAATAAAATAGTCTGAATTTAATCAATGATGCCACCAGTTAAGAATTGGTAATAATTAAAAGGGAATTAATGTGAAATATTCTAATATTTTGAACCACTTGAATAAATATTCTAATATTTTGACTTTTCAAAATAATTTTTTTTTGCAATTAATCTTTTCAAAAATGATATTAAATTTAAGATAACAAGTAAGTTTAATCAACAATAAGTTCTTAATAAAAATATCGTTTGCATATTTTCATTAAAAGACATTAAATTACCAAACGATATTTTCAATTTCTAAAAAAAAGGTAATTATTCTAATATTTTGAATATGTACTGTAGAATCAAGAGCAGATTGATATTTTAAATGATGTCACTTACCGTGGAATAATAATTTCTATTGACATATTATTCTCATTTTTTTGTCCTTAATTTTGTAAAAAGAAATTGATGTGTCAAAATATATATTAAAAATATGACAATGTAAAAAAAATATACGCCACCATAGGGAAGCTGCATATTATTCATTGATTTAAGTACTTTTACAACTTTAATTGTTTCTATTTTGGATGTAATATAATTAAGAAGACGATATTTTACAGAATATTTTGTTTACTTAATTGCACTGATTAAATGTTTAATTGGAGACACGAAAATATTTTAAGATTTTAAATATGCTACTTCATTTTCATCATAAATATAGCGAGCACTAAATTACTTTTCCCACAAATAATTTTGCATACTTAATTTAAATATTTCAGGTAAAATATTTCTTTTAAAAATAAATTTTAACATGTTTACACATTTTTAAATTTATCCCGGGAAATAAAATTCAAATGAATTAGAAATTATGTTTTTCTGAATAATGGATTTGTTCAAATCTCATTTTAATTCTTCTTTAAAGCAACAAAAAAATTATAAAATAAACACGTTGTAATCTTCAAACAATAACGCCTTTCAAAATGTGATTACATTCCACTCTTAAAAATCCAAATAAATGTTTTTCTTTGATTAGTTTAAAAGAAATGATTTTCAATTCGAAAGTGGTATGAAATATTTTTAAAGAAAATTCTTTATTATTTATTTAATGTATAAAATTCGACCATAACTCGAAAGACGAATAGTTTTGAGAGTACCTGCAAGTAGAAAATAATCTAGTAAATATGTGATTAAAGATCATGCTGTAAAATGCATTTCATATTATGTTTTATAGGACATGTAGATTTATAGTTTTTTTAATATTTTCTTAAATATTTAAAATTGGCCATAAAATCAACATGCATTGCACGTATTAAAGTCTCATCATATTTTTAATTAACATATATTACTGCTTAATATATAAATCTCAAACAATTGATCTTGAATTTTAGGAATACAAGAGAAACATTCTCCAAACACAGGGTGACCATAAACTAACTTCCCCGATACATAAATACTTAGCTTCCTAACCGCTCAACCAATTTATAAGAAATTTTAGATATCCTTATTTTAAAGTATACACTCAAAATCGTGATACTTTTAAACAATAGAGCTCTCACTGTTACGATTACAGCGAAAAAATTTCGAGATTTTTTAATAGCAACACGTTTTTTTTTTCTGTTCATCAGCCTAATGAAAAACCTTAAATGGCTATGAAACGATACATGAACGAATTAAATTGCAGATGTAGTATACTGGCACTCAATACTAGTTTCTACGTAACTTAATATTCTACATTCTAAAACAAATGATTACATTTTTATTACTTACCCATAATACGAAGTATAGAGTAAGTCTTGCAATCGATTTGAAAATTGAAAATTTTTTTGACGCATTTACATGTTTCAGATACCGGAGGTTCCAAAAAACATATTTTAAAAAAATTGCCATCGCGTCTGTTCAACAATCTTCAATTTATCATGACCCTGTAGGGGAGACCGGGGCTAGTAGTGACATTTTCGACATTTTTTATATTAGTCGTAAAATTTGAACTGAAGCCAAAGATTTAGTGTAACATATCCTAGAGTTAGTGTTGCGTAACATTTTTATGAAACTGCTATTAACATTATTAACGTTTTTCCTAACAGAAAATGAATTCTGCGTAGCCTAGAAATTTGTTACTACTAACCCCTGGTACGGGGAAAGTCGTGACATGCTTGGGGCACATTGTGACACATAAATGACACATACAAGTACATTGTAACATATACAAATTATGTAAGAAAGGCGATAAAATGGGATATGTTAAATCAAGAATGAGAAATTTATTCATTTATAACGTTCTTAACACAATAAAACACTTTCATGTTTTAATAATATTGTAAATCAAATGAAAATAAAATAGTTATATTGCTAACATTCGTAAACTCTCAATCTTTTATAAAGATACCTTTAGAGATACTTAACAATAAAAAACTGTCTTAATCAGGAAAGAAATAAAAAGTAAGCCAACACTAATCTTTGGCCATATTGATCTTTGATTCGGAAGCCTGCTACAACGTGTAGGTCTATATCCTATATTGCAGGGGTCGTACATTTCTGGGAATTTTTCAGGACAAATATCAGTATTTATTTATAGAAACATACATCTAGATTTAACGTACGAACTGACACTTTATTTTAAGAAGATATTTTCTATGAGAAAATACTGGTGCTGAAGATTTTCTTGGTCTTAAAATTTCAGGACATATACGACCCCTGTATATTGTCATCGCTTGTTTCAGCGACTGACAGTTAATACAAATATAATAAGTTTCATTTTTGGTACATTTGACATGCGTCCATGTTTTACATGTTATGTTTTGCACCTAGTCTTCTCCGGGTCTAGAAAGTTTGTATTGCTCCAAGCAATCTAGACGTAAGCAATTTTCGTCATCTTCAGAACTATCCAATAATTGCTTCTCCCTTTTTTTCAATAACCTAGGTGTAATTTTTTTATGCACTGCTTGGCCTTTCCATACAGTTTCTTTTTTGCATTTTCTTCTTCAATTTGTTTTCTGCGTTCTTTTGATTTTTGTTCGGTTTGAGTTTTATCCTTTGCAGGTGTGCTTGTTAGAATGGCAGATTTCAAACATTTAAGAACATATCGCTTGCCTTTTCGAGGTTCTGCTTTAGGAGGTAGTCTAATTTTTGTAAGACTTACTACTGACACATGGTTATTATCAGTTGTCATAGAATCATTTAATTCAATGAGATTTCTTACTTTTGAAGACGGTCCTGCAATCTCACCATCATTGATTAAAGTTATTGCTGAAGTACTTTGTTTATTAACAGTTACATATTTACTATTTTTTTCATTGTCATTCTGGTCTTTAACGCTCTCATCTCCGATAGGTAACGATGGATCAGTTACTGAGGAACATAGAAAATCTTCATCTGTGAAAATGTTCCTATTAAATTCCCAAATTCCACTACAACAAAATCCTGCATGAATGTATTTTGGAGATGCAGCACTAGAAAGGGCTATTTTTTTACAATACCTGGTATATCGTAGATCGACACAGTGCTTCCAGGATGCGATTTCAACCATCCACATACAAACTGATTGTAGAATTTTCTGAACGCCCCGTATACTGACACATCAAGGGGCTGTAATCTGTGAGTCGTGTAAGGTGGAAATGTCACAACTTACCCCTTAGACTTCGTCACAACTAGCCCCGTGTTACGCCATTTTGAATTGTATTCATTAATTTCCGAAATAATGGCATGATTAACAAATGAAATACATAGAATAACAGCTCAAAATATAAGCATTTAAATAATGTTAAGGAAGTTTACATACCTCAGTATCGCTAGTGGCAATGACGATTCAAATGATGGTCGCAAAATTTACTTTTACGATAGAAAACAAGAAAAATATTTTTATCTCGAAAACAACGCGACGCTGTACTTCAACAAATACGCAGCACATTGAGACAATCAACATCTTCACTCACATGACGCGACAAGTGCTGCAACCTATTGGGTCAGTCAGGAAGCTCGATGGCACAACTTGCCCCTGGCTCAACTAAGCCCGATCTCCCCTACACTGATGTGCAAAATTATATATTAATATTAAATATAATAATTCTGGGTATATAATAATATATAATATATAATAATTCTGGGTTATATCCCAGAAATAGACCTTTTTTCTATAGATGATTTTGCTCAAATAAAAGTCCACTGTCCTCTTAATATGCTTATTATTTTTGAAGTTATAAGGATGCTTCTTTTACGCAATTCGGTACTACTTGAGTAGTTTTGCATTTTATATAATTTGTAGAAATTCGTTCATCAGCAATTTATTATTAGAGCATTACTATGTATATTAACAATATTTAAAAGTACGTTTAAATATGGTTTTGGAATTACAATGCATTTTATAAATAGTTCTCGCATGTCTTATTTTCATATCATGCATATCCATGGTGGGTAAGTATTACGGGGGACCGTAACGACTAGTTTTTAATATGTGTCCACAAACACAATTCCAGGGATAAATTTTAAAACAAATCTTACATTATTACTCAGTTTACAAGTCAAAACAAAATCAACTACTGAAAAACATATCTTGTATCCACTCCTTCTTTCACTGCAATGTTCTTTTTCACAAATGCTTTACGCCGGTTATTTTCATTGTACATGTAACATTCCAATCCCATTTATGGTTTTCAATGCGCTGAAGAATTTGCGCCTGAAAAAATGAGTGTTGGTATTAAAAATTTCAAAATTGCTTTACTCTAACCGTAACCGTACGATCTCTTTTATTTAAAATCATAACGATTTTGAGTGTATATCTTCAATTAATAAAATCTTAAATTTTCTTTCGATTGGTTGAGTAGTTAGGTCGCTAAGGGTACATATATGTTTTTTTTTATGACAACCCTGTAGCTCCAAAAGATAATGAAAAAAAATGCGACCTATTTGCATGAATAATTTTATTTTTAAGTAAGTCTTTTTAATAATTATAATTAAAAAAACTTACTCCAAAATGAAATTATATTCGAAATATTATTTCAAAAGTTATAAAAAAAATATATTTGCTGAATTAAAACATGTGCACGAAATTGTAAGTTCAAACATGGAAGAAAAATCATGAGTCAGGCATTGATTGCGAAACATTTTTCAAAATGCTAAGAATACTCTAACAAAACTGCAACGTTTAAAAAATTAAAATGATGCCTTTCATTTCATCATATGAAAATGCATAACACACTTGAAAACCCAATTTCAGCTGTTCTCATCAAAAATCGGAAAACTATCCGAATTTTATAGCATCCCTGTATATGATATAGAGATTTACCTAGATGAACTTCAAAAATTATTTCGCTTAAGAAATGCATGTAATTCAGTTTGAAATTCCTCATCAGGAATTTCTTCTAACAAGAATAAGGGTAGTGAATATTTTTGTACAGCCCTGTGTATGAGGTATAGAATTTATATATAAAGAACAACGTGCAAAAATTTAAAAGTGCATACCGAATTTTAAAATGTACACTCAAGCAGTTTTTACTTAAATACAATGCTGTAACTGTTTTCTTTTGTGTCCCTGTGTATGAGATATAGAATTTATGTAGAACGAATAACGTGCAAAAAACTAATTAAATTTACAAGTGTATACCGATTTTTAAAATGTATACTTAAGAAATTATTACTCCAAGACAGTACTCTAATAGATTTCTTTTGTGTAGCCTTGTGAATGAATAAAAAAAATACTATGAAAGCTCTATTCTAATGTGATTGTAGTGAAATTTAGTGAATTATATTAAGTTTCAGTGCTTTTGAAATAGCGTATTATTATTAAAATACTCTCCAAATAATTTTTCTGCATATACCATAATCTAACAGTATTATTTTGAGTGCCTTTTTAAATGAACCATTAATCGTACATACTCCCTATGCATTATCAAACATGCTTTGGTGATCCTAAATAAGCTTTAAAAATTGCATAAGAATCTGAGTATATTCACGGGAGTTCGAGCATGAACACATGGACAGACAAACCAAATGCATAAACACTTTTCATATTTGTTAAAAAGTAAAGCAATCTCTAGCATAAAAAATGCAGTACTCTAAGTGATTCATTAAAAAAGAATTAAGTACACTGTAAAAAAAAATCTGTGAAGGTACTAAACATTTTCTAGGAAACTGGGATTCCAAGAACTTTTCATGTAACGATAACAGGAAAAATTCATGTAATCGATTCTGAAACTTGAATTTTTGCTGTTACCGTTACAGGAAAAGTTCTTGGAATCCCAGTTTCCTAGAAAAGGTTTAGTACCTTTGCAGATTTTTTTTTTTTACAGTGTATATATTGTATATTTATGTTCAAACTTACGGGTATTAATACACTTTTATTTTTTCACCGTTATTCATTTAAGAATAAACATGTATAAATTCTACATGCTATCGATACATTAAAATTTTTAAACTGTATAGTTTTATTTTCACCATAATTTCAAAACCGATATGTTAATGTAATTTTAATACATTAATTTAAAAGATAATATTGTACTTATATTAATGCTTACCATTTCTTTAAACAATAATTCCATTCGTTCATATACATGATGAGAGGAAAGCCCAACTATACACTAGAAGGAAAAGTTTATTTTAAAAAGTAATTTATGCGTTTGCTATCTGCATAATATTTCCATTTTATGGGATAAATTTTCCTCTCGAATAGCCTTTTTGTATAGCGATATATATTCCACAAGAACAACAAAAGCAACGTATACAAATGGCTAAATAGATCTGTTTCAAAAAGCTATAGATACTCTCCAAAAGTTAACATTTTTAGTTGCAGAGGCACTAATATTTATCATGCATTAAAAAACAATAATTTACTGCTATAATTTATAACAACTATTACATTTATTTCATATTTACCTACGTTTTGAATAAAATAAGAAATATTTTTTATTATTAAAATAATATTTAAGAGGCTTAATATGACTTATAAAGGTATTGTTTTAGACAGGGAGGCAGTGGCAAAGAAAATTACCTCGTCTACACTGTAAAAAAAATTCAAGCGGTTACTAAAAATTTTTTAGTAAATTTGTATTCCACAGAATTTTTTAGTAACCATTACAAACTTTTTTTGCAAGTGAAACAAACATTTTTTTGTAAACTGAACAAAAGAATTTTTTGTATATCTAACTTAAAACTTTTTAGTATGAGCCACCAAGCAAATTTTAGTAATAGCTCCAAAATTATTTTTAATAACCATTACGTGTGCCCGAAGGGCAGTAGCTTCCTTCGACTGCATCCAGTGGGTAAAAAGACAGACTTCTGAAGCGGAAGATTTTCGGCAAAGTCGCAATAGTTGGCAGCACCAAACATTGCCACCTGCTCTATTTTGACACATTTCTAAAGGGGAGGGAAAGTCCAGATATAATTACCCATGGTAACTGTTACGGCAGGATTTTCATAATCCCTTTATTTAAATAGTACTTACATTGCATACATTCGGTGCATATTTGGTGGCGTCCAGGATCGAACCTGGGTACTTTCAGCCTGAAGTTCAGTGCTATGACGACCTATCACGGTCACACCAAGTGAGTTTTAGTAATAGCTATTCAAATGTAAAACTATTAACTCTATTCGTTGCTAGCTTTTTTCTAGTAATTCTTACAGATTCCTTGTAACCGAGTAAGATTGCAAAAAAATTTTTAGTAATTACAAAGATCACTAAAATTTTTTAGTAGATCGACCCTTTTTTACAGTGTAGATGTCGTTTGAAACTCCATGATTGAACAGACCTCGATTAGGATATTAAAGTACAACTGGTCTGCTAAGTGATATTTTGAGGAAATCACCTACAGATCCGACATTTATCGTAGGTTTATCATTGTATTTTTCTTCGCCCAAAGGTATAAACATACAGAGGAAAACCAGGAAAACACAATGATAAACCTACGAGTCAACTTCTAAAATGGAGATTTCAGGTGTTTTCCACCATGATTTTCTGTGCTGCCTCAGCTCGGTCTATTTCATTGTTCACGATTTCTGGAAAGATAATTAAAAAAAAAACTTTTACTGGATGAATCTTTAATTGTACTATACCAAGGAAAAATAATGAACTTCAGTAGTATTTTTCACTAAAAATGCATCTTTGTGTTTTACCATATTATATACATTGTTTTTTCTAATGAGTTCCTATTATTCCGTCGTGAGTGTTTTCATCTAAGTCGCAACATTCAATAACAATAAATGAATTGCATATGCTGTAAAAAAAGACAATAAAATGCAAAATGTCTCTTAATCGATGGACAGAAAATTATTGCAATCTTTTCCGAATTACCCAATATTCCAAAAATTGTATCTTTATCTATAGAAGTATAATAAACCAATATTTTAAAGATTAAAATAAACATTTCTAAAAAAATTCTTTTTTTTCAAGACTTTTTTGCAGTAATTTTAATATTTCCCCATTTCTTTACTAGCAAACATAACAAATATCTTTTCAGACCTGATTTTTATAACAATATGGCAAAAGATTATGAATGGCGAACGTTAGAATATTCTGTATTTCGGGATGAAGTCATTTTATAATCATTTAATGATTTCAATAATAATTTTGTACTTTCCTAAAAACAGGTAACAGAGTATATTGATGTAAGGAAAAAAATAGAAAAAATTTGTTAGATCAAAATGATAACGATATCAAAAGATATCCATCCCCCTTAAAAAATATCGTTAAATATGTAAATGGCCCCATAGATTTTGAACCATTTTTTAAAATGAGATTAACGCTAAATATTTAAAATTTACATCTTTGTAATTCATAGGTGCTTTACATATTCACTTATTTTTGTGTCATACAGTAACTTTCTACCGAAAAATATCCAAACATTATAACAGTATTGGGTTTTCAAATAAAAAATTCAATAGTTCTGTACCATTGCAAGCTCTTGAAACATTTATTTTTTTTAAATACATTGAAATAAAAATAATGAATTATGCGCCAAGCATCAATTATGAATAACTTTCTAAAAATAAAATTAATATTAGAAATTACAAACTTCAAGCAGGAATAATTACATATATACACCCTAAAAACACTTTTTATCGAAAAATTTAAATATTATATCATTGTTGAGTTTTCAAACTATAAATTTAATATTAAAATAGCAAATAAAGCCTTTGTGCAAAAATGTTTAAAGATAGAAAACCAACGATTATAAGGTCACAAATAAAGTAAGAAAAGGGGAGCAAACAGCTGTTTCGAATCAAATAACGAGATTCTTATTCAGTGCAAAAAAACTCAGCCAGTTAAACAAAGCAAAACTGAGCCTAGTTTTGCTTTGTTTAGCTCGCTGAGTTTTTTGCACTGAAGAAGAATCTCGTTAGTAGATTCGAAACAACTGTTTGCGTCTCTTTTCTTACTTTATTTGTGCATTTATAATCGTTGGTTTTCTATCTTTAAATATAAATTTAATAGTTTGGTGCGAGTTCAGTAAAGGTTTATTTTTTAACAGACGTTGAAATAAGAACGATCAATCATGCGTCAAATGCATGAAGCATAAACTATAATTTTTTTTAAAAAACTGAAATGAATATTAGAAATTCCAAACTCTATCAGTTTCCGGCACACATTCTTTTTTTCTAATGCTAAAGTAACTTTTTACTGGAAAATCCAAACGTTATATCAACACTGGGTTTTCCTATTGAAAATTTAATAAATTAGTTCATGTTTAATGTTTTTTAAATAAATTAAAAAAAAGACCCAAAATCAAGTATCAAGCATAGATTGTGATACACTTTTCAAATCATTTTATAATATTTTAACAAAACTCCAAAGTTTTATAAAGCGAAAAATAATGTCTAAGAAATCAATCTGAAAACACAAAATATATTTAAAATATATTTTCAGCAATTACAATTCATTTCAGAAAATAAAAAATTGATATTTTTTCTGCAGTTTTGAATACGATTCATACATTTTATGTATTACTACTAATATGCAAAAATATAGTTCAATTAGAAAAAGTATAACACAGTTAAGAATTCTCTTTTAGCAATATTTGCCAATAAACAGAAATATTTTATAAAGGCCAAACATATCTGTGCGTAACGCATACGTCATTTTGCGCATGGCAACACTTTCAAATTTTAAATTATTGCAGTTTTTGCTACTAAAAGTTTTTAAACTTCTTAATGTCGTACATTTTCAATTTTTTCACCATCGTGTAGAAAAAAAAATTTAGTTTAAAATGAAATTTGTTTGAAAGCTGTATCATAATTTGTTTTTGAAATATAAATTTTTTGTAGCTTTTAATACCCATTTTCTAATCATGGCAACAGGAGTACTCCATTTCTATTTAAAGCAAAGGGAAAAAATAAGTGCTGTATCTTTATGTTGCCATTTTCTGATTAAAAGGGAAAAAATAGAAATTTAAAAATATCTTCTTTATAAAACCCGTGAAATTTGACTTCATTTACAAAATTTGACTTACACGTAAAAGAATATCAACAGTTTAATATATGTTTCAGCTAATAGCATTGAGACTTCAAGTTCTGAATACAAATTATCAAATTAAAATGCCAATTTTTTTGAAACGTGAATACAGATGTGAAATGTACATTTGCAAATTTTGATATGGTAAAAATGATGCCGGGTTAAGATTTCACGGGGAAAAAAATTCTATGATTGAGTCAAAGTTGAATAAATTTTGCCTTTTATCATTTTCGAATACTAGCATAAGAACCTTAATTGATAACTTTATCTTAATAACATATCTCTATTTTTTTTACTGCGTACATATACGATTAAAGTTTAATTTTAACAATTTCTACAACTGTGTTTTATAGAAATAGTATTTTGTTAATTTGACGATAAATATCTTTTGTTTAAGAATTAGACGTACCAATAAAAAAATGCATTTTTTACTATAACTAATTTTGTAGGTTTATTATAAGTTATTGAAACAGTTCCTTCTTAAACATTTTCTTTCGTCAAAATTTGATGGGTTCTACCTTGTACACTATATGGCCAAACATGACCGGCTATTTCCGATTTTAGAGACTTTGTTAAATAGCTAGAAAAATACATGCGGCATTATCCTGAAACTCTAAGTGTGTAAACATAATAGCACAGGTCACACATTTCTGTGAAGATTTTTTTCCCAAAACTCTAAAGGGTATCGTCAACAAATTAAAAAAGAAGATAACCGTGTCAAAACTAATGAATCAAAAGCGCTCAAACTGTGGATAAGATTAAATAGCTTATTGTAATATTCTGTGTTTTTATTATGTGAATAGCATGTACACTCGTAGAGAAATTAAGATTTTTATAAATACAGCCCCTATTTTTTTCCAAGTTTTTTGCTTATAATTTGCAGAGTTCTTAATATAAAATAATGTTCTTTTCTGATAATATGACAAACAACATTGTACATAATACCCCGTCATCAGAATTGAAAAATAATAAAAATTGTATGAAAAATAAGCAGGTTTAGTAAGTAATTTTTCATTGCGCATGAGAAAACGATATCAAAATTTCATTTGCATATTGTGTTAGGTAAATGTGTAGAGCAACTTCTGTAAAGTTTGAAAAACATAGCTTGGAAATTCTGAAAGTGATCGACTATCGAATCAAACCAAAATTCATTGACAAAATGAAGCAAAAAATAAAATAAAATAAAATAAAAAAATCAGGGGTTTTATCCAAATATAGTAGGACGTGCCATTTTGTGTATTCTGTATTGTCATTAATCAATGGATATATGGATACAACACGTCATCTTTTTGCCTCTCTTTGGGAATAACGGTTTTTGAGCTGATTATATAGACGATCACTTTCAGAATTTTCAAGCTACGTTTTTGAAATATTTATAGAAGTTGCTCAATACATTTAGCGAACACAATATGCAAATGAAATTTTGATATCGTTGACGCATGTGCAATGAAAAATTATTTGTTAAACCTACTCATTTTTCATATAATTTTTATTATTTTTTAATTCATATTGTAGGGTACTATGAATAATATTATTTATCATATTTACTGAGGAGAAAATTTTTTAGTATTTTTTTTATATTGCAATAAGCCACTTAATCATAATCTACAATTCTAGAGCTTTTGCTACTTTAGTTTTGACAGGGTTATTCAAAAGATATTCGTTCTTTTTCAATTTTGAAATTAAGAAGAATCGGAGAAATTAAGACGGTCCCCTATAAATTTTCGGAAAAATAATCTTCGCGGAAATGTATGACCTGTACTATTATACCTACACGTTTAGAGTTTCAGGATAATTCGTCATGTATTTTCCAGTTTTTTAACAAAATGCATAAAATCGCAAGTGGTCATCTTTGGCCATATAGTGTACTTATCTACTCTTCAGACTTTTATTTTATCTACTGAATGTATGAATAAACTTCCCTCTGCGTAAGTTCATAAATTAGCTCGCTTAAAACGCACCAATCTTTAGAAGATTAACCACACATAAAATCTTCAACTGAACAACACACTATACATTTTCCACGTTTATTTTATCACGACACAATCATAAAATAAATCGCGTACTTTCACCATTAAAAAAAACATCACTATTGCATATCTACATTCTACACACTACAGCTTACTGTCCATACTTAATGTCGTCGAAAGTTCAATACGCGCGTAATTTTTTTTTTCCAACCACCTTCGTCGTTCCAAGCCCAAGCTCGCACTCTGATTGGTTGTTGCTCTCGGCACTGTTTTCATGTAATTTGGCGATAATCATACTTGGCGTAGCGATAAATGCTTCCGTCGAGGAGTTTGATTTCCTTCCGAACCGAGTACAAGGTAACTTTTCTCTTGCAGCATTGGATTGGATGGAATGTGTCTTACTGAAAGCTGTATTCCTTAAAAGTTTTTACACACAACTTTTTACTTTGTACTCGGTTTACTTCGTATTCGGTTCGGAAGGAAATCAAACTCGACGGAAGCGTCTATCGCTACGCCAAGTATGATTATCGCCAAGTTACGTGAAAACAGTGCCGAGAGCAACAACCAATTAGAGTGCGAGCTTGGCCTTGGAACAACGAGGGTGGTTAGAAAAAAAATTACGTTCAAGAAACTCATTCTTCTGTTCTGCCGTTGCCACTTTCACGAACTCCAAAGAACTTAAATTTAGCAAGAAATTCTGTCCGCGACCGTTCACGAAAAGTAATCGGGTCTGTCCTAGGCAATAGAGTTTGTCCACAGCCGGGCATGTTAATGACAGAGTCAGTTCAGGGCAGTAAAGTTATCCGCAAAGTTCCTCGACCCTTACAGTATGCACAACAAGTAATATGCAGAAAAGCACCATAACCGAAAATGAACTTCCACCAATTACTGCTTATAAATTAAAAATATATTTTTTGTGGTTAACTGTAAATAAATTATTACTAGAATGTACACTATATTGTACATTGAGTATCTTGTTTTATGCTGCGGTATATACATCAATTTCATAAGTAAAGGTACAAATAATATTGGGGAAATCGCAATGTTCTTTTCTCTGTTCTTTGTTCTTTCAAAATGCTAAAAAAGGATTTTCTTCCAATACGTCAAAAAATATTTTATTACATACTTGAATATAAATCTTGAGAGTATTAATGATAACCAATTTTTTTAAGTATGCAATATTTATAGAATTAAATTAATTTAAATGATACTATTCTACAGTGAAATTTACTGATTAATGTATGGATATATCAGTTGGCTGCGGTGAGAAGGCTAAGGTACACTTGAATACAATTAATAAAATAACCCAACAGCAGTGACCAAAAAAACCTTGATGTAACAACAGAGGTAGAAATCATTGGGAGCCAAGTGCGGTGAACGCGGTAACCATTCTACCGGACTACAATAGCTAATAATTTGTTGACCAGATATGCAGAGAAGTTTGATGTTTTATGCGAAGGGACCAAACATGTTGAAACCACAAATGGTACACATGTCGAAGAAATAGCTCTTCATGTTAGTCACGTACAGTGTTTTCTGCACTGTAAAAAAAATTCTGTAAAGGTACTAAACTTTTTCTTGGAAACTGGGATTCCAAGAACATTTTTTGTAACGGTAACAGCAAAAAATCAAGTTTTAGAAACGGTTACATGGGTTTTTCCTGTTACCTTTACATGAAAAGTTCTTGGAATCCCAGTTTCCTAGAAAATGTTTAGTACCTTTACAGAATATTTTTACAGTGTGGCAATAACTATCGATTCTTAAAGTCCCATCGCAGAACATGGGTCTGGGTTTCCCAAACACGGCATGACCGTTGATCAACCTGTTTGGTATCGTACCATACAGCAGATGGAGTGGTTTTTAGATACCAATAATGCTTGTATAGGTTCACAATGCCACTCCAGTTATCGTAGAAAGACGGATTTTCCTCTTAGGTGTTAAGTATGAAATTACAATAATCAAATCGTCGTGGGTGGTCATCGAGAAAAGTGGTTGCTCCTGTGCGGATGGTATGGAAGTTTAAGCGGACCGAATTTATGTAACAAATTCCAGATATGTTGATGCGTGTACCCATATGCCTCGCTTACTTCCGACATGCTCAGCTGTTCATTTAAAAAAGCGAATACCGGCAACCTCTTGCGTTATCACTCGTGCATTACGCCTTGCAAATGTATTTGTTCTTAGTCGTGGTGTAGCAAAGCCTGTTTCTCAAAAACAGAAATTGCAATGCATCAGTTTTAGTTCATGCAATGAATGGCGATCCCCAGGGAAACTTCCTGAATAAAACCTCGCTGCCTCTCTAGCATTCCTTTTATATTCACCATAAAAAAATATCATTTCGGAATACTGAGTTTATATGCACCTGCCATGACACCTCAGCGCTGACTAGAGTATGCAATGTGCACGGATCGTGTTACATTCCGAATGTGTGCTGCTGAGATACATTTGTAATTTGCATAATGGCCCATGATGGCTCGGCTGGTCATTCGTATTTCGATTACGTGCATCTAGTTCTTAGTGAGTATAAATAACTTTCCAAATGTCAATTCTGCCTACTTGGACTTGGAATTTTGCACGCTTCCCCCCCCCTAAAAAAAGAATAGCTCAAATTTTTAGGTGAAATAAACCTCTTTGGTATACCCCGATTAGCTGATGCCAACTGTAGGTTAATTTGCCGTAAAAAAGGACACTGCATTCTGATTTCGATCACGAATTACTTTGATTCGTTTCTTTTACTGATCCCTCAGTGAAAATGTAAATCATTTACAAATACACTGCTCGACATTGAAAATGCAACACCAAGAAGGAGTAGTCAGAAAGTGATGAAATTTGGGGGGAAAGACAAAGACAGCAAAGAGCATTAAGTGGTCTTTATTTCAAAATAATAGTCAGAATACAGAACAAGTACGGTGTCGGCTCAGTAGGATGTAGGACCACCGCGAATTGCGATGAACGAAGAAACACGTCTAGGCATCGAGTCAATAAGAGCGTGGATGGTGTCCTGAGGGATCGCTTTCTATTCCCTTTCAACCATTTGCCACAGTTCATCTTCTGAACGAGGCAGGGGCAGAGTCCGCAAAACGGTGTCCAATCACATCCCACACATGTTCTATTGGTGACAGATCAGGAGAGTACGGTGGGCAGGGATGCATCTGTATACCTTGTAGAGCATGTTGGAACATGCGAGCACTGTGTGGTCGGGCGTTATCCTGCTGAAAAATTGCATTAGGCTACCCCTGAAGGTAGGGGATTGCCACTGGCCGCAGTACATTATCCAAGAATCGTTGGGCCGTCATAGTGCCCTAAATACGAACAAGAGGTGACATGCAATTATACGCAATAGCGCCCCAAACCATTGTGCCACGTTGTCGTGCTGTGGGGCGTTCCACAGTTATTGCCGGATTTGATCTTTCTCCATGTAGATGCCACACATGTATGTGGCGACTGTCACTGGATAAACAGAAGCGTGACTCATCTGATAACGCAACGTTTCGAAATTCTGCCATCCAAGTCGCTCTAGTCCGGCACCATTCCAAACGTTGGCATCTATGCTGTCGAGTCAATGGCAGTCTTCTTAACGGACGCCGTGAGTGCAGGCCTTGTTCAACCAATTGACGGAAAATGGTTCTGGTCAACGCGGAAACATCCAGGGTACCTTGTACATGCTGCAGAATCGAGATACAAGTGACTTGCGGGCTCGCCACAGCTTGGCGGTGGATGCGTCGATCCATGCGTGCTGACGTCACTCTGGCTGCACCTGCACCCCTCAATCTTGCCACATTTCCTTGTTCCAACCATGTTCGCCATAGCTGATGCACCGTGCTCGCATCTATATAGGTATCAGCTGCGATTTGACCTACAGACCAACCCCCCTTTTCAGTCCCATCACCATACCTCTCGTAAAATCGTCTACCTGCTGGAAGTGCCTTCGTTGACGGCGGCCTGGCATTCTCTTCTATACACGTATCCTCCGAGACAAAAACAAAATTTCTTCGATAATTCGTCTGGCAAAAATAACGACACGAATATTGCCCATTCTACAAGTTCCTTTCATTATATCTTACATCACGTGCGTCGGAAACCTACGCATTTCACATCATTTGCATAACTCAGGGGCATGCGCCTACTCTGAAATTTGCATAAATTTCTGACTACTCCTTCTTGGTGTTGCATTTTCAATGCCGAGCAGTGTATACCAACGTTGGAATTTAATAATTGGGTAATTTGTTCTTCATCTTCTACCTTTTCGACTTCAATTTCTGAGGTTACAAAAAGGCACAGGTCAATGTGATTGAGTCCACTTTCCTTATTCATTTGAAGGAGAGCATCATTATTTCTTGTCTCACAGTCACACCTAATATGCTTCAACGTGTGTAGGGTCGTTTGATGCATTCATTTTTTATTCTACACCGTTTTTGATGTGATAATAAATTAATATTGGATTTAATAATTGGGTAATTTGTTCTTCATCTTCTACCTTACAAAAAGGCACAGGTCAATGTGATTGAGTCCACTTCCCTTATTCATTTGAAGGAGAGCATCATTATTTCTTGTCTCACAGTCACACCTAATATGCTTCAACGTGTGTAGGGTCGTTTGATGCATTCATTTTTTATTCTACACCGTTTTTGATGTGATAATAAATTAAAATTGAATTTAATAATTGGGTAATTTGTTCTTCATCTTCTACCTTTTCGACTTCAATTTCTGAGGTTACAAAAAGGCACAGGTCAATGTGATTGAGTCCACTTTCCTTATTCATTTGAAGGAGAGCATCATTATTTCTTGTCTCACAGTCACACCTAATATGCTTCAACGTGTGTAGGGTCGTTTGATGCATTCATTTTTTATTCTACACCGTTTTTGATGTGATAATAAATTAATATTTAATTAACACTTTCCAACAAAATTGAAAATTGTTTATGCTTTCTGTTTGTCTGGCCGTCTGGCAGGATATTTTTCTGGCCGTCTGTCCGCGCTCTAACTCCAGTAAATATACTCGGATTGCTCTGAAATTTTTATATGTTATGTGTACCCTAGCACGAAACCTATTGAAAACTATGTTTCTACTATGATTAGTTTATTTACAGGGATAGTCAAAAATATTTCCGATACATTACGGCGAATGGGAAAAAATCGTTAAAAATGAATTTTAAAGGTGTTATACCCTGTTAAACTTATTCAAATTTACATGGATTCGCAAAGTGCACTAAAATGCGCATTCTGTAAAATACACTGTCAAAATAATAGTTTTTATTTATTTACAGGGCCACTCAAAAGAATTCCATTACACATAAATAAAGGAGGGAATTGTTTTATGTTTAATTTCATATTTCATTCTAAGCTTTGTATATGATCCCTAAAAGTCAACTCAAACTTTTAGATGAAATTATCCTCTTTGGTGAAACACCGATTTCGCGATAATGAGTGTATGTGGTTTCTAGGTAAAAAGAACATTGCATCTTGATATCGAACTCGAATTACTTTAATTCATTGTATAACTGATACTTTAATGAAAAACAAAATCATGTATTAAAATCTCAAACTTTGAAATTTAATAACTCTGTCAGAAGTCAAACTTTTTGTGTTTTATCCGTGATGATATGTGTCACAGATAAAACACAAATGATATGTTCACGGTCTTATGCTAGACGTAACTATAATATTTGTACACAAAATATAAAATATTTAAATTTCGTAATTTGTTTAAAAAGGATTTTTAACTTTAAACAATGCCACAGTATGAATGGTTTGCTCCTTTGAAACATTTTTGTACCTGGAACGATATATCTACAAGCAACGGTTGAGAAATTAAAGGTCGGTCATAGACAGCATATTTCAACATATACAGTGGTGGCGAAAATTGTGGACACTTTTCGGTAGCTTTCATTACAAAAAGTAAAACAACTACCTATTACAGCCTTCCAGTTAATGCCCATCAGTAAATTTTGCTATATTTTCGTAGATCATGATCTCTAGATCCCAAAACCACCCTAAGTTGGAATGTTGACTTACGTATATATATACTACTACACTGTAAAAAAAAATTCTGTAAAGGTACTAAACTTTTTCATGGAAACTGGGATTCCAAGAACTTTTCCTGTAACAGTAACAGCAAAAAATCAAGTTTTAGAATCGGTTACAGGGGTTTTTCCTGTTACCGTTACATGAAAAGTGCTTGGAATCCCAGTTTCCTAGAAAATGTTTAGTACCTTTACAGAATTTTTTTTACAGTGTAGCGGACCCGACAGATGTTGTCCTGGCACCGACTCCAAATAATCAAATAAATGTGCATAAATATAGTGATACGCACGATAAATACTACACTCTTAATTTAATTTCTTATTGCAATTATGTAAGGAAATTATTTTTCACTTTGCAGTTGTTTTTGAAGTCAGTTCAATTTTTGATAGAAAAATTTATTTTTCTCTTTTTAGTTAAAAGTTAACGATTTTCTTGAAGTCGGTTAAATAAAATTATAATGCAGGAAAAATAATTGCAAATCATACACGTATGTCAGGAGCGGGGTTCGTACACACTACCTCTTTCTTCGAGAACAGGAGTTTAAATCTGGCGCCTAAGACCGCTCGAGCATTCCGTTCACACTTTACTCAACGAACTTATTCAGCACTTTTAATTAGCAAAAAATCATTCACTATTAGTTTTTGCCTAATTACTAAAAAAATAGTGAATCAATTTCGATGAAATGTGAATCTAAACCATTCTCGAATCCACTGGAACACACATACAAAATTTCATTAAAATCAGTCCCGTCGTTTAGGAGGTGTTCAGTGACAAACACACACACAGAAGATTTATATGTATAAAGATTTGCACGGGATAAGGGAAGATGGGGATACTTGAGCCACTTTTTAAATTTTAACTTTTTTATAATTTCCTAGACCAAAATAAAATATTGAAAATGAAAATTTGATATTTTTTCTTCAAATGAAAACCACTTTCAATTAATTTTGAACTATTTTTCTATGTCTAATAAATTTTTATTTTTTCTTTTACATCGTGGCTCAAGTATCCCCATGAGGGGGATACTTGAGCCAGTACGGAAAAATAAAAATAATAGTATTTTTTTTCGCTTTATTTTTGCACAAATATTTTACAAAATGATAAATTATGATACATAAAGTCCTTTAAAACCAAATGTGATTTGGAGTACAGATGTTTCAGCTGTATGTCAACATGCAATGGTTGTAAAACCATACCTCTTTCACTTTTTACCTATATCGTAACTCAGTAGTGCCCTCTGTTGGGGATAATAGAAGTCATTCCTTTCATTAAAAAAATTTACAGTAACAGAGGTTACAATTTGAATATAAAATAGTAATCTTAATATATTATATTAAAAAATAAATATTTTATTATATTGTACATAATTAATTGAAATATTAGAGATTATGACCTGTAAAATAGTTTTAAAAAAGTCATTTTCATGTAATAAAAGTTAAATTGAAAACCATGTTTACATTTATCTAGACAGTCTATTTTGTTAAAATATACATTTATAAACATTTTTAAGTCATTGTTTTTTTAAGAAAAAAAAATATGCTCCTATTTATCCAGAAAAAAATCTATTAGTGAATATAAGGACGTAATTTTATTTTTTGTTTGCTTCACCCATGTCTAATTTCTTAGTGGGGATGGTTGAGCCATGGCTCAAGTATCCCCAATCTCACTGGCTCAAGTATCCCCATTACAACTATTTATTTATCAGAGATTTACTAAGTAAAGCATCCAGCTATTTGAACCATTTTAGATTTAAAATACAATTGAAATTATGCCTATTAATTTATATACATTGTTGCAACTTTAAGCAAAACTTTGATCACAAAAAAAAAAAAAAAAAAAAAAAAAAAAAAACATGCACCTAAATATTTTCTTCAGATAGGGGAAAAACTACTATTAATCACTATACTTTCAAAATGGTACCAAGGTATGTGATTTCTTTTTTACATGTTCAGAACTATAAATATGTTACCATATTGCCTGTTTTAGAAAGAAAAATTAACCTATTGTAGAGATAATAGGGGTGGCTCAAGTATCCCCTATGCTCAAGTATCCCCACTCCCCCTACTTAATTTTTATTTTGAAATTGGTTTGGCTGGCACCGACTCCAAAAAATCAAATGTATAAATATAATAACACGCACGATAAATAATAAGCTCTTAATCAAATTTCGTATTACAATTATGTTAGGGAATTATTTTTTACTTTGCAGTAATTTTTGAAGTCGGTTCAATTTTTGATAGAAAAGTTTATTTTTCTCTTTTTAGTGAAAAGTTAACGATTTTCCTGAAGTCGGTTAAATAAAATTTTAATACAGGAAATGTTATTGCAAATCATACACGTATTTCAGGAGTGGGGTTCGAACACACGACCTCTTTCTTCTAAAACCAGAGCTTAAATCTGGCGCCTTAGACCGTTCGGGTTTCCGTCCGCACTCTATTCATCGAACTTATTCAACACTTTTAATTAACAAAAAATAATTAACTATTAGTCATTGCGTAATTACTAAAAAAATACTGAATCAATTTCGATGAAACGTGAATCTAAACCATTCTCGAATCCACTGGAATACACATACAAAATTTCATTAAAATCGGTCCCGTCGTTTAGGAGGAGTTCACTGACAAACACACTCACAGAAGATATATATATATAAAGATATATAATGTATCCATATATATATATGGATATATATATCTGAATTTTGTCATGCTGTAACTCTCGAATTTATGAACCAATTTGGATCTATTGGATTTTTGTTATTTTTTTGTTTTAATGTGCATAATAGGAGTACTAATGTCTCGACCGAGTTTGTTGGCCAGCTTCATCCACCATCTTGTTTGAAAATGGTGGCCATTTGATTCTATTGAAATTTTTATGTTTTTTAACTTTGTATACTTATAGAAAAAGTTCCGTTTCACAAAATGCAAACTCTTATATATCATTTTAAACAGAATTATAGAAACATCAAAAGACATTTTAAACAGTCACACGTTTTAAAGAAAAAGTTAGAAAACATAGAAATTTCCATAAGTGTCCACAAATTCAAATGACCTCCATTTTGAAACAAGATGGCGGTTGAAGCTGGTCAATGAACTCGGCCAAGACATTAGTACTTCAACTATGCACATAAAGAATTTCATCCAAATCCATTCAAAAATTCGAGAGTTACAGCACGAAAAATTTCAGATATCTATATCTATGTATATATATATATATATTATATATATGTAAGTCAACATTTTAACGAAGGGTGGTTTTGGGATCTAGGGATCATGATCGACGAAAATACAGCAAAATATCCCAAAGTGCTTTCCCCCGGATAGCTTCAAACGGTAGTTTTTTACTTCTTGGAATGAATGCTATATAAAAGTGTCCACAATTTTGGCCACCGCTGTATAATTGTCTTTAATAACAAAAAAATGATTTCAGCCATTAATTTATGTATGCTTCAAATTCATTATATTTGAAAAAGTGCAATAATAATAAAGTTCGCCCCCAAACTACTTATCCCTATGGATCGTAATGATATGCAATTCTTTTTTAATATCCCTGTAAATGAACTTTAGGACACTTTATTTTCTGAACAAATGTGACATTGTAAATCTTAAAAACATATATCAATTAAATAAGAATTGAGTAATTGTACATGACTTAAACAATGGATAGACAAATAGGAGTGCACAGACAGAAAAACTGAATTCGTAAATATTTTTCAAATATACCGCAAAATGTTAAAAAGACCGATTCTCAATTCATGATTATTTTCGTTTTATATGCAACTTTAAAATTTGTAGTAATGAAAATCGCTTAGATTGTTATTTAATTATTCATATATTTATTTTTACGCGTTTTGTGCACACATTTCCCTTCTAATTATCCCCTGAATGGCAAACGGAATTTGCTAACTGACATATTACACGCTATCATTTCTTTGATACTAATATGTTGCGTTTTTTCTCATTTCTTCTGTTGCATTTCAGCAAATGGTAATTGCCAACAGTTATTAAAGAACATGAAATAATAAACGTTATAGATAATTGCATCACAGCGCACTGCTTATATTAAGTGTTGTGATTCGCAATTAATAACTAATTTTAATATTCAAACTAGTCATTCCTGCATGTTAAATAATATAATCCAACTATCGTATTCTTTTTAAGAGGGCAGGATGTATTTTCAACATTATTTTTTCAAATGATGACCATACTACATTTCAAAGTTCTACTAAAAGCACATCTTTTAAAAAGTTCTTTTTACTGCATATTTAATAAAAATTAAAAAATAATCATTAAAAACTGATTTTTTTAAAATACTTTTTTATTTTTCGAATATGTCTTATAAGATGCATAAAAAATATTTTTAGAAAATAATTTTTATCTACAGCTCATATTCAAAATATTAGAATAATTACCTTTTTTTTAGAAATTGAAAATATCGTTTGGTAATTTAATGTCTTTTGATGAAAATATGCAAACGATATTTTTATTAAGAACTTATTGTTGATTAAACTTACTTGTTATCTTAAATTTAATATCATTTTTGAAAAGATTAATTGCAAAAAAAATTATTTTGAAAAGTCAAAATATTAGAATATTTATTCAAGTGGTTCAAAATATTAGAATATTTCACATTAATTCTCCTTTAATTATTACCAATTCTTACCTGGTGGCATCATTGATTAAATTCAGACTATTTTATTTAAAATCAGTATTCTTTTTTGCAGTTTGTTTCTTTTTCGTCTTAAAATGGGCCGTGTCAGTGATATTCCTGAATCTACTAAACTTCGTATGGTTGATTTGTATCGGCACGGTAAAAATCAATGTTTTATAGCGAATTATTTACATTGTTCGCAATCGAGCGTTAGTAAAAAAATAACACAATATTCAAAAATTGGAAAATTTCAAAATAATCGCCGAAATGGTGGCCGAAAACCAAAAACATCTGCTAGAGATGACAGGAAACTAAAGCGTATAGTTAAGAAAAACCGTTTTAAAAGTGTGCGATTCTTGCACCGAAAATGGAAAGAAGAAGGAGTTGAAGTTTCTACATCGACAACATTAAGACGTCTCCATAAATTTAAATTTGAATCTCGTGTACCGAAAACAAAACCTCTCATGACTGCAAGACAAAAGCGTATAAGATTGAATTGGTGTAAATCAAGACGTTTATGGAGCAATGAAGATTGGAAAAATATATTATTTAGTGATGAAAGTATGTTTTGTGTTTCATATGGTAATCAAGGTATTCGAGTTTGGAGAATGAAGCAAGAAGCATTTGATAAAGAATTCCTTAAACTTTCAGTAAAATTTGCTGCTAATGTCATGGTTTGGGGTTGTATGAGTGCAGAAGGACCTGGAAAGTTATGCATCGTCTACGAAAAGGTTAACTCTCTGATATATCAAGAAATTTTAGAATATTACATGATTCCATCATCAGAAGATTTATTTGAAGATGATTTCATCTTTCAACAAGATTTAGCGTCCCCGCATACCTCGGTGTCAACTAAGAATTGGTTCCGCCAACGCAACATTAAGGTACTTCCTTGGCCACCAAATTCACCAGATCTTAATCCCATCGAAAACTTATGGTGTATAATGAAGAAAAAACTTCAAGAAAATCCTCCTTCAAGTAAAACTGAGTTAGTGGCACGTATAAAGTCTATTTGGGCTAATATTGATAGAAATGTTTGTAAACACCTTGTATATAGTATGCAAGATCGATTGTACGCTGTTATGAAAGCTAAAGGGGATGCTACAAAATATTAACTACCATTTACTTCATATTCATAAGGTAATATTGTTGCGTAAAATAAAATATTCTAATATTTTGAACCAATCTAAATTTTATTCTAATATTCTGGTGTGTTTAAGGAAGCTGTATACCTAATTTATTGTGCTGTATTTTATATTTTATAAATGTTAAAATCTTATCTAAACATTCCAGATTTAATTTATAAGAAATTTAATTGCATTTACTTAGTATAAAAAATAAATAAATGACAAATAGTTTTTTCTTATTACTTTTTCTCAATTATTCTAATATTTTGAATATGAGCTGTATTACTTTTCATTTTTAGAACTGTATTAAACTCAAGAAATAAAATTTTAAAGCGCATAAAATTTATAATTATATGATGAAGTATTATTCAAATTTAAATTTTCCTGAAAGAACAAAATCCTTCCTCTCAATGATTTAAAACGACAGCACATTGTTCGGTTTGTTTTGAAAGCAATCAAATGAGACAGTTGAACATCCAATTTTCCGGATTTGTGCCAGACAGTTGAGCAATATATCATTGTATGAATAGCATTGTTTAAATTACCAAAATATTTTTTTCCTTTTGGTTCATTGCCAAGCGTTCAAAATTACTTTAACACATTACTGTTAGTGAATGACACTAAATAGCATAATGCTATCTCAATTTTAGGCATACAAAGTTGTAATTTTAAATTTTTTTATTGTTGAAATAGACCGAAATTAGGGACTTATAGAAGAACTTTATGATTAGATTTTGTTAAAATGAAATGTTGTATAAAAGTATTCATAAGTTAGTTCAATGATTTTTTTTCTCAGAACAATTTATTTCCTATCTTTGACATCTGCTCATAAAATTATTGCAAATTCCAGTTGAAATTAAAATAATTACTACAAAACACTTCTTCAACATAAAAGGAATCATAGAAAATAAATTATCTGATACCTTATTTATGAGATTAAAAATCATAAAATATAATATTTCATTTCATACGCTTTTTAATATGCTCTCGAAAGTAGAGTAAATTTCAAATTCAAAGATATGACATATTCTGTGAAACTTTAGTAACGTTAACTAAATTATTGAATAACTAGTACAGGGTTCGCACAACTCTACCACTAAATTTTTACAGTATTTTCAATGTATTTCAGTGCAGAAAAAAGTTGCAAAAATTGAGAATCGAGGAGGTGGTTGCGAATTCTGTTTCTTAAATTTAAATATAAATTTTCTTATCATTAATAGTGGTGCCAGAGTCCTTACAAAATATAAGGAGTTTGCGAGCTCTGTAGTAACTTTTGACTGTATTTTTATTATAATTAGATAGGAAATAAAATACATAACATAATATGCGCAACTTGAATATTTATAAATTTAAAATGAGATTCTATAAGACTTATGATAGAAATTTATTTTTATACTTTCTATTATGATGGAACCCATTTTTTTGCGATTTGCACTTTTATGCTTCAAATTCCGATCCATAATGAAGAATTGCATATGTGTCCATTGAAATATGCTGTTAAAGAATACTGAATTAAATTTAAATAGAATCCAACTTATATTGATTTAGATTTTAATTTCGTTTGCTTTTATATATACGAGGTTTAACCCATCGAAATTCGACGAAAGAAAATCTTTAGGAAAGAACTGTTTTATGGATTTAAAATAAATCTACAAAATTAGTTACAGTAAAAAAATTAATCTTATATTGCTCAGTCTAGCGCTCAAACAAATATTATTTTAAGCTAAAAACAAAATACTATAAAACTCAATTATCCAAATTTTTAAACGGAATATACTGAAATTTACCGGGTTTTATAAGAAACGATACTTTTTAAATAATATACGCATTTTAATGTATATTTTTCTTTTCAGTTTTAAGAGAAAATGGTGTGATTCTGTTGCCACAATTATAAAATTGGTAATAAAAATTATAAAAAAAAAAATATCTCAAAAATAAATTAAGATACAGCTTACAAACATATTGCATTTCAAAGATCATTTAATTCTCTATTCGACGGTGTAGAAATTTAAATTGCGCGATGTATAGAAGTGTAAAATTTACAGTAGCCAAAAATTGGAAAACCGAAATTGCAGAGAGAAAGTGTTGCCATTCGCAATATGTCGTAAGCGTTAAGCACGGATACGTTTGGCCTTTATAACATAGATAATTAAAAAAATTGTATGCACTCTTAAAACGAAAGAGCTGATTTGGCTTCTCATGAAAGAGCTATTATTTTTTCGATCATAAAAAAGTTGTTTTTCAAACGATTAAATCTTCTTGATCTAAATTGGTTATTTAAATAGCTCAACTTCATTTAAATTGGTTAAAACTCGGGTTATTTCAACTCTTTTTTTGGGAAGCTGCCTTTCAACATTGAGATGAGTGGATTTCAGCTCAACTTGAGCTATTTTGTGGCTGACTTTTTAAGAGAGTGTTTTCTTTTTTTTCTATACATTTGTCATTTTACGAATACCTTTAACAAATATCGCTTTATGAGTAGTTAAATCAGATTACAAAATTACTTGAGCTTATGTATAACATATTATAACATTACAGGGTGTTGAAAAAGATTTAATTATGTAGAATAAAACGCATTTACTTAAGCATATACTTGCGTTATGTCACTGGAGATTTATGAAAAGTATCTCATGCATTATTTTATATCGAAGAACGTCACTTATGTGTAGCATAGTGTTTTGTTTTCGTGAGATTGTACAACACACATATTTTACTAATATAATCGAGTATAGGACAGAATCAAAGTTGAATTTTCTTCTTGATTAAACAGTACTGATATTATTTGATATACGTTTCGGCGGATGAATTTTAATCAAATTTTCAAAAGTTTTTATAAGGTTTTATAACTTTAAATTTAAATGCTATAATATACATACAATGATCAAATCTATGCTCTTACAATGCCAGAGGAATGGTCTGCGGTTTTTGCACTGCACTCTTCTACATTACATCCCAGTAGGCCTTCATTCATTTTTAATCAATTGCAAATTTTTGACAAACAACGATCTGTAATCCTTAAATGCATAGAACGCGTTCCAAAAATGCGCAATTCAAAGAATCAGAATTCATACCAGAAAAATCTAAATAGTAAATTTTTCTTAATTTAATTACGAATGGTCTGTCATTAAGTAAAGGGAAAATTGCTCTTTTAAATTTCTGGTCGGAATATGTGAATAAAACCCCCAATAAATCGGGAACACTTGTGGTATCGAAAATGATACAATATTCATTTAAGGGTTAAAGAAATATGATAGATACACTCTGTGTCGATCCGTTCAGAAAAAAAAGAAAGAAAAGAAACCGTTGGAATGACACATTATTATACATTGTTGGGTTTGGTATTTGCGCAAAAAAATGCATTTTTCATCAAACTGTATGATTCACTTGATTAACTTAAGATTTTAAAGTGCTTTGTAAGGCAGAATATTGATATAAAACAGAAGATTGATGTAAAAAAATTGTATTTTTAGAACAATGCAGTGTTTATATTATCTATCCTAATAAAAGAATATTTCGCACTGTGTGACTGTGTGTGTATGTGAGTGTACAAATACGAAAAACTGTTGCACGACAGATTGCACAGAAAGTATATTTTAGCGTAAATTTCATAAATGTATACCAATTTTGTTATTCTCGAAAAAGTGTGACATCATTAAAATGCACTTGAAACTGTTTTTCCCATTGGATTTAGTACAATGAAATACTTTTGATTTTCCCTGTAATTGAACTATACATCCGATTTTCAAAAAAAATTGAAATGGCTCGACAAAGTTATCCAAAAATATACCTTTTTAAAAGTTTGAAACGATTCGATTGGGTACTTTTTGCGTCGTTATATACGGACAGCGAGACGGTCGGACTGAACGAGGACAATAAGAGCTTCTTATTTTTTATATAATTACGACCGCACCTAATAGAAAATCCAACGCCGTGCTAAAATATGATGACAACTTATAGTGTAGATTGCTTTTAAAAAAGTCAAAGACTGCTGCATTTAAGTCAAACAATAACTTGAATTGTAACTGTTAAATATTTCTTATTTTATTCTCGTCGTTTTTATGCCCAAAATATTTCATTGATTATCTTTGAATTCAATACTATCTCTAGTGTTGTGTTTCAAAACTCATAACATGATTTCAGTTAAATGATTACATCCCGGCAAATTTGTAAGAGTATATCAAAATTATGAATTTTGACATTCAAGTAGAATGTTGTTCTATGTGGTGGTCCCCTGATATACGTTCTATATTGCATTATAAAACTACTAAAGATCATCGAACTGGAATTTGCTTCAAAAATAAACGAATTGGTAAAATTATATTATTTTATAAATTCTTAAGGACACAGAAACCGATCGATATAATAGAAAAAGAATACACAATTTTACTGCTTTCAGTCTTCATGCATGTAACTCTGACTGCAACAATAAAGTACCTCAAATTCAAGAAGAATTTTCTATAAACGATTTAATCACAATTTGTTATTTATGTCGGCGGCATCGGTTTCTAGGGATAATGAATAATTACTCACAGTCCTTTATTAAGACGAACACATTTAATAAAAAAAAACGTACACACACAAATTAAAAAGATACAATAACTACAAGATCTCATACTCATGACACGCGCCTTCTGCATGTCGTTCGGAACAGCAATCCTTTTAAAGAACATAAAAAGGGTTGCATCCTCACATTAACACAGCTCTCCCATAGAATTATCACTAATAAAAATTCAATTCTTATTAAATCACCATTAAAGAATTCGTTTTTTTTTTCTTTTCTTTTTTTTATATAAAATCATCGCCAAAAGATTTTTTTCAAACTAGTAAAAGAATAGTTCTGATAAGAATATTACGAAAAGCAGGATACTAATCTTAAAAACACATACGTGAATTATTAGATGTTAGTATGTTAGTACAAATTTCCAAAAATATGCAAATAAGTAAAATAAATTCAAATACCCTTTTGATAATTATCAAAGCGAAATAAAGCAAACAAATTCAAAAATATAAATTGAATATACATTCAAATTAATAAATAGAATAACCATTTTTTTCTTGAGTGCACTCAATTTTAATACCACAATTAAATAAGAAATAATGATAAGAACAATAATATTAGTCTGCAGACTGCATCCTTTTTATCTCCTAAAACTGCTGAAAAGAACAGAACTTACCATATTTAAATCAAAGCAAACAAAAATAAAAATGACACTAATAAACATTTAACTTATATACGCATAAGAAAGAAAAAATAAATAAAAATAGATTTGTCTTTCAAATACCACAGTGGATGAATCACTTAGCTAAAATAAAAAACAACTTTTCTTTCACTCCTTAATAAATGAGATTAACAACAAAAAAAAAAGCACTTCGTCTCTTCACAATTAATTTTCTTTCTCCTGTAGAAGAAAAGAGATAAACGCACTTTCTTTTGTAAAAAATGACGCAATTTTTTTCTACTAGAAACAAAGCGCAGACATGATGAAGGCACTATGACATAAAGGCACTATGATATAAAGACACTATGATATAAAGGCACTATGGTAAAACCGGATGGCTTTTACTTTTTGAATTTCATAATGAAGAAAACATTTTCACTAACAGCTGATGATGCAATATTTTTAAGATTTCATAAACAGATGCTATATCCACGACGAAAAAAACCAGGGCGATTCGGAACTACAGTTGATCGGTGAAGAACATTTCGCAGGATGAATCAGGGTGATTCTAAACAACAGTTGATCGGTAAAGTACACTTTGCATGATGAATCAGCGTGATTCTAAACGACAGCTGATCGGTGAAGAATATTTCGCAGAATCACCCTGACTAGGGGGGGGATTCTAACTATTTCATCATAATAATAATAATTCCGCGCTGAGCACCCAATTTCACTGTGAGTCGGCATCGCTGTCTAGGGATAATGAATAATTACTCACAGTACTTTGTCAAGACGAACACATTTAATAGAAAAAACCGCACACACACAAATTAAAAAGACACAATAACTACAAGATCTCATACTCATGACACGCGCCTTCTGCAAGTCGTTCAGAACAGAAAACATTTTAAAGAACATAAAAAGGGTTGCATTCTCGCATTAACACAGCTCTCCCATCGGAGCCGAAAAAACAACTGCTCGCTTTTTCCGTTAAGTCACATGACATCCTCCTCTCCCCGACCGTTGCCAGATACATCAGAGTATAAATTGAAACAATGAAAATAAGTTACAGTTATAGTTAAATTACGTACAACAATGATAAAGAAATGAATAATAATAAAGAAATAATAATGACAATAATGAAAGAAATGAATGATAATAAAGTGACGAATGACATTTCTTACATTTATACTTCCTTTTTTATGAAGGATCTTCAGTTGACTTTACATCCCGATTAATTACATACCTGTCAAATCTAAGTTTACTTTAACCAAATATTATTCAGGATGAAAATGATACTGATTCGAAAATTAAATTGAATTGCAACAAATCCTACTTTTTACACAGAGAAAATTATTTTGGTGTTATCACATTAAAAACGTTCAACTACATCCATCTCCCTTAAAAAATAAATTTTGAAGAATCTAAATGTGTTGAATAATATTTAATTTTACCCTTTACATTTTATAATATTTAACATATACTTTATATTACATATGTTTTATCTGCGGTTTCTTTGTTTTATTCTAAAAAAACAATAATCTTTCAAAGCAACCCTTTCCTTAAAATCAGGTTACTTAGTTTTATTCTTTTATCGGTTTCATAATATCTTTTTTTATTTTCGTTCTAAAAGATCATTAGATTACTCACAATTCTCTTCTAGCGACGCCAGGGGACTGATTGCATCATTTATTCATCCGACGGTCTCAGAGAAATCTTTTCTTTTTTGTCGGTAAAATTTTCACATTGTTTAAAGTCCCTTTTTCTAATGAATCACTTGGCAACTTAGAAGTAGCGTAAAGTCCTGTATTCTAGCACTTTTCAGATATAACCTCGTTCCATAGGCTTTGAAGAAGTTTTTCTATGTCTTTCTAGAGCTAAAAAAATCCCTGTCACTTGGCAGAATTCAAGTCTTTTAAGACGGCGATGCTCTGAATTTTTTAACATTATCATTATGCTTTTTTATGGCGACACATTACGTTTATACTGAGATCAAACCGTAATCTAGTGGAATTGCTTCATTATCCTGGGAATGATAAATAAAGGTGTTTAATCGAAATCAGACATCTTTGAGTGATTTTAATGGAAAGTTCTCAAGAATTTCATTCCGTAACCTACCACCGTGTGCCACGTCTGACTTCAAATTAAATGTTCAACGATTTAGTTATGGTTAAAAGTAGTACGTTACGTACTGGCACTTGCATTATTTATCATTATGTAGCATAACATCCCAAATATTGCTCTTATTAGTATTAGTCAAGCAAAAGGAACTATTGTAATAAATAAATCTTGTAATTTATTGTTTAAATTGGATAATGTGCAAAAGAGTATTAAATTTTTGAGATGTGATACTAGTTTAGAGTATGCTATACTAGGTTTGCCAGAATATTCTAAATTTAATTTAATTATTGATCGTACTAATTGTAAAGTATTAAATTTAAAAGAAGGAAATCTTGTTTTAAATTAAAATGTTAACAAATCCAGTGAAAATTTAAATTTACTTCATTTTAAAGTTAGAAATCAGTATCAGAGAGTGCTGCCCGATTATGGAAGTGTCAAGGCTCTTCAAATTATTGCGCCATCTAATCCTAATGATTCTAATTTACTTGGAGAAATAAATTCTATACAAAATGAAACTTTAGAGGAATGATTTTTTAGACATTTTTTTTTTCAAAAAATAAATACAATGTAGGTAAAATTAATTTTGAGCCATAGAGCATTTTTCTCAATTCTAACCTATCTGTATCCATGAGGTCTTATCGTACTTAAATAGTAGAAGAAAAAAAAATCAGAACACATTCAATCTTTAATAGCTGCTGCATTTATTAATGAGAGCGAAAGCCCTTATTCTTCCTATGTTCTTTTGGTAGATAGTGTAAATGCGATAAAAGTAAAAATGCGATAAAAGTAAAAAAGGAACTAGATTATGAGTTGACTACCGTAAATTAAATGCCATAATAAAAAATGATGCTGAATCTTTAGCGACTATTGATGGCATTTTAGACAAACTACAAGTAGGGGGAACTGGGGGACATTGATACAGCTTTTTTCAAAAAAAATTTTTTTGGTGTCTAGAAAGCAGAAATTTCTAGTTATTTTTCTATGTGATGTCAGCAAAACCTGTGTAGTGTGTTATAAAAATGTACAATCGTTGTTTTATATATTATTTTTGCATGTAATTTTTAAAAAAATCAAAAAAAGTAATTTGTATCAATCTGGCCCGGGGATGGGGGTGACCTACGTGACGCTTTCCCGAGTAACCAATCTTCATGGAGTGCACCTCATAAATGTTGACTTCAAGAGTATAAAAGCTCAAGCTTCAGCGATCACAGAATACAACCCGCTTAAGCGTAAAAACCGCGCCGATCTTTCAGAAATTAAACCGTCTAAAAGAATAAATAATGAACGCGAATGGGCAATACGAAAAACTGTTGCTACTGCACAAGAGTCAGAACCGGAAAAAAAGAAAAGAAAGATTTGTAATAATAAAAAAACTACTCCTAAAAAGAAAAAAAAATGTGTCAAATAAAAAAATTTAATAAAATAAATCAATATGCCCACGTTTCTACAAAAAGAAGTGAAATCCCACCAAAAACATTCTGTAAAAAACTAGCCAAGTCTCGATGGAGCTGCTTGTTTATCTCTAAAAAGTAATGAAATCTAGACAAAGTCGTGCCAAGTCTAAGGTTCCTTACTGCGATTTCTTTATTATTATAGTTAATGTTGTGTGACTTGGCCGTTGAAGGGTACACAAGGGTACAAAACCAGGTGCTCCACGACACCATTGCACCAATCTGTCGTCAGAACCGCTACCCATTGACGATGACCCATTGACGTGTACGCTTCAACGGCCAAGTCACACAACATTAACTATAATAATAAAGAAATCGCAGTAAGGAACCTTAGACTTGGCACGACTTTGTCTAGTTTTCATTACTTTTTAGAGATAAACAAGCAGCTCCATCGAGACTTGGCTAGTTTTTTACAGAATGTTTTTGGTGGGATTATGTTTATAATATAATTATCCTGTACTGTTCTGCAGCTTGTTTCTCTTACTTAACATTTCTCATGTCGATAATACTTTTTTCTTTGAAGAATCGATATAAATTTCAGATTTGCCAGGCTGCCGTCCATTTCTTTTGTTAATTCTACTAGCACTAGATATTGTACAAGTTTGTACGTCTTCTGTTTGCAAAAATACTATAAAATGTTCTAATATAAAGAAATTAGAGCTATTTCACTTCAATAAAAACTAATAGTAGAAATCTTTGACGAAAAATGATTGAATTAAAGAGTGTATGGTAAAAAATTAAAAGGTAATGAAAAAATGAACTAGAAAAAGATTTAGGTTGTATCAATGTGCGCGACGAAGACTGTATCAATGTGCCCCATACAGCCATTTTGAATAAAATGAGTCGCAAATCCAACGCTTCATAATTTATCTAACAAAAAAGAATGAGGAACTGATAAAGAGTAGCTTTATTTGCCAGGGAGGGTATTCTTTTTGGTTGAAAATAGTGGAACAGTTGTATAATAACATTTCACTTGTACAACTCAAATTTACTTTTGACCTAGAAAAACAATTAATCACCCATCCCATTTTATCAAACTATTGAATCATTCCAAAACTTTCTGTATGTAGTTAATTTCACTAGCATCACCTTTTGGAGCTTTTGTGAAACTTCCTATAATGACCCTGTGTGCTGTACAGGGGGTGTATCAATGTGCCCCAGTTCCCCCTACCCAGTATTTTTCCACTTTGAATTTAGCTTCTGGCTACTGATACATACTTGTACTGTATAATAAACTTACTGTAAAATTAACTTTTACTGCCGATTCTGGAATTATTTGAAAGGAATTTTCTCCCATTTGATGTAAAAGTTTCCCTCCCCCCCATATTTACCAGAAATATCCCATATACATTATATATTTATAGATACATTCGAAGGGAAAAAAAAAGAACGGAGATTGAAAGAGGAATGTTGCAAGAAATGACTAAAATCTGCATAACTTTCAGCAGGAAAAATAAAAATAGATTTTTTAGGAAATTTTTTTATCATATTCATGCAGAAAAAATATACCGAATTTTATTTTTCACTAAAAAGCTCTCCAAATAGAAAATGTTTCCTAAAAAAATTTCACTTTCCGTGAGTAAAAGTTACTTTGAACTTTCTTATTTAATAAAATAAAATAACTTCAATAAACTATGCAATGTCATTAAATAAAGCACTTAGACGAAGAATTTAAGAATGGTCTTAAAAGAATATTCGCATGAAAGGATTTGAACTGAATTCAATTTAATGAAATTCCCGGGAAGTATTTATCTAGCAAAGCGTTTCAATAAGTGCAGCATTTTTGGATACGTAAATTCAGGGTACTTTCAATTTTAATTATTTCTTCCTACATTTACTCATGGCTTCAAGAATATAAAACATATATTTATGTATGTATGCAATCACACACACACACACACACATACATATATATATATATATATATATATATATACAGTCGAGCCTCTATATAACGAAATCCATCGTTCCAGTAAAAAATTCGTTATATAGAGAAATTCGATGTATAGAGTATGATGTTAAAAATAGTATTTAATGTGTAAATTTTGAACAAATATTATTTTTGATCTTTTTAATTAAGAATTTGAAATGTTCAAAAGTATATATTAACCTAACATTTTATTTCTTACTTATTTAAGCAGTTTCAAAAAAGAGAAAAGACATTTATTTGAAAGCTTAATGAAAATCAAATGAGGAAGACTTACATAAATTTCAGAAGAAGAAATCTGTAATTTTTTGTTGTTGTGATTTTAAAATTACAATTGTTACGCTCTCAAAAAAAATTCTCAAATTTTAGCAAGGAATGAAAAATTGTAGTTGATATTTTCCTCCATTTGAAGGTCTCTCTTATGTGCTCTCATTGATTCCTCTCTTATATGTGTAACAATTCAATTGACTGTGTTTTGAGAAGGATGTTGAAAGGTGTGTGGGAGGTGGGATGAACTTGTTAGATTTAAAGAATAAGGAGAGAAGTAATATTTATAAAAAAAAAAACCTCTCCACTGAACGATAAATCAAAAATAAGTGATGGAAAATTTATTCCATATGATTTCGAAGCTTTTTTAAAACTGAATAAATTAAGATCAATTTATGAAAAAATTCGTTATATGGAGATGGATATTTCGCTATATAGAGTCTGTTTTTAATGTAATCATGCGAAAAGGGGACCATTCTTACTAAAAATTCGTTATATGGAGAAATTCGATGTATGGAGTTTCGTTATATAGAGGTTCGACTGTATATATAAATAATTTTTTAATATATAATTATAAAGAACTAAGGAAACAATTAGTGACTCTTAATAAAAAGAAATATTTTATTCTATAATATTTTCAGAGTAAGTGTACAATAAGAGTTCAAATATATATCCCTTTTAGATGCGTTTGTAATTATGTAAATAACTAGCACTTATACTCGTCATTCAGTCCATCCGTCTGTAAGTCCATCCGTCTGACCGTCCATCTAAATAACAGAGCAAAAACTACTCAACCTAATCGTTTGAAAATTGGATGTATAATTTAATTACAGGGACAATCAAAATTATTCCTTTACATTACGGCTAAAAGGAAAAAAAAGTTTCCAGCGTATTTTAATGTTGGTACACTTTTTCGAACGTAATAAAATTGACATGTGTCTATAAATATGTACTAAAATATACATTCTGCACAATCTATGATACAAAAAATATTTTTATTAATTTACAGAGCCACACAAAAGTATTCCATTGCATAATGGTATGAAAAATAAACAATGTTTGGGGCGCGTTTTAATTATATTAACCCTCTAGATCCCAAGCCGCCCGAGACCGCCCGAGATATTTTAATTCGTATATTTCAGTTCCCACCAGAAAATTAAAACAACAATATTTGCTTTAATCAATAACAGAACATTCCGTATTTAAATAAAACGAAATTAGCCATTGAATTTTTCTGGCTTGAAATGAACTAAACAATTTCTAGAACGTGTTCTAGCATGGGATTTAAAGGGTTAATGTATACTTCCTATTTTATGAAATTGATTAACGTTGCTAAAGTTTACTCTATGTTACTTCCTGTATAATGGAAATCAGATAGTATTTACAGAGTCACAACAAAAATTTCTGTTATTATACTGTATACTATTACATCAAGATCTGAATACATTTAAAAGCATATGGTAAGAACGCACCTTATTTGCTGCGCTTGACGTGCATTTTTAACTTGTTTTATATATTTACTGGTACAACTAATGTTCTAAGATTTTTTTCTTTCATATCTATCGTTCTAAGCAATATGAAAGATCTGAATATTCTATCCAATTGTAATATACATATATTTATGGCATTTTAAAATAATAAATACAGTTTAAATGTAATAAGAATTTAAAATAATTGTTATTTAATGATGAAAATATTCTTATGAATACTCATAGAATCTACACGAATCATTTCAAAACAACGCAATAAAGTGAATAATATGCTAGTGCGTGCAAATTAATACAAAATAAGTAATAAAAGCAATATAAATGAATTTAATACGTAATGTAAGTCTGTATGGGGGCTATTTTTTCTATCAAAACTAACATCCTAAACAATATAAAACCTTTAATTAACCCATTAAATATACACACCATGATGATTTTTATAAAATAATTGGACGTAGTGCGCCTACCTGTTATAAATATTAGGTTGTAGGGAACATTTTCCGCCAAATCACCATTACAAAATACCAATTATAATACAGATAATTAATTGTAAAATTAGTATATAACTATCATTCCGCCAAACTTTTACAGTGTCATAGGCTACAGCACTAGCACCTAAAGTTGTATATACGATTCGGTGTCATTTTGTAGCTGACTTTTTGCAACGCAACTGGAAGTAAATAATGATTCTAAACTGGCAATTCCTTTTCAGGTTCTATGTACTTAATGATAACGATATTTTTTTTAATATAAATTTTACAACATTGTGCTATAAAGAGAGTCTTTTTCTTTAAAATGCCAAAAATCGTTTGGCAAAATATCCGCAACGCGTCAACACGAACTGTTTGCAATTCAATATATTTAAAAAATAAAAATTCCTTTTCTAAAAAAATGAGACAACCTTCCCAATTCTGTAAGTTAACGTACAAAAATCGAATGGATAATCCAGATGATTATATTAGATACGGTTTTTAAAAGGCATAAAATGAACAAATAATTAAATTAGAAAAAATTAATCGAAAACTTAAGAAATGTGTAAAATAAAGTGCAAATACGTTTCAACGATGGATACTAATGAATGTGCCGGACGTGCGTGGGTATATTTCTTCGTATTCTTTTAAAATAAAGAAAAAAAATATATTGATTTGTATAAAATATTTATTTTATTCATGTTAAATTTAAGTAATGCCCTTTTAAAACAAAAATTAACTTTAAATTAAAATTTTACAAATTTAGACTATCAAAACTAAGGTTATTTTTGTATAGTGCGCTTTTTAAAAGAAACTTCCTAAATTAACTTCTTTACAGTCTTTGAAAACATTTTAAAGTGTACCGATTTCATGAGCGCAATTCCCTACGAATAATAATTTCCTCTATTCACTCTCAGGAGCATAATATTTTACTGATATCGAAAATCAATAACGGCATTTAATTATTTTCAAATTAAACATCTTGCCATCGTTAAGTTTAATATTGGAAACTTCAAAATAACATTATACTGCATTTTGAGTGAAATTTGGTGATCGAAAATATTGCAATGAATAATTGGTTTAAAATATTCAGTAGATTAATCAAAAAGTGTATTAAAACATGAACTACTTGAAATAAAGTTAATATTAATGGTCAGAAGAAAGCATTATAGCATTGAGAAATGCTTTAACATGCAAATAACTTCCAAATGTAACTTTTTTTTTTAAATATTAAGTAATTTTATATTAGCTTTCTGTAAATTACATGTATGCAGTAGTCAGTGGTATAATAAAAAATATGCCCAAAATCATGCATTAAAATACATTTATTTGACGATATTGTCTAAGATGGTACAATCCATCAAAATTCGGGAAGTGACATATTCAGATTATAAGTCTCTGGCTATATGTAATTTTTTTTTTTTTTCAAGTTAAAACCAAATAATGTTGCGCAAACTTTTCTATAATTTCATTGTTTTGAACTTTGTACTTTTTCAAAAATGGATCACAGAAATCTATTCCATATTTTTGAAATGGTGGGATAAACTTTTACGCTTTGTGGCGGTAAATGGTTCAAAATTTATTTTCTTCCTGCTCGTTTGTTCCTAAAATAAGCATTTTTCTTCCTTCTGTTAACACTCCTCAAGTAAGCAAATTTTGAGAAAATCCCTGTCGGCTTGGCCTATAGGCGAACGTAGATTTCGAAGAGTGTTCATTTCAACAACAACAAATAAAATATGATTAGAGATAAAACCAGTTCAACAACTTTATTTCGCTGCTTTTTAAAATTGTTTAATTTCATTTTTCTGCAAGAACTGGTTTTATCAGAATCACCTTAAGCAAAATTCGGCTCAAATGCCCATTTTGACAACATGTTTTGAAATACATTATTACTTTATTAAAAAATCGCCCAATACAGCACATTATACAGTTCGTAAATTACAAAAAACTGTCAACTGAATGCGTTTGACAGCAAAATTGAATTTAAAAATGAGTCATAAAATAACCGATTTGTTATTTGAATGTAGCCTTAATTCTTTAATTATGATCACTTCGGGGAATTTTGTGCGAAGTGTCCACTTTGACAGCATTTTAAAAAATATATTAAGCCTTTATCAAAAAACTGACCCATACGGCACATTATACAGTTCCTGATTAAGAGAACTTGTCAATTGGATGCATTTGAGAGCAAAACTGAATTTAAAAATGAGTCAGAAAAAACGCAATTTGTTATTTGAAAACTTCCTCAAGTTTTCAATCACGATCACTTCAGGAAACTCTTTTCAAAATACCCTTTTTGGCAGCCTTTTTTCTGAAATATATTCTGTCTTTATCAAAAAACTGTCCAATGCGTTACATTATATAGTTCCTATATAAGAGGATCTGTAAATTGGATGCGTTTGAAAGCAAAAATGGATTTAAAAACGAGTCAGAAAAAACGCAATTTGTTATTTGAGTACTTCTTCAAACTTTCAATCATGATTACTTCAGGAAATTCTGTTTGAAATACCCTTTTTGGCACATTATTTTGAAATATACTCTGTCTTTATCAAAAAACTGACCAATGAGTTATATTATATAGTTCCTAAATAAGGGGATCTGCCATTTGGATGCGTTGAAAATCAAAAATAACTTTAAAAATGAGTCAGACTATAAGCAGTTTGGATTTGGGGTTTTTTCTCAACTCCGATTTTTGTTTAATTTATTTTTCTATAAGAATTGGTCCTATGAAAAACGTATCAGTATAAAAGTTGCAGATATTATTGAGAAGATGTAAAATAAATTTAATTAGATTTAATAGTTTAAGAATTGATTTGCAGATTTTTCTCTTCCCCCCCACCTTTTGTTTTTGTTTTTAATATTTTTCATCGGTAAGAAATTGTTTTATCAAAAACTTGTAAAAACAAAAGTTTTAGATAATTTTATGAACATTTATAAAATAATTTAGTTGAATTTGATATCTTGAGAATTGATGAAGTTATGAATTTTTTTCCCCCAAAACGTTGTTTTTTTCGCCCCTTGAGCCCCATTTTAACTTTATCAAAAATCTGTCATGCATAAACTTTTGGCCCAGTTTTTAGAAGTAATATAAACTTTAAACCGATTTTATATCTATTTTAATTAAGAAGTTACGGCGTATTTTCTGTTTTCATAAAAACCCTACCTATTTCTACCCCCCTTGGTCCGATTTTGTCGATTAATGAACTTAGCCGAGATTTTATACCCCTTGATTTTATGTATCAGTTTGGAAGACATTGGAGCACAATTATGGAAATTATCGTGTCCATAAAAAAGTGATATACACAGATAGATACAGAGATAGATAGATAAACCTTTTTATTGATGGTTGTTTTGGGGTCTAGAGGTCATAATCTGCGTAGATCTGCAAAATTTTTTCAGAAACTCTAAGCTGGGAGTGACCACAATAGATAGTATTTCATACGAAATCTACCTAATATAACAAACCACAAGTATGATCTTAAAGCTGAAACTTTCTTTTAGTCGATGTTGTAATCCTTTTTAAAAAATATGGATTTTAACACTTTCAAATACACTGGCAAAAGGAAATCATTTTTCGATTCACGGTAATGATATTTTTTTTCTACGCTAAAATTATCTAAATGGACATATTTCAACGCAATATTTTAAAAGCACCTCAATAAACCAGATTTCTACCCTCTAAAAAAATTTTCAAAACGTTCGGATGGGTAGAAATATTTTTTAGAAAACAAAATGTGCGAATAATTTATTGAAATCACTAAAATCCAGATCGTTTCATTGCCGTTTTGTCTCTCCAGGGCGAAATCCTATAAATGTCGACAAACCAAATATATATTCTTAAAGGCTATAAAGTTCTTATAATGTATGGTGCAGTCGGATTTTAAAAATATGAGATTTAATCCTTTCAAATACACTGGCAAACACGAATCATATCGCGGCTCGTGGAGAGTATATTTTTTTATTATACTAAAAGTAAATAAATGTCCGTATTTTAACACAATCTTTTAAGAGCATTTCAATAAACCAGATTTACATCACTTACAAAAATTTTGAAACGATCGGATGAATAGAATTATTATTATTATTATTGTAAAAAAAAGTGTTAATTTTTTTACAAAATGAGAGAAAACCTGAGTTTCCCGTCGCGGTGTCTTTCGCTTTGATACGCATAGATTTCAAACTAGTTGGATGTGCCAATCCCAAAACTTTCTTCTATCTCATACGTTCATTTTAATATTTCTAAAAAATAGTTACTCATTTTAATGTTTTATTAATTTTAATTCAATACCATACGAGCTTTGGCTTCCATCTTAAATTTCTGCTTCAATCAATTAATCGGAGTAAAAACGAAATTCCGTCTCTACACGAGCCGATGAACAATAGAATGATAGGCAGATTTTTTTTTAAATTCATGGAGGACCTATTTTCCTTATCAAAGAATAATTACCGTATTTTCGGGTGTATAGTCCGCGGCTTATGCAAGAAAAAACCTCCCAAAAAGCCGCTGCGGCTTATACACAGTGCGGGTTATACAAAGATTTTTTTTTTTTTGAAAATTGGAAATCGTGATATTTTTTCTATAATTTTTAAACCTTAAAAAATTTGAAAAAACATCGAAATTTGTAAATTTTTTTCGCTATGCCGCGAAATTTAGAGAGTTCTCCCATGTTTGTAAAGGTTTTTTTTACTGCTTAAATACAGTTATTTCTGGATTTGGAAGAACTGTCGCAACTATCGACAAGTATTGCACTGATAGATGTATAATAGCCATTGTGTTTGTAGAGTACAAAATCCAAAATCCGGAATCTCGACAATTCTGAATTTAAGATCATTTTTAGTTTATTTTTCAAAAAAATAATCTACCGACCCTGTTGCAAAGAACAAAAAAAAGTGCGTGATTTATATATTTTCGAAACGATTCAGAGCAGTCTTTCTTTTTCGAAACGATTCCGAGGAATCGTTCCTTTACAGAGTCGTTTCATTTCGGAAGGAGTTCAAGGAATCGAACTTTTCAGGAGTCGTTTCATTTCAGATAGAGTCCGAAGATTCGTTCCTTTTCGGAGTTGGTCCTTACCTTGTTGCAAAGAATAAAAAAAGTGCGTGATTTATGTCATTTCGGAACGATTCAGAGCAGTCAGTCTTTTTCGAAACGATTCCGAGGAATCGTTCCTTTACAGAGGCGTTTAATTTCGGAACGAGTTCTAGGAATCGAACTTTTCCGGAGTCGTTTCATTTCAGATAGAGTCCGAAGAATCATTCCTTTTTGGAGTTGGTGCATTTCGGATCGATTCCGAGGATTCGATCTTTTTGGGAACCAATGACCTAAGATACGTATACATTTTATGTCCGAAATTTTGAATTTATCATCAATTTCTTTTTAATTTTCGGAATTTTTTTTTTTAAATATCACGCTTCTTTGAAAAAAAAATGCGCGTAAACGCCGCATCGCTTGAAATTTTATCTTAAAACACGTAAATACCGCGGCGTTTCTTCCGAAAATTACGGAACTGATAATCTTAATTTTGTAGCCCAATTACTGTAGATATTATGCATCACGAAAAAATTTGGAAAATTTGTGTTAAAAATTATGACTAATGGCTTCTAATTTCGAACCCTGGTCGAAATATACGTTCGTAAATTGTGTATAGCCCGCGGACTATACACCAATGCATCTCCGCGGGTTATACATGAACTTTTTATACTGCTCTGCTCGATTTAGGGGTGCGGGTTACACACAGGGTGCGGGCTATACACCCGAAAATATGATATATAAAAAAATTTAGTTCAGTTCTAGGACTAACTTCATACACTTTTAGGAGGTGCAATATTGAAAATGGCATAAAATTGGCTATTGCAGACCCCCCTTCCGTCGGATTTTTTTTTCAAATTGAGGGAGGACCAATTAGCCATAGCCATACACTTACATAAAAAATTTGGTTCAATTTGATTCATAACTTCATATAATTTTCGTTGGTACAATATTGAAAATGGCACAAAAATCGCGATTTCAGCGCCCCCTTCCGGTGGATTTTTTTCAAATTCAGGGAGGAACAACTAGTCATAGCCATACACTTACACAAGAAATTTGGTTCAATTCGATGCATAACTTCATATAATATTAATCGATACAATATTGAAAATTGCAAAAAAATCGCGATTTCAGCGCCCCCTTCCGGCGAATTTTTTTCAAATTCAGGGAGGACCAACTAGCCATAGCCATACACTTGCACAAAAAATTTGGTTCAATTCGTTGTATAAATTCATATACTTTTCGTCGGTACAATATTGAAAATGGCACAAAAATCGCGATTGCAGCGCCCCCATCCGGAAGATTTTTTTTCAAATTCATAAAGGACCAGCTAGTCATAGCCATACTGTTATACAAAAAATTTGGTTCAATTCTATGTATAACTTCATATACTTTTGATCGGTACAATATTGAAAATGGCACAAAAATCGTGATTTCAGCGCCCTCTTCCGGCATTTTTTTTCAAATTCAGGGAGGACCAACTGGCTGTAGGTATACACTTGCACAACAAATTTGGTTCAATTCGATGTTTAACTTCATATACTTTTCGCCGGTACAATATTGAAAATGGCACAGAAATCGCGATGGCAGCGCCCCCTTCCGGCGAAATATTTCAAAACTAAAGGAGGACCTGCTTGCCACAGCCAGAAACATTCACAAAAAAATTGACTCATTTCTATGCATAACTTCATTGTTGATGCATAACTTCACTTTTTGATGCGTAACTTCACTATGCATAACTTCACTTTTTGATGGTAGAATGGCGAAATACACACAGACAGACACACATAACCACGGACAGACAGACATTTTGAAAAAACAGGATTTTTGGAATCTCTGACCGCTAAAACGTGTAAATCCGTCGAAAAACGGAAGTCGAAAAAAATTCCGATTACAATACTTTCTTCTATTGGAGTAAAGAAAGAAGAAAGTAAAAATTTGGTTCAATTCGATGCATAACTTCATATACTTTATGATGGTAGAATGGCGACATACACAAAGGCACGCACACAGACACACACAGAGAGAGACACACAGACAGACACACAGACATTTTGTAAAAACGTGTTTTTCGGAATGTCTGACCTCTAAAACGTGTAAATCCGTCGATAACCGGAAGTCGGAAAAAAATTTCGATTACAATACTTTCTTCTATTGAAGGTAGAAGAAAGTAAAATTAATCCTGCCAAATAAAATGCCTAACAGCCATACACATTCAATTCAATATTATTTCGCAATTTTTCCATTTAAAAATATAAATTGTGATAAAATGGACTTAAGGGGTTCCGGGACCATTTTTTAAAAAATTTTTATTGAATAAGATAAAATTTTGTATTTTTTTTTTTTTTTTTTTTTTTTGTGATAGTTAGTCATTTGTAAACAAAATCACATGATAAAACTTCTATTATTCTGTTTATTTTTATTTTTTTTTTTAATTTAGAATTTATTTAAAAAGTGGGGTAATTTAAAATGTTATAATTCAAAATATCATTTGTAGAATGTCAATTTTTTTTACATTTAAGTAAACAGAAATATCCAAATTTTAATTTTAATTCAGCATTTAAAAAATATATTGATAAAAAATACGTGTGGCTCTCGGGGACTGCCGCGGTAAAGCTATTGCATAGCATTTTTTTATCAACTTATGCAACTATAATTATTTACTTATTTTTTTATGCAGTTTTTTTTAGTCTTTGATATTAATTCAAGTTACACTTTTTGAGCGTGATGACCGATTTCAATTTTTTTTTTCTTTTTTTGAATAAATGAGAAGTTAATATCGTTTAAAATATTTTTATTATCTTACAATACATGCAGGTTAATCAGGAATTTTTATCACTGAAACTATACGTTTATGGTAGCTCAAATAAAAAACATAAGTTTGAGACTTGATATTCTCAAAATATCTGAAAAATACCGCGTCAGTGTCTGCCGAAGTATACCGAACGATACCGTGCCGAAAACTTCCAAACTGAAGCGAAGTTAGCCGGAGTATTAGGGTTTTTTTCTCGTTATGGAATTTCTAGATTCTTTCGCCGCGCTCAAAGCCCGCGATAAAAGCTATGCAATACCTTAATAAATTACCAAACAAAATTTGGCCGCGAAACGAAAGTTAGATCGCGAGTTATAAGCATTTTAATTTTTTCGACCCTCAACGTGGGGGATCTGCTGTCACCAAAAGTAACCATGTCTCATAATAAATTACCAAACAAAATTTGGCCGCACTACGAAAATTAGATCGCGAGTTATAAGCATTTTAAATTTTTGGACCCTCACCATGGGAGGGGGGAGTCTCCTGTAACCAAAAATTAACACTGTCTCATAATAAATTACCAAAAAAAATTTGGCCGCGCTACGAAAATTAGATTCCGAGTTATAAGCATTTTAATTTTTTCGACCCTCAACGTGGGGGATCTGCTGTCACCAAAAGTAACCATGTCTCATAATAAATTACCAAACAAAATTTGGCCGCATTACGAAAATTAGATCGCTAGTTATAAGCATTTTAAATTTTTCGATCCTCACCATGGGAGGGGGGAGTCTCCTGTAACCAAAAATTAACACTGTCTCATAATAAATTACCAAAAAAAATTTGGCCGCGCTACGAAAAATAGATGGCGAGTTATAAGCATTTTAATTTTTTCGACCCTCACTGTGGGTCGAAAAAATCGATCTCCTGTCACCAAAAGTAACCATGTCTCATAATAAATTACCAAACAAAATTTGGCCGCACTACGAAAATTAGATCGCAAGTTATAAGCATTTTAAATTTTTCGACCCTCACCATGGGGGATCTCCTGTCACCAAAAGTAACACTGTCTCGTAATAAATTACCAAACAAAATTTTTAGGAAATTTGAAGATTTTTGTGCCCCAGACCCCCTTAAGCGTGTATTCGAAAAAACGCTTTTCCACCTTCAACAGCTCGAAATTTTCCGATACAATTTCAAACACTTTTTAAATGTAGAAACATGAAACTTGCTGAGGGGATTTTTGAAGTGACGTATAAGGTGCCGTGCGATGTCTTTTTACGCTCAATTCAATAGAATTTGATTTATAAACAATTATCTTCTCAGCATGACTATTTTTTTCGTTCCCAGACCTCCCGTTTCGGAAAATTCTGTTCAAAATGCCGTTTTTGTTTGCTTTTTTTGCAGTATTTTCAGCATTTATCAAAAAATCGACAATCACAGCACCTTGTATACTTTCTAAATAAGACAGTTTGCCAGTTTGATGCATTTGAGAGCAAAAATGAATTTAAAAATAAATCAGAAAATAAGATGCTTGAATCGAAATACACCCTTAAAAATATAAAATTATATAAATCTGAGTTTCATTTAACGGTCATTTACAAAACATACACTACCTGGCCATTGATGAACGTCCACTTGCGATTTTAGACATTTTGTTAAATATCTAAAAAAAAAAAAAAAAAAAAAAAAAAAAAAAAAAAATTACATGAGGAATTAGTTCGAAACTCTTAGTGTATAAATATAATAGTAGAAGTCATACATTTCGGTGAAGATTTTTTTTCCCGAAACTCTATAGGGCATCGTCAAGAAATTAAAAAAGAATGAATATCTTTTGAATAACATTGTCAAAACTAATGTAGCTAAAGCGCTCAAACTCTGTATTATGATTAAGTACCTTATTGTAATAAACTGTGTTTATTTTTATGTCGATAGCATGTATACTTGTAAAAAAATTAAGGTTTTTATAAAAACAGTTCCAAATTTATCCAAGATTAATGCTTATAATTTGCAGAGTTTTTAATATAAAGTAACATTCTTTTCTGAAAATATGACAAATAATATTGCACACAATACCCTGTAATCAGAATTAAAAAACTAGTCGTTGGGGGCCACCGTAATACTTACCCATCATGGATATGTATATGAAAATAAAACATGTGAAAATATTTATACAATGCATTGCAATTCATAAACAAAATTTAAATAGTGTTAATATGCATAGTAATGCTATATTAATGAACTGCTGATGTACCAATTTCGACAATTTATATAAAACGCCAAACTACTCAAGTAGTACCGAACTGCGTAAAAGAAACATCCTTATAACTCCAAAAATAATAATTCTATTAACTAACAATTAACTACGTCGGATTAAGCGTCTCATTTCCAATTAAAATATACTTCTGAATTGAAATTTGAATGAAATACAGGGTCATGAAAAATCGAAGAATGTGGAAAACAAGATTAATAAAAACTCTCGGGAACTAATAATCCGATCGACTTTGTTCTATATGCAAAATGTGTGTTATTTTATTGCCTTTTACGTCCATTCCTTAGAACAAAAAAATTCGAAAATTTTTATATACCTTTCATCAGAACGAATTTTTCGAGAGTCCGAAAAAAATAGTTCCGGATAATCGAGGTTGCTGATATTAAATAGGGTTCGTTCCATTCTTACATACTAACTACATACAAAATTTCAAGTCTCTTTCTCAATTTGTTCGGGAGATAGAGCGTTGACAGACAGACAGACAAACAGACAGACGGACGGCAAAATTTTTTTTTCTAAAAATATGTTTTTCGGAATCTCCACTATCTAAAACGTGTAAATCCGTCAAAAACGATTGCAAGACTTACCCTATACTACGTATGATGGGTAAGTAATAATAAAAATTGTATGAAAAATAAGTAGGTTTACTAAATAATTTTTCACTGCGCATGCGTCAAGGATATCAAAATTTCATTTGCATATTATGTTAGTTAAATGTATGAAGCAACTTTTGTGAAAGCCGAAAAACCATAGCCTGAAAATTCTGAAAATAATCGTCAATTAAATAAGTTGAAAATCCGTTATTCCCAAAATGAAGCAAAATGAATAGCGGTTTTATACATATATTCATTAATTAGTGTCAATATAGAATACACAAAAAAATCCCTTTCGGCATGGCCTATAGGCGGAGGTAGATTTCGAAAAGTTTTCATCTCAAAAAAAAAAAAAATTAAATGATTAGAGATAAACCCAGTTTAACTACTTTATTCAACCGCTTTTAAAAATTTTTTAATTTCATTTTTCTGTAAGAACTGGTTTTATCGAAATCCTCTTAAATGAAATTCTACTCAAATGCCCATTTTGGCAACATATTTTGAATTATATTCTTACTTTATTAAAAAAATTGACCAATATGCTCATTATGTAGTTCCTAAATAACAAAAAACTGTTAATTAAATTCGTTTGAGAACAAAATTGAATTTAAAAATGAGTAATAAAATTACCAATTTATTATTTTAATACATCCACAATTCTTTAATCAAGATTGCTTTGAGAAATTTTGTACGAAGTGCCCACTTTGACAGATTTTTTTAAATATATATTTAGCCTTTATCAAAAATCTGACCAATACGGCACATTACACAGTTCCTAAATAACGAAAAACTGTCAATTGAATGCGTTTGAGAGCAAAACTGAATTTAAAAATGAGTCATAAAATAAACAATTTGTTATTTGAATACAACCTCAATTCTTTTATCATGGTCGCTTTGGGAAATTTTTTTGCGAAGTGCTTACTTTGACAGCTTTTAAAAATATGTATATTCACCCTTTATCAAAAAATCAAAGAATACGCACATTATATAGTTCCTAAGTAACAAAAAACTGTCATTTGAATGCGTTTCAGAGCAAAATTGGATTTAAAAATGAGTCATAAAATAAACAATTTGTTATTTGAATACCCACAGTTCATTAATCATGATCGCTTTGGGAAATTTTGTGCGAAGTGCCCATTTTGGCAGCCTTTTTTTGAATTATATTCTGCCTTTATCAAAAAACTGGCCACTCCGTCACATAATATAGTTCCTAAATAAGAGAACCTGTAAATTGGATGCGTTTGAGAACAAAAAAAGATTTAAAAATGACTCGGTAAAAACGCAATTTTTTTAATTTCCTCAAATTTCAATCATGATAATTTCGTGAAATTCTGTTCAAAATACCCTATTTGGCAGCCTTTTAAAAAATATATTCTGCCTTTATCAAAAAACTGGCCAATACGTCGCATTATATTGTTCCTAAATAATAGGACCTGTAAATTGGATGGGTTTGAGAACAAAAATGAATTTAAAAATGACTCAGAAAAAACGCAATTTGTTATACTTAATCAATTTTTAATGACGATAATTTCGGGAAATCTGTTCAAAATACCTTTTTTGGCAGCCTTTTTAAAAATATATTCTGCCTTTATCAAAAAATTGGCCAAAGCGTCGCATTATATAGTTCCTAAATAAGAGGATCTGTCATTTGGATGCGTTTAAAATCAAAAATGAATTTTAAAATGAGTCAGAATATAGGCAGTTTGGATTTAAGGTTTTTACTCCAACTCCTATTTTTGTTTAATTTATTTTTGCTATAAGAATAGGTTCTATGAAAAACTTGTCAATATAAAAGTTGTAGATCTTATTGTGAAGATGTAAAATAAATTTAATTAGATTTGATTGCTTAAGAATTGAGTAAGTTATGGGTTTTTTTCTTTTTCCTCCCCCCTTTTTCTTTTCGTTTTTAATTTTTTTCCTCGATAAAAATTGGTCCTATCAAAAACTTGGAAATACAAAAGTTTTAGATAATATTGAGTACATTTATATAAAATTTAGTTGGATTTAATATCTTGAGAATTGACGAAGTTATGAATTTTTTTCTCCCAAAAACCATGTTTTTTTCGTCCCTTGAACCCATTTTTAACTTTATCAAAAATCTGTCATGCATAAACTTTTTGCCCATTTCTTAGAAGTAATATAAACTTTAAACTGATTCGATATCTATTTTAATTAAGAAGTTATCGCGTTTTTTCTGTTTTCACAAAAACCCTCCCTATTTCCACCCCCTTGGTCCGATTTTGCCCATTAACGAACTCGACCGAGATTTTAGGCTCCTTGATTTTATGTAAAAGTTTGAAGAAGATCTGAGCATAAATATGGAAGTTATCGTGTCTAGAAGAAAGTGATATACACCGATAGATAGATAGATAGATAGATAGATAGATAGATAGATAGATAGATATATAAACTTTTTTACTGATGGTGGTTTTGGGGTCTAGGAGTCATGATTCGTGTAGATCCGCAAAAATTTTTCAGAAATTCCAACATGGGAGACAATGCAATAGGTAGTATTTCATACGAAATCTACCTAATATTTCATACGAAATCTACCTAAAAGGGACGTACTACTATATTTTGATAAAATCTTTCATTTTGGAAACAGCGAATTTTCTGCTTATTCTATAGACGATTACTTTCAGAATTTTCAAGCTATGATTTTACGGCTTTCACAAAAGTTGTTCTATATAGATAGCTAACATAATATGCAAATGAAGTTTTAATATCTTTGACGCATGCGCAGTGAAAAAATATTTAGTAAACCTACTCATTTTTCACACAATTATTATTATATTTTTATTCTAATTACAGAGTATTGTGTGCAATGTTGTTTGTCATATATTCAGAAAAGAATGTTTCTTTATATTAAAAACTCTGAAAATTATAAGCAAAACTCCTGTAAAAAATTGGGACTATTTTTATAAAAACCTTAATTTTTCTAGAAGTATGAATGCTATCAACATACAAATGAACAAAGCTTATTACAATAAGGCACTTAATCATAATCTACAGTTTGAGCCGTTTTGCTACATTAGTTTTGACAAAGTTATTCAAAAGATATTCATTCTTTTTTAACTTGTTGACGGTCCCCATATGGAGTTTCGAAAAAAAAAATCTTCACGGAAATATACGACTTGTACTATTATATTTATACACTAAGTGTTTCGGGATAATTCCTCATGTATTTTTTTAGATATTTAACAAAATGTATAAAATCGCAAGTGGACGTTCATCAATGGTCAGGTAGTGTATATTTGAAAACTGAATAACATCAAGGACCCGGGCATAGCCAGGCATGTCAGGTAGTTTTAAATATTTCTAATTCCCTTTACAGCTCATTAAAATGAAAAAGAACGAAAGGTTGGAAAAATAGCAAATGGTGAGAAAGAACCCAAATGTCTGATATTTATGGAGATTATATTATTTTTTTTTTTAGTAAACAACTCCTGGCATTCTGTTTGCAATATAAATCCCTTGAAATACATTTGACGATATAGAAAGTAATAATAACACATTGCTCAGTGGTGCACAAAACAGGAATTTTAATATACATTTGTACACATTAAAATAAAATAAAACTTTCAGCGTTTCGTGCCGTCTTCTGCGAGCGTCTTCAGGAAAATATGATAATGGAAGGACTACGTTTGCATCTTGATCGAGAGATAATATTTCTACTAAATTAAAATCTAAATGAATTAAAATTTTAAAAATGTTGCCATTTACACGTGAGTAAAAATTAAAATATTGCATGGAAATAAAAATTTTAAGATTTTATGATGTTATGCCATATTTTTGGTATATTGTAGGATAAATTATCATTACATGGTTTATTTTCTCGTGCTATGATTTCGATGGATTCTCTTATTTTACCTTAAACTGGGTTATTGCATGGAACTATGATTTTGGCTTCCTCAAAATTAATATAGCAACCCTTGTTCGCCAGCAATGTGTTATTATTAGTTAAATTTTATGATGCAACTGTCCTATATATATTTATGATACAGATAGTTTTTTTCATATAAATCACAGATAAGCTCGTTTATACTGTTGGAAATAAGACAGAATTATTACAAATTTCCTTTTGTACTTGTCTAACTGTGAAAATCACATGAGATCGAAATTAATGTATGGAGGGATAACTAGACAAAAGAAAAAAAATGCAACTTCAGAGGTTGCATCTTTAGGTAAATTTAGCAGTGTTTTCTAATATAGAAAAGGCATTCAAAAGACTGTCACAGTTCAACTAGTTTTGTGCATACATAACCCATTCCAAATAAATACATTTTTTGTGCCCATAAAAATTCTTAGAAGGTCAAGCTTTGAATCATTAATGAGTATCGCTTTTCATTCTGATAATAATTCACAAATCAAATTTTGGTAATGGTAATCTGTGAGAGTAACTTTCTTTAACCAGCGAAGTTAAATGTACAAGTAAACAGCATCAAAAACAATCTCTGCCAATTCGACCTGCAGGCGAAGATAAATTTCAAAACTAACAAGGAAGGTCACCGTACGGGCATACTCTGAAAATTCTGAAAAAATTACACAATGCTCCTCTCATGTGGATATACATGTTTATAAAAAAAAATTCGGCGGAAACCCGATAGATCGTTCATAAAAAAATAATGAACATTTCGTTTATTTGGCGATTTATCACTGGTTGGCGACGAAATAAAATGTCAAAAAATACATTTTTTATCAAATACTTTTTGAAGAAAAAAATATTTCATGTTGAACTATTTTATAAATATTTATTTAAATAACTTTAGTTTTGTCGGTTTTAGTTTGTTTTAACAATATTTCTATCATATATACATTTGTAATGAAAGTTAACTGTGAAATTTTAAGAATTAAAATTTCTTAAATTTGTTTCAGTCTCAAAATTAAGTCCAATTAAGCATTTTCGATTCAATTTTGTTACTATGGAAACCAAAACTTCTCCGATATTGAAGTGTATTCTTACCACAAATTTCATCTAGCCTTTATTTTGGAATACGCTTAAATATATGAAAACATATTTATCAATGTAAAAATATTTTTTATATATAAAATTATTTTTTTCAGTATTAAAATTAAATAACTGTTGCAAAAAGAATATATATATATGCAATAGAATATAATTTATATAATAAACTCGCTCATTGTTTAAGTTTAAATTCTTTAAATACCGTTTATACGTATTTTAAAGATCTACTAAAAAACGATTTCCAGTTGCATGCAAATCGTTTGCTTTTGGCTAGGAATAGTCCTACTCGCCAAATCGTGTACCGCTTTCGTCTTTTCACGCCAAATATTCAAATGTATTTTATTTTTTACATACATTCTACTGTGATTCCGCCGCTTTTTTTCAAGAAATTCTGAGTATGCCCAGTATGGAGACTTTCCTTGTAAGTATTAATTTTACAAAAAAAAGAAAAAAAAATCAGAATTAGAGATAAAGAAAGTTTCTTCACTAAGAATGGAGATCTCGCTACATAAACCCCTTTTTTAGGTGCGTTCGTAATTGTGTAAATACGTAGCACCTATAGTGGTCGTTCAGTCCGTCCGTCTGTCCGTCCGCATATAACAACGCAAAAACTAACCAACCGAATCATTTGAAATTTAAAATACATAATTATTACATAATTTTGTCGAGTCATTTCAAATTTTGTGAAAATCGGATGCATAGATCAATTACAGGGACAATCAAAAGTATTCCATTACATTGCGGTCAATGGGGAAAAAGCTTCAAATGCATTTTCATCGTTTGAAATTTAAAATACATAATTATTAGATAATTTTGTCGAGTTATTTCAAATTTTTTGATAATCGGGTGCATAGATCAATTACAGGGGCAATCAAAAGTATTCCATTACATTATGGTCAATGGGGAAAAAGTTCCAAATGTATTTTATACGTTTGAAATTTAAAATACATAATTATTACATAATTTTGTCGAGTCATTTCAAATTTTATGAAAATCGTATGCATAGATCAATTACAGGGGCAAACAAAAGTATTCCATTACATTACGGTCAATGGGGAAAAATGTTTCAAATGCATTTTAATAATGTTACACTCATTCGAACTTAATAAAATTTATATGCAACCATAAAGTACATATTAAAATGTACATTTTACATAATTTGTGGTGTAAAGAACATTTTTTATTGATTTACAAGGCCACACAAAAGTATTACATTACATAATAATACAGGGAGAACATTGTTTGATGAGCGTTTTAAATGTAATTCACTATTTACAATTTTATGAGCTTGATATATGAGAGTAATATTTTTAAAACTTTGTTATCGTACGAACGCACCTCATTTGCTACGCTTCACGTGCAATTTCCAACTTGTTTAATTATAATGTACATGTATAAAACCTGTATACATGTGGCTAAAATTAATAGGAGAAATGGCTAAACCAAATTCAGAGAAACTCAGAATGTTAAAATATGCCACTATTTCTATAGTCGTGTTTTTATGATGTTTCAATAGGATTCTTGGTCACATAATGTTTCAAATTCACTTGGAAATGTCCATTATATTTCCGCTATGACATAATATTTAATTTCTTTTTTTATTTTATTTGTCAAACTAGTTATATAATTATCATTTTTCACATGGAAATCTGAATATAAGAAAAGAAATGCCGTAATGTTCAATTATTAATTTACATTCGTCAAAATATTTATTTCATTTTTTGCTTGGAAAACCTGCAATAGAAAAATAATTGTTGTAGGTAGAATTTTATTTAGAAAAAAGTATTGTTATCGATATTTTTTTCACATTTTTTTAACAACGGTTTTACAAGTTTTAGTGGTCAGAGATAAAAAAAGCACGTTTTTTTTTTTTTTTTTTTTTTTTTTTTTTTTTTTTTTTTTTTTTTTATTGTCTGTTTGTCTGTGAGTGTCCGGTTCTGTCCATGAGTCTGTCCGCATGTCGCCATTGTACTATTGAAAAATGTATGAAGATACACACATTGAATTAAATTTGCATGTATTTTTTTGGCTGTGGCAATCAGGTCCTCATTCAATTTTGAAATATTCCGTCAAAAGAAGGCGTTGTAATAGTGATTTTTGTCCCATTTTCAATATTGTGCCATTGAAAAGCGTGTAAAATTATGCATAGAACTGAACCAATTTTTTTGTGTAAGTGTTTGACTATGGCTAGTTAGTCTTTCTTGAATTTGAAAAAAAATGCCATAAGGAGACGCGACAATAGCCATTTTTTTGCCATTATTAATATTGTACCACAATAAAAGTATATAAATATATGCATAGAATTGAACCAATTTTATTGTGTAAGTGTTTGGCTATAGCTAGTAGGTGCAACCTGAATTTGAAAAAAAATCTCCGCTAGAAAAGGGCGCTGTAATAGCGAATTTCGTGAAATTTTTAACATTGTATTACCGAAAAGTGTATGAAGTTATGCATAGAATTGAACCATTTTTTTTCTATGAGTGCTTGGTTATGATCAGCAGGACCTCCTGAATTTGAAATAAGTCCGCAGAAGGGGGGGTTTCATACAATCGCAGTGTGTATATCATTTTCATCTTTACACCATCAAAAAGTGTATCAAGTTAAGCCTAGTACTGAACTAATTTTTTGTGTATGATTATTTTGGGGTATGGCAAGCAGGTATTCCCTGAATTTGGAAAAAAAACTGCCAGAAGGGAGCTCTGTAAAAGCGATTTCCATGCATTTTTATTATTGTACCATTGAAAAGTGCATAAGGTTATTTGAATATTACCAAATATTTTGTACATATTTTTGTTATGACCCGCAGATTTTCATTGAATTTGGAAATATTCCGTGGGAAAGAAAGAATGTGATATCGCCTTTCGTATCGTTTTCACGATTTTTCGCAGTTTTATTATCCATCGGTTTATGCAGATATGGGAACTCACGTCCTACTAAGCCGGTTATTTGCATAATAACTGCTTAAATTTTCTTTTTATGGTGATTTTACAAAGTTTTTTAGCTTATTTATCTGATAATAACAGAATAAGAAAAACTATTGATTTTAATAAATATGATGATCCACATTAACTGGTTTTTATTCCGATTAATTGACTGAAGAAGAAATTTAAGATAAAAATCTAAGTAGGCATAATATTGAATTAATAATATTGCAGTATTAAGATGCGTGACTATTTTTTGAAATATTAAAACGTACGTATGAGATAGAGGAAAGTTTTTAATTCGGCAACATCCAACTAGTTTTCACTCATATTTTGTTAAAGCTCTTTTTATCAGAATCCTGTTAATGTGTTATTCAAAAATTTTAAGTCTCTCTATTTCATTCTCCTTGGATCTATTTTGCCTATTTGCAATCCCAGCCGAAATATTAGCCGTAAAATTATGATCACGACGTTTTTGAAAAGTTATTGGGGAAAGATTTATTAGATAAAGTAGAGCAAAATGAGTATTTTGGTTACATTAGTTATTCTTGATGATTCCTGTTATCGATACTGACTATTTCCTTCAATGTTGTTTTGTCTAATAGATGTACTTGAAATAGGTGTTTTGTGCATGAGATTTTACAGTTCTAAGTATGGATAGGTATGGAAAAAAGAAAGAAAAATACTAGTGGCAGTAGAAATAGATGTCCTAAGAAGGTCATGCGGAAAATAAAGAATAGAAAGAAGTCGTCGGAAATTACACGTCAAATGAAGCAAATAAGATGCGTTCGTACTATAATGAAGTTTTAAAATATTCACATCTTGGTGTAATAGAATACAGTACTTCGAATAAAATACAGCATAAGAAATATTTTATGTGTCCCTGTAACTACTGACCGCATTCTATTATACAGGAAGTAACTTGCAGTAAACCTCAGCAATTTATGTCAATTTTAGAAAATGTGAAATTGTTTAATATAATTAAAACGCGCGCCCAAACAATGTTTACCCCTAAATCAGTATGTAATAAAATACTTTTGTTCGGCCCTGTAAATTAATAACAAATATTCTTTGCACCACAGATTGTACAAAATGTATATTTTAGTATATACTTCATAGATGCATAACAATTTTATTATGTTCTAAAGCGTATAACATCACTAAAATGCATTTGAAACTACTTTTTCCATTGGCTATAATATTACGGAACACTTTTGATTTTCCCTGTCATCAAACAATACATCCAATTTTCATAAAATTTTAGATGACGAAATTATATGCATAAATAAATATACTGCATAATCAAAATTATGCAACAATTGTACATTTAAAATTTCAAACGATTTGGTTGGATAGTTTTTTCTCTGCTATATTCAGACTGAATGACTGAATGACTATAGGTGCTTCCCTATTTACATAATTACGAACGCATATAAAAAGAAAAGAAAGATGGTATACAATGAAATAGTTTACCACTATTGTAAACCATTGGTACACAATGGTATATTTTACTTTTTTATAAACCCATGATTAATAACTGGCTCTGAAAGAATTCAGAGATTTTTATTTGAAAAGTGAGTTAGTCAAAAAAGGAGATATCAATGATTTCAGATTTGAATTAGGTACAATTTATCAGAGTATTTTAACCCGTCAGTAGTCGCGTGTCGGTCTTTTCGCCGCCTGTGTAACTTATCTTATCCTAACTTGTATCACATTACAAATACAGCGGAGATCTACCATGTAACTGTCTTTGAAGCTTTCTCGATTACTTTAGTGAAGTAACAGGATACCTCTGTTTTTCTTTCAGGTACATTTTTAGAAACAAAGTTGAAATTTGCGAAAAAGTCTATGTAACAATTACTAATGTCAGTTCATTTTTACTTTTTCCAATTACTCCAGATCACATGAATAAAATGCATAATTTAAAACTGCAAATTTATATCTTTATTGAAATATTATTTTCGTATATTAGGTGAAAAATATTTCTTATATTACATATTTGGTTTGCGGGGGGCCAGCGGCGAAAAGACCGAGCGCGACTAATGACGTTGTGAAAAAAGTCGCGACTACTCGCGGGTTAACTTTACAAAATTATGCAACATATTTATTTTCCGAAACATATTTACTTATTTATTTAAAATTAAACAATATTTTTACTTTTTCCTCTTTATTTTTAAACGTAATATAAAATAGACAATTGAAATGCAGACATTTATCCACAGCAAGGCTAATTAATGTTCAGACAATTAAATTAAAGATTCAATTCTATACTATATTTCTTGCTTTTCCCTCACTAATGAAGTTTGTAATCGAAAATTCCTAAATATATAGTTAATATGTTAACGGAAAAAATACAAGCAATTTCTTTCTAAGAAAGATAATTGTTTCAACGACAAACTCAGAACATCTGTTAATTTTTTTTATGTAATTAGCGAATTACATAGCTACTAATCTAAATTTATGCTCAGCTTAGATAAAAGTAAATTAGCAAATGGAGTTGAAACAATGAAATAAAGTGATGCATGAAGTACTTTCTTAAGTAGATAACTTATTTAAAATTACAAAATAAAAACTTTTCACTGCTTCATTTGGAATTAGAATAACAGATTGAATAGATAAAAATTAAATTATTTATAATATTAACAAGTAAGAAAAATCATGCGTTAAGCATAGATTATGAAGCACCTTCCAACACTTCTTAAAAATTCCTCAACAAAACTTCGTCATTTAGGGAAATAAGGTTACCGAATATAGCCAAATATGTATTCCAATACTGTTGATCAGCCCTATATTTGATGTGTCGGTTGATATACTATATACTATACAATGAGAAAATTTAGTTTAGTATGAAAATGCCTAGCAGGTTGAAATTTTTTTTTTTCAGAAATTTATACTAATCGATAGAAACATACTTGAATCCTTTTGTTCAACCGTGTAATTTACCTTGCATCTTTATTATACGTCATTATAGGTAAAATTTATTTTAAACTAAATCATTCTTAAAACTATTAAAATCACATTCTCAGAAATTACCATTCATAGGCGTCCATGTTTTCAAATGTTTTCGTGGCTCTGTATATAGTTTTATCTATATTCTACAAACATTTCTTAGCAAAGTGAATGCAATTCAGCTTAAAAATACATAACTTATTTAAAAACCACCTTTAAGTAATATAAGCTCATATATTCAGTAATGTTTGCGACCTCTTTTGAGTAGCTCTGTATATCAACTATAGTATTTATACACGCCATATAATATGCATAGATTAGATTTAGTGAAACTTAAACGCACATTTCATAATTAAAATGCATTTCATTCATCCACCAGCCATCATCGGATACATGCACAGTACTTCAAAAAGAATAAACTATTTGAAATCCTTGTGTGTCCCTGTAAACGTTATTTACTTCATATTATGCATGACTGTATCGTATCATTTATATTAATCCATAGGTATATACATCAATTTTATTATATAAGAAATAGTTTAATATAGTTAAAATATGTCGCACACAATGCCTCCTTTTACCATTAGTTATGGAATTCCTTTACATGGCCCTGTAAATGAATAATAGCAATTCTTTCACCGCATTTTTCTTTTTTTTTTACAGAATGCATATTTTAAGGCATTTTTAAATGCATATAAATTTTAATATGATTGACAAGGTGTTTAAAATTCATTTGAAACGATTTTCTTCCACAGGCCATAATGTAACGGTAAAATTTTGACTACCCCTCTAAATAAACTATTCATGGTAGAAATGTCATTTTCCACAGGGTTCGTGTTAGGGTAATTGTCAAGAACATAAAAAAAATTTCATGGCTATCCGAGTATATATTTACGAGAGTTAGAGCGCGAACAGATGGACAGATGGACAGACAAACCGAATACATAAGCACTTTTCGACTTTGTTGGAAAGTGCTAAAAAGATTAGTATATTGTTGTTATAAAAGACAAATGTATCTGTGCGAAGCGCTGACGTCATTTTACGATGAAAAAGATCATACAATCAATATCACTTTTACTGCATTTAAAAAAAAATTAAAAACTTTGATGCATTGCACAAATTTCAATATTTATACCGTCAAATGGGTAAAAATGTGTTTTCCAATGCAATATGTTTGAAAATTACATCGCAATTTGTTTAAAACATGCATCACAATTTACTCAATTTTTAATTGTTTTTAAAATATTTTTAAGGCATTAAGAACTTTTTAATCCATTTTTAACGCGTGCTGACGGTTACAAATAATAAGTCTGTTTGTACTCAAACAAATATAAGTTTCACATCATTTCTTTCTGGCTATTTCCATGAGTACTTGTAGTGTAAGTCAAAGGCTACGATTTTTGGCTACCAGTATTATAGAACAAAAAAAATGTGATTAATTTTATTGGCACATTCTCATTAATTGAATAAGGCCAAGCAGACTTTTCGAAAATAACGGTGGCTAATAAGCATAGCAATTAATAAGTTATGTGACTTACACTACACTACCCATGGAATTAGCCTTCTAAGTTATGTTCCATGCCGAAATTCAAACAATCATCAATCAATAAATGAAGCACAAATTTAAGAGATGTAATTGAAAATACATTATTAATACATCCGAACACCTTTAAAACGTAATTTTCAGCGAAAATATCGAATTTTCATTTATACAATAATATTAAAACCGACTTTTATATCTGCCAAATTCTGCTTAAATTGTGTCTATACAGGGTGTCCCAAAAAGTCGTTTACAAACTTAACATGCTGGTCTGTCATATCATGATGAACAATATTAAATAGGAAACTAAGGGTCCCAAACCTCTTCCAAAGGAAATATGCGCCATTAAAGTTTAGGGTCCAAAAATTCAAATGATTATAAAAAACAGACAAATTGGTCGATTCGTTTGCGGTTCTCACTAAAACTATTCTTTATGTCAATATTTTTTTGAAAAAACATTATAGAGATAAATTTCAAAAAATGCCGATAGAGGGCGCTTTAGACTTTGGAGTAACGATAAACTAGTCCTTACCATAATTTTTTGCATCTCATTAAATATTTTTAGAAACTTAGCCATAAACATAAATTTTGAGCTCAAAATCTAAATCGTTGGAAGTGGTTAAGTAGCTTAAACTGAATTGCGGGGGGAGGTTCAAATTTCAAATGATTATAAAAAACGGAAAAATTGGTCGGTTTTCGTTAAAACTATTCTTTAAATCAATATTTTCTTGAAAATAAATTTTATAGCTATCTTCCAAAAAATTCCGTCAGAGGGCGCCTTAAACTTTATAGTAACCAACAAATATTTTGACCGTTATTTTTTGTATCTAATAAAATGCTTGTAAAAGTTCAAACTTAAATTTTGTGCTCAAAATCTGCATCGTTTTGAGTAATTAAGCGGCCAAAAATTGAACTGCGTTCGAGGGGTGGAGAAGGTAACATTTCAACTCGATTTAGATTATTAGCACAAGATTTAAGTCTAAACTTTTGCAAGCATTTAATTAAATTAAAAAAAAACGGTTAAAAATAATTGTTGGTTATTCTAAAGTTTAAGGTGCCCTCTAAAAGATATTTTTAAATTTATCCTTAAAAATCATTTTCAAGGAAATATTGACATAAAGAATAATTTTAGCGAAAACCGACCAATTTTTCCGCTTTTTATAATCATTTGAAATTTGAACCTCCCCACCCCCATTGAACACAGTTCAGTTTGCGCTACTTTACCACTCGCAACGATTCAGATTTTCATCTAAAAATTTAAGTTTATGTATAAGCTTCTAAAAAAATTTATGAGATGCAAAAAATAACTAAAAAAATAGTTGTTCGTTACTCCAAAGTCTAAAGCGCCCTCTATCGGCTTTTTTGAGTTTTATCTTTATAAGTTATTTTCAAGATAAGACTAATTTAAATTAAAGAATAATTTTAGTGAAAATCGCAAATCAATTGACCAATTTTTCCGTTTTTTATAAACATTTGAAATTTGAACCTCCCCCCGCAATTCAGTTTGCGCTACTTAACCACTTCCAACGATTTAGATTTTGAGCTCAAAATTTAAGTTTATGTCTAAGCTTCTAAAAAAGTTTAATGAGATGCAAAAAATAATGGTAAAAACTAGTTTATCGTTACTCCAAAGTCTAAAGCACCCTCTATCGACATTTTTTCAAATTTATCTTTATAATTTATTTTCAAGAAAATACTGACATAAAGAATAGTTTTAGTGAAAACCGCAAACAAATCGACCAATTTTTCTGTTTTTTATAATCATTTGAATTTTTGGACCCTAAACTTTAATGGCGCATATATCCTTTGGAAGACGTTTGGGACCCTTAGTTTCCAATTTAATATTGTTCATCATGATATGACAGACCATCATGTTAAGTTTGTAAACGACCTTTTGGGACACCCTGTATCTTGATTATAATCAAAGTTACAGCAGTTTAAAGTTACAACCATTACAGCTTTTGATTTTTAGGTAGATTTCGTATGAAATACTACCTATTGCATTGTCTCCCATGTTGGAATTTCTGAAAAATTTTTGCGGATCTACACGAATCATGACTCCTAGACCCCAAAACCACCATCAGTAAAAAAGTTTATATATATATATATCTATCTATCTATCTATCTATCTATCTATCTATCTATCGGTGTATATCACTTTCTTCTAGACACGATAACTTCCATAATTATGCTCAGATCTTCTTCAAACTTTTACATAAAATCAAGGAGCCTAAAATCTCGGTCGAGTTCGTTAATGGGCAAAATCGGACCAAGGGGGAGGAAATAGGGAGGGTTTTTGTGAAAACAGAAAAAACGCGATAACTTCTTAATTAAAATAGATATCGAATCAGTTTAAAGTTTATATTACTTCTAAACAATGGGCAAAAAGTTTATGCATGACAGATTTTTGATAAAGTTAAAAATGGGCTCAAGGGGCGAAAAAAACATGGTTTTTGGGAGAAAAAAATTCATAACTTCGTCAATTCTCAAGATATCAAATCCAACTAAATTTTATGTAAATGTACTCAATATTATCTAAAACTTTTGTATTTACAAGTTTTTGATAGGACCAATTTTTACCGATGAAAAAAATTATAAACGAAAAGAAAAAGGGGGGAGGAAAAAGAAAAAAACCCATAACTTACTCAATTCTTAAGCAATCAAATCTAATTAAACTTATTTTACATCTTCACAATAAGATCTACAACTTTTATATTGACAAGTTTTTCATAGAACCAATTCTTATAGCAAAAATAAATTAAACAAAAATAGGAGTTGGAGTAAAAACCTTAAATCCAAACGGCTTATATTCTGACTCCTTTTAAAATTCATTTTTGATTTTAAACGCATCCAAATGACAGATCCTCTTATTTAGGAACTATATAATGCGACGTTTTGGCCAATTTTTTGATAAAGGCAGAATATATTTTTAAAAAGGCTGCCAAAAAAGGTATTTTGAACAGATTTCCCGAAATTATCGTCATTAAAAATTGATTAAGTATAACAAATTGCGTTTTTTCTGAGTCATTTTTAAATTCATTTTTGTTCTCAAACCCATCCAATTTACAGGTCCTATTATTTAGGAACTATATAATGCGACGTATTGGCCAGTTTTTTGATAAAGGCAGAATATATTTTTTAAAAGGCTGCCAAAAAGGGTAATTTGAACAGAATCTCACGAAATTATCATGATTGAAATTTGAGGAAATTAAAAAAATTGCGTTTTTACCGAGTCATTTTTAAATCTTTTTTTGTTCTCAAACGCATCAAATTTACAGGTTCTCTTATTTAGGAACTATATTATGTGACGGAGTGGCCAGTTTTTTGATAAAGGCAGAATATATTTCAAAAAAAGGCTGCCAAAATGGGCACTTTGCACAAAATTTCCCAAAGCGATCATGATTAATGAACTGTGGGTATTCAAATAACAAATTGGTTATTTTATGACTCATTTTTAAATTCAATTTTGCTCTCAAACGCATTCAATTGACAGTTTTTCGTTATTTAGGAACTGTGTAATGTGCCGTATTGGTCAGTTTTTTGATAAAGGCTAAATATATATTTTAAAAAATCTGTCAAATTGGGCACTTCGTACAAAATTTCTCAAAGCAATCTTGATTAAAGAATTGTGGATGTATTAAAATAATAAATTGGTTATTTTATTACTCATTTTTAAATTCAATTTTGCTGTCAAACGAATTTAATTAACAGTTTTTTGTTATTTAGGAGCTATATAATGAGCATATTGGTCAATTTTTTTTAATAAAGTAAGAATATAATTCAAAATATGTTGCCAAAATGGGCATTTGAGTAGAATTTCGTTTAAGAGGATTTTGATAAAACCAGTTCTTACAGAAAAATGAAATTAAAAAATTTTTAAAAGCGGTTGAATAAAGTAGTTAAACTGGGTTTATCTCTAATCATTTAATTTTTTTTTTTTTTTTTTGAGATGAAATTTTTTCGAAATCTACCTCCGCCTATAGGCCATGCCGTAAGGGATTTTTTTTTAAAGTTATCTTTCGCTTTTTAACAAAATTAAATTTTCAGATTTTTACTACATGTAAAACATCCTAAAACCAAAAAAAACCCGGTATGTTGTGGCCATCACAAAACTTTCTTCTATTTAAATCACGTCAATTAAACCATTTAAAAAGTGCAAATAATTACATCGATTTAGTGCATAGGTATATATAATTTTTATTTCATTATCTTAATTTTATCGTGCTTAACTTAATCGTGCAAAATGTAGCATAGCAGCGCCACCTATTGGGCAATTCACACCAAAATCTTATCAGTGACAATGTATCTCAAGGTATTGCGGAATCTGAAGTTTGGTGAAATTCTGTGCATTAGTTATTGAGATATAGCTATCATGAAAATCATGAAAGACGTGGCATAGCAGCGTCACCTGCAGGCCAATTTACACCAAAACTTAATCAGTGTCTATGTATATCAATGTCTCACAGAATCTGAAGTTTGGTGAAATTCTATGCATTAGTTCATGAGGTATAGCAATCATTAAAATCATGAAAAACGTAATATAGCAGCACGACCTGCAGGCCAATTTACACGAAAAACCAATAGGCACTAATTTATATCAAGGTCTAACTGAATGTATAATTTTATGAAATTTCGAGCATAAGTTCTTGAGATAGAGCGGCCACAAATTTTTTGTCACATACAGACAAACAGACAGACAGACGGACAGACATTTTCTAAAAGTAGTCAAAACTTGTTCAGGACCTTCTAAAACGTATAAATCCGTCGAAAACCGGAAGTCGAAAATTTTCATTAATCCAATACTTTTTTCTTGTAAAGATAGAAGAAAGTAATAATAAAATGCCATGAAATTTTGTAATTCTTTTTCAAATGTATTTTAAGGGAATAGATTACACTCATGAAAATATATTAAATAGTTTTATTGTTACAGTGGTATTAATGAGAAAATTAAGACAAATTTTGCGAATTTTTTATTGCATTAATAATTTGCCATATCACCTGACATATCATCTGGGATAGAGATGCGATTATAATAGGTGTTGTTTAAAACCTAGAGAAAGTTATTCTGTTTATTACGCCATTTACAAATTGCGAATTTTTTATTGCATTAATAATTTGCCACATCACCTGACATATCATCTGAGACAGTGATGCGATTATAATAAGTGTTGTCTAAAACCTAGAGAAAGTTATTCTGTTTATTACGCCATTTACAAATTGCGAATTTTTTATTGCATTAATAATTTGCCACATCACCTGACATATCATCTGGGATAGTGATGCGATTATAATAGGTGTTGTCTAAAACCTAGAGAAAGTTATTCTGTTTATTACGCCATTTACAAATTGCGAATTTTTTATTGCATTAATAGTTTGCCATATCACCTGACATATCATCTGAGATAGAGATGCGATTATAATAGGTGTTGTTTAAAACCTAGAGAAAGTTATTCTGTTTATTACGCCATTTACAAATTGCGAATTTTTTATAGCATTAATAATTTGCCACATCACCTGACATATCATCTGAGACAGTGATGCGATTATAATAGGTGTTGTCTAAAACCTAGAGAAAGTTATTCTGTTTATTACGCCATTTACAAATTGCGAATTTTTTATTGCATTAATAATTTGCCACATCACCTGACATATCATCTGAGACAGTGATGCGATTATAATAGGTGTTGTCTAAAACCTAGAGAAAGTTATTCTGTTTATTACGCCATTTACAAATTGCGAATTTTTTATTGCATTAATAATTTGCCATATCACTTGACATATCATCTGAGATAGTGATGCGATTATAATAGGTGTTGTCTAAAACCTAGAGAAAGTTATTCTGTTTATTACGCCATTTACAAATTGCGAATTTTTTATTGCATTAATAATTTGCCACATCACCTGACATATCATCTGAGACAGTGATGCGATTATAATAGGTGTTGTCTAAAACCTAGAGAAAGTTATTCTGTTTATTACGCCATTTACAAATTGCGAATTTTTTATTGCATTAATAGTTTGCCATATCACCTGACATATCATCTGGGATAGTGATGCGATTATAATAGGTGTTGTCTAAAACCTAGAGAAAGTTATTCTGTTTATTACGCCATTTACAAATTGCGAATTTTTTATTGCATTAATAGTTTGCCATATCACCTGCCATATCATCTGAGATAGAGATGCGATTATAATAGGTGTTGTTTAAAACCTAGAGAAAGTTATTCTGTTTATTACGCCATTTACAAATTGCGAATTTTTTATAGCATTAATAATTTGCCACATCACCTGACATATCATCTGAGACAGTGATGCGATTATAATAGGTGTTCTCTAAAACCTAGAGAAAGTTATTCTGTTTATTACGCCATTTACAAATTGCGAATTTTTTATTGCATTAATAATTTGCCACATCACCTGACATATCATCTGAGACAGTGATGCGATTATAATAGGTGTTGTCTAAAACCTAGAGAAAGTTATTCTGTTTATTACGCCATTTACAAATTGCGAATTTTTTATTGCATTAATAGTTTGCCATATCACTTGACATATCATCTGAGATAGTGATGCGATTATAATAGGTGTTGTCTAAAACCTAGAGAAAGTTATTCTGTTTATTACGCCATTTACAAATTGCGAATTTTTTATTGCATTAATAGTTTGCCATATCACCTGACATATCATCTGAGATAGAGATGCGATTATAATAGGTGTTGTTTAAAACCTAGAGAAAGTTATTCTGTTTATTACGCCATTTACAAATTGCGAATTTTTTATTGCATTAATAATTTGCCACATCACCTGACATATCATCTGAGATAGTGATGCGATTATAATAGGTGTTGTCTAAAACCTAGAGAAAGTTATTCTGTTTATTACGCCATTTACAAATTGCGAATTTTTTATTGCATTAATAATTTGCTACATCACCTGACATATCATCTGAGATAGTGATGCGATTATAATAGGTGTTGTCTAAAACCTAGAGAAAGTTATTCTGTTTATTACGCCATTTACAAATTGCGAATTTTTTATTGCATTAATAATTTGCCACATCACCTGACATATCATCTGAGACAGTGATGCGATTATAATAGGTGTTGTCTAAAACCTAGAGAAAGTTATTCTGTTTATTACGCCATTTACAAATTGCGAATTTTTTATTGCATTAATAGTTTGCCATATCACCTGACATATCATCTGAGATAGAGATGCGATTATAATAGGTGTTGTTTAAAACCTAGAGAAAGTTATTCTGTTTATTACGCCATTTACAAATTGCGAATTTTTTATTGCATTAATAATTTGCCACATCACCTGACATATCATCTGAGATAGTGATGCGATTATAATAGGTGTTGTCTAAAACCTAGAGAAAGTTATTCTGTTTATTACGCCATTTACAAATTGCGAATTTTTTATTGCATTAATAATTTGCCACATCACCTGACATATCATCTGAGATAGTGATGCGATTATAATAGGTGTTGCCTAAAACCTAGAGAAAGTTATTCTGTTTATTACGCCATTTACAAATTGTCAATAAATTGTTTTATTTTTGAGTTATCACATTTTGCGGAAATGTTAATTTTTGACATAATTTTGAGTATTTTTAAATTTAAAAAGTTACTTCTGGGTATTTGCTAAATTTTTTTGATTTTTTTTTCAATGTTTCAAAGTAAATATCATTACAAAAATGAAATAATAGGGGAAATTTTCAAAAATTTCAAAAAATCACTTTCGAAGGTTCGTGCGGATACCTTAAAACCACTGAGGTGATGAAAATGTAAATTAAAATACAAATGCAAATAGCGTGAAATAGTGACATTTCATTATTTTATCGGCTGTACATTTCTGGCCAGTGGTGAATACGAGAGTATAACTTTAAATAGTTTCTAAAGCTTCGTTTCAACCCATGATTGCCTTTCCTTATTAATACGCTTTTTTGGTGTAATTTTGTAAGTGGACATTCTAAAAAAATATGTTAAATGTAGAAAACCTATTAGTTATCAATTTTAAAAAGACCTCTGATATTTTAACCTCTGATCTGGGTGAATTTCCCAAAATACCTAAGGAACTCCTGATTTATACCCTTCTTAATTTAAGATTGGATAAATAATGCAGTAGTAATCAGGTCCGTAGCCAGAATTTCTCTTCGGAGGGGGCTGAGTCTTGGAATTTTTCTAATCTGTCAACTGTAATTTTCATAATTTAGAGCGTAACTTTAAAAAATGTAAACAAGGTGTAATCTAAGATATGTTCTAGCATAGAATACGTGGTGTCCATGTCATAGATTAATCGCTCACATTTATAGAGTTCTGTTACTACTTATGATTCTTTTTTTTTCAAGAGCAATTCCAGTTTCCAGACGAGTTTGGTACCGGGATTGTTTTTAGAAGAAGAAATTGAAGCAAAAATAAAATAACTCAAATAAAAAATATTTAAGAAGAGCCTCATGCATCATATGAGAAAAACGGAAAAAAGAATCAAATGTAAATAAGTAGTTTGAATAGATTTAAAACACAGGATTAATATTAGACTGCGCGTGTCTTGCATTATGAGGGTAGGGTCTTAAATGGTTAATGCAAGGCTACCTTATCTTAATAACAAGGCTTGTCATTCGCCAATTTTCCTTTGACTGCAATACACGTGGTCAGAAACCATGTGATTTTCCCGTAGGTAGCGCCATCTAATGTGAGAAACTGAAATATTTTCCATTTTTTCCTATGAATTTGTACATGGATTATTAGCAGCAGTATGCACCAGGTGGCGTTACTTATGAAACAAAGTCATATAATAAGTTGGCAACTATAGGGACAATTTCAACAATAGATTTTCTCCTGAATGCGAGGCCTTGTTATTATGACAAGGTGGCCTTGGGCTAATCCATATGTAAAAATAATTACGGATTATTTTTCAAAAGAAAAAAGAAATAATTGCCACAAAAATTTAACAAAAAGAATTATATTTATATTTCACATTCTTTGATTACAATAATTATACATGCATAATCTTGGCACAGTAAATTTATTTGTGCGTCAGACACAGTTTCCGAAAATCCTTCTCAGCCCCCAGTTAATGCAAATCGTTGCAAGGCTATTCAGTCTCTCATTACCGATAATGGTTCGAGGTAAAAAATTAATCCTTTTCATTTTCGAAAAAATTTTTCAGCACTTGATGTTGTTGCCGGTTTGTAGCAAAGACTTACAGCAAGTGTTTGATCGTATTGCATTATGTTGCATTATAGTATTTTAAAACTGTGAGGACCTCTGCTTTTGTGCTAATATTAGCAATTCTCTCGCATCTAAATTTATAATATTCAGCTCTTGTTTCCGACGATAACACTTTATCGTGAAAATATAATCGCTAATTTCCTTGTTCCTTCTGTTGAACAAATCCAAGAAGGAGTACACAGAAATCCGTTTCAATGTCTTAATTCGAAATGAATCTATTATTTTGTATAAGACTTTATACACAGGGAATGAAGACCATGAACTTGTAATATCTTCAGTGGATGTAATTTGAAGTTTTGCACGTGCTTTCTGTCTAAATGTTAGTCGGGATCTTTATTTCAGTTTAGAAGATGTCTTTTATGACTTTTGATGTAGAATTGAATATTTCGCAAAAGATTTCCAGTGTATTTTCTGTATATTTCTGTATGATAATTAAGGCGTTTTAATGTGAATTACAACCAATATCATGTCACAAGATTTTTCTTGAATAATAATTGACAATGGTTTTGTCAGACAAAAAAGATTGTCACAAACAAAAAGGCTTTTGAGAAAATCCCTTATCTCCGTGATTACCAAGAGAGTTGCTGTTGAAGAAATATTGATTAAATTTTCCGAAATATTTTCTAATAAGTTAATGCAAAGGAATTTAAATAGCTCAATAAAAATTAATATGCTTTCATGTCTCGATAAATTTTATGCCGCAAAGACGGGGAAGTCGTTCTATTCTGTTTTTAAGAACATATGATATATTGCATTCTTTAGGGCTAAAGTTGCCTTGATGGGATTACTAAAAAAATTATCTCTGCGTAAATAAATCCAAAGCCGTTTCGGATAGCAAGAATTAACACGTTGTTAGATAATGCAAGATTTGACTGGCGTCTCGCACAATAGTCAATTTTTAAATTTGGGATAATTCTGACGAATCATCAATTAGACTCCATTAACAAAATCAGCCATATTAGCCGTTCCGTCATACACCTGTGTAACGCATTATAGACATATCACTACTAGTTCGTTAATACGTTGTAATATTTCTTCTGTTATATTTTCAGCAGAGAAGTCATTTACTTGGGTAAAACTTAAAATACCTTCCCGAATTATTGGTATTTGTGAATTTCATAAATAGTCCACATATCTAACTCAAAAGGAAAGCTGTTCTGTTGTTGAAATGTTCACAGTTTCATCAGTAATAGACTTAAAACAAATCATATTACTTATTTTGTTAATCAGTTTTTCAGGAACTATGTCCCAGAATATTTGAATGATTTCTTTCTGAATGTCTGGGATGAAGTAAGTGGCATTTCTGCGGTTGTTTATCAATTCATCATCTTCAGGTTTTGCTCTAAATCTTAAAAAAGCTTCTAGTTTAACATCTTTTTTATCGGTTCTCTAACGTTAGAGGATCACTATCATGATGACCTCTAAGTTGAATTTCTTGCTTTTCAGAAAATAAGGTTCTTAGATGTCGCCTTTTAGAAAACCCTCTGGAGGGCACTGTGAAAAACTGGCCAAAATATCCATACACACGGGTATCCATCCCAGAATTTCATAATGCTAAATAAGGCAAAGAAAGTTTCCCACGCAAACAGAATACTCTGTGCACACTTTCTTCCTGTTTAAGATTCATATGCAAACAGTTCAAAGCAAAGTTATTTAATGAAGAGCTGACGGACGCTGGCTGGGACGAGGCACCTTTGAAAGTTTGTCAATACCCTATCATCTTTCTTCGCAACATTTCTTTTGAAAATTTCTTGCTATTACTTAAAAATAAATAAATAAATAAAAAGTCTTTTACAATTGTAACACCATTTTCAAAGACACTTTCTAAAAAATCATTGCTTTTCACATAATTTTACATTACAAGGGGCTATTAAAGTTTTTGGATCGTTTTCATACAAAATATTTTAACACTGATCATTCTAAGTTTTCATCTTATAGTGATATAATACAGATAGAGGAAAATAAGGACGATCATAACGAGCAAGTACATGTTTTAAAACTAACTGCTTAAGTTAAATTATACGAAATTCGCGTATTAAACTTACTTTTTCTCAATCAAATAAATAATATTAATTATACTTAACGAAATTTACTATGCAAAAATTAAAATGACATTTTAAGAAAAATTGATATTTTTACTGAAAGATAAAAATAAAGAACAATATATCCGAATGAACGATATTAAGAAGAGTTGCTGTAACTTTAATTGAATAAATTATTTTTTTTTTCTATTAAAAATATGCAGAGTTGCAATGTAATGAAAGATAAAAACAAGAAAACATACTCAATTTTTATTATCATGAGGGTTAACTTTGTAAAATATTTTTAAACTTTCGGGAGGGGCTTCAGTCTCCTTAGTCCCCTCCATGGCTACATACCTTATAGTAATATGATTTTTCCTTTGGAAGCCCATCTAGACTCGAAACATTTCACTGAAAGATATGATTACACTAAAGTAACTAAAAATCTCTCGTTATAAGGAGAAAAAAAATTCTTTTAAGTTTAGAGAATTGGAAATATAATTAGTTCGAACGATAAAAATGCCAAACTTATTGTATATTTATAACACAAACTTATAGCTTTAATTTTTGAAACAATGCAAAGTTTAATTAAAAGATTTCTGAACGAAAAACTAGTTGTTAAAAATCTGAAACATCTTTCACAAATAAATTTGTTAAAATCTAATACTAACTAGAACAATGAGAAGAAAATGAAGCAGTTGCATTCTGTAATCTGTAATAAAACTTAGATTAGATAACGGAAAAAAAAGTCAATTTTACTTCAAGCTATTTAATTAAAGGTGACTTCGGCAGAATTAGCAAAATACGTATTGCTATCTTTTAATTAACCACATTCAAAAAATAGTGTTTATTAAATCAATTATTCCTTAAATTAAGCTCTTTATCCTGGAATAACAGTTTTACGAATTATCTTTTTATACTATGGAGCCATCCATAAATGATGTCACGCTTAGAGAGGGGGGGAAGGGGGGTTCATGAAAGTGTGACAGTTTGTGACAAGGGGGCGGGAAGGGGGAAAGAAGAAATGTGACACCACACATTTTAAGTTAAAGTAAAAGCATTCAAAATCAGAAAATTAAATTTTGAAAGTAAAGTATTTTGTGTTCATAAAGTAAAGATAAAATTTTAAGTCAAATACTAATTAAAATTCCATTTCATATTCTAAAATACTACTGTTTTCAATTGCTTTTTCATATTAATATTTTATTACTATTGTCTATTGATCTTATTTCATACAAAATAAGTACACGAATCCCTTTTATTGTTATAGTCACAAATATCATTAAAACACAATTTAAGTTTTAAAATAAAATTTAAAATATGATCTATAAAATAATGCTTTGTTTCTCCAACTACAAGTATATGTACATGCAATATTGCATAACATATGAAAAAGTGCGGGGGAAGGAGATAGTTAAGTGTGACTATTTGTGACAAAGGCGGGGGAGGGGAATGGTGAAGTGTCACACTTTGTGACAAAGAATAGAGGAGAATCAAAAATATTGAAAAAAAGTGTGACATTATTTATGGACGACCCCCATGAACAATAATGTGATGAAACTTGAAGCTAAATACTGATTTTGTAGTACCAGTAGGAAGAAGCCTAAAGGATTGAGATCTGGCGAGTCTGGTGGGAGTTCAATTTGCACCATCCCTTACGAATTTCTTTCGGTGTCTTGGAAAGTTTAAAACTAAACTTTAAACTCATCTTTTGTTCATTCATTTTCCTGATCTCAGTTAAGAACCAACATATTGAAAAAGCACTTAGTAAAGCGCGCCTAAATGTGATATTACACGTGTTCTGCTGAAGGCGTCTCCATGTTATCCTATGGGAGCAGGAGTGTCGCTTGGAAAGCACGCGACTCGCCTACGTCAGAGAGATTTTGACGCCATTTCGACTCGCCGGCAACAGCCAATCAAATGCGTAAAGAAGTTGACGTCACTGGCTGATTCCCGTCTCAAATGAAAATATTTCTCCAAAATGGCTGCAAATCTGAAGTAACTGCTAATGTTATAGAATGAAAATTATTTTGATTAGCCACAAACCTACATTTTAGTTTAAAAGGACACAAATACTTCATAAATAAACAAACAAATGTGGTAACAATGTAAGTTTTATTTACAGTGATATGTTATGTACACCAGAATGTATATAAATATTATAAAAAATAAATATGCTGTATCATTAATGAATATAATATATATTGTAAAATATCGTTACCCCCCCCCCCTAAAATGTGACAAAAAATAATTAAAGTGGAGGATTTTTTTCGCGATCTTTTTCACAACTTTGGCAATTTTTGTTTTTAATTCAGGAAATTTACGGGGATTTTCTAAGATATTAGACGTGGTTTGCAGCGTTTTTGGCGCTGTTTGACAATTTTTTTTTTCGTGATATTGGACAAAAATTGTGTTTTGTCGATTTTATAAGGAAAATCACATTTCCCACCGCAATTTTTTGACAAAATTTGTGTTATTCTTTGTTGAGAAACGCTTTTCTTACGTAATACTCTAATGTAATGTTCATTCCTTCCTCCCCCCCCCCTGATTCTCTAATAGAATATGAGTTTTTTTTTAAAAAATTGGCATTTTTCACAAAATTCACGTTTTATTGCGAATTTGAACTTATTTTTAACAGAATTAGCCTTTTTCCATGACTTTTTGACGAAATTTGCATTTTTCTGCAGTCATCTAACTTAATTTGTACCGCGATCTTTTGATGACATTCACATTTTTTATTGTGATCCTTTGACAATATTTGCGCTTTTTTTGTTACCCTTTGACTCTATTTTCTTTGTAGATCTGACAAACTCAGTTATTTTTTCCAGCAGCCGAAATGGGCGTTTTTTTGGCGATCCTTCGAGAATCTCACAGTTTTTCCATGCTCTATTTTACATAATTTGTGCTTTATCAGCTTTTTTTCCATCAATTTTCTAACAAAATGTTCCTTTTTTGGTGATGCTTCGATGAAATTCATGATTTTTTTCGCAATCATTTGAAGAAATGTGCATTTTTTTTTCATGATTTGACAAAATTGGGTTTTTTGTCAGCAATCATTGCATAAAATTTCCCTTTTTTCGTGATTCTTTTGATGTATTTTCTGTTTTGTAGTGATCTTTTGATGTAATTTGTTTTTTTTAATCAATTTTAAGTTTCTCAGAATTTTTTGAAAATGTAAATTTTTTTATAAAGTGAGGGAGGGGTAAGCGGCATTTGATCAAGAAAGGCGGATTAATGGTATTTTTTAGTATATGCAACATACATTATAAAATTATATGTATATAAATACTTCTGGTACTTGTATATTATCATAACAAGATAGATTGCCAAAAATCATTGTCAATCGGAAATTTTGTTAAAAAAAAATCATCAGTTTCTGATAGTATTAAAAACAGTAATTTAATGTACATTTAATAAATACACAACATTGTTAAAAATGATAATTATAAGCAATAGTATAAAACATTAACATACAGTTATTTCCTACATGATTTAGCCCAAAAAGGGACAGATATTTAATTCAGTTGGCTCTTTATTTAATGTTAATTTTTTGTAACAAATAAGTTAAACCAACTTATTTAAATGTAAAAAATAAGCCTAAAATTCTAACAATTATAATACTTAAAACATCCTAAAAAATTCTATGAAAATGAAATCAAAATAAATCTTAGAATTTTTTATTTTTAAGTCGCAAATATTCGTACTACATATTTCTATTTTGTTTATGGTGTTTATGTACAAACTTTTAAGGAAAAGAGTTAAGACAACGGCTTCCACCTGTGGATTACCGCAGATGTTATGATGGATCACAGAGTAATCAAAGTCTGTCATTAAATTATACCTTTTGTTTCATCTGTTTCAAAAATGTAACAAATTTCAATAGCAAATAATATTTTAAGGATGAATATAAATGCAGAATATCCATAAATATCAAAGTCAGCTTTGAGATCCCTGGCTGGGTTCAGCACAACATGACTTGTGTCAACATCCTTATTCTACTTCGATGTTTTTAAAAAAAAAAAATGCAGAAACAAACTGGGTTTAGAAAGTGACTTAAGGTTTAAATTAACCGTTGTTAACCTCGATATAGATGCCCTGATCGGTAAACACCAGCACTAGAAATCTGACTGATTATAAAGTTATTTTTTGATAATAATTAAGCATATTTAAAAAATTATTTTTGTAGTTTATGTGTTATTTTAATTATTTTATCTACAAACATTGGAATTACAAGATCTTGGTTTCTGTTGATAGTCTGTCTTTCATGCAAAAGTTTCCTTTTTTCATAAAAGAGGACTTCCATGAACTTATAGAGGTCACACAATAATTTCCATACCGATATACAACCTTATATTAGGTGGGTGTAAATTTTGTTCTAGACTTAAAAGTAGGTTGAGTACCAACAAAATTTGGAAACTGCTGGATTAAGTTATTATTTTTTTAAACTACGTTTTTCTTTCGTTTAATCACAATCCTCCTTTCTACGTATATTTTAATAGCAGACGACAGTCCATTTAGGTCCTCAAAAAGTAAAATTTAACGCGAAATCTAAGGATTGGAATCATCTATAACTTTGCACATATCCATATTTTTTTTATAATTATAGTTCATTTTCTGTGAAAATTGATTTTGATCATATTTCAGAATTTTTTAACATGAATTTATCAACAATTGAATAACCATAGTTAAAAATTTGTTTTCAATTTTAAAAAAATGCCTAAAATATTTTTGAGTCCATATATTGCATTTTAATCAAAAACGATTCAGATGATTTTTATTTGGGGAGGGGAGTAAAATTTTTCATTAATTTAACATTAGCATCCTCAAACTTTATCTAACTTTATCAAGTTTTAGGAAAAAATATGCAATACATGCCTTTTGGGAGGCTACCTTGTTCAAATTGATAAGAATTATCGATGTTTTGTCTTTTCATCCTTGTGCTAACGTTAAATATTTATCCAATTATATATATCCTCATTAATTTATTTATTCCAGTCTATTTACATAACTATTTTTGTTTGGCCTTATTGCTTAAGCAATTATATATTTGATTCCAATCTACTTTATTTCAACAGATTATAATTCAAAGTAACTTTATATGTAATATATTATATATATATTCTCAATTAATGTGGCTATTTAGTATTGCCCTTGATAACGAGCTAAATACCACATTTCCAATTTTATTTCTAATTCTGACAACTCCTCTGTATGATATAAATTGGCATTAACAAGTTTTTACAGTAATTGATGTTGATTTGTAGTATTATCTAATGGTTCTATATATATATATATATATATATATTACAACTTTATATAAGGAAGCCAGGTTGACAGGTCCTTAATGTAAAAGTCTAGAGGGAGCCAGATTGAAAAAGAAATTACAATTGAAACTGAACAAATTTAAAAGGGAAATTGATTAAATTTAAGATAACGATGAGCAAAAAGGGCAGACTTGGGACTCAGAAGCTACCAAACGACCTCTCCTGCGTCAAGCTTAATATTAGTCTTACCATCACATTATTCCATATTTATTATGTAACTTTTATTTATTGTAAAATTTGGTGATAGCATTTACTTGATTTAATATTGATATTTCAATCTACTCATAATCCCTTTTCATTTTAGACCCAAGTAAATTCTGTAGCTGATAATAAGTCTGGGACTCGGTCAAAACGGAAGCAGTGGCTTAGCTTCTTCTATAAGGAACAAACTGACAGACTTAACTGCAAAGAAGTACATGTAACTGGTTTTCAGCAAAAAAGCTGTATATACAGCAACAATTCCAGCAATGCTTATCAATACAACTTTGAGATGGAAATTTATTGAAAATTCACTTTCATATAAATGTAAAATAATTTTTTTTTAAACATTTGTAGCTCTCATCAAATTAGGCAATCATCACAAAATTTCTTTTAAGATAAGGCTGTACTTATTTGGAACAAAATTTTTTATTTTTACATTCCTCAAGAGTGTATAATTTTGCTGTAGTATAGCTTCATGATAATTAAATTCTTTACAATATTCTTTGCTTGTTATACACAGATCTCTTGTAAAACTTCAAACTTATTATTCCTGAAACCATGTTTTTCAAACTGGGCAGTTACTTTTCTCCATAATTATTCAATCCATTTCCTTCATTTTATAATTTATAAAAAAAAAATGATGCTTTTTGCTGGAAACTTTACATCAAGAAGTGTAATTTTCATTTTTTAGAATTTTCAAAAGATTTAAAAAAATGTTTAAATAACCTCTATTTTGTTTAAAGAATTCATTTTTAAAGCTAAATGTTAGTATATGGTTCAGAGATTTAATTCTGTTTCATAATTTCATGAGAAAATTTGTGCAAGATGCTTGTAATTGGACAAAAATGGAAATTGGAATCCCTATTGGAATTTCATGAAACATCTGCATACACCTGCAAGTACTTCGAGAAGCATAATGGATTTTTTTTTTTTTTTTTTTTTTTTTTTTCATCTTGACATATAAATTCTTTGATAAGTACGATGCAAGTGCAAAAAAATTGAAAGTGTCTCATTTCTTTGTAACAGGAAAAAAAAAAGAAAAGAAAGAAAAATAGAAACAATCGTATCAATTTTCAGCCAAAGAAATAGAACATACCTACATACCTCCTTTTAAAGCATTTTTCATATCATATACAACTTTTAACACAAGAACTCGTAAAAATTTTAAATACATTATATCAATTGTCTACATAAAAATAAAGTAAATCACTACAAAAGGTGAATGTATATATTTTAGAAAAGCATAAGTTTCTTTCTTAGATATATTGGGTTTATTATTATTTAGTATAGTTATTTTTATTTTAATTTATATAATTATAATAAGGATATTTGAGATAAAATGTCAAGTTTAAAACATAATTACTTGTTTCCTATTGATAATAATGAACAAAATAAAATATTTAGATAAATTTGACATTTTATCTATATAATACACTGCTCAAAACAATTAAAGGATATTGCAGTTTTAGGTGGATTTCGTATCTCGGAAACTTTTTAGCTGATTGATACATAGTCGACAGACATAGTAGGTTATATGAAAATAAATTACACATGTTTGGCAGAAAAAAATGCATTTTATTGCGCATTTGTGTACAAAAGGAAAAAACAGAATTTGTGCATATGAGAAAAAAAGAATAAGAAAAGGTGTTTTCTTCAAAGAAAATCATTTTCAGTAGGGGGTATGGTTTCCACGGGCGGCCAACAACGTTGAACACCTTTGAGGCATGGACTCAATGAGGCTATTAATGACGAGTTGGGATATTCTGCCTCACTCTTCCAGAAGATCTCTTTCCAGTTCTTGGAGAGTTTGTGGGGATTGTTGGCGGCCAGAAACTCGTCTTTCTAGAGCGTCCCAAACGTGATCGATTGGGTTCATGTCTGGAGACTACGCTGGCCATTCCATTCGAAAGATTCCTTCCTCAAAAAGGAAATCCTCCACCAGGTTTGCACGATGTGGCCTGCAGTTATCGTCCATTAAAATGAAGTTATCTCCGATTGCTGCTGCGTAAGGGACTACAATAGGTCTGAGGATCTCATCCCTATATCGACGACCAGTCAGAGTTCCATCTCGAATGATGTAGAGGTCAGTGCGCCCGTCAATGAAGATGCCACCATACACCAACACTCCTCCACCGCCAAATCTGACACTTTCGTGCAGGAACGCAGGATTATTCCTACTGCCACGGTCCCTCCAGATGAAAATACGCCTATTATCCGGATGCACAGATAAACGGGACTCGTCAGAAAACAGAATATTGCTCCATTCATTTCTCCTCCAGTTGACATGCTCGGTTGCCCACTCCCTGCGGTCGCGACGATGCCTTGATGTTAATCTAACACATACCATCGGTCGGCGAGCATACAGACCTACAGCATGGAGCCGGTTTCGGACAGTCTGAGTTGAAATCGTGGTGCCTGTAGCCGAGCTAAGGTGTTATGGGAGAAGAGTAGCGTTCATGTTTCGGTGTCTCCGAGCTGTTAACGCTAAATACCGATCTTCATTGGGCGTTGTTGCCCGTCTACGACCTTGCCCTGGTCTTCGGCCTGCACATCCACTCTCAAAAAAACGGTTCCAGATCCTGGAAATGACACTTTGTGACGCTCCAATGGCTTGCGTTACTTTGGCTTGAGTTTGGCCCCCTTCTAACCTACTAACAATTCTCCAAGCTTCTAAATCTGTCAAATGACTTCGCTGAGACATCGTACTCATCGAAACAAAGCAATCACTGAATGCCGATCATCCTTGTCTTCATTCTCTTTTATCCAGTTGAAAGTCAAATTTCATTTGCTGCCGCTGAAGCGACGTTTTTGACGTCGAACTCAAAATTTGCATGCTCCACAGTTTGAAAACCAGAAAAATTTGCATGTGTGATTCTCTTCTTCTATTTTCGGCAAAAAAAATTTCGTTTATATCTTTATTTTATATAAAACTTCAAATATCCTTTAATTGTTTTGAGCAGTGTATATCCATATAAATGTATGTTGCAAGAGACTAGAATTAAAAGATGCAATTTTTCAAACTGGTTCAAGATGTGTCCAGGCTAGGATTGGAATCTAGAATCTTTGCCTTTAACAGCAAATGCTTTTGCAATTGAGCTATTTGGATAACAATCCAACCTACACAATATTACTCAGAATAACCATAATGTATTTTTTCAAAAATACTGCACAAAATAAAACACATGAAAAGGAAACTCTAATGAACTGTAGATGCACAATCACAATTTATTTTTTAATGTGATCAACTAATTAGTGAATAAGTGATAAAAATAATAATTGTTTTGTTGTTTGGGATATTATGCAAATAACTCAATTAGAAGAGTATTTGCAATTAACCCAGATACATTTTCACTCAGTTTAAAAAATTATTATTTGTATCATTTATTCACCAATAAGTTGATTGTGTTGAAGACTAAACTGCAGATTCAGTGCAAAACTTTTTCTGCAATAATTGCATTTGCATCACGATGTCGAGTCATTCTATTGTATATTTAATATTCTGACATTCAGAATATTGGATGAATTCAAAAGAAACTGGATTATTGCACAATCATTGTCTAACGCAGTGGTTTCGAACATGACATGTACATCCCACAACGGGGGTCGGGGGAGTAATGTGGTGCATTTTTAATGTAAAATAAGTACATGTGAATGTTTTCAGATAAAATGAAAAAATAAGTTTTTTTTTTTCAAAAAAACTCTTTTCCAAAATTTCAAAATACAGCAATAACTGAAATATATATACGTATTATTTTGTGCGGTTCAATTTCTTTTTTATGTACATATTTTTTTAGTTTGCATAATTTTTTTATGGCTAGTATTTATTTAATGAGAATATACTTTACAACTGCTTATTTAATTTTCCCTCGTATGAACATCGATTCACTTTTTAAACAGTAGGAATCGCAAGCTACAGTGGAAGTTGAATTGTACATATTGATTTTTTTAATGTTTAGGTGATATATGGTAGTAAAAAAAGGTTCGGAACCTACTGATCACCACTTTATATACACTATATTGCCATTGATTATGGGACACTTGCGATTTTAGACATATTACTAAATATCTAGAAAAATACATTAGGAATCATCTCGAAATTCTTAGTGTATAAATATAATAGTATACGTAATACATCTCCGTGAAGATTTTTTACCGAAACTCCATAGGGGACCGTCAACAAATTAAAAAAGAATGAATATCTTTTGAATAACCCTGTCAAAACTAATGTAGCAAAAGCGCTCAAACTCTAGAGTATGATTGAATGCCTTATTGTAATACACTGTGTTCATTTTTATGCAAATAGCATGCATACTCGCAGAGTAATTAAGGTTTTTATAAAAATGGCCCCAAATTTTTCTAAGTTTTTCCCTTATAATTTTCAGAGTTCTTAATATAAAATAATATTTTTTTCAGAAAATATGACAAACAACATTGCACACAGTACCCTGTAATCAGAATTAAAAAATAATAAAAATTGTATGAAAAATGAGTAGGTTTACTAAATAATTTTTTACTGCGCATGCGTCAAAGATATCAAAATTTCATTTGCATATTATGTTAGCTAAATGCACAGAGCAACTTTTGTAAAAGTCTCAAAATTATAGCTCGAAAATTCTGAAAGTAATCGTCTATAGAAAAAGGACAAAATCCGTTGTTTCTAAAATGAAGCAAAAAAATGAGGGATTTTATCCAAAAGTAGTCGTAACATCCCGTATTGTGTATCCTATATTGACACTAATCAATGAATATATGGATACAACCCCTCTTGTTTTTGCTTCATTTTGAGAATAACGGATTTTCAACTTATTCAATTGACGATTATTTTCAGAATTTTCAAGTTATGATTTTGTGACTTTCACAAAAGTTGCTCTATACATTTAGCTAACATAATATGCAAATGAAATTTTGATATCTTTGACGCATGCGCAGTAAAAAATTATTTAGTAAACCAACTCATTTTGTATACAATTTTCATTATTTTTTAATTCTGATTACAGTGTACTGTGTGCAATGATGTTTGTCATATTTTCTGAAAAAAATATTATTTTATATAAAGAACTCTGAAAATTATAAGGAAAAAACTTGGAAAAATTTGGGACCATTTTTATAAAAACCTTAATTACTCTGCAAGTATGCATGCTATTTGCATAAAAATGAACACAGCGTATTACAATAAGGCATTCAATCATAATCTAGAGTTTGAGCGCTTTTGCTACATTAGTTTTGACAGAGTTATTCAAAAGATATTCATTCTTTTTTAATTTGTTGACGGTCCCCTATGGAGTTTCGGTAAAATATCTTCACGGAGATGTATGACGTATACCATTATATTTATACACTAAGAGTTTCGAGATGATTCCTAATGTATTTTTCTAGATATTTAGTAAAATGTCTAAAATCGCAAGTGTCCCATAATCAATGGCAATATAGTGTATTTAAATGTTCAAGTGTGGCGGATTCTCAAAAAATCTTAACAACCATCAAAATTCAGCAATCAGTTTAAAATTGTAACAAAGCATTCATGACTAAATGTAATTCAATATAATTGCCTTAAAATATTTTTGTAATTTTTTCCATAAAATTAAGAGTTATATAAAACAGAAGACTGTTTGGTACAGCACAGTTTCCTCCAGATTTAAAGGACAGGGTGTAGCTGTTTATAGAAAGTATGCCTTTTAAATTATTAACTGCACATTTTAAAGTTTAAAGGATACTCTTCAGATTCTTAAATTTACTTTTAATAACTAAAAATCAGGACACTCTTCGAGTCATGAGAATGGATGGTTGTTACTGTGCAAGCAGTTTTTTTCAAATGCAAAGAGCAATGTGGGCATAGTTTTTTTTAATTTACGGGCAAAAAAGGTACTTATTTTTAAATCAAAGAAAGGCGGAATATTAAGCCCCCCTGAGAAACTGTGGGGGAAACTGGTATAGGATAGATATTAGCACAATATTTACACTGTGGTAAAATAGATTTCTAAAATGTGATTTAGAAATTAAAAAATAATAATAATATCTTAAAAATCACTTAGTTTGATGGAAAATCCATTTACTAGTGGTGAGTGATATAAAATTATCCTTATCATTGTAATTTCTGATAAACTATCTTTATAAGAAGCTTAGTTGAATTAAAATTCAAATTAAAATGATCATAAATAAAACATGTAAATTTTACTATGACAAAATTTTTCTTCAAATGATAAGTATTAAATTAATTCTTTCGTAGAATAATTTTCATGATTTTTAAAAGAAGATACTTGCACTATTGCACTACTTGAATCTGACATGCATTTTATAAATTATTTATATCACATTATAGATTATTTAAAATATTTTCGCTAAGGTGTGTGAGTTAATTTTATTAGAGATTATATCTATCTTGTTACAACTTCCTAGATGGCACAAGTTATTTTGTGAAATTTCCATTAGTTCTACTGTTAGAATAATAATTAAGTTTGACTAAATTGGAATTGGAGGAATTACCAACTCAGCCATCTGGTTTCTTTTTTTTATGTAAGATCAACAAATTTTTTCACCAATAAAGGTTCTCAAAGTAATAATAAAAACTCATTATTTTACTTTTATTTTATTTTATTATTTTTTTTTACTAGTAGAAATAACATATTTGGATACTTTTCGTTTAGCCGGATGTCAGTGTTATATATGCATATGTATGTATATATACAGTCATCCAGCTAAACAAAAAGTATATTATGTATGGATATTTGTGTTCTCAATTTCAGGAAGTCTTTCAGGTTCGACTTTGATACCAAGTGAAAATTGTCTAAGTTATAAAATTAACTAAAGAGAAATAAAGCAATTTCAATTAGAGATTCTGGTCTCTCTGACAAATAAATTTCATTTTCAAAATACAGAAAAAACGATAGTAACCAGTTTCTCCCTTATTCAGGTTTAATTATGTTAAATTAATGCTATTAATGGATCTTTTTTTATGATTTAGAAAAATGTTACAAAACCATATCCCTAACAAAGTAGTTTTAAAATCTTATTTATAAAATTTAATTTGCATGTTGAGCTATTTATATTGTTTGAACATTATAGAAATTGGTGTTTATGTATAGTACAAATTTTGTATTACAAATCTCCCAGTATAGTTAAAAATTGAAAAGTTGACATTGCAAAGGACAAAATTTGTTATACTGAGATAACACCTTGAATCTAGATTCTTTTTACAAAGTCTAAAAATTTCTGCGAAAGAAAATGAATATCGATCGAAAAATTCGAAAATCGCCGTGAGAATTCCGATTAAACTTTATTTTTTAAATATTTTTTTATAAAAGAAATTATTTTATATTGCGCTAGAATGTTTTTAATGGATTCCTTTTACGAGTGTGGAAAATTTACCAAAAAAAATTCCTCGTTTTAAAAGGTAGTGTTGAATTTAGGGGGGGGGGGGCTTATCGAGTTCCGGGGGGAACATTACAATGTTCCGCGGGTAGAATGTCCCACCCAGGCCACCCCTGAATCCAACACTGCTAAAAGGTATCAAAATTGCATTTTCTACAATGTTGAATTCGGATATTTTTCTCCGGAGGAAGGATTGTACTTTTTGACCATTGAAAACCCAAAATCTCAAACTTTCTGGGGGGGGAGGGACATTTTATTGCTCTTGGGGGCGGAATGTCCCCCCCTCTCTGGTCACTCCCTGAATTCATTACTGATCTTCTAATTTCGTGTATATATTAGTATTTTCTCTTTTAAGCTCAACCAGCAGACCTCAAAATCATATCTCTAAGCTTTTCTATATTTTATTTATAAAAAAATTCGATGAAATATCCGTTTTAGACAGTGCACGATTACAATTTTGCCGTAAATCTGGATAAAAGAAAGTCTAAACAGATCGAAAGCAATGTGTTGGCGCGGTCGATAGCTTAGCTGCCTGTTTAGAGCGATGAATATATGAACGGGTTCTGCTTTCGTTTCTGGCAACCTTCGCTTACAACTCTCTTTTTTGTCGCTTTGAATGTACGTGTAATAGCACTTTAACACAGAACATAAAAGATGCTCAACTGAACAACGGTTGGGGAAAATGGCAACACTTGCCTCTATGTAGGTGCAGCGTTTTATTTCCCCATTGTTGCCAGATCGGTTGTTCTGAATTCATTCACCGAACATAATTGTCAGAGGTAGTATATCAATATGTGTATTTTGGCTATTAGTTTGGCGATTCGTATAATTTGACGAAATTGGTTGACAAAATAATAATATACAGTAAAACCTCTAAATAACGGGCATCTTCAGAGCGCAGAAATTGTACGCTATTCGGAGGAGTCCGCTATTGAGAAAACCTCAGAGATAGAAAAATTGCTAATGAATACTTAATCTTTCATTAGTCGATTTTAAAATGTCCTAAAAACTCTATTACATGATTAACCAGAAATTAAAATAATTTTTAAAGCAATAAAACTGAAATAAAATTGTGCATAACTTTATCCTTTGTTTGTTACATTCTTACAAAAAAATTTGCTACAGAAGTTTGCTTTTACTTGCGATTACAAGTAATTTGTTTTTCAATGTGAAGTTTTAACTCTGTGAATAGTTTTAATCCTTTCGAATATTTTTTTTCTAAAAAAAAAAGTATAACTGTTTACTGTATTTTTTGTTTTTTAAAACCGTACAATCTCAAATCATCCGAGGGAGGTGTGGGGGGGGGGGGGTTGTGATCATAGATAAATGTGGGGGGAGAGGGGATTTTCTCCAGATCATGCCCACATTTACATGAGATCACAAAATTTGTTACGCATCGCCCTGATAAATTTAAAGGATTTATATTTTTTTCCTCGTTAAAAAATAATTTTTCATTATTTTTTGCCAAAATGACTGTCCGCTATTCGGAATGTCCGTTATTCAGAGGTTAAACATAAAAAAATAAAGTTTTGGGAGTGAGGATTGAAAACTATCCGTTAAATAGAGGTGTCCGCTATTCGGGAGTGTCCGTTATGGAGGTTTTATTGTATAATCTAATATCCTCTATATAATAAAAGCCTAAGTCATGTGACTGTCAACACTTCCGGGCTTACGCACTTCACTTTTTATATGCTAAGCAGCCAATTTCATGTCAGACAGCGCAGGTGATAAGTCGCCAATCTATATTATCCCAGGTCTTCCCACTTCACATTTTTATATGCATGATTGCCATTTTGGTGCTTTTATGCTTGCGGAGTGCAGGTTTGCCAAGTTTTATGCCATATGCCAGTTTCATTTGAAACATAAAACTATAACTTATTTCATGTAAAATACATAACTTTTATCTATAACACAGATTAAAAAATATGTATATCAGATTCATTCATCTCATTAAAAATACAATACTAAATGTATTTTTCCAGCACAGGTAATGGGCAAAAGAAAATGAGTGCTTGGCGAGAAAAGAAATTTGACGAAATCTTTTCTCGCAACCTTTTTATTTTTTCGTATGCACAATCATATGCATAAATAATTAATAGTATTAATAATAACCTAAACCAAAATAATTTATTGCAACATAAAAGCATTGTTTCTAATTTACACTTTTAAAAAAGTATGTATATTTTGAGATAACACCCACTGAACTTAAATTGTCATTCACAGTTTAATATCGCATTCCTAAAAAGTAAATAAGCCGTAAAAGATTCATTCAATCACGAACGGGAAAAAAAAATCATGGAGGTTCGTAAAGCAAGTTTTTCATCAATAAATGGACACTATTTTTATGATATCATTGTCGATAATGACGTGATAGTTTTGTTATATCTTAAGACATCATACTAGTTAAAATTGTGGCGTTGTTTACAGTTTGAATTCACGTTTCTTTATTGTCATGTTTATGAACTCAGAAACGAAATTAATGAAATAAAAGAATCTTTTTCATTATTAAATTGTGAAATAATGAATTATGAAATGCTACCATGATTGCAAACAGTTCTTAATTTAATGTATAAAATTGAAACTGGTGTTATACACAATTGAAATGAAAAAAAACTTCTTTAAACACCATAAAATAAGTTAACTGAGCAAGGCCTTTCGAAAGAACTTAGTCTTTCTAAAGGCCTTGACTAAGAAAGACTAAGAGAAAGACTAAGTTCTTTCGAAAGGCCTTGCTCAGTTAACTTATTTTATGGTGTTTAAAGAAGTTTTTTTTCATTTCAGTTCTTAATTTCTCTGGTCGGAATCTTCCGATTTGGATAATGATTGAAGGAGTAAATTAAATTAAGATTAAAAATAACATGATTGAATGCGTAGAATACCTTTAATGAAGACCAATTATTTAAACACGAAAGAATTATTTTCAATTTGCACGCGCAAAATATAAAAGATGTTAATGGCGATTATAAAACGCTATTATAAAAAGTATCGCAAAATCTCAAATACTAAGTTATCATGAATTAAGGCTTCTTTCTAATCAATAATCGAAAAAAAAAATAAAAATATTTCTTTTCCAGTTTGTTTCTTATGTTTAAATATGTTTTATTGTACTTAAATAAAAATTCTTTGCATATCCTCTTTGCTCCATGTGCTTGAATTCGAAAATCTAATGAAAACATCCAACTTGTGAAAATGATGCACATTAAGTTTTCGTGACGTATGTAGCCAAACTGTGTGTTTTTAATTGTTTTTTAAATATAATTTTTAAATTATTTGGAGCTTTTTTTGTAGTAGGTGCATTCAGTAGGTTCCTTCATAGGTACCTTCTGGTACAACCAGAATCAAAATCCGCCAAATTTTTTTGAGATTTGCTTGACGGAAGAATTTTGTTTGACCTTTTAATATTGTTACGTAGTGTATTAGCGTTTGCTTCGCTCAGACAATTACTATTTACTCCATGTACTCTGATTCGGTTGTCTACGAAAATATCTAGCTGGTGAAAAATGACGCACATCAAATTTCTGTGACGTATGTAAATAAATTGCGCTTTTTTTTATCAGTTTTTTAACTGTAACTTTTAAACTCTTTGGAACTAATTTTTGAAAGTAGGTGCATTCACCGGGCTACTTCACAGGTATCTTCTAGTACAAACAGAATCGAAATCCGACAAGTATTTTTTGAGATTTGCTTAACGAAAGAATTTTGTTTGCCTTTTAATATCGTTACGTACCATCATGTGTATAAGACTCCGTTTCGCTCATACAATTAACCACAAACGAAAATCAATTCTTAAAAGATTAACCAAAATTTTCTGTTTTATATATCAACTAGCGGACCCGACAGACGTTGTCCTGTCACCGACAGACGTTGTCCTTCCTGGCACCGACACCAGAAAATCAAATAAATGTACTTATATATAGTAATACGCACGATAAACACAACGCTCTTAATTTAATTTCTTATTACAATTATGTAAGGAAATTATTTTTCACTCTTCAGTATTATTTGAAGTCGGTTCAAAGTTTATTTTTCTCTTTTTTGTTAAAAGTTAACGATTTTCTGAAGTCAGTTAATCAAAATTATAATACAGGCTATATTACTGTAAAGCATGCACGTTTGACAGGAGCGGGGTTCGAACACGCGATCTCTTTCTTCGAGAAGCAGAGCTTATATCTGGCGCCTTAGACCGCTTGGGCATTCCGTCCGCACTCTATTCATCGAAATTATTCAACACTTTTAATTAGCGAAAAATCACTAACTATTAGTTTTTGCCTAGTTACTTAAAAAGTATTGAATTAATTTCGATGAAATATGAATCTAAACCATTCTCGAATCCACTGGAACACACACGCAAAATTCCATTAAAATTGGTCCAGTCGTTTAGAAGGAGTTCAGTGATATACACACGCACAGAAGATTTATATATATAAAGATTGCGTCGAAGACATCGCCAAATTAGGAAAATGTGTATGAATCAATTTCGACGAAATGTGAATCTAAACCATTCTCGAATATACTGGAACGCACACACAAAATTTCACCATAATCGGTCCAGTCGTTTAGGAAGAGTTCAATTACATACACACGCACAGAAGATTTTTATATATAAAGATGAGCATTGAAAAATTCAGGTTTTTGCGCCGAAGACATCGCCAAATTAGGAAAATGTGAATTATCTCACGAACTACTGGATTTAAACGTATTTGCTTAGCACCATTCGATTCAGAATGAAAAAATGCACTAAAATATGTTATCAGTTGAAAAATAACTACAAAAGCTTATTTTTAAGGAATTTTTTAAAAGTTCGTTCTTTTTTCTACTCATCTTAGGGGTGGAATTTTCGAAAATACCTTTTTAGCGGCACTTGACGTTATAAGAAGTATTTTTACCCCAATTTTCAAGATTTTTGGTATGGTAGATTTTTTTGTGCTATGATTAATACGAAATCCTGACTTTCTTTAATATATATAGCACTTTTAATTAGCGAAAAATCACTAACTATTAGTTTTTACCTAATTACTAAAAAAGTACTGAATCAATTTCGACGAAATGTGAATCTAAACCATTCTCGAATCTACTGGAACGCACACACAAAATTTCATCAAAATCGGTCCAGTCGTTTAGGAGGAGTTCAATTACATACACACGCACAGAAGATTTTTATATATAAAGATTTGCATACTTTGCATAAAGATTAGAATCCTGCATTATGCATTGACAATTATTAATTCTGTGTAATTGACAAAATACATAATGCGTTCGAGGGACTATTTTAGTCATCTGGATCCTCGTGTCTTAAGTAAAACTAAGCTTATATAATAATAATGTAATTACGAGTAGGAGTGTTAAGTTTTGGAAATGCAAAATTACAATATACGTATAAGGTAGTGGGATAATCCACGATATTATGAGCAGCTTATCGTTTGCTAAGAGATTATGTTTGCTGCTTTCTCCCTAATACGACATTAGTTAAACTGCCTACATTAATTTCTGTGAATTCATTATACTAAATGAAGCATTTATCATAAACCAATTAGTATTTTCTTTGTTACAAAATTTTCTTACATGTAAGAAAATTGTGAATTTTATCTCCTTCAAGAAATACAGATCCAATTTCCAAGCTTTAAAGGTATTTTTTCCTGTATTAAAGTATTTTTTCCCTGTATAATTAGTAGGAAAAGCATAATGTTGACAGCGGCATTTAAATTCTAAGTCCTTGTGTGTTCATATAAAATTGTAATTATGCTTGTGTCAGGAATTGTTACAATATGCATTGGCGTCTGGTACTGGAAACAACAAAATGGTTAAATTCGCAACAGAATATATTCACGTTTATCTCAACTAAAAGATAATTTTTGCTTTTTTCTACTTAATAAAACAGTTATTACACAGCTATAAATATGTTACAGTATATTATGTTTGCTATTATATTAAAAGAGGAACTTCTGATGGAAAGAAAAATACTAGTTTTCGTATTATAATAGTCTCACATAAGGAAATTATTTAAATCTGAGACATAAAAGATTGTAATCTTATACTATAATGCGAGCAAAAATTGTGTGTGTGTGTCTGTGTAAATTTTATCTCAAAAACGGCTCTAACGATTTTCACAAAAATTTGGATTTTACCATTTTCGGGCACGAGAAGACCATTGGGCTGGGTCACATGTTCGAGAAAATTCGATTATTGGGTCATTTTGTGTCATAATGGGTCAGGATCAAGCTATTTATATCTAGAGAACGGTTGGATCGATTTTAAGGAAATTTTGTGTTCAATCGTTTTTTAGCACAAGAAAAATATTAGACTGGGTCACATGTTCGAAATATTTTGATTAGTGGGTCATTTTTGGATCATTATGGGTCAAGCCATTGTTATCTAAAAACGGCTTTAACGATTTTGACCAAATTTTATATTTTATCGTTTTGGATTACAAGAAGACCATTGGGTTAGGTAATATGTTCGAGAAAATTCAGTAAGTGGGTCATTTTTGGAGTCATTGTGGGTCATGCTATTTTTATAAAAATAGCATGACCCACAATAACCCCAAAAATGACTCCAAAAAGTGATTTTCGCACGCAATTTTGACTAAAAATTGCATTCTATGGTTTTCGGGCACGAGAAAAACATTGAGCTAGGTTACATGTTCGAGAAAAAAAAATAATGGGTCATATTGGGTCAAGCTATTTATATTTAAAGAACGGAAGAATCAATTTCATCGAAATTTTGCCTGTAACAGTTTTTTGACACGAGAAAGCTAATGGGCTAAGTCACACGATCGAGAGATTTCGATTATAAGAGTCATTTGTGGGTCATGATGGATCATAATGGGTCATGGTCAAACTATGCCTAAAGAACAGGTATACAATTTTTTTTGGCACGAAAAAACTATTGGGCTCGGTCTCATGTTCGAGAAATTTAGATTACTGTGTCATAAAGGGGCTGGGCCAAGCTATTTATACAGGGGCACTCATAATGAATGGGCCAAAAAGAATAGCGCACTGTGACTGCCGTAAAGGATTTATTCAGCCGAAACAAATTTATTCTGCAACTACAATTATACAAGTTTTATTTGACAGCAGGGAAAAATCCTCAAATGATGAACTCGCCTCTAGAGGCGCTGTTAAACAAAATGTCGTCCATGCAGGAGAAAGCGTACTGCGTTTTCGAATATGCCAAAACCTTCTCGGTAACTGTTGTGCAAAGACATTTTCGCACGTGATTTCGTAAAGAACCACCGCATCGCATAAAATCAGCAGGTGGGTGAAGGATTTGAAATGTCTTCATTGGCCGCCAAGATCACCAGATCTAACACCCTATGATTTTTTCCTCTGGAGTTTCGTAACAGACAAGGAGCCTCCACTTCCTCAGGACTTAGAGGGACTGAAGCAGCGGATAACTGCAGTGTCGAACTCCATCACAGGGGATATGCTATCACAAGTGTGCCAGGAGCTTGATTACCGTGTAGACATTTGTCGTGTCACCGGAGGGGCACATATTCAACACCTGTAGAAACTAGAATAATTTTAGTTTAGAGGTAAATTTGAATTTTCTAAATATATTAATCACAACAATCACAATCATTTTTTCTTTTTGTCCCGTTCATTATGAATCACCCTGTATTTAAAAAACGGTAGGATCGATTTTAACGAAATTTTGTATACAGCATTTTTTTGGGGGGGGAGGGGGCACGATAAAACTATTGGGCTGGATCACAAAAAATTGAAAAATTCAGATGAGTGTTTCTTTATTGGGTCATTATGGGTCAAACCAATTTTATCTAAAACAAGTTGGAAATTGCACGTAAAGCGTAGCAAATGAGGTGCGTTCGTTGATAACGAATGTTTTAAAATATTCAGATCTTGCTGATATAGTAGAGCGTACTTTGGATACAGTATAGTGGTGGAAATCTTTGTGTTCCTGTAAATATGCAGGGAGTAATTTTTATTATACTTCATTAGCGTATATCTTATTCATAAAATGTGAAGTAGTTTAATATAATTAAAACACTCCCTAAACAATGTTTCCCCGTATAACATTATTTAGTGGAATACATTTGTGTGGCCCTGTAATTTACTAATAAATATTCTTTGCATCACAGATAGTACAAAATGTATTTTTAGTACATATTTCATAGATTCATGTCAATTCTGTTATATTCAAATGAGTGTAACACCGTTAAAATGCATTTGAAACTTTTTCCCCATTGACCATAATGTAACGGAATACTTTTGATTGTCCCTGTAATTGATCAATGCATCCGATTTTCATAACATTTGAAATGCCTCGACAAAATTATGTAATAAATATACGTTTTAAATTTCAAACTATTAAAATGCATTTGAAACTTTTTTACCCATTGACCGTAATGTAAAGGAATCCTTTTGATTGTCCCTGTAAATGATCTATCCATGCGATTTTCATAAAATTTGAAATGACTCGACAAAATTATGTAATAAATATACGTTTTAAATTTCAGACGATTAAAATGCATTTGAAACTTTTTTCTCTATTGACCGTAATGTAACGGAATCCTTTTGATTGTCCCTGTAATTGATCTATCCATCCGATTTTCATAAAATTTGAAATGACTCGACAAAATTATGTAATAATTATGTATTTTAAATTTAAAACGATTCGGTTGGGTAGTTTTTGCGTTGTTATATGCGGACGGACAGACAGACGGACAGACAGACAGACGGACGGACTGAGCAACAACAATAGGTGCTACGTATTTACATAATTACGAACGCACCTAAAAAAGGCTCTAATGATCTCGGGTGTGCTATGCAGCGTCATCAATTTCCTGTGAGGTAAGCACTTGCCATCTCTGTCCACAAAGCTCAAGGGCAAACATTCGATTTCGTGGGCCTGGATTTAAGGCCCCTGTCCTCACTCGAGGAAACGCTCGCGAGCTAATGCTATTCCTATGGGGAAGCATTTTTCTAATACCTCTTTCACATTTTGACATTTTTGAATATATATATTTTTTTTCATTGGATAGCTGAGGTGGATGCCGACAGCGCACCTTTTTTACTTTTTCGATTTTGGTTGCAGATATTTTTTTAAAGCACTTTCAGTTTCGAAACCGGTTTTGAAAGTGAAACTAACTTTGTAAAAAATATCTGCAACCAAAATCGAAAAGGTAAAAAAAGTGCGCTGTCGGCATGCACCTCAGCTATCCAATGCAAAAAAAAAAAAAAAAAAAAAAAAAAAAAAAAAAAAAAAAAAATATTCAAAAATGTCAAAATGGGAAAGTGTTATTAGAAAAATGCTTCCCGATTGGAATAGAATTAGCTCGCGAGCGTTTCTTCGAGTGAGGACAGGGGCCTTAAGCGTCTCCGTCTTTATGCACGGAATGCTATATGTTGCATTCTCACGAGTAAAAAGGCGTTCAAGTCTAAAAGTTCTGATTCCAAAAGAAAAACATCAAAGAACAAAAAATGTAGTATGGAAGGATATTCTTTTGTTGTAAATATTTAACTAATGTAAAATTTAGAAATATGTTCATAGTATTGATATTTATAGTTTCTGTGAATAAGAATATTATAAAATAAATTATTTATAGCAATAATAGAGCGAGAATTTCATTTTATATAAAATTTAATCCATAGTATACTTTAACCGAGCATGGCTCGGTGTTCCCCGCTAGTTGTTATAATAAAAGAATGAATCGAAAAGATGTACATAATAAAACATACATAGATTAAATACGAAATATTATATTATTTTAAAATATTAAAAATACATGAGATAATATAATCCAGGATTCAAATGCTTAAGGACTTTCCAACTGCTTTGAATTTTCTTAATGTTCATTTTGCTTTATAAAAAAATAAAAACAATACGCTATTTCTGCTACTGTAACACATAAAACCCTTCAATCCCTTGATGCATACTTCTATACTAATATTATAAACAGGAAAGATTTGACTGTTTGTTTGTTTGAATTGAATAGGCTCCGAAACTACTTGACGGATTTGAAAAATTCTTTCACCGTTAGAAAGCTACACTATTTCCTGTGAACATAGGCTATATTATATTTTCAAAAAAATTAGGGGTCCTTACTAAAATGCCAATAATGTAACCCAAGGTGTAGAAAATGATCTTAAAAAATCCTTACATCGCGTGCGCTGCGAATATTATTCAATATATATACTAATATTATAAAGAGGAAAGATTTCATTGTTTGTTTGTTTGAATTGAATAGGCTCCGAAACTACTTGACGGATTTGAAAAATTCTTTCACCGTTGGAAAACTGCAATATTTCCAGTGAATATAGGCTACATTTTATTTTCAAAAAAATTAGGAGTCTTACTGAAATGCTAATAATTTAACCCAAGGTGTAAAAAAATGACCTTAAAAAATCCTTACATCGCGTGCGCTGCGAATAATATTGATTATAATCTGTATAGATAATACAATCTCGTGTTAGTTACACCGTTTATAACTCGATTTTTATGAAATTGTGTACCTCAGTATCTGACACCTTAGATTAACATATAGGCTACTTTTTACCCGACTACCTAAAAGGAGAGTAATGTTTTTAGTATTTGAATTTTAAATGGGATGAAGTGGTAGTAACAATTTGCGGTGTTAATTGTGGCACGGGACCTGGAAACTTGCTTTAACCGAAGCAAAGCGAGGGCGAGCTACTAATACACTATAATCACCAATTTTTATTTTAAAACTGATTTTAAAATTAAATATAGCAAAAATATCTATTGCGTCTCTATATGCATTGCGTCACTATATATGAACTTTTCCCCACAATATTAACCAACTAAAAAATTTGTAAAATTTTGGTTATGAGTAGAAAAGATAAAAACTTGTGGTTTTAAATTACAACAAGCCTTCAATATTCGGCCAACCGAATATTCGGCAAAAGGGCCGAAAATGCCGAATACCGAATAATGGCCGAATATTCGTCGCATCCCTAATTTTTATTATAGTGAGAAAAACTTAACTTGTTGCCACCGTTTTAAAGAAGTGTTACGAAAAAGCTTTTAAAATTAAAAATAAAATATAAAAATTGAAATAAATTAAAAATTAACCAGAATGGGCACATCTACATATAAATAGCTTTCATTTAAAAAAATAACTATCAAAATCGTGCCAGTAAAAAGCTCAGGGCTGATGACTAAAAAAACAGCCACGTCTTTTAAATATGTAGATAGATGTTAAAACTGCACTACTGCAAGTGTGGAAAGTATGTTCATGAAACCTTGTTCCAGTATGTCGAAATGGTTGCATTGTTTGGTTGTCAATACCCTTGGGAACGAGCGACCGGGTAAAGTGATCAGAGTCCTTGATTATTCTCACCAGTAAAATTTTATTTTAACATTTTGCCTTACTTACTAACGAGCATTTTACCGATTTAATTAGGCGAAAATTCGTGTTTTAAAAAAACCGGAGATAAAAGATTAAATAGTCCAAGAGCCGAGCGCACAAAACCCTAAGTCATCGAGCACAAGAAAAAGTTTCTTTATATTATGGAGGAGTAGTAATAGAGAAAGCTAATCATCCATGTCCGCCGGAAGCGAAGTGGTGCATAAGCCAAAAATTGATATCATTAGCGGTTGACTCATAGGTTTTGCATTGTGCTTGACGTACAATGTGGACGAAAAAGGAAGACGAGACTCATTGGCGTACGATCTCCATGGCAACGGCTAATCGCATTGACAAGAGTGATTTTATTTTCGTTTGCCGAGCAAAGCTTCTTATTCGAAAAAATGGTTTTGGCATCAGATGGATCCGTGATTCTCTTGACGAATTCATTCTATGCTACAGTGATGCCTAATTATTAATTCGGTTGATTGTTCTATTCTAGTCGGCTTGAAACCTTATTCTATTCTACGGAAGAAATCCAAAGATTTATTCGTGAAAGAAGTTTATTATGGTTTTGAAAAGTCAATTTATTTTGTCAAAATCTCATTCATGATTTTCAACAGAACGAAGTCGCATTCTGATGAGCCTGCTAGAAAGTCAAATAAGAAGTATATTAGTTAAATTATTCGTAATGGAAATTCTTGAGTCATCCATGTTTTTCTCATCTATGTTGATGTATGTCAACGAAAATTAACATTTGTGGTTTTTATAAGTAGTATTGCAGTAATACTTCAATTAAGTAACATTTTCCGAGTTTTAATAACTTCTTTGAATAATTTCTTGTTCATATGTACATCGTTCGACTGCATCCAACAGTAAAAAAAAATTCCGCGTATAAGGCGCACCTAGGAGTTTTGCCCTATTTTTTTGGAAAAAAAGTGCGCCTTATATACGAGTAAATATGGTATATCAGTTCGAGTCATTGGAAAGCATATCATAATAAATAAGCAGACCATATTTTTTTTTATTGAGAAATGATATGAATTCTGGCAAGCAAAATTAAATCCTCTATAGCTCTAGACAAAAGTAAAGTACAATAATAAAGTAGTTTGTAATCATTCGTTATCGATAGGATGGTAATTATGACTCCAGTTATAACCCACAACAAATAACGGTACAAATATACACTAATATACGCATAGTTATTAATCTGCCACCACCTGTATACAGCGCAGCATAAAACAGTTTTAGATACGTTCGTAATTATGTAAATACGTAAGCACCTATAGTCGTCGTTTAGTCCGTCTGTCCGTCTAACAGCATATACCAGAGCAAAAACTAACCAGCCGAACCATTTGAAATTTGAAATAGATAATTGTTGCATAATTTTGTGGAGTCATTTCATTTTTATGAAAATAGGGTGCATAGTTTAATTACAGGGACAATCAAAAGTATTCCGTTACATAGAAAATCTATCCGCCTATTGGAAAAAAATAGTTTCAGTGCATTTAAATGATGTTACACTCTTTCGAATAAAAAAAAAATATGCATCTATAAAGTATGTACTAAAATACATTTTGTGCAATATGCCGCATAAAGCATATTTGTTATTAATTTCAGGGCCGTACAAAATAATTTTATTACATAATGGTATAGGGAGAAACATTGTTTTGAGCGCGTTTTAATTATATTAAACTATTTCACATTCTACGGAATCGATATACGTTGCTAAGGTTTACTATAGGTTACTTCCTCTATAATAGAAATCAGATAGTATTTTTAGGGTCGCACAAAAGATTTCGGCTATTATACTGTGTAACGTACTGTCGAATGATGCAAGTATATTTAAACCACTCATTAGGTCGCTGGTTCAATTATTACTACTAATAATACTTAAAAATTCTTTATATACAAATTATTTACACACTATTTACATTTTAAATAAAGAATAATGATCCAGCGAACACACGATAGATCCGCTAAGATCGCCGATAAACCAAAAACAAAAACAAACGATGTTCCAATGTTGCCAAAACGGCAAACCTAAAGTACAATAGAATGCGCTAAGGAGACGCACGACATCCAAGGTTATAGTGAAGCCGTTACAAAAGAATGCGCCATGGAGAGGCGATATCCAAGGTTATGGTGGAGCCGTAACATACTATATCCGAAGTGCTGCATACTATTGCACCAAGATCTAAATATTTTTAAAGCTTCAATATAGTACGAGCGTACCTCATTTGCTATGCTTTCATTTTTATGTTATGCAACATGCGATTTATTTAAAACTATCTCTATCTCAGGCAAATGATTATGGAAGCAAAATTTACTTCCATTTCACTTAATTCAGCAAATGTTTCCGGCTGCTGATCAATAAAAAACTAAAATCCCATCAATAAAATAAAATAACATAAAAAAGCAGTAACTTAACAAATATGTAATCGAATTCGCGTGTAACACTGACTGTATTAAAAAAACTCTTAAACCACTGAACTGATCAAAATTAAAAATGACTGCTAAATATAAAGAGATTTTTGGCGATTTCTTCGACTATTAACTCCAGGCAAATGGATAATAGGAAAGTATAATTTTAATAGATTTCAAAACTTCTTATAAGTGCAAAATTCGTACTTTCATATTAAAATATCTTTTGATGTTAGCGGCAAATTAAAAAATTATATATATTAATACAAAACTGTCTTCTATCTCCTACATGTGGCACAGATGTCATATACGCACCACATTTGCACGTGTGTTTTCCGCGCTAATTTAGCATTGCACATCTGTGCCAAAGAGAAGTTCTGTTTAAAAAGTTTATAACAATTGTTAGGGAAATAAAACGGGGAAAATTAAAGATTTCAGTGAAATGTGCTGATTAAATGATTCAGCTGTATACATTCAATATGGCTAAAAGTATTAATATTTACGATTTAATTTGAAAATTGTATTTACTGTTTTTTTACTTATTAAGTAACTTTAACTTTACTGTTGTTAACTTTACTGTTTTTTATTTATAACTGTTTATTTATTGTTTCCTTTTTTATCAAATTCATGTTTATTTACTGTTATCTTTTATTTTTATTCTTTAAGTTATTTTTATTATATACTATATCAATAATTATTAACACCAAACTGTTATTTACTTATTTTTATTTACTTTTTTGAAATATTAGAATCTCTTTCATTTTTTTCACGGTATTTATTTTTACATTGCAATAAAAAATCATGCGCTGTTATTGCATGCAACTTGTAATTTTTATTCAAAAGCAAAATTTTCGCCAAATTGGCGGTGAAAAAAACGCATGCAAATGTGGTGCGTATATGACATCTGTTCTTTGTATGTTAATACTTCCTGAAAAATGTAGCATGGCAGAATCACAGGTTAGGTGATTCACACAAAAATCTATTTAACATCACCTAATGTGAACTTCTAACTGAATCTGAAGTTTGATGAAAATCCATGTATTTGTTTCTTAAATAAAACTATTAAGAAAATCTTTATAAAATCCGCATAACAACATCACCTCTTGGGTGATGTAAATCTAATCATTATCTATTTTTTATTTGGCATTTAGATAATCTGAAATTTGATGAAAATCTATGCATTAGCTCTTGAGATACTTCTGTTGCTAAATGGTGGAAAATGCAGCGTAGCAATTCCACTTGTACGGGATTTATAAAAAAACTAAACAACTCTAATATACATGGTGTATCTGAACTCTTTGGCAAAACTTTAAGGGGTGATAGCACACATCAAGACAAACAATATTAAATGGGATACTAAGGGTCCCAAACGTCTTCCGAAGGAGATATGCGCCATTAAAGTTTAGGGTCCAAAATTTCAAATAAACATGAAAAACGGAAAAATCAGTCAATTGATTTGTGGTTTTCACTAAAACTATTCATTATGTCAGTATTTTCATGAAAATAAATTTCAAAAAATATCGATAGAGGGCGCTTTAGATTTTGGAGTAACGAATAACTATTTTTTGCTGTTATTTTTTGCATCTCATTAAATGTTTTCGGAAGCTTAGACTTAAATTTAAATTTTGAGCTCAAAATCTGAATAGTTGGGAGTGGTTAAGCAGTACAAACTGAACTGTGTTCAGAGGTTCAAAATTGAAATTATTATAAAAAACGGAAAAATTGGTCGATTCGTTTTTGGTTTTTGCTAAAACTATTCTTTAAATCCGTATTTTCTTGAAAATAAATTTTAAAGATAAATTTCAAAAAATGCCGATAGAGGGCGCCTTAGACTTTGGAGTAATGAACAACTATATTTTATGGTTATTTTTTTGCATCACATTAAATTTATTTAGAAGCTTAGACATAAACTTAAATTTTGAGCTCAAAATCTGAATAGTTGGGAGTTTTTAAGTATCAAACTGAATTGTGTTCAAGAGAGGGGGGGGGGGGGTTCAAATTTCAAATGATTCTAAAAATCGAAAAAATTAGTCAATTCGTTTGCCGTTTTCGCTAAAACTATTCATTATGTGAGTATTTTCTTGAAAATAAATTAAAAAAATAAATTAAAAAAAATCTTTAGAGGGAGCTTTAAATTTAAGAGTAATCAATCATCAACTGTTTTTAACTGTTATTTTTTGTATCTAATTAAGTGCTTGCAAAAGCTTAGAATTAAATTTTGAGCTTGAATTCCGAATCGTTGGAAAGGGCTTATAAGCGCAAATTGACCTGTGTTCAGGAGTTGAATTTTAACCCTCCCCCCCACCTCGAACACAGTTCAATTTTGCGTTACTTAATTACTCCCAACGAGTTTTTAAGCTCAAAATTTAAGTCTAATCTTTTGCAAGCATTTAATGAGATTTAAAAAATAACGGTTAAAAATAGTTGTACGTTATTCCAAAGTCTAAGGCGCCCTCAATCGGCATTTTTTGAAATTTATCTTTAATATTTATTTTCAAGAAAATACTGATTTAAAAAATAGTTTTAGCGAAAACCGCAAATGAATCGACCAATTTTTCCGTTGTTTATAATCATTTGAAATTTGAACCTCTGAACACAGTTGAGTTTAATGCCCCTGTCTCCCTCGGAAAACATTTGGGACCCTTAGTTTCCTATTTAATATTGTTTGTCTTGATGTGTACTATCACCCCTTAAAGTTTTGCCCAAGACTTTAGATACAGCCTGTATATCAAGGATTTACAGAATCTGAAGTTTCATGGAAATTCTTTCATTAGTTCTTGAAACAGAGTTATGGCACTATTGGGCATAAGGCAGCATAGCAGCGCTAACTTTTGAGCGATTTAAAGCAAAAAGTAATCGGAATCAAACAATGTCAAAAACTAACTGAATCTAAAGTTTGATAAAAATCTATGGAATAGTTCTTGAGATATAGCTATTGTGGGAATCATAAATAATGCAGCATAGCAGCACCACGTATTGAGAGTTATGCACCAAAAACTATTCAGTTCCAGTCTATATAGTGTAATTGAATCTAAGGTTTTCTTAAATTATGTTCATTAGTTCCTGAGGTATAGTGCCCACAAATTTTTGTCACATACAGACTCAGAGAGAGACGGAGTGATAGACTCACACTTAAAAAAAACATCAAATCGGGTTCACAAACTTCTTAAACTCGTTAATCTATCGAAATCTTTGGAAGACTTGATTTGCTCATCGAATGCACAATATGCCATTCTATGTTAAAAGAGGAATGTTGATTTATACGCAAATCACGGTAACTAATTATTATTGCAATGAATTCCCTACATTTATAATAGGAATTTCTGCTCCAAAATTTGAAAATAATACTAACAAGGAAGGTCTCCATACTAGATATACTCAGAATTTTATGAAAAAAATACTAATTGAAGTACTTATGTATACAATAAAGGATCAGTCAAAATTAACTGTGGAATCACAGAAGAAAATATATAAAAAATAAAATATTTTCAAATATTTGGCGTGAAAAGACGATAAGAGTCACTCGATTTGGCTAGCAGCCCTTTTCCTCGCCGAAAGCAAACGATTATAGTGCAAATCAAAACTGTTGGATATTCAGAATGCGTGTAAATGGTATTTAATGAATTTAAACATAAAAAATGAGTGACTTTAATATATACATAAATATACATATTGTATTACATATATATGTTACTTGTTGAAATATTATTTAAATAATCACTGGAAAAAATGTTTTCATAGATAAAATCATATTGAGGAAAATTATCTTCATATATTCTAGCGTATTCAAAAAATAAAAGCCAGACGTTTCCATAGCAACAAAATCTAATCGACAATTCTCAATTGGATTTTGAGCTTGAAACAAATTTAATTAATTTAAATTATGAATTTCGTTTTAAATCTCAAATTTTGATGGATTAATTAGAATATAAATACATATAAATATCAATATAACAAAATTATGCTTAAAATAAACTAAAACCTACAAAACTAAAGTTAATTAAATTAAATTTATCAAAACAAGTTCGAAATGAAACTTTTTTTTTCTTAAAATGTATTTGACATAAAGTATTTTTTGATATTACATTTCATCGCCAATCGGAGATAAATAGCCAAATAACGAAATTTTCATTATTATTTTACAGTTACTGAATGGAAGTTCCGCCGATATTTTTTTTATAAACGTATATATCCACATGAGAAGAATATTCCGTAATTTTTAAAGATTTTTCGGGGTATGTCCGTATGGAGACCTTCCTTGTCAGTCTAATTAAAATGACTTTTCGCTTGGTCTTTGTAAACAGTAAGCAAACACAATATTTATTATTTTTCTTTGATTTTTTGTCGGCCCGCCTAATTGTCCTCCTTATCAAATGGACATTGATAAATATGAAGTTTAATACAGTCTTTATAATTCTGAAGTTCTAGAAGAATCCGACCAAGTACATATTTTTAAATGTTTGACAAAATGTCTAAAGTTGGAAGTGTCCGGTCATTAATGTCCATATAGTGTTGAGAGTTATAGAATTAAATAAAACATTCAGTTAAAATATTATAACTCTGCCGTTTAGTTAATTAATAAGATTAATTAATTAAACTAATTAATAAGATTAATTCATTAATAATTATTAGAATGATTAAATTACTTTATAAATGAATTTTTATAAGAACCAATCTAGAAAACAAATCACTAGTTGTCTATCATGTGATCAGTTGACACATGTTCTGTGACGTCACAGATCTTTTGATATGGTTATCTGATAACATTTTCTGATAAGGACTTATTTCTTCCCGAACCCTTGACTGCGTTGGACGTGCTTTTGCGATGGTGATGGATTAGGTAAGTACAGAATGTTAAACGTGTCTTTATTATTAAACTATTTTAATTTAATTATGCATGAAAATTAAATATTTTTCTTATTTTTCCAAATTTTAGTACACTTTGAAAACAATAATTTGAAATACTAAAATGTGAAAATTATAAATAAAAGTTTTGCATGCACATTTCATAACACTGAGATAAATTGACAACTGTAATAATTTTAATTAAAAATGTTTTTAAATAAACGAAGTGAAAATAATTATCTATAAAAGACTAATTGCATATTTTTAAACATTAATATTAAATGTCTTTTTTGATACATTTTACAAAACCATGCTGGGACATAACCAAACAAGTTAATTATGATATAAAACTTATGACTAAGTTGAAACAGTGAAAGCCTGCTTTGCCAAGTTAATTTTTCAAGTAAGTTTAGTAATGTTATTTACATGTGAGACTTTTTTTTATAAAGCTATCCTGGGACATAACCAAACAAGTTGATTATCATGTAAAACTTATGAATATTACTATGTTAAACCAGCGAAAACCTGCTTTGCCAAATTCATTTTTCAAGTTCGTTTCGTAATGTTATTTACATGTGAGACTTTTTTTATATAAAGCTATGGTGGGACATAACCAAGCAAGTTGATTATCATATAAAACTTATGAATATTGCTAAGTTGGAACAATGAAAACCTGCTTTGCCAAGTTAATTTTTCAAGTTAAGTTTAATAATGTCAGATTCAAATGAGAATTTTTATTAAAATAATTATTTAAAATCCTGTTGGTTTCTAAAGATATTTCGTAAAATGTTAGTAAAATATCGGAAGAAGTGTGAAGACCTTGTCTGTTAACTTTAAATTTATGTATTAAATGAATTTTCCAAGTTTTACCATACACAAGCAAAGGTTTCATTTAAGTAAGGAAAAAATGTATTACATAAGTCATTGTTTTTTCGAATGGAAATGAAGAGTCTTGCATCTGAAAAGTTTTGTTCATGTGTCGACAAAAGCTTTTTGGTTACTAGGGTAAACAAATAGCTTGTTGCTAGGGTAAATAAATAGTTGATTGGTTGATTAAAACTTATCAATGAGATGTAATTGAAGGGGGGATGTAATAACTTAACAATTAAAACTGAAAGTCTAACTCACATAATAGTTGATTGGGAAAACAGTTGAAAGGTTGGTTGGTTGATTAAAACTTATCAGTGAGATGAATTTGGAGGGGGAATCTAATAACTTAACAGTTAAAATAGAAAACCTAACACACATAAATGATTATCGACATAAACATTTGTCGATTACTAAATATTAGTGAAACATTTTTAAATAATTTGTGAAAATTTACAAATTATTTTAACAATTTGTTCAAACCTTTAACAGGAACTTGTATTTTTGATATAATTATTTGGTTTTTAAAAGTTTAATTATTATTTTCTTTTTTCAAATGAGACTAAAATCATTACCAAATAATCACACTATCTCTGTTAAACTAAAATATAGAAGATTCTAATTAAGCAAGTGTTTAATAATTTAAGCATAAGTAGTGATTCATAAGGATTGTACATTTCTATCTTACTGATAAGGTGACTCATAAAATCTCAAAGTAATCCTAAATATATGTGATTTTTTTTTCTTTTTTTCGTGATTTTTTATATGTTCAGTCACAATAAAAATTATTTTTACATGTGCGAAGTAACCACTTTCGATGATCTTTCTTACTTTTTAGTTACTAAATTACGGGTCTTAATGACCCAAGGGTTAGCGTCACGAGTTAAAAAATGAGAAGTATGATTGAATGACTATGGGTTCGAAACCTGTGAGTAATTCTAATGACATAGGGAAGAATTGAAATGAATCTAAAAATATCAGCTGTATAGGAGTTGATCGCTTTCTTATCTTGAAGTTTATAAGCTTTTCCAGGATGAATGTAATCACGTCAATTTCATGATCTTTGAATCTTTCCTAATTTGTTCATGAGGTGGTGTACATCATAATTTTTCAAACTGTTGAAAAACTTCGGTTATAATAATGTGTTAATGAAAATTCAAATTATGCACAACATGGGCAGCTCCTCTATACTCTAGAGTGATTTATGATTGTGAGAAGATGAGTGTTTTCCTCCTAAGGTTTGTTTACAAATATGTTAAATTTCTGCTGGTTGAAAGGCTTTTTCTTATATTTTTGAAAGATTTAAAATATTTAATAATTTTCTCCCACATAAATCCTTCTCTCACTCCATTTCAGTTAAAAACCGTTCAGTATAAACTTTACATCATTACACTAAGTAATGATTATTCGGAATAAACACCTATTTGATAAACACTAGTATAAAAAAACATTGAAAATGAGAAGTTTGAATTGTATTGTGATTGATTCATTTAATGAAATCGTGTGGTACGCATTATACATTTCTCGATAAAGTTATGAAGACAAAGCTTAATATTCAACTGTGACAGTCTTTCATTGTAAAAAATTTAAGAAGACATGTATAAAAATCATTAAATTAGGTTACTAAGTACAAACAAATTTGGACACCAAAACTTGTTTTTATAACATACGAGAAGAAAAGAATATGTTTAACAGTTGGTATTCAATATTTAATTTTCTTTGCTAATATGAAAATGTTTAGAATCTTTTTAGAAACTTCAGAATATCATTCTCAGTGATGACTCATTATGTTTTAAGTTTGTGGTTATTCGAAATATTGCTTAATAATAACTTAGTGTTTCTTGAAAATATTGAAAAGAATTCCTTTTTTATTTTATATATTTATTTTAAATATGAAAATTTTAATTACACACTAATTAATTAGAAAAAATCATTTAAAAATGTTAATTACACATTCATTCAGAAAAATATTCTATTAAGTATTCAATAAAGTGTTGAGGTTATCATGTTTTAAAAGATAAGCCTTTTGTGGTTCAGGTCTTTCTAAGCTATTCCAACCCAATATCCACACATGATTCGAAGAAAACTATAAACTCTGAACGGTTATGTCAACGAGCGCACGCCAATCTCATCGCAAAAAATAATTTTCCCCCTATTAAACATTTATCTCCGCTTAAAATTCCAAAAAATGAAAAATAATTCAATCTTAACAAAATTACTCCCTTAAAAAAAACTCATTAATTCACCATGAATGCTCCCTCCTTAATTATTTCTTCATTAAAAATTAACCCATAAAAAATAATACCCTTCGTGTATGATTAGTCTAAAATTATAATAATTTTCCCCCAAAATACACGCTTAACTCATCATGAAACAGCACGGTGAAAAAAAAAAATCAATCTCCCCAAAATTTCCGATTAAAATGGAAAAAATAAATCCTTAAACTATACCGCACCTAAAATTTTTTACTTCCCAAACTAAAATTGAAAAGCACTGGTACAATAATACAGAAAAAAATTCTAACTCCCTTAAATTCCCGCTTAAAATTTAAAAAAAATCTTTTGAACTCACCTCTTAAAAATAAACCCTCATACAAGAGGTCGGTAAAAAAAGTTAAGTCCCCACATTAAAATAACCTATCATACTATAGCACGCCGAAAAAATTAAAGTCCCCGAAATTCCCACTCAAAATTTAAAAAATTCTTATCTAAAAGCACTCTCATCCTTTAAGATGACGTCATCTGAACATTGCGTCATACAAGACGCCTGATGACCTTCATCTCCCTCTTAGAGGTCGAACGTCGGATGACCTTCAACCCCTCTTAGAGGTCAGCGCCCTGCGCCCGTTGGTGTGGTACTCTCATTACTATACTACTGGGGATACTTGAGCCAGTACGGAAAAATACCTACAAAAGTAATTTTTTCGCTTTATTTTTGCACAAATATTTTACAGAATGATAAATTATGATGCATAAAGTCCTTCAAAACCAATTGATTTTAGAATTCAGATGTTTCAACTCTTTGGCAACCTTTATGAAGAACAAATTCAGAATGGTTTTAAAACCACACTTCTTTTTTATTTTACCTACATGGTAACTCAGTAGTGACCTCTGTTGGGGACAATAGAAGTCATTTCTTTGATTAAAAAAAAAGTTACAGTAACAGAGGCTACAATTTCACTATAAAATATTAATCTTAATATATTATATTAAAAAATAAATATTTAATATGTTGGACCTAAATAATTAAAATATTAGAGATTATTTTACATTTATCCAGACAAGCTATTTAGTTAGTTAAAATGAAAAATGAAATGGATATTTTCATTTAAAAAATATATTTTTAAACATTTTTTTTTCTAAATCATTATTTTAAAAAAAAAAAAAAAAAATTATGCTCCCTTTTATCCAGAAAAATCTATTAGTGAATATTAGGACGTAATTTTATTTTTTGTTTAATTTACCCATGTCTAATTTCCTAGTGGGGATGGTTGAGCCATGGCTCAAGTATCCCCCTCACACTATTTATACACTATTTTTGTTTATCAGAGTTTTACTAAGTAAAGCACGCAGCTATTTGAGCTATTTTAGATTCAAAATTTAGTTTAGATTATACTTATTAAAATTATATATATTGTTACAACTTTAAACTAAACTTTGATAATAAAAATTTAAAAAAATCATGCACCTAAATATTTACTTTAGATAGAGAAAAACAGCTATTAATCACCATACTTTCAAAATGATACCAAAGTATGTAATTTTATTTTACATGTTCATAACTATAACTATGTTATCACATTGCCAGTTTTAGAAAGAAAAATTAACAAACTGTAGAAATAATAAGGGTGGCTCAAGTATCCCTATGCTCAAGTATCCCCACTCTCCCCTACATTCATTTTGAAACAATTTTTAAAGCATTTTATTTTGATCATTTAAGACAACCTAAAAAAATAAGTATTTTCTCATTATTCAAAATCAATTAACTATCAGATTACAAAAAGTAATAATTTCTGCTTTTCGTGAAATGAAAAAAAAGTCTGTAACGGATCCCAACTAAATCAAGTTTAACAGGGAAACTTGATAATTACATGTACAGGGACAAAATTTCAAAACCATGCAAAAAAGATTACTATCTCCATTAAAGTGGAATTTCAAGTGTTCTATAAACCCACTGAACAATTTTGAATTGCAAAATCGAATTTCGATTTATTTCGCATTCAGAAGTTTGAATCCATAAAACTAAGTTTTTAGTTTGGTAATGTAAAAAGATGGTGATAAGATCTCTGATTTCATGAAGAAATGAAACTTTATATACATAATGCATATTTTGCGTGCTTGGATTTATGATGAATGTCCTTAAAATATATCGTATTTAAAAAGTTTTTTTTCTTTTTTTTACTAGAAAATAGAATAAATACCACAGAAAAGCTACAAAATTCTGCAGAACATTTTTGATTAAAAATATAGTTTTTTATTAAAAGAAAGTTTATAATGATATTGTCGATGTTATTAAAAAAAAATTATATGTAATGTTTAGTAGATTGTACAGGGAAAACAATCGATACAATCTCTGTTAAATAATATTTTTAGACATTCTGAAACATAGTCTCAAATTTTTGCTTGGGTTAAAAATCGGCGATCACAGTTATTTTGACAAAACATTGGAAACTTACTATAAAAAAAATAATCTGCGATCTAAAAAACTTTGGAGATTGAATTTTCTTTATTTAATCAATACCCTGATATAATCATTAATGTTAGTACGAATACAGTTATTAACATGAATATTGTTAAAAAATTAAATTTCGGAAAACAAAATTCTTCATTTAAACATGAATGTTTTCTATATATTAATTAAAAGATTAAAATGATTTTATTCTAAATCTCCTATTAGCATTAACTACTGATGGGAGGTGGCTGAAAAACTTTTATAAATTATAATAGTGCTCGTACATTAAATACTAGCAAGCCCATCTGCTTTGCTCAAGTAATAGTTGAAATTCTCCAAGTGATATTTGTATGTCTAAATTTTGTTAGAAGAAATTATACTTTTAGGAATAATTCAAAAATTTCTGTTTAAACAACAATTTGACTAAAATTCATTATTACACTGTATTATGATTAAATGAGACCTAAATTTATAAGAACTAAAACTAATTCTAATTAAATTGCAAGGTTTTGAGCTCACTTGGATCTTTGATCTCCCACTTATCAAAAACACCTGTAATGCAATTTGGTCTACACTTTGTACTGAACGGACCGCTCAGGTTCTCGTTCTTTATAACATCAGCTCGTATCTTACAAATCCAAATTTCAAAACTGTTTATGAATGATTTGAATATGGAGTATGTTTAAAACGCCTCTTTTCCCCTAGTGATTTTAAAGGCCCAGTCTACATTTTAAGCTAACGAAATTTTGGGTAATTTCATGAGCTTTTCAGATAATTTGATTCTATTACTTTTATACGCTTCTTTTAGACTGAAAATGTTTGCCAAGTTTTACTGTAACATTTTTTAAGATCGAACTCACTTTTCTCTCTGGTTCCAACAGTTTTTCATATGATTATTGTATGCATGCATGTAATAAATTTTGGCCGCACAATAAAAATCACTACTATTAGCCACGACTTGTCTTCAAACTCACCAAAAACAATGAGATGACTGATATCTCGGCGGTGATTGCAAATGGGCAAAATCGGTTCGAGAGAGTGGAAATTGGAAAAATTTTGTGAAAAACAGAAAAACGCCTACAATTTTTTAATTATAAAGAACATCAGTTCAGTTTAAAGTTACTATTACTTCAGAGGATAAAATTCATATTTCGACAGTTCTTAATATATGGTTTCTTTATTCATCCAAAATAATTGAACCAACACGCACGACGTGATCACCTACACGGACGAATCCAAATTATAATCACACTGAGAAAAAAAATATGCCGCCTTCACCTAGAATGAATAGTTAGTCACTTTTTGAATCGCTAAACTAGAAATATAGATGTCCAAACTATGCGAGTAAGGTAAACAACTAAGTTTAATAGGCGAAAAGACTTGACATTTCTAGTCTCTTGTTTTCTGGGAGACGAAACAATATTGAACCGTTTCAGTAGGGAGAAATTATTGCTTGATTTTAGGAATGGCTTCTCAAGCTACAATTCTAGTTACTAAATTAAATCTCTTGTGTTCGTATCTATTTGAAGAGATTTTTAGATAAATTTGACAGCAAAAATATAGGAAAACGCTCTTGAATTCTAGAAAGAGGCTCTGGAACTCTCTAAGAAATGGAACTAAAATTTATAAGGATGACATGGAACTATTTTTTTCTAGAGCCATTACTTAGATTCTATGTGCCAGAACCATATTTTTTTCTTAGTGCAGGTGCTACAGGTTCGGCCTTTGTAACATAAAAAAAATAACCAAAATATAATAACATTACCAGTGCATCTAAGAGAATGCAACAACGTTTTCCAGGCCGAACTACTGGCAATACAAAAAGCAGCGAAATGGGGCAACATAACGGGTGAGCCATACAACATACGCTAGGAAAACTAAGAAAAAAACACGTAAAAAATAAAGCAAGCTAATCAGGTAGCTCCAAGAAAACTGCGACAGTATCACAACATTAAAACGAACAAACACATAACACAGAAAGCAATTTCACTTCGGTAACTCAGCAAGAACGAAATACTATATGTTAAATGTTATGTATTTGATGTTGTATGTTAAATTAAAAAAAAAAGCCTAGGATTTATTCCTACCGCGAAATAAAAAAATTAAAACTGTATGTGTTTGTATTTTGTCATCTAGCAGTGTGCGGTAGTCGCACAACATCAGCTGGAACCATGGCCGCAACAGGATCCCCGCAACATACGAATTGCAAGCAAAACGAATGTCACCGCCGCTTCATAAAATTGTGCATTATGACATAGTAAGAAGCTTCAACCGCCTTCGACTCTGCTTGTCTCTCCACTGTGAGGTAAAAACAAAATAAAAAATATAAAAGGCCCAGGAATCCCCCCAACACCAATAAAAAAGAAAAGAAAATTAAAAAAACTTTACCTGTGATGTCTGGTAGTCGCATCATATCAGCCGTAACCTCGGCCCGCAACAGGAGCCCTGCAACAAATGAATTGTAACACGACGCATGTCAACAATGGTTCACCAAGTTGTGCAATATATGACACAGTATAAAGCTTCAGCCGCCTCTGGCATTATATGTCTGTAACTGCAGATTGTATAACTATGTAATTGATGCTGTTCCCTTTCAAGCTTTCCTAACCCTCCCCCTTTTTGCAGTCGACTGAGGCCGGCGGTGAAAAAAAAGGGAGGGGATTATTTATTTATTTATTGTTCATTTATTATTTATTTATTTATGTATATTAATTTTTAATTTATTTTTATTTATTTATTTATTATTCATTTATTTTTTTATCTACATTTTTTATTATTTTTTCTTTATCTGTATGTATGTGTGTGTGTACATGCTTAAAGCAAATATATATATATATATATATATATATATATATACATATATATAGGTATACATATTATTTTTTGACAGCTCGATTCTTTATTAGGTGCAATAGGACACTATCCGCACGAACTACCCGACCCGCTCTAATGGGACAGCCCACGGATCCAGTTTGTCTCGATGGGGTAAGGTAGAAAAGCGTGATCTTGTCTCCCTCTGTTTGTTTGTATTTATGACGGCCTTTTATCTACACGTGTGATATAGGCCCCTTGTCTCCCTCTGCAATGCTCTCGTTTGCCTTGCCTTTCGGCGCAATGTTTTCCATTCTGCGGTACGACTTAGCTTTCCGGTCATTCTCTGTTCTTATTTTTCCTTCAAAATCGCCCCCCACTTTCAGCTAAGTTCAGTATCACCGTTTAGGCTTGAAATCATCCAGCCCCATTTAGTCTGAAAAGATGGGTACAAGGTGAGCGGCAAAAAATCACACAGTAAACTCAATGTGCAATAAATCACAAAGATTACCAACAAAGCACTTAATCTAAATAGCCGATCCGGTGCTTATGTTAGTGGAGCCTCAAAAAAAAAAAAAAAAAAAAAAAAAAAAAAAAAAAAAAAAAAAAAATCCCACATGCACGCTAATTGCGCCTGGTGCCTGTAAAATCCGTCGTGGATGCAAAGTCCTCCAAGTTACCTGTGAATTATATATACCTCTGGAATTGCCTTGTCAGGTTGAAGTCTCGACATCTGATCAAAGATCTAAATTACGAGACCAACTTGAGTAGTCATTTACAGTATAAGCAATATGATGTAACGTTAAATAACCATCAAGTGAAAGTATGCTCAAACGAGAAAAAAGTACTACATATATGGTGACGTGCAAAGAGAAGGATTGTGGTTTATTTCCGCTACGCGGCGATTAGGCGGTCACCCGCCCCGATACCAGGTGTTAAACTCGTTAAGTTGAGGTAACTGGGCAGGTTGCGGTCTGGTCATCGGTTATAAATAAATAAATATATGGTTTCTAATTAAATTTATTATAATGTTGATATAATTTCCAGCTTTTACATTGTCAAACATTTGTTAGGACCGAATCTTACAGCAAGTAGAAATTAAGAATTAATAGCAATTTAAAAAAAAATATCAGACTACTTTATTTCTTTTGACAAAAATGTAACATGATTCTTGTGAAACAAGTTCTTACAGAAAAATGTAGCTTAAATCTTGTCATACACGGCAGGTAAAATTGTTAAACTGAGTTTATATTTAATCTTCATTTGTTTTTTGTTCATGCCAATTAGTGCTTGACTGCGAAATCTATGTCAGTTTGTAGGTTGAGACAGCAGAAAGTTTTTGTGTTTTTAAATACTGTTTTATTAATTTTCATATGTATATATATATATGTTTTTTAAAGAATATGCCTATTATATCTATTAACATTTCAACGCAATATACAAAAAACATTCTTTATTTGTTGTATTCTTCAAAATAGTTTGTGAATAAATACTTTTTTGCGTTCTATGCATTGCGCACCTCTCTTGCCACATTTCAGAATTATTTATAAACAAATCGGAATATTTAATACAAAAAAAAAACTCTTATTAAGTAGTCAGGTACCCCTGAAAGAGTACAAAATTCGATTTTTTTTAAAAAAATAGCTTACAATTAAATATGATTCTTTAGTAACATTTTAAAACAAACCACATTCGAAAATTTGAATTATGTCTTAAAAATTTATGCTTTTCCTACACAATCAGTGGGTGATTTAAACTTGAACGTCATTTTTCTCAAAACAGCGATTTTGATCACAGTTTGCACGATTTCTGAAAAATGGTTGAACAGAATTTCACATAATTTTCGCTGGATGTATTAAACGTATACAGGCACAAAATGACCTTTTATTATGTTCCTCAAATTAGAACTTTAGACCTCACGACTTCTTTTGTGTAAAAAATCTCGATATTTCGAATTTCTTAAAAAAAAAAAAAAAAAAAAAAAAAAAAAAAAAAAAAAAAATTCTGGTTCTATAATTTTTATTTTTTCCTCGTAAGTCATTTTGAAAAATACATTGTATTTCTGCTCATAAAAAAAATTTTGGTTTCTTTTAGACATTTAAATTTGAAAAATCGTTCGCGCAAGGCATGCATGAATTATTCTTTCGTAATAATTGTATTATCTTTAAAAATAGTTTAAAAATCATTGCATATGTGTATACATTTTTTAATAACATTAAATAATAAAATAAATCCTTCTTAATATGTGATTCCAATTTTATAGTTATAGAGTGACTGCAATTATTACAGAGGTCACTTTGTCACGTATTTCGTTAATTCAAAGGGGACCTGAGCACTTAAGCCTTTCCGACACGGGCAAAATTTGGTAGTAAAATGCGAAATTATCGACTGACACTGGAATTCACAGACGAATTTATTAGCTATTTTGAATTTTTGAATTTAAGCTTTTATTGTAAAAGCAAAATTTTACAAAAATATTATTGGTGCCATTTGAAAGATTGGCATTAAAATTGGGTATCCCAGATCGGGCAGAGTGTGCCGTAAAGGGTTAATACAATATAAGTATATAGCGAAAATAATTCTACTGTGTATCAAAGAGAATGCTTGTAATCTAGTTATTTTGTATTTTTGACATTAACGAATAAAAGTTTACCATAGAATTTTTTGCATAATCTTGCTTATGAAAACACAATCACCTCGTAACTTATATTTTTTTCTTATTTTAAACAAATGTTATGTATATTTATTTAAATATTTATTTATTTATTTATGTTACTTTTTTAATTTTAATTTTATTTTTGTTCTTTAGACAACAAACCATGTTAAAAAGATTCCAACTATATAGTTTTTTTTATGTTAGAAGTATACAATTTATTTTATAAGAAAAATATTGATTTATATGAAAAAAGAGTACTCCAGTTTAGTAATCATTTAATAGTTTTTAAAAACACTCTTTTAGTTACAAAAAAAAACACTTAATAGCTTTTGATTTTAATTGCATTAATTTTTTATTGTATTTGAAGAAACAACAGATTTAATAATGTATGTTTTTCTGTTTATATAAAAAAATAAATGACAGAGAGATCGTGCCTTAAACAAATCCTTTTTATAACCAGATTTTTTTTAAGTACATTGCGTTTTAATATTTTTTGCTACGTCGTTGCTTTTGTAAAAAAGCATTTTAAAATTGAAAAAAGTACACGAAGCTTATAAAATACTATAATTTTGAAATTAGATATACATTAAGTAGGGGAGAGTGGGGATACTTGAGCATAGGGGATACTTGAGCCACCCCTATTATACAGTGGGTTGTTGTACAGTGGGTTACTCTACAGTGGGTTGATTTTTCTTTCCAAAATTGGCAATATGGTGACATATTTATAGTTCTGAACATGTAAAAAAGAAATCACACACCTTCGTACCATTTTGAAAGTATAGTGATTAATAATTGTTTTTTCCCTATCTGAAGTAAATATTTAGGTGCATGGTTTATTTATTTATTTATTTATTTATTTTTGTAATCAAAGTTTTGTTTAAAGTTGCAACTATATACATAAATTTAATAAGTATATTTTCAATTGTATTTTGAATCTAAAATAGTTCTAATAGCTGCATGCTTTATTTAATAAAACTCTTATATACAAAAATAGTGGTAGTGGGGATACTTGAGCCATGGCTCAACCATCCCCACTAGCAATTTAGACATGGGTGAAACAAACAAAAAATAAAATTACATTCTTATTATAACGGTTATTTCGTTATATATTGTTTATTTCGTTATATATTATTTCTATGCACCCCCGTTCCTTTTTCAATTCAAAATTCGTTTAAAATGGTGTTTCGTTTCTTTTTTATTTCTCCCGGCCATTATTCTTTAATCTCCTAAATTTCAGCTTCCCAAAAAGCCTTTCTCTAAATTTCAGTTCCTAATTTCCTTCACTTTGGACGCGAACTTTCTCTAATTTTTGATACTTTTGATCAGTTGTGCAATCAACCCTTTCTTCATAAACATATTGAAGTACACAAATTACTTGATGATTTGAGTAAGGTATATCACAAAGCTTATAACAACATTAAATAAGCTCAGGATAAAAGATATAAACAGTACGGTCAGAAAGGTAAATTGAGATCCATTTGTTTAAAAGATATTGTATATCTAAAGTCAAGTGACAAGTTTCAAACAAAGTATACTGGTCCATACATTGTTACTTGTAAACATTCACCTGTTTCGTTCTCAATTAAAAGGTTGTATACTGCTGATAACACAGCATTTCGGGTACATATTGATAGATTAATTCTTGCACCTCCTCGTTATGGACATTTATTTGATGCATCAAGTCTTATAAACAATACTAACTTTAATACGTTCTATCAACCACACACATATAATTTAAGAAAAAGAAGCTAATGTAAATTACTGGTACTTGTTTTCTTTTTATGTCCTGTTTTGTGATACTACATATCCAACCATCGGCCAAGGTTGTGTGTATGTTGTTTTCAACTGATCTTTAACACTGTCATGGCTGGTCCATCACTGTTGCTCTGAAGATCTCTTGGGAACAATATTAGGTATCATTTCTTTCCTCACTTTAGCACTAGCACGTTTCTTTATATTCACTTAAAATTTAATTACTTTTGTTTTGGATTTTATTTTAGCTGTACACTTAACTTTCATTTATTTAGGACTCTTCATTAATCCAGTAAACTCTTCAGTAGGTAACTTTCCAGTTAATAATTCCTGGTCTGTATGTCAAAGATAATAAAGTTAGATAAACATGTACCTTAGCTTAGAAATGTAAACAAAAGATTCATGTAATTAGATAAGTTAATAGATATTTTTATTATATGGCTTGTGCATCACCCAACCCGTTAGTGACATATTTTCTCGTCACTCTTCACTCTAGGATTGTCCACCCGTTTTAGTTGTTATATGACATACATTTTTTTCGTGTTTTTTTTTTCATTTGAATTCTTCCCTTCGAAGTCTTGTTCCCGTTCAAAATTAATGCCCTAAGGATTTAAGCTTCATTGTGTTGAGAGACAAAGCTTTTTTAAATTGGAGTTTCGATTCAAAATTTTTGAATTGGAGTTTCAATTCACAAAAATCCAATTTTTCATGTAATTCGACGTGGGCTCCTTCAGAAGACCGCTAGAGCCTTCGGAGGAGCATCACAATTCCCTCCTCATCTAAGGCTAAACCCTAAGCTGATGCCATAACACTTGTGTTTTACACAAGATTAAGGGTGACGCATATTTTTATGGGGGTGCATGAAGCACCTCTTTTTTTGTCATCCTATGCTTCGGCATGAAACACTTTATTTAAAAAAAAAACATTCTTTTTATATTTTATACGCATCACATTACATTTTTTTTATTTGTTTTGAAAGGTATATTGCAATTGGGAAATTTTTTGTGTATTTATATTATATATATATTCATTTAGTGTTAGTTTTTATGTTTTGTGTATATGAGTAAAAAAAAATCACTTGTGTAGTGATAGCAGTTAAAGCTGCATTAACGTTTTGTGCTCTCAGAGTCGACTCTACTTCTAGATAAAAAAAAGCACTAGCGGATATCCAGCTTTATACATACCAACTTGGATCCATAAATAGATAAATAAAAAAAAAAGAACTCTTTGAACTGGTGACTGTTTTTGAATAAAGAAATTCAATATATATTTTCATGACAGCAACTTTCTGTATACATCCAAAAAAAAATCTTTTTACAATTATACATGTTTTTATGTTTTATAATATTTTTAATGTCGCCTATGCACATTGGACAGCAAAAGTTTTTTTTGTGGTGAACCGGGTGATATATATAACGGTTATTTCATTATACATATTATTTATTTCGTTATATATTATTTCTATGCACCCCCGTTCCTTTTTCAATTCAAAATTCGTTTAAAATGGTGTTTCGTTTCTTTTTCATTTCCCCCGGCTATTATTCTTTAACCTCCTAAATTTCAGCTTCCCAAGATTCTCATGTAAAATATGCCCGCATTTAGTCAACCGTTTGAAACAATTTCCAGCTGTCAGCTAATTCAGATCGGATGTACATTTCATTGCCTTTTATGTTCATGCACACAGTAACACGATTAAATATACCACTTAATGCGTCTTTTTCCTCTCATGAGAAAATGCTAAAAGAATTTAACATCTGCACATCTAAATTTTGTCGCCCCTTGTTTGGGCCTCTTCTGTAGGCATAACGATAGCAATTTTATGGGTGTGAACATTCTTCTCGGCTGTTACTAAGCCCTCTTATCTGCACGTGTAACTTAAAGTGGTGGCAACCACGGGAATTTAGCAACCCTTTTCTCTACTGGGCATTCAAATTGAATACCGGTCACGCATGCTACGTTTTGGCGGCAATTAGATAAGTCCCCTCCATTGTGCATAGGCAAACTTTTCATATTTTGGATACTTTATTCTACGCCAATACTGTGTGTGTTGTCTCTGTACGATTTCACTTGACCTCCGGCTACGAACTGAAAGAGTTCTAATTTTTGATTGGGAGACTGAGTCTCCGATGATTTGTAAGTACCTCTCCCTGCTTCATATGGATACAATAAATGTTTGACTGATAAATTATTGTGGGGTTTTTTCGTAGTTTTCCATCGAACCTGGCCAATGTTGCTTTTATACTCAGTTTACTCGATCTGCATAGTACACTAGTAAAAATCCTTACACGAACTTCAACAGTAAATCTCCATTATACTTATATTCACTGATATATTATTTTCTGGATAAAAGGGAGAACAATTTTTTATTTTTTTTCTTAAAAACAGAACGACTTAAAAAATGTTTAAAAATGTACATTTTTTATGAAAATATCCATTTTATTTTTCATTTTGACTAACAAAATAGCTTGTCTAAATTAATGAAAACATAGTATTCAATTTAACTTTTATTAAATTAAAATAACCTTTTAAAACTGTTTTACAGGTTAAAATCTATAATACTTTAAGTAGTTCGGTCCAACATATTAAAATATTTATTTTTTAATATAATATATTAAGATTAATATTTTATATTGAAATTGTAACCTCTGTTGCTGTAACTTTATTTTTTAAACCAAGAAAATTGAAGATGAATTGGTATAAAATGCACACAAAAAACAAGAAAAGCAACAAAAAATCACAGTTCAAACTTACCTACATGGAGCCAAAGGGGAAGACAAAATCTTTTCCTGTGAAATCAAAAAAGTGTTTGAAGTAGTAGAATGATACATATGGCTTAGATTCCGACAGCTACTCAATTAAAAGCATGAGTTCGACAATACCATTAGAGGAAAATTCTGTCAATGATGGTGATGATATGAAAAGAAAACCTTTTATTGATGATTGTGTACTAATAAAATATGCCGGAAAGAAAACTGTAAAAAGGTTTGTTGGACAAGTGCTTAATATTTTGAAAATGAAATTTGCCCGACGAATTGCAGATTCCAAATTTAAATGGCTCTGAACTGAGGATGTTACTAGCATCGACATAACTCAAGTTTATATGATCCTTCGACCACCAGTTCTAACGACACAAAATAATCGTATTACTAGCTTTGTTTTCTCAATTGGTTTCGAAGGACTTTATGTATCATAATTTATCATTCTGTAAAATGTTTCTACAAAAATAAAGCGAAAACAATTACTTTTGTAGGTATTTTTCCGTACTGGCTCAAGTATCCCTTCACCATGGGTCAAGTATCCCCCTCATGCGGATATTTGAGCCACGATGCAAAACAAAAAGTAAAAATTCATTACACATAGAAAAATAGTTCAAAATTAATTGAAAGTGGTTTACAGTTGAAGAAAAAATATTAAATTTTCATTTGCAATATTTTATTTTGTTCTAAGAAATTATAAAAAAAAAAAAACAAATTCAATATTCAAAAAATGGCTCAAGTATCCCCATCTTCCCCGACATTATTTTCATATAATATAGGTAAATAAAGACAATATCTGTGAAATGTGAAGTTTGATGGAGTTAAAATATACTCGTATATGTATTTTAAGGAATTAAAAATATTTTTCGAATTAAAAAATTTTCTCTACCAAATTTTACAAAAATAATTTCAAAACTGATACTTTATATTTTGATTTGTGTAGCAGTTTATTGGTTAATTTAACATTCTTCACACAAAATTTTATTATTTCTTTATTATCTTTCAATTATTTGAAAACTGTTTTAATTTTTGATTAGAACTTTAATTATGTAAGGTACCCTGGGGTAATAACGCCAGACGAGGTAATAACGCTAAGTGCTAATATTTTGCATAATTATGAAATAATCTGGTAAATGACACCCATGTGCTCTGCGCAGAAGGGTTTTGAGTCATATACATCGCAAAAAACAGCTTCAAGTTAATTTGTTTCATTTTTAGGTCTTATTGTTTTTACAAGCAGCTAAAATTAACGCTTGATCTAAAATTTGCGAGATACGTTTTGAGATGTGAAGACTATTTTTTTAATCCGGAAATACTTTGTTAATTACATAAATTTGTAGTACATTTCATGAACTTTCAAAATGTTGTTGAAGATTTTGGATATCTTCTCGAGATAATTTGTAATTTAAAATGTACAGCGCAATAACTATAACGGGGTAATAACGCCAATCCTTGGCATTAATACCCCGGTTAATTCCTTACAGTGGCCGAGCTACATCCTAAATACTGATTCAAATAAACACAGTTAAAACTGTGTAATGTTTCTAATAATTCTATTTAAGCGGTCCTTTTTAAGCAAAAAGAAGCTCACAGTCTGATATTATTTTGCCTCATCCCCCCCCCCCACACCACACCTTTACTTTTCTTACACTTTCACAAAAAAATGAACATTTTCAATAGCTTAGGACGCAATTTGTCGATTTCTAGGGCAGAGAGTTTCTATTTTTAGAATTGGGCAATCTACAGTCAATTATTCCATCTTATTTCATAGTTTTGTTTGCATGGCGTTATTACCCATATAGGTGGGTAATAACGCCAAATAGTATTGGTCAAGAAATCACGCCATTACATTTTATGTATTCATATCTGTTAAATTATTTTTTTTATATAGATAGTCAATGAGTTGCTGTATCAAAAAATATATTTGTTTGAAAAATAGAAACTAAAACTGAGCCATGAAAATTGGTAGAACCTTAATGTGGCGTTATTACCCCAGGGTACCTTAAATACACAATAAGATACTACAGAAGAATGTGTACAAAATACTATTGCCATCCCTTCAAATTGCAAATATATGTGTACCTTTCAAAAATTCTGAAATTTTATTAAACATTCTTTCACAGTAAATAAAGAAAGGTCTACACTTTTGTAAACTTTTTTTTTTGTTTGTTTGTTTGATTTGTATTGTTCTTACATTTTTCGACAAAAATTGGCAACGTCAATCTTTGTCAGTAGAGACATTGTCATTCTTATATAATAACACATAATTAATTTTCTGTAGAAAAATACCCATTCCACAATTTCTTTATGAATTCAAAATATTCTGTCTTATTTCTATATATTCAATTAAACAATCAAAGAAAATAAATATATGTAGGGGCACATTGATACACCCCCTGTACAGCACACAGGGTCATTACAGGAAGTTTCACAACGGCTCCAAAAGGTGATACTAGTGAAATTAACTACATACAGAAAGTTTTGGAATGATTCAATAGTTTGATGAAATGGGATGGGTGATTAATTGTTTTTGTAGGTCAAAAGTAAATTTGAGTTGTGCAATTGAAATGGTATTATACAACTGTTCCAGTTTTTTCAACCCAAAAGAATACCCTCCCTGGCAAGTAACGCTAATCTTTATCAGTTCCTCATTCTTTATTGTTAGATAAATTATGAAGTGTTGGATTTGCGACTCATTTTATTCAAAATGGCTGTATGGGACACATTAATACAGCCTAAATCCTTTGCTAGTTCATTTTTTCATTACCTTTTATTTATTTTTTTAACATACACTCCTTAACTCAACAATTTTTCGTCAAAAATTTCTACTATTAGCTTTTATTGAAGTGAAATAGCTCTAATTTCTTTATATTAGAACATTTTATAGAATTTTTGCAAATAGAAGACGTACAAATTACACAATATCTAGTGCTAGTAGAATTAACAAAAGAAATGGACGGCAACCTGGCAAATCTCAAATTTATATCTATTCTCTAGAGAAAAAAGTATTATCGACATGAGAAATGTTAAGTAAGAGAAAGAAGCGGCAGAATAGTACAGGATAATTATATTATAAACATAATTTTTTATATAATTATCCTTTATTTTCTGTTTGTAAACCGATTTATAAACAGAAAATCTGGTAATTCTTCCACCTATTTTAAGAAAGAAGATAATTCTGGGGTTAAAGTGCCAGATATGACAAAGTTACCACAGGCAACAAACAGACAAGGAACAGCCAGAACATCAGATCATTATACATTTCATTTTAATTGCTTTAATATCGCTTAGAAATAAATTGTGAGCGATTTTAATGTCTATAAATATATATAAAATGGTTTTCTAACTATTTTTCTCTGATTTTTTTTTTTTTTTTTTTGAGAAAAAGCTGTATCAATGTCCTCCAGTTTCCCTTATGTGTTATTGAATAAAATGGTATTTACTTATTTTCCATCTCTCTCTCATGAAAAAATTATCCGAAATCGATACTCTTTCTACAATACATTTACCATTAATAACATTAATTCCCTAGTTAAAGCATCTGAAAATTTGATTATTTCGAATCCTCAATAACGGAATGTGAGGACGTATATATTAATAGTATAGGTATTTGAAGTGTTAGTTGATGTAAGAGCTAGTGATAAGAAGAATTTAAGCATGCAAAGTATTTTTTTACACATTCAATAAAAATGATTTAGTAAAGACAATATAAATAAGCCAGATTATTTTAATTTTCTGAATGTGAAATTTCGAAGTGTGTGTTCTTTGTTATGGCAATTGAATTTTAAAAAAGATGAATTAGAAAGATTTATCATTAAAAAGAATTACGCAAATTTCCATTTAATATGATTTACAGGAGATAAATAAATAAATCAGCAAGTTTCAGTTTTTCTCTACTGGCCTGATTTAAATTATTTTATTCTATTTCTTATCTAAGAATTTTTAGAAATTATATTTATTACAATGAAGCTACTACTTAAGGTTTCAATAAAAAACAACTTTATTTAGAATCGGAAATTTCAATAATACAAATTATCCCACAGTCATCATTAGCATACTGCTTACTAAAATAAATCAAACATATTTTTTTAAATCTTTCCATAAGATCACTCGAATATTAGAAAATTTCCTGTTGATTTTATTTTTATTTTAAACATTTCTGAAGATAATTAAAAAGTTTAAAAGATGTATTAAAAGCACCCGTCATTTGTTCCACAGTAAACTTGTTTGCTCTTATTTTCTGTAAGACTGAGGATATTTTGCGTACCATCGAGTTTTAGTGTATCTCAAACTACCGGGTGTCCAGTAAATAACTGACCCATTTTTAACTTAAATAACAAATAAATGGTTTGAGATAATAATGCGCGATTTGCGGTATTGTAATTAGAAAATCAATTAATTTTTAAACATGTACTTTGTTAATATAGTTCAAATTTCGGGAAAAAAATATCGCGTTGGCGGTAATAGGCTGTTTGAATAGAGACATGACTCTAATTTTCATAAATATGAGACTTTCTGAATCTGTACCTATATGTTGTCGAATCTGAATCTATATGTTGAATCGACTCTCGAATCAGCTTCAGAAACAGGGTACGTTGCTTGGAAAGTGATTTAAAATAATATTTGTGATTGAACCATCTGTATTATATTTCCCCTCCTCAGTCTTGAGACTGAGATATTATTTTAAATATTATTATATTACATTAAAAAAGTGCATATTTTAAAATTTATTTATATTCTAATAACAATACAGCAAGCCGCGCATTTTTATCTCAAACAGTTTTTTTTTTATTTACATTCAAAATGGCTCAGTCATTTACTGGGCACCCGGTAACTTGAAACTGGGTGAACATGTGTTTATACACACTAATAGTTTTTTAAATCGCACAAACCCTTAAATATTACAAAACTTTGTATAAGAGAAGGTGAATTAAAATAGAGAGGTGAGCAGATGGATTTGGTCGCCTGAATCTTATTTTTTGGTGCAACTCATTTTATTTTTGAAATACCTGCAAAATATCAGAACAGATGGTCAATCTATTCATTTAATGACTAAATAAATGCTTTGAACTATTATTACTTTGGAAATCTTAAATTTTATTTTAATCTGAAAATTTTCTCAAAAGTTGTCCAAATTCAGCGATTGATCACCTAAATTGAAATTTCCGATCTCCTAAATTGAATCAAATGATATTAGACTGTTTCAATGAGCAAGGAATATAACTAATCCTATTAAAATCAACATTTGCTGTTAATGAAGCAATAAAAACACAACAGCAATGAAATATAAGGAAATCAAATACCTCGAACTAAGAATATTTATTTTTACTGAAAATGTACTTGAAATATAAATCAAAGTTATAAATAAATAAAAATAGAAATTATGGAACTGCCGTATTTACTCGTGTATAGGGTGCACGCGTGTATAAAGCGCACCCCTACTTTACAAGTAAAAATGACGATTTCTTAAAATCTCGTATATAAGGCGCACCATAAATTTGATACGCTAATGAAGAATGACCAAATAAATTTCAGTAAAAAAAAAAAAAAAAAAAAAAAAAAAAAAAGGGTTGAAACAAACATTACACCAGACCAGAAAACAAGACGAAAATGCATTTTTAGACTTCGGGTTGTAAGAGAATGACGGGAAAAGGAATGAGTGACGGTAAAGAGAATTGCTAATTAGCGTTTAGATAATGTCATTATCTCCGTTGTATAAAAAACTGCCAGGAATGAAATAGATATTCAGTAATACTTCAATTAAGTAACATTTTCCGAGTTTTAATATCTTCTATTAATATATTTTTTTTTTGTTTCATATGTATATCGTTCGATTGCATCCAACAATAAAAAATTACTCCGTGTATAAGGCGCACCTAGGAGTTTTGCCCTATATTTTTGGAAAAAAAAGTGCGCCTTATACACGAGTAAATACGGTAATTACCAAATTTTAGAATATCATATAATAAATGATCAAGTCTTCACATAAATTACTTTTGTTCGTTTTTAATTCCTACACATATAACATGGAACCATGTTTGGCAATACTGAATCGTTTCTGATATTTTGTTTTTCTTACAAACTATGCATAACTAGAGTTGCTAAAAGGCGGTTTATTCCCGGGTTTATTTCCAATAGACCAGGTTTATTCCCAGGTTTATTCCCAAAAAACCGAATTATTCCAAAAAATCCCGGTTTTTTTCCAGGTTTATTCCTAAAAACCCGGTTTATTCCCGGGTTTAAACCGGGTTTTTTCCAACCTTTGCAACGCTATGCAAAACCAATCATCATTGCCTTAATTTTTATTTTTAGGTTCTAAATCATTAATATTTTTGAGGCAGAAGACTTGTGTGCAACATATCTGTACTTTTTCCCTTCCTTCATTTTCTTTTCATTTTTATTACGCCGCCTATTTTAAAAAACTTGATGTTCTAATTGCTTTTGTGCTTTCAAAAAAAAATTTTATGTTTTCTTTATACGGGGAAAATGTTAACGCAACTTTTTTTTTTTTTTTTTTTTTTTTTTTTTTTGTGTGTGTGTGTGTGTGTGTGTGTGTGTGTTTGTGTGTGTCTTTACTTATTTTAGTAAGACAAACATCTAATTAATGATTCTTAGGCTTTTGGGGGGTTTTGTAGCTACAGACGTTTTAAGAGTCAATCTGAAATATGATCGCAAATATCCTCCCGGAGTAAAATGTTTTATTCGACACTGTAAATCAAATACACGTCTAAATCAAACACTCTGTAGAAATAAAGAATTGCAGAAAAATTACATTCAAATACAAATATGCAAAAGAAATTAAATTTTAAGCAATATACTTTTTATGCTTATAATATCAAGACTAAGAGCAAATACGAAAACAAACAAACAAATTCGCATTAAAAATATGAGCAATAAACACATGAATTTAGATATGTGTATAAAAACATGACAGTGTATCATCGTTTTCAAACATTCTTTTAAATTTAGTGGGATAAAAAAGAAAATGACTCCCCAGTAGCCTAGACAATATTGGACCAATATTGGCTACATCTTGGAGCAATATTGGCACATTGGCAAAATATTGGAATGAAATATTGCTCTATTATTGGGATGTTTACGTTTTGCCCTTATTCAGCCAATATTTGCAGACAATATTATGTCAATATTGGGGTTTCATTGGAAATATTGCCAATAAAATGCCAATATTGGTTAAATATTGGAATTTCATTGGAAATATTATGGCCAATATTATGTCAATATTGGGGTTTCATTAGAAATATTGAAATATTGCCAATAAAACGCCAATATTGGTTAAATATTGGAATTTCATTGAAAATATTTCCAATGAAACCCCAATATTGGCTGGAAATATTGGCTAAATAAGGGCAAAATGTAAACATCCTAATATTGGAGCAATATTGACGTTTTATGGGCAATATTTCCAATAGATGAAATATTGGCGCAACGTTGGGCCAATATTGATTTGCGACTAGGGCTAATTTCAGTTTTTATTAATTGTCTGAAAACAACACGTGGGAGGCGGGCGCTTCATCTAATCATTAATGATGTCATTGAGATGAGTGTTTTATCAATGGTAGATGACGTCACTCTCAGTAATTAACGATGTAATTACAGCGGCACATTTAAAACGTAGGTGCAAATATGGCATCTCTCCTCTATATCCGTAACAAATAAACATGACGTGAATGAGTAGCATTATTTTTATGCTTTTTTTATTTATATGTATTTTTTACATCTTTATTCCTGCGAGGTTTTAAAAATTTATTTTTATTCATCTATTTTCTCTTTACATTTCATATTTCCGTATCATACATCATTTTTTCATAAGATTTGAAAAGAAATACTACCTAAACACATAATATTCCTTTGACTATTTTTTAATAGTTCAACTTTTTTTTCTTAATTTGTAATAATTTTAAATTAGTTGAAATGTACATATATCTCTGCTTTTATTAAACTGCAAGGTTTTTGAAATCAAATTCTCACATCTAAAATTAAAGCATATTTCTTAATTTTTAAATGAAACAAATTTGAATTATATTATTACATAAAACTTATTTTCCGATATTTATAATCTTTAAATAATTATAAAATTGCCAAAATTATAAAATTATATTTTATAATTAATATGACAATAAAATTGCTGTATCACGTACCATTTTTAGGTAGGAAATATTATGCTTTTAAACTTAAGGTAGTTTATGAGTTAAACATAAGTGGAAATTGGATAAAAAATAAAACCTTCAAAATTATGTGTGATGGACCTATAAATAAATGTAGAAAAACATTAAAAGTGATATTCTGGAAAAAGACTTAAAAATATGAGAGTGAATGGGAAATTGTAAATTCGTAGACTAAAGAAGCGGGGAAGACAAAAAAAAGAACAATCCACAATAACGGTATAACCAATTAGAGTTTCGTGCTTCATTTTTATCGTTTTGTTATTTAAGATTGCAGCAATATAATAATATAATTTCATCTTTCTTTTTATTTGCCATCTTAAACAAATCCCTTCCCATTGAATTTAAGATGCTCGTTTTATTGGAAAACATATAATTTTATCGCAATATACTCTTATGACAACTAATTTTATTTTATATAGATTTATTTTATTGCCTATTAATACGTATATCTTATCCTTTTTCAGATGTCTGTTATAAAAAAGAAAAAGACTTAAATTATGTTTACTGTTTTAACTGTGTTGGTAAAATTAACTTACTTAACCATGGTTAAATAAGTTAACCATGAGATACTGCAAATTTTATTTAAATTTGCACATAATTGCAAATTTTATTTAAATTTTTATTAAATAATGAATCCCCATTATTTAAATTTTATTTAAATTTATACAGATTTTAGCACACCTGACTAAAGAAAAACGTTAATGTAGGTTTATGCTGTCTCAATACAACTTAATTAAACATAATATTTGCTAAAACAACACATGTGCACATTAAAGTAAACATAATTTAAGTGTTTTCAATTGAAATAAGAAATTATAGAATTTCCATCATATAAAATTATTGCATATAGACACATATTATTCTATAATATGTGTCTATGTTTCATTACTGGAATATATATCGCGTTTACTTTTTTCTATCTTTTAAAAAAATTAAAAAGAAATAATAAAAAATAAAAAATTATTTTTTATTCTGAAAAACTTAAACACAGATTTAAGCACACCTGACTAAAGAAAAACGTTAATGTAGGTTTATGCTGTCTCAATACAACTTAATTAAACATAATATTTGCTATAGACATCATTTTTATTACAATTAATAAAAAATTCTACCTAGACTTACCTTGTTAAGGTCCGTTCAAATCTAATATCATCGACATTTTTACAACTTTGGACCCCCTCCCCCCTCTTCTGATATCATGTTACCATACCTAGAACCTAACCCCCCCCCCCCCCTGGTAACGATATCGTTATCAAAGTGTAAAAAGTTTTCAATTTTCAAAACTTGTATATTTTGTCTGGAGTGACATACAAAACTGGTTACATTTATTTTTTGCGAACTTTATTGATTCGAATGCAGAGAAGTCAAATAACATTTATAAGAAATAGTTACAATTTAAAAGTATTTCATAAGTCACGTAATACATTCATCAGTTATAAAGTCTTGTTGCAGTTGCCCCGAACGGAGGAAGGATCGGACGCAGATAAAATTTCTTACCAACAAAACAAGTGAACAACAAAACAAGAATTTTAATATACATTTGTACAATTAAAATAAAATAAAACTACCAACGTTTCGCGGGTTAGGTTCCCTTAGAAAGACCCCCACGGAGGGCAACCCACCCCATAGGGTCTATATCCCATAGCGTAGATAATCGGCCGACAAAAATACACCAAATACACACCAACGTTTCGCGCCGTCTTCAGGAAAATATGATAACGGAAGGACTAAGTCTGCATCTTGATCGAGAGATAATATTTCTAATAAATTAAAATCTAAATGAATTAAAAGTTTAAAAATGTTGCCACTTACACGTGAGTAAAAATTAAAATATTGCAACGAAATAAAAATGTTAAGATTTTATGATTAGATTCTCTTATTTTACCTTAAACTGGGTTATTGCACGGTACTATGACTTTGGCCTCATCAAAGTTAATAAGGCAACCCTTGTTCGCCAAGTAAAAGCGAGAAAGAGCAGTATTCTGTTTTATTTTCTCGTTTCTACTTGGCGAACAAGGGTTGCCGTATTAACTTTGATGAGGCCAAAATCATAGTTCCGTGCAATAAACCAGTTTAATGTAAAATAAGAGAATCCATCGAAATCATTGCACGAGAAAATAAACCATGTAATGATAATGTATCCTACAATATACCAAAAATATGGCATAACATCATAAAATCTTAAAATTTTTATTTCGTTGCAATATTTTAATTTTTACTCACGTGTAAGTGGCAACATTTTTAAACTTTTAATTCATTTAGATTTTAATTTATTAGAAATATTATCTCTCGATCAAGATGCAAACTTAGTCCTTCCGTTATCATATTTTCCTGAAGACGCCCGCAGAAGACGGCGCGAAACGTTGATAGTTTTATTTTATTTTAATTGTACAAATATATTGTTGCAGCGTATATGGGGTTCTTTCGATTTTATGGTTAGACAACTTCAAACTCTTTGCTCTTAGAAAAGTAGAAAATAATTTATTTACAGAACTTCAGAACAACAGAGTCCTCGAAACTCACAAATATTTCTAGATATTCAAAAATAATTGTTTAAATCTATCGTATAAGTGCAGATATAGGTTCCAGAGACTCTTTATACAACGTCTCTACACTAAATCACATTCAAAATAACGTAAATAAGACTCAAGCAAACTTGCTTAACAAACGCGTTGTTCACTCAATGACTGACTGGTAAATAATAACAACAGCTCGCATAGCTTCTCTTCTTATATAGGCTCGCAGCATGTGCGGGAAATTTCTTGAACCATCTCGAAAAAACTGGAAAACCACGGAACAACATTCAATGTATCAGCATATCTAAAGGGGGGTTACCATAAATAGGGAAGGGTTACCATCCCCAACAATCGCCAAGTTTGCCGCCAACTTGGCGATATATTGCCAAATTTGGCGACCAAAATTAGTCGTCAAAAGTGACGCCAACTTGGCGATATCTCTAATATTTCGCAAAGCTGCCATAGACATTCACGGAAAATAATAGACAAGTTTGCTTGATAACAGAGACAATGTAACAAAAACTAATATTAGTAAAGAAATGGAGCTTAATAAGATTATTTACATTATTTCACAGTGCAAACACTATTTACAAAATTCGTAACACTACACCCTCCTCAAAGACTGCACGTCCCGGGCAGTGCAATCCTTGAGTTAGAGGAAAACACTTAAAATAAATAAACAAATAAATAAATAAATAATAATAATAATAAGATTTACATAAATAAGAACTAATTGCTATTTACATATTAACAAAAAGTGACTTTTATGACCATGGTCTGAAATTCCAGTTTAGAATTTTTAATCACTTTGGCCAAAATAAGGGGCTAGCCGGTTATAGTGTACGACCTTGGGTTTGGCGTGTGGCGATTTTTGTATGCGTACAATGACGTCATTCAGCCTGTTGACGACTGTGTAAGGACCGTCCCAGTTTCTTTGTAATTTTGGCGACAGTTCCTTACGACGTATCGGATTCCACAATTAAACTTTGTCACCTTCGTTGAACTCATGTCCTGTTGCCTTTGTGTCGTACCGTGTCTTCATCTTTTCCGTTGCCAGTCCAATTCGGTTCCTCGCTAGACAATGAATCTCCTCAATCCGCGCCTGGAGTTCATCGACATATTCCTCAGGCGATGAAGGAGCATCAGGAGGACGGCCAAACAAAAGATCCGCAGGTAGACGAAGATCACGACCAAAGAGCATTTGAGAAGGGGAATAACCAGTGGCCTCATGAGCAGCACTCCTGTAGGCAAGCAGGAACAGAGGTAATTTCTTGTCCCAGTCCTATTGATCTTTAGACACCAGGAGGGAGAGGCTATTTAGGATGGTACGATTGAAACGCTCCACCATGCCGTCCGATTGAGGATGTAGAGGTGTAGTTCGAGTTTTGTCCATGCCGAGTAGTCCACACATTTCCTTAAACACAGCCGAATCAAAATTTCTTCCTTGATCAGAATGGATTTGAAGAGGAACTCCGTATCTGGAAACCCAGTGTTGAACCAGTATGTCTGCTACGGCTACCGCCTCTCGATTAGGAATGGCGTAGGCTTCAGGCCACTTAGTGAAGTAGTCCATGACAACGAGGATGTACTTGTTGCCATCAAATGTTCTAGGAAGAGGACCCAAGATGTCTAGAGCAATTCGTTCGAAAGGAGCTCCTACATTATAACGTTGCAATCGTCCACGGGTGCGCCTCTTTGGACCTTTATGTGCTACACAGGTGTCACAAGTTCGACACCACTTCTCCACGTCATTGCGAACATTATTCCAGTAAAAACGCTCTCGAACCTTTTGAAGGGTCTTCATTACACCAAAATGACCTCCTGTGGGACTACCATGAAGTTCTTGAAGGACCATAGAAATTCTCGACTTAGGGAGTAGTAGTTGCCATCTACATGTCTTTCCATCATCAGACTCCCATTTTCGGTACAAAATACCATTCTTCAAATGTAGGGAATCCCAGAGAGCCCAATAACGTTTAGTCGTAGGATGGTAATGGGCAATGTCTTGCCAGCTGGGCTTCCTGTTGGACTCCTCTTTCAGCTCTAGAATTGGCTTAATTTCAGGATCAGCAAGTTGATCTTTACGCAGGCTCTCGTCACTCCACGGATCTTGCGATGATGTAGACCCAGTTGTAACTTGTCTTACTATAGGACCTTTGACATTAAATTTCTTCTCAACCGGGTCGCAGTATCTACAATTCTCTGAGCAGGGTCTTCTTGAGAGAGCATCTGCATTTCCATGTGATGAGCCTTTTCGATCGCGTATCTCCATATCCTACTCTTGACGCTTTTGTATCCACCTGGCTATCTGGCCTTCAGGGTTCTTAAAATTCAATAGCCAAGTTAGAGAAGCATGATCAGTTCGGATCAGGAACTTTCGACCGTAAAGATAGTGATGAAAGTGGTCTATGGCTTTCACTACAGCCAGAAGCTCTTTTCCTGTTACGCAGTAGTTTCACTCGGCCTTTGACAAGCACTTGCTGAAATAGGCGATAACACGCTCCTGGCCGTCGATTTCCTGGGACAGTACAGAGCCAATGCTTTCGTTGCTTGCATCCGTATCAAGTATAAACTGTTTATCGATTTGAGGATACGACAGAATTGGAGTGGATGTCAAGGCCTCCTTAAGCTTTTCGAAAGCAGTATCACATTCCTGTGTCTACATAAATTTTTGATTGGCTTCTGTTAATTTATGAATTGGTCTTGCAATCATCGAGAAGCCTTTGACGAATTTTCTGTAATAGGTGCATAATCCTAGAAAACTTCGAAGCTGGTGAACATCTGCTGGACGACTCCAATTTTTCACGGCCGATATCTTCTCCGGATCAGTCCTAACTCCTTCCGCCGAAATGATGTGTCCAAGGTAGGCGACTTCATTGCGAAACAAACTGCACTTCGAAGGGCTTAACTTCAAATTAGCTTCCTTTAACTTTTGTAGCACCCGCCTGAGGTTGTTCAGATGTTCATCAAAAGATTTTCCTATGATTATGATATCGTCTAAATAAACAAGACATGCCTCATATGACATTCCCCGAAGAACCGTTTCCATAAGGCGTTCAAAAGTTGCAGGTGCGTTACATAGACCAAAAGGCATTACCTTGAACTGCCATAATCCTTGTCCCGTTGTAAAGGCAGACTTCTCGCGGTCGTCGGGATGAATCTCTACCTGCCAGTAACCACTCTTCAGGTCTAAAGTCGAGAACCAAGTGTTGCCCGCAAGTGTGTCAAGAGTGTCGTCAATCCTTGGCAGAGGGTAACTATCCTTTTTGGTGACGTCATTCAGTCGGCGGTAGTCCACACAAAATCTTGTAGAACCATCCTTCTTTCTTACTAATACAATGGGAGACGCCCATGGACTTGTTGATGTTTCGATGACGTCATTTTCTTCCATATCCTTAATTAAATTCTGTACCTCTTCTTGCTTGGCAAAAGGTAATCGTGTAGGGTGCTGTTTAATAGGAGAGTGATCTCCCGTGTCAATTCGGTGTTGTGCCATTTTAGTTCGTCCAAAGTCTTCAGATGTTTGGGAAAATAAACTTTGGAATTCTCTAATTAAACTTTCCGCAGCATCCCTTTGATTTGGATCTAAGTCCGTATTTTGTAACAAATCCTTGACTAAATTATCTGAAGATTTCTGAGAGTGATTGGAATTTTGACTTATGCACGTCACAGGAGCGCATGATGCTATCACCTCTCCTTTCTTGATAGTCCTCGTCTTATCACTGATGTTAGCAATTCTGACTGGAATGGTCTTCTTCGAGAGATCCACTACAGATGAAGCCACCAATACTCCTGCTTGTTTACTATTGTCTTCTGGATAATCTATATGGCCAAATCGATAATTAGCTTCATTTTTAATTACAGCAGGAACTAAAAATTCTGTTCTTGGATCTAGATGGATGTCTTCTTTGGCTATTACTATTTGTTTGCATTCAATTTCGTTATTTAATCCAAAAAGGCTTATTTCTTCAAATTTAGAGAGCATTTTATTATTTTTGAAATCAAGTTTGAAGCCAAACTTCTTCAGAAAATCTAGCCCGATTAAGCAAGGATCTGTTATGTCAGCCACATATGCCGTATGGTAATATTTCTTTCCTCCAAAGTTGATGGTTAAATCGGCCTTTCCATATATGCCTATCTTGTCGCCCGTCACAGTTTGCAGGGTAACGCAGGGCGGAGTCCATATGAGTTTACATTTCAATTTTCGAGCCAAATCTTCTCTTATTATTGTTACATTGGCTCCTGTATCCACAATCATACGGCATTGAATCTCGTTAATAAATCCTATCACATATAATTCATTATCGCCGCCACTCATTTTCGATATTTGAAGGATCTTCAGGTGGGGCTTTTTATTCTCTGGTCTTGAATTCATCTCACGTTCGTGGACTTTGGGGCAGTTTCTTCGGAGATGGGTTGTATCACCGCATCCCCAGCACCTCAGATTCTGTCTTCTTGAGCTTGTTCTTCCATATTTTAAAGCTTCAATCTCTTGATTTAATTTCCTAATTTCTTTCAAGACGTCGCTCTCAGTGTCTGAGCTTTTGTTCACCGTTGTCCTTCGGACTGAATGACAATCTCTTCGGCTGGCTTGTGTAGCTGCTTCCAACTTTAAGGCATATAGTAATGGAGCCTTTAAATCCTGCACATCTGCCATTCGTACCGCTCTCTGCACTTCTGGATCTTTTATTCCGTCTACAAAGTACTGCAATGAGAGCATTTCCCGTACATTTGTTGGGCAGTCGATGAAAGCTAAATTTGCCAGACGTTCTATTTCCGAGGCAAACTCTTGAAGGGTTTCACTCGATTTTTGATGGCGGCTCTTCATTTGTATTCTCGTATAATCCTTGAAGAATTTTTCGCCGAATCTCATTTCAAGTGCACAACTTAGAGTCTCAAAATTGAGTTGCGTCATATCGGGCAATGTTTGCAGCACGTCGGCGGCTTCTCCTCTCAAAGATGCTGCCAGTTGACAAGCTTTCACCTCGTCACTCCATTTGTTCGCTTCGGCTACTATGGTGAATTGGGTCTTGTAAACTTGCCAGGAACTCTTTCCGTCGTATGTCGACAGCTTAATGTGCACGGAAGAAGCAGGCGGATTCCTAAATTCTTCATAATTACCACTAGACGCTGAAAGCTTCTTCTCAAGATCTTCTACTCTTTTATTTAGCTTTACATCTACGTCAACTATTTTCTCTTCAACGTTACTTATTTCATTCTCAATTTTATCTTCTACTTCCTGTATTTTCTCTTCTACCGAACCTATTCTTCTCTCTACCGACGAGAACTTTTCTTCAAAAGTTTTCTTCATTTCTTCTTGGCCTTTATCAATTTTATTTGTCAACTGTTCCATTCTTTCTTCGTTTTTATTCATTTTATCCGCCAACTCTTCTTGGCCTTTATTCATTTTATCCGCCAACTGTTCTTGGCCTGTATTCATCTTTTCAGTCACTTCTTGGCATTTATCAATTTTATTTGTCAACTGTTCCATTCTTTCTTCGTTTTTATTCATTTTATCCGCCAACTCTTCTTGGCCTTTATCAATTTTATTGGTCAGCTCTGTTCTTAATCCGTTAATAGCTTCTAACAGTTCTTTCAGTTGTCCGTCCATTGTTCTTGTTTTCGCCATAAGATCCCGACTCCTGACACCAAATGTTGCAGCGTATATGGGGTTCTTTCGATCTTATGGTTAGACAACTTCAAACTCTTTGCTCTTAGAAAAGTAGAAAATAATTTATTTACAGAACTTCAGAACAACAGAGTCCTCGAAACTCACAAATATTTCTAGATATTCAAAAATAATTGTTCAAATCTATCGTATAAGTGCAGATATAGGTTCCAGAGACTCTTTATACAACGTCTCTACACTAAATCACATTCAAAATAACGTAAATAAGACTCAAGCAAACTTGCTTAACAAACGCGTTGTTCACTCAATGACTGACTGGTAAATAATAACAACAGCTCGCATAGCTTCTCTTCTTATATAGGCTCGCAGCATGTGCGGGAAATTTCTAGAACCATCTCGAAAAAACTGGAAAACCACGGAACAACATTCAATGTATCAGCATATCTAAAGGGGGGGTTACCATAAATAGGGAAGGGTTACCATCGCCAACAATCGCCAAGTTTGTCGCCAACTTGGCGATATATCGCCAAATTTGGCGACCAAAATTAGTCGTCAAAAGTGACGCCAACTTGGCGATATCTCTAATATTTCGCAAAGCTGCCATAGACATTCACGGAAAATAATAGACAAGTTTGCTTGATAACAGAGACAATGTAACAAAAACTAATATTAGTAAAGAAATGGAGCTTAATAAGATTATTTACATTATTTTACAGTGCAAACACTAACTATTTACAAAATTCGTAACAATATATTAAAGTTCTTGTTTTTTGCACCACTGAGCAATGTGTTGTATTTTAATAAATACATTCTTATTAATTAAATTTTATGGTGCAACTGTCCTGTATATATATTTATTTAAGTGAACAACATTCTGTCTCTTCCTTGTTTTTATTATTAGTATATACAACCTTAATTTCAAGTATATTTCATATATGGTTTCTCGAACCGTGATTATATATGTACACAAATATAAAGAAGATAGGAATATCATAAGATGGGATATTCTGCGTTTCAAAATAAAATAATTTATAATAATTTACTAATTTCAAAAATAACTTTTTATTTTCATAAAAATACATAATAGATTAAAAGAAAAAAAAGGATAGCATACATATTTGAACCAAAGATCACGTTACAACTAAAAAGAGAATATTTTAATTGGATCAAAAAATGATATCAAAAGACAGGTTCCCCTCCTCTATACATGTATAACGATATCAGACCTTCCACCTTCCCTCTAAAATGATACCGTTATGTATACACAGCCCTTTAATCCCTCATATTATACACAGCCCTTTAATGCTTCGCCTACGCATTTACCTCTGTGTTTCTATCACATTTAAGCATATCTTGAAAATAAACCCTTGCAAATGCATAATCGATTTTAAATTCTAATCGAAAAACTGGTATATACCTTTGTATTAAGTTTAACTGGTCAGATAATTGAAACTTCAGATATATTTTTTGCTGTTTAGTAAAACGGGACAATCCAATCGGATGTTTGCATGTCTTTGGTGTTTGCAAAAATGGATGCATTTGGATGGTCAATGTCGTTTCTCTAAACAGGGCCAACGTAGTTTTTAACGTTTATAAAGTTATTTGATTTTCAAAGTTAAAAACGAAAAACATTGATCACTTTCGAGAATTTTTATTGCATTTACAAAACACGAGGGCGATGTGTGTTTGATTAGAAATTTCTTTTAAAGAAAACATTTTAGATGCAGAAATATATTTCGGGTTTTGTTCTTTAAGATCAACTGGCTCTTTATACAGTATTTTCATATAAAAAGTATTTTATGATATTATAATAAGATTTTAAATAAAATAACATTAGCTCATTTAGGTGTGCCTTTAAGCAGGATGACCTTCAATAAAAAAGAGAAAGAGATACTTAAGTGCTTAAACACCATATTCATGTTCATAGATTTATCTTCCTTAAATTTTTCCTTAAATACTCATATAAATTTTATATTACTGATCTACACTTTAGTATATATGTATTTATTTAATTCTTTTTTTTTCAATAAGTAAATCCAATAATTTCACTTTTCGTGGTTTTTTTAAACACCTTGACGCCGAAGTTTTCCCTTACAACACTCTTTAATTCGATGTATAATTTACCTGATCTGCCTGGTTTAGTTTTTTTTTAAATTGTTTACGCTTTTTCTAACAGGACCTGACAAACTATATTATATTTTAAAAAGGCATGTGGAAGACCTAATCAGGATGAAATATATGTATATTTATATATTAGACATTAAAATGTAATTTTGAAAGTTACTGTCTGCTAGAATGAACCCAACTGAATACATTTACAAAATTTCAGACTTTAATTCAAGTGAACATTAGCTTTTGGAAGCTTAGTTTCAGTATCTTCAAAGTCACACTGTAAAATCATGGCCCAGCTCCAAAGTGCAATCTTATAACAAACGCAATGTATGACAAATTAGCACTTTATAAACTTAAGTTTAAATCTAGAGTTTGAAAATTGAATTTTGTGGATCCATTATAAATGGAATAACAACCGTTTTACAGAAATATCTAACAGATTTGAAAATGAAAACCTCAAGGATCATTTTGAAGAAATAAAAAACAATGAAACTTAAAACAGAAATTTTTTATTTCAATGCAAAGAGAATTTAGGCTAAGAAATAAAAAAAAATATACAATATTCTTTTACTAACATGCGAAAATTTGACTGACTTCAAACAGACATTGTGAATCTCAATTTTTATATAAAAACTAATTACGAGTACATTTTAAAGAAAATATTTTGTAAGTTCTTTAATAATTTGAAGCTAAAATGTAATTTTGAGAATTATTTTACTTTTACTTTTTTTTAAGTACATATCTGCATACATATAATTTTAGGTCGGTTCTGTCGGTATTTTTTCTGCTCACAAATACCGTAAATTTTATTCTTTATTTAATATCTTGAACAAAAACAATATACTATTACAGGTGCTTTTTCACAATTATGATGTTATTATTGAAAATTATCTAGAATTCTAACTTTATACATACAAAAAAGAATATTTGATTAATTTTTTCCAGATACATTCATATTAAAAATAATAAAAATAAAATGACAGATATTTTTTGTAAAAAATAAGTCATTTTGTAGACATAAGTACGTTTTCATATTCAATTATTTTAATGAGAGTTTACTTATAAGAAAAGCATTTAAACAAAATACAGTGTTTCCTTAGTTGTCTTTTTCTTATATACGAATATCCCAAGTGCATTTATTTCTTATCTTTTTTATAGGAAATAACTGAATTGGGGAAACTCAATTTGCCGATTTCTTACTTAAGTGTATTATCTAATATACGCATAACAGAAAAGTATTTCAGTCTACATAAACTCCAGGCTCGTCTCGAACAGATATCTCTAATTTTTTTTGTGCATAAAGTCTTTGAGAAGATAATAAACACCAAATGCACTTCCAAGGATTTCTCCAGCAAAAATAAAAACAATAGCATAAAAAAGTGAAATAAAAAGCTGCATTTTTTTATTCTACTTTGTAATACATTTACAACATGAAGCAACCATTTATTGTCTATTTACATAAATTCATGAGTTCTTTGTTTGTAAAATAAAATCAAACTATTGTTAAAGCACAAACTTTTTAATATTCCAAAGAAACCATTTTATTTTGTAATAGATTCAATTCAAATAAAATAGTATTGAGGATTTTTTTAAGATGTAATGTATTTTATTTTGAATTGACTCTTTTAAATATCCATGTATATGAAATAATAGGACGATTTTTTGTAATAATGTATCAGTTCTCGTGGAATATCATCTTTGTTATAAGAATAAGTCACCATTCCACACAAATTAACACTAGACAACTCGCTCTTAAGACTGCATCCTCTCGACGTTCAAAATTATGCCAAGATTAGACGGGTCTCCTAACATTTGAAAGATTAGCTGCATTCAGAAGCTCCCGTCTCGCAAAATGAGTCTTCCAAATTCCAAGCCAAAACTAGCCCCTCCCCTTTTCTACGTAAGAAATTTAAAGACCCATTAGGATTATTTTCAACGCAAAGAAAACCCAATTCACCATCTCCTATTGGTAGCTGGACGTTACTAGTTGTAAGAACTTATTACCTAACCGCGTAATAGCACAACCTGCTCAGACGGAAAGGCGCATGAACATCATCCAGCAGACGATTTAATTAAATAATAAAACAAATTTAAAGTCTCGATAAATATTCAAAAAAAGGAAAATGAACCTGAGTATTAAAAGAAAGATTTCGTAATAACACTCCAGCTCTTTTTAAGAAAATAATCAATAGATTATTACTAAGTTAAATAAAATAAATAAAAGAACTTTAGCTGTTAAAATATTAATACATTACGAAAACTGAGAATAAAAGTATGTTCCATAAACATTGGAATTAAAATTCAGGGCGTGCAAAATGGGGCAAATTTTTTTAATTTATTACAAATCTCCCCTCCCAAAAAGACGGGTGAAAATGTAGGTGTGAGACCTGCAAGTTCACTGAAAGGGAGATGATAAAGACTTAGATCACGAAATTGTGGATAGAAGTAATAATAACTAAATTATAATAATAAGAAAAATATAACAATACTTTTTTTCTTATAAATATGGAATTTAAATTTAGGAGCACTAAGGTGATGTGTGGAATAACTTTTAAATTTACTTATTAAATTAGGAATCAACAAAAATATAAGATATGATCTTGTTTTAAATTACACATCTTAAACTAATTTGAAAATATAAGCAATTAATCATAGTATATTTTTTTACATGAAAATGAAAAACAATAACGTTAGTTCTTTCTTGAGAATTACAAACCTAAAAATGATGAAGAAATTTAATAGAAATTTCTGGAAATCAAATTTAAAAGTTTGTTTCAAAAATCCATCTAAAAGTCACATTTGGAATGGAATAGTTCATTACCTCCTTTCAAGGATGTCTACTTATATCGTTATAGACTATCCAATTTCATCATCTAACATCATGATATTAGTTCAGTTTTTTTGTAAGAAAGTCCTAGAACATTCATAACAATTCCATTTTCGGAACCTTTGTGAAAATACTTTTTATAATTATTTTTACATAATAACTCATTTTATAATATAGTAATACAGTAATAATAAATTTTAACAATGTAAAAAACAAACAATATAATAAAGAGACATAATAATGAAAAATACCAATATAAGTAAATATCATAATAAGTATAAGTAAATCTCATAATGGGTATAAGTAAATCTCCTAATAAGTATAAATAAATATCACAAAAGACATTCTTTAAATTCTAATTTTCATACTTAATCCCGTTTATCTCATCTCATGTATTTGGGATGAAATATAGAGAGAAGTAAAATAGAATAAAGAATGTAATCAGTTCAAAGAAAACCCAAATTACCATCTCCTATTGGTAGCTGGGCGTGACTAGTTGTAAGAACTTATTACCTAACCGCGTAATAGCACAACTTACTCACACGCAAAGGCGCATGAACATCCTCCAGCAGACGATTTAACTAAATAATAAAACAAAATTAAAGTCTCGATGAATGTTCCAAAAAGGAAAATGAACCTGTGGTACTGAAAGAAAGATTTCGCAATAACACTCCAGCTCTTTTTAAGAAAATAATCAATAGATTATTACTAAGTTAAATGAAATAAGATAAATAACTTTAGCTGTTAAAATATTAATGCATTACGGAAACTGAGAATAAAAGTATGTTCCATAAACGTTAGAATTAAAACTCAGGGCGGACAAAATGGCGCAAATTTTTTTTATTTATTACATATATATTCTTAAGTTTATTAATGCATTTATTTAGGCTTATGCATATTTCCCTATTTTTTAATAATATATATTATTTATTCCTATTTAATTTCCTTGAATTTTAAAATGCGTATATAATTATTTATCGTAATTAAAATCTTAATCTAAATCTTTTGATCTCTTTCTAAATTTTATCAGTAATATGTATTTATATTATATTATATTTATATTATAAATAATTCCTTGCTAGGAAAAAAAAATGAAAAGCAGTCTTTTTGCATTACACTTATCTATCTATATTATAAAGGCCAAACGTATCTGTGCGTAACGCATACGTCATTTTGCGAATGGCAACACTTTGAAATTTGAAATGAGATTTCGGTTTTACAATTTTTGCCACTACAAATTTTTAAACCTTTACAAATCTTACAATTTTAATTTTTACACCGTCGTATAGAGAAAAAATTTACTTTTAAATACAATTTGTTTGAAAACTGTATCTTAATTTGTTTCTTAAATATTAAATTTTTGTAGTTTTTAATACCATTTTTCTAATAGTGGCAACAGAAGTACTCCATTTCTTTTAAAAGAAGCAAAGGAAAAAAGAAAAAAAATATTAATGTACCTTTATGTTGCCATTTTCTCATTAAAAAAGAAAAAAAATAATTTCAATACTTTCTGTGACGAGACTATCGTCTGTTATAAAACCCGGGAAATTTTGGTTTCATTTACAAAATTTTATTTACACTTAAAAGAATATAAATAGTTCAGTATCTGCTTCAGGTAACAGCATCGAGATTTCAAATTTTGAATCAAGTTAATCAAAATGAAACTTCATTTTTTTAAAAAAAGAGAGACAGATATGAAATACAGATATGAAAGGTGCATAAGTAAATTTTGGTAAAAACGATAGATTTCACGGGAAAAAAAATTTATGAATCAATGTGGAATAAGATTTACTTTTTTTCACTTTGGAATAATTGTAATAATTGTATCATAACAGATCTTATTATTATTATTAATTTTTTTTACTGTTTACAAGTATCAGTAAAATTTAATTTAAATTTTAGTTCTACAACTGAGGTTTTTAGAAATAATATTTTGTTCAATTTAGGTTAAATATCATTTGTTTAAGAGTTACACTTTCCAATATAGTATGCGTCTTTTATTGTAACTAATTTTGTATGTTTATTATAAATCAATGCAATCTTCTTAAACGCTTTCTTTCGTCGAAATTGGACGGGTTCTGCCTTGTATATATAATATCCTATAATATTCTGAGAAAAGGTAGTTTTTTAGTTTTAACGAACCATTTGTTTCTAAACTTCATATCATGAATCTGGTTTCCCGCACATTTTAAAGGCTTTATAGGCTTTTACTTTTTCGACCTAAACCTCTCCCCCCCTTCTCATTTGCATAGCTGCTCATCATCCGGGAATGTGCTTATGAGTGATTTTTTTTCGTTCGAGCGCTACGTTGGCAATTATTTTCTTCTAGCGAGTTCAACAAAAAGCCTTTTTGCTGACTTCTGGGGTCATGTATCGACTTTATTACAAATTTATTTCACACAATCCTTTGAAATATGTTCGTTTATCCATCGCAGCATCAAACTCTCCATTTAAATGCTTTATACCCACTAAAGTTGAATAAACTTCCTTATATGGAATTTCCCCTATATTTCTCCATATTTTTCGTAATATGGAGATTAATTTGCATCAACTTACAAGTCAAGATACAACAGAAAATTTCTTCAATTAAAGAACTTCATTAAATAGGAACTTCTTTAAAAAGAAGTTCAACTCTTTTTTATCTTCTATACAGCGTGAATCAAAAATATCGAAACAATAAGCTATGTCCTGAAATATTGCCTCTAAACCCATACTTCCAATTGCAAAAATTCATAAAAAAGGTGAAATTTCTGATAAGATAAGTTACAATTTCATGAGGGGTCTATTTGAAAAAATACGAAAATTAAAATTTTATACGGCCCCCGTAGAACAAAATTTCCAATTAGGAAAATATTCCCTGTGCATTCCTAAATTGAACAAAAAAAGTTTAATCTCCTTATCTAAAAAACCTGACAGAGATATTAAAATCCAAAATTCTCCAAAATTCGCGACCTACACAACTTTACCATGCTTGTAAGCGAAGAGTTTTTGTCTGATTTTCAAAGCAATTGAGGGATCGTCCAGAAATTTTCTGTAATTAAATGTCGATTTAAGATAGTGCCTCTTATTTATACATAATAAAGCAGCGTATTGAATTAAATCAAAAGTTGTTTTCAAATTATGTTGATCGTCAGCACTGGAAATCTATATGGATCGAAATATCTAGGTCCGGTCCCAATCCGACCGATAGGGAAAACAGTTCTGCCGGCATGGAAAAATGTTAAAATCACAACCCAGACCGGCCTAGAAAAAATTTTTAATCATAGTCCAGCTCAGACGTGAATTTCTGCATAGTTTTTTACTTTGGTGAGGTTAAAAATTCTCTCGTATGGAGGAGCTCTGGCCAAAAATACTTATTATAGCTTTTCGTTTTTATATTTATACATTTTATTATTAAAGAAGCATTATTAAAGAAGGCCGCTATTTTTGTTTCAAAATAGCGGCCATTTTAAATTTAAAAATAAATTAAAATTTAAAATTAAACATGAAAAAAATTAAAAGTTTAAAACTATTTTTCTTTTACCTATTAGAACTTAAAACAACGACTCCAGAACACTTTTTATTTTGTCTATATCTTAAAAAATGATTGAGTTATAGCAGTTTGAATTTTTCTTATGGCTGACATTTTAAAACGATCTGATTTTTGTCCCTTCATAACACGCGTATTTATCAACCGATTTGAATGAAGCTTGGTATGTACATAGTACACACAAATGTCTCGTCCGAGTGTTGCCCAGCATCATCCGTCATTTTGTTTCAAAATGACAACCATTTTAAATTTTTAAAAAAAATTTAAATTTAAAATTAAATCTGAAAAAATTAAAAATTGAAAATTATTTTTCTTTTACGTGTTAGAAATTAAAACAACGATTCCAGAACACATTTTATTTTGTCTATATCTTAAAAAATAATTGAGTTATAGCATTTTGAATTTTTCTTATGGCTGACATTTTGAAACGATCTGATTTTTGTCACGTGATAACACGCGTATTTATCAATCGATTTGTATGTAACTTAGTGTGTACATAGTATATACTGAGGTCTGATTCGAGTTCGATACTCAGTTCCCTCCGCCATCTTATTTCAAAATGGCAGCCATTAAAAAAATTTATAAATTTTAAAATTTAAAATTAGGTACAAGAAAGTGAGAAATTGAAAAGGATTTTTCTTTTATGCATATGAACTTGATACAAAGATTCCAGAGCATTTTTCGTTTTGCTTGTATCTTAAAAAATGGCTGAGTTATCGCATTTTTAATTTCTAGTGTTGCTCATATCTTGAAATGATCTGTTTTTAGACACTTGATAACACGCGTATTTATAAACTGATTTTGATATAACTCCGTCCCACATAGCATGCATGGTCACAGTGACGTCATAGTGACGTCACAGTGACGTCACTGTGAGTCACTGTGGTCACGTCACATCTGTGACCAAAATGCCACCGCTCAGTGACGTCACATTGTGACTGAAATGTGACGTCATATCTGTGACCAAAATGCCACCCCTCAGTGACGTCACATTGTGACTGAAATGTGACCTTCTTAGAAAATTAAAAAATATATACAAAAATTCTTCAAAAGATCCCTCATAGCATGCATGGTCACAATGACGTCACTGCGAGTCACTGTGGTCACATCATATCTGTGACCAAATTACCACCACTCAGTGACGTCACATTGTGACTCAGATGTGACTTTTTTTGAAAACTTTAGAAAATTACAAAAATTCTTCAAACCATGTTATTTACTGGTAAAAAAAACGTGTTTTCTGGCATTTCAGAAGAATATTGTGCAATCGCTGTTATGCCACACGTTACATGCAGTGCATGTAACGTGTACGTCATATCACATATGTGAGATAAACCTCCCATTATATGAAACTAAGCACCCAGCAATGAACCTATCAGTGAAACTTTCATTTAAGGAAATTTCTCGTTACACTTAAATGCTTCGTTATGAAAAAAATATCGTTGAATAGAAATCCACGAAAATTCATGAAATTTGTATAGCAAACTACAAAGAAAAATGGAAATATTATAAAACTGTGTTTTAATTTGGATAGTAATTTTTGTTATGCAATATAACCGCATAAGAAAAAATTCATTAGTATAATATCTAAAAAAACACGTAATAAAGGAAGGGAAACAAAATCTGAATCGCAGCGTTCTATTTCTCGTTTTCTCTTGTATTTCAAATCCAAAAATTAAAAAAAATCGGAATATTACTTTGTGGTGATCTCTTATGAAAGATACACTCATAAAAACTTTCGCATCTTTTTTAAGTATTCAGAGAATGGACCTATAATATTTTCGTGGAACTAGAATCCCTTTCTTAGCATATCGAAAAATTTTCGCATTTTTTCCTTTTTATTTAACCCTGCTGTTCTGTTCGGGTCTATTTGACCCGAAAATTTTATTGTTCACTTATAAAAAAAATTAGCACAGAGATATTTCCATGAAAATTTTTGACTTTGTTCATTAGTAATATAACTATATATTCCTAGAAGTATTTACGTTTATTTATATTTCAAAGAGATATTTTTTAACTTAGTCCTAATGTACTGTTCGGGTCATATTGACCCGAGTTAAAAAATGATTTTATCATGCACTTTTAATTTTGTTTGGAATCATTCAATAAAAATAATTACTGCAACGTATCTATTTCGAAATCTGTTTCATTGGCACAGATGTTAGATCACGTGACAGGAGAGCAAAGTCAAATGTTAATATCATTGGCGAAAGGAAAAAAAATGCACCTGTTAGTAGCGTTTCTTTTTTCTTGCTGTATTTCAAATTTTAATAATCTGAAGAACAGTTGTATCTCTGAGTATTAGTGAAAAAATGGTGAATCGTAGAAATTTGAGCGACGCTGATATTGCTAAATTATTGGAACCCTCTGACAGCGAAGAGGAAAATGCGTCTGAGTATGAAAATCATACAAGTGAGGAAATTGAAAGTGAAAACCTGACAACGATTTGGATATTGATATTCAAAAGACGCACAATATACAGAGTTTTCAGTCTAATAATCGTGAAATAGTATGGAAATTGAATCCCCTTCTTCATTCTGGTCGATTAACGTCTGCTAATATTATAAAACAACTCCAGGTGTCACAAGATATGCAACGAAAAAGATAACTGACATAAAAAGCGCATTTGCGACGGTATTCAATTCTACAATCGAGAACGAAATCATAAAAATGACTAATATAGAAGGAAGAAAAGTGTATGAAAAAGAGTAGAAAGATATTAATACTGAAACTTTTCAAGCATACATCGGATTATTATTATTAGCTGGTGTGTACAAATCATATGGAGAATCAACAAAAAGTTTGTGGAATCAAGAAACAGGAAGAAATATATTTCGTGCTACAATGTCCCTCGAAACCTTTCATATGATATCGAGAGTTATTCGTTTTGACAATAAATCTACCCGGCAAGAAAGAAGGTCTATAGATAAATTAGCTGCTGTTCGAGATATTTGGGAAAAGTGGATAGAAATTCAACCTAAATTGTATAATCCAAGTGAAAATGTTACTGTACATGAACAACAAGTAGGATTTCGTGGACGATGCCCTTTCAAACAATATATACAGTAAACCCTCCAAGTATGGGATAAAAATATGGACTTTATGTGATAGCAAAACTCCGTATGTACTGAATGCACAAATTAAAACTGGAAAAAATCAAGGATCAAAGCCAGAGAAAAGTCAGGGTATGCATGCAGTGAGTGACCTTACTTATGGGTATTCGGGGCACAATGTTACATGCGATAACTTTTCCACATCCTATAACTTGGGAAAACTTCTTCTAAAATGGAAAATGACTATGCTTGCCACCATTAGAAAAAATAAGCCCGAACTTCCTGAGAAAATGCTAAACAAAAAAGTGCACAGCTCATCATTTTATTTTACAGAAGATACAACAGTTGTAAACTACATCCCTAAAAAGAACAAAAATGTTATTCTTATGAGCACGTTCCATCATAAAAATGAATTTAGCAACAGACCTGACAAAAAACCACAAATGATATTAGATTATAATGCAACTAAAGGGGCGGTGGATAGTCTTGATCAACTTTTGAGTACATACACTTGTAAGAGAAAAACAAATCGCTGGCCTATGATAGTATTCTATAATATGCTTGATGCATCTGCTTACAATGCATTTATTCTGTGGATTTCAATAAACAGCAAATGGAAGGAAAATAAATTAATCAAACGAAGGCTCTTTTTAGAAGAATTGGGGAAATCTCTAATTTTTCCACACATTGAAGTAAGACAGCATTTTCCCAGAAGCGAAGATTCAGTCAAAATTGTGAAGAGAATGCGTAGTAAAAGTGCAAACGTACCCTCGGAATCAGATGAGTACACTTCATTGTCTACTAAACGTGCAAAATGCAAGTTCTGCCCATCAACCAACGACAACAAAACTAATATATTAAGTTACAATTGCAAAAAACACACTTGCAAATTTCACGTACGCTATTTTTGTCCAAATTGTAAATAAAAGTAAGTATTCAAATGTTTTAAGTTAATTTACTTGTGTTTTGTATTATTTGATATACATTTAAGCTTATTTTACTATTTTTTTTAATTATTTCTAAAATAGTTATTTTCATTTACTGCTAGAAAAGGTAATATTCTAAATCGGGTCACATTGACCCGAACATTACATACGTATAGTAAATGCGAACAGAACAGCAGGGTTATAAGATAAAATAAATACATAATTTCAATTCATACAAGCCGCTGAAATATATTCACCAATCAATCTTAACAGCAATCTATCCTTTTGAATATTGTGCACGCACGGAAGTGCAACAAATTTTGCTAAATAGAATTTTTTTTAATATGAATATTAATTTAAATGTTAATTGCGTTCTAGGTTCAACAGAAAATTAAAAAAGTAGATAATTTCATGAAATATGGGATTCGTTAAATGAAAGATCCACTGTATTTCGAAACTAATTGAAAGTAAAATAGAAATGCGTGAAAAAAAAATTTAACCTCAAAATTTTAATTAGGGATACTCTCATAAAACTAATACGCATGCGCATTCACCTTACAAATCTTCGAAGCTCAAACAACCAATAATAACAAAAAAACACCTGCTTAAAAAATATCGTTTGGCAACGACCAGAATAGTTGACACGATTTATTCTTTAGAATATTAGGCAGCTGCTCTGGTAGCTTTGTTATGGTGTTATGTCTGTATATTTAGTACGTAAGTTGAAAAATTTTAAAAAGTTATGCAGAAATGCTATCAGGTGACATTTTATATAAAATGTCGGTCCGAAAAAATACAATGTCAGTGGCGTTTCGTTAATATAAGCGCGACAATGTCATTGTACTTCATTCGGACATTCCGACTTCGAAATTATCTTCCCTATTTGGATTATCACACTGTTATTAGAAGATAATGCCGATAAGAAAGGGGTAAGAAAATTTTATTTTTCCTGCTTTTTTTATAATGATTTCTGTTAATTTCGTAATAAACATGTTATAAAAGGAATAAGTATCATATTTAACTTTTTTGAATTCACTTACCTTAGTAAATTCAATAAATTTAACATTTATTTTGTTGAAATACGGAACAGCATGTCAACGATTTGAAAATAGTTAATAATATTATTTTTAAAATGCACTTTAATCACATTTTTTTAATTACATGGTTAAAATCACATTTTAATAAATTAAAAAATGTATACATAATGAAAAGTTAACGTTATAATTAATATATAAAGGAGTTTGGGGTTGTTTAATTGTTGAAAATAGTGATAAATATACCAATTTATGCACTAATATTGCAAAAACAAATTTTTTTAAACTTTTTTATTACCTTTCTGAATTTCTCATAATCCCAAAAATTTGATAACTGTAATTCCATGACATTTATTATTTTAAACCATGTATCTAAAATAATTAAGATATTGATTTTGAGATAATAACAATTATTGATTTTTAAAAATGAGTAATTATCGCATTATTTTATTAATTTTTGATATCTTAATTGTTAAATGGTGTTGAAAATAACAATTTTGTTTCATTAGTATGTGTTCATTAAATCTTGGTTCTAAATAGTCATAAAAACAATTACATGTACTTTTTTGTGGGATGTACATTACTGAAATTTTTAGTGTTTGATGTATTTCTATTATTTTCAATAAAATTTTGTCTAATATTGGGAAGTGAGACTAAGAATACTTAAATATTATTAATAGATTCATCAAATACGAAAAAAAATGAAATCTAATAATTATAACTATTAATAAGGAACTTTTTAAAAATAAATTCCATAAGGATGTCCTTTACCGGCACATCTACACTATATGACACATACAATATATATATATGAGTTTAACTACGAATTTAAACCTTGGTGTTACCATACATGCCCACAGGCCACTATAGTAAGGAAATAAATAAGCGTAATACTAGAACTAATTGCCTCATCTTCATTTGCACTCGATTTTCAAATAAAATCTGTATATTACGAATATTGCGCATAAACTTCTAATAGTTTTAGCAAAAGATAATTCTATGTTATATTTAACAGAATGATTTTAATTGGTAAATTAATCAAACGAATATTAATTTTCCAAAATGAGTAAAAAAGTGTTTAGGTTAGGATTCGAACTAGAGACCCTCGATGTATGCTGCCAATGCTGTTCCAACAGAGCAACTTAGCACGCACAATTCACCCGGAGAAATATCATTATATAATCATACGAATATTATGCATTTATCATACGGGTAGTTTGAAAAAATATTAAAGTATTATTACATAGGGTTATACATAATAATGATAAGTATGCATTCGTATTCACTGTGTGAATTGTGTGCGTCAGATTCTTCCAGGATAGTTCAGTCGACAAAGTATTGACAATTTGCGCGAAAGACTGCTTAGTTCGAATCCTGACCTGGACACTTTTTCAATCAGTTGGAAAATTACAACAAAAGATAATTAAAAGTTATATATATTTATAGACATCAGGATTATTGGTCAGAAATATTGGCAAGCTGTACAGTTTTAGATATGTGCTGAAATTTGTGGATATTAAAGCGAGTAAAAGTTAGAAAAAAAGACTAAAAAGATTAAACAGTTTGAACAACTTTCTACTAAATGTGTGTCAGTTATAAATAAAATTGAAGCTATGCAATTTTCAGCATGTGGCGAGAAAATATGTAAATATTTTTGAAAGGTAATATTTTTCAAATTTTGAAAACAGCACCAGAGTTGTAAGGCATGTGAGGTAAATCGAATTTTTAACTTTAATTTAGAAGAAAGTCTCCTTACTTCAGGTAACTATTTTTATATATTATACAGTATTTGTTCATAAATTGTCAATATATGATTTTAGGAGTCAAACACTATTTTAACAGGAACATGGCATGGAGTTATAGTTTCAGCAGATCCTGTTTCTTTTAAATTGTTAGAGAATCGTTAAGAAAAGTTAAATCGTCACAGAATCATCACAGAAAATTTTGTCACAAATGATCTGCAGCGTGAGTCTAAAATAATGGGAAAAACTTTAAGGGAGGTGGTAGAGCTCACTATAATAAATAATTATGGCATAGAAATGTATGACTGGAAGTGACGCGTTGAAACGCCACACTAGTCACTGCAAAAGACACGGATTATAATGTTAAGTGTATGGGAGCGCTATTTTCAAATATCTCGGTAAAATTTTAATATTTTCGCATAATTTTTTTCTATAGGATAGCTGAGGACGATCTGCAACTGGGCTGGTTGTTATTCTTTTGATTTTGGTTACAGATTAAAAGAAAAATACTTTAACTTTCAGAACCAGTTTAAACCGGTTCTAAAACTGAAACTATCTTAATATAAAAAAATATAACCAAAATCGAAAAAGTAAAAATTAGCCCGGTTGTGGATCGTCCTCAGCTATCCCATGGAAAAAATATCATGTAAAATATTGAAATTTGAGCAAGATATTTGACACCCCCCCCATAGACTTAACATTATCATCCGGGTCTTTTTTAGTGACTAGTGTAGCGTCTTGACGGGTCACTTCCGGTCATATATTTCTGTGCCATCATTATTTGTTATAGTGAGTCCTACCACCCCCTCGAAGTTTGTTCCATGATTTTGGACGCACCCTGTATTTCAAAATTTGGTCACAATGTGATTTGAAAGCATTGTCACTTTCGTCACAGTTTCGTCACCATGTTAATGACAAAATCGTCACAAATGACACACTTTTCACAAATTGGTCACAATGTGACGTCACAAACAAGCTCTAAAACGGCCATAACGACTTCACATTTTAGTCACTGTGACTTCACATCGACGTCACGTGACGTCACATCGACGGTCACAAAGTCACAATGTGACTTCACAACGACATCACTGTGACGTCTTACGGGGTGTGCACATAGTACATAGCAATGACTTGACCACGCTCACTGACCAACTTCTTCTGTCCTCTTGTTTCAAAATGGAAGCCATTTAAGTTTGTCAAAAATCTTTTAAATGTATAATGATGTACAAACAAAAGATTAAAATTTGAAAAAAGGTTCTTTTTAAAGTATTTATCTTAATAATGAATTCAGGAGTACTTTTTGCTTTGTCTTTAACATAAAAAAGCCTAAGCAGTTTGAATTTCTAACGTGTGTAACATTTTTAAGAAAATCAATTTGCCCGTTACAGCACTCGTATATTTTAATCGATTTCAATATGAGTGTGCATGTGCACCTGAATTAAGATTTCGACCAAGCTCATAATAAGGTTCCACTAATTTGAGCTTAGTATTTTTGTATAATATAACTTAATTTAAAATAAATAAACAAATATATAAGTATATGAAAGCTACCTCTTCCTTCCGGCTCTGCCGGAAGGATTTTCAATGAATCTCTGTTTATATGTAAATGTTTCACTTATATTTTAATATCGCTAATCCAGATCCCGTGCGTTGAAAACTTTGAAAAAACGTAACACCGTTACAGTAAAACCATTTAAGACGGAATCCCATAAGAAAGAAAAAATACGTTATAGACAAATGCCCTTCCTAGCAGGGTTAAATGGAGTTTATTTTTTTCTCAGGTATTATTGTATGTATTTTGCATGGATCAATATATTTTCTATTTAAGGCTGAATTTCGTCATAGGCAGGTTTATCCTGTTTAGTTTTCTAGCATTTGAATATACTATTTAAAAAAAGTTTTTTTTTTGGTAAAATAAAAGCATTTTTAAAATCTAAGTGGTTTTTGTAAAAATTTTGATTGAACCAAATTTTACTTATTTCAGGCACGTATTAGGTCAGTCAGAGACAATTATTTTAATACTGATTGTTCGAGACCGGCATTGGAAACTTCGTCCAGCGCAGACCTAGGAAGCAGTCCCCTCCGGTATGAAAAATACATTAGGCCCGAATAGGCGAGTGTTCAGAAAAAAAGTAATGTTCGGTCCTGACCTGGCCTGGGCCGAGAATACAGATTTTTTGACAGTCTTTCCAGTGCGATAAAATGCTTGTAGTTGTGAGAGGCAAATTTCTAAAAAAGACTTAATCTGCAACTTAGAAAAGCATTCTTTTAAATAAATGACTGGCAGTAAAACAGTACATTTCGTTTTTCTGCATAATGAAATTTTTCCCGACTATTACTTGTCCTTAAATTATTAAAAGTTAAGAATTGTTAAAGAAAAAAAGCACAAATTTGAAATGTGTCATTTTAAATTATTTTACATTAGTTTTATTTCGTGCAAAATTGAAAAATATTTACTTTTGAAAATACGATTTTTTTATACTTATGTTATTTTTTCAATAAATATTTTTAATAGTTTTAAAATTAATATTGAAAAACAAAACTAAAATCAAATTTTCATCTTTAATTAAATGGAAAAAACTGAAATCCGATAAATAATGTTTCGAGTTTAAACGATTTTTAATTATCCTATTTAAACCAGTAGTAACCATATGAATTTTTTATAAATTTTAGGATGTGATTTTCTTAGCAAATTATATGGCTAACCATCACAATAAAAGAAAAAAAACAAAATTATAATTCAAAAGATAGATTTTTTACTTGTTTCCCAGAATTGTTAAAGTAACATTGTCTTTTGAATTGCGCTCATTTCAATTTGTGTCTAATCCCTTAAAACCTGATGAATAATTCAAACGGCTATAACTCTGGGGATTTTAAAAATATGAAGATACAACTTTCTGTGTCTTATTCAGGATTGGATAAGGAAAGTTTTCCTAATTGGAATTTTTATCCTACGGGGGCCGTATAAAAAGTTAATTTTCGTAATTTTTCAAATAGACCCACCCCATGTACTTGCAACTTATCTTATCAAACATTTCACTTTTTTTAATGAATTTTTTCAATTAGAAGTATGGGTCTAGGGGCAATATTTAAAGAGACAGCCTATTGTTTCGATATTTATGGCTCACCCTGTATAATATCTTACAAGGAAGGTCTCCATACGGACATACTAAGAAAAATCTGAAAAAAATTACAGAATGTTCTTCTCATGAGGATATAATACGTTTATAAAAGAACTCCTTACCTTTTCCGTAAAAAAATTATGAAAATTTCGTTATTTGGCGATTTATTATTGGTTGGGATGAAAAGCAAATTAAAAAAAATGTTTTCTTATATCAAAGGCATTTTAAAGGAAAAAGTTTCATGTTCAATGTGTTTAGATAAATTAAATGTCTTTTGTTTTGTCAGCTTTAGTTTGTTCTAAGTATAATTTCGTTATATTGATATTTATATGTATTTGTATTCAAATTCAATCATCAGAATCTGATTTTTAAAATGAAATTCAAATTTAAATTCATTAAAATTGTTTCAAGCTCAAAGTCCAGTTAAGCATTGTCAATTCCATTTTGTTGCTATGGAAAAATGTGGCTTTATTTTTGAATACGCTATAATGTATGAAAATAATTTTACTGAATAAGAATTTTTTATACATGAAAATATTTTTTCCAGAGGTAAATTAAATAACTACAGCAGCAAATAATATATATACAGAATGTCCGAAAAGTCTGGAAACGGCCGAATACCTCGAGAAATACATATGAGATTGAAAAACGTAAATATACGTATTAAATATTTTTAAATAAGCTACTCAGTGATGCTAAATTTGGCCTTCGCAACCGACCCCCTGGGGGTCAGAGGGGGTCCAGCTTTCATATCTTAAATTATAACCCCCATTTTTTATTGCGGATTCGGAATCTACGGACAAAAATACGTAATTTTTGTATTTGATATTTTTTTCAAATCCTCGATTATCACGGTGTAATCGAGCATATTAAATCGATACATATTTCGGCTTTTCCAAGGAGATTTTCCCTAATCGAAACTGATTGGGCAGAATTTTTGACGTCACATTAATTGTCTTTTGCAGGAATAGCGTTTCCTGAAAATCACCCGTGGCGATAGTGCTAAACTGTTAAAAATTTGACCCATTTGCTGCAGCGTCACTCCACAACTTTTATAGAATATCTCTTTTATGACCAATGAGAATGCTCCGTAACACAGTAAAGTAACCGTTTTCTATAAAAGCGGTGGAGTGACGCTGTAGCAATTGAGTCAAATGTTTTACAGTGTATAGGGTATTTTATACTTTTTACTAGAAAAATTCATTGAAATATATTAATTTAGTTTTCTATTTGGATTTTTATTTTAGCCAGTAAATTGTTTCTAAAATACGACCTACTTGTTTTGACGTTCTAATGTGTAAATATGAACTTTCCTCCCGAATAGAAAAAGTATATCTTCAGTTTTTTGGGGGGGAGGGGGCGGAGTATGTAACTATTCTGCGTTTCGATGAGTTCTGCTTTTTTTTAATCATTTAATTCAGACGGGCAAATGGGCGTGCATGGAGTTTTTTTTAAAAGAATTTACAATGTATAATAAAATGAAAGGCAAACTGACCTGCGTGTTTCGATCTTTTATCATATAAATATGCACCTTCCCTAAGAAATAGAAAAAAAAATTCATAATTTGAGGATGGGATTGTGTGTATATTATGCGTTACCATATATTCTGTTGTTTTTAAAAAATCATCTAATAAGGCTGATGTGAGGGTATGTTTTTATTATTATTATTATTATTATTATTACAGAAAAAATATAGGACAAAATCTTAAGAAATAAAGTTATAAAACATTTTTTGGCTGTGCAACGGATGAAGAAGTATCGTAAATTCATTGTACTTACGGAACCCGTTATTTTCCAAGAGAAATATCAGTATTTTCTTTATAAAATAAATAAAGCTACTATAAACATTCGTTATTTTGCCTTCTTTAACAAGGGATTTTCAATAAGAAAATATTCGTAGTTAGCATTTCTTATTGAAATGAAATTGAAATGCAATCTTATTGAAATTAATTCCAATTCTAGAAATTGCAGGATCCTTTGGAACCCTGGAATTTTAGTTTGGGAGAGGGATTATACGTTTTCATAATTGATTAATTACTGCAAAAACAAAATAATAGGGCAGGGAATTTTTCGACCAATTTTGTTGATATATGATGATTTTTTGTAAATTAACATGTATTTTATTCAATTTAAAATTGTTTTTCATAAATTTAACCGCTTAACGGTGAATATTTCTGGTAAAAATTTTCAAATAGTGTCTAATTTAGCATATCTTTTACAGAATTTTTAATCTTTTATGACGAGTTATTTCAAAGGGAAATTTTTGCTTTATTGAATCAGAAAAATGCTCGGATTAAATAATGCAATATTTAAAATTAAATTTTACTGGTGAGATAAATAAATTATGATTGAAGCATATGGATGCCCTGCAAATCATGATAGGAAAAATTAAGGTTAACATGCCAAATTTCATTTTTCTAGGCCTTTCAGTATCACAAAATTGAATTTTTAGAAAGTTTTTTTTTTTTTTTTTTTAACGGCGCTCCCCTTGAGTTCATGGTATGGACATAAGAGATAGTCTATATTTGATTCGGGGGTAACACCATCATTTGAGTATAATTGCTTTTGAAATCAGTTCGGTAGTTCCGCAGATTTTCCTCTACAAATAAAGTAATTTTACCTCTTTATAATATAGGTATATTTAGAGATTACTAATGCATAGCATTTATTAAAATTATTTATAATTGGTTAATATTTATAATTGATTGATTGGATAAAATAAAAGCACAAATGGAAAAATAATTTAATATATTTCTATTAAGCATGTAAAACACTTCTGTTATCTAAAATACCGTCAATGATTATTTTCAACAAACATGTGCCCGGTAATGAGACTACTTTGGTGAAGAAAGCTCTGGCCTATCAAATTTTGTGTTGGTAAAATCTGTTTGAGAAAATAAAATATGTATCTGATGTATTTTGTTCGATTACAATCGCAATCCGAAAAAGTGGCTTAAAAAACAGTCATAATTTATTTATCTCACCTGTAAAATTTAATTTTAAATATTGTATTATTTAATCCGAGCATTTTTCTGATTCAATTAGACATAAATTTCTCTTTGAAATAACAGGTGATAAAAGATTAAAAATTCTGAAAAACAATTTTAAGTGGAATAAAATACATATTAATTTACAAAAAAAGCATGATATATCAACAAAAATTGTCTAAACATTCCCTGCCTTATTATTTTGTTCTTGCAGTAATTAATCAATTATGACAACCTATAATCCCCCCCCCCCAAAAAAAAAAAAAAAAACTGAAATTTCCTAAGGGGAGTTCCTAAGGAGCCTGGAATTTCTAGAATAGGAAATAATTTCAATAAGATTGCATTTCAATTTCATTTCAATAAGAAATACTAAGTACAAATATTTTCTTATTGAAAATCACTTGTTAAAGAAGGCAAACTTACGAGTGTTTATAGAAGTTTATTTATTTTATAAAGAAAATACTGATATTTCACTTGGAAAAAAAACGATTTCCATAAGTACCACGAATTTACGATACATCTTCATCCGTTGCACAGTCAGCACAAAAATTGTTTTATAACTTTATTTTTTAATATTTTGTCCTATATTTTTCTGTAGTAATAATTAAAAAAAAACATACACCCACATCAGCGTATTAGATGATTTTTTAAAAAACAACAGAATCCATGAAAATGCATAATATACACACATCCCGCCGTCAAATAATGAAAATTATCCTTTTTCTTTTTCTTTTCTTTTTTTTTTCTTTTTTTTTTTGTGGAGGTGCATATTTATACGTTAAAAGATTGAAACACGCAGGTCAATTTGCCTTATATGTTATTCTACATAGTAGAAATTATTAAAAAAAACTCCATGCACGCCCATCCGCCCCACTTGATTAAATGATAAAAAAAAAAAAGAAAAAAAGAAAGAAAAAGAAAAGAAGGCAGAACTTATCGAAACGAAAAATATTTACATACCCCTCCCCCAAAAACTGAAGATATACTTTTTCTATTCGGGAGGGGAGGTTCTTATTTACATATTTAAACATCAAAACAAGTAGATCGTTTTAATAACAATTTTAATTTATCTTAAGAAAGGTGTAATAGTAAAAATAAAATACATTGACATGTTTCGGAACCGTCAAATAAGTTCCATAGTCATAATATAAATAAAACAAAATTTCAAAATATTTCTCGGACAATACACATGACATGCGACAATGAGATATAAATAACAAAAAAAAAAAAAAAAAAAAAAAAACACGAGCTCTATTGCAAAAAATTAAATTAAAATATAGACCATGATCTAAAACTTAACTAAAAATAAAAATTTCAAACTATTTCACGGTCAATACAAATGACACGCGACAAAGAGATATAAAAAAACACCAAAAAACTCGCGCGCTATTGTAAAAAAGTAAATAAAAATAAAAATAAAAATAGACCATGATCAAAAGAAATTCCAACTTGGTTCATCCTATTTTTTATATCTCTTTGTCGCGTGTCATTTGTATTGACCGTGAAATAGTTTGAAATTTTTATTTTTAGTTAAGTTTTAGATCATGGTCTATATTTTAATTTAATTTTTTGCAATAGAGCGCGTGTTTTTTTTTTTTTTTTTTTTTTTTTTTTTTGCTATTTATATCTCATTGTCGCGTGTCATTTGTATTGTCCGAGAAATAGTTTGAAATTTTGTTTTATTTATATTATGACTATGGAACTTATTTGACGGTTCCGAAACATGTCAATGTATTTTATTTTTACTATAACACCTTTCTTAAGAAAAATTAAAATTGTTATTAAAATGTTTATATAAAAGGTGAATATTTTAAAATCTGATGATTTAAAAAATCAATTGGATTTAATTAACTTTTTATCAAGTAGGTCGTATTTTAGAAACCATTTATTGGATAAAATAAAAATCCAAATAGAAAACTAAATTAAGATATTTCAATGAATTTTTCTAGAGAAAAATATAAAAAACCCTATACACTGTAAAAAATGTGACTCATTTGCTACAGCGTCACTCCATCGCTTTTATAGAAAACGGTTTCTTTACTGTGTTATGGAACATTCTCATTGGTCATGAAAGAGATATTCTATAAAAGCTGTTTAGTGACGCTACAGCAAATGGGTCAAACTTTTAATTGTGTAGTACTATCGAAATAATCTGCACGGGTGATTTACAGGAAACGCTAGTCCTGCAAAAGACGAGGAATTTGCTGCCAAAAATTATCCCCTATTAGTTTCGATATCGATTTAATATGCTTGATTACACCGTGATAAACGAGGATTCGAAATAAACATCAAATACAAAAGTTACGTATTTTTGTTCGTAGAATCCGAATCTGCAATAAAAAATGGGGGTTATAATTTAAGATTTCAAAGTTGGACCCTCTCCCTGACCACCAGGGGGTCGGTTGCGAAGGTCAAATTTAGTACACTGAGTAGCTTATTTTAAAATATTTAACACGTATATTTACGTTTTTCAATCTCATATGTATTTTTCGAATTATTCGGCCGTTTCCAGACTTTTCCGACACCCTGTATATATATATGTATGTACAATTTAATATATAGTATATATGTATATAATATACTAAACTCGCTCATTGTTTATGTTTAAATACATTTACATGGATTCTAAAAATCCAACAGTTTTCAGTTGCATCAACATCGTTTGCTTTTGGCGGAGATAAGTGCTGCTCTTCAAATCGTGTGACACTTTCGTCTTTTCACGCCAAATATCCGAAAGTATTTTATTTTTTTACGTGTTTTCTTATGCAATTCCGCCGCTAATTTTCACTGTTCCTTTGCTACAAACATGAGTAGTTTAATTAGTATTTTTTTCAAAAAAAAAAAATCTGAGTATGCCCCGTATGGAGACCTTCCTTGTTAGGTGAGCAGTTTTAATACTACAAGTCAGTTATTGGTCAAACAAGTATGCGGTGAAACTTTCATTTAACGAATTCTCGCCGGTACACTAAACACACCATTGTAAAGAAAATTCGCTAAATAGAAATTAATTGAAATTCTTAAAAGCTGTGAAATAAAGTACATATGTTTGAAATGAAAAACATACATAACTAGTTGGATGTGCCAATCCCAAAACTTTCTTCTATCTCATACGTACATTTTAATATTTAAAAAAATAGTAACTCATGTTAATGCTTTAATAATTTTAATTCATTACTATACAAACTTTGATTTTCATCTTAGATTTCTGCTTCAGTCAATTAATCGGGGTAAAAACGAGTTTCGGTCTCTGTACGAGCCGATGGACAATAGAATGATAGGCAGATTTTTTTGTTCAAATTCAGGGAGGATCTACTTGCCATACCAAAAAATAATCATACACAAAAATTTTAGTTCAATTCAAGGTTCAATTTTAGTTCAACTTCTTACACTTTTAGGTGGTTCAATATTGTAGATGGAGCAAAAATCGGTATTGCAGCGCACCCCTCCGGCGGATTTTTTTCAATTTCAGGAAATACCCACTAGCTATAGCCAGACACTTACACAAAAAATTGGTTCAATTCTATGCATAACTTCACACAGTTTTAGGTGGTACTATATTCAAAATGGTACAAAAATCGCGATTACAGCGGCCCCTTCCGGCGGTTTGTTTTCAAATTAAGGTAGGACCAATTAGCCATAGCAATACACTTACACAAAAAATTTGGTTCCATTCGATGCATAACTTCAGACACTTTTGGTCGGTACAATATTCAAAATGCCACAAAAATCGCGATTGCAACGCCCCCTTTCGGCGGTTTGTTTTCAAATTCTGGGAGGACCAACAACCCATAGCTATACACGTACACAAAAGATTTGGTTCAATTCGATGCAAATCTTCATACACTTTTGGTCGATACAATATTGAAAATGGCACAAAAATCACGATTGCAGCGCCTCCTTCAGTAGAATATTTGAAAATTGAAAGAGGACCTGGTTGCCACAGCCAAAAAAATTCACAAAAAATTTGGTTCAATTCTATGCATATCTTCATACACTTTTTAATGGTAGAATGGCGACATACGGGCATACAGACAGACAGACATTTTGTTAAAACATGTTTTTTTGGAATCTCTGACCCCTAAAACGTGTAAATCCGTTGAAAATCGGAAGTCGAAAAAAATACGATTACAATACTTTCTTCTTTGGAAGATAGAAGAAAGTAACAAGTTGGAAATTGCACGTGAACGTAGTAAATGAGGTGCGTTCTTACGATAACGAAGTTTTAAAAATATTCAGATCTTGCTGATACAGTAAAGCGTACTCCGGATACAGTATAGTAGTCGAAATCTTTACGTTTCTGTAAATATGCAGGGAGTAATTTTTATTACACCTCAACAACGTGTATCTTATTCATAAAATGTGAAATAGTTGAATATAATTAAAACACGTACCAAACCATGTTTCCCCGTATAGCATTATATAGTGGAATAATTTTGTGTGGCCCTGTAATTTAATAATAAAAATTCTTTGCATCACAGATTGTACAGAATGCATATTTTAGTATATATTTCATAGATTCATGCCAATTCTATTATGTTCGAATGAGTGTAACATCATTAAAATGCATTTGAAACTTTTTCCCCTTTGACCGTAATGTAACGGAATCCTTTTGATTCTCCCTGTAATTGATCTATGCATCCGATTTTCAAAACATTTGAAATGACTCGACAAAATTACGCAATAATTATATGTTTTAAATTTCAAACGATTAAAATGCATTTAAAACTTTTTTCCCTATTGACCGTAATGTAACGGAATCCTTTTGAATGTCCCTGTAATTGATCTATCCATCCGATTTTCATAAAATTTGAAATGACTCGACAAAATTATGTAATAATTATGTATTTTAAATTTCAAACGATTCGGTTGGGTAGTTTTTGCGTTGTTATATGCGGACAGTCAGACAGACTGACAGACGGACGGACAGACGGACGGACTGAGCGACAACAATAGGTGCTACGTATTTACATAATTACGAACGCACCTAAAAAGGGGAATATCAGAAATATGTATTTTAATTCGGGCAGAAACTTTGTCTTATGCAATGTACACACACGATAAAATTTAATTAAAATAATGTCTAAAAAGATGCATAATAAAAACAGGGTAAACAAAAAGTGAAGCGTAACGTGTCTTTTATCTTTCTTGTTAAAACTCTAAAGACTTTTTAAAAACCTGCACAATGTTACTTTTTACAGAAATTTTATTTAAAAAAATAACCTTTTTGCTATTTTGTCAGCATTCGAAAAATTCATAAGTAACTTTTTCGTGAAACCATAGTTCCTTTCTTAATATATCAAAGACTTTTAGAATATAAATTTTAATATATCAAAGGCATTTATGCTTTTTAGGTGCGTTCGTAATTATATAATACGTAGCACCTATAGTGGTCGTTCAGTCCGTCCGTCTGTCCGTCCGTCTGTCCTTCCGTCCGTCTGTCCATCCGTCCGTCTGTCCATCCGTCTGTCTGTCCGTCCGTCTGTCCACATATAACAATGCAAAAACTACCCAACCGAATCGTTTGAAATTTAAAATACATAATTATTACTTAATTTTGTCGAGTCATTTCAAATTTTATGAAACTCGGATGCATAGATCAATTACAGGAGCAATCAAAAGGATTCCATTACATTACGGTCAATGGGGAAAAAAGTTTCGAATGCATTTTAATCGTTTGAAATTTAAAATACGCAATTATTATATAATTCTGTCGAGTTATTTCAAATTGTTTGATAATTGTGTGCATAGATCAATTACAGGGGCAATCAAAAGTATTCAATTACATTATAGTCAAAGGGGAAATTGTTTCAAATATATTCTACACGTTTGAAATTTAAAATACATAAATATTACATAATTTTGTCGAGTTATTTCAAATTTTATGAAAATCGGATGCATAGATCAATTACAGTGACAATCAAAAGTATTGCGTTACATTACGGTTAATGGGAAAAAATGTTTCAAATGCATTTTAATCGTGTTACACTCATGCGAACTTAATAAAATTTATATGCAACTATAAAGTACATATTATAATATGCATCTTACATAATTTGTGGTGCAAAGAATATTTGTTATTGATTTACAAGGCCACACAAAAGTATTTCATTACATAATGGTATAAGGAGAACATTGATTGATGCGCGTTTTAATTGTAAATTTCTATTTACAATTTTATGAGATTGATATATGAAAGTAATATTTTTAAAACTTTGTTATCGTACGAACGCACCTAATTTGCTACGCTTCACGTGCAATTTCCAACTTGTTTTTCTTGTTTTGAATCGAAGTAATTAAATAAATAAACAAATACATTTTCATATATTCCCCTTGAACTCGTATATCCCTTGCAACAGTAAACACTCTGTTCGAATGTTGTATAGACACAAAGTTAAATAAACTTCTTTATAAGAAATATAATTTTCATAGCATAGAAATTAATTTGAATGTTAATGGTGTTCAAAATCAAGCTTCAACAGAAAATTTCATCTTAAAGAGGTTTTCGGTAATGTTCTAATGCCCACTGTTGAATTTTTGCTACCATAAATTTTGCACTCATATGTGCAGTTAGCAGTCTACGCTCGTAATATTTTCAGCATTATTCGAAGAACCTCCTGATGGAATACGATAACTGCCGAACCAGAGGGGCTAATTAGAGTGGAGGAAACGGGAAATGCATAATATGAATAAGTGGTCGCAAATCTTTCCAACAAGATATCACACGAAGGGTATCAACTAAATTAAGAAAAATGCCCCTCTCACGGGAGCAAAGTAGGGGAAGAGGGACTGGAGGTATATAATTTGAAATAATGGTCAGAGAGCTTTCCAATGATATATGACATGAGGTCAAATTTAGAAAATTGCCCACAGAATTCCAACTGTCACGCCACCCCGGTATAAACCACCCCCTTTTTGAAATGTTCATATATTATAAATAATATTTATCAGAGGAACCCATAAAGAAATCTAACCCAAAATGCTAAAGCGCTTCAATTTAAAAAAAAAAAATATCGAAAACAGCCCCCCACCACGAGGGGAGCTCTTTGGGGTGCACGGAAAAAGATTCAAAACATAAAAGAGCTTTCCAAGGACTTTCCGATTATATGTCACATGACTGATCCTAAAACGTTGGAATTTTTTAGACCTATTGTAACCCCTCGGGGAGTTGAAATTTTAAAATCACTGAAAAATGTCTCTAGTTATTTTTTAATTGATTTATTCTTTGCCGTTTCACGCTTTTACTTAAAACGACTGCTGAGATATGCCAAATATTCTAAATTGTTTGACCCCCCCCCTTTTAGACCTATCATGGACCAATTTTCAAAATCGCTGAAATACGTCTTTAATATTTTTTTTCAGCAAATATATTTCCTGGAATTTCACGCTGCTACTTTAAATGACTGCTGAGATATAGGAAGATATTCCAGAATTTTTTACCCCTCCCCCATTTAACCCCCCTTACGGGTCAGATTTTTAAAAGTCCTGTCTTAGAGCATGTTTACATTTTAAGAAGTATATGTCTCCAATTTTCATACTTCTAGTTTCACTAGTTAAGACTGTGCGTTGATTATCAGTCAGTCAGGACACATTATTTTATATGTATATATATTTGACTGAACATCATCTTTCTTTAAGAATTTTGTTATTGCACCTATAATAAATGAAAATAAAATATTCCTCATTTAACTTGAGCATTTCGAATATTGCATAGTTAATAGTTACATCATTTGTAAAAGTGGTGCCGATCGAAAAAATTTTGAGAATGAAAATCCAGAGTTTATGGTTTTTGATTAAGAGCACACACTAGTCACACAGTAATAGCCGAACTCCAATGATAAGTCTATGGGCGCAATCTTTTCAAATATCTCGCTATATTTTTCATATTTTTAAATGATTTTTTTTTTTAGAAGATAGCTGAGGACTATCCACAACCGGCCTAGTTTTTATTTTTTCAATTTTGATTTTAGATTTAAAAAAAAAAAAACCTTTAATTTTCAAAACCGGTTTAAACCGGTTCTGAAACTGAAACTATTATAATATAAAAAATATATAACCAAAATTGAAAAAGTAAAAACTAGGCCGGTTGTGGATCGTCCTCAACTATCCTATGCAAAAAAAAAAAAAAAAAAAAAAAATCATGTAAAAATATTCAAATTTGAACGAGATATTTGAAAAAAAACGGCCCCATAGACTTTACATTAGCGTTCGGCTTTTACCGCGTGACTAGTGTACGCTCTTAATGGTGAAAATTCGTGTGTTAGTTCTTAGGATAACGCTACTTCTTGAAATCTTGAAAAATGCATGAATGAAAGGGCTCTTGTGGGATGGCGTACACCAAAATGTATGCAGTACTAATTTTTGCCAACATGTAAATGAATCAAATGTTTTATAAAATCCCCCGATATATTTTGAATTTACTATAGAACTGAATGAATCGTTTTATGCTGATTTTAACGAAAGTGAAATCTCGAAGTGGAACCTCGTAGTGGTATAGTGAGCAGTGGTTTAAATAACCCATTCGTTCGTCGGCTTAATTGCATCCGTATAAGTGGGAAGGATTGCGGCATTTTTAAGCTGAAATACAGCTTTAAAGATAATCAGGTTTTTTGTTCCGAGAACGTACTAAAGTTTAGCAGTTCAGTTATTCCTAGTGCTTGCAAGAATGCGTTTTTTCGGAATAACCTGTAACGCTACAGATACGTGAAATTCAATTCCATCGCTTATTCTGTGTACATCGAATGCCTAAATTGGACGCTTACAGGCCAATATAAAGTCGGGACAAGAATGGAAATATCGTGTTGTGAGAAGAAAAAAAAACACTTGAAAATCTCGTCACAAATCAGCAGTTTTCGAGATATCTGACAATTTATGTCACGCAATTTCTTTATTAATTACGCAATGTATTTATACTGTAACATTTGTTATGTCAATAAATTTACAATTTATGCTGTTAAGTAGTTTCCTACTCCCTCCTATATAGAAGACCGCAGCCACTACTAAAAACTATGAATTTCCAGCATTACGAAGATACACAGAACACACGAAAGAATATGTTGACAAAACTACCATGGGAAACGAAAAAAAAAATCTTTTACATGTATTTTGAGAGTTTGGAATTTCGAAGACATTTTTTTCGCGTTACATGCATCTTATTGATCTGAATTTTGTCCGATTACTCTAAAATTGTTATATATTATTCAGGTTTCCGATGGCAAATTCGGTATTAAAAAGTATGTAGCATTTACAAAAATACTAAATAAATGTGCTAAGGTTAATATTTATGCATGCAATTTTACTGGTATTTTTTTAAATATTGGATATGTGTAACATTTCACTGAATATTAGTTTTAATATTGCAGTTAAAGCTACAGTGTTCCCTGTAAAATGTCTTGCCAAAACATTTTATCTCTGATGAGATAAGCTAAGTAGATACAAGTTTAGTAAATTAGTTACAATTTTAAATAACGTCCATATGTCAATTACTTTACTTTATATATTATTCAGGTTTCCGAAGGCAAATTCGGTATTAAAAAGTATGTAGCATTTACAAAAATACTAAATAAATGTGTAAAAATAAAAATGTATAAAAATATAAAAATTTAATATAATTTAATATAATAATTTAATATAATAAAATTATATTTAAATATAATTAAATATAAATAATAAATATTTAATATAATAAAATAATATTTAATATAATAATTTAATATAATAATATTTTTATATAAAAATAATGTATAAAAGTACTAAATAAACTACTAAAAACCATATTAAATTTTGAAACCCCTTATTGCTGCATAGTAATTGATTAGTCTCGAAGCAGCTGAGATTAAACAATGAATAATAACAGAATGTGGTAATACCCTTAATTTTATCTAATTAAAGAATTTTTTTTCCAAATTTCCCATTCATAATTATTAGTGTGAAGGTAAATATTATAATCTCGTTTTCGTTGGTCTTGCTTGCAATGATAAATGTAAACATACATCAGATGACAGAACATTAATTTTATAATTGAATTAATTCACAAAAATTTCTGAATGTAAAAATAAGCTAAAAGATTCTTTAAACTGATAAATAAATAATAATTTTAAAATTGAAATTTCAAGAAATATATATTTTTATTCAAAATAGCTAAAGAAATGTAAAAAATATTTTTAATAATGCAGCGAAAACCAAGTGGCATCTACGAATATATCTATATATTTTTTTGTACCCTAATATAAAATTTAGCGTTAAATTATGACTAAAATTATAAGATATTGGGATGCATATGCGTATAATGCATGACATTTATTGCAATAATAAAATAATACAAAATATATTCGTTGTATGCATGAAATACATAAGGATATTATCACTTACTCTTCATTCACATACATATATGTTAATTTAAAAATTTAGTGTCTGTTGAAAAATGACAATCAAAATTTTAAAATAACAGTAATATACTAAAAAAATATTGTGAATGAACAAATTAAAAAAATTTCTTTGTTTAAATAAAGAATTATCTTTTAATTAATATATTTATTTTATGAAGATGTCTATCATTTTGTAAATTGAGCAAAATATTTAAACTATTTTCCTTTCATTTTCCGTATGCTTCAAAAATATCTCTGCCTCTGAAAACACTTTTAATTCCATAGAATAACGAATATCATCAAAGTAAAATAATTCTATGGGTTTTTTTTAATAATTAATTTTAACTTCATAATTTACCTTGATGGTTGAAAGGAAGTAAAATGTTTTAACACCAAATAAATGTTTTTTTTCCCGTTTATATTAAGTGACATGCATTTTTTATGAACAGAAAAGATTAAAAACTTTTGTTATTCCTTATAGGAAAAGCCTTTACGATGCAGTAAAGGAAATAAAATCTCACTTCTATTGATTGGTTTTCTTTCAGACGCACTACAAATATACATTCATTGTTTTGGCACAAACAAAATGGCTATTATAGCCCATATTAGCCCATTTCAGAAATTGATATTTCCGGGAAAGGGTAATTTAGGTTCACAGATACGTGACTAAAATACAAATGTAGATAACTTAAATATACACAATCATAAATTTAAGGGTTTTATGTGTGTGAACGATCTACAATTCCACAAATTTGTTTTACTGTAAAGCGTTTAAACTAAGGGGGTCATTTTATAATAATTTTTATTTATTGAGTTAAAATTTTGAGGATTTTTTTGTAATGGTTAACTATATCCTTCCAAAATAAAATCCCATGATAAAACTTTTCAGAATTTTTTATTGAAATATAAAATTTTTGAGAAAAAATGGCGTAATTCTAAATCCTTATAACTCGAAATATTATTTGTAAAATTTCGATTTTTTATCATTGAATTATACAACAATTTATAAATTTTAATTTTTATTCAAAATTTTTTAATATATTAATTTAAATAAAAATTTAAAAGTCAAAATTTAAGAAAAAAATAACGTAACTTTAAAAAACAAGTAAGAAAAATCATGCTTTAAGCATAGATTTTGAAGCACTTTTCAACACTTCATGAAATATTTAACAAAATTTCGTTAATTAGGTAAAGAAGGGTATATAGCCAAATATGTATTCAAATACTTTTGAATAGCCCTGTATTTGATCTATCAGTTGATTCACATATTATATGATGGGAAAATTTAGTTTAGCAAGAAAAAAGCTTAAAATTTCTTTTTGAGCAATTTGTACTAATAAATGGAAAACATACTTGAAAACTTTTGTTCAGCCCTATAGTTTACCTTGTACCTTTATTGCATGTCAGTAAGAAGATAAAATTCATTTTAAACTAAAACACTCTTAAAGCAATTGAAATCGCATTGTTATAAATTATCATTCATAGGTGTCCATGTACACATTTCTTTGTGTGGCCCTATATGTCATTTTATCTATATTCTGCAAACATTTCATTGCAAATTGAATGAAGTTCAGTGTAAAAATGCATACCTTATTTAAGAACCACCTTTAAGTAATTTAAGCTCATGCTCAGTAACGTTGGCAAACTCTTTTGTATAGCCCTGTATGTCAACTATAACATTTATACACACCCTTCTAATGTACAAAGATTTAGTGAAACTTTGCGTATATCATAATTAAAATGTATTACATCCATCCATCAGCCATCATCGGAAACATGTGCAGTACGTAGGAAGGAGTACATTTTTTGAAATTTTTTTGTTTGTCCCTGTAAATGCAATGTACTTCATATTATGCTAGACAGTATCATATAATTTTCAATAAGCCTCACTGACATATATCAATTTTGTTATACATGAAAGCGTTTAATATATTTTAAAAATGTCGCACACTATTCCCCCCTTTACCATTACTCAATGGAATATTTTTGTGTGGCCCTGTAAAGGAATAGTAGCTATATTTTCATCGCATATTTTATAGAATGCATATTTTAGTGCGCCTCTTAAATGCATGTAAATTTTAAATGTTTGACAGGGTGTAACATCTTTAAAACGATTTTTCCCCATAGGCCTTAATATAATGGAAAAATTTTGACACTTTCTGCAAATAAACTAATCACGGTAGAAACTTCATTTTCAGTAGGGTTCGTACTAGGTTAAACGTCAATAACATTCAAAAATTTCAGGAAAATTCAAGTATATTTAAAGGTGTTAGAGCGCGAACAGACGGAGAGACAAACCGAATGCATAAGCACTTTTCAAACTTTTGGAAAAAGTTAAAAACGTTAAAATTCATTTGAAACGATTTTTCCTCATATGCCGTAATGTAATGGAAAACTTTTGACTGTCCCTTTAAACATATTAATCATGGTAGAAACATCATTTTCAATAGGGTTCGTGCTAGGATAAACCTAAATGACGTCCAAAAATTTCATGGCAATCCGAGTATATTTACGAGAGCTAGAGCGCGGACAGACGGAGAGACAAACCGAATGAATAAGCACTTTTAAACTTTGTTGGAAAGTGCTAAAAATCCTATTTTTAAAAATCCTTTTTTTTTTTTTTTTTTAATTTGCCAAATCAAAATTAGAATAAAATAACTGAAAAAGTCATGTTCAAAATTTCAAGCCCTTATCTTTACCGTTTCTTGATTTATAGCAATTCAAATATAAGAAATGGAGTAAAAAACCAACATAAAGGAAAATGCATTTTCCCAACATGCCGTTTTCATGGCAACCATTGCTTTAAAAAATAGATTTTGAAATCGAACGAAAACGAAATGAATAATATTCCCTGTTCCATTTAAGATAGAAACATGATTTAAATGCGACTTTAAGAAGAAAAAAAGAGACATTTTTAGTGCAATAAAATGATTCTGAAATTTTGAAGACTTTTGGTCCCATACCCCCTAAAATAACGGTGAAAAATTCTTAATTTCGTGGCCACACTCTCTTCAAGGCATTTTGCAAACTCAGTTGAAAACAACATTAATTTTACGAGGAAAAACTGTCTATGCTACAATTTTACATTTTTGTTTCATTGCAAAAATCCTTCCGCTTTAATAACATGAAGCTAAAATGTCAAAATATCATTCAAAAGTTCAGTTTTTATGAAAAAAAGACTAGATCTTTGTGTACTTGAGGTCTGAAGATGTTAAAAATAAAGTTGAACAATATTAGAAAAACAATTCTTTCCTTGGCGCATTTTAGGTAGATTTAGTAAGAAATTCTACCAAATGCAAACCTTGCTATGGAACAACATTTGAAAAATTCCTTAATAACTTCTCATTATATGACCCCAGGAACTCAAAACCACCCCCATTCATATATATATATATATATGTATATATGTCGCATTTTTACAAAACGACAGACTTCAAGGGATTTGCATTAATTACGTTTTATTTAAATACTACCTGTCCTACCCGGCGTTGCCCGAGCCCGTGATGTTATTCAGTTTTTAAATGTGTTATTTGCTTTCTAAATGACCCTTAAATTAAACTCAAATTTCTATGATTTTATATCTTTAAGTCCATTTTGCCAAAACTTATATTTTTAAATGGAAAAATCGCGAAAAGATATTGAATTGAAAGAACTTGCTGTTTGGTATTTTGTTTTCTATGTAATTTGATTTTTTGGAAACTATGCGAACTGAGAGCGAACGAAACCGCTACGGAACATTTAGGTTTTTACTGAATTCGTAAAAATTTTCACACATTTTATTTTGTAAAAAAAAGAATTCTATCCATACGAAAGTTCCAAAGTTTTTGAAAGTAATGTAAATCTGGTTTATTGAAAGGCTCTAAAAAGATTGTGCTAAAATACGGACATCTAGTTACTTTTAGCCGGGATGTAATTCGTGTTTGCCGGTGTATTTGAACGGGTTAAATCTCATATTTTTTTTAAACAAATTGCAACATAAATTATGAGAATGTCTTAGCTTTCAGAAAATATTTTCGGTTTGTCAGGACGTATATAGAATTGCGCCCTGCAAAGGCAAAACCGCAATCAAACAATCTGCTTTTTATTGATTTCCTCAAATTTTTCGCACTTTTTATTTTGTAAAAATTATTTCTAATCGTCGGAACGTTTAAACATTTTTTAAGAAGGTGTAAATTTGATCTATTGAGATACACTGTCAGAAAAATTCGTCAATATACACTAAGTTATCGTTATTTTTTCACAAATAACTTTCCCAACAGACGTATTTGTTCTGTGAGTTCATTCCGAAAGTCGAAAAATGAGGAAACGTTTCCGTTTATATCTAGCACGCATGCGCATTGGGTCTGTTAGTAATAAATTCGAATTTATTTTTAAAATGAAAAACAAAAGTATTCTATCGATTAAAATGTCTAATTTAGTTTTAAAAGACAAAAATGTTTTCGAATTTAAAAATAAATAACAATTACTTTTTTTATTCGTTCAAAAATTCTCACAATCTGGTTTAGTTGGATAAGTTGAATAAAGTTCAATATACTAAGTTATTTCTATGATAAATATTCGCATATAAAATATACTTTAAGTGAACACATTTAAAAAAATATTTTAATTAAAAAATAAAATGCAAAAAAAAATTGATATTATTAAAAAAAATCTTATCGAATAAAAATAAAACATCCATGTTTTTTCTCTAAGAATCTACGTAATATATTTAAAATTCACATTTTTTATATTATATTAATATTAAAGTAAAAAAAACCCAGCCACAGTTTCATTAAAGATGAAGTCTTTCCGAGATTAACTGCAAAATTAAAAGCTTTTTAACGAAATACACCAAACCACACCCATATGAAATGAACACTTCTATTTAAAGCATAATCTTCACAAGCAATCCTGGCGCCGTGGATGCGCGTTGGTCTTGTAATCCTGGGGTCCCTGGTTCGATCCCTACCTCTTCCGCATTGATTTTTCCAAACTTTTTTCAAGTGACGGATATTTTTCCTCTTTTGACGGAGAAAAAAATAAACGGAAAGTCGTCAATATACAGACAATTTCTGGCAGCAGTGCTGCCAGTACATTTTCTGTAAAAATACGGAAATTTTTTTGAGAGTGTACTTTTAAAAATTTGGGCTGAAATATGTACGCTTAGATACTTTTAGCGTAGGAAAAATATTCTGTACGTGAGTCGCAAAGTGCCTCCTTTTGCCGGTGTATTTGAAAGAGTTAAATCTTATATTTTAAAAACCGATTGCACCATAGATTATAAAAATATTTTTAAACTTAAAGAATATGTTTTTTGTTTACCGGTACCTATAGGATTGCGTTTTGCTAAGTCAAAACTGCAATGAAAACAATCTGTTTTTTATTGATTTCATCAAATTCTTCGCACATTTTATTTTGTAAAAAATATTTCTATTCGTCCGAACGTGTTGAATTTTTTGTAGGGAATATAAATTTGGTCTATTGAGATGATTTTAAAAGATTGAGTAGAAATATGCACGTTAAGCTAATTTTAGCATGAAAAAATATCCTCTCTGCGAGTCTCAAAATGACCTTCTTTTGCCAGTGCATTTGAAAGGGTTAAAATCCAAATATTTTAAAACCAATTACACCATCGGTTAGAAGAAGTTTCAACTTTAAGATCTTTTTTTTTTGGTTTGTTTATATCTTAAAAATTCCGCCCTAGATTGGCACTGACAAAAGGGAGAAAAATAGTTTTGGAAAAAACGACCTTTTTTGAATATTTGTTTTCAAAGGGTTAACTGGTTAAAAAGGGTTAATTATTTTTTCAAATTGATTATTGCATTCGAGATTTAAAAATATGATTTTTCGAAATATGTCTCTTAAGTTTAACTGCGTCGAGTAGTTTGGTTGATTTGGAATTAAACAAAATGATCCAAAAACAGAAATAAACGGGGGGGGGGAGGTTCTTCATTCGTTTAGCTGCGTAATCGAGTTTCTGCGCATGTGTAAACGTTTCCTTTCCTCGAATATTAAAAAAATGACTTTTTGAAGAGTGTGAGTTCCGATTCATAGTTAATATCTATGAAACTAATAAAAAAATTAACATTCTGAGCCTCAGGTGCATCATGAGAGATAATGGGCTACTCTCAAAAAACTTTTGAGCTTCGTACGTGCCGTAGATTTTGCTAGCCATCGCAGACACACACACACACACACAGACAGACAGACCGTTTTGTTCTTTTATTAGTATAGATTCTATAATATATGAAAATTCTTTCACATATGCTTATAGCATGGTCTCTGGACAGCAAGTGCGTAAAATTATATTTGAAATTTTCTTATCTTCCTAGGGTTACTAGTTAAAAAGGGTCATGTGTTATAATTAAATTAACACGATAAAGTAGAGGGTTTAGCTACCCTGTCAAACCCGTGATTATTAGTCATGGGGCCCGTGTACAAATGTCATATGACGTGCACATAGAATTTGTTAAGATGACCAACTTAACAATGAAATAGATTTTATTAAGAAAGTTGCCTTAGATCATGGTTTTAAGGATTCGCATATTGACAAAATTTTTCGGCAGTATAATACTCCCACTCCTTCAGCCAAGCGTTTTGTCAATAGATTACATATTAAACATAGGAGAGTGCATTATGTTCCCATTATGCATCAAAAATTAAAAAAGATGCTTCAAGAATTCAATATAAAATTAATAGCTATACCCCCTCCATATCTAATACAGCTTCTTAGTAACAATATTGATAAAATTCATAATCATCAAATGGCAGGAGTTTATAAAATTCCAGTTATCCTTGCAAATAATGAAGAATTATTATACATTGGTGAAACTAAACGAAAATTTTTCAAAGAGATTTAAAGAGCACGAAAGAGATATTGCACAGTCAAAACTGAGCACAGCCCTCGCAAGATTATATTTTTCAAATGAATGGAGCAACATTAATTTTGATGAAGCTAAAATTATAATTCCATGCAAAAATCCATATCTCAATAAAATTTTAGAGTCCATTGCGATTATTAAGCTCAGACCACGAGCTTGTAATGATCATTTATGAAATTCCATTCATAAAATCTGGCATAATATGCTATAATTAATTAAAAAGCAGACTTACGCACTCTCAACTCAACTATGCTCGTGGACTTTTGGATGAATATGTTTATATTTTGAAATTTTAAACTGCATTTTTAACATATTTCGAATATATCCTGACGATGTTCACAGAAAGAATGAAACGTTGATAATTTTTAAAGTGTATTTTAAATGTATTCTTTTTATAAGTGTACCATTTAGTAATTTGTATTTATTTTAGTACATATTTTTAGTAATTACATTACTATTGCAACATTTCGACTCGAAAAAATAAAAATAAAATAGTTTGACGAATTTAAGAAAAATCAAATATTAGATCATAATCTTTTTGTAGCAAGATTTCTACATGAAAACGGAAAACAAAATAAATAGCTTGAAGGGTTTTTTTAAGCAAATATTACGCCACATTAAAAATATAATAGACGAAAAGCGGCTGAATAAGTAACGTCAAGTGAGTTTAGAAAAACGTATTGAAATATGATAAATAAAAAATAGACTATGGAAATATTGGCATATTTTATCATTTTAAAGTTCCATGGTTTTGTTTATGCGATAAAATATATTCTATATTATGGCTGTGTTTGTGTTTGTATATTAGAAGGTTTCAAAAAGATTTAGGTCCTAAGGGCTTCTTCTTAGTGATGAAACTAAGTTTATCTCTACATTTTGTATTAGTTGTTGGTGGTGAAATTAGTAACTAACGTTGAAATCTACCTTCGCTTGTAGGCCGAGAAGCACTGTAAAAAAAAAGTGTCGATCTACTAAAAAAACTTTAGTGATCCTTGTAATTACTAAAAAATTTTTAGTAATCTTAGTTGGTTACAAGAAAATCTGTAAGAATTACTAGAAAAAAGTTAGCACCGAATAGAGTTAATAATTTTATATTTTTAATAGCTGTTACTAAAGCTCACTTGGTGTGGCCTTGGTAGCATAGTGGTTATAGTAACGGACTCCAGGCTAAGAGGTCTCGGGTTCGATACAGGCCACTGCCAAATACGCCCCGAATGTATGCAGTGTAAATACTCGTTAATAAAGGAATTATGAATATCCTGACGGAGCAGGATGTTCATAACATTTGGTGCTGCCATCTATGGCGGTTTTGCCGAAAATCTTCCGCTTCAGAAGTCTGGATGCAGCTCGAAGAAAGCTCCTGCCTTTCGGGCGCACTTAATGGTTATTAAAAATAATTTTGGAGCTATTACTAAAATTTGCTTGGTGGCTCATACTAAAAATTTTTAAGTTAGTTATACAAAAAATTCTTTTGTTCAGTTTACAAAAGAAATGCTTGTTTCGCTTGCAAAAAAAAAAGTTTGTAATAGTTACTAAAAAATTCTGTGGAATACAAATTTACTAAAAAATTTTTAGTAACCTCTTGAATTTTTTTTTACAGTACGGTAGGGATTTTTTTCTCTAATTTTTACTAAACAGTTTTTTGTTGACCGGAAATTTAGTATAAAATCATTTAAGGAAATTCTGCTTTTCTGTTGCCATTATATTTAAAAATTAATCTTCAACGGATTTAACAGCAGTTTTCTTCGACTAAATGCATTTTTTTTTACCTCTGGTAACAAGAAATAAATGAAAGATGGCGGTTGTGAAATGATGAAAGTCTACGTCACGGGTTCGAAAGTGGTAATACAGGTACGTGCAATAAAGAAAAATAAAATAGAATACCATGTGATGTTCATGCAATTCAATATGTTTATGCAAAACGTTGGAACAAGTATTTAGGTATATATATATATATAAATAAACATTTTTTTTTTTTACAATTTTAAGTTGTTCCACAGCGTAAAGGAAAATGAAGCCATGTAAAATTCATTATTATGTGAATTTCATTCTTGTACAAATTGTTCCAAACAAAGTTATACTAAATTAATTTCACCCTTTTAAATGTTGTTGTTAGAATATTTCCCAGTTAATGTGCAATTGCAACTGCTAAAATTGCAGCAGAGTGCTTGGAAGAAATCTCTGTAGAATGTTTGTAAATTAAAATACTCATCGATTTTTATATCAGTTTTTTCGTAAATTCTTCTGTCAGTTAATCTTTTCAACATCTGAACTACAGAATTAGGTGGATCACGAAATTTTTAAACTAGGGTATATTTCATGAGAGAAAGCTTTATATTAAGGAAAAAAATCGTATAATATTTTATTTAAAACATTTCTGTAAAGTATTTTGCTAGTGATTAAAATTTAATTATATATGCAGGAACAATTTGAAAACTGGTGTTATACAACTGAAGACAAAAAAACTTCTTTACAACACCATAAAATGAATTAAATTGCAGGAGGCCTTTCGAAAGTCTTTCTTCACCAGGCGTAAAAGACGTAGTCTACTATGAACATAGCGGCACGACTGAAGGAAAAAGGCGGGAAAGGGAGCAAGCTGAAGAAACAGCTAATGGGAAACTGGAAAGCAACAGCCAATCACGGAGGAGCATAAACGAACAGTGGATACAATGGAGGAAGGGATGGGAAAAGGAAAATGGTAACAAAGGGAAAAAATAAAAGTAAGTGAAATGTAGTAATTAAAAGGGCAGATTATATTGAAAATAAATACACATACACATAAAATAATAATATTAATAATAAAATGATAAAAATAATTAGTATAATTATAACAATATATTAGTATTATAGTAATATATTAGTATTAAAAATGTTTATAGTAATAAGCATACATATATATAACTAAAAAATATACACATAATTTATACAAAAAATTTTTTATAATTATAAACATACATATATAAATATCTTTGTACATGATTAATGAAAATAAATAAATAAAATAAAATAAAATAGATATAAGTAAATAATTATATGGATATATATATGGAAAGAAAATTCATGAAGAAATTCGTATAAACATTTTCATAGCTTTTTTTCTAGAAAGCACCTTAATAAAATTTAATATAATGTGCACACTAAGAGAAATTTAAATGAAAAAAATCTTGAAACATTAGAAATATTAATAGAATTTTATTTTTAAACATAATGAAATTTATAAAAAAGATAAAATGTAAAATTGTAGAAAGAGCTGAATTCTTTTAGATGTTAATTAAAAGAATACATACGATATAGGAAACGTAGAACAATTAAAAAAATCACTGTAAAAGGATTGCGCTGCTTTTGAAGTCATTTTGTTAGAAGTTAAAAAGAATTGTTTTGAAAAGCCGATGTCTACCATGTACGCAAATGTCACCTGATGCATGTAAAATACGTCGTGGGAGTAAAATCCTCTAATTTCCCTATGAATTATATATCTAGATGTGCCAAGGAAAGTGATGGTCTCCTCACCTGACAAAAGTACTAAATTACGACATAAATTGTATTAGCAAAGAGCAGGTACCAAAAAATAAGATTAAAATTTTAAGTAATCAACATAATAAAGTTCACAACTAAGAAGTAGCACCAAAGATCTTAGAGAGAAAGATATGAAGGCTTTGGAAACCATAACTTACTGAAACAGTACAAAACAGCACTGCTAGGAAACACGCTCAAAGAGGAAGATCCAATCGTAGGCTGGTTCATTGCATCCACCGATACGCCAAATATTTTTCTAGTAAGCCTCCTTGCGCCAACTCCCCCGCGAGAATTCAAAACGCCATTTCTTTTGGCAGTTCGTCTGGAGACTTAAAGATTGTGGGAGATTTTTAATATGATTTGTTTGTTGTGTTACATTTTCTATATTGCAAATAGATAGCCGATTAACACGTACAATTGAAAAGTCTTCAGTGATGCTGAACTTGTTGAATAATAAATTTTATACATCGAAAGTTTCCCTTTCACTCGAAAAGTAACATAACAACGAACAGATTCATCTAGTCTTCTGTAACGTATTTGTATAAACTATATTGTATAAACTTTGACCTAACTCAGCTCCCTCCACGAAAAGGAATGTAGAGGGAAGGGGCGCTCACTGCTTTTGCGGGGACAGAGGCGGGTAGCGATGACCACATCATTACTCCACATTTTGATAATTATCGCTACTGATGATAATGTCAAAGCGCGCCAAGTGAACGCCTCTTATTTTTCGCCCCTGTATGCGACTTCTATTGTCTAGCTGTTTGCATTGTTTCACTGACAGCTGTGGATTTATTTTACGTTTACGATGCCTTCACATCTATCTTTGGTAGCACTGCTAATTGGATGAAAATCTAGGCAGATTTATAGTACCTATGCCGCTTTTAGGCGATCACCGCCTTGATACCAGTTATCCAACCCGTTCATCGGAGGCAGCCCGTCAGTTAAGACCTTGATCATCGCATAGAAGGAAAGAAAACAGAATTTATTTATTTATTTACTTATTTATTTTATTTTATTTTTTGCAGTAAGATTTACTCAATATACCTATTCAAAATTATCGAAATTACCAGAAGACAATTCAAGTGAAAGGTAAACTTATACCGAATAAAACGTATATTCAAGGATCGTACACTTTATGGACTTTCGAGGACCTTTTATTACAATTTCCGTAAAGTAGTACACGGTGATTATAAAAAAAACTATCCCGACATTTGGACCTCTATCTATCATACCATTCACAGAAACTGAATGAAATTTTGGCAAAAGGTATTTAGAGATATGCGCTCAAGAATGGTATGCAAAACAACAGTTTCACTCAAACAATTACGGTTAACGTCAGAATATTTCGAAAATATCAAATGGCAACACCCAGTTTTTTGCATTGGAATGTGATCTCCATTCTGAAAAATCTTAAATAGCGTTGGAACGGCAAATGAAGCATGAAAATCAACAGAGCTAGGCAAGGTAAATGTAAAAAGGACTTTGCCATGCAACAGAGCATTAACGTTAGTTTCATTTATGTCACACGTCACACCATTTCTTCGGCTGATATCCCAGCCTGATTAGTTCTCCACAAAAGGAGAAGAAGAAACTAAGAAAAGCAAATTTCGGATTGTGCGTAAGATACTCTCATGCCTGGCTTGCCTGACGTCGTTATTCTAGGTGAAAGAAAAGGCACTGCGAATTGCCAGCTGCGTATGTTGCTTTCTGCTATTACGAACAAGATGCCGTTCTCAGGGAAAGAATGTTGGGGAAATCGTAAAGATTTATTACCTGAATGGACAAAATGTCTCAAAGACATTACGTGTTTACCGCCGCAGCCATGAATTACGGCGAGGCCCGTGCACTGTCGAAGCTGTACGGAACTTGATTCATAAATTTGAAAAAACTGGTTGCACATGCGATAGACCTTGGTCTGGACGACTTTCCTTTCCTGTGGAAGCTGTTGCAGAAGTCCACCAAATGAGTTCGTCACAGTTCGTCCCGCAACTGCACGCGGTGATTCACGTGTTCTGAATCTGCCGAATTCAACTGTACGCAAGATTCTGCGCTCTGTTCTAAACATGCTTTTGTATCGATTCCAGCATGTCCAGATGTTGGAAGCCGAAGACTATCAATTACGGCTGGATTTTGCAAACCAATTCCTTATCCGGTACGATGAAGATATCATCTGACATTTACCGCATTCTGTGGACAGATGAGGCGTATTTCTCGTTAACTGGTAATGCGAATTCGAAAAATAGTGTGCATTGGGCCGAGAATAATCCATATGATGTGCTTGCACGTCCATTACACGAGGAAAAAAGTGACTGTGTAGTGTGGTATAAAGAATACGTTTGTTCTCGACACTTACTTTTTTGAAGAGGTTACTGTCGGTGATCTGCAAACGTGTACAGAAACGAGTGCTCGCTATCTGGACATGTTAACTCGTTACGCGATTCCCTCATTGCAACGACAAAATGCTATATCTGAATTTGTGTGGATGCAAGATGGGTCTCCTCCAAATGTCGGGTCTTCAGTCAAACATGTCTCAAGTCAATAGTTTGGTGACAGAGGTATATCCGTCATATCCCGTTTCCGTCGCCACCAAGATCTCCTGATCTGACAAATAATGGATTTCTGGCTGTGGGGCTATCTGAAATCAAAAGTGCATCAGTTTCGTCCTCAAACTGAATCTGATCTGAAAGATGCCATCAGAACTGCGATTCAAGAGATTTATGTTGCCATGGTACGTGCTGTATTGCTATCCACCATCTGCCACCTGCAAAGTCCCATCATGTGTGAAGGAGGTCATGTGGAAATTTTGTGAAACATAATAAAATGATTTATATCATGCTGCTTCTCTGTCCTTATTGGTTTTCCTCACTTTTAGCATATCTACCGCCGGGGATTTTCATGTTACAGTTGCCGTTCCAACGCTATACAGGGTTTTTCACAATGGAGATCACATTCCAATACAAAAAACTGGGTGTTGCCATTTGATTTTTTCGAATTTTTTTCGAAATCTTTTCACTGTAACCGTAACTGTTTAAGTTACGCTGTTGTTTTCAATATCATTCTTGAGCGCATGCCTCAAAATATCTTTTGCCAAAATTTCACTCAGTTTCTGTGAATGGTATGATAGTTAGGGTCACAAATATCGGGATAGTTTTTTTATAATCCCCCTGTATTTGCATTATTTAATGGGGGGGGGGATCTTTTAGGTAGCTTTCGTTACAAAAAAGTAAAAAGCTACCTATTGCAGCCGTCCGGAGGAAAGCACGTCCAGAAAATTTTGGAATATTTTCACCGATCATGACCCCTAGACCCCAAAACCACTCTCCTTTCAAATGTTGACATATATATATATAAATATATATATATATATTTGGATGTATATATATATATCTGATATTTGTCATGCGATAACTAACGTATTTACGAACCGATTTGAATGAAACTTGGTATGTACATAGTACACACAAATTTCTCGACCGAGATCGTTGGCCAGCATCATCCGCCATCTTGTTTCAATGACGGCCATTTAAATTTTTTAAAAAAAGTTTTAAATTTAAAATTAAATGTGAAAAAATTAAAAGTCTAAAAATATTTTTATTTTATGTGTTAGATCTTAAAACACCAATTCCAGAACACTTTTTATTTTGTATCTATCTTAAAAAATGATTGAGTTACAGCACTTTGAATTTTTTTATGGCTGACATTTTGAAACGATCTAATTTTTGCCATGCTATAACTAACGAAATTATGAACCGATTTGAATGAAACTTGGTATATACATAGCACATACAAATATGTCGACCAAGTTTGTTGGCCAGCATCATCCGCAATCTTGTTTCAAAATGGCGGCCATTTAAATTTAAAAAAAATTTAAAATTTAAAATTAAATGCGAAAATATTAAAAGTTGAAAAATACTTTTATCTTATGTGTTAGATTCTAAAACACCGATTCTAGAACATTTTTTACTTTGCCTATATCTTAAAAAATGATTGAGTTATAGCACTTTGAATTTTTCTTATGGCTGACATTTTGAAACGATCTGATTTTTGTCATGATATAACTAACGTATTTATGAACCAATTTGGATGAAACTTGGTATGTACATAGTACATACAAATATCTCGATCGAGTTCGTTGACCAGCATCATCCGCCATCTTGTTTCAAAATAACGGCCATTTAAAAAAATTTAAAAAATTAAAAATTTAAAAATAAATGCGAAAAAATTGAATTTGAAAAATATTTTTATTTTATGTGTTAGATTCTAAAACATCGATTTTAGAGCATTTTTTACTTTGCCTATATCCTAAAAAATTATTGAGTTATAGCACTTTGAATTTTTCTTATGGCTGACATTTCGAAACGATCTGATTTTGTCACATGATAACACTCGCATTTATAAATCGATTTGAATGTAACTTGGTGTGTACATAGTACTTAATAAAGCCTGGGCCGAGTTTGTTAACGAGTTCCATCCGCCATCTTGTTTAAAAATAGCAGCCATTTACAATTTTTTAAAAGAAATTTAAAATTTGAAATTAGGTACAAAAAAACTGAGAAATTGAAAAAGATTTTTCTTTTATGCATTTGACCTTGATACAAAGATTTCAAAGCAATTTTTGTTTCGTCTGTATCTTAAAAAATGTCTGAGTTGTAGTACCTTTAAATTCTAGTGTTGCTCACATTTTGAAATGATCTGGTTTCGTCACTTGATAACACGCGTATTTATACACCGATTTAGATGAAACTTGGTGCGTAGATAGGACATACTTATGCCTGGACCGAGTTCATTAGCCAGTTCCAACCGCCGTCTTGTTTCAAAATGGCGGAATATTATTTTTTTAATTTAAATTTTAAAATTAGGTGCAAAAAAGTAAGAAATTGAAAAAGATTTTTTTTTTGTGTTTTGATCTTGATACAAAGATTCCAGAGCATTTTTTGTTTCATCAATATCTTGAAAAATGGCTGAGTTTTAGCACTTTCAATTTCCAGTGAGATTGACATTTTGAAACGGTCTGCAATTTGTCACGCGTTAATACGCATATTTATAAACTGATTTTTATGTAACTACGTGTGTTCATTGTACATACCAATGTCTTGACCGAGTTCACGGCCAACTTTATCCGCCATCTTGTTTCAAAATGGCTTCCACATAAATTTGTCAAAAATCTTTTAAATGTGTAATGATGTACAAACAAAAAATTAGAAATTGAAAAAAAGGTTCTTTCTAAACTATTTATCTTAAAAATGAATTCCGGAGTATTTTTTGCTTTGTCTTTACCTTCAAAAACGCCTGGGATATAGCAGTTTGAATTTCTAATGTGGGTGACATTTTTTTTAAGTCAATTTGCCCGCGGCAGCACTGGTATATATTAATGGATTTCGATGTGAGTGTGCTTGTTCACATGAATTAAGATTTCGATCAAGCTCATTGGGTTTTTTATTCATCGTGCTGCTTTAAAATGGATATCGTGGAATTTGGCGACCCTACAAATCGCTTAAAATAAAACCAGGTTAAATAAAAGATGACTAATTTCTAAAAATTCCTATTAATATTCAGTATTGACAAAAACTAGTATTCAATCTTACAAAATCGTGTTTTACTGTTTTGAGCTTCGAATATTTGATTTAATAACTTGATATAAAATAAATAAAAAAGTATATGAAAGCTACCTCTTCCTGCCGGCATTGCCGGAAGGACTGTTTTCTGATATACTGATCAGTACTTTAAGAAATTTTTGGAACTAATACAGCTAATATCTCACGAATTCATCGATGCCTATGAACCTTAATCTTGCAATTATGTAGTTTTCCTGGTCATTTTCATTAAGTAATGCAGTTAAAAGTGTCCAGGACACACTTAAAAATGTATTTATTGAAATTTCTTATATAGTTTTTTTTTTAATTTTAATTAAAATTTGTTTCTAAAGTAATGTTAATTAAAATCGCTATAACTCAAAATATAATTTGCAAAAATTTAAGTTTTCTTTGCATTTAAATTTTCCTTCAAAAATTTAAATTTTCTTTGCTATTGTCTGGAGCGTGAAGATGTTTAAATTTATTTATTTATTATTCAGTTTTTTTATTGTATATCTGGTCTAATTTAAGCAACTGAAATTGTACCAATTAAGGCAATTGTGCCATTTTTTTAAAAAACAATTAATTTCAATTAAAGACTTAGAAGAAAAACGAAAGTAATCAATTTCGTTAAATATATGAACAATAAACACATGAGTTTTGATATGTAATAAAAGCATAACAATTTCCCTTAATTTTAAAGTAGTCTTTAACGTTTAGCAGGAGTCAAAACAGCTTATTTTAGGTTTTTTTAAATTTCGCTGAAAACATCACGTGTTAATGATGCAAGTCTGATGAATGGGATTTCAGCGGTAGATTTCTTCGCTTTGTAATTATCAGCAGAATTGCATCGGCCCATTTAAAGAAGCAGTCAAAATATGGTTGCTTTCTATTGTGATCTTAACTATTTCAGGTCCATTTTTTTCCCAATCAGAGAAATAAATACGTTTATTTTAATAACATTTATCGTAGTTATTTGAATCAACTTATAGAAGTGTAAAGATATCTCATTGTTTGAATTTCAATGGATGTAGTTTTTTTTATCTTAATCAATTCATATTTATATGATAATAGTAAAAGAAAGAGTTTCTGAAGATGTTTGGAGAATATCATGCTACAGCAAGATTTGAGTAGGTACTATAACATTCTCATGATTTTTGCGTTTTATTGCGCATAAATAATTCAGAAAAGGAATGCATAGTTTAAATTTAAATCATATAATATATGTATAAAAAATCGCCAAATGTGCAGAGAAAATTATGTAAATTTTTATTATTATCGTTATTACTTAAGATCAAAGCATAAATAAAGTAACAATAAGAAAAGCATTGCCATATACTATCATTTCTAGATGCAGTAAGCATCTAAATAATTCTTTAGACCAGCGGTTCCCAAACTTTCTTGGTACGTGACCCACCATTCAGTGAAAAAAAATTTCGTGACCCATACAAAATAAAATTGTATATCAGTATAGCAATTTTTGTACGATCTCTATACAATCGGTTATTCTATCCTACGAAAAACGCAAATTTTTGTACGGAAGATACATTATCCACAAAAACAAGAATATGTAAATGAAGGATATGTAAATGAATAGTACTTAAAATAATGAGCAAACTACAAACATAGTGAAAAATACGCTTAATTATTATAAAAAAAATAATTTTATAATCAATGATATTTCTAGCACTAGTGTCTACCAATGTGGGAACATATATTAACACGTAGTTTGTCAGAGTTCTTGTTTTCCGCAAACAGCAAGGTAGAAAAAGCTTGTTCTTGTAATCACGAAGTGTTTAATTTCATCATGGACATCAATGTTGATTTAAATGTTTCTGGATATTCTGTTCGTATATTAATCTGGAAGGGGAAATTAAGGATTATTATTATTAATCTGGAAGGGGAAATTAAGGATTATTATTATTAATCTGGAAGGGGAAATTAAGGATTATTATTATTCCCTTGAATTATTATTTCCTGTTGAAATTGTCATATCTTTTTAAACAGATGAAATAAACAATATATTTTCATTCGATTATATATATATAATATATTTTCATCCGCGACCCACCAGTGGGTCGGGACCCATGCTTTAGACAAAATAATACTCGATGAAACGACATGTACTACTAACAGTAAACCAGACACGGAAGGGTTAATACAATTTGTGTTCATGCATTTTTTCTTAGGATTGCAAGAGCTATTATACCGATATCTGAATATTTATAAAACTAGTTATTATTCCTAATAGCATGATGGTTACAGTGACGTCACTGTGAGTCACTTTTGTCACATCACACCTGTGACCAAAATGCCACCACTCAGTGACGTCACATTCTGGCTGAGATGTGACTTTCTTAAAAAATCTTTTAAAGTTTATAAATATCCTTCAAAACATGTTATTTACTTTAAAAAAACATGTTTCTGTCAATTTACTTATATATCGTCGCTTTCGTCACAGTTTCGTCACAATATTAATGTCAAAGTAGTCACAAATGACACATTTTTCACAAATTTGTCACATTGTGACCACTTTGTGAAACGTCACAAAAGAGCTCTAAAATGGCCATAACGACTTCACATTTTAGTCACTGTGACTTCACATCGACGTCACGTGACGTCACATCGACAATCGATGGTCCCAAAGTCACAATGTGACTTCACAACGACGTTGCAGTGACGTCACCATGCTTTACGGGTATACGAATGAATCCATTTGCGACTTTCAGTGTACAATTTTATTTAAAGTGGTCAATAGGCAAGCGCCTTTTTATGTGAGTTCAAAAATATGTAAATGTCCAGTGAATAAGACTCTGATTTCAAAATTAAATATCTCAAAAACAACAAGTTGGAAACTGCGCGTGAAGCGTAGCAAATGAGGTGCGTTCGTACGATAACGAAGTTTTAAAAATATCACTCTTATATATCAATCTCATAAAATTGTAAGTAGTTAATTTCACTTAAAAAGGCCCACCAAACAATGTTCTCCCTGTACTATTATGCAATGGAATACTTTTGTATGGCCTTGTAAATCAATGACAAATGTTCTTTGCGCCACAGTTTATTCAAAATTTATATATCGTAATGTGTACTTTATAGATGCATATCAATGTTCGAATGGGTGTAACACCATTAAAATGCATTTGAAACATAACATTCTTCCCCATTGGTGGTAATGTAACGGAATACTTTTGATAGTCACTGTTATTGATCTATGCATCCGATTTTCATAAAATTTGAAACGACACGACAAAATTATGTAATAATTATGTATTTTAAATTTCAAATGATTCGGATGGGTAGTTTTTGCGTTGTTTATATGCAGACATTTTCTATGTTTCATTTTCTATGCTTCACGTGCAATTTACCACTTGTTTTCATTTAAATGTTTTATTTATTACTTCATTGAGGGACCCCTAAATATCCATATCGTTCAAATAAATAAAATATCTGGAAGTAACTCTCTTTGAATCAAATTTGGTTATGAGCATTTTGTGCGTACAAACATATAAATACATCGACATAATAAAATTAAGTGTTAACAAAATAGCTACATTTAATAAGAATACTTTCATTAAAAGATATATTTTATTTTACTTTTTGCCCTTTTTTTAAAAAATATATTTTCTTCGTTGTGTCAAATTATGATTACGTGACGTCATTTACAGAAGTTATCTTTATGTAACTAACAAATTACATGTGATCTTCTTCATTATTTTATAAATATGAGCTAAATTACTCTTTACGGAATTGTTTTACCGTGAGCGGCATTTTGCATATAGAAATTAAGCTTGTAAAATATTTCGAAATGTTTAATGCATAAGGATATACGAAGAAATATCATTTAATTTGTTTCGCATAGAATATAATATTAAAATAAGTAAATCTTACTGTCTTGCAAAATTTCTACTTGGCAGAGTAAAGTCTATTTTACTTGATTTTCTGTAATGGAAATTACAGGGTAATTACACTTAATTTCTTTTATTTCACATATTCGTTTTCATGTAAAATAACTTGTTTTGATAAATAAAATATCTTATCTCGAAATATATCAGAAGATAACAAAAAATTTAAAAATAACGTTTAATTCTTTAATAATAAAGAGACAAGTATGTTTGCGTGTCAGCACTGTTCCGAAGAGACCACTGTACGTAGAGTTACAAAATTTGGAGTGAAGGTACCTCTATGCATGTAGTTTTGCACCTCGAAGCCCGATTTTCGATTTCTTGATTATAATTTTTTATTTAATTTTTTAGGCGATTTTTAGCATTTTTTAGGCGATTTTTCCACATTAATGAAACGAATACGGTTTCGTTCTTTTCACCCGATATTGTAATTTTTTTTTCTCTTTTTAATAAAGTTCATTCGGAATTCCTACATCGATTTTTAAATTTTTAATGAAATTTTTACGCGATTTTTAGTGTTTTTTCACATTTTGCGGCTGTTTTTGGATATTAAAAAAGAAAAATTGTTTCGAACTTTTCTTGTAGTGCGCAAAATTTTATTTGCTACAATTTTTAGATTTCAACGACTGTTAATTCGATTTTGAATGCGATTTTTTACGATTTTTCGAGATTTTTTGCTTTTAGTATTTATTTTTTCCATAGTTTTTCTATCAAAAACTTGAACCGTTGAGAATGTAATATTTAGAATTTTTTTGCCAAATCTACCGAAAATGTTAAAAGTTTAGGTGCCACTATTTTTTAATAGAAATTTCATCATTTACCATAAATTCTTGCTTAAGACCGCCACTCCCTCGAGTTATATATCTCCTGATAGGTTTTTTTAACAGAGTTTTTAACAGAGTAACAATTATTTAGATATAGTTTTGATAAGAATAGAGTGCGCTCCCTGGTGGTTGAATATGGAACCGACAGACAGCGATTTTGTTAAAATTCGGAAATCTTACAATATGATTTGTTTTAAACTGTAAGATTGTTTATAGTAGATGAAAAAAAATAAAGAATGGTATAACATATTTCAGGGTGCGAAAGGAGAGGGGAGCGATCAAAATTAGGAAATGTAACACGAAGGCCTGTTTAAAACTTTAAGATAGATTATAATACATACTAAAAAATTTTAAATGCCGACGATGTCCTGGAGAGACTGCTGCACGAAGAGCTACAAAATTTTGGTGGGAAGTTCCTCTATATATGAAGTTTAGCACCTCAAAGGCTAATTTTTGATTTTTTAATATAAATTTTATGCGATTTTTGCAGGTTTTTATAATGTTTCGAGGCGGTTTTTCCCCATTAGCGAAAAGAATGCGGTTTCATCCTTTTAACCTAATATAATGAATTTTGCTCTCTTTCTAATATAATTTATTTGGATTTCGCGTAATGACTTTTGGATTTTTAGTGAATTTTTAGTGCAATTTTTAATGTTTTTTTTTCGTATTTTGCGCTGTATTTTGATATTAGTAAAAGGAATTTTGACTCAAACTTTTAGTTTAATGTATTAAATTTTGACTGCCAACATAGGCATGCGAAGATAAAACTTCACCCGACCCAAAGTTTCAATTTGGCGCCCCCCCCCCCCTCGAGATTTTCTGTGATAGATTAAAAATGACGTTGCTAGTATAAATTTGGCGCCAACTAAATTTCCGTGCCCGTGGCAATCGCCCCTTTCGCACGGTGCTGTCTGCTAAGATTCATGAATTTCAGCGATTTTTATGCGATTTTTCGAGATTTTTTGCCTTTGATGTAGAATTTTTTTCATTTATGAAATATTTCCAATTACAATGTTTTATTAGAATAAATTTTTAACCCTGCTATTTTTTAATATTAGTAATTTTTTATGCATTTTTCAAAGAGATTTTTAGCTTTTTTTTTTTCGAGTTCTATGGTAATTTTTGATATTCGAAAATAAAAATTGATCATTAAACTTTTAATCGTACGTAATTTTAGAGATTTTTAATGCATTTTTAAAAAGATTTTTCGCGTGCCGCGTCGCTTTTTTATCATCCATAAAAAAAATTTTGTAATACTTGATTATGCAGTCGATTATTTTGCCAAATTATATAACTCATCAAACGACTCACCAAACTATATAAATTGATGTAATTTTTATATTAAAGAATGACTGGACAAATAAATTAGAAAAAGATTAATAAAATACAAATAAAACAACGAAGTAAAAATCACTTGATGACGCAACAAACATGTGTAACGCGTTGTCAAGCGAATGTGACATTTACGATCAGCCATTATTGGCGTTTAATCTTACAGTTTCGCAATTAGTTTCTTGACCGACTGGATAATCAAATAGTACTGATATCTGATTAGAATGTTTTATCCATTTGAGAAAATTCTGATTACTGCGAATTATAAATTAACTAGCGATTTTTAGTGCATTTTTCAGTGCGTTTTTAATGCAGTTTTGAATGCTATTTTTAGTTAACTTTTTAATTCGATTAGTACCATTTTTTTTCGATCCCCAAATTGATGATTAAACAATTAAAAAAAAAGAATTTGGTTTAAAATTTTTAGAGTAATTTAGTAAATTTCACCATCTATATTTTTTTAATTTTGTCTATTTTCAATGCGAATTTTATATACATTTTGTGTTCTGTCGACGTTTTTGTAATTCATGAAAAATGTGATTGCTATGTTTTTCCCAACTACAATAAATTTTTATTCTCGGGATGCATTTATATTAAGCGATTTTTTATGATTTTTTAATGATTTTTTTAGTGTTTTTTTAGAATTTCATGGCTATTTTTTGAAATTTGTAAAAGGAATTTAATTTCAAATTTTTATCTTTACTGTTTTTAAAAAAATTGCATTTACAAACTTTAAAATTTAGCAATTTTTAATGTAATTTTTAACAATTTTTTTATTATTATTTTTTACATTTTGCGTCAATTTTTTGGCATTTATGAAAGTTTTCCAATTGCAATGTTTTACCCTTATATACTCTAGCTTAATGTAGTTGATTTTGCCATATATCTATAATTACTGCGATTTTTTGAGATTTTCTACGCTTTGCGCCGATTTTTTATCATTCGTAAATGATTTCCGATTACAGTGTTTTACCCAAATACAGTACCGTAAAATGGGGTGAATAGGAACGAAACTCTCCGGTCATACAAATAAATTCATTATAAAGATATGTGATGATGTTTTTAGTTGCCAATTTTTTTATAAGAAGGTAATAACATTAAGAGTTGGGAAATTCAGACAATTTTTGACATGTTAGCACTACTATTTGGTTATGTAAAAAAACTTCAAGTGGATCCTCAAAAATCTCATTTTATCAATGTCTTAAAACTTTTGTATAAACTAAAAAAATGGTACTAATTGAATTAAAAAGTTAACTAAAAACAACAATTAAAACTGCATTAAAAACGCACTGAAAACTGCACTAAAAATCGCTAGTTAATTTTTAACAAGGGTTTTAAAACAATGATAACTACAGTATTTTTCGTATTCTAAAACTAAGAGAGGAAATTTTTAATTAATGATAGACCTGTAAACGATATGATCTGTTAAATTCTACTTAATTCGAAACTACATAATGAAAAAATGAAAACTGGCTTGTAACACCAGAGGTTTCAGATTTACAGGGTGAATCGGAAAACGTTTTTTCTCATGGTTTATTTTTCGATATGGTAATAGTTTCATGTAATACATGAAAACATACGTAGGAATATGTATTGTAACAATATTTTGTTTTTTCTCATTATTTGAAGAGTTTAAAAGTGCCTAGAAATTACTTGGTTAAACAAAAAAGTCAACGCCTAATCCAACAGACATGAAACACACAATAAAAGATTTTAAAAATAGCAAATTAGTTAGAAAAACTGCACAGAATTATTCTCTGAGATTCACAACATTGCACAAACATTTCAAAATGAAAAACCAATAAAAAAAGAGAGGGATGTAAACAGTACCAAGGTCTGGAGATGAGGGCGTATTAGTAAATCGTATTAATGCATGCAGCGATTGGGGCTACTCAATAGATTCACTTACCCAATGACTACTAGTAAAGGATAACACAAAATAGTGCTAAATTTGTATTAAATTCTACTTCTGCAATTCAGATATAATTTCTTAAAATAAATTTTTATTTCTCTTGATTTCAAAGTTGTTTTTTAATTTTTAAAAAGGCATTTTTTTACTTGTATATAAAATACAGGGTTGGTTTCACAGTAACTACGTGTTCCTATTCATCCTTTATCAATACTAGTACACCGAACCCGGGGTTCCCGGGTCACAAAGTAAAGGTGAAACACTTTTTTAAAATTTAAAATTGGAAAGACTAATAATTTTTTTCTGCGTTATAGGCTTTTTAAACTGCCAACTAATTCCAAATAGCAATTTTATATGAAACATATTATTTATGTAATCATATACAGCTTTAAAAATTATCGGCACTTCCGTTTTAGCGGAGCCGTAGCTAAGGGGGTGCTATGGGCGGCTCAGCCCCACCTAAAATATTTTGAGCCCCTCCCCCCTGGAAAAGATTCCAAGGTCACTCAATAAATTTCTGTTCCGAAAATTCAAATGAATCTAATTTAGTTTTGAAACCTTTTCACAGTTTTCCAGAGTTACTAAATTGTATCTAAAATAAGTGTTTTAAAACTCCCTCATTCTGTTTGTACATATTAAGCTAACATGATGGACTATTTTGCACCAGTTATACACTCAAAACTTTCATCATCATATACTTTTCTAAGCATAAAATGAAATTATTTTAACAGTTTAATAAGAAACAGAGTACCTACAATATGAATATGCACTAATTTATCTTTCTGCGTCAGAGAGAGAGAAAAAAAACTATGAGCCCCCCTACATTCTCTTGAGCCCACCCTATTGTTCACTACGGCCCTGCGTATTAGAAGCAAGATAGCAGTTATTAGCCAAAGATTTCGCCAAAGAATACAATTGCATTCTCAATTTTTAAAAACAACTAAGAAAATATGACACCTAGATATTCTTTAAAATACATTTTTGTAAAGGTTAATTGATGTATCTTTTGTAAAGTAAGTTTACAACGAACTAAAAGTCACTAAAATCATAGATAAAAACGAAATAAAACCAACAACATTCACCGGGTTTTATGGCCGACGATATATTGACATAACAGGTTTTTAATTACTATTTTTTCAGTTGCTATGAAAAAATGACAACTAAAATATACAGTGATCTGTTATTTTCCATGGAGAAAAGAGATCGATGGAGGTGCAGTATGCGATTAAAACGGTTTGATGGGCGTTATTCTTCCAATATATGTCTCTCATTCGACCCAAACAAAACAATCACATGGACCGAATTTTTTAGCATCATTTTTTCTCTAAATGAAAAAGATCTGAATATATTTTAGCATTATAAATTAGCATTTCATTGTATTATGAATTAAAATTGCATCGCTAAAAGATTTTCTTTTTTGTGAAAGCACGCCGTTGTGTTTGATGCAATGCAGCGACTTTTAAGGTTACATTTTTGGCGTCACCTCCAGCCACTAAATTGCATCTCTATTTTTTTTCTTTTTTACTCTATGGCTATTTTTTCTCTTTTTCCCACATAAATGCGATACTCAAGTTGCCACCATTAGAGAAATTGAACCAAAAACTACAAAAAAATTAATATCTCAAAAACAAATTGAGATACAGTTTTCTAACAAACGGCATTTAAAAGTGCATTTTTTTCTTTAAACGATGGTATAAAGATTGAAAACATGCAATGTCTAGAAGTTTAAAAATTTACAATAGCGAAAATTGCAAAACCGAAATTTTATCGGAAAGTGTTGCCATTCAAAACATGACGTATGCATTACGCACAGATACGTTTGGCCTTTATTATATAGATTACCTGTTTTTATTAACCCTATTAAAGTTTGAATCGGAATATATAAAGATTATAACATTTGTTCCGATTCACCCCTATCTGCGGGGTGAATCGGAACACCATCAAAAAAAATAAATAATATATTTATAAACAGTAAAAATATTTCGTTTTTGCTTAAAAAGTAAAGAACGAAACAATATTGAAGTTTCTAGAAGAAAAAAAAAATCATTTGTTGCTTTTTTTAACGTTAAAGTTGAAAAGTGTTCCGATTCACCCCATTTTTACAGTAAACTAGCTGCCCTTGGCGATCAGATTTGTTTCCCTTGAATGTAAACTAACCATTAAATCATATTTCTTTTACTCATATTTATTTTAATTGCTTAATTTTTTGCTAAATTAGAAGATTCTGCCAGAGAAATAGACAGAAGATGTCATATACGCACCACATTGGTGCGATTGCAATAAAATAGCAATTATATGCGCTTCACATGGTAACCCGGCTATTGTTACTTATTTATTAATAAACTGTATCAGATGTAAGTTTTCCATTTTTCATTATTTGGGTGAAAAAAGGCCAGGATTTGAACACGAGATGTATTGGCTGAACCGCCAATGCTCTTCCTACTGAGCCATCCCGGATACGAACACTGGAGGACTGTTTCACCCAATTAACCTTAACGATCACTTTATCTGGTCTGATACTCTGGATCAGCTCAACAGAATAAATCGAAGGTCAATATACCGGGTGATTATAATTAAATTCCCGATTTTAAAAATCGATGATTTTAAAACTACTGGTCAGAATGACTTGATATTTTAGCAGAACAATCGTAAGGCAATGGAATTTTGTTTGGCGAAGGAAAAAAATAGTTCCAAAATGTGCCGATAGATGGCGTTGTCAGTGTTCACATTGTCTAGCTATATGCAAATTACTAATACGTGACATGCGCACATGAGATTTAGCTGCCATAAAAATGCAGAAAACCAGCTCTTTGCCTAAATGCTTCATCATGACTCTGACTATGAAGGATCGCGCTCTGCTCTTGAAGCTTTTTTATAAGAACGATGACTGTGCACTTACAGCTATTAGGAAGTTTCGGACATTAAAATCCATTAAAGTGGGCCCAATTACCACAAAAGGTCTGCGAAAAATGATTGTTAAATTCGAAGAGACCGGTTCATTTGACGTTAAACGGGGTAGAGGAAGGAAACCGGTTTCGGCTGCGGCAGTGGAAGATATGGCTACAGCATTACAAGAACAGACTAACAGTGATGTTGGAATCAGCAGTGCACGGGGAATTGGCCTAATGCTGGATATGCCGAATAGCACGGTGCGTAAAATGCTACGGAAGATCTTGAGCTGTTATCCGTATAAGATAACTCATGTGCAGGAGTTGCTACCTGCTGACCTGGAAGCACGTCAATCTTTGCACTGCAATTTCTTGGACAACGGATGGCCATGGAACATTCTGTGGTCTGACGAAGCCCACTTTCATTTGCAAGGTTCTGTAAATACGCAAAATTGCAGGATATGGGCGACCGAGAATTCCGTCCCAGCTACAGCCATTACCTCTTCAGTCTGAAAAGCTTACTGTGTGGCGCGGAATAACGGCCGCGTTTATCATTGGTCCGTTTTTCTTCGAGGAGATCAAACCTGCGGGTCCCATTACCTGCACCGTTACTGGCAAGCGGTATAAAACACTTTTGCGTAACCATGTCCTTCCGGCACTTCAGCAGCGTCAGTGTGTGGATCGCACAATATTCATGCAAGATGGCTCTCCTCCGCACATTGCTACTCCTGTGAAGCAGCTACTGAGTGCTAATTTCGGAGATGACAGGATGATAAGCCGTCATTTTCCAACAACGTGGCCGCCACGTTCCCCCGACTTAAACCCGTGTGATTTCTGGCTTTGGGGGTACCTGAAGAATGTTGTTTACAGTGGGAGAATTCAGAATCTAGCCGACTTGAAGGCAAGCATCACACACCACATCCATTGCATCAGTACAGATACCCTCCGATCTGTTGTGAAGCATGCCGTTTTGCGCTTCCATTTAGTAGCGGATTAAGGCGGAGGGCATATCGAACAACTTATGCTTTAATCATCAGCAAGGTGTTGATTCCATGAAGCTCTTTTTTTTTATAATAACCGCTGTTGTCGCTGTATTCTTGTCTTTTCGCTAATAAATCTTTAGTAAATCCCTGAACTCTAATTTTTTTCTTTTGGCTAACAACATTTCTGTGTTTAACGAATACATTTTTGGTCTTTCTCCTGATATTACCCGGACAGTGCCATCTATCGGCACATTTTGGAACTATTTTTTTCCTTCGCCAAACAAAATTCCATTGCCTTACGATTGTTTTGCTAAAATATCAAGTCATTCTGACCAGTAGTTTTAAAAATATCGATTTTTAAAATCGGGACTTTAATTATAATCACCCAGTATGGAACTGCAGAAAATCGCTGCATACGAAATTACATTAGATTAATTTTAAAAACGATTATTTAATCGGTAAATTAATTATAACAGATGTAAATTTTCCATTTTTCATTTTTTTGGGTGAGAAATGGCCATTTTTCACGCAAGTTTTTTTAAGTGGCCATTTTTCATTTTGTGGCTCAGTTGGAAAAGCATTTTCGGTTGCGTCAATACATCCCTGGTTCGAATCCTGGCCGGGACTTTTTTCACCCAAAAAATGAAAAATGGAAAATTTACATCTGTTATAATTAATTTACCGATTAAAAAATTGTGTTTAAAATTAATCTAATGTAATTTCGTATGCAGCGATTTTCTGCAGTTCCATACTGGGTGATTATAATTACTGGGTGATTATAACATCGCCTTAAAATGTGGCGCAGCGCCACCTAGTGACAAAAAATTTTACTAATTTTTTTTCGATTTTCGCAGAGCGCATCTCTTCAACTATGTACTAGTGAAATTTTGTTTCGTTTGGAGCAATAGAACCGGCTCCAGAGCCTTCTGAATAGGCGAACTTTAATTATAACAACCCTGTATATATATATATACTTTAAAAATACATCCAAAGTTATTTAGACAATACCATTAAATAAACCAATGAAACCAGTATTTTTGCAATCATATTATTAAAAACAGTTGAAGTTTGAAGAGAAATAGAAGGCAGATTACCAAATTACTAAGAAATATATCGATAAATGGACATTATATAATCAGAGTAATTCATATATTACCATACAATAAACCAATGAAACCAGTATTTTTACAATCATCTTATTGAAAACAGTTGAAGTTTGAAGTGAAATAGAAGGCAGATTACCAAAATAATGAAAGATAAATGGATAAAAAGACAATAGAAGGCTTTTCTATTAAATTACTTCTTCAGGGGTGTATAGTTTAACAAAAAAGCAAAAACATCCAACCAGTTTCTGTTATGAGTCGTGCTGAAAGCTAAGAATTCGACTCACAATACACCCGACTGGCTGAAAGCTATTCACATGACAAATTAGTAGATAGATACTCATTGAAGAAAATAAAATCAATATGACACATACATAATAATTATATATACAATATTTACATGAAAAGAAAAAATACCAAACTTAAATCTAAAAGTATTATTTTCATATAATTTTTGGAGGTGTAAATTGACGAGAAAAAAATGTATTTGCTTTTTGCGCTTTGAGTACATTTTCAAAGTTCATATTGAGAATTCTATGATTGATCCAATGTAGACGAAAGTATTTCGGCTGATGCTTTATTTACATTTTAGATATTTAGCGGGTTTTTTTATTATTATTTTTCGATACTCTTTTGATGTATAGTAACTAAGGCGAAAAACAAAAAGACAAGCAAGTAAAAGACAAAGAAATTTAAACAGAGGAATTAATTTTAAATTAACTACAATTTTAAATACCTCCTACTACTTTTATGAAATTTTAAGATACCTCCTAATAAGGTAAGGTTCTTCCTAAAACCATAAACTAAAGAGTGAGGTTAAAACTTCAGAACATGTTTTTGATTATACAATAAACAGTTTTTGTAACCTAATTTTGTTATTTTTTATGGAAGATCGAAATTATTAAGATAAATCTGGAACACCCTGTATTTCCAACTAATTGTAAAAGTACTCTTACTTAATGCCAATTCGAAGTTAATGATAATGCTCATACATATTTTTTGTCTTTTTCTGAATGCGTTTTTGTTTTTTTTCAATTATGAGATGAGATTTATTTTAGTAATTTCATTTTATGTAGAAAGAAACATTTCTACGGCTACCAAAACTAAAATGTAGGACATTTATTAACCTATTATGAAAAAGTGACATTCCATTTTACACTGTAAAAAAAAAGGGTCGATCTACTAAAAAAACTTTAGTGATCCTTGTAATTACTAAAAAATTTTTAGTAATCTTAGTCGGTTACAATAAAATCTGTAAGAATTACTAGAAAAAAGTTAGCAACGAATAGAGTTAATAATTTTATATTTTTAATAGCTATTACTAAAACTCACTTCGTGTGGCTTTGATAGCATAGTGGTTATAGTAACGAACTCCAGGCTAAAAGGTCCCGGGTTCGATACTGGCCGCTGCCAAATGCGCCCCGAATGTATGCAGTGTGAGTACTCGTTAATAACGGGATTATGAATATCCTGATGGAGCAGTCGCAATGTTTGGTGCTGCCATCTATTGCGTTTTTGCCGAAAATCTTCCGCTCCAGAAGTCTGGATGCAGCTCGAAGGAAGCTCCTCCTCTTCGAGAACACGTAATGGTTATTAAAAATAATTTTGGAGTTATTACTAAAATTTGCTTGGTGGCTCCCTCTAAAAATTTTTAAGTTAGTTATACAAAAAATTCTTTTGTTCAGTTTACAAAAGAAATGCTTGTTTCACTTGCAAAAAAAAGTTTGTAATGGTTACTAAAAAATTCTGTGGAATACAAATTTACTAAAAAATTTTTAGTAACCTCTTGAATTTTTTTTTACAGTGTAGACATCTGTCTTTACAATAATCACTGTAGAGGAAAGTATTATTATCCCGAAATAACTTGCAAACGGAGAGTTTGTGGAACATTTTAAGAATTCTTTACTTTTCGGTATTTTTAAAACGAGAGGAAATAATTTCTCCACCTTTTATGCTTTTATAAAAGTGCAATGTGATGTCATACAACGTCATGATATACGGCCAATCAAAACTAAAATATCTGACATATACTAACCTATTGTGAAAAAGTGACATTTTTTTTAGACATATGTCTTCATAATAATAATCACTGCAGAGGAAAGTATTATTATCCCGAAATAACTAGCAAACGGAAAGGGCAACAGAAAATGGAAGTGAAATAAGGATGTAGTAAAATAACTTATATTCGATGCAGACGAGATCATTAATTTTCTCATGGAAAAATAAACTTATCGGTAAAAACTCGCTGAATTAGCAAGAAAATTTTGCCGTAGCTTCATGTAGATAAAACAATTATCTTCTCCTTTAGTAAAGAAAAAATAGAGTAGAATCAAATTCATATTATATGACAAGAATTTATTACAGAGTGATTAAAATGTACAAAGTAACAATATAAATAAATATAAAATAAAACACATAAATATATGAATGTTTTGTCAACAGAAAAAATACTTAAAATATTAACGTTAAGAAAAGAACACTATCCCAAAAAGAACAAGAAAGAAAAAAAAATCATGCGTCAAGCATAGATTAATAGGCACTTTCAAAATTTTCAGGATAATGTAACAAAACTGCAAAGTTAAAAAAAACCACATGGAACCGTATAACACATTTCAAAATTGAATTTTAGGTGTTATCTAAAATCGGAAAATTATCCAATTTTTTTAGCATCAATTTATATGACATCGAGATTTGTATTTATTAACAACATGCATTCTAAAATTTAGTTCATTTAAAATAAAAATGTATTTCAGTTGAAAATTACCTTCAGCAATTTCCTCTAATAAGGAGAATGGTATGCAAATACTTTTGTGCAGCCCTGAATAGGAGGTATAGAATTTTTATGTAAAGTTTACTATGCAAAAAAAAATAAATAAAATAAAATAAAAAAATAAATAAATAAATTTAACAATGCACACGGATTTTTGAAACGTACTCTCTAGCAATTATTACGCAAAGATAGTACTGTAATTCATTTATTTTATTGTCTCTGTAAATTAAAAAAATTGCTATAAATTGTCTGTTCTATCGTGATCGTAATGTAATTCAATGATTTATATCAATATGAATGCTTTTTAAATAGTGTATTGTCATTAAATTACTCTCCAAACGATTTTTCCACATATACCATAATGTAATCGAAATTTTTTGAGTGTCCCTGTAAATGAACCATTAATAATGCTTTATACGCAACGCCAGACATGCTTTGGTGAAAAAAATAAATAAATTTTATCAATTGCAAGAAAATCCGTGCATATTTACGGGGGTTAGAACGTGGACAGACAAACCGAATGCATAAGCACTTTTAAACTTTGTTGGGAAGTGCTTGGAATGGAGTGTAAACAAATTATAAGGCGGAAATGTACACCAGAGGAATTTGAAAGGTTAAAATAAAATAAAATAAAACACATTGGCTAGATTGCTGGGAAAGGGATTAATTAATTTTGAAGAGAAAGGACGAAAAATCTTTTCACTGATATCGGTTTTGATAAAGATGTCTCTGCATTTACTCCAAAACCACCAGCTAAAGCACAGCAATAACATAATCTGATAGGTGAAGTAAAATGTTCATGAAAGTATAGTATGGACCAATTCTATATATTCGTCACTGCCCCTAACAAAATCTTATTTTGTAGGCTCATATTGCCTAATATTTTAGTGATCCACTTGGTGTCGAGCAAGCTGAAATCATGGCCATTCCGTAACAATTGACAGCTTTATTTATAATTCTATATCAATATCGCATTTGATGAGATAATTTTATTCAATGTTATATCTATTTAAAATACAATAAAGTGAAATTTCTCTTATACACTGTAAAAAAAAATTCAAGAGGTTACTAAAAATTTCTTAGTAAATTTGTATTCCATAGCATTTTTTAGTAACCATTACAAACTTTTTTCTTGCAAGTGAAACAAGCATTTCTTTTGTAAACTGAACAAAAGAATTTTTTGTATAACTAACTTAAAAAGTTTTAGTATGAGCCACCAAGCAAATTTTAGTAATAGCTCCAAAATTATTTTTAATAACCATTACGTGCGCCCGAAAGGCAGGAGCTTCCTTCGAGCTGCATCCAGACTTCTGAAGCGGAAGATTTTCGGCAAAATCGCCATAGATGGCAGCACCAAACATTCCTTCCCGCTCCCACAGAATTTTCATAATCCCTTTATTAAAGAGACACTACATGCATTCGGGGCGTATTTGGCGGAGGCAAGTTTCAAACCTGGGACCTTTTAGTCTAGAGTCCGCTACTATAACCACTATGCTATCAAGGCCACACCAACTGAGTTTTAATAAGAGCTATTAAAAATATAAAACTATTAACTCTATTCGTTGCTAAATTTTTTCTAGTAATTCTTACAGATCTTTTTGTAACCGACTAAGATTACTAAAAATTTTTTAGTAATTACAAGGATCACTAAAGTTTTTTTAATAGATCGACCCTTTTTTTTACAGTGTAGTTTGGTTAATCTTAATGGGTTGTTGTATGATACATTTTCACATTCGCAATCCAAAAAACATACTTTGAATGGGGTGCTCTTAAATGCAAAATTTTACACCGATTTCTCTCTAATAAAGAGGATTGTTACTTTATATCTTTATTCCAATTTCTTTTTATAGACTGAAAAGCTAAATAATAATATAAAAAAAAGACAAATTTACTCGAATAAATATTACGCCGAAATTTAATATAGTATGTCAGAATTACATTTTTAATTTTTATTGCCAAACTAGCTAAAAATTTTTATTAAAAAATTTTAATTGATTTATGCTATTAAAAATGTGAGTAGAATTTTAAGTAATTAGGAGTGTCAACAAATCAGAACATGAACATTTTCTGATCCATGAAAGCTATTTAGATAAAACTTATTACATTTAATATTTATATTGATTTTTTCACTTTATGTCACGTTGGTGTTCCATTATTAATCACAATTCTATCAGAATGAATAACAAACTTTTAATTAATAATGATTATGAATCATAAATTGCCTCTTTCATTAGAAATGTTTCATGAATAAATTGAGCTAAAAAAGGTTAAGTTTTTATTTGTTTAAAAAAATGCAATTCTCTCAAATAAATACATCTAATAATATCTATTCTATAATGACGTAGAATAAGGAATACTTTTAAAGATGAATTACGTGTACAATTAAGCAGCATTTAATTATGTTAATTTCAAATGAAACATTTATATTCTTTGAACCCGAAAATTTTATTCTTGAAGCGTATAGATTTAATGCAGCTTTATTTATTCTTCATTACAATAAAGTATACATTTTAAATTTAAAAGTAATTGTCTAAAATGAAATTATTTGATGAACATAAAAAAGGTCTTTTACATGAAGAATTCTCTACGTGTAAATTGAAATTGATAAATGTAATTACATTCATTCAGATGATATAGTATCAATTAACGAAGATCGTTTTGTGCTTTGAGAAAATTTTACATCTAACATTTTGACAATGTGATAAAATAGAGAATTTGATTTAAATTTAATTGCATGTTTGGAACATCTGAAAAATCGATACTTCAGATATTTACTTGACGATAAAGTAGAGTGCGATAAATTTAGGAATCATGTACGCTTTAGTTACTTCTTTCAAACAATATATATATATATATATATATATATATATATATACCAATATATATTAGTTACTTCTTTCAAACAATATATATATATATATATATATTCTTAAAATTCTTTAAGTATATTGACAATACACTGGTTTTGAATTTTGAATTTATTAATGAATATGAAAAAATATATCCCATCAAAATGTTTCCTGTAACAATAAATAAAGAATACTGCCCAGTTCAACTGATGGCATTGAGCTCACAGGCTACAAATACTAATTGTACATTAAAGCCTTATATTTTCAAGGGTTAATTCCGTTCGAAAAAAATTAAGAAGGGGAAACAGCTCTCCCCTTTCCTCTTTTTTATACTTAATCATTGAACCTTCTATATTATCAAAGACATGCTTTATCATATAAAAAATCTATATCCGAAATTCAGAGCAAATGAGATAATTCTTAATAAAAACCCATTTAGCATTTATATAATTTAAAAGGAAATATCCCACTCTTTTATACTTAACCATTAAACTTCCAAAACTATTCAGAGATTTGAACGAAATCTGAAAATTCTGCTTGAAAAACTCATTTATATAAATTAAGGGGGGGGGCATTAGAACCCCTGTTCCCCCTATTTATACTTATTCAATGAACATCTAATAACAGTCACGGAATCGCCTCATCAGAATGATCCTAATCTAAATTTTGAACGAAAACTTAATTCTGCATGAAAATCCCATTTGTATCAATTAAGGGGAGGGGCATGAGCCCCCCGTTCCCCCTCGTATACATATCGAATGAACTCCAAAAACTAATCAGGGAAGCGCCTTGTCAGGATATACCTACATACAAAATTTCAAGTGGATCGGATATTTTTATCACGAGTTATCGCGTTACGCACGAACGCACGTACGAACGTACATAGAGAACGGACGGGCACATAAGCTCTCAGGCTATGATAGCCAGTGAGCTAAAAAGCGCCAAGTTCTACTTAATTTTTCGATCAGAAAATCTAGTGATAATTGAAGCCGTACAGAGGAAAAAGTTAATTTTAAACGCAATTTGTTTGAAAACTGCAACCGTAAACCAACTCAATTTATTGTTGAGGATTTAATTTATTTGTAGTTTCTAATGGCATTTACATAACTGTGGCAAGTGAAGTGTTTAATTTCTGAAGAAAAACAAAGCAAAAATAGTGTTTACTATAAATTTTTATTGCCATTTTTTCATAACTACTGAAAAAAAAATGGAATTAAAATACGTCTATTCCAAAAATATCGTCAGCTATAAAACTCGTTGATTATGGTTTTACATCGTTTTTAATTATCAATTAAAGGAATTTTCGTTTATTTCTCACTTATTGGACACAAAATTATCTTTTTACAAAAATGTGTTTTAAAGAATACTTGTATGACTTATTCTCTTCACATTTACTTAACTCCCATCAAAAGCTGTAAGAATGCAATTCATTTACTTCGTATGTAATAAAATTTTGCGAACTTTAAAAAATATATTAATGAATGATTTCCGATAAAACATGGATCTATTATAAACTATATTTAATTTTCAATATTCCACTTAAAGATTTGCCCTGAGATAAATCGAGGTTATTCCTTATACCTGATTACGGTAAAATGGTTAATGTTAAAAACAAATCAAGACAAGTGAAACATTAGATATTCGAATTTTCGTCGAGTTCTTTAAACGACAACATCATATTTTGTCAAATTTGTGTATTATTCCGCGATAGTGATGTCATATGCTTAATTTCATATATATGCTATTTAAGACTGGATCGTAAATATAAAATATCTCAGCGGATGAAAATAATATCATTTTATACAAAATAAAGCGGTACATTTTAAGGCATAAAATTAAAATATGTTTTGCACCTAGCTCCGTATGTTGACGTTTCTAGTTATAGGTAATTATTCAATTCTCAATCCTTATCATGTATCCTACCTCCTTTTAAAGTTTGACGCAATATTTTGAGACGCTTTGATTCAGATATGTTTGTCCTTTTAATACAGGTAAATAGTCGTCATTCTAGGCGACGTTGTATCAGCCAATGCCCCGGAAATTAAGCATTTAATCATACAAAACGAATTTTCGGGATTAGCGATGTAGACAAATCGTTTTCTTGTACTCGAATCGGAATAGAACAACCTTGCCAACATATGTAAGTAGACTAGGTCAAGTTGGGCACTATCTTCGTAGCTTAACTTGTAGAGCACTTGAAGCTATGTTCCATGACTTCTAAATACGAACACAGTTTTAGACATTTTTTACACTGTTGGTTCTACTCTTAGTTAGCATTATTATGAATGACTTATTAAATATTTAAAAATTACAGTTCTTAAAGTTTACGACTGATAATAAGAAATAGTTACCAATAAATATATCTTTGCTTCTGGTGTTCAACTGAAATTTATCCTCCAACATGTTAAAATTTTTGATCGTTACATCCAAATGTTTTTGGATAAATCTGAATTATTTTAATATCTCATGGCAGCCATTCCTTCTGACATATCATGAGACAATCTGTGAAACTTGGCAACTACCGTAAAATGGGGTGAATAGGAACAGCGGGGTGAATAGGAACGAAACTTCCTAATCATACAAATGAATTCATTAGAAAAATATGTGAAGATATTTTTAGTTGCCAAATTTTTTATAAGAAGGTTATAACATTAAGAGTTTAAAAATTCAGTTTTGACATGTTTTCACAACTACTGGGGTACATAAAAAAACTTCAAGAGGATCCTCAAAAACCTCATTTTTGCAACGTCTTCAAAACTTTGTATGTAACTACAGCGTTTTTTGTATTCTGAACCTAAGAGAGGGGATTTTTAATTAATGATAGTCCTGTTAACGATATTCTGTATTAAATTCTACTTATTTCTAAACTAGACAATAAAAAAAATAAAAAATGGCTTGAAACATCAGAGGTTTAAGATTTACGGGGTGAATCGGAACACGTTTTCTCTCATGGTTAATTTTTCTATACAATAATAGTTTCATGTAATATATGAAAACATATGTATGAATATGTATTGTAACAATATTTTGTTTGTTCTAATTACTTGAAGAGTTTAAGGGTGCCAAAAAAATTGTTTAGTTGAACAAAACAGTCAACGCCTAATCCAACAGACATAGAACATACAATAAAAGACTTTTAAAATAGCAAATTAGTTAGAAAAACTGTACAGAACTATTTTGCTTGTTCTGGCATCCACAACATTACACAAACATCTCAAAATGAAAAACCAATTAAAAAAGAGAGGGATGCAAAAGGTACTATGGGCTGGGGATGAGGGCGTATAAGTAGATCGTATGCAGCGCTTGGGGCTACTCAATAGATTCACTTACCCAATGACTACTAGTAAAGGATAACACATAACAGGGCTAAATTTGCATTAAATTCTACATTTCCAATTCGAATATAATTTCTTAAAATAAATTTTATTTTTTCTTGTTTTAAAAGTTGTTTTCTAATTTTTAAAAAGGCATTTCTTTACTTGTATATAAAATGAAAGCTTGGTTTCACAGAAACTACATGTTCCTATTCCTTCTTTATCATTATTACCTGTTTTCATTAACCCTATTAAAGTTTGAATCGGAATAAATAAAGATTATAGCATTTGTTCCGATTCACCCCTATGTGCGGGTGAATCGGAACACCATTAAAAATTTAAATAATTTATATATAAACAGTAAAAATGTTTCGTTTTTGCTTAAAAAGTAAAGAACAAAACAAGACCGAAGTTTCTAGTAGAAAAATTTAAAAAAATTAAAAAATCAGTTGTTGCCTTTTTTTAACATTAAAGTTGAAAAGTGTTCCGATTCTCCCCATTTTACGGTAGTTCTAAACTTTGCAACTATTGTAGTTATTACTCACTAAACTTTGTTTTTGTTCTTACGTGTTTTTTGTTTATTTTTTGAACCACAAAAATTCTTTATCATATTTTAGATTAATAACTAAGCTAGTTTCTACTAATAATGTGTTTGTTAAATGTACAAAACATTGCTCAATGGTGCACAAAAACAAGAACTTTAACAAGGACTTGTATAAATAAAATAAAATAAAATAAAATACCAACGTTTCGTTCCGTCTTCTGCGGCAATCTTCAGAAAATATGATATTGAAATGACTAAAAGTTTGCTTCCTGATCGAAAGATATTTCTAATAAAGCAAAATCGAAATTAATCAACAGGTTAAATATGTTGCCATCTATACGTGAGGAAAATTAAAATATTGCAAACAGAAACAAACTTAAGATTTTATTTTGTTATGCCATATTTTTGGTATATTATAGGATAAATCATTATTACAGGGTTTATTTTCTCGTGCAGTGATTTCGACAGATTCTCTAATTTTACCTTCAACTGCATTATTGCACTGAACTATGATTTTAGGCTCTTCAAAGTTAATACGGCAACCCTTGTTCGCCAAGTAAAAGCGAGAAAGAGTTTATACTGTCTAATATCCCTGCGATGCTCCTTAATTCTAACTAAAAGCTTACGTGTTGTCATGCCGATGTAGACTTTTTTAACATTATCTGATAATGTGATGGGTATTTCATATATACCAGATTTTTCATCAATTGGAATTTTGTCGATCTTATCAGTAACGATGTCAATGAAATAGGGAGGTGGAATTGCAACTAGTTTTATATTATAATTCTGTGTGATCTTTTTACTAATATATTATAATATAAAATAAAACTTAATATTATTATCAGATAGTTTTAAAAAAGCCTACATCGGCATGACAACACGTAAATTTTTAGTTAGAATTAAGGAGCATCGCAGGGATATTAGACAGTATAAACAGAATACAGCTCTTTCTCGCTTTGGGGCAAGGGTTGCCGTATTAACTTTGAAGAGGCTAAAATCATAGTTCAGTGCAATAATGCAGTTGAAGGTAAAATTAGCGAATCTGTCGAAATCACTGCACGAGAAAATAAACCTTGTGATGATAATTTATCCTATTATATACCAAAAATATGGCATAACATCATAAGATCTTAAGTTTGTTTCTGTTTGCAATATTTTAATTTTCCTCACGTATAAATGAGGAAGTATTTAAATTTTTGATTAATTTCGATTTTGCTTTATTAGAAATATTATCTCTCGATCAGGAAGCAAACTTTTAGTAATTTAATATCATATTTCCTGGAGACGGCACAAAACGTTGATATTTTATTTTGTTTTATTTTATTTGTACAAGTATTTATTTAAAATCTTGTTTTTGTGCCCTATTGAGCAATGTCTTGCATATTTAAAAAATACATTCGTAGTAGTTAAATTTTATGGTGCAATTGTCCAGTATGTGTTTAAGTTAGTTACTTCCATTATCATTCCCAGCAGAGACAGACTTTTGAATTATCCACTAAAATAACTTTTATAAAGTAAAATTTACGGAGCTTTGTACAAACAAGAAGGCTCTTCGCTCTAGAACTACCGTTACGAAATCACAAAATCTAAAAACACGCTAAATTTATCGGATGTTAAAATATTGCGAATTATTTAATTATAGTTAAATTTCATTTTAATTTCATTTTTAAATTAATTAAAATTTATTTTTTAAAGTTGCGATTTCACCGTAAATATGTTTCTATTAATTTCTTTTTGATTGCGGAGTTTTAAAGTCGAATCAGCTGCTGTTAAGCATGTTTACATGCTTGATTAAATAATATGAGTTAAACAGTGAAATACACATAGTCTTTGCAACCTAGTATTTTTTTTAACTGCATTATCAGGAAAATTTTTCAGTAAGGCATTTTAAATGTATCGCTTAAATCTGATGTAATTTTCACAAATTTTTCTTTTGTATTTTTAATACTCATTTGAAAATACCTTTGTTGTTTGAAAAGAAATATTATTTGTGCCGTCTTAGAAGTCAAAACAATAGTCTCACACAAAAATATGAAGTAAATGTCTCGTTTAAACGTATCTTTAGATTTTAATTATTTTGCAGCATTACTTGCCATTTTAAATATGACGCAATTTCTGTTAGTTGCTTCTTTTAACGCACATTAATGAATTTATTATTTAAAAGTTTCCTTTTTTTCATATTCACGTGAAGATACTTTTATTTCCGCTGCCTTACAGTTAGCATCAATCATAAAATAAACGATCGTTTAGAAATGTGAAATGTCTCAAGTAAGTATATTTTTTAATTTAAAATGTTTCCAACATTATTGTATGGCTATTTTAAAACGCGAAGTATTTTTTTCCGTTTACGGCAATTTACGCACTTTAATGAATTTATTGTTTCGATGTTTTCTCTCTTTTTAAATACTAGGGGTTTCTGCCCCGTACGAGTTACGCTCTTCCACAAGCTCTCAATCCACAAGCTTTAAAAAAACCCCTAATTTGATTTTTAGTTTTTGGAAATGCGAAATATTGAACTATACATATTTTTTTTCAAGTGGTGATCTCCCTGTTAAGTTGTTTTTATTCATTTTCATTTGATCGGAGAATTTTAAGGTTGAATCAACTGCTATTTAATATCTACTAGCTAATTACATGCTTGATTAAACAAAATCAGCTAAATAGAGAAATACACTTTTTTTTAACCACATGATAATAATTCAAGTGCAAACTGACTAAATTCCTTTACAGATAATGAATTAAACAAAAAGACCTCTAGAAAAGCAATCACAAGTTTTTCTTTTAAAAAGAAAGATATTTCGTATAATAAACACATACTTTTCAAATTTATAAAGCGTACCTACTTAAAAGTGTAACTTAACTTAGTGTACATGAGAGTATACAAATTGGCACTGTTGGAACTCATTGAAAAATTTTCCAGGACAAAGTCATATTCAAGACACATGACTTAAATTATGAACACTGCGTTCTATTAAATGCCTGGTCTGAAAACCGGCTGAATCAAATGTCCAGATAACGTAATTCAATACATAACTTAATTAATCTGCATGATATAAAGGTCAACAAAATATAGCGCAATTAATGTTAGTCCATTAACATTAAATACATAATGCATAATGTAGAATTTATTATTTTCAGCAGTTATCTTGATAAGTAAAAATGTCATGAGAATCGATATTTTCGCAAGTGATTTGACAGTTGAAAAAAATTTCACATAATACTTTTATTACACTCTCGTGTAGTACTTTTTTTACCAATGTGACTGCTATCTTTGAATGCTCCTGGCTCACACTCCGAGTGCTGCAATTGTATAAACTATGTCTGTATTGGCAGAAATTGGTTTTGAAAAATATTTCGATAAATAGTTAATAGTGGTTTGTTTGTTCTATCCTCGGCATCATAAATGTGATGCATGTCCGGCAGTTTATCATTAGAGAACCGACTCATCCTTATTTTTCCACGTGCTCATCTGAAATAATTTTGTTTTCTACTATCGAAGATTCTTTTTTAGCGGTGTCCGTCTATATTTCAGAACACGTTTTTCCATATAAATTTTATTCATCAAATTTGGATAGATTTGCAGGAAATCTGAAACCGACTTTTGGGACGCATTGTACTAACAAACACACAAACATCCAAAGTCACATATACACATAACTATATTTTATTTTATGCTTAAGTGGAGCAAAATCACCAGATTACTGGGATCTAGTGTAGATCTTATTTGCTCCACTCGGTTCCTTCCCCGACATGCGACCTCATTAGAAAAACTCTCAGTCCTAAGAAAGAAAAGACACATAAAAAAATCATTAACACATAAAACACATATTAGACAAGCAGATAGAGCATAAAGCTCTTTCGTGACAGACAGCGATTAGTTGATGCTAACATGATACACAAAACGGACAGTTAAACAGAACCTGGAATTGCAATCCATCACTTTATTACTGCAATCCATATTTACTTATCACCTCCAAAGTATTTTCCGCTCACTGTTAAAAATATTATGACAAATTACCTCTGTCTATTTTCTGACTAATGAAAACGATGCATAAACGTCTATGGAGCAACCTCATTTACCAGAAAATAACTACCCTTTAAAAATAAAGGAATTTTTCCACGATAGTTTTAACAGTATACACACACTTACTCAAACGCTCCTGTCATTATTGGAAATAATTCTGAAAGCTCTCTTTTTGTATCGTTACAAGTTTAGTCGATGCATTGTTTTTGATGTCTTTAATGGTGTCGAAATGATTATCTATGAAGTTCATTTTGAATTTGGTGAAGAGACAGAAACAATGTTGAATTAGACGGAGGGGATATGGTGGGGACATTGCCTCTGGAGCAATGAGATGTCCTTCCCCGGAAGATTTGAGAATTTGTGCTTTCAATGGTAAAAAAATTCAATTTCCTCCCGTACCCCCTCAGAGCTACAGAAATCCTTCACGGAGAAAAATGTCCGACTTCAACACAGGACAGAATACATTGAGCTTAATGTATTCATTTGACTTCCGTTTTTTGGGCTAACAAAATCTCTGAAGCCAATACTCCTAATCGTCTCATGAACTTCATGTTCACCTTTTGCTTGAACTTCGACATTGCGCATCGAATCACCCCATATTCCTATTTTTAGCTATACCACTGGTATGCTGCTTGTTACAAATTTCAGTGTAAAAAAACTGAGAGATAATCAATCAACGATAATGATTTTGAAACCGAAGATGACATGGAAAGTAACCCGACGGGTGACTTTGAGAAGATTTTCATCGGTGTTTCCTGTAATGTTTGGAGCAGTAAAGCAAGTGTGTATCTCCTTACGGAACCCACTTTTAAGGTGAGTAAGTAAATGTGTATGTCTGTTGTGTGGTAATAAATAATTAAGACGAAATTCTATTAAGTTTTTGACTACCTGTCATATGTAATATATTATACATTTAAAAAATATAGACTTCTACGTTTACAATATATATTATATTATATATGTACAATATCGCATATATATTTATACATATACATTTACATATGCATTTATTATCTATATATGAACATTATATACATTCTTGGTGATAGAAACTGTTATATTGAATGTTTTTAATAGAATTCTATACTCACTACCTACACAATAAGAACTTTAAAAATTCCTTTTGATAGTTAATAGGTAAAAAAAATAATTCTGATGCTACAAGTTTATTTTTTTTATTTCCTAGTAATTTCGTCTGCAATTCCGCAGCCATCATCAGGAAATATTTATATTCATTCAAATACGTCACTGTTATTTTATTGTGAGAATCTATAATTTTAGAGTAGCTGAAAATATAAATAACAGTGCTTTGTATGAAATCTGTGTAGAGGAAAAAAAATATTTAACTGCCAATCCATTCATTTAAATGTGTCATCTTGTTAACATATGTGAGTTTCAAAAAATGGCTGTAATTTGGGTTAAACTTGCGAAGAAGAAAATATGGAAGTACTGTTCTATTCATTTTAAAGCACCGCTTTGTTTACATTTTTCATTCTGTTTGAAATGACAATTGTATTGGTTACAAACAGTGGAAAGCATAAGTTAAATATTTCCTCCTACAAAAGTTTCATCCGAAGCATTGCAATTTGTAATGCAATCCAGCTATGCATTTAAAAACGAAAGTGGCGTATGTGAACAAAATGGCATATATTAAAATGAATGGATTAGTAATTAAACATTTTTCCTTGACACAAGTTTAATGCAGACAACTTTTACTTCTTCGTTCTAACTACCTTAAAAATTATAGACTAACCCATTTTAGACGGAATGGCGCATTCGAATAAATGGAACGACATTTTATGAAAATATTTCCTGACGATGTATGTGATATTGCAGACCGATAGTACTAGGGAGTTTAAATAAAACGTATATTTTTAATTTGTAACATCTGTATTATTATTATCTGTCACTTTTAAGTAAACAGATATATTAAGTCCAATATTGTGTTGTTTGTGATAATTAAAGGTGGTATATTGCATTTTCGTTTTATGATTTTACTCTGTACTCTTTAGCAATTTTCAATAATATTTAATTTATGTTTGAAATATTTTTTTTCTACGTATAATTTAATGAGCAATTCCAGAATTTTTGTAAACACATATGCTAATACAGTGGCTAATTCCTGTTTTCGAATTTTAATTTCCTTTGAGGACATGAATTTAAAATATTACGTAACGAAGAATATTTGATAGACGCACTAATCTTGCTGAGTAACAATTCCAATTTATTTTATTATAATTAATTGCAGCCTTTTGTAAATGAATTTTTTTAAGAAATTCAGTTTAAATTTTCTAGAAGGCAGGATTTTTTTTTTTCCAGTAGCTTCGTAACTGTATGAGTGTTTAACCCCCTGAAATTTTACTGGCAAAAGGGTAAAATTGTAATGTTGTTTTCTCTGTAATTTATTAAAAATATTTAAAAAATATTTTTTCCAACCTGATACAAAATATGTTATTATGTATAGATGTATAATCTATAATTCTAACTTAATTTTTCAAAACTGGGTTTTATTTGTAGAATTATATTAATTTAAATATTGCTTGTGCTGCAGTGAAACCTGCAGGTTAGTGTGCGAAAAAATCAGCCAGCGGCAGTCAGGAGGTTAAGAAAGCCGTACCTTAATTCTAAAACTTATCCCGGCTTGGCCATTGATTGTTTAACCCTTTCCGGCACACTATGCCCGGTCTGGGATACCTAATTTTAATTCAAAATTTCCAAATGGTACCAGTAATATTTTAGTAAAATTTTGCTTTTACAAGAAAAGCTTAAATTAAGGAATTCAAAATAGTTAAAAAATTCGTTTCTGAATTCTGGTGTCAGTCGATAATTTCTCATTTTAGTACAGATTTTGCCCGTGCCGGAAAGGGTTAAATAATTTTAACCTCTTGAAAGACGATGGTATGGCTACGAAATCATTTAATTCCTAAAGGCCACATTGGTACCAGAATTTTGATTCAAAAATTTGGTTTATTAGATACGTGAAATGCGGTCTTTTTTTGTTGTTGTTATTATGTGCAAATAAAGGTCGTTTTTCAAATTCCAGTGTCAATCATTAATTTCAACTGCTAGGTAATAAAACGCTCTGAACTGCAGAGGGTTTAAACATATTTAATTGCTTTCCTTAGATGAAGCATTCCTAATATGAATAAATAACAAAATAAATTGAGAAATGATTAAAATGCTGCTCTTAGCTATAAATCAATCAAATCTTGCATACATTTTTATTTTTCTCTTTATTCGCTCAACAATCAGATGACCATTTTTAATTTTAGGAACAGGGAATGCTATTTTCCTTTTACTAATTAATCATTCTTCAGGGAAAGGCTAGTCTTCGGGCAATTTGCTCATCCAATATTCAATTCGTTACACTGTAACTTTAATATGTAAGATGCATGTGTTCAATTCATCATTTAGACGTCTTTAAAACAACGAATATAACTATTCTTTTAACCACGTTACAAATAAATGGATTACTTTCAGATCACTCTTCGTAAATCAAAGTTGTACGTTTTGCCGCTAATTTATTCAAATGAGATGCATAAGTTTGAAAATATGCAGTAAAAAATGTTTAAAAAATGTGAGTAATGGATCGTAAGTCAATAGCAGCGTTAATGTAAGTCATAGGTGTAATTATGCTACACCTAATTGCTTTATATATTTTGATAAGTAAGATTTCAAAAATATTTTTTTTATTCAAGTGCATTATGCTTTGAATATGAATTTAAAATGCTGTATTATCTAATCGTTCAAAAAATTATGCAATTTATCATATTAAATCATTCAGCAAAGGTTTTGACGAACGCTGGAGGTACTTATCCCAAGAGAAGAATGAAAGAATTGCTGAAAATGATTTTAAAATAATTGTCAGTAATTAGCTGAGATATTGATCCTACAAAATACGGACGGTTTGGACATACGTAATGACAAGAGACACTCTATGCGTATGTATCACATCGGCTTTTAAATCCTAGATAACAACTTTAAACTATATATTTACTTAGTGCGATATTCCATACTGTGGAATTCTTCTAAAGGTCTTTCAAATTATAATTAAATTCAGAGATTTAAATTCTGACACCGTTAAATTTTTAGAAACTTATATTCACACATTAATTATTTACAAAAATGAATATTATTTACATAAGACTATGTACAATAAATAACAGTCACTTTAAACATCGGAGTTAAAATATTCCATTGTCTCTCAATTCGACATTCTGCGTCCTTCTTCTCAAAACACAAAAAAAGTCATCTTCACCTCAGTTCTAAAGTGTCATGGCTTTCGTCTGGCTGCGTAGGAATTATAGCTGCTGCGCTGCAGTACCTTATCTTCATCGACAGTGCCCCGGAATAAGACACACAGCTGCTCAGCTGTAAGAGAAATATCGCTCCTGCAATACAACATGAAAGCAATAATGTGAAATTGATAAAAACAATTTAATTATAATTAATTACATAAGTACTGTGGGAATCGCGAATTATTTGCATCGAGTGGAGCTCTCAGTGCGTCTCCGACTTCTTTACTTTCTTCTGTCTTTACAAGAAGATATTATTCGATTCGTACAAAATCCGAATTCCGGTTTTTAACGGATTTACACGTTTTAGGGATGAGAAATCTTGAAAAATATGCTTCTACAAAATGCTTGTTTGTGAGTCTGGACTCTGTCTGTAGTTATGTGATATAAATTTTGTGAATGCTCTATTTCAAAAACTAATAAACAATATTTAAGAAAAATTTATATCCCTTTGGCCCCAGATATAAATTTGTGCTGCTTAGATATGGATAAAAATCGTCTAAAGATGGAACTGCTATGCTGAATTTTTCACGATTTCCGAAATAACTCTATTTTAAGAATAATTTCATGGATTTTCATGAAACTTTAGATTCATTTAATCCTTGATATGTAGTGGTTCTGTTTACATTATGGTCTAAATTGCTTAATAGGAGGCGCTGTTATGCGGAATTTTTTCTGACTCTCGAAATGGCATGCTATTTTTGTTACATACAACCAGTTCAATAATACAATTAAGAGTTTGCAATTACAGAGAATACAATTAATTAATTCATTTATTTATTACACGGAACCTTTTTAGCGCGTGTAATACTTGTACTTCGCAGTTTATTGAATCGGTTTGTTAGTTCCCGATATTGCTTAAAATTTGCAATTAAGAACGGTTTTAGATCGCCTTTTGAGCACTTCCACCATTTTTAAATTTCATATTCTTCAGGCAACGGTCTTAAAGATAATTTATATTTTATAAATAATAAATATGGCACATTTCATGTTTGTAGATCATTCAGTAGCACAAAAATCGCATTTTTAGACGTTTTTCGCTCCTTCAGTCTCTTTGGACTACGGGCATCAACATAAGATATAGTCTAAATTTGATCTTTGGCAACACCATCATTTTGGTACTATTACTTTTAAAATCGGCTTGGTAGTTTTTGCAGCAAGTCCCTTAAGGGATTTTGTGCTGTAAAATCCCATAGAATCAAACGGTTTGGTAGTTCAAGAGATTTTCTTCAATACAAATAAACAAATTTTACCTCTTTATAATACAGAAGATGATATAAAACATATAGATAGTTAAGAAATTGAATACATGTTACTAGCATTAAAACTTGTTTAAATAAAATATGATAATTTTGAGTGGAAATAAACTTGCATTTAGGAAAATACAAATGAAGAATTGCGTCGGTTTGACATTATATAATTAAATTTGTCAGCCCAAGAGCTGTTCTGTCATATCAGTAAACAAACTACTTATTTAGAAAATTAAAAGTTTAATTTGTGACGGAGGTAAACACGAAAAATATTTAAGATTCAGAATTTTTAAGAATGTTGCTTATATTTTTGAGCAATAACAAGAAATGTTAATTAACCAAGTTAAACATCTATATAATTAATTCTGCCTGTTAAATTAAACAGTGTTACAATTTGTCAACAAATAATAAGACGTGAAATAGCTAAGGATTTAAGTTTTTATGGACTATTGCTTATTTTTTTAAAAAGTCTATGAAAATCGTTAATTTAATTGAGACATAAAACAAAAAAATACATAAATTAATAATAAGTGGTGAACGAAGTTTAAATAAATTTATGTTTTATAACTTCAGTGAATAATCTGTATACGCCATACCTTCAGATGGCGTATAGATAGAACTTACGCCATCTAGGCGTTACTAGATGACGTAAGCAAACTTCTTTTCCGTTACTTACGACATTAGTACAGATTTTATTATTTTCCAGATGAAATAATGTATATACATATGTACTTTTTTTAACAGAAAAATAAGTCGAAACGCGCGAAATTTTGTTTTATATAATGGATATTATCCATAAGAAAATACTGATACTGAAGAATTATTTGGTCTGGAAATTCCAGGACCCGTAACAACCCAAAATTCGTGCTATTTATAACTAGCCTCTTTGTTTATTCAACAACAGAAATTCTCCGATTAAATAATATAACGGTTACTGTTAAGAATAAAAAACATTATTTCATATCAATAAATAGTTTATGATGGTTTAAAAAGAGACTCACTTAAGAGAATACGTACTTCAACTAATTTTTCACTGAAAGTAAATTCGGAATAATCATATTTCATTTAAATGTACAATTCTGGGAAATAATAATAAGCAAATAATGCGATTACTATGCTTATCTTTTTCCACACCTTTGGGGTAAAAAAGTAATCAGTAATAAAATAATTTAATTTATACAATATTCTCCTTTACTTTCTATTAATGGAAACTTCAAAATGTATTTAAAAAAAGAATGTATTATCGCTTTTCCAATCTTAAAGTAACTGATTTAAAAGTAATGAGAAATATGCTTTGTTTCTAACAGAAAATGTAATTACTAGTTTTCATGAAAAATGTTGCCAGAAAATAAGATTATATTTATGGACTTAACCACTTAAAGACAGCCATCGGGTTTAATCCTTACAAAGAACATTTTTTCATATTTTTAAACAACATATGCAATTATAGAGTATATTATTATGTGAACAAAATAAACTGCCTGAAAATAATTAGAAGCTGTTATATTAAAATTTCATAATGAATACATTGGCTTTTTAACATTGCTTGACTTTTTAAGACAGTTAAGAATATGTGTTTTTAAAATCGACGTTATAAAGATGGAAAGATATCTTTTACACAAATATGTACAAAATGATTATACCTAGAAATTCCTTTATTCATTTAAGAATAAAGCCTACTTTTTCTTTTTTCTTTCTGATTGGAATGTACTTTTTATGGTACATCACGTGTGTTATCTTTGTTGAATGTGATGAGAATGATTTTGCAATTTATAAAACGTTAAAACGCAGATTCTAATATGAACAAATAAAATTTGAGTCTTAATTTAATAAAAGGGTATAATGTAAAAAAAAACATTCCTTTAAAAGATGGAGAGGAAAGTAACGTAAAACAGGGTACTTGCGCTATAGTTGAGTATGTAATTGCGCACTGGGATGAGCTAGAAGGGCTCACTTTTTTAAACATGTTTCCTCTAATACTGAACTGTAATTGAAACTTTTGCCTTATACTTTCATTTATGGGTTTGTCTCGGAGCTCCTAGTAACCGCCAAAGTACATCCGTATATGTTCGAGATCTACCAAATGTATATTCTGAGGATCATTTGGTAATCATTTTTTTTTTCAATATTAATATCTGAAACAGAGAGAAAACAGCTGCGGAAAAAAAGTTGGAAGACCTAGGGATGCGAAAAGGGGAAGGCCTAAAAGTTCTGATAAATCACGTTCTCAAAGCTCCAAAAACCCAGAGTTCGACGCCGTAAACATCATTTTCCGAAACAAAATCGCACATTGAAATGGTATTGAAATTCACACTTTAAAATAGAAAGTCGTATCTCGCTTTGCATCCTGAAGCCCATCGGGAAGTAGTCGCCTGTTGTCCTGTTTTACTCTTTTACATGAATGTAGAAGCTCTACAATGAAAAAGGTATAGAGTGTAAACTGCAGTTTAAAATAAACACTTTCAAAGATATTACGAGAGCTATAACTAAACAAGTTGGAAATTGCACGTGAAGTGTAGCAAATGAGGTGCGTTCGTACGATAACGAAGTTTTAAAAATATCACTCTCATATATCAATCTCATAAAATTGTAAATAATTGCAATTAAAATGCGCACCAAACAATGTTCTCCCCATACAGTTATGCAAAGGAATATTTTTGTGTGGCCTTGTAAATCAATAACAAATATTCTTTGGACCACAGATTATGCAAAATGTATATTATAATATGTACTTTATAGATGCATATCAATTTTATTACGTTCGAATAAATGTAACACCATTAAAATGCATTTGAAACATTTTTCCCCATTAACCGTAATGTAACGGAATACTTTTGATTGTCCCTGTAATTGAATTATCCATCCGATTTTGATAAAATTTGAAATAACTCGACAAAATTATGTAATAATTATGTATTTAAAATTTCAAACGATTAAAATGCATTTGAAACATTTTTTCCCGTTGACCGTAAAGTAATGGGATCCTTTTGATTGTTCCTGTAATTGATCTATGCATCCAATTTTCATAAAATTTAAAATGACTCGACAAAATTAAGTAATAATTATATATTTTAAATTTCAAACGATTCGGTTGGGTAGTTTTTGAGTTGTTCTATGCGGACGGACAGACAGACGGACGGACTGAACGACAACAATAGATGCTACGTATTTACATAATTACGAACGTACCTAAAAAGTGGAAGATTGAACTTTATAACGAACTCTGCAGGATAAAAAATTAACTTTGGAGGACTTTGATAGAAAGGTTGATAAATTGAGACAAAAACTAATATAATTACTAGAAAAATCCAATGAATGCATTTCAAACATAATAAAATGATTTTTTTAAATCCCTAATGCTTTTTTAAATATTGATATTTCACCACCCCCATATTCTATAAAGATTTTCAAATGTGCATCAATCAAGACTACACATGGATTTTGGGGTACATCTAATAATATATTTAATATACTTTCTTGACAGATACATAAATTGTAAAATACATAGATTACATAATTGTAGATACATAAACTAAAATTTCGAAATTAAGTGATAATTTCACTAACAAAAAGTGCCTCACCAGTGGCCGAGAGGTTCGGACCTCTCAACTGGTAGACGGCAGGTGCTGGGTTCGAACCCAATCGCGGCTGTCGGCCTAACCGTTCGGAGTTTTCGTGGTTTTCTTCGAACCTTGCGTAAATACTGGTTAGGTTCCCTTAGAAAGACCCCCACGAAGGGCATTCCCCCATGGTCCTATATCCCTAGCGCAGATAATCGGACGTCAAAAATCAATCAATCAATCAATCAATCAATCACTAACAAAAAGCAAACCATGATTAGATATAAACCCAGTTTAACAACATTATCTGGTCCCTTTTAAAGATAATTAATTTCTTTTTACGGTAACAGGTAGTTTTATCGGAATCTTCTTAAGCAATATTAAAAAAACATTTTCACGTTCAAGCCCACAATATTTTTTAACACTGTTTCAGACCCTTTTTAAAAGAAAAATACAAAAGTTTCTGACGTGACATTTGAAAATATTTATAAGCGATCTGGAGTTTATTTTCAATTTAATTAATTAGAGCTTGATATATAAACGATTATTTTCTCAATCACGTTTTTCGTTTCCAGCACGATCACATTGTAAAACTCGATTCAAAATGTCCCATTTGATAGTGTTTTTAAAAATATATTCTACCTTTATCAAAAAATTCAACCAGCACGGCTCGTTATATACTTTATAAATAGTAAAACCCGCCAATTGCATGCTTTTGAGAGTACAATAATTAATTTTAAAAAGAATCAGAATGTAAGCAGTTTGACTTTCATTGCGTGCTTCATTCTTCCTTCACTTTCGATTCAGGATATTAAGTTCAAAAATACTAATTTGACAGGATTTTTTTAAACTTATTCTTTTTTTACTAAAAAATCGAACAATAAGATGCATTATATAGCTTTTAAATAAGACAACTTTCTAATTGGATGCGTATAATAGTAAAAAAAAAAAAATGAAAAAAAAAAAAAAATGAAAAAAAAAATTAAAAATGAGTCAGAAACTAAGTAGTTTCGATTTTAATACATCCTTAATTATCGAGCACTATCGCTTCGAGAAATTCGGATTAAAATACTATTTTAAGAGAATTTTTAAAAATATATTCTGCCTTATCGACAAATGGAACATATTATATAATTTCTAAATAAGAGAAACATGCAGTTGCTTGCATTGAAAGCAAAACATAAATTAATAAAATTAGTCAATAAATACATTATTTGCTATATCAATACACTCTCAATTCTTCAATCACGGCCGCTTCGGAAAATGAGGTTCTTAATGCCCAATTTTACAGAGTTCTGCCTTTAAAAAAAATTTTCAATATGGAACATTAAACAGTTCATAAATACAGAATCTTCCAATTGTATGCCTTTGAAAATAAAAATGAATTTAATAAAAATAATATTGCCCAGTTAAACTGATGGCATTGAGCTCACAGGCTACACATACTAATTGTACATTACAGCCTTATATTTTCAAGGGTTAATTCCGTTCGAAAAAAAATAAGAAGGGGAAACAGCTCTCCCCTGTCCCCTTTTTTATACTTAATCATTGAACCTCCTAAACTATCAAGGACATGCTTTAACATGTAAAAATCTACGTCCAAAATTCAGAGCAAATCGGATAATTCTTAATAAAAACCAATTTAACAGTTATATAATTTAAGAGGAGTTATCCCCCTCTTTTATACTTAACCATTAAACTTCCAAAACTATTCACAGATTTCAACAAAATCTGACAATTCTGCTTGAAAAACCCATTTATAAAAATTAAGGGGAGGGGCATTAGAACCCTCGTTCCCCCTGTTTATACTTATTCAATGAACACCTAATAACAGTCACGGAATCACCTCATCAGAATGATCCTATATCTAAATTTTGAACGAAAACTGTTAATTCTGCATGAAAATCCCGTTTATATCAAATAAGGGGAGGGGCATGAGCCCTTCCCCCTGTTTATACTTATTCAATGAATACCTAATAACAGCCACGGTATCGCCTCATCAGAATTATCCTATATTTAAATTTGGAACGAAAACTGTTAATTCTGCATGAAAATCCCGTTTATATCAATTAAGGGGAGGGGCATGAGCCCCCCGTTCCCCCTCTTATACATATCGCATGAACTCCAAAAACTAATCAGGGAAGAGCCTTATGAGGATATACTTATATACTAAATTTCAAGTGGATCCGATATTTTTATGATGAGTTATGGCGTTACGCACGAACGTACGAACGTAGGAACGTACATACAGAACGGACGGGCACATAAGCTCTCAGGCTATGATAGCCTGTGAGCTAAAAATGAGTAAGAATATAAACAGTTTGGATTTGAGTATACTCTTAATACAATTTTTTCTTTAACTCATAGTTTTATTTAATATATTTTTTTATAAGAATAGGTCATATAAAAAACTTGCCAATACAAAAGTTGTAGATAGAACAGAGGAGATGTACAAAATAATGTTATCGGATTTGATATCTTAAAATTGATGAAGTCATGCATTGTTGTATTTTTCTACCAATCTTTTAGTTTTAATTTTTAATTAATTATTTTATTGTCATAATTATATATATATACACAATATATATACACACACACACATATATATATATACACAATATATATTATACATATATATACCACAAATATATATATATAATTATATACATATGTATATTTGTGGAGAGAGTTCGTCCTATCAAAAATTTTTAAATATAAAAGTTTTACATAATGTTAAGAACATTTATAAAAAATTTAATTGTATTTGATGTCTTGAGAAATAACAAAGTTATAATTGGTTTTTTCCCCAAAAAGCCCTATTTTTTTCTCCCCTTGAGCCCAGTTCTAATTTTATTAAAAATCTGTCATGCAAAATTTTTGGCGCATTTTTTTGAAAAACAAACACATTAAACTGATTCAATATCTGTTTTCATAAAAAAGTTATGGAATTTTTTCTGTTTTCCCAAACTCCGTACCTATTTCGATCCCCTTGTCGAGATTTTGCTCATTAACGATATAGATAAATGTTTTTACTGCACTGTAAAAAAAAAAATTCAAGAGGTTACTAAAATTTTTTTAGTAAATTTGTATTCCACAGAATTTTTTAGTAACAATTACAAACTTTTTTTTTTTTTTGCAAGTGAAACAAGCATTTCTTTTGTAAACTGAACAAAAGAATTTTTTGTATAACTAACTTAAAAATTTTTAGTATGAGCCACCAAGCAAATTTTAGTAATAGCTCCAAAATTATTTTTAATAACCATTACGTGCGCCCGAAGCGCAGGAGCTTCCTTCGAGCTGCATCCAGACTTCTGAAGCGGAAGATTTTCGGCAAAATCGCAATAGATGGCAGCACCAAATTTTGCTGCCTGCTCCGATAGGTTTTTCATAAACCCTTTATTAACGAGCACTTACACTACATGCATTCGGGGCGTATGTGGCGGCGGCTAGTATCGAACCCGGGACCTTTTAGCCTGGAGTCCATTACTATAACCACTATGCTATCAAGGCCACACCAAATGAGTTTTAGTAATAGATATTAAAAATATAAAACTATTAACTCTATTCGTTGCTAACTTTTTTCTAGTAATTCTTACAGATTTTCTTGTAATCGACTAAAATTACTAAAAATTTTTTAGTAATTACAAGGATCACTAAAGTTTTTTTAGTAGATCGACTCTTTTTTTTATAGTGTGGTGGAAGTTTTGGGGTCTTCGGGTTATTATCGGTGTAGTTTTGCAATTCTTTTTCAGAAATTCCCAGATGAGGGAAAACGCAATCGGTAGTATTTCATGCGAAATCTGCCTAAAAACAATAAATACATAATTTACTGATATGTATCCTTTAATGAAAATTTTATACTCAACTAAATAAAATATACATTAATTGAACAAAATCTCTACAAAACCCGTAGAAATGTATAAAAGAAAAAAAAATGATTGTAAGAATTTAGTATAACAAAGGACACTAAGATATTATATCTCCAAAAAAAATTAAATAATTAATTTAAAGTCTATTTAAAATTTTTAAAGCATTTTTAATAATGTAGCAAAACAATTTTCTTTGCTTAACTCTAAATAGCTAAGTTGTAAACATGTATCCATTCCATTTGAAATTTTATTCAACGCTTTGCATTTTGACTTCACTAATGACACTTTTAAAAAAATGCATGACAATTATGAGTTGTTTTCCAAGTTCAAAAATCATTGTTATAATTCATAAAAGATTGCAGAAATGAAACATTATTATATCTGTAGTGTTTATTTAGTTACATGTACTCAGCATCTTCAGCAGAAGTAGTTTTTATTTCAAACTCTTTGGCTTTTAAAATAATTTGAGTGGTTTTCATAAGTGTTTTCCAATGTCAGAGTACAATTTTGAGTTTTGTTGAATAAGAGAATTTAGTTTAATTTTGATTTGTATGATAATCTTGAAATGTAATAATCAGTGTTAAGAGGATTTGATCTTTGCAAATAATAAAGCATTTGAAATGATAGTTGAGTATAAGATTTATTGTGTTTATTCTGAAAAAAAAAAATATTTTTTTTCTAAATATATTCTAAATAAAAGATCAATTAAACCTAGAAACTTTGCAATGGTTTTATTATAATCAAACTATGTTCTGAAAAACAAAACAATTATACATTACATTTTTTGATGGTTTGACTAAACTGCAATTATTACAGCAAAATTTTAATTCAAATTCTTAATATCAAATGTACTTAATTTCTTCCAATTTTAAAATTTTCTAATAAAGTGGAAAACTATTTATGCATTTAAATTCTCTGTCCATCTATTTATGCAATAAATACCGTAAATATACTGGAAATTTCATGCAATTAATAACCTTATTTGCGGTCACGAAAGCATGTTTCCCACTGTATTAAAAGCATGTGGGGTTAAAAGTTCATTTATAAGGCACTTAAATAATTCCATTTCGTTATAGTATATGGAGAAAATTGTTTAAAGAGTATTTCAGGATGATTGTGCTATTTTAGATGTATTAAACTTGATATAATTCATTAATTTAAATATATTTCCATGTTTTTTTTCAAAAATCGCCTTTATTATTTAATATTAAAAAAATTAAAATAAATGCATTTGTTGGAAATCTGGACCAAGTTTTATCCCGTCAAATTTGTCACCTGCTTAGCTCTTAAGTGATATCGTTCCAAATAAGTATTTCTTTTATTACTTTTGTTGTAAAGGCAATTTCTTTTGTCTTTAACTGTATACATATTATTATTATTCAGTTTGATGAACTGAAAAAGTATACTTATGGTGAAAATTTCTATGGTGTGTGATCAAAAGAAGAATAAAAGTTGATGAGGCTTAAGATTAATCTAGGAAGATGTTATACTTTATTTATGTTTGTATTATATGATATTAACCAAGTTCCCAGCAAATTTTGGAGGTACATGTATGTATATGTCATTATTATCGAAGTTTAACTTCAAGCTGAATTAATAAATGGGTTTAAATTGAACTGTTTCATCAGTGTGCTACATGTTTGAAGCCATAAGGCTGCTGATTACACACTTCCCGAATTCCCTTCCGTAGTATGAAGTCTATAGGCGTTTGATGCATTCTTATGCTTTAAAATATGACTTCAGGAAATTAATATTGTTAATCTCTTCTTTCTGTGTTCTATTCTTAAAAGATGTCACTTTTTAGCGCACAGGCCATCATAGCCTGAGAGCTTATGTGCCCGTCCGTTCTGTATGTTCGTTCGTGCATAACACGATAACTCATGATAAAAATATCGGATCCACTTGAAATTTTGTATATTGGTATATCCTGATAAGGCGCTTCCCTGATTAGTTTTTGGAGTTCATTCGATATGTATAAGAGGGGGAACGGGGGGCTCATGCCCCTCCCCTTAATTGATATAAACGAGATTTTCGTGCAGAATTAACAATTTTCGTTCAAAATTTAGATATAGGATCATTCTGATGAGGCGATTCCGTGTCTGTTATTAGGTGTTCATTGAATAAGTATAAACAGGGGGAACGGGGGGCTCATGCCCCCCCGTTAATTGATATAAACGGGATTTTCATGCAGAATTAACAGTTTTCGTTTAAAATTTAGATATAGGATCATTCTGATGAGGCGAGTCCGTGGCTGTTATTAGATGTTCATCGAATAAGTATAAACAGGGGGAACGGGGGTTCTAATGCCCCTCCCCTTAACTTGTATAAATGGATTTTTCAATCAGAATTGTGAGATTTCGTTTAAATCTCTGAATAGTTTTGGAAGTTTAATGGTTAAGTATAAAAGAGGGGAATAACTCCTCTTAAATTATATAAATGCTAAATGGGTTTTTATTAAGAATTATCCGATTTGCTCTGAATTTTGGATATAGATTTTTTAATATGATAAAGCATGTACTTGATAGTTTAGGAAGTTCAATGATTTAATATAAAAAAGGAGAAAGGGGAGAGCTGTTTCCCCTTCTTAATTTTTTTTTCGAACGGAATTAACGAAAATACAAGGCTGTAATGTACAAGTAGTATGCGTAGCATGTGAGCTCAATGCCATCAGTTTAACTGGGCAATATTCTTTTTATTTTATTCTTAGTTTTCAATACATTTCTAGATTCTATGCTTAATTTTATAGGAAGTGTTAAAATTTTACTTCCAATTCGTCAGTTTTTAAAACATAAAATATTAAATTAAGCATAGATTTTAGAAATATTTTGAAAACTAAAAATAAAAAAAGTGACATCCTTTAACCCTTTCAGGCTCACTACTCTTTAAAGTTGGAATTTAAAGAAAAAAAATTAGGCAATCTATTTAGGCCTAGAGCAGTACCCAGATATTGTTTTGTAAAGATTGCACTAACCATTTTAATTATACAGCTGTTGCCGAAGTGGTAACCTCCCATAAGTAAAGCATTGATAAGCGCAGTGAGAAGAGCATTGCTGTGAAGCGCGTACTACAGTAAAACATTTTACCTACTATTTAAAGACAGTAGAGTTTGATCTCTGTGGTGCTGCCATCTAGAACTCATAAGAAAGATTTAAAGTAGCCATTAGAGTAATTCTTGAAATATTCATGGAGTTTTTGTGTCTCTAAACAGGGAGAACTTTAGGTGTTATCGACCCGGGAACACTGCACGAAAAGGGGTTGTGAAGATATTAACAATATTAATATCCTGAAGAGATATTTTAAATATAATAATGATCAAACATCCACAGACTTAACATTACGAAGTTGAATTTGGACCAGCAGCCTCAACCATTGCGTTTTCTAGCTTTGCTCTATTTCTATCAGGATTTTTTTTAATTTTTAAATCTAAGGAATACTTATAATCCTATCGAAATATCTGAGCTTTTGAGTATTAATGATCCACATAATGTTAAGGAAACATGAATTTCTATCGTTACTTCTTAACATGTATCTATTAAAACTTGAACGAAATTGTTCATTGTTGTTAAAATCCTTTTATATAAAGTAAGATTTCGTTTTTTGTTTTACGTGATTCGAGAACTTTAACTTTTCATTGAAAATTTTAAGTATTCCGAACTGAAAACAAATATAAGAAAGATAAAATGCCAATTCATATATATTTGGAAAAGAACGATATATTTTCTGAAAGCAAATGTTTTGCCGAACGAATACAAATAAACCTGGAGAAAACAAATATTTTTTCAATGCCCAGAAAAATTGATGAGGTGAACCGAAGGGACATTTCTTGTGCATTTTGTTCTACAAATATTAAATCTTTGTGATATCCGTGTGATTTTGTTTAATGTACTTTAATGTTGTTTTACCGATTATGATTATGTAAATATCAAATTAGCATAACAAAGATAGTTATAAAAAATAATTTAAAACGCATTTAATCGTATTCTGTAGAAAAAAATACTAAAAAGTTTTCTTTAACTGTTTTTAAAATATATGAAATATATGATTCCCTTTTCGGGAAAATGAAGGTGAGATAATATTAAAAGAAAAAAAAAGTTAGTTTCTATAAATTCAGAATCATGTAGGGAACAATATACTTATGCAAATACATTATTTTTAACTCGTATTAAGAAACTTCAAAAGACGTATTTTGTTATTCAAAGCGTTAATATTACATTATCTAAGCTTTAATATTTGTAATTAATTCCAAAATTGAAATTATATTTCAACTATTCAGTTATATTTAAATCTTAATTCAACAAAAGATTTTTATATATAATAGAGTCATTTATCCACAGCTCTTCATTTTCTTCAGTAAAATATGTAAATAATAAACGTATAACATTCTATATATGTCGCTTAAAAAAAAGAAACAAGTTGGAAATTGTACGTGAAGCGTAGCAAATGAGGTGCGTTCGTACGATAACGAAGTTTTAAAACTATTACTCTCATATATCAATCTCATAAAATTGTAAATAGTTAATTACAATTACAATGGTAAAGTTCTCCCTATACCAAACAATGTTCTCCTATACCATTATGAATAATTTTGTGTGGCCTTGTAAATCAATAACAAATTTTCTTTGCACCACAGATTATGCAAAATGTACATTATAATATGTACTTTATCAATTTTATTATGTTCGAATGAATGAAACACCATTAAAATGCATTTGAAACATTTTTCCCCATTGATGGTAATGTAAAGGGATACTTTTTATTGTCCCTGTAATTGATCTATGTATCCGATTTTCATAAAATTCGAAATAACTCGACAAAATTATGTACGAATAATGTATTTTAAATTTCAAATGTGTAAAATGCATTTGAAACTTTTTTCCCCAGTAACCGTAATGTAATGGAATGCTTTTGATTGACCTTGTAATTTACCTATGCATTCGATTTTCATAAAATTTGAATTCACTCGACAAAATTATGTAATAATACTATATTTTAAATTTCAAACGATTCGGTTGGGTAGTTTTTGCGTTGTTATATGCGGACGGTCAGAACGACAACTATAGGTGCTACGTATTTACATAATTACGAACGCACCTCAAAATGGCCGATATCAAAATAACATTTAGACATTGATAACAATATCATTAATTAGATAGTGGTATTTCTGAGGGATGGGACTATTTCGTGTAATATCCTAAGGCAGGAATATGATCCAAAATTACAAAAAGTTAAAAACATTTGCAGCCCCAATCAAAATTCATCCTTTCGACTGCTGAATAGTGGGGCAAATGGTAGGACATACTGCTGAAAGATCTACTAAAAAGAGCATTAGGAGAAGCCTTTTAAAACTATAAAAAGATTATACATTTATTTTCTGAATGTATTCGAAATTCTTCAAGACGAAAATAAATATCCGTGAAAGGAAAATCTATCAAGGTCCTGACATGCTTCTCATAAATATAAATGTGAGCGGTTTACCAGACTTTGACGAGAAGTTTCTCACAAATTCGTGAAATCCTTTTTACCACGTTTTTATTAACTTCACCTGTATGCTTGTGAGTTTGTGAGTTTGTGGCCCCCCAGGGGGATACCTTCTTTAAGTATTCACGGGCTTCACAATCCCGGGGCACCCGAGTTATCTTTCTCTTTTCCATTTCCTCTTACTCCTCTTGTCTTCCTTTCATCTTTGTTTCACTCTCGTTGTGGTTTCCTTTTCGGAGGTGAGGGCAATTCTGTATGAGCCAATATCATCCTGTATATCGACTTATGGAGAATTGTAAACCACCCAAGTGTTGGCCGTGCGTGGGGACCCGTGTCCCTGGAAAGGGGGATCCTGGCAGCTGAGGGAAACCAACACACTGCTTTGGCCTCTGCTTCAGGTAGACGGGAGGTGCATATTGGTCCCGTATGCATCAATTGGCTGGTCAGCTGACTTTTATCACTGGCTTTAGGAATCAAGTGATCGAGCAACTACTAGTCATCTCGTTAAGTGTGGAGATTGACATAGGGTTGTCTTGTGACCGTATGGGCCCTGGTTAGCACTGGTGCACGAATGTGCATCCCCTTGTTGGGCTCGGTAGTGGGTGGTGCGGCCGGGGTCTGAATTTTATTTTTGTCTACTATGGATGGTAATACTTCACTTCCTCCGTCTCTCTCTTCTAGAGAGCAACAAATGTCACAGAATCCCGCTTTCACTAGATATTTCATAATTAAACGCACCGATAGCCACTCTGATAGTTGCTTTGGAAAAACTTCACCATTTCTCATTGCAAAAACATTTCAGTCTGTCTTAGGGGATGGCCACACTCTCAAAAAATTACAATCTGGAGATTTACTAGTAGAAGTATCTACAGCTAAACAATCGCAGCTTCTCACTAATTGCTCTACAATAGGCACATTTTCAGTTTCTGTACAAACACATAAATCACTAAATACAAGCCGAGGTGTTATCTCTTAACCAGACCTATTATTTTCTACAAAAGATAAACTCTTAGAAAATTTAAAAGATCAAAATGTCCTTGATGCACGTCGTATCACTATCCGTCGGAATGGACAAGTCCTTCCTACAAAGCATGTCATTCTCACTTTCAATAGCCCTACTTTACCAACTAGAATCAAAGCCGCTTACCTGAATTGTCCTGTCAGACCTTACATTCCTAACCCTCTCCGTTGCTTTAAATGCCAACGTTACGGCCATACTAAAGGTACATGTCGTGGATCTCTTACCTGCGCACGTTGTGCAGAAGTGGGCCATGACAATAAAGATTGTGAAAAAAACGAACGTTGTGCAAACTGTAAGGGAGATCATACTGCATATTCCCGTACTTGTCCCAATTGGAACAGAGAAAAAGAAATTGTCACAGTTAAAATTACTCAAAATCTGTCTTATCCTGAAGCTCACAAACTTGTAGAAACCAGAACCCCATCTGTCGGAATTTCTTACTCCAGCCTACTTAAAAACCAATCAAAATCTGTAAGACATATAAGCACCCAAACGGATTCCTCATATCCACCTAATAGATCTACTAAATGACAATCAACCAGCACACAAATTAAAGAATCTCGTGATGTCTGTCTCCCTACTAAAATGTCTGGAAGCCCTAATTTAGAACGCTGGCTACCATCCAAAGAACCAGTTAATATAATTGACTTAGAAAAAAGACAACAGAAATTAAATGCTCAATCCAAAAAATCATCTGATCCCCAAACTAATACCAAAGCTGGAACCAGTACAAAAATACCGCCTACGTCGAACACTCTCCGAAAACAGAATTTGAAAGAAACATCACAGGCATTAAGTGGAAAAAAGAAAACAACCATAACTCCAACCTCTTCACTGTGGAAGACTGTGGTGAGAGGAAAGAAAAATTCTACTAACCCATTTCTTAAAAACGTAAAAGATCCAAAGGAACTGCAACAGTACATGGAAGAGGCCATGGAGTCCGAGTCATATAGCAATGACTCGGACGCCGATGACGATAATACTATATTGCAGGAATTCGAGCCGACTTGAATGCACACTATTTTATTACCATTTTATTCTTATTCATCCTACCACTTTACTTATTTATTGTACAGATTTTAATTAAGTATAAATTTATTTTTTAATTTTTTACATTTTACTCTCTTTGACTGGTTTTCAACTACATTTGTGTCATCAGATTTTATCGATTTTTAGGCCTGTGTTTTAATAGCACTAGCAGATCATCCTTTTCCCTGTGTTTTAACAAGTTTTAGATTTTTGCAGTTTTAATAATCTTTTAGTTTTTTAACTGTGGTCTTTTAAATTAATTTTTATTATACTTATACTATTAGTGTATTTAACTGTATTCTTTTTATTATTTTTTCTCAATTTGACTTTGTCTTGGCGCAGCATGTCCCAAAAGGGACCTTGCGCCATTAAACCCTAATCAACCAACCAACCATTGTGAGTTTGTAACTCACTTATTTTATGCACGTTCATCGATTACTCCGAAACCATGCAACTGATTAACTTGGTTTTGGTGTTAAATGACAGACGATGCTCTCGAATTGGTACCACTTCAGTTTCATCGAAATTGGTTCAGTACTTTTTTAGTAATTAAGCAAAAACTAATAAAATTAGTGATTTTTCGCTAATTAAAAGTGTTGAATACGTTCACTGAATGTGTGTAGACAGCATGGCCGAGCGGTCTAAAGCGCCGGATTGAAGCCCTGTTTTTCGAAAGAGATTGTGGGTTCGAACCCCACTCCTGACATTATTTACATCTATGTAAAATAAAAAGAAATTCCGTATTATAATTTTTATTTTTAACCGGCTTCAGAAAAGGAAGAGGAAGTTATCAATTCGACGCGTATGCATTTTTTTATATGTATGTTCACCAATTACTCCGAAACTATCCAACCGATTACTTTGGTTTTTGTATTAAATATAAATATAGTTTAAAAAAACTAAAAACCACGCTTTTAAAGTAATCAAACTAAAAAGTGAAAAATAAATATAGTTTAAAAAAAACTAAAAAACACGCTTTTTAAATATATCAAACTAAAAAGTGAAAAATAATTCGTACTATAAGCTGAAAACGAAAATAGATGAAAAATAATATAATACTATAAAATCATTGTTATTATAGAAATCAATTAATAAGCAATAAATAAAATTATCGTGGAAAAAAAGCGTGGGGTACTTCTTAAGAACTAATAGATGGAGCATGGTAGATGGAGCACCCCACGCTTTTTTTCCACAATTATTTTATTTATTGCTTATTAATTGATTTCTATAATAACAATGATTTTCTAGTAATATAGTATTTTTCATCTATTTTCGTTTTCAGTTTATAGTACGAATTATTTTTCACTTTTTAGTTTGATATACTTAAAAAGCGTGTTTTTTAGTTTTTTTAAACTATATTTATTACAACACTAACTGAACATAATAAATAAAACTTTTTAAATAAAACTGTTTTCGATTTTCTTGTGAATGTGTTGCTAATGCGTCTTTTCAAGAAAAAGATTGTGCAAAACATTTTTTTTTCAAATTGCATATTTCTTCCAGTTATTGATAATTGTTGAAAATGTTAATCAACTCACTCAATAATCTCTTGCAGTTTTATTTCTCTATAAAACAAACTGTCTTTTATTTCATTTTTTAAACTATCTGATTTTAAAGATACCATGTAGAAAGTGTTTTGAAAATGTTTTACATGTGTTGTTTTAGAATGGTCTAAATTGTATGGTATTTATGATGTGTTGTTAATTAAGTGAGAAAGTAATATGCAGAACAACTCTTTAGTAAGGAAATATTTTTATGAAGTCTATTTTCAACACAATTAATAACACAAAATGTGTTTTAAAAACAGAATGCATTTCAAGATAGACACATTTTTGTAACATATTAAGAACACAATCGCAACACAAAAAACGTTTTGTATATGAATTTTTTTTAATTTCCACGTTAATGTGTTGTAAATTTGGTGAAAAAAAATCAGTTTTCAAATATTTTAATTTTTGTCTGTTTAGAATTTGCTGTCCAGAAGGCCTGAATACAGTCAAGAAATTCAAAGTAACATTTGGAATAGATTTCGATGAGAGTACGTGGGTAAGGATACCTGAAAAGTGACCGAAAAAGGGACGATTCCAACAATCAGTTGCTTTAGGAGATGTTGTCTTGAATGAGCTGATAAAAAGAAAAGTATTAAATGGACATTAGGACGTATTACAGAGCTCATTTGTGGCATATATGAAAATGTCCGTCTTTTGAATTTTACAAACGCTTCATTTGCAAATGTCAGTCTATTCAATGAATTTATTCTCTGAAAGTGTCTTAGATGACATCATATGTTTTTTTTTTCCTAAATCAACATTTAATAAAACTCAGGTTGAGCACTGGAATAACGGGACATAAATTAAACAGAATAATTCTTGTACAATCATACAGATGCAGCAGATGCCCAATTTATAGTGTTCATGTTAATATTGTATTTATTTAAGTCAAGTTTTGATTATAAGACATACATAAAATGGTTGAGAGGATTGTAAATCCATTGCCTATGTTTTATTTCTTTCATTATTAATCTCTATTTTCTGAATTTCGTAATACGTATTTTTGTATTAAATGTAACGCGAATAAGAAATTGCTTTATTGTTCAAAATATCTTTTAATAGGAAATAATTTAAACGATCCAAAAATCGCCAGATTCGACGAATGAAAACGTTTTATAAAAACAATTGACTGAACTTAAAAAAATAAAAAAAATAATTACAATAATCAATCAATATTTCATAAATATATTTCAAAGATGATGTCAAGTTTGTCAGTTATAATTTTGCATTTGCATGTAAACATCGAACTCTTTACTGACGTTTTAATCTGAGTGCCACCGTAAACCAGAAATTTTAGACAAAACTCGCAGTAAAATAATTCGTCTTACCAGAGAAAATACCCAATTCATTCTAAGTATGACATCATTTTCATCCACTAAAGTCTTCTAACATGAGCATGTCAATCTCACTGTCAGATAAATTGAAATGAGAAAACTTGAAATGTGATTACACAATCTGCTTTATAAGTAAAAATGTATTTTTTATATACTGACGTCATCAAAAGTTTTTAAAACGTTTTCTATTAAAATATTAAATAAATTTTTAATGCTTAAAAAACATTAATTTTTAAACAAACTTAAGGGAGCTCAGGGGTTAAAAACTTTTCAAAAAATCGATTTTTTGTAATCTAGTTTTATTATGCAATTAGTTCTGAACTCACTGCAAAAAAAACGCATAAAAATATTTGCATTTTTAACGGAGTTATAAGCATTTATGTACCAACACTTTCATAGCCGTACCCATATAATTTCAACTTTAAGTCACGTTTTCACAAAACTTTATTTTTGACGACTAACACCAAGATTTAAAAAACACTACTTGATTGAATGGCGTAATTCTTTTTGCATGCATATAACATCATTATCTATGGAATGAATAATTATAGTTTAGATAGTTTAATATTTTGAGTATTTTTAATGAAAAAAAGGTTGTATTTTTTAGGAGTTCTTTAATTTTCAATTTTGGGAGTTTTTTTTAATTTTCAATTTTGGGAGTTTTTTTTATAATGTTGTTTTTGAGTGATAGTTACATCCTTAATTCATTCTATAGAGTAAAGTTTCCGGATCATTTTAAAACAAAAATTTGGTCTTATGTCAATTCAACGTTAAGATATCTTGGTGTTGGTGATATAACGCATAATTTTTTTTTCGAAAATTGTATTACGTACATTTTGCTATATTTCTTATTATATTAGATTGACGTACTTCATTTTATAATTTTATAAGTCTACAAACGTACTTTAAAAATATCAGAAAGTTTTAATTAACTGCATTGAATACTTCTGCTCTTATATGGACTCGAAGCGAGAGCTCTGTTTACATGTTTTTCCGTATCGATCAACCGATGAGCCCCCTTAACTGATTAAATTGCTTGTGTTTTGACAATAAGGCAGTATCTACTGCATAATAATTTTTTAAACGTGTTATATTTGACCTAAAATTCAGAAAATGATTCAAATCTAGTAAAAAACATAAATGCCAGATATTAGATTTACAGATTTTTTTTCTAAATGAAAGAAAAAAAGATACTTCTTTTTCTTTTTATAAAACCACATACTTCGATTCTGTAATTCGGGAATAGTATATTGTATTTGTTTCTACGATTCAATAATGCCGTTTGAATATAAATGAAGATCAAATTCACATTTCTTACCCATATCTTTCGGAAAAATTTATTTTTCTGAATACGCCTTAACCTTGTTCAAATAATTCTTTTCAATTTGCTCACATTTTAGTTACGATCCGAAGCCCTTTCTGAATAGCTGAAATAAACATCTGCCATTTAAATATTTTGTTCCGTATAAAGAGAACAATAATGGCTTTTTGGTGATGCGAATGTTAATAGAAACTAGTTTGCTGGTTATATATTCATGACAGCCTTTTTTGTAATCAGAATATAAATATGGCAACACATTTTTCTGATAGAAATAAGTAAGTATAATGTTACAAAAAGAATTCGAGTAACAAAAATTTAAACATAATTGTTAATATGTAACATAATAAAATATGAAACATAATTGTTACTTTTAAGATTTAAAATAATGCAATGTTAAAAAATTTAGAGGAAAACTGAAGCATGCTTTAAAGCAAAGTAATCCATTACATGAATAAAATGTCATGTTTTATCGCTTTCAGAATATCCCATTAAAATTTTAATTTAAAAGTAATTTACAAGGAGAGGGTCCGAGATTGGAGTCATCTAATATAATGAGCGTTTATGTATCGATATTGTATAGTTAGTATATAAATTTTTGACAGCCACAAAGCGCAATACCTAGGAGTCTCGATAAACTAAGTCGCAATGTTTACGCTACAGCTTATAATCGAATAAATATCATTCTCTATCCAGTAGCTTAGAAGTTCTATCGTCAGCTTATCGGATTTGAGATTTTTCTTAGTCATTTCAAATCCCACTTGGTCTTATTTTTGGAACTAAAATTTTCATCAATTATTCTCAAAACATATTTGATAAAATATGTATAATAAATGGTATTTACGAAAAATATAAGTTACTAGTCCAGGTATTTGGTGCTCAAAAAGGACAAATAAATGCAAGTTTTGGTATAGTTTTGATATTTGGTGCCTTTATGATTTTTGGGTCGCTGAACACAAACCTGAAGTTATCCAACAAAGTTTATCCCGGGAAACACGTTTATTTACAAAAAAGTTCAAAAAACGGGACTTTTCTTTGTTTTTTCTAAATAACTTCAAAATTATGCAAAAGTCCTCAAAACATAAATTAAAGAGGACAAAATTTCCTACATTTTATGTACACTATAAAAAAATTCTGTAGTACTGCTTGAAAATCTCTAGGCAACTGGGATTCCATAAATTTTTCTAACAAACAATACAGTTTTTTCTAAAGTAACACTACTGCGTTAAACTTTGTAAACAGCACATAGACTTCCTTAGAAAACTTACTAAGAAATCGTTAGTAGCCATTACAGGTGCTTTTTCAGTAAGCTTACTAATAAATAATTAGTAGTTTTAGAAATGCATCTCTCGTGTCTTCACTAAGAAATTGTTAGTAAATTTTACAGGTTTTTTTTAGTATGTTTACTAAGAAATGTTAGTACTACTACAGATATTTCTCTAGTATCTTCACAAAGAAATTGTTAGCAACTATTGCAGATCTTTTATTTATAATAGGTAAATTACATGATTTTATGTTTCAAAAGAAATCAATAAAACTTAATCCATTAAATGTGTTCTTTTAAAGAGTAATAAAGCTAATTTGTAAATTATTCTTAATAATAATTCTAGCTCAGATGCATCTTTCAAAAATAATCTATTTGTCCAATAATTTTTTTTTGAGACTGGGCGGGTAGATAGTGAATCAGTACAATTTATTTATAAATTTTCGAAGTTATTTTACTCATGTTTAAGTAAAGTTCTTTAATCATTATTTTTCAAATCTGATAAATTGAAATTTTTCTAACTACACATACATATTAGAAATAGAAGGTAAACATTTTGCAGCAGGTATTTATTCACAGGAATAAAATCAGAATAATTATTGTTTAAAGAGAATGTTAATGCATAAAAGTATAATTTAAAAGATTAATTCAGGCCAATTTACAAATTTATTAATAAAAATTCTAGAGAAAATATATCTCACCCCCTCCCACATACACACACACAAAAAGAAATCTGTTTAAAAAAAAATCTTTTAAAAAATTAATAGGTATTTTTAATATATAATAACGATTTATGTATTTATAACAATTATTTTCAATTATTTCTGAAAAATAATATTTACATAATCTATTTTGGAAAATTTCAGATTTGTTATAATTTATTTTGTTTCTTTTGAATATAACATTAGTGTTTAATTCTTAAACATTGTTTGTATAATCTATTTACATCACTTTCTTCCAATATTTTTGCTTGCTTTTGATGACATGGAACATGAATTTTCTAAAACTAACTAAGATAATATAATAATATATGTTTATTACTTTTAATTCTATAAACATAATTTTTTAAAAACCTTAATTAAATGTTAAAAAATTTGATGAGTTTTAGTTAAACTGTAATACTAGAAAATGATAAATTAAACACCAATAGTTTTTAAAATGCTCATAAATAGCTAACATTTTAATAATACTATGCATTACTTAAGCCTATTTAAAATTAAGATTGATTAGGAGAAAAGTGCGCCGTAGATTAAGTTAACTAACTAAAAATCTATTTTAGTATTTATTCGATAATTTAAAAATTTGAAAGTTATAGATATTAAAGCATATAAATTGGTAATAAACTTAACGTAAGTTATATATATATATATATATATATATATACTCTAAACTAAGAAATTTTATTTGCCTTCGATAAGTTTTAAAATGTCCAGACCTAAAATTTGTACATTAAACTACAAATGAATTAAAAATGAAGTGTTTAAAAATCTTAACAAATTAATAAAATAAATAAATTGCGATACTAAAATGTAGCACTGCAATTTAATACAGTTTAATTTAGTTGAAAAAAAAAGTGAGATTTATTTATGTCACTATTATTAACATATTTATTCTAAAAATTATTTAAAACAACAAAAATAATTTACGAAATGAATAATTTACTTAATTTTCAAACCATTGTTAAAAACATAAAAAATTCTTTCACAAAGAAACTAAGCTTTAAATTATATAAATATATTGCAATTTTACGATTATTATTATTTATAACTTTAAATTATGTTACATTTTTAGTATATGATTTGAAATATAGTAATATAAAGTATTACAGAAGAAGAATTAAACATCTTTAATATTATCTCATGTTTAATTTGATTGTTAAAGGAAAGGTGTAATCTCCATTAAATTTATGCATCTAACAACTAAAAATCTATTTTTAGAATGTATTTTATAACATAACTAAAAAGCAAAAAAATACCGAAAGAAGTACCATTTTAAAATTCATAAAAGCATTACAAATCCGAAGCATTAATAATTTCTTTAAAATATAATAATTTAAAATTAGGTATTGCAATTCACTTGATTTCCAAACACGTGGTAAGTTATAGCAGAGTTTATAAGTAAGTCAAAAGCGAGCAAAAAGTTTAAAAGGAAGTAACATAAATAAGTAAATTCATACACTATATTAATTCATCATATATTAATATAAAACACTTACCTTATTTTGTATGTGTGAATTATCCTTTTATTTACTTATCCGTAATATGCTATATAAAAACACAACCAATGACGAATGCTTCAATTTCATCCTTATGAAACGTAAGGTTCTATTTCTGGCTGGGGTGAAAACCAGTTTAAGGGTGGGTACAGGGACCAGGTAAAGGACCTGAGGGCTTTGTACAAATGAAGTAGATGTTCAATTACATGAGTTTTCTGTGGGATATTACTATCAGTAATTGGTTTTTATATAGTAACAGGAGATTTTTTAGTAATTGCGGTAATATTAGTAATGATACTAAATATTTTTAGTAAGACCACTTTTTTTTACAGTGTATTAAAAGATTTTTTTCTCTGATGGATAGCTTAGCCATGACGGTGCCGCAAAAATGGGTGTGAAAAGCAAAAAATTTTGAAAAACGGTAATTACGGCATTGTACATCGATGAAATGTGAAAAACAACCATTTTACGAAAATTCTGACCACCTAATAATACTAAATATAATATTATTGAATATATTTTATAAATCTGATGTTCTTTGTTTCCTTCATAGCTAAAAATAAATAGCGAAAAAGAAAAATCATGCGTTAAGCATGGATTTTGAAGAACTTTAACACTTCATGAAATCTTTTAAAAAACCTTCGTTATTTAGGGAAATAAGTTTACTGTATATAGCCAAATATGCATTCCAATACTTTTGAATAGCCCTGTATTGGATTTTTAGTTTGATATATATAGTATATAATGAGAAAATTTAGTTTCGCAAGAAAATATCTAGCAGGTTAAAATTTTTCTTTCAGCTATTTATACAAATTGATGGAAACATAATTGCATACTTTTGTTCAACCCACTAGTTTACCTTGTACCATGTATATTGCATGTCTTTCACATAGTTTAGCCATGACAGTGCCGTAAAAGTGGGTGTGAAAAGCAAAAAATTCTGAAAAACGATAATTACGGCACTGTACATCGATGAAACGTGAAAAACAACAATTCAACCAATTTTTTACCACCTGCTGATACTAAATATAATATTATTGAATATATTTTATAAATCTGATGTTCTTTGTTTCCTTCGTAGCTAAAAAATAAATAGCGAGAAAGAAAAATCATATGTTAAGAATAGATTTTGAAGAACTTTCCAACACTTCATGAATTATATTACAAAACCTTCGTTATTTAGGGAAATAAGGTTACTGTATATAGACAAATATGTATTCCAATACTTTTGAACAGCCCTGTATTTGATTTTTAGTTTGATATATATATATATGTATATCTATAGTATATAATGAGAAAATTTAGTTTCGCAAGAAAATATCTAGCAGGTTAAAATTTTTCTTTCAGCTTTTTATACAAATTGATGGAAACATAATTGCATACTTTTGTTTAACCCACTAGTTTACCTTGCACCATGTATATTGCATGTCCTTCACATAGTTTAGCCATGACAGTGCCGTAAAAGTGGGTGTGAAAAGCAAAAAATTCTGAAAAACGATAATTACGGCACTGTACATCGATGAAACGTGAAAAACAACAATTCAACCAATTTTTTACCACCTGCTGATACTAAATATAATATTATTGAATATATTTTATAAATCTGATGTTCTTTGTTTCCTTCGTAGCTAAAAAATAAATATCGAGAAAGAAAAATCATATGTTAAGAATAGATTTTGAAGAACTTTCCATCACTTCATGAATTATATTACAAAACCTTCGTTATTTAGGGAAATAAGGTTACTGTATATAGACAAATATGTATTCCAATACTTTTGAACAGCCCTGTATTTGATTTTTAGTTTGATATATATATATATGTATATCTATAGTATATAATGAGAAAATTTAGTTTCGCAAGAAAATATCTAGCAGGTTAAAATTTTTCTTTCAGCTATTTATACAAATTGATGGAAACATAATTGCATACTTTTGTTCAACCCACTAGTTTACCTTGTACCATGTATATTGCATGTCCTTCACATAGTTTAGCCATGACAGTGCCGTAAAAGTGGGTGTGAAAAGCAAAAAATTCTGAAAAACGATAATTACGGCACTGTACATCGATGAAACGTGAAAAACAACAATTCAACCCAATTTTTACCACCTGCTGATACTAAATATCATATTATTGAATATATTTTATAAATCTGATGTTCTTTGTTTCCTTCGTAGCTAAAAAATAAATAGCGAGAAAGAAAAATCATATGTTAAGAATAGATTTTGAAGAACTTTCCAACACTTCATGAATTATATTACAAAACCTTCGTTATTTAGGGAAATAAGGTTACTGTATATAGACAAATATGTATTCCAATACTTTTGAACAGCCCTGTATTTGATTTTTAGTTTGATATATATATATATGTATATCTATAGTATATAATGAGAAAATTTAGTTTCGCAAGAAAATATCTAGCAGGTTAAAATTTTTCTTTCAGCTATTTATACAAATTGATGGAAACATAATTGCATACTTTTGTTCAACCCACTAGTTTACCTTATACCATGTATATTGCATGTCCTTCACATAGTTTAGCCATGACAGTGCCGTAAAAGTGGGTGTGAAAAGCAAAAAATTCTGAAAAACGATAATTACGGCACTGTACATCGATGAAACGTGAAAAACAACAATTCAACCAATTTTTTACCACCTGCTGATACTAAATATAATATTATTGAACATATTTTATAAATCTGATGTTCTTTGTTTCCTTCGTAGCTAAAAAATAAATAGCGAGAAAGAAAAATCATATGTTAAGAATAGATTTTGAAGAACTTTCCAACACTTCATGAATTATATTAGAAAACCTTCGTTATTTAGGGAAATAAGGTTACTGTATATAGACAAATATGTATTCCAATACTTTTGAACAGCCCTGTATTTGATTTTTAGTTTGATATATATATATATGTATATCTATAGTATATAATGAGAAAATTTAGTTTCGCAAGAAAATATCTAGCAGGTTAAAATTTTTCTTTCAGCTATTTATACAAATTGATGGAAACATAATTGCATACTTTTGTTCAACCCACTAGTTTACCTTGTACCATGTATATTGCATGTCCTTCACATAGTTTAGCCATGACAGTGCCGTAAAAGTGGGTGTGAAAAGCAAAAAATTCTGAAAAACGATAATTACGGCACTGTACATCGATGAAACGTGAAAAACAACAATTCAACCCAATTTTTACCACCTGCTGATACTAAATATAATATTATTGAATATATTTTATAAATCTGATGTTCTTTGTTTCCTTCGTAGCTAAAAAATAAATAGCGAGAAAGAAAAATCATATGTTAAGAATAGATTTTGAAGAACTTTCCAACACTTCATGAATTATATTACAAAACCTTCGTTATTTAGGGAAATAAGGTTACTGTATATAGACAAATATGTATTCCAATACTTTTGAACAGCCCTGTATTTGATTTTTAGTTTGATATATATATATATGTATATCTATAGTATATAATGAGAAAATTTAGTTTCGCAAGAAAATATCTAGCAGGTTAAAATTTTTCTTTCAGCTATTTATACAAATTGATGGAAACATAATTGCATACTTTTGTTCAACCCACTAGTTTACCTTGTACCATGTATATTGCATGTCCTTCACATAGTTTAGCCATGACAGTGCCGTAAAAGTGGGTGTGAAAAGCAAAAAATTCTGAAAAACGATAATTACGGCACTGTACATCGATGAAACGTGAAAAACAACAATTCAACCAATTTTTTACCACCTGCTGATACTAAATATAATATTATTGAATATATTTTATAAATCTGATGTTCTTTGTTTCCTTCGTAGCTAAAAAATAAATAGCGAGAAAGAAAAATCATATGTTAAGAATAGATTTTGAAGAACTTTCCAACACTTCATGAATTATATTACAAAACCTTCGTTATTTAGGGAAATAAGGTTACTGTATATAGACAAATATGTATTCCAATACTTTTGAACAGCCCTGTATTTGATTTTTAGTTTGATATATATATATATGTATATCTATAGTATATAATGAGAAAATTTAGTTTCGCAAGAAAATATCTAGCAGGTTAAAATTTTTCTTTCAGCTATTTATACAAATTGATGGAAACATAATTGCATACTTTTGTTCAACCCACTAGTTTACCTTGTACCATGTATATTGCATGTCCTTCACATAGTTTAGCCATGACAGTGCCGTAAAAGTGGGTGTGAAAAGCAAAAAATTCTGAAAAACGATAATTACGGCACTGTACATCGATGAAACGTGAAAAACAACAATTCAACCCAATTTTTACCACCTGCTGATACTAAATATAATATTATTGAATATATTTTATAAATCTGATGTTCTTTGTTTCCTTCGTAGCTAAAAAATAAATAGCGAGAAAGAAAAATCATATGTTAAGAATAGATTTTGAAGAACTTTCCAACACTTCATGAATTATATTACAAAACCTTCGTTATTTAGGGAAATAAGGTTACTGTATATAGACAAATATGTATTCCAATACTTTTGAACAGCCCTGTATTTGATTTTTAGTTTGATATATATATATATGTATATCTATAGTATATAATGAGAAAATTAATTTCGCAAGAAAATATCTAGCAGGTTAAAATTTTTCTTTCAGCTATTTATACAAATTGATGGAAACATAATTGCATACTTTTGTTTAACCCACTAGTTTACCTTGCACCATGTATATTGCATGTCCTTCACATAGTTTAGCCATGACAGTGCCGTAAAAGTGGGTGTGAAAAGCAAAAAATTCTGAAAAACGATAATTACGGCACTGTACATCGATGAAACGTGAAAAACAACAATTCAACCCAATTTTTACCACCTGCTGATACTAAATATCATATTATTGAATATATTTTATAAATCTGATGTTCTTTGTTTCCTTCGTAGCTAAAAAACAAATAGCGAGAAAGAAAAATCATATGTTAAGAATAGATTTTGAAGAACTTTCCAACACTTCATGAATTGTATTACAAAACCTTCGTTATTTAGGGAAATAAGGTTACTGTATATAGACAAATATGTATTCCAATACTTTTGAACAGCCCTGTATTTGATTTTTAGTTTGATATATATATATATATGTATATCTATAGTATATAATGAGAAAATTTAGTTTCGCAAGAAAATATCTAGCAGGTTAAAATTTTTCTTTCAGCTATTTATACAAATTGATGGAAACATAATTGCATACTTTTGTTCAACCCACTAGTTTACCTTGTACCATGTATATTGCATGTCCTTCACATAGTTTAGCCATGACAGTGCCGTAAAAGTGGGTGTGAAAAGCAAAAAATTCTGAAAAACGATAATTACGGCACTGTACATCGATGAAACGTGAAAAACAACAATTCAACCCAATTTTTACCACCTGCTGATACTAAATATCATATTATTGAATATATTTTATAAATCTGATGTTCTTTGTTTCCTTCGTAGCTAAAAAATAAATAGCGAGAAAGAAAAATCATATGTTAAGAATAGATTTTGAAGAACTTTCCAACACTTCATGAATTATATTACAAAACCTTCGTTATTTAGGGAAATAAGGTTACTGTATATAGACAAATATGTATTCCAATACTTTTGAACAGCCCTGTATTTGATTTTTAGTTTGATATATATATATATGTATATCTATAGTATATAATGAGAAAATTTAGTTTCGCAAGAAAATATCTAGCAGGTTAAATTTTTTCTTTCAGCTATTTATACAAATTGATGGAAACATAATTGCATACTTTTGTTCAACCCACTAGTTTACCTTGTACCATGTATATTGCATGTCCTTCACATAGTTTAGCCATGACAGTGCCGTAAAAGTGGGTGTGAAAGGCAAAAAATTCTGAAAAACGATAATTACGGCACTGTACATCGATGAAACGTGAAAAACAACAATTCAACCCAATTTTTACCACCTGCTGATACTAAATATCATATTATTGAATATATTTTATAAATCTGATGTTCTTTGTTTCCTTCGTAGCTAAAAAATAAATAGCGAGAAAGAAAAATCATATGTTAAGAATAGATTTTGAAGAACTTTCCAACACTTCATGAATTATATTACAAAACCTTCGTTATTTAGGGAAATAAGGTTACTGTATATAGACAAATATGTATTCCAATACTTTTGAACAGCCCTGTATTTGATTTTTAGTTTGATATATATATATATGTATATCTATAGTATATAATGAGAAAATTTAGTTTCCCAAGAAAATATCTAGCAGGTTAAAATTTTTCTTTCAGCAATTTATACAAATTGATGGAAACATAATTTAATACTTTTGTTCAACCCTGTAATTTAACTTATAACTTTATTACACTTCAGTATTAAACTAAAATTTATTCACTAAAACACTCTTAAAACTACAGAAATAACATTCTTAGAAATTGTCATTTATACGCGTCCATGTATCCAATTCTTTTTATGACTTCTATTTCATTTTATCTATATTCTGCAAACATTTCTTAGTAAATTGAATGCAGTTCAGTGTAAAAATGCATAACTTATTTTAAAACTACCTTTAATTAATTTATACTCATTTTTAGTAACGTTTGCGAGCTCTTATATATAGTCCTATAAATCACACCTTATAATATGCATAGATTTATTGAAATTAAAAAAAATTAAATTAAATTTTATCCATCCATCAGCCGTAATCGGATACATATACAGTACTTTGCAAAGAATATACTATTTTTAATTCTTTGTGTACCCTTCTAAATGCTATGTACTTCGTATTATGGGTGACTGTATCGTATAATTTATATTAAGACTCAGCGACATATATCAATTTTATTATATAGGAAATAGTTTTAATATGATTAAAATATGTCGCACACAATTCTTCTTTATCATTATGCAATGGAATTATTTTGTGTGGCTCTATAAATAAATAATAGCTATTTTTTCACTGCATATTTTACAGAATGCATATTCTAGTGCACCTCATAAATGTATTTAAATTTTAATATGTTTGACAGGGTGTAAGATCTTTAATCCTGTCAGGTCTGGTTGTCTATTAATAGTACATGACTTTTAATTGAGTATTATTTCGTTTTAACAAATATTTTTGCTACTATCTACATGTAGCAATGTTAGTATATGTTTATGCATTTACAGTATAACATCATTCATGTTTAGGCCTTTAGTAATAACAATAGTAATAACGAAAAAACAAATAATTAGTAAAATATTAATAAAAATATTAATAAAAAGTCGAAATAAAAATCACTTAATGACATTTTAAACACGTGAATCGCATTTAATGTCATTGAATGGGACATTCACGATCATCCATTATTGGCATTTAATCTTATAGTTTGGCGATATTTTTTTGGTCGACGGGATAACCTAGAAGTACTGTTTGAGCTAATAGCATCGAGACTTCAAGTTTTGAATCAAAATGATCAAATTAAAATAACCAATTTTTTAAAAAGGGTGAATACAGATGTGAAAAGTGCATATATAAATTTGGATATGGTGAAAATGATTTCGGGTTTAGCTTTCACGGGAGAAAATGATTTGGAAAATGATTGAGATAAAGTGGATAAATTTTACTTTTTTATCATTTTGGAATACTAACATAAAATCCTAAATTGATAACTTTATCGTAATAATCTATTTTTACTATTTGTTTTACTTCTTACATGTACGATCACAATTTAATTATAACAATTTCTACAATTGAGTTTTTTGAAAATTGTATTTTGTTAACTTTAGGTGAAATGTCATTTGTTTAAGAGTTACACTTACCAATATGAGGCACATTTTTTATTGTAACTAATTTTGTAGGTTTTTTACTTACCCATCATACATAGTATAGGGTAAGTCTTGCAATCGTTTTGAAAATCGAAAAAAATTTTTTGACGGATTTACACGTTTTAGATACTGGAGATTCCGAAAAACATATTTTTAGAAAAAAAATTTTGCCGTCCGTCCGTCTGTGTGTCTGTGTGTTTGTGTGTCTGTCTGTCTGTCTGTAACCGCTCTATCTCCCGAACAAATTGAGATAGAGACTTGAAATTTTGTATGTACTTAGTATGTAAGAATGGGACGAAGCCTATTTAATATCAGTAACCTCGATTATCCAGAACTATTTTTTTCGGACTCTCGAAAAATTCGTTCTGATGAAAGGTATATAAAATTTTTCGAATTTTTTTTATTTTAAGGAGTGGACATAAAAGGCAATAAAATAACACAAATTTTGTATGAAGAACGTGTTACTTCTTCAACACGTTCTAGAAGTAACACGTGTTGACTTCTAGAACACACGTGAACTAAAATCACGTGTGTTTTAGTAACGAAATCGATCGGATTATTAGTTGCCGAGATATCTGTAATCATATTTTTCACATTCTTCGATTTTTCATGACCCTGTATTTCATTCAAATTTCAATACAAAGGTATATTTTAATTGGAAATGAGACGCTTAATTCGACGCAGTAAATTTTTAGTTAATATGATTATTATTTTTGGAGTTATAAGGATGTTTCTTTTACGCAATCTGGTACTTACTTGAGTATTTTGGCGTTTTGTATAATTTGTCGAAATGGGTTCATCAGCAATTCATTATAGAGCATATATATAGAGCTATGTATATATGCTCTATATATAATATGCTCTATAAAAGTATTAAAATGCATGTTTAACAATGCATGGAATTGCAATGCATTTTATAAATAGTTTACACGTTTTATTTTCATATTTTATATTATGCATATCTATGATGGGTAAATGTTACGGTGGCCCCCAACGACTAGTTTTATAAATCAACGAAACAGTTCCTTCTTAAGCGTTTTACTTACCCATCATACGTAGTATAGGGTAAGTCTTGCAAACGTTTTGAAAATCGAAAAAAAATTTTTGACGGATTTACACGTTTTAGATAGTGGAGATTCCGAAACACATATTTTTAGAAAAAAAATTGCCGTCCGTCTGTCTGTCTGTCTGTCAGTCTGCCTGTCTGTAAATGCTCTATCTCCCGAACAAATTGAGATAGAGACTTGAAAATTTGTATGTAGTTAGAATGTAAGAATGAGACGAAGCCTATTTAATATCAGCAACCTCGATGATCCGGAACTATTTTTTTTGGACCCTCGAAAAATTCGTTCTGATGAAAGGTATATAAAAGATTTCGAATTTTTTTGTTTTAAGGAATGGGCTTAAAAGGCAATAAAATAACACATATTTTTCATCTAAAACGAAGTCGATCGGATTATTAGTTGCCGAGATATTAGTAATCCTGTTTTCCCAATTCTTCGATTTTTCATGACCCTGTATTTCATTCAAATTTCAATTCAGAGGTATATTTTAATTGGACATGAGACGCTTAATCCGACACAGCTGATTGTTAGTTAATAGAATTATTATTTTTGGAGTTATAAGGATGTTTCTTTTACGCAGTTCGGTACTACTTGAGTAATTTGGCGTTTTATATAATTTATCGAAATTGGTACATCAGCAGTTCTTTAATATAGCATTACTATGTATATTAACAACGTTTAAATTTTTTTTTGTGAATTGCAATGCATTGTATAAATAGTTTCCACATGTTTTATTTTCATATACATATCCATGATGGGTAAGTATTGCGGTGGCCCCCACCGACTAGTTTTTTTTTCGTCGAAATTCGACGGGTTATACCTTGTGTATAGTAAATTAAAGAACAAATATATCATATGTCGTATTTTTCCCACTAATCTCAGTAGGGCCAAAGTGTTTCTGTAAATGACGCGAACAAATAACGGCCGCAAGGGAAAGTAAATAATCAAACAAACAAATGCCTTATCCTTCATTTCAGGCTTTTACAAAAATGTTTACAAAATAGGAATTATTATCAAAATAACTTGGAAAAAGCATGAAATGTAAGCATTCAATTTTACTTTAGGTTTGTAGCAACACCCCTAGGTGAATGCTAGAATTAAAATGTAAAACCTAGGATTAGACAGGTTTCAGTCAGTCATATACACACACATACATACAAATATATATACAGGGTGTTTCCTTACCAGACCGACAAACGTTGAGGGGTGATAGTAGACAGGCAGACAAACAATATTAAATAGGAAACAATGGGGCGCAAACGTCTTCTGTAGGAGCTTGGGGCCTTTTAAGTTTAAGGTCCAAAACTTCAAACGATGATAAAAAAAAGGGAAAAGAAAGGGTAGATTCGTTTGCGGTTTTCGCTAAAATCATTCTTTATATCACGATTAATTTGTAAAAAAAATAAATAAAGGTTACATATTAAAAATTGCCGATAGAGGGCGCTTTAGACTTTAAAGTAACGAACAACTACTTGTTACCGTTATTTTGTGCACTGGGTTGAAATTATTCTAAAGTTTAGACTTTAACTTAAATTTTAAGCCCAAAATCGGTAACATTGGGATCGGGTAACTGTGAACAGAGGAAAGGATTTTGAACGCTCATAAACATTGGACAAACTAATCGATTTGTTGCCGTTTGCGTTTAGTTCATTCCATTGGTAATTATTTTATTCAAAATGGCGTACAACATAGGTGTCCTCATTTTTTGATAGAGGGCGCTTCCGACACATTTCCGACATTTCAATGGCATTAGTCCTGGGTGTTTTATTACCAGACCAACATACTTCCAGGAAGTGTTAGGGATGCAAAGACGATTCGGAATCACATTATAATGTAAAGTCGAAAATGCCTTTTTTGAGAGTTGTGGTTAAAAGAAGCAGAGAAAAAAGTAACTTGATATTCCTACAACACGTTCTGTCGGAACTTCTGGTAAAAACACATGTTCCTCTTTCGTTGCACCATTCTATGCGGTTCCAGCACGACGGGGCTCTTCCACAATTTACCAATGACGTTCGGCGACACCTCAACGTAACATATGGACAGCGGTGGATAGGTAGTGGTGGCCCGATTCATCGGCCTGCCAGTTCGTCAGACCTATCATGTATGGACTTCTTCTGCAAGGATCAAATGAAAAGTTCGGTGTATGGAACTCCCGTACCGTCAGTTGAAGACCTTGCAGCTTGTATTTCTGTAGCTGCCAGATAGCTATCAGAGATGCCAGGAAACTTTCAAAGCGTGAGGAATGCCATGCGACGCTGCTGTCAAGCATGCCGGACTACTTCTGGTCGTAATTTCGGACACCTTTTGCAGTAAAACCTTTAAATAAACTGTTTTCTGCCAAATTAACGTGTTGTTGTTTCTCTATTTGTTTCTGTTGCTTTTTACTCTGCATCTTTTAACCATAGCTAGCAAAAAAGGCATTTTCAACGTTACATTCCTGTGTGATTCCGAGTCGTCTTTAAATCCCTAACACTTTCTGGAAGTATGTTGGTCTGGTAATAAAACACCCAGGACTAATGCCATTGAAATGTCGGAAATGCGTCGGAAGCGCTGTCTATCAAAAAATGGAGACACCAGAGCTCTAAGTCATTTTGAATAGAATAATTACCAAGAGAATGACCTACACGCAAACCGCAACAAAATTGATTAGTTTGTCCGTGTTTATGAACGTTTAAAATCTCCTCCTCATTTCATAGTTCAATTTTTGCTAGTTACCCGATCTCGATGTTTCCGACTTTGGGCTTTAAATTTAAGTTAAAGTCTAAACTTTGGAATAATTTCAACCCCGTGCACAAAAGCACGGCAAAAATATTTGTTCGTTATTCGAAGTCTAAAGCGCCCTTTATCAACAATTTTTGAACGTATCCTTTAAAATAACAAAAAATAATCGTGATATAAAGAATGATTTTAGTGAAAAGCTCAAACGAATCGACTCTTTTTCCGTTTTCTATCAACGTTTGAAGTTTTGGATTTTAAACTTTAATAGCTCCGAGCTCCTTCAGAAGAAGTGTGCGCCCCATGGTTCTCATTTAATATCGTTTGTCTTCATGTCTACTAGCACCCCTGAGAGTTTGTCTGTCTGGTAGTGAAACACCCTGTATATATATATATATATAACGTCTTAAGAAGGGATATTTTCAAGGTAATAATTTGACTCGAGAACATTCTTATGGACCGAACCAGTTCATTTAACCCTCCACCTTGCGGTCATCTTTGCGATTTCGGTAAAAAGCCACGAGTGATATTTCAAAATGACAATATCTTTTATACCGGATTTCGAAGAAAGACAAACAAGTTTTTATCTAGAATTTAGTTACACGGAAATGTCTTTTCTTCATACGAAGTATTTCTTAATTATTTTATATGTAATTTTTAATTTAATAAAATTTCCAGGTGCAGTCATATTTGTCTTGGATCGAATTCCGAAATGATTCCGCGATGTTGACATGTATGTCCAGTTACATGAATTTCGGAACCTACATTGTCGTAAATTATGTCGGCGTCTAAAATTTGCAATCTCTAATGTCTTTCACGAGAATTCTTGCTGATATTTGTTTCATGTGATACTTTCCAGCAAGCAAAGAGGGTATCAATCTGGAACAACATTTAATTTAGTTGGTTAATTTGATCATTATTAAGGCCTGATGATTTATGAACGAAATTAGGCTTGGAAAGACCCAGATGCATCACTAAGCACAAACGTCCTTTAAGAAGATCTAAAGCAGCATTATTATCTTAATCATCGTTCAAAATTAATTTAAAAAAAATAAAGGATAGGAAATAAAGTTTTTAGGAGAAAAACTGATTTTGAAGAAAATATTTAATGTTATCAGTTAGAACTGGAGGATTAAAACTGCAAAATGTAGATTGACTTTTGAATTTTAAAAGTTTTTTTTTTTATCCTTTAATAAATACAAATACATATGTATATTTTTACATATATATTTGTGTATATTAAAGGACGGCTTTACATAAATGAAAACAATTTTTTTGAGCAATTATAGCAGTGATAATATGAAAACATGATTTATAATCCAAAATAAAATTATGTTTCGTTTTGCAAATTTTTTAGCAGGATTTAAAGAAAACAAATTCATAGATGAACAAAAACAGGAGATAATATTTCTCTAGCTTTCATCGCTAAGATCATCAAACGCATAACTAAATATCTTTATTTTACAACTTTGTTTCTTTATTGAAGAAACAATGACTAATAAAAAATGATATATATCCAGTTACAATTCTTTACTGTTTTAAGAGCTTTTTCAAAAAAAGAAGTTTCTTCAAATGTAAATTAATGCCACTTCTGACTTTATAAATAAGGAAATTTCAAGCATCTTTAATTCTTTTCTATTTTTTATTCATTATTGTCAAGAGGATGTTCTTTGAAATTGATGTGTTTAAATTTATTTCGGTTTCTTGTTTGTGCTTAGATCTGTTATGGATAATGTTCTTTTTTCAGTGTCGTTGTTTTATCGTATTTTAAAATAACATTTGGTTTATATTTGTAATAATTACTTACCCATCATATGTAGTATAGGGTAAATCTTGCAATCGTTTTGAAAAGCGAAAAATTTTTTGACGGATTTACACGTTTTAGATAGTCAAGAATCCGAAAAACATATTTTTAGAAAAAAAATTTTGCCGTCCGTCCGTCTGTCTGTCTGTCTGTTAGTCTGTCTGTCTGTAGACGCTGTATCTCCCGAACAAATTGAGATAGAGACTTGAAATTGTGTATGTAGTTAGTATGTAAAAATGGAACGAAGCGTATTTAATATCAGCAATCTCGATTATACGGTACTATTTTTTTCGGACTCTCGAAAAATTCGTTCTGATGAAAGGTATATAAAAATTTTCGAATTTTTTTGTTCTAAGGGATGAACGTAAAAGGCAATAAAATAACAGACATTTTGCATAAAGAACGAAGTCGATCGAACTATTAGTTACCGAGATATTTGTAATCCTGTTTTCCACATTTTTCGATTTTTCATGACCCTGTATTTCATTCAAATTTCAATCCAGAGTTATATTTTAATTGGAAATGAGACGCTTAATCCGACGCAGTTAATTGTTAGTTAATAGAATAATTATTTTGGAGTTATAAGGATGTTTCTTTTACGCAATTCGGTATTACTTGAGTAGTTTGGCGTTTTATATAATTTGTGGAAATTGGTACATCAGCAGTTCTTTAATATAGCATTACTCTATATTAACAATATTTAAATTTTGTTTATGAATTGCAATGTATTGTATAAATAGTTTTCACATGTTTTATTTTCATATACATATCCATGATGGGTAAGTATTGCGGTGGCCCCCAACGACTAGTTTTTTCTCGTGAGAAGTTGCTTTAACTATCTCAAAGAAAAGTTGTATTTTTATATTAGCCCGCCGCTTGTGATAAGTCCCTAAATGTTGTTCCCACCCACATTCCTTTGAAGTATACAAATTTCACTGATTTTAAAACAAATATATGTAAAATATACGTATTACCCGCTCTTTGATATTAACTTTTTGCACATTTCATTAAAAATAAATAAAATAAATTAATTAACTAATTAAAATAAAATATAACAAAAAATAGCAATAGCTTAAACAAAATACTTTATTATTTAAAATACATTATTTTATTGTTGCATATGGTCACAGTTTTCCAGTTCATTTATTTATTATCTACTAGCTGTCCTGCTCGGTGTTGCTCGGGCCCGTGATGTTATTCAGTTTTCAAATGTGTCATTTGCTTTCTAAATGACCCTTAAATTAAACTCAAATTTCTATGATTTTATATCTTTAAGTCCATTTTGTCAAAATTTATATTTTTAAAACGGAAAAATCGCGAAAAGATATTAAATTGAAAGCATATGCTGTTTGGTATTTTGTTTTCTATGTAATTTGATTTTTTGGAAACTATGCGAAACGAGAGCGAACGAAACCGCGACGGAACATTCAGGTTTTTACTGAACTCGTAAAAATTTTCACACATTTTATTTTGTAGAAAAAGTATTCTATCCATACGAAAGTTCCAAAATTTTTGAAAGTAATGTAAATCTGGTTTATTCAAAGGCTCTAAAAAGATTGTGCTAAAATATAGGCATCTAGTTACATTAAGCCGGGATGTAATTCGTGTTTGTCGGTGCATTTGAACGGGTTAAATCTCATATTTTTTTAAAACAAATTGCAACATAAATTATGAAAATGTTTTAGCTTTAAGAAAATATTTTCGGTTTGTCAGGACGTATATAGAATTGCGCCCTGCAAAGGCGAAACCGCAGTGAAACAATCTGGTTTTTATTAATTTCCCCAAATTTTTTGCACTCTTTATTTTGTAAAAATTATTTCTACTCGTCCGAACATTTTAAAATTTTTTAAGAAGGTGTAAATTTGATCTATTTAGATGCTTTTAAAAGTTTGGGCTGAAATATGTAAGCTTAGATACTTTTAGCATAGAAAAAATATTCTATTTGTCAGTCGCAAAGTGCCTCCTTTTGCCGGTGTATTTGAAAGGATTAAACCGATTGCATCATAGATTATAAAAATGTTTTTAAGATTAAATAATATGTTTTTTGTTTACCAGTACCTATAGGATTGCGTTTTGCTAAGTCAAAACGGCAACGAAATCAATTTTTTATTGATTTCATCAAATTTTTCGCACATTTTATTTTCTAAAAAATATTTCTATCCGTCCGAACGTGTCGAATTTTTTGTAGAGAGTATAAATTTGGTCTATTGAGAAGATTTTAAAAGATTGAGTTGAAATATGAACGTTAAGATAATTTTAGCATGGAAAAAATACCCTCTCTGCGAGTCGCAAAATGACCTTCTTTTGCTAGTGTATTTGAAAGGGTTAAAATCCAAATATTTTAAAACCAATTACACCATCAGTCAGAAGAAAGTTTTAACTTTAAGTTTCAACTTCTTCTTTTTGGTTTGTTTATATCTTAAAAATTACGCCCTGGAGGGGCATTGATAAAAGGGAAAAAATAGTTTTGGAAAAAACGACCATTTTTGAATATTTGTTTTCAAAGGGTTAACTGCAACATTTTTTCGAATTGATTATTGCATTTGAGACCTAAAAATATGATCTTTCGAAATATGTCTCTTAAGTTTAACTAGGTCGAGCAGTTTGGTTGATTTGGATTTAAACAAAATGATCCAAAAACAGAAATAAACGGGGGGGAAAGGTTCTTCCTCCGATTAGATGCGTAATTGAGTTTCTGCGCATGTGCAAGCGTTTTCTCTCCCAGAACATTTAAAAAATGGCTTTTTGATGAGAGTGATTTCCGCTTCATAATTAATATCTATGAAACTAATCAAAAAATTAAAATTCTGAGCCTCAGGTGCATCAGGAGAGGTATTGGGCTACTCTCAAAAAACTTTTGAGCTTCGTACGTGCTGTAGATTTTGCTAGCCATCGCAGACACACACACACACACACGCAGACAGAGCGTTTTGTTCTTTTATTAGCATAGATTATTTATTATTATTATTACTATTTGCAAGTATGATTTTCATTATTACGAGATTATTTTTAATTAATTGAGCACATTTATGTTAAGATCACAACTTTAATAGTCAGATAATATGATATAGTATGATAATTGGACAATCTAAAAAAATTTTGTAAAAACACAGAAAAAAAGCGAGATAAATAAAATAAAAAAAATAAAATGAAATAAAATAAAAAATAGCAATAGCTTAAACAAACATTTTGTTATTTAAAATACATTATTTTATTGTTGCATTTGGTCGCGGCTTTCCAGTTCATTTTTTTTTCAAGTGTGGTTTTCATTATTACGAGATTATTTCAATTGATTGCGCGCATTTATATTGATCTCAAGCTTAATACTCAGAAAATCAGTTTTGTGGTATGATAGCTGGACAGTGTTAAAAAGCTTTGTAAAAACACCGAAAAAAAGCGAGACACTCTGTAAATTTACACTAGTTCTCAGTTAAATATATTCAGTTAAGTTTCTCGGGCAGCATTTTACAGAATTTTACCTTATCTCAGATTTTCTGTAGCGAATTCCATGTAAAAAATTTCGTAAAACTGCTTTTTTTCTTCTTTCCTTTCTTTCTCTCTCTCTCTCTCTCTCTCTCTTTTTTTTTTTTTTTTTTTTTTTTTTTTTTGTTATTGTTGTTGTTAAAACTTGTAATTTAAAATAAATACTTTGAAAACAGTTTTTGAAATTTTATTAGAAATATTAAAAAGAAAATTCAGTTAAAAAGTTTTTAGCTCACAGGCTATCAAAGCCTGAGAGCTTATGTGCCCGTCCGTTCTGTATGTGCTTATGTGCGTAACGCAGTAACTCGTGATAAAAATATCGGATTCACTTTGGATTCACAAAATTTTGGATATATGTATATTTTGATAAGGCGCTTCTCTCATTAGTTTTTGGAATTCATTCGAAATATATAACAGGGGGAACGGGGCTTATGCCCCTCCCCTTAATTTACATAAATGGGGTTTTCATGCAGAATTATCAGTTTTCGTTCAAAATTTAGATGTAGGATGATTCTGATGAGGCTATTATACTGATGTTCATTGAATAAGTATAAATAGGGGGGGGACGGGAGGGGTTCATGCCGCTCCCCTTAATAGCTATAAAGAGATTTTCATGCAGAATTATCAAGGTTTCTTTTTCAAACTTTTTATGTGATAAATCATGTTTCTGATTAGTTCAAGGGGTTCAATGATTAAGTATAAAACGGGAAATGTAAGGAGCTGTTTCCTTACCCCCTTAATTTGTTTTTGAACTGAATTAACCTTTGAAAATATAAGGCTGTAATATAAAATCATTATGCGTAGCCTGTGAACTCAATGCCATCAGCTTAACTGGGCAATATTCTTTTTATTTTATTATTATTTACAATAATTTATAAAGGAAAAAATCATCTCTTCCGAGTTATTGGAGATTTTTTTTATCGACTTTGCAATTATTTTATTCATATGCATGAAGCACGATAATATTAAATTAAATTGCGTAATATTATTTCGAAGCTGTTATTATTATTACAGTGCTATTGTTATTGTTACTATTTCATTGGTAATGTGTCATGAAAAATATATTACTCTTCTAAAATCATATTACACAAAATGAAAACTCAAAACAATCACTTTTAAGAAATAAAATGAGTTTTTTTAAATCTTTCTCTTATTTCTTACTAAAAAACGCATTTTTGAGTTAAAAAAATAGTCTTCGAATATTTCGAAAATTCTCTAAAACATTTTTGATGAAAAAAAATAATCAGATTCAAAGTTTTGCATTTAAAAAAATCTTAATTACTCAAACTAGTTAAATATTAACATTGATTTTAAAAATAAAAATAATTGGTATTCGTATTGGTATCGTTCAAAAAGGAATTAAAAGTAATCGTTTGAGAAGTTTCTAACTGATATATTTGAAGGGAAATCTTTGTAAAGTACAACCGATTTCTCCTGGCCGAATCATAGAAGAATGTACTTTGTACCCAAGAACAACGGCTCCCATTAGTCAATCAGTAAAGTGCCTTAGTAGTGACTAGAGGTCTCGGTATCTTAGATCAAGACTGGTAGAAACAGATCATGTAAAAATTGAGTAATACAACAGTTCAAAACTCAGAAAATTATTTTTTTTAAAGTCACCTACGTTAAGTTCATTCACTAAGTTAAATTAGATTTTGGTAATAGATATTTGGTAATTACTTAAAACAATATATTTTTTAATTTTATATCATGTTTTAGACTATCAGTGACAGGTGACTCACAAAGCCTAAACGAAAAGTTCAGGATAAGTCACCGATGACTGTCGTGGCACTCAACGTGTTAAACATTGTTAAAGATTTTAGCTTACGTGTTATTATAACTGTGAGTTAATTTTTAAAAGTTTATTATACATATTTGCATCATAAATAATTTCGTTTTTATGGTCAATTTTCATTTGTTAAAAACGTTCATTATTTAAAAAAAAAATTAATAAATACACACACACGCACATATGTATGTGTGTGTGTATGTATGTGTGTTTGCATATATATACAGGGTGATTCAAAAAAGATGGGGAAAATTTTAAGGGGTAATAGTATACATCAAGACAAACAATATTAAATAGGAAACCAAGGGTCCCAAGCGTTTTCCAAAGGAGATCGCCGCCATTAAAATTTAGGGTCCAAAATTTCAAATAAACATAAAAAACGGAAAAAATGGTCGATTGATTTGCGGTTTTCACTAAAACTGTTCTTTATATTGGTATTTTCTTGAAAATAAATTATAAAGATAAATTCCGAAAAATGTCGATAGAGGGCGCTTTAGACTTTAGAGTAACGAACAACTGTTTTTTGCCGTTATTTTTTGCATCTCATTAAATGGTTTCACAAGCTTAGACTTAAACTTAAATTTTGAGCTCAAAATCGAATAGTTGGAAGTGGTTAAATAGCGCAAACTGAACTGTCTTCAGAGGGTTCAAATTTCAAATGATTATAAAAAACGGAAAAATTGGTCGATTGATTTGCGGTTTTCACTAAATCTATTCTTTATCTTGGTATTTTATTGAAAATAACTTATAAAGCTAAATTTAAAAAAATGGCGATATAGGGGGCTTTAGACTTTGGAGTTAAGAAAAACTATTTTTTCCGTTATTATTTGCATCTCGTTAATTTTTTTAGAAGCTTAGACATAAACTTAAATTTTGCGCAAAAATCTGAATCGTTCGGAGTGGTTAAGTAGAGCAAACTGAACTGTGTTCAATGGGGCGGGGAGGTCCAAATTTCAAATTATCATAAAAAAAGGAAAAAATGGCACATATTTGTTTCCGGTTTTCGATAATTTTTTTAATTTTTCGTTTGAGGGTGCCTTTAACTTTGGAGTAACCATCAACTTTTCTTAAACGTTACTTTTTCTATCTAATTAAATGCTTGTAAATGCTTAGACTTAAATTTTGAGCTCAAATTCTGAATAGTTGGGAGGGGATAAGAAGGACAAACTGAAATGAGTTCAAGATTTGAAATGTTACTCTCCCCACACCTCGAACACAGTTCAAATTTGCGCTACATAATTACTCACAACGATTCAGATTTTGAGCTCAAAATTTAACTACAAGCTTTTACAAGACACAAGATACAAGATACAAAAATACCAGTTAAAAATAGTTGTTGATTACTCTAAAGTGTAAGGCGCCCTCTAAAGGATTTTTTTGAAATTTATCTTTAAAATTTATTTTCAAGGAAATACTGGCATAAAGAATAGTTTTGGCGAAAACCGTAAACGAATCTACCATTTTTTCCGTTTTTTATGATAACTTGAAATTTGAACCTCCCACCCCCATGGAACGCAGTTCAATTTGCTCTACTTAACCACTCCCAACGATTCAGATTTTTTGCGCAAAATTTAAGTTTATGTCTAAGCTTCTAAAAAAATTTAACGAGATGCAAATAATAACGGTAAAAAATAGTTTTTATTAACTCTAAAGTCTAAAGCGCCCTCTATCGCCATTTTTTAAAATTTAGCTTTATAAATTATTTTCAATAAAATACCGACATAAAGAATAGTTTTAGTGAAAACCGCAAATCAATCGACCAATTTTTCCGTTTTTTATAATCATTTGAAACTTGAACCCTCTGAACACAGTTAATTTGCGCTGCCTAACCACTCCCAACTATTCGATTTTGAGCTCAAAATTTAAGTTTAAGTCTATGCTTGTTAAATCATTTAATGAGATGCAAAAAATAACGGCAGAAAACAGTTGTTCGTTACTACAAAATCTAAAGCGGCCTCTATCGACATTTTTCGGAATTTATCTTTATAATTTATTTTCAAGAAAATACCAACATAAAGAATAGTTTTAGTGGAAACCGCAAATCAATTGACCAATTTTTCCGTTTTTTATGTTTATTTGAAATTTAGGACCCTAAATTTTAATGGCGGCTATCTCCTTTGGAAAACGCTTGGGACCCTTGGTTTTCTATTTAATATTGTTTGTCTTGATGTACACTATTACCCCTTAAAATTTTTCCCATCTTTTTTGAATCACCCTGTATATATATATGCATGTTCTTATCTGCCAGAAGAAGTACTTGCGGAATTTTTTGCATCACTTAAACTCTAACAAGTACAAAACACATAAAAACATAAAAAAACTGTTTTCATAATACGCTGCTAACAAGGATTCAATCATATTCTAATAACAAAAGACAGTGCATATCGTATTTACCTGGGGAAAAAATCTACGCTAAAAATAATTATTATTGATATTTCTGTCACGCCAAGCGAATGAAAAAACTCACACACTCTATACGGTTGAAATAATTTAATTTGTTATTTATGATAATCCTTTTCAAAATTATATTTAAATTATTTTTCGTATTGTAAAATTTGCTTTTGAATCCTTTATTAAAAAAGAATGTCCATAAAATTAATTTGTTTCACTTCAATAATTTATAAGCAATAATATGAATAAGAATTTTTATGACATTAAAATTTTCAAATTATTTTCTATATGCAATAATTTATCAAGCATGGAATATATTTAATCCAGAAGTATTTTAATATTATCGGAGAAGACAAATAATACTGTTTTCATTGTGTTTATTTATTGAATAATCCATTTAAATTTTAAAGATTTGAGTTAAAAAAAATGAAAAGATAATTTGAGTGTATTCAAATGAATCATTCTAAAGCATCATACTCGAATTATGTGCTTTTAATCTAAATTAAAACGTATACCTGAAACGAAAATTTAATGCATTAAATTTTAAAAAAAGCCTTAGTTAAGTTGCATACTATTCTCGCATAAAGTATATTTTCAATGCAATTTATTATTAAATTTTAATATGTGTGTTAATAAATTTATTTGTAAAATGCTGTTGATAAGGATTTTATTTCCAACACATAAGGATTTTATTTCCAACACATATAGTTATGTTTTTAATTAAAAAAGTGTCTAATTTAATAAAGCTATTTAGATTGTAATTGATACAAATAATACATAATTATTTATAATATGATATCTGTTACACTATAAATACACTCTTTTGTGTTTCAACACACTAATACACGTAAATCTGAAAAACCAAATAAATTAAAATGTATAATTTAATTTTTCATCATACGTCATATAAATTTTTTATTTTAATCTATTGATCCAAAAAAATCTATAGTAATTTTCCACAACTTGGCTAATTTATCATTCTACGTGAATTTATCTTTTATATTTAAAAATAAACTTTCATAAGAGACAAAATGGAATTCGTTTATATATTATAGTTTATTATTCTTATTCTGATTTCTTTTATAAAATGTCTGAATATCCCAGTAATAAATAAAAAGAAATATATCTTAAGCCGATGTTCTTGAAATGCCTTAGCAATTCTGGTAAATCTTTTGCAACACATTTTAAAGTTATTATTTCTTTCATCATTTTTCCTACCATAACCACACACACACAAATATGTATGTTTATGTATATGCACAATGAAAAATAGTTGACAATCTAAGCTTAAAAAAAAATAATTTCCATTACCATTTTCATAAATTATTTTTCTCCCCTACAGACCATTCTGTATGTGAAGATTCTGTGAAATCAAGAATTCTAAATGAATTTTTGGAATATACAAGATATATTTATAATTAATTATAATTTTTCTTTACCTTCTAATTTAAAACTGTTGATAAATGAATACTTTATTTTTTCTTTCCTCTCACCACAGTTGCTCATGTTAATTTTTTATTTTGTTTATGGTAATGCCTTATATCGGTAATGGAAAGTGACGAAAAATGCTGGAAATGTTATATTTAATAATTTATGAATTCATTTTGAATTCACGATAAGTTTGTGATTACCATATGTAATAAAGGGATGAAAAAACGGCTTTATTGATTTTATTTACACACAAGAACGTAAATAAAGTAATGGGAATGTAACAGTAAAATAATATAGTACACAAAAGATAATAAATGCATTTTAATGCTGCAATGCACTACTAGCATAGTTCTATGTTGTCATATAAGACATACAAAACATATATTCATAACAATATTTTATATAAGAATTCAACATGCATAATAATATGTATTAATTTAATATCGTTCGTTTAAAAGGAAGGCAAGATTGGGTACAATAATATGGGAAAAAAGAGAGTTTTAAAAAATGTTTAATCGGAAATTACTCAAGCGATGTTGACAAAATTTGTAATATACATTTACTGAACTGTGCTTAACACTTATGACAGAAAGATTGTTTCTGCATAGAAAACTATTTTTATTTGTAACAACGTGCACCTTTCAGAATTTTTTTTAAACTAATTATTTTTTTAAAGTGTGTAACATATTTTATACTCTACACCAACTAAAATTCACTCTACTTAGGTTTTAATTTTGTTTTTAGCTGAAAAGTACATTTTTCCGGAGATCTAAAACACTGAAACTCTTCTAATTTGCAAGAAGTTCGTGTGTTTTGTCAAACACGCGAATGAAAGTACAGTCTGTTACAAAATTATAAGACCATTCAAAGTTTTACTTTTTTTCAACAAACAAAATATTAGTTTGAATTTAAACGTAGTTGTATGAAAAGAAGTAACTTTAGAATGTTTATTTATCTCAGAGAAAAAAGTTTGCATAATTTTTTGTTTCATGCCAAACGATTTTACAAAAATTCGCTGTTTCATAAATATAAGATCACTCTCATATTATTAATAAAGCAGACGATTTTTTTTTAATCAGAGTTTAACTGTAACCTAAACACTCTGTAAAATTCAAAAAGAAATATTTAATGCAAAAATATGAATCGTATCTGATTCTTTGAATTAATTAGTAAAAAGTCTTACCGGAATGAGCTTTCTGAAGTGAGAAGAATGTGGTTCTACAAAGGAAAAGGAAAGTCTGAAGTGAAATAAGTAAAATTCTTAATCGTTCTAAATCTGGGATTTATAATGTTTTAAGTAAAAAGAATTGTATGGAGCGGCTAAATGACCTGGTAAGTAAAAATAAGTTGTCAAATCGTGATAATAGACGAATTTTCAAACTGTAAATGAAAAAATATCAGTCAACTCGTAAAATAGTACAGCTGATAACTAAAAAGGTATCACATAAAACCGTGTGGAGAAGTTTGAAATTTAATGCTGGTGTTATTTATCGCAAATTAAACAGTAAATCACTACTACTAAAATGTCACAAATAAGGTCATCTTAAGTGCAGAAAAAATGTCATGTCCTGGAACACTGAATGGGGAAATATATTGTTTTCAGGAGAGAAAAAATTCACTCTTGATGATCCAAAAGACAATAATTACTACTAGCATGATTTAAGGCAAAAATCTCACAAGTTGTTCTGTAGACAGATGGGAGGCGGTTCCATTATGGTTTGTGATGCATTTTCATATGCAGAAAAATGCGACCTCCAAAGAGTTAAAAGGAAAATGAACTCGGACAGTCACCAATGGATGCTACGTTAAAGTTTGATACCCTTCAGATGACTTTTAGGAAGTGCAAAATGGAAATTTCAACAAGATAATGCTGCCAGCCATTTATCGAAATCAACAAAAGAGTGGCTTAAAAGAGACAAGATTGGTGTTTTACCTTGGCCCAGCCGAAACCCTGACCTAAATCCTATATAAAACTTGTGGGGTTATTTGTCTGGCTAAGGTGTATGAAAATAACAAACAATATCATTCAACATATGAATTAGAAATGGCCATTATGGAGAAATGGGACAGTATTCCCAAAACATTCATTAAACTGTTTGACAAATCATGTGTTTGAAGTTATTCAAAAAATGGTAGTGCAACATCTTACAAAAAATTTCAGAAAATTGCCTTTCCCGTAGGTGGTCCTATAATTTTGTAATTTTTTTTCCGAATTAATTTCATTTTGTAAATTGCTGCATTTTACTAAAAACTTGATGCGCAAACATAGGGTATTCTTTATTTCGATTGAAATATTTCTTTAATTACCTAAATAGCAAAATATGTTGTGGTCTTATAATTTTGAAACAGACTGTAAATATGAGATCTTGGATAAAACTTACATACATTTTATAATTGAATGTAAAATTTTAGAGTAACTAATTCGAGTGAGCTTGGTGTTTCAACCGTGTATTCTCATAAACTTTTCCACACATAAAATCTTCATAAAAACATATCTAAGTTCAAGCTCTTGTGATCTTGATTTTAAATAGCTATTAAACAAAGAACATGCCTTTAAGAACGCTGAAGTCAAATTTGAAACAATCTGTGGTGTAAATTAATGAAAAGTACGAAAATTTTAAAATGCATGATGATATTTTGAAATAAGTTTCACAGAAAAATTTGTGCTATCGAACAGTGAATTAGAGAAATAATTTAATAAACATAAATTACATTTGTTTGCTTCTTGAAAAAATAACTCTCTCCAAAGAAGTTTTACGGGCTTTCAATAATAAGCTGTCAAGTACGTGTATTACTAGCACTCAGAAGATACCGTATAATAAGTATATGAATTAATAGCTGTTTCACTAACAGTATTATTACCGGGTGTCCTAAAAATGACTGATGGATTTTAAAATTCAATAACTTGCAAACAGTGACATGACAGCTATTTTAAAACTTTTTGCAGGAGGGTTATGTATAATGTCAAGAGTTTTTTTTACCGTATTTTTTTATTTTAGTTAGTATCTCAAACAATAGGTGGCGCTGACGGCGATTGAAGGCCAGGTCGACGCTTCACTCAGCACTGATCACCTATTGTTTGAGATGCGAACTAAAATAAAAAATTACGGTAAACTCCTGACATTTTACATAACCCTCCTGCAAAATGTTTTTAAATAGCTGTCACCGTTTGCAAGTTATTGAATTTTAAAATCCATCAGTCATTTTTGGGACACCCGGTATATGCACATATTTTTAATGCCATTTATATAATTTGAAATTTAAAGAAATAAAACACAGAATATTTTAAGAATATTTACCCTCATGAATTTTGTTATTTGAAGCATTGAATTTTGATACCCAAATGGGAACAAATGCATCAGTTTTTTCAGTAAAACTTTTCATTTATAATGTACTTATTATGTTAAATTATATTTAAATAAATTTGTTCTCAAAATCTCGTGTCATTTACTTCTTTCAAAGTTTAATTACTGAAGTACTTTCTCCTTGAAAGGATTAATTTAATTATTTAAGAGTACTATAGATAGGATAACGCTATAAAGTGAGAAGAATGTGCGGCATTTTTTAACAAATAAAAGAATGCCACATAAACGGAATTAGACGTCACATATTTAGGATAACACATTTAAATGATATACATATATACATATATGCACTTTAAGCTAAATGCGTGCAGCTAACTCCTAAATTATTAAATTTTATCTTTTTTTTTTAAGAACAAAGATGAAATTTGAAATTTAAATATGAGATTAAATGTTCTCTTACTGATCCTTTTTAAAAGACTACTTGGATATGCCAATCTTAAAACTTTCTTCTATCTCACACGTACAATTTTGATACAGTCGACTCCCGTTAATTCGAAATCGGATAATTCGAATCTTCGCTTAATTCGAACTAAACATGAAGTCCCGAAATTTTCTAAAAATTTTCATTAATTCGAACTTATTTTCTCTTGACTTCGTTTAATTCGAACTAAGGAGAATTCCGATTTTTCATTTTTCTTTTGTTTCTCACGGATTTCAGATCATTTGAATAACTTTCTTTCTTTGATTTTTGTGAAAATTGTTCCGAACGAGTATACATATAATATAACGCAATTGATATCCACTTTCTTAGTGTTCCGTCTGTCCATCAGTGAGGCTTTAAATTTTTCTTTTATCATGCGTGTTTCTAATCTTTTAATTAGTTTATGTATTTATTCATTCTAATTTAATATTAAGTCATATTCTAATGATAACAAACGACATAAATTTAAAAAACACTATAACATTAATTCCTTTGTAATAGTACCATATTAAGCATTTTTTCCATAATTCGAACTTCGGATAATTCGAACATTTCTTGTGGTCCCGATGAGTTCGAATTAAAGAGAGTCGACTGTATTTAAAAAAATTTTTACGCATATTAATACTTTAGCATTATTAATTCAATACCATACCAATTTTGATTTTTATCTTAAATTACCGCTTCAGTCAATTAATCAGAGTAAAAACGAGTTAAGGTTGATCATGATATCCATTACAATGAATAGTTTTCCCTTATTCTGTTATCATCAGCTGTTTACAAACAGTTGGATTAGAAGTACGCGAAATCCCGTCTCCCAAAAATCCGATTAACAGTACAACAATAAGGAAATGTTTTTCAAATTCAGGGAGGGCCTGTTGATAAAAGCCAAACACTTATATAAAAGATTTGGTTCAATTCTATGCATAACTTCATACACTGTTCGGTGGTATAATATTGAAAGTGGCACAAAAATTGCTATTACAGCGCCCCCTTCCTAATGATTTTTTTTTCGAATCTAGGAAGGTACTACTAGTTACAGACAAACACTTATACGAAGTAATTGGTTTAATTCTATGCATAACTTCATAAATTTTTCGATGAGTCGATATTGAAAAAAAAAATTGCTATTAAAACGCCTCCTTCCGGCGGATTTCTTTCAAACTCAGGGAGGATCAATTAGCCATAGCTAAACTATTATACAAGATATTTGGTTCAATTCTATACAAAAACTTCATACACTTTTCGATAGAACAATATTGAAAATGCACAAAAATTGCTGTTTTTGTGCCCTCTTTCGGCGAAATATTTCAAAACTGAAGGGGCACCTGCCTGCCACAGCCAAAAACATGCGCAAACAATTTGGTTCAATTCTATGCATATATTCATACACTTTTAGATTATGCAATGGCGACATATGGACACACATACACAGACATCTGAATATTTAAAATCGGCACTTTATAATTATAGGCCAGTCAAATTGTCATAAATAGATGCAAAAATTCTGCTAGAAAATTTTATGTTTTTAAACTGTTTATGGGGATGCTAGTAACAAGAATTAATGGTTTTCCAACAAAATATCTCGAGGCTAAATTTTGTGGAGCCAAAAAACCACAAAATTTTCGGATTTTTTTCAGTTTTTTATCAATAACTCAAAAATTATAAATTTCTGTGTGCTTTACTCAATTACAGGAAGAAAGAGCATTAAATTCTCTACAAATTTCATTACAAAACTGTTTTTCTAAAGCCATTATTAAGCGCGCTACAGCTTTCTGAATATGACTCTTTTTTTTCTAATTTTGTGGAAAAATTGCAAAAACGAAAATTTGACACCATTTTTCATTATTTTATCCTTTTTAATATAACTTATCTATATTATAGGTATTTGCGTGATAACAATCATGATGAATTACAACGGTAACATTGTAAAATATTAAGAACATTGTAACTTTTTTTATATTTAGAGCTTTAGTGTAGATAAATTAGGTATTTAACTGATTGTAAGTAAAACATACTTACGGTGACATTTTTATATCCCCTCCTTCTAGATAAATAATGACGTTACATTTTCGTAGTTGATCCCATTACATGTTTTACAAATTGTAGAGCATTTTAGTCTTAATTTATGAAAAAACATGCTTTGCTGCACTTTTTTTACAGCTACATGAAACACCATGGAGCAAGGATTCAGGTGCCGGGTCTTGGCACATTTGAACTGGCTGAAAGAGATCGTCTGACCTGTGAGCCCACCCCCATTCTTCGGGAGGGATGTTGTTTCCTAATCTAGCTTGTACTGGATGATAACATCGGAGAAAATGATGCTGCGCAGACCCTTGTGTTGGCAGTAGTCTTGCAAGATGAACTTTGCTTTTTGTAGCAGATTTAGAAAATAGCTGAAACCTTAAGATGTTCAATTTCTGTGTGGTATATATGCATCCACTGTATCGGGCAACATGGAATTTGTCTCCAACCTTGATGACTTCTTGACGGGTAGAACCTAATTTGTTGAACACGCAGGCTATTTCTCCAAGCTGATCATGTTTTTTCAAAGTGTTACAAAACTTTGACTTTCTTTGTTCAAAAAGAGCGGATGCTGTATCGCATCCGCTGATTGCATGAGTGAAAAGAACATTGTTGTAATTGTATTAGAACGATATGGTTGAAAACCATCTGGTTTCGATGTTACCTCTTCCTGGCTTTTGGAAAAATAGATTTTTGTGCTGATAGCTTAAGTTCGTCATGATCACAAGAAGGTCAATATCTTCTCCGACAATTAGGACGCTTTCAAAAGATTCGGCTCTTGAAATGGCTGAGATAACTATCATGACATCAGCTTCTTTCTTTGCCTAATCATCTTGAATTCTGTTATTTTGAAATTTTTAATTTGTTTTAAGCAATGAAAGAAAGAAGCTCTTGTTTATCTCATTGGCTTCATCAACGGATGGTGTGAGTAGACACCCACTTTTCTCTCCACTTATTACAAAATGATCTAGTTTTACATGACAAAAACTATGATATGCATCTGCAAGTCAGGTTCGCATCTGCTAATCAGGTTCGTGCCGAATATGTTCATTTACTTTCTGGGACCATTCATCCCCACGTTTTTCTGCAGCTTTCAAAAATGCATAATTTTTGATTCTAACTTCATTACTTAGTGGATAAAATTCCTCTTAGAGTAGAACTTTTTTTTATAGTTTTTCGTTGGAGTCATCGGGATTACCTTTTTCACATAGGAAGCAATTATCTTGAAACTTGAAAAAAGTGCTCGATCTGAGGTACAAATTATAGTCTGTGTAGAATCTTCACCCCGACGAACATATGCTGCTATCATTCTCTCATTCGCATATTTTTTTGGCTATCATCCTGTATTCTAACTTCCTTTCTACTTTCCAAAAAACTGACGAATATTACTTTTGGTGAATATTACTTTGACGCTGAACGCTATGTTCAAAAAGCTTGGCAAGTTTTTTCTGGTTCACAACGCGATTATTACTATTTCAAGTCGTTTGGCAAATGAAATACAATTTTCGGTCGAGCTTGTTCATTTTTCATTACTGTGCGAGAAGAGATATAATAAACTGAATAGCAGCACATGAGAAGAGTATGTTTTTATAAAAGAACACTTGCATCTAATTGAAAACGGCTCGGGAAAGTGTAGTGGCCGCAATCTTCCATCTACATTCCCTTTTTTTATCCCTGGCCCTCCTTCCCTTTGTAATTGTTTTTCTTATAGGATTTCTAGAATTTGTGCTTTTTCTGCCTTCCTTTCTTAAAAGTTTCATTTCTCATCCATCAATAGGTGTATTTATTTTCATTGTTAGGGATAAAAAAAAAAAGTTTTTTGGGATGGGAGGCGAAAAATTTGTGTAAAGTAAAAAAAAGTGACATATTCAAAAAAACCATAGTGCGTTTAGTAATGGGTTTAGAAAAACGTTTTTATAACACAATTTATAGAGAATTTAATACTCTTTCTTTTTGTAACTAAGTATGTTACGCAAAACAATTATAATTTTTGAGTCATTGGCAAAAAACTGAAAAAAGTCCGAAAATTTTGTGGTTTTTTGGCTCCACAAAATTTAGCCTCGAGATATTTTGTTGGAAAACCATTAATTCTTGTTACTAACATCCCCATAAACATTTTAAAAACATAAAATCTTCTAGCAGAATTTTTGCATCTATCGGCCCTTTTTTCTGACAATTTGACTGGCCTATTAAATTAAAACAAGTCATAATTTGTTTTCAAGAAATGGTCTTCACTTTATTCAATAAAAATCAATAATTAAAATTTTTTTCTTGCATTAAAAATGACATTCATGTGCAAATTTTAACACTTTCCAACAAAGTTGAAAAATATTTCGGTTTGCCTGTTTGGCGTACGTCCAACTGACTGCCCTCTAACTCTCGTAAATATACTCCGATTGTCCTGAAATTTTTAGATTTTATTAACGTTTACGCTAGCAAGAACCTTATTTCCCATGAAGTCTGTAGCATGTTCAGTTGACTTACAGTGAATAGTCATTTTTTCCCCGTTACATTACGGTCAATGTGGAAAAATCGTTCCAAATGGATTTGAAAGATGTAACAGTCTGTCCAACATAAAAAAATGAAATGCGATTACGACGTGCGTTATAATATGCATTTTGTAGAATATGTGGTGCAAAGAATAGTTATTCTTTATTTACAAGACCACACAATGAATTCCCTTACATAATGGTACAGGGAAAAATTGTTTGCAGCTTATTTTAATTTTGTTAAACTATGTCATATATAATGAAATATCTATAGGTCAGTGTGGCTTACTATAATTAATTTCATGTATAATATAAAGTGCCTAGATTTACAGGTCTTGCAAAATATTTAAGGCAGTACATTCTATCCGAAGAACTGTGTAATATCGATGATGACAGGAAATGCATTTTTAATCATGATATGCGCTTTAAAGTTTCACCATGTTTATGCATACTGTATGGTGTGTAGAAATGCTATAGTTGATATGCAGGGCTATACAAAAGAATTCATAAAGATTACTTTATGCATTTTAACGCTGAAAGACATTTAGTTTACTAAGCAATGTTTGTAAAATATGGATAAAATGATATACAGGGCGACGCAAAGTATTGGATACACGGCCGTGTATGGCTGATAATTTTTTAAAAATATTATTTCAGTAGTTTTAACAGTGTTCTACTTTGAATTAAATTTTAGTTGTAATGAAAAAAAATCGGTTAAATTTACGGCGCAGCAATTTTGTCAGTAGCTTTTGCCGTAAAAATTGCAGTAAAATTTGGTGTAATAAAAAGATTTACATCTAATTTTGCCGTAAATTTAACATTTTTTTCAGTGTAAATAGCGGCGTGTAATAAAGGTACTAGGTAAACTATGGGGCTGAACAATCATACTTAAGTATAACTCGATCATTGGTATAAAGTTCAGAAAGATAAATTTTAATCTGCTTTCATGCTAAACTAAATTTCCCCATTATGTAGTATGTATATCAGCCTACAAATCAAATACAGGACTGTTCAAAAGAATTCAAATACATATTTTGATATGGAAGGCAGCTCCTGAAATCGGATTTTAAAATGTTTATCTGTTTTCAAAAATGTTTATTTCGTAATCCTATTAAACTTAAAACAGCAAAGTTTCGTTAAAGATTTCATGAAGTGATAGAAAATGTTTCATAATCTATGCTTTACGAATAATTTTAGCTTCTTGTTTAATTTTGGGAATTAAATGCTTTCCGTTAGAATAAACAGCGTTGGGTACAACTGAAAAATATTAAATAAATACTGAAACGCAGGGAAATCAATTCAAATGTGTGCAATCATAAATTATTCATGAAACAAATGGTAATAAGGTTTTCCTATTACAAGAACTAAATACAAAAAAACAATATAATTTTTATTATATTTTCTACTTAATAACTTTGAATTAAGAATATTAGTTAAACATCAATGAATCGGTTGTTCTTTTATTAAAATAGAAATATCAGCTGTGGGGGAAATTAATTTTCACTAGAAAAAAAAATCATTCAGGAATTAAAATTAGAAATTCTCAGAAAAAGAATAATACAAACCAATTTCGTTTCAAGGATAGTTCTCATTTTCTTTTCTACGTGTGGTATAAATAAATTCTGTTAAGCAATCGAATATAAATAATGATTCTAAAAAGGGAGAGATTACAGTTTTTCACAATATTTTAAACGCAATTACATTTGTGCATGTGAATTTGGAATTAATTTAGTTTTCTGAAAATTTCTAAAGTAGATGAATATTTTACATACACTAGGTTATTCAGCCGTAAGTTTTGATGTTATTATGACGATCACAATGTTGCCCGGTCTTTCAAAATTACAGAATATGCACTGTGTAGAAATATCGTGAAACATTACCTTTTATTAAAAAAGACTGTCTATTTTATTACCAATGTGAAATCTCCATAAGGCTCCAATAGGTAGTTCTGATTGGTTAAAAAAAATCTCAGCCTTAAAATCAGAGGATATTTTTCGTGATATTTTACAGTTTAAGGAAAAAACTAGTACAATAGTAGAATTTTTGTATTTTATATATATTTCTTATATTTCTTTTCTCCTGAATATGGTAGTATTCTGAATAAAAAAAATCAATCATGTGCCAAAGCTAACATACGTAATACAGACGGATATTGTGACTCAGTTCGAAATTTTAAGAAAAAATCGAAATTTAGTAAGGCGTAAAAACTTGCGTCTGAAAATTAAAAGATTCGTAAAGTTTGAACAGTGCTGCAAAAATTATAATGTGATAGAAAAAATTGCAAAAGACAAAATGCAATGGAATTGTTGATAACGCAAATTCCACATTCATTTGCATAATTAACATGGAAATAATGGGCATAAACTTTGTTTAGAAAAGAGGAAAGAGGAACATGATTTAAGCTAATTTTTAAAAACAACATGGAAAAAATTGTAAAGAGAATGGTTCTAGCTTCATTTGACATAACGCCAGACGTGAGAAAGCATGTCGCCAGGAAAGTTTGAGCAAATATAAATGTGTTACTTGCATTCATTTTGTATTTTGTGTGTTTAATACATTCCCAAGACGAAAAAAGTTATCCAGTGGTGAACAATTCAAAGTACTAACTTTAAATTAAGCTGGAAAGTTTGGTTCTAGTATTGCAAGAAAAAAAAAGAAAGTTAGACTGTTGGAAACAGTTTTCTCAGAAATCCCGAAGATACAGACAGTACAGGAACTGAAAATGCACGGGCCCGGACCTGTCCTGAGGTCCATATCCGGCTCGGGTTGGCAGATGGTACCACATTTTCTAATGAGCCGAGCCAGGCCCAAAACAAAACAAATTGAAACGAAAAATAATTGAACAGAACATACAGGCTGTGACAGGTTGATAAAAGTGTACCTGGTCTACCAGCCCGTTATAATGATTTGTGAAAAACAATAAAATATGAGCTCTTTTCAATGAATATGGCTTTAACGAGAATAATTATTAATGTGCTTTACAAGCCCATACTTTGACAACATCGGTATAGGTATGTAACATACACAGTGTAGAAATCAGCATCGGATAATTACATTGTGTCTAACCCGGGTTTAATATATTTTAGCAGACTTGTGCGGGACCAAGTTCAGGCTTGCTTTGTTTTTATACATTTAGTCGAGCCGGGCCGAAATTAGTCTTAATTGTTCACAAGACCTGTAATGCAGTGAACATTATCTCTAAAAGTATTAATATATTATGTTAACGTAATCTTTGGAAATATACTTTTTGTTATTTCTTAAATTCACTTCTCAACAACGTGGAAGTTTGACATATTTTCTGGCTAATTTTTAATTGTAAAATTATAAAATTGACAAGCCTGACTATTGAAGGGATTTATAATCGAGTAGCGTTTTCCGTTTTTAGGTAAATAAGGTATTTTTATATACTTTTTTGAGATACTAGAAATTCTTGTCATGTTGTTGCAGACTTTTCTTCCTTCCCAAGTTGTCGCTTCCAGAAATTCTATTCAAAATGCTATTTTTGACTATATTTCGACTATATATTTTTGACTATTATGATCATTTTCTTAAAATGCATATATTGAATAATAAAAAATACCATTCGATTACATAGTTTCCGAATAAAAACACCTGCTAATCTTGTGCTTCCCGAAATAGAAATGAATTCAGAAAGTATCAGAAAGTAGCTCTTTTGAATTTGAAAAAAATCTTAATAAAATGATATAGAAATATTTTCATAAATGTACTTTTTATTTTACAGCTTCAAAAGTTATGATGATTTTAACTTTCTTTTTTTCTTTTATTCTAAACTCATATTAATTGTTAATGAATCTTTATTTGAATGTTAAAAGTCTAAGAATCTAAGTAATAATCAATGTTGCTATTGTGTATTTTCTGTAAAATCATCCCATAAATATATGTGCAATATTCGCTAAATATATCTTAAATATATGATAAAAATCTGAAAATTTTGGAAATAGTAGAAATTGTGGTGGGCCAGAACGGGGCGGACCTGTTTTCACTGATTTCTGTACGAGACGGATCGGGCCTAGAAGAGTTAAAATACAAACGGGCCGGGCTCGTGCCGAGCTTTTGAGTTTTGCACCGGACCAGGCCCGTGCAGACTTCTGATAGGAACTTCTCCATACAGGATGACCAAACTCCTTAAGTGTAACAAAATTAAGACAAATCCGGAAACTACCTCGCGGTCTAAAATAAGTCATCTGCCTAAATTCAAGAATAGTTGCAATTATCATATACAAGCTGAACGGTAAGAAATGTTTTAAATTACACTCTTATTGTTCAATTTAAAAATAATAGTAATAAAGGAAAACTCCTCTTTCTAAAGACCACAAAAATGGTCGCTTAGACTTTGCTGAAAAAAGTTTCAAAGAATGCATGCATTGGAAACATGCTGCATTTTTTGATTAAAATAAATTTAACTTCGATAGACCCGACTGTTATAAATTATTTTGGCATGATAATTTACGACCGAATCTCACACAGAAATATCAGATCGCGGGTGTTCAGCAAAAGCTCAGCTCAGACCTCATGTTTGCTCGAAGTATTTATCGTCATAGAAGTATAAAAGTATCTTTATCATGATTTTCAAAAATATTGCCATTAATTACCTGGTATATGAACCTAAAGACACGACGTTATGGACGTACATAAAAACACGAGCAGCGGGGTACTTTATACGCCTTTAGTTATTAAAGCCTTGATAATAACATTTCTGGATACATTTGTGTAATGCACAGCCCAAATACATATTATTTTAGTTACTGTACAGAAAAATCTGAACACAATCAATACTCGCACTTGACCTTTTTTTTCTTTCCTTATTATTACTCTCGATTGTAATTATACAGATACAATTTACATCTCGATGTTAAGCTACAAAATATTAAAGGTCAATTATGCATGAAAGTCATTTTTATTGGATAATCTGAGGCTTTTCTTTTATTTTTAAAACATTTTAATCATATGCCCTTCTGAACACAAAAGATGTTCCTATTTTATATACATAATATTCAAAATGCTCTAAATAAAACATTTGAGGAAAAAGTGGAAAAGATTTTTTTTTCTTCAAACTCAATTATTACAGAAACTTATCTTTATGATGCTTTGGATTTGATAATTTCTAGTAGTATGTGTCGTTTATACACAAAGATAATATATTGTCATTCCTTTAACACACAATTATTGTGTTTATGGGTCTGTATATTTTAAACATCTTTTAGAATTAAGAGCAAAATATACCAACCCACTTATAGGAAGCAGTCAGTAGGAAAAGTCTAACAATAACTTTCAACAACTTAACAACTCTCATTTGAATATTCATAAAATATTCCGATTGATCGCATTTTCCAAGATATCCAATAGAAGTGAATTTATTTAAAGCCTCCCAGATCCAAATATAGCATAAGTTCTCCTTACTACTCCTTATATACTCCTTATATACTCCATATATCCTCTCGTATTAACTCCTTAGTAATTAAAATTTAGACACAGCCGCAAAAACCATCCTTACCATTTTCTTTAAATACATCCTACAGAATAAAAAGAATTTAAATGTTTAAAACCTCTTTTGTGGTCAGACTTTACGAGAAGTAAGGTTCTGTATTAATAATTTCTAATCCTTTATTAAAAACACCACAACCATATATGACCTAGATGTCCCACACGAGTCACGTTAAAATCTTAAAATTTTAAATCCGTTTCAAAATGTAAAATTTTAGGAAAGTCCTAGAAGATGAAGAACATTATATTCAGTAAGTGAAAAGCGAGAGGAAAAGAATTTAAGAGAGTTTGAAAGAAGATTTGAATTCTTCAAAAGTAAAAAAAATCGAATTTCATTTTATTTTACATTCATGAGTTTCAATCCATAAAATCACTTTTTAGAGGTGAAATCATTGATTTCGAGATGAAATGAAACACTCACGTACATAATACATACTTTGCGTGCTGAAGACTTCCGCTAACTTTAATCGATACCAATTAGAATATCTTAATAATAATGTTTCATTGGTAATTAATATACACACACATTACTCTGGCAAAGTACAAATAATGATGTAGTTTATTTAACACATTTATTTCCTATTTAAATGTTTGTTTAAATATAGATTACATATTAAAATAATTAAATAAGCTGGTGGGAAATAGTAAGATAAAAATAACTTCTTCATTATTATTATAAAAAATTTAATAAATGCGCAAGACGTTTCGAATGAACACGTCTTTCTTCAATGCCCCCCCCCCCCACTAAAAAAAATCTGAAGAAAATCTAGAGCTTTTTGGCCCAAATTTTGTAGGAAATCCGAAGATATTTGGCCCATTATGCAGATATTTTTTAGAATATCTAAAAAATTCTACAGATATTTTAGAGATAAAGCTAAGTCTGCAAATTTTCTTCAAATTTCTGTAGAATTTCTGTAGAAAGTGGCGATTTCTTCAGATAATATTAAGATTATTTTTACACTACTTTGAAAACAGCAGCAAGAGTGTTTTTTGAGCGTGATGAAGAAATACTACTTCCTTATAAAGCCCTTGCGCACGTTTTAATGCGTTTTGGAGAAGATTTTTAATCGTAATAATTAAATAACTAAGCAAAAAAATAATTGCATTTAACTACTAGGTATTCAAATTTATGCAAAAAAAGCAAAAGTCTAGAAAAATTCTTTATGAAAATATTTTAAACATTTATTAATTTTAATGCATTTTAATTTTATTGAAATTTATTCAAAATTAGGCATTTAAAAAAGTTAAAAATTTTATAAATTGCGCTCTTATTTATTGTTTTCATTTTTTGCATATATAATCATTTTCATCAGTTAATCATAATATCCAATTAATGTGTTAAAATGATATAATACGGCATAAAAGAAGCATTTAAAAACTTGGATTCCTTGCTAAAATTAGTATGTCATTTATGTACACATATTTTATTTCATTATGTCAAGAAACTGTTCGCATACAAATTATATATATTTGTGTATTTTTGTTTAAAAGTTTTTTCAAAATATGTTTTATTCGCAATTTAAATAAAATGGTTTTTTGTGTGTGATGCATTTATTTTTACAGTTAAAATAAATTTTAATTTTTATGTTATTTAAAATAAATGTTGTGACATCAGTGTTATTTTTTCATAATCGTTAATAAAATGTAGAAAACAACATTAATGAATAATTCCCGAAACTTCAAAACAAATGTAAAATATTGAAGCGATAATGTTTATTGAAACACAAAAAGTTTATAATTCTGTGATGTGTGGCTCATGTCAAAGACTTGGCACAGTTTAGGAATTCGTTTTTAATGCAGATAACACAGCTTGTTACATCCAACATCTCTACAGAGCGTAAAATAAATTTTACCGTCATCATTCTGGACATACAAGCTTTAGAAAGTCGCTGAACGAAATTCATTTCCGAGCACTCCAATCATGTAAAATCCTGCTAAATACACATTTTCCCAACTCTCCTCACTTCATGTTTCGCAAAATATCCTGATATTTCACGGAAAGTAGCAACAGTGTTGTTTATACATTACTAGCGGCCCGCCCTCGCTTTGCTTCGGGTAGTCACTACTGACACTGCAAATTGTTACTACCACTTCATCCCATTAAATTCAACTACTAAAACCACTACTCTCCTTTTAAGTAGTCGGGTAAAAAGTAGCCTGTATGTTAATCTAAGGTGCCAGATAACTCCATACAAAGTTTCATAAAAATCGATCCATCCGTTCTTAAGTTATAGATGGTGTAACTAACACAACTTTGTTTTATGGATATAGATTATAGCAGCCCGCCCAGGCTTTGTACGGGTATTAAAAAAAATTCAAGTTATAAATTTTTACACACATACTCATACTCTCTTCTTTGTGGGTGGAGTTATTAAAAAAGTGTAAACTTATAAAAGAAAATTCGGATATTAGTATTATTTTTTATTTATTTGTAATTCATACACTAAATTTTTACTTATTTACTTTTTACATTTTTACCTATTTATTTTATTTTTACAACAATTACAGGATGTCTTTATACACAATAAATCTTGTAGGGTTCAGACTGCGTTTGCAATGTATAAGCGGAAAAAATGAAATTATTTACGACATCACAATAAAAACCTCAAAAATAACAGTATTTCTCCACTATTTAATGGATGTTATTATACATATAAACCTTCCTCTTGAATCACTCTATCTATTAAAAAAAACCGCATCAAAATATGTTGCGTAGTTTTAAAGATTTAAGCGTACATAGGGATATAGGGACAGAAAAAGCGACTTTGTTTTATACTATGTAGTTTTATACATTATTAAGAATTCTTTTTTTTTACATCCCCCCCCCCTCTGGTTTCGCAGACGTCTCAGTAAGGAACCAGTAATTCTTTTAGGTACATTTATTGAGGAGTGTGAGACCAGGTACAATGTCAGATTTATTGAACAGTAACAAAGCTGAAGTTTAACATGTAGCACGCGGCTTATTTGTATTTTCCATGCTTGCTTTTGCAAATTTGTCGATTGAGTTTTGAGTTACAATAATATATGCTACACTATTTTTAGGCATAGTATATAACTTTTGTAGCTAGAGACTTTACTTACTGGATATAAGCTGACAAAAACTTTGCGTTCATGAACAAAACAATATATCGGTTTTACGCCAAGGTATTACTTTCTTTTGCTTTATTTCGCTTCAACTTTGACAGTAATTTTGGTTATATTTGAAAATTTCCCGAGTTATGGCGTAATTTCAGATACAAAAGTGTCATTATGAATGATAGCGTGAATGTCGTGCTGAACAATCGTCAATCGCTGATTCGTCAGTCTTCATTTTCTCCAGAGTTGTCAGAATGCTGCTGCTTTTTCTGGTGGTGTCGCAAATAGCAGGTTCTATTGCGAAATGTAGTGTCGGAAGTTCCTCTTCCCGTGATCTATTCTATTGCATTGAGCAAAATTGTTTACGTAATTTCCAATGTATTAATCCGTTCTTGTCCGATAATATCTTATGGATGGTCTATTTAACGTATTTTCCGATATGTAAGTTGTTCACTGTGTTGTTTTAAAATTTTCTCTCTTTTATGTGAGAGGACTACAGGTTATGCTTTTTCTGCTTGGAAAAAAATTGTATAAAACTTCTTAGTTCATAATATGCTGCGTTCAATCTAATTAGTACAGTTTAAAGTATAATATTCCCCATCTTTTTTTTTATATTTTACTTTAATTCATCCTAATTCATTTGTTCAAAATGTAGATCAGTTGGCATTCTAGATGAGAGATCAACCATTATAGTGAAAATATCACAAAACGTTTTACTTATATGATCACACGGCGAGCAAGAAAGCACGTCATCTATGACGTTCGTTTTAGCATAAATATGTGATATTTTTACTTTAAATTTTTGAAACTGTAAAACCCATCTGACAGGTCTTCCAGAATGACACTTTAAACACATGAGTCTCCAGAGAGGATGATTGTCGGATGTTACAATTACTTTTGTTCCATAAATGTATCTGCGGAAATTATTAAGCATCCTGACAACAGCAAGAGCTACCTGTTCCGTTGCGTTATAATTGCGTTCCGTAGAAGTCAGCAATCTACTGGCGTAAGCAATCTGATGCTCTTCCACACACATACCTTACAGCAGTACTGTTCCAAGAGTATAATTGCTACCATTGATCCGAATGATAAAAGTTTTGTCTGAATGATTTTGTTTCATGAGCCTGTTCGAATATTCGGTTTGAAACCATGCATTGATTAAAGGTTCTAAATGCATTTTCTCCATTGATACCTCAATACTATACCACATTCCTAGAGAGGCTAGTAACGGGTTAGTAAATTTCCGGAAAATGTTGCATAAAATGGCGATATGGAACATTCCTGTTGAAAGAATTGCTTCTTCATAGCAGCATCATTTTTCCCTGGAATCAACGTCCTTGGAGTGATCCAGTGTCTTAAGTACTTTATTCTGGTACATGCAGAGTGGCATTTTCTCAAACTGTACAAAGTTTCCTTTTGTTTAATTTTTACGAAACTGTCTCAAGATCAGATAGACATTGTACAAAACTTAATGGTACAATAATTAAGACATCAAAGAAATAAAGTGCATTTACATCTTACGTTATCCATCGTCCTTTGGGGCGTTTTAGGGTTGTTACGAAAACCAAAGGACATTTTTAAAAACGGATATGTTTTGAGAAAGATTATAAAAGCTGTTTTATTTCAAATCAAATCCATAGGCACTCACCTGATGGTAGCCAGCTTTCAAAACCAGCGTTTTCATGAACTGGGCAGTTTTTGCATGATGTAGGAGATCGTCCTTTAATGGAAGTGTATAAGTTCCTGGTTTTGTCAACTCGTTGAGTTTCCTATAGGGTTCGTATAGATGAGCACTAACATCTGTCTTAGAAATAGGTACGACTGGTGCAGAATATATTTATTCGCGTTGCCAATTCCTTTGGCAGATCATGATCAATTTATGTTTTTAGCATTTAACAGTGTCAGTATAATTTCACATTAAATATGTAGGCCGGCTTGACATGATTGCGCAAATGCTGTTTTTTCTTTGGAATATAAAAAATATACACCTAGTTTAAATATAAAGATGACATTAAAGTACAAAGATATGCGATTTTCTAAAGAATTTTTATTTTACTGCCGATTTTTAAGACACATTCATTTTAATGAATACACAATAATAATTGCAACAATTTGCATTATCTTCAACTAGTATATAACTAAACACTAACACACCTAATGCAAGTGTTTAAATAATGTAAATAAAAAATAACGCTGGTTAAATAATATTTTGTGAATACTCAGTTATATAGGGTATTTTAAAAATGCCATACCACACATAATTTATTCTGGGAAACCGTTTTTGAAATTACAGTGTTTAAAGAAATACATACTCAAAAGATTTAAATTTAAAGTTACATTTTATTGGTTCAATTTTAACATTTTTTCCAACACAGTTCAAAAGTGCTTATGAATTCAATTCGTCAGGCTCTCTGCCTTTCTGCCTGTCTAATAAGCATTTGTGCCTTTTATAAACATACTTGTATTTCTATGTAAAAGATGTGTGTTATAGATATGTATTCATTATAATACGTTCAGTAAGGAAATCCTGTGTGAAATTGATATTTTGTTTACAGAGGTGCCCAACAGAATACCGTTCCATAATAAGCGGTGGTAAAAACATTTGCAGTAAATTTTAATGATGTTGCATTATTTCAAACATATTGAAATTGATACACATGGCAGAAGTATTCCTCTTGCTTCATCGCTAAAGTACAAGAGCTTGCAATATTATATGGTGTATAGAGTATTGTCTGTTCATTTACTGGGACACGTAAAGGAATTTGGTTGCAATACTCTCTATCAGCTATACGTGTAGAAAGGTTGCGTTAAACCCCTTAACGCGCAGTGTTGCCGTGTCGGCAACACCTAAAGTTCCCCCTGTTTAGAGACACAAAAACTCCGTGAATATTTCAAAAACTACTCTAATGTCTACTTTAAAACTTTCTTATGAGTTCTAGATGGCAGCACCACAGAGATCAAACTCTACTGTTTTTAAATAATAGGTAAAATGTTTTACTGTAATACGCGCTTCACAGCAATGCTCTTGTCACTGTGCTTATCAATGCTTTACTTATGGGAGATTACCACTTCGGCAACAGCTGTATAATTAAAATGGTTAGTGAAATCTTTACAAAACAATACCTGTGTACTCCTCTAGGCCTAAATAGATTGCCTAATTTTTTTTCTTTAAATTCCAATTTTAAAGAGTAGTGCGCCGGAAAGGGTTAAGGGGGTCTCATGAGTATTACTTTTTGCCTGCTACTGCAATTCAACAACATGTCACATATTTTTCCCACTCCCAATAAAATAAAAAAGTTGCATAAAATTTTAAATATGGACAACTTAATATCCCTTCTTTTTAAAATATTTTATAATATTCTCCATTAAAAATTATTCTACATATTCTACATTTTATTTTTCAATGTTTAAATTTGATAAAATTGCTTATTTTATGGCTCATTTTAAAAACCATTTTTGCTCTCAAACACATCCAATGGACAGCTTCTCTTATTTAGGAACTATATAATTAGAGGTATTGGCCAATTTCTTTATAAATATAGATTAAATTTCAAAAAAATGCTGCTAATAAAAGGCACTTTGAACTGAATTGCTTAAGCGATTGTGATTGAAAAATTGAGGAAGCACTCCAATAATACATTGCTTATTTTTACGACTCATTTTTAAAACCATTTTTTCTCTAAAACGGATCCAATTGACATGTTTCCTGTTTAGAAACAGAATAATGTACCGTATTAGTCAGTTTTTCGATAAAGGCAGAATATATTTTAAAAAATGCTGTCAAAGTAGCTACTTTGAACAGTATCTCCGAAACAGTGATTAAAGATTTGAGAATGTATTCAAACAACATATTACTTATTTTTGACTCCTTTTTAAATTTAATTTTGCTCTCAAATGCATTCAGTTGTCAGTTTCTCTTTTATAGTAACTATATAATTTGCCGTATTGGTCAATTTTTCTCATAACTTCAGACTATATTTCAAAAAAGAATTGAAAGTGGGCATTTGAGCCAAATTTAGCTTAAGATGATTTTGATAAAACCGCCTATTACAGAAAAATAAAATTAAAATTCCTTGAAAAGCGGGCAAGTAAAATTTTTACACTAGGTTTTTCTTTAATTACATTTTATTTTTTGTTGTTGAAAAGAGCACTTAACGAAATCTATATCTGCCTATGGTCCAAGCCGACAAGGATTTTTAATACGTATGGTGGCTCTTGAATCAATAGTTTTGTTATAGTCTTACGCACAGTATATCCAAGTCAAAAGACAATTTTCATTTCTGAATCAAAATTAAACATAAAAAAATGAAATACAATTTCAGTCTAGAACATATTAAAAATTATTTTAAATAGATTAAATAATAAGTTGTCTACATTAAAAATTTTATGCATTTATGTTTTACAGGAACAGAGTAAAAAGATATATAATGTGACACGTTGTTAAATTGCTCTGCCAAATAAAAAGTAGGACTCCTGAGATCCCTGTTATGGTATGATGATTTAAATATAACTTATATTTCACAAATTATTTGGTGTGTAAACATTATTTGGAATATATAAAAGGCCCCACATTAAATCGAGTACCTTCTTACTTATTAATTAAAATTGCTGAAAGAAAAATTTCATCCATGTAATGTGATTTCTAACTGCAGTAAATATTCGCATAATATGTAATAACTAGACAAAACTATAAGTCGTATACAGAGCAGCACGAAATAATACGCAATTCTTGATTCTAGCTACTGACGGGTCTTTCTGAAATTGTGTTTTCAAATGCGTTATGCATTTTCAAAAAAGTTTACTCAGCTATCATTGAAGTCGTTATTAATCTGTGGAAAATTTTTGCATTCTTATAAATGCATAGAGAAGTATTATAGGGTAACACCCCCAGTAATTGGCATGCACCAGTGATTGGCACATCCTACAAACATGTCCTAAAATAAGATTTATATCCAGTCTTTTAAAAATGCAAGACCTCATACCAGTTATATGCTCATTTACGTTAAAGATTATAACTTTGATTTATGCTACTAGATGACAGTAGTGCCTAGGAAAGAGAAAATATTATAGCTTGTATGAAATTAGCCATTTTTGTTGCAAATGCTTCTTCTTTAGTTTAAGGCAAGTATGCTTTTCAATTCATTATTATTTGATTTTTAATATATTTTAAATTTTAATTGACAACAGTTTTGTTTAGTTGAAAAGGGTTACTTTAATTGTGTAAAAGTATTTTCGACACAAATATTTGGATTTCTGAATTAATGATAGATGCCAATCAATGGTGCTTCAATTTTGCTAGTTCCAAGTAATTGGCAACTATTACAATTACAAGGAATTCTCAAGAAATTTGAGATTAAACCACTTATTTTGGAAGTACTTTTAAAGTTATAGACTAATTTTGTTTATCATTTGTTTTCATTTGAAAATATGAAATATTATCAGTAATTGGAATCCATTAAAGCTTCATATGACAATTACTGGGGAGAGCATGACAATTACTAGGTATTAATGTAAGTACATTGTATTGTTTTAAAGTGTTCACATTTCAGACTAATATGCTGATTTCTTACTCTCAAAAACCTGAAATATGGCATCTTCATCTACAGTAAATTCATTTAAAGCGATTAAACCCAATGCAAAATGTAAAGTTTTTTTTAATATAAACTTGTGCCAATTACTGGATCACAAGGTGTCATACATTGGTGCTCTAGGTTCCAGTTACTGGTGATTTCAGCAACTTTTTATAAATATATTTTTATCAAAATACTTTTTCAATTTTTTTTGCTTTTAGTGGGCAAAATAGATGCACAGATATGCATTCTTTGATTTAAAAATATTTCCAAGTAAATATCTTATTTCTTTGTAATGAAAATTGAAGTAAGTTTAAAGACAAATTCTTAAAGTGCCAATTACTGGGGATGTTACTCTATAACTTATTTTTCATAACGCATGATTTTTTACGGATTTAAAGAATACATGAATATTTAAATTCAGAATTATATTATTAGGGTCATAATTTAGTTTCAAGAAATGGCCTTCGCAAAAGTAAATAATTAGAATGCTGATCTTGCATTAAAAATGGCTTACTTGAGCATTTTTAAAAGATTTCCGTCAGAATAAACAAAGTTGCATACAACCAAAGAATATTAAATAGAAACTGAATCGCAGCAAAATTAATTCAATTGTGTGCAACAATAAATTATTGATTAAATGAATGGAAATAAGATTTTCTTATTCCGAGAAAAAAAAAAGTAAAGATTATATTCCATTTTCTACTTTATGATTTCAAATTAAGAATATTAATTAAACATGAATAAATTGAATGAAGTAGTTCATTTGAAATTTTATTGTTTTTGCAAATATTATAGACTATATATTGCTGTTTCATTAGATTGGAAATTTCATTAGTAAGGAAAATCAATTTTCAGCAGGAAAGAAAAAATTAAAAATTAAAATCCGAAATATTAAAAAAAACTTATAAATGGAAAATAATAAGATTCGATTTCATTTTTTCCAAGTGGGGGTGTAAAAATATATGACAGTGCAATCCAATATAAAAGATAACCAAAATGAAGGAGATATTGCAATTTTGCACATTATCTTAACCCTTTCCGGCGCAGAAAAAGGTCTGTCCGTATATTGATGAAATGATTAATTAATACCAGAATTTACTAACAAACTTCTCTGAAATTAAAAACTTGTCATAAACAGTTACAAAAATACAGAGAATTCAATTTAATTGTTAGAAAACACATAAAAACGATTAAAAAAAACAAAACATTATATGCTTCATTTATAAATTCAATTATAAGTACTTCAATTATAAGTAGAATTGTGTTATATCTTGTGATTATGTGTTATTTACTTTACTGAAGCGGAGCTTTGAATAAGTTCGAAACGCTTAATGTTTAACTTTTTAATAATTTTTATGTGTTTTCTAACAATTAAGTTAAATTGTCTGTATTTATTTAGCTGTTTTTAATTAATTATGAACAGACGTAATACTTTTCTCACTTTAAGCAAATACCTGTTGTTTTAAACTTTTATTGAAAAGGCAAAATTTTATTCAAATATTCTTGGTGCAGGTTGCATATTAAAAATTAAAGTTAGGAGGTCTCAAAGCGGTATCCACTGTAACGGGAAAGATTGAATTTAATTACATTTATGCAGTTTTTTGAACTTTTCTACATTAGTTAAATTTTTTATATACACTCGAGGATTCAGCCGTGACCTTCGATATTTTAGGTTACAGATTATAGGGAAAAAAAAGCTTGTTATTAAAATACTAATAGATTTTTTAAATCCTGTATAACATATATTTCTTATATTGCCTTCTAACAGCATCTAAAAGCTGTTTTGTGTGTTAGTTAAACTTTGGATATTTTTGTTAATTTTCATTCCGTTTAAAAGTTAGAAGACTTCTCATTATTATTATATTTAGTTTCAATTTTAAAACATTTCCTTTTTTAATGTTGAAAAAATGCAATTTATGAATAAAAACTAGCTCAATACAAACGTTAAATTCCATTCTGAGATCTCCTTACAAAATAACACTGATTCATTGCCCTTTACGGGATATTTCTTTCGGAGATCAATCATTCTGTTAGCAAAACTAGATACATTATATGATTGAATTTTCTGCTATAAAAGCGACATTCTGTACGTGAAATCTTCGTTGCTTACAGCAGCTGAAAAAATTCTCAATTCTGTTACAGATATGTTTGGCCTTTATAATATAGATATTTATTACCTAAAAAATAACTTCCTTTCCGTTAGTTCAAGATATCGTTATTCCCAATTTTTAACATATTTTCTATCTCGGGTGCAATCCAGGCAAGAACTTGAAATAAAAAAACAAGTTTTGTATTCTTTTTCACTAATAGTTAACATCTTTATCCTGTAGATTTGCATAGCTCGATTATTTTCTAGAAAGTGTATCTTTTGAGCGAAAATATTTTTCAATTTAAAAACAAAACATTTCCCTTTTTTCTCACTTTTATATCAAACTTTCACTTTCTAAAAGTAATTATGGTGGTCTTACATAACTTTAGTTATTTTACTCCTAAATAAATATATATGTAACTTTATTCACGGAGGTAAGCTGTAAGTCACAGAGCTGATATAATACAAGATAAAATTAATAATTACAACCGAATTTAATCAACATATATGCAATAGGGAAATGTAGAAAAAAAAATAAATCGTGCAAAATTATATAAGTTTAACATAAATTCAAAAATTTATCAAAATGACCACAGAAAATATATTGTTGCGTATATAGGGTTCGTCTGATCTTATATTTGGTCAAGTTTCAAATCTAGTCTCTTAAAAAATAAAGAATAATTTATTTACAAAACTTCACAGATACAGAGTCTTCGGAACTCACAAATATCACCAGATTTTCAGAAACACACTATATCCTATTCAAAACAGCGCAGATAAATCATATTACTCAAGCAAACCTGCTTAGACAATCGTCTAGTAGCTCACTCAATGACTGACTGACAAATAATAACAAAAACTGGCTCGCATCGCTCTCCTATATATAGGCTCTCGGTATGCACACGAAATTTCTACAAGCTTCTAGAAAAATCCAGAAAACCCCGGAATAACATTCAATGTATCAGTATAAACATATTAAGGGGATTTCCATAGAAAGGGAAGGGTTATCATCGCCAACAATCGCCAAGTTTGTCGCCAACTTGGCGATATATCGCCAGATTTGGAGACCAAAATTAGTCGTCAAAAGTGACGCCAACTTGGCGATAACTATAATATTTCGACAATCTGCCGTAGACATTCACTGAAAAATAATAGACAGGTTTGCTTGATAATAGAGACAATGTAACAAAAGCTAGTATTAGTAAAGGAATGGAGCTTAAAAGATTATTTACATTATTTTAGATTACAAACACTAACTATTTACAAAATTCGTAACACTACCTCCTCACCAAAAACTGCACGTCCCGGGCAGTGCAATCCTTGACTTAGAGGAAAACACTTAAAATAATAATAATAATAATAATAATAATAATAATAATAATAATAATAATAATAATAAGATTTACATAAATAAAGAACTATTTACTATCTACATATTTACAAAAAAATTCTTCCATGACCAGTCTTCAATTCCAGTTTCGAATTTCTAATAACTTTGGCCAAAATAAGGGGCTAGCCGGTTATAATGTATGACCTTAGGCTTGGTGTGTGGCGATTTTGTAACGTAAGATAACATCATTCAGCCTGTTGACGACTGTGTACGGACCATCCCAGTTCCTTTGTAATTTTGGCGACAGTTCCTTACGACGTATGGGATTCCACAACCAAACTTTGTCACCTTCGTTGAACTCATGACCAGTTGCCTTTATGTCGTAGCGTGTCTTCATTTTTCTGATGCCAGTCCGATTCGGTTTCTCGCTAGACAATGAATCTCCTCAATCCGTGCCTGGAGTTCATCCACGTTTTCCTCAGGCGATAAAGGAGCTTCAGGAGGACGACCAAACAAAAGATCCGCAGGTAGACGAAGATCACGACCAAAGAGCATTTGAGAAGGGGAATAAACAGTGGCCTCATTAGCAGCACTCCTGTAGGCAACCAGGAAAAGAGACAATTTCTTGTCCCAATCCTGTTGATCTTTAGACACCAGGAGGGAGAGGTTATTTAGGATGGTACGATTGAACCGCTCCATCATGCCGTCCGACTGAGGATGTAGAGGTGTAGTTCGAGTTTTTGTCCATGCCGGGTAGTCTACACATTTCCTTAAACACAGCCGAATCAAAGTTTCTTTTTTGATCAGAATGGATTTGAAGAGGAACTCCGTATCTGGAAACCCAGTGTTGAACCAGTATCTCTGCTACGGTTGCCGTGTCTTGATTAGGTATGGGATAGGCTTCAGGCCACTTGGTGAAGTAGTCCATGGCAACGAGGATGTACTTATTGCCATCAGATGTTCTGGGAAGATGGCCCAGGATGTCTAGAGCAATTCGTTCGAAAGGAACTCCTACATTATAACGCTTCAGTCGTCCACGGATACGCCTCTTCTTCTTTGTTCCCTTCACGTGCTACACAGGTGTCACAAGTTCAACACCAATTCTCCACATCACTGCGAACATTATTCCAGTAAAAACGCTCTCGAACCTTTTGCAGGGTCTTCATTACAGCAAAAGATTTCCTGTGGGACTACCATGAAGTTTATGAAGGACCATAGAAATTCTCGACTTAGGGAGTAGTAGTTGCCATCTACATGTCTTTGCATCGTCAGACTCCCATTTTCGGTACAAAATAACGTTCTTCAAATGTAGGGAATCCCAGAGGGCCCAATAACGTTTAGTCGTAGGATGGTAATGGGCCATGTCTTGCCAGCTGGGCTTCCTGTTGGACACCTCTTTCATCTCTAGAATTGGCTTAATTTCAGGATCAGCAAGTTTATCTTTACGCAGGCTCTCATCACTCCACTGATCTTGCGATAGTGTAGACCCAGTTGTAATTTCTCTCAATATAGGACCTTTGACTGTAAATTTCTTCTCAATCCGGTCGCAGTATCTACAATTCTCTAAGCTGGGTCTTCTCGAGGGAGCACCTGCATTTCCATGTGATGAGCCTTTTCGATGGCGTATCTCCATATCGTACTCTTGAAGATTTTGTAACCACCTGGCTATCTGACCTCCAGGGTTCTTAAAATGCACTAACCAAGTTAGAGAAGCATGGTCAGTTCGGATCAGGAACTTTCGAACTAAAGACAGTGATGGAAATGGTCTATGGCTTTCACCACAGCAAGAAGCTCCTTTCTTGTTACACAGTTGTTTCGCCATGTTTTTGACAAGCATTTGCTGAAATAGGCGATATCACGCTCCTGGCCGTCGATTTAATGGGACAATACAGCAACAATGCTTTCGTTAATTGCATCCGTATCAAGTATAAACTGTTTATCGATTTGAGGATATGACAGAATTGGAGTGGATGACAATGCTTACTTAAGCTTTACGAAAACAGCGTCACATTCCTGTGTCCACATACATTTTTGATTGGCTTCTGTTAATTTATGAAGTGGTCTTGCAATCATCGTAAAGCCTTTGACGAATTTTCTGTAATAGGTGCATAATCCTAGAAAGCTCCGAAGCTGGTGAACATCTGCTGGACGATTTTAATTTTTCACGGCCGACATCTTCTCCGGATCAGTCCTAATTCCTTCCGCCGAAATGATGTGTCCAAGGTAGGCGACTTCATTGCAAAACAATCTGCACTTCGAAGGGCCTAATTTTAAATTAGCTTCCTTTAACACCTTTAACACCTTCCTTTAACACCTTTCTTTTACACAGTAGCAGCCGGCTGAGGTTGTTCAGATGTTCATAAAAAGATTGCCCTATAATTATGATATCATCTAAATAAACAAGGTGCGGTTGCAGGTGCGTTACATAGACCAAAAAGCATTACCTTGAATTGTCATAATCCTTGTCCCGTAGTAAAGGCAGTCTTCTCGCGGTCGTCGGGATGGATCTCTAGCAGCCAGTACCCACCCTTCAGATCCAGAGTCGAGAACCACGTGTTGCTCGCAAGTGTGTCAAGAGTGTCGTCAATCCTTGGTAGAGGGAATTGTTTGAACATTTCAGTAGATTTGGTTGCCACCTAAAGACATAATTTTTTTTACATATGAAAACTGAAATGTGAGTCAAATCTCCCCTGTCACTCAAGATTATTTTATATGAATTATACATGGAAAATGTTTATCGAAAAATCTATATTTTAATTTTGCAACTACTAGGTGTTGATCGACAAAAATAATTTAGGTTTCTCTGATTATAACTTTTGATATTTCACGAGTATTAGATTCAAAATGACGAAATGACGATACTCGTAGGATTTAGTTCTTTTCACTTGTCAATATTTTAGGTACTGACATAAATTCATTCGAGCGTATTTTTAAAGATGTTCAATAATTTAATGAGGTATGAGATGTAGTAATTTACGCTACTAAATTCAAATTAATAATTTTATGTTAAAAAGATATTTAAAAAATGCTAGAAAGTCAGCCATTAAACAATGCATGGGTGTTTTTATGATTTATATACCGAGTTTGCTCAGAATATTTGAAAGTATAATTGCATTGTGTGCTTTTTATGAACTTACATAAATTTCGCAATTTTTAAGATATATTATATTTAATTAGTCTTCTTTTTTAATTAAAGATTGAATCATTTAATCTTAGAAATTTGTAAATTTTCAGGAAGAAATCGAATTTTTTATGAAAATATTCCAAATTATGAAAATTATTACTAAGTATGATTTCTTATGTGTTATATAAATGTCTTTCCATAACTATTATCTCTTTTAGTACATGTAAAATATATCAAAAATGGAGTAATAGATTAGAGCTGCCCATTCACCAAATTTTTTAAAGAACGTTTTTGTTCTAGAAATTTAAATCCAATGAACGCAGAATAATAAAGTTATTTTACAGTGTTCACTCAAAAATTGATTCATTCTCTTGAAAAATGTTGTTTTTACTTCATACGACTTTATTATTCGAATTCAGATGACTTAACTTTTGTAACGACGGCACGTGTTATCAAAATATGTAACTTTTTATTGAAAATGCTTTTTAAGAAAAAAAAATATTGTGCATTACAATGCTGAAGTGTGCAGGGTTCCCACGTCTAGAGAACTCCATGTATATATTTATTTAGTGTTGCATTTAAGATAATTTTTGTTTAACTTAAGGTATTCCGGACAAGCCCCTGTGAATCTGTCTATAGTAAAATTAACGGTTAAGTGCGAGTAAGTATCACGCGCAGAGAGTTCTCTGTAGTAAATATATTAATAATTAACTATACTTTTACAAAAAATAGTTGTTGAAAATAATAAAACTGTACAAAATACTGAACAATCTATTAATCTGTTATGAATGGAGTTAAATCTGTATTGACTATAAAAAAGGTTCACATTTAAATTTTATTTATCATTTCATGAGCCCAAATTCAACGTAATATTTTTTTTTTTTTACATTGTACATAAAACAGAAATTTTCTTAAAAATTTTAACTTGGCATTTTTCTAAGCATTCTTTGAAAAGAAATCGCAAAGTTACAACGTTATCACTTTGGTGGGCTTTCCATGTTTTCACAGATAGGTTTAAATTAACCGTTAAGGAAACGGGTGATACTAAATATTATTAACAGATTGGTTGTACTTAATATTAACAAATTATTAAATGTCATTTATCAAATAAAAGCATGCACATTTTACAGTTTCAGCTTCATAAATAAAATTCCATCGACAAAATACATGTAAAATCACTGTGTACAATGTAAACTTTCAGACACTTTTATTTATTTAGAAGGGACAAAAATTTAGTTAACTTTATTATATATGATATACATTAAGTTATAGCTTCCAAAGAATCCTCAAATTGAAAAGCTTCTTTTGTAATGATATCCAAACACAATCCAATAAATAAAAGCGAATGAAACTTTTAAATAATTTAATAATAAAAACTTTAAATCATTTTCTGGTTTTTTTCATAAAAGTAATCAGCATTGATCAGTATTTTTAAGATTTTTATTTAGAAAACAGTGTTTTTAATGCTCATTCCTGTACTTTGATATACAGACAAATTTAGTTTTAGACGGTATAAGGCAATCATCTTCTATTATAATATGAATCGAAAAAAATAAAAAATCCTAGGAATCCTATCCCATGGGTATTTTTTTTCGCTTTGTTTTTCTATATTTATAGAGCTCCGCTAATAAAAGTATAACAAGCAAGAGAAAAGAATCTGTTAAAGGAATAAACTCAAGTTTAACAATGCCCAATCTAGTTATAAAATGGGTAGTAATCAGTGAAAATTGTACTATATGTTAGAATGGAATTTAAAACAAATACATGAGATTAAGATAAAATAATGGAGCTAGATTTTAGAAATGGATTTATCTACATTAAGAATAAGTTTTAAATATGAACCCTACTGTACGATTTCGATAGCCGTATTCTCCCAAAGTAATTTACGATGAAACAAAACGAGAAAGGATGATAATGAATTAACAATTCATTTCGTAACAATATTGTAGCGTATATTGGGTTCTTTTGATCTTATGGTTAGACAACTTCAAACTCTTGCTCTTAGAAAAGTAGAAAATAATTTATTTACAGACTTCAGAACAACAGAGTCTTCGAAACTCACAAATATTACTGGATATTCAAAAATAACTGCTCAAATCTATCGTACAATTACAGCTTTAGACCCCAAAGACTCTTTATACAACGTCTATTATAACATGAAACTCAAGCAAACTTGCTTACGCCTTGTTCACTCAATGACTGACTGGTAAATAATAACAACAACAGCTCGTATCGCTCTCCTTATATATAGTCTCGTAGCATGTACTAGAAATTTCTAGAACCTACTCGAAAAATCCACGGAATAACAAACAATGTATCAGTATATCTAAAGGGGGGTTACCATTAAGAGGGAAGGGTTACCATCGCCAACAATCGCCAAGTTTGTCGCCAACTTGGCGATATATCGCCAAATTTGGCGACCAAAATTAGTCGCCAAAAGTGACGCCAACTTGGCGATATCGCTAATATTTCGTTAATCTGCCGTAGACATACACTGAAAATAATAGACAAGTTTGCTTGATAACAGAGACAATGTAACAAAAACTAATATTAGTAAAGAAATGGAGCTTAATAAGATTATTTACATTATTTTACAGTACAAACACTAACTATTTACAAAATTCGTAACAATATGATAAGATTTAATAAAATGTAAAATTTTGAACATTTAATGTTAAATACATTTCTGATTTTTTTTTAAACAGATCGACTTAATTTATGAATTCAAAAACACCACGGCGAAATAAGCTAAAAATTTCAATTAGTGTTGTTGTGGTTTCATATAACCACTGCCAGATTTTAATTTAATTTAATTTAAGAAAGTATTTTTATTAATCTTTACTTACACTCATGTCCATAAATTAAGGATAATGCCATTTTTAGCAAATAAATGCACGGAAACAAAACAAATGTGACTTTTTCTCCAAGCCCATACATTAAACAAAAGAAAAAGAACAAAAACGATGCTATATGTATGATAACATTCATAAAATCGACAATTGTTGCTTTCTAGGTCAATTGCAAAAATTATCCCCCTTAAAAAAAAAAAACTTAACATTATATGGTTGGTATAATGGTTAATAAATTGTATGCCTCCGAGAGAATGAAATACAGTCCGTGCAATGCCTAGGCATGCTGAGTATCAAACTATCAAGCTGATTTTGGTAAAGATTATTCCAATCAGCAAGCAATGTTCTCCAATGTTCCGGCACACATGTAGGAGGTGGTTGGTGTTCTGCAACCCGTCGGCCAAGCATATCCCATACATGCTCTATCGGATTCAAGTCAGGCACAAATGCTGGCCAATCCATACGGGTGATATCCTCAGCTTTAAGACATTCATTTACGATGATGGCTCGGTTAGGACTGCCATTATCATGCATAAATACAAATGCTGACCTCAAAGCACCCCTAAAGAGACGTACATGTTGTTCCAGAATGATGTTCCGATAAATTTGGCCTGATATGTTTCCGGTTTGAACATGTAGATCTGTTCTAGAGCCCAGTATAATTCCACCCCAAACAAGCAATCCTGCACCACCGTAGCATCGTATCTTAATGATGTTGTCTGGGTGCCTGGCGTTCTCCATATGAAAGTCAGACGTGAATCAGACTGTAAGCTAAACTTGGACTCGTCAGAAAACTTTACACAAGCCATCTGTGACGATATCACATTGCATGTTCTCTACTCCAGTCTGACCGCAGGCAACAGCGAGTTGCCGTGAGCGGAACACATCTTACACGTCTGATGGCATATAGACAAATACTTCCCAAACATCTGTACACGGTATGCCTTGAAACAGTCGTACCCGTGGCAATAGATAGCTGAAAAAACACGTCGGATACTGTGTTCCGTCTTTCTCTTTTGGCAGGTACAGCCAAATAACGGTCTTCATTCTTGGTTGTAATTCGGGGACGACCTGTATAGTAACGTCAACTGACATTTCCATCATCATGGAATCGTTGCTAAAGTCTAGATATTACACTTTGGACAATTCCAAGTTCCTCGGATATTTCCATCTGAGTACGCCCACATTCCACACGGCCGATAATTCTACCACGTAAAAAATCATCCACATGTGTCCTCTGTGTCATAACTGTTCGGTTTTGGCTTTGAGAGGCTTAGAAAATAATTGTTAACTGTTTTACTCCTTTGCCACCGTTCCTTATATACGACTCTCTCACACTTTCATCATTGTGACGTACTATCGGCGCCATCTGGTGGCTTTCTGAAATTTGCATATTAGTCTTGAAGATGTGTGTGATAATTCTGCAAGTGAAATTTTTACTTTAGAGTTTGATTTCTATGTGATTCTGAACTATCCTTAATTTATGGACATGAGTGTATTTAATATTAAATTTCGCATTCTAAAATTATTTTCCTTCCCTTACTTTTTTAAAGCTTCCCTTGTAAGCTTTTCTCTTTTGCATAACATTTCGTAGATTTTAAACTCACAAAATTAGTTTTAATATCTGTACTTCCGGGAAAATAATAATCCGGAATGTTCTACAACATTCTATTTCCGATGTCATTTCCTACAGGTAATCCCCGCGCCAATCAGATTTAAATCAGTTTTATACGAATTCAAAATACGTTAATACTTTACCCCTATTTTTGGCATCGTATCTTTGAAATCTATAGAAATTTAATAGTTTGAAGGCTTTTTTTCCTATCTGTAACATTACATGTTACGCAACGAAAGTTTATCATTGTTATTTTCTTTTTCTTTTTCCTGCCAATTGGCGATTTTATTTTCTTTCAGCAACCATTTCTCACTGTTTGAAATACGTACATGTAAGGAATTTGCTAGTTTTATATGTGACCAGAGTCAAAAGTGTCTCTTTTTTATTTTTTATTTTTATCGAGATGAAACAAATGTCATCATTTTCTAAATATTTTAGAAGATTTTTTTTAACGTCGGTTCTGTTAGCGGAGGCGAATTCTGGATAGCTGACATTCCGAATTGTCCAAATCGTTTGGAGGTATTGCTCGTAAAAGCTCTTCGGTGGATCTCTTTTTAATACACATGAATTGCGTAGAGCCACAAGATGCTACGTATTTGATATATAATTTCTTGTATTATATCAAGCTTCTCCCAATTCCTAGGGAAAATTAGGGGTGATTGTTATATTGTGTCAAGTGTATTCTATAAAAAAATTGAGTGGCCTGTTGATTGTATTTTTAAGGATAGAGGTATGAAAGGGATACTCCGTCATCTAAAGATACTACTTCCTATAAAATAAGAGTTTCTTTAAATAAAAAAATTTCAAGTTTAATCATCTGTGCATTCGGGTTTTTTTTTTAATTTTTTTACTTCAATACTGAGGACTCGTCAGGTAACATTTTTCTTTATTTTTCATTAATTGATTAATAAACTATTAAGAATATTTATTTAATAAAAAGGGTTATGTTGAAGCGGTCTTTTGTGACCACAACTTAATGTATTATATTTATGGTCACAATGTTTAAAAAGGATACAAGTATTTGAATTATTAAACATTATTTTTTATGCAAAAAAGTGTTAATATTATCTTGTGTTTACAAAAACACAACAGGTGTTTTTAAAGCTTCATGTAATCGACTTACATTAGAATATTTATTGAATTTAATAAATATTACTAAGGTTACAACTACAGAGAACTAAAATATTATGGCAATATTTATTCGTATTTTTTTTTCGAAAATCGGTTTCAGAAAGAAAATTTTTTTAATAAGTTTATAAAGATTCTATCGAAAAAATGTACTTGATCGATAATGATCTATAATTCAAATTCAAAAGAAGTTATTTTATATTTTTGTTCGTAGTTTTATTATATTGTCATAGATAAAGAAGGAAATGTGCTCTTTAAAGTGCACACAAATGAACTATTTGTTATGTTTAAATAAATTACTTTTAAAGATAACCATTTTGTGACCGAATGCTGTGCAAAATAAAAATTAAATCTAATTACTTCTTAAAAGCTTTTTAAAAAATATATATTAGTACGATTCAATAATATTAATAAATTAATATGAAAAAAGCATACTTTGTAAAAATTTTGATAAAATTTACTGACAAATCTAATATAATCCTTTAAAAGACTTTCCAATTTCAGTCAATAAATTTAATTTAAATTTCGTCAGTGACATTCATTACAGAAAAATTCTTAATAAAATCTTAAAACTTATTTTAAACATTAAAAAATGATAATATAGTATAACATTTTTAAAAACATCTACAGTAAGAATAACTAAACATACATACTAAAAATTAAATTGACATTCTTTAAACCGAGTTTCATTCATGTTAATGGAATTTTAAAATAGAGTTATTCCAATATCGAACTTTTTTGCCGACAAACTTTTGCATAGCGAATATTTGTTTTCGCCTCAAGTACATATGTTTGATTTTTGAAAAAACAATAGAATGTGTGCTTTCAAAATATTTTTAAAAGTTAGTCGAAACTTGTTTACATGAAAATAAACGAATTTAAAGTATTTTGATATTTTTAGCATAAGAACTGTTTTATACTTTATTTGCAGGTGATCTGTTGACTTACAGAAAATGTATCTGTGAAAAATATATTGATATTCATTAAAGGTAGCTTTTTGTTTGAAATGGTTCTTTTTAAAGTAATCGGTAAATTAAAATTTTAGCATATTTGGGGAAACAAATGTCTTTTTTGCAATATACAGATCGATAAACCAGTAGCAAGTTATAAACAATTCTTCATGTATAGTAGTTTTCTTTTACACCTTTAATTATGTAAAATATATTTTCTCTAAATCCGACAGAAGAACGATATTAAATTCAATCTATGGGAGAAAACGCGGTTTTAAAATAGACATGCAATCCTGTACTTAAGCTTAGAAATAAAGCAGCATTCTTTAAAAATATCAGAAATTTTTGAACGAACTTGAAAAATATTTTTTTTTTTTTAGTTAACTTTGATTCAATTCTTTCTAGTATATAAATATTCTTATTTGTTTGTATTCGTAAAAGCAAGGAAAATTTATGCAAATTTCAGACGTAACGTATTCACATGATGGAAAGACTTTTCGAAAGTTGTTTTTTTTTTTTATTCACATAGAAGATTTGAACATTTAAAAAGATTTCGAGATCAGTGGTTTTTCTGAATAATGAAATTTGTAGATTTGGAAAATGAAACTCAATGATAACCTTTTTTTTTATAGTTTTCGTGGATTAAGCTGTTTCAGGCAAAATATGTGTTCAGTACTACTAACTAATTATATTTATAATCTTGTATGCGAGAAGCTTTGAGATCAAGACGCATGTTGTTAGACTGACATGAAGACTTGATTCCCAAAAAATGCAACCTGTACGTGAAATAAAAATTTCTTTAGCTTACAAGTTTTGAGATAAACTATGAGTAGAATACTAAAAAATTATTGACATTTAAGAAAAAAGAATAACAGAAAAATGTACTTCCAAATATTGGTTGCAATTGCTTCATATATAAATTATATTAAGTTGGATATTCTATTTACATTTTGCAAAGTAATTGTCATAAATTGGAAAGAAGCTGTGTGCTGCTGTCATCTAAATATCTTAAATGGAAACGTAGATATGACACTAAATTGTAAGAGTTCACTGTTAAAACTAATGGTGACACATTGCACCTTTTAGGGGTGAAAGGCTTGTCTCACTGGTGACTCCCCTAAAGGAGCCAGAATGACACCTTTAATTAGGATGAAAAGATGGCACCCTTTATCCAGAGTATCCAATAATAAAAAATTAGAAAATATACAAACCGACTTTTGGCCGTCGAAGGATTCTTAATCGGTTTTCGCCAGTTTTGTAAGTGGTTTGGGATTCTATTTGTAATAAAAAGCAACCTCGGAATGCACGAGACCCTATTTATAGTGATATTTTCTCTTAATGTGCAACACAGAAAAAGACACGGATGATAATGTAAAATCTATGGCAGCGTTCTTTTCAAATATCTCGCTCAAATTTTAAGATTTTTACATGATTTTTTTTTGCATAGGATAACTGAGGACGATCCGTAACTGGCCCAGTTTTTACTTTTTCAATTTTTGGTTTCAGATTAAAAAAAATATTTTAAATTTCAAAACCAGTTTAAACCGGTTCTGAAATTGAAACTATCATAATATAAAAAATCTATAAGCAAAATCGAAAAATTAAAAACTAGGCCGGTTGTAGATCCTCCTCAGCTATCCTATGCAAAAATATAAAAATTTGAGCGCGATATTTGAAACGAGAGCTCCCATACACTTTATATTATCATCCGTGTCTTCTTCAGACACTATTGTGGGGCCTTAAATGATTTTCTTAAGATTATATACATTGAACGATGGTATCAGTGTTAAATAGAATATCTTTCAGGAGAAAGCATTCATTAACCCTCCTAATAGGTAGTAAAACTGGCCTTATATTCATACATTTGAATTAAAATCTTCTCGATGTGCTACTACAAATAAATTGCTGTCATTTGTTAAATCTGCGTAATGACTTCCCTTTCAGATGACGGGCTGTTTCACAGAGTTATTGTAAGTCGAATTTAGTTGTTCTTTACAAAAGTGTCATGATTTTAGACAATTAGCTACAATGACATTTTTTAGTTTCACTTTTTTATTACATTTCTCCTGTAATTATTACTATTTTTTTTGAAAAGAAAAAGGATTACGCTTTTTTAATATTTTTTAACATAGCCTACGCCTATAAATTAAATTTTTCTTTGTTCCTAGAATCTGCCTGCGAGTGTGTTTTTCCGACTTTTCGGATTGTCTTGTAACTGATATATTTTATTGAACTTTATCATGGTATGCTGGATATTTTAGTAATTTGGGTAAGTCCATTTCCTTTATTAGAGGAAAACTCGAAACAGGATTTTTTCATTTGAGTTATGCGTTTTCTAATTCAATTAAATTTTAGCATATACTGCAGAACTTAAAAATATATATAGATCATATACAGGACTTCACAAAGGAATTGGAATACATTTTGAACTGTACATGATTAGTGCATAAATTAGGTTTTAAAATGTCTTATCCGTTTTTGAAACTGCCTTTTTAAATATCATTTCTCAATTCATTAATTGAATTTAGCTTATTATATTATCTTGATTATATTGGAAACTCTTTATAATGTATTTTTGGGATATGATTTTCTTTTTGTTTGTATATAAAAAAGTTTTTTTAAACAAAATTATGGAAATTTTAAACAATAAAATTTGTTTCGCAAGGCTTTTCTTTTACTTAAAAAATTTTAAACTTTATGCATTAAAAAACTTGGGAAAAAAGTTTTTAAATCATATGTGTATAGTTTAAAATTTTATTTCTATATATTCGCGACATGTTCAGTTTCTTGTTAAATAATTATCATTTCTCCTGGTTGATTCAAAACAGGTTTAAAATGTTTCTTTTAAAATTATATACTTTTTATTTCTTTTCTGAACACATTAAAAGTAGTAATTACTATGCGAGACCGTAATCAGTTTTCAGAAGAAAAGAAATAAGATTTTTTATAATACATATAACAACTGGCATCGTGCATTCATACATTTCGTATAAGATAGAAAAAGTTTGGAAAAAAATAATCGTAAATAAAAAAGAGAACTCAATATTTCTTAATTTTCAGATTTGTAACAATTTCCTCGAAATCCATAAAGCATATTAAAATTTCTTTAATAATATATTATTTTAGATGAAATATATTTATTTAAAAAATTATAATTATACAAATTAAAATTTAAATATTAAAATAAATTAAATAAAATCTATAATTGGATCCATCTGAGTTATTTAAAAAACTGGTCAGATGTAGCAATCCCAAAACTTGCTTCTATCTTATGCATTTTTATACTTCCTGGAAAAATGCAACATAGCAGCGTCACCGATTAGGTGGTTTAAACCAAAATACAGTCAGAAACAACTTATCTCAACTTAGTATTGTATCTGAAGTTTTGTGAAAATATGCGCATTGGTTTTTATACATAGAGCTATTGAAAAATCTTTATAAAAAAATCTACATAACAGTGCTACATGTTAGATGATGTACGCCAAAAATTAATCAGGAACATTTTTTTTTTATCAGGTTCTGATAGAAACTGAAGTTTGAGGAAAATCCATGCATTAGTTATTGAGATACATTTATTACAAAAGCATGAAAAATGCAGCATAGCAGCGCTTTTGTAAGACCATTTACATCAAAAACTAAACTATTCTAATCGATATCGGTGACTAACTGAATCTGAAGTTTTATAAAATTTCGTGCATTAGTTCATGATATAGATTTACTGCGACTATCAGAAACAATGCACCATGCTAGTGCCACCTATTGAGCGATTCGCACCATGCTATAACAAGTACTATGTAAATAAAAAAAAAATACGAAAATCCATGAATTAGTTCTAGAGATACGGCTATTGTAGAAATTTTAAATAATGGAACATAGTAGCGACACTTGTTGAGCGATATACACAAAAAATTAATTAGATCTACTTTATAGTTTAGTTTAGTTTATGGCAGTCAATTATCAACATGAGGGATATAGGCTTGAAAAGGGGATGTGTCCTCCGCGAGGGGTCTTTCTAAGAGAATCTAACCCGTATTTACGCAAGCTATTTTACATCATTATATCATAATATTATCATATATTATGTATCATACATCTTGTATATAATCTGTTATATTTCTTAAGTATTTGAGTGAATATTTGCCATGTACAGCTCATATTCAAAATATTAGAATAATTGAGAAAAAGTAATAAGAAAAAATTATTTGTCATTTATTTATTTTTTATACTAAGTAAATGCAATTAAATTTCTTATAAATTAAATCTGGAATGTTTAGATAAGATTTTAACATTTATAAAATATAAAATACAGCACAATAAATTACGTATACAGCTTCCTTAAACACACCAGAATATTAGAATAAAATTTAGATTGGTTCAAAATATTAGAATATTTTATTTTACGCAACAATATTACCTTATGAATATGAAGTAAATGGTAGTTAATATTTTGTAGCATCCCCTTTAGCTTTCATAACAGCGTACAATCGATCTTGCATACTATATACAAGGTGTTTACAAACATTTCTATCAATATTAGCCCAAATATACTTTATACGCGCCACTAAATCAGTTTTACTTGAAGGAGGATTTTCTTGAAGTTTTTTCTTCATTATACACCATAAGTTTTCGATGGGATTAAGATCTGGTGAATTTGGTGGCCAAGGAAGTACCTTAATGTTGCGTTGGCGGAACCAATTCTTAGTTGACACCGAGGTATGCGGGGACGCTAAATCTTGTTGAAAGATGAAATCATCTTCAAATAAATCTTCTGATGATGGAATCATGTAATATTCTAAAATTTCTTGATATATCAGAGAGTTAACCTTTTCGTAGACGATGCATAACTTTCCAGGTCCTTCTGCACTCATACAACCCCAAACCATGACACTAGCAGCAATTTTTACGGAACGTTTAAGGCATTCTTTATCAAATGCTTCTTGCTTCATTCTCCAAACTCGAATACCTTGATTACCATATGAAACACAAAACATACTTTCATCACTAAATAATATATTTTTCCAATCTTCATTGCTCCATAAACGTCTTGATTTACACCAATTCAATCTTATACGCTTTTGTCTTGCAGTGATGAGAGGTTTTGTTTTCGGTACACGAGATTCAAATTTAAATTTATGGAGACGTCTTAATGTTGTCGATGTAGAAACTTCAACTCCTTCTTCTTTCCATTTTCGGTCCAAGAGTCGCACACTTTTAAAACGGTTTTTCTTAACTATACGCTTCAGTTTCCTGTCATCTCTAGCAGATGTTTTTGGTTTTCGACCACCATTTCGGCGATTATTTTGAAATTTTCCAATTTTTGAATATTGTATTAGTATTTTACTAACGCTCGATTGCGAACAATGTAAATAATTCGCTATAAAACATTGATTTTTACCGTGCCGATACAAATCAACCATACAAAGTTTAGTAGATTCAGGAATATCACTCACACGGCCCATTTTAAGACGAAAAAGAAACAAACTGCAAAAAAGAATACTGATTTTAAATAAAATAGTCTGAATTTAATCAATGATGCCACCAGTTAAGAATTGGTAATAATTAAAAGGGAATTAATGTGAAATATTCTAATATTTTGAACCACTGGAATAAATATTCTAATATTTTGACTTTTCAAAATAATTTTTTTTGCAATTAATCTTTTCAAAAATGATATTAAATTTAAGATAACAAGTAAGTTTAATCAACAATAAGTTCTTAATAAAAATATCGTTTGCATATTTTCATTAAAAGACATTAAATTACCAAACGATATTTTCAATTTCTAAAAAAAAGGTAATTATTCTAATATTTTGAATATGAGCTGTAGAATCAAGAGCAGATTGATATTTTAAATGATGTCTTTTACCGTGGAATAATAATTTCTATTGACATATTATTCTCATTTTTTTGTGCTTAATTTTGTAAAAAGAAATTGATGTGTCAAAATATATATTAAAAATATGACAATGTAAAAAAATATACGCCACCATAGAAAAGCTTTATATTATTCATTGATTTAAGTACTTTTACAACTTTAATTGTTTCTATTTTGGATGTAATATAATTAAGAAGACGATATTTTACAGAATATTTTGTTTACTTAATTGCACTGATTAAATGTTTGATTGGAGACACGAAAATATTTTACGATTTTAAATATGCTACTTCATTTTCATCATAAATATAGCGAGCACTAAATTACATTTCCCACAAATAATATTGCATACTTAATTTAAATATTTAAGGTAAAATATTTCTTTTAAAAATAAATTTTAACATGTTTAGACATTTTGAAATTTATCCCGGGAAATAAAATGCAAATGAATTAGAAATTATGTTTTTCTGAATAATGGATTTGTTCAAATCTCATTTTAATTCTTCTTTAAAGCAACAAAAAAATTATAAAATAAACACGTTGTAATCTTCAAACAATAACGCCTTTCAAAATGTGATTACATTCCACTCTTAAAAATCCAAATAAATGTTTTTCTTTGATTAGTTTAAAAGAAATGATTTTCAATTCGAAAGTGGTATGAAATATTTTTAAAGAAAATTCTTTATTATTTATTTAATGTATAAAATTCGACCATAACTCGAAAGACGAATATTTTTGAGAGTACCTGCAAGTAGAAAATAATCTAGTAAATATGTGATTAAAGATCATGCTGTAAAATGCATTTCATATTATGTTTTATAGGACATGTAGATTTATAGTTTTTTTTTTAATATTTTCTTAAATATTTAAAATTGGCCATAAAATCAACATGCATTGCACGTATTAAAGTCTCATCATATTTTTAATTAACATATATTACTGCTTAATATATAAATCTCAAACAATTGATCTTGAATTTTAGGAATACAAGAGAAACATTCTCCAAACACAGGGTGACCATAAACTAACTTCCCCGATACATAAATACTTAGCTGCCTAACCGCTCAACCAATTTATAAGAAATTTTAGATATCCTTATTTTAAAGTATACACTCAAAATCGTGATACTTTTAAACAATAGAGCTCTCACTGTTACGATTACAGCGAAAAAATTTCGAGATTTTTTAATAGCAACACGTTTTTTTTTCTGTTCAAGTTCATCAGCCTAATGAAAAACCTTAAATGGCGATGAAACGATACATGAACGAATTAAATTGCTGATGTAGTATACTGGCACTCAATACTAGTTTCTACGTAACTTAATATTCTACATTCTAAAAAAATTATTACATTTTTATTACTTACCCATCATACGAAGTATAGGGTAAGTCTTGCAATCGTTTTGAAAATTGAAAAATTTTTTTGACGCATTTACATGTTTCAGATACCAGAAATTCCAAAAAACATATTTAAAAAATATTGCCATCCATCTGTTCCACAATCTTCGATTTATCATGTAGGGGAGATCGGAGCTAGTGGTGACATTTTCGACATTTTTTATATTAGTCGTAAAATTTGAACTGAAGCCAAAGATTTAATGTAACATATCTTAGAGTAAGTGTTGCGTAACATTTTTATGAAACTGCTATTAACATTATTAACGTTTTTCCTAACAGAAAATGAATTCTGCGTAGCCTAGAAATTTGTTACTACTAACCCCTGGTACGGGGAAAGTCGTGACATGCTTGGGGCACATTGTGACACATAAATGACACATAAATGACTCATACAAGTACATTGTAACATATACAAATTATGAAAGAAAGGCGATAAAATGGGATATGTTAAATCAAGAATGAGAAATTTATTCATTTATAACGTTCTTAACACAATAAAACACTTTCATGTTTTAATAATATTGTAAATCAAATGAAAATAAAATAGTTATATTGCTAACATTCGTAAACTCTCAATCTTTTATAAAGATACCTTTAGAGACACTTAACAATAAAAAACTGTCTTAATCAGGAAAAAAATAAAAAGTAAGCCAACACTAATCTTTGGCCATATTGATCTTTGATTCGGAAGCCTGCTACAACGTGTAGGTCTATATCCTATATTGTCATCGCTTGTTTCAGCGTCTGACAGTTAATACAAATATAATAAGTTTCATTTTTGGTACATTTGACATGCGTCCATGTTTTACATGTTATGTTTTGCACCTAGTCTTCTCCGGGTCTAGAAAGTTTGTATTGCTCCAAGCAATCTAGACGTAAGCAATTTTTGTCATCTTCAGAGCTATCCAAAAATTGCTTCTCCCTTTTTTTCAATAACCTAGGTGTAATTTTTTTATGCACTGCTTGGCCTTTCCATACAGTTTCTTTTTTGCATTTTCTTCTTCAATTTGTTTTCTGCGTTCTTTTGATTTTTGTTCTGTTTGAATTTTATCCTTTGCAGGTGTGCTTGTTAGAATGGCAGATTTCAAACATTTACGAACATATCGCTTGCCTTTTCGAGGTTCTGCTTTAGGAGGTAGTCTAATTTTTTTAAGACTTACTACTGACACATGGTTATTATCAGTTGCCATAGAATCATTTAATTCAATGAGATTTCTTACTTTTGAAGACGTTCCTGCAATCTCACCATCATTGATTAAAGTTATTGCTGAAGTACTTTGTTTATTAACAGTTACATATTTACTATTTTTTTCATTGTCATTCTGGTCTTTAACGTTCTCATCTCCGATAGGTAACGATGGATCAGTTACTGAGGAACATAGAAAATCTTCATCTGTGAAAATGTTCCTATTAAATTCCCAAATTCCACTACAACGAAATCCTGCATGAATGTATTTTGGAGATGCAGCACTAGAAAGAGCTATTTTTTTACAATACCTGGTATATCGTAGATCGACACAGTGCTTCCAGGATGCGATTTCAACCATCCACATACAAACTGATTGTAGAATTTTCTGAACGCCCCGTATACTGACACATCAAGGGGCTGTAATCTGTGAGTCGTGTAAGGTGGAAATGTCACAACTTACCCCTTAGACTTCGTCACAACTAGCCCCGCGTTACGCCATTTTGAATTGTATTCATTAATTTCCGAAATAATGGCATGATTAACAAATGAAATACATAGAATAACAGCTCAAAATATAAGCATTTAAATAATGTTAAGGAAGTTTACATACCTCAGTATCGCTAGTGGCAATGACGATTCAAATGATGTCGCAAAATTTACTTTTACGATAGAAAACAAGATAAATATTTTTATCTCGAAAACAACGCGACGCTGTACTTCAACAAATACGCAGCACATTGAGACAATCAACATCTTCACTCACATGACGCGACAAGTGCTGCAACCTATTGGGTCAGTCAGGAAGCTCGACGGCACAACTTGCCCCTGCACAACTAACCCCGATCTCCCCTACACTGATGTGCAAAATTTAAGGACGAGTCCCAAAATGCCAATTTTCAAGGAATTTTCAAGCGGTAATTTTCACCTCAATATTCAAAAGGAAGTAGTATAATTCGAATACTTACTATCCCTGCATAACAGCTAATCCATATAACATCTCATTCAGGTCACACATGGTCACAAGAGTCACAGTCACTATGGCGAAACAAAAATATGAAATTCCATACGTCTCTTTTATGAGTCTCAAATGACTACTCTATGCGACTCCACTGACAAGACATTGTAACTGCTGCTTTGTTGCGAGTCACCAGGTGACTTTCCAATGTCGTTTCATTGAGACTCTCGTGTGACCTCTCATCTGGCGACTCAATTTCAGAGTCATTGTGAATGTTACATTATGATAAATTACCAAATAATGTCTCATTAAAGTCACATGGTGACTTTCTGTCACAAGACTTTGTCAAATGGTGACAGAGACCCTACTGTGAAGTAACGACTGTGAAAAGTTGTTTTATCATGCAAATTTATATTGCAACGTTCATAAAGACTTTGAATTGAGTCTCCAGATAAGAGGTCACACGAGAGTCTCAATGAAACGGCATTGTAAAGTCACCTGGTGACTCGGTACAAAGCAGCAGTCACAATGACCTGTCAGTGGAGTCACATATAGTAGTCATTTGAGACTCATAAAAGAGACGTATGGAATTTCCTATTTTTTGTTTCGCCGTAGTGACTTTGACTCTTGTGACCATGTGTGATCTGAATCAGATGTTATATAGACTAGCTGCTATGCAGATATAGTAATTATTCGAATTATATTACTACATTACTCATTACAATATTTGCGTGAAAATTATCGGTTAAAAATCCTTTGAAAATTGGCATTTGTGGACTCGTCCTTTAATTTTGCACACCAGTGTATTTTCTTCAAATTTCAATTAAAAGGTATAATTTAATTGGAAATGAGACGCTTAATCCGACACAGTAAACTGTTAGTTAAGAGCCCACAATAGTCACAGAAAAAGCACACAAAAAGACCCGGATGATCATGTAAAGTCTATGGGAGCGTTCTTTTCGAATATCTCGCTCAAATTTTAATATTTTTGCAAGATTTTTTTCCACAAGATAGCTGAGGGCAATCCACAACCGGGCTAGTTTTTACTTTTTCAATTTTTGTTTCGGATTTTCTTTAAAAAATTACTTTAACTTTCGAAACCGGTTTAAACCGGTTCTGAAACTGAAACTATCGTAATATAAAAAATATATAACCAAAATCGAAAAAGTAAAAACTAGCCCGGTTGTGGATTGCCTTCAGCTATCTTGTGCAAAAAAATCATGCAAAAATATTAAAATTTGAGCGAGATATTAGAAAAGAACGCTCCCATAGACTTTACATGATCATCCGGGTCTTTTTATGTACTTTTTCTGTGACTATTGTGGGCTCTTAAGGGGACGGTGGACGTTAAAAATTTATTTTATTCATTTTTATCATAGCAATATGAAATTTTGTGCATACATATATTTCACCAACAGCATATAGAATACCTTCAAAAAATTTCCAACCTTATTAAAATTTGTAATATTTTTACAAAAATTTAAAATTTTAAAATGCTTCTCGTGTCTTAATTTTTGAAATATTTTCTTGCTTTTGCATTTTTATCACTTTTAACTATATTATAAACAAATTTGTGTAAGATTTTTTAAATATCTTGAATAGTTAATTTTTTTACAGATTTTTTTCTAAATTCCTTATCGATTTTCATCAAAATTTTGCATTTTAATAAGTAAAAAATAAAATTTGACTATCTTAATGAAGACGAATTTTCAAAAGCTTACACAATTTCTTTTTAAGTAATATCAGGATACTTCCTTTTTAATTTTATAAATTTTGATCAAAAATTAAGACGCAAGGAGCAATTCAAAAATCTAAAAACGCTGAAAAGTTTGTTTTGAGAAGAACAGATTTAAAGTATATAAATACATTTATCTTTTTTCATTTACTTCTTAAAACCTTCATAAATGATATTTTAGTAAGAAATAACTGTTTAGGTTATATCCCAGAAATAGACCTTTTTTCTATAGATGATTTTGCTCAAATAAAAGTCCACTGTCTCCTTAATATGTTTATTATTTTTGAAGTTATAAGGATGCTTCTTTTACGCAATTCGGTACTACTTGAGTAGTTTTGCATTTTATATAATTTGTAGAAATTCGTTCATCAGCAATTCATTATTAGAGCATTACTATGTATATTAACAATATTTAAAAGTACGTTTAAATATGGTTTTGGAATTGCAATGCATTTTATAAATAGTTCTCGCATGTTTTATTTTCATATTATGCATATCCATGGTGGGTAAGTATTACGGGGGACCGTAACGACTAGTTTTTAATATGTGTGCACAAGCACAATTCCAGGGATAAATTTTAAAACAAATGTTACATTATTACTCAGTTTACAAGTCAACAAAATCAACTACTGAAAAACATATCTTGTATCCACTCCTTCTTTCACTGCAATGTTCTTTTTCACAAATGCTTTACACCGGTTATTTTCATTGTACATGTAACATTCCAATCCCATTTATGGTTTTCAATGAGCTGAAGAATTTGCGCCAGAAAAAATGAATGTTGCTATACAAAAATTTCAAAATTGTTTTACTCTAACCGTAACCGTACGATCTCTTTTATTTTAAATCATCACGATTTTGAGTGTATATCTTCAATTAACAAAATCTTAAATTTTCTTTCGATTGGTTGAGTAGTTAGGTCGCTAAGGGTACATATATGTTTTTTTTATGACAACCCTGTAGCTCCAAAAGATAATGAAAAAAATGCGACCTATTTGCATGAATAATTTTATTTTTAAGTAAGTCTTTTTAATAATTATAATTAAAAAAACTTACTCCAAAATGAAATTATATTCGAAATATTATTTCAAAAGTTATAAAAAAAATATATTTGCTGAATTAAAACATGTGCACGAAATTATAAGTTCAAACATGGAAGAAAAATCATGAGTCAGGCATTGATTGCGAAACATTTTTCAAAATACTAAGAATACTGTAACAAAACTGCAACGTTTAAAAAATTAAAATGTTTTCAATTTCATCATATGAAAATACATAACACACTTGAAAAGACAATTTCAGCTGTTCTCATCAAGAATCGGAAAACTATCCGAATTTTATAGCATCCCTGTATATGATATAGAGATTTATTTATAGAGATTTTCATCTAATACCTAGATGAACTTTAAAAATTATTTCACTTAAGAAATGCACGTAATTCAGTTGGAAATTCCTCATCAGGAATTTCTTCTAACAAGAATAAGGGTAGTGAATATTTTTGTACAGCCCTGTGTATGAGGTATAGAATTTATATATAACGAACAACGTGCAAAAATTTAAAAGTGCATACCGAATTTTAAAATGTACACTCAAGCAGTTTTTACTTAAATACAATGCTGTGACTGTTTTCTTTTATGTGCCCCTGTGTATGAGATATCGAATTTATGTAGAACGAATATCGTGCAAAAAACTAATTAAATTTACAAGTGTATACCGATTTTAAAAATGTATACTCAAGAAATTATTACTCCAAGAAAGTACTCTAACAGAATTTTTTTGTGTAGCCTTGTGAATGAATAAAAAAAATGCTATGAAAGCTCTATTATAATGTGATTGTAGTGAAATTTAGTGAATTATATTAAGTTTCAATGCTTTTGAAATAGCGTAATATCATTAAAATACTCTCCGAATTATTTTTCTGCATACACCATAATCTAACGGTGTTATTTTGAGTGCCTTTTTAAATGAACCATTAATCGTACATACTTCCTATGCATTATCAAACATGCTTTGGTGATCCTAAATAAGCTTTAAAAATTGCATAAAAATCTGAGTATATTCACGGGAGTTCGAGCATGAACACATGGACAAACAAACCAAATGCATAAACACTTTTCATATTTGTTAAAAAGTAAAAAGTAAAGCAAACTCTAGCATAAAAAATGCAGTACACTAAGTGATTCATTAAAAAAGAATAAAGTACATATTGTATATTTATCTTCAAACTTACGGGTATTAATACACTTTTATTTTTTCACCGTTATTCATTTAAGGATAAACATGTATAAATTCTACATGCTATCGATATATTAAAATTTTTAAACTGTATAGGTTTATTTTCACCATAAATTCAAAACCGATATGTTAATGTAATTTTAATACACTAATTTAAAAGATAATACTGTATATATATTAATGCTTACCATTTCTTTAAACAATAATTCCATTCGTTCATATACATGATGAGAGGAAAGCCCAACTATACACTAGAAGGAAAAGTTTATTTTAAAAAGTAATTTATGCGTTTGCTATCTGCATAATATTTCCATTTTATGGGATAAATTTTCCTCTCGAATAGCCTTTTTGTATAGCGATATATATTCCACAAGAACAACAAAAGCAACATATACAAATGGCTAAATAGATCTGTTTCAAAAAGCTATAGATACTCTCCAAAAGTTAACATTTTTAGTTGCAGAGGCACTAATATTTATCATGCATTAAAAAAAAGAATAATTTACTGCTATAATTTATAACAACTATTACATTTATTTCATATTTACCTACGTTTTGAATAAAATAAGAAATATTTTTTATTATTAAAATAATATTTAAGAGGCTTAATATGACTTATAAAGGTATTGTTTTAGACAGGGAGGCAGTGGCAAAGAAAATTACCTCGTCTACACTGTAAAAAAAATTCAAGCTGTTACTAAATATTGTTTAGTAAATTTGTATTCCACAGAATTTTTTAGTAACCATTACAAACTTTTTTTGCAAGTGAAACAAACATTTTTTTTTGTAAACTGAACAAAAGAATTTTTTGTATATCTAACTTAAAACTTTTTAGTATGAGCCACCAAGCAAATTTTAGTAATAGCTCCAAAATTATTTTTAATAACCATTACGTGTGCCCGAAGGGCAGTAGCTTCCTTCGACTGCATCCAGTGGGTAAAAAGACAGACTTCTGAAGCGGAAGATTTTCGGCAAAGTCGCAATAGTTGGCAGCACCAAACATTGCCACCTGCTCTATTTTGACACATTTCTAAAGGGGAGGGAAAGTCCAGAGATAATTACCCATGGTAACTGTTACGGCAGGATTTTCATAATCCCTTTATTTAACGAGTACTTACATTGCATACATTCGGTGCATATTTGGTGGCGTCCAGGATCGAGCCTGGGTACTTTCAGCCTGAAGTTAAGTGCTATGACGACCTATCACGGTCACACCAAGTGAGTTTTAGTAATAGCTATTAAAATGTAAAACTATTAACTCTATTCGTTGCTAGCTTTTTTCTAGTAATTCTTACAGATTCCTTGTAACCGAGTAAGATTACAAAAAATTTTTTAGTAATTACAAAGATCACTATTTTTTAGTAGATCGACCCTTTTTTACAGTGTAGATGTCGTTTGAAACTCCATGATTGAACAAACCTCGATTAGGATATTAAAGTACAACTGGTCTGCTAAGTGATATTTTGAGGAAATCACCTACAGATCCGACATTTATCGTAGGTTTATCATTGTATTTTTCTTCGCCCAAAGGTATAAACATACAGAGGAAAACCAGGAAAACACAATGATAAACCTACGAGTCAACTTCTAAAATGGAGATTTCAGGTGTTTTCCACCATGATTTTCTATGCTGCCTCAGCTCGGTCTATTTCATTGTTCACGATTTCTGGAAAGATAATTAAAAAAAAAAACTTTTACTGGATGAATCTTTAATTGTACTATACCAAGGAAAACTAATGAACTTCAGTAGTATTTTTCACTAAAAATGCATCTTTGTGTTTTACCATATTATATACTTTGTTTTTTCTAATGAGTTCCTATTATTCCGTAGTGAGTGTTTTCATCTAAGTCGCAACATTCAATAACAATAAATGAACTGCATATGCTGTAAAAAAAGATAATAAAATGCAAAATGTCTCTTAATCGATGGACAGAAAATTATTGCAATCTTTTCCGAATTACCCAATATTCCAAAAATTGTATCTTTATCTATAGAAGCATAATAAACCAATATTTTAAAGATTAAAATAAACATTTCTAAAAAAATTCTTTTTTTTTTCAAGACTTTTTTGCAGTAATTTTAATATTTCCCCATTTCTTTACTAGCAAACATAACAAATATCTTTTCAGACCTGATTTTTATAACAATATGGCAAAAGATTATGAATGGCGAACGTTAGAATATTCTATATTTCGGGATGAAGTCATTTATAATCATTTAATGATTTCAATAATAATTTTGTATTTTCCTAAAAACAGGTAACAGAGTATATTGATGTAAGGAAAAAAATAGAAAAAATTTGTTAGATCAAAATGATAACGATATCAAAACATATCCATCCCCCTTAAAAAATATCGTTAAATATGTAAATGGCCCCATAGATTTTGAACCATTTTTAAAAATGAGATTAACGCTAAATATTTAAAATTTACATCTTTGTAATTCATAGGTGCTTTACATATTCACTTATTTTTGTGTCATACAGTAACTTTCTACCGAAAAATATCCAAACATTATAACAGTATTGGGTTTTCAAATGAAAAATTCAATAGTTCTGTACCATTGCAAGCTCTTGAAACATTTATTTTTTTTTAAATACATTGAAATAAAAATAATGAATTATGCGCCAAGCATCAATTATGAATAACTTTCTAAAAATAAAATTAATATTAGAAATTACAAACTTTAAGCAAGAATAATTACATATATACATCCTAAAAACACTTTTTATCGAAAAATTTAAATATTATATCATTGTTGGATTTTCAAACTATAAATTTAATATTAAAATAGGAAATAAAGCCTTTGTGCAAAAATGTTTAAAGATAGAAAACCAACGATTATAAGGTCACAAATAAAGTAAGAAAAGGGGAGCAAACAGCTGTTTCGAATCTAATAACGGGATTCTTATTCAGTGCAAAAAACTCAGCCAGTTAAACAAAGCAAAACTGAGCCTAGTTTTGCTTTGTTTAGCTCGCTGAGTTTTTTGCACTGAAGAAGAATCTCGTTAGTAGATTCGAAACAGCTGTTTGCGTCTCTTTTCTTACTTTATTTGTGCACTTATAATCGTTGGTTTTCTATCTTTAAATATAAATTTAATAGTTTGGTGCGAGTTCAGTAAAGGTTTATTTTTTAACAGACGTTGAAATAAGAACGATCAATCATGCGTCAAATGCATGAAGCATAAACTATAAATTTCTTTTTAAAACTGAAATGAATATTAGAAATTCCAAACTCTATCAGTTTCGGGCACACATTCTTTTTTTTTCTAATGCTAAAGTAACTTTTTACTGGAAAATCCAAACGGTATATCAACATTGGGTTTTCCTATTGAAAATTTAATAAATTAGTTCATGTTTAATGTTTTTTAAATAAATTTAAAAAAAAGACCCAAAATCACGTATCAAGCATAGATTGTGATACACTTTTCAAATCATTTTATAATATTTTAACAAAACTCCAAAGTTTTATAAAGCGAAAAATAATGTCTAAGAAATCAATCTGAAAACACAAAATATATTTAAAATATATTTTCAGCAATTACAATTCATTTCAGAAAATAAAAAATTGATATTTTTTCTGCAGTTTTGAATACGATTCATACATTTTATGTATTACTACTAATATGCAAAAATATAGTTCAATTAGAAAAAGTATAACACAGTTATGAATTCTCTTTTAGCAATATTTGCCAATAAACAGAAATATCTTATAAAGGCCAAACGTATCTGTGCGTAACGCATACGTCATTTTGCGCATGGCAACACTTTCAAATTTTAAATTATTGCAGTTTTTGCTACTAAAAGTTTTTAAACTTCTTAATGTCGTACATTTTAAATTTTTTCACCATCGTGTAGAAAAAAAAAATTAGTTTAAAATGAAATTTGTTTGAAAGCTGCATCATAATTTGTTTTTGAAATATTAATTTTCTGTAGCTTTTAATACCCATTTTCTAATCATGGCAGCAGGAGTACTCCATTTCTATTTAAAGCAAAGGGAAAAAATAAGTGCTGTATCTTTATGTTGCCATTTTCTCATTAAAAGGGAAAAAATAGAAATTTAAAAATATCTTCTTTATAAAACCCGTGAATTTTGACTTCATTTACAAAATTTGACTTACACGTAAAAGAATATCAACAGTTTAATATCTGTTTCAGCTAATAGCATTGAGACTTCAAGTTCTGAATACAAATTATCAAATTAAAATACCAATTTTTTTGAAACGTGAATACAGATGTGAAATGTGCATTTGCAAATTTTGATATGGTAAAAATGATGCCGGGTTAAGATTTCACGGGGAAAAAATTCTATGATTGAGTCAAAGTTGAATAAATTTTGCCTTTTATCATTTTCGAATACTAGCATAAGAACCTTAATTGATAACTTTATCTTAATAACATATCTCTATTATTTTTTACTGCTTACATATTCGATTAAAGTTTAATTTTAACAATTTCTACAACTGTGTTTTATAGAAATAGTATTTTGTTAATTTGACGATAAATATCTTTTGTTTAAGAATTAGACGTACCAATAAAAAAATGCATTTTTTACTATAACTAATTTTGTAGGTTTATTATAAGTTAATGAAACTGTTCCTTCTTAAACATTTTCTTTCGTCAAAATTTGATGGGTTCTACCTTGTACACTATATGGCCAAATATGACCGGCTATTTTCGATTTTAGAGACTTTGTTAAATATCTAGAAAAATACATGCGGCATTATCCTGAAACTCTAAGTGTGTAAACATAATAGCACAGGTCACACATTTCTGTGAAGATTTTTTCCCCAAAACTCTAAAGGGTATCGTCAAAAATTAAAAAAGAAGATAACCGTGTCAAAACTAATGTATCAAAAGCGCTCAAACTGTGGATTATGATTAAATAGCTTATTGTAATATTCTGTGTTTTTGTTATGTGAATAGCATGTACACTGTAAAAAAAAAGGGTCGATCTACTAAAAAAACTTTAGTGATCCTTGTAATTACTAAAAAATTTTTAGTAATCATAGTCGGTTACTAGAAAATCTGTAAGAATTACTAGAAAAAAGTTAGCAATGGATAAGATTTAATAGTTTTACATTTTTAATAGCTATTACTAAAACTCACTTGGTGTGGCCTTGATAGCATAGTGGTTATAGTAACGGACTCCAGGCTAAAAGGTCCCGGGATCGATACCGGACGCCGCCAAATATGTATGTAGTGTAAGCGCTCGTTAAGAAAGGGATTATGAAAATCCTGTCAGAGCAATGTTTGGTGCTGCCATCTATTGCGGTTTTGCCGAAAATCTATCGCTTCAGAAGTTTGGATGCAGCTCGAAGGAAGCTCCTTTCTTTCGAGCGCACGTAAAGGTTATTAAAAATAATTTTGGAGCTATTACTAAAATTTTCTTGGTGGCTCATACTAAAAATTTTTAAGTTAGTTATACAAAAAATTCTTTTGTTCAGTTTACAAAAAGAAATACTTGTTTCACTTGCAAAAAAAAGTTTGTAATAGTTGCTAAAAAAGTCTGTGGAATACAAATTTACTAAAGAATTTTTAGTAACCTCTTGAATTTTTTTTTTGCAGTGTACACTCGTAGAGAAATTAAGATTTTTATAAAAACAGCCCCTATTTTTTTCCAAGTTTTTTTGCTTATAATTTGCAGAGTTCTTAATATAAAATAATGTTATTTTCTGATAATATCACAAACAACATTGTACATAATACCCTGTCATCAGAATTGAAAAATAATAAAAATTGTATGAAAAATAAGCAGGTTTAGTAAGTAATTTTTCATTGCGCATGCGTCAACGATATCAAAATTTCATTTGCATATTGTGTTAGGTAAATGTATAGAGCAACTTCTGTAGAAGTTTGAAAAACATAGCTTGAAAATTCTGAAAGTGATCGACTATCGAATCAACTCAAAATTCATTGCCAAAATGAAGCAAAAAAAAAAAAAATCAGGGGTTTTATCCAAATATAGTAGTACGTGCCATTTTGTGTATTCTGTATTGTCATTAATCAATGGATATATGGATACAACCCGTCATCTTTTTGCCTCTCTTTGGGAATAACTGTTTTTGAGCTGATTATATAGACGATCACTTTCAGAATTTTCAAGCTATGTTTTTGAAATATTTATAGAAGTTGCTCAATAAATTTAGCGAACACAATATGTAAATGAAATTTTTTATATCGTTGACGCATGCGCAATGAAAAATTATTTGTTAAACCTACTCATTTTTCATATAATTTTTATTATTTTTTAATTCTGATTGTAGGGTGCTATGAATAATATTATTTATCATATTTACTGAGGAGAAATTTTGTTTAGTAATTTTTTTATATTACAATAAGCCACTTAATCATAATCTACAGTTCTAAAGCTTTTGCTACATTAGTTTTGACAGGGTTATCCAAAATATATTCGTTATTTTTCAATTTGTTGACGGTTCCCTATAAATTTTCGGCGAAAAAATCTTCACGGAAATGTATAACTTGTACTATTATACCTACACGCTTAGTGTTTTAGGATAATTCGTCATGTATTTTCCAGTTTTTTAACAAAATGTCTAAAATCGCAGGTGGTCATCTTTGGCCATATTTTGTACTTATATATTGTGTAGACTTTTATTTTATCTACTGAACATATGCACAGCAAGTAATGCAGAAAAGCACCATAACCAAAAATGAACTTCCACCAATTACTGCTTATAAATTAAAAAAATATATATTTTTGTGGTTAACTGTAAATAAATTATTACTAGAATGCACACTATATTGTACATTAAGTATCGTGTTTTAACCTTGTTTTCCGGCACACTGTGCCCGGGCTGAGATACCTAATTTTAATTCCAAACTTGGAAACGACACCAGTAATATTTTACTAAAAATTTGCTCTTACAATAAAAGCTTAAATGAGGGATTTCAAAATATCTAAAAAATTCGTTTGTGAATTCCGGTGTCAGTCGATAATTTCTAATTTTACCACGCTTTTATTAACGCTTCACCTGTATGTTTGTGAGTTTGTAACTCTCCTTATTTTATGTATGTTCACCGATTACTCCGAAACCATGCAACCGATTAACTTGGTTTTGGTGTTAAATGAAAGACGATGCTCTCGAATTGGTACCACTTCAGTTTCATTGAAATTGGTTCAGTACTTTTTTAGTAATTAGGCAAAAACTAATAAAATTAGTGATTTTTCGCTAATTGAAAGTGTTAAATACGTTCACTGAATGGAGTGTAGACAGCATGGCCGAACGCTCTAAGGCCCCGGATTGAAGCTCAGTTTTTCGAAAGAGATTGTGGGTTCGAACCCCACACCTGACATTATTTACATCTATGTAAAATTTAAAAAAAAAATTCCGTATTACAATTTTTATTTTTAACCGGCTTCAGAAAAGGAAGAGGAAGTTATCAATTCGACGCGTATGTATTTTTTTTATGTATGTTCACCAATTACTCTGAAACTATCCAACCGATTAATTTGGTTTTTGTATTAAATATAAATATAGTTTTAAAAAACTAAAAACCACGCTTTTAAAGTAATCAAACTAAAAAGTGAAAAATAAATATAGTTTAAAAAACTAAAAAACACGCTTTTTTAAGTATATCAAACTAAAAAATGAAAAATAGTTCGTACTATAAGCTGAAAATGAAAATAGATGAAAAATACTATATTAATATAAAATCATTGTTATTATAGAAAACAATTAATAAGCAATAAATAAAATTATCGTGGAAAAACGTGTGGGGTGCTTTTTAAGAACTGATAGATGGAGCATGGTAGATGGAGCACCCCACGCTTTTTTTCGACGATAATTTTATTTATTGCTTATTAATTGATTTCTATAATAACAATGATTTTATAGTAATATAGTATTTTTCATCTATTTTCGTTATCAGCTTATAATACGAATTATTTTTCACTTTTTAGTTTGATATACTTAAAAAGCGTGTTTTTTAGGCTTTTTTAAACTATATTTATTATTACACATTTTTCCCGTGCCGGAAAGGGTTAAGCTGCATTATATACATCAATTTCACAAGTAAAGGTACAAATAATATTGGGGAAATCGCAATGTTCTTTTCTCTGAAATGCTTTTAAAATGCTAAAAAAAGATTTTTCTTCCAATACGGCAAAAAATATTTTATTACATACTGGAATATGAATCTCATTGAGATTATTAATGATAACTAATTTTTTTAAGTATGTAATATTCATAGAATTAAATTAATTTAAATGATACTAATCTACAGTGAAACTTACTGATTAATGAATGGATATATCAGTTGGCAGCTGCGAGAAGGCTAAGGTATACTTCAATACAATTAATAAAATAACCCAACAGCAGTGACAAAAAAACCGTTGCTGTAACAACAGAGGTAGAAGTCATTGGGAGCCAAGTGCGGTGAACACGGTAACCATTCTACCGGACTACAATAGCTAATAATTTGTTGACCAGATACGCAGAGAAGTTTGATGTTTTATGCGAAGGGACCAAACATGGTGAAACCACAAACGGTACACATGTCGAAGAAATAACTCTTCATACTAGTCACGTACAGTGTTTTCTGAACTATCGATTCTTAAAGTCCCATCGCAGAACATGGGTCTGGGTTTCCCATACACGGCATGACCGTTGATCAACCTGTTTGGTATCGTACCATACAGCAGATGGAGTGCTTTTTAGATACCAATAATGCTTGTATAGGTTCACAATGCCACTCCAGTTATCGTAGAAAGACGGATTTTCCTCTTAGGTGTTAAGTATGAAATTACAATAATCAAATCGTCGTGCGTGGTCATCGAGAAAAGTGGTTGCTCCTGTGAGGATGGTATGGAAGTGTAAGCGGACCTAATTTATGTAACAAATTCCAGATATGTTGATGCGTGCACCCATATGTCTCGCTTACTTCCGCCATGCTCAGCTGTTCATTTAAAAAGGCGAATACCGGCACCTCTTACGTTATCACTCATGCATTACGCCCTGCAAATGTATTTGTTCTTAGTCGTGGTATAGCAAAGCCTGTTTCTCAAAAACAGAAATTGCAATGCATCAGTTATAGTTCATGCAATGAATGGCTATCCCCAGGGAAACTTTCTGAATAAAACCTCGCTGCCTCTCTAGCATTCCTTTTATATTCACCATAGATAAATATCATTTAGGAATATTGTGTTTATATGCACCTGCCATGACACCTCAGCGCTGACTAGAGTATGCCATGTGCACGGATCGTGTTACATTCCGAATGTGTGCTGCAGAGGTACATTTGTAATTTGCATAATGGCCCATGATGGCTCGGCTGGTCATTCGTATTTCGATTACGTGCATCTAGTTCTTAGTGAGTATAAATAACTTTCCAAATGTCAATTCTGCCTACTTGGACTTGGAATTTTGCACGCTTCCCCCCCCCCCCTAAAAAAAGAATAGCTCAAATTTTTAGGTGAAATAAACCTCTTTGGTATACCCCGATTAGCTGATGCCAACTGTAGGTTAATTTGCCGTAAAAAAGGACACTGCATTCTGATTTCGATCACGAATTACTTTGATTCGTTTCTTTTACTGATCCCTCAGTGAAAATGTAAATCATTTACAAATACACTGCTCGACATTGAAAATGCAACACCAAGAAGGAGTGGTCAGAAAGTGATGAAATTTGGGGGGAAAGGCAGAGACAGCAAAGAGCATTAAGTGGTCTTTATTTCAAAATAATAGTCAGAATACAGAACGAGAACGGTGTCGGCTCAGTAGGATGTAGGACCACCGCGAATTGCGATGAACGAAGAAACACGTCTAGGCATCGAGTCAATAAGAGCGTGGATGGTGTCCTGAGGGATCGCTTTCTATTCCCTTTTAACCATTTGCCACAGTTCATCTTCTGAACGAGGCAGGGGCAGAGTCCGCAAAACGGTGTCCAATCACATCCCACACGTGTTCTATTGGTGACAGATCAGGAGAGTACGGTTGGCAGGGATGCATCTGTATACCTTGTAGAGCATGTTGGAACATGCGAGCACTGTGTGGTCGGGCGTTATCCTGCTGAAAAATTGCATTAGGCTACCCCTGAAGGTAGGGGATTGCCACTGGCCGCAGTACATTATCCAAGAATCGTTGGGCCGTCATAGTGCCCTAAATACGAACAAGAGGTGACATGCAATTATACGCAATAGCGCCCCAAACCATTGTGCCACGTTGTCGTGCTGTGGGGCGTTCCACAGTTATTGCCGGATTTGATCTTTCTCCACGTAGATGCCACACATGTATGTGGCGACTGTCACTGGATAAACAGAAGCGTGACTCATCTGAGAACGCAACGTTTCGAAATTCTGCCATCCAAGTCGCTCTAGTCCGGCACCATTCCAAACGTTGGCATCTATGCTGTCGAGTCAATGGCAGTCTTCTTAACGGACGCCGTGAGTGCAGGCCATGTTCAACCAATCGACGGAAAATGGTTCTGGTCAACGCGGAAACATCCAGGGTACCTTGTACATTAGGGTGGGCCGAAAAAAACTTTTTTTCGATTTTCGATTATGGCGGGTGCGGAAAAGTGGCCACTGGTGGCACTCAGTTCACACAAGAAAATTCAGATTTTTTAGACTTTTCCTTACCCTGCCGCAAATGGCTTGAAAATTTGCAAAAATGCTGATTTTTGAACTTTTTTAGCTAAAAAATTAAAAATGTTAAATTTTTTTTCGGCTGTATTTACTTGAAAAGGCAGCTTTAACGCTTTAATGCTTAAATAAGTTCTGATAATGCATTATTTAACTGCTAAGTGTATTTTAAATAAGCTGATTTTCACAGCTTTTTCACGTATAACAGGCGAAAATTGTGTTGGTTTGAATCGTTCGTTAATTTCTCTTTTATTTATGTTCCTTGGTCTTTAAATTTTTTCTATGCGTAAAAGGTCATATATTTGGGCAACGGACAGCAGTATAACTCAAAAACAAATCTGGAAGGTGAGAAGGGATGAAGAACGACTCTAAGAGTGCGCAATGCCTCATCGTAATGTTGAGGGAGTTAAGGAGGAAATAAGCGAAAAGAAAATTGCGATAAGGGATTGTTATTATTTTACTATGCTCAAAACCTGCAACATATGTTTAGTGTGGACGTGAAACCTTTTCCTAGAGAGATTCGGTACTTTTTGGATCATTTGGCGTACCATTACAGTGTTTTGTGCGTTTTATTACGACGAGCTTAGAAATGGCTAGTATAAAGGTCCATGGCAATGTAAAAGACATGCAACAGCATGAAAAGTATCCTTTTTGGGGCACCATGCTTATTGAAAGACTTGCAATTGCCAATTTATACTGATATTATGTGCCACTACTACTGGTTGCGAAACGATATCACAGAAAATCCAGAAATCCAATATTAGTCAATAGATGTTGTTATTAAAATGGTAGGTGAAAAAGTTACTGAAATCTGAAAAAAAGCTTCCATACCAGTGTTTTACCAACGATCGATTTACAAAAAAGATTAAAAACTACTAAAAGGTTTCACCATATCGTACGAATTCTTCGCGGGTTGTCATTACTTTCAAGCCCATACGATTACAGGATTTCTCTAATGATCTACACTTCTTTTAATAGTGATAGTTTAGAATAATAGTTTAATGGTAGGTGAAAAAGTTACCGAAATCTGAAAAAAAGCTTTCATACCAGTGTTTTCCCAACGATCAACTTAAAAAAGATTAAAAACTACTAAAGTTTTCATCATTTTGTATGAATTCTTCGCGGGTTGTCTTTGCTTTCAAGCCCATACGTTTTCAGGATTTCTCCAATGATCTACACTTCTTTTAATAGTTTTTAATCCTTTTGTACATTGATCGTTGGGAAAACACCGGCTTTTATTCAGATTTCGGTATTTTTTTCATCTACCATTTTAATAACATCATCTATTGACTAATATTGGATTTTTCGATTTTCTGCCATATCGCTTCGCAACCAATAGTAGTGACGTATCATACCAGTATAAGTTGGCAATTGCAAGTCTTTCAACAAGCATGATGCCCAAAAAGGATACTTTTCATGCTGCCGCTTGTCTTTTACATTGCCATAGACCTTCATAATAGCCATTTCTAAGCTCGTCGTAATAAAACGCACAAAACACTGCAATGGTACGTCAAACGATCCAAAAAGTATTGAATCTCTCTAGGAAAAGGTTTAATATTCACACTGAATAAATGTCGCAGGTTTTGAGCGTGGTAAAACAATAACAATCCCTTATCGCAATTTTCTCTTCTCTTTTATATCTTCCTTCACTTTCTCAACATTACGATGAGGCATTGCGCATGCCTAGAGTCCTGTTTCACCCCTTTCTCTCCTCCCAGCTTTGTTTTTGAGTTATACTGCTGTCCGCTGCCCAAATATATGACCTTTGACACATGGAAAAAAATTAAAGGCCAAGGAACATAAATAAGAGAGAAATTAACGAACGATTCAAACCGATACAATTTTTGCCTGTCTTACGTGAAAAAGCTAAGAAAATCGGCTTATTTAAAATACACTTTGCAATTAAATAATGTTCTATCAGAACTTATTTATGAATTTGGTACGTTAAAGCTGCCTTTTCAAGTAAATACAGCCAAAATAAATTTAATTTAACATTTTAACTTTTTATCTAAAAAAGTTCAAAAATCAGCATTTTTGCAAATTTTTAAGCCATTTGCGGCAGGGTAAGGAAAAGTCCAAAAAATTTCAAATTTTTTGTGTGAACTAAGTGCCACCAGTGGCCACTTTTCCGCACCCGCCATAATCGAAAATCGGAAAAAAGTTTTTTTCGGCCCACCCTATTGTACATGCTGCAGAATCGAGATACAAGTGACTTGCGGGCTCGCCACAGCTTGGCGGTGGATGCGTCGATCCATGCGTGCTGACGTCACTCTGGCTGCACCTGCACCCCTCAATCTTGCCACATTTCCTTGTTCCAACCATGTTCGCCATAGCTGATGCACCGTGCTCGCATCTATATGGGTATCAGCTGCAATATGACCTACAGACCAACCCCCCTTTTCAGTACTATCACCATACCTCTCGTAAAATCGTCTACCTGCTGGAAGTGCCTTCGTTGACGGCGGCCTGGCATTCTCTTCTATACACGTATCCTCCGAGACAAAAACAAAATTTCTTCGATAATTCGTCTGGCAAAAATAACGACACGAATATTGCCCATTCTACAAGTTCCTTTCATTATATCTTACATCACGTGCGTCGGAAACCTATGCATTTCACATCATTTGCATAACTCAGGGGCATGCGCCTACTCTGAAATTTGCATAAATTTCTGACTACTCCTTCTTGGTGTTGCATTTTCAATGTCGAGCAGTGTATACCAACGTTGGAATTTAATAATTGGGTAATTTGTTCTTAATCTTCTACCTTTTCGACTTCAATTTCTGAGGTTACAAAAAGGCACAGGTCAATGTGATTGAGTCCACTTTCCTTATTCATTTGAAGGAGAGCATCATTATTTCTTGTCTCACAGTCACACCTAATATGCTTCAACGTGTGTAGGGTCGTTTGATGCATTCATTTTTTATTCTACACCGTTTTTGATGTGATAATAAATTAATATTTAATTAACACTTTCCAACAAAATTGAAAATTGTTTATGCTTTCTGTTTGTCTGGCCGTCTGGCAGGATATTTTTCTGGCCGTCTGTCCGCGCTCTAACTCCAGTAAATATACTCGGATTGCTCTGAAATTTTTATATGTTATGTGTACCCTAGCACGAAACCTATTGAAAACTATGTTTCTACTATGATTAGTTTATTTACAGGGATAGTCAAAAATATTTCCGATACATTACGGCGAATGGGAAAAAATCCTTAAAAATGAATTTTAAAGGTGTTATACCCTGTTAAACTTATTCAAATTTACATGGATTCGCAAAGTGCACTAAAATGCGCATTCTGTAAAATACACTGTCAAAATAATAGTTTTTATTTATTTACAGGGCCACTCAAAAGAATTCCATTACACATAAATAAAGGAGGGAATTGTTTTATGTTTAATTTCATATTTCATTCTAAGCTTTGTATATGATCCCTAAAAGTCAACTCAAACTTTTAGATGAAATTATCCTCTTTTGTGAAACACCGATTTCGCGATAATGAGTGTATGTGGTTTCTAGGTAAAAAGAACATTGCATCTTGATATCGATCTCGAATTACTTTAATTCATTGTATAACTGATACTTTAATGAAAAACAAAATCATGTATTAAAATCTCAAACTTTGAAATTTAATAACTCTGTCAGAAGTCAAACTTTTTGTGTTTTATCCGTGATGATATGTGTCACAGATAAAACACAAATGATATGTTCACGGTCTTATGCTAAACGTAACTATACTATTTGTACACAAAATATAAAACATTTAAATTTCGTAATTTGTTTAAAAAGGATTTTTAACTTTAAACAATGCCACAGTATGAATGGTTTGCTCCTTTGAAACATTTTTGTACCTGGAACGATATATCTAAAAGCAACGGTTGAGAAATATAAAGGTCGGTCATAGACAGCATATTTCAACATATACAGTGGTGGCCAAAATTGTGGACACACTGTAAAAAAAAATCTGTAAAGGTACTAAACATTTTCTAGGAAACTGGGATTCCAAGAACTTTTCAGGTAACGATAACAGGAAAAATCCATCTAACCGATTCTAAAATTTGAGTTTTTGTTGTTACCGTTACAGGAAAAGTTCTTGGAATCCCAGTTTCCTAGATAAAGTGTAGTACCTTTACAGATTTTTTTTTACAGTGCACTTTTCGGTAGCTTTCATTACAAAAAGTAAAACAACTACCTATTACAGCCTTCCAGTTAATGCCCATCAGTAAATTTTGCTATATTTTCGTAGATCATGATCTATAGATCCCAAAACCACCCTAAGTTGGAATGCTGACTTACGTATATAAATACTACTACACTGTAAAAAAAATTCTGTAAAGGTACTAAACTTTTTCTTGGAAACTGGGATTCCAAGATGTCCAAGAACTTTTCCTGTAACGGTAACAGTAAAAAATCAAGTTTTAGAATCGGTTACATGGGTTTTTCCTGTTACCGTTACAGGAAAAGTGCTTGGAATCCCAGTTTCCTAGAAAATGTTTAGTACCTTTACAGAATTTTTTTTACAGTGTAGCGGACCCGACAGATGTTGTCCTGGCACCGACTCCAAATAATCAAATAAATGTGCATAAATATAGTGATACGCACGATAAATACTACACTCTTAATTTAATTTCTTATTGCAATTATGTAAGGAAATTATTTTTCACTTTGCAGTTGTTTTTGAAGTCAGTTCAATTTTTGATAGAAAAATTTATTTTTCTCTTTTTAGTTAAAAGTTAACGATTTTCTTGAAGTCGGTTAAATAAAATTATAATGCAGGAAAAATTATTGCAAATCATACACGTATGTCAGGAGCGGGGTTCGTACACACTACCTCTTTCTTCGAGAACAGGAGTTTAAATCTGGCGCCTAAGACCGCTCGAGCATTCCGTTCACACTTTACTCAACGAACTTATTCAGCACTTTTAATTAGCAAAAAATCATTCACTATTAGTTTTTGCCTAATTACTAAAAAAATAGTGAATCAATTTCGATGAAATGTGAATCTAAACCATTCTCGAATCCACTGGAACACACATACAAAATTTCATTAAAATCAGTCCCGTCGTTTAGGAGGTGTTCAGTGACAAACACACACACAGAAGATTTATATGTATAAAGATTTGCACGGGATAAGGGAAGATGGGGATACTTGAGCCACTTTTTAAATTTTAACTTTTTTATAATTTCCTAGACCAAAATAAAATATTGAAAATGAAAATTTGATATTTTTTCTTCAAATGAAAACCACTTGCAATTAATTTTGAACTATTTTTCTATGTCTAATAAATTTTTATTTTTTCTTTTACATCGTGGCTCAAGTATCCCCATGAGGGGGATACTTGAGCCAGTACGGAAAAATAAAAATATTAGTATTTTTTTTCGCTTTATTTTTGCACAAATATTTTACAAAATGATAAATTATGATACATAAAGTCCTTTAAAACCAAATGTGATTTGGAGTACAGATGTTTCAGCTGTATGTCAACATGTAATGGTTGTAAAACCATACCTCTTTCACCTTTTACCTATATCGTAACTCAGTAGTGCCCTCTGTTGGGGATAATAGAAGTCATTCCTTTCATTAAAAAAAATTTTACAGTAACAGAGGTTACAATTTGAATATAAAATAGTAATCTTAATATATTATATTAAAAAATAAATATTTTATTATATTGGACATAATTAATTGAAATATTAGAGATTATGACCTGTAAAATAGTTTAAAAAAAGTCATTTTCATGTAATAAAAGTTAAATTGAAAACCATGTTTACATTTATCTAGACAGTCTATTTTGTTAAAATATACATTTATAAACATTTTTAAGTCATTGTTTTTTTAAGAAAAAAAATTATGCTCCTATTTATCCAGAAAAAAATCTATTAGTGAATATAAGGACGTAATTTTATTTTTTGTTTGCTTCACCCATGTCTAATTTCTTAGTGGGGATGGTTGAGCCATGGCTCAAGTATCCCCAATCTCACTGGCTCAAGTATCCCCATTACAACTATTTATTTATCAGAGATTTACTAAGTAAAGCATCCAGCTATTTGAACCATTTTAGATTTAAAATACAATTGAAATTATGCCTATTAATTTATATACATTGTTGCAACTTTAAGCAAAACTTTAATCACAAAAAAAAAAAAAAAAAAAAAAAAAAAAAAAAAACATGCACCTAAATATTTTCTTCAGATAGGGGAAAAACTACTATTAATCACTATACTTTCAAAATGGTACCAAGGTATGTGATTTCTTTTTTACATGTTCAGAACTATGAATATGTTACCATATTGCCAGTTTTAGAAAGAAAAATTAACCTATTGTAGAGATAATAGGGGTGGCTCAAGTATCCCCTATGCTCAAGTATCCCCACTCCCCCTACTTAATTTTTATTTTGAAATTGGTTTGGCTGGCACCGACTCCAAAAAATCAAATGTATAAATATAATAACACGCACGATAAATAATAAGCTCTTAATCAAATTTCGCATTACAATTATGTTAGGGAATTATTTTTTACTTTGCAGTAATTTTTGAAGTCGGTTCAATTTTTGATAGAAAAGTTTATTTTTCTCTTTTTAGTGAAAAGTTAACGATTTTCATGAAGTCGGTTAAATAAAATTTTAATACAGGAAATGTTATTGCAAATCATACACGTATTTCAGGAGTGGGGTTCGAACACACGACCTCTTTCTTCTAAAACCAGAGCTTAAATCTGGCGCCTTAGACCGTTCGGGTTTCCGTCCGCACCCTATTCATCGAACTTATTCAACACTTTTAATTAACAAAAAATAATTAACTATTAGTCATTGCGTAATTACTAAAAAAATACTGAATCAATTTCGATGAAACGTGAATCTAAACCATTCTCGAATCCACTGGAATACACATACAAAATTTCATTAAAATCGGTCCCGTCGTTTAGGAGGAGTTCACTGACAAACACACTCACAGAAGATATACGTATATATATAAAGATATATAATGTATCCATATATATATGGATATATATATCTGAATTTTGTCATGCTGTAACTCTCGAATTTATGAACCAATTTGGATCTATTGGATTTTTGTTATCTTTTTGTTTTAATGTGCATAATAGGAGTACTAATGTCTCGACCGAGTTTGTTGGCCAGCTTCATCCACCATCTTGTTTCAAAATGGTGGCCATTTGATTCTATTGAAATTTTTATGTTTTTTAACTTTGTATACTTATAGAAAAAGTTCCGTTTCACAAAATGCAAACTCTTATATATCATTTTAAACAGAATTATAGAAACATCAAAAGACATTTTAAACAGTCACACGTTTTAAAGAAAAAGTTAGAAAACATAGAAATTTCCATAAGTGTCCACAAATTCAAATGACCTCCATTTTGAAACAAGATGGCGGTTGAAGCTGGTCAATGAACTCGGCCAAGATATTAGTACTTCAACTATGCACATAAAGAATTTCATCCAAATCGATTCAAAAATTCGAGAGTTACAGCACGGAAAATTTCAGATATCTATATCTATGTATATATATATATATATATTATATATATGTAAGTCAACATTTCAACGAAGGGTGGTTTTGGGATCTAGGGATCATGGTCGACGAAAATACAGCAAAATATCCCAAAGTGCTTTCCCCCGGACAGCTTCAAACGGTAGTTTTTTACTTCTTGGAATGAATGCTATCCAAAAGTGTCCACATTGTTGGCCACCGCTGTATAATTGTCTTTAATAACAAAAAAATGATTTCAGCCATTAATTTATGTATGCTTCAAATTCATTATATTTGAAAAAGTGCAATAATACTAAAGTTCGCCCCCAAACAACTTATCCCTATGGATCGTAATGATATGTAATTCTTTTTTAATATCCCTGTTGACGAACTTTAGGACACTTTATTTTCTGAACAAATATGCCATAGTAAATCTTAAAAACATATATCAATTAAATAAGAATTGAGTAATTGTACATGACTTAAACAATGGATAGACAAATAGGAGTACACAGACAGACAAACTGAATTCGTAAATATTTTTCAAATATACCACAAAATGTTAAAAAGACCGATTTTCAAATTCATGATTATTTTCGTTTTATATGCAACTTTAAAATTTGTAGTAATGAAAATCGCTTAGATTGTTATTTAGTTATTCATTTATTTATTTTTGCGCGTTTTGTGCACACATTTCCCTTCTAATTATCCCCTGAATGGCAAACGGAATTTGCTAACTGACATATTACACGCTATCATTCCTTTGATACTAATATGTTGCGTTTTTTCTCATTTCTTCTGTTGCATTTCAGCAAATGGTAATTGCCAACAGTTATTAAAGAACATGAAATAATAAACGTTATAGATAATTGCATCACAGCGCACTGCTTATATTAAGTGTTGTGATTCGCAATTAATAACTAATTTTAATATTCAAACTAGTCATTCCTGCATGTTAAATAATATGTTCCAACTATCGTATTCTTTTTAAGAGGGCAGGATGTATTTTCAACATTATTTTTTCAAATGATGACCATACTACATTTCAAAATTTACTCTAATATGTCTTATAAGATGCATAAAAAATATTTTTAGAAAATAATTTTTATCTATTATTTTTCATTTTTAGAACTGTATTAAACTCATGAAATAAAATTTTAAAGCGCATAAAATTTATAATTATATGATGAAGTATTATTTAAATTTAAAGTTTCCTGAAAAAACAAAACCCTTCCTCTCAATGAAATAAAACGACATCACATTGCTCGGTTTGTTTTGAAAGCAGTCAAACAATGAGACAGTTGAATATCCAATTTTCCGGATTTGTGCCAGACAGTTAAGCAATATATCATCTTATGAATAACATTGTTTAAATTACCAAAAGATTTTTTTTCCTTTTGGTTCATTGCCAAGCGTTCAAAATTACTTTAACACATTACTGTTAGTGAATAACACTAAATAGCATAATGCTATCTCAATTTTAGACATACAAGGTTGTAATTTTAAATTTATTTTACTGTTGAAATAGACCGAAATTAGGGACATATAGGAGGACTTTATGATTAGATTTTGTTAAAATGAAATGTTGTATAAAAGTATTCATAAGTGAGTTCAATGATTTCTTTTCTCAGAACAATTTACTTCCTATCTTTGACATCTGCTCATAAAATTATTGCAAATTCCAGTTGAAATTAAAATAATTACTACAAAACACTTTTTCAACATAAAAGGTATCATAGAAAATAAATTATCTGATACCTTATTTATGAGATTAAAAATCATAAAATATAATATTTCATTTCATACGCTTTTTAATATGCTCTCGAAAGTAGAGTAAATTTCAAATTCAAACATATGACATATTCTATGAAACTTTAGTAACGTTAACTAAATTATTGAATAATTAGTACAGGGTTCGCACAACTCTACCACTAAATTTTTACAGTATTTTCAATGTATTTCAGTGCAGAAAAAAGTTGCAAAAATTGAGAATCGAGGAGGTGGTTGCGAATTCTGTTTCTTAAATTTAAATATAAATTTTCTTATCATTAATAGTGGTGCCAGAGTCCTTACAAAATATAAGGAGTTTGCGAGCTCTGTAGTAACTTTTGACTGTATTTTTATTATAATTAGATAGGAAATAAAATACATCACATAATATGCGCAACTTGAATATTTATAAATTTAAAATGAGATTCTATAAGACTTATGATAGAAATTTATTTTTATACTTTCTATTATGATGGAACCCATTTTTTTGCGATTTGCACTTTTATGCTTCAAATTCCGATCCATAATGAAGAATTGCATATGTGTCCATTGAAATATGCTGTTAAAGAATACTGAATTAAATTTAAATAGAATCCAACTTATATTGATTTAGATTTTAATTTCGTTTGCTTTTATATATACGAGGTTTAACCCATCGAAATTCGACGAAAGAAAATCTTTAGGAAAGAACTGTTTTATGGATTTAAAATAAATCTACAAAATTAGTTACAGTAAAAAAATTAATCTTATATTGCTCAGTCTAGCGCTCAAACAAATATTATTTTAAGCTAAAAACAAAATACTATAAAACTCAATTATCCAAATTTTTAAACGGAATATACTGAAATTTACCGGGTTTTATAAGAAACGATACTTTTTAAATAATATACGCATTTTAATGTATATTTTTATTTTCAGTTTTAAGAGAAAATGGTGTGATTCTGTTGCCACAATTATAAAATTGGTAATAAAAATTATAAAAAAATAATATCTCAAATATAAATTAAGATACAGCTTACAAACATATTGCATTTCAAAGATCATTTAATTCTCTATTCGACGGTGTAGAAATTTAAATTGCGCGATGTATAGAAGTGTAAAATTTACAGTAGCCAAAAATTGGAAAACCGAAATTGCAGAGAGAAAGTGTTGCCATTCGCAATATGTCGTAAGCGTTAAGCACGGATACGTTTGGCCTTTATAACATAGATAATTAAAAAAATTGCATGCACTCTTAAAACGAAAGAGCTGATTTGGCTTATCATGAAAGAGCTATTATTTTTTCGATCATAAAAAAGTTGTTTTTCAAACGATTAAATCTTCTTGATCTAAATTGGTTATTTAAATAGCTCAACTTCATTTAAATTGGTTAAAACTCGAGTTATTTCAACTCTTTTTTTGGGAAGCTGCCTTTCAACATTGAGATGAGTGGATTTCAGCTCAACTTGAGCTATTTTGTGGCTGACTTTTTAAGAAAGTGTTTTCTTTTTTTTCTATACATTTGTCATTTTACGAATACCTTTAACAAATATCGCTTTATGAGTAGTTAAATCAGATTACAAAATTACTTGAGCTTATGTATAACATATTATAACATTACAGGGTGTTGAAAAAGATTTAATTATGTAGAATAAAACGCATTTACTTAAGCATATACTTGCGTTATGTCACTGGAGATTTATGAAAAGTATCTCATGCATTATTTTATATCGAAGAACGTCACTTATGTGTAGCATAGTGTTTTGTTTTCGTGAGATTGTACAACACACATATTTTACTAATATAATCGAGTATAGGACAGAATCAAAGTTGAATTTTCTTCTTGATTAAACAGTACTGATATTATTTGATATACGTTTCGGCGGATGAATTTTAATCAAATTTTCAAAAGTTTTTATAAGGTTTTATAACTTTACATTTAAATGCTATAATATACATACAATGATCAAATCTATGCTCTTACAATGCCAGAGGAATGGTCTGCGGTTTTTGCACTGCACTCTTCTACATTACATCCCAGTAGGCCTTCATTCATTTTTAATCAATTGCAAATTTTTGACAAACAACGATCTGTAATCCTTAAATGCATAGAACGCGTTCCAAAAATGCGCAATTCAAAGAATCAGAATTCATACCAGAAAAATCTAAATAGTAAATTTTTCTTAATTTAATTACGAATGGTCTGTCATTAAGTAAAGGGAAAATTGCTCTTTTAAATTTCTGGTCGGAATATGTGAATAAAACCCCCAATAAATCGGGGACACTTGTGGTATCGAAAATGATACAATATGCATTTAAGGGTTAAAGAAATATGATAGATACACTCTGTGTCGATCCATTCAGAAAAAAAAAGGAAGAAAATAAACCGTTGGAATGACACATTATTATACATTGTTGGGTTTGGTATTTGTGCAAAAAAATGCATTTTTCATCAAACTGTATGATTCACTTGATTAACTTAAGATTTTAAAGTGCTTTGTAAGGCAGAATATTGATATAAAACAGAAGATTGATGTAAAAAAATTGTATTTTTAGAACAATGCAGTGTGTATATTATCTATCCTAATAAAAGAATATTTCGCTCTGTGTGACTCTGTGTGTATGTGAGTGTACAAATACGAAAAACTGTTGCACGACAGATTGTACAGAAAGTATATTTTAGCGTAAATTTCATAAATGTATACCAATTTTGTTATTCTCGAAAAAGTGTGACATCATTAAAATGCACTTGAAACTGTTTTTCCCATTGGATTTAGTACAATGAAATACTTTTGATTTTCCCTGTAATTGAACTATACATCCGATTTTCAAAAAAATTGAAATGGCTCGACAAAGTTATCCAAAAATATACCTTTTTAAAAGTTTGAAACGATTCGATTGGGTACTTTTTGCGTCGTTATATACGGACAGCGAGACGGTCGGACTGAACGAGGACAATAAGAGCTTCTTATTTTTTATATAATTACGACCGCACCTAACAGAAAATCCAACGCCGTGCTAAAATATGATGACAACTTATAGTGTAGATTGCTTTTAAAAAAGTCAAAGACTGCTGCATTTAAGTCAAACAATAACTTGAAGTGTAACTGTTAAATATTTCTTATTTTATTCTCGTCGTTTTTATGCCCAAAATATTTCATTGATTATCTTTGAATTCAATACTATCTCTAGTGTTGTGTTTCAAAACTCATAACATGATTTCAGTTAAATGATTACATCCCGGCAAATTTGTAAGAGTATATCAAAATTATGAATTTTGACATTCAAGTAGAATGTTGTTCTATGTGGTGCACTGTTAAAAATAAATCTGTGAATTCCAGGTGAAACTACCGGCAGCAATGTAGCCGAACTTTCACCGTTCCGTTTGTAGATTTTCCGTTTGGAAAATAAAAGAAAGGAAAACTTCCGTATGGAAAAGCGGTAACTTTCCGTTACAAAGTTTGATTTTGTAATGATAATAATTTAATTTAAATTTTAAAATTAGTGAACCGGACATTCGTCAAAGAATTCGAAATTTCCGAGTGACCATATACTTAATTTAAATCATTTTTAATCATTATTTTTTGCATAATTTATTTCAAGCCATCCTGAGGATCGAACTAGGGACGTTTGCGTAGAGGATCAAGTCCTTACTGATTCAGTCAAAGCTGCTGATGCCTGTCTGTACAAAGTATGTCTTTTATGAGTTACTGGGAAAATATGTTGTGCTTTTCAAAGATTGCCTTTTAAATATATTCGTTAGAATATTCGTAAGCGGTTTATTTTATTTTATTTTAGAATGATGCATAATACTTATTATTTTTAATACAAATTTTAATTTTTTAACTAGCGTAAATAAAATAAAAAATCATTGTTTAAAATCACAATTTTTTTTTTTTGAATGAATGTATGAAAAAATATTTTTTATTCATTTTTTACAAAAATTAGATAATTTTTTGAAATTATCGCACGCAATTTATTTATTTATTGGGAGGCTAATTAGTTAAAAGATTTTTTTAATAAGAAATAAGAGAAAAATAAACAGAAAAAAATAATTAAAAGGGACTTTTCGTGTTTTCATTATTTTATGGGGATAGTGGGATACGAACCCACAATCTATGCTCCCAGACATTTAATGGCGTGGTGCTTTAACCACTCGGCCACGGAGATCCCCGGATAACGGACTGTCTCCGTTTTTTGTTTTTATTTCCATCCTTTTCGTTAGTTTCAGGAAATATCGTGGAGTTTTCAGATTTTTAACGGAAAAAGCCCTTTTGGTGCGAAAAAGGATTTTTTCTGTGAAATTCAGAAAAAATATATCCGTGAATTTCAGATTTTTTTTAACAGTGTGGTCCCCTGATATACGTTCTATATTGCATTATAAAACTACTAAATATCATCGAACTGGAATTTGCTTTCAAAAATAAACGAATTGGTAAAATTATATTATTTTATAAATTCTTAAGGACACAGAAACCGATCGAAAGAATAGTAATAGAAATAATAGAAAAAGAATAATACACAAGAAGAAGAAAGAATACAATTTTACTGCTTTCGGTCTTCATGCAACAATAAAGTACCTCAAATTCAAGAAGAATTTTCTATAAACGATTTAATCCCAATTTGTTATTTATTTGTTATTTATTTTTTGTCGGCGGCATTGGTGTCTAGGGATAATGAATAATTACTCACAGTCCTTTGTTAAGACGAACACTTTTAATAAAAAAACGCACACACATAAATTAAAAAGATACAATAACTACAAGATCTCATACTCATGACACGCGCCTTCTGCATGTCGTTCGGAACAGCAAACATTTTAAAGAACATAAAAAGGGTTGCATCCTCACTAGGGATTACAATCCCGGGATCCCGCATCCCGGGATCCCGGGATCCCGGTGTATTTTTAATCCCGAAAATCCCGGGATTTGTCAGAAAAAATCCCGGGATTTATGAGATTGTCTGTTTTTTTGTGGAATAATATTTTGCTGAATTAAAAAAAGAATATTCATAAACTTTCGCTTTTGGTTGGGAAAAAAAATCAATTTTCATGAAATTTATACATGATTGAAAAAGAATATATACTTCAAATATTTTTTACATATATTTCTAAGCGAGTAAATCTTTTACAATAGAATTTTTTTCACTTGCAAACAGATGTGACACATACAGCTTTTAGACAAGAAGAATGAAATCATTCGTTTATTTCGATTTTACTGCGTTTGTCGGAATTTTCTTCACTTCGTAGATCATTTTTGAACTAGCTTTTACTGAGAAGCGTCGCATTTGTGTATGATAGTCATTATGGGCTAACTTCTTTGCTTTTCGTGAATTCAGACTTACTTTGCTTTTAAGATGTCGAATGAAAAGGATTCCGTGGATCATCGGAAAGACAAAGATACATCTTCAATATGGTACTACTATTTAACGCCAAAAGACGGAAAAAGCGCTAAATGTAAAAGCAGTGCTTAAAACATTAGGTGGATCAACTAAGGGATTGCAGAATTTATTACCTACTCTATTCCTTCCACAAGTCAAGATTGCACAGAAGATAAATTGCCTTCTAAAAAGCTGAAAATAGAGGACAATTTTAGTAGTTATAAGGTATCACTGGATTTGATTCTATCGAGAATGATTGCTAAAATGGTTTTTCATTAAACATTTTCATCCCTTCAATTGATTTAAGAAATTTACTGATGGCCAAAAGATATAATGATTTGCAAAATCTGCAGTATCAGTTCGAAATCGTGTAGTGAACTATAGTTTCATAATAAAGACATTAATTACAAGAGAAATACAACCTTTTAAAACTGCGGGGAAAAAATTGTTTGATTTTGACGAATGGACATCTGTTGCAAAAAAGCGATTTGTGAATATTAATGTCATTAAAAAAATATAAATTTAAACAAATTCTTTAATTTAGGGCTTGTGCCTATACATAGATCTTTCATTGAAAAAAGTGTATCGAAATGCTAACACTGCGCCTAAAAAAAGTATGACATTTCATGAAAAAAGACGTTTTTGGTATTGTAGCTGATGTACAAAATGTAATGCTGAAAGTCGTAAAAGAAATTGAAGCTGATCAACAGCTTTGTTTCTCTCGTGGCATTCTTTAAGCAGTTTGTGATGATTTATATTGTAATCAACGAAATACAGAACCAGAAACTTCCTCCAGTAAAACAATAGCTGAATCATGCTGCGGAAGTATAAAAATTTAGCTCTAGAAGAAGATGATAAAGATGAAGATATTGAATTTTCCGAAAGTTTAGAATCGGGGTTTGTTTTAATTTTTGAAGATGAAAACGGCTTTTCATACTCTGATGAATATATCAATGAACTTATTAAAAAAGTTCGAAAATTAGTAATTCATTTTAAACAATCTGCAACAAGGAATGAAGTTCTTCAAAAGTATGTTAAATTTCAAAAAAAAAAAAAAAAAAAAAAAAAAAGAAAGATCTTTACCTATTTTTAGATTGCAAGACTATATGGAATAGCTTCTAACTATACTTGAGCGATCTTATTTCTTGAAAAATAGCATACAGAAAGCTTTAATCGATTTAGAGCATAAGATCTGAATTGACGATTCCGATTTTCTACTCCGATACTCTACGAAATTGTTAGAGTCCTCAAACCAATACAAATCACAGTAGAAGCAATCTATCGCAGGAATTCTAATTCATTAGCCGCAGACGCAGCCTTAACAATTCTTTTAAATGAATTGTCGGAGAAAAAAATCAAAATTTGCTTATAAAATGACAGACGTGCTTAAAGTATGCATTAGAGAACGACGACGTATGGAATTATTGGGTGTTTTAAATTATTTGCATAATCCTAAATGAGATGACCTTAGTGCAAACTAGAAGTATGTTTTCTATTCCTAACAAGATTGTTATTAAGAAGCAAGTAAAAGCAATAATTGGAAGGGTGAATAACAGTGTTGGCCATAGGAAGTCTGAAGATCTAGAAATAACGCATATTGAGCCCAATGCGAAATGTCAAACGTATAACCGAACATTTAAGGGGAAAATTACAACAAGAAATAGAAAAAAGCAAGCGAACTGTCGAAATTGAAACACCAAAACAAAAGATTTATCAATACAAATTAGAAATGAGATGTCTCTTTTTGAAAATGGAGGAGTACGCGGTCATCATTTAACATTAGTTTATCTATATTTGCTGACAATTCCTCACGCGAGTGTCGAAGCAGATCGAGCAGTTTCGGCAGCAGGATTTATTGCAAACAAAATTAGAAGTCGACTTGGAGGTGATACTTTAGATGCTTTGATGTTTCTTAGATCATATTTTCAAAGGGAAACCGATTAGTTAAGAAACACTGAGCTATTCAAACTAATGTTATTTTTTATCTTGGTATGCAATAATTTTTTATGTTATGCATTGTTTTCAAATTTTAACAACTATCACTAATTAGAAATTTAAATAATACATTTAATTAAATTTTTATTATTATATGTGAGTATGCGTTAAGTATTTTTATTTAGTATTTTTATTTCAAGAAAAAAAAGCATTACGTAAAGGAAAATCTTATGTTTTCGATATCCTAAATTTGTAATCTTTAGTTAATTGGTAATGAGAATAATTCAAAATTTAACTAGTGATATTAATTTATTAATTATCTTTCCATATTGTAAATATTTACCCATTCAAAGACTTTTTCAACACCAAATGAAAGAAATTATATGGAAGATAAAACATAGACTTTTTTGTTGTTGTTATTACATTGTCAAACATCATCAGCATATTTGTTTTATTTTCCATTTGTTGTAATTTATCCTATACTTTATTATTATTAATTAATAAATTTTGAACTTGGTACATTTTCTTAAGTTAGGCTGTATTTTTGCTTTAATTATTTTTTACAATATTGTGAAATTAGCTATTGTGAAAATTGGTAATATTGGAGAAATTTTAATTTTCGTAATCCCGGGATTATCCCGGGATCCCGGGATTGAATCCAAACAATCCCGAAATCCCGGGATCGGAAATTAGTCTCGGGATTGTAATCCCTAATCCTCACATTAACACAGCTCTCCCATAGAATTATCACTAATAAAAATTCAATTCTTATTAAATCACTATTAAAGAATTCGGTTTTTTTTTCTTTTTTTTTCTTTTTTTTATATAAAATCATCGCCAAAAGATTTTTTTTCAAACTAGTATAAAGAATAGTTCTGATAAGAATATTACGAAAAGCAGGATACTAATCTTAAAAACACATACGTGAATTATTAGATGTTAGTATGTTAGTACAAATTTCCAAAAATATGCAAATAAGTAAAATAAATTTAAATACCCTTTTGATAATTATCAAAGAAAAATAAAGCAAACAAATTCAAAAATATCAATTGAATATACATTCAAATTAATAAATAGAATAACCATTTTTTTCTTGAGTGCACTCAATTTTAATACCACAATTAAATAAGAAATAATGATAAGAACAATAATTTTAGTCTGCAGACTGCATCCTTTTTATCTCCTAAAACTGCTGAAAAGAACAGAACTTACCATATTTAAATCAAAGCAAAACAAAAATAAAAATGACACTAATAAACATTTAACTTATATACGCATAAGAAAGAAAAAATAAATAAAAATAGATTTGTCTTTCAAATACCACAGTGGATGAATCACTTAGCTAAAATAAAAAACAACTTTTCTTTCACTCCTTAATAAATGAGATTAACAAAAAAAAAAGCACTTCGTCTCTTCACAATTAATTTTCTTTCTCCTGTCGAAGAAAAGAGATAAACGCACTTTCTTTTGTAAAAAATGACGCAATTTTTTTCTACTAGAAACAAAGCGCAGACATGATGAAGGCACTATGACATAAAGGCACTATGATATAAAGACACTATGATATAAAGGCACTATGGTAAAACCGGATGGCTTTTACTTTTTGAATTTCATAATGAAGAAAACATTTTCACTAACAGCTGATGATGCAATATTTTGAAGATTTCACAAACAGATGCTATATCCACGACGAAAAAAACCAGGGCGATTCGGAACTACAGTTGATCGGTGAAGAACATTTCGCAGGATGAATCAGGGTGATTCTAAACAACAGTTGATCGGTAAAGTACACTTTGCATGATGAATCAGCGTGATTCTAAACGACAGCTGATCGGTGAAGAATATTTCGCAGAATCACCCTGACTAGGGGGGGATTCTAACTATTTCATCATAATAATAATAATTCCGCGCTGAGCACCCAATTTCACTGTGAGTCGGCATCGCTGTCTAGGGATAATGAATAATTACTCACAGTCCTTTGTCAAGACGAACACATTTAATAGAAAAAACCGCACACACACAAATTAAAAAGACACAATAACTACAAGATCTCATACTCATGACACGCGCCTTCTGCATGTCGTTCAGAACAGAAAACATTTTAAAGAACATAAAAAGGGTTGCATTCTCGCATTAACACAGCTCTCCCATCGGAGCCGAAAAAACAACTGCTCGCTTTTTCCGTTAAGTCACATGACATTCTCCTCTCCCCGACCGTTTCCAGATACGTCAGAGTATAAATTGAAACAATGAAAATAAGTTACAGTTATAGTTAAATTACGTACAACAATGATAAAGAAATGAATGATAATAAAGAAATAATAATGACAATAATGAAAGAAATGAATGATAATAAAGTGACGAATGACATTTCTTACATTTATACTTCCTTTTTTATGAAGGATCTTCAGTTGACTTTACATCCCGATTAATTACATACCTGTCAAATCTAAGTTTACTATAACCAAATATTATTCAGGATGAAAATGATACTGATTCGAAAATTAAATTGAATTGCAACAAATCCTACTTTTTACGCAGAGAAAATTCTTTTGGTGTTATCACATTAAAAACGTTCAACTACATCCATCTCCCTTAAAAAATAAATTTTGAAGAATCTAAATGTGTTGAATAATATTTAATTTTACCCTTTACATTTTATAATATTTAACATATACTTTATATTACATATGTTTTATCTGCGGTTTCTTTGTTTTATTCTAAAAAAACAATAATCTTTCAAAGCAACCCTTTTCTTAAAATCAGGTTACTTAGTTTTATTCTTTTATCGGTTTCATAATATCTTTTTTTTATTTTCGTTCTAAAAGATCATTAGATTACTCACAATTCTCTTCTAGCGACGCCAGGGAACTGATTGCATCATTTATTCTTCCGACGGTCTCAGAGAAATCTTTTCTTTTTTGTCGGTAAAATTTTCACATTGTTTAAAGTCCCTTTTTCTAATGAATCACTTGGCAACTTAGAAGTAGCGTAAAGTCCTGTATTCTAGCACTTTTCAGATATAACCTCGTTCCATTGGCTTTGAAGCAGTTTTTCTATGTCTTTCTAGAGCTAAAAAAATCCCTGTCACTTGGCAGAATTCAAGTCTTTTAAGATGGCGATGCTCTGAATTTTTTAACATTATCATTATGCTTTTTTATGGCGACACATTACGTTTATACTGAGATCAAACCGTAATCTAGTGGAATTGCTTCATTATCCTGGGAATGATAAATAAAGGTGTTTAATAGAAATCAGACATCTTTGAGTGATTTTAATGGAAAGTTCTCAAGAATTTCATTCCGTAACCTACCACCGTGTGCCACGTCTGACTTCAAGTTAAATGTTCAACGATTTAGTTATGGTTAAAAGTAGTACGTTACGTACTGGCACTTGCATTATTTATCATTATGTAGCATAACATCCCAAATATTGCTCTTATTAGTATTAGTCAAGCAAAAGGAACTATTGTAATAAATAAATCTTGTAATTTATTATTTAAATTGGATAATGTGCAAAAGAGTATTAAATTTTTGAGATGTGATACTAGTTTAGAGTATGATATACTAGGTTTGCCAGAATGTTCTAAATTTAATTTAATTATTGATCGTACTAATTGTAAAGTATTAAATTTAAAAGAAGGAAATCTTGTTTTAAATTAAAATGTTAACAAATCCAGTGAAAATTTAAATTTACTTCATTTTAAAGTTAGAAATCAGTATCAGAGAGTGCTACCCGATTATGGAAGTGTCAAGGCTCTTCAAATTATTGCGCCATCTAATCCTAATCATTCTAATTTACTTGGAGAAATAAATTCTATACAAAATGAAACTTTAGAGGAAACATTTTTTAGACATTTTTTTTTCAAAAAATAAATACAATGTAGGTAAAATTAATTTTGAGCCATAGAGCATTTTTCTCAATTCTAACCTATCTGTATCCATGAGGCTTATCGTACTTAAATAGTAGAAGAAAAAAAAATCAGAACACATTCAATCTTTAATAGCTGCTGCATTTATTAATGAGAGCGAAAGCCCTTATTCTTCCTATGTTCTTTTGGTAGATAGTGTAAATGCGATAAAAGTAAAAATGCGATAAAAGTAAAAAAGGAACTAGATTATGAGTTGACTACCGTAAATTAAATGCCATAATGAAAAATGATGCTGAATCTTTAGCGCCTATTGATGGCATTTTAGACAAACTACAAGTAAGGGGAACTGGGGGACATTGATACAGCTTTTTTCAAAAAAAAATTTTTTGGTGTCTAGAAAGCAGAAATTTCTAGTTATTTTTCTATGTGATGTCAGCAAAACCTGTGTAGTGTGTTATAAAAATGTACAATCGTTGCTTTATATATTATTTTTGCATGTAATTTTTAAAAAAATCAAAAAAAGTAATTGGTATCAATGTGCCCCATCCCCGGGCCAGATTGATACACTTTGACACGCCTGGGAAAAATAGAGACAAAATAACACCAGTGCATATTTTTCATAGAAAAATAGTTAGCAATTCATTTTATATATATTTATAGACTTAAAATCGCACACAATTTATTTGTAAGCGATATTAAAGCAATCAAAATGAAATGTATAATGACCTAAGTTCTGGCTGTTCCTTGTCTGTTTCTTGGCTGTGGTAACTTTGTCATATCTGGCACTTTAACCCCAGAATTATCTTCTTTCTTAGGAAAGGTGAAAGAATTACCAGGTTTTATGTTTATAAATCGGTTTAGAAACAAAAAATAAAGGATAATTATATTAAAAATTATGTTTATAATATAATTATCCTGTACTGTTCTGCAGCTTGTTTCTCTTACTTAACATTTCTCATGTCGATAATACTTTTTTCTTTGAAGAATCGATATAAATTTCAGATTTTCCAGGCTGCCGTCCATTTCTTTTGTTAATTCTACTAGCACTAGATATTGTACAAGTTTGTACGTCTTCTGTTTGCAAAAATACTATAAAATGTTCTAATATGAAGAAATTAGAGCTATTTCACTTCAATAAAAACTAATAGTAGAAATCTTTGACGAAAAATGATTGAATTAAAGAGTGTATGGTAAAAAATTAAAAGGTAATGAAAAAATGAACTAGAAAAAGATTTAGGTTGTATCAATGTGCCCGACGAAGACTGTATCAATGTGCCCCATACAGCCATTTTGAATAAAATGAGTCGCAAATCCAACGCTTCATAATTTATCTAACAAAAAAGAATGAGGTACTGATAAAGAGTAGCTTTATTTGCCAGGGAGGGTATTCTTTTTGGTTGAAAATAGTGGAACAGTTGTACAATAACATTTCACTTGTACAACTCAAATTTACTTTTGACCTAGAAAAACAATTAATCACCCTTCCCATTTTATCAAACTATTGAATCATTCCAAAACTTTCTGTATGTAGTTAATTTCACTAGCATCACCTTTTGGAGCTTTTGTGAAACTTCCTATAATGACCCTGTGTGCTGTACAGGGGGTGTATCAATGTGCCCCAGTTCCCCCTACCCAGTATTTTTCCACTTTGAATTTAGCTTCTGGCTACTGATACATACTTGTACTGTATAATAAACTTACTGTAAAATTAACTTTTACTGCCGATTCTGGAATTATTTGAAAGGAATGTTCTCCCATTTGATGTAAAAGTTTCCCTCCCCCCATATTTACCAGAAATCTCCCATATACATTATATATTTATAGATACATTCGAAGGGAAAAAAAAGAACGGAGATTGAAAGAGGAATGTTGCAAGAAATGACTAAAATCTGCATAACTTTCAGCAGGAAAAATAAAAATAGATTTTTTAGGAAATTTTTTTATCATATTCATGCAGAAAAAATATACCGAATTTTATTTTTCACTAAAAAGCTCTCCAAATACAAAATGTTTCCTAAAAAAATTTCACTTTCCGTGAGTAAAAGTTACTTTGAACTTTCTTATTTAATAAAATAAAATAACTTCAATAAACTATGCAATGTCATTAAATAAAGCACTTAGACGAAGAATTTAAGAATGGTCTTAAAAGAATATTCGCATGAAAGGATTTGAACTGAATTCAATTTAATGAAATTCCCGGGAAGTATTTATCTAGCAAAGCGTTTCAATAAGTGCAGCATTTTTGGATACGTAAATTCAGGATACTTTCAATTTTAATTATTTCTTCCTACATTTACTCATGGCTTCAAGAATATAAAACATATATTTATGTATGTATGCAATCACACACACACACACACATACATATATATATATATATACATATATATATATACAGTCGAGCCTCTATATAACGAAATCCATCGTTCCAGTAAAAAATTCGTTATATAGAGAAATTCGATGTATAGAGTATGATGTTAAAAATAGTATTTAATGTGTAAATTTTGAACAAATATTATTTTTGATCTTTTTAATTAAGAATTTGAAATGTTTAAAAGTATATATTAACCTAACATTTTATTTCTTACTTATTTAAGCAGTTTCAAAAAAGAAAAAAGACATTTATTTGAAAGCTTAATGAAAATCAAATGAGGAAGACTTACATAAATTTCAGAGGAAGAAATCTGTAATTTTTGTTGTTTTGATTTTAAAATTACAATTGTTACGCTCTCAAAAAAAATTCTCAAATTTTTGCAAGGAATGAAAAATTGTAGTTGATATTTTCCTCCATTTGAAGGTCTCTCTTATGTGCTCTCATTGATTCCTCGCTTATATGTGTAACAATTCAATTGACTGTGTTTTGAGAAGGATGTTGAAAGGTGTGTGGGAGGTGGGATGAACTTGTTAGATTTAAAGAATAAGGAGAGAAGTAATATTTATAAAAAAAAACCTCTCCACTGAACGATAAATCAAAAATAAGTGATGGAAAATTGATTCCATATGATTTCGAAGCTTTTTTAAAACTGAATAAATTAAGATCAATTTATGAAAAAATTAGTTATATGGAGATAGATATTTCGCTATATAGAGTCTGTTTTTAATGTAATCATGCGAAAAGGGGACCGTTCTTACTAAAAATTCGTTATATGGAGAAATTCGATGTATGGAGTTTCGTTATATAGAGGTTCGACTGTATATATATATAATTATAAAGAACTAAGGAAACAATTAGTGACTCTTAATAAAAAGAAATATTTTATTCTATAATATTTTCAGAGTAAGTGTACAATAAGAGGTCAAATATATATCCCTTTTAGATGCGTTTGTAATTATGTAAATAACTAGCACTTATACTCGTCTGTAAGTCCATCCGTCTGACCGTCCATCTAAATAACAGAGCAAAAACTACTCAACCTAATCGTTTGAAAATTGGATGTATAATTTAATTACAGGGACAATCAAAATTATTCCTTTACATTACGGCTAAAAGGAAAAAAAAGTTTCCAGTGTATTTTAATGTTGGTACACTCTTTCGAACGTATTAAAATTGACATGTGTCTATAAATATGTACCGTAATTTCGGGTGTATAAGACGCGTCTCAAACAATTCTTTTTGGACCCAGAAATCTTATTTAGTAATTGAAGACAAATATTTACGGCGATCTAACTAGTTATATTTGTTTCTTAAAAAATTCTGGGTCGAAAAAGAATTGTTTGATCTGCGGCTTATACACCCGAAATTACGGTACTAAAATATACATTCTGCACAATCTATGATACAAAGAATATTTTTATTAATTTACAGAGCCGCACAAAAGTATTCCATTGCATAATGGTATGAAAAATAAACAATGTTTGAGGCGCGTTTTAATTATATTAATGTACTTCCTATTTTATGAAATTGATTAACGTTGCTAAAGTTTACTCTATGTTACTTCCTGTATAATGGAAATCAGATAGTATTTACAGAGTCACAACAAAAATTTCTGTTATTATACTGTATACTATTACATCAAGATCTGAATACTTTTAAAAGCATCGTTATGGTAAGAACGCACCTTATTTGCTACGCTTGACGCGCATTTTTAACTTGTTTTATATATTTACTGGTACAACTAATGTTCTAAGATTTTTTTCTTTCATATCTATCGTTCTAAGCAATATGAAAGATCTGAATATTCTATCCAATTGTAATATACATACAGGGTGAGTCATAAATATCGAAACAATAGGCTATCTCCTCAAATATTGCCCCGAGACCCATACTTTCAATTGCAAAAATTCATAAAAAAAGGTGAAATTTCTGATAAGATAAGTTGAAACTCCATGGGGGGTCTATTTGAAAAAATACGAAAATTAATTTTTTATACGGCCCCCGTAGGGCAAAATTCCCAATTAGGAAATTATTCCTTATCCATTCCTAAATTAAACAAAACAAATTTCATCTCCGTATCTAAAAATCCCACAGAGATATTAAATCCCAAATTTTTCAAAAATTCCTGACTTACACCACTTTTCCCTGCCTCTAAACTGTGCTTTCTTCAGTCAATTTCAACGCTTGTTAGGGAACATTCACAAATTGCAATTTAATAAAAATCGGTTTAAGACAGCGCTTTTTCTTTGGACATAAAATAGCAGCGTATAGTTTTTACGCTAAATTGGTATACCAGACGTCTACCCGGGGTCAAAATATCTAGGTCAGGTCCCAAACCGACTCATAGGTGACAAAGTTCGGCGTAGCCTGAAAAGATGTCAACATCATAACCCGGACCGGTCTGGAAAACAGTTTAAATAATAGCCCGGTTCAGTCGCAAATTTCTACATAGTTTTTTAATTCGGCGTAGGAAAAAAAATGTTTCATATGGAGGAGTTCTTACCAAAAAAAATTTTTATAGCTTTTCGTTTTTATACTTATACTTTTTATTATTAAAGAAGCGCCAAAGCCAGCAATATATTTATTTTATCAATGAATCTCTATTTATATGTAAATGTTTCACTTATATTTTAATACCGTTAATCCATATCCCATGCATTGGAGACTCTGAAAAATGTTATACACTAAAACGTTTTAAGACGGAATCACATAGGAAAGAAAAAATACGTTATAGACAGATGCTTTCCCTAGAAGATGTAATTGGAGCTTATTATTTTTTTTCAGGTACTTTTGCATTTATTTTGCATGGATCAAAGAAATTTCCGTTTAAAACATAATTCCGTCATAGGCACATTTTTTTTCACTGGTTTTATTGTATTTAATTTTTTTAGTCTTTGAATAATCTATTTAAATTTTTTTTTTTTTTTTTTTTTTTTTTTTTTTTTTTTTGTATAATAAAGATTTTAAAATCTATATGTTTTTCGTAAAAATTCGATTGAGCCGAATTTTATTTATTTTATGCACGTATTAAGTCAGTCAGAGACAGCGATTTTAATACGGGGTTTGTCGAGACCGGGTTTGAAAATTTCATCCAGAGTGCATCCAAGTTGACGGAAGTAGTCCCTTCTTTATGAAAAGTACGCTAGGCCCGGCCTGGCGGGTCTTCAGAAAAAAGTAAAATCTCGGTTCTGGCCCTACCTGGGCCCAGAATACAGATTTTTTAACATCCTCTAGTGGACGATAAAATGCCTGAAATTGTCAGAGGTAAATTTAAAAAGAAAAAAAAAAGACTTAATGTGCATCTTAGAAAGAGCACTTTTTTTTAATAACTGACGGACATGTAAACAATACACTTCGTTTTTCTGCATAATGAATTTTTGTCCTCTATTTCTTGTCTTTAAATTATTAAATGTTAAGAATTTTTAAAAGAAAAAAGAACTTGAAGCATGTCATTTTTGAAAATATGATTAATTGCTTTTGAAAATATGATTTTTTAAAAGTTATATTATTTTTTCAATAAATATTTTTAATAGTTTTAAAATTAATGAAAAAAAACCTTGGAACAAAACTAAAATCAGATTTTCATCTTTAAATAAATGGAAAGAAATTGAAATCCGATAAATAATGTTACGAGTTTTAACGATTTTTGATTGTCCCATTTAAACCAGTACTAACCACATGAAACTTTTATAAATTGTATGAGAAATTTTAGAATGTGATTTTCTTAGCAAATTATAAGGCTAATTATCACAAAAAAAGAATAAAAAATCAAAATTCAAACTCAAGAAATAGATTTTTTATGCGTTTTCTAGAACTGTTAAAGTAACATTGTTTTTTGAATTGCGCACATTTCAATTTGTGTCTAATCCCTTAAAACCTGATGAATTTTTTAAACGGCTATAACTTTGTGAATTTTGGAGATATGAAGATGCAACTTTTTGTGTCTTATTCAGGACTGAATAAGGAAAGTTTTCCTTATTGGAATTTTTGTCCTATGGGGGCCGTATAAAAATTTAATTTTCGTAACTTTTCAACTAGACCCCCCATGGAGTCGCAATTTATCTTATCAAAAATTTCACATTTTTTTATGAATTTTTGCAATTGGAAGTATGGGTCTAAGGGCAATATTTAAGAAAATAGCCTATTGTTTCGATATTTATGACTCACCCTGTATATTTATGGCATTTTAAAATAATAAATACAGTTTAAATGTAATAAGAATTTAAAATAATTGTTATTTAATGATGAAAATATTCTTATGAATACTCATAGAATCTACACGAATCATTTCAAAACAACGCAATAAGGTGAATAATATGCTAGTGCGTGCAAATTAATACAAAATAAGTAATAAAAGCAATATAAATGAATTTAATACGTAATGTAAGTCTGTATGGGGGCTATTTTTTCTATCACAACTAACATCCTAAACAATATAAAACCTTTAATTAACCCATTAAATATACACACCATGATGATTTTTATAAAATAATTGGACGTAGTGCGCCTATCTGTTATAAATATTAGGTTGTAAGGAACGTTTTCCGCCAAATCACCATTACAAAATACCTATAATACAGATAATTAATTGTAAAATTAGTATATAACCATCATTCCGCCAAACTTTTACAATGTCATAAGCTACAGCACTAGCACCTAAAGTTGTATATACGATTCGGTGTCATTTTGTAGCTGACTTTTAGGTAGCTTTCATTACAAAAAGTAAAAAGCTACCTATTGCAGCCGTCCGGAGGAAAGCACTTCCGGAACATTTTGGTATATTTTCACCGATCATGACTCCCAGACCCCAAAATCACCCTCCGTTCAAATGTTGACATACATATATATGTATATATATATATATATATATATACATATATATATATGTATATCTGATTTTTGTCAGGCGATAGCTAACGTATTTATCAACCGATTTGAATGAAACTTGGTATGTACATAGTACATACAAATGTCTCGACCGAGTTCGTTGATCAGCATCATCCGCCATTTTATTTCAAAATGGAGGCCATTTTAAATTTTTAAAAAAATTTAAAATTTAAAATTAATTGCGAAAAAATTAAAAGTTGAAAAATATTTTTCTTTTACGTGTTAGAACTTAAAACAACGATTCCAGAACACTTTTTATTTTGTCTATATCTTAAAAAATGATTGAGTTATAGCACTTTGAATTTTTCTTATGGCTGACATTTTGAAACTATCTGATTTTTGTCACGTGATAACACGCGTATTTATGAACCGATTTCAATGAAACTTGGTATGTGCATAGTACATACAAATGTCTCGACCGAGTTCGTTGGTCAGCATCATCCACCATTTTGTTTCAAAATGGTGGCCATTTTAAATTTTCTGAAAAATTTTAAATTTAAAATTAAATGCGAAAAAATTAAAAGTTGAAAAATATTTTTCTTTTACGAGTTAAAACTTAAAACTTCGGTTTGCAATTCAATATATTTAAAAAATAAAAAATTCCTTTTCTAAAAAAATGAGACAACCTTCCCCATTCTATAAGTTAACGGACAAAAATCGAATGGATAATCCAGATGATTATATTAGATACGGTTTTTAAAAAGACATAAAATGAACAAATATTTAAATTAGAAAAAATTAATCGAAAACTTAAGAAATGTGTAAAATAAAGTGCAAATACGTTTCAACGATGGATACCAATGAATGTGCCGGACGTGCGTGGGTATATTTCTTCGTATTCTTTTAAAATAAAGAAAAAAATATATTGATTTGTATAAAATATTTATTTTATTCATGTTAAATTTAAGTAATGCTCTTTTAAAACAAAAATTAACTTTAAATTAAAATTTTACAAATTTAGACTATCAAAACTAAGGTTATTTTTGTATAGTGCACTTTTTAAAAGAAACTTCTTAAAGTAACTTCTTTACAGTCTTTGAAAACATTTTAAAGTGTACTGATTGCATGAGCGCATTTCCCTTCGAATAATAATTTCCTCTATTCACTCCCAGAAGCATAATATTTTACCGATATCGAAAATCAATAACGGCATTTAATTATTTTCAAATTAAACTATCTTGCCATCGTTAAGTTTAATATTGGAAACTTCAAAATAACATTATACTGCATTTTGAGTAAAATTTGGTGATCGAAAATATTTCAATGAATAATTGGTTTAAAATATTCAGTAGATTAATCAAAAAGTGTATTAAAACAAGAACTACTTGAAAAAAAATTAATATTAATGGTCAGAAGAAAGCATTATAGCATTAAGAAATGCTTTAACATGCAAATAACTTCCGAATATAACTTTTTTTTAAATATTAAGTAATTTTATATTAGCTTTCTGAAAATTACATGTATGCAGTAGTCAGTGGTATAATAAAAAATATGCCCAAAATCATGCATTAAAATACATTTATTTGACGAAATTGTCTAAGATGGTACAATCCATCAAAATTCGGGAAGTGACATATTCAGATTATAAGTCTGTGGCTATATATAAGTATTTCTTTTTTTTTTCAAGTTAAAACCAAATAATGTTGCGCAAACATTTCTATAATTTCATTGTTTTGAACTTTGTACTTTTTCAAAAATGGACCACAGAAATGTATTCCATATTTTTAAAATGGTGGGATAAACTTTTAGGCTTTGTGGCGGTAAATGGTTCAAAATTTATTTTCTTCCTGCTCGCTTGTTCCTAAAATAAGCATTTTTCTTCCTTCTGTTAACATTCCTCAAGTAAGCAAATTTTGAGAAAATCCCTGTCGGCTTGGCCTATAGGTGGATGTAGATTTCGAAGAGAGATGTTCATTTCAACAACAACAAATAAAATATGATTAGAGATAAAACCAGTTCAACGACTTTATTTCGCTGCTTTCTAAAATTGTTTAATTTCATTTTTCTACAAGAACTGGTTTTATCAGAAACACCTTAAGCAAAATTCGGCTCAAATGCCCATTTTGACAACATATTTTGAAATACATTATTACTTTATTAAAAAATCGCCCAATACAGCACATTACACAGTTCGTAAATTACAAAAAACTGTCAACTGAATGCGTTTGACAGCAAAATCGAATTTAAAAATGATTCATAAAAAAACCGATTTATTATTTGAATGTATCCTTAATTCTTTAATTATGATCACTTCGGAAAATTTTGTGCGAAGTGTCCAATTTGACAGCATTTTAAAAAATATATTAAGCCTTTATCAAAAAACTGACCAATACGGCACATTATACAGTTCCTGATTAAGAGAACTTGTCAATTGGATGCATTTGAGAGCAAAATTGAATTTAAAAATAAGAAAAAACGCAATTTGTTATTTGAAAACTTTCTCAAGTTTTCAATCACGATCACTTCAGAAAACTCTGTTCAAAATACCTTTTTTTCAGCCTTTTTCTGAAATATATTCTGTCTTTATCAAAAAACTCTCCAATGCGTTACATTATATAGTTCCTATGTAAGAGGATCTGTAAATTGGATGCGTTTAAAAGCAAAAATGGGTTTAAAAACGAGTCAGAAAAAACGCAATTTCTTATTTGAGTACTTCCTCAAATTTTTAATCACGCTCACTTCGGAAAATTCTGTTCAAAATACCTTTTTTGACAGATTATTTTGAAATATACTCTGTCTTTACAAAAAACTGACCAATGAGCCATATTACATAGTTTTTAAATAAGAGGATCTGTCGTTTGGATGCGTTGAAAATCAAAAATGAATTTAAAAATGAGTCAGAATATAAGCAGTTTGGATTTGGGGTTTTTTCTCCAACTCCGGTTTTTGTTAAATTTATTTTTGCTATAAGAATTGGTCTTATGAAAAACGTATCAGTATAAAAGTTGCAGATATTATTGAGAAGATGTAAAATAAATTTAATTCGATTTAATAGTTTAAGAAATGAATTGTAGATTTTTGTCTCCCCCCCCCCCTTTTGTTTTGGTTTTTAATTTTTTTCATCGGTAAGAAATAGTTCTATAAAAAACTTGTAAATGCAAAAGTTTTAGATAATTTTATGAAAATTTATAAAATAATTTAGTTGCATTTCATATCTTGCGAATTGATGAAGTTGTTATTTTTTTTCCCAAATACCCTGTTTTTCTCGCCCCTTGAGCCCCTTTTTAACTTTATCAAAAATCTGCCATGCATAAACTTTTGGCCCAGTGTTTAGAAGTAATATAAACTTTAAACCGATTTTATATCTATTTTAATTAAGAAGTTACGGCGTATTTTCTGTTTTCACAAAAACCCTACCTATTTCTACCCCCCTTGGTCCGATTTTGCTGATTAATGAACTTAGCCGAGATTTTATACCCTTTAATTTTATGTATCAGTTTGGAAGAGATTGGAGCACAATTATGGAAATTATCGTGTAAAAAAGTGATATACACAGAGAGATACATAGATAGATAGATAGATAGAGATAGATAGACTTTTTTACTGATGGTTGTTTTGGGGTTTAAAGGTCATAATCGGCGTAGATCTGCAAAATTTTTTCAGAAACTCTAAGCTGGGAGTGACCACAATAGATATTATTTCATACGAAATCTACCTAATATAACAAGCCAAAAGTATGATCTTAAAGCTGAAACTTTCTTTTAATCGATGTTGTAAATTTATCCATGTCAAACGAAAAGTGGTTGACTATGGCTAGTTAGTCTTTCTTGAATTTGAAAAAAAAATGCCAGAAGTAGACACGACAATAGCCATTTTTTGCCATTATTAATATTGTACCACAATAAAAGTATATAAAAATATGCATAGAATTGAACGAATTTTTTTTTGTTTGTTTGTTTCAGTGTTTGTCTATAGCTAGTACGTACAACCTGAATTTGAAAAAAAAAACTCCGCTGGAACAGGGCGCTGTAATAGCGAATTTCGTGAAATTTTTAATATTGTATTATCGAAAAATGTATGAAGTTATGCATAGAATTTAACCAATTTTTTTCTATGAGTGCTTGGTTATGGTCAGCAGGACCTCCTGAATTTGAAAAACGTCCGAAGAAGGGAGTACTATAATCGCAGTGTGTGTATCATTTTCATCTTTATACCGTCAATAAGTGTATCAAGTTAAGCCTAGTACTGAACTAATTTTTGGTGTATGATTATTTTGGGGTATGGCAAGCAGGTCCTCCCTGAATTTGGAGAAAAAACTGCAAGAAGGGAGCACTGTAAAAGCGATTTCCATGCATTTTTATTATTGTACCATTGAAAAGTGCATAAGGTTATTTGAATATTACCAAATATTTTGTACATATTTTTGTTATGACCCGCAGATTTTCATTGAATTTGGAAATATTCCGTGGGAAAGAAAGAATGTGATATCGCCTTTCGTATCGTTTTCACGATTTTTCGCAGTTTTATTATCCATCGGTTTATGCAGATATGGGAACTCACGTCCTACTAAGCCGGTTATTTGCATAATAACTGCTTAAATTTTCTTTTTATGGTGATTTTACAAAGTTTTTTAGCTTATTTATCTGATAATAACAGAATAAGAAAAACTATTGATTTTAATAAATATGATGATCCACATTAACTGGTTTTTATTCCGATTAATTGACTGAAGAAGAAATTTAAGATAAAAATCTAAGTAGGCATAATATTGAATTAATAATATTGCAGTATTAAGATGCGTGACTATTTTTTGAAATATTAAAACGTACGTATGAGATAGAGGAAAGTTTTTAATTCGGCAACATCCAACTAGTTTTCACTCATATTTTGTTAAAGCTCTTTTTATCAGAATCCTGTTAATGTGTTATTCAAAAATTTTAAGTCTCTCTATTTCATTCTCCTTGGATCTATTTTGCCTATTTGCAATCCCAGCCGAAATATTAGCCGTAAAATTATGATCACGACGTTTTTGAAAAGTTATTGGGGAAAGTTTTATTAGATAAAGTAGAGCAAAATGAGTATTTTGGTTACATTAGTTATTCTTGATGATTCCTGTTATCGATACTGACTATTTCCTTCAATGTTGTTTTGTCTAATAGATGTACTTGAAATAGGTGTTTTGTGCATGAGATTTTACAGTTCTAAGTATGGATAGGTATGGAAAAAAGAAAGAAAAATACTAGTCGCAGTAGAAATAGATGTCCTAAGAAGGTCATGTGGAAAATAAAGAATAGAAAGAAGTCGTCGGAAATTACACGTCAAATGAAGCAAATAAGGTGCGTTCGTACTATAATGAAGTTTTAAAATATTCAGATCTTGGTGTAATAGAATACAGTACTTCGAATAAAATACAGCATAAGAAATATTTTATGTGTCCCTGTAACTACTGACCGCATTCTATTATACAGGAAGTAACTTGCAGTAAACCTCAGTCATTTATGTCAATTTTAGAAAATGTGAAATTGTTTAATATAATTAAAACGCGCGCCCAAACAATGTTTACCCCTAAATCAGTATGTAATAAAATACTTTTGTTCGGCCCTGTAAATTAATAACAAATATTCTTTGCACCACAGATTGTACAAAATGTATATTTTATTATATACTTCATAGATGCATAACAATTTTATTATGTTCTAAAGCGTATAACATCACTAAAATGCATTGGAAACTACTTTTTCCCACTGGCCATAATGTTACGGAACACTTTTGATGTTCCCTGTCATTAAACAATACATCCAATTTTCATAAAATTTTAGATGACGAAATTATATGCATAAATAAATGTACTGCATAATCAAAATTATGCAACAATTGTACATTTAAAATTTCAAACGATTCGGTTGGATAGTTTTTTCTCTGCTATATTCGGATGGACAGACTAAATGACTATAGGTGCTTCCCTATTTACATAATTACGAACGCATATAAAAAGAAAAGAAAGATGGTATACAATGAAATAGTTTACCACTATTGTAAACCATTGGTACACAATGGTATATTTTACTTTTTTATAAACCCATGATTAATAACTGGCTCTGAAAGAATTCAGAGATTTTTATTTGAAAAGTGTGTTAGTCAAAAAAGGAGATATCAATGATTTTAGATTTGAATTAGGTACAATTTATCAGAGTATTTTAACTTTACAAAATTATGCAACATATTTATTTTCCGAAACATATTTACTTATTTATTTAAAATTAAACAATATTTTTACTTTTTACTTACCCATCATACGTAGTATAGGGTAAGTCTTGCAATCGTTTTGAAAATCGAAAAATTTTTTTTGACAGATTTACACGTTTTAGATAGTGGAGATTACGAAAAACATATTTTTAGAAAAAAAATTTTGCCGTCCGTCTGTCTGTCTGTCTGTAAACGCTCTATCTCCCGAAAAAATTGAGATAGAGACTTGAAATTTTGTATGTAGTTAGTATGTGAGAATGGGACGAACCCTATTTAATATCAACAACCTCGATTATCCGGAACTATTTTTTTCGGACTCTCGAAAAATTCGTTCTGATGAAAGGTATATACAAATTTTCGAATTTTTTTGTTCTAAGGCATGTACGTAAAAGGCAATAAAATAACACACATTTTGCGTATAGAACGAAGTCGATCGGATTATTAGTTGCCGAGATATTTGTAATCCTGTTTTCCACATTCTTCGATTTTTCATGACCCTGTATTTTATTCAAATTTCAATTCAGAGGTATATTTTATTTGGAAATGAGACGCTTAATCCGACGCAGTTAATTGTTAGTTAATAGAATTATTATTTTTGGAGTTATAAGGATGTGTCTTTTACGCATTTCGGTACTACTTGAGTAGTTTGGCGTTTCATATGATTTGTCGAAATTGGTACATCAGCAGTTCTTTAATAGAGCATTACTAATGTATATTAACAATATTTAAATTTTGTTTATGAATTGCAATGCATTGTATAAATAGTTTTCACATGTTTCATTTTCATATACATATCCATGATGGGTAAGTATTACGGTGGCCCCCAACGACTAGTTCCTCTTTATTTTGATACGTAATATAAAACAGACAATTGAAATGTAGACATTTATCCACAGCAAGGCTAATTAATGTTCAGACAATTAAATTAAAGATTCAATTCTATACTATATTTCTTGCTTTTCCCTCACTAATGAAGTTTGTAATCGAAAATTCCTAAATATATAGTTTATATGTTAACGGAAAAAATACAAGCAATTTCTTTCTAAGAAAGATAATTGTTTCAACGACAAACTCAGAACATCTGTTAATTTTTTTTATGTAATTAGCGAATTACATAGCTACTAATCTAAATTTATGCTCAGCTTAGATAAAAGTAAATTAGCAAATGGAGTTGAAACAATGAAATAAAGTGATGCATGAAGTACTTTCTTAAGTAGATAACTTATTTAAAATTACAAAATAAAAACTTTTCACTGCTTCATTTGGAATTAGAATAACAGATTGAATAGATAAAAATTAAATTATTTATAATATTAACAACTAAGAAAAATCATGCGTTAAGCATAGATTATGAAGCACCTTCCAACACTTCTTAAAAATTCCTTAACAAAACTTCGTCATTTAGGGAAATAAGGTTACCGAATATAGCCAAATATGTATTCCAATACTGTTGATCAGTCCTATATTTGATGTGTCGGTTGATATACTATATACTATACAATGAGAAAATTTAGTTTAGTATGAAAATGTCTAGCAGGTTGAATTTTTTTTTTCAGAAATTTATACTAATCGATAGAAACATACTTAAATCCTTTTGTTCAACCGTGTAATTTACCTTGCATCTTTATTATACGTCAGTATTAAGGTAAAATTTATTTTAAACTAAATCATTCTTAAAACTATTAAAATCACATTCTCAGAAATTACCATTCATAGACGTCCATGTTTTCAAATGTTTTCGTGGCTCTGTATATAGTTTTATCTATATTCTACAAACATTTCTTAGCAAAGTGAATGCAGTTCAGCTTAAAAATACATAACTTATTTAAAAACCACCTTTAAGTAATATAAGCTCATATATTCAGTAATGTTTGCGACCTCTTTTGAGTAGCTCTGTATATCAACTATAGTATTTATACACGCCATATAATATGCATAGATTAGATTTAGTGAAACTTAAACGCACATATCATAATTAAAATGCATTTCATTCATCCACCAGCCATCATCGGATACATGCACAGCACTTCAAAAAGAATAAACTATTTGAAATCCTTGTGTGTCCCTGTAAACGTTATTTACTTCATATTATGCATGACTGTATCGTATCATTTATATTAATCCATAGGTATATACATCAATTTTATTATATAAGAAATAGTTTAATATAGTTAAAATATGTCGCACACAATGCCTCCTTTTACCATTAGTTATGGAATTCCTTTACATGGCCCTGTAAATGAATAATAGCAATTCTTTCACCGCATTTTTCTTTTTTTTTACAGAATGCATATTTTAAGGCATTTTTAAATGCATATAAATTTTAATATGATTGACAAGGTGTTTAAAATTCATTTGAAACGATTTTCTTCCACAGGCCATAATGTAACGGTAAAATTTTGACTACCCCTCTAAATAAACTATTCATGGTAGAAATGTCATTTTCCACAGGGTTCGTGTTAGGGTAATTGTCAAGAACATAAAAAAAATTTCATGGCTATCCGAGTATATATTTACGAGAGTTAGAGCGCGAACAGATGGACAGATGGACAGACAAACCGAATACATAAGCACTTTTCGACTTTGTTGGAAAGTGCTAAAAAGATTAGTATATTGTTGTTTTAAAAGACAAATGTATCTGTGCGAAGCGCTGACGTCATTTTACTTTGAAAAAGATCATACAATCAATATCACTTTTACTGCATTTAAAAAAAAATTAAAAACTTTGATGCATTGCACAAATTTCAATATTTATACCGTCAAATGGGTAAAAATGTGTTTTCCAATGCAATATGTTTGAAAATTACATCGCAATTTGTTTAAAACATGCATCACAATTTACTCAATTTTTAATTGTTTTTAAAATATTTTTAAGGCATTAAGAACTTTTTAATCCATTTTTAACGCGTGCTGACGGTTACAAATAATAAGTCTGTTTGTACTCAAACAAATATAAGTTTCACATCATTTCTTTCTGGCTATTTCCATGAGTACTTGTAGTGCAAGTCAAAGGCTACGGTTTTTGGCTACCAGTATTATAGAACAAAAAAAATGTGATTAATTTTATTGGCACATTCTCATTAATTGAATAAGGCCAAGCAGACTTTTCGAAAATAACGGTGGCTAATAAGCATAGCAATTAATAAGTTATGTGACTTACACTACACTACCCATGGAATTAGCCTTCTAAGTTATGTTCCATGCCGAAATTCAAACAATCATCAATCAATAAATGAAGCACAAATTTAAGAGATGTAATTGAAAATACATTATTAATACATCCGAACACCTTTAAAACGTAATTTTCAGCGAAAATATCGAATTTTCATTTATACAATAATATTAAAACCGACTTTTATATCTGCCAAATTCTGCTTAAATTGTGTCTATACAGGGTGTCCCAAAAAGTCGTTTACAAACTTAACATGCTGGTCTGTCATATCATGATGAACAATATTAAATAGGAAACTAAGGGTCCCAAACCTCTTCCAAAGGAAATATGCGCCATTAAAGTTTAGGGTCCAAAAATTCAAATGATCATAAAAAACAGAAAAATTGGTCGATTCGTTTGCGGTTTTCACTAAAACTATTCTTTATGTCAATATTTTTTTTGAAAATACATTATAGAGATAAATTTCAAAAAATGCCGATAGAGGGCGCTTTAGACTTTGGAGTAACGATAAACTAGTCCTTACCATAATTTTTTGCATCTCATTAAATATTTTTATAAACTTAGCCATAAACATAAATTTTGAGCTCAAAATCTAAATCGTTGGAAGTGGTTAAGTAGCTCAAACTGAATTGTGGGAAGAGGTTCAAATTTCAAATGATTATAAAAAAACGGAAAAATTGGTCGGTTTTCGCTAAAACTATTCTTTAAATCAATATTTTCTTGAAAATAAATTTTATAGCTATCTTCCAAAAAATTCCGTCAGAGGGCGCCTTAAACTTTATAGTAACCAACAAATATTTTTGACCGTTATTTTTTGTATCTAATAAAATGCTTGTAAAAGTTCAAACTTAAATTTTGTGCTCAAAATCTGCATCGTTTTGAGTAATTAAGCGGCCAAAAATTGAACTGCGTTCGAGGGGTGGGGAAGGTAACATTTCAACTCCTGAACTCAGTTCAGTTTGCGCTTCTTAACCCCTCCTTTCGATTTAGATTATGAGCACAAGATTTAAGTCTAAACTTTTGCAAGCATTTAATTAAATTTAAAAAAAAACGGTTAAAAATAATTGTTGGTTATTCTAAAGTTTAAGGCGCCCTCTAAAAGATATTTTTAAATTTATCCTTAAAATTTATTTTCAAGTAAATATTGACATAAAGAATAATTTTAGCGAAAACCGACCAATTTTTCCGCTTTTTATAATCATTTGAAATTTGAACCTCCCCACCCCCATTGAACACAGTTCAGTTTGCGCTACTTTACCACTCCCAACGATTCAGATTTTCATCTAAAAATTTAAGTTTATGTATAAGCTTCTAAAAAAATTTATGAGATGCAAAAAATAACGGAAAAAATAGTTGTTCGTTACTCCAAAGTCTAAAGCGCCCTCTATCGGCTTTTTTTGAGTTTTATCTTTATAAGTTATTTTCAAGATAATACTGACATAAAGAATAATTTTAGTGAAAATCGCAAATCAATTGACCAATTTTTCCGTTTTTTATAATCATTTGAAATTTGAACCTCCCCCCCGCAATTCAGTTTGCGCTACTTAACCACTTCCAACGATTTAGATTCTGAGCTCAAAATTTAAGTTTATGTCTAAGCTTCTAAAAAGTTTAATGAGATGCAAAAAATAATGGTAAAAACTAGTTTATCGTTACTCCAAAGTCTAAAGCACCCTCTATCGACATTTTTTCAAATTTATCTTTATAATTTATTTTCAAGAAAATACTGACATAAAGAATAGTTTTAGTGAAAAGTTTAGCATTAATAATTTGCCATATCACCTGACATATCATCTGAGATAGAAATGCGATTATAATAGGTGTTGTCTAAAACCTAGAGAAATTTATTCTGTTTATTACGCCATTTACAAATTGTCAATACAATGTTTTATTTTTGAGTGATCACATTTTGCGGAAATGTTAATTTTTGACATAATTTTGAGTATTTTTAAATTTAAAAAGTTACTTCTGTGTATTTGCTAAATTTTTTTGATTTTTTTTCAAAGTTTCAAAGTAAATATCATTACAAAAATGAAATAATAGGGGAAATTTTCAAAAATTTCAAAAAGTCACTTCCGAAGGTGTGCGGATACCATAAAACCACTGAGGTGATGAAAATGTAAATTAAAATACAAATGCAAATAGCGTGAAATAGTAACATTTCATTATTTTATCGGCTGTACATTTCTGGCCAGAGGTAAATACGAGAGTATTTCTTTAAATAGTTTCTAAAGCTTCGTTTCAATCCATGATTGCCTTTCCTTATTAATACGCTTTTTGGTGTAATTTTGTAAGTGGACATTCTAAAAAAATATATTAAATGTAGAAAACCTATTAGTTATCAATTTTAAAAAGACATATTTTAACCTCTGATCTGGGTGAATTTCCCAAAATACCTAAGGAAGTCCCGATTTATACCCTTGTTAATTTAAGATTGGATAAATAATGCAGTAGTAATCAGGTCCGTAGCCAGAATTTCTCTTCGGAGGGGGCTGAGTCTTGGAATTTTTCTAATCTGACAACTGTAATTTTCATAATTTAGAGCGTAACTTTAAAAAATGTAAACATGGTGTAATCTAAGATAAGTTCTAGCTTAGAATACGTGGTGTCCATGTCATAGATTAATTGCTCACATTTATAGAGATCTGTTACAACTTATGGTTCTTTTTTCAAGAGCAATTCCAGTTTCCAGACCAGTTTGGTACCGGGAGTGTTTTTAGAAGGAGAAACTGAAGCAAAAATAAAATAACTCAAATTAAAAATATTTGAGAAGAGCCTCATGCATCATATGAGAAAAACGGGAAAAAAATCAAATGTAAACGAGTAGTTTGAATAGATTTAAAACACAGGATTAATATTAGACTGCATGTGTCTTGCATTATGAGGGTAGGGTCTTGAATGGTTAATCCATATGTAAAAATAATTACAGATTATTTTTCAAAAGAAAAAAGAAATAATTGCCGGAAAAATTTAACAAAAAGAATTATATTTATATTTCACATTCTTTGATTACAATAATCATACATGCATAATCTTGGCACAGTAAATTTATTTGTGCGTCAGACACAGTTTCCGAAAATCCTTCTCAGCCCCCAGTTAATGCAAATCGTTGCAAGGCTATTCAGCCTCTCATTACCAATAATGGTTCGAGGTAAGAAATTAATTCTTTTCATTTTCGAAAAAATCTTTCAGCACTTGATGTTGTTGCCGGTTTGTAGCAAAGACTTACAGCAAGTGTTTGATCGAATTGCAATATGTTGCATTACAGTATTTTAAAACTGTGAGGACCTCTGCTTTTGTGCTAATATTAGCAATTCTCTCGCATCTTAATTTATAATATTCAGCTCTTGTTTCCGACGATAACACTTTATCGTGAAAATATAATCGCTAATTTCCTTGTTCCTTCTGTTGAACAAATCCAAGAAGGAGTACACAGAAATCCGTTTCAATGTCTTAATTCGAAATGAATCTATTATTTTGTATAAGACTTTATACACAGGGAATGAAGACCATGAACTTGTAATATCTTCAGTGGATGTAATTTGAAGTTTTGCACGTGCTTTCTGTCTAAATGTTAGTCGGGATCTTTATTTCAGTTTAGAAGATGTCTTTTATGACTTTTGATGTAGAATTGAATATTTCGCAAAAGATTTCCAGTGTATTTTCTGTATATTTCTGTATGATAATTAAGGCGTTTTAATGTGAATTACAACCAATATCATGTCACGAGATTTTTCTTGAATAATAATTGACAATGGTTTTGTCAGACAAAAAAGATTGTCACAAACAAAAAGGCTTTTGAGAAAATCCTTTATCTCCCTAATTACCAAGAGAGTTGCTGTTGAAGAAATATTGATTAAGTTTTCCGAAATATTTTCTAATAAGTTAATGCAAAGGAATTTAAATAGCTCAATAAAAATTAATATGCTTTCATGTCTCGATAAATTTTATGCCGCAAAGACGGGGAAGTCGTTCTATTCTGTTTTTAAGAACATATGATATATTGCATTCTTTAGGGCTAAAGTTGCCTTGATGGGATTACTAAAAAAATTATCTCTGCGTAAATAAATCCAAAGCCGTTTCGGATAGCAAGAATTAACACGTTGTTAGATAATGCAAGATTTGACTGGCGTCTCGCACAATAGTCAATTTTTAAATTTGGGATAATTCTGACGAATCATCAATTAGACTCCATTAACAAAATCAGCCATATTAGCCGTTCCGTCATACACCTGTGTAACGCATTATAGACATATCACTACTAGTTCGTTAATACGTTGTAATATTTCTTCTGTTATATTTTCAGCAGAGAAGTCATTTACTTGGGTAAAACTTAAAATACCTTCCCGAATTATTGGTATTTGTGAATTTCATAAATAGTCCACATATCTAACTCAAAAGGAAAGCTGTTCTGTTGTTGAAATGTTCACAGTTTCATCAGTAATAGACTTAAAACAAATCATATTACTTATTTTGTTAATCAGTTTTTCAGGAACTATGTCCCAGAATATTTGAATGATTTCTTTCTGAATGTCTGGGATGAAGTAAGTGGCATTTCTGCGGTTGTTTAGGACTTTTCAATTCATCATCTTCAGGTTTTGCTCTAAATCTTAAAAAAGCTTAAAGTTTAACATCTTTTTTTATCGGTTCTCTAACGTTAGAGGATTACTATCATGATGACCTCTAAGTTGAATTTCTTGCTTTTCAGAAAATAAGGTTCTTAGATGTCGCCTTTTAGAAAACCGTCTGGAAGGCACTGTGAAAAACTGGCCAAAATATCCATACACACGGGTATCCATCCCAGAATTTCATAATGCTAAATAAGGCAAAGAAAGTTTCCCACGCAAACAGAATACTCTGTGCACACTTTCTTTCTGTTTAAAGTTCATATGCAAACAATTTAAAGCCAAGTTATTAAATGAAGAGATGACGGACGCTAGCTGGGATGTGGCACCTTTGAAAGTTTGTCAATACTTTATCATCTTTCTTCGCAACATTTCTTTTGAAAATTTCTTGCTATTACTTAAAAATAAATAAATAAATAAAAAGTCTTTTACAATTGTAACACCATTTTCAAAGACACTTTCTAAAAAATCATTGCTTTTCACATAATTTTACATTACAAGGGGCTATTAAAGTTTTTGGCTCGTTTTTCTACAAAATATTTTAACACTGATCATTCTAAGTTTTCATCTTATCGTGATATAATACAGATAGAGGAAAATAAGGACGATCATAACGAGCAAGTACATGTTTTAAAACTAACTGCTTAAGTTAAATTATACGAAATTCGCGTATTAAACTTACTTTTTCTCAATCAAATAAATAATATTAATTATACTTAACGAAATTTACTATGCAAAAATTAAAATGACATTTTAAGAAAAATTGATATTTTTACTGAAAGATAAAAATAAAGAACAATATATCCGAATGAACGATATTAAGAAGAGTTGCTGTAACTTTAATTGAATAAATTATTTTTTTTCTATTAAAAATATGCAAAGTTGCAATGTAATGAAAGATAAAAACAAGAAAACATAGTCAATTTTTATTATCATGAGGGTTAACTTTGTAAAATATTTTTAAACTTTCGGGAGGGGCTTCAGTCTCCTTAGTCCCCTCCATGATTACATACCTGATAGTAATATGATTTTTCCTTTGGAAGCCCATCTAGACTCGAAACATTTCACTGAAAGATATGATTACACTAAAGTAACTAAAAATCTCTCGTTATAAGGAGAAAAAAATTCTTTTAAGTTTAGAGAATTGGAAATATAATTAGTTCGAACGATAAAAATGCCAAACTTATTGTATATTTATAACACAAACTTATAGCTTTAATTTTTGAAACAATGCAAAGTTTAATTAAAAGATTTCTGAACGAAAAACTAGTTGTTAAAAATCTGAAACATCTTTCACAAATAAATTTCTTAAAATCTAATACTAACCAGAACAATGAGAAGAAAATGAAACAGTTGCATTGTGTAATCTGTAATAAAACGTAGATTAGATAACGGAAAAAAAGTCAATTTTACTTCAAGCTATTTAATTAAAGGTGATTTCGGCAGAATTAGCAAAATACGTAGTGCTATCTTTTAATTAACCACATTCAGAAAATAGTGTTTATTAAATCAATTATTCCTTAAATTAAGCTCTTTATCCTGGAATAACAGTTTTACGAATTATCTTTTTATACTATGGAGCCATTCATAAATGATGTCACGCTTAGAGAGGGGGTGGGGAAGGGGAGTTCATGAAAGTGTGACAGTTTGTGAAAAGGGGGCGGGAAGGGGGAAAGAAGAAATGTGACACCACACATTTTAAGTTAAAGTAAAAGCATTCAAAATCAGCAAATTAAATTTTGAAAGTAAAGTATTTTGTGTTCATAAAGTAAAGATAAAATTTTAAGTCAAATACTAATTAAAATTCCATTTCATATTCTAAAATACTACTGTTTTCAATTGCTTTTTCATATTAATATTTTATTACTATTGTCTATTGATCTTATTTCATACAAAATAAGTACACGAATCCCTTTTATTGTTATAGTCACAAATATCATTAAAACACAATTTAAGTTTTAAAATAAAATTTAAAATATGATCTATAAAATAATGCTTTGTTTCTCCAACTACAAGTAAATGTACATGCAATATTGCATAACATATGAAAAAGTGCGGGGGAAGGAGATAGTTAAGTGTGACTATTTGTGACAAAGGCGGGGGAGGGGAATGGTGAAGTGTGACACTTTGTGACAAAGAATGGAGGAGAATCAAAAATATTGAAAAAAGTGTGACATTATTTATGGACGACCCCCATGAACAATAATGTGATGAAACTTGAAGCTAAATACTGATTTTGTAGTACCAATAGGAAGAAGCCTAAAGGATTGAGATCTGGCGAGTATGATGGGAGTTCAATTTGCACCATCCCTTACGAATTTCTTTCGGTGTCTTGGAAAGTTTAAAACTAAACTTTAAACTCATCTTTTGTTCATTCATTTTCCTGATCTCAGTTAAGAACCAACACATTGAAAAAGCACTTAGTGAAGCACGCCTAAATGTGATATTACACGTGTTCTGCTACAGGCGTCTCCATGTTATCCTATGGGAGCAGGAGTGTCGCTTGGAAAGCACGCGACTCGCCTACGTGAGGGAGATTTTGACGCCTGGAAACGAAGCGACTCGCTGGCAACAGCCAATCAAATGCGTTAAGAAAATGACGTCACTGGCTGATTCCCGTCTCAAATGAAAATATTTCTCCAAAATGGACGCACACTTGAAGTAACTGCAAATGTTATAGAATGAAAATTATTTTGATCAGCCACAAACCTACATTTTAGTTTAAAAGGACACAAATACTTCATAAATAAACAAACAAATGTGGTTTTCATAAACAAATGTGGTAACAATGTAAGTTTTATTTACAGTGATATGTTATGTACACCAGAATGTATATAAATATTATAAAAAATAAATATGCTGTATCATTAATAAGTATAATATATATTGTAAAATATCGTTACCCCCCCCCCTAAAATGTGACAAAAAATAATTAGAGGGATATTCAGGATATTTACGGGGATTTTCTGTGATATTAGACGTGGTTTGCAGCGTTTTTGGCCCCCCCCGCAATTTTTTGACATCCCCCTGACATTTTGTCGTTCCCCCCGCAATTTTTTGACAAAATTTGTGTTATTCTTTGTTGAGAAGCGCTTTTCTTACGTGTTCCTCTAATGTAATATTGATTCCTTCCTCCCCCCCCCCCCTGATTCTCTAATAGAATTTGAGTTTTTTTTTTTTTTTTAAATTGGCATTTTTCACAAAATTCACGTTTTATTGCGAATTAGAACTTATTTTTAACAGAATTAGCCTTTTTCCATGATTTTTTGACGAAATTTACATTTTTCTGCAGTCATCTAACTTAATTTGTACAGCGATCTTTTGATGACATTCACATTTTTTATTGTGATCCTTTGACAATATTTGAGCTTTTTTTGCTACCCTTTGACTCTATTTTCTTTGTAGATCTGACAAACTCAGTTATTTTTTCCAGCAGCCGAAATGGGCGTTTTTTTGGCGATCCTTCGAGAATCTCACAGTTTTTCCATGCTCTATTTTACATAATTTGTGCTTTATCAGCTTTTTTTCCATCAATTTTCTAACAAAATGTTCCTTTTTTGGTGATGCTTCGATGAAATTCATGATTTTTTTCGCAATCATTTGAAGAAATGTGCATTTTTTTTTCATGATTTGACAAAATTTGTTTTTTTGTCAGCAATCATTGCATAAAATTTCCCTATTTTCGTGATTCTTTTGATGTATTTTCTGTTTTGTAGTGATCTTTTGATGTAATTTGTTTTTTTAATCAATTTTAAGTTTGTCAGAATTTTTTGAAAATGTAAATTTTTTTATAAAGTGAGAGAGGGGTAAGCGGCATTTGATCAAGAAAGGCGGATTAATGGTATTTTTTTGTACATGCAACATACATTATAAAATTATATGTATATAAATACTTCTGGTACTTGTATATTATCATAACAAGATAGATTGCCAAAAATGATTGTCAATCGGAAATTTTGTTTAAAAAAATCATCAGTTTCTGATAGTATTAAAAACAGTAATTTAATGTACATTTAATAAATACACAACATTGTTAAAAATGATAATTATAAGCAATAGTATAAAACATTAACATACAGTTATTTCCTATATGATTTAGCCCAAAAAGGGACAGATATTTAATTCAGTTGGATCTTTATTTAATGTTAATTTTTTGTAACAAATAAGTTAAACCAACTTATTTAAATGTAAAAAATAAGCCTAAAATTCAAACAAATATAATACTTAAAACATCCTAAAAAATTCTATGCAAATGAAATCAAAATAAATCTTAGAATTTTTTAATTTTAAGTCGCAAATATTCGTATTACATATTTCTATTTTGTTCATGGTGTTTGTGTACAAACTTTTAAGGAAAAAGGTTAAGACAACGGCTTCCACCTGTGGATTACCGCAGATGTTATGATGGATCACAGAGTAATCAAAGTCTGTCATTAAATTATACCTTTTGTTTCATCTGTTTCAAAAATGTAACAAATTTCAATAGCAAATAATATTTTAAGGATGAATATAAATGCAGAATATTCATAAATATCAAAGTCAGCTTTGAGATCCCTGGCTGGGTTCAGCACAACATGACTTGTGTCAACATCCTTATTCTACTTTGATGTTTTTGAAAAAAAAAATGCAGAAACAAACTGGGTTTAGAAAGTGACTTAAGGTTCAAATTAACCGTTGTTAACCTCGATATAGATGCCATGATCGGTAAACACCAGCACTAGAAATCTGACTGATTATAAAGTTATTTTTTGATAATAATTAAGCATATTAAAAAAATTATTTTTGTAGTTTATGTGTTATTTTAATTATTTTATCTACAAACATTGGAATTACAAGATCTTGGTTTCTGTTGATAGTCTGTCTTTCGTGCAAAAGTTTCCTTTTTTCATAAAAGAGGACTTCCATGAACTTATAGAGGTCGCACAATAATTTCCATACCGATATACAATCTTATATTAGGTGGGTGTAAATTTTGTTCTAGACTTAAAAGTAGGTTGAGTACCAACAAAATTTGGAAACTGCTGGATTAAGTTATTATTTTTTTAAACTACGTTTTTCTTTCGTTTAATCATAATCCTCCTTTCTATGTATATTTTAATAGCAGACGACGGTCCATTTAGGTCCTCAAAAAGTAAAATTTAACGCGAAATCTAAGGATTGGAATCATCTATAACTTTGCACATATCCATATTTTTTTTTATAATTATAGTTCATTTTCTGTGTAAATTGATTTTGATCATATTTCAGAATTTTTTAACATGAATTTATCAACAATTGAATTAGCATAGTTAAAAATTTGTTTTCAATTTTAAAAAAATGCCTAAAATATTTTTGAGTCCATATATTGCATTTTAATCAAAAACGATTCAGATGATTTTTATTTGGGGAGGGGAATAAAATTTTTCATTAATTTAACATTAGCATCCTCAATCTTTATCTAACTTTATCAAGTTTTAGGAAAAAATATGCAATACATGCCTTTTGGGAGGCTACCTTGTTCAAATTGATAAGAATTATCGATGTTTTGTCTTTTCATCCCTGTGCTAACGTTAAATATTTATCCAATTATATATATCCTAATTAATTTATTTATTCCAGTCTATTTACATAACTATATTTGTTTGGCCTTATTGCTTAAGCAATTATATATTTGATTCCAATCTACTTTATTTCAACAGATTATAATTCAGAGTAACTTTATATGTAATATATTATATATATATTCTCAATTAATGTGGCTATTTAGTATTGCCCTTGATAACGAGCTAAATACCACATTTCCAATTTTATTTCTAATTCTGACAACTCTTCTGTATGATATAAATTGGCATTAACAAGTTTTTACAGTAATTGATGTTGATTTGTAGTATTATCTAATGGGTCTCTCTCTCTCTATATATATATATATATATATTACAACTTTATATAAGGAAGCCAGGTTGACAGGTCCTTAATGTAAAAGTCTAGAGGGAGCCAGATTGAAAAAGAAAATACAATTGAAACTGAACAAATTTAAAAGGGAAATTGATTAAATTTAAGATAACGATGAGCAAAAAGGGCAGACTCGGGACTCGGAAGCTACCAAACGACCTCTCCTGCGTCAAGCTTAATATTAGTCTTAGCATCACATTATTCCATATTTATTATGTAACTTTTATTTATTGTAAAATTTGGTGATAGCGTTTACTTGATTTAATATTGATATTTCAATCTACTCATAATCCCTTTTCATTTTAGACCCAAGTAAATTCTGTAGCTGATAATAAGTCTGGGACTCGGTCAAAACGGAAGCAGTGGCTTAGCTTCTTCTATAAGGAACAAACTGACAGACTTAACTGCAAAGAAGTACATGTAACTGGTTTTCAGCAAAAAAGCTGTATATACAGCAACAATTCCAGCAATGCTTATTTATACAACTTTGAGATGGAAATTTATTGAAAATTCACTTTCATATAAATGTAAAAAAAAAAAAAAAAATTAAATACATTTGTAGCTCTCATCAAATTAGGCAATCATCACAAAATTTCTTTTAAGATAAGGCTGTACTTATTTGGAACAAAACTTTTTATTTTTACATTCCACAAGAGTGTATAATTTTGCTGTAGTATAGCTTCATGATAATTAAATTCTTTACAATATTCTTTGCTTGTTATACACAGATCTCTTGTAAAACTTCAAACTTATTATTCCTGAAACCATGTTTTTCAAACTGGGCAGTCACTTTTCTCCATAATTATTCAATCCATTTCCTTCATTTTATAATTTATAAAAAAAAAATGATGCTTTTTGCTGGAAACTTTACATCAAGAAGTGTAATTTTCATTTTTTAGAATTTTCAAAAGATTTAAAAAAATGTTTTAATAACCTCTATTTTGTTTAAAGAATTCATTTTTAAAGCTAAATGTTAGTATATGGTTCAGAGATGTAATTCTGTTTCATAATTTCATGACAAAATTTGTGCAAGATGCTTGTAATTGGAGAAAAATGGAAATTGGAATCCCTATTGGAAATTCATGAAACATCTGCATACACTTGCAAGTACTTCGAGAAGCATAATGGATTTTCTTTTTTGCTTTTTATCTTGACATATAATTTCTTTGATAAATACGATGCAAGTGCAAAAAAAATTGAAAGTGTCTCATTTCTTTGTAATAGGAAAAAAAAGAAAAGAAAGAAAAATAGAAACAATCGTATGAATTTTCAGCCAAAGAAGTAGAACCTAATTTTTAAAGCATTTCTCATATCATATACAACTTTTAACACAAGAACTCGTAAAAATTTTGAATACATTATCATCAATTGTCTACATAAAAATAAAGTAAATCACTGCAAAAGGTGAATGTATATATTTTAAAAAAGCATAAGTTTCTTTCTTTAAAAATAGTCATGTATATCAGTAATGACTACAAATGGTGAATATATATATTTTAAAAGTATAAGCGTCTTTCTTTGAAAATAGCTATTATATCAGTAATTTAGCTAAATTAGATATATTGGGTTTATTATTATTTAGTATAGTTTTTTTTATTTTAATTTATATAATTACCGAAGCGATTTTAAATTTCTCAAAAATCTTTTAAATGTATAATAATGAATAAACAAAAAATTAGAAATTAAAAAAAGGTTCTTTCTAAACAATTTATCTTAATAATGAATTCCGAAGTATTTTTTGCTTTGTCTTTACCTTGAAAAACGCCTGGAATATAGCAGTTTGAATTTCTAATGTGGGTGACATTTTTTTTTTAAAAAGTCAATTTGCCCGCGATAGCACTCGTATATATATAAATGGATTTCGATGCGAGTGTGCATGTTCACATGAATTAAGATTTCGATCAAGCTTATTGCTTTTATTTTTATCCATCATGCTGCTTTAAAATGGATATCGTGGAATTCGGCGATTCTACAAATCGCTTAAAATAAAACCAGGTTGAATAAAAGATGACTAATTTCTAAAAATTTTTATTAATATTCAGTATTGACAAAAACTAGTATTCAATGTTACATAATCGTGTTCCACTATTCTGAACTTCCTATATTTGCTTTATATAACTTTATATAAAAAAAATGAATAAGTATATGAAAGCTACCTCTTCCTCCCGGCATTGCCGGAAGGACTTTTTTAATGTTTAGGTGATATGTGGTAGTAAAAAAAGGTTCGGAACCTACTGATCACCACTTTATATATTTAAATGTTCAAGTGTGGCGGATTCTCAAACAATCTTAACAACCAGCAAAATTCAGCAATCAGCTTAAAATTGTAACAAAGCTTTCATGACTAAATGTAATTCAATATCATTGCCTTAAAACATTTTTGTAATTTTTTCCATAAAATTAAGAGTTATATAAAACAGAAGACTGTTTGGTACAGCACAGTTTCCTCCAGATTTAAAGGACAGGGTGTAGCTCTTTATAGAAAGTATGCCTTTTAAATTATTAACTGCACATTTTAAAGTTTGAAGGATACTCTTTAGATTCTTAAATTTACTTTTAATAACTAAAAATCAGGACACTCTTCGAGTCATGAGAATGGATGGTTGTTACTGTGCAAGCAGTTGTTTTCAAATTCAAAGAGCAATGTGGGCATAGTTTTTTTTTAATTTACGGGCAAAAAAGGTACTTATTTTTAAATCAAAGTAAGGCGGAATATTAAGCCCCCCCTGAGAAACTGTGGGGGAAACTGGTATAGGATAGATATTAGCACAATATTTACACTGTGATAAAATAGATTTCTAAAATGTGATTTAGAAATTTAAAAAAAAATAATAATATCTTAAAAATCACTTAGTTTGATGGAAAATCCATTTACTAGTGGTGAGTGAAATAAAATTATCCTTATCATTGTAAGTAATTTCTGATAAACTATCTTTATAAGAAGCTTAGTTGAATTAAAATTCAAATTAAAATGATCATAAATAAAACATGTAAATTTTACTATGACAAATTTTTTCTTCAAATGATAAGTATTAAATTAATTCTTTCGTAGAATAATTTTCATGATTTTTAAAAGGAGATAGTTGCACTATTGCACTACTTGAATCTGACATGCATTTTATAAATTATTTATATCACATTATAGATTATTTAAAATATTTTCGCTAAGGTGTGTGAGTTAATTTTATTAGAGATTATATCTGTCTTGTTACGACATCCTAGATGGCACAAGTTATTTTGTGAAATTTCCATTAGTTCTACTGTTAGAATAATAATTAAGTTTGACTAAATTGGAATTGGAGGAATTACCAACTCAGCCATCTGGTTTCTTTTTTTTTATGTAAGATCAACAAATTTTTTGACGAATAAAGGTTCTCAAAGTAATAATAAAAACTCATTATTTTACTTTTATTTTATTTTATTATTTTTTTTACTAGTTGAAATAACATATTTGGATACTTTTCGTTTAGCCGGATGTCAGTGTTATATATGCATATGTATGTATATATACAGTCATCCAGCTAAACAAAAAGTATATTATGTATGGATCTATGTATGTATGTATTTATGTATGTATGTGTGTTCTCAATTTCAGGAAGTCATTCAGGTTCGACTTTGATACCAAGTGAAAATTGTCTAAGTTATAAAATTAACTAAAGAGAAATAAAGCAATTTCAATTAGAGATTCTTGTCTCTCTGACAAAGAAATTTCATTTTCAAAATACAGAAAAAAAGATAGTAACCAGTTTCTCCCTTATTCAGGTTGAATTATGTTAAATTAATGCTATTTATGTTTCTTTTAATGGATCTTTTTTTTATGATTTAGAAAAATGTTACAAAACCATATCCCTAACAAAGTAGTTTTAAAATCTTATTTATAAAATTTAATTTGCATGTTGAGCTATTTATATTGTTTGAACATTATAGAAATTGGTGTTTATGTATAGTACAAATTTTGTATTACAAATCTCCCAGTATAGCTAAAAATTGAAAAGTTGACATTGCAAAGGACAAAATTTGTTATACTGAGATAACACCTTGAATCTGGATTCTTTTTACAAAGTCTAAAAATTTCTGCGAAAGAAAATGAATATCGATCGAAAAATTCGAAAATCGCCGTGAGAATTCCGATTAAACTTTATTTTTTAAATATTTTTTTTATAAAAGAAATAATTTTATACTGCGCTAGAATGTTTTTAATGGATTCCTTTTACGAGTGTCGAAAATTTACCAAAAAAAATTCCCCGTTTTAAAAGGTAGTGTTGAATTTAGGGGGGGGGGGGGCTTATCGAGTTCCGGGGGGGACTCCCCATTTTGACCACTAAAAACCGAAAATTTCCGGGGGGGACATTACAATGTTCCGGGGGTGGAATGTCCCCCCCCGGGCCACCCCTGAATTCAACACTGCTAAAAGGTATAAAAATTGCATTTTCTACAATGTTGAATTCGGATATTTTTCTCCGGAGGCGGGATTGTACTTTTTGACCATTGAAAACCCAAAATCTCAAACTTTCTGGGGAGGACATTTTATTGCTCTTGGGGGGCGGAATGTCCCCCCCTTCTGGTCACCCCCTGAATTCATTACTAATCTTCTAATTTCGTGTATATATTAGTATTTTCTCCTTTAAGCTCAACCAGCAGACCTCAAAATCATATCTCTAAGCTTTTCTATATTTTATTTATAATAAAATTCGATGAAATATCCGTTTTAGACAGTGCACGATTACAATTTTGCCGTAAATCTGGATAAAAGAAAGTCTAAACAGATCGAAAGCAATGTGTTGGCGCGGTCGATAGCTTAGCTGCCTGTTTAGAGCGATGAATATATGAATGTGGAACGGGTTCTGCTTTCGTTTCTGGCAACCTTCGCTTCCAACTCTAGTGAAAAAAGTTTGACGGGCCTTTTTTTTTTTTTTTTTTTTGTCGATTTCAATGTACGTGTAATAGCACTTTAACACAGAACATAAAAGATGCTCAACTGAACAACGGTTGGGGAAGATGGCAACACTTGCCTCTATGTAGGTGCAGCGTTTTATTTCCCCATTGTTGCCAGATCGGTTGTTCTGAATTCATTCACCGAACATAATTGTCAGAGGTAGTATATCAATATGTGTATTTTGGCTGTTAGTTTGGCGATTCGTATAATTTGACGAAATTGGTTGACAAAATAATAATATACTGTAAAACCTCTAAATAACGGGCATCTTGAGAGCGCAGAAATTGTACGCTATTCGGAGGAGTCCGCTATTGAGAAAACCTCAGAGATAGAAAAATTGCTAATGAATACTTAATGTTTCATTAGTCGATTTTAAAATGTCCTAAAAACTCTATTATATGATTAACCAGAAATTAAAATAATTTTTAAAGCAATAAAACTGAAAAAAAATTGTGCATAACTTTATCCTTTGTTTGTTACATTCTTACAAAAAAATTTGCTACAAAAGTTTGCTTTTACTTGCGATTACAAGTAATTTGTTTTTCAATGTGAAGTTTTAACTCTGTGAATAGTTTTAATACTTTCGAATATTTTTTTCTAAAAAAAAAGTATAACTGTTTACTGTATTTTTTGTTTTTTAAAACCGTACAATCTCAAATCATCCGAGGGAGGTGGGGGGGGGTTGTGATCACAGATAAATGTGGGGGGGAGAGGGGATTTTCTCCAGATCATGCTCACATTTACCTGAGGTCACAAAATTTGTTACGCATCGCCCTGATAAATTTAAAGGATTTATATTTTTTTTTCCTCGTTAAAAAATAATTTTTCATTCTTTTTTTCCAAAATGACTGTCCGCTATTCGGAATGTCCGTTATTCAGAGGTTAAACATAAAAAATTAAAGTTTTGGGAGTGGGGATTGAAAACTATCCGTTAAATAGAGGTGTTCGCTATTCGGGAGTGTCCGTTATGGAGGTTTTATTGTATAATCTAATATCCTCTATATAATAAAAGCATAAGTCATGTGACTGTCAAACTTTCCGGGCTTATCCACTTCACTTTTTACATGCTAAGCAGCCAATTTCATGTCAGCCAGCGCAGGTGATAAGTCGCCAATCTATATTATCCCAGGTCTTCCCACTTCACATTTTTATATGCATGAGTGCCATTTTGGTGCTTTTATGCTAGCGGAGTGCAGGTTTGCCAAATTTTATGCCATATGCCAGTTTCTTTTGAAACATAAAACTATAACTTATTTCATGTAAAATACATAACTTTTATCTATAACACAGATTAAAAAATATGTATATCAGATTTATTCATCTCATTAAAACTACAATACTAAATGTATTTTTCCAGCACAGGTAATGGGCAAAAGAAAGTGAGTGCTTGGCGAGAAAAGAAATTTGACAAACTCTTTTCTCGCAACCTTTTTATTTTTTCATATGCACATTCATATGCATAAATAATTAATACTATTAATAATAACCTAAACTAAAATAATTTATTGCAACATAAAAGCATTGTTTCTAATTTACACTTTTAAAAAAGTATGTATATTTTGAGATAACACCCACTGAACTTAAATTGTCATTCACAGTTTAATATCGCATTCCTAAAAAGTAAATAAGCCGTAAAAGATTCATTCAATCACGAACGGGAAAAAAAAATCATGGAGGTTCGTAAAGCAAGTTTTTCATCAATAAATGGACACTATTTTTATGATATCATTGTCGATAATGACGTGATAGTTTTGTTATATCTTAAGACATCATACTAGTTAAAATTGTGGCGTTGTTTACAGTTTGAATTCACGTTTCTTTATTGTCATGTTTATGAACTCAGAAACGAAATTAATGAAAAAAAAGAATCTTTTTCATTATTAAATTGTGAAATAATGAATTATGAAATGCTACCATGATTGCAAACAGTTCTTAATTTAATGTATAAAATTGAAACTGGTGTTATACACAATTGAAATGAAAAAAAACTTCTTTAAACACCATAAAATAAGTTAACTGAGCAAGGCCTTTCGAAAGAACTTAGTCTTTCTAAAGGCCTTGACTAAGAAAGACTAAGAGAAAGACTAAGTTCTTTCGAAAGGCCTTGCTCAGTTAACTTATTTTATGGTGTTTAAAGAAGTTTTTTTTCATTTCAGTTCTTAATTTCTCTGGTCGGAATCTTCCGATTTGGATAATGATTGAAGGAGTAAATTAAATTAAGATTAAAAATAACATGATTGAATGCGTAGAATACCTTTAATGAAGACCAATTATTTAAACACGAAAGAATTATTTTCAATTTGCACGCGCAAAATATAAAAGATGTTAATGGCGATTATAAAACGCTATTATAAAAAGTATCGCAAAATCTCAAATACTAAGTTATCATGAATTAAGGCTTCTTTCTAATCAATAATCGAAAAAAAAAATAAAAATATTTCTTTTCCAGTTTGTTTCTTATGTTTAAATATGTTTTATTGTACTTAAATAAAAATTCTTTGCATATTCTCTTTGCTCCATGTGCTTGAATTCGAAAATCTAATGAAAACATCCAACTTGTGAAAATGATGCACATTAAGTTTTCGTGACGTATGTAGCCAAACTGTGTGTTTTTAATTGTTTTTTAAATATAATTTTTAAATTATTTGGAGCTTTTTTTGTAGTAGGTGCATTCAGTAGGTTCCTTCATAGGTACCTTCTGGTACAACCAGAATCAAAATCCGCCAAATTTTTTTGAGATTTGCTTGACGGAAGAATTTTGTTTGACCTTTTAATATTGTTACGTAGTGTATTAGCGTTTGCTTCGCTCAGACAATTACTATTTACTCCATGTACTCTGATTCGGTTGTCTACGAAAATATCTAGCTGGTGAAAAATGACGCACATCAAATTTCTGTGACGTATGTAAATAAATTGCGCTTTTTTTTATCAGTTTTTTAACTGTAACTTTTAAACTCTTTGGAACTAATTTTTGAAAGTAGGTGCATTCACCGGGCTACTTCACAGGTATCTTCTAGTACAAACAGAATCGAAATCCGACAAGTATTTTTTGAGATTTGCTTAACGAAAGAATTTTGTTTGCCTTTTAATATCGTTACGTACCATCATGTGTATAAGACTCCGTTTCGCTCATACAATTAACCACAAACGAAAATCAATTCTTAAAAGATTAACCAAAATTTTCTGTTTTATATATCAACTAGCGGACCCGACAGACGTTGTCCTGTCACCGACAGACGTTGTCCTTCCTGGCACCGACACCAGAAAATCAAATAAATGTACTTATATATAGTAATACGCACGATAAACACAACGCTCTTAATTTAATTTCTTATTACAATTATGTAAGGAAATTATTTTTCACTCTTCAGTATTATTTGAAGTCGGTTCAAAGTTTATTTTTCTCTTTTTTGTTAAAAGTTAACGATTTTCTGAAGTCAGTTAATCAAAATTATAATACAGTCTATATTACTGTAAAGCATGCACGTTTGACAGGAGCGGGGTTCGAACACGCGATCTCTTTCTTCGAGAAGCAGAGCTTATATCTGGCGCCTTAGACCGCTTGGGCATTCCGTCCGCACTCTATTCATCGAAATTATTCAACACTTTTAATTAGCGAAAAATCACTAACTATTAGTTTTTGCCTAGTTACTTAAAAAGTATTGAATTAATTTCGATGAAATATGAATCTAAACCATTCTCGAATCCACTGGAACACACACGCAAAATTCCATTAAAATTGGTCCAGTCGTTTAGAAAGAGTTCAGTGATATACACACGCACAGAAGATTTATATATATAAAGATTGCGTCGAAGACATCGCCAAATTAGGAAAATGTGTATGAATCAATTTCGACGAAATGTGAATCTAAACCATTCTCGAATATACTGGAACGCACACACAAAATTTCACCATAATCGGTCCAGTCGTTTAGGAAGAGTTCAATTACATACACACGCACAGAAGATTTTTATATATAAAGATGAGCATTGAAAAATTCAGGTTTTTGCGCCGAAGACATCGCCAAATTAGGAAAATGTGAATTATCTCACGAACTACTGGATTTAAACGTATTTGCTTAGCACCATTCGATTCAGAATGAAAAAATGCACTAAAATATGTTATCAGTTGAAAAATAACTACAAAAGCTTATTTTTAAGGAATTTTTTAAAAGTTCGTTCTTTTTTCTACTCATCTTAGGGGTGGAATTTTCGAAAATACCTTTTTAGCGGCACTTGACGTTATAAGAAGTATTTTTACCCCAATTTTCAAGATTTTTGGTATGGTAGATTTTTTTGTGCTATGATTAATACGAAATCCTGACTTTCTTTAATATATATAGCACTTTTAATTAGCGAAAAATCACTAACTATTAGTTTTTACCTAATTACTAAAAAAGTACTGAATCAATTTCGACGAAATGTGAATCTAAACCATTCTCGAATCTACTGGAACGCACACACAAAATTTCATCAAAATCGGTCCAGTCGTTTAGGAGGAGTTCAATTACATACACACGCACAGAAGATTTTTATATATAAAGATTTGCATACTTTGCATAAAGATTAGAATCCTGCATTATGCATTGACAATTATTAATTCTGTGTAATTGACAAAATACATAATGCGTTCGAGGGACTATTTTAGTCATCTGGATCCTCGTGTCTTAAGTAAAACTAAGCTTATATAATAATAATGTAATTACGAGTAGGAGTGTTAAGTTTTGGAAATGCAAAATTACAATATACGTATAAGGTAGTGGGATAATCCACGATATTATGAGCAGCTTATCGTTTGCTAAGAGATTATGTTTGCTGCTTTCTCCCTAATACGACATTAGTTAAACTGCCTACATTAATTTCTGTGAATTCATTATACTAAATGAAGCATTTATCATAAACCAATTAGTATTTTCTTTGTTACAAAATTTTCTTACATGTAAGAAAATTGTGAATTTTATCTCCTTCAAGAAATACAGATCCAATTTCCAAGCTTTAAAGGTATTTTTTCCTGTATTAAAGTATTTTTTCCCTGTATAATTAGTAGGAAAAGCATAATGTTGACAGCGGCATTTAAATTCTAAGTCCTTGTGTGTTCATATAAAATTGTAATTATGCTTGTGTCAGGAATTGTTACAATATGCATTGGCGTCTGGTACTGGAAACAACAAAATGGTTAAATTCGCAACAGAATATATTCACGTTTATCTCAACTAAAAGATAATTTTTGCTTTTTTCTACTTAATAAAACAGTTATTACACAGCTATAAATATGTTACAGTATATTATGTTTGCTATTATATTAAAAGAGGAACTTCTGATGGAAAGAAAAATACTAGTTTTCGTATTATAATAGTCTCACATAAGGAAATTATTTAAATCTGAGACATAAAAGATTGTAATCTTATACTATAATGCGAGCAAAAATTGTGTGTGTGTGTCAGTGTAAATTTTATCTCAAAAACGGCTCTAACGATTTTCACAAAAATTTGGATTTTACCATTTTCGGGCACGAGAAGACCATTGGGCTGGGTCACATGTTCGAGAAAATTCGATTATTGGGTCATTTTGTGTCATAATGGGTCAGGATCAAGCTATTTATATCTAGAGAACGGTTGGATCGATTTTAAGGAAATTTTGTGTTCAATCGTTTTTTAGCACAAGAAAAATATTAGACTGGGTCACATGTTCGAAATATTTTGATTAGTGGGTCATTTTTGGATCATTATGGGTCAAGCCATTGTTATCTAAAAACGGCTTTAACGATTTTGACCAAATTTTATATTTTATCGTTTTGGATTACAAGAAGACCATTGGGTTAGGTAATATGTTCGAGAAAATTCAGTAAGTGGGTCATTTTTGGAGTCATTGTGGGTCATGCTATTTTTATAAAAATAGCATGACCCACAATAACCCCAAAAATGACTCCAAAAAGAGATTTTCTCACGCAATTTTGACTAAAAATTGCATTCTATGGTTTTCGGGCACGAGAAAAACATTGAGCTAGGTTACATGTTCGAGAAAAAAATTTAATGGGTCATATTGGGTCAAGCTATTTATATTTAAAGAACGGAAGAATCAATTTCATCGAAATTTTGCCTGTAACAGTTTTTTGACACGAGAAAGCTAATGGGCTAAGTCACACGATCGAGAGATTTCGATTATAAGAGTCATTTGTGGGTCATGATGGATCATAATGGGTCATGGTCAAACTATACCTAAAGAACAGGTATACAAATTTTTTTTGGCACGAAAAAACTATTGGGCTCGGTCTCATGTTCGAGAAATTTAGATTACTGTGTCATAAAGGGTCTGGGCCAAGCTATTTATACAGGGGCACTCATAATGAATGGGCCAAAAAGAATAGCGCACTGTGACTGCCGTAAAGGATTTATTCAGCCGAAACAAATTTATTCTGCAACTACAATTATACAAGTTTTATTTGACAGCAGGGAAAAATCCTCAAATGATGAACTCGCCTCTAGAGGCGCTGTTAAACAAAATGTCGTCCATGCAAGAGAAAGCGTACTGCGTTTTCGAATATGCCAAAACCTTCTCGGTAACTGTTGTGCAAAGACATTTTCGCACGAGATTTCGTAAAGAACCACCGCATCGCATAAAATCAGCAGGTGGGTGAAGGATTTGAAATGTCTTCATTGGCCGCCAAGATCACCAGATCTAACACCCTATGATTTTTTCCTCTGGGGTTTCGTAAAAGACAAGGAGTTTGTGCCTCCACTTCCTCAGGACTTAGAGGGACTGAAGCAGCGGATAACTGCAGTGTCGAACTCCATCACAGGGGATATGCTATCACAAGTGTGCCAGGAGCTTGATTACCGTGTAGACATTTGTCGTGTCACCGGAGGGGCACATATTGAACACCTGTAGAAACTTGAATAAATTTAGTTTAGAGGTAAATTTGAATTTTCTAAATATATTAATCACAAAGTTCACAATCATGTTTTCTTTTTGTCCCGTTCATTATGAATCACCCTGTATTTAAAAAACGGTAGGATCGATTTTAACGAAATTTTGTATACAGCATTTTTTTTTGGGGGGGGGCACGATAAAACTATTGGGCTGGATCACATGTTTGAAAAATTCAGATGAGTGTTTCTTTATTGGGTCAGTATGGGTCAAACCAATTTTATCTAAAACAAGTTGGAAATTGCACGTAAAGCGTAGCAAATGAGATGCGTTCGTTGATAACGAATGTTTTAAAATATTCAGATCTTGCTGATATAGTAGAGCGTATTTTGGATACAGTATAGTGGTCGAAATCTTTGTGTTCCTGTAAATATGCAGGGAGTAATTTTTATTATACTTCATTAGCGTATATCTTATTCATAAAATGTGAAGTAGTTTAATATAATTAAAACACTCCCTAAACAATGTTTCCCCGTATAACATTATTTAGTGGAATACATTTGTGTGGCCCTGTAATTTACTAATAAACATTCTTTGCATCACAGATAGTACAAAATGTATTTTTAGTACATATTTCATAGATTCATGTCAATTCTGTTATATTCAAATGAGTGTAACACCGTTAAAATGCATTTGAAACTTTTTCCCCATAGACCATAATGTAACGGAATACTTTTGATTGTCCCTGTAATTGATCAATGCATCCGATTTTCATAACATTTGAAATGACTCGACAAAATTATGTAATAAATATACGTTTTAAATTTCAAACTATTAAAATGCATTTGAAACTTTTTTCCCCATTGACCGTAACGTAACGGAATCCTTTTGATTGTCCCTGTAATTGATCTATCCATACGATTTTCATAAAATTTGAAATGACTCGACAAAATTATGTAATAAATATACGTTTTAAATTTCAGACGATTAAAATGCATTTGAAACTTTTTTCTCTATTGACCGTAATGTAACGGAATCCTTTTGATTGTCCCTGTAATTGATCTATCCATCCGATTTTCATAAAATTTGAAATGACTCGACAAAATTATGTAATAATTATGTATTTTAAATTTAAAACGATTCGGTTGGGTAGTTTTTGCGTTGTTATATGCGGACGGACAGACGGACAGACAGACGGACTGACAGACAGACGGACGGACTGAGCAACAACAATAGGTGCTACGTATTTACATAATTACGAACGCACCTAAAAAAGGCTCTAATGATCTCGGGTGTGCTATGCAGCGTCATCAATTTCCTGTGAGGCCAGCACTTGCCATCACTGTCCACAAAGCTCAAGGGCAAACATTCGATTTCGTGGGCCTGGATTTAAGGCCCCTGTCCTCACTCGAGGAAACGCTCGCGAGCTAATGCTATTCCTATGGGGAAGCATTTTTCTAATACCTCTTTCACATTTTGACATTTTTTAATATATATATATGTTTTCATTGGATAGCTGAGGTGGATGCCAACAGCGCACCTTTTTTACTTTTTCGATTTTGGTTGCAGATATTTTTTTTAAAGCACTTTCAGTTTCGAAACCGGTTTTGAAAGTGAAACTAACTTTGTAAAAAATATCTGCAACCAAAATCGAAAAGGTAAAAAAAGTGCGCTGTCGGCATGCACCTCAGCTATCCAATGCAAAAAAAAAAAAAAAAAAAAAAAAAAAAAAAAAATATATTCAAAAATGTCAAAATGCGAAAGAGTTATTAGAAAAATGCTTCCCGATTGGAATAGAATTAGCTTGCGAGCGTTTTCTCGAGTGAGGACAGGGGCCTTAAGCGTCCCCGTCTTTATGCACGGAATGCTATATGTTGCATTCTCACGAGTAAAAAGTCGTTCAAGTCTAAAAGTTCTGATTCCAAAAGAAAAACATCAAAGAACAAAAAATGTAGTATGGAAGGATATTCTTTTGTTGTAAATATTTAACTAATGTAAAATTTAGAAATATGTTCATAGTATTGATATTTATAGTTTCTGTGAATAAGAATATTATAAAATAAATTATTTATAGCAATAATAGAGCGAGAATTTCATTTTATATAAAATTTAATCCAGAGTATACTTTAACCGAGCATGGCTCGGTGTTCCCCGCTAGTTGTTATAATAAAAGAATGAATCGAAAAGATGTACATAATAAAACATACATAGATTAAATACGAAATATTATATTATTTTAAAATATTAAAAATATATGAGATAATATAATCCAGGATTCAAATGCTTAAGGACTTTCCAACTGCTTTGAATTTTCTTAATGTTCATTTTGCTTTATAAAAAAATAAAAACAATACGCTATTTCTGCTACTGTAACACATAAAACCCTTCAATCCCTTGATGCATACTTCTATACTAATATTATAAACAGGAAAGATTTGACTGTTTGTTTGTTTGAATTGAATAGGCTCCGAAACTACTTGACGGATTTGAAAAATTCTTTCACCGTTAGAAAGCTACACTATTTCCTGTGAACATAGGCTATATTATATTTTCAAAAAAATTAGGGGTCCTTACTAAAATGCCAATAATGTAACCCAAGGTGTAGAAAATGATCTTAAAAAATCCTTACATCGCGTGCGCTGCGAATATTATTCAATATATATACTAATATTATAAAGAGGAAAGATTTCATTGTTTGTTTGTTTGAATTGAATAGGCTCCGAAACTACTTGACGGATTTGAAAAATTCTTTCACCGTTGGAAAACTGCAATATTTCCAGTGAATATAGGCTACATTTTATTTTCAAAAAAATTAGGAGTCTTACTGAAATGCTAATAATTTAACCCAAGGTGTAAAAAAATGACCTTAAAAAATCCTTACATCGCGTGCGCTGCGAATAATATTGATTATAATCTGTATAGATAATACAATCTCGTGTTAGTTACACCGTTTATAACTCGATTTTTATGAAATTGTGTACCTCAGTATCTGACACCTTAGATTAACATATAGGCTACTTTTTACCCGACTACCTAAAAGGAGAGTAATGTTTTTAGTATTTGAATTTTAAATGGGATGAAGTGGTAGTAACAATTTGCGGTGTTAATTGTGGCACGGGACCTGGAAACTTGCTTTAACCGAAGCAAAGCGAGGGCGAGCTACTAATACACTATAATCACCAATTTTTATTTTAAAACTGATTTTAAAATTAAATATAGCAAAAATATCTATTGCGTCTCTATATGCATTGCGTCACTATATATGAACTTTTCCCCACAATATTAACCAACTAAAAAATTTGTAAAATTTTGGTTATGAGTAGAAAAGATAAAAACTTGTGGTTTTAAATTACAACAAGCCTTCAATATTCGGCCAACCGAATATTCGGCAAAAGGGCCGAAAATGCCGAATACCGAATAATGGCCGAATATTCGTCGCATCCCTAATTTTTATTATAGTGAGAAAAACTTAACTTGTTGCCACCGTTTTAAAGAAGTGTTACGAAAAAGCTTTTAAAATTAAAAATAAAATATAAAAATTGAAATAAATTAAAAATTAACCAGAATGGGCACATCTACATATAAATAGCTTTCATTTAAAAAAATAACTATCAAAATCGTGCCAGTAAAAAGCTCAGGGCTGATGACTAAAAAAACAGCCACGTCTTTTAAATATGTAGATAGATGTTAAAACTGCACTACTGCAAGTGTGGAAAGTATGTTCATGAAACCTTGTTCCAGTATGTCGAAATGGTTGCATTGTTTGGTTGTCAATACCCTTGGGAACGAGCGACCGGGTAAAGTGATCAGAGTCCTTGATTATTCTCACCAGTAAAATTTTATTTTAACATTTTGCCTTACTTACTAACGAGCATTTTACCGATTTAATTAGGCGAAAATTCGTGTTTTAAAAAAACCGGAGATAAAAGATTAAATAGTCCAAGAGCCGAGCGCACAAAACCCTAAGTCATCGAGCACAAGAAAAAGTTTCTTTATATTATGGAGGAGTAGTAATAGAGAAAGCTAATCATCCATGTCCGCCGGAAGCGAAGTGGTGCATAAGCCAAAAATTGATATCATTAGCGGTTGACTCATAGGTTTTGCATTGTGCTTGACGTACAATGTGGACGAAAAAGGAAGACGAGACTCATTGGCGTACGATCTCCATGGCAACGGCTAATCGCATTGACAAGAGTGATTTTATTTTCGTTTGCCGAGCAAAGCTTCTTATTCGAAAAAATGGTTTTGGCATCAGATGGATCCGTGATTCTCTTGACGAATTCATTCTATGCTACAGTGATGCCTAATTATTAATTCGGTTGATTGTTCTATTCTAGTCGGCTTGAAACCTTATTCTATTCTACGGAAGAAATCCAAAGATTTATTCGTGAAAGAAGTTTATTATGGTTTTGAAAAGTCAATTTATTTTGTCAAAATCTCATTCATGATTTTCAACAGAACGAAGTCGCATTCTGATGAGCCTGCTAGAAAGTCAAATAAGAAGTATATTAGTTAAATTATTCGTAATGGAAATTCTTGAGTCATCCATGTTTTTCTCATCTATGTTGATGTATGTCAACGAAAATTAACATTTGTGGTTTTTATAAGTAGTATTGCAGTAATACTTCAATTAAGTAACATTTTCCGAGTTTTAATAACTTCTTTGAATAATTTCTTGTTCATATGTACATCGTTCGACTGCATCCAACAGTAAAAAAAAATTCCGCGTATAAGGCGCACCTAGGAGTTTTGCCCTATTTTTTTGGAAAAAAAGTGCGCCTTATATACGAGTAAATATGGTATATCAGTTCGAGTCATTGGAATAGTTTATAAGTAAATCTGTGTGTGTCACCGATCAATTGAATTATGCTAACAGCAAATTTTAAGCATATCATAATAAATAAGCAGACCATATTTTTTTTTATTGAGAAATGATATGAATTCTGGCAAGCAAAATTAAATCCTCTATAGCTCTAGACAAAAGTAAAGTACAATAATAAAGTAGTTTGTAATCATTCGTTATCGATAGGATGGTAATTATGACTCCAGTTATAACCCACAACAAATAACGGTACAAATATACACTAATATACGCATAGTTATTAATCTGCCACCACCTGTATACAGCGCAGCATAAAACAGTTTTAGATACGTTCGTAATTATGTAAATACGTAAGCACCTATAGTCGTCGTTTAGTCCGTCTGTCCGTCTAACCGCATATACCAGAGCAAAAACTAACCAGCCGAACCATTTGAAATTTGAAATAGATAATTGTTGCATAATTTTGTGGAGTCATTTCATTTTTATGAAAATAGGGTGCATAGTTTAATTACAGGGACAATCAAAAGTATTCCGTTACATAGAAAATCTATCCGCCTATTGGAAAAAAATAGTTTCAGTGCATTTAAATGATGTTACACTCTTTCGAATAAAAAAAAAATATGCATCTATAAAGTATGTACTAAAATACATTTTGTGCAATATGCCGCATAAAGCATATTTGTTATTAATTTCAGGGCCGTACAAAATAATTTTATTACATAATGGTATAGGGAGAAACATTGTTTTGAGCGCGTTTTAATTATATTAAACTATTTCACATTCTACGGAATCGATATACGTTGCTAAGGTTTACTATAGGTTACTTCCTCTATAATAGAAATCAGATAGTATTTTTAGGGTCGCACAAAAGATTTCGGCTATTATACTGTGTAACGTACTGTCGAATGATGCAAGTATATTTAAACCACTCATTAGGTCGCTGGTTCAATTATTACTACTAATAATACTTAAAAATTCTTTATATACAAATTATTTACACACTATTTACATTTTAAATAAAGAATAATGATCCAGCGAACACACGATAGATCCGCTAAGATCGCCGATAAACCAAAAACAAAAACAAACGATGTTCCAATGTTGCCAAAACGGCAAACCTAAAGTACAATAGAATGCGCTAAGGAGACGCACGACATCCAAGGTTATAGTGAAGCCGTTACAAAAGAATGCGCCATGGAGAGGCGATATCCAAGGTTATGGTGGAGCCGTAACATACTATATCCGAAGTGCTGCATACTATTGCACCAAGATCTAAATATTTTTAAAGCTTCAATATAGTACGAGCGTACCTCATTTGCTATGCTTTCATTTTTATGTTATGCAACATGCGATTTATTTAAAACTATCTCTATCTCAGGCAAATGATTATGGAAGCAAAATTTACTTCCATTTCACTTAATTCAGCAAATGTTTCCGGCTGCTGATCAATAAAAAACTAAAATCCCATCAATAAAATAAAATAACATAAAAAAGCAGTAACTTAACAAATATGTAATCGAATTCGCGTGTAACACTGACTGTATTAAAAAAACTCTTAAACCACTGAACTGATCAAAATTAAAAATGACTGCTAAATATAAAGAGATTTTTGGCGATTTCTTCGACTATTAACTCCAGGCAAATGGATAATAGGAAAGTATAATTTTAATAGATTTCAAAACTTCTTATAAGTGCAAAATTCGTACTTTCATATTAAAATATCTTTTGATGTTAGCGGCAAATTAAAAAATTATATATATTAATACAAAACTGTCTTCTATCTCCTACATGTGGCACAGATGTCATATACGCACCACATTTGCACGTGTGTTTTCCGCGCTAATTTAGCATTGCACATCTGTGCCAAAGAGAAGTTCTGTTTAAAAAGTTTATAACAATTGTTAGGGAAATAAAACGGGGAAAATTAAAGATTTCAGTGAAATGTGCTGATTAAATGATTCAGCTGTATACATTCAATATGGCTAAAAGTATTAATATTTACGATTTAATTTGAAAATTGTATTTACTGTTTTTTTACTTATTAAGTAACTTTAACTTTACTGTTGTTAACTTTACTGTTTTTTATTTATAACTGTTTATTTATTGTTTCCTTTTTTATCAAATTCATGTTTATTTACTGTTATCTTTTATTTTTATTCTTTAAGTTATTTTTATTATATACTATATCAATAATTATTAACACCAAACTGTTATTTACTTATTTTTATTTACTTTTTTGAAATATTAGAATCTCTTTCATTTTTTTCACGGTATTTATTTTTACATTGCAATAAAAAATCATGCGCTGTTATTGCATGCAACTTGTAATTTTTATTCAAAAGCAAAATTTTCGCCAAATTGGCGGTGAAAAAAACGCATGCAAATGTGGTGCGTATATGACATCTGTTCTTTGTATGTTAATACTTCCTGAAAAATGTAGCATGGCAGAATCACAGGTTAGGTGATTCACACAAAAATCTATTTAACATCACCTAATGTGAACTTCTAACTGAATCTGAAGTTTGATGAAAATCCATGTATTTGTTTCTTAAATAAAACTATTAAGAAAATCTTTATAAAATCCGCATAACAACATCACCTCTTGGGTGATGTAAATCTAATCATTATCTATTTTTTATTTGGCATTTAGATAATCTGAAATTTGATGAAAATCTATGCATTAGCTCTTGAGATACTTCTGTTGCTAAATGGTGGAAAATGCAGCGTAGCAATTCCACTTGTACGGGATTTATAAAAAAACTAAACAACTCTAATATACATGGTGTATCTGAACTCTTTGGCAAAACTTTAAGGGGTGATAGCACACATCAAGACAAACAATATTAAATGGGATACTAAGGGTCCCAAACGTCTTCCGAAGGAGATATGCGCCATTAAAGTTTAGGGTCCAAAATTTCAAATAAACATGAAAAACGGAAAAATCAGTCAATTGATTTGTGGTTTTCACTAAAACTATTCATTATGTCAGTATTTTCATGAAAATAAATTTCAAAAAATATCGATAGAGGGCGCTTTAGATTTTGGAGTAACGAATAACTATTTTTTGCTGTTATTTTTTGCATCTCATTAAATGTTTTCGGAAGCTTAGACTTAAATTTAAATTTTGAGCTCAAAATCTGAATAGTTGGGAGTGGTTAAGCAGTACAAACTGAACTGTGTTCAGAGGTTCAAAATTGAAATTATTATAAAAAACGGAAAAATTGGTCGATTCGTTTTTGGTTTTTGCTAAAACTATTCTTTAAATCCGTATTTTCTTGAAAATAAATTTTAAAGATAAATTTCAAAAAATGCCGATAGAGGGCGCCTTAGACTTTGGAGTAATGAACAACTATATTTTATGGTTATTTTTTTGCATCACATTAAATTTATTTAGAAGCTTAGACATAAACTTAAATTTTGAGCTCAAAATCTGAATAGTTGGGAGTTTTTAAGTATCAAACTGAATTGTGTTCAAGAGAGGGGGGGGGGGGGTTCAAATTTCAAATGATTCTAAAAATCGAAAAAATTAGTCAATTCGTTTGCCGTTTTCGCTAAAACTATTCATTATGTGAGTATTTTCTTGAAAATAAATTAAAAAAATAAATTAAAAAAAATCTTTAGAGGGAGCTTTAAATTTAAGAGTAATCAATCATCAACTGTTTTTAACTGTTATTTTTTGTATCTAATTAAGTGCTTGCAAAAGCTTAGAATTAAATTTTGAGCTTGAATTCCGAATCGTTGGAAAGGGCTTATAAGCGCAAATTGACCTGTGTTCAGGAGTTGAATTTTAACCCTCCCCCCCACCTCGAACACAGTTCAATTTTGCGTTACTTAATTACTCCCAACGAGTTTTTAAGCTCAAAATTTAAGTCTAATCTTTTGCAAGCATTTAATGAGATTTAAAAAATAACGGTTAAAAATAGTTGTACGTTATTCCAAAGTCTAAGGCGCCCTCAATCGGCATTTTTTGAAATTTATCTTTAATATTTATTTTCAAGAAAATACTGATTTAAAAAATAGTTTTAGCGAAAACCGCAAATGAATCGACCAATTTTTCCGTTGTTTATAATCATTTGAAATTTGAACCTCTGAACACAGTTGAGTTTAATGCCCCTGTCTCCCTCGGAAAACATTTGGGACCCTTAGTTTCCTATTTAATATTGTTTGTCTTGATGTGTACTATCACCCCTTAAAGTTTTGCCCAAGACTTTAGATACAGCCTGTATATCAAGGATTTACAGAATCTGAAGTTTCATGGAAATTCTTTCATTAGTTCTTGAAACAGAGTTATGGCACTATTGGGCATAAGGCAGCATAGCAGCGCTAACTTTTGAGCGATTTAAAGCAAAAAGTAATCGGAATCAAACAATGTCAAAAACTAACTGAATCTAAAGTTTGATAAAAATCTATGGAATAGTTCTTGAGATATAGCTATTGTGGGAATCATAAATAATGCAGCATAGCAGCACCACGTATTGAGAGTTATGCACCAAAAACTATTCAGTTCCAGTCTATATTACAGTGTAATTGAATCTAAGGTTTTCTTAAATTATGTTCATTAGTTCCTGAGGTTCATTAGTGCCCACAAATTTTTGTCACATACAGACTCAGAGAGAGACGGAGTGATAGACTCACACTTTAAAAAAACATCAAATCGGGTTCACAAACTTCTTAAACTCGTTAATCTATCGAAATCTTTGGAAGACTTGATTTGCTCATCGAATGCACAATATGCCATTCTATGTTAAAAGAGGAATGTTGATTTATACCCAAATCACGGTAACTAATTATTATTGCAATGAATTCCCTACATTTATAATAGGAATTTCTGCTCCAAAATTTGAAAATAATACTAACAAGGAAGGTCTCCATACTAGATATACTCAGAATTTTATGAAAAAAATACTAATTGAAGTACTTATGTATACAATAAAGGATCAGTCAAAATTAACTGTGGAATCACAGAAGAAAATATATAAAAAATAAAATATTTTCAAATATTTGGCGTGAAAAGACGATAAGAGTCACTCGATTTGGCTAGCAGCCCTTTTCCTCGCCGAAAGCAAACGATTATAGTGCAAATCAAAACTGTTGGATATTCAGAATGCGTGTAAATGGTATTTAATGAATTTAAACATAAAAAATGAGTGACTTTAATATATACATAAATATACATATTGTATTACATATATATGTTACTTGTTGAAATATTATTTAAATAATCACTGGAAAAAATGTTTTCATAGATAAAATCATATTGAGGAAAATTATCTTCATATATTCTAGCGTATTCAAAAAATAAAAGCCAGACGTTTCCATAGCAACAAAATCTAATCGACAATTCTCAATTGGATTTTGAGCTTGAAACAAATTTAATTAATTTAAATTATGAATTTTGTTTTAAATCTCAAATTTTGATGAAATAATTAGAATATAAATACATATAAATATCAATATAACAAAATTATACTTAAAATAAACTAAAACCTACAAAACTAAAGTTAATTAAATTAAATTTATCAAAACAAGTTCGAAATGAAACTTTTTTTTCTTAAAATGTATTTGACATAAAGTATTTTTTGGTATTACATTTCATCGCCAATCGGAGATAAATAGCCAAATAACGAAATTTTCATTATTATTTTACGGTTACTGAATGGAAGTTCCGCCGAAATTTTTTTTATAAACGTATATATCCACATGAGAAGAATATTCCGTAATTTTTAAAGATTTTTCGGGGTATGTCCGTATGGAGACCTTCCTTGTCAGTCTAATTAAAATGACTTTTCGCTTGGTCTTTGTAAACAGTAAGCAAACACAATATTTATTATTTTTCTTTGATTTTTTGTCGGCCCGCCTAATTGTCCTCCTTATCAAATGGACATTGATAAATATGAAGTTTAATATAATCTTTATAATTCTGAAGTTCTAGAAGAATCCGACCAAGTACATATTTTTAAATGTTTGACAAAATGTCTAAAGTTGAAAGTGTCCGGCCATTAATGTCCATATAGTGTTGAGAGTTATAGAATTAAATAAAACATTCAGTTAAAATATTATAACTCTGCCGTTTAGTTAATTAATAAGATTAATTAATTAAACTAATTAATAAGATTAATTCATTAATAATTATTAGAATGATTAAATTACTTTATAAATGAATTTTTATAAGAACCAATCTAGAAAACAAATCACTAGTTGTCTATCATGTGATCAGTTGACACATTTTCTGTGACGTCACAGATCTTTTGATATGGTTATCTGATAACATTTTCTGATAAGGACTTATTTCTTCCCGAACCCTTGACTGCGTTGGACGTGCTTTTGCGATGGTGATGGATTAGGTAAGTACAGAATGTTAAACGTGTCTTTATTATTAAACTATTTTAATTTAATTATGCATGAAAATTAAATATTTTTCTTATTTTTCCAAATTTTAGTACACTTTGAAAACAATAATTTGAAATACTAAAATGTGAAAATTATAAATAAAAGTTTTGCATGCACATTTCATAACACTGAGATAAATTGACAACTGTAATAATTTTAATTAAAAATGTTTTTAAATAAACGAAGTGAAAATAATTATCTATAAAAGACTAATTGCATATTTTTAAACATTAATATTAAATGTCTTTTTTGATACATTTTACAAAACCATGCTGGGACATAACCAAACAAGTTAACTATGATATAAAACTTATGACTAAGTTGAAACAGTGAAAGCTTGCTTTGCCAAGTTAATTTTTCAAGTAAGTTTAGTAATGTTATTTACATGTGAGACTTTTTTTTTATAAAGCTATCCTGGGACATAACCAAACAAGTTGATTATCATGTAAAACTTATGAATATTACTATGTTAAACCAGCGAAAACCTGCTTTGCCAAATTCATTTTTCAAGTTCGTTTAGTAATGTCATTTACATGTGAGACTTTTTTTATATAAAGCTATGGTGGGACATAACCAAGCAAGTTGATTATCATATAAAACTTATGAATATTACTAAGTTGGAACAATGAAAGCCTGCTTTGCCAAGTTAATTTTTCAAGTTAAGTTTAATAATGTCACTTTCAAATTCGAATTTAAATTAAAATAATTATTTAAAATCCTGTTGGTTTCTAAAGATATTTCGCAAAATGTTAGTAAAATATCAAAAGAAGTGTGAAGACCTTGCTGTTAACTTTAAATTTATGTATTAAATGAATTTTCCAAGTTTTACCATACACAAGCAAAGGTTTCATTTAAGTAAGGAAAAAATGTATTACATAAGTCATTGTTTTTTCGAATGGAAATGAAGAGTCTTGCATCTGAAAAGTTTTGTTCATGTGTCGACAAAAGCTTTTTGGTTACTAGGGTAAACAAATAGCTTGTTGCTAGGGTAAATAAATAGTTGATTGGTTGATTAAAACTTATCAATGAGATGTAATTGAAGGGGGAATGTAATAACTTAACAATTAAAACTGAAAATCTAACTCACATAATAGTTGATTGGGAAAACAGTTGAAAGGTTGGTTGGTTTATTAAAACTTATCAGTGAGATAAATTTGAAGGGGGAATCTAATAACTTAACAGTTAAAACAGAAAACCTAACTCACATAAATGATTATCGACATAAGCATTTGTCGATTACTAAATATTAGTGAAACATTTTTAAATAATTTGTGAAGTTTTACAAATTATTTTAACAATTTGTTCAAACCTTTAACAGGAACTTGTATTTTTGATATAATTATCTGTTTTTTAAAAGTTTAATTATTATTATTTTTTTTCAAATGAGACTAAAATCATTACCAAATAATCACACTATCTCTGTTAAACTAAAATATAAAAGATTCTAATTAAGCAAGTGTTTGAAAATTTAAGCATAAGTAGTGATTCATAAGTATTGTACATTTCTATCTTACTGATAAGGTAACTCATAAAATCTCAAAGTAATCCTAAATATATGTGATTTTTTTCTTTTTTTCGTGATTTTTATATGTTCAGTCACAATAAAAATTATTTTTACATGTGCGAAGTAACCACTTTCGATGATCTTTCTTACTTTTTAGTTACTAAATTACGGGTCTTAATGACCCAAGGGTTAGCGTCACGAGTTAAAAAATGAGAAGTATGATTGAATGACTATGGGTTCGAAACCTGTGAGTAATTCTAATGACATAGGGAAGAATTGAAATGAATCTAAAAATATCAGCTGTATAGGAGTTGACCGCTTTCTTAACTTGAAGGTTATAAGCTTTTCCAGGATGAATGTAATCACGTCAATTTCATGATCTTTGAATCTTTCCTAATTTTTTCATGAGGTGGTGTACGTCATAATTTTTCAAACTGTTGAAAAACTTCGGTTATAATAATGTGTTAATGAAAATTCAAATTATGCACAACATGGGCAGCTCCTCTATACTCTAGAGTGATTTATGATTGTGAGAAGATGAGTATTTTCCTCCTAAGGTTTGTTTACAAATATATTAAATTTCTGATGGTTGAGAGGCTTTTTCTTATATTTTTTAAAGATTTAAAATATTTAATAACTTTCTCCCACGTAAATCCTTCTCTCACTCCATTTGAGTTAAAAACCGTTCAGTATAAACTTTACATCATTACACTAAGTAATGATTGTTCGGAATAAACACCTATTTGATAAACACCAGTATAAAAAAACATTGAAAATGAGAAGTTTGAATTGTATTGTGATTGATTCATTTAATGAAATCGTGTGGTATGCATTATACATTTCTCGATAAAGTTATGAAGACAAAGCTTAATATTCAACTGTGACAGTCTTTCATTGTAAAAAATTTAAGAAGACATGTATAAAAATCATTAAATTAGGTTACAAACAAATTTGGACACCAAAACTTGTTTTTATAACATACGAGAAGAAAAGAATATGTTTAACAGTTGGTATTCAATATTTAATTTTCTTTGCTAATATGAAAATGTTTAGAATCTTTTTAGAAACTTCAGAATATCATTCTCAGTGATGACTCATCATGTTTTAAGTTTGTGGTTATTCGAAATATTGCTTAATAATAACTTAGTGTTTCTTGAAAATATTGAAAAGAATTCCTTTTTTATTTTATATATTTATTTTAAATATGAAAATTTTAATTACACACTAATTAATTAGAAAAAATCATTTAAAAATGTTAATCACACATTCATTCAGAAAAATATTCTATTAAGTATTCAATAAAGTGTTGAGGTTATCATGTTTTAAAAGATAAGCCTTTTGTGGTTCAGGTCTTTCTAAGCTATTCCAACCCAATATCCACACATGATTCGAAGAAAACTATAAACTCTGAACGGTTAGGTCAACGAGCGCACGCCAATCTCATCGCAAAAAATAATTATCCCCCTATTAAACATTTATCTCCGCTTAAAATTCCAAAAAATGAAAAATAATTCAATCTTAAAAAATTTACTCCTTTAAAAAAAAACTCATTAATTCACCATGAATGCTCCCTCCTTAATTATTTCTTCATTAAAAATTAACCCATAAAAAATAATACCCTTCGTGTTTGATTAGTCTAAAATTATAATAATTTTCCCCCAAAATACACGCTTAACTCATCATGAAACAGCACGGTGAAAAAAAAAATCAATCTCCCCAAAATTTCCGCTTAAAATCGAAAAAATAAATCCTTAAACTATACCGCACCTAAAATTTTTAACTCCCCGAACTAAAATTGAAAAGCACTGGTACAATAATACAGAAAAAAATTCTAACTCCCTTAAATTCCCGCTTAAAATTTAAAAAAAATCTTTTGAACTCACCTCTTAAAAATAAACCCTCATACAAGAGGTCGGCAAAAAAAGTTAAGTCCCCACATTAAAATAACCTATCATACTATAGCACGCCGAAAAAATTAAAGTCCCCGAAATTCCCACTCAAAATTTCAAAAATTCTTATCTAAAAAAACTCTCATCCTCTAAGACGACGTCATCTGAACATTGCGTCATACAAGACGCCTGATGACCTTCATCTCCCTCTTAGAGGTCGAATGTCGGATGACCTTCAACATTCTCTTAGAGGTCAGCGCCCTGCGCCCGTTGGTGTGGTACTCTCATTACTATACTACTGGGGATACTTGAGCCAGTACGGAAAAATACCTACAAAAGTAATTTTTTCGCTTTATTTTTGCACAAATATTTTACAGAATGATAAATTATGATGCATAAAGTCCTTCAAAACCAATTGATTTTAGAATTCAGATGTTTCAACTCTTTGGCAAACTTTATGAAGAACAAATTCAGAATGGTTTTAAAACCACACTTCTTTTTTATTTTACCTACATGGTAACTCAGTAGTGACCTCTGTTGGGGACAATAGAAGTCATTTCTTTGTTTTAAAAAAAGTTACAGTAACAGAGGCTACAATTTCACTATAAAATATTAATCTTAGTATATTATATAAAAAATAAATATTTAATATGTTGGACCTAAATAATTAAAATATTAGAGATTATTTTACATTTATCCAGACAAGCTATTTAGTTAGTCAAAATGAAAAATGAAATGGTTTTAAATGATATTTTCATTTAAAAAATATATTTTTAAACATTTTTTTTCTAAGTCATTATTAAAAAAAAAAAAATAAATAAATAAAAAATTATGCTCCCTTTTATCCAGAAAAAAATCTATTAGTGAATATAAGGACGTAATTTTATTTTTTGTTTAATTTACCCATGTCTAATTTTCTAGTGGGGATGGTTGAGCCATGGCTCAAGTATCCCCGTCACCACTATTTTTGTTTATCAGAGTTTTACTAAGTAAAGCATGCAGCTATTTGAGCTATTTTAGATTCAAAATACAATTGAGATTATACTTAATAAAATTATATATATTGTTACAACTTTAAACTAAACTTTGATAATAAAAATTAAAAAAATAGATAGAGAAAAACAGCTATTAATCACCATACTTTCAAAATGGTACCGAAGTGTGTGATTTCCTTTTACATGTTCAGAACTATAAATATGTTACCATATTGCCAGTTTTAGAAAGAAAAATTAACCAACTGTGGAAATAATAAGGGTGGCTCACGTATCCCTATGCTCAAGTATCCGCACTCTCCCCTTCATTCATTTTGAAACAATTTTTAAAGCATTTTATTTTGATCATTTAAGACAACTTAAAAAAATAAGTATTTTCTCAAAATATTCAAAATCAATTAACTTTCAGATTACAAAAAGTAATAATTTCTGCTTTTCGTGAAATGAAAAAAAGTCTGTAACGGATCCCAACTAAATCAAGTTTAACAGGGAAACTTGATAATTACATGTACAGGGGCAAAATTTCAAAACAATGCAAAAAAGATTACTATCTCCATTAAAGTGGAATTTCAAGTGTTCTATAAACCCACTGAACAATTTTGAATTGCAAAATCGAATTTCGATTTATTTCGCATTCAGAAGTTTGAATCCATAAAACTAAGTTTTTAGTTTGGTAATGTAAAAAGATGGTGATAAGATCTCTGATTTCAGGAAGAAATGAAACTTTATATACATAATGCATATTTTGCGTGCTTGGATTTATTATGGATTTATGATGAATGTCCTTAAAATATATCGTATTTAAAAAGTTTTTTTTCATTTTTTTTACTAGAAAATAGAATAAATACCACAGAAAAGCTACAAAATTCTGCAGAACATTTTCGATTAAAAATATAGTTTTTTATTAAAAGAAAGTTTATAATGATATTGTCGATGTTATTAGAAAAAAATTATATGTAATGTTTAGTAGATTGTACAGGGAAAACAATCGATGCAATCTCTGTTAAATAATATTTTCAGACATTCTGAAACATAGTCTCAAATTTTTGCTTGGGTTAAAAATCGGCGATCACAGTTATTTTGACAAAACATTGGGAATTTACTATAAAAAAAATAATCTGCGATCTAAAAAACTTTGGAGATTGAATTTTCTTTATCATAGCAAACGCGGTAGCGTTTGGTATAATATGTTTAAGAAATAGAAAGTGCAAACAACTTTCTAAAATTTCTGGCGAACCAGTTGAGATACGGCAGTGAAATGTTTTTTAAAAGATAGAACTCGACGAGACAAATAAAATGATAGCATTCAAAAAATTACTGCAGCTTAGAATAGTTTTTTATTTAATTTTTAATGAAAAAATGAAAGCAAAAAATTCAACAAAGTCTTGCTAACGTTTCCGTGGATGGATTAACTTCGTTTTTGGTTTATTTTAATCCTCATGGTAAAACTCAGAACAGTTTTTTTTTCATCTTTGTATGTTTGTCGGTCGCTGAGAAAATCGAACTTTTGTCTGAAATTTCCAGCTGAACTTAGTCTTTTTCTTATATATTTCTTATATTTACTTCTTCTTGTAATTGTTGCACGTAAGTTTAAATGAACATAAAAATAAATAAATAGATTAGATAAATCACGTGAAAAAATACTTATTTGTTGTTATTTTCATGTATCATATTCACTATCTATTTTGACGAGCGAAGTGAAATATTTTTTTTTATTTATTAATTTCTCATTTATTTAAGTTAAAAGCCGCCTCTGGCAAAAAGTTTAGTCTCTCTTAAATTTATGCTAGCCACTGTAATATGATACTTTTATTCGTAATTTTATTTACTTGCTTATCTGAAGGTCCATAAGATGAAATGAACAAATTTAGGCAATCGGGACAAGATTTTGCGGAAAAGTTCATTATTATTAAAGTTATTCTGGTGGTGTGTTTGGCGAATAAATCAAAAATGGCGCCGAAAGACCGAATAGCAAATGTTTTTAACCGCAAAAGCGACGTAACCGTGTTTTTCCATCACGTAATATTTTATTTCAGACTGATTTAACACAAGATTGACATTAATATTATTTTTTTTTAATTGTACAAGACAAAAAGATATGAAAAGTTATTAAGTACAAACGTTCATACCAATACTTTTCACATTTATTATTTTATGAATAATTAGACATGAATGGAAAAATCTACAGGACAATTAAAAGATAAGCGTAAAAATATGGTTTTACATTTATTTGAGCCTTTGAGATGAAAGGTAAGGGCGTACCGGTAAGAAATCCGGTTTGGCGCGACACAAGAGCGGTGAGTCGGGCGCTCCATGATGATTCGGACGTGAGAATGTGTCAGCTTTTTTTTTGAGGGTACGTTAAATTATTCTAGGTCAATTAAATTATTACTTATTTTATGAATGTCTGATTAATATAAATGTGTTTGCCAAAGCTTGGTGCTATTTTGGCTTCAAAAAGGGAGGGTATGATGCCAAAATATATAAATAGCTCTGAAAACAAACCTGATGAACTTTAATTTTTGTTTTCGCACGAATTTTTTCTGTTTCTATATTAAAATGCGGCACAAATGTCATATACGAATCACATTGGCGTTAGTTTTTTTCTAAAGCCAATTTGGCGAAAATCTCGTTTTGGGATACCAGTTACATACCCGGTGTCCCAAAAATGACTGATGGATTTTAAAATTCAATGACTTGCAAACGGTGACAGCTATTTAAAAAATTTTTGCAGGAGGGTTATGTATAATGTCAGGAGTTTTTTACCGTAACTTTTTATTTTAGTTCGAATTTCAAAAAATAGATGGCACTGATAGCGATTGAAGGCCAGGTGATCAGTGTTGAGTGAGGTCAGTTTCGGCGTCGACCTGGGCTTCAATTGCTGTCAGCGCCATCTATTGGTTGAAATTCGAACTAAAATCAAAAGTTACGGTAAAAAATACTGACATTGTACATAACCCTCCTGCAAAAATTTTTTAAATAGCTGCCACCGTTTGCAAGTTATTGAATTTTAAAATCCATCAGTCATTTTTGGGACAAAAGGTATATATTTTTTGAAAGGTAATAACAATAAATAAAAAAAGGTTTGTTTAATAGAACAAAACAATTTATATATTTAAAAAAAAGAAAAAATTATTTATTAAAAAGTAAATAACAACATCCGGGTTGACATATCAAGCAAAATAACGACACTCTGGATTCAGTTAAATACTCCGATGCGCATATGACATTGGCGTCAGAAAAAAAAAATTCGCCAACATGGTGCGTATATGACATCTGTGCCAAAAATGCATACCTATTTTATTTATATTACGTAAGGTGCTACTTGATTATCAGGTCGACCAATTTCACCCATTTATAGAAATCGCCAAACTATTCGCCAAATTACTCAAAAGGAAAAATGTTGCCATTAAAAAATTTTAAGTTTAGAAAATTAATGAATTTAGGTTAAAAAAATAAAAGTCATTAACGAAAAAGATTACTTTAATGATGACGTTTAGTTATGACGTCGAGACGTACCAAATATAAAATTTGATTTATTCAGGTGATTTCGAACAAAAGAATACTAATAAAAGTTTTCATATTTTAATGCAGACTTTATCAAATCAAACCATAAAGAGATATTTGTAAGATATCGCATATGTGAATAACATTGAAGTATTTTAAATGTAATATTAGAATTTATTAAAGAGCATAAAAATATGGTACTTGCGTATTAACGCCACAGCAGCAGAAGTTGCGCTAATGTGCCAATAAAGAGCAATCTTGTTCGCACGCGCACAAAAAAAATGGTATCAAAAATAGGCTAAAAAAGTACTAAAATACTAAAAATTACGTCAAAATGAGTACAAAAAAAAAAAAAAAAAAACACTAAAAAGGCACGAACAACAAGATCACTCTTTATTGGCGCATTAGCACAACTTCTACTGCGGTGGCATTAATACGAAGGTACCAAAAATATCAATGTTAGCGAAAATTTGTAAGAAGTTAAATGCTTTTTATTTAACCAAATAATGTCGGCGGATACAACCATAAAGTAACTTTAATAAATTATATATTATATTTTTCTCAATTAATATCAAGAGCTATTCGCTTATTGGCATAAAATTTATATTAAATAACAAAAGAAGAAATAAATTAGTCAAACATTAATAAAAATATAAATAAATCATCGAATTAAAATCATTTGATTACAACATTGATGACAAACAAGTGTAGCGGGTTTAATGTCAAGGAAGCGTAACATTTATGTTCATTCATTATTGGCATATAATCTTACAGTTTGTCTATCGTTCCTTGGTCGATGGGATAAATTAAGTAGTTATATATTTACTTATAGTATTTTTAATAAAATGAAAGAAAAACGTGCAAGTTAAATGTATCTGATATATGTATTTTTAATTTATGTGTTTTTTAATGAAAGTCATGTATTTTAAATAAAGCTAGTGACAGCTTTATATTTAAAATGAAAATATGGCGAAGGAAACCTATTTGGCGATTGTTTCGAGTAGCTAAAATAAAAGTAGGAAAAGAGCCGTCGGGCATATAAAAAATAAAACATTCAGATCGGAGCTGTTGATGACAGTCACAAGACTTATGCTGGTATTTATATAGGTATTATAGCGAAATTTGCAACAACTCTGGTGTTAAACTAGGACTCTCGTGGTAAGACATTTGGCTGCTCAGCAGCGGGTATAGAGTTCAAATCCCGTCGGATGTAAGTTCGTTTTATTTAGAAATGCTTTTGTGTTAAATTATTATTCCTTCGGGAATATTCTTATGTTAATTGTTATTCAATTTCTAGAATTTTTCTAGTTGTGAATATTTTATTTGAGAAATTACCTTGAATATATTTAATTGGTATGGCTTTTAATTCTTTTAATAAAGTTCTGTACTTTTTTCGTTCAAATCCATTAGTCCGGGAGCCGACCGTCGATTTACCTATGTATCGAGTAAAAGGACCGGACATACATCAAAATGTAGGTCTCAATGTGCACATTAAGAATATCACTGTCTGCCAGATCCTATCCTGCCGGAACGCAAGGCAGCCGCACTTTTATGACGTCAATTTTGAGTGTTTACCTATGTATCGAGTACAAGGACCAGACATACATCAAATCGTAGGTCTCAATGTGCACATTAAGAATATAACTGGCTGCCACATACATCAAAATGTAGGTTTCAATGTGCACATTAAGAATATCACTGGCTGACAGGTCTTATACTGCCGGAACCCGGTGGCAGCTACACTTTTATGACGTCAATTTTGAGTGTCTGCCTATGTATCGAGTACAAGGACCCGACATACATCAAAATGTAGGTCTCAATGGGCACATTAAGAATATCACTGGCAGCCAGGTCCTATCCTGCCGGAACCCGGTGGCAGCCACGCATTTATGACGTCAACTTTGAGTGTTTGCCTATGTATCGAGTACAAGGACCAGACATACATCAAAATGTAGGTCTCAATGTACACATTAAGAATATCACTGTCTGCGAGGTTCTATCCTGCCGAAACCCGGTGGCAGCCGCACATTTATGACGTCATTTTCGAGTGTTTACCTATGTAACGAGTACAAGGACCGGACATACATCAAAATGTAGGTCTCAATGTGCACATTAAGAATATCACTGGCTGCCAGGTCCTATCCTGCCGAAACCCGGTGGCAGCCGCACTTTTATGACGTCAATTTTGAGTGTTTACCTATGTATCGAGTAAAAGGACCGGACATACATCAAAATGTAGGTCTCGATGTGGCAGCCAGTGATATTCTTAATGTGCACATTGAAACCTACATTTTGATGTATGTGGCAGCCAGTTATATTCTTAATGTGCACATTGAGACCTACGTTATGATGTATGTCTGGTCCTTGTACTCGATACATAGGTAAACACTCAAAATTGACGTCATAAAAGTGCGGCTGCCTTGCGTTCCGGCAGGATAGGACCTAGCAGACAGTGATATTCTTAATGTGCACATTGAGACCTACATTTGATGTATGTCCGGTCCTTTTACTCGATACATAGGTAAATCGACGGTCGGCTCCCGGACTACATGGTTTATTTTTCTTATCATGCATTTTATATAGCAATGCAATGACTTTTATAATTATTCTGATACATCAAAATTTTATGCTGTTGTTATCATTTTATAAATTTTGACAGCAGCAGTTATTTTTCTTTTTAAGGTATTAGAAAATATTCAGTTTTTAACAAAAAATTAAATGACTAGTATTAAAAAATGCTCTGACGAGCACCAAAAAAGGTTAATATGTTTTTAAGTATGAAAAAGGGTTTGACAAGTGCTTCTGTTAATTATTGAGCATGAGGAAGAACAAGGGATCCCTTCTTGGCTACAACTCACTTCAATGCCAACTTTTAAAAAATCATATTTGCGCTTTTTCCGTGAAAACAAATCAGTCGCAGTTACTATAAAAATGTATAGTGTAAAGACATAACCAGTAAAGGTGCAGCTTAATTAGACATAAATGTAATGGAAGACGACACAGTGCCAAAAACCTAGTTCCTGCATCACATTCATGCACTGGCACCAAGCATGCCCTAAGTGTATAATTGCACAGAAAATTTATTTGTAGTATAGTGCAGAGTGAACAGTGCAGTTAACATCAGGGATGTAAGTGCATGTTATACGCCATATGCCTTCTGGACTTTTTAATAGAACACCATATACATTATTTCTCAAGAAAGCTTATAGTATACACATTCTAGGGTATCCCTCTGCTTAGAGCATATATCCTATCTTATTTTTACGACTACACCCCTGGTTAACATCTAAAGCACGGTGGAAAGTTCTACTAAAGAACCGCAAATTACTTTCATATGGAAAAAGCGCAAATATGATTTTTTAAAAGTTGGCATTGAAGTGAGTTGTAGCCAAGAAGGGATCCCTTGTCCTTCCTCATGCTCAATAATTAACAGAAGCACTTGTCAAACCCTTTTTCATACTTAAAAACATATTAACCTTTTTTGGTGCTCGTCAGAGCATTTTTTAATACTAGTTTAATCAATACTCTGATATCTTATACTATAATGCGAGCAAAAATTGTGTGTGTGTGTGTGTGTGGGGGGGGGGGGGTAAATTTTATCTCAAAAACGGCTCTAACGATTTTCGCAAAAATTTGGATTTTACCATTTTCGGGCACGAGAAGAACATTGGGCTAGGTCACATGTTCGAGAAAATTCGATTATTGGGTCATTTTGGGTCATAATGGGTCAAGACCAAGCTATTTATATCTAGAGAACGGTTGGATCGATTTTAAGGAAATTTTCTATCCAATCGTTTTTTGGCACAACAAAACTATTGGGCTGGGTCACATGTTCGAAAAATTTTGATTAGTGGGTCATTTTTGGGTCATTATGGGTCAAGCCATTTTTATCTAAAAAACGGCTCTAACGATTTTGACCAAATTTTATATTGTATCGTTTTAGATTACAAGAAGACCATTGGGTTAAGTAACATGTTCGAGAAAATTCGGTTAGTGGGTCATTTTTGGGGTCATTGTGGGTCATGCTATTTTTATCTAGAGATTTTCTCACGCAATTTTGACTAAAAAATGCATTCTATGGTTTTCGGGCACGAGAAAAACATTGGGCTAGGTTACATGTTCGAGAAAAAATTTTAATGGGTCATATTGGGTCATTAAGAGTCTGGGTCAAGCCATTTATATTTAAAGAACGGCGTGATGGATTATAACGAAATTTTGTATGTAACAGTTTTTTGACATGAGAAAACTAATGGGCTAAATCACATGTTTGAGAGATTTCGACTATGAGGGTCATTTGTGGGTCATGATGGGTCATAATGGGTCATGGTCAAACTATATCTAAATAACAGGTGGATCGATTTTAATGAAATTTTGTATGCAACATTTTTTTGGCACGATAAAATCATTGGAATAGGTTACATGTTCAAAAAATTTCGATTAATGGGTCATTTTGGGTCATTAAGAGTCTGGGTCAAGCTATTTATATTTAAAGAACTGCGTGATGGATTATAACGAAATTTTGTATGTAACAGTTTTTTGACATGAGAAAACTAATGGGCTAAATCACATGTTTGAGAAATTTCGACTATGAGGGTCATTTGTGGGTCATGATGGGTCATAATGGGTCATGGTCAAGCTATATCTAAAGAGCAGGTGGATCGATTTTAATAATATTTTGTATGCAACACTTTTTTGGCACGATAAAATCATTGGACTAGGTTACATGTTCGAAAAATTTCGATTAATGGGTCATTTTGGATCATAAAGGGTCTGGGTCAAGCTATACATAATTAAAGAACGGCAGGATCCATTTTAACGAAATTCTGTATGTAACAATTTTTAGAAACGAGAAAACTAATGGACTAAGTCACATATTCGAGAGCTTTCGATTATAAGGGTCATTTGTGGGTCTTAATGGGTCAATGTCAAGTTATATCTAAAGAATGGGTGGGTCGATTTTAACGAAATTTTGTATACAACATATTGTTGGCATGAGAAAATCATTGGGGTAGGTCACACGTTCGAGAAATTTCGATTAGTGGGCCACTTTTGGGTCATTCTAATTTTATCTAGACAACGTTTCGCGTAATTTTGACTAAATTTTGTATTTTATCGTTTTCGGGCACAAGAAAATCATTGGGTTATGACAGATTTTTGAGAAAATTCGATAAATGGGTCATTTTGGATCATAAGGGGTCAGGGTCAAACTAACTATATCTAAAAAACGGCTCAATCGATTTTATCTAAATTTTGTATCTAATGTTTTTCGGCATGCTAATACTAATGAGCTAGGCCACACCTTCGAGAGATTTCGATTATAAGGGTCATTTGTTGGTCATGATGGGTCATGCTAATTTTATATAGAAAATGGTACTCACCATTTTGACTATACTTTGTATTATATCGTTTTTGAGCAAGAGAAAACCATTTGGATGGATACATGCTCGCGAAAATTCGATTAGTGGGTCATTTTGGGTCTTAATGAGCTAGGGTCATTCTAATTATATATAACAACGACTCAATCAATTTTACCTAAATTTTGAAACAAAACGTTTTTCGTCATGAGAAGACTATTGGGCTGAGTCGTTTGTTAAACAAAATTATATTAGTGGGTCATTTCGCTTCATTGCTGAATGCTGCCAAGGTAATTTTACCTAAAAAATGGCTTAAACGATTTTAATTCAATTTTATATTCTACTGTTTTTGATTACTTGAAGATGATTGAGCTATGTCACATGCTTGATCAAATTTGATTAGTGGCTTATTTTGGGTAATACGAGTCAGGGTCACGAGAATATGGCAAAAGCCAATAACTTGGTGATATTTGACAAAATACTGCGACATATGGTTAAAAAATCGATTGTAAAAATTACGAAAACCAAAACACGTATTTGGAGCCAAATGAAAGAATGCCTCCAAATTTGGCTATATCTAGCAGAAAATATTGTCTTTCAGAATGTAAAGAATTTTTTTATACATTCTTACGAGGATTCGAGAACAATTCGTTAAACCAATCAGGGTCGAGCTAAAAAAGTGATTTAGATCGATGTCCTTTCGTTGTAAATTTTAAAATAAAGTAAAATTTATAAACATGCGCATAAAAACATAGTTTTCTTATTGATTGTTTTTCTAAATAAACAACATGTTTTACAGTAATAATACCGAGTGAATGACACAGTGAAGATACTATATCGAGTTGAACACAAAGTTAATTTTGACCGAGCTAAGCTCGGTCTCCCCTGCTAGTAATCATTAATGTTAGTACGAATACAGTTATTAACATGAATATTGTTAAAAAATTAAATTTCGGAAAACAAAATTCTTCATTTAAACATAAATGTTTTCTATATATTAATTAAAAGATTAAAATGATTTTATTCTAAATCTCCTATTAGCATTAACTACTGATGGGAGGTGGCTGAAAAACTTTTATAAATTATAATAGTGCTCGTACATTAAATACTAGCAAGCCCATCTGCTTTGCTCAAGTAATAGTTGAAATTCTCCAAGTGATATTTGTATGTCTAAATTTTGTTAGAAGAAATTATACTTTTAGGAATAATTCAAAAATTTCTGTTTAAACAACAATTTGACTAAAATTCATTATTACACTGTATTATGATTAAATGAGACCTAAATTTATAAGAACTAAAACTAATTCTAATTAAATTGCAAGGTTTTGAGCTCACTTGGATCTTTGATCTCCCACTTATCAAAAACACCTGTAATGAAATTTGGTCTACACTTTGTACTGAACGGACCGCTCAGGTTCTCGTTCTTTATAACATCAGCTCGTATCTTACAAATCCAAATTTCAAAACTGTTTATGAATGATTTGAATATGGAGTATGTTTAAAACGCCTCTTTTCCCCTAGTGATTTTAAAGGCCCAGTCTACATTTTAAGCTAACGAAATTTTGGGTAATGTCATGAGCTTTTCAGATAATTTGATTCTATTACTTTTATACGCTTCTTTTAGACTGAAAATATTAGCCAAGTTTTACTGTAACATTTTTTAAGATCGAACTCACTTTTCTCTCAGGTTCCAACAGTTTTTCATATGATTATTGTATGCATGCATGTAATAAATTTTGGCCGCACAATAAAAATCACTACTATTAGCCACGACTTGTCTTCAAATTCACCAAAAACAATGAGATGACTGATATCTCGGCGGTGATTGCAAATGGGCAAAATCGGTTCGAGAGAGTGGAAATTGGAAAAATTTTGTGAAAAACAGAAAAACGCCTACAATTTTTTAATTATAAAGAACATCAGTTCAGTTTAAAGTTACTATTACTTCAGAGGATAAAATTCATATTTCGTCAGTTCTTAATATATGGTTTCTTTACTCATCCAAAATAATTGAACCAACACGCACGACGTGATCACCTACACGGACGAATCCAAATTATAATCACACTGAGAAAAAAAATATGCCGCCTTCACCTAGAATGAATAGTTAGTCACTTTTTGAATCGCTAAACTAGAAATATAGATGTCCAAACTATGCGAGTAGGGTAAACAACTAAGTTTAATAGGCGAAAAGACTTGACATGTCTAGTCTCTTGTTTTCTGGGAGACGAAACAATATTGAACCGTTTCAGTAGGGAGAAATTATTGCTTGATTTTAGGAATGGCTTCTCAAGCTACAATTCTAGTTACTAAATTAAATCTCTTGTGTTCGTATCTATTTGAAGAGATTTTTAGATAAATTTGACAGCAAAAATATAGGAAAACGCTCTTGAATTCTAGAAAGAGGCTCTGGAACTCTCTAAGAAATGGAACTAAAATTTATAAGGATGACATGGAACTATTTTTTTCTAGAGCCATTACTTAGATTCTATGTGCCAGAACCATATTTTTTTCTTAGTGCAGGTGCTACAGGTTCGGCCTTTGTAACATAAAAAAATAACCAAAATATAATAACATTACCAGTGCATCTAAGAGAATGCAACAGCGTTTTCCAGGCCGAACTACTGGCAATACAAAAAGCAGCGAAATGGGGCAACATAACGTGTGAGCCATACAACATACGCTAGGAAAACTAAGAAAAAAACACGTAAAAAATAAAGCAAGCTAATCAGGTGGCTCCAAGAAAACTGCGACAGTATCACAACATTAAAACGAACAAACACATAACACAGAAAGCAATTTCACTTCGGTAACTCAGCAAGAACGAAATACTATATGTTAAATGTTATGTATTTGATGTTGTATGTTAAATTAAAAAAAAAGACTAGGATTTATTCCTACCGCGAAATAAAAAAATTAAAACTGTATGTGTTTGTATTTTGTCATCTAGCAGTGTGCGGTAGTCGCACAACATCAGCTGGAACCATGGCCGCAAGAGGATCCCCGCAACATACGAATTGCAAGCAAAACGAATGTCACCGCCGCTTCATAAAATTGTGCATTATGACATAGTAAGAAGCTTCAACCGCCTTCGACTCTGCTTGTCTCTCCACTGTGAGGTAAAAACAAAATTAAAAATATAAAAGGCCCAGGAATCCCCCCAACACCAATAAAAAAGAAAAGAAAATTAAAAAAACTTTACCTGTGATGTCTGGTAGTCGCATCATATCAGCCGTAACCTCGGCCCGCAACAGGAGCCCTGCAACAAATGAATTGTAACACGACGCATGTCAACAATGGTTCACCAAGTTGTGCAATATGACACAGTATAAAGCTTCAGCCGCCTCTGGCATCATATGTCTGTAACTGCAGATTGTATAACTATGTAATTGATGCTGTTCCCTTTCAAGCTTTCCTAACCCTCCCACTTTTTGCAGTCGACTGAGGCCGGCGGTGAAAAAAAAGGGAGGGGATTATTTATTTATTTATTGTTCATTTATTATTTATTTATTTATGTATATTAATTTTTAATTTATTTTTATTTATTTATTTATTATTCATTTATTTTTTTATCTACATTTTTTATTATTTTTTCTTTATCTATATGTATGTGTGTGTGTACATGCTTAAAGCAAATATATATATATATATATATATATATATATATATATATATATATATATATATACATATATATAGGTGTACATATTATTTTTTGACAGCTCGATTCTTTATTAGGTGCAATAGGACACTATCCGCACGAACTACCCGACCCGCTCTAATGGGACAGCCCACGGATCCAGTTTGTCTCGATGGGGTAAGGTAGAAAGGCGTGATCTTTTCTCCCTCTGTTTGTTTGTATTTATGACGGCCTTTTATCTACACGTGTGATAAAGGCAACTTGTCTCCCTCTGCAATGCTCTCGTTTGCCTTGCCTTTCGGCGCAATGTTTTCCATTCTGCGGTACGACTTAGCTTTCCGGTCATTCTCTGTTCTTATTTTTCCTTCAAAATCGCCCCCCACTTTCAGCTAAGTTCAGTATCACCGTTTAGGCTTGAAATCATCCAGCCCCATTTAGTCTGAAAAGATGGGTACAAGGTGAGCGGCAAAAAATCACACAGTAAACTCAATGTGCAATAAATCACAAAGATTACCAACAAAGCACTTAATCTAAATAGCCGATCCGGTGCTTATGTTTGTGGAGCCTCAAAAAAAAAAAAAAAAAAAAAAAAAAAAAAGAAAAAGAAAAAAATCCCACATGCACGCTAATTGCGCCTGGTGCCTGTAAAATCCGTCGTGGATGCAAAGTCCTCCAAGTTACCTGAGAATTATATATACCTCTGGAATTGCCTTGTCCGGTTGAAGTCTCGACATCTGATCAAAGATCTAAATTACGAGACCAACTTGAGTAGTCATTTACAGTATAAGCAATATGATGTAACGTTAAGTAACCATCAAGTGAAAGTATGCTCAAACGAGAAAAAAGTACTCCATATATGGTTACGTGCAAAGAGAAGGATTGTGGTTTATTTCCGCTACGCGGCGATTAGGCGGTCACCCGCCCCGATACCAGGTGTTAAACTCGTTAAGTTGAGGTTACTGGGCAGGTTGGGATCTGGTCATCGGTTATAAATAAATAAATATATGGTTTCTAATTAAATTTATTATAATGTTGATATAATTTCCAGCTTTTACATTGTCAAACATTTGTTAGGACCGAATCTTACAGCAAGTAGAAATTAAGAATTAATAGCAATTTAAAAAAAAATATCAGACTACGTTATTTCTTTTGACAAAAATGTAACATGATTATTGTGAAACAAGTTCTTACAGAAAAATGTAGCTTAAATCTTGTCATACACGGCAGGTAAAATTGTTAAACTGAGTTTATATTTAATCTTCATTTGTTTTTTGTTCATGCCAATTAGTGCTTTACTGCGAAATCTATGTCAGTTTGTAGGTTGAGACAGCAGAAAGTTTTTGTGTTTTTAAATACTGTTTTATTAATTTTCATATGTATATATATATATATGTTTTTTAAAGAATATGCCTATTATATCTATTAACATTTCAACGCAATATACAAAAAACATTCTTTATTTGTTGTATTCTTCAAAATAGTTTGTGAATAAATACGTTTTTGCGTTCTATGCATTGCGCACCTCTCTTGCCACATTTCAGAATTATTTATAAACAAATCGGAATATTTAATACAAAAAAAAACTCTTATTAAGTGGTCAGGTACCCCTGAAAGAGTACAAAATTCGATTTTTTTTAAAAAAATAGCTTACAATTAAATATGATTCTTTAGTAACATTTTAAAACAAACCACATTCGAAAATTTGAATTATGTCTTAAAAATTTATGCTTTTCCTACACAATCAGTGGGTGATTTAAACTTGAACGTCAATTTTCTCAAAACAGCGATTTTGATCACAGTTTGCACGATTTCTGAAAAATGGTTGAACAGAATTTCACATAATTTTCGCTGGATGTATTAAACGTATACAGGCACAAAATGACCTTTTATTATGTTCCTCAAATTAGAACTTTAGACCTCACGACTTCTTTTGTGTAAAAAATCTCGATATTTCGAATTTCTTAAAAAAAAAAAAAAAAAAAAAAAAAAAAAAAAAAAAAAAAAAATTCTGGTTCTATAATTTTTATTTTTTCCTCGTAAGTCATTTTGAAAAATACATTGTATTTCTGCTCATAAAAAAAATTTTGGTTTCTTTTAGACATTTAAATTTGAAAAATCGTTCGCGCAAGGCATGCATGAATTATTCTTTCGTAATAATTGTATTATCTTTAAAAATAGTTTAAAAATCATTGCATATGTGTATACATTTTTTAATAACATTGAATAATAAAATAAATCCTTCTTAATATGTGATTCCAATTTTATAGTTATAGAGTGACTGAAATTATTACAGAGGTCACTTTGTCACGTATTTCGTTAATTCAAAGGGGACCTGAGCACTTAAGCCTTTCCGACACGGGCAAAATTTAGTAGTAAAATGCGAAATTATCGACTGACACTGGAATTCACAGACGAATTTATTAGCTATTTTGAATTTTTTAATTTAAGCTTTTATTGTAAAAGCAAAATTTTACAAAAATATTATTGGTGCCATTTGAAAGATTGGCATTAAAATTGGGTGTCCCAGACAGGGAAGAGTGTGCCTTAAAGGGTTAATACAATATAAGTATATAGCGAAAATAATTCTACTGTGTATCAAAGAGAATGCTTGTAATCTAGTTATTTTGTATTTTTGACATTAACGAATAAAAGTTTACCATAGAATTTTTTGCATAATCTTGCTTATGAAAACACAATCACCTCGTAACTTATTTTTTTTTTTCTTATTTTAAACAAATGTTATGTATATTTATTTAAATATTTATTTATTTATGTTACTTTTTTAATTTTAATTTTATTTTTGTTCTTTAGACAACAAACCATGTTAAAAAGATTCAAACTATATAGGTTTTTTTATGTTAGAAGTATACAATTTATTTTATAAGAAAAATATTGATTTATATGAAAAAAGAGTACTCCAGTTTAGTAATCACTTAATAGTTTTTAAAAACACTCTTTTAGTTACAAAAAAAAAACACTTAATAGCTTTTGATTTTAATTGCATTAATTTTTTATTGTATTTGAAGAAACAACAGATTTAATAATGTATATTTTTCTGTTTATATAAAAAAATAAATGACAGAGAGATCGTGCCTTAAACAAATCCTTTTTACAACCAGATTTTTTTTAAGTATATTGCGTTTTAATATTTTTTGCTACGTCGTTGCTTTTGTAAAAAAGCATTTTAAAATTGAAAAAAGTACACGAAGCTTATAAAATACTATAATTTTGAAATTAGATATACATTAAATAGGGGAGAGTGGGGATACTTGAGCATAGGGGATACTTAAGCCACCCCTATTATCTCTACAGTGGGTTGATTTTTCTTTCCAAAATTGGCAATATGGTGACATATTTATAGTTCTGAACATGTAAAAAAGAAATCACACACCTTGGTACCATTTTGAAAGTATAGTGATTAATAATTGTTTTTTCCCTATCTGAAGTAAATATATAGGTGCATGGTTTATTCATTTATTTATTTATTTATTTTTTGTAATCAAAGTTTTGTTTAAAGTTGCAACTATATACATAAATTTAATAAGAATAATTTCAATTGTATTTTGAATCTAAAATAGTTCTAATAGCTGCATGCTTTATTTAATAAAACTCTTATAAACAAAAATAGTGGTGGTGGGGATACTTGAGCCATGGCTCAACCATCACCACTAGCAATTTAGACATGGGTGAAACAAACAAAAAATAAAATTACATTCTTATTATAACGGTTATTTCGTTATATATTGTTTATTTCGTTATGTATTATTTCTATGCACCCCCGTTCCTTTTTCAATTCAAAATTCGTTTAAAATGGTGTTTCGTTTCTTTTTTATTTCTCCCGGCCATTATTCCTTAACCTCCTAAATTTCAGCTTCCCAAAAAGCCTTTCTCTAAATTTCAGTTCCTAATTTCCTTCACTTTGGACGCGAACTTTCTCTAATTTTTGATAATTTTGATCAGTTGTGCAATCAACCCTTTCTTGATAAACATATTGAAGTACACAAATTACTTGATGATTTGAGTAAGGTATATCACAAAGCTTATAACAACATTAAATAAGCTCAGGATAAAAGATATAAACAGTACTGTCAGAAAGCTAAATTGAGATCCATTTGTTTAAAAGATATTGTATATCTAAAGTCAAGTGACAAGTTTCAAACAAAGTATACTGGTCCATACATTGTTACTTGTAAACATTCACCTGTTTCGTTCTCAATTAAAAGGTTGTATACTGCTGATAACACAGAATTTCGGGTACATATTGATAGATTAATTCTTGCACCTCCTCGTTATGGACATTTATTTGATGCATCAAGTCTTATAAACAATACTAACTTTAATACGTTCTATCAACCACACACATATGATTTAAGAAAAAGAAGCTAACGTAAATTACTGGTATTTGTTTTCTTTTATGTCCTGTTTTGTGATACTACATATCCAACCAATGGCCAAGGTTGTGTGTATGTTGTTTTCAACTGATCTTTAACACTGTCATGGCTGGTCCATCACTGTTGCTCTGAAGATCTCTTGGGAACAATATTAGGTATCATTTCTTTCCTCACTTTAGCACTAGCACGTTTCTTTATATTCACTTAAAATTTAATTACTTTTTTTTGGATTTTATTTTAGCTGTACGCTTAATTTTCATTTGTTTAGGACTCCTCATTAATCCAGTAAACTTTTCAGTAGGTAACTTTCTAGTTAATAATTCCTGGTCTGTATGTCAAAGATAATAAAGTTAGATAAACATGTACCTTAGCTTAGAAATGTAAACAAATGATTCATGTAATTAGATAAGTTAATAGATATTTTTATTATATGGCTTGTGCATCACCCAACCCGTTAGTGACATATTTTCTCGTCACTCTTCACTCTAGGATTGTCCACCCGTTTTAGTGGTTATATGACATACATTTTTTTCGTGTTTTTTTTTCATTTGAATTCTTCCCTTCGAAGTCTTGTTCCCGTTCAAAATTAATGCCCTAAGGATTTAAGCTTCATTGTGTTGAGAGACAAAGCTTTTTTAAATTGGAGTTTCGATTCAAAATTTTTGAATTGGAGTTTCAATTCACAAAAATCCAATTTTTCATGTAATTCGACGTGGGCTCCTTCAGAAGACCGCTAGAGCCTTCGGGGGAGCATCACAATTCCCTCCTCATCTAAGGCTAAAGCCTGAGCTGATGCCATAACACTTGTGTTTTACACAAGATTAAGGGTGACGCATATTTTTATGGGGGTGCATGAAGCACCTCTTTTTTTGTCATCCTATGCTTCGGCATGAAACACTTTATTTAAAAAAAAAACATTCTTTTTATATTTTATACGCATCACATTACATTTTTTTTATTTGTTTTGAAAGGTATATTGCAATTGTGTAATTTTTTGTGTATTTCTATTATATATATATTCATTTAGTGTTAGTTTTTATGTTTTGTGTATACGAGTAAAAAAAAATCACTTGTGTAGTGATAGCAGTTAAAGCTGCATTAACGATTTGTGCTCTCAGAGTCGACTCTACTTCTAGATAAAAAAAAAAGCACTAGCGGATATCCAGCTTTATACATACCAACTTCGATCCATAAATAGATAAATTAAAAAAAAGAACTCTTTGAACTGGTGACTGTTTTTGAATAAAGAAATTCAATATATATTTTCATGACAGCAACTTTCTATATACATCCAAAAAAAAAACTTTTTACAATTATACATGTTTTTATGTTTTATAATATTTTTAATGTCGCCTATGCACATTGGACAGCAAAAGTTTTTTTTGTGGTGAACCGGGTGATATATATAACGGTTATTTCGTTATATATTGTTTATTTCGTTATATATTATTTCAATGCACCCCCGTTCTTTTTTCAATTCAAAATTCGTTTAAAATGGTGTTTCGTTTCTTTTTCATTTCCCCGGCCATTATCCTTTAACCTCCTAAATTTCAGCTTCCCAAGATTCTCATGTAAAATATGCCCGCATTTAGTCAACCGTTTGAAACAATTTCCAGCTGTCAGCTAATTCAGATCGGATGTACATTTCATTGCCTTTTATGTTCATGCACACAGTAACACGATTAAATATACCACTTAATGCGTCTTTTTCCTCTCATGAGAAAATGCTAAAATAATTTAACATCTGCGCATCTAAATTTTGTCGCCCCTTGTTTGGGCCTCTTCTGTAGACATAACGATAGCAATTTTATGGGTGTGAACATTCTTCTCGGCTGTTACTAAGCCCTCTTATCTGCACGTGTAACTTAAAGTGGTGGCAACCACGGGAATTTAGCAACCCTTTTCTCTACTGGGCATTCAAATTGAATACCGATCACGCATGCTACGTTTTGGCGGCAATTAGATAAGTCCCCTCCATTGTGCATAGGCAAACTTTTCATATTTTGGAGACTTTATTCTACGCCAACACTGTGTGTGTTGTCTCTGTACGATTTCACTTGACCTCCGGCTACGAACTGAAAGAGTTCTAATTTTTGATTGGGAGATTGAGTCTCCGATGATTTGTAAGTACCTCTCCCTGCTTCATATGGATACAATAAATGTTTGACTGATAAATTATTGTGGGGTTTTTTCGTAGTTTTCCATCGAACCTGGCCAATGTTGCTTTTATATTTAGTTTACTCGATCTGCATAGTACACTAGTAAAAATCCTTACACGAACTTCAACAGTAAATCTCCATTATACTTATATTCACTAATATATTATTTTCTGGATAAAAGGGAGAACAATTTATTATTTTTTTTCTTAAAAACAGAACGACCTAAACAATGTTTAAAAATGTACATTTTTTTATGAAAATATCCATTTTATTTTTCATTTTGACTAACAAAATAGCTTGTCTAAATTAATGAAAACATAGTTTTCAATTTAACTTTTATTAAATTAAAATAACCTTTTAAAACTGTTTTACAGGTTAAAATCTATAATACTTTAAGTAGTTCGGTCCAACATATTAAAATATTTATTTTTTAATGTAATATATTAAAATTAATATTTTATATTGAAATTGTAACCTCTGTTGCTGTAACTTTATTTTTTAAACTAAGAAAATTGAAGAAGAATTGGTGAAAAATGCGCACAAAAACAAGAAAAGCAACAAAAAATCACAGTTCAAACTTACCTACATGGAGCCAAAGGGGAAGACAAAATCTTTTCCTGTGAAATCAAAAAAGTGTTTGAAGTAGTAGAATGATACATATGGCTTAGATTCCGACAGCTACTCAATTAAAAGCATGAGTTCGACAATACCATTAGAGGAAAATTCTGTCAATAATGGTGATGATATGAAAAGAAAACCTTCTATTTATGATTGGTTACTAATAAAATATGCCAGAATGAAAACTGTAAAAAGGTTTGTTGGACAAGTGCTTAATATTTTGAAAATGAAATTTGTCCGACGAATTGCAGATTCCAAATTTAAATGGCTCTGAACTGAGGATGTTACTAGCATCGACATAACTCAAGTTTATATGATCCTTCGACCACCAGTTCTAACGACACAAAATAATCGTATTACTAGCTTTGTTTTCACATTTGGTTTCGAAGGAATTTATGTATCATAATTTATCATTCTGTAAAATGTTTCTACAAAAATAAAGCGAAAACAATTACTTTTGTAGGTATTTTTCCGTACTAGCTCAAGTATCCCTTCACCATGGCTCAAATATCCCCCTCATGCGGATATTTGAGCCACGATGCAAAACAAAAAGTAAAAATTCATTACACATAGAAAAATAGTTCAAAATTAATTGAAAGTGGTTTACAGTTGAAGAAAAAATATTAAATTTTCATTTTCAATATTTTATTTTGTTCTAAGAAATTATAAAAAAAATAAATAAATAAAAAATTCAATATTCAAAAAATGGCTCAAGTATCCCCATCTTCCCCGACATTACTTTCATATAATATAGGTAAATATAGACAATATCTATGAAATATAAAGTTTCATGGAGTTAAAATATACTCGTATATGTATTTTAAGGAATTAAAAATATTTTTCGAATTAAAAAATTTTCTCTACCAATTTTTACAAAAATAATTTCAAAACTGATACTTTATATTTTGATTTGTGTAGCAGTTTATTGGTTAATTTAACATTCTTCACACAAAATTTTATTATTTCTTTATTATCTTTCAATTATTCGAAAACTGTTTTAATTTTTGATTAGAACTTTAATTATGTAAATACACAATAAGATACTACAGAAGAATGTGTACAAAATACTATTGCCGTCCCTTCAAATTGCAAATATATGTGTATCTTTCAAAAATTCTGAAATATTATTAAACATTCTTTCACAGTAAATAAAGAAAGGTCTACACTTTTGTAAACTTTTTTTTGTTTGTTTGTTTGATTTGTATTGTTCTTACATTTTTCGACAAAAATTGGCAACGTCAATCTTTGTCAGTAGCGACATTGTCATTCTTATACAGGGTGATTCAGCTCGTCGGTGACAAACTTTAAGGATCGATAGAGCACACCTAGACGAACATTTTTGAATAGGGAATGTAGGGTCCCTGACGCGATGGTAAGGCGCTAGGCGCTTTCGAAAATTTGGGTGCCGAAATTCGAAACGTCATAAAAACTAGGGAAATGGTTAGATTTTCTTGCTTGTTGCGTCGAAATGATTCTGTTTGTTTAGACTTTCTTCAGTACCAATTTGATAAGCGTATCTCTTAAAACATGGATAGGGGGCGCTGCAGACTTTGGAGAGCTAGACAACAACTTTAAGCCCGTTATTTTGATAATTTAACACATGCTCGCCAAAGTTTATACTCTAACTTAAAGTTTGAACCCAAAAGTAGAGCCCTGCAAAAAGCGTAAGAGCCGGAATAAAATGTGAAAGTACAGGGTGGTCGAAACTCGAAGGCTCCTAAGAGATAAACAAACAGATTTCTTGACTTATGGCATGCATTTTCATGATTCTGTTTGCTGGGGCTCTCTGAAACTCAGTTGAACGGTACAAAAAGAAACATCGATAGGGGGCGCTTTGGGCAAAAAACATAATTCGTTGACATTTCGGACGCTAACTGGAAACGGGGCGCTACGATCAGTTAGTAATAATGAAAACACATTTTCTACCTCTGCTCAACACTTCTGAATAAATTTAGACCAAAAACATCAATGATACTGGAAATTTATTTACAAAAAATAACACTACAGAAGATGCTCGAAATTTCGACCTTGGGCCATGATGCAGGCTTCGCACCTCCGTCGCATTGAGGAGTGTGTGTTTCCAACAATGCCAGGAGTATCTCTGATCTGCCCTGCAGCTGCCACAATGCGCGCCACAAGTTCTTCAGCACTGCTGACAGGTGTATGGTATACCTCGGCCTTCAGGTAACCACAAAGGAAGAAATCCAAGCAGGTGAGGTCTGGTGATCGGGCAGGCCAGTGAACTGGACCCCCACGCCCGATCCACCGCTGGCCATACCTTGCGTTTAGATGGAGACGCACGTCGTTCGTGTAATGGGCCGGAGCTCCATCGTGCTGGAACCACATCTGGCGACACGAACCTTCGGGTACGTGCGCCTCCTCCAGAAGCTGCGGCAGCACTTGATCCAGGAAAATCAGGTAATTTCCACCTGTCAGCCGTTCAGGTAACAAATAAGGGCCAATGAGGCAATCCCCCAGAATGCCGGCCCACACATTTACTGAGAAACGCTCCTGGGCTGCTCGGCTTCTGGTTTCATGTGGATTTTCATCACACCACACATGACTGTTGTGGGCGTTCCACATTCCCTCCCGGCTGAAGGTGGACTCGTCCGTAAACAAAATGCTGTTTACAAAACGGGGATCCCTGGATCTCATCGCCAAGTACCATCTTGAGAATTCCACTCGAGGGCCAAAATCCTGCTCTCTGAGCAACTGCACCCGCTGGATGTGGTAGGGGTGCAGATTCCGGGAACGTAAGATGCGCCACGCAGTTGCTTGCGAAATGCCAACATGTCTGGCGATATCTCTCGTGCTAAGACCTGGGTTGTCCTCAACCAGGTTAAGCACAGCCTCTTCGTTGTCGGGGGTGCTCACTGATCGCTCCCGTTCAGGCCTGCCTCCGTCGAAAGATCCCGTTGTGGACAACCTCTGGTGTATTCGAGCGAAGAAGACATGGCAGGGGATTTGCCTGTTGGGGTAACGCTCGGCGTACAACCGCTGAGCGGCTCGTCCATTACAACCAGCAGCGCCATACGCCAAATGCATGTCAGCCAATTCAGAGTTTGTGTACCGTTCCATCCTACTACCGATCTGCAGACAAGTAACCCGAAGCTTAAGTAGGTACCGCACGTTCAAAAGACGTGTCTGCGCATACAACTACGTCATCTCGCGTTGTCGTCTACGCATTACGTATCTTTTGCATATCGATATGGTACGATATCTTTTGCATAAATCAGCAAAAAGCACCTTATGCAAATTTTATTGCGCGCATTGTGCATGATTGAAACCAGCTATGTTTGTTAAAAAAAAAAAAAAAACTGCAGTTTTAATAGCTTCTTATGATAAGTAAATTACTCTCTTGTTTTGTTTCTAACTGATCGTAGCGCCCCGTTTCCAGTTAGCGTCCGAAATGTCAACGAATTATGTTTTTTGCCCAAAGCGCCCCCTATCGATGTTTCTTTTTGTAGTTCAACTGAGTTTCAGAGAGCCCCAGCAAACAGAATCATGAAAATGCATGCCATAAGTCAAGAAATCTGTTTGTTTATCTCTTAGGAGCCTTCGAGTTTCGACCACCCTGTACTTTGACATTTTATTCCGGTTCTTACGCTTTTTGCAGGGCTCTACTTTTGGGTTCAAACTTTAAGTTAGAGTATAAACTTTGGCGAGCATGTGTTAAATTATCAAAATAACGGGCTTAAAGTTGTTGTCTAGCTCTCCAAAGTCTGCAGCGCCCCCTATCCATGTTTTAAGAGATACGCTTATCAAATTGGTACTGAAGAAAGTCTAAACAAACAGAATCATTTCGACGCAACAAGCAAGAAAATCTAACCATTTCCCTAGTTTTTATGACGTTTCGAATTTCGGCACCCAAATTTTCGAAAGCGCCTAGCGCCTTACCATCGCGTCAGGGACCCTACATTCCCTATTCAAAAATGTTCGTCTAGGTGTGCTCTATCGATCCTTAAAGTTTGTCACCGACGAGCTGAATCACCCTGTATAATAACACATAATTAATTTTCTGTAGAAAAATACCCATTCCACAATTTCTTTATGAATTCAAAATATTCTGACTTATTTCTATATATTCAATTAAACAATCAAAGAAAATAAATATATGTAGGGGCACATTGATACACCCCCTGTACAGCACACAGGGTCATTACAGTAAGTTTTACAACAGCTCCAAAAGATAATACTAGTGAAATTAACTACATACAGAAAGTTTTGGAATGATTCAATAGTTTGATGAAGTGGGATGGGTGATTAATTGTTTTTGTAGGTCAAAACTAAATTTGAGTGCAAATGAAATGGTATTATACAACTGTTCCAGTATTTTCAACCCAAAAGAATACCCTCCCTGGCAAGTAACGCTAATCTTTATCAGTTCCTCATTCTTTATTGTTAGATAAATTATGAAGTGTTGGATTTGCGACTCATTTTATTCAAAATGGCTGTATGGGACACATTAATACAGCCTAAATCCTTTGCTAGTTCATTTTTTCATTACCTTTTATTTATTTTTTTACCATACACTCCTTAACTCAACAATTTTTCGTCAAAAAATTCTACTATTAGCTTTTATTGAAGTGAAATAGCTCTAATTTCTTTATATTAGAACATTTTATAGAATTTTTGCAAATAGAAGACGTACAAATTACACAATATCTAGTGCTAGTAGAATTAACAAAAGAAATGGACGGCAGCCTGGCAAATCTCAAATTTATATCGATTCTCCAGAGAAAAAAGTATTATCGACATGAGAAATGTTAAGTAAGAGAAAGAAGCGGCAGAACAGTACAGGATAATTATATTATAAACATAATTTTTAATATAATTATCCTTTATTTTCTGTTTGTAAACCGATTTATAAACAGAAAACCTGGTAATTCTTCCACCTATCATGAGAAAGAAGATAATTCTGGGGTTAAAGTGCCAGATATGACAAAGTTACCACAGGCAACAAACAGACAAGGAACAGCCAGAACATCAGATCATTATACATTTCATTTTAATTGCTTTAATATCGCTTAGAAATAAATTGTGTGCGATTTTAATGTCTATAAATATATATAAAATGGTTTTCTAACTATTTTTCTATGAAAAATGTGCATTGGTGTTACTTTGTCTCTATTTTTCCCAGACGTGTCAAAGTGTATCAATCTGCCCCGGGGATGGCGCACATTGATACAAATTACTTTTTTTTTATTTTTTAAAAATTACATGCAAAAATAATGTATAAAACAACGATTGTATATTTTTATAACACACTACACAGGTTTTGCTGACATCACATAGAAAAATAACTTGAAATTTCTGCTTTCTAGACACCAAAAGTTTTTTTTTTTTGAGAAAAAGCTGTATCAATGTCCTCCAGTTTCCCTTATGTGTTTTTGAATAAAATGGTATTTACTTATTTTCCATCTCTCTTTCATGAAAAAATTATCCGAAATCGATACTCTTTCTACAATACATTTACCATTAATAACATTAATTCCCTAGTTAAAGCATCTGAAAATTTGATTATTTCGAATCCTCAATAACGGAATGTGAGGACGTATATATTAATAGTATAGGTATTTGAAGTGTTAGTTGATGTAATAGTTAGTGATAAGAAGAATTTAAGCATGCAAAGTATTTTTTTACACATTCAATAAAAATGATTTAGTAAAGACAATATAAATAAGCCAGATTATTTTAATTTTCTGAATGTGAAATTTCGAAGTGAGTGTTCTTTGTTATGGCAATTGAATTTTAAAAAAGATGAATTAGAAAGATTTATCATTAAAAAGAATTACGCAAATTTCCATTTAATATGATTTACAGGAGATAAATAAATAAATCAGCAAGTTTCAGTTTTTCTCTACTGGCCTGATTTAAATTATTTTATTCCATTTCTTATCTAAGAATTTTTAGAAATTATATTTATTACAATGAAGCTACTACTTAAGGTTTCAATAAAAAACAACTTTATTTAGAATCGGAAATTTCAATAATACAAATTATCCCACCGTCATCATTAGCATACTGCTTACTAAAATAAATCAAACTAGCAGGGGAGACCGAGCTTAGCTCGGTCAAAATTAACTTTGTGTTCAACTCGATATAGTATTTTCACTGTATCATTAACTCTGTATTATTACTCTAAAACATGTTTATAATAGTATTACTTAGAAAAACAATCAATAAGAAAACTATGTTTTTATGCGCATGTTTATAAATTTTACTTTATTTTAAAATTTACAACGAAAGGACATCGATCTAAATCACTTTTTTAGCTCGACTCTGATTGGTTTAACCATGCATCTCGAATCCTCTTAAGAATGTATAAAAAAATTCTTTACATTCTGAAAGACAATATTTTTTGCTAGATATAGCCAGATTTGGAGGCATTCTTTCATTTGGCTTCAAATACGTGTTTTCGTTTTTGTAATTTTTATAGTCGATTTTTTGGCCATATGTCGTCAATATTTTGTCAAATATCACCAAGTTATTGTTTTTTGCAATGTTCTCATGACCTTGACCCGTATTACCCAAAATAAGCCACTAATCAAATTTGATCAAGCATGTGACATACCTCAATCGTCTTCAGGTAATCAAAAACAGTAGAATATAAAATTGAATCAAAACCGTTTAAGCCATTTTTTAGGTAAAATTAGCTTGGCAGCATTCAGCAATGAAGCGAAATGACCCACTAATATAATTTTGTTTAACATGCGACTCAGCCCAATAGTCTTCTCGTGACAAAAAACGTTTTGTTTCAAAATTTAGGTAAAATTGATTGAGTCGTTGTTTTACATAATTAGAATGACCCTAGCTCATTAAGACCGAAAATGACCCACTAATCTAATTTTCGCGAGCATGTGTCCAAGCCAAATGGTTTTCTCTTGCTCAAAAATGACATAATACAAAGTATAGTCAAAATGGTGAGTACCATTTTTTATATAAAATTAGCATGAACCATCATGACCAACAAATGACCCTTATAATCGAAATCTCTCGAACGTGTGGCCTAGCTCATCCGTTTTAGCATGCCGAAAAACATTAGATACAAAATTTAGATAAAATCGATTGAGCCGGTTTTTAGATATAGTTAGTTTGACCCTGACCCCTTATGATCCAAAATGACCCATTGATCGAATTTTCTCAAAAATCTCTCATAACCCAATGATTTTCTTGTGCCCGAAAACGATAAAATACAAAATTTAGTCAAAATTGCGCGAAACGTTGTCTAGATAAAATTATAATGACCCAAAAGTGACCCACTAATCGAAATTTCTCGAAGATGTGACCTACCCCCAATGATTTTCTCATGCCAAAAGTATGTTGTATACAAAATTTCGTTAAAATCGACCCACCCATTCTTTAGATATAGCTTGACCTTGACCCATTAAGACCCACAAATGACCCTTATAATCGAAAGCTCTCGAATATGGGACTTAGTCCATTAGTTTTCTCGTTTCTAAAAATTGTTACATACAGAATTTCGTTAAAATTGATCCTGCCGTTCTTTAATTATATATAGCTTGACCCAGACCCTTTATGATCCAAAATGACCCATTAATCGAAATTTTTCGAACATGTAACATAGTCCAATGATTTTATCTTGCCAAAAAAATGTTGCATACAAAATTTCATGAAAATCGATCCACCTGTTCTTTTGATATAGCTTGACCATGTCCCATTATGACCAATCATGACCCACAAATGACCCTCATAGTCGAAATCTCTCAAACATGTGATTTAGCCCATTAGTTTTCTTCTGTCAAAAAACTGTTACATACAAAATTTCGTTATAATCCATCACGCCGTTCTTTAAATATAAATAGCTTGACCCAGACTCTTAATGATCCAAAATGACCCATTAATCGAAATTTTTCGAACATGTAACCTAGTCCAATTATTTTATCGTGCCAAAAAGTATGTTGCATACAAAATTTCGTTAAAATCGATCCACCTGTTCTTTAGATATAGCTTGACCATGACCCATTATGACCCACAAATGACCCTCATAGTCGAAATCTCTCAAACATGTGATTTAGCCCATTAGTTTTCTCATGTCAAAACACTGTTACATAAAAAATTTTGTTATAATCCATCACGCCGTTCTTTAAATATAAATAGCTTGACCCAGACTCTTAATGACCCAATATGACCCATTAAAATTTTTTCTCGAACATGTAACCTATCCCAATGTTTTTCTCGTGCCCGAAAACCATAGAATGCAATTTTTAGTCAAAATTGCGTGAGAAAATCTCTAGATAAAAATAGCATGACCCACAATGACCCCAAAAATGACCCACTAACCGAATTTTCTCGAACATGTTACCTAACCCAATGGTCTTCTTGTAATCCAAAACGATACGATATAAAATTTGGCCAAAATCGTTAGAGCCGTTTTTTAGATAAAAATGGCTTGACCCATAATGACCCAAAAATGACCCACTAATCGAAATTTTTGGAACATGTGACCCAGCCCAATAGTTTTCTCGTGCCAAAAAACGATTGGATACAAAATTTCCTTAAAATCGATCCAGCCGTTCGCTAGATATAAATAGCTCGATCCTGACCCATTATGACCCAAAATGACCCAATAATCGAATTTTCTCGAACATGTGACCTAGCCCAATGGTCTTCTCGTGCCCGAAAATGGTAAAATCCAAATTTTTGCGAAAATCGTTAGAGCCGTTTTTGAGATAAAATTTACCCACACACACACACACACACACAATTTTTGCTCGCATTATAGTATAAGAAATATTTTTTTTAATCTTTCCATAAGATCACTCGAATATTAGAAAATTTCCTGTTGATTTTATTTTTATTTTAAACATTTCTGAAGATAATTAAAAAGTTTAAAAGATGTATTAAAAGCACCCGTCATTTGTTCCACAGTAAACTTGTTTGCTCTTATTTTCTGTAAGACTGAGGATGTTTTGCGTACCATCGAGTTTTAGTGTATCTCAAACTACCGGGTGTCCAGTAAATAACTGACCCATTTTTAACTTAAATAACAAATAAACGGTTTGAGATAATAATGCGCGGTTTGCGGTATTGTAATTAGAAAATCAATTAATTTTTAAGCATGTACTTTGTTAATATAGTTCAAATTTCGGGAAAAAAAATATCGCGTTGGCGGTAATAGGCTGTTTGAATAGAGACATGACTCTAATTTTCATAAATATGAGACTTTCGTCTGAATCTGTACCTATAAGTTGTCGAATCTGAATCTATATGTTGAATCGTCTCTCGAATCAGCTTCAGAAACAGGGTACGTTGCAGGAAAGTGATTTAAAATAATATTTGTGATTGAACCATCTGTATTATATTTCCCCTCCTCAGTCTTGAGACTGAGATATTATTTAAAATATTATTATATTACATTAAAAAAGTGCATATTTTAAAATTTATTTATATTCTAATAACAATACAGCAAGCCGCGCATTTTTATCTCAAACAGTTTTTTTGTTATTTACATTCAAAATGGCTCAGTCATTTACTGGGCACCCGGCAACTTGAAACTGGGTGAACATGTGTTTATACACACTAATAGTTTTTTAAATCGCACAAACCCTTAAATATTACAAAACTTTGTATAAGAGAAGGTGAATTAAAATAGAGGGGTGAGCAGATGGATTTGGTCGCCTGAATCTTATTTTTTGGTGCAACTCATTTTATTTTTGAAATACCTGCAAAATATCAGAACAGATGGTCAATCTATTCATTTAATGACTAAATAAATGCTTTGAACTATTATTACTTTGGAAATCTTAAATTTTATTTTAATCTGAAAATTTTCTCAAAAGTTGTCCAAATTCAGCGATTGATCACCTAAATTGAAATTTCCGATCTCCTAAATTGAATCAAATGATATTAGACTGTTTCAATGAGCAAGGAATATAACTAATCCTATTAAAATCAACATTTGCTGTTAATGAAGCAATAAAAACACAACAGCAATGAAATATAAGGAAATCAAATACCTCGAACTAAGAATATTTATTTTTACTCAAAATGTACTTGAAATATAAATCAAAGTTATAATTAAATAAAAATAGAAATTATGGAACTGCCGTATTTACTCGTGTATTGGGTGCACGCGTGTATAAAGCGCACCCCTACTTTACAAGTAAAAATGACGATTTCTTAAAATCTCGTATATAAGGCGCACCATAAATTTGATACGCTAATGAAGAATGACCAAATAAATTTCAGTAAAAAAAAAAAAAAAAAAAAAAAAAGGTTGAAACAAACATTACACCAGACCAGAAAACAAGACGAAAATGCATTTTTAGACTTCGGGTTGTAAGAGAATGACGGGAAAAGGAATGAGTGACGGTAAAGAGAATTGCTAATTAGCGTTTAGATAATGTCATTATCTCCGTTGTATAAAAAACTGCCAGGAATGAAATAGATATTCAGTAATACTTCAATTAAGTAACATTTTCCGAGTTTTAATATCTTCTATTATTATATTTTTTTTGTTTCATATGTATATCGTTCGATTGCATCCAACAATAAAAAATTACTCCGTGTATAAGGCGCACCTAGGAGTTTTGCCCTATATTTTTGGAAAAAAAAAGTGCGCCTTATACACGAGTAAATACGGTAATTACCAAATTTTAGAATATCATATAATAAATGATCAAGTCTTCACATAAATTACTTTTGTTCGTTTTTAATTCCTACACATATAACATGGAACCATGTTTGGCAATACTGAATCGTTTCTGATATTTTGTTTTTCTTACAAACTATGCATAACTAGAGTTGCTAAAAGTCGGTTTATTCACGGGTTTATTTCCAATAGACCAGGTTTATTCCCAGGTTTATTCCCAAAAAACCGAATTATTCCACAAAAATCCCGGTTTTTTTCCAGGTTTATTCCTAAAAACCCGGTTTATTCCCGGGTTTAAACCGGGTTTTTTCTAACCTTTGCAACGCTATGCAAAACCAATCATCATTGCCTTAATTTTTATTTTTAGGTTCTAAATCATTAATATTTTTGAGGCAGAAGACTTGTGTGCAACATATCTGTACTTTTTCCCTTCCTTCATTTTCTTTTCATTTTTATTACGCCGCCTATTTTAAAAAACTTGATGTTCTAATTGTTTTTGTGCTTTCAAAAAAATTTTTTATGTTTTCTTTATACAGGGAAAATGTTAACGCAACTTTTTTTTTTTTTTTGTGTGTGTGTGTGTGTGTGTGTGTGTTTGTGTGTGTCTTTACTTATTTTAGTAAGACAAACATCTAATTAATGATTCTTAGGCTTTTGGGGGGTTTTGTAGCTACAGACGTTTTAAGAGTCATTCTGAAATATGATCGCAAATACCCTCCCGGAGTAAAATGTTTTATTCGACACTGTAAATCAAATACACGTCTAAATCAAACACTCTGTAGAAATAAAGAATTGCAGAAAAATTACATTCAAATACAAATATGCAAAAGAAATTAAATTTTAAGCAATATACTTTTTATGCTTATAATATCAAGACTAAGAGCAAATACGAAAACAAACAAACAAATTCGCATTAAAAATATGAGCAATAAACACATGAATTTAGATATGTGTATAAAAACATGACAGTGTATCATCGTTTTCAAACATTCTTTTAAATTTAGTGGGATAAAAAAGAAAATGACTCCCCAGTAGCCTAGACAATATTGGACCAATATTGGCTACATCTTGGAGCAATATTGGCACATTGGCAAAATATTGGAATGAAATATTGCTCTATTATTGGGATGTTTACGTTTTGCCCTTATTCAGCCAATATTTGCAGCCAATATTATGTCAATATTGGGGTTTCATTGGAAATATTGCCAATAAAATGCCAATATTGGTTAAATATTGGAATTTCATTGGAAATATTATGGCCAATATTATGTCAATATTGGGGTTTCATTAGAAATATTGAAATATTGCCAATAAAACGCCAATATTGGTTAAATATTGGAATTTCATTGAAAATATTTCCAATGAAACCCCAATATTGGCTGGAAATATTGGCTAAATAAGGGCAAAATGTAAACATCCCAATATTGGAGCAATATTGACGTTTTATGGGCAATATTTCCAATAGATGAAATATTGGCGCAACGTTGGACCAATATTGATTTGCGACTACGGCTAATTTCAGTTTTTATTAATTGTCTGAAAACAACACGTGGGAGGCGGGCGCTTCATCTAATCATTAATGATGTCATTGAGATGAGTGTTTTATCAATGGTAGATGACGTCACTCTCAGTAATTAACGATGTAATTACAGCGGCACATTTAAAACGTAGGTGCAAATATGGCATCTCTCCTCTATATCTGTAACAAATAAACATGATGTGAATGAGTAGCATTATTTTTATGCTTTTTTTATTTATATGTATTTTTTACATCTTTATTCCTGCGAGGTTTTAAAAATTTATTTTTATTCATCTATTTTCTCTTTACATTTCATATTTCCGTATCATACATCATTTTTTCATAAGATTTGAAAAGAAATACTACCTAAACACATAATATTCCTTTGACTATTTTTTAATAGTTCAACTTTTTTTTCTTAATTTGTAATAATTTTAAATTAGTTGAAATGTACATATATCTCTGCTTTTATTAAACTGCAAGGTTTTTGAAATCAAATTCTCACATCTAAAATTAAAGCATATTTCTTAATTTTTAAATGAAACAAATTTGAATTATATTATTACATAAAACTTATTTTCCGATATTTATAATCTTTAAATAATTATAAAATTGCCAAAATTATAAATTATATTTTATAATTAATATGACAATAAAATTGCTGTATCACGTACCATTTTTAGGTAGGAAATATTATGCTTTTAAACTTAAGGTAGTTTATGAGTTAAACATAAGTGGAAATTGGATAAAAAATAAAACCTTCAAAATTATGTGTGATGGACCTATAAATAAATGTAAAAAAACATTAAAAGTGATATTCTGTAAAAAGACTTAAAAATATGAGAGTGAATGGGAAATTGTAAATTCGTAGACTAAAGAAGCGGGGAAGACAAAAAAAAGAACAATCCACAATAACGGTATAACCAATTAGAGTTTCGTGCTTCATTTTTATCGTTTTGTTATTTAAAATTGCAGCGATATAATAATATAATTTCATCTTTCTTTTTATTTGCCATCTTAAACAAATCCCTTCCCATTGAATTTAAGACGCTCGTTTTATTGGAAAACATATAATTTTATCGCAATATACTCTTATGACAACTAATTTTATTTTATATAGATTTATTTTATTGCCTATTAATACGTATATCTTATCCTTTTTCAGATGTCTGTTATAAAAAAGAAAAAGACTTAAATTATGTTTACTGTTTTAATTGTGTTGGTAAAATTAACTTACTTAACCATGGTTAAATAAGTTAACCATGAGATACTGCAAATTTTATTTAAATTTGCACATAATTGCAAATTTTATTTAAATTTTTATTAAATAATGAATCCCCATTATTTAAATTTTATTTAAATTTATACAGATTTTAGCACACCTGACTAAAGAAAAACGTTAATGTAGGTTTATGCTGTCTCAATACAACTTAATTAAACATAATATTTGCTAAAACAACACATGTGCACATTAAAGTAAACATAATTTAAGTGTTTTCAATTGAAATAAGAAATTATAGAATTTCCATCATATAAAATTATTGCATATAGACACATATTATTCTATAATATGTGTCTACATTTCATTACTGGAATATATATCGCGTTCACTTTTTTCTATCTTTAAAAAAAATTAAAAAGAAATAATAAAAAATAAAAAAATATTTTTTATTCTGAAAAACTTAAACACAGATTTAAGCACACCTGACTAAAGAAAAACTTTAATGTAGGTTTATGCTGTCTCAATACAACTTAATTAAACATAATATTTGCTATAGACATCATTTTTATTACAATTAATAAAAAATTCTACCTAGACTTACCTTGTTAAGGACCGTTCAAATCTAATATCATCGACATTTTTACAACTTTGGACCCCCTCCCCCCTCTTCTGATATCATGTTAACATACCTAGAACCTAACCCCACCCCCCCCCTGGTAACGATATCGTTATCAAAGTGTAAAAAGTTTTCAATTTTCAAAACTTGTATATTTTGTCTGGAGTGACATACAAAACTGGTTACATTTATTTTTTGCGAACTTTATTGATTCGAATGCAGAGAAGTCAAATAACATTTATAAGAAATAGTTACAATTTAAAAGTATTTCATAAGTCACGTAATACATTCATCAGTTATAAAGTCTTGTTGCAGTTGCACCGAACGGAGGAAGGATCGGACGCAGATAAAATTTCTTACCAACAAAACAAGTGAACAACAAAACAAGAATTTTAATATACATTTGTACAATTAAAATAAAATAAAACTACCAACGTTTCGCGGGTTAGGTTCCCTTAGAAAGACCCCCACGGAGGGCAACCCACCCCATAGGGTCTATATCCCATAGCGTAGATAATCGGCCGACAAAAATACACCAAATACACACCAACGTTTCGCGCCGTCTTCAGGAAAATATGATAACGGAAGGACTAAGTCTGCATCTTGATCGAGAGATAATATTTCTAATAAATTAAAATCTAAATGAATTAAAAGTTTAAAAATGTTGCCACTTACACGTGAGTAAAAATTAAAATATTGCAACGAAATAAAAATGTTAAGATTTTATGATTAGATTCTCTTATTTTACCTTAAACTGGGTTATTGCACGGTACTATGACTTTGGCCTCATCAAAGTTAATAAGGCAACCCTTGTTCGCCAAGTAAAAGCGAGAAAGAGCAGTATTCTGTTTTATTTTCTCGTTTCTACTTGGCGAACAAGGGTTGCCGTATTAACTTTGATGAGGCCAAAATCATAGTTCCGTGCAATAAACCAGTTTAATGTAAAATAAGAGAATCCATCGAAATCATTGCACGAGAAAATAAACCATGTAATGATAATGTATCCTACAATATACCAAAAATATGGCATAACATCATAAAATCTTAAAATTTTTATTTCGTTGCAATATTTTAATTTTTACTCACGTGTAAGTGGCAACATTTTTAAACTTTTAATTCATTTAGATTTTAATTTATTAGAAATATTATCTCTCGATCAAGATGCAAACTTAGTCCTTCCGTTATCATATTTTCCTGAAGACGCCCGCAGAAGACGGCGTGAAACGTTGATAGTTTTATTTTATTTTAATTGTACAAATATATTGTTGCAGCGTATATGGGGTTCTTTCGATTTTATGGTTAGACAACTTCAAACTCTTTGCTCTTAGAAAAGTAGAAAATAATTTATTTACAGAACTTCAGAACAACAGAGTCCTCGAAACTCACAAATATTTCTAGATATTCAAAAATAATTGTTCAAATCTATCGTATAAGTGCAGATATAGGTTCCAGAGACTCTTTATACAACGTCTCTACACTAAATCACATTCAAAATAACGTAAATAAGACTCAAGCAAACTTGCTTAACAAACGCGTTGTTCACTCAATGACTGACTGGTAAATAATAACAACAGCTCGCATAGCTTCTCTTCTTATATAGGCTCGCAGCATGTGCGGGAAATTTCTTGAACCATCTCGAAAAAACTGGAAAACCACGGAACAACATTCAATGTATCAGCATATCTAAAGGGGGGGGTTACCATAAATAGGGAAGGGTTACCATCCCCAACAATCGCCAAGTTTGCCGCCAACTTGGCGATATATTGCCAAATTTGGCGACCAAAATTAGTCGTCAAAAGTGACGCCAACTTGGCGATATCTCTAATATTTCGCAAAGCTGCCATAGACATTCACGGAAAATAATAGACAAGTTTGCTTGATAACAGAGACAATGTAACAAAAACTAATATTAGTAAAGAAATGGAGCTTAATAAGATTATTTACATTATTTTACAGTGCAAACACTATTTACAAAATTCGTAACACTACACCTTCCTCAAAGACTGCACGTCCCGGGCAGTGCAATCCTTGAGTTAGAGGAAAACACTTAAAATAAATAAACAAATAAATAAATAAATAATAATAATAATAAGATTTACATAAATAAGAACTAATTGCTATTTACATATTAACAAAAAGTGACTTTTATGACCATGGTCTGAAATTCCAGTTTAGAATTTTTAATCACTTTGGCCAAAATAAGGGGCTAGCCGGTTATAGTGTACGACCTTGGGTTTGGCGTGTGGCGATTTTTGTATGCGTACAATGACGTCATTCAGCCTTTTGACGACTGTGTAAGGACCGTCCCAGTTTCTTTGTAATTTTGGCGACAGTTCCTTACGACGTATCGGATTCCACAATTAAACTTTGTCACCTTCGTTGAACTCATGTCCTGTTGCCTTTGTGTCGTACCGTGTCTTCATCTTTTCCGTTGCCAGTCCAATTCGGTTCCTCGCTAGACAATGAATCTCCTCAATCCGCGCCTGGAGTTCATCGACATATTCCTCAGGCGATGAAGGAGCATGAGGAGGACGGCCAAACAAAAGATCCGCAGGTAGACGAAGATCACGACCAAAGAGCATTTGAGAAGGGGAATAACCAGTGGCCTCATGAGCAGCACTCCTGTAGGCAAGCAGGAACAGAGGTAATTTCTTGTCCCAGTCCAATTGATCTTTAGACACCAGGAGGGAGAGGCTATTTAGGATGGTACGATTGAAACGCTCCACCATGCCGTCTGATTGAGGATGTAGAGGTGTAGTTCGAGTTTTGTCCATGCCGAGTAGTCCACACATTTCCTTAAACACAGCCGAATCAAAATTTCTTCCTTGATCAGAATGGATTTGAAGAGGAACTCCGTATCTGGAAACCCAGTGTTGAACCAGTATGTCTGCTACGGCTACCGCCTCTTGATTAGGAATGGCGTAGGCTTCAGGCCACTTAGTGAAGTAGTCCATGACAACGAGGATGTACTTGTTGCCATCAAATGTTCTAGGAAGAGGACCCAAGATGTCTAGAGCAATTCGTTCGAAAGGAGCTCCTACATTATAACGTTGCAATCGTCCACGGGTGCGCCTCTTTGGACCTTTACGTGCTACACAGGTGTCACAAGTTCGACACCACTTCTCCACGTCATTGCGAACATTATTCCAGTAAAAACGCTCTCGAACCTTTTGAAGGGTCTTCATTACACCAAAATGACCTCCTGTGGGACTACCATGAAGTTCTTGAAGGACCATAGAAATTCTCGACTTAGGGAGTAGTAGTTGCCATCTACATGTCTTTCCATCATCAGACTCCCATTTTCGGTACAAAATACCATTCTTCAAATGTAGGGAATCCCAGAGAGCCCAATAACGTTTAGTCGTAGGATGGTAATGGGCCATGTCTTGCCAGCTGGGCTTCCTGTTGGACTCCTCTTTCAGCTCTAGAATTGGCTTAATTTCAGGATCAGCAAGTTGATCTTTACGCAGGCTCTCGTCACTCCACGGATCTTGCGATGATGTAGACCCAGTTGTAACTTGTCTTACTATAGGACCTTTGACATTAAATTTCTTCTCAACCCGGTCGCAGTATCTACAATTCTCTGAGCAGGGTCTTCTTGAGAGAGCATCTGCATTTCCATGTGATGAGCCTTTTCGATCGCGTATCTCCATATCCTACTCTTGACGCTTTTGTATCCACCTGGCTATCTGGCCTTCAGGGTTCTTAAAATTCAATAGCCAAGTTAGAGAAGCATGATCAGTTCGGATCAGGAACTTTCGACCGTAAAGATAGTGATGAAAGTGGTCTATGGCTTTCACTACAGCCAGAAGCTCTTTTCTTGTTACGCAGTAGTTTCACTCGGCCTTTGACAAGCACTTGCTGAAATAGGCGATAACACGCTCCTGGCCGTCGATTTCCTGGGACAGTACAGAGCCAATGCTTTCGTTGCTTGCATCCGTATCAAGTATAAACTGTTTATCGATTTGAGGATACGACAGAATTGGAGTGGATGTCAAGGCCTCCTTAAGCTTTTCGAAAGCAGTATCACATTCCTGTGTCCACATAAATTTTTGATTGGCTTCTGTTAATTTATGAATTGGTCTTGCAATCATCGAGAAGCCTTTGACGAATTTTCTGTAATAGGTGCATAATCCTAGAAAACTTCGAAGCTGGTGAACATCTGCTGGACGACTCCAATTTTTCACGGCCGATATCTTCTCCGGATCAGTCCTAACTCCTTCCGCCGAAATGATGTGTCCAAGGTAGGCGACTTCATTGCGAAACAAACTGCACTTCGAAGGGCTTAACTTCAAATTAGCTTCCTTTAACTTTTGTAGCACCCGCCTGAGGTTGTTCAGATGTTCATCAAAAGATTTTCCTATGATTATGATATCGTCTAAATAAACAAGACATGCCTCATATGGCATTCCCCGAAGAACCGTTTCCATAAGGCGTTCAAAAGTTGCAGGTGCGTTACATAGACCAAAAGGCATTACCTTGAACTGCCATAATCCTTGTCCCGTTGTAAAGGCAGTCTTCTCGCGGTCGTCGGGATGAATCTCTACCTGCCAGTAACCACTCTTCAGGTCTAAAGTCGAGAACCAAGTGTTGCCCGCAAGTGTGTCAAGAGTGTCGTCAATCCTTGGCAGAGAGTAACTATCCTTTTTGGTGACGTCATTCAGTCGGCGGTAGTCCACACAAAATCTTGTAGAACCATCCTTCTTTCTTACTAATACAATGGGAGACGCCCATGGACTTGTTGATGGTTCGATGACGTCATTTTCTTCCATATCCTTAATTAAATTCTGCACCTCTTCTTGCTTGGCAAAAGGTAATCGTCTAGGGTGCTGTTTAATAGGAGAGTGATCTCCCGTGTCAATTCGGTGTTGTGCCATTTTAGTTCGTCCAAAGTCTTCAGATGTTTGGGAAAATAAACTTTGGAATTCTCTAATTAAACTTTCCACAGCATCCCTTTGATTTGGATCTAAGTCCGTATTTTGTAACAAATCCTTGACTAAATTATCTGAAGATTTCTGAGAGTGATTGGAATTTTGGCTTATGCATGTCACAGGAGCGCATGATGCTATCACCTCTCCTTTCTTGATAGTCCTCGTCTTATCACTGATGTTAGCAATTCTGACTGGAATGGTCTTCTTCGAGAGATCCACTACAGATGAAGCCACCAATACTCCTGCTTGTTTACTATTGTCTTCTGGATAATCTATATGGCCAAATCGATAATTAGCTTCATTTTTAATTACAGCAGGAACTAAAAATTCTGTTCTTGGATCTAGATGGATGTCTTCTTTGGCTATTACTATTTGTTTGCATTCAATTTCGTTATTTAATCCAAAAAGGCTTATTTCTTCAAATTTAGAGAGCATTTTATTATTTTTGAAATCAAGTTTGAAGCCAAACTTCTTCAGAAAATCTAGCCCGATTAAGCAAGGATCTGTTATGTCAGCTACATATGCCGTATGGTAATATTTCTTTCCTCCAAAGTTGATGGTTAAATCGGCCTTTCCATATATGCCTATCTTGTTGCCCGTCACAGTTTGCAGGGTAACGCAGGGCGGAGTCCATATGAGTTTACATTTCAATTTTCGAGCCAAATCTTCTCTTATTATTGTTACATTGGCTCCTGTATCCACAATCATACGGCATTGAATCTCGTTAATAAATCCTATCACATATAATTCATTATCGCCGCCACTCATTTTCGATATTTGAAGGATCTTCAGGTGGGGCTTTTTATTCTCTGGTCTTGAATTCATCTCACGTTCGTGGACTTTGGGGCAGTTTCTTCGGAGATGGGTTGTATCACCGCATCCCCAGCACCTCAGATTCTGTCTTCTTGAGCTTGTTCTTCCATATTTTAAAGCTTCAATCTCTTGATTTAATTTCCTAATTTCTTTCAAGACGTCGCTCTCAGTGTCTGAGCTTTTGTTCACCGTTGTCCTTCGAACTGAATGACGATCTCTTCGGCTGGCTTGTGTAGCTGCTTCCAACTTTAAGGCATATAGTAATGGAGCCTTTAAATCCTGCACATCTGCCATTCGTACCGCTCTCTGCACTTCTGGATCTTTTATTCCGTCTACAAAGTACTGCAATGAGAGCATTTCCCGTACATTTGTTGGGCAGTCGATGAAAGCTAAATTTGCCAGACGTTCTGTTTCCGAGGCAAACTCTTGAAGGGTTTCACTCGATTTTTGATGGCGGCTCTTCATTTGTATTCTCGTATAATCCTTGAAGAATTTTTCGCCGAATCTCATTTCAAGTGCACAACTTAGAGTCTCAAAATTGAGTTGCGTCATATCGGGCAATGTTTGCAGCACGTCGGCGGCTTCTCCTCTCAAAGATGCTGCCAGTTGACAAGCTTTCACCTCGTCACTCCATTTGTTCGCTTCGGCTACTATGGTGAATTGGGTCTTGTAAACTTGCCAGGAACTCTTTCCGTCGTATGTCGACAGCTTAATGTGCACGGAAGAAGCAGGCGGATTCCTAAATTCTTCATAATTACCACTAGACGCTGAAAGCTTCTTCTCAAGATCTTCTACTCTTTTATTCAGCTTTACATCTACGTCAACTATTTTCTCTTCAACGTTACTTATTTCATTCTCAATTTTATCTTCTACTTCCTGTATTTTCTCTTCTACCGAACCTATTCTTCTCTCTACCGACGAGAACTTTTCTTCAAAAGTTTTCTTCATTTCTTCTTGGCCTTTATCAATTTTATTTGTCAACTGTTCCATTCTTTCTTCGTTTTTATTCATTTTATCCGCCAACTCTTCTTGGCCTTTATTCATTTTATCCGCCAACTGTTCTTGGCCTGTATTCATCTTTTCAGTCACTTCTTGGCATTTATCAATTTTATTTGTCAACTGTTCCATTCTTTCTTCGTTTTTATTCATTTTATCCGCCAACTCTTCTTGGCCTTTATCAATTTTATTGGTCAGCTCTGTTCTTAATCCGTTAATAGCTTCTAACAGTTCTTTCAGTTGTCCGTCCATTGTTCTTGTTTTCGCCATAAGATCCCGACTCCTGACACCAAATGTTGCAGCGTATATGGGGTTCTTTCGATCTTATGGTTAGACAACTTCAAACTCTTTGCTCTTAGAAAAGTAGAAAATAATTTATTTACAGAACTTCAGAACAATAGAGTCCTCGAAACTCACAAATATTTCTAGATATTCAAAAATAATTGTTCAAATCTATCGTATAAGTGCAGATATAGGTTCCAGAGACTCTTTATACAACGTCTCTACACTAAATCACATTCAAAATAACGTAAATAAGACTCAAGCAAACTTGCTTAACAAACGCGTTGTTCACTCAATGACTGACTGGTAAATAATAACAACAGCTCGCATAGCTTCTCTTCTTATATAGGCTCGCAGCATGTGCGGGAAATTTCTAGAACCATCTCGAAAAAACTGGAAAACCACGGAACAACATTCAATGTATCAGCATATCTAAAGGGGGGGTTACCATTAATAGGGAAGGGTTACCATCGCCAACAATCGCCAAGTTTGTCGCCAACTTGGCGATATATCGCCAAATTTGGCGACCAAAATTAGTCGTCAAAAGTGACGCCAACTTGGCGATATCTCTAATATTTCGCAAAGCTGCCATAGACATTCACGGAAAATAATAGACAAGTTTGCTTGATAACAGAGACAATGTAACAAAAACTAATATTAGTAAAGAAATGGAGCTTAATAAGATTATTTACATTATTTTACAGTGCAAACACTAACTATTTACAAAATTCGTAACAATATATTAAAATTCTTGTTTTTTGCACCACTGAGCAATGTGTTGTATTTTAATAAATACATTCTTATTAATTAAATTTTATGGTGCAACTGTCCTGTATATATATTTATTTAAGTGAACAACATTCTGTCTCTTCCTTGTTTTTATTATTAGTATATACAACCTTAATTTCAAGTATATTTCATATATGGTTTCTCGAACCGTGATTATATATGTACACAAATATAAAGAAGATAGGAATATCATAAGATGGGATATTCTGCGTTTCAAAATAAAATAATTTATAATAATTTACTAATTTCAAAAATAACTTTTTATTTTCATAAAAATACATAATAGATTAAAAGAAAAAAAAGGATAGCATACATTTTTGAACCAAAGATCACGTTACAACTAAAAAGAGAATATTTTAATTGGATCAAAAAATGATATCAAAAGACAGGTTCCCCTCCTCTATACATGTATAACGATATCAGACCTTCCAACTTCCCTCTAAAATGATAACGTTATATATACACAGCCCTTTTATCCCTCATATTATACACAGCCCTTTAATGCTTCGCCTACGCATTTACCTCTGTGTTTCTATCACATTTAAGCATACCTTGAAAATAAACCCTTGCAAATGCATAATCGATTTTAAATTCTAATCGAAAAACTGGTATATACCTTTTTATTAAGTTTAACTGGTCAGATAATTGAAACTTCAGATATATTTTTTGCTGTTTAGTAAAACGGGACAATCCAATCGGATGTTTGCATGTCTTTGGTGTTTGCAAAAATGGATGCATTTGGATGGTCAATGTCGTTTCGCTAAACAGGGCCAACGTAGTTTTTAACGTTTATAAAGTTATTTCATTTTCAAAGTTAAAAACGAAAAACATTGGTCACTTTCAAGAACTTTTATTGCATTTACAAAACACGAGGGCGATGTGTATTTGATTAGAAATTTCTTTTAAAGAAAGCATTTTAGATGCAGAAATATATTTCGGGATTTGTTCTTTAAGATCAACTGGCTCTTTATACAGTATTTTCATATAAAAAGTATTTTATGATATTACTAGCAAAGCCGTGCTTTGTTTGGATTCGCGAAGCATTATTTCATAAGATAAATATTTGAAAATAACATTATTATTTTATATTATTTTTGCATCTTTATTAAGCAAAAACTTTATCTTATGTTTTGGCGTATTTAAATTTTAGAAATGTAAATTCAGCCAAATAATTAAGAATTTCCTCGGAATTTTTTATCTGTGATATAAGACTGGTATAAATAAAAATATTTTCGAAGCAAAATTTTACAAAATATTTTTTTAATTTTTAATCAAAAGTTTTAAAGATGTTTTTACATTTCCCAATAGCCTCTGGAGTTATCTGAAATGATTTGAAATAGGTATGTTTTCAATCTTTGTAATTCACATCAAATAATCTTTGATAGCAATCTTAGAATAATACATTTAAACAAAATATTTGGAAAAACATTAAAATCTACTCTCGTTGATACTAAGAACTATTAAATGTAATTTTTTTTATTCCAATTTCTTCTTTTTTTCTGCATACCAGCATATGAAAATTTTTTATATTGTAGAATCTCTCGTAAGGAAATTTTCTAATAAATGATAAACCTTGAAGGAATTTCACTCTCGACAACGCTACGTGCGTTAAGCAAACTGGTGTCTCTTTATCCCCAATATCTACTACTGCTTTATCTGATGTCAAACCTTGAGATTTATGAATTATAACTGCAAAAACTGATTGCAAAGGAAATTGTTTTATTGAGCAATTTATGCTTCCATTTTTCCAGAATTTAATTATTGGGGGAATTGGTAAGCACCAATTCTTATAAGTTAAATTACTGCAGTATTCAAATTTATCCATGATTATTCGCGGTATCTGGTCTGATGGCTTGTGATTTTCTTTAATACGCGCAACAAAGTCTAAAGTACCGTTCACTAAACCTTTTTCGGTCCACAAATAAGAACGTAACATTACTTTAAATCCAAATGATAAAGTAAGAAATGATTAAAGTCAATTTATAGTTTCTGAATCGGCCAACTTTGCTTTAATACATTTATAAAGAGCTTGAATCGAGGCAACAGCTTTAAGCAGTTCTTTTAATTTTTCATTTATATGGCAAATTTAAAAATTAAGTTTATTTGCTTACAATTCTTTTGTTGCCACTTTACTAAAAAAAAAAAAAAAATTCCATAATACAATTCTTTTAAAATGTTTAAGTGTCATCTGTGCAAACGATTTTGCGGAGTGATGAAAACATATTTCATTTATTAAATTAATCATGATTCTATCTATAATTATGTACTCCATGATTTATATTTTTTTTTCTGAAAATATACGCGTTTCATTTTTTATTTATTTGCTAAAATGCGTCCGCATTGGAAATGCATGTAAAATAAATTAATTAAAATAATAATTTTTTGAAAAGTATTTCTGTAAAAAAAATAATATTCTGCAAATCTACAGATCATAATTTATATTTGTGTTTAATTTCAAGTGAAAATACTGCATAGTTTTTTTGTAAAGTGTACGACAAAGTGTCATTTGAGTGGACTAGTAGAGGATTCGCTTCGCTCATCCTAACAATAAGATTTTAAATAAAATAACATTATCGCATTTAGGTGTACCTTTAAGCAGGATGACCTTCAATAAAAAAGAGAAAGAGATACTTAAGTTCTTAAACACCATATTCATGTTCATAGATTTATCTTCCTTAAATTTTTCCTTAAATACTCATATAAATTTTATATTACTGATCTACACTTTAGTATATATGTATTTATTTAATTCTTTTTTTTCAATAAGTAAATCCAGTAATTTCACTTTTCGTGGTTTTTTTAAACACCTTGACCCCAAAATTTACCCTTACAACACTCTTTAATTCGATGTATAATTTACATGATCTGCCTGGTTTAGTTTTTTTTAAAATTGTTTACGCTTTTTCTAACAGGACCAGACAAACTATATTATATTTTAAAAAGGCATGTGGAAGACCTAAGGAGGATGAAATATATGTATATTTACATATTAGACATTAAAATGTAATTTTGAAAGTTACTGTCTGCTAGAATGAACCCAACTGAATACATTTACAAAACTTCAGACTTTAATTCAAGTGAACATTAGCTTTTGGAAGCTTAGTTTCAGTATCTTCAAAGTCACACTGTAAAATCATGACCCAGCTCCAAAATGCAATCTTATAACTGTATGACAAATTAGCACTTTATAAACTTAGGTTTAAATCTAGTGTTTGAAAATTGAATTTTGTGGATCCATTATAAATGGAATAACAACCGTTTTACAGAAATATCTAACAGATTTGAAAATGAAAACCTCAAGGATCATTTTGAAGAAATAAAAAACAATGAAACTAAAAACAGAATTTATTTTTTATTTCAATGCAAAGAGAATTTAGGCTTAGAAATAAAAAAAATATACAATATTCTTTTACTAACATGCGAAAATTTGACTGACTTCAAACAGACATTGTGAATCTCAATTTTTATATAAAAACCAATTATGAGTACATTTTAAAGAAAATATTTTGTAAGTTCTTTAATAGTTTGAAGCTAAAATGTAATTTTGAGAATTATTTTACTTTTACTTTTTTTTTAAGTACATATCTGCATACATATAATTTTAGGTCGGTTCTGTCGGTATTTTTTCTGCACACAAATACCGCTAATTTTATTCTTTATTTAATATCTTGAACAAAAACAATGTACTATTACAGGTGTTTTTTCACAATTATGATGTTATTATTGAAAATTATCTAGAATTCTAACTTTATACATACAAAAAAGAATATTTGATTAATTTTTTTCAGATACATTCATATTAAAAATAATAAAAATAAAATGACAGATATTTTTTGTAAAAAATAAGTCATTTTGTAGACATAATTACGCTTTCATATTCACATATTTTAATGAGAGTTTACTAATAAGAAAAGCATTTAAACAAAATACAGTGTTTCCTTAATTGTCTTATTCTTATATACGAATATCCCAAGTGCATTTATTTCATATCTTTTTTATAGGAAATAACTGAATTGGGGAAACTCAATTTGCCGATTTCTTACTTAAGTGTATTATCTAATAAACGTATAACAGAAATGTATTTCATTCTACATAAACTCCAGACTCGTCTCGTACAGATATCGCTAATTTTTTTTGTGCATAAAGTCTTTGAGAAGATAATAAACACCAAATGCACTTCCAAGGATTTCTCCAGCAAAAAATAAAAACAATAGCATAAAAAAGTGAAATAAAAAGCTGCATTTTTTTATTCTACTTTGTAATACATTTACAACATGAAGCAACCATTTATTGTCTATTTACATAAATTCATGAGTTCTTTGTTTGTAAAATAAAATCAAACTATTGTTAAAGCACAAACTTTTTAATATTCCAAAGAAACCATTTTATTTTGTAATAGATTCAATTCAAATAAAATAGTATTGAGGATTTTTTTAACATGTAATGTATTTTATTTTGAATTGACTCTTTTAAATATCCATGTATATGAAATAATAGGACGATTTTTTGTAATAATGTATCAGTTCTCGTGGAATATCATCTTTGTTATAAGAATAAGTCACCATTCCACACAAATTAACACTAGACAACTCGCTCTTAAGACTGCATCCTCTCGACGTTCAAAATTATGCCAAGATTAGACGGGTCTCCTAACATTTGAAAGATTAGCTGCATTCAGAAGCTCCCGTCTCGCAAAATGAGTCTTCCAAATTCCAAGCCAAAACTAGCCCCTCCCCTTTTCTACGTAAGAAATTTAAAGACCAATTAGGATTATTTTCAACGCAAAGAAAACCCAATTCACCATCTCCTATTGGTAGCTGGACGTTACTAGTTGTAAGAACTTATTACCTAACCGCGTAATAGCACAACCTGCTCACACGGAAAGGCGCATGAACATCATCCAGCAGACGATTTAATTAAATAATAAAACAAATTTAAAGTCTCGATAAATATTCAAAAAAAGGAAAATGAACCTGAGTACTAAAAGATAGATTTCGTAATAACACTCCAGCTCTTTTTAAGAAAATAATCAATAGATTATTACTAAGTTAAATAAAATAAATAAAAGAACTTTAGCTGTTAAAATATTAATACATTACGGAAACTGAGAATAAAAGTATGTTCCATAAACATTGGAATTAAAATTCAGGGCGGGCAAAATGGCGCAAATTTTTTTAATTTATTACAAATCTCCCCTCCCAAAAAGACGGGTGAAAATGTAGGTCTGAGACCTGCAAGTTCACTGAAAGGGAGATGATAAAGACTTAGATCACGAAATTGTCGATAGAAGTAATAATAACTAAATTATAATAATAAGAAAAATATAACAATACTTTTTTTCTTATAAATATGGAATTTAAATTAAGGAGCACTAAGGTGATGTGTGTAATAACTTTTAAATTTACTTATTAAATTAGGAATCAACAAAAATATAAGATATGATCTTGTTTTAAATTACACATCTTAAACTAATTTGAAAATATAAGCAATTAATCATAGTATATTTTTTTACATGAAAATGAAAAACAATAACGTTAGTTCTTTCTTGAGAATTACAAACCTAAAAATGATGAAGAAATTTAATAGAAATTTCTGGAAATCAAATTTAAAAGTTTGTTTCAAAAATCCATCTAAAAGTCACATTTGGAATGGAATAGTTCATTACCTCCTTTCAAGGATGTCTACTTATATCGTTATAGACTATCCAATTTCATCATCTAACATCATGATATTAGTTCAGTTTTTTTGTAAGAAAGTCCTAGAACATTCATAACAGTTCCATTTTCGGAACCTTTGTGAAAATACTTTTTATAATCATTTTTATATAATAACTCATTTTATAATATAGTAATACAGTAATAATAAATTTTAACAATGTAAAAAACAAACAATATTATAAAGAGACATAATAATGAAAAATACCAATATAAGTAAATATCATAATAAGTATAAGTAAATCTCATAATGGGTATAAGTAAATCTCCTAATAAGTATAAATAAATATCACAAAAGACATTCTTTAAATTCTAATTTTCATACTTAATCCCGTTTATCTCATCTCATGTATTTGGGATGAAATATAGAGAGAAGTAAAATAGAATAAAGAATGTAATCAGTTCAAAGAAAACCCAAATTACCATCTCCTATTGGTAGCTGGGCGTGACTAGTTGTAAGAACTTATTACCTAACCGCGTAATAGCACAACTTACTCACACGCAAAGGCGCAAGAACATCCTCCAGCAGACGATTTAACTAAATAATAAAACAAAATTAAAGTCGCGATGAATGTTCCAAAAAAGGAAAATGAACCTGTGGTACTGAAAGAAAGATTTCGCAATAACACTCCAGCTCTTTTTAAGAAAATAATCAATAGATTATTACTAAGTTAAATGAAATAAGATAAAAGAACTTTAGCTGTTAAAATAATAATACATTACGGAAACTGAGAATAAAAGTATGTTCCATAAACGTTAGAATTAAAACTCAGGGCGGACAAAATGGCGCAAATTTTTTTTTATTTATTACATATATATTCTTAAGTTTATTAATGCATTTATTTAGGCTTATGAATATTTTCCTTTTTTTTAATAATATATATTATTTATTCCGATTTAATTTCCTTGAATTTTAAAATGCGTATATAATTATTTATCGTAATTAAAATCTTAATCTAAATCTTTTGAACTCTTTCTAAATTTTATCAGTAATATGTGTTTATATTATAAAGGCCAAACGAGTCTGTGCGTAACGCATACGTCATTTTGCGAATCGCAACACTTTGAAATTTGAAATGATATTTCGGTTTTACAATTTTTGCCACTACAAATTTTTAAACCTTTAAAAATCCTACAATTTTAATTTTTTCACCGTCGTATAGAGACAAAAATTTACTTTTAAATACAATTTGTTTGAAAACTGTATCTTATTTGTTTTTTAAATATTAATTTTTTGTAGTTTTTAATACCATTTTTCTAATAGTGGCAACAGAAGTACTCCATTTCTTTTAAAAGAGCAAAGGAAAAAAGAAAAAAATATATTAATGTACCTTTATGTTGCCATTTTCTCATTAAAAGAGAAAAAAATAATTTAAATACTTTCTGTGACGAGACTATCGTCTGTTGTAAAACCCGGGAAATTTTGGTTTCATTTACAAAATTTTATTTACACTTAAAAGAATATAAATAGTTCAGTATCTGTTTCAGGTAACAGCATCGAGATTTCAAATTTTGAATCAAGTTAATCAAAATGAAACTTCATTTAAAAAAAAAAGAGAGACAGATATGAAATACAGATATGAAAGGTGCATAAGTAAATTTTGGTAAAAACGATAGATTTCACGGGAAAAAAAATTATGAATCAATGTGGAATAAGATTTACTTTTTTTCACTTTGGAATACAAACATAAGAGCTTTATTTAATAATTGTATCATAACAGATCTTATTATTATTATTAATTTTTTACTGTTTACAAGTACCAGTAAAATTTAATTTAAATTTTAGTTCTACAACTGAGGTTTTTAGAAATAATATTTTGTTCAATTTAGGTTAAATATCATTTGTTTAAGAGTTAGAGTTACCAATATAATATGCGTCTTTTATTGTAACTAATTTTGTATGTTTATTATAAATCAATGCAATCTTCTTAAACACTTTCTTTCGTCGAAATTCGACGGGTTCTGCCTTGTATATATAATATCCTATAATATTCTGAGAAAAGGTAATTTTTTAGTTTTAGCGAACCATTTGTTTCTAAACTTCATATCATGAATCTGGTTTCCCGCACATTTTAAAGGCTTTATAGGCTTTTACTTTTTCGACCTAAACCTCTCCCTCCCTTCTCATTTGCATAGCTGTTCATCATCCGGGAATGTGCTTATGAGTGATTTTTTTCGTTCGAGCGCTACGTTGGCAATTATTTTCTTCTAGCGAGTTCAACAAAAAGCCTTTTTGCTGACTTCTGGGGTCATGTATCGACTTTATTACAAATTTATTTCATACAATCCTTTGAAATATGTTCGTTTATCCATCGCAACATCAAACTCTCCATTTAAATGCTTTATAGCTACTAAAGTTGAATAAACTTCATTACATGGAATTTCCTCTATATTTCTCCATATTTTTCGTAATATGGAGATTAATTTGCATCAACTTACAAGTCAAGATACAACAGAAAATTTCTTCAATTAAAGAACTTCATTAAATAGGAACTTCTTTAAAAAGAAGTTCAACTCTTTTTTATCTTCTATACAGCGTGAATCAAAAATATCGAAACAATAGGCTATGTCCTTAAATATTGCCTCTAGACCCATACTTCTAATTGCAAAAATTCATAAAAAAAGGTGAAATTTCTGATAAGATAAGTTACAATTTCATGAGGGGTCTATTTGAAAAAATACGAAAATTAAAATTTTATACGGCCCCCGTAGAACAAAATTTCCAATTAGGAAATTATTCCTTGTGCATTCCTAAATTGAACAAAAAAAGTTTAATCTCCTTATCTAAAAAACCTGACAGAGATATTAAAATCCAAAATTCTCCAAAATTCGCGACTTACACAACTTTACCATGCTTGTAAACGAAGAGTTTTTGTCTGATTTTCAAAGCAATTGAGGGATCGTCCACAAATTTTCTGTAATTAAATGTCGATTTAAGACAGTGCCTCTTATTTATACATAATAAAGCAGCGTATTGAATTAAATCAAAAGTTGTTTTCAAATTATGTTGATCGTCAGCACTGGAAATCTATATGGATCGAAATATCTAGGTCCGGTCCCAATCCGACCGATAGGGAAAACAGTTCTGCCGGCATGGAAAAATGTTAAAATCACAACCCAGACCGGCCTAGAAAAAATTTTTAATCATAGCCCAGCTCAGACGTGAATTTCTGCATAGTTTTTTACTTTGGTGCGGTTAAAAATTCTCTCGTATGGAGGAGCTCTGGACAAAAATACTTATTATAGCTTTTCGTTTTTATATTTATACATTTTATTATTAAAGAAGCATTATTAAAGAAGGCCGCTATTTTTGTTTCAAAATAGCGGCCATTTTAAATTTAAAAATAAATTAAAATTTAAAATTAAACCTGAAAAAAATTAAAAGTTTAAAACTATTTTTCTTTTACCTATTAGAACTTAAAACAACGACTCCAGAACACTTTTTATTTTGTCTATATCTTAAAAAATGATTGAGTTATAGCAGTTTGAATTTTTCTTATGGCTGACATTTTAAAACGATCTGATTTTGTCCCTTCATAATACGCTTATTTATCAACCGATTTGAATGAAGCTTGGTATGTACATAGTACACACAAATGTCTCGTCCGAGTGTTGCCCAGCATCATCCGTCATTTTGTTTCAAAATGGCAACCATTTTAAATTTTTAAAAAAATTTAAAATTTAAAATTAAATCTGAAAAAATTAAAAATTGAAAATTATTTTTCTTTTACGTGTTAGAAATTAAAACAACGATTCCAGAACACATTTTATTTTGTCTATATCTTAAAAAATAATTGAGTTATAGCACTTTGAATTTTTCTTATGGCTGACATTTTGAAACGATCTGATTTTTGTCACGTGATAACACGCGTATTTATCAATCGATTTGTATGTAACTTGGTGTGTACATAGTATATACTGAGGTCTCATTCGAGTTCGATACTCAGTTCCCTCCGCCATCTTATTTTAAAATGGCAGCCATTAAAAAAATTTATAAATTTTAAAATTTAAAATTAGGTACAAGAAAGTGAGAAATTGAAAAGGATTTTTCTTTTATGCATATGAACTTGATACAAAGATTCCAGAGCATTTTTCGTTTTGCTTGTATCTTAAAAATGGCTGAGTTATCGCATTTTTAATTTCTAGTGTTGCTCATATCTTGAAATGATCTGTTTTTAGACACTTTATAACACGCGTATTTATAAACTGATTTTGATATAACTCCGTGTGCACATAGTACATAGCAATGATTTGACCACGCTCACTGACCAACTTCTTCTGTCCTCTTGTTTCAAAATGGAAGCCATTTAAGTTTGTCAAAAATCTTTTAAATGTATAATGATGTACAAACAAAAAATTAAAATTTGAAAAAAGGTTCTTTTTAAAGTATTTATCTTAATAATGAATTCAGGAGTACTTTTTGCTTTGTATTTAACATAAAAAAGCCTAAGCAGTTTGAATTTCTAACGTGTGTAACATTTTTAAGAAAATCAATTTGCCCGTTACAGCACTCGTATATTTTAATCGATTTCAATATGAGTGTGCATGTGCACCTGAATTAAGATTTCGACCAAGCTCATAATAAGGTTCCACTAATTTGAGCTTAGTATTTTTGTATAATATAACTTAATTTAAAATAAATAAACAAATATATAAGTATATGAAAGCTACCTCTTCCTTCCGGCTCTGCCGGAAGTATTTTCAATGAATCTCTGTTTATATGTAAATGTTTCACTTATATTTTAATATCGCTAATCCAGATCCCGTGCGTTGAAAACTTTGAAAAAACGTAACACCGTTACAGTAAAACCATTTAAGACGGAATCCCATAAGAAAGAAAAAATACGTTATAGACAAATGCCCTTCCTAGCAGGGTTAAATGGAGTTTATTTTTTTCTCAGGTATTATTGTATGTATTTTGCATGGATCAATATATTTTCTATTTAAGGCTGAATTTCGTCATAGGCAGGTTTATCCTGTTTAGTTTTCTAGCATTTGAATATACTATTTAAAAAAATGTTTTTTTTTTTTTGGTAAAATAAAAGCAGTTTTAAAATCTGAGTGGTTTTTGTAAAAATTTTGATTGAACCAAATTTTACTTATTTCAGGCACGTATTAGGTCAGTCAGAGACAATTATTTTAATACTGATTGTTCGAGACCGGCATTGGAAACTTCGTCCAGCGCAGACCTAGGAAGCAGTCCCCTCCGGTATGAAAAATACATTAGGCCCGAATAGGCGAGTGTTCAGAAAAAGGTAATGTTCGGTCCTCACCTGGCCTGGGCCGAGAATACAGATTTTTTGACAGTCTTTCCAGTGCGATAAAATGCTTGTAGTTGTGAGAGGCAAATTTCTAAAAAAGACTTAATCTGCAACTTAGAAAAGTATTCTTTTAAATAAATGACTGGCAGTAAAACAGTACATTTCGTTTTTCTGCATAATGAAATTTTTCCCGACTATTACTTGTCCTTAAATTATTAAAAGTTAAGAATTGTTAAAGAAAAAAAGCACAAATTTGAAATGTGTCATTTTAAATTATTTTACATTAGTTTTATTTCGTGCAAAATTGAAAAATATTTACTTTTGAAAATACGATTTTTTTAAACTTATGTTATTTTTTCAATAAATATTTTTAATAGTTTTAAAATTAATATTGAAAAACAAAACTAAAATCAAATTTTCATCTTTAATTAAATGGAAAAAACTGAAATCCGATAAATAATGTTTCGAGTTTAAACGATTTTTAATTATCCTATTTAAACCAGTAGTAACCATATGAAATTTTTATAAATTTTAGGATGTGATTTTCTTAGCAAATTATATGGCTAACCATCACAATAAAAGAAAAAAAACAAAATTATAATTCAAAAGATAGATTTTTTACTTGTTTCCCAGAATTGTTAAAGTAACATTGTCTTTTGAATTGCGCTCATTTCAATTTGTGTCTAATCCCTTAAAACCTGATGAATAATTCAAACGGCTATAACTCTGGGGATTTTAAAAATATGAAGATACAACTTTCTGTGTCTTATTCAGGATTGGATAAGGAAAGTTTTCCTAATTGAAATTTTTATCCTACGGGGGCCGTATAAAAAGTTAATTTTCGTAATTTTTCAAATAGACCCACCCCATGTACTTGCAACTTATCTTATCAAACATTTCACTTTTTTTAATGAATTTTTTCAATTAGAAGTATGGGTCTAGGGGCAATATTTAAAGAGACAGCCTATTGTTTCGATATTTATGGCTCACCCTGTATAATATCTTACAAGGAAGGTCTCCATACGGACATACTAAGAAAAATCTGAAAAAAATTACAGAATGTTCTTCTCATGCGGATATAATACGTTTATTAAAGAACTCCTTACCTTTTCCGTAAAAAAATTATGAAAATTTCGTTATTTGGCGATTTATTATTGGTTGGGATGAAAAGCAAATTAAAAAAAATGTTTTCTTATATCAAAGGCATTTTAAAGGAAAAGGTTTCATGTTCAATGTGTTTAGATAAATTAAATGTCTTTTGTTTTCTCAGCTTTAGTTTGTTCTAAGTATAATTTCGTTATATTGATATTTATATGTATTTGTATTCAAATTCAATCATCAGAATCTGATTTTTAAAATGAAATTCAAATTTAAATTCATTAAAATTCTTTCAAGCTCAAAGTCCAGTTAAGCATTGTCAATTCCATTTTGTTGCTATGGAAAAATGTGGCTTTATTTTTGAATACGCTATAATGTATGAAAATAATTTTACTGAATAAGAATTTTTTATACATGAAAATATTTTTTCCAGAGGTAAATTAAATAACTACAGCAGCAAATAATATATATACAGAGTGTCCGAAAAGTCTGGAAACGGCCGAATACCTCGAGAAATACATATGAGATTGAAAAACGTAAATATACGTATTAAATATTTTTAAATAAGCTACTCAGTGATGCTAAATTTGGCCTTCGCAACCGACCCCCTGGGGGTCAGAGGGGGTCCAGCTTTCAAATCTTAAATTATAACCCCCATTTTTTATTGCGGATTCGGAATCTACGGACAAAAATACGTAATTTTTGTATTTGATGTTTTTTTCAAATCCTCGATTATCACGGTGTAATCGAGCATATTAAATCGATACATATTTCGGCTTTTCCAACGAGATTTTCCCTAATCGAAACTGATTGGGCAGAATTTTTGACGTCACATTAATTGTCTTTTGCAGGAATAGCGTTTCCTGAAAATCACCCGTGGCGATAGTGCTAAACTGTTAAAAATTTGACCCATTTGCTGCAGCGTCACTCCACAGCTTTTATAGAATATCTCTTTTATTACCAATGAGAATGCTCCGTAACACAGTAAAGTAACCGTTTTCTATAAAAGCGGTGGAGTGACGCTGTAGCAATTGAGTCAAATGTTTTACAGTGTATAGGGTATTTTATACTTTTTACTAGAAAAATTCATTGAAATATATTAATTTAGTTTTCTATTTGGATTTTTATTTTAGCCAGTAAATGGTTTCTAAAATACGACCTACTTGTTTTGACGTTCTAATGTGTAAATATGAACTAGCCTCCCGAATAGAAAAAGTATATCTTCAGTTTTTTTGGGGGGAGGGGGCGGAGTATGTAACTATTCTGCGTTTCGATGAGTTCTGCTTTTTTTTAATCATTTAATTCAGACGGGCAAATGGGCGTGCATGGAGTTTTTTTTAAAAGAATTTACAATGTATAATAAAATGAAAGGCAAACTGACCTGCGTGTTTCGATCTTTTATCATATAAATATGCACCTTCCCTAAGAAATAGAAAAAAAAATTTATAATTTGAGGATGGGATTGTGTGTATATTATGCGTTTCCATATATTCTGTTGTTTTTAAAAAATTATCTAATAAGGCTGATGTGGGTGTATGTTTTTATTATTATTATTATTATTACAGAAAAAATATAGGACAAAATCTTAAGAAATAAAGTTATAAAACATTTTTTGGCTGTGCAACGAATGAAGAAGTATCGTAAATTCATTGTACTTACGGAACCCGTTATTTTCCAAGAGAAATATCAGTATTTTCTTTATAAAATAAATAAAGCTACTATAAACATTCGTTATTTTGCCTTCTTTAACAAGGGATTTTCAATAAGAAAATATTCGTAGTTAGCATTTCTTATTGAAATGAAATTGAAATGCAATCTTATTGAAATTAATTCCAATTCTAGAAATTGCAGGATCCTTTGGAACCCTGGAATTTTAGTTTGGGAGAGGGATTATACGTTTTCATAATTGATTAATTACTGCAAAAACAAAATAATAGGGCAGGGAATTTTTCGACCAATTTTGTTGATATATGATGATTTTTTGTAAATTAACATGTATTTTATTCAATTTAAAATTGTTTTTCATAAATTTAACCGCTAAACGGTGAATATTTCTGGTAAAAATTTTCAAATAGTGTCTAATTTAGCATATCTTTTACAGAATTTTTAATCTTTTATGACGAGTTATTTCAAAGGGAAATTTTTGCTTTATTGAATCAGAAAAATGCTCGGATTAACCCTCCAAGCGTCTTGCAAATGGGTAAATTTGTAATGTTGTTTTCTCTGCATTTTGTCTTAATTGCTAATAAAATATAATTATTTCAATGTTACATAAAAAATCTTAATTAGGAATATAAATGTAATCCTTGGGGGTCTTAATCATTCTTCAATGATTTGAAAATTCATTAAATTTATAGAATTATAATATCTTAAACATTGCTTATATTGCAGTGAAACCTGGAGCTTAGTGTACGGAATATTACGGGACAAACGCTTAGAGGGTTTTAAATAATGCAATATTTAAAATTAAATTTTACTGGTGAGATAAATAAATTATGATTGAAGCATATGGATGCCCGGCAAATCATGATAGGAAAAATTACGGTTAACATGCCAAATTTCATTTTTCTAGGCCTTTCAGTATCACAAAATTGAATTTTTAGAAAGTTTTTTTTTTTTAACGGCGCTCCCCTTGAGCTCATGGTATGGACATAAGAGATAGTCTATATTTGATTCGGGGGTAACACCATCATTTGAGTATAATTGCTTTTGAAATCAGTTCGGTAGTTCCGCAGATTTTCCTCTACAAATAAAGTAATTTTACCTCTTTATAATATAGGTATATTTAGAGATTACTAATGCATAGCATTTATTAAAATTATTTATAATTGGTTAATATTTATAATTGATTGATTGGATAAAATAAAAGCACAAATGGAAAAATAATTTAATATATTTCTATTAATTTCTATGGCAGAAGCATGTAAAACACTTCTGTTATCGAAAATACCGTTAATGAATATTTTCAACAAACATGTGCCCGCTAATGAGACTACTTTGGTGAAGAAAGCTCTGGCCTATCAAATTTTGTGTTGGTAAAATCTGTTTGAGAAAATAAAATATGTATCTGATGTATTTTGTTCGATTACAATCGCAATCCGAAAAAGAGGCTTAAAAAACAGTCATAATTTATTTATCTCACCTGTAAAATTTAATTTTAAATATTGTATTATTTAATCCGAGCATTTTTCTGATTCAATTAGACATAAATTTCTCTTTGAAATAACAGGTGATAAAAGATTAAAAATTCTGAAAAACAATTTTAAGTGGAATAAAATACATATTAATTTACAAAAAATCATGATATATCAACAAAAATTGTCTAAACATTCCCTGCCTTATTATTTTTGTCTTGCAGTAATTAATCAATTATGACAACCTATAATCCCCCCCCCCCAAAAAAAAAAAACTGAAATTTCCTAAGGGGAGTTCCTAAGGATCCTGGAATTTCTAGAATAGGAAATAATTTCAATAAGATTGCATTTCAATTTCATTTCAATAAGAAATAGTAAGTACAAATATTTTCTTATTGAAAATCACTTGCTAAAGAAGGCAAACTTACGAGTGTTTATAGAAGTTTATTTATTTTATAAAGAAAATACTGATATTTCACTTGAAAAAAAAAAACGATTTCCATAAGTACCACGAATTTACGATACTTCTTCATCCGTTGCACAGTCAGCACAAAAATTGTTTTATAACTTTATTTTTTAATATTTTGTCCTATATTTTTCTGTAGTAATAATTAAAAAAAAACATACACCCACATCAGCGTATTAGATGATTTTTTAAAAAACAACAGAATCCATGAAAATGCATAATATACACACATCCCGCCGTCAAATAATGAAAATTATCCTTTTTCTTTTCTTTTTTTTTTTTTTTTTTTTTTGTGGAGGTGCATATTTATACGTTAAAAGATTGAAACACGCAGGTCAATTTGCCTTATATGTTATTCTACATAGTAGAAATTATTAAAAAAAACTCCATGCACGCCCATCCGCCCCACTTGATTAAATGATAAAAAAAAAAAGAAAGAAAAAAAGAAAGAAAAAGAAAAGAAGGCAGAACTTATCGAAACGAAAAATATTTACATACCCCTCCCCCCAAAACTGAAGATATACTTTTTCTATTCGGGAGGGGAGGTTCTTATTTACATATTTAAACATCAAAACAAGTAGGTCGTTTTAATAACAATTTTAATTTATCTTAAGAAAGGTGTAATAGTAAAAATAAAATACATTGACATGTTTCGGAACCGTCAAATAAGTTCCATAGTCATAATATAAATAAAACAAAATTTCAAAATATTTCTCGGACAATACACATGACATGCGACAATGAGGTATAAAAAAAAAAAAAAAAAAAAAAAAAAAAAAAAAAAAAAACACGAGCTCTATTGCAAAAAATTAAATTAAAATATAGACCATGATCTAAAACTTAACTAAAAATAAAAATTTCAAACTATTTCACGGTCAATACAAATGACACGCGACAAAGAGATATAAAAAAACACCAAAAAACTCGCGCGCTATTGTAAAAAAGTAAATAAAAATAAAAATAAAAATAGACCATGATCAAAAGAAATTCCAACTTGGTTCATCCTATTTTTTATATCTCTTTGTCGCGAGTCATTTGTATTGATCGTGAAATAGTTTGAAATTTTTATTTTTAGTTAAGTTTTAGATCATGGTCTATATTTTAATTTAATTTTTTGCAATAGAGCGCGTGTTTTTTTTTTTTTTTTTTTTTTTTTTTTTTGTTATTTATAGCTCATTGTCGCGTGTCATTTGTATTGTCCGAGAAATAGATTGAAATTTTGTTTTATTTATATTATGACTATGGAACTTATTTGACGGTTCCGAAACATGTCAATGTATTTTATTTTTACTATAACACCTTTCTTAAGAAAAATTAAAATTGTTATTAAAATGTTTATATAAAAGGTGAATATTTTAAAATCTGATGATATAAAAAATCAATTGGATTTAATTAACTTTTTATCAAGTAGGTCGTATTTTAGAAACCATTTATTGGATAAAATAAAAATCCAAATAGAAAACTAAATTAAGATATTTCAATGAATTTTTCTAGAGAAAAATATAAAAAACCCTATACACTGTAAAAAATGTGACTCATTTGCTACAGCGTCACTCCACCGCTTTTATAGAAAACGGTTTCTTTACTGTGTTATGGAACATTCTCATTGGTCATGAAAGAGATATTCTATAAAAGCTGTTTAGTGACGCTACAGCAAATGGGTCAAACTTTTAATTGTGTAGTACTATCGAAATAATCTGCACGGGTGATTTACAGGAAACGCTAGTCCTGCAAAAGACGAGGAATTTGCTGCCAAAAATTCTCCCCAATTAGTTTCGATATCGATTTAATATGCTCGATTACACCGTGATAAACGAGGATTCGAAATAAACATCAAATACAAAAGTTACGTATTTTTGTTCGTAGAATCCGAATCTGCAATAAAAAATGGGGGTTATAATTTAAGATTTCAAAGTTGGACCCTCCCCCTGACCACCAGGGGGTCGGTTGCGAAGGTCAAATTTAGTACACTGAGTAGCTTATTTTAAAATATTTAACACGTATATTTACGTTTTTCAATCTCATATGTATTTTTCGAATTATTCGGCCGTTTCCAGACTTTTCCGACACCCTGTATATATATATATATATATATATATATATATATATATATATATATATATATGTATGTACAATTTAATATATAGTATATATGTATATAATATACTAAACTCGCTCATTGTTTATGTTTAAATACATTTACATGGATTCTAAAAATCCAAAAGTTTTCAGTTGCATCAACATCGTTTGCTTTTGGCGGAGATAAGTGCTGCTCTTCAAATCGTGTGACACTTTCGTCTTTTCACGCCAAATATCAGAAAGTATTTTATTTTTTTACGTGTTTTCTTATGCAATTCCGCCGCTAATTTTCACTGTTCCTTTGCTACAAACATGAGTAGTTTAATTAGTATTTTTTTCAAAAAAAAAAAAAAAAAAATCTGAGTATGCCCCGTATGGAGACCTTCCTTGTTAGGTGAGCAGTTTTAATACTACAAGTCAGTTATTGGTCAAACAAGTATGCGGTGAAACTTTCATTTAACGAATTCTCGCCGGTACACTAAACACACCATTGTAAAGAAAATTCGCTAAATAGAAATTAATTGAAATTCTTAAAAGCTGTGAAATAAAGTACATATGTTTGAAATGAAAAACATACATAACTAGTTGGATGTGCCAATCCCAAAACTTTCTTCTATCTCATACATACATTTTAATATTTAAAAAAATAGTAACTCATGTTAATGCTTTAATAATTTTAATTCATTACTATGCAAACTTTGATTTTCATCTTAGATTTCTGCTTCAGTCAATTAATCGGGGTAAAAACGAGTTTCGGTCTCTGTACGAGCCGATGGACAATAGAATGATAGGCAGATTTTTTTGTTCAAATTCAGGGAGGATCTACTTGCCATATCAAAAAATAATCATACACAAAAATTTTAGTTCAATTCAAGGTTCAATTTTAGTTCAACTTCATACACTTTTAGCTGGTTCAATATTGTAAATGGAGCAAAAATCGGTATTGCAGCGCACCCCTACCGGCGGATTTTTTTAAATTTCAGGAAATACCCACTAGCTATAGCCAGACACTTACACAAAAAATTGGTTCAATTCTATGCATAACTTCACACAGTTTTAGGTGGTACAATATTCAAAATGGTACAAAAATCGCGATTACAGCAGCCCCTTCCGGCGGTTTGTTTTCAAATTAAGGTAGGACCAATTAGCCATAGCAATACACTTACAGAATAAATTTGGTTCTATTCGATGCATAACTTCAGACACTTTTGGTCGGTACAATATTCAAAATGCCACAAAAATCGCGATTGCAACGCCCCCTTTCGGCGGTTTGTTTTCAAATTCTGGGAGGACCAACAACGCATAGCTATACACTTACACAAAAGATTTGGTTCAATTCGATGTAAATCTTCATACACTTTTGGTCGATACAATATTGAAAATGGCACAAAAATCACGATTTCAGCGACTCCTTCAGTAGAATATTTGAAAAGAGGACCTGGTTGCCACAGCCAAAAAAATTCACAAAAAATTTGGTTAAATTCTATGCATATCTTCATACACTTTTTGATGGTAGAATGGCGACATACGGACATACAGACAGACAGACATTTTGTTAAAACATGTTTTTTTGGAATCTCTGACCCCTAAAACGTGTAAATCCGTTGAAAATCGGAAGTCGAAAAAAATTCGATTATAATACTATCTTCTTTGGAAGATAGAAGAAAGTAACAAGTTGGAAATTGCACGTGAAAGTAGCAAATGAGGTGCGTTCGTACGATAACGAAGTTTTAAAAATATTCAGATCTTGCTGATACAGTAGAGCGTACTCCGGATACAGTATAGTAGTCGAAATCTTTACGTTTCTGTAAATATACAGGGAGTAATTTTTATTACACCTCAACAACGTGTATCTTATTCATAAAATGTGAAATAGTTGAATATAATTAAAACACGTACCAAACCATGTTTCCCCGTATAGCATTATATAGTGGAATACTTTTGTGTGGCCCTGTAATTTAATAATAAAAATTCTTTGCATCACAGATTGTACAGAATGCATATTTTAGTATATATGTTACAGGCCAAACCCGATTTTAGGCCAAACTAGATTGGCCTAGTCCAAACTAGTCTATCCTAATGCCCATCGGATAGACTAGTTTTTCCTAGGCCAAACTAGTCTATCCTAATGCTCATAGGATAAACTAGTTTTTCCTAGGCCAAACTAGTCTATCCGAACGCCCATCGGATAAACTAGTTTTTCCTAGGCCAAACTAGTCTATCCGAACGCCCATCGGATAAACTAGATTTTCCTAGGCCAAACTAGTTTGGCCGAACGGTCATTAGGATGAACTAGTTTAGCCTGCTATTCATTGGTTTGAACTAGTTTATCCTAGGCCGAACTAGATTGTACTAGGCCGAACTAGATTGTACTAGGCCAATTCAATTTGGCGTGATTTTATTGAATCTAAAGATCGCCACGGCGCCAACTTTCTAGTTTTGATCTAATTTATCCTAGGCCGATGCAATTTGACTCGCTTTTAGTTAATGAGATTTGAATGTGCTCGTAGATTCTGTGTGTGTATATTTAACCATGTACGTATTTATGTACGTACGTATGTACATACTTATGTAAGTACGTATGTCGGACTAATATATCGCGACTAATATAACGCACTAATGTGGAATTAATATAACACAAGCACCCAAGTGTTGGAATTTGGAATTTGGATGCGATTTAGTTCAAATCAGCCGGCTTCGCCTGCTATCGGGCCCCTTGTTTTATATAAAATCTCGAAACGGGCGATGTTGAAGCGATGTTGAAAGGAATGAACCTTGAAGAGAAAAAAACATGATGATAAATATTTAAGAAAAAAGATTCCGCATCGAAATACCTCTATTTCCTAATAGTAATGTTTTAAAAAATGTTATATTCTTGCTGGAACATTTTGAAACTTTGTCACAGTTTATGGCATTTGATATAAATTTATATAAAAAAGTCACATTTAGGCGTGAAAGAGGGTGTAGTTGTGAACAAAATCAGGAAATATAACGGAAATTCTAGCTTTTAAAGCACCGCGACCTCAAGTAACATATCTACTAATAGGTTGTTTAACGGAGTTTCATTCAGATACAGTTTTGTTAATAATAGAGTGCGCTTTTTGGTGTTGGAATGAGGAACTAATATAACGTGGCTTAGTTAAAACCATTGACTTTCTCATATACACTTCGTCCGCTATCTGAGTGGCGGGGGGAGCGGGGATATGGTTGGAAATTCGTTCTCTTCGAGGCTCTTTCGAAAAGAAGGATTACATTCGGCGGTGCTTACTCAGCACGTTTGCTACGATTGGAATTTCGTTCGCTTCGAAGTTCGTTCGAAAAGGAAGAGGACATTCGACAGTACGTGTGCAGCACACCTGCTATACGCTGTCGCAAGCTGTTGGGACGCGGCTGAAGAACTAATGCACGAAATTTAATAAAAAATTATATTCAGGTAGTCTCTGATCTAAATTGATGCTGATTAGTTTTTTGTGTAAATCGCTCATCAGGTGGAGCTGCTGTTTTGCATTTTTTATGATTTACGCATTAGCTTTATCTTAATAACTAATACACAAATTTCCATCAAACATCAGATTCAGTTCGTCCATGAGATGAGTTGGTGTTGTTTCTATTTTGAAGCAAATCACTCAACATGGCTATGCCATGCTGCATTTTTAACAATTTTTACAATAGTTGTATCTCAAGAACTAATGAACGAAATTTAATATAAATTTATATTTAGATAGTCCCTAATATAAATTGATTCTGATTACATTTTCATGTAAATCGTTCAACAGATGGCGCTTCTAAACTGCATTTTTACTGATATGCATCAACATTATTTCAATAACTTATTTACGAAATTTCATCAAACTTCCGGATTCAGTAAATCCGTGAAATGAACTAATTCTGTTTACGTTTTTATATTAATTGCTCAATAGGTGGCACTGTTGCGCTCAATTTTCCCGATTTCTGAAACAGCTCTGTCGCAAGAAATAATGCACGAATTTTCATCAAACTTTAGATTCAGTAAGTCTCTGATAAAAATTAGTATTCTGTAGTTTTTGGAGTAAATCTCTCGAAAGGTGGCACCACTATACAGTATTATTCGTGATTATTGCAATAGCTCTATCTCAGGATCTAATGCATTAATTTTCATCAAACTATTACAGACTAAAACAGATTATGTTAGTCCTTGATATAAAAATTACAAAAGTACTTTTTAGTTTTTGGAGTAAATCGTGCAACAGCTGGCGTGCTATGTGGCATTATCCATAATTATCGCAATAAATCTATCTCAAGAACAAATGTACGGATATTCATCAAACTTCAAATTCAGTTAGTCCCTGATATAAATTAATATTATTTTGTTTTTAGAGTAAATGGCTCAATAGATAGCACTTCTATGCAATTTTTTTTATGATTTCTGCGATAATTCTATCTCAAATAGTACTAATACACAGATTTTCATCAAATTTCAGATTGAGTTAGATTTGAAAGACGTTGTTACAGATTTTTCGAAAAGTTCCGGCAAGAATTTAGCATTTTTACTAGAATTGCTATTAGAAAATAGTGATATTTTGATGCGGCATCTTTTTTCTTAAATATTTATCATTATGTTTCTTTCTCTTCGAAGTTCGTTCGCTTAACATACGTCCGTTTTGAGATTTTATATAAAAGAAGGAGCCCAATAGCAGACGAAGCCAGCTTGTTTGAACTAGATCGCGTTGTATTAGTTCCAAATTCTAACACCAGGGTGCTCGCATTATATTAGTTCTACATTCCAGCACTAGGGAGCGCACCCTATTGCCAACAAAACTGTATTTGAAGGAAACTCCGTTAAACAATCTATCAGTAGATATGTTACTCGTACGTAGATATGTACTATTTACATAGTAGATATGTTACTCGATGTCGCGGTGCTGCAAAACAAGAATTTAAGATTTTTGCAAAAATCACTATTCGTCAATAGTGACATTAAACGCAGAACATATTTTTATAAATTTATATCAAGTGTCATGAACTATCTTAAAGTTTCAACTAGATCAACCTAGAATTTCCGTTATATTTCCTGATTTTCTTCGCCCCCCCCCCCTCTTTCCCTTTCGTATTGGGACTTTTTTTTACAATTTTTATCATGTGTTATAAACTATCACAAAGTCCCAAACAGTTCCAACAAGAATTTAACATTTTTACAAAAATTACTAATAGAAAATAGTGGTATTTGACGCGCCATCTTTTTTCTTAAATATTTAACATCATGTTTTATTATGTTTCTAAAAGTTTCAAATTATGGTAATATTTAATTACAGCTAAAACCTTAAAAAGTTCTGAGCTTTTTAAAAAAATCTAGCGTCCTCTTACTCTACCCCCCCCCCCATCCTAAATTTCAAGTATCATGCTTTATTTAAGCTTTTCTTATTTTTAAAAGGATTCGGATATTTAGTTTCTTAATATGAACAATTTCGCCTGAAGTGATGCGTGCAAAAACCAATATCTGTTACGAATTAAAAATCTTTTCATAAAACCGAAAGTTTTTATCCGATTGAAAAAAAAATCCGTTCTACGTTTATATTTAAACTCAGATCCCCCCAAATTAATCAGGTAAACGCCTTATCAGAAGGAACCTACATTCAAAATTTGAAACAAATCGCTAAATTCTCTGCGAAAAACCTATTTACATAAATTAAGAGTGTTACATCCCATTCCCCTTTTCTTTATACGTAAACTGTCCGTCCGTGTTTATACGTAAACAATGAACACCCAGAACTGATCATGGATGTACCTTATCAAAATGATATTACACCTAAAATTTTAATAAAATCTGATCATTTTGCATGGAATACTGACTTAACTAAATTAAGGAGGTAGGGGGGGGGGTGCGGATTAGCCTTTTGTTCTCCTCCCCTTATTCTTATTCAATGAACCCCTGAAACTAATCAGGAAAGTTCATTATCAGGATAAATCTATGTCCAAAATTTGAAGCAATTTGGATATTTCTATCAGGAGTTATCGCATCACGTACACACATACGTACGTACATACGGCCATACGTACGTAAATGGTTACATACACTCACACAGAATCTGCGAGCACATTAGCTTTCAAGCTTTGATAGTCTATGAGCTAAAATCGCGTCAAACTGCATCGGCCTAGGATAAAATAGATCAAAACTAGAAAGTTGGCGCAGTGGCGGTCTTTAGATTAAAAAATATCACGCCAAATTGAATTGGCCTAGGACAATCTAGTTCGGCCTAGGATAAACTAGTTCAAACCAATAAATAGCAGGCTAAACTAGTTTATTCTAATGAACGTTCGGCCAAACTAGTTTGGCCTAGGAAAATCTAGTTTATCCGATGGGCGTTCGGATAGACTTGTTTGGCCTAGGAAAAACTAGTTTATCCGATGGGCGTTAGGGTAAACTAGTTTGGCCTAGGCTAATCTAGTTTGGCCTAAAATCGGGTTTAGCCTGTAACATATATTTCATAGATTCATGCCAATTCTATTATGTTCGAATGAGTGTAACATCATTAAAATGCATTTGAAACTTTTTCCCCATTGACCGTAATGTAACGGAATCCTTTTGATTGTCCCTGTAATTGATCTATACATCCGATTTTCATAACATTTGAAATGACTCGACAAAATTACGCAATAATTATATGTTTTAAATTTCAAACGATTAAAATGCATTTAAAATTTTTTTCCCTATTGACTGTAATGTAACGGAATCGTTTTGAATGTCCCTGTAATTGATCTATCCATCCGATTTTCATAAAATTTGAAATGACTCGACAAAATTATGCTATAATTATGTATTTTAAATTTCAAACGATACGGTTGGGTTGTTTTTGCGTTGTTATATGCGGACAGACGGACGGACAGACAGACAGACGGACAGACGGACAGACAGGCGGACGGACTGAGCGACAACAATAGGTGCTACGTATTTACATAATTACGAACGCACCTAAAAAGGGGAATATCAGTAATATGTATTTTAATTCGGGCAGAAACTTTTTCTTATGCAATGTACACACATGATAAAATTTAATTAAAATAATGTCTAAAAAGGTGCATAATAAAAACAGGGTAAACAAAAAGTGAAGCTTAACGTGTCTTTTATCTTTTTTGTTAAAACTCTAAAGACTTTTTAAAAACCTGCACAATATTACTTTTTACAGAAAATTTATTTAAAAAAATTACCTTTTTGCTATTTTGCCAGCATTTGAAAAATTCATAAGTAACATTTTCGTGAAACCATAGTTCCTTTCTTAATATATCAAAGACTTTTAGAATATAAATTTTAATATATCAAAGGCATTTATGCTTTTTAGGTGCGTTCGTAATTATATAATACGTAGCACCTATAGTGGTTGTTCAGTCTGTCCGTCTGTTCCCATATAACAACGCAAAAACTGCCCAACTGAATCGTTTGAAATTTAAAATACATAATTATTACATAATTTTGTCGAGTCATTTCAAATTTTATGAAACTCGAATGTATAGATCAATTACAGGGGCAATCAAAAGTATTCCATTACATTCCGGTCAATGGGGAAAAAAGTTTCAAATGCATTTTAATCGTTTTAAATTTAAAATACGCAATTATTACATAATTCTGTCGAGTTATTTCAAATTTTTTGATAATCGTGTGACTAGATCAATTACAGGGACAATCAAAAATATTCAATTACATTATAGTCAAAGGGGAAAAAGTTACAAATATATTCTATACGTTTGAAATTTAAAATACATAATTATTACATAATTTTGTCGAGTTATTTCAAATTTTATGAAAATCGGATGTATAGATCAATTATAGGGACAATCAAAAGTATTTGCGTTACATTACGGTTAATGGGAAAAAAATTTTCAAATGCATTTTAATCGTGTTACACTCATGCGAACTTAATAAAATTTATATGCAACTATAAAGTAGATATTATAACATACATCTTACATAATTTGTGGTGCAAAAAACATTTGTTTTGATTTACAAGGCCACACAAAAGTATTCCATTGCATAATGGTATAGGGAGAACATTGTTTGATGCGCGTTTTAATTGTAAATTGCTATTTACAATTTTATGAGATTGATATATGAAAGTAATATTTTTAAAACTTTGTTATCGTACTAACGCACCTAATTTGCTACGCTTCACGTGCAATTTCCAACTTGTTTTTCTTCTTTTGAATCGAAGTAATTAAATAAATAAACAAATACATTTTCATACATTCCCCTTGAACTCGTATATCCCTTGCAACAGTAAACACTCTGTTCGAATGTTGTATAGGCACAAAGTGAAATAATCTTCTTTGTAAGAAATATAATTTTCATAGCGTAGAAATTAATTTAAATGTTAATGGTGTTCAAAATCTAGCTTCAACAGAAAATTTTATCTTAAAGAAGTTTTCGGTAATGTTATAAAGCCCACTGTTGAATTTTTGCTACCATCAATTTTGCACTCATATGTGCAGTTAGCAGTCTACGCTCGTAATATTTTCAGCATTATTTGAAGAACCTCCTGATGGAATACGATAACTGCCGAACCAGGGGAGCTAATTAGAGTGGAGGAAAAGGGAAATGCATAATATGAATAAGTGGTCGCAAATCTTTCCAACAAGATATCACACGAAGGGTATCAACTAAATTAAGAAAAATGGCCCTCTCACGGGAGCAAGGTAGAGGAAGAGGGACTGGAGGTATATAATTTGAAATAATGGTCAGAGAGCTTTCCAATGATATATGACATGAGGTCAAATTTAGAAAATTGCCCACAGAATTCCAACTGTCACGCCACCCCGGTATAAACCACCCCCTTTTTGAAATGTTCATATATTATAAATAATATTTATCAGAGGAACCCATAAAGAAATCTAACCCAAAATGCTAAAGCGCTTCAATTTCAAAAAAAAAATATCGAAAACAGCCCCCCACCACGAGGGGGGCTCTTTGGGGTGCACGGAGAAAGATTCAAAACATAAAAGAGCTTTCCAAGGACTTTCCGATTATATGTCACATGACTGATCCTAAAATGTTGGAATTTTTTAGACCCATTGTAACCCCTCGGGGAGTTGAAATTTTAAAATCACTGAAAAATGTCTCTAGTTATTTTTTAATTGATTTATTCTTTGCCGTTTCACGCTTTTACTTAAAACGACTGCTGAGATATGCCAAATATTCTAAATTGTTTGACCCCCCCCCCCTTTTAGACCTATCAGGGACCAATTTTCAAAATCGCTGAAATACGTCTTTAATATTTTTTTTCAGCAAATATATTTCCTGGAATTTCACGCTGCTACTTTAAATGACTGCTGAGATATAGGAAGATATTCCAGAATTTTTGACCGCTCCCCCATTTAACCCCCCTTACGGGTCAGATTTTTAAAAGTCCTGTCTTAGAGCATGTTTACATTTTAAGAAGTATATGTCTCCAATTTTCATACTTCTAGTTTCACTAGTTTAGACTGTGCGTTGATTATCAGTCAGTCAGGACACATTATTTTATATGTATATATATTTGACTGAACATCATCTTTCTTTAAGAATTTTGTTATTGCACCTATAATAAATGAAAATAAAATATTCCTCATTTAACTTGAGCATTTCGAATATTGTATAGTTAATAGTTACATCATTTGAAAAAGTGGTGCCGATCGAAAAATTTTTGAGAATGAAAATCCAGAGTTGATCGTTTTTGATTAAGAGCACACACTAGTCACACAGTAATAGCCGAACTCCAATGATAAGTCTATGGGCGCAATCTTTTCAAATATCTCGCTTTATTTTTAATATTTTTAAATGATTTTTTTTAGAAGATAGCTGAGGACTATCCACAACCGGCCTAGTTTTTATTTTTTCAATTTTGATTTTAGATTTAAAAAAAAAAACCTTTAATTTTCAAAACCGGTTTAAACCGGTTCTGAAACTGAAACTATTATAATATAAAAAATATATAACCAAAATTGAAAAAGTAAAAACTAGGCCGGTTGTGGATCGTCCTCAACTATCCTATGCAAAAAAAAAAAAAAAAAAAAAAAAAAAAAAAAAAAATCATGTAAAAATATTCAAATTTGAACGAGATATTTGAAAAAAAACGGCCCCATAGACTTTACATTAGCGTTCGGCTTTTACCGCGTGACTAGTGTACGCTCTTAATGGTGAAAATTCGTGTGTTAGTTCTTAGGATAACGCTACTTCTTGAAATCTTGAAAAATGCATGAATGAAAGGGCTCTTGTGGGATGGCGTACACCAAAATGTATGCAGTACTCATTTTTGCCAACATGTAAATGAATCAAATGTTTTATAAAATCCCCCGATATATTTTGAATTTACTATAGAACTGAATGAATCGTTTTATGCTGATTTTAACGAAAGTGAAATCTCGAAGTGGAACCTCGTAGTGGTATAGTGAGCAGTGGTTTAAATAACCCATTCGTTCGTCGGCTTAATTGCATCCGTATAAGTGGGAAGGATTGCGGCATTTTTAAGCTGAAATACAGCTTTAAAGATAATCAGGTTTTTTGTTCCGAGAACGTACTAAAGTTTAGCAGTTCAGTTATTCCTAGTGCTTGCAAGAATGCGTTTTTTCGGAATAACCTGTAACGCTACAGATACGTGAAATTCAATTCCATCGCCTATTCTGTGTACATCGAATGCCTAAATTGGACGCTTACAGGCCAATATAAAGTCGGGACAAGAATGGAAATATCGTGTTGTGAGAAGAAAAAAAAACACTTGAAAATCTCGTCACAAATCAGCAGTTTTCGAGATATCTGACAATTTATGTCACGCAATTTCTTTATTAATTACGCAATGTATTTATACTGTAACATTTGTTATGTCAATAAATTTACAATTTATGCTGTTAAGTAGTTTCCTACTCCCTCCTATATAGAAGACCGCAGCCACTACTAAAAACTATGAATTTCCAGCATTACGAAGATACACAGAACACACGAAAGAATATGTTGACAAAACTACCATGGGAAACGAAAAAAAAAATCTTTTACATGTATTTTGAGAGTTTGGAATTTCGAAGACATTTTTTTCGCGTTACATGCATCTTATTGATCTGAATTTTGTCCGATTACTCTAAAATTGTTATATATTATTCAGGTTTCCGATGGCAAATTCGGTATTAAAAAGTATGTAGCATTTACAAAAATACTAAATAAATGTGCTAAGGTTAATATTTATGCATGCAATTTTACTGGTATTTTTTTAAATATTGGATATGTGTAACATTTCACTGAATATTAGTTTTAATATTGCAGTTAAAGCTACAGTGTTCCCTGTAAAATGTCTTGCCAAAACATTTTATCTCTGATGAGATAAGCTAAGTAGATACAAGTTTAGTAAATTAGTTACAATTTTAAATAACGTCCATATGTCAATTACTTTACTTTATATATTATTCAGGTTTCCGAAGGCAAATTCGGTATTAAAAAGTATGTAGCATTTACAAAAATACTAAATAAATGTGTAAAAATAAAAATGTATAAAAATATAAAAATTTAATATAATTTAATATAATAATTTAATATAATAAAATTATATTTAAATATAATTAAATATAAATAATAAATATTTAATATAATAAAATAATATTTAATATAATAATTTAATATAATAATATTTTTATATAAAAATAATGTATAAAAGTACTAAATAAACTACTAAAAACCATATTAAATTTTGAAACCCCTTATTGCTGCATAGTAATTGATTAGTCTCGAAGCAGCTGAGATTAAACAATGAATAATAACAGAATGTGGTAATACCCTTAATTTTATCTAATTAAAGAATTTTTTTTCCAAATTTCCCATTCATAATTATTAGTGTGAAGGTAAATATTATAATCTCGTTTTCGTTGGTCTTGCTTGCAATGATAAATGTAAACATACATCAGATGACAGAACATTAATTTTATAATTGAATTAATTCACAAAAATTTCTGAATGTAAAAATAAGCTAAAAGATTCTTTAAACTGATAAATAAATAATAATTTTAAAATTGAAATTTCAAGAAATATATATTTTTATTCAAAATAGCTAAAGAAATGTAAAAAATATTTTTAATAATGCAGCGAAAACCAAGTGGCATCTACGAATATATCTATATATTTTTTTGTACCCTAATATAAAATTTAGCGTTAAATTATGACTAAAATTATAAGATATTGGGATGCATATGCGTATAATGCATGACATTTATTGCAATAATAAAATAATACAAAATATATTCGTTGTATGCATGAAATACATAAGGATATTATCACTTACTCTTCATTCACATACATATATGTTAATTTAAAATTTAGTGTCTGTTGAAAAATGACAATCAAAATTTTAAAATAACAGTAATATACTAAAAAAATATTGTGAATGAACAAATTAAAAAAATTTCTTTGTTTAAATAAAGAATTATCTTTTAATTAATATATTTATTTTATGAAGATGTCTATCATTTTGTAAATTGAGCAAAATATTTAAACTATTTTCCTTTCATTTTCCGTATGCTTCAAAAATATCTCTGCCTCTGAAAACACTTTTAATTCCATAGAATAACGAATATCATCAAAGTAAAATAATTCTATGGGTTTTTTTTAATAATTAATTTTAACTTCATAATTTACCTTGATGGTTGAAAGGAAGTAAAATGTTTTAACACCAAATAAATGTTTTTTTTCCCGTTTATATTAAGTGACATGCATTTTTTATGAACAGAAAAGATTAAAAACTTTTGTTATTCCTTATAGGAAAAGCCTTTACGATGCAGTAAAGGAAATAAAATCTCACTTCTATTGATTGGTTTTCTTTCAGACGCACTACAAATATACATTCATTGTTTTGGCACAAACAAAATGGCTATTATAGCCCATATTAGCCCATTTCAGAAATTGATATTTCCGGGAAAGGGTAATTTAGGTTCACAGATACGTGACTAAAATACAAATGTAGATAACTTAAATATACACAATCATAAATTTAAGGGTTTTATGTGTGTGAACGATCTACAATTCCACAAATTTGTTTTACTGTAAAGCGTTTAAACTAAGGGGGTCATTTTATAATAATTTTTATTTATTGAGTTAAAATTTTGAGGATTTTTTTGTAATGGTTAACTATATCCTTCCAAAATAAAATCCCATGATAAAACTTTTCAGAATTTTTTATTGAAATATAAAATTTTTGAGAAAAAATGGCGTAATTCTAAATCCTTATAACTCGAAATATTATTTGTAAAATTTCGATTTTTTATCATTGAATTATACAACAATTTATAAATTTTAATTTTTATTCAAAATTTTTTAATATATTAATTTAAATAAAAATTTAAAAGTCAAAATTTAAGAAAAAAATAACGTAACTTTAAAAAACAAGTAAGAAAAATCATGCTTTAAGCATAGATTTTGAAGCACTTTTCAACACTTCATGAAATATTTAACAAAATTTCGTTAATTAGGTAAAGAAGGGTATATAGCCAAATATGTATTCAAATACTTTTGAATAGCCCTGTATTTGATCTATCAGTTGATTCACATATTATATGATGGGAAAATTTAGTTTAGCAAGAAAAAAGCTTAAAATTTCTTTTTGAGCAATTTGTACTAATAAATGGAAAACATACTTGAAAACTTTTGTTCAGCCCTATAGTTTACCTTGTACCTTTATTGCATGTCAGTAAGAAGATAAAATTCATTTTAAACTAAAACACTCTTAAAGCAATTGAAATCGCATTGTTATAAATTATCATTCATAGGTGTCCATGTACACATTTCTTTGTGTGGCCCTATATATCATTTTATCTATATTCTGCAAACATTTCATTGTAGATTGAATGAAGTTCAGTGTAAAAATGCATACCTTATTTAAGAACCACCTTTAAGTAATTTAAGCTCATGCTCAGTAACGTTGGCAAACTCTTTTGTATAGCCCTGTATGTCAACTATAACATTTATACACACCCTTCTAATGTACAAAGATTTAGTGAAACTTTGCGTATATCATAATTAAAATGTATTACATCCATCCATCAGCCATCATCGGAAACATGTGCAGTACGTAGGAAGGAGTACATTATTTGAAATTTTTTGTGTGTCCCTGTAAATGCAATGTACTTCATATTATGCTAGACAGTATCATATAATTTTCAATAAGCCTCACTGACATATATCAATTTTGTTATACATGAAAGCGTTTAATATATTTTAAAAATGTCGCACACTATTCCCCCCTTTACCATTACTCAATGGAATATTTTTGTGTGGCCCTGTAAAGGAATAGTAGCTATATTTTCATCGCATATTTTATAGAATGCATATTTTAGTGCGCCTCTTAAATGCATGTAAATTTTAAATGTTTGACAGGGTGTAACATCTTTAAAACGATTTTTCCCCATAGGCCTTAATATAATGGAAAAATTTTGACACTTTCTGCAAATAAACTAATCACGGTAGAAACTTCATTTTCAGTAGGGTTCGTACTAGGTTAAACGTCAATAACATTCAAAAATTTCAGGAAAATTCAAGTATATTTAAAGGTGTTAGAGCGCGAACAGACGGAGAGACAAACCGAATGCATAAGCACTTTTCAAACTTTTGGAAAAAGTTAAAAACGTTAAAATTCATTTGAAACGATTTTTCCTCATATGCCGTAATGTAATGGAAAACTTTTGACTGTCCCTTTAAACATATTAATCATGGTAGAAACATCATTTTCAATAGGGTTCGTGCTAGGATAAACCTAAATGACGTCCAAAAATTTCATGGCAATCCGAGTATATTTACGAGAGCTAGAGCGCGGACAGACGGAGAGACAAACCGAATGAATAAGCACTTTTAAACTTTGTTGGAAAGTGCTAAAAATCCTATTTTTAAAAATCCTTTTTTTTTTTTTTTTTTAATTTGCCAAATCAAAATTAGAATAAAATAACTGAAAAAGTCATGTTCAAAATTTCAAGCCCTTATCTTTACCGTTTCTTGATTTATAGCAATTCAAATATAAGAAATGGAGTAAAAAACCAACATAAAGGAAAATGCATTTTCCCAACATGCCGTTTTCATGGCAACCATTGCTTTAAAAAATAGATTTTGAAATCGAACGAAAACGAAATGAATAATATTCCCTGTTCCATTTAAGATAGAAACATGATTTAAATGCGACTTTAAGAAGAAAAAAAGAGACATTTTTAGTGCAATAAAATGATTCTGAAATTTTGAAGACTTTTGGTCCCATACCCCCTAAAATAACGGTGAAAAATTCTTAATTTCGTGGCCACACTCTCTTCAAGGCATTTTGCAAACTCAGTTGAAAACAACATTAATTTTACGAGGAAAAACTGTCTATGCTACAATTTTACATTTTTGTTTCATTGCAAAAATCCTTCCGCTTTAATAACATGAAGCTAAAATGTCAAAATATCATTCAAAAGTTCAGTTTTTATGAAAAAAAGACTAGATCTTTGTGTACTTGAGGTCTGAAGATGTTAAAAATAAAGTTGAACAATATTAGAAAAACAATTCTTTCCTTGGCGCATTTTAGGTAGATTTAGTAAGAAATTCTACCAAATGCAAACCTTGCTATGGAACAACATTTGAAAAATTCCTTAATAACTTCTCATTATATGACCCCAGGAACTCAAAACCACCCCCATTCATATATATATATATATATGTATATATGTCGCATTTTTACAAAACGACAGACTTCAAGGGATTTGCATTAATTACGTTTTATTTAAATACTACCTGTCCTACCCGGCGTTGCCCGAGCCCGTGATGTTATTCAGTTTTTAAATGTGTTATTTGCTTCCTAAATGACCCTTAAATTAAACTCAAATTTCTATGATTTTATATCTTTAAGTCCATTTTGCCAAAACTTATATTTTTAAATGGAAAAATCGCGAAAAGATATTGAATTGAAAGAACTTGCTGTTTGGTATTTTGTTTTCTATGTAATTTGATTTTTTGGAAACTATGCGAACTGAGAGCGAACGAAACCGCTACGGAACATTTAGGTTTTTACTGAATTCGTAAAAATTTTCACACATTTTATTTTGTAAAAAAAAGAATTCTATCCATACGAAAGTTCCAAAGTTTTTGAAAGTAATGTAAATCTGGTTTATTGAAAGGCTCTAAAAAGATTGTGCTAAAATACGGACATCTAGTTACTTTTAGCCGGGATGTAATTCGTGTTTGCCGGTGTATTTGAACGGGTTAAATCTCATATTTTTTTTAAACAAATTGCAACATAAATTATGAGAATGTCTTAGCTTTCAGAAAATATTTTTGGTTTGTCAGGACGTATATAGAATTGCGCCCTGCAAAGGCAAAACCGCAATCAAACAATCTGCTTTTTATTGATTTCCTCAAATTTTTCGCACTTTTTATTTTGTAAAAATTATTTCTAATCGTCGGAACGTTTAAAAATTTTTTAAGAAGGTGTAAATTTGATCTATTGAGATACACTGTCAGAAAAATTCGTCAATATACACTAAGTTATCGTTATTTTTTCACAAATAACTTTCCCAACAGACGTATTTGTTCTGTGAGTTCATTCCGAAAGTCGAAAAATGAGGAAACGTTTCCGTTTATATCTAGCACGCATGCGCATTGGGTCTGTTAGTAATAAATTCGAATTTATTTTTAAAATGAAAAACAAAAGTATTCTATCGATTAAAATGTCTAATTTAGTTTTAAAAGACAAAAATGTTTTCGAATTTAAAAATAAATAACAATTACTTTCTTTATTCGTTCAAAAATTCTCACAATCTGGTTTAGTTGGATAAGTTGAATAAAGTTCAATATACTAAGTTATTTCTATGATAAATATTCGCATATAAAATATACTTTAAGTGAACACATTTAAAAAAATATTTTAATTAAAAAATAAAATGCAAAAAAAAATTGATATTATTAAAAAAAATCTTATCGAATAAAAATAAAACATCCATGTTTTTTCTCTAAGAATCTACGTAATATATTTAAAATTCACATTTTTTATATTATATTAATATTAAAGTAAAAAAAACCCAGCCACAGTTTCATTAAAGATGAAGTCTTTCCGAGATTAACTGCAAAATTAAAAGCTTTTTAACGAAATACACCAAACCACACCCATATGAAATGAACACTTCTATTTAAAGCATAATCTTCACAAGCAATCCTGGCGCCGTGGATGCGCGTTGGTCTTGTAATCCTGGGGTCCCTGGTTCGATCCCTACCTCTTCCGCATTGATTTTTCCAAACTTTTTTCAAGTGACGGATATTTTTCCTCTTTTGACGGAGAAAAAAATAAACGGAAAGTCGTCAATATACAGACAATTTCTGGCAGCAGTGCTGCCAGTACATTTTCTGTAAAAAGACGGAAATTTTTTTGAGAGTGTACTTTTAAAAATTTGGGCTGAAATATGTACGCTTAGATACTTTTAGCGTAGGAAAAATATTCTGTACGTGAGTCGCAAAGTGCCTCCTTTTGCCGGTGTATTTGAAAGAGTTAAATCTTATATTTTAAAAACCGATTGCACCATAGATTATAAAAATATTTTTAAACTTAAAGAATATGTTTTTTGTTTACCGGTACCTATAGGATTGCGTTTTGCTAAGTCAAAACTGCAATGAAAACAATCTGTTTTTTATTGATTTCATCAAATTCTTCGCACATTTTATTTTGTAAAAAATATTTCTATTCGTCCGAACGTGTTGAATTTTTTGTAGGGAATATAAATTTGGTCTATTGAGATGATTTTAAAAGATTGAGTAGAAATATGCACGTTAAGCTAATTTTAGCATGAAAAAATATCCTCTCTGCGAGTCTCAAAATGACCTTCTTTTGCCAGTGCATTTGAAAGGGTTAAAATCCAAATATTTTAAAACCAATTACACCATCGGTTAGAAGAAGTTTCAACTTTAAGATCTTTTTTTTTTGGTTTGTTTATATCTTAAAAATTCCGCCCTAGATTGGCACTGACAAAAGGGAGAAAAATAGTTTTGGAAAAAACGACCTTTTTTGAATATTTGTTTTCAAAGGGTTAACTGGTTAAAAAGGGTTAATTATTTTTTCAAATTGATTATTGCATTCGAGATTTAAAAATATGATTTTTCGAAATATGTCTCTTAAGTTTAACTGCGTCGAGTAGTTTGGTTGATTTGGAATTAAACAAAATGATCCAAAAACAGAAATAAACGGTGGGGGGGGAGGTTCTTCATTCGTTTAGCTGCGTAATCGAGTTTCTGCGCATGTGTAAACGTTTCCTTTCCTCGAATATTAAAAAAATGACTTTTTGAAGAGTGTGAGTTCCGATTCATAGTTAATATCTATGAAACTAATAAAAAAATTAACATTCTGAGCCTCAGGTGCATCATGAGAGATAATGGGCTACTCTCAAAAAACTTTTGAGCTTCGTACGTGCCGTAGATTTTGCTAGCCATCGCAGACACACACACACACACAGACAGACAGACCGTTTTGTTCTTTTATTAGTATAGATTCTATAATATATGAAAATTCTTTCACATATGCTTATAGCATGGTCTCTGGACAGCAAGTGCGTAAAATTATATTTGAAATTTTCTTATCTTCCTAGGGTTACTAGTTAAAAAGGGTCATGTGTTATAATTAAATTAACACGATAAAGTAGAGGGTTTAGCTACCCTGTCAAACCCGTGATTATTAGTCATGGGACCCGTGTACAAATGTCATATGACGTGCACATAGAATTTGTTAAGATGACCAACTTAACAATGAAATAGATTTTATTAAGAAAGTTGCCTTAGATCATGGTTTTAAGGATTCGCATATTGACAAAATTTTTCGGCAGTATAATACTCCCACTCCTTCAGCCAAGCGTTTTGTCAATAGATTACATATTAAACATAGGAGAGTGCATTATGTTCCCATTATGCATCAAAAATTAAAAAAGATGCTTCAAGAATTCAATATAAAATTAATAGCTATACCCCCTCCATATCTAATACAGCTTCTTAGTAACAATATTGATAAAATTCATAATCATCAAATGGCAGGAGTTTATAAAATTCCAGTTATCCTTGCAAATAATGAAGAATTATTATACATTGGTGAAACTAAACGAAAATTTTTCAAAGAGATTTAAAGAGCACGAAAGAGATATTGCACAGTCAAAACTGAGCACAGCCCTCGCAAGATTATATTTTTCAAATGAATGGAGCAACATTAATTTTGATGAAGCTAAAATTATAATTCCATGCAAAAATCCATATCTCAATAAAATTAAGTCCATTGCGATTATTAAGCTCAGACCACGAGCTTGTAATGATCATTTATGAAATTCCATTCATAAAATCTGGCATAATATGCTATAATTAATTAAAAAGCAGACTTACGCACTCTCAACTCAACTATGCTCGTGGACTTTTGGATGAATATGTTTATATTTTGAAATTTTAAACTGCATTTTTAACATATTTCGAATATATCCTGACGATGTTCACAGAAAGAATGAAACGTTGATAATTTTTAAAGTGTATTTTAAATGTATTCTTTTTATAAGTGTACCATTTAGTAATTTGTATTTATTTTAGTACATATTTTTAGTAATTACATTACTATTGCAACATTTCGACTCGAAAAAATAAAAATAAAATAGTTTGACGAATTTAAGAAAAATCAAATATTAGATCATAATCTTTTTGTAGCAAGATTTCTACATGAAAACGGAAAACAAAATAAATAGCTTGAAGGGTTTTTTTAAGCAAATATTACGCCACATTAAAAATATAATAGACGAAAAGCGGCTGAATAAGTAACGTCAAGTGAGTTTAGAAAAACGTATTGAAATATGATAAATAAAAAATAGACTATGGAAATATTGGCATATTTTATCATTTTAAAGTTCCATGGTTTTGTTTATGCGATAAAATATATTCTATATTATGGCTGTGTTTGTGTTTGTATATTAGAAGGTTTCAAAAAGATTTAGGTCCTAAGGGCTTCTTCTTAGTGATGAAACTAAGTTTATCTCTACATTTTGTATTAGTTGTTGGTGGTGAAATTAGTAACTAACGTTGAAATCTACCTTCGCTTGTAGGCCGAGAAGCACTGTAAAAAAAAAAGTGTCGATCTACTAAAAAAACTTTAGTGATCCTTGTAATTACTAAAAAATTTTTAGTAATCTTAGTTGGTTACAAGAAAATCTGTAAGAATTACTAGAAAAAAGTTAGCACCGAATAGAGTTAATAATTTTATATTTTTAATAGCTGTTACTAAAGCTCACTTGGTGTGGCCTTGGTAGCATAGTGGTTATAGTAACGGACTCCAGGCTAAGAGGTCTCGGGTTCGATACAGACCACTGCCAAATACGCCCCGAATGTATGCAGTGTAAATACTCGTTAATAAAGGAATTATGAATATCCTGACGGAGCAGGATGTTCATAACATTTGGTGCTGCCATCTATGGCGGTTTTGCCGAAAATCTTCCGCTTCAGAAGTCTGGATGCAGCTCGAAGAAAGCTCCTGCCTTTCGGGCGCACTTAATGGTTATTAAAAATAATTTTGGAGCTATTACTAAAATTTACTTGGTGGCTCATACTAAAAATTTTTAAGTTAGTTATACAAAAAATTCTTTTGTTCAGTTTACAAAAGAAATGCTTGTTTCGCTTGCAAAAAAAAAAGTTTGTAATAGTTACTAAAAAATTCTGTGGAATACAAATTTACTAAAAAATTTTTAGTAACCTCTTGAATTTTTTTTTACAGTACGGTAGGGATTTTTTTCTCTAATTTTTACTAAACAGTTTTTTGTTGACCGGAAATTTAGTATAAAATCATTTAAGGAAATTCTGCTTTTCTGTTGCCATTATATTTAAAAATTAATCTTCAACGGATTTAACAGCAGTTTTCTTCGACTAAATGCATTTTTTTTTACCTCTGGTAACAAGAAATAAATGAAAGATGGCGGTTGTGAAATGATGAAAGTCTACGTCACGGGTTCGAAAGTGGTAATACAGGTACGTGCAATAAAGAAAAATAAAATAGAATACCATGTGATGTTCATGCAATTCAATATGTTTATGCAAAACGTTGGAACAAGTATTTAGGTATATATATATATATAAATAAACATTTTTTTTTTTACAATTTTAAGTTGTTCCACAGCGTAAAGGAAAATGAAGCCATGTAAAATTCATTATTATGTGAATTTCATTCTTGTACAAATTGTTCCAAACAAAGTTATACTAAATTAATTTCACCCTTTTAAATGTTGTTGTTAGAATATTTCCCAGTTAATGTGCAATTGCAACTGCTAAAATTGCAGCAGAGTGCTTGGAAGAAATCTCTGTAGAATGTTTGTAAATTAAAATACTCATCGATTTTTATATCAGTTTTTTCGTAAATTCTTCTGTCAGTTAATCTTTTCAACATCTGAACTACAGAATTAGGTGGATCACGAAATTTTTAAACTAGGGTATATTTCATGAGAGAAAGCTTTATATTAAGGAAAAAAATCGTATAATATTTTATTTAAAACATTTCTGTAAAGTATTTTGCTAGTGATTAAAATTTAATTATATATGCAGGAACAATTTGAAAACTGGTGTTATACAACTGAAGACAAAAAAACTTCTTTACAACACCATAAAATGAATTAAATTGCAGGAGGCCTTTCGAAAGTCTTTCTTCACCAGGCGTAAAAGACGTAGTCTACTATGAACATAGCGGCACGACTGAAGGAAAAAGGCGGGAAAGGGAGCAAGCTGAAGAAACAGCTAATGGGAAACTGGAACGCAACAGCCAATCACGGAGGAGCATAAACGAACAGTGGATACAATGGAGGAAGGGATGGGAAAAGGAAAATGGTAACAAAGGGAAAAAATAAAAGTAAGTGAAATGTAGTAATTAAAAGGGCAGATTATATTGAAAATAAATACACATACACATAAAATAATAATATTAATAATAAAATGATAAAAATAATTAGTATAATTATAACAATATATTAGTATTATAGTAATATATTAGTATTAAAAATGTTTATAGTAATAAGCATACATATATATAACTAAAAAATATACACATAATTTATACAAAAAAATTTTTATAATTATAAACATACATATATAAATATCTTTGTACATGATTAATGAAAATAAATAAATAAAATAAAATAAAATAGATATAAGTAAATAATTATATGGATATATATATGGAAAGAAAATTCATGAAGAAATTCGTATAAACATTTTCATAGCTTTTTTTCTAGAAAGCACCTTAATAAAATTTAATATAATGTGCACACTAAGAGAAATTTAAATGAAAAAAATCTTGAAACATTAGAAATATTAATAGAATTTTATTTTTAAACATAATGAAATTTATAAAAAAGATAAAATGTAAAATTGTAGAAAGAGCTGAATTCTTTTAGATGTTAATTAAAAGAATACATACGATATAGGAAACGTAGAACAATTAAAAAAATCACTGTAAAAGGATTGCGCTGCTTTTGAAGTCATTTTGTTAGAAGTTAAAAAGAATTGTTTTGAAAAGCCGATGTCTACCATGTACGCAAATGTCACCTGATGCATGTAAAATACGTCGTGGGAGTAAAATCCTCTAATTTCCCTATGAATTATATATCTAGATGTGCCAAGGAAAGTGATGGTCTCCTCACCTGACAAAAGTACTAAATTACGACATAAATTGTATTAGCAAAGAGCAGGTACCAAAAAATAAGATTAAAATTTTAAGTAATCAACATAATAAAGTTCACAACTAAGAAGTAGCACCAAAGATCTTAGAGAGAAAGATATGAAGGCTTTGGAAACCATAACTTACTGAAACAGTACAAAACAGCACTGCTAGGAAACACGCTCAAAGAGGAAGATCCAATCGTAGGCTGGTTCATTGCATCCACCGATACGCCAAATATTTTTCTAGTAAGCCTCCTTGCGCCAACTCCCCCGCGAGAATTCAAAACGCCATTTCTTTTGGCAGTTCGTCTGGAGACTTAAAGATTGTGGGAGATTTTTAATATGATTTGTTTGTTGTGTTACATTTTCTATATTGCAAATAGATAGCCGATTAACACGTACAATTGAAAAGTCTTCAGTGATGCTGAACTTGTTGAATAATAAATTTTATACATCGAAAGTTTCACTTTCACTCGAAAAGTAACATAACAACGAACAGATTCATCTAGTCTTCTGTAACGTATTTGTATAAACTATATTGTATAAACTTTGACCTAACTCAGCTCCCTCCACGAAAAGGAATGTAGAGGGAAGGGGCGCTCACTGCTTTTGCGGGGACAGAGGCGGGTAGCGATGACCACATCATTACTCCACATTTTGATAATTATCGCTACTGATGATAATGTCAAAGCGCGCCAAGTGAACGCCTCTTATTTTTCGCCCCTGTATGCGACTTCTATTGTCTAGCTGTTTGCATTGTTTCACTGACAGCTGTGGATTTATTTTACGTTTACGATGCCTTCACATCTATCTTTGGTAGCACTGCTAATTGGATGAAAATCTAGGCAGATTTATAGTACCTATGCCGCTTTTAGGCGATCACCGCCTTGATACCAGTTATCCAACCCGTTCATCGGAGGCAGCCCGTCAGTTAAGACCTTGATCATCGCATAGAAGGAAAGAAAACAGAATTTATTTATTTATTTACTTATTTATTTTATTTTATTTTTTGCAGTAAGATTTACTCAATATACCTATTCAAAATTATCGAAATTACCAGAAGACAATTCAAGTGAAAGGTAAACTTATACCGAATAAAACGTATATTCAAGGATCGTACACTTTATGGACTTTCGAGGACCTTTTATTACAATTTCCGTAAAGTAGTACACGGTGATTATAAAAAAAACTATCCCGACATTTGGACCTCTATCTATCATACCATTCACAGAAACTGAATGAAATTTTGGCAAAAGGTATTTAGAGATATGCGCTCAAGAATGGTATGCAAAACAACAGTTTCACTCAAACAATTACGGTTAACGTCAGAATATTTCGAAAATATCAAATGGCAACACCCAGTTTTTTGCATTGGAATGTGATCTCCATTCTGAAAAATCTTAAATAGCGTTGGAACGGCAAATGAAGCATGAAAATCAACAGAGCTAGGCAAGGTAAATGTAAAAAGGACTTTGCCATGCAACAGAGCATTAACGTTAGTTTCATTTATGTCACACGTCACACCATTTCTTCGGCTGATATCCCAGCCTGATTAGTTCTCCACAAAAGGAGAAGAAGAAACTAAGAAAAGCAAATTTCGGATTGTGCGTAAGATACTCTCATGCCTGGCTTGCCTGACGTCGTTATTCTAGATGAAAGAAAAGGCACTGCGAATTGCCAGCTGCGTATGTTGCTTTCTGCTATTACGAACAAGATGCCGTTCTCAGGGAAAGAATGTTGGGGAAATCGTAAAGATTTATTACCTGAATGGACAAAATGTCTCAAAGACATTACGTGTTTACCGCCGCAGCCATGAATTACGGCGAGGCCCGTGCACTGTCGAAGCTGTACGGAACTTGATTCATAAATTTGAAAAAACTGGTTGCACATGCGATAGACCTTGGTCTGGACGACTTTCCTTTCCTGTGGAAGCTGTTGCAGAAGTCCACCAAATGAGTTCGTCACAGTTCGTCCCGCAACTGCACGCGGTGATTCACGTGTTCTGAATCTGCCGAATTCAACTGTACGCAAGATTCTGCGCTCTGTTCTAAACATGCTTTTGTATCGATTCCAGCATGTCCAGATGTTGGAAGCCGAAGACTATCAATTACGGCTGGATTTTGCAAACCAATTCCTTATCCGGTACGATGAAGATATCATCTGACATTTACCGCATTCTGTGGACAGATGAGGCGTATTTCTCGTTAACTGGTAATGTGAATTCGAAAAATAGTGTGCATTGGGCCGAGAATAATCCATATGATGTGCTTGCACGTCCATTACACGAGGAAAAAAGTGACTGTGTAGTGTGGTATAAAGAATACGTTTGTTCTCGACACTTACTTTTTTGAAGAGGTTACTGTCGGTGATCTGCAAACGTGTACAGAAACGAGTGCTCGCTATCTGGACATGTTAACTCGTTACGCGATTCCCTCATTGCAACGACAAAATGCTATATCTGAATTTGTGTGGATGCAAGATGGGTCTCCTCCAAATGTCGGGTCTTCAGTCAAACATGTCTTAAGTCAATAGTTTGGTGACAGAGGTATATCCGTCATATCCCGTTTCCGTCGCCACCAAGATCTCCTGATCTGACAAATAATGGATTTCTGGCTGTGGGGCTATCTGAAATCAAAAGTGCATCAGTTTCGTCCTCAAACTGAATCTGATCTGAAAGATGCCATCAGAACTGCGATTCAAGAGATTTATGTTGCCATGGTACGTGCTGTATTGCTATCCACCATCTGCCACCTGCAAAGTCCCATCATGTGTGAAGGAGGTCATGTGGAAATTTTGTGAAACATAATAAAATGATTTATATCATGCTGCTTCTCTGTCCTTATTGGTTGTCCTCACTTTTAGCATATCTACCGCCGGGGATTTTCATGTTACAGTTGCCGTTCCAACGCTATACAGGGTTTTTCACAATGGAGATCACACTCCAATACAAAAAACTGGGTGTTGCCATTTGATTTTTTCGAATTTTTTTCGAAATCTTTTCACTGTAACCGTAACTGTTTAAGTTACGCTGTTGTTTTCAATATCATTCTTGAGCGCATGCCTCAAAATATCTTTTGCCAAAATTTCACTCAGTTTCTGTGAATGGTATGATAGTTAGGGTCACAAATATCGGGATAGTTTTTTTATAATCCCCCTGTATTTGCATTATTTAATGGGGGGGGGATCTTTTAGGTAGCTTTCGTTACAAAAAAGTAAAAAGCTACCTATTGCAGCCGTCCGGAGGAAAGCACGTCCAGAAAATTTTGGAATATTTTCACCGATCATGACCCCTAGACCCCAAAACCACTCTCCTTTCAAATGTTGACATATATATATATAAATATATATATATATATTTGGATGTATATATATATATCTGATATTTGTCATGCGATAACTAACGTATTTACGAACCGATTTGAATGAAACTTGGTATGTACATAGTACACACAAATTTCTCGACCGAGATCGTTGGCCAGCATCATCCGCCATCTTGTTTCAATGACGGCCATTTAAATTTTTTAAAAAAAGTTTTAAATTTAAAATTAAATGTGAAAAAATTAAAAGTCTAAAAATATTTTTATTTTATGTGTTAGATCTTAAAACACCAATTCCAGAACACTTTTTATTTTGTATCTATCTTAAAAAATGATTGAGTTACAGCACTTTGAATTTTTTTATGGCTGACATTTTGAAACGATCTAATTTTTGCCATGCTATAACTAACGAAATTATGAACCGATTTGAATGAAACTTGGTATATACATAGCACATACAAATATGTCGACCAAGTTTGTTGGCCAGCATCATCCGCAATCTTGTTTCAAAATGGCGGCCATTTAAATTTAAAAAAAATTTAAAATTTAAAATTAAATGCGAAAATATTAAAAGTTGAAAAATACTTTTATCTTATGTGTTAGATTCTAAAACACCGATTCTAGAACATTTTTTACTTTGCCTATATCTTAAAAAATGATTGAGTTATAGCACTTTGAATTTTTCTTATGGCTGACATTTTGAAACGATCTGATTTTTGTCATGATATAACTAACGTATTTATGAACCAATTTGGATGAAACTTGGTATGTACATAGTACATACAAATATCTCGATCGAGTTCGTTGACCAGCATCATCCGCCATCTTGTTTCAAAATAACGGCCATTTAAAAAAATTTAAAAAATTTAAAATTTAAAAATAAATGCGAAAAAATTGAATTTGAAAAATATTTTTATTTTATGTGTTAGATTCTAAAACATCGATTTTAGAGCATTTTTTACTTTGCCTATATCCTAAAAAATTATTGAGTTATAGCACTTTGAATTTTTCTTATGGCTGACATTTCGAAACGATCTGATTTTGTCACATGATAACACTCGCATTTATAAATCGATTTGAATGTAACTTGGTGTGTACATAGTACTTAATAAAGCCTGGGCCGAGTTTGTTAACGAGTTCCATCCGCCATCTTGTTTAAAAATAGCAGCCATTTACAATTTTTTAAAAGAAATTTAAAATTTGAAATTAGGTACAAAAAAACTGAGAAATTGAAAAAGATTTTTCTTTTATGCATTTGACCTTGATACAATGATTTCAAAGCAATTTTTGTTTCGTCTGTATCTTAAAAAATGTCTGAGTTGTAGTACCTTTAAATTCTAGTGTTGCTCACATTTTGAAATGATCTGGTTTCGTCACTTGATAACACGCGTATTTATACACCGATTTAGATGAAACTTGGTGCGTAGATAGGACATACTTATGCCTGGACCGAGTTCATTAGCCAGTTCCAACCGCCGTCTTGTTTCAAAATGGCGGAATATTATTTTTTTAATTTAAATTTTAAAATTAGGTGCAAAAAAGTAAGAAATTGAAAAAGATTTTTTTTTGTGTTTTGATCTTGATACAAAGATTCCAGAGCATTTTTTGTTTCATCAATATCTTGAAAAATGGCTGAGTTTTAGCACTTTCAATTTCCAGTGAGATTGACATTTTGAAACGGTCTGCAATTTGTCACGCGTTAATACGCATATTTATAAACTGATTTTTATGTAACTACGTGTGTTCATTGTACATACCAATGTCTTGACCGAGTTCACGGCCAACTTTATCCGCCATCTTGTTTCAAAATGGCTTCCACATAAATTTGTCAAAAATCTTTTAAATGTGTAATGATGTACAAACAAAAAATTAGAAATTGAAAAAAAGGTTCTTTCTAAACTATTTATCTTAAAAATGAATTCCGGAGTATTTTTTGCTTTGTCTTTACCTTCAAAAACGCCTGGGATATAGCAGTTTGAATTTCTAATGTGGGTGACATTTTTTTTTAAGTCAATTTGCCCGCGGCAGCACTGGTATATATTAATGGATTTCGATGTGAGTGTGCTTGTTCACATGAATTAAGATTTCGATCAAGCTCATTGGGTTTTTTATTCATCGTGCTGCTTTAAAATGGATATCGTGGAATTTGGCGACCCTACAAATCGCTTAAAATAAAACCAGGTTAAATAAAAGATGACTAATTTCTAAAAATTCCTATTAATATTCAGTATTGACAAAAACTAGTATTCAATCTTACAAAATCGTGTTTTACTGTTTTGAGCTTCGAATATTTGATTTAATAACTTGATATAAAATAAATAAAAAAGTATATGAAAGCTACCTCTTCCTGCCGGCATTGCCGGAAGGACTGTTTTCTGATATACTGATCAGTACTTTAAGAAATTTTTGGAACTAATACAGCTAATATCTCACGAATTCATCGATGCCTATGAACCTTAATCTTGCAATTATGTAGTTTTCCTGGTCATTTTCATTAAGTAATGCAGTTAAAAGTGTCCAGGACACACTTAAAAATGTATTTATTGAAATTTCTTATATAGTTTTTTTTTTAATTTTAATTAAAATTTGTTTCTAAAGTAATGTTAATTAAAATCGCTATAACTCAAAATATAATTTGCAAAAATTTAAGTTTTCTTTGCATTTAAATTTTCCTTCAAAAATTTAAATTTTCTTTGCTATTGTCTGGAGCGTGAAGATGTTTAAATTTATTTATTTATTATTCAGTTTTTTTATTGTATATCTGGTCTAATTTAAGCAACTGAAATTGTTCCAATTAAGGCAATTGTGCCATTTTTTTAAAAAACAATTAATTTCAATTAAAGACTTAGAAGAAAAACGAAAGTAATCAATTTCGTTAAATATATGAACAATAAACACATGAGTTTTGATATGTAATAAAAGCATAACAATTTCCCTTAATTTTAAAGTAGTCTTTAACGTTTAGCAGGAGTCAAAACAGCTTATTTTAGGTTTTTTTAAATTTCGCTGAAAACATCACGTGTTAATGATGCAAGTCTGATGAATAGGATTTCAGCGGTAGATTTCTTCGCTTTGTAATTATCAGCAGAATTGCATCGGCCCATTTAAAGAAGCAGTCAAAATATGGTTGCTTTCCATTGTGATCTTAACTATTTCAGGTCCATTTTTTTCCCAATCAGAGAAATAAATACGTTTATTTTAATAACATTTATCGTAGTTATTTGAATCAACTTATAGAAGTGTAAAGATATCTCATTGTTTGAATTTCAATGGATGTAGTTTTTTTTATCTTAATCAATTCATATTTATATGATAATAGTAAAAGAAAGAGTTTCTGAAGATGTTTGGAGAATATCATGCTACAGCAAGATTTGAGTAGGTACTATAACATTCTCATGATTTTTGCGTTTTATTGCGCATAAATAATTCAGAAAAGGAATGCATAGTTTAAATTTAAATCATATAATATATGTATAAAAAATCGCCAAATGTGCAGAGAAAATTATGTAAATTTTTATTATTATCGTTATTACTTAAGATCAAAGCATAAATAAAGTAACAATAAGAAAAGCATTGCCATATACTATCATTTCTAGATGCAGTAAGCATCTAAATAATTCTTTAGACCAGCGGTTCCCAAACTTTCTTGGTACGTGACCCACCATTCAGTGAAAAAAAATTTCGTGACCCATACAAAATAAAATTGTATATCAGTATAGCAATTTTTGTACGATCTCTATACAATCGGTTATTCTATCCTACGAAAAACGCAAATTTTTGTACGGAAGATACATTATCCACAAAAACAAGAATATGTAAATGAAGGATATGTAAATGAATAGTACTTAAAATAATGAGCAAACTACAAACATAGTGAAAAATACGCTTAATTATTATAAAAAAATAATTTTATAATCAATGATATTTCTAGCACTAGTGTCTACCAATGTGGGAACATATATTAACACGTAGTTTGTCAGAGTTCTTGTTTTCCGCAAACAGCAAGGTAGAAAAAGCTTGTTCTTGTAATCACGAAGTGTTTAATTTCATCATGGACATCAATGTTGATTTAAATGTTTCTGGATATTCTGTTCGTATATTAATCTGGAAGGGGAAATTAAGGATTATTATTATTAATCTGGAAGGGGAAATTAAGGATTATTATTATTAACCTTTACAGAGGGGCTGTGACAGCATCTGTCCGGGAATACATGTATTCTCAGGTAGACACTGAGTGAGCCCCTGCGTAAAGGTTAATCTGGAAGGGGAAATTAAGGATTATTATTATTCCCTTGAATTATTATTTCCTGTTGAAATTGTCATATCTTTTTAAACAGATGAAATAAACAATATATTTTCATTCGATTATATATATATAATATATTTTCATCCGCGACCCACCAGTGGGTCGGGACCCATGCTTTAGACAAAATAATACTCGATGAAACGACATGTACTACTAACAGTAAACCAGACACGGAAGGGTTAATACAATTTGTGTTCATGCATTTTTTCTTAGGATTGCAAGAGCTATTACACCGATATCTGAATATTTATAAAACTAGTTATTATTCCTAATAGCATGATGGTTACAGTGACGTCACTGTGAGTCACTTTTGTCACATCACACCTGTGACCAAAATGCCACCACTCAGTGACGTCACATTCTGGCTGAGATGTGACTTTCTTAAAAAATCTTTTAAAGTTTATAAATATCCTTCAAAACATGTTATTTACTTTAAAAAAACATGTTTCTGTGAATTTACGTATATATCGTCGCTTTCGTCACAGTTTCGTCACAATATTAATGTCAAAGTAGTCACAAATGACACATTTTTCACAAATTTGTCACATTGTGACCACTTTGTGAAACGTCACAAAAGAGCTCTAAAATGGCCATAACGACTTCACATTTTAGTCACTGTGACTTCACATCGACGTCACGTGACGTCACATCGACAATCGATGGTCCCAAAGTCACAATGTGACTTCACAACGACGTTGCAGTGACGTCACCATGCTTTACGGGTATACGCCCGTAAGACATGGTGACGTCACGGTGACGTCGTTGTGAAGTCACATTGTGACTTTGTGACCGTCGATGTGACGTCACGTGACGTCGATGTGAAGTCACTGTGACTAAAATGTGAAGTCGTTATGGCCGTTTTAGAGCTTGTTTGTGACGTCACATTGTGACCACATTGTGACGTCGCAATGTGACCAATTTGTGAAAAGTGTGTCATTTGTGACGATTTTGTCATTAACATTGTGACGTAATTGTGACGAAAGTGACAATGCTTTCAAGTCACATTGTGACCAAATTGTGAAATACAGGGTGAGTCCAAAATCATGGAACAAACTTTGAGGGGGCGGTAGGACTCACTATAGCAAATAATGATGGCACAGAAATATATGACCGGAAGTGACCCGTCAAGACGCTACACTAGTCACCAAAAAAGACCCGGATGGTAATGTTATGTCTATGGGGGGGGGGGGAGTGTTTTCAAATATCTTGCTCAAATTTCAATATTTTACATGATATTTTTTCCATAGGATAGCTGAGGACGATCCACAACTAGGCTAATTTTTACTTTTTCGATTTTGGTTATATTTTTTTTATATTACAATAGTTTCAGTTTTAGAACCGGTTTAAACTGGTTCTGAATTATTGTGGGCTCTTAATCTGTAACCAAAATCAAAAAAGTAAAAACCAGCCCAGTTGCAGGTCGTCCTCAGCTATCCTATGGAAAAAAAATATGAGAAAATATTAAAATTTTAGCGAGATATTTGAAAATAGCGCTCCCATACACTTAACATTATAATCCGTGTCTTTTACAGTGACTAGTGTGGCGTTTTAACGCGTCACTTCCAGTCATACATTTCTATGCCATAATTATTTATTATAGTGAGCTCTACCACCTCCCTTAAAGTTTGTCCCATTATTTTAGACTCACGATGCAGATCGTTTGTGACAAAACTTTCGTTAACACTGTGATGATTCTGTGACGATTTAACTTTTCTTAACGATTCTCTAACAATTTAAAAGAAACAGGATCTGCTGAAGCTATAACTCCACGCCATGTTCTGTTAAAATAGGGTTTGAGTCCTAAAATCATATATTGACAATTTATGAACAAATACTGTATAATATATAAAATAGTTACCTGCAGTAAGGAGACTTTCTTCTAAATTAAAGTTAAAAATTCGATTTACCTCACATGCCTTACAACTCTGGTGTTGTTTTTAAAATTTGAAAAATATTGCCTTTCAAAAATATTTATATATTTTCCCCACATGCTGAAAATTGCATAGCTTCAATTTTATTTATAACTGACACACATTTTGTAATATGCTGTTCAAACTGTTTAATCTTTTTGAACTTTTTTTAAAAAAACTTTTACTCGCTTTAATATCCACAAATTTCAGCACATATCTAAAACTGTACAGCTTGCCAATATTTCTGACCAATAATCCTGATGTCTATAAATATATAGGGTGGATGCTCCAGTGTTGGCCACATTAAGAGAAAAGTTGAAATGGAAATTTTATAGTTTCAGACTGAATAAAGCATATTAAATCGCAATAACAGTATTCTTTAGTAAATTTAGTTGTCTTTCTGTTAATTATAATAACTTTCTATCAAATATTTTAGATTGTGAGTAATAACTCGTTAAGTAATTTCTTTCAATTTGCACCAGTTTTGGCCACCCCTGCACCAGTTTTGGCCGCCCTAATATCTTGTAATTTTGCAAACATTTTAACTGATAATAAGTAAAAATAAAGCATTTTTGTGCAAAATCTGTTTTACCACACAGATATTTGTTTGCTGTATAAAAAAGATTTGCATTTTTTTAAATGAAATCATAAAAACATCGAATAAAATATACTTAAGCTGATTTTAACTGAACATTTAAATTTAAAAACAAAAAATATATTTAATTCATAAAAAAGACTTATAGGACATAAAAAGCTTATTTTAACATTTTGCATATTTTCATTTATATATATCATATGTTATACTATACCAATATTTACAGTTATATGACTAGAATCTTGAAATTATTCCATTTTTACATGAAATAGTATTTTGACAATCTCTAAAATCCATTTTTTTCAACTGATTTTAAACTTTAATTCCTCGTACTTAGCTGCCTGTCAGCCTAATCATTTGGAGTTAGTTTTCTTCAAACCTTAGATTTCCTTGTGTAAATATTGGCTAGGATCTTAGAAAGACCTTCACAGAGGGCATCTCCCTTCTTTTTTGGCCCATATCTCTCATATAGATAATTGGCCATCATAAATAGCACAACCCTATTACTTGAGATTCAAAAATAGTAAAAACTGGTCTCCATTCTGTAAACTTGTGTTGCAAGGTAGAACGAGATACTACAAAACTTAACCATCTTGAAAAGCTGACAATGAATTTTGAAAAGCCATAATTTTACTTCCTATCTTATAACAGTGTTTAATCTAGACCATTTTTAAGAGTACAGAATTGTCTTTTTTAAACTTGTTAAAATGAATCCTATTTATAGTATAAAGATTTTCACATTATTTGTTATTTCTAAATTCATGTGCTTGAAATTTTGCAAAAGTTATGCAACTTCCTCATTTTGTTTTGAAAAAATACAAGAAACCACTAAATCATGCTGTAATTTTATTGAACTTTTAAATTTATAAGTCATAAAACATTTCTAAATATATTGCTGAAATTTTCACTATAATTAGTCTTGTGGCCAAAAGTGGAGCATATTGTTGTGCCATTTTTGGCCACACAATGGCCATAACTGGTACACATAGCAAATTTAAAGCACGTACTAGCACGTAAAGCAAGTAGTTTTGGCCACCCCTACTTTAAGCTGTAAAAATAATTAATTTAAATATGAAATTGCAACAGAGAGAAAGCCTACTTCACAAAGCTTCATAGCAATCTGTTTCAGAACAAATAAAGTTCGATAAATCCCTAATATTGAAAGATTGTGAAAACTTGTTACCTAAGCAAAAACCTTAATATATGTGAGTGCACACTAGTTTTACACTTTTTTCTTTTCTTTTTTTTTTTTTTTTTTTTTTTGCAAGTCATTTTTTATCAAAAAATAAACAAATGGGATTGAAAATAATAAAAGAGTGTTAGATTAAGGAGTAAGAATGCATATAATTTGTTAAAATCAATTTACAGCCTAAATAGAGGGTAAATCATTCCAATGTGGCCAAAACTTGTGCAGTTGCCAAAACTGGAGCATCTACCCTATATCTTTTAATTATCTTTTGTTGTAATTTTCCAACTGATTGAAAAAGTGTCCAGGTCAGGATTCGAACTAAGCAGTCTTTCGCGCAAATTGTCAATACTTTGTCGACTGAACTATCCTGGAAGAATCTGACGCACACAATTCACACAGTGAATACGAACGCATACTTATCATTATTATATATAACCCTATGTAATAATACTTTAATTTTTTTTCAAACTACTCGTATGATAAATGCATACTATTCGTATGAGTATATAATGATATTTCTCCGGGTGAATTGTGCGTGCTAAGTTGCTATGTTGGAAGAGCATTGGCAGCATACATCGAGGGTCTCTAGTTCGAATCCTAATCTAAACATTTTTTTACTCATTTTGGAAAATTAATATTCGTTTGATTAATTTACCAATTAAAATCATTCTGTTAAATATAATATAGAATTATCTTTTGATAAAACTACGTGAAGTTTATGCGCAATATTTGTAATATACAGATTTTATTTAAAAATCGAGTACTAATGAAGATGAGGCAATTAGTTCTAGTATTACGCTTAGTTATTTCCTTACTATAGTGGCCTGTGCGCATGTATGATTACACCAAGGTTTAAATTCGTAGTTAAACTCATATATATATATTGTATATGTCATATAGTGTAGATGTGCCGGTAAAGGTCATCCTTATGGAATTTATTTTTAAAAAGTTTCCTTATTAATAGTTATAATTATTAGATATCATTTTTTTTTCGTATTAGATGAATCTATTAATAGTATTTAAGTATTCTCAGTCTCACTTCCCAATATTAGACAAAATTTTATTGAAAATAATAGAAATACATCAAACACTAAAAATTTCAGTAATGTACATCCCACAAAAAAGTACATGTAATTGTTTTTATGACTATTTAGAACCAGGATTTAATGAACACATACTAATGGAACAAAATTGTTATTTTCAGCACCATTTAACAATTAAGATATCAAAAATTAATAAAATAATGCGATAATTACTCATTTTTTAAAATCAATAATTGTTATTATCACAAAATCAATATCTTAATTATTTTAGATACATGGTTTAAAATAATAAATGTCATGGAATTACAGTTATCAAATTTTTGGGATTATGAGAAATTCAGAAAGGTAATAAAAAAGTTTTAAAAAATTTGTTTTTGCAATATTAGTGCATAAATTAATATATTTATCACTATTTTCAACAGTTAAACAACCCCAAACTCCTTTATATATTAATTATAACGTTAACTTTTGATTATGCATACATTTTTAAATTTATTAATATTTGATTTTAACCATGTAATTAAAAAAATGTGATTAAAGTGCATTTTAAAAATAATGTTATCAACTATTTTCAAATCGTTGACATGCTGTTCCGTATTTCAACAAAATAAATGTTAAATTTATTGAATTTACTAAGGTAAGTGGATTCAAAAAAGTTAAATTAATATGATACTTATTCCTTTTATAACATGTTTTTTACGAAATTCACAGAAATCATTATAAAAAAAGCAGGAAAAATAACATTTTCTTACCTCTTTCTTAACGGCATTATCCTCTAATTCAAGTTTCATAATCCAAATAGCGAAGATAATTTCGAAGTCGGAATGTCCGAATGAAGTACATTGACATTGGCGCGCTCATATTAACGAAACGCCACTGACAATGTATTTTTTCGGACCGGCATTTTATATAAAATGTCAACTGATCGCATTTCTGCATAACTTTTTAAAAATTTTCAACTTACGTACTAAATATACACGCATAACATCATAACAAAGTTACTAGAGCAGCTGGCCTAATATTCTAAAGAATAAATACACTAGTGTCAACTATTCTGGTTGTTGCCAAACGATATTTTTTAAGCAGGTGATTTTTTGTTATTATTGGTTGTTTGAGCTTCGAAGATTTATAAGTTGAATGCGCATGCGCATTAGTTTTATGAGGGTATCCCTAATTAAAATTTTGAGTTAAATTTTTTTTTCACGCATTTCTATTTTACTTTCAATTAGTTTCAAAATACAGTGGAACTTTCATTTAACGAAGCGCATATTTAATGAAATTATCTACTTTTTTAATTTTCTGTTGAACCTTCTTTTAGAACGCAATTAACATTTAAATTAATATTCATATTAAAAAAAAATTCTTCTTAGCAAAATTTATTGCACTTCCGTGCATGCACAATATTCAAAAGGATAGATTGCTGTTAAGATTGATTGGTGAATATATTTCAGCGGATTGTACGAATTGAAATTATGTATTTATTTTATCTTTTAAATAAAAAGGAAAAAATGCGAAAATTTTTCGATATGCTAAGAAAGGGATTCTAGTTCCGCGAAAATATTATAGGTCCATTCTCTGAATACTTAAAAAAGATGCGAAAGTTTTTATGAGTGTATCTTTCATAAGAGATCGCACACAAAGTAATATTCGATTTTTTTTTTTAATTTTTCGATTTGAAATACAAGAGAAAACGAGAATTAGAACGCTGCGATTCAGTTTTTGTTTCCCTTCCTTTATTACGCGGTTTTTTAGATATTATACTAATGATTTTTTTTATGTGGCTATATTGCATAACAAAAAGTACTATCCAAATTAAAACACAGTTTTATAATATTTCCATTTTTATTTGTAGTTTACTATACAAATTTCATGAATTTTCGTGGATTTCTATTCAACGATATTTTTTTCATAACGAAGCATTTAAGTGTAACGAGAAATTTCCTTAAATGGAAGTTTCACTGATAGGTTCATTGCTGGGTGCTTAGTTTCATATGATGGGAGGTTTATCTCATATATGTGATATGACGTACATGTTACATGCAGTGCATGTAATGTGTGACATAAGAGCGATTGCACAATATTCTTCTGCAATGCCAGAAAACACGTTTTTTTACCAGTAAATAACATGGTTTGGAGAATTTTTGTAATTTTCTAAAGTTTTCTAAGAAAGTCACATCTGAGTCACAATGTGACGTCACTGAGAGGTGGCATTTTGGTCACAGATGTGACGTCACATTTCAGTCACAATGTGACGTCACTGAGGAGTGGCATTTTGGTCACAGATGTGACGTGACCACAGTGACTCACAGTGACGTCACTGTGACGTCACTGTGAACATCCATGCTATGTGGGCGAATGAATCCATTTGCGACTTTCAGTGTACAATTTTATTTAAAGTGGTCAATAGGCAAGCGCCTTTTTATGTGAGTTCAAAAATATGTAAATGTCCAGTGAATAAGACTCTGATTTCAAAATTAAATATCTCAAAAACAACAAGTTGGAAACTGCACGTGAAGCGTAGCAAATGAGGTGCGTTCGTACGATAACGAAGTTTTAAAAATATCACTCTTATATATCAATCTCATAAAATTGTAAGTAGTTAATTTCACTTAAAAAGGCCCACCAAACAATGTTCTCCCTGTACTATTATGCAATGGAATACTTTTGTATGGCCTTGTAAATCAATGACAAATGTTCTTTGCGCCACAGTTTATTCAAAATTTATATATCGTAATGTGTACTTTATAGATGCATATCAATGTTCGAATGGGTGTAACACCATTAAAATGCATTTGAAACATAACATTCTTCCCCATTGGTGGTAATGTAACGGAATACTTTTGATAGTCACTGTTATTGATCTATGCATCCGACTTTCATAAAATTTGAAACGACACGACAAAATTATGTAATAATTATGTATTTTAAATTTCAAATGATTCGGATGGGTAGTTTTTGCGTTGTTTATATGCAGACATTTTCTATGTTTCATTTTCTATGCTTCACGTGCAATTTACCACTTGTTTTCATTTAAATGTTTTATTTATTACTTCATTGAGGGACCCCTAAATTTCCATATCGTTCAAATAAATAAAATATCTGGAAGTAACTCTCTTTGAATCAAATTTGGTTATGAGCATTTTGTGCGTACAAACATATAAATACATCGACATAATAAAATTAAGTGTTAACAAAATAGCTACATTTAATAAGAATACTTTCATTAAAAGATATATTTTATTTTACTTTTTGCCCTTTTTTTAAAAAATATATTTTCTTCGTTGTGTCAAATTATGATTACGTGACGTCATTTACAGAAGTTATCTTTATGTAACTAACAAATTACATGTGATCTTCTTCATTATTTTATAAATATGAGCTAAATTACTCTTTACGGAATTGTTTTACCGTGAGCGGCATTTTGCATATAGAAATTAAGCTTGTTAAATATTTCGAAATGTTTAATGCATAAGGATATACGAAGAAATATCATTTAATTTGTTTCGCATAGAATATAATATTAAAATAAGTAAATCTTACTGTCTTGCAAAATTTCTACTTGGCAGAGTAAAGTCTATTTTACTTGATTTTCTGTAATGGAAATTACAGGGTAATTACACTTAATTTCTTTTATTTCACATATTCGTTTTCATGTAAAATAACTTGTTTTGATAAATAAAATATCTTATCTCGAAATATATCAGAAGATAACAAAAAATTTAAAAATAACGTTTAATTCTTTAATAATAAAGAGACAAGTATGTTTGCGTGTCAGCACTGTTCCGAAGAGACCACTGTACGTAGAGTTACAAAATTTGGAGTGAAGGTACCTCTATGCATGTAGTTTTGCACCTCGAAGCCCGATTTTCGATTTCTTGATTATAATTTTTTATTTAATTTTTTAGGCGATTTTTAGCATTTTTTAGGCGATTTTTCCACATTAATGAAACGAATACGGTTTCGTTCTTTTCACCCGATATTGTAATTTTTTTTTCTCTTTTTAATAAAGTTCATTCGGAATTCCTACATCGATTTTTAAATTTTTAATGAAATTTTTACACGATTTTTAGTGTTTTTTCACATTTTGCGGCTGTTTTTGGATATTAAAAAAGAAAAATTGTTTCGAACTTTTCTTGTAGTGCGCAAAATTTTATTTGCTACAATTTTTAGATTTCAACGACTGTTAATTCGATTTTGAATGCGATTTTTTACGATTTTTCGAGATTTTTTGCTTTTAGTATTTATTTTTTCCATAGTTTTTCTATCAAAAACTTGAACCGTTGAGAATGTAATATTTAGAATTTTTTTGCCAAATCTACCGAAAATGTTAAAAGTTTAGGTGCCACTATTTTTTAATAGAAATTTCATCATTTACCTTAAATTCTTGCTTAAGACCGCCACTCCCTCGAGTTATATATCTCCTGATAGGTTTTTTTAACAGAGTTTTTAACAGAGTAACAATTATTTAGATATAGTTTTGATAAGAATAGAGTGCGCTCCCTGGTGGTTGAATATGGAACCGACAGACAGCGATTTTGTTAAAATTCGGAAATCTTACAATATGATTTGTTTTAAACTGTAAGATTGTTTATAGTAGATGAAAAAAAATAAAGAATGGTATAACATATTTCAGGGTGCGAAAGGAGAGGGGAGCGATCAAAATTAGGAAATGTAACACGAAGGCCTGTTTAAAACTTTAAGATAGATTATAATACACACTAAAAAATTTTAAATGCCGACGATGTCCTGGAGAGACTGCTGCACGAAGAGCTACAAAATTTTGGTGGGAAGTTCCTCTATATATGAAGTTTGGCACCTCAAAGGCTAATTTTTGATTTTTTAATATAAATTTTATGCGATTTTTGCAGGTTTTTATAATGTTTCGAGGCGGTTTTTCCCCATTAGCGAAAAGAATGCGGTTTCATCCTTTTAACCTAATATAATGAATTTTGCTCTCTTTCTAATATAATTTATTTGGATTTCGCGTAATGACTTTTGGATTTTTAGTGAATTTTTAGTGCAATTTTTAATGTTTTTTTTTCGTATTTTGCGCTGTATTTTGATATTAGTAAAAGGAATTTTGACTCAAACTTTTAGTTTAATGTATTAAATTTTGACTGCCAACATAGGCATGCGAAGATAAAACTTCACCCGACCCAAAGTTTCAATTTGGCGCCCCCCCCCCTCGAGATTTTCTGTGATAGATTAAAAATGACGTTGCTAGTATAAATTTGGCGCCAACTAAATTTCCGTGCCCGTGGCAATCGCCCCTTTCGCACGGTGCTGTCTGCTAAGATTCATGAATTTCAGCGATTTTTATGCGATTTTTCGAGATTTTTTGCCTTTGATGTAGAATTTTTTTCATTTATGAAATATTTCCAATTACAATGTTTTATTAGAATAAATTTTTAACCCTGCTATTTTTTAATATTAGTAATTTTTTATGCATTTTTCAAAGAGATTTTTAGCTTTTTTTTTCGAGTTCTATGGTAATTTTTGATATTCGAAAATAAAAATTGATCATTAAACTTTTAATCGTACGTAATTTTAGAGATTTTTAATGCATTTTTAAAAAGATTTTTCGCGTGCCGCGTCGCTTTTTTATCATCCATAAAAAAAATTTTGTAATACTTGATTATGCAGTCGATTATTTTGCCAAATTATATAACTCATCAAACGACTCACCAAACTATATAAATTGATGTAATTTTTATATTAAAGAATGACTGGACAAATAAATTAGAAAAAGATTAATAAAATACAAATAAAACAACGAAGTAAAAATCACTTGATGACGCAACAAACATGTGTAACGCGTTGTCAAGCGAATGAGACATTTACGATCAGCCATTATTGGCGTTTAATCTTACAGTTTCGCAATTAGTTTCTTGACCGACTGGATAATCAAATAGTACTGATATCTGATTAGAATGTTTTATCCATTTGAGAAAATTCTGATTACTGCGAATTATAAATTAACTAGCGATTTTTAGTGCATTTTTCAGTGCGTTTTTAATGCAGTTTTGAATGCTATTTTTAGTTAACTTTTTAATTCGATTAGTACCATTTTTTTTCGATCCCCAAATTGATGTTTAAACAATTAAAAAAAAGAATTTGGTTTAAAATTTTTAGAGTAATTTAGTAAATTTCACCATCTATATTTTTTTAATTTTGTCTATTTTCAATGCGAATTTTATATACATTTTGTGTTCTGTCGACGTTTTTGTAATTCATGAAAAATGTGATTGCTATGTTTTTCCCAACTACAATAAATTTTTATTCTCGGGATGCATTTATATTAAGCGATTTTTTATGATTTTTTTAATGATTTTTTTTAGTGTTTTTTTAGAATTTCATGGCTATTTTTTGAAATTTGTAAAAGGAATTTAATTTCAAATTTTTATCTTTACTGTTTTTAAAAAAATTGCATTTACAAACTTTAAAATTTAGCAATTTTTAATGTAATTTTTAACAATTTTTTTTTTATTATTTTTTACATTTTGCGTCAATTTTTTGGCATTTATGAAAGTTTTCCAATTGCAATGTTTTACCCTTATATACTCTAGCTTAATGTAGTTGATTTTGCCATATATCTATAATTACTGCGATTTTTTGAGATTTTCTACGCTTTGCGCCGATTTTTTATCATTCGTAAATGATTTCCGATTACAGTGTTTTACCCAAATACAGTACCGTAAAATGGGGTGAATAGGAACGAAACTCTCCGGTCATACAAATAAATTCATTATAAAGATATGTGATGATGTTTTTAGTTGCCAATTTTTTTATAAGAAGGTAATAACATTAAGAGTTGGGAAATTCAGACAATTTTTGACATGTTAGCACTACTATTTGGTTATGTAAAAAAACTTCAAGTGGATCCTCAAAAATCTCATTTTATCAATGTCTTAAAACTTTTGTATAAACTAAAAAAATGGTACTAATTGAATTAAAAAGTTAACTAAAAACAACAATTAAAACTGCATTAAAAACGCACTGAAAACTGCACTAAAAATCGCTAGTTAATTTTTAACAAGGGTTTTAAAACAATGATAACTACAGTATTTTTCGTATTCTAAAACTAAGAGAGGAAATTTTTAATTAATGATAGACCTGTAAACGATATGATCTGTTAAATTCTACTTAATTCGAAACTACATAATGAAAAAATGAAAACTGGCTTGTAACACCAGAGGTTTCAGATTTACAGGGTGAATCGGAAAACGTTTTTTCTCATGGTTTATTTTTCGATATGGTAATAGTTTCATGTAATACATGAAAACATACGTAGGAATATGTATTGTAACAATATTTTGTTTTTTCTCATTATTTGAAGAGTTTAAAAGTGCCTAGAAATTACTTGGTTAAACAAAAAAGTCAACGCCTAATCCAACAGACATGAAACACACAATAAAAGATTTTAAAAATAGCAAATTAGTTAGAAAAACTGCACAGAATTATTCTCTGAGATTCACAACATTGCACAAACATTTCAAAATGAAAAACCAATAAAAAAAGAGAGGGATGTAAACAGTACCAAGGTCTGGAGATGAGGGCGTATTAGTAAATCGTATTAATGCATGCAGCGATTGGGGCTACTCAATAGATTCACTTACCCAATGACTACTAGTAAAGGATAACACAAAATAGTGCTAAATTTGTATTAAATTCTACTTCTGCAATTCAGATATAATTTCTTAAAATAAATTTTTATTTCTCTTGATTTCAAAGTTGTTTTTTAATTTTTAAAAAGGCATTTTTTTACTTGTATATAAAATACAGGGTTGGTTTCACAGTAACTACGTGTTCCTATTCATCCTTTATCAATACTAGTACACCGAACCCGGGGTTCCCGGGTCACAAAGTAAAGGTGAAACACTTTTTTAAAATTTAAAATTGGAAAGACTAATAATTTTTTTCTGCGTTATAGGCTTTTTAAACTGCCAACTAATTCCAAATAGCAATTTTATATGAAACATATTATTTATGTAATCATATACAGCTTTAAAAATTATCGGCACTTCCGTTTTAGCGGAGCCGTAGCTAAGGGGGTGCTATGGGCGGCTCAGCCCCACCTAAAATATTTTGAGCCCCTCCCCCCTGGAAAAGATTCCAAGGTCACTCAATAAATTTCTGTTCCGAAAATTCAAATGAAATATTGTTTAAAAATCTAATTTAGTTTTGAAACCTTTTCACAGTTTTCCAGAGTTACTAAATTGTATCTAAAATAAGTGTTTTAAAACTCCCTCATTCTGTTTGTACATATTAAGCTAACATGATGGACTATTTTGCACCAGTTATACACTCAAAACTTTCATCATCATATACTTTTCTAAGCATAAAATGAAATTATTTTAACAGTTTAATAAGAAACAGAGTACCTACAATATGAATATGCACTAATTTATCTTTCTGCGTCAGAGAGAGAGAAAAAAAACTATGAGCCCCCCTACATTCTCTTGAGCCCACCCTATTGTTCACTACGGCCCTGCGTATTAGAAGCAAGATAGCAGTTATTAGCCAAAGATTTCGCCAAAGAATACAATTGCATTCTCAATTTTTAAAAACAACTAAGAAAATATGACACCTAGATATTCTTTAAAATACATTTTTGTAAAGGTTAATTGATGTATCTTTTGTAAAGTAAGTTTACAACGAACTAAAAGTCACTAAAATCATAGATAAAAACGAAATAAAACCAACAACATTCACCGGGTTTTATAGCCGACGATATATTGACATAACAGGTTTTTAATTACTATTTTTTCAGTTGCTATGAAAAAATGACAACTAAAATATACAGTGATCTGTTATTTTCCATGGAGAAAAGAGATCGATGGAGGTGCAGTATGCGATTAAAACGGTTTGATGGGCGTTATTCTTCCAATATATGTCTCTCATTCGACCCAAACAAAACAATCACATGGACCGAATTTTTTAGCATCATTTTTTCTCTAAATGAAAAAGATCTGAATATATTTTAGCATTATAAATTAGCATTTCATTGTATTATGAATTAAAATTGCATCGCTAAAAGATTTTCTTTTTTGTGAAAGCACGCCGTTGTGTTTGATGCAATGCAGCGACTTTTAAGGTTACATTTTTGGCGTCACCTCCAGCCACTAAATTGCATCTCTATTTTTTTTCTTTTTTACTCTATGGCTATTTTTTCTCTTTTTCCCACATAAATGCGATACTCAAGTTGCCACCATTAGAGAAATTGAACCAAAAACTACAAAAAAATTAATATCTCAAAAACAAATTGAGATACAGTTTTCTAACAAACGGCATTTAAAAGTGCATTTTTTTCTTTAAACGATGGTATAAAGATTGAAAACATGCAATGTCTAGAAGTTTAAAAATTTACAATAGCGAAAATTGCAAAACCGAAATTTTATCGGAAAGTGTTGCCATTCAAAACATGACGTATGCGTTACGCACAGATACGTTTGGCCTTTATTATATAGATTACCTGTTTTTATTAACCCTATTAAAGTTTGAATCGGAATATATAAAGATTATAACATTTGTTCCGATTCACCCCTATCTGCGGGGTGAATCGGAACACCATCAAAAAAAATAAATAATATATTTATAAACAGTAAAAATATTTCGTTTTTGCTTAAAAAGTAAAGAACGAAACAATATTGAAGTTTCTAGAAGAAAAAAAAATCATTTGTTGCTTTTTTTAACGTTAAAGTTGAAAAGTGTTCCGATTCACCCCATTTTTACAGTAAACTAGCTGCCCTTGGCGATCAGATTTGTTTCCCTTGAATGTAAACTAACCATTAAATCATATTTCTTTTACTCATATTTATTTTAATTGCTTAATTTTTTGCTAAATTAGAAGATTCTGCCAGAGAAATAGACAGAAGATGTCATATACGCACCACATTGGTGCGATTGCAATAAAATAGCAATTATATGCGCTTCACATGGTAACCCGGCTATTGTTACTTATTTATTAATAAACTGTATCAGATGTAAGTTTTCCATTTTTCATTATTTGGGTGAAAAAAGGCCAGGATTTGAACACGAGATGTATTGGCTGAACCGCCAATGCTCTTCCTACTGAGCCATCCCGGATACGAACACTGGAGGACTGTTTCACCCAATTAACCTTAACGATCACTTTATCTGGTCTGATACTCTGGATCAGCTCAACAGAATAAATCGAAGGTCAATATACCGGGTGATTATAATTAAATTCCCGATTTTAAAAATCGATGATTTTAAAACTACTGGTCAGAATGACTTGATATTTTAGCAGAACAATCGTAAGGCAATGGAATTTTGTTTGGCGAAGGAAAAAAATAGTTCCAAAATGTGCCGATAGATGGCGTTGTCAGTGTTCACATTGTCTAGCTATATGCAAATTACTAATACGTGACATGCGCACATGAGATTTAGCTGCCATAAAAATGCAGAAAACCAGCTCTTTGCCTAAATGCTTCATCATGACTCTGACTATGAAGGATCGCGCTCTGCTCTTGAAGCTTTTTTATAAGAACGATGACTGTGCACTTACAGCTATTAGGAAGTTTCGGACATTAAAATCCATTAAAGTGGGCCCAATTACCACAAAAGGTCTGCGAAAAATGATTGTTAAATTCGAAGAGACCGGTTCATTTGACGTTAAACGGGGTAGAGGAAGGAAACCGGTTTCGGCTGCGGCAGTGGAAGATGTGGCTACAGCATTACAAGAACAGACTAACAGTGATGTTGGAATCAGCAGTGCACGGGGAATTGGCCTAATGCTGGATATGCCGAATAGCACGGTGCGTAAAATGCTACGGAAGATCTTGAGCTGTTATCCGTATAAGATAACTCATGTGCAGGAGTTGCTACCTGCTGACCTGGAAGCACGTCAATCTTTGCACTGCAATTTCTTGGACAACGGATGGCCATGGAACATTCTGTGGTCTGACGAAGCCCACTTTCATTTGCAAGGTTCTGTAAATACGCAAAATTGCAGGATATGGGCGACCGAGAATTCCGTCCCAGCTACAGCCATTACCTCTTCAGTCTGAAAAGCTTACTGTGTGGCGCGGAATAACGGCCGCGTTTATCATTGGTCCGTTTTTCTTCGAGGAGATCAAACCTGCGGGTCCCATTACCTGCACCGTTACTGGCAAGCGGTATAAAACACTTTTGCGTAACCATGTCCTTCCGGCACTTCAGCAGCGTCAGTGTGTGGATCGCACAATATTCATGCAAGATGGCTCTCCTCCGCACATTGCTACTCCTGTGAAGCAGCTACTGAGTGCTAATTTCGGAGATGACAGGATGATAAGCCGTCATTTTCCAACAACGTGGCCGCCACGTTCCCCCGACTTAAACCCGTGTGATTTCTGGCTTTGGGGGTACCTGAAGAATGTTGTTTACAGTGGGAGAATTCAGAATCTAGCCGACTTGAAGGCAAGCATCACACACCACATCCATTGCATCAGTACAGATACCCTCCGATCTGTTGTGAAGCATGCCGTTTTGCGCTTCCATTTAGTAGCGGATTAAGGCGGAGGGCATATCGAACAACTTATGCTTTAATCATCAGCAAGGTGTTGATTCCATGAAGCTCTTTTTTTTATAATAACCGCTGTTGTCGCTGTATTCTTGTCTTTTCGCTAATAAATCTTTAGTAAATCCCTGAACTCTAATTTTTTTCTTTTGGCTAACAACATTTCTGTGTTTAACGAATACATTTTTGGTCTTTCTCCTGATATTACCCGGACAGTGCCATCTATCGGCACATTTTGGAACTATTTTTTTCCTTCGCCAAACAAAATTCCATTGCCTTACGATTGTTTTGCTAAAATATCAAGTCATTCTGACCAGTAGTTTTAAAAATATCGATTTTTAAAATCGGGACTTTAATTATAATCACCCAGTATGGAACTGCAGAAAATCGCTGCATACGAAATTACATTAGATTAATTTTAAAAACGATTATTTAATCGGTAAATTAATTATAACAGATGTAAATTTTCCATTTTTCATTTTTTTGGGTGAGAAATGGCCATTTTTCACGCAAGTTTTTTTAAGTGGCCATTTTTCATTTTGTGGCTCAGTTGGAAAAGCATTTTCGGTTGCGTCAATACATCCCTGGTTCGAATCCTGGCCGGGACTTTTTTCACCCAAAAAATGAAAAATGGAAAATTTACATCTGTTATAATTAATTTACCGATTAAAAAATTGTGTTTAAAATTAATCTAATGTAATTTCGTATGCAGCGATTTTCTGCAGTTCCATACTGGGTGATTATAATTACTGGGTGATTATAACATCGCCTTAAAATGTGGCGCAGCGCCACCTAGTGACAAAAAATTTTACTAATTTTTTTTCGATTTTCGCAGAGCGCATCTCTTCAACTATGTACTAGTGAAATTTTGTTTCGTTTGGAGCAATAGAACCGGCTCCAGAGCCTTCTGAATAGGCGAACTTTAATTATAACAACCCTGTATATATATATATACTTTAAAAATACATCCAAAGTTATTTAGACAATACCATTAAATAAACCAATGAAACCAGTATTTTTGCAATCATATTATTAAAAACAGTTGAAGTTTGAAGAGAAATAGAAGGCAGATTACCAAATTACTAAGAAATATATCGATAAATGGACATTATATAATCAGAGTAATTCATATATTACCATACAATAAACCAATGAAACCAGTATTTTTACAATCATCTTATTGAAAACAGTTGAAGTTTGAAGTGAAATAGAAGGCAGATTACCAAAATAATGAAAGATAAATGGATAAAAAGACAATAGAAGGCTTTTCTATTAAATTACTTCTTCAGGGGTGTATAGTTTAACAAAAAAGCAAAAACATCCAACCAGTTTCTGTTATGAGTCGTGCTGAAAGCTAAGAATTCGACTCACAATACACCCGACTGGCTGAAAGCTATTCACATGACAAATTAGTAGATAGATACTCATTGAAGAAAATAAAATCAATATGACACATACATAATAATTATATATACAATATTTACATGAAAAGAAAAAATACCAAACTTAAATCTAAAAGTATTATTTTCATATAATTTTTGGAGGTGTAAATTGACGAGAAAAAAATGTATTTGCTTTTTGCGCTTTGAGTACATTTTCAAAGTTCATATTGAGAATTCTATGATTGATCCAATGTAGACGAAAGTATTTCGGCTGATGCTTTATTTACATTTTAGATATTTAGCGGGTTTTTTTATTATTATTTTTCGATACTCTTTTGATGTATAGTAACTAAAGCGAAAAACAAAAAGACAAGCAAGTAAAAGACAAAGAAATTTAAACAGAGGAATTAATTTTAAATTAACTACAATTTTAAATACCTCCTACTACTTTTATGAAATTTTAAGATACCTCCTAATAAGGTAAGGTTCTTCCTAAAACCATAAACTAAAGAGTGAGGTTAAAACTTCAGAACATGTTTTTGATTATACAATAAACAGTTTTTGTAACCTAATTTTGTTATTTTTTATGGAAGATCGAAATTATTAAGATAAATCTGGAACACCCTGTATTTCCAACTAATTGTAAAAGTACTCTTACTTAATGCCAATTCGAAGTTAATGATAATGCTCATACATATTTTTTGTCTTTTTCTGAATGCGTTTTTGTTTTTTTTCAATTATGAGATGAGATTTATTTTAGTAATTTCATTTTATGTAGAAAGAAACATTTCTACGGCTACCAAAACTAAAATGTAGGACATTTATTAACCTATTATGAAAAAGTGACATTCCATTTTACACTGTAAAAAAAAAGGGTCGATCTACTAAAAAAACTTTAGTGATCCTTGTAATTACTAAAAAATTTTTAGTAATCTTAGTCGGTTACAATAAAATCTGTAAGAATTACTAGAAAAAAGTTAGCAACGAATAGAGTTAATAATTTTATATTTTTAATAGCTATTACTAAAACTCACTTCGTGTGGCTTTGATAGCATAGTGGTTATAGTAACGAACTCCAGGCTAAAAGGTCCCGGGTTCGATACTGGCCGCTGCCAAATGCGCCCCGAATGTATGCAGTGTGAGTACTCGTTAATAACGGGATTATGAATATCCTGATGGAGCAGTCGCAATGTTTGGTGCTGCCATCTATTGCGTTTTTGCCGAAAATCTTCCGCTCCAGAAGTCTGGATGCAGCTCGAAGGAAGCTCCTCCTCTTCGAGAACACGTAATGGTTATTAAAAATAATTTTGGAGTTATTACTAAAATTTGCTTGGTGGCTCCCTCTAAAAATTTTTAAGTTAGTTATACAAAAAATTCTTTTGTTCAGTTTACAAAAGAAATGCTTGTTTCACTTGCAAAAAAAAGTTTGTAATGGTTACTAAAAAATTCTGTGGAATACAAATTTACTAAAAAATTTTTAGTAACCTCTTGAATTTTTTTTTACAGTGTAGACATCTGTCTTTACAATAATCACTGTAGAGGAAAGTATTATTATCCCGAAATAACTTGCAAACGGAGAGTTTGTGGAACATTTTAAGAATTCTTTACTTTTCGGTATTTTTAAAACGAGAGGAAATAATTTCTCCACCTTTTATGCTTTTATAAAAGTGCAATGTGATGTCATACAACGTCATGATATACGGCCAATCAAAACTAAAATATCTGACATATACTAACCTATTGTGAAAAAGTGACATTTTTTTTAGACATATGTCTTCATAATAATAATCACTGCAGAGGAAAGTATTATTATCCCGAAATAACTAGCAAACGGAAAGGGCAACAGAAAATGGAAGTGAAATAAGGATGTAGTAAAATAACTTATATTCGATGCAGACGAGATCATTAATTTTCTCATGGAAAAATAAACTTATCGGTAAAAACTCGCTGAATTAGCAAGAAAATTTTGCCGTAGCTTCATGTAGATAAAACAATTATCTTCTCCTTTAGTAAAGAAAAAATAGAGTAGAATCAAATTCATATTATATGACAAGAATTTATTACAGAGTGATTAAAATGTACAAAGTAACAATATAAATAAATATAAAATAAAACACATAAATATATGAATGTTTTGTCAACAGAAAAAATACTTAAAATATTAACGTTAAGAAAAGAACACTATCCCAAAAAGAACAAGAAAGAAAAAAAAATCATGCGTCAAGCATAGATTAATAGGCACTTTCAAAATTTTCAGGATAATGTAACAAAACTGCAAAGTTAAAAAAAACCACATGGAACCGTATAACACATTTCAAAATTGAATTTTAGGTGTTATCTAAAATCGGAAAATTATCCAATTTTTTTAGCATCAATTTATATGACATCGAGATTTGTATTTATTAACAACATGCATTCTAAAATTTAGTTCATTTAAAATAAAAATGTATTTCAGTTGAAAATTACCTTCAGCAATTTCCTCTAATAAGGAGAATGGTATGCAAATACTTTTGTGCAGCCCTGAATAGGAGGTATAGAATTTTTATGTAAAGTTTACTATGCAAAAAAAAAATAAAATAAAATAAAAAAATAAATAAATAAATTTAACAATGCACACGGATTTTTGAAACGTACTCTCTAGCAATTATTACGCAAAGATAGTACTGTAATTCATTTATTTTATTGTCTCTGTAAATTAAAAAAATTGCTATAAATTGTCTGTTCTATCGTGATCGTAATGTAATTCAATGATTTATATCAATATGAATGCTTTTTAAATAGTGTATTGTCATTAAATTACTCTCCAAACGATTTTTCCACATATACCATAATGTAATCGAAATTTTTTGAGTGTCCCTGTAAATGAACCATTAATAATGCTTTATACGCAACGCCAGACATGCTTTGGTGAAAAAAATAAATAAATTTTATCAATTGCAAGAAAATCCGTGCATATTTACGGGAGTTAGAATGTGGACAGACAAACCGAATGCATAAGCACTTTTAAACTTTGTTGGGAAGTGCTTGGAATGGAGTGTAAACAAATTATAAGGCGGAAATGTACACCAGAGGAATTTGAAAGGTTAAAATAAAATAAAATAAAACACATTGGCTAGATTGCTGGGAAAGGGATTAATTAATTTTGAAGAGAAAGGACGAAAAATCTTTTCACTGATATCGGTTTTGATAAAGATGTCTCTGCATTTACTCCAAAACCACCAGCTAAAGCACAGCAATAACATAATCTGATAGGTGAAGTAAAATGTTCATGAAAGTATAGTATGGACCAATTCTATATATTCGTCACTGCCCCTAACAAAATCTTATTTTGTAGGCTCATATTGCCTAATATTTTAGTGATCCACTTGGTGTCGAGCAAGCTGAAATCATGGCCATTCCGTAACAATTGACAGCTTTATTTATAATTCTATATCAATATCGCATTTGATGAGATAATTTTATTCAATGTTATATCTATTTAAAATACAATAAAGTGAAATTTCTCTTATACACTGTAAAAAAAAATTCAAGAGGTTACTAAAAATTTCTTAGTAAATTTGTATTCCACAGCATTTTTTAGTAACCATTACAAACTTTTTTCTTGCAAGTGAAACAAGCATTTCTTTTGTAAACTGAACAAAAGAATTTTTTGTATAACTAACTTAAAAAGTTTTAGTATGAGCCACCAAGCAAATTTTAGTAATAGCTCCAAAATTATTTTTAATAACCATTACGTGCGCCCGAAAGGCAGGAGCTTCCTTCGAGCTGCATCCAGACTTCTGAAGCGGAAGATTTTCGGCAAAACCGCCATAGATGGCAGCACCAAACATTCCTACCCGCTCCCACAGAATTTTCATAATCCCTTTATTAAAGAGACACTACATGCATTCGGGGCGTATTTGGCGGAGGCAAGTTTCAAACCTGGGACCTTTTAGCCTAGAGTCCGCTACTATAACCACTATGCTATCAAGGCCACACCAACTGAGTTTTAATAAGAGCTATTAAAAATATAAAACTATTAACTCTATTCGTTGCTAAATTTTTTCTAGTAATTCTTACAGATCTTTTTGTAACCGACTAAGATTACTAAAAATTTTTTAGTAATTACAAGGATCACTAAAGTTTTTTTAATAGATCGACCCTTTTTTTTACAGTGTAGTTTGGTTAATCTTAATGGGTTGTTGTATGATACATTTTCACATTCGCAATCCAAAAAACATACTTTGAATGGGGTGCTCTTAAATGCAAAATTTTACACCGATTTCTCTCTAATAAAGAGGATTGTTACTTTATATCTTTATTCCAATTTCTTTTTATAGACTGAAAAGCTAAATAATAATATAAAAAAAAGACAAATTTACTCGAATAAATATTACGCCGAAATTTAATATAGTATGTCAGAATTACATTTTTAATTTTTATTGCCAAACTAGCTAAAAATTTTTATTGAAAAAATTTTAATTGATTTATGCTATTAAAAATGTGAGTAGAATTTTAAGTAATTAGGAGTGTCAACAAATCAGAACATGAACATTTTCTGATCCATGAAAGCTATTTAGATAAAACTTATTACATTTAATATTTATATTGATTTTTTCACTTTATGTCACGTTGGTGTTCCATTATTAATCACAATTCTATCAGAATGAATAACAAACTTTTAATTAATAATGATTATGAATCATAAATTGCCTCTTTCATTAGAAATGTTTCATGAATAAATTGAGCTAAAAAAGGTTAAGTTTTTATTTGTTTAAAAAAATGCAATTCTCTCAAATAAATACATCTAATAATATCTATTCTATAATGACGTAGAATAAGGAATACTTTTAAAGATGAATTACGTGTACAATTAAGCAGCATTTAATTATGTTAATTTCAAATGAAACATTTATATTCTTTGAACCCGAAAATTTTATTCTTGAAGCGTATAGATTTAATGCAGCTTTATTTATTCTTCATTACAATAAAGTATACATTTTAAATTTAAAAGTAATTGTCTAAAATGAAATTATTTGATGAACATAAAAAAGGTCTTTTACATGAAGAATTCTCTACGTGTAAATTGAAATTGATAAATGTAATTACATTCATTCAGATGATATAGTATCAATTAACGAAGATCGTTTTGTGCTTTGAGAAAATTTTACATCTAACATTTTGACAATGTGATAAAATAGAGAATTTGATTTAAATTTAATTGCATGTTTGGAACATCTGAAAAATCGATACTTCAGATATTTACTTGACGATAAAGTAGAGTGCGATAAATTTAGGAATCATGTACGCTTTAGTTACTTCTTTCAAACAATATATATATATATATATATATATACCAATATATATTAGTTACTTCTTTCAAACAATATATATATATATATATATATTCTTAAAATTCTTTAAGTATATTGACAATACACTGGTTTTGAATTTTGAATTTATTAATGAATATGAAAAAATATATCCCATCAAAAAGTTTCCTGTAACAATAAATAAAGAATACTGCCCAGTTCAACTGATGGCATTGAGCTCACAGGCTACAAATACTAATTGTACATTAAAGCCTTATATTTTCAAGGGTTAATTCCGTTCGAAAAAAATTAAGAAGGGGAAACAGCTCTCCCCTTTCCTCTTTTTTATACTTAATCATTGAACCTTCTATACTATCAAAGACATGCTTTATCATATAAAAAATCTATATCCGAAATTCAGAGCAAATGAGATAATTCTTAATAAAAACCCATTTAGCATTTATATAATTTAAAAGGAAATATCCCACTCTTTTATACTTAACCATTAAACTTCCAAAACTATTCAGAGATTTGAACGAAATCTGAAAATTCTGCTTGAAAAACTCATTTATATAAATTAAGGGGGGGGGGGCATTAGAACCCCTGTTCCCCCTATTTATACTTATTCAATGAACATCTAATAACAGTCACGGAATCGCCTCATCAGAATGATCCTAATCTAAATTTTGAACGAAAACTTAATTCTGCATGAAAATCCCATTTGTATCAATTAAGGGGAGGGGCATGAGCCCCCCGTTCCCCCTCGTATACATATCGAATGAACTCCAAAAACTAATCAGGGAAGCGCCTTGTCAGGATATACCTACATACAAAATTTCAAGTGGATCGGATATTTTTATCACGAGTTATCGCGTTACGCACGAACGCACGTACGAACGTACATAGAGAACGGACGGGCACATAAGCTCTCAGGCTATGATAGCCAGTGAGCTAAAAAGCGCCAAGTTCTACTTAATTTTTCGATCAGAAAATCTAGTGATAATTGAAGCCGTACAGAGGAAAAAGTTAATTTTAAACGCAATTTGTTTGAAAACTGCAACCGTAAACCAACTCAATTTATTGTTGAGGATTTAATTTATTTGTAGTTTCTAATGGCATTTACATAACTGTGGCAAGTGAAGTGTTTAATTTCTGAAGAAAAACAAAGCAAAAATAGTGTTTACTATAAATTTTTATTGCCATTTTTTCATAACTACTGAAAAAAAAATGGAATTAAAATACGTCTATTCCAAAAATATCGTCAGCTATAAAACTCGTTGATTATGGTTTTACATCGTTTTTAATTATCAATTAAAGGAATTTTCGTTTATTTCTCACTTATTGGACACAAAATTATCTTTTTACAAAAATGTGTTTTAAAGAATACTTGTATGACTTATTCTCTTCACATTTACTTAACTCCCATCAAAAGCTGTAAGAATGCAATTCATTTACTTCGTATGTAATAAAATTTTGCGAACTTTAAAAAATATATTAATGAATGATTTCCGATAAAACATGGATCTATTATAAACTATATTTAATTTTCAATATTCCACTTAAAGATTTGCCCTGAGATAAATCGAGGTTATTCCTTATACCTGATTACGGTAAAATGGTTAATGTTAAAAACAAATCAAGACAAGTGAAACATTAGATATTCGAATTTTCGTCGAGTTCTTTAAACGACAACATCATATTTTGTCAAATTTGTGTATTATTCCGCGATAGTGATGTCATATGCTTAATTTCATATATATGCTATTTAAGACTGGATCGTAAATATAAAATATCTCAGCGGATGAAAATAATATCATTTTATACAAAATAAAGCGGTACATTTTAAGGCATAAAATTAAAATATGTTTTGCACCTAGCTCCGTATGTTGACGTTTCTAGTTATAGGTAATTATTCAATTCTCAATCCTTATCATGTATCCTACCTCCTTTTAAAGTTTGACGCAATATTTTGAGACGCTTTGATTCAGATATGTTTGTCCTTTTAATACAGGTAAATAGTCGTCATTCTAGGCGACGTTGTATCAGCCAATGCCCCGGAAATTAAGCATTTAATCATACAAAACGAATTTTCGGGATTAGCGATGTAGACAAATCGTTTTCTTGTACTCGAATCGGAATAGAACAACCTTGCCAACATATGTAAGTAGACTAGGTCAAGTTGGGCACTATCTTCGTAGCTTAACTTGTAGAGCACTTGAAGCTATGTTCCATGACTTCTAAATACGAACACAGTTTTAGACATTTTTTACACTGTTGGTTCTACTCTTAGTTAGCATTATTATGAATGACTTATTAAATATTTAAAAATTACAGTTCTTAAAGTTTACGACTGATAATAAGAAATAGTTACCAATAAATATATCTTTGCTTCTGGTGTTCAACTGAAATTTATCCTCCAACATGTTAAAATTTTTGATCGTTACATCCAAATGTTTTTGGATAAATCTGAATTATTTTAATATCTCATGGCAGCCATTCCTTCTGACATATCATGAGACAATCTGTGAAACTTGGCAACTACCGTAAAATGGGGTGAATAGGAACAGCGGGGTGAATAGGAACGAAACTTCCTAATCATACAAATGAATTCATTAGAAAAATATGTGAAGATATTTTTAGTTGCCAAATTTTTTATAAGAAGGTTATAACATTAAGAGTTTAAAAATTCAGTTTTGACATGTTTTCACAACTACTGGGGTACATAAAAAAACTTCAAGAGGATCCTCAAAAACCTCATTTTTGCAACGTCTTCAAAACTTTGTATGTAACTACAGCGTTTTTTGTATTCTGAACCTAAGAGAGGGGATTTTTAATTAATGATAGTCCTGTTAACGATATTCTGTATTAAATTCTACTTATTTCTAAACTAGACAATAAAAAAAATAAAAAATGGCTTGAAACATCAGAGGTTTAAGATTTACGGGGTGAATCGGAACACGTTTTCTCTCATGGTTAATTTTTCTATACAATAATAGTTTCATGTAATATATGAAAACATATGTATGAATATGTATTGTAACAATATTTTGTTTGTTCTAATTACTTGAAGAGTTTAAGGGTGCCAAAAAAATTGTTTAGTTGAACAAAACAGTCAACGCCTAATCCAACAGACATAGAACATACAATAAAAGACTTTTAAAATAGCAAATTAGTTAGAAAAACTGTACAGAACTATTTTGCTTGTTCTGGCATCCACAACATTACACAAACATCTCAAAATGAAAAACCAATTAAAAAAGAGAGGGATGCAAAAGGTACTATGGGCTGGGGATGAGGGCGTATAAGTAGATCGTATGCAGCGCTTGGGGCTACTCAATAGATTCACTTACCCAATGACTACTAGTAAAGGATAACACATAACAGGGCTAAATTTGCATTAAATTCTACATTTCCAATTCGAATATAATTTCTTAAAATAAATTTTATTTTTTCTTGTTTTAAAAGTTGTTTTCTAATTTTTAAAAAGGCATTTCTTTACTTCTATATAAAATGAAAGCTTGGTTTCACAGAAACTACATGTTCCTATTCCTCCTTTATCATTATTACCTGTTTTCATTAACCCTATTAAAGTTTGAATCGGAATAAATAAAGATTATAGCATTTGTTCCGATTCACCCCTATGTGCGGGTGAATCGGAACACCATTAAAAATTTAAATAATTTATATATAAACAGTAAAAATGTTTCGTTTTTGCTTAAAAAGTAAAGAACAAAACAAGACCGAAGTTTCTAGTAGAAAAATTTAAAAAAATTAAAAAATCAGTTGTTGCCTTTTTTTAACATTAAAGTTGAAAAGTGTTCCGATTCTCCCCATTTTACGGTAGTTCTAAACTTTGCAACTATTGTAGTTATTACTCACTAAACTTTGTTTTTGTTCTTACGTGTTTTTTGTTTATTTTTTGAACCACAAAAATTCTTTATCATATTTTAGATTAATAACTAAGCTAGTTTCTACTAATAATGTGTTTGTTAAATGTACAAAACATTGCTCAATGGTGCACAAAAACAAGAACTTTAACAAGGACTTGTATAAATAAAATAAAATAAAATAAAATACCAACGTTTCGTTCCGTCTTCTGCGGCAATCTTCAGAAAATATGATATTGAAATGACTAAAAGTTTGCTTCCTGATCGAAAGATATTTCTAATAAAGCAAAATCGAAATTAATCAACAGGTTAAATATGTTGCCATCTATACGTGAGGAAAATTAAAATATTGCAAACAGAAACAAACTTAAGATTTTATTTTGTTATGCCATATTTTTGGTATATTATAGGATAAATCATTATTACAGGGTTTATTTTCTCGTGCAGTGATTTCGACAGATTCTCTAATTTTACCTTCAACTGCATTATTGCACTGAACTATGATTTTAGGCTCTTCAAAGTTAATACGGCAACCCTTGTTCGCCAAGTAAAAGCGAGAAAGAGTTTATACTGTCTAATATCCCTGCGATGCTCCTTAATTCTAACTAAAAGCTTACGTGTTGTCATGCCGATGTAGACTTTTTTAACATTATCTGATAATGTGATGGGTATTTCATATATACCAGATTTTTCATCAATTGGAATTTTGTCGATCTTATCAGTAACGATGTCAATGAAATAGGGAGGTGGAATTGCAACTAGTTTTATATTATAATTCTGTGTGATCTTTTTACTAATATATTATAATATAAAATAAAACTTAATATTATTATCAGATAGTTTTAAAAAAGCCTACATCGGCATGACAACACGTAAATTTTTAGTTAGAATTAAGGAGCATCGCAGGGATATTAGACAGTATAAACAGATTACAGCTCTTTCTCGCTTTGGGGCAAGGGTTGCCGTATTAACTTTGAAGAGGCCAAAATCATAGTTCAGTGCAATAATGCAGTTGAAGGTAAAATTAGCGAATCTGTCGAAATCACTGCACGAGAAAATAAACCTTGTGATGATAATTTATCCTATTATATACCAAAAATATGGCATAACATCATAAGATCTTAAGTTTGTTTCTGTTTGCAATATTTTAATTTTCCTCACGTATAAATGAGGAAGTATTTAAATTTTTGATTAATTTCGATTTTGCTTTATTAGAAATATTATCTCTCGATCAGGAAGCAAACTTTTAGTAATTTAATATCATATTTCCTGGAGACGGCACAAAACGTTGATATTTTATTTTGTTTTATTTTATTTGTACAAGTATTTATTTAAAATCTTGTTTTTGTGCCCTATTGAGCAATGTCTTGCATATTTAAAAAATACATTCGTAGTAGTTAAATTGTATGGTGCAATTGTCCAGTATGTGTTTAAGTTAGTTACTTCCATTATCATTCCCAGCAGAGACAGACTTTTGAATTATCCACTAAAATAACTTTTATAAAGTAAAATTTACGGAGCTTTGTACAAACAAGAAGGCTCTTCGCTCTAGAACTACCGTTACGAAATCACAAAATCTAAAAACACGCTAAATTTATCGGATGTTAAAATATTGCGAATTATTTAATTATAGTTAAATTTCATTTTAATTTCATTTTTAAATTAATTAAAATTTATTTTTTAAAGTTGCGATTTCACCGTAAATATGTTTCTATTAATTTCTTTTTGATTGCGGAGTTTTAAAGTCGAATCAGCTGCTGTTAAGCATGTTTACATGCTTGATTAAATAATATGAGTTAAACAGTGAAATACACATAGTCTTTGCAACCTAGTATTTTTTTTAACTGCATTATCAGGAAAATTTTTCAGTAAGGCATTTTAAATGTATCGCTTAAATCTGATGTAATTTTCACAAATTTTTCTTTTGTATTTTTAATACTCATTTGAAAATACCTTTGTTGTTTGAAAAGAAATATTATTTGTGCCGTCTTAGAAGTCAAAACAATAGTCTCACACAAAAATATGAAGTAAATGTCTCGTTTAAACGTATCTTTAGATTTTAATTATTTTGCAGCATTACTTGCCATTTTAAATATGACGCAATTTATGTTAGTTGCTTCTTTTAACGCACATTAATGAATTTATTATTTAAAAGTTTCCTTTTTTTCATATTCACGTGAAGATACTTTTATTTCCGCTGCCTTACAGTTAGCATCAATCATAAAATAAACGATCGTTTAGAAATGTGAAATGTCTCAAGTAAGTATATTTTTTAATTTAAAATGTTTCCAACATTATTGTATGGCTATTTTAAAACGCGAAGTATTTTTTTCCGTTTACGGCAATTTACGCACTTTAATGAATTTATTGTTTCGATGTTTTCTCTCTTTTTAAATACTAGGGGTTTCTGCCCCGTACGAGTTACGCTCTTCCACAAGCTCTCAATCCACAAGCTTTAAAAAAACCCCTAATTTGATTTTTAGTTTTTGGAAATGCGAAATATTGAACTATACATATTTTTTTTCAAGTGGTGATCTCCCTGTTAAGTTGTTTTTATTCATTTTCATTTGATCGGAGAATTTTAAGGTTGAATCAACTGCTATTTAATATCTACTAGCTAATTACATGCTTGATTAACCAAAATCAGCTAAATAGAGAAATACACTTTTTTTTAACCACATGATAATAATTCAAGTGCAAACTGACTAAATTCCTTTACAGATAATGAATTAAACAAAAAGACCTCTAGAAAAGCAATCACAAGTTTTTCTTTTAAAAAGAAAGATATTTCGTATAATAAACACATACTTTTCAAATTTATAAAGCGTACCTACTTAAAAGTGTAACTTAACTTAGTGTACATGAGAGTATACAAATTGGCACTGTTGGAACTCATTGAAAAATTTTCCAGGACAAAGTCATATTCAAGACACATGACTTAAATTATGAACACTGCGTTCTATTAAATGCCTGGTCTGAAAACCGGCTGAATCAAATGTCCAGATAACGTAATTCAATACATAACTTAATTAATCTGCATGATATAAAGGTCAACAAAATATAGCGCAATTAATGTTAGTCCATTAACATTAAATACATAATGCATAATGTAGAATTTATTATTTTCAGCAGTTATCTTGATAAGTAAAAATGTCATGAGAATCGATATTTTCGCAAGTGATTTGACAGTTGAAAAAAATTTCACATAATACTTTTATTACACTCTCGTGTAGTACTTTTTTTACCAATGTGACTGCTATCTTTGAATGCTCCTGGCTCACACTCCGAGTGCTGCAATTGTATAAACTATGTCTGTATTGGCAGAAATTGGTTTTGAAAAATATTTCGATAAATAGTTAATAGTGGTTTGTTTGTTCTATCCTCGGCATCATAAATGTGATGCATGTCCGGCAGTTTATCATTAGAGAACCGACTCATCCTTATTTTTCCACGTGCTCATCTGAAATAATTTTGTTTTCTACTATCGAAGATTCTTTTTTAGCGGTGTCCGTCTATATTTCAGAACACGTTTTTCCATATAAATTTTATTCATCAAATTTGGATAGATTTGCAGGAAATCTGAAACCGACTTTTGGGACGCATTGTACTAACAAACACACAAACATCCAAAGTCACATATACACATAACTATATTTTATTTTATGCTTAAGTGGAGCAAAATCACCAGATTACTGGGATCTAGTGTAGATCTTATTTGCTCCACTCGGTTCCTTCCCCGACATGCGACCTCATTAGAAAAACTCTCAGTCCTAAGAAAGAAAAGACACATAAAAAAATCATTAACACATAAAACACATATTAGACAAGCAGATAGAGCATAAAGCTCTTTCGTGACAGACAGCGATTAGTTGATGCTAACATGATACACAAAACGGACAGTTAAACAGAACCTGGAATTGCAATCCATCACTTTATTACTGCAATCCATATTTACTTATCACCTCCAAAGTATTTTCCGCTCACTGTTAAAAATATTATGACAAATTACCTCTGTCTATTTTCTGACTAATGAAAACGATGCATAAACGTCTATGGAGCAACCTCATTTACCAGAAAATAACTACCCTTTAAAAATAAAGGAATTTTTCCACGATAGTTTTAACAGTATACACACACTTACTCAAACGCTCCTGTCATTATTGGAAATAATTCTGAAAGCTCTCTTTTTGTATCGTTACAAGTTTAGTCGATGCATTGTTTTTGATGTCTTTAATGGTGTCGAAATGATTATCTATGAAGTTCATTTTGAATTTGGTGAAGAGACAGAAACAATGTTGAATTAGACGGAGGGGATATGGTGGGGACATTGCCTCTGGAGCAATGAGATGTCCTTCCCCGGAAGATTTGAGAATTTGTGCTTTCAATGGTAAAAAAATTCAATTTCCTCCCGTACCCCCTCAGAGCTACAGAAATCCTTCACGGAGAAAAATGTCCGACTTCAACACAGGACAGAATACATTGAGCTTAATGTATTCATTTGACTTCCGTTTCTTGGGCTAACAAAATCTCTGAAGCCAATAATCTTAATCGCCTCATGAACTTTATGTTCACCTTTTGCTTGAACTTCGACATTGCGCATCGAATCACCCCATATTCCTATTTTTAGCTATACCACTGGTATGCTGCTTGTTACAAATTCCAGTGTAAAAAAAACAGAGAGATAATCAATCAAAGATAATGATTTTGAAACCGAAGATGACATGGAAAGTAACGCGACGGGTGACTTTGAGAAGATTTTCATCGGTGTTTCCTGTAATGTTTGGAGCAGTAAAGCAAGTGTGTATCTCCTTACGGAACCCACTTTTAAGGTGAGTAAGTAAATGTGTATGTCTGTTGTGTGGTAATAAATAATTAAGACGAAATTCTATTAAGTTTTTGACTACCTGTCATATGTAATATATTATACATTTAAAAAATATAGACTTCTACGTTTACAATATATATTATATTATATATGTACAATATCGCATATATATTTATACATATACATTTACATATGCATTTATTATCTATATATGAACATTATATACATTCTTGGTGATAGAAACTGTTATATTGAATGTTTTTAATAGAATTCTATACTCACTACCTACACAATAAGAACTTTAAAAATTCCTTTTGATAGTTAATAGGTAAAAAAAAATAATTCTGATGCTACAAGTTTATTTTTTTTATTTCCTAGTAATTTCGTCTGCAATTCCGCAGCCATCATCAGGAAATATTTATATTCATTCAAATACGTCACTGTTATTTTATTGTGAGAATCTATAATTTTAGAGTAGCTGAAAATATAAATAACAGTGCTTTGTATGAAATCTGTGTAGAGGAAAAAAATATTTAACTGCCAATCCATTCATTTAAATGTGTCATCTTGTTAACATATGTGAGTTTCAAAAAATGGCTGTCATTTGGGTTAAACTTGCGAAGAAGAAAATATGGAAGTACTGTTCTATTCATTTTAAAGCACCGCTTTGTTTACATTTTTCATTCTGTTTGAAATGACAATTGTATTGGTTACAAACAGTGGAAAGCATAAGTTAAATATTTCCTCCTACAAAAGTTTCATCCGAAGCATTGCAATTTGTAATGCAATCCAGCTATGCATTTAAAAACGAAAGTGGCGTATGTGAACAAAATGGCATATATTAAAATGAATGGATTAGTAATTAAACATTTTTCCTTGACACAAGTTTAATGCAGACAACTTTTACTTCTTCGTTCTAACTACCTTAAAAATTATAGACTAACCCATTTTAGACGGAATGGCGCATTCGAATAAATGGAACGACATTTTATGAAAATATTTCCTGACGATGTATGTGATATTGCAGACCGATAGTACTAGGGAGTTTAAATAAAACGTATATTTTTAATTTGTAACATCTGTATTATTATTATCTGTCACTTTTAAGTAAACAGATATATTAAGTCCAATATTGTGTTGTTTGTGATAATTAAAGGTGGTATATTGCATTTTCGTTTTATGATTTTACTCTGTACTCTTTAGCAATTTTCAATAATATTTAATTTATGTTTGAAATATTTTTTTTCTACGTATAATTTAATGAGCAATTCCAGAATTTTTGTAAACACATATGCTAATACAGTGGCTAATTCCTGTTTTCGAATTTTAATTTCCTTTGAGGACATGAATTTAAAATATTACGTAACGAAGAATATTTGATAGACGCACTAATCTTGCTGAGTAACAATTCCAATTTATTTTATTATAATTAATTGCAGCCTTTTGTAAATGAATTTTTTTAAGAAATTCAGTTTAAATTTTCTAGAAGGCAGGATTTTTTTTTCCCAGTAGCTTCGTAACTGTATGAGTGTTTAACCCCCTGAAATTTTACTGGCAAAAGGGTAAAATTGTAATGTTGTTTTCTCTGTAATTTATTAAAAATATTTAAAAAATATTTTTTCCAACCTGATACAAAATATGTTATTATGTATAGATGTATAATCTATAATTCTAACTTAATTTTTCAAAACTGGGTTTTATTTGTAGAATTATATTAATTTAAATATTGCTTGTTCTGCAGTGAAACCTGCAGGTTAGTGTGCGAAAAAATCAGCCAGCGGCAGTCAGGAGGTTAAGAAAGCCGTACCTTAATTCTAAAACTTATCCCGGCTTGGCCATTGATTGTTTAACCCTTTCCGGCACACTATGCCCGGTCTGGGATACCTAATTTTAATTCAAAATTTCCAAATGGCACCAGTAATATTTTAGTAAAATTTTGCTTTTACAAGAAAAGCTTAAATTAAGGAATTCAAAATAGTTAAAAAATTCGTTTCTGAATTCCGGTGTCAGTCGATAATTTCTCATTTTAGTACAGATTTTGCCCGTGCCGGAAAGGGTTAAATAATTTTAACTTCTTGAAGGACGATGGTATGGCTACGAAATCATTTAATTCCTAAAGGCAACATTGGTACCAGAATTTTGATTCAAAAATTTGGTTTATTAGATACGTGAAATGCAGTCTTTTTTTTTTGTTGTTGTTGTTATGTGCAAATAAAGGTCGTTTTTCAAATTCCAGTGTCAATCATTAATTTCAACTGCTGGGTAATAAAAGTGCTCTGAACTCCAAAGGGTTTAAACATATTTAATTGCTTTCATTAGATGAAGCATTCCTGATATGAATAAATAACAAAATAAATTGAGAAATGATTAAAATGCTGCTCTTAGCTATAAATCAATCAAATCTTGCATACATTTTTATTTTTCTCTTTATTCGCTCAACAATCAGATGACCATTTTTAATTTTAGGAACAGGGAATGCTATTTTCCTTTTACTAATTAATCATTCTTCAGGGAAAGGCTAGTCTTCGGGCAATTTGCTCATCCAATATTCAATTCGTTACACTGTAACTTTAATATGTAAGATGCATGTGTTCAATTCATCATTTAGACGTCTTTAAAACAACGAATATAACTATTCTTTTAACCACGTTACAAATAAATGGATTACTTTCAGATCACTCTTCGTAAATCAAAGTTGTACGTTTTGCCGCTAATTTATTCAAATTAGGTGCATAAGTTTGAAAATATGCAGTAAAAAAATGTTTAAAAAATGTAAGTAATGGGTCGTAAATCAACAGCAGCGTTAATGTAAGTCATAGGTGTAATTATGCTACACCTAATTGCTTTATATATTTTAATAAGTGAGATTTCAAAAATATTTTTTTTTTTCAAATGCATTATGCTTTGAATATGAATTTAAAATGCTGTATTATCTAATCGTTCAAAAAATTATGCAATTTATCATATTAAATCATTCAGCAAAGGTTTTGACGAACGCTGGAGGTACTTATCCCAAGAGGAAAATGAAAGCATTGCTGAAAATGGTTTTAAAATAATTGTCAGTAATTAGCTGAGATATTGATCCTACAAAATACGGACGGTTTGGACATACGTAATGACAAGAGACACTCTATGCGTATGTATCACATCGGCTTTTAAATCCTAGATAACAACTTTAAACTATATATTTACTTAGTGCGATATTCCATACTGTGGAATTCTTCTAAAGGTCTTTCATATTATAATTAAATTCAGAGATTTAAATTCTGACACCGTTAAATTTTTAGAAACTTATATTCACACATTAATTATTTACAAAAATGAATATTATTTACATAAGACTATGAATAACAGTCACTTTAAACATCGGAATTAAAATATTCCATTATCTCTCAATTCGACATTCTGCGTCCTTCTTCTCAAAACACAAAAAAAGACATCTTCACCTCAGTTCTAAAGTGTCATGGCTTTCGTCTGGCTGCGTAGGAATTATAGCTGCTGCCCTGCAGTACCTTATCTTCATCGACAGTGCCCCGGAATAAGACACACAGCTGCTCAGCTGTAAGAGAAATATCGCTCCTGCAATACAACATGAAAGCAATAATGTGAAATTGATAAAAACAATTTAATTATAATTAATTACATAAGTACTGTGGGAATCGCGAATTATTTGCATCGAGTGGAGCTCTCAGTGCGTCTCCGACTTCTTTACTTTCTTCTGTCTTTACAAGAAGATATTATTCGATTCGTACAAAATCCGAATTCCGGTTTTTAACGGATTTACACGTTTTAGGGATGAGAAATCTTGAAAAATATGCTTCTACAAAATGCTTGTATGTGAGTCTGGACTCTGTCTGTAGTTATGTGATATAAATTTTGTGAATGCTCTATTTCAAAAACTAATAAACAATATTTAAGAAAAATTTATATCCTTTTGGCCCCAGATATAAATTTGTGCTGCTTAGATATGGATAAAAATCGTCTAAAGATGGAACTGCTATGCTGAATTTTTCACGATTTCCGAAATAACTCTATTTTAAGAATAATTTCATGGATTTTCATGAAACTTTAGATTCATTTAATCCTTGATATGTAGTGGTTCTGTTTACATTATGGTCTAAATTGCTTAATAGGAGGCGCTGTTATGCGGAATTTTTTCTGACTCTCGAAATGGCATGCTATTTTTGTTACATACAACCAGTTCAATAATACAATTAAGAGTTTACAATTACAGAGAATACAATTAATTAATTCATTTATTTACTACACGGAACCCTTTTAGCGCGTGTAATACTTGTACTTCGCAGTTTATTGAATCGGTTTATTAGTTCCCGATATTGCTTAAAATTTGCAATTAAGAACGGTTTTAGATCGCCTTTTGAGCACTTTCACCATTTTTAAATTTCATATTTTTCAGGCAACGGTCTTAAAGATAATTTATATTTTATAAATAATAAATATGGCACATTTCATGTTTGTAGATCATTCAGTAGCACAAAAATCGCATTTTTAGAAGTTTTTCGCTCCTTCAGTCTCTTTGGACTACGGGCATCAACATAAGATATAGTCTAAATTTGATCTTGGTCAACATCAACTTTACCTCTTTATAATACAGAAGATGATATAAAACATATAGATAGTTAAAAAATTGAATACATGTTACTAGCATTAAAACTTGTTTAAATAAAATATGATAATTTTGAGTGGAAATAAGCTTGCATTTAGGAAAATACAAATGAAGAATTGCGTCAGTTTGACATTATATAATTAAATTTGTCAGCCCAAGAGCTGTTCTGTCATATCAGTAAACAAAATACTTATTTAGAAAATTAAAAGTTTAATTTGTGACGGAGGTAAACACGAAAAATATTTAAAATTCAGAATTTTAAAAAATGTTGCTTATATTTTTGAGCAATAACAAGAAATGTTAATTAACCAAGTTAAACATCTATATAATTAATTCTGTCTGTTAAATTAAACAGTGTTACAATTTGTCAACAAATAATAAGACGTGAAATAGCTAAGGATTTAAGTTTTTATGGACTATTGCTTAATTTTTTAAAAAGTCTATGAAAATCGTTAATTTAATTGAGACATAAAACAAAAAAATACATAAATTAATAATAAATGGTGAACGAAGTTTAAATAAATTTATGTTTTATAACTTCAGTGAATAATCTGTATACGCCATACCTTCAGATGGCGTATAGATAGAACTTACGCCATCTAGGCGTTACTAGATGACGTAAGCAAACTTCTTTTCCGTTACTTACGACATTTGTACAAATTTTATTATTTTCCAGATGAAATAATGCATATACATATGTACTTTTTTTAACAGAAAAATAAGTCGAAACGCGCGAAATTTTGTTTTTTTTAATGGAAATTATCCATAAGAAAATACTGGTACTGAAGAATTATTTGGTCTGGAAATTTCAGAACCCGTAAGAACCCAAAATTCGTGCTATTTTTAACTAGCCTCTTTGTTTATTCAACAACAGAAATTCTTCGATTAAATAATATAACGGTTACTGTTAAGAATAAAAAACATTAATTCATATCAATAAATAGTTTATGATGGTTTAAAAAGAGACTCACTTAAGAGAATACGTACTTCAACTAATTTTTCACTGAAAGTAAATTCGGAATAATCATATTTCATTTAAATGTACAATTCTGGGAAATAATAATAAGCAAATAATGCGATTACTATGCTTATCTTTTTCCACATCTTTGGGATAAAAAAATAATCAGTAATAAAAAAAATTAATTTGCACAATATTTCTCCTTTAATTTCTGTTTATGAAAACTTCAAAATCTATTTAAAAAAAGAATGTATTATCGCTTTTCGAACCTCAAAGTAACTTATTTAAAAGTAATGAGAAATATACTTTGTTTCTAACAGAAAATGTAATTACTAGTTTTCGTGAAAAATGTTGCCAGAAAATAAGATTATATTTATGGACTTAACCACTTAAAGACAGCCATCAGGTTTAATCCTTACAAAGAACATTTTTTCATATTTTTAAACAGCATATACAATTATAGAGTATATTATTATGCGAACAAAATAAACTGCCTGAAAATAATTAGAAGCTGTTATATTAAAATTTCATAATGAATACATTGGTTTTTTAACATTGCTTGACTTTTTAAGCCAGTTAAGAATACGTGTTTTTAAAATCGACGTTATAAACATGGAAAGATATCTTTTACACAAATATGTACAAAATGATTATACCTAGAAATTCCATCTATTTATTTAAGATAAAGACTACTTTTTCCTCTTTCTTTCTAATTGAAATGTACTTTTTATGGTACATCACGTGTATTATCTTTGTTGAATGTGATGAGAATGATTTTGCAATTTATAAAACGTTAAAACGCAGATTCTAATATGAACAAATAAAATTTGAGTCTTAATTTAATAAAAGGGTATACTGTAAAAAAAAAAACATTCCTTTAAAAGATGGAGAGGAAAGTAACGTAAAACAGGGTACTTGCGCTATAGTTGAGTATGTAATTGCGCACTGGGATGAGCTATTTTTTAAACATGTTTCCTCTAATACTGAATTGTAATTGAAGCTTTTGCCTTATACTTTCATTTATGGGTTTGTCTCGGCACTCATAGTAACCGCCAAAGTACATCCGTATGTGTTCGAGATCTACCAAATGTATTTTCTGAGAATCATTTGGTAATCATTTTTTTTTTCAAATTAATATCTGAAACAGAGAGAAAACAGCTGCGGAAAAAAAGTTGGAAGACCTAGGGATGTGAAAAGGGGAAGGCCTAAAAGTTCTGATAAATCACGTTCTCAAAGCTCCAAAAACCTAGAGTTCGACGTCGTAAACATCATTTTCGGAAACAAAATGGCACATTAAAATGGTATTGCAATTCATACTTTAAAATGGAAAGTCGTATCTCGCTTTGCATCCTGAAGCCCACAGAGTACGGACAGAGCCTCAACTCGGCTTGAAAAGAACGCCCTCAGTGGATCACTTAAAAACTACACCATCGCGTTGGCGATTTTTATCCTCGTGATTTCTGTTTAACTGTAACCATATTTTGGCTTGGCACTTCTTGCTGAATGCTGATTTGATTATCTTTGCACACGTGCTTATTCTATTTGATCTTAGATTTCCGCGCTTATATTTATTCGTAATTATTACTGTTATTGTTCTTGAATTTTCAAGTTTACATTATTAGGTCGTCATGTTAAGAAGAGACACATGTATTATTTGCAAGACGAATACATCAAAGTTATTTCATATTAAAATAATCCTTTCATAAATTTCAAAACAATAAGCAGCAAGCCGTCGCTATATTTTTTTTCTTTTTTCCCTTATCATTTGTCGCCAAGGAAGCGATGTTTCGCCGAATTAGCAACCTCTATTATGTTATGATCGTAGTTTCAGAATCATCCGTTCGTATCGCTACTGTCTATGCGTAATCCCATGTTAAACAAGTTGCCATTACAGTGTATGAAAGTTGATTCTCTGTTCCGTACTCTGTGCTGAAGCCCACCGGGAAATAGTCGCCTGTTGTCCTGTTTCACTCTTTTACATGAACGTCGAAGCTCTACAATGAAAAAGGTATAGAGTGTAAACTGCAGTTTAAAATAAACACTTTCGAAAATATTACGAGAGCTATAACTAAACAAGTTGGAAATTGCACGTGAAGCGTAGCAAATGAGGTGCGTTCGTACGATAACGAAGTTTTAAAAATATCACTCTCATATATCAATCTCATAAAATTGTAAATAATTGCAATTAAAATGCGCACCAAACAATGTTCTCCCCATACAGTTATGCAAAGGAATATTTTTGTGTGGCTTTGTAAATCAATAACAAATATTCTTTGGACCACAGATTATGCAAAATGTATATTATAATATGTACTTTATAGATGCATATCAATTTTATTACGTTCGAATAAATGTAACACCATTAAAATGCATTTGAAACATTTTTCCCCATTAACCGTAATGTAACGGAATACTTTTGATTGTCCCTGTAATTGAATTATCCATCCGATTTTGATAAAATTTGAAATAACTCGACAAAATTATGTAATAATTATGTATTTAAAATTTCAAACGATTAAAATGCATTTGAAACATTTTTTCCCGTTGACCGTAAAGTAATGGGATCCTTTTGATTGTTCCTGTAATTGATCTATGCATCCAATTTTCATAAAATTTAAAATGACTCGACAAAATTAAGTAATAATTATATATTTTAAATTTCAAACGATTCGGTTGGGTAGTTTTTGAGTTGTTCTATGCGGACGGACTGAACGAGAACAATAGGTGCTACGTATTTACATAATTACGAACGCGCCTAAAAAGTGGAAGATTGAACTTTATATCGAACTCTGCAGGATAAAAAATTAACTTTGGAGGACTTTGATAGAATGATTGATAAATTGAGACAAAAACTAATATAATTACTAGAAAAATCCAATGAATGCATTTCAAACATAATAAAATCATTTTTTAAATCCCTAATGCTTTTTTAAATATTGATATTTCACCACCCCCATATTCTATAAAGATTTTCAAATGTGTATCAATCAAGACTACACATGGATTTTGGGGTACATCTAATAATATATTTAATATACTTTCTTGACAGATACATAAATTGTAAAATACATAGATTACATAATTGTAGATACATAAACTAAAATTTCGAAATTAAGTGATAATTTCACTAACAAAAAGTGCCTCACCAGTGGCCGAGAGGTTCGGACCTCTCAACTGGTAGACGGCAGGTGCTGGGTTCGAACCCAATCGCGGCTGTCGGCCTAACCGTTCGGAGTTTTCGTGGTTTTCTTCGAACCTTGCGTAAATACTGGTTAGGTTCCCTTAGAAAGACCCCCACGAAGGGCATTCCCCCATGGTCCTATATCCCTAGCGCAGATAATTGGACGTCAAAAATCAATCAATCAATCAATCACTAACAAAAAGCAAACCATGATTAGATATAAACCCAGTTTAACAACATTATCTGGTCCCTTTTAAAGATAATTAATTTCTTTTTACGGTAACAGGTAGTTTTATCGGAATCTTCTTAAGCAATATTAAAAAAACATTTTCACGTTCAAGCCCACAATATTTTTTAACACTGTTTCAGACCCTTTTTAAAAGAAAAATACAAAAGTTTCTGACGTGACATTTGAAAATATTTATAAGCGATCTGGTGTTTATTTTCAATTTAATTAATTAGAGCTTGATATATAAACGATTATTTTCTCAATCACGTTTTTCGTTTCCAGCACGATCACATTGTAAAACTCGATTTAAAATGTCCCCTTTGATAGTGTTTTTAAAAATATATTCTACCTTTATCAAAAAATTCCACTAGCACGGCTCATTATATACTTTATAAATAGGAAAACCTGCCAGTTGCATGCTTTTGAGAGTACAAAAATTAATTCTTAAAAGAATCAGAATGTAAGCAGTTTGACTTTCATTGCGTGCTTCATTCTTCCTTCACTTTCGATTCAGGATATTAAGTTCAAAAATACTAATTTGACAGGATTTTTTTAAACTTATTCTTTTTTTACTAAAAAATCGAACAATAAGATGCATTATATAGCTTTTAAATAAGACAACTTTCTAATTGGATGCGTATAATAGTAAAAAAAAAAATTAAAAATGAGTCAGAAACTAAGTAGTTTCGATTTTAGTACATCCTTAATTATCGAGCACTATCGCTTCGAGAAATTTGGATTAAAATACTATTTTAAGAGAATTTTTAAAAATATATTCTGCTTTATCGACAAATGGAACATATTATATAATTTCTAAATAAGAGAAACATGCAGTTGCTTGCATTGAAAGCAAAACATAAATTAATAAAATTAGTCACTAAATACGTTATTTGTTATTTCAATACACTCTCAATTCTTCAATCACGGCCGCTTCGGAAAATGAGGTTCTTAATGCCCAATTTTACAGAGTTCTGCCTTTAAAAACATTGTTCAATATGGAACATTAAACAGTTCATAAATACAGAACCTTTCAATTGTATGCCTTTAAAAATAAAAATGAATGTAATAAAAATAATATTGCCCAGTTAAACTGATGGCATTGAGCTCACAGGCTACGCATACTAATTGAACATTACAGCCTTATATTTTCAAGGGTTAATTCCGTTCGAAAAAGAAATAAGAAGGGGAAACAGCTCTCCCCTTTCCCCTTTTTTATACTTAATCATTGAACCTCCTAAACTATCAAGGACATGCTTTAACATGTAAAAAATCTACATCCAAAATTCAGAGCAAATCGGATAATTCTTAATAAAAACCAATTTAACAGTTATATAATTTAAGAGGAGTTATCCCCCTCTTTTATACTTAACCATTAAACTTCCAAAACTATTCAGAGATTTCAACAAAATCTGACAATTGTGCTTGAAAAACCCATTTATAAAAATTAAGGGGAGGGGCATTAGAACCCCCGTTCCCCCTGTTTATACTTATTCAATGAACACCTAATAACAGTCACGGAATCACCTCATCAGAATGATCCTATATCTAAATTTTGAACGAAAACTGTTAATTCTGCATGAAAATCCCGTTTATATCAAATAAGGGGAGGGGCATGAGCCCTTCCCCCTGTTTATACTTATTCAATGAACACCTAATAACAGCCACGGTATCGCCTCATCAGAATGATCCTATATTTAAATTTGGAACGAAAACTGTTAATTCTGCATGAAAATCCCGTTTATATCAATTAAGGGGAAGAGCATGAGCACCCCGTTCCCCCTCTTATACATATCGAATGAACTCCAAAAATTAATCAGGGAAGAGCCTTATGAGGATATACTTATATACTAAATTTCAAGTGGATCCGATATTTTTATGATGAGTTATGGCGTTACGCACGAACGTACGAACGTAGGAACGTACATACAGAACGGACGGGCACATAAGCTCTCAGGCTATGATAGCCTGTGAGGTAAAAATGCGTAAGAATATAAACAGTTTGGATTTGACTATACTCTTAATACAATATAGTTTTATTTAATATATTTTTTTTATAAGAATAGGTCATATAAAAAACTTGCCAATACAAAAGTTGTAGTTAGAACAGAGGAGATGTACAAAATAATGTTATCGGATTTGATATCTTAAAATTGATGAAGTCATGCATTGTTGTATTTTTCTACCAATCTTTTTGTTTTCATTTTTAATTAATTATTTTATTGTCATAATTATATATATATACACAATATATATATATACACACACATATATATATACACAATATATATTATACATATATATAACACAAATATATATATATAATTATATACATATATATATTTGTGGAGAGAGTTCGTCCTATCAAAAATTTTTAAATATAAAAGTTTTACATAATGCTAAGAACATTTATAAAAAATTTAATTGTATTTGATGTCTTGAGAAATTACAAAGTTATAATTGCTTTTTTCCCCAAAAAACCCTATTTTTTTCTCCCCTTGAGCCCAGTTTTAATTTTATTAAAAATCTGTCATGCAAAATTTTTGGCGCATTTTTTTGAAAAACAAACACATTAAACTGATTCAATATCTGTTTTCATAAAAAAATTATGGAATTTTTTCTGTTTTCCCAAACTCCGTACCTATTTCGATCCCCTTGTCGGGATTTTGCTCATTAAAGATATAGATAAAGGTTTTTACTGCACTGTAAAAAAAATTCAAGAGGTTACTAAAAATTTTTTAGTAAATTTGTATTCCACAGAATTTTTTAGTAACCATTACAAACTTTTTTTTTGCAAGTGAAACAAGCATTTCTTTTGTAAACTGAACAAAAGAATTTTTTGTATAACTAACTTAAAAATTTTTAGTATGAGCCTCCAAGCAAATTTTAGTAATAGCTCCAAAATTATTTTTAATAACCATTACGTGCGCCCGAAGGGCAGGAGCTTTCTTCGAGCTGCATCCAGACTTCTGAAGCGGAAGATTTTCGGAAAAATCGCAATAGATGGCAGCACCAAATTTTGCTGCCTGCTCCGATAGGTTTTTCATAATCCCTTTATTAACGAACACTTACACTACATGCATTCGGGGCGTATTTGGCGGCGGCTAGTATCGAACCCGGGACCTTTCAGCCTGGAGTCCGTTACTATAACCACTATACTATCAAGGCCACACCAAATGAGTTTTAATAATAGCTATTAAAAATATAAAACTATTAACTCTATTCGTTGCTAACTTTTTTCTAGTAATTCTTACAGATTTTCTTGTAATCGACTAAAATTACTAAAACTTTTTTAGTAATTACAAGGATCACTAAAGTTTTTTTAGTAGATCGACTTTTTTTTTTACAGTGTGGTGGAAGTTTTGGGGTCTTCAGGGTTATTATCGGTGTAGTTTTGCAATTCTTTTTCAGAAATTCCCACATGAGGGAAAACGCAATCGGTAGTATTTCATGCGAAATCTGCCTAAAAACAATAAATACATAATTTACTGATATGTATCCTTTACTGAAAATTTTATACTCAACTAAATAAAATATACATTAATTGAACAAAATCTCTTCAAAACCCGTAGAAAAGTATAAAAGAAAAAAAAATGATTGTAAGAATTTAGTATAACAAAAGGACACTGAGATATTATATCTCCAAAAAAAATTAAATAATTAATTTAAAGTCTATTTAAATTTTTTAAAGCATTTTTAATAATGTAGCAAAACAATTTTCTTTGCCTAACTCTTAATAGCTAAGTTGTAAACATGTATCCATTCCATTTGAAATTTTATTCAACGCTTTGCATTTTGACTTCACTAATGACACTTTTAAAAAAATGCATGACAATTATGAGTTGTTTTCCAAGTTCAAAAATCATTGTTATAATTCATAAAAGATTGCAGAAATGAAACATTATTATATCTGTAGTGTTTATTTAGTTACATGTACTCAGCATCTTCAGCAGAAGTAGTTTTTGTTTCAAACTCTTTGGCTTTTAAAATAATTTGAGTGGTTTTCATAAGTGTTTTCCAATGTCAGAGTACAATTTTGAGTTTTGTTGAATAAGAGAATTTAGTTTAATTTTGATTTGTATGATAATCTTGAAATGTAATAATCAGTGTTAAGAGGATTTGAACTTTGTAAATAATAAAACATTTGAAATGCTAGTTGAGTATAAGATTTATTGTGTTTATTCTGAAAAAAAAATATTTTTTTTTCTAAATATATTCTAAAAGATCAATTAAACCTAGAAACTTTGCAATGGTTTTATTATAATCAAACTATGTTCTGAAAAACAAAACAATTATACATTACATTTTTTGATGGTTTGACTAAACTGCAATTATTACAGCAAAATTTGAATTCAAATTCTTAATATCAAATGTACTTAATTTCTTCCAATTTTAAAATTTTCTAATAAAGTGGAAAACTATTTATGCATTTAAATTCTCTGTCCATCTATTTATGCAATAAATACCGTAAATATACTGGGAATTTCATGCAATTAATAACCTTATTTGCGGTCACGAAAGCATGTTTCCCACTGTATTTAAAGCATGTGGGGTTAAAAGCTCATTTATAAGGCACTTAAATAATTCCATTTCGTTATAGTATATGGAGAAAATTGTTTAAAGAGTATTTCAGGATGATTGTGCTATTTTAGATGTATTAAACTTGATATAATTCATTAATTTAAATATATTTCCATGTTTTTTTTTCAAAAATCGCCTTTATTATTTAATATTAAAAAAATTAAAATAAATGCATTTGTTGGAAATCTGGACCAAGTTTTATCCCGTCAAATTTGTCACCTGCTTAGCTCTTAAGTGATATCGTTCCAAATAAGTATTTCTTTTATTACTTTTGTTGTAAAGGCAATTTCTTTTGTCTTTAACTGTATACATATTATTATTATTCAGTTTGATGAACTGAAAAAGTATACTTATGGTGAAAATTTCTATGGTGTGTGATCAAAAGAAGAATAAACGTTGATGAGGCTTAAGATTAATCTAGGAAGATGTTATACTTTATTTATGTTTGTATTATATGATATTAACCAAGTTCAAAGCAAATTTTGGAGGTACATGTATGTATATGTCATTATTATCGAAGTTTAACTTCAAGCTGAATTAATAAATGGGTTTAAATTGAACTGTTTCATCAGTGTGCTACATATTTGAAGCCATAAGGCTGCTGATTACACACTTCCCGACTTCCCTTCCGTAGTATGAAGTCTATAGGCGTTTGATGCATTCTTATGCTTTAAAATATGCCTTCAGGAAATTAATACTGTTAATCTCTTCTTTCTGTGTTCTATTCTTAAAAGATGTCACTTTTTAGCTCACAGGCTATCATAGCCTGAGAGCTTATGTGCCCGTCCGTTCTGTATGTTCGTTCGTGCGTAACACGATAACTCATGATAAAAATACCGGATCCACTTGAAATTTTGTATATAGGTATATCCTGATAAGGCGCTTCCCTGATTAGTTTTTGGAGTTCATTCGGTATGTATAAGAGGGGGAACGGGGGGCTCATGCCCCTCCCCTTAATTGATATAAACGAGATTTTCGTGCAGAATTAACAATTTTCGTTCAAAATTTAGATATAGGATCATTCTGATGAGGCGATTCCGTGTCTGTTATTAGGTGTTCATTGAATAAGTATAAACAGGGGGAACGGGGGGCTCATGCCCCCCCCCCTTAATTGATATAAACGGGATTTTCATGCAGAATTAACAGTTTTCGTTTAAAATTTAGATATAGGATCATTCTGATGACGCGATACCGTGGATGTTATTAGGTGTTCATTGAATAAGTATATACAGGGGGAACAGAGGGCTCATGCCCCTCCCCTTAATTGATATAAACGGGATTTTCATGCAGAATTAACAGTTTTCGTTCAAAATTTATATATAAGTTCATTCTGATGAGGCGATACCGTGGCTGTTGTTAGGTGTTCATTGAATAAGTATATACAGGGGGAACGGGGGGCTCATGCCCCTCCCCTTAATTGATATAAACGGGATTTTCATGCAGAATTAACAGTTTTCGTTCAAAATTTAGATATAGGATCATTCTGATGAGGTGAGTCCGTGGCTGTTATTAGATGTTCATCGAATAAGTATAAACAGGGGGAACGAGGGTTCTAATGCCCCTCCCCTTAACTTGTATAAATGGATTTTTCAATCAGAATTGTGAGATTTCGTTTAAATCTCTGAATAGTTTTGGAAGTTTAATGGTTAAGTATAAAAGAGGGGAATAACTCCTCTTAAATTATATAAATGCTAAATGGGTTTTTATTAAGAATTATCCGATTTGCTCTGAATTTTGGATATAGATTTTTTAATATGATAAAGCATGTACTTGATAGTTTAGGAAGTTCAATGATTTAATATAAAAAAGGAGAAAGGAGAGAGCTGTTTCCCCTTCTTAATTTTTTTTTCGAACGGAATTAACGAAAATATACAAGGCTGTAATGTACAATTAGTATGCGTAGTCTGTGAGCTCCATGCCATCAGTTTTACTGGGCAATATTCTTTTTATTTTATTCTTAGTTTTTAATACATTTCTAGATTCTATGCTTAATTTTATAGGAAGTGTTAAAATTTTACTTTCAATTCGTCAGTTTTTAAAACATAAAATATTAAATTAAGCATAGATTTTAGAAATATTTTGAAAACTAAAAATAAAAAAAGTGACATCCTTTAACCCTTTCCGGCTCACTACTCTTTAAAGTTGGAATTTAAAGAAAAAAAATTAGGCAATCTATTTAGGCCTGGAGCAGTACACAGGTATTGTTTTGTAAAGATTGCACTAACCATTTTAATTATACAGCTGTTGCCGAAGTGGTAACCTCCCATAGGTAAAGCATTGATAAGCGCAGTGAGAAGAGCATTGCTGTGAAGCGCGTACTACAGTAAAACATTTTTGCTGTTATTTAAAGAGTTTGATCTCTGTGGTGCTGCCATCTAGAACTCATAAGAAAGATTTAAAGTAGCCATTAGAGTAGTTATTGAAATATTCCCGGAGTTTTTGTGTCTCTAAACAGGGGGAACTTTAGGTGTTGCCGACCCGGGAACACTGCACGAAAAGGGGTTATGAAGATATTAACAATATTAATTTCCTGAAGAGATATTTTAAATATAATAATGAATCAAACATAACATAACATTAGACTTAACATTACGAAGATAAATTTGGACCAGCAGCCTTAAACATTGCTTTTTCTAGCTTTGCTCTATTTCTATAAGGATTTTTATAGTTTTTAAATCTAAGGAATACTTATAATCCTATCGAAATATCTGAGCTTTTGAGTATTAACGATCTACATAATGTTAAGGAAACATGAATCTCTATCGTTACTTCTTAACATGTATCTATTAAAACTTGAAAGAAATTGTTCATAGTTGTTAAATTCCTTTTATATAAAGTAAGATTTCGTTTTTTTTTTTACGTTATTCGAGAACTTTAACGTTTCATTGAAAATTTTAAGTATTCCGAACAGAAAACAAATATAAAAAAGATAAAATGCCAATTCATATATATTTGGAAAAGAACGATATATTTTCTGAAAGCAAATGTTTTGCCCAACGAATACAAATAAACCTGGAGAAAACAAATATTTTTCAATGCCCAGAAAAATTGATGAGGTGAACCGAAGGGACATTTCTTGTGCATTTTGTTCTACAAATATTAAATCTTTGTGATATCCGTGTGATTTTTTTTAATGTACTTTAATGTTGTTTTACCGATTATGATTATGAAAATATCAAATTAGCATAACAAAGATTGCCATAAAAAAATAATTTAAAACGCATTTAATCGTATTCTGTAGAAAAAAATACTAAAAAGTTTTCTTTAACTGTTTTTAAAATATATGAAATATATGATTCCCTTTTCGGGAAAATGAAGGTGAGATAATATTAAAAGAAAAAAAAAGTTAGTTTCTATAAATTCAGAATCATGTAGGGAACAATATACTTATGCAAATACATTATTTTTAACTCGTATTAAGAAACTTCAAAAGACGTATTTTTTTATTCAAAGCGTTAATATTACATTATCTAAGCTTTAATATTCGTAATTAATTCCAAAATTGAAATTATATTTCAACTATTCAGTTATATTTAAATCTTAATTCAACAAAAGATTTTTATATATATTAGAGTCATTTATTCACAGCTCTTCATTTTCTTCAGTAAAATATGTAAATAATAAACGTATAACATTCTATATATGTCGCTTAAAAAAAAGAAAAAAGTTGGAAATTGTACGTGAAGCGTAGCAAATGAGGTGCGTTCGTACGATAACGAAGTTTTAAAACTATTACTCTCATATATCAATCTCATAAAATTGTAAATAGTTAATTACAATTACAATGGTAAAGTTCTCCCTATACCAAACAATGTTCTCCTATACCATTATGAATAATTTTGTGTGGCCTTGTAAATCAATAACAAATTTTCTTTGCACCACAGATTATGCAAAATGTATATTATAATATGTACTTTATCAATTTTATTATGTTCGAATGAATGAAACACCATTAAAATGCATTTGAAACATTTTTCCCCATTGATGGTAATGTAAAGGGATACTTTTTATTGTCCCTGTAATTGATCTATGTATCCGATTTTCATAAAATTCGAAATAACTCGACAAAATTATGTACGAATAATGTATTTTAAATTTCAAATGTGTAAAATGCATTTGAAACTTTTTTCCCCAGTAACCGTAATGTAATGGAATGCTTTTGATTGACCTTGTAATTTACCTATGCATTCGATTTTCATAAAATTTGAATTCACTCGACAAAATTATGTAATAATACTATATTTTAAATTTCAAACGATTCGGTTGGGTAGTTTTTGCGTTGTTATATGCGGACGGTCAGAACGACAACTATAGGTGCTACGTATTTACATAATTACGAACGCACCTCAAAATGGCCGATATCAAAATAACATTTAGACATTGATAACAATATCATTAATTAGATAGTGGTATTTCTGAGGGATGGGACTATTTCGTGTAATATCCTAAGGCAGGAATATGATCCAAAATTACAAAAAGTTAAAAACATTTGCAGCCCCAATCAAAATTCATCCTTTCGACTGCTGAATAGTGGGGCAAATGGTAGGACATACTGCTGAAAGATCTACTAAAAAGAGCATTAGGAGAAGCCTTTTAAAACTATAAAAAGATTATACATTTATTTTCTGAATGTATTCGAAATTCTTCAAGACGAAAATAAATATCCGTGAAAGGAAAATCTATCAAGGTCCTGACATGCTTCTCATAAATATAAATGTGAGCGGTTTACCAGACTTTGACGAGAAGTTTCTCACAAATTCGTGAAATCCTTTTTACCACGTTTTTATTAACTTCACCTGTATGCTTGTGAGTTTGTGAGTTTGTGGCCCCCCAGGGGGATACCTTCTTTAAGTATTCACGGGCTTCACAATCCCGGGGCACCCGAGTTATCTTTCTCTTTTCCATTTCCTCTTACTCCTCTTGTCTTCCTTTCATCTTTGTTTCACTCTCGTTGTGGTTTCCTTTTCGGAGGTGAGGGCAATTCTGTATGAGCCAATATCATCCTGTATATCGACTTATGGAGAATTGTAAACCACCCAAGTGTTGGCCGTGCGTGGGGACCCGTGTCCCTGGAAAGGGGGATCCTGGCAGCTGAGGGAAACCAACACACTGCTTTGGCCTCTGCTTCAGGTAGACGGGAGGTGCATATTGGTCCCGTATGCATCAATTGGCTGGTCAGCTGACTTTTATCACTGGCTTTAGGAATCAAGTGATCGAGCAACTACTAGTCATCTCGTTAAGTGTGGAGATTGACATAGGGTTGTCTTGTGACCGTATGGGCCCTGGTTAGCACTGGTGCACGAATGTGCATCCCCTTGTTGGGCTCGGTAGTGGGTGGTGCGGCCGGGGTCTGAATTTTATTTTTGTCTACTATGGATGGTAATACTTCACTTCCTCCGTCTCTCTCTTCTAGAGAGCAACAAATGTCACAGAATCCCGCTTTCACTAGATATTTCATAATTAAACGCACCGATAGCCACTCTGATAGTTGCTTTGGAAAAACTTCACCATTTCTCATTGCAAAAACATTTCAGTCTGTCTTAGGGGATGGCCACACTCTCAAAAAATTACAATCTGGAGATTTACTAGTAGAAGTATCTACAGCTAAACAATCGCAGCTTCTCACTAATTGCTCTACAATAGGCACATTTTCAGTTTCTGTACAAACACATAAATCACTAAATACAAGCCGAGGTGTTATCTCTTAACCAGACCTATTATTTTCTACAAAAGATAAACTCTTAGAAAATTTAAAAGATCAAAATGTCCTTGATGCACGTCGTATCACTATCCGTCGGAATGGACAAGTCCTTCCTACAAAGCATGTCATTCTCACTTTCAATAGCCCTACTTTACCAACTAGAATCAAAGCCGCTTACCTGAATTGTCCTGTCAGACCTTACATTCCTAACCCTCTCCGTTGCTTTAAATGCCAACGTTACGGCCATACTAAAGGTACATGTCGTGGATCTCTTACCTGCGCACGTTGTGCAGAAGTGGGCCATGACAATAAAGATTGTGAAAAAAACGAACGTTGTGCAAACTGTAAGGGAGATCATACTGCATATTCCCGTACTTGTCCCAATTGGAACAGAGAAAAAGAAATTGTCACAGTTAAAATTACTCAAAATCTGTCTTATCCTGAAGCTCACAAACTTGTAGAAACCAGAACCCCATCTGTCGGAATTTCTTACTCCAGCCTACTTAAAAACCAATCAAAATCTGTAAGACATATAAGCACCCAAACGGATTCCTCATATCCACCTAATAGATCTACTAAATGACAATCAACCAGCACACAAATTAAAGAATCTCGTGATGTCTGTCTCCCTACTAAAATGTCTGGAAGCCCTAATTTAGAACGCTGGCTACCATCCAAAGAACCAGTTAATATAATTGACTTAGAAAAAAGACAACAGAAATTAAATGCTCAATCCAAAAAATCATCTGATCCCCAAACTAATACCAAAGCTGGAACCAGTACAAAAATACCGCCTACGTCGAACACTCTCCGAAAACAGAATTTGAAAGAAACATCACAGGCATTAAGTGGAAAAAAGAAAACAACCATAACTCCAACCTCTTCACTGTGGAAGACTGTGGTGAGAGGAAAGAAAAATTATACTAACCCATTTCTTAAAAACGTAAAAGATCCAAAGGAACTGCAACAGTACATGGAAGAGGCCATGGAGTCCGAGTCATATAGCAATGACTCGGACGCCGATGACGATAATACTATATTGCAGGAATTCGAGCCGACTTGAATGCACACTATTTTATTACCATTTTATTCTTATTCATCCTACCACTTTACTTATTTATTGTACAGATTTTAATTAAGTATAAATTTATTTTTTAATTTTTTACATTTTACTCTCTTTGACTGGTTTTCAACTACATTTGTGTCATCAGATTTTATCGATTTTTAGGCCTGTGTTTTAATAGAACTAGCAGATCATCCTTTTCCCTGTGTTTTAACAAGTTTTAGATTTTTGCAGTTTTAATAATCTTTTAGTTTTTTAACTGTGGTCTTTTAAATTAATTTTTATTATATTTATACTATTAGTGTATTTAACTGTATTCTTTTTATTATTTTTTCTCAATTTGACTTTGTCTTGGCGCAGCATGTCCCAAAAGGGACCTTGCGCCATTAAACCCTAATCAACCAACCAACCATTGTGAGTTTGTAACTCACTTATTTTATGCACGTTCATCGATTACTCCGAAACCATGCAACTGATTAACTTGGTTTTGGTGTTAAATGACAGACGATGCTCTCGAATTGGTACCACTTCAGTTTCATCGAAATTGGTTCAGTACTTTTTTAGTAATTAAGCAAAAACTAATAAAATTAGTGATTTTTCGCTAATTAAAAGTGTTGAATACGTTCACTGAATGTGTGTAGACAGCATGGCCGAGCGGTCTAAAGCGCCGGATTGAAGCCCTGTTTTTCGAAAGAGATTGTGGGTTCGAACCCCACTCCTCACATTATTTACATCTATGTAAAATAAAAAGAAATTCCGTATTATAATTTTTATTTTTAACCGGCTTCAGAAAAGGAAGAGGAAGTTATCAATTCGACGCGTATGCATTTTTTTATATGTATGTTCACCAATTACTCCGAAACTATCCAACCGATTACTTTGGTTTTTGTATTAAATATAAATATAGTTTAAAAAAACTAAAAACCACGCTTTTAAAGTAATCAAACTAAAAAGTGAAAAATAAATATAGTTTAAAAAAAACTAAAAAACACGCTTTTTAAATATATCAAACTAAAAAGTGAAAAATAATTCGTACTATAAGCTGAAAACGAAAATAGATGAAAAATAATATAATACTATAAAATCATTGTTATTATAGAAATCAATTAATAAGCAATAAATAAAATTATCGTGGAAAAAAAGCGTGGGGTACTTCTTAAGAACTAATAGATGGAGCATGGTAGATGGAGCACCCCACGCTTTTTTTCCACAATTATTTTATTTATTGCTTATTAATTGATTTCTATAATAACAATGATTTTATAGTAATATAGTATTTTTCATCTATTTTCGTTTTCAGTTTATAGTACGAATTATTTTTCACTTTTTAGTTTGATATACTTAAAAAGCGTGTTTTTTAGTTTTTTTAAACTATATTTATTACAACACTAACTGAACATAATAAATAAAACTTTTTAAATAAAACTGTTTTCGATTTTCTTGTGAATGTGTTGCTAATGCGTCTTTTCAAGAAAAAGATTGTGCAAAACATTTTTTTTCAAATTGCATATTTCTTCCAGTTATTGATAATTGTTGAAAATGTTAATCAACTCACTCAATAATCTCTTGCAGTTTTATTTCTCTATAAAACAAACTGTCTTTTATTTCATTTTTTAAACTATCTGATTTTAAAGATACCATGTAGAAAGTGTTTTGAAAATGTTTTACATGTGTTGTTTTAGAATGGTCTAAATTGTATGGTATTTATGATGTGTTGTTAATTAAGTGAGAAAGTAATATGCAGAACAACTCTTTAGTAAGGAAATATTTTTATGAAGTCTATTTTCAACACAATTAATAACACAAAATGTGTTTTAAAAACAGAATGCATTTCAAGATAGACACATTTTTGTAACATATTAAGAACACAATCGCAACACAAAAAACGTTTTGTATATGAATTTTTTTTAATTTCCACGTTAATGTGTTGTAAATTTGGTGAAAAAAAATCAGTTTTCAAATATTTTAATTTTTGTCTGTTTAGAATTTGCTGTCCAGAAGGCCTGAATACAGTCAAGAAATTCAAAGTAACATTTGGAATAGATTTCGATGAGAGTACGTGGGTAAGGATACCTGAAAAGTGACCGAAAAAGGGACGATTCCAACAATCAGTTGCTTTAGGAGATGTTGTCTTGAATGAGCTGATAAAAAGAAAAGTATTAAATGGACATTAGGACGTATTACAGAGCTCATTTGTGGCATATATGAAAATGTCCGTCTTTTGAATTTTACAAACGCTTCATTTGCAAATGTCAGTCTATTCAATGAATTTATTCTCTGAAAGTGTCTTAGATGACATCATATGTTTTTTTTTTCCTAAATCAACATTTAATAAAACTCAGGTTGAGCACTGGAATAACGGGACATAAATTAAACAGAATAATTCTTGTACAATCATACAGATGCAGCAGATGCCCAATTTATAGTGTTCATGTTAATATTGTATTTATTTAAGTCAAGTTTTGATTATAAGACATACATAAAATGGTTGAGAGGATTGTAAATCCATTGCCTATGTTTTATTTCTTTCATTATTAATCTCTATTTTCTGAATTTCGTAATACGTATTTTTGTATTAAATGTAACGCGAATAAGAAATTGCTTTATTGTTCAAAATATCTTTTAATAGGAAATAATTTAAACGATCCAAAAATCGCCAGATTCGACGAATGAAAACGTTTTATAAAAACAATTGACTGAACTTAAAAAAATAAAAAAAATAATTACAATAATCAATCAATATTTCATAAATATATTTCAAAGATGATGTCAAGTTTGTCAGTTATAATTTTGCATTTGCATGTAAACATCGAACTCTTTACTGACGTTTTAATCTGAGTGCCACCGTAAACCAGAAATTTTAGACAAAACTCGCAGTAAAATAATTCGTCTTACCAGAGAAAATACCCAATTCATTCTAAGTATGACATCATTTTCATCCACTGAAGTCTTCTAACATGAGCATGTCAATCTCACTGTCAGATAAATTGAAATGAGAAAACTTGAAATGTGATTACACAATCTGCTTTATAAGTAAAAATGTATTTTTTATATACTGACGTCATCAAAAGTTTTTAAAACGTTTTCTATTAAAATATTAAATAAATTTTTAATTCTTAAAAAACATTAATTTTTAAACAAACTTAAGGGAGCTCAGGGGTTAAAAACTTTTCAAAAAATCGATTTTTTGTAATCTAGTTTTATTATGCAATTAGTTCTGAACTCACTGCAAAAAAAACGCATAAAAATATTTGCATTTTTAACGGAGTTATAAGCATTTATGTACCAACACTTTCATAGCCGTACCCATATAATTTCAACTTTAAGTCACGTTTTCACAAAACTTTATTTTTGACGACTAACACCAAGATTTAAAAAACACTACTTGATTGAATGGCGTAATTCTTTTTGCATGCATATAACATCATTATCTATGGAATGAATAATTATAGTTTAGATAGTTTAATATTTTGAGTATTTTTAATGAAAAAAAGGTTGTATTTTTTAGGAGTTCTTTAATTTTCAATTTTGGGAGTTTTTTTTAATTTTCAATTTTGGGAGTTTTTTTTATAATGTTGTTTTTGAGTGATAGTTACATCCTTAATTCATTCTATAGAGTAAAGTTTCCGGATCATTTTAAAACAAAAATTTGGTCTTATGTCAATTCAACGTTAAGATATCTTGGTGTTGGTGATATAACGCATAATTTTTTTTTCGAAAATTGTATTACGTACATTTTGCTATATTTCTTATTATATTAGATTGACGTACTTCATTTTATAATTTTATAAGTCTACAAACGTACTTTAAAAATATCAGAAAGTTTTAATTAACTGCATTGAATACTTCTGCTCTTATATGGACTCGAAGCGAGAGCTCTGTTTACATGTTTTTCCGTATCGATCAACCGATGAGCCCCCTTAACTGATTAAATTGCTTGTGTTTTGACAATAAGGCAGTATCTACTGCATAATAATTTTTTAAACGTGTTATATTTGACCTAAAATTCAGAAAATGATTCAAATCTAGTAAAAAACATAAATGCCAGATATTAGATTTACAGATTTTTTTTCTAAATGAAAGAAAAAAAGATACTTCTTTTTCTTTTTATAAAACCACATACTTCGATTCTGTAATTCGGGAATAGTATATTGTATTTGTTTCTACGATTCAATAATGCCGTTTGAATATAAATGAAGATCAAATTCACATTTCTTACCCATATCTTTCGGAAAAATTTATTTTTCTGAATACGCCTTAACCTTGTTCAAATAATTCTTTTCAATTTGCTCACATTTTAGTTACGATCCGAAGCCCTTTCTGAATAGCTGAAATAAACATCTGCCATTTAAATATTTTGTTCCGTATAAAGAGAACAATAATGGCTTTTTGGTGATGCGAATGTTAATAGAAACTAGTTTGCTGGTTATATATTCATGACAGCCTTTTTTGTAATCAGAATATAAATATGGCAACACATTTTTCTGATAGAAATAAGTAAGTATAATGTTACAAAAAGAATTCGAGTAACAAAAATTTAAACATAATTGTTAATATGTAACATAATAAAATATGAAACATAATTGTTACTTTTAAGATTTAAAATAATGCAATGTTAAAAATTTTAGAGGAAAACTGAAGCATGCTTTAAAGCAAAGTAATCCATTACATGAATAAAATGTCATGTTTTATCGCTTTCAGAATATCCCATTAAAATTTTAATTTAAAAGTAATTTACAAGGAGAGGGTCCGAGATTGGAGTCATCTAATATAATGAGCGTTTATGTATCGATATTGTATAGTTAGTATATAAATTTTTGACAGCCACAAAGCGCAATACCTAGGAGTCTCGATAAACTAAGTCGCAATGTTTACGCTACAGCTTATAATCGAATAAATATCATTCTCTATCCAGTAGCTTAGAAGTTCTATCGTCAGCTTATCGGATTTGAGATTTTTCTTAGTCATTTCAAATCCCACTTGGTCTTATTTTTGGAACTAAAATTTTCATCAATTATTCTCAAAACATATTTGATAAAATATGTATAATAAATGGTATTTACGAAAAATATAAGTTACTAGTCCAGGTATTTGGTGCTCAAAAAGGACAAATAAATGCAAGTTTTGGTATAGTTTTGATATTTGGTGCCTTTATGATTTTTGGGTCGCTGAACACAAACCTGAAGTTATCCAACAAAGTTTATCCCGGGAAACACGTTTATTTACAAAAAAGTTCAAAAAACGGGACTTTTCTTTGTTTTTTCTAAATAACTTCAAAATTATGCAAAAGTCCTCAAAACATAAATTAAAGAGGACAAAATTTCCTACATTTTATGTACACTATAAAAAAATTCTGTAGTACTGCTTGAAAATCTCTAGGCAACTGGGATTCCATAAATTTTTCTAACAAACAATACAGTTTTTTCTAAAGTAACACTACTGCGTTAAACTTTGTAAACAGCACATAGACTTCCTTAGAAAACTTACTAAGAAATCGTTAGTAGCCATTACAGGTGCTTTTTCAGTAAGCTTACTAATAAATAATTAGTAGTTTTAGAAATGCATCTCTCGTGTCTTCACTAAGAAATTGTTAGTAAATTTTACAGGTTTTTTTTAGTATGTTTACTAAGAAATGTTAGTACTACTACAGATATTTCTCTAGTATCTTCACAAAGAAATTGTTAGCAACTATTGCAGATCTTTTATTTATAATAGGTAAATTACATGATTTTATGTTTCAAAAGAAATCAATAAAACTTAATCCATTAAATGTGTTCTTTTAAAGAGTAATAAAGCTAATTTGTAAATTATTCTTAATAATAATTCTAGCTCAGATGCATCTTTCAAAAATAATCTATTTGTCCAATAATTTTTTTTTGAGACTGGGCGGGTAGATAGTGAATCAGTACAATTTATTTATAAATTTTCGAAGTTATTTTACTCATGTTTAAGTAAAGTTCTTTAATCATTATTTTTCAAATCTGATAAATTGAAATTTTTCTAACTACACATACATATTAGAAATAGAAGGTAAACATTTTGCAGCAGGTATTTATTCACAGGAATAAAATCAGAATAATTATTGTTTAAAGAGAATGTTAATGCATAAAAGTATAATTTAAAAGATTAATTCAGGCCAATTTACAAATTTATTAATAAAAATTCTAGAGAAAATATATCTCACTCCCCTCCCACATACACACACACAAAAAGAAATCTGTTTAAAAAAAAATCTTTTAAAAAATTAATAGGTATTTTTAATATATAATAACGATTTATGTATTTATAACAATTATTTTCAATTATTTCTGAAAAATAATATTTACATATTCTATTTTGGAAAATTTCAGATTTGTTATAATTTATTTTGTTTCTTTTGAATATAACATTAGTGTTTAATTCTTAAACATTGTTTGTATAATCTATTTACATCACTTTCTTCCAATATTTTTGCTTGCTTTTGATGACATGGAACATGAATTTTCTAAAACTAACTAAGATAATATAATAATATATGTTTATTACTTTTAATTCTATAAACATAATTTTTTAAAAACCTTAATTAAATGTTAAAAAATTTGATGAGTTTTAGTTAAACTGTAATACTAGAAAATGATAAATTAAACACCAATAGTTTTTAAAATGCTCATAAATAGCTAACATTTTAATAATACTATGCATTACTTAAGCCTGTTTAAAATTAAGATTGATTAGGAGAAAAGTGCGCCGTAGATTAAGTTAACTAACTAAAAATCTATTTTAGTATTTATTCGATAATTTAAAAATTTGAAAGTTATAGATATTAAAGCATATAAATTGGTAATAAACTTAACGTAAGTATATATATATATATATATATATATATATATATATACTCTAAACTAAGAAATTTTATTTGCCTTCGATAAGTTTTAAAATGTCCAGACCTAAAATTTGTACATTAAACTACAAATGAATTAAAAATGAAGTGTTTAAAAATCTTAACAAATTAATAAAATAAATAAATTGCGATACTAAAATGTAGCACTGCAATTTAATACAGTTTAATTTAGTTGAAAAAAAAAGTGAGATTTATTTATGTCACTATTATTAACATATTTATTCTAAAAATTATTTAAAACAACAAAAATAATTTACGAAATGAATAATTTACTTAATTTTCAAACCATTGTTAAAAACATAAAAAATTCTTTCACAAAGAAACTAAGCTTTAAATTATATAAATATATTGCAATTTTACGATTATTATTATTTATAACTTTAAATTATGTTACATTTTTAGTATATGATTTGAAATATAGTAATATAAAGTATTACAGAAGAAGAATTAAACATCTTTAATATTATCTCATGTTTAATTTGATTGTTAAAGGAAAGGTGTAATCTCCATTAAATTTATGCATCTAACAACTAAAAATCTATTTTTAGAATGTATTTTATAACATAACTAAAAAGCAAAAAAATACCGAAAGAAGTACCATTTTAAAATTCATAAAAGCATTACAAATCCGAAGCATTAATAATTTCTTTAAAATATAATAATTTAAAATTAGGTATTGCAATTCACTTGATTTCCAAACACGTGGTAAGTTATAGCAGAGTTTATAAGTAAGTCAAAAGCGAGCAAAAAGTTTAAAAGGAAGTAACATAAATAAGTAAATTCATACACTATATTAATTCATCATATATTAATATAAAACACTTACCTTATTTTGTATGTGTGAATTATCCTTTTATTTACTTATCCGTAATATGCTATATAAAAACACAACCAATGACGAATGCTTCAATTTCATCCTTATGAAACGTAAGGTTCTATTTCTGGCTGGGGTGAAAACCAGTTTAAGGGTGGGTACAGGGACCAGGTAAAGGACCTGAGGGCTTTGTACAAATGAAGTAGATGTTCAATTACATGAGTTTTCTGTGGGATATTACTATCAGTAATTGGTTTTTATATAGTAACAGGAGATTTTTTAGTAATTGCGGTAATATTAGTAATGATACTAAATATTTTTAGTAAGACCACTTTTTTTTACAGTGTATTAAAAGATTTTTTTCTCTGATGGATAGCTTAGCCATGACGGTGCCGCAAAAATGGGTGTGAAAAGCAAAAAATTTTGAAAAACGGTAATTACGGCATTGTACATCGATGAAATGTGAAAAACAACCATTTTACGAAAATTCTGACCACCTAATAATACTAAATATAATATTATTGAATATATTTTATAAATCTGATGTTCTTTGTTTCCTTCATAGCTAAAAATAAATAGCGAAAAAGAAAAATCATGCGTTAAGCATGGATTTTGAAGAACTTTAACACTTCATGAAATCTTTTAAAAAACCTTCGTTATTTAGGGAAATAAGTTTACTGTATATAGCCAAATATGCATTCCAATACTTTTGAATAGCCCTGTATTGGATTTTTAGTTTGATATATATAGTATATAATGAGAAAATTTAGTTTCGCAAGAAAATATCTAGCAGGTTAAAATTTTTCTTTCAGCTATTTATACAAATTGATGGAAACATAATTGCATACTTTTGTTCAACCCACTAGTTTACCTTGTACCATGTATATTGCATGTCTTTCACATAGTTTAGCCATGACAGTGCCGTAAAAGTGGGTGTGAAAAGCAAAAAATTCTGAAAAACGATAATTACGGCACTGTACATCGATGAAACGTGAAAAACAACAATTCAACCAATTTTTTACCACCTGCTGATACTAAATATAATATTATTGAATATATTTTATAAATCTGATGTTCTTTGTTTCCTTCGTAGCTAAAAAATAAATAGCGAGAAAGAAAAATCATATGTTAAGAATAGATTTTGAAGAACTTTCCAACACTTCATGAATTATATTACAAAACCTTCGTTATTTAGGGAAATAAGGTTACTGTATATAGACAAATATGTATTCCAATACTTTTGAACAGCCCTGTATTTGATTTTTAGTTTGATATATATATATATGTATATCTATAGTATATAATGAGAAAATTTAGTTTCGCAAGAAAATATCTAGCAGGTTAAAATTTTTCTTTCAGCTATTTATACAAATTGATGGAAACATAATTGCATACTTTTGTTTAACCCACTAGTTTACCTTGCACCATGTATATTGCATGTCCTTCACATAGTTTAGCCATGACAGTGCCGTAAAAGTGGGTGTGAAAAGCAAAAAATTCTGAAAAACGATAATTACGGCACTGTACATCGATGAAACGTGAAAAACAACAATTCAACCCAATTTTTACCACCTGCTGATACTAAATATCATATTATTGAATATATTTTATAAATCTGATGTTCTTTGTTTCCTTCGTAGCTAAAAAATAAATAGCGAGAAAGAAAAATCATATGTTAAGAATAGATTTTGAAGAACTTTCCAACACTTCATGAATTGTATTACAAAACCTTCGTTATTTAAGGAAATAAGGTTACTGTATATAGACAAATATGTATTCCAATACTTTTGAACAGCCCTGTATTTGATTTTTAGTTTGATATATATATATATGTATATCTATAGTATATAATGAGAAAATTTAGTTTCGCAAGAAAATATCTAGCAGGTTAAAATTTTTCTTTCAGCTATTTATACAAATTGATGGAAACATAATTGCATACTTTTGTTCAACCCACTAGTTTACCTTGTACCATGTATATTGCATGTCCTTCACATAGTTTAGCCATGACAGTGCCGTAAAAGTGGGTGTGAAAAGCAAAAAATTCTGAAAAACGATAATTACGGCACTGTACATCGATGAAACGTGAAAAACAACAATTCAACCAATTTTTTACCACCTGCTGATACTAAATATAATATTATTGAATATATTTTATAAATCTGATGTTCTTTGTTTCCTTCGTAGCTAAAAAATAAATATCGAGAAAGAAAAATCATATGTTAAGAATAGATTTTGAAGAACTTTCCAACACTTCATGAATTATATTACAAAACCTTCGTTATTTAGGGAAATAAGGTTACTGTATATAGACAAATATGTATTCCAATACTTTTGAACAGCCCTGTATTTGATTTTTAGTTTGATATATATATATATATGTATATCTATAGTATATAATGAGAAAATTTAGTTTCGCAAGAAAATATCTAGCAGGTTAAAATTTTTCTTTCAGCTATTTATACAAATTGATGGAAACATAATTGCATACTTTTGTTCAACCCACTAGTTTACCTTGTACCATGTATATTGCATGTCCTTCACATAGTTTAGCCATGACAGTGCCGTAAAAGTGGGTGTGAAAAGCAAAAAATTCTGAAAAACGATAATTACGGCACTGTACATCGATGAAACGTGAAAAACAACAATTCAACCCAATTTTTACCACCTGCTGATACTAAATATCATATTATTGAATATATTTTATAAATCTGATGTTCTTTGTTTCCTTCGTAGCTAAAAAATAAATAGCGAGAAAGAAAAATCATATGTTAAGAATAGATTTTGAAGAACTTTCCAACACTTCATGAATTATATTACAAAACCTTCGTTATTTAGGGAAATAAGGTTACTGTATATAGACAAATATGTATTCCAATACTTTTGAACAGCCCTGTATTTGATTTTTAGTTTGATATATATATATATGTATATCTATAGTATATAATGAGAAAATTTAGTTTCGCAAGAAAATATCTAGCAGGTTAAAATTTTTCTTTCAGCTATTTATACAAATTGATGGAAACATAATTGCATACTTTTGTTCAACCCACTAGTTTACCTTGTACCATGTATATTGCATGTCCTTCACATAGTTTAGCCATGACAGTGCCGTAAAAGTGGGTGTGAAAAGCAAAAAATTCTGAAAAACGATAATTACGGCACTGTACATCGATGAAACGTGAAAAACAACAATTCAACCAATTTTTTACCACCTGCTGATACTAAATATAATATTATTGAATATATTTTATAAATCTGATGTTCTTTGTTTCCTTCGTAGCTAAAAAATAAATAGCGAGAAAGAAAAATCATATGTTAAGAATAGATTTTGAAGAACTTTCCAACACTTCATGAATTATATTACAAAACCTTCGTTATTTAGGGAAATAAGGTTACTGTATATAGACAAATATGTATTCCAATACTTTTGAACAGCCCTGTATTTGATTTTTAGTTTGATATATATATATATGTATATCTATAGTATATAATGAGAAAATTTAGTTTCGCAAGAAAATATCTAGCAGGTTAAAATTTTTCTTTCAGCTATTTATACAAATTGATGGAAACATAATTGCATACTTTTGTTCAACCCACTAGTTTACCTTGTACCATGTATATTGCATGTCCTTCACATAGTTTAGCCATGACAGTGCCGTAAAAGTGGGTGTGAAAAGCAAAAAATTCTGAAAAACGATAATTACGGCACTGTACATCGATGAAACGTGAAAAACAACAATTCAACCCAATTTTTACCACCTGCTGATACTAAATATAATATTATTGAATATATTTTATAAATCTGATGTTCTTTGTTTCCTTCGTAGCTAAAAAATAAATAGCGAGAAAGAAAAATCATATGTTAAGAATAGATTTTGAAGAACTTTCCAACACTTCATGAATTATATTACAAAACCTTCGTTATTTAGGGAAATAAGGTTACTGTATATAGACAAATATGTATTCCAATACTTTTGAACAGCCCTGTATTTGATTTTTAGTTTGATATATATATATATGTATATCTATAGTATATAATGAGAAAATTTAGTTTCGCAAGAAAATATCTAGCAGGTTAAAATTTTTCTTTCAGCTATTTATACAAATTGATGGAAACATAATTGCATACTTTTGTTTAACCCACTAGTTTACCTTGCACCATGTATATTGCATGTCCTTCACATAGTTTAGCCATGACAGTGCCGTAAAAGTGGGTGTGAAAAGCAAAAAATTCTGAAAAACGATAATTACGGCACTGTACATCGATGAAACGTGAAAAACAACAATTCAACCCAATTTTTACCACCTGCTGATACTAAATATCATATTATTGAATATATTTTATAAATCTGATGTTCTTTGTTTCCTTCGTAGCTAAAAAATAAATAGCGAGAAAGAAAAATCATATGTTAAGAATAGATTTTGAAGAACTTTCCAACACTTCATGAATTATATTACAAAACCTTCGTTATTTAGGGAAATAAGGTTACTGTATATAGACAAATATGTATTCCAATACTTTTGAACAGCCCTGTATTTGATTTTTAGTTTGATATATATATATATGTATATCTATAGTATATAATGAGAAAATTTAGTTTCGCAAGAAAATATCTAGCAGGTTAAAATTTTTCTTTCAGCTATTTATACAAATTGATGGAAACATAATTGCATACTTTTGTTTAACCCACTAGTTTACCTTGCACCATGTATATTGCATGTCCTTCACATAGTTTAGCCATGACAGTGCCGTAAAAGTGGGTGTGAAAAGCAAAAAATTCTGAAAAACGATAATTACGGCACTGTACATCGATGAAACGTGAAAAACAACAATTCAACCCAATTTTTACCACCTGCTGATACTAAATATCATATTATTGAATATATTTTATAAATCTGATGTTCTTTGTTTCCTTCGTAGCTAAAAAATAAATAGCGAGAAAGAAAAATCATATGTTAAGAATAGATTTTGAAGAACTTTCCAACACTTCATGAATTGTATTACAAAACCTTCGTTATTTAGGGAAATAAGGTTACTGTATATAGACAAATATGTATTCCAATACTTTTGAACAGCCCTGTATTTGATTTTTAGTTTGATATATATATATATGTATATCTATAGTATATAATGAGAAAATTTAGTTTCGCAAGAAAATATCTAGCAGGTTAAAATTTTTCTTTCAGCTATTTATACAAATTGATGGAAACATAATTGCATACTTTTGTTCAACCCACTAGTTTACCTTGTACCATGTATATTGCATGTCCTTCACATAGTTTAGCCATGACAGTGCCGTAAAAGTGGGTGTGAAAAGCAAAAAATTCTGAAAAACGATAATTACGGCACTGTACATCGATGAAACGTGAAAAACAACAATTCAACCCAATTTTTACCACCTGCTGATACTAAATATCATATTATTGAATATATTTTATAAATCTGATGTTCTTTGTTTCCTTCGTAGCTAAAAAATAAATAGCGAGAAAGAAAAATCATATGTTAAGAATAGATTTTGAAGAACTTTCCAACACTTCATGAATTATATTACAAAACCTTCGTTATTTAGGGAAATAAGGTTACTGTATATAGACAAATATGTATTCCAATACTTTTGAACAGCCCTGTATTTGATTTTTAGTTTGATATATATATATATGTATATCTATAATATATAATGAGAAAATTTAGTTTCGCAAGAAAATATCTAGCAGGTTAAATTTTTTCTTTCAGCTATTTATACAAATTGATGGAAACATAATTGCATACTTTTGTTCAACCCACTAGTTTACCTTGTACCATGTATATTGCATGTCCTTCACATAGTTTAGCCATGACAGTGCCGTAAAAGTGGGTGTGAAAAGCAAAAAATTCTGAAAAACGATAATTACGGCACTGTACATCGATGAAACGTGAAAAACAACAATTCAACCCAATTTTTACCACCTGCTGATACTAAATATCATATTATTGAATATATTTTATAAATCTGATGTTCTTTGTTTCCTTCGTAGCTAAAAAATAAATAGCGAGAAAGAAAAATCATATGTTAAGAATAGATTTTGAAGAACTTTCCAACACTTCATGAATTATATTACAAAACCTTCGTTATTTAGGGAAATAAGGTTACTGTATATAGACAAATATGTATTCCAATACTTTTGAACAGCCCTGTATTTGATTTTTAGTTTGATATATATATATATGTATATCTATAGTATATAATGAGAAAATTTAGTTTCGCAAGAAAATATCTAGCAGGTTAAAATTTTTCTTTCAGCAATTTATACAAATTGATGGAAACATAATTTAATACTTTTGTTCAACCCTGTAATTTAACTTATAACTTTATTACACTTCAGTATTAAACTAAAATTTATTCACTAAAACACTCTTAAAACTACAGAAATAACATTCTTAGAAATTGTCATTTATACGCGTCCATGTATCCAATTCTTTTTATGACTTCTATTTCATTTTATCTATATTCTGCAAACATTTCTTAGTAAATTGAATGCAGTTCAGTGTAAAAATGCATAACTTATTTTAAAACTACCTTTAATTAATTTATACTCATTTTTAGTAACGTTTGCGAGCTCTTATATATAGTCCTATAAATCACACCTTATAATATGCATAGATTTATTGAAATTAAAAAAAATTAAATTAAATTTTATCCATCCATCAGCCGTAATCGGATACATATACAGTACTTTGCAAAGAATATACTATTTTTAATTCTTTGTGTACCCTTCTAAATGCTATGTACTTCGTATTATGGGTGACTGTATCGTATAATTTATATTAAGACTCAGCGACATATATCAATTTTATTATATAGGAAATAGTTTTAATATGATTAAAATATGTCGCACACAATTCTTCTTTATCATTATGCAATGGAATTATTTTGTGTGGCTCTATAAATAAATAATAGCTATTTTTTCACTGCATATTTTACAGAATGCATATTCTAGTGCACCTCATAAATGTATTTAAATTTTAATATGTTTGACAGGGTGTAAGATCTTTAATCCTGTCAGGTCTGGTTGTCTATTAATAGTACATGACTTTTAATTGAGTATTATTTCGTTTTAACAAATATTTTTGCTACTATCTACATGTAGCAATGTTAGTATATGTTTATGCATTTACAGTATAACATCATTCATGTTTAGGCCTTTAGTAATAACAATAATAATTATTATTTTCTTAATTCTCTTTGCACCGTTTGCGATTCTTTTCTTGTAAACATATATTTTACTCTTTAAATTTAAAATAAAAGTTACTTTTCTGAAAGGATCATGCGTAATAAAGTGCAAAAAGTATTAGAAAAAATTAATATAAGTTAAATCTTATTGTAATATAATATTTTCCGAACATCTCCAAAAATTCTTCCTAAGCTTTTTGTTATATGAATATGAATTCAATAGTATGCAAAACAACATTCTTTATCTTTGAGAAAATGCGGTATTTGTTAAACACTAAATAATCGATTTGCGTATTATTAACGTAAAAACATTTTTTTTTCTTAAAATTGAAAAAAAATTCGGACCCGAAAGGGTTAAATTTCATTTGAAACTATTGTTTTGCCATAGGCCGTAATTTAACTTTAAACTTTTGACCTCGCTGCAAATAAACAATTCATGTTAAAAATTTCATTTGAAATAAGGTTCTCAACTGGGTAAATGTCAATAACGTCCAAAATTTTCTTGACAATCCGAGTGTATTTACATGAGTTAGAACGAGATCAGATTGACATACAAACCGAATGCATGAGCACTTTCCAAAAAAGTTGAAAAGTGCTAAAAATGAGTATACCTATGATCGAAATCTTCATTCGCGATTAGAAAATGATAATCTTATCTTATATATATTATAAATGCGAAAGTGTGTCCGAAAAATTGGAATGAAATTGGCTTCAAAACGGATGGATTAATGTCTTTGAATCTTTGCATATAGATAACTTAAAGGGCAGAAATGAACATAGGCTAATTTTTAATTGATTTATTCAAATATTTTCCTTAATAATTCAAAATTTCATTATTTTTCATAAAGAATCAATAGGCATTTTTTAGATAAAATTTAACCATTTTCCTTTCCTGTTGCCAATAAAATAGAAATCTGGAATGATAATTTCTCAGCGACAATAAATTTTCAATTGAGCGATTTCCGTGCAAAAAAATAAAAATAAAATAAATATGACGTCATATTTGAAACAGAAATAAAGAGAGTATTTTCTGTTACATATTAAACATATATATTTGTGTCATTAACAAGAATTTTTCTGTCAAAAATGGCGACATAATTAAAAGTAAAAAAAGGATAAAAAAGAATATTTTCAGTGAAATATTTCACTTGGAAAAATGTGACGTCATAGTTGAAATAAAACATGTACTTTATAGTAGTCTTTAAAAATACAAGATGCATGAATATCAGCATGAATATAGTATAGCTTATCAAGCTAGATAAATAATGACGTCATATTTAAAATGAATGAGAAATATTTTTTACTTATACTAATAATCAGTTATAAGTTACATACGAATGAAAATTTTTATTTAAAACTCATAATTATTAAAGGAAGAAATTATGTCTGGGGAAAAGACGGGAAATAAAACTATTGATTAATATATTTTTGACTCTATTTTTTAAACACTTTCCAACAAAATGGAAAAGTTATTATGCTTTCGGTATGTCTGTCCGTCTGGCCGCTTTCTATCTTTTGTAAATTTCATGGCAATCCGAGTAGCCATGAAATTTTTGGACTTTATTAACTTTTACCTTAGCACGAATACCTAATGAAAATGAAGTTTCTACCATGATTAGTTTATTTATAGGAATAGTGAAAAATTTTCTTTACATTACGGCATGACGGGGAAAAATCGTTTCAATTCAGTTTTAACGATGTTACACCCTGTGAAACATATTCAAATTTAAATGCATCAAAGAAGTGCACTAAAATATGCATTTTGTAAAGTATGCAGGGAAAAAAACACTTATTATTCATTTACAGGATGACACAGAAGAATTCCATTGCATAAGAATAAAGGCAAGAACAGTTTGCGACACATTTTAATTATGGTAAACGATTTCATGTATAATCAAATTGATATACGTTGTTGAGGCTTAATGTGAGTTATTTCATTCATAATACGAAGTGCATAGCATTTACAGGGACAGACAAAAGATTTCAAATAGTACATATTCTATCCGAAGTACTGCATATGATGGATGATGATTGTTGCATGGATGAAATGCATTTTGAATTACTATATGTGCTTTTAGGCTTCACTAAATGAATGCATATTAAACGGTGTGTATAAATGCTGATATTTATACAATTTAGATATACAGGGTTACACAAATTATCTTGAAAAGGTTACTGAATATGAACGTAATTTACTTAAAGGTGGTTTTAAAATAAAATATGCATTTTTATTTTGAACTGCATTCAGTAAACTAAGAAATGTTTGTAGTATATAGACAAAATGATATACAGGGTCACGCAAAGAACTGGATATATGGTTGTCTTCGGATGATAATTTCTGAAATTGTAATTTAAGTAGTAATAAGGAATATTTTTGTTTGAACTAAAGTTTAGAAAAAGACTTTCGTATATTAAAGGTACTAGGTAAACTACAGGGCTGAACAAAAGTATTCAAGAATGTTTCTATCTATTAATATAAGTCGCTGAAAGAAAAATTTAAACCAGCAAAAAAATCGACAAAAAAGAATCATCAGAAGTCTTTTACTATAAATCGCGATAAAAAGTTAATTACACATGCTTATAACCAACGAATTCTTTTCTTTTTTCTTTGGCTGATTTATTAATTCTTCTTTAAATGTTATGTGAACGAAGTCACGGGTAACAGCTAGTTATAATAATAATAATAATAATAATAATAATAATAATAATAATAATAATAATAATAAAGCCTTTCTTAACTTAGCTTTTAAATAATATAAATAAAATATCTAAAACAGGCTTTAATTGATAAAAGCTGACACGGACTCTAGTTCTTAAAGTTCAAAAGTGGGTGGGATACTCAAAAAGTTCTGGAAAACAGGAATTACGGCATTGTTCATAGATTAAAATGAAAACTGACCATTTTATGCAAAGATTGGTTTTAAATAATTCTAAAGATTATATGATTGACTACATTTTATAATGCAGTTGCTAAAAATAAATACGACAACTCATTATAAATCATTATTTAGTTATAAATACTTGTGTACATTAGTAAGTACATTTACTTTAAAAAAAAAAAAAAAAATACCATTTCGCTTTCTTTTACTTGAGGGTACGTATCGTTTATTTTATGTTTTGTATAAGAGCATTATTTTCACTCCAGCAGCTTTGAAATTCTCAAGATTGAAGTATTTTTTTTTAATCCTCGATTTAAACGTCACAACGAAAAGTATAAAATATCCATCCAATTACCCATTTTTTTTTTTAATATTCTGAAGAGTAGGGGGCATGTATGTCATCTAATTACAGCTGAGAGCGACTTAAACTGTCTACTACTGGCATATACAAGTCTAATGGAGATATTCCACACATTTTGTTGCAGAATGAGATGAGTGTATAGAACAGGGTATTTTATGACATGCCGTCAATTATTTAAAAAACTATTCCCAGAATGTTTTTGCAAAGATTGTGGGGGCGCTGTTTTGCTAGAAAATCCAACTTAGATCACCAATTTACTCTGCAATTGGCAATAAATGGGTTTTCACCAATTTTACCATCATAGCCAAAGCTTCCTAACACTAATAATAAGCCTCCACCTACCAGTCTATGTAGAAAGCTATCCGTACACTGTAAAAAAAATCTGTAAAAGTACTAAACATTTTCTAGGAAACTGGGATTCCAAGAACTTTTCATGTAACGATAACAAGAAAAATCCATGTAACCGATTCTAAAACTTGAGTTTTTGTTGTTACCGTTACAGGAAAAGTTCTTGGAATCCCAGTTTCCTAGATAAAGTATAGTACCTTTACAGATTTTTTTTTACAGTGTAAGCAAAGCAGAGTCAGTGCAGTGTAAAAAAAAATCTGTCAAGGTACGACACTTTATCTAGGAAACTGGGATTCCAAGAACTTTTCCTGTGACGGTAATAACAAAAACTCAAGTTTTAGAATCGGTTACATGGATTTTTCCTGTTATCGTTACATGAAAAGTTCTTGGAATCCCAGTTTCCCAGAAAATGTTTAGTACCTTCACAGATTTTTTTTACAGTGTGGGGCAAATAACATCAACCCCGGATGGACCAGTGACACCTTGTTTAATTCTCAGATGAGAAGAAAATAATTTGGATAGCTCAGATAGCCTTGATTTGTATTGGTATGGCATGACAGAGAGGAAAGGAAATTTTCACTAGAAGACAGCACAGTGGTTGCTTATTAATAGGGTTGGGAGGTTTCGCCTATGGTGGTAAACATAACCTGGTTTCTTCCTCAAACAACAAATAGGCTACCGATTACCAATAATTGCTAAAAAACCATTTATTGTCAATTGAAGAGAGAATTGGTGGTTTAAGTTGAATTTCCTAGCAACAAAAAGTACCTATAATATTTTCAAAATCTTTATAGGAATGTTTTTTGGATAATTCTGGACATGTCATGGAATTGCCTGCCTTATACCTACAATTCTGTTCACAAGAAAACGTGTGTGGTATCCTCGATAGAGCTTTAAATGTCAGTTGCAGACAATTCAAGTCTGCGACAGAACTGCAAACCACCATCCTGCAGAACTGGGATAATATTGATACTACACTGTAAAAAAAAATTCAAGAGGTTACTAAAAATTTTTTAGTAAATTTGTATTCCACAGAATTATTTAGTAACCATTACAAACTTTTTTTTTTGCAAGTGAAACAAGCATTTCTTTTGTAAACTGAACAAAAGAATTTTTTGTATAACTAACTTAAAAATTTTTAGTATGAGCCACCAAGCAAATTTTAGTAATAACTCCAAAATTATTTTTAAAAACCATTACGTGCACCCGAAGGACAGGAGGTTCCTTCGAGCTACATCCAGACTTCTGAAATGGAAAATTTTCGGCAAAACTGCAATAGATGGCAGCACCAAACATTGCTAACTGCTCCGACAGGATTTTCACAATCCCTTTACTAACGAGTACTTACACTACATACATTCGTGGCGTATTTGGTGGCGGCCAGTATCGAACCCGGGACCTTTTAGTCTGGAGTCCGTTACTATAACCACTATGCTATCAAGGCCACACCAAGTGAGTTTTAGTAATAGTTATTAAAAATATAAAACTATTAACTCTCTTCGTTGCTAACTTTTTTCTAGTAATTCTTACAGATTTTCTTGTAACCGACTAAGATTACTAAAATTTTTTTGGTAATTACAAGGATCACTAAAGTTTTTTTAGTAGATCGACCCTTTTTTTTACAGTGTACTCTGTGTTCTAGGAATATAGGGGAGAGTGGGGATACTTGAGCCACTCCTATTATCTCTACAGTTGGTCAATTTTTCTTTCTAAACCTGGCAACATGGTAACATATTAATAGTTATGAACATGTAAAAAAGAAATCATAACTTGGCACCATTTTAAAAGTATGGTGATTAACCCTTTGAGCTCTGCTGGTAGAATTTTCTACCACATAATTTTAATTCTGAAATGTCACAACGACACCAGAAAAATCGACCAAATTTGTTTGAAAAAGGTTTAATGCATTTTTTCGCGTATATTGTAAATCGATTTTTTTCTTTGCAAAATACTGGTGCGAATGTAACATCTGGCTCAAGTATCCCCTCCATGGGGATGCTTGAGTCACGATGTAAAAGAAAAAGTAAAAAATTATTAGACATAGAAAAATAGTTCAAAATTAATTGAAAGTGGTTTCCAATTGAAGAAAAAATATCAAATTTTCATTTTCAATATTTAATTTTGTTCTAAGAAAATATAATTTTTTTTTTAAATTTAAATTAAAAAAATGGGTCAAGTATCCCCATCTTCCCTTAAATGATATGCCGCATCGTATATTCCAACTTATACATAAGCTTGGCAGATATGTTGGTCATTAACAGTATGGTGCCTTTATTTAGGCGGGACATTTTTCTCCCCTTTTGTATACATAAATTTTTTCCTGAACATGTAGGACAAGGAGGGAGTTACTTCTTGTAAATATGTATTTGTATATAAACTTCCTTATTAAATTTGTTTCCTACTTATTGGTTTGTTTCCTGTCCATTTATGGTACAAAATCCCAATTACTTTATTTCGATGGGACACACTGTATATGTATATATATTTAGTTACTATTTTCAAATATTATAAAATCTTTACGCAGCATTCAGTTGTTTGATCATAGTTTGAAATGAATTATCATTTAAGAGGCTGAATAATGTAAATTATGTATTGAGCAGATTAATATTAATCGATAAAACCTCGTGCGTAAAATTACAATCATTAAAATGAACGTTTAACACACAATAAATAAAAACACGCTACAGACGTTTATGTTTCACGGGTACCAGGGCTCGCTTCCTCAGTGTACAAAAGGTAAATATTTTTTGTACACTGAGGAAGCGAGCCCTGGTGCTCGTGAAACGTGTATGTCTGTAGTGTGTTTAAATTAACCTATTTTTAAAAACAGATTAATATTGTTACAGTCAGAGGAATCTTCATTAATCTTAAAGCAGCATTGTAACTTTATGCATTGCACGTAAATCAAAATATCGAAAAGTATGTGTTATTTATACTATAAAAGTTACAGATATGGAAATTTAATTACAGAAATTTTTGTTATAAGGAAAAAGTATAAAGAAAAGACAATTAATTTAATATATATGCATACACATATATATTTGGCGAATTAATAAATTCATCCGAATAATAAGGTGCAAATGTGTCTTTTTAGTTACGTATTTTATAACTATTCTTAGATGGAGGAACATTTTAACTTTTAGTAATAAATTTTAATCGTTACAGACACGAGCACTTTTTTAAGTGCATAAAATTTACATATTTTTTTAAACATCAACATAATAAAAACTGCCATTAATAATTACAAATTTGTAAATGGATTACAGAAAGAGGTGTACTTATTAGCATTTAAATAGATAAACAATCAGTATTTCATTCGTGATTGGCATCCAGCTTCATTAATTAATGAACTCAGAAGCAATTATTTATTATGTTTTAATTACTACATCGAATACAAATTTCCCCGGATGAATAAAACATGTATTTTTTGCGATTTTTCTTTTATCCTTCGTTTTTACTTACACAAAAAACAAGTATTATAATAGAGACAAGTGAAAAGATTGTATTCCTATTTTTGTCATTTTTTTAAATGTAAGTAATTTTATCTAAGCAATTATAATTTTTTTTAATTCCCACTCTATATGATTGTCATTGTATTTTTCATTTTTTTTTTTTTTTCAAAATATTATATGTAATTTTTTACATTGGAAAATAACGAAACGTTATGAAAATATTGTTTTGTATTATGACTTTTATTTAAAACATTGTGCTAATCAAGCACAATATAGATCTAAAGGCTCAATAAGTAGACAGAGGAAATATAATGGAAGGCGCTTATGGTGATCAACATATTTTAGTCCTTAATGGTAATATTAACCTAATAATCTATATAATAAAAGCCTAAGTCATGTGACTATCATAAACACTTTCGGGCTCGCCCACTTCACTCTTTATATGCTATGCAGCCAATTTCATGTTAGCCAACGCAGGTGATAAGTCGCCAAATTAGTACAGATTATTGCTATTATAAGCTCATTTTGCTGTCATCAACAGTTTGTCGTGATGACCACTTCGCTTTTCACAGGTCAAGCGGCCAGTTTTACTCAAAATTATTTTTCCTGATAAAGCTGTATAAAAGTTATACTTTCATAGAGATCGCTTGAAAAAAATAATATTTGAGAGATGAATTACATTGAAGTACATGTATATTTTGAGATTACTTCAGTGAAATTTAAATTAACTTCCCAAAATCTGTTTTCACCAAAGTAAACAAAACAAGATTCCTTCTCCAATGATTGAAAAAAAATAGTTTATGGAGGTAATAATCCATATAACTAGTTCTCCAACCATCTATCTTGCCATTCAAAAATATTTCGAGCATATAATCCAATCAAACTTCAGTTTCATTCTGCTAGGTAAAATACTAAACAACTCAACTTTCAAAGCGTTTTCTTGACAAAATGAAATGTAAATAACAAAACTCACGTAATATTTAACATAAAATTAAATGATTGGAATTAAATGAACAATGCTTTGGTTTAATATAAGGATAGACATCATTAAAGGACTTTTACAGAAAAAGTCAATAACCAAATCCTAATACCTGGAGACCAAACTGTTTGCCAAGATAGCTAGTAAAAAATAAACAAGACATCTAAATAAACCAGTTCTTTGCATGAAACTACTGAAATTATGATTCATAGACGCCCATGTATTTATTTCTTTGTATAGTCCTGCATTTAATTTTATTTGTGTTATACAAATAGCTTTTGTATATCAAACATAGGTCAGCTAAAAATGCAGAATATAATTAAAAAAGAACTTTAAACAATTTGCGCTCATGTTCAGTAATGCTTGCAAAATTGTTTATGTAGCCATGTATGTAACTTACATCTATTATCCACACTCTGAAATTATTCGAAAATTAAGTTAAACACGAACGCACTTCCAACGATTGTCGAAATAAACAGTACCTTTAAAATCTTTTATGTGCCGCTGTAAACGAATAGTACGTGCTATGCAGATTATATTCTTTAGAAAAAGACTTTGTACTAATACATAAGACAAAACTTTTAACTTTTTATTGGACAAATACACAGAAACACGACATGAAAAATCGGATACAATTGTTTCGAGGCTTCCTCTACCTTCTTCTTAAGTGTGAAAAATTAAAGGAGGAATGGGTCAAAGACCCCCTCCGCTATAGCCCCAATTATTGGCTACTATTAGATATACTGATTAGTAATGATTATAGCTTCAAACCAGTACTTGGAGCGACAACTGATTGGTGCTTTGGCCCCATTATAATATTTATATATTTATTTTCACCCTGAGGAGTGAGATCAATGTCATACGAATTAAATATTTCCAACTGAGCGAAAAATTTACCAGGCTGGGAATCGAACCCAGATACTTGGCTTACAAGGCCAATGCTTTACCTTTTAAGCTACCTGGGAGATAGCCAGCTGGGATTTTTCACTCAGATAACCTTATAGGTCATAACATCTGGCCTGTCATTTAGACAGCTCAATAGAATAGGCCGCAGGTAATGGAACTCCATATGACGATGGATACGTATATATACTATTAGTTTCAACACAATCTAACTGATTGGTAAGTAATCATACGAATTAAATATTTCCAACTGAGCGAAAAATTGAACAGGCTGGGAATCGAATCCAGATACTTGGCTTACAAGGCCAATGCTTTACCTGTTAAGCTATTTTCCCAGCATGGTTAATTTTTCGCTCAGTTGGAAATATTTAAAAATGATTTATTGCACTTCAGAAATTGTTATGTATTGCATAGTGTTTGCTATAAAAATATACGAATAAAATACGCCGGAAAATATCTCCCCGAGAGACTGTAGTGTAACAGAATATTTTTTACAGTCTCTGTAAACAAATCTGTTATTACTACACATATCATAATCTGTACTAAGCACCATACTGTGCATTTTAGTGGTGTATGTAAATTTTAAAATATTTGAAATAACTCAAGATCATTATAATAAAATGTACAACATTTTCCACACTAGATCATTATGTAAATACAGGGCTCCAACCAGGACTCCAATTACCCTAGATATCATTATTTTCTTATCTTTAATCGTAGATAATTGTTCCATTAGATAAGGTGAAAAATTATTGTTTTAACGTTTTTATTCAGAGTATTTGGAAATCTGATTTACACGGTATACCTGGCACAACTAATTGTTATCTATATATATATATATTACAAAATTTGTTTTTCATCGCCAAAATTAACCTTATATTACATTAATTTCCGTTAAACAATATTCCGTATTTATTCTGACTTATGAAATTAAAAATCCTACTATTAGATTTAATCTTTTAATCTTTATAGAAACAATATAAATTTGTAATTCGCCTTAAAAAATATTTACTCTGCTATGCATAAATCTAAAAAATGGCTCTAAATTGAAAATATTTTTAAATAAGCTTTTTTTCTTAAAAGTTCTTATAAAACTAACATTTTCCCTGCTTTTACCAGCACCCCTTCTAAAAATTCTTATTAAATTTATTCCGGAAAAGCATACTTATTCAAAACATCATACTTTTATTTTTTTTCTTCTTTCGCGTTTTATATTTATTACGCATCAATAAATTCATTTATTTTCTTTTTTTAACAAATTATTGCCAGAGAAATACGTTCAAATTTTAACTACTTTCGATTATTAAATAAGTTAAATAATTGTCTTCTTAATAAAATTATCATGTGTGGGACACATTCGATTCTTATACTTTAAAATCCGCGCCAGAGGCTAATTTCTGTTTACATGATGGATTTAACATTACGTGTTTAAGATTATAGATTGTTCTAGAAACTATTTTTTTCCTCATACACGTTTCTTCATATCCGTTTTTTACTTTATATCCGAAGCTGTAGTTTCAGATATGAAGGTGGTAGTCGGTTTTCAGCAAGTTGTCAGAAAGCTATGAATGGAAAGCTCCTCTTTAGAATAGAATATTTATTATTTTAAATTGAAGTAGTATAGCGGAGAGATTAGAGCATTTCTCTGATGATATAATTACGCAAATAAACTAATTTGAAGTTGTCAAAGTTTTTTCTTTAATTAAACCACGACTTAAAAAAAGCTATTTTTAAAAGAATGATTTCGTTTTCATTTGCATATTTCTTGATATTGAATGATTGTAGGTAAAAATTTTCAGTTCGAAATTATTATTATTCGTGCATCATTACTTATTTCCATAAAAAAGAAAAACAAAAGTTTTAAATATAGATTTCAGTGAAGTTTTAAGTATTGTACAAAATCCTCATAAATATTAAATGTTTTAATTTATTTTAACTTGCTGAATTCTTCTAAAATTCATTAAATATTTCTGTAAATCATCTAATGCAGTTTCAAAAATTCACAAAAAATGCCTTAGAAGATGAAATATTCATGAATTCTTAATTTCCCTAGTAGCCAAACAATATTGGACCAATATTGGCTACATCTTGAAGCAATATTGGCACATTGGCACAACATTCGCATGAAATATTGCTCCATTATTGAGATGTTTACATTTTGCACTTACTTAGCCAATATTTACAGCCAATATTATGCAAATAATATGGTTTCATTGGAAACATTGCCAATAAAACGCCAATATTGGTTAAATATTAGAATTTCATTGAAATATTTCCTATGAAACGCCAACATTTGTACAATATTGGCATTTTATTGGCAATATTTCCAATGAAACTTCAATATTGGCATAATATTGGCTACAAATATTGGCTAAATAAGGGCAAAATGTAAACATCTCAATATTGGAGCAATATTGGCGTTTTATTGGTAATATTTCCAATAGATGAAATATTGGCGCAACATTGGACCAATATTGGTTTGTTACTAGGGTTCCATGTTGAAAATTCACCTCACATGTGAAAAAGTCTGTGGCTATTTGTTCATGTTATGCACCTCCGTTTCCCCTTCCTATATTTCCACCCTTACTTTTCGAAATTTTTCCTACATTAATCATGTGACATATTGCCTGTGACCACGTATACATGTTATGCACCTCCAGTATCCCTTCCTTCTTACTTTGCCCACCCAAGGGGACACTCTTCTAAAATATGCCGTCACCATTCATGTGATATATCCTTGAAAAGATTTATGACAACTTGTTCATGTTATTTACCCCTGATTTCCTTGACTCCTCCTAGGAGATACTTTTGCCAACATTCCTCATGTATCATACTGTTTAAAATGTCTGTAACCATTTATTCATGTCATGCACTTTTGATGTGATTTCATCCAACTTCCCCCAAAGGATCAGTTTTTAAATTTTGACAACAACACTCATGTGGCACATTGTTAAAAAGGCTTGTGATTACTTATTCTTGTTATTCAAATCAGACGGAACTTTTCAAAATTTTGCCGTCACCCTTCACGTGACATACTGTTGAAAAGCCCAGTGACCACTTATTCATATTATGTACCTCCGATATTCATTCGCTTGCACTTTACCAAAATCTTTACACCAAAATCACCTAGCTCAATACTAAAGGTTTTTACATAAAGAGAAGATTCAGGTTTTATATATAAAGGAAGGTTGCAGGTATTTTGGACAAAATATGAGGGGAAAATACAGGGAGTTACCTAAAAGAAAATAAAAGAAAATATCAGATATTTCGGACAAAATAAGCAGGAAAAAATGCAAGTTTTTTTTTTTTTTTTTTTTTTTTTTTTTTTTTTTTTTTTACCTGAAGGAAATTTTCAGACTTCTTTATTTTAACTAGACCTTTCCTAAAGGTTTTTTTTTTAAGATTTTTTACTCACATTTTTACTTTGTATGTTTCACCATTTCAAAGACATAAAAAATTACACATATCTCTGAAATGCACTACAAAATGCTTGCGACAGAGGGTGATATGCATAATATTCATAGTTTATTACAGAGACACTCAAACTAATTCCGTAACTTTCCGGTCTATGGGGAAGATCGTCTGCGGAGCACACCTTGTACCAAAAGTTTAGACAATCAATAAAATTTGCATTAACATAAAAAGTAATAAGGTACAATTAAAATTCGCGAGATCGGTAATAAATAAAAGCAGTTTTTCTGATATACACATATAAATTATGATCAAAGGTTTGAAATAATAAAATATACATTAAATTATATAGTTATGTGCTGTCCCAAAAGTATACACAATTGATTTTTTTTTGGTATTACAGTTATATAAGTAACTAAAAACGTACATTTAACATTAATTTTCATGACCACGATACCTTATACAGTGAAACCTCCAATTAAGGGACACCTATGGGACCGCAACTTTTGTCCCTTAAATAGAGGTGTCCCTTATTCGGAGTTTCTTACTCAGTGAAACCTCCAAATAAGGGACATTTTTGGGACCGCAACTTTTGTCCCTTAAATGGAGGTGTCCCTTATTCGGAGTGTCCCTTATTTGGAGGTTTCACTGTAATATCAAATACACGTTGTTCCATACAATTAACTAAGCATTGTGTTAGAGAAGGAGATAGTTTATTGCAGTTTTTAAGTCATTTATCATGTACATCATGTACATTGCTTTCCGTTTTTACATATTTTATGAAATAATATTGCCCATATGTTCTCCATGGGATTCAAATCTGGACTAAGTGCTGCCAGTCTAATAGTATGATAACTGTTTTGTCTAAACCATGTATTCGTCGATATGGAGGTATGGATTTCCATGAATGGATGCCCCTGTCAGGTCAGGACCGGTCTGGTCCTGATAAAAAAATCCATAATTGGCAGTGATTGGTATGTAAAATATCCTATAATCCTATGATTTCATTTTTCTGTCCGTAAATCCTAAAAATGTTTGGCCTTTGAAAGAAAACACTTTCCAGGTCTTTACGGATCCTTTGCCTTGCGTCCTGGAGAAACAGTTCTCGGGCTCTTTTCTTAAATCAAATCAATAAAATTGATAACCATCAGGGATGTCTAAATTCCGTTTATTTTCATCACTGAAGATGACAGAAATCAGACCGTATGATGTTGTTTTCTAGTCCCCTTTTGACGTGCATCTTTATGCTCCCTCTTTAAACAATGTTTTGCTTTCATTCCCCTGTAAAAAATACTATTGAAGCTTTAATTTTTCTGTATACTGTGCTTTTTGAAATTCTGGAAAATTATGAAATTTCACGCACAGATAAATTATCAACTGAAGGAGTTTTTAATAATATTCTATCATCAAGTAACATTTTTTTATCTCTTCAGACAAGTTTTATAGTGTTCCATGTTCCACCTGATCTCAAACCTCAGTAAATATCGCTCAAAGATCTTTTTATTTTTATTGATATTTAAATAAGAATTTGTCTTTGCGCTTTTAATTGTAAAATTTTAATAATTTCGTCTTTAGAAACTTCTTTAAAACGTTTTATTTTTATCAGAATGCGCAGGAAATGTCTTTTCTGAATCACAAACAAAGCAATACATCGAACTCATGTGATTCCACAAATTTTCAATAAGTTATTCTTTTTAATATATTGAGCACGGTATTTCAATTAAAGAAAAAAATTATTTTACATTTACAGAAGCTCCCAAAATAAAAATTATTTTATTTTTTGAAGAAAAATGTAATAGAAAATATGTAATGCTGTATTGTGTCTATACTTTTGGGACAGCATATTTTTACATATTTTAATGAATATTTTATAATTTGAAACCTTAGATCATAATTTATACGTGTATGTCAGAAAAACTGCTTTATTACCTGTCTCACGAATTTTAATTGTACCTTATTACTTTTCATGTTAATGCAAATTTCATTAACTTTTTTGGGACAGGGTGTATTATTTTCATCGGCATTATTTGAGACACATTAAAATTGATATATACCAGGCCTGTCCAACCTTTTAGTTAACAAGGGTGCACATTAGCTCGTGGCACCAAATGGAGGGTGCCATTATGCACACGACTGAAAACATGCGGCAATACTATCGCACAATTGTATTAGAACACAGGCGCGTCTTAACGTAAAGCAAATGAATCATAGAGCGGCCCGTACAATTCTAGTGTTACGTATATTAAATTTCAAATTATAAATTTTTCTATGATAGCTCTACTTCAAAAATGTTTGTTGAGTAAAATGCCAGAAACTTCAATCGCACCTATATTAACAACAATAATAAATAAATTAATAAACATGCAATCAAAAATATTGATAAGTTTTTTTAGAATGTGAAAATATGCTTTGACTTATTTTCAAGGCGTGGATATAGTTTGATTAAAATAAGGCATGATAATAACCAATCCATATGGGTGATTTCCGAGAGAAAGGATAGACTGAGAGTACTTTAATAATTGGAAATCAATCTGCCCTGTTTTGCTCATTCTTATTATTTTTTCTAAGCAAATTGGAAACAAACTTCTAAACTTTCAAATTCAAGAATGAAAAACTAAGCCCTTTTAATACCCGTATAAAACAGACAAAAGCGCGCAAAAAGTTAAAAAAAGAGCCTTCATGCACATGTACTTTCAAAAGAACAGGAGATGTACGAAAATTTTTATTTTTCTGTTACTCATTGATCATTAAAATGAGCTATTCCAATTATTAATCCTTTTAACAATCATTTTCAACACTTTAAAAAAAAAAAAAACAAATTTTGAAAATATGCATTAATAAAGTTTTAAAGTATATGTTTCTGGTTCTTAATGTATTTTCAGAGGTTTTGAAAATATCTATGACGCAAATAGTAATGATTTTACAGAAAGTATTTTTTATAATTCAATTTTACTTCTAAAAATTCTAGTAACAGGAAATCTTCAAAAGGGCACCAAGGTAGGGAAGGAAGTAGAAGCGATAGGTATCATTAGTAAACTTCTTTTCCTTAATTTTCTCTCTATCTCCTCTCACGTTTTCTCTCCACACCTTTCACAGTGCATCCTTAGAATTACTGGAGAATGAACAAGTATTGGTTTTAAAGGGTTAGGAAGTTTTTAACATTATTTTAGGGTTTAAGAGTCATGCATATTTTAAATTTTTTGTAGATTTTAAATGCTTTGTATTGTTTCTATTAAATAATATTTTAGCAATTATACAAAAATTCAGAGCTTAGCCTATTGAGCACATAGTAATCATAGTGTAAAGTCCACTCTTAAATACTGGGAAATTAATTTAAAAAAAAATTAAAAAATGGAATGAAATTGTATATTTTTTAGACATTGATCGATGTAACCTTTAAAAATATATTTTTTAAATACTAAACACTGACGACGGCCGATAAAATTGACATAATTCATCATCATATCATGAGTAAAAGATAATAGTTCCATTTAAATTGGGATGTGCTGTTTGGAATTTAACACACTTGCAATCAAATAATTTAAGTGTTTGCCGTCGTTATAAGGAAAAAGTGTACGTTCAAGTATTACAAGTATAATTTACTTGGAAACTACATCGTTTCATTTATTAGGACTCTTTAACACCTTTTTAAATGTGTTCCAAAAATGTCTAAAATACATATAAATTTCATAGATGCGTATGAATTTTATGATGTTCAAAGGAGTCTAACATTATTAAAATGCATTTGAAAGAATTTTTTCCCTTTGACCACAATATAACGGAATACTTTTGATTGTCTTTGTAATTGAACTATACATCCTTTTTTCATAATATTTGAAATGACTTGACCAAATTATGTAGTGCATATATATTTAAAATATCAAAGGATTCGACTCGGTAGTTTTTATGTTAGTACATGCTGACAGACGTACGAACTGAACGATGACTATCGGTGCTATGTATTTACATAATTACAGATGCGCCTAAGAAGTATAAAAATGTGGAATTATATACTACGGTACCTGCAATAAATTTTTAATTAATAGTAGAAACTTGTAGAATGTGTCAATCCCAAAACTTTTTTCTATCTCATAGATCTTAATATTTTATAAAATATTCCAAATTCAGATATGCTATTGAAAGTATTTATTTAAAAATGAATAGGATCAGAAAAACTGACTTTCCGTATACAGAAAACTGATTGATGCACTTCAAAAGCTACTAGAAAATGCTTCCGAAACTTATGGATGGATAATAGCAATTGATTTTTATTATTTCTTCTTTTAATTTCGAAAATAAATTGTTTTCTTAAGTTTCTTAAGATAAAGAAACTCTTTTCTGAATCTTGGGTGACTCAGAAGAGGCTATTATATATTTGTGTTCGTGATTATTGTATATTTTCGTAAATTAAGAAATTCTGTATTTTTTACAGCATAGATTTAGAAACATTTACCTTTATTTGCTGTTCTCTAGTAATTTAATATAATTTATTTCATTGAAAGAAGTATAATTTATCCATTATTTACTTCCTCGAGATTAAGGATTTCAATATTTGTCAATTATTTTTTTATGATTATTTCTACATTGAAAATGTCTGCCATGGAATAAATCATTTTCTATTTTTAGGTGCGTTCGTAGTTATGTAAATACGTAGCACCTATATTCGTCGTCTGGTGCGCACGTTCTGTCTTTCTGCGCGGCCGATGACCCACGAGAGACTGAGAAATTCTACGGTCAAAAGTGATTCACAAGAGAAAATGGATTAGAACGTAGTCCCACCCATCAACCTAACCGTTCGTAGTTTTCCGCTGTTTTCTTCGAAGTTCGAATTTTGTTGCCTAAATAAAATGTGGGATCCCTTGAAAAGACACCCCTCCCACAGTGATTGCTACTCCGATCAGGGCCTATATTCCTCGTGTTTAAAAGTAAGCCCTCCTAAACACAACCAACCAATCAACCGTTCTTCAGCTTATAACAGCGCAAAAACTTAACCAAATAGTTTAAAATTTTAAATATTTAATTGTTACATAATTTCGTCGAATTATTTTAAATTTTGTGTTAACCGGAGGTATAGTTACAAGGCTATTGGCAATTTTTCCGTACAGCCAAAGGATAAAAAATGTTTCAAGTTCGTTATAATGTTGTTACATCCATTTGAACGTAATGAAATTGATATACATTTATAATATGCACTAAAATATGCATCCATACATTCTGTAGAGTATTTGATGCAAAGAATATTTATTATTCATTTTCAGGACCACACAAAGAATTCCGTTGCATAACGGTATAGGGGAAAATAGCGGTTTGGGATGTACATATGTTAAACTATTTCACATATAATGAAACTGATACACGTTTCAGAGATTTACTAGAAGTTACTTCGTGTACAATAGAAGTAGCATAGCATCTATAGGATACACAAACAATTACAGAGATAGTCAAATAAATATAGAGAGATACAGAGATAGTAAATTTATATTTAACGTTTAATAATATTTTCTTGGGATAAATTCATATGCAATACACATCAATATCGTTGTTTCTCATTTGAGGATTTCTTCCAAAAATAAAACAAAATTAAAATTAAACAAAGCAAAAAAAGAAAAAGAAGTAGTAAGAAAAATCATGTGTTACGCATAAATTATAAAATACTTTCCAACACTTCATGAAATATTTAACAAAACTTCATTATTTAGAGTATTAAGATTACTGTTTATAACCAAACATGTATTTAAATACTTTTAAACAGCCCTGTATTTGATCTCACGGTTAATATATATACTATATAATGGGAACATTTTGTTTAGCAAGAAAATGCCTAAAATGTTGAAATTTTCTTTTAGCAATTTATACTAATAGATGAAAAAATATTTGAATACTTTTGTTCAGCTCTGTAGTTTAGCTAGTACCTTTATTACATGCCAGTATAGTACACGCCAGTACCTTTATTGCACGGCAGTATATACACGACATATTTTCAGAAATTATCATCCATATTCGTCAATATATCCAATTTTTTGCGTGAACCTGCTTATGATTTTATCTATATTTTACAAACATTTCTTAGTAAATTGAATGAGTTCAGCGTAAAAATGCATAGCTTATTTAAAAACCATCTTGAAGTAATTTACGCTCATATTCAGTTACGTTTGCGAACACTTTTGGGTAGTCCTGTGTATCAATATAGCATTTACATACACGATATAATATGCATATATTTAGAGAAAGTTAAAAGTGCATATCATACTTAAAATGCATTTTATCTATCCATCAGCCATCACCGCATACATATACAGCACTTCGGAAAGAATTTACTACTTGTAATCTTTTGTCTGTCCCTGTAAATGCTATATACACTGGTGTCCAAAAGTTAAGCATAATTGGTAATTAAGTGATTATTTTTAAGTAATGAAAGAAATATGAATCGGAATGTGCTGAAACTCCAGGTTTGTAAACAAAATAGTACGCGTCACATATTTCCGCGAAGAGTTTTCCGCGAAATCGAACAGGGGACTGTCAACAAATTGAAAAAGAGCGAAGATCTTTTGAATAACCCTGTCAAAACTAATGTAGCAAAAGCGTTCAAACTGCACATTATGATTAATTGGCTTATTGTAATTTACTGTGTTAATTTTTACAAGGATAGCATGTATACTCGTAGAGAAATTAAGGTTTTTATAAAATCAGTCCTAAGTTTTTTGCTTATAATTTGCAGAGTTCTTAATATAAAATAATGTTCTTTTTTGAAAAAATGACAAACATCATTGTACACAATACCCTGTCATCAGAATTAAAAATAATAAAAATTGTATGACAAATGAGCAGGTTAACTAAATAATTTTTTACTGCGCATGCGTGAACGCTATTAAAATTTCATTTGCATATTATGTTAGTTAAATGTATAAAGCAACTTTTGTGAAAGTCTTAAAAACATAGCTTAAAAATTCTGAAAATTATCGTTGGCAGAATGAGATCAAAATCCTTTATTCCCTAAATGAAGCAAAAAGATGAGAGGCTGTATTTATATTCCATAGTTTAGTGCCTACACAATATTGCACGTACAACTATATTTAGGTAAAACCCCTGATTTTTTTGCTTCCTTTATTAATAACGGATTTTCAGTTGATTCTATAGGCGCCATTTTCAGAATTTTCAATCTATGTTTTTGAAACTTTTACAGAAGTTGCTCTATACATTTAGCTAACACAATATGCAAATGACATTTTAATATCGTTGACGCATGCGCAATGAAAAATTATTTACTAAACTTACTCATTTTTCATACAATTTTTATTATTTTTAAATTCTGATGACAGGGTATTGCGTACAATGATGTTTGTCATATTTTCAGAAAAGAACATTGTTTTATAATAAGAACTCTGTAAATTATAAGCAAAAAACTTGGAAAAATTTAGGACTGTTTTTATAAAAACCTTAATTTTTCTACGAGTGTACATGCTATCCTTATAAAAATAAACACAGTACATTACAATAAGCCAATTAATCATAATGTGCAGTTTTAACACTTTTGCTATATTAGTTTTGACAGGGTTATCGAAAAGATCTTCGTTCTTTTTCAATTTGTTGACGGTCCCCTGTTTGATTTCGGGTAAAACTCTTCGTGAAAATATATGACGCGTACTATTTTGTTTACACTCCTGGAGTTTCACCACATTTCGATTTATATTTCTTTCATTACTTAAAAATAATTACTTAATTACCAAATATGCTTAACTTTTGGACACCTGTGTACTTCATGTTATTCATGACAATATCGCTTAATTTATATTAAGCCTAAGCGACATATAACAATTTTATCATACATGAAATAGTTTCATACAATTAAAATATGTCACACACAATTGACCCATTTACCATTATGTAATGAATAACTTTTGTCTGGCTCTGTAAATGAATAATGCCTATTTTTCACTGCATATTTTACAAAATGCATATTTTAGTGCACTTCTTAAATGCATATAAATTTTAATACGTTTGACAGGGTGTAACATCTTTAAAATTCATTTGAAACGATTTTTTTCCATTGGCCGTAATGTAACGGTACATTTTGACTGTCCTTGTAAATAAACTAATCATGTTAGGGACTTAAGTTCATGCTTGGATAAATCTATATAATAAAGGCCAAACGTATCTGTGCGTAACGCATACGTCATGTTTTGAATGGCAACACTTTCCGATGAAATTTCGATTTTGCAATTTTCACTATTGTAAATATTTAAACTTCTAGACATAGTACGTTTTCAAACTTTATACCATCGTATAGAGAAAAAAATGCACTTTCAAATGCAGTTTGTTAGAAAATTGTATCTCAATTTGTTTTTGAAATATTAATTTTTTTGCAGTTTTTAGTTCAATTTCTCTAATGGTGGCAATTTGAGTATCGCATTTGTGTGGGAAATAAAAGAAAAATAGTCATTAAAAGAGAGAGAATAGAGATGTAGTTTGGTAGCTGAAAGTGACGCTAAAAATGTAACCTTAAAATTCGCTGCATTGCATCAAACATAACCGCGTGCTTTCGCATAAAAGGAAAACTTTTAGCGATACTGTTTTAATTCATAATACAATGAAATGCTATTTTAGAATGCTAAAATATAATCAGATCTGTTTCATTTAGAGAAAAAATGATGCTAAAGAATTCGGTGTCTGTTCCACGTGATTGTTTTGTTTGGGTCGAATACGAGATTTAAATTGAAAGAATAAGGCCCATTTCAAACCGTTTTAGTCGCATACTGCACCTCCATCTATCTCTTTTCCCCATGGAAAATAACAGATCACTGTATATTTTAGTTGCAATTTTTTCATAGCAACTGAAAAAAAAAGAGTAATTAAAAACCTGTTATGTTAAAATATCGTCGGCTATAAAACATGGTGAATGTTGTTGGTTTTATTTCGTTTTTATCTATTAATTAAATAATGACTTTTAGTTCTCTGCAAACTTACTTTACAAAAGATACATCAATTAACTTTTACAAAAATGTATTTTAAAGAATATCTGTGTGTCATGTTTTCTTAGTTTGTTTTAAAAAACTGAAAGAACGCAATTTTATTCTTTGTCTAATAACTTCTGTCTTGCATCTAATATGGAAATATCGATAATTTTCAAAGCTTTATCTGATTACATAATTAATACGTTTCATATAAAATTGCTGTTTGGAATTACTTGGCAGTTTAAAAAGCATATTACGTCGGAAAATTTTATTACGATTTTAAATTTTAAATTTTAAAAAAGTTTTTCACCTTTACTCTGTGACCCGGGAATCCCGGGTTCGATGTACTAGTGTCAATAATGTCCAAAAACTTCAGTGCAATAAAAATTAGTTCACTGGAGTTAAGACGGTCAGAGAAGCCGAAATCGTTAACACATTTCAATTTCGTTGAAAAGTGTTAAAAATGAAATAACTTTTTTAAAATATTGCCGAATTAAGTTTTTAAATGTGTTATGTTTGGCCCAACTCTCAGAAAAGGTATATTTTTTTTATAAACATAAAAAGAAAATATTAAATCCTTTACTAGCATTTTGTTTTTTGTAAATGGATAAAAAGAATATATTTTAAGTTGTTTTTATGAAACAGCATACTATGATCTTATGTGAGAAAATGCTAAATTTTTATTTGTTTTTATACTTCAATAATGTCGCTTGAGTATAAATGAGGATTAAATTCACATTTCTTGCCTATGCATTTTTACGCATGACATATATCTTTTGACTGTGTGTTATCCTTGCTTAAATAAATCTTTTCAATTTGCTCACATTTTAGTTAAGATCCAAAGCTCTTTTTGAATAGCTGAAATAAATATCTACCATTTATAGATTTTGTTCTGGAAATAGTGAACAATAATGGGTTTTTGATTGTTTGAAGGTTCAAAGAAACTTGCTTTCTATTTTTCAGATATTTATGACAGCAGATAGTTTTGTGACGATAATGTAAATGTGATGGCATATCATTATTATAGATAAAATAGATATTACATTGCAAAAAGAGTTTAGGGAATTAATGTCAAAAGGATACATAATTGTTAGCATCATGATCTATAATAATACAATTTTTAAAAAAAAGAATACTTCATTGTAGCAAAGCAATTTGAGGAACCAGAATAATGTTCTTTTAATCATCTACTGAAATAAGTGGTTAATGCGCTGGCTATAATTTAAAAGGTTCCAGGTTAAATTTTTATTTATCCTCTTCAGCTCTGAAGTCAAGACAATAATTAAAAAAAAATGTATGTGGCACTCGAGGTCTGGCGCGGTAAAGCTATTGCATAGCATTTTTTATCAATTTATGCAAAAAAAACGCGTCAATATCTGCCGAAGTCTACCGAAGGATACCGTGCCGAAGTCTGCCGAACTGAAACGTCGTTAGCCGGAGTGTTAGAATTTTTTCTCATTACGGAATTTCTAGATTCGGTCGCCGCGCTCAAAGCCCGCGATAAAAGCTATGCAATAGCTTAATAAATTATCAAACAAAATTTGGTCTCGCTACGAAAATTAGATCGCGAATTATAAGCATTTTAAATTTTTCGACCCTCACGGTGGGGGGGGGGGGTCTCCTGTCACCAAAAATTACCACTGTCTCATAATAAATCACCAAATAAAATTTGGCCGCGCTACGAAAATTAGATCGTGAGTTATAAGCATTTTAAATTTTTCTACCCTCACCGTGGGGGTCTCCTGTCACCAAAAATTAACAATGTCTCATAATAAATTGACAAACAAAATTTGGCCGCGCTACGAAAATTAGATCGCGAGTTATAAGCATCTTAAAATTTTCTACACTCACCGTGGGGGGGGGGGGGGCTCCCGTCACCAAAAAGTAACACTGCTTCATTATAAATTACCAAACAAAATTTGGCCGCGCTATGAAAATTAAATGCTAAGAAACATAAGTTTGAGTCTTGATATCCTAATATCTGAAAAATACCGCGTCAATGTCTGCCGAAGTCTACCGAAGGATACCGTGCCGAAATTTGCCGAAGTGTTAGGTTTTTTTTCGTTACGAAAGTGTTAGGTTTTCTCGTTATGGAATTTCTACATTCGGTCGCTGCGCTCAAAGCCCGCGATAAAGCTATGCTATAGCTTAAAATTATTCAATTTTTTCCAAACAGAATGACATTGTAAATAGCAGAAAAAATGTCTTTTTTTAATTAATTGATTCTTTAGGTGCTTAGTAATTTAAGTTCAGAACCATAAACCTAAAACTACAAACCACCTTAAAATGTAAATTTAATAACCATTAAACTATTAACGTAATTACAAATTAAAGAGCTTTAAACAAATAAATAATCTACAAATCCTCAAAGGTTTTTATTAAAAAAGATATAAGTTAAGTACTTATGAAACTATATCCACCCCCTTAGTCCGATCTTGCCCATTAAGGAACTCGACCGAGATTTTATGCCCTTTGATTTTATGTAAAAGTTTTAAGAGCTGAGTATAATTATGGAAGTTATCGTGTCTAGAAGAAAGTGATATACACCGATAGATAGACAGACAGATAGATAGGCAAAGATTTTTACTGATGCTATTTTTAGGGTCTAGAGGTCATGATCGGCGTAGATCTGCAAAATTTTTTCAGAAATCCCAACATGGGAGATAATGCAATAGGTAGTATTTCATACGAAATCTACCTAATAGGTATGGGTAATACATATGTAAATATATCTACATACTTATAATTATTAATTACTGAAATTTTATGAATTTACATATGTTTATTTTTCCTTAAAAAATGTATCTCAAACTATAAAACATAGTTAAACTTAATGTTTGAAATAAATAAATAAAGTGTAATTCAAAAACTAATAATTTCGGTTATACTTCAATTCAAAATTCCCTTTGTTTATTCGGAAAAAACTGTTTTAAATACTGAAAATGTTTTAAATAATGAAAATTCACAAAAACACTTAATTATTTCCAAATAAAATATTTAAAATGATTGAGCTTTAAATTGAAAATTCCGAAGTAGACAGTCGCACATTTTAAAGGCTCTGTGGTGGAACAGTTGAAAGTATAGTAGTTCGCAATTACGTTAAAACTATGTTGCAGAACTATTAGTTCGTGCACGTCATTGTATTTGATAGTTAATTAAAATAAATATTTACAATGTTCTGTGGCAGAGACAAATGTCTTCACGCACAAGTAAACTTTGTTTAATTATTAAGTAAACAAGAATTATATGATTGAAATTTAATTAATCTACACCTATATTATTAAGAGGTAAAGTTTGTTCTTTATAAGGGGTAACATCGGAAGCTACCGAAGCGATTTCAAAAGTATTGGTACCATTGGTGTTCGCCCCTGTTTAATCACAGGTTGTAAGCACGGAGTTGCGTGATCAAAAATCGTTCTGAATTAACTTTCTTCTGTTTTAGAAGGACCAAGGCACATATGAAATTTGTGACCTCTGAAAATTTCCTAAAAAATAATTGAAATTTAAAAAGAGTGAAAATGCATGAAAAGCGTTCTAATGCAATTTCCACACAATGTCAAGTAGCACTGGACCAATATAAAAAGTAATCCTATGAAATTGATGATGACAGTCCTTGCTCCAAGACTTATTTCATGTCGATTGTCACTGCCTCAAATGATGTGCAGAAGCTAAAATTGTTCTAAAAACGCGATTTTTGTGTTAATGAAAGTCCTAGATTTATGAAATTTGTTATGGTAATTATGAATTAGATATAAACGATCTCGAATAACATTTCTTAAAATATCCGAAAATTAAAAGTGGTGAAAATGCGCCAAAAGTGACATAAAATATTTTAAATGTTGATTTCTGAGTAATGTCAGGCTGTATCAATCCAATTTCAAAAGTAGTGTTTGGATATTGATGCCGTCAGATTTTGCTCCAACATAGACTCCCTTTCATGTCGGTGCAACTGCCACCTAGGGGTTTCAGGAGCAATAAACACAGAAAATTGCAATTTGTGTGATACTGCAGGAGTTAGCAATTAGAAATTAGGCATTTTAGATAATTATAAGAATTATATGATTTTCTTTACCTTTAAGAATATTTTCTAAAAAAATAACTTTTAAAAGGGGTGGAAATCGGCTGAAAGCATTGTAAAAATGTTCTAAGGAAAAGTTAATAATCTATGAGAGCTAAAGTTATTGGATTGTCTTTGCAATTTTGATTTGTTTTGGAAAAAACAAATCAAAATTGTTTTTCCAAAACAATTTTGATTGGAATCAAATCTTTATCAAGTACCCTTCTGAAAATTATGATATTCCTATTTTGAATACAGAATATTAAAAACTCTGTAAATAAGATATTTAAGGAAAAAAACTAGGAGAGATATATCTCACCTAACTCGATTTGTAAAGCCTTATAGCGACTTATTTTCATGAATCTTTCGATTTATTAATTATTAATAGCATTTCTTATGTACACACATATAGATAATTATTTTATTCCTTTGTTAAATAACTGTTGTGTTTGTTGGCTTGTATTTTTTAACTTCTTTAATATTTAAAGGCGAAAAATACCAATCCACTTATAGAGAGAAGTAAAATACACGATAACTTTCAACAACTAAATTGCTCGCTTTTCAACATTCATAAAATATTCATAAGGACTGTATTTTTTAGGATTTCTGACAAAAAGAAAGAATTTACTTAAATCCTCTAAGATTTAATTTCAAATTAAGTTTTAATTTTTTATTAATTTTTTTAGTAATTAAAATTTTAAAACAGCCGTTAAAAACTTCTCTTACATTTTATTCAAATGAATCCAATAGATTGAAAAACATTAATGAAAATAAGTTTTATTTTAAATGATAAAACTTCTATTTTGTAAAACTTTTCTAATAAAAGAGATTCTTGTTTTAATAGTTTATGAAATTTCTAATCCTTTATTAAAAACTTCATCGCACATGAAAAATACACCTTGCCGTAATCATAGAAAAATATTAAGGTTTTAAGTCACTTGACAAAAATTTAGGAAAGTCCAAAAAGATGAAAAACGCAATATCTAACAAATGAAAAAAATGTGAGCGGAAAAAGCATTTAAGATAGTTTGAAAGAAGACTTAAATTCTACTGCGAAATCGAATTTCGTTTTATTTTACATTCATGAGTTTGGATCCATAAAACCTCTTTTTAGAGGTAAAATCCTTGATTTCGAGATGAAATGAAACACTCACGTACAAAATGCATACTTTGTGTGCGAAAGATTTCCATTAATCTTAATGGACATCTATTAGAAAATCTTAGTAACAATGCTAATGTATTTATAGTAAATATCCACACACATTACTATGCAAGCGTGCAATTAATGACGCAGTTTAATTTTAAAAATTACTTTTCTGTTTGAATGGGTTATTTTTTTTAAATATAGTTTAGAAATTAAAATAATTGAATAAGCTTGTGTAGAACGATAAAATAAAATGAACTTCTTAAAAACACAATAAAATTTTTATAAATACACAAGCCTATTCTTAAGCACTTTTAATTTATCAGGCGCAGAGAACACGTTCTACTACTTTGAAAACAATAGCAAGATAGTTCTCTGCGTCTGTGGATAACAGCCACATACATATACAGACTAAACGTACCCTCTGCATAATTGGGAGAAAATGTAGAGGCATTATGGGTTTGTCACTCTTTCGTGTAAGGGGGCTGCTAGTTCTGCACTGTAAGAAAAAAAGTGTCGATCTACTAAAAAAACTTCAGTGATCCTTGTAATTACTAAAAAATTTTTAGTAATCTTAGTCGATTGCAAGAAAATCTGTAAGAATTACTAGAAAAAAGTTAGAAACGAATAAGAGTTAAGAATTTAAATTTTTAATACCTTTTACTAAAACTCACTTGGTGTGGCCTTGATAGCATAGTGGTTTTAGTAACGAACTCCAGGCTAAAAGGTCCCGGGTTCGATACGGGCCACTGCCAAATACGCCCCGAATATAAGTAGTGTAACTACTCGTTAATAAAGGGATTATGGATATACTGTCGGAGCAGTAGGAATGTTTGGTGCTGCCATCTATTGCGGTTTGCCGAAAATCTTCCGCTTCAGAAATCTGGATGCAGCTCGAAGTAAACTCTTGCCCTTCGGGCCCACGTAATGGTTATTAAAAATAATTTTGGAGCTATTACTAAAATTTACTTAGTGGTTCATACTAAAAATTTTTAAGTTAGTTATACAAAAAATTATTTTGTTTAGTTTACAAAAGAAATGCTTGTTTCGCTTGCAAAAAAAAAAGTTTGTAATGGTTACTAAAAAATTCTGTGGAATACAAATTTACTAAAAAATTTTTTGTAACCTCTTGAATTTTTTTTTACAGTGTGCTTCCGAACTTAACGAATAACGCTATAAAACTCCTAGGTTCGTAATATAGTCACATCTAGTTCAGTTCGTATAATCTAAACTTCATTCTTCATCTTCGATTCTTTTAATATTTTCTATAATCTTTTATTTGTTTAGCAATCGTCGATCACTAGTCATTCTAGATGGAAAATAAACCTTTATAACGCAGATATCTCAGCACTATTCATTTATATGACCACTCGTAGGATAGGAAAGAATGTCATCTATGATATTAGCTTTAGCAGGACTATAATCTATTTTTCATTTCTATAAAACTCATCAGGGAAGTGATTTGAACTCATGAGCCATTCGAGAGGGTAAAGATGAGACTTAATAGTAATTTCTGTTCCATCAAAACATTCTTTGAACTTATTAAAATCTCAGACAAAAGCAAGAACTTCCCTTCCAATTCATGACAGTCTTCTCTTCCAATTCATGTTGCTTTTCGCATATATCAACTATTTATTGGAGCACTTTGACGAATGCAGCCCTTTGCTGAAAAAGTACTGTTCCAGGAGAGTAATTGCTTTCATAGACTTGAATGATGAAAGGTTTTGTTTCATCAGCCTTCATCAATATTGCTGTTTATATCTTTCATTGTTTCAACGTCCGAAATATATTTCCTTCATTTGCACATCTATGCAACTGAACAGTCCTTTTAATGGGTTTTCTTTAATGAGTCTTCTAAGGGGTTTAGATATTTTTGCAAAATCTTGTTTAAAGCGACAATATCATGAACATGCCTGCAGAAACGATAAACAGTATAAAACAGTAGCAATTGCTACTGTTTTATATTCTTCGGAGATGAGAGCCTCATGATAGTGTCATTTTTTTTCCAAGATCAACTTATAGGGTTTGGAATAATTCAGTGTCCTGAATACATTATTTGGTACATGAAAAGTTGGACTTTTCTCGATTTGCAGAAGATTATCATTTGTTTATTTTTTAAAATACACCTTCAAGATAAGACAGATGTTGTTCAAAACTTCATTATGATATAATTCAGTCATCAAGTTAAGAATAAATATTAACATTTGGATATCCTTTATCAAAGTTACACATCGTTCTCAGGTAACTTGCAGGGACGTTAACGAGACAAAAGACATACTTCGAAATTCCTACGTTTCTGCACAGTTATGCAAAAATCGTTTTATAACGATCAACTTCATATAAACCTACCTGGTGGTAACCAGCATTCATATCCAGCGCTGTGCCGTAAACTAAATAATTTTTGCCCGATGTATAAAATCGTCCACACTAGGGAGAGATAAATATCCCGTGTGGTCATCTGGTTGACCTTCCAGTAGTTTTCAAATAGATGAACACTGTCATTTGGCTTAAAAATGAGCATGATTTGTTGCTGTATTTAGAGTTTCGTATTCTTCAATAATTATTTTGGCAACAAGTTGATCAGTTTATGTTTTCAACAGCATTTTCTTTTCCGGTGATAACATCTAAGGTGTTAATGGTATAGGATATTATGTAGTGCTTGTGCGATGTTCCAAGACTAATGATTTCAAAAATATTTTTAAAAAGAACTTATTCTTTGCTTTATTTGTTGTCTAAATTTAGTTCCTGAAAAAAATTACTAATTTTTTTTTAAGTATAATCTCTAGTGTATAACCTAAAGTATAATAGTTTTTTCAAACCGTAATATGGATGTTTCTGTGACAATCAATTCACAATTAAACATTTTTAGTTGTGTAATTCAATTTATACATAAAAGAATAACAAAATACAAAATACAAAATAATCTTTTTATTAATGTTAAGAAGGCTAATTTAGCATGATTATCTGCTAAACATGTTTCTTGAATTACTGCAATTTGAAAATTGATATTAATCACAAACCCTTTATTTAACCCGTTCGCGACGGCGCGCGCATTTTGAAGTGCGCATCTGAGGACGGAGCGGGAAAATTCGATTTCACCTTCTGGGCCGAAGGATTTCGTGCAGTTAAGCCTAACGCTTGTCAAAAATTCTTTAAAAATTAATAAAAAAAACTTTCGCATGAAACAATTTGAAATTCACATACATGGAATTTGATGTTATGTTATATATTTATTCAAAAAATGATGTATATTGTGTGATATTTTAATTGAAAAAAAATGTTTAAATGTAAATAATGAATAGTTAATATCCTGTTTTTAGCTTTTAAAATGATATAACATGACAAAAAAATACTTACCAGGCTCTTAAATATCAACCTATGAAACATTTTGCTATAATAGAAAAACAAGCCTAACCATCTTGATATTTAATAATTTTTAACACTTTCAGTAAATAAAATAAATGTTTTACAAAAAACGATTTATTTAGGAATGAAAAATATTAAATAAAACATACAAACAACCTGCTACTGTTGCTTTCTAACACTTATATATACATATATATATATATATATGTGTGTGTGTGTGTGTAAGATTGGATAAAAAAAACTTAGTTTAATTTTATAATATTTTTGAAATAAAAAATATACATATAACACATAATTAAAAACAAACAAACAGTCTTGAATAATAATCAGTAATGATGTGCAAATCAGAGTAAAAAATAAAAATGTACCTTTCCAAAATATGTTTATGTTAAAATTATTTCAGAAATAGAAAATATTTTTCCATATGGTATATCGTATAATAAGGTACTTCAAATAAAAATTATTGGATAATTATGAATAAAATTTAATAATGATTTGAAACTTTCAAAACTTTCGTTGATGTTAAAATTATCTTTTAAAATCTATGTTAACATATAATCTAATATATAAGTAAGAAAAAAATCTTGAATAATAATGAATAAAGCACAATAATACTTTAAAATACTCTTCAAAACTTAAAACACTCTTTAAAAACTTTTGTTCATGTTACTAGTAATTTTTAAATTGAAATGTATATATATGCAAGCATGTAATGTAAAACATATTAGATAAATATATAGAATTATAGAAAAAAACTGGTCAGTAATTTCCCCACTAAAAATAATCTTAAGATTATCTGAAGAAATCGGCACTTTCTACAGAAATTCTACAGAAATCTGAAGAAAATTTGCAGACTTAGCTTTATCTTTAAAACATCTGTAGAATTTTTAAAGATATTCTTAAAAATATCTGCAAAATGGGCCAAATACCTCCGAATTTCCGCACAGATTTTGGGCCACAAAGCTGTAGATTTTCTACAGATATTTTTTAGTGGGGTTGACATGAGCATTATATAAATTATGGAATGCAATAGTTTTATATTTTTAAAAATCTTTGTGAGTATGGTAAATTGTAAAGCAATCCTCTGCGCAAAGCCCTACGTCGCATTCTTTGCATTGAAAATACGATGTTTTCCTCTTTGAGTATTTGCTACACACAACAATCAATTATAGTATTTGAGTCACTATCACTTTCGGAAAATTCACTTTCCGAAGAAAAAGTTTTATTCATAATATCCTCTATCTCATCAGTAGTCAAATACCGGCGTCTTTTAGACATTTCAATTAATTAATAAACAATATCGCTTAAATATATATTATTAATTTAAAATAAATTAATTTAAACAAGTGTGAAAAGTAAAAATTAATCAAAAGAAGAACGCAGAAAAATATTCTTAATTTAGCTGCACTGAGAAAGAATGTTATCAGCGTATCAGTGTGTGTGTATGTGTGTGTATTTTTGTGACGGCCGATTATCAACGCTAGGGATATAGGCCCAGGGGGAGGGATGCCCTTCGTGGGGGTCTTTCTAAGGGAACCTAACCCGTATTTACGCAAGGTTCGAAGAAAACCACGAAAACTCCGAACGGTTAGGCCGACGGCAGCGATTGGGTTCGAACCCAGCACCTGCCGTCTACCAGTTGAGAGGTCAGACCCTCTCGGCCACTGGTGGGGCATCAGCGTATCAGCTCCCACAATCAGTATGTAACACTTTTCTTTCTTTCTTATTATTCTTTATTTTTTTACTGCAAAGCACTCCTGAAATAAAATAAAAATATAAAAAGATAAATCTTTCCTTCTACAAGAAAGAAAACACGAAATATTAATGACGTCGGTTTTTGCCACTATTTATGATCTAGATAAAAGAGCGGGAAAAAAAGCAATGAATCATATGTTCATGTTATCATTCGTAATCGTAAATGTGCTTACTAATACGCTTACTTACGTGAATTATATGCTTTCTTATGATCCTATTCTTTAACCGCAAATTTTTTCTTCTGAAGTACATTAGCATTATTTTTAATAAAGAAAAATAAAGTTTTACTAGACGCGTAAAAAGATTTATGAAACACAAAGACGTGATGAAAAAATAATCTTTTTCCAATTGTAGTATTTCCATAAAAAATTAAATTCACGTGGATTAAGAAAAATGTTTTCATTAGCTTTTCTAGTTTGAAGGAGAAATCTTCTTCCTTAATATACATTCAAATAGAATTAGGATAATTTTTTAATATGCTAAACTGTGAAAAACAAAACGTTCCGTTTGATCGGCATGAATGCTAGTCTCGCGGGATGTGAGTACAAACAGCGCCGGCATGAATGGTAGTCTCGCGAGATCTAAGTACAATCGGTGCCGGCATATATAGTGGTCGCTCGTCTCCAAGGGGTTAAAGTTACGAAAAACTCATTAATACACTATAACCATCCTGGTATGATTACGTAAACCATGCAAAAGGAAAAAAGACTTTTTTAGTTAAAGAAAAATTGTTTTTAGATCTAGAAAATACATTTTTTCTGGTGATTTTAGAGATAAAGAATGATTTTCGGGGGCATTTGTAATTCGTGAAGAATTTTTTTTTCGTTTGTAGTTATATTATATTTCCCTAAATTAGAAATACCTGTTTTTCTCACAATTAAAATAAATCGTCTGAAATATATCAAACAGAATTTCATAGGTTTTTTTAAAAAAGGAAAAAACGTAAAAAGATAATAATAATAAGTATCTAATTCATAATTTTGGACTTTAGAAGGAAAAATTTCTAGGAAAACGAATGTTAAATAATTGAAAAATTAAAATAGCAATTATGGTCTTAAGAAAAAATTGATAACAAAAGTAAGGACAGAAAGATATAAAGCATTATAATGTCAAATCTATATTCATGAACCTAAGTTAAAGTCATCTTTTGGAATTTTATGGTTTTAGCAAATAACAAAAAAATCTTGATTAGAATTAAAACATAAGCTATTAAACATTCTTTGTGTAATACTCTATTCTATTGTTAAATACTATTTACGTGCTTCCTCCTACGCGTATTTATTTTCTTTTATTTAATGGCTCTCATCACAATAATAATAATAATAAAATCTCATTTCAGGTGAATGGTTAATACATTCTACATTTTACATTTTTAAGGATTTAGAGGTCTCTCTCTCCTTATTCTATCTAGGATATAAGTGATTACACTTCAGAAAAAAACTTCAAGAAAATCCATTTATTTCATCGATAATTTTCTAAATTTAAATGTTCAAATACAATATTTCTTTTCAGTATTGAATTATGAATATTTTAGTCATATATTTAAAGTATACTGTTAAAATAAAACGTATTGTCTGAAAATAAAGATTCATAATTAGAAAGCAAATCATCAGAAAATAGTTATGAGTTTCGTTATCCATTGAACATAAAACTATTTCTTTAAATAAAACAATGCATCTTCATTAAATGTAATATCTCATTTAATTTCTTCTGTGAAATTTCATATTTTGTATATAGGTAAGCTTGACATGAACCGTATATGCCACTTTTTTTGGAATGTAGAAAATACACACCTGGTTTTACTATCAAGTTTATTGCACAGGACTGCCATAGAGAAGATTTTTTAATTCAATATCTCAACATTTTTTTTAACACGCTATTATTAGTATGTGTGTGAGTTTGTGAGCTTGTGAGTTTGTAATTCTCCTTATTTTATGTATGTTCACCGATTACTCGAAACCATGCAACCGATTAACTTGGTTTTGGTGTTAAATGAAAGACGATGCTCTCGAATTGGTACCACTTCAGTTTCATCGAAATTGGTTCAGTACTTTTTTAGTAATTAGGCAAAAACTAATAAAATTTGTGATTTTCCGCTAATTAAAAGTGTTGAATACGATCACTGAATGGACTGTAGACAGCATGGCCGAGCGGTTTAAGGCGCCAGATTGAAGCTCTGTTTTTCGAAAGAGATTGTGGGTTCGAACCCCACTCCTGACATTATTTACAGCTATGTAAAATTAAAAAAAAAAATTCCGTATTGCAATTTTTATTTTTAACCGGCTTCAGAAAAGGAAGAGCAAGTTATCAATTCGACCCGTATGTATTTTTTTCTATGTATATTCACCGATTACTCTGAAACTATCTAACCGATTAATTTGGTTTTTGTATTAAATATAAATATAGTTTAAAAAAACTAAAAACCATGCTTTTAAAGCAATCAAACTAAAAAGTGAAAAATAGTTTTAAAAAAACTAAAAAACACGCTTTTTAAGCATATCAAACCAAAAAGTGAAAAATAATTCGTACTATAAGCTGAAAACGAAAATAGATGAAAAATACTATATTACTATAAAATCATTGTTATTATAGAAATCAATTAATAAGCAATAAATAAAATTATCGTAGAAAAAAAGCGCGGGGTGTTTCTTAAGAACTGATAGATGGAGCATAGTAGATGGAGCATCACACGCTTTTTTTCCACGATAATTTTATTTATTGCTTATTAATTGATTTCTATAATAACAATGATTTTATAGTAATATAGTATTTTTCATCTATTTTCGTTTTCAACTTATAGTACGAATTATTTCACTTACTTTTTGATAACATCTTCAAAAGAATTATACAATTTTTTTTTAAATAGTGGATGAAAATCCTATGACTCGCAATGCAATATAAAAGATAATCTAAAAATTTGAGCGATTACAGTTTACACAATATTTTAAACATAATAATTATATTTATGCAAAGGAGTTAGAATCAATTTAGTATTTATTCTGTTTATAAAATAATTAAAATTGCGGGTTCAGTCTTGACCTTCCGTAATATTACGAATGTCACGATACAATCCGGTCTTTTAGTTTACAGAATGGGAAAACCAGTTTAGTATTGAAACACTAATAGATTTTCAACATATAATTTACATTCATTAAAAAAAAGCCTAGAAACTTTTTTATGTGATAATTCAAACTTTCAATGGATTTGTTGATTTTCATTCCGTTTTAAAGGTATAAGACTCATCGTTAACATTAAATTCAAATGCGATTCTTTTTAATATTTTAAAGAAAAAAAAACAATCTCTGAATAAAAGCTACCTCATCAGAAATAAACGCTTATCTGAGATTCTTCATACAAAATAATCATTGATTCTTTGCCCTTTACGTGATATTTCTTTCTGAGATCAATCACTCTGTCAGCAGTGCTAGACAGATTTTATGATTGAAATTTCTCACAGGAAAACTATAACCTGTATGTGAACTCTTTATTTTTTACAACAACTGCTAAAATTCTGTGTTTTGAAAAATTGACTTTTAAACTATGCCATCTGTCATATGAAAGAATAAGAGTATTTTGAAAAAAAAATTATATTATATTTTTATATGTATTTATTTTGTTGGCGCTGTGTTTTTAGATTAATAATTATATTTATTGTATATATATTAATGTCTTTTTCTGTTAGTTTAAGATATTGTTATTCATAATTTTTAGAATATTTTCAATGTTGAGTACAATCTAAGCAAGATCTTGAAGTGAAACAAGAAGATTTTGATCCGTTTTGGTAATAACTAATATCCTTATCGTATGACGATGTTTGCTCCTTTGACTGAATTTTTTGTAAAATGTTGTGAGATATACACTATATTGCCATTGATTATGGGACACTTGCGATTTTAGACATTTTACTAAATATCTAGAAAAATACATGAGGAATCATCTCGAAACTCTTAGTGTGTAAATATAATAGAATACGTCATACTTCTCCGTGAAGATTTTTTTACCGAAACTTCATAGGGGACCGTCAACAAATTAAAAAAGGATGAATATCTTTTGAATAACCCTGTCAAAACTAATGTAGCAAAAGCGCTCAAACTCTAGATTATGATTGAATGCCTTATTGTAATACACTGTGTTCATTTTTATGCAAATAGCATGCATACTCACAGAGTAATTAAGGTTTTTATAAAAATGGTTTTTTTCCTTACAATTTTCAGAGTTCTTAATATAAAATAATATTTTTTTCAGAAAATATGACAAACAAAATTGCACACAGTACCCTGTAATCAGAATTAATAAATAATGAAAATTGTATACAAAATGAGTTGGTTTACTAAATAATTTTTTACTGCGTATGCGTCAAAGATATCAAAATTTCATTTGCATATTATGTTAGCTAAATGTATAGAGCTACTTTTGTGAAAGTCACAAAATCATAACTTGAAAATTCTGAAAATAATTAATGAATTACATTGGGCGTTAATCGCGTTTTATGTTAAAAATAGGCTTAAACTCCGTAATTGTATCCAATTTCGAATAAAACCGTCTCTTCCTCAACGATGAATCAAAAGATGATATTTTATTTGCTTATACTTTTGTTATCAGTTACATTATATTTTCGTAGATTAAGAAAAAAAAATCTTCTTTTAAAATGCATGCAAATGCATTATTTAGGGAATGGGCTATTTAAATTCTATCGAAACAGCATACTTTATAAAATCAACGATTAATCGAAAGGTATAATTTTATATTTTTACTAGCTGACCCGCCCGGCGTTGCCCGGGTCCGTATTAACAATATTAAACGAAATTGAAATTTGTATGATTTTATCATTAACTCGTTACATGCAGAAATGCATTGCCTGAAATACGTAGCCACTGACTGTGTGAAAAATCGGTTTAAAAAACAACAACTAATATTAAGCTCTAAAAATACTCAAAATGAGCAATGAAAAACGCGGGAGGGAATATGTATCCGACGATTGCATGATTTTCATGTTAAAAAGTTGATATTTACCCGTAAAAATCACTCTTAAGTCACGTAACTAATTATTATTTTCACATACAAATCCCAAGTGAAATATTTTGAATTTCAAACTAATTATATCACTCTTAAATCCGACTATACCATGAATGAAATCAATACACGATGGTAGCTAAAAGATTGGTATATAGTATTATAATTTCAGAGCTATTTAACAAAAGTAAGTGTTGTTTTTAATCAAATCTTGCGTAATGTTCACTCTGTGTGTAAATTCCTAACCTTAAACTTTTGTACTGTAACCAGAACCTGTCTGTAACCTAACAGTGACTTAACAGTACCCTACCGTAAATTAAATATAGCAGAAATGTAACCTAGCCTTCACTTTATTGTAACATATTCTTATTCTAACCATAACATAAATGCAATTTAACTTTAATCTAACTTTAACCTTAATAATATAATAGAAAAAAAAACATTTTTAAAAATTACTATTTCTTCGTAAAATATGCTTCAGCTGTAATTCATTTCTTTCAATTCGTTTTATTAATACAAAATTCCTTCCTCGTTTTGTTTGAGACATTAAAATTTCAGCGATAAATGGTTTAATATTGCAAACCTCTTTTTCGGTTTACTTCGCCTCCACCTATCTTTTTCTCCACGGTGTACAGCAGCTGTGATTAAAAAAAAATCCTCATTTAAAATGACAGTTTGCCAGTCTATGAATTTTAAAGGTCTGTCCCAGCTTTTTTAATTATTTCTGCGAAAATTTTATGCAACCAATCAACCATAAGAAAATGAAAAGGAAAAAAAGCGAAAAAAGGGGATTTTTTATGAGAATAAGCTTTGGAATTTAATTAATTACTCAGTTAATAAATAGAATTTTGAAATTCTGTGCTTCAGGTGCATCAGGAGTGACATTGGGCTACTCTCAAAAAAATTTTGAGCTTCGTACGTGCTGTAGATTTTGCTAGCCATCGCAGACACACAGACACATACACACAGGTTGGTCTACCCTGTAAAGTGAGGAACCGTGTTTACACAATACGTTCCGAGTAACCTTAGAAATTGTGGTCAAAACCGTAAAAATGCAATTTACTGATACGTATTCACATTAATAAAAGCTATAACTATATTAAAAATTATATTTTTCTTGTAACATTATTTTTTATTAAATAAAACAGCAGGAGATGTTTCGCATGTAGATCGAGTAACTGGTTCAGCTTACACACATGGCGTTGTGAGTAACATAACCTCGAACTAAGATAATAAAAATTGTTACTCAGAAGAACGGTAATTTTTATCTGCTGTGTTTAGTGCTGATTGCTATAATGGACTAAGATAATTCTCTTCCCCGTCACTATAAAGTTAAAAAAAAAAAAAAAAAAAAAAAAAAAAAAAAAAAAAAAAAAAACGTTTATATATATATATATATATATATATATTCGCACAAAATTGCAATATCCGTCTTTGTTTGCATTCAGCGAGTGTTGAGGAAATATTCATTTTCTGTTATTCTAGACTTTTGTTTAACAATGCTATTCATATATAATAGATCGGTTTGATCTCATTTGTTATAAATTCCGAATCAGAGATTTTGTGTTTAATTTAGAGAAATATACAAATCATAAGGAATCAACATTACAATTATAAACCGGTTGAAAAACAAATAAAATAAAACGTAACAAACATAATTATGTATAGAAAATAGATTATTTTTAACTAAGAATAGACATTTACTTCAATACTGATATATAGTGTCAAAACATTACAGTTACTTCAAGAAATCACTTTTATAGAAAATTATATAAATATGATTTTATGTTGCAATGGAAACACAAATTTGATTTGAAATAGTATAGTGAATAATGAAGTTATATAATATTTAATCTGAAAATGGTGCGCTAATCTGAATAATTAATATTTTTCAAAATCTTTAAACACTTTAAGTGCATCTTTTGTATTTTACAAGCACTTATATGCTCTATCAATGATTTGTAAATGCATAGGGGTTCGAAGTAACGCCTTATTAAAGACAAGTTGCCAAAAACTTTCGCAATCTATCCGAAGTTTTCATACTTGGTCAATGTAATTTGCATTACTACTTTATATCAAAAATCCTCGGAATTATTATTATAGTTATTATTTTTCACAAAAGCGTACATATAAGTATATTTAAATGTATATAGAATGCACTAAATATTTTGCATCTATGCAGTATTTGGCTTTTACGACCAAGTTACGTAATATTTGGGAGTTTGAATGTTTTTAGAATGTTTATTTTCTATTTATATTATATTCAAGAAGAATAAGATATATATCTTTTGAAAATAATCTAAATATCTTTTAAAATTTTGTTTGAATAAACCAAAAAAAAAATATTGTTGATTTTTTTTTTTTTTCAGTTTTCTGTTTACAATTTTCGTCTGAAATACATAATAACGTAATAAAGTCGAAAAGTTTTTATTATCTTAAAATTATGTTAATCCTTTATAGCTATTTAAGTTAATTAAAAAAATTACGTGAGAGAGCTATGATAATGCACACCAATTTAAATTTTGAAAAAACAACAAAATTTTGTTGGCAGCTTAAAAATACGAGACTTTAGTAAAACTCAAATAAAATTGATGAAATTTTATTAAAATTTGTAAGAGTGTTAACAATATATATATATATATATATATATAGATAGATAGATAGATAGATGGATAGATATTATCAGCAAGAAAATTATTTTTTACTGTAATTAAAAAATTCGCTTAAAACAACCACAATATACTCAACAAAACATGTTTTGTAGTTTTAATGAATTCCTTTTTCTGGGTGTAGTCGGGGTAAATCTGAACAATTTATAAAAGTTGCAATAATCATTCTGTGATTTTGATCTTTGTATTAACCTTGTGAAAAATAATGTGAATTCCAATATCTATAATTTTTCTGAAATAAAAATATTTCCTTTTTACAAGTTGATTTTAAATTAAAACTTTCACAAACACATCTTTAACGGGTATGTAAAAAAAAAAAAAAAAAAAAAAAAAAAAAAAAAGCGCACGGAGAAAAACAGATAAAACAATATTACCTTTGCAAATGTTTCTATTTAATGTCTTCCAAAGTTGCAAAGATTTCTTCATTCCATATCTAAAACAATTATATTTATGATCTTTGAATGGAGATAGCTATTAGTAATATTTAAAAAATAAATTTTTATTGCTGATAACTATTGTAAAAATACAATTGTAAACCCTCCCCTCTCCCACTCTTCTTTCAAAAAAGCAAAAGAAATTAAACTTAGGGAAGGGGTGGTTTATAGTCGAGATTTTACATAAAAAAAGATTTTTTTAATTTATAATGTGCAAATAAATATGTTAAATTCTGGTGTAAGAATCTTTTGTATTTCAGCTGACTTCTAATAAATAGTAACATCCCATTCTCTACGATTCCCTTCAAACAAATTAAAAAAGTTTAATGTCTTTTTTTTTTAATTACTTCTTTCTTTGTTTTTTTATAGCAATAGTATTTAACGAATTATCTAAGTCTACCCCCCCCCCCCACAGCTTCCTCAAATCTTACTTATTTTCTCTTTATATTATTTCATTTTTTTTCCCGATAAGCATTCTTGTAAATATTCGCAGTTCCTTTCATTGAAACCTGCTCACAGATGACCAAGTATCTCAAGCATTTTCAAAGCAATTTTTCCCCCCAGACAAACTTCCGTGCATTGCTAGCTTGCTTTGTTTGGAAGGCGGGTGAAAATACAATGACTGTCAGTAAGTAGAAGGATTAATGTATTGCACTGAGAGTGTCAAAATTACTCTTGAGACTTGAGACCAAAAATTTACGAAATATGTTTTCTATTGAAGCTGTGTTTGTATATTGATTTTGACTTACAGATTCAAAAGTACTTTGAATGAATGAATTATACATGAGTGGTTTTTGCAGTCACAAAATAATTACGTAATTTTATTTGTGTATTAAAAATATAGCAAGTATTTCATCTTAAGTTTTCACATTTTTTATTTGCAGAAATGAAATTGCATGTAACATTTTTACTAATGATTTAATCTTTCATTAATTGTGTGTATAAAGAAATCTTTACAAAATTCATTGAAATAAATTATATAGTATTTAGAATCGATAGAAGTAAACAAAAGGATCATTTTAAAATAACTCTTTCATTAAAATTTAAAGGTCTTTTCGCGAGAAGTTAGAAATTTCAATATTTGTTTAATTGCAAATGCTCATTTATTTTTTATTTGAAAAAAATATTTATTTAATCAAATTATAGCATTTTATAAGTTTATAAATCGCAGAAACTAAGATTTTTTTTTTATTATAATTTTATGATTAAAGGTGAAATATGCAAAAAAAAAAAAAGATTTATGAATTTATATTTTTTTTCGTTACAGATTGTTTATTCAATTTTATAAATCTAATATATGATAATTATTGTATATGTTATAGTATGAAATAATCATTTAGATTTTGATACAAAAGTCTTAAATATATCAAAGAATTGCTAATTTTATGTATTTCATTTTTTTAATTTTAACATATATAAAGAATTTGGCCATCGATTTAAGAATTTATGAAAGATAATATTGGCTTAAGTCATTCGTAATGAATCTAGGAAAAAAAGTGACCGGAAAAAAAGTTATCGGGAAAAAAAGTGACATAAACTACAAAAGCGGATAAAAGTGACACGGAAAAAAGTGACGCGGAAAAAAGTGACAAGGAAAAAAAGTTACCGGAAAAAAAGTGACAAAGAATTGATTTTGGGGATTTATTATTGATTTTGGGGATTCATTGCTAAAGTATGAAAGGGGGATAGAAGAGGGGCTCATAGTGTAGGTAAATGGGTTTTTCATGCTGAATTAACTGTTTTGGTTCAATTTTTGGATATACGTTCATCCTGAAAAGACGCTTGCCTGATTAGTTTTGGGAAGGTACGATTACTCTCCCCCCCCCCCCCATCCGTCCTCAATTAGATGAATGGGTTTTTATGCAGAATTGTCCAACGTGTGTCAAATTGGCATATAGGTTCTTTTCGATAAGGCTTATATATAGTATATCATGCCTGAAGAGATTTAGGAGTTCTAATGGTTAAGTATAGAGAGGGAACAAGGGATAACCTTTCTAAAATTAAATTAATAACTTTTTACGCATAATTATCCGATTTGCTTAGAATTTTGGACATAGGTTCATTATGATAAGATGTATCTCTGATTAGTTATGGGGTTCTTCTGCTTATTATAAAGGGTTGTGAGCAATTATATCCCCCTTAAACTAGAAAAATAGGTTTTTATGCAGAATTATCCTATGTATTTCAAATTTTAAATATAGATTCTTTCTGTTAAGGTGGATCTCTGAATAGTTTTAAAGATTTAATATCTAAGTATATAGAAGGGGAATAGAATATAACCCACCTTAAAATAAATTACTTTTTACGCAGAATTATCAGATTTGCTTCAAATTTTGGATTATAGAACCATTATGATAAGGCGTATCCCTGATTACATATGGGGTTATTTTGCCAATTAAAAATTGGGACGGGTGATTATCCCCCCCCCCCTCTAAATTAGATAAATTGTTTTTTATGTTCACTTATCCGATATATTTCATATTTTGGATATATGTTCTTTCTCATAAAGTGAATCCCGGAATAATTTTAAAAGTTTAACGGCTAAGTAAACACTGGGGAACGGATGATACCCCCCTTTAAATTAATAAATGGCTTTTTACGCAGAATTATCTTATTTGATTCAAATTTTGATTGGGCGGTCATTATGATAAGGCGAAGTCCTGATTAATTGTGGGTTATCCCCCGTTCATCGCTCTATACTTAGCCATTAAACCCTTAAAACTATTCAGGGATTCACTTTATCAGGAAGAACCTATATCCAAATTTTGAAATACGTTGAACAGTTGTGAAAGAAAAAAAAACAATTCATTTTATTTAAAGAGTGGAGGATTAATCGCCCGTTTCCCGTATTTAATTATCAAAAGAACCCCATAATTAATCAGAGATTCCCCTTCTTATAATGAATATACATCCAAAATTTGAAGCAAATCGGATAATTCTGCGTAAAAAGCCATTTATTTAATTTAAGAGGGGGTTTCCTGCATCTCCCCTTTATACTTAGCCATTAAATCCTTAAAACTATTCCGGAATTCACATTACCAGAAAGAACCTATATTTAAAATTGAAATACATGGGATAATTCTGCATAAAAACATATTTATCTAGTTTGAGGGGGAGAATTGCTCGTCCCCCCCCTTTATAATAAGCAGAAGAACCCATAACTAATCTAAGGTACGTCTTATCATAATGAACTTGTGTCCAAAATTTTAAGCAAATCAGATAATTATGCGTAAAAAGCCATTAATTTAATTTAAGAAAGGTTATCCCTCGTACCCCCTCTATACTTAACCCTTAAACTCCTAGAATCTCTTCAGGCATTTTATACTATACATAAGCCTTATCGAAAAGATCCTATATGCAAATCTGACACACGTTGGATAATTCTGCGTAAAAACCCATTCATCTAATTGAGGACGGATGGGGGGAGGGTAATCGTCCCTTCCCAAAACTAACCAGGCAAGCGTCTTTTCAGGATGAGCGTATATCCAAAAATTGAACCAAAACAGTTAATTCAACATGAAAAACCCATTTACCTAAACTATGAACCCCCCCCCCCCGATCCCCCTTTCATACTTAACCTATGCATCCACAAAATCAATAATAAATCCGCAAAATCAATTCCTTGTCACTTTTTTTCCGGTAACTTTTTTCCGCGTCACTTTTTTCCGCTTTTGTAGTTTATGTCACTTTTTTCCGATAACTTTTTTCCTGTCACTTTTTTTCCGTTTACCGGTTTGGCCTATAGGCGGAGGTAGATTTCGAAGTTAAGTGCGCATTTCAACAACAAAAATAAAATATGATTAGACATAAATCCAGTTTAACAATTTTATTTGGCTGCTTTTGAAGAATTTTTAACTTCATTTCTCTATAAGAACTGTTTTTATCAGAATCCTCTTAACAGAAATTCGGTTCAAAATGCTCACTTTGACAGCATTTTTTCAAATATATTCTAACAGTATGAAAAAATCGACCATTACACGGTACATTATATATTTCCTAAATAAGAGAAACTGTCAAACAAATGCGTTTGAGAGCAAAATTATACTTAAAAATTAGTCAGAAAATAAGCAATTTGTTATTTGAATAAATCCTCAATTCTTCAATCACTTTCGCTTCGGAAAATTATGCTGATAATGCCCACTTTGATAGCATCTTTTTAAAATATATTCTACATATATCAAAAAACTCTCCAATACGACACATTAAATAGTTCCCCCTCCCCCCCCCCAAAAAAAAAAAATAAAATAAAAACCCTGTCATTTGCATGCGTTAAAATCAAAAATGGATTAAAAAATGAGACAGAAAATAAGCTATTTTGTTCTTTGAATAGATTCTCAATTTTTCAATTACAATGGTCTCGGGAAATTCTGTTCAAAATGCCCCATTTTCAAAGCATTTTTTCATCACAACTATATTCTGCCTTTATCAAAAAACTGGCCAATATATCACATTACATAATTTTCAAATAAGAAAACTTGTCATTTGGATACATTTAAAATGAAAAATGTGTCCGTTTAAATTCAAAAATGAATTTAAAAATGAGTCAGAATAAAGGCTGTTTGGATTTAAGATTTATTTTTCCACTCCTATTTTTTTTTTTTTTTTTAAATTTTATATTGCTATAATGATTGGTTTTAAAAAACCCTTCTGTGTGAAAGTTGTAGATGTTATTGAGAAGATGTAAAATAAATTTAATCGGATTTGATATCTTAAGAATTGACGCAGTTACAGATTTTTTTGTTCACTCCCTCCATTTTGTTTTCGTTTTTATTTATTTATTTATTGCAATAAGAGTTGTTCTTATCAAAAACTTGTAAATACAAAAGTTTTATATAATATTAAGAACTTTTCTAAAAAAATTAATTGGATTTGATATTTGATTTTTATCATAAGAATTGACGAAGATCTGAGTTTTTTCTTAACAAAAACCCTATTTTTTGCGCTGCTTGAGCCCATTTTTAATTTTATCAAAAATCTGCCATGGTTAAACTTTTGGCCCATTTTTTTAGAACTAATATAAATTTTAAACTGATTCAATATCTATTTTCATTAAAAAGTTATGGGGCTTTTTCTGTTTTTACAAAATTCCCCCCTTTCGACCCCCTTGGTCCGATTTTGTCCATTAACGAACTTGAACAAGATTTTATGTATTAGTTTGGAGGATATTTGAGTAGAATTATAGAACTTATCGTGCCTATATAAGTTTTTTACTTATGGTAGCTTTGGGGTCTAGGAGTCATGATCGGTGTAGATCTGCAAAAATTTTTCTGTTGCTTTCGTATCTTTTCAGATTTCTTGGCGCTGAGGGAGGGGGATGGGGATTTTTCAATTCGAAAATATTTCTTTATTTATATTGAAAGAACATTATATTTGTACATTTTATAATTCTTGTTTGATATTGTATGTGAAGTATGTGAGATTAATAGTTCATTTACAGGGGCACCCAATAGAATTCCATTATATTATGATATGGAGTATGGTCGGAAATTGCAAATATTGCAGACGATTACTACAGAAAATTTTAATAATATTACTTATTTCAGGTGTATTGAAACTAATTTTAAATCATTGAATTTCATTAGAAGATGATTATGATAGAACAGGGTATTCATAGCATTTGTCATTCAGGGACACACTGAAGAAACCGATTATAGTACTGTTTTAAAATAATAATTGCGGGAAGTGCGCTCTCAATTTCTTGCTCTTTTAAATTTAACTGTTTTTGTGCATGATAAAATCCATACTTTATATACAGAACTGAACAAAAGAGTTCACATACCATTCACCTTAATAGCGGAAATTGCTGAAAGCGAATTTTCAGCTAAAGTTTATATGTATTTCTTTACTAAACTCAGGGCCGCAGCTAGGACGCGCCAGGGGAGGGGGGAGGGTCTCAGATGTAGGACTCTAATCCAAGGTTCGAAGAATATCACTGAAAATATAAAGATCAAAAAGAGGGGGGGAAGCCTCCATGTTGATATTGGTAAGGCAACCATACCCATATTTAAGAAAGATTATCCAAGATTCACAAAGAAATGCGAGAAAGTTTCCAGAGATTAGACCGATGAACATGATTGGGTTAAAATCCAGCAATAACCATCTACCAGCTTTGAGAAACAGAGATTCTGTCTTAGCACTTTTATTGAATTTTATAATTATTAATACCATCATTATTATTATAAATAAGGTATTTATTTAGCTCTCAATATATAAATGTATATATTTTTTGCGATTCTTATATTCTGGATAAAGTTTATTACACAAATTCGAGATGCCCACCAGTTAACTTAGAAGTGTATTTTATTATTACTATTATCATTGTTTAAATAAGTATACTTTATTTTAGAGAAACTTTTCTCAAAAAATAGTTTCTGATGTTAAATATAAGTTCTTTATAACAGTATTTTTATAGATAATCTTGATTTCATTTTCAGTTACATCAAATTTTCTTAAAAAAAAAAAAAAAAAAAAAAAAAAAAAAAAAAAAAAAAAAAAAAATCGTATATTTTATTTTATAAAACAATAGCGTACTTGCCAACCTGAGAAAATTCAAATGTGTAAAACAATACGTGAATGATATTTTTAATGATTTTTTATAAAATAGCCCATGACGGACATTTAGTACGACAATAGTAACTTTGTTTGCTTTACTTTAAACATTGTCAATCATAATACCGAAAAGAATACTGAATATTTAGTTCTTCAGTTATTTGGACAAACCATTATCCGTTGCATCACTAATTTTAAACATATCTTCAGTTCTCAAATTTTAATAGAAAAATACAGGCAAAATTTACTTAAAACGAAATTAACTTTTACACACAATACAAATTAAAAATTCTATGATTTTTAATAATGAAACAAGCTTATTTTTTCACTATACTTAAATATACCCCCTTAAGTATTTATAATTAAAAGCAGTTAGAAAACAATTCATAATTTACGGGGGGAAATGGAGCTTGGAAAAAAAAATCCAAAAAATATAAGAAAATATCCTAAGTGTAAAAAACAGCCCAAATGTGTAAATTTTACACCTAATGTGTAAAACTTGGCAAGTATGCAATAGGATAAGATTAAAAAATACATTCTTTTTTTGTCTCTGGAGATATATTTTACATTTTGGTGTATCAGTAAAATATGTAGATGAAACTGATTTTGAATGTGTACGATATTCTTCATTTTTTTTTTTTAACTTTTCATAATAGTATCAGTGATATCTGTCCCTATTTTTAAAGCAAGTGCTCTTTTCAGTCTTTACAATGATTTGCAAAATCAATAGTTTAAAAAATATTCATAAAAGAAATATTTATGACGTAATAACAAGAAAATTGCTATACCTTAAATGAAATTACATTCTACTATATGTATGTATATATATATTAGCCTTGGCTTATTATCTGTTTTAAATAAATACTCAGACACTGTAATAAAATTTAAATAAAAAATATTCTTAATATTAAAAAAAAATTTCTTTCTCTTTGCAAGAAAGGAAAGTAATAGCTATCCTGAATAAATAAAAGTTACTTTGCATGGTCTTAGTAAGTTTTATTATGAAGATTTTTATGCTTTTTTCTATGAATGAAAAAAAAAATTATATCACAGAGAGAAAAATAAATCTAAATCTTTGTAGAAAATGGTTGCTTCATATTTTTTTGAATCATTATATCTTAGCGCGTGTGACAGTCCAAGCACCATTTCACGAAATAAGCAATAACGTGTTTCGACTGGGCCATTTGTAGACCCCATTATTAAACTGATTTGGAGTTTATTCGATTTTAATTTATTTGAAAAATAATGTAGAAGATATAAATTTCATAGAAATATAGATTCCCCTGTTTCCCTGTATGAAAAAAAGATAAATAATAGTCGTCTAAATAGAGTTACTAGATTTGACACTGAATGCAAATCTAATAATTTAGTTACGTTTCAAAATTGTTTATCTTAATTCAATAAAAATGTTTCAATATCATTTTCCACATTTTTTTCTTTCTTTTTTTTTTTAAATAATAAGTATAAAATTTAAATTTTACTTGTCATGTGTACTAAATTAATTTTTGAAAGTTAAAGGTTAATAAGCAAGTTTCTATTTTATCAGCAGTGTAGCATTTATTTATTTTATTTTATTTTATTTATTTATTTAATATATTTATAATAATATTTTTATAATATCATTTTTTTCTTCATATTTAACTGTATATAAGATAACATGCCAAGATAACATGTTATCTCTCCTAACTGCAAATTCAGAAAGTTGTATTGCGCAAAAATTTTGTTACATAAATTACCATGAAAATATAAGAATGTTATAATTATTTCAAAAGTTTACTCTACATAGCATGCTTTTCTAGTTATAAAAAATAAAAATGACAATTAAATATTTTAAAAGCTTTTATAGTTTTTTTAAATAACAATAAAAAAAGAGGATACGGAAATTGGAAAAATAATAATTATTTCGGAATACATTGTGCAAAAGTGTTTGCAATAATTTCTTTTTGACTAGCAATAACAGAAAAATTGTTTGGAGAAAATCCAATCATTCTAAGCTGAATTTAACAATAATTCTAAGCTGAATTTGATGTAATTATTATTAATTTAAAAAAATATATATGAAGACAGAAGCAACTTTACTTATACATGTAAGCTATAGACGAATAGAAGTGAAAGAATCAATAAATTACATTTTATTTTAAATTAGCCCTTCGCCCCCCCCCCCTCCTTTCACACACAGAAAATCCGACTTTCCCAAACGTCGCTAGATTTTATCTCATATTTTTTTGCTACCTCCCCTAAAATCAACCCCTCCCTCACCTCAAAAGATAGATAATGAAAAAGGTTGAGATATAAGAGATTTTGATCAAGTGACAAACACATTTTTACCCCTGTTTGTGTGGTTATTCATCTTTCGCGAGGAAATTTAATTCAAAACGCCCCTTTTGATATTATTTTCTAAAAAATCTATCGGGTTAAAAGAAAAAAAAAAATACGAGTTAGTAATTGAATTAGATAGTTTCTGAACATTAACACCTGCTAGTTTCATGAATTTCCGAACAAAAACAAGTTAAAACTTATGTCATAGATTTGTCCTTTCGTATCTAAAAACAGCCTTAACATTCATATCTCTGTTTCCTCCCTATTCTCTTATTTTGTGCGACCCGATTAAAAAAAAAAAAAAAAAAAAAAAAAAAAAATTTCACTGTTTAAGAGTTTTCTCCTTGTTCGTTTCTATTACACAAATAAAAATCGGATTTAAAAATGATACGAAATGAAATGTAGGTTTGTATCCTAATAAGTAATGAGTTATCAATGACTGAATAACAATATTCAATATCTGAAGTGAAGACTCAAATGAGGGCATCCAAACTGTCTTTGTAGCTACAATTTGCATTAATAATAATAATAATAATAATAATAATAATAATAATAATAATAATAATAATAATAATAATCCAAAATTTGAGTTTGGGTAGCTGGGGCAGCTTCCTCGTTTGCCCTTGCGATAATCATGGAAGTAGGACTTTATTTCATATCAAGGTTTTATTATTAAACAATATGCATATAATGCCGTAATTGTTTCCAGTACAAATACACGTGATTAGCACGTGATTTACTTGAAAATATAATTGCCATAATCAAAGTCATCAAATCTTTGTTATTCATATGTGTGGGCTTTTTCAATCTTAATTTTAAAAAGCCTTATTTTTCGGTTACCTTTCTTTGTGGGGAGATTTTTAGAGGGGCGATTTTTTCCGTGATTCCTCATAGAATCACGTATTTTTTAAACATTTTTGTTCTATACGGTTAAAAACGGCAGATCATTTTATTCGAAAACTTTCAAATCGAACTGTTTCTTTTTCTTTTTGAGCTGAAAATATAAAATACCTTTCTGAAAATATCGCAAAAGTCACCGTTTTGAACAGAAGTTCCTGACTTGGCCACCCGAGAAAAGAAAAAACTGTCTTCATGGAAAAACAAGTGCTTATAACTCGATGTGTATTCAATCGATCAATAATTGATAAAATATTTTTGATTTTAAATGACTTCGGTAATAATGTCTTCCTGTATTACAATTTTACGTTAAAATGATTCAGTAAATTTGCCAGAATTCGTATTGCTAAGTAACGTTTCTTCTTCTTCTTCTTCTTTCAGAACCATCTTAAACTCACCGTAAATTTAAAATGATTTGTGATCATTGTTGAATAAAAACTTTTTTCTCTCAGATGTAACTTTGCAGGTCCGAGGGCGGGCAATATGGAATTCTGGATAGTGTGTGTTTGGGGGGGGGGGGGGGGAGTTGCAACTTATTAATACTGATTACAAAACTAAATTTAAAATTTTTATTTTAACATTTCGATGCTTCAGTCGTAAAGAGGGGAAATCGTCACAAAAAATGGAAAAAAAAAATATGAAAATCTAAATATTAGTTAATATAATAAAACTTATCCGCAAACAATGTAGTTCTCTTGAAGAAAAGAACTGAGTAAAGAAAAACGCAGCTTGTCTGAATAGAATCACTTCAGATGACAAACCTGGAGGCTACTACAAACCATTCCATCACTGTCATCAAACAAAGCGATCGCGGACTATAACGAAAAATCCCGCATGCCGGGTCGAAAAGTATCTCTTTTGTACCTTTCATTCTTATTTCTACGTCAACAAGCCGTCCCAGAAGTTAAATGACAGAGCCAAAACGGGCCAGATTAGTTTTTAAAGGTTTAAACATATCGCTCAGAAATTAGATAAATATATAAACTACCCCACTGGTCGGGCACATGTGAACAATTTTTGAATTTATAACATGATAAAAAATTTTAAGAACTATGCAGGTGTTTAAAAGAAGAATCTATCATGTGTAAAAAAAAGTTCTGTTTACTATATTGAGTAGTTTTTGTTTAAAGAAATTAAATCAGTTAAGAAAAAAATATATTTATGGGAACTGTTTACGTGCCCCCAGTCTTTCCTGGGTTATGGACATAATCCCCTCGGACAAAATCCCCTCTGGACAAAATACTCTCTTTGCTGAATAAAGGCTCTATTTTGAGCAAGTTTCTTTTACAAAAAGGACCTCCAAACATTTAAAAAATATTAAACTTAGTTGAAAAATGAAAGTGAAAATTGGAAGCTATAAGTTACGTGATAAATATTTTATATTTTTTAAAGATACATGTACATTTTAAAGTCTGAAATAAAATAGTATAGTCTTTTATACTAAATATGAAACATTAGGCAGACTTGAATACATTTAAAAAGCATTTAAGTTTTAAAATTGATTATTTTTTAATTGATATTTTTTAACTGATCATTATTATTATTTATTTATTAATATTTTTTTAAAATTTTGTTGCTTTTTAAATGTATTACAGTCTGTCTAAAGTTTCATATTTAGTTTAAAATTTAGATCTCGTATCTACAATTATTAAAAAAAATTATATGGGGTTTTCTTTTCAAAAATATAATGATTGTTTTAACTTGCCCCCCTTTCATTCACCGAGGAGAGGGAATATACAATTTATAATAGCCTTTCTGGCAAAAGTTTAGAAAAAGCAGATTTTTAGTAAATAACATCACCTGAGAATGATTTTTAATTTATTTCGGCATTTTTGGAACTCTGTGGAGAGAGGGGGGGGGGGGGGGAAGCGGAAAATATACTTGGAGGGAGAGCCCAAATGGAGGGGGTGCCCTCTCTTGGGGAGTATTTTTAAGGGAAACTAACCCGTATTGAAGAAAACCACGAAGACTCCGAACATTTAGGCCGACGGCCGCGATTGGGTTCGAACCCAGCACCTACTACCAGTTGAGAAGTCAGAACCTCTCCGCCATTGGTGCGGCACTTTACGTAAGCAATAGATAACGAAATAGCTGTAGTTTAACCCTTTTCGGCAATTTGTGCCCGGTCTGGGATACCTAATTTTAATTCCAAACTTGCAAGCGACACCAATAATATTTTGATAAAATTTTGCTTTTACAATAAAAGCTTAAACTAAGGATTTCAAAATATCTAAGAAATTTGTTTGTAAATTCCAGTGTCAGTTGATAATTTCTCATTTTACTAACAGATTTTGCCCATACCGGAAAGGTTTAACAAAGAAAGGCAAAATAACATGATTTGGATGAACATTCTACGGATGTTGAATAAATGGAGAAAAATGATATAGAGTAAACAAAAACTTAAATTGTAGAAAATTGCTACAGACCATCACTACATTGAAATTCCTATGGCTCTTGTTAAAATTTTTACTGATGTGCTTTAATAAGTTACTTCTATTGTATTTCTTAAAAGTTTTTTTTATGCGATAAATAATATTATATTAAATTATTTTGTATTCAATGAAATATTTATTACAATAAGTAATAATGTATTAAACCGATTTTGTTTTCCTTCGATACCTAGGGCCCGACCTATGCAGGGGTATGCGAGACAATTGCCCCGGGCTCCCCCTTTTTAGGGCCCCCCCCCCATGAGGGTAGTTAGAATTTTCACTAAAAAGTGCCAAATGTTTTAAGTTAGCCAAAAGCGATCAAAATTCATATATTTTCAAACATCTAGGAAGATAAGAGTGATCATTTTTTGTCACCCCCCCCCCTCCCGATTTATCTATGCGAAAAACAAACTACATTAGAAAATTTATAATTACATTTTTATTGTAACAATTTTTTCGTATTCTATTGTTTTCAAAAGAGATATTTTAGTAACGTTTTCCGCATAGCATGGCAAGTTAAAACCAGTAAATATAACCAATTTGTAATATTTTCTTTTAGCCATCTTATAACATATGTAAATAGGCAAAGAAAAAGTTTACAAAGAGATACTTTTGTCAACCTATCTATCATTTTTTTCTACAATTATCCTGCAAGTACTTTTTCTTAAATTTATGGCTATCTTTTTGTGATATCCAGTACTGTACAAAATTAATACATATATACATTAAGTTTAGTACTATCATACTATGTAATATATATATTTAGATATATATTTAGCCACTTCTACATTATTCACAAAAAAATTCTACCTATAGACAGAAGAGTGAGGGGGGGGGGGGAGGTGGCCCAGAATGATGCCGCGGAGCCTCCCATAGCTTTAGTTGTACCCTGTCGATATCGCAACTACTATGTAAATTTGCTTGATTAATAATGTAATTTATCGCTAAATGTAAATTGTTATTGTGGACAGTATTGAGGTTAGATTGTCATTAAATTTGATGTAAGCAAACGGGAAGAAGGAGAAAGTCTAGTATTTGCATATTTTTCCTTACAAAAGGAGGACTGGTAAAAATGACTAAAGATATGCTTGCGCAATGCTTGATACTGCTCCTGCTTATTTGATTACATTTTTTTAAGTAAAAAAAAAAAAAAAAAAAACGATTTTTTTTTAAATACTTGCTATATTTTTTAATATTAATATTTTTGTCCATATATATATTTTTGTGCAATAGACATAAATGTCTATTGTACAAGACTACGCATGTGTTTTTAAATCTAATATGACATTAATTATAACTTTTTTATTGTTATTTGTAGTATAAAGAGATTAAATCTACACGTTTTCATTAAAATATTCCATAAAATTCCATGCGTAGATTTATCACATACATAATAAGGAACACGTACAAAAAAAAATTAATTCTCTATCTCAAGAACTCAAAAAAAAAAAAAAAAAAAAAAAAAAAAAAAAAAAAAAAACGGAGCGTTTTTTAAACAGGAAACTAGTCGTTGGGGGCCACCGTAATACTTACCCATCATGGATATGTATATGAAAATAAAACATGTAAAACTATTTATACAATGCATTGCAATTCATAAACAAAATTTAAATATTGTTAATATACATAGTAATGCTATATTAAAGAACTGCTGATGTACCAATTTCGACAAATTATATAAAACGCCAAACTACTCAAGTAGTACCGAACTGTGTAAAAGAAACATCCTTATAACTCCATAAATAATAATTCTGTTAACTAACAATTAACTGCGTCGGATTAAGAGTCTCATTTCCAATTAAAATGTACTTTTGAATTGAAATTTGAATGAAATACAGGGTCACGAAAAATCGAAGAATGTGGAAAACAGGATTACAAATATCTCGGCAACTAATAATCCGATCGACTTCGTTCTATATGCAAAATGTGTGTTATTTTATTGCCTTTTACATCCATTCCTTAGAACAAAAAAATTCGAAAAATTTTATGTACCTTTCATCAGAACGAATTTTTCGAGAGTCCGAAAAAAATAGTTCCGGATAATCGAGGTTGCTGATATTCAATAGGCTTCGTACCATTCTTACATACTAAGTACATACAGAATTTCAAGTCTCTATCTCAATTTGTTCGGGAGATAGAGCGTTTAGAGACAGACAGACAGACAGACGGACGGCAAAAATTTTTTTCTAAAAATATGTTTTTCGGAATCTTCACTATCTAAAACGTGTAAATCCGTCAAATTTTTTTTTTCGATTTTCAAAACGATTGCAAGATTTACCCTATACTACGTATGATGGGTAAGTAAAAAGTATGAACAAAGAGAAAAAAATCGTTTAAAGTTTTCATTTAAGTGGGGAACTATGCTGGGTATATTAACAAAATTTACAATATCTCGCGATTTAATTACTGTAAGAGTGAGTTATCCAAATTTCGCAATCAAAGAGGTTTTCTTTCAATATTGAAAAACGTAAATTGATTTTTTGTTTGTTTTTGAGGTAAACGGTCAACTTAAGGATTGTGTGTGTGTGTGTGTATATATATATATATATATACACATATGCATACATATATAGATAGATATATATGTATGTAAACGGCCAATTTAAGGATTATATAAATATATATATACATATATATGTACATTTTATGAATATGAATGATCGTACATCTGTTAAAAGAAAAAAGAAAAGAAATGAAATATAATTGCAAATTTTAAAGTAACAAAACTAAAAGTTTTATAGTTTTCGTACATATGAAATTCCATCAAAGTTTAAACATTAACATAAAGCAATTTTGCAAATATTTTAATAGTATTTCGGTGAACTGATCCGAGTAATTTATTACCTCCATATTGCCAGGGCCCGACTTAGAAAGTGGGGGGTATAAGGATAAATGTGAGACCTTAAGGGGGCATGGGGCACAGAAACAGAGGGGGTAGGAGAAGACAGCTCCTTAAAACTGAAAAAAAAAAAAAAGAATTTGGTCACTTTTGGCTGTTTTTTTATCAATTGGCACTCTTTTAACGAAAAATTAATCTGTTCTTGTGGGCCCCCCTCAAGCCGGGGGGCCCGGGGCAATTGCCCCGCATGTCCCTGCATAAGTCAGGCCCTACATATTGCAAAATTTAAACATTTAAATTTTTACAGTTAAATAAAATATCAATATGCAATTTTTTTTCTTTGTGTGTGTAGTCGCATTTTTTTCCCTTGCAGTTTCCGCAATTATTCTTTGTAATTTATTTTCCATGTCATTAAATATTTTGGAAATTTTTATACTTGAGTAATTTTTTTCTAACTACTGGGATGAAGTTATTCCCTACACATAGTTAGTTTAATAATGAAAAAAAAAAAAAAAAAAAAAAAAAAGATCACTACAGATAACACAATTGTAAAGAAACTCATACAGTATATATAAAATAAAATCTGTAAAGTTATTAAACTTTTTCTAGGAATCTTGGATTTCAAGATTTTTTTATATAACTGTAGCAGTAAGAATTCATTTTACAGATTCGGTTATATGAATTTTTGCTGTCATGGTTACATGAAAAGTTCTAATAATCTAAAAAAATTAGTAATTTTACATTTTTTTTTTTTTTGTTTTTTTACAATGCACACATTTGTAATAGCAAAAAAAAAAAAAAAAAAAAAAAAAAACATTCGGTTTTTTATTATTTACTTTATAAAATAGCTGAAAACAACACTAAAAAGTTTATTATGACAAAAATATCATTAAAAAATTCATTAAATTTTACGATTTAATTGAATCTCACGAATATTTATCATTACGATTTCTAATTCTTAAACTTTATTAAAATTAATTATATTTTATAATATTTTTTATGCTTTTCGTATGTTTTATAATTCAAAATCTTAAACATTTTACGACAACTCTAATGAGTTAAAAAAAAAAAAAAAGAGAGAGAGAGAGAAACGTTTGAAGTTTATATCAGAATAGACTATATATATGTTTTTTAATAAAATTTATTTTACCGTAATAATTGAAAAAACTATTAATATCAAGATAAAGTTTGAATTAAAAAATTTTTATTTGTATGGAAAAAAAATTCTGTAAAGAGTATAGAATGCCAATTAAATTAAAAAGAAATTAAACGAAAGGTAGTTTTAAAGTTTTTATTAGTAAAGTAACATTAACAAAGTTATTATTCTGTAAGCAAATACATAATTTAAGGTAAAATTATAATAAATTTTACCAAAATAACTAAAGGATGCTAGTATATTGTTTGTTTTGAAGTACAAAGTTTAAATTTCAAATCATATAAAAATTGTTTGGTGTAATTATAGTTCAGTTGAATTACTTGTATAATATTAAAATAGCTGACATGTTTTAATATAACAAATTAAAGAAAATTTTGCAGAATTCCTGACTAAAATAAGGAGGTTTCATTGTACGTAAAATTTAAATATATATTTTAAAAATAAATATGATAGAATTTATAAACAACGCATAAGGGATCATTAATTTCAATTATTATGTAAATTTAAAATTTACATTTAAAATGAAACATAATCTTCTGATTTAAAAAGTATTTAAACTAATAGAATTTTTACTGGCGCTATTTCATCATCCTACTAAAAAAAGGTTACTTAGATTGCTTATTCTGATCTATATAGGTATATATTATATGTGTGTGTGTGGAAATCTTTCTTTCCCATATGTTTGAAAACAGAAACGAGCCGAAATCAGCTTTACAAATACAAGTTTCTCACCCAGGTATTGACATCAAAAAGCATTTGCGACACAAAAGCTTTCTACTGCACTGCCCAAACTACTGGACAAAGGGGTAAAGATTACACGTCACTCAAAAAGGGGGTGAGAAATATCTGCCCTGGTGTTTTTAGTGAACATTAGATAAATAGAACAACTCTTATTGAAAGGAATTCTCTTACTGTTTCGAACTTTTTTGAGGGAGAATGTATCGAAGGCCAAGTCCATACTAAAATGAATTGAATGCTTAAAATTTATCTATCTCTTTAAATTTTGATTCAAATAGTTATTTCAGATTTGCAGACCCCCCCCCCCCCCCCACACACACACACATACAGGAAAAGAAAAACTGTTTTGCTAAAACTACTAAATTTTAATTGATATAGCCCCAATCAAAAATTTGGTTAAAAGGACCAAATTTTAAACAAACTTTGGTTGAATTAACAAAATCATTTCGTTAGTCAAACCAAAATTTTGTCATTCCAACCAAAATATTTGGTTGGGGTTGTATCAACCAAAATCAGAAATTTACTTCCTGATTTTAATTTTGTAATTTAAAAGGAAACTTCTTAAGGGGAAATTATAAATCTTTGGGTCATTTTTAAATTTTTTTTCTAGTCCTCAAGTGTATAGGTCATTGGACATCGCGTCAGTACTTTACCAACTATTTTGTTCATTAATTGTAAAAATGCTAGTTCAACGTTATTTTACGTTAAGATAAAATTTTATATCTGTTTTTCTGGAAACTTACTTATTTAATTTTTTTTTTCTTTTTTTTTGAAGAAATTTTCCATTGATTTTTTTCATTAACTCATTAAAGCCAGTTGGCAAGAAAACTTGCGATATAAAAATTAACAAATTTCCGATGTGAAAATCAGTTTTTTAGGAATGAAATATTCATATTATCTAATCTAAAGTTTTGAGAGTTTAAATAAGTAAAAATTATAATTATGTAAATACTGGAATCAACTGATGCAGATGCATTAAAAAAGTGTAAACGAAACTCGACGGTAATGGGTTCGAAAAATAAAAAAAAAATTGGTAATAATTTTTGTTGGAGCTTATACCAATGAAAAGTATCATTTTGAATGATCATTTGTTTAAACTGGTAAAAAGAAAAAACAAGTGGGCAACTTTGATCGCAGATCGCTCTTAGGGTTTCGTTTAATATCTCTTTGAAAAATCTTTACGCTTGTTCTCATTATGTGTTACAAACCATGTGTCAAAGTTTAAAGGATCGATTCTTTATTTTCCCCAAACTGAACAAAATTGTGAAAATAGCCCCTCCTCAGACGACCCTCTCCTCCCCTTGAATTTTCCACTCTTTCAAATATTTAATGTTAACAAATAGTATTTACATCAGTGCTAAGTTTAAAAAAAAATAAATAAAAATAAAACATTCAAGAAATAGTATTTACATCAGTGATAAGTTAAAAAAAAATAAATAAAAATAAAACATTCAAGAAATAGTATTTACATCAGTGATAAGTTAAAAAAAAATAAAAATTCAAGAAATAGTATTTACATCAGTAATAAGTTAAAATAAAATAAAATAAAATAAAATAAAATAAAATAAACAGTCAAAATGCAATAAACAGCTTATTTTAAGAAAAAAGACAATATTGCTCTTCCCCCTAACAAAAATTCAAACTATCTTAAATTTATAAAATTCGTATTATATGTATTAAACTACATCAAAGTGTAAAAGCGATCATTTAGTTTTCCAAATTTTAACAAATTCACGTCATTTTTCTGTGCGAAAAAGCATCTTTTTTATAAGTTTATAAATTTATTTTTTCATAAATTGGAAAGAAGTGATCTGATTTTTAAATTTAGATTTTAGTAATCAACGCATCAAATAACACCCGGATGCGAAACTAATAAATTTGTAAATCAATAGTTTAAAAAAAAAAATAAAATAAAATAAAATCTACCCCTATTATCAAACTTCAGTATGAAAATTTATCGCTTTTTTTTTCCCATATCATGTCATGGAGAAATGAGATAGGATTATTTTTTTCTCTTTACTCTATGATATAACGCGGTTTGCCGTGGAGTTAATTACCAAACTAAAAACAAATAAAGATGTTTCATGTGATTTATTTAATCCATTAATTTATGTTAGATAAATAATAATTTCTATATCAATTGAACTTTTTTCAACAATTAGATGATAAATAATTTTATTTAACCTTGCTTGCAACAATTAAGAAATGAAATTTTAATTTGAAATTTATGCTGCTTCAAAATTTAATACTTGTAACTATCGTACATTTTCAATTTTTATACGATCGTATAGGGAAAAAATGTACTTTTAAATTCAATTTGTTTGAAAGCTGTAACTCAATTTATATTTGAGATATTGATAGCACCAATTTTGTAATTGTAGAAACAATAGTATTCCATTTCTTTTAAAAGTAAAAGCAATGGAGTAATTAGAAAACAACAAAATCATGAACTGATGATATTAAAATTAATATGTTAATTAAAATAATAATCTTTTTCAAAATTTTATGATTTGCTGTGTGACAACAGGTATTCAGCTATAAATACACAAAATTTGAACTCTCTAGCATATGTAATTTTTGTGTACCGACTCTGTGACGGACAGACAAACAGACAACGGACAGAGACGAATAGGGTTTCATCAGATGAACGAAACCCTAAAAATGAAGCAAAAGCATATTATGATTTGTTGAAATGACGGACATTTTGTCAAAAATCACTTTTTAAACTAAATTTACTTTAAGCGATAAATAATTTTAAGCCCTTTCATAATTTGGTGAACCCGGAGAATAATCGCCTCCAGACTGGAATTTCACGACAAACACCTACAGGTACTCACTGTCGTTCAAGACGTGTTATTCATTTTTTAATGCAGAAAAAATTTAGCATGTAATTGAAAATAAGTAAAAAAATATATAAAAATACGCAGGTGATATCTCTTTTCTTTTGTCATTAAAAAGTAATAAAAGTCACGTGAACATTAGACAGTTCCCTTAAGAGCCCTTCACGCACATTCCTTTATGAAAATCCTTAGAAAAAAATTCTTCTTAATATCTCGTTTGAAATTCCGTATTTTTAAATGATTTATTTATTTAATTATTTGTATTTGATGCCAAGATGAACGGGCCAAGATTAATCTCCGAAGAAGCTGTCTTTTTTTAAATATTCGACTATTTTTCATATTTTTTTTCTGTCAGTATACCACAATTTTCAAAACCGGCTCCGAAAGTGTTAGTATCAAAAGAGAAAAAAAAATCTATAAGCAAAATAGGAAAAATAAAAAATTGCTTATCTATTGAAGAACCCCAGCCATAAATGCCAAAAAAAAAAAAAAAATAAATAATAATAATAATATTGAAACGCAAACAATGTATTAAAAAAAATCTTCATGAGGATTAACTGTTTCAAGTGCGTGTTTTCGCATGAATTGAGTACATGAGAGTAAGTTAGGAGAACAGATACTGGTAAAATGAAAATTTTTATGGAAATCAGTAACAATAAGCATGCAAAGGACCTCCGTAAGAATGGTGAAAAACTGCTAAGAGTAGGAAAAAAGTGAAACTATAATTACTGGAATGTATAGAAATGCTTGTAGCAAAGAAATAATGCAACAACTTTTTCCAAGTAAAGTGTTTACCGTTTTTGTCTACATTGTTGCCGAAAGTTAATCAGCGAACAGACTTTGAAATGGCAACATTGGTATTAAAAAATTATCTGGAATGATGCAAATACGCAATTTTACTAGGCGCTTTAACTTTCTAAGTAATAATATAAGTATATTATGTCGAAAATGATTCGATATTTTTATTATAGTTTATCGTTTATCATCTTATTTAATACAATATTTTCTCTTTAATTCAGAAATATTATTTTCTTCTCTACTTCAACACTAAAAGAAACGTGTATGGTAAAAATTACTTGATAACAGAGTTAAAAAAGGACACTTCACTCAATTTAAAACACCAGATCCATAACATTAAACCAATGGGCAGGCTGTTTTCAGATTTCTCGTTTAAATTTGAATAGTTTCAAAGAATTTCTTTTGCATAGGACACCTGAAGTCAATATTCAATGTGATTATTTTTTACTTTTTCGATGTAGATTGTTTTTTTTTTTTTTTTTTTTTTTTTTTTTTTTAAGTACACTGCTAAAAAAATTTCTCTAGTTTGAAACAAATTTTCGTGTTTAGTAGATGCCGCCATAACACGGTGAAATCTCGTACCAAATTTGAAGATTCCTATTTCAACCTCGTAGAAAAAAAATGAAATTCACTTTATATATATATATATATATAGAAAGATACTTAAAGAAAATTTAGTTAGAATTATTTGTTTAAAAAAATTGTCATTGTGAGACCTAACTTTTTTTTTCCTTGGAAGGGGAGGGGGCTAAGCTTTAAATGGTATACTGATATTAAGAAATATATAGCCTTACATAATTTAAAGTTAAAATTTTTAAAAAACCCATTTGGATTTTTTCAGGAAAAAGGCCACTTGAGTTTTTTTGGATGGGAAAAATCGTAAAAATTCTGCCTTAAGTTAAAAATGCTAATTTTATACACTTCAATTCAAAAATCAGACACAGTTTTTTTTTTTTTTTTTTTTTTTTTTTTTTTTTTTTTAGGAAATTTATAATAATATTTTTGAAAATTTTTGAATAATATGCTACATATACTACAAGACTATTAAATGTAAAATTAGATTGTCATAGAAGTCAGTGTCGGTGGCATTTGTAAATTTTGATCACAAATGGAAATACACTTTTACTAGCTTTGTAACTTAATAAGCCCCTAAATGATTACGTAATTTGCTCCAAACCAGATCAAATTTAGAAAAGTATTGTTTAATTGAAGCAGAAATAGTTTGTGCTGAATGTAAAAAACGGAAAAAACTGACAAAATCCACAAGGAAACTTATCTTTTACGGTTTTTTTTTTTTTTTTTTTTTTTTTTTTTTTTTTTTTTTTTTTTATAATCTGTCTCTGTCATTGTGTTGAAAATTACTGCATAACACTTTTATTAAACATACATTGAAGCAGGATAACAAATGGAACGATTAATCTTAAAAGCTATAACAATGCAAGCAAATAGAATGGGGTTCAAGTTTCAAGGGCTACCTTCAAGTATATGCATTAAGATTTAAAGCACTAGGATGCATTTTAAAATACAGAAATGGAAATCTTTCTTCTTTACAACCTCATTTCTGTTTTGTTTTTTATAAATGCTTTGAAATTCCTTTAAATCTGATTCTTTTGAAATATATTTAAGTTGGCATTTATCTTTGCATTCTCACACCTTAGATTAAATAATGATACAATTGTAAAAAACCTAAAAATTTGAAAAAACCCAAAAATGGGTTTTTTCAAGTGGGGCCCACTTGGGAGAACCCTGGGCTTATCAGGTAATACACATATTAACATAACGTGTTTAAACATAACGGAACTCCAAGGTATTCATAATTAGTAAGGCAGTATGTAATAAAGAATTTAAATGCTTTATTTTCATTGTTTAATGTATGAACAAAGAATAATTAATAAATAGGCATAACTAATGTTTTTTATTAATTGCAACAGAAAGGAACAATTTTATGTCAGTTTTAGGTATTAATTTTTAATACTTTATATCAATTGTGTTTAGAAGTACACAAAAGGAATACTTTTTCCAGTTTTTAGCATTTATGACAATTTTTATTTATCAAATTTAGAACAATAAAACAGACATGATGTCATTTCAGCATTACAATATATATATATATATATATATATATATATATATATATATATATATATATATATATATGTGTGTGTGTGTGTGTGTGTAAATATTTTTACAAATAAAACCAAAGTAACTCGGATATAATGTTGAATATTGTGTTATTTAAATTTTATCTAAACAAAAACAAATTTCAGAGCCCCCTTCCTTTTTTTTTACTAGTTTGTGAAAAATAAATGTATAACATTTTTATTTATGAACGGCTTTACTTTGAAAACTTCTTCCTCCTCTTTTTAGGTAGATTTTAAATGAAATAATGCGTTTTGCGATCGCTCTCATGCTGGAATTTCTGAAAATTTTTGCAGGCCTACAACAGTAATTATCCTGAGATCCCAATTTATATATATATATATATATATATATATATATATATACACCGGGTGTCCCAAAAATGACTGATGGATTTTATAATTGAATAACTTGGAAACGGTGGCAGCTATTTAAAAATTTTTTGCAGGAGAGTTATGTATAATGTCAGGAGTTTTTTTTACCGTAATTTTTTATTTTAGTTTGCATCTCAAACAATAGGTGGCGCTGACGGCGATGGAAGGCCAGGTCGACGCTTCATTCAGCACTGAACACCTGGCCCTCAATCGCCGTCAGCGCTGCCTATTGTTTGAGATGCGAACTAAAATAAAAAATTACGGTAAAAAAACTCCTGACATTTTACATAACCCTCCTGCAAAAACTTTTTAAATAGCTGTCACCGTTTGCAAGTTATTGAATTTTAAAATCCACCAGTCATTTTTGGGACACCCGGTATATACAGAGTGTTTTGATACAGAGTGTAACTGACGTTATTTAGAGCTCTCTGTAGCTAATTCTAATAACCGGAACTGCTTTAAAATTTATATGGGGATTATTAAGAACAAGGAAAAAGAGATTCCACGAAAAAAAATTAGTTCCAATCACTAATAAGGGCTATATAATAAAACATTTGAATTTAAAAGAAAAATAAAAATTAAATAAAATAAAAAAATGAATACAATTGGAATTTGCATAACCAATATATATATATATATATATATATACATATATAAATACTTTTATAAATACATCCAAAGTTATTCAGACAATACCAATAAAAGAACCAATGAAACCAGTATTTTTACAATCATATTATTAAAAACAGTTGAAGTTTGAAGAGAAATAGAAGGCAGATTACCAAATTACTAAGAAATATATGAATAAATGGACATTATATAACCAGAGTAATTCATATATTACCATCACTCTTTTATGGGCTCGATAACTTCTATAATTCTGCTGATATAAAGTTTATATTAGCGAAGAAGTTTATGCATGACAGACATATGATGAATTTAAAAATGGACGAAATAAAGGGTGTTTTTGGAAGAAAAAATTCATAACTTCAAGTCAATTCTCAAGATATGTAATCCAAATAATTTTCTTTATAAATGTACGTAATATTATCTAAAACTTTTGTACTGCTATTTTTTTATGCCAATTCTTACTGATAAGGAAAAAAAAATCAACAATTAAAATAAATAAATAAACATAAAAATAAAATTAAAAACGAAAGAAAAAAGTGGGGTGGAAAAAAATATCTATTACTTCGTCAATTTTTAAGCTATTAAATCAGATTATATTTATTTTACATCTTCTTAATAATATCTACAGCTTTTACAACGACAAGTTTTTTATAGGACCAATCCTTATAGCTAAAATAAATTTAACAAAAATAGTAGTTGAAGAAAAAATCTCAAATCAATTACGCTTATATAATGACTCATTTTAAAATTTATTTTTGAATTTAAACACATCCTAATGACAAGTATTCTAATTTGGGAGCTATATAATGTGACGACACATTTACTTTTTGCCTGAAAGAAACGTGAATCGGGAGCTCATAACCATTGAAATGAGTTTAAGTTAAAAGATAATAAAAATGGATGGCCTTATTATTATTTAATAAAATTATCTTAATTTTCGCAAAATTGTATTATTATTTAATCTATTTATTAAATTGTATTATTATTAAAATTATCAGTGGTTAGCTTTATTTTCCATTAATGCGAATTCATTAATTTAATATTTTTTTTAATTGAAAATTGTGAAATATAAACGCTTATATAAAAAAAATAACCTGAATATCGTTAACATGACAGACACACATTATTTGTTAAGGATTAGATAAAGCTTTTGAACGTTATTATTATTATTATTATTGTTAAAAACTTTTTTTCTTTCTTTTTTTTAAATTAAGATTATTATTATTTTTTTTTATATATATTTTTTTTTTTTTTTTTTTACTTGCATTGCAATATTATTTTGTTAATTTAAACACAGCAATGATGTGAATACCGTCCACTGGTCAGCAGGTATTTAGACATCTGTGGGTGCTCTGCTTGAAGAAAAGGAAAAACATTAATTTAAATAGTTCCATGCTTAATAAATTAATTTAAATGGTTCAGAAATAGTTCCAGTCTCATTTTGCAATATGAAAATAAAAGCAAACGTGGCCGTCTTCTAGAATGAAATTGGTTACAGGATCACTTCACAAAAAGCGCATTTGGACATGGCAAAATTGCCTGTAATAATTATGAAAAAAAGAAATAACAAAGTTAGAAGTAAACCGAATAAAAAGACAGCAAAAAAAAAAAAAAAAAAAAAAAAAAAAAAAAAAAAAAAAAAAAAGCAGAAAATGGATTATAAAAAGGTGAAATGATGAAATTTGTGTTTTCTATGAGAGTGCTTTTTCTTCGGACAAATGTGGTGGTGGAAATTCTGGATTCAGTGTTAAAAATAAAATATGTAACTAGAACGACTGCATAAACATGATTATTATGCTTTCTTTTAATTTTAGGTACTATATTTTCAGAGATATAGAAGAAAATTAAGTACGAAAATATGTCCCCCCCCCCTCTTTTTCTAAATCAGCTGAATTTAAAATAATGAAAAAATTAGAGGTTCTAGACTCTAATTTATGTGTTCCAGGAAAACTATAGCGATTACCCTAGAATACATAGATTTTGAGAAAAGCGCATTTTTTTCGTTATACACAAATTTCGATTTGCAGTCATTCAGCAAAGATTTTCAGGAGCGCTGGTATAATCTGGTATAAAATTGAAAGTGTGTGATGTTTAGAAACTTAAAAATTTTAAATAGCAAAAACTGCAAAACCGAAATTCCATTTCAAATTTCAAAGTGTTGTCATTCATAAAATGATGTATGCGTCACGCACATAATTCCGCACATAACATTTGGCCTTTATAATATAGATTGTAAGAGTTTTCCTCGAAATTTATAAACTTACAAACACAAAACGATAAAGCATGTTATTTACAGATATGATATTTAATTGGCTTAAATTTTAGTAACTTTTCAATAATTTTTATACATTGAATTACATGCTGAATTATAAGCGCTTGTTGTTTTATGAAAATTTATAGCATTATAACATCTGAAAATTCAGTTTAGAGCACTTTATAGAAATCTAGTTCAAATTCTAAATGCTTTTAAACAGCATTTTGTGAAAAATTGCTTTTAATGAAAATTGGAAATATCCTTTGATTTCACACACTCTAAATATCATTATATGTCATTCTCATGCAACAGCCATGCAAGTACAAACAAATATAAATTCTGGAGAGTAACCAGTTTGGGTTTGAAGTCAATCTTAAATCTGCTCTCAAATTTAAAGAAGCTTTTTTCTAACACATTTCTGAATTCAATTTTGCTCGAAAACACATTAAATTAGAAGGTGTTTTAATTCAGAATTCAATCGAATGTTGTTTCATTTCATGGTAAACGCATATAAAAAAAATGTATTTTTTATAAAGTTATAGAAATTATTTATTTATTTACGACATTTAAGCACTAGTAAAACTTTCTCCGTGTCCTAATAAGTAAAACAATAAAAGTTTCACTTTTGTACAAATAAAACTTACCGAGTTATGATAATTTGAATTTTAAGAATTTTCAACATTTTTTGTCAATAAAAACAGAAAAACGCTTTTTATCTATGAGTTACAAAAAAAAAAAAAAAATAAAATAAAATAAAATAAAATAAAATAAAATAAAATAAAATAAAATAATAAATAATAATAATAAAAAAATAAATAAATAACAATGGTGTGTGTTAATTAATCCATGGAATACCTTGAAAGAGTTAACAAAATTTGGGGCACCGGTTCCATTTAAAATAGAAATCCTCTGCAAAAATTGTAATCCACTACTTGAGAAATTGCGATTCATTTTATTTATTTATTTATTTTATATGTATATACTGAGTATCTTGTAAGATATAGTACGAATGCAGACCAGATGTTTATAAGTAATGTGACTATTGTCGCCAAGAGTTACCATGCTTCTATTTGCACACAGAAGTGTTTGTGGGTAAAAAATCATTAAGGCATTCCTCAATGTAATGATATATTACTACCCCTCGAGCACAGATCATAGAGATATGGTCGAAGCTGTAAGCGCAGTTTATGATCTCCTTCTACCGTAGGCGCACTTTTTGTAGACCCGTACATCAAGTATCTATCGTTTACTCCATAATTTTTTCAAGAATGGGGTAGCTGCGACATGTATCAGGAGAATCTAAACCATCTAAAATCCAGTTACTCCCAAAATTATAAATACTTTTTATGAGTTTCTCTTACTACGGAAATTAATTAATTTCTTTTTTTTTTCTTCAAATTATGAAAATTATATAATGCCGTTAAAAATCACATAATAAAATAAAATAAAATAAAATAAAATAAATAAAAAACATGTTGGGGATAGCAAACCAAATTTCTGAACTCATATTGCGAAAGTTTTAAATTTTACGATACAGATGAAGACACATACATAAAAAAAAGTGATATTATTAGGAAATTATCGAAACCAGTGAAAAATAGTTCTGTTTGATATTAAAAAACAGTAACATTTTTCAAAGATTTATTGAAAAATAGTGTTTCTTTTTCTATAGAATATCCATTTAACTTTTATACTTAGTATACCTAAAGAAAAGTACATAAGTACTTATTTAATTATTAAGTTCATTGTATAAATAAATCTAATAATTTCATATCATGTGCTTACTGACATTTTTTATATGAAAATATCATATGATCTATCATTAAGGCTCTCATTTTACATTTAAGAGAAATTAATGTTAATATTAATACAATTATTTTCTTAAAGTACCACAAAAAATATTAATCCATAATACGATATCAGCTACAAATTTATCTACAATTGTTCCTTTAATTCACATTTATTCTTATAATTTTGATTTAAAAAAATATTCAAGTTAGTAGCTGCAGACCACGCTGCGATTTTACACAATACTCAATTCTTGTAAGTGATTCCCCCCCTCACCTTCCCTTCAGTTTTTACCATAATAGCTCTGTGTTTTTATTATTAGATAAAATATTGTATGATCTATAACTTAGCTTGTAGTGTCTACAGATGGACAGAAGAACGCATTATCGAGTAACTGAGATACTGAGATAGTTGTGTGTAGAAATTGGTAATATACCATACCAATGAGTAACGTAAATGTGTACGAATGGATAGAAAATGGCATTATCGAGTAACCGAGATAATTGTGTGTAGGAACTGGTGAAATACATTATCATTGAGTAACTATATTGTTGTGCATACAGGCAGAAGATTGCATTATCGAGTAACTGATATAATTGTGTTGTAGGAACTGGTGAAATACATTACCATTGAGTAATTTATATTGCTGTGCATTCAGGCATTATCGAGTAACTTAGAAAACTGTGTACAGAGTTAAAAAAATACAGTGACTCTTCGAGTAACTCTACTCAGTAATCAAAGAAAGAAAACATTTTTAATTGAGATTTAAGTGTAGATGATCAAAGTGATATTTTTTAGAGTCAAGTATGTCATGCATTATTTTTTATGCTTTCATTTCACAGCAAAGGTGTTATGAAATGGTAATTTGAGTTTATTTCAAAATTGATCTAAAAGGCGATTTTTTTAATATATTAAATAAAGGCTTCTTTTAACCGACTTTTTTCTTCCGACGAGCAGTCTCGTGTAATACATATTTTAAAAGCTCAAAGGGAAAAAAAGCCAAAATAATAGTGTTTAAAAATGTAGTAGAAATTTTTTTAAAATGCAATTTTTTAAAACATTTTCACAATTTTAATTAATAATGTAGTTTGTTTGTTTATTTTATTAATTCACTGTTAACTGAACATTAAAAGTAGTCAGTTCACCGTTTAATCTATATTTTCCAAAATAAACAAAATTATTGAAAAGATACACTGTCCTCTGAAAAGATATTAATCTTATCGCTATTATTTTTATTTTCTTAATTACACTACCAACAAATATCAATATATATATTTCACATTTTCTCCAGCTTTTAAATTTTGATAAAATTATTCATCGTAAAAAGTAACAGACAATCTAACAGTTTGATAAAATGCTTGTCGAAATTCTTTTAATAAGCCAACGTTCCCGACATCTTTTTGCGGTAATACCTTTGTATTTTTATAACTAGGTCAATTATTGCCTTCCCGACATCTTTTTACGGTAATACCTTTGTATTTTTATAACTAGGTCAATTATTGTATTATCGAGTAATTAAACCTCTTGTGTGTGCTGAACATAGCTTTATCGAGTAACGGAGATATTTGTGCGTAGGAATTGACAAAATACTGCATCACCGAGTAACTTATATTTCCTTATACATACGGGTAGAATATTGCACGATCGAGTAACCAATAATGCTGTGTATACATACGGGCTAAAATTCACACGATCGAGTAACTTATATTGTTGTGTATATATGGTAGAAGATTCCATGATCGAGTAACTGAAGTGGCTGTGTAGAATATGACAAAATACCGCATCTTCGAGTAACCTTAGCTTACTTGGTAGAAAGCCATTGCATCTGTAAAAGTTTTGGGGTTCGAGGCTATCAAAATACACTCCATAAGATGGCGCTGAAACCAGTGGCAAATAAAATGTTACACACAGTGTGTATTCATGACGGCAATAAATCGCTTCTCCGAGTAACCTAAAAAAACTGCAGATTTAGCATCCTGGTTATTGAAAACGCGTAATTCAGGTCTCAGACACTCCGAGTAACCTCCAAAAGTTACTCGAAGCGTCTGAGGTTACTCACTCTGTTGGTGTTTAAACCGACGAAGTTACTCATTTTACAGGGTAGACCAACGCACAGACACACACACAGACACATACACAGACAGACAGAGCGTTTTGTTCTTTTATTAGTATAGATTAGCAGTTATATTACATTTTCGTAAATTAAGAAAAAAAGGCTCCTTTTAAAGTGCATACAAATAAATTATTTAGAGAATCAATTATTAAACTTTTATCAATAATGCATACTTTATAAAATAAACGATAAATCGAAAAGTATTATTTTATATATATTTTTAACAGATATATTCATTTTTTTTTAGATTAAGAAAAAAATGTCTTATTTTAAACTGCATACAAATGAATTATTTAGAGAATGAATTATTTAAATTCTTTTTTAGAGCGGTTTTAGTCCTGTTATTTCGCATCCCAAATATAATATGGATTGAATGGTTAGACAATTTACATAACAGATATAAAACTTAACAGGTCTAAAACCGCTCTATCCAGGTTATATCAAAAAGAAAACATCAACATACTTTTTAATGAGAGTAAATTAATATACAGGTCTAATTTTTATTTAAAATTATATATAAGAGAATCAATTGAAATTTATTTAAATAGTTCACATATTTGTAACGATACACTGTCATTTCGCATCCCAAATATATGGATTGAATGGTTAGACAATTTACATGGTAATTGTTTTACTAGACCAAGGACAATATTACATTAAAAATGCGCGTGATACATTTAATTTATTTATTTTCAATAACTCTTTATTCTGTTTTTCACGTTCATTGTATTTGTAATTTTTATTTTTCTATTTATATTCTGAGGATGACTCTATTAATTTTTGAGTTGAAACATGTAAATAAAAATATTTTAAATGTTTTTGTTATTATACAAAGTCTTAGAAGCAAAATGTTTTATGATATAAATTCTCATATTTTTATGTAGAATATATTATTAGTATTCCGTACGAAAATTTGCGTTTTACAATAGATAGAATACGTTAGATAGTCGAACATATAGAGATCCTATAAAAGTTGCTATACGGATATACAACTTGTTCTTGGGTAGGTCACGAAATTTTTTTTCACTGAAAGGTGGATCACGTATGGAGAAACATTGGGAACCGCTGATTTAGAGTATTTAAAATAAATTACTTTAAAAAATCAATATGACCAAATGCAGTGTAAAATAAAAATTAAAACAATCATATTTTTAAAAACTTTTTTTAATATATGCAATTTGAACTCTATAACATTAATAAATCAATATGTAAAAAGATATTTAAACTTTGTAAAAATCTTGATAAAATTTATTAACAAATGTAATATAATCCTTTAAGATGCCCTGCAAATTCAGACAATAAATTTAATTTTAAATTTGCCAATGATATTTATTACAGATAAATACGTGAAAAATCTTATAACGTATTTTAAACAGTAAAAAAATATAATATAGTGTAAAAATTTCAAAATCATCTATAAGAATGGGCGCTTTCAAAATATTTTTAAAAGTTAGTCTAAACTAAAAAAAAAATTGACATTTTTTAAACCGAGTTTCATTCTTGTCAATAAAAAAAAATTCCAATATTAAAGGTTTTTCTTTTTTTTTTTTTTTTTTTTTGCTAACTAACTTCTGCAAAGTAAATATTTGTTTTGGCGTAAAGTGCATAGGTTTAATTTCTGAAAAATAAAGAATGGGTGCTTTCAAAATATTTTTAAAAGTTAGTCTAATTTAAAAATAAAATTGGCATTCTTTAAACCGAGTTTCATTCTTGTCAGTGGAATTTTAAAATAAAGTCATTCCAATATCGAAGTTTTCTTTTGCTAACTAACTTCTGCATAGTAAATATTTGTTTTGGCCTAAAGTACATAGGTTTAATTCCTGAAAAATAAAGATTGAGTGCTTTCAAAATATTTTTAAAAGTTAGTCTAAACTTGTTTTCCTGAAAATAAACTGATTTAGAGTTCTTTGATATTTTAAACATAAGAACTATTTTATATATTATTTGTAGGAGATTCGGCAGAAATTTTTTTTTTCTGAATAATATATTAATATCTATTAAAGTTAGCTTTTTGTTCTAAATGTTTTTGCTTTTTTTTCCTTTGATTACTTTAAGTAATCAATAAATTAAAATTTTTGTATGTATGTAAAAACAAATGGCAAAAAAAAAAATTTTTTTTTTACTGTATGTAAATCTATAAACCTTTAAGAAACTATAAAAATCCTTATTGTGAAGATAATCAATTATATCGATTTCTTCACACCATTATCATTCCTTTTGTTTCTACTCGTATGTGTAACTCCATGTTTCCTTCAATTCATTTTCAAATTACATTTATTTTTGTAACCTACTTTCTTCTTGGCTCAAAATATCGTTTGTTTGCTATATCGATATTGCTCGTATTGTAATTTTCATTTTTTTAACATCTCACATAACTCCATGTATTTATTTTATGCTTTCCCAGTTTTAAGTTACTTTCAGCAGTTGCAAAAAAAAAAAAAAAAAAAAAAAAAAAAAAAAAAAAAAAAAGTTAGCTACAACTTCAAGTTAATTGAATTTCATTTTCCAGCCTCTTTCTCGTTGGTTCTTTCTGCACACGTGTGCAGTTTCTTTCTCGAACACTCTATCATGTTTTCCAATTGTGAAAGCTCATCGCTACCTTATGTATGATCGCCTTTTCATAAATAAATATACTTTGCGAATTTTGTCAGCCTTACTTGGCGTTCTTTGTATTATAGCAACCCCTTCGCTGGCTTCTTGTTGGAGAGACAATCACTTTTGTTTTCACATAGTTCGATGGAGTGTCATGGTAGTGAATGCCTTTTTTTCCAGTGATATGCTTGCCTTGGCCCGTAGGCCTAATCTGCATGCAGCACATGGCTATTCAACTAGAGGATATGCCTGCTATTGGTTATAAGTAAATCTGTGTATATAACTATCTATTTTACTTATTCTAATTACCATAAAGTTAATCGCCAATTTTATAATCATAAAGGTCCATGCTAAGCAGAAATACCATTGCTTTGAGGGGGCTCAGGGGTTGAGAACTTTTCAAAAAATCGATTTTTTTTATGGTCTAGTTTGATTATTCAATTAATTCTTAACTCAATGCAAAAAACTGCATAAAAATATTTGCATTTTTAACGAAGTTATAAGTATTTATGTATCAACACTTTCTTAACCGCAACCATAAAATTTGAACTTTAAGTCGCGTTTTCTCAAAACTTGATTTTTGACGACTAACACCAATATTTTTAAAAAGCTATTTGATGGAATGGCTTTTTTTTTGCATGCATATAATATCATTATTTAGAGAATGAATTAATATAGTTTAGATAAATTAATATTTTGAGTATTTTTAATGCAAAAAAAGTTTTAGGGATTTTTTTTTATTTTTAAGTTTGAGAGTTTTTTAATAATGTTTTTTTCGAGTGATTGTTATATCCTTAATTTATTCTATAGTGTAAAGTTTCCTGGTCCTTTTAAAGCAAAAATCAAGTTCTTAAGTCAATTCAACGTTAAGATATTTTGGTGTTGGTGATGTAACACATATTTTTTTTTTTTTTCGAAAATTGTGTTACATAAATTTTGCTATGTTTCTTATTATATTACATTGAAGTACTTCATTTTATAATTTTATAAGACTACAGACATAGCTTTAAAATATCAGAAAGTTTAAATTAATTACACTGAATACTTTTGTTTTTATATGGACTTAAAGAGAGAGCTCTGTTTACATGTTTTTCTGTATCGATCAACCCCTGAGTCCCCTTAAATTTGAGAGGTCAGTAGCGAAATGATTTCTTAAAAATGTTATAAATATACGTTGAAATTTCCTAATGACTTTTTTATTATTTCAAAGTGACGATTTCGGCATTTAATTCTACAGCTGTGTATAGGTTCATAAGTTTCAATTTCTTCAGTGAAGTAAAATTTTAAAAAAGCAATAAATCAATGGACCAAAGAACATTAGACCCATTCTATACACTACTCACAGTTTTTCAGTCTAATAATAATATATTTTAATCACCAAATATTTTTCAATTGCAATATAAAATTAATGTTTTAATTCCGATATATGACATACTATAATAGTTTAATTCCGACAGCATAGTATTTTTCTTTTATACTTTTTTTCAAGTAAAGTTTATGTTCTCTTATATCTGACAGAAGACCGATATAAAATGCAATCTGCGTGGAACAAAAATGTCATTTAAAAACTGGGCTTGCAGTCTTGCACCAAAGCTTATAAAAAGAGCAAAATCCTAAATCAAAAGTTTACAACAAATTTCAAAGATATTTTTAAATATATTTTCAAAAGAAGTTTTAAATTTTGATGTAGATTTTTCCTAACTTATAAATATTGTTATTTGTTTGACCCAGACATAAAATCCAGTGAGATTTACGCGAATTTCAAATGAGAAGTATTTGCATTTTTGGAAAGTTATTTTTTTGGAAAGTTACTTTTTTGAAAGTTATTTTTTTTATGCCCAAAGTAATTTCGAACTTTTAGAAAGATGTCGAGATCAATATCATTTCCATATATTGAAATTTCAAGATTTGGAGAATAAAAGTCAATGGTAAACACTTTTTTACATATAGTTCTCTTATTGCAAGCAAGATGTGTATTGAGTACTGTTAACTAATTGCATTAATGAACTAATATTCGAGACGCTAAGAGGTCAGTATACAGGTTGATTTGCAGATATGTAGACTTTCTTTCTTTCTAACCGATGACCTGGCCCCTATCTGCCGAGTTATCTCAGCTTAACGGGTTAGATACCTGGTATCGGGGCGGGCGACCGCCTAATTGCCACGTAGCGGCAATAAACTTTGCTTCGCATGCCATCATTTCTGCAGTATTTGCTTGTCGTTGAGCATACTTTGTTTCGCCTGTTAATTAATGGTACATCCTGTTGTTTGAATTGCAAATGGCTTCGCAAGATGGTCTCGTAATTTAGAGCCTTGAACAGATGACGAGACCTTCACCTGGCAAGGCACCTCCAGAGGTATAATTCACAGGTAACTTGGAGGACTTTTCACCCACGACGGTTTTTACATGCACCAGGCGCCATGTTTCACAACAAAGATATTCTGCATGTGAAATGAAAATATCTTGAGATTTACAAGCCTCGAGTTAACAGGGTTCGTACGGATACCGTTATTTTAAAAGTAAAATAACGGTGAGAAGAGATTTTCCAAAAGTAAACAGTTGTGCCGAAGAATTTCCTGTTCTGAAAATTCCGACATCTTATTTTCGAACCTTGGATAAGCTATAGAAGGATAATTTTAATTCTAATGTTGAAACTGTTAATTTACTGTTTGTCTGTCGAACATGTTTCTTGAATTATTGCCGCTTAAAAATGGATATCAACTGCAAACCATCTATTCACATACTATAAAAAATTTAGGTAACGTTACTTTATAAAATTATTGGCAACCTTGTTGTCTCTAATTTTATGGAGTACTATAATCGATGTCACTGGTGTAACATTGCAATGTTTTACCAGTAATATATGATTTAATTACACCATTTTATAAGTGAGAAAAATTACTCCATGAAATTGAATAGAGTAGCTGCAAAAATTTTATGGAGTAACGTTACATAAATATTTGATAGTGCAGTTACGAAAACGCATTAATACACTGTAAAATTTCTGATGTGTTTACGTAAACCATGCAAAAGAAAAAAAAATGACTTTTCCGATTTAAAGAGAGATTTTTTTTATATCTAAAAAAAAACTTTATTTTGAGACAATTCTAAAGATAAAGAATGCTTTTCAGGAACAATATGATAATTCAAGAGGAAGGTTTATATTTTCATTTCTGTTTCTATTATATTTTCCTGGAGTAGATATATCAGTCCTTTTCTTACAATTACAATAAATCTCCCCACGTATAGCAATCAGAATTTCATAATTGCTTAAGGAAAATATAAAACGTAAAATTAACTAACTTCAAATTTTGGACTTTAGGTGTAAGAATTTCTAATAAAAGAGATGGTAAAATAATTTAAAATTTAAAATTGCCATAACAGTCTTAAGAAAAACTGATAGCTAAAGTAAATAGTGAAATATATGAAGCATCATTAAAATGTCAAAACTTTAATCTTGAACCTAAGTTAAACGTAATCTTTTGGGATTTTATTGTTTTTGCGAATAATAACAAAGTATTGATCAGAATTTAAACATAATGTTTTAAACATCCGTTATACATACTTATTGTTAAGTATTATTTATTTGATTCCACCTACGCGTATTTATTTTCTTTTACTTAATGGCTCTGATCACAATAATAATAATAATAAGCGTCTCATTTCAGGTGAACGGTTAATGCATTCTTTTTTTTTACATTTTCGAAGTTTTACATAAGTGCTTCTCTTTCTCTGTTCTCTCTGGGGTACAAGTGAATAAACACCAGAAAAAAACTGCAAGCAAATTCATCCTTCGAATCGATAATTTTCTAAATTTAAATGTTCAAATAAAATATTTCCTTTCACTATTGAATTTTGAATATTTTGATTACATATTTAAAATACAGTGTTAAGACAAAACGTATTATATGAAAATAAAGGTTCGCTTTTTAGGAAACGAATCATCAGAAAATAGTTATGAATTGCATTGCTCATTATATACATGTAAGGTACCCTGGGGTAATAACGCCACGTTAAGGTTCTACCAATTTTCACGGTTCAGTTTTAGATTGTATTTTTCAAACAAATATGTGATTTGATACAGAAGCTCATTGACTATCGATATAAAAAAATAATTAAACAGATATGTATTCATAAAATGTAATGGCGTGATTTCTTGGACAATACTATTTGGCGTTATTACCCACCTATATGGGTAACAAAGCCATGCAAACAAAACTATGAAATAAGATGGAATAATTGCATGTAGATTGCCCAATTCTAAAAATACAAACTCTACAAACTTAGAAATTGACAAATTGCATTCTAAGCTATTGAAAAGTTTCAATTTTTTGTGAAAGTGTAAGAAAAACAAAGGTGTGGTGTGGGGGGGATGAGGCAAAAGAATATCAGACCGTGAGCTTCTTTTTGCTTAAAAAGGACCGCTTAAATAGAATTATTAGAAACATTGCACAGTTTTAACGGTGTTTATTTGAATCAGTATTTAGGATGTAGCTCGGCCACTGTAGGGAATCAACGGGGGTATTAATGCCAAGGATTGGCGTTATTACCCCGTTATAGTAATTGCGCTGTACATTTTAAATTACAAATAATCTCGAGAAGATATCCAAAATCTTCAACAACATTTTGAAAGTCCACGAAATATACTACAAATTTATGTAATTAACAAAGTATTTCCGGATGAAAAAAATAGTCTTCACATCACAAAACTTATCTCGCAAGTTTTAGATCAAGTTTTAATTTTAGTTGCTTGTAAAAACAATAAGACCTAAAAATGAAACAAATTAATTTGAAGTTGTTTTTTGCGATTTGTGTGACTCAAAACCCTTCTGCGCAGAGCACATGGATGTCATTTACCAGATTATTTCATAATTATGCATAATATTAGCACTTGGCGTTATTACCCCGCCTGGCGTTATTACACCAGACCACCTTAATTATTTCTTTGAATAAAATAATTTTTTTCCGTCTGCGTCAAGTGTAGTATCTCATTTAATGGTGTCGGTACGATTTCATATTTTGTATATAGGTAGGCTTGACATAAGTGCGTATATACCACTTTTATTTGAAATATAGAAAATATACACTTGGTTTTACTACAACTTATATTACACAGGATTGCCATAGAATTTTTTTTTAATTTAATATCCCACCATAAAAAAATATTCGCATACACTTTGGTAACGTCTGTAAAAGAATTGCACAACAAAATTAATTTTCTTATAATAGTGGGAGGAAATATTATGACGCGTAGTCGATTATAAAAGTTAATCCAAAAGTTTGAGCAATTACAGTTTTACACAATATTTTAAACATAGCTATAACGATGCAGATCAGTTTAGAATCAATTTGCTTTTATTTTATTTCTAAATTAGTTAAAATTGCGTATTCAGTCGTGGCATCCTATATTATTAAGAATGTTACTACACAGCTTGGTCTTCAAGGTTACAGAACTAGTTTATTATTGAAACACTAATAGATTTTCAACCATGCAATATATATTTATAATAAAGAATACTGCCCAGTTAAACTGATGGCATTAAGCTTACAGGCTACAAATACTTATTGTACATTGAAGCCTTATATTTTTAAGGGTTAATTTCGTTCGAAAAAAAATTAAGAAGGGGAAACAGCTCTCCCCTTTCCTCTTTTTTTATACTTAATCATTGAACCTCCTATACTATCAAAGATATGCTTTATCATATAAGAAAATCTATATCCAAAATTCAGAGCAAAGGAGATAATTCTTAATAAAAACCCATTTAGCATTTATATAATTTAAAAGGAGTTACCCCCCTCTTTTATACTTAACCATTAAACTTCCAAAACTATTCAGAGATTTGAACGAAATCTTAAAATTCTGCTTGAAAAACCCATTTATATAAATTAACGGACGCGATTAGAACCCCTGTTCCCCCTATTTATACTTATTCAATGAACACCTAATAACAGTCACGGAATCGCCTCATCAGAATGATCCTAATCTAAATTTTGAACGAAAACTTAATTCTGCATGAAAATCCCATTTGTATCAACTAAGGGGAGGGGCATGAGCCCCCGTTCCCCCTCTTATACATATCGAATGAACTCCAAAAACTAATCAGGGAAGCGCCTTATCAGGATATACATATGTACAAAATTTCAAGTGAATGGGATATTTTTATCATGAGTTATTGCGTTACGCACGAACGAACATACATACAGAACGGACGGGCACATAAGCTCTCAGGCTATAATAGCCTGTGAGCTAAAAACTACCAAATATATATATATACAGTAGACTCCCTCAAATCCGCAAACCTAAAATCCACAACTCTCTAAAATCCGCACATAATTTACGGATGTAAACAATGAAGCATTCAGTTCAGATATAAGGACAAAATTTTACTTTTTTTGTTTTATATCAATTCGAAATATATTTTAATTTGTAATTTTTGTTACTATTACTGTCTTAATGTTTTCTCTTGAAGGAAAAATAAATTTATTTCTGAAAAAATTCAAGATATTCCTGTTATCAATGATAATCATAATCTTACCAAATATATATGTCTTAATCAAGCTTTTTTTTTTGGTCACTAAGTGTGGCTAAACCTGGAATAAAACCTCCTTACTTTATTATTTTGATCTGAATTAGTATTGTACATTATTTATGAGGCAAGTTTCATTGAATAATTTATTCAAAATACATTTCATCTTTATAATGAACACTTCATCATACATTATTAATTAAACCTTTGTTTTTAATATTTTAATCATTTTAAAAATGATCTAATTTTTTATTATTTTAGTTTATTACTTACTTTAATATTTTATTATATTGTAAGCATACATTATAATTTCAATTGGATTATCAATTGCATTCAAATTACTGTTTACAAAATGTAAACAAAGCAATGACCAGAAATCCGCAAAATCTCTGGTCCCAAGCTGTGCGGATTTGAGGGAGTCTACTGTATATGATGATGCATACTTTCAGTGGATTTGCTGATTTTCATGCGATTTAAAGGGAATACCTTCTCTGAATAAAAGTTACCTGAACACAAATAAATGCTGATCTGAGATTCTCCGTACAAAACATTACTCATTCATTGACCTTTATGGGATATTTCTTTTCCGAGAACAATCATTCTGTCAGGAATACTAGACGGATTATATGATTGAAATTTCCCACATGAAAGCGACATTCTGTACGTATACTCTTCATTTTTAACAACAGCTGGTAAAATTGTCTGTTTTTAAAATTTGAGTTTTTAACTACACTGTCTGTCATACAAAGTAATAAGAGTAATTTGAAAAGTTTTATATTTAAATTTCTGTATGTATTTATTTTGTTGGTGCTCATTTTTAGGTGCGTTCGTAATTATGTAAATACGTAGCACCTATTGTTGTCGCTCAGTCCGTCCGTCTGTCTGTCTGTCTGTCTGTCCGTCTGTCTGTCTGTCCGTCCGCATATAACAACGCAAAAACTACCCAACCGATTCGTTTGAAATTTAAAATACATAATTATTTCATAATTTTGTCGAGTCATTTCAAATTTTATGAAAATCGGATGGATAAATCAATTACAGGGACAATCAAAAGGATTCTGTTACATTACGGTCAATAGAGAAAAAAGTTTCAAATGCATTTTAATCGTCTGAAATTTAAAACGTATATTTATTACATAATTTTGTCGAGTCATTTCAAATTTTATGAAAATCGTATGGATAGACCAATTACAGGGACAATCAAAAGGATTCCGTTACGTTATGGTCAATGGGGAAAAAAGTTTCAAATGCATTTTAATAGTTTGAAATTTAAAACGTATATTTATTACATAATTTTGTCGAGTCATTTCAAATGTTATGAAAATCGGATGCATTGATCAATTACAGGGACAATCAAAAGTATTTCGTTACATTACGGTCAATGGGGAAAAAGTTTCAAATGCATTTTAATGGTGTTACACTCATTTGAATATAACAGAATTGACATGAATCTATGAAATATGTACTAAAAATACATTTTGTACAATCTGTGATGCAAAGAATATTTATTAGTAAATTACAGGGCCACACAAATGTATTCCACTAAATAATGTTATACGGGACAACATTGTTTAGGGAGTGTTTTAATTATATTAAACTATTTCACATTTTATGAATAAGATATACGCTAATGAAGTATAATAAAAACTACTCCCTGCATATTTACAGGAACACAAAGATTTCGAACACTATACTGTATACAAAGTACGCTCTACTATATCAGCAAGATCTGAATATTTTAAAACTTCGTTATCAACGAACGCACCTCATTTGCTACGCTTTACGTGCAATTTCCAACTTGTTTTAGATAAAATTTGTTTGACCCATAATGACCCAATAAAGAAACACTCATCTGAATTTTTCAAACATGTGATCCAGCCCAATAGTTTTATCGTGCCCCCCCCCCCCCCAAAAAAATGCTGTATACAAAATTTCGTTAAAATCGATTCTACCGTTTTTTAAATATTCATAATGAACGGGACAAAAAGAAAACATGATTGTGAACGTTGTGATTAATATATTTAGAAAATTCAAATTTACCTCTAAACTAAATTTATTCAAGTTTCTACAGGTGTTCAATATGTGCCCCTCCGGTGACACGACAAATGTCTACACGGTAATCAAGCTCCTGGCACACTTGTGATAGCATATCCCCTGTGATGGAGTTCGACACTGCAGTTATCCGCTGCTTCAGTCCCTCTAAGTCCTGAGGAAGTGGAGGCACAAACTCCTTGTCTTTTACGAAACTCCAGAGGAAAAAATCATAGGGTGTTAGATCTGGTGATCTTGGCGGCCAATGAAGACATTTCAAATCCTTCACCCACCTGCTGATTTTATGCGATGCGGTGGTTCTTTACGAAATCTCGTGCGAAAATGTCTTTGCACAACAGTTACCGAGAAGGATATGGCATATTCGAAAACGCAGTACGCTTTCTCCTGCATGGACGACATTTTGTTTAACAGCGCCTCTAGAGGCGAGTTCATCATTTGAGGATTTTTCCCTGCTGTCAAATAAAACTTGTATAATTGTAGTTGCAGAATAAATTTGTTTCGGCTGAATAAATCCTTTACGGCAGTCACAGTGCGCTATTCTTTTTGGCCCATTCATTATGAGTGCCCCTGTATAAATAGCTTGGCCCAGACCCTTTATGAATCAGTAATCTAAATTTCTCGAACATGAGACCAAGCCCAATAGTTTTTCCGTGCCAAAAAAAATTTGTATACCTGTTCTTTAGGTATAGTTTGACCATGACCCATTATGATCCATCATGACCCACAAATGACTCTTATAATCGAAATCTCTCGATCGTGTGACTTAGCCCATTAGCTTTCTCGTGTCAAAAAACTGTTACAGGCAAAATTTCGATGAAATTGATTCTTCCGTTCTTTAAATATAAATAGCTTGACCCAATATGATCCATTAATTTTTTTTCTCGAACATGTAACCTAGCTCAATGTTTTTCTCGTGCCCGAAAACCATAGAATGCAATTTTTAGTCAAAATTGCGTGAGAAAATCTCTTTTTGGAGTCATTTTTGGGGTTATTGTGGGTCATGCTATTTTTATAAAAATAGCATGACCCACAATTTTATGAAAATCGGATGGATAGATCAATTACAGGGACAATCAAAGGATTCCGTTACATTACGGTCAATGGGGAAAAAGTTTCAAATGCATTTTAATCGTTTGAAATTTAAAACGTATATTTATTGCATAATTTTGTCGAGTCATTTCAAATTTTATGAAAATCGTATGGATAGATCAATTACAGGGACAATCAAAAGGATTCCGTTACATTACGGTCAATGGGGAAAAAAGTTTCAAATGCATTTTAATCGTTTGAAATTTAAAACGTATATTTATTACATAATTTTGTCGAGTCATTTTAAATGTTATTATAATCGGATGCATTGATCAATTACAGGGACAATCAAAATATTCCGTTACATTACGGTCAATGGGGAAAACAGTTTCAAATGCATTTTAATGGTGTTACACTCATTTGAATATAATACAATCGACATGAATCTATGAAATATGTACTAAAAATACATTTTGTATAATCTGTGATGCAAAGAATATTTATTATTAAATTACAGGTCCACAGAAATGTATTCCACTAAATAATGTTATACGGGGGAAACATTGTTTGGGGGGGTGTTTTAATTATATTAAACTACTTCACATTTTATAAATAAGATATACGTTAATGAAGTATAATAAGAATTACTTCCTGCATATTTACAGGAACACAAAGATTTCGACCACTATACTGTATCCAAAGTACGCTCTACTATATCAGCAAGATCTGAATATTTTAAAACTTCGTTATCAACGAACGCACCTCATTTGCTACGCTTTACGTGCAATTTCCAACTTGTTTTATTTAAAATTCTATTTATTATCTATAATTTAATATATTTTCCTTTAGTTGAAGATATCTTTTTCACAATTTTTAATGAATTTTGACTTTGGAATGCAATTCGAGCAAGAACTTCTAATGAAACAACAAGTTTTGTATTCTTTTTGACTAATACAGGGTGTTACAAAAATGTCCCGTATATTTGAAAAATCAATAAAAATTAAATAGGCATCGAAAGAAATAGACCGTTTGTTTCAATATGCTTAAGACAACAGTAAATTTTCACGCAGACAACTTTCGAAATTAGTTAAAATTTTCAACAACACGTGGCGCTGCAGGCGATTTGAAAACTATAGAAGAAAACGCAAGTCTGAGTTTGCCATTCTGCAAGTCGTCTTTCTGCTGTAAGCGCGTGCTGTTCACAGATTGCAAATTTGCTGTGAAAAAATGGTTTATTACTTAGAACAGAGTATTTTTTATTTCAAAGACCAGGTGTACTGCCACAATCCAGAAACAATTAAACAACGGAAGCAGTACATCTGTTCTACATGTGAAGCCATCCCGCCTGACACGTTTACAAAGATTTCTGGTAATTTCGTTCAGAGACTCAGCCATATTATTGCTGCGGATGGTGGATATGTGGAAATTATCGTACTTTAGATTTTTCCAGATTGCAGTGCCTTCTGTTGTTGAAAATTATAACTAATTTCGAAAGCTTGTCTGACTGAAAATTTACTGTTGTCCAAAGCATATTGCAACAGACGGTGTATTTCTATTACTGCCTGTTTAGCTTTTATTGATTTTTCAAATATACCCATCATTTTTGAAACACCCTGTAGAATCAGTTTTGAAACATCCTTATCGTAAGATGATGCTTGCTCATATGTCTTTTTTTTTTTTTTTTGTTAAATGTTGTGCGACATAATTTACAAAATCAATACTAAAAACTTTAAAAAATATTTTTGATTGCTAAAACTGTGTAAGATTAAAATATTCAAAACAGTGAAATAGTTTTTTTCGACTGTTGACATGCTGAACTCTTTTCGAGTCATTTTCAAAAGACATAATGATAGTCTTAAATTGCGCGGTCTATGAAATATTTTTTACAATACTAAAAACTTTTATATCATTACAATTTATTAGGTTACTGTATACATACAATGTACATCTTAGTCAGATACAGATATAATAATGCAGCTAGGTTTTAAATTTCAAATTGTTTAATTAAACATTTAACTGATTTGCCCGTGCGACGTATGGGTATATAGAGTACGACATATGAAGAGGTTGCTTGATCCACCACCTATAACTTTTTCACACCACTAATTTTTTTAACTACTATTTCATACTATTTAATGGCAGAAATGGCTAGACTAAGTACACTACATGGCCACTGATGAGCGTCCACTTGCGATTTTAGACATTTTATTGAATAAATACTTGAGGAATTATCCCGAAACTCTAAGTGTATAAATATCATAGTACAAGTCATACATTTCCGTGAAAGTTTTTTCCCGAAACTCCATAGGGGACCGTCAACTAATTAAAAAATAATGCATATTTTTTGGATAACCTTGTCAAAACTAATGTAGCAAAAGCGATCAAACTCTAGAACATCATTAAGTGGCTTATTTTAATAAACTCTGTTCATTTTTATGTCAGTAGCATGTATACTCGTAGAAAAAAAAAGGTTTTTATAAAAACCTTTTAATTTTTTTAAAGATCTTTGCTTATAATTAGCAGAGTTCTTACTATAAAATAATCAAACAGGATGGTCGTTCTGACAAGACAAGCTAAAAAACAAGTTGAATGTAGATTCTGCCATTGCAGGATTCACTTTCGCCTCCGATTAGGGGAGAAAATTCGATAGAGGTTTTTTAGAAGAGCGACTCCGTTTTGATTGCAATGAACTAACTTCATTTTTCTTGTGTTTATCAATATAATAGCAAACAGAACGGCGTGAAATACCCAATTAAATAGCAATTCCTCTCTGAGACATTGGAATTGCGGAATAATAAAGAGATGCAATTTGACGTGCTCCTTCTTCATTGACTAGATTCATCAAAAACGGATTTTTTCTTTAGTTTAAACGGTTTTTTATACTCTGAGTAAAAGGAAATGCAATTTAACAATAAAACGAGTGGAATCCCGTCGAATTCGACGAATGAAACGGTTAAAAGACCCGATCTATTTAGTTTAAAAAAAAGCAAAATTAATTACATTATTGAATCAATATATAATAAATATATTCACAAAGTAAATGTCAAGTTTGCCAGTTACAATTTTGCATGCAAATATTCGCACATCTTCAGTTAAAATTGTAATCTGAGTGCCGGCGAAATCCAAAAATTTTATTTTATATGCACTCACAGAAAAATTGTTTTATTAAAAAAAAAAAAAAAAAAAAAAAAAAAAAAAAACTAATTTTATTTTTATTGTGACATTATTTTCACTAACTGCAGTCATCTGAAAGTAAATTCTCAATCTCAGTGTCCATAATGAAAAGAAATATTGAAATGTAATATCGGGTACTACTAGGTTATCCCGTCGACCAAAAAAATTATCGCCAAACTATAAGATTAAATGCCAATAATGAATGATCGTGAATGTCACATTCAATGACATTAAATACGATTCATGTGTTTAAAATGTTATTAAGTGATTTTTATTTCGACTTTTTATTAATATTTTTATTAATATTCTACTAATTATTTGTTTTTTCGTTATTTAAAATAAAAATTATGTCAATATGTAAATTTTGGCTATTAGTTTGGCGATTTGTATAATTTGGCGAAATTGGTCGACGGGATAGCAGGGTAGTACCTAATATCGTTATGAGTAAAAATGTGATGTTTTAAATAGTGATGTCATTTTCTCTTCAAATGTTTTTTAAAAGTTACTGTTATTAGTAATATGAAAAAGGCATTCATAATAATATTGTAACTCCCATTTATCTGGTTGCTGAATGACATCATTTTCCTCATTTGAAATTTCTCTTATTTTGATTTAGATATTAATTTTTATCATAAATTATTTTCTGTTATTTTATTTACATTATTAATATTATTTCTCAGTAAATATATATATATATATATATTACCTCAATTAGTGCATAATTATACGCAATCATTTTGGAAAATAAATTTTTATTATCGAGAGAAAAGCTAAACTGTGTTGCCACCATTTTGAAGAAATGTCATGAAAAAGCTTTTAAAATTAAAAATAAAATATAAAAATGGAAATAAATTAAAAAATAACTAAAATGGGCACAACTACAAATAAATAGCTTTCATTTAAAAAAATAATTATCAAAATCGGTTGAGTAGAGAATTCAGGGCTGATGACACGACATTTTTAGCTTGTCTGAAAGAAATAGCATCGGAGGCTAAAAATAATATGCCCTCCAAACGAACAAACGCCAAGAACATAACGACCGCTTAACTGCTTAATATACTCGAGACAATTTCTCCATGTTAAATCGACCAAACATGGCATTTTAAAATTGAAGATTTTTAAGAAATCAACTATCACAAAGAAATAAAACAAAAACTAGAAGAATCTAATAAAAAAAGCTTAAATTTGAGATCAAACTCATTTTTATAAAATAATTATAAAGAAAGATACAAAATTTAAAAAAAAAGTCGAGATACTGAAAATGATCAATCACTCTTTCTTCGTCAAACATTCTTTTTTTCAATCAAGGTAAGACTTAAATAAGGGACAAAAAGAAGTATAGAATGTATTTTCAGAGAGGTAATTATTCAAGCTATGTGCTTTTGTAAAATTCAGTTTTAAAAAATAAAATTTCTATCCTCAATAAGATAAAAACTGGTAATTAAGAAATTATGCCAAGTGCGAAAAACCCGCCAATCGTGTACTAGCTACATGATAGTAGAGCAAATCATTTTAGATGCTGCCACTTCAAGTTTCATTTGCCAATCAGATATTTTCTTCAAAATTATTTAATTATTTTTTCGAATAAAACATTATAATTTTTTTTTTTTTTTTTTTTTTTTTTTTTTTTTTTTTTTTTTTTTTTTAGAAGGGTCTTTAATTTTTTTTTTTTTTTTTTTTTTTTTTTTTTTGAAGGAAGAGATATTTTCTAAAGTGTAGTCATTTAAAATTATTAGCATTTAAAGTTTCATTTTTGATGTAAACAAAACTGTTGAAAGAAAATTGAGTTGAGTGTAACTTTTATATAAAAAGATAACCACGGTAGTCCGGGTGCTACGCATCAGAAAACTGCAAATCGTGATAAGAATATACCACTTGGTGAGTATGTACTTTATGATAATACAATGCATATTAAAAGGGGAGGCATCTCGTAAAGTCGTCGGATTTAAGATGGCGTCTGTTATTCAAAATGGCGTCATTTTCTGAATTTCCTTAATGTGCGTAATATAAATGTGTATTTTATGTCGATTTCAATGTTTTTCAAGTCAATATTTTGTTTTTTATACTTCCCAGCATTATTTAAAAGAGTGTATGAATTCGATTTATCTGTGTGTTTGTCTGCCTGTCCGCCTGTCCTTCCATGCTGTAGCTAGCTTAAATGTACTCAGATTTCCATGTAAATTTTATATGTTTTATGAAGTTTATAATAACATGTTCGGAGTAAAACATAAAATTTATAACATTTATAGTCCATTTACAGGGCACTCGAAATATTTATGAACTGTCTAGCTATGACTCTGGCCATGCTCTTTTTTGTTTAAATTTACTCAGATATCCGTGTAATTAATATATGTGTTATGTATATATGCAAATTAAAGAAATGGTATACTGCAAAGTGTTCTACATTGAAAATGTAGTGTGTAGCATTTATAGTTCTTTTACAGGCACACTCAAAATAATTTCCTCTGAATATGGTCTATTGACGAAAATCCTTTTTAATGCGAATCCTTTTTAATGATGAGAAATAGTTTGAAATATACTTAAATTAATACTCATCAGAGAAGTGCAATACAAGATATTTCCTGTACAATATGGCGAGCGTAGAGTTTATACATCATTTACAAGCTCTCAAAAAAGAATACGTTTACAGTACTGGCTATAACCATAATGTTTTCTATGTGCTTTTTAAATTATTGCGTGCTTTTTAAAACTTTACCATGTAGTAACCAATTGCATAATGTCATATTATTATTTTTTATGGGTTGGAATGCAGCTTATAAATATACAATGTAATTACGATGATTAATCTCCAATCAAAATGAGATGAATCAAAAATAGTTCTGAGACAAATAGTATTAACCAATTCAGCAGTTTCATTAAGTAATGCCTAGTAAAAAAATTTTCATCAATAATTCAATTTCTGAAAAAGAACACAATTTCTTTGTTTAGTACTGTGGTGAAAAACGTAAGTTATAAAAAATTAAAGTTGAAAGTTTTAAAAACAGACGTCCAGTTGTTTTACAAGCTTTTAATAATTATACAGATTCATCAGTTAGACTTGAAAAATTTTTTCAAATATGAAAATTAACCCTTTTCCCCTGTATTTTCTAATAACGGTAAATTTAGACCTAGCCATAAGAGTGATTTAGCACATATTTGAGAGGAAACTGTTGTGAAAAATGGCGAAGTTTTTCCAGGAACATGTGATGCTTTAATATATGATGGGTAAATTATTACTAACATTTTAAAGGCTCAACAGACTTCAAAGATATTTAGTGATTACTACATTAACAGATTTTATCCTCTTTTACGTAACAACATTGAGAGTTTTGATGTCAAAGAATAGATTTAATTTGGGATAGATACAGTACACCAAGCATTAAAGGAGAAACTAGACAGAAGAGGAGAGCAAAGACCAGCAGACACGTGCATCCACATGTAAGATTACCTAAAAATTGCAAAATTTCCTAAGAAATTTAAATAACAAAGAACTTTTTAATCTATTTGGATTGCCAGCAATAATTATCATAAAATTACACAAGTTATAATCATTTAAGAAGAAGAAGTTAAAGGCAATCTTACTGCCCTGAATTCCTTGATTGGAATGACTTACCCAGGTCACGAAGAAGCTGATTCAAGAATAATACTGCATCTCAAAAGCATGGTTGAAAAAAGATTGAAAAATATTATTATACGCTCCGTAGACACTGGTGTATTATTTTTATGGATTGCATGTATCTTTATCATTTCAGATAGATGCCTAGAAACTGTTTAGAATGCATTTGGAACAGGGGAAAATATATATTTATTTCTGTTCATGCCATAGCTGCAGAAACTGGAAGAGAAAAGGTAATGACTTCATGAGGATTTCATGCTTTCACGAGATGCGACAGCAATTTTGGTTTCACAGGAAAGACGAAAGAGTCCATTTGGAAAACATAGATTCTCTTTAAAGAAGCTACTGCTGCATTTTCATACCTATCAAAACCACAAACTTCCATTCCTGAAAGTATTTTAAATATTTTAGAATAGTTCGTTGTATTGTTGTACCGTTTAACAAGCAATAACATAAGTATTAATAATGCAAGATAAGAGTTGTTTATGACAAAAAATTGTTCTCTCGAACCTCTTCCAGCAACCAAGGGTGCAGTTCAACAACATATTTTACGCGGTGCTTTCCAAGCTGGATATATTTGGGGAAAGCAGATCAGCGTGAAATACGTCCAGCCTCTCCAAACAAGTGGGGATGGTGGTTGAATAATTTATCATGGAAAATAAATTGGTCGGAATTTCCAGAGATTTCAGATTTTTGCGAAGAGTTAATAAATGGATACACGCCATTTCGGTCCCGCCGTTTCGGTCCCGAGACGTTTCGGTCCCGAGACATTTCGGTCCCTGGCCATTTCGGTCCCGAGACATTTCGGTCCTGAGACAATTCGGTCCCAAGACATTTCGGTCCCGAGACAATTCGGTCCCAAGACATTTCGGTCCCGAGACAATTCGGTCCCCAGCAACTTTGGTCCTTTGCCATTTCGGTCCTTAGTCATTTCAATCTCTTTTTATTTCTTTGCTCGGTATCTTATAAGTCGGATTCTAATTGTTGTGGGCCTGCCAAATGTTATAAGTTCAACATTATTCGGGCCTTTTTTAAATATTTTTAATTCCCCCCCCCAAGTTTTATAAAAAGTTGAATATAAGAGTCCGATAAATTTATACTTTTATAACTCGAGACAATGAAATCAAAGCGAGCTGAAAATTATGTTTCGTTAAACAATGTGATATAAATTTAGGGGATATTGTCGTTTGCTTTTAGTAGTATTACTATTAATCAGAATAAATATTTTAAATTTTATTATTAATTATTAGTATCAGTATTTTATGTAAACGTCTATAAGCTATATAAACTAAAATGTATTTTACATAAACTGCCATAAATATTTTTTTTTGGCTGTTTACGTACATTTTTTTAGAACCTTTAAATTGGCATTAATTAAATAATCATCTTTTAAATAATGTTGGAAAGTGTTAAAAACGAAACATTAACTTGAGGAACATCGAAATCGACATGAAATGCACATTTATATTACGCATAGTAATAAAATTCAGAAAATGCCGCTATTTTGAATAACAGCCGCCATCTTGAATTCCGAGGACTTAACAAGATGCCTCCCCCTCTAATATGCATTGTATTATCATAAAGTACATACTCACCAAGTGGTATATTCTTATCACGATTTGCAGTTTTCCCCTTATTTTTGTCGCGTAGCACTCGGACTACGGTAAACGATATTCGTTTCGCGTGTCAGAAGGGAATCAACATAGATAACAACTTTGACGTCACTGTATAATGATATACGATTTTACCATAAAATGCTTATTTAAAGCGGGTAATCTACCGAACCGATTGTACCAACCGAACCAACTTTATACAATTATATTAACCAATAGTATTTTATATCATATCGATTTACGGCCATCTTTCCATATTTTACGCAAATTTCTAACCAATATTTAACCCGTTACCATCCAATGATACCATATAGATTACCTATAACTGGACAAAACTTTTAAATTTCATCACCAGCATTTAGATACGGAAATGTCTGCTATCTAAATGTCTGAAAAAATAACATGTTTGGATTCTAACAACATACATTATAATTTAATGTCAAATAGGAAAAGATGGCTTCCAGACCAATATTAACCAATTATAATCATCAATAATAAACTACAGGATTTCGTTTGCGGGAAGACAAATAAATCAGAAAATATCTTTGGCTTCATTTTCCTAGGAATAAATGAATTCGTGTTTTCAAATTGGTTATGATTTTTTATGCTGAATTAAATTTGGCGTGCTAAAAGATGTTTACTGAATACAAATAAAACGATTTACAGGACCACGCAAAAAATAGATATATGGCCGTCAACAAATGACAATTTCTGGAAGTGTGATTTTACTGTTTTAAGAACATTTTAGTCTGAGTTAAATTTTAGCTAAACAGTAAAAGACAGGCATTTCGTTCACGGACAAACAAACAAATCAAAAAGTAATAAATGATCCTATGAATAAATGATTTTGTGTTTTTAAATTATTTAAGTATTTTTATGCTGAATTACATTTATCATACTAAAAGATGTTTTCTGAATACAAATAAAACGATTTACAGGACCACGCAAAATACTGAATAAGTTAAATAAGTTTAATATGTTTCATATATTATAAATGACAGGCTTTTTGTTCGCGGACAGACAAACAAATCAGAAAATATCTTTGGCTCCATTTTCCGAGGAATAAAGGAATTCGTGTTTTTAAATTAGTTATGCATATTTATTCTGAATTCTATTTAGCATACTAAAAGGTATTTAGTGAATACAGATAAAACGATTTACAGGATCACACAAAAAATTAGATAAATGACCGTCAATGGATGATAATTTCTGGAAGTGTGGTTTTACTTGTTTTAAGTGTATTTTAGTCTGAATTAAATTTGAGCTTAATAGTAGTGTGAATGTAAAGGTAGCAGATAAAATACAGGGCTGCACAAATGTATTCAAGTAAGTGTCCGTGTATTGGCACAAATTCCTGAACGAGAAATTTCAATTTATTATTCGTTAGCTTGCTAAACTAGATTTTCGTATCATATCTAACTAAAAAAGCAACTATGGATAGATATTTTATAGCGATTCAATCAGTTTTTTACAAAATTTTCATTCTTTATCAAAAATAAATTCCATAAAAATTGAAAAAGTAGGATACTTTAAGAAAAGAAGTTGATTCTCGTTCTTTTAAATGATAAATTATTTTAAGGAATAAATGATATATAAATCCAATAAACACATATATTTCTTACTTCCTACTTACAGAGGTTCTACGAATGAAAGTTGTGTTTAAAAATGGTTCGATATCAAATTTCCAAGCTTATATTATGGTATTTATTTAACATTTTCCATTAAAAAATTACCCTTTGTAAGTCAATGCCGTTGCATATGTTGATGGACATCTTTTTCATTTGTACTAAATACATCGTAAACGTGTTTTGAAAATTCAAATGTTTTAAAATTATGCATGATTGGCTTGGCGAACATCTTTCCATATTTTACACAAATTTCTAAGCATCAAGTTTGTAAAGGAAAGCGTAATAAGTTTACATTAAGTACAATTTAGAACTTCTGATTTTAACTATGGACATATTTAACACGTTACCACCTAGCGATCTATTTATAGATTTCCTTCAATTAAAAAAAAACCTTTTAAATTTCAACAGCAGAATTTTAGTACGGAAAGTCTGCTCAAGTAACAATTCTAAGTTTTAAATTTTAATTTCGGATTTGGGTACACAGAAAATAGTGTACAATATGGAAAGATGGCCGCCAAGCCCATCATGCATAATTTTAAAACATTTGAATTTTCAAAACACGTTTACGATGTATTTAAAACAAGCGAAAAAGATTTCTATCGACATATGCAAAGGCACTGACTTACAAATAGTAATTTTTTTAATGGAAAATGTTAAATAAATACCATAATATAAGCTTGAAAATTTGATATCAGACCATTTTTTAAACACAACTTTCATTTTTTTTTTTTTTTTTTTTTTTTTGAAAAGTGTTTTTAGTAGCTATCATTTTCTGTAAATAGGACAAATAACATTACACACAATATCCTGTAAGCAGAATTAAAAAATAAAGATTGTATGAAAAATGAGTAAATTTATTAATTTTTCACTGCGCATGCGTCAACGATATCAAAATTTCATTTGCATATTATGTTAGTTAAATGTATAGAGCAACTTTTGTGAAACTATCAAAATCATAGCTTGAAAATTCTGAAAATAATCGTCAATAAAATAAGTTGAAAATCCGTTAGCTCCAAAATAAAGCAAAAACAAGAGGGGTTGTATTCATATATTCATTGATTAGAGTGTCACTATAGAATACACAATATGGGACGTACTACTGCATTTGGATAAAACCCCTCTTTTTTTTTTGCTTCATTTTGTGAACAACGGATTTTTTGTATATTCTGTAGATGATCACTTTCAGAATTTTCAAGCTATGATTTTAAGACTTTTATAAAAGTTGCTGCATGCATTTAGCTAACATAATATGCAAATGAAATTTTGATATCGTTGACGTATGCGCAGTAAAAAATTGTTTAATAAATCTATTCATTTTACATGCAATTTTTATTATTTTTAAACTCTGATTACAGGATATTGTGCGCAATGTTGTTTGTCATTATTTCAGAAAAGAATAATATTTTATATTAAGAATTCTGCAAATTGTAAGCAAAAATCTTGGAAAATTTTAGAACTATTTTTATAAAAACCTTAATTTTTCTACGACTATACATACTATCGACATAAAAATGAACACAGTTTATTAAAATAAGCCATTTAATGATAATCTAGTTTGAGCACTTTTGCTACATTAGTTTTGACATTGGTTATCCAAAAGTTTTTATTTTTTTTTTATTTTTTGACGGTCCCCTATGGAGTTTTGGGAAAAAATCTTCACGAAAATGTATGACTTGTACTACTATATTTATACACTTAGAGTTTCAGGATGATTCTTCATGTATTTTTCAAGATATTTAACAAAATGTCTAAAATCGCAAGTGGACGTTCATCAATGGCCATTCAGTGTATTGCGGATATTTTAGCTTAAAAAATGGGAGTATATGTTCAGAATTTTTAATTTATTGTACGCAGAAAATAAATAAATAAAAAATTAAATAAATAATCCGTTAAGTTGATAAAAGCAATCCTTTTAAAACAAACCAGATGCAAATTTCTTTAGCCGTATTCTGCCAAAATAATTTACGATGAAACAAAACGTGAATATATGATAATGAATTAAAAATCCATGACCTAACAATATGCTAAGTTCTAAGCAGATGTTAAAGATTGACTTCCAACAAAAAATTTATTTCTATTCTTTAAAAATACCAAGTTACCTTATTATCTTTAAAATTGTAAAGCGAAATAGGTTTAAATTTTGAATTCGTGTACTCAAATGTTCCAAAAATCAAATTCTAAACCTTTTGGTACATGAGTCTTTTACAAAATTTTTCATCTTTTATCACGGATTTCTGAAAACGGAAATTTTTACCTAATTTAATCGGAAATATGTATGGGTTAAATCTAGTCGTTGCGGAGCCACCGTAATACTTACCCATAATAGGTATGAATAATATAAAACATGAAAATAAAACTAAAAATAAAATTTAAACGCATATTTAAATAGTTTTAGTATACATAGTAATGCTTTATTAATGAATGATGACTCAATTTCGACAAATTATATAAAAATGCCAAAATACTCAAGTATTACCTCATTGCGTAAAAGAAACATGCTTATAACTCCAAAAATAATAATCATATTAACTAACAATTTACTGAGCCAGATTAAGCGTTTTCTTTCCAACTAAAATATACCTTTGAATTGAAATTTCAATGAAATACAAGGTCATGAGAAATCAAAGAATGTGGAAAACAGAATTACACATATCTTGGCGACTAATAAGCCGATCGACTCCGCTTTTTATGCAAAATGCGTGTTATTTTATTAAAATATTATTTCCTAAAATAGAAAAAAAATCGAAAAATTTTATGTACCTTTTATCAGAACGAATTTTTCGATAGTTCAAATAAAAATAGTTCCGGATAATCGAGGTTACTGATATTAAATAGGCTTCGTTCTATGCTTACATACTAAATACAAACAAAATTTCAAGTCTCTAACTCAATTTGTTCGGGAGATAGAGCATTTACAGACAGACAGACACACAGACAAACGGACGGAAAAAAAAATCTAAAAATATATTTTTCGGAATCTCCAGTATCTGATACGTGTAATTCCGTCCAAAAAAAAAAAAAAATTCTCGATTTTTTAAAACAATTGCAAGGTATACCCTATACTATGTATGACGGGTAAGTAATAGTCGAAATTTACAATAAAAAATTACAGATCAGAATAATCAAGGTTTCTGTGATACTTATGCGATACGTATACCGATCGTTCGTCCACAACGGGTTATACTATTTTATACGGTACGAGGAGTATCAACTACAGAGCTCAACCTACAGAGAACTAAAACATTATAAAAACAAGTTGGAAATTGCACGTGAAGCGTAGCAAATGAGGTGCGTTCGTACTAACGAAGTTTTAAAAATACTCCGATCTTGCTGTTATAGTAGATAGTACTTCAGATATAATATAGTGGTCGAAATCTTGTTTGTGTTCCTGTAAATATACAGGAAGAAACTTTTATTACACCTCAGCAGCGTATATCATATTCATAAAATGTGAAATTGTTTAATATAATTAACACACGCCCCAAACAATGTTTTCCCTTACAGCATTCTGTAGTGGAATACTTTTGTGTGACCCTGTAATTTAATAATAAATATACTTTGCATCACAGACTGTACATAATGTATATTTTAATGTATATATATATATATATATATATATACTTCATAGGTTCATGTATTCTATTATATTTAAATGAGTGTAACACCTTTAAAATACATTTGAAACATTTTTCCCCATTGACCTTAATGAAACGGAATACTTTTGATTGTCCCTTTAATTGATCTATGCATCCAATTTTCATAAAATTTGAAATGACTCGACAAAATTATGTAATAATTATATATTTAAAATTTCAAACGATTAAAATGCATTTCAAACATTTTTACCCATTCACCGTAATGTAACGAAGTACTTTTGATTGTTCCTGTAATTGATCTATGCATCCGATTTTCATAAAATTTTAAATGATTCGACAAAATTATGTAATAATTATATATTTCAAATTTCAAACGATTCAGTTGGATAATTTATGCTTTGTTATATGCAGATAGACGGACAGACAGACGGACGGACGGACTGAACGACAACTACAATTGCTACGTATTTACATAATTACGAACGTACCTAACTAGAAGTAAAATTCCCAAAAATCGGTTGCAAATATGAAACTTTTTTTTATGAGTGCATTTTTAAATAAAAAAAAAATGTATTCTAAAGCTTGTATTGATAAAAGATACGTTATAAAATCATCGACGACTCGAAAGAAGTCTTTTTATATATTTGTTCGCAGTTATATTATATTTTTGTAGATTAAGAAAAAAAATGTATTCTTTTAAAGTGCTTACATATGAATTATTTACTGTGTTTAAAATAAATTACTTTTAAAGAAAACCATTTTATGACCAAATGCAGTATAAAATAAAAATCCAATCTATTATATTTGATAAAATCGTTCATAAATATATATATATTATTGTATAATGGTTATATACATATCTACTAACGGACCCGACAGACGTTGTCCTGCACCGACTCCAAATAGTCAAGTAAATGTACATAAATATAATAATACGCACGATAAATACTACACTTTTAATTTAATTTTTTTATTACAATTATGTAAGGGAATTATTTTTCACTTTATAGTAGTTTTTGAAGTCGGTTCAATTTTTGATGGAAAAGTTTATTTTTCTCTTTTTAGTTAAAAGTTAACGATTTTCCTGAAGTCGGTTAAATAAAATTTTAATACAGGATAAATTATTGCAAATCATATACGTATGTCAGGAGCGGGGTTCGAACACAAGACCTCTTTCTTCTAAAACAAGAGCTTAAATCTGGCGCCGTAGACCACTCGGCCACTCCGGCCGCACACTAGTCAGCGAACTTATTCAACACTTTTAATTAGCAAAAAATCATTAATTATTAGTTTTTGCCTAATTACTAAAAAAGTACTGAATCATTTTCGATGAAATGTGAATCTAAGTCATTCTCAAATCCACTGAATTAAATTTAAATCGGTCCAGTCATTTAGGAGGACTTCAGTAACGCACAAAAGATTTATATATATAAAGAATTGCATTGAAGACTTAATTTTAATTTTGAAATTAGTTTGGCTGGCACCGACTCCAAGTAATCAAATAAATGTACATAAATATGATAATACGCACGATGAATACTACACTCTTAATTTAATTTCTTATTAAATTATGTAAGGAAATTAATTTTCATTTTGCAGTAGTTTTTGAAGTTGATTCAATTTTACGATTTCTTGAAGTCGATTAATTAAAATTAAAATACAGGAAAATATATTGAAAATCATACACGTATGTCAGGAGTGAGGTTCCAACACACGACCTCCTTCTTCGAGAACCAGAGATTAAATCTGGCACCTTAGACCGCTCGGCCACTCTGTCCGCACATTATTTCTCGAATTTATTCAACCCTTTTAATTAGCGAAAAATCATTATATATTAGTTTTTGCTTAATCACTAAAACAGTACTGAATCAATTTTGATGAAATGTGAATCCAAACCATTCTCGAATACACTGGAACGCACATACAAAATGTCATTAAAATCGGTCCATAAAGGTCCGTTTAGGAGGAGTAACAAACACACGCACAGAAGATTTATATATATAAAGATAAAGTAATATATATATATATATATATATATATATATATATATATATATATATATATAATTACAATGTCATAACATTAATAAATGAATTTTGAAAAACTATCTTAACCTTGTGAAAATGCTGATAAAATTTATTACTAAATGTAACATAAACCTTTAAGAGACTTTCCAATTTCAGACAGTAAATTTTATTTAAATTTCCCCATTGTTATTTATTATAGAGAAATGCTTGAAAAATCTTATAACTTATTTTACCTATTAAAAAATGGCAACGAACATACTATAAAAATTTTCTAATCATCTACTGTAAGACGAACTAAACATATGTACTAAAAATTAAATTGACCTTCTTTAAACCGAGTTCCATTCCATACGGTTTATTTATGTCAATAGAATTTTTAAAATAAAGTTATTCCAATGTTGAATACCCAATCGCGACCGTCGACCTAACCGTTCGAAGTTTTCCGTGGTTTTCTTCGAACCTTGCGTAAATATGGGTTAGGTTCCCTTAGAAAGACCCCCACGGAGGGCAACCCACCCCATAGGGCCTATATCACACAGCGTAGATAATCGACCGACAAAAATACACCACACCACCACCATCCAATGTTGAATTTTTTTTGCCGACTAACTTCTGCGACTGTTTTCGCCTAAAGTACATACTTTTAATTTCTGAAAAAAATAAAGTGTGCTTTCAAAATATTTTTAAAAGTTAGACTAAATTATTAGACTAATTTTCATGAAAATAAACTATTTTGAGGTTCTTTGATATTTCAAACATAAAAACTGTTTTATGCATAATTTTTTGGTGATCTGACAGAAAATTTATCTGTGAAAAATATATTGATATTCATTAACCCTCCAAGCTTCTAGTAAATGGGTAAAATTATAATATTTTTCTCTCTGCATTTTATTTTAAATGCTAATAAAATATGATTATTTCAATATTGCACAAAAAATCTTATTTAGGAATATAAATGTAATCCTTAGAAGTCTTAATCATTCTTCAATGCTTTCAAAATTCATTAAATTTATAGAATTATAATATTTTAAACATTGCTCATATTGCAGTGAAACCTGGAGCTTAGTTTACGGAATATTACGCTTAGAGGGTTTTCTCCTTCTAAATGTTTTTTTTTCTTTTTTGTGTAATCAGTAAAGTAAAATTTTTGCATAATTGTGGAAACAAATGGCTTTTTTTATTATATGTAAATCGATAAACGTGTAACAAATGGTAAAAAATTCTTGATGCATGATGAAAGCATTTTTCTTTCAGATTTTTCATAACATAAAGCTTATTTTCTGTTGTATCCGACAGAAGACCGATATTAAATTTTATCTATGGGGGGAACGCGGAGGGAATGTGGTTTAAAAATTTCTATACAGTCTTGTACCAAAGTTATAAAATTCTTAATCAAAAGTTTACAACAAATTTCAAAGATATTTTTAAGACTAGGTCTTCCCTCTGCGGGATTTATCTGAGCGATATTACTAACAAGGAAGGTCTCCATACGGGCATACTCAGAAAAATCTGAAAAAATTACAGAATGTTCTTCTCATATAGTTATACATGTTTATAAAAAACATTTCGGCGGAATCTCCTTATAACGTCCGTAAAAAAATAATAAAAATTTCGTTTATTTGGCGATTTATCTCCGGTTGGCGAAAAAACGAAAGCTTGAAAAATACGCTTTTACACTTCGAATACTTTTCAAAGAAAAAACTTTCTATGTTCAATTTAGTTAAATAAGTTTAGTTTAAGTAATTTTAGTTTTGCATTTTTACTTTACTTTAAGTGTAATTTTGTCATATACGTTTATACGTACTTAAACAAAATGAAATTAATATATTTTATCATTTAAAACACAATTTAAGTTGATTAAAATTGTTCCAAATTGAAAAATACATTGTTAAAAATCTGCTGCATTTTGTTGCAACGCATTCCCTTGCTTGTATAGAAAACGTTACTTGGCCGTGAAATGGAGCTTTCTCATTGGTTGGAATAGAGGTATTATATACAAGCGGAGGAGTGCGTTGCAACAAAATGCAGCAGATTTTTAACAGTGTATGACACGGCCAATTCACGGTGCTATGGAGCATTCTCATTGGTCAGAAGAGAGAGATTCTTTAAAAGTAGTGGAGTGACGTTGCAGTAATTGCTGCAGATTTTTAACAGTAAAGTCAATTGAAATCAATTTTCAGATTCGTTAAAATCGTCTGCTTTTGGCGAGGAAATGCACTGTACGCCAAATCCCGCGTCGCTTTCAGCTTTTCACGCCAATTATTCCAAATTATTTTATTTTTTTACATATCTTATAATGTAATTCCGCCGCTAATTTTCACTGATCCTTTATTACCTACATGAGTAGTTTAATTCGTATTTTTTTCAAAAAATTCTGAGTATGCCCCCAATGGAGACCTTCCTTGTAAGAACATAGATTTAATAGGAACCTGTGAATGTTAAAAAAATTAGCTGCTATCTTTAATTGATCATATACTGATAAAATTTAAATGCCAAAAATGAGCAAAGTAAGCCGCAGAAGTGCAAAATATTATATATGAACTCGTATACGCTGTTTAAAAAATTGGAAAACAAACAATGCAAAACAGCCATTCATGCGTATAATACTGGAAGGACGTAATATATTAAAAGTAATATAGATAATAAAACACTATAGTATCTAATTACCGAATTTTAACTGTCTGAAATGACGTCAAGAAAACATAAATACTAAACCAATTTTAGTACCTTATAAATTGCAAAAAGCATGCTGGTTGAAGAGAATAAAGGAATTTTTTTATATGGTATATGGCTCTCTCGATCAGTTAATACCGGATAATTAAATCTTACCTATACATGCAAGTTATTCGAATTTTTTCTTTGTTCTCCCTAGTGTCACACTTCGTGGTGTCCATTTCAAAGAGACTTTGATTAAGCAGGCTGAAAAATTATTTCCGTTTGATTATTCTTGGTTGCAATATTTTAGGCTTAATAAAGTTATATTTAAATTCGCATGAATCCTTTTTTTTTCATTTATTTCAGTCCGTCCTCTATAAAACCTAATGAGTTAAACTTGAATGCAATTAAAGTTTTATATAGTATGTAAAAGAAATTGTTTTCAACCGTAAACATACCATACGAAAGCTGAAACGCTGAGAAGAGACGATCCTTACATTAATTATAAATAGAAGTTTTCATATACGTCCATTTAAAACGTTTCAAAAATATGCATTAAAATATTTAATTGCTATAAAGGACGTTAAATACTAATAAAAACATTAAAAGATCTTAATAATTTTTACATGTTTCGATTGAATTTACTCAATCATCATCAGAAAAAAAAATGCAAATAAACACAAAGATGGAAAATGACAAAAAACTATTACAAATGAATTAAAAAAAATCATTTGTAATAGTTTTTTGTCATTTTCCATCTTTGTGTTTATTTGTATTTTCTTTTTCTGATGATGATTGAGAAAATTCAATCGAAATATGTAAAAATTATTAAGATCTTTTAATGTTTTTATTAGTATTTAACGTCCTCTATAGCAATTAAATATTTTAATGCATATTTTAGAGACGATCCTTCTCACTGCCACCAGTACCTTCTTCTTTTATTGTAGCAAAGGCGGTGTTTTTTTTTTTATTATCTTTAATGACTTTTTGGGAATGAGACTGGCGTCCTGCAAAACGGGAATCTTTCCCTCAATTAGGGTTGAGCTCTTCATTATTTGAGCCGTTGCAGAATCCCCTCATTCCATTGTGAATAAGCTGCAAAAGGGTCCCGAGCAAAAGATTTCCCAGAATACGGTGGAAGGTTGGGCTAACAAAAGTAATCCTGCAGCTTAAACGTCATTTATGCGATTAGATTTGTAAATCAGCTCAAGTCCAGCAACATTTTTCAAATCAAGTTGAAAGCGCGACTTTTGACTAGTTCTTTGAAACGTGTCTTAACCTGGTTCAACTGTATTTTCTAAAAGTTATGTTGAATTTTGCTATAAAATATGTATTGATTTTACTTTCATGCACTAATGACATTTAGAATACATATGAGACAAATCGGATGTGCCATTCTTAAAACTTCAATTTGAATACGCGACTTTTGACTAGTTTTTCTAAGCATGTCCTATCCTAGTTCAACTTATTTTCTAAAAGTTACGTTGGACTTTGCTATAAAATTTGTATTGATTTTAATTCATGCATTAAAAGCATTTAGAATGCAGATTAAACAAATCGGATGTGCCATTCTTAAAACTTCAAGTTGAATACGCGACTCTTGACTAGTGCTTTGAAGCGTGTCTTAACCTGATTCAACTGTATTATCTAAAAGTTACTTTGAACTTTGCTATAAAATTTGTATTGATTTTAATTCATGCAATAAAGGCATGTAGAATGCATATTTAAAAAATCGCATGTGCCATTCTTAAAATTTCAAGTTGAACACGCGACTTTTGGCTGGGTTTTTTTTAAGCGTGTCTTAACCTGGTTCAATCTAAAAGTTACGTTGAACTTTGATATAAAAATTTGTATTGATTTTAATTCGTGCACTAAAGGCATTTAGAATGTGAAAAAAATCGGATGGACCATTCTTAAAACTCTCTTCTGTTTTGTACATATATTAATTAAAATTTCGCTTCCACGTGCCAAAATAAAATGATAATCTATTCCAATCATGACGATTGTAAAGGCATATAGGTTCGTGGAAGAGGATACATTTAACAAGGAGATATAAATATCGCATTGTTTCAAACAAATCATTGAATTTCAGAACCCACCATCATAGTATAAAATCCTAAATAAGGTACCCTGGGGTAATAACGCCAGGCGGGGTAATAACGCCAAGTGCTTATATTTTGCATAATTATGAAATAATCTGGTAAATGACAACCATGTGCTCTGCGCAGAAGGGTTTTGAGTCATATAAATCGCAAAAAACAGCTTCAAGTTAATTTGTTTCATTTTTAGGTCTTATTGTTTTTACAAGCAACTAAAATTAACGCTTGATCTAAAATTTGCGAGATACGTTTTGTGTAGTGAAGACTATCTTTTTATCCGGAAATACTTTGTTAATTACATAAATTTGTAGTGCATTTCATGTACTTTTAAAATGTTGTTGAAGATTTTGGATATCTTCTCGAGATAATTTGTAATTTAAAATGTACTGCGCAATAACTATACCGGGGTAATAACGCCAATCCTTGACATTAATACCCCGGTTGATTCCCTACAGTGGCCGAGCTACATCCTAAATACTGATTCAAATAAACACAGTTAAAACTGTGCAATGTTTCTCATATTTCTATTTAAACGGTCCTTTTTAAGCAAAAAAAAGCTCACGGTCTGATATTTTTTGCCTCATCCCCTCCCCCCCTCCCACACCACACTTTTATTTTTCTTACACTTTCACAAAAAATTGAACATTTTCAATAGCTTAGAATGCAATTTTTCAATTTCTAAGTTTGTAGAGTTTGTACTTTTAGAATTGGGCTATGTACATTCCATTATTCCATGTTATTTCATAGTTTTGTTTGCATGGCGTTATTACCCATATAGGTGGGTAATAACGCCAAATAGCATGGGTCAAGAAAAAACGCCATTACATTTTATGAATACATATCTGTTAAATTATTTTATTTTATATAGATAGTCAATGAGTTGCTGTATCAGATCCTATATTTGTTTGAAAAATACAATCTAAAACTAAGCCGTGAAAATTGGTAGAACCTTAACGTGGCGTTATTACCACAGGGTACCTTAGTATAAAATAGTACAAAATCTACACTTGTTTTCAAATATATACCCACATCTAAAAAGTATCTATTTACGTAAAAATGTAAAAAAAATATATATATTAAATTTGTTTAAATTGCATTCATTAGTTTTTGAAACATTGTTTTTGCGACAATCTCGAAAATTACAGCATATCAACGCGACCGGTTGTACTGTTTACACCAACCTTATACGTACAGCTTTCACGTCCTAACGGAATCTTAAGTTTGGTCAAAATCCATCCATTAATTCTTCAAATAGAGTTATATAGAAAATAGAGAAAAACAAAAAATAGCACAGCAGAGTCAGCTGTTTGGTAATATACACTAAATCTAATAAGTAAAAACTTAAGTGAACTTTAAACTGAATTTGAAGTTTGATGAAAATCCTACATTATTTCTTGCGATAGAGCTACAACACAAATCGAAAAAACGCAGCATAGTAGCGTCACCTGCTGAACAATATACAATAAAAACTAATTAGCATCAATTTATATCCTGATCCAACTGATTGTAAAGTTTCGTGAAATTCTGTTAATCTGATCTTGAGACAGCACTCCTACAAAATTTTTGTCACATAGAGACCGGAATATAAGCAGATTCACAGAGTGACAGATAGCTTCACGGACAGACATTTTCTAAAAATCATCAAATAGTGTTCAGGAGCGTTTAAAACGTGTAAATCCATAAAAAACCAGAACTCAAAAATTTTCACAAATGCAGTTCTCCTAGTTAAGAAAGTAATAAAATGATTTATATTTTTCAAAAACAGAGATTCATTTAAAATTTGTTGAATAAAAGTTAATCCTCTTTCTAAATGCTTCCATATAGTTTTATTATGTGCAAGGCATAAATATTGTAATTCTGTGTAGTTTTGGATAAACTTATGTAATCTGACTTTTTGAATAAGTTTTTATTATTTTATTCTTAGGAATATCAAAAAATAATTTTTTTTCAAATAATACGGTTTTAGCTTGTCTTTTGAATCGTTTCTTCATAAAATTTGAATAAAAAAATTTTTGGTACATTTAAAAATTGAAATAATTCTGTTGCATTTTCTGTAAAATAATCTGTTTGATAAATAACTATTAACATTTTGAAAAACTTACGAATAAAGGAATTTATTTAAATTAAAAGTTTAAAATTCTGAAACATTATCTTCAGTTTTTAATGCTGAAATTTAATTATAAATCCTGTGGAATTAAAAACTGAAACTTTCGTGAAATTTTAATTATTTTTATTACCCAGAAGCATAAAAATTGCGACATGTGTTTTATATAAATTTATCAGTGCTTCAATGTTAAATATATTTTACTTTATTGTTGAAATTATTAGGATTAGCGAAGCGAATCCTCTACTAGGCCACTCAAATGACATTTTGTCGTACACTTTACAAAAAAACTATACAGTATTTTGACTTGAAATTAAACACAAATATAAATTGTGATCTGTAGATTTGCAGAATATTATTTTTTTAACAGAAATACTTTTCAAAAATTATTATTTTAATTAATTTATTTTACATGTTTTTCCATTACGAACGCATTTTTTCAAATAAAAAGTAAAACACGTACGTTTTCAGAAGAAAAACTTAAATCATGGGGTCAGTAATTATAGCTAGAATCATCATTAAATAAATAAAATATATTTTCATTATTCTGACAAAATATCTCAAAAACTGCTTTCAGATTTTCAAACTATGCTCATTCCTTTTAACTATGTATAGTTTCATGATTTCTTTTATAAAATTTATAAAATACTTTTTTTTAGAAAAATTATAGCATATTTTTAATGAATTAAAATTTTTGAAAATTCTCTTATTAACATTCAATTATAAAAGTATTTTTCTGTGTTAAGAATTCAAATGCAAAATTTATTCTTATTTTGTGAAATCATTTAAGCAGACGATATTTATGAATTTTAAAAGAATTACATTATATTTTTGTGAAGTGGCAATAAAAGAATTGTAAACAAATAAAATTAATATTTTGTACAATTCTACTTCGAAAATATTTTTATTTATACCAGTCTTATATCATAAATAAACAATCTGAGGGAATTCTTAGTTATTTGGTTAAAGTACATTTTAAAATTAAAATGCGCCGAAACATAAAATTAAATTTTTGCTTAATAAAGATGCAAAAGTAATTTTAAAAATGTATTATTACTTTGAAATATTTATCTTATAGCATAATACTTCGCGAATCCAAACAAAGCATGGCTTTTGCTAGTTAAATAATATATCTAAAAATTTTTATTCTATTCAAAATAAAGATATTAATCTTATTTTATGCAACGTCGAACTCTTATGCTTTTTTTATTATTTTACTAGCTATTGTTTATTTAACAAAAGTCTCAGAAAATTTCATTCATGAAAAAATATTTTAGATATCTCTAACAGATAAAATGTTTTTGCATTTCACAGATGTTCTTTCATGAATGTTACTTTCTTTTCTCTTATATTTAGGAATGCAAATTTAAAAAGAGGAATGCAATTTTTTTAAATTTGTAATCATAATGCGTATTTTTTGCGTATTAAGTCTTTTCTACAATGAGATTCTGTTCCTAAATAATTTTGTTTATCGCATTACATAAATTAAGGGAGAAATCTTAATATGATTGAAAATACCACTCCTTCCGTATCGAAATGATTGCTCTATGAACTTGCATCGAATAAAAGCGGAAATAATGATTTTTAACGCAATACCCTACAAGAAATAGAAGTTGATACTATGCATCCTGTTTTTTTTTTTCTATTTCTTTCTAGAGCTATAAAGATGAAACTCTGGTGCTTGAAGAGAAAATTAAATTCTGTAGCAGATATTGGGAAACTTTTAAAATATCAGAGCTACGCATGGTATTACAACATCTAACGGAAGAAAACAATATGTGTGGTATAAATTGTTTGTAGAATATGGCGATTAGCCGCTATTGTGATGGTTCAAAAGAAACAATTCAGGTCAAAACAAATGTCGAATAAAGCCAATTTTGCAAAAATGCAATTATATATATATATATGATATTAATTAATTTCTCAATTAATTTTCAGCAGTGAATTACGCTTGAAAATCTGGAAGATTTAATACATGAATTTTCACATTACTATACTAAGTGTAGAGCCAACTTTTAGTGAAAAATGTCCAAGCTGGGGATCGAACCCGGAACTCCGGGTTCGATCCCCAGCTTGGACATCAAACCCGGACCCCTTGGAATAGGAAATATCTATTCCGGGTTCGATCCCCGGCTTGGACATCAATCCCGGACCCCTTGGAATAGGAAATATCTATTCCGGGTTCGATCCCCGGCTTGGACATCAATCCCGGACCCCTTGGAATAGGAAATATCTATTCCGGGTTTGATCCCCGGCTTGGACATTTTTCACTAAAAGTTGGCTCTAAGCTTAGTATAGTAATGTGAAAAATCGTGTGTTAAATCTTCCAGATTTTCAAATGTAGTTCACTGCTGAAAATTAATTGAGAAATTAATTAATATCAAATATATATGTAATTTACCGATACTGTGTCTATCGGTGTCTCATGTTACGCCACAGGTTTGTGTGATCATGAAGACGGTTCCACCTCGTGCTGCGAATTGCAGCCTAACCAACATATATAAAAGTGAGAAATGCTAAGCTGGGCATCGTCCTCGTAGCCTAAATGGTTGAGTACTTGGAGCACTATTCCAAGGGTTCCGGGTTTGATCCCCGGTTTGGACATTTTTCACTAAAAGTTGGTTCTACGCTAAGTATAGTAATGTGAAAATTCATGTATTAAATCTTCCATGCAATTTTATATATATTAAATAAAACTGGTATGTTCCTGAAAGAAATTAAAAAATGATTATTTCTTTCATATGTTAATTAATTTGAATTTAAAGTACTTAAAGAATTCTATTTTAATAGTACGATATGCAGTATCAGTATTTGCAGTTTCAGAAACTCGTTATCCTGTAAAGTTAAAAAATATGATTTTTGTAGATAAAATGTATGGATTCTTTCATTGCAGTTATAGAACTATATAATGCACTAGATTTCAATGCTGGAAGTGAACTTCACAAAAAAGGGGCTCCATTGTTACAAAATATTATGTTATATAAATTATTTATTCCATTGCATGTTAATTTGCAATAATAACTGTTAAAGGAAGCGGCATACATTTCTAACTCTTCGATGGATCATGTAGCATATCAATATGAAAATCGCTAAAGGGTATTTAGATAGAAGTTTCTCCAAATGAATAATATGTAAAAAGATGTTCAGTAGGAATATCACATTCTCCTTAAACTGTATGAAAATAAAATTAAAGAAAAAAAACTTGTTTACAAAAAGTATTTTATCTGTCACAAATATAAAAGATTGTGTTAATTCATAATAAATACAACTTTTAAATTAAAATTTCTACATACCGGGTGTCTAGTAAATGACTGACCCATTTTGAATGTAAATAACAAAAAAACTGTTTGAGATAAAAATGCGTGGCTTCATGTATTGTTATTAGAATATAAAAAAAATTTAAAATATGCACTTTGTTATTGTAACATAATAATATTTAAAATAATATCTCAGTCTCAATACTGAGGAGGTGAAGTATAATACAGATGGTTCAATCATAAATATTATTTTAAATCACTTTCCAACCAACGACTCTATTTCTGAAGCTGATTTGAGAGTCGATTCAACATATAGATTCAGACTCGACAACATATAGATTCATATTCAGCCGAAAACCTCATATTTATGAAAATTAGAGTCATGTCTCTATTCAAACAGCTTGTTACCGCCAGCGCGATATTTTTTTCCGAAATTTGAACTATATTAACAAAGTACATGTTTGAGAATTTATTGATTTTCTAATAACAATACCGCAAACCGCGCATTATTATCTCAAACCGTTTATTACTTACCCATCATACGTAGTGTAGGGTAAGTCTTGCAATAGTTTTGAAAATCGAAAAAAATATTTTGAAGGATTTACACGTTTTAGATAGTGAAGATTCCGAAAAACATATTTTTAGAAAAAAAATTTGCCGTCCGTCTGTCTGTCTGTCTGTCTGTAAACGCTCTAACTCCCAAACAAATTGAGATAGAGACTTGAAATTTTGTATGTAGTTAGTATGTAAGAATGGGACGAAGTCTTTTTAATATCAGCAACCTCGATTATCCGGAACTATTTTTTTCAGACCCTCAAAAAATTCTTTCTGATGAAAGGTATATAAAAATTTTCGAATTTTTTTGTTTTAAGAAATGGACGCAAAAAGCAATAAAATAACACACATTTTGCATATAGAACGAAGTCGATCGGATTATTAGTTGCCGAGATATTTCTAATCCTGTTTTCCACATTCTTCGATTTTTCATGACCCTGTATTTCATTCAAATTTCAATTCAGAGGTATATTTTAATTGGAAATGAGACGCTTAATCCAACACAGTTAATTGTTAGTTAATAGACTTATTATTTTTTGAGTTATAAGGATGTTTCTTTTACGCAGTTCGGTACTACTTGAGTAGTTTGGCGTTTTATATAATTTGTCGAAATTGATACATCAGCAGTTCTTTAATATAGCATTACTATGTATATTACCAATATTTAAATTTTGTTTGTGAATTGCAATGCATTGTATAAATAGTTTTCACATTTTTTATTTTCATATACATATCCATGATGGGTGAGTATTACAGTGGCCCCCAACGACTAGTTTGTTATTTAAGTTCAAAATGGGTCAGTTATTTACTGGACACCCGGTATGAGCACCATGTTAAATTTTTCAAATCTATATTTATTATGTATTCCTCAGGATGCTTCCTTAGATTGGAACTCAACATTATATGCTTTGTCTCATACTCTTTCTAAATATAATTATTTGAGAGTATAATTGGACAAAAAATTATGATACAACTAATTCTAACAACAAAAGGTGTATGCTTTGTAATTTTTCTCTAAATGTTGCAGTACTTAAGAGGCCACTTCAAACCAGCTAAAAGACCCACTCTCGAATGCTAATCCAATGGAAGGAATTTATAACGATATCTCGTCTGCATTTGAAATTTTTTCGTGATTCTTTTTAGGTGCGTTCGTAATTATATAATACGTAGCACCTATAGTGGTCGTTCAGTCCGTCCGTCTGTCCGTCCGTCTGTCCGTCCGTCTGTCCGCATATAACAACGCAAAAACTACCCAACCGAATCGTTTGAAATTTAAAATACATAATTATTACATAATTTTGTCGAGTCATTTCAAATTTTATGAAACTCGGATGCATAGATCAATTACAGGGGCAATCAAAAGTATTCCATTACATTACGGTCAATGGGGGAAAAAGTTTCAAATGCATTTTAATCGTTTGAAATTTAAAATACGCAATTATTACATAATTCTGTCGAGTTATTTCAAATATTTTGATAATCGTGTGCATAGATCAATTACAGGGGCAATCAAAAGTATTCAATTACATTATGGTCAATTAGGAAAAAGTTTCAAATATATTCTATACGTTTGAAATTTGAAATACATAATTATTACATAATTTTGTCGAGTTATTTCAAATTTTATGAAAATCGGATGCATAGATCAATTACAGGGGCAATCAAAAGTATTCTATTACATTACGGTCAATGGGGAAAAAAGTTTCAAATGCATTTAAATCGTTTGAAATTTAAAATACACAATTATTACATAATTCTGTCGAGTTATTTCAAATATTTTGATAATCGTGTGCATAGATCAATTACAGGGGCAATCAAAAGTATTCAATTACATTATGGTCAATTAGGAAAAAGTTTCAAATATATTCTATACGTTTGAAATTTAAAATACATAATTATTACATAATTTTGTCGAGTTATTTCAAATTTTATGAAAATCGAATGCATAGATCAATTACAGGGGCAATCAAAAGTATTCCGTTACATTACGGTCAATGGGAAAAAATGTTTCAAATGCATTTTAATCGTGTTACACTCATGCGAACTTAATAAAATTTGTATGCAACTATAAAGTACATATTATAATATACATCATACATAATTTGTGGTGCAAAGAACATTTGTTATTAATTTACAAGTCCACACAAAAGTATTCTATTACATAATGGTATAGGGAGCACATTGTTTGATGAGCGTTTTAATTGTAATTCACTATTTACAATTTTATGAGATTGATATATGAAAATAATATTTTTAAAACTTCGTTATCGTACGAACGCACCTAATTTGCTACGCTTCACGTGCAATTTCCAACTTGTTTTATTTTGCATTCAATAACTGAGGTTGGTCTGTATGAATGCTGTTATTCTACACTGTAAAAAAATTCTGCAAAGGTACTAAACCTTTCCTAGAAAACTGGGATTCCATGAACTGTTCCTGTAACGGTAACAGCAAAAATTCAAGTTTCAGAATCGATTACATGATTTTTTCCTGTTATCGTTACATGAAAAGTTCTTGGAATCCCAGTTTCCTAGAAAATGTTTAGTACCTTCACAGATTTTTTTAACAGTGTACTTTTACGATTTTGTTTTACAGGTAGTTTTAATTCGGATACACTTTCATATTCGGAACCAGTTTCGAAAGGTAAATCATCCTCTTAAAATATCTGCAATCATATGGTACTGGAAAGTTTAAAAATAATATATTTAAACACTGTGATGTATATGGTTTTTTGATTTTTTCACGAAATGTTTTTTTTAATATTTTGGTACAGCTTTCTAAAACTCTGCTTTAAGTAAATAGCTGTAACTTTCCAAAATTTTGTAACTAGTATATTTCTTTAAAAATATCTAACTTTATAGGTCCGAGTGGAAATTTACTTAAAATAATGAAACATAAATTCTTAATTTTTGATTAATTTTTTAATAAAAATGCTTTTAATTTAATTTATTTTAAGCCACAATAAAAAATACTTCTTATTATTATGAATTAGTATGTTTTCAGACATCAGAACAAATTTTAAAGTGATATCCAACAGTTTTCTAGAAAGTGTAGTGAACAGACATATTATTAAAAAAACAGATTTATAGTTAATTAGTTCTTGAAAATTTATTTATCCATGAACTTGTTATTTTTATTTATAAATGGGCGGTAATGTGTAAGTTTACAGAAAAACCATTTTTTTCATTTCTCTTTCTCCAAGTAAAATCATGATGTTAAGTATTTTCCAAAACTACTTTTTTATGCTTACTGAGAAAACATTTTTTCATTTCTATCTGTTTTTCCAAGTAAAATACATCATAATTATTTCGCAAAAACTGCTTCATTTTACTTGCCTAGATTTTCTATGTGTCTTAAAGTAGACACGAACTAGTAAGCCCTTCAATGCTGCTCCACTGTTCAGCTTTATTATGATATAGCAAAGAATTTTTTGAAAGACTGAACCGTCAGAGTTCATACTACAAAGCTTCGGCTGGGTGACGAGTGCATACTCGAGTACGAAAATTTATTATAAAGAAATATTTTTATTTTCATATTTTTAATTATTTTTTTTACCTTAAACTTAAATTTTATTTATTCGTGAACTTTTTTGTTGTCCTCACCCTCGCAATTTTTTCTTTCTATTACTTGCTGTAACTATGCTATTATTTTCAACACAATCTAACTGATTGGTAAAGTGATCATACAAATTTAATATTTTCAACTTAGCGAAAAATTGACCAGGCTGGGAATCGAACCCAGATACTTGGCTTACAAGGCCAATGTTTTACCTGTTAAGCTACCTGGGCGATAGTCAGCTGGAATTTTTCGCTCAGATAACCTTATTGGTCATACCATCTGGTCTGTCATTTAGACAGCTCAATAGAATAGACCGCAGGTAATGGAACTCCATATGACGATGGGTACGTAGATATACTATTATTTTCAATACAATCTAACTGATTGGTAAAGTAATCATACAAATTGCTACTTTACCAATCAAAATCTATTTAATAAGTCAGCTACAATTTGTATGATTACTTTACCAATCAGTTAGATTGTGTTGAAAATAATAGTATATCTACGTACCCATCGTCATATGGAGTTCCATTACCTGCGGTCTATTCTGTTGAGCTGTCTAAATGACAGACCAGATGTTATGACCAATAAGGTTATCTGAGCGAAAAATTCCAGCTGGCTATCGCCAAAGTAGCTTAACAGGTAAAGCATTGGCCTTGTAAGCCAAGTATCTGGGTTCGATTCCCAGCCTGTTCAATTTTTCGCTCAGTTGGAATATTCAATTTGCTGCAACTAGTAACTTCCTAAATTACTAATCTTTTTCTGATTTGGAAGGGGAGGGGGGTTCCAGGGACCTGTGATAGTGGTCACTAGTCACAGGTTCCTCGATGAAATATCTTCGAAGGTTTCTCTCTGATTTTATATAAATTTATCTTTTGGAGAAATTTCTGATTCGAATCGACATTTAATCATTTGTTCAAAATATTGGTGGACCTTTTGGTGGTAGAGATCATTCAAGAGATAAATATTAAGCTATCAGATGTAACATTCCCAGAACTTTTCTCTATTTCATACATGTTAATAACTTCAATATACGTTTTCACAGTACCTAAATGAAATGGCAATCTACACCCATCATGGGGATTCTAATTATATGAAATTCCGTGCATTAGTTCTACAAATAGGACTGCGCGTATATCGGGGAAACTGCTTAATAAAAACACCACCTGCTCTGTGATTTACCCCAACATATAATCCGTAATAATAGTTATATCAAACTAAATGTAAATTTGAAGTTTAATAAAAGAAAATCCTGCATTAGTTTTTCAGATAGAGCTACTGCAGGAATCTAAAGAAACTCATCACAGCAGCGCCACCAATAGGTCTAGTTATACTTAAACGTTAACAGAATCATTTCATATCAAGAATTAACTGAATCCGAAGTTTGATTATAATTCCTGCATTCATTCTTTTGACAAAGCTATTGTAAAAATCGTGAAAAGGGCAGCATAGCAGTACCACCTATTCAGCGATATACATCAAAATGCAAACAGCATCCATTCATCTCAAGGACTGACCTAATATGAAAATTGGTGAAAATCCGTGCAATAGTTCTTGCGATAAAGCTGATGCGGAACAGCACTGAAAAAAGGTAGCATAACAGCGCCACTTTTTGAGCGATTTACACCAATAAACTAAGCATCAATTTATAATAGGAACGCCCTGAATATAAATTTTTATTAAATTACGTGCATGTTCTTGAAATAGAGTGTCCACAAAATTTATGTCACATACAGGCGGATTAATAGATAAACATTTCGTAATAATATGTTTTTAGGGATCTCTGAACCCTAAAACATGTAAATACGTCGAATAAAGGAATTCGAAACTTTTTGAGAATCCAATACTTTTTTCTTGTTAAGACAGAAGAAAGTGAAAAGTCGGAAATTTTGCATAAAATGTGGCACTTGATGTGAATTCGTACTAAAAATAGTTTCATATATATTCAGATCTTGGTTCAATAGCGGTTATGCGAAAATCAATGAATACAAAATTTATTACGTTTGTATATATTAACATCAATAATTTGGAAATAAAAGAACATCCTCTTTAATAGTATGCTATCTCCATAGCAACATAGAATCATTACTTATCAGGAGATATCATTGAATTAATTGCCTATCATATGATGCAATAGAATGAAGGAAACTTTTGTTAATATCTTTTTAAGTTTTGATTCTATTTTCATGCAACTTGAAATGACTCAACAAAATTCCGCAGTGATTACCTATATTAAATTACAAATAACTTAGTCGAGTATTTTTTCCGCTGTTATATTCAGACGGATGGAATAGACGGTGACTTTAGGCGCTATGTATTTATATAATTACAAACGCACCTCAAAAATTCAAATAAATTTAAGTTTAGATTTCTTGTTTAACAAGGAGAGGAAATTTTATAGATAGATTTTAAGTATTTCAACTAGAATAATTTAGAATTAAAAGATTACATTTATTAAAAACATAAGAAGATTAATGGAAACTGTTTTCATTGGAAAAATTAACTGTTTACCAAATTAAATGCATGTGAAAATGTACATGAAAGTACATAAGAAAATCACGTGATTACTGTTGTTAAAACTACAATGGGTTATATACTATATGGCCAAAGTTAACCGGCCATTTTCGACTTTAGATGTTTTACTAAATAACTCGAAAAATGCATGAGGAATTCTTCTGAAACTCCAGATGTGTAAATACAATATTACAAGTCCTATATTTCCATGAAGATTTTTTCCCGAAATCCCATGGGGGACCGTCGAAAATTTAAAAAATAAAGAAGTTCTTTTAGATAATCCTATCAAAACTAAAGCAGCAAAACCGTTCAAAGTTCAGATTATGGTTAAACGGCTTTTCGTAATAAATTGTATTTATTTTTATAAGTATAACATGTATACACGAAGAGAAATCAAGATTTTTTTAAAGTCCTAAATTCTGCGAAGTTTTTTGCTTCTAATTTGCAGAGTTCTTAATATAAAAAAAGTGTTCTTTTTAGAAAATATGACAAACAACATTGTACCCAATACCCTATAATAAAAAATTAAAAAATATTAAAAATTGTCTGAAAAATAAGCTACAAATTACTAATTAGTGTTTGTTTGAGTATGCCTGAAAGAAATCAAAATATAATTTGCATAATGTGTTAGCTGAATGCATAGAGGAGCTTTTGTAAAAGACTGAAAAATATAGCTTGAAAATTCTGAAAGTGTTAGTCAATAAAATAAGCTCAAAATCCGTTATTTCTAAAATGAAGTAAAAAGATCAGGGGTTATATCCATATACATCCAAGAGCCATTGCATTATGACCACCCTCTTAATAACGTGTAGGACCACCTTTAGCCCTCAAAACTGCCAGAACCCGGAGAGGCATTGATTCCACAAGGTGCTGATACGTAGTCTGAGGTATCTGATACCAAGTGTTCACCAACTGGTCCTGCAATTCCCTCACATTACGAGGGGGTGGCGTTGCAGCTCGAATTTGGTTTTCCAGGTGGGACCACAAATGTTCTATTGGATTAAGGTCAGGAGAATTTGGAGGCCAAGACATGACTTGAAAGTCACTGGAATGTTCCTCGAACCACTCCCTGACGATTCCACCCTTATGACATGGTGCATTATCCTGTTGGTAAACACATCCCCCTCTGGAAATACTGTTGCCATGAATGGGTGAACCTGGTCTGCAACGATGTTCACGTAACGCATTGACGTCAGGGATTGTTGTATAGGGATTTTGGGTCCTAATGTGCTCCATGAAAACAATCCCCACACAATAATACCTCCGCCACCTGCTTGTCTCCGTCCAATTGTGCACCCGGGAGCCAGGGTTTCGTTTGGAAATCGGCGTATTCGCACACGGCCGTCGATGTGATGAACCAGGAAACGTGATTCATAGGACCATGCAACTTTCTTCCATTCTTCTAATGTCCAATTCCGATGTTTCTTGGCCCATTGCAGACGCAGCTGGCGATGACGTGCTGTCAGTGCAGGGACATGCTTCGGCCTCCGGCTCCGTAGGCCCATGCGCAGCAATGTACGCTGCACAGTGTGTTGAGAAACACTGCCTGGGTCGCCACTGTTATAGTTGGTACTGATTTCAGCTATTGTAGCTCTTGGATCACGGCGAACAATGCGTAGTAATCTCCGGTCTCCTCTGGAATCAATGCTCCGTGGACGACACACCGCTTGCCGGCGACTTGTCGTTTCACCATCCATGCACCACTTTCGATATGTGCTCACAACTACTGCACGTGAACAGCCAACTAAACGCGCCGTTTCTGATATCGACGTTCCCAGTCGCCGAGCCATAACGATTTGACCTTTATCAAAGTCTGATAAATCAGCTGCTTTTCCCATTATGTCGCTAATCAAGCTATGCTCGGAAAGACAATGCATAGCCCTTTTATATACTCCAACCTCAGCCGCGCACGCGCATTGGTTTTCTTCCTGGGCGATCCCATTGTTGTAGATGGACGGTGGTCATAATGTAATGGCTCGTCGGTGTATCCATTGAATAGTGTCAATATAGCATACACAATTCAGCTCATACTACCATATTTGGATACAGCCCCTCATCTTTTTACTTTCTTTTGGGATAACGGATTTTGAGCTTAACGTATCGATGATAATTATATTTTCAAGCTATGTTTTTGAGACTTTCATAAAAATTGTTCTATAGATCTAGCTAACGCATTATGCAAATCATATTTTGATTGCGTTCACTCATGCGCTGTGAAACAGTATCTAATAAATTTGCTCATTTTTCATACAATTTTTATTTGTTTTTTAAATTCTGGTTACAGTGTGCAATGCAGTTTGTCATATTTTTGAAAAAGAATACTTTCTTACATTAAGAATTCTGCAAATTAAAAGGAAAAAAACTTTGCAAAATTTGGGATTGTTTTTATAAAAAATCTTAATTTCTCTTCGAGTATACGTGCTATCCTCATAAAAAGCAACACAATTTATTACAATAAGCTACTTAATCATAATCTGCAGTTTAAACACTTTTGCTACATTAGTTTTAACAGAGATATTCTATAGATTTTCGTTCTTTTGCAATTTATTGCCGTTTCCCGATGGGATTTAAGTAATAAATCTTTGAAGAAGTATATGACGTGTGCAATTTTGTTCATGCATCTGGAGTTTCAGAATAATTCCTTATGTATTTTTCTTGATATTAATAAAAGTCTAAAATCGCAAATGGCCGGTCATCTTTGGCCATATTGTGCGCATGAAATAGCTTCATACCGAATAAGTACGAGAAAGTTCAGATTCATACACGAAAGCTGAAAAAAACAAATATATATTTAAAAAATTCTAAAATATTAAAATTAAAAAGTAAAAATAATTTACTTACAGCTAAAAAATTAGCAATAATAAGTGAATAATAAAATACAAAACCTTTTTAATGGTCTAAAATTTTTGTCGGTAATATTTATTTTCTAATATTATGGAGAAAGTATCTTTAAGTAAGGTAATAAAATAGGAAAAAAAAAAGAAATAAAGAAAAACTGAGCCACTTCCAAAATATATTCTTTCTCAAATCTTTTCTTGTGCGTTTTTTAATACTTCTCATGAAAGACACTGGGGAAAAAAGATACCAATAAAAAGAAAATGAAGATGAAAAAAGTATAGTCTATTGAATTCTTTCAGTTTTTGAAAAATAACTTCTCTGAAATTTTTTTTTTTTTTTTTAACATTTGATTTGTTAACTTCTTTTACTAAGATTTTATCTTGAGATGTTTTTCCCAATTTTATGTTCGAATATTTTAACATTTTTGTTGAATACAAAAATTTCGTTCGTGAATTTTGTTTAATAGTTTTAAATTTTCACATTTAATAATTTTCAGAAAATTTTCTCAAAAATCATAAAACATCAGATGCATTTAAAATCATACATATTTGTATAATCTTTGAAACGGAAAATTTTATTAAACGCATATACATCGGTTCGTGCTGTATAAGAGAGTTTTTGTGATTCTAGTTTTAACTTAAAAAAAAAAAAAACAATACACTTAAAATGTTTGTCTTCTATTTTAAATTCCGTGCACATCCGCCAACAGCATTGAATTTACATGCATACATTTAGCCGTCCGCATAAGGATTGTTTTTAAAAAATCCGCACAAACTATGCAGTTATCTATGCATTAAAAGGCTAAGTCATGTGACTGTCTCAAAAGCTCCCAGCGGACCGCTTCATTTTTCATGTGTTAGACGAAAATTTAAATAAAGCCGGCTCTCGTTAATTCAAACTCGTATGGACCGCAAGAAATGTTCGAATTATCGGAAGTTCGAATAATGGAAAGTATGAAATGAAAACATGCTTAATATGGTTCTATTACAAAGGAATCAATGTTATGGTGTTTTTAACATTTATTTCGTCTGTTATCATTAGAATATGACTTAATATTAATTTAGAATGTGTAAATACATGAGCTAATTAAAAGATTGTAAAAAAGCACAATGGAAGAAAAATTTAAAGCGTCACTGATGGACAGACGGGGCACTAAGAAAATATACAGGGTGTATCTAAACTACTGGGCAAAACTTTAAGGGGTGATAGTATAGATCAAGACAAATAATATTAAATGGGAAACTAAGGGTCCCAAACGTCTTCCGAAGGAGATAGGCGCCATCAAAGTTTAGGGTCCAAAATTTGAAATGATTATAAAAAACGGAAAAATGGGTCGATTCGTTTGCGATTTTCACGAAAAATATTCTTTATGTCAGTATTGTCTTGAAAATAAATTATAAAGATAACTTTCAAAAAATGCCGATAGAGGGCGCTTTAGACTTTCGAGTAACGAACAACTATTTTTTACTGTTATTTTTTGCATCTTATTAAATTTTTTTAGAAGTTTAGACATAAACTTAAATTTTGATCTCAAAATCTGTGGTTAAATAGCGCAAACTGAACTGTGTTCAGTGGGAGTGGGTAGGTTCAAATTTCAAATGATTATAAAAAACAGAAAAATTGGTCGATTCGTTTGCGGTTTTCACTAAAATTATTCTTTATGTCAGTATTATCTTGAAAATAAATTATAAATATAAATTTCAAAAAGTGTCGATAGAGGACGCTTTATACTTTGGAGTAACGTACAACTATTTCTTACCGTTATGTTTTGCATCTCATTAATTTTTTTTAGAAGCTTAGACATAAACTTAAATTTTGAGCTGAAAATCTGAATCGTTGTAAGTGGTTAAGTAGCGCAAACTGAACTGTGTTCAATGGGGGTGAGGAGGTTCAAATTTCAAATGATTATAAAAAACGGGAAAATTGCTCGATTCCTTTGCGGTTTTCTCTAAAATCCATTCTTTATATCAGTGTTTCCTTGAAAATAAATTTTAAAGATAAATTTCAAAAAATTCCGTTAGAGAGCGCCTTAACCTTTAGAGTAACCAACAACTATTTTTAACTGTTATTATTTTTTTTATCTAAATAAATGTTTTAGAAGCTGAATCTTAAATTTTGAGCTCAAAATCTGAATCGTTGTAAGTAATTAAGTAGCGAAAAATTGAACTGTGCTTGTAGAGTGGGCAGTTTAACATTTCAACTCCTGAACACAGTTCAGTTTGCGCTTCTTATCCCCTCCCAACGATTCAGAATTTGAGCTCAAAATTTAAGTCTAAGCTTTTGCAAGCATTTAATTGGATACAAAAAATAACAATTAAAAATTGTTTTTGGTTACTCTAAAGTTTAAGGTGCCTTCTAACGGAATTTTTTTAATTTATCTTTAAAATTTATTTTCAATGAAACACTGACGTAAAGAATGGTTTTAGAGAAAACCGCAAGCAAATCGACCAATTTTTCCGTTTTGTATAATCATTTGAAATTTGAACCTTCCCACCCCCATTGAACACAGTTTAGTTAGCGCTATTTAGCCACTCTCAACGATTCAGATTTTCAGCACAAAATTTAAGTTTATGTCTAAGCTTCAAAAAAGTTTAATGAGATGTAAAAAACAACGGTAAAAAATAGTTGTACGTTACTCCAAAGTCTAAAGCGCCCTCTATCGACTTTTTTTTAAAATTTATATTTATAATTTATTTTTAAGACAAGACTGACATAAAGAATAATTTTAGTGAAAACCGTGAATCATTTGACCAATTATTCTGTTTTTTATAATCATTTGAAATTTGAACCTACCCACTCCCATTGAACACAGTTCGGTTTGCGCTACTTAACCACAGATTTTGAGCTCACAATTTAAGTTTATGTCTAAACTTCTAAAAAAATTAATGAGATGCAAAAAATAACGGTAAAAAATAGTTGTTCGTTACTCTAAAGTCTAAAGCGCCCTCTATCGGCATTTTTTGAAATTTAACTTAATAATTTATTTTCAAAACAATACTGACATAAAGAATATTTTTCGTGAAAACCGCAAACGAATCGACCAATTTTTCCGTTTTTTATAATCATTTGAAATTTTGGACCCTAAACTTTGATGGCGCCTATCTCCTTCGGAAGACGTTTGGGACCCTTAGTTTCCCATTTAATATTATTTGTCTTGATCTGTACTATCACCCCTTAAATTTTGCCCAGTAGTTTAGATACACCCTGTATATCAAAATCATTGGATTATATGTATACTCATTCGGAACAATTTTCACAAAAATAAAAGAAAGGAAGTTAATAAAATAATCTGAAATCCGTGAGAAAGAAAAGAAAAATGAAAAATCTGAATTCTCGTTAGTTCGAATTAAACGAAGTCAAGAGAAAATGAGTTCGAATTAACGAAAAATTTTAACATTACTCTGCCATTGAAAATTTCGGGAATTCATGTTTAGTTCGAACTAAGCGAAGATTCGAATTAACGAGAGTCGACTGTAATTTAATTTTAGCCCCTTAGTGATAAATCGCCAAATGCTGCTCTATCGCCATCGTTTCATCTACATTGTTCATGTGATTGTCATAAACAATTTGTGATGATCCCTTCACTATTCATATGCAAGACCTCCATATTTAATCTTTTTTTTTTCTTTTAAATAATGCTACATAAATGTCTCCATGATCTCAAAAATTTCAAGAAACCTTTAAATGATTTTCTGAAATATCCCCAATAACCTTTTAAACGCACGAAGTGGCATATGTTATTTTTCGCGTCATTATTTAAAACAACAATTTTGAAGTTGCAGCCCCACACTAATCCTGAAAAAGACTTGATTAATAATAGTAAGTCTATAGGGGCGTTTTTTTCAATTACTCAAATTTTAATATCTTTACATGATTTTTTTTGGTACTACTCTGTTAACCCGTCGACCGATTTCGCCAAATTATACAAATCGCCAAACTAATAGCCATGTTATACATATTGACGTAATTTTATATTTTAAATAATTAAAAAAAAACAAATAATTAGCAGAATATTAATAAAAATACAAATAAAAAGTCAAAATAAAAATAAATTAATGACGTTTCAAACACGGGTATTTAATGTGCGGATTGACATTTACGATCATCCATTATTGGCATTTAATCTTATAATTTGGCGATAGTATTCTGGTCGGCGGTATAACAGAGTAGTCCTTTTTTTTGCATAGGATAGCTAAGGATGATTTACAACCGGGCTAGTTTTAACTTTTTCAATTTTGGTTTTAGATTTTTTTAATTACTTTAAATTTCGAAACCGGTTAGAACCGGTTCAGAAATTGATACTATCATAATATAAAAAAAATATAATAAAAATCGAAAAAGTAAAAACTAGCCCGGTTGTAAATCATCCTCAGCTATTCTATGCGAAAAAATCATGTAAAAATATTGAAGTTTGAGCGAGATATTTAATAAGAACGCTGCCACAGACTTAAAATTATCATGCGGGTCTTCCTCTGTGACTAGTGTTTCGTCTTAAATGTCGTGTTTTGTGTACTTATTTACTATTTTTATTTTATTTACTTAAAAAAGAAGAAAACGAGAGAGAGAGACTGAAGAGAAAAGAAATGAAATTCAGGAGTTTAAAACTTCTCCATTCTAAATTAAATTTATGTATTTTTATTAAAATGAGTGAAAGGATGATTCTTTAAAAGAGATTAATGAAATACGAAAAAATACAACATAAACAACATTTGGCAATTTATCACCAGTAACAGGCTAAAATAAACATACATAAGAAATTATTTCACTATCATAATAGAGGAAGTAAATTAAATTGTAATTAAAAGTAACATGTTACAATGCTTAGCATGTATTTAATGAAGACTAAACTGGTCGACAAGAGCGGAAAGTGTAAAGTAGCAAAAGAACATGAATCAGATAAAATCTGTGCATTAAGTGTTATGTGATTATATACTATCTCTGACAATAAAGTTCGGTGAATAGTTCTGTAGCATTAATGTAGATTAAAAATTAACGAAAGTTACTATATCATCCTTCAAAATTATCATTTCCTATAACTATGCACCTCTGAGATCTACTATACATGTCCTGGGAAGTTCGTAAGAAGCCTTCTTTTGGGATGAACTTCATAGGCTTCGTCACGTTTCGTTGGATGTCAGCAATAGGGTCAAATCTCTTTCAAAGAGAGTTTGAGTCGTGAAAATAGGAAGAAGTCTGGAGGAATGATTTCTGGCGAGTATGGTAGGTGTTCAATTTGTACCATCCCTCATGAATTTCTTTCCCTGTCTTGCAAATCTTAAAACCAAACTTTAAACTGATCTTTTATTCGTTCATTTTCCTGTTCTCAGTTAAGAACCAACACACTGAACAAGCACTTAATAAAGTACGTCTTATACAGAACATAAAAGACGCTCAACTGAACAACGGTGGGGGAAGATGGTCTACACTTGCCTCTATGCAGGTGCAGCGTTTTGTTTCCCGAATGTTGCCAGATCGGCAGTTCTGAATTCATTCACCGAACTTTATTGTCAAAGGTAGTATGACTACCCTGTTGACCGAGAGCTAAATAAATAATCTAGTTTTTCCGCGATTGGAGTCCAAAAAGGAGTATCTGCTTACAAGTGAGTACTGGTTTTACGCAAGCAGTGTTCATCATGGGAACAAGTTAAGGGTGCATTTCGATTCAAACTGCTTATTTTCCGATTTTTTTTTAAATTCATTTTTGCTCTCATATGCATCAAACTGGCAAATTGTCTTATTTGGAAAGTACTCAAGGTGCCGTAATCGTCAATTCTTTGATAATTGCAAAAAATATTGCAAAAAAAGCAGACAAAAATGGCAATTTGAACCGATTTTTCCGAAGCGGGAGGTATGTGGACGAAAAAAAAGGTCCTACTGAGAAGATAATTGTTTATAAATCAAATTCTAATAAATTGAGCGTAAAATGACATCACACGGCACCTCATACGTCTCTTCAAAAATCCTCTCAGCAAGATTCATGTTTCTACTTTTAAAAATGTGTCTGAAATTGTATCGGAAAGTTTCGAGCTGTTGAAGGTGGAAAAGCGTTTTTTCGAATACACCCTTAATCGTGAGTCATTTTTTTTGTCGAAAATATCCCAAATGAGCTATATACGATGTTCTAAAAAGGTTATTATTAGGCAATCTCAGCGAAGAGACAATTCGGGTCGGATAGAAAGGTCAAGAAATGCATCGAGCCAAAGTCACAACAATTGAAATGACTGTTTGATAAAAACGACAAAGTATAAATTTTTCGTCGGCTGCCAAATTCGCTTTTTCATCCTGTTGTCAACATAAGGCAATCACCATGAAAATTTAAAATCACATGTCACGAGAAGTGTTACACCAAAGCAAAAAAAAAACAAATGATTGACACGAAAAGGAAATTTGGCCACTTATTTTAAAAAAATATCTGATCGAGGATTCGTTTTAAATGACGAGTCATATTTCAAGCTCACTCACTCCATTCTCGACTACAATGGTAGTTACTATACATCTGATGTTTTCACGACAAAGCCTATCATCCAATTCGCTACAAAATCAAAATTCAATGATAAAATCCATATTTGGATTGCGAACAGTCCGAATGGCTTGAGTCGTGTGTTCATCCGAAAGTCTGGATTCGCTATCAAGATGAAATGACATTTGAGTATTCGCCGTCGTCTCACTAAATATGTAGCAATCACAACGGAAGTGATTATGCCTTCTCTCTTGTCTGACTTGATCCCCAGTCATTAATGCAATATCGTTCTCAGCCTCTACTGCCAGCAAATCATCGATTTCGAATTAAGTCTGGCAACACCGCTACCGTTCGCAAAATTCAACTGGTTGAGCCGTTCTGAGCACATCGTAAATCGAAAGTGTATCCTAAAGTGTAGAAAATAGACAACGTTCAGAAATTGGATGGATCGATTCAAACTGTGTTTCAAAATTAGACCTTAATTTGTAACAACTTTTAACAAGTGCCACCAAAAATAAAATCGATAATGTCCAATGGAATGGTTTAATTGAAATACGGTTGTAGTTTTACAGAGTTATGAGGATGTTAAAGTTTTCTTGCAATGCCCATTTGTGTTCTATGTCACTTTTTTCCATACACTGTAAAAAACAAGTAAGAAGAGTCATGCGTTAAGCATAGATTATGAAGCACTTTCCAACACTTCATGAAATCTTAACAAAACTTCGTTATCTAGGGAAATAAGGGCTTGTAGCCAAATATATATTCCAATACTTTTAAACAGCCTTGTATTTGATCTGTCAATTGATATACGTGCTACATAACGGGAAAATTTAGTTTAGTAAGAAAATGCCTAGTAGCTTGAAATTTCTTTTTCAGCAATTTATGCTAATAGATGGAAACATACTTGAATACTTTTGTTCAGCACAGTAGTTTATTTTGTACATTTAATACACGTCAACATTAAGCTAAAATTTATTTTAAACTAAAAAACTGCACCGTTTACGAACTGAAGATCTCCTGCATGATCTCGGATGGTTCAGCCTTTATTAAAGAGGGGATTGGCACCTTAGAGGAATTTAAAATCTAACCTCCAAGGAGAAACTAAGACAATACTGTAAAAAATATAAAAATTACGTTAACAGCACGAATAAATTTAAATTTTGAGCACCGGTTTCAGTAGCATATGGCTTATACTATTAAAAATAAATTCGTGAATTCACTGTAAAACTACTGGCAACAAAGTTGCCAGACTTTTTTCGTACCGTTAGTAGATTTTCCGTTTTCGGAAATAAACAAAGGAAAGCCCCCATTTGAGGAAGCCGTGACTTCCATTATAAATTTAGTATAACAATTGTCTGGTTGAGCCATCTATTGAACAGTTTAGAAACAATTTTTTTATTGACCGTGGAAAAAAATAACGTCTTTGGGTTGATTCGAACTGGCAATCTTTGGAGTGGGAAACCGTTGCTCTATCTCTCACGGCATAGAATATTTGAATGTAGTACGTGATTCTAAAATCGTATTATGGATTCTAGAGTGTGACTATATTTTTCTAACGTAAATTATAATTTAATCGATGCAATTATATATTTTGCAAGTTTTAATTAATAAGATTGACTTATTTGTATGATTTTCTTATGGTTAATGAGTAACTGTAATATGATTCGATTAAAGAATTTATTCGAGTAATTTTTTCTGCTAAATGAATGATTAGAATATGGTCCCGTTAATTTGTTGCTCAAAAAGTCGTTGCTATCAGTACAGTGGCAATTCAGTAGCACGATACAAATGTTGAAAACAGCCAGTATTCTTTCATTGAGTTTTTTTATTTCTGTGTAACAAGATGTCAGTTTTGTAAATATTGAAAATAAATTTGCTATAAATAACGGAGCTCTTTCCATCTTCATTCGTTTCCTTATTTTCAGTAAATATGACGAAAATGTGCGACTTCTAACGAAAAATGCTCTTTTATCATAAAAAGAGATTTTTTCAATGAAATTCGGGATAAATATAGCTTTGAATTTCAGATTATATTAACAGTGTACATTCTTCAGTGCTAAGGATGGCTTAAATTTTTTCACTAATATAGGAAAGATAATAATCCAAGTTGAAAATCAATATACCTTTACAAATACATCAATTAAATTCTTGCATGCAAAAAGTACTCAGATTAGAACAGTTGCCTTAGTTTAACCTTCTAACGCGCAGTGTTGCCGTGCCGGCAACACCTAAAGTTCCCCCTGTTTAGGGACACAAAAACTCCGTGAATATTTCAAAAACTACTCTAATGGCTACTTTAAATCTTTCTTATGAGTTCTAGATGGAGAGATCACAGAGATCAAACTCTACTGTTTTTAAATAATAGGTAAAATGTTTTACTGTAATACGCGCTTCACAGCAATGCTCTTCTCACTGCGCTTATCAATGCTTTACTTATGGGAGGTTACCACTTCGGCAACAGCTGTATAATTAAAATGGTTAGTGCAATCTTTACAAAACAATACCTTTGTACTCCTCTAGGCCTAAATAGATTGCCTATTTTTTTTCTTTAAATTCCGACTTTAAAGAGTAGTGCGCCGGAAAGGGTTAAGAGAATAACTCATTTACATTTGTTACGCAAAGCTTTTCCAGAACCTGTTTATTCAAATGAAACATTTTGCACTGGATTTGTGTTAAATTAAAAATGAATTTAAGATTTCTCCCTTGTTTATTGTAAGGATACTGTCAATTTACTTACAATAATAATGCGTTTTCAAAAGCACTATGGAAGATGGTAATCCAAATACCGTACAATGGTACCGTAAAATATATATTTTACGGTCGTACAAATATATATTCTATAGCTATTTCCTCCTTATATGAAATCATATATATTTCAAACGGATATCATAGATTCTGACTTCTCTAAAGTGAAAATAAAAAACTTAGATCGGAAGGAAAAATATCTTACTTAGTGTAAAAAGATGTTTTCTCTTTCAAAAAGTTTTTGAAAAACATTCTATTTTTTATATTCTGCTTTAAATTCAAAAGCATATCATTAGGAATGCACCAGTGATAAAATGCACTGTGATTTGCTTTTTTACAATGCCGTATTTCGTTGCATCGTTAAATATTTCACACAATGATACTTCATAGAAATTCAAAAAAGACTTAAGAATCTTTTATACTTAGTTTGAACGAAACACGTAGCATGCTTTTTTTGTAAGATGAATGGAATAAAATACAGTCGAGTCTCTATATAACGAAATCCACCGTTCCAGTAAAAAATTCGTTATATAGAGAAATTCGATGTATGGAGTTTCGTTATAGAGAGACTCGACTTTATAAAATTTTATGCTTCTGTGATGGAAAAAAGTTTCATTCTTTAAAAGTCATTATACAGTAGTGCGCACACAATGAATATAAAGAGCACATTTTTATTAACTTTAAAAACATATTTATTTACATATGCAACAAAATATTTACAAGCATATATATTTAGGCATTTTGCAAAATTTTTAGATATAAAATGCATACGGAAATTCTTTCGTAATTAAGCAAAAAAATTGATTTTTCAATATAGGAGCAGTAACATAGGGTTATCTCATAATATATCGTGCTTTGTTAAATCGCTTATTCGGGTATATCGCTTTCCTGCTTTCCCTCTCCATCCCCAAGTAATATAGGTCTCCCAAACTGCACTTCGAAGTATCAGGTAACCAAGAAAGTTCAAGCTGTTTTTGAGAACTGCTACTTTTGTTGCGTAGGCGTGGTCATATTGATTCTGATGACATCATTTCTGTACATTGCCTTTAAATTGCAATCAGTAGAGAGTTGTTTAACGTACCTCACATTTCGCTATCAGTTTTGCAGGAAGTATAATCGTTGACAAAGCAGATTTTCAGGCCTATTTTGCTCTACAAGTTCAAATTAGGAAACAGGGCTGCAGAGGTCGCTAGAAGAATATGCTATGTGTTTAGAGAGACCTCAGTGAGTGAACGGGCCGCTCAAAAGTGGTTCAACAGATTTTCGTCCGGAGACGAGAGCCTCGAAGACAAGCACCATGTTGGTCGTCCATCCATCTTAGAGTAAGTCCAGCTGGAAGAGGAAATCAAACAGAATCCTGATCTAACATCCCAGGAGCTTGCGCAAAGGTTTGGAGTATCTGACGAAACCATCCGATAGCACTTTCATAGCCTTGGGATGTTGTGGAAACGTGATTAGTGGGTTCCTCATGTCCTGTCCGAGGAAAACAAGCTCCAACGATTGAACATCTGCTTGTCATTGATGTCGCGCCACATCAAAGCCTCTTTCCTGGATCAGATATTGACATATGACAAGAAATGGGTAATGTATGATAACCGAAAGAGAAAACATCATTGGTCGGCTTCTGGTTCGGTCACATTGGTTGCTAAACGGGACATCCATAAAAAAAAGATAATGCTGTGTATTTGGTGGATTAGCGCTGCTATAGTTCACTATGAATTCTTAGAAAGCGGAAAAACAATCACAGCCGAAGTCTACTCGTCGCAGTTGAAAAGGGTTTCAGCTGCTTTGCTCGAAAAGCAGCCAGCGCTGGTCAACAGTAGAAGAGTTCTTCTCCTCCACGATAACGCCAGACCTCATACGTCCAAAGCGACCAGGGACGTGATAAAAACATTGGGCTGGGAAGTTTGCCTCACCCACCTTACTCCGCGGTATCGCCCTATCGGACTATTACTTGTTTTCGGCCATGGATAATCACCTGCGGGAACAGCAGTTCCAAACCTAAGATGATGTCACAAAAACTATAACCCAGTTTTTGGACACTAAACCAAAAGATTTTTTCAAAAAGGGTATTTATAAGCTTGTGTCTCGTTGGGTACACGTAATTGAAGCCAATGGTGGTTATTTCAAAGAATAAAATAAGTGTTTGAGATTTTTGTGGGTCGTTTTTTATGTCTGATGAAAACCGCACGAACTTTCTTGGTTACCTGATAGTTATCTATATTGCCAATTACAACAATTGTAATTCTGCCTCCCTTTTTTTAGGAAATTTGTAATATGCTCACAAACTAACATTTTGAAAATAATTCTAAAATACTGAATTGTATATTACAATCTTCTCTAGATTTAACAACATTAAAATAAAGTTCAGCAAGATAGGGGAGAGTGGGGATACTTGATTATTATCTCTACAATTGGTTAATTTTTCTTTCTAAAACTGGCAATATGGTAACATATTTATAGTTCTGAATGTGTAAAAAAGAAATCACATACCTTGGTACCATTTTGAAGGTATAGTGATTAATAGTTGTTTTTTTCCCCTATCTGAAGAAAATATTTAGGTGCATGGTTTATTTATTTATTTATTTTTGTAATCAAAGTTTTGCTTAAAGTTGAAACAATGTATATAAATTTAATAGGCATAATTTCAATTGTATTTTAAATCTAAAATAGTTCAAATAGCTGGATGCTTTACTTAGTAAAACTCTGATAAACAAAAATAGTGGTAATGTGGATACTTGAGCCAGTGAGATTTGGGATACTTGAGCCATGGATCAACCATCCCCACCAGGAAATTAGACATGAATAAAGCAAACAAAATATAAAATTACGTCCTTATATTCAATAATAGATTTTTTCTGGCTAAAAGGGAGCATATTTTTTTTCTTAAAAAAATTATGACTTAAAAATGTTTTAAAATGTATATTTTAATAAAATAGCCTGTCTAGATAAATGTAAACATAGTTTTCAATTTAATTTTTACTACATTAAAATAACTTTTTAAAACTATTTTACCGGTCATAATCTCTAATACTTTAATTAATTATGTCCAACATAATAAAATATTTGTTTTTTAATATAATATATTAAGATTCTTATTTTATATTGAAATTGTAACCTCTGTTACTGTAATTTTTTTTAATCAAAGAAATGACTTCTATTATCCCCAACAGAGGGCACTACTGAGTTACGATATAGGTATAAGGGGAAAGATGTATGGTTTTACAACCATTACATGTTGGCATAGAGCTGAAACATCTGTATTCCAATCTCAATTGGTTTTAAAGGACTTTATGTATCATAATTTATCATTCTGTAAAATATTTGTGCAAAAATAAAGCGAAAAAAATTACTATTGTAGGTATTTTTCCGTATTGGCTCAAGTATCCCTTCAGCGTGGCTCAAGTATTCCCCTCATGGGGATACTTGAGCCACGATGTAAAAGAAAAAGTAAAAATTTATTACACATAGAAAAATAGTTCAAAATTAATTGAAAGTGGTTTTCATTTGAAGAAAAAATATCAAATTTTCATTTTCAATATTTTATTTTCTTCTAGGAAATTATAAAAAAATTTAAAAAAAATTAAATTTAAAAAGTGGCTCAAGTATCCTCATCTTCCCCTATATGATGATTTTTTTTCCTCGTTTCCTAATGGATGAGATATAACAAGGAACTTACTGTATTGATGAGAGCTATTATTATACTCGAAGTCGTCATTGTCATCCGACCTGCTAAACACCATGGGCTTATGCAACACTCGGTAGTCATGGCTTTAAGTTGTCAAAACTAGCTTTGTAATATTTTCGTTGCGATCCAATGATCGAATCTAACTGCTCTGTTCCGGGCGATCTTTCGTAATCGAATTTACTACTACCGTTACGGTGCGATCTTTCGTGATCGAGTTCACTGCTATCGTTTCAGTGCGATCTTCCATGATTGATTCTGTTGCTACCATTCTGATGCAATGTCTAATGATCGAATCTACTGCTGCCGTTCCTCTGCAGTAGTTCATGATCAAGTTCGATCAATCGTTACTATTCATATACTTCATCATTTCATGATTGATCCTACTGCTAAGTAAGAAATGACAAACTGGGTATTGTCCCCACAACTCAATTCGTAGAGCATTTGTAGTGCTATTCCGAAAGTTCTGGGTTCGATCTCTGGCTTGGACAGTTTAAACTCTGTTGGTTCTACCCTTAGCTATAACAATTCACAGATTAAAAATATTTAATTCTTTTTAGTTTTGACTCGATTTTCATAAAATTTTAAATGACTGGACAGTATTTTTAACAATTAAATTTAATTAATAATTTAATTGTTAAAAAATAATTTAATTTAAATTTAAATAATTTAAATTTAATTAAATTAATTAATTAAATATTAAATTTAAAATCATGTGCCTGGATATTATTTGTAATATTATATGCGGACAGAAATACGCACCAAACGATCGATTAAGTTCTAAGCATTTTTATAATTACGAAAACCGCTAATAAAATATATTTATTAAATACGTATTAGAAGCATATTTTTTACTTCTAAAAGCAATCTGAACTGTATACAATTTAATAAATTTAGAAAATAAAAGAAAAGCTTTTATAAATTTTATTAATTTTATTTCGAAAATAAAACTAAAAATTTTATGCATTTCAGTATGGAACAGAATTTAATTATATTTTTTAAGAATAATTGATTTAAAATATGTCTCTAAATATGGTCAGTATTTATTTCAAATTGGCTTTGTTTTTCTTTCACGAAAATTCTGAATTGATTTTACTAGGATATAAAAGAAATGCACCTATAAATCTTCTTTTGGATGTCTTCATAAGATTATTTGTTCTATAAATCCTTCAGAATTAATATAAGTGAGAGTGATGTAGAATACTGAAGGAAAGTATGCCATAATATTTGGTTAAGGATTTTAGGTTAGGAAAAGCTTTTACAGAAACGAATGTTTAGAGAACTTTCATTTACATTTTGTTTGAGAATAAATAAAAATAACTCTCCATATGTTTTACCATAAAATGATAATATTTATTTCTTTATACAGATTTTTTTCACAAAAATCTAACATTAAATGCAATATATATAATCGCATGATAGTTTCTTGGTTGTGTTTGTGTTTATTATGCATACTTTAACATGTTTATTAAGATATTATTATTATTTTCAGATTATTGAAATAAGATGTGCGTATTTTTACATTTTCCTGAAAAGTGTTTTAAATAAAGAATTTGTCAGTACAAATAAGAAGTAGAATGTATAATCAATACATTTCAGTGTTATTCCTCTGTAAGTCTAAGCATAGGATGCGCCTTCTTGTTTGCTAAAAACATCTGCAAACGTATGTGGTGTTATTTGTGCAGCTGCATCAGTTATTCGTTACTTTGGATTTTTTAAATTGTGATGGGCTTCACAGCGTACACTTTCGCCGTCATGAACGCCCTCACAAAAAAAAAAAAAATCTAAACGTGTTGAATCAGGAGATGGCGAAGCCCATAATTCTGCATTAACCGCGACCTACCCTCTTATCGGAGGATTTTTTAATCGAAGTAGTCTCAAACAGAAATTCAGTATTGAACCATCTTGCTGAAAAACAATTGTGCTTTTTATTCCACCAGTTTCTAAATGAGGATGCAAAAAGATTTGCAGCATATGAAAATAGATATTCCCTGTAATTTTTGGTTCCGAAAACATAAAAAGGTCCATCTTTTTTTTTGTTATTCCCATCCACACATTCACCTAAGAAGTGGCCATTTTGAATTCGTTTATTTGATTAGGTTGCTGGCCTGATCCAATTTTGCAGTTGGTTCTATTGGCATTTCCCAATGTATGACTAGATGAATGTGCCAATCCCAAAATTTTCTTTTATCTCATAAGTGCATTTAATATTTCAAAACACAGTTAAACATGTCAATACCCCCCCCCCCACCTTTCATAATATTAATTCAATACTATTCCAACTTTGAGTTGCATATTAAATTTCTGCTTCAGTGGAATAATCGGATTAAAAACGAGTTAACGTGGATCATGATATTTATTAAAATCAACAGTTTCCCTAATTCTCTCATCAGTTGTTTGTCGGCTTATCCGACCACCGGCAAATCCGGCTCAGCAGGAAGCTAGTTCCCGTCTCTACACGAACCGATGGACAATAGAACAACAGAGAATCGAGAAAATGATACAAAAAGCGCTCGCTATCACAATACGCTTTTCCCACGGAAAATTTCCAAATCCAAGGAAGATCTGACGGCCGTAGCCAAAAACATACATAAAAAATTTGGTTCAATTGGTTTCATAACTTCTCGATGGTACAAAAATGAAAATAGCATGGAAATCGCTTTTACAGTGCCTCCTTAGAAAATAATTATTTTCAAATTCAAGGAGGACCTGCTTGACATGCCAAAAAATAATCATACAGAAAAAATTTTGTTCGGTTCTATGCATAACTTCATAAACTTTTTGATAGTAAAACAATGAAAATTGCACAGATATCGCGATTGTAGCACCCTCTTCCGGCGGATTGTTTTCAAAATCAGGGAGGGTGTGCTAACCAAACACTTACATAATAAATTAGTTATATTCTATGCATAACTTCATGCGTTTTTAGATGGTACAATATTGAAAAGGGCACAAAAATAGCTATCGCAGCTCCCCTTTCCGATGGATTTATTTCAAACTCAAGGAGGGTCAACTAGCCATAACCAAACACTTACACCAAAAATTTTGTTCAGTTCTATGAACTTCAAAATATTTTCGGTAAAATCTGACAATTAATAAATATTTAAAAGGTGAGAATGCTTTTAAAAAGTAAATTTTATAAAGACAATGACTATTGTTATTATACAATATTGAAAATGACATCGCTATTGCAACGCCCCCCTTCCGTAGGATTTTTTTCCAAATTCGGGGAGAACCAACTAACCATATCCAAACACTTATACAAAAAAATGCATTCAATTCTATGCATAATTTAATGTACTTTTAGGTGGTGCAATATTGAAAATGCCACAAAAATCGGTATTGCAGCGCCCAATTCTAGCGGATTTTTTTTTTTTTCAAATTCAGGGTGCACCAACTAGCCAAACAATTGCACAAAAAGTTTGGTTCAATTCGATGCATAACTCCATACACGCTTAAGCGGTACAATATTGAAAATAACACAAAAATCACTATTGAAGCTCTCCTTCTGGCGGAAAATTTCAAAACTGAAAGAGGACCTGCTTGCTACGGCCAAAAATTTTAGTTCAATTCTATGCATATCTTCATACATTTTTTGATGTTAGAATGAACACATGCGGACACACAGACATACACACACAGACAGAATGACATTTTGCAAAATGTCATAAATCAGTTAAAAAATGAAAGTCGAAAAAAATTTCGATTACAATAATTATTTCTATTCAAGAGGGATGGGTGAAGTAAAAAAAGGCCTCATCACTGAATAGCATATTTTTAAACAGATTTATTTTATTAGCTGATTTCAGTAAGTTTGAGTCCCTCCGGTGACTGAGAAGTTCTGTTTTCAAAGCTGGTAGTTCTGGGATCTGGCACCCTTCCGCGTAATCGTTCGGTGGTTTTCGTGATTTTCTTCGAACTTTGCATAAATACCGGTTAGAATCTCTAAGAATAACCCCCCCTCCCGACACACATATACACGAAGAGAACCCATCCTTATCCGGTTTATATCCGTCATGTAGATAATCATCCATCTTACGCAACGTCAATGCCAGTCAGTCAGCACAATGCTTCGCTAGCTACAAATTTCTCAGTTTCAAGATGGTACATGATGGTGCAAGATATTCTGAACGTTTCTTCATCACTAGAACGACCAAGACCGTCATTTTGACGGTTTTCAAAATTCATGCTTAAAAATTTTATATAAATTACGGCGAGTTCCAAAATTTTATGATACGACTATTAATGAAACATAAGAATATTTAAATATTCCTATTCAATTTCCTCTCACCCATTTTAATTTCTGTAATCAGTATGACCTATACCTATATATACCAAGACCCGTCAAATTGACGGCTTTGGCAATTGACAAACTCATCCCGAAGAGGTGCGGACTTCCCCAATTTCCACATGGACTAGCCCTTTTCGCTCATGTGCAGTCTGCTCCAGGCTTCATATCAAACGTATCAGTAACTGGTAAATGTAATTAGGATGCGATCATTATCAATTGTACTTCTAATGTGATAACGTTTTTAGTGAAAAGTGCAGTCTGTGAATAGTGTAATCTGTGTAAATTCCAACCTCGGAAAAAAGTATGAATATATTTATGAAAAAAAATAACATTTATTTTTTATAAATTCTATTAAAAAATGAAACGATTTCGAGGAACAAAAAAATTATTCAGAGAATACAACGAACTTGCTAGTATAAATGAAGACTGTTCGGACACTAATTCAAGTAATAATAACGACTCTGAAAATTCTGGAGATGAAATTGAAGTATAAGATATTGAAGAAAGTGAAGAAGAAGAATTTGAAAGTGAAGATCCGAAGTGAAGATGAAATTCCCCAAAAGAGCCACAAACGCAGAAAGCGATTGCGAATAATTTCAGATACTGAATCGGACAGCCAAACATAAACTGAAAAAAGACAGGAAAAAGAAATTGCTCTCGACGGTACTGAATGGGAAGAAATACTGAATGGTTGTGTTGGTAGACTCCCATCACACACCATATTCAAGGATACCTCAGGCCCAACTGGTTATGCGAAACGGAACATTATGCTTGGTATTGTTAGCAGTGTATTTCGACTTATAATTGATAATCGAATGATGAAGCATATAAAAACTTGCACTGAGCTTGAGGCCAGAAATCTTTTACAGAAGGACGTTTGGAAAATTACTATTGAAGAATTGTATGCGTTTGTAGTTGTTTTGTTTGCTCGAGGAGCCTATGAAGTGAGAAATTTGAAATTATCCTATTTGTGGTCAGAAAAATGGGGACCTTCTTTCTTTCGCGAAACTATGAGTAAAAATAGATTTTTAGAAATTATGAGATTCATTCCTTTTGACAAAAAAAAGTGAGAGGAGTGTTCACTTACGAATTGACAAATTTGGATTAGCTTCCGAAATTTGAAAGTTCTTTATTGATAACAGCCAAGCTTGTTACAAACCAGATCAGGTGTGTATTTCTGTCGGCCGATTATCTACGCTAGGGATATAGGCCCAGGGGGGAGTGCCCTTCGTGGGGGTCTTTCTCAGGGAACCTAACCCGTATTTACGCAAGGCTCGAAGAAAACCACGAAAACTCCGAACGGTTAGGCCGACGGCCGCGATTGGGTTCGAACCCAGCACCTGCCGTCTACCAGTTGAGAGGTCCAAACCTCTCGGCCACTTGTGGGGCACAAACCAGATCAGAATATAAGCGTAGCTGAACAATTTTTTCCCACAAAGGCAAGATGCAAATTTCTGCAATATATGCCCAAAAGGCCACCTTTGGATGAATTTGTAGTTTTGAATCTTGCAAAAAACTTCGTAAATTGCTGAAGTAATATAACAACGCATATTTGTTTTACAAATATGCAGCTCGTAACGAAGCAAAAAAAAAAAAACAAGTTCTGTTGGAACTATACGAACAAATAAAAGAGAATTGCCAAATAGCTAACGTTAGAAAAGATAACATGGCTGTTTTCTCCACAAAACTCTACAAATCAAATGATATTGTTTTAACAGTTTAAAAAAATAAGCCTCGTAAAAAAGTACTACTTCTTAGCTCAAAACATAAATCTGTAAAAATTCCTTCTAATCGAAAACAAATTCCTGTAACTGTGTCAGTTTACAATGAGACTAAGTTTGGAGTAGACGTAGTTGACCAAATGGCCCGCAAATATAGCGTAAAAGCAGGGTCACTTATATGGCCCTTGCAGGTATTTTATAATATTTTGGACTTGGCAGCAATCAATTCGTGGGTTTTATATAATGAGACTTGTGATAAAAATATAACAAGAAAACAATTTTTATTTCAATTATCAGAAGAACTCTCCAGTGAAAATAGGTGCTGCAGAAAAGAAGCCTCCTCCCAAAAACAAGATCGGAAATCAATGGATTGTGCTCTAATAAATTCACAAAATATTCCTTGTGATCACAAATCTTGCAAAAATCGATTATGCAACAAAAACAAAGCGATTTATACTTGCAATGTATGCAACAAATATGTTTGTGGTAATTGTTCATCTAAGATAACATGTACTTGTAAAATATGTGCCTCATAATTATTTCATTCATATCAAATGTGCTATACTATAAATGCAAATACACTGGTGGACAAAATTAAGAGATGGAAGGCGTTTTTCCAAATATCTCGAGAAATACTAGATACAAATAAATGGAAGTTGGTATGGATATAACTTATAGTATGACAATAATATGTGCAAAGTAAAAATTAAAGTGCCATTCATTGGCAAGAGTTATTGGCAACAGTCCAATGTGGACTGAAATTCATGATCAAAGATGGCAATGAAAGTGAGGCTTGTATGGTATGTGGTCGCCTCTAGTATGGTGTGTGATCACCTCTGACAGATAGACAACATGCACAACGAGTATGCATACTGTTATTAAGAGAGTTAAGGATTGCTTGTGGAAGACTCTCCTTTTCTTCCGCCAGAGCAGTTTTTAACTCCGGAATGGTTCTGGGTGGAGGTTGGCGTCTCCCAATAGCCCTTCCAAGAACATCCCAAGCACGTTCAATAGGGTTAAGGTCAGGAGATTTGGCTGGCCAATCCATTCGATGAATATCCTTGCTTTCCAGATACTCCTCAACCAGGCGAGTCCTTTGTGGTCGGGCATTGTCGTCCATAAAAACGAATTCAGGGCCAACAGCACCCCTGAAAAGACGCACGTTGGATTGTGGGATCTCCTGCCTGTACCTCTGGGCATTCACGGAACCAGTGTGAAACACATGGAGCGGTGTGCGAATATTTTCATGATCCCTCCCCAAACCATCAGTCCTCCACCAGCTTAATGGTCCCTTTCAATGATGTTACTGGGATAGTATCGTGTCCCAGGTTCCCTACATATGAATATTCGCCGAGAATCAGGTTGAAGACTGAATCTGGACTCATCTGTGAACAGAACATAAGCCCATTGGAGCTGTGTCCAGTGTTGGTGCTGTCTGCACCACTGTGCACGCTCTCTTTTGTGGAAGGGAGTGAGTGGGATGCAAATGGCGGACTTCCTGGCATACAATCCTCTTTCATCAAGCCACCTGGTAACAGTCTTCCTTGAAACTAATGTTCCTGTGGCAGCAGCAAGGTCCCTAGATAGTTGTGTCGCTGTAGACGTTTGTTGAGGAGTATTTGGAAAGCGAGGATATTCATCGAATGGATTGGCCAGCCAATTCTCCTGATCTTAACCCCATTGAACATGTTTGGGATGCTCTTGGAAGGGCTATTGCGAGACGTCAACCTCCACCCAGAACCATTCCGGAGTTAAAAACTGCTCTGGTGGAAGAGTGGGAGAGTCTTCCATAAGCAATCCTTAACTCTCTTATTAAGAGCAAGCATACTCGTTGTGCATGCTGTCTATCTATCATAGGTGACCACACAACATACTAGAGGCGACCACACACCATACAAGCCTCACTTTCATTGTCATCTTTCATCATGAATTTCAGTCCACATTGGACTGTTGCCAATAACTCTTGCCAATGAATGGCACTTTAATTTTTACTTTGCACATATTATTGTCATACTATAAGTTATATTCATACCAATTTTCATTAATTTGTATCCAGTATTTCTCGAGATATTTGGGAAAATGCCTTCCATCTCTTAATTTTGTCCACCAGTGTAGAAACTGGTTGCTTTTTATTAATAATTAATGAATTAATACATTAAATGTTATTTTTGTTAAATTATATAAATATCATAGAAGGCGGCAGCCTTCAAGTGACGCAGCTTTAAACCTACCATCGTCATAAGGTATCCACGTAAGGTAGATGCGGAACTTCATATATACAGCTAACTCAACATCAAAGGAAATCTGAAAAGCCGCCTTCTAATAACTCAACAAATATTGGTCAGAATGGTCCAATTTTTTTAATGTAGTCTTATCCTATAATTTTTACATTTCTACGTGCCGTATATTTTTAGATCTCAATAACCATTTTTAAACCGAAATCGATGGTGTTTGTTCCTGATAATGAGATCTAGAAAACGGGCTGGGAGATTTTATTAAAACTTATATATAATATGAATCTCTTTAAGAAAGATTGAATAAAACTTGCCTAGTTTCTAGGAAAACTCTTTTTTGTTATATATTGGTCTTGGAAAATTGGAGTATTTTAGCTCGCGGATTACATGTTATTCTATGGGTTAGCAGAAAAGGCCGATGCGACAAGGCTTATGTAGTTAGGGTCACAGTTAAAACACCCGAATCGAAGCAATAAATGTTTTTTAAACTACAAAAACATCTTATCATGTGCTTTAAAACATTCAATAAATATATACTAAATCAAATTTCTATTTATATTGCTTTTATTTTTTGTAAGAAAAAAATATTACATTTCTTACATTGGATATTTTTGCATTTTGTGGAAAAAAATATTTTGAATCCTTTTTTAAAATAGGAAAATATTTTTTAATTATGCATATTCAATATACTTTCGACTTATGATTTTTTTTAAAGTTTACAAACAAAAATTATTTTTATTAGATTTTCATGTATTCATACGCGTTCGGATAGTTTTGTTTTGAATCGTAATCGAATTCGCTGGCGGTAAGCTGAAGCTTCCGAAAGCTACGTGCGTCGTCAAAAATCCACTGTAAACATGGGATTAGAAATATTAAAAAACGAATAAGGCATCCCCAAAAGTAAGTACGAAATCTTAAATATCGAGGTAGTATCTGATGCAATTATTCCCGACCCAGAGTTGCTTTTATTTACGACATTTTTTCATCTGTTTATATTATAAATACATGCTTCCTGACGTGTCTATGAAGCGCAATTCAAATTAAACAATTTACTATTTTATTTTGAGTTTTCTTAAAACAAAAAAAGAAATGAATAAATAAACAAAATTTTTCGTTTTTAATGAAAATCCAGGTTTTAAATTTAAGGTATGACAAAATGATAATTGTTCCCAATCCCGTGTGTAAAATAATTTATTTGTGAATCGTTTGTATTTAAGTTAACGAAAATTGCCTCAAAATAACATCTTTTTCGAAATATGCAGACCTATAGCTTACTTTTGATTTCACATTCTTTTCAGATTAAAAAAATTAAGCATCTCAGTATTTAAATTTTTATCAAAATTTTACTTTCTTAAATTTTCGGGAATTTCTAATGTAACTTATACTTTTTTTCCCCCTTATATTCAACTCTTATTCTTTCGTTACACATATAAATAACGTTAAGAATGTTTTTAATTAAAGTGATAAAGGTTTGAAATTTCAAACTTTGTCCACCAAATTTTCAATCAATCTTGTTTTTATTTACAGTAATACTTGATTATAATCCTTTTCCATTCAAGTACATTTGTGTAATAGAGACCCATTAGCAATGCAATTTTGTTTATCTTTTAAAGAAATTAAACAAAAATTCACATTATTAAAGACAGCACAAGTTAAATAAAAAGTTATGACATTATGGAAATTTGGATATGTTTATAAAATGATATACTTGTTTACAGGGGCGGATCCAGAGGATCATTTTGGGGGGGGGCGATACCAAGAAACATAGAATCAATATAGTCATAATTTCTGTTCATGAAATACCTCCTTGTATAGTTATTATTAAATGAATGATCAAATGAAATGCTTTTCCGCGATCTTCTGATGAAATAGGCTTTTTTCTGCGATCTTTTGACTAAATTCGCGCTCTTTTCGCGACTTTTTGACGGAATTCGCATTTTTGGCATTTTTGACGAATCTCGCGTTTTTTATCCGTGATACTCTGTCAAAATTCAGGTTTTTACCGCGATCCTTTGACGAAATTGGCTCTTTTCTGCGATACTTTGACAAAATTAGCAAGGTGTTGCAACTCTTTGAGAAAAGTAGCTCATTTTTTTCTGCGACCTTTTGACGAAATTGAAGTTTTTTTCACAACACTGACAAAACTGGCGCTTTTCCAGCGATCCTATGTCGAAATAAGCGCTTTTTCCGCGACCTTTTGACGAAATTCGCACTTTTTCACAGTGCTTTGATAAAATTAGCGCTTTTTCAGCTATCTTATGTCGAAGTTTTGGCTTTTTCAGCGATCCTATGTCGAAATTCACACTTTTCCGCGAGTCTTTGCATACTTTCAAACCCTTTGACAAAATTAGCACTTTTTTCGCGACCTTTTGACGAAATTCGCTCTTTTCCACTATACTTTGACAAAATTAGCACTTTTTTTGCAACCCTTTGAAAAAGGTAGCTAACTTTAGACGAAATTCGAGCTTTTTGCGTGACACTTTGACAAAAAGATGCGCTTTTTCAGCGGTCTTATGCCGAAATACGTGCTTTTCAGCGATCTTAAGTCAAAGTTTGCGGGGGTTTTTTTCCGCGATCCTCTGTCAAAATTCGTGTTCTTTTTTCTGACCCTTTGACGTACTTCACGCTTTTTCCGTGAAATTTGACGAAATTCGCCCTTTTTTGCGATACTTTGAGAAAATTAGCACTTTTTCAGCAATCATATGTCAAAGTTCATGGTTTTTCAGTGATCCTATGTCGAAATTCGCATTTTTTCAGAGTTTTTTTGCCTTCCCTTTTCGCAACATTTTGAAAAAATTAGCGCTCTTTCCGTGAACTTTTGACGAAATTCGAGTTTTTTACACGACACTTTGACAAAAATCGCGCCTTTTCAGTGATCCTATGTCGAAGTTCGAGTTTTTTACGCGATCCTCTGATAAAATTCACGTTTTTTTATGCGATCCTCTGATAAAATTCACGTTTTTTTTCGCGACCCTTTGACGAAATTCGCACTTTTTCGCTGTACTTGACAAAATTAGCAGTTTTTTGCAACCCTTTGAAAAACGTAGCGCTCTTTCTTCGAACTTTTAACAAAATTCAAACTTTTTGGGCAACACTTTGACAAAAATCGCGTTTTTTCAGCGATACTATATCGAAGTTCGTGTTTTTTTACGCGAACCTCTGTCGAAATTCATATTTTTTCCGCGACACTATGATGAAATTCGCGCTTTTTCCGTGATCATTTGACGAAATTCGCGCTTTTTCGCAAAACTTTGACAAAATTAGCATTTTTTCAACAATCCTATGTCGAAATTAGTACTTTTTCCATGATACTTTGCCTTCCCTTTTTCCAACCTTTTGACAAAATTAGCACTTTTTCCACGACCTTTTGACGAAATTTGCTATTTTTTCGCTATACTTTGACAAAATTAACGTTTTTTGCAAACATTTGACAAAATTCGTGCTTTTTCCTCAACCTTTTGACGAAATTCGAGCTTTTTCCACGACACTTTGACAAAACTCGTGCTTTCAGCAATCTTGTGTCAAAATTCACGTGTTTTAACGATCCTTTGTCGAAATCCTTTTTTTTTGCGCGACCTTTGACAAAATTCGTGCTTTTTCCGCGATGTTTTGTAGAAATTCGCTCTTTTTCTGCGACACTTTGACAAAATTAGCACTTTTTAGCGACATTTTAATGAAATTCGCGTTTTTTCTGGAACAACAGAATGTCTCCGACGAAGTTGCAGAAATTTCTTCCGGAAAAAAGTCTGAATCCAACACTAGTTTGGGGGGGGGGGTGACGCCCCCCAAGAATTTTCATTTTGTCATACCTTTAATTTAACCTGCATTTTCATTAAAAATGAAAAATTTTGTTTATTTTTTTTAAAGAAAACTCAAAATAAAATAGTAAATGGTTTAATTTGTATTGCACTCCATAGACATACATCAGGAAGCATGTATTTATAATGTAAACAGCTAAAAAATTGTCGTAAATAAAAACATCTCTGGGTCGGGAATAATTACATCAGATACTACCTCGATATTTAGATTTCGTACTTACTTTTGGGGATGCTTTATTAATTTTTTAATATTTCTCATCCCATGTTTACAGTTGATTTTGACGTCAGTTTGACTGATCTCTGTGTATCTGGGTCATTCTTGAAAAAAGGGTCTATTTCAGTCCTGGCATCATTTAAAAAATTTTGCTTTATTTATTTATGACTTTTTTTTATTGTTTTGAATATTTAAAGAATAGAGAATCTTTTCATACAATTTACTATTCTATAGCTATTTTATTTTGAGTCTTAATATTAAGTAATACATGGGAAACCTCACCTCCGTGGGTGTCCCCCATTCACATTTTAAAAAATTCCTCGATTAAAAAGTGAAATAAATTAAATGTTAAATAATTTTTATTGTTAATTCCTTTTTAAATGAACCTTAGCTAATTTAAAAATGGGTTTCAATAAATTAAATAATTTTTGCAAATGCATTTTTAAGTTATGTTTTTGTTTGTCCCAATTGAAATTCTCAACTCCGTTACTATCAGTTTTAGCTTCAAACATTCATTCATAGAAGGCAGTACTGGTAAATAATTTGTATTAAAACAAAGGAAAAGAACTCTCTTTGTTAACTCTGTGAAAAAAAAAATTGTCATTTGCTCTCAGTTAAAGCTTATTTTATTCAAATAAATAGAATTTCTTTATTTTGTTTTTTGGGATACTCCATTCCATTACTGCCAATGGAAGGTAAGCAATGCATTATATTTATTTATTTTACATTTGAATTTAAAAGTTATCACAACACATACAATCCTGTGTGAATAACATTAGTTTTGATTTAAATACAGTCGAACCTCTATATAACGAAACTCCATACATCGAATTTCTCCATATAACGAATTTTTAGTAAGAACGGTCCCCTTTTCGCATGATTACATTAAAAACAGACGCTATATAGCGAAATATCTATCTCCATATAACGAATTTTTTCATAAATTGATCTTAATTTATTCAGTTTTAAAAAAGCTTCGAAAGCATATGGAATCAATTTTCCATCACTTATTTTTGATTTATCGTTCAATGGAGAGGTTTTTTTTTTTAATAAATATTACTTCTCTCCTTATTCTTTAAATCTAACAAGTTCATCCTACCTCCCACACACCTTTCAACATCCTTCTCAAAACACAGTCAATTGAATTGTTACACATATAAGAGAGGAATCAATGAGAGCACATAAGAGAGACCTTCAAATGGAGGAAAATATCAACTACAATTTTTCATTCCTTGCTAAAATTTGAGAATTTTTTTTGAGAGCTTAACAATTGTAATTTTAAAATCAAAACAACAAAAAATTACAGATTTCTTCCTCTGAAATTTATGTAAGTCTTCCTTATTTGATTTTCATTAAGCTTTCAAATAAATGTCTTTTCTCTTTTTTGAAACTGCTTAAATAAGTAAGAAATAAAATGTTAGGTTAATATATACTTTTAAACATTTCAAATTCTTAATTAAAAAGATCAAAAATAATATTTGTTCAAAATTTACACATTAAATACTATTTTTAACATCATACTCTATACATCGAATTTCTCTATATAACGAATTTTTTACTGGAACGATGGATTTCGTTATATAGAGGCTCGACTGTAATTACAAACAGTGCATCATTATATGAAATATCCTCACCTCCATTACTCTCACTTCCGTTACCTTTGTTAATCACGTAGGTGAGATAGTGAAATGGAGGTGAGATTAAATTAAATATAAGTACCTAAAATTAATCAAAATAAAAGTTAATGGTTTACTTAACAATTATTATAGTAACATAATATGATAAATATTGATATAGTTTATTTCTATTAATGGACTGATCAAATGTAGCCTAGATTTCTAATTAAGTTGCTATCAACTATTTCATGGCTTTCACTAGCTATGTTTTAATAATTTATCTGTTGATTTAATCGATTCTTTGCTCAAACTGAGCAAAAAAGTGCAAGAAAAAATAAAAACTATTATAATAAAATTTTTTTAGATAATTGATTATAGTTTTAAGATTTATTAGAGAGCAAAATGATTATTATATTACAAATGTTTTTAAATAATTTTCTGTTATGAGATTCTAATAATGGATATTAAGTGACTAGCATAATTCAAGTGATTCAAAATGTTCGATAAAAGTATATTAGTTTTATTTTGTAAGTTAAGTCGCCCAAGAATGGAAAGTTTCATATGAAATGAAAATATTTAATAAATAACAGAGTCCTGATTTTCTTTCTTTGTCAGTTAAATATTTTCCTAATTGAAGTATGAAACTCATATGGTGGACCGGGGTAATTCCTGATCGAAAAACACTAACATCTAAATATCTTTATAATGTTTACAATAGATGTGACCAAATTTAGCATGGTTAATGATTCACCATGTTTCTATTCAATAAAATATAGGCTTTGATTAAAATATTATTTAAAGTTTGCTTAATTAAAAAATTTTGATTCTCGGTAACTACTCTGGGAACATTGAAATTACACCACACCGGGGCAGTTACCAATCAGGACATTCTGTTGTACAAATGATAGATACATTGATTAATTTAAAATATATATTGTCAATTTTAATATAAGCCTGATTTAATTAAATGCCTTCATCCATCTGCAATAATTTTATCATTGTGTAAAAAAAAAAAAAAAAAACAAGAACGAAAAGTTATGTGTGCAACATAGAATATGATGCAACTTCCAACATATTCTGAATACTATTTTCATCCATATACAGTAAATTTTCCACCCAGTGCAAAGAACAAAACATAACTAACAAGAACAAAGAATCATGCATACTGCATCTATTATGATGCATTTTCCTACACATTCTGAATACTGTAAACTTATTGTCATTCATGTACAAGAATTTTACCATTCTGTGCTAAAAACAAAGCATAATTAACGACAATAAAAATTTTTGCATACAGCATGTTTAGATACTTTTCAATTCATTCTGAATACTTTAAACCTACAATTTTCATCTTTGTACAGTAATCTTCCCACCCTATGCAAACAGCAAAACATAAATAAACTAACAAAAATGAAAAATTACGCATAAGTATAGATTATGAAACACTTTCCAATACATTTTCAATATTGTAAACCTATCATTTTAATCTATTTGCAGTAATTTTACCAGTCTATATAAAGAACAAATCATAACTAACAAGAAAGAAAAACATGTGTGCAACATATATTATGAAACATTTCCAGCATATTCTGAATATTGTAACGCATATAGTCTTAATCAATCTGCAATATTACCAACCTATACATAGGTTGAAACATAATTAACAAGAATCGTGCATGCAGCATAGATTATGAAATACTTTCCAGCACATTCTGAATATTGTACCCCTGATCATTTTAATCCATCTGCAGTATATGTATCAACATGTGTAAAGAATAAACATAGTTAACAAGAATGAGAAATGATACATACAGCATAGATTATAAAACCCTTTCTGAGATGTATGCGACCGTTTAAGTATTATGTAAGCACTAAAGAGGGAGGGGGGGTCCAGAGTCTGCTTATTTTTTTCTGACAAGGGGGAGGGAGGGTTCACAACAATTCTTACTTAAGCATTAAACAACGAAGCAACTGCAGTTCAAATTCAACAAGCAAACAAAGTATGATGGAGAAAGAGCGTTCTACAGTCCGTTCGAAATTCGTCGTTTATTTTTGATTTTATCCTCTGCTTATCTATCGCAGTCCCATGACCCGCATCACCCACTCCCCCTTTGTCTTCATTGTCGTGTGTTAAGTTGTGTGCCAAGTCAAGTACATTGCAAGACTATAAAAACACAGGAACCGATGTGGCTGGGTTCGGTTGCAAAGGTAACTGGTCAGATGACTTTATTTTAGGTAAGTCTGGTATTTTCTTTTCTCCCATTCAATCGGTCATGGAATTCCGGGAATTTTTGCAGAATTTCTGGAAATGTTTGTCTTTCCGCGCCTATTGTCGAACTTCCTTCTCTACAGGTTTTAGAACTTTAGAAAGCAGAAAACCTACTTGGGGTTTTTCTTGTCTCGGATACACAGTACAGGTATTTATTGTTTTAGTTCAGTTGCATAGTGAATTTTTAGTGAAAGGGTATTGCTTTTTGTTGCATAGTGAATTTAATCAGATTTAATAATGGATACTAACATTGACAAGTCTTTAATAACTTAAGTAAGTTAAGACTTCTTGTATATCTTGTTTTATTGTTCAGTGTGATAAACAACAATATATTTAAACCTTTTTGTATTCTGTGGTTTGTTTAATGCGATAAGTAACAATATATTAAAACCATTTTATATATTTTGATATCACAATCCCTATATGCCTATATAAATTTGTAGGATTAATAATGTAATTGATTGGTAACTTTTATAAGTCAAGCAGTATTGATGTATAAACTGTCATAAAATCTTACGTAAGCAAAAGGAGGGGGGTGGCTAGCATTTGCTTATATTTTCTTACAAGGGGAGGGGGGTACAAAATGAATAAAAATATGCTTACGTAATACTTGAACGATCCCTATGGTGCTGAATGTACATTACCTTCTTATCTTTTACTAACATATTTTACTACAGAGTTGTTTTTAACAAAATCAAGTAGTACAGCACACATTAATAAAATATGAAATATCTTTTTTTAAGTGGATGGGGGAGGGGTAATTAAAGGTGAATGAATCATGAATATTAATTATTTGCATTAGTCTTTAATTTTTTGTTTTTATCATTAACCTAAAAAAAGCAATGATATCAATACAAAAACCCTGAACGTGTTAAAAGCTTGTGACGCAGCACTTTATCTTACATCTCTAAGAATTTTAAATTTGGGACTTAAAACTAATGATATCAAAATTTATGTGACGCTATGCTATTAATATATATATACATATTAAAAATTATTCATTAATGCTTTATCATTTACATCTTTCATAATTTCGAAAGATGAATCTTAAAAGTTATGATATCAAAATTTAAGTGACGCCTTAATGAGACTTTAAACGATGTTTTAAAATTCCATTTATTTATTTATTTATTATCTAAATACATTTACATATCTAAACAATACTTTTCATTTTCCAATACACTGTTAAATACATCACTTTCACTGAATATATATAATGCACTGAAATGTTTTATTTGAATAAATTGGTTTATCTTTTGTGCTACGCTATCCAAAAGCAAAAGTAACATTTAAATAAATATTTTTGCGTCATTGTATCTATTTGCATATATTTAACTTAGTTTAGATACAATGGTGCAAAAATATTTTTTTGTGACGTTTCACAAACTGGTCACAATGTGACAAATTTGTGAAAAATGTGTCATTTGTGACTAATTTGACATTAACACTGTGACGAAACTGTGACAAAAGCGACGATATTTAAATTGCCAGAAACATGTTTTTAAAGTAAATAACATGTTTTGAATGATATTTATAAATTTCTAAAGATTTTTAAAAAAGTCACATCTTAGTCACAATGTGACGTCACTGAGTAGTGGCATTTTAGTCACAGATGTGATGTGACCAAAGTGACTCACAGCGACGTCACTGTGACCATGCATGCTATTAGGGAAGTGATAATTGGAAGGGGCCAGATCTGAAAAATATAGCAGGTGCGGTAACAGATCCTATATCAGAGGTTTAATGTTGCCCTGAACGACGGAATTCGATAGCACGGAACGTCGTCGTTTTGCAATATCACTCGTTTGTGTCTCGTGTGCCATTCTGTCCGTTGTTTGAGAAATGCATGTTTCAAATTAATCCGTTTTTGTTGGTAGTGATGCCTAATGTCAACTTCGCCCAGTTTCAGCAGCTCATAGTACACGATTCCTTTCTGGTCCCACCAAACACAGGGCATTGGTTTCTTTCCAAAGCGATTTGGCCAAGCCGTTCTATGTTGATGCTTCGGCTGGTGAAAGACACGATTTTTTTTACATTTGGAATTCTCGAAATTTATCTACTTCTCATCGTCAATAACAATTCGATGCAAGAAACACTTTTGTGTGCCGAAAAAGCAAAATTTCGATAATGGTTTTTTGTATTTTTCATTTGTCTTTCAGTCAACTCATGTGGCATCAATTTTCTTTCCTTTTGATTATTTCATATATCATGTAAACGGTTGAAAATACTTTGACGAGTCATGTTTAATGTTTACCCAAATTAATCTTGGATTTTTGTTATGAACTTTCTGCAATAACGCTTGCAGATCGGCATTCTCAACTGTTTTCGTTTTCCAGAGAAATCGCCATTTCTAAAGCATTTAAACAAATCTTCACAGATAGTTTCGATGGTGCATGTTCGCCACAGCCCTCCTTTCTTTCTTTCTAACCGATGACCAGGCCCCTACCTGCCGAGATACCTCAGCTTAACGGGTAGCCACAGTCCTCCTTAACAAATGACGACCTTCATCTGCAATTTTTTTCAGATTAAATCAGCAAAACAGATCTTCCCGCAAATGGTGCATATTTGGCGCAAAACTCGATATCTTCGTTGTTAGAAAAAATATTTTTGCGTTGTGATATGCATTGGTATTACGACAGTTCATTGTTAACAGGTGTCCAAGCTATTAAAAAAACATGACTTCAGACATTCGTCGTCTTCATGTGTCGTCAGCGCCATCCATGTGTGCAACCCAGAAACTTAGTTGCTCACGTAGTAATTGCTGTGCGGTAATGCTTTAACTGAAAAATTTTAATTACAGTTACATGCAATAAGGATAATAAATGTAGGTTATAAATTTGATTTTAAACGTACTTGAGATGATTATTATTATCATTACGTTGTTGTAAGGAAACTAGAAAAATTTTTAGTTACAATTAACATGTAATGGAAACAGAAAATTCTCCAATCAGTTTTTATTCCAATTGTACTTGAGACATACTTATGATTATATACTTTTAATGATAATTAAGAAATCTGAGTTACAATGACATTATAACGAGGATGATATTTAGTGGAAAATATTATAATTACAATTTTAATTTTATAACGGAAAATTTTAAAACCAGATAATCCACTATTTTTTTCTGAAACTCAGCTCTCCTCTCCCTCCCCAATATTTTAGTGCCTCTTAAATATAAGTGGTTGGTAACTTAAAAACTTATAGCTATCACTTTTTTTATCGTAGGACACTCATAAAAGCAATCTTTATGACGTGGGGGGAGAATTACCAAAGGCCGGTAAATTTTAGTGCAGCGCAAATAAAAGGTCTTGATAACCCAAAACTCGTGAGCTCGGATATAAATTGTCGAACTAGACAAATTTCATATAGCAAACTCAGTCGTTTTAACGGACATGGAATTTCTCAATTTTCTATAGAAGCCCATCATATTTTAGTATATTATAAATAAAAAGTGCTGAAAACTTAAAATAGATACAACTAAATCTATAGTTATCGCAGAACACTCATATCTAAAGGAAAATTTAAAATTTATAAAGGGATAGCATTGTGGGAGTTTTTAGTGAAAGAATTCTAAATTTTAATACAGCGCGAATATGTGGTCTCGATAACGACGAATATTTACGACTCGAGTTTAAATTCTCTCATAGCATCTCACTCAAACTTCGCATAGCTATTTTAATCGTTTAAAAGGAAGGGGGGGGGATTTTCATAGTAGTTCCTCCATATTTTACTGTATAAGGTACTGAATAAGACTAAACGATATTGAAATTTCTTAAATCAATTTAATATCTATCTAACATCACGATTTAGTGCTATATCGCCATTTAACACCGATTTTATCCTTTAGAATATGAAACCTGGCTTTTAATTTTTAGTAACAAAACAGTCTTTATGCAGAACCCCTCCCCTCCTATATTAACTTAGCTTTTAGTTTTTCAAATAACTTTAAAGAGAGGTGTATTTTACGAACACACACACGCAAAAAAAAAAAAAAAAAAAAAAAAAAAAAAAAAAAAAAAACTGGAAAAAAATTGATTTTTTTTTCTTTAATTCATTCTAACACACTCAAATAGCATTTTATTGCTAACAACATACATACTCTTTTTTACCGACACAGAATTAAAAATTTATTGAAATAAAACAGAACCAGACTGTTCATTATCCATTATGAGAAAAGTAGTATAAAAAGAAAAGAGGGCGGGAGGGGGGGTGAAAATGAGGTGTAATTTTGTTTCTTTTTAATTTTTAGATTATAATAAAATTTGTTTAATATGAATGCTGACATTCTTATAGTAGATGGAGAAGGATTGGACAGCCACATAACCGAAATTACAGCCACATAACCGGTGATTTTTTCGAGATCGTTTGCACCCTGTAAAATTACTAATAAAATATAATCTTAAAATATATCTCTTTTTAATGATAAGAATTTTTTTAAAAGAAGTAGAACATCGCTGATTTGCAGACATATTCATTGAATGTCCCTTCATTTTGCTACAAAAATCAAGTTACCTGACACATTACAGAACACTATTAAACTATTTCTAATTAATTACATAATAATGAATTAATACAAAAGTATTCTAATATTATCCAAACGTACGAAACTTAATTTTTCACCAAAATAATCCATAAAAATATAAACCAAAATGAACAAATTTGGAATTTAACCTTAGGACTTTTTTTCAGTCATTAAATTGTGAATCAATTATTAGTAAAACACAGTGAAATGTTTTAATAACAATTTTAATTTTTCTTGAGAAAGGTGTTATAGTAAAAATAAAATACATTGACAAGTTTCGGAACCGTCAAATAAGTTCCATAGTCATAATATAAATAAAACAAAATTTCAAAATATTACTCGGTCAATACAAATGACACGCGACACTGAGATATAAATAACAAACAACACGCGCTCTATTGCAAAAAATTAAATTAAAATATAGAACATGCTCTAAAACTTAACTAAAAATAAAAATAAAAATTTCAAACTATTTCACGGTCAATACAAATGACGCCAAAAGTCAAAATTTAATTTAATTTTTTGCAATAAAGCGCGTTTTTTTTTTTTTTTTTTTTTTTGTTATTTATATCTCAGTGTCGCGTGTCATTTGTATTGACCGAGAAATATTTTGAAATTTTGTTTTATTTATATTATGACTATGGAACTTATTTGACGGTTCCGAAACATGTCAATGTATTTTATTTTTACTATAACACCTTTCTTAAGAAAAATTAAAATTGTTATTAAAATGTTTATATAAAAGGTGAATGCTTTAAAATCTGATGATTTAAAAAATCAATTGGATTTAATTAACTTTTTATCACAGTGAAATGTTTTTTGGTTTTTAATAAATAAATAAATATGTCATTAATACCGCATACAGTTGAAATCTAAGCTGATGAGTATACCGCTTGATTAAACGATAGCGTTCGAAAGTAGTCTTTCAACCGCTGAACACGTGGCAGAAGTCGAAAACTTAAGATACTGAAATATTCTTAGAATCCATTTGCGTCCAATGAGAAAAAAGGAATAAACTACTTCAAATGTGGATGGAATCAAAGCTGATGAATACGTTTTGAAAAATAAAACTGTACCTCTTGAAAAAATAATCCAACTGAATACACTGAAAGGATTTGTTAAAAAGTTGAAATATTGAAAATAAAACCAAGTCATAAAAATCTGCTTGCATCCAATAGGAAAATGAAATAACCAGTTTTCTAATTAGAAGTAATCAATGTCGAGATGCATATTTCCATGAAGAAATTTGTATGTCACTTGACGATCAATAATAAATATTTTTAATCGGCCCTTGTCGAGTGACAACTAGGGTGGCGGTCCGATGGCCAATAAATTACTTGAAATTATTGTGCTTTTAAAGTTGAAAATAATATATTTACATATTATTTGCATAATATATTTATATATTATTTTCGGGAAAATGTATTTATATTTTGCCAGCGCCGCACAGTGTGGTCTGGATCCTACATATCAAAGCATTAAAAATTGAACTTTTAAATTACTACCATAACTCCTGTAAATTAACATAAAAAACATGGGGCATCAAGCCCAATATGTTAAAAATATGGTACCACACAATCATTGAACGCATCATCTTTTACTGTGTGGGCTTTTGGGGAGGTTCACTAACCAAACTGGCTAAGGAAAAATTTTTCCTATCCAGCGCATATTCCTTCTGCAAATGGTTAGAGGTTATAGAACTATCTCAAGGGATGCACTCACAGTACTTACTGATATTCCACCCATACACTTAACACTTACTTACGAATTTCAGAAAAACAGGATACTACACTTAGAATACAAACCAACACAGTCAGCATTCTTCCCCAACTTGCTTTTACAAAGGAAAGTCCCCAGCTGGACTATGCATCCGGCAGATGAGACATCTTATCTTCAAGTTAATGTTAATAAGCATTCTTACAGCCCCTCGAAAAATCCAGCCATTTTCACCGATGGGTCACGCACGGAGACGGGAGTAGCATCATCCTTCTGTGTTTTCAAAGACAGTGTTGTTATTCATCGGTGGCCCTGCAGGATTGGAGATAACTATTCAGTGTTCCAAGCGGAAATCTTCGCAATCCTGCAGGCCTTAGAATGGATTGTTCTCCGTTATCATCGTACTTTTTTTCATCTTTATAGTGACAGCCTTTCAAGCCTACAAGAAATATTCGCCCTCTAGTGCTAAAGAACTAAACTAGTAAATCTGCAGATCAGGAGCCTCAACGTCAGCTTTGTTCATATTTTTTTAAAACACACTTTGGGTAATATTCAACTCCCTGGAAACTGTAATTTAAAATTTTCAAATTGCGTAATTATTTATAAGAATAAAATAGGAATTAGAAATTTTCAGCCATCAAAAGCGGTAAATTAAAAATTTAGTTATGTTAGGATATTCTGAAATTTTCATGATCTATTATTTTTGTTTTCTTTATTATAACATAGTAGATTTCTTCAGGGGGGCGGAGCCCCCCTGAACCTCCCGAGCCTCACATAATTTAAATTTGTCACTTTCTAATAATTGTGCTAATGATTATTGTATATTTTGCATTTCTTTATACATTTTGATTTATAAGAATAAGTAACAGTTTGGGCAAATATTTTTTTTATCTTCATACTTCTACATGCCTGCCAGCCACAAACACCTAAACCTGATGCATCAGGAAGTTTTGTAATTTTTAACTCAGTAATCTAGAGTTTTACAATTTTGTTTCCGAAATTTTTTTTTTTTTTATTGCATTTTGCTGCAGTTATAGCGGGACAGACAGACATACAGAAGTAGAGACTGACATATGAAAAAAATAAATTTCGTGTCTCCAAAGTAAGCCTTCACTGAAGTTTCGGCAATGACGTCATTATTCATGAGTTATTGATATTCATGTTTCTTGTATTTTTAACGACTACTATAAAATACCTGTTTTTTTTCAACTATGACGTCATATTTTACTAAGTGAAATATTTATTAAAAGTATAATTCTTGTTTATTTCTTTTACTTCTAATTATGTCCCCATTTTTGTCAGAAAAATTCCTGTTAACGAAACGAATATCCGTGTTTAATATTTAATAAAAAGTACTATATCTATAGTTATTTTAATTCTGACGTCATATTTAGTTTTTTTTTTTTCATAGTTTAATTTTTCGAATGGAAATTGCTCAATTGAAACTTATTGCATTTGAAAAATTATTATTCCAAGTTTTGATTTTTTTTTGCCAACAATAAAGGAAATTGCTTGAATTTTATTTAAAAAATCCCTATTGATTCTGTATGAAAAAGAAGGAAATTTTTAATTATTAAGAAAACTATTTGAATAAAATTAATAAAACATAGCCTATGGTTTTTTTTCTGGGCTATGTTATATTTATACGCAAAGATACAAAGAAATTAATTAATTCATAAGTTTTGATGTTGACTTCATTTAAATTTTTCACACGCTTTCAAATTTACAGCATTATAAGGATAAGGATTAAGATGAATGGTTGCTTAGCAACCATTAGAAGAAAATAAAGAAAATGAAATAAATACATTTCAAATAAGTAAATCTCTCAATCAAATTAGTCTATATTATTGGAACACATTTATAAAAAATCTCCAAAATTTACAGTAATAATTTTAAAAATCTGACAAATGCGTTGACAAAATTTCAAAATAATACGAATAATTTAACTGGTAAATTTTAGTATTCATTTATCATTGAATTCCATTAATCAAATGTGTCATTTTCTCTCCGCGGAAAAAAATGAAAATCATTGGATCAGCCATTGAAAAACATTATTGCGCGAAATAAAATATTCTATATCTTCCGAACGAATGAATGAAATCTAACAAAAACTATACAGCTTAATCCCAGTGTCTCACTAACATACCCACTTAATTTCAAGCCAATCGAATGCTTTTTACGGAAGTTATCGCGGAACAGACAGACAGACTGACAGACTGACAGACAGACAGACAGACAGAATCCAAAAAATTTCGTGTCTCCAAAGTAAGCCTTCAACTGACGTTTCGGCAAACATCCTCTAGTGCTTAAGATAAAAGTCATTTTAAAAACTCTTGTCCATAGGGTCTGTCTCGGCCATATCACCGCTCACATCGGCATAGCTGACGCACTAGCCAAGGAGGCCGTCTTCTATCACAGTAACTCAGATCAGCAGACCTTACCCTCACAAGCAGACATAAGAACAATAATGATTCTTGAGGCTCCTTATACCCTGTTCGCACTGAGAAAGTTAAGTCACTTAACTTGAAGTTTTTTGAAGCGGTCGTACCCGGAATCAAGATTCTTGCTTGAGCAAGTTTCTGAAACTTGCTCAAGTGAGCTTGCTCTTTTAACTATGAGTTGAGTGGAAATGTGCCTTCTGAATATTTAATTATTATTTCTGAATTTTAGAATATTTGATTCTGATTATTAAATTAATGAATTTGAGTACTACAAATAATTATAAACTATTTCAAGTTGTTATTTGTTTACTCTAGTTGCTTAACACGTGTGTTTGTGGGGTGTTTTTGTAATCAAAGGCCGAAAATGGAAAACGTTGAACCTGTTATTTCCTCCCAAAAAAGAAATTAATTCTTTAATTGAAATAAGGCAGGATAATTACAGTGTAAACAAAAAAGTTAAAAGTCGCAGTTACAAATTTCAGAACTTATGCGCATGCTCAGATGTCAGTCTGGCCAAGTTAAGTCACTTACAATGTTTTGTAAATGCGAACAGGTGAAGCCTAATTTCGGGTATCCCGCTTCAAAAAATTTAGGTGACTGAAAGTTAAGTGACTCAACTATCCCAGTGCGAACAGGGTATTAGAAGCATTTAAATGCCTTACTCGTCGGAATGTGTGCCTTCCATGTCATTTCAAAATGCGGGGGTGGTCGTAATGTTTGGTACTATATATATATATAAGAAGACATGTCCCGTTCACTGACTCATCTTCGACCAATCCAAACTACTGTACATAGAAGCACGATAATAGACATTTTTTACATGGCGTCACATGCCAGAACTGGCGATATGTTGATCTGTTATTCAAGCCACTGCACCGCTTAAATGCTAGTATGTACAGACATTTTGATATTGCATTCCAGTATATTAAGTATATGCTGCTACAACAAATAGTTTTTTGCGCTATTTTTAACAAACAAGCATTGGTACCTCAAATTTCAGAAACTGCTATGCTGATTACTGTCAATAAATTCCGCCAGCAGATGATTTTTAGCTTCGACGTCAAATTGCGGGCATGAATTTGGGGAAGACATACTTCTCATAACATAAGTCAGCACTAAGACAAAATTTAGGAAAATCTACCTCTACTAAGGACATAAAAAGAAGTTCAAAAATTTTAAAGCTGCTGGTCATATATCATCAGCCGTTTTAGATATGAGCGTGAAATTCCAGAAAATAAATCTACAAAAAAAAAAATAATTAAACATGTGTTTTAGCAATTTCAGATATTCCAACAGTAGGGGAAAAAAAGAGGTGGAAATTTTTAGAATATTCGCCCATATCTCAGCAGCCGTTTTAGATAAAAAGTGAAATTCCAGAAAATAAATTCATGTAAAATTGCACATATATTTGTGTGATTTTACATTTAATAAAATATTATTTTATTCTCGAGATTGATATTTAAGTTCATTTATCTCTTTCGATCTTATCTCATATTTATTAAAATCAAATATCTTTGCTTATATTCATGTTAGCCGAAGAATTTTTAAAACGAATTATTCAGTTAAGTCGGAGTATTCACGCATTAGCTTTAAATATATAGAAGCCCTACGCATATGTAAAAAAAATTAATAATTATAAGCGTTGTTGATATAACATTCATTAAAAAAATCTGTTTTAGCATTTCTATATCTAGCCATGTCTCTATAATATTTTAAATTTAAATAAATTTAGTATGATTTTATAGCAACATATTACTTTTAGAGCTGCATATGAATAATGTGATTTTACTCTTTGATAAATTTCAAATAAGTCTCAAACTATTTTTTATTTTTTACAAATTTTCAATTCATGTTAATAAAATAGAAAAATCTCAGTTGCGTGTACTTTATTAATCACATGAACTGACGAATATGTCTCATGATTGAATTTCGACTCAAGGGAATTCTTAAAAGTATTTGGATAAATATTAATGTATATATTCTAACAGAATATTTGCATTAGATATTCTATAAAAGAAATACGTTGAAATTCTAAAACAGAGTAATAAAAAGTAAGAAGGGGGGAGGATTGTACTTTGCGCTTATATATAACTAAATAAATAAACAACGTTAAAGAGCACAAATATTATAAATAAAAAGTAGTCTCTGAAAATTCCAACATTTCTATTTTTCTTAACGTTAAAATGAAGCTTAAATTAAAATACTGCTAAAATCATATTTATTTGAAACATTCTTGAATTACAAGCTTGTAGATAGCGGTGATGAAAAGAATCATTGCCCGAATGTATATTGCAGAGAATCACAAAAAAAAGCATCACATAAAAAAAAAAAAAAAAAAAAAAAAAATTAGTAAGATAATGTCTATGCGGAAAATTGTCGAACTGATGTATTTCGTAAATACGTGATGAGAAAAGAATAAGTAAATACAGATTTATACTCGAAATTGAAAACACAAAAAATAAATTGAAAGCATGTTTTATTTTTTTTCTAAGAATGCTTTGTATTTTCCAATGTTCGAATCCTTTAAAATTTAAAAAAAAAAGTTTTTTCTTTGTAATTCACAATGATGAACGAATTAAAACAAAAAACAAAAAAAAATTCCAACACAGCATGTGTTTCTGAATTTCTTTTACGATTTTTATGTAAATATTTTTTAAATATTCATAATAATAATATAAAATATCGTCACCTGAGAATAATAAAATTCTATCTCTGTTTTTGAAAAAATTGACTTATTGATATAGAAATGTCCTATTTGCACCAATGAAGGCATTTCTGGATTAAAATAATGTCATAATATAATTGTAATTTCATACGTAAATTATATATAAGATCATTTTGCTGCAAAAATGAAATAATAAATACAAATAGAACCTTCCTTTATCGATAAGTCCTTTTTTTTTCAAAAACACAGATAGAACTTTGTTATTCTCACGTGACAATATATATAAAGCGTAACGACCATTTATATGCTTATCTGAAATTCAATTAAATACAGTTAAATATTAAAGAAAAAATGCATGATCTATCCATTAAAAAATATGTATAGGTATTATGTTGTAAAATAATAATAATAATTGGGTTTTCTTTAAGGAATTTTTTTTATTTATTTATTTATCCACATTTTTTCGATGTTACTTTTAATAAATGACTATGGTTTTTTTTTTACATCAGTATCGGATTTTTTGAAACATTCACAACTAAAGAAGCTTTCAGTTAATGCAAAAAAAAAAAAAAAAAAAAAAAAAAAACGTTATTTTGATTAATTTCAAGGTACTGTGTTTCCTTAACCCTTTTTGTCCCTAAAAAAGGACACCTAATTTTAATTTTACTAGTACCAAGAACATTTAATTAAAATTTTTCATTAATAATATACGTAATATTATTACGTAATATTATTATTACCATACGTATTATTATTACGTAAAACACGTTTTGATCCTCATAATAAAGTTTTTTGTATTATTATTTTTCATATATACATACATGTATTTATGTATAAATAACACTGGCGCCAGATCAACCAAAAGGTACTTAAAATGTTTATATTTATACTAGTGGACCCGACAGACGTTGTCCTTCGTGGCACCGACTCCAGAAAATCAAATAAATGTACGTAAATATGGTAATACGCACAATAAACACTACGCTCTTAATTTAATTTCTTATTACAATTATGTAAGAAAATTATTTTTCACTCTTCAGTATTTTTTTAAATCGGTTCAATTTTTGATAGAAAAGTTTATTTTTCTCTTTTTAGTTAAAAGTTAATGATTTTCTGAAGTCGGTTAATCAAAATTATAACACAGGAAATATTATTGTAAAGCATACACGTTTTTCATTAGTGGGATTCGAACACGCGATCTCTATCTTCAAGAAGCTGAGCTTAAATCTGGCGCCTTAGACCGCTCGGACATTCCGTCCGCACTCTATTCATTGAACTTATTCAACACTTTTAATTAGCGAAAAATCACTAACTAATTACTAAAAAAGTACTGAATCAATTTCGACGAAATGTGAATCTAAACCATTCTCGAATCCACTGGAACGCACACACAAAATTTCCTTAAAGTCGGTCTAGTTGTTTAGGAGGAATTCAGTGAAATACACACGCACAGAAGATTTATATATATAAAGATGTAAAAATAAATATAAAAGTCAGATTTCTTTATGCAGCTGTTTATATCTATTAGCAACAAACCCCTCTTTCTGAAACTCAAGCTGACCCAAGATTTACCAAAATGCCAGTATAGATGAATATTGTAAAAGTATTAAGAAAATAAGGCCGCAGATGTCCTATACGCACCGGGTTTGGCGAAAATCGTCTTTGAATATCAGTTTATATTTAAATTTATATTCTATTAGTTTAAAAAGCAAATAACAATAAACAAAAACACGTTTAATTAATAAGTATAGAAAAAAACAACTTACTTAATTTGAAAAAAATAAATAAACTATGTATTAACCCATTAACGCCCAAATTATTTTCTTCGCTAAAATTTTAATTTTGTATTTCCCACCACTTTTAAAAGCAAATTAACTTTTATCTAAATTTATAGATGATTCTGTCTCATGAAATAAGGTATATATTTATGTTCCTCTTTACTGGTGGGAAGACCGCTTTCTTGCTGTTTTTGTAACCGCCCTCAAACGAGGGCGCTGGGCGTTAATGGGTTAATAGATAAACAAATAATAACCGTGATACCATGTCATGCAAAATAACGATATTTTGGCTCCAATTTAGTATCTCGGCATATGACAACTGTGACGAAATTAATTAAAATCATGTATTTTAATTCAAGTAAATGAAAGTTTATATTTTAAAGTATATACCTCCTTTCAGGGGCAAGGTACTTGTATTCCCAAATAAATAAATAAATAAATAAATAAATAAATAAATAAAATGAGCAAATGAGAGCAGAATTTATAAATAAATTTAATTTAAAATAAATTAACCTTTCGTTTACGTACTTAACAAAAGGAAATTTTTTTATTCCAGTGCTTTAGTCTCAACTTAGCAGTTAAAACCCTCTCACTGACAAGCCCGTCTATAGACGTTCCCTAAGCTCCAGGTTTCACTGCAATGCAAGCAATAATTAAAATGATATAACTCAGTTGATTTAATGGATTTTTAATACATTGTGCAATGATTAACACACTCAAGGATAACATTCATATTCGTAAATAAGATTTTTCTATAATTTTGAAAGAATCATATTTTTTTTAGCAATTAAAACAAAATGCGGAGAAAACAACATTACAGTTTTGCCCTTTTGCAAGACTGTCAAAGGGTTAAATGATAGAATTTAGTGGTCCACAAATGAATCATTGCCCATGAAAGAGTTAAATGTAATAAATGTAATATGAATAATGGTAGGGAAACAAGGAATATTTATCACCTACTCTCGGGTAACATAAAATTTCGAATATTGCAATTGGTTCAAGGCATTAAATATTTAATAATACTACATTCCCCTGCCCCTAAACATGCAAATTAAATCCCACAAATTAGGTAGCTACACATAGAATTAAATAAATTTTGTAAAAATTGAATAAATATCGGTATGAAACAGCGACGAGGTTGCCCGATTGTACCTACATGTCAATGTGTTCCTTCTCAGGACTTCTTTACTCTATTGCCAAGCGCAATAACTGAAGGATATGTGCAAGGTTAAATTTTATATGCATTTGCTAATCTTTACTAATCATAGAGTCATTTTCTCAATTGTCATTAGCAGTTTTTTGCCTAATAACTTATTCGGGTAAAACTGCATAATAGAGTTCATATTGATGTTGGCTTATAAGTTTTGTTGAAAAATGTGCTCAGGTTTATAAATTACTTAAGATGACACTTTGACACCTCAAAGCTTATGCAGATGCGATATTGAGATCTCGTGTCGTACCTTACACTACAGTCATTGCCAGTTCATTTTATTTAATGCATGCCTAAAGCTAAATACTGCTCAATTTAATGAGAGCAGGCTTGAAAACGAATAAAACAGCATAGATAGCGGCCATCATGATTACGCGTTTATATACGATTGAGTATTCAATTAGGAAACACTAGACAGACTTTAATACAATTATTAAAAAAATACACAAAACAATTAAAATGAGAACAAACGTTTCGCTATGCACCGCATAGCCTCATCAGTATTCATATCAACTCACAACAAAAACAATGTGCATATACCGGACTTAGTCAAAGTTGAAGTTAATGATTTAAGAAAACAAAATATTCATTCGGAACAGGACTTGATTCGTTCAAGGTTAAATGATGTAATTTAGTAAACCACGCCTCCATAAAAATTCTGTAGTAACAGTCAATGCAGTTATTTTTTCAAAATACAAGAATCAGTAAAAGATGGGGTGTGGTCCTTGTCAAGTGCATGTTGCACTAACCTGGAATTCAATCTACTTTTTTTAAAAGCACTGATATGTTCTTTAAGCCGTATTTCCAGGGATCTGCCGGTTTCACCTATGTAAACACTATTGCAATCATTACATGGAATCTTGTATACAACGCCACTTAATTTTTCTTTTTCATATTTAATGTATTTTTATATCTAAAACAAACTCCAAACGACGCATTCCATTCCTTTACAGACGTTTTCGGAAGTATGATAAATCACTTTTTCTAGAGAGAATTCCTTAAACTTTTAATGAGAACTTCATTGCATTCATAGAAAACATATGTAGATTTTATAATATTATGCTTCTGCCAATAAAGTTCGGTGAATGTATTCAGAACGACCGATCTGGCAACTCTGGGGAAACAAAATGCTGCACCTGCATAGAGACAAGTGTTGACCATCTTCCCCCATCGTTGTTCAGTTGAACGTCGTTTACGTTCCGTGTAAGACGTGCTTTTACTAAGTGCTTGTTAAGTGTGTTAGTTTTTAACTGAGAACAGGAAAATGAACGAACAAAAGATCAGTTTTAAGTTTCGTTTAAAGCTTTGCAAGACACCGAAAGAAATTCATGATGGATAGTGCAAATTGAACACCTACCACACTCGCCAGATCTCAATCCTCCAGACTTCTTCACATTTTCACGACTCAAACTCTCTTTGAAAGAGATTTGATCATATTGCTGACATCCAACGAAACGTGACGAAGAACTCCATCCCAGAAGAAGAGATCTTGCGAATTTCCCAGGACATGTATGGCAGATCTCAGCGGTACATAATTTTAGGAGATGACTATTTTGAAGGATGGTATGGCAACTTTCATTAATATTTCATCAACATTAATGCTACAGGTCTATTCACCGAACTTTATTGTCAGAGGTAGTATATTAACTAATCGTATTAATTATTCGATATTAACTGATCGAGAGGGCCACATACCATATGAAAAATCCTTTATTCCCTTCAACCATCAGTGCTTTTTTGCCACTTTTAGGTATTAAAATTGATGTGGAGCATCTGTTTATGCTCTTGAGGTCATTTCAAACAGTTAAAATTATGTTACTAGATATTTTAGTGCTTTATTATCTACATTTTATTATATTGCTTATCTCCAATTTTATACGCATTCATGGCTGTTTTTCATTGTTTCTTTTTCAATTTTTTAAACAGCGTATGCGAGTTTATAGATAATATTTTGCAGTTCTGCGGTTCACTTTGCTCATTTGAATTTTATCAGTATATGATCAATTAAAGATTGTATCTAATTTTCTTTAACATTCACAGGTTGCTATTAAATCTATGTTCTTAGTAATATCGCTCAGACTCACCCCACAGAGGAAAGTCCTAGTATATATGTGGGAGCGATTCTTTCTCCAACAGCCAAGTATCATGTCTTGTAAGGTTCTTCATATCGCAACTCTGATAGAAAAGGTCTTTAGAAAGCAGACGATTTTCTGAAAAAACTCCATTCAGACGAAAAGCCGAAGAAAAAGGAAATGAACGGAAGAGATCGTTGGATGGAATGTGGGGAGAGTTGGGGTTGACTTTAGAAGAATGTTGATTAAAATGACGCGATTAAGATGTTTTAATTAAAGTTTCCTTTTGAATGTTCGAATTGTAAATATTAATATGTAAATATCTTTATTGTAAATATTAACGTTTAATATAAGTCATTTAAAAGTTTAAAAACGGTGTCAGAATTTAATTTACCTCCGAGTTTATTTACTTATGTGTTCGAAAGAACTTTTATAAGAAGAATCTCCATATATATATCCTAACATAATATTTGCATCCGATATTCTGTAAAAGAAATACATTGAAATTTTAAAATAGAGTAAAAATTAGTTTGTGAAAATTACAACATTTTTATTTTTCTTAAAGTTGAAATGAAGCCTAATTTAAAATAACACTAAAATCACACTTATTTCAAAAATTTTATAATTACAAGTCTGTAGATAGTGCCGATGAAAAGAATCATTGCATGAATACAAACTTTAGAGAAACACGAGGTAAATCATTGTATAGAATAATAATTTTGTAAAAAAAAATTAAGGAAATTCCGACGCAAAATATAGTCGAACTGATGTATTTTGTAAAAACGTAATGAGAAAAGAATAAGTAAATGTAGATTCACACTCGAAATTGAAAACACAAAAAAGGGATTGAGCGCATGATATATTTCTTTTTCTATTTCTTTTTTGCTAAGAATGCTTTGTATTATATGATGTTGTTGCTCTAGTCCTTTAAAAGATACAAAATTTTTTTTATTTGTAATTCACAATGATAAGATAATTAAAGCACTAAAACACAGCATTTATTTCTGAATTATTTTTACGAGTCTTTATGTTGATTATTATTATTATTACAATTATAACATTCATAATAATAACTTAAAATATAACTGAGGTATAACGACTCTTTGCATGCTTATCTCAAATTTAATTAAAGACGGTTAAATATTAAAGAAAAAATGCATGCATTAAAAAAATATGCATGCATATAAAAAATTTTAAGTATTACACTGTTAAAGAAACTGATATTCACGGATAATTTTTTCCTGAAATATTCACAGATAATTTTTTCCCGTCCCTTTTCACAACAAAAGGGCGTTTTCCGTTACAGAATTAGAAAACTCTACCATATTTCCTGAAAATACGAAACGGATGGAAATAGAAAAAAAGAACGGAGACACTCCTTTATCTAGAATGGAGGGGGAGGGGGGTCACCATGGCCGAATGATCAATGTACCATGTCGCTAATCGCCTATGGTCGTAAGAGATTGTGGGCTCGAATTCCACTGGCCACATTGTTCACACTCTTTGTGTGGAAATCCCGGCTGTATTTTTTTCGTGTTGTAAAATTTTCTTGTGCCATCTTTTCCCTGTCTATTGACGATGATTTATAACCAGGCCTTCATGTCGAGCACACAAGTCAGATGCATGTATTCAATAAAAATAAAACTCTGTTATCTGGGGAAATTTACTTTTGAATGTTTACAAAACTGACACGTTACTTCCCAGAAATGAAAAAACTCAACGAAAGAGTCCTGGCTCTTTCGTGAGACTTATATCGTTCTGCTGAATTGCAACTGTATTGTTTTTTGTCATCGAAATTAGAAATTATTACATTTCTTGCCAACTTTCTAGTAAGTTTATTGGGTGAATTTGAAATGAACTGCCGGTTTGATGTCCTAATGGTTAAATCTAAATTTCATGTTAATAAATTTTTTGTATCCTAAAAGCAGATAGTAACACATCTTTTTATGCTTAATTCAATGCATTCCTTACATTTTTTAAGAGTTGTGAAATAATGGGTTTTTTTTAGTACTTTAGTCAGCAAGTAATGGAAATTTACTTGTCCTGAATAAAAAACTTTCAAAATTTCAATCTTTTTTTATGCTTCCGAACTTTTTTAAAATTTTATATATGAATTAAAAGTAAAATAACATTTGTTGATTAAACAAATAGACAACTTGTATTACTAAACTAAGTATCTAATAGATTAGAATTTAAATGTACTTTGTGTCTTCATATACAGAACATGAGTGTTACCTCAGGGAAGTTATTATTTGTTTTCAAAATATTTGTATATTGCTTTTGGCAATATTTGCGAGAAAACAATATTGTTTCTTTTTTACAGTGCGGTAATTTAGAACTGGGTATTTTTGTTCTATAATTGCTATTATTGGAATGTTCTTTCAACATGATGAGTATTTTTATTTTCTTACAGAAGTGTTATCCATTTATTTAGTATTATTTTTTTATGCATAAAAATCTTCAGTTAGGGAATGCTGTATTTTTCGTTAAGGAATCAATAAGCCTAATTAAAATTTCAGGAAAACAGTTAGAATTTATTTTTGTGAATTCTTCAATAAATGTCATGAGTGTTACCGTACATGAGTGTTACTTGAAAAACTAACACTCATGAGAAAAGAAGTAACACTCATGATTTAAAGCAACCAATTAATACGTAAATCAACAACTATAGATGTTGTATAAGACTTAAGATATGATTATAATTAATTCATGATTCAAGGATATATTATATCGTATTATGTATATTTATGAGTATCTAAAAATAATAACAGGATTTTCATGTCTGCGCAAGAGTTTTGAAAGTGCTATTTAGGATTCGAATTTTAATTCTTAATAAATAGTTTTCAAAAGACTATCTATTTTAAATAAATTATAGTTTGAATTTTCCAAAATCTTTATTTTTTTAACAATTGCAAAGTTTTTCTTTTCTTAACACTTTCCAACTAAGTTAAAAAGAGTTTATGATTTCGGTTTGTTTTACCGCCCTGTCTGCGACTTAACTCTTCTAAGTATACTCCGATTGTTCTGAAATTTTTGCAGCTTATTGACTTTTACCCTAGTACGGACACTAATTCAAATGAAGTTTCTGGGTTGATTTATTTATTTACAGGGACAGTCAAAACTTTTCTGTTATTACAGCTTATGAAAAAAAAATCATTTCAAATGAATTGTAAAGATGTTACACTCTGTCAAACACATTAAAATTTATATGAATTTACGAAATGCACTGAAACATGCATTATGTAAAATATGCGGTGAAGAGAACAGCTATTGTTCATTTACAGGGTTACACTTGTTTTAATTTGAATTTGGTTTAATTCTAATGGCGAATTGGTAAAAGATCGAGTATACAGTACTTCAGGAAGTGAAATAATTGAAAATTCACTTGATTTAGTGGAATAAAGATAATTCTCAAAATGAAAGGAGATCACATTTTCTATAAGTTTGACGAAGAAGTTTATGAACAAATGCCATGAAAGTGAATGATGTTACTTATATTTTTTACTTGTTACATAAATTCTAAAATATTTTCTAATGTAGAAAAATAAATTTTCTGATAAATTTTCATTTTTGTCTTCTCCTTTATACAGTGGCTTTATTTTTTAATATTGTTACAAAATGTTGTTTGCTTCAAGAGTGTTACCGCTTGTCATGAGTGTTACCACTTTACACGAACGTTACGATAGCTAAAAATCAGAATTGCATAAATGCATTTGTTAGTTCACTGAAATTAATTGTTTTGTTTATTAGAATATTCTAATTCTTTATTGTAATTACAATGAAAACAATTAATTTTTAATTAAATTTGTTTTTATCAGAAGTTATACTTTTTATTTAAGAACTAAAGTAACACTTATACCATAAACAACTATTAAAATGTTTTAGATTTAAGAAATAAATAAATAGTAATACTTTTTTGATTTATTAATGCTTATATAAGATAACCTTAAGCAATTTCTTTTATTAATTATTGATACAAAAAAAAATTACAGAATGTTTTATAGAGGTCACACTTATAAGAAAAACAGTGACTTGCCAAGACATTCCTTGAAATTTCTGAAATATAAATAAAAAAACTTGCAAATAATGAACTGCTTAGAATGCTGTAAACTATAAGCAACTCATACCTGAATAAATTTTCATATTTAAATCAAATTATTTTTTTAATTATGTTACACCTAATATGGCAATAGAATTGAAAACCACCCTATACCAACTTTATGCAGTGAAAAACAATTCTGCTAAAACATAGGAAAAAAAGCAAAACTTTATAAATATACATTAGTTTTTGGTCAAATGTATTCTATAACTTTCTCGATCATCATTTTACAGACATTTGTCTTATCTAATATCGAATTCCTCGTATTTATTTCCATGTCTTTATTTAAAGATATTTTTATCTTTCATAAAACTTGCAATTCAAAATACACACTTTTTTGAAATTTTACTAAAAATAATAAAGGAGAATTTTTTTTAATTATTTTTTTCCTTTTTCATTTAAAATAATTTAGAAAGGGACCAATCCTCATCTCAGAGTTAGTGGGGATTTTCTTTGACAATCATTTTGCGATTGTTTCTTTCACCTGATGCCAGAAGCTTGGTTATGTTAAAAATAAATTGTGCAGTGTTAGTTCAAAAAAGTTATAATTATTACATTGCTATTATCTTTATTATTATTTCATTCATAAATGCGTTATAAAAAATATATTAATTTATAAAAAACATATTACACAAAATGAATAAAATAAAGGAGACGTAAAAAATCACTTTTAAATTACATTTCTTGAGTTTATTTTTCTCTTATTAAAAAAATCTTTTAACTAAATAGCTCCCCCAAAACGTAAGTAGAGTGCGACAATTTAAAAAAATTCCCTATAAGATTATTTTTGTAAAAGATGAATAAAAAAATTTTCAAGAAAAAAAAAAAGACAGTGGTTTAAAACAATGATTTTTTTTATTTAAACAAGCTGAAAAATTAAAATTGATTTAAAAAAATAAGTATTATTCATCTCTCTAACATAAAATGAATTAAAACGTTTACTAACATTCTAACGAATATATTTAAAAGGAAATCATTGAAAAGAATAACAGATTTTTCCACTAACTCTAAAAAACATGCTTTGTACGAAATAGCACCTGCAGCTTTGGCTCAATCAGTAAAGACTTATTCTACTGTCAAAAGGTCTCGGGTTCGATTCTCAGGACGGCTTGAAGTAAATTATACAAAAATTAAATAAAATACGATAGCAGTTCAAAATCGCTCGCAAAGTTCGAATTCTTTGACGATTGATAGATTCGTTAATTAATTAAATTAAATTATTAGTTTTAAAAATCAAACCTTGTAACGGAAAGTTACCGCTTCTTTAAACAGAGTTTTCCCTATATGTTCCGGCGTATAATCCGCGGCTCAAACAATTCTTTTTGGACCCAGAAATCTTATTTAGGGATTGAGGACAAATATTCACGGCTGTCTAAACAGTTATATTTCTTTTTACAAAATTTTTGAGTCCAAAAATGATTGTTTGAACCGCGGATTATACGCCGGAAATTACGGTACTTTATTTCTCAAAACGGAAAGATTGCTAACGGAACGGTAAATGTCTAGCAACTTTGCTGCCAGTTGTTTTACCGTGAATTCATAGATTTTTTCTTAACAATGTACCTAGTACAAAAATTAATGATGTTTTCTTTCAGTTTTTTTTAAACAGATTATTTTTCATTTTTTTTAAATCAAATATTATGTTGTTGTGCATTATTATTAAGAGAAAATTTATCACTTATTCTATAGTATTATAAACATTTTTTACTTACCCGCCATACGTAGTATACTGTAAGTCTTGTAATCGTTTTGAAAATTGAAAACAAATAATACTTGTAGGCTTACACGTTTCAAACACTGAAAATTCCGAAAAATTTATTTTTAGAAAAGAAAGTTTTGCCGTCCGTCTGTGTGTGTGTATGTGCCTGTAAACGCTTGATCTCCCGAGCAAATTGAGACAGAGACATGAAATCTAGTGTTTACTTTGTCAATAATAATAGGAAGAAGCTTATTGAATATCAGTAAGTCCGATTATCGGAACCAATTTTTCCAAATATTCACATTGATAAAAGGATGTAAAATTTTTCGAAATTGTTTATTTTAAGGAGTGAATATAAAAGATGAAAACATACATTTTACATAATGTATGAAGTTGATCAGATAATTAGTTGCCGAGATATTTGAAATCCTATTTCCCTCACTTTTCATGACCAGTCAAGATTTTTTATAAATATTCCATGCACTATAAATTTGTATTCAAATAACTTTTCATCTCTTTGTCTTTAACAATGCTTAAAAGTATTAAATTCTAAAAACTATTAGGAGTATTATTGAATGAGTACATACACTGTAATAAAAGGTCGATCTACTAAAAAAATTTTAGTGATCTTTGTAATTACTAAAAAATATTTAGTTATCTTACTCGGTTACAAGGAATCTGTAAGAATTATTAGAAAAAAGCTAGCAACGAATAGAGTTAATAGTTTTACATTTTTAAAAGCTATTACTAAAACTCACTTGTTGTGGCCGTGATAGCCTAGTGGTCATAGCACTGAACTCCAAGCTCAAAGTACCCGGGTTCGATGCTGGACGCCACCAAGTATGAACCGAGTGTATGCAATGTAAGTACTCGTTAAATAAAGGGATTTTGAAAATCCTATTGTAACAATTACCATGGGTAATGATCTCTAGACTCTCCCTCCCCTTTAGAAACATGTCAGAATAGAGCAGGTAGCAATGTATGGTGCTGCCATCTATTGCAGCTTCGCCGAAAATCTTCCGCTTCAGAAGTCTGTCTTTTTACCCACTGGATGCAGCTCAAAGGAGGCTAATGCCCTTCGGGCATACGTAATGGTTACTAAAAATAATTTTGGAGCTATTACTAAAATTGGCTTAGTGGCTCATACTAAAAAGTTTTAAGTTAGTAGTACAAAAAATTATTTTGTTCAGTTTACAAAAAAATGTTTGTTTCACTTGCAAAAAAAAAAGTTTGTAATGGTTACTAAAAAATTCTGTGGACTACAAATTTACTAAAAAATTTTTAGTAACCTCTTGAATTTTTTAAGCTATTGTATAGCTTTTATCGTGGGCTTTGAGCACAGAGACCGAATCTAAAAATTCCGTAACGAGAAAACCTAACACTACCATAACGAAAAAACCTAACACTTCGGCTAACGTCGTTTTTGTTCGGCAAACTTCGGCACGGAATCCTTCGGTAGACTTCGGCAGATATTGACGCGGTATTTTTCAGATATTAGGATATCAAGTCTCAAAAACTTATGTTTCTTAAGATCTAATTTTCATAGCGCGGCCAATTTTTGTTTGGTAATTTATTATGAGACAGTGTTAATTTTTGGTGACAACACTCACCCCACGGTGAGGGTCGAAAAATTTAAAATGCTTATAACACCCGATCTAATTTTCGTAGCGCGGCAAAATTTTGTTTAGTAATTTATTATGAGGCAGTGTTAATTTTTGGTGACAAGAGACCCCCCCCCCCACGGTGAGGGTCGAAAAATTAAAAAAGGTTATAACTCGCGATCTAATTTTCGTAGCGCGGCCAAATTTTGTTTGGTAATTTATTATGAGACAGTGTTAATTTCTGGTGACAGGACACCCCCCACGGTGAGGATCGAAAAATTTAAAATGCTCATAACTCGCGATCTAATTTTCGTAGCGCGGCCTAATTTTGTTGGTAATTTATTATGAGACATTGTTAATTTTTAGTGACAATAGACCCCCCACGGTGAGGGTCGAAAATTTTAAAATGCTTATAACACGCGATCTAATTTTTGTAGCTTGGCAAAATTTGTTTGGAAATTTATTATGAGACAGCGTTAATTTTTGGTGACAATAGACCCCCCACGGTGAGGGTCGAAAAATTTAAAATGCTTATAACTCACGATCTAATTTTCGTAGCGCGGCCAAATTTTGTTTAGTAATTTATTATGAGACTGTTAATTTTTGGTAACAGGAGACCCTCCCCCACGGTGAGGGATCAACATTTTAAAATGCTTATAACTCGCGATCTAATTTTCGTAGCGCGGCCAATTTTTGTTTGGTAATTTACAATGAGACATTGTTAATTTTTGGTGGCAAGACACTACCACGGTGAGGGTCGAAAATTTTAAAATGCTTATAACACGCGATCTAATTTTTGTAGCTTGGCAAAATTTGTTTGGTAATTTATTATGAGACAGCGTTAATTTTTGGTGACAATAGACCCCCCACGGTGAGGGTCGAAAAATTTAAAATGCTTATAACTCACGATCTAATTTTCGTAGCGCGGCCAATTTTTGTTTGGTAATTTATAATGAGACATTGTTAATTTTTGGTGGCATGACACTACCACGGTGAGGGTCGAAAAATTTAAAATGCTTGTAACACGCGATCTTACTTTCGTAACGCGGCCAAATTTTGATTGGTAATTTATTATGAGACAGTGTTAATTTTTGGTGACAGGAGACCCCCCACCGTGAGGGTCGAAAAATTTAAAATGCTTATAACTCGCGATCTATTTTTCGTAGCGCGGCCAAATATTGTTTGGTAATTTATTATGATACATTTTTAATTTTTGGTGACAGGAGACCCCGATGGTGAGGGTCGAAAAATTTAAAATGCTTACAGCTGACGATGTAATTTTCGTAGCGCGGCCAAATTTTTTGGTAATTTATTATGAAACTGTTAATTTTTGGTGACAGGAGACCCCCGTGGTGAGGGTCGAAAAATTTAAAATGCTTATAACTCGCGAGCTAATTTTCGTAGCGCGGCCAATTTTTAATTGGAAATTTATAAAGAGGCAGCGTTACTTTTTGGTGACAGGAGCCCCCCACACGGTTAGGGTCGAAAAAATAAATGCCTATAACTCACGATCTAATTTTCGTAGAAAGGCCAAATTTTGTTTGGTAATTTATTATGAGAAATTGTTAATTTCTGGTGACACGAGACCCCCACGGTGAGTGTTGAAAAATTTAAAATGCTTATAACTCGCGATCTAATTTTCGTAGCGCGGCCAATTTTTGTTTTTTAATTTATTATGAGACAGTGTTAATTTTTGGTGACGGGAGACCCCCCCCCCACCGTGAGGGTTGAAAAATTTAAAATGCTTATAACTCGCGATCCACATTTCGTAGCGCGGCCAAATTTGTTTGGTAATTTATTATGAGACAGTGTTACTTTTAAAGACTGTTAATTTTTAATAATGAGGCAGCGTTACTTTTTTGTGACCGGAGCCCCCCCCCCCCCACGGTGAGAGTAGAAAAATTAAAAATGCTTATAACTCACGATCTAATTTTCGTAGCCCGGTCAAATTTTGTTTGGTAATTTATCACGAGGCAGCGTTACTTTTTGGTGACAGGAGCTCCCCTAAGGTGAGCTAAGGTGAGGTTCAAAAAATTTAAAATGTTTATAACTTCCGATCTAATTTTCGTAGCGCGGCCAAATTTTGTTTGGTAATTTACTATGAGACTGTTTATTTTTGGTGACAGGAGACCCCCCCATGGTGACGGTTGGAATAATTAAAATGCTTATAACTCGCGATCTAATTTTTGCAGCGCGGCCAATTTTTGTTCGGTAATTTATCATGAGGCAGCCTTACTTTTTGGTGATAGGAGCCCCCTCCCCCCACGGTGAGGGTAGAAAAATTAAAAATGCTTATATCTCACGTCTAATTTTTGTAGCGCGGCCAAATTTTGTTTGGTAATTTATTATGAGACATTGTTAATTTTTAGTGACAGGAGACCCCCATGGTGAGGGTCGAAAAATTTTAAAATGCTTATAACTCGCGATCTAATTTTTGTAGCGCGGGCAATTTTTTTTTTTGGTAATTTAACATGAGGCAGCGTTAATTTTTGGTGACAGGAGCCCCTCCCCCCCACGGTGAGGGTAGAAAAATTAAAAATGCTTATATCTCACGTCTAATTTTTGTAGCGCGGCCAAATTTTGTTTGGTAATTTATTATGAGACATTGTTAATTTTTGGTGAAAGGAGACCCACATGGTGAGGGTCGAAAAATATAAAATTCTTATAACTCGCAAATTAACTTTCGTAGCGCGGCCAAATTTTGTTTGGTAATTTATTATTAGACTGTTAATTTTTGGTGACGGGAGGACCCCCACCGTGAGGGTAGAAAATTTAAAATGGTTATAACTCGCGATCCACTTTTCGTAGCGCTGCCAAATTTGTTTGGTAATTTATTATGCGACATTGTTAAATTTTGGTGACAGGAGACCCCCATGGTGAGGGTCTAAAAATTTAAAATGCTTATAACTCGCAAATTAATTTTCGTAGCGCGGCCAAATTTTGTTTGGTAATTTATTATGAGACAGTGTTAATTTTTGGTGACAGGAGATCCCATAAGGTAAGGGTAAAAAAAATTAAAATGCTCATAACTCGCGATCTAATTTTTGTAGCGCGGCCAAATACTGTTTGGTAATTTATTATGAGACATTGTTAATTTTTGGTGACAGGAGACCCCCATGGTGAGGGTCGAAAAATTTTAAAATGCTTATAACTCGCGATCTAATTTTCGTAGCGCGGCCAAATTTTGTTCGGTAATTTATTATGAGACATTGTTAATTTTTGCTGACAGGAGACCCCCATGGTGAGGGTCGAAAAATTTTAAAATGCTTATAACTCGCGATCTAATTTTCGTAGCGCGGCCAAATTTTGTTTGGTAATTTATGATTAGACAGTGTTAATTTTTGGTGACGGGAGACCACCCCCCCCCCACCGTGAGAGTCGAAAAATCTAAAGTGCTTATATCTCGAGATCTAATTTTCGTAGCACGGCCAAATTTTGTTTGGTAATTTATAATGAGACATTGTTAATTTTTGTTGACAGGAGACCCCCCACGGTGAGGGTCGAAAAGTTTAAAATGCTTATAACTCACGATCTAATTTTCGTAGCGCGGCCAAATTTTGTTTAGTAATTTATAATGAGGCATTGTTACTTTTTGGTGACGGGAGCCCCCCCCCCCACGTTGAGGGTAGAAAAATTAAAAATGCTTATAACTCACGATCTAATTTTCGTAGCCCGGCCAATTTTTTTTTTTTTTGGTAATTTATTATGAGACATTGTTAATTTTTGGTGACATGAGATCTCCACGGTGAGTGTCGAAAAATTTAAAATGCTTATAACTCGTTATCTAATTTTCGTAGCGCGGCCAAATTTTGTTTGGTAATTTATTTTGAGACAGCGTTAATTTTTGGTGACAGGAGACCCCCCACTGTGAGGGTCGAAAAATTTAAAATGCTTATAACTCACGATCCACTTTTCGTAGCGCGGCCAAATTTTGTTTGGTAATTTATTATGAGACAGTATTAACTTTTGGTGACAGGAGACCCCCCACGGTGAGGGTTCGAAAAATTTAAAATGCTTATAACTCGCGATCTAATTTTCGTAGCGCGACAAAAATTTTTTTGGTAATTTATTAAGCTATTGCATAGCTTTTATAGCGGGCTTTGAACCCGGCGACCTAATCTAGAAATTCCGTAACGAGAAAAATCCTAATACTCCGGCTAACAACGTTTCAGTTCATCAGACTTCGGCACGGTATCCTTCGGTAGACTTCGGCAGATATTGACGCGGTATTTTTGCATAAGTGGATAAAAAATCCTATGCAATAGCTTTACCGCGGCAGTCCCCGAGTACCACGCGTATTTTTTTTTTTTTTTTTTTTTTTTTTTTACAGTGTACTCAAAATCTGATCATGTATGAATATTCATCAACTCTGGGGAGCAAACCGAGTACCAAGTATGTACCAATTATTTGACGTTGCTCTAGGGGAGATTGAAGGATAGTCTGGATGATAACTGATATCGTGAACAACACTCATGGGCAATCAGAAATTTTAATTTAAATCCAAACGCTCTTTAGTGAACAAGGAATATGTTTCTAATTGATTAGCTAAAAAAGATTTTATGCTTCAAAAGATGAAAATGAAGTAATGACGAAAAAATAGGCACACATTCAAATTGCTATGTGTGCATTATTAGGGTATTTGATGTAATTTATTATATCTCTACACAAGAAAGTACTTAGAAACGTTTATTATATTGAAAATTATTGTCCAAAGATATCATTAGACTAGTGACAAATGTTTATCTTATTAAGATTAATTATCTTTGTGCTTGTAAAGAGCTAAAATTTGCAATCAAAATGTCATTGGATCTCAAAGATAATCGCCCCACCAGTGGCCGAGAGGTTCTGACCTCTTGACTAGTAGACGGCAGGTGCTGGGTTCGAACCCAATCGCGGCCGTCGGCCTAACCGTTCGGAGTTTTCGTGATTTTCTTCGAACCTTGCGTAAATACGGGTTAGGTTCCCTTAGAAAGACCCCCACGAAGGGCACTCCCCCTAGGCCTATATTCCTAGAGTAGATAATCGGACGACACAAAACAAACCAAACCAAACCAAACTCAAAGATATCCTTACAATTCTTTCTGATTCTCTGATATTTAGAATGAATGAAACTAAAGATAAATTTAAAATTTTCAATTGTTAGCTTTATTTTACCAGTATTCTATCTTATTGTCCCTATTTTCTTTTTAACTTTCTTCGTGTAGAAATTCAAATAAATAAACTAAAAAACTTTGTAAAATCGCCATAAAATGAAAAATTAGGCAGGACTTGTTTCGAGTTACAACAATAACAACTCGTCATCAGCTAAATCAACATGTGTGCGTAAAGGCACAGAGTGGTTCTCCACTCTGTGCCCTTACGCACACATGTTCGTTTAGCTGATGATGAGCTGTTATTGTTGTAGCTTGAAACGCGTTCAGCTTAATTTTTCATTTTATGGTGATTTTACAAAGTTTTTTAGTTTATTTATCAAAATATCGCCAGTGATTACGGTGTTTTTCACTAGCAAATTCAAATGTCATAAAAATAAAACTAATTTTTTGCCAAATATTTCATAAAATACACTTTTTCTAAAAATTCCCCATCAAAATTGAAAAATATCTATGACTTCCGTATGTCTAGCCGTCTGTCCGCGTTCTAGCTCTCTTAAATATACAAGGACTGTCCTGAAATTTTTAGAAGTTATTGACGTTTACCCTAGTACGAGCCCTATTTCAAATGAATATTGTAGCATGTTTGGTTTACTTACAGAGACAGTCAAAAGCCACTGCATTATGCCAAAAAAGAGAGAAATCGTTGAAAATGAATTTGAAAAACGATACACTCTGTATGCACAAACTCTGTGTTCACAAACATAAAAAAATTATATGCTTTTATGAAGTGCACTAATAATGCAATGTGTAAAATTTTCTGTGAAAATATTAGTTATTATTCATTTACAGAGCCACACAAAATAATTACATTACATAATGATAAAGAGTGATAATTGTTTGTGACATATTTTAATATTGTTAAACTACGTTATATATAATAAAACTGATATTCGTCACTAAGACTTAATATAAGCTATTTTACGCATAATAAGAAGTGCATAGATTTTACAGGGACGCATAAAAATTTTCAAAAAGTGTGTTCTATACTAAGTACTGTATATTAGCGATTATGGCTGATGGATGGATGAAATGCATTTTTTATTATGATATGCGGTTTTAAATTTCATTAAGTGTATGCCTATCGTATGGTGTGTGTAAATGCTATAATTGATATACAGAGCTACACAAAAGAGTTCATGAAGCTTACTAAATGTGAGAGTAAATAACTTAAAGGTGATTTTTAAATGAATTATGCCTTTTTACGCTGAAATGCATTAAAATTTCTATAAAATGATTGTAGAATATATATAATATAATACGCAGGTCCTCACAAACTATTTGATACAAGGCTGCTTATGGATGATATTTTCTGGAAGTGTAATTACAGTAGTTTTAAGAGTGTTTTAGTTTGAATTACATTTTAGCTAAATAATGGCGTGTAATAAAGGAACTAGGTAAATTACAGAGCTGAACAAAGGATTCAAGTATGTTTCCGTCTATTAATATAAATTATTGAAAGACAAATTTCAAACTATCAGGCGTTTTCTTGTTAAACTAAATTACCCCATAATATAGTATCTATATTATCAACAGATCAAACACAGGGATATTCAAAATTATTGGAATACATATTGGCTATGGGCAGTAACATCCTATTTCTTTAAAAAACGAAGTTTTATTATTTCAGATATTGTCGGAAAGTTTTTTATATTCTATGCTTAAAGTGTAATTTTTCTTACTTGTTTAAATATAGATTATTCTTTTGTTGAAACAGAATAAGTTAAATAAACTACTGTGTTACTTTTAAAATAGTAATTTAAATTTTGTCCCTATTTTTTCCAGCGTTTTATGCGTACATTAAATATAAAGTATCTTATGAACAATTCTCTTACATTTTTGTAAAGAAAAGGGGGGGGGTGATACCGTGTCACCCAACAGCTTAACTATCTTTTTTTAATTGCTTTAAGCACTGAACGATAGCTCTTATGAGATTCTAAAAGGAAAGTCAATTAAATAAAGCAATTAACTATTCAACTAATTTATCATATTAAATAGAGCTATTTAAAAAAAATACTTTTTTAATTAAGGCTCTGGAATAATGAAATTTCATTTTAAAATTTCGAATAAAAGCATTTAGTTAATTCAGAAAATCATTCTGTAACTTATAAGGATACTAATTAAGCATGTAACTAAAACCGAATAACGAATATTCGCCAAAATTGTACGTCAAAAACCAACATAAAAAAAACCATCCATTATATTTACATGTATACATGTATACATATTCACTGTTAATGGTAGCCAATGACTAATTCCTAAATCGTTACTCATAGACATATAGTTCCAATTACGAAAAAGGTTTTTAGTGAGATAAAAAATATTATAAAAGCAATTTGGGTCAATAAAAACATATCTTAAAAAAGTACAAAACTTAAATTTTTATACCGTTCCCCGTTTCATAAAAGTTTCATAAAAGTTTTTATACAGCATTTGTGAAAATGGAACAGAATAAAAAAGAGGTCATCACAAAGGTGACCAAAGAAAAGTTATTTTAACATAAAGTCTTTAAGTACTACTTACACACATAGAGTATTTAAAAGAAATCCCTGAAATTTTGTAAATCATTTATCAAAAGACATTTCATTTGAAAATACTTTCGTACTGCAAGTAAAATTATTTTGAAGTGCTCTTCTTTTATATCAAGGCATGTCACATTATACTAAATTAACCTTTTGCAATAATGTATTTTACAATCTGAATGATGACCAAAAGTGAGAGTTGCAATTTTCTAGCGCTGTTGGCCGGGGAAAACTTCACTGAGATTTTCTCGATTGGCAGCACAATGTTTCATAAACAGAATAACTTGATATTTTTCTCTTTCTATATAAAGATTCTTACACATCATGGGATTCAACGGATTTTAGGTGTTTTCTTGACAGAAATTTTGTAATGTACTTATCAGTATAGCTGAAGATCGATTTTGTTTCATTAAAAAAAAGAAATATTACTTTATTAAAATTTTGTTAAATTGTGCTTGAAAGTCCTTAAAGCATACGAACTCAGTATATGCAAGTTCCTTATTTATTTCTTTAGCCAACTGTCCATGGATATCTGCGTCATACATGCTTGTAAATTAGTCTCACAATCATTGAACAACATGATTACATTTTTACAGCAACAGGGCTTTTTGTAATTTTCAATAACAAAAAGTTGAAGCTTATCGGTATCGCGAGCCTTTGACTAACACTACCACCAAACAATTCTTTACTTTGCATGCTTGTCCTATCCTGAGTCTGATATTGTTAGTAGTGTAATCATCTTTCGCCTACAGACTTGAACTAATTTTCATACTTTTTTATCTTTGAGGTTATCAACTGCAAGATCAACGATAGCATTCGCATATGGGGTCACCAATAGTATATGGGGGTCGTTAAATCTTGTAAATCAACTTTGAGAACATTTGAATACTGCTAACTCGGTGGCTTTTTCTTGTGCAAATTTCAGCTTATCAGCCTGTCAATCGAACGCTTAGACTGAAATCATAGTTATAGAAGTTTTTCTAATTTGAAAAATCTTCCTTTTTGTAAGTGTGTGCATTAGAAAGAATTTGCTCTGACTTCAATTAAATCATTTTAAAGTCTTCTTTGCTACTTAAAACTGTGTTGTTAAGGGTAGGGTGTGTCATTCAAATGCGTTGAGACAATTTCTTTGGACTAACATCAGGATTGGCCTCCCGCATTCCAAATAATTTGTAGCTTTTCTTCTACCGAGAGAGCTGTCAATTTCCGACTCATTTTAAAGATGTACAATGAAATGTCAAGTGATCTATGACACAGCACACAGCCATATGTATATTCATGTTGTTATCCAAAATGACCGCCATATGGTACGCGGCTCTGAATTAGTCTACATCAGAGCTGGGATGGCATATTTAGAATGACTTGTCATAGTCCAAAAAATGACCTGCGATAATAAATTTTATCTTTTTTTTCAAACTTATAATGATTGGGATGGTTCCATCTCTGTTTTATGAATTCCAACCGAAGACAGGTGGTCGCATGTCCTATGGTGGTAAAAATAAACTTGAGATAGGAAGGGTAAAACAGGGTCCCTTTACTATGGGCCCCTGCTACTACGGACCCCCCCTCTACTTCACATAAGCTCTGTTTTTGTACATATACTGTTAAAAATAACGTTAAAAATTACATCTGTTTTAAAAATCTATCCATTTTCTGATAAATGAGAATGCTGCATAAACAGCTACACTGTAAAAAAAAGTGTCGATCTACTAAAAAAACTTTAGTGATCCTTGTAATTACAAAAAATTTTTAGTAATCTTAGTCGGTTACAAGAAAATCTGTAAGAATTACTAGAAAAAAGTTAGCAACGAATAGAGTTAATAGTTTTATATTTTTAATAGCTGTTACTAAAACGCACTTGGTGTGACCTTGATAGCATAGTGGTTATAGTAACGGACTCCAGGCTAAAAGGTCCCGGGTTCGATACTGGCCACGGCCAAATACACCCCGAATGTATGTAGTGTAAGTACTCGTTAATAAAGGGATTATGAATATCCTGACGGAGCAGTAGTAATGTTTGGTGCTGCCCTCTATTGCAGTTTTGCCGAAAATCTTCCTCTCCAGAAGTCTGGATGCAGCTCGAAGGAACCTCCTGCCCTTCGGGCGCACGTAATGGTTATTAAAAATAATTTTGGAGCTATTACTAAAATTTGCTTGGTGGCTCATACTAAAAATTTTTAAGTTAGTTATACAAAAAATTCTTTTGTTCAGTTTACAAAAGAAATGCTTGTTTCGCTTGCAAAAAAAGTTTGTAATGGTTACTAAAAACTTCTGTGGAATACAAATTTACTAAAAAATTTTTAGTAACCTCTTGAATTTTTTTTATTTCAGTATATGCAATTTCTCATTGGTCAAAACATAGATAAATTTGAAAAACAGGGGCAACGCTAAACGATATATTTAACAGTGCTACCAGCTAAATTTCCACAAATCCTAGAGCAAGCAGTCAGAGAATAGCAGAAAAGAATACGAAAAAATAGTCTCTGCAAAACGTATAAGTAAGACAGTATTTCGTCCAGAGACGCAAAATTGGAATGCATAACTCAGGAAAACATGTAATTAAAAAATATGTAACTCAGCTAAATTTTAACGGCAAATGGTTGATCCCACTGACTTTAAACATATAACTGAGAGTAATGTGCAATTCAGGTAACATATAACTGGAGTTTTACTGTAATTCTTTTTACCAAGGTTTCGTAAATATCATATGTTAAAATTATATTCATTATTTGCCATAAATACACCGGCTTACGCGTTTACACGGCCAATTAAGCTTTTCTTTGTGAACTTTCATGTTAATGCGACCATCACAGTTCATTTTTCAATAAAATTAACCATTAACTCAATGCAAACATGTATATTACAAATTTAATTATTTTTTTTCTTCGCCAAAATTAGCCTTATACTATATTAATTTCCTTTCGACACTATTCCGTATTTAGTAAAACTTATTAAATTAAAATCTTGTTTCTAGATCTAATCTATTAATCTTTATGGAAACGATATAAATTCTTAATTCGCCTTAAAAAACATTTATTCCAATATGCGTAAATTTAAAAAGATGGCTCTAAATTAAAAATATTCTTAATTAAACTTTATTTCCTAATATTCCAAATAAAATTCATTTTTTCCCTGTTTTTATCAACCCTTTTTAAGAAAGTCTTATTAAATTTATTCCAAAACCATACCTTTCAAAAAATATCATTCTTTTTATTTATTTATTTATTTTTCCCCCTTCAACATTTGATATTTGTGTGTATCAAGAAATTCATTTTTTTTCTTTTTTGTTTTAAAATATCGTCTGCAGGATAGTCGAAATATGAGTTCGATTATAAATTAAATAATATATTTTTTAATTAAAATTATCATCTGTTTGAAATTAATCTCGACGCTGGACATGAAATCTGTTTGCATGTAAAAATCATGGTTAGAGTCGATAGAATATTCTAGAAGTTTTGTTTTTAGATTTAAGAAGGAGAAGCTAAGAGATGATGACGGATATTCTTTCTTTTTCTTTGGATGATTTGGTTAGAACGAACTGCGGAATAATGATTTTATGATGGAATATTTTTTTTCTTCTTTCGTTGATTCTGTTCAAGACGATTTGCCAGAGAGCATTTTCCGCTATATATGCCTGCATTTGAAACTTTTTCTGGAGAAGCCAATGTTAGTTCTATACTATCTTTAAATATATTAATTTAAGACATAAAACAGTACTCAGTAAATAATCGACGTGGACGAACGTTTACACATAACATATTTAATACACCTAATTCACTGCACACGACATACACACATTGTAAACACAGAACAATTAATCTGGAACGCAGTACATTTATGTTCCTTACAATAATTCCATGGAATGACAAGGGGCGCCATCTACCGTTTTACCTGAAAAGTAAAAGTATAAAATACCACAGCTCTTCCCCACTTAGTAATGAAGTCGGTCAGGAGCTCTCATCTGTCTTCTGGATCGTCTCAGTACCTGTGGTGAAGAAGAAGAATTAGTTTTGACATGTTCAGGAGCATCAACTGTAGTTCTAGTAGGAACCGACGGTTTTTGGAGAATATTATCAGAGTTAGCTGAATTAGAACTCGAAGAATCAGGATTATCAAAGTCAGTTGGAGTAGGATCTGGAGCAACTGGAACATGAGAGTCAACTGTTTGCGGATCTGTGAAACTTGACTGTAAGGGTGGAAAATCATCTTGCTTCACACTTGCATTTTCACTTCTCAAATTTCCTGTAACATTTTCTTCCGAATTTGGATCATTAGTTAAAAAAATATCTTCCCCTACATTAGTTATTTGATCAACATGCCTTTTCCAAATATTTTAACCAACTTGAACTCTGTAATGTAATTTCCCTTCTCTTGCTACGATCCGACCAATTTTCCAGTTGGCTTCTGGAGTATAATTTCTTACAGCTACTTTCTGGTTGATTTCAAATTCTTTTACTTTAACTTTAGATTTCCTTGCAGTTTGCTTTTCATGAACAAAATTTGCAACATTCGGCACGATCAAATCTATGTTTGTTCTTATGTGCCGCTTTAGAAATAAAGATGCAGGACTTTCCCCCTTTGTAACATGTGGCATCTTCCTGTACTGCATAAGAAAGTTATTCAACTTCATTTGTAAAGTACTTGGTTCCGAAGCTAAGGCTTTTAATCCACGTTTGACCGTTTGCACATATCTCTCAGCCTGTCCATTTGTAGATGGATGGTACGGTGCACTAAACTTATGTTTTACACCATGACTTTTTAAGAATATTTCAAATTCTTCAGATGTAAACTGCTTAGCATTATCTGATACCAAAGAAATAGGAAAACCGTATCGTGCAAAGAGAGAAGAAAGACAAATAATTGTATTTTCTGAAGTTGTACTAGGAACTATAAATACTTCTGGCCATTTACTATAAGCATCAACCACTAACAAAAGCATTTTCCGGTTAACAGGACCAAAATAATCAATATGAATTCTTTGCCATGGAACTGTAGGCCATTCCCAATGATGTGTATCAACTTTAGGAGGATTATTTTTCAAATTTACACAAATAGAGCAATTTCTTGCAATATCTTCTATATCATGGTCTATTCCTGGCCACCATACAAAACTACGGGCTAAAGATTTCATTTTCACTATACCAAAATGACCAAAATGTAATTCCTTTAATATCTGTTGTCGATGAATTTCTGGGATAACTACCCTACAACCTTTTAAAATACAACCATGCTGAAGAGTAAATTCTTCTTGTTTTCCGCCAAAAAGTAAATTCTTAGGAATTTCTGAACCAGAAATGAGATGATGAAAAATTTGTCGCAAAAGAGGATCGGTTTTTGTAGCTGAAGCAATAGATTTAGCATTTAAAGGTAAAACAGAAAGCTGATTTATCTGAATGATTTCCGATTCATCAATCCCTCATTTGAATTATATTCGTGGGGCAAATCTTCACTACGTAATGGAAGACGCGAAAGTGCATCGACATTCCCGTGTTCAGTAGTTTTCTTATAACGAATGTCATACTGGAACGTTTGTAAATATATGGCATATCTTTGCATTCTAGCAGCTGATAAAACAGGAATACTTTTAGAAGGTGAAAAAATTGAAACTAGTGGTTTACTATCAGTAAACAAAGTGAATCTGTTACCGTACAAATATTGAAAAAAATTTTTAACACCAAATATTATTGCTAATGCCTCCTTATCTACTTGACTATACCGTTTTTCGGCATTATTCAAGGTTCTGCATACAAATCCAATAGGCTTTTCAGTATTGTCTGGCATAACATGCGAAAGAACTGCAGAGATACCATATGGAGAAGCATCAGTAGCTAAGATTAAAGGTAATTTCGGATTGCAATGAGTAAGCACTCTGTCAGAAGTAATTTCTCTTTTTATTTTTTTAAACGCTTGATCACATTTGTAAGACCAATTAAACTTTACCTTCTTTTTAAGCAAATTATTCAAAGGATGTGCAATTGTCGATAAATTTGGCACAAATTTAGCGTAATAAGTTGCAAGACCAAGAAATGCTTTAACCTGGGAAACATTTTCTGGCTTAGGGGCATTTACAATTGCTTCTATTTTATCTGGTGTTTTATGAATACCATGTTTATCCACTTTATACCCACAATAAGTAATTTCATCTGCCAGGAAGAATGATTTTTCCTTATTTATCCGAATATTATATTTTTTCAATCTTTCTAATACTTGCTTTAACCTTTGTAAATGAATTTCGTCTGTTTCCCCAGTTATTCCTATATCATCAATAAAAATTGTAATTCCCTCAATTCCACTTAAAATTTGTTCGATTTTTCTTTGCCATATAGCAGGAGAACTACTAAGACTTATTGGTAATTTAAGAAACTGAAATAATCCTTTAGGCGTATTAATGGTTAATAATTCTTGGGATTCCTCATCAACGGGCAATTGGAGGTATGTTTGATTCAAATCAATTTTTGTAAAATGAACACCATCACTTAAAGTAGCTAACATATCTTCTATTTTAGGCAAGGGATATTTTTCTACTTTCAGATATTTATTTAATGTAACTTTAAAGTCTCCGCATAAACGTATTTTACCATTAGATTTTACCACTGGAACAATCGTGGTTGCCCACTTGCTATTTGTAACTGGTTTAATTATACCAGCATCTTCTAATCTTTGTAATTCCTCATTGACTGCAGCACGTAGTGCATAAGTAACAGTCCTAGCTTTACAAAATATGGGTGTAGCATCCTTTTCAAGATAAAGCTCTGCCTTTAACCCTTTAATTTCCCCTACTTTATCAGAAAATAAATCAGAAAAATCATTTAACAATTCTTGTAATTTATCAGAATAATTTACAGTCTCATTAACATAGACAGATCTTAAATTATGCGGAAAAATATCGAATGCAGAGGCCCAGTCCCGGCCAAATAATAATGGAAAAGTATCTTCTTCTATCAAATATAATTTTAACTTTTCTGTTTTATTTTCATAAGTAACATTTACTTCAACATAACCTACAGGTTTAAAAATTTCACCAGTTGCAGTTTTTAACTGAACATCTGGGGGGAATATTTTATAATCAGGAAAAACTCTGCGAAATCTTTTTAAAGGAACAGCAGAAATTCCCGAACCGGTGTCCAATTTCATATCCGCTCTGGCTTTATTTTCAATTAACACAGATAATTTAATAGGATTTGCACCTGTATTTTTTATAGTTAATACATTTACTGTATCTACTGAATTTACGTGTTTTTGGAAAGTTTTACTTCTACATACTTTTCCAATATGGCCTTTTTTCTTACATATTTTACAAATAGCATTAATAAATCTACATGAATTCGCTAGATGAGAAGTATTTCCGCATCTATAACACTTTAATTTACTTTTATTTGCCTCAGAATTTGTATTATTTACATGATTGTTGACATTTGACTTCTGACAATCGTTAGAAAATTTCTTTGGGTGTACATTCTTTGAACTTGAAATTTTATTAATACTGAAATTTTAATTTTTAATTTCAGAAATTTCAATATCTACATTGTGTAAGGATAAAGCTTTCTCAACTGCTATCTCAAAAGTTAATTCGTCTACTTGCGTAATCAATTTATTTTGAATGCTTTCGTTTTTCAAACCGCGTAAAAATTGTTCCAATAAATTTTCATTTAATGTATCACCCGTAAAACAACAAAAAGTTGTATTTTTCTTTAATCTAGCAGCAAAATCTTGAACTGATTCCGACTCATTTTGGTAACACTTACGAAATTTTATTCTTTCAATAAATTTGTTGGGGGCGGGGCTTAGATGCTTTATCAATATGTCAACAATCTCAGAATATTTTAATGTTTCACATTGTTTCGGGAAACATAAATTACTCAGTAAATTATAATGCTTAGGGCCCATGCATGATAAAAGGGACGCAACTTTTTTTTCCTCTTTTAATTCATTTAGAATAAAATTCTGCTCCAGGCGTTTAATATATGCCTGAAATGTTTCTACTTTATCATCATATTCTTTAAATGAAAACATCGTATTTTTTATGCAATAAGACAGGAAAAAAAAGTAATTTAAAATTCAATGCACTTACCACCCCCTTGTTTTGTAGCTTCTGATATATTCTGGAAAGCTGCTGTTACCTTGTATAGTTGTCGAACTCAAAAACGAAAGAAGGAGCCATTTCTATTTGGCGCGCCGTTATTCTTTTAATATTTTTACGGTAGAAAGTTTTTAAACATCGTCGCCATTATAATATCTTTAAATATATTAATTTAAAACATAAAACAGTACTCAGTAAATAATCGAGGTGGACGAACGTTTACACATAACATATTTAATACACCTAATTCACTGCACACGACATACACACATTGTAAACACAGAACAATTAATCTGGAACGCAGTACATTTATGTTCCTTACAATAATTCCATGGAATGGACAAGGGGCGCCATCTACCGTTTTACCTGAAAAGTAAAAGTATAAAATACCACAAGTTCAATGAAGCATCTACATTTATTTTATATTAAGACATACTTGTCCGCATACTAAAACTTAAAAAGCAATAGTTTCAGCAACTTCCTTCCAAAAATTTTAAATATTGAATTTTTCTAAATAAAAAAATATGATTACGAATAAGAAAAATTATTTTGTAATTTAGAGCTTTTACAAAAGAGGAGCAGAAAAATAGGTGTACTTTTTTAGAGCAACAGGGCTCTTTGTATTTTTCAATAACAAAAATTTGAAGTTTATCAATATCGCGGGCATTTGACCAATAATACTGCCAAACGTTCTTTAATTTTGCATTCCGTTTCTATCATGAGTTTGATCTTGTCTGTGATGTAATCTTCTTTCGCCTGCAGACTTGAACTAATTCTGATACTTTTTTTATCTTTGAGGTGATCAACTGTACAATCATCCGTAGCATTCGCATATGGGGTTACCAGTACTATATGGTGCTCGTTAAATCTTGTAAACCATCTTTGAGAATATTTAAATATTGCTAACTCGGTGGCTCTTTTTTTTAAACAAATTTCGGCTTATCAGTCGAACGCTTAGACTGAAATCACAGTTATAGAGGTTTTTTCTAATTTAAAAAAATCGTCCTTCTTGTAAATGTGCGCATTAGAAAGAATTTGCCCTGATTTCAGTTAAATCGTCTTTATGTCTTATTTGCTACTTAAAATTGTGTTGTTGAGGATAGAGTGTGTTATTCAAATGCGTTGAGACAATTTCTTTGGACTAAAATCAGGATCGGCTTTCTGCATTCTAAATAATTTGCAGCTTTTCCTCTACCGAGAGAGCTATCCATTTCCGAATCATTTTAAAGTTGTACAATGAAATGTCAAGTGATCTATGACACAGTACATTGCCATATGCATATTCATGTTGTTATACAAAATGACCGCCATATGGTACACGGCTCTGAATTAGTCTACATCAGAGCTGGGATAGCATATTTAGAATGACTTGTCATAGTTCAAAAACTGACCTGCTATAATAAGTTTTTGCTTTTTTTTTTACAAATTTATAATGATTGGGATGCGTCAATGTCTGTTATAGCAATTCCAACCGAAGACAGGTGGTCGCATGTCCTATAGTGATAAAAGTCCTATAGTGATACTTGAAATGAGAAGGGTAAAGCAGGGTTCCTTTACTACGGGCCCCTGCTACTATGGACAACCCTCTACCCCCCCATATTGCTAAAAATATCGTTAAAAATTGCCTCTGATTTTAAAATCTTTCCATTTTCTGCCAAATGAGAATGTTGCACAAACAGCTATGGAATTTCTCATTGGTCAAAACATAGATAATTTTGAAAAACAGAGGTAACTTTTAACGATATTTTTAACATTGTTACCAGTTAAATCACTAAAAATATTAAAGCAAACACTCAGAGAAGAGCAGAAAAAGATATGAAAAAATATTCTCTGCAAAACGTATAAGTAAGACAATATTGTATCCAGGGACGCAAAAATGAAATGCATAACTCGGGAAAGCATATAATTCAAAAATGTATAGCTCAGCTAAATTTTAACGGCAAATGATTGATCCCACTGACTTTAAACGTATAACTGAGAGTAATGTACGACTCAGGTTATATATAACTGGAGTTTTAATGTTATTCTTTTTACCAAGGTTTCGTAGATATCAAATATTAGAATTATATTCATCTTTTGCCATAAATACGTCGGCCTACGTGTTTACATAGCCAGTTAAGCTTTGCTTTGTGAACTTTCTTGTTAATGTGACCATCACAGTTTTTTTTCATTAAAATTAACCAATAATCCAATGCAAACATGTATATTAAGGCATACTTGTCCGCTTTCTGAAGCTTAAAAAGCAATAGTTGCAGCAACTTGCTTTCAAAATTTTAAAATAATAAAATTCATATAAATAAAGTTTCGCCAAATAAGAATTTTTTTTTTTTTGTAATTTAGAACTTTTACAAAAGAGGAGAAGAAAATTAGGTGTAGTATAGTATGCAAAAAATGACAAATCGAAAATTCTCCCCCTTGCCTCCCCCCCCCAAAAAAAAAGCCAGATGTTTTGCTTAAATTTGAAGTACGTGATTTGTTAATATGATGTATACAAAGAATTTTTATGAAGAATTACTTCTAATCTCCAAATCATTTATTGTTAGCAATATTAGGATGTCTTTCTGTAATTTGAATAGTACTTGAAGGTAGAAAAGAATTTAGTTGACTACAATTCTAAAATACTGAAATACGTTTATGCTTATTTTACACTTTGTTACTTCATAGAGCAGATTTAAGCTTTTAGTTAATTTTAAGCGAGGCACCGTAACCCCAGTTCGAAATGATAACATGTTATAAATAATTTATAGATAGGGTTTTTGTTCCATATTATTCTTTTTTTCACATCAAAGCGGTTTTTTAACCAGCATTTTGAAGTTTTTTAACTTAAAAACTGCTTGGTAAAAAGAAAAAAAAATGGATTTGCATAAAAAAGGACATAATAAATATAAATCCACCAAAGAAATTGTAGGTTGCAATTCATATATTTTTTAGAATATTAATTTCGTAATTCATATCATATTTTTTTTAACTTAAAAATTTAATGCATCAATGCTTGAATTTTTCGGTACTATAATTTCATAAAAAAATTCCACATTTCGATTCTAATTTCACGAGATTTAAAAATATATATATTAAAATGTAAATTATATATAATGAAATATAGAAACGCTAAAATTTGAAATTTTATAATTCAAAAACTTGTTATAATATTCCAATAACATGAAAGTTTGCATTTAGGTATAGTTTAATTCGAAATTCAAAATATCTTGTCAAAATTGGGTGTTAACATTGAAAAACAAAGTTTGGGATTGTTTTAGTTCATACATGATCTCTTAAACAAATGCTGTATGCATCATTTATCAGATGTTTGTATTATCCGTATAAGTTATTAGCACACGAATACTACATGTCCTATTTCAAATGTTACGCGTACAATTTTTTTTGTTTTATTTTATTTTTGCTTATTGCAAATAATTCGAGTATCGCAACCGTAATAAAGTCAGCATAAATTTTCTTATTTATTAAAAAAAAATTACATTTTCGTTTTAATTTATTTGGTATCTTTTCAGGAATTCAATATTTTATTTGTGAATCTGCATTTTGTCCGTGGCTCAATACTAACTTTACTTTGGTTTCTTAATCAAAATTCAAAGTATGTAGTAGGTAACTTTAGAAATAGAATAAACAAAGACATGTTTTAAGGAAAAAAACTTTTGAATAGTCTTTTTGAAAGTATAAAAGAATATTTTTATTAAATTTTAAAACAGAACATAGTTGAGATAAGAATAATATGTGCATAACATAAATTAAAGTATCAAAACAACTGCTGCGTAAAATCCGAATTTGCTGAAACATTATAAATTCTAATCAGCTACTATTTGCATTTTAAGCGCTTACACACGTGAAATACTGTTTTAACTGGGGTAAAATTTTAATATCAGACTACCTTTCAAATACGTTTTCCACAACATGGAGATAATTTAATATTTTCTGCATCAAGTTTTTTTTTTTTTTTTTTTTTTTTTTTTTTTAATTTATTTACTTTTATTTTTTTACTTTAGGGTCTATTATGACTTAAAACCTTATAAAAAACTTTAAAATTAAAGATTTCACAATGAATTCTATATATTTTGGTTTAAAATGATTCAGATTTATTTATTTATATATTTTTTTTTGAAAATAATATTTTTAATATTTTCCAATAAATTCGAAAGCAATTATAATTGCATGGAATTTATAATTATAAAATCCGTGTATCTCGCCGTCCCATCTGACCATGCTGTAACTTTCGTAAATAAATTCCCATTGCTATATAACTAAAATATAATTAAAAATATATAATTAAAAATATAAATATATAAAAAATATATAAAAAAATGAAAAAAATATAAAAAATATAATATGTTTATAATTCGTTTGCAGAGTCACACACACACGCACAAAAATTCTTTACATTATGGTCTATAGAGAAGAAACGCTTGTGGTAGATTTTATTCACGTTCAAACTATCCGACTTTCAGGAGATAAATGTCCAGCACTTAGGTGAACAATCACATTATTTCTGTAGAATATAGAAAATATAGCATTTATAGTTCATTTTCAGGAATGCACTTGAAAATTCCATTACAATATGATATAAGGGAAAAATGAGTTTGAGATACAACTGAATGTTGTTTACTTTGATTGAGTAATGAATCGGTTATGACACAAGGTCCCTGTGAAAGTCACATGGATAAGTGAAGTGAATGCAACCTGTTAGGTTATAGAACGGTGTATGAACGATATTTGATGGTTAGTAGCGTCAGCTCCTCCCACACCGCTGGACCCTGGTTCGAGTCCAGCTAGCGGCATGGGTGTCTGTGTTGTCCCTGGGATAATATATGTACCAGATACTCTGTAATAAAGAGTTCTATATGGTGTCTTGTGATCACTGGAGGTTATGCCGGCGAATAGCTGTAGCGCCTACCTCAAAGCAAATAAATGGAAATGGAAATGTACGAAATTTGATGAAAGTGCGTTTTCAGCTGTAGTATTTATTAGATATTTAAACTTAATTCTTTTTTAGCGATCCATTTTTAGTGGTTAGCATTTTTGGCATGGTACACTTGCAAATGAATAACACATCTGTATTCTGTGCATGACTTTTGAGATGATAGTCAGGACATTCGCTCTCTGATTTTGTCATCCTCTTGTATTCGTTCCCTCTCTGGCGTCGGTATCATTATTTTTGTACTATACATATATAACGTTATCAATTTAGTTGGGAAGGAGGGTATGGTACTTGATATCTTAAGACATATCAGGGAAATGGATTTAAGGACCAGACACATAGCACTAACTTCTTGCGGTTAGGCGTCGCTATTTTTTATCTTTCGTGTCGGCGTTTTGATATATAAATTGCTTTTTCAGTGAACTTTTTTGAATTTCAAGAGAGAAATCGAACTCGAAATCAGTTGACAGCTTTACGACTGAAGATGGGGTAGATAAAACTTTCCTTTCCTTTGTCAATTTGGTAGGGTCAGTCCCTCAAAAATCATTTAAAGAGGTTTCACCTTTGTTCCGTACGGAAACAAAGATAGATTTATTCCTTTTTTAATATAATAAAAAGTAGTGCTGTTCGCTCGCAGCCTTAGCGTTAGGTTGAGTAATTATGACCAACTTTTTACATTTTCGACATTTTATTATTTTTTTTTACTTGTTCGTATATGGAAAAGTGGTATTTTTATTTCGTAAGAAGTAACTTTGACCCAAGAACACTTCTTAAAAGTTTTAATTCTTACAGCCCTTCTTAACACTTTCCAACAAAGTTGAAAAGTGTTTATGCTTTCGGTTTGTCTGGCCGTCTGTCCGTGCTCTAACTCCCGTAAATATACTGCGATTGCTATAAAATTTTTATGTTATTCATATTTATCCTAGCTCGAACCCTATTGAAAATGAAGTTTCTACCACAATTAGTTTATTTACAAGGATAGTCAAAATTTCCCGATACATTACCACTTATAAGCGCAAAGAGCGCAAAAAGATTTTTTGCATAATGAATACGAATGCATAAACACTTTTCAACTTTGTTGGAATGTGTTAAAAATCTTTTCAAATGAATTTTAAAGGTGTTACACCCGGTCAAACATATTCAAATTTATATGGATTCGGAAAATGCTCTAAAATATGCATTGTGTAAAATATGCAGTGAAAATAATAGTTATTATTCATTTAGAGGGTCACTCAAACGAATTCCATTACACAATAATAAAGAGGAGAATTGTTTGCGACATATTTTAACTATGTTAAATGATTTCAAGTATCATGAAATTTATATATGTTACAGGCCAAACCCGATTTTAGGCCAAACCCGATTTTAGGCCAAACTAGATTGGCCTAGGCCAAACTAGTCTATCCTAACGCCCATCGGATAAACTAGTTTTTCCTAGGCAAAACCGGTCTATCCTAACGCCCATCGCATAAACTAGTTTTTCCCAGGCCAAACCGGTTTATCCTAACGCCCATCGGATAAACTAGTTTTTCCTAGGCCAAACTAGTCTATCCTAAGGCCCATAGGACAAACTAGTTCTTCCTAGGCCAAACTAGTTTGGCCTAACTCTTATAGGATAAACTAGTTTAGCCTACTGTTTATTGGTCTAAACTAGTTTATCCTAGGCCGATCTAATTTATCCTAGGCCAATTCAATTTGGCGTGATTTTATTGAATTCAATGACCGCCTCAGCGCCAACATTCTAGTTTGTCCTAGGCTGATCTAGTTTATCCTAGTATGTAATTTTACACGTTTTTAGCTCATGGGCGTCAAAGCCAAAGAAAGAATGGGCTCTCAGGTTCTGTATGTATATATGTACGCCTGTATAAACGTATGTACGTAACGCGATAACTCTTGATAGAAATGATGTAATTTGACGTTTTTATCTCATCAGCTATCAAACACTGAGAATTAAAGTGCCCGTGGGTTCTGTATCTATGTATGTACATAAGTACGTAACGCAATAATTCTTGATAGAAATACTCGATTGACATCAAACTTTCAATATAAGTTTATTCTTATTAGGAGCTCTTCTGATTAATTTTGGGAGGTCATTGGAGAAGAATAAAGGGGGGGGGGCGAGAGGCTGATTCGCCCCTTCCCTTAATTCAAGAACTAATTCATTTTCGGAAATGCATAAGATTAACAGGCATTCTCACTCAGAAATTATGTAATCGAATGGCGTTAACCATTTTTTTCATAAAAGCGATATACTTTTGAGAAAATACTATTAAAGCTAACGTTTTAAATCGAATTTTTGGTTACGACTTCACGGAAAAGAGAAACTTGATTCCCGCCGTGACAAGAATAGTTTATATGTCGACAAGTAACTAATTTCTAAAAAATGGAAAACGCTGTTCAATTCCAAATTATGTTCAGCTCCGATCTGGTTCGAATATGCAATAATAATAATAATAATAAATGCAAGCCTGATCTCAGTTGGTACGAGTCTGCATAAAAAAATACTATGCAAAATGCATTATGTCTTTACAGTAAATATGTGAAATTCCTGTATTGATATTCTAAGAAATTACTCTTGACTCACATTTATACTTATTCTAGTGAAAGACATGTTTTTTACCGGCCTTACCGGCCAAACCCGAATTCGAGCCAAATTTGATTAGCCTAGGCCAAACTATTTTATCCTAACGCCAATTATATAAACTAGTTTTTCCTACGCCAAACTTGTTTATCTAAATGCCCGTTGGAAAAACTAGTTTTTACTAGGTAAGAGGGTAATCCTTCATTTTCCCTTCATACTTTAGCATTAAACCCTCCAAAACTATTCAGGGAATTGCCTTATCAGAAAGAACCTATAACCAAAATTTGAAGCAAGTCCGTAAATTCTGCGTTAAAAAATATTTTTCTAAATTATGGGGGGGGTACCTAGATTGCCCTGTAACGATCTCGATCAGTATAAAGCGAGTTACTACCTGAGAGTAACTGGCTTGGCCTTTTGCTCAACGGTTAAAGCACTCGCTTCCTGATCAGAGGTTCTCAGATCAAACCCAACCGGCGCCAATCTCCCTTCATTGGTGACCCTGGACACGCACGCAACTCTCTCATCATCAACTTCCAGCGCACAACAATCAACTCACCTCATCATCAACAGATGGCAGCACCAAAAAAAAAAACAATCTCTCTCAACGCAAAGCCTGTCCTCGCATCACAATATGCGTACGACAGCATTCATTCACGAGTGCATATCGCTCGTCAGACGTCAGTAATACGTCTTTCTCACTGGGGGCATACTCTGTAACGATCTCGATCAGTATAAAGCGAGTTACTACCTGAGAGTAACTGGCTTGGCCTTTTGCTCAACGGTTAAAGCACTCGCTTCCTGATCAGAGGTTCACAGATCAAACCCAACCGGCGCCAATCTCTCTTCAGCCCTTTCTTTTACACTTACACAATAAACATCCACAATTAATCCCGGAGGCGCCTTGTCAGAATAATCCTATATCTAAAATTTTAAATGAAAACTGATAATTCTGCATGATAAATGCATTTCTCTAAATTAACGGTGGGGGATTAACCTCCCGTTCGCCCCCTTTATTCTTATCCAGAGAATTTCCAAAACTAATCAGAAAAATATTTTATCAGAAGGAACCTACATCCAAAATTTGAAGCTAATCGGATATTTCTATCAAAAGTTATAGCGTTACGTACATTCGTACGTACATACGTACATACATGCGTACATATATGCGTACGTACATACATACAGAACCTGTGAGCCCTTTATTTCTCTGGCTTTGACGCCCCTGAGCTAAAAACATGTAAAATTACATTGGCCTAGGATAAACTAGATCAGCCTAGGAGAAACTAGAATGTTGGCGCTGAGGTGGTCATTGAATTCAATAAAATCACTCCAAATTGAATTGGCCTAGGATAAACTAGTTCAGACCAATAAACAGCAGGCTAAACTAGTTTATCCTATAAGAGTTAGGCCAAACTAGTTTAGCCTAGGAAAAACTAGTTTGTCCTATGGGCCATAGGATAGACTAGTTTGGCCTAGGAAACACTAGGCCAATAGGATAAACCGGTTTCGCCTAAGAAAAACTAGTTTATCCGATGGGCGTTAGGATAGACCGGTTTGGCCTAGGAAAAACTAGTTTATCCGATTGGCATTAGGATACACTTGTTTGGCCTAAAATCGGCTTTGGTCTGTAACATATACACCTCTGAAACTCAATATTTCACGCATTATACGGTGTGAATAGCATTTACAGGGATACACAAAATACTTCAAATTGTATATTCTATCCGAAGTACTGTACATCATCGATGATAGCTGATGGATAAATGAAATGCATTTTCATTTGTGATATTCGCTTTTATGTTTTACTAAATGCCTGCATATTATATGGTGTATATAAATGCTATGGTTGATATACAGGATTACACTAAAGAGCTCGCAAACCTTACTGAATATGAGGGTAATTCACTTAAAGGTGATTTATAAATAAGTGATGCATTTTTAGGTTGAACTGCTTTCAGTTTAATAAGAAATGTTTGTAGAATATAAATAAAATGATATACAGGGTCACGCAAAGAATTATCTACAAGGTCAACCATGGATGATAATTTCTGGAAATGTGACTTAAGTAGTTTCAAAAATGCTTTTGTTTGACCTAAATTTTAGCAAAACACTGGCGTGTAATAAAGGTACTAGGTAATCTATATGGCTGAACAAAAGTATTGAAGTATTTTTCCATATATTAGTGTAAATTGCTGGATTAGAAGTTTCAACCTGCTAGGCGTTTTCTGGCTAAACTTCCGCATTATATAGTATATATATCAACAGGCAGGTCAAATACAGGTCTGTTTAAAAGTATCGAAATACATATTAGGCTGTGGACAGTATATCCTTTCATCAGGCTGCAGGTTTCTCTGCAGTTGAAGCTTTATTTAAATTAATATAGTTCTTGAAATATAATCCAGTTTTAAGAAATTAAGTTTGATTGATGCTGTTAAAGCTTATAAGCATATACGTAAAGAAAAAATTATACCATGATAGAAAATCCCTCTTTTATTAGCATTTAAAGTAAATTGCAGAAAAAAAATTACAATTTTACCCTTTTGCTCGGCGGTCAGGGGGGTTAGAGATTTCAAGAAGTGTTGGAAAGAAGTGTTCATAACGTTCATGCTTAACGTTCTTACTTGTTTTTTAATTAAAATGATGGTTATAATTACCCCCCTCAAAAACTTATAATCGCAGAAGTTTGGAGTAATTAAGACCATTGGTTGAGCAATTGTGATTACTATATTTCCTCTTTGTACTTCCCAAAACACATTTTGGGGGGTTTTCATATTACTATTTGGATCTCAAAAATGCTTTAGACCTGGGATAAACAATGTCTGTACATTATGAGATTAATATTTAAGCATGAAATAATTCTTTACCATTTACAATTTTCTCCATTATAGGGGTAGTCATAATTGCCCTCACCTGGCACTATCTTTTGATTTTGTATACTTTTTATACAACCAAAATTTCCGGAGTTTTTTTTTTTTTTTTTTAAGTCTGTTATCTATTTTTATGAAAATACAAAGTTCTTATAAAATCACCCATTAGGGAACTATAAAATCATTTTATTACACAATAAGGAATAATCCAATGTACGCTATTGCTATTATTCTGCCATGTGCGCGTATAGTAATTCTTTGTTATAGCAACCAAGTTAGAAGCAATATTTCTTATATTTACTAGTAAGAAAAGGCCTATAAAGTTATGCACTTTTTTTGGTTATGGGAAGTTTTGCTTACCACCATGCAGGAGCAAAGTCAAGAAAATATATTAATATACTAATACATGGTATGAAAAAAGCTATTATAAAATAATTTTAAATAAGAACAATTTCTCAACTGTCATTTGATATAATTTATTTTCATGTATATTTATCATATTTTATCTTTTTCTACTCTTCATTTAAATCAATAAAGTATGCGAATAATAAATATATAAACATCTCTGTATACCATTGCAAAGTAATGAAAATAAAACGAAAGAAAACAATTGTAAAAATAAAAAGAATGTATAGACATTGATAACGATATCTTCTTGGGGGGGGGGGATTATCAAAGAAGGATAACGCATGATATCGTGACATGGAGAAGGGGTTCTACTTGAGCTTTTAACTTCATGATGTATCCTTCCTTTTAAATAGCATTAATTCGATGTGGATTTTCTACAACTCATTTCTTCCTGGAAAAGTATCAAATAATTTGCTTTGCTATATAACCTATATCTTATCCGAACATATTACTGCATCATCTGCGAACATATTACAAGCCAAAAATCACCATATTTACAACATTGCTTTACTATAATGTCACAAAAATCTGTTGTTATTCATTTCTAGTTTTTTATTTGCCATAAATTTCTGTTATTTATCCATAATACATAGTATAGTGTAAGTTGTGTAATCGTTTCAAAAACCGAAAAAAATGACGGATTTAGACGCTTGACAAACTTATTTTTAACAAAAAAAATGACCGTCCGACTGTCTTTGTGTCAGTAGACGCTCTATCTCGAGAGAATATATCGAGATAGCGGTTTGAATTTTGGTGTGTACTTAGTATCTAATAATGGAAAGAAGCCCAAAGAAAATTAGTGACCATTGACCTAGATTATCCAGAACTTTTTTTTTGGGAGGGGTACTCTCAAAATATTCTTTCTAATAAAAAGTACTTTTTTTTTTTTTTTTTTTTTTTTTTTTTTTTTTTTTAAGGATTTTAGTGTAAAACGTGAATATAAAAGACAATAAAGAAACATAAATTTTGCATAAGGAATCAGATAATCAGTTGCCGAAATATCGATAATCACATTTTCCACTCTCATCCATTTCTCATGACCCTGTATTTCATTCAAATTTCAACTTAAAGATATCCTTTAATTGAAAACGAGTTGCTTAATCTGACGCAGTAAGCTTATAGTGGATGTGAAAATCATTTTTGTAGTTATAAGGATTTTTCTTTTATGCAATTCGATAATGCATGATTATCCCGCCAACAAAAAACTATCATTAAACTGTAAGAATAAATGCGAATAATGGCTTATCGTAAATGTCACATTCACTGCACTTGAAACACATTACACATCGTTGTTACGTTATCAAGGGATTTTTAATTCGGCTTTTTATGTGTATTTTTGTTAATCTTTTACTAATTTACTTTTTCTCCCGTTATTTACAGTGAAAATTATGCCAATTTCTATAATTTTGCGTGTAGTTTGGCAATTTATATAATTTATTGAAATTGATAAACGGGAAATTCAAGTAGTACACACATTTCTGTAACAGTCCATTAGTATATAAGCATTAAAAACATTAAATTATGCTAATAAGATTGTATTTATTAAAAATACAACACATTGCTCAATGGTGTACAAACCAAAAATTTTAATGTACACTTTTACAATTAAAATAAAATAAAACTATCAACGTTTCGCGCCGTCTTCTGCGGGCGTCTTCAGGAAAATATGATAACGGAAGGACTAAGTTTGCATCTTGATCGAGAGAAAATATTTCTAGTTAATTAAAATCGAAATGAATTAAAAGTTTAAAAATGTTGCCACTTACACGTGAGTAAAAATTTAAATATTGCAACGAAATAAAAATTTTAAGATTTTATGATGTTATGCCATATTTTTGGTGCATTGTAGGATAAATTATCATTACATGGTTTATTTTCTCGTACAATGATTTCGATAGATTCTCTTATTTTACCTTAAACTGGGTTATTGCACGGAACTATGATTTTGGCCTCATCAAAGTTAATACGGCAACCCTTGTTCGCCAAGTAGAAGCGAGCAAGGGCAGTATTCTGTTTATATTGTTCTATATCTCTGCGATGTTCTTTAATTCTAATTAAAAGTTTCCGCGTTGTCATGCCGGTGTAGACTTTTTAAAGATTATTAGATAAAGTGATGGGGATTTCATAAATACCAGATTTTTGATCTATTGGAATTTTGTCGATCTTATCTGTAACGATGTCAATTAGATATGGAGGTGGAATGGCGACAAGTTTTATGTTATATTTTTGTGCGATCTTTTTTACTTTTTCAAATATGCAAGGGATATAATGAAATTTTATGTAAACTACAAGCTTATCCTGTCGTTGGCCAGATGTGGGAGGAGTATTGTACTGTTGAACTATTTTATTTACAAATTTTGCTGGAAAACCATGGTCAAAAGCTACTTTCTGTATAAAATCAATTTCTTTATTTAATGTGTCATCTGAACAAATCATAAAAGCTCTTTTAATAAATGATCTGAAAGCAGGTATTTTGTATTCAAAAGGCATGTTGGCTAAAAACGGGATAGCTGTATTTTCTTTTATTGGTTTTTTATGAACTGAAAATTTTAAACTTGAATTGCATCCATTAATTTGAACGTCTAAAAATGGAAGGGAGGCGTTTTCTTCGACTTCAAGGGTAAAATTAATACTATTGCTTAATTTATCGACATCTTGTAGAAAAACATATAATTCAGTGAAACTTTGGTTCCATAAGATGAAAACATCATCAACATAACGGAACCAACATTCAGGTTTTAAATTAAACGTATTAAAAATGTTTTGTTCTAGTGGTCTTAACGCGAATTCAGCAAACAAACTGGATACTGGTGACTCCATCGGCGCACCATGCAGCTGTCGGTAAATATTCTTATTAAAAATGAAAATGTTACTGAAAACTATTAAGTTTAGGCCAGATTTAAGGGAAGTTTTGATATCTTGAGAAATATTTGAATTTTTATCTATTATCAAATTAATATATTCTATGACTTCAATCCTTCCATCAATATGCACGAAGTCATAGAATGTATTAATTTGAAAATAGATAAAAATTCAAATATTATAACGCTCTAATAACGGTATTTTCTTTTATTGGTTTTCTATTAAATATAAACAGAATACTGCTCTTTCTCGATTCTACTTGGCGAACAAGGGTTGCCGTATTAACTTTGATGAGGTAAAAATCACAGTTCCGTGCAATAACCCAGTTTAAGGTAAAATAAGAGAATCTGCCGAAATCACTGCACAAGAAAATAAACCATGTAATGACAATTTATCCTACAATATACCAAAAATATGGCATAACATCATAAAATCTTAAAAAATTTATTTCTTTACAATATTTTAATTTTTACTCATGTGTAAGTGGCAACATTTTTAAACTTTTAATTCATTTCGATTTTAATTTATTAGAAATATTATCTCTCGATCTAGATGCAAACTTAGTCCTTTCATTATCATATTTTCCTGAAAACGCCCACAGAAGACGGCGCGAACCGTTGATATTTTATTTTATTTTAATTGTACAAGTGTACATTAAAATTTTTGTTTTGTGCACCATTGAGCAATGTGTTGTATTTTTAATAAATACATTCTTATTAGTTAAATTTTATGGTGCAACTGTCCAGTATATATGTATTAAATTATGCATTTAAATTTTATTTTGGAATTGCAGTTATATGTATGTATGTGTTATATGTAGTTTAGTCAAGTTTTATTTTCACAGTTTATATCATGTACAACTATTATGGGTAAGTATTATGATGGCATTCAACGACTAGCTGTTCTTAAAGCTCTTAATAAAAAAATAAATTACTTTAATGTAATGATTTAAATAAATATGCATTCGTTATAAAATTGTATTCGATACTGTACAATAATTGTGTGAGCAATTAATTTCTCATGAAACACAAATATTTATATATTCTTGGCCTTTATTTTTATGCTTTTGATAAAATTTCATTTTAATAAATAAACAGACATGCAAAAGAAGTAAATAGAAAAATTATTCAGAAAGAATAAATTTTCTCTACATTTTCGTAGAGATTTTTAAATTTATCAATATACAAACACTCTTGACTGATCATTTATTTACAGTATTTTAATAAAAGAATACATGAACTGCGTTTAAGCAAACAAAATACTTTTCTTGGAAATATTAAAAATCTTGAAATAAATGAAGCAATACATGTTTCAGTGAATAAATCTCATAAGTCTATTACTGTTATTTTTTTATCTTATTTATTTTATTCGGAAATAGAACAATTTTTCAAAATGCCTTAAGACGTTGGATGATGTTTTACATTTTTTTAAATTTTCCAAATTTCTTATCGTAAATCTTTTAAACTTCTAATAGATTACTGTTTAAACGGATTTTAATGTTTTTACCTTAAAGCAGAGATAATTTCACTCTTTTAGTTACAGAAACAGCTTTTTCTAGCTTTTGAATAAACTGTTCGTGTAAATTACAATGTGAAATATTCTGTCAGTTTTATTCAAAATATACATTACTTTAAAACAGTATAGTTATAATATATTTTCAAATTAACTAGAGTGAGCTATTTTGCATAAAAACATCAAGTTAAAAATTATGCTTAAAACATAGAAAAATGCACATTGTTTCATTCATAATTTTCATTCAAAATATTAAAATGACCTCAAAATGGAATATTTTGTTATTTTAGTGACAAAGATGTATTTTTGTCATCAGCCAATGTACCGCATAACAAGAATGTGAGCAAATTATTTTCAGAATTCATAGCATTGGATGACTTAAACACTTGCCAACTAACCAATTTTAAAACTTCTTACAGAAATGCATAGGTCTATAACTTGCAGCTACTTTTTTATGTTACATTCACTCTAGTATGTAAAGCTAGTCGGATGTGGCAATCCGAAAACTTTCTTTTATCTTATGCATGTTAATACTTCCTGAAAATGTAGCATAGCAGCGTCATCGGTTAGGTGGTTTAAGCCAAAATCTAGTCATTAACAACTCATGCAAACTTATAACAGAATCTGAAGTTTCATGAAAATCCGTGCATTAGTTTTTAAGATGGAGCTATAGTAAAATCGTTTAAAAAAATTTGCATAACAATTTCATATGCTAGGTGATGTACACCAAAAATTAATCAGGATCATTTTTTATCAGCTACTAGTTGAATCTGAAGTTTGATGCATTAATAATTCTTGAGATACATTTACTGCGAAATCATGAAAAATGTAGCATTCCAGAGCTTGTAGGATGGTTACACCAAAAACTAAACACTAATAAGAAAGTAACTCAATCTGAAGTTTTAGAAAATTTTGAGCATTAGTTTCTGAGGTAGAGCTATTACGATAAAAATGAATAATGTACCCTGACAGAGCCACTTGTCGAGCAATTTGCGCCAAAATGTAATCAGCACGATGTTGTATCAAGTACTAAATAAAATTTTATGAAAATCCATGCAGTAGTTCTTCAAATAGTGTTATTGGTGAAATTGTTAATAAAGCAGCATTATAGTGCCACTTGCTAAGCGAAGTACACCAAAAACTAATCATCCCACAAAAACCCACAAAATGTTTGTCACATGCAGACAGACACTCTGACAGACAGACTGACAGACTCATAGTCAGAAAAACATGCTTTTCTGGTTCTCGACATCGAAAACCTGTCAATCCGTGAAAAAACGAATTTCGAAAATTTTCACCCATCCAATACTTTCTTGTTGTAAATATAGAAGTAATTAGAAAAGTAAACGTTATCATACTGACCAGAAGGTGGCAGCACAGACAATCACCTCATCGAGTTAACGGATGAAATTCTACGATTATTCGCATATTAAGGGGGTAGTAAGGTATTTTTTTTATTTTATATTAATGTACAACATCTTAAGATTATTCTGTGAAAATTTGAAAGGAATTGAAGTAAAACTGACGGAGATATACACTTGTAAGTCTACGCCCTCCGATTTCGATAAAAACGTCTGTGAAACTTTAAACGTGTTTTTCTAACACTTCGCTTTTTCGAAGCCGGTGAATTCTGTAGCTCAAAATCTACTGAACCGATCTTTTTAAAATTTTACACACTCTTTCTTCATATAAATTACGAGATAACACTGTCGAGTTTTTTTCTTTTTTTAAATTTTAACTTACTTTTAAAAACAAAATATCAGATTTTTTTGATGAAAAATCAGTATTTTGACTTCCGAGCCTTTGTGAAAAATTGAAAAATCAATTAAAAAAAACTCGACTGCGTTCTGTGAGGAAACTTATCAACTAATTAAATCAATTTGGTTTTTTAATTTCAGTTGATCCAGTCATGAGTTATGCGGTTCACCGCGAATCAACTTTTTTGGGGGGACGTCTTCGAAGATTCGATGTCATAGGCTCATTTTTTAATATTTCTTAATGAAAATTTCACAGAATACTCTTTAAATGACATATAATTATACTATAACTATACAAATAAATAAACATTAATTGTATCCTTACAAAAAATGATAGAAAATATGCTTTTTTTCTATCGAATTAACCTTACTACCCCCTTAAACGCAATATGTCTTCCATTTCATAACTTGGGGGAAAACCGGATGCATTTGGCTTGTAGGTTTATCATTCTATCTTCATCCTCTCATTCCTCCATGTTTTCCTACGTGTGGATGCTGGAAAATACAATAGACTCCTTGCATTGATGTCACAGCAACGGCTGATACACTAATCTGGTGCACATCTGGATCCCAAACAAAACATCATAACTCCACGTTTGTCGTTTAAAGCACGTGTGGTCTTTCTGTTTAATTTTGATTTTTCTTATTTTTACGTTATTTTTCTATGTACATAAAAAATGAAGCGCAAATTACCATGTTTGAAAAAGTGAAAACAGCAGATATGCCTTATGTTTGGGCGCCAGATGAAGCATGTGACGTCACGTGCAAGGGGTCTATAGTAAACCTACGAATCAACCGCTAAAATCAGGTTTTCAGATGGTTTCCACCAAGATGTGTCTTAGCAGATATACCGTGTTTTAACCCTTTATAAATTCATGAAAATATCATTTTCTAAAACATCTTTCGTCAATTTTTTAGAAGAGTTACACAATCATTTAGTAAATTTGAGAAGGATTAAAGAATTAAGAAGTTGTTAAATTTGAAATTATAGGATTTTGTGCAATATCCATAATTCCACACAAATATTTTATTTTAAATTTTTTCTTTGTATTTTGTAGAATTAGGAAATGTACAAATATGATACATAAATATAGCAATATTTTCCAAATGAAAAATACTCTTACCACCCCCCCCCTTCCCCAAAGTCAAGAAAGTTGAAAAAATGCAAAAGCAAAAGAAATCTTTTTTTTTTAATATTTTTGTTTGGTATAATCAATAAAGCTTTTGGAACGATATAATGTATATATCTATAATTCATTCTAAACTGTATTACAACTAATGGAATATTTCAATTTCAACTTTTTTTAATGGTAATTATTGGTACCGTTAGAAGATAAATGGTTAATATGCCAATCGAATTTTAACAAGTTCTGGAATTTCAGCCATGAACTAAATGAGATGATTATCTGTACTGCCGCCTGCCGGTTTAATAAATTTATACAACTTCAAAAGAAATCTGTATTTAAATAGTAGAGTGGGAAATATAGCATAAAAACAGTTGTCAGTGACAGTCCTAGATATTTATGTTATAATGGAAAGATGTCTCTGTACTTAATGCTAACAGCTTTTTGTGAATGGCAACACTTGCCAGTGAAATTTCCATTTTACAATTTTCTCTACTAAATTTTTTCTTACTTCTAAACATCACATATTTTCAGTTTTTTCTCCGAAGTGCAATATACAGAGTGATCCAAAAGTCAGGAAAGAGACTGGGTTTTATGCAGCAATGGAAAAGAATAGTTCTGTTGGCAACCAACAGATGGCGCCTTAGTGAAATATTGTACCTATATTTTACTATATATTATTAATAATGATTTACAAATGAAAAATTTTTTTACAACTTACAAGTAAGCTTAGTTACAGTTAATTAGTACTACAGTAAATATTCAATGTGCTGTACATCATTCAGAAGTAGAGCTGTGAGAAGGGACATCTCACCGTTCAAAGCAAAGAGTAGCATGCATTTGGGGCCAGACACATGGGCAGACACGTTATGTGTGGGCAGACACGTTATGGCAGACACATTTTTGCGGGATGGCATCTTTCAGTGCTGCTAGTGATGTCGATGTGTCGCGGTACACTTTTGACTTCAATAATCCCCACAACCAAACTTCCCAGGGTGTCAGATCGAAAGATCTTGGATGTCATGCGTGATTAAAGTAGCGATTGATAATGCGATCTTCCCCCAAATATTAAGCGTAGCTGACGTTACACAAGCAGCAATATGAGAGGGTGCTCCATCTTGCATAATGGTGACCAGTGTTAGAAATTAGCAGTCGTTAGTTGTCAAATGCAACTAAGGAATTGAATTTGACGACTTCAAAATTATTCTTGGTTATCAAATTTGACGCCTAACTTTAAAAAAATATGTTTATTAGACATTGTTTCGAAAAATTTTTTTTTAAATAGTTTTCTAGTGTGAAAATTCGGAACTAAAAACATTGTGAATTTCGACAAATAGTCGCGAAAAAAATCAATTTCGTCAATTGTTCACATAAAAAATCGCCGATTCCGTTTTTTTCTTTTTTTTTTTCAAAAAATAGGAAAAAAGCAAAAACTTATTTTCTATGATACGGAAAAAAACCCCGCAAATTTTCTACAAAGGAATACGAACAGAAATGCAAATTTCGTCAAAGAATCGCTGTAAAAACGCAAATTCCGTTAAAGAATCGCGAAAAAAAATTCTAATTTCGTCAAAAAATCCCTGGAAAAAAGTGAATTTTGTCATAGTATCGTAAAAAAATACGAAAATTTCTACAAGGGATAGCAAAAACAAATCTTAATTCCATCAGAGAACTTTTAAAAAATGCAAATTTTGTCAAAGAAATACCGAAAAAATGAGAATCTTGTCACGGGATCGGGATAAAGTCCGTTAATTCCATCAAAGGTTTGTGAAAAAACGCAAATTTCTTCAAGGAATCACAAAAAAAACTGGAATTTTCACCGAAAGATTCCGAAAAAACGCATAATTAACGAGGAAGGGGCCTATTCCCAAACCTTAACCCCCTCTGCTGTAAACTTAAAAAAAATCTGTGAATTTCAGAATATTTTTTATTCAGAATCATCCCTTGATTCAAATGTAGATGCATTATGTTTTTGTTATTATTATTATTATTATTATTTTACTAAACTCAACTGTAATTACCAATACTAAAGAAATTGCCAAATCGGTGTTAAATTTGAAAATTCGGACATAAAATGTATCCCAAAATTCGGCGAAAAAAATCAATTTAGTCAATTGTTCTAAGAAAAATTGTCAACTTTTTCAAAAGATCGTAGAAAAAATCCGAATTTCGACAAAAAATCGCATAAAATGTAAATTTTGTCTTTAAATCGCGAAAAACGACACATTTCGTCAAAAGATTGCTAAAAAACACGGCCAATTTCGTCAACAGATCACGAGAAAACATGGCAAAGCTTGTCAAAAGATCGAAAAAAACGGCAAATTTCGTCAAAAAATCATGAGAAAATGCCAAGTTTCGTCAAAAAATCGCGAATAAACCGGCAAGGTTCATCAAAAGATTGCCAAAAAAACCCAGCAAGTTTCTTTAAAAAATCTCAAAAAAAAACGGCAAGTTTCTACAAAATATCTCGAAAAAACGGCAAGTTTCTACAAAATATCGCGAAAAAACAGGCAAGTTTCATGAACAGATCGAAAAAAACCCGGCAAGTATCGCCAAATGATTGCGAAAAAACACGGCCGATTTCGTCAACAGATCGTGAAAAAACATGGCAAAGCTTCTAAAAAGATCGAAAAAAGCCGCAAGTTTCGTCAAAAGATCGTGAAAAAAAGGCAAATTTTGTCAAAAGATCGCAAAAAACCCGCAAATTTCGTCAAAAGATAGCAAAAACGGCAAGTTTCGTCAAAAGGACGCAAAAAAGTGGCAAGTTTCGTCGAAAGATTGCAAAAAACGGCAAATTTTGTTGAAAGATAGCAAAAAACGCAAACTTTGTAAAAGGAGCGGAAAAAACAGTACTGGGAGTGGATTTTTCTCCTGTCTCTGTTGTAACCTTTCAGAAAAATTTATGCTAATTTCAAATTTTTTGTCAGAATTATTCCTAAATTATATACAATATTACAGTAATATTAATATGAATTTTTGAAACTGAAACTAAAAATTTTAATTTGACTCCTGAGATTTTTACAGTAGTCGTCATTTGACGATTGCCTTTTATCTCCTAATTTCTACCACTGATGGTGACTGTTTGGAGTGCCCACAGACTTCTCATATACGAGGTATGAGAGGTCATTGGGAGTGCCTGTCGCGATTGAACTTCAGAAATCCGACAGCGCCATCTGTTTGTCGCCAATATAACTGTTTTTTTCGTAGCCACACAAAACCCGGTTTCTTATCCATCCGTTTCGTGCAAACCGTATCTTTGTATCTTGATTCGTTTTCGAATTATTCGTTTTTAAAGTTCGTCCTGACTTTTGGATCAACCTGTATATGTATATATGTGTACTCAAATTCATTTTGTTGGAAATCTGTGCTTCAATTAACTCAGCTTTTGCAGCTTATAAAGTACTTTCAACCATGAATTTTTAAATTTATGTCTAATGCTCGCCAACTCTACTAAGAATGAACTATAATAATACATTCAGAGTTAAAACAATATAAATAGTTCAGCATAAGTCTCCAGCTAATCTTGCATAACGAAATTAACACTTAATAAATGGAAACATTAAAGCTTAACTTTGATATGTATGTAATCGAAGAATTTTAACACCGTCAAATAAGAAGAGGGAGGGGTAGTAAGTACTTTAAATATTTAATTCGCAGGAAACTGCATCTCATTTTACTGATTTGGGAATTTTTAATACTTTTTAAATGTGGGGTAGATATTAAAAAAAAAGGTATTGTGACAAAATCCAAAAAAAAAAATTTTTTTAATTGACCCTTTTCGATGAAATGAATGACGAGAGAGTAAAATAAGATTTAGAGAAAAAATTAATGAGAAAAAATTTAATGAGAAAAAATTTAATCATGGACATTGGTATAATTATCCCCCGTTCTTCATTACTTTTTCTACCTTAATTTATCTTTTTTATTACCTTTAATTTTTTTATAAACGAACATGAAAGTATATTTTATACATTAATCTCCACGAATCAGCTTATTCCGTTTAATTTAAACTAGGAAATTTTGTCTGACGACAAATTGTCATCTAATATATTTTTTTCCCTTTTTTTTTTTTTTTTTTTTTTTTTTTTTTTTTTTTTTTTTACTTTTGAGCCGAGGAAATTAAAAGAAAAACAAATGTAAGTTATTTCATATAGCTAGAGAATTATTGCCATATATTTTTAAAAAATAAATGTAAAGAAAAAAAATCCGATTTTAAACTAATTATTTCCTAATTAAAAAAATGCGATATATATATATTTTTTTTACAACACCACTAAAGAGGGCAGATTCAGAGAAAGAAAATTACATTTTATAAGCATTTATTTCAATTTATATACCTGAATGTTTCGTTATATGTTCATCTAAATGTCGTCATTTTTCTACAATTTCGGTAAAATTATTTCATTTTTATTACAGAAGCTGAAAAATAAATGTCAATTCTTAAAAGAATCAACGTTTTTTTTTACAAACGAATTATTAAAAACAAACATTTTAATTAATAAACTAAAACTAGATTATAATCCGATTTGTTATTTAAAATTTAGTATTTAATGAAATCAATATAATAGTTCTTTTTCTCTAATTGTATAATAAAACTAGATTGGCAATTCTGACAAAAAATCGCAAGATCTCCTGTACTTTAAACGCAACACATTGAATTATTATGCCAAGTAATGTGTATAAAAAGATATTCGTACGATTAATCACTCGACTTGTGAAGAGTATATTCCTATGATTTAGTTTTTTTTCTTTCTTTTTAATGATTCTATTGACTTAGAGTGTTTTTAGCATCTCACAATGTATACATAAAATTTAACTCATTTATTAAAATACTTAATCGAAATAATCCTTATATTTCACTTCTTACATTTTTACTAATTATACGCTTTTTGCAGTATAAAATCGCAAGAACACTTTTATTTAAATTCCGTTAAAATTGCCACACATTTATTTGTTCATTTTAATGGGATTTATTTAACAATTAAGAATAAACATAAGTCTTTTAATGTGACAAATTTTTTAAATAATTAAGGATATTATAGATAAATAACTTACTTATATAGAGCCGTAAAAAGATGAACTTTTTTTTTAATATTTAGAAATTCTCTTACAATAATAAGTTTAAACCAATTACTTATAACATATTGAATGAGAGAGCCTAAAACAATACTTAAATTTCCCGAAATTTAAATAGCTTCCATTTATTTTTGTAAAAAAAATATTGAGAGCTCTCTTGAGAATTTTAAAGGAAGGGCATAAAATAAAGAGATTAAGTATTTAGCTAAATTAGCAAAATAAATTTCCAAATCTCTAATAACTTTTTTTTTCTTTTTATTAATTTTCTTTTTACCTTTTGGGAATAACGAGCAAACCTTTTCATTGTAAAAAAAAAAAAAAAAAAAAAATTATCAAGTATTCTTTTTCAAAACTCGACTTAAAGCTAAGTTTAAAAATGTTTACTTAAAATTTGAATTTTTTTTAAATTCTTTATTACGAAACATATCATAGTGCAATGCTAGATTCCATATACACGGTTTATATTTCATTAAAAATATCCATTTAAAATTGTATTTAAAAAATCATTAAAATTTATATTCAAAATTATTTGAAAACTGGATTTTCTTTATAAGTCTTTCATTACATATATATAAATATATAGGGGTAAGAGGGGTACATTGATACAGCTTTTTTCTAAAAAAATGTTTGGTATCTAGAAAGCAGAAATGTCAAGTTATTTTTCTATGTGATGTCAGCAAAATCTGTGTAGTGTGTTATAAAAATGTACAATCGTTATTTTATATATTATTTTTGCATGTAATTAAAAAAAATAAAAAAAAGTAATTTGTATCAATGTGCCTCATCCCCGGAACAGATTGATTCACTTTGACACGCCTGGGAAAAATGGAGACAAAATAACACCAATGCATATTTTTCATTAAAAAATAATTAGCAAACCATTTTATATTATTTTTAAAAATTCAAATCACCCACACTTTATTTGTAAGCAATATTAAAGCAAACAAAATGAAATGTCTAATGACCTGATGTTCTGGCTCTTCCTTGTCTGATTGTTGACAGTAGTAACTTGGTCATATCTGATACTTTAACCCCAGCATTATCTTCTTTCTTAGGAAAGATGAAAAATTACCAAGTTTTCTCTTTATAAATTGGTTTATATACAGAAAATAAAGGATAATTATATTAAAAATTCTGTTTTTAATATAATTACTAGCGAGCTACGCCCGCTAGCTGGGCCACTTTTTCCAAACGAACCTCGATATTAAGCAGTATATAATAAGCAAAAAAATCCATTTCATAAGCAAGTCTTGGTGTTCGAATCCTCAAGCACAAAAAAAGTAAATTAAAGAGCTATGGTTGTTATGCGCCCATTATCCCTCTAAAAATATGTGATTTCGCACAGTGGGCGCTACGCGGCATGGTCGCCATTGTCCAGTTTAAAATATTTGGTTTGCACGGTTGGCGCTGCGCGCCCATAAGACATTTTCTCGTATTTTTTGGTTCATCAGAAGCAGACTTTTACGCAGATTTTGAATATGAAATCAGTTTTTTTCTACTTTAAAAATTGTCTGCATGATGGTTTAAGAAAAAACGCGTAAAAAAGTTTCGGCATTTAAAACTGCAAAAGACTGCTATTAAAAAAAAGTAATTTCATTAATATCACAAACAACATAACTAACAAATAATTTTGGCAGCTCGTTTTCCGTTTGTACTAACAGAAATTAGTATTAATCGCGTAAATCTTAGGTTACGCAATATTCGTGTATGCTACCAAAAACAAAAAGTATGAAAATGAGCTTCAACGATTAATACTCATAATACAGAATAAATATATGAATAGCCAGTTACATCTGAGATCCTCAAAATATTAATTAGCAACACTATTACCTCTTAGTGAACATATCTTGCTGTGCTTAAATAGTTGTACTTATTATAATAATTAAACCGTGTTTAACATTTTTTACCAATTAGTTCTTTTTCTCATTCTTTGACAAAATGAAAGGAGAAAAAGAGGTTTTCGGCTGCTTCTTCTTTTAGCCAAAGGGGAAAAGTTCTTGTCGTTCACCGCAAGGTGCGCAGTGTTCTGCCTGAGAGCTCCGTTTGAGCTCCGTTTGTGAAATGACACGTTTTCCGTTCCGATTCCCGACCGGTTTTTAATTCATAACTTTTTTAATTTTATTCCCACGGTCTCGAAAATGCCCGAAATGACTTTCCCGGAATTTTTCAAATCGAAAGACACCTCTCGCGACTTCCAACTCGCCCGCGTTGCGAACTGTAATCGGCTTCAAGCAGACAGACAGACAGAGGCGCACGGATTTTATTAGTATAGACTAGCGAGCTACGCCCGCTAGCTGGGCCACTTTTTCCAAACGAACCTCGATATTAAGCAATATATAATAAACAAAAAAATTCATTTAATAAGCAAGTGTTGGTGTTCGAATCCTCAGCACAAAAAAGTAAATTAAAGAGCTATGGTTGTTATGCGCCCATTATCCCGTTAAAATATGTGATTTCGCACAGTGGGCGGTACGGGCCCATCGTGCGAAGCCGGCCCACCGGCGCTACGCGCCATGGTCGCCATTGTCCCGTTAAAAATATTTGGTTTTGCACGGTTGGCGCTGCGCGTCCATAATACATTTTCTCGTATTTTTTGGATCATCAGAAACAGACTTTTACGCAGATTCTGAATATGTAATCAGTTTTTTCTACTTTAAAAACTGTCTGCATGATGGTTTAAGAAAAAACGCGCAAAAAAAGTTTGTTTATTAAAAACTGCAAAAGACTGCTATTTAAAAAAAAAGTAATTTCATTAATATCACAAAGAACATAACTAACAAATAATTTTGGCAGCTCGTTTTCCGTTTGTACTTACAGAAATTAGTATTAATCGCTTAAATCTTAGGTTACACAATATTCGTGAATGCTACCAAAAAGAAAAAGTATGAAAATGAGCTACAATGATTAATACTCACATACAGAATAAATATATGAATAGCCAGTTACATCTGAGATCCTCAAAATATTAATTAGCAACACTATTACCTCTTAGTGAACATATCTTGCTGTGCTTAAATAGTTGTACTTATTATATTAATTAAACAGTGTTTAATATTTTTTACCAATTACTTCTTTTTCTCTTATACATTCTTTGACAAATTGACGGGAGAAAAATAGGTTTTCGGCTGCTTCTTCTTTTAGCCAAAGGGGAAAAGTTCCTGTTCTTCACCGCAAGGTATCGCTGTGTTCTGCCTCAGAGCTCCGTTTGAGACCTGTTTGGGAAATAAGACGTTTTCCGTACCGATTCCCGACCGGTTTTTAATTCATAACTTTTTTAATTTTGGTCCCACGGTCTCGAAAATGCCCGAAATGACTTTCCCGGAATTTTTCGAATCGAAAGACAATTCTCGCGACTTCCAACTCGCCCGCGTTGCGAACTGTAATCGGCTTCAAGGCCGATTGTCAGACAGGCAGACAGAGGCGCACGGATTTTATTAGTATAGATCCTGTGCTGTTCTGCAGCTTGTTTCTCTTACGTAACACTTTTCATGTAGAAAATACTTTTTTCTCTGGAGAATTGATATAAATTTGACATTTTTTAGGCTGTCGTCCTTTTCTTTAATTAGTTCTACAAGCACTATATGTTGTGTAAGTTCGTGCGTCTTCTCTTTGCAAAAATACTATAAAATGTTCTAATATAAAGAAATTAAAGTTATTTCACTTCAATAAAAACTATTATTAAAAGTTTTTAGCGAAAAATGATTGGATTAAGTAGTGTATTGTAAAAAAAATAATAAAAGGTGATGAAAAAATGAACTAGAAAAAGATTTAGGTTGTATCAATGTGCCCCGACAAAGACTGTATCAATGTTCCCCATACAGCCATTTTAAATAAAATGAGTCTCATATCCAATCCTTCATACTTTATCTAACAAAAAAGAATCTGAAACTGATAAAGAGTAGTTAAACTTGCCAGAGAGAGAGTATTTTTTTTTTGGTTGAAAATACTGTAACAGTTGTATAATACCATTTAAATTGTACAACTCAAATTTACTTTTGACCTACAAAAACAATTAATCACTCGTCTCATTTCAACAAAGAACTGAATCATTCCAAAACTTTCTGTATATAGTTGAGTGCACGAGTATCACCTTTTAGAGCTGTTGTAAAACTTCCTGTGATGACACTGTGTGCAGTACAGGGGGTGTATCAATGTCCCCCACCTCCCCCTACATATAATGAACTTATTAAATTATTAATGAATGTTATTATTAACTTTTTCTTCGCGATATTTATTTTTAATCTGTTAAATTCCTAGCTTATTCGCTAATGTCTTATTATTTATTAATATTACTTTATCATTAATTCTATTAAATTCTCCATAAATTAATTATTATTTCATGCAATTTACTTAAATATAAAACTATTAGTTTACTTCTAAATTGTATATAATTTTATGCCATTTTTATTATTTTGTGTGAATTCAAAAAGTTTAAAAAGATTCCTCATTGAGCATAACGTGCACGACCTCATGATTTTTGTTAATGCGAGAGATTCACAAAAAGCAGCTGCAATCGGTTAGGAGCTACATTTGTTCGATTTTCCTACAAGCTTACATCTCCGATCATGGGTAGTTTGCCGATAACATAGTTTATATAGATATCGATACTATATATACTTGGTGCATAAAATATCTCATTCTCGATTTTTCCAGAAGTACCTATGAATTCTATTAATTTTAATAATGGATTAGATGCCTAAATAATTTACAATCTGAAACATAATATATTCTAATTAACGTGTTCGCAATTTCCTATATAGAATTTAGCATTGTATTGTAATGTATTTAGACAGAAAATCAAAGAGTTAAGCTTTTAAGGATCATCCGTTCTAAAGTGGTTCCAAAGTAATTGTGTTTCCAGAAACTTTTCGTCTCATTTTTCACCTTTCAATTTTATGTATGTTATGTATCTTAAATTTAATATATCTTATTGCGTGAGCATGTTTGTCTCAAAATTAACTATAACATTGGAATTCACGTGTCTAGCTCTAACTGTTGAAGAAAATTCGTTTAGTTCGTTTTACACATTCAAATTTCAACGTTTTTGGAACCACTCTGAGAAAGTATTTAGAAATTTCGACGATAAAGATATACACCATCTCAACTTTCATCTTTCAAGATTACTTTTAAAGAAATCGTAATTTTAAAAGGTTTATTGCTTATGCATGCATCCCCTTTGGGAACAAGCAGAGATTGTCAGAAGTTTTATCCTGAAATATATTTTTTAATTGATTGAATTGTTCTAAAGTAATCGTGATTTATTCCTAATTTATTCTTTAAATTTGATTTTTTAATTGCTCACTAAGAGCATCCATGTATTAAAAATAACGGAAATAACATGTTCTAGATCTAGTTCTGAGTAAATCGTAAATTTAGAAAGTTTTCCGCTTTTTTCACTCTTTCAATTTTTGAATATATCATAAGACATTAAGAAAGTTTTTTAAACCCTTTCGAACAAAGTTGAAAAATATTTATGCATTTGTTTGTCTGTTCGTGTATCCACCTGTTCACGCCCTGGCTACCATAAATATACTCGAAATTTCAATAAATTGAAAAAAATTATTTAGGGTTCCTAAGCACTTAGGGTATACTATATGAGGTACTATGCGAGTTCATTTACTAGGGCACTCAAAAGAATTCCATTACATTATGTTACATGCACTGAGAAAAAAAAAAAAATATGCCGCCTTCAACTAGAACGAATAGTTAGTCACTTTCTAAATACCTAAACTAGAAATATAGATGTCCAAACTATGCGAGTAGGGTAAACACCTAAGCTGAATAGGCGAAATGACTTGACATTTCTAGTCTCTTCTTTTCTATGAGACGAAACGACATTGAACCGTTTCAGTAACGAGAAATTATCGCTTGATTTTAGGAATGATTTCTTAAGCTATAATTATAGTTACTAAATCAAATATCTTGTGTTCGCATCTATTTGAAGAGATTTTTTAGATAGATTTGACAACAAAAATATCGGAAAACGTACTTGAATTCTAGTAAGAGACTCTGGAACTCTCTAAGAAATGGAACTAAAATTTATAAGGATGACATGGAACTATTTTTCTAGAGCCATTATTTAGATTCTATATGCCAGAACCATATTTTTTTCTCAGTGTGGTGAAAAATCTCTAGCGGAGTATTTTAATGAGATTAAAGTATTTCAAATGAATTGAAACCGATATAACCTCCTGAGACCTGAGCAAAATAAAATACATATATTCTTTCAAAGATTAGTTTTTCTGACCAGTTAGGTCTAAAAATTAATATTGTTTACGAAATCAATAAATTTTAATTTTTAAATTTTGCTGGGGGGCACATCCATTTGAATGGATGTTGAGGTCACAAGCACTATAAAACTATAAGAAATTTATGCAGAAAAGATGTAAGGCAAAATTTTATTTTTTATTAAGATAACATAAATTTATTACTCAAAAATAATTATTGTTAATTGTAAATGTAAATTATTAACAGTTAATGCTAAAAAAATTAAATTAAGCTCCATGAAATGTTTTAAAACAATTTCGTTCAGCAGTTATGCATAGAAACATTTGGCAATTTGTGCAACGAAATTTAGTTTTTGTGTCACAGCATGTATTTCTGCAATACGCAGAGTTTTTGATGTTGGCAAGTTCTTGCATGTTTTGCTTCTTTCTGTCGAAAAGGAATTGATGGCCGGGCTAATCGAATTTTTTTTTCTTTTTTGCTTTAGGTTGAACTTCACCATCACTATCCAGATTATTACATGAAGCAACGGGCGTATTTTCTGTACCATCTGCTATTAATTTCTCTGAAATGCCTATTCGAAACTCCATAAACTGTATAAAGTCTTTCTTTGGATATCCATTACTTTCATAATCTCTTTTGTATTGCAACCATGAATTAGCTGCTGCCAAATCTATCATATGAATTAGTACTTTCCCCGTCCACTTCTTTGTTCTTGTTTTTATTCTGTAATAACTAATTTTTCTGTCAACCATATCAACCCCACCCATCTTCAAATTATACTCTCTAATTATTTCTGGCCGACGGACATCAATATACTTTTTCTCTTTTTTGGATCATCTTTTGCAAGTGTCGACATCTTCAATAGAATGATCTGATGATACCATATAAATAGGTTTGTTGTCTTGATATTTCACAATATTAATTTTTTCATCACTTCAAACTACACTATCTGTTTACAAATCTCCCATTTTCGTATTTTGTCTGGTAATAAATTGTTGGCCTTTGGTATTCTATTTTTCATTATTGTACCTGTTGCACCAATTCCCTTTTCGTGTAAAACTTCAAGCAAATTAATAGTTGTGAAATACCTATCAAAATATACTCGAGTTCCTGAACCAAATGTTTCACAAAATTTCAAAACTGCAGTTTCACCAATAATAAGAGACTTTGCAGCATTCTGCATTGGAAACGACCCTTTACCTTGATAGATTGCAAAATCTAATACGATTCCTGATGGATCAGCTATTACAAAATTTTTCAACCCAACTGGGGTTGGTTTGCGTGGTACATATTACTTTAATTGTGTTGCTCCAATAAAAGGTATCATTTGTTCGTCAATGCTATCAAAAGAAGATCTAGGTATTTTCAAGCATCCATTTCGAACAGAATCTATCATTGGTTGAACTTTCCACAGCTTATTTTCTTTCTCTGCTTGTGAAATATTATTATCAAAAAAACCCTTCAAGTTTGATCGGATAAAATATCTGTTTCATCTGAAGAATCACTTAAATCCGAAATTGGATTTAAACCTTTATCAGTAATAGGATCATTAATCTCATTATCATCACTCCAATCGTCAATTTCAATATCAGATAAATCATGATTTGCCATTAATTCTAACGCTTCTAGCGCTGTCAATCCTACAAAATATTGAAAAATACATAAATGACATGTTTATTTATTCTTAAAAGACATAAAAAATTCTAATTTGTAAAAAAATACACTCTAAAACTAAGAAGATATTTATTTTTTAAAGAGAAGAAGGTTTGTTTACATTGGAAATAAAAGTACTAAGCTAATTATGCAATAGATGAATTGAGAACTGACATCCATTTTAATGGATGTTTTAAAAACAAGATAATTAAAAAAATATGAACATATTTAACATTATTAATTTATTTTATCTTAAAACAAAAGATCAAAGTATCAGAAAAACGTTAAAATATTACTAAAAAATAATAAGAATAATATGAAAAATAAAACTTACCGCGAATGTGTCGATTTCCAACGTGGCTCATGTTTTCCGCCATTTTATAAACAAATAAAATGCTGTTGCCAGATTTTTAAAGTTAAAAAGTGATTTCTGATTCATCCATTATAATACCGTGCCAATTCTTGATTTCAAAAATAAAAATTTTCGCAAGAGGAAGAAAAAGTAAAACATCCATTTTAATGGATGTTAGGTCTCAGGAGGATAAACCACTGAATTTCATAACCATTACTTTAGAACAGGGCATTTATGGTATTTTTTATCAATTTACAATGACACACAAAAGAAATCGTTTACACTACTACCTTTCTATAGTAATTGCTAGAATGTGCGTTATAAAAGTCGATATGCGCTTTTAACTTTATCTGTTTTTTGCATGTTACTTGTTATGCATAAATTCTATACCTGAAATACAAGGCTGTACAAAAATATTCACATATCATTCTCCTCATAAGAGGAAGTTGCTGATGGGAAATTTTCAATTGGGGTATATGTATTTCTTAAATGAATTAAATATTTGCATGCATATAGTAAATAGATATTTATATAGCGTATACAGAGTTGCTGAAAAAAATCAGATTATTTTCTGATTGCAGAAGGGAACATCAGGATTTGTGTTTTCAAATGTGTTCTGCGTTTTCATATAACTGAATTAGCCATGACATTTTAACTTATTATACTGTCCAGTTTCATTACATTATTGTGAATGTGTTTGGAAATGTTTCATAATCCATACATGACGCATTTTTTTTTCTTGTTTACTTCTACATTTTTCTTCCTCTAGAAACTATCTCTGCAAACATTTACATTTTTGTACATGAATGAAAATTTGTTTCGGCGCTCTATCTCAATAACTAATATACGGAATTCTTGAAAAAAAAATAGGTTCAGTTAGTCCTTCATATAAACTAGTGCTGACTCTTTTTTGGTTTAGATCGACCAACAGGTGGCGGTGCTATCTGCCTTTTTCTTTAAGTGGCGCAATAGTGCTAACAGAATCAAATTCGTGATCTTCCAGCTGGCCCGCCGGAAATAACATAAAACCAATAAGGGTTAAAACATAACCTCATTTTTTATATCTTACTAAATTTTATAAAAGTGTGCACTTTAATTCATGTGTTTGATAAAATTGCGCAAGACCGTCACACAAATTAGGAATGTCCAAGTTTGTTGTCTCTCCTGAAAAATCATACTTTTTCAGTTAAGTCAGTACTTTTCCCTTTTCTCATAAAGTACTTGTGCGATTTTGATAATTTTTGTTAGTGGTACACTGTAAAAAAAAAAGGGTCGATCTACTAAAAAACTTTAGTGATCCTTGTAATTACTAAAAAATTTTTAGTAATCTTAGTCGGTTACAAGAAAATCTGTAAGAATTACTAGAAAAAAGTTAGCAACGAAGAGAGTTAATAGTTTTATATTTTTAATAACTATTACTAAAACTCACTTGGTGTGGCCTTGAGAGCATAGTGGCTATAGTAACGGACTCCAGACTAAAAGGTCCCTCGTTCGGTACTGGCCAACGCCAAATACGCCCCGGATGTATGTAGTGCAAGTACTCGTTAGTAAAGGGATTATGAAAATCCTGTCGGAGCAGTTAGCAATGTTTGGTGCTGCCAGCTATTGCAGTTTTGCCGAAAATCTTCCGCTTCAGAAGTCAGGATGCAGCTCGAAGGAGCCTCCTGCCCTTCGGGCGCACGTAATGGTTATTAAAAATAATTTTGGAGCTATTACTAAAATTTGCTTGGTGGCTCATACTAAAAATTTTTAAGTTAGTTATACAAAAAATTCTTTTGTTCAGTTTACAAAAGAAATGCTTGTTTCCCTTGCAAAAAAAAAGTTTGTAATGGTTACTAAAAATTTCTGTGGAATACAAATTTATTAAAAAATTTTTAGTAACCTCTTGAGTTTTTTTTACAGTGCAGAGTATAAATATAAGGTCACATTTGGTAGATAGTTTTTTAAAATCTTTAAATAGTTTTAATTTTTGAAAAAATGAAAAATAGAAAATTTCTGAAAAAGCGACATTTTTAAAAATAAGTTTTAATCTAAGAAAAGAAACTGTCAGCTATAACTGTCAAAAACTTTCAGCATAATCTAGGGAATACGGATTTGAAATTTTGCCAAAATCGGTTGGGTAATTTCCAATGGAATGTGTCTTAAATCTGGCATATTATCTATAGGTTTGCAGCCAGTCTTGTCTTTCCTTAAAAGACACAGACAATTTTCACTTTCTTCTATTTTGAATAGAAGGAAGTATTATAATCGATATTTTTTTCGACGGATTTACACACTTTAGGGATTAGAGATTCCAAAAACATCTTTTTACAAAATGTCTGTCTGTCCGTGTGTGCGTGTGTGTCCGTATGTCGCTATTGCACCATCGAAATGCGTATGAAGATATAGATGGAATGGAACGAAATTTTTTCTGTATCTTTTGTCGATTACAAGCTGGTTCTCCTTCAATATTTGGAAATAATCCACCGAACGGGGAAGCTGTAATAGCAATTTTTCTGCCCTTTTCAATATTGTGCCATTGAAAAGTGTATGAAGTTATGCATAGAGTTGAACAAAATTTTTTGTGTAAGTATTTGGTTTTCGTTAGTACACTGTTAAAAATTTCGTGCTACTTTGAACCAAGATTTGGTGCTCGCAGCTATTACCAGCTTCCACCATAGGATGATTCAATCGAAGTTCCAAATCTTGGGACGAGTTTACACCATATTATTTGAAAAAGTGGTACTATGGTTCAGCCGAAGTTCCAAATCTTGGAACAAGATTTCACCATTTTATGGTGCCAGCTACTAAGCGCCAAATTTCGGTTCAAAGTAGCACAAAATTTTTAACAGTGTAGGTACTCCCTCGATTTTGAAAAAAATCCACCTGAGGGGACGCTGTAATAGTAATTTTTGTAAATTTTCAATATTAAATCACCGAAAAGTGTATAAATTTATGTAGAGAACTGAACCAAATTTTTTGTGTAAGTTCCTAGCTATAACCAGCAGACCTTCCTTGAATTTGGAAACATTCCGTGTAATAGGACATAGGAGTGTTGTGATAGCGTTTTTTGTTTCATATTCTCGATTATTCGTCATTCTATTGTCCAAGGACTCGTTCAGAGACGGGAACTCGTATACTGCAAGCCGGCTATTTGCAAACAGCTGATATTAACCGAATACGGGAAAACTATTACTTTTAACGAATATCATGATTCACATTTTTTTTTTCGATTAAGTAACAGAGGCAGAAATTTAAGATGAAAATCAAAGTTGGTATAATATTGAATTTATAATATTAAAATTTTAACATATATACCTAGTGCTTGAAATTTTAAAGTTTATGTATGAGATAGAAGAAAATTTTGGGACTGGCACATCCAACTAGTTTTTAATGAATTTCAATTACAAAAGGATAATCATGTTAAATTTTTAGCACAAATGCATGTATGATTTGTTGTATTTTAATAGTGTATTAACTGTTATGAGTCAACACGAAAATATTGTTTTAGATATAGCAAAATCAAAATTATGTGTTTTTCCAAAAAGCAATAATAAATGTAGCGTTAAGAATAAAATTAAAGCATTTCTATAAAATTACTAGAAGACCCGGCAAACTTTGTTTTGCCATATAAATTATTTCTAGGGATTATTTTATTGGAAAATATAACTATAACTTATTGTAAGTATGTGAGGGTGTGGTAAATGAGTTTAAGAGGCATGGAGCGCGGTGAACGACTGGTACATCCAACTAGTTTTTAATGAATTTCAATTACAAAAGGATAATCATGTTAAATTTTTAGCACAAATGCATGTATGATTTGTTGTATTTTAATAGTGTATTAACTGTTATGAGTCAACACGAAAATATTGTTTTAGATATAGCAAAATCAAAATTATGTGTTTTTCCAAAAAGCAATAATAAATGTAGCGTTAAGAATAAAATTAAAGCATTTCTATAAAATTACTAGAAGACCCGGCAAACTTTGTTTTGCCATATAAATTATTTCTAGGGATTATTTTATTGGAAAATATAACTATAACTTATTGTAAGTATGTGAGGGTGTGGTAAATGAGTTTAAGAGGCATGGAGCGCGGGGAACGACTGGCACATCCAACTAGTTTTTAATGAATTTCAATTACAAAAGGATAATCATGTTAAATTTTTAGCACAAATGCATGTATGATTTGTTGTATTTTAATAGTGTATTAACTGTTATGAGTCAACACGAAAATATTGTTTTAGATATAGCAAAATCAAAATTATGTGTTTTTCCAAAAAGCAATAATAAATGTAGCGTTAAGAATAAAATTAAAGCATTTCTATAAAATTACTAGAAGACCCGGCAAACTTTGTTTTGCCATATAAATTATTTCTAGGGATTATTTTATTGGAAAATATAACTATAACTTATTGTAAGTATGTGAGGGTGTGGTAAATGAGTTTAAGAGGCATGGAGCGCGGTGAACGACTGGCACATCCAACTAGTTTTTAATGAATTTCAATTACAAAAGGATAATCATGTTAAATTTTTAGCACAAATGCATGTATGATTTGTTGTATTTTAATAGTGTATTAACTGTTATGAGTCAACACGAAAATATTGTTTTAGATATAGCAAAATCAAAATCATGTGTTTTTCCAAAAAGCAATAATAAATGTAGCGTTAAGAATAAAATTAAAGCATTTCTATAAAATTACTAGAAGACCCGGCAAACTTTGTTTTGCCATATAAATTATTTCTAGGGATTATTTTATTGGAAAATATAACTTATTGTAAGTATGTGAGGGTGTGGTAAATGAGTGGAAGAGGCATGGAGCGCGGTGAACGATGACGGAATATAAAAGTAACAAAACACCAAACATTTATATTTTTAATTCATTTAAATTTATTATATATATATAATTATGAAACTCGCTAATTATGATAATTTTACTCAAAAACTATATCAATCCCTTAACGCAGTACAGTTTACAAGATTTTTTCTTATCTCATCTTTAGCTATTACAAACTCGACGGTTTGCCCAATCGAGATCAAGCCAAGTGTAATTGCCCGAGTGAAAAACATGGTATGCTCAAATCTAATCCACAAACAGACATCGTTTCGTTTGAGATTTATTTATAGTCATTGCAAATGCCAATCTAATTGGAAATCGAAGACGTTTGAATCGAATTGGCATATCTGCGAGTATAACAGACATCCGTGGTAACAATATATTTTTACCTCGGAATTTGCCATTTAAAATGGTGGCTTCGACAATATTATTCATTAATTTTTTTAATAACTAATCGCTTGCCGTTGCAAAGATCAAAAAGCTTTTTACGTTTTACGCATTTTTAGCACTGATGATGGGACTTCCGAATGGGATGTCCCGATGGGAAGTCCCGAAACAGCTGTATGCTTTTAACATCCTTTATTTTATAATATTTGTTCTCTTTAACGTTGTTTATTTATTTAGTTAAGGATACATCATGTTTATTTTAATTTCATCCATCTGAATTTCTTCTAAAGAACCTGGAAATTCTTTAGTATAATAATTAACAAATAGTAAACTCTAATTTTGAATTGATTATTATTTGTACTCTGAAAATTATGCTCTTTATTAGTTTCCTTTGGAAGTATTTATACCTTCTTAGAATCGCTTTGAAAAGGTATTATAAACAGAACTTTCGACTTCATGACAGCAGACTGGTTTCACATAATGAATTCTATGAGTATTTTTAATTTATTTAGGAGGATATAATTTTTTTTTTTTAATTCTTCTATTTTTTCCACACTTTTTTGAAATGAAAGTAAAATTTATGTTGAGGCAAATTTCTTTGTCTATTTCTAAGAATTTATGAACAGTGTTTACAACAGCTCGATACATCAATGTTCGTTTCTGTAGTATCTTCGAAATAGAATCGAAATGGAAATAGTACAATTCCGTGCACGGAGTAAGAAGCAGGAGGGGAAAGTAGTGTTAAAATTTTGCCATGCGGATTTTTTGGCGATAGGCGGCGAAAACCTCTGCTAGCAGGCTGTCGATCAATGCTTCTGCAATGCTTTTCAATGGGAAAAAGGGTCAATTTAAAAAAAAAAAATTACGAAAAATCTGAATTTTTAGAAAATTGTAGAAATGAAAATCTGGTTAATTGAAGTTTTCTTCACAACATACACATTTTTTTATAGGTATTTTCGTTTTTAAGCCATTTAAAATACGAGATCATTCTGACAAAAATCAAACGGCAGGCCATTTAAAACATTGAATATCGCAGATTAAAATGACTGTTGGAAATTAGTTGAATATCGCAAAGAAACAGACTTATGATTTTTAGAAATTAAGTATTAATCAAATATTTTGGAGTAAATTTTAATTTCGTGTATAGTTTTTATAACCTTAGACCCTTTTAATACTCCATAACTTTAAATATTTATGCAATTAATGCATGTAGAATTAAAGCTAATTTTTATTTTAATTATTTGGAACAACTGCTTATTCATATTATGGATGTCTTGTGTGTCACCCCCCACTCTGCCCCCCCCCCCCAGGGGGAGGCACATTTTTAATTTCTTTACAACACCAGTCGTGTGACACATCATTTCAAAGGTCTGCAACTGCTTATTCATATTATGGATGTCTTGTGTATCGCCCCCCACTCTGCCCCCCCTAGGGGGGCACATTTTTAATTTCTTTACAACACCAGTCGTGTGACACATCATTTCAAACGTCTGCAACTGCTTATTCATATTATGGATGTCTTGTGTGTTACCCCCTACTCTGCCGTCCCCAGGGGGGCACATTTTTAATTTCTTTACAACACCATTCGTGTGACACATCATTTCAAAGGTCCGCAACTGCTTATTCATATTATGGATGTCTTGTGTGTCACGCGCAGCGGGGCACATTTAAGCTATTATATAGCTTTTATCGCGGGCTTTGAGCGCGGCGACCGTATCTAGAAAATCAGTAATAAAGAAAAAAACCCTAACACTCCGACTAACGGCGTTTCATTTCGGCAGACTTCTCATTTAATCAGTAAAAGAAAAAATTGTTTTCTTATCGGCCATCACGCTCAAAAAGTGTATTTTGAATTAGTATCAAAGAAAAAGAAAAAACTTGAATTATTATCAAAGACAAAAAAAAAACTGCATAAATAAAAATAAATATATAATTATAATCGCATAAGTTGATAAAAATGCTATGCAACAGCTTTACCGCGGCAGTTCCCGAGTGCCACACGTATATTTTTATTAAAATCTGCGCATTAGTTCTTGGGATACAGCTGTTGCATAAATCTTTAAAAATGCAATATAGCAGCGATAGCAGCGATACATATTAAGCAATTTACACCAAAAACTAATCATCATTAATTTATATCGGGGACTACCTAAATATAAATTTTCATTAAAATTCGTGCGTAGTTCTTGAGATACAGCTGTTGCGTAAACCGTAAAAAATGCAGCATAACAGCGCCACCTGTTGAGTGATTTACACCAAAAAATGATCAGCATCAATTTATATCAGGGACTACCTAAACTAAATTTTTATTGGAATCCGTGATTGGAATCTTGAGATTCAGCTGTTGCGTAAATCATAAAAAATGAAGCATAGCAGTGACACCTGATGAGCGATTTACGCCAAAAACTAATCAGCAATAATTTATATCAGGGTCTTACCTAAATATCAATTTTTATTAAATTCCGTGAATTTTTTCTTGAGATAGGGAACCCACAAAATGTCTGTCACAGACAGCTATTTTATAAAAGCATGTTTTTTGGAATCTCTGACCCCTAAAACGTGTACAATCCGTCCAAAACCAGAATTCGAAAATTTATACGAATCCAATACTTTCTTCTTGTAGAGATAGAAGGAAAAAAAATGGTGCTGGTAGAAAAAATTTGCTCCCTCAATCTCCTCGGACGGGGCGATCCCCCCCACCCACCCCCCTTGCCTTTCAGATGGGCCTGAATGTCAGGATGGAAAAGATGGGGATTTAAAAGCAAAAATTCCTGAATGAGCTAAGAAAAACTTTGATTAATAGATTTATTTTTACTGTACAGTCACAAATAAAAGATAGAAGCAAAGTTAAAAAAAATATAAACACGTGTGGCACTCCGGGAACTGCCGCGGTAAAGCTATTGCATAGCATTTTTTATCAACTTATGCAACTATAATTATTTATTTATTTTTTATTTATGCAGTATTTTTATATTAATTCAAGTTTTTTCTTTTTCTTTGATATTAATTAACTATTATTTATACTTTATACTATTTATTTTACTATTATTATCCTTATTTAATATTACACTTTTTGAGCGTGATGACCGATAAGAAAACAATTTTTTTTCTATTAATGAATAAATGAGAAGTCTACCGAAGTGTCGAAATTTGCCGAAATGAAATGAAGTTAGCCGGAGTGTTAGGTTTTTTTTTCTCATTACGGAATTTCTAGATTCGGTCTCCGCGCTCAAAGCCCACGATAAAAGCTATGCAACAGCTTAAATGTGCCCCTTTGGAGGGATGTAACACAAAACATGCATAATATGAATAAACGGTTGCAGACCTTTAAAATGATGTGTCACACGACTGGTGTTGTAAATAAATTAAAAATGCGCTACCCCTGGGGGGGCAGAGTGGGGGGACACACAAGACATTCATAATATGAATAAGCAGTTGCACTCCTTTGAAATGATGTGTCACACGACTGGTGTTGTAAAGAAATTAAAAATTTGCCCCCCTGGGGGCAGAGTGGGGGCTGACACACAAGACATCCATAATATGAATAAGTAGTTCCAGACCTTTCAAATGATGTGTCACACGACTTGTGTTGTAAAGAAATTAAAAATGTGCCCCCCTGGGGGGGGCAGAGTGTGGGGGTGACACACAAGACATCCATAATATGAATAAGCAGTTGCAGACCTTTGAAATGATGTGTCACACGACTGGTGTTGTAAAGAAATTAAAAATGTGCCCCCCTGGGGGGCAGAGTGGGGGCTGACACACAAGACATCCATAATATGAAAATCCCTGTCGGCTGGGCCTATAGGCGGAGGTAGATTTCGAAAAGTGCTCATTTCAACAACAACAACAAAATATATATATATATATGATTAGAGCTAAACCCAGTTTAATAACTTCATTTGGCCACACTTTATGAAAAATTTTTAATTTCATTTTTCTGCAAAAATTGGTTTTATCAGAATCATCTTAAGAAAAATTCAGCTCAAATGCCCATTTTGACAACATATTTTGAAATAGATTCTGAATTTATTAAAAAATCGACCAAAAGAGTACATTATACAGTTCCTAAATAACAGAAAACTGTCAGTTGAATGCAATTGAGAAAAACATTGAATTTAAAAATGAGTCATTAAATAACCGATTTGTTGTTTGAATACATCCTTAATTCTTTAATCATGATTGCTTAGGAAAATTTTGCGAAATACTCACTTTGACAGCATTTTTTAAAATATATTCTATCTTTATCAAAAAACTGGCCAATGCGTCACAGTATATAGTTCCTAAATAAGAGGATCTGTAAATTGGATGCGTTTGAGAACGAAAATGTATTTTAAAACGAGTCATAAAAAACGCAATTTGCTATGTGAAAACTTCCTTAAATTTTCAAATCACGAAGACTTCGGGAAATTTTGTTCAAAATACCCTTTTTGGTAGCCTTTTTCAAAATATATTCTGTCTTTATCAAAAAACCGATCAATGCATTATATTATATAGTTCCTACATAAGAGGATCTGTAAATTGGATGCATTTGAGAGCAAAAATGGATTTAAAAACGAGTCAGAAAAAAACACAATTTCTTATTTGAACACTTCCTTAAATTTTCAGTCACCATGATTTCGGAAAATTATGTTCAAAATACCCTTTTTGGTAGTCTTTTTTTAAATATATTCCGGCTTTATCAAAAAACTGACCAATGCATCACATTATATTGTTCCTAAATAAGAGGATCTGTAAATTGGATGCGTTTGAGAACAAAAATTGATTTAAAAACGAGTCAGAAAAAAACGCAATTTCTTATTTGAATAAATTCAATTTTCAGTTCCGATGACTTTCGGAAATTCTGTTCAAAAAAATACCCTTTTGGTAGCCTTTTTTGAAATATATTCTGTCTTTATCAGAAAATTGACCAATGCGTCACTTTATACAGTTTCTAAATAAGAGGATTTACCATTTGGATGCGTTTCAAATCAAAAATGAATTTAAAAATGAGTCAGAATATAAGCAGTTTGGATTCGAGGTTTTTTCTCCCAACTCCTATTTTTGTTTAATTTCTTTTTGCTATACGAATTGATCCTATGAAAAACTTGTCAGTATAAAAGTTGTAGATATTTTAGAGAAGATGTAAAATAAATTTAATCAGATTTGGTATCTTAAAAATTGACGGAGTTATGGATTTTTTTTTTTCATCGCCCTTTTTCTTTTCGTTTTTCATTTTTTTTAATCGGTAAAAGTTGGTCCTATCAAAAACTTGTAAATACAAAAGTTTTAGATAATTATAAGACATTTACAAAAAATTTATTTGGACTTGATATCTTAAAAATTGACGAAGTTATGAATTTTTTTCTCTCAAAATCCCTGTTTTTTTCGCCCCTTGAGCCCACTTCTAAATTTATCAAAAATCTGTTATGCATATACTTTTGGCCCATTTTTAAGAAGTAATATAAACTTTAAACCGAATCGATATCTACTTTAATTAAGAAGTTATAACGTTTTTTTCAGTTTTCACAAAAACGCCTCCTATTCCGACCCCCTTTGTCCGATTTTGCCCATTAACAAACTTAGCCGAGATTTTAACCCCTTTGATTTTATGTACCAGTTTGGTGGTGATTGGTGAAGAATTATAGAAGTTATGGTGTCCATAAAAAAGTGAGATATATAGATAGATAGATAGATAGATAGATAGATAGATAGATAAACTGGTGCGATTGCAATAGGTAGTATTTCTTACGAAATCTACCTAATAAGCAGTTGAACACCTTTGAAATGATGTGTCACACGACTGGTGTTGTAAAGAAATTAAAAATGTGCCCCCTCTGGGGGGCAGAGTGGGGGCTGACACACAAGACATCCATAATATGAATAAGCAGTTGCAGACCTTTCAAATGATGTGTCACACGACTGGTGTTGTAAAGAAATTAAAAATGTGCCCCTCTGGGGAGGCAGAGTGGGGGGGACACACAAGACATCCAGAATATCAATAAGCGGTTGCAGCCCTTTAAAATGATGTGTCAGACGACTGGTGTTGTAAAGAAATTAAAAATGTGCCCCCCTGGGGGAGGCAGAGTGGGGAGGTGACACACAAGACATCCATAATATGAATAAGCAGTTGCAGACCTTTCAAATGATGTGTCACACGACTGGTGTTGTAAAGAAATTAAAAATGTGCCTCCCCCTGGGGGGGCAGAGTGGGGGGGGTGACACACAAGACATCCATAATATGAATAAGCAGTTGTTCCAAATAATTAATTAGCTTTAATTCTACATGCATTAATTGCATAAATATTTAAAGTTATGGAGTATTAAAAGGGTGTAAGGTTATAGAAAGTATACACGAAATTAAAATTTACTCCAAAATATTTGATTGATACTTAATTTCTAAAAATCATAAGTCTGCTTCTTTGAGATATTCAACTAATTTACAACAGTCATTTTAATCCGCGATATTCAATGTTTTGAAATGGCCTGCCCTTCAGAACGATCTCGTATTTTAAAGGGCTTAAAAACGAAAATGAAGCGCCAAATACCTATAAAAAAACATGTATGTTGTGAAGAAAACTACAATTAACCAGATTTTCATTTTTACAACCTTCTAAAAATTCAGATTTTTCGTTTAAAAAAATTAAAAATGACCATTTTATCCATTGAAAAGCATTGCAGTAGCTAAAAAACCAGCCTACTACCTATCACAGCCCCCTCATTATTTACCAAAATCTCATTTTGTATTTTCGAAGAATCATGCGCATTAAGTTTCCCCTCCTGTGTCTTACTCCGTACTCCGTGATTCCGTGAATAGAGATAGCGCAACGATACCGTGATCTGTTTTGTAAGGCAATGCATGTTAGCCAAAGAAGATATGAAATAAAAAGAATATTTCCCAGTGAAACTGATGGAATTGAGCTCACAGGCTACGCATACTAATTGTACATTAAAGCCTTGTATTTTCGTTAATTCCGTTCAAAAAAAAAATTAAGAAGGGGAAACAGCTCTCCCCTTTCTCCTTTTTTATACTTAATCATCGAGCTTCCTAAACTATCATGTGCATGCTTTATCATATTAAAAATCTATATCCAAAATTCAGAGCAAATCGGATAATTCTTAATAAAAACCCATTTAGCATTTATATAATTTAAGAGGAGTTATTCCCCTCTTTTATACTTAACCATTAAACTTCCAAAACTATTCAGAGATTTGAACAAAATCTGACAATTCTGATTGAAAAATCCATTTATGCAAGTTAAAGGGAGGGGCATTAGAACCCCCGTTCCCCCTGTTTATACTTATTCTATGAACACCTAATAACAGCCACGGATTCGCCTTATAAGTATGATCCTATATCTAAATTTTGAACGAAAACTCTTAATTCTGCATGAAAATCCCGATTATATCAATTAAGGGGAGAGGCATGAGCCCCCCGTTCCCCCTGTTTATATTTATTCAATGGACACCTAATAACAGCCACGGTATCGCCTCATCAGAATGATCCTATATCTAAATTTTGAACGAAAACTGTTAATTCTGCATGAAAATCCCGTTTATATCAATTAACGGGAGGGGCATGAGCCCCCCGTTCCCCCTGTTTATACTTATTCACTCAACACCTAATAACAGCCACGGTATCGCCTCACCAGAATGATCCTATATCTAAATTTTAAACGAAAACTGTTAATTCTGCATGGAAATTTCGTTTATACCAATTAAGGGGAGGGGCATGAGCCCCCCGTTCCCCCTCTTATACATATCGAATGAACTCCAAAAACTAATCAGGGAAGCGCCTTATCAGGATATACCTATATACAAAATTTCAATTTGATCCGATATTTTTATCATGAGTTATCGCGTTACGCACGAACGTACATACAGAACGGACGGGCACATAAGCTCTCAGGCTATGATAGCCTGTGAGCTAAAAAGTAAGAATGTTCTTGACTGGAATGCTGCGTTAGCAGCAGTTGTATTATATTGTAAATAAATATTATGGAAGTATAAAGGCTCTTTACCTGATGAAATTACATTACTAGTAATAAGAACACACGATATAAAAAGTAGCGAATAGGTTTATTGAACAACATACATCTGACTTGTGTGCTCGACATGAAGCCTGCTTATAAGCCATCGTCAATAGCGAATAGGATGGGATTATTTACCCATATTATCTTGAAAAGAAAAACATTTTGAAAAAAAAATAAGTAGTAAACGCCGGAATAAAGAAATGGCTGTTGAAAAAGAAATAATTTCACTGGGAAGGCTAGAAGAATATGACTCAAAGGTTCCTTGGACTATTTATGTAGAGAAGATGGACTTTTATTTATGTGCGAATAATATAAAGGACGAAGAAATGAAAAAGAATATTTTGCTTAGTTCGGTTGGAACTACGACATTTACGATTCTAAGAGATATTATTGTTCCGAAGACGTTAAAGGAGATAAAATATGAAGATCTTTTTAAAAAAGCTAAAGAACATTTTTCGCCTTGTCCAAGTGAGATTGTTGAATAATTTAAATTTCAGAAACGTCTTAGAAAGCCAGGGGAAAGCATAGCTGAGTTTTTACGAGAATTTAGAAGAGTATCTGAATTCTATAATTTCGGAAACACGTTAAATGACCGCCTGCGTGATCAACTAATGTTTAAAATACAAGATGAAAAAATACAACAAAAGCTGCTTGATTCAAAGGAATTAAATTTCCAGACAGCGATGGAAATAGCCGAATCCATTGAATCAGCTGAAGCCGGTGTGAAATCGTTACTTATCGGCGAAAGTACACCGGTAAATCAAGTGCGTGCTAGAGGGGAGAAAACGAAACCGGAAAAATTCTCTCACCCATTTAAGCCCAAAGAAGAAAAATTCGCGCCTGAGAAACCTTGCTATAGATGTTCGAAACATCACAATCCTAAAATGTGCCCTTTCAAGACTGCCGAGTGCCATCTGTGCCATAAATTTGGTCACCTAACAAGGAGAGCATACGAGGCTTGTGTCACCAAATCCAGCGAGCCTTTGGATATTTATAGAGTGTAGTTAGTATATGAACATATGACAAGGATAAAGTGCAATATTCTGGGGGGGGGGGCTTAAAAAACGACCCCCAAAGTTCACCATTTATTGACGCAAAACATATAATCAAATAAACTATACTCTTTTCCGCGGGCTCGATTGTACGGTTGGCAAGGCGCCAGACATTTACTTTTCTGCAATCTGCGGGTTCAAATCCCGCGCAGGCCTCTTTTTTCTCACAGACAAAGTTAGGATTAAATATTTTCGGACTACAATATCTGATTATTTATATGTATGACAAATAATAATAAGAACATACTTCTGCACTCATGTACACACACACACACATATTTATTTATTTATTTACAGAGAGATTGCAGTTTTATGGATTGAATGAAAAAAAGTCGGCAACATTTTAATTTTATTTATTCTTATATATAGATATTTCTACGAATAAATCACTGTTCATCGCAGCAGAGTAAATTAAAATACACTACATAAAATTAAAATATGCTATTTCATTTTTATCTTGTCATGAATCAATTTAAAAGATTATAATTTTTCGCTTTTTTTTTTTTTGAAAATGTAATTTTTTTTTTAATATTGACTCTCATGTTTTGATTAAGAATAGCTGTTTTCGGTTAAAACCATTTTCGGGAACATTTTATCACGTAGGCAGGTGGTTGTTAAGCAAAACAAGCTTGTTAGTACACTACAGAAAATCAACAGCGAGGGTTTATGTTTATTCTTTCAGCAGTCACCTGCTACAGAGCGAATATGTCCGGTAATTTGTTTTTAAAGTTTTTCGGGGATTAGACGTTGTTTTTTATTAATTAAAATGGCAAAAGTTATTCTGTAAAAAATTCCTCTTGGAGAGGCTTAAAAATTTCACTTGTAAAAGTACGCACTTAATTTTTAAATACATAGTATTGAATTGAATGCGAATAATGTAAAATAGCTGTACATAATTTTAAAACACATTAAAGTTATTGTAAAATAAATATATAAATAATTTACAGAAATCCAAAGATGTCGAATGTAAAAGAAATACGTGTATATAGCATCAGTACAAAAAACCCTGAACGGGTTAAAAGCTTGTGACGCAGCACTTTATCTTATAAGAATTTTAAATTTGGGACTTAAAACTAATGATATCAAAATGTATGTGACGCTATGCTATTAATTAATATATACATATATTAAAATTTATTCATTAAGATTTTATCAATTACATCTTTCATAAATTCAAAATATGAATCTTAAAAGATATGATATAAAAATTTAAGTGACGCCTTGACGAGGCTTTAAACAATGTTTTAAAATTCCATTTATCTATTTATTGTCTAAATACATTTTCATATCTAAACAATACTTTTCATTTTCCAATACACTGTTAAATACATCACTTTCACTGAATATATATAATGCACTGAAATGTATTTATTTGAATAAATAGATTTATCTTTTGGGCTACGCTATCCAAAATCAAAAATAACATTTGAATAAATATTTTTTGCGTCATTGTATCCAAAGTAAGTTAAATAGATGCAAATAGATACAATGACGCAAAAAATATGTATTCAAATGTTATTTTTGATTTTGGATTTCAGATTTTTGCTGCCAAAATTCGTGTTTTTTGAGCGATTTATGAACATAATTCATGTTTTACTATACGATTCATAGACGTAATTTGCGTTTTTCATACAATTTATGAATATGATTCTCGCTTTTTTACATGATTCATGGACGTAATTCACATTTTAAGCAATTTGTGGACGTAATTCCTATTTTTTATGCAATTTGCTTTTTTTTTAGCGATTCATGGATGTAGTTCACATTTTTTATGCGATTCATGCATGTAATTCACATTTTTTATGAGATTCATGCATGGAATTCGTATTTTTTATGCGATTCATGGATTGAATTAATGTTTTTATTGCGGTCTTTGGACGAAATTCACGTTTTTCGCGTGGTATTTTGTCGAAATGTTGGGTTTTTTTACATGATTCTTTGTTGAGATACACTTTTTTTTTTTTTTACGCAATTCTTTGTCGAAATAAACAAATAAAAATTGTTTCTTCATAAAATTTTCTGCACATGGCGTGCGTCTATATTATACAACTCTGCTTGTCAGTGTGTATTGTCAGAATTTTTTTTTTTTTTTTTTCAGATCGAATTAAGGTTTGCTAACCCATAGACTAATTGGAATTTCCAGATTTCTGACCACGCGTATCTATGGAAATTAAGTTTTCTTTCCCAAATCAAGATATGGTTGGATTTTTTTTTATTTTTTTTGGGGGGGTGGGGGGGGGGGTTGGAATCTGGTTTCGGTTTGATTTCAAATGTAATTTTCAGGTTCTTGTTCAGTTGCATTTCAATGTATTTTATTTTGCAGAAGATAGATTGAGTTACTCTTGGAGGGATTTTTTTCTTTCTGGTTTTGGAGTGTATAGGATAGACTTCAATAGGAATTTTTCGATTCTGGTCAATGTATGTCAATGGAAATTATTTTGTCTTTCTTGGACAAATTTATCTTTCCATTAAATTTTTGTTGGTTTAGAATGGGTTTCAGGATAACTTGTAGGTTCTTGTTGGAAGACTTGTATAAAACCAAAAACTTTCTGCAAATTAATTTAATGTTGGGTGTAATTCGCATTTTTTGCGCAATTCATGGTCATCATTCGTGTTTTTTATGCGATTTATGAATGTAATTTGCATTTTTGAGCAATTTATAAACATAATTCGCAATTTTTATGCGATTAATGAATGTAATTTACATTTTACATGATTTATGGACATAATTTGTTATTTTTATGCAATTCATAGAGATAATTTACGTTTTTTCAGCTTTCTGTCGACGAAATTTGTGTTTTTTGATCAATTTATTGACGTTATTTGTGTTTTTATAGGATTTATGAATGTAATTTGCTTTTTTTACACAACTCTTGGACGTAATTCGCATTTTTTGCAATTTATGAATGTTATTCGTGTTTTTTTGCATGATTCATGGAAGTGATTCGCATTTTTTGAGTGATTTATGAACATAATTCATATTTTTATGCAATTCATGGACGTAATTTGCATTTTTTGAGCGATTCATGAATGTAATTCGCGTTTTTTATTCAAATCATGAATGCAAAATGCTATTCCCTATTTTTATGCGATTTATAGACGTAATTTGCATTTTAGCTTTCTGCTGCCAAATTTCGTGTCTTTTGAGCGATTTATGAACATAATTCCCATTTTACTACACGATTCATAGACATAATTTGTGTTTTTCATACAATTTCTGAATGTAATTCTCACTTTTTTAAACAATTCATGGACGTAATTCACGTTTTGAGCGATTTGTGGACCCAATTCATGTTTTTTATGCAATTTGCTTTTTTTGAGCGATTCATGGACATAATTCGCGATTTTTATGCAATTAATGAATGTAATTTACATTTTACATGATTTATGGACATAATTTGTTATACTTATGCGATTCATAAGCATAATTTGCATCTTTTGAGCTTTCTATCGACGAAATTTGCTTTTTTTGATCGATTTATTGACGTTATTTGTGTTTTTATAGGATTTATGAATGTAATTTGCTTTTTTTCACCAATTCTTGGACGTAATTCGCATTTTTTGTAATTTATGAACGTCCTTAGTGTTTTTTTGCACGATTCATGGAAGTGATTCGGATTTTTTGAGTGATTTATGGATGTAATTCATGTTTTCATGGACGTAATGTGTTTTTTGAGCGATTCATGAATGTAATTCGCGTTTTTTATGCAATTCATGAATGCAAAACACTATTTGCTATTTTTATGCGATTTATAGACGTAATTTGCGTTTCAGCTTTCTGCTGCCAAAATTCGTGTTTTTTGAGCAATTTATGAACATAATTCCCATTTTACTACACGATTCATAGACATAATTTGTGTTTTTCATACAATTTCTGAACGTAATTCTTACTTTTTTAAACAATTCATGGACGTTATTCACGTTTTGAGCGATTTGTGGACCCAATTCATGTTTTTTATGCAATTCGCTTTTTTTGAGCGATTCATGGACATAATTCGCAATTTTTATGCGATTAATGAATGTAATTTACATTTTACATGATTTATGGATGTAATTTGCTATATTTATGCAATTCGTAGACATAATTTGCATTTTTTGAGCTTTCTGTCGACGAAATTTGCGTTCTTTGATCGATTTATTGACATTATTTGTGTTTTTATAGGATTTATGAATGTAATTCGCTTTTTTTACCAATTGCTGGAACTAATTCGCATTTTTTGTAATTTATGAATGTTATTAGTATTTTTTTTGCACGATTCATGGAAGTGATTCGCATTTTTTGAGTGATTTATGAACGTAATTCACGTTTTTATGCAATTCATGGATGTAATTTGCGTTTTTTGAGTGATTCATGAACGTAATTCAAATTTTTTATGCAATTCATGAATGCAAGTGGCTATTTTTATGCGTTTTATATAGGTAATTTCCGTTTCAGCTTTTTGCTGCCAAAATTCGTGTTTTTTGAGCGATTTATGAACATAATTTATGTTTTACTATACGATTCATAGACGTAATTTGCATTTTTCATACAATTTATGAATATAATTCTCGCTTTTTTACATGATTCATGGACGTAATTCACATTAAGCAATTTGTGGACGTAATTCCCATTTTTTATGCAATTTGCTTTTTTTTTTTTTTAGCGATTCATGGATGTAGTTCACAAAAACACCCCCTTGGCTGTGCAACTGACAAGAAAATCTTATGTTGGTGCAAGGAGTAATTTATTCATAGACATGAGAAAAAAGTTTTTGACAACAAACCAAAAAAAAGTACAATACAGGATTTTTACCTGGCATTCTCATAAAATTTTGAATATACCCTGCCTCCCCCCTCTAATTCATAAGTTTTCATACATTCTATATTATATTCCGTATTAAGAAGGCGCCACTTGTCTAGTTTTGTTTTGAATCAGAACGCATTATTAGCATTTTTCATTCAGGTAGAATTTATTTAGAATAGAATTGATAAAGAAAATGCACAAATTGAAAACCATCGAACAGACATGATAGAATCATTACGTAATTTTCATGGTTTTAATAATCCACATGGATGTTTCTTGTTATGCCAATTCAATCTTGCAATGTCTTAATATACAATGAATAAAGTCTGCAATAAAGTTAACCAGAGAATCTTGCAATGGATTTTTGCCGTCGCTTATTCAAATTTACTTAAGAGGAATCGAGTTAATGAAATGTTGTATAAATATTACTTGTTAGCTTTATAGATTACTAGGTACTACTAGGTTATCCCGTCGACCAAAAAATTATCGCCAAACTATAAGATTAAATTCCAATAATGGATGATTGTGAATGTCACATTCAATGACATTAAATACAATTTGTATATTTAAAATGTCATTGATTTTCATTTCGACTTTTTATTAATATTTTACTAATTATTTGTTTTTTCATTATTTAAAATAAAAAAATATGTGATTATGTATAATTTGGCGAAACTGGTCGACGGAATAACAATAGTAGCGATTACTAAAATATTTCAAATTGAAATAATTTATGAAACTGAAAATGTTTTAGCCAACATTTCACTTAAGTTTAAAACAAGCAATATATAGAAATTGTAAAGTCCATCAAGTGTGTGTAACTTTGGACCAGACATTGCACAAATATAATGTGCTCATCTTTTGTTTACATTTTTAAAAAGAGTAATTTGAATGTAATAATGTACTAGAAATCATAATGAATGCTTATAATAGAGTATAATACAGTCAACTCTGTGAAATTCACAAAATGTATTATCTGCAAAACATGTTAAAATGCAAACATTGAAAAGTGTTTTAACACTTAAACTCAAAGATAAAAGATATGCGATAATTTTATTTTCATGAAATGACAAATTTTAATAAAATAAACTGGGATTTAAGAAAATTCATGTATTTTGTACCCTGTATTTAAAAACAATACTTTAAGCAAGCCAGTAAGTGTCCGTTTATTAATTATGATTAATGCAAACCTATTCTTTGCTCAAGCAGCAAAAAAATTAAAAAAATAAACAAAAAATATATAGAGGTAAAATTGTTTATCAAACAATACACATAAAAAGTTCCTTGGCGAAGGAGAGTAAACTGCATTTCACCCAAAATTACTGACAAAAAACAAAACAAAACAAAATGCAGTCCAGATTTTTAACTGGCATTCTCGTAAAATTTTGAATATATCCTGCCTCCACACTGTAATCCATAAGTCTTCAAAAATACAAGCAAATAACTTTATTGCAAAGTTACACATTCTGTATTAATTAATAATCCATTGCAAGATTCTCCGGTTAACTTTATTGCAGAGCTTATTCGTTGTATATTGACATTGCGAGATTCAATTGGCGTAACAAGAAACAACATGTGGATTATTAAAACCTGAAAATTACTTAATGATTCTATCTTGTCTGGTTTATATTTTTTAATTCGTGCATTTTCAATATCAATTTAATGGACATTATGTAAGAATATTACTACCTGAATGAAAAATGCTCCGTGTAACTTGCCGCGTTCGGGTTCGGATTCAAAACAAAACTAGACAAGTGGCGCCCCTAGGCGTATGAATACATGACTTTCCAACAACAAATAATTTAAAATAATTTTTGTTTGAAAACTTAAAAAAAAAATCATAAGTCGAAAGTATATTGAATATGTATAATTAAAAAATATTTTCCTATTTTAAAAAAGGATTCAAAATATTTTTTAAACAAAATGCAAAAATATCCAATGTAAGAAACGTAATATTTTCTTCTTACGAAAAATAAAGGCAAAATAAATAGAAATTTGATTTAGTATATATTTATTGAATGTTTTAAAGCACATGATAAGATGTTTTTGTAGTTTAAAAAACATTTATTGCTTCGATGCGGGTGTTTTAACTGTGACCATTACTACATTTGCCTTTTTGCAGTGTCTTCGTCTGCTAACCCATAGAATAACATGTAATCCGCGAGCTAATATAGTCCAATTTTCCAAGACCAATATATAACAAACAAGAGTTTTCCTAGAAACAAGGCAAGTCTTATTCCCTCTATCTTAAAGAGATTCATATTATATATAAGTTTTAATAAAATCTCCCAGCCCGTTTTCTAGATCTCATTATCAGGAACAAACACCATCGTTTTCAGTTTAAAAATGGTTATCGAGATCTAAAAATATACGGCACTTAGAAATGTAAAAATTATAGGATATGATTAGACTGGGAATATAAGACTATATTAAAAAAATTGGACCATTCTGACCAATATTTGCTGAGTTATTAGAAGGCGGCTTTTCCGATTTCCTTTGATGTTGAGTTAGCTGTATATATGAAGTTCCGCATCTATCCTTATGACGATGGTAGATTTTGACGATGGAAGGTTTAAAGCTGCGTCACTTGAAGGCTGCCGCCTTCTATGATACGTTTTTTTTTTTTTTACTTTTTTTATATATCTGTAGCATTTTAATGAAACTCTGTTACTCTTTGTAAATAAATGTATATTAATAAGCTTAGGAACATGTTCTTATTTATATTTGTCATACGTATAAATAATCAGATATTGTAGTCCAAAAATAACTAATACTAATTTTGTCTGTGAAAAAAATGCTTGGGCGGGATTTGAATCCGCTGACTGCAGAAAAGTGCAGGTCTATCGCCTTGCCAACCGTACAATCGAGCCCTCGGAAAGGAGTTCAGTTTATTTAATTATATGTTTTGGGTCAATAATGGGTGAAATTTGGGAGTCGTTTTTTAAAGCCTCTCTGAATATTGCACTTTATCCTTGTGATATGTTTATATACTAATTATACTCTATAAATACCCAAAGGCTCGCTGGATTCCGTGTCACAAGCCTCGTATCCTCTCCTTGTAAGAGTATGTTATAGAAATCGTAAATTTGTGATGAAAAATGATAAGCAGAACAAAAACGGTAAAATTACAACTGTTCAAGAAGAATATTGTTTTAATTGTAGGGACAACAACTCAAATAGTGTAACATGGCAAAAAAAATGTAAAAATAAATGGTATGAATGTTAAATTTGAAATTTACAGCGGGGCGGCGTATATTATAGTAAGTAAACAGGTGGCAGAAAAATTGTTCTCAGGTAAGCTACTTTTATTTAAATCTAAAGTTAAATTACAAACTTATACTAAAGATTTTTTAACTGTGTTAGGTGAATTAAAAGTAGATATTTTTGTTGATGAATATTGTATACCTGATTTAAAAATGTTAGTTATTAAAGAGGAAGGTCCGAGTCTAACTGGAAAAACTTGGTTAAAAGCATCAAAATTATTTTGGCCTAATATAAATATGATTAAAAGCATTTCGAAAGAATATTCAATTAGAAGTTTTCCAAATGTTTTTGCTGACGGGATCGGTACAACAAAGGGTCCTCCCGTCTCAATAAATTTGAAAAAGGATGCAAAACCAGTTTTTCTTAAGTCTCGACCTGTTCTATTCGTTTTGAGAAGAGCTACTGATTTGGAATTGGAACGATTAACAAAAAAAGGGTATTTTGAAACTTGTCGATCATTCAGATTGGGCTAGTCCTATAGTAATTATTCCAAAACCGAATGATACTGTTAGAATTTGTGGTGATTATAGAGCCACAGTAAATTCAAATACAGAAAATGATAATTATCCTCTTCCTAGAATGGAAGAATTATTTTCTAAATTGTCTGGTGGAAAATTCTTTACTCTTTTTGATTTAAAATATGCTTATTTACAACAACCTGTAGATAATGAAAGGAGTAAAATTTTAACTATTAATACTCATAAAGGATTATTTAATGTTTTAAGATTAGCTTTTGGCGTAAAGTGTGCTCCTGGAATGTTCCAGAGAAAAATAGAGAATATATTAAACAAGTAAGAAAAATCATGCTTTAAGCATAGATTATGAAGCACTTTCCAACACTTAATGAAATCTTTAACAAAACTTTGTTATTTAGGGAAATAATAGTGTATAGCCAAATATATCCAAATATGTATTCCAGTACATTAGAACAGCCCTGTATTTCATATGTCAGTTCATATAACGGGAAAATTTAGCTTAACAAGAAAATACCCAGTAGCTTGAAATTTCTTTTTCAGCAATTCATACTATTAGATGGAAACATACTTGAATACTTTTGTTCAGCCCTGTAGTTTACATTGCACCTTTATTACACATCCGCATTAGGCTAAAATTTATTGTAAACTAAGACACTTTTAAAACAACTGAAATCACATTCTCATAATTCATCATTCATCGGCGTCCATGTACCGAATTCTTTGCGTGGCCCTTTATATCCCTTTATCTATATTCTGCAAACATTTCTCAGTAAATTGAATGCAGCTCAGCATAAAAATGCATAGCTTATTTAAGAACCACGTTTAAATAATTTACGCTCATATTCAGTAACGTTGGTGAGCTCTTTTGGGTAGCCCCTTATATCAACTATAACATTTATACGCACCATACAATGTGCATATATTTAGCGAAATATAATCATAATTAAAATGCATTTCATCCCTCCATCAGCCATCATCGGACACATATACGGTACTTCGGAAAGAATATACTACTTGAAATCTTTTGTATGGCCCTGTAAATGCTATGAACTTCATATTATGCAAGACAGTAGCGTATATTTCATATTAAGCTTTAGTGACATATATTAATTTTATTATACATGAAAAAGCTTAATATATTTAAAATATGTCACACACAATTCCCCCTTTTACCATTATCTAATGGAATTCTTTTGTGTGGCCCTGTAAATGAATAATAGCATTTTCACCTTATATTTTATAGAATGCATATTTTAATATGTTTGACAGGGTATAACATCTTTAAAATTCCTTTGAAACAATTTTTCCCCATAGGCCGTAATGTAATAGGAAACTTTTGATTCGCCCTGTAGATAGACTAATCATGGTAGAAACTTCATTTTCGATAGGACTTGTGCTAGAGTAAACGTCAATAACGTCCTAAAATTTCATGGCAATCCGAGTATATTAACGATTTTTCCCCATGGGCAGTAATGTAATGGAAAACTTTTGATTCGCTCTGTAGATAAAGTAATTATAATAGAAACTTCATTTTCAATAGGGTTCGTGCTAGGGTAAACGTCAATAACGTCCTAAAATTTCATGGCAGTCCGAGTATATTAACGATTTTTCTCCATAGGCTGTAATGTAATGGGAAAAATTTTGATTCTCACTGTAGATAAACTAATCATGGTAGATACTTCATTTTCAATAGGGTTCGTTCTAGGGTAAACCTCAATAACGTATAAAAATTTCACAGCAATCCGAGTATATTTACGGGAGTTAGAGCGCGGCCAGATGGACAGACAAACCGAATGCATAAGCACTTTTCAACTTTGTTGGAAAGTGTTAAAAAATATGAGTATGTTGGTGTACTTAAGATGATGTAATCATAAGTGCTAGGAATGAATCAAAACATTCTGAAAGAGTTGAAAGTGTTCTGAAATGCTTTACTGAGCATGATATAAGATTAAATAAGGAAAAATTTTTAAATTTATGGTTTTGGAATTTTGCTATTAAGACATAAATTTTCTCAGGAAGGAATTAGACCTATTCCAGAAAAAGTTAATGCTATTTTGAATGCACCTATTCCAAATAATGTGTCACAGTTGCGTTCATTTTTAGGCTTAATTTCTTATTGTAGAAACTTCCTACCTAATATTTCTGATGTCTTAGAACTTTTACATTGATTATTAGATAATAACGTTAAGTGGACATGTTCAGAAAAACATGATAAAGCATTTCAAGAAATTAAACAATTATTATGTACATCGCCTGTTTTAGAGTTATATGATGTTAACAAAGATATTGTTTTGAACTGTGATGCTTCAGAATATGGCATTGGTTTTGTGTTAAGCCATATTGTTGAAGGTAAAGAAAAACCCATAGCTTTTGATTCTAGAACTTTAAATTAAACTGAAAGAAACTATGCAATGATAGATAAAGAGGCTTTATCTGTAATATTTGGTGTTACTAAATTTCACCAATATTTGGCTGGTAAACAGTTTAAAATTATAACAGATCATAAACCTTTAATTAGATTGTTTGAGCCTGTTAAAAAGGTACCTAATACATTGTCACCTAGAATGCTGAGATGGTCGCTTATGTTAGCAGGATATGATTACACAATTGAGTATCGCGAAGGTAAAAATAATAAAAATGCGGATACATTAAGTAGATTACCTCTCCCAGAAACTGTAAATATAGTAAGTAATCCTGCGGAAATAATGTTTGTTTCAAATAATAATGATTGCCCTGTTACTTCTAAAACGATTGCAAAGTGGACAACAGAAAATCCTGTAACTAAACAAATTTTAGAGTGGGTACTACATGGATGGCCACGAAAGGTTAAAACAGAGGAATATCAACCTTATTTTCGTAGAAGGGAGGAAATTTCCTGTTTAGAAAATTGTTTATCAGGGGGGGGGGGATAGAGTAATTGTGCCAGAGGAAGGTAAGGAATATATATTGATATTGTTGCATTCTGTTCATCAGCGTATGTATAGCATGAAAGCTAAAGCTAAAGGGGTGGTTTGGTGGCCAAACATGGATAAGGTGTATAATTATATTAAAATATATAATATAATAATAATAATATAAGGTGTATAATTATATTTATATTAAAATCGGCGTCTGAAATCTATGTTATGCGATTAGAAATATTTTTCCCAGCAATCAGTAATGGCATGCATATTTGTACGCTGATAAATTAACGGTCCAGTTGGCACGTTTTTAGTTTAAACTTTCCTTATGAACTGTACGTATGGGGTTACAATTTTTTCAGGGGAACCACATTTAGCTCGATGCATTATGGCTACCTTATCTGATGTCACGAATCATTCAATCTCTGACCGACCGGCTGTCAAAATGTAGTATCCCAGTATTTGTCTGTTTACCGGGGGTCACCCTGTAAGAGTGTAATACTCTTTTATTTTTCATTAATAAATGCCACATACATAGTTAGATCTTGGTTCTGAGTCTCTCCTACCTGCACTATTGCTATCATACGCAAAGTACTTTTAATAGTCACGGCTGCTTGTTTATACGTCTCAAGCAGTTAATAAACGTTAATTCCCCTTCTCTAAAAACATGAACGAAAAATAATCGTTACATACCCTGGGAAAGAATTCACATTGATTATGCAGGTCCTTTTGAAGGGAATTTTTACTTTCTTCTATCTTTACAAGAAGAAAGTATTGGATTCATGAAAATTTTCGACTTCCGGTTTTCGACGGATTTATACGTTTTAGAAGGTCCTGAACACGTTTTGACTATTTTTAGAAAATGTCTGTCTGTGAGTCTGTGTGTCTGTCTGTGAGTCTGTCTGTCTGTATGTGACAAAAAATTTGTGGGCGCTCTATCTCGAGAACTAATGCTGGAAATTTAATAAAATTTGATATTCAGTTAGACCTTGATATGAATTAGTGCCTATTGGTTTTTGGTGAAAATTGGCCTGCAGGTGGCGCTGCTATACTACGTTTTTCATGATTTTCAAGATTGCTATATCTCAAGAACTAATGCACAGAATTTCACCAAACTTCCGATTCTGTGACCCCTTGATATACACAGACGCTGATTAAGTTTTGGTGTAAATTGTCCAGCAGGTGGCGCTGCTATGCCACGTTTTTCATGATTTTCATGATAGCTATATCTCAAGAATTAATGCACAGAATTTAACCAAACTTCAGATTCCGCGATACCTTGAGATACATAGCCGCTGATAAGGTTATGGTGTGAATTGCCCTATAGGTGGCGCTGCTATGCTACATTTTGCTCGATTTTTGCGATAGCTATATCTCAAGAACTAATGCATAGAACTTCATCAAATTTTAGATTCTGTTACACTAGAATATATAACATAATTAGACGCTGATTACATTTTGGCATTAACCTTGCTACAGGTGGTGCAGCTATGCTGCACTTTGCACGATTTTTTCGATAGCTATATCTCAACAACCAACGCACAGAATTTCATCAAACTTCAGATTTTGTTACAAAATGACATATAACATAATTACACCATGATTACGTTTTGTTATAAATCCTACAACTGATAGTGCTGCTGTGCTATATTTTACACGTTTTTTTTTTAACTAGCTATATCTCAAGAACTAATGCACAGAATTTCATCAAACTTAAGATTCTTTTACACCGTAACATAATTAGACGCTTTTTACGTTTTGGCATAAATTATCCAAGATATGGTGTTGCTGTGCTACGTTTTGCAAATTTTTTGTTATAACTATATCTCAAAAACTAATGGACGAAATTCCATCAAATTTCAGATTCTGTTAGGTCTTGACATAAATAGATGCTTATTAGGTTTTAGTATAAATTACCCATTATGAGGCACTACTAAGCTCATTTTCTCAGAATAATAATTAAATTTTGCGTTTTAGGCTTTTCGTATACCAGAATCTCATTAGGCTAGGTCCAATGTTCGAGGAAATTCGATGGTGGGTAACTTTGGGGTCATCACGTTTTTTTTTTTTTTTTTTTTTTTTTTTTTTTTTTTTTTTAAATATTAAAATGTACTTATGAGGTAGAAGAAAGTTTTGGGATTGACACATCCAACTAGTTTTAATAGTGGTTGATTCTTATACTAAATGGTTAGAAGTAGTAGTAGTGCCCAGGACTGATAGTAGAAATACTATAAGAGTATTAAGAAAAAAATTTGCGACATTTGGATTACCACTAGAATTAGTCAGTGATAATGGATTTGTGTTCACAAGCAAGGAATTTGAGAAATTTCTTTAAAATAATGGCCTTAAGCATACACCTAAATACCTATATCATCCGTCGTTGAACGGTCAGGCTGAAAGATACGTTCAAACTGTGAAAAATTGTCTTAGAAAAATAGATAAAGATGACATAACATTATCAATTGAACGACTTTTGTTAGAAAATCATTCAACTCCTCATTCGGTGACCGGTAAAAATCCTGCTGAATTAATGTTCGGAAGGCCAATTCGAACAGCCCTTCAATGATTTCAATGCCCTGAAATGATTTCATTTTGACGTGGAATACTAAAGTTTTCAGAGAATAGAGAATAGCTTCATCGTGGAAAAGATTCCGTTTCAATAATTTAGTTTCGGAAATTCGGATTTTTAAACGAAACATTGTATATCATTGGCAGCTGATTTGAAACTTCTTGTTTGGATTTAAAAATATGATTTTAATTAATGCCTTTTTATTACCAAAATACCAAGAAAAAGGTTACTGAAATTTCTGCATGCGATATTGAGATTAAATCATCCAGAAAATTACTGATATTGCTGCAATCTTCACATATCCAAATAAGTATTTTCCAAATCTCTATTTAATGAAATACAATGGAATTGATCTGGGAAAAATCACCCCACAAGACCAATCGAAACCACGTTAGGCTTAATTTCGAGATGAGTATGATAAAACTTCTCTGTCAAGATAATGTTTTAGGTAGATTTCGTATGAGATACTACCTATTGCGGTCTCTCCTATGTTGGAATTTCTGAAAATATATTGCAGATCTACACCGATCATGACCTGTAGACTCCGAAACTAGCATTATTAAAAAAAGTTTATCGATCTAATTATCTATCGGTCTATATCACTTTCTTATAGACACGATAACTTCTTTAATTTTTTCTCAGATCTCTTCCAAACAGATACATAAAATCAAGAGGTATAAAATCTTGGTTGTGTTCGTTAATGGGCAAAATCAGACCAAGGGGGGAGAAATAGGGAGGGGTTTGGGGAAAACAGAAAAAACGCGATAACTTCTTAATTAAAATAGATATCAAATCAGTTTAAAGTTTATATTACTTCTAAAAAAATGGGCCAAAAGTTCATGCATGACAGATTTTTGATAAAGTTAAAAATGGGCTCAAGGAGCGAAAAAAACAGGATTTTCGGGAGAAAAAAATTCGTAACCTCGTCAATTCTGAAGATATCAAATTCAAATAAACTTTTTATACATGGTCTTAAAATTATCTGAAACTTTTGTATTTACAAGTCTTTGATAGGACCAACATTTACTGATGAAAAAAAATTAAAAACGAAAAGTAAAAGGGGGGAAGAAAAGGAAAAAAATCTATAACTTTGTCAATTCTTAAGCTATGAAATCTAATTAAATTTGTTTTACATCTCCTCAATAATATCTACAACTTTTATATTAACAAGTTTTTCAAAGGACCAATTCTCATAGCAAAAATAAATTAAACAAAAAAAGGAGTTAGAGAAAAATAATCTCAAATCCAAACTGCTTATATTCCGACTCATTTTTAAGTTCATTTTTGATTTTAAACACATCCAAATGGCAGATCCTCTTACTCGGGAACTATAGAATATGACGTATTGGCCAGTTTTTTGATAAAGGCAGAATATATTTCAGAAAAGGATGCCAAAAACGGTATTTTGAACAGATTTTTCCAAAGTGATCGTGATTGAAAAATTGAGGAAGCATAAGAAATTGCGTTTTTTCTTACTCATTTTTAAATCTATTTTTGCTCTCAAACGCATCCAATTTACAGATCCTCTTATTTAGGAACTATATAATATAACGCATTGACCAGTTTTTTGATAAAAGCAGGATATATTTTTAAAAAGGCTACCAGTTTGATCATTTTGAATGAGATTTCTCGAAGCGTTTGTGTTTGAAAAAATAGGGATATTCAAATAATAAAACTACGTTGTTCTGACTCATTCCTCAATTTTACTCTTAAACGCATCCAATTGACAAATTCTGTTATTTAGGAACAGTATAATGTGCCGTATATGGTCAGTTTTTTGATAAAGGCTAAATATATTTTTAAAAAAGCCGTCAAAATGGGCACTTCGCACAAAATTTCACTAAGCGATCATGATTAAAGAATTGAAGATGTATTCAAATAACAAATTGGTTATTTTATGATTCATTTTTTAATTCAATTTTGCTCTCAAACGCATTCAATTGACAGTTTTTTGTTATTTAGGAACTATACTATAATGTACCGTATTGGTCGATTTTTTAATATAATCAGAATATATTTAAAAACATGTTGCCAAAATGGGAATTTAAACTGAATTTCGCTTAAAATGATTCTGATAAAATCATTTCTTACAGAAAAAATGAAATAATTTTTTTTTCAAAAGCGGTAAAATAAAATTGTTAAACTGGGTTTATTTCTAATCATATTTCATTTTTTGATGTTAAAATGAGCTTCGAAATCTACCTCCGCCTATAAGCCAAGCCGGCAGGGATTTTTTCTGCCTTAAATCCCTTCTGTTTAACATACTTTTCTATAAAAGATTCATAACTAACAAAATTTCAATCATTTGCGTAGTTAATTTTTTTTTCAAAAAGAGAGATGTAAATAACCGTTGCGTAAAGTCTAGACAAGATCGCTAGTGGGGAGTCATTTCCCTTTTGTAAGCCATTCATTGAAAAAAAACTTAAACCAATGAACTAAATATCATCTGAACATGTCCTACCTTTATTTCTTTATGTAACATCAGCTTTTCAGTCGCGGGTACACAGAAGAAAGACATCAATAGGTATGAAGGAAATTTTTATCAATGCCTTACCTTAGGCCGCGATTACGGTGCCACACTTAAGATTAATTCACAGGCTAATTTAGCTTCGTTTGTGAAACAAAAGATAAACGGGATGGGGGAGACATTAAAGAAAAAGAATAGCACCACCGACTAGAATGGAAAGGTACACGGCCTCTATCAACAAAAATCTCAAGGCCTGAGGACAGCAGTCGTGACGTTATTACTAATAGACCGAGTTCTCACTAGTATTGGAATACACACCGTAAAATTTTGAATGGCAATTTTATTTTATTTTATTCGTGGAAATATTTATCATCTTATAAAACCATAACGACTAATCAAACTTATCGGCGAAAATTTGGAATTATCAACACAAAATCCACCTGTTCCAGCAACACTATGACACTCAGCATTTGAGTGAACTTTTATGTACGGAAATCCGAATTTTCACCTGTAAATTTAAATAGCTATTATTGTTTATAAAATGATAAATATTCCTCAAATAAAATAAAATAAAAATTCTATTCAAAAATTTCCGGTGTGATTTCAACACTAGTAAGAACATGGTCCATTAATGAGATCGTCATGTCCCTTGTTCTCAGGCCTTGAGGGTTTTAGTGGCAGCCACACAGCAAGTGCGAAGACTGGTGTCTACCCTGATCTCGATTCTTACAGCAGAGCAGAACCCAATCTCTGCCTGTGTTCCAGCTCCTATAACACAGACACTTCGTCGATACCATTAAGATCAAGAAAGATTGACCTTACAGACGAAGTTTTACTAAGAAGGAGATGTTGTGTATTTAACTGTAACCATACCGAGTGCGAAATTTTTATAGAATATGTTTTCTGTTTGAACGGACATACTACATTCTAACGCTGACTCAGTGTATCTTGTGGGCTTGCTGATGGAATTTCTGCTTATAAATAAATAAGTGTTTAAGAGCCCTTATTTTCAAAATCAGACAAAGCGTGATAATTGTATTTTTTGATTTGCTTGATTTTTTTATATGTTGAAGTAGATCATATTTGATGAATAATCTGTAATTTTGAAGCCCTGAAAAAATTTCTTCTTTTCTATAAAAAATGTTAAAGTTCAAGGTTGTGAATGCCATTTTTCGTGAAAAGTGAAATGCTGGTATATTTAGGATACTATATCTCTCGCAAGCAACAACATCCCAAAATTCTTTTGGCATAAACTGTTAGTATAACCATACATACTAATTAAAATTTATTTGTTTCCATGGGGCATTGTTACTTTACATTGTTATTTTGCCACAAAGTACAGTCAAAATGGCGTTTTTGTCCATTTTCCGCACTTAATATCTTATTTAAGGAATAGTACCCCAAACTTTTTCTTGTAGAATATGAAAATGTACTACTGGGACAAGCAAAATAATATAGTACTGTACCGAGATTTTATTGCTGTTAGCAGATATAACATTTAAATACTCATGATTTTCAAAAACCGCAACATTTAAAGTAAATTTATTTCAAATGAGCGCCACAATTAAACAAAACAAAATATGTCACGCAGTAGGTGAATATATGTACAAAAACATGGAAAAGAAAAAGAAGTGGGGCCTCGTGATATTTTTATTTTAAAAAATCACAAAAATTTCAAATAAACAATGTCGATGATAACATTTCTTTCCTATGAGAAATGAAATATCCCTTTTTTTGCCCCTTCCGAAAGAGAAATAGGATGTTTCATTTTTTCTTAGGGGAAAATGTAATAATGGACATTGCTTTTCTTTTAACTTTTGTAATTTGTTTTACATAAAAATATCACGAAGACCCACTTCTTTTTCTTCTCCATGTTTTTGTACATAAATTCCACTATTGCGGGATACATTTTTTTCCACTCAACTGTGTAGCTTTTTGGAAAAAACTCTACTTTAAATGTTGAAGATTTTGAAAATTTTGAATATTTAACAGGGTATATCTACTAACAGCAACAATACATCCGTACAGTACTATATTATTTAGCTTTTCCTAGTAGTGCACTTTCATGTTCTATAACAGAAACTTTGGGGTATTAATTCCTAAGTAAGATATTAAGTGCGGAAAAGGACGAAAACGTCATTTTGACTGTACTTTGTGGCAACATAACAAGGTAAAGTAACAATGCCCCATGGAAACAAATAAATTTTAATAAGTAAGTAGGGCTACACTCACAGTTTATGCCAAAAAAAAAAAAAAAAGAATTTGGGATGTTGTTGCTTGCGAGAGATATAGTGCTCCAAATATACCAGCATTTCATTTTTCATGAAAAAAAAAAGCATTCCCAATCTTAAACTTTGACATTTTCTATAGAAAGAAGGAAATTTTTTCAGGGCTTCAAAATTGCAGATTATTCATTAAGTATGATTTACTTCAACATAAAAATATAACAAGGCAATGAAAAAATACAACTATCAAAACAAAAGAAATAAATAAATTAAAAGATATAAATAAAGTAAATAAATTACTTTTCAGAAAAAGATAAATGGGACATAACTTTTCCTTTGGATAAACAGACGCAAATAAATTAACTTCTTCGCAAAAAGCACAATTTTTTAAACTTTACTTAATTGAGTTGTTGGAACATATATTTATACTTTATATTATAGCTATAATTTTAGCTATAACTTTTAGCTTAACTTGTAGCTTAACTTATAACTTATAGCTATAACTTTATATTATAGCTATCTTTTATTTTACGGCTTAGTAAAATTGATTATGTTTCGTCGTATGTCTTTTATTTCCTAATAAAAATAATACATGTGTAACAGTTTAGGTTAAAATAGTTATAAAATAGAATATTTTGATATCCATCATAAAAGTTTATAAATAAACTGAACTTGTTCGCTTTTTAATTTTAACATCAGATTTTATGAATTGGTTAGGCAATATATTTATTAGTCATTTCAAAATTTATTTAATGATTTCGGAAGAATTCCAAATTAATAAAATTAATAAATATTTTGCACTTTTAAAAATATACCCTATTTTGAATAATTTAAATCCAATCGTTATTTTGTCATTTTCCAACAAAAAATATGTTTTCTTATTTATTTTATTTAGAAAACCATTTAATAACCATTAAAATACACATGTTATTTTCATTTTAATATTTCACAGCTTTTACATTAGTATATCATAATATGCATATCAAGCCTAAAATTTCACTATAAGTAATTTTCGAAAGAATGTAACATTTACAAAACATTTTATAAAGCAGCTTTATTCCAAATTAATCTAGCGATGATATCATTGCATAAACTGACATATGCTCAAATAAGTTGTTTCTGTCTAAGACAAATGACTCGCCTCCTGAAAGCAGTCACCCTCTCTCACAATGAATATTAAACAATATCTTCTCGGCGAATTGTTTCCTTGACCTTAAATATCTCCCAGCATTATTAATTCACACACATTCTTCGCATAACCACCACATACTTTATTTAAAATAGCATTGTTTTTATGTTCTATAGAAGCTAAATGTGACATTATAAAATAAATTTCTGTAGAACTTCTACGTTGATCCTTTGTCATAACAGATTATTATACAGGGTGTTCACTCTCAATTGTCTCCAATGGCTAATTTCTAAATCATTAGTCATAAACATAAAGTTTCAATAACAAAAATGTTTTAAATAAGTAAGAAATTATTTTAAAATGATCAATAGTTGCGATCAATTAAAGAATTTCTCGAAAATTTATGATATTTAAATTTTTATGCGATCTCCCGATCCTCTAATTGATGTTTAGTAAAAATTTCTATTACACTAATAAGTAAAATTAAAATAAGTCCCTTTCGTATAATACTCAAATTTCCGGAGTTAGGAAACTTTGAATGGCATGACTTGTACCAATTTTCCGAATTTTTCCTTAACACAGATGAGTTAGGCCATACTTCGAGGGATCGTGCACAAAGGGCTTAAAATATTAGAAGAATTTAGTCTGCGTAAACATTCCTGCATTGCATCCCAAGGTTTTTACTACGATTAAGTTTTCAGATAAATTTAACTTTTGTTAATTAAGTTTAATATTAGACGTATAATAACATTTTAAAGTATGTATAATTTTGTAAGGAATTGCGATTATTGCTTTTCCTTATTTCAATTAACAAATATTTTATTCAACATATTTTTTAGTGTAAATTGTACATCTTTTAGTATTTCAGGATAGAAATAAATTTCAAATTAATATTTCTATGTTTATTTTACTCTCAAGTATTGTTTTTTTAATACCTCATCACTATATTTTTATTTCTAGGAAATTTTTAAAAGAACTCTATTTCGCAGCAGAAAAGATGCTGCAACCTTTAACTTACTCAGTCAAACGTAGAGAAATTGAAATTTTTTTAGAATAATTTTACTAAATACCGTATTTACTTGTGTATACCGCGCAACCGAATTTTACAAGAAAAAATGGCGATTTTTTTAAAAATCTCTTATATAACGCGCACCGTACATTTTATAGGCTAATGAAGAATGGCCAAATAAATTTCAGTAAAAACAGTCGAAAAAAAACATTAATTACACCAGGCCAGAAAACATGACAAAAATGTATTTTTAGAGTTCGGATAGTAATTGAATGACGGAAAGTAGGAGTGTGTGACGTTAATGAAAATTGCTAATTAGCATTTAAATAATGTTACTATCTCTGTTGTATAAAATACTGCAAGGGGTGAAATAAAGATGCAGTAATACTTCAATTAAGTCACATTTTCCGAGTTTTAATGTCTTCTTTCAATAATTTCTTGTTTCATATATATTTCGTGAGATTAAAAAAGAAAAAAATATCCCGTGTATAACGCGCATCTAGAAGTTCGGACCTAATTTTTTACTTACCCATCATACGTAGTATAGGGGTCATTCCATGTCAATTCAACCAATTTTTCCCCCATTTGTAACCCGACCCACAGGGATTTGGATGAAACTTTGTGTGCACATTAATTCTATCATGAAATGATTCCATCAGAAATTTTTCCTTCCCAGACCTCATAGTTTGTGAGATATGGGGGGTCCAATTCTTAGGTTTTTCTCAAATCGCACATTTCTGAGTCTGTATTCTGAGATTGCAGTTCCATCTTCAAAAAATTGTTTCTATCGATCTAAAACATGAATCATCCTAAAAATATCACTGTAAGAAGATAAAAAGATGCAGATTTTAATAAAAAATATTAAAAAAATTTATTTGTAATATTTAGGACAAAAAAAGTCAGCCAAAGTTGAGAGTTATGGTTATTTTTCCAAATTTTTGTGACTTTACGAAAAAGGCTGTACACAAAAAGGCAAATTAAATTTCCCATTTCTTTTTGTTTTAAATAAAAGTTTACACTTTGGGCTTTCTATCTATGAAATAAAAATGATGTGTTTCGCATGGCTTATGCAAAAATTTTGGGTACTTTCCAATTAGCCGGATAAGTGCTTTATTTTTACATATTACATATGCACACAAAAAAGCAAATGAAATTTCCAATTCCTTTTTGTTTTAAATAAAAGTTTACACTTTGGGCTTTCTATCTATGAAATAAAAATGATGTCTTTCGCATGGCTTATGCAAAAATTTTGGGTACTTTCCAATTAGCCGGATGCGTGTTTTATTTTACATATGTACATATGTATAGATCTATATAAATGCAGATGTATTATAGCACATGTACATATGTATGTATATATACAGTATATTGATATATATATGTATAACACTGGTGCCCGTCTAACCGAAAAGTACCAAATTTTGCCTTGTTTTGAGAATCTGCACCAATTAAGAGGAAAAACAAATCTGACTAAGTTTAGCTGTGGTACTTAAATAATTACTGGAATTTCTATAAGTTATTGAATTTAATGTTATTTGATGCATGGTTTTTTTTTTAATTCTCAAAGTAAAGTTTAGGCTTTGTTTTTTCTGATTAAAAAAAATCTGACTGTAATATGTTTCCCCATTAAATTTAGTGAATGGTCCATATATATTTCATTTCGGTATTTAATAATGGGCACTTTTTGATAATCTAAAGAATCTCTTACTTTCATTTTCAATAATTAAACTCAAAACAGATTTTTTTTGTACAGTATAAAATAGAAAATTTTTGCTCCTCACATTTCCATTCTTTCTTTTGAATGCTTATATATTAATTATTTGTGTTTAAAAAATGTTCAAAACCTTGTATTTCCTTTCCTTGGTTAATTTTAATCAGTTTAAATATTTATATTGGCAAGTTTAAATGCACAAATATTTAACAGAACTTAAATTTGTTTCTATAGTCTGAAAGATTTAATTGCACCTGCCTTGTATAAACACCTTCTGATAAAGGCATGGTAATGTTCGTTAGTATGAAAGCAGATGTTTTGAAATCAAGTTAATCAAATTATTGTCATTCTGTTGTTTCTTATCATAGAAGAATGATTTAACTTTTACTGTGTGCTACTAAAAATATATTCTGATTGTTACATATTTTATAGTTTGTGATATGTATAAATATTTTTTTGCTTTATTGTTGTAATATGGAGCCTGATATTAAACCTTCTACTAGTCTTAAGGCTTGCAGTATTGTAATATTAAATGATTTAGAATGTCACAAAACTAGCTATACAAATAACAGAGAAATAGACTACATTGATAATCTCTTTGATTCAGAAAAAAAACTTTTATTAGTTAGGACTATTGCATTTATAAAACAAAAATTAAATGAAAACCGTTTGATTAATATATGTGAGCATTACAGAATTTCGCTCTTAATGAAATATGAATTATATAAATGTGGAGAACCATTTAAGCGGCATAAAAAGCAAGTGAAAAAAAGCAATTAGGGCAATTAACAGAGATTTATATAGGGCCGAAAAAATTAAACCAAAATTGAAAGTTATGATTATTTTTCCGAAATTTTGTGAGTTTATGAAAAAGTCTACACAAAAAGGCAAATGAAATTTCCAGTTTGTTTTTGTATCCAATAACATTAAATTCAGTAACTCATAGAAACTCCAGTAATTATTTAAGTACCACAGCTAAACTTAGTCAGATTTTTCCCCCCTTAATTGGTGCAGATTTTCAAAACGAGGCAAAATTTGGTACTTTTCGGTTAGACGGACACCAGTGTTATACATATATATATCAATATATTGTATATATACATACATATGTACATGTATAATACATCTGTATTTATATAGATCTATACATATGTACATATGTAAAAATAAAACACGCATCCGGCTAATTGGAAAGTACCCAAAATTTTTGCATAAGCCATGTGAAAGACATCATTTTTATTTCATAGATAAAAAGCCCAAAGTGTAAACTTTTATTTAAAACAAAAAGAAATGGGAAATTTCATTTGCTTTTTTGTGTGCATATGTAATATATAAAAATAAAGCACTAATCCGGCTAATTGGAAAGCACCCAAAATTTTTGCATAAGCCATGCGAAACACATCATTTTTATTTCATAGATAGAAAGCCCAAAGTGTAAACTTTTATTTTAAACAAAAAGAAATTGGAAATTTAATTTGCCTTTTTGTGTACAGCCTTTTTTGTGAAGTCACAAAAATTTGGAAAAATAACTATAACTCTCAACTTTGGCTAATTTTTTTTATCCTAAATATTACAAGTAAATTTTTTAAATATTTTTTTATTAAAATCTACATCTATTTATATTCTTACAGTGAAATTTTTGAGATGATTCATTTTTTAGATCCAGAGAGACAATTTTTGGAAGATGGAACTGCAATCTCAAAATACAGACTCAGAAATGTGCGATTTGAGAAACTCCAAGAATTGGACCCCCCATATCTCACAAACTATGAGGTCTAGGAAGGAAAAATTTCTGATGGAATCATTTCATGATAGAATTAGTGTGTACACAAAGTTTCATCAAAATTCCTGTGGGTCGGGTTACAAGGTCTGGTTGAATTGACATGGAATGACCCATAGGGTAAATCTTGCAATCGTTTTGAAAATCGAAAAAAAATTGACGGATTCACACGTTTTAGATAGTGAAGATTCCGAAAAACATATTTTTAGAAAAAAAAATTTGCCGTCCGTCTGTCTGTCTGTCTGTCTATCTGTCTGTCTGTCTATCAGTCTGTCTGTCTGTAAACGCTCTATCTCCCGAACAAATTGAGATAGAAACTTGAAATTTTGTATGTAGTTAGTATGTAAGAATGGAACGAATCCTATTTAATGTCAGCAACCTCGATTATCCAAAAATATTTCTTTCGGACTCTCGAAAAATTCGTTCTGATGAAAGGTATATAAAAATTTTCGATTTTTTTTTCTAAGGAATGGACGTAAAAGGCAATAAAATAACAGAAATTTTGCATATAGAACGAAGTCGATCGGATTATTAGTTGCCGAGATATTTGTAATCTTGTTTTCCACATTCTTCGATTTTTCATGACCCTGTATTTCATTCACATTTCAATTCAGAAGTATATTTTAATTGGAAATGAGACGCTTAATCCGACGCAGTTAATAGTTAGTTAATAGAGTTATTATTTTGGAGTTATAAGGATGTTTCTTTTAGGCAGTTCGTTACTACTTGAGTAGTTTGGCTTTTTATATAATTTGTCGAAATTGGTAATCAGCAGTTCTTTAATAAAGCATTACTATGTATATTAACAATATTTAAATTTTGTTTTCGAATTGCAATGCATTGTATAAATAGTTTTCACATGTTTTATTTTCATATGCATATCCATGATGGGTAAGTATTACGGTGGCCACTAACGACTAGTTTTTTTTTTTTAAGTTTGCGCTACACACGAGTAAATACATATAACTTATTGAACTAGAAAATCGTATAAAAATTTGAAGTTCATAAATTTTAAGACGTATTTTTATTGGCACAAATCGTCTTTAAAACGCTTCTTTACCTCATTTAAAACCTTTTTGTAACTGGAAAAATACGCCTAAAGCGAGCGGCTTAGGAATTGGTCATTGGACACTGTGGAGAGTGGGCACCCTGTATTTTATGCATGTACAGTCGCGGCAAACATAGTAAACACCTCTTATTGACTCCTCGTCCCACCAGTGGCCGAAAAGTTCGGACCTCTCAACTGGTAGACGGCAGGTGCTGGGTTCGAATCCAATCGCGGCTGTCGGCGTAACCGTTTAGAGTTTTCGTGGTTTTCTTCGAATCTTGCGTAAATACGGGTTAGGTTCCCTTAGAAAGACCCCCACGAAGGGCACTCCCCCCCTGGTCCTATATCTCTAGCGTAGATAATCGGACGACAAAAATAAACCAAACCAAACTTATTGACTCCTCAGCAAATGATCACAGAAGAAACTGAATAGTATCGAACGACTGGAAATAAAGTTACATAAATGATGTACATAAATTTTTCTTAGGGAGGTATCTACGTTCTGAAACGAACACAACTTCATTTTTTTTCCAATAGCAGTGCCCGATTTTAGCGAAATACTTCAAATCTCTCGTTCTAACTACGCCTACACACCAAATTTCAAGTCATTTAAATCACAAGTTTTTGAATAATAAACATTCAAAAATTAATGCTTCTAATAGTAAATTGCATTTTCATATTTTTATTAATATCTCCTGAAATTATACACCTAATAAATGAAATTTTTATGCAACAGTAATACTAAAAGAACGAAACATAAATACGTTGAATATCTAAATTTTATAATTTTATATGAATTATGAAAATAATATTTGCAATATGAATAGACGATTTTTTTGATGAATTTAGAATTATTAAGTTCTAATTTATGGATATCCAAAATTTTAAAATTTTCTTTCAAGTAATTTTCAAATTTTTCTTAAAAAATGACAAAATGATGGTATCAGGAGCCGTCTATGATAGAAGTAACTAGATATTTTGAAACTTGTTACACTAGATATTTTGAAACTTCTTATACAATTCATCTTTGACCAAGTGCCCTTACGGACACGTGTCTCCTTCAGCTGATATTATGAGCTGCATTGTTTTAGCTCGAAACGTGTCAAGCTTTGTTTTTCATTTTATGATGATTTGCACAAAGTCTTTTAAAACTATCTTGTAATCTACCAGTTTTCAATGAGTTGTGCCTAAGATGCCTTTATGAAGAAGAGTGCTCTCTCAGTCAACAATCGAGTACCGAACTTCACTTTGTATACCATCTTCAGACCTAAGGTACACAAATGTGTATTTCCATGCCAGTATTGATGAATAATACCTCATAAAATAAATATTATTTTCATCTGAGTGTGGAAGTGTCATTGCGGCCAAGAAAGTAAGAAATATTCATGATTATTTAACTTAAATGCTTTACAATGTAAAATTTTGAGGATTTGCTGATCATTTACTTGTTTAAAGACCTTTATTTTGTTATTGTTTAGATTTATATTACTGATAGTTAAACTGACGTTTTAAGGGGATTAGTACTTTTATATCCGTATTTGTAAACCTAAATTACCAATCCCCTAAAGTAGGGATTTCATAAAAATGACTCTTTCTGTCATCTATGATGTCATTTCGATCATGCAAAAGCAATAAATATACATTGGTAGAGTTATTTTATGCTCAGGTCTGAAGAGGATACAACCTCTAAAATATTCTCGCTTTAAAATAATTAACTTCTCAAAAACTTATCGTGAGAATCACAGGAAAATTTGCTTTTAGGCTAATTGGTGAGCGTAGAGTTCATTTATGCTGTCAGAACTGGGTGCTGCTATTGAAAATAAAATAGGGTTCTTTTGTAATATATAGATGGTCCCCTAAGCAAAGCTACTAAGCATCGATTAAAAGTAGACTTTGTTTTCCATTCGTTTGGCACCACTAACTTTAATGTAAAATAAACTTTTCTACCAAAAATTGAACCCATTTCAAAAACTACTGCAAAGTGAAAAATATTTTTTTTACATAATAGTAATGAGAAATAAAATTAAGAGCGTAGTATTTTCCATGCGTATTACTTTATTTATGTACATTAATTTGATTTTTTGGAATCGGTGCCAGCCAAGCCAAGTTACATGTAATTTTCCAATAGACACACATCCAAGTATCTACGAGTTTTTTGTACCATTTAATATTTAGTTAAAAATTTTAACTTTATTCTTTTACGATTTGCACTGGATAATTAATTTTAATTTTTAGCTTGGCTTGGCTGGCACCGACTCCAAAAAATCTAATTAATGTACATAAATAAAATAATAAGCATGGAAAATATTACGCTCTTAATTTTATTTCTCATTACTATTATGTAAAAAAAATATTTTTCACTTTGCAGTAGTTTTTGAAGTCAGTTCAATTTTTGGTAGAAAAGTTTATTTTTATCTTTTTAGTTTAAAGTTAACGATTTTTTAAGCTGGTTAGTAAAAATTATAATACGGAAAATTGTCGTAAATTATACACGTATTTCAGGAGTTGGGTTCGAACCCACACTCGATTTGGAGAGCCAGAGCTTAAATCTGGCACCTTAGACCGCTCGGCCATCCGAACTGCGCTTCACAGACGAGCTTATTCAACATTCGTGTTACTTTTAATTTGAGAGAAATCACTAATTTTATTAGTTATTGCCTAATTGCTAAAAAAGTACTGAATTTCGATGAAATGGAAGTGTTACCAATTCAAGAATATCCTATTTCACTTAACAAAAAGCCAAATTAATCGGTTGAATAGTTTCGAAGTAAAGGGCGAACATACATTTAAAAAATACATACAGGTCGAATTGATAACCTCTTCCTCCTTTTTTTGAAGTCGGTTAATAAAAATTATAATACGGAAAAAACTACTGTAAATTATACACGCATGTCGGGAGTGGGGTTCGAACCCACGCTCTCTTTCGAGAACCAGAAATTAAATCTGGTACCTTAGACCGCTCAGCCATCCTGACTGCACTCCAGTCGGTAAGCTTACTCAACGTCCATGTTATTTTTAATTTGCGATAAATCATTAATTTTATTAGTTTTTGAATAATTACTAAAAAAGTACTGAACCAAATTCGATGAAGTGGAAGTGGTACCAATTCGAGAGTAACCTCTTTCATTTAATACAAAAACCAAATTAAATCAAGTAAAACAATTTGTAACATCACCATAAAATGGTCACAATTTTTATGGTGATTTTACAAAGTGTTTTACTTGATTTATTAATTGTCACCAGTGTTCACTGTGTTTTTTCACTAAAAACCAAATTAATTGGTTGGATAGTTTCGGAGTAATCAATGAGCATACAAAAAAAAATACATACGCGTCGAATTGATAATCTCCTCCTCCTTTTTTGAAGTCGATTAAAAATTATAATACGGAAAAAAAAATTATTGTATACATGTACGTCGTGAGTGGGGTTCGAAACCACACTCTCTTTCGAGAACCAGAGATTAAATCTGGCGCCTTAGGCCGCTCGACCATCCTGACTGCACTCCAGTCGCTAAGCTTATTCAACGTCCATGTTATTTTTAATTTGCAAAAAATCACTAATTTTGTTAGTTTTGTCTAATTACTAAAAGAGTACTGAACCAATTTCAATGAAACGGAAGTGGTACCAATTCGAGAGCAAGCTCTTTCATTTGACACCAAAACCAAAATAATCGGATATCCATCCGATTAATTTGGTTTTGGTTAAGTTTTATAAAGTAAAATTAAGTTGGTTTGGTTTGGATAGTGTCGGAGTAATCGGTGAACATACATAAAAAAAATACATACGCGTTGAATTGATAACCTCCTTTCCTTTTTGAAAGTCAGTTAAAATTGTGTTACAGAGTTAGTAGGAAGTGTTTTTTTTTTCCAGACTGTGCATTTTAGCAGCATGAGAATCAATAGCCGTGACAGCAGGAATATCAATAGTAGATTAGCCATACAAGCATATAATTATAGTTTTATATTAATGTACAAAACAACATCAGAAGAAAATTAGGTTCCATACTATGTGCCCGAGAACAAATGTGTACTATTTAATTTCCTGTCACAATTGATACCGTGCAACAAGATTTTTCTGGCCCCGTATCTTGTCCTTTAATATACGGGATAGCCTATGCCTTCGGAAAAGCATAGAAAATGTCTCTACAGCAGTGTGAAGTCAAAATTCTCTGAAAGGTCCCAAGTGCTGTCGTGTATATCTGACGAGGATTTCCTTGTTAGTAGCTGCGTTGAAAAGGCAATTCATTTACCATGGATTTTACTATGTTCAAGGTATATAAAATACTGTCAGAGTTAAGTTATTAATTTAAGTTATATCTTTTATACGGTCAGATGAAGAGTTCTGAAGTAGAATCGATTTGAAATTTTTTGGTACGCTAAATATTTTATGATATACAGATTAAATCGGTCTAGTATGATTGAGAAATTATTTAGGTATGAAAACCCTAGAATTTAAAGTCTGCGTCTTATTGACACTACATAATTAAATGTATCAAGATAAGATTTTACAAATATATGCTACTGTTATTTTAGCGATTTCTCTGATGTGAAGAATTATAAATAATTTCTCACTTTGTTTTCATATTTATCATATATTTGACAGTGGTTCTGTATTTATAGATCATCTTATATTTTCCCCATAAGAATCTTAAAGAGATTCCGAAAAACACTTAAAAAATGCCGCAGTATTTGAGATCACTACCAAGTTTAAAAGTATGTAACAGAAATATATTTTTTTAAATGGCTATATTTTATTGAAATTTTCAATTAAAAGAAAGTACTTCAGTGATACGAAGAAATACTTGACGTTTTATCTTTTAATTCAACGTCTTAAAAAATAGTGTATGTAAGTCAGGGGTTCCCAGGCTTTTAGATCGGCGTACCACTAAATGGAAGTTCATATATCCGCGTACCACTAGAAGAAAAACTAAAATCTAATATAGAAAAAGAATGTGAATTGTATCAATTTGGAGTGACAAACATTGATGAAGTTAAAAAGTGAACATAAGGTAAACGCATCAGCAGTGGGCCACTTAAGGACATTTGTCTAATTATTATTAATATATTAGTGAATTCCAAAAAATATATATTCCATTAGCCTATTCCTTACCTTCTTGTATCAGAATAAACATTCAAATTTTGAAACTATATTCTTTAGAAAAAAATAAAACTAAAATATTTTACCTCCCTCTATGCTTCAGTAGTGGGCATAGTAAATTTCTGATGCTCCAGTAGAGGGTTCCCCAGACGTGGGCCACTCCATTCTTGTGTTTAATGTTTGCTGTACAGAGGTTATAATTTTTTTTACAGTTCTACACTTAAATATACACAATAATGAAAACATATTTAGAAGTTTTGATGATTACTTAAAATAATTTTAGCTTCTCTTTAGTTTTTTCGAACAATGTGTAATATTTTATTTAAACTTAAAAGAATATCTGCCCTATTTGTGACTTTGCAGTAGTGATAAATAATGATACAAATAATAAAAAGGGTAATTAAATGCTGAAATGAATGCAAACTATATTATATTTATAAAAAAAACAAAAATGAAAAAAGAAAAAAAAAACAATGTGAGTCGGATTTAAATTTAACTACATTTATTTTTCTTTTACAGCCATTTTTTTTACAAAAAGAATACAAAAATTGACGATCTGTTTGTCTGAGTTCTGGTTGCGATACCATTCCAACTATATCGGAAAAAATTATGCTAAAGCCATCATTTTCCTTAATGGCAAAGTCTTTTTTATTTCCAGTTCACTTCAGTCCTTGAACAAGTATTATTGTTTCTTTAATTTCTTGAACTACTCACAAACACACATATTTTTCTGCATTTCTTTTTCCTCCGATTATTGAGACAAGTATAAATTTTCCCAATTTCACTTCAGATTCTTCTGGGATATAGAAGTGGGCCACCTGGCCCACTACAGGAACAACTTGAAATTTAATGACCCAGAAGTGGGCCACCCCCTAAACTTAATAATATGTTAGCTTTATACCTTTTAAGCATAAAAAATAAAGTATTCATTCATACAGTGTATTGGAAATGTGACATTTTAATATAAAATATAATATTTTTTTAAAGAAAATAATATTGAATGAAAACTTACCTCTTAAGAGCACACACTAGTCACGCGGTAAAAGCAGACTGCTAATGGTAAGTCTATGGGCGCAATCTTTTCAAATATCTCGCTTTATTTTTAATATTTTTAAGTGATTTTTTTTACAGGATAGCTGAGGACATTCTGTTTCCGGCCTAGTTTGTACTTGTCTGATTTTCGTTGTAGTTTAATTCTGAGGACCCTCTAAATTTTGGATTCGGTGAAATTCGAGGTGTTGTGTCCTTTTTAGTCTTATAAAATCTATTTCAGCAAAACTCAGAAAAAATTAAAAACGCTTCATGGAAGATTAGGGTTTAAGGTTTCCCATGATATGCTTTCCATATTTCTACTGCAATTAGGCTGAACAAAATTTCGAAAGATTTTGATCAAAAATGGAACAAAAAAAGTGTTTTAATTATACGAACTCCGCCTCCACGAAGAATCTGAAATCCCGCTCTTTTTAAAATTTGATTAGTTAACACCAATCCATTTTAGCAAATGAAAGTAACTTTTTTCCTATCCTTGTATTTCCTTTCTGTTATTGGTTTATAGTAACGTGTTAAAATAACCTCCTCTTATTTCAAACTTTAGATTTATTTTTTCTACGATGATTGTTAAATTTTAACTAAAATAGTCTTGAAAAAAAAATCAACAACTTCAATTTTTTTGTTTCTTTAAATTTAAAGCTAGTTTTAAGTTTTAAGATCCACTTTAGCAGACAGGGAATTTTGATAATTTTAAGAGATTCTTATAACTGTGAAATAGATAAGTAATATTAGAAGAGCAAGGAGGTATATTTGGAATTTATAAATTTCCATCTTGCAAAATATATAAAGGGGGGGGAGCTTACATTTGGGGGGGGGTATTTTGGCTCTTTACGGTACTAGGTTTCCTGACTTCAGTCCTGTTTTATCAAGTAAAACAATAAAAAAAAGTAAACGTATTCTTTTTTACATATGTTTTCAGTTAAAATAGCGAACAAATAATGAAATTATAAAATCAAAATTTGCAAGTACATGTTTATTTGGCCTGGTCATCAGACTGTAAAGGGTCTGCTTTAATTATACATATGTAAAATACCTGACAATTTAACATTTTAACTTTGAAAAGCAGTTTTTATGAAAAATAAGCAGAACTTAAAGTTAGAAAGTTTTAAAGACTGGTAATTTTAAAATTGTTGATCAATTTGTTTGAAACTTTAAATTTTTTTTTATATTTATTACTTTTAAGGGAAAGAATACACTTTTTACAGTCCCTAATAATGGGAAATTTATCTTGTGTAACACATTTTATTTTAATCAAGGGCGGTTCTGGAGAATCTTTGTTTGTTTGTTTGCTTGTATTTATGTCGGTCAATTATCTACATTGTGGGATATAGGCCCTAAGGGGTGGGATGCTCACCGTGGGAAGGGGGTCTTTCTAAAGGAACCTAACCCATATTTACGCAAGGTTCGAAGAAAACCACGAAAAACTCCAAACGGTTAGGCCGACGGTCGCGATTGGGTTCGAACCCAGCACCTACCGTCTTCCAGTTTGGAGGTCAGAACCTCGCGGCCACTGGTAGGGCGATCTGGAGAATCCTCGAGGTGGGAGATTGATTTCTGAAAATTGGAGGTTCCAATCAGAACCCCGGTCGTGGCTAAATTTTTTTTGTAGCGAGTCGAGTTTGGGTCCGGTTCACTGCTATTCTCTGGCTACTGGTCGGGTTTGGCTTTTGTTGATTACTACTTTTTTATTGTGAGTCGAGTTGACTATTTTATTATTGCTTATTGAGTTTGTACCCGGATGTCTTCTGCTTTTTTGCTACTGGTCGGGTTGATTTTCACAATTTTTTTTTGCGAAACAAAGAGTTTTATTTTATAGCTGCGTGCTGCTTTCGGGTCAAATTTATTTACATTATTTCGGGTTTGGATCGGTTCCATATTGGGCTTTCAATCTTGCAAGAAGGAGTCGAGTTACCCGAATTTTCAAATGAAAATATAAATATTTTGCTCGATAAAAAATATATACAGTAAAATATCCACAGCAGACAGTTCCAAATAATTATTTATGAATATTTTTAAGCCTTTCCATTGAAAACTGCTGTTCGTAAGAGATATCATGTACATTAAAATCTTCACGCAGATTCTCCCGAATCGTAGACACCTCTATTTAGCGAACACTTTTCAACAATTTAGTTACCCGTTTAGCTGCTTCCGTTGTTTAGAGGATCTACAATTACTTTAATATTAAAGAGTTTATACTAGACGTTTACTTTTTCAATATAAAAGATAAAATTGATATCAAAGATATAAATGTAGGCTATATTTTGTATAGTTCTATTAAAATGTGGATTATTTTTTCTTCGTTTCGGTTTCGAAGACGAGGTCAACGAAAATTTTTTGGACGGGTTTTGGCTTAGTTTCCAATGAAATTTTCAAATTCGGGTCAGAACAATAGCATACGCTCAGGGTCTAAAACCAAAATTTTCGACGATTATTTGAAAAATGAAGTTATTTTAAGTGCTGTTCTTAGAAAGACCCTTTTCTCTGATACTATTTATATCAAGGGCGAATCTAGAGAACACTCAAGGGGGAACAATGTAAAAATTGGGAGGCTCGGGTAGGAGATAATGTTTTTCATTGCGGGTTGGGTTTATTTCTACTTTTCTACTGTTTTTCGGGTCGGGTTTATTTATTCTTTTACTGTGGGCCAGGTTTGAATCAGGTTGACTTTCATCATTTCAAGTTTGGATCCGTTCCGGATTGGGTTTCACATCTGAAGAAAAAGAATTGCAGTTAGATGGCGCTACGCGCTATGCAATTTCTTTAACTTCAACTTCAACTTCTAGAACACTCTGAAGTTTGTAAACAGAGTGTAGCCGATTTTCGTTTTGATTCGAATGTTTTGATTTCGAAAAAAGATGTGACAATTAATTTGAGAATAGATATGAAATGGAGCATTGTGTCTCCAGATGATTTTAAGTTGTGTAAATATGTACAAAGAGCTGTAAATACTTATTTTTATCTCATTAAATAATTAGTTAAAGAAACGTTCGAAGAAGATTTTTTCAGTTTCGATTTTCACTTATGATTTACATTGTGGATTAATACGATAGATTATTACTTTGAATTCAGAATGTTTTTATAGATTTTATGATTACATATTTACGTATGATTTACTCGACCTTAATTTTCGAAAGAGAAACTTCGATTTGAAGATTACATGAGATATTTTTTTACAATGGTGCATAGAGGCCGAAAATGAAATTGAAAAAAGATAAATACAGAAGATTATTATTGATTTAGTGTTTCCGAAGATTTTTAAAGGTAAGAGTTTTATAATTTTATTTTGATGTGTTAATTATGGCTGACCTAGAAAAGCTAAAAAAAAACAGAACAGTTTTAAGAAGTTCTGTCACGAAATTTATAAATAATATAGAGACTATATTAAAAAATGATACCGTTAATATTGATTATCTTAAAGAATCTGTTAACCAAATAAATATTAAATCAAGTAATTTAGATGAAATAAATAAAAAAATAGAACCACTTTTGAATTTAGACGAATATGAGAATGAAATGAATATAGTATATGATTATGCAGACAAAATATCCTTAACGAATTTTCGCGCGGAAAAGAAACTTAAAGAAAATAAAAATATTATTCCTTTGAACAATAGTTCGGTTAATGATTCTACCCCCAATAATGAAAATAAATTTGTGAAACTTCCGAAATTGAATGTACAGAAATTTTATGGCGATTGCACGCAATTCACCAACTTTTGGAATACTTTTAAAGTATCGATAAATGATAATAATTCACTGACAAAAATTGAAAAATACAATTATTTGCGAAGTTACTTAGGTTCGTCTGCTTTAAACGCCATAGAAGGCTTAGAAGTTTCGGAATCAAATTATGATGTAGCATTTAAAATTCTTAAAAGTAGATTTGGGAATAAAGAGATGATAATCAATCATCATTTAAATAAATTGTTAAATTTATCTCCGGTTTATAAATCTAGTGATATTTCAAAATTACAGAAACTTCATGATGATATTGAAATTAATGTAAGATCGTTGATCACACTGGGACTCGAACCACAGGCTTACAGCTCTATGCTTTTAGCCGTAGTTTTAAAATTGCTTCATCAGATTTAAATTTGGAATTTAACAAGCAAAACATTAAATCTTCATGCAACCCTGATATAAGCAAATTGCTAAATTTCTTGCAAACCAAAATTAAAAGTCGCGAATTGGCTTTTTCATTTTTAAAATCAAATAGATTAGAAGTAAACAAATAAAAATTTATGAAATCTCCTAAAAGAGAATTAAACTTTTCATCCACGCGTGAATTAATGACTACAGTTTCAGAAAAAAAAGAGTACAGAGAAACAAAGTTGCATCTTTTGTAAGAGTAATCATTTGTCAGAAATATGCAATGTTTTTGATCTTGAAAAAAAAGTAAAATATTTTGAAATCACAAGGTAGATGTTACCTTTGCCTTTTGCCAAAACACCGGATTAAAGATTGTGTTTCTATGATACGATGTACGACAAGTCAGGGTAGACATAACAGAGCTATTTGTAAACAATCTATTTCACCAAATAATAAAAATTGTACAGATAAAAATTTGAAAACAGCGAATGCGCAAAATAAAACAAGTAATGAAATTATTTCGGCTATTTCGTGTATTGGAAAAAATCGAATTTTCTTGCAAATTTGCTGTGCGAAAGTAAAAAATAAAAATAAAGAAGTTTCTGTTCGATTATTATTAGATACTGCTGCAATGCGAACCTTTTTAACTCGAGAAATTGCTGATAAATTACAACTTAAAATATTGAGAAAGGAAAAATTATCGGTATTCACATTTGGAAGTAAAATACCAATTGAGAAAAATTATGATGTTGTTAAACTTAAATTAGAAAACAAACATTTTTCGAAGTCTAATTTAGAAATAGAAGAATTGGTAACAGACGAAATATCTGGATCTGTTATCCCTCCTCAAGAAGTAAAAGAATTTGGTGAAATGAGTATTTTACAGAATTTAACCCTTGCTGACTCACCCCAATGTCAAAACCCCATTTCCATTCTAATAGGAGTCGATTACTATTATGATATAGTAACAGGTAATATAAAACATTTAAACAAAAATCTTGTTGCTGTTGAAACCATCTTTGGCTGGTGCCTCCAAGCTAGAAAAAGCGAAAATCAATCTTCATTGATTTTAAACGTAATTATTGAAGAACACTTAATTTCTGATCAAATAAAAAAATTTTGGGATCTTGAAACTTCAGGACTTATTAATGTTAAACAAGATTCTGACCCTTTTGCAAATGAAATAATGAAAAATTTTGAACGTGATATTAAATATGAAAACCAAAGATATAAAGTAAAATTGCCGTGGAAACTGGAGAAAGGGCATCTATATGATAACAGAAAAATTGCAGAATCTCGATTAGTTAAATAGAAGATTTGTTAGAAATCCCCAGTTGTTTTTTTTTTTAATATAAGGATGTATTAAATGATTATTTAAAACAGGGAATCGTAGAATTAGTTCCTAAATTCAGAAGATAAGAGGCATGTTAAATTTTATTTACCTCACAGAGAAGTGATAAGAAGAGACCGCGTAACAAGTAAATTAAGGATTGTGTTTGATGAATCAGCTCATGATTTAAATTCACAATTTCTCAATAACTGTCTTTACCCAGGTCCTAATCTGTACCCTGAAATTTTTGATATTTTGTTACGATTTCGATTAAATCCAATTGCCTTTACAACCGATATAAAACAAGCGTTTTTGCAGATATTGGTAGATGAAGAAGACAGAGACGTATCTCGATTTTTGTTTTCAGAAGACCCTTTTGATGAATCTAACCTTCCTCAAATATATAGATTTACTAGAGTTTTATTTGTGGTAAATTGTAGTCCATTCTTGTTAGCAGCTACAATAAAACATCACTTAAAGAAATATATCAAAAAATATCCAGAAACTGTCGAGTTTTTAAATGAAAATATTTATGTAGATGATGTCATTGGGAGTCAATCTTCTGTCGAGCAAGCTTTATCCACTACATTAGAGTCTATAGCTATTTTTAAAGAAGCTAGTATGACATTACATAAGTGGCACACTAATTAAAAGTCCTTAAAAGAATTATGGAAAAATAATGATGCAATTTCCAATGATAATTTAGAAACATCTGAAACAGAAAATGTTCCTTACAAAGTTTTAGGAATAGCATGGAACATTCTAAATGATTTTTTTTATTTTGACACTCGTGAATTAGCAGCCTTTGCTTCTAAAAGAATTGACACAAAGAGATATATTTTGCAAGTTTTGGGTCGAGTGTTTGATCCTATTGGATTTTTAGGACCCTTCACATTAAGAATTAAAAGTTTGCTGCAAAAAATTTGGTCATTAGGCATAGATTGGGATCAGGCCATCCCAAAAGGTTTAATATCTCTTTGGAAAGACTGGTGTAGTGAAATTCCTCAAATATCTGAATTTTCTATTCCTCGACATTATTTTTTCGAAATTCCAAACGAGAAAATTGCCAATTTGCAGTTGCATTTATTTTCCGATGCAAGTACAATAGCCTTTGGCACAATTGCCTATTTATGTGTATCGACCTCTGAAAAAGACATCCGAACAGTTTTCGTAGCTTCTAAAAACAGAGTGGCTCCTTTAAAAACTCTCACTTTACCAAGACTGGAATTGAGGGCTGCATTATGTTCCGCTAAATTTGTAACGGCAAACCCACGGTGGGCACCATTTGTAAAGGTGCACGCATGCTGGGTGTCGTTTGTAACGTTATATGCAGACATACTCAGTAGTTTAGGTTAAAACAACAAAGTTTATTCAAGTGATAATGGCCGAAGGGAAATGGAGCAAGTCTAAAATTTTACACACTGAGAACACTAAGAACAGCTAAAATCATACTCACAGGCCCCAACCTAGCTCAGTCGTGGCACCGCCTAACACTTGACACTGTTTCTTGGCTGAGCTGTTGAACAAAGCTTAGTTAAACAGCCCGTGGCTGTGGATAATTCTTTATTTCACCAATAATTAAAATGGAACTACTATTAAACTTTCTTACAACGGCCGACTCTTAAATCCACTATCCAAACTCCTTTCCACTTTACTGGAGGCCGTTGCTACTTTCTATTCGTCAGCACTTCGCTAAACAATCATCCACTTCGTTGTCTAATGGCAGAGGTCCGCACTTGCTGGCTGCTGGCTAATGCCAGAGACACACACACACCAACTCACCCCCAAGCTTTTATATGCTGCAAACTGAGATACTTCACATTAACATATTACTAATAACCGCGAGCTAACTGCGGAATTCGAAAGAGCACACACACTCTAGAAAGTTAAAGTAAAAGAGAGGATAGGTGTCGCTTTTACGCTTACAAAATGTTAAATTATTGACGTCACGATCTCAGAAACACTAGAGTGCCTTTATGACAAAAGGTCACTCCCTCACAAATTAAGCTGCAGCATTTTGAAGACGCTACATCTAAAAATTCCATGCATTTATTGGACGGACTCTAAAATTACATAAGGATTACCTGAAAAATTCAAACCATTTGTGCGGAATCATGTTGAAGAAATTCGTAAACTGACATCCCCTTCTGATTGACATCATTGTCCAGGGGCAGACAATCCCGCAGACCTTGTCTCAAGAAGAGCAAAAGTCTCCAAATTCATCAATAATCCTACTTGGTTACTTGGGCCAAAATGGCTTAGTTTACCCCCTGAATTTTGTCCAAAATCTGAAGATAAAGAAATAATTGATGAAGATGAATTAGAATACAGGAAAAAACCCAATGACATATTGCAGTGCGAGTGTATAACTGAAAAAATTAAAAATCTTAGTTGTATAGAAAAATTTAGCAATTTGGAGAAAGTAATAAGAACTGCTTGGGTAAAAAGATTTGTAATAAAGCTGAAAAAATCTATTGAAGTTAGCGGTCCACTAACAACTGAAGAATTACTAGAAGCTGAATAATACTTAATACGAAGTGAACAGAAACAATTTTTTAAAGAAGAATTTGAGTCTCTTAGAAATAATAATTCAGTAGAAAAGAATTCACCTCTATTCAACTTTGTTCCATTTATAGATGAATCAGAAATCATACGTTTAGGAAGAAGACTAGAATTTGGTGATTTTCCAATAGAAGAAAAACATCCAATCATTTTACCTAGACATTTCTGGTTAACGACGCTGATTGTACGTCAAGATCATGAAAAGATGATGCATGCAGGAATTGCCCACACTTTGACAAAAATTAGATCTCGATATTGGATTCCGAAAGGAAGACAGTTAGTGAAAAGTCTCATTAAAAAGTGCCTCGTTTGTCAAAAATATCTTTGTAAACCTGCAGACCAAATCACAGCCCCTCTACCTAAAGATAGAGTGAATGAAGCTCCCCCATTTTCAATTTGTGATTTAGATTTTGCGGGACCTATTTACGTGAAAAACTTCGGTGAATTAAAAAATCTTACATTGTTTTATTCACCTGCGGCGTTACCAGAGCTTTGCATCTAGAACTTGTTACCGACATGACTACAGATTCTTTCCTCCTTGCTTTTAGACGATTCTTAGCTCGAAGAGGAAATTGTAAAGTCATTTATTCAGATAACGCGAAAACATTTAAAAAAGCTAAACAAGAAGTCGATAATTTATACGATGTCATTTCCAACAATCTCTTTTTGAAATTTCTTGCAAGAGAAAGAATCGTTTGGAAAAATATCATTGAAAGAGCTGCATGGTGTGGAGGCTTCTATGAAAGACTTGTGAAATCAGTCAAGGAGTGTCTACGGAAGATTACTGAAAAAGCTCTATTGAGCTATGAAGAAATGTCGACACGATTGGTTGAAGTGGAAGCTATCCTCAACTTGCGTCCTTTGACATATGTGTATAACGAATATGATGAACCTCATCCTCTCACTCCAATGGATTTTTCGAATTTTGGTAAAGAACTTTCACTTCCTATTAACTTTTTCCATGTAATTGAAAATGGTTCAAAAAGATCCGCACTTCTCAAAAGACAAATATATCAACCATTACTACTAAAACGACTTTGGTCGAAGTGGAAAAAAACAATATCTTCTAGATTTAAGAACATTCCATTCATCGAAAAATCCCAATTCACATACACCACTAAAAGTGGGTGATGTTGTCTTAATCGAAGGCGATATAAAAAATAAACTTCTCTGGAAACTTAGCAGAATTCAGAGAGCGATTCCAGATAGAGACAATAACATTCGCTCATATGAAATAAAAACAGCCAACGGAGTGCTGAAAAGATCTGTCCAGCATTTATATCCCTTAGAAATTATGGATTAATGAACATTAATAGACTTTCTTTCTTTTTTATCTCTTTTAGAACTCTAAAAGTTGTCTTTCTTTTTAATTATTCTGTTTACTTTAAATGCAGTATTATTTGAAGCTTAGCATAAGTAAGTATATTAACTGTTTGAAAAAAATGTCATTTTTATTGTGTTAATTGCAGGTAATATTTTTCATTTATTATATTGTTTGCATTTTATACTTTTTTGTTTATAATTAATTGATTTTGTTAGATTGCTTTCTTTAGATGTAATTGATATTTTGTATTTGAAATTGATATTAGCATTTGAATTTTGAAATTGTATCAGATTACTGAACCACTGATATAAAAATTGTATTAGATTATTGAAAACACTGATATGAAAATATTTATTTTCATAATAGAATTTTATTGATGAACTCTGTAAGGGTTCAGGTGGGGAGTGTGAAGAAAAAGAATTGCAGTTAGATGGCGCTACGCGCTATGCAATTTCTTTAACTTCAACTTCCACTTCTAGAACACTCTGAAGTTTGTAAACAGAGTGTAGCCGATTTTCGTTTTGATTCAAATGTTTTGATTTCGAGAAAAGATGTGACAATTAATTTGAGAATAGATATAAAATGGAGCATTGTGTCTCCAGATGATTTAAAGTTGTGTAAATATGTACAAAGAACTGTAAATACTTATTTTTATCTCATTAAATAATTAGTTAAAGAAACGTTCGAAGAAAATTTTTTCAGTTTCGATTTTCACTTATGATTTACATTGTGGATTAATACGATAGATTATTCCTTTGAATTCAGAATTTTTTTTATAGATTTTATGATTACATATTTACGTATCATTTACTCGACCTTGATTTTCGAAAGAGAAAATTCGATTTGGACATTACATGAGATATTTTTTTACAACATCTGAGTGTCGGATTCGGGATGAATAGAAAGTTCGAGTAAGGGGGGGGGGGATTTCTTTTATTGTGGATCGGGATTATTTTAACTTTTTTTCTCTGGGTCGGATAGATTTATACTTTTTGTGGGGATCGGGTAAAGGCCAGGTTGACTTACAATACTTCAAGTTCGGGTTTGTTGCGAATTGGGTTTAACACTTGAGAGTTGGATTCGGGTTAATCAGGGACGTAACTACAAATATTTTTTCGGGGAGAGGGAGGAAGATTGAAAATTATCCCAACTTGAAATAAATTACTCTATTTTCCACGTGAAATGATATGTGCAATGTGTGATATGTAGTGAATATAATGTATAATCAGCAAAATAATAAAAAAATCATACTTTTTTACTATTTTAAACGAAAAAATCTTTCAAAAATCTAGAATTTCCCAATTTGAAGTTCAAACTTTCCAAGTTCAGATATATTACGGGGGGGGGGGTTCTCCATAATACTCCATCGCGACGCATCTGGGGTTGATCCATTTTTTCGGAAAAAAGTCTAAATATTTTTCCTATAAAAAACATTATATATAGTAAAAGATCTACAGTAATCTATAGTAATAAATCTGCGAATAGCGGAAACCTTTATTTATATAATAGAACTCCTGAATACCGGACATGTCGAAAATTTGAAATTCGTTCGCTGTTCAAAAGTAATAACACGTTCTGTAAACTCTTTATACGAATACTTCTTAATAGTGAACACCTCTATTTCGTGAACACTTTTTAATCTGCATTCTTTTTCCTTTGAATACCGAACATTTCATGAGAAGAGACAAATTAAGGTGTCCCGAATAGTTCGTTATTTAAAGGTTCTGTACTAAGGAGTATATACTATATATTTATTTTTCTATATAAAATATAACATTGATTTAAAGATATATTTATAAACTACACTTTATAATTCCATTACAATATATGAATTCATTTTCTTTCATCTCAGTTTCTGATTGACAAAACAAGTTCGGGTTTGACCTCCAATGTAATTTTTGGATTCGAGTTGATTTTATTGGTTGTGGGTCGGGTTGACTTTAAATGTTTTGGATTCGGGGTTTTTTCTATTGGGTTTTGACTCGTTCGCTTTTGATATGGGCTGGTTGCTAACTAGATTTTTCAAAAGTGTCAGACTTTTTTTCATTTCAAATACTATTTGATTGAATATCGACGAGTACATTATATATGTACTCATTTTTCTATTTTAATAAAAATTTAAAATATTTATATAATTACATGGGATAGTTTTCGTAATTACTTCAGATATGGATTGATTTTGTTTTATTTTGGGTAGTTGGTCTGTTTTGGGTCAGGTTATCGATATTGGATCAGTAGATTTTTTTTCTTTTAGCGAGCTTGGGTAGGTTTAAAATTTAATGGATTTTGGAGCATGAACCTGGAAATTTTCGCCCGTCCAGATATTTAGAAGAACGAAGTCTACGCCAGGCACGACCCGGAATTTTAAAAAAGTGTGATTCGGTGCAGTTCTGCAGAAAGAAGTAAGAACCGGATCGGTTTTTGAAACTTTGAAGACCTGACCTAGTCTTAGCCTTATGAACGAAAGTTGGAGTGGTCCGATCCGGGCCATGCCAGCTTGAACGATTTGGGTCGGGTCACACTTGTCTCGATCTTGAGTACGACCCATTTTCCGTGTGGACATCTAATATTGTTTTGCAAAGCCTTTCTTTGGCTCAAGGAGGGGGCGATCGCCCCATCGCCTCCCCCCGCTTAGATTCGCTATTGATTTAAATGTATCATAAAGATGTATTTGCAAAGATAAGGAATTGCGAAATTTTATCATTATTTATCATAATGTAATCGTAAAAATAATGAAACTGTAAGGCGAAATATAGTATTTTTTTTTAAATCTGCTATTCAGCAGATTTATTTTCTAATACTTTGCTGTAACAGAATCTTGGTTTAAGTGGAAAATTTTCTTGATTCCTCTAGAAATACCATGCAATTGCATTTGCAAAGAGGATAAAACCCGCTTCCCAACCTGTATTTTACATCTATAGTTTAGGTTTCCGTTTTACCAGGTTTTATTACAGAAGCTAGTCAAATTTAAATTACTGCCAGAAGCCGCTGTTTTTCCCCTTATTCCTGTATGTTTCGTATTTGTATATCCCAAACCAAACTTTTGAACGGTTGTCCGTTATTTAACACTCCGATATTTCCCTCTCTCTCCCTCTTAATTTCGTATTCAACATCTACCTCAACCTAGAAAAACCTGGGTTAAGCGCTCAAATGATATTTATGACAACCTGGTTGAAAAGCGGAAAAAGTCTGATCAGATTAAGGATTAATACAATTTTAGTGTACGACCAAGGTTTTCTAGATTGAGTTAAATGGTGAATACCAGCATTATTAAGCATTTAAACTTTAAAATCATTAAAACTTTTCCGTTTATTATTTTTAACCCATTTGTAAATATTTCGTAAGGTGAATAAATAATAAGTCATCTAACAATCCCCCCAAGAAAATAAATAAAAATAAAGATGAATAAATAAATAATAAATCTGCTTATTTCATTTTTTCTCATCAGATCACAAGTTTTAAACCGTAAATGTCATTGTTTTTCTAAAACTATTATTACTCTACCTGTTACTTCATTGCAATAATTAATAAAGAATCATATCATTTTACTCTAACTGCACTAAAATAGACTCTTCCCCCCTCCCTCTCTTACAAAGCATATAATCGTCTTTTAATCTCAATTCTATTTTTTCCTTTGGTTAATTTTTAGTAAGGTAAATAAGGTAAGTCATCTAATAAATTCCTTGCATCCCTCCAAAATTTTTGCTTCTCCCCCTCTCCTACCTCATATCGCAATAAGTTTAGAGTCTTAGAGTCTTTTCAAAAGACATTATAAGCTTTATCTGTATTGCACTGTAATAATAAACAATCGATCATAGAATTTTCTCACCGCCACATAACCCCCCCCCCTCGTCCATTCTTTTCGTTTAAAATCTCTAAAATTCTTTTAATTTAATTTTCTGTCTTATTTGTAAAATTTTAAAAAAGTAAATAGTCGGCCAAGTATTAAACTCCCCCATCCTCCGCCCCCTAAAAATAATAATTAAATAAATCTGCTTCTTCACTTTGTCCAATCTCAACTCACAAAATAAAAAAAAGTTTGTTATTTTCTCTTCTATGTTTTATTTTCTCATAGAAATAATTAGCTTCTGAAATCCTCCTTCTGCATTCATAAATCCTTTAAAATTGTTTAATTTGCATTTTCTTTTTTTCCCAATTAAAAAACTTCAGTAACTATAATAGTACCTAAATTTTTTTAACTCGATAGGTCGCATTTAACTGTGCAGAATACACATTTTAACTGTATTTCTAAAAGTGAAATCCTTTTAGAGGAATCAATGACGGATCTAAGAGGGGGGGAGGGGGCGATGGGATGATTTGAGCGCAATAAATGATCTGCAAAATCGCATTAGATGCCCGCACGGAAAAGTTGTTGATTCAAACTCGAGACTTGACTCAAGTTTGGAACTCCAACTTTAATTTATTATACTGGATCAGGTCTACACGCTTTCAGAACCGTTTCGGGCCGTGTCTTATTTTTTTTCTGCAGAGCTGGATCGAGCCACACTGTTTTTTTTTCAGGTCGGGTCTGGCATAGACTTCCTTCCTACTAGTGGTATACACGGGCTAAAATTTTCAACCCCCGGCTCCATCTGGTATAAAGGCTAAACGCTCGATCTGGGTTCGACACAGCCCGTATGTTGTGGCGGTTTTAAGGGGACGGGCGAAGTCCCCCCCCCCCCCTTGGGATAATATAGAGTTTAAAAAGTGACATTATGCATCCTCACGAGAAAAAAAGTCGGGGAGAAGCAAGAGCCCGTAAAGGCCTGGCACGGGTCGAACCAGTGTAAGTCCACGAGACTTAGACTGGGTAAAGTTTTCTCTCATTTTGAATCGGGTAGTGTCCTGAGCTTGCTTTTTTGAGATATGAATGAGGACAGGCTCCTTTTTCTTCCAGACCGAGCCTGGTCTCGATTTCATTTTCCCTAGAGGTTGCATTGGACAAAATTTCCAGGTCATGTTTCGGCCCGAAATGAAAGCTAAATATTCGGTCCGTCTCTGATCTAGATAGTATGATAAACATTAATGGCCCTAACGCTACCCGTGCAGCTAAACATTCGGTATGTCTCTGATCTGAATTTCTTCGAAGGATCAAGTTCACGGATAAAAGCGAATTTTGTTCAGGGATCGCGGAAAAACGCAAATTTCGTCAAAGGATCGCGATCAGTACTGGGTCAACTATTCTCACAGGAGTAAAAACCGAATCTGTAACTGACTTAAATCCGAAATGTTTGACAATCTGCCCCGATGCGCTAAGCGCAGCTAAAAGTAAAAGTCAACCCGACCAATAACGAAATATAGTTGTTAACTGGACCCAGACCCGACCCGAAGCAAAGAATCAGAAATTAACTTGACCCGCAGCAAACAGTAGAAATTATCCGGATCCAAACGCGACCCATAACAAAAAGTAAAAATTAACCTGACGAAAAGCAAAAAATAGATGCGAACTGGACATCAAATTTTGTGAAATGATCGTGGAGAAAACACGAATTTCTTCAAAGGATCGTGAAACAGACACTCATTTTGTCCAAAAATTGCGAAAAAGAACGAAAATTTTATTAAAGGACACACCCCCAACAACCCGAACCCTTCTCGCGAAAGTAAAAACTAAATCCTAAATTGCCCCAAATAAGAATTGTACGTCAAACTGTCCGAAATGCATTAAGCACAGCTAAAAAGTAAAAGTCAACCCGACCAACAACAAAATGTAATAGTCGAGCGGATCCAAACCTGACCCAAAAGCAAAAAATCAGAAATTAACTTGAACCACAACAAAGAGTAGAAATCAACGGACCCAAACACGACCCAAGTAGAAATTAACCCGACCAGGAGCAAAAAATAGAAACCAACCGGACCCAAACTGACCCACAGCAAAGAGGTAGATGAAACATGACCCGCATTAAAAAAAAAGCACCTACCCGCGCATCAGACTGAAGTTGAAAAAATTTCTAATATCGCCCCCCCCCTCTTGAGTATTCTCCAGATCCGCCCTTGAGAGGGATATTTAATATATATATATATATATATATATATATATATATATATATATATATATATCATGGTTCCTCATTAACGTGCAAGTAAATTTTTCTTTCGCATTTTCTTTCACTCCGACTACCTCAGAATTGAATCACTAAACTTAGATAGGAAAAGTACCCAAGTTTTCGACTGAATCGAATAAATTCATAAAAATATAAATGAAAAAACAATAGAAGTATTTTACCGTATTTTCGATTACGTATTAATACAAAAAAACATTCTTAACTAACTGTATCAGTAAAAAGACTGAATTCAGAAAGCCCCCTCCCACTCTCTCCCGCACTTCAGCCGACTTTACACATATGTAATCACTCAAAATTTAACATTAATGAGTTTTTAACATTGTTAGCCATTGTTAGCCAGAATATTAACCTAAAACTAGAAAAAAAATCATATCTAAATGAAATATTTATTTTCTGCAAGTTAAACCGCTTTAATTTTGTGACACTAATCATAAACAAAATAACTTTTAACATCTTTTAAAAACATATCATCAAGTCTACGCTGTGCTGCGAAAACAGAAAAATTCAAAAATGTCCCTTGCACATCAACTCGCAGAAAAAGATCAAATGTAAATGATTCTAAGCCAAAGGCGGAACTAAATGGTCGCAGGTAATTGGCTAAGGATTTTTAATTTGATGATTGGAAGAGTTCACTTGTCAATCAGTTGATTTTAAGCCCGCCTTCCTATCAAGCAAAAATTCAAGTCGCCATATTGTTTTATTTTTCCCAGTGACTAGCGTGGGCTCTTAAGAAAAGCAGTAAGATTGAGCCACAAAATCCTTGTATTTTAATACTGGAAGAAACACACCCTTATAACTCAAAGACTATCAGAATACTGAAGTGTCCCTTTGTAAGATAAGCGTTCTAGCCAATCAGCAGTTAGTTTGTTATATGACAAGAGTGACCGGAAAACTTGTTTTTCAACTTTGAAAACTGGTGGCCCACTATTGGTACATGCCCCACTACTGGTACACTTACCTTAAATACGTTTTGTTAAATATAGAAAAATATGCACATTTGAAATCGCATTGTTCGTCAGTTCTTGTTATATGAATACTATATGTTTATGTCAATAGTAATATGCAAATAAAAATTAATAAATGAATAACCTAGATAAGAAGTCCATGTACATTCTAAAAATTAACTGCTTATTAACTGTTCGAAGATCTTGAAGATAATACACATACATACAATGCATAAATAGAATTTTTTTTTTTTTTTTTAGGGGGGGGGGGTGAAAAATCAACTGCCGAAGCATTAGTTGCATTTTTTTAAAATTCTAATCGAAATTATATAAATATCCGAAGATTGGGTCCAAAGTTATTGAGCGGCAAACTTTGGGCTTTAACATTGGAGATGCGTCTGAGCTCTACAATACAGCACTATCGTGCTGTATGATAAGAGAAAGCAAAAACACTGTCAAAGCAATAATAACCGAGAGCAGGTAACACTAAGCCTGTTAATTGCACTGAAAAACATTTGTGGTATCGCTACTCCATAAAATTGGAGGCAGCTACGATTTACACTTCATTGAGTAATTTTTCACTCACATAATGGTGTAATAAAAACATGCATTACTGGTGTAACATTGCAATGTTACACCGATTATATCGGTTAAAATACTCCACCAAATTGGAGGCAGCAAGGCTGCCACCAGTTTTATAGAGTAACATTACACAAATGTTTTACAGTGTGAGGAACGGGGAATTGGGCTGCTTTTTCATTTCACATTGTGTATTTTTATTTCATTTCAAGTACCAGTATCGGACATTCGTGTACAACTTAGGCGTATTTCACGTACTACTATTGTACGCGTACCATAGTTTGAGAACCCTTGATGTAAGCAATGCAGATCATAAATTAAAAGGTCTCATTACGTTAGAATGCGAATATATGCATATAATAGCTATATATATTAACGTAGTTTTTCTAGAGGAATCTGGCAACTAGGAGTCTAGTTATTGGTTTCTGAGAACAGACGATGTCCGCCATCTACGCTAATGGTGCCTGGCGCAAGTGAAATCTGTTGTGGGTGCAGAGTCACACAAGAAACCTGTGAATTATAACTCTGGAGGTGCTTTGTCATATTACAATTTAGCCATCTAACCAATGTCCTAGTTTACGAGATCAACATGAGGAGCAAAGCGCAGGTACAAACAACAATATAAAAATGTTAAGTAGCCAGATTAACAAAATTCGCAACTAAGCATTGGGCACAGCCGATAGGATGAAGCCAGGTTTATGAGAACGAAAAGTGAAATTAAACTCCAGGAACCAAGAAGTTCCAAGAACGAATCTTGTCAGATTTCTGTCTTTACGCAGTAATTAAGCGGTCGCGCGCCATGATACCAGATATAACTTTGCAAATGGTCCGCATAAACACCCAATCGAGCTAACTCTACTGTTTGCGTTTCTGGACTCCCGGTCACCTTGTGCACTTAATCGACAGAGTTAGAACTACCCAGAAAAGACGGCCACAAATTAAATTAAGACAGATATCTAAATCAATATTAAAAAGCCTGTTCAAAAATGCTGATATTTATTCGGAAATGCCTTCATAAATTTCGTTTAACGTAGATTACAATATCAAATTACAATTTCATTTTTACATTTCCTTTAATAGGTTATTTTTATGATTGCAAATATTCTACAAGATCGTTACAAACAAAAACACTCTGAATTGGAAATAGAAAGAAACAAATAATTTCCTTTCTTGCCGAATAGCCAATGTCGTTTGAGTATAAAAGCTGAGAATATTTATTTTTATTTGAATTTCGATTGTACTTTTCAACTTTCAATAAAATAACGCATCTGTTATCGTAAATGTCGTTTGTTTCCAAGTTAGGTTTAAAGGTATCTCATTTATTTGTTTAAATGCATTTTTCATTTACTATATATTTCTTACAAATGCGGTTATATGAAAATCCAAAGAAAAATTATAAAGAAAAGTTATTTTATTTTTAAAGGTCCCTGAATAAAATTCATAATATTTTCAATAATATACCTCAGAAAGGCTTTTATTTTCGTACTATATTACAAAAAGATGTTGAATTTTATGTCATCAATTTATATGCGTTATGAGATGCAGTATATTTTTATCATAAATCTTTCTGTGTTTAATGCAGCATAAACGCTTAAGGGAGACCCGTAAGAAAAAACCCAAAATTCTTATTATTGATTTTAAAGTAATCAATTTTGGTGTACTATTTAAGAATCTTTTTGTAAGGAATAATTAGCAAAAAAATTCATTTTTTATTAAAACGTATATTTTTTATGGGGATTTTTATGATTTTTTTTGTCGAAAAATACACTTTTTAAAATTACTACTCCTCATTCAATTTTCAATATTTTGGTATTACTAAAATTTCTTAAATAATGTTATAGTATATGGAAAAGACCTAGAGAGAGATATTTTTAATTTTCTATTTTAATCAGCTAAAAAAAAAGAAAGAAATTACGCATGGTATATTTCCTTAAATTCGTTATAATTTTCATGTTTACCAATTTATGTAACATTTTCAGAAATAGTTTTAAAAAATATTTGTCCTTACTTTTGTTGCAAATTTTTTAAAGATTCTAAAATCATAAATCATTTTACCACTGAGCCTTAGTACTTTGAACTTAGGCAAAATATGAAAAAAGTCATTTTCAGGAAAACATGTTTTAAAATGGCCGCTAGTCCTTTAAACTCTAGTGACTACAATTAAAAAAGCTCATTTGCTAAATGTTCCAAGTGTCCCCGAGTTCTGAAATTTTGCATGGATTTTCGCAAATATGTATTTTATCGTTTTCTGAGATAAAAAAAATTTTTTTTTGAACTTTTGATGATTTTTGGCCGAAAATGGGGTTCGGATCTCCCTTAAATAAGTTGTTCGCAATTATAAATCATTCTCAATGGGTGACAAGTATTTTATTTGTAATGTTCCCTTTTCTGTGTATTTTTTTTATAATTTCATTTTATTTTACATAAAAAAATAAAGATTATTTGGTTATTAAGCTTATAAAAAAAATTAACTGAAAACTATAGTTTCTCCGCTTCTTTTGAAATCTTTTCTAGTTAGATAATTTTTTTTTTTACTTTGAAAAAGAATTGGATTTATAAAACTATTTACAGCACGTATGAAATACTCTTATTTATAGCTTTAATATACTCATTATTTGAAAGAATTCCTTGCGTTTTCATACATTCAAGACAAAATCATTTTTTATGTTATTTAAAAATGTATTAAGTAAGTATTCATAAAATGTATTTTATGTTTTGACAAGCTTTATAGAGTACTAAAATTTCAATAAAGGCATCATTTTATTTCTTAATTTAATCGCTTTTTGCAAATAAAAACTTGCTTAACAACGATTCTAATAAAATTAAAATGCGCAACTTCTATTTTACAAGTCCGTTGAAGTTATTTTTAAATTTGTTAAAACAAAGCATTCATATGTGGAAATTTTTGCAAACAATAAAAACCATTTTTTGATTTGACAAAGTTTTGAAAAGCAATGTAAATATTATTTCTGGAAAAATAACTATGAACGCTGCAAAAGTTAATTTATAAAAAATGTTCGCCGTTAGCATTATTTATTTAAATTTCAATTAGCAAGATTAAAGATGCGAAAAGGATGAAAATTAAAATATATAAATCTATAAATCTTAACTCGTTCGTTTTAACTTGTTGATTTTATAAGAACTTAAAAAGCACTCTTCATTTTTAAAATTACCAAAAGATCAAAGTGCTTCAAATTTTAATCTCTGGCAAGATATATTAAATATATAGCTAACGGTTAAATTTAAAAAGGTTTTATGTAAGGCATTTTTCAATGTTAAAAAATGTATCACAATAATCTGATTATTTTTCCACAAAAAAATCAAAGTTTCAGAATTACTAAGACTGTTTTCTTCAATAAACAATAAGCAACTCATATATTCTTACTCTTTTCTGAAGTGCATTTAAATCTATTGTCGAGTATTTAAAAAAAAGCATCACAGTATGATACGTTATGCACAATGTTTCATAGAGAAAAAATATTTATGCTAATTGATTGGGAATAATGTACTTTTATTTGATGGTTCTATTTTTTTTTTATTTAGTAATAAAAAATTATTACAAATGAGAAATAGTCATCATAAAAAAAAATACACTCCGTTTAAGTGTTCTATATACCGGGTGTCCCAAAAATGACTGATGGATTTTAAAATTTAATAACTTGCAAACTGTGACAGCTATTTAAAAATTTTTTGCAGGAGGGTTATGTATAATGTCAGGAGTTTTTTTTTTTTACCGCAACACTTGATTTTAGTTCTAATTTCAAACAATAGGTAGCGCTGACGGCGATTGAAGGCCAGGTCGATGCTTCACTCAGTACTGATCACCTGGCCTTCAATCGCCGTCAGCGCCACCTATTGTTTGAAATTAGAACTAAAATCAAGTGTTACGGTAAAAAAACTCCTGACATTATACATAACCCTCCTGCAAACATTTTTTAATAGCTGTCACCGTTTGCAAGTTATTGAATTTTAAAATCCATCAGTCATTTTTAAGACACCCGGTATAAATAACGACGCCATTTCTTCAACTGGTTTCATTACATTTTAACTATTTTATTGCCATAAAATTTTCGGAATTTTCTTCACATTTAAATCTGGTACTTATTTATACTAATATGATAATGAAGCAATTTTGCTTATCCTTACAAACAAGTGTTTGTTTCTCTTTAGCAGTAATCTCTGATACTATTGAGTCAATTTAAAAAATAATGGTGGCAGTGGCTGTTCCACTATAGGGTATCGCTATAACTATCGTAATCGGATTGCAAAAGGAATACACAAATTTTTAATTATAAATTCTTGCTAAGGGGAATGGTTTTAAAATATTGATATTTAAAGAAGCTAAATAAATAAAAAAGCTGAAAACACGCTTTTGATTACTATTTAGTACGCTGGTAAAGAGTACAAGTTTGATATTCGGTTTTACTTTTAAGAAGCAAATGATCGCACTAAATAATTTCTAAAAAAAAAAAACAGTATTTAAAAGGGTAAAAACAGCAGAAAATTTTCTAAAATCACAACTACTTTTGAACTTCTAAATCTGTTTCAAAAGTGAGTGTCTGTTAAAAATATGGTTTCTTTTATCTCTGTGAGATTTCCGTCAAAGGTTCGATTATCTTTATTATCTTTAGATAATAAATACACAATATAAAATGCGAAACTAAATCGAATATCTAACGTATAAAAAGGAAAATTTTATCTGTCTCTCTGTCTATATTTCTATTCAAATAATTTGTAAGGGCTAAAAACTTAAAATGTGTTTTTCTTTTAATATGTAAATGATCTCACAAAATAATTTCTAAAAAGAACAGCACTTAAAAGTGTGAAATGATTAGTAGAGGTTCTAAAATTCCAATTACTTTTGAGCTACTTATTCTATTTCAAAAGTGCTTATTAGATAGTATAGATAAAACTTGGACTACTTTTATCTCCGTTCGATATCCGCCAAAGGAATGATGTAGGGGAGAATGGGGATACTCGAGCCAACCCTATTATCTCTACAGTTGGTTAATTTTTCTTTCTAAAACTGGCAATATTGTAACATATTTATAGTTCTGAACATGTAAAAAAGAAATTATATACCTTGGTACCATTTTGAAAGTATGGTGATTAATAGTTCTTTTTTTCCCTATCAGAAGTAAATATTTAGCTGCATGTTTTGTTTATTTATTTATTTTTTATTATTATTATTATTATTATTATTTTTGCAATCAAAGTTTTGTTTAAAGTTGCGACAGTATATATAAATTTAATAAGTATAATTTCAATTGTATTTAGAATCTAAAATAGTTCAAATAGCTTCATGCTTTACTTAGTAAAACTCTGATAAACAAAAATAGTGGTAATGAGGATACTTGAGCCAACCATCCCCACTAGGAAATTAGATATGGGTGAAACAAAAAAAAAATAAATCATAATAAATATTTATATATATATAAATTCATATAATTTTTATTTTTATTTTTATTTATATTATGACTATGGAACTTATTTGACGGTTCCGAAACAAGTCAATGTATTTTATTTTTATTATAACACCTTTCTTAAGTAAAATTAAAATTTTTATTAAAATAATAAATATCCTAATATTCACTAATAATTTTTTTTTCTGGATAAAAAGGAGCATATTTTTTTTCTTAAAAAAATAATGACTTAGAAAAAAATGTTTAAAAATGTATATTTTTAAATGAAAATATCCATTTTATTTTTAATTTTGACTAACAAAATAGCCTGTTTAAATAAATGTAAACATAGTTTTCAGTTTAACATTTATTACATTAAAATAACTTTTAAAAATTGTTTTACAGGTCATAATCTCTAATACTTTAATTTAAATTGTAAATATTGAAATTGTAACCACTATTACTGTATTTTTTTAAATCCAAGAAATGACTTCTTTTGTCCCAAACAGAAGGTACTACTGAGTTAAGTAAAAAGATGTGTGATGTTACAACCATTCTCAGTTTGCTCTTCAAACATGTTACCAAAGAGCTGAAACATCTGAATTCCAATCTCAGTTGGTTTTGAAGGACTTTATGTATCATAATTTATCATTCTTTAAAATATTTGAGCAAAAATAAAGCGAAAAAAATTACTTTTGTGGGTATTTTTCCACACTGGCTCAAGTATCTCTTCACCATGGCTCAAGTATCCCCCTCATGGGGATACTTGAGCCACGATGTAAAACAAAAAGTAAACATTTATTAGATATAGAAAAATAGTTCAAAATTAATTAAAAGTGATTTTCGATTGAAGAAAAAATATCAAATTTTCATTTTCAATATTTTATTTTGTTCTAAGAAATTATAAAAAATTTGAAAAAAATTAAAATAAAAAAAATGGCTCAAGTATTCCCATCTTCCTCTATACGGGCCATTTTCACCATTCGTTTACATTTCATGGTTAACGCCCTTGACAAGTAACGGATTTGACATTTCAAATAAAACTAAAAAAAACCTACTAAAATGAACTAGCTTGTATAATTTCTAACTTAGATAATAATTTAAATACCTTCTAAAATTGTTTAATAAACTTACTTAGCAGCTTACATTTCATCACTTACATTTCATGGTAACGGATTTGACAAGTAACGGACTTGAAATTTCAAATAAAACTAGTAGAAATGAACTAGCTTGTATAATTTTTAGCTTAGATAATAATACACATACCTTCTGAAACTATTTAGTAAACAATATTTAATTACAAAAGTCCAAAAATCATTATTTTAACATTAAAATTTACGGCAACAGACTTGACAGTGAAAAAAAAAATACCAATCTTGATAAAAGATTATTCTTACCACTATTGCATTGCTTCACAATTGAAGAGTAAAAAGTGGCAAGTAATAGTTGCGTGAATAGTGTAACCTTATCGCCGAATATTTGCTGCTAACTTTAGGCAGCATTCGAAACCTATTTGGCTAAAATAATCAGACGGTAACGGACGTGACAAACTTTTTCTGGTAATTTCTTAAAGAAAATAGCTTTTGTAATAATTTTTTTTAAATAATATAGAACACTAACAGTTCATATTTAAAATAATTAAACTTTTTTATTTAAAAAAAGTAGCTTAAATAAAAAAAAACAGTTAAAAACATAAAAATTAACAGGCACAGGCATTTTTGATTAGAATAAAAATTTTAAAGATTTATATCTCAGAAGATTTTATTGATTTTTTTAATTTTTCGTGTTAGAAATGTTCAATATAATCTTCTTTAGCTAATGCATAGCTCAAATCAAACTTTAAATATTAATTTATGCTTGGATTTTCTTTTTTGGATTTTCTTTTTTTTTTTTACTCTGAGACAGCATATGTAAGCGAAATTTGAAATAGCCCATACAATAAAGAAACAATATAAGAGGAGAAGTTGAATCGATAATGGCTTTTAAAATTATTTATAGGTAATTTAAAATTAGAAAGAACAAAACTAGAGATAAGTGCATTTTCAAATTTTTCGTTCGAACAACTTCTTTGTATCCATGTATTCGTAGTTTCGCAAGAGATTAAAAATATTTTGTTAAAATTCGGTGTTGCTACTGAAAATTTAAAAGTTTATGAAAAGTTTAATGTGTAAATGGCCTTAAACCCCCTTTCATGCATGTTCCATGTAGGCAGACGATACCGTGCTACCTATAATTAAAATCTCAGTGTACAGAAAGTGAAGAGAAGTGAAGTGTTTTTAGCTCACAGGCTATCATAGCCTGAGAGCTTATGTGCCCGTCCGTTCTGTATGTATGTGCGTATGTGCGTAACGCGATAACTCATGATAAAAATATCGGATCCACTTGAAATTTTGTATATAGGTATATCCTGATAAGGCGCTTCCCTGATTAGTTTTTGGAGTTCATTCGATATGTATAAGAGGGGGAACGGGGGGCTCATGCCCCCCGTTAGTTGATATAAATGGGATTTTCATGCAGAATTAAGTTTTCGTTCAAAATTTAGATTAGGATCATTCTGATAAGGCGATTCTGTGGCTGTTATTAGGTGTTCATTGAATAAGTATAAATAGGGGGAACAGGGGTTCTAATGCCCCCCCCCCCGTTAGTTGATATAAATGGGATTTTCATGCAGAATTAAGTTTTCGTTCAAAATTTAGATTAGGATCATTCTGATGAGGCGATTCCGTGACTGCTATTAGGTGTTCATTGAATAAGTATAAATAGGGGCAACAGGGGTTCTAATGCCTCCCCCCCTCTTAATTTATATAAATAGGTTTTTCAAGCAGAATTTTCAGATTTCGTTCAAATCTCTGAATCGTTTTGGAAGTTTAATGGTTAAGTATAAAAGAAGGGGATAACTCCTTTTAAATTATATAAATGCTAAATGGGTTTTTATTAAGAATTATCTAATTTGCTCTGAATTTTGGATATAGATTTTTTATATGATAAAGCATGTCTTTGATAGTATAGGAGGTTCAATGATTAAGTATAAAAAAAGAGGAAAGGGGAGAGCTGTTTCCCCTTCTTAATTTTTTTTTCGAACGGAATTAACCCTTGAAAATATAAGGCTTTAATGTACAATTAGTATTTGTAGCCTGTGAGCTCAATGCCATCAGTTTAACTGGGCAGTATTCTTTATTTCTGTTTTTATTCTAAAGTTGTTTTTGAGATAAGTGCAGACGATAACGCAGCAGTGAGCTGCGAGTGAGTGTTATTCCTTTAATAAAGTGTTTTTAAAGAACCAGTGCATATGGAATAATTTGTGCAGTGTGTGCTTAATAATTAACATGGACCGCCGAGCCGGAGGGTGAAAATAATTATTTATGAGAGTGAAAAATCATGGAATTTGAACGATGTGCTGATGTGATATTAAGAGTTCTATTATAGATCTGTCAACGTTCAACATGAGATTCTTCGAATAATATCGTGCTCAAACAAGTGAAATATTGTTTTGAAGATGATAAATTTAAGAATTATAATGAGTCTTCCTCGGAATTTCTCAGCGATTTGAGTGAGGTAAGAGCAATTTTTTAGTTTATTTTGATTAAATTATGTCTGTTATTGATAATCTAAATAAATACGAGCTTAAGCTTGTAGTTGAGGAATTGGGTTTAACTGCTCCTGAAGTAGTAAAATTATTGATTTAAGAAATATTATAGAGAATAGTGAATATTACTCAAATGAGCAGTTATTAAAAAGCATCGTTAATTCGGTTGATGAGGAGTATAAATCACGAACAGAAACTGAGAAAACAAAATTAGAATTAGAAAAAATTAAATTAGCGCAATTAGAAAAAGAGTTAGAATTAGCAAATATTCGTAAAGAACCATCCCAAAATTCGGAATTTGAAAAAATTAAACTAGCTCAGTTAGAGAAAGAATTAGAAATAGCCAAATTGCGTAAAGAATCTCAGGAAAATTTGCCGTCTGTAACAGAAAAATCGGAAACGGGAATAGGGAACAATAACTTGGAAAGTTTTATTAAAAGTATTAAAACTTTAACTATTCCTTTACCAACGAGAGCTGAGTCATTTAATCTTTTTTTTTCAATCTCTTGAGAAAGCGTTTCGAACTAAAAATGTACCTGAAAAGTTTATGGCCGAAATTCTGTTAAATATTCTCGGCGAAAAAGCGAGCAATTTAATGATGTATTTATCAGAGGAAGAGTTGATTAGTTATGATAAATTGAAAAATATAGTGTTAAGGGAATTTCAACCTACTGCACAAGAATGTTTAAACAATTTCAAGAGTGCACAAAAATTACCGTCGGAAAGTTACGTTCAATTTGCAGCTAGGCTGATTTCAATTTTTCAGTATTACTGTAATTTGCGTGAGGTAAATGATTTTAAATCATTATGCGATCTGATTGTTTCAGATAAAATTTTCAGTTCTTTAGATCGCGAATTAATGAATCATGTCGCAATTAAACAATCAGAGTCATATTTTAAACCACAGCAACTAGGAAGAGAATGCGATATTTTTTTGTCGATTAAAAGTAAGTCTAAAGGTGAATCAAATGTGTATTCGAGAAACACGATAAATGAAAATAAACGTATAGCGACAAATAAATTTCAAAATCCGCCTCAAAGGAGCGCTTCAAATATATTTTTTTCGGAAACAAAAAATGTCAAATGTGTCTTGTGTAAATCTAATGAATATCATGGTTTACATTTTTGTCCGCAATTCAAAAAACTGTCCATTAAAGATAGAGTAGAAGTTGTGAAATTAAATAAAGCATGTTTCAAATGTTTAAATTATAATTGTTGCGCACAGAAATGTAAGTCTAAAAATTGTGCTAGATGTAAACTATCGCATTCTGAACTAATACACTTTCCTAGAGAAGAAAAGGAATTAAATAATCAAAATAAAAATGTTGGTCATGTGTTTCAATCGGCTGCAGGAATAAAAAATTCACAACCCGAGGAAATTTTTTCCTACCCTCCGAGTCAGACTGTCGCCTCTAGTTTTGTGAAAAATAAAACAAAATCCGTTTTATTAAGTACGGCGCGTATCCTCATTAAAGATAAGTTCTCGGAATGGCAGGAAGTTAGATGCATACTAGATGTCGGTTCACAAGCATGTTTGATTACTTCACAGTGTGCTAATCGATTGCAGCTTAGAATTAATAAAACGAATACTTTAATTTCATGTTTGGATGACACTTCTATGACAATAAAGGGCTGCGTAAATACAAAAATCGCGAATAGAGATAAAAGTTTTGAAAGAGAATTGACTATGCTAGTAGTAAGGAAAATTACAGATTTAATTCCGCAACAAGTGGTTAACATAAATGTTGAAGTACCAGATTTAACTATATTAGCAGATTATAGATTTAATTTCCCTGATAAAATTGATATGTTGCTGGGGGCAGAAATATTTTATGAGTTATTAAGACCGGGACAAATATATTCTCAGAGTTCAAATTTACTTTTGCAAAATACCGCATTTGGGTATGTGGCTAGTGGATGCATAGAGCAGGAAAGTGATGTAAAAGTTCATTGTGGGTTAATTCGGGAGGAAGATTTAAACCAAACATTAAAAAAGTTTTGGGAAGTTGAAAACGTCGAAGTAGAGTTATCAAAAAGTAAGGAATTTGAGATATGTGAGCAACATTTTGCGCGTACGCATTGGAGAAATGAGGAAGGAAGATACGTGGTGAAAATGCCTTTAAAGGAAAATCCTTCGTGTTTAGGCCAATCTAGGGAGCTTACTTTTAAAAAACTCAAATCGCTGTGGACTCGCTTATCAAAAGATAAGAAATACTTCAAATTGTATAAAGATTTTTTAAATGAATATGAAATGTTGGGGCATATGAAACAGGTTAAAGAAGTGAAAGAACCTGACGTCGTGTATTATGCTCCACATCATGGTATTTTCAGACCAGAAAAATCCACCACAAAACTGAGAGTTGTATTTAACTGTTCTGCCACAACAACAAATGGCACATCACTTAATTCATTGTAATATAATGGCGGTGTTATTCAGAATGATTTATTCACGATAATGGTTAGTTTTCGAGAGCATACTTATGCACTGACTGCGGATATTCAAATGATGTATCGAATGATCAATATTGATCCTAGTCAGCACGCATTGCAGAGAATTTTGTGGAACGATAATTTCGAGGAAGAGCCTAAAATTTTTGAACTACAGACCGTTACATACGGTACGGTTAGTGCGCCTTATTTAGCAATGAAAACTCTCAACCAGCTATCGATTGATGAAGGAGATAATTATCCGATGGCAGCATCGGTTCTTCGAGAAAATATTTACATGGATGATATTTTGTGCGGTGCACCTACGCTTGAAGAAGCCAAAGAGTTGCAGCGGCAGCTCATAGCGATTATGCATAAAGCAGGTATAAGACTCCATATGTGGTGCACAAGAGATAAAAATCTTTCGCTGACATATGAAGAAGGGTACAAATTTGAAAATGAAATTGAAACTAAAACGTTAGGGGCTTCGTGGAACCCAAGAGATGATTGTTTCACTTTTCGAGTTAAGGTGGAATTGAGCAATTCCTACACAAAGCGAGAAGTATTGTCAACAATCGCGAGACTATTTGATCCTCTGGGACTTCTTGGCCCAGTTATATCTAAAGCCAAAATACTAATGCAAAAATTGTGGAGAATCAATATTGATTGGGATGACGAGCTTCCTGAATCAGAGTTTCATGAGTGGCATCAATTTCTTATGTCATTTAAATGTGTAAATAATATAAAAATTTGTAGGCGTATTATAATTGAAAACCCAGAAATTACAGAAATACACGGGTTTGCTGACGCCTCAGAACGTTGCTATGGGGCAGCAGTTTATTGCAAATCCAGTGATTCCTTAGGAAATGTGATGGTGAATTTAATCGCTAGTAAGTCGCGAGTTACACCGATAAAGAGTCTAACTATTCCAAGATTGGAATTATGTGCAGCAGTGTTGCTAACCAAACTGGTAAACAGAGTATTATCATCCATGAAAGTAATAGTGACTAATGATTTCCTTTGGTCGGATTCAATGTTTGTGTTAGCATGGATTCAAAAAGAAGCTATCGATCTTAAGCAATTTGTTCAAAATCGAGTGGCTAACATACAAGAAAACTCTAGTGCTGAACAGTGGCATCATATTTGCTCAGAAGAAAATCCTGCTGACAAACTTTCCAGAGGTATGGATCCTGACAAACTTGCAAACTGTGAATTGTGGTGGAAGGGACCTTCATTTCTTCAGAACAGTGATTATCCTCAACGTACAATAACCATACCAGAAACAAATCATGAGTTCAATAAAGAGCTCAAATTTAATGTTAAATCCTTGAATGAATTTAATGTTATAAGTTGTAATATCACCGAGAATTGTTTTGCATATAACTTGATTAATCTTATTAATATTTATTTAACGATTGTGCGTATTCTTAGTTATATTTTCCGATTTGTGATGAATACAAGAAACCCTCTTTATAAGTGTAATGGACCCTTGAGTACGTCAGAATTGGAGCTTGCAGAGAGACATTTAGTTAAATCAATACAAAATATTGAATTCCGTGCAGACATACATAGTCTTCGGACTAAAGGATCGGTAAGTCCGAGTAGCAAGTTAAAAGGCCTCAACCCTTACTTAGATGAATTTGGAATTTTAAGGGTTGGTGGCAGGTTAAATAATAGTAATTTAAATTTTTCAAAAAAGCACCCGGCGATTTTACCAAAGAGTAATAAATTTACTGTAATTGTTATAAATTATTATCATAAGAAATATTTGCATGTTGGTGCGTCAACTTTACTATCCTTAGTAAGAAATAAATTTTGGCCAATAAATGGTCGTGCAATGTGTCGAAAGGTGGTTCATCAGTGCATTCCATGTTTTAAAGCTAAACCAGTTATTGCAAATCAATTGATGGGCGATTTGCCCAGGGATAGAGTCCAATTAGACTATTGCTTTAATATTTCGGGTGTTGATCTGTGTGGGCCATTTATGATCAAAATTGGTTATGCACGTAGGACCATCTTACAAAAAATTTATGTCTGTATTTTTGTTTGTTTTGTATTTAAGGCTATACACATAGAAATTATTTCAGATTTAACTTCCAAATCATTTATTGCGGCACTGAAAAGATTCATAACACGCAGAGGTAAATGTGCCAAATTGTATTCTGATAATGCAAAAAATTTTATTGGGGCAGATAAAACACTTAGGATCTTTTATGAATTAGTAAGAAAACCTAATGAGAAATTAGCAGCATATTTGTCTAGTGAAGGCATTGAGTGGAAATTTATTCCCCCCAGATCACCCAATTTCGGGGGTCTTTGGGAGGCCGCAATAAAATCCTTTAAATTTCATTTTAAGAGAATTGTGGGAGGTGCTAATCTCACTTATGAGGAATTTCTTACAGTATTATAAACAGACCATTAAATGTCATTATTGAGCCTGATTTAACCAATATAAAAGAAAATCGCCTCAAAAAATGGCAAAGAATAACTAAAATTGTACAACTTTTTTGGCGCAAATGGCATCATAATTATTTAAGTGAATTACAACAGAGGGGTAAGTGGAGATTTGAAAAGAATAATGTAAAAATAGGAGATCTAGTGTTGTTAGTAGAGGAAAATGTATCAAGCAATAAGTGGCCTTTAGGCAGAATTATTGAAGTATATTACGGTAACGATAAGAAAATTCGCGTAGTTCAGGTAAAAACTCAGAATGGAATTTTTAAAAGATTGATTAGTAAAATATGTATTTTACCTATGCCTGAAACCCATAGTACTTAAAAAAATGTATATATATATGTGAGTGATATATTGTTTTTTTTTCAATTTTATATTTAAGTAACATATATAGTGACCTTTTGTATTTATTTGTGTAATTAGTGTACTTAGTAAAAAAAAAGAGTTATTATTGAATGTGAAACATGTCAATGGGGACCGGTATGTTCCATGTAGGCAGACGATACCGTGCTACCTATAATTAAAATCTCAGTGTACAGAAAGTGAAGAGAAGTGAAGTGTTTTTTCTGTTTTTATTCTAAAGTTGTTTTTGAGATAAGTGCAGACGATAACGCAGCAGTGAGCTGCGAGTGAGTGTTATTCCTTTAATAAAGTGTTTTTTAAAGAACCAGTGCATATGGAATAATTTGTGTAGTGTGTGCTTAATAATTAACAATGCATATGTGATAAAGTTATGCTTTAATCATGTCTTCCTTTTATTTCTTGCCTAAACAGAGATGAAGACATTTTGATGTTGAAATTTTTATAAAAGTTAAGCAGGATTGCATGTTTCAGATCCTTAAAAAAAACTAAACACAGAAATTTATTTTCTTCTCAGAATGATTATCAAGACTTTCTTTAAAAAACTTTAAAACACTTTTTTTTAAATTTAGACGAAGATCTTCGTCGAGATCTCTTCGATAATTTTTCCATCTTAAATTTAATTTTAAAGAACGGTGTTTTGCAACAGAATTCATCTGACTGCGAATTGAAAGTAAAATAAACTTACTTTTTCACCAGAAACTTCTGAAAATAAAATGTTTTCATCATTATTTAGACATATGTAATGTAGCTCTTATAGATAACATAGAAATAGATATTAATTTAGAAAAATATTTTCGCAAAGATTTAGATCACTAGAGCTCATTTTTAGTGAAGAACTAAAATAAATATGATTTTACTGGGGTTTATTATTATTATTATTGTTTTACATTCCATGTTTAATTTTTTGCCAATTAAACATGACAATTTTAACCAATTATTTTTTTCCATGTATTCTTAAAACTCCGGGAAGTGGCGGGTACTTAAACTAGAGACTTATTAAAACATTTATAAATAATTTAAAATTAAATGGATCAAGCTAGAAATAAGATTAATTTCAAAAGTTTTATCCAGTTTAATATAAATTCTTGATTTTATTGTTGATTTTCTTACTATCATTGGATTAAATTAATACTATCAAACAACATGTCACGTGAAATTGTTAAGAAAAATACAAAATGCTCTGTAAAAATCTTTTTAAATGCGAATTGTTGGAATGGATTCTTTTGACTTTTTAAGAGACATTATATGTATAATTCATTCGCCATGATAAAACTATCATCTTTAAAATATAAAATAAATGATTTAAAAAGCATTGTATTCTATTCTAAATATGAAATTCAACGTCTCTCTTAATTCAACGTAAAAAAAAAAAATAATTGTTTAGTATGTTTAAGATTCTTAAGAAAGTTAAACAAGATGGTACACTGTTAAAACTAATGGTGACTTATTGCACTTTTTAGGGGTGAAAGGCTTGTCTCACAGATGACACCCCTAAAGGAGCCAGAATGACACCTTTAATTAGGGTGAAAAGATGGCACCCTTAATCCAGAGTGTTCAATAATAAAAAATTAAAAAAAATACAAACCGACTTTTGGCCCTCGAGGGGTTCGAACTCACAACGTCTGATTACAAGCTCAGCGTTCTAACCGCTCGGCCATCGAGCTCATCTTCAATCACTCATAGACATAGATTTACTTGCCGTCACAGAAAACAGAAAGACACACGTCACAGTGCATGCGCATGGCTCCAGTCACCCGATGAGGTGCCACATTGCTGCCAATACGAAGTGCATGGCACCTTATTTAGCTCCAATCACCCAGTAAGAGACCTGTCGGCACTGCAACCACATATCCAAGCCCCTATGGCACCCTAGGGTTCCAATAGACTCTAGCGCCTTTTCACCTCCGGGTCCCAAATGGCACCGGTTTGTCACCTTCATTTTTAACAGTGTATCTCTCTCATTCGTTAAAAACATATGCTCAGAAATCTTATTTCCTCCCAGTTTGTTTATCAAGAGTTTCTTTAAAATAGCGCTGCATAAATCGAACGTGGAAAAGTTTCTTTAAGCTATTCCCCAATCTCCATTTCACAGAAACAGAGAAAAGTATATGAAAATGATTGTGTATAAATAAACTGATAATGATTAAAATAAACAATAAATATTGTGACATTTTATCTTTATTGTATTTAAGTTAATATTATAATGGTTTCTTTTATATTTTGCCGGTATAATAAACAATAATTTCACAAAGTTTTATGTATTTTTTTTACAAAAACTAGCAATTATAGAATCACAAAGAATCATTATTTAGATTATGAACAAAAACAATTATTGTACTGTTAAACATATTATAATCATGATTAGAGTCCGAATTACATGTGATTGTATATATCATATGTATTATATATTTCCGTTTGTCTCATAGTACACTTAAATACATGTAAGTTCATATGATGCATATATTCATGTAAATGACTTTAAAACACATATAAGTTCATATAACGGCAAAAGACCCTTGCGCCATAAAAAATCCATATTCTACATATTTTCCTTTCGTTAAAAGAAATAAAATTTTTAAATATATGATTATCCAATTTTTATCGATATTTCCCACGAATAAAGAATATTATTTCGAAGCTGTCCGTTGAGAGATGTGCAGAAAGTTCTTTATAAGCATCTTCTGACATTTTAATAGTCCCTTTTGTTCAGATAGATAAGAGAGACAGGAAATGGATTTTTGCATATCTTCACAGCTTTAAGCGTAAATTTTAACAGATTTTTGTTCAGTTTTCAAGCTGTTGGTGTATATTTTTGTATGATTTTGTGATATAGTTACAAAAACAATGCATTTTTGCATTTATATTATTGCCTTTTTTAATGTTTATAAATCGGACTTTCATTATAGTCATTTTTTAAATATGAATTACAGCTTTTAAAACTTTACTAATGCAACTAATTAATAAATTAATAATAATCTTCTTAAAATGTCACATAATATAATTTCGTTAGAAATACGTATCATTTGTATAAAAGTATTTATGGTTTCACATATTTATATTTCATTTGTTATTTTTCGTTACAATGTTATGACATATATTTCAGACATATTACAGACTAATTTTGTGAGATATTCCCTTTTGAAAAGATACTGACGCTTTCATTCGCGATTACAATATTTAATAACCGTTTGCGACAAAGATGTGACAGCCGGAAATGTTCATTTTCGTTAACTGTAATACATCTGTCAAAAAGTTTGCAAATTAATTCAGGAGAGACGCTTCTAACTTTTTTGGAAATATAATAATGCATTCAAAAATATTATCTTGCACAAAAATTGCCTATTTAAATAAATATGTGTCATTCATGATAAAGTTTATTTTAAGAGGAGTATATCTTTTTATTTTCAACAGTACTTAAAGTTCCAGAGTGGTTTTTTTGTAGTGTAATTTCTTCTTACATATACTTTATACCTCGACAATTAAAAAAGTAAACATTTGTATTTAACTATAATTACTTTTTCAATTAATTATCAACAGTGAATTGACGCTTGAAATTATTGGATAGTTATTTAAAAGATTAATAAGTGATATTCACATTGCTACAAAGCACAGAACCAGCAGACTGAAAAATGTCCAAATCTGGAATCCCTTGAAATAGTGCTCCAAGAGAACTATCGTTTAAGCTACGAGGACGATGCCCAGCTTGTCATTTTTCACTCAAATATTTTGGTAAGGCTGAAACTGCAGCACAAGACGTAAACGTCAACATGAGCACAAAAACATGTGGAGTAACATGAGACAAAAAAAAAACACAGCACCGGTGAATACATATTTAATTATAATTTTTTCAATTAATTATCAGCAGCGAAATTACCCTTCAAATTATTTATTAATATGTGATTTATACATTGCTAGTAAGCGTAGAAAAGGATTCCTGTTCCGCTATTCGAAGGATTCCAGGCTCGATCTCCACCTTTGACATTTTTCACTCTGTTGTTTCTACGCTTAGCGGCAATGTTAAAATCACTTATTAATAAATATTTAAAGAATTGTATATGTCAAGATTTTGATACAAAAATAAAATTTGATTAAACGTTTCTCAACATTGTAAAGGATCACTTTATTTTACAAAAATGAAGAAAAATTTCAACCAATAATACTACTATCGAATAATATTTCGAAGACATCAAATCGATATTCAAATATTTTGTTAAAATATTTTTTTATTTATGTGATATACAAGGTGTGTAATTAAGTTTCTGGGTTTCATACATGGAGGGCTCCAACGACAAATGCTGTCGACATAAATGTTTGAAGTTAAGTTTTTTCAATAACTTGGACATCTGTTAACAATAAACTGTCGTAATATCAATACATATCGCAACACAAAATTACTTTTTCTGACAGCGAAGATTCCGCGTTTTCCGCCAAATAAACAGCGTTTTCGGGAAGTTTCACTTTTCTGGTTTAATCTGAAAAACATTGCAGCTGAAGGACGCCGTTTGATAAAGAGCTTTATGACAAACATGCATCATTGTAAACTACCTGTGAAATTTTGTTTAAGTGATCTAGAAATGGCGATTTTTCCGGAAAACCAAAACAATTGAGGATGCCAATCTGCAAACGTTATTGGGGAAAGATGGTAATAAAAAAACAAGATTAACTTAGGGAGGCATTAAACATGATTCACCAAAGTATTTCCAAACACTTACATGTCAAGAAAAAAATTTAAAAGAAACGAAAATGGATGCCGCATAAGTTGACTGAGATAGAGATGAAAATTCGAAGAATTATCAAAATTTCGCTTTTTCGGCACAGAAGAAATTGTTTCCGGCATCGAATTGTTATTGGCGATGAAAAGTGGATATATTTTGGGAATCCCAAATGCAAAAAGTCGTGACTTCAATTGAATCATCAAAATCAAACAGCATGGTCAAATCTCTTCAGAAGGAAGACGGTGCCCAGCGTTTGGTGGGATCAAAAAAGAATCGTGTACTATTAGCTGCTCAAAATCGGGCGAAACGGATAGTGGGCATCACTACGGACGAAAAATAATTAATTTGAACCATTTTGCTCAAACAACGGCCAAAATGAGACACGGGACACAAATGAGTGATATTTCAGCATGACAACGTACCGTGCTATCTCAATTCCATCGTTCAGGACACCATCAAAACGTCGAAATAGGATTTGCTTCTGCACCCGCTACATTTGCAAGACCTGGCCCCTTCTGATTATCTCGTTTTGGTTGCTAGCACATGACATAGCTGAAATACACTTGCCTAGTTTGAAAGCGGTGCAAAATTGATTGGATAAATGGTTTTCCCAAACCCACACAGAAACATTTTTTTCCAGAGCTGCAATATTATTAAAGAGAACCTCCACCACAACAGCGATAAACTCAATCAGAGACATCCTGAAAAGAAAAGCAAAAGCAGTGCCAGGTTTACCTGAAATATCCTATTACACAGCAAGGGACCGAAACTCCCTCATCATCCAGGCCGAAAACGACGAACAAACAGAAAAAGTTCTTGAATTTCTGGATAACATCTCTACCTTAAAAGACATCGCAGAATTAACGTATAAGTCAACAAATATTAGAAAAATCACCATCCTGGGGATACCCGAAATTAGGGAAAAAAGGAAATAACAGGGAAAATCTCAGAAAAATTCAATGTAGAAGTCCCGACAGAGATACATCGTAGAACACAAAAGGAGGGAGCAGAAACGTATCAATTTGTCCTAAACATAGAAGCAAACATGGCAATAGTCCTGCAACAGTGAGGAAGAATACTCATAGGGTTCAATTCATGCAGAGTTGAAGACTACCGTCTAGTCATTCGCTGTGGAAATTCCCAAGCCTATGGTCACACGAAAGACAGATGCAGATACAAGAGAATATGCGCCTTCTGAGCGGGAAAGCACGCAAGTGAAACTTGCAAACTAAAAAAAAAACAAAAAAAACGACAAACATAAATTTATAAACTGACAGGGCGCAAAAAATAATTTCCCACATGCAGCAAATTCCAGTAAATGTCCAACGTTCAAATTTTACCTAACAGATTGAAACAACTCCATCAAGACAAACAAACAGAATTCAACATAAAAGATAAAAAGACACAACCTCCACCATCACCAACACATACGCAACAATCGTCTCAAACATCGCGGATAGTCCCTCTCAAAATAGCACAAAAAATAAATCAGCAACAGCATCACTTATACAATACTTAATAGAAAATCAGTATCACATAGCCTGCTTACAAGACAGCAATTTAACGGGTACAAGACTATACATGGACTACGACGGGGAATTCCATGCTATAATTTCAGAACAAATAATAGCCACATTATAATAATTGACAGTAACATCCAACAGATTCAAGTAAAACAGAACGACCACTCAATATTCATAAACATATCAACAGCAGACGGACAGCTGACACTAGGTAGCCAGTATTCTTCACCCTCAGCGAACCTCCAAGAAGATCTCAATGACTGGACGGACACAACAGGCATGAGTAATAAATTTATCCTCCTGGGTGACCTGAACGCACATAGTGAACTATGGAGCTATAGCAACGAGAATGAGAAAGGGCAACAACTAATCAATCATATAAATGCAATGCGCCTTCTAGTCATGAATGACCCCCACTTAAAACCATCATTTGAAACACAACACTTAGAAGGTTGGCCAAATTTATCTTTACTTTCCTGTTCAATATATCCAGAAGTAAAAAGCTGGACAATAGACGGCGATATGCAATTTAGAGACCACAAGTTAATAATCCTAGAACTACAAATTCAAATCTCACACCGGCCTAAATACAGAACGAAGAACGTCTCAACCAAAAACTTCGAGCAAACATTAACATAATCTCTAAAAGTCAACAAAATAGATTTTAAACACATAAGGTCAATATATTAAATCAACTAGAAGAAGAATATCAAAAATTTATAGCCATAATACAAAACTCATGCAATAAATCATTTAAATAAAAAGGAATCACTTACAAGCCAACAATTTCATGGTGGACAGTCGATCTTCGAAAACAGAGAAGCCAAGTAAAAGCCCTGTACAGAAAATCAAAATTGCAAGAAACAACAGAGGAAGACAAAATGAAATTCAAATATACAAAAAACTAATACTAGAAGCTAAAAAAAGGCTTGGTCCAACTTCTGTAAAAATACAAAAGACCCATTTGGAAAACGAAAGAACATAGCATTTAAAGAATCTTACTCACCAGAAAATTATAGATTAAAAAATTCAACAGCAACAACACACAAATGTCAAACACTCTACCAGGAAATCAACAATATTTGGCAGCTCATCATATGAAGAACATACAATAGATTCACCAATAGAACTACAACACCCATTCACAAGATCAGAGCTTAATTCAGCCATCTACTCCTTCAATAAAAAAAAGGCCCCAGGATTGGATAATATAGATAATATAATAAGAAGAAACATCCATAAAAATCATGAAGACATCCTATTAAATCTGTACAACACATTGCTAAACTTAAATTACTGCCCCAACAACTGGAAAGTAGGAGAGCTGGTGTTTTAAAAAAAAGAAAGCCGCCCAACATCAGGCCAGCAGCAGCTGATTCCTTTAGTCCAATAACACTCCTGCCGATCTTGGGGGAAATATCCGAAAAACTACTCTTAAAAAGAATAAATTTTTCACTCAGGAATTCTACGGAAGTAAGAACAAACCAAAACGGATTTATCGTAGGTAAATCCACAGAAACAGCCATTCAAGATCTCCTATCAACAATAGACCTACTAACGGAAGAAAATAATCACATATCACTCGTATCACTAGATATCAAAAACGCCTTCGACATCCTTCCCTGGGAAGAAACAAGAACTAAGACACAAGAAGCACCCCTGCAAGAACTAAGACACATTAAACTGGAAGACATCTACATAAACATCATAAGATCATTTCTCTCAAAAAGAGGTGCTCTCCCAAACTGGCAATCAAAGGAAATCCACTGGTTTAACAAAGGGTGCCCGCAGGGATCGTGCTTCGGCCCGTTCCTGTGGCGTATCCTCTTAAATTCACTATTACGACAATTATTGGAAAGAGATTACAAAATGATAGTATAGCATATTACAAAATAATAGCATTTCTTGTTAAGAGTAATAACCAGCATTTTCTTCAGTTTTTTTTCTCAGTTATTTTTCATTGGCAATTGGTAGATAATACTCTTTATTTTATCTCTTTATTCACAATTCCATTGCGAAAATAGTACTCATAGATCGGGTGGCAGCTTCACAGACAATAGCTTCATCGAGCTGAAATCACACATCGTAGCTGAAATTCGAGAATTTATTAAACCTAGATTCGCATATTGAAATGGAATCGGACTGCAAAATCAGATCTTGGTTGAAAGCCCAATTTTAGCGATTGATTTGTAGGTTTACTATTGTCTTTTCCTGCACCCAAAACTATTAAAACATGGATGAGTGGAAGCAGGGAAATACAATGAGAAAAGCACGAGGGAGCCGTTAAATCGGTTTCTCAGGTGTTTTCCACAAAGATCTGATTTGCACATCGATTAATTGGCACATCGATACGTTTTAATATGTAAATTGAGTTTTAATTCATTCTAGAATTCGGAAACACGATGTGGTCATTGCCTGTGCTGCCGCCTCCAGGCGTATCACTTAAGATATGTAAAAATGATGATATGAAGATTCAAACCCAGGGATAAAGTCTAAATAACAGGATAAAAGAAAAAAGGATGCGATGGCGCTTAAGGCAAGTTGCGGCAATTTTTCGATTCTATGGATATTCCTTGTGAGACTTTTCCTCCTTTCCTTATAAGTAATCCTTGAATATGACAACAGGTCCGTTGATCAAGCTTTTAACGCAGCTGAAAGACCACGTGATTTTTATAATAATAATTGTATAAAAATTTGAAAAAAGAAAAATATACTGGATTAAGCAAAATTCTGGTATCTGAGTGAAAAATGGCACTAAAACCAATGCAGAGAAAACGAACAGTTAAAAATTCTTCTTCATTATTGAATCCATAACGCAATGGACCACTGTGATCATTACCTTCAATGAGTAGCTCCATCTGCCAGCCGTAATTTTTTTTAAAATGGATTAGAAACAGTATTGATACGTGATTGATTATAAGAAGTTCTGTGTGTATTTTCGTAAGTGTCTATCCACTACTAAAGACACTTGTTTTAAAAAGAGAAGTGTAAAAAACGCAAAAAATTCGTACGTTGGTACCTCACACTAAAAACCCAGTTGGACCGTCTCAAAATGTTACTTGATGTTGGCGATCTACGTAGATAATTTCATTTCAACAACAGAAGAAAGTTATAAGGTTCTCTGGCCAAATTTCTATGTTTTTATTCAATTGCAAAATTCATTGAAACAAAGATGCAAGTCTTTAGAAAACAGTAAAAAATCTAAAAATTAACAATCCGCTTTTGAGAGGAGAGTAACCAAAAAAAGCTACAACAGATGTTTTAGTTTTCTCAACGAACTTGCATTCAACTGCCCTCTAACGAAATTAGCAAAATAATGTTTACGGTACCATTTCGCAGTGTTAAGTTCCGAGGTGGCCGTCGGAGGGGGGGGGGACATTCTCTCAGGAACAATGAGTTACCCCCACAAATTATTTGAGATTTAGTGCTTTTAATGGTTATAAAAGTGGCCAGTACACTTACTTCCCGGAAATATACAATCCCCCCTCCATTGGTGCCACAGACATTCCTCTGGAAGAAAAGTATCTGAATTCAAAATTGCTTTTCGGACGCCGATTAAATAAACGAAATATTCATGTTGAAAAAACAATCAGGCAACGAAATAATTTATTTTATGTTTCCCATAAGTGTTTCCTCAAATTCCATACTGATCCTAAAGAATTCGATCAGCTATCTATTACATACAGTAACTTATCTAGTTTATCTGTTTTTATTTATTTATTTATTTATTTATTTATTTATTGAATGTATTGGGAGCAATAGCAGGTTTATAATGAAAAGATCAAATATGAATGCACATTTATAAACTGCATTCATTTTTTGCGACAGAAAATAAAATTTCAAAGACTGGAGCTACGTATTTGCTAATTTTTTTTATCAGCAACCCATGAAAATTTGCGCTTAACATATTGCAATTTTTTACAAATCGTATATAATTCATTTAATTTTTTGAATAAAAATCAATCTTGCCAAAAACTAATCTTTAATTTTTTTTTTTTTTTTTTTTTTTTTTTTTTTGCCATAACAAAAGATAAATATTTATACTTTAAATTACTTTTGCAGACAATTATTTTTGCGGTATAATATAGTATTTCTAAAATTTAAATGAGGTTTTAATTAAAAACCGCTTTGTTTCTTTCAAAATAAAACACTTCCGTTTATGAATTCCACATTTGTATACCTCATGAGTAATATATGTACTCATTTTATGTGTTAGAAAATATTTTTTTTCCAAAAATTAAACAGCGGATTAATTAAAAAACGATGTTTACTTCACAATTAATAAAACAAAATATTTGTACTTTAGGTATATCTGTATTTTGTAAATTGAGGTAATGACGGTTGTTTAAAATAAAACTTCAAGTTCTCATAATGAACTTTATATGAAATATTGAATTTAGGAAAAGCAGAAGCAATGTTTCATCAGCTCGGTGAAATAAGTTATTTCTGTTCCACAAACTGGATGTAAACTTATCAATTTATGCATATTTTGGAATAATTCCGTGAAATAAATTTGGTAGTTTAGCAACTGGGATAAGTTTGTTTGATTGCAAAATGGACTGATCAAATGAAAATGCATATTAATTTAGCTATGCAGGTGATTTTGCAGCCTAAATTAGCTAAAATCGATGTAGTATTGTGAAAATTAATGTCAGTTATTTTTAACAAAAATGTGAGACTTTATGTGAGACTTTAAACAGTTTATTTAAAAATAAGTTTAGTAATTTTAAAACGAAGTATAATAATATATTTAAAAGAGAAAGAAAAAAAAATATTCATGAAACATAGATTATGAAACGCTTTCTAAGGCAGTCAGAGTAGTGTAATAAAACTACACACTTTAATAAGTTAGTATTATATCTAATTCAACCCAAAAGAGCATATAACACATTAAAAAACAATTTCAACTGTTCCCTTTTACAATCGGAAAATTATTCAAATTCTTTGAGCAGCACTGTGCACCATACATAGATATATATCTATTAATTGCATGCATATCAAATTTACATCAGTTAAGAAATACACATATACTTCACTTAAAAACTCCTTCTTAGCAACTTCCGCAAATTATTAGAATGGTAGGTGAGTTCTTTTTTCGACACTGAATGTGAGGTATACATTTGATATCCAACGATTAAAAATGCAAAAATAAAACAATTTAATTAAAAAAGCTCAAACCAAAATTGAGAATGCACTTTCAGCAATTTAAATATTACTTAAAATCAGAAATTTAACAAATTTCTTTTGTGCGTCTCTATAAATAAATAAAAAATGCTATGGATACTCTTTTCTGTTTGTAATCATCTTGTAATGAAATTCGGTGATTACTATCTCTTTTAATACATTTAAAACAGCCTACTCATTCAAATACTTTGCAAAACATTTTACCCCATAAAGTAATGAAAATTGGTTGCCCTGTAAATGAAATTTTAATGTCACATATTCCACATACAATCCAAACATGTTTAAGTGACCCTAAATAAGGTTTATTAATGGCATGAAAATCCGAGTATATTTATGGGAATTGGAGCGCGGACAGATGGACAGACAAACTGGAAGCAGAAACACTTTTAAATTTTATTGGAAAGTGTTAAAAAAGTAAAACATATATTATGTTTATATCAGAACTGAAATTTTACAAAAACAAAATTGTAAAATAATGTAACTCCAATTATTATTTTGAAAAATCTCATAATTATACACCACTTACACAGTATTTTAAATCTTAACTATAGAAGAAAAAAGCTCTAAATCTTTTTAAATCTCAATTTAACCTAAAGAAATCAAAATCTAATGTTTAAAAAATTATAACGCGTACATTATCATTAAAATTGGCTTGAAATTGTGTAAAATACAAAGCTTCAAAGTTATTACTTACCCTTCATACGTAGTATAGGGTAAGTCTTGCAATCGTTTTGAAAATCGAAATTTTTTTTGACGGATTTACACGTTTTAGATAGTGGAGATTCCGAAAAACATATTTTTAGAAAAAAAAATTTGCCGTCCGTCTGTCTGTCTGTCTGTCTGTCCGTCTGTCTGTCTGTCTGTCTGTCTCTAAACGCTCTATCTCCCCAACAAATTGAGATAGAGACTTGAAATTTTGTATGTAGTTAGTATGTAAGAATGGGACGAACCCTATTTAATATCAGCAACCTCGATTATCCGGAACTATTTTTTCGGACTCTCGAAAAATTCGTTCTGATGAAAGGTATATAAAAATTTTCGAATTTTTTTGTTCTAAGGAATGGACGTAAAAGGCAATAAAATAACACACATTTTGCATATAGAACGAAGTCGATTGGATTTTTAGTTGCCGAGATATTTGTAATCTTGTTTTCCACATTCTTCGATTTTTCATGACCCTGTATTTCATTCAAATTTCAATTCAGAGGTATATTTTAATTGGAAATGAGACGCTTCATCCGACGCAATTAATTGTTGGTTAATAGAACTATTATTTTTGGAGTTATAAGGATGTTTCTTTTACGCAGTTCGGTACTACTTGAGTAGTTTGGCGTTTTATATAATTTGTCGAAATTGGTACATCAGCAGTTCTTTAGTATAGCATTACTATGTATAATAACAATATTTAAATTTTGTTTATGAGTTGCAATGCATTGTATAAATAGTTTCACATGTTTTATTTTCATATACATATCCATGATGGGTAAGTATTACGGTGGCTCCCAACGACTAGTTTTCTTTAATACTCACATTAAATTACTTTTATTTGAAAGGGATTTGATTGCGTTGTTGATAAAATAGGCAATAATTGTTCAACATTTCATCTCAAAATGCAAAGTAAATCTCTCGTCTAAATACAGTTTGTTTCAAAATCATATTTCAGATATTTAAAGGCATGCAGAGGGCACCTAACTAAGTAAATTTTGAGTAGGAATGTGGGTGTGAAAGTGCAACTCTGATGCAGTAATGGACGCTGTTGATTTTCGTATGAATTTCGAGCTGTATGCAACGTTACACCAATACGGAGCTTATCGAAATGTGTCAGGCTGCGCAAATAAATGGCTCACCACTCAATGCATGTCCAACAGCTCTTGAAACTTTCGAATAGCATACCTCTATTGTACTTAGTACTGCTTCTTCCACTACAAGAATTCTCTTATATCTTCCACAACTATACTTATGACGCAAACGCAACAAAGCACAAAACGATCCATTTCCGTCCAACTCCCAATGAAAATGCCCAAATGTTCGGCAATTCGCGAATGCTATCCGGGAATCATTTCATGTAAATGCTTTCGTAGCCGCTCCATTTCCTTTTGTAGTCTTATGTGATATGAACGTTGGCAAGCTCCGTATTGGTGTAACGACGCTTGTTGCTTGAAATAAGTGCGGAGAATGACGATTCAAGCCAGCGACGTGTTTTTGTCTATTGAACTCAACAGTTCCATCTACTGCCTTAACGTTTCCTTTTCCGTAACCATGTTTCTATTCAAAATCTACTTACATATGTCCCTTTTACGAGCCTTTACTTTTCTGACATATAGTTCTGAAACGCCTAGCATATTTTTAAATTTAAATTAAATATTATTATTTGAGCATTTTAATTAGAACCTTCGTTCTCCCATTTGCTGCTTTCAACACATATTAATGATGTATAATACATTTAATACGTGATTTATCGCATGGTAACGAAGCGTAGAACAAACACTGTGAATAAAATGTCCTGCCCGGGATCAAATCCTAAACTTACGTGGACGATGCCCAGCTTAGCATTTCTCACTCCCACATGTTCGTAAGGCTGCAACTACAGCACCAGATGAAATCGTCTTCATGAGCACAGAATTCTGTGATGTAACATAAGACACATATAAACCCAGCATCGGTGAACACATACATTATCTTAATTAATTATTTTTCAATTAATTTTCATCAGAAAAATTACGTTTTAAATTATTAGATATTTAATACTTGATTTATCACGTGCTAGTTAAGCGTAGAACCAGCAGAGTGAAAAATGTCCTAGCTAAAGATCTAGCCTGTAACATAGTGATACACAACCTTTTTGCCAGAAAATCGTTTGCCACCAGAATATTTGAAAAGTGACGTTTGTTTTATTACCTAGCAAAGTTTCTGTCATTATTAGGATGAGCGAAGCGAATCTTCTACTAGGCCACTCAAATTACACTTTGTCGTACACTTTACAGAAAAACTATTCAATATTTTAACTTCAAATTAAACACAAAAATAAATTATGATCTGTAGATTTGCAGAATATAATTTTTTTTACAGTAAAACGTTAAAAAAATTATTATTTTAATTAATTTATTTTACATGCATTTCCAATACGGACGCATTTTAGCAAATAAATAAAAAATTAAACGCGTATATTTTCAGAAAAAAATATAAATCATGGGGTAAGTAATAATAGATAGAATCATGATTAATTTAATAAATAAAATATATTTTCATTATTCAGCAAAATCGTTTGCACAGATGATACTTAAACATTAAAAGAAAATTGTACTGCGGATTTTTTTTTTTTTTTGTAAAGTGGCAACAAAAGAATTGTAAACAAATAAAATTGTTAAATTTGTTATATAAATGAAAAATTAAAAGAATTGAAGCGTGAAGTTATTGCCTCGATTCAAGCTCTTTATAAATGTACTAAAGCAAAGTTGGCCGAATCAGAAACGACAAATTGACTTTAACCATTTCTTACTTTACCATTTGGATCTAAAGTAATGTTACGTTCTTATTTGTGGAGCGAAAAAGATTTAGTGAACGGGACTTTACTTTGTTGCACATAATAAAGAAAATCACAAGCCACCAGACCAGATATCACGAATAATAATGGATAAATTTGAATACTACAATAATTTAACTTATAAGAATTGGTGCATACCAATTCCCCCAATAATTAAATTCTAGAAAAATGGAAGCATAAATTGCTCAAGGAAATAATTTCTTCTGCAGTTAGCTTTTGCTGTTACAATTCATAAATCCCAAGGTTTAACATTAGATGAAGCAGTTATAGATATTCAGGATATATAGACACCAGTTGGCTTAAAAACGTACGTAACGTTGTCGAGAGTGAAAATCCTTCAAAATTAAGCATTCAATAGGAAATTTTCCTTACAAAAAATTCTACAATATCAAAAATTTTGATACGCTAACATGTATAAAAAGGAAGAAATCAGAAAAAATAAAGTTTTACAGTTAAAAATTCATAGTATCAACGAGAGCAGATTTCAAATGTTTTTCCAGAAAATAGGATTTTGACGAAGTAACTTTCTTCAGGCTCTCTTCAAATATATTATTCTAAAATAGCTATCAAAGATTATTTGATGTTAATTAGAAAGATTGGAAACATACATATTTCAAACAACTTTAAAAAACATCAGTGGTTACTGGAAATTGTAAAAACATCGTTAAAAGAGCTTTTAGTTCAAAATTTAAAAATATTTTGTAAAAGTTTGCTTCGAAAATATTTTATTATGCCAGTCTTAAATCATAAATAAAAAATTGAAATGCGCCAAAACATAAAATAATGTTTTTGTTTAATAAAGATGCAAAAATAATATTAAAAAATATTTTTACTTTCAAATATCTGTTTTATAAAATAATGTTTCGCGAATCCAAACAAAGCATGGCTTTTGCTAGTTATATGAAAAATTATTCTTCATAAAATTAGTGGTATCAGTTTGGTCTGCGGGCCACAGGCTGTGCACCCCTACTGTAACACATGAAAATCTAAGAACAACAATTTAAATGCTTTAAAGTCTATCCCCAATATGTCCATATAGATTCCGAAATACCTGCATAAATTTCGTTTGCCGCAGATTACAATCTCAAATTATGATTTAGTTTTCACGTTTCATATTAAAAGGTTATTTTTAAAATTTTCACTTAAAAATTTTTTAAAGCATTAAAAAAGTTATTTCACAAAATACTGAATACTTGTGAATGTTTGTAAACATTTTACAAGATGATGACAAAGAAAACACTTGAAAATGAAAATAGGAAAAAACAAATAATTTTCCCTCTTGTCGAATAAACAATGTTACATGCTTTAATGTTAAAACATAAAGGCGGAAAAATATTTATTTTTATTTTGTTTTTGCTTGTACTTCTAAACTTTAGGTAAAATAACACATATGAGGTTATAAATGTACATTTGTTTTCAAGTCAGGTTAAAAGATTTATTTCTTTAAATGCATTACTCACTTACCACCTATTGTAATAAAAAAGAAAGTACTACAAATGCGGTTTTATAGAAATGCAGAGAAAAATTACAACGAAAAGTTATTTTATTTTAAAAGGTCCCTGAATAAAAGGCATAATATTTGCAATAAAATATATCAAAAGAGCGTTTATCTATGCTCTATAATATAAAAAGGTATTGAATTTTACGACAGTAAATGTATGCACAATGAAAGCAGTGTATTTTTATCATTTATGTTTTAGGGTTTGCTATAATACGAATGCTTCAATAAATTTCTAGCAATTATAAATCAGTTTAAATGGAACTCTATTCAAAATCTATATATTTATTCATTTTAAAGATAGCTTCTTTTTATTTCATTTTTGTAAAATAAATGCGTATTTTATTCCATTTTACGTTAAAACAAAGCATCTGCCAGAAGACATGCGTTTTATTTATAATGATCTGTTCTCTGTATTTGTCTCGACATGTTATTTTAACTTTAAAAACACCCTAAAGATTACTTGATTATTAAACATACTAAAACATTATTTTAAAAGTTTAGCTTCTTCCACTTCTTTTGAAATTTTATATATTTAGATGATTAGTTTTTTTTTTTTTTACTTTAATAAATTATTGTAATTATAAAAAAAAGTGCAGCATGTTCTGCTCCTGTAAAATTGTAGGTGTTCTGTACTTGTAATCTGGTGACATCGCCTTGGCAACGAACACTCCCCCCACTCATATATGACAAACGGCAAGCAGGTGTAACCCTGCTCACGTGTTGTGTGACGCAATTGGATGAGAGAAACGATCGCTCTACTCAGCAACATGCTGCAATGCTAACTAAATAGTTTAGTACACCTCCGTACACAGCATATATGAAATATCTATATATTTAAAACGCTAAGCGTTTTATTTGGACAGTCCGTGAGAAGAAACTACTGCATCAAATTACACCATTCTTTTTTTATATGAAAGATTTTTGTCCACAGATTTGTTATCGTACGTTCGTTTGATCGAAAATTTTATTAATTAGCTGTAACTATCAATTAAAATTTCACCTTTGCGCATGCGTAATCTATAAGGACTTTTCTATGCCTTGGACTGAAACGTTGCGCATGCGTATAAATACTCGCTTAGTTGAATTATCATAAGAAGTGGAAGCAGGTTGTATTTTTAACCACCAGTACCACCAGAACTATCTATGAAGTAAGTTTTTATTATTTTGTTTTACTATAGAAATAATATTGTCTATAATAAATCCCTTCTTTTCTTTGGGATTTTGCAAAATAGGAGTAAGGTGTTTGTTAATGCAAGAATGTATATTTGTATTAAAAATAGAGAAATCTTCAATAACTGGTAAATTAAATGTTGATGTATAAAATGTATGCAATTTGAAAATGATGTTCATATCTTTAAGAGCTAATTGATAAAAAAAAGATAATCTTTAGAGAGAGAATCCTTAAAAGTTTCCCATAATATTCTAGCATTGTGTGGTTGTTGAAATATACAGATATATGCAAATAATTTCCACAACTGAAAAGGCATTTGGAAAACTGAAGCCTCCTGTAAACACCCAAACCATTCTGAATCGTCTAAAAGTAAACTCCGCTGCTTTGAAGTTTCTTGAAATGTAGGATACACAATTCCTTGATATGTTCTCATATCTTGGAAGCTGGTGATAATCTACAATATTAAGGAGCAGTAAATGGAGGTAATAGCGTTCTGTTTCAGAAGGTGAAACGCTATATAGTCTACCAATTATTTTTTAAATCGTTTTCTTTTTTCCCATTGGCAGGAACTTTTATTCCATTTATCATAAACTGGAATTTCAGGATATGTGTATGGGATTTTAGTTGCAGGATTTTTATTCAAATTGAACAATCCACTCAATTGTGTACTTTTCAATTTTGCTTTTTATAAGACATCCGAATCATTGTGACTATTAAAATATACTGTTTGTTCATCAGGAAAGAGAACATGTAAACAAATAACAGTATGAGACTGTTCATTCATGGGATAAGCAAAAATTCAATATACTGCCTCAGTTGGTCCAAAAATCCTGGTATTTAAAAAAATGCTTACTTCATCATTATGAAGAAAACCATCATGAACTGTTACTTGCATATTTGCACAATCATGTTCTTTGTAAGCATATTTATGCGAGTATTTCACACTATGGACACTAACACAAATTTCCACATTAATATGTGCTTGAAAATATCATAATAAATAAAAAGAATATTGCCCAGTTAAACTGATGGCATTGACCTCACAGGCTACGCATACTAATTGTACATTACAGCCTTGTACTTTCGTTAATTCCGTTCAAAAAAAAAAATAAGAAGGGGAAACAGCTCTCCCCTTTCTCCTTTTTTATACTCAATCATTGACCCTCCTAAACTATCAAGTACATGCTTTATCATATTAAAAAATCTACTTCCAAAATTCAGAGCAAATCGGATAATTCTTAATAAAAACCCATTTAGCATTTATATAATTTAAGAGGAGTTATTCCCCTCTTTTATACTTAACTATTAAACTTCCAAAACTATTCAGAGATTTAAACGAAATCTCACAATTCTGATTGAAAAATCCATTTATACAAGTTAAGGGGAGGGGCATTAGAACCCCCGTTCCCCCTGTTTATACTTATTCAATGAACACCTAATAACAGCCACGGACTCGCCTCATCAGAATGATCCTATATCTAAATTTTGAACGAAAACTGTTAATTCTGCATGAAAATCTTGTTTATATCAATTAAGGGGAGGGGCATGAGCCCCCCGTTCCCCCTGTTTATATTTATTCAATGAACACCTAATAACAGCCACGGTATCGCCTCATCAGAATGATCCTATATCTAAATTTTGAACGAAAACTGTTAATTCTGCATGAAAACCCCGTTTATATCAATTAAGGGGGAGGGGCATGAGCCCCCCGTTCCCACTGTTTATACTTATTCAATGAACACCTAATAACATCCACGATATCGACTCATCAGAATGATCCTATATCTAAATTTTGAACGAAAATTGTTAATTCTGCATGAAAATCTCGTTTATATCAATTAAGGGGAGGGGCATGAGCCCCCCGTTCCCCCTGTTTATACTTATTCAATGAACACCTAATAACAGATACGGAATCGCCTCATCAGAATGATCCTAATCTAAATTTTGAAAACTTAATTCTGCATGAAAATCCCATTTATATCAACTAACGGGGGGCATGAGCCCCCCGTTCCCCCTCTTATACATATCGAATGAACTCCAAAAACTAATCAGGGAAGCGCCTTATCAGGATATACCTATATACAAAATTTCAAGTGGATCCGATATTTTTATCATGAGTTATCGCGTTACGCAGGAACATACGAACATACATACAGAACGGACGGGCACATAAGCTCTCAGGCTATGATAGCCTGTGAGCTAAAAAGCATCATAAGGGAATATGAAACGATTGTCAATATCAACTTTAACTCCATTAATACTTTTAGTAATTGTTCTGCCATTATTTCTTCATCGATAAACAGCATAATTATTCACATTTTCTTTTGCTTATGATACAAAATTTTTAGAAAATTCTTTTTTACACTTCCCATTTTCCAATCAAACAGAATTTGGATTTAAATTCCCACAAGGCCCATTTACCATATGAGATTTGATTAAATGAAAGTAGTGTCATTAGGATCGGGTATTTCAGCTAAGATCACTTTATCAATATCTGAAATTTCACGGAATTTACAATTATCTTTGACACTTAGTAATAAATGAATATGAGGCAAACCACATTTCTGAAACTCCCCAGTATATAAAAATGTTTGCACTTTTCCAAATATCTGTTTGTCAGTAATTAATCTGATTAATACATTTACTTTTGTGCGAAATTCACAAACAATATCAGGTCTGTCATTTGTTGTTTCATATGAATGAATGCTATTATGTATTTTAGGCCTTGATGAATTACATGTAAATGTAATAAAAATATCAGGTTTGCCAAACTTATGTACTATTGCCATAGCATCCTGATAATTTTGCATTAGATTCCGAGGACTACCATTGCAAGATGAGGAAAAATTAATGATAGACCCGCTTTGAATTTTTCACCTACAGCTTTCATTCTGACAGCTTTTGCAAGTCCGGCATAAGTGTCAACTCTTAGTTTAGCTTGCTGGTTACGAGTGAATTTTAATCTATCACCTTCAATGCGGCAGTAGTAATCAACAATTAATTGTTGTCAGTTGAGTAGCATTCAGTAAAGGATTAGAATTCCCACTAATAGAATTGCCCTGAACTGAAAGTGTATAACAAATATATTCACACATTGTCGCGGTATGTCTTACTTTTGTTTGTCGATTACCTCCAGTTGGTATGGCAGGGGTTATGCCATTCTGTCTTACCTTCAAGCCATATCAAAACATAGCACATGGGGACACAATACATGCTATCATATTCAAATTTTGTTAAACCACCTTTCTAGGATATACAGAAATATGCCTATGTCCATGAGAAGAAACTACTGCATCAAATTACACAAATATTTTTTAAATGAAAGATATTTGTCCACAGATTTGTTATCGAACATTCGTTCGATCAAAAATTTTATTAATTAGCTGTAGTCTATATATTTAAAATGCTAAGCATTTTCTTTCGACAGTCCGTGAAGAGAAACTACTGCATCAAATTGCATCATTCTTTTTTTAAATAAAATATATTTGTCCACAGATTTATTATCGTACATTCGTTTGATAAAAATAATTTTTGATGTAATTTTAGCTGTAATTTTCAATTAAAATTTCACTTACACGCATGCGTAATCCATAAGTCCTAATCTGTGCCTTGGAGTGAAGCTCTACGCATGCGTATAAATGCTTGCTCAATTGAATTATTATAAGAGGTGGGAAACGGTTGTGATTTTATCGTAATATGTGACTGACAAACTCATACTTGGAGAAGTACAAATATTTTTATATACTGTGGAGTTTCAGATACATGGTTTACCTCATTCATTTATTACTAAATTTCAAAGATAAATCCGTGAAATTTCAGATATTGATAAAGTTGTTTCATCTGAAATACAGGGCTGCGGGTCGGAGGCAAAAATGGGCGACTCCAACTCCGACTCCGGAAATTTTAATGTCTTCGACTCCGACTCCAGCATGACTAATATGCTAGTGTGGCTGTTGATTAAAATTATGAGGGAACGCAAGAGAAATAAGGCGAAAATTTCACTATTTCGGTAACTGTTCACTTCTTAGAGCTTTGAAACAAAAAAAAAAAAAAAAATATTCTCCGCTTTACTAATTTTTCAATTTTATGTCCCAACAATCCAAAAAATCCAACTATCGAAATCTAAGAGAGAAAAAAAAAACAGAAATTTTACTGTTTCGGATAAATGGACTTCAAAAGGGGAAATCTTCCCAATTTTTATGTTAATTCATGTCCTCCAGACAAAAGTGGATTAATTACCAATAGGGCTTCTAAGCTTTCTTTATGAGTGCCTTTTTTACTCCTTTAAAGAGATATATACTGGAAAATTTAAAACACAGGGCTGCTTTATTAGCTCATAAATCATTAAGATAAAAATTTACAACAAATATAGAAATTAAATACAACTTTTATATAAGGCACTTCTTATACAAGTGGCTATTACTGAAATGCAAAATTTAATTTCTATACGGTCTCGGTGTCTTACATTTAGAAAAATTGTTTTTAAAAGGACATTATAAAAATCGTTTCTTATCTAAACTTATGAAATTATTAATTGTATGTGATTTCAGAGTTTTCTGCGACACCCAACGAGAAGAAACACTTGTATATCAAGTAAAATTTGAATTTCTTAAAATTCCAAATAAGTTGTGTTAATAAAAGAGGGGATTTAAAAAAAAATATCTCTATTAAATGGTGGGGGGATAGGGAGGTAGAACAGATTTTTAGAAAGCAGGGATCTTGTAAAAATTGAGTTTCATATGTTATGTGTATATAGACTCTTTTAAAACAAATGCTATATCTAGAAGCTGCACTTAACCCGAGAGTAGTCGCGACTTTTTTTGCAACGTCATTAGTCGCGCTCGGTCTTTTCGCCGCTGGCCTCCCGCATACCAAACATGCAAAATAAGAAATATTTTTCGCCTAATATACGAAAATAACATTTCAATGAAGATATAAATTTGCAGTTTTCTTAAATTATGCATTTTATTCATAAGATCTGGAGTAATTGGAAAAAGTAAAAAATGAACTGACATTAGAGACTGTTACGTAGACTTTTTCGTCAATTTCAACTTTGTTACTAAAAATGAACCTGAAAGAAAAACAGAGGTGTCCTGTTACTTCACTAAAGTGATCAAGAAACCTTCAAAGTCAGCTACATGGTAGATCTCCGTTGTATTTGTAAAGTGATACAAGTTAGGGGAAGATAAATTATACAGGCGGCGAAAAGACCGACACGCGACTACTGACGGGTTAATATGTATACTTTTTGAAAGTGAAAGATATGTTCCTATCATGATATATGTAAGAGATAATCAGAGAGATATAATAATTGCTGAATCAATCGGTACAATGCAATATTACGATTATTCTTAATCTTTTAGATGATAACATTTTCTGTGGTAAAATATTGAAAATGGCAGAAAAACCGCTATTGCAGCGCCCCCTACCGGTGAATTTTTTTTTCGAATACAGGAAAGACCAACTAGCCATAACCAAACACTTACACAAAAAATTTAGTTCAATTCTAAGCACAACTTCATACAAGTTTAGGTAGTGCAATATTGAAAATGACAGAAAACCATCATTGCAAAGCCCCCTTGCGGCGGATTTTTTTCAAAATCAGGGAGTACCAACTAGCCATAACCAAACGCTTACACAAACAATTTGGTTCAATTCTAATCATAACTTCATACACATTTAGGTCGTACAATATCCAAAATGGTCCAAAAATGGATATTGCAGCGCTCCTTTCAGGCGGAATATTTCAAAATTGAAGGAGAACTGCTTGCTACAGCCAAAAACATTCGTAAAAAAATTATTCAATTCAATGCATACCTTCATCCTTTTCTTGGTGGTTGAATGGTGACATACGGACACACACACAGATATTTTGTAAAAACTTGTTTTGTTACTACTCTGTTATCCCGCCGACCAATTTCGCCAAATTATACAAATCGCCAAACTAATAGCCAAATTATACATATTGACGTAATTTTTATTTTAAATAATAAAAAAACCAAATAATTAGTTGAATATTAATAAAAATACAAATAGAAAGTCGAAATAAAAATCACTTAATGACGTTTTAAGCAGGTGTATAGTATTTAATGTCATTGAATTGACATTCACGATCATCCATTATTGGCATTCAATCTTATAATTTGGCGATAGCATTTTGGTCGATGGGATAACAGAGTAATACCCTTTTTTGGAATATCTGACCCCTAAATCATGCAGATACGTCGAAAACCGGAAGTCGAAAAAATTTCGATCACAATACTTTCTTCTGTGAAAAATAGAAGAAAGTAAAAATATTTGTGGGAATTATACTAACTCGGAAAAAATACAAGATCTACTAGAGTTTTTAATTAAAAACGGTTTTCATTTACTCTGTACGCCGGTCAATATATTGCAAATCTTTAACTTGGGTAGCCCGTTATAATCCAAAAATAACAATAATAGTTCCTTTTATGGATTTAAAATCATTTATAATTGGTTTAATTTAACTTCAAACTGTCTAAAAAAAAAAAAAAAAATCCGGAGTCGGAGTCGGTGTTTTTTTTAGCGACTCCGACTCTTTTGCTTAAAAAAAGGGCCCAACTCCGACTCCGCAGACTTGCTGAAATAACCGATCCTAATGCGGATACTTTGTTTAATTTAGTCAAATCTCATATGGTACATGGACATTACGGGAATTTAACTCCAAATTCTATTTCATGCAAATAATAGCTGATGTGGGTTTTTTTCATCATGATGAAGTAAGCACTTTTTTAAATACCAGATGTGTTGGACCCTCTGAGGCAGCATATAAGATTTTTGCTTATCCCATGCATGAACAGTCTCATACTTTTATTTGTTTACCTGTTCACTTGATAATGACAGTGCTTTTGGGGGGTTTATTAAAAGCAAAAATGAAAAATACACAATTGAGTGGCTGGCTCATTTTGAATAAAAATCCTGCAACCAAAATCCCATATACATATCCTGAAACTCCAGTTTATAATAAATGGAATAAAAGTAGCTATCAATGGGGAAAAAAGAAAATGATTTAAAAAAATAATTAGTAGATTATATAACGTTTCACCTTCTGAAGCAGAGCGTTATTACTTCAGTTTACTACTCCTTAATATTGTAGGTGCCACCAGCTTTGAAGATATGAGAACATATCAAGGAATTGTGTATCCTACATTTCAAGAAGCTGCAAAGCAGCGAGGTTTACTTTTAGACGATTCAGAATGGTTTTGATGTTTACAGGAAGCTTCAGTTTTCCAATTGCCTTTTCAGTTACGGCAATTATTTACATATATCTGTATATTTCAACAATCACACAATGGTAGAGAATTATGGGAAACTTTTAAGGAATCTCTCTCTGAAGATTATCTTTTTTTAAATGATAATAACATTAGCTATCAATTATCTCTTAGATATGAACATCATTTTCAATTTCTACATCAGCATTTAATTTATCAATTATTCAGACATGTTTCTTTTCCGTAGGAACGTGGAATTCCGCTTTTTCAGCGATGAATTTTATTATACTTGGGATCAATGCAAATATGCATTAAATTTGTTGGCCTTTTTTTGGTTGGGGGGTAGAGGGCGGGTGAAATACAACAAAAGCGCGAGTACAAACCGCATTAAATTCAGCAAATTTCTTCAAAGGATTACAGGAAAAAACGCAAATTTCTCCAAATGGTCGTGAGAGATAGTGTCCGCCAAAGAAATGTAAGAAAAGACGCAATTTTTGTTAAAGGATCTTGAAAAAAAGGCCATTTTCGTCAAAGGATTGTAAATAAAATGCCATTTTTGTGAATTGATAACAGAAAAATACTTTAATTTTGTCATTAAATCGTGGAATATACTTGACTTTTGTTAAAAATTCATGGAAAATACTCTAATTTTGTCAAAAGATCGTGGAAAATATCCAAATTTTGTCAAAAGATTGGGGGAAAATATGAGGATTTTCTTGATAGATTGCAAAAAATACTAGAATTTTGTCGATAGATCATTATAAATTTTGTCAAAGGATCAAGGAAAATACGAGAAATTTGTAGAAAAAATCATGGGAAAAATACAACTTTTAACGAAATATCGGGAGAAAATATGCACATTTTATTGAAAGATCGAGGGAAATGTACAAATTTTGTCGAAGAACCGCAGAAAATATAAGAATTTTGTCAAAGGATCGTGGAAAATACGATAATGTTGGGAAAGATAGAGGAGAATATGAGAATGCTGATGAAAGATTGAAGAAAATACGAAAATGTTGACGAAAGATCGAGGAAAACACAAAAATGTTAACAAAAAATCAAGGAAATTATGAGAATTTTGATAAAAGTACGGAAATTTTGTTGAAAGATTGAAGAAAAATCGTGAATTTTGTCAAAATATCATAGAAAATAAGAGAATTTTGTTCAACTACCAGGAAAAATACGAGAATTTTGTCAAAAGATCAAGGAAAATACGGGAATTTTGTCGAAAAATCGTGCAAAATACGGGAATTTTGTCTAAAAATCATGGAAAATACAAGTATTTTGTCGAAAGATTGAGGAAAATACCAGAGTTTTGTCAAAAGATCAAAGGAAATGCGAGAATTTTGTCAGAAAATCATGGAAAATACGAGAAGTTTTTCGAAAGACCACGGAAAATACGGGAGTTTTGTCGGAAGATCGAGGAAAATACGGGAATTTTGTCAAAAGATCGAAGAAAATAAATGAAAGTTGATAAAAGATCGGAGAAAGAAAAATACGAGAATATCGAAGAAAATATGAGAATGTTAACGAAAAATGGGATATTTTGTTGAATGATTATGAAAATATGTGAATTATCTCAAAATTTCGGAGAGTATACGCGAATTTATCTTGAAAAATTTCAGGAAATATACAAATTTTGATAAAAGATAGTGAGAAATATGCAAATTTTGATAAAAGATAGTGAGAAATATGCAAATTTTGATAAAAGATAGTGAGAAATATGCAAATTTTGACAAAAACAGCAGGAAATATGCAAATTTCGTCAATAGATGGGAGAAAAAAACATGCGAGTTTTCACCAGAAGATGATAATACCTCAAAATACATTTGCTAAAGGATCATGGATAAATTCAAATTTTATTAAAAAGACCTGGAAAAAAGTGCATTTTTAGTTAAATGGTTGTAGAAAAACACTAATTTTGTTAAAAAATTGCAAAAAAACACAAATTTTGTCAAATGCTGCGGAAAAATACAGATTTTCTCAAAAGTCCAAAAGTCTATAAAAATTCAGCCTTTTTTTTTTTTTTTTTTTTTTTTTTTTTTTGCTGAGTCTGTAGCATGTCTGATTATTGATGATATCTTTATTGATGCAAATATTCATTCTTACACTAACAAAAAACCTTACTCCTATTTTGCAAAATCTCAATGTGGAGCAGAAATTTATTATTGACATTATTTCTTTACTTCAACAAAATAATACAAACATACCTAATGCTTACTTCATAGATGGCCCTTCTGGTACTGGGAAAACATTTGTTTGTAATTATTTGATAGATTTTTGTTCACAATTAGGTAAATGTAATTGCTGTAACTTGGACTAGAATTGCTGCAATATTGAAGGAATTCTTTATTTATCATGTCTTATGCTTAACAATTTATAAAGCTTTTGCTTAAAAAAATTTAAGCCTTTTTTTAAAAAATTTAAACATTGCCAATAACATAGCAATAGTTTGGGATTTTCACATTAAACATTTCAAAAATGTAGTTCAGAATAAATACATCATGCTTAGATAGTATGATGGTTAATTTTGTTTGTTATTAATTTTGGTTAAAGTGAAAATTTTCTATTATAACTCATGAAATTAATTTGAGAGAAACCACAAAATGTATCAATTGGCTGTAAGCAACTATCAATATCTTTCACCAGTCGAGAAAAAAAAATTGTAAAAGTTGCCGATTGGCCAAAGAAGGATATGAAATTAGCTGATAGGTCATGGAGAAAAAAAAATCAAGAAATTTGTTGAAAGCCTGCGAGGGAAAAAGAAAAGGTAAAATTTGTTGATCATCTTCCATAAAAATATCAAAATTAGCTTATCCATCATGGCGAAACTACTTGATGTGTCAGAAAAAAAAATACTACAGATACTTCAGATAAAAAATATTATTTGAAATCTTTTGTCTATCTCTGCAAATGCTATGCACTTCGTATTATGCCTGAAATAACTTATATTAAGCCTGAATGACGTATATTAATTTTATTATGCATGAAATAGCTTAATGTAATTAAAATGTGATGTTTTTTCTATTTCAATAAGAATTGATAGCAAATTGCAATGGGGTAATAACGCAACGTTAAGGCTCTACTAATTTTCAAGGCTTACTTTTATTCTTTTTGCCTCAAGCAAATACAGAATTGGATACAGTAACTTGTTGACTATGTATGCATGAAAGAATATTTTAGCAGATAAGAAAGCTTTACACTCCCCCGATGGGAGGACGAAGAAATGAAGGATTGAGTGAATCTTGCTTAGACGGGGATCAAACTCGCAATTCTCAGCGCGGGAAATAAGCATACTAACCACTACGCTACTAGATTCCAATAAATTCAACAATATCTAAAAATTTAAATAATTGGTAAATGTGGTAAAACTGATATAAGTGTAAAGGATCACAAATCTTTCATCTCTCTTACTATTTCTAATTATCATTAAAAATGAAGTAGAATATAGTTACTAGAAACTACACCAAAAAACTCAAAACGGAAAGTACTCAAAAATGAAGATATCAATGTACTCATATTTAATTAAATATGTTTAGATCAGAAAGGAGTCAGTGATTTCTCAATTTTCAAGCATCACACGTTATCAAACCGAAACCGAATGGTAATTTTGTATTTTAAAATGGTTTATTTCATTTATAACAACATAAAAAATGTCCAGTAATCAGAATATCAAATTATGCACGGTATTTTGAAATACTTTTAAATTATTAATGCAATTGTTTTAGAGATATGTTGATTTCGTATCATGATAATAATTTTGTTCATTTTTAATAAATAGTCAATTAAATGTTTTGTGTGGGTAACTTTGAAACAAATATCAGTATACATTTTTACTTCAATCTCTTGTAAGCGTAGTTTGGGGGGGAGAGGGGTTAACTAATGGTCCATATTTGAACACATCCATGAAATCAAACATGAGAATTTGCCTTACTCAATTTTGAGCTGTGTTTTGAGAATATGATGTTCTTAAATTTAAGTACTTTTCACTCAATTTAGAACCCATCTTTTTCTGTGTATGCTGCGTGCTACCAAACGCAAGATTTTACTATTGAAAAAAGAATAAACCTTCAAAGACAGAGCCTGGAAAGCGCAAACACCTTTCATACCACATTTCATCAATAGATTCCTTTATAAATTATTGAAAATAGCGTTGCATAAGTCGAATGTGGAAATGGTTCTTAAGGCTGCGAGCGAACAGAATTAGTTTTTATTACACTTAAAAAACAATAAATCTATCTTTGTTTCCGTACGGAACAAAGGTAAAACCTCTTTAAATGATTTTTGAGGGACTGACCCTATCGAATTGACAAAGAAAAGGAAAGTTTATCCCCCCCCCCCATCTTCAGTCGTAAAGCTGTCAATCGATTTCGAGTTCGATTTCCCTCTTGATGCTCAAAACAGTTAACTGAAAAAACAATTTATACATCAAAGCACCGACACGAAAGATAAAAAATAGCGACGCCTGACCGCAAGAAGTTAGTGCTATGTGCCTGGTCCTTAAAGCTATTTCCCGACGTCCATTGCACTGAAATGGAGAAAAGTAAATAAAAATGACTGAAACGAAAAAAAAAAAAAATTATCGGTAGTAAAATATAGACGGAAATAATAGACAACGTCTACAAATTATTATTGTTTCGCAGAGATGCTTATTGCTACAATGATATCTGATTGCAATTGTTGATGTTAGAGAAGATAAAAAAAAAAAAAAAAAAACAATAAATATTATGATGTGTTAATTTTTGCTGTATATAAGTTAATATTATAATTTTTTTAGAGAATATATACTTATAATTCGCCTTTATAGTGTACAATAATTTAGAAACGTTATATGTAGTTTTTTACACTAAAAATGAACAATATAAACAAATATGCAGAACTATTATTAAAATTATGAGGGGGGGAAATATTGTACTATTTAGACTTATATTAAACATTCTTGTCATTATTAGAGTCCAGATTATATGTAATTGCATATGTGCACATAATTTTGCATATTTTGACTTTAAGTGCATATAAATACATATAATCATCAGAATGCTTAATGTGTATGTAAATAAATATAAAACACATGTATATTCATACAAATTCAAAACACTCTTCTGAACCGAATTAAAAGTGCAGCCTTCACATAATTACATTTCGAAAAATATATATAAATATACGATTTTGCAAATTTTTTATCAATTTTCTGGCAGTAAATAAGCTAAAGGATGATTTTTAAGCTGCGGTTAATTGATAATTTCTGCATAGAAAACTCTTTGTAAGCATCTTCTCACCTATTAATATGTCTTTCGTTTAAATAAATAGGAGAGATAGAGAATCGTCTTTGCATATTTTAGAAATTTCACTGCATATTTTATCAGCTGTTTGTCCATTTTTCAAGCTATTAGGGGATATTCTTGCATATATTTTAGTGGCATAGTTACATTAACGATGCATTTTTGCATGGATGTTTTGGGCCTTTCTTTAATATATAAAAATTGGATTATAATCATTATAGTTATCATTTTTTAAAACATGAATAATACTAATAAATGAATATGAATATACATTACTAAACAAACTAATTATTTAACCAACTAATTAACTAAACCTATTATTAAATATTCATCTTTTTAAATATTCTACTATATAATTTCTTTAGAAATTAATATCAATTGCATAAAAGTATTTATGGTTGCATATTGTGTTCTCACTGTCGCTCGCCGTTGCGCCAAATTGCGACTAAATTCTTCATTTGGCGAGTAAACAAGCGATTAGATTCACCAAATTGCTAGTGCTCAATTTTTGCTTTTTCGTTTTTCTGCCCTCTTTTTTTTGTGCGTGTGTGTATGTGTGTGCTTTTGTCCTGAATGGATGCTTTTGTCCTGTGTTTTGAAGAGTACAATTTGGAAACTAAATGTGAAGTATGGGCTTCTAAGAAAAGCCGAAGAATTCTAGAAAAATAAAAATTCATTTGAATACGACATATTTTGATTTTTCAGACTCATTGTGTGTAATATCATAAAATTCCGAATTAATGTAGGAAATTTAATTTCATAACATTTGAATGAGTTAAATCGCTTTTAGATTTTTTTTCTTGATTACGCAAGGTATTTAGAATATGCATATTTTTAGTATATTTGTAGCAGATAGTTGAATTTAGATTAATAACAATCGTTGTCGCAGTTATAAAAACTCAGGTTATTTTAGATTATATTGAGAAAAAGGGAGTACATTCAAGAATTAAAGGTAATTATTTAGTGCTACACAGCGAATCTATTTGGTTAATACTTTTTTCATTTGGCGAATATTTTTATTTTTAATTAGCCAAATTACTAACGTTTGTCAAATGTCAACAAGAACACTGGTTGCATATATCTAAATTTCATTTGTTATTTTTCGCTACAATTTTCTGACATATATTTCAGACAATTTTTAGACTAATTCTATCAGATATTCCCATATGAAAAGATGCTGACGTTTTCATTATCTATGACAAAATTTAATAACCGTTTGCAGTACACATGTGATAGCCAGAAGTTTCCATTTTCCTTATCCGTAACAGATCTGTCAAGAAGTTTACAAATTGTTTCAGAGCTTCCGCTTCTAATTATTCCTGGAAATACAGTAATGTTTTCAAAAAATATTATCTTTCACAAAAATTGGCTATTTAATTAAAAATGTGTCATTTCCGGTAAAGTTTATTATAAGTGAAATATACCCTTTTTATTTTCAACAGAATTTAAAATTTCAAAATGGAATTTTACGTGTGTAGTTTGTTTTCATATAAAATAGCTATACCTTAACAATTAAAAAAAAACTATTCTATATCTAAGATTTTGATTAAAAAATACAGTAACATTAAACATTTCTCAATATTCTTAAGGGACTTTTTTTTAAACAAGCATGACGAAAAAGTACAAACGATGCCATCATCGAGTTACATATAGAAGATATCACATCGATATACGAATATTTTGTTAAAATATTTTTGTACTTTTGTGATATATTCTTAATGAGTGTTATTATGAGCCGAAAGCTAAAATAAATAATATAGAGAAATATTTTAAGCGAAAAACACAATTTTATTACTCCATTCTCTTTAATTGATTCAAAATTTAATATTTAATATCTTTTTCAACGTTATACAGGCAATCGCATGCCACAGAGCTCTTGTCAAAACCATGGAACAATCAAGAAAGAGGAACTGACATATCCTTAAGATAGTGAAGCTTCAAATGTAACTGCTTTTGCATGTATTCATTACCACCGCGAAAAACTTCCACCAATAAATTTAAGTAGAAAATGTATCTTTAATTAAACGCCTCATTAATGAAAAATTAAATTGAAAAATAGTAGCAAAATAGGATATTCAATTTTACAGGTGGAACTTCATTTCGGTGGCAATAGCTCCTCCATTTTCTGATAACCAAGACAACCTAATGTCTGTTTCAATCAAAAGATTATAATACTTGACAAAACTAACACCTGCAAAAAGAAGTAGATTACTTTTATTATATTTCTATATGGAGATTTATCCCCATTAAAGCGCGTAAATTAGACAAAATTTTCTATTTAAGTTTGCTGGAGGAAGTTTTCACCAGAGGTAATGAGACACTATTGATCCATTTAAAGAAAACAGCTGTCATCCTGTAACAACCTCCTTAGTTTCATCACTCGCAACTGCTGTACAATACACTGTATGGCTCTTTCTCTTTATTCATAATAGCATTGTCGTAACAGTACTCATAGGCAGGGAAGTGACAACATAGACAATCACCTCATCGACTTCACGGCTGAAATTGCATTAGTTAAAACTCTATTCGAGACTTAAGACACAACCGGTTTCAACCTTCTACAAACAAGAACAAGTTGGAAATTGCACGTGAAGCGTGGCAAACGGGGTGCGTTCGTACGATAACGTAGTTTTAAAAATATCACTCTCATACATTAATCTCATAAAACTGTAAATAATTACAATTAAAATGCGCACAGAACAGTGTTCTCCCTATACCATTATGCAATGGAATACTTTTGTGTGGCCTTTTAAATCAATAACAAATATTCTTTGCACCACAAATTATGCAAAATGTTTATTATAATATCAATTTTATTACGTTCGAATGAGTGTAACACCATTAAAATGCATTTGAAACAATTTTCTACATAAACCGTAATGTAACGGAATACTTTTGATTGTCTATGTAATTGAACTATGCATCCGATTTTGATAAAATTTGAAATAACTCGACAAAATTATGTAATAATTATGTATTAAAAATTCCAAACGGTTAAAATGCATTTCAAACTTTTTTCCTCATTGACCGTAATGTAACAGAATCTTTTGATTGTCCCTGTAATTTATCTATGCGTCCGATTTTCTTAAAATTTGAAATGACTCGACAAAATTATGTAATAATAATATATTTTAAATTTCAAACGATTCGGTTGGGTATTTTTTGCGTTGTTATATGCGGACGGACGGACAGACAGAAGGACAGACAGACGGACGGACAGAAAGAAGGACAGACAGACGGACGGACAGACGGACGTACAGACGGACGTACAGACGGACGGACTGAACGACAACAATAGGTGCTACGTATTTACATAATTACGAACGCACATAAAAAAGGAATATATTTTCTTTTTTAGTATAATTGTCGTCAAGAGGATGGACTAGCAAATCGGTTTCGGCCGTCCGTAGGAAAACACACCATCAGACTTACAGCTTGGAGTAACAGTTGGACTTACAGTTTTCTTTTCCCCTCTCCCCTGCCAAGTTGGCGAAAAACATCTGAAACGCGATTTCAGTGATTGACTCATCGATTTACCATTGCGCTTTCTGCACCCAAAGTTATGAAAACAGAATGAGAAACGTACGAAGAAACGGCGGTTTTGCACTAGACATGACTCGGAGGACCGATGGCGTTTCAATATGCGAATTGAGTATTAATTAATTCTGGAATTTATACTGTGAACTCCATAAGGCCATTGCTTGTGCTGCCGCCTACCGGTCTATCACTTCAGAAATGTAAAAAAAATGATCATCAGAAGATTCTAAACCCAGGTAAAAAGCCTTAACAACCGGATGAAATAAAAAGAGGATGCGATGGCGACAAAGCTTACAAGTAGCGACGATTTTTCTATTATTTGGGCATCCTTAGGGAGAATTTTCTCTTCCCCTCTTTATGAAGTGATCCTTAACTATTACACTGTGTCCGTCAATCAAGCGTTTAACCTAACTAAAAGATCACGGGATTATTATTAGTTGTACCGAAGTCTGAAAAAGGGAAAAAAAACTTTTATTAAGGAAAATTCAGGCGTTTCTGAGATCTGCATGGAAAATGTCGCTGAGACCATCGCAGAAAAAAAAGTGAAACAATTTCCCCCTTTCTTTATTGAATTCATACAGATTCTGCTGTGCTTATTAGCCTAGAAGGAGTAGCTCCATTTGTTAGAGCTGAATTTAGGAAAAATGGATTAGAAACAATGTCTAAAGCATGGCTGATTTTGGAAAGTTCTCAGTGTATTCGCGCAGGTGTGTATCTATTCTATAGAGGCCATTTGTTTGAAAAGGAAAAGGATATTGCATTTGTACATTGGTGCCTCACACTAATTAACACAGTTGGACCCTCTCAAAATGTTCTTTGATATTGACGATCTATATTTTATTTCAATTCAACAACAGAAGCAATATTACAAGGTTACCTGGCCCCTTTTTTATTTTTATCCAGTTGGAAAGCTCATTTAAATAAAGATAAAGTCTTTAGAAAAAAAGTCGAAAAATGAACAATTAACAATCCATTCTTCACAGGAGAATAAACAAAAGTGCTGCAACGTTTTAGCTATGTCACCCTTCACCTTAACCCTAGTGAAATTAGCAAAATTGGATAGACTTGTAATACCGTTTAGCAGTGATAAATTCAGGAGCTGGCCTAGAAGGGGGGCGGTACAGAGAAATGCCCCCGAATATTTGATATTTTGTGTTTTCAATGATTAAAAGTGATAGTTCGGCCTTTTTCATGGCCATAGCAATTCCTCTGAGAGAAAAATATCTGAAATCAATACTGCTGCTTTGGACGCTATTTTCCTAAACGCTATTATCCAAAAATTCATCCACCAACTAAATACTGAGCCACAGGAATTTGGTCGGGTGTTTATTATATGCAGTAACTTATCTAGTTTATCTCATTTCTTTTTCCTTTTTCCATTGTAGTTGGAGAAACTTGCCAGTTTTATAGTAAAAAGATCAAATAAGAATTTATATTTATAAATACATTTATTTTCTTCGACGGAAAATAAAATTTCAAACACATGAACAACTCATCTGTTAATTTTCTTTACCAACAAAGCATAAATATTTGCACTTAACATATTGTTATTCTTCACAAATCATGAATAATTCATTAATGTTTGGCAATATAAATCAATCTTGCTAAAAACTATTAATTAAATTTAAAAATTCAGTTTTTTTCACCATAACAATAGATGAATATTTATACTTTAGATATTTGCATAGTTCTTAAATTATACATAAAATTATATTCGGTAGAAGAATATAATATTGCAAAAATTTAAATAATGTTTTAATTAAAAAAGGGTTTTTTTTCAAAATAAAACACGTCTATTTAAATTTTACATATTTATGTACCTCATGAGTACCTCATACACTTATTTTGAGTGATAGAAAATAAATTTACAAAAAATAAGCAACAGTTTAATTTAAAAACGCTATTTTTCTTCTTCATTATCAAAATATTCAATATTTACACATTACATATTTCTGTATTTATTAATCAGAATAATGACAGTTGTTTAATATAATACTGCTACTTTCCAGAGTGAAATTTACATGAAATATTGAGTTTAGAAAAGTCAGATTCTGTGTTCCATCAGTTACGTGAAATAAGTTATTTCTGTCCCACAAACTGGATATAAACTTATCAATTTATGCATAGTTAGGAATAATTCCGTGAAATATGGAAACTGTGTGACTTAGTAATTGTGATAACAGATTGCAATAAATTTCTTTGGTTGAATAATAGTGGAATTAAATGAACATGTATTTTAATTTTGGTGTATAGGTAGTGTTGAAGCCTAAATTAGCTAAACTGAATACTGGGAAAATTAATGTCAGTTATTCTTAACAAAAAAATCAATTTTATTTTACACTTGGAACAGTTTATTTAAAAGAAATGTTTCTTAAATTTTAAAACAAAGGATAATAATGTATTTAAACAAGAAAGGAAAAATATACTTCAAGGATAGATTATGAAATACTTTCAAATAATTTCAGAATATGTAACAAAACTGCACTACAGTGGTGGTCAAAATTATAAGAACAGTTGAAAATTTCACAGAAAAAAAATTATTTAAGAAATAAATAAAATGAAATTTATGCATAAAATTCGTTTTTATACTAGAAATCATTGTAGAATGCAAAACATTGGAAAATGAAAAATATGAATGTTTTTGAATAATTAACTAAATATGTCATTGTAAAAATTGGACAAAATTTTAAAGACAGTGAATGTTTTTGCCTGAAGCACACCAATAATTTAAAATCTCCCCCTTCTCAATTACTTTTAAAAGTCTTGACGTCATGGAGATTGACTTTTCCTTTAGAACGTTCTTGGGATTTTTTCGACCAGGCGTTTTCGATGGAGGAGATGAGTTCTTCCTTCTTTTTATATCGCATACCATTTTTTCACATTTCGTGTGCCAAAATGCCCCAGAGATTTTCCATTGGATTCAAATTGGGCTTCTGGCCGTCCAATCAAATAGTTTCACAAAATTAGCATCAAACCACGATTTTGAAGTCTGGGAAACATGTATTGAGGCATTGTCCTGCTAAAAAAGTAGTCTCCACTCGTCATTAACGGTGCTTCCGGCAAAAGATTATCGCCGAATACATCAACATAACCTCAGAATTTATTCTACCCTGCACAAAAACTATTTGAATAGTTCTACCAGTTGCAAAACCTCCTTAATACTGAGTCACTTCGAAATGCACGTTTTAAAAAAATTTCTTTTTCTCTATAGAGATCATGCTTGAAGCATCTGGTCCTTGAAAAAAACAACTGGTCCATCCAATTTAAACTTTTCTTCATCGGAAAAGACAACATTATCCCATTTTTTTTAACATTGTAATACATTTTTTGGAAAACTCCATTCTCAGTCTCTTATGAACTTTTGTAAGAGGCGGTTGTGACGTATATTTACAATAGCAAATCTATATTTCTTTTTATAAAACATGTCGAACAGTTCGAGCACTGTATTCGAAATTCAATTCAAGATTTATTTTTGTTGACGTTTGTTTTTTTAAAGCAAGCTCGCCTTATTACCATTCTTTTCTCCCGTACAGAAACAAAAGATGACCTGTATGTAATTGCCGTCCAAATTTACCAGGATTTTTAAGATATTGTAAATAATAGTTCTCGATCTGTTAAGCTTTGCCGTAATTTGGTATACAGAAAGTCCTGAATTTTCAAAAGCATCACATTTTCTCTCTCAAACCCTGAAAGCTTTGTACCGAGCAGCATGACTGAAAAAAAAGAATATGAAGACTTCAACGCTTAATATGCATTTATATCATATCGTGTGCAGAACAAAAAAACATGCAAATTTTACTTTTTAGAACACACAAATACAATTGATCTTATAATTTTATGCATATCAGATGATTGTATAAATCCATAATACATTTTATGAATATGAATTTTCCACATATTTCAGTAAAAAATTATAAAAATGTGCTTCGTTTTTCATTTGTTTCCAGCAGTTAAATTTGTATAAGTTTCTGGCCAAGCGTAGTCAAAATTTGGTGATTTTAGCCTTTCCTTTATATTTTTGACCACCACTGTATTCCACGAGTTAAAATATTATGACTAATTTAACACTGTAGAAATGCATAGCACATTAGAAGGCCCAATTTTAGCTGTTCCCTTTTAGAATCGGAATATTATCTGAATTCTTTGGGTAACTCTGAAAATGATATATAGATATTTATAAATTAACTACATCTTAATTATTACACACAATTAACTTTAATTTAGTTCAGTTAAGTTTTTTTTTAATTTTTCACTTATAATCTCTTTTAATTACATGAAACAAAATTTAATTTCACAAATTACAGAGTTTTTTGTAAATGATTGTAAACATTTTTCAAAATCGTATAAAAGAAAAACTCTTCAAACTAAGAATCAGAGAAAACTACTAATTTTCTTTTTTGCCGGTCAGCCAATGTTGGATGATTTCATGTCAAAACATAAAAGCTGAGAATATATATTTTTATTTGATTATTGCTTGTACGTACTTCTCAACTTTACATAAAATGATACATCTGTTGTCATAAATGTACATTTGTTTCCAAGTCAAATTTGAAGGTATCACATTAGAACTATTATTTTAATCGAATCAACAGATTGGTGGTTAATTATACAAATTAAATAATTCCGAATAAGCAAAAAAAAAAAAAAAAAAAAAAAAGCCCAGTTTGAAATTTAATTCCATAGGTTCTACTCCCGGGCATGGCATTTTCCCGCACAGTTGGAATTATTCATTTTATATTATACCACATTTACTTCCTTGAATACATTATTCGCTTAATATATGTTGTAATAATAAAGGTAACTGCTACAAGGGCGATTTTACGGAAATGTAGAGAAAATTTACAAAGAAATGTTATTTTATTTCTAAATGTTCCTGAATAAAAGCTATAATATTTTCAATGAATATGGCTTTTCTCTCTGCACTATAATATAAAAAGGTATTGAATGTTATGACAGCAAATATATGCGCAATGAAATGCAGAATATTTTTATCATAAATCTTGAAGGGTATACCACAGAATGAGTGCTTAAATAAGTTGCTAGCAATCATAAATCGTTCTAAATGGAATTCTGTTGAAATTTATGCATCGATTGCTCTTACATATATTTTATTTTCATCTTTGGGAACGAAATGCGAATTTATTGCATTTACTCTAAAACAAAATATCTGCCAGGTGAGAAGTATCTTATCATAATGTTCTTTTATCTGTATTTGGCTCAAAATTTTGTTATATTTTTTATTAAAAAAAAACCTCAAAGATAACTTGCTTATTAAAAACAGTAAAAACATTTATTCAAAAGTTTAAATTTTCCACTTCTTTTAAAACCATATACATTTAGATAATTTTATTTTTTATTTTGAAAAATCGTTGGTTTTATAAAAAAATGTTAAAGTATGCATGAAATATTCTTATTTATAGCTTTAATATATATTCATTCTCGAAAAGAATATAGTTACATTTTCATATCTTCAATTATTTTTTATGATATTTAAAAATGCTTTAAATGCAAATTCAAAAAATGTCTTTTATGTTCTGGTGAAATTTATGGAGTAATAAAATCAAAATATAAGCCTTTCAACTTTTCCCTTAATTTAATTGCTTTTTACAAATGAAAATTTGCTTAATAGCCAATCTAACAAAATTAAAATGCTCAACTTTTTACATAATTTCAATGAAGTCATTATTAAAATTGTTAAAACAAAACATTCATAAAGGGATTTTTTTAAGCAATAAAAAACCATTGTTTTCATCTGATAAATTTTTGAAAAGCAATTTAAATATTATTTCTGAAAATTATTGTTTGCATTAGAAAACTTAATTTATAAAACATGTTCGCCATCAGAATTATTTATTTAAATTTCAATTAGCATTAATAAAGATGTGAAAGTGTATAATTTTAAAATATATAAATCTATAAATTTTAACTCGTATGTTTTAACTTGTTAATTTTATAAATGCTATTTATTTTTCAATTATCAAAATATCAAAATGTTTCTAAATTGAATTTCTCAAAACATATAATAAATACATTGCCATCAATTACTTTTAAAAAGTAAGAAAAATCATGCATTTAGCATAGATTATGAAGCACTTTCCACACACTTCTTGAAATCTATAACAAAATTACGTTATCCAGGGAAATGGCGTATTATTGTTCACATCCAAATATGTATTCCAATAATTTTGAAAAGCCCTGTATTTGATCTGTCGGTTAATATATAGACTATATAATGGTAAAATTTAGTTTAGAAAGAAAACGCCTAACTGGTTGAAATTTTCCTTTCAGCAATTTATACTAATAGACGGAAAAATACTTGAATACTTTTGTTTAGCCCTGTAAACTACAAAGTACCTTTAATACACGAAAGTATTTTGCTAAAGTTTAGTTTAAAAATAAATTCTCTTTAAACTATTTAAATCAAATTTTTGAAATTATCACCCAAAGGCGACTATGTATCCAGTTCTTTGCGTGACCCTATATATCATTTTATCTATATTCAACAAATATTTCTTAGTAAACTAAATGCAATTCATCGTAAAAAGGCACAACATTTTTTAAAACTACCTTTAAGTAAATTATGCTCATACTCAGTAACCTTTGCGAAATCTTTTGTGTAATCTTGTATATATAAATGGTGTAACAATTATCATTTATATAAACCATATAATATGCATACATCTAGTGAATCTTAAAAGCGTATATCATAATGAAAAATGCATTAATTCCATATAACAGCCATCTTCCATAATATACTTGACTTCGGATAGAATATACTATTTCTAATCTTTTGTGTGTCCCTGTAAATGCTATGCACCAGTATTATGCATGAAATAACTCATATTAATCCTCAGCTTTGATTATATGTGAAATAGTTTACCATGATTAAAATATGTCGCAAACAACCACCTCCCCCCCCCTATATTATTTTATATTGGAATTCTTTTGTATGACCCTGTAAATGAATAATAACGATTCTTTTCGCTGCATACTTTACAAAATGCATATTTTAGTGCACTTTGTTGATGCATATGAATTTGAAGATGTTTGACAGGGTGTAACATCTTTAAAATTCATTTGAAAGATTTTACCCCATAGGCCGTAATGTAATGGAAAAATTTTGACTGAACCTGTAAATAAACTTATCTTGGTAGAACCTTCATTTTCAATAGAGTTCCTGCTCGGGTAAATGTCATTAACGTCCAAAACTTTCATGTCAATCCGAGTATATTTACGAGAGTTAGAGCGCGGACAGACGGCCAGACGGCCAGGCGGACAGACAAACCGAATGCATAAGCACTTTTCAACTTTGTTGGAAAGTGCTAAAAAAGGTTATTAAGAGTTAATTTTAAAAATGCTTTTCAATGTTAAAAGATTAAACACAATGTAATGTCTTTTTTCTGCTCAAATGATCAAAGTTTCAGAATTCCTGAAGCAATTTTCTTTGAATAACTAATTAAATATGCATATATTGTTAGTCTTTTTACTCTCTTCTCTTTTTACAAGATTAAAATATTGGATTCGATATAAAATGTCGAATTCTGATTTTTGATGCTCTTACACATTTTAGAGGTCAGAGATTCTTAAAAACAAGTTTTTTCAAAATGTCAGTCAGGACAAAAATTTTGCGGGCATTCTATCTCAAGAACTAATGAACGGAATACAATGAAACTTTAGATTCAGATACTTCCTGATATAATCTTGTTCTGATTGTTTTTTAGTGTTAATCATTTAACAATTTTCTATGCTATGCCGCTTTCTTACAATTTCCACAATAACTACACTACATAGCCATTGATGAGCGTCCACTTGCGATTTTAGACATTTTGTTAAATATCTAGAAAAATACATGAGGAATTAGCCCGAAACTCTTAATGTATAAATATAATAGTACAAGTCATTCATTTTCATGAAAAGTTTTCCCCGAAACTCCATAGGGGACCGTCAACAAATTAAAAAAGAATGAATATCTTTTGGATAGCCCTGTCAAAACTAATGTTGCAAAAACGATCAAACTCTAGATTATGATTAAGTGGCTTATTGTGATAAACTGTGTTCGTCTTTATGCGAATATCATGTATACTCGTAGAGACATTAAGGTTTTTATAAAAATGGTCCTAAATTTTGTCATTTTTTGTGCTTATAATTTGCAGAGTTCTTAATATAAAGCAACATTCTTTTCTGAAAATATGACAAATAATATTGCACACAATATCCTGTAATTAGAATTAAAAAATAATAAAAATTGTATGAAAAATCAGTAGATTTACTAAGTAATTTTTCACTGCGCATGCGTCAACGATATCAAAGTTTCATTTCCATAATATGTTGGCTAAATGTATAGAGCAGCATTTGTGAAAGTCGCGAAATCATAGATTGAAAATTCTGAAAATAATCGCCGATAGAATAAATTGAAAATCCGTTATTCCCAAAATGAAGCAAAAGCAAGAGGGATTTTATCCAAATGTAGTAGTACGTCCAATAGTGCGTATTCTGTAGTGACACTAATCACTGAATATATGAATACAGCCCCTCTTGTTTTTGCTTCATTTTGGGAATAACGGATTTTCAATTTATTCTATTGACGATTATTTTCAGAATTTTCAAGCTATGATTTGGCGACTTTCACATAAGTTGCTCTATACATTTAGCTACAAGGTATTGTGTGCAATATTATTTGTCATATTTTCAGAAAAGAATGTTATTTTATATTCAGAACTCTGCAAATTATAGGTAAAAAACTTTGCAAAAATTGGGACCATTTTTATAAAAACCTTAATTTCTTTACGAATATACATGATATTCGCATAAAAAATGAACACAGTTTATTACAATAAGCCACTTAATCATAATCTGGAGTTTCAGCGCTTTTGCTGCATTAGTTTTGACAGGGTTATCCAAAAGATATTCATTCTTTTTTAATTGGTTGACGGTCCCCTATGGAGTTTTGGGAAAACATTTTCTCGGAAATGTATGACTTGTACTATTATATTTATACACTAAGAGTTTCGGGATGATTCCTCGTGTATTTTTCTAGGTATTTAACAAAATGTCTAAAATCGGAAATGGACGTTTATCAATGGCCATGTAGTATATATCTCAAGAGAAAATGAACGGATTTTCATAAAATTTCAGATTCAGCTAGTCCATGAAATACTTTGGTGCTGATTACTTTTGCTGTCTATCCTTCAAGAGTTGGCAAAGCTATGCAGCATTGTTCAACATTAATTACAAAAGATCTCTTTCAAGAACTAATGCGTGTATTTCCATGAAACTTTAAATTCAATCAATCTCTGAGATAAATTAGTATGTTTTAAAATTTTTTTGTAAATCGCTCAACAAGTGACACTCGCATGCCTCATTTTAGAAGAGTTCCCCAAAATATGTGTGTCAAGAACTAATACATGAATTTTCATCAACAATCAGATTCAGTCATTGACGATATAAACCTTACTTGACACGCTTCATTTTTTGATTTTCTTGATAAACTTTTCTTGATGTAGATCGTTTTCGGAGTTTGGCGCTTCTATGCAGAATAATTTTGCGATTAATAATTAATGCTAATTAATTAATAATAATAATTAATAATTACGATTAATAATTTTAAATGCACAGATTTTCTTCTAACTTTGGATTCAGTAAAAATTGGCGTATGTTGTTGCAAATTAGATTTTGGTGCAAGTCGGCTACGCGGTCATGCTGATATGTTGCATTTTTCGAGAATTATTAAAATGTATGAAATCGAAGAAAGTTTTGGGAATGCCTCATTCGACTAATTTAAAGTGTATTTAAATGTATTGTCGAAAATTGAAAACAAGCATTAGATTAATATATATCATGCACAATATTTCATAGGAGAATAAGAAAAATGCTAATTGATTGGGAATAATTATTTTTTTTTACTCTAAAATTTTCTTACATAGCTATCAGCAAAATGATTACAAATAACTACTAGACACCACAAAAAACCAAACTATTTTTATATCCTATATATAAATTACAACGCCATCTCTCGAATCGTTCCATCACTTATTATTTTATTACTTTATTAAAATGAAAAATACGGAATTTTCTACAAATTTAAATCTGGTACTTATTTATACAAGTATGATAAAGAAGCAGTTTTGTTTATCCCTACAAACAAGCATTTATTTCTTTGTTGGGGTAGTCCCTGACACTACTATTTCAGTATAAAAAATAGCGGTGGCAAAATGGCGATAACAATTTCTGTTCCACAAAAGGATATATTTTATATCAGCAGGACTATTCTAAGCGGACTGCAAAAGGAAAATGCTTTCTAAGTTTTTAATTTTTGTAATACTTCTGCGGATATAAACTTCAAAATTGCCATAGTGGTTATTTCTAAGATATAAATGCTTGCCAAGAACAGTTTTAAAATGTTGATATTTAAAAAAGTTAAATAAATGAAAAATGCTCAAAAAACGCTCTTGATTACGATTTAGCTACTTTTGAAAGGGATAAAAACTTGAAATTCGGTTTTACTCTTAACCTCCTGACTGCCGCGACCGGAGTTTTTCACACACTAAGCTGCAGGTTTCACTGCAACATAAGAAATATTTAAATTAATATAATTCTACAAATAAAACCCAGATTTGAAAAATTAAGTTAGGATTAATACTCTCAAAGGTTATACACCTATACGTAATAACATATTTTGTATCAGATTGGAAAAAAACATCTTTTTTTTTAATATTTTTAATAAATTATAGAGAAAACAACATTACAATTTTACCCTTTGGCTGGGCAGTCAGGGGGTTAACACGTAACTGACAGCACAAAATAATTTCTAACCAAATAAGTTTTTAAACTAATGAATTGATCAGAATATGTTCTAAAATTATAATTAGTTTTCAATTGTTAAATAATTTTTAAAAATTCAAACATCACAGTACTATTGATAGTGTCTATTAATCTTTATCCGGTTTCTGTACAGTTTCTGTCGAAGCAATAACGATGAAAATAAAAAGAAACAAGTTGGAAATTGCACGTGAAGCGTAGCAAATGAGGTGCGTTCGTACGATAACGAAGTTTAAATATATTCAGATCTTGCTGATATAGTAGAGCGTACTTTGGATACAGTATAGTGGTCGAAATCTTTGTGTTCCTGAAAATATGCAGGGAATTTTTATTATACTTCATTAATGTATATCTTATTCAAAAAATGTGAAGTAGTTTAATATAATTAAAACACGCCCCAAACAATGTTTTCCCGGTATAACATTATTTAGTGTAATACATTTGTGAGGCCCGGTAATTTAATAATAAATACTCTTTGCATCACAGATTGCAGAGAATGTATATTTTAGTACATACTTCAAAGATCCATGCCAATTCTATTATGTTCAAATGAGTGTAACATCATTAAAAAGCATTTGAAACTTTTTTTCGCATTGATTGTAATGTAACGGAATAATTTTGATTGTCCCTGTAATTGATCTATGTATCCGATATTTATAACATTTGAAATGACTCGACAAAATTATGTAATAATTATATGTTTTAAATTTAAAACGATTAAAATGCATTTGAATCTTTTTCCCCATTCACTGTAATGTAACGGAATATTTTTGATTATCCCTGTAATTGATCTATGCATCCGATTTTCATAACATTTGAAATGACTCGACAAAATTATGTAATAAATATGCGTTTTAAATTTCAAACGATTAAAATGCATTTAAAACTTTTTTCTCCATTGATCATAATGTAACGGAATCCTTTTGATTGTCCCTGTAATTGATCTATTCATCCGATTTTCATAAAATTTGAAATGACTCGACAAAATTGTGTAATAATTATGTATTTTAAATTTCAAACGATTCGGTTTGGTAGTTTTTGCGTTGTTATATGCGGACAGACAGACAGACGGACGGACAGACAGACGGACAGACGGACGGACTGAGCGACAACAATAGGTGCTACGTATTTACATAATTACGAACGCACCTAAAAAGAAGAAGGCGAAGTTGAATCGATTATGATACACAAAAACATTTACAAATAATTTAAAGGGACCTGGGACCTTTGAAATCATTTTTTTTTAATATTTTTAAAATTGCACTTTAAATATTATTTAGGGTAGATTATTGCATTATATCATATATTTATCATTAAAAATGTAAAAAAGAAATTTTTTTTGAAAAACTAGGAAAATTTTTGTAATATTTTAGGCTTAACGAAAAAATTTCAAAATGCTCCATGCGCATTATTTTTTCTCTGAATGCTTTAAAATTTTGTGTAGTTATTTATCACAATATATGTCATAAATCTGTGCATGGTTTTTTCAAAATAAAAATAATTTCAAAAGTTATAGGTAGTTAATTGTAAAAATAGGTTCAAAAATGCTCAAAATTTCCGAAAAATTGAGAAAATATTTTTTTCTTATCTTTATATTCAGATATATAAAATTCAATGCATAGTTTTATTTATATTTGTAAATCAAACTTGTATAAAAATTATTGGAGATTTTTATTGATATGGAATGCGCATGGGACATTTTGAATAATTCCCATTAAATCGAAAATATTTCAAAAATTTCCCTACATTTTTCAAAATAAATTTTTTTTTACATTTTTTGTGATAAATATATGCTATAGTGCACATAATATACCCTTTGAATAATATTTAAACTGCAATTTTAAAAATATAAAAAAATGGATTTCAAAGGTCCCTTGTCCCCTTAAAATTAGAAGATACCAAGACTAAAACTAAGAATAGTTTATTCAAACGACTTCTTTGTATCCACGTATTCTTAGACTTGCAGGAGGTTAAAAATATTTTGTTAAAATTCAAAGTTGCTATTGAGATTTTAAAAGATTCTAAAAATTTTAATGTGTAAACGGTTCCAAATTCATGCATGTCTGTTAAAAATAGACATTATTCATTTACAAATACTACCTTTTTTCTACTTTTTCCCTAAACAGGGCTCATGACACTATAGCGTTGAAAGGAATTTTTTATGTCTCTATTTTACCATTTTTGGACTCAATTTTAGGTATTCAGGCTCATTTTAAGTTTATTTAAATTAGGTATTATTATTTTTTTCTTCAGTGATTTAGAAGTAAAATTGATTCAGAATCAAGAATTGTAATTTAAATTGCTATTTTTTTATGTTTAGAAGCAGCATTCCAAAGTGTATATAATGTAAATTTATTTATAATTTTAGTTTTTTACTAGTGTTGGATTAAGATATCACTATAAAAAAGCATAACGCGTAGAAAGCGTTAGAAAAAATGCAACAAGTTTTCTAAAAACATTTTCAAATGCAAATTGTTGGTACCCTTTTAAAATGCGAAATTCAATTCTTGACTTATTAAATGGAATCAAACATTATGTGTAGGGTTTACAATCCCGGGATCCCGGTGTATTTTTAATCCCGAAAATCCCCGGGATTTACGAGATTATCTAATTTTTTTTAGTGGATTAATACTCAGCTGAAATTAAAAAAGATACTTATAGTACGAGATCCGGCTGCAGAATCAGTGTACCCATCGAGTGTTTGCTGAAAACCAAATTTTTACACATATTTATGATTAGGAGAATTTATATCTACCAGGCTGCCTATCATAATGTGGCCGCTAGTATTTTTAATTAAATTATTAATAATTCATAATCCGTAAGAAATTTCACTGCCTTGTTTTTTCAATAAAATGTCGTCTACTTTACGGCAACATCTATAAAGACTCTGAAAAATCATGGTTGCCGTTGCGCACCTGGCCGCACCTGTTCGCAGCCAGGTATACACAGGTATTATTTTGTTACATTTATACACCCACAACGTACATTCATAATTTATATATCAAATTAAAGCTAATTTTTTTCTGTTTATTATTATACAGGGTGTCCGAAAAGTCTGGAAACGGTCGAATAACTCAAGAAATACATATGAGATTGAAAAACGTAAATATACGTGTTAAATATTTTTAAATAAGCTACTCAGTGATACTAAATTTGACCTTCGTAACCGACCCCCTGGGGGTCAGAGGGGGTCCAACTTTGAAATCTTAAATTATAACCCCCATTTTTTATTGCAGATTCGGATTCTACGGACAAAAATACGTAACTTTTGTATTTGATGTTTATTTCGAATCCTCGTTTATCACGGTGTAATCGAGCGTATTAAATCGATACATATTTCGACTTTTCCAACGGGATTTTCCCTAATCGAAACTAATTGGGGAGAATTTATGACATCAAATTCCTCGTCTTTTGCAAGAATAGCATTTCCTGAAAATCACCCGTGTCGATTATTTTGATAGTGCTACACAGTTAAAAATTTGACCCATTTGCTGTAGCGTCACTCCACAGCTTTTATAGAATATCTCTTTCATGACCATTGAGAATGTTCCATAACACAGTAAAGTACACTGTAAAAAAAGTGACCCTTTTGCTGCATCGTCACTCCACCGCTTTTATAGAAAATGATGACACTTATAAAAATTTGCTGCATTTTGCTGCAACGCACTCCCCTGCTTGTATAGAAAACGGTTACTTGGCCGTGGAATGGAGCTTTCTCATTGGTTGGAATAGAGATATTATATACAAGCGGTGGAGTGCGTTGCAGCAAAATGCAGCAAATTTTTGTCAGTGTACTTTACTGTGTTATGGAGCATTCTCATTGGTCACAAAAGAGATATTCTATAATAGCTGTGGAGTGACGCTGCAGCAAATGGGTCAAATTTTTAACAGTGTAGCACTATTGAAATAATCGCCACGGGTGATTTTCAGGAAACGCTATTCCTACAAAAGACGAGGAATTTGACGTCAAAAATTCTGCCCAATCAGTTTCGATTAGGGAAAATCCAGATGGAAAAGCCGAAATATGTATCGATTTAATATGCTCGATTACACCGTGATAAACGAGGATTTGAAATAAACATCAAATACAAAAGTTACGTATTTTTGTCCGTAGAATCCGAATCTGCAATAAAAAATGGGGGTTATAATTTAAAATTTCAAAGTTGGACCCCCTCTGACCCCCAGGGGGTCGGTTTCGAAGGTCAAATTTGGTATCACTGAGTAGCTTATTTAAAAATATTTAACACGTATGTTTACGCTTTTCAATCTCATATGTATTTCTCGAGTTATTCGGCCGTTTCCAGACTTTTCGGACACCCTGTATACGGTTGCCTAATTAAATCTGGCCGCAAATAAGGGTTGCTGGCTGTTAAATATAGTAAATAAAAGCGGTGGAGTGACGCTGCAGAATCGTTTGTTTCATACACTGTTAAAAATCAGCTGCATTTTGTTGCAACGCACTCCACCGCTTGTATATAATATCTCTATTCCAACCATTGAGAAAGCTCCATTTCACGGCCAAGTAACCGTTTTCTATACAAGCAAGGGAGTGCGTTGCAACAAAATGCAGCACATTTTTAACAGTGTATTTTTCAATCTGGAATAATTTTAATCAATTTAAATTGTGCTTTAAATGATATAATATGTTAGTTTCATTTTGTTATAAGTACATATAAACATATATGACAAAATTACACTTAAAGTAAAGTAAAAATGCAAAACTAAAATTACTTAAACTAAACTTATTTAAATAAATTGAACATAGAAAGTTTTTTCTTTAAAAAGTATTCGAAGTAGAGTTGCAAAAAGTCGGTTTATTCCCGGGTTTATTTCCAATAGACTAGGTTTATTCCCGGATTTATTCCCAAAAAACCGAATTATTCCTAAAAATCCCGGTTTTTTCCAGGTTTATTCCTAAAATCACGGTTTATTCCCGGGTTTAAACCGGCTTTTTTCTAACCTTTGCAACGCTAATTCGAAGCGTAAAAGCATATTTTCAAAATTTCGTTTTTTCGCCAACCGGAGATAAATCGCCAAATAAACGAAAATTTTATTATTTTTTTACGGACGTTATAAGGAGGTTCCACTGAAATTTTTTTATAAACGTATATAACTATATGAGAAGAACATTCTGTATTTTTTTCAGATTTTTCTGAGTATGCCCGTAAAGGAGACCTTACGGGCATATACTTCATATACGTTTATATGTACTTATAACAAAATGAAACTAATATATTTTATCATTTAAAACACAATTTAAATTGATTAAAATTGTTCCAGATTGAAAAATACACTGTTAAAAATCTGCTGCATTTTGTTGCAACGCACTCCCTTGCTTGTATAGAAAACAGTTACTTGGCCGTGAAATGGAGCTTTCTCAATGGTTGGAATAGAGATATCATATACAAGCGGTGGAGTGCGTTGCAACAAAATGCAGCAGATTTTTAACAGTGTATGAAACAAACGATTCTGCAGCGTCACTCCACCGCTTTTATTTACTATATTTAACAGCCAGCAACCCTTATTTGCGGCCAGATTTAATTAGGCAACCGTATATAATAATAAACAGAAAAAAATTAGCTTTAATTTGATATATAAATTATGAATGTACGTTGTGGGTGTATAAATGTAACAAAATAATACCTGTGTATACCTGGCTGCGAAGAGGTGCGGCCAGGTGCGCAACGGCAACCATGATTTTTCAGAGTCTTTATAGATGTTGCCGTAATGTAGACGACATTTTATTGAAAAAACAAGTCAGTGAAATTTCTTACGGATTATGAATTATTAATAATTTAATTAAAAATACTAGCGGCCACATTTTGATAGGCAACCTGGTAGATATAAATTCTCCTAATCATAAATATGTGTAAAAATTTGGTTTTCAGCAAACACTCGATGGGTACACTGATTCTGCAGCCGGATCTTAGACTATTATAAACTTTTGCTTTGGGGGGGGGGGATGGAGGAAATCAAATCTCATGAAATTTATGTATGATTGAAAAAGAATATATACCTCAAATATTTTTTACATATATTTCTATGCGATTAAATCTTTTACAGTGGAAATCTTTTGACTTGCAAATAGATGTAACGCACATAGCTATTAATCAGGAAAAATGAAATCTTGTTTATTTCGATTTCGCAGCGTGTATAGAAATTATCTTCGCTTCGTAGGTCCTTTCGAATTAGATCTTTTACTGATATGCGTCGCATTTGTGTATGATAGTCAATATGTGCTAACTTCTTTGCTTTTCGTGCGTTCATTACTTATTTTTCTTTAAAGATGTCGAATGAAAAATATTTCGTAGTTCATCGGAAAGATAATGATACATCTTCAGTATGGTACTACTATTCAGCATCAAAAGATGGAAAAAGTGCTAAATGTAAAAAGTTTGGCGCAGTGCTTAAAACATTAGGTGGATCGACTAAGGGATTGCATACCCATTTATTTACGAAACACGGTACTAAATTTCAGAAAAAAATTATTACATCCTCTCTTTCTTCCACAAGTTATGATTGCACAGAAGATAGATTGCCTTCTAAAAAGCGAAAAATAGAGGATTATTTTAGCAGTGATAAAGAAACACTGGATTTGATTTCATCGAGAATGACTGCTAAGGATGGTTTTTCATTTAACGTTTTCATCACTTCAGTTGATTTAGAAAATTTACTGATAGATAAAGGCTATCATGATTTGCCAAAATCTGCAGTATCAGTACGAAATCGTGTAGTGAACAGTAGTTTCATCATAAAGAAGTTAATTACAAGAGAAAAACAAACTTTTAAATCTTTGGGAAAAAATTAGTTTGACTTTTGACGAATGGATATCTAATGCAAGCAAACGATTAATGAATATTAATTCCCATTCAAGAAATGTAAAATTGAACAAATTCTGGGATTAAGTCTTATGCGCATACATGCATCTTTCACTGTAAGAAAGTATATTGAAATGCTAACACTGCGTCTAGAAAAGTATGACATTTCAATAAAAAAAGATGTTGTTGCTATTGTAACTGATGGACCAAATGTAATGCTGAAATTCGGAAAAGAAATCGAAACTGATCAGTAGCTTTGTTTCGCTCATGGCATTCATTCAGCAGATTGTGATGCTTTGTATTTTAATCAACAAACTACAGAACCAATAAAGAATACTGCCCAGTTAAACTGATATCATTGAGCTCACCGGCTACAAATACTAATTGTACATTAAAGCCTTATATTTTCAAGGGTAATTCCTTTCGAAAAAAAATTAAGAAGGGAAAACAGCTCTCTCCTTCCCTCTTTTTTTATACTTAATCATTGAACCTCCTATACTATCCAAGACATGCTTTATCATATAAAAAATCTATATCCGAAATTCAAAGCAAATGAGATAATTCTTAATAAAAACCCATTTAGCATTTATATAATTTATCCCCCTTATTTAAGTTATCCCCCTCTTTTATACTTAACCATTAAACTTCCAAAACTATTCAGAGATTTGAACGAAATCTGAAAATTCTGCTTGAAAAACCCATTTATATAAATTAAGGGGGGGCATTAGAATCTCTGTTCCCCCTATTTATACTTATTCAATGAACACCTAATAACATTCACGGAATCGCCTCATCAGAATGATCCTAATCTAAATTTTGAACGAAAACTTAATTCTGCATGAAAATCCCATTTATATCAACTAAGGGGAGGGGCATCAGCCCCCCGTTCCCCCTCTTATATATATCGAATGAACTCCAAAAACTAATCAAGGAAGCGCCTTGTCAGGATATACCTACATACAAAATTTCAAGTGGATCCGATATTTTTATCATGAGTTATCGCGTTACGCACGAACGAACATACATAACGGACGGGCACATAAACTCTCAGGCTATGATACCTGTGAGCTAAAAACTTTCTCCAGTAAAGCACTGAATCATGCTGCTGAAGTGGAAATTTAACCTTAGAAGAAGATGATAAAGATGAAGATAATGAATCTTCCGAAAGTTTAGAATCGGGGTTTGTTTTAATTTACGAAGACGAACTGGGCTTTTCATACTCTGATGAATATGTCAATGAATTTATTAAAAAATTTCAAAAACTAGTAATTTATTTTAAACGATCTGCAATAAGGAATGGAGTTCTTCAAAAGTATGTTAAATCTGAAAAAGAGAAAGAACTTTTCCTTCAGTGTTGAATTCACGGGGTGGTCCGGGGGGGCCATCCCCCCCTGAGCAATGAAATGTCCCCCCGGAAATTTTGAGATTTTGTGTTTTGAATGGTCAAAAAGTGCAATACCCCCCAAACTCTATCATATCCGCCTCGAAGCTACAGAAGTCCCTCCCGGAGAAAAGTGTTTGAATTCAACACTATTTCCCTTCTTTTAGATTGCAAGACTAGATGGAATAGCCTAGTAACTATGCTTGAACGATTTTCTTGCTTGAAAAATAGCATACAGAAAGCTTTAATCGATTTAGAGCATGAGATCTGCATTGGCAATTCCGATTTTCTACTTATAAACGAAATTGTTGAAGTCCTCAAACCGATACAAATCACAGTAGATGCAATCTGTCGCAGGATTTCTAATTTGTTAACCGCAGACACAGCCTTAAAAATTCTTATAAACAAATCGTCGTAGAAAAAATCAAAATTTGTTTAGAAAATGACAGATTCGCTAAAACTACGCATTAGAGAACGACGATGTATGGAATTATCGGGTGTTTTAAATTACAGTCGAGTCTCTCTATAACGAAATTCCATACATCGAGTTTTTCTATATAACGAATTTTTAGTAGGAACGGTCCCCTTTTCGCATGATTACATTAAAAACAGTCTCTATATAGCGAAATATCTATCTCCATACAACGATTTTTTTCATAAATTGGTCTTAATTTATTCAGTTTTAAAAAGCTTCGAAATCATATGGAATCAATTTTCCATTACTTATTTTTGATTTATCGTCAGTGCTGAGTTTTTTTATATTACTTCTCTCCTTGTTCTTTAAATTCAATGAATTCATCTCACCTCCCACACACCTTTCCACATCCTTCTCAAACAGTATCAATTGGATTGATACACATGTAAAAAAGAGGAATTAATGAGAGGCACATAAGAGAGGCCTTCAAATGGAGGAAAATGTTAACTACAATTTTTCATTCCTTGCTAAAATTTGAGCTTTTTTTGAGAGAGTAACAACTTTAAAATTAAAACAACAAAAAATTACAGATTTCTTTGCCTGAAATTAAAGCAAGTCTTCCTTATTTGATTTACATTAAGCTTTCAAATAAATGTCTGTTATCTTTTTTGAAACGGCTTAAATAATTAAGAAATAAAATGTTAGGTTAATATTTACTTTTAAACATTTCAAATTCTTAATTCAAAAGATCAAAAATAATATTTGTTCAAATTTCACACATTCTTTATAAATCGAATTTCTCCATATAACGAATTTTTTACTGGAACGGTGGATTTCGTTATATCGACTGTATTTGCATAATTCTAAACGAGATGACCTGTGTGCAGAAACTAGCAATATGTTTTCTATTCCTAACAAAACTGTTATTAAGAAGCAAGTGAAATCAATAATTGAGAGACTAAACAGTGTTGACAATGGCAATTCTTCAGATACAGAAATAACGCATATTAAGCCCACTGCGAAACGCAAACGGATAACCGAGCATATAAGGAAAAATGACAAGAAGAAATAGAATAAAAAGAATATTGCCCAGTTAAACTGATGGCATTAAGCTCACAGGCTACGCATGCTTATTGTACATTACAGCCTTGTATTTTCGTTAATTCCGTTCGAAAAAAAAACATTAAGAAGAGGAAACAGCTTTCTCCTTTTTTATACTTAATCATTGGATCTCCTAAATTATCAAGGACATGCTTTATCATATAAAAATCTATATCCAAAATTCAGAGCAAATCGGATAATTCTTAATAAAAACCCATTTAGCATTTATATAATTTAAGAGGAGTTATTCCCCTCTTTTATACTTAACCATTAAACTTCCAAAACTATTCAGATTTTTGAACGAAATCTGACAATTCTGCTTGAAAAATCCATTTATACAAGTTAAGGGGAGGGGCATTAGAGCCCCCGTTCCCCCTGTTTATACTTATTCAATGAACACATAATAACAGCCACGGACTAGCCTCATCAGAATGATCCTATATCTAAATTTTGAAGGAAAACTGTTAATTCTGTATGAAAATCCCGTTTATATCAATTTAGGGGAGGGGCATGAGCCCCCGTTCCCCCTGTTTATACTTATTCAATAAACACCTAATAACAGTCACGGAATCGCCTCATCAGAATGATCCTATATATAAATTTTGATCGAAAACTGTTAATTATGCATGAAAATCCCGTTTCTATCAATTAAGGGGAGGGGCATGAGCCCCCCTTCCCCCTGTTTATACTTATTCATCGAACACCTAATAACAGTCACGGAATCGCCTCATCAGACTGATCCTATATATAAATTTTGAACGAAAACTGTTAATTCTGCATGAAAATCCCGTTTCTATCAATTAAGGGGAGGGGGCAGGAGCCCCCCGTTCCCCCTCTTATACATATCGAATGAACTCCAAAAACTAATCAGAGAAGCGCCTTATCAGGATATACCTATATACAAAATTTCAAGTGGATCCAATATTTTTATCATGAGTTATCGCGTTACGCACGTACGAACATACATACAGAACAGACGTGCACATAAGCTCTCAGGCTATGATAGCCTGTGAGCTAAATAAAGAATACTGCCCAGTTAAACTGAAGGCATTGAGCTCACAGGCTACAAATACTAATTGCACATTAAAGCTTTATATTTTCTAGGGTTAATTCCGTTCGAAAAAAAAATTAAGAAGGGGAAACAGCTCTCTCCTTTTCTCTTTTTTTATACTTAATCATTGAACCTCCTATACTATCAAAGACATGCTTTATCATATAAAAAATCTATATCCAAAATTCAGAGCAAATTAGATAATTCTTAATAAAAACCCATTTAGCATTTATATAATTTAAAAAGAGTTATCCCCCTCTTTTATACTTAACCATTAAACTTCCAAAACTATTCAGAGATTTGAACGAAATCTGAAAATTCTGCTTGAAAAACCCATTTATATAAATTAAGGGGGGGGGGACATTAGAACCCCTGTTCCCCTTATTTATACTTATTCAATGAACACCTAATAACAGTCACGGAATCGCCTCATCAGAATGATCCTAATCTAAATTTTGAACGAAAATTAATTCTGCATGAAAATCCCATTTATATCAACTAACGGGGGGAGGGCATTAGAGCCCCTGTTCCCCCTATTTATACTTATTCAATGAACACCTAATAACAGTCACGGAATCGCCTCATCAGAATGATCCTAATCTAAATTTTGAACGAAAACTTAATTCTGCATGAAAATCCCATTTATATCAACTAACGGGGGGGGGCATTAGAACCCCTGTTCCCCCTATTTATACTTATTCAATGAACACCTAATAACAGTCACGGAATCGCCTCATCAGAATGATCCTAATCTAAATTTTGAACGAAAACTTAATTCTGCATGAAAATCCCATTTATATCAACTAACGGGGGGGGGGCATTAGAACTCCTGTTCCCCCTATTTATACTTATTCAATGAACAACTAATAACAGTCACTGAATCGCCTCATCAGAATGATCCTAATCTAAATTTTGAACGAAAACTTAATTCTGCATGAAAATCCCATTTATATCAACTAACGGGGGGGGGGCTTTAGAACCCCTGTTCCCCCTATTTATACTTATTCAATGAACACCTAATAACGGTCACGGAATCGCCTCATCAGAATGATCCTAATCTAAATTTTGAACGAAAACTTAATTCTGCATGAAAATCCCATTTCTATAAATTAAGGGGGGGGGGGGCATTAGAACCCCTGTCCCCCTATTTATACTTATTCAATGAACACCTAATAACAGTCACGGAATCGCCTCATCAGAATGATCCTAATCTAAATTTTGAACGAAAACTTAATTCTGCATGAAAATCCCATTTATATCAACTAACGGGGGGCATGAGCCCCCCGTTCCCCCTCTTATACATATCGAATGAACTCCAAAAACTAATCAGGGAAGCGCCTTGTCAGGATATACCTACATACAAAATTTCAAGTGGGTCCGATATTTTTATCATGAGTTATCGCGTTACGCACATACGCACATACATACAGAACGGACGGGCACATAAGCTCTCAGGCTATGATAGCCTGTGAGCTAAAAAGCATGCTAACTGTCGATCCACAAATGCAAAAACAAAAGGATTTATCAATACAAATTAGAAATGAGATGTCTTTTTTGAAAATGGAGGAGTACGAGGTCATCATTTAGAATTAGCTTATCAATATTTGCTGACAATTCCTCCCGAGTGTGTAGAAGCAAAACGAGCATTTTCAGCAGCAGGATTTATTGCAAACAAAATAAGAAGTCGACTTGCAGATGATACTTTAGATACTTTGATATTTCTTACATTATATTTTCAAAGGAAAACAGATTAGTTAAGAATCACTGAGCTATTCAAACTTATCTTCTTTTTTTTTTATCTTGGTATGTAATAATTTTTTTATGTTATGCAACGTTTTCAAATTTTAACAACTATTACTAATTGGAAATTTAGATAATACATCTATTTAATTTTTCATTGTTATATGTGTGTCTGTGTTAAGTACTTTTATTTAAAGAAAAGAATTAAGCATTATGAAGGGGAAAATCTTGTGTTTTCGATATCCTAAATTTGTAATCTTTAGTTGTTACGTATATTTTCATGCGTTAGGCTGTATTTTTGCTATAATTATTTTTTTACAACATTGTAAAATTTAGCTATTGTGAAAATTGGTGATATTGAAAAAATTCTAATTTTTGTAATCACGGGATTGAATCTAAACAATCCCGAAATCCCGGGATCGGAAACTGGTCTCGGGATTGTAATCCCTAATTATGTGACATCAGATATAAAGTGACATCAGTGACAATTCGCTATGATATGACTATTATACAAAATGTAAAATAAACGACTTAAAGTACAGTATGCTGTTTTCCGAAATTTGAGATTTTAAATTGACAATTAATTAAACGTTAAATAATTACTTAATATGTTTAATATCTTTATGATATTTAATCAAGATTGTATCCTTCTGATTCGTTAAATTTTAAATACATAAATTTTATTTCTTCTCAGATGATTATTAGGAATTAATTAAAAAAAATTGTACAGACATCAACAAATATTTCACCTCTATAAATTTTCCTCTTTAATTTTAATGAATAGTTTTTTGTAATTGAATTCATCTACATGTGAACTGAATGTAAAATAAACGTACTTTTTCATCATAAACTCCTGAATATGAGATTTTTCTCACCTCTATTTAGTAACATATATAATTGCTGATATGTCATATAATAATCAAATTAACTGGAAATTATTCAATTGTACTAAACTATCTTTATAATTAACGCATTCTAATGGTATAAAGTATAAAGCAGAGGTTTTAAAATGCACAAAATATTTAAATACAAGATATTAAATGAAGAAAATGTGTATATTTTTTATCATATTGTTCCTTTGCATACTTCTTTTTAGAAAATTGAAGAAATTAAACGATAAATTTTGTAAAAGTGTCCAAAAATGTATTTTTAAATGCAAAACATTAACCCCCTGACTGCCCAGCCAAAGGGTAATATTGTAATGTTGTTTTCTCTGTAATTTATTAAAAATATTAAAAAAAAGATGTTTTTTCCAACCTGATACAAAATACGTTATTAGTATCGGTGTATAATCTTTGATAGCATCAATCCTAATTTATTTTTTCAGGACTGGGTTTTATTTGTGGAATTATACTAATTTAAATATTGCTTATATTGCAGTGAAACCTTCAGCTTAGTGTGTGAAAAAATCAGCCGGCGGCAGTCAGAAGGTTAAATATGTTGCTTTATTTTATAAATTGTTTCGAATACTAATTTTCTTAAACAAATACATTACATTTTTCAAGAATTACTATTAAATGTAATTTTTCCTTAAAATGATAATTTCAATTTGTAGATTTAACAATATTTTCATTCCTTTAATGTCTTGTTTCATTAATTTTTTCAAAATATTAAATTGTTTATTAATAACCATTTTATTTAATGCATTGAATTAAAGTAAAAAAATGCATAGTTACTATTTACTCAAAATACTTATTTTATAGTAAATGTTATTTGCCCATAATTTAGCCGGTCTTGCATGCTTTAAGAAAATATATTAAAAATAAATCAAACTGCGTAGTAAGCTTTTCCTATTTTTACTAGAAAGCATAGTACTTTATTTAAAACGAAAACTATCAAAACATGTAATTTTTTTCTTAAAATAATTGGAATTCATATTCAGAGCAATTGCATAATCTTTTGGTATATTGGATAGTTTTCCATAGAAAAATCTAAAGTATTTATCATGTTTTATTTAGTGGTAGGAAAATATTTTCTGAAATAAGTGAAATATAATTAGCAAGTGTTTTTTATATTTTGAGAATTAACATTATAGAACAAATAGATTGCAATGTCCAGATTTGTAAATCGGGAGGAGGCAACAAAGACAATCGCCTCATCATGTTCACGGATGAAAAACTAGGATTGGTTAAATCTCGATTCGCATATTAAAATGCAATCGGTCTGCCTGGTCATATCTTGCTGAAAAACACCTAAAAACTCGAGATTAGCGGTTGGCTCGTAGGTTTAGCATTATTCTTTCCTGCTTTCAAAAGAATGAAAAATGGAGAATTTTTAGTAGGAAAACGTAATAGTAAACTTATGAGTCAAGCGTTAAAATCGGAATTTTATGTGTTTTACACCAAGATATGACTTGGCAGACCGACTGACTTTTAATATGCGAATCGAGATTTAACTAATCTTAGATTTTCAGCCGTGAACTCAATGAGGTGATTTTCTGTGCAATCGCATCCCGGTCTAATGTGTTTGTGTTTTTTTCTGAAACTTATTTTTTAATTGGGTGAATTTAATCTTTAAAATGATCTTGCTATTACATTATTCTACAACATTATTAAAATGGTTTTATCTAACAAGGAGAGGACAACTTTCATAATCACAGATTTTCATTATTTTAATGTATGTTCTAGGGCAGACCTTTGCCCTAGTTGTAGGGAGATTTTAATGTATGCTGTAGGTTAGCCCTAAGTTCAATGGATTTTATACATCGCCCCTTAATTATTGAGACACAGGAGTTCTGATATAATGACACAACTGAAATATTTACTTTGAAAAGAAGGGAGTGCATGAACGTAGCTTAGTCGGGTGAGCAGTAGCCAATCAGCTAGCGAACCCAGGTTCGATGCTCATACGCGCTACATATCTTTTACGCATTTTTTGTTTCATAATTTATAATTCTAGAGTCTTAGATATTATAATATAGTACCTTAACTACAATGTTATCATATTTATACACAATTTATAATTTTTGATTTTTAAACCATTATATATCTCAACATTTAAAGAAATTTTTTAAAAAAAATTCAATCTATTGTTAAATAATAAAAACAAAAATTCCAAAAACTGTTGTAATGCCATCTATTTATAATAAAATAAAGCATATTCTAGCAAAGTAAAAATAAAAGCAGAAAGAAAAGTAATGTGAAGCAAATTAAAAACTAGTCGTTGGGGCCACCGTAACACTTACCCATCATAGATATGCATAATATAAAATATGAAAATAAAACATGTGTAAACTATCTATAAAATGCATTGCAATTCCAAAGCAAAACTTAAACATGCATTTTAATACTTTTAATATACTTAGCTCTATATATATGCTCTATAATGAATTGTTGATGAACCCATTTCGACAAATAATACAAAACGCCAAAATACTGTAGTACCAGATTGCGTAAAAGAAACATCCTTATAACTCCAAAAATAATAATCATATTAACTAAAAATTTACTGCGTCGAATTAAGCGTCTCATTTCCAATTAAAATATATCTTTGTATTGAAATTTGAATGAAATACAGGGTCATGAAAAATCGAAGAATGTGAAAAACAGGCTTACATATATCTCGGCAACTAATAATCCGATTGACTTCGTTTTTTATACAAAATTTGTGTTATTTTATTGCCTTTTATGTCCACTCCTTAAAATCAAAAAATTCGAAAATTTTTATATACCTTTCATCAGAAAGAATTTTTCGAGAGTCCGAAAAAAATAGTTCCGGATAATCGAGGTTACTTATATTAAATAGGCTTCGTCCCATTCTTACATACTAAGTACATACAAAATTTTAAGTCTTTATCTCAATTTGTTCGGGAGATAGAGCGATTGCAGACAGACAGACACACAGACATGGTTGGATGAAATTTTCTTTTCTGTTAGGATCGGATAGGTTTTAGGGTAGACTTCAGTTAGAAGTTTCAGATTCAATTCAGTGTGTGTCGACGGAAAATATTTTATCTTGCAAAAATCAAGTTATGGTTGGATGGAATTTTCTTTTCTGTTAGGATCGGATAGGTTTTAGGGTAGAATTCAATTAGAATTTTCAGGATCTGTTCAGCGTGAGGGGACGGAAAATATTTTATCTTGCAAAGATCAAGTTATGGTTGGATGGAATTTTCTTTTCTGTTAGGATTGGATAGGTTTTAGGGTAGAATTCAATTAGAATTTTCAGTTTCTATTCAGTGTGTGTCGACGGAAAATATTAAATCTTATAAAGATCTGGTTGTGGGTGAATGGAATTTTCTTTCTTGTCGGGTTCGGGTCTTGATTTAGGAGACTTCAATCAGAATTTTCAGGTTTTTTCAATGCGTGTCAACAGTAATTATTTTATATTTCTTGAATTTGTCTTCGTTTCTTACTTCGATTTTTTTCCGGTTTCGGATTGCCTTTCTGGTTGACTTGAATTGGAATTTTGAGGTTCTAGTCGGATTCCGTTTTGTCTGAAATTACTTTAACTTCTTCGGATTGAGTTATGATTAAAAGGAATTTAAGTACCTAGTTATTTTTCAAGTAACCTAGCTAAAGCTAGCTAGGCTCTTTGCAAAAAGCCTAAAAAATTAAGGATGTTTTAGAAATACCCCCTCTCCAATTACTCTAATTTCTTTAAGCTCTTTGTATTACGCCTGAAAAATATGAGGTTGTTTGAGGAAATGGAGATGATTCTGCCATTAGCCAAGTTCTTTGCAAAGGCCCTGATTTCTCAATTAGCCTATGACAGACATAAATCAGACTCTAATCATTGTAATCTTTTCTTTCAAGTATAAATAATAACTATCATAACTTCACTCATTCATTTAATTATTTAATTAATATTTATCTTCTTAAAATTTCACAGAATATAATTTCTTTAGAAATGCATATCATTTACATAAAACTATTTATGTTAGCATATACATATAATTCATTTATTATTTTTCGCTACATTGTTATGACATATATTCCCGACACATTCTAGACTAATTCCGTGAGATATTCCCATTCGAAAAGATGCTTGTGTTTTCATTCGCTATAACAATATTTAATAACCGTTTGCGATAAACATGTGACAGCCAGAAAAGTTTTCATTTTCGTTAACTGTAATGCATCTGTCAAGAAGTTTACAAATGACGCTTCAAAATTTTTTAGAAATACAGTAATACTTTGAAAAATATTATCTTGCACGAAAATTGCCTATTTAAATAAAAATGTGTCATTTACAATAAAGTTTATTTTAAGTGGAATATATATTTTGAATTTCAGTAGAATTTAAAGTTTGAGAGTGGATATTCATGTTGTGTAGTTCGTTTTCATATAAAATATCTATGTCTTAACAATTAAAAAAGTAAACAGTAGTACATTCAATATTTTGATTCAAAAATATTATCACATATATCGTTTCTCAACATTGTAAAATGTCTCTTTATTTTACGAAAAATGACAAAAATGGCAACCAATAAAACTATCATCGAATCATATTTGGAAGATATCAGATCAGTATTTAAATAGCTTGTTAAAATATTTTCAGACTTACGTAATTTATTCTCAGTAAGTGTCTTTATAACACCTTAATTGAAACTAAGCCAAAAAGAAATTATGTACTGCACTCATTTTCCTTCAATTGTTTCAAAGTTGAAAATTTAAATACCTTTTAGCCACGTTATACAGTTAGCTCATGCCATTACGGGATTTGAGCTCTTCTCGAAACAAGATATATAAAATCTATATTATAAAGGCCAAACGTATCTGTGCGTAACGCATACGTCATTATGCGAATGGCAACACTTTCCCATGCAATTTCAGTTTTGCAATTTTTGGCTACTTAAATTTTATACTTCTACACATCGCACATTTTAAATTTTTATACCGTTCTATGGAGAAAAAATTTACTTTTAAATGCAATTTGTTTCAAAGCTATTTCTCAATTCATTTATAAGATATTATTTTTTTATAATTTTTAGTAGCAATTTTGTGATTGTGGCAATAGAATAACTCCATTTTCTCTTAAATTGAAAAAAAATTTAATAAATAAAAAATAGAAATTCAAATGCGCAACGCTGCAATTTTGGTTTTATAATTTTCGGTATTACAAATTTTATAATTCTAAACATCGTACAGTTTAGATTTTTACTCTGTCGTATAGAGAAAAAATGTATTTTTAAATGCAATTTGTTTCAAAACTGTATCTTAATATATTTTGGGGATATTAATTTTTTTTATATAAATTTTAGTTCCAATTTTGAAAGTGTGGCTACAGATTCACTCCATTTTCTGTGAAAATAGAAAAAAAGTAGAAATTAAAATATGTATACTATTTTAAAATAATAGTCTGTTATAAAATTCGGGGAATTTCGGTTTTATTATGTTTAATAATTTGGATAATTGAGTTTTATAGCATTTTGTTAATTTTAGCTTAAAATAATATTTGCTTGAGAATTAGACTGACCAATATAAGATGTATTTTTTACTGTAACTTATTTTGTATATTTGTTATGAATCAATGCAATAGTTCTTTCTTAAAGATTTTTTTTTCGTCGATTCTCGACGGGTTCTACCTCGTATATATAATAGTGATTAATAAAAATGATATAAAAGTACTATATAAAAGTGGTTATCTTCAAACCTTGGGAAACATTTCTTAAATATGGATAATGTTAGCTCAGAAAGAACCCCCCCCCCCCCCCAATCGAGGGAAGACACTCCTCCTAAGCCTGAAGGCACACGGTTTTTTGCCGTCCTACTCCGGTATTCATCGGAAATCTTTTGTTGAGATTTGCTCTGCGGTTTATTTACAATAGAATTAGGAAAAATTGCAGTAGGTCACGAGATTAGAAGCTCAACCCTACTAGAGAGAAAGGTTCCAGTCTTGCAAGGCATCAGTCCTCTTTCCCTAAAAGTCGTTAAAGATCCAAAAACGCTTCAAGAAAGGATGCCAATACTGATAGCAGTTGGAAAATCCGCCTGTTTGCAACTTTATGCCTACATCATTCGAACAGATAATTGGGCGTCATAAATAACACCATATGTCAGAAATGTAAAAATGATCCTCAGCAGTTTCAAAACTAGGAAGAATCCTAAACAACCAGGTGAAAGAAAAAGAGGGTACGATGGTGGCAAGGGGTTTTCAATACCTTGGACATTACTATTGCAAATATTGTTATTCTCCATTTATAAGTTAATCTCTGAAAGCAGTTTCAAAACTAGAAAGAATCCTAAACAACCAGGTGAAAGAAAAAGAGGGTACGATGGTGGCAAGGGGTTTTCAATACCTTGGACATTACAATTGAAAATATTGTTATTCTCCATTTATAAGTTAATCTCTGAAAGCAGTTTCAAAACTAGAAAGAATCCTAAACAACCAGGTGAAAGAAAAAGAGGGTACGATGGTGGCAAGGGGTTTTCAATACCTTGGACATTACTATTGAAAATATTGTTATTCTCCATTTATATGTTAATCTCTGAAAGCAGTTTCAAAACTAGGAAGAATCCTAAACAACCAGGTGAAAGAAAAAGAGGGTACGATGGTGGCAAGGGGTTTTCAATACCTTGGACATTACTATTGAAAATATTGTTATTCTCCATTTATAAGTTAATCTCTGAAAGCAGTTTCAAAACTAGGAAGAATCCTAAACAACCAGGTGAAAGAAAAAGAGGGTACGATGGTGGCAAGGGGTTTTCAATACCTTGGACATTACTATTGAAAATATTGTTATTCTCCATTTATATGTTAATCTCTGAAAGCAGTTTCAAAACTAGGAAGAATCCTAAACAACCAGGTGAAAGAAAAAGAGAGTACGATGGTGGCAAGGGGTTTTCAATACCTTGGACATTACTATTGAAAATATTGTTATTCTCCATTTATATGTTAATCTCTGAAAGCAGTTTCAAAACTAGAAAGAATCCTAAACAACCAGGTGAAAGAAAAAGAGGGTACGATAGTGGCAAGGGGTTTTCAATACCTTGGACATTACTATTGAAAATATTGTTATTCTCCATTTATATGTTAATCTCTGAAAGCAGTTTCAAAACTAGGAAGAATCCTAAACAACCAGGTGAAAGAAAAAGAGGGTACGATGGTGGCAAGGGGTTTTCAATACCTTGGACATTACAATTGAAAATATTGTTATTCTCCATTTATAAGTTAATCTCTGAAAGCAGTTTCAAAACTAGAAAGAATCCTAAACAACCAGGTGAAAGAAAAAGAGGGTACGATGGTGGCAAGGGGTTTTCAATACCTTGGATATTACTATTGAAAATATTGTTATTCTCCATTTATAAGTTAATCTCTGAAGATGTGATTATTACACAAAATTAGACTGAACATGTGATACTGTTTCAGAAACCGATTTCCTAAATTTTTCGAAATTTTCATGTTTGATAAACAATCCGGAAAACAGTTTATTTTACATTTAAAAAAAAAATGCATGCTTCAATGTCATACTGATTCTAAAATGTTCGATTGATTGTTTATTATATCACGGCCAAACTCGACGAGCACTTCTTATTGATTACAACAGGAATCGAATTTGGCCGTAATTATATATCTGTGGCTTCCGGCAATAACCAGGTAAAGCACATTTTTAATATTTTGAGTAACTAACGTTTAAAGTTTTCAAATGTCTTTTTATCATTACTTTTATAAAATAGATTAGAACTTAATAATTTTCACTACATTCAATTAGGATATAAGAACCTCTTTTTTTGCAAAAATAGTTATATAAAAATGGTTTTTATTAATTGAGAACCAATTTAAAAAAGTTTTAATTTTTAAATGAAACTTTATAGTCGTCCTATGACGGGAAGTATTCGATTTTCATTTTTCAGTACTATGGCAGATAAAAATACTCTTTTAAAGTTACATTTTCCCAAATTATCTCAATTTTTTTCAAAAATGTGTCTTACTTGGTTATTAGCGGAAGCCACAGATATAGTGATTTACCGAGCTTATCTGAAAGTATACAATGAAACCTCTTTGATAGGAATACACTTAACTCGAATTGTTTTTAGCACGGACTGTTTCCGACTGCCCTGTCTAAGTATATATACGTGTTTCAATGCAAATAAGGAGAAAAAAAATTCCCGAGTATACCCGTTAACGAAATTCGACTCTATATGTTTTTTTTAAATTTTTCTAATTATTTTCTTTCTTCAAGCGTATACTGAAAAAAAAATCTGTAAAATTACTAGTTTTTTTCTTCTTCTAGGAAGCTAGGATTCTAGAAAATTGTATGTAATGGAGCAACAAATCTTCATGTAAAAGATACACATTTGCAATATAAATTTTAAAAAAAAATTAAGCATTAGTAAAAATTTTCGTGAAAAACTGGGATGCCTAGAACTTTTTATGTCACTGCAAACCAGGTTGCAGATAAAATTTTACAAGGATTACTATAATTATAGTAGATACTTTTATAAATCTAGAAATTTCTGTTACTTTACAAAAACTAGTTCAGAGTTTCGAGCAGTCAGGAAAAAACTCAGCCAAGAAAAGAGGAAACTACCAGTATTTTCTAATTTAAAATACTTCCAGTAATATAAAGAAATTGAAGATTGTGAATTTCCTTTTTAATAAAATACTATTTTTTTTCCCTTACCACGCTGCCAGCCTGTAAGTTTGTAAATTAAACTTTTTTTGTACAAGTGTACCGATAAAATTTTAGTAGGCATACAAATTTCTTTGACTTTATTTCTGTAGAAATACAGATTTTATTCACAGTGTTGTGGATAAAACTGGTTGGTTTTATAGTAAAACAAATGAAACATACGTTTACATTTATAAATTACATTTGTTTTTTGGGGCAGAAAATAATATTTCAAAGACTTGAACAAGTCATATGTCATTTTACTTTCCCGAAAAATGCCTGAATATTTAAACCTAACATATTGCTGTATTATGATGAATAATACATTTTATTTTTTTGTAATATAAATCAATCTTGCCAAAAACTAAACAAAATTTAAATTCAAAAATTCTTTTTTTCTCACCATAACAAAAGATGAATATTTATATGTTAGATATTTTTATCACTTTTAAATTATACATGCAATTATTTTCTTCGACAAAGTGCAATATTTCTAAAATTTACATAACGTTTAATTAAAAACATCTTTTTTTCTTCAAAATAAAACACGTCTATTTATATTTTACAGCTCATATTCAAAATATTAGAATAATTGAGAAAAAGTAATAATAAAAAATTATTTGTCATTTATTTATTTTTTATACTAAGTAAATGCAATTAAATTTCTTATAAATTAAATCTGGAATGTTTAGATAAAATTTTAACATTTATAAAATATAAAATACAGCACAATAAATTAGGTATACAGCTTCCTTAAACACACCAGAATATTAGAATAAAATTTAGATTGGTTCAAAATATTAGAATATTTTATTTTACGCAACAATATTACCTTATGGATATGAAGTAAATGGTAGTTAATATTTTGTAGCACCCCCTTTAGCTTTCATAACAGCGTACAATCGATCTTGCATACTATATACAAGGTGTTTACAAACATTTCTATCAATATTAGCCCAAATAGACTTTATACGTGCCACTAACTCAGTTTTACTTGAAGGAGGATTTTCTTGAAGTTTTTTCTTCATTATACACCATAAGTTTTCGATGGGATTAAGATCTGGTGAATTTGGTGGCCAAGGAAGTACCTTAATGTTGCGTTGGCGGAACCAATTCTTAGTTGACACCGAGGAATGCGGGGACGCTAAATATTGTTGGAAGATGAAATCATCTTCAAATAAATCTTCTGATGATGGAATCATGTAATATTCTAAAATTTCTTGATATATCAGAGAGTTAACCTTTTCGTAGACGATGCATAACTTTCCAGGTCCTTCTGCACTCATACAACCCCAAACCATGACACTAGCAGCAAATTTTACGGAACGTTTAAGGCATTCTTTATCAAATGCTTCTTGCTTCATTCTCCAAACTCGAATACCTTGATTACCATATGAAACACAAAACATACTTTCATCACTAAATAATATATTTTTCCAATCTTCATTGCTCCATAAACGTCTTGATTTACACCAATTAAATCTTATACGCTTTTGTCTTGCAGTCATGAGAGGTTTTGTTTTCGGTACACGAGATACAAATTTAAATTTATGGAGACGTCTTAATGTTGTCGATGTAGAAACTTCAACTCCTTCTTCTTTCCATTTTCGGTGCAAGAATCGCACACTTTTAAAACGGTTTTTCTTAACTATACGCTTCAGTTTCCTATCATCTCTAGCAGATGTTTTTGGTTTTTGGCCACCATTTCGGCGATTATTTTGAAATTTTCCAATTTTTGAATATTGTGTTAGTATTTTACTAACGCTCGATTGCGAACAATGTAAATAATTCGCTATAAAACATTGATTTTTACCGTGCCGTTACAAATCAACCATACGAAGTTTAGTAGATTCAGGAATATCACTCACACGGCCCATTTTAAGACGAAAAAGAAACAAACTGCAAAAAAGAATACTGATTTTAAATAAAATAGTCTGAATTTAATCAATGATGCCACCAGTTAAGAATTGGTAATAATTAAAGGAGAATTAATGTGAAATATTCTAATATTTTGAACCACTTGAATGAATATTCTAATATTTTGACTTTTCAAAATAATTTTTTTTGCAATTAATCTTTTCAAAAATGATATTAAATTTAAGATAACAAGTAAGTTTAATCAACAATAAGTTCTTAATAAAAATATCGTTTCCATATTTTCATTAAAAGACATTAAATTACCAAACGATATTTTCAATTTCTAAAAAAAAGGTAATTATTCTAATATTTTGAATATGAGCTGTACATATTTGTGGAACTCATGAGTGATACATACACTTATATTTTGTGGGTCAGAAAATAACTTTTTCAAAAATTAAACAACGCCTTATATAAAAAACTGTTGTTTTCTTCTTCATTAACAAAACATAGAATACTTATACTTTACGTATTTCTGTATTTTGTAAATCATGATAATGACGGTTATTTAAAATAACACTTCTACTTCGCATAATGAAATTTATATTAAATGTTGAGATTAGAAAAGTCAGATTGAATGTTCCATCAGTTAGGTGAAATAAATTGTTTCTGTTCACAAATTGGATGTAAACATCAATTTATGCATATTTTGGAATAATTTCTCGAAATAAATTTGGTAGCTTAGCAACTGTGATAACAGCTTGCAATAAATTTGTTTCGTTGAATAATGATGAAATTAAATGAACATGCATCTTAAATTAGGTATGCAGGTGGTTTTGAAGACGAAATTAGCTAAACTCGATAAAGTCCTGGGAAAATTAATGTCGATTATTCCTAACAAAAAAAATGATTTTACGTTACACTTTAAACAGTTTATTTAAAAATAAGTTTAAGTAAGGTATCATCCCCAGTTATTGGCATGCACCAATGACTGGCACATCCTAAAAACATGTCCTAAAATAAGATTTATATCCAGTCTTTTAAAAATGTAAGACCATATACTAGTTATATATTCATTTACTTTAAAGATTATAACTTTGATTTATGCTACTGAATGACAATAATGCCTAAGAAAGAGAACCAATTATGGTTTGCTCAAATTAGTCATTTTTGTTGCAAATGCTTCTTTTCTGGCTTAAGAAAGGCATGCTTTTCAATTCATTATTATCTGATTTATAATGTATTTTAAATTTTAATCAACAACAATTTCATTTAGATGAAAAGGGTTATCTTAATTATGTAAAAGTATTTTTGACACAAATATTTGGATTTCTGAATTAATGGTAGATGCCAATTAATGGTGCGTCAATTTTGCTAGTTCCAAGTAATTGGCACCTATTCCAATTACTAGGAAATCAGAAGATCTGAGATTAAACCACTTAATTTGACAGTAATTTTAAAGATATAGACTAAATTTATTTATCAGTTGTTTTTATTTGAAAATATGAAATATTATCAGTGATTGGAATCCATTAAAGCTTTGTATGTCAATCACTGGACACAGCATGACAATTACTGTGTATTAATATAAATGTATTGTATTGTTTTAAAATGTTCACATTTCTGACTAATATGCTGATTTCTTTCTCTCAAAAATCTGAAATATGACATCTTCATCTACAGTAAATTCATTAAAAGCGATTAAACCCAATGCAAAATATGAACTCCCAGTGCCTTTCTCCCATGTCAAACGAGTCCTAAAAGGAAGAATCTTACCCGCCTGGCAGACTAGATGGCACGAGTCAGACAAGGGACGCCATACCTACAACCTCATCCCAAAAGTATCTAGAGAGCTTTATTTTCTTTCTCCACCCACCACAGCCTTCCTCACTGGTCATGGACCCTTTAAACAATATTTAAAGAAATTCCATTGCGCCTCTTCACAACTCTGTGAATGTGGCGAAGTGGGATCCCCAGATCATACCTACTATCACTGTACTCTGACTAAAGCTTGGCATCTCAGATATCCCCCTTCTCCCTCTAAATCCTGGCTACAAAGGGTGTTATCTCGACCAGCGTTGCTTGCCAAATTAAGAAACATTTATAACTACTTAATGTTCATTTCCATTCTAACCACATAGCGGTCTGTCTTTCTGTAGTATAGCAGCAGATCGAGAGTTCTCCATCCCACCTCACAGTTTTTTGTCAAGAAGGGATAGTGCACCATAATTTCATCTTTTTCTCTGCCGCTCCCTGTCGCGAGGTGGCAGTCTGTGCTCCAGCGGATGAGTTTTACCATGTAAATTATATTTGTATTTTATTGTAACTAAAAAATAATGTAACCCTTTTTTTTAGACCTTAATAAAGGCGACCGGGAGGGATACTATGCTCTACAGACAAGGCTTTCTTGTCTGAGCAGTCCCTCTTAGGCATTCAAAGTTTTTTTTTATATAAACATGTGCCAATTATTGGATTGCAAGGTGTCATACATTAGTGCTCTAGGTGCCAATTACTGGTGATTACAGCTACTTTTTTTATGCATTTTAAAAAAATACGTTTTCGAAAATTTTTGCTTTTAGTGGGCGAAATAGATGCACAGATATGCAATCTTTGATTTAAAAATATTTGCAAGTAAATATTTTATTTCTTGGTAATGAAAATTTAAGTAAGTTTAAAGAAAAATTCTTAATGTGCCAATTACTGGGGATGTTACCCTATTTTAAAACAAAATATAGTTATATTTTTAAGCAACAAATAAAAAATGTGTATCAGACATAACTTGTGAAACACTTTCCAACATCTTTAGAATAATGTAACAAAACGGCTCTGTTTACTAACAAGGAAGGTCTCCATTCTGGCATACTCGGAAAAATCGGAAAAAAATACAGAATGTTCTTCTCATATGGGTATATATGTTTATAAAAAATATCGGCGGAACCTCCATACAACATCCGTAAAAAAATAATGAAAATTTCGTTTATTTGGCGATTTATCTTCGGTTGGCGAAAAAATGAAATTTTGAAAAATACGCTTTTACGCTTCGAATACTTTTTAAAGAAAAAACTTTCTATGTTAAATTTGTTTAAATTAGTTTAAGTAAGTGTAGTATTGCATTTTTAGTTTGCTAAAACAAAATCTTAAAAGTTAACTGAAAGTGAAAGTAAATTTTTTTAACTTCCAAAATATAAAAGAAATAAATAATTGAAAAGAAATTTCAGGTTGCCTGTAACTTAAAATAGATATTTGCAAATCATAATACACAGAAATGTTTTTTCAATAATAAAATTAAATAGCAGTAGCAACTAGCAACATGTCTAATACAAAATAATAACAAAAATAATAATAAATTCTTCCATAGTTCAAGTTTAAATTCATTAAATATTGAACATTCTAGATTCTACAACATTAAAATCGTCTGCTTTTGGCGAGGAAATGCGCTGCTCGCCAAATCGCGCGTCGCTTTCAGTTTTTCACACCAATTATTCCAAAGAATTTTTTTTTTTTACATATCTCTTATTGTAATTCCGCCACTAAATTTGACTGATCCTTTATTATCTACATGAGTAGTTTAATTCGTATTTTTCTCAAAAAATTCTGAATATGCCCAGTATGGAGACCTTCCTTGTAAGTTAAAATACCATGTCTAATTCAACTTTATAGAAAAGCATAACATATTTGAAAGCTCATTTTAGTAATGCTCTTCCCATTTACAATCAAAAAAAACATCCGAATTCTTTGAACAGCTCTGTATACATTATACAGATTTGTATCTATTAACTACATGCATGCCAAAATTTAGTTCTGTTAAAAAAAAATAATACGGACAGGCTTTAATTGAAAATTCCGCATCAGCAAATTTCGCTTATAACGAGAATGGTGTGTGAATTATTTTTACAGCCCAGTATATGTGGTATTCAATTTATATACACAGATTAAAATGAAAAAAATAAATAAATTTAAAAGTGCATGCTAAAAATGAAAACACAATTATTACTCAAAAGCAGTAGTGGAACCGAGTATTTCCTTTTTTGCCCACGTGGATGAACAACAAATCCTCCAGTCTTTTGTAATCATCTTTTGAATGAAATTCAATAACTTTTATCAGTTACCATACATTTAAAATAGCGTAATCAAACTAAAATACTCTGCAAATGATTTTCCTACATATATTCTGATGTAATGGAATTATTTTGGATTCCCCTGTAAATGAACTATTAATTGCACGTACTCCATATACAATATCAAAAATGTCTAGGTAATCCTAAATAAAATTTATTAATTGCATGAAAATCTGAGTATATATTTACGTTAGTAAATGGTATTAAACGCTGTTGGAAAGTGTTGAAATTTTAAAGCTATATATTTGTATCGGATTTACAGTTGCATCAGACATTAAATTGCAAAATTATGTTGCTTCAGACATTGCTTCGTAAAATGTAATAAGTACAGAACCAATATCACGGGATTCTAAATCTATTCTTTAGAAGAAAAAAGAAATCTGAATCTTTTTATGTCTCTAAATCTATTCTTTAGAAGAAAAAAGAAATCTGAATCTTTTTATGTCTTAATCTAACACACAAATAATCTAAATTTAACCTTTAGAAAAATATAAGTCATGAATTTTAACTTAAAAAGACTTAAATAATGCATTCTCTAGCAAACTTTTAAATACATAAGCCTGTAACACAGCTCGTTTAAAATTGTCTTAGTAATGGTCTAATTTCCTCTTTCCATATATCTATCCTATTTGTTTCAACACTAATGCTATAAAGAAGTATTAATTTTTCTGTAAAATATATAATATGAATTTCAAAACATTCATTTTCTTACTTTAAATTCAATTAACATAATCAAATAGAGTTAATAATTTTATATTTCAATATTTTCAAGCCTTATACAGGCTCTTCCTCAGACAATATTGTTTATAACTAATTGTTTATTTATAAAAATACGTGTTTTAGAATTGAAATTGTGCGAGCCAATGATTATTATAGTTGAAAGTAGGAGAAACGTTTTGGTAAAAAGTAATGAGAGAAAATATATATTATTACTAGTTGCAATTCCATTTATTTCATAATTTTATTCTTTGCTCATTCGTGACTTTTTATTTTAAATGTGTAGCTTGAAGGCCGTATAGTAGTGTTTGAGGTTATAATTTTATAAAAATATTTAATTGCTGCACTATAAATTTTAATACGGCGCTTTACTTAAGTTGTTTTTATATATTTTCAGGCTATTAAACTATAAAATGGGTGAATTGCACGATAGGGTGTCGTTACAGCGACATTTCTGATCCCACTAGACTTCTGTTCTAGCCGAGTTGTAGCAACGCCCCCAAGACTTCTGAGCCATTCTGATTGGCTTGTTTGATTCCTAATTCAAGATCATACTGGTTTTTAGCTCACAGGCTATCTTAGCCTGAGAGCTTATGTGCCCGTCCGTTCTGTATGTTCGTTCGTGCGTCACACGATAACTCATGATAAAAATATCCGATCCACTTGAAATTTTGTATATAGGTATATCCTGACAAGGCGCTTCCCTGATTAGTTTTTGGAATTCATTCGATATGTATAAGAGGGGGAACGGGGGGCTCATGCCCCTCCCCTTAATTGATGTAAACGGGATTTTCATGCAGAATTAAGGTTTCGTTCAAAATTTAGATTAGGATCATTCTGATGAGGCAATTCCGTGACTGTTATTAGGTGTTCATTGAATAAATATAAATAGGGGGAACAGGGGTTCTAATGCCCCCCCCCTTAATTTATATAAATGGATTTTTCAATCAGAATTGTCAGATTTCGTTCAAATCTCTGAATAGTTTTGGAAGTTTAATGGTTAAGTATAAAAGAGGGGGATAACTCCTTTTAAATTATATAAATGCTAAATGGGTTTTCATTAAGAATTATCTCATTTGCTTTGAATTTTGTATATAGATTTTTTTTATATGATAAAGCATGTCTTTGATAGTATAGGAGGTTCAATGATTAAGTATAAAAAAAGAGGAAAAGGAGAGGTGTTTCCCCTTCTTAAATTTTTTCGAACGGAATTAACCCTTGAAAATATAAGGTTTTAATGTACAATTAGTATTTGTAGCCTGTGTGCCCAATGCCATCAGTTTAACTGGGCAGTATTCTTTATTAATGTCTTAGCAGCTGCTGTTTTGAAATGAGTGAATTAGTTAAATAGTGTGTCATTATCTTCTCCATTTTTCTAGATTCCTAGTTGGAATTTTAGTAGCGGAAAGTATTTATTTTAAAAATTCGTTTCGGTGATGACAGTTTTAAATCACTTTTAACATCCATGTCTGAGATCTATCCATATTCGATAAAACATGTTGTTTGATGAAAAATAATTGCAATTAATAATAATAATAACCTTCATTGTAATGCGAAAGCTTTACATGGGTTTTCTTGTATAATCGTAACCTTCAATTGCTTTTAATTACTTTTTTTTTAATGTTATATTTTTTGTAACTAAATATTTTTTTTTATGTATTAAATAAATTCTTCTAATACAAATTTGTTTATGCGAATTTGATACAGTATTTTAAATCCAGGTTATTCAGTGAACTAAATATGTGCCCCTATTTTTATACTTTTATTAATCATTATTATGATCATAAATATTATTATTAACTATGATGATGATAATGCATTATTAATTATTATTATTATGATTATTATTAATTATAAACTTCACATACTTTTTATTTATATTATATAAGTTTATTTTAAATAAATAATAATAAATATTTGTAATATTTATTAAATTATTTTTTATTTGAATAATATTTATTGTTTGAATAATGAAATGTCGCGTCGTTACATGCTTAATTTCTTTGTACAATATTTATTCCCCTCTCTCTCTCTCGTGTCTGACATTAGCGTTGAACCTGGAACCGAAATGATTGAAATAGAGTATCTTAACCACGAAGCCAACGATCGCTTGCAAGGGATTTAATTTAAAATGAAGATAAAGATTTTCTTAATTATTATTTAAATTATTATATTTCTTAATTATTATTTAAAAAATTATTTATGTCGAACGCAGGTGGTTAGCGTAACTTTGGTAAATTATTACAATCAACTACAGTATGTTTTTTCTTATAGATGATGCATATATCTTTTATTCTTATCACACAGAACTGGGCAAATGAATTCGATTCCATTAATATCTATAGGAGGTAATTATTCAAAATTTATTTCAGCATTATTATATTATTTTTAACTCCGCAAAATTTCTGTATATTCCTAAGGCTTACTGCGGCAAAGTCGCCACTGAAAATGTAACATGTGACATTTATACATCTATTACAAAACAATTTCAAACTATCCGACCTTTGCGCCCAGTTTAGCCTTCCTTAAATTTGTATTAAGTAATGCATTATGTTAATTTTATTCATAAATCAATGTACTTGTTAATTCTTTTACCAAATCGGAAGATTCTGATAGAAAAATCAAGCATCTCTATTTTATGATAGCGAGGCGCAGGTGATAAACTGCTAAACATTTTCCTGTAATATTCTTTTGTATTTAATTAAAAATACAATCCTTTCACTTGTTTCTTTTAAAAATACAAAACTTTCATTGAAAACCGAAACATTTAAAATTCACGGATTTTATCTTTTAACGAAAAAAAAAAAATGGAAAATGTAAGATAATGCTACAAACTCTGATATTTAATTTGAACTTTAAAATAATATTTTAATTTACTACGCGAAAAAATAAAAAAAGCTACCTATCGAGTTAGAAATTCTGTTGGCGAGATTTGCACACGGATAATATAAAACTATCACGAATTGTTTGCGATCATGGCAACTTTTATGTAGTTTTATTCTAAAAAATAACTATGACATTTAATCAAAGTGACCACCTTGAATATAACAAGTTGGAAATTGCACGTAAAGCGTAGCAAATGAAGTGCGTTCGTATGATAACAAAGTTTTAAAATATCACTCTCATATATCAATCTCCTACAATAGTAAATAGTTAATTACAATTAAAATGCTCACCAAATAATGTTCTCTCTATACCGTTATGTAATGGAATACTTTTGTGTGGCCTTGTAAATCAATAACAAATGCTCTTTGCACCACAGATTATACAAAATGTATAGTATAATATGTACTTTACAGATGCATATGCATTTTATTATGTTTGAATGAGTATAACACCTTTAAAATGCATTTGAAACATTTTCACCCATTGACCGTAATGTAACGGAATACTTTTGATTGTCCCTGTAATTGAACTACGCATCCCATTTTGATAAAATTTGAAATAACTCGACAAAATTAGGTAATAATTATGTATTTTAAATTTGAAAGGATTAGAATGCATTTGAAACTTTTTTCCCCATTGACCGTAATGTAACGGAATACTTTTGATTGTCCCTGTAATCGATCTATGCATCCGATTTTCATAAAACTTGAAATGACTCGACAAAATTATGTAATAATTATGTATTTTAAATTTCAAACTATTCGATTGGGTAGTTTTTGCGTTGTTATATGCGGACAGACAGATAGACGGACAGACAGACGGACGGACGGACTGAACGACAACAATAGGTGCTACGTATTTGCATAATTACGAACGCACCTAAAAAGCGGTGGAATCAGTTCGTAGTTGTTTATGACAACCACATGACTCGACCTATTTTAATATAGATGAAATTATGACAGTAGAACAATATTTGGCGACTTATAGCCTGCGTCTGGCTAACATTAAAGTACCAAAATAGTCACCTGGCATATAAAAAGTGAAGTGGTCAGCATGAAACTGTGGATGGCAGTCTCATGACTTAGGCTTTTACTATATAGATTTTAATTCCTTCGTACAACCTACAGAGTGATAAAATGTCCAGGCCCGGTCGCAAATAAACAAACACTTAACGTCCCAGCGCGCTTCACGCCAACCTCCGTAACTAAGCGCTTTGGGGAAAAAAACTTCGAAGAGCATGCAAGTTCGAAGTTGCGTCGATTTTTCATATTTCATTCATTTGACCGCGTACGTCTTGTTTTTGGTATATTTGTAAGAATACGATAATTAAAAAATACTTATCTAAATATTTGTTTTAATTCATAAGTATTTCATCTTAAAACCAAAAACATGTAGAACAAATCAAGTTCGTAAATATTTTTGGAACTATGTTGAAATATCTTGATGAATTAAGTCAACTATTGTTTCAACTATTATACCTTCATAACACTAGAAACATGCACTTTAAATTTTTCAGCATCAGCCTTTACTTCTGAACAGTATAATCTTATTGTAATAGCATTAGTATTCGACTTAATCTAATCAATAACAATTTCTGTAGATTTAAATTATTTTGCAAGTTCAAAAGCCTTTTCTTTGAAAAACAAAAATTCTTTTACTTGAATATTTTGTATCCAAAATATTTAAGTTTACTGGATATAAATATTTGCCATGTAAACTTCAAAGTATGGTACTAGAATAGAATGTAGCATGCACGTTGTACGTCGAGCTTCATCTTTCCGCCAAAGCGCTTGGCTAGAGGGCTTGGCGTGAAGCGCGCTGGGACGTTGAGTGTTTGTTTATTTGCGGCCCGGTCATCGGTATTGCGCACCAAAGCAACGCTCTATCAACTGAATTACTTAGAACGACACTTAGCCAGGCACTTCTCATTATCATACGTTGGTAAAACCACAACCGCCGCACAAGATGGAACTCTTTTTCGTGAGCAAGTACGGATCTATAGAGAATCCAGCATCAAGGATAAATCGAATGGAATTTTTTGCTGTAGAAAATTTCCTACGTCTCGCATTCATTAAGATTTTTAATTTTAATTGTTTAAAAAGCGTACAGACACTGAGTGAAAAATTGTCCAAATCCGATTTGAGCTCAGTTTGGTCATTCTTTCACTCTGTTGTTAATAAAGATTGAAAGAATTTTAAACGAATTTTAAACGAAAGAATTTTTTTTTAAACGAACTTTTTTTTTTTTCGAAGTTCAAAATTTTTTTATTTTTATTAACTACTGCATTTGAGACGTAAAAGTATGATATTTAGGAACATGCTTCTCACTTTTAAGTGTACCGCGTAAGTATAACACTAGTTTACAGTACATGTGTTGCCAAAAAATTTTAGCTGTTGCTGATTAAATATGATATGCTTTTTTCAAAAATATAATTAGAATATTTTAATCAGATCTAGTTTCTGAGTTTCAGCTATGTAGGCATTAAACAGAAAAAAGCATGTATTTACTAAGAAAAACTTTACTAAAAAAATTTCTTTTCATTGAGTTCTAAAAAACTTCGTTTTAATGCTCTTCTAAGTGGTGTAGACTTTGGAAAATGACATATCAGAGACCAACAATAGTCAGACATATTCGTATCCCAGAATTCCTGATGCATACGCTCTCCCTGCTCTTCGCTCATATCTCCTAAATTTTCCGGAAACATGTCCAGGTGACTACGGAGGAAGTGAATTTTATGCTCATATTGCATCCCATATTTTTTAATTGTAGAAGAAGGTCTTCTACAAGTTCAATATAATTTTCAAATTTAACGCCGTAATTCTGTATCTATTTCACGATAAAAACTCATTTTAGTATCTGAGGAAAACAAATTTTTTCTTCTAATCTTAATGCTAACAATTCTGAAGCTTGTTTAGAAAGATTTAAATCTCTTACAAGATCATCTAACTCATTTTAGGAAAAGCATTTTGGCTCATTTGTCATACCTCCAAAATCAGCATCATTTTGTGATGAGTTCGACCTTCAATGTCTTATTCTAATGGTTCAGATATATTTTTATGTTCTGAAGAGTCAGGTGAACGCTGCACTGGACGTTGAACTCAACTAGTACTTGGTTACTGCCATTTAGCTCGATGTTTAGTGTTTAAACCGTTTTACGTTCATTCTACAAAAATAACAGTCTTCATGATGATTTTGTGATTCTCGCCAAATAGTCGGTGTTTCAAATTTAAAAGCACTTCTTTTACAACTTTTCCATAATATTAAATATTTCGCACATGATTGGGTGCCCAAGACTTCTCATTTTTATCCAAGAGCATCCCAAAATACTCAAAATAGGTACTTTTCACCAACTCTGATATAACTTTTCTACAATTGTTGAACACATATTCTCCGAATATATAGAAAAAATGATCTGAATTGTTTAAACAACATCTCCTTGAACTACTCATGGCGCAAAAACTTGAGAAATTAATCTTAACATAGTAAAATAGGCCTGCTATCTATTAATATATATGCTTAAAAGATAAAAATAAAAAACAATGTAAACCGAGCTGCTCCAAAAATTTTTCAGTTAGATTTCACAAAAACAAGTCATAATTGAACATTATCAACCACAGAATTCGCGGCAACAGACAAAAGATTTAATCTTGTAAACTAGTGTAACTGAAGTGTTAAAAAACACAAAATAATTCGAAAATCAGTTCTCCGATAGTTTCCAATGCGTAAATGTGTTTACTGCTTTCGCGAGTGTCATCCGTGTCCACGTAATAAACAGATAAGTACAAAAAAAAAATGATTTTTTTCAACAAAATATAAAAAAATTAATAATTTATTGAAATGAAAAAAACTTCTTTAAACACCATAAAATATGTTAACTGCGCAAGGCCTTTCGAAAGAACTTAGTCTTTCTTCGTCAGGCGCAAAAAAGACGTGCGTCCACAATGAATGTAGCGGCACGACTCAGTCGTGCCGCTACATTCATTGTGGACGCACGTCTTTTTTGCGCCTGACGAAGAAAGACTAAGTTCTTTCGAAAGGCCTTGCGCAGTTAACTTATTTTATGGTGTTTAAAGAAGTTTTTTTCATTTCAATTGTGTATAACACCAGTTTCAATTTTATACATTAATAATTTATTAGAATATAATCCTTAAAAGTATTTATCGTAACTTGATTTAAAAAAACTAGATTATATTTGCATAATTATATTCATTTCCTTTCACAAATGCTTCTATTGCAGAAACTTAGACTGATAAAAAAACTTATCCTATTTTGAACCAAGTTTTAGCGCTGAACAGCTGCCACTGTAAGATGGTGACATCTTGAAACAATATTTGGAGCTCCTGTTGCAGCCTAGTACCAATAGTTGAAACGAGGTTGAAACAGGAAGCTCCAAATGTTGGTACGAGTTTTCACCGTCTTACGGTGACAGCTACTGAGCAGCAAAATTTGGTTCAAACTAACAAAAGATTTTTAGCGGTGTGAACGGATAAATCAATTCACGGGAGTGAGAAAGTAAGTAACTAGTTCAAATTGTTAGAAATTTAAAATTCGGAATCTTCGGTGTATCAAGAGGCATTTTGGGGTACTCTCACAAAACTTTTCTATCCCGTACATGCCGTAAAATTTGCTAGCCATCTCACAGAGGACAGAACGAAATTTTCTTTTATTAGTACACATACCACTATTAATAAGTATTTCAAATAAAATGCAACAATATTCTTACTAACATTTATTAATAGCAGTTCACAAAAAATGAAAATAAGACAAAAATATGAAGAATTCACAAACTAAAATAAATTTTCATCGGCAAATATCAAAGAAATGTTTAAGAAGTGCATACATGAAATAAAAACAAAAACAATTTCTTAAAACTCCACACAAGTTTGATAGCTTAATCTAGATTTTAAAAAGAAAAGTTTTTCTTCTTTATTTGTTAATAAAAATTTAAAAAAACCTCTATTCTCTAAAGGTAAATTTATATAAAAGTATTTGTTGAAAAGGAAGATGATTAATAATGGATATAGCAGTACAGAATTTTTGAAACAGTCAGATATTTCTATGTATTAGACAAAGAGAAAGTTATATGACTGACATTCAAATATTTATTATTTATCCAAAGAAAATAAATTACTTGGGAATGGCGAAATAAATTTTCACTGAAAAGCTTTCAGAAAGGTATTTTTAAATACATTTTTTATTGCAACTCTATTTATTCATTTCATGAAAAGTACATTGCAAAGCAATCAAAGAGGAAAATCTATAAGGTAAATAAATGGCTGTTACTTCTTTAATAAACTTCTATTTGAATATAACAATGTAATGTCTGATATTTATTGTTTGATTTAATTTTTATTTAAATTTTTGTTACCTAATTTTTATTGTTTCCAGAATAGTTGAAAAGAGCTTTTTATTTAGTTTGCTTGGTAGTCAGTCTGCCTAAGACTAAGTCATATATTTTTTTGCATTTTATTATAAAATAAATTGCTTTATATCGATAACACTGCGAATTTGATACAGTGAGAATAATGTGCAGAGCTTAACAGTAAGCTAATTTTAACAAAGCTAGCCTCAATCATTTCCACTTGTAATTTATTATGACTATAGTTATCTAAAAACATTTCCGGACTAAACTATGGAAACAGAATATAAACATATTGTATACATATATGTATCATATATGTATACAATATGTTTAAAATCTATGTTTAAAACTAATAAAATCACCAATGATACATATATATATCATTGGTTTATTGCATGGTAATATCTGAATTACTTTGGTTATATTTATAAATGTATTTATATATATCTATATATATATATATACATATATAGTGTTAGGCATTATCTAATAAAAATACTCAAATTACTCTCACTATGCCCATATTTCTGCGACTGAAGGTATTTTTTTTTATTATTTCAGTTAGTTTTTTATTATTCTTTCATTATTTTAAAAATATATCTTTAACTAATATCTTAGCATACATTTTCTCTTTAAAAAATCTAACAAAAAAAGCAGATATTATAAAGGTCAAGCTACTATGATCTTTCATTTTAATATTATTATTAATATTATTATTATTATTATTATTATTATTATTATTATTATTATTATTATTAGTAGTAGTAGTAGTAGTAGTAGTAGTAGTAGTAGTAGTAGTAGTAGTAGTAAATCTGAGAGATCAGGAGCCTCAACTTTAGCTTTGCACATCATTTTTTAAGCATTCTTTGGGTAATATTCAACTTCCTGCAAACTGTATTTTAAAATTTTAAAATTTCGCAATTATTTATAAGAATAAAATAAGAATAAGAAGTTTTCAGCCATCAAAAGCGTTAAATTAAAAATTTAGTTATGTTAGGACATTTTGAAATTCTCATGATCTATTATTTCTGTTTTTTTACTATAACATAGCAGATTTCTTCAGCGGGACTCTGCCCACCTGAACCCCCAGTAGTCTCATTAAATTTAAATTTGTAACTTTCTATTAATTGTGCTAATGGTTATTGTATATCTTCCATTTATTTACACATTTTGATGTATCAGGATAATTAACAGTTTGGAACAGCATTTTTCATTATCCTCATACTTCTACATGCCTACCAACCACAAAGACCTAAATCTGATGTATGAGGAACTTTTCTAAGTTTAAACTTAGTAATCTAAAGTTTTACAATTTTGTTTCCGGAAAAAAAGTTTTGATTGCTGCTCTATAGTATTTATATCTAACATCTTATCTAAATACATAATAATCTACTCAATATAATTAAATTACTAAAACCATCTAAAAATAGGTATGTTTGAAGACTTTTAAAGCCAACAGCTGATTATTCATCATCTTGTACATTGCCAATTAATTAAACCGCAAACGTGATTTGGTGCGATGCAACAGCTTTTCTGATCGCTATCCAAAGGTATCTAAATTAAAATTAAAATTATAATGTAATAAATACCGTTCATATTTAACGCAAACCAATGTTTCATATCAAATTACCAAAGATTAAAAAATCGTTTACTTTCCTCAGCTGACTCTGCTGCTTTATCTTTCTTAATCTGAATTAATTAAAAAAAAAATTCTCAGACTACAAGTTGCTACCGGTGACTTAATTTCCGTATTATTAAAAAATGCGTGTTGATGCATGAAATATTCTTGTACAGATTTTAAAGACATCTCTCAAGCAAATTTCAATGATTTTAAATAAAATATCCTTCACAAGTGAATTTTAATTTTAAAAAAAAGATCAGTAACAGGAAACCTTCAAAAGGCCGTCAAGAAATCCTGCAAAGGGCGCCGCTTTGGACAGCCCTGATTTATACGAATGAAAGTATCTATTTCCTGATCAATGATGTCTTTTGCGGAGCATAATTTTGTCATTTACTAACCATTTGCTTTTCAATTTTATTTCTTATTGAAATTTTCGATAAAAAATTAAACATTTCTGTTAGCCGTATGCAGACGATAAACCGTGAAATATCGGTGATATTGTTTTTTAATAATCAGAATTAACATAATAAAACATGGCACATTTATTTCAATCGCTAAGGATATTAATTTATTTTTGATATATGAGTCAAATTCACATTGTTTTCGTATTTTCGAATTATTTTGATAATGAAGATGTATTCATGTCTATTTTTTATTTCATTTTCCTCTTACAGAAAATCTTTCAAATCAAAACTAACTGTTTAGCATAAATTATTATTTCGAGATCTGATTTTCTTGGCAACGGTAAGATAAAGATTGAAAGATTAGATTTTTATCGAAAAGGTTAAATTTTATTCGCGTTTGAAATGAAATAGACGCCCTCTCGCGGACAAAGTCTGAAACGAAATAGAACTGATATCTTCCGCTGAAATCAGTGTTTAAAAGGCCGATAAATAAATAAACAGTTCTATAATAAATAAATAAACAGTCCTATAACACATGCAACGTTGGGTTCTTTGTATTAAAATTATCTAAAATCAAAATTTTACACACAAAGTTTAGATCTATAATATAAAAAAGTACATTTGACTTACTCATGGCAAAATAATATGACAGCAACACAATGCTTGCATGATTAATGAATCAATAATTGCTTCAGCTTCTCTAAAGGAATTACTAGATTTTCCAGCATCTAGAAATTCTAAAATTGTCGATATTTGTAATTTATCTCCCATAATTAAATAAAAAAGATAAAAAACTGCACTTTAAATAGCTCTTTAAACGGGTTCCGCTATGCTACAGCATGGAACAAACAGCATACGTAAACAAACGATTATCAGGTCTATACAGCGCCACCTTTCGGTCATTACAAACGCGAATAGAAAAATATTAATTTATTCTTTATTAAAATAATGAGCTTTTTAATTTATAAGAAAAATATTTGAACAAATTAAATAGAACATAGCCTGTCTTTGATTCTGGCGTAAAATCCGTGTGTAAATAAAGACGCAAAGACATTATTTAATTTATATTTACGTTAATTTGACGTCAAACAATTACACATACTTTCACATTTATGATATTTGTAAGTGTAGTTCCGTTGCTATGGGTAACACAGAAACAAAAATTAAAGCAATGGAATACGCAAATTTAAAAAAAATAAATTTAGGAAAGAAAATATTTTTATTATTGGGACGTATGTGTAAAATCTCTCTATAAATTGCACACCGAATTTAAAAACTCTAACAAATATATAAAAATAAGTTGCAAAATAATATCAACTAGCAAAAGCCATGCTTTGTTTGGATTCGCGAAGCATTATTTTATAAAATAGATATTTGAAAGTAAAAATATTTTTTAATGTTATTTTTGCATCGTTATTAAACAAAAACGTTATTTTATGTTTTGGCGCATTTTAATTTTTTATTTATGTTGTAAGACTGACATAATAAAATATTTTCGAAGGAAACTTTTACAAAAATTTTTGAAATTTTCAACTAAAAGCTCTTTTAAAGATGTTTTTACAATTTCCAGTAACCACTGGTGTTTTTTAAAGTTGCTTGAAATATGCATGTTTCCAATCTTTATAATTAACATCAAATAATCTTCAATAGCTATTTTAGAATAAATATATTTGAAGAGAGCTTGAAGAAAGTTACTTCGTCAAAATCCTACTTTCTGGAAAAACATTTGAAATCTGCTCTCGTTGATACTATGAATTTTTAACTCTAAAACTTTTTTTTTCTAATTTCTTCGTTTTTATACATGTTAACGTATCAGAATTTTTGATATTGTCGAATTTTTCGTAAGGAAAATTTTCTATTGAATGCTTAATTTTGAAGGATTTTCACTCTCGACAACGTTAAGTACGTTTTTAAGCCAACTTGTGTCTATATATCCTCAATATCTACAACTGCTTCATCCAATGTTAAACCTTGGGATTTATGAATTGTAACAGCAAAAGCTAACTGCAGAAGAAATTGTTTCCTTGAGCAATTTATGCTTCCGTTTTTCCAGAATTTAATTATTGGGGGAATTGGTACGCATCAATTTTTATAAGTTAAATTATTATAGTATTCAAATTTATCCATGATTATTCGCGATATCTGGTCTGGTGGCTTGTGATTTTCTTTATTACGTGCAACAAAGTCTAAATCCCGTTTACTAAACCTTTTTCGGTCCACAAATAAGAACATAATATTACTTTAGATCCAAATGATAAAGTAAGAAATGGTTAAAGTCAATTTGTCGTTTCTGAATTGGCCAACTTTGCTTTAGTACATTTATAAAGACCTTGAATCGAGGCAACAACTTCATGCTTCAATTCTTTTAATTTTTCATTTATATAACAAATTTAACAATTAATTTTATTTGTTTACAATTCTTTTGTTGCCACTTTACAAAAAAAAACTATTTTTTATTAAATGTTTAAGTGTCATCTGTGCAAACGATTTTGCTGAATAATGAAAACATTTTATTTATTAAATTAATCATGATTCTATCTGTAACTACTTACTCCATGATTTATATATTTTTTCTTAAAATATACGCGTTTCATTTTTTATTTATTTGCTAAAATGCGTCCGTATTGGAAATGCATGTAAAATAAATTAATTAAAATAATAAATTTTTTAACGTTTTACTGTAAAAAAAATTATATTGTGCAAATCTACAGATCATAATTTATTTTTTGTGTTTAATTTTAAGTCAAAATATTGAATAGTTTTTTTTTGTAAAGTGTACGACAAAATGTAATTTGAGTGGCCTAGTAGAGGATTCGCTTCGCTCATCCTAATAATGTATGATTCTATTTGGAAAAATTCATCATCCATAAATTATCTTTTAAATCCCTCTATCATATGAGCTATTTCCTTTCAACAAATAAAAATGGAAATATCGCTTGAATTGTCATATAAAAACATTATTGCGCAAAATAAAATGTTCTATATTTTCCGACGTATGAACCAAATATATCGAAAAACCTATGCAGCTAATTCCAGATACTTTACCAAGATACTCATTTATTTTCAAGTTAATCGGAAGCATTTTGCGGCAGTTATTGTGGAACAGACAGACAGATAGAAGAACAAACTGGCAGACGGAAAACATAAAATTTCGTGTCTCCAGAGTAAGCCGACACTGACGGTTCTGCAATTACGTCATTATTCATGATTAATTGATATCCATGTTCTATGTATTTTTAACGACTACTATAAAATACCTGTTTTATTTCAATTATGACGTCATATTTTATCAAGTGAAATATTTGTTCTATATTATTATATATTTTCCGAACGAATGAATCAAATCTAACAAAAGACTATACAGCTTAATCCTAGTGCCTCACTAACATACCCATTTAATTTCAAGTCAATCGGATGCTTTTTGCTTCAGTAATCGCGGGACAGACAGACTGACAGACAGACAGAAACCAAAAAAATTCATGCCTCCAAAGTAAGCCTGACGTTTCGTTAAATATATATATCACTTTTTTATAGACACGATAACTTCTATAATTCTGCTCAGATCTCCTTCAAACTTTTACATAAAATTTAAGGGGAATAAAATCTCAGTCAAGTTCGTTAATAGACAAAATCGGACCAAGGGGATGGAAATAGGGAGGGATTTTGTAGAAAAACCCCATTTACACCCCATTTTACAGAAAAAACCCCATAACTTCTTAACGAAAATAAATATTGAATCAGTTTAAAGTTTGTATTATTTCTAAAAAATGAGCGAAAATTTTATGCGTGACAGATGTTTAATAAAATAAAAAATGGGTTCAAGGGGCGAAATAAATGTGTTTTTTGAGAGAAAAAAATTTCTAACTTCGTCAATTCTCAAGATATCAAATCCAAATATTCTTTTATTAATGTTCTTAATATTATCTAAAAATTTAGTATTGACATATTTTGGATAGATCCAAGTTTTACTGCAAAAAAAAAAAAAAAAAAAAAAAAAAAAAAAAAAAAAAAAAAAAAAAAAAATTAAAAACGAAAACAAAAAAGGGGTGAAAAAAGAAAAAAAACATAACTTCGTCAGTTCTTAATATATCAAATCCGATTAAATTTGTTTTACATATTCTCAATAATAGCTATAACTTTTATATTGACAAGTTTTTTATAGGACGAATCCTTATAGCTAAAATAAAGTAAACAAAAATAGGAGTTGAAGAAAAAAAAAATTCAAATAAAAACTGCTTACATAATGGCATAGTTTCTAAATTCTTTTTTTATTATAAACGCATCCAAATGACAAGATCTCTTATTTGAGTACTATATAATGTGACATATTAGCCATTTTTTGATAAAGATATAGTACATTTCAAAAAATGCTCTCAAAATATCCATTTCGAGCAGAATTTCCTGAAGTGATCGCGATTGCAAAATTGAGGAAGTATTCAAATAACAAACTGCTTACTTTCTATCTCATTTTTAAATCTATTTTTGCCTTCAAACGCATCCAATTAACAGGTTCTCTTATTTAGGAACTATATAATGCGACGTATTGGCCAGTTTGTTTATAAAGGCAGAATATATTTTTAAAAATGCTCTCAAAATAGCCATTTTGAGCAGAATTTCTCGAATCGATCGCGATTGAAAAATTGAGGAAGCAATTAAAATGTAAAAAACAAATTGCTTTTCTTTCTTTCTAACTGATAACCAGGCCCCTACCTGCCAGGTTTCCTCACCTAAACGGGTTTGATACCTGGTATCGGGGCCGGCGACCGCTTAATCACTGCGTTGCGGCAATGAACCTGTCGATCACTTAGATCTTTAACCTAATTAATAATGCCTACTGCTTATTTTATCCGGTTGCTTAACACTTAGCTCTTGTTGTTTGGTATTTGCGGTTTTCTACACGTTTTGATCTCGTAATTTAGAACCTTGATCAGGTGTCGAGACTTTCACCTCGCAAGGCATCAGGTAACTTCGGCATCAGGTATTCATAGGTAACTTCGAGGACTTTGCACCCACGACGGATTTTACGTTCACCAGGTGCTATTAGCATACATGCCGGACATCGGTTTTGACACCGATCCGATGACCAGACCCCTATCTACCAGATTTCCCTAGCTGAATGAGTTATCTGTCTGGCATCAGGGTGGTTGTCAGCCTGATCGCCGCATGACAGCCATTCAGTAGACAACGCCCCTCCTCCGCACGATCTAATTCTATTTAAAAATGAGTCAGATTGTAAGCAGTTTGTTATTTTCATGAAAAATGAAAATAACAAACTGCTTACATTCTGACACATTTTTTAATCCATTTTTTCATGTCAAACGCATCCAACTGACAGGCTCCCTTATTTAGGAAATGTAGTGTGACATAGTGGCCATTTTTTTGATAAAGGCAAAATATTTTTTTTTCCTAAATGCTGTCAAAATAGCCATTTTGAGCAGAATTTCCCGAAGTGATCATGATCGAAAAATTGAGGAAGTATTCAAATAACAAACTGCTTACTTTCTGACTCATTTTTAAATCCATTTTTGCTTTCAAACGCATCCAATTAACAGGTTCTCTTATTTAGGAGCTGTATAACGTGACGTATTAGCCATTTTTCTTTTTCTGATAAAGCTTGAATATATTTTTATAAATGCTGTTAAAATAGGCATTTTGAACGGACTTTCCTTAAGTGAACGTGGTTTAATAATTGAGGATTTATTCAAATAACAAAAAGCTTATTTTCTGAGCCATTTTAAAATTCAATTTTTTTCTCAAACGCATTCAATTGACAGTTTCCTTTATTTAGGAATTATATAATGTGCCATATAAGTCGGTTTATTCATAAAGTCAGAAAATATTTTTAAAAATACTGTCAAAGTGGGCATTTTGAGCTGAATTTCCCTTAAAATGATTCTGGTAAAACCAACTATTACGGGAAAACAGAATAAAAAACTCTTCAAAAGTGACTAAATAAAACTGTTAAATTAGGTTTATCTTTAATCATATTTTATTTTTTGTTATAGAAATGAGCTCTTATCTTTGAAATCTACTTCCGCCTACAAGCCAAGCCGACAGGGTTTCTTTTTTACAGTATACTCAATGAAAACTCTTTTTCATTCATGCATTTACAAGGAAGGCCTCCATACGGGCATACCCCGAAAAATCTGAAAAAATTACAGAATGTTCTGCTCGTGTGGATATATACATTTATAAAAAAAATTTCGGCGGAATCTCCATTCAGTATCCGTAAAAAAATAGTGAAAATTTCGTTATTTGGCGATTTATCGCCGGTTGTCGAAGGAATGTAATTTAAAAAAATACTTTATATCAAATATACTTCAAGAATAAAAAAAGTTTCATGTTGAACTTGTTTTGATAAACTTAATTTAAATAACTTTAGTTTTTGTAAGTTTTAGTTTGTTTTAAGTATAGTTTTGTTATATCGATATTTATATGTATTTATATTCGAATTTAATCATCAAAATTCGAAGATTTAAAGCGAAATTTATAACTTAAATTAATTGAAATTGTTTCAAGTTCAAAGTCCAGTTGAGAATTGTCTATTCGGTTTTGTTGCTATGGAAACATGTGGCTTTTATTTTTGAATACGTTTAAATGTACGAAAATAATTTTAATGAATAAGAATTTTTTATACATGAAAATATTTTCTACCAGAGGTAAAGTAATAACTACAGCAACAAATAATATATATATATATATATATCTGCAGTTTAATATATTTATATGTATATAATATATAAACTGTCTCATTGTTTATGTTTAAATTCATTAAATACCATTTACATAGATTCTAAAAATCCAAAAGTTTTCAGTTGCATTAAAATCGTTTGCTTTTGGCGGGGAAAAATGCTGCTCGCCAAACCGTGCGACACTTTCGTCTTTTCACGCCAAATATTCGAAAATATTTTATTTTTTTACATATTTCCTAATGTAATTCCTTCGCTAATTTTCACTGATCCGATATTACATACATGAGTAGCTTACTTAGTATTTTTTTTTTCAAAAAAATCTGAGTATGCCCAGTATGGAGACCTTCCTTGTTAGCTGAAAAATCATCCCTCACCTATACGCGTCGCAAGAACTTTTCAAGAATTTTACTCTTTTTGTTCTGTTTCTTTCCAGGAAATCACCCTATAGTCTAAAAATGAAAAAAAATCTAAATAAGCAGCAATCGAAAGAGAGTATATTGAAACACATTTACTCATGCATAAATTATTTCCCTTTATATCCGCGTTATCGAGATATACAGGGTTAGCACAAATGAATGACATGATTTTGAAAATTTTGTATTTTAAAGACTGTTACACATATTATAATAATTGATATATGAAAATAAAAAAGATCATTTGAAATTTTTTTCAGTAACAAATGTTTGGTGTACGATTGGCTTTCGAAAAACGACTAACACCAAACCTTTAATCAAATTCTTTTCACACATTTAGCAGTTTTACGCAATCAATGATTCTTAATGACGCACTGATGCATTAAAACACTAAATAATGCTAAATGGTGCAAAGTTTTATTACTCTTTTGGATGAATATCTCTTCTTTCCATTTCATTATCTATATTATAAAGGCCAAACGTATCTGTGAGTAACGTATACGTCATTTTGTGAATGGCAACACTTTCGCATGCAATTCGGTTTTGCAATTTTCGGTACTACAAATTTTATACTTTTAAATATCGCACATTTTCCATTTTTACATCGTCGTATTGAGAAAAAAAATTTACTTTTAAATGCAATTTGTTTGAAAGCTGTATTTCAATTTATTTATGAGTTATTAATTTTTTTTATAGTTTTTAGTACGAATTTTGTAATTGTGGCAACAAAAATACGCCATTTTCTTTTTAAATTGATAAAAACGGAAATAAAAATACCATGACAAAAGAAATCGTCTGGTATAAAATCCGATGAATTTTGGTTTTATTGCGTTTTTATTCATGAATTAAATGCTTTTTTAGTTTATTGCAAACTTAATTTACATAGAATACAACACATTCTCTTTACAAAAATGTATTCTAAATAAAATTCGAGTGACTTCACCGCATTTACTCAGTTTGTATCGAAACGCTAAACGAGAGCAATTTTATTTATCCGTACGTATGTCATAATATTTTCCAAATTTTGAAAAAAAAAAAATACAAATTAATGATTTCTGCTAAAACATGGAGCTATTATAAATAAAGAAGTGAAGATTTGTGAATCATCTGATATCCTCTTTGTTTTGCCGATTGTCTTGAATATTGTTTTTGCTGCGTTTGTGCAATATTCCGTCCTAATGACGCCATATGCATACTTTTCTATGAATGTTGTTTAAGACTGGATCAGTAAAAAGGGAATGCTTTTAGCTGATGCAAATAACTTTTTTATATAAAAAAAGAAAGTGACTTTAAAATGATCAAATTAAAATACTATGAGAAGTGCGTATATAAATTTTGAGACGATGACAATAATGACAGGTTTAGATTTCACATGGGAATTCTATGATCATATCCATTAGGAATATCTTTTTTTCACTGGCTTTATGCGAAACACAAGAGCTTCAACTGGTGATTTTATCATAACAACTGACCTTTGTTATGCTCTACTGATTACATATGCGATTAAATTTTAATTTTAATAATTTGTACAACTGATTGTTATAATTTTTTTTTTCTTTTTGTTTGTTTAGCTTAAAATAATATTTGTTTGAAAGTTAAACTGACCAATCTAAGATGCATGTTTTAGTGTAGCTAATTTTGTGGGTTTATTATAAATCAATGAAACATTTCCTTCCTAAACATTTTCTTTCGTCGGAATTCGACGGGTTCCACCTGGTTCTAATAGTGGCCCATTACTTTATAACACAAAGTGGCGCCAACTTATATGGGTCCGTGAGGCCCGAGCCCACCCAATAATTTTCAATCATAACGAAACCAATTTTTATTGTTCTAATTATCTTTTCATTATTATTTTATTTTTCATTTTTCTCCTTAGAATAAAATTTATTTTGCCAATGACCATGTGTTTTAGTTCTCCGACTAGTCACCCATACATCCAAAATAACTGAAATGTTTTCCTCCATGTTTAACTGTCTGCTAATTCAATAGACATGTGCATGATATTATGACATTACAGTAAATATCAGTGTATATTATCCACAAGGAGAAACACTGAGACGCATGTGAATATAATTTAATAAAATTGCACCTTTATTAAAACATTACTGATTGGCTTAAAATTTTCATAATTCACCATCTGTCAACCTTTCAAAGAAAAACAAGTTGGAAATTGCACGTGAAGCGTAGCAAATGAGGTGCGTTCGTACGATAACGAAGTTTTAAAAATATTACTCTCATATATCAATCTCATAAAATTGCAAATAGTGAATTACAATTAAAACACTCATCAAACAATGTTCTCCCTATACCATTTTGTAATGGAATATTTTTGTGTGGCTTTGTAAATCAATAACAAATGTTCTGTGCACCACAAGTTACCTAAAATGTATATTATAATATGTACTTTATAGTTGCATATAAATTTTATTAATTTCGAATGAGTGTAACACCATTAAAGTGCATTTGAAACATTTTTCCCCATTGACCGTAATGTAACGGAATACTTTTGATCGTCCCTGTAATTGATCTATGCATCCGATTTTCAAAAAATTTGAAATAATTCGACAAAATTATGTAATAATTATGTATTTTAAATTTCAAACGATTAAAATGCATTTGAAACTTTTTTCCCCATTGACCATAATGTAATGGAATATTTTTGATTGCCCCTGTAATTGATCTATGCATCCGATTTTCATAAAATTTGAAATGACTCGACAAAATTATGTAATAATTATGTATTTTAAGTTTCAAACGATTCGGTTGGGTAGTTTTTGCGTTGTTATATGCGGACAGACAGACAGACAGACAGAGGGACAGACAGACGGACAGACAGACGGACGGACTGAGCGACAACAATAGATGCTACGTATTAACATAATTACGAACGCACCTAAAAAGCTGGTATAACCACATTTTAGAAAAATATTTTTGAGCCAAACCAATATTTTTTCAAAAGTTGGCGTCACTAAAACACACATTACTTTACAACATATTATTGCGGCAAAAGAAGGGACAATGACCTAAAAAAGTCATATAAAAATTTTAAAAAAGTTTTTTTTTTTTTTTAAACTGATTGGAAGTTTTTTTATTAACATATTTTATAATTTTTTTAAACAGATTTGCAATTTATATTGCTTACTTTTCTTCGAAAAGAAAAAAAAGTTAACGTGTATATCAACCTATCTATGTTTGATCATATTTTAAAAGTGTAATTTTTGTACATCAGTCTGAATACCTACCTGTTCAAGGTAAAGTAGAACCGACGAAGGAGAGCATTTTAAAGTTTCATAGATTTAAGGTTGTTCTCAACTACTTTGCTCAACAAGCGCAAAGCGTTTTGATCATTTGCTAATTCATTTTTTAGCACAATGATACAAAATTGGAAGGCTTTACTATGGAAGCGATTTCGAATCGCCCTTACAAGAAAGGTCTCCGTACGGGCATACTCAGAAAAATCTAAAAAAAATTACAGAATGTTCTTCTTATGTGGATATATATGTTTGTATTTTTTTTTTTTTTTTTTTTTTGGCGGAACCCCGATAGAACGTTCGTAAAAAAAATAATGAACATTTCATTTATTTGGCGATTTATTATCGGTTGGCGACAAAATAAAATTTCAAAAAATACTTTTTTATGTCAAATTCTTTTTAAGATAAAAATGTTTCGTGTTGAACTTGTTTAAAGAAATTTTATTTATATAACGTTAGTTTTGTCAGCATAAGTTTGTTTTAACAATATTTTAACAATATTTTTGTCATAATGTATTGAGAATGAAAATTAACTCTAAAATTTTATGAATTAAAACAAAATTTAAATTAATTAAAATTGTTACATTCTCAAAACTAACTCCAATCTAATTGAGCTCTGTCGATTCAATTTTGTTGGTATGGAAACAAAAACGTCTCCAATATTGAAATTCATGCACTGCAGCATTCTTCATCTGACCTTTATTTTGTTATACACTTAAATCTATGAAAAAATACTTTTCAATATGAAAATGTTTTTTATATAAGACATTATTTTTAAAGTGATTAAATTAAATAACTGAAGCAAAAGCAACATAAATATGTAATACAAAATACATCTGTGTATCAAACACTCTTATTGTTCAAATTTAAATTCATTAAATACTATTTACTCATATTCTAAAATTTAATTGATGAGAAAATTTCAGGTGCATTAAAATCGTTTGTTTTTTGCGAGGGAAAATGCTGCTCGCCAAATCGCGTGGTGCTTTCGTCTTTTGGCGCCAAATACTCAAAAGTATTTTTTTTTTTTTTTTTTTTGAGTTTCTTCTGTAATTCCACCGCTAAATTTGACTGATCATTTATTACATACATGAGCAGTTTAATCTGTATTTTTTAAAAAAATTCTGATTATGCCCAGTATGGAGACCTTCCTTGTTAGTTTTCCATTTTATGATAATTGAATTACCTATCGAGCTATAAACGATTTCGATCACGTGATCACGCCCTTTTCTCTCTTCATAAGACTATCTTTTCTGCTTTCGTCGTAAGATGCAATTTAAAACGTCCAATTTGACAGCTTGTTGTAAAATATTTATTGCCTTTGGAAAAAAAATGGAAATATGAGTGCGATTAGGTAGTTTCTGAACAGCATCTGCCAATTTCATGAATTTCCAAACAAAAATAAATTAAAAATTATGTCATAAAATTCCTTTTTTGATTTAACTACACCCTTAAGGAATATTATTTTAAACTATTTTACAAGCGTATATCTTTACCGTCTAATTTAAACATTTCTAAACGCAATTTGCTTCAACATTTAATCTCGTGTTAAAATCGCATTCATTTGTGTGACATTTATCCATTAATCGTTGAAAATTTTTTAATTAATTTGTATCCTGAAATTACGGAAAATATTTAACTATTCTTTGCAAAGTATACTTTACTGGTCAAATTTATTTATTTATTTAAATACGATGAAATGTAAATGTTTAATTCAACACAGTTTCTGTGAATTTAGATCACACAGAAACATAAAGAAATGTTGATGCGTTATATGTGAAAGGTTTTACAGCATAATGTTTTCATTCAATTTAAATATACACTAGATGGCCATTGATGAGCGTCCACTTGCGATTTTAGACATTTTGTTAAATATCTAGAAAAATACAGGAGGAATTATCCTGAAACTCAAAGTGTGAAAATATAATAGTACAGGTCATACAATTCCGTGAAGATTTTTACCCGAAATTCCATAGGGGATCGTCAACAAATTAAACAAGTTGGAAATTGCACGTGAACGTAGCAAATGAGGTGCGTTCGTACGATAACGAAGTTTTAAAAATATTCAGATCTTGCTGATATAGTAGAGCGTACTCCGGATACAGTATAGTAGTCGAAATCTTTACGTTCCCGTAAATATGCAGGAAGTAATTTTTATTGCACCTCAGCAACGTATATCTTATCATAAAATGTGAAATAGTTGAATATAATTAAAACATGTACCAAACCATGTTCCCCCGTATAGCATTATATATTGGAATACTTTTGTGTGGTCCTGTAATTTACTAATAAAAATTCTTTGCATCACAGATTGTACAGAATGCATATTTTAGTATATATTTCATAGATTCATGCCAATTCTATTATGTTCGAATGAGTGTAACACCATTAAAATGCATTTGAAACATTTTCCCCATTGACCGTAATGTAACGGAATCCTTTTGATTGTCCCTGTAATTGATCTATACATCCGATTTTCATAACATTTGAAATGACTCGACAAAATTACGCAATAATTATATGTTTTAAATTTCAAACGATTAAAATGCATTTAAAACTTTTTTCCCTATTGACCGTAATGTAACGGTATCCTTTTGAATGTCCCTGTAATTGATCTATCCATCCGATTTTCATAAAATTTGAAATGACTCGACAAAATTATGTTATAATTATGTATTTTAAATTTCAAACGATTCGGTTGGGTAGTTTTTGCGTTGTTATATGCGGACAGACGGACGGACGGACCGAGAGACAACAATAGGTGCTACGTATTTACATAATTACGAACGCACCTAAAAAGGATGAATATCTTTTGGATAACCTGTCAAAACTAATGTAACAAAAGTGCTCAAAATCTAGACAATGATTAAGTGGATTATTTTAATAAACTGCGTTAATTTTTATGCGAATAACATGAATACACGTAGAGAAATTAAGGTTTTTATAAAAATGGTCCCAAATTTTACCACTTTTTTTTTGTTTATAATTTGCAGAGTTCTTAATATAAAGTAACATTCTTTTTTGAAAATATGACAAATAATATTGCACACAATACCCTGTAATTAGAATTAAAAAATAATAAAAATTGCATGAAAAATGAATAATTTTACTAAATAATTTTTCTCTGCGCATGCGTCAATGATATCAAAATTTCTTTGCATATTATGTTAGTTAAATGTATGGAGCAACTTTTGTGAAAGTCGCAAAATCATAACGTGAAAATTCTGAAAATAATCATCAATAGTAAAAGTTGAAAATCCGTTGCTCCCAAAATGAAGCAAAAACAACAGGGATTTTATCCAAATAGAGTAGTACGTCCAATAGTGTGTATTCTATAGTAACACTAATCAATGAATATATGGATACAACCCCACTTGTCATTCTGATTCCATTGCCTCTTCCATATAGTTTTACAGCTGTTTGGAATCCTTCATATTAGGAAGTGATGGGCTAAAACATAGTTTTTTGTTGTTTATTTATTTTTTATTTATTTACATTTTTTTTTTTTTTACTGTGAAGATTCTTGAATTGAGGTTTTATTTCTTTCTTTTTAGAACAAGGTTTCTGCTTTACTTTCTGGGTTGGAAATGCATCAGGTTTCTGCAGTTTGCTTTTAGATAAAACAGAGATTTTGTCAGTATCATGTTCGATTGACTTTTTTTGTTTGAGCTAGACCGACTGAGAAGGTATTCTATTTTAACAAGTTATGATGATGGCGGCTATAGTTTTAATTTTGGTGAAAGTTTTCCACAAGTGATACAATAGATATCACGGTTTTTTTTATCCGTTAAATGCTGGGTGGTAATATCATATGTGAATTCCTTGCTGAAAAAGAGGATTCAGTTTGGGTACTTATATGCCTTACAGGTTTTTGATTGCTGCTTGAGTAAACTGGAGTAAGAACCGCCGACAGATGGCTTTCTGGACTCAACAAGCTTACGAGCTTAAGGATAAACATTTTTGAGTAATTTTGACGTTTAAAATTACTTTTCCACGGATTTAGTTTGGACAAGAGTGGGAATATGTTGAATGTTGTATGGTTACCCTGACGTTTATGCAATGTTTGGAGTTTTCATAAAATTTACGGTCATGACCAATTTCTGTGCCAAATACACGAATAATGGAACAGGTAGTTGTAGTGTGACTGTAATGCTGTCATTTAAAAAGTGAAGAAGGTCGGCTTTAATTGTGGGTGGAAGAAAAAAGAGAATAAAAGGCAGATTAATGAGCTTCGTCGGAAATACTTGCGCTTTCCGACAGAGAGTATATGACGAACAACGATGATAATTTGATCGTTAAACTTTTTTAGTTTTTCCTTTATAAAGAGTAAAAGTTCTGGTATTGAAATTTCATGATTTGTATTCAGAGTTCGATGTACCTGGGCATAAACAGAAAAGGGACCCACTGCTAAGCAATTTGACAGAATTTTTGATAATAAGCTGATTGAAAAAAATCTCAATTAGCAGATCTCCACACCGCAATTTTGAATAGATAACCGTCTTCAAAAACAAACTGAGGTGTTTTTGAAATAACAAAGGTAGAATTCACTTAAAAGAACTATCAGACAGACTATCAGAGCGTTTGATGACACATAAGTGAGTAAATGAATTATTTTGTACAGTTTCTTGCTCTACACATGGGAGAGAAATAGAAAAAAGTTAAGTACTTTCATACCTAGTGGAAATAAACACAGCACAGACATTGGCCGCATCACTCACTACTTAGCCTAACAAGGGGATTCTCATTCGTGCAACAGTGCTAATTGGAGTCCAAGCCTTCACATGACACTCCTATGCCAGTCTTCACCCTTCACGAGAGGACTAATACGTGATAGCTCACTTGATAGCCTGCGCGAAGTCAATTGACAGCCGATGAATACATACGGCTACAATATGTATCTCCCAACTACCTGAAACAAAATCCAAAGTAGTGCGCTAGTTTCCTTTAGCTGCCTTAATATCCCCTTTCAGAGACATGACTCGCCATGCACAGCAAAGTCGTGAATGGCTTACAATTTTCCATAAGTTGATATTGATTGCATGATATCGGTTTATGCCGAATTGTTCTGCCTTCCAAACAAAAAACCACAATGTGATGTTAAACAAGGAGGCGAGAATAGACAAAAGAAAAGGGTGGAAAAGGTAAAGAAAGTTCTCACAGGTTCTTGAAATTGCAAAGCCCTTAAATATCTAAAGAAGGGTTTCCTTTAAGGGAAGGGGGATATAATTTCGGATTGATTCAACTGTTTCCATTAAATCATTCCGTTTTCGAAATATTCTAAGCAGAAGAAAAATATCAGTCTTTTCCATAGCCGCATTTAGCTCTTTTGTTTCCATTCTTGTATATATCATGGGTTAAGATACCGAAATTTTATCAGTCCTGGCTAAAAGCTGCCTAATTTAAAAAATTAAAATTTAGAGCAGAAAACACAAGTGTTTCGTATTATAAGAGTTGTAGATTATATCATTATCTAGCTGAAATATCCACTCAGAACTCGCTTGAATGTCACCAAATTAAAGTGCTCCAGTGTTTCTTGATACTTTGTTGAGTTTGTTTCCCATGGATAATTGCTAAGCATGTTGAACCTGTAAAGCAATTTGACTCCAAATCATTTAAGACTAACCACCTTGTCGTCTACTGAAAAGAAAGTACGTGTTTGTTTTCTGGCGTCATGGTACTAATAATGCCAGCCATCAGGACTATCCAAATTGTGGTATACTTTTCTTCGTTTAATAATAGGGTGATCTAATTATATCAGCGCTACATGCATGTACGTTTGAACATAATTCACATAATCCATTCTGGTCGGTTTAGTGAGTGATTTTTGCCATTTCCTTTTAAGTTCTATTCTTACAATCTTTTTAAACAATGGTATCAGCATTTTTAAGCATTATTTCTTATCGTTTTAGCCAGAATTTAAAAAGGAATGACAAAATGAAATGAAATGATGAATTTTCGAATTTAAAATGAATGAATGTTCGGGATGACATTTTAATCTAGAAATAGTTTAAGAAGGTGTTACAGTATATGTAAATTCAGCAGGAAAAATATGAGGCAAAATATTCGTTGCTGACAGCTCTGTGCATATGAAATTTAATAATAAAAAAAGACTACATTGAAGTGATAGCCATGCATAGACAAGCAATGAAATTAATTCCGTTGTGTTTGAATTTCTAGTGTAGTTTATTTTATTTTAACCCCTTCGCGACAGAAGCCTTTTACGGAATTTTTTGTCACCGGTTTTTAAAAATAGAAATTTGTGCCTTATTAAATCGAGAAAATGCTCTGATCAAACAAGGTAAATTCTTCTGATGGGGATAAACAAGGTTTCTTAAGCCCTTTTGAGGCACGTATACGTGTTGCTCGTCTCCAAAGGGTTATTTAACTATATTATTACAACTTATATACAACTTGGATACTTATAGAACATAATTCAAAAAATGTTCATTCTTAAAGAATTTCTGTAAAAATACCTTCTGCTTAGTGTATCATAGTTTAAGCTATTTTTCTCATCCGAAAATACGATGCTTGAAAAAATGAATATTTATTGCTATATCTTTTGACATTTATCAGGATTCAACCTGATAGAAACATACTAATACAGAAATGTTGCAGCAGACACCCTACACGTTTTCAAATAAATATTGGTTCTTGGATTTTTGAAAGCTGCAAACAAGTTTGGGAGGTTTCAGATATTGTTCTATCTATATTTGTAAAATATGTTTAGTATTTCCAAGGTTGTTGCGAATTTGTGATGTCTCAATTTTCATTTAGCATTATTTCGGAATATTCGGAATGATGATAGATTTTTCTAATGAATTCAGCATAGTTTTCATAATCAGTGGTAATATAATTGAGTCAAAAAAAGACAAATTATTTAAATTGTAATTATTTGATTAGTAAACTCTTTATTATTATTTTTGGCGATAATTAATCTTTAATAAAAAATAACTTTGTCAAAATAATCTGTAATTTCAGATTTTTTTTTTCGATAGTAATCAGAGATATTGCTACGATTTGTTTTCAAGGTGTAAAATGCCTTGACATATTCAGGTTACATAAATTGAGTATTATAGGAAAGTAGGATAAATCCGCCAAACTTATTATTAGTTCCTTCTTGAAGTCAGAGTTTAGAAAAGAATATAATATAACTTTGATGTCACCGGTTTTAAAAAAGAGAAATTTTTTCCTTCTTAAATCGAGAAAATGCTCCGAATGAACAAGGCAAATTTAACACTATAATTTTACCGGTGGGAATAAACAAGGATTCTTAAGCCTTTTTGCGGCAGGTATTTGTGTCGCTTGTTCCCAAAAGGTTAAATACTTTAACCAAACGCGCCATTTTCATTCAATGGAAGGAAATTTGAAAATAATCGGAATTACCGTCAAAAAGCATCAGTTTTTGTTGCTATGCAACAAATAAAAGAAAGATAAATAATGAAATAAGTACATTTCAATAAAAAAAAATTCTTAAACAAAATGTTTTATCTTATTTGAACTCGTGTATAAAAAATCCCCAATATTAGCAGAAATATTTTAAAAAATCTGACAAATGCTTAGACAAAATTTCAAAATAATAAGATAAATTTAAGATCCGTATTTTTAAATTTCAGTATCCATCTTTTATCATTTTAATCTATTAATCAAAAGAGCCATTTTCTTTCCATTTGATTTGCCTTAGGAAAGCATTATGATACAAGATAGAATGTTCTGTATTTTCCGAACAAATGATCCAAACCTAACAAAAAAACTATACAGCCAAATCCAGATAGCTCTTGAACGTGCTTACTTAATTTCAATGAGATCGGATGTTTTTTACGGCAGTTATCGCGGAACAGACAGACAGATTGACAGACGGAAACCAAAAATTTTCGTGTCTCCAAAGTAAGCCTTCACTGACGTTTCGGTAATTATTTGTCAACTTTTTAATTTTATGCTACCCGACAATTAGATCTGCATAAAATGAAATGTAAATTAGTACAATAAAAGAAATGTATTAAAATACGATTATCACCAATAAAAAATGATGCGACATGTAAATGTTATTTTAAAAAGATCCTTAGAAAAATTTAATATTAATAATACAGATTCTTTACGTTTTAGTTATCGTTAATGCGTATCGTCTTTTACTATGTAATATTAATCTTCTTCTAATAACAGTAAATATAAATATGATAAACATCTGAGACAGTTATTCTGCTATTTAGTCACAGGGGAAATTAATTCTATTTTGTGACAGAACAAAATCTAGTACAAAGATAATAATCATAGGATATTTGTTCAAATATAAATATTAGCTTGACTAAAAAGACAATTAAAATTGTTGATCTCAATCAGCAATTTTAATCGTTGTATTTATATTGAATATCTGGTATAATCTTTTGAAAATAACATACATTATGAAATTCTTGTGTATTGATAAAACTCTGGAAAAATTCGACTTGAATGAAATGCTATAGCAGTGTATATTATTGAAATAATCAGATTACAGAAAAATAAAAATTATGATTGAAACTGGAAAATACAAGTAAAAAAAGTCCTTTCGGCATGTGCAGTGAGAAAAAGTAGCTTTTATATCTTTTTTTTTTTATTTAAACACGTGAAGTTAAAATGTATGAAACTTTATTAAATGATTTAATAAAAATTCCTTATTTTTTTTATTTTAATCTTTTGCAAATTTTACTCAAAATTTAATAAGCTAAAACGTGACGAATTCTATAAACGAAGGTTCGTCAATACCGAATTTGAATGAGAATTTTGTCAAATCAATTAGCTAAAGCAAAATTAGCAAATTTGATGGTTCCTAAATGTTTTTCGCCAAGCTTGTCGAGAGATTTGGTTGACAAATTTGGCGATATTTTGCAAAGTGTCGCCGAGCTTAGCAAGAATTTAAATCTTAAGTTCATTAATACTCATAAATTAATATCTGACTTTTTCTTTCGTTGTTATCTTGTTTCAGAATGCCAACAATCCTAGAATTTCAAACTCAACCATTTTTTAAGTTATAAGATAAACAAAAAATACCCAGAATCTTTGTGTCAAGGGCTAATACTTAATCATAAAATAAATTTGGATTCCTAATTTTTCGTTTTTTTTTTTTTTTTTTTTTAGTTTTAAATTTTTAAATAACCACCGTTTTGAAACAAGCTAACGGGTGAAACCGACAAACAAACTCGGTCTAGACATTGGTATGTACTATGCATGCAATCAATCTCATCCAAATCGGCTCATAAGTACGATAGTTACAGCATGACAAAGGTCATATATATATATACACTATATTGCCATTGATTATGGGACACTTGCGATTTTAGACATTTTACTAAATATCTAGAAAAATACATGAGGAATCCTCTCGAAACTCTTAGTGTATAAATATAATAGTATACGTCATACATCTCCGTGAAGATTTTTTACCGGAACGCCATAGGGGACCGTCAACAAATTAAAAAAGAATGAATATCTTTTGAATAACCCTGTCAAAACTAATGTAGCAAAAGCGCTCAAACTCTAGATAATGATTGAATGCCTTATTGTAATACACTGTGTTCATTTTTATGCAAATAGCATGCACACTCGCAGAGTAATTAAGGTTTTTATAAAAATGGTCCCAAATTTTTCCAAGTTTTTCCATTATAATTTTCAGAGTTCTTAATATAAAATAATATTTTTTTCAGAAAATATGACAAACAACATTGCACACAGTACCCTGTAATCAGAATTAAAAAATAATAAAAATTGTATGAAAAATGAGTAGGTTCACTATATAATTTTTTACTGCGCATGCGTCAAAGATATCAAAATTTCATTTGCATATTATGTTAGCTAAATGTATAGAGCAAATTTTGTAAAACTCTCAAAATCATAGCTTGAAAATTTTGAAAGTAATCGTCTATAGAAAAAGGGCAAAATCCGTTGTTTCCAAAATGAAGCAAAAAAATGAGGGATTTTATCCAAATGCAGTAGTACATCCCATATTGTGTATTCTATATTGACACTAATCAATGAATATATGGATACAACCCCTCTTGTTTTTGCTTCATTTTGAGAATAACGGATTTTCGACTTATTCAATTGACGATTATTGTCAGAATTTTCAAGTTATGATTTTGTGACTTTCACAAAAATTTGGGATCATTTTTATAAAAACCTTAATTACTCTACGAGTATGCATGCTATTTGCATAAAAATGAACAAGGCTTATTACATGAAGGCATTCAATCACAATTTAGAGTTTGAGCGCTTTTGCTACATTAGTTTTGACAGGGTTATTCAAAAGATATTCATTCTTTTTTAATTTGTTGACGGTCCCCTTTGGAGTTTCGGGAAAAAATCTTCACGGAGATGTATGACTTATACTATTATATTTATACACTAAGAGTTTCGAAATGATTCCTCATGTATTTTTCTAGATATTTAGTAAAATGTCTAAAATCGCAAGTGTCCCATAATTAATGGCAATATAGTGTATATATATATATATATATATATATTTATTTATTTATTTATATATATATATATATACATCAACATTTGAATGGAAGGTGGTTTTGGGGTCTGGGGGGTCATGATCCGTGAAAATATTCCGAAATTTTCCGTGCGAAGTACTTTCCTCCGGACGGCTGCAATAGGTAGCTTTTTACTTTTTCTAATGGAAGTTACCTAATACATACCATATACTTCCTTGTATAAACCGATCATTTTTGGACATCTTTTTTACTGGGAGTTAAGGGGTCGGCTTATATACGAATCTAAATAAATTTCAAACTTAATATTTAAAAACAAAAAGAATTATAAATATATAAAGCATAAAAACAACATAAACAAATTAAAAAATACTTTAATACTCTGTTCTTTTATAATGGAACCGGATCACCATGATAAATTATAACAACTTACGCTTGCAAAACTTCATTCTTCATTATAATTTTTATCTATAAATAAAAAAAAAATCAGCAAAACTCACATTTTCGTTCAGTTTTAAACTTGTTGTCGTTGAATAAAGGTGCAAAGGTCTATTTATGTACCTGACTTAAATTCGCCTGACTCTGATAGAAGAAAAATAGCACATAAATTAAATTGTCAGAATAATTTATTTATACTCAATAATGTAAAAAGCAGATCTGAAAATTAGGCACTCAGATAAACACAAACAAATTAAATTATTAAATTGCATCGAAAGATTTATAACCTAAACTATTTAATTATATAAAATGTTGAGCTTTATCTTGTTTTTTCATATGATTTTTCTATTAGAAAAAAAACCCAGAAATTTTTGAGGCATTAAATTTGAATTAATAGCTTATAAGTTCAAAATTTTTGCATGCAAATCTCATAAACAACCATGTATGGTTCGGAAATGTTCATGATTCAGCATTACTTTTTATTCCTCTTCATAAACAGCTTAAACATCCATACACTCATTCATTTCCACTAACAAAAATTCAACATTGCACTGGTCTACACTGTAAAAAAAAGGATCCATCTACTAAAAAAATTTTAGTGAGCCTTGTAATTACTAAAAATTTTTTAGTAATCTTACTCGGTTACAAGGAATCTGTAAGAATTACTAGAAAAAGATAGCAATGAATTAAGTTAATAGTTTTACAATTTTAATAGCTATTACTAACACTCACTTGCTGTGGCCCTGATAGGCTAATGGTCATAGCACCGAACTCCAGACTGAAAGTATCCGGGTTCGATGCTGGATGCCACCAAATATGCACCGAATGTACGCAATGTAAGTACACGCTAAATAAAGGGATTAGAAATTCCTGTCGTAGCAGATACCATGGGTAATGATCTCTGGACTTTCCCTCCCTTTAGAAACATGTCAAAATAGAGCAGGTAGCAATGTTTGATGCTGCCATCTATTGTGGCTTTGCCGAAAATCTTCCGCTTCAGAAATCTAAATATAATTTTTAATTAACTAAAAATAATTTTGGAGCTATTACTAAAATTTGCTTGGTGGCTCATACTAAAAAGTTTTAAGTAAGTTACACAAAAAATTCTTTTGTTCAGTTTACAAAAGAAATGTTTGTTTCACTTGCGAAAAAAATGCTTGTAATGGTTACTAAAAAAATCTATGGAATACAAATTTGCTAAAAAATTTTTAGTAACCTCTTGAATTTTTTTTTACAGTGTATGCGATTATATTTATACAAAAACCGATATCAGAGTACAATTTTCCAAGTATTGAGTTGCATCAGTTTCAATTTTTTTTTTCTGCTTCGTAATATGTTTCATAATTATTAAAAGTTTTTCAGGTTTTTCATTACAGCATCATATTTCATAGACGTGTACTGAACCTGCAAGGTGGAAATCAATATAATAATGAATACTATTAATGTTTCAGTGAAGTAAATTTTATCCGAAACTTCCTTTGTTGACTGAAATAAACACTTTTTTAAATTTGTATTAATTCATATGTTTTGAAAGACAAAAAGTTTGCATTTAATAAAAGCTTTCGCGGGATAAATCATTAATATGTATTTTATATCATTTGAAGATCAATGTGAGTTGCGACAAGAATTTAGTAATTCTTTTGTGAAATCAGGATTGCAAAATTTGTTAACTGGTTGTGAAATTACAACAATAAAAGATTTTAAAAACTAAAATGTAAAAAATATTTATAAAAAAAAAAATGTGTAATTGTTCAAAAATATCTTACTTAGTTTTTTAAGATAAATAAAATTTTAATTACTAGAAAGAAACAATTGAGAAATCCTGAATATATATTTTTAAAGTTTACACTCTTCATTGCTCTCATATATTTAAGAGATACGAGTCAAAAATTGTATATACGTAAAATTCTGCTCTAAGCAATTTAATTACCAGGAACATTTGATCGCCGTATCACATCAGCAGTCATGTAGAACAGAAGGGAAATTTTTGTGTTTTCCCGACTCAAATACACTGTAAAAAAAATCAAGAGTTTACTAAAAATTTCTTAGTAAATTTGTATTCTACAGAATTTTTTAGAAACCATTACAAACTTTTATTTTGCAAGTGAAACAAGCATTTCTTTTGTAAGCTGAATAAAAGAATTTTTTGTATAACTAACTTAAAAATTTTTAGTATGAGCCACCAAGCAAATTTTAGTAATAGCTCCAAAATTATTTTTAATAACCATTACGTGCGCCCGAAGGGCAGGGAGCTTCCTTCGAGCTGTATCCAGACTTCTGAAGCGGAAGATTTTCGTCAGAACCGCAATAGATGGCAGCACCAAACATTCCTACCTGCTCCGACAAGATTTTCATAATCCCTTTATTAACGAGACACTACATACATTCGGAGCGTATTTGGCGGCGGCAAGTTTCGAACCCGGGACCTTTTAGCCTGCGGTCCGTTACTATAACCACTATGCTATCAAGGTCACACCAACTGAGTTTTAGTAAGAGCTATTAAAAATATAAAACTATTAACTCTATTCGTTGCTAACTTTTTTCTAGTAATTCTTACAGATTTTCTAGTAACCGACTAAGATTACTAAAATTTTTTTATTAATTACAAGGATCACTAAAGTTTTTTTAGTAGATCGACCCTTTTTTTTTACAGTGTACGATACAAATGAAGACATTAGACATCAAACAAAATCCTTTTTTGGAAAAAAATCTTTATTTGTATTTCAAAGCATCGTAACAATTACACTTATTACGCCAGTTTAAACTTTGTACCACTATAAGATACAGACATTATACACAGAATTATGTTATCGCAGTAGAGACTCACCCATTAAAAGTCGTAGTTCACCAAGTTACAAATAAAAAAGGAAGACACACATCAAAACGAATTCACTCCGAAGTCAACGTAATCCTTTATCTAAATTCTCAGTGCTGGAAAAAGGGGTTTCACGACAAACTCCTAATTTACCAATTAAATTTTTTAATTAATGAAATTTAATCCGCTGAAAAGAAGTCTATTTCACGGCCGCAAACAAGTCAATCGAGAACTTCTTTTAAGTAAAACTAGTGATCAAGAGTTTACTAAAAATTTCTTAGTAAATTTGTATTCTACAGAATTTTTTAGAAACCATTACAAACTTTTATTTTGCAAGTGAAACAAGCATTTCTTTTGTAAGCTGAATAAAAGAATTTTTTGTATAACTAACTTAAAAATTTTTAGTATGAGCCACCAAGCAAATTTTAGTAATAGCTCCAAAATTATTTTTAATAACCATTACGTGCGCCCGAAGGGCAGGGAGCTTCCTTCGAGCTGTATCCAGACTTCTGAAGCGGAAGATTTTCGTCAGAACCGCAATAGATGGCAGCACCAAACATTCCTACCTGCTCCGACAAGATTTTCATAATCCCTTTATTAACGAGACACTACATACATTCGGAGCGTATTTGGCGGCGGCAAGTTTCGAACCCGGGACCTTTTAGCCTGCGGTCCGTTACTATAACCACTATGCTATCAAGGTCACACCAACTGAGTTTTAGTAAGAGCTATTAAAAATATAAAACTATTAACTCTATTCGTTGCTAACTTTTTTCTAGTAATTCTTACAGATTTTCTAGTAACCGACTAAGATTACTAAAATTTTTTTATTAATTACAAGGATCACTAAAGTTTTTTTAGTAGATCGACCCTTTTTTTTTACAGTGTACGATACAAATGAAGACATTAGACATCAAACAAAATCCTTTTTTGGAAAAAAATCTTTATTTGTATTTCAAAGCATCGTAACAATTACACTTATTACGCCAGTTTAAACTTTGTACCACTATAAGATACAGACATTATACACAGAATTATGTTATCGCAGTAGAGACTCACCCATTAAAAGTCGTAGTTCACCAAGTTACAAATAAAAAAGGAAGACACACATCAAAACGAATTCACTCCGAAGTCAACGTAATCCTTTATCTAAATTCTCAGTGCTGGAAAAAGGGGTTTCACGACAAACTCCTAATTTACCAATTAAATTTTTTAATTAATGAAATTTAATCCGCTGAAAAGAAGTCTATTTCACGGCCGCAAACAAGTCAATCGAGAACTTCTTTTAAGTAAAACTAATAGAATGACCTTCTGGGTAATCGAACATTAGAGAGGAGAAATAATCCGTAAAACATGGTGACGTCACTCCAACGTCGTTGTGAAGTCACATTGTGACTTAGTGACCATCGATTGTCGATGTGACGTCACGTCATGTCAATGTGAAGTCACAGTGACTAAAATGTGAAGTCGTTATGGCTGTTTTAGAGCTCTTTTGTGACGTTTCACAAAATGGTCACAATGTGACAAATTTGTGAAAAATGTGTCATTTGTGACTAATTTGACATTAACATTGTGACGAAACTGTGACAAAAGCGACGATATTTAAATTGCCAGAAACATGTTTTTTTTTAAGTAAATAACATGTTTTGAAGGATATTTATAAATTTCTAAAGATTTTTAAGAAAGTCACATCTCAGTCACAATGTGACGTCACTGACTGGTGGCATTTTGGTCACAGATGTGATGTGACGAAAGTAAGTCACAGTGACGTCACTGTGACCATGCACGCTATTAGGGAAAAGAGGTGTTACACAACAGGTTCCAAAATGACTCGAGTAATGGGATTCTAATAAGGTATCTTTTGAAAGATTAATGTCTTTTAGAATAAAATAAAATAAGAATGGGTTGATTAAAGGTATGGAATTAAAAATAATATATTAAGATATTATGAATTGAAAGGAAAAGGCTGTATGTTAAAAGAATTTGGAAGTAGTTAACTTAGGATTAAGGCGAATTTTTTTTATTATTACATGTATATATATATGTGTGTGTGTAATAATAAATTAATACAAAATTAATTATTTAAAAACTCTTAGATTTCTAATTCCACCCCCCCTTCCCTGTCTTTTTACAATATTTAACGTATAATTTAGATTCCATATCTTTAATCTATATGCTTTCTTTATTTTGTTGTTCTAAAAAACATTAATCTGTCAAAGTAACACTTTCCTTAAAATCACATTACTTAATTTTATTCTTTTATCTGTTTTATTTTCGTTCTAAAAAACCATTCAAACACCTTCAATAATTCCCTTCTAGTGAGCCAGGAGACGGTTTGCATCATTTACACTACTAACGATGGTCGGAACGAAATATTTTCCTTTTTCGCGGGCTAAAATTTCGCATTGGTTAAAATCACTTTTTCTTATAAGTTTATTGGCAACATACAACTTAGCCATAAAATTCTGTATTCTAGCGCTTTTTCAGGTATAACCTCGTTGAGATTGACTTCGGAGCGGATTATTCTACGTTTTTCTTGTGCTAATAAAACCCCTGCGAGCTGGTGTAGAAGAATTTATCTGGTGAAGTTCTATTTTAATAATAGCATCTTTTACTTATAATAGCTTCATTTTACGCCAATATGAAGTTTCAAACCAGCATGAGTTAAATTGGTTCACCCTTATCATAGCAAGCGTGGTAGCGTTTGGTATAACATGTTTAAGAAACGGAAAATGCAAAAGCCTTTTTGAAATTTCTGACGAACCAGTTGACGTACGACAGTCATTTTTTTTTTACAAAAGATAGAACTCGACGAGACGAATAAAATGATAGCATTTAAAATATTATCGTAGTTTACTGTAGTTTTTTATTTAACTTTTGACGAATAAGTGAAGACCTAAAATTCAAAAAGCGATAGTTAACGATCCCATGGATGGATTAACTTCATTTTTAGTTTATTTTAATGCTTTTGGCAAAACTTAAAATAGATTTTTTTTTCATCTTTGTATGTTTGATGATCGCTGAGAAAATCAAATTTGCGTCTTAAAACTCCAGTTGAACATTGTTTCTTTTTGTAGCTGTTGCAATTTAAATGAGCATATTTTTTATGTATGTAACATAATTCATTCAAATTAAATAAATCACGTGAAAAACATAATTATTAGTTTTTTTGTGAAGCATTTAGTTTAATTTTTTTTAATAAAGTTGTGAGCGCACTGTAATTATTTCGTTCGATTCCTGGGTTTAGTTTTCAGATATCATTCATTTTATATGACAATGCAATAACTTTCTTAGTTATTCAAATACTAAAATCTTAGCAGCAAATATTTTGCTTTTCAAGATACAAAAAAAAATCTTCAGTTTTTATCAAAAAATTTGAATGACAAGTATTAAAAAATGCTCTGGTGAACAACAAAAAAGGTTAATATGTTTTTTTAGCATTTAAAAGTGTTTGACAAGTGCTTCTAATTGAGCATGAAAGAGGACAAGGGGTCCTTCTTGGCTGCAACTCACTCAAATATGAAAAAGTCATATTTGCGCTTTTTCCATATAAAAGAAATTTGCGTAAAACTTTCCGTCTTTCTTTTTAGTAAAAGAGTATGATACACTACACGGGCTAAGGTTTCTGGTACTATTTCTCTTTACATTGATGTTTAATTGCGCTGCGTTTTTTCTGGCTATGTCTTTGCGCTACACATTTTTATCGTAATTGTGACTGATTTCTTTTACACGGAAAAAATGCAAATATGACTTTTTACTATTTGACATTGACAGTGAGCTGCAACCAAGAAGGACCCCTAGTCCTCTCTCATGCTCAATTAGAAGCACTTGTCATGCACTTTTTCATACTTAAAAACATATTAACCTTTTCTGTTGCACACCAGAGCATTTTTTAATACTTGTGTGGAGTATGAATAAATGTAATTAAAAGTGATCGTCGATTCTGTCTAATTTAAGTAGGAAATATTCCAAAAGAAATTATTTGTTGCTTTGCGATATTCTGGCATACGATTGCTAGAATCCGCGAGTATTCTTGCTGGCGTGTTCTTGCTAAGTGGCTTGATTTAGAGTACAATTTTACATTTTATTGACAGTATTCAAAAAAATTACAAACTGATCTTATATATACATATGTATATATGTATAAATTGGATAGTTCCTACTTTTTATATCAAAGTGGTGAATTTTCAATACTGCTTGTCTGCGCCTACTTACATACGGTAATTGACTGCACGAACTAAACATATGAACTAATACTTGATTTTAGAAATGGTCATTGGATGATTATTCAAGAGTGTTTTTTTTTCTATTATACAGTAGACTCCCTTAAATCCACACTCCTAAAATCCACAACTCTCTAAAATCCGCACATATTTTACAGATGTAAACAATGAAACATTCAGTTCTGATATAGGTGCAAAATTTGATTTTTTTAGTTTGATATCAATTCCATAGATTTTTTTATTTGTAATTTTTGTTAAGGTTATTGAATTCATGTCTTTTATAAAGAAAGGATAATTTATTTTAGAAAAAATAAAGATATTGCTGATATCATTGGTAATCACAATCTCACCAAATATGTTTATGTATTAATCAACTTTTTTAGTTATTAAGTCTGGCTAAACCTGAAATAAAGCTTCATTATTTTATGATCCTGGTGTAATTAGTAATATACCTTTTTGAGGCAAGTTTCATTGAATAATTTAGGAAAAACACATTTCATCTTTATGGTCAATATTTAATTGTACATTATTGATTATTAACTTGACCTTTGCTTTTAACGATTTAATCAATTGAAAAATTATCTAAATTTTTATTATTTTAATTTGTGACTTATTTTAATATTTTAGTATATTGTAAGCATTCATTATACTTTTGATTTCATTATTTATTACATTCAAATCATTGTTTAAAAGATGTAAACAAAACAATGACCAGAAATCCGCAAAACCTCTGGTTCCCAAGCTGTGCGGATTTGAGGCAGTCCACTGTATTTCTGCTATAGTGCAGTGTATTGATGCCACACACTTTTCAATGCTCAGACTGTAATAAATAAATAATTTCGTTAGAAGGCAATTGCTACCACTAATAAATTACAGGAGAAAAAATTATGTTCCATGAACATGTTATTCCTTTTGAAAGATTATTTTTATCTATTTATCATCATTAAGCATATTATAAGTTCCTTGTGCTTAATTACAGTTTTTATAATTCTTAAAATACATTTTTTTTACCAGAGATGATTAAAACTTTTCTAAATGACATGCATTTTAGCCGTCTCCAACAATCTTATTAAGGTCAACACTTCATATTTAATCTTCATTTCCTTCATGTTTAACAAAATATCATTATGCAGTCATCCGGAAATAGAATGATTAATTACAAAAGTCTGGAAAAGTTCGAGAGAACGTAACTACTTTTATTATTATATGGCTTTAACTATTTCAAAGTATTAAAATGTCATTTGGCATTTCTTTAGAAACCCATATAAAAATGAAATTTTCTTTTAATAACAAAATAGCTTAAGACATAAAAGAAATGCTGTTGTCCGAATAAAACAAAGGGATTTGGGAAACAGAAATTCTAATGTTATGTAACGTAAGAAATTAAAACTCTGCATATTTTTTGAATATGTCCTCTCTCTTTTCAAGAACTAAATTAACGTCCGGTAAAAAACGCACTTTCTGAAGCGTAATATAATAAAATGGTTTATTTTGTTTATACTTTCTCATTAAATTATAAATTATTTCAAGAGATTCTTTTATAAATTCACATAGATCAGTTAATGAAATAACGTAGCACAATGGATTCAAATAAATTTGAAAATAAGGTTGATGGATGTATTTAAATAAAAATATACAAAGATTATGTTTTATTATTATTATTATTTGATATACCATATAAGTAAAATTTATTGTAAGTGATTAAAACGGAAAACTTTAAAACTTGTTATAAATTACAAAAAAAGTTAATAAAATTCTTTTTAGTAATACAATACTTTGTTACGCATAAAAAAAACACTCCCCTGAAAAAAATTAATTTGAAATGTTATTTAACGGGAGAAAGAAATTTTCCAGCATATTTTTAAATATATACCCTTATTTTTATAAACTTAATTTATGTCCAGTGAAAAAAAAAGTACTGTTTCTAAAATCTAATCTAAAAAAGAGTTATTTTATTTGCTATTTTTATTATTATGAAGTTCAGAGTAAGACTGCTTATTCTAGATATATAAAAGTATTTTATTTTTTTATATAAAAATTAAATATATGAAAGATAACAAATTAGAATACATTATACGGAAATTGATAGAATGTGATTTGAAATTGTTATTTTGTTAAAATGCTGTAGTAATTGAAAGAATTTAATTTGAAATATATGAAAATAAAACACTCTTTTAAAGAATTTTCACAATTATCCATAAAACGCTTTTAAAAGATTCAATTTTTTACATTTAGAAATGAAATCTTTCGAACATTAATATAAATTTCAAAAACAGCTATTTAAAACTCTATATTAATATTGCAAAAAATAGAAGAAAGGGCTGCCTGATTTTGATGTTGTAACTTTTTGATTATTTTGAAATGTTCGTTTTTGACCCGAAAATTACCAGTTGTTGATCTATTTCCTCCCTATAAGATTCTGGAGTCAATTTGTTATTGATTATAAGATCCTTGTGCTTACGGACGGTCTTTATAATTCTTAAAATACGTTTTTCAACCAGTGATGTTTAAAACTTTTCTAAATAATATTCGCTTAGCCATCTCCCACAAGCTGATAAAGGCTCTTCATATTTAATCCATTTCCTCCGTATTTAACAAAATATCATTATGCAGTCACCTAGAAATAATAATGATTAATTACAAAAATCTAAAAAGAGCACAACACAAAAATTTGAAAATTTTAAGGCAACTTCTCTGAACTATTATATAGCTTTAACTATTTCAAAGTATTAAAATGCCATTTGGCATTTTGTTAGAAACCCATATAAAAAATAAGGTACCCTGGGGTAATAACGCCACGTTAAGGTTCTACCAATTTTCACGGCTCAGTTTTAGATTGTATTTTTCAAACAAATATGGGAACTGATACAGCAACTCATTGACTATCTATATAAAAAAAAATAATTTAACAGATACGTATTCATAAAATGTAATGGCGTGATTTCTTGACCAATGCTTTTTGGCGTTATTACCCACCTATATGGGTAATAACGCCATGCAAACAAAACTATGAAATAACATGGAATAAATGCATGTAGATTGCCCAATTCTAAAAATAAAAACTCTACAAACTTAGAAATTGACAAATTGCATTCTAAGCTATTGAAAATGTTCAATTTTTTGTGAAAGTGTAAGAAGAATAAAGGTGTGGTGTGGGGGGGAGGATGAAGCAAAAGAATATCAGACCGTGAGCTTCTTTTTGCTTAAAAAAGACCGCTTAAATATAATTATTAGAAACATTGCACAGTTTTAACTGTGTTTATTTGAATCAGTATTTAGGATGTAGCTCGGCCACTGTAGGGAATCAACCGGGGTATTAATGCCAAGGATTGGCGTTATTACCCCGTTATAGTTATTGCGCTGTACATTTTAAATTACAAATTATCTCGAGAAGATATCCAAAATCTTCAACAACATTTTGAAAGTCCATGAAATGTACTACAAATTTATGTAATTAACAAAGTATTTGCGGATAAAAAAAATAGTCTTCACATCACAAAACGTATCTCGCAAATTTTAGATCAAGCGTTAATTTCAGTTGCTTGTAAAAACAATAAGACCTGAAAATGAAACAAATTAACTTGAAGCTGTTTTTTGCGATTTATATGACTCAAAACCCTTCAGCGCAGAGCACATGGGTGTCATTTACCAGATTATTTCATAATTATGCATAATATTAGCACTTGGCGTTATTACCCCGCCTGGCGTTATTACCCCAGACCACCTTATAAAAAAAATTAATAACCAAATAGCTCAAGGCATAAAAAAGTGCTGCAACCCGAATAAAAGAAAGGGATTTTGGTAACAGAAATTCTAATGTTATGTAACGTAAGAAACTAAAACCCCGCATATTTTTTTTTAAGTGCTCTCTTTTCAGGAACTGAATTTACGTCTAGTAAAAAACACAGTTAATAAAATGTTATAAGGTGGTCTGGTGTAATAACGCCAGGCGGGGTAATAACGCCAAGTGCTAATATTTTGCATAATTATGAAATAATCTGGTAAATGACACCCATGTGCTCTGCGCAGAAGGGTTTTGAGTCATATAAATCGCAAAAAACAGCTTCAAGTTAATTTGTTTCATTTTTAGGTCTTATTGTTTATACAAGCAACTAAAATTAACGCTTGATCTAAAATTTGCGAGATACGTTTTGTATATGTGAAGACTATCTTCTTATCCGGAAATACTTTGTTAATTACATAAATTTGTAGTGCATTTCATGTACTTTTAAAATGTTGTTGAAGATTTTGGATATCTTCTCGAGATAATTTGTAATTTAAAATGTTCAGCGCAATAACTATAACAGGGTAATAACGCCAATCCTTGGCATTAATACCCCGATTGATTCCCTACAGTGGCCGAGCTACAACCTAAATACTGATTCAAATAAACACTGTTAAAACTGTGCAATGTTTATAATAATTCTATTTAAGCGGTCCTTTTTAAGCAAAAAGAAGCTCACGGTCTGATATTCTTTTGCCTCATCCTCCCTTCCGCACCACACCTTTATTTTTCTTACACTTTCACAAAAAATTGAACATTTTTAATAGCTTAGAATGCAATTTGTCAATTTCTAAGTTTGTAGAGTTTGTATTTTTAGAATTGGACAATCTACATGCAATTATTCCATCTTATTTCATAGTTTTGTTTGCATGGCGTTATTATCCATATAGGTGGGTAATAACGCCAAATAGCTTTGGTTAAGAAATCACGCCATTACATTTTATGAATACATATCTGTTAAATAATTTTTTTTTATATAGATAGTCAATGAGTTGCTGTATCAAATCATATATTTGTTTGAAAAATACAAACTAAAACTGAGCCGTGAAAATTGGTATAACCTTAACGTGGTGTTATTACCTCAGGGTACCTTATATTAAAGTGGTTTATTTTATTTATACTTTCTTATTAGATTATAAATTATTTCAAGAGATTCTTTTATAAATTCACGTAGATCAGTTAATGAAATAACGGAACATATTGGATTGAAATAAATTTGAAAATAAGCTTGATGGATGCATTTAAATAAAAATATACAAAGATTATGTTTTATTATTATTATTATTAAATATACCATATAAGTAAAATATGTTGTAAATGGTTAAGCGAAAAACTCTAAAAAATGTTTTAAATTACAAAAAATCTAAATAAAACTTTTTTTCTAGTAATATAATGCCTTATTACACTCAAAAGAACATTTCCTGGCAAAAAAAGGAAAGAAAATAAGAAAACAGTAACTTCAAATATTATGTAGCACAAGAAAGAAATTAAAATCCCGCGTGTTTTTAATATCTGTCCTTATATTTATAAATGTAATTTACGTCTAGTAAAAAACACAGTTAATAAAATTTTATATATTAAAGTGGCTTATTTTATTTATACTTTCTCATTAGATTATAAATTACTTCAAGAGGTTCTTTTATTAATTCGTATAGATCAGTTAATAGAATACCATAACACCATGGATTCCAATAAATTTGAAGATTAGATTGGTGGAAGTGGTAAAATAAAAATAAAATGCAAAGTTTATGTTTAATTAATAGTTTTATTATTTGGTAAAACATGTTAGTAAAATATATTAAAAGTGATTAAATTCTAAAAAAATGTTATAGATTACGAAAAAGTAAATAAAATTCTTTTTTAGCAATACAATGCCTTATTACGCATAAAAGAACATTCCCCTGGAAAAAGGAGAGAAAACAGTAATTTCAAATGTTATGTGACACGAGAGAGAAATTAGAATCCAGCATATTTCTAAATGTATATGCTTATTTTTTAAAAAATTTTAATATTTTAAAAAAATGCTGCTACTAAAATCTAATCTAAAAAAATAATTATTTTGCTTTATATATCATTAAAATTTTGAGAAATGTTTTTTGATAAAATCATTAGTAACGTAATGTAAATTCTAATAAAGTTCAAAATAAGATTGGTGATTGTAGTTACATAAAAATATTCAAAGGTCTTTTTAGGTGCGTTCGTAATTATGTAAATACGTAGCACCTATTGTTGTCGCTCAGTCCGTCCGTCTGTCTGTCCGTCTGTCCGTCTGTCTGTCAGTCCGTCTGTCCGCATATAACAACGCAAAAACTACCCAACCGAATCGTTTAAAATTTAAAATACATAAGTATAACATAATTTTGTCGAGTCATTTCAAATTTTATGAAAATCGGAGGGATAGATCAATTACAGGGACAATCAAAAGGATTCCGTTACATTACGGTCAATAGGAAAAAAAGTTTCAAATGCATTTTAATCGTTTGAAATTTAAAACACATAATTATTGAGTAATTTTATCGAGTTATTTCAAATGTTATGAAAATCGGATGCATAAATCAATTACAGGGACAATCAAAATGATTCCGTTACATTACGGTCAATGAGGAAAATTTTTTCAAATGCATTTTAATCGTTTGAAATTTAAAAATATAATTATTATGTAAATTTGTCGAGTCATTTCAAATGTTATGAAAGTCGGATGCATAGATCATTTACAGGGACAATCAAAAGTATTCCATTACATTACGGTCAATGGGCAAAAAAGTTTCAAATGCATTTTAATGATATTACACTCATTCGAACATAATAGAATTGGAATGAATCTATGAAATATATATTAAAATATGCATTCTGTACAATCTGTGATGCAAAGAATTTTTATTATTAAATTACAGGGCCACACATAAGTATTCCACTACATAATGCTATACGGGGAAACATTGCTTGGGACGTGTTTTAATTATATTCAACTATTTCATATTTTATGAATAAGATATACGTTGCTTAGGTGTAATAAAAATTACTTCCTGCATATTTACAGAAACGTAAAGATTTCGACTACAATACTGTATCCGGAGTACGCTCTACAATATCAGCAAGATCTGAATATTTTTAAAACTTCGTTATCGTACGAACGCACCTCATTTGCTACGTTCACGTACAATTTCCAACTTGTTTTTCTCTTTTTTTTTATAAAAAAATAAACATAAAATTGATAACAAGTTGTCATACATTATAGGAAAACCGATAGAATTTGATTTGAAATTATTATTTTGTTAAAAGTGATGTAATAATTCAATGTATTTAATTAGAAATATATGAAAATAAAACACTTTTTTAAAGAATTTTTGCAATTATCTATAAAACACTTTTTTAAAGAATTTTTGCAATTATCTATAAAACGCAACGCTTTCGAAAGATTTATTTTTTAATATTTAAAAAATCCCTTTCGGCATGGCCTATAGGCGGAGGTAGATTTCGAAAAGTTTTCATCTCAAAAAAAAAAAAAAAAAAAAAAGATTAGAGATAAACTCAGTTTAACTCGCTTTTAAATTTTTTTTTAATTTCATTTTTCTGTAAGAACTGTTTTTATCAAAATCATCTTAAACGAAATTCTACTCAAATGCCCATTTTGGCAACATATTTTAAATTATATTCTTACTTTATTAAAAAAAAATTGACCAATATGCTCATTATATAGTTCCTAAATAACAAAAAACTGTTAATTAAATTCGTTTGACAGCAAAATTGAATTTAAAAATGAATCATAAAATAACCGATTTATTATTTTAATACATCCACAATTCTTTAATCAAGATCGCTTTGAGAAATTTTGTGCGAAGTGCCCACTTTGACAGATTTTTTTAAATATATATTTAGCTTTTATCAAAAATCTGACCAATACACAGTAATTACACATTTCCTAAATAACAAATAACTGTCAATTGCATGCGTTTGAGAGGAAAATTGAATTTAAAAATGAGTCATAAAATAAACAATTTGTTATTTGAATACAGCCTCATTTCTTTTATCATGATCGCTTTGGAAAATTTTTTTGCGAAGTGTTTACTTTGACAGCTTTTAAAAAATATATATTCACCCTTTATCAAAAAATCGACGAATACGCACATTATATAGTTCCTAAGTAACAAAAAACTGTCATATGAATGCGTTTCAGAGCAAAATTGGATTTAAAAATGAGTCATAAAATAACCAATTTGTTATTTGAATACCCACAGTTCATTAATCATGATCGCTTTTGGAAATTTTGTGCAAAGTACCCATTTTGGCAGCCTTTATTTAAATATATTCTGCCTTTATCAAAAAACTGGCCACTCCGTCACATTATATAGTTCCTAAATAAGAGAACCTGTAAATTGGAAGCGTTTGAGAACAAAAAAAGATTTAAAAATGTCTTGGTAAAAACGCAATTTCTTAAATTTCCTCAAATTTCAATCACGATAACTTAGTGAAATTCTGTTCAAAATACCCTTTTTGGCAGCCTTTTTAAAAATATATTCTGCCTTTATCAAAAAACTGGCCAATCCGTCACATTATATAGTTCCTAAATAAGAGGACCTGTAAATTGGAAGGGTTTGAGAACAAAAATAAATTTAAAAATGACTCAGAAAAAACGCAATTTGTTATACTTCCTCAATTTTTCATTGATAACTTCGGGAAATTCTGTTCAAAATACCCTTTTTGGCAGCATTTTTAAAAATATATTGTGCCTTTATCAAAAAACTGGCCAATACGTCGTATTATATAGTTCCTAAATAAGAGGATCTGTCATTTGGATGCGTTTAAAATCAAAAATGAATTTTAAAATGAGTCAGAATATAAGCAGTTTGGATTTGAGGTTTTTTCTCCAACTCCTATTTTTGTTTAATTTATTTTTGCTATAAGAATTGGTTCTATGAAAAACTTGTTAATATAAAAGTTGTAGATATTATTGTGAAGATGTAAAATAAATTTAATTAGATTTGATTGCTTAAGAATTGAGTAAGTTATGGATTTTTTTCTTTTTCCTCCCCCCTTTTTCTTTTCGTTTTTAATTTTTTTCATCGGTAAAAATTGGTCCTATCAAAAACTTGTGAATACAAAAGTTTTAGATAATTGAGTACATTTATATAAAATTTAGTTGGATTTGCTTTCTTGAGAATTGACGAAGTTATGAATTTTTTTCTCCCAAAAACCATGTTTTTTTCGCCCCTTGAGCCCATTTTTAACTTTATCAAAAATCTGTCATGCATAAACTTTTTGCCCATTTCTTAGAAGTAATATAAAATTTAAACTGATTCGATATCCATTTTCACTAAGAAGTTATCGCGTTTTTTCTGTTTTCACAAAAACCCTCCCTATTTCCACCCCCTTGGTCCGATTTTGCCCATTAACGAACTCGATCGAGATTTTAAGCTCCTTGATTTTATGTAAAAGTTTGAAAAAGATCTGAGCATAATTATGGAAGTTATCGTGTCTAGAATAAAGTGATATACACCGATAGATAGATAGATAGATAGATAGATAGATATATAAACTTTTTTACTGATGGTAGTTTTGGGGTCTAGGAGTCATGATTCGTGTAGATCCGCAAAATTTTTTCAGAAATTCCAACATGGGAGAGAATGCAATAGGTAGTATTTCATACGAAATCTACCTAAAAATGAAATATTTTGAACATTAATATAAATTTTAAAAACAACAATTAAAAAAATTCTATAATAATATTACAAAGAAGAATCATTTATGTGTCACTTTGATTGCACGCATAAACCTAGTGAACCATCAAGCCAGTTTTAAAAACTTGTCGGATGTGACAATCCCAAAACTTTCTTCTATCTCATACATGTTAAAGTACTTCATGCGTCTTTTGAAGTACATTAATGGTACTTTACTACCACAGTACCAAAATTAAATGACAGTCTATGCTCATCGTGAGGATTCTAACTGCATGGATTTCCGTGCATTAATTCTTGGTTTAAATTGTGGAAAGATTTAAATTGATTTAAGTTGTGCGAGAAAATGCAACATAAAAGCGCCACTTCTTAGGCGATTTATACTAAAACATAAACTGCAATAATATTTATCAAGCTATACGAGAATTTCAAGCTTGATGAAAAAAAAATCATGCATTAGTTTTTTAGATAGAGCTAATATAGAAATCCGGGAAATTCAGCAATGCAGCGTAACCTGTTGGGCTATTGATGCAAAACATAAACAGAACTAGTTCATATCACCTGTTTATTGAGTCTGATGTTTGATGGAAATCTGTGCGTTAGTTATTGAGATAAAGCTGTTCGTAAATCGTAAAAATGCAGCACAGCAGGCATTTTTGCCGATCCCACCTAATCTAGCATAGGGGAGAAAAATACGGGCTTCTGATTAGTGGAATAATTTTGCTTTTCTTCATTTTTGAGTTTACGTTTATTTAATCATCAATTTCTGTTTGAAAGGCTTTTGAAAGCTGGATTTTCCTTCTGTTTTTACATATTTATTAATAGATAAAGAAACAGATAATTCGGAATTTAAAATTAAAGAAGTTAATCAGGATGTTTAACAATTGTTCTGTATTACTTTTAGAAAATAATAAAAATAGAATTGCCATTTCTTCTTTCTATTTTTTTAACATGATATGCACATATATACACAATCAGAACAATTTATTTAGAAACAATAGTATTTTCATTTTGCGGCGTCAAACTCAATTGTTCTATATTACTTTAAAAAAAAAACGTGCAATTTCTTCTTATTATTATTGATTTAATGATATACCCATATACGCTCCTAATGCGTACATTAGCATTCAGGATGATCTATTTGCAAACGATTTTTCGACCAATCAGAAGCCCGTATTTTTCTCCCCTATGCTAGCTTCGGTGGGATCGGCAAAAATGCAGCACAGCAGTGCTCTTGCAAAGCGATTTACATCGCAATGTAAACAACATCGATTCATATTAAGGACTAACTGACTCTGAAGTTTTGATGTAAATCCGTGTTCTAATAATTAAGATAAAGTTGTTGCGTAAATCGTGATAAAATATGCTTTTTAAAAAATAATACTAACTGACTTTAAAAAAAAAATACTAAGCTTGGCGACAACTTGGCACTGACACATATGAATGCATAGTTTTAATATGGTTATGACTCGAAAACGTTGCAACAATGAAAGATGATTTGTGACAAATCATTATTTTTTTTATCAAATCCACATTTTGTTATTTAAAAAACATTTTAGTCACTAGAATTTAATGAAATTAAAAGATCTAGTATCGGTGTAAGAGTTATAGCCTGGAATTTTATTTGTTTATTGTACACACACATCTGACTTGTGTGCTCGACATGAAAGCCTGCGATTACCTGAAAAATGAAAGCTTCTAATTGAATGACTGCTTCAAAAAGAGTTGGAATTTTCATGTTTTTATTTTTAAAAAGTTCTAATCGTAAGTATTTGATAATCTTGGAATGGGACCATGTGGGCATCTTACACTTTCAAACAAAAAAAGAATTATTAAAATCGGTTCATATTTACGGAAGTTATGCGTGAACAACAAATACATACAGGTCGAAATCATAACCTACTCCTTGAAGTCGGTTAAAAATGCAGCATAGCAGCTCCACCTATTGAAAGATTTACACCAAATACTAATTTGCGTCAAAATATATGAGGGACTATCTGAATATAAAATTTTATTAAATTCCATACGCTAGTTCTCAGATAGAGCTGTTGGAAAAATCATGGAAGGCAGCATAGTAGCATCACATGGTTAACAACTTACACCGAAATGTAAGCAGCATCAATTTATGTTAAGGACTAACTGAATCTGAAATTTGGTGGAAATCCTTTCATTAGTTATTGAGATATAGCTGTTGCGTAAATCATACAAAAGGCAGCATAGCAGCACCATTTATAGATCGATTTACAGCAAAAACTAACCAGCATCAATTTTTATATTGCGGATTACCTGAACATAAATTTTTATTAAATTCCGTGCATTGAGGAAGAGCGCCTTGAGGTAGGGCCTTGAGGTAGAGTGCCTACGAAATTTATGTCACGTTCAGACAGAGTCACAGACTCACAGACACACATTTAATAAAGACATGTTTTTTTTTTATCATCTCTGATTTCTAAAACAAATAATCCGTTGAAAACCGGATTTTGAAAATTTTCATGAATCTAATACTTTCTTCTTGTAAAGATAGAAGAAAGTAAAAATTATGATAAATTGGTATATCGCATTTTAGCTAGGCTATATTTGCTAGGCTATATTTTATGACAATGCAACAACCGCCCAGCCAGATTCAAATAATGATAGTAAATACACTGCTCAAAACAATTAAAGGATATTTGAAGTTTTATATAAAATAAAGATATAAACGAAATTTTTTTTGCCAAAAATAGAGGAAGAGAATCACAAATGCAAATTTTTTGAAATGCAAATTTCAAACTGTGGAGTATGCAAATTTTGAGTTCGACGTCAAAAACGTCGCTTCAGCGGCAGCGAATGAAATTTGACTTTCAATTGGATAAAAGAGAATGAAGATAAGGATGATCGGCATTCAGTGATTGCTTTGTTTCGATGAGTACGATGTCTCAGCGAAGTCATTTGACAGATTCAGAAGCTTGGAGAGTTGTTGGTAGGTTAGAAGGGGGGCAAACTCAAGCCGAAGTAGCGCAAGCCATTGGAGTGTCATAAAGTGTCATTTCCAGGATCTGGAACCGTTTTTTGGAGAGTGGATGTGCAGGCCGAAGACCAGGGCAAGGTCGTAGAAGAGCAACAACGCCCAATGAAGATCGGTATTTAGCGTTAACAGCTCGGAGACACCGAAACATGAACGCTACTCTTCTCCAACAACACCTTCGCTCGGCTACAGGCACCACGATTTCAACTCAGACTTTCTGAAACCGGCTCCATGCTGTAGGTCTGTATGCTCGCCGACTGATGGTATGTGTTAGATTAACATCAAGGCATCGTCGCGACCGCAGGGAGTGGGAACCAAGCATGTCAACTGGAAGAGAAATGAATGGAGCAATATTCTGTTTTCTGATGAGTCCCGTTATTCTGAGCATCCGGATAATAGGCGTATTTTCATCTGGAGGGACCGTGGCAGTAGGAATAATCCTGCGTTCGTGAACGAAAGTGTCAGATTTGGCGGTGGAGGAGTGTTGGTGTATGGTGGCATCTCCATTGACGGGCGCACTGACCTCTACATCATTCGAGATGGAGCTCTGACTGGTCGCCGATATAGGGATGAGATCCTCAGTCCTATTGTAGTCCCTTACGCTGCAGCAATCGGAGATAACTTCATTTTAATGGACGATAACTGCAGGCCACATCGTGCAAACCTGGAGGAGGATTTCCTTTTCGAGGAAGGAATCGTTCGAATGGAATGGCCAGTGTGTTCTCCAGACATGAATCCTATCGAGCACGTTTAGGACGCTCTAGGAAGACGAGTTTCTGGCCGCCAACAACCCCCACAAACTCTCCAAGAACTGGAAAGAGCTCTTCTGGAAGAGTTCGTCAGAATACCCCAACTCGTCATTACCCTCATAGCATGCATGGTCACAGTGGCGTCATTGTGACATCACTGCAAGTCTCGGTGGTCACGTCACATCTGTTACCAAAATGCAACCACTCAGTGGCGTCACATTGTGACTGAGTTGTGACCTTCTTAGAAAACTTTAAAAAATATAGAAAAAATTTAAAACATGTTATTTATTGTAAGATTATACTTTACTGACAATTTTTAAAAACTTCTGACGTTATTCCATGTTACTATACGCAGTATAAGTCACGTCACATCTGTGCCCCCCAAAAAAGAACACCATATTGTAAAGTTGCAGTGTGTCAAATATATGAATTTCAAAAATATTGAAAATGTCAATAAATATAGAGAAAAGCGTTTTGAACTGCACTTTAAATAGCCCGTGTAAATGTAGTTCGGAATTTGGATCAGATTGATTTTATGCGTATCTTACAAATTAAGTATTATTTAATATTTAGTAATTTAATTTTCGACATTTCGGAAAATTTATAAATTTTTCCCAGTAATAACCAAAGCTACGAAAAATCACTTAACGTAACGACAATAATCCATTTTCCGTGCCAAATATGCAAAACGTAAGGTTTTCTTGTCAAAAATCTTGTAAAAATCGTGCTGTGAAAAGTCATTAAAACATACAGTCATATCTTACATAAAATTTTTACCACTTCAAAACTATTTAAATACCTTTAAAAAATTATGTGTTCATGGAACTTGATGGAACTATTATATGGATTTCATTTATCTTTTATAACGATTTTTGTAAATGATCATCCGTTTGGCTAGAAGTTTCTGAAAGATTATTTGAAACACTTCAGCATTTTCAAACTATACTTTTTATTACAGTTAAGTCTGCAGGTTTTCATGTGCTCGTAGAAAACGACTTCAAAGTTAGTCATAAACCATTTCTTGCTTTATAATATGCATTCAAGTCATATAGTTTTCTGCTAATGTTTAACTTTTTTAAACACATATTTAAAAAAATCGATTTCTTTCAGACTGTTAAAATAAAATAAACATTTTCCGAATATATATACATATACTTAAAAAACTTATAAAAATCCGTGACATACTATTCATTCGTATTTCAAATTTTCGTTTTAGAAATACATCTTTTTAAAAAGTTATTTTACAATATGCTTAATTCTGCTGAAAATTAATACAAAAAAAAGAAGAAGAAGAAGAAGAAGAGATTAACAAATAAAAAATTTTTTATGCTCTATAACCATTTTTTTTATTTTTAAAGAAGATACTATGCAGTTATTGCATGTGATTCAAGCTTTACTTAATTTTTTTTTATCATTACATTTATATATTTTCATTATTATATATTTAAAAAACATCATGTTTTTACTTTTTAAAAACTTAAACAATGTTTTAACTCTAATTATGAATATTATTATTATTATTTACAAAAAAACTTTACATTCCATTTTAACGTGAATTGTTTTGAAATTAACAAAAATAAAAGTTAAAAATACATAAAAAAATTCTTCGAATTAAAAAAAATAATAATTAGAGACACTCACATTATTGCGTATTTGAGTTCCAAATTTGTTGCATAGAAAAAGGAAAAACTCATGGAGGAATGAGATAGGTGGAGAAGAAGTATTATCTCTGGGGGTGATGCTAAAAATGTACTCTACATTAAATCACATTAAGTACAAATAAAACCACGTGCTTTGACACACCTATCAATTGAAACAGGTTTAAACCCGTATTTTTTTTTTTTTTTTTTTTTTTTTTAAGAACTAATCTGTCGCTTCACCGGTAAGAATTTATTACTTATTTTATCATATGTGTTTCAAATATCATTATAGAAAATTATTTTAACTTTTTACTTGAAAATATAACATTCTTTTATTAATATCTCAAAATCGTCTGCAGTCAGAAATCTATATTTTAGATTAATATTTATTACTTATGTTTTCATACATGATTTTAAAAGAATTCTTTCATCATTATATTTTAAATATTTATTTACATGCAATTATTTATTCATAAACATTTTTCATCTACGTTATAAAGTATTTAAAACTGAATTAAAAAAGGAATCATTTAGTAATACAATTTTTAGTTCGTAACAAATGTTTTCAATATCTAATTTAATTTTAATTTGATATTTAATAATTGCTAATTTTCCAATTTCTTTTATTTTAAAAGCGAACATTTATTTTAATAAATAATAATAGAACAAAGACCATTTTAAAAATTTGACATTTCTTCTTAAAATATGCTTCAGTTGTAATTCATTTCTTTCAATTCGTATTACAATAAAAAATTCCTTCCACGTCCTTTTGTTTGGAACATTAAAATTTCAGCGATAAATGGATTCATATTGCAAACACTTTTTGAGCCTTACCTCAGCTCCATCTATCTCATTCCTCCATGCGAAAAACTAAACGGACATGCGCATAGAAACTGAAAGTCGTCTGCAGACTACGGAAGAATAAACAAAGTAAACAGAAAATTTTTATACGCGTAAGCGAGAAGTTAGTTGACTGGAACTTATGACAGTTGCGGGTTGATGCGTATTGATTTTTAAAAAATTACAAGAAAGTACAGCGCTTCCAAGCAACAAAATAAGTCCGAGAAAATTATTTTGGCTCTGACTGTGAAAATGATTTTGTCTTTGCCACTATAATTATTATCGGATTTAGTTTGTGTGGCAAAAAGAATAACTAGAAAGAATATAGAAGATGAAAAATAGGTAAGAAAAAATATTATTGTTAATGTTTACTTTTATAATATTATTGTTCTTGGAATGATTTTAATTAGCTTCTCAAAAACATATAATGAAAAAAAAATGTTTCATCAACTTAATAAAGTCTAATAAATTTATTATTCATTTTGTAGAAAACTTGATTATTAGTATTTTGGATCAGGTTATTAAGATTAGTGATTCTAATTGCATTTTAATTTATGTTGTTTACTTATTTTAAATATCTAGTTAAAATAATATGCTTCCATAAATATAGAAGCTAATGGATATATATTATAATCAATCGTTAATATAATTATTAAAAATTTAAAAATAATTAATTTTTTAATAAATAAGCCTTTTTTAGAATAAAATTACTTCCAAACATCCTTTTTAGTTATTTTTGTTTGTATTAAATAACGTTCTGAAACATTGCATAATTTTATTTTTAAAAATTACATCTGTTCAGAAGAGAAATTTATAACGAGAAGAACTTTTAAAAGAAATTGTGGATACGCCACATTAAAAAAATCAATAATGCTAATGATTGTTTATTGTATTTTTCAACCCGTTTTCAACAAAATTTCTACATAGATAGTCATTATTATTTACATTTCATTCTGAACACTTTTATTATTTTCATTCCTGGATAATTTTACAGAGATAAATTTCAAAATATCTATTATATGCAGTATTAGTAAACATCGTGATTAAAATGGATCTTCAATTTATAATTACCCTCTAATCTTGTAAGTAAAATATTACAAATTTTTATTAAAGCATATGAGGTTCTATTTTATATTTATGGTAGGAATTTTTGTAAGATAGATGTGCCAATAATGGATACTCGTTGATATTTTTGGTTCATAAAAAATAACTAATAAATATTTAGCTTTAATTATTTTTAAAGACCCCTTTGCATGTATTATAATCTGGCTTATTGTTAACAACTTTTAATCAAACCAATTAGGAAGCAGAAAATAATGTTTCAAAGTTCCACTGTATTCCAGTGAAAATCTTATGAAAATCCTAAGAGCTGCCTTTATTTAATAATTTTATGTATTCTTTATTTTCTTTTAAAAAATTGAATGTTTTCGTTTGAGTAGCAATAGAAAACGTTGTATTCTATGTACTAATGACCATTTACAAAATGACATTCATTTTAAAGGTTTTAAGAGGGGGTGCCCATTACTGAGATGGTTAATTAGTCATTTTCCAACAATGGACACCCCATGTATGAAATTTCAATAATGTTTATAGTGCATAAAATATTTCGACTTAACTGAAAAATCAAGATCAAATTTAATTTTTAAATTTCACAATTAAATTAGCAGATCAATGTCCTCAAACATCAGTTCTGCAGTTTTATTTTGAATTTATTTTATATATTATTTAAAATATCCACCTCACAACATGATTTCTTTTACATTTGTTATATTAATTATTATGAGTGATTCAGCAACTAATATCTGGAAGTTTAATTAATAAAAATAGTAAGACCAACTATGCACTGAAATTCCAAAACTTTTTTCTTAATTATTACCTTTCAATTTCGCTGTTTCAATTGATAGCTGTAATTACCGGATAATTAGTTTTTAAAACGATTCACATAAAATAATTAAAATATTTACCTTCCGATAATTGCAATAATTGATACAAACAATAAAAGATTATCACAAACATTTTATTAGTTATCGATATCCTAATTGTTAAATTCATTTGAAAATAACTATTCAGTTTCATTAGTATGTTTCTTATTAAATTCTGTTTCTAAGTACAGTCATAAAGACAATTACATTTATTACTTTATATCAGCTGTCCATTACTGGAACAGAGGATTCCAATTACAGGATCAGAGATATGTCCTTTACAGTATTTTTGAGTGTTTTGATATATTTCTGTTATTTAAAATTAAATTGTGAGTCATATTGAAAAATAAAACTATAAGAAGGGTTAAATATTTTTGACAAATTAATATAATATTGAAAAAAAAACTGAAATATAATAATTATAACTATTAATAAATGAATAATTTTGAAAGATATTCCTCAAGGGTGTTCATGATTGGAACATCTACCATATTTTATTTGCATTAAAAGGTAGTTATCTATTTGTTATTGTGTTCTTTATTTTTGTTTTATTGTGTCATATAAAAATTAATATGATTATCTGTATTTCTGAAAGAATACGTATTTATAAAACTTTCACCACATTTGATTCAAAAATTTACCTTAGTAGATTATAATATTTGTGCTGCTTATCATCATATCATAATTATAATCGCCAGACAGATCCTTGGAAAAAAAGTAAAAAAAAATTACACTAGTCGCAAAATATAGTTGCTGCGGCGTAGTTTTGTAAAAAATAAAACTTTGATTTAATATTACCCATTCTCAATATCTGCAACATGCCCAAAAGTCAATTACTTTTACAATGAGCTTAAAAATAAGATTTTATTTATTGTTACTATGTTCCACATAGCAATTGCTTCCAAACTATAATTTTTAGAATTCCCAACATACTTATGTTATTGGTACGAGTTATATCTGTTTTCATACCAAAGCTACGTTTATCAATGGACTAATTTCAGATCGTTGTTAGAAAAATGTAAATTTTGTAAAATTAAAAAGCTAGAGATAGCTAGGAATAGATAGTTGCAAAAGTAAGTTTATTTATTTTATCAGTTTTTATTTGTATATTGACAATACTGATGAGAAGTACGTCATTTTCTGCTTATCATAAGTATAACAAATATCCATAATTTATTATTTTTATGTTTGAATTTATATTTTTAAGTATCTACAACAACATTCGAGTATTTGCAGTTTCAAAATTAAATTGCATTTAAAATAGTTGTTCGATTTAAAACCTGTGTCAACATATTTATCATGTTACACTCTTTAAGCGCCCTGACCGTTTTTTTCTGTCACATAATTATACAATTTAAGGCGCAACACTAGTCACCAAAAAAGACCCGGGTGATAATGTAAAGTCTATGGGAACGCTCTTTTCAAATATCTCGCTCAAATTTTAATATTTTTACATGAATTTTTTTGCATGGATAGCTGAGGACGATCCACAACCACTCTAGTTTTAACTTTTTCAATTTTGGTTTCAGATTAAAAAAAAAAAATACTTTAAATTTTAAAACCTGTTTAAACCGGTTCTGAAATTGAAATCATCATAATATAAAAAATATATAAGCAAAATCGAAAAAGTAAAAACCAGGCCGGTTGTAGATCGTCCTCAGCTATCCTATGGAAAAAAATATTAAAATTTGAGCGAGATATTTAAAACGAACATACCCATAGACTTTGCATTATCATCCGGCTCTTTTTCAGCGACTATTGTGGGACCTTACGGGCTGATTTAATACAAAATTTATATTAATGTCATTTTTTTGCAGTGAATAAAATAATCACTATACTGTGACGATAGTGACAAGATTGTGAAGACACTTTGTGAAATTTTTGTGATTTGTGACGATTTTATTACTAACTTTGTGACGGTGGCTACATTGCCAGTGTTGTAATGTTACACTGGGTCACAATTATACAGTTATGAACATTGATATATAGTGTAAAATCATTTCCATCTCTTACAAACTTTAATATATTTTGGCGATATATCTCAATTAAAACTTGAGAGCTGTTATAAGAAGAAAGCACCAAAAGAAAGTTACTGAATCAAACTGCAATGCCATACAGACTTTAATCTTTGTTACATTTTTTTTATTTTTTTTTTTTTTTTTTTTTTTATTTATTTATTTATTTTTTTTTTTTGCAATAAATGGGAATATTTAAAACAGTTGCATATTCGATCTATCACAATTATTTGAAATTTAGTTATTTGTTTTTAAAAAAGTATTAAAATTATGAAAGGAACATTTTTATTTAACCTTTAAGCGTGTTAAACAAAAATGTTTGTTTCTTTCATAATTTTAATGCTTTTTAAAAAACAAATAGCTAAATTTTAAATAATTGTGATAGATCGAATATTCAATGTCTTAAATATTCCAATTTATTGCAACAAAAAAAAATGTAACAAAGCTTAAAGTCTGTATGGCATTGCAGATTGATACAGTAACTATCTTTTGGTGCTTTCTTTTTATAGCAGCTCTCAAGTTTTAATTGAGATATATCGCCAAACTATAATAAAGTTTTGTAAAAGATGTAAATGATTTTCCACTATATATCAACGTTCATAACAGTATAATTGTGCCCCAGTGTAACATTACAACACAGACAATGTAGCCACCGTCACAAAGTTAGTAAAAAACTCGTCGCAGAGCACAAAATATTCACAAAAATGTCACAAAGTGTCTTCAAAATCCTGTCATTATCGTCACAGAATAGTCACAGTTTCAAAGACAATTTTGTCACAAATGACACATTTTTCACATTTTGGTCACACCGTGACTTCACAAAGTGGTCACAATGTGACGTCACAAACGGCTTTAAAACGACCATAACGACTTCTCATTTTAGTCACTGTGACTTCACATCGACGTCACGTGACGTCTCATTGACGGTCACAAAGTCACAATGTGACTTCACAACGACGTCACCGTGACGTCACCATGTCTTACGGGTAATAGCCTCATTGAGTCCATTCCTCAAAGGTGTTCAACGTTGCTGGCCGCCCGTGGAAACCATACCCCCTACTGAAAATGATTTTCTTTGAAGAAAACACCTTTTCTTATTCTTTTTTTCTCATATGCACAAATTGTGTTTTTTCCCTTTTGTACACAAATGCGCAATAAAATGCATTTTTTTCTGCCAAACATGTGTAATTTATTCTCATATAACCTACTATGTCTGTCGACCATGTATCAATCAGCTAAAAAGTTTCCCAGATACAAAATCCACCTAAAACTGCAATATTCTTTAATTGTTTTGAGCAGTGTATTATTGTATTATAAACTTATAAAAAATGAGTTTTCTGTGATATAGTTGATGTTAAAAATTTGAAATTTGGCGTTGCAATTACTTTTAAGATGTACATACATTTACTGAATGATTTATAGAACGTTCGTAATTCAAAATGATGAAATGTGCGAAAAACGCTCTAAAATACGATTGGTTTACATCGTTAAAAAATTGCAGCATTTTGTCCAGTCATTTGACCTTTTTGTAAAAAAAAAAAAAAAAAAAAAAAAAAAAAAAAAAAAAAAGATTACATATCCGTAATTTAACTATATTCTATATGGTTATATACCGGGTGTCCAATAAATGACTGACCCATTTTAAAATTAAATAATAAAAAAACGGTTTGAGATAAAAATGTGCGGTTTGCGGTATTGTTATTAGAATATCAATAAATTTTTAATACGCACTTCCTTCAAATAGTTCTAATTTCGGCCAAAAGATGGCGCTGGCGGCACCAGACTGCAGAAATACCGCCTGTTTTCTTGTTCTCAAGCTGATGATCTTTCCGGCTCATTTTCCCGAGTCGAATCTAAGTCGAAATGTTGAATCGACTCTCCACTCAACTATACAGAAATAGGGTTTGTTGATTGAAACGAGATTTAAAATAACATTTAAGACTGAACGGGGTCTATTGTAACAATCTATGTCTATTGTAACCTCCTCAGACAAATATCACGGGAAACTATAAAAACTAGTTTAAAATTACTGTAAAACATCTCCAACGGTGTATCAATTTATAAATAAATATTTATGGCAAGAAAACATTTATTAAAGAAGCGTTCTAGAATAATTTAAATTAATTTAAAAGACGTTCTTTAGTGTTTCAAAATTATCTTCGGAATATGTTATTTTAACCGCTTAACTGATACGCTTTTTTACAAACAATAAAATGAAAATATGGGATAAACGCCGCTTTTTTAAAGCTAATATAATCGTAATATTTAATTTAAATATTTCTTCTATTAAATAGTATGAAATTGCATTTAAAATTTTTAGTAGTGTCAGAAAGCTTTAAGTGATGGAAGAAGCAAACTATAATTGCCGGTATGTTGTACGGGCAAACCAGTTAAAATTTTAAAACAATGATATGCAAATAGCGTTGCCAAGTCTCCCGTCTAAGAAAACTTATAAATTGGCACATTAAAATTTTCTAAATCTTACTATAAAGGAATCCGTCTACAATAAATCCTGTTTTAGACATAAAAATTTATTGATCACGAAGTAGAAAGAAACATACAAATCTACCTCCTAAGGCAAAAACCTGCCTAAAACAAAATATTATTATTTTTTCCGAAAACCGAATGTATCCCTACTTTATATTCATATTTTTGTCATTTAACGTAAAAATTTTATTACGAAAGCCGTGAGAGATTTTAAGATGTCTTTTGCACACATCTCGCCTCCCCCCCACCCCCGGCAGGAAACGTATCTACGCTAAAATGTACGGATATTTAAAAAGAAAAAAGGAAGACGTATCTTTTTTTATAGCCTGTAAGTCATCCCTCTCCAAAACTTTATTACAAAAAGCATCATAGAACCTGAAATATATTTTTGCCCCCCCCCCCCATATAGGAGGGAAATATGTAATTTAAACTTGATATTGTGCTAAGAGCATCAATTTGATGTTTATTGCTTTTTTATTGTTATTCGGTATTGCATTACACAAACATAGCTTCAAAATTTGTAATCTAGGCTTTTAAAACCGATTCGTATTTCAACCATCGAATCCAACAGGAGAAAAAAGTAGAATCGGGAGATAGTAAATGAAAGAAAGGATCGGGACAGTGGATTCTGCATTGGCTTCTGAAATATTTTCAACAGCTTTTGTCTCACGCAATATTAAAAAAAAAAAAAAAAAAAAAAAAAAAAAAAAAAAAAAAAAAAAAAAAAAACTCGAAGAAAAAGAAACGAAACTTTATTTCAGTAAAAAGTTTCCGTAAAAATGTTTTGCCATAAAATTGCCTATAGATATTTTAGTTTGGTTTGGTTTATTTAATGTCGGCCGATTATGTACACGTGGGATATAGGTCAGAATGATAAGGGGATGGTCAGGGTATGCCCTGCGTGGGTGTCTCTGTAAGGGCACCTAACCCGTATTTACACAAGAAAATCCAAGGTTCGAAGAAAACCACGGAAACGGTTATGCCGACAGACGCGATTGGGTTCGAACCCAGCACTGCCGTCTACCAGTTGAAACGTCAGAATCTATCACCCACTGGTGGGGCCATAGGTATTTTAGATAACAGATAAAACTGAATGTCTACTTATTTTAGTTCAATTTTATAAATATTAATATTGAAAAATAAATTGAACATTGGTTTTTTTATACACAATTTAAAAAAGATAATAAATCATATTTACATAAATATGTTTCTATATATACGTAAAAAAAGTATCTGTTAAGCGGTTAAAATGACATATTCCGAAGTGAATTTTGAAACACTAAAGAACGTCCTTTAAATTAATTTAATTTTTTCTGGAATTGTTACAAATATTTCTAGGATTCTTTAACAAACGTTTGCTTGTCATAAATATTTATTCATAGATTGATACATCTTTGGAGATGTTTTACAGTAATTTTAAACTAGTTTTTGTAGTTCCCCTTGATATTTGTCTGAGGAGGCAGCAATAGACATAGATTGTTACAATAGACCCCGTTCAATCTTAAATGTTATTTTAAATCTCGTTCCAATCAACAAACCCTATTTCTGCTGTTGAGTGGAGAGTCGATTCAACATTTCGACTCAGATTCGACTCGGGAAAATGAGCCGGAAAGATCATCAACTTGAGAACAAGAAAACAGGCGGTATTTCTGTAGTCTGATGCCGCCAGTGTCATCTTTTGGCCGAAATTAGAACTATTTGAAGGAAGTGCGTATTCAAAATTTATTGATATTCTAATAGCAATACCGAAAACCGCGCATTTTTATCTCAAACTGTTTTTTTGTTATTTAATTTTAAAATGGGTCAGTCATTTACTGGACACCCGGTATATATTATATATAACCATACAATGGGCAATAATATCGTCACAATGCTATAAAATGACGGTTGTGTAACCGCTTTTTATAGAAAAGATCGCATGACAGGACAAAATGCTGCAAATTTTAAACATTGTAGCATTGCTAAGGCTAGAAACTTGAAATTTGTTATGGTTGTAATGGATCAATTTTTTTTTCTTTTAATTTAAATGAATGCAGCAAAATAAATGGCGTAAAATATAATACATATGTCCAGAAGTTTGGAGTTTGATACGGTGTTAGTTTTAAAACGTAAATGCTATTCATCTGTTCATTAACACTAGAACGCCCGGAAACTTTACTCAAGTTTTGTAATAATATTTCGCAGCAGAATTTTTATTCAAAAATTTTTAATTGATTTATTTAATGTAAATCTGCCTGATTCCAATTTAACCTATTTCAAGAATAATTTTCTGGCTCGAATTGAAATTTAATCACATAGTCGGAGTCGAATCGACTCCTTTTGGGCGTTCTAGTGTTAAGCTGCAGGTTTTACTGCAATAATAGCATTGTTTAAAACTAATATAATTCTACAGATATAATCCAGCGTTAATAAATTTAATTATTGTTAATACACTGGAGGCTTGTATACCCGTACAGAATAATAAAAAAATTATATCATAATGGAAAAAAAATTTCTTAGCCTTTTAAAAAAATTAAGAGAAAACAACATTATATTTTCGTCTTTTTGCTCGGCAGTCAAGGAATTAAGAAAGCTTTGTAAATATTCGAATTTTAAGAGGTTTAAATGAACAGAAAACATTTTAAATTGTGGTTTTTTTTTTTAAGCTGATGGAGCTAGAAACTTGAAATTTGATAAAGCTGTTACTTTCAGGACGTAAATGCTCGAACACAAAAGTTTTTTAAAAACTCAAAATTTAAAAGAATGCAAGTTCCAAAAATGTTCTAAGATTGAGATATTTGCGATACATTCGATGTTAAAGTTTGTAGCTTGCCAAAGTGTTTCCTTAAAATGTGTAAATGTCCGCTATAAACAGTGTGTAAAAAAAATTTAAATATTTAAAAATGGTTCTGAAAACGTATTAAATTACAATTTAATTAGAACATAAATTTATTTAGAATTTGTTCTAGATTTTGGGTTAGAAACTTAAAATTTGCTATGGCCGGTACTTTGCAAACGTAAATTCTTACCCTTAAAAATTCTTTTAAATTCGACATTTAATCCTTTGTGGTGCTATGGTATATCTATGAAGCCACTTAATTTTAATTCCCAAATGCCCCATTGGTATCAGAATTTAGTAAAAAAAAAAAAAAAAAAAAAAAAAAAAAAAAAAAAAAAGGTTTATTAATTTCCAGCAAAATAGCTTTTTGTTATTTACAAAGTTGCTTTCAAATTCTGGTGTCAGTACTCAATTTCAACACTTAAGAGCCCACAATAGTCACAGAAAAAATACACAAAAAGACCCGGATGATCATATAAAGTCTATGGGAGCGTTCTTTTCTAATATCTCGCTCAAGTTTTAATTTTTTTGCATGATTTTTTTTGCACAAGATAGCTGAGGGCAATCCACAACCGGGCTAGTTTTTACTTTTTCGATTTTCGTTATATATTTTTTATATTACGATAGTTTCAGTTTCAGAACCGGTTTAAACCGGTTTCGAAAGTTAAAGTAATTTTTTAAAGAAAATCTGAAACAAAAATTGAAAAAGTAAAAACTAGCCCGGTTGTGGATCGCCCTCAGCTATCTTGTGCAAAAAAATCATGCAAAAATATTAAAATTTGAGCGAGATATTAGAAAAGAATGCTCCCATAGACTTTACATGGTCATCCGGGTCTTTTTGAGTAATTTTTCTGTGACTATTGTGGGCCCTTAAGAGCACACAATAGTCACAGAAAAATTACTCAAAAAGACCCGGATGACCATGTAAAGTCTATGGGAGCGTTCTTTTCTAATATTTCGCTCAAATTTTAATATTTTTGCATGATTTTTTTGCACAAGATAGCTGTGGGCAATCCACAACCGGGCTAGTTTTTACTTTTTCAATTTTTGTTTCAGATTTTCTTTAAAAAATTACTTTAACTTTCGAAACCGGTTTAAACCGGTTCTGAAACTGAAACTATCGTAATATAAAAAATATATAACCAAAATCGAAAAAGTAAAAACTAGCCCGGTTGTGGATTGCCCACAGCTATCTTGTGCAAAAAAATCATGCAAAAATATTAAATTTTGAGCGAGATATTAGAAAAGAACGCTCCCATAGACTTTACATGGTCATCCGGGTCTTTTTGAGTAATTTTTCTGTGACTATTGTGGGCTCTTAAGCAATAAATTTGCAGTGCTGCGCCGCAAAGGGTTAAAAGGGTTCAACAACAAAAATGTAATGAAATTACAATGTGATATTGATATTGTTGAAATTACGATGTGATCCAGTTGGTATGGAAGTTTGGTATTTCATCACAGTTACTTTTAAAAACTAAATTATTTCCCGTAAGACATGGTGACGTCATAGTGACGTCGTTGTGAAATCACATTGTGACTTTGTGACCGTCGATGTGTCGTCACGTGACGTCCATGTGAAGTCACAGTGACTAAAATATGAAGTCGTTATGGCCGTTTTAGAGCTCGTTTGTGACGTCACATTGTAACCATTTTGTGAAGTCACGGTGCGACCAAAATGTGAAAAATGCGTCATTTGTGACAAAATTGTTATTAAAACTGTGACTATTTTGTGACGATAGTGACAAGGTTGTGAAGACAGTTTGCGGTTATTTTTTGATTTGTGACAAATTTGTCACTAACTTTATGACGGTGGCAGCATTGTCAATGTTGTGAAGTCACACTTTGACAAAATTATACAGTTATGAACATTGTTATGTAGTGTAAAATCACTTACATCTATAATTTTATTATACTTTGGCGATACATCTCAATTAAAACTTGGGAGCTGCGATAAAAAGAATGTACCAAAAGAAAATTGCTGTATCAAAATGTAATGCCATGCAGACGTGACGTCGTATCTTTGATACTTTTTTTTTCTGTTGCAATAAATGAGAATAATTAAGACAATTTAATATTCGATCTATCACAATTCTTTCAGATTTAACAATTTGTTTTTCTAATAAGCATTAAAATTATCAAATAAACACTTCCTTTAAGGTGCAAAACTAGTCACAGAAAAAGACCCGGATGATAATAAAAAGTCTATGGGAGCGTTCTTTTCAAATTTGAATATTTTAGCATGTTTTTACTTTCTTCTATCTTTACAAGAAGAAAGTATTGGATTCATGAAAATTTTCGACTTCCGGTTTTCGACGGATTTATACGTTTTAGAAGGTCCTGAACACGTTTTGACTATTTTTAGAAAATGTCTGTCTGTGAGTCTGTCCGTCTGTCTGTGAGTCTGTGTGTCTGTCTGTGAGTCTGTCTGTCTGTATGTGACAAAAAATTTGTGGGCGCTCTATCTCAAGAACTAATGCTCGAAATTTAATAAAATTTTATATTCAGTTAGACCTTGATATGAATTAGTGCCTATTGGTTTTTGGTGAAAATTGGCCTGCAGGTGGCGCTGCTATACTACGTTTTTCATGATTTTCAAGATTGCTATATCTCAAGAACTAATGCACAGAATTTCACCAAACTTCAGATTCTGTGACCCCTTGATGTACATAGACGCTGATTAAGTTTTGGTGTAAATTGGCCAGCAGGTGGCGCTGCTATGCCACGTTTTTCATGTTTTTCATGATAGCTATATCTCAAAAACTAATGCACAGAATTTCACCAAACTTCAGATTCCGCGATACCTTGAGATACATAGCCGCTGATAAGGTTTTGGTGTGAACTGCCCTATAGGTGGCGCTGCTATGCTACATTTTGCACGGTTTTTGCGATTGCTATATCTCAAGAAGTAATGCAGAGAACTTCATCAAATTTTAGATTCTGTTACACAAGAATATATAACATAATTAGACGCTGATTACATTTTGGTATTAACCTTGCAACAGGTGGTGCAGCTATGCTGCATTTTGCACGATTTTTCCGATAGCTATATCTCAACAACCAAAGCACAGAATTTCATAAAACTTCAGATTTTGTTACAAAATGATGTATAACATAATTACACGATGATTATGTTTTGTTATAAATCCTTCAACTGATCGTGCTGCTGTGCTATAATTTACACGTTTAAAAAAAAAAAAAAAACTAGCTATATCTCACGAACTAATGCACAGAATTTCATCAAACTTCAGATTCTTTTACACCATAACATAATTAGACTTTTTTTTACATTTTGGCATAAATTGTCCAAGATATGGTGTTGCTGTGCTACGTTTTGCAAATTTTTTCTTATAATTATATCTCAAGAACTAATGGACGAAATTCCATCAAATTTCAGATTCTGTTAGGTCTTGATATCAATAGATGCTTATTAGGTTTTAGTACAGATTACCCAAGATGAGGCACAACTAAGCTCCTTTTCTCAGAATATTAATTAAATTTGGCTTTTCGGATACCAGAATCTCATTAGGCTAGGTCAAATGTTCGAGGAAATTCGATAGTGGGTAACTTTGGGGTCACCACGTTTTTTTTTTTTTTTTTTTTTTTTTTTTTTTTTTTTTTTTTTTTTTTTTATTAAAATGTACTTATGAGATAGAAGAAAGTTTCGGGATTGACACATCCAACTAGTTTTGTATAGGATAGCTGAGGACTATCTACAAACGGCCTCGTTTTTACCTTTTCAATTTTGCTAATATATTTTTTATATTTTGATAGTTTCAATATCAGAACCGGTATCAACCGGTTTCGAAAATTTAAAAAATATATTTTTTTTTATCTGTAACCAAAACTGAAAAAGTAAAAACTAGGCCGGTTGTGGATCGTTCTCAGCTATCATATATAAAAAAATCATGTAAAAATATTAAAATTTGAGCGAAATATTTGAAAAGAACGCTCCTACAGACTTCACATAAATATCCGGGTCTTTTTCTGTGACTAAGGCTGCACCTTAAAGGAAGTTTTTCTTAGATAATTTTAATGCTTATTAGAAAAACAAATTGCTAAGTTTGAAATAATTGTTATAGATCGAATATTCAATTGTCTTAAATATTCTCATTTATTGCAATATATATATATATATATATACAGGGGTGCAAAAATCTAGGCGCCAGCAGGCTGTCTCTCACCACTAAAATTATTTCATTTCTTTTTAATCTAATATTTCGTGTTAAATTCTAGTAAGATTGCTGTTAAATTTTGAGCGAAGAAGACTTTGAATTTTTTGTGGTGGGAGATTAGCACTGGCGCCTAGATTTTTGCACCTCTGTATATATACATATATATATATGTAACAAAGATTAAAGTCTGCATGGCATTAAATTTTGATTCAGTAACTTTCTTTTGGTACATTCTTTTTATAGCTGCTTCCAAGTTTTAATTGAGATGTATCGCCAAAGTATAATAAAATTATAGATGTAAGTGATTTTACACGACATAATAATGTTCATAATTGTATAATTGTGTCCCAGTGTGACTTCACAACATTGACAACGCTGCCACCGTCACAAAGTTAGTGACAAATTTGTCACAAATCAAACAATAATCGCAAACTATCTTCAAATACTATCTTCTATAAATATTAAAATACTATTAAAACATGCAAAGAGGAATTATGAAAAAAAAATTAAAGCTAAATATTTATTAGTATATTAATGAACAAAAAACATTAAGGGGCTATCCATTACTGGAAGGCTGTCCATCACAAACACATCTACTTAATAAAAATTCCAACGATAAAATAGAGCAACAAATGCGTTAATTGTAATTATTAATATTTTATTTATAACTAGCGGCCTTCGCCCGCTACGCTGGTCGGTTTATCTAAAGAAATCTTGAAGAAGTAGTTAGATAAGGTTCAGACATACATTAAAAAAAAAAAAAAGCAAGTCGATCATTCAAAAAACGTTGGGAAATATCAAATATTTACTGTAATTTTTTAAGAAAAATAAAGTTTCGAAAAAAAAATTAAATCGAAAAAAAAATTACACTGACATATTAATGCAAGGAAATTTTCCCAGAGAGAAAATTCGCCTTGAATACAATATTTCAAATTCTTTTAATTGCTTATAGGCGTTAATGCCAACATAGTGAAAAAAAAATCCATGCTGGGAATCGAACCCGGGCCATCAGTATGGCGCACTGACGTTCTACCGACTAAACCACATGGAACGACAGCCAGCTTGAAACTTTCTCATACTTAAGTAGACTGGCGAAAACATAACGATAGCGCGTTTTAAAATCGCACAGTGACATCTATTGGATTTTATATGTACTAAAAAACGTTATGTACTAAAAAACGTGAGCAGCGCACCTAATAGTTTCTTTTGTTTCTTTTTGTTACTTTTTTGTCTGTTGTCCGATTTTGATGAAACAAAGCCTATACACTGCCCGGGAGTGTGCATTCTTCATTAGTGAAAACCGCATAAAAATCCATTCAGTAGTTACGAAGATAACCTCGAACAAACAGACAGACAGACAGACAGACAGACAAAAAATTCAAAAATTTTTTTTGTGTGTTTCATTGGTTTTCTTTTATCGCCCTGACTCCATTTTTGTCAATTATCTTCAATGTACAGACACACCGGGTCCTACTGTTTTATTATATGTATAGATATTAGAGAGTAATTATAAATAAAAGACCCACTGTAACACTAGAACGCCCGGAAGGAGTCGATTCGACTCTGACCATGCGTTTAAATTTCAATTCGGGCCAGAAATTTTTTCCAGAAATAAGTTAAATTCAAACCACGAGGATTTACTTTAAATAAATCAATTAAACAATGTTGAATAAAAATTCTGGTGATAAATATTATTATCAAACTTGAGTAAAATTTCCGGGCGTTCTAGTGTTAATCACGATGTACACTAATACTACATATAATGGATATTTTGAAATTTACCTCTGTAAAATCATTCACGAAAGGAAATAATAAAAGTGTCTAGAATGAAAAACAAGTAATAAAATACAGTTATTAATTTCTAGCTTCATACCGTTTAAGTATTTGCGTTATTTGTTTTAAATACAATCATGTTTAAATTCTTATTGATTGCCTAACTTCCAAATTTTCATTCAGACTTCTAGTTCTTTCTGAAAACATTCCAATAAGAATATTTACAACTGAAACGTTTTCACCCACTATCCATTTAGAAATTTTATAACATTTCACAGTTTGAAAAATACATTAAACAATCATTATTTTTTTAATATGAAACATCTACGATTTCTTTTAATTGTTCTTCTCGTTCTCTTATAAATTCCTCTTCTGAACATATGTAATTTTTTAAATAAATTTATGTAATGTTTCAGAAGATTACTTAATACAAAAATTAAAAAAAGATGTTTGCAAGTAATTTTATTCTATTTAAAGCTTCTTTATTAAAAATATAAGATTTTATGTTTATGGAAACATATTATTTTAACCAGATATTTTAAATAAGGAAACAACGCAGATTAAAGTGCAATTAAAATCACTACCTTTAACAACCTAATCCAAATTATTAATAATCAAGTGTTCTATGTCAACAAAATAAATAATGAATGTATTAAACTTTATAAAGTTAATGGAGAATTGATGTTTTATAGCATGTTTTTGAGTAGCTAATTAAAATCGTTCTAAGAACAATAATAATTAAAAAGCAACCATGAAAAATATTTTTCCATACCTTTTTTTCCTACGAAGTCATTTGTTCTTTTTGTCGCACAAACTAAATCCGATAATAATTAAAGTGGCAAAGATCAAATCATTTTCACAGTCAAAGCCCCATTAATTTTCTCGGACTTATATTTTGCCACTTGGAAGAGCTGCAGTAGACCATTTTGTTTAAATTGTTAAGTCCGTATCAATACGAAACAATCCACAACTGCCATAAATTCCAGCCAACTAACTTCTTGCGTCTATCATCAATTTAAAATATTTCTGTTTACGTTTATTTATTCTTTCCACGGAATAAGAAACCACGAAGTAAGTTTCATACTCCGTGATCCTTTCGTTTGCAGGCGATTTTAAATTTCCACGCGCATGGCCGTTTTGTTTTTTCTTTTTCTATACAGTATTTTAGGAACTTAAATATGCAATAATTTTTTGAGTGTGTCTTTGATTAAATTTTTTTATTTAAAGAATTTTTTAATGTATTTTTACCTTTTATTTTTATTAGTTTCAAAACAATTCAAGTTAAAATAAATTGTAAAATCGTTTTTTGTAAATAATAATATTCATAGGTAATTAGAATTCATTAGGGACTAGAATTCGTTGGAATTCATGCTATTAGGGACGTTATTTGCAGTTACATTACAGTGACGTCACAAAAACTTTTTCAATTGACAGAAAAGAACTTTTTCCATTAAATAACATCTTTTGAAGAATTTTTGTATTTTTTTTTTAATTTTCTAAGGTCACATTTTAGTCACAATGTGACTTCACTGAATGGTGGCCATTTGGTCACAGATGTGACGTGACGTACGCTATTTGCAGTGGCATTACAGTGACGTCACAAAAACTTTTTCAATTGACAGAAAAATATTTTTCCATCAAATAACATCTTTTGAAGAATTTTTGTATTTTTTTTTAAATTATCTAAGAACGTCACATTTCAGTCACAATGTGACTTCACTGAGTGGTGGCGTTTTGGTACAGTGACGTCACAAAAACTTTTTCAATTGACAAAAAAATATTTTTTTCTATTAAATAACATCTTTTGAAGAATTTTTGTATATATTTTTTAATTTTCTAAGAAGGTCACATTTCAGTCACAATGTGACGTCACTGAGGGGTGGCATTTTGGTCACAGATGTGACGTCACATTTCAGCACAATGTGACGTCACTGAGGGGTGGCATTTTGGTCAAAAGTGTGACGTCACATTTCAGTCACAATGTGACGTCACTGAGGGGTGGCATTTTGGTCACAGATGTGACGTGATCACAGTGACTCACAGTGACGTCATTGTGACGTCACTGTGACCATGCATGCTATGTAGGTTCTAAGAACGGTATCTAAAAAATTTGGCATTTAAAAAGATCGAAACGAGAAGAAAACATTCTACGTTTAAAACTGCCGGAGCTAAGTACTTGAAATGTTACTTTAGATATGTAAATACTCGACACATCATTTAAAAAAAAATCGGAAATTAAAAAGATGTGGTAGCATGAAAACACTGTAAAATTGCGATTGTTGTAAAAAAGCTGATATAGAAGCTTGTAGTTTTCAATGGCGGTTACTTTTAAGATGTAAATTCTCAACAAGAATGGTTTCTATTAAAACAATTTAATTTAAACCTTCGTTGCATACCTTAAAAAACTGGTAGATACCTAACTATTTGCTATGTTATCTGAATTGTGGTGCTATCTCAGTTTTACTACTGAAAGCTTAGAAGTCACAGAGTAGCACAAGCTTTAAATAGAAACTGTAAATGAAATTGATTAGATATTAAACAAAATAGCATTTTTGTCCACTATAGTGGACAATATGCAACAAAGGGTTAAAATACTGAAATTAATACTGAATGTTCTAAATTGTGATTTATCTGGGAGCTTTAGAAACTTAGAATTTGGCATTGCTGTTATTTTCTTGAAGTAAATGTTAAATTGTAATTTTTGTGATATAGTTGCTATAAAAGTATGGAATTTGGCATTGATATTAATTTGAAGAAGTAAATGCTTTCTAAAAAAGGTTTCTAAAAATTTTGAAATTTAAAAAGTGTCAAATGAGCGAAAACTTTCAAAATTACGATATGTTTAGAACTATCAGAAATGAAAATTTAAAATGTTAATTTAGAGACGTAACTCTCGGCAAGAACATATTTAAAAAAATCGAAATTTGAAAGGGTTTATAGAGGCAAAATACGTTCTAAAATTGCAATTTTTATGATACAGTCACAACAGAAGCTTAATTTTTTTTAATGGTGGTCACTTTTAAGATGTAAATTTTTGCTGTGAATGATATCTAATCAACTGAAGTTTAAATGGATGAAATTAGCACTAAAAGTTCTAATCGAAGTATTATAGCCAACAGATTGAAAATGCGTCCAAGCCAAGACTCGAACCCGGACTATAGGTATATAGCACCGACGTTCTACCACATGAAGCATTTGAAACGGTAGTCAGCCTGGCACTTCGAACTATCATATGTTGACAAGATTAAAACCGCAGCACAAGTTGGAATATTTTTCCGTGAGACACCGACTCTGGGTCGAAAACGAAACTAATGAAAATTCAGTATCGAATAAATTGAATAAATGTACATAATTATTATTATTGGAGATTTTTCTTTAAAAAATTCCTCACGCCTTGTTTTCAATATTATTTCGCATTTTATTTGTTTAAAAGCCGTATTTTTTCAGCATGAATTATGTATTTTGCTTTAAAATATCAGAATGAAAACAATTTCAAAGTTATATTGTTATGCAAATTTTATTCTTAGCTATTAGTTTGTTTTTCACACTAACGAATATTTATATTTCTAATAAATTTGGAAATTAATCCTTTTTTGCAGCAAAAAAGATGCTTTAATTTTAAACAGCTATTTTTTGGTTAGTTGTAATTGTAGAAAAAAATCGACCTTTTTTTGCGGCCTTACTTCTTAAAGTAATTGCATATTTTTCCTAAATAAAATTTATGCGACTGAAAACCGTACGCAAATTTCAATTTCTTTTTAAGAAATGTTTTATTGATCTAGATAACTTAGAAAGTAATACTTTACGTCATTTTAAACTTTTTTTAGTTGGAATATTTTGTCGCTGACAAACGGTTTAGGAATTAGTCATTGGACACCGTTGAGAATAGACACCCTGTATAGCTCCAACAATATGTTTAATATTATTTTCGTTGTTAAATAAATGTAAATAAAATAATAGCAAATTACTTTGGCTACATTGTTTTCTATTTTTAGCGGTAATTACTACATGGGAAATATAAACAGTAAATTAATTTAAATAATATTAATGATCTGAAACAAATAATTATGTATATGCATCAAAATTAAGCGCAAAATTCATCCTAATGGTTCATTTGGATGTTTCATAACTCTTGTAGATAAGATATCTTTATAAACACAAAATGTATGGTCGTAGAAACATGGTGAAATTCCTCTAATTGAAAACTGAATAGAAAATAATGTTATCTCATTATTATTTGTTTTAATATCTGATGTTACTTCATACAGATATTAAAACAAATAATATACAGTTACTTCACTAATGAAAAACTATTTAGATATGTACCTTATTATAAAACTAAATATACTTAGGTTTCAAATACATATATTTATCTCCCATGATACGACAGTAATTTTATATTATTTGTTGAATGTACACAAAAATATAACAAAATGTTAAACTTAGGATATTTTAGATTGTCTTTTTTTTTTCATTTGAAATATCTGATTAATACAGTCTTATAAGCGTAAAGCGCTAAAAATGTCACTTTAAAAAATATACATAAAAAATGTCACTATAAAGAAAGTTTAAATAGCGTCCAGATCCAGCATATAAAGAAGGTATATTACGTTAGTTTAACAAAACAGTAGCATGCCTTCCAATTTATAGCATTTTTAAACTACATAAATCCCCACCATATTTTTTGCAATAAATTTGTTTTAAAGGGAACAAAAAACACATATATACAAGAAAATACAAATATTATTCTGTATATAACGAGAATGAATGGTAATATTATCATATTAATTCTATCAAAATATTTCAAACATGAACGCAGAAAGGAAGAGAAGAAAATTTTGACATTCACTTAAAAATGGTTTGTGTATGGTTTGTTGGATTTTAAAACAGCAACATTTTCGCATGGATGATCTGCAATATTCTAAAGCTGTGATACAGAGGTATTTTATATTTCTGTGACCTCAACTGTCTAGATTAATATAAAACTCTATGATAAAGGCTGCAAAATACTATCTGCTTTTTATTGAAACAAAAAAATATGCCCCCCGGCGGGGCGCAGATAAATCCCAAACGGGCGGAAGGGCGATCCTTTATTTATCTTTTGTCAAGGATTTAATCTAAAATAAAACAGACCGAGAATTGGACATTTTCAAAACTGTATGCATATTTCGAACGGCCCTGTAAGTTAAAACTGAGGCGGAAGGGGGGAGTCAGAAGAGACGAGCGTGAAAAATAAAACATAATAAATTAATACTTCAAATATCTGGACTTCTAAACAAAAATATAACGATTTAACCTAGTGTCGAATTAATGGGGTGGCCCGCAAGGGATACCACCCCCCCCCAAGAAGTTATGAGATTTTATGCTTTCTAATGCACAAATTGCGATTCCCCCTTCTCTTACAGAGCTGTAAAACATGATGCCTTCCTCCGGAGTCGCAGAAAAATACCTGCATTCAACACTGATTTAGCCTCGAAAAAAAAAAAAAAAAAAAAAAAAAAAAATCGAAATTGAACCTAAAGATCGAAATTGAATCTAAAGATCGACATCGAATTTTAAGATCGAACTCGAATCTAAAGACCGATCTTACGGGCAGAATCGATTTTACATTTTTACTTTCTTTTGTAACTTTACAAGAAGAGAGTATTAGATTCATGAAAAATTTCGACTTCCCGTTTTCGATGGATTTATGTATTTTAGAAGGTCTTTAACACGATTTTATGATTTTTAAGAAATATCTGTCTGTGTGTGTGTCTGTCACTCTGTGAGTCTGTATATGACAAAAATATCTGACCCTTCCGTCTCAAGAACAAATGTACGGAATTCCACAAAACTTTAGATTTAGTTTGACCTTGATATAAACTGAATCTAATTAATTTTTGATGTATATAGCCTAACAGGTGGCGCTGCTATGCTGCATTTTTTGCGATTTGCGCAACAGCTATACTTGAATAACGAATGCACGGATTTTCATCAAATTTCAGATCCAGTTAGTCCTTGACATGAATTGATATATTTTTTTTTTGCATTTTGATGTATATCGCTTCTCAGATGGCGCTGCTATGCTGAATTTTTCAAAATTTCCACTCAGCGCCATGTGAAAAGGGGGGGGGGACGAAAGGAGGCGGTCGTTCCGAGCACGGAAATTTAAAGGGCGCTAAATTTTTACTTCTAACATCACTTCTAGCCTATCACAAGAAAAAGTTAATAAGGGGGGGGGGGCTAAATTGGAACTTTGAACCGGACGCAGTTCTCTTTTCGCACGCCCCTGTTTCCATTTTAGCTTTATCTCAAGAACTAATGCACGGACTTTCATAAAAATTTAAATTCAATTAGTCCTTGATATTATTTGATACTAGTTATATTTTGGCGGAAATCGCTTAAAAGATGGCGCTGCTATACTGCATTATTCATAACTAACGCAATAGCGCTATCTCAAGAACGAATTTTTATCAAAATTCAGATTCAGTAAATCCCTGACATAGATTAGTGTTATTTAGTTCTTGGTGTAAATTGCCCTAAAGATGGCGCTGATATGCTGCATTTTTTATGATTTCGCAATAGCTATCTCGCGCTTTCATGGATTTTCATCAAAATACAGATTCAGCTGGTACCTGATAAAAATTGATCTTGATCAATCTTTGGTGTACATCACTCAATAAAAAACGCTATTTTACACGGGGGGGGGGGTCTGAGGTTTCTTTAATTCTTCTATCTTAGAAACTAATGCACTAAAATTTTGGAATTGGCACATCCGACTATTTTATCTTCAACTTTTGAAGGAAAATGAAAATTATATTACCTTCAGAGAAATCGATTAAAAATTTTAAAGTATCGATTAAATCGATTTAAACAATCGAAATCTCCCATTACTAAGGTGAACCCATCGAAATTCGACAAAAGAAAATATTTAAGAAAGAACTGTTTCAGTGATTTATAATAAATCTACAAAATTAGTTACAGTAAAAAATACCCCTTATATTGGTCAATCTAACTCTCAAACAAATATTATTTTAAGCTAATATTAACAGAAAACTGTAAAACTCATTTATCCAAATTATTAAACGAAATAAAACCAAAATTCACCGAATTTTATAACAGACGATATTTTCGAAATAATATACGCATTTTAATTTCTATTATTTTTTTTATAATTTTGAAAAAAAATGGAGTGATTGTGTTGCCACAATTACAAAATTGGTACTTAAAATTATAAAAAAAATAATTTTTCAAAAATAAATTGAGATACAGCTTCCAAACAAATTGCATTTAAAAGTAATTTTTTTATCTATACGGCGGTATAAAAATTTAAATGTGCAATTTTTATAAGCGTAAAATTTGCAGTAGCTAAAATTGCAAAACCGAAATTGCAGAATAAAGTGTTGCCATTCGCAAAATGACGTATGCGTTATTCACAAATACGTTTGGCCTTTATAATATAGATAACATCATTTAAGCAAATGATTGTAATTTAACATAAGTTGTGACATTTGTTGTGAATATATATTGTTACGGTATAACATTTAAAAGTATCGTCATTTTTTTATACTTTCTGCAATGTTTATATGATGGCAGTCAATTTTTTAAAATTAAAAAAATATATATGAATATTTATTTATAATTTACTTTAAGAAATAAACTTCTCACAATATTTATTCAATCGGAAATATAAATACCAGACTTTTTAAAAAATCATCTTGTTATAATTTACATAAAACTATTGCATGAAAGAAAATAATATTTTATTAAGCTGATTTTCTGAAGTCATTATCCTACAAACTTCAAAGTCATGTCTTATCCAATTACATTTAAAATTCCACAGACTAATATGATGTCACATTTTCTTCTGCTTGAAAAAAATTGCAAATGTAAAGATAACGAAGTATACATCAACAGGTGTGGTAAACACCAGAATGAAATCCTTTTCTAAAAACATTTATTACAACATTGAGATATATAGTGTAAAACACTGCCTGAATATTCTTATATAATTAAAACTATATGATAATTATAATTTTTTACCATAGTAAAAAAAAAACAATTATATATATATATATAGGACAGTTGCACCATAAAATTTAACTAATAATAACACATTTCTCATTAATTCATTTAGATTTTAATTTAGTAGAAAAATTATCTCTCGATCAAGATGCAAACGTAGTCCTTCCATTATCATATTTTCCTGAAGACGCCCGCAGAAGACGGCATGAAACGCTGAAAGTTTTATTTTATTTTAATTGTACAAATGTATATTAAAATTCCTGTTTTGTGCACCACTGAGCAATGTGTTATTGTTAGAAAAACAATTTTTATTATATACCAGCATTATTAGCCTGAATTGTATGCCTTTCTTGAGATACTACAGAAAAAAAAAATATTATTTTCCCCATGCGTTAGTCTGAGGTTTGGAGTTTTACTTAAACGTTCTTCAATGTGTACTAAACATGAGTTACAGTAAGGTAAAGAGAGTTATTAACTACCAACAATATTAGCCTGAGTTGTATGCCTTTCTTGAGATACTACAGAAAAAAAAATATTATTTTCCCCATGCGTTAGTCTGAGGTTTGGAGTTTTACTTAAACGTTCTTCAATGTGTACTAAACATGAGTTACAGTAAGGTAAAGAGAGTTATTAACTACCAACAATATTAGCCTGAGTTGTATGCCTTTCTTGAGATACTACAGAAAAAAAAATATTATTTTCCCCATGCGTTAGTCTGAGGTTTGGAGTTTTACTTAAACGTTCTTCAATGTGTACTAAACATGAGTTACAGTAAGGTAAAGAGAGTTATTAACTACCAACAATATTAGCCTGAGTTGTATGCCTTTCTTGAGATACTACAGAAAAAAAAATATTATTTTCCCCATGCATTAGTCTGAGGTTTGGAGTTTTACTAAAACGTTCTTCAATGTGTACTAAACATGAGTTACAGTAAGGTAAAGAGAGTTATTAACTACCAACAATATTAGCCTGAGTTGTATGCCTTTCTTGAGATACTACAGAAAAAAAAATATTATATTCCCCATGCATTAGTCTGAGGTTTGGAGTTTTACTAAATCGTTCTTCAATGTGTACTAAACATGAGTTACAATAAGGTAAAGAAAGTAATTTTTCTTGCATTTGAACGTTTTACATTATACACTAAATGTGGTCATTAATGAAAGAACACTTGCAAATTTTAGACGCCTTGTTAAATACCTAGAAAAATACATGAGGAACTGTCCTGAAACTCTAGGAGTGTAAACAAATTAGAACAGACCATATATTTTCGCGAAGATTTTTTTTTTTTTTTTTTTTTTTTTTGCAAAATTCCATAGAAGACATTAAAAATGAGTGAAAATCTTTTGGTTGAAAATCTGTGTTTATTTTTCTGAAAATAACATGTACAGGTTTTTATAAATTTAGGTTTATATAAAAACAATCCCAGTTTTTGCTTATAGTTTGTGCCCAACCAGTGGCCGCGAGGTTCTGACCTCCAAACTGGTAGACGGTAGGTGCTGGGTTCGAAACCAATCGCGACCGTCGGCCTAACCGTTTGGAGTTTTCCGTGGTTTTCTTCGAACCTTACGTAAATACGGGTTAGGTTCCCTTAGAAAGACCCCCACGGAAGGCATCCCACCCCATAGGGCCTATATCCCACAGTGTAGATAATTGGCCGACATAAATACAAACAAACAGCCTATAATTTGTAAGGTTCTTATTATTAAAAAAAAAAGATTTTTTCTTTTTTTAGAAAATGTGACAAGCAGTATGGTACACAATATTTGTAAACAGAATTAAAAATAATGAAAATTGTATGAAAAGTAAGAATGTTTACTAAATAATGCTCCATTGCGCATGCATTAACGCAATTAAAATATAATGTACTTAAGTAATAGGTTGTTGCCTGGTGCAATATGATAAAGTTAAAATTATTGGCTGTTGCCTAGGATCCTCTGTTTTCCTATTGGCTGTTGCCTAGGATCCTCTGTTTTCCTATTGGCTGTTGCCTAAGATCCTCTGTTTTACTATTGGTCAAGAAACTTGTCGCTTGAATCCCCATCCTCCCTGTATATATGTGAGTAAATTTCCACTATCTTTAGCACTGAGGAAGGTATGCTGTATGCTACCAAAACCGGTATGCTTGGAATACGAATATTCTGGTGTTCTAACGTTGAAAATAATTTTAACTTTATAATGTACTTATTGTATTCGCCAAACATATAGAGCAACTTTTGTGAAAGTTTCAAAAACATGGCAGAAAATCCTGAAAATAACCATCGATAGAAAAAATTGAAAATCCTTCTTAAATGAAGAAAAATGGTGAGAGCCTTTATCCCAGTAGATGTATGGATCGAAGATCAATTACAGAAATCCACAGGTTTGAGCTATTAGGTGTCATTCAATGTCAAATTCACGAAATTGTTAATGCTACTATGACAAAATTATTTTTATTTTCAACGAAATCTGAAAATGACATATTTATCACCCTCACAAAAATCACATGTACTTTTTTTCATATTAACTATGTATAAAATGTTTTAATGTGTATTATATGTTATTATTAATAAAGATATTCTTACGCTTCATGTTACGTTTGCAAGTTGCAATGTCACATGCAATTAACACTTCATCATTACTATGACATTATTTTCACCCTCTGAGATGAGCGTCTTAATCTCGACATCAGCTGAATGAAAACAAAAGAGCGAAATGTATCAGCTTTATCAGTAAAAATGAGTTATTTTAAATTATGACGTCATTTTCTGTGCAAACGTTTGAAAAAACACATTATGAGATGTAGTAATGTAAAAATAGCATTCTTAATGATATGATAACTCCCAGTTTCTTCTATTTTTAACCGACTTTCAAGAAGGAGAGGAGGTTATCAATTCAACGCGTATGTAGTTTTTTTTATGTATGTTCACCGATTACTCCGAAACTATGCAACCGATTTCTGTTATTTTGGTTTTAAATGAAAGAGAATAGTTCGAATTGGTACCATTTCTGTTTCATCGAAATTGGTTCAGTACTTTTTTAGTAATTAGGCAAAAACTAATAAAATTAGTGATTTTTCGCTAATTAAAAGAGTTGAATAAGTTCGCTGAGCGTCGTGCAGACAGAATGGCCGAGTGGTCTAAGGCACCAGATTTAACTTCAGATTCTCGAAAAAAATCGTGGGTTCGAACCCCACTCCTGACATATATATATATACAATAACCTTTTCCGTATTGTAATTTTTACATATATATTTTACAAATTAAATACTAATTATGCTATTAAGAATATTTTGTATTTAACCTTTAGCACATAGTATCAGACATCTTTTTATCAGTGAAAAGTACTAAAATTGACTTGCAAAAAGTAACATGACGTTGAAAAAGTTCGCCAAATAAAATGCAGTCAGGATAGCCGAGCGGTTTAAGGCGTCTGATTTAAGCTCTGGTTCTAGAAAGAGATCGTGGGTTCGAACGCCACTGCTGACATACGTGTATAATATGCAGTTTTTTTCCGCATTATAATTTTTTCAACCGACTTAAGAAAGGAGAGGAGATTAGCATCAATTTCACGCGTATATATATATATATATATATATATATTGTATGTTCATAGATTACACCGAAACTATCCAACCAATTAAACTAGTATTTATATTAAATGAAAGAGGTTACTCTCGAATTGGTGTCACTTTCATTTCATCGAAATTGGTGAAATACATTTTTAGAATTTAAGTAAAAAAGCAATAAAATTAATGATTTCTCGCAAATTAAAAGTAACATGGACGTTGAATAGGTTCGCCGAACAAAAAATAGTCAGGATGGCTGGGCGGCCTAAAGCAGCCTTTAAACTCTGGTTTTCGAAACTAACGTGGGTTCTAACCCCTTGTCCTGACATACGTATGTACAATATTTTTTTTTCCCGTATTATAATTTTTATACGTATATTTTACAAATTAAATACTAATAATTATTAACCGACTTCAAAAAACGAGGTTGAGGTTAACAATTTGACGCGTATGTATTTATATATATACACTCTAAAAAATAAAAGTGTAAATTTGCACACAAAAATGTGTAAATCAATGATACAAAAACGATTTGTTTATATGTGTAAATTTGTGTGTAAATTGCCAAAATATACACCTAATGTGTAAATTTCAAAATACACATTTCAGTGTGTAATTTGATAATAACACTAAGTGGGTAAAAGTTATAAGAATCACTCATGAAATACCCACATTAACGTGTAAATTGCGCCAGAATACACTTATATCTGTGTAATATTCTCACTCATTTATCTGTGTAACCTTCTGTGATTACACTGTTAAATGTGTATTGCGCAAAAAACACACATTATTGTGTTACTGTAATTTACACAGTTCTTTACGTAATATGCAAAATACGTATATTCGATGGAGGTTCAATAACTATTGTGTCTAGTGTATATGAAATATCTGTACTGCAATGGGTTGATGTAGAATATCGATATATTTATGCTTAGTTTTAGAACCGTAGCTGCAATATTCATACTGTTTTGCAGGCAGGAGTAAAATGGGGGGGGGAGGTGTAGTTGAAAATTTGATTTTTAGCTTATGGGGCTAGATTTGTGACAGTGGATTCGATAAAAGTACTGTTGTTTGGACTCGGGATCATAGTGATGTACACACTTCTCATCCACTATCACAAGTGTAGCATCATAAGCTCCAAATCAGCCTATCACACTCACTCCCCTCCTCTTAAAAACTCCCTATAAATAGGTTTTTAGAACTTTACCCCTCCCTTTAAAAATATGCTACTATAGTAGCTACGGATCTAAAATTCAGCATATAGCCATTTAAGACATTAGTTTTTGATATTCCTCATCAACCATCATAGTACAAATATTACTACTCTGTTAGTGGGGAAGTATGGGACACATTGTAACGTTTTCAATTTCTTTAATTATAAAATTGATTCTTCAAATTATGTTTCTATATTGCTCAAGGACATTAGAAAGTGTTTCATTTTTTATTCTATAAATCAAAGTTTTTGTATTTGTGTCAAGTAAAATTGATTTTATTATTTTTGTAAAAAGTGTCCCATTCCTCCCCACTCTCCTCTAAATGTACACATAAAAACTGCTATTTTATTTTCTATATTCTTCCTTGCTTTTTAATTTTATATTTTCCCCTCCTTTATATATTATTCAGAACATGCAATTAAAAATTAAAATAAAGAAAATAAATAATTAATTAATGATAGATTTTAGACTAATCAGATAGAATAATCATAGTTGATAAACTTGCAATCTCCACACTGTTTATTTTCAGAGTTCAGACTCAATTTTTCACTTTATTTTTCAGACTCAAGATACAAAGTCAATTATATTGAAGGTACTGTATTACATACAGTTATAAAAGTAAAATTTAAAATACTATAAAAAAATAGAAAAAAGGTATGTAAACTTAATCTCACATACACACACACATATTACCTGCAAATATTTTAGCTGATTTGTTTATATATACATAAATCACCTATGTTACATGTTGAATTGTTTTCTTTTCATAAATATTCATCATTACAAAGAATTTGCCATATAAAATATTATCAGGACTATCAAAAAAGCTGTTGAATCATTAAAGTAACATTTTTTGCATTACATTTATATTTAGAAATTTGTGTCTTAAAAAAAGAAAAAAAATTCAAATATATTTTAACATTAATGAAATTAATCCTATCTTCATAAATGAAATTTTCAGATAGTCTAATTAAAATTTTAGATATCAAACTAATGTTTATTTTTATTTAACAGCTATAGTTAAAAATAAAACGAGAAATACTGTGTCTATATCCAAATATCAATTGACTCTTATAAATTTTCGAAATTAAAGCTCGTAGAATTTATTTGATAATTACATTTGTGTCTTAAGTGTATAAAACTCACCCGGGGGGGGATATTTATGTAGAGGGGGAGGGAGAGAATGATAAGTTCTATTTTGAATATTCATTATGACACAACTGTTATATTTTTTTTAATATACATACAATCATATGTTTTATGTCATATAAGTTCTGTAATAATAGGCAAAATTGGAATGGAAAAATGCATATTTAGAAAAAGCCATTACTTTAATCAAAATTTTCTTCAGAATTTTTGATCTGGAGTTATTTTAAATCAACGTATTTGCACCCTTTTGCAATTTACTTCTGTGTATTTTTATTAAATCTATAACTAACAAAAAAAAAAAAAATGTGTTCTTTACTATGACTATTTTAGTAGAACATAGTTCTTCCGATGTAATATTTTCAAATTAAAACACAACTGAAAATTTAATGTAATTACGATAAAAAATTAAAAGATTAATTTCTCGAAATTAGGAAATGTAACATAGAAACTCAAAAGCAACGCTATAGTTTTAATCGATGATAAACTTAGTTAACATTATAAGTTTCATAATTTAAAAAAAATTCAATAAATAAATAAAACTCAGATGAATTGTTTAACTTATAAATCAGAATATATAATTTATAGATATGGTATACATTTGTATAATAGTTTATAAATAAACTATAATATCTTTCACACAACCGAACCAAAATTTAACACCCCCCCCCCCCGAAAAAAAAGATGTTAATGTTTATTTTGCTACTGTTAACATACATTCATAAATTCTTTTTAAGATGAAAAATTTTCAAGAAATAAATGACTTTAGATACAACAGTTGTTATTTTAATAGACATTTATCAGGAGTTATGCAATGTTGACCTTTTTTAAGGCAAGTAAATTATACGTGTAAAAAATTCTTATACGTAAAAAACAATCCAACATGTATCATATACATTTATACATAAATATAAACAAATCAGATAAAAAGAATTGGAGGTAATACGGACGTATGACATTACATATCTTATATTTTATAAGAGAATAACTTATTATATACTATATTTTTCTGAACGAGAGCGCTTGCAATCAGCTGGACCCACCATTAATTTTCAACTTAAACATGATGAAGCCAAGTCAACGAAGATTACGATTTTACAGTTTTATATGTTAGATTCGCGTCTAACTCGGGGTTGATTTAGTTCCTGAATACAACCATCAATTTCACTGCGAACTGAAGTTAAACTAAAATTACAAGTTAAACTTTGAAATGGATAAAAGTTTACAAGCTCCTATCCCTTTCGTAACGTCTACTTTAAAATTCACGCATTTATAATTTTTTCAACACAATAATTAGTGTAATTTCAGGAGTAATCTACATTTACATATTTTTATGAGTTTATGCACTGATAGCAAACTTACAAACTTAATGCCATAAACTAAACACACATTAAAATAGGTATTTTTATGACAAGTAGGTGACTTTAGAAATTTACACTCTTACCTATGTGTTTATCATTATGTGTAAATTACAATAACTTACCAATTTGTTTAAATTCAGACATTTTTCAGCATTTACACATTTATTTATGTTTTTCAAGTAATAACGAAATACACAGTTTGTTAAGCTAAAATGCACATAAAAACAGGTAAAACTTTGCAAAAAATGGGTAATTTTCAGGTCAGGTGTGTAATTTTAGGAATTTACACACATATATATGTAAATTTGTCTAATTTACACTTTTATTTTTTAGAGTGTAATAAGAAATTTTACAAAGAGCATTGTATTTACCATGCGTTTTGTTAGATTTATGTAGGGGGAACATGGGCACATACATACTTGGGGCCCATTGATACACCCCCTGTACCCCACACAGGGTCATTACAGGAAGTTTCACAACAGATTCAAAATGTGATACTAGTGAAATTAACTACATGCAGAAAGTTTTGGAATGATTCAATAGTTTGATGAAATTGGATGGGTGATTAATTATTTTTGTAGGTCAAAAGAAAATTTGAGTTGTGCAATTCAAATGGTATTATGCAACTGTTCCAGTATTTTCAACCAAAATGAATACCCTCCATGGCAAGTAAAGCTACTCTTTATCAGTTCCTCCTTCTTTATTGTTAGATAAATTATGAAGTGTTGGATTTGCGACTCATTTTATTCAAAATGGCTCTATGGGGCACATTGATACGGTCTTTGTCGGGGCACATTGATACAACCTAAATCCTTTCCTAGTTCACTTTTTCATTACCTTTTATTTTATTTTTTTACCATACACTCCTTAATTCAACCATTTTTCGTCAAAAATTTCTACTATTAGTTTTTATTGAAGTGAAAAAACTCTAATTTTTATATATTAGAGCATTTTATAGTATTTTTGCAAGCAGAAGACGTACAAACTTACACAATATCTAGCACCAGTAGAATTAACAAAAGAAATGGACGGCAGCCTGGCAAATTTCAAATTTATATCGATTCTCCAGAAAAAAAAGTATTATCGACACGAGAAACCTTAAGTAAGAGATATTATCCTGAGAGATATTATCCTATCATATAATTATCCTGCAGAACAGTACAGGATAATTATATTATAAACATAATTTTTTATATAATTATTCTTTATTTTCTGTTTGTAAACCAATTTATAAACAGAAAACCTGGTAATTCTTCTACCTTTCTTAAGAAAGAAGATAATTCTGGGGTTACATATGACAAAGTTACCACAGCCAACAAACAGACAAGGAACAGCCAGAACATTAGGTCAGTGTACATTTCATTTTGATTGCTTTAATATCGCTTACAAATAAATTGTGTGCAATTTTAATGTCTAAAAATATATATAAAATGGTTTGCTAACTATTTTTCTATGAAAAATATGCATTGGTGTTATTTTGTCTCCATTTTTCTCGGGCGTGTCAAAGTGTATCAATCTGCCCCGGGGATGGGGCACATTGATACAAATTACTTTTTTTGATTTTTTAAAAATTACATGCAAAAATAATATATAAAACAACGATTGTACATTTTTATAGTACACTGCACAGGTTTTGCTGACATTACATAGAAAAATAACTTGAAATTTCTGCTTTCTAGATACCAAAAATTTTTTTTGAAAAAAGCTCTATCAATGTCTCCCAGTTCCCCTTCATTAAACTGATTTTTTTGGAGTCGGTGCCAGCCAAGCCAAGTTCAAAATTAAAGCTAAGTTTCTAATATTGAATAATTGCATTTAACTTGGCTTCGCTGGCACCGACTCCAAAAAATCAATTTAATGTACATAAATCTAACAAAACGCATGGTAATTACAATGCTCTTTGTTTAATTTCTTATTAACTATTCCGTAATAAAAATATTTTTTTACTTTGCAGTAGTTTTTGAAGTCGGTTCTATTTTTGGTAAAAAAGTTTATTTCAACAATGAAAGAAATCTGATTGCCTCAATGAGGAGAAATTTCATAAAACAATATTTAAAGTTAAAATTAAAAGATAAAAGTGGAATTATTTTTTGAAATAGCAAATACAAGCATATCTACCAAAAAATGCTTTAAATAATAAAAAAATAATTATCAAAATCGGTTCAGTAGAATTTTCAGACTAGATGACTAAAAAACAGCCTGGTCTTTTAAACATATAGATTGAAGCCATTCTTGAGTGAAATTTAGGCATTTCATTGTCCTAACTTGTGTCAATGAAATTTCAGACACATGGCATTACGATGTCTACATTCCAACGTTTAAAAGGTAGACGAGATATTTCAAAAATATGCATTAAAATATTCAATTGCTATAAAGGACGTTAAATACTAATAAAAACATTAAAAGATCTTAATAATTCGTTAATTATTAGTATTTAACGTCCTTTATAGCAATTGAATATTTTAATGCATATTTTTGAAATGTTTTGAATGGACGTATATGAAAACTTCTATTTACATTTAATGGTAGCCGAGATAAACTACTAATTTTGTTCACTTGTTTATAATTGAAGAAAGAGCTTTCATTTTAAATTTAAAGACATGAGTTTCGCGAGTTATTCATGCAAATCTTGTGGATCGAAGCTCAACATATTATTTCATAATTTATTATCTCAGTTACATGTTACTGACTACTTATAAGCATAATGCTTGATTTTTCAGTAATTTAAAAAGCAAGTTAAATTTTTGTTACAAATAATATTCGTTTTATGAGTTAGATCAGTCAATATAAGATTGATGCTTTAGTGTATAATTTTTTTTGTTTTTCCATTTCAAGCTAACCGGTTTTTTCTCACCATCTTCACGCATAGAATTCGACGAAGCCGCACCCATTTTTCGTCATTAACGTCAGTCCATTGTAGGAGATTTTGCATCAACAATGAAGATACAAAAGTTGTAAATTTCGAAATAGGGGAAAAGAAATTCGGACCAGGATTCGAACTAATAATGTATGCGCTGATGCCGCAAAGTGGTGAAAATCACAAAATGTGAGGTTTTGATTATCTGAGATATTGAAATTATCCATTCAAATTTTCAAGTGTTAAACATTTTTTTTTATTAGAAAATACAAAAATCTCCATGGAAAATCTGTTAATATTTGACAAGCTTAAAGAATACTTTTTTTGTAATTATGCGTCATATCTTAGCGTATGTATGCCAAGATAAAGACATACTATTATTTTAACACAATCTAATTGATTGGTAGAGTTATCATACGAATGTTTAAATATTTCCAACTGAGCGATAAATTTCCCAGGCCGGGAATCCAACCCGGATACTTGGCTTACAAGGCCAATGCTTTACCTGTTAAGCTAACCGGGCGATAACCGGCTGGGATTTTTCGCTCAAATAACCTTATTGGCCGTAACATCTGGTCTGTCATTTAGAAAGCTCGGCAGAATAAGCTGCAGGTAATTCGAATAATTTTACCAATCAGTTAGATTGTGTTAAAATAATAGTATATCTACGTATCCATCGTTCTATGGAGTTCCATTACCTGCGACTTATTCTGCCGAGCTGTCTAAATGACAGACCAGACGTTACGGCCAATAAGGTTATCTAAGCGAAAAATCCCAGCTGGTTATCGCCCGATTAGCTTAACAGGTAAAGCATTGGCCTTGTAAGCAAAGTATCCGGGTTCGATTCCCGGCCTTGGCAATTTTTCGCTCAGTTGGAAATATTCAAAAATTCGCATGATAAAGACAATTTTATTCTAAAAAGGTTTTTCATTCTTGTTTTATTATTTTTTGGTCTAACATTTTAATTTTGCTTAAAGGAACGTGTTTTCTATGTAGTACCTCAAATTCAATGTAATGTTCGATTTTATTTGCTAATTTACAGTCGCAAGTAAAATGTCATAATAAAAGGTCTACCCATTTTTTACAAAAATTTTAACACCTTATTTTCAAAGAAATATCTAAAAAATCTTACTGTTAGCTGTGATTTTACTACTTTTGAATTAAAGTATGTTAAGAATGAGAACAATTACCTAGCAGCGCCATATTTATAACAGATAAGGAATTAAAATGATCAGGCCAGGAAAATGGAATTCTTTTTCACCCAGGGAATTCTTTTTCACGACAATCATATTTTAATAATGAGAAATTATTTACAAAATATAGAATTTGTTATCTTCCTCATGTATGTATTTTATAAAATTTAAATATTACATAGTAAATAAAAAAAACTATAAAAAGATATATGTTCTGTAGCAAAGACCTTTTACATTGCTCACATCACAGTGTGACATGTCACGGAAATAAAAATCTCAAATTCTAAGTGTAGTAGTTGATTTATTTGTGTTATTATAAATGCAATGCTTCTTGAAAATATTTTTACGAATGATTTCTATCAGAATGTAAAAAATATATAAGTTCCATTCTATAAAATTTAATAGGAATTTTACTGTGCAGTGTTGCAGTTTTCGTATTTTTTGATATTCTGAGTAATATAAATCGCCACGGATGAATACTGGAGAACTAAAACCACCCAACAAACACTGATCACAGAACCCAGTCTGTCATCCGAATTCATTCTCCTTTTGAGATGCGTTTATAATTATGTAAATTCATAGCACTTAGCTATCCAGTCTGTCCTTCCGTCCGACTGTCTGTCCGTCTCTCCGTCGCCCACATGTGACAGAGCTAAAACTACCCAACGGGATCATTTAAAATTTAAAATGTATAATTTTTCGCAATTTTTTTCGAAAAAGGATAATTTTTCTCGAAAAAAGCAACTTTATAAAATATTTTGTCAGCAAATTTTAACTAGAATGTTACTGCAAAAAATGTTACGTAATTGTTCACACTCTAAAATACTCTATTTTTCATTATGTCCCAACACTACTACAACATCCATCACACACTGTTTTCTGACAAAAATATATCACTTAATGTTTGAATGAACGTCATTTCAATGAGTTTAGAATTTCACGCCACATGCCGTAAAATTAAGAAAAGTATGATTTGGCCGGCATAGAGCAGAATCTTCGCTCGACATTGTTCTGAAAATAACGTCTTGTCTTCCTCGAGTACCTCGAGTGGTCGTGGTTGAAGACTTGGTTTTAGAATAAGAAGCTCTCTTCAAACAGCGGTTACAAGGTCTTGTATCTCAGCTTCACACAGCAGTCTAAGTTCTTCAGGTAAAGAATCTAAAGGAATTTCAAGTTTGGATGATGGTGGTGGAAGAATTCTAGGTATTCTGAGCTACTGATTGGAATCGCCTGAAAATTTAAAAAAAAATATTCAAAATTATTACATGACTACACTGTAAAAAAAAAGTGTCGATCTACTAAAAAAACTTTAGTGATCCTTGTAATTACTAAAAAATTTTTAGTAATCTTAGTCGGTTACTAGAAAATCCGTAAGAATTACTAGAAAAAAGTTAGCAACGAATAGAGTTAATAGTTTTATATTTTTAATAGCTTTTACTAAAACTCAGTTGGTGTGGCCTTGATAGCATAGTGGTTATAGTAACGGACTCCAGGCTAAAAGGTCCCGGGTTCGAAACTTGCCACCGCCTAATACACCCCGAATGTTTGTAAAGTCTCGTTAATAAAGGGATTATGAAAATCCTGTCGGAGCAGTTAAGAATGTTTATTGCTGCCATCTATTGCTGTTTTGCCGAAAATCTTCCGCTTTAGAAGTCTGGATGCAGCTCGAAGGAAGCTCCTCCGCTTCGGTTGCACGTAATGGTTATTAAAAGTAATTTTGGAGCTATTACTAAAATCAAAAAATTCTTTTGTTCAGTTTACAAAAGAAATGCTTGTTTCACTTGCAAAAAAAAAAAGTTTGTAATGGTTACTAAAAAATTCTGTGGAATACAAATTTACTAAGAAATTTTTAGTAACCTCTTGAATTTTTTTTTTACAGTGTATATGATAGTTTTCGATTAAAATGTTTCAGTAGCTTATGTATCTTATCTATTATAATTTTATACAAAAAAAAACTAAATATATCATAATGTCTTTTGGTTTTATTGAACTCTTTTTTTACGGTAGACATGAATGTTAGAAACATATTCTTTTTCCTGAGGTTGGACTGTTAAAATTTCCATCTTGGAAAGCATCATGTGTATTACTTTGTATTTTTTAATGATTTTAACAAAGGTTTATTTTTGTAATAATATTTAATGTGTGTAGAAAAATTGGAACTAATAAATACGTTTCATTATAATACAAAACTGAGGCACAGTAACATTTCTAGATGCAAGCATATACATGCACTTACACCACACATACATTATTGTATCAAAATGTTGACAATTTTGTTGATAATGGGAGAAATACGAGCTTGGATGAAAAAAATGACAACAACGACAAATATATGAAAATATCCTAGTGTTTTAACATTAAGATAGGGCCTCCGTGGTCAAGTGGTAAATGCAGCATGTTACTAATTGCCTTCGGGCGTAGTAGGCTGTGGGTTCGATTCTCCATTGCACACACTCAATGTGTGGGGTTTCCGGCTGAATAATGAAAATTGTCTTTTTCATATCTCGTCCCTGTATAATGACGATGACTTATAAACAGGCTTTCGTCCCAAGCATACAATTCAGATATATGTTGTTGAATAGATAAATAAATTTAGATTTAAGGATTAACCAAAGCCTTCCCTCGCACAAATAAGAATTACGAAGCTGATTTAGCTTTATTTTAATCATATAACGATGTATGGAAATTATAACAAAGTGTATAAAATACGCTTTTTACGCAAGATATTTAAAGAAAGATAAAAACGTGAATTACGATTAAAAGGATAAGTAGTTTAGTATAACTTCTACATGGCGTATTAAAAAAAAATGAATCACATTTTAAAAAAAAAAGCACTATTCTAAACGCAATTAAATGTTTGTGAATATATTTTTATGGATAATTTTAACAAAGTAAAGGATAATTTTTACATGTAGTGTTGAAAAATTAGTATTACATTTTAAATGAAGTCTTTTTTGTAAACGCATTTATATGTTAGTGACTGTACTTTTTAGCACTTTCCAACAAAGTTGAAAAGTGCTTATGCATTCGGTTTGTCTGTCCATCTGGCCGTCTGTCTTCGCTCTAACTCCCGTACATATACTCGGATTGCTATGAAAGTTTTATACGTTACTGATGTTTACTCTAGCGCAAACCCTATTGAAAATCAAGTTTCTATCATGATTAGTTTATTTACAGGAATAGTCAAATTTTTTTAAAATATATTACGGCCTACGGGAAAAAATCGTTCAAAAGAATTTTAAAGGCGTTTCAAACATATTCAAATTTATATGATTCGGAAAGTGCACTAAAATATGCATTCTGTATAATATGTAGTGAAAATATAGCTATTATTCATTAACAGGGCCGCACAAAAGAATTTCATTAGATAATGGTAAAGGAGTAATTGTGTGCGACATATTTTAAATATATTAAACTGTTTCATGTATAATAAAATTGACATATGTAACGGAAGCTTAATATAAATTATACGATACTGTCTTGCATAATATGAAGTACATAGTATTTACAGGGCCATACAAAAGATTTCAAATAGCATATTCTTTCCGAAGAACTGTATATATATCCGAAGATGGCTGATGGATAGGTGAAATGCATTTCAATTATGGTATGCAAGTTTAATTTTCACTAAATATATGCACATTATATGGTGTGTATAAATGTTGTAGTTGATATACAGGGCTACCCAAAAGAGCTCGTCAACGTTACTGAATGTGAGCGTAAAATACTTAAACGTGGTTCTTAAATAAGTATGCATTTTTACGCTGAGCTGCATTCAATTTACTATGAAATGTTTGCAGCATATAGATAAAATAATATACAGGGCCACGCAATTAATTGGGTACATGGAAGCCTATGAATGATAATTTATGACAATGTGATTTCAGCTGTTTTAAAAGTGTTTTAGTTTACAATATATTTTAACTTAATGCTGACGTGTAATAAAGGTACAAGGTAAACTACAGGGCTGAACAAAAGTAATCAAGCATATTTTCATCTATTAGTATAAATTATTGAAAAAAAATTCAAGCTACTAGGCATTTTCTTGCTAAATAAATTTTCCCAGGGCTGTTCAAAAGACTGGAATACATATTTAGGTATATCTGGCTAAATACCCTTATTTCCCTAAATAACGAAGTTTTGTTAAAGATTTCATAAAAAGTTGGAAAGTGCTTCATAATCTATGCTTAACGTATCATTTTTCTTACTTTTTTATGAATGATTTTGTACAAGAAAATACGACACCCTGATGAATTATTCTTAAAACTTCAAGCTTCGTTACTTAACAAATAAATGCACTTAAACCTATGCGCAAAACTGTAACGCTGTTTGCTTAAATTTCATACACATATATCATAAAAAACGTTATAATGTATTTTAGATAACAGACAAAACTATTTTCTATGAAATTACTATTCGATACTACTTCCTCTAATATCCGTAATATCTGGGCGATAATAGATACGTCATTAAACGTAATTGTATATCGACAATTTTGCTTACCGTTATCAATTGCCAGTTGTATTCAAAATGGCAACTTAATGTATATTTAATAAATGCATAGCATTGTTAAAATGATAACCAATACTTCAGGAAGCTGCAAGTCAATAATTTATTATTAATTATGAAATGAATAAATCAAATTAACAATTTAAAGCAATAAACTAAATTAACGACAGTATTTTTATTTCCATTCGTATGTTATGATGGCTCTAATGAATATAATATAATTAATATGTAATCTTATAAGTGTAACGCACCCAATAAATATAATATTATATGTATTCATATGTTATATCCTATTATATAGTTATACGTATTCAAATATTTCCACCACTGTTTTTAAAAGGGCTAGAAGGGCTACGTGTTCGTTTGAATGAAAATTTTAAACTTTGTCTGTTAGGTTCATTTTATCAGACGGAAATTTTAAAAAATAAAGTTTAATGTCTAAAATTGAAAAAAAAATATGTGCGTTTAACTTTTCTGTCTTTGTGGGTCCAGTTGCCCTATTTTTATGAGAAAAATGGACCAGGAAGGTCATTGATTCGTACATGTCTGTGTTTCTAATATGATGTATAAGGTAATGTTTGAAAAAAATGTAAACAACTTCAAAAAATTTAAATTAGGCAGACCATGTAAATTATACATTAACTACACAGTTAAAAATATCCGTTAAATTTACTCAAAATTGTTTGCAGAAATGTCACCAGCAGTTTTTGTCGTAAAAATTGCAGTAAAATGAGATGTAATTTTTTTTAATTACAAATTTTACGGATATTTTTTTAACAGTGTAAAGAGCGTTATAAGAAAAATATTTGCTGAAGCTTAAAAAGAAAAACAGTAAATTATTAGATTTACTAATACCAAAAGCATTGGAATTAAGTGAGTACTTATGCATTTTAATTTTCTTAATGAGTACTAAGTTACATGGATATTTTAAGGGGAAAATAAAGCGATAAATCGATGAACTAACGACTACCTAAGTAAGCATGTATATCATTCTCTTTTTTTTTTATTTACCCCAATGGATTTGCGATATGTCCAATAAACCTGCGGCGAATATAGCCATGTTTTTATATCGAACAGAACTATATTTTACTGGTTTTGATAATTTTCCTACATAGTTACTTTGTCTTACATACTCTTATTCATTTGTATTGTGAAATGTCAAAGTTTCGCTAGCCCATTTAAGAAATTTGGTACCCACAATATGCTTTTTTAAAAATCTTATAATGTAATTTTAATGATATATTATATATTACATATATTATGTATATTACATATATTATGCATATTTTCATTATTTTAATAAAATAAAATGTAGAAATTAATTTCCCATATTAAAAGAAATTAAAAATAACTATTTGTAACGGTTGGGGTAATTGTACCTAATAGGACCAGTTACCCATAATACATGTCCCATTCTTGAAATATTGATGGGGTAACTGGGACAATAGCCTTACATTTAAAATAGAAAATAAATATATATAGATATCTAATAATACTAAAGCAGTTCTACGTCTAATGTTTTAAAAATTGATTGTTTAATAAAAGTACTTTTATAACTTTAATAAAAAGCCGATGAAGTTCAACTAATTTTGCGTTGTTTTAAAAAAAAGAAACCGAAATTTTCCACAACATATCACAGCAAAAACAGAGTTATGATTGATTTCACACACGTTGTTTTAAGAAGAAAATATTATGGGGCATTGTTCGCAAAAGCTAAATCTTAAAAAGCCTCAACGTTATTTTATAAAACAGTCTATGTCCCAATTACCTCATGGGTCCTGTTGTCCTAGTTAATGTTATAGTAAATCTACCAGTCAACTATTACAACCGGGTCTGGAGGTGTTTCCCTTTAAGATATCACTTGGAAGACCAGTTGCATTTAATTATGTGAATCGAGTTTTAATAAATAATGAAACGATCTGTCGAAACGATGAAGTGCTAATCTATGAAGCCACATCCTGGGCGGAAATTTATTTTTTTTAATAAAAAAGCAATAATGATTGTTAAAACGCAATAATACGAGGGCAATTCGGAAAGTAACTCCCTTTATGAATTTAAAAAGAACTAATGAAAGGAAACATGTTTTATTACTCACGTATGAAATATACGTTCTTCAGCTACTTCTCAACATAATTGCCATATTAATTAAAACAATTATCATAAAGGTAAATCAGCTTTGAAATTCCATCGTCACAGACTCCTGCTGCCGGCCTATTCAACTGCGATTATTTTTAAATTCAACTCTCACCACTCTTCCAATCCAAAGAATTTTAACATATTATTTTATTCATACTGACAAATTCCGAATGGCTCTCGTAATATTTTACTTGACCCACTATTTTTTAAGCATTTTTGGTAGTGTATTTATCAGAAAATTATATAGTACAATATGTTAAAATTCTTTGGATTGAAAGAATGGTGCGAATTGAATTTTAAAATAATCGCAGTTGAATAGGCCGGCGGCAGAAGTCTTTGACGATGGAATTTCAAAGCTGATTTACCGTTAAAATAATTATTTTAAGTAATACGGCAATTATGTTGAGAATTAGCTGAAGAACGTGTTTTTCATACGAAAGTAATAAAACATGTTTCCTTTCATTAGTTTTTTTTTTTTATTCGTAAACGGAGGTTACATTCCGAATTGCCGTCGTACTTAACAAAGCAATTTTTACAACGATTTTAAATTCTATAATGTTACTTTGAATACAGAAAATTTTCTTACTAGGGATAAGACTCCTAAAAAGCACCTTTTCAATACTAACCAGCCCTTCATGTGGTGACAACTTATGTTGGCAGCAGGTTTGGATCTTGCTGTTGAGCAAATGACCGTCACGTTGTCCCCAGAACTTATTAGACCAGCTTCAATTTCAGATGAGTTTTCTGGTTGAACGATAATGTAAAAAGATATGCCACTATACAATAAAGTACAGATTTGAAATTAAAAAGTTTAGTAAAGATGGTGACCCCGCCAGTGATGAAATTTTTGAAACATTGCATCATATCAGAGGGAAATAGGTTTTATACATGACACTAGATAATATTTTAGTTTGAATTATTATGCACCTATCGCCACATTGTCATCACATGTCTTCTACAAGAGAAGCCATTTTATGATGCCACATTGTCATCACATGTCTTCTACAAGAGAAGCTATTTTATGATATTTTACTTATTAAAAAAGATAAGTACTTAGTTTTTGATTACAAGGAGACAATTACGTTAAGTTAAAAAAAAATCCACTTTTATGTTTCTTATTTCAACTAACTTTTTTATAGAAATTATTAATAATCACAACCAAAGGATGATATTTTAAAGATTAATTTTTAGATTTTCGATTGACTTCTTTCGCCTGATTAACCACTGAGAAAATAGCAAGAAAAATTATTTATAGTTTTGTTGCTGTTTAATTTGAACGGATTTGATGCCTATCCATCATATGACATTCATAAAGGGTTCTAGAAATTATGTTTTTTCACTTCTAAAATTTAAATGGAAAGAAATAAAACTTTGACAATGTGGGATCAACTTCTGGATGGGTCACCATAATTCTTTTTTACGTTACTATAAGTGTAAAAAGGAACATTTCAGACCATAGAATCAAATTACAATAATGATGGTTGTATATAAAAATAATTGGCAGTTAAAATATGAGGGAATTCACTTGATATTCATGAAAAGCACATCTAAGGCCTCCTAAGAAAATCAAATGTGTTCCTGTTTGCTTTGTTTAATTTTAACTTTTATCAAGGTGTGTGCCCTAAAAGAGATTCCCTCCTTTTGATCGTTCCTTTTGATATACGGCACGAACTTGAAATAACTAATGCAGCCTAGTTCAAGGAGGAAGCTTTCATACGCGTCTCAACGTCGCTGAAAGCAGGGAAAAGAATTTTAAAAAAATACGAACAACTTGAATGATTCAATTTCATTGACTCTTGATATTATTAATTTTTATTTTACATAAAAAAATATTAACAATTCTACAAGACAAAAAAATAAAGTATACAAGTTTTTCGATTTTTTTCTTTTTGTGTGTGTGTGTTCTGCTTTGTGTGACTTTTAGAAACACGTATCAAGATTTTCTAAAGGATCTAGGTGACGTTGAATTAACTCGTCAAACTTGATATGTTTCCCAACGACCAGCTCAGACAATTAAACTTTCCCTGCGTACATCTGAACTTATGATTATACAATTCGCTTAGTTTATCTCTTCTCTAATTAAATGCTTGGGTCTCAATTTAAACCTAGTAAATATTTCTTGTGAAACTGTGGATGCTTATGGTAATATACAGTAAAATACGCTTAACACGAAACTAATGGGACCGGAAATATTTTTCGTGTTTAAAGATTCGAAAAAAAATCACCTTTCGATACCGTGAGATTTATTTTTGATTTCCTATGATGTTATTAGCACATTACATCAATTAGGATAAAAAGCAAATAAAAAACCTTTTTCGAAAAAAAAAAAACTTATCTTTTTCAGCCTCATTTTACGTAAAAATTTTTCTAGATGATGCATTGTTTCATTTATCTCATCCTTCGACTGCTCTGATAAATAACTACGCGTATCTTTAAAAGTTTTCCGCATTTATGAAGTACAGGAAGAAAAAACTGCTTTGTTGGTTCCATTGTTAGATTGGTTGTCAAAATTACAGAGATGGTATCATTTGGATTACGAACGATGCAAAAAATATCTTTTTTCTATCAGAATTGGTGCTGTAGCAGTTCTAAAAAATCAAGAAATCAATCAATGTTTAACAAGCAAAAAATACTAAATTGAAATGATTGTATAAAATTTTAGGTGATACCGGTTTAGTAAATTTATTATGTTTTAGGATAAAGGTCTGATTTTTTTAGAAAAAACTGTTAAATAAATTGAAAAAGAAATGCTTAAAATTCATAGGCATTTTTATTTTGTATTGCTTTCTCTCAAATGTAACATATGTTTTCTTCAACTTCAGTATGAATGATTATGTGATTATAGTATCTGTATAATCGAATTGCTTATTTATGAGTTTTACATTTTTGTCAAAAACTGTAACATTAATGTAATTCCTAAAGAATCGCAGCATGCAAAATTTGGAAAATTCCATAATGTAATAAAATAATGCTAAATATTTAATGGTGTAGTTTAATACCGCAAATTAATGTAATTAATGTAAAAGATGACAAATAAATATGTTTTTTTTGATCGATTATTATTTGGTGCAACATATATTTCCTTCAAAATCTCTGTCACCGCATTTAAAGAAAGGAAAAGTATTTTAGAAAAATCAAATAGCAATTTCATGAGCAGCTGCTATTATATTTCACGCTATTCCCTTAATTTTAAAAGGCACATAATTCTTACTTTACAAATCATTAAACATATAAGTTTTTATAGAAAAATTATGGTTCATTATTATAATTTTTTTAAAGATACACAAGTACCCCAGTAGCCAAACAATATTGGACCAATATTGCCTACATCTTGGAGCAATATTGGCACATTATCGTGATATTGGCATTAAATATTGCTTCAATATTGGGATGTTTACATTTTGCCTTTATTTAGACAATATTTGCAGCCAATATTATGTCAATATTGGGATTTCATTGGAAATATTGCCAATAAAACGCCAATATTGGTTAAATATTGGAATTTCATTGGAAATATTTCCAACATAACGCCAACATTTGTACAGTATTGGCGTTTTATTGGCAATATTTCCAATGAAACCCGAATATTGGTATAATATTGGTTGCAAATAGTGGCTAAATAAAGGCAAAATGTAAACATCCCAATGTTGGAGCAATATTGACGTTGTATTGGCAATATTTCCAATAGATGAAATATTGGCGCAACGTTGAACCAATATTGGTTTGCTACTAGGGTACTGTTAATTTTAATTTTAAAGTTAATGTTTGCATAAATAATTAAGATCCTTCACGCCAGATGTTCTAAAAATAAAGTAGATACTAATTTGCAAATGTAAGTTGTAAGATAAAGCAAAACTTTTTTCTTTCATATTAGCTTTTAATTGTGTTAATTGTTTTCCTATTTTAATTGGAATGTAAAATATTAAATTAATTCAAATAAAAACTTTTAAATCATCTCCTATCTCTGTCTGATTATATCTATCTATCTATTTATATATATCTGCATTTTCAAATGACTTGATAAAAGTTTTCGGCACTAATACAGAACAATTAGAAAATTTAGTCGGATGTACCAATCACAAAACATTCTTCTATCTCATACATGATTATATTTCATAGCGTTCTATTACTGTGTCAAAATAAAATGAAAATCTATGCTCATCATGAGGATGGTAAAGTTACATACAACGTTTGTGGAATTTTTAACAAGGAGATAAAAATATCGCATAGTTTCAAACAAATGATTGAGTTTTGTAACCCACCCTCTTAGATGCCCGAACAAACACAAAATGTTCAAACTCACAATATAAAATAAGTACCTATTGTTCATTATATACCCAAATCTAATAAAGTCTACTTACGTGAAATTTTAACAGGATATTAAGGACAAAATATCATGCATTAGTTTTTGTAATATAACTTTTGAAAAAATCGTGAAAAAATGCGCATAGCAGCGTGACATGTTATGCAATTCACACCAAGACTTGTCCCGTAAACATGTTACTTTAGCGTTGGACTGAATATGAGGTTTGATGAAAATGTGTGTATTAATTCTTGAAATAGACCTAATGCAGAAATCGGACAAAATGCAACATAGTACGCAATCTATTGGGCGATATAAATCAGCATCAGATTATACCATAATATAACTGAATTGAAAATTATATTAAATTCTATAGATTAGCTCTTGAAACATATCTATTGGTGAAATCATGAAAAAGGCAACATAGCAAAGCTGATAGTACAGTGATATGTACCAAAACCTAACTTAAAAAACACTTAAGTAAAGTTGTAGATGAATTTGAAATTTGATACAAATTCGTGTGTTCATGCTTAAGATAGAACTATTTCAAAATTATAGAAAATGCAGCATAGCAGCGATCCTTATTGGGCAATATACACCTAAACTAATCAGCACCAGTTTCTATATTGGTCGAATGAAGTCTAAAGTTTTGTAAATTTTCGCATATTAGTGGATGCATTATTTTTGTGACATACAGAAAGACAAATATTTTCTGAAACCGACCAAGCCGTGTTCGGGACCTCCTAAAATATTTAAATCCATCGAAAACCGGAACTCTTAGTTTTTTCAGGAATCCAATATACTTTCTTCTTGTAAAAAGTAGAAGAAAGTAACAAAACACATGCATACTTGAAATTTCAACTACTAACTCAATCTACATTAAAGATGCGTTTAGTTCACAAATTGACTTCATAATTATTTATTTAGATTATATTCTTATAAAGTTTTCATAATTAGGATAATTGATAATTCAGTGAAAAAATACAAAAATTTCAAAATTGTCTTTCTTCATTTTTCAAATCAATATTCTGAAGAGGGGTGTCCACATGTCCTAAACGCCTTCTAACCCACGCTGTTTAAATGTATATTCATATGCTTGCATAGCAGGTCAATATTCACTTCAATAGCAGTATGCATCAGGTAGAGATTTACGAATAAGAAAGTACGCATTGTACAGTTTTGTATTAAAGATCTTAATTGATGAACAATACATATCCGTACATAGTGTAAATACAAGATGTTCATAACAGCATGTCCCAGTTATAAATTTTACTATTATGAACTGTAAGCATTGTAGAGTGTTGATTGAAGATTACAAGTAAAACGTAACTCAAACAGCTTTAGATAAGCACATTCGCAACTGCTGCTTTCTGATTAATTTGCTCGCAGTGCCACACACGCTAAATAGAGACTCCTGGTTGCAAAGCGTTATAGTTGCGCTGAATATTTGAAAGGGGGAGGGGCTTTATAAAAAATCGTGTATACAATCCGCCACTACTTAATGGTTTGGAAGACCAGAAACACGGAATTGAAGGGACTACTGCTTCCATTACTTCAGATTTATTATCAGAAGTCTGGGAAGAATTGGGCATTAAGTTTTATTTGCAGTATATTGCTACCAAGTGTTCCGTGTAACTCGGAACTGAAATTATTTGGATATCAGTATTTTAGAACGAGTTCCTTGTTATTTCTAGTGAAAGCATTAGTTGCAATTAATGATGACGTAATAAATTGTTAGAAATTTGTTTTATCCACAGCAATTAGAGACCTGATTTACATGGAAAAACTCGGAACACTAGTGCCATATAACAAAAAATGCGCATATTGAACAATTTTAAGAAAAACTAGGTTAGCTTACCTTTTCATAAATAGTATAAATTAAACTCTTATAAAATACCATTAAAACGGAGACATCGCTTTACGAGAAATTTTATAATACAGTGTAAAAAAGATACATGTTTCTTAATTTACAAAAATGTACTTTAATCACGAAAAAAATATATACAATAACTTCTTGTGAAGCATGCAAGATTTCGAAAAGCTTTCCTTTATCGCTACAAACGTCACAGAAGAATTTATATTCAAAATTTAAAGATGAATTAATTTTAATTAGCTGTCCGAAGAATTTAAAATCGTTTCCGAGTAGATTTTGCATTGCATTAATCAGTTCTCTCAACCTAGAAATACAGTTTTTCTGATGCTATGAGGATGCTATAATACTATCATGTCCAGCAAACATGTTTAACTGAAAAACATGTAGCATTAAAAGCATAACAATTAAAATAAACATTTTTCTCTTTCAATCACATGCGCAATTTCAGTTATGTCACTGAATATGTTTGGTCGATCTCTTCCGAGAAACGGATTTTCCGGATAGGCGGAAATGTTTATTGCATTGTAAAACTACACGAAAATGTTTTCGAAATTCACGAGCAGCAAATGAAAATTTACTTTAATAATTTTTTCTTTAAATTTCGGGAAAAAATAATTTTTCAGGTTTGTTAAGAAAAAGGGAACTATAGGTGACTTGGGAGAGGTTATTTGAGATTTTCGTAGATTAAGAAACATTTTTTTACAGTGTAGATAAACTAATGCACTTTCTCATATTGATTAGTTTAAATTGATCATTACTGTTGGCAGTAATGATGAAATCAGTCCATTGGTCAACATTTATGGTTCTCTAGCAATTCACTGCTGGATTTCCCAGTATGTGCTCATCTAATTGTGTCCTGTCTCTCTAACATTTGTATTATGATAGGATTTATATGTGCAGTCGAATAAACAATTAAGTGCTAATGAATTGATCGCAAAGACAGGCAATAATGTATAGATACAGTTTCGCTTAACTATTAAGCTACCTTATCATTTCACCAGTCATTTTGTACAAAATATACTGATTATCGACATTTGATTCCCTCAAGTTTTCGAGTAAACGGGAATAAAAAAAGTGGAGACTTTTACTGTAATATGTTTAAAATACCTTTATAAACTTGAAATGAAGTATACTTTAAAATTAACGAATGCATTATAGGCCTAATGTACAGAAAGTTAGACGTTTATTGTTTAATGTGTATGCATTAAGTAAGTATTATATTTTATGTATGAATGTCTTTCCTCTACCAACTACAGTTTTTACAAATAATGCGAATAATGTTACAGAATGACTTATAAATTTTAATTTATTCTTCCTTTAATTTTTTTTTTTGCGTATATCACAGACCGTGTTTCAAACGTCAATCATTAATAGACCTTATGCACACAAGGTGAGGTCGAGGCTAAAATTCGTCTGCTGGCGGTATTTACTGGCGATGTTTAGCATAGCATTCTATGGAGTGTAAATTGTTAAAGCTTCTTTGTTAGAATTACCTGAAAAAATTCTTTGTTGAAGCAGAATATACATAATATATTGTAATATAAATTGAAAATTGTTATTCTGCTTGCAAGAAAATCCTCTAAATTTGTAAATTTTCTGTTAAAATGTATCCAGAAAGGCTAAAATCGTCTGCTAGCGGTGTTTGTGCCTGCGCATTCGGGCATTCTGGCGGTGCAGTGACTAGAATAACTGTTTAGCATTCCGCCAGCTCTGGCGTGTGACGTCACGTGCATAAGGTCCATTTAAACATAAATAGTGTTGTTATCCTAATAAGTATAAAGAATATATATACATAAACTGTTTATCAGATAACTCACTCTAACTTTATATATGAGTAGGGGGCTCTGCCCCTTTTCCCCTCAACTCCCGTTCAGACACAGCAGAGTTTAAAAACATACCGTAAAAATGGGGTGAATAGGAACGAAACTTCCCGGTCATACAAATAAATTCATTATAAATATATGTGATGATATTTTCAGTTGCCAATTTTTTTATAAGAAGGTAATAACATTAAGAGTTGGGAAATTCAATTTTGGCATGTTTCCACCATTACTGGGGGTACATAAAAAAACTTCAAGAGGATCCTCAAAAACCTTATTTTTTAAACATCTTCAAAACTTTGTATGTAACTACAGTATTTTTCGTATTCTAAACCTAAGAGAAGGGATTTTTAATTAATGATAGAGTTGTAAACGATATGCTGTATTAAATTCTACTTATTTCTAAATTACATAATGAAAAAATGAGAAAGTGCTTGTAACATCAGAGGTTTAGGATTTACGGAGTGAATCGGAACACGTTTTCTCTCACGGTTTATTTTTCTATACAATAATAGTTTCATGTAATATATGAAAACATATGTATGAATATGTATAGTAACAATATTTTGTTTCATCTAATTACTTGAAGAGATTAAAGGTATAAAAACATTTCATATTTATTTACTTAGAACAGGTGTCACAAATAAAAATTAAATTAAAAAGTTGACATATTTCGGTTCATTCATAAGAACCGCATTCATAACACATAAAATCAGTAGAAAACTAAATGACACTGGATATAAATATAATTTATAAATATAAGTAAATAAATATGAAATGTTTTTATATGTTAATGAAAAAGGTGAAGTGATTTTGTTTTAGTTTTTAGTTTTGAAAAAACGAAAGCTAACAACAGTTTTAGCATTGAGATTAAAGGTGCCAAGAAATTACTTGGTTAAACAAAAAAAGTCAACGCATAATCCAACAGAAATAAAACACGCAATAAACGAATTCAAAAAATAGCAAATCAGTTAGGAAAACTGCACAGAATTATTTTCTGATATCTATAACATTACACAAACATCTCAATATGAAAAACTAATTAAAAAAGAGAGGGATACAAACAGTACTAAGGGCTGGGAATGAGGGCGTTTAATAGATTGTATTAATACATGCAGCGATTGGGGCTACTCAATAGATTCACTTATCCAATGACTACTGGTAAAGGATAACACATAACAGGGCTGAATTTCTATTAAATTCTACTTCTGCGATTCGAATGTAATTTCTTAAAATAAATTTAATCTTTTCTTGATTTCAAAGTTGTTTTTTTAATTTTTAAAAAGCTATATCTTTACTTGCATATAAAATGAAAGCTTGATTTCACAGTAAGTACGTGTTCTTATTCCTAAAGTTTGAATCAGAATAAATAAAGATTATAACATTTGTTCCGATTTACTCCTATCTACGGGGTGAATCGAAACACCATTGAAAAAATAAATAATATATATATAAACAGTAAAAATGTTTCGTTTTTGCTTAAAACGTAAAGAATAAAACAAGACCAAAGTTTCTAGTAGAAAAATAAAAAAAATAAAAAAATCAGCTGTTGCTTTTTTTTTTAACGTTAAAGTTGAAAAGTGTTCCGATTCACCCCATTTTACGGTACTAATTTGATCTGCTTTGAAAAGATTACGGTAATTTAATTATGATTAAAAAATCAGTGGCGATATTCTTGTGAGCGGGTTCCCATTCATTTGCCTTTAATTGAGGAATATTAAGGTGAAATGATTTCCTGTTGGCTGGTTAACCAATGGCTGGTTTCGTTCTTGATTGAATCAGATGAGTTAAACATTTGCAAATAAGCTAATATAGAATTAAATAAATAAACAGAGACTTTGTGTGTTTTTTGAGCATCTCTGTAAGAAAACTTGTTTTAAATAAGCATAGTTACCAACATGTTCCACTTTTTCGGCTCGGAAAAATTTTATAGAAACTTTTACCTATTCAAATCGCGGTAATCTTCCGAACGAATAAGTTAAAAATTTTTATTTAATTTTTCTGGGCCAAAAAATCGGAAGAGTTGGCAGCTATGAATAAGGCATTTAAAAACTATTATTCCAAAAGTGACGTATAAATACCTAAAGTTTTTTTTTCTCTTTTGTGTATAAAAACACTCTTCTTGTTAGAAGGAAATATTTTTTTTCGCTTTTTTACAACTCACAACTATTGTTAACATGAAAGAAAAAAAATCATGTTTCAAACATTGATTATGAAGCACTTTCCAACACGTTAAAAATAATGTAATAAAACTTAACCGTTGAAAAAGTTAAAATATTACGTCCCATTTCACCATATAGAAATTTATAACGCACGTAAAAACAAATTTCAGGTGCTCCCATCTACAATCAGAAAATTATGTCAATTTTTTAGTAGACCTATATATAATACACAGATTTTTATCTATTAGCAACATGTATTCCAAAATTTAGCTCATATAAGACATAAACATAGTGCAGTTTAAAATTCCCCTTCAGCAATTTCCTATAATAAAGAGAATGGTAGACGAATACTTTCGTGCAACCCTATATAAATAAGTATAGAATATATAAATAATGAATAATATGCAGAGAACTAATTAAATTTAAAAGCGCATACCGAATTTTAAAACGTACTTTCCAGCATGTATTACGTAAAGACAATACTGTAACTGATTTCTTTTGTGTGTGACTGTAAATGAATAAATATATGCCATGAATGCTTGGTTTTAACGTAATCGTAGAGACATTAAATGATTTATATCAGTTTAAATACATTTGAAATAACGTAATGTTATTAAAATACTCTCCTAACCATTTTTCTCCGTGTACTATAATGTAATCGAATTCTTTTGAGAGTCCCTTTAAATAAACCATTAATCGTATATACTTCATATGCAATGCCGAACATGCTTTGTTGATACTAAACAACCCGTAAGACATGGTGACGTCACAGTGACGTCGTTGTGAAGTCACACTGTGACTTTGTGACCGTCGATGTGACGTCACGTGACGTCGATGTGAAGTCACAGTGACTAAAATGTGAAGTCGTTATGGCCGTTTTAGAACTTGTTTGTGACGTCACATTGTGACCACTTTGTGACGTCACAATGTGACCAATTTGTGAAAAGTGTGTCATTTGTGATGATTTTGTCATTAACATTGTGACGATACTGTGACGAAAGTGACAATGCTTTCAAGTCACATTGGGACCAAATTGTGAAATACAGGGTGAGTCCAAAATCATGGAACAAACTTTGAGGGGGGGGGGGGGGGTAGGACTCACTATAACAAATAATGATGGCACAGAAATATATGACCGGAAGTGACTCGTCAAGACGGTACACTAGTCACTAAAAAAGATCCGGATGATAATGTTAATTCTATGGGGGGGGCGTTGTTTTCAAATATCTTGCTCAAATTTAAATATTTTACATGATATTTTTTCCATAGGATAGCTGAGGACGATCCACAACCGGGCTTATTTTTACTTTTTCGATTTTGGTTATATTTTTTTATATTAAGATAGTTTCACTTTTAGAACCGGTTTAAACTGGTTCTGAAAGTTAAATTATTTTTCTTTGAATCTGTAACCAAAATCAAAAGAGTATAAACCAGCCCAGTTGCAGATCGTCCTCAGCTATCCTATGAAAAAAAATTATGCGAAAATATTAAAATTTTAGCGAGACAGTTGAAAATAGAGCTCCCATACACTTAGCATTATAATCCGTGTCTTTTGCAGTGACTAGTGCGGCGTTTCAACGCGTCACTTCCAGTCATACATCTCTATGTCATAATTATTTATTATAGTGAGCTCTACCACCTCCCTTAAAGTTTGTCCCATTATTTTAGACTCACGTTGCAGACCATTTGTGACAAAATTTTCGTTAACACTGTGATAATTCTGTGACGATTGAACTTTTCTTAACGATTCTCTAACAATTTAAAAGAAACAGGATCTGCTGAAACTTTAACTCCATGCCATGTTCCTGTTAAAATAGGGTTTGAGTCCTAAAATCATATATTGACAATTTATGAACAAATACTGTATAATATATAAAAATAGTTACCTGAAGTAAGGTGACTTTCTTCTAAATTAAAGTTAAAAATTCGATTTACCTCACATGCCTTACAACTCTGGTGTTGTTTTCAAAATTTGAAAAATATTACCTTTCAAAAATATTTATATATTTTCCCGCCACATGCTGAAAATTGCATAGCTTCAATTTTATTTATAACTGACACACATTTAGTCGTATGTTATTCAAACTGTTTAATCTTTTTGGTCTTTTTTTAAACATTTACTCGCTTTGATATCCACATATCTCAGCACATATCTAAAACTGTACAGCTTGCCAATATTTCTGACCAAAATTCCTGATGTCTATAAATATATATATCTTTTAATTATCTTTTGTTGTGATTTTTCAACTGATTGAAAAAGTGTCCAGGTCAAGATTTGAACTAAGCAGTCTTTCGCGCAAATTGTCAAGACTTTGTCGACTGAACTATCCTGGAAGAATCTGACGCACACAATTCACACAGTGAATACGAACGCATACTTATCATTATTATATATAACCCTATGTAATAATACTTTAATTTTTTTTTCAAACTGCCTGTATGATAAATGCATACTATTCGTATGAGTATATAATGATATTTCTCCGGGTGAATTGTGCGTTCTAAGTTGCTCTGTTGGAAGAGCACTATGAGCATACATCGAGGGTCTCTAGTTCGAATACTAACCTAAACACTTTTTTACTCATTTCGGAAAATTAATATTCGTTTGATTAATTTACCAATTAAAATCATTCTGTTAAATATAATATAGAATTATATTTTGATAAAACTACGTGGTCTATGCGCAATATTTGTAATATACAGATTTTATTTGAAAATCGAGTATAAATGAAGATGAGGCAATTAGTTGTAGTATTACGCTTAGTTATTTCCTTATAGTGGCCTGTGCGCATGTATGATTACACCAAGGTTTAAATTCGTAGTTAAACTCATATATATATATATATATATATATATATATGTATATATACTGTATATGTCATAAAATATAGATGTGCCGTTAAAGGACATCCTTATGGAATTTATTTTTAAAAAGTGTCCTTATTAATAGTTATAATTATTAGATTTAATTTTTTTTCGTATTAGATGAATCTATTAATAATATTTAAGTATTCTTAGTCTCACTTCCCAATATTAGACAAAATATGATTGAAAATAATAGAAATACATCAAACGCTAAAAATTTCAGTAATGTACATCCCACAAAAAAGTACAAGTAATTGTTTTTATGACTATTTAGAACCAGGATTTAATGAACACATACAGATGAAACAAAATTGTTATTTTCAACACCATTTAACAATTAAGATATCAAAAATTAATAAAATAATGTGATAATTACTCATTTTTTAAAATCAATAATTGTTATTATCACAAAATTAATATCTTAATTATTTTAGATACATGGTTTAAAATAATAAATGTCATGGAATTACAGTTATCAAATTTTTTTGATTATGAGAAATTAAGAAAAGTAATAAAAAAAATTTTTTAAATTTGTTTTTGCAATATTAGTGCATAAATTAGTATATTTATCACTATTTTCAACAGTTAAACAACGCCAAACTCCTTTATATATTAATTATAACGTTAAATTTTGATTATGTATACATTTCTTAATTTATTAATATGTGATTTTCACCATGTAATTAAAAAAATGTGATTAAAGTGCACTTTAAAAATAATATTATTAACTATTTTGACATGCTGTTCCGTATTTCAACAAAATAAATGTTAAATTTATTGAATTTACTAAGGTAAGTGAATTCAAAAAAGTTAAATTAATATGATACTTATTCCTTTTATAACATGTTTTTTTTTACGAAATTAACAGAAATCATTATACAAAAAGCAGGAAAAATAAAATTTTCTTACTTCTTTCTTATCAGCATTATCCTCTAATTCCAGTAGGGATACAAGAGATAATCCAAATAGGGAAGATAATTTCGAAGTCGAAATGTCCGAATGAAGTACAATGACATTGGCGCGCACATTTTGACTAAACGCCACTGACATTGTATTTTTTCGGACCGACTTTTTATATAAAATGTCACCTGATCACATATCTGCATAACTTTTTAAAAAATTTCAACTTACGTACTAAATATACACACATAACATCATATGAAAGCTACTAGAGCAGCTGCCTAATATTCTAAAGAATTAATACACTAGTGTCAACTATTCTGTTCGTTGCCAAACGATATTTTTTAAGCAGGTGATTTTTTGTTGTTATTGGTTGTTTGAGCTTCGAAGATTTGTAAGTTGAATGCACATGCGCATTAGTTTTATGAGAGTATCCCTAATTAAAATTTTGAGTTTAATTTTTTTTTTCACGCATTTCTATTTTACTTTCAATTAGTTTCGAAATAGAGTGGAACTTTCATTTAACGAAGCCCATATTTAATGAAATTATCTACATTTTTAATTTTCTGTTGAACCTTCATTTAGAACGCAATTAACATTTAAATTAATATTCATATTAAAAAAAATTCTACTTAGCAAAATTTGTTGCAATTCCGTGCGTGCACAATATTCAAAAGGATAGATTGCTGTTAAGATTGATTGGTGAATATATTTCAGAGGATTGTATGAATTGAAATTATGTATTTATTTTATCTTTTAAATAAAAAGTAAAAAATGCGAAAATTTTTCGATATGCTAAGAAAGGGATTCTAGTTCCACGAAAATATTATAGGTCCATTCTCTGAATACTTAAAAACTATGCGAAAGTTTTTATGAGTGTATCTTTCATAAGAGATCACCACAAATTTCTCGTTACAAGAACCGTCTCGTAACGAGAAATTTCCTTAAATGGAAGTTTCACTGATAGGTTTATTGCTGGGTGCTTAGTTTCATATGATGGGAGGTTTATCTCACATATATGATATGACGTACACGCTACATGCAGTGCATGTAACATGTGACATAACAGCGTTTGCACAATATTCTTCTGCAATGCCAGAAAACACGTTTTTTTACCAGTAAATAACATGGTTTGAAGAATTTTAGTAATTTTCTAGTTTTCTAAGAAAGTCACGACTGAGTCACAATGTGACGTCACTGAGGGGTGGCATTTTGGTCACAGATGTGACGCCACATTTCTGTCACAATGTGACGTCACTGAGGGGTGGCATTTTGGTCACAGATGTGACGTCACATTTCAGTCACAATGTGACGTCACTGAGGGGTGGTATTTTGGTCACAGATGTGACGTGACCACAGTGACTCACAGTGACGTCACTGTGACGTCACTGTGAACATGCATGCTATGTGGGAAGCTTTGTCAGCTTCATGAAAGTCCGAGTATATTTACGAGATTTAGAGCATGCGCAGACGGACAGGTAGACAGACAGACCGAATGAATAAGCACTTTTCAACTTTGTTGGAAAGGGAGAAAAAGACTATATCAAATAGGAAATACATGTCTCAAGTAAATATCTTTTGAAATTTAACTTATTTTGCCATATTATTGTTTAGTCATTTTAAATATGACGTCATTTCTTCTATTTATTACCGTATAGCATATCGATATATCATTTTAAAATTTTATTTATCTTTTAAAATTCATGTAAAATACTTTTGTTGCTAGAAAGGAATTTATTTTATTTGCACTGTTTCCAAATTGGTAACATATTTCTAAATATTATCCGGAAAAGTGAAAAAAATGTGCCATATGAAGAATATTATGAAACATATTGTATAAGTTTTTCCATTTACGGCTTTTAACAAATATTAATGCATTTATTATTGCAATATTTTTTTCTCTTTTAAAATTTTGTGTAAATATAGTTTTTATGATGTAATTACAATGTCTTCTTAATTTTAATGTATAATCATTTATTTCTAAAAAGTATTTGTAAGGTTTTTTTTTTCGGTTTATAACAGTCACGTATAAATATATATATTTTTTAATTATTTGAAAGAAATGCTATCATTTGCGTTTTTTTTTACAAATTGGCAACAACATGAAATAATAACCTTTTCTAAAATATGCAAAAAAGTCTCTCTGACTGCATGAAAATTTAAATTTAAGATAATGATAAAAAATGCTGAAAATTTGAATTTAAGATAATGATAAAATGCTAAAGAATTAGTCAAATTAAAAAAAAAATTGAAGTCTACTCACTGGGAAGTTCTAACGTATAAAATGATCTACAAATATTTAAACTTTTATGCATATTTTTTGTTCCTATAAAACTTTTTTAAGGTGACGACTTTGACCAAATTCAACAACAAATATCTGTTATAATAATTCTTCGCTTTAAAAACCGCCATCATAGACGTATTTATCAATCATTTCTCGATAATATTACGTTTTTCACATTTTTGTGTGCAGTCGTTTTATTAAAATCGCAGAAGAAAGACTCCGGGTTAAAAAAAAAATCCAATGTCAGCGGCGGTGACAGCGTAAGTTAATTTTTTTTTAGAATAGAGAGATTACTGTTAAATATTTTAAATGATTTATAATTGCAAATAGAATACAACACAGGAATTTTAAAATACTATAACACACACATGATTCAACAGAATTTCTTTAGTTATTGAACTTTAATCTTTTATTTAAAATTAGGATAAAAGAAATACCAAACAGTGCATTCTGTAATATTGTGTATTTGTATGGTAAACATGTTTTTTAAATATCAAAATATTTATGTGAGAATTCATAGTATCCGAAGGCATGATATTCCGGTTTCAGAAAAGTGACTATTGTACATAATAGCTACTCTAAAATATTCTCGAATAGGGTCAGCGAATGAAAATTATTTTTTATAAATTCTTCAAATTTCAAGAACTAGTCGCTGGGGGACCACCGTAATACTTACCCATCATAGATATACATTATATAAAATATGAAAATAAAACGCATGTAAACTATTTACAAAGTGCATCACAATTTCAAAATAAAATTTAAACGCAAATTTAAATAGTTTTGATATGCATATTAATACTCTATTAATGAATTGCTGATGAACCAATTTTGACAAATTATATAAAACGCCAAAATACTCAAGTAGTACTGGATTGCGAAAAAGAAACATCATTATAGCACCAAAAATAATAATCATATTAACTAAGAATTTACTGCGTCGGATTAAGCATCTCAATTTCTATTAAAATATATGTTTGAATTGAAATTTTACTGAAATACAGGTTCATGAAAAATCGAAGAATGTGAAAAACAGGATTACACATATCTCGGCAACTAATAATGCAATCAACTTCGTTTTTTATGAAAAATTTATGTTATTTTATTGCCTTTTACGACCACTCCTCAAAATAAAACATTTCAAAAATGTTATATACCTTTCATCAGAATGAAGTTTTCGACAGTCCCCAAAAAAAAAATAGTTCCGGATAATCGAGGTTATCGATATTACATAGGCTTCGTTACATTCTTACACTGTAAAAAAAAGGTCGATCTACTAAAAAAACTTTAGTTATCCTTGTAATTACTAAAACATTTTTAGTAATCTTAGTCGGTAACTAGAAAATCTGTAAGAATTACTAGAGAAAAGTTAGCAACGAATAGAGTTAATAGTTTTGTATTTTTAATAGCTCTTACTAAAACTCAGTTGGTGTGGCCTTGATAGCATAGTGGTTATAGTTACGGACTCCAGGCTAAAAGGTCCCGGGTTCGAAACTTGTCACCGCCAAATACACCCCGAATGTCTGTAGTGTCTCGTTAATAAAGGGATTATGAAAATCCTGTCGGAGCAGTTAAGAATGTTTAGTGCTGCCATCTATTGCGGTTTTGCCGAAAATCTTCCGCTTCAGAAGTCTGGATGCAGCTAGAAGGAAGCTCCTCCGCTTCGGTTGCACGTAATGGTTATTAAAAGTAATTTTGGAGCTATTACTAAAATTTGCTTTGTGGCTCATACTAATAATTTTTAAGTTAGTTATACAAAAAATTCTTTTGTTCAGTTTACAAAAGAAATGCTTGTTTCTCTTGCAAAAAAAAGTTTGTAATGGTTACTAAAAAATTCTGTGGAATACAAATTTACTATGAAATTTTTAGTAACCTCTCGAATTTTTTTTTACAGTGTACATACTAAAGACATATAAAGTTTGACGTCTCTGTGTTAGTTTGTTCGGGAGATAGAGCGGTTACAGACAGACAGACACAAAGACAGACGGACAGCATTTTTTTCGGAATCTCCAGTATCTGGAACGTGTAAATCCGTCAAAAATGTTTTTCGATTTTCAATTCTATGAGTCTGTACGTGACAAAAACTTTGTGAACATTTTATCTCAAAAATTTATCCACAGAATTTCATAATAGTTCAAATTCAGTTAGACCTGGATATAAACTGGAGCTGATTAGTTTTTTGTGTACAACAGGTGTTGTTGCTACGCAGCATTCTTCACGTTTTTTCACAATAGTTGTATCTCAAGAACTAATACACATATTTTTATATGATTTCAAATTCAGTTAGTCCTTGATATAATTTTGTGCTCACCACCTTTTGGTGAAAATCTCTCAACTGGTGACGTTGCTATCCTGCCTTATTCATGATTAGTGCTCTAGATCTATTTCAAGAATCAAAGAATGATTTTTAATGAAATTTCAGATTCAGATAGTCACTAATGTAGATTAATTTTGTTTAGTTTTCTGTTTAAATTGCCCTCTTATGCCGAATTTTCAAAGATTTCCGCAGTAACTCTATTTCAGAATTTAATGGACGAATTTTTATCAAACTTCAGAATCAGTTCGAATTTAAAATAATTGTTTTTGATTAGCTTTTTGTGTAAATAATCTAACCAATGGCTTTCATTTCTGTATTTTTAAGAAGTAATAGCATGTATGAGATATGAAAATTTTTGAATAGCCACGTCCGACTTGTTTTAGACTGGTTGTAGTTTCCAGGAGGTGAGTGATTGTGTTTGTATTGTATGCCTGTGCCTTCTAGTATACGGATGCATTAAGCATTATTAAATATCACTGTAGGATTCATGTATAAAAAATTCTTATAATAATAGGAATTCTTAAAACTCAAAACATCGTGGTATACGCAGATAGGCACACTTTCGGGGTAAATTTTTGGAAATTTAATTTCTTTTTCTCTTTTTATTAATTTATCACTTAATTTGAAGCTTAACTAGTTGGATGTGCCAACCCCAAAACTTTCTTCTATATCATACGCACATTTCAGTATTTAAAAAAAATAGTTACTCATTTTATTATTTAATAATTTTAATTCAATACCATGCCAACATTGATTTTCATCTTAAATTTCTGCTTCAATCAATTAATCGGAGTAAAAACGAATTTCCGCCTCTGCACGAGCCGATGGACAATATAATGATAGGCAGATTCTTTTTTTTTTAATTCAGGGAGAACCTACTTGCCTTACCAAAAAAAAATCATATACAAAAAATTTAGTTCAGTTCTAGAACTAACTTCATGCACTTTTATGTGGTGCAATATTGAAAATGGCATAAAATTCGCTATTGCAGCGCCCCCTCCTGGTGTATTTTTTTCAGATTCAGGGCGATCCAACAAGCCATAACCATACACTTACACAAAAAATTTCGTTCAATTCGATGCATAACTTCATGTACTTTTGGTCGGTACAATATTGAAAATGGCACAAAAATCGCGATTGCAGCGCCCCTTTCCGACGGATTTTTTTCAAATTCAGGGAGGACCAACTAGCCATAGTGATACACATACAGAAAAAATTCGGTTCAATTCGATGCATAACTTCATATACTTTTGGTCGGTACAATGATGAAAATGGCACAAAAAGGGCGATTGCAGCGCCCCCTTCAGGCGGAAGATTTCAAAACTGAAGGAGGACCTGCTTGCCACAGCCAAAAACATTCACAAAAAATTTGGTTCAATTCTATGTATAACTTCATACACTTTTTGATGGTAGAATGGCGACATACACACAGACACACATACGCACAGACATACACACACAGACACACAGACAGACAGACATTTTCTAAAAACATGTTTTTTGGAATCTCTGACCCCTAAAACGTGTAAATCCGTCGAGAGCCGGAAGTCGAAAAAAATTTCGATTGCAATACTTTCTTCTATTAAATATAGAAGAAAGTAAAAATGTGTAATAAATTCAACAATTAAAAAAAAAAGGATTGTAATTTAAAAATTACAACGACTATTCAGAAAATAATATTTTCAAAAATTATAATTTGGGCTGATAAATTAATTATGTATTTAAATAAAACAATAAAAAACATCATTTTTTAATGATCAAAACGAAGGTTAGCTCATATTATATAATCGAGTCATATTATATGCCTGGACATTTAGAGTCACGTTAATATTCCTGGACAAATCATAAACAAATTTTAAATGAAATTTCAGTTTAACAATTTTGGAACTGTAAATTTTTAAACGTCTAAACATCGTACGTTTTCAATTTTTACACAGTTATATAAAGAAAAAATTTACTTTTTAATGTAGCTTGTTTGAAACCTGTATCTATTTTTTTTTTTTTTTGAGTTATTAATTTTTGTTGTTGTTTTTAATTTTTTTTGTCATCGTGGCAACAGAAGCATTCCATTTTAAGACATTATATATGGACCAATCAGAAAACGAATGACATAAAAAAGCAGACGTATTCCATTACTAGACATGAAACATGGACCAATCAGAAAACGAATGAAATAAAAAACAGAAGTGTTCCATTATTAGACATGAAGCATGCACCAATCAAAAAAACGAATAAAATAAAAAACAGAAGTATTCCATTACTAGACATGAAGCATGGACCAATCAGAAAACGAATGAAATAAAAAACAGACATATTCCATTACTTGACATGAAACATGGACCAATCAGAAAACGAATGAAATAAAAAAACAGACGTATTCCATTACTAGAAAAGAAGCATGGACCAATCCAAAAACGAATAAAATAAAAAACAGAAGTATTCCATTACTAGACATGAAGCATGGACCAATCAGAATAAGAATGAAATAAAAAAAACAGACGTATTCCATTACTAGTCAAGAAGCATGGACCAATCCAAAAACGAATAAAATAAAAAAAGAAGTATTCCATTACTAGACATGAAGCATGGACCAATCAGAAAACGAATAAGTTGCGGAATTCAAACAGTAAAAATTTTCAGATATACTTCAGAATTCCCAATTCTCTACTGAGTACAACAACTATTTTGCAAATAGTTAAAGATAAATAAAACAAATGTGCGAAAATTTTTACATTTCGGGAAAGAAACGCAACTCGAAAGCAAACCGATAGAAATTCTGTAAATTGCATAATAAAAAATAAATTTATTTAGGAAATCATACATTCGTATTACAATTGCATCTGTATGTCAGATGCTGTGGCAATTAAAATATAAATTCAATAAAGAAATCGTAATAAAATAGCAACTTTGTCACTTACACCAGTGTTGTGTTCTGAGTATTGTCTATCCCTTTAACAAATATTTTTAGAAGAAGTACATAAAATTTCAATGCATTTTATGCCTAATGTTTTGGTATATAATGCTTACATATCGTAAAGATTTCAAACTTAAAAAAAACGCAATTCAAAAGCTGTATTAATTGCATCATTAAATCTTAATAACTCTGTCTTTCATTGAGATACACTCACAATTTAAGCAGAATTAGACAGATAAAATATTTAATTTTAATATTATTGCAAAAGTGAATAATCGACATTTTTATTGTAAATGACATTTCAAATGCGTTCGAATACCTTAAATATCCATAGAATTAATTAAAATCAACTTGATAGCATGAATAAAATGTGATATGTTTCTAAAAAATTTTTTATAATAGTACAAGACACTAAAATATTCTTCACCTTACTGTTATTATGATTGTCTCTCAAGAACATAACAATTAGCGGTTGTTAGATTTTAAATTAAAAAGAAATGAAAACAATTAAAATTAATTATGCAGCAGCACGTGACTCATACATGGACGAAATAAAAAATGTTAGGGGGAACTCAGAAGTCAAAAAAAAGTCAAAAGTTCAAAAAAAAAAAAAAATAAACATTTAATATCTAAATTGTATTTTAGATATTAAATGTTGAAAAATATTTACACATTTTTTATTGGGATAAAGGATTATAAGTATGTCCTTTTATTTCATGTATTTAAAAAATGGCAAGATGCTGAATTAGCATTTTTAGGGGACTCCAAACTGTTAGATACTTGACGAGCAGAAAACTGATGTAACAGATTGGGCGTAAAGCAAATGCAGAAAGTATGAGTATTTTAGAAGTATAATGCCATTAAAAAAGTTTATTAATAAAAAGGCGATTTTAGATTTTAATTTATACAGACTAACATTAAAAAAGTATTCAAAACTTTTGAAATATCTTGCGCGTTATGTCTTAAAATGTCATTTGGAGAACGGAAACGGTTTCGGAAACGCCGTCTCAGCTATTGAGTGATTTTTTGTATTATAAAAGCCAAACGTATCTGTGCGTAATGCATACGTCATTTTGCGAATGGCAACACTTTTAAATTTGAAATAAAATTTGGATTTGCAGTCTTTGCTACTAGAAACTTTTAGACTTCTAAATTTTTACACCATCGTATAAGGTAGAAAAGGTACTTTTATTTGCAGTTTGTTTGAAAAGTATGTCTTAATTATGTTTGAGCTATTAATTTTTTTGTCGTTTTTAATATCATTTTTTGTAATTGTAGCAACAGGAGTACTTCATTTCTATTAAAAGTAAAAAAGAAAAAGAAGGAGGTTACTGTATCTTTTTGTTTCCATAGTTCCAAAAGCGAAAATTTCAAAATTAAAATATGCGCTATGTCAAAAATATCGTCTGTTATAAAATTAGGTGAATTTTGAGTTATTTCGTTTTTATTAATGAACTAAATGATTCTTATAAACTTACTTTTCACATGATACAAGACTTTCTCTTTACAAAAATGTATTTTAAAATATAGTAGTGTGACTTATTTTTTTCCGCTTTATTCGTTTCAAATAGCTCAAAATATGCAAATTTATTAATCCGTGTATGAAATGATGTTCCGAATTTTGAAGATTTATGAAAGAATTATTTCCGATAAAACTAGCAGCTGTTATAGAGAAACAAATGAAGGCATGGGAATCATTAGTTATCCAATTTGCATCTGGAATGACGACGTATCATTTTTCTGGAATTCCGCGATAATATTACGCATCGTATGTCATATACACTTCTCTATGAATGTTGTTTAAGAATGAATCGCAATGCAGATATGTTTTGCAAATGATGTCATTTTATTTAGAAAAAGTGTGTATTTTAATTCTTAAAACTAGAATAAGTTTTGTAAAAGTGCGGCATTTTCACCCCGGATACTTTTAAATACTTCTCAGGTAATCATACTTAACTTTTGAAAGTAATGTAATCGAAATCACACACAGATAAAATGCAATGGTTTAAAAATTTAGTGTCTGTATAGAAGAGCAGTGACATACAGTGTGCATATATGATCGAAAGTCTTTGTCCCAAAATTAGCGATTTATATTAAAGAGCTTAACGATTCTCGATTGGCTTAATACACTTCGCTCAGTTAGACAAGCAAATAAAGAAATCTTGGCAATAATTCGATACTACATTTTAAAAATCGCCTTTTTACCTTATGTGACATCACAAAAATATTGTTTATTGTATGTATTACATACAGATTATTTTAGAAAAATTCATTTACACTTAAAGAATATAAATAGTTACAATCTTATTCGAACTAATGATAACCAAGTATCCAATTTTGTATTAAAATCATTTCAAAATGATCAAAATGATGTCAGTTTTATATAAAAGAGGAATACGTATATGAAAGGTACATATGTGAATTTTGAGATGATTAAAATAATGTCGGGTTTAGATTTCATTGAAAAAAAGTGTATAACTAAGTCGAAATGAAAAAAATGCTGCCTTTTTTTTTTTTTTTTTTTTGAACACCAATGTGAGCCTTAATTGATAACTATTTCGCTTCTTTACTTTTGTATTTACTAGATGATAGTTAAAAACTTAATCTTTTACATTGTAAGCTGTAGAATATAACATTTGTAGCATGTAGAGAGACTGTAAAGGTCAAATCTATTTTCCACGTGCAGTTTGGACTTTCTCCAGTCTTACAATTTATTCCATTGCACGGATGATTTAGATATTTCACTCAAATGGCCACTCACAAGGAAGGTCTCCATACTGGGTATACTCAGAATTTTATGGAAAAAATACGAATTAAAGTACTCATGTAGGTAATAAAGGATCAGTCAAAATTAGCGGCGGAATCACATTAGAAATTATGTAAAAAAATAAAATAGTTTCGAATATTTGGCGTGAAAAGACGAAAGCGTCATTCAATTTGGCGAGCAGCCCTTTATCTCCCCAAGAGCAAACGATTATAATGCAACTTAAAACTGTTGAATATTTAGAATGCGTGTAAATGGTATTGAATGAAATTAAACATAAACAATGAGAGATTTTGATATATATACATGTATATAAACATATTGTATTACATATACATGTGTTAGTTGTTGAAATAGCTATTTAATTAATTATTGAAAAAAAATGTTTTCATAAAAAAATCATATTGAGAAAAATTATCTTCATACATTAAAACGTATTCAAAAATAAAATCCTGATGTTTCCATAGCAACCAAATCGAATCGACAATTCTCAATTGGACTTTGAGCTTGAAATAAATTTAATTAATTTAAATTATGAATTTCGTTTTAAATCTCCAATTTTGATGATTAAATTGAATATAAGTACATATAAATATCGATATAACCAAATTATGCTTAAAACAAACTAAAACTTACAAAAGTAAAGTTTATTTAAATTAAATTTATCAAAACAAGTTCAACATGAAACTTTTTTTTCTTGAAATGTATTTGATATTAAGTATTTTTTGAAAGTACATGTCGTCGCCAACCGGCGATAAATCGCCAAATAATGAATTTTTCATTATTTTTTTTACGGTTACTGAATGGAGATTCCGCCGAAATTTTTTTTATAAACGTATATATCCACACGAGAAGAACATACTGTAATTTTTTCGGATTTTTCGGGGTGTGCCCGTATGGAGACCTTCCTTGTCAGTGCGTTTTTGTATATCACTTCTAATAAGATCTATATTTGCCATATCTATAATTTATTGTATCTTAAACTTGTTTATTTAAATTAATGTGCGTAAATATTCTGACCTAAATCTTTTCCCAAATCTCTCTGCGGAGCCCGTCTGTACTTACTTTGGAGGTCTATTGTAATTCACCGCTTAATAATAACTAGAACCAAGATATCTTCCATAAATGAAGATGTTGTAATAGAAAAAAAATAATCTCTTTTTTAGACATAAAAGAGGAGTCTGAATTCTTGACGGTTTTTCAGTCACATAACACTCCAATCATATTTTTAATATGAAAAAGATGCTCAACTTCCTGATCTTCTCTAAATATCTTTCATTAATCTTACTAAATATTCAGATCTACTTCTCTACCAAACAGCAGTTGGAGAGTTAAATTTTATTGAATATTATCAACTATACTACAACTATACAACATGATTATGCAATTACAATCTAAGGAATGTAGTAAATTGGCAGCTCCGAATATGTTCGGTCCATTATCAGATTATTCAGCCTTTAAATAAGTGAACATCTTCTTCGTCTAGATATCAATCTGACTAAATCCAACAGAACAATGTCGACTAAAATTGCCAAAACTAATTTGATTTCATAGGCTGTATAGATTGCATAGGTGAAAATACAAAATCATGTGTGTATGTGCCATATAAAGCTCATTGGTCCAGCAAAATCAATTCCAGTGTTTTCAAACTCGAGGCATTATCAATTCGATCTTCTGGAAGGAAAGGTTATAGTGTCTAGATTCGTTCCACAATTTCTTTCGGACTTATTAAACGGTCGAACAACAGATCAAATCGTTTGCCATTCAGCATCCAAAAATGTTCTCCTAAAATACGTAACAAAATCCGAGAATCAATGTATGACTGATGATTAAAAAAATCAAATGCTTTATGACATAATGGACAAACTTAGAATTTCAAGTATTTTAAAATTGTCACAGTACCATCTGTTGCTTTTAGTCTAACGATAATGTTGATTGCTTGAATTTAATGCAAACACATGGCGCAAGCTATTCCATAATTCCCTTCTGAGTATCTGATGAATTATGACTTGTATTGTGTCGTTTGAAGTTGAAACTTGAAATCTGTTGTATGTGGCTATAGACTTTTAAAATTTAAATATTTTTCAAGCATGTAGATAGTTTTACGTTTTATAAAATAATTAAGTTGTGAATGTGCATATTAATTTAACAACAGATACACTGAAAATGTTGGGCAAGGTTACAATGGAAGGAGTTGTATTTAAAGGGATTTAAAACCCAATTTGGATTTTTAGTGAAGTTAAAAGGAAAGAAATAGTGATGGATTAATTTATGCTAGAATAATTGACGAAAGATTATATAGATACCATCTTGATCTTAAAACACTAGTAATATATTTAATTTCTCATCCTGTTTGTTTATAAAGTTTTCATTATGTAAGATTATTATTTTTTTTCTGCTTACATATTTAACTAAGTCTTTTGAAAGAAATTGTCCTTGTTTCCTTAATGTTTTCTAAAAATCACAATTATTATTGAATTTCAAAATCCAACCAATAAAATTTATAATATTTTGTTATTAAGAATGGAGCGATAATACAAATCATTCTTCCCATTTTTGCTATGTTTAATTAGGACATTATCCGAAATATTGACTTATGATAAATTTGCAGTTTAAAAAAACCATTTTTATATATAAAAATATTAAAACTCTAACATCATTGTCGTTTTGATTTTTTTTAAAGAGAGAGAATTACTATTTATCTTAGTTGTGCGACACAGTTTTCCCATTATTATTACCCACGTTCGCATTTTCATTTGGTAAGATTTTAATATCGCTTAAAAAATTAAAGAAAATCGTTTAAAAAATTTCGATATCTCTGTCAGAGAAAATTCAAGTCTTTCGTAAGCTGTTGGATTAGTCGATGATGAGCTGTTATTGTTGTAGCTCGAAACGCATCCTGCTTAATTTTTCATTTTATGGTGATTTTGCAAAGATTTTTAGTTTATTTATCAATTTATCGCCAGATTACGGTGTTTTTCCCAACACTCTATAATGTATTGTTAATAGTTTATACTGACAAAATATATAGTCCCTCAGTACTGATATAATTCAACTGCAGTATTTAGATAAAATCTTTTCTCATTTTTATAGAACGTAGAATTCATTATATTTTCTCCTTATCATTATCTTCTCATTATCATTCAAGTTTTTGTGGAGTGTAACAAGACAAAGTAACGTCTTTTAGTTTTATAGAAATCAGAGCGAAGAAATAATTATCTAACATTATCTCAAACGATATTTTTTGCGGTATACTTCTATTGCAAATGTCGCAAACACTCAGTAGAAAGATTATTAACCCGCGAGTAGTCGCGACTTTTTTCACAACGTCATTAGTCGCGCTCGGTCTTTTCGCCGCTGGCCCCCCACATACCAAATATGTAAAATAAGAAATATTTTTCACCTAATATACGAAAATAACTATACAGTGAAGTTTTAAATGTGCAGTTTTCTTAAATTATGCATTTTATTCATGAGATCTGGAGTAATTGGAAAAAGTAAAAATGAACTCACATTAATAATTTTTACGTAGACTTTTTCGTCAATTTCAACTTTGTTTCTAAAAATGTACCTGAAAGAAAAACAGAGGTGTCCTGTTACTTCACTAAGGTGGTCGAGAAAGCTTCAAAGTCAGCTACATGGTAGATCTCCATTGTATTTGTAATGTGATATAAGTTAGGAGAAGATAAGTTATACGGGCGGCGAAAAGACCGACACGCGACTACTGACGGGTTAATTGGAAATGGAGATAGAGAAAAAGTTCACCTTTGAGATCCCCGTACTGTGGGTATACTCAAATACAATCTCTTGATTTTCTGATTTATTTTTACATTCATTTTTGTTCTGAAACACATCACATTGCTTGATTCTTTAAATCAAATATTATGTAATGTGTCATACTTGTTGATGTTTTCATAAAGGTTGAATATTTATTAAAGGTACATATATATATATATATGAAGAAATACTTAAGAACAATCAATATAATAACCCAACATAAATGAAAAACAAGTTGGAAATTGCATGTGAACGTAGCAAATGAGGTGCGTTCGTACGATAACGAAGTTTTAAAAATATTTAGATCTTACTGATATAGTAGAGCGTACTTCGGATACAGTATAATAGTCGAAATCTTTGTGTTTCTGTAAATATGCAGAAAGTAATTTTTATTACACCTCAGAAACGTAGATCTTATTCATAAAATATGAAATAGTTGAATATAATTAAAACACGCCCCAAACAATGTTTCCCCGTATAGCATTATGTAGTGGAATGCTTTTGTGTGGCCCTGTAATTTAATAATAAAAATTCTTTGCATCACAGATTGTACAGAATGCATATTTTAGTATATTTCATAGATTCTTGCCAATTCTATTATGTTCGAATGAGTGTAACATCATAAAAATGCATTTGAATCTTTTTCCCCTATTGACCGTAATGTAACGGAATCCTTTTGATTCTCCCTGTAATTGATCTATGCATCCGATTTTCATAACATTTGAAATGACTCGACAAAATTATGCAATAATTATATGTTTTAAATTTCAAACGATTAAAATGCATTTGAAACTTTTCCCCCATTGACCGTAATGCAACGGAATCCTTTTGATTGGCCCTGTAATTGATCTATCCATCCGATTTTCATAAAATTTGAAATGACTCGACAAAATTATGTAATTTCAAACGATTCGGTTTGGTAGTTTTTGCGTTGTTATATGCGGACGGACAGACGGACGGACTGAGCGACAACAATAGGTGCTACGTATTTACATAATTACGAACGCACCTAATTAGCCGGGGTCAGGACTCGAACTTAGATCCACAACTTGCTCTGCTGTTGCTTTACAACGTAAGCTACCCAGGCCGATATGTGATTTCGGCAATTTCTCAGAAAGAAACTCTGCTGTCGATCTTTTATTGAGTAATTTTATTAACTGCGTTTGAGTCTATCTTAATCTATAAGTACCTATAATAAATAAATAAATAATTTCAGGCGTTCATTTATGTGTTCTTAAAGGCAGAATATATTGCAAATTATTTTGTCATATTTTACGTTTGAGCTTCCTAAAGTAAGTGAATTGAGAACAAAAATAAATGGTTATACTTAGAAAATAATGGTTTATAAATCAAGCTCTAATTATATTGAGCAAAAAAAAAAAAAAAAAAAAAATGAAAGCACACTATTGTTTATCCATTTCTTCAGGAAGACGTGAGTGACGTGAGAACTGAGAGATGTGAGACGTGCTGACGTGAGTCAGCAAGTTTCATGTTTTCACCTTTAATTTTGTGTTTGAAGATTGCCCAAAAAATTTAAGTTGTTGAACGTGGGGAAATATATGTATATTTTTAATGCCGCCTTAATATAATGAATAATTAAATAAAAAATTAGTTTACCACATTCGAAAAAAAAAATCTCAAAATATGCTATCTACATTTATAAATATTTGCCTGAAATTTATAAGATAACAAAGAATAATTAATTAGTAAATGGATAATATTATACACTCATAATTTATGTCTGAAAGACTCTTTCCTTTTTCAAATATGAAAGGAGGATGATATATATATCATAGTCATTTTTTTTCAAGTAATGAATTCTGTAGCAAGATTATACATAGAAATTTGTTTGTCTAACAATGCTGTGTACATTTATACATACGGCAGATTTTGGCATTTCATTGTAAAATATTAAAAAGCTAAAAACAAACATAATTTTGAAAAATAACCACTTTTAGTAACATAAATAGACTCCCAGGAGAATAAACTACAGTTATATTTGTCCTATGACATGTCTCTGAACTGATAAGTAGGGTTTTTTTTTTCTTATAAATGTTTACTTTTCTTCGATTATAAATGCGATTTCAAAATTAGATTTTTGTAGGAAATTCTTTAAAGTTATTAGTAATAGAGTTACAAGGAAATTTTAAAATACAAAATAAATAGATTATTTTTCAAATTTAAGCTTTTTTGTTACCATTTTAAAGTAAACATCTTTTACTGCAAATGTCATAGATATATGAAATAATATTCAAAGGAAGTGAATGCTATAAAAGAAATATAAATAAGTGTATGTAAATATTGAAGTCTATTGCCTCCCCCCCACTTTATTTGTAAACGTTTATACAAAAATGAATTAAATTTGGATATACTCGTATTTTGAATGTTTTTCAGAAAATAAACTTTGAATATATGAAATGTAAAATGAATGTTTCTCTTTAAATCTTTTCTAAAGAACGGAAGATGACAAAATAATGTAATTATCGAATTATTATTTAAAATAATACAGTTTTATGTTTAGCTTTTCATACTATTCCTACAACGACTAAAAATGTTGCTTGTTGGATAATATTTCAATAGTTCAAGTTTGAATAAAATATGTAATTTCCCCCTCTGTCCCAAATTAGTTGCGACATTTGAATACTTTTGTACTGATTATTGATATTTATGACTTTATGATTTTGTTTGAACATTTTTCAGAGAACTATACAATCAATCAACAATGTTTACATACCTAACATTCTCTCCTCCCTGAATTTGAAAAAAATCCGTCGGAAGGGGGTGCTGCAATAGCCAATTTTATGCCATTTTCAACATTGCACATTGGAAATAGTAGCCAGTAGATTATTTATCACACACTAAATGCTGAACGCCTGAAAAATGCATCTTTAAATTGCTATGTTGCATACACTGTAAAAAAAAATTTAAAGAGGTTACTAAAAAATTTTTAGTAAATTTGTATTCCACAGAATTTTTTAGTAACCATTACAAACTTTTTTTTTTGCAAGTGAAACAAGCATTTCTTTTGTAAACTGAACAAAAGAATTTTTTGTATAACTAACTTAAAAATTTTTAGTATGATCCACCAAGCAAATTTTAGTAATAGCTCCAAAATTATTTTTAATAACCATTACGTGCGCCCGAAGGGCAGGCGGCTCCTTCGAGCTGCATCCAGACTTCTGAAGCGGAAGATTTTCGGCAAAACTGCAATAGATGGCAGCACCAAACATTGTTAACTGCTCCGACAGGATTTTTATAATCCCTTTACTAACGAGTACTTACACTACATACATTCAAGGCATATTTGACGGTGGCCAGTATCGAACCCGGGACCTTTTAGTCTGGAGTCCGTTACTATAACCACTATGCTATCAAGTTCCCACCAAGTGCGTTTTAGTAATAGTCATTAAAAATATAAAACTATTAACTCTCTTCGTTGCTAACTTTTTTCTAGTAATTCTTACAGATTTTCTTGTAACCGACAAGGATTACTAAAAATTTTTTAGTAATTACAAGGATCACTAAAGTGCTTTTAGTAGATCGACCCTTTTTTTACAGTGTACTGTCTGGTTCGATGTAGCATAATTTCAAGTAAAAGATATCTATGGGAGTGAGATCGTGTGATGTAGAAGTCACTGTACAATATCAACATATTCGGGAATGTAATTTCTCTGTTAATCTGTGTAAATCTTTCATCACAAGCAGATGGAGAGAAAGGAATCATCATTTTAAAACTGCAGAGCTGGAACACCTATACATTTATGAAAGGATAAAGATAACCTCTTTTTATAAAACTTAACCCCTTAATGGTTGCATTGAATCACGGTTTAAAAATTCAAATTCATTATTGCCACCATTTTTTTTTAAATTCATCTTATTTAATGGCAAGTAAAACGGTACCAGAATAAAACCAATTACACTATTTTATAAAACTGGTGGGAATCAAACAATCCTGACTAAAAACCGTGAAGCTTGCAGCCCGTAAATGTCTCGGGCGACGATTAAGTGATTAAAGATAAAATTCAAAATTTCAAAGGCTAACTCCCATATAATATTTTTTATCTTTAATCCAGATGTTTAAAAATAACTTTCCCTTAATAACTTCCAGCAATACACCTTATTTCTTTCAGATATCATTTTGATATACCCTTTATGATGATCATGCGTTGAATTCAGCGAGATTCTGATAAGCATATTGAGCACCGGATCGCCGTGCCTTTCTAACATCAAGATGCCCAAATCCTTTTTAACCAATTAAATTAAATCACTTCCCATTCTTGTAAAATCTCAACCTGGATGAAATAATTTGAATTACGCCATTTAAATAGGGAGGAGCACCTATTTCTCGTGGCTTTAGATCCCCCACCCCTTCCAAGACTTGCTATAAAACAACATGATGCCCTGTGACTGATCGATTTGTAATTACAAAGACCAGTCAGCGTGGGCTTGGTTTTCAAAAAAACATCGTGCTTAGAAAGGATTAATAAAACAAGTGCCATAAATTAGACAGGGTTTTCTCTATCTGCCACCACCAACACGTCATATATTTGATCACTGAGAGGAGGATCATCTGTTAAAGGAAAATCGAGAACAATATCCTCCCCTTAATGCAGAGTAACGTCACTGCGACGTCGTTGTGAAGTCACATTGTGACTTTGTGACCATCGATTGTCGATGTGACGTCACGTGACGTAGATGTGAAGTCAGAGTGACTAAAATGTGAAGTCGTTATGGCCGTTTTAGATCTTTTTTTGTGACGTCACATTGTGACCACTTTGTGAAATCACTGTGTGACAAATTTGTGAAAAATGTGTCATTTGTGACTACTTTGACATTAACATTGTGACGAAACTGCCACCACTCAATGACGTCACATTGTGACTCAGATGTGACTTTCTTAAAAATTTTTAGAAAATTACAAATATTCTTCAAAACATGCTATTTACTTTAAAACCATATTTCTGGCAATTTAAATATCGTCGCTTTTGTCACAGTTTCGTCACAATGTGAATGTCAAAGTAGTCACAAATGACACATTTTTCACAAATTTGTCACACCGTGACTTCACAAAGTGGTCACAATGTGACGTCACAAACAAGCTCTAAAACGGCCATAACGACTTCACATTTTAGTTACTGTGACTTCACATCGACGTCACGTGACGTCACATCGACAATCGGTGGTCACAAAGTCACAGTGTGACTTCACAACGACGTCGCAGTGACGTCACCATGCCTTACGGGTACATACATATGATTTTTTATTTAAGTAAAGTTTGAAGAATTAATTACTTTTAAAGCGTTAACAAGTTAACCTCTAGACCGCAGCACAAAATTATAAATTCATTTATTTTTTTTTACCTTTAAACAAAAAACTTTTTTCCAGACAGCTCATTTTTTTAAATTTTTTCGCTTACACCTCTTTGACTTCTGCAGACGTTAAATACTATTTTCTTAAATTAAATTCCGATCATCTTTCCAAATTTACCAGAAACCAAAAAATATTTGTTTTTTTATCCTTTAATTTTAAAAATATTATTATTGATAGTTGACTACTGTTACTAATTATTATTATTATTCATCTGCAAATATCTTTTATAGTAAAATAAAAAACAGCAATACTTTTATTAGCAAAATCCAATATACTTGGAAATTTTGAAAAAAATAAATTTACATCTACGATATGCCATTTGTATAAAAAAATGTTTGTGTCATTTGGAACAAATTACTTTGACACGAATTCAATTTTTCAAACGTCAAAACAGTTTGTGAATTTATTCCTCCGAGAAATTCTTAGAATGAGAGTTTAAATAAATTTCATTTTTGTGCTAGTTAAGAAAACATGAATTTATGTATATCTCTCTTGAGAATTGCAAAAATTATGAAAAATGTCTTTTAAGCCATCATAAGAGTTTTTAATCACGATTATTGGCAGAGCTTCTTAAGTTTAAATCGGGGATGATGTTTTCAAGATTAAAAAATAAAAACTATAAAAAAAAAACTATAAACTACTTTTTTTATATTTAAAGTGATATTATTTGTTTCATTACTGTAGAAGGTAACAATATCAAACTTCGATAAAAGTTGTATTAGTTTAAGCGAGAAAAAATTAATTTTACTGTCATAAAACTTTTTTAATAGCAATTTTTAAATAAATATATTGTTTCATATATATATATATATATATACATTGTAAAAAAAAGGGGGTCGATCTACTAAAAAAACTTTAGTGATACTTGTAATTACTAAAAAATTTTTAGTAATCTTAGTCGGTTACTAGAAAATCTGTAAGAATTACTAGAAAAAAGTTAGCAACGAATACAGTTAATAGTTTTATATATTTAATAGCTCTTACTAAAACGCAGTTGGTATGGCCTTGATAGCATAGTGGTTATAGTAACGGACTCCAGGCTAAAAGGTCCCGGGTTCGAAACTTGCCACCGCCATATACGCCCCGAATGTATGTAGTGTCTCATTAATAAAGGGATTATGAAAATCCAATCGGAGCGGGTAGGAATGTTTGGTGCTTCCATCTTTTGCAGTTTTGCCGAAAATCTTCCGCTTCAGAAGTCTGGATGCAGCTCGAAGGAAGCTCCTGCCTTTCGGGCGCACGTAATCTCTATAAATAAAAGGAATTCCGAGGATAATTAATTGAGGCACAGGAAAATCGTCTGCTAAGAAAATCTTTTTTCATTTTGAACTCTATAAATAATCTCTATAAATAAAAGGAATTCCGAGGATAATTAATTGAGGCACAGGAAAATCGTCTGCTAAGAAAATCTTTTTTCATTTTGAACTCTATAAATAAAAGGAATAAAGCAGAAGAAATATAAAACAGATAATGTATTTATCACAAAAAATCGTCTGCTAAGAAAATCTTTTTTCATTTTGAATAAAATTAAATAAAATATTGAAAACATTTGATTTAAACTAAAAATTGTATTACTAAAAGTTTTCTTTTTTTTTCAGAACCTTTTAATACTTTATAACGATGAAAATGACGTATTTCAGACAATGCATTTCTGCATGCTTCCAGTTATTGATAAAATCATACAAATTTCAAGTTCGTTTAATATTGCTAATACGGACCCGGGCAACGCCGGGCGGGTCAGCTAGTGATTATTAAAAATAATTTTGGAGCTATTACTAAAATTTGCTTGGTGGCTCATACTACAAATTTTTAAGTTAGTTATACAAAAAATTCTTTTGTTCAGTTTACAAAAGAAATGCTTGTTTCACTTGCAAAAAAAAAAGTTTGTAATGGTTACTAAAAAATTCTGCGGAATACAAATTTACTAAGAAATTTTTAGTAACCTCTTGAATATTTTTTTACAGTGTAGAGAGAGTAATTTCAATTTCTTTTACAAATATATTTATATTTTTTATTTGTTATTCTCAAGTTATTTATAATATTATTTTATCATTTTGTTTCAAGATTACATACAATTTTTAACATATTCTATACTAATAAAAGAGAGGTTTCATTTTTTTGTGTGTGTACGGATCTATCCGTGATGGTCTACGGCATGTACAAGGCTCAAAAGGTATATTGGGTTAGGTCAAAGTGTCTCATGATACATTTGAGACACAAAAATTTTAAATTCTTATAATTACAGTCGAACCCCGTTAATACGCGAATCAGGGGTCCGATCAAAATTCGCGTATTAAACGGGTTCGCGTATTAACCAAAGGTCGCGAATTTTCGTCTAGTGGTCTGTCTAATAACAATCTATGCGGAAAATACACATTTTTTGTCAATTTTTAGCGTTTTTACGACATAAAATGACATTTTATTTATTTTAATCATTATGTGCTTATTAAGTTGGAACGTTTGAAAGCTGAAAATTCAAATAATCGTTATTTTCTCAAGTAAAAATCCTATGTCTTTTCAAATTTAGATTTATTATGTATAACACATAAAATTGAATAAGACAAACACAAAAATTTCTGCTAACCATATGTTAACAAAACTGAAGTCTTTGTTAGCTTTACAGAACAGTTAGATGCGATAATAAATAGTGTTGATAATAATAAAACTTCAATTAAAAAAACTTACTGAAGTCAATAACGTGATAAAAATTACTCTTTTGGAAACATAAGCTGTCAATTTTGGCCTGTTCGACATACGGTCGCGCCATCACTATGATGTTTTCCGCCTTATTTAGGTAGTGGTAAGGTTCGCTTGTTGAGAGTCCTTCGTCCAGTGACGACGCATATTGTCTTAGAAAGTTGAACTTTAGTATCTGTATCTTTGGAGACTGGAGATGGGTCCGAAAGCGTAGGTTCATCCCCTTCTTCCTCCTCATCCGGTTTGTCAGTCGCAGTTACATCGGCGATTATATGATCCAGACTTCTAAGTTCGGAGGTAACTAGATCTTTGTCGATATTAATGAGAGTTTCTAAATCGACAAAATTTTCCTCTGCAGTTTCTTGTGCGGCCACTCAATTTTCTTCAACATTAGGGTGCGTAAATGATGCTCTCGTTACTTTCAAAACCCGCTTTGTGAAAGCAATTTGTAATTGTTGTTGTTGTGACACTCTCCTATGCTGCAGTAAGCATGTGCATAGCGTCAAAGGACTGTAATTGGACAACACTCTTTGCAAGAAGGATTGCTGCCGTGTTCCATTTGTTGAAGGTATCGCCGTATGACGCGAGTCTTGTAATTTACTTTGACGGTGTTAATCATTCCTCGGACCTTTAGCTGGGTGACACTAGTCGAATTTGGAAGTAGAAATTCTACTTAGACATTATTCAAGTCTTCGATATCTTTTGAATGCGCATGGCAGTTGTCCACAAGCAATAACACATAGCGTGATTCTTTTCTCATACGCCTATCAAAATTACGAAGCCATGCTGTAAGAATATTGATGGAAAAGACTCTTTTTCTCTTCATAAAAACTGTTTGTTTCCAAAGCACTCGCCAGATGGCAGCAGCATGAAACTTTTGTCCTGAAACCAAGAAAAGAACTCTTCAAAAACTTTCTTTGACGTCACATTTTTCTGCGAAGCTACACTCACTCGAAAATGATTCTAAGCTGGTGATGTTTACCTTTTTCCTGAAACTGTTAAATCGGAAGCAAAGTATTCAGCTCCGATAATATTTCTTTTTAAAAAAACTTTAAGATTACAAACATTCAAAACTGTTCTTAATTGTGTAATTACGTATGCTGTTCAGTGATTTTTTTCTTTTTATTTGCGTAATTAAAGAAGTCATCTTTCCCAAAACGGAAGTGAACAAATTATTTGTTCCATAATACACAGTAATAAAATAATAATATATTATTATTCCAGTAAATTCTACGCAGGCCTAAAGAAGAAGAAAGTTATGTCCGAAGAAGACTCCTAGAAAGGTAGGCCTGAACTTATATACTTTCTTTTTATTGAAATATCACTTAACCGAAACAGAACTCACGACCTATAGATTATGAGTTCTGAGATGTTCTTATATGTATAAGTAAAAGAGCTTGCCCATGATTCTATTATTTGAAAATATTAAAATATAAACAGTCTTTTGAAAATATATATGATAATTGAATAAACGATTGAATTAATATAATTGAATAACGATTGAATTGATGTTGATTTGAATTAATATAATGGCTACCAGTAATATAGCCCTCATTGAAAAGCTGAATGAACAAAATTATAGTAATTGGCCATTTAAGATTGAAAATCTTCTCCAAAAGGAAAACGTTTTTTCAGTAATCAAAGATCCTCCACCGGATCCTGTCACTGCCCAATGGACCAAAGATAATGTTAAAGCGAAATCTTTTATCAATCTGTGTATTGAAGATTCGCAAATAATTCACGTGAAACATCTAGTAAATGCTAAAGACATCTGGGAGGCTTTGAAAAATGTTCACTTAAGAAGTACTCTTTCTTCAAAACTTTTTCTTTTAAGGAAATTATATTCTCAAAAATTGAATGAGGGGGGAGACATGGTCTCCCATATCAATAATATTTTATCCATCAAAGATAAATTATTAGCAATTGGCGAGGAAATCCCTGACTCGCATATATGTGCCCTCTTGCTTTGCTCCCTGCCTAGGTCTTATGACCCAATGGTTACCGCGTTAGAAGCTAGCGATACGGATCTAACTTTAAATTACGTAAAAAATAAATTGATTGATGAATATAAACATAGATGTGAAAACAGAGACGCGAGTTCAAATTCGCGAGATTCGGCTTACAAAGCAATAAATAAACCTGAGAATCGTGAAGCTGTTTCGAGCTCACGCGACTCAGCATATAAGTTAATAAATAAAAATGCTAGAAATAAGAAATTTTGCACGTTTTGCAAACGAGACAACCATGTACGCGAAAATTGTTATCATTTAAAGAATAAAATGCAAAATGATAACTCGAGAAATAATCCGAATCGAAATAAGTTTTATAATAATTCAAACTCTTTCAGAAATAATTCGGGAAATTACAAAGGTAATCAAAGTAATGTAAGGGATACTTCCAACTTCTGTTTTAAAGGTAATATTGACGCAGAAATAGGTACGAATAATTTTTCTACCTCAACGAATTCGGAAGAAAACATTTATAAGTTCTCTGAACAAAATTATCCCGCGTGCGATTTAATGTCTGCTAATAGCACACAAGAACTTAATGTGAATAAATTCGTTATCGATTCCGGGTGCACAAGACATGTAGCATTCGCAAAAGAAAATTTCATAAACTTTAAAACCGGAAATTTTGGTAGCATAATGATAGCGGATGGAAATAAACTAGATTCACATGGTATGGGTGATATTAAACTTTGTACAAATTCACCACATCAAATTATACTTAAAGATGTTCTTTATTGTCCTGAATTACAAAGTAATTTATTATCCGTTAAGAGAGCAACAGAAAACGACTTTAAAGTCATTTTTGAAAAAGATTCTTGTAACTTTGTTAAAGACAATAACATAGTTTTAAGAGCGGAGTTAAATAATAATCTATATGAAATTTCTCCTAAAGATGAGTACGGATATGCTGTCAAAACACAAATGTTTTGTGATAATCCGAATTGTATTACAACTTGGCATAAATGCCTAGGACACAAAAATTTTGAATCAATCAAATATCTTGTGAACCATAAGTTAGCGGATGGTATAACTTTAAGTAAGTGTAAACATGATAATATATGTACTAAATGTATCGAAGGAAAAATGTCACAATTACCTTATCCAAAGGTAGCATCAAATAGATCTAACGAAGTCCTTTCACTAATCCACAGTGATATCTGCGGTCCCATGAAGACGGAAACATTCTCAGGTAAAAGGTACTTTATTACTTTCATTGATGATTTTAGCAGGTTTACTATGGTTTATTTACTTTCGCACAAATCGGAAGCCCTAGAAAAATTTAAAGATTTCTCTGCACTAGTAAAAAATAAATTTGGTAAACAAATAAAAGCCTTTAGATCGGATAATGCAGGGGAATATCTTGGGGAAAATTTTGAAGATTATTTAACCCTTAACGGTATCGAACGCCAATTAAGTGTACCATTTTGCTCACCTCAAAATGGTGTTGCTGAAAGAAAAAACCGTACCCTTGTAGAAATGGCGCGCACAATGCTGTCAGACGCAAATCTACCAAGACAATTTTGGGGTGAAGCAATTCTCACTGCCACTTATTTAACAAATAGGCTGCCAACCAAAGCAAACAATAACATAACCCCATTTGAACTTTGGAATAATCGTAAACCAAATTTGTCACACATAAAAACATTTGGTTGCAAGGCATACGCCTATGTAGAAAAATCTAAAAGGGCTAAATTCGATGAGAAAGCCATTGAAGGCATTTTCTTGGGATATGATCAAAGGAGCAAGGGATATAGAATATATATCGGGGATAATAGAGTAATGATATCTAGATCAGTAAAATTTCTAGAAAATGTAAAAAATGATACTAAACAAGACGAAAATAACATTTCGGCCCCAACCGAAGATGCTCAAATTGAATTAGATGGTGATAAACATGACGCGGACGCAATTCCACATCAGAGTCAAATACAGCTTAGAAGATCGGGAAGAGAAAACAGGGGAGTACCTCCCGATAGGTATGGAATTAGCGCAAACATGTGTCAGGTTGAGGAACCCAAAACTTGGGAAGATATAGAAAATATGAAAGACCCAAAAATTAAAAATAATTGGCTAGCAGCTACAGATGAGGAATTCAATTCACTTATGCAAAATAAAACTTGGGAATTAGTCGACCCACCTCCGGGAAAACATATTATAGGTTGTAAATGGACTTTTAAAACAAAACGCAATGCACGTGGAGAAATAGAACGCTACAAGGCGAGACTTGTTGCGAAGGGTTATTCGCAAAAATTCGGGTGCGATTATGATGAAACTTTTGCCCCTGTCGTGGCGCACACCACAATAAGAAGTTTCCTAAATGCTGCTGTATATAAAAATTTAGATATAATTCATTTAGATGTAGAAACAGCATTTTTGCACGGAAACTTAGACGAAGAGGTATTCATGAAACAACCCGAGGGATATATAGTAGAAGATCAAAAGGAAAAGGTGTGTAAACTGAATAAGGCTATTTACGGGCTAAAACAGGCTGCTAGAGCCTGGCACCTAAAAATTAGTCAAACACTCAAAAACATGGGATTTAAACAGTGCACATCAGATTTATGCTTGTTCAAACGCAATAAAAACGGAAACTTGTCTTATATTATAGTGCATGTCGACGACATTTTAGTAGCAGGAAAGAAAAGGGATACCGAAGAGATATACAAAGAGTTATCAAGGGAATATGAAATAAAATCGTTAGGTAAAGTATCGCATTATTTGGGGATAAATATCAAACAAACAGAAGATGGAAGTCTAATGTTAGATCAAGAAAATAAAATTGACGAAATTGTTAGGAAATTTAACTTAGTAAATTCTAAACCAACTTATACTCCCATGAATACGGATTATTTTAATTTAGATCCTGATAGTAAACTAATGAGTGATAATACCCTTTATCGACAAGCAGTGGGAGCACTCTTATATATCTCCACCATCACCAGACCTGATATATCTGCCTGTGTGAACATATTAGGTAGAAGAAATGAAAAACCTAGAGAAGTAGATTGGTCAGCAGTTGAAAAGGTAATTCGATACTTAAAAACGACCAAAGATATCAAACTACTAATTGATAAAAATAAAAAGCCCGTCTTAACAGCATATTGTGATGCTGATTGGGCATCAGATAAAAGTGACCGGAAGTCCACTACCGGCAATATTTTCAAATTGGGCAACAACTTGTTAAGCTGGACAAGCAGGAAACAGTCCAGTGTCGCACTCTCCTCCACTGAGGCAGAATATATATCTGTCTCAAACACCTGTCAAGAAATGGAGTGGTTACTGGCATTATTAACAGATTTAGACCTACCACAAACCTTACCGATTTCGATCTATGAAGATAATATTCCATGCATAAAAATCTCAAAGAATGAGAAACATCTATCAAGGAGCAAACACGTAAGTGTCAAATACTACAACGTAAAGACTATGATAGAAAACGGAACAATGTGTCTATACTATTGTCCTTCAAAGCAAATGATTGCTGATATCATGACAAAACATCTTGCGAAACCTCAGTTTGAAACTTTGAGATCTCAGCTGCAACTGAGGCTAGCACTTTGAAAACAAAAGTGGGGGTGATGGAAAAGACTCTTTTTCTCTTCATTAAAAACTGTTTGTTTCCAAAGCACTCGCCAGATGGCAGCAGCATGAAACTTTTGTCCTGAAACCAAGAAAAGAACTCTTCAAAAACTTTCTTTGACGTCACATTTTTCTGCGAAGCTACACTCACTCGAAAATGATTCTAAGCTGGTGATGTTTACCTTTTTCCTGAAACTGTTAAATCGGAAGCAAAGTATTCAGCTCCGATAATATTTCTTTTTAAAAAAACTTTAAGATTACAAACATTCAAAACGGTTCTTAATTGTGTAATTACGTATGCTGTTCAGTGATTTTTTTTCTTTTTATTTGCGTAATTAAAGAAGTCATCTTTCCCAAAACGGAAGTGAACAAATTATTTGTTCCATAATACACAGTAATAAAATAATAATATATTATTATTCCAGTAAATTCTACGCAGGCCTAAAGAAGAAGAAAGTTATGTTCGAAGAAGACTCCTAGAAAGGTAGGCCTGAACTTATATACTTTCTTTTTATTGAAATATCACTTAACCGAAACAGAACTCACGACCTATAAATATTGCCCGTCATCCATGCTCTACGCTGGCTTTTGAACAGGCAGGGAAAAGTCTTGACATTTTTAAAGCATCACGAGTTGCGTGATTTCCCTATGACCAGCAGCTTTAATTTATCTGATCCATCAGAGTTGGCACCGAACAGAATAGTAAGACGCTCGTTGCTCAGTTTGCCTTTCATGACCATTGTTTTATTGGGTGTCAGTTTGTAAAACAGCTCAAATTCGTCCATGTTGTAAATATCCCGACTTGAGTAGATTTTTACAAGCTGCCGAAGCACTTTAATTTTCCAACAGTGAACACCTCCAATGTTGACTGCAGCTTACTCACCACACACTTGCTTGAATTTTATGCCGTACCGAGTTTTAAATCGATCCAGCCATCCATTTGAAGCATTGAAATCTAGCAATCTCATTTTTGCTGCAATTTCAAAAGCTTTTTCTTGTATTAAGAAGCTGTTTATAGTGATATTCATAGAGTGCGCTTGAACAAATCACTCGTGAAGGGACTTTTCCATGTCCTCAAACTTGGCGGTTTTTATTTTCTTGTTCTTTGTTCCTCCAACCGCAGCTTGGTTAACGATGGCATTACTATTCTTAAAGTTGATTCAGGTATGCATTTTTCTTTGGCAAACGCAGACTTATTTGAGACAGCTTGGGCATCGTATTGATTTATAATTTGTAACTTCTCAGTCAAGGAGAGAGTCTTTCGTTTAATATGTTTTTCGCTTTCCGCCATAGTTTAGGCTAGATTATAAAAGCATAGATGGATATTGTAGATTAGATAATATTGGGAGCGATAAGCGACTATCTTCTTTTAAAAGTAACACAGCACTGATGAAACAACGATTCGAAAGACTCACGTGATTAACCTGCGATTGTAGCACATGCTCCATCTATCGGTTCTACCGCTCTAATTTAGGGGAGGGGGGAGCACATCATTTCTTAATTATGTAAAAAGTTCTTTTCATTTTGCTTTTTATAAAAGCTAGCTGACTCGCACAGCAATGAACCTTACATGAACTTCAAATTTGTTAGATTTTATAAATTTAATTCCCTTTCTGTCTACATTTATATTTTTAAATGACAAAAGTCGCAACAAAAGTATTGAATTGAAGGTACGGGCTGCTTTGCGTAATTTGATTTTTTGAACCCATGCGTACAGAAAGCGAGCGAAACCACGGCAAAACACTCAGGTTTTTACCGATTTCAAAAAGTTTTGTATCAATTACTTTATAATTTACGCATTCTTAATTAGGGTCTCATGAAAGGCCGGAATGCATAAGCTAAAAATCTCTAAATGCTGTATTTTTAAAAAATTTGAATTTCCATTAAAATTTTACATTATGGTTTTATATATTCCCCAAATGAAAACAGGTGTTTTTCAAAGCAGACATAATGTTTTTAACTTTTGCCCAACAAGCTTTGCCTGGCTTATGAGATTTCATTGGGAGAGTTTTGATTGGGCAGGGCAGTCTTGTGCTAGCTTCGGATCGGGGTCCAAATCTAGTCAGCGGGGTCCAAATCTATTGAGAAGGAAAATAATCAGTTTAATTAGGTTTCAATAATTGTTGTATATAAAAAAAAGTCATATAATTGTTGTATAAAATGCATGGGAAAATACTTCATCTGAAAATTCATATGTTTAGAACTAAGCTCATTCGCGTATTAAAAGTAGGTTTTTCTTTCTAGGGACTGATAAAATTTCGCGTATTAGCCATTCGCGTATTAAAAGGGGTTTTTTATATGCGTAGGATAGGAGTATTTCAAGGGACCAAAGAAAATTCGCGTATTAAGCGGGTTCGCGTATTAAGCAGGGCGCGTATTAACGGGGTTTGACTGTAGTTGAGTTACTAATAAAAAATTGCAACATACTCTCACAAAAAACTCGTCCCCCCTCCGCTTGTTTTCGATTGGATGGTTCATAAAATGTCGCTCATCAAAAATGCATTTAGTTATTTCCTCTTGTTTTTGGTTGATTAGTTATATAAAGCTTTCGCAGAAACAATTAAATAAACGTATTTGAATGTTTGATTTTTAATCAGTGATTTTTTTAAAACTAAACATTAAACTATGGAATATGTATTACTTACGAAGATTTAAAAGAACAGAACATTTTCGAAAGACATCACTCCTTAGCAACAAACATGCAATCTGGAAGTCATTTCATTTGTAAATAGGTTTTCTGGTTTTTCCCTACTTTCATTGGTTGAGTGATAATATGTGAAGAAATGATGGCGATTTTTGTTGGTAATTAAAAAATTGGAGGCACGCGATTTAAACTGATCCATTTAGATAACAAGAAATAACTATTTTTAAAATTTAAATTAAAGATTGAATACTCTTCACTGGTCATTTACCACAATAATTTAGAAATTGGTAACAGTAATCCCTTGCATTCTAATGCTTTCTATTGCTGTAATGCGTAGCAAAATTTTAAATTGAAATTAAATTGTCCTTTCTGATACTATTAATATATATATATATATATATATATATATATATATATATATATATATATATATATATATATATATATATATATATATATATATATATGTGTGTGTGTGTGTGTGTGTGAGTGTGCATATATATATATATGTGTGTGTGTGTGTGTGTGTGTGAGTGAGTGTGCATATATATATATATATATATACAGGGTGTTTCGCTACCAGACCGACAAACTTCTAGGGGTGATAGTAGACATAAAGACAAACATTATTAAATAGGAAACCATGGGGCGCAAACGTCTTCCGTAGGAGCTAGGGGCCATTAAAGTTTAGGGTCCAAAAATTCAAACGCTGATAAAAATTAGAAAAAAGGGTCGAATTGTTTGCGGTTTTCTCTAAAATCATTCTTTATATCACGATTTTTTATTTTTTTAATTTTAAAGGTTAAGTTCAAAAATTGTCGGTAGAGGTCGCTTTAGACTTTAGAGTAACGAACAAATACTTTTTGTCGTTCTTTTGTGCATAGGATTGAAATTACTCTAAAGTTTAGACTTTAACTTAAATTTTAAGCCCAAAATCGGAAACATGGGGATCGGTTAACTAGCGAAAATTTAACTGTGAACCGAGGGGGAGATTTTAACCCTTTGAATACGGAAGTCTAAAAACGCACTGACTCTGAAAATACGAAACCGCCCGAAAATTGAAATAATCTGTGAGAAATTTTCACCCCCTTTCTTCTGCCAGCCTACTTTCATGCTACTTGTCAAAGGGACAACAAGCAGGCAGCTACCTTCGAAAGTAGTACTTATTTTCCCCTATTATAACTCCTAAGATCAGACAGACAATAGTCTAATCCTGCTCAAGGGAATGTTTTTATTGTACTAAAATATATTTGTGCTCGATATATTTGTGCATGTGTTATTTTTCGGGATTTATTCCTGGCATACTATTTCCTCGAAATTAGATTCTTACTTTTGCCCAATAATGAAATTAGTTACAGTGTGAATAATTTTTTTCTGACAGGATGTCAATTTCTTGCTTTATTTTATAGCATATTTTGTATATTTTCTTGTGATAAATATTTAAGCTAAAAATCCATTCTTTAAATAGCATGAAAAATCTACTTCTGTTTTTAAAGAAATTTTTGAAAAAATATCACAATATTTCCACAGTATTTTTAAATTGCTAGGTTAATTTAAAATTTTTTTTTTTTAAAGTAATGTGATAAATTGTTAAAAGAGAAACATTAGACGCAGAACTATGAAGAAAAAAAATCTGTCCAAAAATTACTTTAAAAATCACCTCATAAATAAAAGTTTTACATTTTGTAATGCATTTGTAACCCCCCCCCACACACAGACACACAAAAAAAAAACAGTTCTTTATCGAATTTTTAAATAATGCTTGGAATAACATCGTTGTGATAAAAAACATACATATACTATTGATTTATGGCGTTAAAAGCGTGATAGTAAATGATTTATTTTTTATTTTTGCCATTTTAAAAGTTCATATTTATTTTTTATTAATTACTAAAAGCTTGCTATTTATGAAAACATAGTAACTAAAAAATCTGAATAGAGAAATTAATATTTTAAGAATTCAAATTTATTTTTACTTGATAGAATTTCATCATTTTCTAAGAAATTACAGCTTTAAAAATTTTACAAAATAATTTAACACTAAATAAAATATAATAATATTCACTTGAATAAATAAATAATAATGACTTAATATCTATTTGTTCAAAATTTATTTATATATTTTGCTATATAAAAATGTATGGAGGTTAATATGCATATTTTTAAATTTTTAAATTTGTAATAATAGTACACAAAAAATAATAATAAAAGCATATAGAAAAATATCTAGAAAAATTAAAATTTTCTTTCTCCCCCCCCCCCCCCAAAAAAAAAGCTGGAAAATGGACGTTGTCCTTTTTTTTTTTTTATATAAATTTGTAATAAATGGATCTAAATATTACATATCCTAATGGATTTTCTAATTTTTTAAATACATAAAAAGTAAAGTAAATAATAATAATAATAATAATAATAAAACATTTAGAAAACAAAGTTATCTAGAATTATCTTCTAAATTTTTATTTATTTATTTTATTCAAGAAAATGAGCAATGCCAATTTTTATAATTTTGCAATAAATGAATCTAAGATTCATTATTGTACCTCCTTTTTGATGTAATAGATTTTCTAAATTTCAAATCATGTATATATATATATATATATATATATATATATACATAAGGAAAAGAAAAAAAGAACAGCATATAGAAAAATTCTAGAGGAATTTTTCTTCTCTAAAAAAATTCTGGAAAATGGACATTGTCAGTTTTTATAAAATTACAGTAAATGGATCTAAGATTCATTTTTATAGTTGGTTCGTTGTGGTTATTATGACCAGTTATCAACACGAAGGATATAGGTCCTCAGGGGTTATCCTCTGTATGTGTGTGTGTGGGGGGGAGTCTTTCTAGGGGAGCCTAACCCATATTTACGCAAGGAAATCCAAGGCTCGGAGAAAACCAGAAAGAGCTCCGAACGACTAGGTCGACGAAGCGTGACTGAGTTCAAACCCAGCCCTGAGAGCTGAAGTTCTCGGCAGTAGTGGATTTCATTATTATAGATCCTAATTAATGTAATTTATTTTCTAAAAATTTTTAATATATAGTAAATACAGCAATTAAAAAAATTTAAAGTAAGTATCAGAAATAAACTTATATAGAGGAATTAAAATTTTCTTTCTTTTCCCTTTTTTTCTAAAAAATGAGCATTGTCATTTTTTTAATTTGTAAGATTTTGATCTAAGATTTATAATTATAAATATTAATGGGTGTACTGGGTTTTCTAAGTTTCCAAACATCAGAAAATGCAGTATTAAAAAAGAGAAAAAAATATAGAGAACAAAATTATCTAGAGGTTTTAAAATTATATTTCTATTTTTCTTTTAGTCTTTTTCTTTTTTTCCCCTCTAAAATTGACATTATTATTTTTTTTACATATATTAATTTGTTTTTTTACATATATCTATTTGTTACAAATTTTAAATTTGTAACAAATAGATCAACGGTTCATTATTATAGATCCTAATGGGTGTAATGGTTTTTCTAAGTTTGCAATCATCAAAAATACTGTGTTTAATAATGAGAAAAGCTTATAAAACAAAGTTAACTAGAAGAATTATAAATATACCGGTTCTTATATTTTTATTATCCGGACAGGACTCTAAGTAATATTCGCCATTTACTTGAGAGTGAAATTCAGTACTTATTTTCAGATCTTGCATTTTATTTTCATAATCGATATCTGCATCCACTGATTCGTTGTAGGATAAATGTATGTTGTCATTAGAATCATATTTATATTTGTCTGCATCCTCGTTAAAAGTTATTGCCAACTTATATTTTGCATTTTACATACGTATGCAAATAACTAAATAAAACGCAGATAACCAAGTGAAATTAAAATATATGTAATATTTTAATATACAAAATTGAATAAGTATAAATATCATGCATCACCAATAGAAGAAAAAGTGAAAAGTGTTTTCCTTCGAAAATTCCCCATCGGTTGATTGCAATAATCCCCTCATCAATCACTCGCCTCGCACTTACTCCATGACAACAGCTCGATGTTTTCTAGGGGGGAGAAATGGAACACCGTTCTCAGGCGTCCGGGCGGCTTGTTCCGTACGCTGGATGAACGGCCGTTTCAGGCGTCTTCGTAGCGAAAGGGTTAAACCCTCATAAACACTGGAGAAACTAATCGATTTTGTTACGGTTTGCGTGTAGGTCATTCCCTTGGTAATTATTTTATTCAAAATGACGTACAGCTGTGGTGTCCTCATTTTTTCATAGAGGGCGCTTCCGACATATCTCCGATATTTCAATGGCATTACTCCTGGGTGTTTTACTACCAGACTATCATACTTCCAGGAAGTGTTAGGGATGCAAAAGCGACTCGGAATCACATAGGAATGTAACGTTGAAAATGTCTTTTTTGCGAGTTATGGTTTAAGGAAGCAGAAAAAAAAAACAGAAACAAGCAGAGAAACAGAAACACGTTAATATGACATAAAACAGTTTGTTTAAAGGTTTTACTAGAAAAGAAGTTCGAAATTACTACCAGAAAATGTCCGGCAAGCTTGACAGCGACAGTAGATGGCGCTGCGATTTTTTTTTGCTATAGATGGAGCTGAACGGTAATACGCGCGATAGTTTCTCTCTCGCTGCGCAGCTCTATGTGGTTCCAGCATGATCGGGCTGGATTCCACATTTTACCAATGATGTTCACCGATACCTCAACGTAACATATGGACAGCGGTGGATAGGTCGTTGTGGCCCGGTTTATTGGCCTGCCAGATCACCGGACCTATCAAGTATGAGCTTCTTCTGCTGGGGTCACATGAAAAGTTGGGTGTTGAGAATCCCGTACCATCAATTAAAGACTTAGCAGCTCGTATTTCTGTAGCTTCCGGAAATCTATCAAAAATTCCAGGAATCTTTCAAAGCGTGAAGAGTTACATGAGATGCCGCTGTCAAACATGTCGAATTACTTCTGGTCGTAATTTTGAACATCTTTTCTAGTAAAACCTTTAAACAAATTGTTTTATGTCATATTAACGTGTTTCTGTTTCTCTGCTTGTTTCTGTTGTTTTTTTTCTCTGCTTCCTTAAACCATAACTCGCAAAAAAGACATTTTCAACGTTACATTCCTATGTGATTCCGAGTCGCTTTTGCATCCCTAACACTTCCTGGAAGTATGATAGTCTGGTAGTAAAACACCCAGGAGTAATGCCATTGAAATATCGGAGATATGTCGGAAGCGCCCTCTATGAAAAAATGAGGACACCACAGCTGTATGTCATTTTGAATAAAATAATTACCAAGGGAATGACCTACACGCAAACCGCAACAAAATCGATTAGTTTGTCCAATGTTTATGAGCGTTTAAAATCTCCCCCTCGGTTCACAGTTAAATTTTCGCTAGTTAACTGATTCCCATGTTTCCGATTTTGGGCTTAAAATTTAAGTTAAAGTCTGAACTTTAAAATAATTTCAATCCTATGCACAAAAGAACGGCAAAAAGTATTTGTTCGTTACTCTAAAGTCTAAAGCACCCTCTACCGACAATTTTCGAACTTAACCTTTAAAATTAAAAAAATAAAAAATCGTGATACAAAGAATGATTTTAGAGAAAACCGCAAACAAATCGACCCTTTTTTCTAATTTTTATCAGCGTTTGAATTTTTGGACCTTAAACTTTAATGGCCCCTAGCTCCTACAGAAGACGTTTGCGCCCCATGGTTTCCTATTTAATAATGTTTGTCTTAATGTCTACTACCACCCCTAGAAGTTTGTCGGTCTGGTAGCGAAACACCCTGTATATATATATATATATATATATATATATATATATTAGAAGTGCTTTTTATTTTAAAGACATTATTAATGCTTACTGTGCGTTGCTCTTCAGCTTATTAAGTGCAGAAAAATGTTTGGAATTCACCGCAAGCTTGCTTTACAGTGCCGAAGTAAGTGAAGACACCCGTTTCAGATGCGCTGTCTGTTACGTCTTTAATTTATTATTAGTGGGTATTTCTGAATAGTAATTTCAGAAAATTTATTAAATTCTTCTTTCAACTCCTTTTCAAATTTAGTTAATCCATGACATGAATTGTTTTTGTTTACGTTTTGGTGTCAATCACCTAAAGGGGACTCTGTTATGCCGAGTGATATAGGATTTACACGATTTTGCGTGTTTGGCCATACGTGTCAGTGATGCTCACTAATGCACGGTATTTATAATATATATTTAGCTATCTTCATGATGGGCATAGATTCCCATTTAATTTTGGTATTTTGATAGCGAATTAAGAAACTTTAACATGCATAACATAGAAGAAAGTCTTAGGGTTGCTTTGTCCGATTGTTTTTAATTTTTAATTAATATTTTTGGCATATTTCTTTAAAAAATTCACTCCTTTATATAAACATCAAAATATGTTTACAATTGTTCTTCGAAACATAATTAATTCATTTTAAAAGGTAAATATTTGGTGTTCTGATTGAGTGAAAGAAAAAATATTTATATCTGAAAGCACATTGCTTCATTATTACCATTCCTTCATTATTAACTTTCAAAATAAGAGTAAGTGAATCTTCAAACAAATAGATCTTTAAAAATACCTGCAAGAAAAATTTAATAATAAGCGCTAGATTCGCAATTTCTTATTAAAAATTTTAATTAGGAAACAAGTTTTGATTCTAAACAAAAGTTTCCAAAAATGTAATTAAGGAGGAAAATAAGGCAGAAAATGTATGAAACAGATGCTAAATTAAAATTTTTTATCACAGGTTTGTTGTTTACACAGTAGAAATGACAAGCTATTTCATTTAGTGAAAAGGAACTTCTAAGATTTTTTTCCTGCTTCTTGTTATCTGCAAGTAAATTTAGAATTTCTTTTACAAACATTGCGTTTACATTTTATATTCTTTCTAAGACTTTTAAACACGTTTTTTTTTTATTTTTAGATAGTTGATTAAAGATATATACTGTATATTCTGGCATATAACGCACAACTGCTAAATAAGATTATTCTTCAAATTTTCGGTATATTGGCGACATTTATTATTTGCAGCAATAAAAAGATAAGTGTGACAATCTGTTCAAAATGTCGGCATAAAACACATCGACTGTTTCAAAGATAGCTTGATTCATCACTAAATTAACGAATATAGAAATATTACTGCCATTATCACAATAGTTCTATTCAGCATGACATGAAATTTTAAAGTATGTGGTGCTTATAAGTACCGTCAGTTGCTAATGGGAGTTAATAATCATTAGTTCAATCGTTAGACGTTTAGGTAAATTTAAAAGAAATGTGCATTCGTAGATCAAAATTATTCCATTGAAATGGCAATAACTCATCAAATATTCAATACAATTATATTTTCATTGGGTATACTATTTCTTCAGAGTTTCGTTCATCTGATGAAACCATATTCATCTTTGCCTTCTCTCTGTGTGTCCGTCACAGAATCCGTACAATAAAACTGTATAAGTAAGATACTTAAAATTTTGTGTACTTACAGCTGAACACCTCGTGCCACACGAAAAATCATAAAGTTTTGTGAAGGTTGATTATTTTAATTAAATTATTTTTTCAATATCATCCGTTTATTTTTTTAATTTATAAAGAGAAGCTTAATTCCAATGTTTTGCGTGTGGAGATCATGGCTTAGGAAAACAGCATCTCGTAAGCAAACAGAAGGTTTTTACTTCGACCCCAGTTGTGGGATCGTGAAATTTTCATCCTAACATGTAATAATTAAAAATTTCATTTTTTTGCCAATTTAAGTGTTTATATTAAGGTGTTCTGGCGTAATAACGCAGGAGAGATAATAAAGCCAAGTGCTAATATTACGCATAATTATGAAATAATCTGGAAAATGGCACCTGTAGGCTCTGCGCTGAAGAGCTCTGAGTTATATAAAACACAAACAACAGCTTAAAGTTAATTTGTTCCATTTGTGGGTCTTATCGCTTTTAGAAGCAACTAAATTTAATTCTTGATCTAAAATTTGCGAGGTAAGTTCTGTGATGTGAAGAATATACATTTACTAGGAAATATTTTGTTTACTATTTAAATTTGTAGTGCATTTTGTGTTCTTTCAAAATGTTGTAGAGGATTTTGGATATGTTCGTGAGATAGTTTGTAGTTTAATATAAACTGCGCAATAAGTATATCGGGGTAATAACGCCATTCTATGGCGTTAATTCCCCGGTTGATTCCTTACAGTTGCGGAACTACATCCAAAAAGGGTTTATTTTGTACTTTACGTATGAGACAGCATTATTGTCATTGTTAAAATGGTTAGATTAAAGCGAAGGTGGCGGGTCCGATAACCATAACTGATCTTTCTTTTTTAATACTAATGTAAAAACTATTTTAAACTGTTATAAGTAAAACGATATCAAAATGTTTTCGATATTCTGTTTCATATATTTTTAAAATCAGGTTTCTATTAAATTCCCACTTGATTGTTCAATTGAATCCTAAATTTTAACTGTCCGCTTTCTCAGCTCTCTTTTTTTAAATTTTCAAAATTTAACTTTTAACTAATGTTATATAAATTGTAACATAATTAATGTGAAGGGGTCTAGGTATGATTAACTCATAGCATGGTTTTTTGTACTAAACGTTTTGTATACAAGACGATTATAATTAACATGCATCTCTTTAAAAGTATCTGGTAACAGTACTAAAATTCCAAATGAAACAAAATTTCGATAGTGTTTGTAGTTAAATTGAAAATTACGAGTTAAATTATAAAAATTGCAAAAAGAAATGGTCTGTGACACCGGTAACATTAGTTAAAGGTTAAAATGTGATCAATGATTAAAACTCATTAATGTATACTATTTATGTATATGATATAATACTATTTATGTACTAAACTTTTTGTACAGGATTAAGTTTATTTAAGTTTAATCTATTTAAATATTTCTAACAATATAAATAAACTAAAAAAATATTTGTAAAATCAACATAAAAAGAAAATTAAACAGGATGCGTTTCGAGCTTCAAAAATACAGCTCGTCATCAGCTAATCCAAACACGTGTCACAAGGGACAGAGTGGAGATAAAAGAATTTCTTTTATCTCCACTCTGTCCCTTGTGACACGTGTTTGGATTAGCTAATGACGAGCTGTATTTTTGAAGCTCGAAACGCGTCCTGTTTAATTTTCTTCTTATGGTGATTTTACAAAGTTTTTTTTATTTTATTTATAAATTTATCGCCAGTGATTTCGGTGCTTCTCAATATTTCTAACAATAATACGAGGACTTCAAATGGAAGATAATTTCAGTTGTAACGATAGTTAAATTCGAAAAAACAAGTTAAAATCTAAAATTTGACCAAAAACAAATCAGTGTTTAGCGTAAGCGGTAACAGCAGTTAAAGGTTAATTTTGTTGGTAATATAGGGATAATGAAATATGATTACATGAATCACGTGTAAAATTGAAATAAGGGATTTCACACGGATATTGATAATAGGGAAATCTTATTTATTTAATTAAAAATACAAATTTATTAAAGAACTAGTATATAACCCCGTCAAAAATGACGGAATTTTCACTTGCATTTCATCTTTTTAATACTTCATACAAACAAACAGAATGCAGATTTTACTTTTGAAGAGTTTGTATTGTAAGAAAGCACATTTTAAAAATAGCAATAAATTTTTACAAATACAAATGATTTTTTTTTTTTTTTTTACTTGATATTTAGTTTTTGAACAAATTTTAATTTCAGAACAAAGAACAATATTTATTACAATAATAATTGGCAAAATAAAACTCAATTTCTGAAGATTTCGCAAAACATTTAAATTAAATATTGAAGTTTTTAAAATTTTAAAATACATTCTTTATTATGATTCGGCAGCGATTTTAGTCGTGGGTATATGATAGATTCTTAGTTCGATGCTTTTAGGCATCAATTATAAAGCTTTAGTTTTTTTTTTTTTTTTTTTTTTTTTTTAGTTTTAATGCTATCTATACGCAGTTAATATACACAAAACAACTTTAAAAAAAAATCGTAGTTTCTTATAGAAAATACTGCTACTTTCTATTGTAGGAGGCAATGATTTCAATCAAAATCAAATTTTAAAAACTTCAGCTGGCAACTTTAAAAATTCCATCCGTAAGTTATGAAAACCAAAATTATTATTATTGTTTCTTTTGTAAAATTTTAAATTAAATCTACCAGTTTTTAAAGCTTAGATTATATTCATTCGAAATTTGCTTACATTGTAAACGAAATTTGTATTTTTTATCAAATGCCATTTAAATGTAAGAAATATATACTAAATAAAAATCATCAAATTTTAATTTAAGAGCAATTTTGATTTATTTGCATGCATTGCATCAAAGCAGATAAAGTTTTAATTTAAGATCATGTGAAAAAATAATTTTCAGTTATATTAATGCAGTCATGATGATATCTTATATATCCATAACAACTTGAAGAAAAAAAAAGAGTTTATTTAGAAAGAAAAGAGTTAAATAGAAAAGAGTTAAATAGAAAACAAAATTTAAAAAAATTAACCGGATAAATGCTAGCATTTAAAAATAATAATAATAAAACTAAATTTAAATTCATCTAAAACTAAATTTATATTTTTTTATTTTATATTCCCAAAAAGGCTTCTAAAATAGTTCATAGATGGCAGCACTAAAGTTGTGAGAGACAGTGCTAGAGTGATGAATAAAATACGATCGTACTGAGATAATAAAAAACTTTTCCACTTTCACTGTTATCTTTATGTATTATAATTGGGTTTGATATACATGTTTTATATGAAAATATGCTGAAAAAACATTATTTCAAGTGGAAGAAATTTTAAAAGCATCACTTTAGCATCTGTTTACAATTAAGCCTAACGTGGCGTCTAACAACGGTTGAATCCAGATTGGAGTGGCACAACCTGGAACCGTTCTACACATCATTTCTTCAGACGCATTTTATTATAAGTAGATGTTTAATATAAAGCCCACATTTTTACTTTAAGTTGGAGATAATCCACATTAGTGTGGGGTTTAAGAATTAAAAATTATTCATTGTTAACAAAAATATTAATTACACATAACTCTAGTTATTATACAATTTCAAATGATAAAAATTTACATTATGATTACAAATAAGGTTAAAACCGTGCATTATTTTTTATAGTATTTAAGCCGGACTTTTTAAGTAAACAGAAGCTCAGAGTGTTATACATTGTAGATGCTCTCACAATTTCTTTTTCCTATTATTTTCACAAAAAAATTTTTAGTCGCATAGAATGCATATATCTGAACATATATACTGATTTAGATAAACACAGTAAAAACCTTGCAATGCTTCTAATAATTTTATTTAAGCGGTCCTTTTTAGACAAAAAGAAGCTCAGGGTCTGATATTCTTTTGCCCCCCCCCCCTTCTTTTTCTTGCACTTACACAAAAAATTGCTTAGAAATTTTTTTTGTCAACAATTACCAATTTCTAGGGCTGTAGAGTTTGTATTTTTAGAAATGGGCAATCTACATGGGATTATTCCATCTTTTTTTTATAGATTTGTTTTCATGGCGTTATTACCCGCATAGGTGGGTAATAACGCCAAATAGCATTGTTCGAGAAATCGCGTCATTACAATTTATGAATGCATATCTGTTATTTTGTCCATAGATAGACAATGAGTTGCTGTATCAAATTCTATATTTCTTTGAAAAATACAATCTAAAATTAAGCCGTGAAAATTGGCAGAACCTTAACGTGGCGTTATTACTCCAGGATACCTTATTAGGTTTCATTCTTTTGATATTCATAATATTTTTTTAATTCAATTTTCTTTATATTTCGCTATATTTTAAAGATTTGGAATTTTTAATTTAATTTTAAACATTTTTTTATTTTCACTCTTAGAAATTTTTTCGCTCTTAAAATTTAATTTATATTTCCGCTAGTATTTTTTATTTCGGATTTACAAAACATTTAGAATTTCGGATTTTATTTAAATGAATTTTTTTGAAGCTTTTTTATTTGATGAAATTAAATATCTTTCTTTTATATTTATTTTTAAATTAAATTTCTTGATTCTGCCATCTAAGTAGGAATTAATTATAAATTAACAATTTGGATTTATTATCAAAAGGATAAGCTGTTTTGACTAAATAATATTTGCTTTTTTAAACGAAACGTACGTTCTGTGCGATCTGCGATTGCACTTACCCACTTGTTTCAAGATTTCGTAAACGGGTATTAAATGGGATTGAAAACTCTGTATAATAAAGAGAAAATGTTTTTCAGAAATTTTTCACTGTCGTGTTAAACCAACACTGTCATTTTCAACAATGACGGATCATTTTGACCAATTTCTGTTACAAAGGTGATGGAGAACATCACTTTATTATTATCCTCTTTATTGACCTCGAGACTATGTTTTCTGGGACAAATAGAAAGCAAAATATGTTCTTTACATTCCGGAAGTGCAAAGACAATTCTTCAAAAATTTTGGTACAGATATCCGACAAATCATAGGTTGTCAAAAGCGCCTAGTCACATATCCTTAACTTTGTACATAAGTGCTTATATTTAACCCATTTTCGGCCAAAGGTTCGTATACGAAACATTTCGATAAATATTTTTTTTCAACACTGACACATTTTTTTCAAGAATTTTATTTTTCTTCTATTTTTTAAGGCTTTTGAAGACATCCATAAAATATTAGTAATTCAATTGGAATAAACACTTTCTCTTAAAAAATTTTCAAAATACGCTAGAGTTTTAATTTGAAACGCCTGTTCCATGTAGGCAGACGATACCGTGCTACCTACAATTAAAATCTCAGTGTCCAGAAAGTGAAAAGAAGTGAATTGTTTTTTATATTATTATTCCAAAGTTGTGTTTGAGAAATGCAGACGATAATGCAGCAGTGAGCTGCGAGTGAGTGTTATTCTTTTAATAAAGTGTTTTTTAATATAATCAGTGCCTATGGAATAATTTGTGTAATGTGTGCATTTAATTTTACATGGTCCGACGTTCCGGGAGGTGAAAATAATTATATGAGTGAATAATCATCGAATTTGAAATATGTGCTGATGTTATGTTAAGAGTTCTATTAAGGATCTGTCCAACGTTCAGCATGAGAGTCTTCGAATAATATTCTGCTCAAATTAGTGAAGTGTTGTGCTCAAGAAGATATTCTTTTAAGAGTTAATGAATATTTTGAAAAAAAAAAATTTACACCGATCGCTGGAAATTTTTTTTTTTTTTTTTTGGAACTATGCTTTTTGGAAGCAGTCAGAAGTTTAGATGCTGCTCCTCATATTGCGTGAAAATTTTCTTTGAAACGACTTTGCCAATTAAAATTAAAGAAGTCATATGTTGGTTAAATCTGACGATGAACTGTTTAAATTATTGTGTGATTAAGATATGGACAAATAAGTTGGCTTTTTGTATATTCAGTGGACTTTTTGCATATTGAGAGAATAAAGTTTTCAGTCTGTTTTCGTGGGATATGATAAGAGGAACTGTGCTGATTTTTTTTTTTTAAAGTTTATCGCTTCCAGATAGACAGTGCTGGTTTCATTCTGTTAGTGTGATGAAAGATAAGACCTGAGTATGGTCTGCGTCCTAGACATTGGTGTTTATGCATTTTTGTCGTGAATGTCATGGTGCAGCAAGTGAAGTGTGTGGGCAGTATGAAGTTTTCATTGTCCTGAATGCTCACAAAAACCTTTCAGCTTTGTTTTTCTTGAACTGTGCTCTACATAGCCTATGACGACTTTGCCCAGTTGGATTTTTTGCTGTGATGCCTTATGGTGCCTGAAAGGACTTCATCCTGATGAGTTTTTGTTTTGGTCCTGAACTGTGATCTACAGTGCTTGAAATGAGTTTATGAATGAGCTTTTGTTCCAAAGAATCATGGACTTAGTTGTAACAGACTGTATCCTGCATACGTTCAAGAGCTCTGATAAACTGGGAATCTACTTGGCCATGACGTTTTTGCATATTTTCTCGACAGAACTACCGGTTCTGGTACTTTGTGTGATGGAGGACTTCTGCAGTAAAAGTGAAATTTTTAAAATTATTTTTATTGAAAATGAAATGATTTTCTTTAGTTTAATAGAAAATAATTAAATGGATAAATTTTTAAGTAGTTTATGTGAAAAATATTATATAGAGATATTTATTAAAAATGAAGTGTTAAAACCTAAATAGTTATGCTATATTTTTAAATTTAAACTGTTAAATTTAATTTTGAAGTTTAAGTATAATGAAGTTAAAAATTGTTACATCTATCTATCTATATATATTTTTTAATTAACAGGCCTGCATTTGAGGATTTTTGAAAAATATAAGATTTGAGAGTATATTTGAACTTTGAAAAAAGTGTGTAATGTTTTAATAGACTCTTTTATATATTTAAAATTTTTAATAAATTTAAAGTTTTTAAAATATAATAAGGTGCTTAAATGGTAGGAAATCAGTTTTTGGTGCTGTCTACGGGCGGAGATTTATGAATTATTAATGAAAGTTTATAGATATTTTTGAGTAATTTAATATTTAAAATTTTGTTTTGTGACATGGCTCCAGAGGTTTACTTGATCTTTCTGATTTCCTGTAATTTATGTCCTATTCTTTTTAGTTTAAAAGTTTGGTATTTTTTTTATATATAATCTTAAAGTTTAGCATATTATGTTTTAAAAAATCAAATATATTTTTTTCAGTATGAGAGGTTTCTTGATTATTAGTGTTAGATTTAGGGAAACATGATCTCACGAAAATTTTGGTATATTAAGTACAGAATATTCTAAATAAATTTGAATTTTTATTTACTGAATGAATTTTATTATTTACTTTACACCAGTCATTGATTTAGTGCATATAATCTATAATCGGAGATAAATATTTCTTTTCTTTTTCTGAGTTCTCAAAAAAATAATAATTTTTGTAATATGTTTTAGAGATTTTTTTTTTTGAGTTTTAGAGTTTATTTAGAGTTTTAGAGTTGGTTTAAAGTTTAAGAGTTGTTTGAGAGTTGATTTAAAGTTTAAGAGTTGATTTAGAGTTTTAGAGTTGATTTAGAGTTTTAGAGCTGATTTAGAGTTTTAGAGTTGATTTAGAGTTTGAGTTGATTTAGAGTTTTAGAGTTGATTTAGTTTTGGAGTTGAGTTAGAGTTTTAGAGTTGAGTTAGAGTGTTAGAGTTGATTTAGAGTTTTAGAGTTGAGTTGGAGTTTTAGAGTTGATCTAGAGTTTTAGAGTTGATTTAAAGTTCTAGAGTTGAGTTAGAGTTTTAGAGTTGATTTAGAGTGTTAGAGTTGATTTAGAGTTTTAGAGTTGATTTAGAGTTTTAGAGTTGAGTTAGAGTTTTAGAGTTGAGTTAGAGTTTTAGAGTTGATTTAGAGTTTTAGAGTTGAGTTAGAGTTTTAGAGTTGATTTAGAGTTTTAGAGTTGAGTTAGAGTTTTAGAGTTGATTTAGAGTTTTAGAGCCATGGAAGAGATCCACCATTCTAAGTGTTAGGATTTTCGAGTTTGGTCTGGTACATTTATTTTTGTCCTGTTAAATGTGTATGCAAATGTTCAATGAAATATTTATTAAATATGATTTATTTTTACAGATAAAATGAATAATTAATGTTTGTTTATTTCTGTTTTAAGTATAGTTGATTTAGTATGTAGTTTTTCTGTAATTCTGCAATATTTTTTGAATATAAATCACAAAAATAGCAATAGATACGTTCCATTTTGGGAAATGTGAAAGGCATGATCCCGAAACTTGGTGCTACACAAATACCCAAATTGGAAATATTAAATTAGAATAAGTATTGAATATATACATTAAGTTCTCTGTGGATAGCTTGCTGTTGTTGTTATAGGTTTTCCGTTGTGGGCAGTACAATTGTCATGTCTTTTGAGAATAGCATATTCTAGGGATCAGTATATTTAAAGATTTAAATTGTTTACTTACCCTCTCTGGTGAACAGAAATGTAGAATCTTCTGCGTTGGATATCTTAAGTGAATAGTGTATGACCACCCCACGAAAGCTTGAAGATCCGCAGAAGTTTTTCTGTTGGTTGAGAGGTAGTTGTCATAGTGGAGTATGGTTTAAGCAAGTTTGGTGTAATCAGAATTTGGAAACTTTTGCTATGGAGTTTTGGTTAAAGGATTTTTTGCAGTTGTTTAGTGTCATGCCTGCTAATTTGAGAAATAATTTTTAAAGTTGACTTTTATTAATTGGAAGTTGAAAGTTGATCACGTGTAAGGCTAAAAATTCAACTCTTTTGATGAAGGAGTCTTTGAAGATCTGATCCATTTTTTGATTGAGTTGATGGATCTTTTTGCTGATATTTTTTTGGTATTGAGTTTAAGCAATTGTGAAATTTTGAAATAGATATGGAAATAAATTAATAAAGTTTTTGTTATATTAATGTAATAGAACAGATTTAAAAATTTTGCGTTAGATTCAACTGTAGGATTGCATTTTTTTGAAGTTGTTAGAATTGTCTCCTGAATGTGGAAGGAACATCTTTCAGCTGGCTTGTCAAGTTTTCTAAATGTGTTAGACTTGGTCATATAAAATTCAATCTCCAGTGAATATAAGAGCAATAGTTTGGGGGAACCATGTTGTAGTGTAAGACCGAATGAACCCTATGGGCTAAACTTGGTTTAGTTGGAGGTATTTAGTATGTGATGGACTCTCATGGAATTGCTTGTTTTCAATTCTTGGACTGAATTTTTGGATATTTAATGGAGATTTTTCGGAATGAAAATTTTTGTTTTGAAAACTGATGTTAAATTTGCTAAATGTTTCTGTGTTTAGCGGAGGGGGATTGATTTTCAGATGTTAACTTTGCTCCTCGCTGAGTGACAGAAACAATCATGTGATAGCATATGCAGTCAGCTGTGTAAGTTTTAGGGCTTGTAAGGAGAATCTAATTTTTGTGAAAGTGTTTTTGTACTGGTGGACTATTTCTCGGCAATAAGGAGTTTGTATGGTCTTGGTGTCAACATTGGTTGATCTGTCCTAATATGTTAAGTATGGAAACAATAGTTTATTATTTGAGGTTTATTTGTGATTGTCTGAATTCAAGTAATCTGTATCCGTGCTACAACTCTTGCCTATGTGATTTTGTGTTTTTCGAGAGAGTGAGGTATGAAGACCTAGGGCCCCAGGCAAATTGGGAGAGAGTGAAAGGGTAGCCGGTTGTACACGGCGCTGAAAGTTGTATGAATGTTATGTTAATATAACCAATTTAATTATATGTGTCCTCCGGATTCTTAGGAGATGTTGTAGCTGAAACTTTGTTTTTATTGAAAATTGGCTGCTGTGAAGGATGGGATTATTTTTGAGAATGGAGTCATGTGTTGATGCCAGACCGGGAAGTTTGTATGTTGTAAAAATGAGATTTGGTTACCTTTGAATTTAATCATGGGGTTCCACTATTCTTAAATTTTATAATTGAATATTAAAGATTTTTTATCTTTTTATTCAATATGTGAAAATAATATTTTTATTTTGTTTAAAACAGTTAATTGTGTAAGATGTATTATTAATGTATTTGATAATTGAAATTTCTTCCTATTATGGACTTTGAAGACTGTTTAATAAGTATTACAATATTGAAAAAGTTTAATAAGTGTAAGATATTGACATGCTGTGTTCTTGTTGAAAAATATGTTGGGTTTTTTCAAGTGTGTATAAGGTATATAAAAGCAGTATATCAATATTCTTGAATATGTTTTAAAACCTAGGAGCCAGATCGAGTGGATCTTGTTGGTATGAGAGTAATTTTAAGTGACTACCTACCTGGTAAAAGTTGTTTTTTGATGTGTGTAAATATTATATAAAAGTTTTTATTTTGTGTATAAATATGTTTGAATATTTTGGGTATTGTTCTAAGCTGGAACTTTGGCTAATTTTTATTGTTTATTCTCGGTTATTGTGTCTTCTTTAAAGATTTATTAATATATTTGGAGTTAGTGTACAGGTGATTAAGTGCTATTGAGATAATGGTCCTTTTTAAGATGTTATCCTTTTTTGTTTAAATATGGACATCGTCAGGATGCACTAGTGTGTTAGGCTATCCTTAAGAGGATTAAAACTATAGTGGTGTATTTTAATATTCTTGTAGTCGCCTCTCCTTTTTAGATAAAAGTGTTAAGAGAGGGGTTTTGATAGGATTTAACATCAGTAAAATACTAGCAGTCCTTATCACTTTTATCTCCTTTCTAATATTTCTGTTTTCACTAAAGTTTAAATGATATTTAAAGCAAAGACTAAAAAGTTTATTTATCAATTGTTTAAAAATTAAAGTTAAAGTTCTATTTAATTTAATCAATAATTGAAATTATATGTAAGATTTGGTAAGTGGAGAATTGAAAAGGATAATGTAAAAATAGGAGATCTGGTGTTGTTAGTAGAGGAAAATACACCAAACAATAAGTGGCCATTAGGCAGAATTATTGAAGTATATTACGGTAATGATGAGAAATTTCGCGTAGTTCAGCTAAAAACTTAGAATGGAATTTTTAAAAGATCGATTAGTAAATTATGTATTTTCCTATGCCTGAAAACCATAGTACTTAAAAAATATAAAAGATAAATATATATATATGTATGAGTGTTATATTGTTTTTTCTTTCAATTTTTATATTTGAGTAAACATATATAGTGACCTTTTGTATTTATTTGTGTAATTAGTGTACTTGGTAAAAAAAAAGAGTTATTATTGAATGTGAAACATGTCAATGGGGGCCGGTATGTTCCATGTAGGCAGACAATACCGTGCTACCTACAATTAAAATCTCAGTGTCCAGAAAGTGAAAAGAAGTGAATTGTTTTTTATATTATTATTCCAAAGTTGTGTTTGAGAAATGCAGACGATAATGCAGCAGTGAGCTGCGAGTGAGTGTTATTCTTTTAATAAAGTGTTTTTTAATATAATCAGTGCCTATGGAATAATTTGTGTAATGTGTGCATTTAATTTTACAACGCCTTTGACAAATTCGACTTTTTAAAAATATATTATTATTCCAATTGAAATGAATTATATGTTTTTAAAATAGATTAAAGTTGCAAATTCTGTATATGAAATAAGAATAAAACAAAAGTCATAAAAATATTATTCATATTCATATTATTCATTATAAGAAATAATATTTTTTATTATTATATAAAATATTATTTCTTATATAAAATATTATTTTTCATGCACGAATCTTTTTTTGTGTCTTAATGTATGTAATTTAAGCATATTTCAATAAAAATAATGCTACATTTTATAAAATTTCTGTGCTTGGCCTAAAATGGGTTAACCAACTGTATCACCGTGTTGCAGATCAGTAACATGCCCAAAAGTTGACAGTCAATAAACTTATACAGTAAGTTTTAAAACATGATCTTATTTGTTATTTTTATTTTCCAACACACCAGTTAATACAAATTGTACATTGGAATTCTCAAAATATAATGATATTGAGTTATTTTCGAATTCCAAAGTTTGTTTATCATTTGAGAAGTTTCATGCATTGATATTGCAAAAATAAAATTAGTCAATTATATCAAAATAAAAAAGCTGGAGAAGTTCTACTCTGTAAAACATTTGTGGTAACGTTACTCCATAAAATTGGTGGCAGCTACGATTTACACTTCATTGAGTAATTTTTCACTTACATAATGGTGTAATAAAAACATGCATTACTGGTCTAACATTGCAATGTTACACCGATTGTGTCGGTTAAAATACTCCATCAAATTGGAGGCAGCAAGGCTGCCACCAGTTTTATGTAGTAACGTTACACAAATGTTTTACAGTGTAAAGTAGATTTTTAAAGGTAATTTTGTCTACTTTAAAAATTCGTATTAGAAAAAAGACAATATTCATAAGAAGTATGTCGATTTATGTTGTGTTCAGATGTGAAATGAAATACCATTTAGTCAATAATTGTTTTAGTTTTACGTTTTACGATACTTTACATGTCTAAAATAATATACTTTAATATCTGAGTCCATATTCTTCAAATCGGTGATGCTGAGACACAAAGGGTTTCAGTAGATATATATTTAGGAAATTTTCATTTTAATCCTTGTGTAGAGAGAATTGTGAATATAAATTTTGTTTGAAAAAATATTTCTTTTTTTCGTCCTTATAAGAAATCAGTTCAAATAATTTTTGTTTACGCTTTCCGATGAAGAGTAAATCTTTTTTGAAATAATTAACTCACAGCAGAATGAATGAATGAATTTATTAGAAAATACGAATATGCTTATTTTCAAGTATGCTATAAGAGGAAATATTTAATTAAATTTTCTCGGTAGCAGTAAAATAAGAATTAGGTGTTTTTTTCAAGAACATCACCCGCGAATATGTTAAAGAGAAGGATTATCAGAAGTAGATTTTATTTAATTAAAGAAAACGCATACGTTAATCTATATTATCATTATGATTTTTCAAAAAAGATAGAATGTGATTAAATGAACATTAGTTAATAATAGTTCATATTTAGTTTCATACTGTCCTCATAAAGCACTTTTTAATTTCGTATTGCTTCGTAGTTTAGTTTAAACAATTATAGTTATATATATATATATATATAGATTTAATTAGATATGGCAATCTCAAAACTTTCTTCAAAATTTCCTGATAAATGCTGCATAACAGCGCCACCAGTTAGGTGGCTTAAACTAAAATCTAGTCAGCAATCACTTCCGTCAACTTATAACTGAATCAGAATTTTGATGAAAATCCATATGTATTAGTTCTTGTGATGCATTTATTACTATAGCGTGAAAAATGCAGCATAGTGTACTGGATTTTAGACATAAAACTAAACAAAGCCAATCTATATCAGGGACTAACTGAATCTGAAGTTTTAGAAAAATTCACGCATTAGTTCTTGAGATAAAGCTATTGCGATAATCAGGGATAACTTACAATGGCAGCGCCACCTGTTGAGCGATTTGCACCAAAATGTAATCAGCACCGTGTTATATAAAGTACTAAATAAATATAAAGTTTTATGAATATCTATGCCCTAGTTCTTAAGCTATGACTATTGTAGAAATTGCAAATAAAGCAGTAAAGCAGCGTCATCTGTTGAATGACATACAAAAAATACAAATCAAATCTAGTTTATATCAAGATCTCACAGAATCTGAAGTTTTATGAAATTCCACGTATTATTTCTTGAGATAGTGCTATTACGATAATCACGAATAATAAACCATTGCAATGTCACCTGTTGAGCGATTTGCACCAAAACCTAATCAGCACCAATTAATATATCAAGTGCTAACTAAATCTAAAGTTTTATGTAAATCCATAGGCTAGTATTGAGATATTGCAATTTTGGAAATTGTGAATAATGCAGAATAGCAGCGCCACCTTTTGAACGATATACATCAAAGACTAAATAGATCTAGTGTATATCAAGGTCTAACTGAATCTAAAGTTTTGTGAAATTCCGTGCATTAGTTCTTGAGTGTCCGCAAAATTTTTGTCACAGACAGAGAGACTGACATAGTGTAAAAACATATTTTTCGGATTCTCTGATCCATAAAACGTGTAATCCCTTCGGAAATCGGATTTCAAATAAATTATACGCATGCAGGACTTTCTTCTTGTAAAGATAGAAGAATGTAAAAATGATTTATGCATTTTTTGAAGTATATAAGCATCTCACGTTTTACATGAGTTGTAAAAAACACAGCAACATTTCATTTATGTAGCATGCATTGATTTGATGCATTTCATGATTTTTATTTCATTCTCATTTTCAATTTAGTTTTTATTTTAAAGTAATTTGCCTGTTTAACGCTAAATGAAATTATCAGAAGTTACGAAACATAATTAAAACGCGTTCGAAACAGACACAGACGGACTAAGAAAATAAATATCGATTAATGCAATCAATAATATTTGTGATTTCAATTACGTACTTCTTCAAATCATTTTGTTAAAGATTAATCAAATTCTCATTTATTACGATTGATTGCAGAGCATTTCATTGAACCGTCAAGTGGTATTTATAGAATCAATACATTTTCATTCCGCTATTTAATTCAATCATTCAACTTTCTTTTATTACAGTTGAATTATTACTTAAGTTATAATTGCAGTTAATCTTAGTCGGATAATGAAATATTGTAAAAATATGTAATATAAACTTAAACAGTTAGAAAATGAGATACATAAGTATTAATTATGGAATATTTGGAAGAGATACAATACCAGATGTTTAATTATACACACACACATATATATATACATTTTATATATGTAATAATAAAAAATATTCACCCTTAATTATTTCCAAATTCTTATAATACCTAAATTTTCTCTGTTCTTTAATGATATTTTAACATATTTATTACATTTTATTGTATTTTATTATTGGCAACATTGAACTTTGTTGTAAAATGCCTATTCGTACGCGCTTTGTTATATAACGCGTAAGAACGCGTTACACTATACAACCGCGTAACGCGAGAAACACTTTGACTCGTGAAGCGGATTTTCACATTTTCACATGCTGCTTTTCAAGACAAAGGGGCACTTTCCGTTGAAAATCAGAAAATTTCATCATAATTCATGTAAAAAAGGAAAGAAAAGGAGATGAAAGGAACAACGGTGAGACTCCATTATCTGAGGCAAATGATTTATTTTGAATGTTAACAAAACTGACAAGTTGCTGCACAGAAATTAAACAAGTTGGAAAATGCACGTGAACGTAGCAAATGAGGTGCGTTCGTATGATAACGAAGTTTTAAAAATATTCAGATCTTGCTGATATAGTAGAGCGTACTTCGGATACAGTACAGTAGTCGAAATCTTTGTGTTTCTGTAAATATGCAGGAGTAAATTTTATTACACCTCAGCAACGTATATCTTATTCATAAAATGTGAAATAGTTGAATATAATTAAAACATGCCCCAAACAATGTTTCCCCGTACAGCATTATGTAGTGGAATACTTTTGTGTGGCACTGTAATTTAATAATAAAAATTCTTTGCATCACAGATTGTATAGAATGCATATTTTAGCATATATTTCATAGATTCATGCCATTTCTATTATGTTCGATTGAGTGTAACATCATAAAAATACATTTGCATCTTTTTTTCCCATTGACCGTAATGTAATGGAATACCTTTGATTGCCCCTGTAAATGATCAGTGCATCGGACTTTCATAACATTTGAAATGACTCGATAAAATTACGTAATAATTATATGTCTTAAATTTCAAACGATTAAAATGCATTTGAAACATTTTTCCCCATTGACCGTAATGTAACGGAATCCTTTTGATTGTCCCTGTAATTGATCTATCCATCCGATTTTCATAAAATTTGAAATGACTCGACAAAATTATGTTATAATTATGTATTTTAAATTTCAAACGATTCGGTTGGGTAGTTTTTGCGTTGTTATATGCGGACGGACAGACAGACAGACAGACGGACAGACAGACGGACGGACTGAGCGACAACAATAGGTGCTACGTATTTACATAATTACGAACGCACCTAAAAACCTAAGCGAAAGAATCCTGCCTCTTTTATATGACTTGAATAGTGCTGTTGAATTGTAACTGTAGTGCTTTTTGTCTTCGAGATTAATGATTATTATATTTCTTATCAACTTTGTAACAACTTTAAAGTACTAAATTTATACCAAATTTCACAACTAGAAAAATTTTGTACTCCTTTTGCAAAAAATAATGGTTTCTACACGATGTGTGCATAAAAACTGAATATTTTTGAATATTTCAAAAGTAAATAATTTTTATGTAAATTATCTGCATTTTTATGTTTACAAAAAAATGCATATTTTATGTTTCTGAGAACTGAGCACAATTTTTGCATAAAATGAGTGAATATTTAACTTTCGCAAAATATGTGCACATATTTTTGAATAAAATAAGAGCATATTCTATGTTTGCAAAAATTGTGCATTTTTATCAACTAAAATTTCTGTAAAATAAAACTTCTGAATAACTGACATCTCCAGAGCGATGAATTTGTCAGCTTTTTGGATATGTTCGCTATACACAAATAAAAACATCTATAACAGAGTAATTTATTCCATTTTTCAATATTGGGTGAAAAAAGTCCGGGCCAGGATTCGAACCAGGGATGTATTGGCTGATGCCGCCAATGCTCTACCAACTAAGCTATCCCGGACGCATTTAACCTTCCTTTATATGATTAGAGACCACAGACAGTTTTTCGGCTTCCTGATTGGTTAGCTCCTCTTTTGTCTTTCCTACTATTTAAGATCTTTAGAAATTGGAATTTCTATGACGCCAGTATAATATACTTTATTGTATATATATTTTTCTTATTTATATATAAGTGATGTAACATTTAAAATTTTAATCTCAGTTGTTAACAAATGCTAATTAATTCAGAATTCCGCATTTTGTTATTACATTAGAAAGCACAAATTAAATGGACCACGTTAGAAAACATGTAGTGGCGCCATCTGGTTTTCTTACATGAAATTTGAACTTGATTTTTTTGGTCAACTTTTGACTTTTGCAACTTTTTTTTTTTTCCCCTTTTGCGAATTACATTGCATTTGAATTTAATTATCAGCTTCGATAAGGTTTTAAATGTGTATATATTTTAAGAAATATATAAATTCATTAATATATATACTTTTTAAATTTCTAATGCATATTTTATATAGAAAACGAAAGTATTTTTTTTAATATAGATATATTAAACAAGTTGGACAATTTCATGATGAAAGGTATTGCTGAGAAATTTATTGCGATAATAGAATCAATCAAAATTATTAAATGGTGAATACATAATATTGTAAAATTGAAAACTACAGAAACATTAAATTTAAATATTAATAATCGACATTTGTTGACGTTTGTTTAGTTTTTAACATTACAATATTCTATATACATCACTTAGTAATTTTTTTATTTATTTAATTTTCTCAATTGTTACAAGTTGCGTTTTAATAATGGCACTAAAGCAAATCCATAAACGAAACCAACCAATCACGAAGCTGGAAACATCTCTATGGTCTCTAATCAAGTAAAGGAAGGTAACATGCATCCCGGACACGAACACTGGAGGACTATTTCACCCAATTAACCTCAACGATCACTTTATCTGGCCTGATACTCTAGATCAGCACAACAGAATAATTCGAAGGTCAGTAGATGTGAAAAATGGAATAAATTACTCTGTTATAATTAATTTACCGATTGAATAATCGTGTTCAAAAATTAATCTAATGTAATTTCGTATGCAGCGATTTTCTGCAGTTCCATATACTGACCTTCGAATTAGTCTGTTGTGCTGATCCAGAGTATCAGACCAGATAAAGTAATCATTGAGATCAATTGGATGAAATAGTCCTCCAGTGTTCGTGTCCGGGATAGCTCAGTTGGTAGAGTATTGGCGGCTTCAGCCAATACATCCGTGGTTCGAATCCTGGCCCGGACTATTTTCACCCCCCCCCCCCCCGCCAAAAAAAATTAAAAATGGAAAAATTTACATCTGGGATAATTAATTTACCGACTGAATAATCGTGTTTAAAATTAATCTAATGTAATTTAGTATGCAGCGATTTTCTGCAGTTCCATATACTGACCTTCGAATTAGTCTGTTGTGCTGATCCAGAGTATCAGACCAGATAAAGTAATCATTGAGATCAATTGGATGAAATAGTCCTCCAGTGTTCGTGTCCGGGATAATTCAGTTTGTAGAGAATTGGCGGCTTCAGCCAATACATCCGTGGTTCGAATCCTGGCCCGGACTATTTTCACCCCCTCCCCCCCCGCCAAAAAAAATTTAAAAATGGAAAAATTTACATCTGGGATAATTAATTTACCGATTGAATAATGGTGTTTAAAAATTAATCTAATGTAATTTCGTATGCAGCGATTTTCTGCAGTTCCATATACTGACCTTCGAATTAGTCTGTTGTGCTGATCCAGAGTATCAGACCAGATAAAGTAATCAAAGAGGTTAATTGGGGGAAATAGTCCTCCAGTGTTCGTGTCCGGGATAGCTCAGTTGGTAGAGTATTGGCGGCTTCAGCCAATACATCCCTGGTTCGAATCCTTGCCCGGACTATTTTCACCCCCCCCCCCGCCAAAAAAAATTTAAAAATGGAAAAATTTACATCTGGGATAATTAATTTATCGACTGAATAATTGTGTTTAAAATTAATCTAATGTAATTTAGTATGCAGCGATTTTCTGCAGTTCCATATACTGACCTTCGAATTAGTCTGTTGTGCTGATCCAGAGTATCAGAGCAGATAAAGTAATCATTGAGATCAATTGGATGAAATAGTCCTCCAGTGTTCGTGTCCGGGATAGCTCAGTTGGTAGAGTATTGGCGGCTTCAGCCAATACATCCGTGGTTCGAATCCTGGCCCGGACTATTTTCACCCCCTCCCCCCCCCGCCAAAAAAAATTTAAAAATGGAAAAATTTACATCTGGGATAATTAATTTATCGACTGAATAATTGTGTTTAAAATTAATCTAATGTAATTTAGTATGCAGCGATTTTCTGCAGTTCCATATACTGACCTTCGAATTAGTCTGTTGTGCTGATCCAGAGTATCAGACCAGATAAAGTAATCGTTGAGATCAATTGGATGAAATAGTCCTCCAGTGTTCGTGTCCGGGATAATTCAGTTTGTAGAGAATTGGCGGCTTCAGCCAATACATCCGTGGTTCGAATCCTGGCCCGGACTATTTTCACCCCCTCCCCCCCCGCCAAAAAAAATTTAAAAATGGAAAAATTTACATCTGGGATAATTAATTTACCGATTGAATAATCGTGTTTAAAAATTAATCTAATGTAATTTCGTATGCAGCGATTTTCTGCAGTTCCATATACTGACCTTCGAATTAGTCTGTTGTGCTGATCCAGAGTATCAGACCAGATAAAGTAATCATTGAGATCAATTGGATGAAATAGTCCTCCAGTGTTCGTGTCCGGGATAGCTCAGTTGGTAGAGTATTGGCGGCTTCAGCCAATACATCCGTGGTTCGAATCCTGGCCCGGACTATTTTCACCCCCCCCCCCCCCGCCAAAAAAAATTAAAAATGGAAAAATTTACATCTGGGATAATTAATTTACCGACTGAATAATCGTGTTTAAAATTAATCTAATGTAATTTAGTATGCAGCGATTTTCTGCAGTTCCATATACTGACCTTCGAATTAGTCTGTTGTGCTGATCCAGAGTATCAGACCAGATAAAGTAATCATTGAGATCAATTGGATGAAATAGTCCTCCAGTGTTCGTGTCCGGGATAACTCAGTTGGTAGAGTATTGGCGGCTTCAGCCAATACATCCCTGGTTCGAATCCTGGCCCGGACTATTTTCACCCCCACCCCCCCCCCCCCCGCCAAAAAAAATTTAAAAATGGAAAAATTTACATCTGGGATAATTAATTTACCGATTGAATAATCGTGTTTAAAAATTAATCTAATGTAATTTCGTATACAGCGATTTTCTGCAGTTCCATATACTGACCTTCGATTTATTCTGTAGAACTGATCCAGAGTATCAGACTAGATAAAGTAATCAAAGAGGTTAATTGGGGGAAATAGTCCTCCAGTGTTCGTGTCCGGGATAGCTCAGTTGGTAGAGTATTGGCGGCTTCAGCCAATACATCCCTGGTTCGAATCCTTGCCCGGACTATTTTCACCCCCCCCCCCGCCAAAAAAAATTTAAAAATGGAAAAATTTACATCTGGGATAATTAATTTATCGACTGAATAATCGTGTTTAAAATTAATCTAATGTAATTTAGTATGCAGCGATTTTCTGCAGTTCCATATACTGACCTTCGAATTAGTCTGTTGTGCTGATCCAGAGTATCAGACCAGATAAAGTAATCGTTGAGATCAATTGGATGAAATAGTCCTCCAGTGTTCGTGTCCGGGATAATTCAGTTTGTAGAGAATTGGCGGCTTCAGCCAATACATCCCTGGTTGGAATCCTGGCCCGGACTTTTTTCACCCAATATTGAAAAATGGAATAAATTACCCTGTTATAATTAATTTACCAATTGAATAATAGTGTTTAAAAATTAATCTAATAAAAACATATAATTATACAGATGTTGAGAATAGGAAAATAGAAGCGTACGCTAAATAGAGGTGTCTGCTATTCACGACTTTTCGTTATGGAGTTTTTATTGTATATTTCGATTTTGCAACATATTAAAAACAACTTCTATTTTTTTAACGAATTTCTTTCATACACTCGTATTTTTAAAAATAAAATTTTTCTTTCTTCTTTTTCTTAGTAATTAAATATTTTAACCTATTCAATAAAAAATAAATAAGTAAGAAAAAATTTATAAAAAACGGAGAACACAGAATTTTGTCCATTAAAATAAAAAATCTGAAAGGTAAAATTAAAAAGCAATCTAAAACTAAAAATCTGTGTTTACGCCTTCATAATTCAAGACAATCATAAACAATCGATTTAACATTAGTTTTAACACATAAACATCAGAAGAAACAAAACTAAAGTTTAATTGTCATCGCGGATTTAGGAGAATGTCCCTTTCCCCCCTTACTGGAAGATTTTTAACCGATCTTCCTCTTAGTGATAAATTATTTTAACTTACTTGAAAATTATAAAATTACTGTGCTTTTAAAAATCGGATTTTTTAAAATTAAATTTTAAATATTTGTGGAAAAGTAGTGTCACCACCACCTGAATTAAACACTGCCATTTGAACTCGTTCGAGATAATTTTTCTACACACACACACAAATAATAACAATTAATTTCCTTAGTGGATTTAAAGAGCCACCCCCCCCCAATAGAAGGAAGAAAAATTATAGCAGTTTTTTATTCTCTCAATATTTATATTTTTTAAGTTACTTGAGAAGATTAAATTACTGTGTTTATTAAAATCAGAGAAAAAAATGATTTATTAAAGTTTAAAATGTAGGGGGCGGTTTGATTATTTTAGTTATTAAAATAAATATATAAATAAAATTAATAAATAGTGTATTTTTCAATATTGGTCAAAAAGAAAATTTAGTACTATTTCAAAATTAAAAGAGCACATTTTCTTTTAAGAAATTCGTTCATACCAATCAAATTGAAAAAATATAAAATTCCTTCCTTCCTCAAGTAAATACAAAAAATTTAAAATCTTAATTTCCACCTCAAATTGATAAATTATCAGCAAAATACATGCTAAAATTGTTTACAAAATTGTTACAATTCAAATAATTCAATATGAAATAAACATCATGTGATCAATAATATTAATTACGCTCTTTTCAAATTATACATAACCGACACCAAAACTTTAATAATAAATTAATGTTATTAATTGTTACTTGGAGGAAATATAACAGAATCTATACATTTACACTACTTATCTTATAAAAATATCAACACACCAGAATCAGATTCATAACCCATTCCCTGCATTTAAATTCGCATACAACAGCGGTCCCAGTAGCAAGGTAAGAAGAACCCTATCTTCCCACAACGTAAATACTGAGTTCTGTCTTTCTTAGAGGGAAAAAAATCGGATATAAACTTCCTACTGTATGTAATATACATATATATATATATATATATATATATATACAGGGTGAGCAAAAAGTCCGTAAAAACTTTAAAAATTTATAAAAACCGAAAAAATAACCGAAATGAAAAACGGTTTGCAGGGTTAGTATATATAGGTCACGGGGATTTTTTCAAGACATGAAAAAATAATTCAAAAAACAGCCAATAGGTGGCGCTGACGGACCCAAATCAAAGAAAAGGTACCCAAATAAAGAACAGAATGTTTCCAAATCGTTTATTTGACCTGTATGTGTTCCACATGACCACCACCACAGGGGATGACACATTGGAGTCGAGTGTGCATTAGGAGCGCAAGCTCTTATAACCGGTTCATTTGCATATTTCCGCGAAAATCGCAAGTACCAGCGCCATCTGTCGGCTGTTTTTTAATTATTTTTTATTTCTGTCTTAAAAAAATTCCCGTGATCTATGGATGCTAACCCTGCAAACCGTTTTTCATTTCGGTTATTTTTTCGGTTTTTATGAATTTTTAAAGTTTATACGGACTTTTTGCTCACCCTGTATATAACAAACTTAAACATGACAAGAGAATCAATTAGCAATATTGGAATAATTACAAATCAAATTGGAGATTGTGGTACGTGGCTCGCTATCAAGGGCAATATGCCAAAGAGACATAACAATTGCAATCAGTACATACATATATACATACATGTATATATTCATCGGGAGCGATATTATAATTTGAAAAAGCAGAATTCTAGTTTTTTTTAAAGGTTAAAGTTTCATGTTATACAAAATGTTATACAATTATTAAGAATTCTTATAAAATTTGAAAGCAAAATTATTATTACAAACTATACACTGTTTTATGTTAGACTTCAGATTTTTTTAAATTGCTTTTATAACTTTTCAAGCATCCATAGCATATGTAATAAAAATTTATTTTATGATTCTTTGATATTAAAGTCTTAAAGAGCCATTTCTAATTACTAATTGCGATTAATTATTAAGTGCACTGATAATCCTATTATCAACTTATTCGCTTACTATAGATACAATTACTTAAACAGAATTTAATCACATACATGAAACAGCTAATAATATTCATTCAACGGTGAGAACTGCTGGGAGTTCTAAACTATCGAATTTTGAACTGTAAAGTTAGTCTTAATTAAATAATATAATTAAATAGATAATATTAACAGATTAGTCAAACAGTAGTTAACAGATGTATTTCACAGTTCACGTTAGCATGATTAAAATTTTGATTCACAGAACAGGATTACATTTTTATTGATAAATTTAACACATCTAACTGTTCCAGCTAACTAAGTTGTTAGAAAATTTATTATTAAATTATTACTCAAAATTATAAGTATAACTCAAATTGGACTATAATAACTAGTTAGCAAATATACCTATGTCTAAGAAATTTGTCTGTTTTGGAATGTGTGACATACACTGTAAAAAAAAAGGGTCGATCTACTAAAAAAACTTTAGTAATCCTTGTAATTATACTAAAAAATGTTTAGTAATCTTAATCGGTTACTAGAAAATCTGTAAGAATTACTAGAAAAAAGTTAGCAACGAATAGAGTTAATAATTTTATATTTTTAATAGCTATTACTAAAACTCACTTGGCGTGGCCTCGATAGCATATTGGTTATAGTAACGGACTCCAGGCTAAAAGGTCCCGGGTTCAATACTGGACAGCGCCAAGTACGCCCCGAATGTATGTAGTGTAAGTACTCTATAATAAAGGGGTTATGAATTCCTGTTGGAGCTGGTCGCAATGTTTGGTGCTGCCATCTATTGCGTTTTTGCCGAAAATCTATCGCTTCAGAAGTCTGGATGCAGCTCGAAGGAAGCTCCTGCCCCTCGGACGCACGTAATTGTTATTAAAAATAATTTTGGAGCTATTACTAAAATTTGCTTGGTGGCTCATACTAAAAAATTTTAAGTTAGTTATACAAAATATTCTTTTGTTCAGTTTACAAAAGAAATGCTTGTTTCACTTGCAAAAAAAAGTTTGTAATGGTTACTAAAAAATTCTGTGGAATACAAATTTACTAAAAAATTTTTAGTAATCTCTTGAATTTTTTTTTACAGTGTAGTAAAGATCACTGGATACAGAATATATATTTCTGATGGAAATCGTCAAATATTTGCAAGTTTCGTCTAATTTAATTTCTTTAACAGAAAACATTATTTAAAATTTGCATCAAGCTTTTGTTTACATTAATTGATTAATCTATTTGAACTCATAAAAAGGCAACTTGCCAAAAGAAAATTCGAAGTGTGATTGATAAAAGAATATTGAAATTACACTAAAATACAATATGTTTAAAATACTGTAAAATTATTGAAATACGCTGCGAATAGATTAAAATTCGCATTGCGCCGTACTGTAGCGAAATTATTTCGAGTCTCCCTGTATGTGAACATCAAATGCCACACACATTATCTTCAATACCGAACATGCCATTGTGATACATAACAACATATATCAATTTTATTGCAATTGGACTACATTTGCCCAAGTTAGAACACAAATAGACAGACAAATTGAATTCATAATCACTTCCACAATTTTGAAAAGTGTTGAAAAAGAGTTAAAAAAATCGCCTTTCTCTTAAAATCACCACAGTTAAGTTAAAAATCAATTCTATAAACGCTATTTAAAAAATTAGAAATTTAAACTAGTACAATAAGGGGGAAATGTTCTTATTTTTTTTAATTACGATTTATTTGAAAGTATTAGAATTCTTTTCACATTAAATCTGATGATACTTGCCAGATAATTTAAATCTCCTCCCATCATACAAAATCAGAAACTTATAAATTTAGTTTAATCAATATCAAAATATAGGCACCGGTCCAGATTTTTTGTTAGTAGAAGAGAAATCAATTCCAGAACTGAGTCATTGTTGTTCACCCATAAACACTGTTCACTTCCATAAAACAAAAGAAAAAAAATCAGAAAGTGTTTGTAAACATAATGTTTCAGAATGCATATTAATTTGTTTACCCTTTGAACGTATTGAATAGTTTTACTGACAACTATACTATATATTATTATTATTAGCTGGGCCATCAGGTGTTGCCCGAGCACTTCATAATATTCTTAAATGGACCTCAAGTAGGAATCGCAAATAAGTACAGATGGGGGGGGGGGGGATAGAGACAATGCAAATCACCAAAACTCGAAGATGTTAGAAAGTTGTGTAAAAATGCATATTAAGCTTTTTTGCCTTTCTTTTTAAACACTTTTATTCAAAATTTATTGATAAATATAATTAAAATCTAATTATTTCAACATTTTAATTTTTTTTAACAACTCCATATGAAAAGTAATTACAAATATATACTGTAGTACTACTGTAAAGATATTTAAAGAAGTTACTATATAGATAATTTATTTTCTAAAAGGTGAAACCTATTTGTAACAGAATCGTGTAATAAATTGAAAAAAAAGATTGTAACTTACCCCCCCCCCCTTTTACCTTAAAAAAATGCAGTTATATTTTGTTAAATTTAAAAAAACTGCTTAAAACGAAAGTTAATATTGGTCGTTATGTGTTATCGTATCCTAATTCTGGTAATGGGCCCTAAACAGGAATTATTATCGGTACGGACAAATCTTTGTACGGCCAAGTTTCTATCAACTTATATCTTTAGACAGCTTTTAGGCACCATCTAGTGAGTGTTTTTATACGTTAAATATTTTTTAGGTATATATATATTTAAAAATAAAATAAAATTTTAGAAAAAATGCAAAATTACTCTTAATTAACCCTTTAATCGTCTGGAACGTAATATTCAGTATAGTATAGTATATAGCTCCAGTTTTTACTGCAATACAAGCAATATTTAAAGTATTATAATTCTATAGATTTAATGAATTTTCAATACATCAAAGAATGATTCATAGTTTGGAGGATTGCATTCATGCTTATAATAATTTTTTTTTTTTTCATGTTGAAAGAATCATATTTTATTAACCTTTAAAATAAAATGTGGTGAAAACAACTTTACAATTTTACCCATTTGCAAGACGCTTGGAGGGTTAAATGCGTTGAACAATGAGATTTATATTAATTCGATTCATTTATGCGTCTTTTTTATGATGGTTATAGGTTTCTAGATGGCTGTTCTCGTTCGAATTATCTGAAATATTCATGGATCGTAAATATAGTGAAATCAAGCCGTTATAAAAAGTTCATTTTAAATTTTTTAGGTAAAACATTTAACAGAAATGGAGAGAATTCGCATTTTAATGCAAATCCTCCCGATGAGTCGTAAAAAGACCGGCGTTTGATGATGTATTTGAAAGGGTTAAAATTCATATTTTTAAAAACAAAATACACCATCTATCTGAAGAAGGTTGCAGATTTATAAACACATACTTTGTACGTGAGTACCTTTGAAATTGCTTCTTGGGGCTTTCTTGCAATAAGAGAGAAAAACGTGTTTAAGAAAAATGATCGCTTTTTAATTACTTACCCATCATACGTAGTATAGGGTAAGTCTTGCAATCGTTTTGAAAATCGAAAAAAATTTTTTGACGGATTTACACGTTTTAGATAGTGGAGATTCCGAAAAACATATTTTTAGAAAAAAAAATTTGCCGTCCGTCCGTCTGTCTGTCTGTAAACGCTCTCTCTCCCGAACAAATTGAGATAGAGACTTGAAATTTTGTATGTAGTTAGTATGTATAAATGGGACGAACCCTATTTATTATCAGCAACCTCGATTATCCGGAACTATTTTTTTCGGACTCTCGAAAAATTCGTTCTGATAAAAGGTACATAAAAATTTTCGATTTTTTTTGTTCTAAGGAATGGACGTAAAAGGCAATAAAATAACACATATTTTGCATATAAAACTAAGTCGATCGGATTATTAGTTGCCGAGATATTTGTAATCCTGTTTTCCACATTCTTCGATTTTTCATGACCCTGTATTTCATTCAAATTTCAATTCAGAAGTGTATTTTAATTGAAAATGAGATGCTTCATCCGACGCAGTTAATTGTTAGTTAATAGAATTATTATATTTGGAGTTATAAGGATGTTTCTTTTACGTAGTTTGGTACTGCTTGAGTAGTTTGGCGTTTTATATAATTTGTCGAAATTGGTACATTAGCAGTTCTTTAATATAGCATTACTATGTGTATTAACACTATTTAAATTTTGTTTATGAATTGCAATGCATTGTATAAATAGTTTTCACATGTTTTATTTTCATATACATATCCATGATGGGTAAGTATTACGGTGGCCCCCAACGACTAGTTTTATTTTTCAAGAGGTTATTTGCGATCTATTTTTTATTTATTGCCATATTTGAAACGCAAGAGTACTATCTTTTAGAACATGCATTCTGTTTTTAACTTTACTAAAGGGATTGGACGAAGTCAGCTATTAAATAATAGCAAAATACCCCCGATTTTTTTTTTTTTTTTTTGGGGGGGGGGGGGGCTCGGGAGGGGAGAGTTTTTTTTGACCGATGTATACATAAGTCATTAGCTCATGCAGCAATGTCTCCGACATTCTAATGACATACAAAGTTTTAATGAAAATGAGTTATTGTTTTTAATTAATATGAAAAACTCATGCACATATTTGGATACAACCCCTTATCTTTTTGCTTTCTCTTCGGGAACAACGTATTTCAAGTTTATTCTATCGACGATCACTTTTAAAATTTTCAAGGAATACTATTGAAATTTTCCTAAATATTATTATATACATTTTACTCATGCATTATACACATAATATTTTTATTACATTCGCACATGCACAATGTGATTAATAAAGCTACTATTTTTTCAAAAAAAAAATTATTTTTTAATTATGTTCACAGGATTTTGTGTACAGTTTTCTTTGTCATAGTATGAGAAAAGAAAATTTGTTTAGATAAAAAAACTCAAGAATAAAAAGGGCAAAATTTGAGATTTTCTTGGTATCTACCTATCAAACATAGCATAGAATAAAACTTGCAATCGTTTTAAAAATCGAAAAGAATGTAAAATTTAAACGCTTCAGACACTGTAGATACAAAAAAGGGAAAAAGAACGGAAGAAGTATTCAAGAAACTAGAAAAGTATTTCAAAGGATTTAGAAAACAAATTGCTGTCGATCTGTCTCTAAACGTACTATCTCTTGGACAAATTGAGATAGAATCTTGAAACTTACAATGAAGGTCTCCATACTGGGCATTCCCAGAATTTTATGTAAAGAATACTAATTAAAGTACTTATATATGTAATAAAGGATCAGTCAAAATTATAGGCGGAATCACATTAGATATTGTGTAAAAAAAAAAAATATTTTCGAATATTTGGCGTGAAAAGACTAAAGAGTCACTCGATTTGGCGAGCCCTTTTCCTCGCCAAAAGCAAACGATTGTAATGAAACTTAAAACTGTTGGATGTTTAGTTTGCATGCAAATGTTATTTAATGAATTTAAACATAAACAATGAGAGGCTTTAACATATTATATACATCTATATACATATTGTATTACATATATATGTATTACTCGTTGAGCTAATTTAATTAATTGCTGGAAAAAATGTTTTTAAAGCTAAAAAAATCCCACTGAGAAAAATTATCTTCATACATTTAAGCGAATTCAAAAATAAACGTCATATGTTTCCATAGCAACAAAATCTAATCAACAATTCTCAATTGGACTTTGACCTTGAAAGAAATTTAATTAAATTTAAATTATGAATTTCGTTTTAAATCTCAAATTTTGATGATTAAATTTGAATATAAATACATATTAATTTCGATATAACAAAATTATACTTAAAACAAACTAAAACTTACAAAACTAAAGTTATTTAAACTTTTCAAAACAAGTTCAACATGAAATTTTTTTTCTTGAAGTGTATTTGACATAAAATATTTTTTTGAAATTACATTCCACCACCAACCGGCGATAAATCGCCAAATAACGAAATTTTCATTATTTTTTTACGATTACTGAATGGTGGTTCAGCCGAAAATTTTTCTATAAACGTATATATCCACACGAGAACAACAATCTGTAATTTTTTCAGATTTTTCGGGGTATGCCCGTATGGAGACCTTCCTTGTTAGTATGTAACAATGAGAAGAAACCTAGATTATATAGTTCCCTAGACAGGAGCTATTTTTTGCGGACCTTCAAAGTATTCGTTCTGATAAAATATGCAGACCTTTTTCGAAAATGTTTGTTTTAAATAGTGAATATAAAAAAGAATTAAAAAAAATTGCATGAAAAATAAAGTTGATCGGATAATTAGTGGCCGAGATTTTTGCAAACATGTCTTCCAAAAATTTCGACTTTTTATGTATTTCATTTAAGTTTCAAATCAAAGACACATTTTAATTGGAAATGTGACGCTTAATCCAACATAGTAAATTGTTAGTTAATATGATTATCGTTTTTGGAGTTATGAGGATGTTTGTTATACGTAATTCCGTAACAGAGCATTTAAAGTTTATGACATCATCAAGCCACGATTTAAAACCCTCTATCTACCCTACAAATTGCGATAGAGGATATTGGTTTAGAAATCGAATGTTCGGTGATTTTTAAGTTTACATATTGGTGTAATTATTTACATAAATAGATCTTTTAAAAATGTTTAAAAATACATTTAAATTTTCTTTTGGAATTGCAATCCGTTTTATAAATAGTTTACACATATTTTATTTTCATATTTTATATTATACATTTCCATGATGGATATGCATTACGGTGTTTCCCAATGATTAGTTTTTTGTATTAACTCTAATATTTGTGTATATCTGCTTTAAAACCCAAAAATTATTTTCTTGCACGTTTTTGTTAATTTTTTTTATCTATTGTATTTAGTAATTCTTCAGTTTAATTTATTCGTTTTCATTATTTGAATTTAAAAACATATTTATTTAATTTAACTGTCACTTTCATTGTTATTGTCAGTAGTTATTATTAACCCTTTTTGCAATGATTGTACTTTAAGTACCATGGAAGAAGTTTTAATATAAAAATTATCCAATCTGTCTATTAAGGGAGACCCGTAATAAAAAACCCAAAATTTTTGTTATTGATTTTAAAGTAATGAATTTTGGTGTACTATTTAGGAATCTTTTTGTAAGGAATAATTAGCAAAAAAAATCACTTTTTATTAAAAGTATATTTTTTATGGGGATTTTTATGATTTTTTTGTCGAAAAATACACTTTTTAAAATTACTACTCCTCATTCAATTTTCAATATTTTGGTATTACTAAAATTTCTTAAATAGTGTTATAGTATATGGAAAAGACCTAGGGAGAGATATTTTTAATTTTCTATTTTAATCAGCTAAAAAAGAAAGAAAGAAATTACGTATGGTAAATTTCCTTAAATTCGTTATAATTTTCATGTTTACCAATTTATGTAAAATTTTCAGAAATAGTTTTAAAAAATATCTTTCCTTACATTTGTTGCAAATTTTTTTAAGATTCTAAAAACATAAACACTTTGTTTCTATATCATTTTACCACTGAGCCTTAGTACTTTGAACTTAGGTAAAATATGAAAAAAGTCATTTTCAGGAAAACACGTTTTAAATGGCCGCTAGTCCTTTAAACTCTGGTGACTACAATTAAAAAAGCTCATTTGCTACCTGTTCCAAGTGTCCCCGAGTTCTGAAATTTTGCATGGATATTCGCAAATATGTATTTTATCGTTTTCTGAGATAAGAAATTCTTTGAACTTTTGATGATTTTTGGCCGAAAATGGGGTTCGGGTCTCCCTTAATAAATGTTTAGTTTTCTTTCCAGCAAAATATTCCATGAATTTTAGAAAGCGCACAGACAATGTATAACTTACATATTTCCAAAAGATCGTAATTTTCTTAATTATTCCATGGGTGTGGCTTCTCACAGAAAGAACAAAAATGTTATATGAAACATTTTCAACGGCAAAAACTCTTCCATTTACAGAAAAAAAACGCAATACATTGCTTTTATAAGAATAGGGATATTTCCATAAGAGCATTATTGGTTATTTAATCCGATTATTTTTTCATATATTTTACTAAGAAAATCTATAACTGCCAACTTATTTCATCAATTTTAATTAAATAAGTTGAAGATCGCAAGTCAATCTTAGCAAATGAGGTGTGTTCGTACTATAAGGAAGTTTTAATTTTTTTATAATAAATATATATAATATATGTATAATATATATAATTATATATATATATATATATAATATAAAAAAATATATAAAAAAATAAAATAATAATAAAAAAAAAAGTAAAAAAAAATATTCAGACCATGCTGTAATAGTATACAGTACTTCCGATACAGTAGAGTATCCAAAACATTTTGTGTATCCTTGTATATGTTGCGGCCAATACCCGGAGCCTGACCAATACTAGAACTGGCCGGCCAATACCCGAACTGCCAAGCTTTTTGGCCAAAACCCGAAATACATGAAATGAATAGCGTATTTCGAGTTTTGGCCGGCCAATTCGCGAACTGGTCGGGAAGCCTTGGCCAAATCCGAACCATGATGAATAGGTAGCAATTTTTTTTTTTGTAATTAAGATAATGTAACATTAAAATGTACAGTAAAAAAGATTCCCATTGATTATATTGAAACGAAATATTTTTGTGTACCCAACTAAATTAACAAAAAATAGTACACAATTCAAATTACAATATCGAAATTATTTGATAAACCAAATACGATGAGAATTACAAGTTAACCGGAAACTTTACTTGAGTTAGATCACAGACAGGCTGACGTCTAGTCTATTTGAATTCATAGACACTTTCAACTATGTTAGAAATGATTAAGCCGAGTGCTTATATCTATTTCGAGAATTGGCCTATCGCACCTGGCCAGTTAGCGAATTGGCTAATTGCATCTGGCCAGTTCGCGGATTGGCTGGCCAATTCTAGAATTGGCCACTCATTTTTTTAACGTTGCTGGCCAATTCGCAAATTGGCCGGCCAGTTCTAGAATTGACCAATTTCGGGTACTGTCTGCAACATATATACTATCTGCTTTATCTGAAATATTATACAGGAGGCATTTTTTAGCAACGTTTATCAATTTCATAAAATGTTAAATAGTTTTAAACAATTAGAACGTGCCCTAAACAATGTTTCCTTCTACTATAACGTAATGGAATATTTTTGTTTGGCCCTATGCAAATCAAAAGCAGATGTTCTTTGCACCGCATCTTGTATAGAAAGTATTTTTTAGTATGTACTTCATAGATGCATAGCAATTTAATTATCTTCCAAAGAGCTTAAGACCATTAAAATGCACCCGAAACTATTTTTTCGCATTGACCGTTGTGGAATACTCTTGATTGTCCCTGTAATGTATGATTTTCATATAATTTGTAATAACTTGACAATATTATGAAAAAATTAGATAATTTAAATTTCAAATGATTCGGTTGGGTATATTTTGCTCTGTTATATGCGGACAAATGGATAGACTGAATGACAACTATAGGTGCTATGTATTTACATAATTACGAACGCACCTAAAAGCATATTTAAATTCCACATTATTATGATTTAGAAGTTCCAGTAAATCTTCAGATATTAAAGTAGATCATTATTGTAGATAAGCAATTTCTTGAGAAATGATTCAGTAAATAAAGGGTTCAATCTATATTCTCATCAATAATGCTCAGACTATATTCTGTTCAGGGAAGTTTTAGTAAAAAGTACAAATAGGTTTTTCATTACTGGTCATAATAAAACTAGTCGTTGGGGGCCACCGTAATACTTACCCATCATGGATATGCCTAATATAAAATATGAAAATAAAACAGGTGTAAAATATTTATAAAATGCATCGCAATTTCAAAATAAAATTTAAACACATATTTAAATAGTTTTAATATACAGAGTAACGCTATATCATTGAATTGCTGATGAGCCGATTTCGACAAATAATGAAAAACGCCAAAATACTCAAGTATTACTGATTTGCGTAAAAGAAACATCCTTATTACTCTAAAAATAATAATCATATTAACTAACAATTTACTGCGTCGGATGAAGCATCTCATGTCCATTTAAAATATATCTTTGAATTGAAATTTGATTGAAATACAGGGTCATGAAAAATCAAAGAATGTGGAAAACAGGATTACACATTTCTCTGCAACTAATAATTCGATCGACTTCGTTGTTTATGCTTTATGTGTTATTTTATCGCCTTTTAAATCCACTCTTTCAAATAAAAATATTCGAAAATTTTTATATACCTTTCATTAGAATGAATTTTTCGAGAGTCCGAAAAAAATAATTCCGGATAATCGAGGTTACTGATATTAGATAGGCTTCGTGCCATTTTCACATGCTAAGTACATACAAAATTTCAAGTCTCTATCTTAATTTGGTCGGGAGAGAGAGCGTTTACAGACAGACAGACTGACAGACAGACAGACAAACGGACGGACGGCAAAAAAATTTTCAAAAAAAATATTTTTTTTTTCGAAATTTCCAGTATCTGAAACGTGTAAATCCGCCAAAAATTTTTTTTTCGATTTTCAAAACGATTGCAAGACTTACCCTATACTACGTATGATGGGTAAGTGAAAAGGTATATAATAACTACTAACAATAGTAATTAAAGTGATATTTTAATTAATTAAATAAAGATGTAAATTCAAATAATTGTAACGAATAAATTAAATTGAAAAATTACAAAATGCATGTATAAATGGGAATTTTAACTATCGGTTAAGACCATGTAGGCATAATATACAGGGTGATTCATAAAATATGGGCAGAACTTTAAGGGGTTATAGTACACTTAAAGACAAATAATATTAAATAGGAGACTAAGGGTCCCAGACGTATTCCCAAGGAGATAGGGGGCATTAAAGTTTAGGGTCCGAAATTTCAAATGATTATAAAAAATGGAAAAATTGGTCGATTCGTTTGCGGTTTTTGCAAAAAATTTTCTTTATGCCAGTATTTTCTTGAAATAAAATTTTAAAGTTCAATTTCAAAAAATGCCGATAGGGGGCGCTTTAGACTTTGGAGTAACAAACAACTATTTTTTAACGTTATTTTTTGTATTTCTTTAAATGATTTCGAAAGCTTAGACGTAAACTTAAATTTTGATCTAAAAATCTGAGTCCTAACGACTAGTTAAGTAGCGTAAACTGAAATTTGAAATTTGAAACCCTTCTCCCCCCAGAACAAAAATCAGTTATTCCCGATCTTTGTGTCGTAGATTAGGCTCTAACTACTGCCGCGTTTTGCTAAAATTATTCTTTATGTCAGTATTTTCTTGAAAATAAATTTTAAAGAAAAGTTTCAAAAAATTCCGATAGAGGGCGCTTTAGACTTTGGAGTAACGAACAACTATTTTATACCGTTATTTTTTGTGTCTCATTAAATGCTTTCTAAAGCTTAGACTTAAACTTAAATTTTCAGCTCAAAATCTGAATCGCTGAGCGTGGTTCAGTAGCGAGGGGAAGGGGTTCAAATTTCAACTTCTGAACATAGTTCAGTTTGCACTACTTAACCATGCCCAACGATTCTGTGCTATGATACGAGGCAAAAATACAACTTTCGTCAAGGACTGCATAGTCGGAATTCACTCATAAAGGCACTGGCACAGTTGGAAACGTCGCTCATGCAAACGTTAAAGCTCCATTCCTGACGCTAGTCACCGGGTGAAGAAGGAGACAGAAAGTATGCAAATGTCAAATGGGGAAGAAGAAGAACACGTATGCAAAATTTCGACACGATTCAGGCATAAAAACCACTGAACGGTGAGTCAAGTGTAAGTCGCTGTAGTAATGAATCGGAAGATGGTGCCCTTCACGAATAAGGAAAAGGCTGAGATGCATTTAATTTACGGAGCGGCAGATGGAAATGGTGCAGAGGCACAACGAATGTACGGAGAGCGATTTCCCAACAGGCGGTTGCCTAACCGCAAAACTTTCAAGCGCTTGCACAGACAGTTGTGTGAGACGGGATCATTTCTCGCTTCCCGGTCGAATGCAGGTCGTGCAAAAAAGGACGAATCAGTAGTTGTTGCAGAAGCCATTCTGGATGTAGTAGCGGCGCAGCCAAGTACAAGTACACGAACAGTGGCTAGGCAGGTGGATACCTCACAGTCCATGACTTGGAGGGTACTGAAGGATGAACATTTGCTCCCGTTTCATGTGCAACGAGTCCAGAAACTGTCTCCAGGGGATTATCCAAATCGTATTGAATTCGCCCGCTGGTTTCTGCAGCAGAACGCGCTAAATCCACATTTTGGACGAACTGTGCTTTTCACCGATGAATGTACCTTCACACGTGAAGGTACATTTAACACACACAATGCACATGTATGGGCGGATGTCAATCCACATGCTACGTATCCACATGCTCATCAGAGACGCTTTTCCATCAATGTTTGGGCAGGAATCCTCGGAGATCACCTAATCGGACCGTACCTTCTTCCTGAACGCCTCAACGGTAAAACATACCCCACATTTCTGCAACATGTGCTGCCAGACCTGTTAAACGTTGTTCCTCCACGTATCCGGCGGGTCATGTGGTTCCAGCACGATGGAGCGCCAGCCCATTACGTACGAGACGTCCGCAACGATCTGGACATCACATTTCCGAACAGATGGATTGGTCGAGGTGGTCCTGTTGCTTGGCCTGCTCGCTCGCCAGATTTTTCACCCCTCGATTTCTTTTTTTGGGGACAATTGAAGGCTCTTATGTATGAGACACCCATTGAATCCTCCGAGGAACTGGTCGCCAGACTTTCCGCCGCTGTAGGGGAAGTGCTCGAAAAGCCTGATGTTTTCGCGAATGTTCGCCGTTCCATTCTTCGCCGTTGTTCTGCGTGCATAACCTCTGGTGGTCACAATTTTGAACATTTATTGTAATTACATGCTTTGGTAACATAATCCTAATTTGTGTCTTTTTACCTCGTATCACAGCACACAATGTGTGGACATGGTAAACTGAACTGTGCTCAGGAGTAGAAATTTCAAACCCCTCTCCCCAGAAACTTAACCACGTCTAACGATTCAGATTTTGGGCTGAAAATTTAAGTCTAAGCTTTAGAAAGCATTTAATGAGACACAAAAAATAACGGTATAAAACAGTTGTTCGTTACTCCAAAGTCTAAAGCGCCCTCTATCGGAATTTTTTGAAACTTTTCTTTAAAATTTATTTTCAAGAAAATACTGACATAAAGAATAATTTTAGCAAAACGCGGCAGTAGTTAGAGCCTAATCTACGACACAAAGATCGGGAATAACTGATTTTTGTTCTGGGGGGAGAAGGGTTTCAAATTTCAAATTTCAGTTTACGCTACTTAACTACTCGTTAGGACTCAGATTTTTAGATCAAAATTTAAGTTTAAGTCTAAGCTTTCGAAATCATTTAAAGAAATACAAAAAATAACGTTAAAAAATAGTTGTTTGTTACTCCAAAGTCTAAAGCGCCCCCTATCGGCATTTTTTGAAATTCAACTTTAAAATTTTATTTCAAGAAAATACCGGCATAAAGAAAATTTTTTGCAAAAACCGCAAACGAATCGACCAATTTTTCCATTTTTTATAATCATTTGAAATTTCGGACCCTAAACTTTAATGCCCCCTATCTCCTTGGGAATACGTCTGGGACCCTTAGTCTCCTATTTAATATTATTTGTCTTTAAGTGTACTATAACCCCTTAAAGTTCTGCCCATCTTTTATGAATCACCCTGTATATGTGTTATAAATTAGAAAACATTTAACCATCGACAATTTATTGATCAACATGATAGAACCTTACAGTTATTCCTTTTTGTAAATGGTTTTATTCCTTTGTGTAACAAATCATACCAATTTATCAAGCTTCTGCTAGCGAAACATATTTTCTGAGAATAAAAGATCTCAATCATTTTGACGAAATACTATTTTTGACAGATGAATTGTTTAAAGAAAGATCTTTAAGAAGCTTTCAGTCAAAAAACGTTGATTTTTATCAATTCTTAACTTGAAAATGAATAACTATGTAATACATATATCTTTTTTTTTCATTAGAGGTATTATCTATATTTGAAGAAAATTGATTAAACAGAATGATTCCTAAATTACGGAAGAAATAGAGATAATAAATTTTAAATGCATTGTTATTTTCTTCTAAGGAAATGATTTCTAAGACTTTCTAGCATTCAATAATAATGATGAAATTACAGTACGAGTAACATCTTCAAGGGCAGAAAATTTTTATAAAAATTTCGATATATTTGAAAAGAAATTTAATATTTATTATAAAATTTATAAAAGCGAATAAAATGTATCTTTCAACTTTTTATTCAGAAAAAAATAAAATTAAATAAAACTATTATCTATATTTGAAGAAAATTGATTAAACAGAATGATTCCTAAGTCTGCGAGCGAGCAGCACTAGTTTTTATTACACTAAAAGAACAAACAATCAATCATTGTTTTCGAGCGGAACAAGGGTGAAACCTCGTTAACTGATTTTTGAGGGACTGACCCTACCAAATAGACAAAGGAAGGGGAACTTTTATCTACTCCATCTTCAGTCATAAAGCTGTCAACTGATTTCGCGTTAGATTCCTCTCTTGAAGTTCAGATTCAGTGCACTAGAAGTGCAATTTATACATCAAAGCGCCGACACGAAAGATCAAAGATAGAGCAAGAAGTTAGTGCTATGTGCGTGGACCTTAAATTACGGAAGAAATAGAGATAATAAATTTTAAATGCATTGTTATTTTCTTCTAAGGATATGATTTCTAAGATTTTCTAGCATTCAATAATAATGATGAAATTACAGTAACATCTTCAAAGGGAGAATTTTTTTTAAAAATTTCGATATATTTGAAATAAAATATTTGAAATGAAATTTAATGTTCATTATAAAATTTATAAAAGCGAATAAAATGCATCTTTCAACTTTTTATATAGAAAAAAATAAAATTTATACACACAAACGCTATATTCACCTCTTTAAAAAATTTACAGACACCAAATTTTTTTCACTGAAACCTTACGTTTATTGTACCGCTCTTCGTGTTTAAAATGTTGGTATATAGTGATATACTGTGTATGTTTTTCTGATATTTTCTATATCAAGTTTTGTTAATTCGATAAAGAATGTCGAAAACAATAAACTGATTCTATATGTAAGAGGACACAAAAGTTCCTTTATACATTCAGCTAACACACTGCACAAATTGTATTTTGATTGCGTTTACTCATGCGCAGTGAAACATTATTTTATAAGCCTATTCAATATTATTACAATTTTTATTGCCTTTTATTCCGATTACAGTTTATAAAGTAAAATTTTGTTTGTTATATTTTTTGAAAAGAACATTTATTTACATTAAAAACTCTTCAAATTACAAAAAAAAAAAAAAAGCGAAAATTTTCACTGTTTTTTTTATAAAATCCTTAATTTTTCTATGACTATGTGTGGTATCCTTATAAAAATGAATAGAGTTTATTAAAATAAACCATTTAATCATAATCTGAAGTTTAATCACTTTTTCTGCCTTTTTTTCAATCTGTTCACGGTCCCCTATGTGGATTTCGGCAAACAATTTCCGCTGATATATATGAAATGTTCTATTTTGTTTACAAACCAGGAGTTTCACAATAATTTTTCCTTTTTTTCTATATATTTGACTGCCGAAAATCGCAGTGTCGAGTCATTAACCCCTTCGCGATGGAAACCTTTTACGAAATTTTTATTGTTTTCTCACCGGTTTTTAAAAAGAAAAATTTGTGGCTTTTTAAATCGAGATAATGTTTCCATTAAAGAATGCAAATTTTACAGTATAATTTTAATGGGGAAAATAAACAAGGATTCTTGAGTCTTTTTGCGGCACGCATACGTGTCGTTCGTCCCCAAGGAGTTAATGGCTATATAGTGCATTTTGGTTTTTACAAACAACAATATGAAAATGCAGAAAAGCGCAGATTCATAGACTTTTAAATAAACTATAATACACTGCTCAAAACATTTAAAGGATATTGCAGTTTTAGGTGGATTTTGTATCTGGGAAACTTTTTAGCTGATTGATACATGGTCGACAGATATAGTAGGTTATATGAGAATAAATTACACATGTTTGGCAGAAAAAAATGCATTTTATAGCGCATTTGTGTACAAAAGGAAAAAACACAATTTGTGCACATGAGAAAAAAGAATAAGAAAGGGTGTTTTCTTCAAAGAAAACCATTTTCAGTAGGAGGTATGGTTTCCACGGGCGGCCAGCAACGTTGAACACCTTTGAGGCATGGACTCAATGAGGCTATTAATAACGAGTTGGGGTATTCTGCCCCACTCTTCCAGAAGAGCTCTTTCCAGTTCTTGGAGAGTTTGTGGGGGTTGTTGGCGGCCAGAAACTCGTCTTCCTAGAGCGTCCCAAACGTGCTCGATTGGATTCATGTCTGGAGAACACGCTGGCCATTCCATTCAAACGATTCCTTCCTCGAAAGGGGAATCCTCCACCAGGTTTGCACGATTTGGCCTGCAGTTTTCGTCCCTTAAAATGAAGTTATCTCCGATTGCTGCAGCGTAAGGGACTACAATAGGTCTGAGGATCTCATCCCTCTATCGGCGACCAGTCAGAGCTCCATCTCGAATGATGTAGATGTCAGTGCGCCCATCAATGGAGATGCCACCATACACCAACACTCCTCCACTGCCAAATCTGACACTTTCGTGCACGAACGCAGGATTATTCCTACTTTCACGGTCCCTTCAGATGAAAATACGCCTATTATCCGGATGCACAGAAAAACGGGACTCGTCAGAAAACAGAATATTGCTCCATTCATTACTCCTCCAGTTGACATGCTCGGTTGCCCACTCCCTGCGGTCGCCTTGATGTTAATCTAACACATACCATCTGTTGGCGAGCATACAGACCTACAGCATGGAGCCGGTTTCGGACAGTCTGAGTTGAAATCGTAGTGCCTGTAGCCGAGCGAAGGTGTTGTTGGAGAAGAGTAGCGTTCATGTTTCGGTGTCTCCGAGCTGTTAACGCTAAATACCGATCTTCATTGGGCGTTGTTGCCCGTCTACGACCTTGCTCTGGTCTTCGGCCTGCACATCCACTCTCCAAAAAAACGGTTCCAGATCCTGGAAACGACACTTGACACTCCAATGGCTTGCGCTACTTCGGCTTGAGTTTGGCCCCCTTCTAACCTACCAACAACTCTCTAAGCTTCTGAATCTGTCAAATGACTTCGCTGAGACATCGTACTCATCGAAACAAAGCAATCACTGAATGCCGATCATCCTTGTCTTCATTCTCTTTTATCCAGTTGAAAGTCAAATTTCATTCGCTGCCACTGAAGTGACGTTTTTGACGTCGAACTCAAAATTTGCATACTCCACAGTTTGAAAACCAGAAAAATTTGCATTTGTGATTCTCTTCTTCTACTTTCGGCAAAAAAATTTTTGTTTATATCTTTATTTTATATAAAACTTCAAATATCCTTTAATTGTTTTGAGCAGTGTATATGGCTGTTGTGGTATGACAGTAATAATGTGTTACGCTTTATATTGAAAGTTCCAATGTTTCTAGAAACTTTTTTCTTTTTAAAAATTTCTGTTTTGTTTGTGATTAATACTTTAAATCAAAGGGCCAATTTGTTATTAGAAAGTGGTGCTATGAATTTTTATTGCATGCCTTTCAAATTAATTTCTTCCAGTACTTTCACAATTTTTTAATCCGAGCTTCACTAGCTTCTTTCAATAAATGCCATAATGGAAAATCAAAACCAATAATTACGTATTTTCCATAAATTAATGTTTCATACAATACCACCCTGTTGCCGCCAGAAGCGCCATCTATTGTTTATTCTCAAAAAATTGGTTTTTTTTAATAACTTGAGTTGTGTTCGAAATGGCAACATAAAATGTTCTCTTTTTGTGTGTTCGAGTGTGTGTAAAAAATGCCGATCCGAGGAGTAATGTAAACATCGGCTCTCGATTATTTTATATGTTGTGAAATAAACTTTATAGTGAATACAGTCCGCAGAGATTATTTAATTGTGTGTAGTGAACTTTTTAAATATAACTGAGCTATGCGGCGGGTCCATATATTTTTTTGGTCCCATCGATCCGGAGAAATCAGCAGTAAGTGCGTATCAAGATTCCATTATTAACTTTCTAGTTTTGATTTACGAGTAAAAAAAATAGTATTACTGCAATATTGTGAATTTAAGAAGAAAAAATGTTTAAATGAAATAATATGCAGCTGTTCGCTGTTATATCTTCAAAACAAGAATTAGAATAAAAGTTATGATATTTTATCAAACGATATTACGTAATCGTCTGTGAAAAAATAAAAATGAAAAGAACGGTTTGAGAAGAATAAAGGAAAAAAAATAAACAAAAACTCTGCCGTAATCAGTTGGATTATATTTTCTTTTTTAAAGTGAAATGCGCAAAATGTGAAATGCTTTATTTATTCTTTTATTGTGAAACTTATTTATAAATATGTTTAAAAGCGCTAAAAAAGAAGATTATCTAAGGACAGCCTTCGAATTAGGAATTGACATTTCAGATACTAAATTTACTAATTATGATTTAAGGAATTTAATTAAAGAAAGTGATAAGTATAAGACAGGTACTAAAATGGTTAAAGATATGGCGAGTAATATTATTGAAGAAAAGAAAAGCGATGAAATGAAGGTTTTAGAGCTTGAGAATTACGTTTAGAACGTACTAAGTTAGAGCTTGAATTGGCTAAGGCCCAAGCAGAGAAAAAAAGTGAAAACGCGAATAATTTTGAGAAAATCGAAAGCATAGAATCTTTAGACTCTCTCATTAAAAGTATAAGAACACTTACAATTAAAATTCCCACGCGATCGGAAGGTTGGGGTTATTTCTTTTCGTCATTGGAAAGGGTTTTTATTTCGAAAAATGTCCCAGAAAAGTATAAATCAGAAATTCTTCTAAATTTGTTAGGGGAAAGGGCAACAAATGTTATACATTAAAAATGGTAAATTAGAGGATTATTCTAAAGTAAAAGCTATAGTATTTAGAGAGTTTGAACCGATTCCGCAAACTTGCTTAGAACATTTTAGGAAAACACAACGTCAATCTAATGAAACATATGTACAACTTGCATCCCGATTAACAACGAGTTGGGATTAATATTTAAAATTGAGAATAATGACAGATTTTGAAACTTTAAAACAGTTAGTTATTTCTGATAAAATTTGTCAGACTCTTGATAAGAATGTTATGTGTTTTATAATTGTTAGACAAGGGGACTCTTGGTTTCGACCAATTGAGCTATCGCGAGAGATAGATTTATATTATACATCAAAGGGGAAACCCGTAGTTGATGCTGAGTTTTCTAGATCGAATAATAAAAATTATTACTCCAAACCAGCTTCTAAAGTTCTTCTAACAGATGTTAAAAATTCTAAGTGTACTTTGTCATGCAATGAAAGTCATCCTTTAAATAAATGTCCTATTTATAAAAATATGTCTGTGAGTGATAGAGTTGAGCTAGTGAAGGCAAAAAATCTATGTTTTAATTGTCTTCTGAACCATAAGGTAGTTGATTGTAAATGCAAATTCTCTTGTATTATTTGTTGAAAAAAACGTAATGCAACTCCCCATTTCCCTCGAGAACAAAAAATAAATAAAGTTGACAATCAAGAGATAGTTTCACAGGAAATGAGTCATATAAACAATGATAGTAATAAATCTAATTTCGGCATTAGTATTCCAGCCTTTCCAAGTTAATAATCAAAGCAATTTATTTTCAACGACATGTAATTTGGCTAATGAGTTAAAAGCTGTCTTACTTAGCACATTTGTTTGTTTAATAAAAGATGAATTTGGTAATTTTCATGAAGTACGAGGTTTATTAGATGTAGATGCAAATTCTAATTTTATGAGTAAAGAATTAGTAGATAAACTTCACTTGAAAAGATAAAAGACTAACATTTCTATTTGAGGCATAAACAATTTATCGCTGAGTGTTAGGTCTAGAGTTAACACAACTATTTCAAATAGAGGTAAAGATTTCAATTTGAAATTAGATTTTTTAATCGTTCCGAAAATTACAGAATTTACGCCGTCTAGACCAGTTGAGACTTCTATTCCATTAAATAACATCAAATTAGCTGATGAGAAATTTAATGTCCCAGGCCCAATTCATTTGCTTTCAGGTGCAGAAAATTTCTATGAATTTTTAAAACAAGGTCAAATTTATTCACAAACATTAAATACTAAAATTGTGTTACAAAACAGTGTTTTCGATTATATTGTTAATGGAAGCCTTCCAGCTAAGGGAGAAAGTAATATTCATTATGGGTTGGTAACAGATAATTTGAAATTAAAAAGGGCAACGTAAGAGTTTTGGGAATTAGAAAACACACAGAGAGAGTCTGAGATTCCTAAAACTAAAGAGTCAAACATTTGTGAAGAGCACTTTTTGAAAAATTATTTTTGAACTGAAAATGAACAATGTATGGTGAAAATGCCACTAAAGGAAGATCCGTCTTGTCTTGGCGAATCAGAGCAAAAAGCCGTGAAAATTTTAAATTCTTCATGGAATCTATTAGCAACGGATCCCGAATATTTAAGATTATATTCCAATTTTTTAAAAAAATACCAACAGTTAGGCCACTTGGTCGAAGTTAGAGAACCAGTTAAAATGTTTAAACTACTAAAGGAAGATTTTGAAAATGAGGAAAAATTTATTAAAGCAAAAAACATGCTTTTAAAGAAAGATTTAAAAGATGAAGTTATTGATTACCTTTTGAAACGAAAAACAAACTCTAATTGTGAAAATTCAATCTATGATGAAACAATGCAGTTATATGGTGTTTCCGAAACCAAATCTCGTACTGTTGCTTCAAAAACATTTGCGAAACTCTTTACTGTTGCAAAAAAGTCTGTTTTTGATTCTAAGATGAAACCAAATACTTCTCTTAAGACATTTATGTCTAGAAGTACTTTAAAGAAAAATACATCTCTGATATCATTTCAAAATCAAGTTTTATCGATAGATAACTTTTCAAAAAGTAATTTCGAGAACAGAGATAATTCTATACAGAATCAACATAATACTTATGAACTGTCCAAGAGTGGCTTCCAACCGAAATTTTGTGAAATCAAACTTCTACCAAATGGATATGTAAAAGGAACTTCAGATGTATTATTAAAGACAAACTCTACAGAACGTCCCAGTACACCAGAAGAAAATGTATCTGAAGAAGAGATTGAGTTATCTCCAGCATATAATTCTCCTATTGAAGAACTGATGCTTCCCTGATTTCCTTGTCCTTGTGTTGAAAAAGAAATTCCTTGCTTATGTTATTATAACAGCGTACAACAAATTTGCGAAGCTGAGGCTACCTTAGATGACAAAATTATTTTTCCATGTATAAATTATGTGTCCCAACATTATCTGTCCACACCATCATCCGAAATAAAGCATCGTGCTTTCTGTGATGTGCATGTTTGGAGACTTCGTAAGCACCATTGTTGTCCAAAGTGCGGCATATTCTGCTCCCAGAGAGACTTTCTGTCATGCTCATTTGAATACTTAGAAAAGAAGGAAATTCGTCTGTTTCATCTCTCTTATTTAATAATTCCACCCCCTAGTCTACCACCAGGTTGTCCGCATTGTTGCCAGTTTCCTAATTTTACAACTGTAAATCTACTGTACAAATTTGCTTCAGAAGAGAAGCATAAAAAGTGCCTTCTAATACTCAAAATATTACACCCGAGATAAGTGTTAGTGATGTATTTTTGCAAGTTAAACAAAATGTTATACTTGAAACAGTTTATTCCTATGACTTTTCTAACAAACTTAAAAACTGTAATATTAGTGACGTTAAGAGTATATCTTTTTTTACAGTTTCTACTTATTCCTTTGCGCATGTTATAATTGATTTAAGTAATAACTATTGTATAATAATTCGTATTTTAGAATTTATTTTCAGGTTTCTTAGCAATAGTAAAAAAAGAAAGAAAAGATGGACTTTTAGACATCGAAAAGCTCAACAAAGCAGAAAATGTTTTACTAAAAAGCGTCCAACGAGAATTTTTTAACAAGGAAATAAAATCCTTCTAAAAATCAAGTGAGGTAAATAATAGTAATCAGATAAGAAACTTTCACCCATTTCTTAATAATACAGTTCTTCTTAGAGTAGGAGGTAGGTTAGCAAACAGTAACTTAAATGCCAACAAAAATTTTCTAATTTTACTATATAATAAAAGTAAACTTATTCAAATGATAGTAGAATACTTCATAACGATATTTATTTTTAAGTATACAATTTTTATTTTTTGAGTTTAAGCAGAAGTTTTGGCCTTTAAATGGTTGTGCAATATATAGAGAAATAAGTTATAATTATTGTATGTTTTACATTATAAATATTGTAAAAGGTTTTTATATTTTCTTAATGCAATGTGTTTTATAAGATATAGGTTGAGTTATTTTGAGTTATATATAGTTGGTATATAATTATTTTAAGTGCATATATGCAAAATTGAGATAATTTCTGTTTGAATATATATTATGTGTTATCAAAGTAAATTTAATATAAAGTGGATTGAGAGTTCATATATATGCTAGTTGAGTTATCTAAATGGCAATTAGTTCAAAAATTCAACATCTTTGGAAAAAGTGGTCATCAGGGTACTTAAACAAACTTCTAAATAGACTTAAATGGCATAAAGGCAGGGTAGAAATATAGGAAGGAAATTTAGTGCTAGTAAAGGATCCTGATATTTATTGTCCTTTAAAATGGCATTTAGCGAGAATTATTAAAATCCATCCAGGCCAAGATGGTAGAACTAAAGTTCTTACTTTAAAACATAAAAATGGCACCTATAACATGCCAGTAATCAAAATTGTTTTGTCTCATGTTAATTCTAATGACATCGCACTGACAACTTAATTTCATTTATTTTATTTACTTTATTAATTTGTTCTGTAATATTTTGTATTACATTCTTGAGCTTGTATTTGTAAATTTAATATTTCTTTTAGTGTATGTATGCTGAGAAAAGGTTGTATTGAATTGTATAGTATTGAATGTTTGCAACATTCAAGGCCCGGCGGTATGTTGCTGCCAGAAGCGCCATCTATTGTTTATTCGCCAAAAATTGGTTTTTTTAATAACTTGAATTGTGTTCGAAATGGCAACATAAATTGTTCTCTTTTTGTGTGTTCGAGTGTGTGTAAAAAATGCCGATCAGAGGAGTAATGTAAACATCGGCTCTCGATTAATTTATGTGTTGTGAAATAAACTTTATAGTGAATATAGTCCGCTGAAATTGTTTAATTTTGTGTAGTGAACTTTTTTAATATAACTGAGCTATGCGGCGGGTCCACACCCATATTTAGAAACACATAGTTTAGCTGTTTCCATTTTAAAAACACATCTATTTTAACATTTTTATAAATGTTATTTATTTGCAAAAATTTTGTATCTGAAATGGAATATGCTGAATATGATGATTGGATTAATACCTTTTACAATGATAAAATACATCTTGTGATCAATGACGATATTTATGTACTATGCCTTACACTTGTTTTTTTTTTTCAGTCTTTCATGCAATTTAAACATATTTTAACTTAGAATTTCGAATCCAGCAGCTCAATAAAATCTGGAAAGAAAATGGTATTTGTTTTTGACAACTGTTTTGTATACCAATGTATTTTGCATTTGCACAAAGCATCCGTAAAAGAATTATTTAATTTTGTTTATCAATTGCTGAGGCCTTTACTCAAAATTGTTCAATAACTTTATTGCTCATGAGAAAAGCAATATTTATTTTTTTTACAAACAGAAAATGATTTCTATTAAGAAAAAGTGTTAAGAAGGAAAATATTAAAAAAGTTAAGAAAAAATCAAAATGATTTAAAAAAAAATAATAAAGCAGAAAAATATGAAAAAGATTTAATTAAATATAAGTTTAAGCTATTAAATCTCTACTATAATAAATATGCATTAAAATAAGTTTGTAGTATGTTCTAATAAAATTTTGTCCTTTTTTGGATCTATTTTAAAGGATTATGTAACCATCATATATGTCAGTTAAAAGTTAATTAAATATTGATTATTACGCAAAAATAATTCGTATATAAGTAAAAATTGTAGAGACAAAAGAAAATGTCTGCAATTAATTTCATCTTTCTCCTGTTTTTTTTTTTTATTTTTTTATTTTTTTATTTATTTTTTTTTTTTTTAAGTGACCATCACTAAATGACATCCATGACCAATCACTAAATTCCTATTTGAAACCAAATGAGAAAATTGTTCATTATTCATTTGAGTAACTTCGGTATCATTAATTATACTCATTTAAATGATTTATACTTGATACACTGTGCGCCATGGCGTTGGAACTCCGCGCGTTATAAAAGAAAAAAGTGCATAGGAATTCCTCTCGCTTGATAAAGCAAAATCGAAGGCAATGACTGGATCAGCTGACATTCCAATACAATACACATCATAGTAGAATTATTTCGCAACACACACTTCAGCTGACACTGTTGAATATGACATTTCGCAGCAAGCGCCTCACTCATGTGACTCTCCTGAACAAGAATAATCGCCAACTACTCCTACACTACACCCGAGTTTATCATGACTGGGCCATAGATCTTTGGCAAAAAGTTATCTGGTGAAAAGGATCCTATCAAAAACATGAATGTGAAAGAATGCCAAGTTCGTTAAAGGTTTCGCTAATAAAAGAAGTGAGATCTAACTGCAAACCAAGTTCTTTCGAAGGGTCTTAAATTTTAGCTCCTGTCATGCATAATATTCTTCAATTACTTAAAATGATTTGGTATGTTACTTGTTATTCAATAGAGCGACTTGGCAAGTTTTCTCTTATTGAAATTTCTCTATTTAATTGATCAGAACTTAAAGTTGATCATTTAATTAATTTATCAATACCTTAACTTCAATGTACTTATTCGAACACTCGATTGACTAGATCTTTGACAATCAGATTCTAGATTAAATTATACTCTGATTGAAACATTAAAGTTAGTGGCTGAAAACTAGCCAAGTCACTCTATTGAATATCAAGTAACATATCAAATCATTTTAAGCAATTGAAGAATATTATGCATGACAGAAGCTAAAATTTAAGAACCTTCGAAAGAACTTGGTTTGCAGTTAGATCTCACTTCTTTTATTAGCGAAACCTTTAACGAACTTGGCATTCTTACACATTCATGTTTTTCATAGGATATCATTATTTTTTGTCAAATCTCTTCTTTTATTAGCGAAACTTTTAACGAACTTGACATTTTTTTTCACATTCATGTTTTTGATAGGGTATCATTATTTTTTGTCAAATCACTTCTTTTATTAGCGAAACCTTTAACAAACTTAGCATTTTTTCACATTCATGTTTTTGATAGGATATCATTATCTTTTGTCAAATAAGTAGGTATTTGTTTCCTTTTTGAAATAAATAGGCTTAATATTAAATTAGGTTTATTTAATATTAATTAATCTTACAGCTTTTTTTGCGTTTATTCACAGTTTTCTTTTCCAATCAAATTTAAAATTTTAACATTAGGACTGCTTATGTTCCTTTAAATTTCACTATTAAGAATGATTCTTTTATGTGATTGGGTACTACTTGATTATCTCATCGACCAAAAAAGATTGTCGCCAACTAAACGATATATCGCGAAATTGACGTCAAAAGTGATGCTAATTTGGCGCTATTTCTGGTATTTCGCCAAATTCCCATAGACTCCCATTGTAATCTGGCAATTTATCCAATACTTTTGTTAGATCAAGGACTGACGCCATCATTTCGACATCTTTTTTTTAAAATCGGTAAGTTAACTTCCCAATATTGCTTAAATATTGCTATTTAGAAAGTTTTTAGAACGCTTTTTGGGCATTTTTAACCTTTTAAATTTTGTATTTGTTAACAAATGTTCTTAGTGATCATTTATATCTTATAAGTAATGAACATGGCAAATTTGATGTTTCTAGGCCTTTAACATACAGACATCACATTTTTAGAATTTTTTTCGCTCTTATAACCCTTTTGGATTAGTGGCATCGACATAAGATGTAGCCTATATTGGAGCAAGGAATGTCACCATCATTTTGATATCATTACTTTTAAGATCGGTTTGTTGTTTGCTGAGATTGCTTAAAAATCCCAATTAAAAACATTTTTAGAACGCGTTTCGCACATTTTCACCCTTTTTGAATACCGTATTTTTTAGCAAATACCCTCAGAGATCATTTATATTTTATAAATAATTACCATGCCAAATTTTATGTTTCTAGGTCCAGTATTACAAAAGTTGTATTTTTTAGAATGTTTTTTGCTTCTTCACTTTCTTATGGTTAATGGTATACTCATAAAATATAGCCTATGTTTGAACTGGGGCGAATACCATCATTTTGGTACCATTGGTTTTGAAATCGGTTCATAGTTTCGATTAGTGGCATCGACATAAAATGTAGCCTATATTGGAGCAAGGACTGTCACCATCATTTTGATATCATTACTTTTAAGATCGGTTTGTTGTTTGCTGAGATTGCTTAAAAATCCCAATTAAAAACATTTTTAGAACGCTTTTCGCGCATTTTCACCCTTTTTGAATACCGTATTTTTTAGCAAATACCCTTAGAGATCATTTATATTATATAAATAATTACCATGCCAAATTTTATGTTTCTAGGTCCAGTATTACAAAAGTTGCATTTTTAGAATGTTTTTTGCTTCTTCACCTTCTTATGGTTAATGGTATACTCATAAAATATAGCCTATGTTTGAACCGGGGCGAATACCATCATTTTGGTACCATTGATTTTGAAATCGGTTCATAGCTTCGCAGATTAGCTTTGATACTCGCAAAAAGTGACGAAAACTTGGCACTATTTCTGATATTTCGCGAAATTCCCATAAACTCTAAAATGCGAAACTTTATAATTCCAATCCCTTAACATACAGATAAAGCATTTTTAGAACGTTTTTTGCTCTTTTACCAACTTTGGGTTAGTGGCATCGACATAAGATATAGCCTATGTTGGAGCAAGGACTGTCATCATCATTTTGAAATCATTACTTTTAAGATCGGTTTGTTGTTTGCTGAGATTGCTTTAAAATCGCTATTTAGAATGTTTTCAGAATGCTCTTCGCGGATTTCCACCCCTTTTAAATTAAGTATTTTTTAGCAAATGTCATTAACATTTATATCTTATAAACAATTAGCATGCCAACTTTTGTGCTTCTAGGCCCTTCAGTAAAACAAAAATCACATTTTATAATGTTTTTTACTTCTGAAGCCCCTTTTGGTTAATGGCACAGACATAAAATATAGTTTATGTTTGAACCGGGGCGAATACCATCATTTTGGTACCATTACTTTTGAAATCGGTTTGGTAGTTTCAGAGATTAGCTTCGATACTCGTTAAAAGTAACGCCAACTTGACACTATTTCTAGTATTTTGGGAAATTCTCATAAACCCCCATTGTAATCCAATATTTATCTCCTAACAACCATTAATATTTAGTTAATGGTGATTTCTGATTTTTTCCTATTTATAGATCCAATAACCTACCTTCACAGCAAATTTCAATTTCCTAAACCACCTGGAAGTAGTCAGACATTTCTATGAGTGAGTCAGTGGTAAAAACAAAGATTTTCAGACGTCAATTTCTCGTGAACGGTAAAAGATTTTTTAAAAAATTTATAGGATTCGGAAATTAGAAGATGGTCTTACACGACACGAAAAATTGCAATTGTGTAGGTCAAATAGAATTTAAGTTATTGAGGGGATCAAAAGTGGACAGAAATGGTTCGGGTAATATAACCCACGGCCGGTGCGTCGCCTTTTACTTTGTAAACTTGGCTGACACACTGCCGTGTGTCTAGATCTCGATTCATCCATCAACACATCAATGGGTGTCAGATTACGCCGTCTTCCAGGCAATCCGTTGTTCCGTATAATACTGAATTTCAATAAATATATTATATATATGGACACCTAACCCAACGAATCTTAATCTAATAGAGCACTTTTGAACTGTCACGGTACACTAATTTATAGCTAAAAAATATTTTTATCGAAATATCCCAGATTTGCGAGTTCCCTATTTCAACATTTGTCTGTATTCGCCAAACTACCAAAGACTTATGATATCCCCACCAAGGTGGGTTGCTGCTGGTTTTCGTGCCAAATGTGGACAAATGCGTTATTAAGTACAGCTCATATTCAAAATATTAGAATAATTACCTTTTTTTTAGAAATTGAAAATATCGTTTGGTAATTTAATGTCTTTTAATGAAAATATGCAAATGATATTTTTATTAAGAACTTATTGTTGATTAAACTTACTTTTTATCTTAAATTTAATATCATTTTTGAAAAGATTAATTGCAAAAAAAATTATTTTGAAAAGTCAAAATATTAGAATATTTATTCAAGTGGTTCAAAATATTAGAATATTTCACATTAATTCTCCTTTAATTATTACCATTTCTTAACTGGTGGCATCATTGATTAAATTCAGACTATTTTATTTAAAATCAGTATTCTTTTTTGCAGTTTGTTTCTTTTTCGTCTTAAAATGGGCCGTGTGAGTGATATTCCTGAATCTACTAAACTTCGTATGGTTGATTTGTATCGGCACGGTACAAATCAATGTTTTATAGCAAATTATTTACATTGTTCGCAATCGAGCGTTAGTAAAATACTAACACAATATTAAAAAAATTGGAAAATTTCAAAATAATCGCCGAAATGGTGGCCGAAAACCAAAAACATCTGCTAGAGATGACAGGAAACTGAAGCTTATAGTTAAGAAAAACCGTTTTAAAAGTGTGCGATTCTTGCATCGAAAATGGAAAGAAGAAGGAGTTGAAGTTTCTACATCGACAACATTAAGACGTCTCCATAAATTTAAATTTGAATCTCGTGTACGTGAAAACAAAACCTCTCATGACTGCAAGACAAAAACGTATGAGATTGAATTGGTGTAAATCAAGACGTTTATGGAGCAATGAAGATTGGAAAAATATATTATTCAGTGATGAAAGTATGTTTTGTGTCTCATATGGTAATCAAGGTATTCGAGTTTGGAGAATGAAGCAAGAAGCATTTGATAAAGAATGCCTTAAACGTTCCATAAAATTTGCTGCTAGTGTCATGGTTTGGGGTTGTATGAGTGCAGAAGGACCTGGAAAGTTATGCATCGTCTACGAAAAGGTTAACTCTCTGATATATCAAGAAATTTTAGAATATTACATGATTCCATCATCAGAAGATTTATTTGAAGATGATTTCATCTTTCAACAAGATTTAGCGTCCCCGCATACCTCGGTGTCAACTAAGAATTGGTTCCGCCAACGCAACATTAAGGTACTTCCTTGGCCACCAAATTCACCAGATCTTAATCCCATCGAAAACGTATGGTGTATAATGAAGAAAAATTTCAAGAAAATCCTCCTTCAAGTAAAACTGAGTTAGTGGCACGTATAAAGTCTATTTGGGCTAATATTGATAGAAAACGCTGCACCTGCATTGAGGCAAGTGTTGACCATCTTTCCCCACCGTTGTTCAATTGAGCGTCGTTTATGTTCTGTGTAAGACGTGCTTAACTGAGTGCTTGTTCAGTGTGTTGGTTCTTAACTGAGAACAGGAAAATGAACGAACAAAAAACCAATTTAAAGTTTGGTGTGAGACATCAAAAGAAATTCATGAGGGGTGGCGCAAATTGAACATCCACCATACTCGCCAGATCTCAATCCTCCAGATTTCTTCCTATTTTCACGGCTCAAACTCTCTTTGAAAGAGATTTGGCCCTATTGCTGACATCCAACGAAACGTGACGAAACTTTTGAACTCCATCCCAAAAGAAGACTTCTTGCAAATTTCCCAGGACAAGTATACCAGATTTCAGCGGTGCATAGTTATGGGAGATGATTATTTCAAAGGATGGTATGGTAAATTTCGTTAGTATTTCATCTACATTAATGTTATAGGACTATTCACCAAACTTTATTGTCAGAAGTAGTATATTAATGTTATTAAAAAAACTATTTATTTTTTTGGTTACCTAAAACATAACTCCTGTAATATCCGTAATGAAAACTTGTAAAGGTTGAAAAAAAATCATTTTGTATGGTGTATCTACGTGTCTCTTCTAAAATAAAATTCAGAATTTCAGAGTTTTAAAAAAGGGGAAAAAAATGATAGAGAGTCTCGTCTCCAGAGCCATACTTTCAGTAGTTAAAGTGTTACTTTCTCTAAACATTATTTGCGCTTCAGGACTTTGTCTTTACATTATGACTTTTCAGCTCACAGGCTATCATAGCCTGAGAGCTTATGTGCCCGTCCGTTCTGTATGTACGTTCGTACGTGCGTTCGTGCGTAACGCGATAGCTCATGATAAAAATATCCGATCCACTTGAAATTTCGTATGTAGGTATATCCTGACAAGGCGCTTCCCTGATTAGTTTTTGGAGTTCATTCGATATGTGTAAGAGGGGGAAAGGGGGGCTCATGCCCCTCCCCTTAGTTGATATAAATGGGATTTTCATGCAGAATTAAGTTTTCGTTCAAAATTTAGATTAGGATCATTCTGATGAGGCGATTCCGTGACTGTTATTAGGTGTTCATTGAATACGTATAAATAGGGGGAAGAGGGGCTCTAATGCCCCCCCTTTATTTATATAAATGGGTTTTTCAAGCAGAATTTTCAGATTTCGTTCTGAATAGTTTTGGAAGTTTAATGGTTAAGTATAAAAGAAAGGGATAACTCCTTTTAAATTATATAAATGTTAAATGGGTTTTTATTAAGAATTATCTTATTTGCTCTGAATTTTGGATATAGATTTTTTATATGATAAAGCATGTCTTTGATAGTATAGGAGGTTCAATGATTAAGCATAAAAAGGAGGAAAGGGGAGAACTGTTTCCCCTTCTTAATTTTTTTTTCGAACGGAATTAACCCTTGAAAATATAAGGCTTTAATGTACAATTAATATTTGTAGCCTGTGAGCTCAATGCCATCAGTTTAACTGGGCAGTATTCTTTATTTATTTCTATCAACACTGGGTCCATCAGGAATATCTGCAGCATCAGAAAGAATAAACAATCTTTCTCTAAATTGATGCTTCTCATAATATATACTCAGTGCTGATTTCAGAGCATCTGAGGGGGTACATTCGTCAAGAATATTTATATGCACTACACAGATAATTTGAATATTTGTGTCGTTTAGAAATTCAATCCTCCCCTGCCCACACACACACACACATTCCCGGCACATAACAATATACCTCCTGCGTAAAAACGTCTGCCTTCAATATTGTTGATTTTAACTTTTATATAGCACTTTTAGTGAAATTAAAAATTACTTTAATATTTAATGTGGAAGTTTATCTCCTGTGGCAGTTGAATCCATTTATTCGAACAAATTTGTTGTTATTGTGCAGTCAACGTTTGATTCATAGGAAGAAATAACCTTTTCAATTATATTTTTTAGCTAGAATGTATGTTGAATCTTCCCAGCTATCATCAGAAACTTCCAAAAACTGATCATCATTATCAGATGGAAATATTACATTGATTTAATCTTGCGTTAGCCCTTTGCGCGCTATTTTCATTAGAATATTTTATGGGCTTTATGCTCTATGTTCCATATCTGACGCGAACACAGAATCAAGATTTCAAGCTGATGTATTGAAATATTTTAGTTTTAAGCAACATTAATTACAAAAATGTAATATACTCGAATATCTACAATTTATCTTGTAAAATTTTCAATAATTTTGGGTGAAAAAGTTCGACAGTTGCAAACTGGAAATTATTTTTTGAAAGAAAAAAATAACTGGTAGTTAACTACTGCCATAAACTGAGAAAAACTGGTACAAAACTCTTTATTTAAATATTCTAGGTGTGCCGCAAAGCTCAGATAACCTAAATTTAAGATCTTTGAGGGGGAAAAAGGATTTTATTACCCGTAAAGCATGGTGACGTCACTGCAACGTCGTTGTGAAGTCACATTGTGACTTTGTGACCATCGATTGTCGATGTGACGTCACGTGACGTCGATGTGAAGTCACAGTGACTAAAATGTGAAGTCGTTATGGCCGTTTTAGAGGTAGTTTGTGAGGTGACATTGTGACCACTTTGTGAAGTCACGGTGTGACAAATTAGTGTAAATTGTGTCATTTGAGACTACTTTGACATTAACCCATTAACGCCCAGCGTCCTCGTTTGAGGACGCTTACCAAAAAAGCAAGAAAGCGGTTTTCCCACCAGAAAAGAGGAAGATAAATATATACCTTCTTTCACGAGACAGAATCCTCGATAAATTTACATAAAATTTAATTTGATTTTAAAAATGGTGGGAAATACAAAATTTAAATTTTAGCGAAGAAAATAATTCGGGCGTTAATGGGTTAACATCGTGACGAAACTGCGACAAAAGCGACGTTCTGACAAAAGTGTTTCTTAAAATAAATAACATGTTTTGAAGAATTTTTGTAAATTTTCTAAAGATTTTTAAGAAAGTCACTTCTCAGTCACAATGTGACGTCACTGAGTGGTGTTATTTTGGTCACAGATGTGATGTGACCCTAATGACTCACAGGGACGTCAATGTGACGTCACTGTGACCATGCATGCTGTGAGGGTAGTATATGCCATATATGACACACCGTGCAGTGAAGGGTTAAATGTGCTTGCTTTATTTATTTTAAACAGCTACTGTAAACATGTTTTTAACTAATTATTTACTTCATAAATGACATTTTTGTAACTTATATTTTGTGATTGCTTGCAAATTCTTACATTACTTCTGTCTTTAATCCTGTTATGATTCTGCTATACAATAAATAATTAAATAAATAAATAAATAAAGTAAAAAAATATTTTCAGATATTTTTTAAACCTATTGTCTTTTTCAAATAACTGATCTTTTTATATTATATATATACATATATATCGCAGTTCATCTCTCTTTAAGTAAATATATATATATATTTCTATTTTTATATCGGTTCCTTTGAACCAAAAACAAAGAAAATTTGAAAGAAATGGAAAAAGCTTCCTAAAGTTTTAACTTGCATCAAACTGTAAACACAATTTAACACCTATTTGAAAGTAAATAATGTTATCTGTCTCAACGACAGAGATATTATAGAAGTATTTTACTTTTTACTGGAAAAATGTTTTAACTGAGAACATTTTTTTTTTATAATTTTGAAAATTATATTGATTCTTTGTGACAAATGTTACAAATAATGTCTCTACATTTCAAGTATTTAAAAAATTGACGTGGGTAGACAATCCAATTTGTAGTGGACAGTGCTTATATAACGTGTCAATTTATTAGGATAGTAGTGTCTGATATTTGATATCGTAAGATATTTATAGGGGAGCGGTGGTTACATTTTCAAAAGGTTATCATTGTTGATTAAATCATACTTTTTTTTATTGAGTAACTTTCTCTTTACATCCAAATAGTCTATTATATTTTACTTGTTAGTATTTTATATGTTTTTACGAAAATACAAAGCTTTTATATAAGCCACTATATACCTTTAATGCCATTTCATTCCGAAATTTACAATACCCCAACGTTTGGTATTCCTAATCTTTAATGTGCGTGTACGATTCACTGTTAGAGAAATGAGGAGCATAAAATGCAATATTTCTAAATGAATACCTCAGTTTTACCGCTTGCTTGCATTTGTTACATAAATTTTAAAATTATAATTAATTACATAAAATGAAAGACAAATCAAACAGATTTAACTGCTAGCCTACAAGTGTTCGGTGTGAGCCCCCTTCTTCACATGGCGCAAATCAAAACCATAGCTGAGTTCTAGCCAAGTGATGATTGGTATTTGTGGGGGTCAGAAAATTTAGTTTTTGTAGAACACGCATAACAGGTTGAAAGTTTTCTTTCAGCAATTTATATGTACTAATAAATAGTAACATACTTGAATAGTTTTCTTCAGCCCAGCATTATACACAGTATCTTTATTACACGCCAGTATTTAGCTAAAATTAAATTCAAACTAAAACAATCTTAAAACAACTAAAATTGCATTTCCTGAAAATATCATCCATAAGCTTCCATGTATCCAATTCTTTGCATGGCCTGGTATATCGTCTTATCTATATTCAATAAATATTTCTTTGAAAACTGAATACAGGTCATAGTAAAAATGCACAACACATTTAAAAATTACCTTTAAGGGATTTATCCTAACATTCCGAACCTTTATGAGCTTTTTTGTGTAGCCATGTATATCAACTATAATATTTATGCACATCATATTGTTTGCATAAATATAGTGAAATTTAAAAACACATATCATAGTTGAAAAACATTTCCTACCTTTATCACTTAATATGCAGTACTTTAGCTAAAATATACTATTTAAAATCTTTTGTGAGAACCTGTAATTGTTATGTACTTCGTATTGTACATGAAATAACTTCTGGTAAACATCATTGATGTATATCAATTTTATTATACTTCAAATAGTTTTATAGGATTAAAATGCGCCACAAACTATCCCCGCTTGTCATTATGTAATGTAATTTTTTGTGTGGTCCTGTAAATAAATAACTATTATTTGCGCAGCATTTTCTTACAGAATGCATATTTTAATCCGATTCGTTAATCCATATTAATTTTATTATGTTCGACAGAATGTACCACATTTAAAATTTAGTTGAAACTATTTTTTTTCCCATTGGCTGCAATGTTCGTGTTAGGATAAAAAAGTCGATAACTTCCAAAAATTTCAGGACCACCATACTGTATATTTATGACCGTTACAGACAAGCGGAAGTCATAAACATTTTGCAACCTTTATTGGCAACTTTATTGGAAAGTGTTATAAAAAGAATATTGCTCAGTTAAACTGATGGCAATGAGCTCACAGGCTACGCATACTAATTGTACATTACAGCCTTATATTTTCAAGGGTTAATTCCGTTCGAAAAAAAATTAAGAAGGCGAAACAGCTGTCCCCTTTCCCCTTTTTTATACTTAATCATTGAACCTCCTAAACTATCAGGACATGCTTTATCATATAAAAAATCTACATCCAAAATTCAGAGCAAATCGGATATTTCTAATAAAAACCCATTTAGCAGTTATATAATTTAAGAGGAGTTATTCCCCTCTTTTATACTTAACCATTAAACTTCCAAAACTATTCAAAGATTTGAACAAAATCAGACAATTCTGCTTGAAAAACCCATTTATAAAAATTAAGGGGAGGGGCATTAGAACCCCCATTCCCTCTGCTGATACTTATTCAATGAACACCTAATAACAGCCACGGTATCGCCTCATCAGAATGATCCTATATCTAAATTTTGAACGAAAACTGTTAATTCTGCATGAAAATCCCATTTATATCAATTAAGGGAGGGACATGAGCCCCCCGTTCCCCCTCTTATACGTATCGAATGAACTCCAAAAACTAATCAGGGAAGCGCCTTATGAGGATATGCCTATATACAAAATTTCAAGTGGATCCGATATTTTTATCATGAGTTATCGCGTTACGCACGAACGTACATACAGAACGGACGGGCACATAAGCTCTCAGGCTATGATAGCCTGTGAGCTAAAAAGGAAATAAAAGTATTATATTTACACTAATCGAAAAAAAAACTAACATGCAAAGACATTCTTTCATGCAAAGTGAACTTTACACATGTATTATTACTAAATTTAAATTTAATATTTAAAACACGTATCATTTTTTCGAGAAACGGCTTTATAATAATAAAAAATGCATGAATATTTTATACATTTACAGTATGTATTATAAAAAAACTAATGTGTCCTTTTGTAATTCTGACTTCATTTTTATGGTGGTAATACTGGACGATTAAATTTAACAATTTATTTAAAAAAATTGAAATTATTAATATCGCACATTTCAAAATTTTACACCTTCTAATGTGGAAATAGATGTACTTTCTGAGAAAATTTGTTTGAATATTGTACAGCAATTTGTTTGAAATATGTATCTTAATTTGTTTGAAAAATGGCTCATCATTTTTTATCGTTTTTTAATTGTTTTTAAAGCTTTTCGCGAGCAAATGACAATAAAAGATAAAACCTTTTTTCACCTTTTTTAAATATTTATAGCTCAATATTTGTTTACTCTTATAGGGTGTTTCACAAAGGACCCCGAACTTCAAAAATCTATAACTCAGAAACAGTGATTGATAGAAACATGAAACCAATGGTGTGTTTATTAAAAAAATCGTAAGAATCTTATACATAAATCAGAAAAAATAGTTAAAAATAACACTCCTTCTGAAGAGAGTTAAGAAGCATTGAAAGACCAGCCGTCGAAGTCCCACTCCATATGCTTTAGTCTCCTTCAAGCCTCAACGAAGCGATCATCGACCCAGAACAGGCTCTATATCTCAGCGTCTTCTTTATTTTAAACGCAAAGAAGATACGTTTTAAGGATAAGTAGCCTCAGTGGCAGAGGGGTCAAAGCACCACGCCGCTAATCGCCTTCGAGTGTAGGAGGTTAGGGGTTCGCATCCCATTGGGATCCATTGCACGTTCGCATCCATTGCACGCACTCTTTGTGTGGAGCTCCCGGTTGACTACCTCTTGTGTAGTAAAATTTCCTTATGCTATCTCGTCCCTGTAATATTGACGATGATTTAGAAGCAGGCTTCATGTCGAGCACACTTTGATCACTTCATGCTTTGACCAATCGGCCACGGAGGCCCCCTCAACCTTAAAACCTATCTTCTTTAAATTAAAGAAGACGCTGGGATATAGAGCCTGTTCTGGGACGATGATCGCGTCGCCGAGGCTTGAAGGAGACTGAAGCATATGGAGTGGGACTTCGACGGCTGTTCGACTCATTTCAAAAAAATATATAAATCGCCAAACTACTCATAAATTATATAAATTGGCATAGTGTTTATTTGAAAAAACGGAAAAACATATAAATTAGTGAAGCATTAATAAAAATACAAGTAAAAAGTCCAATTAATCATCATTTGATGACGTAACAGGCACGTGTAACTTGTAATGTCATGTTACTGTAACATTTACGATAAGCCATTGTTGGCGTTTGATGTTATAGTTTCGCGATTGTTTTTAAGTTGAAGGGCTTATTAAGTTGTATCAAATAAGTCCAAAAACAATAATCATGTTAAATAACGCTTTATTGCGTCAGATTAAGTGTATCATTTCAAATTAAAATGTATATTTGAATTGAAATTAGAATGAAATGCAGGGTTATAAAATATCAAAGAGAGTGAAAAATATGACTACAAATATATCGGCAACTAATTATCCGATGATCTTCATTCTTTATGCAAAATTTATATTTCTTAATATCTTTGTATTCACTCTTTAAAATAAAAAAAAATCGAAAATTTTTATACAACTTTCATCAGAAGGAATATTTAAGTGTCCGAAAAAAATAGTTCCGAATAATCTATGTTACTGATACTCGTTAGGTTTTCTCAATTTTTACATACTATAATTGAGGTTACTAATATTCAATAGGCTTCTTTTCCATTATTACATATTAAATACACACCGAATTTCAAATCTGTTTTTCCATTTTTTTTCGGGAAATAGAATATTTACATACACATACACAGACAGACGGATGACAATTTCTTTCTATAGAAAAAAGGACGGCATTGTTTTCTATATTTTTCTGAATCTCTAGTGTGTGAACGTGTAAATCCGTTAATTCTGTACATTCGTAATTATGTAAATACGTAGCACGTATAGTTGTCATTCAGTCCGTCTGTCTGTCCGCATATAACAACGCAAAAACTACCCAACTGAATCTTTTGAAGTTTAAAATACATAATTATTACATAATTTTGTCGAGCCATTTCAAATTCTATGAGAATCAGATGAATAGATCAATTACAGGGACGATCAAAAGTATTCCGTTTCATTACGGTCAATGGGGAAAAACGTTGCAATTGCATTTTAATAGTTTGAAATTTAAGTTACATACTTATTACATAATTTTGTCTAGTCATTTCAATTTTTTTGAAAATAGGATGCATAGATCAAATACAGGGACAATCAAAAGTACTCCGTTACATTACAGTCAATGGAAAAAAAGTTTCAAATGCATTTTAATAATATTACACTCATTCGAACATAATAATATTGATATGTATCATAAATTACATATTATAATATAGATTTTGCATAATCGGTTGTGCAAAGAACTTTTGTTATTGATTTACAAGGCCACACAAAAGTATTCCGTTACATAATGGGTATAGAGAGAACATTGTTTGTTGCGCATGTTTATTGTAATTAACTATTTACAATTTTATGAGATTGATATTTTAAAAACTTGTTTATCGTACGAACGCACCTCATTTGCTACGCTTCACGTGCAATTTCCAACTTGTTGATTTTAAAAAAGGATTGCATGACTCACTCTACATTTTGTATGAAGGTTAAGTAAAGTGAGGCATCAGTGAAGTTTTAATCGTTGATATGCGTGGAATGAAAAAGAGATAAATATAATATACGAACAAAACAAAAATGGAGAAATCCCTGCCGGAGACACATTTCGAAGTTTAGTACAAATTTCATTTACGTAAATTAAAACAATATTAGAGATAAACCCAGTTTCATCGCTAAGAATGAGCTCTAGGTATCTAAACCTTTTGTGAAAATTGTAATATATACAAATGGGCGTAAACATATGAAAGCGAAAAAAAAAAAAAATCAGAGAATTTTAACATGTTAAACTTTGACAATATTTCCATAGTCTGGTTTTTATCATGTTTTGTTTTATAGCGTTTTTGCAAGTTCACATGACATTATACATACACCTGCTTTTCCTCCGTTATATTTCCAACTAGCTGTAACCCGCGACGTCGTTTACGTAGAATAAAAAAAAAAAAAGATAACCGCATTAAGGGCGCTCAGGGGTTGAAAACTTTTCAAAAAAGCGATTTTTTTATGATCTAATTTGATTATTCATTTAATTCTTAACTCAATGCAAAAAAAAAAAAAAAAACGCATAAAAATATTTGCATTTTTAACGGAGTTATAAGCATTTATGTATCAACACTTTCATAGCCGCATCCATATAATTTCAACTTTAAGTCGCGTTTTCTCAAAACTTGATTTTTGATGACTAACACCAAGATTAAAAAAAACTATTTGATGGAATGGCTTAATTTTTTTTTTTTTTTGCATGCATATAACATCATTATCTAGATTATGAATTAATATATTTTAGATAGTTTAATATTTTGAGTATTTTTAATGGAAAAAAAGTTGTATTATTAAAGAATATTTAAATTTTCAACTTTGAGAGATTTTTTAATAATCTTTTTTTTAAGTGATAATTATATCCTTAATTCATAATCTAGATAATGATATTATATGCATGCAAAAAAAAAATTAAGCCAATCCATCAAATAGTTTTTTTAAATCTTGGTGTTACTCGTCAAAAATCAAGTTTTGAGAAAACACGACTTAAAGTTGAAATTATATGGATGCGGCTATGTAAGTATTGATACATAAATGCTTATAACTGCGTTAAAAATGCTAATATTTTTATGATTTTTTGAAAAAGTTTTCAACCCCTGAGCCCCCTTAACTAAGCAAAATGAATAATTAATGATAATTTCAAACATTTATAATAACACACATTTTAGCACATTTTATAGGAGGCAATATTGAAGTTCTTATTTATTGAGGACTTGAAAAGACTCAGACAAATGAAAGGGAAATTTTGTGCCTGATATTATGAACAATTGCGAAAATGAAGCTGCAACCACTTATACCGTAAAAACACAGTAACATACCACATGTTTTACAGAAATCATGCTGTAGTGCATTTCAGAATTTCATATCACAGAAATAAAAATCGTGCGTTTAACCTAGAAAATAAAAGAATATCCAACACTTCTAAAATACGTAACTTTTTCGGACCTTCTTTTGTGCCGAAAAATTAATTTACATTAAAACAGATACCATAATTGAAAACACTCTTCAGCAATAATTTCTAATAGACCATACTTCGGATGCAGTATTATATCCGAAATTTCCTATAAATGAGCCATAAATGTGATGCAAATCATACTCAACTGCAGGTATATTATAGTAAATCTGATGAATGTATATCAATTTACTTATGTTTGAAATAGTGCAATACAATTAAAATAGACTGGTGATGCTTTTTTCCGCGTAGACTATTATATTATCGATCTCTTTTCTTTGACTCCTGTAAATCAATGCAAATGTTTTGCATCTGTTTTATTTACAGAAATCCCGTTTTAGTGCATCTCAAAAATTGATATCATTTTTTTGTAATAGTGTAACATCATTAAAATACGCCGCAAATGATTTTTCGTCATAGTCTATAATGTAATGAAAAACTTTTTAATTCCCTGAACATATACTATAAGTACTACGCTTAACATATTCAATCGTTACCATGTTCTTGTTTACTTTAACAATGTACATGAATTCTATTACCTTTAAAATTATGTTATTATAATACACCGCAAATGATTGTTTCTCTTAGACCATAATGTAAAGTCTCCTCTTCAGTGCCCATGGGGTTGGGCTATGGTTGCTACATATTTCATTTTCAATGCCGAACATGCTATGACAAATCTCAATAACGTCTATTAATTTTTTGGGAATTCGACTATATTTATTCGCGTTAAAGCACGGATAGACAGACGGCAAACTGCAGGAACTCGACATCTGGCTACAGAGTGGATGAAGTCTTGAAATACTCTTCAACCAATTTAAAAAGTGTGAAAAAGGAGAGTCTAGTAATATCATGAAAATCGACAGATTTATCTTCGTAAAAGGAAAAAAACAACATCAGAAAAATTCTACTACAAAACTGTATTTTAGGTGGTATTTTTGTAAAATTTGTATATGTTTACTTTGCATACTATAAAACTTTATAGAAATTCACCATTAAAAAATATTTTTAAAAGTGACAACATATTTTTATTTTTTGAAAGCTAAAAGAAATGTGAGATCAAAATCCTGTAGCAAATCATCATTTAGAAACTTGATTAGAATATTCTTTGAGCTCCCGATGCTTATGTTCGATATTGACAGAGGGAAATTATAGTATTTTCACGCAATCATATTAAATGTTTAGGTTTTAACCCAGAAATTGTATTTTTTTTTTTAAATTTTTATTCAGATTATCTGAACTGGACAGCTTTAAGAATTAACACTTTTTAATTTTTTTCTTTCTATTAATTGAGCTATTTTTTAACTTTTTAGGAATGATTAAAACTATTTTTCGTTAATTCTTACTTCATTTACGGCAGGGATAACTTTGCGGTTACTGACATTTTACATTCACTTTCTTTTTAATCTTTTTTTTAATTATTTCATTTTAAAAAAAATTACATATTTGTATAAACCGTGCGCAGACGATAAATATAATCTTGTTTAAATAATAACATTTGATATCACAACTCAATCTCATTTTATTTCAATATCGAAGCCTACTATTCATTTTATTTTCAATATATGTCATCACATTCGTGTGCTTTTAGTGTTTACTCAAAATTCATGCAGCTTGTTTTTATTAGAAATTAATTATGTTTTCTTTCCAATATGACATCGCAATGGCATTTTTAAAATTACTAATTAATTAATTTCATTTTGTTTTATCACTTGAAAATCTTTCAAATGAAAATTAATAACTGAAGAGAAATTATTATTCCGTTTTATTTTTATTTTTATTTTTATTTTTTTTTTTGGCAACAAAAGAAAAAGATGATTAAACTTGATTAAATATTATAGGAAAATTGTTAGACGATTCTATATATAAAATAATAAAAATTCGAATTATTAAGAAAAATATTTGAATAAAATAAATAGAAACTATCCTATGTTCATTTCAGGCCTATAATCATGTTTATTTCATTCAAATTTTCGGATACACATTCACATTTATAATATTACGAGAAAATAGCTTCAAAAATGTACATTAATCAGTTTTGTTACCCTTTTTTTTCAAATAAAAAACTGAGAATCATAACGTGAGCTTTGAATGAAAACCTTCATTTGTAAGTAAAATATACTCAAACTTGTTAATCAGTATTAATAAAATCATACATTTTCCTTTTATTTCAAATGTGACGTCATTATTCACCGATTTTTATTAGCTACATATATCCATACCTCTTGCATTTTTAACAAATACTTCAAAATTAAACGTTATTTAAAATATGACGTCATATTTTTTCAGATCAAATGTTTTATTAATAATTTAATTCTTTCTCGTTCACTTTATTTCTAATTATGTCGCCATTTTTCACAGAAAGCCTCTTATTAACGTAACTGATATTCATAAGTCTTATATAATAAAATATTTCTTTTTTTCCCAAGTATGACGTCATATTTATTTTCCTTTGAATTCTTTTTATTTTTATTTTTTTTTTTTTCACGTAGAAACTGTTCAACTGAAAATTATTTCCGGAGGAGAAATTATTATTCCAGATTTTGATTTTCTTGGCAACGGGAAAGAAAAATGGTTAATTTTTATCGGAAAATTTTTAATTGATTCTGTATAAAAAAAATAATGAAATTTTGAAATATTTAGGAAAATATTTGAATAAATCAATAAAAAACTAGCCTATGTTCATTTCTGGGCTTTAACTTACCTATACGCAAATATTCAAAGACATTAATCTATCTGTTTTGAAGCCAATTTCATTCCAACTTTCACATTTTTAATATATATAAGGATATGATGTATTATTTATGATATTTATTTAAAAAAAAGAAATAATTACTCTATTTTACTTTCAGTTTTTACCTGGAAATCTTGCTACAGAAAAATTATGACGTACTATTCAATTTTCCTTAAATTCGTCATTCTAATTTTTTTAATTTTTCCTGAGCAAATCTTGCAATAGTGAAGAAATTTTGTAGTAAAAAATTTATCTTTTTCTTTTTTGTTATTGTTGACTACCCCTGTAACGAAAAATGCTTTTTTTTCCCGCCAGTAATTTGTAAGATCTGGTTTTATTAGAGCCAACTCTCCCCATTTCCACTCCTTTGGGCCGATTTTGCCCATTTGCGTTAACCACCAAGATATTAACCATCTCAATGTGTATGGCTAATTTGAAGACGATTTGTGTATAATTGCGACTTTTATCGTGCAGACAAAATTTAGGAACAAAACATACACAAACATACACACACCCACATTTATATATTTAAACTTTTTAAACGGGGGTGTTTTGGGTTACTGGATTCATATAATAGAAAGTTATGAAGAAATTTTTCAAAAGTCGTACAATAGCAACGACTGCAATAGGTGGTATTTCTTACGAAAGAGCAAGCGACAGCAGTTGCGTGGAAATGTCTCGAGAAGCGCGTTTCGAAATGAAAAGAGAATACATGCTAAAAATCTGGAGCCGTTTAAAATGATTCATTTATTTTATTTTTCTTCATCATAATTAGAAGAAAAAACATTGCGGTGAAGTTAAATGCTTGGGATCGCGAATTCGGTAAAATGATAACGTACAGGAATCATTTGTGTTTGTCTTATTCATAAGAAAGTATTAAATTTACTTCCTTAATTGAGAAGGAAGGGGGAATGCAAATGCACTATATAGCCACACTCTGGAAGAAAAAATTTCTTCTTTTCACGGAAAATCTACTGCCGGTATATTTCGTTCAATTGACGGATATCCGCTTATTGTCTTCTTTGTTTCAACAGGTAAAATATCCGCCAACTCAAGAAAGTTTCGAAAACGCAAAGTGGCAGACGCTATTATCAAACTAGACACCGCAGTGTTGGAAGGCGAACGCGCTAGCACGAGGCTACGGTCGTACAGGAGCAAGGTGCTTTGGAGTAAATCGTTCGTTTCAGATGGGTGCAGCTTGATAATCTCTATAAATAAAAGGAATTCCGAGGATAATTAATTGAGGCACAGGGGAAAGCAAATCTTGGCAATGCGCCAACTCGGTCCAGAGGAAGCAAATCTTGGCAATGCGCCAACTCGGTCCAGAGGAAGCAAATCTTGGCAATGCGCCAACTCGGTCCAGAGGTATAAAAGCAAGATAGAAAAAAACGCGCAGGTCTGTGCATTCAAGTACAACCACCCATATGTATATGCTGAAAGTTTGTTCTGACGCTCACCCGACGCACGTGGAGTGCCGATGGTCCGGGGAGAGTCACCGGGGGATCCGTCGCCAGCTGAGAGAGAAGTGTACCATACACATAAATTATTAAATAAACCTTCAAATTAAGCCCGGCGAAGCGGGCTGGGTATGCTAGTTTTTTTAAAAAAACTTTTAATTTTGAAGTTAATTTCGGGAAGTTTTCGTCTTTAATTGGATTGTGGCTGGGATTTTTATACATTAGTATTAATAGAGCATAAATATGTGAATTTTAAATATATTTACGCACATTACTAGAGGTAAAATATGGATGTTATATTTTTATTCAAAAATATATTTTTATTAACATTTTTTTCATTTAACTTTTTATTTTAAATATTTTTTAAATGTGTTCCCTTAGAGTATATTTAAAATGCAAATATTTAATGTATAAATAACTTTGTAAGTTCAATTTTATTCAACTTATTCAACTTTAAATAATAAATTGCGAGTATTTATAAATGAATGAAGAATGTAAGCGTTATTTATTTTCAAATACGAAAACATTTTTGTCTTTTTTAATTAAATTAGTCATCTTAATCTATAGAATTGTTCGTTTTTCATTTTAAAAATAAATTTGAATTTATTACTAATAGACCCAATACGCATGCGTGCTAGGAATAAACAGATTTTCTTCCTCTTTTTTAGATGCTAAGAATGAATTAACGGATCAGATATGTTTATATAGATATATAAACATAGATGTTTATATGTTATATATAAGAGTAAGGAAATTATTTGTGAAAAATAAAGTTAATTTAGTGTATATTGACAAACTTTTCTGACAGTTCAAAGGTTGCCGATCACTAACAATTTTGGAATATTTTGTTAATTATGTAGAAAAAATACTCGAAAAATTATCCTGAAACTCCCGGTACGTAAGAAGAATAGTACTGGTAGAAAAGTTTTCCAGAAAGCTGTTAGGCAACCGTCAACAAGCAAAAAAAAATGATATCTTTGGGATAACACTGTCAAAACTAACGTAAAAAACGCGTTCAAACTGTAGATTATGATTAAGTGGCTAATTGAAATCAACTGCGTTTAGCATATATACTCATAGAGATTAAGAATTTCATAAAAGCAGTCAAGATTTTAGACAATTTTTTTGCGTATAATTTTCGAGTTTTCGTTATAAAAAAATATATTTTTTTAAATGAAATATGACAAAGAACATTGTACACAATACCCTGTAATCAGAATTGAAAATAATAAAAATTGTATGAAAAATGAGCATGTTTACAAAACAATGTTCCACTGAGAATGCTCGAATGCAATAAAAATGCATATGCATAATGTATTAGATAAATAGATATAGAAACTTTTAGAAAAGTCTCAAAATATTAGCTCGAAAAGGTCTTTAAATTATCGTCAATAGAATAAGCTCAAAATCGATTGTTTCTAAAATGAAACAAAAAGATATAGAGATGTATCAATAAATCCAATTATAAGTGTCAATATAGCATAACAATATTGCACATATTTCTACATTTGGATATAGCCCCTCACCATTTTTGCTTCCTTTTCGGAACAGAGAATTTTGAGCTTAATTCCATCGACGATAATTTTTAGAATTTTCACTCTATTTTTAAGAGACTTTCTGTAAAGTTGCTTTATACATTTAGCTAACACATTATGTACATTACATTTTGAGTGTATTCACTAATTCACGGTGAAAAATTTTACACTAAACTGGCTGATCATTATTACAATTATTACACTGGTCAACAGCTGTTTTGGTGCCTGTGTATTTGAAGCTGATTTTATATGAATTTGATGTCCTGAATTCAAATATGGCATTAGTTTTTCCCTATCAGCTCAATTTTTCAAAATAAGCAACTTTTTGTGAAATATATATTGAATTATTTTAATGTAAATCCATGTATTAATATATATATATATACATAATAAACTCAAAATTCTTATATTTATGATATTCAAACGTTAATTTTTATTATTATGTTATCCACATATTCAAGTAAAACTATTTAAAAATATGTTAACAAATATTTTTATTCAGCAAGATACAGAAAATGTCACCGATCAAAGCGATTCTCACTGAACGCTTCGGAAGCTTCTATTCCGTGGTATTCTCGAATATATTTTAGAACAGTCCCTTTTTAAACTCAAAACGGTAATCTGCTATAATGTGCGTATCTCATCTTCATTGGTAGCAGTCCTCCATAGTCTTAATATTCTGGTGGATTCTTTCAACCTGTTCCTCACTTGTGTGTCCTAAATTTTCAAGAAAATGCTACAAGTGGCTGAGTAATTAGTGCAATTCAATGCTCATATTAAACCCAAGAGATTTAAAACTATTATACATTTCATTTACCAGTTCAACATAGTTTTCTGCTTTGTGTTCGCAGAAAAAGTTTAGACAACTGCCATAAAAGTAGTGCAGGCTTTCGTCAGCTTCATTCATCGAATTTACGAATTCAGAATCATTAATCAATTGGCTTTCTAGTAGTCCATCAAATATTTCTGCTTTAATTCTTTCATAACTTTAGTGCTGTTCTCTTCTATATATGCAAAGCATGATACGATCTTATCAAGATCATTTACAAACTGCTTCATAAGACCGAGCTGGATATGCAGTGGAGAAAGTATGATTTTCTCTTGCCCAACTGAGGGGTTATTAATGACATTCATTTCGACCAACAACCATGCTTTCTCTCTTAGGCCCCTCTTTTCTAATCCAGTGGTATTTTTTATCACTGCTATCCAAAAGACACGAGAAGCAAGGATATTTGGTGTAACCTCTTTGCTGTCATGGGCGAAAGTTTTGAAATTCACACAAATTACCCATTGATGTTCATGGTATTTTATTTTGTCAAAGACCGAAGCTATTGTGTTGTATTCTTCTTTCATTTTTGTTGATTGAGTAATTGATATGGAACCATATTTGTTCCCATTGTATAAAAAGACACGATTCAAACCCCACTTTGAGCTGCCAACAAATAAGGGCTGATCATCTAGAAAATAGTCGGAAAAACCCATTTTTTCTAGAAGTCCTTGAATTTCACTACAAAATACAAGTTTCTTGGGAAAAGAAGGGAAATAGATTACTTACTCTTGTGCGGTAAAAGGTAACTTTGGTTCCTTGTTGCTGTAAATCGTTGTCTTTCAATCTTGAAAATAATTCAGACACTTCTTTTGACGGATTGAAGTCTCTGGTGAGATCATTTAACTCATCCTGGGTTGAAACGTTGAGGCACTGACGACATCTTATATTAGGGTGGTGCGAAAAAACAAAAGTTTTTATTTCCGAATCGCTATAGTGCGGAAAAGTTGCGATTGGTAAATACAAGAAAAACTAAAAAAAAAAATTTGAAATCGAACATTATCTTCCGATTGCGCAAACCACCTAAAAATTCAAAAAAATTGAAAATTTCCAATTTTTTCAAAAATTTTTTAAAATATTACATATACACATATTTTATCACTATAGTGATAAATATTTGCATATTGTACTGTTTAATAATAATAAAAAAAAGACGTGTGGCACTCAGGGACTGCCGCGGTAAAGCTATTGCATAGCATTTTTTATCAACTTATGCAATCATAATTATTTATTTACTTTTTATTTATGCAGTTTTTTTGTCTTTGATATTAATTCAAGTTATACTTTTTGAGCGTGATCACCGATAACAAAACATTTTTTTTCTCTTTTATTGAATAAATGAGAAATTAATATCGTTTAAAATATTTTTATTATCTTAAAACACATGTAGGTTAATCAGGAATTTTTATAATTGAAAATATACGTTTATGGTAGCTGAAATAAAAAACATAAGTTTGAGACTTGATATTCTCAAGATATCTGAAAAATACCGCTTTAATGTCTGCCGAAGTCTACCGAAGGATACCGTGCCGAAGTCTGTCAAACTCAAGCGACGTTAGCCGGAGTGTTAGGTTTTTCTCGTTACGGAATTTCTAGATTCTTTCGCCGCGCTCAAAACCAGCGATAAAAGATATGCCAAACAAAATTTACCAAACAAAATTTGGCCGCGCTACGAAAATTAGATCGCGAGTTACCAGCATTATAAATTTTCCGATCCTCACCGTGGGGGTCTCCTGTCACCAAAAATTAACATTGTCTTATTAAAATTACGAAACGAAATTTGGCCGCGCTACGAAAATTAGATCGCGAGTTATAAGCGTTTTAAATTTTTCGACCCTCACCATGGGAGATCTCCTGTCACTAAAATTAACATTGTCTCACTATAAATTACCAAAAAAAATTTGGCCGCGATACGAAAATTAGATCGCGAGTTATAAGCATTTTAAATTTTTCGACCCTCACGGTGGGGGGTCTCCTGTCACCAAAAGTAACACTGTCTCATAATAAATTGCCAAGCAAAATTTGGACGGGCTACGAAAATTAGATCACGAGTTATAAGCATTTTAACTTTTTCGACCCTCACCGTGGGGGGGGGGGGTCTCCTGTCACCAAAATTTAACACTGTTTCATAAAAAATCATTAAACAAAATTTGGCCGCGCTACGAAAATTGATCGCGAGTTATAAGCATTTTAAATTTTTCGACCCTCACCGTGGGGGGTCTCCTGTCACCAAAAGTAACACTGTCTCATAATAAATTGCCAAACAAATTTTAGCCGCGCTACGAAAATTAGATCATGAGTCATAAGCATTTTAACTTTTTCGACCCTCACCGTGGGAGGTCTCCTGGCGCCAAAATTTAACACTGTTTCATAAAAAAATAATTAAACACAATTTGGCCGCGCTACGAAAATTGATCGCGAGTTATAAGCATTTTAAATTTTTCGACCCTCACCGTGGGGGGTCTCCTGTCACCAAAAATTAACAATCTCTCATTATAAATTACCGAACAAAATTTGGCCGCGATACGAAAATTAGATCTTGAGCATTTTAAACATTTAATACAAAACTTAACACTGTTTCATAAAAAAATAATTAAACACAATTTGGCCGCGCTACGAAAATTGATCGCGAGTTATAAGCATTTTAAATATTTCGACCCTCACCGTGTGGGGGTTCCTGTCACCAAAAATTAAAACTGTCTCATAATAAATTACCAAACAAAATATGGCCGCGCTACGAAAATTAGATCGCGAGTTATAAGCATTTTAAATTTTTCGATCCCCAAGGTGGGAGGTCACCTGTCACCAAAAGTAACAGTGTCTCTTAATAAATTACCAAACAAAATTTGGCCGCGCTTTGATCTCGAGTTATAAGCATTTAAAATTTTTCGACCCTCACCGTGGGAGGTCTCCTGCCACCAAAAATTAACACTCTCATATAATAAATTACTAAACAAAATTTGGCCGCGATACGAAAATTAGATTGCGAGTTATAAGCATTTTAAATTTTTCGACCCTCACCATGGGGGATCTACTGTCACCATAAATTAACACTGTCTCATAATAAATTGCCAAACAAAATTTAGCCGCGCTACGAAAATTAGATCATGAGTCATAAGCATTTTAACTTTTTCGACCCTCACCGTGGGAGGTCTCCTGTCGCCAAAATTTAACACTGATTCATAAAAAAATCATTAAACAAAATTTGGCCGCGCTACGATAATTAGATCGCGAGTTATAAGCATTTTAAATTTTTCGACCCTCACGGTGGGGGTTATCCTGTCACCAAAAGTGACACTGTCTCATAATAAATTGCCAAACAAAATTTAACCGCGCTACGAAAATTAGATCATGAGTCATAAGGATTTTAACTTTTTCGATTCTCACAGTGGGAGGTCTCCTGTCGCCAAAATTTAACACTGTTTCATAAAAAAATCATTAAACAAAATTTGGCTGCGCTACGAAAATTAATCGCGAGTTATAAGCATTTTAAATTTTTCGACCCTCAAGGTGGGAGGGGGGGGGTCTCCTGTCACCAAAATTTAACACTGTTTCATAAAAAATCATTAAACAAAATTTGGCCGCGCTACGAAAATTGATCGCGAGTTATAAGCATTTTAAATTTTTCGACCCTCACCGTGGGGGTCTCCTGTCACCAAAAGTAACACTGTCTCATAATAAAATGCCAAACAAAATTTAACCGCGCTACGAAAATTAGATCATGAGTCATAAGCATTTTAACTTTTTCGATCCTCACAGTGGGAGATCTCCTGTCGCCAAAATTTAACACTGTTTCATAAAAAAATCATTAAACAAATTTTGGCTGCGCTACGAAAATTAATCGCGAGTTATAAGCATTTTAAATTTTTCGACCCTCACCGTTGGGGGGGGGGTCTCCTGTCACGAAAAATTAACACTCTCTCATAATAAATTACCAAACAAAATTTGGCCGCGATACGAAAATTAGATCGCGAGTTATAAGCATTTTAAATTTTTCGACCCTCACCGTGGGGGGGGGTCTCCTGTCACCAAAAATTAACAATCTCTCATAATAAATTACCGAACAAAATTTGGCCGCGCTACGAAAATTAGATCGCGAGTTATAAGCATTTTAAATTTTTCGATCCCCAAGGTGGAAGGTCACCTGTCACCAAAAGTAACAGTGTCTCTTAATAAATTACCAAACAAAATTTGGCCGCGCTTTGATCTCGAGTTATAAGCATTTAATTTTTTCGACCCTCACCGTGGGAGGTCTCCTGTCACCAAAAATTAACACTCTCATATAATAAATTACCAAACAAAATTTGGCCGCGATACGAAAATTAGATTGCGAGTTATAAGCATTTTAAATTTTTCGACCCTCACCCGGGGGGGGGGGTCTCCTGTCACCAAAAGTAACACTGTCTCATAATAAATTGCCAAGCAAAATTTGGCCGCACTACGAAAATTAGATCACGAGTTATAAGCATTTTAACTTTTTCGACCCTCACCGTGGGGGGGGGGGGAGGGTCTGCTGTCGCCAAAATTTAACACTGTTTCATAGAAAATCATTAAACAAAATTTGGCCGCGCTACAAAAATTGATCGCGAGTCATAAGCATTTTAACTTTTTCGACCCTCTCCGTGGGAGGTCTCCTGTCGCCAAAATTTAACACTGTTTCATAAAAAAATCATTAAACAAAATTTGCCGCGCTACGAAAATTGATCGCGAGTTATAAGCATTTTAAATTTTTCGACCCTCACCGTGGGGAGTCTCCTGGCACGAAAAATTAACACTCTCTCATAATAAATTACCAAAAAAAAATTGGCCGCGATACGAAAATTAGATCGCGAGTTATAAGCATTTTAAATTTTTCGACCCTCTCCGAGGGGAGTGTCCTGTCACCGACAGTAACACTGTCTCATAACAAATTACCAAACAAAATTTGGCGACGCTACGAAAATTGATCGCGAGTTATAAGCATTTTAAATTTTTCGACTCTCACCGTAGGGGGTCTCCTGTCACCAAAAATTAACAATCTCTCATAATAAATTACCGAACAAATTTTGGCCGCGATACGAAAATTAGATTGCGAGCATTTTAAATATTTCGACCCTCACCGTGGGGGGGTTCCTGTCACCAAAAATTAAAACTGTCTCATAGTAAATTACGAAACAAAATATGGCCGCGCTACGAAAATTAGATCGCGAGTTATAAGCATTTTAAATTTTTCGATCCCCAAGGTGGGAGATCACCTGTCACCAAAAGTAAGTGTCTCTTAATAAATTACCAAACAAAATTTGGCCACGCTTTGATCTCGAGTTATAAGCATTTTAAATTTTTCGGCCCTCACCGTGGGAGGTCTCCTGTCACCAAAAATTAACACTCTCATATAATAAATTACCAAACAAAATTTGGCCGCGATACGAAAATTAGATTTCGAATTATAAGCATATTAATTTTTTCGACCCTCACCGGGGGGGGGGGGATCTCCTGTCACCAAAAATTAAAACTGTCTCATAATAAATTACCAAACAAAATATGGCCGCGGTACGAAAATTAGATCGCGAGTTTTAAGCATTTTAAATTTTTCGACCCTCACCGTGGGGGTCTCTTGTCACCAAAAATTAACACTCTCTTATAATAAATTACCAAACAAAATTTGGCCGCGCTACGAAATTTAGATCGCGAGTTATAAGCATTTGAAATTTTTCGATCCTCACCGTTGGGCGGGTCTCCAATCACCAAAAGCTACATTATCCTACCTTATTTTATCTTAAGACGATTTTTTTCTATACACATTCTATCAGGAATTTTCATCATTGAAACTATAGATTTATGGTAACTGAAATAAGAAACATAAGTTTGAGATTTGATATTCTCTAAATATCAGAAAAATACCGCGTCAATGTCTACCGAAGTCTACCGAACGATACCATGCCGAAGTCTGCCGAGCTGAAACGACGTTACCCGAGTGTTAGGTTTTTTCGTTACGGATGTGTTAGGATTTTTCGCGTTACGGAATTTTTGGATTCGGTCGCCGCGCTCAAAGCCCGTGATAAAAGCTATGCAATAGCTTAATAAATTGCGTTTAGAGAATATCTTCCGATCCCGCAAGCTCATTAAAAATCGGGAAAAATTCAACTTTCAGTGATTTTTGATATATTAAGAAAATAATTAAATAAGCTCAGTTTGCAGTCTCATGTTAAAATTTAAATGTAAATTAATACTATTGAGCATGTTATGCCATTTTTGAACAATAGAGATCTTACCACAACGAGATCGCTGCAAGGTTTAGTAGTTCTTCAAGTTTTAGAGTTTCGCGCGCATCATGTTAGCCACGTTGCGAAAAATCGTTGAAGTCGCCTTACGTGTCCACATGCTTCTGTCCCCAACCTCGTCCACTTGCACAGAGCGCCATTTCGTATCAGAGAGCCCGTGAATGAATTTCGTTTGTTAATTTGATGTATTGTGTTATTAAAAATACATTAACATTTGACAGGGACACGGATCTGGATACGTCGTTGACAAAGAAAATTACTAGACAATCTTTTCATTGTCCTACATTCTGTCATCCAAGAGATTTTCTGCCAAAAATTCTTTCAACGCACGAAGATGTTCTTCAATGCTACCTTTAGGAGAGGTCTCTATTAGCAAGTGAATTCAACATCATTAAAGTGAGTTTCTCATTTGTCAGCGATACAATGGCACAAAAAATAAAATATATTTATTAGAATGCGTCAATCCCAAAAGTGTTTGATTGTAGAATCATTTAGCTAATTAATGCCTACTACGATAATATTCTAAACTATTGAAATCTTATATTCGAGACAAGGACTAGCTAAACCTTATAAAAAAATTTGATGAATTTAAAAAACAAGAAACTCAACTGTGTGATATTTCAGCCTGCAAACATGTAACGAATTTATATTGCTCCTGTTAAAAGTCACCAGATCTGAAGGAGTGTCTAATTCAGACTAATTGTACGTCTCAAAAACACAACAAAATTCCAGTCATTGAGCATAGATATATCTACCTCCAGAGAAAGGACGAAACGGGAAAAATTGGTACTAAAGTAAAAAAAAAAAAAGAAAAAACCTGAGTACAAGACTTGGAAGACGAAACTATATATTGAAAAGGCAACTTTCCAAATTTGTTGAAGCGAAAATAAAAGACTTTGAGCATTTAGATGAAATACATGAGAATTTTAATGGTAATGTAAATATACATAAAATATCATTACCATGACGGATACAGCCTATCAGATTTAAGAAGAAAAAATTACCATGGCAAATGAAAGTGGAGTTACAATCTACATCTTTACATTGCGATCGCAATGGTGTATCTGACAGTGCAGGTGCTGGTAAAGCGTTGAGTGTACTAGAAGATATTCCTTCAATAACTAAAACAGATGCTTTTCAAGTTATTGACCTATACAAAATTAGAAGAAAACAAACAGAAGAAAAAAATTACGGCAAAGTCAAGTGGAATCAGAAGAACCACATGACATACATTTTGATGGAAAAAAGGACGATTATTTAGTTATCCTGCTCAGTCTTGAGGCAAATATCACGATGGACAACATACACTGTTTAAAGTTACTATAAACCATCTTCAAACATGTATCATTCTACATATCAATGCGCGTTATATGGACGCATTTATTGAAAAAGTCTAGAAGTATTTTTAACGATTTTAGAAGTATTTAAATACTTTTTAAGGATTTTCTTTAGTTTCTCGTACAGGCGCTATATTCGTGAAGAACATTTGACAAAAAATCTCTTGAGGATGACAAAATATAGGAGAATGAAAAGATTGTCTAGTAACTTTCTTTGTCAACGACGTATGCAGATCCGTGTACCTGTCACATGTTAATGTATTTTAAATAACACATCTAATTAACAAACGAAATTCGTTCAGGGGCTCACTGATACGAAGTGGCGCACTGTGCAAGTGGACGAGGTTGGGGAGAGAAAAGGATGTGGACACATAGGGCGACTTCAACGCTGTTTCGCAACGTGGCTAACAGGAGTTGCGCGAACTACTAAACCTTTCGTGGAACTACTAAACCTTTTCGCCCTGCAGCGAACTCGTCGTGGTAAGATCTCTATTGTTCAAAAATAGCATAACATGCACAATAGAATTAGTTTACATTTAAATTTTAACATGAGACCGCAAATTGAACTTATTTAATTATTTTCTTAATGCATCGAAAATCACTGAAAATTGAATTTTTCCCGATTTTTAAAGAGCTTGCGCGATTGGAAGATATTCTCTAGACGCAATTTATTTTTTTTATTACTATTAAATAGTACAACATGTAAATATTTTTCACTATAGGGATAAAATATATGTATATGTAATTTTTTTAAAAAAAATTCTGAAAAAATCGGATTTTATGAATTTTTTTGAATTTTTAGGTGGTTTGCGCGATCGGAAGATAATGTCCGATTTCAAAAATTTTTTTTAACTTTTTCTTGTATTTACCAATCGCAACTTTTCCGCACTATAGCGATTCGGAAATAAAAACTTTTGTTTTTTCGCACCACCCTACCTTATAATCACCTCATAACTACCAGAAGGATGATCAGTAGGCTAGTATGCATCCTTACTGAGCTCTGATAGCTGGTAAAACGTTGCGATCGGCCCTTCCTTTTAGTGAAGAACCAAGAATCTTGCGGAGACTAAATTAGGATAAGTCCACTTATGATGGTTGTTTCGAATAATTCCAGCAATAGTTACTAGGCAGAAACAACAGTCATTGAAATGGTTTTGAGGTTTTCTTGAAACCATTTGTATGCTGAATTTGAAACTTTTTCTTTTGCCGTTAGTTCACTGTTGTAAGTGATCTGTGCACGTTTTATAGACCTGATACGGTGACTTGGTGATCACCAAGTCTAATATCAAATCACCCAAGATAAGCTCTCTTTACAAAGTCAGTAAAATTTTTTCTGTGCTCCTTTAACGTGTATTCTTCGCATATGTAGTAAAACACATCGGTATGATTTACACATTTTCTACTTGAACTTATTTAAGCTCTATTCAACAACACAAATACAACAGTCTGTAACACGTCAAGTATTAAGTTAACTTTAAAAGAGTTCTTTCCCAAACACAAATAGCATGGAAGGTCAACAATGTTTTGCCTCCACTGAGAGAATTCAGAAACTATCCTATCTCTTGGCGGCTTTCGATTTGTCTTTATGGATGGGAGGCGCGAAATCATAAGCATGCTTAGAACCTCAATTTTGTTTGGACATTTGTTTTTTCAAGGTTTTCTCATATTTCAACGCCTTACAAATCGCCTTGAGCGTCGAGAGACAAGCCCATATGTCGAAAGGTCAGCTTAAACATTCAAGGTCACTTTAGTTCTAAAATATCTTTAGTTCTCTTTGTGTATCTAAAAAAACTAGAGCTGATAGAGAAAAACTGATTTCATATTTAGATTCAGTATCCTAAAAATATCTAAAATCAGTTGTAAAATCTTCGGCACCAATTTTTTTTCTTTTGTAGGCCTGTGTCATTATTTAATACTGACACCAGGTTAATTTGTACAATGTTTGTTATATTCTTGAAAATGACATTTTTTATATTAAGAACTTTGCAAATGATAAAAAAGAAACTTGCTGAAAATTGGGCCTGTTTTTATAAAAACCCTAATTTCTCTACGAGTATATATGCTATGCTTATAAAAATGAACACAATCTGTTATAATAAACCACAAAATTATAATCTACAGTTTAAATGTTTTTTCTATACATTAGTTTTGACAAGTTAGCCTAATGATATTCGGTGATTTTCAGTTTGCTGAGTGCCTTTTATTCGGTTTCGGGAAAAAGTCTTCGTGAAAATATATCACTTGTACTATTCTGTTTACAAACCTGGATTTTCAAGGTGAATTCTAAAGTAATTTTTTTTTCTCTTTAACAAACTGCAACACTTTCCCTTGTTAAAAGAAAAAAAATAATTATACTGCTAAATCTAAGTTAAAGTTTAGAGTCTTCTTCATGAGTAGCAGCGACTAATCCATGATCTACATAAAGAGCTACGAGAAGTTTTCTTCTTTCTTCCTCTCGAATGAATAAACATTGATCTGCTTCGCTGGTCTTAAATCCAAGATCTAACATAAATTTTCCAAAACATTTATGCCAGCATCGAGCAGCTTATTTCAATCCGCACAAACTTTTCTTGAGTTTACATACATTGTTGGTGCCATCATTATAGCCTTCGGGTTGCTGCATGTAAATTGTTTTATCTAAATCGCCATACAAAAATGCGGTTGAAACATCAAATTACATAAGATGCATCTTTTCGCTTGCTGAACATTCGCTTGCAATACTTATTAGCGAACGTACAGTTCCTAATTTTGTGATTGGACTGAAGGTTTGATTATAATCAATACCTTTTCTCTGATTGAAGCCTTTAATCACAAGACTTGCCTTATATTTATCAATGGTACCATCTGGATTTTTCTTAATCCGAAAGACCCATTTGCAGGGAAGAGCCTTTGCTTTATCTGGAAGTGATGTTAGTGTCCATGTGTTGTTTTACTTTAAAGAACTGATTTCAGAATCCACGGCCTTTATCCAGAAATTACGTTCTTTACAATTAATTGCTTCTTCATATGAACTTAGTTCATCTCCTTCAGACATAAAAACTACAGATGCCATCACGTAATCTTCAAAATATTTAGGCTGTTTTAGTTCTCTTCGATCTCTTAATTCCATAGTATGTGATTTCTTTTCATCCTCTTTTTCATTTTCTGAAACAACGTGATCTTCTGAGTCTTCTTGATCATTCTTTTCCTTATTTTTATCTTCAGGTAGCTGCCTATTAGATTCAATTAAAGGTATTTGTACTTAATCTTCACAATTTGTTAACTTTTTCTCTTGAAAGATTACATCTCGGGAACAAATAACTGTATTATTTTCTTTTATCCAGATACGATATCTTTCATCGCCGCCATATCCCAACAAATAACCTTTTATTGCTTTTCTGTCCGTTTTTCGACGTTTCTGATCTGGTACGTGAGCATAACAGGGTGATCCGATTATGCGCATGTGTCTTACCCGAGGTGTCTTCCCTATCCACAATTCATAAGGACTTACATTTGGTATAGAACTTTTAAATGTTCTGTTTAAAATATATACAGACGAATTAATCAGTTCTGCCCATAATGATGAAGGAAAATTGATTTCAGAATTCGAATTTTTCAAAGTTCTTGCCATTTCAACAAGGGTTCTATTTGCACGCGCACTTCCGCCATTCTGTTGAGGGGTATAGAGAGCAGTTAATCTTTGATTAATTCCATTTTTCTTCAGGATGCTTCTAACATTTTTATTGTCAAATTCTCCTCCGTTATCACTTAAGATTTCTTTGATGTTGTGTCCTAAATTTTTAGCATCTGCTATCATATTTTTAGTAGCTTGCGCAACTTCTGACTTATGACGAAGAAAAAATACATATCTAAATTTTGTAAAATGATCTTTAAAGTTGACAAAGTAACGATATTTTCTAAAGGATTCATCAAAGGGTCCACATACATCTGTTGAGATAAGCTCTCCAGGTTTTGTGGCCTTCTGTCTAGTGCCAAATTTTAAGCGATGTGCTTCCCCATATATATCCCCCCCCTCCAACTTTGATGTTCATTTGCTATTCTAGAATATTCTTCACATGACGCTTGTCCTGATGTCCCCAGCGCTCGTGATATAACTGTAGAATAGAACCACTTGTTGTAGTTATGTTTACTTCAACTGGATTACTCGGAATAAGTACTTCCATATGAACTTTGTATAAACCACCACTTACGTTTCTTGTACCGTACATTACAACATTATTGTTGATTTTTAACCAACACTCTTTGACAAATGATTCGAATCTGCTGTTTTTGTTTCTATCTTGTGCTTTTTGGTTTTTAAAGGTGTTTTTATCCTACTGGTTTTTACTTCTAATGCTTCATGATTTTGGACATCACTTTTTGACTTCTCTTCTTTATTTTCTCTTTCTAGAGAACATAATTGAGTTCTTAACTCGCCAATTGTTCTTTTATCTTCATTCAGAAGTAGCCAACTCGACTTGAAAGAACGGTACTCTTGAGGCAATGTGTCTAGGATCTTGCAAATTAGTAGCATTTGAGGTAATTGAACTTCTTGTTTTCTTTGAAGACCCAAATTTAATTCATTCCAAAGATTCTTTAAATTCGATAGATGAGCAGCCATACTGCCGTCCACTTTCCACTTACACTGAAAAAACTGTAGACATATATTGTATAACTGGTTATCAGACGTAGCTTCATAAAGTTTTCGAAGCTCTAGCCATACTTCTCTTGCATTATCGAATCTCATGATTTTCTGCAGTTTCCTCTGTCATTGAATTTGTTAACACCATCATGGCACAAGTATTTGCCTTTTTATATTTGCCAAGATCGTCTTTGTACTTCCTCAAAGATGCCTCGTTAGCTCCATCGGGTGGTTGATCCGGTTTGACTAACTTTCCGTCAACCAATTCTAAAGCATTAGTATAATAATTTAAAGCAAACTTGATTCTGTATTTCCACATCGGCCAATCGTTTTCTCCACTTAATGGTTTTATCTGCAACTTTCCTATATCCATAATTAGACTTTCACTCTTAATGAAATATCTTCTATTTTTCAAATATATGATAATAACCACTTAAAATTCAGTCCACTTCGATCATTTATTTCCTTCTAAGACTTTCTTAGATTCTTGGGAAAAAATGATTTCAGGACTGACGTTAGACAAAAAGAAAACGAAGAAAAACTTATTTTTCTTGCCAATTATGCATTAGGCGTAATGATATAACGATATACTAAATATTTAAAAACTTTGTTTGAATTATTACAGCGCACATAGCATGCGGAAAACTCATAACCTAAAGTATTTTTTTTTCTCTTTAACAAACTGCAGCAAATTCCACACGTATTTTTATAGATATTTAATAAAACGTCTAAAATCACAAGTGATTGGCAACCTTTGGTCATGTAGTATATTATAGTTATGCAATAAATACATTATATTCTAATAAAAATAACTAGTTTTACAATTTAGTCTGGGAAATCTAAGATACAGGGTGTTTAACAGAACACTGATATGTTTAACGGTCGATCGAGTGTTCAATCATTTCTTTCAAAATACAACATGCAAGATACAAAAAATCTTTAAAAGATATCTTAGTGAATTTTTTTTCTAACATACAATATTCAAACAATAAAATCAATTTACTCAGAAACTTTCATTTCTAAATTTTTCTCTAGCACACACTTTTTAAATCATCAAACATTAATCAAAATGTTAAACCATCTTAAAAAAGGAAAAAAATACCAAATTGGAGATTTTACTTAACTTAATCAATTACAATTTGACGTGTCCATCCACAAAACATTTAAAATTGAAAAACATTGTAGATACAGTCCCATTCTTTTTAAATCCATAAACTTTAGGATTTCTACAATGTTTTACAGACACACACCCATACACAAAAAAACAAAAACAAAAAAAAACCTGACACTATGATAAATGCGCTGTAGGAGAATTGATTAATGACTTCAGGATCACATTTAAACACTTATTTCTTAGGAAACAGTATAAAATTTACTGAATATCAAAAGAAGGTTACTATGAATAAGTATTTTAAGAGTAATATAAAAACTATAGTCGAGTCTCTATATAACGAAATGCACCGTTCCAGTAAAAAATTCGTTATATAGAGAAATTCAGTGTATGGAAAATGATGTTAAAAATCGTATTTAATGTGTAAATTTTGAACAAATATTATTTTTGATGTTTTTAATTAAGAATTTGAAATGTTTAAAAGTAAATATTAACATAACATTTTATTTCTTAATTATTTAAGCAGTTTCAAAAAAGAGAACAGACATTTATTTGAACGCTTAATGAAAATCAAATAAGGAAGACTTGCATTAATTTCAGACGAAAAAATCTGTAATTTTTGTTGTTTTGATTTTAAAATTGTTACGCTTTAAAAAAAAAAAAAAAAAAAAAAAAAAAAAAAAAAAGCTCAAATTTTAGCAAGGAATGAAAAATTGCAGTTAACATTTTCTTCCATTTGAAGGCCTCTCTTATGTACCTCTCATTGATTCCTCTCTAATATGTGTAACAATCTAATTGACTCTATTTTGAAAAGGATTTTGAAAGTTGTGTGGGAGGTGGGATGAATTCGTTGGATTTAAAGAACAAGGAGAGAAGTAATATTAAAAAAAATTAGCACTGAACGATAAGTCAAAAATAAATGATGGAAAATTGATTCCATATGATTTTGAAGCTTTTTTAAAACTGAATAAATTAAGACCAAATTATGAAAAAATTCGTTATATGGAGATAGATATTTCGCTATATAGAGACTGTTTTTTTAATGTAATCATGCGAAAAGAGGACTGTTCCTACAAAAAATTCGATGTATAGAGTTTCGTTATAGAGAGACTCGACTGTAGTTTCTTAACAAGAAAGACAAATCATGCATTAAACATACATTATCAAAAAATTCCATAATACTTTACGTACCTTTTCGCTGTGTAGTGAGTCCGGGACACATTTTAAAATAATTTTTATTTATTGAGTTAAAATTTTAATTTTTTGTGATGATTAACCATATCATTTTTTAACAAAATCGCACCATAAAATTTCTCATTTCTATCAAATTTATTAAAAAAGGGGGATAATTTAAAATTACTATAACTCAAAATATTATTTGTAGTATTTCATTTTTTATTTAAATTTTAATAAACAGAGATACCGTATTTACTCGTGTATAAGGCGCACTATTTTTCCAAAAAAATAGGGCAAAATTCCTAGGTGCGCCTTATACACGGAATAATTTTTTACTGTTGGATGCAGTCGAACGATATACACATGAAACAAGAAATTATTCAAAAAAGATATTAAAACTCGGAAAATGTTACTTAATTGAAGTATTACTGCATATTTATTTCATTCCTTGCAGTTTTTTATACAACAGAGCTAATGACATTATCTAAACGCTAATTAGCAATTCTCTTTACCGTCACTTATTCCTATTTCCCGTCATTTTCTTACAACTTGAAGTCAAAAAATGCATTTTCGTCGTGTTTTCTGGTTTGGTGTAATGTTTGTTTCGACTTTTTCTTAACGGAAATTCATTTAGTCATTCTTCATTAGCGTATGAAATTTATGGTGCGCGTTATATACGATATTTTATGAAATCGCCATTTTTACTTGTAAAGTAGGGGTGCGCCTTATACACGCGTGCGCCCTATACACGAGTAAATACGGAATCTAAAATTTATTTTTAATTCAGGATTTCAAAAAAAATTTTTTTTTTTTTTATTAAAAATATTTGAAGTATACATTTGAAAAAAAAATTCATCTAACTTTTATTCAAAAATAGTATTTCAAATGTAATAGTTTTTTTTTAATTTGCTGAATCAAAAGTAACACAATCAAAAAAATGCATGTTCCAAATTAAAGAAAATTATCTTTAGCGGTTCTTGAGTTATAACAATTTAAATTTGAGAAAATGTAAAAAAAATATATCGTGAAAAAAAAAAAACGTGTTTTCATAAGAACTCATTTCCATGACAATCATTGCTTAAAAGTTAGGTTTCGAAAGCAAGCGCAAACGAAAAACAATAATATTTCCTCTTCTAACTAAAATTGGAACATGATTTAAACGTCATTTTAATCATAATAAGACAGAGAAATGTTAATTGAATGATTTTTTTTTTAGAAAATTTGAAGATCTTTTTGTCATGGACGCTGTTAGATAAAATAAGTAATCAAAAATTTTAGAAAATGTATAAATTATTTGAAAACAAGAATTAAAATAAAAAATCCCATTAAAATCAAAACATTTCATAGGGCACATTTCGATCTTGAAAAATTAAAAGCCCGTCATGAGCTACAGCAAATGCGTGTTGATATGAAACAAGGTTACAAAATAACAGTAAGGAAAGGATGAAAGATTGAAAGAGTGAGACATTTGGCACTGACAGTAAGATAAAAAGTAATCACAAAGCATCAGATGATGAATCGGAATGTGATGTCACAATGACAGAAAACATCTACAAAGGAGAAATTGAAAAAAAAATATTTATATTATAATAAAATATGCTTTTATTTTTTAAAAAAGTACAAACCGACTTCAAAAAAAGTATCAAGCTTGGCGACAACTTGGCACTAACGCATATGAATGCATAGTTTTAATATGGTTATGATTTGAAAACGTTGCAACAATAAAAGATGATTTGCGATAAATCATTATTTTTTTTATCAAATCCACATTTTTTTATTTAAAAAAATTCTAATCATCAGAATTTAATGAAATTAAAATCTAGTATCGGTGTAAGAGATATAGCCTGAAATTTTATTTACTTATTGTACACACACATCTGACTTGTGTGCTCGACATGAAAGCCTGCGATTACCTAAAAAATGAACGCTTCTAATTGGATGATTGCTTCAAAAAGAATTGGAATTTTAACGTTTCATTTTTAAAAAGTTCTAATCGCAAAAATTTGATAAAATTGAAATGGGACCATGTGGGCATCTTACACTTTCAAACAAAAAAGAATTATTAAATTCGGTTCATACTTACGGAAGTTATGAGTGAACAAGAAATACATACAGGTCAAAATCATAACCTTCTCCTTGAAGTCGGTTAAAAATTAATAAAGAAGGCCATACGAAAATAAATATCTTCTAACATTAAAATAATAATAATAATAATATACGAAAAAATAAATAATAATAATAATAAAAGAAAGAAAAAAAGAAAGGTTTTTATTTATTTATTTATTTTAACTATAAAAACAGACAAGAAAAGAACGAAAGAACTGCAGAAGTAATTTATATCCTAAACAACTACGTACAAGCTCGGAAGATCTTGTTGCGATTTTATGGGAATTTTTTATTTTAATTATCTGTTACCGCCACTTTTTGATGCATTTTCTGTTGTACTTGAAAAGTTGATTTGAAAATCATTCAATAAAAATATTAATTTTTTAATTTAGCTTAATAGATAATCAAGGAAAATGGATACAGTCGACTCTCGTTAATTCGAACTCATCGGGACCACAAGAAATGTTCGAATTATCCGAAGTTCGAATTATGGAAAATATGAAATGAGAACATACTTAATATGGTACTATTACAAAGGAATTAATGTTATAGTGTTTTTTAAATGTATTATGTCTCTTATCATCAGAATATGACTTGATATTAAATTAGAATGTATAAATATATATACTAATTAAAAAATTAGAAACAAGCATAATGGTGGAAAAATTTGAAGCGTCTCTGATGGACAGATGGCACACTTAGAAAGTGGATATTAAATGCATGGGATTATATGTATGCTCGTTCGGAACAATTTTCACAAAAAACAAAGAAAGAAAGTTATTCAGATGATCTGAAATCCGTGAGAAAGAAAGGAAAAACGAAAAATCGGAGTTCTCGTTAGTTCGAATTAAATGATGTCAGGAGAAAATGAGTTCGAATTGATCAAAAAATGTAACGTTATTCTGCCATTGAAAATTTCGGGACTTCATGTTTAGTTCGAATTCAGCGAAGATTCGAATTGTCCGATTTCGAATTAACGAGAGTCGACTGCATTTCTTCTGAGACAGCATGACAAACTTGAGACAATTTTTAGGTACATTTGTAATTTTGTAAATACGTAGCACCTATACTCATCATTCGGTCCATCTGCCTGCCCATCCGTTCGCATGTAACAGAGCAAAAACTACCCAACCGAATTATTTGAAAATTAAAACATATGATTGTTGAATAATTTTGTCGAATCATTTCAAATTTTCTAAAAATTGGGTGTTTAGTTTAATTACCAGTACAGGTCACCAGTTTCCGTTACATTACGGCCAATGTGAAAAATAGTTTCAAGCTCATTTTAAGGATATGACACTCTTTTGAATATAGTAAAACTGATATGCATCTACGAAGTATAAACTAAAATCTACATTCTTTACAATGGGTGGTGCAAAAGTTTTTCTTATTAATTTACAGAATTACACAAAAGTATTTCATTACATCTTGGTATAAGTGGAAACATTGGTGATAAAATAACTGCGTTTTCATTTGGGGTATATGTTTATAAATTTAATTACTTTTTAAATGCTACTTAATGGATATAAATTCTGTGTATCACTACAAGGCTCCACAAATGTTTTTAACAGCATTCTTAGTTGCTTAGTTGAAACTTTTAACAGCGTTAGTTGTTTAAATGAACTGATTTTTAACATGTTAAGAAGTATGCATATATATTTGTAGATCATGTATTGGCTGCATAAAGCAAATTAACAACTATTGATGATAACAGCAGAAATAGGGTGTTTTAATGTTCTGTATTTACTAAATTCTTTATTTACACACAATATTTTATCTTAGTAAAGTGTGAAAATTTATTGTAGTATTCTAAAGGTGTTAGAAAATGTTTCATAATCTATTCCATAGATATGGTTTTCAATTCTTATTCTAGTTTCATAAGTTCTAGGACTGAATAAGAAGAGATTTTCTATTAGAAAAATCTTATATGGAAATTTGAGATTTCTAAGGACTCTGTACATCAACTATACTGCATCGCGTATACAAATGAAAAACAATCAATATTTTTAATATTACGCAGTATAACTAATCATAATACGTAAGCTGATAAGCGACACATATTTTATACCCTCAACAAATAGTAATACCTTCAGAAGATTCTTTGCGAAGGATGAAACAGAACGTTATAAAACTATATTCTGATTATTCAGTTCAAATATACTTATTTTTTCAAATATCTCTAATGGCAATGTCTGTATAAATGTAACACGAATAAACCGTTTTTTGAGGGGATAAATAGAGAAAATCCTTAGGTTAAATCGATTACTTTTTCATCAAACATGTACGAAAGAAAAAGAAATGACTTGTCATTTTATGATATAATATATTTTTTGATTAAAGGACTTATCTAACAGCTCGAAAATCCTTATTCAATTTTATTTAACATGATTTCACACACACGTATGTAAGATACTGTCCAATTCCTTGTATCGAAAAATATCGGTGATAATAAGCAGGAAAATAATTTGCAAATTAAATATGTCATATTAATATATCTATTAAACATCCTCGCTTTTCAGAATATGTTCTTACACTAAACTTAAAAAAATCTTTCACTACATTAATATATTAATTAGATTCCTATAGTTGTAATATTTTGAACTCAAATACACTGCTTGACATTGAAAATGCAACATCAAGAAGGAGTGGTCAGAAAGTGATGAAATTTGGGTAAAAGACAGAGACAGCAAGGAGCATTAAATGATTTTTATTTCAAAATGATAGTCAGAATACAGAACGAGAACGGCGTCGGCTCAGAAGGATGTAGGGCCACAGCAGACAGCGATGCGCAAAGAGACACGTCTAGGCATAGAGTCAATAAGAGTACTGATGGTGTCCTGAGGGATGGCTCTCCGTTTCCTTTCGACCATTTGCCACAGATCGTCTTCTGAATGACGCAGGGGCAGAGTCCGCAAACGGCGTCCAATCACATCCCACTCATGTTCAATTGGTGACAGGTCAGGAGAGTATGGAGGCCAGGAATGCATCGTATACCTAGCAAAGCTTGTTGGCACATGCGAGTGCTGTGTGGTCGGGTGTTATCCTGCTGAAAAATTGCATTAGGCAGACACTAAAGATGCCACCTCATTGCCACCGGCCGCAGTATATTATCCAAGTATCGTTGGGCCGTTATAGTGCCCTGAATACAAACTAGAGGCGACATGGAATTATACGCAATAGCGCCCCAAACCATTATGCCACGTTGTTGCGCGGTGGGGCGTTCCACAGCTACTGCCGGATTCGACCTATCTCCACGTAGACGCCACACACGTATGCGGCGAAATTCGCTGGATAAACAGAAGCGTGACTCATCTGAGAACACGACGTTTCGCCATTCTGTCATACATGTCGCTCTAGTCTACCCACATTCCAAACGTTGGCGTCTATGCTGTGGAGTCAATGGCAGTCTTCTTCACGGACGCCGTGAATGCAGGCCATGTTCAACCAATCGATGGGAAATGGTTCTGGCCGACACGGGAACATGCAGGGTATCTTGTACATGCTGCCGAATCGAGTTACAAGTGACTTGCGGGCCCGTCACAGCTTGTCGGCAGATGCGTCGATCCACGCGTGTTGACGTCCCTCTGGCTGCACCTGCACCTCTCAATCTTGCCACAGTTCATTGTTCCAACCATGTTCGCTACAGCCGATGCACCGTGCCCGCATCCATGTGGCTATCAGCTGCGATTTGACGTAAACACCCCCCCCTTCTCAGTCCGATCACCATACCTCGTCTATCTTCTGGAAGTGCCTTCGTTGACGGCGGCCGGGTTGTTCTCTTATATGCACGTATCCTACGAGACAAAAACAAAATTTCTTCGATAGTTGCCAGAAATAACGACACGAATATTGCCCATCCTGCAAGTTCCTTCCCTTATATCTTACATCACGTTCGTCGGAGACCTGCGCATTTCACATCATTTGCATAACTCAGGGACGTGCGTCTACTCTAAATTTGCATAAATTTTTGACCACTCCTTCTTGGTGTTGCATTTTCAATGTCGAGAGTGTATAATTTTTTTAATTATTAGCATAATTGCCAACTTTTACATTTTTATCACATAATTTGCCTTTTTAACTATGATTAAGTTAACATCATTTTTAAGCACTCGGCAAAGAAAAAAAAATCCAAGCTGCTTAAATCAGGATAGTCTGGATGGCAGTCATTCGGTACTCTACATATATAACTAATCGGTGACAAACAGACACATTCAAATGTTATAACTCAGGGACGTGCGTCTACTCTAAAATTTGCATAAATTTCTGACAACTCCTTCTTGGTGTTGCATTTTCAATGTCGAGCAGTGTATAAATTTTTTTTAATTATTAGCATAACTGCCAACTTTTACATTTTTTAACACATAATTTGCCTTTTTAACTATGATTAAGTTAACATCATTTTTAAGCACTCGGTAAAGAAAAAAATCCGAGCTGCTTAAATGAGGATAGTCTGGATGGCAGTCAATCGGTACTCTACATATATAACTAATCGGTGACAAACAGACACATTCAAATGTTATAACTCAGGGACGTGCGTCTACTCTAAAATTTGCATAAATTTCTGACCACTCCTTCTTGGTGTTGCATTTTCAATGTCGAGCAGTGTATAAATTTTTTTTTAATTATTAGCATAACTGCCAACTTTTACATTTTTTAACACATAATTTGCCTTTTTAACTATGATTAAGTTAACATCATTTTTAAGCACTCGGTAAAGAAAAAAATCCGAGCTGCTTAAATCAGCATAGTCTGGATGGCAGTCAATCGGTATTCTACATCTATAACTAATCGGTGACAAACAGACACATTCAAATGTTTCTGGACAAATAGTAAATATAAGGAGAGGCCTCTCGTCATGTTGAGACCATATGTTGCCTCTCACAGTCTGAGGCACGTAGTGTAGTAAGGGGCATCCCACACTGAGACAACGGGGAAACTTGCAGCGCCGCATGAAGCGAAAAAAAAAACGGTCGAAACAAAAAGGAAAGTTGCATCAAATCAGTTTTAAGTTCTATTTGAACCAGTGTCCTCCCCTAATTCAAGCTAGATATCTTACGTGTTGCCTTAGAGTGTGAGTTTCTAAGCTGAAAATATATGTTCCAAAAAGATCAGATAGTTTTATGATGTGAAAGGTGACTGCAACAGATAGGGCCCGAATAAAAAGTTGCTGATGAAATAAGGTCAAACACTCCGAAGCGATATTGAACAGCATGTAGTCTCTCTCCGCGGATGTTTTAATCAGCTCATAATGTGGATAGTGTTGATTGAAGACGTCATCTCGCTTGAAGTAAGCCTCAACCGTATTCAAAACGTAGGATGAGAAATTAGCATCTTGGATACAATGGATGAAGAGCTGTTTTGCAAAACGCAGAATAAGCAGAATACCATGTAGGGAGCAGAACTTTTTAGAAATAACATGGATGTAAAGCTTCGTCTTTCAACACACGATGTACACTATCTCTTAGTACTTCTGCAGAAGCAGCGACTACACTGTCCAATGGTATGGGATTGTTATACGATATCTGTTCAGTGGGAAGCGTGTGGGTCTCACATACCCTTCTCCACTTTCTGCACTGCATATTCGTGAAGCACTAATTGAACATAATAATTAACACTTCTAAATAAATTATTTGAGAAGTTCTTGTGAAGTGTTGGGCCAGGAAAAAGATCGTGTAAAAAATGTTATTAAAAATTTGCTATATTTTTCAGAAATGTAGTTATTGTTAGGTTTTGGTACAATAAGTCGACTCACTCAATAATTTACTAGTTTTTTTCGCTAAATCAAACTGTCTTTTGTTTTATTTTTAGAATTGAGTAATTTTAAAGGCATTATGTTGAAAATTTAGGATTTTTTTACATGTGTTGTTTTATAGTAATCTAAACTCTGTGGCGCTTTCACTGTGTGCTAATTTTGTAAAAAAGTGCTGTACAATACAACACGATTGGAAGAAAATATTTTCAAATAAAATCTTGGACTTACGCTGTAAACATTATAAGTTAAAAGCAAAAAGTATTACTTATCAGCGTAAAAAACAATTTATTAAAGATTAAAAATTCCCAACGTTTCGAACTCAATCTACTGAGTCATCTGCAGAGGTATATTTTTAAAGGAGAAATAATTTACATTAAAAACAGATTGGGATACTATAAACTGACAAAAATTATACTAAATAAACATTAAAGGCCAAGATTCAAAAATAAAAAACATGTATCAGTTGCCATCACTCAGTAGACAATACAACAATGACAAAAACATGGAGGAAACCTACAAAAGTATTTCTTTTAAAATATTAAACCAGATATTAGGTATTTGAAAGGAATATCTTGGCCTTTAATGTTTATTTAGTATAAATTTTGTCAGTTTATAGTATGCCAATCTGTTTTTAATGTAAATTATTTCTCCTTTAAAAATATACCTCTCAAGATGACTCAGTAGATTGAGTTCGAAACGTTGGGAATTTTTAATCTTTAATAAATTGTTTGTTACGCTGATAAGTAATAATTTTTGCTTTTAACTTATGAAAATATTTTCATCAAGGCTAATTACAACACTATTTCAACACAAAAAACAACACTATTTTTATTAGACGTTTCTAAATAGCAATATATCTGCAAGATATTTAAAGCACATTTCTAGAGAGCAATATTATTGCACCCTATTAAGAACAAATTTCATGATAGCAATACTTTTGTAACGTATTGAAAACTGAATAACGACACAAAAAATCTTTTTACATACGGAGTTTTGTAATTTACATTAAAGTGTAGTTAAGTTGGTGACAAAAAATATTGTTGCGTATATAGGGGCCTTTTGATCTTATGGTTAGACAACTTCCAACTCTTGTCTCTTAGAAAAGTAGAAAATAATTTATTTACAGATCTTCAGAACAACAGAGTCTTCGAAACTCACAAATATTACTAGATATTCAAAAATAACTGCACAAATCTATCGTACCAGTACAGATATAGGTCCCAGAGACTCGTTATACACACTAAATAACATTCAAAACAACGTAGATATAACTCAAGCAAACTTGCTTAACAATCGCCTAGTTGTTCACTCAATGACTGATTGATAAATAATAACAACAGCTCATATTGCTCTCCTTATATAGGCTCGCAGCATGCGCTGGAAATTTCCACAGGCTTCTCGAATATTCCAGAAAACCACGGAATAACATTCAATGTATCAGCATATCTAAAGGGGGGTTACCATAGAGAGGGAAGGGTTACCATCGCCAACAATCGCCAAGTTTGTCGCCAACTTAACGCTATATCTCCAAATTTGGCGACCAAAATTAGTCGTCAAAAGTGACGCCAACTTGGCGATATCTCTAATATTGCGCCAATCTGTCATAGACATTCACTGAAAAATAATAGACAAGTTTCCTTGATAACAGAGACAATGTAACAAAAACTAATATTAGTAAAGGAATGGAGCTTTATAAGATTATTTACAATATTTTACAGTACAAACACTAACTATTTACAAAATTCGTAACAATATTTTAAATTGTGTTTTTTTTATGGTTCACGAATTTGCGATGCACCCAAGTACAAAAGAAAGAATAACAGGTATGTTTTCTTCTATGGTTGAAATTGCTGATATGAAGTTTTAACTGTGTAATATATACAAATGTATAGATCATATAAAGTTTTTCATAGAAGTATTGATGTACTTTTTCAGCTGTAAAAGCTAATTACTGAAATATGATTTTAGATTGTAATATGTGTTTTTAAAATGGTTTTTTGTGTATCATATTTTCATTATTAATCGGCAAAGTTTTATTAAATTATTTAGAACTGTTGGAAATTGTTTCATAGTCTATGGTTGATGCATGTTTTTTTAAATATTTTTAGAGTAAGGTAACATAACGAAATTAGATAAAACCTTTTCACAGATTATTAACGAAAATGTATTTTCATAAAACTGTTTTTTTTCTCCTCTGTGAAACATTAAATGTAAATTTAGAACAATGAAATAAATTTCAGAAGTATCTATGTGTGTTTTTATATAGTTTGGATCTCATTAAACTCGATATTACTATCTAACACATTTATGATAGAATAAAAAGAATTTAACTGGTTTTATATATTGTATTTTGTTATATTTCTGCATCGGATATCGCATAAAATTTGTTAAAGATATTCCGGATCTCTTTCCATATAAAACATACAAATATAAGTAAAATTTAAAGCATATTTAAAGAAAATGTAAAACTGTAAAGTATTTTTAAAACATTTGTATTTATGCTACCGAAAATTCAATTTAATTTCTTATCTGATCTGATAACAATCATAAGTTTAACTGTGAGGTTTTCATACGTAATATCTTTTTTTTATACTTTTGGGAGCAGGTATAAATTGTTAATAAAACGATATTAATTCTTTATATTTCAATTTAAATGTAAAATGCAACACACCATGCTGTAAAATCCGTTTAAACACTATTGTAAATTCCTTAATTGTAACAAATTCCTTCTGGTTTAGTTATTTGTATTTCGCGTTTTTTACATTATCTCATAATTAATAAAAAATTCCTATATGCATATAATTAGAATATTATTCGTGTTCGGTAACATAAGTAAAAAGAAAATGTGAATTTTTTCCTTTTTTATTTTCAAAACTACAAAAAACATATTAAGAAAGTTTCGATAGCGTTAAACATCACAAATGCAAAAATATGTATGTAAAGCTGTAATCAGATGCGAAAAAGCAGTGAGCGTTGAAGAACAATAACGGAATCAATTGTTCCCTTGGGAGAAGACGAGAGCAATAAAAAGTGCTAAACAGTTGCGAAAAAGCACAAGTAGAACGGATGGGGAACGAAAGAGATTGAATTTAAAAAAAAGGGAGACAAGTTTTAGAAAAATTGGCTGTACTGGACATATTCGTACTTTTCCGTTAGCCGGGTGCCAGTGTTATATTTATCTATCTATCAGGTAACCAAGAAAGTTCGTGCGGTTTTAATCAGACATAAAAAACGACCAAAAAAATTTCAAACACTTATTTTATTCTTTGAAATAATCACTATTGGCTTCAATTACGTGTTTCCAACGAGACACAAGCTTATAAATACGCCTTTTGAAACAATATTTTGGTTCAGACTCCAAAAACTGGGTTATAGTTTTTGTGACATCATCTTGGGTTTGGAACTGCTGTTCCCGCAGGTGATTGTCCAAGGCCAAAAACAAGTAATAGTCCGATGGGGCGATGTCCGGGGAGTAAGGTGGGTGAGGCAAAACTTCCCAGCACAATGTTTTTATCACGTCCCTGGTCGCTTTGGCCGTATGAGGTCTGGCGTTATCGTGGAGGAGAAGTCCTCCTCTCCTGTTGATCAGCGCTGACTGCATTTCGAGCAAAGCAGCTAAAACCTTTTTCGACTGCGACGAGTAGACTTCGGTTGTGATTGTTTTCCCGCTTTCTTAGAATTCATAGTGAACTATACCTGCAATAGTCCATCAAATACACAGCATTATCTTTTTTGATGGATGTCCGGTTTAGCAACCGATGAGACGAAACCAGAAGTCAACCAATGATGTTTTCTCTTTCGGTTATCATACATTACTAATGTCTCGTCACATGTCAATATCTGATCCAGGAAAGAGGCTTTGTTGTGGCGCGACAGCAATGACAAGCAGATGCTTAATCGTTGGAGCTTGTTTTCCTTGGACAGGACACGAGGAGCCCACTTATCAAGTTTCCACGACATTCCAAGGCTATGAAAATGCGATCGGATGGTTTCGTCAGATACTGCAAACCTTTGCGCAAACTCCTGGCATGTTAAATCAGGATTCTGCTTGATTTTCTCTTCCAGCTGGACTTGGTCTAAGATGGATGGACGACCAACACGGGGCTTGTCTTCGAGGCTCTCGTCTCCGGACGAAAATCTGCTGAACCACTTTTGAGTGGTCCGTTCACTCACTGACGTCTCTCCAAACACGGAGCATATTCTTCTACCGACCTCTGCAGCTTTGTTTCCTAATTTTAACTCGTAGAGCAAAATAGGCCTCAAAATCTCCTTTGTCAACGATTTTACTCCCTACAAAATTGATAGCGGAACGCGAGATACGTTAAACAACTCTCTACTGATTGCAATGTACAGAAATTACGTCATCAGAATCAGTATGACCACGCCTACGCAACAAAAGTAGCTGTTCTCAAAAACCGCACGAACTTTCTTGGTTACCTGATATAGGCATATAAATACATACATTTTTATATATACCTATAGTTATATATATATATGTATTTGTATGTGTATATATGTAATAAAACGAAGACGATGTTCTATAATAGTGTATAAGCTCTAGTAGAATACCATGTTGGCTGTAGAATACTACTATTCACTAAGAATCAATAGCGGGATGAGCAGAGCAGTCGTTCTGGTAAGTGGATAAGCCAGGGATTTCTTCTCGTAGAAGTTTCTCCAATAACAATGCAAGAAAATCAGTTTTAGTTCTTTTTTATTTAGAGCACTAACTTAAGTTACTCCACAGATCACCGTTCCACACATCTATCACTGCGGCCTTCGCTCACTAAGCTGCAACATTCCGGCGTTCTAAATTCTCGGAAAAAATGACATGGCTTCCGAGCAGTTTAAAGGAAAGATGCATTCTCACCTCCTAAAAGACCAAATGAAAATGGGACATTTCCAAGACAAACTAGCTCCCTCCTACTCAGCGTCAATCATTTTAAAAATCCAATTAGGATGAACTCGAGCCTCAAACGGACAAAAATGATCAATTCTAATTGGTCGTAGCAGGCGGTCCTTGGCAAGAACTATATTTTTTCCTCGGAAGAACAAGCCCATTAGCAACGCGTAATAACACCTGTCACGCGATGTTAAAATAAAAAATAAAATTAAAATCCCAGGAATATTTCAGAAAGTAAAAAGCTTACGAAATACCTTCCACCGTTTTGAGAAGCAAGCAATAATTTATTAATAACTAAAGTAAGAAAATGAATTTTAGCTGTTGCAAGTTACGAAACTAAGATTGAAATATGTTCCACAAATTTAGAATTGAAGCTAAGAGAGAACAAAAATGGCGCAATTTTTTTTATTTTATTACAAATCCCCCCTCCCAGAAAGACGGGTGAAAAAGTAGGTCTGAGACCTGCAATTTCACAGAAAGGGAGATGATGCAGACTTCGCTCACGAAGTTGTTGATATAAGTAATAATAATTAGATACTAAATACAAAAATTTAAATTAATTTCTCTTTTTTATATAAATATAGAATTCAAATTTAGGAACACTAAGGTGATGCGTGGAATAACTTTAAATTTAAATACAATAAAATAGGCATCAGTACAAATACAAGATATAATCTTGTTTAAAATACACATCATAAATTAATTTGAAAATATAAGCAATTACCCATAGTAATAACATAAAAATGAAACATAAAAATGAAAAACAATAACGTTGAATCTTCCTTGACAATAATGAACCTAGGTAGAATGGAGAAATTTAATAAAAATTCCTGAAATTAAATTTAAAAATTTGGTTCATAATGTCCGTCTAAAAATCACATTTGAAATTGAATAGTTCACTACCTCCTTTCAAGGAGGTATAATTATATCATTATAGACCATCCAATTTCTATCATCTAACATCAGGATATTAATTCAGTTTGTTTTTTTAAGCAAGTTCTAGAACACTTATAATAGTTCCATTTTTGGAACTTTTGTGAAAATATTTTTATAATCATATTTTTAGATAATAACACATTTCATAACATATTAATACAGTAATAATAAATTTTAACAATGTAATAAACAAACAATATAATAAAGAAACATAATAAAGAAAAAATATCACTAATAACAAATATCATAGTAAGTATAAGTAAATCTCATAATGGGTATAAGTAAATCTCATAATAGGTATAAGTAAATCTCATAATGGGTACAATTAAATTTTTCAATAAGTAATAGTAAATATCTCAAAAGACATTCTTTAATTTCTAAATTGTATACTTAATCTCGTTTATCTCATCTCATATTTTTGGGATGAAATATAGAGAGAATTGAAATAGAATAAAAAATACAATCAATTATGAAATCATTTACTTAATCTGGTAATTCGAGTACAGGATTAAGTAGGAATATGTACAAAAAAATTAAAACATAATATGATAAATTAAAATAAAATAAAGATAAATAAAAATTTTGTTCATGTTTGAGAATGCACGTGACCTTTAAACTACTAAGATTCTTAAAAAGAAATATTAATAAATGATAAAAATAAAAAACATGATCTATTCATGTCAAATAATTACGCAATAAATATTCTCTCGGCGTGATAAAACATTGCAAGATGCAAGAAGGAAGAGAAAAAGAAACAAAATTATATTATAATTGACATGTACTTGGATTGGAATGCAGAAGCAAAGAAAGAGAGAAAGAAAAAAAATTAAAATAAGTGATAAAAAATTTGTTACTTGGTAAATAATTAATTTAATAATTGATAGATTAACTTTAATATTACAAATAGGTTCAGTTGAAAAAAAAATATTTTTTTTAAAATATTTATTTGTTATTATATTATTCTAAGTAGAGTAATTCAGTACAGAATAAGAAATTTCCACTTTGTTCGTCTACGCCGGCATAAACAAACAAATATAAAAATTTCCAGACAAGTGACACTCTCGCTGCAGTCAAGAGATATCATTGCCATTCTGTAAGAATTACAGGATATTATCTGAATTAAAATATGGAAAGAAATTTACTGTTTAAGAGAAAAAAAATTATAAAATGATAAACTAGAGATATAGTCTAAGCTACAGTTTTTACTTGAGTTTGTTGTTGTTGATTAGGGGGTTGTTGCTCATGACTTAATTTAAATTTATCAGGGGAATAATAAGGCCTTAATTGAGATACATGTACTATTTCTGAACTTTTGAACTGGTTTTGCCTATCAATTTCAAAATTTACTTCGGATAATTTGTTAAGAATTTTATAAGGGCCACTAAATACTTGTGATAACTTTCTAGTATTAGGGTACTGAAATTCTTCATAGATAACTAGATCTCCTATTTTAAATTTTGGTTTGATATAATCTTTATCATAATATCTTTTATTTTTTAAATGAAATTCATCAGTTCTTGCTTTAGCAATTTCAAGTGCTTCATGAACAGGGGGATAATAATTTTGTTGTAAGGGGGAGTCATAGGGTAATTGGCCAAAAAGCAAGTAAGCAGGTGTAAATTTAGTAATAGAATGGGGTGTATTATTACATTCATTAATTACCTCAGTTAAAAGCTTAGTCCAGGGAATTTTAGAGGTAGTGGAGTTTACTTTACATTTCAATCTAGTTACTATTGTCTGATTTACTCTTTCACATTTCCCATTCGTTTGTGGATGATGGGCAGTGGTCAAACGTTGTTTAATATTATGATTTCGCAGGAATTTTTTGAATCTTGAAGAAGTAAAAGCAGCATTCCTGTCACTAAGTATTTTTTGAGGGGACTGTACACTTGAAATCTTACTAAAACAGAATAATTGTTGAGGGATTTTGATATTGAAGATTTGTTTCAGACAATTTGTATAAGTTTCTGTAGTGACACTTTTGGAAGGAAATGCCTAAACATATCTTGTGGCATGGTCTATTATAATATGGAGATACTTTTTGGTAGAATTATAATAATTGAACCCTCCTACAGTATCAACAAACAGACAGTCAAAATGTTGATCTGTAGTGGGCATAGCTTGTAATAAGCCAAATTTTTTCTGTCTAGGTTTTTTTATTTTTCTGGCAACTATCACAGTATTTAACAAAGTTAGTAATGTCTTGGGTCATATCTGGCCAATAATAGTTAGGAGAAATTAAATTTTGCATTTTTTGAACACCAGGGTGACCAAACTTCATGAGCAACACTAAGCAATTTTTTTCTTAGGGACATGGGAACTACCACTTTACGAAAACCTTTTCTTTTAACTATAATCAGTCCATTGTCATTAATATAATTTGATCCACACACATTTCCTTTTTCTTGCATCTCAATAATCTCTTTAACGTCAAGAAGAAAAGAAAGGGGTTTACAAAAATGAGAAATAGGGTTTCGGGACAACATGTCGGCTTCGACATTTGTAGATCCCTTTAAGTACTCTATTTTGTAATCGAACATACTTAACTTCAATGACCACCTAAATAATCGACCTCTTAAATGTTTGACATTTTTTAACGAAACAAGAGATGCATGATCAGTATGGATGGTAAATTGTACACCGTGAAAGTAATGATAAAATTTATCTAAAGTATCAATGGTAGCAAGACACTCTAGTTCGGTAATGAAATAATTTTTCTCATAACTTCTCAATCCTCTAGAAAAATAAGCAATTGGATGTAAAAAGTTATTATGGTCGGGTTGTTTAAGAACTGCACTTACTGCCACCTGAGAAGCGTCAACAAACATGTGTAGGGGTAATTTTGGGTCATAAATCTTTAAAATTGGTTTAGCAATGAGGGCATCTTTTAATTTTTGAAAAGAGTTATGACATTCAGTATTCCTTTCCCAAATAGTATCTTTCTTAAGTAATTTATTTAGGGGGGTCTAATTTCAGCATATTTGTCAATAAATTTATGATACACATTTATAGAACCAAGAAATCTTTGTAATTCTTTAGTATTAGTTGGAGGTTTTAATTTTTTAATTGTTTCTATATTAGTATTAGCTGGAGTTAAAGTTCCATTTTGGATTTCATACCCTAGAAAATTGATTTGTTTTTGAGCAAAAGTACATTTAGATAATTTTAATTTAATATTTTCTATTCGGCATAAATCAAAAATTTGGATGAGATGCTGTATATGTTCATCTGTTGATTTAGAAAAAATAATTATATCATCAAAATAATAACAAGCAAAGTCTATTTTATGTTTTGTAAGAATTCTTCTAATTGTCCTGTTGAAAATTGGGGGGCCTACCTTTACACCAAAGGGGAGAACATTCCATTCCCAGAGCCCACAATTAGTAGTAAAGGCTAACTTTTCGGAATCGGCTGGGTGAATATGTATGTGCCAATAGCCTGAGGCTAAATCTAGTGTAAAGAAATATTGGGCACCACTTAATTTGTCTAAAATTTCATCTATTCGGGGCAAAGGTTCAGCGTCATTTTTCATAATAGAATTTAATTTTCGGTAATCAACACACATTCGGTTTTTTTTGCCTTCATCTCGTTTATTTACTAACGTAATTTGAGAAGAATATGGGCTATAACTTTCTTTAATTAACCCAGCAGCTAATAAGGATTGGATTTGCTGAGATATTTCTTTTTCATCAGCAGTGGATGTACGATAAGGCCTCAAAGATATTGGTAGGTCAGATTTAAGATAAATACGCTGAGGTTCAATATTAATTCTCCCTACATCATATTTATTTTTTGCAAAAATATCTAAATAATCCCTTAAAAGTTCCCTTACATTTTTATTTTGAATAGCATTCAGATTCCCCAATAGATTATAATCATCATTATTAGTTCGCGGCAAGGATTGAGGAGTTATGGTATTTCCATAATCGGGTTGCACAGTAGTATCATTTTTTATAATATCAAAATGAAGCAATTCTAAGTTATCACTGGATATGTTGACATATTGGTTTAACGAAATATTGAATTGTAACACCTGGCTTTTTGCACAATCAATTTTCAATTTAAATTTGGCACAATCAGGTAAACCTAAAATAGCATAGTTCAAATCTAGCTTACTTACTAAAAAATTAATATATCTCTTTATATTACCAAATTTAATACATAATCGACAAGATTTATTAATTGTAAGAGTTCATTGTGCCTGTCTAATAGTAATAGGGGTAACATTATGTAAATTACTATTTAAATATCGAACAAATTTGAGGAGTAAAATTGAGACAGTTGATCCACGGTCAACCTCACAATACACTTTGTTATTGCCCACATATCCAGGGATGATTAATTGTCAAATATTATTAGTAGGAGGTGGTTGAATAGGAGCAGGAGTTTGAGATTGAAAGGAATTTGTGTTAAATATACAACTCCTCTCCCAATGATATGCATTTTCTATGCCTCTGTTTAAACATATTCTGCACGGACGACTTGGGTAGTTGTTTTGATAATGAGTCGTAGGCATTCTAGGAGTGAAAAACCTAGGATTAAAATTTTGGGATGGATTGTTTGGAGTAGGTCGAGTCCAATGTCTGGGCTGAGGATTGGGATTGTGCATAGATCTATTTTGTTGAAAATTTCTATTGCTGTTATTAGAGGTATGAGTTGGAATCGCTGCTAATTGTTTAGCAATGCGAAACCATTCACGAGTATTGGAAGGAGGGTTAACCATCAAACAATTTTGATACTCCGGCTGAAGTCCATCAGTTAATCCCTGTATAATTAAATTTTCCCCAAGCTGAAGTTGCCTTCCAATCTCAACTTTCTTTCTAAAATAAGAATCCAAATCACTTAGATCATTTAACTTTAAGGAAATAAACTCAGAAAATTTTGGAACTCTAACCTGAATGAATTTTTCAGTTAAAATCTCGACAATTTCCTCGTAGCACAATCCAAACAATCATTTATATAAGCTTTTAGCGCTTCCCCCTTTAAATATTTTGAAATATTTTGTTTTTTCCACTGATTATCTTTTTTTTCTCCAAAACACTCATTATCAAAGTGTTTAAACCACTTAAACATATCTATGCCTGACTCAAAGTCAAAAGGTAAAATATCAAGTTTATTTTCTGACATTTTTTCTTCCTTTACTAATCCAGATCTTAATACATGAAAGAAGGATAATTCATATGGAAAATATTTAAATGCTATACTTCAATTATTAAAATTCAAGTACTATACTTCAAATACTTCAATAAATAACAATAAAAATAATAAATAATAAATAAATCAATTCTGTTTGAATTCATGTGAAATAAATAAATAATAAATAAATAAGTAAATAATAAATAAAATAATAAATATCGGTTTTCCATACATGGGAAATAACAAATAATTTTAAGAACAAAAATACTTTTCTTTAAGTATTGAAAATAAACTTAGCAACAGAGAATTTTTTAAGAACAAAATAATCCATCTTTCGTATTAAAAACACCTTTAAAACTAAATAAAATTTCTATGAGCAGAAAATTTCAATTAATTATAAATTAAGAACAAATTTATTTTTTAATATCTGTAATAAAAGAAAAAAAAATCAAGAATTTAAACAAAGAAATTATTATTAAAATTTCTTAATCCATAAACAAATAAAATAATAAATAATAACTTACAGACACCTCGATGTGGCCTTGTTCAAATACCTAAAATTTATTAAAATAAACAAAAATAAAGCACTTCGTAGATACGACTCACAGGTGCAAATTTCAATTAGCTTATATTACCGATGGAATCAACCGTAGTTTTGCAATCGTGATGCAAATGTTCATTTATTATGAAATGAAAATTGATCAAAATATTTCTGCACTTTTACCTAGAAAATACAATAATAAATAAATAAAAGCAAATGATGTTGAAATTTGTCGTGCAGGTGTTCTTTGGATTTAATAATCAGCACACGTTTTTGTAAATATCATGTATAAAAAAATACTAGAGGCATATTTCACAATTAAAAGATTTGTAGCTGTAGATTCCACACATAATTACAAACAAGACTTCATAACACGATCTTTTTTTTTTCACAGCTGAAAGGTTTCTCATTTATATGGACAGGAAGATGTTATTCTCAGATTTCCTTTTTTGAGAAAATTTTTTTCTTTATCGACCGCATTCCCCTCAACACCAGTAGCACCACTCGATGATTCATGTCGGTTCAAGATGAGTAATAAACAAAGGCAGAAGTTCCAGCAATTAGTTTCAAGCTCGGCGAAAATGGCGCGTGTACACACAGCGTTGCGAAGAATTCTCAGACAAAGGTTCAGTTGTTATTAAGCCACAATAATTTCCTTTTCTCAAAAGTCGTACGCCGGTTCATTTTTTATCCTGCCGGCTAAAATGTAATAAAACGAAGACGATGTTCTATAATAGTGTATAAGCTCTAGTAGAATACCATGTTGGCTGTAGAATACTACTATTCACTAAGAATCAATAGCGGGATATGCAGAGCAGTCGTTCTGGTAAGTGGATAAGCCATGGATTTGTTCTCGTAGGAATTTCTCCAATAACAATGCAAGAAAATCAGTTTTAGTTCTTTATTATTTAGAGAACAAACTTAAGTTACTCCACAGATCACCGTTCCACACATCTATCACTACGGCCTTCGCTCACTAAGCTGCAACATTCCGGCGTTCTACATTCTCTGAAAAAATGACATGGCTTCCGAGCAGTTTAAAGGAAAGATGCATTCTCACCTCCTAAAAGACCAAATGAAAATGGGACATTTCCAAGACAAACTAGCTCCCTCCTACTCAGCGTCAATCATTTTAAAAATCCAATTAGGATGAACTCGAGCCTCAAACGGACAAAAATGATCAATTCTAATTGGTCGTAGCAGGCTGTCCCTGGCAAGAACTATATTTTTTCCTCGGAAGAACAAGCCCATTAGCAATGCGTAATAACACCTCTCACGCGATGTTAAAATAAAAAATAAAATTAAAATCCCAGGAATATTCCAGAAAGTAAAAAGCTTACGAAATACCTCCCACCGTTTTGAGAAGCAAGCAATAATTTATTAATAACTAAAGTAAGAAAAAGAATTTTAGCTGCTACAAGTTACAAACTAAGATTGAAATATGTTCCACAAATTTAGAATTGAAGCTAAGAGAGAACAAAAATGGCGCAAATTTTTTTTATTTTATTACACACACACACACACACACACACACACATATATATATATATATATATATATATATATATATATATATATATATAATATGTGTCATATATAATACTGCCGCCCGACTAACCAAAAAGTATCGATGTGTCATTATCGAACGTATTAGAATTCTTCCATACATGATAAGCCTGCCAAAATTCTACAGTTAACTGAATGAACATTTCTAAATGACTGAACCTTCGAAATTTTTTTTCGAAATACTATCTGCTTTTTTCCTTCTGACCACGAGCTATGGGGAGACAACAGCGTTAGTAGAGATTTAGTCTGAAATTCTCTAAAGGACAATAAATACAAAAGTGACAAAGTATCATATTCTAGATGCAGTGCTATAAAAGTTGAGGTGATTACAATAATTGAGAAAGAAACTTTTTAATTTGATAGTAAATATGCGTCATTCCATACAAATTGAGGAAACTGCTATGGACAAATATTAATGGAAATCATCATATAATTAGATCATACCTATTTATGAATAAATGCAAAATAATACATTTTAGGATTGTTTTTAAATATTAAAATTTATATTAAAAGTTGATGCCATGTTGATTTGTGTCTACATGTTTAAAAGTTCAATTTAATTAGTAGCCTTAGGAATGAAACAATTATATTAAAAAGCATTTATAATTAAGAATGGATAATAAATAAAAAAATTTTTCATGATAGTAATTGTATTTTTATTATATAATGGTATACAAAATTATTATTGAAAATTTTTGAGTAAAAAATGAAATATTTCTATTGTTTAAACATGAAGGACAACTCCTGCAGTTTAATTTTTTTTTACATTTTAGCTAAAAATATATATTTTAAATATCGAGAATTTCCTTCTTGAATTTCCCTTTCCTTGAATGCCTAAATTTTCCTTTATTTAAAATTTTAAGCGTATAGAAGAGAAAAAATTGTGGTTTTGAAATTTTGTTAAGAGTTTCTAAGCTAGTTTGAAGATGATATTAATAAATAGCAAATTTCAAACTTGTGGAATTTGATCGTAATATATAACACTACATCAAACATCAATTTCACAGTTATTTTTGAATTCCTTCAATTTTTATAACGTTTTTAATTTTCTCAAAATTTACGAATTTTCACTTCTTTACAATTTTTTTTTAGATTAATCACGGCATTATCAAATTATTACTACTAAATAAATATAAAACTAATTTTTCAGAGGTTACAACATTAGAAAAAATAGTTTATGTCACACAGTTTTTAAGATTCTTTTAAGAACTTTATTAAGAACTTTCGAACTTGTTACTTTAAATGATTGCACACATGGCTTTCTGTGTCCCAAATTGTACAAAAATACCCAGAACTGCTAAAATATTTTATATTTGTAATGTTCTATCCGAAGATGAATAAAATCTGGCTTTTTCTTTTCTTTTAAACAACATAGCCACTTTTCGGTTACAATATAGCCACTTTTGCTCATCTTGTGCGGAATGATCGATGTAGTAAATTGAACAGACAAAAAAAAGTTAAAACTACATACATAAAATTTATTCAATACTTTGTACCATCGGTGTTTTGCATATTTGCAACATTTTTTAAAATCAATGTTACCTGTACAACAGGCTTTAAAATTACATTAGCGATTTTATTTGCGCACTACTCCCAACAAAGCAGTTAATATAAAATATTCATAGATTTCTCGACAGATTTCGATGCTTAGTTAAATTTTTATACCAAACATTTGCTTATAGTTTGAGTTTGTTTTACATAAGTATTTCTAAAATATTTTTTTTTTAATTATTACGCCTAGAGACAGCCGCTCCAAAATAAATTTCTTTACAGAGACATTTTGTATACTTTACCATTCTACAGAGGTGTGAAAATTATTAGAATTATTGCGAAATTTTTAATAAAATCTTGTTATATTGAAAATATAACACATTATTTTTTAAATATTCATATATTTATTATATAGTGGGCATTCCACACTTTTAATTGAAGATTTGGTACGTTTTGGCATACTTTGTATGAATTTTTAGCTATTAATTTGCATTTTATTGTCATAGTGCCAAATTCGGATGAGTCTTTCTATCAGATCACTTTTGTTTGTGATGCTGTAATTCTTTAAATTTTTAATTAGAATGCCCCAAAGATTCTCTATGGGATTCATATCTGGGCTATTTCTAGGCCATGGAAAGTTTTTAATATTTTTTTCATCGAAAAATTTGGTCACAGATGAAGCTTTATGGCCCGGAGCTCCATTATGAATGAATATGAAGTCTCCATTTGGAAACCAGTCTTTTTAATGTGGAATTAGACTTTGTTCAAGAACTTTTTCATAATCATGATCTAAACCATTAATTAAGTAGGATGTTTAACTGTTTGTACTATGCAATTTCGGAAAAATTCTTCACTGGTACTTCTCCTGAGATACTGAGTGCTTTTTTCTGATATGGCAAACATTGATTTATCAGAAAAACATACCTAAAAGATAAACAATTCCTTAAAATATGTAATATATATTCTTATAAAGAAATTTACAAAGAAATTTAAAAACAGTTTTACATCTTTAGCCAGTATGCAAAAAACATGATTTCAAGAAAAGAAATGAACAACTTAAGTTTAATTGATTAATTAAGGGAAAATTAATATTTCTCAACTTGCTTCAGTAATTTCTGAATTATTATTGCACAACTTTTGCCCAAGCAAATCTTCTTTGCCTTAGAGGATGTGATTTTAACCTTTTTCGAAGATGACGAGCACTGACTCCAGCTGAGCTAAGATTTCTACGAATATAAGAGTCACATACATTTATTCCATACGCTTGCAAAAAGATTTTTAGTTTATGACTAGTTGCTCTTCTGTTAGCCTTAACAATTTTAATTAATTTCTCTTCTATTTTTGCAGTAAATTTACCTATCCTTCCACATATTCAAAAAGTTTCACATTCACATTTACATTCAAAAAGTTTCATATTCACATTTGGAGCTCAAAAATCTTTATATTCTATACACAGATGCTTGCAAAATTTCTGCTTTTTTAGCGATTTCGTGCACTGTATCGTTATTTCTTGAATGAGACATTTTATCAGAGCCAGTCTTCTAACAGAAATATCACTTGCCTTACCCTTAGTCATGGAATAATCCTTTGACAAACGAGAAAAATCTGTCAATTAGCATAAGCTAATCAAAATGGCAAAAAGATTTGTTTTAAAAATAAAGTGATACTAATATTAACTCAAGAAAGGGAAAAAATACTAACACAGCAAGCAGACAAAATTTAAATTGAATTTTACATTTGTTTGTTAATCAAAATAACTCTTTATGCAATGGAAACAATTTGATTACTTTGGATAAAATACATTTCTTTTTAAAAAATGGCAACATTTAAAAAATTTTTATCCCCAAAAGTAATTTAGAGGAGTTCAAAATTGACTAGACCAACAAAACAAATTACCTTTATTGAAAAATTGCAAGTATATGCAATATTAATCAAGAAAAACTGAAAAAATCACAATTATTCTAATAATTTTCACACCTCTTTATATTAAAAATTTGAATGTACTTTTCTGTTTTCACGTTATAATAATATAAAAGAAAAGAAAAAAATGTAAAGTAAATTTACAGTATTTTACCGTGAATTACTTCAGTAATTTTACGGTAAATGTCTTTTTTTTTCTGGTCAACGGTCGATTCTCGTGACTTTTTTTTTCTTGTCTTACAAACAAAACCCTAAAAACGTTTACATAAAGGCAAAATCCGTTTATCCAGGAACTAAGTCCACTATGACTTGCCAAAATCTCTGCTGCAGTAAAATTACTGCAGCAATTTTTTACCATATATAGCAGATGTGCAAAATGATTGTGATGTGCAATGTAATTTTGCTTCATATTCTACATATTTTTATTCCTTTTAACATGCTTAAAGTGATGCATTCTAATATTTCAGTATAGTAAATCCGGAACAGATTGTGCACTAATGGCTTCCGTAAGAATTTTTAAAAAGGCTGTAATTTTTAACAATGATTATTGAATTTATCCATATCCTTGAAGAACACGGCGAGACACCTTCTATGGGATATGGTATCGATAGCATTCATAAAGGATTTTTCAAAGGACCTGAAAATAATTTCATGAGGTTACAGCCTACGCGGGAAAAAAATTTGGAATCCCCGAGGATCGTCCGATCGTTCCAGGTCATATTCGTATGATGTGTTCGATATCGACAATGAAGCTTGTCGCCGATACAGATTTTTCCTATAATGATATAGACAATGAAGCTTTTTGCTGTAACTATCTTTTACTATAATGTCCTTTAATGTGACATTTAAAAGAATTCTGTTATGTTACGATCTATGAAGAAAAAATCTTTTAGTGCGACTTTTAATAATGATTATTGAAATCTATATACAGTGGCGGTCAAAAGTTTCCGGCCAGCAAAAATTTTTTAGCTAATTTGTAAGTATATCCATATGAAGACAAATATCAAAGTGATAATTACACTATTTATACACATAATAATTAGACACTTATTTACGAAATAACATTTAAATATCAATAAATTTAACTGGCAAAATTAAGTATAAAGGAAAACGTATGTTCTCAAGTGTTTCCGGCCTCCTTCTCAAATTTGAGAAAAAATGGCATTGTAATAGAAAATTACAGTGATTAACAACATTTACAATTAGTATTTAATCACCATACCGTTAGTGATAAATACTGCGACGCAGCAAACTCACATTCATACAGTTAACGGTTTAACGGTTAAATATCATCTATGGTGCGTTTTTTCTCTTCATTTCTTGCAATTTTTTGAAAATTTTGGCTGAGTGGGAATATTTATAGTTCCGCACACGTTTGTCAACTTCTTTTCAAAGATTTCCCATCAAATTCACGTCGGGCGTTTGGGCTGACCATTTCAAAAGGGAAACTTTTTTGTGCAAAAGCCATTGTTTGTCGAGTTTTGCATACATTATTAAGTCGTTATCATGTTAAAACAAATAGTTGCGACCACAATTTTTCCTCTAATGAGGCAGAAAATAATCTTGCAAGATATCCTAACACATTGCATCATTCATTTTGCAGTGGATTTCAAATAACAGACCGACACTTTTTAAAGAAATTATTCCCCACAACATAACGTGTCTTCGGCCTGCTTCATTGTAGGAATAACATAGGTCGAATCAGGGTTGTTTGGTTTAAACCATAGTTTAAACCAATGTTTTTTTAAAAAAAAAACATGCTGGTTTTTTTTCAATCTGATTTTTTTTACTCTTTTTTCCTAATGAATTCCCTTTCACACATTATTGAAAAATGCAAAATCCAAGTTATGCAGAAGCGACAAGCAAAGCTGTAAAAAAATGATGAATTAATAAATTTCTAAAATAACAAACATTTTCAATCAACCCAACTTTTTATATAAGCTATAAATCAACATGGCTACATACTACTAATTTTTCTATAATTAGTTGGTTAGAGAAAAAACTTATTAGTTTTTTTAGCTCACAGGCTATCATAGCCTGAGAGCTTATGGGCGCGTCCGTTCTGTATGTACGTTCGTTCGTACGTTCGTGCGTAACGCGATAACTCGTGATAAAAATATCCGATCCACTTGAAATTTTGTATGTAGGTATATCCTGACAAGGCGCTTCCCTGATTAGTCTTTGGAGTTCATTCGATATGTATAAGAGGGGGAACGGGGGGCTCATGCCCCTCTCCTCAATTGATATAAATGGGATTTTCATGCAGAATTAAGTTTTCGTTCAAAATTTAGATTAGGATCATTCTGATGAGGCGATTCCGTGACTGTTATTAGGTGTTCATTGAATAAGTATAAATAGGGGGAACATGGGTTCTAATCCCCCCCCTTAATTTATATAAATGGGTTTTTCAAGCAGAATTTTCAGATTTCGTTCAAATCTCTGAATAGTTTTGGAAGTTTAATGGTTAAGTATAAAAGAGGGGGATAACATCTTTTAAATTATATAAATGCTAAATGGGTTTTTATTAAGAATTATCTCATTTGCTCTTAATTTTGGATATAGATTTTTTATATGATAAAGCACGTCTTTGATAGTATAGGAGGTTCAATGATTAAGTATAAAAAAAGAGGAAAGGGGAGAGCTGTTTCCCCTTCTTATTTTTTTTTTCGAACGGAATTAACCCTTGAAAATATAAGGCTTTAATGTACAATTAGTATTTGTAGCCTGTGAGCTCAATGTCATCCGTTTAACTGGGCAGTATTCTTTATTTTTCTCCCTCCCCCTCTTTTTTTAAGGCTTATATAAAGCCATTAATTGTTATATAGATATACAGCCAGAAGTGCAGATTTGAGCTAAAAATGTACTTTTACTATTTAAATTGCATAACTAGTTAAAATTTACTAAGGATTTCATCATTCTTCAAATATAACATATTCTTAAGTAATTTTCTCCATTGATTTCTTTTTATTATGTATGCTAATGGATAATTGGCAATGAGATTTTTCTTTTTTTTGGCTCTGTGTTTATTGGATTTAATCAGCTTTTGTTTTTCTCGCATTTCCAAATTGGGATTAGGAATTTTGCATTATGATTTTATTCTGTTAGCAGCTGGGTTGGCACAGTTTAAAACAATTGGTTTTTTAGAACACATCTAACATAATATTTTCTAATTTTTGTAATAACCGGGCAAGTCTTCATCAACCTTCAACCCGCTGTTCAACTCGCAGTTGAGAAACCTTTGGTTAGCAAATCTAACCGTCGGTTAATATTTGAAATTCATCGTTAACTTCAGAACCGAGATCCGTCAACCTCGGGTTAGTGAACTTCAGGTTGAAATAAACATACCTGATTGGCCAAACGAATCACATGACATACGTATCGAGTCTGTACTCACGTATCACTAGTTTTTAATTACGAAGCAACAACAAGATTTGAAATGGATACTTGTACTTAATCTTTAGATAGATAAATTTCGAATTACCGTTGAGATTTTTTGGTTTTATTCGTTCACAAAATTAGATTCAAAGATTAGAAACACCGATACAGTTATAAGATTAAGATTTTTACAATTTACAGTAAAATTCTTTCATAAAAGTTACTTGATTAAAAAAAATTATATTTTTTCTTTAATCATTAAATTTAAAAATCGATTTTCTGACCAGGCTATCAATAGTAATTTGAATAAAAGAAAAAAAAACGAGCTAGTTTATTTATTTATTTTTCAACGAATATTAAAATATTGAAAATACATCTATTTTCTCAAATATTCATTCTAATGTTTTTCTAACGTAAATGTAATATTTTAATTAATTTAACTAAAGTAATTGATGCGTAAATTTTTAAATGGGAAAATTTTCAAGAGAAATCTTCTGAAAAATGCTTCTAAACAAAAGTAATTATTTAAAAAAAGTAAGATAATTTGTTATTATAGTGCATTATAGTTCAGCGGCTTATTATTTTGCGATCACAAAATTCTTGCTTTTACGATTGCATGCTTTAAACAAATATAAAAAAGCTGAAACTGAAATGTAGGAAAAGAACTGCTCTTCTTTTTTATTATTTAAAAAAAAAATCTAAATTATGTAACCAAAATGTTTCATATCAGAACTTTGTTTCTATTCGCATTCAATAGATGGCGCTACCTGATATCAAAATTGCCAGGCAAACTGAAGCCTACGAAGCCTGGAGACTCATCACAAATTAATGTAATTTTCGTTTATAGAGGTAAAATGTTGAAAAAACCCTCAAAAATTTAAAACAACACATTCTTTCATAACAACATCTTTTATAATTAACATTTCGTTTACTTAATAAATTAAAAACAGCTCTCTTGGAAAAAAATCCACCAATGTTCAATTCAAAACAGCTGCCATCTTTGCTTCGACTGCACATGCGCGGTCGAATAACCTCTCTCCCATATTAAGGTTGAGTAACTGAACTTTTGTTTTGGTTTCTTCTCCGAATTCGACAGGTTGAGTTAACAGTAAATCAGGATTCACATTCAACTGAGAGTTAAGCGTTGAACTCGCGGTTCAGGTTGATGGAGACTTACCGGGTTAGTGTTTCAAATTATTGGATGTAAGTAATTTCTATTTTTAAGTCTTATCTCAGCAGTCACGATGAGACATTGTGAGTCTAGTCTAAGTTATATTAATATGCATGTAGAATGCAAATTTTATGCATTGATGAATATATCTGAAGCTAAGAAAACACTTAAATTGTGTAAATTTAGCAAAAATAAAATAGAATAAAAATAACAATATTTAGAAAAAAATTCCTTTGAGAAAAATAGATGTAGAGTTAATAACATAAAATGACCTTTAAGATTTCAGTCAAGCTCTAAAAGAAATTTTTTTTTAATGGGGGGGGGGGGGCGGTGTATTATATTTTAATATAAAAAAAGAAACTTAGATATGAAGTTGAATAAGAATACATAGAAAGATCGGGTGCTAGTAAAGCACCTGTTTACATTTAACTAAATTAAGCAATAAAATATATTTAAATCTTCTATTGCATAGTCGAACTCATTATTTAAATTAGCCAAGAAAATTGAGGAGGAGGGGGGAGGGCAAAACAAGGTTTGTTTGAGACATAACAAAAACAAATCTCATAAAATGCCTAAAAGGATTTCATTTTTAGTTTAGACATTTAAAAGTACCAAGCATTATAGTATAGTGTGTAGTTTGATGGCTGTTTAAATGCTTTAATGAATGACAGTATTTATAAAACTGCATTGTATTTTAAGATCAATGTTTTCAATAGTCTAAAAAGCTGTTAAATAGGTATTTTTGTTTATTTTACTGTTACCTTTTTTTTTTTTTTTAATTTGGTAGTTTCAGAAGAGAAGTGTCAAATAGCAACAATACACAATATTTCTTCAAGTGTGTAAAGATTCTACTGCTAAATTCAAATCATTCCAAAAATTCTTTATAAAAAGCTTTACTTTCAATAAAAGATAAATCTTAGAGTCTTCTAACAGAATAATCAGACATCTCATAAAAAAAGTATTTCAAAGAAGTTATTTTGAACAACAATGTGAAAATAATATATATGAAGTTTTATATATGAAAATACATCATATATTTATTTATAGTGCTAGTACTCAAAAGATTGTTTATTAAGATTTTCAAGGTATCAAAATTTCATTATGTAGAACATTTTATTTATGAGATATAAAACATAGCTTTTTCTAAAAATGTTTAAAATTTGAAAAGATTTCAATTTTCTACATAAATCATTGTATATTATATAATTCATTGATTAAAATTACTTAAAAATCAAGTTATTACTCATATATTCAAAAACATTCATTTTTATTGATAAATATGCATGTATATGTAATAGAAAAACATGTTAAACAAACCCCGGTTTAAACCAAAAAAACCTGGTTTAAAACAAAAAAACCATGGTTTTTTACCAACCCTGGGTCGAATCATTACTTTTGTTGTTAGGCCATCGAACATAGTTTCTTTCATAATTCTCAAAAAAGCTTGAAGTTCAATTTATTGTAAAATAGTCCTTTCATACAGTTTTCACTTGACCAGACTTTGTGTTTTTTGGAAAATGTCAATCGAGTACGTTTATATTTTTTTACCTATGAAAAATTTTTGAACACCGACTCTTCTATAAAGTTCTGCATCACGTCAGCATTTTGACACAGTAGACCGACTTATTTCAGCAATATTTTCATTCCGTAAATTGAGGGATATTACAACGGAATTTTAAAGGGGGTCATCAATTGTTTTTCTCCTGACAATTCTGACCACAAGAATAATAATTTTCCGGAGTCTCCCGGACCTCAGAAAGTCCAGAAGGTCATGGCCTGCTTTATATATCCTTATAAATATCTTTCACAGTCGATTTACCGATCGATAACTATGCCGCAATATTTCGAGAAGTTTGGCCCTTTAACGACAAACTAATCACTAATTTACGAACAATAGTTCTTAAGCTTTTCAATTTTGAATTTAAACTATGCTATTCATTTTGATTCATACAAACACCACCAAAAACACTTTACTGATAGAAGAAAAACTAAAGAATTATGAGTGGCCGGAAACTTTTGTACACGCGAACTTTGAAATTTTCCCATTTGCTTGAAGCGTATTAAGTATCCAATCAAAATGATCATATGGTCAGAGGTCATACACATATTCCTAACTTTTGAAGCATTTGTGCTTTTTCTTTGCTGAGACCTTCTGGTAAAAAAATCAAAGAAACTAACTGGCCGGAAACTTTTGACCGCCACTGTATATCACTAAAGTACACGACACGATGCCTTCTATAGATATGGTGTTAATAGCACTCATCGTTCATTTACAGGGACACTTAAAAAAATCCATTAGATTCCAGTCTAAGCGAAAAAAAAATTTTATCGGTATATTTTATTCATGTTACACTAATTCAAACATATTGGAATTATTATCTCTCTCAGGTGTATTAAAATATATTTACTTAAGTACAATGTGTAGGCCTTCATCGTTGATATACAAGAACTAACAAGAGAATTCGGATACAGTACTCTTTATAAACATAAATTACTGAAAATGCGTTTTTATTTCTTTTTCCTCATACACGTTTTTAAACTAAAGTTTTAAAAAATATTTCTGTGTGTGATAAATTCTATACATCACATACAGGGCTGTACAAATTGTTTAAAGTACATTTCCGTTTATTGATGGAAATTGCTGTAGGGGAATTTTAACTGTCTATTGCGTTTTCTAATTGAGCTAAGCTTTAGCATACTGTGCATTATTTAATAATTCTATAGTTCATACACAAGGCTGAAATAATATTTTATTTATTTTTATTATTATTTGTTACTATTATTATTATTTTATTTTTACTTTTGATAAGAATTCCTGAAATTGTGTTTTGAATTCAGTTATGCGTTTTAAAAAAGCTGCTTTTATCATCTTATTAAAAAGCGAACTTTTGAATTGCGAATTTTTTACTGCTTTGGAAAGTAGTTCCTAATTTATGCTTAGTATATATTTTATGGTGTGTTCTTAAAATTTCTTAAAACAAAACCAGATAGATCTTTATCACAAAACTGTCTCAAAAAATGAAATGAAAAAACTTTGACCTATGACTACACAAAACTTTATTTCCTATTTATATCCACATTGCATTTTAAATATTGCATTTTAAAATGCAATATTTTTATACAGCTAAGCCCATGACCAAAAGAACACTACTGAATAATGTATAGGGAACATAAAACTGAAACAAGAAATACATAAATTTAACTTTCTTTTGAAATGAGGCGGTTGTGTTTAAGGCTAAAGAGTAGATTTGAAAAATAACAGTTGCATTAGCAAGTTGAAACGGTAAAAAGAAGTATCGATATGAGGACGAAATAATTTGATGTAGTTTAAATTGTTTTTCATATCAAATGTAAAGGAAAAATTTGCGAGTAAATGTATTTGATATAAAAAATGAGATTAGATATTTTTTATTACTTTCATATACCTTTACAAGAAAAAAGTATCGGATTCCTAGAAAATTTCGACGTTCGGATTTCAACGGATTTAAAACGTTTGCAACGTCATACGTCTTGAATTGTATTTCATGGTTTAAAAAAGTCTATACAGTTGCTATAAGATTTGTCATCTATATGAGCAATTTTTGAGTAAACGCCTGATTTCAACCGATTTGTGAGAGTTGTGAGAAAATGTATCAGTGCGACAGCAAACAACAATATCTCAAACTTTTTTACCCTGCTCTCAAAAGTCTGTGCCTATCCACTTTCTTTTTATCCAAAATCCAACACTTCCACCAATCTGAGATAGGCGGCTTTCAACATGATGCGTTCTTTCTATAAAAAGCTATAAATAGTATCAAAAGCTAACAATAGAACCAGTTTTTCCTCCGACTTTAGAAAGGTAAATTGCAATATTTTTTTTGTAAGTTGAAAAGGTAGAGAAAGAATCAACTAAAAAGTTGGTGATTCGAAAAATAGGTGAATCTGATATCAGGTTAATCGAGTCAGTCTGTCTTTATGTGACCGAAATTTTGAAGGCGATCAATATCAAATATAAATAATGGTCACGGAAATTAAGAGTCGTCCACAAATGATGTTACGCCAGAAGAAAAGGCGGGTCGTGAAATTGGGACAGTTTGTCTCAAGGGGGTAGTAAATAGTTAGAAAAAGAGTGACTTCTTGCACTTTGATTAAAATAAAAACATTAAAAAACAGAATAGTGCAGTTTGAAGTTATTTTGAAATTCAAAAACACAAATGTTTTCAATTGCTCTTTCACATTAATGTTTTATTACTTTTGTACATTAATTATGTTTTTGTTGTAAATCTTGGTCTTATTTCATACGAAATAACTACAGGAACAATTCGTATTGTTGTGCTGACAAATGCTATTAAAATACATTGTTATAGTTTTCGATATAGCGTGACATCTCGCAAGGCAACGAGGGAACTGTGACCAATTGTGACAAAAGATGGGTGAAGGGTGTTAAAAATATTGAAAGAAAGTCTGACATCACTTATGGACAGCTGTTGTGTTTGGAAAGAAGATAGCATTAACACCTTTTGTTGCACTTAAAATAATATTAATGATTTGAATAACTATATTTTTTTCAGGTGTGAACATAATAGTTAGTATCAAGAAAAGCATAGAGTTGTAGCCACAAAATACCATTACATACCATTACATACATTATATTCTTTATTAAGTAATTGTCAAAAAATATTTAATAATCATTAAAAGGGAAATAAAAGGAAACTGCTACCTGAAGAGTCTTGAGTAAATAAATAAACACCTTGAAACACATTTAATGCACAGAGGATTAAACATGAAATCTTTATTTTTAGGAGACTATTATTTTTTAAAAAAAATGGAATCTTTAGATGATGGAGTATTTTTTTCATATACCCATCCCTCAAAAAACAAATGACAGGTGATCCTATTTTTTATAATATACCTGGCACAAAATGACAACCACTTGTTATTCTCTCGGAGACTCGAGAGAATCCTGATATGGATATAAAAGCTTATATGACGATCTTAATATGGTTCTCTCGTGCTTGGAACATCACTATTCATTTGCCATTTTTCTGCGCTATGAGACGCTGTGTTTCGTTGAAAAATGTTTTAAATATCAGGTATTTTGCAACATATAGCTGGGACAACAAAATATTTAGAAATGATAATGCACGCAGCCCCTTACAACGAATAATAACAACTGCAAATCTTTTATCCTTCCATTTGCTCTGGAAGCAGAAAAAACTGATAATTCCGGACAGGTATGTTTGCAGCAAGCGAGAATGAGGTTGCTGAATAGAAATAAAATGCTTAAACAATTTGGCAAGGACAAGAAAAACAAAATAAATATGAAAAACTTGCGTTGCATAACCTGTAATATTATGGGAAAGGAAAGTTGTCCTTTAAATATTGAATTTTTATAGATATTTTAAGATAAGATGGCAAACAGGAGGTATAGTGCTACATCTTTTAAATTACGCATGAAACTTATTTAAGTCTGATCGGGTAGTGACGTGTCCAACAAATAGGAAATGACGTGAGAAATAGAATGGTGTAGAAGGTTGTGGAACAATCTAGAATATCATTTTCCCGAAAGTACAGATTTTAAAACCACATTTAACAATTTAAAAGTAAACGAAATGTTACATAAGAATGAAAAGCTTACAGAGAAAGCTTTAAAAAATAAGGAATCAAAATAATTATGGAATGCGAATTTTAATATAAAAGTAATAAAGATAAATAAAATACTTCTCAAAATGAATTACATTAAATATGGCAGTGGTTGTGAGTAATCACAACAGACAGCCCCTTATTAAATCTTTGATTTCAGTTCGAGCTGAATATAATTTAATGCTAAATAGATTTTGGTATTAATCTTTCAACAGATGTCGCTGCTATGATGCATTTTTCACAATTTCCGAAATGGCTCTATTACAATTTATACCTCAGGGATAGCAATACATCAAATATTAATGAAGGCAGTTTCATCGATCATTTACGTTTAGACTTTGAAAAAAATAAACGGATGTATGTTAGTTTTTCTCGAAAATCACTGAACAGTTGACGCGGCTGTTTTGTATTTATTGAAATTTCCGCGGTATCATTATTTAAAGAACTAGGGCTGCAGGCACATGCTTGTTTTGCGTTTCTTTAACTGAATTCTACGAAGTCTTTTGTATGGGATGCTTCTCAAGTTTATTCACAATAAACTGAGGTGGGGTGAAAAATGCGTCAGGAAATGAGTAGTTCAATCCTACTTGAAGAGTTTCAGCGGAAGGTTTTATATCCTACAATTTCTCTTCCGTGCCATGAAAAGAACATTATAAGAAAGATTTAGAATACCGTTGCAAAAAACGGGATCAATTTAACGCATCTAATTTCTGAAACATCTACATATTTTTAGGTGCCTTCGTAATTATATAAACAAAGTAGAACCCGTCAAATTCTGACGGAAGAAAATTTTTAAGAAGGAACTATTTCATTGATTTATAATAAAACTATAAAATTAGTTATAGTAAAAAATAAACCTTATATTAGTATGTCTAAGTCTTAAACAAACTTTGTTTCAAAATGATGGCCAATTGAATTTCTTTTAATTTAAACGTTAAAATTAGGTACAAGAAAGTGAGAAATTGAAAAAGATTCTTCTTTTATACATTTGACCTTGATACAAAGATTCCAGAGCATTTTTTGTTTCGTCTCTATCTTAAAAACTGGCTGAGTTATACCACTTTTAATTTCTAGTGTTGCTCGCAATTTGAAATGATCTGTTTTTCGTCATGTGATAACATGCTTATTTATAAACCGATTTGGATGACACTTGGTGCATACATAGTACATACCAATGTCTGGACCGAGTTCGTTGACCAGTTTCATCCGCCATCTTGTTTCAAATGAGCGGAATATTAATTTTTTTAATTTTTAATTTTTAAAATTAGGTGCACAAAAGTAAGTAATTGCAAAAGATATTTCTTTTGTGTGTTTGACTTTGATACAAAGATTCCAGAGCATTTTGTGTTTAATCTATATCTTGAAAATGGCTAAGTTATAGCAGTTTCAATTTCCAGTGTGGTTGACATTTTGAAACGGACTGAAATTTGTCACCCGATAATGAACATATTTATAAACTGATTTGGATATAACTCCGTGTGCACACAGTAAATACAGCTGAAGGTGCCACCACCGTATAAGTTTTACGGTAATGTTAATTTTTATTATTTAACTTTTAGATTGGTTAAAATAGTTGAAGACGTGCGTTTTAAAATTCTTTTTATCAAGAAAATGAAATTTTGGGAAATCGCGATTATATTTTAAAAGGTGTGGTATTTTGATAAGCTTTTATTTTTCTTACAACATTCGTACTTATTTTTCCCTTGTCAAAATTTCTATTCAAATTTTAACTATCTTCCAAATATCTGATAGAGGTTCAATTTGCACACTTATTTGTATCCAACGACAGTATAATATTAATACAATTTTAAGTGCGTACCATTTATTTATTTTATAGGACTACATCAAATTCTGTTATTTTAAGTAATCTAATAGAATTGTAAATATATGTCATTTTGTAACGATTTGTGACTGTTGCTTTTCATAAATTAAATTAACAAACTTTCTGTTATTTTTTTACTTATAATTTTAGTACAAATTTTGCTTTAATATGTAATCATCAACATAAATTTAAAAATAATATTGTAAATATTATTTTACTCCCAATGTTTAATGTGAAATTTTATATCTTGCGTTTAATTTTATTTTAAGTAAATTTGTGACTGACCCCTAATTTGCAGCAAAAAAGATGCTTCAACTCAGTTTTAATCGCAGAGGAATGGGACCGGAGGACCGTATAAAAAGCTAATTTTCGTAATTTTTTAATAAAATTTTATTTTGAGCTGATTCGCTTGAAAACAATTCTTTAACTTTTTAAAGCATTTTTGCAATTGGAACTATATGTCTATGACTAATGGTTTAGAAATTAGCCATTGGCCACTGTTCAGAGTGGACACCCTGTTTATTAATCTATTTCAATATGAATGTGCATGTGCACATGAATTAAGATTTTTACCAAGCTCATTCGCTGGTTTTATCCACCATGTTGCTTTAAAATGGCATACACTTCATGATATCGTGGAATTTAGCAACTCTCTAAATCGCTTAAAATAAAACCAGGTTGAATAAAAGATGACTAATTTCTAAAATTTCCTATTAATATTCAGTCTTGACAAAAACTAGTATTGAATCTTATAAAATTGGGTTCCACTAATTTGAACTTCGTATGTTTGAATAATATAACTTAATTTAAAATAAATAAATGAATAAATAAATATATGAAAGCTACCTCTTCCTCCCGGCAGTGCCGGAAGGAGTTTTATCATTTTAATCCATTAAACAAAAGAGCCATTTTCTTTTAATTTGATATGCCATAGGAAAGCATTATGATACAAAATAGAATTTTCTGTATTTTTCGAACAAATGATCCAAACCTAACACAAAACTATACAGCTGAATTCCGATAGCTCATGAACGTGCTTACTTAATTTAAAAGAGGTCGGCTGATTTTTAAGGCAGTTATCGCGCAACAGACAGAAAGACGGAAACCAAAAATTTTCGTGCCTCGAAAGTAAGCCTTCACTAACGTTTCGGCAATTAATGAATTCACACGCAATTTGTAAACATGAATAACTTAATTCACGGAACGGATAACACATTGCATCTGATTTTTATAAACTCAACATTTCATATAAATTTCATTGTGTGAAGTTGAAATGCTATTTTAAACAACCGCCAATATCGTGATTTACAAAATACAGAAATACGTAAAGTATAAATATTCCATGTTTTGTAAATGAAGAAGAAAAAAACATTTTCTAATTAAGGTGGTGTTTAATTTTTGAAAAATTTATTTAGTAACACGCAAAATAAGTGTATATATCACTCATGAGTTACACAAATATGTAAAATATAAATAGGCGTATTTTATTTTGAAGGAAAAAAAAGAGGTTTTAAATTAAAACTTCGTTTAAATTTTAGAAATCCGCATTCTTTCAAAGCAAATAAATGCATATATAATTTAAAAACTATAAAAATATCAAAATTATAAATAATCTTATTTTGTTACGGCGAAAACAAAGAATTTTCAAATTAAAATTTTGTTTAATTTTTAGCCAGATTGATTTACATTATAAAAAAATTAATTATTCATGATTTACGAAACAGCAATATATTACGTGTAAATATTCATACCTTTTTCAGAAAACAAAAATAATTCATGAATTCAAATTTCAAGTTTTTGAAATATTATTTTCCGACGCTAAAAATAAATGTAGTTTATAAATATAAATTCATATTTGATCTTTTTATTATAAAACCAGCAAGTTTTTCCCACTACAGTATAAAAAAAAGTATTTCTACAGAATTAATGTTACATAAATTTGTATGCTTACTGAAATTTATTTACAATTTTATGTACACTGTAAAAGATGAAGAAGAAGAAGAAGAAAACCTATAAAATTACAGGGTTGTGAGTGGTCGGGAAAAAACACACTCAAAATAAAGTTGTTAAATACCAATATTTTGTCAAAACTCTAAGTATTTAGCAATTAATATTCTGTTCACTGAATGGCCCCACCAGTGGCCGAGAGGTACAGACCTCTCAACTGGTAGACGGCAGGTGCTGGGTTCGAACCCAATCGCGGCTGTCGGCCTAACCGTTCGGAGTTTTCGTGGTTTTCTTCGAACCTTGCGTAAATACGGGTTAGGTTCCCTTAGAAAGACCCCCACGAAGGGCAATCCCCCTCTGGTCCTATATCCCTAGCGCAGATAATCGGACGACAAAAATAAACCAAACCAAACCTGTTCACTAAATTCCAGGTTTCACTGCAATATAAGCAATATCTAAGGTAATATAATTCTATGGATTTAATGAATTTTCTGTACATTGAAGAATGACTACCACTCTCAAGGATTACATTCATATTTGTAATTAAGTATTGTTTATAATGATGAGGGAATCGTATTTTGCTCTGTTCAAAACGTTTAGAAGGTTAAAGAGAAATTTGTCTTCTTTAACCCCTTAACGCGCAGTGTTGCCGGGTCGGCAACACCTAAAGTTCCCCCTGTTTAGAGACACAAAAACTCTGTGAATATTTTAAAAACTACTCTAATGGCTACTTTAAATCTTTCTCATGACTTATAGATGACAGCACCACAGAGATCATACTCTACTGTTTTTAAATGATATGTAAAATGTTTTATTTTAATACGCGCTTCACAGCAATGCTCTTCTCACTGCGCTTATCAATGCTTTACTTATGGGAGGTTACCACTTCGGCAACAGCTATTCAACTAAAATGGTTAGTGCAATCTTTACAAAACAATACCTGTGTACTCTTCTAGGCCTAAATAGATTGCCTAATTTTTTTTTTTCTATAAATTCCAACTTTAAAGAGTAGTGCGCCGGAAAGGGTTAATCCATTTATATTACTCGAAGTATTTTATATAAGAAAAAAGTGCGCCGGAAAGGGTTAATCCATTTATATTACTCGAAGTATTTTATATAAGAAAACAACAGTAGTTTCCTCCCTTTATGACTGAGAGTTTCTCTGATCACTTGTTAGCCTGAACTAGATTTTGTGAAGTTCCAGAAATCTGTAGCTGTATAAAAGAATCAGCTACAATTAATCTTACAAGGAAGGTCTCCATTGGGGGCATACTCAGAATTTTTTGAAAAAAATACGAATTAAACTACTCATGTAGGTAATAAAGAATCAGTGAAAATTAGCGGCGGAATTACATTATAAGATATGTAAAAAAAATAAAATAGTTTGGAATAATTGGCGTGAAAAGCTGAAAGCGACGCGGGATTTGGCGAGCAGTGCATTTCCTCGCCAAGAGCAGATGATTTTAACGAATTTGAAAATTGATTTTAAATTGACTTCACTGTTAAAAATCTACAGCATTTACTGCAACGTCACTCAACTACTTTTATAGAATATCTCTCTTCTGACCAATGAGAATGAATGCTCCATAGCACGGTGAATTGACCGTGTCATACACTGTTAAAAATCTGTTGCATTTTGTTGCAACGCACTCCACCGCTTGTATATAATATCTCTATTCCAACCAATGAGAAAGCTCCATTTCACGGCCAAGTAACCGTTTTTTATACAAGCAAGGGAATGCGTTGCAACAAAATGCAGCACATTTTTAGCAGTGTATTTTTGAATTTGGAACAATTTTAATCAATTTAAATTGTGTTTTAAATGATAAACACATAAAATATATTAATTTCATTTTGTTGTAAGTACACATAAACGTATATGACAAAATTACACTTAAAGTAAAGTAAAAATGCAAAATTAAAATTACTTAAACTAAAGTTATTTAAGTAAATTGAACATAGAAAGTTTTTTCTTTAAAAAGTATTCGAAGCGTAAAAGCGTATTTTTCAAAATTTCGTTTTTTCGCCAACCGGGGATAAATCGCCAAATAAACGAAGTTTTTATTATTTTTTTACAGGCATTATAAGGAGATTCCGCCGAAATTTTTTTATAAACATATATAACTATATGAGAAGAACATTCTGTAATTTTTTCAGATTTTTCTGAGTATGCCCGTATGGAGACCTTCCTTGTTAGTAAAGTTTTATCTGTGACCGGGTTTGCAGTGACATAAAAAGTTCTAGATTTTTAGTAACCCTTACAGATTTTTTGAGTTACAGTGTAAATGTACGTCTGTTACATGAAGTTTTGCTGCTGCCATTGCATAAAAAGCTCCAAGAACCCTAACTTCGGAGGAAAAAACCAATTTTTCTACTAACTAGCTTAACTTTTTTTTTCTTACAGTGACATTCGATGAAGAAAAAAATGGCGGAAAAATATATACTTTATTATATACTTTAAAAAAGAGTAAAATTAATTGCTATGATTATTGTTATTCAAAGAAAATTATTTTAAGAATTCTGAAACTTTGATCTTCTGTGCAAAAATAATTATATTATAGTGGTAATTTTTTAACATTCAAAAGCATATTTCATAAAATATTTTAAAAGTTAACTGATAGCCTTCCTTATATTTGCAATATCTTTCGAGAAATTCAATTTTGAAACACTTTGATCTTTTGATAATTTAAAAATAAAAAGTGTGTTTTAATTTTTTATGAAATTAGCAAGGTAAAACAAACCATTTAATATTGATAGATATATACGCTTTAAAATTCAGCATTTTTGAATCTTTATTCTGGCTAATTGAAATTTAAATAAATAATGACGAAGGGGATTTTTTTTAAATTACCTTTTGCAGTGTTGATAGTACATTTCAAAATAATATTTAAATTGCTGTTCAAGACATTACATAATTTAAAAAATAAATTTTTACAACTTTCAAAAAAATTTTCCTTTATGAATGTTTTGCTTTGACAAATTTTATAGCTTCAAAATATTCTAAACTAGAAGTTATGCATTTTAATTTTATTAGAATCGTTGTTATGCAAGTTTTTGTTTGAAATTTAGAAAATAAGAAATAATAAAAGGCCTTTATTTAAATTTTATTTCTCTATAAATTCTTTTTTAACCCGCGAGTAGTCGAGAATTTTTTCGCAACGTCATAAGTCGCGCTCGGTCTTTTCGCCGCTGGCCCCCCGCATACCAAATATGTAAAATAAGAAATATTTTTCACCTAATATACGAAAATAACATTACAACAAACATATAAATTTGCAGTTTTCTTAAATTATACATTTTATTCATAAGATCTGGAGTAATTAGAAAAAGTAAAAATGAACTGACATTAGTAATTTTTACGTAGACTTTTTCGCCAATTTCAACTTTGTTTCTAAAAATATACCTGAAAGTAAAACAGAGGTGTCCTGTTACTTCACTAAAGTGATCAAGAAACCTTCAAAGTCAGCTACATGGTAGATCTCCGTTGTATTTGTAATGTGATGCAAGTTAGGAGAATATAAGTTATACGGGCGGCGAAAAGACCGACACGCGACTACTGACGGGTTAACGCATTTTTATATAACATGAAAAAAAGTTATGTCTGGAAGATATGAAAAGGTGAAGAATTCTTTTAAAGAACGTGTATATTAACCCCCTGACCACCGAGCAAAAAGGCAAAAATGTAATCTTGTTGTCTCCTTAATTTATTTTAAATCTATATTATATCAGCCAAACGTATCTGTGCGTAACGCATACGTCATTTTGCGAATGGCAACACTTTCGTCTGCAATTACGCTTTAGCAATTTTCGCTACTACAAATTTTACACTTCTAAATATCGCACATTTTCCATTTTTATAAGGTCGTATTGAGAAAAAAATATACTTTTAAATGCAATTTGTTGGAAAGCTGTATCTCAATTTGTTTTTGAGATATTGATTTTTTTGCAGTATTTAGTAGCAATTTTGTCATTGTGGCAACAGAACCACTCCATTTTCTCTTAAAATTGAAAAGAAAAAAAATAGAAATTAAAATGTGCAACATTTTCCTATGAAATTTAGGTTTTGCAGTTTTCGGTAATGCAAATTTTACAATGCTAAACATCGTATATTTTTAATTTTTACACCATCGTATAGAGAAAAAATATACTTTTAAATGCAATGTGTTTTAAAGCTTATCTTAATTTATTTTTGAGAAATTATTTTTTTTTTATATTTTTTAGAACCAATTTTGTAATTGTGGCAACAGAATCACTCCATTTTTTAAAAAATTAAATAAATAAATAAATACAATGCGTATACAATTTTAAAAGTATTATCTGTTATAAAATCCAATGAATTTCGGTTTCATTTTGTTTAATAATTTGGATGATTGGATTTTATATTATTTTGTTAGTTTCAGCTTAAAATAATATTTGTTTGAGAGTTAGACTGAACAATATATCATGTATTTTTTAATGCAACTAATTATGTAGATTTATTATATTTCAATGAAACGGTTCTTTCTTAAAGATTTTTGCCCCACCAGTGGCCGAGAGGGTCTGACCTCTCAACTGGTAGACGGTAGGTGCTGGGTTCGAACCCAATCGCGGCCGTCGGCCTAACCGTTCGGAGTTTTCGTGGTTTTCTTCGAACCTTGCGTAAATACGGGTTAGGTTCCTTTAGAAAGACCCCCCACGAAGGGCATCCCTCCCCATAGGGCCTATATCCCATAGCGTAGATAATCGGCCGACACAAAATACAACAACAACTTAAAGATTTTTTTTCGTCGAATATCGACGGGCTCCACCTCGTGTTAATAAAGGGGAGATTTTCCAGCATGGTTTTTTTTTTTTTTTTGGCAAAGTATGTGTTTATAAGCATTGAAATTATCAATCATAACTTAATTTTTTAAAAAGGATTATATTTGTAGAATTACATTAATTTAAATAAAGCTTCAATTCCTTAGTGGGAAGAGCTATAAATAGAAATATTTGGTATGTGCTGCAAAATATTTCGATGTTTTTTCAAAGTAAAAAAATCCCAATTATCTAAATATAAAAGATTTCAAAAAAGCGGAAAAAATTCTTCTTTTCAGTTAATTTTTTTAGTAAGTTTAATAATCAAATAATGTTTTGTTTTTTTACTGTTGTTATTAAAATGAACTAACATTTCGAGACAAATCTAGAAATTAGAACTTTACAAATGAAATAATTGTCGCCCTGGCAGATACTTTGCTTTAGAGTAAAATGAAATAAAATCGCATTTCTTACACTGTAAAAAAAAATTCAAGAGGTTACTAAAAATTTCTTAGTAAATTTGTATTCCACAGAATTTTTTAGTAACCATTACAAACTTTTTTTTGCAAGTGAAACAAGCATTTCTTTTGTAAACTGAACAAAAGAATTTTTTGTATAACTAACTTAAAAATTTTTTGTATGAGCCACCAAGCAAATTTTAGTAATAGCTCCAAAATTATTTTTAATAACAATTACGTGCGTCCGAAGGGCAGGAGCTTCCTTCGAGCTACATCCAGACTTCTGAAGCGATAGATTTTCGGCAAAACCGCAATAGATGGCAGCACCAAACATCGCGATCAGCTCCAACAGGAAATTCATAACCCCTTTATTATAGAGTACTTACACTACATACATTCGGGGTGCACTTGGCGCTGTCCAGTTTTGAACCCGGGACCTTTCAGCCTGGAGTCTGTTACTATAACCACTATGCTATCGAGGCCACGCCAAGTGAGTTTTAGTAATAGCTATTAAAAATATAAAACTATTAACTCTATTCGTTGCTAACTTTTTTCTAGTAATTCTTACAGATTTTCTAGTAACCGACTAAGATTACTAAACATTTTTTAGTAATTACAAGGATTACTAAAGTTTTTTTAGTAGATCGACCTTTTTTTTTTACAGTGTATTCAAAATTGAAAAGAAAACATCTATAAAACGAATCATTGCACAGATATCAATAGAGTTCCATTTAGAATGATATATGATAGCGATCAACTTATTTAATCATTCATACTACAATACACATTGATGATAAAAAATTACGGCATTTCATAGCCAATGTATTTACTGTCTTAAAATTCAATAGAATTTTGTATTATATTGCATAGATAAAAGCCCTTTTGAGATATTTTATTGGAAATATGATGCCTTTTATCTAGGGACCTTTTAAAATAAAACAATATTTCATTGTAACTTTTCTTTGCATTTCCATAAAAGCGCACTTGTAGCTTTTTCTTTTATTAGAATAGATAGAAAGGGAATAATGCAGACAAACAAATGTACATTTATAACAACACATGCGTTATTTTATGTAAAGTTGTGAAGTGCAAGCAGAAATCAAATAACAATAAATATTCTACGCCTTTATACTTTAACATTAAAACATCCAACATTGGCCTGCGGCAAGATAGAAAATTAAATGTTTTCTTCAATTTTCAATTAGATGTGTTTTTCGTTGTCATTATCTTGTAAAATGTTTACAATCATTTATAAATAATCAGGATTTTGTGAAATCAGATTTTATTTTATGCACTTAAAAGCGATTGTAAGTAAAAAATTTAAAAATAAAATATTAATATGAAACGTAAAATCGAAATTGTAATTTGAGAATTTAATTTATGGCAAACGAAATTCATTGCAGATATTTACGAATCTATTTGAACATTTTGTGAACCGATTTTAAAGTATTTATTTAGATCTTTGCCCTTGGATTTCCAAGAATTCCTGGTTTGATACACGGCTTCGATATTTTTCACTCTCTAGGTTCTAACATTAACTAGTTTGTGATAAATCACGTATTGAATATTCCATAATTTCAAGCGTATTATTTCTGATGTAGCACCGGTAGATGGGAATTATATAATTCCCGGAAGGAGGTGCTCTTTTTAACCATTGAAAATACAAAATCTCACTAATTCCGGACGACATTTCATTTTCACGGGGGCGGGGTGTCCCCATCCACTCAATTTAACACTACGAAACGGTACTACAGATCAATGTAATTTCGCTAACTTCACTAGTGGTAGCGTGAAGAGTGAAATAGCTAAAATGCTGTATCTCTTTTGTTCATTCTCTTGTCAAGAATGGATGGTTATTTTCAGGTTTTTAAATTTTTCTAAAGACTTGCATGTTCATTTGAATAAATTTTGAAATTGGATAACATTTTAAATGTATGTCCACGGTACCATGTAAATTTACTTCTGCTGTTGAAATGAAAGGATCTATAGATCGTCAATGTAAAGGAATATTGTGAGACGGTTCAACTTGTTATGAGGCACTACTGTACGAAATTTACATCCTTCTCCTTTTCAAACAAATGACTTCTATGGTAGATACACACATACGCGAATACACTGAGAACTTTCTATAATGAATTACGCTGTCGATATTGTTTCTAATCCATTTTTTAAAGTTTCGCTCTAGCAGGTGGATCTACCCGTTGTAGGCTAATGAGCAGAAAGGTCTAATGCTCAATGGATTGTTTAAAAAAGGGGGCATTTTTTCAATTTTTTCTGCACTGATTTTAGCGACATTTTCAATGCTGATCCCAGAAATACTTAATGATTTTTCTTAATCCAGGTTTTTTTTATCCTTTCTTCAAACTTCTATACAACTATTATTATAATAGTCATGGGATTTTTTTAGTTACATCAAACACTTGATCATCAGACACAGTGCCATATTGAAGTTTAATTTCATATAAGGAGGGAGAGGTTTTCAATAGGGATTCCCAATGAATACAAAAATCGTTACCACTTATAATCATTGTAATCCTCAAATCCTTCTTTTCTTTTATCCTTTTGCGTGTGCTTTTTTTCCTGGATTTTGAATCTTCTAATCATCATTTTCACATCTATCAAGTGATATACCGAGAGGCGGAGCTCAAACAATCCCCTCATCGAATCTACTTCGAGATTCTAGAATTATTTAAGACGCAATTCGCATATTAAAACGCAATCGTTGTGTCAAGTCATATCTTGGTGAGAAATACCTGATCATTCGGTTGCCGCGTACGTTTGTCATAGTTTTCCCTCACCCTAGTCGTTATGTTTTAATACCCTTGAGAGTAGGAAAAACAATGTTAAATCTACGAAGCAAACGCTAAAATAGGATTTTCAGGTATTTTCTATTAAAATATGGATTGACAGACTGACTGCGTTTTATGACGCGAGTCGAGTTTTAACTAATGCAATTTCAGTTGTGAACTCGATGAGGAAATTGTCTGTGCTGCCGCCTACTGGTCTATGAGTACTGTTTAAACAATGGAGCTATGAATAAAGACGGGAGGAACATATGGTGTAAAGGTAGAAAACCAACGATTATGAATGCACAAATAAAGTATGAAAAAGTAGCAAATAGCTATTTCGAATCTACGATCGAGATTTTTCATCAGTGCAAAACTGATAAATATTCCGTTACATTACGATCAATGGGAAAAAAAGTTTCAAATGCATTTCAATGGTGTTACACTCATTTGAACATAATAGAATTGACATGAATCTATGAAATATGTAATAAAAAATACATTTTGTACAATCTGTGATGCAAAGAATATTTATTATTAAATTACAGGGCCACACAAATGTATGCCACTAAATAATGTTTTACGGGGAAACACTGTTTGGGGCGTGTTTTAATTATATTAAACTACTTCACATTTTATAAATAAGATATACGTTAATGAATTATAATAAAAATTACTCCCTGCATATTTACAGAACAAAAAGATTTCGACCACTATACTGTATCCAAAGTACGCTCTACTATATCAACAAGATCTGAATATTTCAAAACTTCATTATCGTACGAACGCGCCTCATTTGCTGCGCTTCACGTGCAATTTCCAATATGTTAATCCTTAACGACATTTTTTTCAAAACAAAAATTTTCTGCATTTGAATTGCGAAAACGCTCTAATTAAATAAGGTAAAATTACAATAAGAAATAACTGGTGGGAATAATGAAAGATTCTGAAAATTTTAAATACTTGGTATAACATTCGCTCCTCTCCAATAAGTTATATACGTCAAATAAATTTTATAATTTATATAGTCCAATATGTTAATAATACATATGAATCCTGTTCGGAATCTTCTGAGCGCAAATGATATTCGCAATGACGTTCATTTGTAAAATACAGAGGTTCTTTATAATATTGAGAAATGTTTAATGCGATTGTATTTTTGAATCAATGTCTTGAAATATATAATTGTCTACTTTTTAATTGTTAAGGTATAGATGTTTTATACGAGAGTAAATTAAACTACATAAAATTCCCCTCTGGCATCATAAATACTACTGAAAATAAAAAGATATATTCCACTTAAAATAAACTTTATCAAAAATGACACTTTTCTATTTAAATAGGCAATTTTTGTGCAAGATAACATTTTTGAAAACAATACTATATTTCAAAAGGGAAAAAATTAGAAGCGTCACTGCTGAAACAATTTGTAGACTTCTTGACAGATGTATTACATTTAATGAAAATGGAAACTTCTGGCTGTCATATGTGTATCGCAAAGGGTTATTAAATATTGCAATAGCGAATGAAAACGTCAGTATCTTTTCAACTGGGAATATCTCACAAAATTATAATGCAATGTGTCTGAAATACATGTCATAACTATGTTCCGAAAAATAGCAAATGAAACATAGATATATGCAATCATAAATATTTTTATGCAAATGATATGCATTTCTACAGAAATAATATTGCGTGACATTTTAGAAGATTATTATTAATTCATTAATTAGTTGCATTTGTAAAGTTTTAATAATTATTCCTATTTAAAAAATGATTATAATGAGAGTCCGATACATTTAAGAAGGCCCAAAATATAAATGCAAAAATGCATTGTTTATATACCTATACCACAAAAACAAATAAATATATCTACCATCACAGCTTGAAAACTGAGCAAACAAAGAAAATTTATACTTACAGCTGTGAAGATGTGCAAAAATTGATTTCCTGCATCTCCCATTTATCGAAACAAAAGGATTTTTAATACGTCAGAAGGTGCATACAAAGAGCTTTATACACAGAAACAATACTCATTCGCCAGCTTCGAAATAATCTTTTAGCTAAATTCCTGGTGGAATATCGATAAAAAAATTTCAAATAATGTAATTTATAATTTTCATTTATTTTGCTGAAAAGAAAATGTGTGGAATATGCGCTTCTTATCGTATTTTAAAAGTTTTTTTTTTCATTTATATGAACTTATACGTGTTTCAAAGTCATTCATACTAATATATGATGCATTCATATGAGCTTATGTTAATATAGGTAATTAATGCGACCTATTATACATATGCGAATAGGTAATTGTACTGGTATTCTAGACTCCAGTATTATTTCCGTATTTTAAAGGAATGTTTTTTTCTGTAAACTCCAAAAGTATTTCCGTTTTTTCACAAAATATTTCCGTTTTTTTTCATATTTTTTTATTTAAAATTTTTCTCTTGAGAAGTAAAAACAATTTTTCAAGGGCAAACTGACATCTTTATGATTTTTATTTTTTACTTTAAAAAAACCCGTTAATATGAAGGACACAACACGTACATTCAATTTAAATAAGACTAAAGAAATGTCACTTACCCTCCATGGAGATCGAACCAGGGGATGCTGATGATATAAATATGATATAAATAAATTAAACATTATTTTAAAACCACAAAGAAAAAAAACTAACTTTCCTTTTCAAGTATCTCAAACTTAAAAAGAATTAAAAATTTTTTATCATTATTATTAATTTGTTAATATTGTATCTCTAATATAATTAATAATATTGTATATATGAGTTTTTTTTTTAAACAGAAAGAAATAGAGAAATGTTATAGCGAATTGTTTAAGACACATCTCGCCATAATATTTTTCTGTTGATGGCGCCATGGCACTTATCTTTAACTAATAAGTGATAACTGATAAAAACAATTTATGATCAAAACTTTTCAGTACATTCTTGAAAAATATTGGAATGAATTCAACATAGAACAATATTTAGCTAATATATAGAAGTTTCATTGAAAACGATATCAATTTAAGACACGTATTTCAAAAATTACATCGTTTTCCTAACAGAACAACTATTTCTATACATCATTCACAGAACTTGTACTGCTTCAATACGGAACTTGTACTGTTTCCGGAAAATTGACGGAACACTTACTGGATTTATACAGATTTGTAATCTCAATATGTCAAATATGAAAATTGTACTATTTTATCGAAAAATGAAACTATCCGCAAAATTTAACGGAAAGGTTTGTGTATATTAACGGATATTTTTCACCGTGTATGTTGAGAGACAAACTGAAATATACCAACGCATATGATATATGCAATCGCATATGATTCAGACTCGAATATTGAGTATAATGTTTAATATTTTTAACAGCACAATATTTCTTTTAATTCATAATCTTAATAATAATTCTGCATGTTTCTATATATTTCTCGTGTTTAGTATAAAAAATACATATAACTTTATGAAATACTTTACTATACGGAGAAATATAAAAGTAATCATTATAATATTTACTTAAGTACAATAAAGATAAAAAATCATAATATTTATTGTTCATTTTAATCTTTTCTAACATAAACTGTTAAAATCTGATATTCTTCTAAGAATAAACATTTCTGCGAAACATTAATAGTTTTTAGACATTATCTTTATTATTTTTTTCCGTCTATATTTCACTATCGCTAGTTAGGTGCGTTCGTAATTATGTAATTACGTAGCACGTATAGTTCTCGTTCAGTCCGTCGTCTGTCCGCCCGTCTGTCTGTCTGTCCGTCCGTCTGTCTGTCCAACTATCTATTTGTTCGCATATAATAACGCAAAAACTACCCAACCGAATCTTTTGAAATTTAAAATGTATGTTAATTATATAATTTCGTCTAATCACTTCAAATTTTACGAGAATCGGATGCATAGATCAATTACAGGGATAATTAAAAGTATTCCGTTTCATTACGGTCAATGGGAAAAAGGTTTCAAATAAATTTAATTGTTTGAAATTTAAAATATATAATTATTAGATAATTTTGTCGATTTATTTCAAATTTTAAGAAAATCGGATTCATTGATCAATTACAAGCACAATCAAAAGTATTCCGTTACATTACGATCAATGGGGAAAAACATCAAATGGATTTTAATCGATAAAAATTTAAAATATATAATTATTACATAAATTTGTCGAATCATTTGAAATTTTATGAAAATCGGATGCATAGATCGATTACAGGGACAATCAAAAGTATTCCATTACATTACGGTCAATATGAAAAGATAGTTTCAAGTACATTTTAATGATGTTAAACTCTTTGGAATATAATAGAATTGACATGAACGTATGAAGTATATATATATATACTAAAATATACAATCTGTGATGCAAAGAACATTTATTATTAAATTACAGGGCAACACAAAATAATTCCACTACATAATTTTATACGGGGAAACATTGTTTGGGGCGTGTTTTAATTATATTAAACTATTTCAGATTTTATTAATATGGTATGCGTTGCTAAGGCGTAATAAAAGTTGCTTGCTAAAGGAACACAAAAAAAGATTTCGGCCACTATACTGTATCCCAATTACTTTTTACTATAACAACAAGATCTGAATATTTTTAAAACTTCGTTATCGTATGAACGCACCTCATTTGCTACGCTTCACGTGCAATTTCCAGCTTGTTTTTGTTTTCATCTCAGCCATTTCCACTTATTTTTCATTGTTTCTTGTGATACACATTCGGTAAATAGCTTTAACCCTTTCGGGTCTGTTTTTTTAACATGAAAAGGTTTTATTTCTGAAAGACAAAAATTAATTTTTATTAAAATATTTTAATTATTTATGGAATTACATTATGTACTATTAATAATACAGCGGTCTTTTGAGGAACAAAATGATATTTAGCGACGTTTTATTATTAGTACAATAGGCTCAAAATAAATAAATAAATAAATGTAGTACACTTTCAAACCGAAATTTTGAAAGCTATATAAAAAGTGTAAAAGGTATACGTATTTTAAAATATGCAATTAGCGTTATATAATTCGCAATAGTTCACACTCAATTTACACTTCTAAACAACAACAAAAAATAAATAAATAAATAAAATAAAAAGAATACTGCCCAGTTAAACTGATGACATTGAGCCCACAGGCTACGCATACTAATTGTACATTACAGCCTTATATTTTCAAGGGTTAATTCCGTTCGAAAAAGAAATTAAGAAGGAGAAACAGCTCTCCCCTTTCCCCTTTTTTATACTTATCATTGAACCTCCTAAACTATCAAGGACATGCTTTATCATATAAAAAATCTATATCCAAAATTTAGAGCAAATCGGATAATTCTTAATAAAAACCCATTTAGCATTTGTATAATTTAAGAGGAGTTATCCCCTTCTTTTATACTTAACCATTTAAACTTCCAAATCTATCAGAGATTTGAACGAAATCTGACAATTCTGCTTGAAAAACGGATTTATATAAATTAAGGGGAGGGGCATTTCCCCCTGTTTTTTCCGTTCCCCCTGTTTATACTTATTCTATGAACACCTAATAACAGTCACGGAATCGCCTCATCAGAATGATCCTCTATCTGAATTTTGAACGAAAACTTAATTCTGCTTGAAAAACCACTTATTTCTATTAAGGGTAGGGGCATGAGTTCCCCGTCCCCCCTCTTATACATATCGAATGAACTCCAAAAACTAATCAGGGAAGCGCTTTGTCAGGATATACCTATATGAAAATTTCTAGTGGATTGGATATTTTTATCATGAGTTATCGCGTTACGTACGAACAGAACATACCTAAAGAACGGTCGGGAACATAAGCTTTCAGGCTATGATAGCCTGTGAGCTAAAAAGTATAAAAATTTCCAAAAAAATAATTATTTAAAGAAAAAAATAAAAATAATAATAAAAAATAAATTAATAAATTTTTTTTTGTTGGTATATTTTTATGACTTGTCTCATTTGGTATGAAAAGTTTTTGAAGCAATTCCTGTCACCATGGAAGCTTTTTTTTTTTTTTTTTTTTTTTTTTTTTTTTTTTTTTTTTTTTTTTTTGAGTAATTATTCAGATTTTTTCAAGTAGACGGCGTTAGTACATCAAAATCCTAATCAGAATGTCCACTGTAAAATGCAAAAAAGAATTTTTCACTTTTTTGCAATAGTTTTTTTTTTCTAATTACCATTTGAGATTTTACTTCTTTCCCCAGAATCTAAAGTATTTTCAGTTTGATTTAAAGTAGCCTCTGGTAGCTATTCGTATATAGTAGTTCGTGAAAATATTGTATATATTCTATATTAACACTAATCTGACTCTCATGTTTTTGCTTCATTTTGGGAATAGTGGATTTTGAGCTTATTCTATCGACGATCACTTTCAAATTTTACAAGATATGTTTTTGAGACTTTCACAAAAGTTGCTCTATATGTATTTAGCTAACACAATATGCAGATACATTTTGATTGCGGTGACGCATGCGCAGGGAAACATTATTTAGAAAATTTGCTTATTAAATAAAAAATAAAAAGATATGACGGAACGCAATCTTTGCCTTGTTTTTAACACAAAATACATAATATGAACTTTAAAATGTTTAGGTTTACTTAAAAGGCAATTAAAATAATCAACTATAGATGTCAATAGTTAATTTTATTTAAAAACATCTTAGTACTTTCAAATGTTAATCAGGCGCTTCCTCAAAGATATTTTTGTTTATTTTTACATGATTTCGTTTTGTAAATGAACAAGACAGTAATTATTATATTTGAAAGTAGAAGTAGTTTTTTGGACTGAATTTAATGAGAGAATATATGCATTATTATTAATTGCAGTCCATTAATTTTATTATTCCACTCTGTATTCATTCATGAATTCAATTTTCATGAAAATATCGGAAAAATAAACTATAAAGAAATGATACAAAAATAGTTTAACTATTTCCATGTTCATACAAAAAATTAATATATGCTCTACTGAAACAGAATATAAATTAATAGTATGTCTACAAAATAATTAAATAAGTAATTTGTGAATTCATGAATTCATGAATGAATTCATGGAATTTCATTCTTTAATTAAAGAAAATTCAATTAAAAAACTTAATAACATTCTTTAGTTAAAGAAATTCATTCATTGAATTCATGAATGAATAATATTCATTTTTAATTCCGTGGCTTGTAGGTTGAATTATGTTTGAGATGAAAAAAAATTAAAAAAGAAATAGTTAACTTTTGTATCTTAAATTTAGTACGTTATTTTTCTCAAATTATCAGAATTTATTTCCAGGATGCTAAACCATAAACTCGGTATATTATACGACATGGCATTATTACACAGTTGATTGTTTTTGCATAGGATTTCTATGGATTCTCTGGTAATGGATACATAATAATTGGATGTTTGGAATATGGTTTTTGTATGTTCAAAATGTATTGTAATATTCTGATTGCGATATGAACGTGATAGAGCAGTGAATTGGAGACAAAATTATATATCTGTTTTAAGTTATTTTATTCTTTTTTTTGAGTTTCCTATTGGTTTTCCCGATGTATTCCATTAATCTATTTCAATCAGTTTTAAAAGGAATCTTATACACACCAGCTAAGTCACCTTCCAGTATAAATTGATTTTCGTACAAATTACATATTTAATTTATTTGGTAGACATACTATTAAGTTTATATTCTGTTTCAGTAGAGCATATATTAATTTTTTGTATAGACCATGGAAATAGTTAAACTATTTTTGTATCATTTCTTTATCGTTTATTTTTTCGATATTTTCATGAAAATTGAATTCATGAATGAGTTTATTAATGAAAATTGCTAAATGACAATATTTCCGTTTACAAACGTTTTCTTCGACAATATTTGTGATGTTTTTTTTTTTAATATTTATCCAAACATTCTTTAAAAGCACCTCTAATGTAAAATTTGTGAGCTTCAATTTCATTTAAAAATGGGGACAAGCTATCGTATGGGAACATATTATTTGATTTGACTGGATTCCTATAAACATTTCTGCTCTTTTCAATTCATTTCTTTTCTTGACGTTAATTTAATTAAAAACAAAGAAAACCTCAACATTTACAGAAATATTTATTACTGATTTTCAACAATCATGTAGCATAAAAATGATTATCTAACAGCTTTAACATTAACATTATGGTGTTAATCATGCATATACAAGTACGCATTCCCTTATTTAAGGTGGCAGGTTCGTGTAATACACATTTTTTGTGAATAATTTTTGTTACGAAAACGAGAACATTTATTGAACTACAATAGAATTCCAAATAATATTGGCATTTAAAACTATGAGAAAAAAATGTTGTTAAAAAAAAAGAGTCGGTGAAGTAGTTGCTTATGATTCACGCCATGGAACATCCATGATCTTATAGTTGATTAAAATCCATAAATATTTTTTGGAATAAAATACGTCTTTACGCTCAGCACAAGCTTGTAAATTTAATAAAAAAGCAATTATTAATACGTTCTGTTACAAATTGGTTAAAAAATGTCATTTTATTTCAAAGTTTCCTCAGTTTTTAAATTTTCGTATTTTTTGATATATTTGGTTTCATTCTCAGCATAATGACTTATTTTAATCAAGTAATTTTGGTTTATTGATTTCAGTCAACTGCAGGGCCCTGAGCGTTACCGCCGCAAATCGTGGAATCCAGATTTGAATAGTTACAGCACCACCATTTATTTTTTATTTTCAACAATATATTTGTTATATATATATTTTTTTATATATAGATTTAAAATTCAATATTATTTTGTACTTTACAGTGATTAAATAAATGTTCTCGTCTTCATTTTGAAAAACACTCGAAAAAATGTTTCTTACACGATTCTTCCCACTTAAGTTGTTGTTGACGTGTGTCCGAAGCGCAAAATTGGTGCTGGACTGCACTCAGATTTCTGAAGCAGAGGAGGTTTGGCAAAACCCCAATAGATGGCAGCACAAAACATTGCCGCCTCCTCAAACTTGATATGTCTCTGAAAGGTGTCTCCAGAGATCAATACTCATAGTAACTGCTAGAACCGACCACAGGACTTTCAGTACCCCTTTACTTAAGAAGCGCGTACACAGCATACACTCGATGGGTCTTTGGTGATATCTAGCATCGAACACGGGACCTTTCATTCTGGATTTCGGTGCTATGACCACTGGGCAACCACGGCCATTCCTCCCTTAAGGCGCCATACTAGTCACTAAAAAAGGATGATCCGGATGATAATGTTAAGTCTTTGAGGGTGTTATTTTCAAATATCTTGCTGAAATTTTAATATTTTTACATGAATAGTTTTTCAAAGGATAGCTCAGGACGATTTACAACCGGGCTAGTTTTTACTTTTTCGGTTTTGGTTGTATTTTTTCTATAAATAGGATAGTTTCAATTTTATAACCGGTTTAAACTGGTTCTGAAAGTTAAAATATATATATTTTCAAATCTGAAACAAAAATCGAAAATGAAGAAACTAGCCTGGTTGTAGATAGTACTCAGGTATCCTATGGAAAAATATCATGTAAAAATGTTAAAATTTGAGTTAGATATTTGAAAGTAACGTCGCCATAGATTTAACATTTTCATCCGGTTTTTTTTTTAGTGACTATTGTTGCTTCTTAAGTTTAAAAGATTAATTGAGAATTAATAGCATTATAAAACCTTTGTTCCTGTTTTAGAAACCCGATTAAAACACTACTGGGAAAAGCATATAAAAGTTTTTGCAGCATCATAAAATTCGCTTCTGTAAATTCGACTTTAAATCACAAAAGCATATAAAAGTTTTTGCAGCATCATAAAATTCGCTTCTGTAAATTCGACTTTAAATCACAAAAATAAATTGGTTTTCGCGGTTTCTAAAGATAAAAAAATGCTTTTCTGAATAGTAGATATCTTAGAAGTTACTGTAAATATTCATTCATGGTTATATCATATTTTGTTATATTATGAATGTTTTTTACATTAACAAAATCGAACGTCGTGATTTGGATACGAACTACCAAAATAAACAGAATTTAAATATTAATACTATTGGAAATAAAATATTTAGTCCGTAATAGCTTTTTTTTTAAAATGTATCAACGGATCTCAGAAATGAATAATTATAATAATAACAATTTCAAAAGTAAACACATTCTCTAAAATAGTTTGCTGATTGCGCAAATCATTAACCCACGGGGGGTCTTGCAAAAGAGTAAAATTGCAATGTTGTTTTCTTTGCAATTTGTTTTAAATGCTAAGAAAATATGCTTCTTTCAACATTATAGATTAAAAAAAATACAATTATGAAATTAATCCCTGAGAATAGTGACTATTCTTTAATGTATTGAACATTTATTAAATCTATAGAATATCTTAAATATTGCTTATATTGCAGTGAAACCTGAAGCTTAGTGAACGAAATATTACATGCCAAACAGCTTGAATTAGAGAGTTAATATATTGCTATTTCTCAGTGTTATGTATAAGATACTTAAACGATGTGGATTTATTTATTTATTTATTTTGGCGTCTAATTACTTACCCATCATACGTAGTATAGGGTAATTCTTGCAATCGTTTTGAAAATCGAAAAAAAAATTTGACGGATTTACACGTTTTCGACACTGGAGATTTCGAAAAACATATTTTTAGAAAAAAAATTTGCCGTCCGTCTGTCTGTCTGTAAACGCTTTACCTCCCGAACGAATTGAGATAGAGACTTGAAATTTCGTATGTATTTAGTATGTAAGAATGGGACGAAGCCTATTTAATATCAATAACCTCGATTATCCGGAACTATTTTTTTCGGACTCTTGAAAAATTCGTTCTGGTGAAAGATACAAAAAAAAATTTCGAAATTTTTTATTTTAAAGGGTGATCGTAAAAGGCAAAAAAATAACACAAATTTTACATAGAAAACGAAGTTGATCGAATAATTAGTTGTCGAGATATCTGTAATCGTATTTTCTACATTCTTCGATTTTTCATGACCCTGTATTTCATTCAAATTTCAATTCAAAGATATATTTTAATTGGAAATGAGACGCTTAATCCAACGCAATAAACTGTTAGTTAATAATATTATTGTTTTTGGAGTTATAAGGATGTTTCTTTTTCGCAATTCAGTATTACTTGAGTAGTTAGGCGTGTTGTATAATTTATCGAAAGAGATTCGTCAGCAACTCTTTAATACAGCATTACTATGCACAATAAAAATAAAAATACACGTTTAAATTTTGTTTTGGAATTGCAATCCATTTTATAAATAGTTATCAAATGTATTATTTTCATATATTATATATGCATATATATGATGGGTAAGTATTACGGTGGCCCCCAACGACTAGTTTTTATTTGTAATCACTTTGTTGATTGCTTCATAAGAAATTTTCAGAATCATTAAATAAAAATATAATATTAGGAATCAATTATCATAAATATTTTTTCCCTATGAAATATTGTGCATAATATATCATACTGTGATGTGTTTTTTTAATATTCGACAATACATTTATATATATTAAAACAAAGAATAAGAATATATGCTTTCATTATTATATCTTGGAGAAAATTGCCTCAGAAATTCTGAAACTTTGATCTTTTGTGCAAAAAATATCAAATTATTGTGCTGCATTTTTGAACATTGAAAAGCGTCTTTCATAAAACATGCGAAAAATTTAATTTTGAAGCACTTTGATCTTTTGATTATGGTAAAAATAAAAAGTGCGTTTTAAGTTCTTATAATATCAACAAGTTAAAATAAACGAGTTAAGATTTATAGATTTATATACTTTAAAATTCAACATTTTCTCATCTTTAACCTTGCTACATGAAATTTAAAGAAGTAATGCTAACGGCAAACAATTTTTATACATAAACTTTTGTAGTGTTGATAGTAATTTTCAGAAGTAATATTTAAATAGTTTTTCAGGATCCCCCCCCTCCCCCAATATATATACAGTCGACTCTCGTTAATTCGAAATCGGATAATTCGAATCATCGCTTGATTCGAACTAAACATGAAGTCCCGAAATTTTCAGTGGGAGAATAACGTTAATTTTTTCATTAATTCGAACTCATTTTCTCTTGACTTCGTTTAATTCGAACCAACAAGAATTCCAATTTTTCCTTTTTCTTTTCTTTTTTATGGATTTCAGATCCTTTGATTAAACTTTCTTTGATTTTTGTGAAAATTGTTTCGAACGAGTTTACTTATAATACAAATGCGTTTGATATCCAGTTTCTTTGCGCCCTGTCTGTCCATCAAAGACGCTTTAAATTTTTCTTCCATTGTGCTTGATTCTAATCTTTTAATTAGTTTATGTACTTATGTATTTTAATTTAATGTTATATCATATTCTAATGATAACAGACGAAATAGATTTTAAAAAAATCTATAACATTAATTTCTTTGTAATAGTACCATAGTAAACATGTTTTAATTTCATATTTTCCATAATTCGAATTTCGGATAATTCGAACATTTCTGGTGGTCCCGACGAGTTCGAATTAACGAGAGTTGACTGGTTATAATTTGCAAAAATTTCAGGATATGGATGTTTTGTGCTAGCAAATTTAATATTAGCTTCAACGAAGTTGTAAAATAGAGGTTGTGCATTTTAATTTTATTAGAATCGTTATAAAGCAAGATTTTATTTTCCAAAAGCAATGAAATTAAGAAATTTAAAAAAGACCTTTATTTTAATTACATTGCACTATAAATATTGTCAGAACATAAAATACATTTCTGAATTCTGAATCAACGAATTTTTAAATAACATAAAAGTATTTATATCTTGAAGATATGAAAACGTAAGGAATTCTTTTAAATAATGAGTATGTTAAAGCTATAAATCAAAGTATTTCATAAATGTAGTAAAATGTTTTATAAATAAAATGATTTTTCAAAGTAAAAAGAAAAAAAAACAATTTATCTAAATGTATAAGATTTCAAAAGAAGTGAAAGAAACTAAACTTTTCTGTTAATTTTTTACTAAGCACAAAAACCAAATAACGTGTAGTGTTTTTTTTATTCTAAAATGAAAAAAAATGAAAAATTAAGAAAACAGAACATCTATCTATATTTATAAAAAATAGTTTGTACTGACTGATAATCAACGCACAGCTCAAACTCCTAGAAGAACGAAAATTGATGAAAATATACTTCTCTTCTCATGATGTAAGCGTGAACTAAGACGGGATTTTTGATCCCCCCCCCTATGAAGTTAAATGGGGGTCAAAATTTTTGAGCATCTTGCTGTATCTCAGCAGTCGTTGTAGGTAGGGACAAAAGATTCCAGATTATAAATGTACCAAAAAAAATAAAACTTGTATTTCATCAATTTTACAAATCCCCCCCCCCATAAGGTGGTTAAACGGGGTGGCTTCAAATAAAATTTTGAGAAAGAACAGACTAATGGACTGACAACAGTAACTGGTCGTACTCATAACATTTCTCGTAAATAGTGTTAAGCTCTTTGTTGAGCATATACAGCATATTTGTAAATTAAATACTTTTATTTAACTGTTTTCAACAAACGATATTTTCTGAGTAAATATTGTAATAAAAGAGACTAATCTCATTTCTCCTAATGTTCTCGTAATAGTATTACTTAAAATTTTTTAATCACCGTATCTCAGCTTATAGACAAATTTCCTTCTTGAAACTTTTTGTACAAAACTCTACTACACAATATTATCAAAGGCCAGAATTTCAGATTTTTATCTCGTGCCGCACCAGAGATATCAAAAAATTTCGGAATTTTTTTCGCAAAGCGAAACCAACTCCCAGATCTGGGACTTGGTGTATGAGTACACGCACTTGTGACCAATTTGTAGAAAAAATTGTGTAAGGTTGACAGTTTTCCTTACATGAAAAATTTCCTCTTGCAAAAGGATAGATTTTGGAAAAAATCTTAATTTTGTGCTAAAATCTCACATGTAAAAATTTATTTTTCAAAATTATTCTACAACCGTACGTTTAGTCTATTTTATTCTGAACAAAATATTGCAAACCCCATTTCAATTGGGAAAATAAAATACGAGATATTTACAATTTTGTGTCTCCTATCATCTGAGACAATCGCTGAACACGATGAAACAAAGATGGCCGCCATGCAGAAACAAAAAATAGTAAAATTAAAATAACGGTCATTTTGAACTTCCGTCATGTTAGGGTTGTTGCACAAAAAATTTCAGATTTTTTAAAAATGGTCGAGCGACCATTTTTATATTTTCTGGACCACTTGAAATGGATTGACCCACATCTCAGCGCCTTTCGCAGTAGGAACATGAAATTGCAGAAAATGATTGCATTATATTTCATACTATAATGCGAACAAAAATTGTGTATGTGAGTAAATTTTATCTCAAAAACGGCTCAAACGATTTCCGCAAATTTTTAATATTTCCATTTTCGGGCACGAGAAGAACATTGGGCTGGGTCATATGTTCGAGAAAATTCGGTTATTGGGTCATTTTGTGTCATAATGAGTCAGGAGCAAGCTATTTATATCTAGAGAACGGCTGGATCGATTTTAAGGAAATTTTGTATAAAATCGTTTTTTGGCACGAGAAAACTATTTGGCTGGGTAACATGTTTGAAAATTTTCGATTAGTGGGTCGTTTTGGGGTCATTATGGGTCAAGCCATTTTTATCTAAAAAACGGCTCTAACGATTTTGACCAACTTTTATATTTTATCGTTTTGGATTATAAGAAGACCATTGGGTTAGAAAACATGTTCGAGAAAATTCGGTTAGTCTGTCATTTTTGGGGTGATTGTGGGTCATGCTATTTTTATCTAGAGATTTTCTCACGCAATTTTGACTAAAATTGCATTCTATGGTTTTCGGGCACGAGAAAAACACTGGGCTAGGTTACATGTTCGAGAAAAAAAAATTTAATGAGTCATATTGGGTCATAAAGGGTCTGGGTAAAGTTATTTATATTTAAACGACAACGTGATCGATTTTATCGAAATTTTCTACATAACAGTTTTTTGACTTGAGAAAATTAATGGGTTACGTCACAAGCTTGGGAGATTTCGATTATAGGCATAATTTGTGTGTCATGATGGATCATTGTAAGTCATGTCAAGCTATAACTAAAGAACAGCTGCATAGAATTTAACGAAATTTTGTATACGACATTTTTTTGGTACGAGAAAATCATTGGGCTAGGTCACATGTTCGAGAAATTTCGATTAATGGGTCATAAAGGGTCTGGGTCAAGCTATTTATATTTAAAGAACGGCAGGATCAATTTAACGAAATTTTATATAAACAATTTTTAGACTGGAGAAAACTAATGGTCTAAGTTATATGTTTGATAGATTTCGATTTTAAGGGTCATTTGTGGGTCACCATGGGTCACGGTCAAGCTATATCTAATGAACGAATGAATCGATTTTAACGAAGTTTTGTGTACAACATGTTTTTGGCACGAAAAAATCATTGGGCTGGGTCACATGTTTGAGATATTTCGATTAGTGGGTCACTTTTAGGTCATTCTAATTTTATCTGGACAATGTGTTACGCAATTTTGACTAAATTTTGTATTCTATCGCTTTCAGGCACAAGAAAATTATTGGGTTAGGTCAGATGTTTGTGAAAATTCGATTAATGGGTCATTTTGGTTCATAATGGGTCAGGGCCAAACTAATTATATCTAAAAACAGCTCAATCGATTTTATCGAAATTTTGTATCTAACATTTTTCGGCACGCAAAAAAATGAGCTAAGTCGTATGTTCGAGATATTTCGATTATAAGGGTCATTTGTGGGTCATTGATGGGTCATGCTAATTTTATGTAGAAAATGGCTCTCACCATTTTGACTATATTTTGTATTATGATATTTTCGGGCAAGAGAAAATCATTGGACTAGGACACATGCTCGCGAAAATTTGATTAATGCGTCATTTTGAATCATAATGGGTTAGGTTATTCTAATTATATATATTAACGATTCAATCAATTTTACATAAATTTTGAGACGAAACGTCTTTTGTCACGAGAAGACTATTGGGCTGAGTAGCATGTTAAACAAAATTAGATTAGTGGGCCATTCCGCTTCATTGCTGAATGCTGTCAAGCTAATTTTATCTAAGAAATGGCTTAAACGATTTTGATTCAATTTTATATTCTACTGTTTTTGATTATCTGAAGACCATTGAGCTAAGTCACATGTGTGATCAAATTTGATTAGTGGGTCATTTTGGGTAATACGGGTCAGGGTCACGAGAAAATGGCAGCAACCAATAAGTTGGCTATATTTGACAAAATATTGGAGACATTTGGCCGAAAAATTGACTATTAAGATTACTAGATCCACAACACATATTTGATGCCAAATGGAAGAATGTCTCCAAATTTGGCTATATCTGGCAAAAAATGTTGTCTATCAGAATGTGAAGAATTTTTTTTATACTTTCTTAATAGGATTCGAGATGCATGGTTCAATTAACCAGAGTCGAGCTAAAAAAATGATTTGGATCGATGTCCTTTCGTTGTAAATTTTAAAATAAAATAAAATTTATGAACATGTGCATACAAACGTAGTTTTCTTATTGATTTATTTTATAACAACATGTTTTGCAGTAATAATACAGAGTGAATGATACAGTGAAAATACTATATCGAGTTGAATATAAAGTTAATTTTGACCGAGCTTAGCTCGGTCACCCCTGCAAGTAAATAATTAAACTTGGGTTTTAGCGATTTTAAAATTTCCACCGATGAGGGAATTAAAGTGGGGTCGAAAAATTGCAAACTTTTTCTGATGTGACTTTTGTGTTTTTCGTCATCTGATATATCAACTTAACGCACTCGGACCACTCTTGCAGATTATAGACCTTTCATCCCTTCTCATCATAAAATTTTTAAAGAGAGGGAGAGAGGAGAATGTTTTCCGGAGAGTGGGTACGATAATTGGAACTAGGGTGCATTTTTTCAACTTTTGCAGGCATTAATCATCTGGCATATCATTGTAAAGCTCTGTGACTAATATTTTATGTAATATACTTCCCGAATCCCTCCCCTCCTTTCCCCCCAAGTGAGTATTTCTCTAAATTTAGCCAACACTCTTCATGTGATATATCGTTGTTTAGCCCTGTGACCGCTTATTCATATTATGAACTTCCCTTGCCCCTCCCCCTCCGGGGGGGGGTTAACATTTAATGCATTTAAGCAAAATATCTTCTAATAATAGTAAAATTATGAAACTGAATTTAATTAATGTAGAGAAAATCAATAAAAAATATTTATCCCATTCATCATCCTTTAGTTTCTGTTTTTGCCACAAAGGGAGCTTTTAATTATTACTTCTTTGCCTATTTTGGTACTAATTGCCAAAAAAATCTTTTTTTTGATAATTAAATTCGTTTATCTTTTTATACTTCCTCGCGACTTTTCTACTTTTTCAATCAGGGAACTCCGTTACATTGACATTTCCACCTAATATGGCTTAATTATAACCCCTCTTTTGTTTGATGGTTTTTGATTCTCTCTGCTTTTAGTTTCCATGTATTTACTGAAATCTTTGTGTGTTTGAATTACTTATAAATTCCCACCTAAGAGGGTTTATTGCGGTAGTCGTATTTTTCGAACATTTCAATATTTCTCTGCAGCAGTTATAGGTAAAAACAGGAAATTCAAGATAGCAAATCTATTAAAAAATAGTTAATTATAGTGAGTTTGGAGCTAATCTCTCTATTATGTCATCAATATGTATTTCAATCCGGACAATGTGAGATTTTACGAATAAGACAACTTTTATGGCTATTTGATTAGATATTAAGTTCTTACCGTTACTAGATGCAATTTGTTTGATACAAGATTATTCTAAAGAAACCGACCAGCGTAGCTGGCGAAGGCTGCTAGTTACAAATAAAATACTTGCCGCTGGGTAGTTTGTTTCAGAGTAAAATGAAATAAAATCGCATTTCTCTTTCAAAAATAAAAGAAGATATCTTTAAGAGGAAGCAAATCATAGATTTCAATAGATTTCCATTTAGAATGATTTATGATTGGGAGCAACTTATTTAAGTATTTATAATGCAGTATATTCTATAAAATTTATGACAAAAATATACTCCATTTCATAATGTATACATTTAGAGTCATAAAATTCAATACATTTTATAATATAGTACTTAAATAAAAGCCCTTTTGAGATATGTTATTGTAAATATTATGCCATATATTTAGGAATCTTTTCAAATAAAATAACTTTTCTTTGTCTTTTTTCTTTGCATTGACATATAACCGAACTTATAAACAATAGATAGTCACTGAATAATGTATTTAAACGAATAAGTGCGATATCTCTAAACATAACTTGGAAAGAAAGACATTTATGACAACAGATGCGTTATTTTATGTAAAGTTGAAAAGTACAAGCAAAAATTGAATGAAAATAAATATTTTTATTTTGTGTGCTTTAACATTAAGAGCCCATCTTTTGAAAATCAGACAAAGTGAAATAGTTGTATTTTTTGATTTGCTTGATTTATTTATATGTTGAACTAGATCATATTTGATGAATAATCTGCAATTTTGAAACCCTGAAAAAATTTCCTCTTTTCTATAGATAATGTCATGAGGCCCCACTTTTTTTCTTTTCCATGTTTTTGTACATATATTCAACTACAGCGTGACATATTCTGTTTTATTTTACTGTTGCGCTTATTTGAAATAACATTGCTTTAAATGTAGCAGATTTTGAAAATTTTGAGTATGTAAAAGGTTATATCTGCTAACAGCAACAGTATCTCAATACAGTAATACATTATTTTGCTTGTCCTAGTAGTACATTTTCATATCCTATATAAGTAAAATTTTGGGTTACTTTTTCTTAAATAAGATATTAAGTGCGGAAAATGAACAAAAACGTCATTTTGACTGTACTTTGTGACAACATAACAATGTAAATTAACAATGCCCCATGGAAACAAATAAATTTTAATAAGTAAGTAATGTTATACTAACAATTTATGCCGAAAGAATTTTAAGATGTTCTTGCATGCGAGAGAAATAGTGCTCTAAATAAACCAGCATTTCACTTTTCACAAAAAATGGCCTTCACAATCTTGAACTTTCACATTTTCTATAGAAAAGAGGAAATTTTTTCAGAGATTCAAAATTATAGATTATTTATCAAATATTACCTATTTCAACATATATTAGAAAAAAATCAGATTTTTTGTCTAAATTTCAAAATAATGGCTTTTAAAATATTGATTAGTGGCTGTTCGGCAAGAAAGAAAATTATACATTTTCTAAGATTTTTCAATTTGGAGGATTTTTATTCTTGTGATAACTCATACAGAGAATGCAGCGTTGCGTATGGCTTCAAGTAAATCAATGGCTGTATTCCCAAATCACAAAGGTTTGTAAGGCAAGGTGGATAGGGATACTTTATAGATCAATCCTAGTGCCGCCTACGATCGGATGATAACTCTACACTGTTAAAAATCTGCAGCATTTTATCCAGACATTTGATCGTTTTCTACAAAAAAAGTAAAACAACCGTCTTTTTACGTTATTCTGAACTTATTATTACCAATTTTATGGTCAGAATAGAGTTAAATTACGGTTATGTTACTGGTTTTTTTAGAAAACGGTGAAATGACTGTACAAAATGCTGCAAGATTTTTAACAGTGTACGTAAAAGTTAAGTAATTCGATAGTCTAGTACCTTCCAAATTTGACGATCGTGTTCAGCAATTCGGGTTAACACAAAAGGATAAATGTCCATATTGCTTTAATATGCATGTTGAAATTCACAAATATGTATTTTGTTTGATTCAAGGTTTCTTCAGAAAAACGACGAGCGTAGTTGGCGAAGATTGCTAGCATAAATATAAAAATGCAATTTAACTTTAGAAGCATTAAATTTTGATGTTTGTAACTTAAAAACTTAAAATTGAAATAACTTGAAATTTGGTGTCCAGGCATAGTTAGAATTAAAAATTTGTAGTATTTTATTAAAATTCAGTATCGCTATTAAAAAAATTGAGTTTGTATTCGATTTTATATGTAGATGTCTCCCTAAGCAAATTTTATATACATCATTTAAAAGTAGACTTTATTTCCAATCATTCGCTACCAGCAACGTTCTTCTACGATAATTTGTTGAGGAGTAAGTAGGAGGTGTTTTCTTCTCTTTCCCACGACTGTACATGCATAATATACAGGGTGTCCACTAGGGTGGAACGAACGTATAGGTAAAAATATTTTCCTCAGCAAATAATTTTCTAATAGTAATTAAAAGTTGTCTTTGTATGTTAACAATAAAACTACGAAGTTTTTTCTTTCTAAATTTATATCGTGAGGTGCCGCAAGAGCCTTAAAAATGAGAATTTTAAGAAAAACATTCAAATTTAACATATAATTACAATTTTTTTCACTGTTTTATTTTTACATTTTAAAAATCAAATATTGTTTTTAATTGCAGTCTATAGATGCATCTTTACTATAATAATAATAATATTAAGTTCAATTGAGATAAATTTATGCATTATTTTTTTTTTTTTTTTGCAAAAGTCAAATAAATGAGCTTTTTTTAAAAAAAATCAAGGTGTAATAGGAGTTTGTATTTGATTGTTGTAATTACTTTTTTGCTCACAAATAATTTTTCAAACACAGTTTTTTAAAATAATATGTAAATTTTTTTAAAATAACTAATTATTAATAAAAATAAACTTATCAGTTTTTTGGGTTATTTAAAGATTTTTTCGAAAGGGATTAAACACAAATAAGCAACATAAACAGTAACAAGTCACTCACTATATTTGAAGAAAATAGAACAAATGTCAAGTCATAATTAATAACCAGTGTTATTGAAACAAAACAAACATTAAAGAATAATTAGAATATTACATTACATTATTAATTTCACATTTATTTCGTTTTTAAATTCTCTTGATTATTAGATAAAATGTTTTTTCCACTCAAATTTAGGCATAATCTTTTGCGAATCATTTTTTGCTTTAATAAAGCCTTCTCTTGCTTCAGGACCGCAGACACTTATTGATGACTCTGTCACAAGCTTTATAACTCTTTCTGCTGCTTTTTATTTACAAAGTAAACCAGCAAATTCATTAGAGCCCTTTGTTTTTCTGTCCAATTCACGAAACAGGTGGCGCAAAGGCAATTCATTTAAGTGGAACAAACAAATCAGCCACTGCAGTGGTATGTTTAGATCTTTTTCCATTAAAGCAATCACACCGTTATTAACTCCAGTGTTTGTGGCTGCCCATCGCACCCAATAGCAGTGACAGTTGATATGTTCAAATGATTGCTACCATTAAAGTACTCTATTATGCTACTTTTTATAGCTTCGCCTGTTCCAAAAGCAGAGATTACATGCCCTAGAAAGGATGAATTGGGCTCTTTTACTAAAGAAATATGTTCTTCGATGACCGTCTTTTTCTAAAATTTTTTTCCATTTTTATCTTGCACAGTTGTTTTATCTTTTTTTTCCATCGAAAAACAAACCTATATTTTCTCCAACTTGGTTAAGGCTTATTACTATCTCTTTTGTCCGATTCTTGGGTCTCTCTCTTCAAATTTTAATCTTACGAATTACCTTTGTTCTCCTCTGTAATCATTCCAACATCTTTAACAACAGCACTTGCGATACTTGCAGCAACTCTGTCTGAAACCCCAGTTCGGTCGCAAGAACTTGCTACTGTTGGAATAACTACTCGCTTTGCTCGCTAGCAGTTGTATCCAAAAAAGCAGTAGATTAATTTTTGGGATTGTATGTTAAGTTTCCTTTAGACATTTGCTCAGGATTTGATTGAAGGGCATCAATTTCAGCTTCTTCTGTTATCTTTGTGTTAAAATCTTGGAAATAACTTTATCGACTCCACTTATACTCATTTTTCTCACAGTTCTTTAATCAATTAAAAAATCTTTTACAAGTTTAGGTACTTTTTTCTTTTTTTGCACTTACAGACAGAAAATTCTTTGCACTAACAGGCTGCTACATCAAAAAGACGTTTGTTTTCATTTTAAAACTTTGCTGCAATTTCATCATATTTTTCTGTACCTTTTCTATTTTTTTTTACCTTAAAATAATTCTTTATTTATCGTGATAGGTTTTCCCCATTCGTAACATGCGGGTGTGTGATACTACAGAAATAGATGCTTTCGACCAAATAGATTCAACTTTCTTAATAACAGTACCAAGTTTTTCATTCTCTGTTGGATGTTTTTTCTGGTTTCAGCTCATGTCAAATATAAAGATAATATTTCATATTGCCATAATAAGTTGGAAGATTTAAATAGCTTAATTCTTTAGGGTACCCAAAAATTGGGCATTCTAACATTTGTCTCGTCTGAAATGACACTAAAATACTTAAAAGTTAATACTTAAAAGTATTAACTAATAAATTATTACACTAATGTTCAAGCTGACATATTCATAAACAAAACAAAATCCAACAAAGAACAGCATAAAACCATTTGTTACTCAAACGATTCATTTGCTTGCACGGACTAACGGCAAAAACATGTGACCAGATCATTGCTACAGCTACACGCATCCCTTACTTCTTTGCCACCCTACACCAGCCAATAATATGCCGCCTGAATCAAGGTCACTTCAAACCATGTACTATTTCTTTTTGAATATTAATTTTCAGAACTAAAAAAAGTTTTGCCGCGTTTTTAAGTTAAAAGTAAGGTTAATCTTTTCTATTACGAAATACTGTTAAAATCTAGAGAAATAGAAGTTAAACAGTGCAAGATTTAGTTGCATAAATAATAAAGGCATGTAGTATAAAACTATAAATATTTACTGTAAAGTAGTCTATGTGTATTATTTAAAAATTGAGAAAGGACATTTGATATTTAAAATATTTTTTTACTAAACCAAATTTACCAAAATTTGTAAAATCTGCTTAAAAATCATATATTCAAGTCTTTTGCGGCACCTCTAAATATATTATGTTTCTTAAATTTTTTAATACTGTCTAAATAAAGGCATTAGACAACTTTTTATCTCTATTATTTATTGAAATTAAAAAATATTTTTTTTTTCGTTAAACTCTCAACAATGACCAATGCTCAAATCCTAAACCGCTCGTTATAGACATTTAGTTCCAGTTACAAAAATGTTTTAATTGAGATAAAAAAGCATTTTCAGAATGATTTCTGTCAAAAAATATTTAAAAAAATCATTAATCTTAATCATAATCATTAAATTTTTATACGATTCTCTGGTTTTATAAGTTATATTTAGTAAAAATATCCTTTTGATCTAAGAAATAAAAACAAAAAAGTCCATTAATTCTACGAATAAAATTGACAGAGTAATAGCTGTTTAAAGCTGTTTCATCTTTTCTGCCGCGAAATAGATTTCTTAGAATTAAACATAATGATGAGATATAAAAAAATAATAACAGTTGAGAGTAAAATAAACATTGCAATATAAATTTGAAATCTATTTCCATACAGATATATTAAAAAATGTAAAATTTGTAAAAAAATATAAGTTTAAAAGCAAAAGAATATTTGTTAAATGAAATGATGAGAAGCAAAAATCGCAATTCCGTATAAAATCATCCATACTTAAATATGCTATTAGATTATTTAATATTAAACTTAATTAACAAAAACTAAAGTTCTCTTAAAACTTTATCGAAGTGACTCACTTAGCAATGCAGAAATTTGCATGCAAAATAAATCCTACAGATACTTTAAGCACTTTGTGCACGATCCCTGGAAGTATGGCCTAACTCATCTGTGTTAAGATTTCGAAAATTATATAAGTCATGCAATTCAAAATTTCATAACTCGTCACACTTTAGTATTAGATGAATGGGATTTATTTTGTTTTTATTTTTTAGTGTAATAGTAATTGTTTTACGAAATATCATGTATAGGATCTGGGGACCGCACAAAAACTTAAATTTCATAACTTTTCAATAAATGCTTTTTTTATGTGTGTGTTCACAAGTATTAACGATTTTTAGCTTACAGGCTATCAAACAATGATGGATTATGTAGGCGATAAATCATGATAAAAATATCCGATTAAATTGAAATTTTTGTATGTAGTGTCATTAAGATTAGGCGCTTTTCTGATTAGTTTTGGAGGTTCATTCGATAAATATAAAAGAGGAAACGGGGGATGATACCCCTCTCCTTAATTTATATAAAAAGATTTTTCATGCCGAATTATCAGATTTAATTCAAATTTTAGATACTGATCATTCTGATGAGACATTTCCATGATGAGTTTTTGGAGTTCATTGGCTAAGTATAAAGGGATGGGAAATAGGGAGTAACGCCCATAATTTTGGCTAATGGGTTTTTGACTCATACTATACTGATTTTCTTCAAATTTTAGATATAGGTTCATTCTGATAAGGCACTTCCTTGATTTGTTTTGGAAATTAATTGGACAATCTTCTCCTCTTAATTTGGGTAAATGATTTTTTAAGCAGTTACCCAATTTTTTATACATGTTCATAGTAATAAGACGCTTCTCTGATTACTAGAGGGATTTTTTTGTTTGTTAAGAATTAAGGGGGGGGGGTACAGACGATTACCTCCTGCCCTTTCAAACTGGACAAATGGGTTTTTGTGCAGAGTTATCCGATTTGCTTTAATGATAGATGTAGCTTCTTTCTGATAAGGCGAATCTCTGAATAGTTTTGGGGATTTAACAATTAAATATAAAGTAGGTTATGGGGAATAACTCCTTTTAAATTACATGAATGGGATTTTATGCAAAATTATGCGATTAGCTTTGAATTTTAGATATAGGTTTATTACATGATAAGGCGCATCCCTTATTAGTTTTTGGTGTTCAATGATTAAGTATAAAGAGGAAAAATGGAAGGCGGGCGATTTTTCTTTTTATTTTGTTTTTCAAAGGCCGTTGAATGTTGAAAATACAAGGCTGTAATATACAATAAGTGTGCATAGCCTGTGAGTTCAATTCTATCAGTTTAACTGGGTAATATTCTTTTCATTAATTTTTTTTTACTTAAAACATTTTTGTAATTGGATGTCTATAACTAACAGTTTAGAAATTAGCCATTGGACACCAATGAGAGTGAACATTCTACTATAATATTCTACTACCACAAAGGATTAAAGTAGAGCTTCTACAGAAATTTATTTAATAATGCTACATTTAGCTACTATTGAACATAAAAGCAAAATGCTATTCTAAATAAATTATGTGGAGGTTATGCGCGGAATGTGTGCGAATTAATAACGTTAGGAGATTTCTAACGTCAAGGATACAATTCGCCGAGAGAATATTCTTTAATATTTATTGTGAGAGAGGCTGAATATTATCAGGAGGCGAGTCATTTGTCTTAGGCAGAAATTGTTTATTTAGGCATATGCCAGTTTATGCAACGCTATCATCGCTATCTTAATTTGGAATAAAGATGCTATATAAAATGTTTTGTAAATGTTAAATTCTTTTGAAAATTATTTATAGTATAATGTTAGGCTTGATATAAATGTTATGATGTACTAATGTGAAAGCTGTGAAATTTTAATATGAAAATAATATGTGTATTTTAAAGTTGAAATGATTTTCTAAACTAAATAAATAATGAAACATAATATTTTGGGAAAACGTTTTTAACACTTTCCTGTGAAGTTGAAAAACGATTATGAATTCGGTCTGTTTGTCTGACCATGTTCTAACTCTCGTATATAAAGTCCCATTGCCATGGAATATACCGATATTTTTTGCTCGTTTTTAAAAGTAATAGTAAGACTTTAAACTATTTCGATATGTATTATATTTAAGAAGCTATTTTTTTCAAAAAAAACCCTCCCTATTTCCTCCCTCCCTTCGTTAGATTCTGCCCATTAACGAACATAACCGAGATTTTATGCTGCCTAATTTTAGTATTAGTTTGAAAGAAATTAGTGCAGAATTATGGATACTGTCGTGTTCGTAAAATAATGATAAAAATATACACACATAAAATAGAGAATATACGCATACATGTGATGAAGATAGGCGGTATTCCATCTAAAGGCATCAATTTTCATTGAACACCATTTCCGCTGTAAAATACGTCCATTTCCTTAAGAACTAACAGAAGGTTAAGCAGCCGTAATGGTAGCTTGACAAGCAGTTGATTGTTTTATTTAGGTATTTCCCCATAAGAAAGTTAAATCAATCAGTCTTTGAATTCATATTTATTAGAACTCATAAAATAAGTTAAGTTGTTCCAGCAGTCACCTTTGCACACATCAAATACTACCACCTTCGTTATCCAATCTACATCATCCGATATTCTAATTTATCGGAAAAATGAAACGGGCGTCTTAGTAGTTTAAAAGTCAGCTGCACTCTTCCTCTCTTCAAACCTAGAATGAAAATCCGAGACTCCACGAAAAAACTAGCACCTTACCTGTCCGCTTCAGCAAATTAAAGATCCAATTAGGATTAACTTCAAGGCAATGACGTCAGACATCACCATCTCCTATTGGCAGACGGGGCGTGTCCTCCCGTAAGATCTTAATACTTGTGCGGAATAGAAATACCCTGCTCACATACGCGCATGAACACACCCGCAGAAGATCCAATAAAAAATAAAATTAAAATCTCTGCATTGAAAGAAGATTTCGAAATCATTTCCCGTTCTTTTTTAGAAACAATCAATAGATTTTTACTAAGTTAAATAAAATAAGAAAAAAGAACTTTAGCTGTTAAAATATTAATACATTACGAAACTGAGATTAAAAGTATGTTCCATAAAGTTAGAACTAAAAAACTCAGATCGGGCAAAATGGCGCATTTTTTTTTATTTTATTAGATATATATATATTAAGGGATCGGTTCCCTGCGATCTACGCCTTCTAACTCCTCATGACTTGAAAATCATGGTAATGTATCTTTTATTTAAAACAAATTGTCAAATAGAGCATGATTAAATGATATCACGAACAACGACATTTATCTGTAATTTTGCTGTCATGCTTTTCTGTTTCAATGGAGCCTTTTTCGATTATCATTGTTTCATTCAGCTGACGGTTACTTTTGGAATTAATAAACAAAATCAGTTACGCATTTGAAAATATGTTTAAAAGAAAAAGTCTATGTTTAAAATGTCGCTGTCAGTTAGACTTTTATAACGACGCAGCAGACAATATTCCTCCATGAGTTTTGAGAATTAAAAAACTCCATCTGTAAATATTATTTAGAACTACAGAAATGCACTGTTTATAGCACCGTTTCATTAACAGGTTTTAATTATTTTCTCTATTTTAATGCACCATCATGCATCCTTTAACTTTATTTTTAAAAATTAAATATTTTTTTTAATTATCAAAATATTTATTAATTTTCTAAAAAGTATCGAATTTGTACTGAATAAATCTAAAATATTTCGCACAGATGAGCTGCATTTACGCTGCATATTAAATGCAGGTATATACAGTGTCTCACAAAAGTGATGGGACACTTGTGCTTTATAATAAGAAACTGCAATAGAATAAATAAACAAACATGTGCAAAAATTTTTTGGGTGTGTTTCATATTTAAAGTTAGTAACAATTATTACATAACATACATTTTGTCGAAATGTTAAAATATTAATTTAGTAAAAATACAATTGTTCAGAACGGAGCAAAAAATGGCTCACATAAGTGATGGGACACTTACTTTTCCATCAAATATTTATCCAAAAATTTTACTTTTTAAAAGGTTTTAATATTTTGTTGGATTTCCTTTTACTTTTAAAACATGATTTAATCTTTTAGGGATGGATTCGACTAATTTTTTTTTTGTGATTTCTGGAGTGATTTTACCCCATTCTTCTTGAAGCACCGATTTTAGTTGTTGTTTTAAAGAAATGGCGTGTTTGCGAATTCTTGCCAAAGATTCTCTATGGGATTTAAGTCTGGAGATTGTGGTGGTGTTTTTATTATTTCAGGACAGTTATATAGCAGCCAGAGTCTAACGTTCAGAGCAGTGTGCTTGGGGTCATTGTTCTGGTAGAATTTAAAATCGTTATGAAGGTTCAATTTTCGTGCTGAAGATTTCAAATTTTGCTTTAAAATATCAATATACTTGTACTGATCCATTATACTGTCAATAAAAACAAGATTACCAACTCCAGTGGACGCCATACACCCCCATACCATAACTCCTCTTCCACCATGTTTTACTGTTGGTACCAAGTTCTGTTTGCGAAATTCTTCCCTGGGTTTTCTCCACACCAAGATTCTACCGTCAGAACCAAATATATTAAATTTACTCTCATCAGCAAATATAACTTTATTCCAGTAATCAGAATTCTTATTTATGTTGGATTTTGCGAAAGCTAGCCTGAGTTTTCTATTCTTTTCACTTACGAAGAATTTTTTCCCGGGGCTACTCTACCGTGATATCCAGCAGATCGAATTACCCTTCTAATAGTCTCAGGATTAACAATTATTCCATATAATGCTTGTAAATCAGCAGCAACATTTGAAGCACTATTTCTTGGATTTTTTTTAATATTTCGAACGATAATTCGCTTTATTCCATTGGATAGCTTTGATGGTCGGCCAGGTCTTCTTTTATCCTGAATCATATGATTCTTTTTATATCGTTTAATGATATTGAAAACTGTTGAACAACTCAACTTAACTGTTTCAGCAGTTTTTCTAATAGATTTTCCACGCTCAATATGCAAATTAATAACTAATTTTCGAATTTCAGGCGAAGTTTCTTTTCTTTTAGCTTTGATGGCTACACAGAGCTAAAAAACACAAAAATTCCAAAACAAACTGGAGAGAAATACTGCAGACGATTTTATAAATTATTGCCAATTGCTTTTAAGTAAAAATAAAACCCCCAAAAATATTTTTATTGCTTATTTCAGACGATTTTTGTTGCATATATAATGGTGTCCCATCACTTATGTGAGCTATTTTTTGCTCCGTTCTAAACATTTGTATTTTTATTAAATTAATATTTCAATATTTTGACAAAATGTATGTTATGTAATAATCTTTACTAAATTTAAGTATGAAACACACCCACAAAAAATGTGTGCATGTTTTTTTAATTTATTTGATTAGTTTCCTTTTGTAAAGCACAAGTGTCCCATCACTTATGTGAGACAGTGTATATTTATTTGTGATGTGAATATGCCTCATTTGTTTCATGTTATATTTGGAAGAAATATGTTAGCCGTGCTTCTTTTAAACCATGTGATTCCCACTGTGTAATCAAGATAATGCTATTAAATCGTTTTGAATGCATAGTTTTAATTCATGGCTTAATTTTTACATCAAATTTAATTAAAGTGAAAAAATTTAATTATTTTAAAGCGATTATTCTTTTTGAGATATACGTGTAAATATATAATTAAATCATGTTATTGAAATATTAATTTCTTTTAAATTTTAAAAGCATTCTTGCTAATGCTCAAGAAAAAAGAGAAAATGATATCATTTCTGCATTATTGTCATTTGCTTATTATTGAAAAGAAAACTAAAGGACCCTCTTTGAATTCATTTGGACTTATTATTATTTCATATATTCGTTTCATATATCCGTATATTTCGAATAGAAACATAATAATTTTTAAAATTTCTAAATTCAGAATATTAAAAAATAATATATAATATAGTATTAGTATGTGCCACATTGTTTCTATTCTATAGTAACACTCATGAATTGATATATGGATACAGCCCGTCATTTTTTTGCTTCATTTTGGGAATAACGGCTTTTGAACTTATTCTATCGACGATCACTTTCATATGTTTCAAACCATGTTTTTCAGACTTTCAGAAAAGTTGCTCTATACACTTAGTTAACACAATATGGAAATAAAACTTTGATAGCATTCACGACTGCGCATTGAAAAATTATTAACCAAACCTGATCATTTTTATACAGTTTTTATTATTTTTTAATTCTTATTACAGGGTTGTACAATGATGTTTGTCATATTTTCAGAAAAAAACATTATTTTATATTAAAAACTCTGCAAAATAAGCAAAAAACATGGAAAAAATTTGAGACTGTTTTCATAAAAACCTAATTCATCAAATAATATACATGCTATGCACATATTAATGAATACAATTTATTAAATAAGCCACTTAATCATAATCTTCGGTTTGAACGTTTATGCTACGTTAGTTTTTACAGGGTTATCCAAAAGATATTTGTTTGTTTGTTTTTTCAATTCGTTAATGGTTCCCTATAGAGTTTCGGAAAAAAATATTCACGGAAATGCATGACCTGTACTAACATGTTTACACACTTACAATTTCAGGATAAATTCTCCTGTATTTTTCTATATATTTAGCAAAATGTCTAAAATCGCAAGTGGGCGGTCACCTCCATATAGTGTATATGTAGATATGTATAGCAATTAAACATGTCACATATGAATATATATATATATATTTTTGCCTTTTAAAAATTTATAGTAATCATTTTAGCAAAAATTAAGTTAATCTTGTGCAGTTTTAGAAGTTATCGAATAATATATCTATTGTAAGTTATCGTACGTATCTTGAATAAACGCCATGAAAAAAGGTTTCATTATTAACGGAAGTGTATATTTTATTGTATTACTAGCAGACCTGCCCGGCGTTGCCTGAGCCCGTGATGTTATTCAGTTTTCAAGTGTGTTATTTGTTTTCTAAATGACTCTTAAATTAAACTCAAATTCCTATGATTTTATATCTTTAAGTCCATTTTGTCAAAATTTATATTTTTAAATGGAAAAATCGCGAAAATATATTGAATTAAAAGCCTTTGCTGTTTGGTATTTTATTTTTTATGTAATTTGATTTTTTGGAAACTTTGCGAACCGAAAGCGAACGAATCCGCGACGGAACATTCAGGTTTTTACTGAATTAGTAAAAAATTTCACATATTTTATTTTGTAACAAAATAATTCTATCTATACGAAAATTCCAAAATTTTTATAAGTAATGTAAATCTGGTTTATTGAAAGACTGTAAAAAGATTGTGCTAAAATACGGATATTTAGTTACTTTTAGCGTAGCAAAAATGTATTCTCCATGAGCCGGGATGTGGATTCGTGTTTGCGGTGTATTTGAACGGGTTAGTCTCATATTTTGTTTTAAAGAAATTGCACCATAGATTATAAAAATGTTTTAGTTTAATAAAAATCTTTTCGGTTTGTCAAATCGTATAGAAATGCGCCATGCAAAGGCAAAACCGCAATGAAACGATCTGGTTTTTATTGTTTTCGTCAAATTTTTCGCACTTTTTATTTTGTAAAAAATATTTCTACTAGTCCGAACGTTTCAAGAAATTTTAAGAGGGTGTAAATCTGGTCTATTGAGATCCTTTAAAAGGTTATGGTGAAATATGTACGGTTAGATACTTTTAGCGTAGAAAAAATATTCTATCCGTTAGTTGCAAAGTGACCTCCTTTTGCCGGTGTATTTAAAAGGCTTAAATCTTATATTTTAAAAACTGATTGCATCATAGATTATAAGAATGATTTTAACTTTAAGAATATGTTTTTTGTTTGCCGGTACCTATTGGCAAAACAGGTACCTAAAGCAAAACCGCAATGAAAACGATCTGTTTTTGATTGATTTCATCAAAATTTTCCCACATTTTATTTTGTAAAAAATATTTCTATCGGTCCGAACGTTTCGAAATTTTTATAGGGAGTATAAATTTGGTCCATTGAGAAGATTTTAAAAGATTGAGTTGAAATATGAACTTTAAATAATTTTAGCATGGAAAAAAATATCCTCTCTGCGAGTCGCAAAATAACCTTCTTTTGCCAGTGTATTAGAAAGAGTAATATCCAAATATTTTAAAACCAATTACACCTTTGGTTAGAAGAAAGTTTCAACTTTAAAATGTTTTATTTTGTTTGTTTACATCTTATAAAATACGCCCTGGAAGAACACTGACAAAAGGGAGAAAAATGTTTTTGGGAAAACAACCATTTTTGAATATTTATTTTTTTAAAGGGTTAACTGCAACATTATTTCGAATTAATAATAGCATTTGAGACCTAAAAGTACGATCTTTTGAAATATTTCTGTTAAGTTTAACTGCGTCGAGCAGTTTGGTTGATTTGGATTTAAACAAAATGATCCAAAAACAGAAATAAACGCCGAAAAATACTTCTTCTTCCATTTAGGTGCGTAAAAGAGTTTGTGTGCATGTGCAAACGATTTCTTTCCCCGAACATTAAAAAAATAACTTTTTGAAGAGAGTGAGTTCCGCTTCATAATTAATATCTATAAAACTAATCAAAAAATTAAAATTCTGAACTTCAGGTGCATCAGGAGAGATATCCGGCCACTCTCATAAAAATTTTGAGCCTCGTAGATTTTGCTAGCCATCGCAGACACATAAACAGACACACAGACAGAGCGTTTTGTTTTTTTTATTAATATAGATAAGTGTTTATTTTTATATTTTATAAACATGAAATGTAAGTTTAATGTACTACAAAGGTTTGTGTAATTTCCATAAATATTTAAGTATTTAAGAAAAAAAGAAACACACTGCTTTTCAGTGGTAGTGGCGTCTTTTAGTTACTTAGAACAGTTAAAAAACTGTATTTAAATAATTCAAAATAAGATATAAATAAATCATTAAACAATTTTTGAAATGACTTTTAAATATACAGCCTAACAAATCATAAAATTTCATTTTGAAATTGAAGAATTTGCGAGTTCAGGTTATTTACAAATATTTATAATGGATATCAAAATATTCTATTTTATAGATCTTTAAACTTAAACTACTGCGGAAGTATATATTTTTATTAGGAACTAAAAGACATACGAACAAAGATAAACAATTTTAGTAAGCCGTAAAATGTAAGAAATCGATAATAAAAAATAATATCATATATGTTCCAAGAACGCAATTAAGTTTAAAAAGCTTTATTTTCTGCTTATACACGACATGAAGAATTTAAGGAATTTGAGTCTGTTTATCCAAAGGAAAAATTATGTTCCCATTTATCTTTTTGAAGAAAGTAATTCAGTTATATCTTTTGTATATTGAAAGGTACACAGACACACAGACAGAGCGTTTTGTTTTTTTTATTAGTATAGATAAGTGTTTATTTTTATATTTTATAAACATGAAATGTAAGTTTAATGTACTACAGAGGTTTGTGTAATTTCCATAAATATTTAAGTATTTAAGGAAAATAGAAACACACCGCTTTTCAATGGTAGTGGCATCTTTTAGTTACTTAGAACAGTTAAAAAACTGTATTTAAATAATTCAAAATAAGATATAAATAAATCATTAAACAATTTTTGAAATGACTTTTAAATATACAGCCTAACCAATCATAATATTTCATTTTGAAATTGAATGAAGAATTTGCGAGTTCAGGTTATTTACAAATATTTATAATGGATATCAAAATATTCTATTTTATAGATCTTTAAACTTAAACTACTGCGGAAGTATATATTTTTATTAGGAAGTAAAAGACATACGAACAAAAATAAACAATTTTAGTAAGCCGTAAAATGTAAGAAATCCATAATAAAAAATTATATCATATATGTTCCAACAACGCAATTAAGTTTAAAAAGCTTTATTTTCTGCTTATACACGACATGAAGAATTTAAGGAATTTGAGTCCGTTTATCCAAAGGAAAAATTATGTTTCCATTTATCTTTTTGAAGAAAGTAATTCAGTTATATCTTTTGTATATTGAAAGGTACATTAATTAAGAGATGATTTTTTATATACATAAAATTAAGGCAATTTATGTCAAAAAGCAGAAGAAAGAATTCCGTCTAGAAGAATTTACAGAAACAAAGTGAAACAACGAAAAACTTTTTATATACTGAAAGAAAAATGCAAAAGACTTTCTTTTAAATTTTCTTCGTCATTGTGCTTTGAAATACATTTTATTTGAAAATATATCCTAAGGCAGTATAGTAATTTTGAAGAAAATTTAAAATGATATTTGTGAATCAACATAAAGCCACATACACAAACTAGAAAAAAAATTTTGAAAATAAAAAAAAATTGAAAAATGTAAAATCTAAATCAAATTTTACATCACTTGAATTTGCTCCTGATAAGTATATTTATGTATAAATTCGAAATGGCACGATTTTGAGTCACAACGATAAACTGTCCATGTCACATCTTATTTATGGGCATAAATCATCCTGCAGAGGTATATTTACAGAAAATTATAGACCTATATTCCTTAAACATGTTCTTATCCTTCTTAGTCCTGAGACCAACTTTGAGTTTTTCATTTCTTGTTAAATGGTATTTAAATACACTGAATATAATGAAAAAATGCTGAAAAAATATTAATTTCTATCAACATTAGAAAATTAATCATCTCCTACAGATGACATCCGGTTACAGTGACATACGATATGTTAAATACGAAGTATAAATTTATGTATAATTCTACAGATTTGAAACCTTTCTTTTGCGCAAAGGAATTGATGGCAAGGAAATTCTTTGATTGTGTCTATTTTTCTGTGCTCTTGATGGCTCTCTAGGAGTATATTCTGAACTACTGTATTTCTATGTGTTATTGAAAATAAGTTCATGCAGATGAAATTTGAATGCAAGATAATCTAATATTTTTTTTTTTTTTTTTTTTTTTTTTTTTTTTTTTTTTTTTTTTGCTCTGTTGAGAACCGTTTGGTGACCCCTATATTTTATCCATTTTGCAGCTATGATAAACAAGGGATGATGACTGTTATTGTCCATTAGGGTGGGCCGAGAAAAACTTTTTTTCGATTTTCGGTGATGGCGGGATTCGATGACAAATGGCACAAAATCGCGATTGCAGCACCCCCATCCGGCGGATTATTTTCAAATTCAGGGAGGACCAACTAGCCATCGTCATACACTTACACAAAAAAATTGGTTCAATTCGATGCATAACTTCATATACATTTGGTCGGTAGAATATTAAAAATGCACAAAAATCGCGATTACAGCGCCCCCTTCCGACGGATTTTTTTCAAATTCAGGGAGGACCAACTAGCCATAGTTATACACATACATAAAAAAATTGGTTCAATTCGATGCGTAACTTCATATACCTTTGGTCGGTACAATATTGAAAATGGCACAAAAATCGCGATTGCAGCGCCCCTCCCGGCGGAATATTTCAAAACTGAAGGAGGACCTGCTTGCTACAGCCGAAAACATTCACAAAAAATTTGGCTCAATTCTATGTATATCTTCATACACTTTTTGATAGTAGAATGGCGACATACACACGGACACACAGACATTTTGTAAAAACATGTTTTTTGGAATCTCTGATCCCTAAAACGTGTAAATCCGTCGAAAACCGGAAGTCGAAAAATTTTCGATTACAATACTTTCTTCTATTGAAGATATAAGAAAGGAAAAAGAAAGGAAAATACTTATTGGTACAACAAATAACTGTGCTTGGAAAAGCTTGGAAATATAAGTAAACCTTTCATAAAATCAGAAATAAGGGAGAGGGGGGGGGGGAACAGAAAAATATGCATTATTTTAAATTAATTTTGCAAATAATAAAACTATTTTTCTTTACTCAAAGATTAAAAAAATAATGATACATACTTGCCTCTTGACTATCCATAACGATTATATTTTAAGTACTTCTATAAATAAAGTTATTCACATTCGAAAATAGAAAGTCACAATGCACAACGATTTGACTCCGATTCACCTAACGCAACACTCAAATTTCAACTGATAACAGGAGGTCATCATTCGCTTAAATAAGATAAAAACGATACCACGTGATCCCCCAAAGTGTCGACTTCAATTTATATCCCTCCATTCGATACTGCGTTGTACTTTATGAAATCGACTTTTGTCCGGTCAGATTCTTCAGATACCCCAGAGTGCGGCGCGCAATAGACATAAATTTAAAAATTCATGGTTGAAAAGTACTGTAAAAGCTACAAAAGCTGAGTTAATTGAGGTACGGATTTCCAATAAAATGAATTTTACTATACATGTACATATATATATATATGTTATAATATGACGATTTTCTGTAATAATGTATCAGTTATCGTGGAAAACCATCTTTGCTGTAGAATGTTTATTCACTTGAAAATAATAAACAGGGTTAGCTGTCGTCATGGGGAGCAATGGATTAGTTTCCTTTAGGTGCTTCTGCCAATAAAAGGCAAGTCAATCAGTTTCTAATCCTTTATTATTTAGAGCACGAAATAAAGTTACTCCACAGGTCACCATTCCATACAAATTAACACTAGACCATTCACTCTTAAGACTGCATCATCTTGATGTTCTAAATTATGCCAAAAAGAGTCGGGCCTCCTAACATTTGAAAGATTATTAGCATTCTGACGCTCTAGTCTCGCAAAACAAGTCTCCGAAAATCCAAGCCAAACTAGCCCCTCCCCTTTTCCGCGTAAGAAATTTAAAGACCCATTACGATTATTTTCAACGCAAAGACAACCCAAATCACCATCTCCTATTGGTAGTTGGGCGTGACTCCTTGTAAGAACTTACTAACTAACCTCGCAATAGCCCAACCCGCTCACACGCAAAGGCGCATGAACATTCTACAGCAGACGATTTTCTATCCCCATATGATCGATTAAATAATAAAACAAAATGAAAGTCTCGATAAATATTCCAAAAAGGAAAATGAACCTGTGCACTGAAAGAAAGATTTCGCAATAACACTCCCGCTCTTTTTAAAAAAACAATCAATAGATTATTACTAAGTTAAATAAAATAAGATAAAAGAACTTTAGCTGTTAAAATATTAATACATTACGAAAACTCAGTACGTTCAACGAAAACTCAATATGTTCAACGAAAACTCAGCATGTTCAACGAAAACTCAGTATGTTCAACGAAAACTCAGTATGTTCAACAAAAACTCAGTATGTTCCATAAACGTTAGAATTAAAACTCAGGGTGGGCAAAATGGCGCAATTTTTTTTATTTATTACAAATCCCCCCTCCCAAACAGACGGGTGAAAATGTAGGTCTGAGATCTGCAAGTTCACTGAAAGGGAGATGATACAAACTTAGATCACGAAGTTGTTCGATAGAAGTAATAATAACTAAATAATAATAAGAAGAAAAATAAAGCTATTTTTTTTCTTTCTTATAAATATGGAATTTAAATTTAGGAGCACTAAGGTGATGTATGGAATAACTTTTAAATTTACATATTAAAAAAGGGATCAACAAAAATACAAGGTATGATCTTGTTTTAAAACACACACCATACAGTAATTTGAAAATATAAGCAATTAATAATAGTATATTTTTTAACATGAAAATAAAAAACAATAACGTTGAATTCTTTCCTGACAATTACGAACCTAAATATGATGAAGAAATTTAATAGAAATTTCAGGAAATCAAATTTAAGAGTTTGTTTCAAAAATCCCTCTAAAAGTCACATTTGGAATGGAATAGTTCATTACCTCCTTTCAAGGATGTCTAATTATATCGTTGTAGACTATCCAATTTCATCATCTAACATCATAATATTACAAGTTTTTTTTTTTTTTTTTTTTTTTTTTTTTTTTTTTTTTTTTTTGTAAGAAAGTCCTAGAACATTCATAACAGTTCCATTTTTGGAATCTTGGTGAAAATACTTTTTATAATCATATTTTTATATAATAACACATTTTATAATATAGTAATGCAGTAATAATAAATTTTAACAATGTAATAAACAAACAATATAATAAAGAAACATAATAAGGAAAAATACCAATATAAGTAAATATCATAATAAGTATAAGTAAATCTCCTAATAAGTATAAATAAATATCACAAAAAGACATTCTTTAAATTCTAATTTTTATACATAATCCCGTTTATCTCATCTCATGTATTTGGGATGAAATATAGAGAGAAGTAGAAAAGAATAAAAATTATAATCAATTATGTAATCATTTACTTAATCCTGTATTCGGATTAAGCAGGAATATGTACGAAAAATAAAATAAAATAAAATAAAAACAAAATAAAAATTTAGTTCATGTTTGAGAATGCAAGTAACCTTTCAACTGCTAAGATTCTTAAAAAGAAATATTAATAAATAATAAAAATTAAAGACAAGATTTAATCATGTCAAATAATTACGCAATAAATATTTTCTTGGCGAGATAAAAATAGTGCAAGATGCAAGAAGAAAAGAGAAAAAAGAAACAAAACTAAATTCTAATTGACATGTACTTGGACTGGAATGCTGAAGCAGAGAGCAAAAAAAATTAACATAAATTGATAAAAATTTGGTATCCGGTCGACTAACTAAGTTAATGATTGTTAGAGTATTTTTCATATTACAATTAGGTTCAGTCGAAAATAAAAATGAAAAAAGGTTGACTTACATTTTAATATTTATTATATTATTCTAAGTTATAATTAGAGTAATTCAATACAAAATAAGAAACTTTCACTTTGCCCACTTACGCCGGCATAAACAAACAAATATGAAAATTTCCAGACAAGTGATACTCTCGCTGCAGTCAAGAAATATCATTGTCATTCTGTAGGAATTACAGGATTTTATCTGAATTAAAATATGAAAAGAATTTTACTGTTTGAGAAAAAAAATATAAAATGATAAAAACTAGGGATTTAAGTTTAAGCTACAGTTTTTACTTGAGTTTGTTGTGATTTAGGGGGTTGTTGCTCATGACTTAATTTAATTTTATCAGGGTACGAATAAGGCCTTAATTTAGATACGTGTACTATTTCTGAACTTTTGAATTGGTTTTGCCTATCAATTTCGAAATTTACTTCGGATAATTTGTTAAGAATTTTATAAGGTCATTAAATACTTGTGATAACTTTCTAGTATTAGGGTATACTGAAATTCATCATAGATAACTAGATCCCCAATTTTAAATTTTGGTTCGACATAATTTTTATCATAATATTTTTTATTTTTTAAATGAAATTCATCAGTTCTTGCTTTAGCAATCTTAAAGTACAGAGGCGTTTGGCCATTGTAACATCTATCTAGGGTTGTCCATGATATCTAGGGTTGTCAGTGACAACTATTTTTATGCTTTATGTCTCACACTACTATTTAAATAAAGATTTTATTCTAAAATGTTTCTTTTGAAGTTGCGTATGTTTATCAAACCGACAGGCGGCAGTACAGATAATCACCTCATTTAGTTCACGGCTGAAATTCCAGAACTAGTTAAAACTCGATTCGCAAATTAACCATTTATCTACTGACGGTACCTATAAGTAAGTACCATTAAAATATGTTGAAATTGAAAAATTCCATCAGTTGTAATACAGTTTAGAATGAATTTTAGAAATATTGCATTATCTCGTTCCAAAAGCTTTATTGGTTGCACGAAATAAAAAGATTTATATATATATATATATATTTATTTATTTATTTTGCCTTTGCATCTTTTCACCTTTCTTGAATTTAAATAAGGGGAGGGGTGAATTGATTTTTTAATTGGGAAAGATTTCTATATTTATACTGTAAGAACATCATATTTGTACATTTCCTAATTCTACAAAATACAAAGAAAAAATTTAAAATAAAAGATTTGAGTGGGATTATGGATATTGCACAAAATCCTATAATTTCAAATTTAATCAATTCTTAATTCTTCAATCCTTCTCAAATTTACTGAATGATTTTGTAACCTTTTTAATGTAATTTAAAAAAACTAGTAGATCGAACCCGGGCTTCGAGGGTTACATAGTGAAGATAAAAACCATTTTTTTAAAATTAAAATTGAAAACTCTAATACATTTTCTACATGTAATATGCTTTTAAATTAGTAACTAACACTGAAAAAGCATTTTTAATACTGTAAGTGTCCTGCAGATATTCTCATTCATGTTTAACTCATAAAATAATAACTACGAAAGTATTGTTATGAGGAATTGTAGTTGATAATTTTACGCATCTTTTATCTAATACAATTTAAAAAGTTAACTTTAATGTCAATCTTATGTTAAATAAGCTTTTGAATTGAAATATTGCATGATAAAAAAACACGGTTAGGCTGCTTAAAGGACTAAACGGGAAATATTAATTATGGTATCAAATAAAGGTTTGAATTTAGCTTTCTTTGAAAACTTTGAATAGAGATAAAAATGAAATGCTTGAAAAATATAAAGTCATAATGAGTTTTTAATCAGTTTTTAATCAAATTGCATTTGAAAGAAGATTTATTTTCCTATACGACGGAATGAAAATTTAAAATGTGCGATGATTTAAAGATTAAAAATTGCTGTAACAAAAATTGCAAAAAACATTTCATCGTGAAATGTTGCCAAAATAACGTCAGTGCTACTCACGGACACATTTGTTAGTTATAATACACATAGATATGTCGGGCATATGAAAAATATTACACGCATAGTAAATGCAAAAGTAAAGAAACAACAGCACATGCACATTTTCAAAGAAAGTTTGTTCCAAAGTTAACTCTATGACAAATTTAAAATTCGGTTTGTAAAGCAAACACACAAACTCTGCTTTAGGTCAATTCAATGTGCAAATTGGATGCCATATTTTCCGTGTAACACGCATACATTGATTTTTATATATGATGACAAAACAAATATTCAATTGCAATTAAAACCTCAAATAATGGTGAATTTAAAACCCTCGTTTCATTCTTTACATCGCCCCACCAGTGGCCGAGAGGTTCGGACCTTTCAACTGGTAGACGGCAGGTGCTGGGTTCGAACCCAATCGCGGCTGTCGGCCTAACCGTTCGGAGTTTTCGTGGTTTTCTTCGAACCTTGCGTAAATACGGGTTAGGTTCCCTTAGAAAGACCCCCACGAAGGGCACTTCCCCCTGGTCCTATATCCCATTAGTGTAGATAATCGGACGACAAAAATAAACCAAACCAAACCATCATTTACATCTTTCTTTTTCCATTTCGGATCAATTTTCGATGTAAAAATTCTACACCTTTTTTTTTTTTTCTATTCTGAAAACATATTTGAAAAATTAAAATGGTTCTACAAGTAAAGAAAAAAATAAATTGCATAAGAAAATCTAAAAAAGAAAGAAAAAAATAGTTTTGTTTTGCGTTTTCCTTCTGGTAAAATGACAGGTAACAAAAAAGAACTTAAAAAATCGTCTGTTCCAGTAAGTTTAACTGGAAATTATAAAATATTACACTATGCAAATTATGTTATTTTGATAAAATTACAGTAGAATGCTTAAAGAATAGCAATATATTTTTTAAATTGCAGTTGAGAAACTTTTTGTACAAAAATTTAGAGACCCTGATATTTTTTTAAGCCTCTAATTACTTCCAAGATTATCTTTGTTTGCTTGTCTAATTCGGTAGTGAAAATTCAACCTGGAGAGTATCGCCAAGTTCTGTAATATAAATTGCTGTATTTTGGACAAAGACTTCCAATCTGATGACGCACTTTGCATGTTGTACTTTAGCTTTTCCATAAACACGGGCTAATTTTTTAAAACATTGCGTTTAATCAGTGTATGATTTCAATTATGTTATTTTCAAAAATAAGGCTTTTCCACCTGTGAAGTATTTCAAAGTCACTGGAGTGAAAATGATATATTTCTACATAATATATTTTAGTTTTAAGACTTTAAACATACATTTGTATAAACATATAATAACGTCATTTGCATCCTCTAAAGCATTCGACTTTTACGGTCAAGTCTTATACAACATGTATAGAAAAATATGCATCTGACGTCAGAAATCCAACAAAAAGCGATTTCATCATTTAAAAAACTCAGCAAGACATATTGATAGTAAAATGATTCATATGCCTACATTTTTTTCCTTTAATAGCTCCATGTGTAATCAGATGTCATTATTTTTTTTTTCCAAAATTCGAAAAATGTTATTTCACAGAAATTAATGAAACTGTATTACTTCAGATTTTTGATGTGAATTAAAAAAATGCGGGGCAAATAATCCACAAAAATATTCATCAAAATACATTTTTGTAAAGAGAAAGTCATGTTTTTTTGTAAAGTATGTTTGCAATAAACTAAAAATCATTTAATTGCTGTACAAAAACGAAATAAAACCAAAAGACACCGGATTTTATAGCAGACGATACTCTTAAAATAGATTTTTTTTTTTTTTTTTTTTTTTTTTTTTTTTTTTAATGTTGAAATGAGAAAATTGGAACAAAAATGTATGGTAATCTGCTATGGAGGAATGAGATAGATGGAGGTGCAGTATAACTTAAAAACGGTTTGCAATATGATGCGCGTTATCACTAAATTTAAATGCATTCATTCGGCCCAAACAAAGCAATCGCATGGAATAGATACCGAATTCTTTAATATCAACTGTGCATTTTTTTACTAAATGAAAACGATCTGTTTGTATTAAAGCAGTCTAAAGTAGCATTGCATTTTTTACAAACTATAACTGTAAATAACCGCAAATTATAAACTAAAAAACGTAGTACTAAAAGTTTTCTTCTTTTTTTCGAAAGCACATGGTTGCGTTGGGCTTTTTGTAGAGGATTTCAGGTTTACATTTTTTGCATCACTCGCAGCTACTATAAGTCCTGTCTACACTTCCTTTTTACTTTATGGCTATTTTCTTTTTACTTCGCATAGAAATGTAGTACTAAAGTTGCCACCTCCAGAAAAATTGAATTAGAAACTACAAAAAAATTAATATCTCAAAAACAAATATAGATACAGTTTTCAAACAAATTGCATTTAAAAGTACATTTTTTTCTCTATACAACGGTGTAAAGATTAAAAATGTGCGATGTCTATATGTTTTAAAATTTACAGTAGCGAAAACTGCAAATGCGAAATTTCATCAGAAAAATATTGCCATTCGCAAAATGACGTATGCGTTACGCACAGATACGTTTGACCTTTATAATATGGATTATGAAAAATGCTGTTGAAAATGAAATTTTCATGAATTCATAATTCAGTGGATAAAGCGTTAAAACGCAATCGATCTGCAAAGTCATATCTTGTTGGAAAACACTTGAAAACCTGATTTAAGCGGTTGATTCGTAGGTTTACTATTGTGTTTTCCAGCATCCACATGTATGAAAACATGGAGGAATGAGAGGAGAAAAATAGATTGACAACTCCTAAATTCAGGATTTCAAATGTATTTCCCCAAGATAGGACTTGGCAGACCTATTGCGTTCAATACGCGAATAATCGTAAACTTTCAGCCGTTAACTCGATGAGGTGATCGTCTGTGCTGCCACCTTCTGGTCAGTATGATAACGTTTACTCTTTTACTTTCTTCTATCTTTACAAAAAATAAAAAGGATATTGCCCAGTTAAACTGATGGCATTGAGCTCACAGGCTACGCATACTAATTGTACATTACAGCCTTATATTTTCAAGGGTTAATTCCGTTCGGAAAAAATTAAGAAGGGGAAACAGCTCTCCCCTTTCCTCTTTTTTATACTTAATCATTGAACCCCCTAAACTATCAAAGACATGCTTTATTATATGAAAAATCTATATCTAAAATTTAGAGCAAATCAGATAATTCTTAATAAAAACCCATTTAGCATTAAGAGGAGTTATCAACTTTCTTTTTATTTAACCATTAAACTTCCAAAACTATTCAGAGATTTGAACGAAATCTAACAATTCTGCTTAAAAAACCCATTTATATAAATTAAGGGGAGGGGCATTAGAACCCCCTTTCCTCCTGTTTATACTTATTCAATGAACACCTAATAACAGTTACGGAATCGTCTCACCAGAATGATCCTATATCTAAATTTTGAACGAAAACTTAATTCTGCATGAAAAACCCATTTATATCAATTAAGGGGAGAGGCATGAGCCCCCATTCCCCTTCTTATACATATCGAATGAACTCCAAAAACTAATCAGGGAAGCGCCTTGTCAGGATTTACCTATATACAAAATTTCAAGTGGATCGGATACTTTTATCATGAGTTATCGCGTTACGCACGAACGAATATACATACAGAACGGGCGGGCACATAAGCTTTCAGGCTATGCTAGCCTGTGATCTAAAAAGTATTAGATTCGTTAAAATTTTCGAAATTTCTTTTTTTGTCGGATTGACAAGTTTCAGACGTCGAGAACCCGAAAAATATTCAGAGTTTTTTATATTATCTTTAATAATCGTTCAGAAGGATATAAAATTTACAAAGCATTAAGAGTGAAATTCAAATGTAGCCGAAGTGTATAAAGTACGTCAATCAGACAAAAGGAAGGCAAAGGAATTAATTAATTAAAATGTTCAATGGATTACCAAATTGTTAAATGATTTGTAGAATTACTGATTTGTATCTTTCTGAAAACTGTGCACATGCAAAAAGTATGAAAACATTTAAAAGAATTTTACTTAAAGTTATCAGTCAAAACAGATTGTTTTGAAAATTTCAATTTTTAAGTACAAAACTTTCAAGTTATCATTTACCATATTTATAAATTTCGTTTTTCATTACTAGCAGTATTTACAAATAAATAAATAAGTAAACTATTCAATTATTTTGCGTATATATTAAAATATTATGTTTTGCGCATTTGTTGCATAAGGCAACAAATCTCTCAACTGCTATACTCAACAAGTGGTAAACCTTTTGACACATTTACAAATTCATTTTTAAATGGAAAGGTATAAAATTGGAACGCTTGACAACGGAAGTGAGATGGAATCGAGCCGTGTTTTCAATTTTTTGATAAACAAATCATCTATTGAGTTATAAGCGACTTTGATCACGTGACAAAGGCATTTTTTACTCTTTCTTGAATAGTTATTCTTCTTTACCGTGGGAATTAGGTTGGAAACGCTCGCTTTAAAATATTTTCTGAAATATTTATTGCATTTGCAAAGAAATAGAAAAAACTGGTCGATTACATATTTTTTTGAACAACAATGCCTTATAGTTTCAGGCATTTCTGAAAAAAATAAATTAAAACTTATGTTTTAAAAGTTTCCATTTTGGATTTGAGAACAGCCTAAAAGCATCTGTAAAGTTCTTTTTTTCAAGATTTTCTTTTATTTTTCACTTTCAAAATCATCGTCACAATTTTCAGCATTACTTTCAATGGGGGGTAAAACGCGCTGATATCGAATCAGAATTGTGGGTAAATAAATGCTCGTTAATTACATCCGTATGTCTTTGAAGAAAACACCTTCACTTATTCTTTTTTCTCATATGCACAAATTGCGTTTTTTTTCCTTTTGTACACAAATGCGCAATAAAATGCATTTTTTTCTGCCAAACATGTGAAATTTATTCTCATATAACCTACTATGTCTGTCGACCATGTATCAATCAGCTAAAAAGTTTCCCAGATACAAAATCCACCTAAAACTGCAATATCCTTTAATTGTTTTGAGCAGTGTAGCTCTAGTAAGTTATTTAATCATCCAGTGCTATAAATTCAACAAATAACTTACGCATATTCTTGATATGCAATGCTTTGATTGATGACAAAAACAGACCTTTGTCACTAAAATAACAAAAAGTTCCATTTTGACGTCATTTTAATATTTTGAATGAAAATTATGAATGAAGCATTGCACACATTTGTATGTTTTTAGTATAAATTTTAACTTGATGTTTTTATAAAAAATAGCTCCCACTATCTAATTTGAGAATATATTATAACTGTTATTGTAAAATAAATGTATATTTTGAATAAAATTGACACTTTATTAATCACTGTAATTTACACGAACGGTTTATTCTGCAGCTAGAAAGAGTTGTTTCTGTAACTGAACGAGTGAAATTTTCTTTTTTTAAAGTTAGAAACATTAAAATTAGAAGAAACAGCAATCTAAAGACCTGATAGAAGTTTTAAAGATTTATTACAAGATATTTGAAAATTTTTAAAGAATGTAAGATACGGTTCAACATGTTAAGACAATTTTAAGAATTATATAATTTTTGAATAAAATCAATAAAACTAAAAATAGACTTTTGAAATTTATTGACTTAAACATATAGATTCGTTCATTTCTAGATTTTTAATATTTTCAAGGAAACTATTCTGTTTGTTTAAACGCTGTATACATTCTTTTATTAAAATACAGTAAATAAAACATCAGCCAAGATTGTTTGTTTATTGATAAATTTAAAACTCTCTGCGATAATGTTGAGAAAATTTGCTCTTTTTGAATAATATTACAATTTAATTCTATTGCCTTTTCATAACGAGGTCTGTTTATTTATTAAAATTAGTTTTTTTCAAAATCACAAAAATAAAGACTAAGAATCGCTATTTGTTTTTAATACGAAATTAATTGTTCACACAGTTATTGTACAGTTCTGCATACAATTTTATAAAGAATGCATAATGTTTTAAATCATTACATTGGAGTAAGTCATTCATTTATTAGTATGTCCTACCAGAAAAACTAGTCGTTGAAGGACACCATATTACTTACCCAATAATGGATATACATACACTGTAAAAAATTTGACCCATTTGCTTCATCGCCACTCGACAGCTTTTATAGAATATCTCTGTTTTGACCCACGAGAATGCTCCATAATAGGTTGAAGAAATCGTTTTCTATAAAAGCGATGGAGTGAAGATGCAGCAAAAGGGTTACATTTTTTTACAGTGTAATATAGAAATTAAAATAAAATATTTGTAAACTTCTTATAACATGTACTGCAATTCCAAAATAAAATTTAAACGCATATTCAAATATTTTTAATACATGCTAATGCACCTGTGCAATCAGCTCAGCTTAATTGCATGCATTTGGTTCCACTGAATTGTGTGCAATTAAGCGTATTATGCATTTAAGACAAACGAGGGCAGCAAATAACGTTATTAGTACAGATTATCATTCGATTCTATAGCATAGCTATGTTAAATATTAATTAACAATAATAATTTACACATTAATTTAAAAATGAATCATTATAATTGTAACTTTAATCAATAATTTATTATTCTTTATATAACCACGTATATCTCAAACTGTACTGCATTGTAATACTATTTACGTTACATACTTTAATTTTTCATCTAAATTTATGTGATGTTAATGAAAATTAAAATGAAACTAAGATAACAATTTTTTTGTTTTCAAAATAATAATTTTAAAATGTTAATAAATTGTTATTTAAATTCATTTAATTTTTTATTATTTAGCCATTTACTCTTTATTTGTTACCTTTAAATGAAAAAAAACCCTTTAATTTTTTCTTACTTCAACGATCGCATTTTTTTTTCTTCACTTCTGATGCTAAATATTGTTTTTTTATTATTATTATTCTCCGTCGCTGATGTATTAATGTTGTGTATCGCTATTGACCGTCGCTGTTGTATTTCCCCCAAATTTCCTGTATTATCAAATATTTTTCACTGTTATCTTGACTAGCCAGCTTTGAAAGAAAATCATGTCTTTTCGAAATCAACATTCCCATGTGCTTCCAATAATTAGGAGAATGAAGAATTCCTTTACTACAGAATAAAATATTTCTGCACTTAATTTTTTTATATTCATCACATTCACAGAAATTCCCAAAATTTGTATTAGCAGATGTGGGTTGTTTTATGCAATTAACTGGATTCTTAAACGATAAAACGAGGATTTTTCACATTAACATTATAAGGATCATTTCTGTTACACGGCATTCTATGCTGGTAAACGGGGTATTCAATAATTCATTATGTGATTAAGTGGTTCTGACTTACTTTAAAATGCGCATAGACCCGTAAAGTATGGTGACGTCACTGCAACATCGTTCTGAAGTCACATTGTGACTTTGTGACCATCGATTGTCGATGTGACGTCACGTGACGTCGATGTGAAGTCACAGTGACTAAAATGTGAAGCCGTTATGTCCGTTTTAGAGCTCTTTTGTGACGTTTCACAAAGTGGTCACAATGTGACCACTTTGTGAAAAATGTGTCATTTGTGAATGATTTGAAATTACGGGATTTGGATACTATTACAGGAACTTGATTTTCTCGTTGATCCATTTCGATAAATTATATAAATAACCACTCGCAAAATAATAGAAATTCGTATAATTTTTATTTTAAATAACAAGAGAACAAATAAATTAGTAAAAGATTAATAAATGTCGAATTAAAAATCACCACGTAACAACGAAGTGTAACATGTTTAATGTCCAGTGAATGATCCATTACAAGCATTTAATCTTATAGTTTGGTGATAGTTTTTGGGCAACGGATTAATCAATTAGAACCGAATATCACAAAGGAAATATCCTTATAACTACAAAAAAATCATCTTCACATTAACTATAAGTTTGTTGTGTCGGATTAAGCGACTCTTTTTCAATTAAAATATAAAATTGAATTGAAATTTGAATGAAATATAGGGTCATGAAATATCGAAGAGTGCATAAAATATGATTACCAATATTTCGGCAACTGACTTTCCGATTGATTTAATTTTTTATGCAAAATTTATGTCTTTTTTATTGTATTTAATATTCACTCCTTAATCTGAACTCCTTAAAATTTTAGAAAATTTTTATGTAACTTTTATCAGATCGAATATTTAAGGAGTCCAAAAAAAAAAAATAGTTCCGAATAATAGAGGTTACTGATATTCAATAGGCCTTTTTTCCATTATTACGTACTAAGTACATATTAAAATTTATATCGATATCTCAAATTGTTGCAGAGACAGATCGTATACAGACGCACAAACAAGCGGACAGAAATTTATTTTGCTAAAAATAAGTTTTTGAAATGTTTAAATCCTTCATTTATTTTCCATTTTTTAAACGATTATACGACTTATACTATACTAGGTCGTATGTATAAGTAACAGTAAATTTATGGCAAATAAGAAACAAGAAATAAATAACAATAGATTTTTGTAACACTGTATTAATATGTTGTTGTAAATATAGTGATTATTTGCTTGGTTGAGAAAGAAGTAATACGTTCGTATAAGATACGGATTATTTTCTTGGTTGAGAAAGAAGTATTATGTTCATATAAGATATAGGTTATATAACAAAGCCAATTTTTTGATACATTTTCAGGGGAAATTAGTTAAATCTAGAAAATTCACATCGAATTAATGCTATTTAAAAGAATGGATAGATCATGATATTAAGGGTTCTTTACATGTATAACATTACTCATTTTTCAAAAATGTTGGACTCCTTCTCCATTTTACAATATCGTATGTTAGCATTCTTTCACCCTACCCTCCAAAGATATTGTTATCAATGGGTATACATTCTTTTTATTTTTACAATTTTTTTTGTTTTATTTTCATATCTTTGCAATGATACACAGAGACGACTATATTTTTCGCATACTTTATTGATTTAAATGAAGTATGTCATTTTATCGATTTAAATGAAGAGAAGGAAAGGATAAACTAAGGCAATCATACAGGAAAAAAAAATCACATCATATGACACTTTAAAGAAATTGTTCTTATTTAAAATTTATAGCTTTTTCATACAATGCATTGAATATTAATATTATCTTCTTGACTTTACTCCTGCATGGTGCGGTAAGCAGAACTTCTTAAAACCCTAATAAATGGATAACTTTATTGGCCTTTTTTTACTAATAAATATAATAAATATTGTTCCAAAATTGGCTCCTGTAGCAACGAATTACTATATGGGCATATAGCAGAATAAAAACAATAACGTGAATTGGATTATTTCTTATTGAGCAATAAAAAGATTTTATAATTCTCTTACGGGTGTTTTTATAAAAACTTTGCATTTTTATAAAAAAATAACTATAATAAATATTGTTCCAAAATTAGCTCCTGTAACAACGAATTACTATATGGGCATATAGCAGAATAAAAGCAATAACGTGAATTGAATTATTTCTTATTGAGCAATAAAACGATTTTATAATTCTCTTACGGGTGTTTTTATAAAAACTTTGTATTTTCATAGAAAAATAATTATAATAAATAGTGTTCCAAAATCGGCTCCTGTAACAACGAATTACTATATGGGCATATAGCAGAATAAAAGCAATAACGTGAATTGGATTATTTCTTATTGAGCAATAAAACGATTTTATAATTCTCTTACGGGTGTTTTTATAAAAACTTTGTATTTTCATAAAAAATAACTATAATAAATATTGTTCCAAAATTGGCTCCTGTAACAACGAATTACTATATGGGCATATAGCAGAATAAAAGCAATAACGTGAATTGGATTATTTCTTATTGAGCAATAAAACGATTTTATAATTTTCTTACGGGTGTTTTTATAAAAACTTTGTATTTTCATAAAAAATAACTATAATAAATATTGTTCCAAAATTGGCTCCTGTAACAACGAATTACTATATGGGCATATAGCAGAATAAAAGCAATAACGTGAATTGGATTATTTCTTATTGAGCAATAAAACGATTTTATAATTCTCTTACGGGTGTTTTTATAAAAACTTTGTATTTTCATAAAAAAATAACTATAATAAATATTGTTCCAAAATTGGCTCCTGTAACAACGAATTACTATATGGGCATATAGCAGAATAAAAGCAATAACGTGAATTGGATTATTTCTTATTGAACAATAAAACGATTTTATAATTCTCTTACGGGTGTTTTTATAAAAAACTTTGTATTTTCATAAAAAATAACTATAATATATATTGTTCCAAAATTGGCTCCTGTAACAACGAATTACTATATGAACATACAGCAGAATAAAAGCAATAACGTGAATTGGATTATTTCTTATTGAGCAATAAAACGATTTTATAATTCTCTTACTGGTGTTTTTATAAAAACTTTGTATTTTCATAAAAAAATAACTATAATAAATATTGTTCCAAAATTGGCTCCTGTAACAACGAATTACTATATGGGCATATAGCAGAATAAAAGCAATAACATGAATTGGATTATTTCTTATTGAGCAATAAAATGATTTTATAATTCTCTTACGGGTGTTTTTATAAAAACTTTGTATTTTCATAAAAAATAACTATAATAAATATTGTTCCAAAATTGGCTCCTGTAACAACGAATTACTATATGAACATACAGCAGAATAAAAGCAATAACGTGAATTGGATTATTTCTTATTGAGCAATAAAACGATTTTATAATTCTCTTACGGGTGTTTTTATAAAAACTTTGTATTTTCATAAAAAAATAACTATAATAAATATTGTTCCAAAATTGGCTCCTGTAACAACGAATTACTATATGGGCATATAGCAGAATAAAAGCAATAACGTGAATTGGATTATTTCTTATTGAGCAATAAAACGATTTTATAATTCTCTTACGGGTGTTTTTATAAAAACTTTGTATTTTCATAAAAAAAATAAGTATAAGAAATATTGTTCCAAAATTAGCTCCTGTAACAACGAATTACTATATGGGCATATAGCAGAATAAAAGCAATATCGTGAATTGGATTATTTCTTATTGAGCAATAAAACGATTTTATAATTCTCTTACGGGTGTTTTTATAAAAACTTTGTATTTTCATAAAAAAATAAGTATAAGAAATATTGTTCCAAAATTAGCTCCTGTAACAACGAATTACTATATGGGCATATAGCAGAATAAAAGCAATATCGTGAATTGGATTATTTCTTATTGAGCAATAAAACGATTTTATAATTCTCTTACGGGTGTTTTTATAAAAACTTTGTATTTTCATAAAAAAATAAGTATAAGAAATATTGTTCCAAAATTAGCTCCTGTAACAACGAATTAGTATATGGGCATATAGCAGAATAAAAGCAATAACGTGAATTGGATTATTTCTTATTGAGCAATAAAACGATTTTATAATTCTCTTACGGGTGTTTTTATAAAAACTTTGTATTTTCATAAAAAAATAAGTATAAGAAATATTGTTCCAAAATTAGCTCCTGTAACAACGAATTACTATATGGGCATATAGCAGAATAAAAGCAATATCGTGAATTGGATTATTTCTTATTGAACAATAAAACGATTTTATAATTCTCTTACGGGTGTTTTTATAAAAACTTTGTATTTTCATAAAAAAATAAGTATAAGAAATATTGTTCCAAAATTAGCTCCTGTAACAACGAATTACTATATGGGCATATAGCAGAATAAAAGCAATATCGTGAATTGGATTATTTCTTATTGAGCAATAAAACGATTTTATAATTCTCTTATGGGTGTTTTTATTAAAACTTTGTATTTTCATAAAAAAATAAGTATAAGAAATATTGTTCCAAAATTAGCTCCTGTAACAACGAATTACTATATGGGCATATAGCAGAATAAAAGCAATAACGTGAATTGGATTATTTCTTATTGAACAATAAAACGATTTTATAATTCTCTTACGGGTGTTTTTATAAAAACTTTGTATTTTCATAAAAAAATAAGTATAAGAAATATTGTTCCAAAATTAGCTCCTGTAACAACGAATTACTATATGGGCATATAGCAGAATAAAAGCAATATCGTGAATTGGATTATTTCTTATTGAGCAATAAAACGATTTTATAATTCTTTACGGGTGTTTTTATAAAAACTTTGTATTTTCATAAAAAAATAAGTATAAGAAATATTGTTCCAAAATTAGCTCCTGTAACAACGAATTACTATATGGGCATATAGCAGAATAAAAGCAATATCGTGAATTGGATTATTTCTTATTGAGCAATAAAACGATTTTATAATTCTCTTATGGGTGTTTTTATTAAAACTTTGTATTTTCATAAAAAAATAAGTATAAGAAATATTGTTCCAAAATTAGCTCCTGTAACAACGAATTACTATATGGGCATATAGCAGAATAAAAGCAATAACGTGAATTGGATTATTTCTTATTGAGCAATAAAACGATTTTATAATTCTCTTACGGGTGTTTTTATAAAAACTTTGTATTTTCATAAAAAAATAAGTATAAGAAATATTGTTCCAAAATTAGCTCCTGTAACAACGAATTACTATATGGGCATATAGCAGAATAAAAGCAATATCGTGAATTGGATTATTTCTTATTGAACAATAAAACGATTTTATAATTCTCTTACGGGTTTTTTTATAAAAACTTTGTATTTTCATAAAAAAATAAGTATAAGAAATATTGTTCCAAAATTAGCTCCTGTAACAACGAATTACTATATGGGCATATAGCAGAATAAAAGCAATATCGTGAATTGGATTATTTCTTATTGAGCAATAAAACGATTTTATAATTCTCTTATGGGTGTTTTTATTAAAACTTTGTATTTTCATAAAAAAATAAGTATAAGAAATATTGTTCCAAAATTAGCTCCTGTAACAACGAATTACTATATGGGCATATAGCAGAATAAAAGCAATAACGTGAATTGGATTATTTCTTATTGAGCAATAAAACGATTTTATAATTCTCTTACGGGTGTTTTTATAAAAACTTTGTATTTTCATAAAAAAATAAGTATAAGAAATATTGTTCCAAAATTAGCTCCTGTAACAACGAATTACTATATGGGCATATAGCAGAATAAAAGCAATATCGTGAATTGGATTATTTCTTATTGAACAATAAAACGATTTTATAATTCTCTTACGGGTGTTTTTATAAAAACTTTGTATTTTCATAAAAAAATAAGTATAAGAAATATTGTTCCAAAATTAGCTCCTGTAACAACGAATTACTATATGGGCATATAGCAGAATAAAAGCAATATCGTGAATTGGATTATTTCTTATTGAGCAATAAAACGATTTTATAATTCTCTTATGGGTGTTTTTATTAAAACTTTGTATTTTCATAAAAAAATAAGTATAAGAAATATTGTTCCAAAATTAGCTCCTGTAACAACGAATTACTATATGGGCATATAGCAGAATAAAAGCAATAACGTGAATTGGATTATTTCTTATTGAACAATAAAACGATTTTATAATTCTCTTACGGGTGTTTTTATAAAAACTTTGTATTTTCATAAAAAAATAAGTATAAGAAATATTGTTCCAAAATTAGCTCCTGTAACAACGAATTACTATATGGGCATATAGCAGAATAAAAGCAATATCGTGAATTGGATTATTTCTTATTGAGCAATAAAACGATTTTATAATTCTTTACGGGTGTTTTTATAAAAACTTTGTATTTTCATAAAAAAATAAGTATAAGAAATATTGTTCCAAAATTAGCTCCTGTAACAACGAATTACTATATGGGCATATAGCAGAATAAAAGCAATATCGTGAATTGGATTATTTCTTATTGAGCAATAAAACGATTTTATAATTCTCTTATGGATGTTTTTATTAAAACTTTGTATTTTCATAAAAAAATAAGTATAAGAAATATTGTTCCAAAATTAGCTCCTGTAACAACGAATTACTATATGGGCATATAGCAGAATAAAAGCAATAACGTGAATTGGATTATTTCTTATTGAGCAATAAAACGATTTTATAATTCTCTTACGGGTGTTTTTATAAAAACTTTGTATTTTCATAAAAAAATAAGTATAAGAAATATTGTTCCAAAATTAGCTCCTGTAACAACGAATTACTATATGGGCATATAGCAGAGTAAAAGCAATATCGTGAATTGGATTATTTCTTATTGAGCAATAAAACGATTTTATAATTCTCTTACGGGTGTTTTTATAAAAACTTTGTATTTTCATAAAAAAATAAGTATAAGAAATATTGTTCCAAAATTAGCTCCTGTAACAACGAATTACTATATGGGCATATAGCAGAATAAAAGCAATATCGTGAAATGGATTATTTCTTATTGAGCAATAAAACGATTTTATAATTCTTTACGGGTGTTTTTATAAAAACTTTGTATTTTCATAAAAAAATAAGTATAAGAAATATTGTTCCAAAATTAGCTCCTGTAACAACGAATTACTATATGGGCATATAGCAGAATAAAAGCAATATCGTGAATTGGATTATTTCTTATTGAGCAATAAAACGATTTTATAATTCTCTTATGGGTGTTTTTATTAAAACTTTGTATTTTCATAAAAAAATAAGTATAAGAAATATTGTTCCAAAATTAGCTCCTGTAACAACGAATTACTATATGGGCATATAGCAGAATAAAAGCAATAACGTGAATTGGATTATTTCTTATTGAGCAATAAAACGATTTTATAATTCTCTTACGGGTGTTTTTATAAAAACTTTGTATTTTCATAAAAAAAAAAGTATAAGAAATATTGTTCCAAAATTAGCTCCTGTAACAACGAATTACTATATGGGCATATAGCAGAGTAAAAGCAATATCGTGAATTGGATTATTTCTTATTGAGCAATAAAACGATTTTATAATTCTCTTACGGGTGTTTTTATAAAAACTTTGTATTTTCATAAAAAAATAAGTATAAGAAATATTGTTCCAAAATTAGCTCCTGTAACAACGAATTACTATATGGGCATATAGCAGAATAAAAGCAATATCGTGAATTGGATTATTTCTTATTGAGCAATAAAACGATTTTATAATTCTTTACGGGTGTTTTTATAAAAACTTTGTATTTTCATAAAAAAATAAGTATAAGAAATATTGTTCCAAAATTAGCTCCTGTAACAACGAATTACTATATGGGCATATAGCAGAATAAAAGCAATATCGTGAATTGGATTATTTCTTATTGAGCAATAAAACGATTTTATAATTCTCTTATGGGTGTTTTTATTAAAACTTTGTATTTTCATAAAAAAATAAGTATAAGAAATATTGTTCCAAAATTAGCTCCTGTAACAACGAATTACTATATGGGCATATAGCAGAATAAAAGCAATAACGTGAATTGGATTATTTCTTATTGAGCAATAAAACGATTTTATAATTCTCTTACGGGTGTTTTTATAAAAACTTTGTATTTTCATAAAAAAATAAGTATAAGAAATATTGTTCCAAAATTAGCTCCTGTAACAACGAATTACTATATGGGCATATAGCAGAGTAAAAGCAATATCGTGAATTGGATTATTTCTTATTGAGCAATAAAACGATTTTATAATTCTCTTACGGGTGTTTTTATAAAAACTTTGTATTTTCATAAAAAAATAAGTATAAGAAATATTGTTCCAAAATTAGCTCCTGTAACAACGAATTACTATATGGGCATATAGCAGAATAAAAGCAATATCGTGAAATGGATTATTTCATATTGAGCAATAAAACGATTTTATAATTCTCTTATGGGTGTTTTTATAAAAACTTTGTATTTTCATAAAAAAAACTTGACTTGAAAAAAATAACACACTATATTTGTCTCTCGAAAATTTCGGTTGTATAACAAACATACGATATCAAGTGAATTTCTGAAAGCGAATTATAAATGGTATAGTTTTCTATATTCTACAGAAAAATATGATTTTCCACCTAGATGCTGCACATCAATGTGCGGAAGCTCCAATAGTTCGAACGTGAATAAAATCTACCACAAACGTTTGTGCTCTATAGACCGTAATGAAAAAGAAATGTGTGACTCTGCAAATGATTTATAAAAACTTATTTTTCAATCCCAATTATTGTATAACATATAAAAATTATATAGCAATTCGAATGCTTTTATTAAAGTTAGAACATGGACAGGTAAGACTCCGAGACAAACTGGATTCATAAGCACTTTCGACTATGTTGGAAAGTATTGAAGACATTCTTTTCGAAGAAAAAAAAAAATTTGAATTACTTTCATCAAAAATGTATAGAAATTATTATGAAATCCTCACTTTTTAATTATTATAAGGTTTGAAGTTGTAATGGTAGATCTTAAAAGTCAGTTGTGGCAATACCAAAACTTTCTTCTATCTCATAAATGTTAAAACTTCCAGAAAAATGAAGCACAATAGAGTCACTTGCTAGATGATTTATACCAAAATTTAATCAGCAACAATTTATGTCAAATTCTGAATGAATCAGAAGTTTGTAAAACTCTGTGCATTATTTCTTGAGGTTGAGCGCCCACAAAATTTTTGTCACGTACGTAATGAGATAATGATAGAGTGACAGACAGACTCACAGACAGACATTTTATAAAGACATGTTTTGGGGGTTCGCTGAACCCCGAAATATATAAATTCACCTAAAGAGAAAATACCATGCATTAGTTTTTGAAATAGTTCTATTATTGCAGAAATCATAAAAAAAAAGTTGGATAGAAACGACATCTCTTAACCGATTTTCTCAAAAAACTAAAGAATATAAAATTTTATCAAGGACTAACATAATTTAAAATTTTATCAAAATTTGTGCAGTAGTTTCTGAGATAAAGCTATGGCGAAAGTCATGAATAATGCCACATAGCAGCGCCACCTGTAGGGAGATTCATAGAAAAACTAATCAACCCCATATTATATCAGAGACTATCAGAATCTGAAGTTTTATGAAATTTCGTGCTTTAGTTCCTGAGACAAATTTATTGCGAAAATCATGAATAATGCTACATAGTAGCGCCACCTGTTGTGCAATTTACACCCTAAATTAACCAGAGTCATATTATTTTAACAACTAATGGAATTTGAAGATTTATAAAAATCCGTTCATTAGTTCTTGTAAGATAGCTTTTGGTGTAATCTCGAAAAAAGCAGCATAGCAGAGTCACCTATTGGGCGATATATACCAAAATTTAATCAGCTCAAGTTTATATCAAGGTCTAACTGAATCTAAACTTTGTGAAACTCCGTGCATTATTTCTTGAGATCGAAAAGCCCACAATTTTTTTTTTCACATACATAATGACAGCGTGATAGAGTGACAGACAGACATTTTATAAAAACATGTTTTTGGGTTCAGAAAATCCTGAAATGTGTAAATTCATCGCAAACCGGAATTCTAAAATTTTCACGAATCCAATATTTTCTTCGTGTAAAGATCGAGGAAATTAAAAAAATAAAAATAGAAAATTTTTATCAAAAAGGGAGAAAGAAGGAAACTCAATGCAGAAAAAAATAAATATTAACCGTGTTGTGGAAAAAGTATTTAAAGGGTACTCAGATATTAAAATTTTACTCTAGTTAAGTCAGTATTTCACGGGTGTAATTTGCTTAGAATGCAAATAGTAGCTGATTAGAATTTATAATGTTTCATCAAATTCGGATTTTACGCAGCAGTTGTTTTATGTTTAAAATTCTGTTATGTTTATATTATTCTTATCTCAACTATGTGCTGTTTTAAAATGTAATAAAAATATTCCTTTATGCTTTCAAAAAGACTATTCAAAAGTTCTTTTCTTAAAACATGTTTTTTTTTATTACATTTCTAAAGTTACCTATTATGTGCTTTGAATTTTGATTAAGAAACCAAGTAAATTTGATACTGAGCCACGGTGACAAAATTCAGATTCACCAATAAAATAATAAATTTCCGAAAATATTCCAAATAATTTAAAATAGAAACATAAATCTGCTGAATAAATCAGAAAAGTTATGTTAACTTTATTACGGTTATTATAATTTTATATGCAATAAATAAAAAAAGAGATTTTGTACACGTAACATTTGAAGTATGACAAATGGTATTTGGGCGAGTTATAACATTTACTGATACGTATAGTTCAAAAATTAGGTCATAATGTGATTAAAATTGTGTATTATAAAGCATTAGGCCATAGAATTGCATTAATGAGAAAAATTGCAAATAATTTATAAAATAGCGTTAATGCATTGAAACATTTTACACTTATTTTAATTCTAATTTAAAATTCTGTTTTTTTTTATGATTTTTTAAGGATTACCCAAAACAAGTTTTTAAGATCAAACCAAATTTTGCAATGTAAACGAAAACGAAAATGACAATCTCCAAGAAGTTTTCTTTAAATTATTAACATTTCAAATGCATACGTAAAGTCGTGGAAAAAAATGCAAACAAACACCCCCTATTAAATCTGCAAGAAATAATCGTAGACGAAAGTTATTAGTAACAAACGATTTGAAATTAAGGGTAGTTTTAAATGATGTATAAACATCAGTTTAAAGTAGCATCTGCGAATTAAAATGAACCCAAAATTTGTTTTTTTTTTTCAATATCAACACCCAATTTTGAAAAGCTAATTTAAATTTTTGGTTCAAACTATGCCTAAAACCGAAATTTCATGTCATTAAGACAAGTTTTTGAATTATAAATTTTCGAATTTTTACGCTTTTCATAATAATTTACATTTCCATATTTTTATTAATATCTCATAAAATTTTAATCAGAATGCGGAATTTTTCGTGATTATAGTACTGAAAAACCTCTACATAAATACAATAAATATTTAAAATTTTTATTATATGAATTATGAAATTAAAAAATATTAATTGCAACCTACATTTGTTTTGGTGGATTCATATTTGACCTTCTTTCAATTTTTTTACTAAGTAATTTTCAAGTTAAAAAACTTAACTGATTTAAGGGATGTGCAATGATGTACAAAAGAGCATAATATAAATATAGATATATATATATATATTATTCCTGTTATGTTATCATTTGGGCTGTGATTACAGTGCTTCACTTAAGAAAAAACTTAGAGTGTAAGTTTGTCTTATGATGTAATAAAAAGCGTAAAAACGTTTCGGTATCCCAGAATTTTGCGGTAACCTAATTTTTTTTCTACCTTCAAGTGTTACGCAAATTATCGAAAGAAAACCTGATATTACTAACAATAAAAGACAATAAAAATGGTTTCTTTGTAGTCAATTAACACATCATGTCTTTTAAATTTAAGCAAAGGTTGTCGCTTTTTTAGGTGCGTTCGTAATTATGTAAATACGTAGCACCTATAGTTGTCGCTCAGTCTGTTCGTCTGTCCGTCTGTCTGTCCGCATATAACAACGCAAAAACTACCCAACCGAATCGTTTGAAATTTAAAATACATAATTATAACATAATTTTGTCTAGTCATTTCAAATTTTATGAAAATTGGATGGATAGATTAATTACAGGGACAATCAAAAGGAGTCCGTTACATTACGGTCAATGGGGAAAAAAGTTTCAAATGCATTTTAATCGTTCTGAATTTAAAACATATAATTATTGCATAATTTTATAGAGTCATTTTAATGTTATGACAATAGGATGTATAGATCAATTACAGGGACAATAAAAAATATTCCGTTACATTACGGTCAATGAGGAAAAAAGTTTTAAATGCATTTCAATTGTTTAAAATTTAAAACATATAATTATTACGTAATTTTGTCAAGTCATTTCAAATGTTATGAAAGGCGGATGCATAGATCATTTACAGGGACAATCAAAAGTATTCCATTACATTACGGTCAATGGGACAAAAGTTTCAGATGCATTTTAATGATGGCATAATAATGAATTATAATAGAATTGGCATGAATCTATGAAGTATATACTAAAATATGTATTTTGTACAATCTGTGATGCAAAGAATTTTTATTATTAAATTACAGGGTCACACAAAAGTATTCCACTACATAATGCTATACGGGGAAACATTGTTTGGGGCGTGTTTTAATTATATTCAACTATTTCACATTTTATGAATAAGATATAGGTTTCTGAGGTGTAATAAAATTACGTCCTACATATTAACATAAACACAAAGATTTCGACTACTATACTGTATCCGAAGTACGCTCTACTATATCATCAAGATCTGAATATTTTTAAAACTTCGTTATCGTACGAACGCACCTCATTTGCTACGCTTCAAGTGAAATTTCCAACTTGTTTTGTTTGAGGGAAGAATTTTCATCCTGTCATTTTTTTGTGTACTAGTCAAGATATAATTTTCTCTTCCTCTTTTGTTAAAGTTCCATTACACAAAATAATTTTTCTTATTTCGGGTAATCATATAGTTTTAATTTGATAAATTTCATTATTTTAAATTTTTGGGAGCAAGTTGCTGCACCTATTACTTTTTAATTTTCAGAATGCGATCCTTGTACACATTTGATATCTCCAAAACTTTGGTAGAAGGAAGTTACATCATTTAAACTATAAATATATACTATCTCTGACAATAAAGTTCGGTGAATTAATTCAGTACGATAGACCTGGCAACACTGGGGAAACAAAACGCTGCACCTGCATAGAGGCAGGTGTTGACCATCTTCCCACACCGTTGTTCAGTTAAGCGTCGTCTATGTTCTGTGTAAGACGTGCATTACTAAGTGCTTGTTCAGTGAGTTGGTTCTTAACTGAGAACAGGAAAATGAACGAACAAAAGACCAATTTAAAGTTTGGTGTAAGACATCAAAAGAAATTCATGAGGGATGGTGCAAATTGAACATCCACCATACTCGCCAGATCTCAATCCTCCTGACTTCTTCCTGTTTTCGCGACTCAAACTCTCTTTGAAAGAGATTTGGCAATACTGCTGACATCCAACGAAGCGTGACGAAACTTTTGAACTTCATCCCAAAAGAAGACTTCTTGCGAATTTCCCAGGACATGTATAGCAGATCTCAGTGGTGCATAGTTATAGGAGATGAATATTTCGAAGGATGGTATGGTAACTTTCGTTGGTATTTCACCTACATTAATGTTACAGGATTATTGTCAGAGGTAGTATTTATAATGTAGTCATTGCGATATTCATGCTTATTAATTTAATTAACTCAAATCTTTTTAAATTTTCCCCTATATTATACTAAATACCTTTTAAATAAAATATTCCGACTAAAGTATTTTAGTATTGCTTAAAACTGATAATTTAATTCAATAACTTCTATAATTAAGTAATTTAACTTGATTTAAAAACATTTGTCTCTCAATCAAAAGTAAGTTTATATATATATATATGCAGGGTGTTTCACTACCAGACCGACAAACTTTAAGGGATGATAATACACATAAAGACAAATATTATTAAATAGGAAACCATGGGGCGCAAACGTGTTCTGTAGGAGCTAGGGGCCACTAAAGTTTAGGATCCAAATCTTCAAACGATGATAGAAAACGGAAAAAAGGTCGATTCTTTTGCGGTTTTCACTAAAATTATTCTTTATATTACAATTTCTTTAGAAAAACATTTTAATGGTTACTTTTCAAAATTATTGATAGTGGGCGCTTTAGACTTTAGAGTAACGAACAACTACTTTTTACCGTTATTTTCTGCATGGGATTGAAATTATTTTAAAGTTTAGAATTCAATTTAAATTTTAAGTTCAAAATCGGAAACATTCGGATCGGGTAACTAGCGAAAATTTAACTGTGAATAAAGGGGGATATTTTAAACGCTCATAAACATTGGAAAAACGCATCGATTTCATTGCGGTTTGCGGGTATATCATTCCCTTGGTAATTATTTTATTCAAAACAACGTACAGCTTTGTTGTTCTTATTTTTTGATAGAGGGCGCTTCCGACACATCTCCGATATTTTATTGGCATTACTCCTGGGTGTTTTACTACCAGACCAACATACTTCCAGGAAGTGTTAGGGGTGCAAAGACGATTCGGAATTACATAGGAATGTAACGTTGAAAATGCCTTTTTTGCGAGTTACGGTTAAAGGAAGCAGAGAAAAAAGGCAACAGAAACAGCAGAGAAAGAGCAACACGTTAACGTGACAGAAAGCAGTTTATTTAAATGTTTTACAACATTAGGTGTTCGCAATTACGACCAGAAATAGTTCGGCATGCTTAACAGCGGCGTCGCATGGAATTCCTCACGCTTTGAAATATTCCTGGCATCTCTGATATCTTTCTGGCAAGCTACAGAAATTCCAGATGCGAAGTCTTTAACTGATAGTACGGAAGTCTCATACACCCAACTTTTCATTTGATTCTGGCAGAAGAAGTCGATCATGATAGGTCCGGCGATCCGGCTGGCCACCGCGACCTATCCACCGTTGCCCTGATGTTACTTTGAAGTGTCAGCAAAAGTCATTGGTAAAATCTGGAGGAGCTCCATCGGGCTGTTCATCTTTCAAATACTTCATTCTGCTACCTTTGAAGCCGGTTCGCGAATGATCACGTCAAAGTGATCGCTGTTCGCACGCATTACCATTTAGCGCCATCTACCTCAAGGAAATCGCAGCGCCATCTACCGTCGCTGTTAAACTTGCCGGACTACATCTGGTCGTTTCGAATACCTTTTGTGGCAAAACCTTTAAATAAACTGTTTTCTGTCACAGTAACGTGATACCGTTTCTCAGCTGTTGCTATCTTCTCTGCTTCCTTAGCTCGCAAAAAAGGCATTTCCAACGTTACATTCCTATATGATTCCGAGTTATCTTTGTGTCCCTAACACTTCTTGGAAGTAAATTGGTCTGGTAGTAAAACACCCAGTAGTAATGCCATTGAAATGCCGGAGATGTGTCGGAAGCGCCCTCTATCAAAAAATCAGGACAACAAATCTGTACGTCGTTTTGAATAAAATGATTACCAAGGGAATGATCTACACGCAAACCGCAATAAAATCGATGCGTTTGTCCAATATTTATTAGCGTTTAAAATATCCCCCTTTGTTCGCAGTTAAATTTTCGCTAGTTACCCGATCCGAATGTTTCCGATTTTGAACTTAAAATTTAAGATAAAATCTAAACTTTTGAATAATTTCAATCCCATGCAGAAAATAACGGTAAAAGTAGTTGTTCGTTACTCTAAAGTCTATAGCGCCCTCTATCGATAATAAAGTAACCTTTAAATTTTTTTTCTAAAGAAATTGTAATATAAAGAATAATTTTAGTTAAAACCGCAAACGAATCGACCCTTTTTTCCGTTTTCTATCATCGTTTGATGTTTTGGACCCTAAACTTTAATGGCCCCTAGCTCCTACAGAGGACGTTTGCGCCTCATGGTTTCCCATTTAATAATGTTGGTCTTCATGTGTACTATCATCCCTCAAAGTTTGTCGGTCTGGTAGCGGTTTTCACTAAAACTATTGTTTATGTCAGTATTGTCTTGAAAATTATAAAGATAAATTTCAAAAAATGCCAATAGAGTTCGCTTTAGACTTTGAAGTAATGAACAACTATTTTTTACCGTTATTTTTTGCATCACGTTAATTTTTTTAGAAGCTTAGACATAAACATAAATTAAAAACTCTAAATGGTTGGGAGTAGTTAAGTAGCGCAAACTGAACTTTAGGGGGTGGTTCAAAATTCAAATGATTATAAAAAACGAAAAAATTTGTCAATTGATTTGCGATTTTCACTAAAATTATTCTTTATGTCAATATTATCTTAAAAATAAATTATAAAGATAAAATTGAAGAAATGCCGATAGAGGGTGCTTTAGATTTTGGAGTAACATGCAACTGTTTTCTACCGTAATTTTTTGCATCTCATAAAATTTTTTTAGATGCTTAGACATAAACTTAAATTTTGAGACGAAAATCTGAATCGTTGGGAGTGGTTAAATAGCGCAAACTGAACTGTGTTCAATGGGGGTGGGGAGGTTCAAATTTCAAATTATTATAAAAAACGGAAAAATTGGTCAGTTTTCGCTAACACTATTCTTTATGTCAATATTTCCTTGAAAATAAATTTTAGAGTTAAATTTAAAAAAAATTCCGTTAGACGGCTCCTTAAACTTTAGAGTAACCAACAATTATTTTTAACCGTTATTTTTTGTATCTAATTAAATGCTTGCGAAATCTAAGCCTTAAATTTTGAGCTCAATTTCTAAGTCGATGGGAGGGGTTAAGAACCACAAACTGAACTGTGTTTAGGAGTTGAAATGTTACCCTCCCCACCCCTACAACACAGTTCAATTTTCCGCAATTTAATTGTTCACAACAAAGCAGATTTTGATCTCAAAATTTAAGTTTGAACTTTTACAAGCATTTAATTAGATACAAAAAAAAAACGGTTAAAAATGGTTGTTGGTTACTCTAAAGTTTAAGGCGCCCTCTGATGGAATTTTTTGAAAGATATCTTTAAAATTTATTTTCAAGGAAATATTGACATAAAGAATAGTTTTAGAGAAAACCGACCAATTTTTCCGTTTTTTATAATCCTTTGAAATTTGAACTTCCCCACCCCCATTGAACACAGTTCAGTTTGCGCTACTTAACCACTCCCAACGATTCAGATTTTCATCTCAAAATTTAAGTTTATGTCTAAGCTTCTAAAAAATTTTATGAGATGCAAAAAATAACGGTAAAAATTAGTTGTATGTTATTCCAAAGTCTAAAGCGCCCTATATCGGCATTTTTTGAATTTTATCTTTGTAGTTTATTTTCAAGATAATACTGACATAAAGATTAATTGTGGTGAAAATTGCAAATCGATTGATCAATTTTTCCGTTTTTTATAATCATTTGAAATTTGAACCTTCCCCCGCAATTCAGTTTGCGCTACGTAACCACTCCCAACGATTTAAATTTTGAGCTCAAAATTTAAGTTTATGCCTAAGCTTCTTAAAAAAATTAAAGAGATGCAAAAAATAACGGTAAAAAATAGTTGTTCGTTACTCAAAGTCTAAAGTACCCTCTATCGGCATTTTTTGAAATTTATCTTTATAATTTATTTTCAAGACAATACTGACATAAAGAATAGTTTCAGAGAAAACCGCAAACGAATCTACCAATTTTTCAGTTTTTTTATAATCATTTGAATTCTTGGACCCTAAATTTTAATGGCACCTATCTTCTTCGAAAGACGTTTGGGACCCTTAGTTTCCTATTTAATATTGTTTGTCTTGGTGTGTACTATCATCCCTTAAAGTTTGTACCATGTGTTTAGAAACACCCTGTATATAAAGAAATTTTGAATAACAAGTTTTTCGGTTAGCCGGAATTAATTAGTTAATTGCAAAATGTCGAATGAAAAAGCCTTAATATGTTTAATTTTACATTTATAAAACCTATTTCAAATAAGAATAATGAATGTGAAGCTATTCTGGTGGGTTTTTTTAAAAGTAGATTTAATTTTAGTTCTTCAAATAAATTTGAATATAAAATTTGCGAACATATCTGAGAAGATATAAGAATCACCCCCCCCCCCCAACCCCCACCCTAACAACGGTTCATAAATTTTTCTTTCAAAATACGGAATTATTATTTGCCATGAGATTTATTTTGAGGTTTAAAAAAACTTCCCTGATATATTTCATGTATTTCCGATAATTTCAAAACAGTCAACTCATTTATAATTATCAATATTCACAAGCCTAATATAAATATAAAATTAATTTACTGTATTTAGCATGAAGACTTAATTAAAAATATTCTAAATGTGCCTTTTGTGCAATTGAATATAAACTAAGTGAAACAAGACATATTTTTTTACACTTACAAAATACAAAATTATGCGGTTAATTATCAAATTTCCAGAATTTATATTGTTTTATACAGCAAAACTGTATACAAAATACTTTTATTTTATTGATAAATTTTATTATCCCGTGCCTGTTGTGCAATTTAAACTAAAGAAATCCAAAACCAGAAAAGATTCAAATGAAGCAGTAGATAATTTCTTTAAATTAGACAGTTTATCTTTCAACACATGTTTCAAGGTAAATAAATATTGGCTGTATACTTTACTTTTTAAAAAATCGGCTTTGTATGTAAAACTTGGTCAATATTTTTTATGCAGGGGAAAGGAGAAGCTTCTGGGAAGATAAAATGGCTAGCCGAAGTAAATGTTCTCATCTGCAGATTAACACGATTAATATGATTTAAAAAATTCATTTACGATCGTTTTGAATAAAAATATCGAAATACCATATCATTTCATAATAATATCATATCATCATATCCTTTTAAATATTGGTATCAATGAATATATCGAAAATATCAAATTTCATGATATTTTGAATATAAATATCGGATATATATCATGATATACCGGGTGATCCAAGAGTCAGGACGAACTTTAAAAACGAATAATTCGAAAACGAATCAAGATACAAACATACGGTTTGTAACAAACGGATAGAACAGAAACTGCGGTTTGTGCGGCTACGGAAAAATAGTACTATTGGTAACCAAAAGGTGGCGCTGTCGGATTTCTGAACTGCAAGCGCGACAACCACTTCAAACAGTCACCTTTATACAAGATGAAGCACTACATCACATTGCTCTGCCTGTGTCACGCCTGCTACGCTCAATATTTGGCGGAGGATCAAATTGTCAGTCGCTACTTTAATCACGCATGGCCTCCAAGATCTCCCGATCTGACACCCTGTGACTTTTGGCTGTGGAGATAATTGAAGTCAAAAGTGTACCGCAACCAACCGGCATCACTAGCAGCACTGAAAGGTGCCATGCGGTAAATTGTGTCTACCATAACGCAAGAAATGCTATTCTATGTTGTGAGGTGAGGAGCCTAGCTATCTTGTAAGTTGTCAACATTTTTTTCATTTGTAAATCATCTTTTGGTACAAAAAATCACTATAGCGCCATCTGTTGTTCGCCAGCAGAACTATTTTTTTCGTTGCCAACCAAAACCCGGTGTCTTATACATCCGTTTGGCGCAAACCGTATCTTCGTATCTTTGTTCGAGTTCTAATTATTCATTTTTAACGTTCATCCTAACTTTTGGATCACCCTGTATATCAAGATATATGTCCTTGGATATATACAGCCAAAACTACATAAAAAATGAATATTGAAGGAGATTTTACGATATATAACAATTCAATTATCAAAAGAGAAAAAAAAAACAATAAATTAATCCAACATTTACAGGCTAGTGTTATCTAACAACATTTAAAAATGAGTATCCTTTTGCAGGTACTTTATTTACATCATTTTAATTAACGAAAATTCTATTGTTTTACTTATATCTTTATTACTAGTTATATATTTTACATTCATATATCAGATTGATCAAATATTTCAAATGTACATTGCAATGTTAATTTTACTCGCAACCAATTTTTTTTAAATATCTGAGGACATTATATTTTTACTAAATTTGTGAATGATTCCTTATTAATATAAAAAAATATGTTCCAACTTTAAACAGCTATTACTCGGCCCATTTTATTCGTAGAAAAATGGAACTTTTTTGGTCATATATGTCAGTTTAATAGGAAACTTTTAATAAATGCAACTTATATGACCGAGAGACCATATAAAAACTTAAATTTCCCAATTTTCTAAGATATGTTTTTATTGTTTCAAATCGCTTTTAAAATATTTCTTTAACTCATTAAAACATTTTTTTATATTTGAAATTGTATGACCGTGACTAATGGTTTAGGAATTAGTCATTGGCCACTGTTGAGAATGGACATCTTGTATATGTGTAACCACAATAGATTTTTTTACGTGTATGTTTTTTGACGAATATTCGGTATTCGGTTTTAGTTACATCCTTAAGGGAGACCCGAACCCCATTTTCGGCCAACAAATCATCAAAAGTTCAAAAATTTTTTTTTCTCAGTAAACGATAAAATACATATTTGCAAATATCCATGCAAAATTTCAGAACTCGGGGACACTTGGAACAGGTAGAAAATGAGATATTAAATTGTATTCACTATAGAGTTTAAAGAACTAGCGGCCATTTAAAACGTGTTTTCCTGAAAATGACTTTTTTCATATTTTGCCTAAGTTCAAAGTACTAAGGCTCAGTGGTAAAATGATTTAGAAACAAAGTGTTTATGTTTTTAGAATCTTAAAAAAGTTTGCAACAAAAGTAAGGAGGGATTTTTTTTTAACTATTTCTGAAAATTTTACATAAATTGGTAAACATGAAAATTATAAAGAATTTAAGGAAATTTACCATGCGTATTTTTTTTTTTTCAGCCGATTAAAATAGAAAATTAAAAACATCTCTCCTTAGTTCTTTTCTATATACTATATCACTATTTAAGAGATTTCAGTAATACCAAAATATTAAAAATTGAATGAGGAGTAGTAATTTTAAAAAGTGTATTTTTCGACAAAGAAATCTTAAAATCCCCATAAAAAATATACTTTTTAATAAAAAGAGAATTTTTTTGCTAATTATTCCTTACAAAAAGATTCTTAAATAGTACACCAAAATTCATTACTTTAAAATCAATAATAAAAATTTTAGGTTTTTTCTTACGGGGTCTTCCTTAATAAGTATCCATACAAATAACAGATTAATTTTCTGAATTAATTAAATCTTTTTTCTCGAAACTTTAAAATAAAATTTCATTATTCCAGAACCTCAATTAGAAAAGTTTTTTAATAGCTCTACTTAATTTGTTAAATTATTTGAATAGTTAATTGGTTTATTTAATTGACTTTCCTTTTAGAATCTAATAAGAGCTATCATTCAGTGCTTAAAGAAATTAGAAAAAGATAGTTAAGCTGCTGGGTACATGGGTATCACGTTTCCACCCCCTTTTGTTTTTTCAAAAATGTAAGAGAATTATTCATACGATACTTTATGTATAATGTATACATAAAACGCTGGAAAAAACGATAAATACAAAATTTAAAATTGCTGTTTTAAAAGTAAGACAGTAATTTATTAAATTTATTCTATTTCGACAAAAGAAAATACTATATTTAAACAACTAAGAAACGTTAAGCATACAATATAAAACACCTTCCGAAAATTTCTGAAATAACAAAACTTCGTTATTTATAGAAATAAGATGTTACTGCCTATAACCAATATATATTGCAATAATTTTGAACAGCGCTGTATTTGATCTGTTAATAATATATATATATAGTATATTATGGTGAAATTTAGCTTAGCAAGAAAATGCCTGACAGATTCAAATTTCTCTTTCAATAATTTGTACTAATCGATGGAAACATACTTGAATATTTTTGTTCAGATCTGTAATTTACCTAGTTCTTCTATTACACACCATTATTTATCTAACAAGGAGAGGGTCAACTTTGATAATCACAGATTTTGATTATTTTAATATATCCCCTGTAGCCAAACAATATCGGACCAATATTGGCTATATCTTGGAGCAATATTGGTACATTGGCGCAATATTGGCATGAAATATTTCTCCAATATTGAGGTGTTTACATTTTACTCTTATTTAGCCAATATTTGCAGCCAATATTATGCCAATATTGAGGTTTCATTGGAAATATTGCCAATAAAACGCCAATATTGGTTAAATATTGGGATTTCATTGGAAATATTTCCAATTTAACGCGAACATTTGTACAATATTGGAGTTTTATTGGAAATATTTCCAATAAAACCCCAATATTGGCATGATATTGGCTGCAAATATTGGCTAAATAAGGGCAAAATGTAAACATCCCAATATTCGAGCAATATTGACGTTTTATTGGCAATATTTCCAATTAATGAAATATTGGCGCAACGTTAGACCAATATTGTTTTCCTACTAGGGATGTTGTAGGACAGAGACCCCTTAGCCTCAGGTTCAATGGATTTTATACAACGCTCTTTTATTCTTGAGTTACAGGGAGTCGTATATTATGATACGACTGAAATACTTACTTTGAGAACAGTGGTCATGGTCATGACTTCCGTGGCTCAGTTAGTATAGCTTTGATTTTCTGACCAGAGGTCCTAGCATCGAGGCTCGGTAGCACAACATTTTCGTAAATATTTACAGGACAGTTGCACCATAAAATTTAACTAATAAGAATGTAGTTATTAAAATAAAACACATTGCTCAACTTGGCGAACAAAGGTTGCCGTATTAACTTTGATGAGGCCAAAATCATAGTTCCGTGCAATAACCCAGTTTAAGGTAAAATAAGAGAATCTATCGAAATCATTGGAGGAGAAAATAAACCATGTAATGATAATTTATCCTACAATATACCAAAAATATGGCATAACATCATAAAATCTCAAAATTTTATTTTGTTGCAATATTTTAATTTTTACTGACGTGTAAGTGGCAACATTTTTAAACTTTTAATTCATTTAAATTTTAATTCATTAGAAATATTATCTCTCGATCAAGATGCAAACTTAATCCTTCCGTTATCATATTTTCCTGAAGATGCCCGCAGAAGACGGCGCGAAACGTTGATAGTTTTATTTTATTTTAATTGTACAAATGTATATTAAAATTCTTATTTTGTGCACCACTGAGCAATGTGTTGTATTTTAATAAATACATTCTTACAATTTTTTGTTTATCTAATTTTTTTTTGTATTATAAACATATAGTTGTAATTATAATTAAATAATCGAATAGGCAATTAAAAATTATAATATTGTATATAATTTCTACTTTAACCTGTTTACTTTTTTATTTGTGACTAAGCAGCTGTATGAAACATCATGAAACGATCCAAAATTTTAGTTTTCATAAATGAGTTTTAAAATGCATTTCATAGATTCTTTAAGGATGCATTAGTTTAGATTAATTTTTAAGCACGATTATTCAATCGGTAAATTTATTATAACAGATGTAATTTTTCCATTTTTAGGTAGATTTCGTAAGAAATACTACCTATTGCAATCGCACCAGTTTATATATCTATCTATCTATCTATCTATATATATATATATCTCACTTTTTTATGGACACGATAACTTCTATAATTCTTCACCAATCTCCACCAAACTGGTACATAAAATCAAAGGGTATAAAATCTTGGCTAAGTTCGTTAATGGGCAAAATCGGACCAAGGGGGTCGGAATAGAGAGCGTTTTTGTGAAAACCGAAAAAACGCCATAACTTCTTAATTAAAGTAGATATCGAATCGGATTAAAGTTTATATTACTTCTTAAAAATGGGCCAAAAGTATATGCATGACAGATTTTTGATAAATTTAGAAGTGGGCTCAAGGGGCGAAAAAAACAGGGATTTTGAGAGAAAAAAATTCATAACTTCGTCAATTTTCAAGATATCAAGTCCAACTAAATTTTTTGTAAATGTTCGTAAAATTATCTAAAACTTTTGTATTGACAAGTTTTTGATAGGACCAACTTTTACCGATGAAAAAAATTAAAAACGAAAAGAAAAAGGGCGCTGAAAAAAGAGAAAAATCCATAACTCCGTCAATTTTTAAGATATCAAATCTGATTAAATTTATTTTACATCTTCTCAAAAATATCTACAACTTTTATATTGACAAGTTTTTCATAGGGCCAATTCGTATAGCAAAAAGAAATTAAACAAAAATAGGAGTTGGAGAAAAAACCTCAAATCCAAACGGCTTATAATCTGACTCATTTTTAAATTCATTTTTGATTTTAAACGCATCCAAATGGTAGATCCTCTTATTTAGAAACTGTATAAAGTGACGCATTGGTCAATTTTCGGATAAAGACAGAATATGTTTCAAAAAAGGCTACCAAAAAGGGTATTTTGAACAGAATTTCCGAAAGTCATCGGGACTGAAAATTGAAGGAAGTATTCAAATAAGAAATTGCGTTTTTTCTGACTCGTTTTTAAATCCATTTTTGTTCTCAAACGCATCCAATTTACAGATCCTCTTATTTATGAACTATATAATGTGATGCATTGATCGGTTTTTTGATAAAGAGAGAATATATTTTGAAAAAGGCTACCAAAAAGGGTATTTTGAACAGAATTTCGCGAAGTCTTCGTGATTTGAAAATTTAAGGAAGTTTTCACATAGCAAATGCGTTTTTCATGACTCGTTTTAAAATCCATTTTCGCTCTCAAACGCATCCAATTTACAGATCCTCTTATTTAGGAACAATATACTGTGACGCATTGGCCAGTTTTTTGATAAAGATAGAATATAATTTTAAAAAGGCTACCAAAAAGGGTATTTTGAACAGAATTTCCCGAAGTCTTCGTGATTTGAAAATTTAAGGAAGTTTTCACATAGCAAATTGCGTTTTTTATGATTCGTTTTAAAATCCATTTTCGCACTCAAACGCATCCAATTTACAGATCCTCTCACTTAGGAACTATATACTGCGACGCATTGGCCAGTTTTTTGATAAAAATAGAATATATTTTTAAAAATGCTGTCAAAGTGAGTATTTCGCACAAAATTTTCCGAAGCAATCATGATTAAAGAATTAAGGTTGTATTTAAACAACGAATCGGTTATTTTATGACTCATTTTTAAATGCAATTTTTTCTCAAATGCATCAACTGACAGTTTTTTGTTATTTAGGAACTGCATAATGTACTGTTTGGGTCGTTTTTTTAATAAATTCAGAATCTATTTCAAAATATGTTGTCAAAATGGGCATTTGAGCTGAATTTTTCTTAAGATGATTCTGATAAAACCAGTTTTTGCAGAAAAATGAAATTAAAAAATTTTCATAAACGGCCAAATGAACTTATTAAACTGGGTTTATCTCTAATCATATATTTTTTTTTTGTTGAAATGAGCACTCTTCGAAATCTACCTCCGCCTATAGGCCCAGCCGACAGGGATTTTTGAAATTTCGGTGAAAAAAATCCGAGCCAGGATTCGAACCAGGGATGTATTGGCTCAAGCCGCCAATGCTCTACCAACTGAGCTATTCCGGACGCGAACATCGGCGGACTATTTCACCCAATTAACCTCAACGATCACTTTATCTGGTCTGATACTCTGGATCAGCTCCACAGAATAAATCGAAGGTCAGTATATGGAACTGCAGAAAATCGCTGCATACGAAATTACATTAGATTAATTTTTAAACACGATTATTCAATCGGTACATTTATTATAACAGATGTAATTTTTACATCTGTTACATCTTACATACATCTGTTATGATGCATTAGTATTGAACAAGTGTGCCAATTCATAATTTTAAAGAAACGTCACATAAACATTGCTTTAAGAAGGAAAATCAATATGATGACAATATTTCTCTGTTTTAAAAGTAACAAATGTAATTATATTAAAAATTAACATAAAAATTATACGACAATCTATTTTTACATATTAATATTTTTTTTTAATTTTGTATTACTTAAGTTTTTATTATTATCATTATTATTTTGCTTTCAGTTTCTTCCTGAATTCTCTTTTAATATATTTTATTTTATCATAAATAGATGGCACCATTTGTAACGATTTGGAATTAATAGGTTTTGGAACAAAGACGAATTTCTGGAAAAAAAATCTATTCAAGTAATGCGAAATAGTAGTTCACAAAATTAATGTTTAAATATGCTTATGTTGTAGTTAAGATATGATACTAAGATTTTAAAATTGTAATTATAAGTATTCTTAAACAACAAAAATTGAGATAAAAAAGAAGCTCTACCGGGCATAGACCATGGAACCTCTGGTCAGCAAACCAAAGCTATACTAACCGAGCACGGCAGCCACGATTTCCACGTAAGTATTTATGTCGTGTTATAATATTAGCCCCCCTCTCCCCTGTAACTCAAGAATAAAACAGCGTTCTATAAAACTCATTCAATCTGAGGCTAAGGGATCTCTGCCCTACAACATATATTAAAATAATCAAAATATGTTATTATCAAAGTTGGCCGTCTCCTTGTAAAAAGTAATTGAAACTAAAACAATCTTAAAAATCTCTGAAATATGAACTCTGAAATCACACTTCCAGAAATTATCATGCATAGTGGACCATGTATCAAATTGTTCGCGTGGACCTGTATATTAGTTTATAATTGTATTTTTCGAACATTACTTGGAAAACTGAATGTAGTTCAGCATAAAAATGCATAACTCATTTAAAAATTACCTTGAAGTAATTTACGCTCATATTCAGTAAGCTTTGTGAACTCTTGTGTAGCTCTGTATGTCAATTATAGTATTTATATACACCGTATGGTAGACATTCACTTAGTGAAATTCAAAACCGCATATCATAATTAAAAATACATTTCATCCATCCATCAGTCATCGTCGCCAACATATAGTACTTAGTATATAACATACTTTTTAATTTTTTTATGCGTCCCTGTAAAATCTATGCACTTTGTATTATGCGTGAAATAGCTTGTATTAAGTCTCAGCGACGAATATTAGTTTTATTCTACGCTGTTGTCCAAAAGTTTAGCATAATTCGTAAAATGCTAAAAACGTGAAGTAAATATTCGTAAAATTATTCAAAATTACTTGCGGAGATTGATTGGTTGAAGAAGAAACATTGGGTTTATGCAAAACTTTTCAGTCGACTAAGTAATGCGCGAAATACCTGCGCATGTCGGAACACTTATAAACCGGTTCCTGCGGAATAGGCAGTTCAGACAAATTTCGTACAACTAATGTGCTAAGAAACACTGCTACGATCAAACAGGATTAATGATGGTACAAAGACGCCAACTGGGCATGTTTGCGAAAGGAAAAATTGTTGGAATGGCGGAATCCGGACGATCACAAACCGAAGTGTATCAAATTCTGAACGTGGACCGGTCTGTGATCTCAAGACTGTGGCAGAGGTTTCAGAGTGCGGGAGATGTTAACCTATGACCAGTACCAGGTCGACCAACAGTCACAACCCTTCACCAAGACTGACAGCTTGGCGAAGGACCGATATCTGGCCGATATCTTGGTGAAGGACCGATATCTGGCAATAAGCGCGCGACGTCAGAGTGGCACTACTGCCAGAGAACTGGGTTCGGCGCTCACAGTCACCACAGGAACACGAAATTCGAGATAAACTGTTTACAGTAGACTCAATCATGCTGGCTTGTATGCGAGAAGATCAGCAGCTTGCGTTCCCTACACGTCTGTGCATAAACGCGCTTGTTTAAACTGGAGTTTAAAACATGAACATTGGAGTGAGGGAGAGTGGGCTAATGTGATGTTCAGTGACGAGTCCCGATTTAGTCTGAGTAGGGATTCTTGCCGGATAATGAAATGGAGAGAATGTGAAACACGTTTTTAACCAAGAAACATAATGGAAATACACCTTTTTAAATCACGGGGAATAATGGTATGGGCATGCATCGTGCTCGACGGCCGCACAGACTTCCATACCTTGATACGGAGACTGTGACTGGTAAAAGATACAGAGAATAAGTTGTTGAGTCTCATGTTTTCTTGTTTCGAGGTGCTGTCGGTCCTGACTTCTTATTCATGGATGATAATGCGCCTTGTCACCGTGAATTACTGGTTGATGACTTCCTTGAAACGGAAAACATCCAAAGTATGTCGTGGCCTGCGGATTCCCCACATTTAAATCCTATCGAGCATATACGGGATGCATTTTCAGAAAAATCACGTTTTGAGCACCAGCCTTGGCGAGTTGGCGAAAGCGAGAACATTCAGCTAGCTGCATCGTCAAACACAAAATAAACATTCAAATGTGTCATAAAACATATGTTTAATAGAATTATATTTATTACAAGCGAATCTTTACAACTGTTTTTAAATAACTTCTGAATTTCTTCGAGTTAAAGAAATAATATTTTTGAATTGAGAAAAAAAAATATGTTTAATGTTCTGTGAAACTACAAAGCATTTTAATCTTAAAAAGCTCTTTGTTTTAAACTATGTTTTAATCGTAAATAACGGTGAATAACATTTCCTTATATTATAGTCTTTGCTTGATAACATTTACGGAAAAACAAATGAACAATAAGCGCGATCTCTTTGCCGAAGGAAGGATTGCTTTTCGCTAGGCGTTTGACGTCACAAACAAGAAAGGATGCGTAGCATTGACTTCAACTCCGCGCCAATCGTTGTTCTGGCGATAAGGTGCTCAAAACGTGATTCTTTATGAAAATGCGTACGGGAATGCTCCTGATACAACATGCAGCCCTTTCACACCAAACACGTTCCGTTCCAGAACTGAGAAGAGCTCTCAAAGAAGGTTGGAAATGTTTGAGCCCACAGCTCATTCATATCTCATAGCAGGTATGAGAAATCGCTGTGCAGCGTGCCTGGCTGTCAGAGGTGACCATATGCCTTATTAAACTGCAGCATCATTATTTTATTTAATGTTTTCTTTCATTTTTTCCTTTAACGTGTGATCCCTTACTATGCTCAGTTGTCTTTCGAACTGCTACTTTAGATAATAAAAGTAAATATTATCTTTCTTTTGAATTGTTTCCTTACTTTATAACCATTTTACGCTCACATATCACATTTCACCACATTCCGATTTACATTTGTTTCATTACTTACTTAATTACCAATTATGCTTAACTTTTGGACACCAGTGTATATGAAGTAGTTTAACATAATTAAAATATATCCCAAACAATTCTGACCCTTTATCATTATGTAATGAAATTCTTTTGTGACGCTCTGTAAATGAATAATAACTAATCTTTTCACCGCATATATTACACATTGCATATTTCAGTGCATTTTGTAAATGCATATCAATTTTATTATTTTTTGATAGACTGCAACATTTTAAAAATTTATTTTTTACGATTTTTTTCTTTGGCTTTACTTTTGACTGTCCCTGTAAATAAACCAATCATACTAGAAACTTCCTTTGGAATAGGGTTCGTACTAGGGTAAACCTCAATAGCTTATAAATATTTCAGGGCAGTCCTTGGATATTTACGAGGGCTAGAACACGGACAGACGGCTACGTATACGGAAATCATAGATAGTGTTCAAATTTGATGGAAAAGTTTAATAAAACGTGTATTTGATCAAATGTTTGGCAAAAAGTGGGTATTATTATTTTAATAGAATTTCAATTATATTTCTACAAGAAAAAAACTAAAGCTAAAAAGAAAATAGGGACAGAGTAGAATAATAATAAAATAATGCTAAGAATTGAAAAAAAATGATCATGTGTTTTATTCATATGCAAGATTTAAGATTATCTTTGAGATCCTATGATATTTCGATATCAGGTTTTACCACTTTATAAGCATAAAGATAATTAAGCGTAATAAGTATAAACATCTGTAACTAATGATACAATTAGAAAATAATGATCAATATAATAAAGATTTCTAAGTACTTTCTTGCGTAGAGATATAATAGATTACATCAAATACCGTAATAATGCACGCACATCAATTTGAATTTGTGCCTTTTTTTCCCCACTACTTCATTTTCATCTTTTAAAACATTTTCTTTTTTAGCTAATCATTCAGAAACATATTCCTAGTTCAGCAAAGAGCGTTAGGAATTTGTATGAACATCAATGATATTCCTATTATTGCATGATTTAAATTTTTGATTGACAATGACAGAGTGCACAATATCAATTATCACCAAGACTATCATTTTATCTCCCCTAGAGCAATATCAAATAATTGGTTCATACTTGGTAACAGGGCTGTAGCTAATCGGGTGCTATGGGCAGCTCACCCCCCCCTAAAATATTTTGAGCCTCCATTGAAAAAAATTCAAGTTTACTAAATGAACTTATGAAAAAATATAGAGTAATATTTTTCAAATATAGCGATTTGAAAAAATATAGAAGAAATCGCAGTCTGTGAGTTCTCCATTTTGTAGGTCCTCCTTCTGCTGCAAGTGTGTGCTTTTCACAGATTGCATGTTTGCTATGAAAAAATGGTTTATTCCCTAGAATAGACAATTTTTGACTTGAAAGACCAGGTGTGCCGCCACAATTCAGAAGCAATTGAACAACTGACGCAGTACACCTCTTCTGCATATGAAGCCATCCCGTCTGACACATCTACAAAGGTTTCTGCTATTTGCGTTCAGAAACTACGCATATTATTGCTGCGCATGGTGGATATGCCAAAAATATCGTATTTTAGATTTTTTTCCAGACTGTAGCGCCATCTGTTGTTGAAAATTGTAACTAATTTCGAAAGCTTGTCTGCCTGAAAATTTACTGTTCTTCCAAGCATATTGCAACAAATGGTGTATTTCTATCGCTGTCCGTTTAGTTTTTATTGATTTTTTAAATATACCGGTCATTTTTGAAACACCCTGTATATATTACTATATATTTATGCATATAAAAATACTGCATTTAATGTTAGATATTTGTGAAAAGAATTTGTTAAAGAAATAAATAGAACCATTTTATGTTAAAACATATGGGCAGTTTTTTTTATTTATTCTCAAAAAAAAATGTAACTCCAAGTTCTCTAAAGATTCGATTATGAAAAAGCTTTTCCTAACATAGAATCCTTAAACAAATATTATGGCATACTTTCACTCAGTATTTTGTATCACTTTCACTAATATTAATTATGAAGGATTTATAGAACAAATGAGTTTATGAAGATATCCAAAAAGAAGAATTATAAGTGCATTTCTTTTATATCCTAGTAAAATCAATTCAGATTTATCGTGAGAGAAATATTATTTAAAAATTGCGAATTTGAAATAAATACTGAGCATTTTTAGAGATATATTTTTAATCAATTACTCATTCCTAAAAATATAGATAAATTCTGTTCTACACTGAAATGTATAAAAGTTTCAGTTTTATTTAAAAAAAAGGTAATAAAATTCATAATTTTTTTCTTTTTATTTTGAAGGTTTGTTAAATTTTAAACTGTTCTGATTGCTTTTAGAAGTAAAAAATATGAATGCAAGTAAATCTTTTATAAGCGGTGTTCGTAATTACCGTATTTACACGTGTATAAGGCGCACTTTTTTTCCAAAAAATTAGGGCAAAATTCCTAGGTGCGCCTTATACACGGAATATTTTTTTACTGTTGGATGCAGTCGAACGATATACATATGAAACACGAAATTATTCAAAGAAGATATTGAAACTCGGAAAATGTTACTTAATTGAAGTATTACTGCATATTTATTTCATTCCTTGCAGTTTTTTTATACAACAGAGCTAATGACATTTTCTAAACGATAATTAGCAATTCCCTTTACCGTCACTCATTCCTATTTCCCGTCATTCTCTTACAACCCGAAGTCTAAAAATGCATTTTCGTCTTGTTTTCTGGTCTGGTGTAACGTGTAACGTTTGTTTCGATTTTTTATTTATTTTTTTTTTTTATTTATTTTTTTTTTATTTATTTTTTTTTTTTTTATTGAATTTCATTTGGTCATTCTTTATTAGCGTATCAAATATATGGTGCGCCTTACATACGAGATTTTAAGAAATCGCCATTTTCACTTGTAAAGTAGGGGTGCGCCTTATACACGCGTGCGCCCTATACACGAGTAAATACGGTATATGAATACGTAGCACCTATACCGGTCGTTTTCTTCGTCTGTCTGCTTAGCATAGTGCAAAGCATACCTAATCGAATAGTTTTAAATTTAATACATAAAATTACTACAAAATATTGTTCAATCATTTCAAATTTTATGAAAATTAAATCGAAACTAAAAAGAATTAAGTATTTTTAGTACAGTAAAACAACTAAATAACGGACACCTCGGGAGCCCGGCAATTGTCCGCTATTCGGAGGTGTCCGAATAGGGAAACCGTAAGGGGTTCCGTAAGGGAAAAACACAGAGATTAAAAAAATGCTAAGAAATGCTTAATGTTTCATTAATTGACTTATGTTCTAAATCCTCTATTATATGATTAATCAGAAAAAAAATTAAACAATGAAAGTAAAATAAATCTGCATATCTTAATCCACTGTTTATTACATTCATACGAGAAGATCTGTTAAAAAAGTTTGCTTTTGCTTGCGATTACATGTAATTTGTTTTTCAATACGAAGTTTAGCTCTATCAGTGTTTTCAGAAAAAAACTGTGTAACTGCTCACTGTATATAGCTGCTTCTTGGAAATTCTCGATATTGCAGGAAACATCTTCAGTTTCAGTATATTTTTCATCATCACTAAAAGTCAGCTTTTGTCGAAAATTCTGCAGCTGAATAATTGCATTCAGCAGTTGATTATTCTTCAGTAAGTAACTCATCACCAATATTAAAGAAATTTTTGACAGTTTCTTCACTCTTGATATATTTTAATAATTCATTTCTTTCGCTTAATTCTTCATTTGTGTCCGAAATGTGTGTTTCATTTTCTTTTGTTATAAAGCCTGACTTTATGGAATAATATTGAATGCTTTTCTATTTTATAGTTTTTGCATCTGAGGAAATCCAATTTATTTATGCATTATGCATTATATTTATTTGCAAAATAATTGCAATAATAATTTTTATGCATTATATTTATTATGCATTATATTTATGCATTTAATGCATTAACTGCATTTAACCAATTTTAGGCAGTTCTCATGTTCTCAAGTGTATTAATAGACTCTAACTTTAAAAGAACGTAGCATAGTAAAATTTTTCTATACCAGGCTATAAAATTGTGCATCACACCTTGATCAAGTGGCTGGCATACTGAAGTTATGTTTGAGGGGGGAAAACACAATTTTAACATTGTCGAATTTCAAATGCTTTGGATGAGATCTTGCATTCCCAGCCCACTCCCTACATTTATCTGTGATCATAATATTTGTGATACATAACCCTGATTAATTTAAAGGCTTTTCCCCTTTTTTTTTCTTCTCGTTAAAAAATATTTTTTCATCCTTTATCGGCAAAATGACTGTTCGCTATTCGGAATGTCCGTTATTCAGAGGTTAAATATACAAAAATTTAGGTTTCGGGAGTGGGAATGAGAAAAGTGGCCGCTAAACAGAGGTATCCGCTATTCGGGAGTGTCCGTTGTGGAGGTTTTACTGTAATTGAATTATTGTACTGCTAACCAAGGGTAGAACCAACAGAGTGAAAAATGTCCAAGTCGGGTATCGAACACGGAACCCTTGGAATAGAGATGAAAGTGCTCCCCTATTTAAGCTACGAAGACGATGCCTAGTTTGTCCTTCCTCACTCACATATGTTGGTAAGCCTGCAACCACAGCACAAAATGGAAAAGTCTACGCGACGCGTAATATGAGACACAAATGAACCCAACATTGTTGAACACATTTATAATTTTTAATTATTTTTTCAATTAGTCTAAAACAGTGAAATTACGCTTGAAATTTTGAAAATTTTTTAATAAGTGGATTATTACTCTGCTAGCTAAGCGTAGAATTAATAGAGTGAAAAATGACCATTCCGGGATTTCACGGTTCTGTGTTCGAACCCCCGTCTTTGATTTTTTTCAGATTTCGCCTCACAGATGCGTGTTAATTTAAATATCAAACATATCCATGTCTTAATTTATGATTATTGATTGCCATTATTCTCAGATCGTTATTTCAGAAAATTCCTTAAATTCTTATTTGAGACTTAACATCTGTCGCATAATTACTACAACGAAAAGGTTTTATATCTTTCCCCAAAAGATTATGCAATCATTAAAATTTGCATTAACATAAAAAGTAATGACGTACAAGTAAAATTCGCGAGATAGATAATAAATAGAAGCAGTTTTGCTTATATACACTACACATATAAATTATGGTCAAAGGTTTGAAATTATAAAATGTGCATTAAATTATACAACAATGGGATGTCCCAAAATTATAGGCACTTGAAATTTTTTTTTTAGTTTTATAGTTATAAAAATAACTAAAAACTTACTTTTAATATTGATTTGTATTGCCACAACACTTTATAACATCAAATACAGGTTTTTCCATAGGATTCACTACGCATTGTATTACAGAAGAAGATATTTTATACCATCTCTGTCAATTGCGGTTTTTAAGTCATTTACACAGGTATATTGACATCCATTTTCATACATTTTACGAGATAAGATCCTCCATATATTCTCCGTGAGATTAGAATATGGACAAACTGCTGTTCAATCTAATAGTGTGATATTGTGTCGCACAAACCATGTTTTCGTTGATGTGGAAGTATGCATGGAAAACACATCTTGTTAGAAAACACAGTCCGGTCCTCCCAGCAAATCCATAATTGGCAGTAAATTGGTATGTAAAATATCATGAGAGTCCTCTAATATAAATTTTCTCTCCTTAAATCCTATATATGTTTTCCCGCTGAAAGAAAATCCTCCCTAGGCCATTACGGATGATCTACACTGTAAAAAAAAAAAGGGTCGATTTACTAAAAAAACTTTAGTGATCCTTGTAATTACTAAAACATTTTTAGTAATCTTAGTCGGTTACTAGAAAATCTGTAAGAATTACTAGGAAGAAGTTAGCAATGAATAAGAGTTAATAGTTTTATATTTTTAATAGCTATTACTAAAGCTCACTCAGTGTGGCCTTGATAGCATAGTGGTTATAGTAACGGACTGCAGGCTGAAGGGTCCCAGGTTCGATGCTGGACGCAGCCAATTACTCCCCGAATGTATGTAGTGTAAGTACTCGTTAATAAAGGGATTATATAAAGGGTAGCCATGTTTGGTGCTGCCATCTATTGCGGTTTTGCCGAAAATCTATCGCTTCAGAAGTCTGGATGCAGCTCGAAGGAAGCTCTTGCCCTTCGGCCGCACGTAAAGGTTATTAAAAGTCATTTTTGGAGCTATTACTAAATTTTGCTTGGTGGTTCATACTAAAAATTTTTAAGTTAGTTATACAAAAAATTCTTTTGTTCAGTTTACAAAAGAAATGCTTGTTTCACTTACAAAAAAAAAGTTTGTAATGGTTACTAAAAAATGCTGTGGAATACAAATTTACTAAAAAATTTTTAGTAACCTCTTGAATTTTTTTTACAGTGTAGAGAGGACCTATGTCCGCCTTGTTAGCTGCTGAAAAAGTTGTTGGGTTCTTTTCTTAGATCATGTCAGTAAAATTGATAATTATCAAGGCGATCTATATTCTATTTCTTTTTATCAACGAAGATGACAGAAATCCGTTTTTCACGGTATAACATACGCTTTCTGCCCATTTTAAACGTTCATCTTCATGCATCCGATTTAAGCAAGGTTTTGACTCTATTCCTATGTAAAGTTCTTCTTGTTGAAGATTTAATTCTTTTGTAGAAAATTTAGAAAATGATGCAATTTTCCGCGCAGATAAATAATGAACTGAAGCCATTTTTAATAATACCTATCATCACGTAATATATATATTTTAGGTCTTTCGGCTCACTTTCTAGTATTCCATGTTCCACCTTACCTCAAAATCTATAAATGCTGCTCAAGGATCTATTTATTCTTCTTTATATTTGTATAGGATTTTGTCCTTGCGCTTTTAAATGTAAAATCTTAGTAATTCCATACTTAGAAACTTCCATAGAATGTGGCATTTTTATCAGAAAACGCAGGAAATGTCTTTTCAGAATCACACACTAAATAATACATTGAACGTATTTTATTCCACAAAATTTCAATAAATTATTATGCTAAAAATATATCAAATGCTATTTTAATTAAAGCGTAAAATTATTCTGCATTTAGTGAAGAACACGGAAATAAAAATAACTTATTTTACGAAATAAAATATACAAGAAAATATGTAATGCTACATTTTGTATGTACTTTTGGGACAGTACATTGTCATATAGTTCAAAGTACATTTTATATTTTCAAAACTTTGAACGTAATTTATGTATGCATATCAGCAAAATAGCTTTTATTTATTACATATCTCACGAATTTCAATTGTACCTTATTACTTTTATGTTAAAGCAAAATTTATTGATTGTCTGAACTTTTGGGACAGGGTCTCGTTTAGAAAGAGGTTTGTTTAGGGCTGAGTTCACCTCTCGACTGTGGAAAGTGGAATTAGAATATTTTGCAGACCATGCACAACACGCATGTTAGGTGCTACCAGCAATCTTGAGAACAAAATTATTATGAATTTGAATCCCGATACCAAACACATACCAATTTAAGTTTCATTTACTTTTATTATCAAGGCTCGGCGGATAAACTCATTACTTATGTATAATTTTCAAATACTACAAATTTTAATAATTTATAGATTTAACACTAAACACTAATACAAAAAAAGATAGCAGTACATAATGAATGGATATTTTTGGAAAAATCATTTATGTTTATTACAGAGCTTCATACTCAGTGAATTGTATGTATTATTTTAATACACGTAATGAAAATAAAATTTAAACAGTTTTGTTACATATAGAAAAATTGACTTTATATAATAAACATCAAGTGTACTAGTCAATTTGCGATGTGTACTTACAAATTAATTGACTATTAACAAAAATATTTACTAAAAGAATATATTCCTGCCAGAAATTCTTTTTACAATCTGACGTATAAATGTCATTAAAAATCCTCTATTTTAAATTATTATTTCCTAATGTCCAAGTATAACTTAAAACATTATTACTAAACTACTCCAATTAAACTATGAAAAGTCCAAGTCTTTAATAAATCAGCTATGTTCATTAGTTTAACTCAATGATAATGTACTTTACTTATTAATGAAAGACCGGGCAGCAAACTAACTGGCGAAATTTGATTTAAGGCTAACTTTGTGAAAATTATATAAAGCCTAAATTCATTGTTTCGTATAAATTTCAATCAAAACCTCATTCGAAAGGCATGTAGGTGTATGCGATTTTCAATAGAAATATATTTTTTAAAGGAACGCAAAAATCTCTGTATTTTGTTTACGAAGGAATTATAACCATACCTTTCATAAAAATAATATTACTAGATAAATGAATAGTGAATGTCTGGAAGAATGTAATGCAGTCTGTTGGCATTCTGCATTTTAAGCAAATTATTTCCATTTTCATTTAAAGCAAAAAGATATAAATGCATATATGCAATACATTTTATTGAATACGTATCATATTGTTATGCAGTTTTTCTTTAAATGATCGAAAATTAAAGATCGACTGCCGATCGCTACTTTACGGAAACTTAGGAGATCCCTTTCCTTTTCGATACTTGCCAGAACAGTAGCAGTAGACTCGGTCACGAACGATCACACCGAAACGGTAGAAGTAAATTCGTTCATAAAAGAACTCAATAGATTAATAGACTTGATAATAAACAATATAACTGGAGCAGAATAGCAAACTCAATCATGAAAGATCTCACCGGAACGGAAGAAGGCGGTCAAATCATGGGAGATCGCAACGAAAATATTAAAAAGCTAAATTTGACAATTTTAAGGGAGACCCGTAAGAAAAAACCCAAAATTTTTATTATTGATTTTAAAGTAATGAATTTTGGTGTACTATTTAAGAATCTTCTTGCAAGGAATAATTAGCAAAAAAAATCACTTTTTATTAAAAAGTTTATTTTTTATGTCGATTTTTATGATTTTTTTTTTTTTTTTTTTTTTCGTCGAAAAATACACTTTTTAAAATTACTACTCCTCATTCAATTTTCAATATTTTGGTATTATTAAAATTTCTTAAATAGTGTTATAGTATATAGAAAAGAACTAAGGAGAGATATTTTAAATTTTCTATTTTAATCGGCTAAAAAATAAATAAAAATACTCATGGTAAATTTCCTTAAATTCGTTATAATTTTCATGTTTACCAACTTATGTAAAATTTTCAGAAATAGTTACAAAAAATATCTGTCCTTACTTTTGTTGCAATTTTTTTTAAGATTCTAAAAACATAAACACTTTGTTTCTAAATCATTTTACCACTGAGAATTAGTACTTGTAACTTAGGCAAAATATGAAAAAAGTCATTTTCAGGAAAACACGTTTTAAATGGCCGCTAGTCCTTTAAACTCTATAGTGAGTGCAATTTAAAAAGCACATTTTCTACCTGTTCCATGTGTCCCCGAGTTCTGAAATTTTGCATGGATATTCTCAAATGTGTATTTTATCGTTTTCCGAGAAAAAAATTTTGAACTTTTGATGATTTTTGGCCGAAAATGGGGTTTGGGTCTCCCTTAAGACACGAATATCGGTTGTCGGGTAAGCCGGGTTGATTAGTAGGTCGGATGACAGTAGCTACTTCGAGATTCACAGTAGCTCTCATCAATACAGTAAGTTCCTTGGGTACTTACGTATTAACGCCACCGCAGCAGAACTTGTACAAAATAATGGCTTCAAAAAATAAGCAAAAAATGCATTTAAAGGCACTAAAAGGATTAAAAAAGCACTAAAACAGTAAAAAATGGTGTCAAAAATCAGCAAAAAACAAGGCAACAAGGAATCCAAAAGATAACTGCTGTGGCGTTAATACATAAGTACCGTTCCTTGTTATATCGCGTCATTTAGAAAATAAGAATATACGCAGGATGTCTTATTGGGCTTTATTTTAGTGTTTTTAAATCTTGAGAAGATTATAATGTGCAATTAGGTGTTTTATATTTCTTTTGAAAATGATAGTTTATAAACATATGAGGGTAACATCCCCAGTAATTGGCATGCACAAGTGATTGGCACATCCTACAAACATGTTCTAAAATAAGATTTATATCCAGTCTTTTAAAAATGCAAGACCACATAGCAGTTATATGCTCATTTACGTCAAAGATTATAACTTTGATTTATGCTACTAAACGACAATAGTGCCTAGGAAAGAGAAACAATTATGGCTTGTATGAAATTAGCCATTTTTTTGCAAATGCTTCTTCTTTAGCTTAAGGAAGGCATGCTTTTCAATTCATTATTATCTCATTTATAATATTTTTTAAATTTTAATTGAAAACAGTTTTGTTTATTTAAAAAGGGTTACTTTAATTGTGTAAAAGTATTTTCGACACAAATATTTGAATTTCTGAATTAATGATAGATGCCAATTAATGGTGCTTCAATTTTGCTAGTTCCAAGTAATTGGCACCTATTCCAATTACAAGGAATTCGCAAGGAATTTGAGATTAAACCACTTATTTTGGAAGTACTTTTAAAATTATAGGCTAATTTTGTTTATCATTTGTTTTTATTTGAAAATATGAAATATTATCAGTAATTGGAATCCATTAAACCTTCATATGACAATTACTAGGGACAGCATGACAATCATTGGATATTAATAGAAGAATATTGTATTGTTTTAAAGTGTTCACATTTCAGACTAATATGCTGATTTCTTACTCTCGAAAATCTGAAATATGGCATCTTCACCTACAGTAAATTGATTTAAAGCGATTAAATCCAATGCAAAATGTAAAGTTTTTTTTAAATGTAAACATGTTCCAATTACTGGATCACAAGGTGTCATACATTGGTGCTCTAGGTGCCAATTACTGGTGATTTCAGCAACTTTTTATAAATATATTTTTATAAAAATACTTTTTAAATTTTTTTTGCTTTTAGTGGGCAAAATAGATGCAGAGATATACATTCTTTGATTTAAAAATATTTCCAAGTAAATAACTTATTTTTTTGTAATGAAAATTGAAGTAAGTTTAAGGACAAATTCTTAATGTACCAATTACTGGGGATGTTACCCTACAAATTAAAGAAAAAGAAAGTCAGAAAAGGGAAAGGGAAATTTGAATCGTAACTCCAAGTTATAAGCCTGATTATAATTTGTAATATAAGTCCAAGTTGAACTATAATCCAAGTTGTAAGCCTGAATAATGTTTTCCTATGGACGGGCGAAACCCATTTGATAATCCAACGTTTTGAAAGCTATTTTACAAAAGATTAAATATATTCGTTTGAAAAGATATCGAAATACAAGTGTTATAACTATCCTTACAGAAAGTTACGTCAAAATGCAGTTTCTATAGACTTATTTTACTTGGGGTGGGGTGGAGGAAGTTGGAAAGATATATACCCAAATAAGCGTAACAAAGCATGATATATCAAGGGATAGCTCTATTTTAATGCTTCTATATTCGCAGATGAATTTTAATGTCCAATTACGAGAGAATTTCCGTGTGCATTTCATATCTGAATGTTTTGGAAATTGCCCAACTATATATACTTGTAAATATTTTGTGGTATATGTATATAAATATATTTTTAAAGCAAATAAAAAGAAGTTCTTTATATTGATTGTCTGCTAACTACTGCACAATGACTTTTACAGAATGGAACTTTTTCCATCACAGAAGCAAAAAATTTTATATTTTATTCCATTCATCTTATAAAAAAGCATCAAACATGTTTCAATCAAACAAAATATAAAGGTTCTTTTAAAAAAAGTTTTTTTCGAATTTCTACGAAGTATCATTGTGTGAAATATTTAATGATGCAACGAAATACAGCATCGTAAAAATGCAAATGACAGTGCATTTTATCCCTGATGCATTCGTAATAAAATGCTTTTGGAGCTAAAGCAGAATAAAAAAATTGAATGTTTTCAAAAACTTTTCGAAAGGGTAAACATCTTTTTTACACTAATAAGTGAGATTTTCTTCCCTCACGATCAAAGTTTTTATTTCTACTTTAGAGAAATCCGAATGTATGATATCCGTTTCAAGTATATATGCTTTCCTGTAAGGAGGAAATAACTATAGGATATATATTTGTGTGACTATAAAATATACATTTTACAATCTTCTATAGTGTATTTGAAAGTGCATTATTATTGTAAGTAAACTGATAGTATCCATACAAAGAAGAAATCTTTAAATTATTTTTTAAATAACACAAATCCACTACAAAGTGTTTTATTTGAACACATAGATTCTCGGAAAGTCTTTTGTAATGAATGTAAATTGATTATTCTTTTAAACTAAGACAATTCTTGCAATCAGAGAACACTACAGGGATAACCGCCCCAGGTATCCAGCTTTCGCTTTAGAGCATAAGTGCAATCCTCGGCGAAGGGAGAAAAGACTCAATACCTCTGCATATGGTTAGATACTTTTACAATATTATTCAACAGTTAATAACACAAAGAATCTTGAATTCATTTTGCTAGTTTTGGCTCTGAAACTCATAAGGAATGTCATCAGCACATACACTGACAGGAATTGTACCAAGTTCTACCCAGGTCGAAATACATGCTGGTATTTGTTTGCTAGATAAGCACCAAGTGCTATAACTCAACAAGTAAAATAGCATAAACTAGCATTACACATTGCTGGTTCCAGCAGAATTTCCAGCATTTCATGGTGTGTATTGGCCCACTTTGCTCGAAATAAGCATGAAATGCTTGCATGTAGCTTGCCATGCTTTTGTTGTGCAAGCTAGCGATATAGCATGTGATACTAGCTAGCATATAATAGCATGGAAATCTAGCAGACATAGCAATACCTAGCAATAACTAGCATATTTTTGTTGCTGGTACAAGCATTAATTTTGACCTGGGTATCGATGCATTAACACTTACAAGAAATCCTTTTTGAATTTAGAATTGGAAAATATTAAAAAGTGCATATGCTGACAGTTATGATGAAATTATTAAAAAAATCAATAAACAGAACAAAGGAAGCAATAAAATATTTACATTATGTATGAAACAGGAGCTACTGTTCAAAGTGGAACTGAGATCAAATAGAATACCCAATTACTTCAGAAAGGAAGGGGATTGGTAAACATAAATTCGTTGTTTTCCAAAAATTTCATGCAGTCCGCATTACGCGGCAGGACGATCAAGCAGGTATGTTAGCTAGCAGAAAGTATCATCTGTTGTGGCTGTTTGACGTGGTACTGTGACGTTATTGGGCAGCGAGCATAAGATATAGTGTAATGATGTTGATAAGGATCAACTGATGTTAGGAAGTAAGTCTCGTTTATTAATGATATATAGGTATTGTTGGAAAGATCTATGATTAGTCAGAAAAAGATACAGGTATCCGTTACTTATAAAAATGTTTTGTGACATTTCCGGTATGAAGTTGCGCGTGTATTGACCAACCTGCTTCTTAGACCAACGTTGTTGCAAGCAATGTAATATTTGTTTTTGAGTTCTGATTTCAATATTTTCTGTGGTATTAGTAGAAATGTTTGTGATAAAGTTAAATTTTCGACTGCAGACTTCGCCAGCTGGTCGGCTAGTTCATTGGTCATTCTACCAGAATATCTTTTAACCCAATTAAAGAAGAACAATTTTCCTGAAGAAGAGAGGAATGCATCTAAAACTAGGTGATATAATCTTACTCGTCCATGTACAAAAATATAATTGGTGCATTTGAAAAGGATTATTCACGCTTAACTATAGGTGCAGATTCTTAAAATTTTTAAAGAGTTAGTAACTCCTAAACCCAAAGACACCAGTCACCACATTGTGAAAATTGCATAGGAAAAATCAAGTAGATATAAGGGAAAACTCAGGAATTCGAAGTAAAATGTAGAGAAAAAACATAGATTAAATTTATCAACCATGTACATTTAATTTAACACAAAATTCTTTAATTTGTATATAAATGAAGTGCAATATAAATTTTAAATTATGTGCCGTTTAGAATAAATGAACAAAAAATTGCAGTTTTATTTCGTAAACGGTTAATGGATTTTTTTCCTTTTTTTGTTTTGGTTAACGGACGAAAAAACTGGACGGATTTTTTTCATGACGGTTTTTATAAACTTCATGACTGATCATGGAAATTCCAGATTTCTTTTCATGAGTGATTGATGAATTTATTTTTCAGAAATCGGCTAAATAAATGAATAACAATTCGATGAATTATGCTAATTCATAGAAGCATCGCATGCCGATATCTAGTGTCTACTTATAACAACCTAACTGAATAATCCCACAGTGAAAAATTTAATGGCGAGGCCCAAATGTATTATTTCCTCGACTCGATTTTTTTTCCATCGCAAGTTAATTGTGGTTTATACCACTCCTTTTGAATCAATTGTCGGTGCCCATCAAATGCCAGTTTTTTCCCAATCCCTCGAACATCGCAGTACTTTTAGAAGAAAATAATAAATTTACGATTCCGCTAAAATGTAGTGCTCATGTTTAATCATAATTTTCAATTATGGACGCTAAAAAAGGTAAATATCGCTGAGTTATGGAGAAGTTTTGATCCCGCAATTGATAAAAAAATAAAATCTTAAAATCATTCGATGAAAAAGAGGCATCCGTGTAAGAAGCATGGTGACTTAGATATTGATAGTTACTCTCCAAAGCAAAATATTTTGTTCTCCTGTGGCGACTGGCGATGGTGGATCTGACCGAGTACCTTTAATTTAAACCCCCATCTTTTCTGTATAAATGAGAAAACCGCCATGCTTATCACTGAGAACTGTAAGCTTTATGCTACCAAAGCCGGTATGCTAAAAATTTAAAATTATTTGTGCTGTTAACGTTATTTTTACTCTCAACCATCCGGTATCATGCTGGAGATATTCGGTTGGTAAAGCGTGCTAGTCAATGATTTCTATATTTATACTTGAGGAATTTTTAATTCTAATATTTTTAATTTTAAAATTACATTTTCTACATTTCATGCATTTTTTTAAATTTGTATTTTTTGTAATGAGCTTAGGAACAAGGTTTTTTTGTGTTGTTTCACTTCCGCAATTTTTCTTTCACCTTCTGAAAATCACACCCAGATAGGGTTTGCTAGATCCCCGTCTGCATCATGAAAAATCACTTGACAGATACAATTTTCATGAACTTTATGAGGTTATGTGCAGTCGAAAGGTAAGGGCTGTTTCCTAAAAATCCGCTCAAACTCTTCTTGTCTGGAAAGCTATAGAAAAATGAGGCATAAAACACAAATGGTCACTGCAAGGAAACTTTAATAACCGCATCACTCTCTAAAACAGTTCTCGGATTTTAATTAGACTGTTTCGTTTGACATTATTGTTTTTATTTTTGCTGGTATTTGATTGACATTGTACAAATATAGGTCCATAATTTTGAGACAGTACTTGATTCGATCCATCATATTTCTGGTTGCTGTCTACTTCCCACCCTTAAGCATACACTTTGGACTCAGATATGCCGAAAAGAGACTCATTAGGTTGACGTCAATTAGGACGCTAGCCGTGTTGTGAGACTTCCCCACGAAAGTGACGTTTTGCTGGCGGAAGTGGAAGGAAAGGATTTTGCAGTAATGACTACGGGTTAAGTCTAGCCAGAAGACGTAATTACCTATGTTGTAATTGTAACGTATGTAAGGTATGAGACGTCGGCGACTACACTTGTTCAAATGTCAATTCCTCCAATCCAGAATCCAGACTTTTGGATGAACAAACGACTTAAGCTTTTCGCACCCACTAAATTCTTAACGTTGATTTTGTCATCGAATTCCGCTTTAGTGGTGAATTTGATGATAGGCCTTGTCGTGGAAATGTCACATATGTAGTAGCTGCCATTATAAATAAGAATGGGTGAGTGAGCTTGAAATAAGACTCGTCATTCAAGATGAATCCTCGATCAGATAATTTTTTGAACAAGCGACCATTCTTCGCATTTTCTTGGCTACCATTTTCTTTTCTGTTCGTTTTGGTATGACGGTTTTCTTGTGATATTAAATGTGAAGCTTTTTTGGTGATTGCTCAATTTGGGCGATGTAAAAGCGAATGTAAAAGTGAATTTGGCAGTCGAGGAATGGATTAATTAATACTCGGTCGTTTTTGTCAAACAGCAGTTTCTACTGCTGTAACTTTGGCTTGTTGCATTTTCCGAATTTTATAGCTGACCTGGATAGTCTTATGACTGTGAGTGTCTTCTAGCAACGTTGTAGAATTTCGTATGTAGTTCGTGTAAGATATTTTCGGTAAAAAACGGCTAACCATGAGTTTGTTTCCATGATGAATGTTGCTTGCGTAAAACTTGTACACACGCGCACGCAGAAACACCACGTATGAATTCCGTCTTGGAAAAAACAGATTATTTAAAGAACTCTCAGCTAATGAGTGTGCTTTTATATACGATCATGTAATACTTCATGTAAAGATTTTACTTACTTTGTACTCTTTTTCTGTTTTGCGCTAGCCGCCTTTGGTGACCAGTTTAGTCGGCATTACATGCATGGTAAGCATTGCAACACATTACTTTTAATTACAATTTAATTTACTTCCACTACCCTTCGCCAAATCGAGAGACTCTGATGGAGAAACCATTTCTTATGTGTTTTTACTTTAGCCAGGCACAGGTAATTATCGCCAAACGTTGTGCACGTGGCATTTTTTTTGTATTTTATTAATCTCATTTAAAATATTTCCTTTCACTCATTTTAATCAAAAACATTAATTTAATTTCAATCGGAAAAATTATAAATTCATGACTTTCAATACTTTTCTCTTAGTATTTATTTATTTATTTATGTTTAAAAGAAAAAAAAAGAAATAATAAATAAGAACATAAACCATCACATTTAACTTCAAAATCAAATCATTGCTCTAATTAACAACGCGAAAAATAAAATGCACTACTTAGCGGACTAAAAATGCTTGGGGATACTTGAACCAATCTTAAAAAGGCATCAAGAATTTTTTTGAGATCATGATAACATTTATGTAATTTTATTTAAAGAAAAAATAGATTAAAATGGATATATTGCATATAAATAGCCAAGGGATCAGTCCAAATTATTTATAAAAATCACCATAAAAATACCATGAACAATATAGATGAAATGATGGTGATGAAGCAATATTTGACGATTTATCACTTAGTGGCAAAAACTAAATTATTAAAATTTCCGCCTAGCATATAAAAAGTGAACCAGTCATCCCGAAACTGTGGATGGCAGTCACATGACTTAGGCTTTTATTACATAGATAACTGCAAAGCTTATGTGGATTTTTCGGAAACAGTTATTATACATGTCACTGGAATACATGCATGTTGCAGATGTGCACCAAATCTAAAATTGAAGATGAACAAATTTAGTGTATTGTTTCTTTTTCTAGATAAAACAAGAACTACAAAAAATTCTCTAATATAGCACAAGCAGATGTATATGCGTTAAAAATGTTCTTTCGTTTCGAAGGTATAAAAATATGTATGTTTTTAAATGCATCTGGTGTTATATGATTCTTGTGAAAATTTTTAAAAATTATTATATTTTAGAATTTATAAAATTTATAAAATTTTATTAAAATAAAGTTTACGAAAAAAAGACTTTGTATCCAACAAAAATGTTAAGATATTAAAACATAAAATCGAGAAAAATTTCTCAAGATAAAGTCTAAAAAAATAAGTCTGGTAAAATAAGTTAACAAATGAAATGTTTTAAAAAGAAAAATCTCAAAGAAGTTATTTTTCAAAAACTGAAAGAATTTAATAGACCATACCTTTTTTTCATTTTTAGAATTTTTTATTAGTATCTTTTTTCCCCAGTGTCTTTCAAGAGTAGTATTAAAGGACGCACTAGGAAAGCTTTAGGGAGGAATATATTTAAGAAATAGATCTGTTTTTAATTCTTTTTTTATAATTTATTACCTTAGATAAAGATACTTTCTCCATAATATTAGAAAATAAATGTTACCGACAAAAAAGTTAGAGCATGAAAATTTTTTTTAATTTATTATTGGCTTATTGCTGTTAATTTTTACTTTCTTCTATCTTCAGTAGAAAAAAGGTAGAATTATTTTATTGAAAACTAGCTGGCCCGCCCGTCATTGCCCGGGTCCCTGATAATAATATCAAACGAACATGAAATTTATGATTTTATCTCTAATTCGAAATACATGGTCGCTGACTATGAGAAAAATCGGTTTAAAAAAATAAGCAACTAAATTTAGAGTAAAAAATATTTAAAACGACTTCAATGGGAAATGGAGGCTGAAATATGTGTTCAACAATAGTGGAATTTTCAGTTGAAATGCTGATATTTATCCGTAAATATCCCTGTTCAGTCACGTAACTTTTTATTTTTTTCACATCGAAATTCTAAGTGTAACATTTTGATTTTTAAACAAATTATATCATTCCTACATTCGACTATATCTTGATTAAAATCGATAATCAATGATTAGGTAAAAGGTTAAAATATTGTAATGTAGTTTCAGAACCATAGAACACAATTAAGTATATTTCAATCAAAATATGTGTAATGTTCAACCTGTAGATAAAATCATAACCATAACCTAATTGTACTGTAATCGCAACCTATCTGTGACCTAACTGCAACTTAACCTGAGCCAAACTTAAATGTATCATAAATGTAACCTAACCGTTACCTTATCATAACTTATCCCTTTTCTGACTGTAACCTAACTGTAACTTTTTCATAACCTAAGTATAACGTGACCGGAATTTAAATATATCGTAAGACTAACCGTAATATAATTGCAACCTAACTATAACACAAATGTCACCTAACTGTTACTTAACCGTAACCAAATTCTAACATTACACTAAATATAAACTAGCAATTCTAACCACGTACGTTATACAAAGTAATTTAGTTCCACTTTTCACCGCTACCGGGTGCAGTATGTTTTGTACGAACATCCGATATGGATCACCTCCACCTGCGGTCGGATATAATAGGCGTGCAATGCACGATTTGCAGAATGCTACAGTTACTTTCCATCCCCAGAATGAGCATTTTTTTCGTATACAAACCTAAATCCGAACAATAATCCGATTTTCACTCATTCCGTAGATATATTACACAACGGGATGGGGATACAAATAGCAATTTTCTGAAATTTGTTGAAATTTCTATTCAGAAATATTGATAACCACCACGCAATTAAGAGTCCAATATTAATCAATAAGAATCTCCAACAATGCTGTTGCAGACTCTGTAAAATATGTTAGTTCTACTTTTCACCTCCAGGATCTCACTAATTCCTTAATAAACCTATAGCTGAAGGAAACGCTAGTATTAAGCTTATTCGTACATATATTATTCGAGAAGGTAGGAAAATTTAATAAAAAATTATGAAATTTAGAGAAATTATTGTTCGGTAATAACCACTATATATAAATTAAGGATGAAGTATGTTCTGTACGAATATCCTACACAGATTTCCACTACCTGCAGCAGAGTATGGCAGGTGTGCGTTAAACTCGGAATAATTTTTAGTATTTAAAAGCGAAGAAAAAGAACAATGAAAAAATGTGTTTAAAAATAAAAAGTCATGCATCAAATACAGATTATGAAACACTATTCAACACACTCAGAATAATGTAAAAAACTGCACCATTTAAAAAATTAAAATATTACGTCTCATTCCACCATGTAAAAAATATTAAGCATTCCAAAACCAAATTTCAGCTGTTCTCATCTGCATTCGGAAAATGATCCGAAAATTTTATCAGCCCTCTTTTTGATACATCGATAGGTACATATTAACAACATGCATTCCAAAATTTAATTCATTTAAGAGAAACACATATTTCAATTGAAAATTCCCCTTCAGCAATATCCTCTAATGAGGAGAATGGTAGGCAAATACTTTTGTGCTGCCCTGTATATGATGTATAAAATTTATACGTAAAGAGTAATATGGAAAAGTAATTACGTTTAAAAACGCATACCAAATATTAAAACGTACTCTGCAGCAGTTATTAAGCAAATACAGTACTGTAACCATTTCTTTTGTATGTCTCTGTAAATTTATTTAAAAAATGCTATAAATGCTCTGTTTTAAGGTAACCGTATTTAAATACATTGATTTATAATAGTTTGAATACATTAGAAATAGCAGAATGTCATTAAAGTACGCTCCAAACGATTTTTACCCATACACCATAATGCAATAGAACACTTTTGAATGTCCCTGTAAATGAATCATTAGTCATAGTCATTAGTCACTTTTATGGAATACCAAACATGCTTTGCTGACCCTAAATATATTTTATATATTGCATGAAAATCCGACTATAAATGTAGTCGGATTTTCATGCAATTAATAAGGCTTATTTAGTGTCACCAAATGCAGGAGTTAGAGCGTGGACAGACGGACCCACAAACCAAATGCATAAACACTTTCCCATTTTTTTGGAAAATGCTAAAAAGACAGATGTTACTTAAACTACGATATTTTACTATAATCACGATGTAAAAATACTCGATAACCGCTTCCAAAACGCCCAATGCTCCTTTATCTTTAGAAAAATCCGAAAACAATTAATTTTCTATTTACAGTTTATTGAATACTAGCTGACCTCCCGGCGTTGTACGGTTCCGAGATAATAATATAAAAGAAACATGGAATTTGTTATTTTATTTCTAACTCGAAATATGTGAAATCAGGTTTTCTGAAATACACGGCCACTGACTGTGTGAAAAATTGGTTTAAAAAATGAACAAATAATATTTAGCGGTAAAAATGTTCAAAAGGACTGCAATGAGAAACGGGAGAGGAACTACTTAAATAATAGTTAGAATTTTGAAAATCTCAATGTCAGATTCACAGGAGAGACGGGGTACTTTCAAAAACGTTTTGAGCCTCGCAAGTGCCGCAGTTTTTGCTAGTGATCGCACAAAAACATACATGCACACACACAGTGCGTTTAGTTATTTTATTAGTGAAGGTTACTGTGAATATCCTAATTAATAACTTTATTGCTCATTCGTTAATTTTATGTTTTTTGCTCTTCTTACATGCAATTCAAGAATAGATAAGATCATGATGCATACAAAAAACTATAATTTTGACAAAAGTAAAAAAAAAAAATAGATGCTAAATGCACAAAAAATCGCTAAATATCACATCGAAAATCGCATTGAAAATCTCATTAAAAATTACTGAAATTGAAAAATCATAGCAGACAAAATTAATTTCTTTTGGGTGAAAGTTTGAATCAATTTTGTTTTTATCGTTGTGAAAAAATAGCCGCAAAATGCAAAAAAACACTAAAAATCGCATTAAAAAATTCGCTAAAAATTAAAAAATCACCACGCGAATTCCGAATTAACTTTATTGAAAACAGAAAAAAAATACTATATTGAGCGAAAAGAATGAAACCGTATTCCTTTCACTAATATGGAAAAATTGCCTCGAAACATAAAAAGAGCGCTAAAAATCGCCTAAAAATTAAATTAAAAAATTCCAATCAAAAAATCAAAAATCGAGCAGAAGAACAAAAATAGAAGTACCTTCCCTCCAAACTTTGTAACTCTACATGTGGCGGTCTCTTCAGAATAGCGCTGACACACAAACATTCTTGTCTCTTTATTATTATAGATTATTGTGAATATCTTAATTAATAGCTTTATTGCTTATTCGTTAATTTTATGTTTTTTGCTTTTCTCACATGCAATTCACAAATACATAAGATCATGATGCATACAAAAAAACTATAATTTTGAAAAAGTGACAAAAAATCGATGCTAAATGCAAAAAAAAAAAAAAAAAAAAAAAAAAAAAAAAAAAAAAAAAACGATAAAAATCACATTGAAAATCGCATTGAAAAAAATCGCATTAAAAGTCCCTGAAATTGAAAAATCACAACAAACAAAATTTAGTTTATTAGGCTGAAAGTTTGATTCAATTTTGTTTTTATCATTGTCAAAAAATAGCCGCAAAATGTGAAAAAAACACTAAAAATCGCATTAAAAAATTCGCTAAAAATTCAAAAATTACCGCACGAATTCTGAATAAACTTTATTGAAAAGAGAAAAAAAAATAAGTATATTTTATTATTTTAAAAGTTTTAATCTTATACATTTTTATCAATCAGAAATACTACTTGATTTTTTTATAGTTTTGTCGGGTAACATTATTTTAAATGACTGTAACTTTCGAATGATATACTTTTCATATGAAACTTAAAAAGCATAATAATAAACTACATTGTCAAATAATTCTAAGAATATGTATTTTTTTTCAAAATTTTTCAAAATTACCTTATTTTATAGAGCTGTATGACTGTAAATTATAAATATTATGTAAAAAAGCCTCACAGGATTAAAAAAGATTCTTTTAAGTAAAAAGTCAAAGATAATACTTTCTCAAGAAACAAATCTAAAAAAATCATAAAAACTTCCAGTCAAAACAATTTTCACCTTTAAACTTTAGTTTTCTACAACTGTGTTTAAACATTTTAATTCAATTTAAAAGATTTTTCTTTTGGTTTTGTCAATTCTTCTCTATTTCTCTGTATTGTCGTAATATCGATTGTTGAATAAGGATATTTTTTTTTACGTATTTATGTTGGTTCAATGTTGAAAGCATTTCACTTTTAAAAAATACATTTTCTATCCATTTGTTTATATTTTCTGATTTCGAGTATGTTTGAACATAAACCAAAAGAATTTGGTGAACAAAACTAGGAGTAGGTAACAGTAGAGTTTCAACAGTTCTTATTTTTTTCGATTTTTCTGCAAGATTATTAATCAAAAGAAGAAAAATGGATATCAGTGAAAAAAAAAATTCTAAAAAGAAATACAATTTTTGATTCACTAGACTTAATTTTATTATACGAAAAACATTTTATAACGTAAAATTGTTCTAGTTATCTTCATGTTTTGTATTTATAGTAAAAGAAATTTTAAATCATATGTTTATTTTATAAACTTTAAAATGTTCAGATTTACTTAAAAGGCAATTAAAATAATCAAATATAGATGTTAATAGTTAATTTTGTTTTACAAAAACATTTCAGTACTTTCTATTTTCTTTATTTATATAAATACAGGATTCAATTTTGAAAATGAACGAGATTCGTGGCTTAAGATTGAATTAGTAAGGTTTTAGGAGAACGAGAAAATAAAGTATTTAATTGTTGTGCCATAAATTTTAATACGTCATTTTCTTGAACTGTCAGGATTTATTTTCAGGATGTTAAACCATAAACTCAGTATATTATACTGTAGGACATCATTACACACTTGATTGTTTTTGCATAGGATTTCTATGGATTCTCTGGTAATGGATAAATAATAATTGGATGTTGCAAATATGATTTGCATATGATTAAAATCTGTTGTGTTATTTTGATTGATATAAAACGAGAGAGAGCCGTAAATTGGCGACAAAATTTTATATCAGCTTTATGTTCTTTTATTGTTTTTTGAGTTTTCATTGGTTTTCCCGATATATTCCATTAATTTAAAGCATTCAGTTCTAAAAGGAATGGCATTCACACCAGGTAATTCAAATTCCAGTATGAGATCGATTTTCATACAAATTATTTCTTTTAATTTCTTCAGTGGACAGGCTAATAAATTTATAATATGTTTCAGTAGAGCATATCTTAATTTTTCATATAGACTAGGGAAATTATTAAATGTTTTGAATATCAATACTTTATGTTTTACTTGTTGATATTTTCATGAAAAATGAATTCATGAATGAATTTATTAATGAGAATTGTTGAAAATCCGTTTTCTTCAGCAATATTTCTCAGGGTATTCAGCTCTTTTTCTAAATATTTATCTAATAATACTTTAAAAGAGCGTATAATGTAAAATTTGCAAGCTGCAATTTTATATAAAAATGGTGATGAGTTATTATAGGGTATTGCATTAAAAAAAAAAAAAAAAAAAAAAAAAAAAAAAAAAAAAAAAAAAATGGATGCTCACAGGTTTTGCAAGGTATGGCAAACCTGCATGCTCTATTATTTAAAAAAAATGAAAGTAAAATTAATATTCTCGAACATTAAACTATAATATAACCAAACTAACAATTGAAGTAAATAGAAACTCAAATTAATAATAAAATTATATAACTTTAAAGAAAATAAATTAAAATAAATACGCATTAATTATCATAGGTTTAATGTTAATAAGGAGGATTTACAATATCCTTCTTTTGAAATTGTACATTTTAAAATATATATTTTTGGACAATATTATAATTGAGAATTTGGCACATATTGAAAATCAAGATGAAAGATTGAGGTTGGAAAATGATTTGATTTTCAATATATAACTTTATATCCATATGGTCTTAATACAAAGTTAAATGGTTATAATATTAAGAATATTGCTAATATTTATAGTTTTTGTCTAATAGCGTTAGAATAAATTAATAAAAATAAAAGACGCTCACTTATTATATCCAAAAAAAAAAATTGTCTGGTTCGTTATTAATGGATTGAAAGTAATGACATTTTTTATTATAAATATATTATCAATAATGTTAAAAATGCTGTATTTAATTTTAAGCTTAAAATACTAAATAAATTAAAGAAGGCTTCTGAGGATTATAAATTCTTTACATTGCAGAGATTTGCTCTATGACATTATAAATTTTAGACTGAGATTTTTTTCATATTCTAGTTCTGAAAATGTTTTCTTCACTATAAATTTCCAGCAAAAGTCTTTTGATGGTTTTAACCCTCTTACTGACAAGCCCGTGTTAATAAGTTCATTAAGCTGTAGATTTCTCTGCAAATGAGCTACATTTAAAGTGATATAAATCTAATGATTTTATGGATATTTAATAAATTGTACAATAATTAATTTTTTTTTTATAAAATGTAGAAAAAATCATGTTTTTTTAGCATTTAAAATAAAATACAGGGAAAAGAATATTGCAAATTTGCCTTTTTGCAAGACTGTTTGAAAGTAAAATTAAGAATTTCATTAGACAATTTAATATTTTTGCCCTTCAGAAATATTCATTTCGCCGTTGCTTATAGATATGATATCCCTCTCTGTAAAAACTATTTAATTACAGATTTATTGCTTTTTCAGATGTTGATGTTGATTCTTGAAATTGTAAGGTTGATTTTGTCAATTTTGTTGATGATTTTCATGGATATGTTGTTACTGGTAACTTGGATAAAATACAAAAAATAAAAAAATAATTTTTTTATGGGTTTAGGCAAAAAATTTAGATTAAATAAAAAAAATAAAAATAACGCTAGGTTAATATTTAAAAAAGATTTATACAAATTCATTATGCAATTATGCTATAAATTTAAGAAATGTTTCTTTCGATCAAAACGACTTTTTAAAGTAATTTTTTACCTTAATTAAAATGAATTTTGTTGTATTTTGAACTATATGTCTATAACTTGTTATAGAAATTAGCCATTGTATACCGGTGGCAGTGGACAATCCTAAATAACGGTTAAATCATCTCAAAATGAAATTAAAACCATTTTTAAAACTGTTTATTTTATTATAAATTTAAGCCTTGGTTAGATTTTAGACTAAAGAAAACCTCTTAAGTATAAATTATGAATAATGTTAGACAGTAGACATTAATCCTAATTTCTCGGTAGCAATGTCTTATTAAAATGTAATGTTAGACAAAATAATTGCGGGATACAACGTATTAATTAAAACTTATTTATAGTTCACGTTTAATAAAATAATAAACTACATATTTAAAGACTTTATTCTGGAAATAAATTTATTGCTGGCAGAAGCAATTAACTCTTCTAAAATAATTGAATATTCATCGAAAATTTAATTAAGCGAGAGTACTTATTTACTTCACCGTACTTAAATCTTTAAGTACTATTAAGATTGCTTTTCACATTGTTTTAACAAAATTTGAAAGCGCTTATTCTTTATTCAATTTAGAAGATTACAAAAGTCAATTTTGAAAAATATTGCCTTATTTTACTGACTAAGCAACATTTATAATCTTATTACTTACTGATAATTACTTCCGATCAAGGACATATTTGGTATTTCATTTTTACCGTTCATGACCTCCAGACACCAAAACTACCGTCCGTTCAAATGTTCCTTTATATGCACACACACATACACATATACGTATAAATAGATATGTATGTGTGTGGAATAATAAAAAAAAATCGCCTTAATTTTTCATTAATTATTTCCAAATTGTTATTACATCTAGCTTTCCTCTGTTTTTTTATAGTATCCTAAAATATTTCTAGGATTTCATACCTTTAATCCAAGGTTTCTTTATTTTATTTTATTCTAAAAAACCTCAATCTGTTAAAGCAATAATTTTCCTAAAGTCTGATTTATTATTTTTATTCTTTCATTTGTATCATGAAACAGATGAAAGAATAAAAATAATAAATAGTAAATAACTAATAAGAATGTATTTATTAAAATACAACACATTGCTCAGTGGTGCACAAAACAAGAACTTTAATATACATTTGTACAATTAAAATAAAATAAAACTATCAACGTTTCGCGCCGTCTTCTGCGGGCGTCTTCAGGAAAATATGATAACGGAAGGACTAAGTTTGCATCTTGATCTAGACCTAATATTTCTAATAAATTAAAATCGAAATGAATTAAAAGTTTAAAAATGTTGCCACTTACACGTGAGTAAAAATTAAAATATTGCAACAAAATAAAAATTTTAAGATTTTATGATGTTTACCACTGAGCAATGTGTTGTATTTTAATAAATACATTGTTATTAGTTAAATTTTATGGTGCAACTGTCCTGTATATATTTATGAAATAGTAAACAGTTGTAAATAATAAACAGTTGTTTCATGATACGTTTTTATTTACGTTCTAAGAAATTATTTGATTGCCCACGATAGTATTCCACAATTAATTAGAAATCTTGTTTCACCTTATTAAATGAGGAAAATTTTTCACATTACTTTGATTGTAACAAATAAAGAGAAGAGTTTCATAATCTATTCTTTATTCATCATTTTTATTTCTTGTTACTGCTATTATAAAAACAGACAAATCCCAATTTTTTTACATAGTTATATTTGTTGATAAATATGATTATATGAATAGTTTCTGGGCAATGATCGGAATGCATATCTAATTTGTTTTTAGGTGTGTTCGTAACTATGCAAATACGTAGCACCTATTGTTGTCGTTCAGTCCGTCCGTCCGTCTGTCTGTCTGTCCGTCTGTCTGTCTGTCCGTGTGTTTGTCTGTACGCATATAACAACGCAAAAACTACCCAACCGAATCATTTGAAATTTAAAATACATAATTATACCATAATTTTGTCGAGTGTTTTCAAGTTTTATGAAAATCGGATGCACAGATCAATTACAGGGACAATTAAAAGTATTCCGTTACATTACGGTCAATGAAGAAAAAAATTTCAAATGCATTCTAATCGTTTCAATATTAAAATACATAATTATTACCTAATTTTGTCAAGTCATTTCAAGTTTTATGAAAATCGGATGAACAGATCAATTTCAGGGGCAATCAAAAGTATTCCGTTACATTACGGTCAATGGGGGAAAATGTTTCAAATGCATTTTAATGGTGTTACACTCATTCGAACATAATAAAATTGATATGCATCTATAAAGTAGATATTATAATATACATTTTGCATAATCTGTGGTGCAAAGAATATTTGTTATTGATTTAAAAGGGCACACAAAAGTATTCCATTGCATAATGATATAGGAAGAACATTATTTGGTGCTCATTTTAATTGCAATTAACTATTTGCAATTTTATGAGATTGATATATGAGAGTGATAATTTAAAACTTTGTTATCATACGAATGCATCTCATTTGCTACGCTTTACGTGCAATTTCCAACTTGTTTTTATTTCGATCCGAAAAGGATTTAAGGTTAATCCTAAAATGGAATAAAAAAGAATTAATAAGGACCTTTTTTATCTGCCTTACGTTTTTATTTACACTAAAATAGGTGAGAAAAATTTTGCTTTATATGAAGTTCAGCGAGGAAAAAACTTGCGTAGCATCCAATATTCGAAAGTTAATTACAGTCAAGAACATCTGGAAGCTATCACATAAAATATTCTGAGAATGTTTATAAGCTGGAGGCTTGAATGGCCCGGAAAAATTTATGAATAGATATTTTCTAAATATTCATTGACAAGTTGCAAAGACTAATCAGATATATGTTTACATATTGTATCGTGAAAAACGACGTTTTTTCCCCTATATGTAGAATAAAAAACACATTGATTCTAAAATACATTTTATTAAAGCATTCTATTTTATAAGATTGAAATGAATTAGGAGAATTTCTTTGAAAGTTCCAGTTCTTTAAAATATCACTCAGCCGCTTGAAAAATGACACATTTTGACAAAACAGATTTCACTGGAGAAGCAAAAGGAAATTTGCATGCATTTATTGTAGCATGCAATTATAGTACTTACAATGCGTGTAAAAACTTTAAAAACAGTAAAAATTGTAGAAATATTTTTATAAATTGAAAATGTGATATTTGAAATGATAATTTAATGTTGATCATAAAGTGAAAATTCTAAGATAAAAGTTAACAAAATATATATGTGTGCATTTTGTTGCGAAAAAATAATAATTTTGCCTGTGTAAACAGTTTAAGGACACTATTAATTTTTTACAGAAGTTTTAGGTACAATTGTTTTTCATTTCAAAGTTAAAAACTCTTAATGTGCACTTTGTTTCCTGAAGTTTTCTCTTAGATGTTTTGTTAATTTTATACTGGTGCCAAAAGAAAGTAAACTAATTGCATATATGAAAAGATGCTGGTGAGTCTTTTGAACTATCTAGGAATGTGTTGTACGTCTATTGTAAAAAAAGGTGAAATCTTTTTAAGATTAATAGACGAAGTATGGAAGAAAAGCCGCTGGAAACCAACCAGACCAAAGCTCTTATCACAAAGAGATGAAAGGAAGGCTTTAAAGTTAGCATCAACTGGAAAAATCTCAAATAAAGAAAATCTTTTATAAAAAACTAGATTCAAAATGTGCAAGGAAACGATCTGAAATTCAATCAATCGATCTGGAAATTCCCAATACACAGCAAATCTCAGTCAATCACCTTCACTCTCCAGACAAATGACATAACTGTTAAAAATTTTAGCAAACTGTCCAGCAGTTCGACCGTTAACGGTTACATAACCGTAATCTAACTTTATTTTGACCATAATATTTTCAAAGTTATGGCCAGCTATGCTTAAAGGCCAAGTAACCGTTATCTTTAAACACATTGGAATTTCTGAATAGTTTGCTGAAGATTTTTAACAGTGTGAAATTACAGATCACTGCAAGGTACTTTCTTTGGTTAAAAGAAATGGAAATTAGATGGTTCTAATAGCTGGAAATAATATTGGAATTATTTGAGAGAAGAAAATAATTTTTTTTTTGTTTTAAAGCATCTATTAAAAGGCGTATCTATTAGGACATGTGGGGATGTTTTTGCTCAAAGGCGTTGTGTTACTTGCATTTTTTTTTTTGAAGAAAAAATTATTTAAAGGTATATCAAAAAACATTCTGACCATATTTCCCCTATTGCGACTCTTTTGACAGGAGGAAAATGGATATAACAACACGATAATACGAACTTACATATAAGTCGTGAGACAAAATTTTGGTTCCAGAAGAAAGATATTGAAATTTTTCAATGGCCATTAAAAATATCCTCATATAAACACCATCGAGAGGTTATAGGGAGATATAAGAAAACGAGTTTGAACAAATGGAAGAGATTTTTCCTTTGCTTTAGAGCTGAGATCTACATTGAAGATGAATGGTATAAAACAAGTTTCAAACTGTACCAAAAATTAATTATGTCCATGCTTGACATAACATTTGCAGTTATTGAGCAAAATGGTAAATGCATAACACGTTAAGTGTTTGTTTTTTCATTACTGTATTGTTTTTATTTCGCTGTTCTTAAGGATTTTACACAGGAAGAAATAGGGTTTTCCGTACAATTATTTTATTTTGATAAACTGTTATTTAAAGATGGATTTTATTGAATTTTTTATAAGCTTTTCAACTTTATTATACACATTATAGTAATCTTTTGGTCATATAATTTAAAATTTAGAAAAAATATTTCTTGCTGTCCTTAAAGTTTTTACACACACTTTATTTCCCTATGCGGGAACAAATAAAGCAGAAAAACATAAAACACTGAGGAGTGTAGACATAGGATGAGGTTTGGGTAATTATACCTTCCCACAAGTTTCACACCACCTCTGCGGTCGCAAATGGACAAGCAGCGTAATAAAATGATTTTCGGAAAAAACGACTTTCCAAACTACATTTATGAAAATGTTTGTTTAGCAAGAATCATCTATAGCATATATATTAGTGGAATAAAATACAAAATCAATTTTTGGAAGATGTGTCGCTTTTCTTGCAAATGAGCTATATGATTCGAAATTGTAAGCAAAATACACTATATTGCCATTGATTATGGGACACTTGCGATTTTAGACATTTTACTAAATATCTAAAAAAATACATGAGGAATCATCTCGAAACTTTTAGTGTATAAATATAATAGTATACGTCATACATCTCCGTGAAGATTTTTTACCGAAACGCCATAGGGGTCCGTCAACAAATTTAAAAAGAATGAATATCTTTTGAATAACCCTGTCAAAACTAATGTAGCAAAAGCGCTCAAACTCTAGATTATGATTGAATTCCTTATTGTAATACACTGTGCTCATTTGTATGCAAATAGCATGCACACTCGCAGAGTAATTAAGGTTTTTATAAAAATGGTCCCAAATTTTTCCAAGTTTTTCCATTATAATTTTCAGAGTTCTTAATATAAAATAATATTTTTTTCAGAAAATATGACAAACAACATTGCACACAGTACCCTGTAATCAGAATTAAAAAATAATGAAAATTGTATACAAAATGAGTTGGTTTACTAAATAATTTTTTACTGCGCATGCGTCAAATATATCAAAATTTCATTTACATATTATGTTAGCTAAATCTATAGAGCAACTTTTGTAAAAGTCTCAAAATCATAGCTTGAAAATTCTGAAAGTAATCGTCTATAGAAGAAGGACAAAATCCGTTGTTTCCAAAATGAAGCAAAAAAATGAGGGATTTTATCCAAATGCAGTAGTACATCCCATATTGTGTATTCTATATTGACACTAATCAATGAATATATGGATACAACCCCTTTTGTTTTTGCTTCATTTTGAGAATAACGGATTTTCGACTTATTCAATTGACGATTATTGTCAGAATTTTCAAGTTGTGATTTTGTGACTTTCACAAAAGTTGCTCTATACATTTAGCTAACATAAGATGCAAATGAAATTGTGATATCGTTGACACATGCGCAGTAAAAAATTATTTAGTAAACCAACTCATTTTTTATACAATTTTCATTATTTTTTAATTTTGATTACAGGGTACTGTGTGCAATGTTGTTTGTCATATTTTCTGAAAAAAATAATATTTTATATTAAGAACTCTGAAAATTATAAGGAAAAAACTTGGAAAAATTTGGGATCATTTTTATAAAAACCTTAATTACTCTGCGAGTATGCATGCTATTTGCATAAAAATGAACAAGGTTTATTACAATAAGGCATTCAATCACAATCTAGAGTTTGAGCGCTTTTGCTACATTAGTTTTGACAGGGTTATTCAAAAGATATTCATTCTTTTTTAATTTGTTGACGGTCCCCTTTGGAGTTTCGGGAAAAAATCTTCAGGGAGATGTATGACTTATACTATTATATTTATACACTAAGAGTTTCGAGATGATTCCTCATGTATTTTTCTAGATATTTAGTAAAATGTCTAAAATCGCAAGTGTCCCATAATCAATGGCAATATAGTGTATACTTAACTTGATTACTAATTCGTCCACTTTATGTAATAGGTATTTCTTCCTCTTCGGGTTTTAAATATGAAATCTATAATAATTGACAATTGTATTAAATCATTTCAAAGAATAATATCGTACAAAGCTTCTGTCACGAGAATCAAGATACGTACAAGAGATCAAATGCTCCCGAATCCAACAGTTTACGAGATATGGAGCCTTTTCTTTTTTGGAAGAAAAGAAAGAAAGAGGAAAAGAGCAAGAGATTCCTTTTAAAAGTACCAAAGGAAGAAACTTTGTCTTATAATTAATTATTGTTGTGTTTTTATGAGTAAAAGTTTTGAAAATTACAGTTTTTCAAACACAATTCACAACCCATGAAGTGAATGATTTTTTTTGGCAAACCACGCAGGCTTGATTAACATGAGTGACGTATAACTTGTTTTAGGGATCAGAAGAAAGAACTCGAATTTCGAAATAAAGCCATCTGGAGAGAATACTGACGCATTTCATCAAAAATTGATGAAGAGAATTGGTTGAGGGGCAAATGATATTTTTAGTTTGCTTTCTACAATAAGAAAGTTAACATAACAGCAAAGAGTTAATACTTTGGGGATTTTTCGAATATTCACTGACTTCTTTTACGAAGTACTGGGTGTCTTGGAAGAGGTAATCATTAAATGACTGAAGGTATTTTGTCGTTACGGTTGAAAGGAAGACTCTTAGTATAGCAGAACCTAGACTATTGATGCAGAACTTTTTATCTTTTTTGGACACTTCAACTCTCCAAAATCAAAGTACAATCCTCATTACTAAGCTACTATAAAATGTTATCATGAAAAATCATGATTAATCTCATGCTTAATTAAGACACAATTTCTGCTTACGGTGGCTTTTGTAGGAATCTTATGTTGTTTTCCGATGTTTTATTTATCTTCTTCCCATATAGGAAAGAGCTCACATCTCGTAGACTCTTGGATTCTATAGTCTCCTATTCTATACTTTCTATTAGACTTGTAGACAACTTGTAGATTCTATTAGAAATACTAATCTCTTGAGAAAAATAAATCATAAATCTACTTAAATTATTATAATTACATCCTGTGTTTGTTACTACCACTAATTATGAAATTTCATAATTCCCAAATCATTAAGATTTTTTACTTCTTGATTACATCCAATAAATCACTTAATTAAACATTCTTCTGTCAATGCAGAAAAATCTCAACAAGAACATTTAATGAAAGTGTGTAATAACTTGTGTTTAAACGAACAGTGCATTCCCAGCTATAAATAATAAACTTTATTTAGGACCAAAGACATTAACACTAGAACCGCGGTGACGGGTCATTTTGACCCGTTTTATGTGCAGAGATGTCAATTCGAACAAGATAACTCTTTATAAAGTAAGCTAAACACGAGCTGAGCCAAACTAATTTCAACAAGTTCGAAATTGCACGTGTAGCGTATCAAATGAGGTGCGTTCGTACGATAACGAAGTTTTAAAAATATTACTCGAATATATTAATCTCACAAAATTGTAAATAGTGAATTACAATTAAAACCCTCATCAAACAATGTTCTCCCTATACCATTATGTAATGGAATACTTTTGTGTGGCCTTGTAAATCAATAACAAATGTTCTTTGCACCACAGATTATGTAAAATACATATTATAATATGTACTTTATAGCTGCATATAAATTTTATTAAGTTCGAATTAGTGTAACACCTTTAAAATGCATTTGGAACATTTTACCCTATTGATCGTAATGTAACGGAATACTTTTGATTGTCCCTGTAATTGATCTAAGCATCCGATTATCAAAAAATTTGAAATAACTCGACAAAATTATGTAATAATTATGTATTTTAAATTTCGATTGATTAAATTGCTTTTGAAAAAATTTTACCCATTGACCATAATGTAATGAAATACCTTTGATTGCCCCTGTAATTGATCTATTCATCCGATTTTCTTAAAATTTGAAATGACTGGACAAAATTATGTAATAATTATGTATTTTAAATTTCAAACGATTCGGTTGGGTAGTTTTTGCGTTGTTATATGCGGACAGACAGACGGGCGGACAGACAGACGAACAGACGGACGGACTGAACGACCACTATAGGTGCTACGTGTTTACATAATTACGAACGCACTTAAAACTCAAACAGTTTTAAATGAAAATTCCGGTGAGAAATATTTTTATAAAACTTGAATGCATTTTCCCGCGGTTCTAGTGTCAAACTAAAACAATAATTTATGACTCTAAAAAAGTCATTTTTAGTTAGATATTTTATATGTACTATTTTTTTATGTAGTTGTACAATGTAATCTAGATTTGTAAGAAGCAGTGTTTTTATGCTACAAAGTGTGTAAACTAGTTATTTTTCTCTATATTTTAATTTATTGATGTGCAGAAAAAACCCACAAAATGTAGTTTTTGTAAAGAATAACATGCGTTACACTACCTTTCCCAAAATCTTAGGATTAACTAATAAAGCTATGAAGTTAATAATAAAGTCACAATGGTGTCCTCAACAAAATAGTATACACAGAAAACTAAGACTGATATGTGAAATTGAGCAGACGACTAAAAGTTAAGCAACACTATTTATACTTTAATTGTGAATATAAAGTTGCAAACATTATTTCACAAAATATTCATCCTGATTACAGATAAAAAGTTTTTAGTTGCTATCGAGTAAATTATATTGTAATTTTTTATTTCTTTCCGGTCTGTTGAATAAATATAATGTAACGATAATAGTTACATAAAATGCATCGTAATAGCTGCATAAACATTTAAAAAAATCACCAAGGAGAAATGTTTCACGCAAAAAAAATCAATGAAAAAAAAAAAAATCAAAAAAATCTTGTTAAATAAAATGAATATGTATATTATAAAGGCCAAACGTATCTGTGAGTAACTCATACGACATATTGGGGATGGCAACACTTTTGAAATTTGAAATGAAATTTCGGTTTTGCAATTTTTGCTACTGTAAATTTTTTAAACTTCTAAACATCGCACATTTTTCAATTTTGCGTTGTCGTATAGGGAAGAAAATGCATTTTAAATACAATTTGTTAATTATATCTTAAATTATTTTAGACATATTAATTTGTTTTATTTTTCTAATACCGTTTTTGTAAACGTGGCAAAAGAAGTGATACACTTCTTTTAAAAGTAAAGGGAATGAAGCATAATACTGTACTTTTCGTAGTAATTTGCTCATAAAAAGCAAAAAAAAATAATTATAGTACGTGCGATGTAAAGAATATGTTTGCTTTAAAACTCGGCAAATTTTGTTTTTATTTCGTTTTTATTTATCAATTAAATGATTTTTAATTTATTTAAAACTTACCTTACATTCGATAAAACACTCTCACTTTACAAAAATGCATTTAAAAAAAATAGTGTTGCGTATGTAGGGTTATTTTAATCTTATGGTTAGACAACTTCAAACTCTTGTCTCTTAGAAAAGTAGAAAATAATTTATTTACAGATCTTCAGAACAACAGAGTCTTCGAAACTCACAAATATTACTAGATATTCAAAAATAACTGTTCAAATCTATCGTACAAGTACAGATATAGGTCCCAGAGACTCTTTATACAACGTCTCAACACTAAATCACATTCAAAATAACGTAGATAAAACTTAAGCAAACTTGCTTAAACAATCACCTAGAAGTTCACTAAATGACTGACTGATAAATAATAACAACAACAGCTCGCATTGCTCTCCTTATATAGGCTCGCAGCATGCGCTGGAAATTTCCACAGGCTTCTCGAAAATCCAGAAAACCACGAAATAACATTCAATGTATCAGTATACCTAAGGGGGGTTACCATAGAGAGGAAAAGGTTACCATCGCCAACAATCGCCAAGTTTTTCGCCAACTTGGCAATATATCGCCAAATTTGGCGACCAAAATTAGTCGTCAAAAGTTACGCCGACTTGGCGATATCTATAATATTGCACCATGCTGTCATACACATTCACTGAAAAACAATAGGCAAGTTTGCTTGATAACAGAGACAATATAACAAAAACTAATATTAGTAAAGGAATGGAGCTTAATAAGATTATTTACATTATTTTACAGTACAAACACTAACTATTTACAAAATTCGTAACAATAGTTGTGTGATTTATTTTCTCTCATTTCCTTTAATTCGTGTCAACTAGTTGAAAGAATGCAAATTTAGTATCTGTTTTTAAAATCATTTTCCGAATTTTGAAGAAATATAAATGAATGATTTCAAAAAAACTTGGAGCTTTTAGGAACAAAGAAATGAAGGGGTATGAATTGTTAGATACCCAATTTCTTTCTTAAATGATCATATGGCTTTTTTGCTGGATTTGTGTATCATTCCACGATAATAACGTCTTATATATATTATTCGATAGACGTTGTTTAAGAATGTATCGTAAACAGGAATGTTTTAGCAGAAACAAATGGCGTCATTTTATTATGAAAAAGCGTGTATTTTAGTTTTGAAAGCTGAAATATGTTTCATAGAACTATCTCATTTTGACCACAGTCTTGTAAATACTTAACCGGTAAAAATACTTCACTTTCGAAAATAACGTAATCGAAATCACACACTAATAAAACGCAATGCTTTACAAAAATTTAGAATGTCTTTACAAATGAGCCACTGCATACAGTGTGCGTTGTGTACTTGGAAATTTTTCTCCAAGCAATAGTAATTTATTTTAATAAAAATTTTAATTTTTCTTAAGAAAGGTGTTATAATAAAAATAACAGACATTGACATGTTTCGAAACCGTCAAATAAGTTCCATAGTCATAATATAAATAAAATAAAATTTCAAAATATTTCACGGTCAATACAAATGACACACGACAATGAGATATAAATAACAAAAAACACGCGAACCTATTGTAAAAATTAAATTAAAATATAGACCATGATCTAAAATATAAGTAAAAATAAAATTTCAATCTCTTCATTTTAATTTAATTTTTACAATAGGTGTGCGTGTTTTTTGTGTTTTTTTTTTTTTTTTTTTTTTTTTTTGTTATTTATATCTCATTGTCGCGTGTCATTTGTATTGACCGTGAAATATTTTGAAATTTTATTTTATTTATATTATGACTATGGAACGGTTCCGAAACATGTCAATGTCTTTTATTTTTATTATAACACCTTTCTTAAGAAAAATTAAATTTTTTATTAAAATGTTTATATAAAAGGTGAATGTTTTAAAATCTGATGATTTAAAAAATCAATTGGATTTAATTAACTTTTTATATATGTTACAGAATGTTGCATATGTTACAGAATTTAATGATTCTCGAATGAATGAATTCTCTCAGCAGAACTAGGCAAGTAAATAAAGAAGATCTTGGCGATAATTCAAGTTCGATACTATAAAACTCGCCATTTTATCTTATGTCATATCACAGGAATATTTTCTATCACACTTAAAAGAACAGAAATAGTTTAGTATCTATTTCCAGTGACAGACTTTGAGACATTAAGATTTAAATTAAAATGATTTTTAAATAATCGAATTTTCTAAAAAAAGGTGAATGATGATGAAAGGTGCATATGTAAATTTTGAGATGGTGAAAATGATATCCAGTTATGATTTCACCGGCAAAAATACTATGATTGAGTCAAAATAGAATAAATTTTTTTCATTTGAAATATCAAGAAAAAGAGTCATAATAGGAAATCTTTTTTATGTTTAAGTACTTACATCAAGATTAAAGTTTAATTTTAATAATTTCTAAAACTGAGTATTATGGAAATAATATTTTATTATTTTTAGTTTAAATATAATCTTTTTATGTGTTAGATTTATGAATATAAAATGCATTTTTTACATTAACTGATTTTGTAGGATTATTATAAATCAATTAAATAGTTTCTTCTTAAATATTTTTTTTCGTTGAAATTCGACGGGTTCTACCTTGTACATAATAAAGCATTTATAAATAAAGTATAATATATTTAAAATACTTAATTTAAATATACATAAAATTAATGTGTATATTAAAGTTAAGTAAATCTTGTTAATAAAGTAAATTTGTAGTAATGGTATAAGTATACTAAATGTTAAATTCTTGCATGACATTCCCATGACAAAGCAATGAATATAAAGAGGCTAACAAAAAATACAGATTTTCATGGTGCATTACAGATATTTCTTTTTTCAGACTACTTGAGTTATGCGATACTGTAATGCACGTCTACAAAAAGGACATCAGTTGATCAGTTGATTTTGCGGTCTAAAAATGTTTTCTGCAGCAGCCTAACAGAAGTATGGTTTGCTTTTGGTTCATAAAGACGAAGTATGCTTCTTCAAATATAATTATTGTAATTTGCAATGCCAATATGAAGAATGTAGCAAGTCATGCACTTGAATATTGTCGATGCAATATCGTCTTCATATTATTCTTTTCAGATTGTTATTAAGATTATGCACCAAGAAAGAAAAAAAGTTTTAATTCTGAAAGAAACCTATTTAGACACATTTTCACCCCGCATTAGACAACCCGCAATTTAGATACATTTTCAAACAAAAATTTAAATAAGCAAAGAAAAATATTTCAAATTTCCCCTAAAAATAACCGAAAACGTTTTTCTGGAACTTAAAAAAAATTTAAAGACATGAGAAGACATCTTCAAATTTGCTAGTATTGCAGAGCTTAAAACCTGATATACTTACCAATATGCACATTACAGTGTGTTTTATAAAAATTTTCCAAAATTTTAGGAGATGATAATGCAGAGAACTCTCATCAAAAAAATGCATGGTCGGATATAAAACGCAAAGGTGTTGGAGGGCGCCGAAGGAGATGTTGTTATACGAGGAAAACACACACAAAGAACGATTAAGTGACAACAGTCTCTTGGGAAAAACTCTCCGTTCAATCATTGGGCTTCTGAGTCATTTCCACTTTGAACCCTGTTGATAAATTGCGTATCAGCTTTTTCTTTTAGTGAATGGCAACGTTTTTGAAAACGTTCCTACCGCGACTGACAGAGACACACTCGGATCACAGGCTTTTAAGTATTAATGAAGGCAAAAGTTTGCATATCTGTTCTTTTTCTTCTCTTCACCACATTTGCTTGTTATCATGGTCATTATTCTCCCAATAACTCGTAACAGGAGTGGAGTTTTAAAGTTTTGTGTGGGTTAAGTTTTCAAATGCGCCTGCACCTTTCCGTTTATTTCTGAAAAGACATTATTTGATGAAAGTTGTTTGATTGAAAGTACACTGTTCTCTTAAAAGTTTTGCGTATCTTTTATGAAACACCGTGTACAGATATACACATAAGTACATACATACGCATGACAGTATTTAACAATATAGGGGGAAAACGCTTTTTTATAGTGGAACATTCTGTGCAATATGAGTAGTTATAACTAAAAATACATAAATCTTCAATAGAGTAGTTTTCATTATTCTTTTATTTTTCTATATATTTAAAGTTGCCTTTTATTTAATGAAAGATGGAGATAATAAAAATCTCATTTGTGTTATACTTCCATTAACATAACTTTGGAGTTTTTAATTGTTATTCTTAGAAATTACACTTCCGTAAGATGTTTTTGATTCCTTGCGTTTTCAAATCAAGTTGCAACATTAACATAGAGTAGTAGAAGAATTGACATATATTCGAAATATACAGTGTGTCTGTAACATGCAACCAACATTTACAAAAACTAATGTCTATAAAATCACAGATTAACCGTCATTTGATAAATATGAAAATATTGTCACATTTATTCTAAAGAACAATAAAGTTTTTTGTCATAGACACAGGCAACAGAAAAATATTCCATCAAACCAGAGTGTACTACCACAAAATATAAGCATCACCACAAATTACATTATTTTTTATCTTTTTCTTATAAATACGTTATCCTTTGTTATTAGCATAGAAAAACTTTTCGTGTCTGTTTTTCCTTATTTTCATTATTTTTATTTCAGTTATTTATTTCATTTTTAACCCTTTCTAACAAATTAAAAAGCATTTATGCATTCGATTTATCTGTCCATACACTAACTCCCCTAAATATACTCGGTATTTCATGTAATTGATAGTTTGTTAATGATAACATAGGCATGTTTGGTATTATATATGAAGTAATGTGGGATTAATAGCTCATTTATAGGAGTATCCGAAGGAATTCCATTATGTCATTGTATGTAGAGAGAAATTGTTTGTAGCATATTTTAATGCCATTATTCTTTTGGAAATATATTGAAATTGATGTAAATCACTGAATATAAGACTATAAGGTGATTACGATTGAATAGGTGTCGTTTAAAGAAACACACAAAATATATTGATTACAGTACTGTCTGTCTATAATAATTGCTTAAAGTACTTTGCACTTTGGCCTGCGCTTTTAAATTTAGCTTCTCTTTTCCACTATCAAACTTCACAAAAGAATTCACGTGCCATCCTACTTATTAATCAAGATTTCTAAAAGGGCTATTTCAATTAAAGTATATACATGTATTAGCTTATCTGAACTAAATTTTGGCATTCATGTGGTTAAGAGATATGAAATTATATATCATATACAGTGCTCTTCAAAGATTTGGGCAATTTTTTCGTTTATAGATGAGAAAAGCTAAAATTGGGTTTTCAAGAGTGTTAAGCAATTCCATACATTCTAAAACATTTGAGTAACGTAACACCATAAAATGGTTGGCAGCTTTGCTACCGTCAGTTTTATGGTGTAACCTAGCTTCTTACAATTTTAAGGAGTATTGTAACCGATATAACTGGTGTAGCGTAGTAATGTTACACCAGTAATGTATGTTTACATTACAGCATTATATAGGTGAAAAAAATACCACCTCATAAAACTGGAGGCAGCAAATCTGCCACCCATTTCATGGTGTAACGTTATACAAATGTTTAGCAGTGTATGGCTTAATTTTTAATCATCGTATTTTAACTTAATAAATAGTAAAGTTTTGTTACATTATTCTCATTGCGTTGGAAAGTGTTTCATAATAAATGCTTGAAGAATGCCCTTTCAAAATATGGATGTAATTAGACTCGTAAACATTTTACTGTTAAATTGATTCATTTTTAACAGTAGTTTTATGCAGTTTAACTTCTGATTAGTTAATCGAGCATTAGACGCAATATGTGTAAGGTAGTATTTTTACACATTATTGCGAGACATTCCAAGCTTTTTTTACTTATGCTCTCCATATGAAAATAGTTTTAAATAATGTTTAACATTTTCGTAAAACTTACACATATTTAAAAAAAAAATGTTGAGACAATATACACTATTCCATAGAATTATTTAAATGACTCGTATAAATAATTATATATATATTTGTATTTTGTTTTAATGAGATTTGATTCATTATTCACAATATTTTTATGCAGTTTTATTATTATTTCTATCAAACATGAAATGCAAAATGTGGTATATTTCATAAATTGTTATTACACACTATGCATTTCAAAAATTTATGACTGATGCAATCAATATGAGAAGAGTCTTTTTTTTTATTATATAATTTTCTTATGATTTACACATGCTGAAAAAAATGTTATGTAAACGTTAACTATTTCAAAAAAATTATATAAAATTTCTAATTAAACACTAAGATTTTTGTTTTTAATTTGATTTTATTGAAATTTGTTTCATTATTAACAGTAGTTTTATGAAGATTATTACTTTCTCTATCGAACATCAGATGCAAAAGCTGGATTTTTTTTTTTTTTTTTTTTTTTTTTTTTTTTTTTTTTACACGCAATTACGACGTTTTCGAAACTTCTCTGACTGTATTGGTTTTAGGTTACTTTTTATCATTTTTGTACGATTTATGCATGTCTAAAGAAATTCTCGTAAAGCTTAAACTACTTTTTCAAATATTATTAAATGACTCAATTAAATACTGAGATATTTTTATTTTTATTTAATGATATTTGACTTATTTATAACAGCAGTTTTATGCAGTGTAATTGCTATTGAGCATCAGATGCAAAATGGGATTTTTTTTTTTTTTTTTTTTTTTTTTCACATTATTACGAGGCATCTCAAACATTAATTACTATATCATTGATACTATATCACATTACCCAATATGAAATTAATATTGCCAGTAGGCTACTTTTTTAAATTCGGATTTCCTGACTGGTATCGTTTTTTGAAATAGCAAAATTCGCCTTATTTAACCTTATTTAATCACATAATAATTAAGGTGAAAAAACAAGGGGAATTTTATCATTTCACAAAAGCGTGGTTATCAAGAAATCTGTACAGTGGTTTTCGTTTAATATTTCTTTCTAAACAACTTATTCTTTAATTAATAAATCCAAATTGTTGATTTATAGTTATTGTCTGAGCGAAGCGAAGTCTTTATACTCAGAGATACGTAACGATATTAAAATTCAAAAAAATTCTTTCGTCAAGCAAATCTCAAAAAGTACTTGTCGGATTTTGATTCTGTTTGTACCAATAGGTACCTATGAAGGTAATCTGGTGAATGCACCTACTTTTAAAAATTAATTCCAAATAGTTTAAAAGTTATATTAAAAAATCTGATAAAAAAGCACAATTTATGTGCATACGTCACAGAAATTTGGTGAGCGTGATTTTCACCGGCTGGACATTTTCGTAGATTACCGAATCAGTACATGGAGTAAATAGTAATCATTTTCGCACTCAAAAATATTGAATGCAATAAAACATTTTAAAATTTAATCATGCAGGAAAATAAAACTGTTATTTTTTTATATTAAAAAATGTCATAAAAACTTTGATTTTGAGATTTTGTGATAATCTCATAACAGCACTTTTTGATCGCTAAAAGAATGGTTTACATATTTCGCGTGTGAAAATTAGAAACAATTACGTTTTTAAATAAAAAGTTTCTTTTATGACATCATTTTCCCTTTATATTTATTTTCATCGCATGTTTTCTTTTAACTTATATTTTGTTTGTGTATGGAAGTCAAGTCTGGTCACTAATTTTTCGGCACGGATACCAAAAGCGCATCAGATTTGGCGCAATTTTTTTTCAAAGCCCATTTGGCGAAAACTTTCTTTTCAAATAACGCTTACATAAACATTTTTAAATTATTTTCTATTTTCAAAAAGAACTTACAGTAAATAAAATAATAATAATAATTAATAACTATAAAAAGAAATATTTTATATAATTAAAAGAAGGAAGTGAAAGTAAATAAACATTTTACGAGTAAATAAACAAATAATAAATAAATAAAGCCGGGTTACCATCTCAGGTAAAATAATGCCATTTTGACGCCAATTATGTACCCTGGTGCATGTGACATTTTTTCCCATTTTTCATCCATTTCCTGTTGGCATACAACTTTGAAATATGGAGTATGTATGCATACCTGTGAGCAATACTGGAATTATACATTGATTTTTTTTAATTCGATCCAAAAAGGGGCAACGGGGCTATTTTTTAAAGTTTTATACAATTTATACTGCATAAAGGAGCCACTTACCTATTTCTATATACCAGAAGAAGTAAGTGGTATGTAAAAACAATTATAGTATACATAAATAAAATACTTGAGATAATATACTAGAGATATAAGCACCGGGTTTGGCGAGATTTTTTATGCCAATAAGGCGAAAACATCGTTTTGATTACCAGATGCATATAGCATGCTATAACAACACGTTATTTATTTATTTCAAAATGAAAAAAAAAGGAATGAATGAAACATTTCCTGTTATTAAAAAAGATATAACAATCAATAAATGATAATATTTTTAGAACAAACAATTTATTATAACATTTATATGATAACCAGCATATTAGGCAACTAAACGCCATTTTGGCACCAATTAGGTACCTCGGTGTATATAGGGCATATATGTGCCATATTTATTTGTAAAACTGAGCATGAAAGTTTACCAGGTGTGTTTTCATAGGCGCTTATATCTTTTTGCAACATAGCGCACCTTTCGAAGCCAAAACTGCACAAAAGAAAAAATAATCAATATTTGCAGCATTTTTTTTAATGTAATGCACATTTTGTAATCAGTAGGCTCGATATCAGACCTCGTTTTTTTTGCTTTAAAAGATGATATTTCATACGACGCGACGTCTTTTTGGGATTCGTCGTTTTCCCATATTTGATAGTATGTGTCTACTCGTTTTGTACCCTTTTTTGTAACTTTCTTCTTTATTAACAGCGACATCTGGATTTCCTATTTAAATAAAAATTCTTCGAAATACAAAGAATTTTGTTGAAATAAATAAATAATAGGAAATGCGGACATCTATTGCTCAAAACACAAAATTTTTCCTATTGAGTTAATAAAAATCAGTAAAAACACAAATTTTATGATAATAAAAAGGTGACTTATGTAATAACAGAGTCATATATTATATACGTTATGGATTAAGTATGAATATTTCAATGAAAAGTGATATTTCAAAAGTATTATGATATTAGTTAAAAACCATTTATTTTAAACTAAATGAATAAAAGATTTATATTTTTAATGAAATAAATGGGATTTGAAAAATTATTGGAAATTTATCACCATAGATGTATCAATATTACAATCAGTACCTTGTATGCAAAATGGAACAATTAGCAATACTTTTTGTACCCAAAAAATGGTCGTTGCTTTTTTTAAGGTTAAAAAGTAGATTACGAAATATTCCTATATAGAGATGCCAAACCCTCGCTTATTGCATAGCAGAATTTTCTTATAGGAAAAGTTATTTTTTAAATCCGCAGAATGTTCCAATTTAATAAAACATTTTCTGTATTAAAATACCGGTACCCAAAATGCCGGAGACTTGGCAGCTCTGCCTATAACATTTTAATTAATCACGGTACTTTTTTTAATCGGATTCAAATTTAGTGAAGACAACGTTTTTTGGCCGAAAGCAGCTTTTGTCCACATGTGTAACTACGATACAATTCCTTGATGTTGACTTATGAATGTTTTCACTTATGCTATTATTGCTTCCTCTCATTTATTTATTTGAATTTTAAATAAGATGACTCAAATTCGTGTTTTTTAAATATACAAAAAAAAAAAAAAATGCATTTCGAGAGAGGGCGAAAAGGACAATATTTTGCGATTTATTACCTGCGTTTGGCTAAGTGTCTTACTATCTTGTATTTAATACTCTTCACAATACTTCGCTGTTATATGGACTTAGGCGCTTTTATAAAAAGTTTGACGTATTTCGGGCTTAAGAAAGTGAGTTTTTTACTGAATAATACAAATAAATGAAAAATGAATTCTAAGAAATACTAATAAAAGAAAAATGAAGCATTATATTGATCTATGTATATTTAAAAATTCATCTGCTAGCACTAATTAGATAATTTATGTGCAGGGATGGGGAAATTTTCCAAATTCTTACCAGCCAAGGATTTATTTCGCCAGCCCGCAAGATACAACACACGCAATTGAAAATAGTTATGACAAAATCGCACGCGATTACAGACAAAATTACTATTACTACAATGCATTTTCATAATTCTTTTTTGTATAATATTAAGAAATATATGTAACAAAGGTAAGATTAATATTAGATAGAACTTAGTACCATTACTTACACTGTAATAATTTGGAAAGTTAAAATATCTAGATTAAAAAAGTGATTCTGATAATGTGCCTATTGCCTACAGTTTTTCAAAAACTAAAAATGCACTCGCCTTATGAGAAAATCCACTCGCCACTGGTGAGCAAAATGATGTATTTCCCCACCCTTGTTTATGTGTATATAATAGGAGATGAATAGCTTTTGATTCTGTATTTCTATGCTATAAAGCATTAACGTTTGTGTGTTTTTCGTTATCATTGGGAGTACCTAGCCGATTTAAAAAATAATGTGGGCAAAGAATGTTGGTAACCATCTTTGCTGCAAAATATACTATATTTTGCGTAGGAACAATAATCACCATCAATGCACGAGCAAAAAAAGTTCTAAAATTGAGAATTCTTTGATGTTAATATGACTAAATATTTAAAATCTTTTTTTTTTTTTTTTTGGTGGCAACTTTTAGGATATAATATTCTCGTTATGAACGATTTCTAAAACATTCGACAATTTAATTTCACATATTAAAAATTTTTTTTTCTAGAAAAAGTTTTAAACCCAATTTATTGAGAATATTGCAATTTCTAGGATACTGTTGGGGTCAGAAACTATAACTTTGGCATCACAGTAACCTATAAGATGTAAGTGCTCGTTTAGGACAAATTTTTAAAAAAGGATTCCTTAACTCTTATCGACAACCTCATTGCATCCGCGGAAAACAGATATTCAACATTATAAACTATTCGGACGGATTTCACACCACATAAAATACACTGCATTTCGCTTCAAACGTAATAGTTTATGTTACTTATAGTTTCTCAAATCGGTGCGAAGCTTCTGTTTATGATCATGACATCATTTCAAAGAGCTATATTTCCAATATAGGAAAATTTGGTGTTTTATTTTCTGTATTCCTTTTAACATTTTGCATATTTCCAATTTTATATCCATGCATGTTTTGCTTTTCTTTTATAAAAATAGTATATGCAACAAGATTTTGTAGTTCTACGATTCGATATGCTTATTTTCATCATTATATTTTATCACAATGAATGACCAATTAAAGGTAACGTCTCATTTTCTTTACTTATCGCAAGTTATTAAATGTGTATTCTCAGCAATATCGCTCAGACTAATCCCTCTGAGGGAAGTCCTAGTTAAACTCTTACATAGATGATAGCACCAATAAATTTAATTTTAAATAGTTATAAAAAAAGTTATTTATTTTAATCAAATTAAAAATATTTAACTCAAATTATTTAAATAAAACCCAAAATTCCAAATTTTATCTAAATCCATAATTAAAAAAATTAGTGGAAATGTAAATGAAATTTTAAATTGCCCAAATTTTTAACCCAAAATCCAAATTTTATCCAAATCCATAATTAAAAAAATTAGTGGAAATGTAAATGAAATTTTAAATTGCCCAATTTTTTAACCCAAATTCCAAATTTTATCCAAATCCATAATTAAAAAAATTAGTGGAAATATAAATAAAATTTTAAATTGCTTAAAGCAAAAGAACGTTTATAATTAAATTTTAAATAAAGAATCTTTAATAAATCGCAATGGTTTTTAAAATAGGAAGAAAATTGAATTCCAAAAAATATTATGAATGTGAGTGAAAAAAATAATAAAATGAACCTTTAAATTGGCAAAAAATACGAAATTTCTTTTGATTAAATCCAACTTAGTATGAAAATTTCAAGTTTCAGTAGTCAGCACCAGGACTCGATTTTGGGACCTTCTGTTTACTAGAGAAACATTTTGCATCCAACACATGATTTTTATATGATAAACTTTGAAATTAATGGCCTCTATTTCAATTTAAATCAAAGAAACGAATGAATGACGCTTATAAAATTGATTTAACTTAATTTACCGGCTTTTTCAAAATTTTATGATTTGTTGTGTGACGCGGAATATTCATCTGTGAGTACAGAGAATCTGAAGTCTCTGACTTATTCAGTTTTTGTGTAAGGACTCTGTGACAGACAGAGAATAGAACTGACTAGTATAAACAAAATCCTAAAAAAAAAAAAAAAAAAAAAAAAAAAAAAAAAAAAAAAAAAAAAAACTCGCCAGAAACAAACTTTTTGTTACGGATAGTTTGAGATGGTACTGACGATTTGAGCTTTAAGTTATTTTTTATCATTTCATACGATTCATTCATGATTTCTAAAAACTTGAACGACTCCATAAAATGTGTTTAACTGGTTCGTTTAAACAAATAATTTTTTTAAGTGAATTTTTAATTCACTCATTTTTACGAAAAATATTCATAATGTAATAATCCCTTTACTAATTTTTTAACATTCATAATTGGAAATCAAGAAACAAAATTTGTTTAAGAGTAAGTTTATAAAATATTTCAGTTGCAGATGAAGAAAGTTTAAGCTTGACAAATTAATTATCAGTTTAACTAACTATTCCTCATTTGCCAGATAATTGAGAATATTTTCCGCACTATAAACATTTATTTAGTGTCCTTTCTTGCATGAATAATGGCTTCAGAAAACGAGGCTTTGAAGATTTTTAAACTCAGACTTTCATTACGAATTAACTGTAGGAATTATAAATATGTTTCACCTTGTTTAAATTAATTAGAAAATTCAGTGAAATTATGCTCAATTTGATTTATTTTAATCTCAAATTGGTCTAAAATGCATTTAAAATAAATCAGAATAAAACTGTAACATTAAGTATATTATATGAATTTTAAAAATTTCCATTTTTAAATAATATGTAACTATTTAAAAGATAAAAAAAGGTCATTTTTTTAAGTAAAAAAAAGTAAACTTTTTGAAATTCAGAAAATACATTTTATGTCTGAATTAAAATAAAATGTTGCGTTTTGTCTTATGATATTATTAAAACTTATTTTAACCTTTGTTTTTAATGGGGTGTTATAAGCAATATTTTTGAAGAAACAGGAATGTAAATTGTTATGTATTTTGTAGTAAAAATAGGTATAATATGTTTACATTAACACTTGAATAAAGAACTAGACGAAAGGAGATAGCACAGATATTCACCTCATCGCGTTGGAAGTTGATGTTCCAGAATTAATTAAAATTCAATTCACATATTAAAATACTCATTCAAAAAGAAATAAATCAAAAGAAAAAGTTTTTAAAAAATAAAAAGAAATTCTTGATTGTCTTAAATTTTTACTGAAAAAAATTATATACATAAAGTGCATAATAATTTTATTCTAACCTTATTGAATTGCATATAAAAAAAAATGTGATTGTCTGTAAACATATATAAAATTGTTTATGGGAAAAAATATGTGATGAATATTTAACAAAAATCAATCCAATTAAAACTATCTATCGTGTTATGTAATATTTATTAAGCATATTATTAATGTAGGAAGCAATGGAATTTTATTTTATTTTTATTCTTTTACGATAAGTCGTGTATTTTGCATGATGATTAATCTAAAGTTAATCTCATAATTTCTCACTCTTATTACGAGTATGCACAAATTCAAAATAAACGAGTTACTTATGAGCTGAAATTTATCAAATCGCATTACATCAAACGGTTAATCCTTTTACTAGAAAGATATGAATAAGTTTCCATCTTGGATATCATGGAGTGTAATGAATTCATTGTAATGCAAGGTTTCTAAAATTATGACTACCCAGTGTAATTACAATATATTTTAGGAAAATCACCTTCAAATTTGTCAAAGAAGAAATACACATATGTAATTATAGAGATTTAAATAAACTTGCATACATCTTTACGCGGAGAACTAGTGACATTCACTTTAAACAATGCAATTAACTACTAAAATTGCAATTTACCACAGAAAGCGTTGATGATGGAATATTGAAAACGTTCGATTGTTTCCTTAATTTACTGTTTGTGATGTAAACTATTTTATAATTGTTAATAGTGAAAAAATACCTAAATAGTAATGGAATAAATTGATATTTGTTCTTATTAAGCAGAATCTACTTAAATTATATTATGTAAAAAAAGTAAATAAAAGTGATTAATCTACTTTTTAGAAGTTGTCGAAAATGTGTGTAAATTTAAATAAAATGTAGATTTCGCTGCAAATTTTGGCACTTTCTACTGGTGAAACGAAGTGAAATCACTTCTATGCTTTTTAGGTGCGTTCGTAATTATGTAAATACGTAGCACCTATTGTTGTCGTTCAGTCCGTCCGTCCGCATATAACAACGCAAAAACTACCCAACCGAATCGTTTGAAATTTTAAATATGTTATTATTATATACTTTTGTCGAGTCATTTCAAATTTTAAGAAAATCGGATGCATAGATCAATTACAGGGACCATCAAAAGTATTCCGTTACATTACGGTTAATGGGGGAAAATGTTTCAAATGCATTTTAATGATGTTACACTTATTCGAACGTAATACAATTGATATACATTTATAAAGTAGATATTATAATATACATTTTTCATAATCTGTGGTGCAAAGAATATTTGTTATTGATTTACAAGGCCACAAAAAAGTATTCCATTGCATAACGGTATTGGGAGAACATTGTTTGTTGTGCATTTTAATTGTAATTATTTACAGTTTTATGAGATTGATATATGAGGGTGATATTTTTAAAACTACGTTATCGTACGAACGCACCTCATTTGCTACGCTTCACGTGCAATTTCCAACATGTTAATACTAAACTAACAGAGTGTGCGACAAAATGTGAGTTTCGAAAAGAAGCATAAAGTAAAATTGTTTTCTAATATTTAAATGTAGGAGAGATTCTTATAATATCATTGGAATATGATGTCAAGAGTAAAAATAAAAAGTCTTCTCAGCTTATTTGAAGCTGAATGATATAAATAAAATATTATTAGAAAAACATTGTTCGGGCTTAGCAAGAATCCAGAACGATTACGCTAAAAGTATTTTAAATCTCATTTAAAAAAAATCTATGTACTTGTATTTACTTCTTATTTCTTTTCCAGGATTACAATTAATTTCTGTTTGTAATAATTTTTTCATCAAAAATTTTTAAATAAAAATTTGAAATATTGAAAACATAATTAAATTTTAATTAGATTTAACAATTAATTTAAAATAAAACAGTTTAAAGTATGAAACAAATAAAATTTCAAAACCAAAATCTGTGACTTTACACATTTATCCGATTTAACAAGTGTCGAACCCTAGTAATTTGCACCGTCTCTACCCCCAATTCCTTCTGTATCGACCTACCATACAGATTTTATGATCATTTAGCAATATATTACGGGCCGGGGACGATGAGTGGTTCAACTGGTTTATAATATATTTAGGCAGTTGTTACTTAAACTATTGTTATTAAGTGAAAAACTTATAAGAGTATTAGGAGTAAAAAGAGAGGAAGAAAGAGTAAATAGAGGAAGAAAGATATCTGTAAAAAAGAAATAGCTCAAAAAGAACAGATTTCAAGAATTAAAAAATCGTTTTTGTCTTAAATATTTATTGCAACATAAAGTAAATAATAATTTTGTTCTAATTGTACTGAATTGTTAATCAACTGAATAGATTTTTGATTGTCTCTAAAAGTTTATAAACCTATTTATGGTAAAAAAAAAAATATGTGACAATACAAAATTAATTCAATTAAAACTCCCTATCGTGATACGTAACATTTATCAAGCACATTATTAATGTAAGAAACGACGGATTTTTTTCTGGGAGAGGGGGGGGGGTATTATAAGTCGAGTATGCCCGATGGTAAATATTCTAAAATTAAAATAATGTCACAATTTCTCGCTCTTGTTATGTCCATTCGCAAATTCTAAATGATTGAGTTACCTATGATCTGAAACTATCAAATTGCAGCAACTAGAGCTATTAATCATTTTACAAGGAAGATACTCCCTTAAAATGTCCAAAAACTAACTTAAGTTAATCCGAAATTAGATCATCTTACGTTTTGAAAGGCAGCTTCTCAAAAAGAGTCGAAACAACTCGAGAAGTGAGTTATTTATAAACAATTTAAATCAAGATGAGTGGTTTAAAAAAGCAATTTAAATCAAGAAGAGTGAAACGTTTGGCAAACAACTCATTCATAATCCAATAAATAACAGCTCTTTCCCGAGTAGCCAAATCCACTCTTTCGTTTTAAGAGTGTAGAATAAGTCTCCAACTTGGATATCATGAAGTGTAATGGATACCTTTGTAATGCAATGTTTCTAACATTATGTGTGGTGACTACGATATAAAATTAATGAGAGATTTCGCTGCAATCGAGACAGACGCCGGAGATTTCTTTTTCATGGTTTTACTCTCATATATTACAAATCACACACAGCATAGACGCGCATAATATTTACATATTTACACCTAAAAATAATCTCGTTTCATATTATTCATTTTTTCAAATTAAATATAAAAATAAACAGTAGCTTTAACTTCATTGCTACCGTTTTCAATTCTTCGAACAACAACATTCCATCTTAACATTCTATCATAACATTCTATCATAACAAACCTGCCGTTGCCAGTCGCAACAGACAAAAAGTGGCTTCAGTGGGTTTTCTTCTTTTCGCTACATTATGACTATCCACCGTAATTACCATATATTTAAGAAGGATCGCCATTGAATTTGTCAAAGAAGACACATACGTATGAATTTACAGAGATTTAAATTTGCATACATCTTTGTTCGGCGAAACTAGTTACATGCGGTTTTTCAATACAGTTTTTACGGATGTTGTAATTTACTAATTATCACAAAAAGGGTTGATGATGGAATATTGAATATGTTCGATTGTTTGCTTACGTTATTCTTTTGTGACGTGAATCATTTTATAATTGTTTATAGTTAGAATATATCTAAACAGAGGGGAATAAATTAATATTCATTTTACCTAAGTTAAATCTATTTAAGTGCTGTTATACTTAAAAAATAAATAAATAGATTTTTTTTAAAGTGCATACACTTCTTGTGTTTAAAGGTTCTTAAGTGCTTAAATGCCTAGCTAAAAATGAAAGTCTGTAAATTTTACTTTTTTCTTTCTATAACAGATGAAAGTATTGTAACTTTTTCCGATTTATGGTTTTCAAAGGATTTACATGTTCAGGTTCAGATATTCCAAAATACATATTTTTAAAGAATATCTACCTGGTTACATGAATCTGCTACTGAGTCCTCTATATACATAAATATATCTATGCACACACACACACACACACACACACACATATATATATATATATGTCTATGCCCAGCTGTGCTATACAGGTATATATATTGGTTATTCCCAGCAAATACCAATTGAATTTAGAAAGAGCAGTGTCATACTTATTTTTGTGACATTTTTACAACTTTATCATCAAAATATGTAGGATTTTATCTATAGAATCAAACCAAATTTCATACATATATATATACTTTTGGCTATGGCCAGCAGTTCCCAATAAAATTTGGATATATTCAAATAAAAATGGATTAGATTAAATTATGCGTTAACACGAATTGATGCTGTTTGCATTTTGGTGTAAATCGCCTGACAGGTGGCGTTGCTATGCTGCATTAATCATAATTTCCGCAACAGTTTTATATCAAAAACTATGATTAGGGGTTACATATATAACGCCCACTTAGATTTAAATCCATTAATTACATTAAAATAGCGGGACAAAAAGATAATCAAATTAAAACCCCACGGAAAAAGAAAGTACATTTCATTGGCTTAGCGAAGTACAAGCTTTTTATTGCGTACTCCTACTGTGAATTTAGTCAACTTCGTTAGAAACCTAGGAAGCTCTTTTTTGGGACAGGATGTACAACATAATATCATGAGATTTAAGGCCGACCCAAACGACAGCACTTGTTTGAAACGCCCCACAGTGGGGCAAATTCTCGAAAATCTGGCTGAAATATGAAAATGTTATTCAAATTGTACGAAAATTCGTATACAGGTGTTTTTGAGGAGGCTAAGTAAGAATACAAAATTAAAATTGAAAAAAAATGGCGGATACAATATGGCGGAATAAAAATAAAAATGTCTCGAAAGTTATTCCATTTATATGCAATTTCGTAAACTTTTCAGGATGCTAATTAGGATTCAAAAGTTAAATTTAAAAAATAAATAAATAAATAAAATTACAGATTAAGAGTAAAAACAATAAAATTTGAATAAAATTCAAAATTTCGAGGTAAACTTAAAAGGGAATTTTCAAAAAACCAAGACATATTTAAACGAAATTTAAGTACGTTAATGGAAAGTAAAATATTAGACTATTTAATTTTTATACTACTAGGGGGGCCCCGCCCCCCCTGCTCGCTATGCTCGCCAACCCCCCGCGTAATCGCTTCGCGATTTCAAATTATTGGCTACCCCTGCTTGCTGCGCTCGCCAATACCCCATGGTATGAATAAGCAGTTGCAGACCTTTCAAATGATGTGGCACACGACTGGTGTTGTAAAGAAATTAAAAATGTGCCCCCCTGGGGGGCAGAGTGGGGGGCGACACAAAAGACATCCATAATATGAATAAGCAGTTGCAGACCTCTCAAATGATGTGTCACACAATTGGTGTTGTAAAGAAATTACAAAATGCGCCCCCTCTGAGGGCAGAGGGAGAGTTACACACAAGATATCCATAATATGAATAAGCAGTTGCAGACCTCTCAAATGATGTGTCACACAATTGGTGTTGCAAAGAAATTAAAAATGTGCCCCCCTGGGGGGCAGAGTGGGGGATGACACACAACACATCCATAATATGAATAAGCAGTTTCAGACCTTTCAAATGATGTGTCACACAACTGGTGTTGTAAAGAAATTAAAAATGTGACCCCCCCAGGGAAGAGCTGAGTGTGAGGGTGACACACAAGACATCCATAATATGAATAAGCAGTTGCAGACCTTTCAAATCTTGTGTAACACGACTGGTGTTGTAAAGAAATTAAAAATGTGTCCCCCCTGGGGAGCAGAATGGGGGATAACACACAAGACATCCATTATATGAATAAGCAGTTGCAAACCTCTCAAATGATGTATCAAACGACTGGTGTTGTAAAGAAATTAAAAATGTGGCGAAATATTACAGTTATCTCCAAGTTGGCATCAATTTTGACAACTAATTTTGGTCACCAAATTTGGCGATATATCTCCAAGTTGGCGACAAACTTGGCGATTGTTGACGATGGTAACCTTTCCTTTCTTTATGGTAACCCATACGGGGATGCATAGACGGAGCCGTTTCCTGATTGGTCTATTCGACTCATGGAAGGAGTGGACAACCCGGATTCGTTAGTTCCGGAAATCTTCCAGTTCAGCATCATTCCAGGAGTCATTCCTTTTAAGGCTAGTTTTTTTTTACTATAGAAGGATTAAAATAAAAACGAAAATATGTTCCAGAAATTAACCTTTAGAATCAACTGTAGCATAATAAAAAGATTCTTCAGAGGTCAAGGTGTCGAAATAGTTAGCAGAACTTGTTGGCGGTATTGGAAAATCCTGTGACTCTTAGGATCAATGATTTTAATTTCTTCTCCGATAATTTACCTAAACTGGAAAGGAAAGAATCTGATGACATTAAAAGACGTAAAAATATCTTCTTTTTCTCGCTACTGCATCTTTGCGATAAATCTTCTCGATGCCTTTTGATCAGTTTGTTGCATGATTCTTGAGTATCTTATGGCATTTGACAAATTGGCAGTAATGAAGATAATGTTATTTCTTTGTCATTAATAAGTAGTTTGTGTACTGAAGTAAGCATATAGAACCAGGGGCGCAGTTTATCAAATAAATAACATGGCTACAAGAAATTACTTATGGCATAGAAACGTTTAATCATATCTTCGTATATGCTCGTTTAGAAACATAAATAGTTACGTTTTCAAAGAATCGTTGAATTGTATTTCCATCATTTGTGCTTCCAAATCTGGGATTTAGTTTCTCGACGAGAAGTCTTGATTGTAAACAAAATATTTTTTGTATATTTTATTTTGCAATTTTAGTGTTCTTCTTTTCATGCAGAGTACGAGCTTTTCATTTTTTCTACCCAGTTGTCTGCCAGGTGTAAGACATCTCTAAACATCTTCGCATGTAACTTAGATATTCTGAATTCTAAATTATCTCAATCCACTTTTAATAAAAAATGTCAGATCGGAAAGATGCTTTTTTGATGCTGTCTGACATAGGTAGCAACGTTGAGTATTACACTAATTCGTTTTTAACAACTTTTTCTTCTCTATCAATGATTGTATTAAACGAAATAAGTTTATTCTGCTAGTATTTAATGCAATCCCATTCATTGACAGTTGCTTCCGTATTTCTTGAAAAAGAAAAATGGATCTTGATTGGCCGGATAAAATCAGTGAAATAAAGATCTCGATATTTTCAAATTGACGATTCATGAATTATTCGCAGTATTTATGCATTTTGTAGCACGGGAGAAAAGAAAAATATATTAGACATAATGCCATCTTCATAGCTAAATATTTGTTTAAATGTACTCAGAATAGATGTGCCATCACATCCTCACTTGCAAATCAAATCCAAATTACTAATATAAGCGAAAGTGACATTCATAATGATTTTTACTCGCATTAATGAAATACGCTCAGTAGTTTGATCTAGCAAATATAGCCATTGACAAAATGATTCTTCTAATTATAATAGAACAAAAAAAATTACTACCTATAAAGATAAGAAAATGTTATTCTACCGGATCAGTATAAGAGAGAATTATTTTAATTTTTTCATTACTAAGCTTACTTATCAAATTAATGTAATCTTATGATTAGAGTACTTATTTACAATATAATAGGAAATAAACTATTATAAAACTGAATAATTCAAAAATCTGAAAAATATTTATCAGCTAAATTATAAGAAAAGTAGTCAATTTCAAAATTTTTGAGGCGGCGGAAAAAGTGGCATTTTTACTATGCGTGAAATGCAGAAAGGCAGTTTTTGGCAGCTGGTTTTTTATGAATCACCAGTCAAAAATCCAACACTCTAAAAAAAAAATGTGTAAATTTACACTCAAAAATGTGTAAATCGATGATACAAAAACGACATGTCTATATGTGTAAATTGGTGTGTAAATTGCGCCAAATGTGTAAATTTCAGAATACACACTTTAATGTGTAATTTGATGATAAGTCCAAATGTGTAAAAATTATCTGATAACTCCTGAAATACACGCTTCAATGAGTAAATTGCTGGGCAATACACATATTTCTGTGTAATATTTTTACACATATTTCTGTGTAATATTCATTTTTTGCACATATTTCTGTGCAATACTTATACACATATAACTGCGTAATATTCAGTTTTTGCACATATTTCTGAGTATTAGGGAAATACACAAAATGTTGTGTAACATGCAAAATACACAGATTTGTGTGTAATATTCTGTTCTTACACGTATGTCTGCAAAATACATAATTTTGTGCAATATTTAAAATACACAGATTTTTGTGTACATAGTTTTATCTTATACTTTGGAGTGTAAAATGTGAATTAAGTGTTTTCATTACCGAAAAAAAAAATGCATGAAGGACAAACTCGTATGTTTGGCGTGTTCTTTCCTTTTAACAGATTTGTAGTCTAAGTAGTCGAAAACAAAAGCAAAAATCAATGTTCGTTCAATCTGAAAAAAAATTATAATTGCTTCTGTTTCTATAATTGGATTTGGTGTAAACATTTTAATTTTTCGGCCTAAGTTAAAACTATTTCTTCTGGTATCAAATGACATCTTTTTAAAGTTTTTATTTATCTTTCTTGTAATTTTTGAATTTAATACGCTTATAAAAAGTCTTCAATTTAAAAACCACAAACGAAAAACATGAATTGAAATCTATGAAAAGCTGTCTTTTGTCATCGCTAGAAAATGAAATAAGAAATGTATAGCATGTAAAATAATGAAAATTCGAAGTTTTATAGCAAAATATATTATAAACGCGCTGAAACAGATAGTATTTAAATCAAATAATTATTTTAAATGCAATATAATGTTAAAACGGCAAATATCTACTCTAATGTTAGAATATGTGGTTTAACCTGATTTAAACATGAAAAAAAAATGATTTAAAACACAAAAATGATAAATTATTTTTTCCAAATTTGTAATAAGCAGAAAATAACACACTTCTCATCCATAATATTAATTTTCAAGTATTAAATTGTAAAATAAATGAACTTACCCTTGAAACAAAAAATCTGTTCTGGGCTATCTAGCCCTTTTAATTTTACAAAATTCGTTTTAGCAATAACGATCTAAAACTGCTCAAGTGATCAAGTAAACTTTGACATGAAAGTTTAACTCAGTATCGTCGTATGTTGAGAATTCTAATAACATACGTGGCAAAAATGCTATGACGGATGGTATAGCAGTAATAAACAAGACCCCCGATTAAGGGTTATTTCGATACAAATTGCCTTTTTTCTAATTTATTTTTAAATTCATTTTTGCTCTCAAACGCATCAAACTGGCAAATTCTCTTATTTAGAAGTTATATTAGGTCACGTGCTTGTCAATGTTTTGATAAACGCAGAAAATATTGCAAAAAAATGCTGTTAAAGTCAATATTTTGAGCCAAATTTTTCGAAGTGGGAGATCTGGGAACGAAAAAAGGGTCATACTGAGGAAATAATAGTTTATAAATCTAATTCTAATGAATTTAACAAAAAATAAAATCACATGACATCTTATAGATCTCTTTAAAAGTCACCTCAGCAAGTTTCGTGTTTTTACTTCTAAAAGTGAGTCTGAAATTGTATCAGAAAATTTCGAACTGTTGAAGGGGGAAAAAATTTCAAATGCACCCTTAATGCTGGTCATTTTGACTTTAGTGTATATCGCAGTTATGCAATACGGTGGTACAAAGGTGTAATTCGCTTTACATTATGATTTTACTGAAGCAAAATTCATACTTAAAAAAATTTTAGTTATTAAAAATAATTTTAATAATTCATTGCCAAAATTACATTTTTATTTATAAAATTATACATTAAAAAATAATAACTAAAATTGCAATATTTTCAATACAATTTGCAATATTTTCATAAAATAATACAAGTGGATTTATAAGAATTTACTATAGTGGCTTTAAATGAAATGTGATAAAAAAATTTCATATAATTGTCTGTTAGAAATCCATATAATCGTACTTATTTTTACCAGACACAGCTAAAAATAAAGAAGGAATACACAGTTAATCGCATTTTTATGTGAATGAAGTATAAAATTGCAGACCATACATAAAATAAAGTCACACTTCGGTATATTATCATTAATATTTTATTTACAAGATTAGAGAATAGTTATAAATAAAAAAACTTATTTTAACGCTCCGCCACCAGACAGTTCTGACGGATCGGCCAACAAAAATTAGTTAAATTTCCGTAACATTAGGGTGTAAAAAAATCATGCATTAAAAAGTAATAATAATAAAAATTGGATTTTTGTATATAAACCATATTTCTTTTTATTTATGTCGGATATTTTTTTTTCTCCAGCATTGAAATATTGAATAGATATAGGTTTAGGTTATAGATTTTTAAGATTAATAGATTTTAGGTTTCTAAAACAATTAGACCTTTATTTACAAACATAATCTATGTTTTTACACTTTAATTAATAACATTTAATTCTTAGTTAGTAATTACAAAAATTATAAAAACTGTAAATTAGTAATTTCATTAATTAATGTAATACTATACAGTTATACACATTAACATTTTGTAATAATTATGTAAAACTATATTAAAAAATATTGATTTTACATTTATTAAAATTATCAGTAGCTGCATTTAATTTTAAATTGATTACAATCCTTAATTAGGTATATAATACATATTGTAATGCTTTAATTACTAAAACGATAATTCAGTATTTATCATTCATTCTAAAAAGTAAAAGGACAGGATGCTTATACATATATATACATTGTATATGTCACATATATCATATGTACACTGAAAAAAATGAAATACTCAAAAATGAGCACATCGATGTACTCATACTGTATTGAGTATGTTTGGATTTGCTTTCTCAATTTTGAAACATCACATGTTATCAAATCCAAACAAACGTAATTTTGTACCCTGTAATTGTTTATTTCATTCATGGTGGCATAAGATATGCTTATTAATGTAAATATTAAATTATACGCAGTAATTTGAAATAATTTAAAAGTGCTTGCAAAAAATGCTCTTTACTATAAAAATATTCAAATTGGGTATTTTGCTAGTAATTTTTGCTATTTTTTTTTAATAAACAATCAATTAAACTTTCATTGTTAATATTTTTGAGCCAAAAATAAATGACAGTATATTTTTGCTTTAATTTATAAGTTAAGGGGCAGTTCATAGCTATTTACATTTGAACACAGACATGGAATCAAAAATGAGTACATGTGTTTCTTAGATTTGCGTACATTTGTTTCGGAGCTATATTGAGTATGTGAAGTATTTAAAATTGAGTACTTTGAACTCAATTTTGAGTAGCATAAAAATATATTGACTAAAAGTTTTCTTTTTTTATATTTGCAATAAGCAGAAACTTATACGCATTCTTATAATTCTGTCAATTTTCAAATAAGAAATTGCAAAGAATATGAATTTACCTTTATAAGAAATTATTTTTAAACACCACCAGCCTTTTTAATTTTATGAAATTTATGATATTGACTTTAGCAATAATGATATCAAACTATTAAAATAATAAATAAAATTTTGGTTTAAAAGATTAATCGTCGTAAAAGCTATATGGTGAGAATTCTGTGAATATTTACATTAACTGCTTGTTGGAAGTAGCCTTAAATAAAATTGTCTTTTTAAACAAATTTAATTAGTAACTTGGACTTATGGGTATGTTGCTGATATGCAACACAGTTGTTTGTATGCCAGTGTGTCTGCAAATTCTTATTTGTATTAAAATCATTTTTTGAGCAGATGCTAATTTTTTGTTAGTAATTTAAATATCATTAACGTTTGCTAGTTATGTTAAGCTTTTGATTACAGCACTTTTCCAAATACTTTTAGAAATTAAAATTTAAGGAATGAAATTTTAACTTAACAGTTTAAAAAAATCTGATTGAAATATATTTAAAATGAATGATTTTAATCATTTGATTACAATCGTTGGAGATAATTTCAACAAAATAAATATTTAATTTATTAAAACTTATTTGATTGATAATTTAATGCTTTTATAAGGTGTTTATGTGAAATTAACTAAATCACTATAAAAAACGGCAAAATTCATACCTGATTTCTATCAGCATCATCCTTTATGAATTCCTTTTCAAATATCCAAGTGGAGCAAGGTTTCTTTTGAAGACCATTATATCCGAATACAGTACAGTAACATTAGCGTGCTCATGTAACAACGTTAAAGCCCCTGTACCTTCTTCGGACAAAAAATCCTTCTAAAGTTTCAAAAATATATGCCAACTATATACGTCTATAAATCAAACACAACACACAGTCACTAAAGTCCGGTGAACAATTCGAAAGGAAAGGAACTGAGAAGAATAAATACACTGTGTTTACTTCTCTCCTATCAACTGCAAACGATATTTTAGCAGATGTTTTTTGTTCTACGTTCTTCGATTTGCAGTTAAATGAATATTTATATTAGAGCATCTGTAATTTAAATTTCCTGTTTGAAGATTTTTTTTTTCTTTTTTTATGCATTTTACCTCAGTTTAAAATCAGTTACAAATGTAATGATTAATATATTTCTCTTCATTTAGATATATTTTTAAAATTCATATTTTTGTCAAAATGTGACTTTACAGCATATTGTTCTATTTTTTGACACATTTGATGTGATGCAACTTGTAGTAAAGACATAAAAATTTAAAAAATTTTCTAAGTATACCCAATTTATCTAGTTTTTTTTCTTTTTTGTACACTTAATTATATGTTTTGTAAAGTTCTTGCATTTTTTAAAAGTTTCTAATCAATTTACATTTGAGTCATAATGTGACATTACTACAGAGGTTACAGATATGATATGACCACCACGGCTGGCAGTGACATTATAAAGACTTTTGAATCTCCTTTAGAAAATAAATTTTAATCTTGATTTTTGGAGCTGCTCATGCGCTTGCAATTTATTTGAAATACGGGGGGGGGGGGTCAGCTCTGGAGGAAAGAGCATGTTACAAATAAAAAGAATATTGCCCAGTTACAATGATGGCATTGAGCTCACAGGTTACGCACGCCGTTCGAAATATAAGTAAGAACGGAAAACAGCTCTCCCCTTTCCCCTTTTTATACTTAATCATTGAACTTCCTAAACTATCAAGGATATGCTTTATCATATAAAAAAATCTATATCCAAAATTCAGAGCAAATTGGATAATTCTTAATAAAAACCCATTTAGCAATTATATAATTTAAGAGGAGTTATCCCCCTCTTTTATACTTAATCATTAAGCTTCCAAAACTATTCAAAAATTTGAACGAAATCTGACAATTCTGCTTGAAAAACTCATTTATATAAATTAAGGGGAGGGGCATTAGAGCCCCCGTTCCCCCTATTTTTACTTATTCAATGAACACCTAATAACAGTCACGGAATCACCTCATCAGAATGGTCCTATATCTAAATTTTGAACAAAAACTGTTAATTCTGCATGAAAAACAGATTTATATCCATTAAGGGGAGGGGCATGAGCCCCCCGTTCCCCCTTCTAAACATATCGAATGAACTCCAAAAACTAATCAGGAAAGCACCTTATCAGGATATACCTATATGCAAAATTTCAAGTTGATTGGATATTTTTATCATGAGTTATCGCGTTACGCATGCACGAACGAACATACATACATACAGAACGGGTGGGCACATAAGCTCTCAGGCTATGATAGCCTGTGAGCTAATAAAAAAGAATATTGCCCAGTTAAACTGATGGCATTGAGCTCATAGGCTATTCGCAGTAATTGTATATTACAGCTTCATTTTTTTCAAAGAATAATGCTCCACGAAAAACAAACTTAAGGCAGGAATTAGTTCTCCCATTTCCAATTTATATTTAACCACAAAACTCACAAAACCTGCACAAAAAACTCATTTATCTAACTTCAAGGGAAGAATCTCTCATTCTCCACTTTATAATTAACCTTAAAACTCCAAGAATATTCAGGAATTTGTCTTATTTAAAAGAGCCTATTTTTAAAATTTGAAGCAAATCGGATAATTCTGCATAAAAACGCATTTATCTAATTTATGGAAGGTAATCTTCTGTTCCTCCCTTTATACTTAACAAAAGAGCTCCAAAACTTAATCAAGAGAGCACCTTATCATAATGAACCAATATTCAAAATTTGAAGCAAATCGGTTAATTCTGCATGAAAAAAATTATTTAAATTAGGTAAGTAGCTTTTCGTTCCCCGCTTCATACTTAACCAGTGAATCCTCAAAATAAATCGGGTAAGTGCTTATCAGAATGAACTTATATAAAAAATTTGAAATAAATTGGTAAATTCTGCATCAAAAACCCACTTACCTAAACTGATTACCCCACTTACCCCCGTTCCCTTCATTATACTTAACCAATGAATCCCCAAAACAAATCAGATAAGCGCCTTATAAGAAAAATTGGGATATAAAACTTGAAATAATTCGGTAAATTCTGCATGAAAAATCCATTTATCTAAATTATGGGGTGTAGCTTCCCGTTCCTTCCTTTATACTAAACCAATGAATCCCCAAAACAAATCAGGTAAGCACCTTATGTAAATGAGTCTATGCACAATAAAATAATAATAATAAAAAATAATAAAATATGAAGCAAATAGGCAAATTCCGCATGAAAAAGACATTTACTGAAATTAAGAAGGGTAACAAAATAACATTCCCCCATTTTATACTTAACCAATAAACATACCAAATTAATCATGCAGGAGTTTTATCAGAATAATTTTATATCTAAAATTTGTATGAAATCTGATAATTCTGCATGAAAAACCCAATTGCCTAAATTAAAGGGGGGGGGGTCTAATCCCCGTTCTTCCTTTATACTTAAGCATTGAACTCCCAAAACTAATCAGGAAAGCGCCTTCTCAATAAACCTGTATACAAAACTTTATGCAAATCAAATATTTTTATCGTGAGTTATCGCGTTACGTACTTACATACGTGCATACATACATAATGAACCTGCGAATACATTAGTTCTCAGGCTCTGTTAGGCTGTGAGATAAACATTAAATGTTTCAGTTTATAACTACTGTTAAAGTTCTATACTTATACAATTAATAACTGAAATTAAATATGCACCTTAAAATGTATTATAGTTTTTTTTTTGTGCGTGTGTATTTAAATATGCACATTTAGACATTGTCTTTTAAGATTTAAACATTTATAATTATATTTAATGCTTCATTTCGTGTAAATACAGGTATTTTCTACATTTACACACTTAAATGTGTTTATCAACCGATAACAACTTGCAAACTCAATGTCATAAATTAAATGCACATAAAAACAGGTAATGTTTTGTACAAAATGTGTATTTTTTGTGACAATTTGGAGATTTTTGAAATTTACACATTTCTCTGTGTATGCATAACTATGCTTAAATTGTAATAACACTCCAATTCGTGTAAAATCATACCCTTTTCTTCATTTACACACTTGTCTGTGTTTATCAAGCGATAACAAATTACACACTTGCTTTCATCAGCTAAATACACGTAAAAACAGGTACATTTTTCATTCAAAGTGTGTAAATTTGATAACAGGTGTGTAATTTTAACATATTACACATATAAATGTGTAAAATTAGCTAATTTACACATTTATTTTTTAGAGTGAAGTTATTATTTCCATTAAATTTCGTTGCGGAACAGTGTGGAAGATTTAAACTTTTGATGTTTAAAACCAAAAACAAAAAAAAAAATCTAAATTTTTTTTATCAAAAATGACAATGAATTTATTAATCTTTACGTGCTTAATATACATTTTGTAATATATGCAAATAAAGTACATACTATCATAGTGTGAATCCATTTCAAATCATTAAAATCGTATAATATTATAAAATATAGCACGCGTTTAGAGAAACTGTTGTTTTGCTGTTTTTGTTCGCTCTAAATGATACTCCTTCAAGCATCATTTTTGAAATGATGCTGCTTGTAAGAGCAAAGCAAAAATCTTTTTTTAAATACAGATTCTGACTCTCCAGATATTATTCTAGCCAACTGTACAATCGAAATTCCCTAAATCGTAACTTCATTTTTCGACTTTCGACCAGCTTTTTGGGTTTTTGCCCCACTGTGCGCTCCTTGCTATAGATCCCGCTTTTTTAGCGGGATTGGGTCGGCGAAGATCACATCTCAAACTCTGTCATAAACCCAGCCTTAATAAGCAAAAGCTTCTGTGGCCTCTAATGAAGTTGGCCGTCCTGTGAAGCAGCGATTTTGGATTCATGCTAAATTAAAAACAGAAAATGTTGGGAAATTGTACGTGAAGCATAGGAAATGAGGTGCATTTGTACTATTAAGAAGTTTTAATAATATTCAGTTCTTGCTGTTATAGTATACAGTACTTCGGATTCAGTGTAGTGGTCGAAATCATCTGGTCTTTTCTGTAAATACCCTCAGCTTTCTATTCCACAAGAAGTAGCTTGTATTAAACTTCAGCAACATACACCAGTTTATTAATACTAGAAGTGCCGTTGGGATCATTTCACCTTTTTTTCCAATTTCCAATGCTTTATTTCGACATGAAAGCGAACACCGCAGCTCATATTTTTTTTACTTTTTCTAAAATACTATCAAGCAAATTGTGACAATTCTTCATACTTCTACATGATTTATCAAGAAAATAATCATAGAAATACCTAAAACAGCCAACTCTGGACATTTTGACCCTCATAAGAAAAATGACAAATTTTCTAGTTAAAGTCTGTTTTTGAATTCCCGATATCTCGTTTTTGCTTACTGCACAGGGGGACAGCCAGTTTTTATTGCGATTACTAAAAACAGAAAAGTAAACTCCAGTTTTGCTTTGTTTGGATGCAGGGGGAAGGAAAATAGTCTTCTCTTTTTGCGTGCTCGCCTTCAGTTAGGAGGGTTCTTCTAAGCATTTCGACTCTATCATGAAATACGCTGGCATCCTAGCAGCGCTGGCGTAATGTAAATTTACTGAATGCGTCGTATTCTGAAAGCAGTAACAGTGATGCCGTACAAAATTCTACCAAAGTGATTTCAATTGTTTCTTGCGGATCAGGAAGCTCACGTGGACAAGGACGATACAATAACATATCTAACATTTCCGCTGGCAACAGTCGCAAAAAGTACACATCATGAAATGATATTCTTTGGATTCCGATGAGCCTTATCAGCCCTACTTCCACTACAGATCGCAAACCAGCTCGAAATATTGTGAAAATTGCAAGTGGAACAACATCGTTTGCTCGTCGTAACACTGGAACAAACACAACTTCAGAATGTTCTTTGATAGTGATTGCAGCAATGCTGTTCAAACATGCACGATTGCTGAAGCACTTCCTCAGTTTGGAATTGGTAGCAACTGGTATATTTCTCTGGTAGAACACGATGTTTTTTTTTTCGCGCTCTTATATTCCCGTTTTGCACTAGGTTATTCAAAACTTTGTACAGATGATTTATGGAACAAAAGTTGGGGACCATCTGCGTTCAAAGAGACAATGTCGCGCAATCCTTTCTGTAAAATCATTGGGTATCTCAGATTTGATGTGCGAAGTAATAGGGCAAAGCACCTGCCGCAGATAAATTTGTTTTCGCTTTTGAAACCTGGTACAACCTGATTGCAAATTGTTCTTTGTGTTGTAACCCTGGAAAAAGAATAAAAAATTATTGAACAGTTGTTGCCATGTAAATCAAGGCGCAGATTTATCCAATACATAGCAAATAACCCGCACAAATTTGGCATCATGTTGCCACCTCCCCCTAATAGATCAATTATAGTATCTTAAGCAAACTAAATGTTCCTTTAACATTGCAAGGGATAAAATTAAACTTATGTATGCAGTAAGGTATGTCAGAAACTTTTTAATAATTAAAAATAATAATAAATGTGTTGCTTTCTCAGTATAGCGAGCATATTTCTGTTTTTCAGCTGATTTCTAAGTAACATTTGAACACATTTATATGCTTATTCAGCATTAATTTTCTTTATTTTCTCATTTTGAAGCATATTGTGTGCTTATTAGTATTATTTGCATTTGTAACTTTTGTTTCGTTTTTTATCACTTTTTTGCGTAATATTATTATATTATGATACATATATGTAATTATATATATAGTATAATTACTATATTGTGCGGTATAGTGTAATAAAATATATTGAATTATATATTGTCATTTATATACCGTCATTTCAAAAAAACGTAAAAATGGGCATAGTCGTACTCTAACAACTAAATAAATTATAAAGAAAAATTATAAAATCTTCAAAAAAATTTATATTTTGCAATTTAAATATCATTTATCAAAAAAAAAAAACATTTTTATTTTGATATGGCTTGAATTTCTTATGGGGGTCAAATTGACACCGAACGGCGGTTTTAGGTAAGTCAAAATTCCGGCTGTTCTAGTGTGTTCTAGTTTAATATAATTGAAAAATTAAAACACGCCTGAAACAATGTTTCACCGCATAAAATTATTTAAGGAATACTTTTGTGTGGCACTGTAAATTACTAATAAATATTCTTCGTTTTACAGATTGTATAGAATGTATAAAGTGTGTAACATAATTAAAATGTATTTGATACAATTTTTTCCTATTGACCGTAATATAATGGAATACTTTTGATTATCCTTGTAATTAAACTATGCATCTAATTTTCATAAAATTTGAAATGACTCGACAAGTTATGCAACAACTATACATTTTAAATCTCAAACGATTTGGTTGGCTACTTTTTATTCTGTTATATGCGGACACACAGACGGGCGGGCGGACAGCCTGAACGATGACTATAGATGCTACGTATTTATATAATCACAAACGCACCTTAAAATATTCAGATCTTGGTGTAATTGTGCTCAGATTTTCAGATACAGTATAATAGCCGAAAACTTTTGTGTGTCCCTGTAAATACTATCTGCTTTCTATTATACAGGAAATAACTTGCAGTAAACCGAAGCAACGTATATCAATTTCATAAAATGTACAAAAGTGTAATACAATTAAAACGCACATCAAACAATGCTCTCTCTTATGTAATGGAATACTTTTGTGTTGCGCTGTAAATCAATAACAACAACTCTTTGAGCCATAGGTTGTACAGATTTTTTATTATAGTATATACTTTATAGATGCCTATCAATTTTATTATGTTCGAAGGAGTGTAACACCATCAAAATGCACTTGAAAAAAATTTCCCCTTTGTCCGTAATGCAACGGAGTACGTTTGATTGTCACTGTGATTGAACTATGCACCCGAATTTCATTAAATTTGAAGTGACTTGACAAAAATATGTAATAGTTATATATTTAAAATTGCAAACGATTCGGTCGGTTAGGTCTTGTGTTGTTATATACATATAGACGAACAGACGGGCCGACGGAAGAACAACAATAATAATGAACGCAAAAATAATGAACGCAAAAATAATGAACGCAATAATAATGAACGTGTGACGTTCTGCTTATGCATGCGCGTTGCACAAAAATATGAATAGCAGGCACGGTAGGCTAAATAAAATTCTAAAGAAATGATAATTTAGAAAGTATTTTGAAGCTTTTATGCTTATTTCAGCTCTCATTTGACGTTTTGAATATTTTAGAAACCATTTTTAGCAAGTATCAAAAGTAAAAGTAATCATCATTCCATATCCAAGGTTTTAGTCTAACAGTCTGCATCCCTTCATTTGATGGTGGTGCTTTCGAAGGTGCTTTGCTCAGTTTACACATTTAAATCTTAAAAAAAAAGTTACAGACTGCTCTGAAAGAGCATTTACATCCTATAAGTAGCTACTATGACAAATTTTAACTTTCTATCTTTAACATTTCAATAGAAATCCTAATTTAAAACATTTTTAGAGTGCTTTTCAATTATTTCACTTTTACGAATTTCGAATTTTTTTTAAATTGTTCTTAGCCTCCTGACCGCCGAGTAAAGGGCAAAATTGTAAAGCTTTTTCTCTGCAATTTATTTTAAATGTTGATAAAAGAGGGATTTTCTATCGTAGTATAATTTTTTGTTGCATATATGCTTATAAGCCTTGAAAGTATCAATCATAACATAATTTCTTCATAACTCGATTATACTTTTAGAATTATATTAATTTAAATAAAGTGTCAAATGCAATGAAACCTGCAGTCTAGTGAACGGATATATCCGGTCGTGATATATATTACACCATGCTGAAATTAAAAAAATTTAACCCCTTCAATATCACAAAAATTGCAGTTTCCACTTCTTCAAACGGAGTTTTCCTTTCATTTCCCAAAACGGGAAATCTATTAACAGAGCGGTAAATGTCAAGAAACTTTGCTGCGATGAGTTTTACCATGAATTCACAGATTTTTTTTTTTTTTTTTTAACAGTGTAAAATAAAGTCTGTTTTTGGAGCATGAACGGTCATTATGACTTTGTCATTATTAATTTTGAAATAAGTTCCGTATTCGACTAGATTCAATATAAGTCATAATTAAGAGCATTTCTAAAGCGCTTTTTGCTCATTTCCCTTTTTAAAATTGTAATTTTTTCGAAACTTTTTTCTTAGAGAGCATTTACATCTTATAAGTGCCAAAATTCAAGTTTCTCTGCTTAAAAACTTCTTAAAAATCGTAATTTAGTAGTATTTAGAACGCTTTTCGATCATTTTCTCCCCTTTTAAATTTCTAATTTTCTACAAGAATTAGTTAGATATATTTTGGACCCACCAATAGTTCTATTTCTGAAAACTGATACACACAACACAAGGACTGTATCTCTTACTTTTAATTCACAAACATAATAAAAGGATAGAGAACCGAGATTTATAGTACAACTTTGATCTTCTTCTCGAAACAAATTCACAAAGTTTTAAATAATTTACAGAAATGGCTCTTCTAGTTATACTTTGAAGGGTACAAAAATTGAGGGTCATAAATACAATATCAATAATACTAATACACCTTTTTTCTTAAAACACATACATTAAATGAAATATTAAATTTACAAATACAATCACAAAAATGTAATGCACCGTAATACAAAATAATTTGCTTAGTTAAATATATGTATGAATTTAAGTACTTAACGCGAGTCATTAACGTGAGGCAAAATAACAATTTTAGTTACTTGCCTTTTGTAGGTGCCATTTTCATCATTTAAAGGTACAACACTAATTATATCATTTAGGCCTGGATGGATGTTAACAATTAGCGCCAAATGTTATTTTAAAAAGCTATAATAATCAGAATTGTTCGCTAATACTAAATCGCCTTCTTTTATCTCTACCTTCCCCTTATGCCCTTTAGGTATTTCTGTCTATTCAAAAGCTATTGAGAAATAAATATATCACCATGTTTGCCTCGTCTCGCAATAAAGTTTTAACCCCTTAACGCGCAGTGTTGCCGGCTCGGCAACACCTAAAGTTCCCCCTATTTAGAGACACAAAAACTCCGTTAATATTTCAAAAACTACTCTAATGGCTACTTTAAATCTTTCTTATGAGTTCTAGAAGGCAGCACCACATAGATTAAACTCTACTGTTTTTAAATAATAGGTAAAATGTTTTACTGTAATACGGGCTTCACAGCAATGTTCTTCTCACTGCGCTTATCAATGCTTTACTTATGGGAGGTTACCACTTTGGCAACAGCTATATAATTAAAATGGTTAGTACAATCTTTACAAAACAATACCTGTGTACTCCTCTAGGCCTAAATAGATTGCCTAATTTTTATTTTCTTTAAATTCCAACTTTAAAGAGTAGTGCACCGGAAAGGGTTAAATGATGCTAAGAACGCTGCATTTGTTAAATCATTGACAATTTCAAAGTGCAAGGGTCTAGTTGTAAATTATAAAAAAATATAAATAAAAACCTTTTTTTATATGTTTACTGCTGTCGAATTTCTTACCTCAAAAGAACCGGAATAGTGCAATCCACACCTTAAATGTTTAAGTAACAAGTATGCTACGTTTGAATGTTCCAGGCCTTTCAGCATCACATAATTCAAATTTTTAAAATTTATTTTCCTTCTTCACTACGCTTGAAGGGAGAGTGGGGGCGTGGCTCCGACATAAAATATAGCCTAAGTTGGAACACGGACTATCGCCATAAATTTGCCGTCATTACTTTTGAAATGATTAAGGTACTTCCAGAGATTATGCCCTACAAAAAAATAAATAAATAAAAAATAAACGTTATTTGTTTATAATATTAGTTTAAAATATAACCAAAATCCATAACTATTCCCTTTAAAATTGCTTTCTGCAAAAATAGTACTAAACACGTATTTGCTGCATTTTTCAGATAAAGCGGTTACTTCTAACGTTGATTAAATTTCAACTTAAAGTAGTATTCTTGAGTAATCAGTAATGTTGCCTTTTCTGAATCCACTCTTTAATGAAAAGGAAAAAACAAAAGTAAATTAGATTTCTCAAGATAATTCGGTTATCTCTTTTCTCTTTTACTTTATTCTTTCTATCTTAGAGAGTAGTAAGTTAATCGAATTTCCTTTCGACTTTTCATTTTCAATGTACAGTAGACTCCCTCAAATACGCAAAGCCTGGGACTAGGGGTTGTGCGGATTTTAGAATTTTGCTGATTTCTGGTCATTGATTTGTTTACATTTTTGAAATATGAATTTGATTGGTAGTTAAGCATTGTAATCAATGGATATAATAAATTGAAACTTTAAAATAATTCAGTAGAATATTTAAATAAATAAATAATTAAAAAACAAGTTATTATTACAAAAATAAATTAATTAAAATAAAATTTTAGAAAAATATTAAAGTAAATAATTTAGATGCAATACTAAATATAAATAATGATGAGGAAAATCAATCTTTTTTATAAAGAAAAATATTTGCTTTTGTTAATAAACAAAAACAGCTTAATTAATTAAAAACATATTCATTTTATAAAGCAAAAAATATGCTGCAACTACGATACGATAATGATTATTCGATTAAATATCGATCATCTTAATTAATGAACCAGATGTAAATCTCAAATTTGTTTCGTAACTAGCAGGGATACGAAAATAGTTATAGAACTATTGAAATAATAAATTTTATGTAGCAAAATTTATCCTGCCACGCGAATTGCAAACTCTGGCAAAGGGTCATAGTCATTGAAAGTTATATTACTCTGCAACTACGATACGATAATGATTAATTCGATTAAATATCGATCATCGTAAGTCTAGGAAACATTATTTAACACTGCAGAATTTAAATTGAAGGACATGCATTTGAATAGCACATTGAATTTTAATTGACATTTTAAAAAAAAGGAAGAAGTTGAAAAGGATTTAAATATATATATATATATATTTAAAGAATTATTGGTATTGCAATAGCTGCTGACTTCAGCCCCATCTTTAATTCCATTGTTTACATCAGAAAAAAATGCGCGGATTTCTGGCGTTCGTGGATTTTAGGGACGCGGATTTAATGGAGTCTACTGTATGTACACTTTTCAGGAACCAAGTTCCCGAAAAACATCTTTTTATGATACATCTGTTTTTCGATGTCTTTGTGTATCCCGTATGCGTAATCAAAAAATATATGTACACAGTTAAAAGATTTTGTGCGGAATTACACAGAATTTACCGGTTTTTCATTATCACATGTCTTATGTAAAATTACAGAGATTAGAAAAACCGAGATTCTGTTAAATAACAGAGAAGTTATTCAGTAAATTTAGAATAGATTCTATAAATTGACATCCTTAAAAATACATATGACTCTGCAAGTTTGCTTTTAATGATAATAATTTAATTTAGTCGATTAAATTAATGAATCATTATCTTGAGTTTCCATTTTTTGAGTAAATTTGAATCATTGTATCATTAAACTTTAACACGTGTTGTTTCTTGCCATCCTGGAGTTTGTACCCATAAACTCTTGACATTAGAAGAACATCTTGCTAATTGAGATATAGGAGCTGTTGCAATTGAGTACAAAGTATGTCTTTTTTGATTCAGTGGGAAAATTCTCAAATATTATTAAAATGATGACTAAGAAACTCAATCGAATGCATTTAACTGAGAACTAGTGTAAATTTACAGAGAGTTTCGCTGTTTTCTCTGTGTTTTTACAGAATTTTTTAAGCGTGTAGTTATGCATGCATATTTTTTTCACTGTAGCTTTTGTGTGCCAGTTGGGATTGGTGATATTCCTTCGAAAAGGGAAGCAGTGACAACAATTTTTGTGTGTTTTATCTTTTGTATTAGTGGAAAGTGCATGGAATTACCGAATGATTTGTACTACACATACATAAATTTTGACTATAGATGTCATATCCCAGTTAAAATTGGTTGAAATCCCCCAGAAAAGGGCACAGTGACAGTGATTCATCTACGGTTTTACATCTCTTTTGCAAATTAACCTTTTCGGGGGTCTGTTTTTTTTTTTTTTTTAATTTTGAATAATAAATTCCTATTGGGGGGATTTTTTAAAAGGTCAAGTGCTAGCTGACATTGGACACCTTGGCTATAATATCTCATTTATATATAATTTTCTCAGTTGTGGAGTTCATTTTTGTTCGGAAACGAGTGCTGTTATTAATAAAAATTGTATATGAACTTTAGTTTCAATTTTTTTATAAAGATGGCAGATCTTTTAAAAAATACTTCCAAAGTTACCGTTTTGTATCGAATTTTTGAAAACATCAGCATACATTATGCTTTTACATTTAAGAATAAAACCTTTTTTTTTTTTTTTTTTTTTTGTATTTGTTTTTGTTTTTGTTTTACGCGGATTTGAGAAAAGTTTTAAGAACGCTCAAATCCAAACAGGTTCTTTCTGGCCCAATTTGATATAAATTTTTGTCCGCTAACAGCAGCTCTTGTACCAAGATCATGTAATTGAACATGCTTTTTTTAATTTTACGGTAAAGAAATGAAATGTTTTAAAAAATACTTTCGAAGATGATGTTTTGTGCCATATTTTCGGATGCGACAGTGTTGGGAAGATAGAAAAGTGTTGCTAATCAGACATATATATGGCTTATAAGAAATGAACCATACATGGATTTAATGAAGGACAACCATTATGAGATTTTTTCAACCACGATGATCCATAAAAAAGACAACTTTACATAACTTATTTTATGATTATTGACTATTTTCTTATTTATTATTAATTCCTTTTTAAAATGATTAAAAATAATTAAAAAATATATATGCCACTGATATTTGTAGACGACGTTTTTGCTGAATTGGCGCCAGAAAAAAATCGCACCAATGTGGTGCATATATGACATCTGTGTTCGAGTTTCTACTGTAAGACACATAATGGAAGAATCACATAAAAAATATGGTAGAAAAATAGGAAAAGAAAGAAAGAAAAGAAAAAAAGTTATTTACGTTTTATCATATGAAGTTTTAGATGCTATTTTCTTTAAACCTAGCACGAAAGCGAAAAACAGCCAAATATTAAAACAGTTCAAAACTTTCACACTGAATTAGTTCTTAACCATTACTAACATTATTTTATGCTTAAATTAAATATTTTCATTTCATAGTATTATTTCTCCTTAAACTATTTTTTGTTCTTTACCTATTTATTTATCTCAAATTAAATATGTTATTAGTTTTTTTTTTTGAGATGTTTATGTTATTTTTTATCAGTGTTATTTATATGTTACTCTTTTGGATTTTTTTAGTAACGATAATTATCGTCAAAAAATTAGTTGTTGCAACTCTTTTGTCAAAATTATCAATAAAATAAGAAATTTATTATCAAAAATCATAGTTATCCCTGTATATTTTACTCTTAAACCATCGCGAGAATATTATCTACCAAATGATACAGTTTGCAAAAAAATCCATCGGGTATTTCTTACGAAATTTGCCTAAAAAAGAGAGAGAGAGCATAGTTATTGCGAACCTTACTCTGGCCTATGCATTTTTGGCCTAAAACCGCATTGTTTGGCGACAAAAATAAATTCTAACACCCAATTAAACAAATACCAAACAAATACCAGCCATTTTTAAAAACAATTATGCGAGTTTCTTCTGTAAGATGTATAATGGAAGAATTACATAAAAACAGAAAAAGAGAAAGAAAAGAAAAAAAGTTTTTTATGTTTTATCTAATGAATTTTTTGAGGTTTTTTTTTTCTTTAACCTCTTCAGACCTGAGTATGTAATAACGCTACAAATATATATTTGTTGAATTTGCATAATCGAAATGACACCATAGATGACAGAAAGAGTCATTTTTATGAAATCAGTACTTTGGAGGACTGGTAATTTAGGCTTACAAAGATGGATATAAAAGTACTAATCCCCTTAAAACATCAGTTTAACTATCAGTAATATAAATTTACGCAATAATAAAATTAAGGTTTTTAAGCAAGTAAATGATCAGCAAATCCTCAAAGCTTTTTATTGTAAGGTATTTAAGTTAAATCATCATGAATATTTCTTCCTTTCTTGGCCACAGTGTCTTGAAGGAATTTTCGAAACTCGGATGAAAATAATATTTATTTTATGAGGTAATGCACATCAGTGCTGACATTTATTTGTTTTGTTTTTAAAACAAAAAAACATTCAGCTGTACAGAAGTAAAGTAAAAATGCAAAAAAACCCATATAGTTTTGTTTTTATGAGGAAAAGAATGGAGGTACACATTTGTGTACCTCAGGTCTGAAGAGGTTATACCTGGTGAGAATGAGATAAGCAGCCGAATATTGCGTCGATTGAAATATTTCTTTGACACTGAATTAATTTTTAACCATTAGAAATGTTATTTTTATATTTAAATTAAATATTTTCTTTATTAAAAATACAAATTCCAGGCAGTATTTTTAGATCTTTATAAAACAGTAGATAATTTTATTTATCATAAAATATATCGTCCTTTTTATAATACAAGATGTCGTCATTATCATAATAAAATTAAACAAAAAATTTTATACATTATGAAAGACATTATAAAGTTAAAGCTAATAACGTTTTCGTTCCTTCCAGAATGTCTTCAGTCAGCATTCGTGAAAGTCATTCCTTCATGAGCTTTTATTTCATTTTAGAATTGTGCAAATCCCTAAAATTTCCCTCTTTTCTCATAAGTTTCCATTCTTTTTTTCGCCAAGCATTTTTAACGATCTGGGGTCAATGACCGCATGGGTCATATCATTACATGGTTTTTCTTTTGAAGTAAAGATTTCAAGAGTTTCCCGGATTAATGTGTTGTATAGGTTATCGTAATTTGCTATTTTTTGTATGTGTACAGATTCTATTTTTAAAGGTATCTTATGGCTACTTCTTGACAATGCTATATTTATTTTATCATATCTTAAATCTCTTAGATGCTCTTTTTTTCTTTCAGCAATTTTTCTTTTCGTCATTGCTATGTATTCTACTTTTTCGTTATTTTCATTTATGCAATGCTCTTTCATACCCGTTTACGATCACAATCATTTCTTACTCAAAATAAATCATGTTTTTTCAAAATTCAATTTTAGCCCATCTCATAAAAACTGACCTTTTGTTACCATTTAACGTATACAGTAAAACTTCTCTAAAGCGACCACGCTTCATTTCGATAAAAATTGGTCACTCCAAAAAGTGGTTTCACTCTAAAAAATAAAAGTGTAAATTTACACACAAAAATGTGTAAATCGATGATACAAAAACGATTTGCTTATATGTGTAAATTTGTGTGTAAATTGCCAAAATGCACACCTAATGTGTGAATTTCAAAATACACATTTTAGTGTGTAATTTATTGATAACACTAAGTGTGTAAAAGTTACAATGATCACTCATGAAATACCCACATTAATGTGTAAATTGAACAAGAATACACATATATCTGTGTAATATTCTTACTCATTTATCTGTGTAATCTTCTTTGATTACACGGATAAGTGTGCATTATCCAGTAAACACACATTATTGTGTTATTGTAATTTACTCAGTTCTTTGCGTAATATGCAAAATACGCATATTCGATGGAGGTTCAATAACTATTGTGTCTAGTGTATATGGAATATATGTGCTAAAATGGGTTGATGTATAACATCAAAGTCTAATGGCTTATGCTTAGTTTCAGAACCATAGCTGCAATATTCATATATTTTTGGATAGAGGAGTGAATTGGGGGGAGGGTGTAGTTGAGAACCTGATTTTTAGTTTATGGGGCCACATTTGTGACAGTGGATAAGATAAAAGTACTGTTTTTTGGACTCAGGATCATAGTAATGTACCCACTTCTCATCCACCGTCAGAAGTGTAGCCTCATAATCTCCAAAACAACCTATCACACTCACCCTCACCCCTTTTTAAAAACTCCCTCTAAATAGGTTTTTAGAACTTCACCCCTTCGTCTAAAATTATGTTACTATAGCAGCTACGGTTCTAAAATTCAGCATATTGCCATTTAAGACATTAGTTTTCGATATTCCTCATCAACGATCGTAGTAGAAATATTACTTCTCTGTTAATGGAGAAGTATGGGACACAATTTACAATTTCTTTAATTGTAAAAATGATTCTTCAAATTATGTTTCTAAATTGTTCAAGGACATTAAAAAGTGTTTCATTTTGTATTCTATAAATCAAAATTTTTGTATTTGTGTCAAATAAATTTGATTTTATTATTTTTGTAAAGAATGTCCCATTCCTCCCCACTCTCCTCCAAATATGCACATAAAAACTGCTGTTTTATTTTCTATATTCTTCATTGCATCTTAATTATATATTTCCCCCTCATTTAGATATTATTTAGTACATGCAATTAAAAATTAACATAAAGAAAAAAATTAATTAATTAATGATAGATTTTAGACTAGTCAGAAGAAATAATGATAGTTGATAAACTTGCAATCTTCTTACTTTTTATTTTCAGAGTTCAGACTAAATTTTTCACTTTTTATTTTTCAGACTCAAAATACAAAGTCAAATATACTCAATATACTGTGTTACATATAGTTTTGAAAGTAAATTTTAAAATACTATAAAAAATAGAAAAAGGAATGTAATCTGCATGTCACACATACATACACATATTACCAGCAAAAATTTTAGCCAAATTGTTTATATATACATAAATCGCCTGTATTACATGTTGAATTGTTTTCGTTTTATAAATATTTATCATTACAAAGAATTTACCTTAAAAAATTATCAAGACTATCAAAAAGGCTGTTGAATCATTAAAATAACATCCTTTACATTTAAGGTTTTATTTAGAAATTGTGTCTTTAAAAAAACATTCAAATATATTTTAACTTAATGAAATGACCTGTATTATCATAAATGAAAATTTCAGATATTCTAATTAAAATTTTAGATATCAAATTAATTAGTATTTTTATTTATCAGCTACAGTTAAAAAACAATAAGAAATACTATGATTATATCCAAATATCAATTGACTCATATAAATTTTCGAAAATAATGCTCGTAGAATTTACTTGACAATTACATTTGTCTCTTAAGTGTATCAAACGCAACCGGTGGGGGATATTTATGTAGGGGGTCAACTAATAAGTTCGATTTTGAATATTCATTATGACACAACTGTTAAATTTTTTTATATACATAGAGCAATATGTTTTAGGTCATATAAATTCTGCAATAATTGGCAAAATTACAATGGAAAAATGTTTATTTGAAGAAAAAGCCATTACTTTAATATAAATTTTCTTCAGAATTTTTGATCTAAGGTTATTTTAAATAAACGTATTTGTGTCGGTTTGCAATTTACTTCTGTGTATTTTTATTAAATTTATAATTAACAAGCAAAAATTATGTGTTCTTTACTATGATTATTTTAGTGGAACACAATTCTTCTGGTGTAATATTTTTAAATTAAAACACAGCTAAAAATTAAATGTAATTAAGATAAATAAATATTTCAAATTTCTCAAAATTGGAAAACATAGAAACTCTAAAAAACGCTAAAGTTTTAATCGATGAAAAACTTAGTTAACATTATAAATTTCATAATTAAAAAAAATTACAAAGAATTTTTAATAAATAAATAAAACTCAGATGAAATGTTTAACTTATAAATCAGAATATATAACTTATAAATATGATATACATTTGTATAATAGTTTATAAATAAACTATAATATCTTTTACACAACCGACACAAAATTTAACACCCTCCCCCCCCCCCCCCAACCTAAAAAATGATGTTAACGTTTATTTTGCTAATGTTAAAATACATTCATAAATTCTTTTTAAGATGAAAATTTTTCAAGAAATAAATAACCTTAGAAACAACAGTTGTTATTTTAATAGACATTTATCAGGAGTTAGGTAATGTTGACATTTTTTAAGGCAAATACATTTGGCAAAAAAATTATTTGTACACTCTAAAATGTTTAATTTTTAACTAAATAAAAACAGATATTTTGTCAAAAATAGGTTTGCTACAGTATGTTTACCGTGCGTTTTAAATTAAACAACAGAAAATTTCGATAAAGATGTAAAATAATTTTCTACTAGGAAAAGTTTATCAATTTCTTGCAAAAAAATTATTTGTACATTTCCCCATCCTGATATACACTGTGTTTTACAGCGTTTATGGTTCAAAGAACTACTTATACAGAAGCTGATAATAATTTTTAACTTCACATTATATTTGTCTGACATTTAATCTAATTTGCAGTTGAAGTAATTAAGAATGGCTCGTAAAACTAGAGAGGTACCTCTAGATATATGAAACCCTGTTATTGAGCATCATAAAAATTGAAACTCTCAACAAGAATTCGGAAAAGCTATTAAATTACCATTTACAACTACAGATGCACAGTTAGAAAGTATGAAGAAATTGGATGCATTGAAATTCAGCTAAAACCATGACTTCTCAGCAAATTAACCATGAGGGAAAAAAGGAGTGTTGTTAAAAAAGCTTTAAAAAATTCTATGGGTTCAGTTCAAAAATTTGCTGGAGACCTTGCAACATCTTCTAACATCAGAGTAATACCTCAAACAATAAGAAATATTCTTCTCAATTCAGATTTAAAATGAAGAACCTCGAGGAAAAATCCATTCATCAGTGAAACAAATAGGCGAAAGCGCATATAATTCGTTTTCAGATACAGAAGTAAATCATTGGATTTTTGGAAAACAGTAATTTTTTCTGATGAGAGAAAACTCGGAATTTTCTTACCACCAAGCATTCGAAAAATTAGGCGTAACAATAAAACTGTTCTAGATCCAAAGTGTATACTTCAAACTATCAAGCATGGTGGGGAGAATATTGTAGTTTTGGAGTGTATAACTTCTAATGGAGCAGGACATTTGGAATTTATTGGCATTGGAATGACAGCTTTAACATACATTGATGTGTCGCGGCATAATTTATGAAGTAGTGCTGAGAAATTACGCGTAGAGGAAGCTTTTCACTTTCTGCAGGATAACGACCAAAGCATACTGCTTTGATCACCAGCACATGGTTACTCTACAATGCTCGAAAGCGACTAATAACTCTTCCACAATCTCTAGACTTGAATTCAATAGAAAATCTGTGGATGCTATTGGATGCAAAAATCTGAAAAAAATATGTATCAGGGAAAAACAGTTTTAAAGAAGCTGTTATTAAGTCATGGAATAACATAAATCAGACTGCTACAAAAAAGTTGATTGAATCTATGATACACCATCTAAAAGTAGTCATAAACGCTAAAGGAATTCACACAAAATATTAATTTGTATCATGTAACTAAATTTTCTTTAATTATAATACATTGATGTAGTGTACAAATACTTTTTTTGCATTATTTTTTGTATATTTGTTTATTATAATGCAAAAAAATCAATTCGTTTTATTTATTTATTTATTTATTGCTATTATATTACATAATGCATTAAATTAATGTATTACAGTACTTTTTGCTTAAATCTTTTATTTAAGTTCATTATAATTTAAATAAATGAAGTGTACAAATAATTTTTTTGCCAACTGTAAATTATTCGTGTAAAACATTCTTGCATGTAAAAAGCAATCCAACATATAGCATATACATATTACAAATTTAAAATTTTTTCGCCAAAACTAACCTTTATACTATCTTAATTTTCTTATAATAATATTCCGTACTTACTTCAAATTATTAAATTAAAATCTTGTTTCTAAATCTAATCTGTTAATCTGTATGCAGACGATATAAATTCTGAATTTTCCTTAAAAAACATTATTCCAGTATGCGTAAATTTAAAAAGATGGCTCTAAATTAAAAATATTCTTAATTAAAACTTTATTTCTTAATATTCCAAATAAAACTGATTTCTTCTATGTTTTTATCAACCCTTTTTAAGAAAGTCTTATTAAATTTATTCCAAACCCATACCTTTAAAAAATATCATTATTTTATTTTATCTATTTATTTATTTTTCCGCTGTCAACGATAATTTGCATATTAATAAATTCATTTCTTTTCTTTTTCTCTTAAAATTAATCATGTATAAAAATCGTCTGCCTAAGATATTTAAAATTCTGAGTCAATTATAAATTGGTTAAATAATATATATTTTTTTTTAAATAAATTTATCGTCTGTTTAAAATAATCTCGTAGCTGGACAAGAATTCTGTTTACATAAAATAATGATGGTTAGAGATTACAGAATGTTCCAGAACTTTCTTTTTAGTTTAAAAGGGGGAAGTCTCGAGATGAAGAGAAGATTCTTCTGAAGATTTCTTGGGTTGCTTCTTCGATGAGGACAGCTCGCTGAAATAATGATGGAATTTTTGCAAAAAGGAGCTTTTCCTTCCTCATTATCACGAATTTAATAAATGAATTTACAGCAGCCCATGACTAATTATTGGATCTTCTACATTTATTTATTATTTTTGTTTTTCCCTCGCTTGCCATGACTGTGTGTTTCTTTTAACCAGTGGAAATAATTCGAGCTCATCTGAAATCGTCACATACATTTACACATAAATTTAAAGAAACCAGATAAAAAGATTTGGAGGTAATACGAACGTATGGGGTTACATACCTTATATTTTATAGGCGAATAACTTCTATATTTTTCTCAATACGAGCGCTTGAATTTAGCTTGCCTCTTTGGCCGGTTGAAAAGTTTCAATTCCGATCCCGGCTTGATCAAGGTCAAGTTACTGAACCCACCATTAGTTTTCAACTTAAACCTGATGAAGCCCAATCGACATTGATTACTATTTTAGTTTTTGATGGTAGTTTGGCGTCTAACTCGGAGTCGTAGTTCTTGAATAGGACTATAGATTGTACTGCAAATTGAAGTTATACTAAAATTACAAGTTAAACTTTGAAATGCGTAAAACGTTACAAGCTATGGGACGGCTAAAATAATTTAGGTTAAAATCAAACATACTAATATTCGATGTGCAAAATGTAGAAATAACTCAGGATACGAATATAGAATGATCTTAATTACATGAATTATATTTTATGTTATTTATTAAATGAATTCGAAATAATTTTTAGATTCTACTGAAGGTTAAACTACTGTCATTTAAATTAAGTGGGGGGGGGGGCACAGAAAAATTAACAGTACAAAAAATGTAATTTAAATTTATGAATAAGCGTAAAGTGGGATTATATCTCTATTATAATGCTTCTTTATGAAGTCTTCCAAATTTCGCTTTAAGAATGAAATTTAACACATAACTGAAAATTACAAGTAAAATTGTGAAAAAACAGCGGTCTGGGAGACGGCTGAAAGAAAATACGATTTAATCAAAACTTACAACTTTAAAATCAAGCATTCTTATATTTGATTTACACGTTTCAAAAGGTAATTAGGAAAACTAAATTAAGATTAACTAATTAAATGAGTAAAATTTTACGTTACATGTAATGAAATATTGTTACATGTGTCCAGTAGGGTGGTGCGAAAAAACAAAAGTTTTTATTTCCGAATCGCTATAGTGCGGAAAAGTTGCGATTGGTAAATACAAGAAAAACTAAAAAAAATTTTAGAAATCGGACATTATCTTCCGATCGCGCAAACCACCTAAAAATTCAAAAAAATTGAAAAATTTCGATTTTTTCAAAAATTTTGAAAAAATATTACATATACATATATTTTATCACTATAGTGAAAAATATTTATATATTGTACTATTTAATAATAATAAAAAAATAAATTGCGTTTAGAGAATAGCTTACAATCGCGCAAGCTCATTAAAAATCGGGAAAAATTCAATTTTCAGTGATTTTTGATGCATTAAGAAAACAATTAGGAAGTTCAATTTGCGGTCTCATGTTAAAATTTAAATGTAAATTAATACTGTTGTGCATGGTATGCTATTTTTGAACAACCGAGATCTTACCACGATGAGATCGCTGCTGGGCGAAAAGGTTTAGTAGTTCGCGCAACTCCTGTTAGCCACGTTGCGAAACAGCGTTGAAGTCGCCCTATGTGTCCACACTTTTTCTCTCCCCAACCTTGTCCACTTGCACAGTGCGCCATTTCGTATCAGTGAGCCCGAGAACGAATTTCGTTGTTAATTGTAGATGTATTGTGTTATTTAAAATACATTAACATGTGACAGGTACACGGATCTGCATACGTCGTTGACAAAGAAAAATATTAGACAATCTTTTGATTGTCCTATATTTTGTCATCCCCAAGAGATTTTTTGTCAAATATTCTTCTCGAATATAGCGCCTGTACGAGAAACTAAAGAAAAATCCTTTAAAAGAATTTAAATACTTCTAAAATCGTTAAAAATACTTCTAGACCTTTTCAATAAATGCGTCCATATAACACGCATTGATATGTAGAGTGATACATGTTTGAAGATGGTTTACAGTAATTTTAAACAGTGTATGTTGTCCATCGTGATATTTGTTTCAGGACTGAGGAGGATAACTAAATAATCGTCCTTTTCCCCATCAAAATGTATGTCATGCGTGGTTCTTCTGATTCCACTTGATTTTGCCGTAATTTTTTTCTTTCTGTTTGTTTTCTTCTAATTTTGTATAGGTCAATAACTTGAAAAGCATCTGTTTTAGTTGTTACAGGAATATCTTCTAGTACACTCAACGCTTTAGCAGCACCTGCACTGTCAGATACACAATTGCGATCGCAATGTAAAGATGTAGATTGTAATTCCACTTTCATTTGCCATGGTAATTTCTTCTTCTTAAATCTGATAGGCTGTATCCATCATGGTAATGATATTTTACATCTACATACATTAGCATTAAAATTATCATGTATTTCATCTAAATACTCAAGGTCTTTTATTTTTGCTTCAACAAATTTGGAAGGTTGCCTTTTCAATATATAGTTTCGTCTTCCAAGTCTTGTACTCAGATTTTTTTCTTTTTTTAAAAACTTTAGTACCAATTTTTCCCGTTCCGTCCTTTCTCTGGAGGTAGATAAATCTATGCTCAATGACTGGAATTTTGTTGTGTTTTTGAGACGTACAATTAGTCTCAATTAGACACTCCCTCAGATCTGGTGACTTTTCACAGGAGCAATATAAATTCATTACACGTTTGCAGGCTGAAATATCACACGAGTTTCTTGTTTTTTAAATTCATCAAACTTTTTTATAAGGTTTGACTATGCCTTGTTTCGAATATAAGATTTTATTAGTTTAGAATATTATCGTAGTAGGTAGTAATTAGCTAAATGATTCTAGAATCAAACACTTTTGGGATTGACGCCTTCTAATAAATATATTTTATTTTTTGTGCCACTGTATTGCTGACAAATGAGAAACTCACTTTAATGATGTTGAATTTACTTGCTAATAGAGACCTCTCTTCAAAGTAGCATTGAAGTCGTGTCTTCGAGTGTCTTTTTGTGTCTGAAGTCGTGTCACATCTTCGTGTGTTGGAAGAATATTTGGCAGAAAATCTCTTGGATGACCGAATATAGGGCAATGAAAAGATTGTCTAGTAATTTTCTTTGTCAACGACGTATCCAGATCCGTGTCCCTGTCACATGTTAATGTATTTTTAATAACACAATACATCCAATTAACAAACGAAATTCGTTCACGGGCTCTCTGATACGAAATGGCGCTCTGTGCAAGTGGACGAGGTTGGGGACAGAAGCGTTTGGACACGTAAGGCGACTTCAACGATTTTTCGCAACGTGACTAATAGGATGCGCGCGAAACTCGAAACCTTGAAGAACTACTAAACCTCGCAGCGATCTCGTTGTGGTAAGATCTCGGTTGTTCAAAAATAGCATAACATGCTCAATAGTATTTAATTTACATTTAAATTTTAACATGAGACTGCAAACTGAGCTTATTTAATTATTTTTTAATATATCAAAAATCACTGAAAATCGAATTTTTCCCGATTTTTAATGAGCTTGCGCGATCGGAAGATATTCTCTAAACGTAATTTATTATTTTATTATTTTTAAACAGTACAATATGGAAATATTTATCACTATAGTGATAAAATATGTGAATATGTAATATTTTTTAAAAAATTTTGAAAAAATCGTAATTTTTCAATTTTTTTGAATTTTTAGGTGCTTTGCGCGATCGGAAGATAATGTCCGATTTCAAAAAAATGTTTTAGTTTTTCTTGTATTTCCCAATCGCAACTTTTCCGCACTATAGCGATTCGGAAATAAAAACTTTTGTTTTTTCGCACCACCCTAGAGTCCAGATTAATTTTTTTAAACTTCTTTTAAATGTGCTGCTGAAACGTGGAGGGTGATAGAAGTGGTCAGAGAATCTTATAAAAATAAATAAATATATTAGAGTTTATTACTTAAAAATGGTATTACAGCAATGCAATGACACCTTGTTATTTATGGAATGGGATTACTGAAATAAAAAATGTAGCTCTGAATAATATCCAAACCTGCCATCCCTTTCGTAACGTCTGCTTTAAATTTCACGCATTTATAATTTTTGTAACACACTAATTAGTGTAATTTCAGGTTTTATCTACATTTATACATATTTCTGAGTTTATGAATTGATAACAACTTACAAACTTAATGCCATAAACTAAACACACATTAAGATAGGTATTTTTTGTAGGAAAGGTGTATTTTTTTATGACAAGTGGGTGATTTTAGATAGTTACACACTTACCTATGTATATATCATTATGTATAAATTACAATAACATGCCAATTTGTGTAAATTCAGGCTTTTTTCAGCATTTACACATTTATTTGTGCTTTTCAAGTGATAACAAAATACATGCTTAGTTTTATAAGCTATAATACACATAAAAACAGATAAAACTTTGCAAAAAGTGGGTAGTTTTCATGCCAGGTGTGTAATTTTAGGAATTTACACACATATATATGTAAATTTGTCTAATTTACAAATTTATTTTCTAGAGTGCTGTTATTAGAGGTCATGTTGTCATCTACATTTTTATTGTTTAAAAGGGTAATTCAATGGTAAAAATGAGGCAAACAATTAATGTTACTAAAATTTATTTTTCACATTAGGAAAAAAATATAAAAAATTAAGTATAAAGAGAAAAGTTTATTAGATATTATAATTACTGCGGAGTTTAAAAAAGGCTTGCATTGACTTCTGCTTAGATTTTACGATTTTATCATTTATAATCTTTATTCGTAAGTCCTTTCGAAATTCAATAAATAAATGCTTTTTTTTTTTTTTTTTTTTTTTTTTTTTTTTTTTTTTTTTTGACGGAAACAAATAATGACGATTTCCGCACTTTATCTATTTTTTGAGAGTTTTCTGACATAATAAACCAGGGAAGTTTATTGACCGTCATTATTAATTCCTCATCAAAGTTAAATTTATAAAGCATTTAAAAACTTTAAAGTTATTGATATTCATTTCATATTCGTTGTTGAACTTCCCATAGGGACACCCACTAACGTCTATGAGTTCCATGACAATCGGACAATATTTATGTGTTTAGATGCGTTTCTACATTTCCGCTTGCACGGACAGACAGACAGAAATGCACTGTAAAAAAGGGTCGATCTACTAAAAAAATGTTAGTGATCCTTCTAATTACTAAAAAAATTTTAGGAATCTTACTCGGTTACAAGAAATCTGTAAGAATTACTAGAAAAAAGCTAGCAACGAATTGAGTTAAAAGTTTTGCATTTTTAATAGCTATTACTAAAACTCACTTGGTGTGCCGTGATACCCTAGTGGTCAGAGCACGGAACTCTAGGCTGAAAGTACCCGGGTTCAATACTGGACGCCACCAAATATGCACCGAATGTATGCAATGTTAGTGCTCGTTTAATAAAGGGATTGTCAAAATCCTGTCGTAGAAGTTACCATGGGGAATGATCTGTGGACTTTCCCTCCCCTTTAGAAACATGCGAACATAGAGCAGGTAGCAATGTTTGGTGCTGCCATCTATTGTGATTTTGCCGAAAATCTTCCGCTTCAGAAGTCTAAATATATTTTTTAATTAACTAAAAATAATTTTGAAGCTACTACTAAAATTTGCTTGGTGGCTCATACTAAAAAGTTTTAAGTTAGTTATACAAAAAATTCTTTTGTTCAGTTTACAAAAGAAATGTTTGTTTCACTTGTAAAAAAATGCTTGTAATGGTTACTAAAAAAATCTGTGGAATACAAATTTACTAAAAAATTTTTAGTAACCTCTTGATTTTTTTTTTTACAGTGCATACGGAGAGCTGAACCGAAATCATTAAAAAATTTAAATTTTGTTTGAAAGTTTAAAAAAGCGCAAAATAAATTTGTTGAATTTCAATTGAAACGATGCATAACGTTAAACGGATTTTTAATTCTGTTTTTTTTCCTTAAATAAAGCATCTATTGATAGTGTTATATGCATGCTTTAAATTACAAATTATTATATTTTAAAATTCATCAAAGTTAGATCTTCAGAACACAGGTGCAAGATAATACAATAATTTAAATAATGGAGCTGCACTGTTCCTCAACCATATCTTATAATTCTATTAAAATGTCAAAAATGTAATAGGAATATTTCGCTTATTATGAATTCGAGAGACAATTTTGTAACATAATAATTTTTTTTCTACGTCTTCGTCAGAATAATAATTTATTTAAATTTTAAAATGGATAAAAGGAGCTTTGTTTGAACGTATAGATGATCAGATGGAATAAAATATTACTTCTATAAAAGATATAATTAAATAATTGTAGCTTTAGACGTAAATTGATTTTTATCTTAGAAGATTTTTCCTTATTTCAATATTAACTTGTTATAAAGCAAAATGAATATTTAATTAAAGTATTCTTTGAAGGTTTAAATCATAAAAATACGAACATGAAAAATTCTTAGAATAAAATTTTATAAATTCATTCTAATATTGAATATTTTAATGCCACTTACCATTGTCGAAAATAAATGAAACTTCTATGAATATAGTTAAATTTCCAATAAAAGACTATTAACATTCTTACTTATTTGAAATGCGTTTAAAATACACTAACGTTTTAATCTATACTAATATTATAAAGAAATAAAATTTCTTTATTTGTTTCTTTGATCGAGGTAATCTCAGGAACCTATTTTAAAAGCACACTGTTAAAACTAATGGTGACACATTGCACCTTTTAAGGGGAAAGACTTTTCTCACTGGTGACACCTCTAAAGGAGCCAAAATGGCACCTTTAATTGGGGTGAAAAGATAGCACCCTTAATCCAAAGTGCCCAATAATAAAAAATAAAAAATATATAAACCGACTTTTGGCCCTCATTGGATTCGAACCCACAACGTCTGATTACAAGCTCAGCGTTCTAACCAATCAGACATCAAGCCCACCTTCAAAGCGTCCGTGAAATGTTCAAATGTCCTGAAATTCAAAAGTTGCTTGATAGAATAAAGCTCGCCAAAAGTTAGCCGAGCGAAGTTCTAAACGAAATTGGGATAGCGTATAGTGGTGATAGTCATCATAGGAAAAAACTGCTGTGTTGATCCACCAGTGATAGCGAGTTGAAGGACAAGGATACATGTAACAGAGCATGAGCAAATGACTAAGGGGTGAAAATTGTCCAACGGTATGCATTTCGCGGCACCCTAATTAGCGTGAAACACTCAATGGCACCCCAAACACATTTTCAAGCCCACGGGTGTCAAATAGTAACACCTTTTCACCCCTGGGTGCCAAATGCAACCGGTTTTTCACCTTTATTTTTAACAGTGTATGGGTATCGAAATGAGAAAATTTGTGCCTGTTTCAACAAAAGGTATATTTTATGTCTATGTTACTAGACTAAAACGGGTGCAAAAGCATTAAAAAAAAGTTATAAAAAAGTGAATTTTGTGTTACTGAAAAGCTTATAAACTTTAAATGTGGTATGACAGTTCCTTATGTATATTAACATTACAAAGAAATAAAATCTATTTATTTTTTTTTCTTTGTTCGAGAAAATCTCTGAAACTTTAAAACCGATTTCAAAAGTAATAGCATGGAAATGATGTTGTTAGATTTTGTTCGAAAATAGGTAATATATTAAGCCTATGCCATACCTCAAAGGGATGCAGAAGCCTAAAACATTTTTAAAATGTGATTATTGATTTACTGAAGGGCCTAGAATTATGAAATTTGGAATGGAAGTTACTTGTAAGATATGAATGGTCACTAAGAATACTTCTTAAAAAACCCGTAATTTAAAAGCGGTGAAAATGCTTGAAGAGCATTTTAAAAAGTATTCTAAAAGGCGATTTTTACACTGTCTCAGGAAGTATCAAACCGATTTAAAAAATAATGGGTTGAAAATTGATGGAGGTATAACTCGATATAACATAGACTTTATTTTAATTTCGTTACACTACCACCTGGAAGTTGCATAACCAAAAAACGTTATGTATCGCACATTTTCTTTTACGGAAAGACGAAGAAAAATGAATATTGGCATGGTAGTTACTTATTAGATATGAATGATATGTAAAAACATTTCTTAAAAAATCGAAATTTAAAAGGAGTGAAATGGCGAGAAAAGCATTCTAAAAAGCTCTGAAATGCGATTTCTACACTGTGGAAAAAAAAAAAAAAAAAAAAAAAAAAAAAAAAAAAAAAAACATAAAATTTACGGCAAAAACTGCTGGCAGCAATGTTGCTAGCAGTTTTACCGTAAAAAGTGCATTAATGTTAGATGTAATTTTTTTTTATAACATCTAATTTTGCTGCAATTTTTTCTGAAAAAACTACTGCCAACATTGCTCACAACAGTTTTTTCGGTAAGTTTAACGGATTTCTTTTACAGTGTATGCATTCTCAGATAATAACCAAACTGATTAAAAAAGAATGGAGAAAATGATGATGACAGATTTTGCTCCAAGATCGGTTACATTTTATGTCGTTCCACTACCCCAAAGGGTCAACAGGACACGTTTCAGACTCTGGAAAGATTGCGAAAAACGTATTTTTATAAAAAAAAAATGCCGTCCGTCTCTGCCTGCTTCTGTAAACTCTCTAGATAGAGAAAAGCGTTTTGAATATCAGTATCCTCAGTTATACGAAACTATTTTTTTTTTTTTTTTTTTTTTTTTGGACTCTTAAAATATTCTTTCTGATGAATGATAAACAAAAAGATTCGAAATTGTTTATTTCAAGGAATGAATATAAATGGCAATAAAAACCATAAATTTTGCAAATAGAAAGAAGTCAATCGAATAATAGTAGTCGAGGTATATATAGTCCAGGTATTTGGTGCACAAAAAGGACAAATAAATGCAAGTTTTGATGTAGTTTTGAAATTTGGTGCCTTTGTGTTTTTTGGGTTGCTGAACACGAATCTGGTGTTATCCAACAAAATTTGTCCCCGGAAACATGTTTATTTTGGCAAAAATCGTGTAAAAAACGTGACTTTTCTTAGTTTTTTTTAAATAAATTTAAAATTATGCATTTTACATAAAAGTCCTCATTACATAAATTAAAGAAGATAAAATTTCCTATATTTTATGTATTTAAAGTTTTTTCTCTGACCAATAGTTTAGCCGTGACAGTGCCGCAAAAATGGGTGTGAAAAGTAAAAAAAATACTGAAAAACGGTAATTGCGATACTGTACGTCGATGAAGCGTGAAAAAGAACCATTCTACGCGAATTTTGACCACTTATTATTACTAAATGTAACATTATTGACTATATTTTATAAATCTGATGTTCTATGTTTTCTTCATAATTAAAAAAATCATCAAGAAAGAAAAACCATGCGTAATGCATACATTATGAAGCACTTTCTAATACTTCATGAAAACTTTAACAAAACTTCGTTATTTAAGAAAATAAAGTTACTGTATTCAGCCAAATGTGTATTCCAATACTTTGAACAGCTCTGTACTTGATCTTTTGAAGTATATATACTAAATAATTGGAAAATTTAGTTTCGCAAGCAGGTTGAAATTTCTCTTTCAGCAATTTATACTAATAGTACCTTTGACATTAAAGTTCGGTGAATAGTCTTGTACCTTTAATATAGAAAAAATATTAACGAAAGATACCATACCATCCTTCAAAATAGTCATCTCCTATAACTATGCACCGCTGAGATCTGCTATACATGTCCTGGGAAATTCGCAAGAAGTCTTCTTTTGGGATGGAGTACAAAAGCTTCGTCACGTTTCGTTGGATGTCAGCTATATGGTCAAATCTCTTTCAAAGAGAGTTTGAGTCGTGAAATTTGGAAAAAGTCTGGAGGATTGAGATCTGGCGAGTATGGTAGGTGTTCATTTTGCACCATCACTCATGTATTTATTTCGGTGTCTTTAAAAGAATAAAACCAAACTTTAAACTGACCTTTCATTCGTTCATTTTCCTGTTCTCAGTTAAGAATCAACACACTGAACAAGCACTTGGTAAAGCACGTCTTACACAGACCATAAATGACGCTCAACTGAACAAAGGTGGGGGAAGATGGTCTACACATGTCTCTATGTAGGTGCAGCGTTTTGTTTCCCCAGTATTGCCAGATCGGTCGTTCTGAATTCATTCACCGAACTTTATTGTCAAAGGTAGTAGATGGAAACATAATTGAATACTTTTTTCAGCCCTGCAGTTTATTTCGTATCTTTGTTACACATCAGTATTAAGCTAAAATGTATTTTATTCTAAAACTGCCTTAAAACTACAGAAATCACATTCTAAGAAATTATCATTCATACGCGTCCATGCATCCAATTCTTTGAGTGATTCTCTGTGTCATTTTATATATATTCTGCAAGAATTTATTAGTAAATTGAATGCAGTTATGCATGAAAATGCATAACTTATTTAAAAACTACTTTTAAGGAAGTTACGTTCATATTTATTAATATTTCCGAGCTCTTTTAGGTAGCCCTATATATCAACTATTGCTTTTATATACACCGTATAATGTTCATTGATTTAGTGAAATTAGAATTAATAAAATTGCATTTCATTCATCCATCAACCGTCATCGGATACATATACAGTACTCCAGAAAGAATATACTATTTGGAATCTTTCGAATGTTCTTGTAAATGTTATGTAAATGCTATGTATATTATGCATGACTATATATCGTATAATTTTTATTAAAACTCGGCGACATATATAGTCCGTCTCAAAAGTTTAAGCACAAGCATAAAATGTCGATTATTAAAGAGCTATAATATGTTAGAATGAATAACATTTTTTAATTTACAGATTTCGCAACATTATACAAATAACTGATATCAAAAGTAGAAAAAAATAAATTACATAATTGTAAAAAATATAATTAAAAAATGTTTACAAAAAACTGTCTCAAAAGTTTATGCACAATGTCAAAAACAACCAGATTTATAAATTTTATAGAACATTTACATACAAATTATTTTTCCCTGATTTCGGATTAGTTCAAATAAACGTGCGTTCATCAAAATTATTAGTTTTTGTAGGGTTTCTGATGGTATAGAGTACCATGCTTTCTCAATGGCCTCTTGGACTGCTTTAATAGAGTCATACTGCTGTCCATTGCCATAAACTTGGCGAGTTAAAATACCCCAGACATTCTCAATAGAGTTTAAGTCTGGACTTAAAGCTAGCCACAGTCAAGATTTTTAACATTTTTCTGAGAAAACCAAAGTTTTGTAGAATGTTATACGTAGATTGAGGCATTGTCTTGTTGAAAAATCCATTGAGGTCCCTCAAAATGTCAGTTTAGATGTTTAGAAGCAAATGTTAATTTAGAGTCTCTTGATACTTTTTTTAATCTTACCTTCCTTTTAGAAAAGCCAGAGAAGTTTGGTCATTAAATCCAAATTCCCGCAAAACTATAACAGATTTACCGCCTTGTTGCCCGTTGAAAAATGCCCTTGGATCATTACGTAAATCATGCCAATATGCGTTCCAACTGTCCAGACATCTAAGTTCCACTTTTTTTCATCGCTGAATATAACATAAGCCATTTATCCCCGTAGAACATGTATATTTTAGCCCAGTTCATTCTTGCCTGTTTGTTATGTAATTTGAGAGACGGTTTGCGAGGCATTTTCTTTAGTTTGTGATGTAATCACACTGTTTAAAACATCTGTGTGCAGTGTCTTGGGACAGCTGAACACTGAGATTATTTTTAATTTGGCGTATGGACATATTTTGTGTAGATACCAATCTCCTTATTCTCCGATCAGTCTGAACAGTGGTCATACATAGTCGTCCACATCTTGGTTTCCATTTTAAATTATTGTTTCTAGGAAGTACTTGATATATACCTCATTTTGATCGATTTAAAACTTTTGCAATTTCAAAAACAGTCTTATTTTGCGATTTCAATTTTTAAACTTTCAAAATCTCACATTTTGTGAAATCTTTACCCTTTTGGCATTTTTAAAAAGAGAGGAAATAATTTCTATACCTTTTATACTTTTAATAAAGTGCAATATGATGTCATACAACATCACTGGATAAGGTCAATCCATAATTTAAAAAAATTGCATAAAGTGCTTAAACTTTTGAGGCAGCGTTTCTTCAAGAAAAAATAAAAATAAAATAAAAATAGATATTTTTTTATAATAAACCACTCAAAATGGCTTATTTTATTTTGTTTTGATTTAATGTCGAGTCTTATTGCAAATTAGCATACAATATTCTCTTCTTCAATTATTTTAAGCAAGATTTGCAGAGTGCTTAAACTTTTGAGACAGACTATATCAATTTTATTATATATGAAACAGTTCTAATATAATTAAAATATGTCGTACACAATACCCCCATTTATCATTATGAAATGGAATTCTTTTGTGTGGCCCTGTAAATGAATAATAGCTATTTTTTTCACCGCATATTTTACAGAATGCACATTTTAGTGCACCTCGTAAATGTATATAAATTTTAGTATGTTTTTCAGGGTTTTAACATCTTTTGATTTCATTTGAAACGATTTTTTCCCCATAGGTCGGAATGTAAAGGTAAACTTTTGACTGCCCCTGCAAATAAACTAATCGTGTTTAAAACTTCATTTGAAACAGGTTTCATGCTAGGGTAAAATCATTAACTTCTAGAAATTTCTTGGCAATCCAAGGATATTTACAGGAGTTAAAGCGCGGGCAGACTTACAGACAAATCAAATGTTTAAACACTTTTTAACTTTGTTGGAAATAGTGCTAAAATTTAGTATATCTGCGATCTAAATCTTTATTTATGATTAGAAAATAATAATAATAATAATAATAATAATAATAATAATAATAATAATAATAATAATAATAATAATAATAAAACATTTCTTAACTTGGCTTTTAAATAATATAAATAAAATAATTAAAACTGATTTTAATTGATAAAAGCTGCCACGGACTTTAGCTCTTAAAGTTCAAAAGTGGGTGTGAAAATCAAAAAAATTTTGGAAAACAGGAATTACGGCATTGTGAATAGATTTAACATGAAAACTGACTACTTTATGCAAAGATTGACTATAAATTATACTTAAGATTATATGATTGACTGCGTTTTACAATGAAGTTGCTAACAATAAATACAACTACTCATTATTTAATTATAAATAATTATGTACATTAGTGAGTACATTTACTTTAAATATATATATATATATACTATTGCCGCTTTTTTTTACTTGAGGGACCATACTTTTCACCTACATCTACAAAGCAAAAAATAGACGTATGGCATTAGGGGCTGTTTTTATTGCGACTAATTTTTTCATAAAGTAAAAGTTTTTTTAATAGTAAATATTTGATATCTTGCAGCATGACTATTTCCCTCCCCTTTTATTGGATCCACTGTTCCATTGGGTATTTTGTAATAGCAAATGAACATTTTAATAACAGATATGTTCGTTATTATTTATTTTCTAGTTATGAAGGAAACTAGAACATAAAAGTACAAGGTAAACTACAGGGATGAATAAAAACATTCAATATTTTTATTTATTAGTATTATTTCTATTATTATTATTTCTATTTATTAGTATAAATTGCTGAAAGAGAAATTTCAACCTGCTAGGCATTTTTTTGCGAAACTTAATTTTCCCAATATATAGTATATTTTATATCAACCAAAAGATCAATTACAGGGCTGATCAAAAGTATTGGAATATACATTTGATTATATATAGTTATCTTATTTCCTTAAATAACGAAGCTTTGTTAAAAATTTCATGAAGTGCTAGAAAGTGCTTCATCATCTATGCTTAAAGCATGATTTTTCTTTCGTCTTAATTATTATTTATTTATGAAGGAAACAAAGAACATCAGATTTATAAAATATAGTCAATAATTTTATATTTAGTATTATTAAGTGGTTAAAATTTGCGTAGAATGGATCTTTTTCACGTTTCATCGACGTAACTACCGTTTTTTAGAATTTTTTACTTTTCACACCCATTTTTGCAGCACTGTCACGGCCATTGATCAGAGAAAAAAAATACTTTAAAAACATAAAATGTAGGAAATTTTATTATCTTTAATTTATGTACTGAGGACTTTTATGTAAAATGCATAATTTTGAAGTTATTTAGAAAAATCAAAGAAAAGTCACGTTTTTTACACGTCTCTTGCTAAAAAAAAAGTGTTTCCGGCAATAAATTTGGTTGGATAACACCAGATTCGTGTTCAGTGATACAAAAAAAATGAAGGTACCAAATTTCAAAACTACACCAAAACTTGCATTTATTTTCAACCAAATGCCTAGACTAGTATTTGAAATTCTATTTTGCATATTCTTCGATTTTTCATGAACCTGTATTTTATTCATATTTGAATTCAATGATATAGATTAATTGGAAATGAGACTCTTTATCGACGCAGTAAACTGTTCGTTAATATGATTTTTATTTTTGGAGTTATAAGGATATTACTTTTCTGCCGATTCGGTACTACTTGATTATCCCGCCGAACAAAACAAATATCGCAAATTATAAGATTACTCATATTGGTACATAGTTTTACTACGTGTGACCGATTATGTGGGCAGCATTACAGTAAAACTGCTCTTATTAATAAAGATACATTAATAATCATAATAATTATTTTAACTTAATAGAAAAGCTATTAATTTTACAACTGTAAATGCAGAAATATTACTTTAAAAGGACTCTATTGTATTTATTTGTATCGAATAAATACTGATGATCTTAAGAAATAATCTGCTGAACACAGAGTGCACTACACGAAATGTTTCTTTTTAATACTCTAAAAAGTTATATAAAATAATTCTACGAGTATTTTGCGATTATAGATTTCTGTTTTTCTAATTATTTTACATTAGTTATATTACACAAATCTGCACATACACTCATATCTGCTTCTCTTCTAGAAATCTGCACCCATTAAATTTTAATAAAAGTCTCCTTCCGGACTTAAAAGTTATATAATCTGGTTTTATGCATTTCTATTTTTAATAAGCATATTATTACGAAACTTACACGAAACTTCCGTCGAAATCTCAAGCGTAAGCCAAGCATCCGACACGCAATATATTTTGAAAGGCAGACTACTGATGAAATATTTTAATATTTAAAGATGCATTTCACATTTCAAGACTTTTTGAGCATTCAGTACCGTGTGATATTTGTGTAAAATTCATATAATTTCGTTGTAGATAAGTTGAAGGATACTATGATGCAAAAAGCGTTTTTCATAGCGTATGATATGTGTTACCATTTTATAACTAAACAAATCGTCTTCAACATACAGGGTGTTCTAAAAAGGACTCCCCAACTTTGAAATGACATAATTTTGAAACAGTGAGAGATAGAAATGTGAAACAAGTTGAATGTTAGGCAGATAGTTCTGGAACTTTTCATGCATCAATTAAAAAATAGTACCAATTTTAGACACGAGAGTGCGCTACTATCACAAAGCTGTATCTTTGAAATATTTCCTGAAAGTGAGTTGCTTGAACTGAGATAAAAATCACATTACAATGGTTTCGATATGGTTACCTTTTTCAGAAACAGCATGACGCAACCTAAAGGTAAAGTTTGAAATCACTTGTTGCAATACTTCTATTGAAATGGATACTCATGCCTCACAGATGAATTGTTCAAGCTGTTCCAATGTTTGGGGATTTTTCAATAAACTGCGTCCTTCAAGTAACCCCACAAGAAGACTTTTTACATGTGTCAGGAATAAAACAGACGCACGAATGAAATTTCTGTACTTCTGAGTACCCTTTAAAGCTCCGTATGCTTGTGCTGCCTCCTATTTTCCAATGTTGGAACTATTTTTCAAATTGACGTCTAACAATTTCCAGACCTATCTGTCTAATATTCAACTTGTTTCACATTTCTATGTCTCACTGTTTCGAAGTTTGACCATTTCAAAGTTGGGGAGCCCTTTCTGGAACACCCTGTATGTCCAAGCTTTTAAATCTTCGTGGATATTAATTTCCAAGAAAATATATTAATATAATTTGAAACACTAGTATCTCTTCTATTAATAGTCGTACACGTTTGTCTGTATGTGCGGCAAATCCATGAGACTGGAGAAACCTTATTTTCTAATTGACACAAAAAGTCAGGAAATATATATATATAAAGCCAATTTTTTTATGTTTATGGATTTTGCTGTATCGAACAAAAATCAGTAATTAGCGACGAAATTAATTGAAAACCAAATTTTTTAATGATTTTCAGCTTAAAGCTTAATTGGATAAAAAGCAGGTGTCAATTTAATGGAATTTATCTACTAGGCAAATATTTTAAAGGTGATATCTTTCGTTATAAAAATGCCAAGAACAAGCAAGTTGCACGAGAGAACGTGAAACTGTAAAAGCTTTCCGATATTCTAAACTTTAATTTTACAGCTCGATTATTTTCCTAAATATCCTTAAAAATCGGCTAAAAATTCAATTTATTTCATTATTTTTTTTTGTACGTAGACGCAGTGCCTGAAAGTGGACGAAGTCAAACTGCAAGATTATAGAACTTTTATTGCATCTGCAATTTCACGTGAAATCTGTTGATAGGAGGTTTTTGAGGAAGTCTGTAACTTTCTTGTATACATCGTAGAAATTCGAAACTTGCACTCTCTTGCGTCTGTTAAAATTACATCAACGTTAAGTATAGGTATAATTGTTCTTTATAATACTTATTGTATTTTTACGATTTGTAAACTACGATGCTTACTTTATCAAAGAGATTTTTATAGATAGAATACTCAATTTCAATTTTCATGCTATTTTGTTAATATCACAAGAATTCTGCTAAAAATAGTTTTGAACCACTAATGGTGCATAATATTACAACGTGTGGTCTCAGATTATGGTTGCAGCATTGCAATAAATGTGTTTCTTATTAATAAGGAAACATTAAAATACATAATAATCATTTTAATTTTTTAAAAAAGTTATTGATTTTTCAACTATAAAGCAAAAATATCATTTTAAAAGCACTACATTTATTTGCATCGAAGAAATACGGCATATTTTAAGAAATAATCTTTTGAACAAAAAAAGCACTACGCGAAATGTTTTGTAATTTTTCCAAAAATTATATGAAATTATTTTACGAGTATTTATCGATCAGACTTATTTTTCTTCTATTATTTTACATTAGTTACGCCGACACACATACCAGCTTCTCCTCTAAGAATCTGCGTCAGTAATATTTACATAAAATTCTCCTTCCGGACTTAAAAGTTATATATTCAGGTTTTATGATTTTCTCTTTTTAATTTGCATATTGACGAATTAAGGGAAACTTCCGCCGAAATCTGAAGCGTAATCCAAGCACCCGATACGCATAATATCTTTTGAAAAGTAGATGTTAACAGCCTATTGATGGAAATATTTCAATATTTTAAGATGCCTTTCACATTTCAAAGATTTGTAAACATTTAATACAGTGTCATATTTGAGTGAAATTCATATAATTCAGCTTTTAATAAGTAGGAAGAGAAAGCAATTTTCATAACGTATGGAATGGGTTGCCATTTCATAATTAAACAAATCATCTTCAGCATGTGTTACAACGTTTGAAATCTATCGTGAATATTAATTTCCAAGAAAATATATTAATATAATTTAAAACGCTACTATAACATAATTATTTCGCAGGGGCGGTGTTTGCAGTCTGCAAACACATAATATTACTGTTCCAATTTCGAACTGGCACCAGTATAATTTTAGTGCAATTTCAATTTTATAATATTCGCGAAAAACAGCTCTCGATTATTTTCAAATAAATCTGTTCTTTAATTGTGGTGTGAATCAATTATTTGAACATTTTCGGAGCAGAAATACCTTGCCCCTGAAAGGGTTAATATAAATAAAACTCTCTTTTAGGACTGAAAAGTCATGTATTCAGATTTTATGCTTTTCCCTTTTTAATTTGGATATTGAAGACTCACACAAAACTTAGGTCGCTATCTGAGGCATAAGCCAAGCACCCGATACGCAATATCTTTTGAAAAGCAGATGTTAACAGATTATTGATGGATATATTTTACGAAGCCTTTGACATTGCAGATCTTTTTAAGCATTCAGCACGGTGTAAAATTTGTATAAAATTCATACAGGTCAGTTTCTGATAAGTAAAAGGATACAATTTTGCGAAAGGCATTTTTCTTAACACATGAAATGGGTTGCCGTTTTATAATTAAACAAATTATCTTCAACATATGTACAACGTTTTAAATATTCGTGAATATTAATTTCCAAGAAAATATATAGCCGGTTCTCGTTAATTCGAAATCGGATCAATCGAATCTCCGCTTAATTCAAACTAATGTGAATTCTGATGCATTATTTTTCTTGCTTTCTTACAGACTTCAAATCATTGAAATAACTTTCTTTTTTTCATTTTTGTCAGAATTGTTCTGAACTAGTGTACATATACTCCCATGCATTTGATATCTGTTATATTAGTGCCCCGTCTGCTCATTAATGACACCTCCATTTTATCTTCCATTTTATTTGTTCCTAATCCCTTTATTCGTTCATGTATTTATACCTTTTAATAAAATATTAAGCCATTTTCTAATGATAATAGCTAAAAAAATTGAAAATCACTCTAACATTAATTCCTTTGAAATGGTTTAAACGTTTTTTCCTGTCATAATTTCCATAATTCGAACTTTGGATAGTTCGAACATTTCTTGTGGTCCCGACGAGTTCGAATTAATGAGAGCCGACTGTAATAATATTATTTAAAATGCTACTATAACATAATTATTTAGCTTAACTCTATTGATTGTCTTAATAATTTATATGTCTTGCATCGAGTATTTATCGAATAAAGAAGAAGTCCAAAATTATATGCAAATGTGGTGAATGAGATGTGATCATACTGTAATTAGTTTTGTAAATATTCCTTTTTTGGTGCAATAGATGTTGCACAATATGAAAAATAACAAAATTGTAATTTAACAAAGGAGGTGGGTTGATAAGGGCTATTTTTCGCCCATCATATACCCGAAAAAAATTTTCGAATTCAGATGATTGTTCTGTGGCTTTGTAACGTTAAAGATATGTATTTTTGTTTAATATAAGTTTTACGTGATAAATAAAATAATAAGTCATGGAAATTATTGCCCGAAAGTAGAGTGTTTTGGCTTTTTTCTGTATTTTTGACGCTTTTTGTGTTTTTTAATTAATTTTTTATTAAGAAGCGCTCGATGAACTCAATTAATTTTGACATGCAATGATTCTACTCTTTGTAAGCTTTTATATGAGAATTATTTTATTTGGGTTCATTGTGCGCTTCTACCTATTAAAGAAAAAAAATGTATCATGTGAGAGAATGAAATGCACTACTATCGGAGCGCGTTCAAACTTCTTTTGCCGTACTTAAAAAGCATTAATGTTGTTCAGATGTCAATGTTGTTCTCTAAAATTGTTTTCATAAATATTTATTAAATAAATTTCTTATAAATAATACTTGGATGCCAGTGTTGTTGTCGTAAAGTCTCGCAGAAAACTTTTCGTATCTGTTCTAACAGAAAAGTTATATATATACTTACATATTCGAAAAACTGAAATTTAATGAATGATTCTAAGTAGTGCTTTAAATACAAATAATATGTATTTCGTGCTCTCCAGTCTCTAAATACTTCTATTTCTTCTTTTGATGTAACAAGAAGAGATTATGCGTTAACGATTACTGTCGATGAGACCACAATTAAGAAACCTAATATACATTTAATCAATATCTCATTTCCACAACTCTAACAATTGTTGTATAATATGTAAAGACAAGAACTGCCTCGTTGTTGTAGCAAAAGCTATTGAAACTCAAGCCTTTATAAAAACTAGAAATTATATTTCGTCGAGAAAACGATGCTGTAAAACTCATACTACTTGATCGGTAAATTGACTCTGCAAGATTCAAGTCTTCTAAGTGAGAATACATCTATGCATGAAAATATTTAAAACAATATCAGAAATGTAGTAAAAAAGGCCCCGATTTTGATACACAGGGACACTTTTCCGAAATCTATTATTAAATTCTCATTGGTATATTTATGTCTGATTTTAACCATATCTTTATACCTGTAAAGTCCAAAATACGTTCCTCAAAAAAGAGGTCATCTAGTACTTGCTTTGTACTGTTACTTGTAAAACTTAGAGCTAGTTTCTATCATGATGTTCTGTCTACATTGTTCAATATAAGAAAAATAATAATAGCTTCTATAAATATGAAAACCACGCTGTGATTGAGAACGTTGTTCCAAAACACCATAGAATGGAACACGTCACCAGACCATAAGTTATTGAAAAATGTAGGAGGCATTCAGCGGGAATATTTTTTATTGTGGATGACGACAATGATACTGTGATCATTTCTTTCAATAGCACGTACATTTATGTCTAGAAGAATGTGAATTATTCCTTTCAGAGGCATTACTTCTGGCTACTCAAAGGAAGACCTTTCGTTGAGCATATGGTATTCGTCTTTACTTTAAATTACATTTCGAATGTCTTCGTTCCATACTTCGCGGATACAAAGAACAAATACGCCAACAAGCACATATCTACAAGCACATAAAAAAATATTCATGTAATATCAGAGAGTGTCTGAAGCCAAATGATGTGGAGAGTATTGATATATTTTACCGGGATTGTTTGGAACTACTGCACGAAATGGATATTGAATATTAAATGCCAAGATTCTTAAATAAGCAGCAACAGTTTTCCACAGAAGATGCTAAGGGACACCTCTCGTAACCAAAATTTGATTTTTCAGCGCACAATTTCTAAAACCTGTAATATTTGGATAAAAACACAGCGAAACATCATAACATAATGGTACTGTCAGTGTAAAGTAAGCGAAAGTGTCGTTGGGTGCATGTTGTTTTCATATTATGTTTTATAGCATACAATACTACTGTAACGTACCATAGCTCAATCAAAATTAAAAAATCAAACATTGAATATGTCCATATACTATACAAGACGAGGTCTCTGGATAGTCCATTAGTGATTCTGGTGAAGAAATCAATAAGGGAAATAATCTAAAACACATTGTCCAAAAGGTCTGAAACTGTATGATTATTATTATTGTTGTTGTTAGTGATTATTTACGATATTTCATATATTGAAATAATAATATTAGTAACCTCCATTCATCTTAAATTTACACTTATTGTTGCATTTACTATTGATTATATGGATTAAAACTAATGACAATAGTGTTTATGTTCATTAATAAACATAATATTTGCTTAAATCTATATTTCATTTTTCCATCAATTATTAAATTTTAATTGAATATATTATTATTTTCTTACTTGTTATGAGGTATACTAATGAAAAAAATGTATGTCATGTATAGGTTCTGATGGGCGAAAAATGGCCTTTATCAGACCACCTCCTAACAACGACTATTTGGAAAAGGTTATTTTCAAAGACTAAAATTTCAAAGACTTCTAAACAAAATTTATATTTAAATTAATAATAATAATAAACGTGATTTTTAGGATAATTACAACGAGTCATATATTACGTAAGCCGTTCATTAAACATTAATATTTCTAGACCAATGGTTAACAAGTTGGAAATTGCAGGTGAAGCGTAGCAAATGAGGTGCGTTCGTACGATAACGAAGTTTTAAAATATTCAGATCTTGCTGATATAGTAGAACGTACTTTGGATACAGTATAGTGGTCGAAATCTTTGTGTTTCTGTAAATATGCAGGGAGTAATTTTTTATTATACTTCATTAACGTATATCTTAGTCATAAAATGTGAAGTAGTTTAATGTAATTAAAACACTCCCCAAACAATGTTTTCCCGTATAACATTATTTAGTGGAATACATTTGTGTGGCCCTGTTCTTAATAATAAATATTCTTTGCATCACAGATTGTACAGAATATATATTTTAGTACATCCATTATAGATTCATCTCAATTCTATTATGTTCAAATGAGTGTAACACCAATAAAATGCATTTGAAACTTTTTTTCCCATTTATCGTAATGTAACGGAATAGTTTTGATTGTCCCTGTATTTGATCTATGCATCCTATTTTCATAAAATTTTAAATGACTCGACAAAATTATGTAATAATTATACGTTTTAAATTTCAATAGAATAAAGTGCATTTGAAATTTTTTTCCCCATTGACCGTAATGTAACGGAATCCTTTTGATTGTCCCTGTAACTGATCTATCCATCCGATTTTCATAAAGTTTGAAATGACTCGACAAAATTATGTAATAATTATGTATTTTAAATTTCAAACGATTCGGTTGGGTAGTTTTTGCGTTGTTATATGTGGACAGACAGACGGACAGACAGACGGACTGAGCGACAACAATAGGCGCTACGTATTTACATAATTACGAACGCACCTACAAAAACGGTATTTTGTAGGTAGACATCTTTAACTGTGTAAAATGTGCATTTTTATCGGATGGAATTAATCAGACTGACTTTTGGACGCCTTATATTACGTACGACATTGATTAAAAATTAATATTTCTGGATCTATCTCAAACAAATTTTAAATAAAATTTCAGTTTTACAATTTTCGGAACTGCAAATTTTTAAACTACTAAACATCGATATTTCTAATATTTACACCGCTGCATAGAGAAAATAATGCACTTATTCATGAAATTTGTTTGAAACGTCTGTCAAAACTTGTTTTTAAATTATTAATTTTTTAAAAAGTTTTTATTACCCCTTTTGTCATTCTGTCAAGGGAAGGACTAAAATTTTGGACATTAAACTTGGACCAATCAGAAAACGAATAAAATAAAAAGCAGAATTATTCCATTTTTGGACATTAAAATTTGGACCAATCAGAAAACGAATAAAATAAAATAAGTTGTGGAATTCAACCAATAAAAAGATTCAGATATACATTACATTTCCCAAATCTCTAAGGAGAACAACAACTATTTTCCAAATAACTTTTTTACCTGGTGTAATTATTTTTATAAATATTTCAATTTTGGTGAAATAGATGTTGCACAATATGCAAAACTGCTTGTATACAAAATTTGTTACGGTTCTATATATTAAATTCAGTAACATAGAAATAATAGAAACGCCATCTTAAATGGATCATCACTACCGCAACATAGAAACATTATCTGGTGTGGGATATCACCAAATTAATGACATGTATTAGGATTTAATAGAATGAAAAAATATTTTATTATTATCCCTAATAGCATGCATGGTCACAATGACGTTACAGTGACGTCACTGTGAGTCACTTTGGTCACATCACATCTCTGACCAAAATGTCGCCTCTCAGTGACGTCACATTGTGACTGAGATGTGACTTTCTTAAAAATCTTTAGAAATTTATAAATATCCTTCAAAACATGTTATTTACTTTTAAAAACATGTTTCTGGCAATTTAAATATCGTCGCTTTTGTCACAGTTTCGTCACAATGTTAATGCCAAATTAGTCATAAATGACACATTTTTCACAAATTTGTCAATTTGTGACCACTTTGTGAAACGTCACAAAAGAGCTCTAAAACGGCCATAACGACTTCACATTCTACTCACTGTGACTTCACATCGACTTCACGTGACGTCTTATCGACAATCGATGGTCACAAAGTCAGAATGTGACTTCACAACGACGTTGCAGTAACGTCACCATGCTTTACGGGATCGTTTTAAGTTTTTATTCGATTTTCATAAAATTTGAAATGACTCGACAAAATTCTACAACTATTTTATACATTACACCTTTAGACTGAGTAGATTTTTAATAATTACATGCGGACATAAAGAAGAAGGACTAGACGGTGAATCTAGATGCTAATTATTTATACAATTACGGATGCACCTAAAAATATTAGGATGCTGAATTATCATAATTAAATTTCTGCTAAGTGCGTTTATTAAAAAAAACTTCTAAGTAATTTATCTTCTTATAATAATAAAGAAAAATGTTTGCGTGTGAATGCGTGTATCGGCGGAATTCTGAAGAAACTGTTGTACGTAGAGCTGAAAAATTTGGAGAGAAGGTATCTCTGTATATAAAGTTTTTTCCCCTCGAAGGCTGATTTTCGATTTTTTATTATATGATTTTTAGAAATTCGCATTGAAAAATGCATGAATATCGTGAAGTGTTTAAAATTTCCTTAAATTAAAATTTAATAATAAAGAGGAAATTATTGTAATAGGCAATCCTTTACATGAAAGTTAAAATTGTATAGGGAATGCAGCTTTACAAATCGTTAAAAAGGACATTAAATGTCTTATTAAAAACTGGTAGAATTGAGAAAGCATAGAGAATAAAATGTACTATAAGAGGATAAAAGTTTGAAACCGACATCTTTTAATCAATGTCAAAACATTGCGAAAAACAGGGAACTCGAAATATTGTTAAAAATATATACAATTCGAAAATCGATGAGCACAAAAATTTTATACAAATTCCTTTTTTGAAAAATGACAAAAGATTGCCGTGGGATTCCATAAACCGCTAAAAGTCGCGTTAAAAAATGCGCAATCGCTAAATACTAAAACATCACAGGAGTCAAAATTTACTCTAATGGAGTAAAATATTATAAACGCACAGTTTCCATGAATCACAAAAAATCTTATTGAAAAACACGTTAAAATCTATATTGAAAATTGCAAAAATTTAAAATTCAAAATTTATTATATCTGAGTAAAAGTACAATTTACTCTAATGGTGGTAAAAATTGTAATAGTTTTCATGAATCACAAAAAATCTACACAAAAAGAGAAAAAAATGCAGAAAAATAAAAAAAATATTCTCATTGAAAATCGTTCTAAATATTACATTAAAAATCATTAAAATTTAAAATTTGTAGACAACAAATTTACTATATCAGGCTAAAAGTTTGAAACCAAAAGCCTCGTCGTTAGTCTCAAAAACCGCATTGAAAAATGCATTAAAATTTGTTAAATGTAAAAGTGTCCCAGGTGTGAAATTTTACTCTAAAAATCGGATAAAACATTGTAATCCTTGTAATCCTTGAAAAAGTAAAAATACACTTAACTGTACATAAATACTTATAAAAACTTTAAAAATACATTTAAAGTCCTTTAAAAAGTTCAAAAGTTCAGAACGTTTTCAACCGTCACTTACTCGGTCTTCGTCAGTGAAAGAAACTACAAAATGACAGCTATTACTGCTGGCGTTCTCAGGCTCATCCGGAACAGTCCATTTTTATATCGAGGAAGGAAGGATGGGGGTGAAGAAAACGGAGCAAAATGGATAGAATAAAACTGGTGAAAATATTTAAAAAAAATCCTCCTCCCTCGATATAAAAATGGACTGTTCCGGATGAGCCTGAGAACGCCAGCAGTAATAGCTGTCATTTTGTAGTTTCTCTCACTGACGAAGACCGTGTAAGTGACGGTTGAAAACGTTCTGAACTTTTGAACTTTTTAAAGGACTTTAAATGTATTTTTAAAGTTTTTATAAGTATTCTTGTGCACCTTTTAAGTAATTTATGTACAGTTAAGTGTATTTTTACTTTTTCAAATTAGTAAACACACTGCACTAGTTTGCACTGTTTTTGTTTTTAACTCCAATTAAATTGTAATCCTTATTTTCTCATGAGTGAAAAAAATGGACGCTAAACATAAATGATATTGAAAAATCGTTAAAAATCCTATTAAAAATGCTGTAATTAAAAAAACCGTAGATGGTCAAATTTACTACATTAAATTTAAAATCAAAATCATCTTTTGGATGTCAAAAAGTGACTGTGGAAATTCTAAATATGCTAAAAATCTCTTTGGAAAAATCATTAAAATTTGTTTAATATTAAAAAATTGCAGAATCGAGAACAACCTTTTACTGGTACCATTAATTTACTTGTGAAGTAGTATTACTTGTTTATGAAAAAAAAAAATCTAGTCGTTTTCTAGAACTGAAGACATTAATTTTCCTAATTTGTTTTTCTTCGAAAATAAATTTAATCTGGGCTATATTTCAAAGATCGATACTTTTTGGACGAACATTTGAAACATAACGATCGCTAGAAATATTTGTCACTCTCATCGTTATATATTTAATAAGCTCTTAGTGATATGGTGAAATTATACTACGAATTTCAAGAATCATTTTGACAGATGTCTAAAGCTTATAAGGATAAAAATTTCTAGTTGTGAACTCTATCATGATTTAGTATCACTTTTCATTTAAAGCATACAAAATAGCTTTTCACTTTTGCTAAAAGCATTTTACAGAATTCTAAAATAGATTAAAAATATTACCTGTCTGCCGTACTGAATAAAACGTTATATATTATGTAGAATAAAGAATGGTGAAAATTTAAAGTAATAATATTCCGACGATAAAACTCTTTTAAATACAAAGAAAATTGAATCATTTAAAATTAAAAAGGGTAAAGGGTAAAGGGTAAAGGGTTATTATTATTATTATTATTATTATTATTATCATTATTATTATTATTATTATTATTATTATTATTATTATTATTATTATTATTATTATTATTATTATTATTATTATTATTTTAAATTCACATTTTATGTGAAACGGTATTCAGAACTGTGAAAGCTAATAAATAGCACACGTTTAACACAAGTATTTTTTGATAAAAAATAGTTTATATTAGAGGTAATTTGAATGAGTTGATATATACTTCCAAGATATACTGTGACATAAAGAAACACCATTTTATATAACAGAACGTATAACAGGATTGTTTATATTCTGCAAGTGTGTTCAGAAATATAAAAGATAATTATATTCATAGTTGAAGTATATAAAATAAAATAACTTTAGTATTAATTTAAATTAATGCTTTATTTGATCTAACCTTTAGTATCAAAATTTAAGTTTTATCTATCTATATCGTTATTGATTTTTTATATTTTTTGTAATGAAATAAAATGAAAATTGTCGATAGACACACAAATCATGCTTTGTAATAAACTATCCACTAAAAACAACTTTTCAAAAGTTAAAAAAATGAGCCAAGCTTAAAAGAAGGCCTAAAGTCTTGGCTCAAAAATGGTGTGATATCAAATTTTCAAGCTTATATTATGGTTCTTATTTAACATTTTCCATTAAAAAAAAATTACTACTTGGTCAAGTTTCTTTGTATATGTTGATAGAAATCCCTCTGTCATATACTAAATACCTCATAACCCGTTTCTGCACTGTAAAAAAAAATTTGTAGAGGTACTAAACTTTTTCTAGGAAATTGGGATTCCTAGCACTTTTCCTGTAACGGTAACAGCAAAAATTGTAATTTTGGAATCAGTTACGTGGATTTTTCCTGCTATCGTTACATGAAAAGTTCTTGGAATCCCAGTTTAATAGAAAATGTTTAGTACCTTTACAGATTTTTTTTTTTACAGTGTGAAAACTATGAATGTTTTAAAATTGTGAATGATAGGCTTTTCAGCCATTCTTCCACGTTTTACACAATTATCTAAGAACCCAAGCTCGTAAAGGAAAGCCTAATATGTTTGCATTAACAACAATTTAGAGCAGAACAATTTAGAAAAAATATTTAATATTAAATATTTAAAAAATATAAATATTTTTAAATTTATTTTTCCGTAGTTAATATCAGAAGTTCTATGGAAAAAATCGTTTGTGGCGCATTTTAATGATATAATATTTTAAACGTGTTATATTTTATTTATATCACTTGCTGTAAAATAATGAATATAGAACTTACCGTCCATTACACAAATGAATTAGCTACAGAAGAAATCGAGTTTTTGCAGAATGTGAACAATAATTGCTCAAAGTGAATGTTCAGCTGTGGTATGCATTTTAATTTTTTATTCAAAAGTTACTTGGTGTGTATACATTCATATACAGGGCAGCTCAAAAATTCTCAAGTATATTCCTGTTTATTTACAGAAATACCTGGATCGAAATTTTCAACTGTGCTATTAAGACCGTAGCTAGGGGGCTCAGCTCCCCTAAAACATTTCGATCATCTCTTGGAAAAGATTCCAAGGTTACAAAGTGAATTTCTGTTCCGAAAATCCAAATGAAATTCTGTTCAAAAATTTAATTTAATTTTGAGATCCTTTCACAGTTTTGCAGAAATATTAAATTGAAACTAATACAATATTTTCAACATTCGCTCATCCTATTTGTGCATATGAAGCTAACATGATGTTTAAATTGCATTAGTTATACACTCGAATTTTTAATCACCATATTCTTTTCTCAGCATAAAATGAAGTTTTTACAATAGTTTAATAAAAAATATAATGACTACTATGTGAATATACATTTCTTTATCTGTCTGCGTCAGAGAGAGAAAATGTGCCGCCTCCTTGCTTTCATTTTCCTGAAACTACACCCCCCCCCCCAATTATTCATTTCCAGCTATTTAGCATACTCTATAGAATACATACAAAATCATATACAAGCTGCACACACACACACACACAAAAAAAAACACTCATATTTGTCTTACTGTTAATGGTAATCCAAAAATTGAGTTTTCATGTGGAATATGGGTTTTCCAAATCGTCTGTTAAAGCAACATATTTCACCTTATTCTAAAGGTCTTGGAAAATGTTTCATAATGTATGTTTTATGCACGTTTTTTCTTCTAGAGTTCACTGTATTTGTACATTCTATTGTACACAGACGAAAAGAAAACATAAGAATTATTTTTATTTTTATAAAAATCATTCTTTCTATTATACTCTCTATATAAAGTCGAAACTGAATACAGATCATTGGCTTGCGGTACAAATGCTCTGCGGTTAAACTATTTGGTCTGACAACTGTGTCTTAAGTTCAGACCAAGTAGCGTTAAAAGTAGAGAGAACATTGGTTCCGTAATCCTTGGATCTTGAATCGATTCCAAGCTTGGACATTTTTCGCTCAATTGAAAATACTATTTTAATTCGTATGACAATTTCACCAATTAGTTTGATAGTATTAAAATAATATTTTTTAATATTTTTATCATCACATACATGGAATACCTTTAACTGCTGCTTATTCTGAATCGTTTAATTAGGATTTTCTCTGAAAACTTTAATTACTGTTTACGTTCTTAATTCTTTTATATTCTTTAACTGCGGCTTATTATCCTGAAGTGTCTAGAAAACAGACCAGATGCTATTACCACAATAAGTCTATCTGAATGAAATATGCTCGCAGGTTTATAGCCCAAGTAGTTTAAATGATAGACCATTGACCTCGTAAGTCAAGAATCTGCACTGTAAAAAAAAAGGGTCGATCTACTAAAAAAACTTTAGTAATCCTTGTAATTACTAAAAAAATTTTAGTAATCTTAGTCGGTTACAAGAAAATCTGTAAGAATTACTAGAAAAAAGTTAGCAACGAATAGAGTTAATAGTTTTATATTTTTAATAGCTCTTACTAAAACTCAGTTGGTGTGGCCTTGATAGCATAGTGGTTATAGTAACGGACTCCAGGCTAAAAGGTCCCGGGTTCGAAACTTGCCACCGCCAAGTACGCCCCGAATGTATGTAGTGTCTCGTTAATAAAGGGATTATGAAAATCCCGTCGGAGCAGGTAGGAATGTTTGGTGCTGCCATCTGTTGCGGTTTTGCCGAAAATCTTCCGCTTCTGAAGTCAGCTCGAAGGACGCTTCTGCCCTTCGGGCGCACATAATGGTTTTTAAAAATAATTTTGGAGCTCACGTATAAAAACATTTCATATTTATTTACTTAGAAGGTGTCACAAATAAAAATTAAATTAAAGAGTTGACATGTTTCGGTTCATTAATAAGAACCGTATTCATAACATATAAAATCAGTAGAAAATTAAATGACACTGGATATAAATATAATTTGAAATTATAACTGGATATAAATTATATTTATATCCAGTGTCATTTAATTTTCTACTGATTTTATATGTTATGAATACGGTTCTTATTAATGAACCGAAACATGTCAACTCTTTAATTTAATTTTTATTTGTGACACCTTCTAAGTAAATAAATATGAAATGTTTTTATACGTGAATGAAAAAAAGGTGAAGTGATTTTGTTTTAGTTTTTGAAAAAACGAAAGCTAACAACAGTTTTAACATTTTAATTTTGGAGCTGTTACTAAAATTTGCTTGGTGGCTCATACTAAAAATTTTTAAGTTAGATATACAAAAAAATCTTTTGTTCAGTTTACAAAAGAAATACTTGTTTCACTTGCAAAAAAAGTTTGTAATGGTTACTAAAAAATTCTGTGGAATACAAATTTACTAAGAAATTTTTAGTAACCTCTTGAATTTTTTTTTACAGTGTGGGTTTAATTCCTGGTTTGTCCATTTTTCGCTCAATTGGAAATATTTCAACTCGTACGATAACTTTATCAATTAGTTTGAGTGTCCTAAAACAATAATTTAATTTTTTTTGATGCAGTTATTAAAACCGGTAGCAAAACTGACTATCTTTACATTTTCCTGAATGTAAGTTTTGGCGAAATATGTAGAAATTTAAAGTCATACATTAAACGAAATATCACAATGTCATAAAAAATGCCACTACCTCACTTTCTAGTGTTTTAAATAAAACACATTTCTAAAATATTTAGGAAAAAATGTTATACACTCACCCATGTAGTATATATGAATTGTTTCACGAAAAATAAATGTTAGTTTTAAAACTAAAATTGGAAATTCAAGCTTAAAAAGAATAGTATTATTACTTCTACTCTTAAAAATTTTCCAAGCTAACTTTTTCCGATTCCGTTTATTTTCCTAATCACGTCTTTGCAGCGTACATCTTGACCGGAATTGAGAACAACGAAATATATCTCGCAGCATGATTGTGAATCATAAATTATTCAAAACGTGATATTTCATTGGATTTTTCATCTTAATGAGATTCCCTTCATATATATACATATTCCAATCACTATGTTATCTTATTTCCAGAAGTAAGCGCTTTGCTTTTCCCTATTTTGTTGAAAATGCACACATAATAGAAAAAGATAAAAGCTTAAAAGTCGTATTTTATTTTTCTAAAATGTATATCTGAGAAAACTTTTATTGCTTTCAATATCAAATCCCTTTATACTTTCTTTGTTTATAAATATACACTCATAAACGGAGAAACAGTACAAGAAGAACTTGTTAAATTTATTGAAATATCAATAATTTCGGTATAATGATAGAAATATTTTCCCTTCACATTGTGTTTTTTTTTTCACCTTAACTAATAAAACATCCTTAAACAGACCATTTTTAATTCCAATAATAAATCGTCGCTTTGGGAGGTGTTCTCTAAACAGAGGACTAGTTTCGGGTTATTAAAAATAGAATAAAATGTAGTGTTACGAAAATGTATCTTTCATATTTGGATGAAAATACAAAAATTTAAGAGCTAAACCAAGTTACTAACTTGATTACACAAGTTACTCAGTACAACATGTTAAAAATGTACACATTGATGTATTTCTTTGATTTTATAAATTTATATTTCATTATTTCTTTTCCAAACCCTTTCGAAGTTCAATAAATAGATGCAAAAGGTTTCCGTATTGGACAGTTAATGATGATTCCATTAATCTACTTGTTTTAGAGCTTCTGCACAGGATAGGGTAAGAGATACATTTTTCGAAACTCCTGATTATTTATCACAATTAGATTCATTGCCTGAAAAGTCGCAAAGAAGTTTTGAATTTAAAAGTTCCCATAGTCCGGGAGCCGACCGTCGATTTACCTATGTATCGAGTAAAAGGACAGGACATACATCAAAATGTAGGTCTCAATGTGCACATTAAGAATATCACTGTCTGCCAGGTCCTATCCTGCCGGAACGCAAGGCAGCCGCACTTTTATGACGTTAATTTTGAGTGTTTACCTATGTATCGAGTAAGAGGACCAGACATACATCAAAATGTAGGTTTCAATGTGCACATTAAGAATATCACTGGCTGCCACAAACATCAAAATGTAGGTTTCAATGTGCTCATTAAAAATATCACTGGCTGCCAGGTCCTATCCAGACGGAACCCGGTGGCAGCCACACTTTTATGAGGTCAATTTTGAGTGTCTGCCTATGTATCGAGTACAAGGACCCGACATACATCAAAATGTAGGTCTCAATATGCACATTAAGAATATCACTGGCAGCCAGGTCCTACCCTTCCGGAACCCGGTGGCAGCCGCGCATTTATGACGTCAACTTTGAGTGTTTGCCTATGTATCGAGTACAAGGCCAAGACATACATCAAAATGTAGGTCTCAATGTGCACATTAAGAATATCACTGGCTGCCACATACATCAAAATGTAGGTCCCAATGTGCACATTAAGAATATCACTGTCTGCCAGATCCTATCCTGGCGGAACCCGGTGGCAGCCGCACTTTTATGACGTCAACTTTGAGTGTTTGCCTATGTATCGAGTACAAGGACCGGACATACATCAAAATGTAGGTCTCAATGTGCACATTAAGAATATCACTGGCTGCCACATACATCAAAATGTAGGTCTCAATGTGCAACTCAATACATATGTAAGCACACAAAATTGACGTCATAAATGTACGGCTGCCACCAGATTCTGGCAGGATGGGACCTGGCAGCCAGTGATATTCTTAATGTGCACATTGAGGCCTACATTTTGATGTATGTCGGGTCCTTGTACTCGATACATAGGCAGACACTCAAAATTGACGTCATAAAAGTGTGGCTGCCACCGGGTTCCGGCAGGATAGGACCTGGCAGCCAGTGATATTCTTAAAGTGCACATTGAAACCCACATTTTGATGTTTGCGGCAGCCAGTGATATTCTTAATGTGCACATTGAAACCTACATTTTGATGTATGTCTGGTCCTTTTACTCGATACATAGGTAAACACTCAAACTTGACGTCATAAAAGTGCGGCTGCCACCGGGTTCCGGCAGGATAGGACCTGGCAGCGAGTGATATTCTTAATGTGCTCATTGAAACCTACATTTTGATGTATGTGGCAGCCAGTTATATTCTTAATGTGCACATTGAGACCTACGTTTTGATGTATGTCTGGTCCTTGTACTCGATACATAGGTAAACACTCAAAATTGACGTCATAAAAGTGCGGCTGCCTTGACTTCCGGCAGGATAGGACCTGACAGACAGTGATATTCTTAATGTGCACATTAAGACCTACATTTTGATGTATGTCCGGTCCTTTTACTCGATACATAGGTAAATCGACGGTCGGCTCCCGGACTACCAGCATTAAAAAAAATATGAAAACTTAAAATTGATTTCTTATAAACCTGGTTCAAAATTTTGATGAATATATAGGTGATTCTCAAAATAGGGGACAATTTCAAAAGTGAAATCTTAAAAAAAGTACTGTTAGGAAAATTTCTGAAAAAAAATAGGTGTTGTTAATATAGTATCAGGTATACTTTAAATGTAGTCAGCAGAGCTAAATATTTAAAAATTAACTTAAAAAAAATAATTAGTATTTTTTGAGCCATGCTAATGACAAAACAAATTGCATGGAATAAATATATTAAGAAATTTTTATTTTCTTCCCGTTTAAATATTTTTTTCTATATTTATTAGCCTTCCTTTTCAGCAAATGGTTTCCATTTTTACATATATACATATAAGGAGAATAAAAACATTACCAAAGAGCAAACTTTGTTTACATGAGCAACATTCTGACACTAACAATGTAAGAAGCTGTCTTAGTAATTTTCTGACAGATTTAATGCATATTTTAGAGATAATAAATGTAATACCTAAATTTATATGTAAAATTAAACTTTATAAAGGATACAATGTAAGCAATGGTTACATTTATGCATATAGGAGTTTTTAGCATGGACAGAAAAACCATGCTAATGACACTGATATTTGTCCATGCTAATGACAAATTTTAATTTAAATAAGATTATAAGCCATAATATAATCACAATGCAATAGTCCTTTCTGTGGCTTTTTAAAACACAAAAGTCCTATGCAAATAAGTAAAATAAAAATTTTAATTATAAAATAAACATGAAAATTATTATCCATTCTAATGACATACAATTGATGTACGCCCCTAATATTCAAATTCTATTCTTAAAATACAATACATGCTTCCATTTTAAGGTTGGGATAAAATGGCTACTTGTTGCCATGGAGAAACTTTATATTTTCAAACTATTGTCATATGTGAAAATGAAATTTTAATTAATAACCAGCTGTTATAATATGACCTTGTTTTGAAAATTTTGTTTTGAAAATAGAATATGGAGGACAAACTTTAATTCTTTTTTTATATATTATAATTTTATTTTTAAAAAGAAATTTATTGAATAAATCCTCTCCTTGATTAATTTAAAGAAAGAATAACATTTGTTTTATTTTATAAACATGATATTAACTCTTGAAAAATGCTAGTAATATACAAGGCTCAGCTTCTGTGGACATCCATGCTAATGACATTTTGAACATTTATTCTGTTATTTTAAGGTGTTTTTAACTAAAAAGTGAGTAATTCTTGAGTGCAAATAATGAATAATATTAAGACAAACATATCTAAATATAAAAATATGACAGAAAACCTTTCAATTTTTTTTGTATGCCGAAAGACATAAATTGTCCCCTATTTTGAGAATCACCCATATAAGCTCTTCCTAGTTTTCACAGAAATTGCCGTACACATTCAAGTGTTTTTTTTTATGCTCGAAGACATTAGGATCATATTTTGTCCAGCTATTTTAGACAGTTCCATAGATTTTTTTTTCTACAGGTTCAGTGTTTGTCAAATCAAAAACATTTGATATTGATACACTTGACAATCAAGAAACTTTAAAACATCTCATTATTGTTTGAACTTTTAAATTTTTAAGGGAAATTATATTACCCCTAAAAACTACGTTCGTCAAATCCGGTTGAGACACGACAAGCTCTTAAAACAGACTAACTGGATAGGCTTTTAAAAGATTACAAAGCATTGAACTGTGTATATATATCGGGTAGAAAAAAAGTCCGTAAAAACTTGAAAAATATATAACAGCTGGAAAAATAACTGAAATAAGAAATGGTTCGCCGGATTAGCCTCATAGGTCACGCGATTTTTTTAAGACAGGAATAAAAAATAACTCATAAACATCCACAAATGGCGCTGGTAAAGTTTCGACTTTTGAGAATATTCGAATGAGACGTTTGCAAGAACATACGCTGCTATATCCCAATTAGTTCACGGTTGAGAGCCTAGTTATAAATCAAGGATGATGTGTGCGAAGTATAATTTTTTGTTGGGGATCAATCCATTCCAAGTGGTCCAGTAAATATTTTTTTGGTCGCTCAAACATTTTTAAAAAATCTGAAATTTTTTGTACAACAACCCTAACATGATGGAAGTTCAAAATGACCGTTATTTTAATTTTACTATTTTTTGTTTGTGCATGGCGGCCATCTTTCTTTCATCGTGTGCAGCGATTTTCTCAGGTACTAGGATACACAAAATTATAAATATCTCGTCTTTTATTTTCCCAATTGAAATGGGGTTTGCAGCATTTTGTTCAGAAAAAATAGGCTAAATGTATGGTGGTAGAATAATTTCGGAAAATAAAATTTTACAGGTGAAATTTTAGCACAAAATTCAAGATTTTTTCCAAAATCTATCCATTTGCAAGAGGAAATTTTTTATGCAATGAAAACTGTCAACCTTACACAATTTTTTCTACAAATAGGTCCAAAGTGCGTGTACTCATACACCAAGTCCCAGATCTGGGAGTGAATTTCTCTTTGCGAAAAAAATTCCGAAATTCTTCAAAAATTTCAAAAATCGCACTTTTTAGGCTTTGATATCTCTGGTGGGACAAGAGATAAAAATCTGAAATTCTGACCTTTCATAGTATTGTGTAGTAGTGTTATGTACCAAAAATTTCAAGAAGGAGATTTGACTACAAGCTGAGATATGACATGGACAATTTGTGAAAACAATATTGTCAAACTATTGTAACCTACTATGTAATTGTTCAACAAGACTGTCATCCTTACACAATTTTTTCTACAAATAGGTCAAAAGTGCGTGTACTTATGCACCAAGTCCGAGATCTGGAAGTTGATTTCTCTTTGCGAAAAAAATTCCGAAATTCTTCAAAAATTTCAAAAATCGCACTTTTTAGGCTTTGATATCTCTGGTGGAGCACGAGATAAAAATCTGAAATTCTAGCCTTTGATAGTATTGTGTAGTAGTGAAGTGTACAAAAAATTTCAACAAGGAGATTTGACTACAAGCTGAGATATAACATGGACAGTAAGTGAAAACAATACTGCCAAACTATTGTAACCTACTATGTAATTGTTCATACCTCCAAAATTTTAAATTAATTATTTATGGTACAAAGTTAAATGTTAATTACAAATATCTTCTTCAAATGCGTCTGTGTGATTTAAACAAGTCAGAATGTATGCTAAGCCAATACACTATTTGTCCAGAGGAACAAACCTACTAGAAATGCTATTGCAATAATTTTAGTCGGTACGCATTTCAGGAAAAGTAAATTTCAGACAATGGGTTGCAACTGATCAAGTTGATATGGTTTCAATTATTAAACCTAGAGAATTTCATTCAAGTTAACAAGGGATGACAAGACTTGGGTGGCTTGAAATAAAATTTTGAGAAAGAACAGCCCGATGGACTGACAACAGTAACTGGTCGAACTTATAACCTCTCTCGTAAATAGTGTTAAGCTCTTTGTTAAGAATAAATATAGTATCTTTTTAAATTAAACATTTTTTATTAAACTGTTTTCAACAAACGATATTTTCTGTGTTAATATTGTAACAAAAGAGACTAATCTCATTTTTCGTAATGCACTCATAATAGCATTTCTTAACATTTTTTAATCACCGTATCTCAGCTTATAGTCAAATCTCCTTCTTGAAATTTTTTGTACATAACACTACTACACAATACTATCAAGATCAGAATTTCAGATTTTTATCTCGTTCTCTAACACAGATATCAAAGCCTAATAAGTCCGATTTTCGAAATTTTTGACCAATTTCGGAATTTTTTCGCAAAGAGAAATCAAATCCCAATTCTGGGACTTGGAGTATGAGTACACATACTTTTGACCTATTTATAGAAAAATTGTGTAAGTGTGACAGTTTTCCTTGCATGAAATATTTCCTCTTGCAAACAAATAGATTTTGGAAAAAATCTTAAATTTTGTGCTAAAATTTCACGTGTAAAATTTTATTTTCCGAAATTATTCTACCACCATACATTTAGCCTACTTTTTCTGAACAAAATGCTGCAAACTTTATTTCAATTGGGAAAATAAAAGACGAGATACTTACAATTTTGTGTATCCTAGTATCTGAGAAAATCGCTGCACACGATGAAAGAAAGATGGCCGCCATGAACAAACAAAATATAGTAAAATTAAAATAACGGTCATTTTGAACTTCCATCATGTTAGGGTTGTTGTACAAAAAATTTCAGATTTTTAAAAAAATGGTCGAGCGACCAGTGCTGGACCACTTGAAATGGATTGACCCTTGGTGAAGTTATTTTATAAGAACCAATAATAAGCTACCAATTCTTGATCAAGTGCGCGGCTCTGAACCGTGAATTAATTACTGATTAGCAGCGAAAGTTCTTGTAACCGTCTCATTTGTATATTTTTATCGAAGTTGAACGTTTCTTGTGCAATCTGACGTATGCTATTTGAGTCATTTTTTAATCCTGATCAAAGAAAATTTAGTGGCCATTGATGCTAATCCTGGAAGCGGTTTCTCCGGCTGTTAAGAATTTTTAAAGTTTATTTGGATTTTTTACCCAATCGGTATATATATATATGCAGTTCAGTGTTTTGCAATCTTTTAAAAGCCGATCAAATAAGCGTGTTTTAAGAATTTGCGATGTCCCAACGGATGTTTACGAGCGTAGCTCCTACACACACACACATATATACACTATATTGCCATTGATTATGGGACACTTGCGATTTTAGACATTTTACTAAATATCTAGAAAAATACATGAGGAATCATCTCGAAACTCTTAGTGTATAAATATAATAGTATACGTCATACATCTCCGTAAAGATTTTTTACCGAAACGCCATAGGGGACCGTCAACAAATTAAAAAAGAATGAATATCTTTTGAATAACCCTGTCAAAACTAATGTAGCAAAAGCGCTCAAACTCTAGATTATGATTGAATGCCTTATTGTAATACACTGTGTTCATTTTTATGCAAATAGCATGCATACTCGCAGAGTAATTAAGGTTTTTTATAAAAATGGTCCCAAATTTTTCCAAGTTTTTCCATTATAATTTTCAGAGTTCTTAATATGAAATAATATTTTTTTTCAGAAAATATTACAAACAACATTGAACACAGTACCCTGTAATCAGAATTAAAAAATAATAAAAATTGTATGAAAAATGAGTAGGTTTACTATATAATTTTTTACTGCGCATGCGTCAAAGATATCAAAATTTCATTTGCATATTATGTTAGCTAAATGTATAGAGCAACTTTTGTAAAAGTCTCAAAATCATAGCTTGAAAATTCTGAAAGTAATCGTCTATAGAAAAAGGACAAAATCCGTTGTTTCCAAAATGAAGCAAAAAAATGAGGGATTTTATCCAAATGCAGTAGTACATCCCATATTGTGTATTCTATATTGACACTAATCAATGAATATATGGATACAACCCCTCTTGTTTTTGCTTCATTTCGAGAATAACGGATTTTCGACTTATTCAATTGACGATTATTGTCAGAATTTTCAAGTTATGATTTTGTGACTTTCACAAAAGTTGCTCTATACATTTAGCTAGCATAATATGCAAATGAAATTTTGATATCGTTGACGCATGCGCAGTAAAAAATTATTTAGTAAACCAACTCATTTTTTATGCAATTTTCATTATTTTTTAATTCTGATTACAGGGTACTGTGTGCAATGTTGTTTGTCATATTTTCTGAAAAAAATAATATTTTATATTAAGAACTCTGAAAATTATAAAGAAAAAACTTGGAAAAATTTGGGATCATTTTTATAAAAACCTTAATTACTCTGCGAGTATGCATGCTATTTGCATAAAAATGAACAAAGCTTATTACAATAAGGCATTCAATTACAATCTAGAGTTTGAGCTCTTTTGCTACATTAGTTTTGACAGGGTTATTCAAAAGATATTCATTATTTTTTAATTTGTTGACGGCCCCCTTTGGAGTTTCGGGAAAAAATCTTCACGGAGATGTATGACTTATACTATTATATTTATACACTAAGAGTTTCCAGATGATTCCTCATGTATTTTTCTAGATATTTAGTAAAATGTCTAAAATCGCAAGTGTCCCATAATCAATGGCAATATAGTGTATATGTTAAGCGGTATCTTCCTGTAAACGGTTTTCCATTTATTTCTGTTTAATTGCGGAATTTTAATGTGGAATTAGTTGCTGTTAAACATCTAATGGCTATTTACATGTTTGATTAAACAAGATCAGTTAAAGAGTGAAATACACAATATTTTTTGAACCGAGATATGAAAAAAAAAGTTACGTAAGGTATTTTAAATTTACTGTTGTTATCTTGATTGTTGATATTGTTGATACTTTTCAATATTTTTTTCTTTATCTTTTCAATATTCACGGGAAAATACTTTTGTTGTTTAAAAATAAATATTATTTACTCGTCTTACAATTCACAATAACTGTTAAAAAGATAATATCAAAAAATAAAGTAAATGTCTTATATAAATAAATATTTAAATTACAACAGCTATTCAATATTAATTGGCCATTTTAAATATGACATAATTTCTTTTTTTTTCTGCTTTTAACAAACATTAATGAATTTATTATTTGAAATTTTTCTTTCTTATTTTGATATTCTCGTGAAAATAATTTTATAACTAAAAAGGAAAAATTTTCATTTCCGCTGTGTTAGAATTGAAAATATCAGTTTAAAAGATCATTTAGAAGTGTGAAACATTACACATAAATATATTTTTAAATTTACACTGTTTGCAATAATATTGTTGTTCAATTTTAAATATGATGTAACTTTTTCCATTTAACGCCGTTAACGCATTTTAATGAATTAGAAATTATTTTAATATTTTTATTTCTTTTCCAATATCTACATGTAAATATAGATTTATGACATAATTTTCAACATTTTCACATTATTAACTAGTAATTACTTATTTTTTTTTTAAAGTTTTTTTTTCCTGTTTGGGATAGTCGCGTGTAAATATTTTTTTCAATTGGAACGAAATATTATTCTTTGGTCATTCGGCAACTATTTAAAATAATAATCTTATCTAAAATATGTAAAAAAAAAAGTATGTTTCTCAAAACGCTGAAAATTTGAATTTAAAATGGAAATAAGCCCCCCAAAAATGAATCAAATTAACTAATAAATGCAATCTACATACCGAGAACATCTAATGTATAAAATGGTCTAAAAATATTTAAATTCCTATGCATAGTTTTTGCTCTTATAATTATTTTTAATGGAACGATTTTGACCAATTTTATCATTAAATATCTCTTAAAATGATTATTATAGGGTGACGAGTGGTCAACGAAAAACACAGACAAAAAAGGTTTTAAATACCAGTATTTTGTTAAAGAGAAATATTAATCTTTTAATATATTTTTAATCCTTTTACTATATTATTTAAAGTATTATCTATAAAAGAATACTGGTAGCTTCCTCTTTTTTCGACTGTGTTTTTCCCTGACCACTCGCCACCCGCATATTCACAGTATCCGCAAAGAAACTCTTCGAGAAGGTTGAATTCTGACAGGGATTGGCCGACGCGTTTTCTGGTAACTTGGTGATAATTATACTTGGCGAGCGATAGATGCTTCCGTCGAGGAGTTTGATTTCCTTCCGAACCGAGTAAAAAGTAACTTTTCTCTTGCAGCATAGGATTGGATGGAACGTGTCTTACTGAAAGCTGTACTCTTTAAAAGTTTTTAAACACAAATTTTTACTTTGTACTCGGCTCCGAAGGAAATCAAACTCGACGGAAGCGTCTATCGCTACGCCAAGTAGAATTATCGCCAAGTTACGTGAAAACACGTCGGCCAATCCCTATCAGAATTCAACCCTCCCGAAGAGTTTCTTTGCGGATACTGTGAATATGCTCGCCACTCGGTATTAGGTTTAAAAATTGTCTTCATAAGCGTGTTTATTAAATCCTTTTGTTTATCAGTATACGACGATGTAAAAATTGAGAATGTGCGATGTTTAGGGGTTTAAAAAATTTGCCGTAGCGAAAATTGTAAAACTTAAATTTCATTTAAATACGCGCCGATATGTTTGTTCTTCATAACATACCGGGTGTCCCAAAAATGACTGATGGATTTTAAAATTCAATAACTCGCAAACGGCGACAGCTATTTAAAAAAAAATTGCAGGAAGGTTATGTATAACGTCAGGAGTTTTTTTTTTTTTTTTTTTTTTTTTTTTTTTTTTTTTCCGTAATTTTTTATTTTAGTTCACATCTCAAACAATAGGTGGCGCTGACGGCGACTGAAGGCCAGGTGATCAGTGCTGAGTGAAGCGTCGACCTGGCCTTCAATCGCCGTCAGCGCCACTTATTGTTTGAGATGCGAACTAAAATAAAAAATTACGGTAAAAAAAAAAAAAAAAAAAAAAAAAAAAAAAAATCCTGACATTATACATAACCCTCCTGCAAAAATTTTTTTAAATAGCTGTCACCGTTTGCGAGTTATTGAGTTTTAAAATCCATCAGTCATTTTTGGGACACCCGGTATATAGGTTAGATATAACTGTATAAGAAATTGAATGAATTCAGAAAGTAAGAAACACTATCATCTTTTCATTTGATTTTTAAAAAATTAATAAATGCTTCAGAAAAATGACTGTACAAATCATAATCTGCTCGAGATATTTGAAATTTATTTAACTTTAAATGTAAAATAACAATAAAAAAGTCCTTCCGGCAATGCCGGGAGGAAGAGGTAGCTTTCATATACTTATACATTTATTTATTTATTTTAAAGTAAGTTACATTGTTCAAAAATACTAAACTCAAATTAGTGGAAATAATCTTATAAAATTAGTGATTTTATAAGATTGAATACTAATTTTTGTCAAGACTGAATATTAATAGGAATTTTTAGAAATTAGTAATCTTTTTTTCAACCTGGTTTTCTTTTAAGCTATTTAGAGAGTCACCAAATTCCACGATATCATAAAGTATATGCCATTTTAAAGCAACATGATGGATCGTTCAGATCAGACCGTTTCAAACTGTCAGCCATAAGCAAATATCAAAGTGCTATAACTCAATCATTTTTTAAGATATAGACAAAACAAAAAGTGTTCTGGAATCATTGTTTTAAGTTTTAATACGTAATAGTAAAATATTTTTCAACTTTTAATTTTTTCGCATTTAATTTTAATTTTTTAATTTTTAAAAAAATTCAAAATGACCACCATTTTGAAACAAAATGGTGGATGATGCTGGCCAACGAACTCGGTCGAGAGATTTGTATGTACTATGTACATACCAAGTTTCATTGAAATCGGTTCATAAATGCGCGTGTTATTACGTGACAAAAATCAGATTGTTTCAAAATGTCAGCCATAAGAAAAATTCAAAATGCTATAACTCAATCATTTTTTAAGATATAGACAAAATAAAAAATGTTCTGGAATCTTTGTTTTAAGTACTAACACGTAAAAGAAAAATATATTTCAACTTTTAATTTTTTCGCATTTAATTTTAAATTTTAAATTTTAAAAAAAAATTAAAATGGCCGCCATATTGAAACAAAATGGCGGATGATGCTGGCCAACGAACTCGGTCGAGACATTTGTATGTACTATGTACATACCAAGTTTCATTGAAATCGGTTCATAAATACGTTAGTTATCGCATGACAAAAATCAGATATATATATATATATATATATATATATGGTTATATATATATATATATATGTCAACATTTGAACGAATTGTGGTTTTGGGGTCTGGGGGTCATGATCGGTGAAAATATACCAAAATTTTCTGGAAGTGCTTTTCTCCGGACGGCTGCAATAGGTAGCTTTCTACTTTTTGTAATGAAAGCTACCTAATATATTATTTACTAAAAATGAGAAAAATACGTATATTTTTTAATATGGAATTTAATTATAAGTCTTAAATTTTAATTTTTCAAAAATATCTTTTTCCAAGTGGATAATGTAGTTTGTTAAATTACTTTTTTTTTTATAATTTACTGTGATATTTAAAAAACTATAGAACTTTTCTTTTAAATACTTTATTTTTTAAAAATGTACGATAGCATCAGTTTTAGAAATGAAGTAAATGTGATACTAATCTACATAATGCATTTCCTGCGTGAACCATTTTTCTTTCGACTGATAACGCCCATCTTAAGGGAGAATCGAATGATTTGTTTGATCAGATACAATCCAGACAAACGTATTGCATCTCCCCATTTATTTTAGCTAGTTTTTTTTTTCATTTAATGTTTGAAGAAAGTAATTCACAGTACTTTAGTTTACTGTTGCAATATGTATGAATCAAATTTATTAGCTTTAACATACAACATTTAACGCTAAAATGAAAAGAAAAATCGAAAGGGTAAAATTATGAAAACTTTAAAACAACGTCCCTCGTAAGATTGCTTTCTAAAAATGTTTAAGGCCGCATGCAAATTTTGAAGTTTAGAATAAACTTTCGTAAACAGTTGTACATGAATTTAAACATAAATATATAACATAGTATACAAATTTAACATAATTGTAAAAGTTAAAAAGCATTTTTTTACAAAAGTTAAAACCTTGTAATATTAAAATAGTAACAAGATTAGGACAAGCATATTCTTTTAAATCTAGCATTATTAGATGATGTCATGTATGTACTATATTATAAAGGGCTGATATGTGATGATGTTTAAAGGTTAGTAGTCTCTAGATTTGAAGTTTTGGGATACGCAAACGTTAGTTTAAGGTGGCTGGTCACTCAGCTTTGAATTTTCCCCACTAATGTAAAATCTATGGGCATTTGATGCATTCGTATATTTAAAATATCTCCTCCGAAAATTAATATTTTTTAGCTTTTATTTTTTGTGTACACTTCCTAAAAGTTGTCTCTGTTTTTCTTAGTTTTCAAACTTTCTTTTTTAAATATATACTTAATTTTATAGGAAGTGTTAAATTTTTACTCGCCGTTCGTCCACTTTTAACAGATAAAATATTTAATTAAGGATAGATTTTTGAAGTATTTTGAGAACTAAGAAAACAATAAACATCCGTTAAGAAGAGTAAATAGAAAAAAAAAGAGTTAAAAATATTAATTTCCCCAAGAGATATTCGAATACATCAAACGTCCATAGACTTAACATTACGGATAAGAATTGTAAAAGTGTGTGACCAAACTCCTTAACCTCTTCAGACCTGAGGTACACAAATGTGTGCCTCCATTCTTTTTCTCAAAAAAAACTAAACTGTTCAATCTTTTTGCATTTTTACTTTATTTCTATACAGCTAAAGGTTTTTTGCTTAAAAAAAACCAATAAATGTCAGTACTGATGAATATTACCTCATAAAATAAATATATTTTCATCCGAGTTTCCAAAATACCTCAATCAAGACAGTATGACCAAAAAAGTAAGAAATATTCATGATTATTTAACTTAAATGCTCTACAATGAAAAATTTTGGGGATTTGCTGATCATTTACTTGTTTAAAGACCCTAATTTTGTTATTGCGTAAATTTATATTGCTGATAGTTAAACTGGTGTTTTAAGGGGATTAGTACTTTTATATCGATATTTGTAAACTTAAATTACCAGTCCCCTAAAGTACTGATTTCATAAAAATGACTCTTTCTGTCATCTATGGTACCAGTTCGATTATGCAAATGCAATAAGTATATATTTCTAGCGTTATTTTATGCTCAGGTCTGAAGAGGTTAAGCATGGTTCGCGGAGAACTGTTTCCTAAAAACGAAAAAAATAAAAATAAGCGTGTTTTCGAATCGCAGTCTCACTGAAAAGCAGCATGCCTTAGAAATTAAATAAATTCAAATCTACTGTAATCAATTTTCTGTACAATCGAAGGAATTATGTTAGAAATTAAAAAAAACCGAATGGTTAAAACTATTAGCACGATGTAAATAGACTGTTATCACAATAGTGTTTGAAGATTTAGGTTATTCTTCTGCAATAAAATCCACTCTAAAACTTGAGTAATTCATGAATTGTTAAAAAGTACTAAATTCTTTATTTAAACTAAATTAAAAACCAACTCAAATATAGAAGAAGTGGGTGTGTGATCGCAGGTCGAAGAAGTTGTCGTTTAATACTTCTTTCAAAACAACTTATTCTTTAAGTAATAAATCCAGATTATGAATATATAATAATTAGATTATTACATAGATGGTAGCACCAATAAATTTAATTTTAAAATAAATATAAATGAAAGTTGTTTAATTTTATCAAATTAAAAATGTTGAAATCAAATCATTTAAATAAAATACAAAATTCTAATTATTTTGAAAATCCGGAATAAAAAAAATAGCAAAAATATAAATAAAATTTTAAATTTCTAACAGAAAAAAATTGTTTGTTTGTTTGTATTTATGTTGACCAATTATCTACGCTATGGGATGTAGGCCCTATGGGGTGGGATGCCCTCCGTGGTGGTCTTTCTAAGGAACCTAACCCGTATTTACGCAAGGTTCGAAGAAAACTCAGAACGGTTAGGCATTGACAATGAACATTTATCTCCTATTGATAAATTTTCCTACTTTTCCTATTTTTCCTACTTTTAAGTCACTTTTAGGTGGATGTGCTGCGAATTCTATTGCAGGATTTTCCCTGACTAAAGAAAATTGTGTTCATGCTGTAGAGATATTGACAAGTCGTTTTGGTCGTAACGACCTTGTAATTAACAGTCACATGACTAAATTACTTAATTTAAAACCTGTGAGAAATTCTAGTAATATTAAAGCTCTTAGAGAACTATAGGATGAGTGGCGAAATTCAAATAAGAAATATGAATTCGTTAGCTGTTGCATCAGGTTCATATGGACATTTGTTATGTCCAATTATTCTCAAAATTATTCCAACTGATATTGCTCTAGAATTCAACAGAAAGCGCACTCAATGTACCAACTGGGATGTAACTGAATTAATAATTTTTTTAAAAGAAGAAATCGAATCTCGTGAAGCCACTATACAATTGAATGGTTTTGAAAAAAAATTCATGAAAATAAATATAAGCCTAAAAAGAAAAATTTTTACAGTTATAAAAAAGCGTTCCGACAATCTCAGCATTAACAACAAATGTTAAGAATAACTGCATTTTTTTACAATAAAATTGATCACAATACTGGAAATTGTAAGTCGCTGTTCGTTATTACTATTACTATCTTTAAAAAAATCCAGCGTTTTTAGCTCAGACAGAGTTATTTTTCGCTTCTTTCCGGTATTGAAGATGCACTTATACTATAGGAGTGAATTTCATTCATCTTGTGGTCTGTTATTTTCATTCTTTTTTGATAACCCATTTTACACCTTTTAGATAAACTACTTTTAGTCTTTTTTTTTTTGTTTGACTAAATTAATCAACAGAAGGAGTAATTGCTTCTTATTCAGAAGCTATTTTTTCACTCTTTTTTATTAAATTACCATTACCAAAGGATTGTTTTACTTTAAAGGACTGTTTTATTTTTAGAAATTAGTACTTTTTATTTTATTTTTTAATATATTTAATACAAAAAGGAATTTTTTAATAGCTTCGGATTTAAAAAAATATTTTTAATGTATATTTGGATTAGTTTTAGATATTTAATTGATTTTTTTTAAACTTCAAGTTAATTTTTAGTTTTTTCTATTTATATGCGTATAAAGGTGACAATTGGAGAGAAATTTTAGAAGTGATATCATCCATTCGGATATAACATACACATGATATTATTCAAATTCATATTTAATGGTAAAAAAAATTTTAATTTTTCTGTTTTACTTATTAGTTTGTAAAAGCTAAACGTCAGATGTTTAAAATATATAACGAAACTTACTTTTATCGTGTCAGATACTATATTTTAGCAGATTGCTGCGTTTTTTAAACTTCATGCAAATTTACATTTTTTGCCCCCTCCCCCTCCCCACTAGAGCTGTTACAAACCGCACATATTCGTTAACGTATAACTGGTATTCTCTAAAATGCGAAATACCGAATCGTTTCTTTGAAATATCACTCGTTTGTAGTTACTGCCAATACGCCACCGAAAAAAAAACGAAACTAACTTCAAGCTTTGTTTACGTACGTTTGTACAATTTATGAATGAATCCAGACAGTCGACGCGTAAGAGATTCGAATTAGGATCCAATTTGAGTTCTTTCGGCATGCGTATCGTTCAGTTTGAATGTATCAGTTATTCTCAAATGATTTGGATTTAGTAGGTCTTATTTATTTATTTATTTATTTATTATGGAAAGAAAAAGCAGTAAATTGTGAACATATTTTTCCGCAGTATCAAGTGATAAAGCAAAACGTGATTTATGCCAAATAAAGTATTCAATTAAAGGAAGTTCAACGACGAATTAAAAAAAAAGAAAAAAAATACATCTATTAGTAAAGCATCGTCTATCACATGATAGTTTAGTTCAATCAAAACCGTTGTTACTGCCATCATTGAACCAGTAGCTTAGTAATAATAATGAAAATGTTGCAGAGAGCAATGTAAATTTTCTGAACATTTTCAAGAAATTAAGTTTTTAAAGTTACAGGTTTGCTTTAAGTATATTATTTTCCTAGAAAAATATCTTTGCATACGTATTTATATTTTATATTTGAAAACATTTCCATGATAAAGACAAATTTTTAGATTGCTTTTAAAAATGTTTTTATGATAAAGTTTATTTTTCTTTTCTCTTTTTTCGTTGATTTTAAAAATATGTTTGCTGTTTGTTTTTAAGTTTCATATCTGAAGAAAAAAAAGTAGTTTAAAATATAAATAAAAATTTTCAGAGATAATAAAGGATTGAAGTACAAATGTAGATCTGTGTTTGATAGGATGATCACGTAAGAGATAAAACATATTGTTTTTAAATTATTCCAGAAATTAAATTTTCATTACACATAATTACACGTATTTTGACAGTGTAAAATTAGTGAGAGAATTTGCTTGTAAAAACATTTTGTTTGTGTAATTACATCTCATATTTATTGTATAAATTTTGTAAGCTTTTACTCTTGCTAAAATGCTTTCTCCGATTATTCTTTATTTTCATAAGTAATAAATTCTACAATTGTTGTACTCAATTATATATCGTTTTTAATTTTGTTTGCCAAAAAAATTAGAAACTTGATTAAATCTATGTTTTATGGACAGATAGATGGCAGAACATAACAATATGTGAAGAGTAAAAAGTGCTAATCCTTCCAAATACTCATGTTCCATATGTAACTAGATTTGTTGTAGCTATGTAGTACATACGATGATTTTTAATAGCCGGTTTCTGAGCAGTAACGAGTAACGATAATTTTTAAACAGGTAGTCAGTTTTAAAATAACGCCATCACACGGGTATTTATTTAGTCGTTAGTTTTACAGCACTACACCCCCCCCCCCACACACACACACTGCGCGCGTACGCAACTGTTTTTCAGAACCCTTAATTTTTTTTTAAATCTAATCCTGATGCAGATTTTTTTTTTTTTTCAAATGATAAACTGAAAAAAAAAATCTTCAAATCAAGACAAGATTTTTATCCTTCTTAGAAGATTCATTGATCATAAGATTCATTGTTTTCCGTTATCTTTTTTTATAATGATATATTTTGTTGCATTTATGCATTATATATGAGGACCCCAGAAGCCAAGGGGTATAAGTGACAAAATTGAAAAAATTGAGTTAAGTGCACAGGGTATCTGGAAATATGCTTTTTTCATTTCAGGTAAAGAAATATAGGTCATTTTCTGATTATTTGGGGAGTAATAGAGATAAACCACTCTTTTCGAAAAACAAACAATATTGATTAATTATATATTTAAAAAAAATTGTACTCTATTACTTTAACAGTTATTGAAATGAGAGTTCAAAGATTAGAATGCAACAAGCAGATGTTTCCTATTTCAATTTAGTCAATTGTTATTGATGTTCCAATTTAACATCAATTATCTTTAAACTCAATTTACTCCAAATCGACATTTTGTCACTTGTACCCCTTGGCTTCTGGGCTCCTCATATATGATTTTAGCGTTACTTGGCGTTGTTACTTTTAATAAAAAAATAATAATTTCTTCAGTTGTTTCTTATATTATTATATATTAATGAATTTTACTTTATGACACTGAAAAATATTTGTAGAATATAGAATACATGAAAATAAAAACTCTTTTTTGTTTTTATTTATTTAAAAAATATATATTCTACGTTTATTAAAATATTCAAGCCCTGCAAGTATTTAATAATTTATGTTCAATCAAATATATCCAGCGATGTACGTCTGTAATTTATTTATGTAAACTTTACTACTATCAGGAGAATGTGATTATTTTCAATTAAATGTACATTTTCATATGCTTAAATATAGAATTCAGCTTTTAGTGCAGATCTCGGTGGATATAATTTAATAAATACTTGTATACTACATACTGAAGTATTTTAACAAAAATAGAACGCATATCCTATTAAAATAAATAAATAAATAAAAACAATAAAAAACTATTATGGATCTATGTTCCCCAAATATTTCTCTGTATGATTAGCTAAATACTTTAATAAATAATAACATAAATGTTTAACTTTATGTAAACATTTGTTTACATGAAGTAAATTTCAACGTAATTATGCATCTTTAATATAAGACAATAATATTTTGAAGAGTATTTTACAGACCACAGTAAATTGTTCTGAATTTTTTAAGCGTAATTATACTTAAACAAAATGTGATATATAAAAAATATTTTAGAATGGATTTATATTTTAAAGAAAGAAAAAAAAATCATCGAAATTAACATTTTCTGTTTCAAAGGAATAAAATTAACGCCAAAATAATATATGCAATGTAAAAGTCTAAAAATACAACAAAATTACCTGAGAACCTTATGCTAGGAATCTCAGGCCGCAGGAGAAAAATCCTCTTTTTGTATCGAGTTAATAGTCCATCTTGTTTTCTGCCATTAGGCTTGTATTTTTAGTGTAAATGAATAAACTCTTCTTATTATTGTGCATGGGTAAAGTGCGATTATTCCTATTGTTTAGGGATGCATGATTTGGATCCTTTTGAAAACATGCCATTATTATATGCAGCTAGAATTAACGTCAAAGCGTCAAACATTTCATTCACTTTTTAAAACATGGAGATAACGAAGGCCAAGCCAAATAATGTACCACGTGACCCGATTACAACCAATGACATTCACATTAGGTCGCGTTCTTTGGATTTTTCTCAAATAGGAGTGTTTCTGCATGTGCTCCTTTAGTGATGATTTATCAAGCCTGTTTTTTCCCAGCAAAACATTCCTTTTTGATAGCGCTTCCTCTCAGATAGGAATGAAAGTCTTGACAAAATATTTTTTTTTTTTTTTCACTGAGTGAGAAATTCATTCTTTTGAATTAAGAGTGTACTTTTCGATATAATAATTTATTTATTTTTTAGAATACTCACTTTTCTTCTTCTAATGGTGTAGATAATTTAAAACTCCAAATGTAATAAAAGTTATTTAAAATAAAATATATTTCAATAAATATTAAGAAATATTTATTATCGCGGTATTAAAAGCAGAAAGTTTTATGCTATTAAAATAATGTACTGTGTTTTTAAAAATACAGTATTGTGGTATAACACAGTATGAGTTTAATACAGTTTAATAAAAAACATCGTAAATAAATTTTTTATCGAAATGATTTTATTTTCCTGTAAATCAAACACATTTTAAGCAATGAAACAAACTGTAAGATTTTATCTTTTTTAATGTCTAAGGAAAATCTATCCTTTAAAGGAAAATGCGAACAAAAAATATTAATTCAAATAAAGATTTATGTCTTTGTAAATTTAAAGAGATACGTAGCAAGCGATTTAATTTAATTCGAGAATATTTTAAATTTAACATTTAGCATTTTACAAGCATCAGCAAAATCTATTTAAATATATGTATTAATGCTAATATTATTTTTCTTTTAGTTGAATTCTTAAAATTAATGTTTAATATGGAACTGAAGCAGGAAAAAATGAAAGAAGATATGTATGTAGAATATATGTTGAATATATATATATCGCTCTAATGCAGATTTGAGAAATTAAATTACGCGTTTCATACAATAAATCGCAGATGAAAAATTATATTTACTTGTTCGTTTTTCAATTTTATTACAACATTTTAAATATTTTGAATATTTTGGATTATAATTAATCCTACGCTTTATTTTTCTTCAATAAAATATAAATTCACCTGATTTAACATTAAACGTTTATTCTTATTTATTTAAACAAAGTGATGTTATTTAAATTTAAAAAAAATGGAAATTGAAAAGTAACAGATAATATTTTACGATTTAAGTTTTGCATCTATTTACCATGTATGATTAAATAAAAAAATGATATATTTTGAAACGTAATAATGATGATAATATCGAAAACAAAAATTACCAGAATAAAAAATTACGTCTCCAGCATAGATTATGAAACATCTTCCAATACATTCAGAATATTGTAATAAAAATCCAGTGTGTAATATGATGATACATGGTGCCTAAGTAAACAATCTGGATCAAACGTAACATATTTGGTAACATAATATCATGAACTAATGTCAATAGTATCTATTAAATATCCGAATTATTCTCTACAAGTCTGTACAATACGTATAGGTTCGTAAACTATATTGTTATGTAAATTATTTCAGTTAGTAAATGCTATGCACGTTTAAACATTTCTTTACAGTAAATTGCTCCATAAACGGAAATGCATACTCGTGATTACGAAAATTATGATTTAACAGAATATTCACCATGGCAACCTAGAATCGTTATATATCCTGGGATACCATTCAATTAATTTTGCACGCTCGAATTTTGTTCTGTCGTATATATTCTGTGTATTTTTGGCAACGACTTTTATCGTCTGCCTTTGTTTTTATGAGTTAATAGAATGTTTTTAAGAGAACGTAGCCATGAGCGGCTAAGTTGTGATTTAGTTAAATAAATACAGTTCATAGAGTATTTTTAAATATGAGTTTTTATTGAGTTTGTGAATGTTTTAAATGAGTTGTCGACATAATTGTGGTCCGCCGACCACGAAGGATCAGCGATAATAAAGTGCAATGCGTAACTTTCTGAATTATTCGAATTCAAGAAGTATGATTGGTGAAATGAGAAGTTGAATACGAGAAGAATATTTTAAAGTAAGTGAAAGTGATTTTTCTTATCTGTACTGTTATATATATAAATTTAAAACAATGTTTAAAGGAGCAAAGAAGGAGGATTTAAGGCAAATAGCCACTGAAATAAATCTAAATATTAATGATAAAACGACAATAGCTGATTTAAACGATATTATAGAAAATAGCAAAATATATAAAAATAAACCGGCTTTTGTTACAGAAATAGCTAACACCATAATTGAGAATCGCAAAAATGAAGAGCAAAGGCAATTTGATCTTGAAAAGATTAAACTTGAACGATCAAAAAATGAATTGGAACTAGCTAAAATTAAATCTGAAACTAAATCTGTTATTACTGAAAGTGAAGTAAAAAAGGAATCGTTAGATCAAATAATAAAAAGTATTAAAACTTTGACTGTAAAAATTCCAACTAAGCCTGAAGGATGGGGTTTTTTCTTTTCTTCTTTAGAACGAGCTTTCAAAACTAAAAATGTTTCGGAACAAAATAAAGCAGAAATTCTGCTGAATTTATTAGGTGACAAAGCGTCTAACATTATAACTTATTTACACGATACAGATATCGAGAATTATGAAAAATTAAAAGAAATAGTCTTAAAAGAATTTCAACCAACACCTTATTTTTGCCTAGAACAATTTAGAAAAGCTTTTAAACTACCAAATGAGACTCATGTACAATTCGCTTCACGACTGATGACCAATTGGAATTATTATCTAAATTTAAGAAATGTGTCCGATTTCGAGAGTCTAAAACAATTGATTGTGTCAGATAAATTATATGAAACATTAGATAAGGAGACAGCTTCTCACATTAGTGTGAGACAAGGAGATAAATGGTTTTTACCAGAAGAAATAGGACGTGAGATTGATTTATTTTTTACATCACGCGGAAAATCTCTTACTGAGAATTTTAGTGTTAATCGAAAGTATAGTTCCAAAAGTGTAAATAAAGTATTTTTAACTGATGTTAAAACATTAAACTGTATTTTGTGCCACAGACAGCACCATCTTTCAAAGTGTCCAGATTACTTAAACGTATATGTTAATGAAAGAGTAAACATAATAAAATGTAACAAGTTATGTTTTAATTGTTTAAATGTACACTCTGTAGCCAACTGTACATCAAAGAACAATTGTTTCTGCAAGAAACGACATCATAAAACTATTCATTTTCCTAAAACAAATAATAATACATATGTGAAAGAATATATTTCTTCAGAACATAATACACAAGGTAAAATAAATGTAGGAGAATGTTCAGATTCAAGACTAGCAAATTATGGCACATCAATGTTAAACGCTAATGCGGAAGAGTTCGTTCAGAAAACTTTTATTAGTAACTATTCGAATAAAAAGAATAAAGTTTTACTTTCAACTGTTATGTGTTTTCTAATTGATGAATCGGGATCTAAATATAGAGTAAAGTGTTTGTTAGATGTAGGCAGCGAGTCTAATTTTCTATCCCGCCATTTAATAGACATGATGAACTTGAAAAAAGAGAGAACAAACATTTTGGTATCAGGTCTAAATGATGCTACCTTAGTAAGAAATCATAAAGTTAATGCATCAATAAGCAATAGAGATGGAAGCATTGTAAAAAATTTAGATTTCTTGATAGTTCCAAAAATAACTGCAGATTTAACCCCTTCGCGTCCAACTGAAATTTCAGCACAGGATTTTCCTAATGTAATATTAGCAGATGAGAGATTTAATACCCCAGAACATGTAGATATGCTTCTTGGAGCAGGAATTTTCTATGAACTTTTAAAACCGGGACAGATTCGTATTAATAATTCTGATTTTATTCTGCAAGACACAGTTTTCGGTTTTGTAGTATCTGGAAGTTTTCCAATAGAAAATGAAAATAAAGTTCATTGTGGTTTAATAAAGAAAGAAACTAACTTAGATAAAACACTTCGAAAATTCTGGGAAATAGAAAATATCGAGATAGAAAAACCAAAAAGCAAAGAGACTTTAATTTGTGAAAAACATTTCATAGAAAATTATACCCGAGAAAAAAGCGGCAGATACGTTGTTAAAATGCCCCTAAAACAAGACCCAACTACATTAGGAAGTTCTAAACAGATAGCAATTAAAAAATTGAATTCTTTATGGAATCGCCTAGCAAGGGACCCCGAGTATTTAAGATTATATTCCGATTTTTTAAAAGAATACCAACAGTTAGGCCACATGATCGAAGTTAACGAAAGCGAGGAAGAAAATGGATCCTATTACATTCCCCACCTTGGAGTATATAGAGGAATAGAAAAAAGTATGTCAAAACCTTTGAGAGTAGTTTTTAACGCCTCTTCTTTAACGACAAAAGGAAACTCACTTAATTCTATTCAGTATAATGGGGGTGTAATACAAGATGATTTATTCTCAATTATGGTGAGATTTAGAAAATATATTATCGCTTTCACTGCAGATATTCAAAAAATGTATAGAGGAATTTCTATTCATCCAGATCAAAGAAAACTACAAAAAATTTTATGGAAAGAAGGTGTAAACGAACCAATAAAGAATTTGGAACTACTGTTACTTATGGTACTGTTAGTGCACCCTTTTTGGCCATGAGAACACTACTTCAATTGTCTAGGGATAAAGAAAGCAAGTTTCCTTTAGCAGCACCCGTGCTGAGAGAAGACATGTATATGGATGACATCTTATCTGGATCTGATTCTTTAAGTTCTGCATTAGAGCTCCAAAATCAATTAATAGAAATTTTAAACAGCGGAGGAATGTTATTACATAAATGGTGCAGTAATGCTCCACAACTTTACCAAACAAATGACAAGATATACCCCTTTGGTGATTCAGAAGAATCCAAAACATTAGGTGTTTGTGGAAATCGAGAAAAGATTGTTTAAGTTTCGATGTAAAAATTCATGATGAGGTAAATGTCACTAAAAGACAAGTTTTATCAATTATATCAAGTTTGTTTGATCCTCTTGGTATCCCCTATTATAATTAAAGCGAAAATATTTATGCAGAAATTATGGTTATTGCAATTAAATTGGGATGACTTGTTACCGGAAAAAGAAGCTAAGGAATGGGGAGAGTTTTCAGATAATCTACAGTTAATTAACAAAATTGAAATTAGTAGATGTATTTTATTGAAAAATGCTATTATAATCGAGTTACATGGTTTCAGCGACGCATCCGAAGCAGCCTATGGTGCAGTAAATTACTGCAAATCAGTATCAGAATCTGGACATATGTCAGTGAAATTAGTGACAAGTAAATCAAGAGTTTCCCCCTTAAAGCAATTAACTGTTCCCAAACTTGAGCTGTATGCAGCTGTTTTATTATCAAAACTAATTAAAAGTGTGATTTCTGCTCTCAAGATCAGTATAAACAAAATCTTCTTATGGTCAGATTCTATGATAGTATTGTCATGGATTAAAAAAGAACCGTACATACTAAAAACATTTGTTGCGAACAGAATTTCAACAATACAAGAGCTAACTGAAGGGGTGCAGTGGCGACATGTTCCTTCTCAACAGAACCCAGCAGACCTTCTATCAAGAGGAATTAATCCTGATAAGCTAATCTCAAATGAGTTGTGGTGGAGTGGCCCAATGTTCCTAAAAGAAAAAGACTATCTAAATACAACCATACTTGAAACAGTTGATTGCAATGACTTTTCAAAACAACTGAAAAACTTTAAAACTAATGACTTTAAAAATATATCTTTTTTTACAGTTTCTAATAATACCTTTGTGCATGATATAATTGATTTAAGTAATAATTATTGTAAGATAATTCGTATTTTAGGATTTATTTTCAGGTTTCTTAGCATTTGTAAAAAAGAAAGAAAAGAGGGTTCTTTAGACCTCGAGGAGCTCAACAAGGCAGAAACTTTTTTGTTAAAAAGTGTTCAACGAGAATTTTTTGACAAGGAAATAAAATCCTTGCAAAAATCAGGTGAGGTAAATAATAATGGTCAGATAAAAAATCTTCACCCATTTCTTGATAAAGCAGGTCTTCTTAGAGTAGGAGGTAGGTTAGCAAACAGTAACTTAAATGCTAACCAAAAATTTCCAATTTTATTATAAAACAAAAATAAACTTACTCAAATCATAGTTGAATACTTTCATAAACCATATTTATTTTTAGGTATACATGTTTTGCTTTTGAGTTTAGGCAGCAGTTTCGGCCTTTAAATGGTCGTGAAATATTAGAGAAACAATTTATAATTGTTGATTAGTTTATGTTACAAATATTGTAAAATATTTTATAAGTTATTTTGAGTTATATATAGTTGGTTTATAGTTATTTGGTTTACAGTAAATATTAATACAGAATGTGTATCGAGAGTGCATATATGCTATTTGTGTTATTTAAATGACATCCATTTTGTTCAGAATTTTAGAGTTTTGATTTGATAAAATCGAGTTTCTTAATTTTAAAATACTTTTAAAATAAAGTGCTTCTGAGTTATTTTTTGAGATAAAATATGAGAAATGAGATAAATTCTTGCATCATTTAGAGTAAATTTAATTTGAGTGTTAGATGTCATGAGTGTACATCACTATAAAATGATTGCAGAAAATTTTAGATGTTTCAAAAACAAAATGTAAAAATAAATGATTTAGTAATTATAAAGGAGGGCAATGTTGCTATTTGCAACTGGCCTCTAGGTAGAATTGTAGAGTTATTTCCAGGTAATGATGGAATTATTAGAGTAGTAATAGTGAAAACACAACGAGGGTTTTTTAAGAGACCAGTGTCAAAAATATGTTTATTACCCTTGGAAAATGAATTGTTATTCATTTTAATTTGCTATTTATTGTTTATTAGTTTGTGTTGCATTATTTATTTAAAAATTTCACGTGTAATAATGTATTATAATTGTGGTTGAATGAAAATCATTCAACGGGAGCCTGTATGTTCTGCCGTATTTATTCTGTGTATTTTTGGCAACGACTTTTATCGTCTGCCTTTGTTTTTATGAGAAAATTATTCTATCCTGTTCGAACAAAGATATTCTTCACTGGAATATTTTTGTCAGGTTCAGATTTAGTTCAGTTTAGATTCTAAGATTGTTTCAAGGAATTTTTTTGTCTTGTTCGGATACGGTTATGGTTCTTTGGAGTATTATTGTCAGATTCAGATTTGGTTGAAAATCAAATTTCAGGTATTTTTTCAAATGGAATTTTTAGGTTTGGATCGGGTTCATGACCACGGAAATTATTTTGTCTTGCTCGGATCGGGTTAGAATTCTTTGGAACATTTCATCGGTTTTAAATTTCGTTCGGCTCTTATTTCTTTTTTTTTTTTTTTTTTTTTTTTTTTTTCAAATAGAATATTTAGGTTTGGTTCGGGTACATGTTCACGGAAATTATTTGTCCTTGATCAGATCGGATTATGCTTCATTTGAACATTTTTTGTAGGATTCAGATTTGGTTACAGTCAGATATCAAATCCATAGTTTTTTTCAAATGATATTTTTTGGTTCGTTTTAAGTTTATGCTTACGGAACTTTCGTCTTGCTCAAATAGAAGTGTGATCTGTTTTTTTTCTTCTTTTCGAGCTTGGATTGGGTTATGTGTTAAAAAGCCTAGCAAGCTAAGTTAATAAGCCGAGCAAGGAGTCATTGCGATTGTAACCAGTTTCGCTACTATTCTTTTAGTGATTATTTCTGACATATAATTTACTCTGCTATATGATAATTAATTATGGTGTAAGAATCGTTTGCCGATTCGAACAATTCTACGCCGAACATCCGTTTTCTTTTCGTTTTAAAGATAAATTATTTTAAAATAAAAAAAATTTAATTTAATCAATGATTTAAAAAATCTAGACAAGTCTCCTATGTATATATATATATATATATATATATATATATATATATATATATATATATATATATATACCGGGTGTTCCAAAAATGCCTGATGGATTTTAAAATTTAATAACTTGCAAAAGGTGACAACTTTAAAAAATTTTTTTGCAGGAGGGTAGTGTGTGATGTCATAAGTTTTTTTACCGTGATTATTGATTTTATTTCGAATTTCAATCAATATATGGCGCTAACGGCGATTAGCGCTCAGTCGACGCCAAAACTGACGTCACTCAGCATTGATACAAATTAAGGAGATTAAGTCTATGGAGTGCGTCTCTTTCGCTGATACAATCTTGCTCTCAGGACCCGATTCTGAACTTATTCGATGCGATTTCAATGGAATGCGTTGTTGCCATGGAAATAATACATTCTTCGATAGTGGAATACAGCGTTCAGATGTACACTGTAAAAAATGTGACCCTATTGCTGCATCGTCACTCCACTGCTTTTATAGAAAACGATTATTTCACCCTATTATGAAGCATTCTCAGGGGTCAAAAGAGAGATATTCTATAAAAGCAGGGGGAAAAAGATGCAGCAAGAGGGTAACATTTTTTACAGTGTAGGTATAAATTTTGCAAGCAGTATTCAAGTTTGCAGGAGATTTTTCATTTATGAAGTTTTATTTTCTCAAATTAAATTACTTTCTATGGCATGATTTAAAGAAAATTTTATGTATCGTATTTTAAAACTAAGTGAAGAGCTTTTTTTTTCCTTTTGTTAAAAATTTTATAACTTTTATTATATTCTATGAAATTTTAGATCTTTTAACGAAAATTTTGAAAATTCCAATAGGAAAGTTAGGAATTTTATAACTTATATTGAAATTTTATTCCAAACTCAAATTTTGGTAATTTTAACTAAATTTCTAAATTTGTTCGATAAAATTCCAATAATTACTCATAAATTTAAAATAGCCTTCAAACTCGAATTCAGTTGTTATATTCATGCCCAATTTCGAACACTGTATTTTTCTATTGAAGAATTTGTTATTTCCATGGCAACAACACATTTCATTGAAATCATATGGAATGAGTTCAGAATCTGGCCCTAAGAGCAAGATTATAGCAAGATATCTTCACCTACACTGTTAAAAATTTTAAACTTTTGCTGCATCGTCACTCCATTGCTATTATAGAATATATCTGTTTTGACCAATGAGAATGCTCCAAATACAGTGAAATAATCGATTCTATAAAAGCGGAGATGAGACGATGGAGGAAAGATTTCGAATTTTTAACAGTGTAGTTTTAAAATACGATGCATAAAATATTCTTTAAATCATGCCATAAAAAGTAGTTTAATCCGGAAAAATAAAACTTCATAAATGTAAAATCTCCTGCAAACTCGAATACTGCTTGCAAAATTTATAACCACTTCTGAACACTGTATTCCACTATCGCAGAATCTGTTATTTCCATGGCAACCACTCATTCCATTGAAATCATATTGAAGGAGTTCAGAGTCCGGGCCTGAGAGTAAGATTGTACTGGCGAATGATACGCACTCCATATTCTTAATCTCCTTCCTTTGCATCAATGCTGAATGACGTCACTCTCGGCGTCTATTGAGTGCCAATCGCCCACAGCACCATCTATTGTCTGAAATTCGAACTAAAATCAAGAATCACAGTAAAAAAAACTCCTGATATCTGACATAACGCTCCTGCAAAAAAATTTTAATAGCTGTCACCGTTTGCAAGTTATTGAATTTTAAAATCCATCAGTCATATTTGGACACCCGGTATATATATATATATATTGCAACACTACTAACTACACGAACTTTATAATGTACCAAGTGTTAAATATCTGACGTACAATAGCTGTGAACAAAAATCCTCAATTAAACTTATAGTTTCCAAGTCTATGAATTTTAAAGGTCTTTAAGAAAATTTTTTTGAAATGTTAAATTTTGAAACTGGTTTCTTTAATTCTGTCTCAGCTTTTTAAATTATTTCTGCAAACACTTTATACAACCAACCAATCGTAAGCAAGCAAAAGAAAAAAAGTGGAAAAAAGGCGATTTTTTTATAGCAAGTTTCATGTTTTAATTAATTACTCAGTTGATAGTTAGAATTTTGAAATTCTGAATATCAGATACATCAGGAGATATTTTGGGCTATTCATAAAAAAACTTGAGCCTCGTACGGGCCGCAGACTTTGCTAGCCATCGCAAACACACATACATACACACACACAGACAGACAGAGCGATTTGTTATTTTATTAATATACTAGCTGACCCGCCCGGCGTTGCCATGAGTCCGTTATAATAACTTGAAACAACATTCAATTTTGTATGATTTTATGCCTTTTGAAAATCTTGTTTTGGGGACATTATTCATCTCCACAACGTTCCCAACAATCCCGTTTTTCAACGAACCTAAGATCTGAGTCTTCAAAACAAAAGTAACATGCACTGGAAGTAACAATTAAGCATGTGGCGAAATTGGATCTGCTGCGACAGACTTGCACATACTCAGACCACCAATTCTGAAAATAACTACTGGCAACTAGACGAACGGCGAAATTTTAAAATGGAGGGTCAAAATCACAGTCCGGTGAAATCCAGACACCTCATTGGTCATTGAGACGCGTCCTTTTCAGAGAACAATCTCTTAACGGTAGGCGAAATGTCGTCTTACTCCTTTTTTCGAAACAAAATCGTAGCGTCAATTTTGATGTAAATCTTATATGTTTTCATTTATAATCTATTTTTCACTCTCATTTTATATAATGTCATCAAAATACCTTAACTGAGTTAATTTCGATGGTTTATTGTAAATAAAAACAGATGGTAACAACTGCTTCAAAATTACTTTACCCCTTACTCTTTTTCAAATGGAGAAACACGTTCGTGATTTTCACCTATACCACACGACCAATGAGGTCGCTGGATCACACTTGACTGTGATTTTGGCCCTCCATTTTAAAATTTCTCAGACGAACTAAAGGTAGCAATACAAAGAAACATCTCGAAACAACAAATAAACGAGGTATTATCTTCCTCTATGACGACTCCATTTTATATGTATGTTTGATTGTAAGAAACAAACACCTGTCATTTGATTGAGATATTCTGACCCATCCTACTTACTCTCTGGACATTGGTCCGTCCGACTACTATTTGTTTCTTTCTTTCGAAATTTCTTTCACCAAAACAAATAATTTTTTTGAATGACGTTAAAAAAAACGCTTCGTTAAGCACTTTGTCACCATGTCAAAAACGTTTTGGGAAAAAGGTGTTATTAGACCGCGGTAAAAATATAAAAAGGTTTGTTCAACAGATTAACTCAAGCATTCTTCAATAAAATATTCCCTTTATTAAAGTTTCGATAGTTTATTTTTTGTGGAAAAAAAAGACACTTTTGAAAAACTTAATACTTATCAAAAAATGTTTTTAAACACAGGTTTACATTTTTAGTTTACTTATTTATTTATTTTTATTTTTTACAGGAGTAAAAATTGTAAAATAAAAATAGCTAGGATTTTTAAAAACTTTCCTAAAAGATCGATGTATTGTATCAAAGAGAATCAAACTTTTTGACTTTAAGATCGCGTTAAAAGCTAAATATTCAACATTTTGAAGCAGAAATTTATATCTACTTCCACCTTCAGTTAACAGAGAAAACCATTAAATTCGCGAAATTTTCGAAACTAATATTTTTTTCATTAAAACAGCCTTTACTTTAATCAGATCGAAATAATGATTAAAACATGTTTCTATTTTCATTAGAACGGAAGTATTTTTTTTCAATTTGTTTCGTTTCTTTAATCTATAATATTCAAGCATGGTTGACATGGAAACATTTTCTTTTGAATATGCGTTTTTCTACATGATATGTTTTATCCTTATTTCTCGTATTAAATTGTTTTAAGGCAGGAATCGTTGAAGATAAATAGTTCATATTTAGAACATGCCTTTTTCTATTATTTTTGCTTGAATTTGATTTAGCATTTTTTTAAAGAAATACTTATTTTAAAAAATGGGATTTTAAAAGAATAAGTTTCATATATATATATATATATATATATATATATATATATATATATATATGTGTGTGTGTGTGTGTGTGTGTGTGTGTGTGTGTGTGTGTGTGTGTGTGTGTGTGTATTTTAAATTTTAAATTGACATTTTTTTAATTTCTTTTTTTTTTAATTCTTTTAAAAATGAAGAATCAAAATTAAAACTTACTTATTTCTGCTTAATAAAATGAAAAATATCCGAAATTTGACAAATAATATTTTGAGTCATAAACATTTTAATTTTCTCTATGAAAAAAGATAAATAAAATAAAAATATTAATAATAATTTTTTTAAACTTTTTGAGAAGTTTTGTGATATTATTTTGCTTACAAAATTATATGATTAATCATTTTAAAAAATTAAATTCTAATTCAATAAATATATATATGAAATAATAAACAGATTACCATGGAATAACACCTGATGGTCTGACGAAAAGAAACTGTCGTCGATTAATGCGGTGAAGGTCATTGGTCACAGGAGAATTTCTTCTTGATTTAGCGGCCGGAGTTAAAGGCAATGAAGATGACATGTATGAGAATTTCTCCAGAAGTAATACAAGAGATCAGTACGGAACGATCTACAACGGGGCTAGTTTTTAGTTTTTCGATTTTGCTCATATATTTTTTATATTATGATAGTTTCAATTTCAGAACCGGTTTAAACCGGTTTTGAAAGTTAAAATATTTTTTTTTAAAAATCTGAAACCAAAACTGAAAAAGTAAAAACTAGCCCGCTTGTAGATCGTCCTAAGCTAGCCTATGCAAAAAAAATCATGTAAAAATATTAAAATTTGAGCGAGATATTAGAAAAGAACGCTCCCATAGACTTTACATAATCATCCGGGTCTTTTTGCGTACTTTTTCTGTGACTATTGTGGGCTCTTAAAGCATTCCAAAACCAAATTTCAGCAGTTACCATCTACAGTCGGAAAATTGTCTGAATTTATTAATATCCCTATATAACATATAGAGAGATTTGTATCTATCCACAACAAGCATTCCAAAATTTAGCTCATTTAAGAGCACACACTAGTCACGCGGTAAAAGCGAACGCTAATGATAAGTCTATGGGTGCAATCTTTTCAAATATCTAGCTTTATTTTTAATATTTTTAAATGTTTTTTTTTTACAGGACAGCTGAGGACGATCCACAACCGGCCTAGTTTTTATTTTTTCAATTTTGCTGTTAGATTTTTTTTTAAATTACTTTAATTTTCAAAACCGGTTTAAACCGGTTCTGAAACTGAAACTATCAGAAACTATAAAAAATATATAACCAAAATCGAAAAAGTAAAAACTAGGCCGGTTGTGGATCGTCCTCAACTATCCTATGCAAAAAAAATCATTTAAAAATATTAAAAATAAAGCTAGATATTTGAAAAGATTGCGCCCATAGGCTTTACATTAGCGTTCGGCTTTTACCACGTGACTAGTGTACGCTCTTAAGAGATGGTAACTGTAAGCCTCCCTTCTATATCAAAAGCAAAAGAATTTGGTGAAGAGTCTTATAATCAAAATTTTGTTTCAAAAACATTTAAAAAACTCTTTTTTATCATTAATTTAGTAAGTAAGGCAAATACAGAGGGTTTTTGTTTTCAATGTGAAAATAAAAATTTAGTTACGTGTAAGTCTTAGGAATATTAATCATAAAAATGTTTTAAAATTTTATTATATTTCCAGAATTGTAAAAAATATTTCCTTTAGAGACTTATTCCCTTAAGTCTCTAGCATCTAGTAAAAGCCTATCATTTCAATATTTTAATTAGTATATCATTTTCCATTGTTACTTTTTTTTGTCTTCTTTCAATAAAATTGCATTTATATAAACCCTACTGAATTCGTCACTTACGCAGATTTTTTTTTTTTTAACTGATGATAATACGAAATCTCTAACTTTTCTTTCTTAATGCTTTGTTACTTTTTTCCAGTTTCAATTTTTCATTACTCAAATAATACTCTCATTGAACGGAAAGGAAACGAAAGCATTGTACCAATAGAGGAAATAATAAGGAAGTGTCCCTAGAAAGTGTCACATTTTAAAATAATTTTTTAAATAGGTACATTAAAGTGAGATAAAAGTGATAAATTCAAACATAATGTTTTAAAATAAATATATTGAAACGAAAAATCATTCTTTAAAAAATAATAAAATTATTTTTGTATTCTGCCAAAATATAGCTTTAATTATATTTATCTTGAAAAATGTTTTGCACTTTCCAATTTCTCTGCAAATCTCTATATGCTGTAACTTGCGTGAACATATTTGAATTGACGGAAGATTGATGTCCCAGATCAAAATTCATGCTAGTACCAGCAACGAAAATATGCTAGTTATTGCTATATATTGCTTTGTCTGCTAGGATTTCCTGCTATTATATGCTTCAAATTGCTAGCTAGCATCACTTGCTATATAGCTAGCTTACACAGCTATAGCATGGCAAGCTATGTACGAGCACCTTACGCTAATTTGCTATTTAAGCTTCTTCCACAGCATACAGAGGTATGTACATTAACATGCTATAATATGCTTATTATGCTTGCCAGCAAAATATGCTATGCAACCAGTTTCGGGAGAAATAGCATGACAAGCTATGTACAAGCTTCTGTTACTTATTTGCTTTTTAAACTACCTTTAAGCTAGCAGAGTTAGGTAACTTAACATGCTATAATATGCTTTTTTATGCTCGCCATCATAATATGCTATGTAGCCAGTTTAGGGAGAAACAGCACGACAAGCTATGTACAAGTTTCTGATGCTTATTTGCTGTTTAAGCTACCTTTAAGCAAGCAGAGTTAGGTAACCTAACATGCTATAATATGATTTTTTATGCTTGCCAACATAATATGCTATGCACCACTTTAGGGGGAAATATCATGATACGCTATGTACAAGCATGTTATGCTTATTTGCTATTTAAGCTTCTTCCAAAGCATAAAGAGTTAGGAACATAAACCTGCTATTATATACTTTTTAATGCTTGCAAGCATATGCTATGCAGACAGTTTAGGTCAAAAATAGCATGATGCACTATGTACCAGTAAAATATTCAAATTTGCCAAACAAGAATAGCAGCAAAAAAGTATTTGTTGGTTATTAATTTGTGCTAGAATAGCAGAGTCCAACTTTTAAACAATATTTTACACATTTTTCCAAAAAATGATGGATTATACACAATTTATACAGAAAGTGTAAATATTTTTGAATATTGCAAAAGTATACCCTTTTGTGAAAACAATCAGGATTTTTTTATGTTTTCTATCAGTGCATATTTTATGTTTCAAAAACTGTACACATCCTTTGCATAAAATTAGTGGATTTTCGATGTTTCCAAAATATGTGCACATATTTTTGAATAAAATAAGTGCATTTCTATGTTTGCAAACAATATGAATTTTTATTTCAAATAAAAATAAAAGTTGCACAGTAAAACCAATGGGTAACGGAACTCTCGAGAGCGCGAAGTTTTTCCCGCTATTCGGAAGAAGGAAATGCTTCAAAGGTTTTTAAGACAATAATTTGTAATTTTTCACGTTCACAATTATTTTATTCATTTTTATTTCGAGTTTTACTTTTCTATGCTCACGTTCACGTGATTTATTTCTTTTTTTCTGTTTATTTCGAAAAACTTCTTTTTATTATTTATTTGTTTTTAAAAAAGTTACCGTAAGAGCTTAACACGTAAAACTATCAGGTTTTTTGTTATTTTTAATTGATCACTCAAGCATTAAAAAAAAAAATAATATTTTTAAGTGATGTTTTATATTATATGATTTTTCATTTATTTAATCATATGATTTTGACGATAAAATCAGACAATATTTACTATACATTTTTTGTGGTAGGAAAAATACGTTAAAGTTGGCAGCTATGTTGTAGTTAACTTACAAGAATGCTAAAAAATATTTCGTTAGACTACGATCAACGAAAAAAAATGTTTTTTTTGCGTAATTTAACGTATTCTATTTCAAATATGAAAAAAATAATATGTACGGTAAGGTGGACGACAGCGTGTTTCCTATAAAGTATGGAATAAGTGTTAAAGGAGATGAGATTGCTGTTTGACAGACAATTAACTGAGACTACTGCAATACTCGATCAATGCGCGATTTTCCAAACTCCAGTCTCATATCTTCTCTTCACCCACTCCACTTTCAAAGTTTTTTTTTAACCATTGAAAAAGGGTTGTTGTTTTCAGTGGAGGATTGAAAAAATGACGTTGTCACCTTTGAAATTAAATTAAATTCTTTACTTAAAAAAAAAATTTTATTTGAATTTAAATTAAATTCTTTACTTCTAGAAGAATTTTTATTTGAATAGGAAATTAAAATGTTTAAAATCATTGTAATAAAGGAGAAAACTAACAAATTTAAAAATGGGTAGACGGAAATTAACAGGTACGGAAAAAGCCGAAGCCAAAGAAATGAATGACCGTGAATGTCGAATTCAATGACATTAAACACAATACGCGTACTTAAACAATCATAACGTGATTTTTATTTTGACTTTTTATTAATGTTTTACTAATTTATTTGTTTTTTTTTTGTTTTTGTTTTTTTTGTTTTTTTTTTTTTTGCTATTTAAAATAAAAATTTAGTCAACATATATAAGTTGCTTATTAGTTTGGCGATTTGTATTATTTGGCAAAATTGGTCAACGGGATAACTAAGTAGTACTGTATTTGGTTTGGCGCAAAAACATCTTTCAATGCAGAAAACGAGAAATAATTTGACCGTCTGAAATAATATTTTTTTTTCCAGACCAGATAACGTAAATGCAAGGTGACGTAATTGGGCGTACTGCTTTATTTTGAAGTTTGCGAGGTCTTTTGTTCTCTGGAAATAAAGAGTTATGTCCACTTTAATACGAAATCACCCCCTTTCTGAATAAAAAAAATTAACTCATCACATAAAAGTTTATTTTCCTACTTATACTTTTTGCGAAATTAAATGGGGATACATAATTTTTGTCGTCTTTCTACTTCAATGTTCATTATTTTCCACAAAACTTACTAAAATGGTATTAGTCTTCAAAATTAAATGAATTGAAATTCACATGTTTTAATTTAATGCTTTTGAAAAATGGCGTTTTTCACTGATATTCAAAATGTATTATATTTTATCGTTCCTTAATTGTATTTATGAAAATGCGCTTCATTTCATAGATAATATAATAATACCAAAGAAAACTCTCCAATTACAGAAAGAAATTCCCGAAAAATACATTTATCGCGACATTTTACAAAAGATTTCACAAAATACTTAATCAATTTAAATTTCATTTAAAGGTATTACAATTAAATATATTTTCAGGATTTATTTTTTTTTTCGTTTCTTTTATATCATTCTTCAATATAAGTTCTAAGAAAATAAAAACGTGATTATTAATACCTGCATTTTAACTGCCCATTATCAAAAGAAAAGAAAAGTTTTGTTAAATGTATTTTTAATCTCTTATTAAATCTTTTTCTGATGTCCTCTCTTGTCATTAATTATTTTTAAAAAAATTAAAGAAAGAAAACCAAAAGTTACAAGACCATTTTTTTTCGTTTGTTTTATTTTATTTATTTATCTGTGTTTTGCACAAGATTAAAACAAAGCGCTTTCATTAGTAAAAGTAACATATCTCAGTAATGAATACAATTTCGGCTAATTGCATTTAAAAAGAATTTCTTGTAGTTCAATTAATCACTAAAAAGATGCTATCGTGATTTATTTTAAAGTTTTTTTTTATTATTCATAAACACTTTTTTTATGTTCAGTTGTGCTGAAACATAAAAATTTAACATTTCTTTTATTAAAAATGTTTATATTATTATTTTAATTTATAATATTAATTATTGTTTTTAGCCTCCGATGCTATTTCTTTCAGACAAGTTAAAAAGTGTCGAGTCAAAAATTGTGGGCCACTTTTACTTACTTATCATACGTAGTATAGGCTAAGTCTTGCAATCATTTTGAAAATCGAAAATAAAAATTTGACGGATTTACACGTTTCGGATACTGGAGATTCCGAAAAACATATTTAAAAAACATTGCTGTCCGTCTGTCTGTCTGTCTGTAAACTCTCTATCTCACGAACAAATGGAGATAGAGACTTAAAATTTTGTTTGTGCTTAGTAAGTAAGAATAGGACGAAGCCTATTTAATATCAGTAACCTCGATTATCCGGAACTATTTTTTTGGACTCTCGAAAAAAAATTGACGGATTTACACGTTTTAGATACTGCACTGTAAAAAAAAATCTGCAAAGGTACTAAACCTTTTCTAGGAAACTGGGATTCCAAGAACTTCTCCTGTAACGGTAACAGCAAAAATTAAAGTCTCAGAATCGATTACATGAATTTTTCCTGTTATCGTTACATGAAAAGTTCTTGGAGTCCCAGTTTCCTAGAAAATGTTTAGTACCTTCAAAGATTTTTTTTTTTTTTTTTTTTTTTTTTTTTTTTTTTTTTTTTTTTTTACAGTGTGAAGATTCAGAAAAACATATTTTTAGGGAAAAAAATGCTGTCTGTCTGTCTGTCTGTAAAAGTCTACCTCACGAACAAATGGAGATAGAGACTTAAAATGTTGCATGTACTTAGTAAGTAAGAATAGGACGAAGCCTGTTTAATTACCTCGAATATCCGAAACTATATTTTTCAGACTCTCCAAAAAATCTTTCTGATGAAATGTGTATAAAAATTTTCGATTTTTTTATTTTAAGGAAAAGACGTAAAGGGCAATAAAATAACAAATTTTGCATTAAGAACGAAGCCGGTCGGATTAATAGTTGCCGAGATATTTGTAATCCTGCTTTCCACATTCTTCGATTTTTCATGACCCTGTATTTTCTTCAAATTTCAATTCAAAGATATGTTTTAATTGGAAATGAGACGCTTAATCTGACGCAGTAAACTATTAGTTAATATGATTATTGTTTTTGGAGTTATAAGGATGTTTATTTTACGTTACGTAATCCGGTACTACTTTTATAGTTTGGTATTTTACATAATTTGTCGAAATGGGTTGATTCAGCAATTCATTAATGGAGCATTACTCTGTATATTAAGAATATTTAAATATACGTTTAAATTTTATTTTGGAATTCCAATGCATTTTATAAATAGTTTTCACATATTTTATTTTCACATATTATGTAATGCATATCCATGATGGGTAAGTAAGTATACGGTGGCCCCCAACGACTAGTTTCGTAATTTGGCCTTTAAAACGAGACATTCATACAATTTTATTGTTAAAATGCATTTTCTTTTTCTCAGAGTCTATAAAAAAGCGTTTAAACTAAAGAAAAAATCCGTTTTTGATGAATCTAGTTATTGAAGAAGTACACTGTAAAAAAATCTGCAAAGGTACTAAACTTTTTCTAGGAAACTGGGATTCCAAGAACTTTTCCTGTAACGGTAACAGCAAAAATTCAAGTTTCAGAATCGGTTACATGGATTTTTCCTGTTACCGTTATATGAAAAGTTTTTGGAATCCCAGTTTCCTAGAAAATGTATAGTACCTTTACAGTTTTTTTTTTTACAGTGTAGCCCGTCAAATTGCATCTCTTTATTATTCCGCAATTCCAATGTCTCAGAGAGAAATTGCTAATCAATTGGGTATTTCACGCCGTTCTGTTTGCTATTATATTGATAAACACAAAAAAATGAACTGAATTCTTCAATGGCAGAATCTACATTCAACTTGTTTTTTATTATATGATTTCTTCATTTTGTATTGAAAGTGTTAACTTTAATTTTAGCAATGTATCATAAAATAACCCTCAATTAAAATATTACACAAAATAATAATGTAAAATATATCTAATAATAACTCTTCACAGCCAATAAGTTAAAATTTAACTTACTATTCTAAATGAAACTTGTATCGTTCTACAGTCGTGGAATAAATGTAAAGTCATTATTAAAACAGTAAAAAAAACAGTAACAAAGTGATCTCTATACTATCATAGTTATTTTGTAGTAAAATTCTATGAAATATTAGTTTCAGTATATTTGAAATGGCGTAATCTCTTTAAACTACTCTGCAAATGTTTTTTCCCAATATATCGTAATGTAATGTAATTCTTTTCAATGCCACTGTAAATAAACTATTAATCCCATATACATCATTTACAATACCAACAAACATGTTTTGGTGATCCCAAATAAAATTTGTCAAATGCGTGAGAATTCGAATATATTCAGGCGCGTTACAATGTGGACAGATGGACAAGCAAACGGAATGCTTAACTATTCTTCAAGTTTGTTGAAAGGCGTTATGAGAAATATTCTGCAAAAACATTCCCTTCTAAATCATAATGTAACATTATTCTTTTCTGTATTCCTATTAAATGATTATAGAGCAATTGTTCTATACAATTTCCTATCGAAAATTAACTATGATAAACGTAAGTAGCATACATCGAGTTTTGCAAATCCATATATATTTACGCGGTTTTGAACAATGTTAGAGAAATTGAAATCACAAACGCTTTTCAGCAATTTTACAAAGTTTTAAAATTTATAGACACTTGTCTACATCATTAAACACACATTTTCCCATAGTTTGAAAATGTGCTTATCTTATCAATAGATAAAAATAGCGCATATCTGAGAGGATGCTTCAAAACACTACTTTGATATTTCAACGAAAATGGTCTATGAATGTTGAAATTTCAAACTTTAAAAGAGATGCATAGAATTACTTTTTATGAATTTTCACCTAAAAGAAAAATCTTTGTAGGTTATATTTGCTAGAAGAGTATAATAATAATAATAGTAATATTAATAATGAAAACTAGTTGGATGTGTCAATCTTAAAACTTTCTTTTATCTCATACGAACATTTTAATGCTTAAAAAAGGAGTTACATATGTCAATATTTTAATATTATTAATTCAATACTACACCAACTTTGATTTTTATTCTAAACAACTATTCAGAGTAAAAATGAAGTAATATGGATCATCATATCATCATATCATTAGATCATCATTTCTAAACTATTTGTGTAGATACAGTGATAAAAAAAAAAGATAGAAGGAGAGAAAGATGTACGAGAGGATTTGTAGAGAGATAGACAGATGAATTATAAAATATTTTTAGAATATCGCTGATCGATTAGAGAAAAAAAATATTTGTGAACACACGTAGTTACTTAATTTAGCTGATAAAGCAGTTACTTCTAATGTTGATTTAATTTCAACTCAAAGATATAGTCTTGAGGAATCACTAATTTTGTGTTTTCCTTAAATCTAAGGGAAAAAATACAAAAATAAATTAGATTTCACGAGATAAAATCGATTTTTCTTTTATTGATAGTTTTTTTCTATCTATAACAGAAGAAAGCGTTTTAATCGAATTTTTTTCCGACTTTCAGATTTCAGTAGACTTATCATGTTTCAGGAGTTAGAAAAACTACTTCCTTCAATAATATAATAATAAAATAAGATAATATAAATTAGGTTTTAAAAAATTACTTGTGTATACACTTTGTATCTTAGAAAGGTGTATGAAGTTATGCATAGTATTCGACCAATTTTGACTTTATTCCACCTTTACTTGAAGAAAGTATTGAATTCGTGAAAAATGCGGCAAAATTGATATGTTATGGAATGTACTGAAATTTTTTTCATGCTTTTTAAGAAATATCCGTCTGTCGTGTTGTCTATATGTGACAAATTAATTGTGGGGGCACAAACTCAAGAACTAACGAACGGAATTAAAAAAAATCATTTTCATTTAGATCTTGATATTGTGTAGTGCTAATTAGTTGTTAGCGTAAATAGCGTTGGGTGATGTAAATCACCCAACAAGCGGTTCTGCTGTGCTGCTTTTTGCATAATTGATATGGTTTTTGGGTGATCATATCTCAAGAACTACAGCAAGAGCTACTTTTATACGTTTGAATCCTTGTGTTGGATTAGCACGACAATTATTTTGTTGCAGCTTTATGGTTAACTTTCGTATTTCATATTTACCACAGACATAGTTTGAATTTTGAAGTATTTTTAATGTTTTCGTTTGTTTAAATGTAAAATTTATTGAATTTTAAAACTGAAATTAAATGCTTTAATGTAAATTAGTAAGTGTAGTATTTTTAGTATAATCCTTAAATAATTCCTTAATGATGAAATGCATGTATACATTTCCGAAATTGAAATGTTGATTAGTGTTGTTTAAAAAGATGAAGAATGGAAAGAACATCACAAAAACAAGGAATTCTTATTCACTGAAAACAAGTAAAGAAAATGAGTTGATAATTTTAATTGGCCATGGCTGCGATAAATTCGAATATGATAAAAATAAGAAAATTGAATCGTAGAATTACAAAATTTGATACATAAATTCGTATACACTGTTAAAAAAAGGGGGGGTCAGCAAACTATGCAAGACAGCCACGCATGGGTATAAAATTGGAAGTACGAAATACATTTAAAGTAATACAGAAAATAAAACATTAAATCATGTTATATCAGAATTTAACTCTTAGAATCATTTCAAAAGCGCAAAAAGACTCTTCGAACCATATGAGTAGCTCTAAATGCAAACAAGTAAGAAAAATTATGCGTTATTCATAGATTATGAAGCACTTTCCAACGCTTCATGAAATCAAATGATTAACAAAACTTCGTTATTTAGGTAAATACAGGGTGTATCTAAACTACTGGGCAAAACTTTAAGGGGTGATAGTACACATCAAGACAAATAATATTAAATGGGAAACCAAGGGTCCGAAACGTCTTCCGAAGGAGATAGGCGCCATCAAAGTTTAGGGTCCAAAATTTGAAATGATTATAAAAAACGGAAAAAATGGTCGATTACTTTGCGGTTTTCACGAAAACTATAATTATGTCAGTATTGTCTTGAAAATAAATTATAAAGATAAATTTGAAAAAATGCCGATAGAGGTCGCCTTAGACTTTAAAGTAACGAACAACTATTTTTTACCGTTATATTTTGCATCTCATTAATTTTTTTTAGAAATTTAGACATAAACTTAAATTTTGAGCACAAAATCTGTGGTTAAGTAGCGCAAACCGAACTGTGTTCAATGGGAGTGGGTAGGTTCAAATTTCAAATGATTGTAAAAAACAGAATAATTGCTCAATTGATTTGCGGTTTTCACTAAAACTATTATTTATGTCGTATTGTCTTGAAATTAAATTATAAACAGAAATTTTAAAAAATGTCGATAGAGGGCGCTTTAGATTTTGGAGTAACATACAACTATTTTTACCGTTATTTTTTGCATCTCATTAAATTTTTTTGAAGCTTACACATAAACTTAAATTTTGTGCTGAAAATCTGAATCGTTGAGAGTGGTTAAGTAGCGCTAACTGAACTTTGTTCAATGGGGGTGGGGAGGTTCAAATTTCAAATGATTATACAAAACGGAAAAATTGGTCGATTTGTTTGCGATTTTCTCTAAAACCATTCTTTATGTCAGTATTTCCTTGAAAATAAATTTTAAAGATAAATTTCAAAAATTCCGTTAGAGGACGCCTTAAACTTTAGCGTAACCAACAACAATTTTTAACTGTTATGTTTTGTATCTAATTAAATGCTTGCAAAAGCTCAGACTTAAATTTTCAGCTCAAATTCTGAGTCGTTCGGAGGGGTTAAGAAGTGCAAACTGAACTGTGTTGAGGAGTTGAAATGTTACCCTGCCCACCCTACGAACATAGTTCAATTTTTTACTATTTAATTACTCACAACGATTCAGATTTTGAGCTCAAAATTTAAGTCTAAGCTTTTGAAACATTTATTTAGTTAAAAAAATAACGGTTAAAAATAGTTTTTGGTTACTCTAAAGTTTAAGGCGCCCTCTAACGGAGTTTTTTAAAATTTATCTTTAAAATTTATTTTCAAGGAAATACTGACATAAAGAACGGTTTTAGAGAAAACCCCAAACGAAACGACCAATTTTTCCGTTTTTTATAATCATTTGAAATTTGTACCTCCGCACCCCAATTGAACACAGTTCAGTTTGCGCTACTTAACCACTCAGTGATTCAGATATTCAGCTTAAAATTTAAGTTTATCTCTAAGCTTCTAAAGAAATTTAATGAGATGCAAAAAAATCACGGCAAAAAGTTTTTCATTACTTCAAAGTCTAAAGCGCCCTCTATCGGCATTTTTTAAAAAATTATCTGTATAATTTATTTTCAAGACAATACTGACATAAAAAATAAATTTAGTGAAAACCGCAAATCAATTGACCAATTTTTCTGTTTTTTATAATTATTTGAAATTTGAACCTACCCACTCCCATTGAACACAGTTCGGTTTGCGCTACTTAATCACAGATTTTGAGCTCAAAATTTAAGTTTATGTCTAAACTTCTAAAAAAATTTAATGATATGCAAAAAATAACGGTAAAAAATAGTTGTTCGTTACTCCAAATTCTAAAGCGCCCTCTATCGGCATTTTTTGAAATTTATCTTTATAATTTATTTCCAAGACAATACTGACATAAAGAATAATTTTAGTGAAAACTGCAAACTAATCGACCAATTTTTCCGTTTTTTATAATCATTTTAAATTTTAGACCCCAAACTTTGCTGACGCCTATCTCCTTCGGAAGACGTTTGGGACCATTAGTTTCCCCTTTAATATTATTTGTCTTGATGTGTACTATCACCCCTTAAAATTTTGCCCAGTAGTTTAGATACACCCTGCATTGATATAAAGACAATTATAGCCAAATATGTATTCCAGTACTATTGAACAGCCCTGTGTTTTATCTGTCAGCTAATATACATACAATATAATGGGAAAATTTAGTTTAGCAAGAAAATGCCTAGTAGGTTGAAATTTCTCTTTCAACAATTTATACTAATAGATGGAAACATACTTGAATACTTTGTTAAGACATATAGTTTTTGTTTGCCTGGCAGCTTTATTACACATCAGTGTTAAGATAAAATTTATTTTAAACTAAAACACTCTTAAAACAACTGAAATCACTTTCTGATAAATTTTCATTCATAGGCTCCATGTACCCAATTCTTTGCGTGGCCCTCTATATTTTTATCTATTTTCTGCAAACATTTCTTAGTAAATTTAATGCAGTTCAGCGTAAAAATGCATAATTTATTTAAGAATCATCTTTGAGTGATTTATGCTCACATTCAGTAATGTTGGCGAGCTCTTTTGGGTAGCCCTATATATTAACTACAGCATTTATACAACATCATGTCATATGCATAAATTTAGTGAAACTTATACACGCATGTCATAATTAAAATGCATTTCATCCATCCAACAGCTAACATCGGATACATATACACATACAGTACTTCAGAAAGAATGTACTAAGGTGTTCTGGTGTACTAACGCCAGGCGGGGTAATAACGCCAAGTGCTAATATTAAGCATAATTATGAAATAATTCGGTAAATGATACCCATGTGCTCTGCGCAGAAGGGTTTTGAGTCATATAAATCACAAAAAACAGCTTAAAGTTCATTTGTTCCATTTGTAGGTTTTATTGCTTTTACAAGCAACTAAAATTAACGCTTGATCTAAAATTTGCGAGATAAGATTTATGATGTGAAGACTATATTTTTTATCCGGAAATATTTTGTTTATAACACAAACTTGTAGTGCATGTCATGTACTTTCAAAATGTTGTAGAAGATTTTGGATATCTTCTCGAGATAATTTGTAGTTCAAAATGTACTGCGCAATAAGCACACCGGATAATAACGCCAATCCTTGTCGTTATTTCCCCGGTTGATTCCTAACAGTGGCCTAACTACACTGCTCAAAACGATTAAAGGATATTGCAGTTTTAGGTGGATTTTGTATCTGGGAAACGTTTTAGCTGATTGATACATGGTCGACAGACATAGTAGGTTATATGAGAATAAATTACACATGTTTGGCAGAAAAAAAATGCATTTTATTGCGCATTTGTGCACAAAAGGAGAAAAATACAATTTGTGCATATGAGAAAAAAAGAATAAGAAAAGGTGTTTTTTTCAAAGAAAATCATTTTCAGTAGGAGGTATGGTTTCCACGGGCGGCCAGCAACGTTGAACACCTTTGAGGCATGGACTCAATGAGGCTATTAATAACGAGTTGGGGTATTCTGCCCCACACTTCCAGAAGAGCTCTTTCCAGTTTTTGTAGAGTTTGTGGGGGTTGTTGGCGGCCAGAAACTCGTCTTCCTAGAGTGTCCCAAATGTGCTCGATTGGATTCATGTCTGGAGAACACGCTGGCCATTCCATTCGAACGAATCCTTCCTCGAAAAGGAAATCCTCACACCAGGTTTGCACGATGTGGCCTGCAGTTATCGTCCATTAAAATGAAGTTATCTCCGATTGCTGCAGCGTAAGGGACTACAATAGGTCTGAGGATCCCATCCCTATATCGGCGACCAGTCAGAGCTCCATCTCGAATGATGTAGAGGTCAGTACGCCCGTCAATGGAGATGCCACCATACACCAACACTCCTCCACCGCCAAATCTGACACTTTCGTGCACAAACACAGGATTATTCCTACTGCCACGGTCCCTCCAGATGAAAATACGCCTATTATCCGGATGCACAGAAAAACGGGACTCGTCAGAAAACAGAATATTGCTCCATTCATTTCTCCTCCAGTTGACATGCTCGTTTGCCCACTCCCCGCGGTCGCAACGATGCCTTGATGTTAATCTAACACATACCATCGGTCGGCGAGCATACAGACCTACAGCATGGAGCCGGTTTCGGACAGTCTGAGTTGAAATCGTGGTGCCTGTAGCCGAACGAAGGTGTTGTTGGAGAAGAGTAGCGTTCATATTTCGGTGTCTCCGAGCTGTTAACGCTAAATACCGATCTTCATTGGGCGTTGTTGCCCGTCTACGATCTTGCCCTGCCCGTCTTCGGCCTGCACTTCCACTCTCCAAAAAACGGTTCCAGATCCTGGAAATGACACTTTGTGACTCTCCAATGGCTTGCGCTACTTCGGTTTGAGTTTGGCCCCTTCTAACCTACCAACAATTCTCCAAGCTTCTGAATCTGTCAAATGACTTCGCTGAGACATCGTACTCATCGAAACAAAGGAATCACTGAATGCCGATCATCCTTCTCTTCATTCTCTTTTATCCAGTTGAAAGTCAAATTTCATTCGCTGCCGCTGAAACGACGTTTTTGACGTCGAACTCAAAATTTGCATACTCCACAGTTTGAAAACCAGAAAAATTTGCATTTGTGATTCTCTTCTTCTATTTTCGGCAAAAAAATTTCGTTTATATCTTTATTTTATATATAACTTCAAATATCCTTTAACTGTTTTGAGCAGTGTACATCCGAAGGGGGTTTATTTATTAATATCGAGCAGCATTATTATCATTGATGAAATGGTAAGATTAAAAGAAGGAGGGGGGAGGGCAATACCCGAAACTAATCTCTCTTTTTTATTTTATTTTTTAAATTCTAATATAAAAATAATTTTACACTCTTATAAATAAAATTATATCAAAATGTTTTAGATTTTATAATTCGAACATCTTCAGAATCAGGTTTCAGTTAAATTCCCACAGGATTGTTCAATTGAGTTCTAAATTTTAACTGTCCACTTTCTCAGCGTTCAGTTTTTCAAAATTTTACAATTTTAACCTTTAACCGATGTGACAGAAATTGTAAGGTAACTAATTGGAAGCAGTTTGTGAGACCGCAAGATTGAAAGATGAATATTAATAAAAGGCGGGAATATCTCATATTGTGTTGTTGTACTAAACTTTTTATACAAGATTATTATACGTAATACTCACCTATTTAAAAGCTCCTGGTGGTAGTACTAAAGTTCCAAATGAAACAAAATTTTCGTAGTGTTCGTAATTAAACTGCAAATTACAAGTTAAACTAAAGAAATTAAAAGAAAAACAGTGGTCTGTGAGACCGGTAACATGAGTTGAAAGGCGATCAATGACTAAAAATCATAGAATACTGTTCCTGCACTAAACATTTGGTACAGAATTAATTCTAATTAAATTTAATCTATTCAAATATTTCTAATAAAGGTACGAGAACTCCAAACGAAAGAAAAATTCAGTTGTAGCTATAATTAAACTGGAAAATACAAGTTAAACTCTAAAATCTGGGGGAGGGGGGAACAGCATTCAGTGAGATTGCTAACACCAGTTAAAGGTTAATTTTGTTGCTAATATAGAGTAATGATATATAACCACATGAATCATAAGGTATAAAATGTAGTAAGAGATCTCATTGGGATAATATTTTTAATCAAAAATCTTATTTAATTAATTAAAAATTTATTAAAGCATGTTTTATATAACACCGGCAATTTAACTTTAGGTTAGGAGAATCCGCATTAGTGTGGAGTTATGGGTTAAAAACTATTTCAAAAACTGCTATATAATAGCATTAAAAATATTTATTACATATAACTCTTGTTATTATAAAAATTCACATGTTTAAAATATTACATTATAAATTTAACCATCCAATGTTTCTTATAAAAATATTTTAGCGGGAATTTTTAAGCAAAGAGAAGTATAGGGTTTTATATTCTGTTGAAGCTCCCCCTCACTCCTTTTTCTTTCACTTTCACAAAAAATTGAATTTTTTTTTTTTTTTTTTTTTTTTTTTTTTGCATAGAATGCATATATGGGAATATAAATAATGATTCAAATAAACATAATTAAAACCGTGCAATGTTTCTAATAATTATATTTAAGCCGTCCTTTTTAAGCAAAAAATAGCTTACATAATATGATATTTTTTGCCTCCTCCTCCCCCCCACCACACCTTTCTTGTTCTTACACTTTCACAAAAAAAACTTGAACATTTTCAATAGCTTATAGTGCAATTTCTCAATTTCTAGAGCTGTAGAGTTTGTATTTTTAGAATTGTGCAATCTACATGCCATTATTCTATCTTATTTTATAGTTTTGTTTGCATGGCGTTATTACCCATATAGGTGGGTAATAAAGCTAAATAGCATTGGTCAAAATATCTCGCCATTACACTTTATGAATACATATCTGTTAAAGTATAAATAGTCTATAAATAGTCAATGAGTTGCTGTATCAAATCCTATATTTGTTTGAAAAATACAATCTAAGACTAAACCCTGAAAATTGGTATAACCTTAACGTGGCGTTATTACCCCAGGATACCTTATTATAATCTTTTGTGTGTCCCCGTAAATACTATGTACTTTATATTAAGGAAGGCAGTATCGTATAATTTATACTAAGCCTCGTTGACATACATCAATTTTATTATACATGAAACAGTTTAATATGTTTAAAATATTTCACACACAATTCCCCCTTTTACTATTATCTAATGGAATACTTTTGTGTAGCCCTGTAAATGGATAATAACTACATTTTCACCTTATATTTTATAGAATGCATATTTTAATGCACCTCGTAAAAGCATACAAATTTTAATATGTTTGACAGGGTATAACATCTTTAAAATCCTTTGAAACGATTTTTCCCCATAGGCCGTAATGTAATGGGAAAATGTTGATTCTTTCTTTAGATAAACTAGCCATGGTAGAAACTTCATTTTCAATAGGGTTCGCGCTAGGCAATCGTCAATAACGTCCTAAAATTTTATGGCAATCCGAGTATATTTACGTGAGTTATAGGGCGGACAGACAAACAGACAAACCGAATGCATAAGCACTTTTCAACTTTATTGGAAAGTGCTAAAAATGTATAAGACAATGGATTAAATTATATTGAAATATTCAAATTTATATTAAATAATCTTTTGCAAAAAAAATCATGCTTTTTTTAAAATCTTTTTTTCAAAATCTCTATTTTGTTGAATTTATACTTTGGGAATAGTATAAGAACATTGTTAAATTTTCGTAATTCGAGGAATTTTCACATATAATAATGAAAAGCATACAACAGACATCATAAACACTTTGGTTTGTTTCACAACACATTTTGAAGATGTGGAAGAAGAAAAATGCTTTTAGACTTCGAAATAACATTAATTATAGCTTTTAATGACATTGGAATGTCCTTTAAAAAGATAAAATGAACCTTACAAAGACCACCATTTTAATTCTTTTTTAGAAGCTAGCTATTATAGTACTAAATGATCTACACAAAGGTCGAGAGTTCTTTGGAAAGTATCCTACAGTTTCTTTGTTTGAAGTTTCGCAAGTGAATAAATGACATAAAAGGAAATTGGGAGCCAAATAAAGGCACTATAATCATTATGGAAAACAAGAACAATAGTAACAAGTTGGAAATTGCACGTGAAGCGTAGAAAATGAGGTGCGTTGGTACGATAACGAAGTTTTAAAAATATCACTCCCATATATCAATCTCATAAAACTGTAAATAATTACAATTAAAACACGCACCAAACAATGTTCTCCCTATACCTTTATGCAATGGAATACTTTTGTGTGCCTTGTAAATCAATAACAAATATTCTTTGCACCAAAGATTATGCAAAATGTATATTATAATATCTACTTTATAGATGCATATCAATTTTATTACGTTCGAATGAGTGTAACACCAATAAAATGCAGTTGAAACATTTTTCACCATTAACCGTAATGTAACGGAATACTTTTGATTGTCCCTGTAATTGATCTATGCATCCGATTTTCTTAAAATTTGAAATGACGTGACAAAGTTATGTAATAATAATATATTTTTAATTTCAAATGTTTCGGTTGGCTAGTTTTTGCGTTGTTATATGCGGACGGACGGACTGAACGACAACAATAGGTGCTACGTATTTACATAATTACGAACGCACCTAAAAAGATTGAAAACCTGTAAATATGAAAAAAAAGTACATATTGCTGTCTGCCTTTATCACCAGCCAATACACAGCTGGCATTCCGTTTACAGAGAAACAACTGAAGCGAAAGACAAATTGGTCTATAACTATTTTCAGTAATAAAATGGAGTTTAATTTTAATAGCCTGGAAATTAATTTTTATTGGCGCGTATTTAAAAAGGAATAAAGGGCAAAATTTCCCAACATTAACTAGATTGATCCTGCCTGACGGCTTGGGATGCTTTTACCTCCGAAGGTTTACCTAGAATTATTTTACCTATATACTCATGCTTAATGCTCATGCTGAAATAAGTAAAAGAAAATGTCTGTCTTAATAACAGTTTTCAACAATGTCTTCATTCGCTCTGTAAAACCAGTAAAACCCACAAATAAGTGTGTTTTACTGAGCGAGTGATTTTTTTTCTTCTTTTGTAGAAGATAACAAAAAATCCCTGTCAGCTAGGGATATGAGCGGAGGTAGATTTCGAAGAGTGCTCATAACCAATTTGTTATTTCAATACATCCTCAATTCCTTAATCATGATCTCTTCGGGAATTTTTTTGCGAAGTGCCCACTTTCACAGATTTTTTTTAAAAATATATTCAGCCTTTATCAAAAAACTGACCAATATGGTACTTTATACAGTTCAAAAATAACAGAACCTGTCAATTGGTTGCGTTTGACAGCAAAACGGAATTTAAAAGTGAGTCAGAAAAAATACAATTTTTTATTTTAATATCTCAATTTTTCAATCACGATCGCTTCGGGTAATTCTGTTCAAAATATCCATTTTGGCAACCTTTTTTGAAATATTTTCTGCGTTTATCAAAAAATTGGCCAATACGTCACATTATACAGTTTATAAATAAGAGGACCTGTAAATTTGATGCAGTTGAGAGCAAAAGTAGATTTAAAAATGAGTCAGAAAAAAGCAATTTGTTATTTGAATACTTCCTCAATTTTTCAGTCAGGACCCCTGCGGGAAATTCTTTCAAAATATCGTTTTTGGCAGCCTTTTTTGAAAAATATTCTGCCTTTATCAAAAAATTGGCGAATACATCACATTATATAGTTCTTAAATAGGAGGATCACCATTTGAATGCGTTTTACCAAATGAATTCAAAAATGAGGAGGAATATAAACAGTTTAGATTTGAGGGTTTTTTTCTTCAACTCTTATTTTTGTTTAATTTATTTTTGCTAAAAGAATTGGTCCTATGAAAATGTTGTCAGTGTAAAAGTTGTAGATAATATTGAGAAGATGTAAAATAAATTTAAATAGATTTGATAGTAAAATAATTGACGAAGTTATTTTTGACTTTTTCACCCACATTTTTGTATTCGTTTTTAATTTTTTTCATCGGTAAGAAATAGTCCTATCAAAAATTTGTAGATAGGAAAATTTTAAATACTTTTAAGAAAGTTTATAAAAAATTTAGTTGGGTTTAATATTTTGAGAATTGACGAAGATATGAATTTTCTTCTTCCCAAAACCTTGTTTTTTTTTTTTTTTTTTTTTTTTTTTTTTAGCCTTTTTTAACTTTATCAAAAATCTGTCATAACCTTTTGGCTTTTTTTCTAAAAGTAATATAAATTTTAAACTGATTCAACATAAATTTTAATTAAGTAGTTATAGCAATTTTTTTTCGATTTTCACAAAAATCCTCCATATGTCCACCTAATCGGTCCGATTTTGCCCATTAAGGAACTCGACAAATATTTTATACCCTTTGCTCTTTCTTTTTTTCTTTCTAACCGATGACCAGGCCCCTACCTGCCGAGTTTTCTCAGCTTAACGGGTTAGATACCTGGTATCGGGGCGGACGACCGCCTAATTGCCAAGTAGCGGGAATAAACATTGCTTCGCATGCCATCATTTCTGCAGTATTTGCTTGTCGTTGAGCATACTTTGTTTCGCTAGTTAATTGATGGTACATCCTGATGTTTGAACTGCAAATGGCTTCGCAAGATGGTCTCGTAATTTAGAGCCTTGATCAGATGACGAGACCTTCACCTGGCAAGGCACCTCCAGAGGTATAATTCACAGGTAACTTGGAGGACTTTATCAATTTGGAGGAGATTTGGGCATAATTAAAGAAGTTATCGTTTCCAGAAGAAAGTGATATATACAGGGTAGAGGTCTGCACGGTCCGGAATTTCCAGGCCCGGCCCGGCCCGTTGTAAAACTCAAAAGTTCGGCCCGGGCCCGGCCCGTACAAAAATCAGCGAAAACAGGCCCGGCCCGTTTTGGCCCGTTACAATTTCTACGATTTCTAAAATATTCAGATTTTTATCATATAACTAAGATTCCTTTAAAGAATACTACATACATATCTATGGAATGATTTTAGAGTATATTTTACAGCAAATACACATTAACAACATTAATGATTACTTAGATTCTTAGGCTTTCAACATTCGAATAAAGATTCATTAAAAAATTAATATGGCTTAGAATAAAAGAAAAAAGAAAGAAAGCTAAAAACATCGTTAATTTTGAAGTTGTTTCATAAAAAAAGATTTATAAATATATTTCTATATCATTTTATTATAGGTTTCAAATCCAAATTCATTCTTAAATTCAAAGAAGCTCCTTTCTGATACATTTCTAAATTCATTTTTTTTTCTCAGAAACGCATAAGATTAGCAGATATCTTTATTCAGAAACTATATAATTTTTTGATACAAGCAATTTAAGAATACTGCAAACAATAAAATACTGTCATAATTAGCGTTTTGAATAGAATTTCCGGAAGCAATAGCAAGGGTAGGGAGAAAAACCTGCAATCATTTCAGAAACTATTATATCTCAACAAGTATTTTATTTACCAAAAATGAAAAACGCTATTCGATTCCAAATCCCTTCAATAGTTAGGCTTATCACTTTTATACTTTTACTATTAAAAATTAAACAGAAATTGTGTCAAACTTTTGCATTATCGAGAAATTAATTTAAAAATCATCAAGAAGTATATATCCGAAGACTAAGCTAACAGAAGTTCTTTATCGCTGATAACAATTTTACAAATCATGTTTTCTGCCAATAATTAAGTCTAGCACCGGTCCAGCCAGTCTGTATGTAGAAAAATAATGCAAGCGTGATCTCGGACCGGCATGAGTCAGCTAAAAAAATATTAAAACGGGTTACACATAATGTAATTCTCCGATGCCGATACACTGTGCATTTTTATATTGATGCTGTCAAACTAGTATGGCCACATTTATACTTATTCTCGTTAAAACCATTTTCGTTGAAAATAGCTCATATTTTATCGTTTCTGCTTAAATCTTAAGAACGGGCCGGAAGGCCCGAAAAAAAATTTTTTTTGTCCCGGCCCGGCCCGTCTGGTTCGTTTATTTTTTTGCCGGCCCGGCCCGTTAGAAAATTCGAAACGATTCCGCCGGGCCGGGTACGGGCCACGGGCCAGGCCCGGGCCCATGCAGACCTCTAATACAGGGTGGTTAGTTATTAACGTCAGGTGTTCAGAGCCCTCTAGCGAGTAAAGTGTTGGGCAAAACATAACCAAATTTGATCAGCATACATAGTAGACAATGTTATTTCGAATTCCAGAAAAAAAAGAAAGAAAATAAAAAGTTTAAAAAATCGCCACTAGGGGCAATTTTAGCTAAAATGCGACTAAAATGCATTTAATTTGCATAAAATCAGCAATTTCGGCGCACCAAAAGTGCATTAGTGTAAATGTTGAATGATTAAATGGCAAAAAATACAGTACAGTTCACTTTTATACTGCTGGATGGTACCTGATACCGCTGAAGATACTTGCACTCTTCTTTCATTGCACTCAACATTTTTCATCTCTTGTTCCACAGTTACAACTTCGTCAACTTGTTATTGACTAATCACTTTGCGTTCTAGGCCTTCTTACCGCATAGTTTAAAATCGATGAATCATCTTTTGCAAATTTGTTATGCTCAACGGTTCTTTCGGCAAATTCTCTAATCGGTGAAATTCAGGACGAGCATCATTGCAATTCTCGTTCTGCTGATAACGCAGCTTGACTAGTAAAGTATGGTGAGAGATGATAATGATGAGAACTCTCCCAGCCTTTCCTTTTATTGTCAAGATTGCTATACACAACTGATTTTATGCAAATTAATGCATTTTAGTCGGTAATCAACGCTAAAATAGCCCCTAGTGGCGATTTTTAAAACTTTTTATGTTAAACTTTTTTTAAGAATTCGAAATCCCATGGTCTACTATGTATGCTGATCAAATTTGGTTATGTTTTGACCAAAACGTTACTCGGTAGAAGGCTCTGAACACCTGACGTTAATAACTAACCACCCTGTATATATGTATATATATATATATACCGGGTGTCCCAAAAATGACTGATGGAATTTAAAATTCAATAACTTGCAAACGGTGACAGCTATTTAAAAAATTTTTGCAGGTGGGTTATGTATAATGTCAGGGGTTTTTTACCGTAATTTTTTATTTTAATTCGAATTTCAAACAATAGGTGGCGCTGACGGCGATCGAAGGCCAGGCCGACGCTTCACTGAGCACTGATCACCTGGCTTTCAATCGCCGTCAGCGCCACCTATTGTTTGATATGCGAACTAAATTAAAAAATTAGGGTAAAAAAAACTCTTAACATTATGCATAACCCTCCTTCAAAAATTTTTTAAATAGCTGTCACCGTTTACAAGTTATTAAATTTTAAAATCCATCAGTCATTTTTGGGACACCCGGTATATGTACATATATGTATATATATATATATATATATATATATATATATATATATATATATATATATATATATATATATATATATATATATATATATACCATGGTGTTTCTGTATAAGTTAAAATACCTCTTTGCAACTAGTGCCAAGCAGCTCAATTTTGCACAAAGTCTACATAATTTTATATTAAAGTATGACACTAATGAGAAAGATGAAAAATAGTGTTCAATAACAAATTGAGCAATGAATTAAAAATTTCAAAACAAGAACAGCATGAAAAAGAACTAGAACAATCTTCCTAATCTTCGAAAATGTCGGGGGGGGGAGCAATAGGTTTTAAAAAAAATTTAAAAAAGTAATCTCACAGGTTTCGCAAAGCACGACAGACCTGCATACTCCATTAATGTAAAAATGTATATGTAAAATAATTTTCAACAATAAAACCCTATAACGACCAACAACAAAATCATATAACAGCCAAATTAACTCTTTAATGAAAAAAAAATTTTAATCTTAATAAAATAAAAACTTATATATGTAACAAAACATGTTTAATAACTTAGTAAAAACAAAATAGACATTAAGGAAAGCCATGCCCTCACTTTGACCTATGAGGAAAAAAGAAATAAAAGGAATACTGCCTAGTTAAACTGATGGCATTAAGCTCACAGGCTACGCATATAAATTGTACATTACAGCCTTATATTTTCAAGGGTTAATTCCGTTCGAAAAAGATTAAGAAGGAGGAAAACTCCCCTTTTACCTTTTTTATACTTAATCATTGAACCTCCTAAACTATCAAGGACATGCTTTATCATGCTTTATCAAAAATCTATATCCAAAATTCAGAACAAATCGGACAAGTCTTAATAAAAACCCATTTAGCATTTATATAATTCCAGAGGAATTATCCCCCTGTTCTATACTTAACCATTGAACTTCCAAAACTATTCAGAGATTTGAACGAAATCTGACAATTCTGCTTGAAAAACCCATTTATATAAATTAATAGAACCTCCGTTTGCCTTAATTATATTATTCAATGAACACCTAATAACAGTCACGGAATCGTCTCTCAGAATGATCCTATACCTAAATTTTGAACAAAAGCTGTTAATTCTGCATGAAAAACATATTAATATCAATTAAGGGGAGGGGCATAAGCCCCCCGTTCCCCCTCTTATACATATCGAATGAATTCCAAAAACTAATCAGGGAAGCGCCTTATCAGGATATACCTATATACAAAATTTCAAGTGGATCGGATATTTTTATCAGGAGTTATCGCGTTACGCACGAACGAACATACATACAGAACGGGCGGGCACATAAGCTCTCAGGCTATGTTAGCCTGTGAGCTAAAAAGAGATATCCGTTAAAAAAAAAAATCCATATTTGCACAAGCAGGAACAAATAGGCCTAAGATGATAAGCAGTCCAGCCTCAAATACTTGATTTGTCCTTCCGAATTCCAATTCTTTCAAAAATGAGTTCTAAGTTTGTTAAAACGACAATGTTGAATCTTATATCACCTTGCTAACTTTCCATAAGGACTTTCATCAACAAGTGCTGATACATTGAACTTCATAGAAAAAACATCCATTATGGTGTTTCGCCACAAGGCTGTTGCCGCTTTAAAAAACCTTTCTTGAGATCATTTACATAATCAAAAACAAATTGGTATGGATAAAAATTATTGTAAAAAAGATTTGCAATAAATTTAAAAATCTGTGAATTTAAAATTTCTTTCGGTCCGCAAATTTTATAAAATATGATTATTTGTCCCAAAATAGTACTTATGAAAACCGTTTTACACAAATTTGAAAACCTATGAGTCATTGAATGAGTTTTAAAATTTAAAAAATTCCTTTTATTAAATAGCTTAACCTGTAATTTACCATTATTAATAATCAAATCAAGATCCAAAAAATTACATGAAAACAATAATCTGAAGCTTTATTTAATTTTAAACAAGAAGGATATACATGACAACAACTTATCATGGAAGAAAATTACGTCATCGATATATCTTAAAACTCTGAAAGACTTGTTTGAATTTAAAATAAATTTAAATTCATAGAAAAAAAAGATTAGCTACAGAACAAGAAAAATTAGTACCCATTCCAATACCACTTGTTTGATAAAAAAAAATAGAACCGTTAAATGTAAAAAAAAAAAAAATATATAAAAACAAAAATTACACAAACTCAAAAAAAAAAAAAAACTCTTTTAATGAACAATTCTTCTTCAATGTGGAATGAATCAAATAAATCTTTTAAAGTTTTATACAGGAAATTAATCGGAATATTAGAAAAAAAATTATAAAAAAATACTGCATACGTTTGATTTTGAAATTATTTTTTTTTAATATTCCGATTGATTTTCTGTATAGAACTTTAAAACATGTATTTAATCATTCCATATTGAATAAGAAATAGGTATTAAAAGAGATTCTTTTCTTAGTTCATGTAATTTTTGTTTTTATAATAAATTTCAAATATTATTAATGATTACATTATTATTATTACATAATTATTATTAATGATTACATTTAACGGTTCTATTTTTTTTATCAAACATGTGGTATCGGAATTGGTACTATTTTTTCTAGTTCTACAGCTAATCTTTTTTCTTTTTTCCTATGAATTTAAATTTATTTTAAATTCAAACAAGACTTTAAAAGTTTTAAAATATATCGATGACGTATTTGTCTTCGATGATAAGTTGTTGAAATCAATTAATCATATATATCCTTCTTGTTTAAAATGAAATAAAGCTTCAAATAATTGTTTTCGTGTAATTTTTTTGGATCTTGATTTGATTATTAATAATGGTAATTTATGGTTTAAGCTATTTGATAAAAGGAATTTTTTTAATTTTAAAACTCATTCAATGCCTCATTGGTTTTCGAATTTGAGTAAAAGGTTTTCATAAATATTATTTTGACGGAAGTAATCAGATTTTATAAAACTTACGGAACGAAAGAAATTTTAAATTCACAGATTTTTAAATTTACTGCAAATCTTTTTTACAATAATTTTTATCCATATCAATTTGTTTTTCATTATGTAAATTATCCCGAGAAAGGTTTTTTAAAGTGGCAACAGCTTTCCCATAAAGCATGGTGACGTCACTGCAACGTCGTTGTGAAGTCACATTGTGACTTTGTGACTATCGATTGTCGATGTGACGTCACGTGACGTCGATGTGAAAGCACAGTGACTAAAATGTGAAGTCGTTATGGACGTTTTAGAGCTCTTTTGTGACGTTTCACAAAGTAGTCACAATGTGACAAATTTGTGAAAAATGTGTCATTTGTGATTAATTTGACATTAACATTGTGACGAGATTGTGACAAAAGCGACGATATTTAAATTGCCAGAAACATGTTTTTTAAAGTAAATAACATGTTTTGAAGGATATTTATAAATTTCTAAAGATATTTAAGAAAGTCGCATCTCAGTCACAATGTGACGTGGTGGCATTTTGGTCACAGATGTGATGTGACCAAAGTGACTCACAGAGACGTCACTGTGACCATGCATGATATTAGGGTTGTGACCAAACACCATGATGGAAGTTTTTTTGATGAGGTTGAATATATGAGCACTTATTGATGAAAGTCCTTATGGAAAGTTAGCAAGGTGATGTGCGATTCAACATTGTCTTTTAAAAAGACTTGGAACTCATTTTTGAAAGAACTGAAATTCGGAAAGATAAGTGAAGTATTTGAGGCTGGCCAGCTGTCCCATTTGTTCCTGCTTGTGTAAGTATGGAAGTGCGGAATTTTTTTTTTTAACGAGTATATCTTTTTCCTTTTTTCCTCATAAGTCAAGGTGGGGACATGGCTTTCCTACATGTCTATTTTTTTTTGTTAAGTTATTAAACATGTTTCGTTACAGATATAATTTTTTATTTTATTAAGATTTAAAAATATTTTTTTCATTAACAGTTAATTTGGTTGTTATATGGTTTTGTTGTTGGTCGCTATATGGTTTCATTGTTTAAAGTTATTTTACTTATACATTTTTACATTAATGGAGTATGCAGGTCTGTCATGCCTTGTAAAACCTGTGATGATACATTTTAAAAGTTTTTTGATACCTGTTGCTCCCCCCCCCCAAAAAAAAAAAACTTTCCGAGGAGGATGGAGATTATTTTAGTTGTTTTTGATGCTGTTTTTGTTTTGAAAATTTGAATTCATTGTTCAGATTGTTATTGCACCCTATTTTTCATCTTTTCCATTACTGTTATACTTTCATATAAAATTATATATATGTATTATATATAATTTTTGATAGATAGATAGATATAAACTTTTTTAGTGGTGGTAGTTTTGGGGTGTAGGGGTCATGATTGGCGCAGATCTGCAAAAAAATTTCTGAAATTCCAACATAGGAGAGACCGCAATAAATAGTATTTCATACGAAATCTACCTAAATATCCTATGCTTGACTGCTCGCATCTAAACAGCATGGCAAACGTTTGAGAAATTTTTGTCGACAATAGCTACTAAAACTAGTCGTTGGGGGCCACCGTAATACTTACCCATCATGGATATGCATAATATAAAATATGAAAATAAAACGTGTAAAATATTTATAAAATGTACTGCAATTCCAAAATAAAATTTAAACGCAAATTTAAATAGTTTTAATATACATAGTCATGCTTTATTAATGAATTGCTGATGAGCTAAATTCGACAAATTATATAAAACGCCAAGATAAGTAATACCGGATTGAGTAAAAGAAACATCCTTATAACTCTAAAAATAATAATCATATTAACTAACGATTTGCTGCGTCGGATGAAGCCTCTCATTCCCAATTAAAATATATCTTTGAATTGAAATTTGATTGAAATACAGGGTCATGAAAAATCAAAGAATGCGGAAAACAGGATTACACATATCTCGGCAACTAATAATTCGATCGACTTCGTTCTTTAAGCAAAATTTGTGTTATTTTATTGCCTTTTACATCCACTCTTTAAAATAAAAAAATTCGAAAATTTTTATACACCTTTCATCAGAATGAATTTTCGAGAGTTCGAAAAAAATAGTTCCGTGTAATCGAGGTTACTGATATTCAGTAGGCTTCGTCCTATTCTTACATACTAAGTACATACAAAATTTCAAGTCTCTATCTCAATTTGTTCGGGAGATAGAGCGTTTACAGACAGACAGACAGACGGACGACAAAAACTTTTTTCACAAAAATAAGTTTTTCGGAATCTCCTGAATCTGAAACGTGTGAATCCGTCAAAAAAAATTTTCGATTTTCAAAACGATTGCAAGATTTACCCTATACTACGTATGATGGGTAAGTAAAATGATAAAATACTCCAGTATAACACGAAATAGACCGAGAGGCGACAACACAGACAATCACCTCATCGAGTTCACGGATGAAAATCTAGGATTATTTAAATATCGATTCGCATATTAAAACGCAATCGGTCTGCCAAGTCATATCTATGTGATAGCAGTCTTCGCGTATTGACGTAAAGGCAGTTTCTTGTAGTAAAATGGGAATGTCAGATAAATTATCTAAATTTTATTTGAGTCATCACCCTACATCATTTTTTATCGAAAGCCTTGAACACTTGTATAAAATAACAGTGTGCGTGAAACAATATCTTAACTTTCCTATTCAAAGACTTGTGATTTCTATGAACTGATTTCAATAAGTGATGAGATTCGAATTTAAATAATATTAGCAATAGAGTAAACGGTAAAAGCACCTTTCATATACTGCACAGTAAGAAACACCTGAAAATAAAATCTGATTTGTTGTACTCGTATATTGTACGGAAAGAAATATATTATTATTAGTTGCTAAATTTGCTGAATGTTACAAATGCTGAATATTTTCTAAATCTATAAATTTTTATCTTAGCTTCTAGAATAATATTTCGAAAAAAAATCCTAAAATAAGATTGTTAAATCTTTAAAGAAAGACGAATGTTGCTGAGAAAAAGTTATAGTGTTATGAACTTTTTTTTAACTTGATTAACATTCAATTTTTTAATGTATAATTTTTTTGTTCATTTCTGTATACTAGACCTAAAGGAAAATGTTTTAAAAAGATTTTTTGATGTTTTGAAACAGGAAATTTTCGTTTAAAAACCATTTTTATTCTTTTCAGAATATACTATGATAAAAAAATATCATGCGATGTACATACAAGCATATGTATGTATGGATACCTACCCAACATCCAATAAAAAAACAGACATACATATTTTTAATAAGATATGTTTTTAATACAAAAGATTACTTTTCTTTGGTTCAGTAGTTGTATACCTTTTAATTTAATACATAACATTTTTGGTCGAAATATATTTATTTTATTTATACAAAAAATGCTGGAGAATTGATATGTGTGTTTGTTTATATGAATTTCTAGAAAAATAAGCCAAATTCAACATATGTGTGTCACAAGATTTAAGAAAACAATTTCTGGTAGATTGACACATTTACTGTATTAAAAGAAAATACATTCTATTGTTCAGAAAAAAGGACTTTTTTACAAAAAATGTCCTAAGAATAATTTGATTAAAAAAATGATATAATTAAAATTTTATTTAACATTTTTGGTTGATATGAAATTTTTTACAAATTTCCGATTGTCGTTTATTAGTTTTATGTGTTTTTACTTTCTAGATTATAATGTCTTAAAGTAATTACTATTTAGCTATTTCTATTTTTTTATACGCATGATAATTTGTTTCTATAAAAATAAAAATTCCTAATTATTGTTATTTCAAGTGTATGGTAAAAATTACAATAAAAAGTAACAGATAAAATATTAAGCATTTATACAAATTAACACTTTTAGTCGTCGCAATAAATTAATTGATGGAATATATTTAATTTGGATCATAAATTGTAATTAATCCTTCGTAACTAGATGATTTAAATATTAATAAAGACTAATATTTGTAATATGCTTTGATTAATTAACTGTTAATAAAACCAATGAACAATGCAATATTCATGCCAAATGATTATCATAAGAGCCTTATTTTACTAAGAAAAAAAAATCAAATGTGAATTAATTTTGGTAGTTTAAAGTATTAAGCTGAGAGTTAAGTTATATACATATATATACCGGGTGTCCAGTAAATAACTGACCTATTTTGAACTTAAATAATAAATAAACGATTTGAGATAATAATGCGCGGTTTGCGGTATTGTTATTAGAAAATCGATAAATTTTTAAACATGTACTTTGTTAATATAGTTCAAATTTCGGAAAAAATATCGTGCTGGCGGTAACAGGCTGTTTGAATAGAGACATGACTCTAATTTTCATAAATATGAGATTTTCGGCTGAATCTGAATCTATATGTTGTCGAATCTGAATCCATATGTTGAATCGATTCTCGAATCAGCTTCAGAAATAGGGTACGTTGGTTGGAAAGTGATTTAAAATAATATTTATGATTGAACCATCTGTATTATACTTCACCTCCTCAGTCTTGAGACTGAGATATTATTTTAAATATTATTATATTACATTATTAAAGTGCCTATTTTAAAATTTATTTATATTCTAATAAAAATACAGCAAGCCGCGCATTTTTATCTCAAACAGTTTTTTTTGTTATTTACATTCAAAATGGGTCAGTCATTTACTGGACACCCGGTATATATTCCATTGTATAAAATTGTAAATTCCACGTAAAAAACACTTAAATTCATCTTCATTAATACAATGATTTTATTAGGTTCTATACAACTTAGCAAGCATTTGAAATCAAGTAGAAAGTTAGGGTACGTGACATTTAACAGGAGTTTATGTATCCTTTATTTCGACACTAGGGGACTTTGCCCCTTACGAGCTATGTGTCCCATTCCGGAAAAAATCCCTTGATGTGCTCGGTTTTAAAAACTTTACGGAAGATAGAATTATAATTAAAAGATCTATGACTATCTCCCTCGAAATGGATTTCCATTCATTTCCTTTTTAGTCCCTTTTACTCATTTTTTTCGCATTTGGATTTAAAACCAAAGCGGTTACTGTTAACTGCTGTTTTAATATTTGCTGAAATATGATTATTTAAACATCTGAAAATAAGCTAATATATAATGATCTAAGTCAAAAGACTTTTTGCTTCCCAGTGTTTTTTATAACGCTGTAAGAAAATGATTTTAAATGTACTTTTTTTAAATATGACGTAATTTTACTAACTTTTTCTTTGTTTTTGTAATATTCAACTGAAAATATTTTTATTGTTAGACATAAAATATTATTATTTGGGCTGCGTGCGCCGTTAATGACATTTCCTGCAATTTATTATGTTGAGCAAATTCAGATATCATAGCAGATACTGCAATGAATAAGATTATGTGATGAATCAGATCGACCAGATTCGTCCTGAATAGCTTAGATGGTAGAGAGTTGGCGGTTTCAGTCAAGAGGTAATTAGTTTCAATCCTTTTTCGGGCACTTTTCGTCCATTTCGAAATTTACATCTCACATGTTGATTTAAGTAATAGATTACTTAAGTGCAGAGAAAATGTAAGCTAACTTAAAAACTCCGTCGCAGTTCGTCTCGATTTTTATTTATATCAAGTCTTTTAACATTTTCCGGAACGGGCAAAACCTGTTAGTAAAATTAGAAATTATCGTCTGACGCCGGAATTCACAAACGATTTTTTTAGATATTTTAAAACCCTTAATTTAAGGTTTTATTGTAAACGCAAAATTTTCCTAAAATATTATTGGTGCCGCTTGCAAGTTTGGAATTAAAATTAGGTATCCCAGGGGACCGGGTAGAATTTTCAGAAAGAATCACGTTTTGAGCACCTTATCGCCAGAACAACTATTGGCGCGGAGATGAAGTCAATGCTACGCACCCTTTCTTGTTTCTAGTGTCAAATGCCTAGCGAATAGCAACCCTTCCTTCTGCAAAGAGATAGCGCTTATTGTTCATTTGTTTTTCCGTAAATGTTATCAAGCAAAGACTATAATATGAGGAAATGTTATTCTTTTGTTTACGATTAAAACATAGTTTAAAACAAAGATCTTTTTCAGATTAAAATGTTTTAAATTTCACAGAACATCAAAACATAGGTTTTTTTTTCTCTCTCAATTCAAAAATAGTATTTCCTTAACTCGCTATGTTCGAAGAAATTGAGAAGTTAATTAAAATCAGTAGTAAAGATTCTCTTATAATAAATATATTTCTATAAATCATATGTTTTATGACACATTTGAACTTAGTTTATTTTGTGTTTGGCGATGCAGCTAGCTGAACGCTCTCGCTTTCGCCAATTCGCCAAGGCTGGTGCTCAAAACGTGGTTCTTTCTGAAAATGCGACCGGGCATAGTCCTAGGCCAATCAGAGGTGATCATTTTTTTATTCGTAGGCTCAGATTAATCCTGGTTGGATTTTTAAAATGATTGACGCGGAGTGAGGAGGGGCTAGTTTGTCGTGCAAATGTGAGTTTCTCATTTTGTTTTTTCAGAGCGCAGAATGCGATTGACTTTTCAAATATTAGGATGCTGTTTCTTTTTCTCCGAAAAATTCCAATATCTTAGGATGCAGCTTAATCACGAAGTTTTGGAATATTCGATGACAGCGCCAAGGTGACTGTGGGGAAGAGCTTATTTAATTTATGAGTTAATAAATGAAAGAATTTAAAGACTGATGGATTTTATTTTTCTAATGGGGAAATACCCCAATGCAACTCTTCCACTGCTTGCCAACTGCCGGAGTGACTGCTCTGCTCGTCCTGCTGCTGATTCTTAGAAGTAACCTTCTTAGGAGTTTATGGAACATAGCCTTCGTCGAATTATTACACACATATCTATATATATACATATAACTACATAATAGAAAAAGTTAAACATTAAGTACTATTTCCCTAAATTGGTCAGTGGTGTTTTTAATTGTTATTATTTTTCAATTTGAACTGCTTTTAGTGTACTACATTGAAAAAAGTAACAAAATCTTCAAAATTACTAAAAGTTTTTTTATCATTCTCAACCGCCGTGAACTGATATATCCGTTGACTAAGCTGCAAGGTTTCACTGCGATAGATCATATTTTTTTTTAAGAAATGTTTTTCTACATATGTATTTTAGTTTTAAAGATAAAGTTATGACAGATACTCTCACGGATTATATTCCTATACGTAAATGATTTTTTTGTATAATGTTAAAAAAAGAATTACTTTTTTTTAGAATTAAAACAAAATTAGAGAAAATAACATTACAATTTTAATTTTTTGCTTGACGGTCAGGGGACTAGATGACTGGGATTGCTAGAACTTTTTTATGCAACGACAGCAACAAAAATTCATGTTACAGATATAGTTTTGCACTGTAAATCTAACAAGTTGGAAATTGCACGTAAAGCGTAGCAAATGAGGTGCGTTCGTTGATAACGAAACAATGTTTCCCCGTATAGCATTATGTAGTGAAATACTTTTGTGTGGCCCTGTAATTTAATAATAAATATTCTTTGCATCACAGATTATACAAAATGTATTTTTAGTACATATTTCATAGATTCATGTCAATTCTGTTATATTCAAATGAGTGTAACATAATAAAATGCATTTGAAAGTTTTTCCCCATTGACCGTAATGTAACGGAATAATTTTGATTGTCCCTGTAATTCATTAATGCATCCGATTTTCATAACATTTGAAATGACTCGACAAAATTATGTAATAAATATACGTTTTAAATTTCGAACGATTAAAATGCATTTGAAACTTTTTTCCCCATTGACCGTAATGTAACGGAATCCTTTTGATTGTCCCTGTAATTGATCTATCCATACGAATTTCATAAAATTTGAAATGACTCGACAAAATTATGTAATAAATATACGTTTTAAATTTCAAACGATTAAAATGCATTTGAAACTTTTTTCCCCATTGACCGTAATGTAACGGAATCCTTTTGATTGTCCCTGTAATTGATCTATCCATCCGATTTTGATAAAATTTGAAATGACTCGACAAAATTATGTAATAATTATGTATTTTAAATTTCAAACGATTCGGTTGTGTAGTTTTTGCGTTGTTATATGCGGACGGACAGACAGACAGACAGACAGACAGACAGACAGACAGACAGACAGACAGACAGACGGACAGACTGAGCGACAACAATAGGTGCTACGTATTTACATAATTACGAACGCACCTAAAAATGTCCATAGTTATTGAGAATATTTTTTAAAACTGAGATTTATAGAACCTTTTATGCTGCTGTAACCCTGGTTACAGATAAAATTTGAGTAAGATTACTGTAACAGATTTCTGTAACTTAAAAAAAAAAAAAAACTACTTTTGTAGATTTTCATCTTTTTTGTACAGTGTACATGTAAAATGTTATTAAGAATATAAATTTCAGTAAATATACATCCATAGAGAATTAAATCTTTCTTTTTGCAGTGCATTATATGTTTGGGGATCATAAATAAAATTATATACAGGACTACTAGAAAATCAAGATCATGGCCACCTATGGCTGATAATTTCTGGAAAAACAATTTCAGTAATTTGGAAAATTATTGAAGCATGGTTTATCAAGAATTAAATTTTAACTTAATGTTTGGCAATTAAAAGAATCGGTAGGTAATATATAAGGTTTAAAAAATAATCAGAATACGCTTCCGTCTATTGATATAAATTTATTTAGGCTATTTTCAAATATGGTACGCGTATTTTTACTGGAGTAAATTTTATCAAACCACAAAAAAGTAAACAAAATTCTATATCGTATACTGAATTAATTATAATATATCTATCTAAAAAATCCATTATAATATATCTCCGTTATAGATGGACATGTACTTAATCTATACATTCATTTCTGCAAGTAAGAGATGACAACTGAAAAAATCTTATTTGCCAGTACATAAATGCATTTTTTAAATGCTTATTTAATTATCTACTTCACTCTAATAAAGGGAGAAATTCGATAAAGCCTTCTACAGAAGTTTGAAAGTGTTCTATAAGCTTGCTTTGATAGATGATTGTTTTCGTTATTACTTAAATTTAAGGCGAAAAATATGACAGACCATTGTCCGTATTCAGAACATACTTATGAATCATTGGGTTTTGGTTATGTACCAAAAATCTTGAACATGTAACAAATGTGACCTAAAAAATATGCTTTTTTCCATAAAATCTTATTTTTTGATTATAGATATGATTTATACAAAATGATTGTCGAGATAATATAAAATTACCAAAGATGCATGTCTAATGTGGAAAGCTATGTTCGTTGTCCAGATCGAGGTGTGTCTTTTATTTCACCTTTAAAGCAGCTTCAAGGTGCTTGTAAAGCTCTCTTACATCTTTTGCACCCGAGAGAATCAAATTGCGCAACATACCTGTGAACAAGTTACACTTTGCCTTGTTGGAAAAGAATGAACTTGGTGGTCAGATTACTACCACCTTAGGTTTCCAAGCACAAAGACTAATATCTTATGTATTTTTATTTTTTATTTTTACTAATGTGCGTATTTATATTGTCTTGGCGTAAAACATGTTCTCATGGGATTCTCGACAGACTTCCCAGGTTTTACGACTATCTTAGAAGCAGGACTGTGTAATTAAATAAATGCATTTGGGCAGTAAATAGCTGGAAATCTATGGGGAGTGCAGTGACCAGCCCAGGTCACAGTTAGGGAGGCTGTCGAGGGTATAGGAATTGTCCTTTATTAAATACACAGTGTGATGTTTAAAATTGTGAGAAATTGTCCTTTATTAACCCTCTAAGCATTTGGCCCGTAATATTCCGTACACTAAGCTCCAGGTTTCACTGCAATGTAAGCAATGTTTAAGATATTATAATTCTATAAATTTAATGAATTTTCAAAGCATTGAAGAATGATTAAGACTCTCAAGGATTACATTTATATTCCTAAATAAGATTTTTTATGTAATATTGAAAGAATCATATTTTATTAGCAATTAAGACAAAATGCAGAGAAAACAACATTACAAATTTACCCATTTGCAAGACGTTTGGAGGGTTAAATATACAGTGTTATGTTTAAAATTGTGAGGAATTGTCCTTTATTAAATGTACAGTATTATTTTTAAAATTGCGAGAAAGTGTCTGTTATCAAATTGACAGTGTTATTTTTTCTAATTTGTTTTTATCTGTAGATGTAAATAAATGTAAATAAATTTTGTATTAACTCTAATTTCTTTTTAATTTCTATGGGGATAACTCCCAGCTAACATCGATTAGACTCCTTTACTTTAATTATTTTTTTAATTTACTTATGTTGATTTACAGGAACGGACTTCTGAATGTCAAAGTGTTTAGCGCTTAGATTAGTCCTGACTTCATACGATAAAGGGGCAGCGAAAAAAATACACAACTCAACTAATCAATTATTTATTTATTTATTCATTTACTCATTCATTTATTTTGTTATTTATTTATTGATTAATTTTTGGGGGATAAATTTCACCCCTTCTAGAAGTTACGATCATGCATTTTGCTTAAATACCTGTAAATTCAACACCCATGAATCTCGTTCAGGTAGTGACCCTTACCAAAATGACTCAGTGTAGGTGGGGTTATTTTTAGTGGCTGTAATCTCTCCAATCAGGAGGCCTATAACTCACCAGCAGAACTAGTAATGTATTTTCAGAATGACCTGCATTATTTTAGCTGAAATAGCTCGTTATCCTAACAAATATATGAAACAAAATCGAGATTTTTTTAACAATCCTTGTAAATTAATCAAAATATATGTATAAGTAAATTCATTTAACTGATAAATAAATCGTATTAACCTCCTCAGTCCTGAGACAAATTTTACACGGCACTACAAAAACCTGTTTAAAGTTATTATAAATCATCTCCAAAAACAAAAATGCATTAGTCTATATATCGATGCTTCTAATATGCATACAGTTATTAAAAAAGTCTAGATGTAATTTTAACAATTCTAGAAGCATTGAAATTAAATTAAAAGGTGGTTTTTAGTGTCACCTTCAGACGACATCAGGACTGAGGAGGTTAAGCAACAGCCTGGTGATCCCGGGGCAGATTCATGGCTCTGGCTAATTTTTCAATCTATCTGGCTTTATTGTAATATGGCTGTATAATATTCGCATATACAGTGCGTGTCAAAAGTTTAAGCCCAATAGAAAATTTCAAAATAAAATTTTATTAATGAGGGAAAGTTTCTTTTCTTTTCACATAACCTACAAATTGTAGTTTTAAAAAGATAGATTTGTGCTATAAAATTTATCTTAAATAATAAAATTTATCAAAACAATAAAAATGAGTGTGTCAAAAGTTTAATCATCTTAGTTTTTTAGTCTTTAGCGGAACAAGAATAAAAGAAATTAATACTTGATTATTGCTCCTTCTGCTGAATTACCTTAAATGCACGGTCTTCCATCGATAAAATGAGGTTCTGTATTGTTTCTGGTTCAATTTTAAACTAGGCGTTCTCAATGGCATCTTTCAAATCTATAACTGAAGAATACTGCTTTCCATTAGGATAAACTGTATGAGTGAGAATACCCCACATATTTTCTATAGGGTTTAAATCAGGACTAGCCATTTCAAAACAGACACTTTTTTTGACTTAAGCCACGAAAAAGTTGAGTTTGAAGTATGGATCGAAACATAATCAAGTTTAAATAATCCTTTTTCTCTCCCCAAAACCTCGGCAACAGGAAGCAAATGATTGGCAAGTTTCTCTTGGTAATTTTCATAATTTCACGACATCTGAAGAATGCTAGAGATGTCTGACCATTGAAAGAAATAGCCCCCCATACCACTACAGAACCACCATTATGTTGTCGACTAAATACACTCCTAGGTTCTTTACGGAGATCATGCTAATAGTACTGAAACACACCACGGCCATCGAGGTTCCTTTTTTCATCACTGAATATGACATTCAGCCACTTTTCACCAAATGACATATGCTCTTTCGCTCATTATAATCTAGATTCTTTATGGTATCGTTTGAGACACGGTAATCGAGCCATTTTACGGTATTTGATGTATTTGAATTCCAAACCTTTTCTATGAACAGTTTTTTTTTATATTTGTCCTCCAACTGCATGTTTGAATTGCGAAAGGGAGTAATTACCAGTTTAAGACAAATTTTTGATGCGGCTATCTTCGCGCAAACTAGTCACTCGCGGCCTTCCTGAACGAAATTTTTGTTTGAAATCATTACCACGAGCCAAAATTTTATGAATATTTGATCTTTTTAATGCACTTGCAATTTCAGAAACAGACTTACATTTTACTGTCATACTCCAGATTCTTATTACTTCCTCTTCTGAAAATGCTTTCGACTTAGGCATTTTGTATTAACTCAAAAACAACAACTGACTGCGGTTTGCGTGCGCAACCGCTTACGTCAAATTCTAAAATTTGCATAAAAACGACTTTGCGCTTAAACTTTTGACACAGTTATTTTTGTTCTATTCTTAAACTCTATGGTTTTAAATAAAATTTAAAAGTTAATTTTAATGAATATTGTATTAAAATAGATATTATCAACATATTCGAGACAGATATTGAAATAAACTGAATATTGAAAGTTTTATTTTAAAAATTACTATTGTGCATATACTTTTGACACGCACTGTACCATTATGATTTTGAATGCATGCGTTATTTGTGTTTGTATGAGGGTTTTAATAAATTCTGTTAGTTGTAAAATTCCAAGCGGATGAAGAAAGTTCTGGCCATGTCTCGAACCAAGGATGTATTTTCATAAATCGCCAATGCTTTTCAAATGGAGTCAATCTGGTACGGACTTTTTTCGAAACTTTGAAATTTACAACTGTGATGACATGATTTATTTTCCGATATGATTATATACAATTATATGATTTATTTACTAATTGAATAGTTGTGTTAAAAATAAATCTATCACACAATTAAACGGGAAATAAAAAATCCCAATTTTTCTACATGGGTGTACAAATTATCGCAAAGTTTATAAACATTAAAGTAATGTTAACACAATCAATGCTTCAATCTTTATCTGAGATCTTCGTCAGGAAAATGTTTTTATATTGCTTCCAAAACAAAATAAAACCACCTTGAAATTTAAAAGTTCTTTATATTGCCAGTCATTTATTGCTTTAACCAATACCACGCAGGAAAATATGCATTGCCAACATTTATCTAAAAAAAATTAAAAGAAACATTCAAATGGTATAACGAAGAAGAATCATGTGGTGTGATCTCACGTTCAAAAGTATAGGATGAATGAATTTAGTTGCAAAAGAATATTTTACCGTCTGCATCCAAAGTTTAAAAATATTAAATGAGATGTTATCTTTACAAACTTCCCTTTTTCTAATTATAATTTCAACAGATTCTTTTTAAGGCCATCAGTAGTAGTATTTTACATGGAGTTATTAACTTGGCATTATTAAAGTCTATGGAACTGTAATAGTTGTAAATTAAAATCTAGCAAGTGCTGTTGTCCAACGATATTGCAAAATATCTCTTTTATGTTCCTTCAAGCGTTTAAAAAAGTTTGGTTAACGCAATACTTGACTGATAATATAATGAACTTTATAATTTCAAGATGGTTTTACTCTGCTTTTGAACGAATATACTAGTATTTTTCTGACGAGGATTTAAAATGCAGATGGAAACGTTGATTATGTTAAATTTATGTTAGTTGTGTTGTTTGTGTATCTTTTAGACTTTGGAGAAATTCGTACACCTTTTAGTAAAGTTCTGATTTTTATTTTCTAGTGTTTTTGTAACATCTTATGGTGCAAATGTCCCGTTCTTTCACCATTTATTGTATCATGTAGTGAGATGAATTAGTCTTCTGGTATTCCTCCGGATGACTCAGTTGAAAGGACGTTGGCGGCTTCACTTAATATATCCCTCGTTCGTATATCCTGTACCGCAATTTTTTAAAAATATTTAATTTTCTGAACATTTGTAATCTTCAGAATGTTTAATATAATACTTTCTCATTAATCACCCGTCATCTAAAATGTAAAAAATATACCGACTGAATAATTAAACAGCTTCTTTTATTGATATATTGGAAAAGATTTTTTGAGCAGGATAAGGAAGACTCTTCCATCAAAATGAGTTTAGAATAGTTAAATATCAAAGAGTGAATTCATACGACATTTAAAAAACCACATCACCTTAAATAACATTTAAATTATATGCTTGGATGTAATTTATTTATCCCCCCCCCTCTCTCCCCATTTTATATTTTCTTTCAAAGTTTTAAAGGAATTTATAAAAAAATATTTTTTTGGTCGAGAAAAAAAAGACAGATTGCACATATACATTTTTGGAAAAAATATGCTTTTCTTCTTTTTCTTTATGTAGAAATATTTCTTTAACTAATATTCATAAAATTGTAATTACAATTTAAAAGGATTTTCTTTTAATATCTTCTTGATTACTTTTTTTAAACGTGTAGTTTGAAGTGTGTCATAGCAAATTTTGTCTGCCTAAATTTTCAACTTATTTTCATATATCCATAAATACCATACAAATATACCGAATTTTTCGATATATTTTAATGTCAAAAGTAATTTGCCTGAAGAATATAAGAGTATTTTTAATATTCTTTCATACATCTGATAAAAACAAAATTTCAGAATCTAACATGTAAACAGAATTACCTATTTTAAAGATTAGTAAGGTACCCTGGGGTAATAACGCCAGGTGGGGTAATAACGCCAAGTGCTTATATTTTGCATAATTATGAAATAATCAGGTAAATGACACCCATGTGCTCTGCGTAAAAGGGTTTTGAGTCATATAAATCGCAAAAAACAGCTTCAAGTTAATTTGTTTCATTTTTAGGTCTTATTGTTTTTACAAACAACTAAAATTAACGCTTGATCTAAAATTTGCGACATACGTTTTGTGATGTGAAGACTATCTTTTTATCCGGAAATACTTTGTTAATTACATAAATTTGTAGTGCATTTCATGTACTTTTAAAATGTTGTTGAAGATTCTGGATATCTTCTCGAGATAATTTGTAATTTAAAATGTACTGCGCAATAACTATATCGGGGTAATAACGCCAATCCTTGACATTAATACCCCGGTCGATTCCTTACAGTGGCCGAGCTACATCCTAAATACTGATTCAAATAAACACAGTTAAAACTGTGCAATGTTTCTCATATTTCTATTTAAGCGGTCTTTTTTAAGCGAAAAGAAGCTCACGGTCTGATATTCTTTTGCCTCACCACCCCCCCCCCCTCCCACACCACACCTTTATTTTTCTTACACTTTTACAAAAAATTGAACATTTTCAATAGCTTAGAATGCAATTTGTCAATTTCTAAGTTTGTAGAGTTTGTATTTTTAGAATTGGGCTATCTACATGCAATTATTTCATCTTATTTCATAGCTTTGTTTGCATGGCGTTATTACCCATATAGGTGGGTAATAACGCCAAATAGCATTGGTCAAGAAAAAACGCCATTACATTTTATGAATACATATCTGTTAAATTATTTTATTTTATATAGATAGTCAATGAGTTGCTGTATCAGATCCTATATTTGTTTGAAAAATACAATCTAAAACTAAGCCGTGAAAATTGGTAGAACCTTAACGTGGCGTTATTACCCCAGGGTACCTTACTAACTTTTCAACAAGTCAGTTAATTGGTATTAAACAAAACGTATTAAAGTTAAAACAGTTTGAAAGTGGACTTTGAAAGAAATGTTACAAAAATATTTTGTATTGTTTTTAACACTTTTCAGCATAGTTGAAAAGTGTTTACGATTTCGGTTTGTCTGTCCGTCTGGTCGTGTTCTAACTCTCTTAAATATATTTGGATTGCCTTGAAATTTTTTCAAGTTATTGACCTTTATTCTAGCACAAATTCTATGGCAAATGAAACATCTAGCTTGGTTAGTTTCCTTACAGGAACATTGAAAAATTCTACGTTATATTACTTCCTATGGGGAAATCGTTTCAAATTAATTTTAAAGATGTTACACCTTGTCGAACATACTCAAATTTAAATGATTTACAAAGTGCTTTAAAATATGAGGCGAAAAAATTAGTTATTATTCATTTAAAGGGCCACACAAAATAATGCAATTACATAATGGTAAAGGGGGGGTGTCATCATATTTTAATTATATTAAACTATTTTATGAATAATAAAATTTATATAGGTCGCTGAGGCTTAATATAAATTATACGATGCAGTCATATATAATACGAAGTACATAACATTTAGAGGGATACACAAAATATTACAAATAATATATTCTTTCCGAAGTACTGCATATGTTTCCGATAATAGTTAATGAATAGAATAAATTAATTTTAATTATGATAAGCTCTTTTATGTTTATGTAAATCTATGCATATTATATGGTTTATATCAATGATAGTTGATCTACAGGGCCACACAAAAGAATTCAATTACATATTGATGAATGGAAGAATTTTTTGCAATATATTTATATTATATTAAAGCATTTCATGCATAATAAAGTTGATATACGTTGCTGAATATTAATATTTTTCTCACGCATAATACAAAGCTCATAGCATTTACAGGGTCACTTAAAAGATTTCTGATAGAATATTCTATCCGTTGTACTCTATATTATCGATGATGGCTTTTGGATAGATGAAATACAAATTTAGTTATGCAATACGCTTTTAAGTTTTACTAAATTTATATATATTATGTGGCGTGTATAAATGCTATACTTGATATACAGGTTTACACAACAAAGCTCGAAAGTTTACTGAATATGAGTGTCATTAATTTAAAGACTTTTTTCCCTTGAATAAGTTATACATTTTTACGCTGAACGGCACTCAGTTTACTAAGAAATGTTTATAGAATATAGATAAAATGATATATAGGGCCACTCAAAAAAAATGGATACATCGTCGCCTACGGATGATAATTTCTGGAAATGTCATTCCAATAGTTTTAATCTGAACTAAAATTTAGCTAAATACCAACGTATAATAAAAGGTAAATAACAGATAAATTACAGAGCAGAACAAAGTATTCAAGTATATTTCTATCTATTAATACAAATTATTGAAAAAAAAATTTCAACCTGATTTTTTTTTTTTTTTTTTTTTTTTTTTTTTTTTTTTTTTGCTAAACTAAATTTTTTCTATATATCAATTGACACATCAAATACAGGGCTGTTCAAAAGTATTGGAATACACATTTGGCTGTGGACAGTAACACCTTATTTTCCTAAATAACGAAGTTTTGTAGATTTCTGGAAGTGTTGGAAAGTCTTTCATAATCTATGCTTAACGACTGGCTTTGCTTACTTGTTGAGAAAAATATTATGTAAGTTGGATACAGGATACTGATATAATTTTAACTGCCTATGACTTGACGTTACTTTAAAGTATCCTTACAAAAATTTGTTGTAATTTATTTTAATACATCGATTGGCTGTTAAGTAACTTACGATAAGTTATAGCTACTGTACTTTATCGTGTGCTTAAAGCTTTTTTGCTGTAGAAAATACTTTTAAACGCATAATTTCACTTCTAATTAAAATTGTTCAGCTTTATTGATGTAGTAAATCAAGAAGCATAAAATGCAAGTTTTTATGATTCTCTTGTACTTTCCTTGGCAGGCCATAATATATAGGGATTTTAAAATTTGTCCAAGCTTATAAATATTCCATAAAACTCGTGTAATGACGCTTGGTTTATTTGCGAGAAATTTTCAAAAAAATATTTATTCTTTGAAAAAAAACTTTAATGTATTTAAAAGAAAATTATTGAAAATGCTTTAAAAGAAAAGATTAATAAATTTACAATTTGGAGCAAGAAAGATTACAAAACTTTTATTTTACAGAATAATGTAAGCTAATTATAAAATTTGATAAAAGATTAAAAATACATTTGGATGCTATCCTACCATTCCTAAAGGTTTATTTTTGTCCAATCATCTGTTGGATCGAAACGTAATTGGCAAAAAATTATATCAAGGTTTCTCAAAATACAATGTTTTATAAAATAACGTAAATTAGTTCTTTAGATAGAGCGTCCAAAAAATATTTCTCCGATATGGATTGACAGAATTATCTAAAAGACGTCAAATCGATTAAGTGTCTGATAAAACACTTATTCTTCCCCAGAGATTCTGTGTAACATCTACTTCACTTTTAAAAAATGTAATGAACAATTAAATATCTTCTTTAATTGATGTATTGCAAAATATATTTTATGCAAGTGGTAAAAAGCTCCTCCATTAAAATATTTATGCCATATATTATGCCAAAGAAGAATTGTTATGAAATTTTAAATACATATTGCCTGAAAAATTTACAAACTTTAATTAACAAACTTTGTAAGGATATACTATTTCGTTTGCTCATTTTTTCTCTCTTTGTTTTCATTTTTTCAAAAGAGTTAAACATCTCTTTAAGTAATTTTTGGTCTAACATACGGAGAAAGACAGGACATAGATTAAAAAAAGGGATCTTAATTTTATTTTTATTTTTTTAAGCAGAAGAATTTATTTAACTGATATTCATAAAATTGTACAGTAAATTAAAATGTTTTTAAAAAAAACGGACGCTGTTTTTCAAAACTGTATTCTTCGACATGGTATGGTAACAAATTTAGTCTCGAGATTTAAACTCGATATCTCTTGAGAACGAGATGACACATTACTGACTCAATTACAGAAGCTATTGTTATGGAGAACAAATTAGGGCTTATATCATTATTGTATGATTGTCGTTAAACCTGGATTCCACTTTCGCCGAATGTCAATCATTCTGTCATCCTATCAATTAAGTGCTTCCGTTAGAAAAATGCCTAAATAGTTTGTTACTTTAAACCCGAAAACGATTAGGAGGGGAAAATACAAGGGGTCATACTGGAGTTGCATATTGCCAACACTCAGTTCTTGATCCCTGGTCACAGGGTTGTTTGGTTAAAACCACGCTGGTTTTTTTCATTTGTTTTTTTTTAATGTTTTCATGTATTTTACGCATTATTAAAATATCCAAAATCCAAGTTATGCAGAAGCTACAAGCACAGCCTTTTTTTTTTTTCTTTTTGCTTTTTTTAAAAGACATTAAATTTTTAAAGTGACAAACACTTTTAATCTGCCCAACTTTTCTTACTAGCTATAAATCTACACGGCAAACTAATTTTTTTTAATGTGAGCTATGGAGGATTGAAGCTGTTTGTTTTGCTTCTTCTTTAAGCCTTTTATTTTTAAAAATAGCCTAAGATACAATTTTACCATTAAATTGCATCATATATCAAAGCATTAATGATGACATAACATAAGTCATTCTCCCAATTTGTTATTTTTTGTTCTCTATGCTAATGAACGAATGATTGTAAATTTTCTCTGTTCTGTACCTATTGGTTTTAATAACCTTTTGCTTTTCTTGCATTGGAGTTTTACTTTATGATTTTATTCTGTTTGTACTATATTTTACTTTAAGAAAACTACTTATATATATTGAAGTAGAAGGATGTCTAGAACTAGGAAAAAGAAAGATATAATCTGGTAGGAAAATAGAAATACACCAAGAACAGGCTCGAGAGCCAAATGTATAAATTGCATGCAATGCAAATGCTGTCAAATTAGTTCTCCCTTATTATATTTGATGGAATTGTTTTTCAAGATGCCTTAGATGTTTGCCTTAAAAATTACCCCACTTAAAATTTGTGATGAAAATAGGAATGTTAATGATAAAAATATTCAAAAGTTTTTATCTATGTCTAATTTTAATCTAAAAAGAAATGTTGAATATATGTTTGAATTGTTAAAGTCTATTGCAGTTGCCCTGGATAATATCTAAAGTAATAATTGTTCCATTGTTGATGTAGTTTATATTTGGAAAAATCCTCAAAAAATATTAAGTGAAAAAAGATAAGTAAAGAAGTCCCGCAGTGTTTTGAGTCCAGGTATAAAATGGCTCTAACACCCATGCATGCTTGATATTGTGGTACAGTCAAAGTGGTCTGACCACGAAAAAAAAGGATGCATTAAATTTTGCAAAACTAGAATATCCATATAACTTTAGCTTGCACTGATAATAAATTTTATGCCAATCTTCACCTTTTGAAAAACATTTTTTTGAGCAGAATGCAGTAAAGGAAGTTACCCCATATAAAATAAGGAAGAGTCAGCAAATTCAAATCAAGAAATTTAATAGCTCCGTCTTTACTGAAGTTGTACAACTTATAACAGCAAAAGCCTATTCAGTGAGTGTTGAAAGAATATTTTCAACATTTGGACTGGTATAGACAAATATACGAAATAAATTGGGATTAGAAAAGGCCTCAAAACTTGTCTTTTTATTTTAAGCTTTTAATTAAAATTAAATAAATAGAATTGTTTTTATAAAGAAATTGTTTACCTAAATATATTTAACTAGGAAAAATAAAGTTTGTATTAAAAAAAAAGAAAAAAAATAGTAATTTTTCAAAGCATATGTTTCAATATGTATAAATATTACACTCATTGATAAATCAAGTATGTCGATACACATGTGATTTATTTTAGCATTAAAAAAATGCATATTGATGTTTTTTATTTAAATAAATATATATATAGTAAAAGATTAATAATCATTTGTTGATGTTGATATTATTGATACAGTAAATGATTTCTAAATTAAGCACAGGAAAATGTTTTCTATTTTTGCTTATTTTTTGTTGATTTAGTGAAATATATTTGTTTATCCCTCATTATGTTCTACATAATAATTATTTCTTTAATTATTATCTAAAGGCTTATATGAGTATACTAAATAAATTAGTAGTTCAACATTTTTTAAACAATAAATATTTCCCTAAAGAAAGCTAAACTTATAGGTAATTTAATTATAATTTTTATATGCTTTAATTATTTAATTATATAAAAAAATTAAGTACCAATGTGAATGTTTAACATTAATTACAAAAGAAAAATCGTGACTTTCTATATCTCATTTTTTTTCTTGCAAATGCTTTTCAAGTAATGATGGGAAAAAAACCCGGTTTAAACAAAAAAAAACCCGGTTTTTTGGTTTTTTTCAAAAAAAAAAAACCGGTTTTTATACCAATCCTGCCTGGTCATTAAGAGGGAAGATTATCTTAGAAATGGAAGATATACATGTAATCCTTGTAAAATTAAATATTAATTATTAAGTTACCTCTGTTTATATGTAAAGAAAAAATGCATTTTACTTCGTTATCATATGAGGAATTTAAAACTTAATTGTTCCTGAGTTTGTGAAAAGTTTACTGCAGTTATTTCTTAATTCACTTTCAGTGCCCTTTTCCTAGAAAGAAATACATTAACCTTATAATCAATGATTAGTTCAACCTTAAAAAATGTTGTATTGAATGAAATCTATGTCAAACTACTTATTTGTACAAATTATTTTCGAAATTCTTAGTTTTCAGGCATAATTAATTTACTTATTCAAAATTAAATGGTAATAATAATAATAATTAAATACGAAGAAGAGATTACACCTTCAAGAGTAACAAAGTACATGTGCTACTTTTTCTGTTTCTTATATTTTTATATTATTTTCATCAAGTTTAACAATTATAAAATGTTTAAATTTTCTGTACTGTTTACTTATTTGGGTAAAACCAATTTTCTTTGTGCTTTATATATATATATATATATATTTACGCATCTCAAGCAAACGGTGTGTAAAGTACGCTTATTATTCTTTTAATTTTACTAATTTTCTGATTGATTTTTTTATTATTTTTTATTATTTATTTATTTATTATTATTATTATTTTCGAATTTTCATTATTTTAATTAATATATATATATATATATATATATAAGACCATTAAAAGTAGACAATATTCACCAATTAAATTTATCAATAAACCAAACCGAAACATGAGAAAAATTTAAATAAATAAATAAAATGAAATATATATATATATTTAGAAAAATTAATTTTTATGTTGTTGCCAGTTTGTTAAACAGCACAAAGAATTAAATTTCGTTTGAAGTTAAAATATGTATTTACACATGACTATTAAAAACACAAATAAAACTTTAAAATAATATTATAATGATCGATTGTTAAAATCAGGTAATGCGGAAAATTAATTCATATAAATTGTATTTAGACATGAATATTAAAAAATTAAGAATATCTTAAAATAATTAAATTATTACGCGTGCACCACATTTAATATAAAACGCCAAAATATTAAAAATGTTGTCATATGAAAAATGCCTAAAATAATTAATTTATTATTCATGAAAATCTTTTAATAATAAACATCAATTAGTATTTAAAAAATTCTAACACAGATATTTCCAAGTACTTTTAAATGGAATAATATATTTATAAGTAAATATTAAAAAATGGAAAAATAAAAATTGTAATTAAATTTTCGCACGTAAAACTCATTCGGGGTTCGTACGGGTACCGTTATTTTCCAGGTGATATACCAGTTTTTTTTTTTTTTTTTCAATGGAAAAGGAAAAATAAATTTTGTTCAAACACTGAAATTTCGCTTAGTTTAATCAGAAATTTTCAATAAGAAAATACTGGTGTAGTAGAATTTTCTGATCATAAAATTCCAGGATCCGTACGAGCCCTGCCATTTAATAGTGAAAATTACATTATACATCACGATTTTTTTGTGGACGATATTAATGGGATGTCACATTGCGAGTCACATGACTAGTAGCCATGTAGTGCGGCTATAGCAATTTTGTTTACAAATTTCTTCACTAGATGCAGCATAAATAGTGGTAAATCCATGCATAAAATGCGTTTGGTTTATGTTATACCAATTACCACTCGATAAATACATATTTAAAAATTCATAATATATATTTAATAATTAAAATAAACAATTTACATTTTAATAACATACTGAATATGTGTGATAGTGTAATAAAATGAAGAAAATAAGTCATGCATAAGTTATACACGTTCTTCAATGTATTTAAAACGCGATCAAAATAAGAAATATAAGCTTAAAATTTCAAAATACAATGCTTTTCAGTACCGTGATTTTGAATGTTATTTACAGCGAGACGGATTTTTTCAGATCTCGAACTCAAAGGAAGAATATTGTCCATAGTATCGCTATGTCCGAGAGGCACCGACATTATTTACCTAACCATTTTTTCAAGCTGATTTTCAAATGTGTAATTTATCTTGTTTGTCAATCTCAAAAACAGCCATCAGCTGTCGCCACAGTGGTGGATGAGGCCATATTAACCAAAAATACTGAATTCAAGCGAAAACAATATAGAAAACTTATTACAGAAGGTAGTCCTCGTTCGTGATAATGTCATTTAATCTTCTATAACAGGCAATATTTTTAAAACAAGAAACATTATAGTGTTTTCAGAGTTTGCGTTGTCTAAACGCGAGTTGGTGAGCCATTTGAAATACAATATCAAGAGAAAAGGCTTTAGAATTTTTATTAGAAAAAAAAAAGATAAATTTCTATTAAAAAGTTAATAGTGAAAATATTGCACAAAAAAGTGGAAATTTCTGGAACTTGTGATTTTGTTTAATTTTTGAACATATTACATGAGTGTAGATTGGGAAGTGTCTACTATTCACACTCTAAAAGTGGAAGGAGTGAAAAGCTCACTCTATGGATGAGTGAGAGGCATTTTCACTCTTTTTAAAGTGACTTTTGTAAAAATACACTCCTTAAAGAGTGGAATTTTCTACTATATAGAAAGGAGTGAATTATCTCACTCTACAATCAAGAGTGAGAGAGTCACTTCACTGATGAGAGTGACTGTCTCACTCCGTTATCGAGAGTGAGAGATTGCAATGATGAAAGTGAAATACAGCATTATAAACTTTTAAAAATTCCCGTTCAACTTTGAATAAATAAATGGAGTAAAATAATAAAAATCAGCAAAATGTAGTACTTTTTAGCAGCAATGTGCGAAGAGAAAACTGCACCCGGGACAAAGTTTGAATTTGGCGCCCCCCCCCCCTTCTTCTTTTTGTGACAGGTGTTATAAAATTGAAAAGTGTAGAAACAAAAATAAATTCTATTGAATGCATGTTTCACATTTACTTTATAACTTAAAAATATTTAATTTTAAATCTAAATAATACAAGATAAAATTTCGCTTATATTTTGGGAAGGGTATTTGGAAAACAGATCTGGATTAAATGTATATACAGTAAAGTATAACAGTTAGTAACTAATCCCTTTTGCATTCCAAGAAATAAGTTATTTTGAGAATGTATGTTTTTTCTTACAAAAAACCTACCCCCTTTTTTTTTAAAGAAAAGAAGAAACGAATAAGGTATTTTTGTACTGAAGAGCTTTTGATAAGAGCGACTCTTTTTGCAAAAAGGGGGGGGGGAGAAGAAGGAGAAAAAAATCCATAAATTTGTCAATTTTTATGATATCAAATCCGATTAAATTTATTGTACATCTTCTTAATAATATCTACATTTTTTATATTGACAATTTTTTGATAGGATCAATTCTTATAGCAAAAACAAATGAAACATAAGTAGAAGTTGAAGAAAAACTCGTATCAAGAGTGTACTCAATTCCAAATTGCTTATATTCTGACTCATTTTTTAAATCATTTTTGTCGTTAAACGCATCCATCTGGCAGGTTCTCTTACTTAGGAACTATATAATGCGCCGTATTGGTCAGTTTTTTGATAAAGGCAAAATATACTTTTAAAAGTGCTGTCAAAGTTGGCCTTTTGAACAGAACTTCTCGAAGCGATCGAGATTGAAGAATTGAGGATATATTCAAATAACAAATTCCGAATCTTCTTACTTATTTTGAATTCATTTTAGCTCGCAAATTCATATGCAATTGACAGCTTTTCTTATTTAGGAACTATATTAATTTTTTCATAAAGACAGAATATATTAAAAAATATATATGCTTTCAATGTGGGCATTCAGAAAAGAATTTCCCAAAGCGATCGTGATTGAAGTATTGAGGATATCTTCATGACAAACTTCTTATTTTCTAACTCATTTTTAAATTAGTTTTGCTCTCAAACTTTTTAAATTGGTACTTTCTCTTTCTTAGGAACTATATAATGTTCCGTTATGGTCATTTTTTTTCATAAAAGCAGGATATACTTCAAAAAATGCTGTAAAAATGTGCATTTTGAACCGAATTTCCCTTAAGTGGATTGTAATAAAACCAGTTCTTACAGATAAATGTAGTTAAAAACTCTTCAAAAGCGGTCAAATGAAGTTGTTGAACGTTGACCGAGTTTATCTCTAATCTTATTTACTTTTTGTTGGAGGAAATGACAACTTAATTTCGAAATCTACCTCTGCCTATAGGCCGCCACGACAGAAATTTTGTTGAACTTGTATTCATTTATGTTATACACATTCATATTTTTCCAGTACACTATATATGACCAATAGTGATCGGTCACTTGCGATTTTAGACGTTTTGTTAATGAAAAAAAATACTTAAGAAATTAGTCTGAAAATCCAGGTATGTAAACAGACAAGTAAAGGTCATATATTTCCATGAAGATTTTTTTTTATTAACCATCCTATAAGAGACCGTCAACAACAGAAAAAGAACGAATACCTTTAAGATAACACTACAGAAACTAACGTAGCAAAAGCTTTCAAACTGCAAAAACATGAATGTGTTCATTTTTGTGAGGATAGCATTATATTAATAAAGAAATGTTTTTTTTTTATAGAAACAGTCTCAAATTTTGCCAAGCTTTTTGCTTATAATTTGCAGAGTTTTTATTATAAAAATGTGTTCTTTTTAGAAATTATGAAAAAGCATTATTGAACATAATACCCTGAAATTTGGTACTGGTTTTATAAAAAACCGTAATTTCTCTACAAGTGTACATGATGCTATCCTCATAAAAATGAAAAGAGTTTAATTCCAATAAACCTTGTAATCATGCTCTACAGTTTGAATGCTTTTGCTACATTAGTTTTTACAAGGTTATCCAAAAGATATATATACACATAAGAGTAAAAAAATAGAAATGTAAAAAATATATAAAAAATGTATGTAATAGGTTGGTTGTGCGGGTAGATGTTTGATTACGGTGGAGGACGGTGTTGTCTGGATAATATGTAAAGGTTAATTTAATAAATTTAATAATAAAAAAAATTGAGAGTGGGAAATTTATTTGTAAATTTGGTACAAAGTTTCTATGGAGTTTAAATAACACCAATGTATGGATTATTGTTTAGTTATATCTATTATATTAATAATGTTAATCATTTACATTATTAAATTGCACTTCACTTTTAATAAATGAGTGTACTATATCACTACTAAATGTATAGGATACATTTCTTAAGCTATTTTTTAATCTTTAATCATCCTTAATTAAGATATTGAAATCAGCCTAACATAATCAAAATAAATTTTATTGATTTAAATATTAATAGGGCACACTATGATGTATGGTTTAATTTTTCTGTTATTAAATTATTCTGTTTTTAATTAATTATTAATTTAATATTATGATGTGTACGATAAATCGTTTTTTGTTTTTATTATTATATTATTTCCATTTTTCCGTCATATGATATATGAATACTTCAAGCTTTAATATACCACATGCAGTATCAGGATTAAGGTCGTGCATTTGGGATTCATTCTACTTTATAGCTCATCACTGTTTTATTTTCTCCTATCCACTATAGATTATTTGGTATTTCTTTAATTAATTTTGGTTTCTTTTGTGTTGGTAGCAGGGCCGTAGCTAGAAGTTAACAGTAGATGGGGGGGGGGGGGGGGCTCATAATTTTTTTTCTCTCTCTCTGACGCAAAAAGATAAATTAGTCCATATTTATATTGTAGATACAGTGTAACCTCTGAATAAAGGACAAGTGTGGGACCGTAACTTTTGTCCCTTAAATAGAGGTGTCCCTTATTCAGAGTTTTGATTGTTATTTTTGCTTAATCGTTCAGAAGGATATAAAAATAACAAATCATTAAAGGTGAAGTTTAAATGTACCCAAAGTGTATGAATTACATTAGTGAGATAAAAGGAATTTAGGGAAATTAAAAAATTAAAATTTTTAATTGATTACTAAATCATTAAATTATTTGTAGAATTATTGATTTTTATTTTATATACAAATTCTGTAGATGCTAAAGGATTAAAGCATTTAAAAAAATTATCTCGAAGTAATCAAAAATAATTGTTTTGCAAATTTCAATTTTTCACTACAAATCTTTCAAGTGTTCATTTACTATACTCATAAATTTTAGTTCTTCATTATCAGGAGCATTTACAAAAAAAGTATTCAACTGCTGTGCTCAGCTAGTGGGAAACGTTTTGACATATTTACAAATTCATTTTTTAACGGAAAGGTATAAAACTGGACTGTCTGACTGTGGAAGCGATTTGTAATCGAACTGAGTTTTCACTTTTTTGGTAAATAAATTACCTATTGAGTTATAAGCGATTTTGGTCATGTGACAAATACGTTTATCACCCTTCCTGAGTAGTTGTTCTTCTTTCGTGTAGAAATTCGGTTCAAAACGCCCACTTTGACAATATTTTCTATAAAGTCTATTGCATATGCCCTCAAAAAATGAAAAAAAATAACAGTTCGATTACATATTTCTGAACAACAACGCCTGCTAGTTTCGTGCATTTCCGAATAAAAATAAATGAAAACTTATGTCATAAAAGTTGCCCTTTTGGATTTGAGAACAGCCGAATGGCATCTATTAAGTTCTATGTTTCGTACTTTACTTTTATTCTCCACTTTCAGAACCATACTGAAAATTTCCAACATTACTTTCAATGGGGAAAAACGCGCTGATGTCAAATCAGAATTGTGGATAAATAAATAATCGTGAATTGTGTCGTATGCAGCTGTATCCACATGACTGTCTGTCTGTTTGATAAATTCACAAAAATCTGTATTTTCATTTTCATCACAGACATATTTCATTAACTGAAATGCAAAAACCAGTCCCTTTGATCATCTCATTTTCAACTGTCCCTTAAATCGAGTGTCCCTTATTCAGAGGTAAGTACATTACATGTCCTATACCAAGGGACTGGGACCGGAAGTTTTGTTTCTTAAATAGAGGTGTCCCTTATTCGGAGTGTCCCTTATTTAGAGGTTTCACTGTACTATGTTTCTTATTAAACTGTAATAATAATTTCATTTTATGCTAAGAAAAGTACAGGATGGTGAAAATTTTGAGTGTATAACTTGGAGCAAAATTGAACATCATGTTGGTTTTATGTGTACAAATAAGATGAGGAATTGTTTAAACACTTATTTTAGGTATAGTTTAGTATTTCTACAAAACTGTGAAAGAGTCTCAAAAATAAATTAAATTTTGAACGAAATTTCATTTGAATTTTCGGAACAGAAATTTATTTAGTGACCTTTAAATTGTTTCCAAGGGGAAGGGGGGGGGCTCAAAATATTTTAGGGGGGGGGCTGAGCCGCCCATAGCGCCCCCTTAGCTACGGGCCTGGTTGGTAGTCCCAAATTCGTATTGTTTTGCTTTCTCATGGCAAATACGAAGATGAAACCACACACTGCATTTGTAATTCCAAAGTATTTGGGACCTGATGATTCTGCTTTGGTTCTACAAATTCCATTTGTATTCATATTATTCTTTGTTCCTTTCATATTTAGTGTGATATAAGATATTAAATTCAATAGTTAATTTCAAATGGTTAATATTGTTTACTATTAATGGTCTTATATATATATATATTCCAATTTCTTGACCTCTAAAATATATAACCTATACCGTTCTGTTTGCAAACATGAAGTTTCAGGATAATTCCTCAAGTATTTCGTTAAATATTTAACAAAACGTTTAAAATCCCAACTGACCGATCATCATTGGACATATAGTGTATATACAGCTATACCACACCCTACATTTTATAGTTTTTTAGCTCACAGGCTATCAAAGTTTGGGATCTTATGTGCCCGTCCGTTCTGTATGTGCGTATGTGCGTAACGCGATAACTCATGATAAAAATATCTGATTCACTTAAAATTTTGGATATATGTATATTCTGATAAGGCGCTTCCCTTATTAGTTTTTGGAATTCCTTCGAAATGTATGACAGGGGGAACGGGGGCTAATACCCCTCCCCTTAATTTATATAAATGGGTTTTTCATGCAGAATTATCAGTTTTCATTCAAAATTTAGATGTAGGATCATTCTGATGAGGCACTTTCGTGATTAGTATTAAGTGTCCATTGGATAGAGAGGGGGAACGGAGAGCTCATGCCCCTCCCCTTAATTGATATAAATGGGTTTTTCCTGCAGAATTATCAGTTTTGTTCAAAATTTTTATATGATAAATCATATCCCTCATTAGTTTAAGGGGTTCAATGATTAAGTATAAAACGGGTAAATGGAAGGAACTTCCCCCTCCCCTTAATTTGTTTTTCGAACGGAATTAACCCTTGAGAATATAAGGCTTAAATATACTATTAGTATGCGTAGCCTGTGAGCTCAATGCCATCAGTTTAACTGGGCAATATTCTTTTTTTTTTCTCTTATTATTCTTTCAGAAACTATTTTTTAAAAATAATAATACGTATATTTATTGTACGGAACACTCTGAACGCGAGTAATACTCGCTCTTAGGTGTATTCGAAAAAACGCTTTTCCACCTTCAAGAGCTCGAAATTTTCTGATACAATTTCAGACACATTTTTAAAAGTAGAAATATGAAACTTGCCAAAAGGGATTTTCGAATACATGTATGAGGTGCCGTGTGATTTCCTTGAATCTAGGAAAAAAAGTGACCGGGAAAAAAGTTATCGGAAAAAAGTAACATAAACTAGAAAAGCGGAAGAAAGTGACACGGAAAAAAGTGGAGGAAAAAAAGTGACAAGGAAAAAAGTTACCGGAAAAAAAGTGACAAGGAATTGATTTGGGGGCTTTATTGTTGATTTTGGGGATTCATTGGTTAAGTATCAGAGGGGGATCGGGGGGGGGGAGGGGCTCATAATTTAGATAAATGAGTTTTTTATGCTGAATTAACTGTTTTGGTTCAATTTTTGGATATACGTTGATACTGAAAAGACGCTTGCCTGACTTGATTAGTTTTAGGAAGGGACGATTACCCCCCCCCCTCCCATCTGTCCTCAATTAGGTGAATGGGTTTTTATGCAGAATTACTTTTTTATATTAATTTCGTTGAAAGAAAATCTTTATTTAAAAAGTATTAATTGAAATTGTTTTTTAAACTGGGCTAAAATAGATGTTCAGCGAAAGAGTATTTTCGAGATTGCCCCCCCCCCCCCCGACACACACACACAAATATATATATGTATTTAATACAATATGCATCATTTAAACGCATGAAAAAATGAATTAAAAGGAATATAATCAAAACCAATATACATTTAATGTTAGTCATAAATCATTATATTATATCTTTATATTTTATGACATTGTATCATTATATGAAATTATTAGATAATAATATTGCAAACTTATAATGGAATTTCCTATGCGCAACACAGCAATTATCCTAGCTAATTATATATATATACTCTGGTTTTTTTGAATTAATAAATTATTATATAATCATCTTTTATAAATCAAATCCAAAATAAGTATTAATGTTTTCAAATTATCTAAATCTCAGGAAGCAAATAATAGATGTGTGCAATAAATAAAATAGCCATTGAAAAATAACGACGGTCGTAAATGCATTTAATTTTTAACAGCCCCCTTTTTTCGGCTTAAAACTTTTGGTCTTTTAAAGGAAGTCACGCGCCATTCATTAGTAGGAACCATCAAGAAACAGCATGAGGTAAGAGGGTGGATTTTCGGCGAAAGTGGCATGAATCGTCGTTAAAAATCCCTACTGACTCAAAGGAGATGATTTCAATTTATTTCAACGTTTTCAATTATACATTCTTTATACGTTATTTTCCGTACCTTTTCGATATTTTTTCAAAAGTAAATTGTATGAAAAATATACGAATACTTTAAAATTTTCTTTGATATTCTTTTTCCTAGTAAAACACACTGTAACAAAAAAAAAAATCTGTGAAATAACAGAGATTCTACGGGTAATCCATTATCTTAAGTTATGAGTAAAATAGCACAAATCAGAAAAACTGAAATTCTATTCTATTAAATAACAAAAAATTCGTTAAATTAACAATAGACTCAGTAGATTAGCATCTTTAAAAGTACACAAAACTCTGTAATTTATTTTTTAAAATCGTAATGGTTATAATCCTAATAGTTCAATTTTCAAAGTTAGTAAATTACGCATTCTTTAGTGACCTCACAGATTGTAATCTTTCGAGTAAATTTGAAATGACGTATCATTTAACTTTTCACAATTTGTACCTACACTGTAAAAAAAAAGGTCGATCTACTAAAAATATTTTAGTGATCCTTATAATTACTAAAATTTTTTTAGTAATCTTACTCGGTTACTAGAAAATCTGAAAGAATTACTAGAAAAAAGCTAGCAACAAATAGAGTTAATAGTTTTATATTTTTAATAGCTATTACTAAAACGCACTTGGTGTGGTCGTCATAGCCTAGTGGTCATAGCACTGGTCTCCAGGAAGAAAGGTCCCGGGTTCGATGCTGGACGGCACCAAATACGCCCTTGAATGTATGCAGTGTAAATACTCTTTAAATAAAGGGATTATGAAAGTCCTGTCGGAGCAGGTAGCAATGTTTGGTGCTGCCATCTATTTCGGCTTATTATTAAAAATTATTTTGGAGCTATTACTAAAATTTGCTTGGTGGCTCATACTAAAATGTTTTAAATTAGTTAACAAAAAATTCTTTTGTTCAGTTTACAAAAGAAATGTTTGTTTCACTTGTAAAAAAAAGTTTGTAATGGTTACTAAAAAATTCTGTGGAATACAAATTTATTAAAAAATGTTTAGTAACCTCTTGAATTTTTTTTACAGTGTAGCTTTTGTGGGATCTGAACCCAAGACCCCTTGACAGCGGGATAACACCTTACTGGATTTTGGATGTGATCGGGAGGTATGTATTTATACTCTATCAAAAAGAAAAAAAAAGGTTGAAATCACTCAAATAATTTAGGAGATAGTGCAATTGACATCCAAAGACCACGATTTTTCAGTAGAGACAAAACATTTAGACAACTTCTAACTTGTGTGAAGTTCTAGCCTCATTTTATCAAACACATGAATTAAAGTATATACAAACAATTGGCTAAAATTAAGCTTCATGTAATAAATGAGATAATGTTTTAATAGTTATCGGTCTAAGTCACTTCCCAAGTGACTACCGTACCAGCATCTACACTGTAAAAAAAAAGGGTCGATCTACTAAAAAAACTTTAGTGATCCTTGTAATTACTAAAATATTTTTAGTAATCTTAGTCGGTTACAAGAAAATCTGTAAGAATTACTAGAAAAAAGTTAGCAACGAACAGAGTTAATAGTTTTATATTTTTATTAACTATTACTAAAACTCACTTGGTGTGGCCTTGATAGCATAGTGGTTATAGTAACGGACTCCAGACTAAAAGGTCCCGGGTTTGATACTGGCCACCGCCGAATACGTCCCGAATGTATGCAGTGTAAGTACTCGTTAGTAAAGGGATTATGAAAATTCTGGCGGAGCAGTTAGCAATGTTTGGTGCTGCCATCTATTGCAGTTTTACCGAAAATCTTCCGCTTCAGAAGTCTGGATGCAGCTCGAAGGAACCTCCTGCCCTTCGGGCGCACGTAATGGTTATTAAAAATAATTTTGGAGCTATTACTAAAATTTGCCCGGTGGCTCATGCTAAAATTTTTTAAGTTAGTTATACAAAAAATTCTTTTGTTCACTTTACAAAAGAAATGCTTGTTTCAATTGCAAAAAAAAAGTTTGTAATGGTTACTAAAAAATTCTGAGGAATACAAATTTACTAAAAAATTTTTAGTAACCTCTTGATTTTTTTTTTACAGTGTATTACGCAAATTTTATTCGTTTAACATTGCTTTTTTTTACAAGAGAATTTTTTACTCGTGCTTTGGCAACATTTGCACATTACAAAATTTATTTTAAAAATATAATGGTCTGAGTAAAAATTATAAATAGAATCAAATATAAAATCTTAGCGTAGAATTTAGGTGATTGGCGATGGCGACAGGTCGTGTCTTACTTTGAAATTTTACAATTATTTCTAATGATCAGAAAGAAAAAAAATGGTCACATTGTAAAATGTCATATCTTTAGATTCAAGAAGTTTTCAAAAAAAAATTTATACAATTAAAAAATTTTTATATAATTAGATAATAATAATAATAATAATTTTTAAAAAATACTCATGTTTACATTTAAGTAAGAAATTTTTCTAATTGATGAGTTACAGTGGTAATTACTTGAAAAAAAGTTTATTTGATGCCATGAGGTTCTTTTCAATCATTATAAATTTATGTGGTGATTTTAAATGATAGGAGATGGAACCCGTCGACATTCAACGTTAATAATAAGTTTTAATATGTCCTCATTAATATATTCTCCGTTTGAACTTCATTTCTCATGCAACGCATCCATTGTTTTAAGCTAATTAATTTTTCTGTAAAATGGAGAAAATATTTTTCAATAATATTAGGACAATTTGCAGATAAAACAGAATTCTAATGCTTTCAGTTGATAATTTCTTGCATGGTTTCCTTGTTTTCTTTCCATAATCGGGATGATTGAGCCTTTTCCATAAACGGGGATATTTTCCTTGCTATAAAATAATCATTTAATAGATCCTTAAAAATAATGAAACATATTTCCTATCATAATCTGATTCAAAAGATATTTGAAGCAGTTTGACATTATATTAATTTTATGTTCTACATTAACTGAATGTCTCTCATATTTCTCGTTAGTGACAAAAGGATGCATGCCATGGATAATTTTATAAATTATCGATTTTTTCTTTCTTTTCAATTTTTTTTCTTTTTTTTTGGGAGGGGGGGGGGGCACCATTCTTTAATTCTTATATACAACGTCACAGAAGCAAAATATTTTTTATAACATAAATTCCTATTTTTTATTTAGAATATATATTTTTAGTATTACGATATCCATTCTTTAAATTGGTTTAAAGAGGTTTGAAAAATAATTCAAAATATCGCTAAATTGACAGTCAGTTTTCAAATAAATTTCCTCCTTTAGTTCGTTTCATCCCTGTTTTATCATGTAACAATAGAAATTGTATAGCATTTAGACTTAGAATTAGTGTAAATACAGTAAGAGTGAAAGCAATAGCACTGTTCATTGTCTCCACCGTTATACATTTTTAAAATTTGTATTTTGGTTTTGGCTGCTTTTCAGTTGACGACGGCAGAGAATTCCATCTTTTACACAATGAAAGAAAAAGAATACAGAGAATAAGATGTAGAATAAGAAGTTGTAACCCTAATAGCAAACCAATATTGATCCAACGTCGCGCCAATATTTCATTAATTCGAAATATTGCCAATAAAACGCCAATATTGCTCCAATATTGGGATGTTTACATTTTCCCCTTATTTAGCCAATATTTGCAGAAAATATTATGCAAATATTGGGATTTTATTGGAAATATTGCCAAGATAACGCCAATATTGTACAAATGTTGGCATTAAATTGGAAATATTTCCAATGAAATCCCAATATTTAACCAATATTGGCATTTTATTGGCAATATTTCCAATGAAATCCCAATATTTAACCAATATTGGCATTTTATTGGGAATATTTCCAATGAAACCCCAATATTGGCATAATATTGGCTGCAAATATTGGCTAAATAAGGGAAAAATGTAAACACCCCAATATCGGAGCAATATTTCATGCCAATATTGTGCCATTGTGCCAATATTGCTCCAAGATGTAGCCAATAGTGGTCCAATATTGTTTGGCTACAGGGGAAATTTCAAGCATTATTGGATAAAGACGGTCAAAATTCGAAACTCAACAATAATTGAGAGAATGACTGAGCATTTCAGAATCCAAGGTGTACAAGTGACAAAAGTTCGATGTAGAATAAATTGAGTTTAATGATTATTGACGTTAAATTTGAACATCAATAACGAATGACTGAATTGAAATAAGAAACTGATACCTGTTTTATTGTGAAATTTTAACTCTTACTTCAATAACTGTGAAAGAAGTAGAATAAAATATTTTTTAAGTTTATAATTAATTAATATTTATAATTATTCGATAAAAATGGTTGATATCTAGAACGCAGCGCGTAATGAGAAAATCACTTATATTACATTATCTGAAAAAAAAACTAATTTTGTCACGTATATCCTCTGACTTCTGGGCTCCTCAATTAAATTTTGATCAATCCATTTTCTGTAGACGTCTTCATGGAATAAACATGTAACAATATAATTAAACATACAATTTTAATTATAAAACATAACTTACTTTTGTATATACCCGGTATTTTTTTGTAATTATTTAAATAAGGTATCCTGGAGTGATAACGCCACGTTAAGGTTCTACCAATTTTCACGGCTCAATTTTAGACTGTATTTTTCAAACAAATATATGATTGGATACAGCAACTCATTGACTATCTATAAAAAAAAAATTTAACAGATATGTATTCATAAAATGTAATGGTGTGATTTCTTGACCAATGCTATTTGGCGTTATTACCCACCTATATGGGTCAGATAATCAGATCGTGAGCATCTTTTTGCTTAAAAAGGACCGCTTAAATAGAATTATTAGAAACATTGCACAGTTTTAACTGTGTTTATTTGAATCAGTATTTAGGATGTAGCTCGGCCACTGTAGGGAATCAACCGGGGTATTAATGCCAAGGATTGGCGTTATTACCCCGTTATAGTTATTGCGCTGTACATTTTAAATTACAAATTATCTCGAGAAGATATCCAAAATCTTCAGCAACATTTTGAAAGTCCATGAAATGTATTACAAATTTATGTAATTAACAAAGTATTTCCGGATTTAAAAAAAATAGTCTTCACATCACAAAACGTATCTCGCAAATTTTAGATCAAGCGTTAATTTTAGTTGCTTGTAAAAACAATAAGACCTAAAAATGAAAGAAATTAACTTGAAGCTGTTTTTTGCGATTTATATGACTCAAAACCCTTCTGCACAGAGCACATGGGTGTCATTTACCAGATTATTTCATAATTATGCATAATATTAGCACTTGGCGTTATTACACCGCCTTAGATAAGTGATATTTTCTAATATATTAAAAAATAATTTTTAAGTATGAGCTGTTGAGTTACAAAGATTACCCCTTTTGTTGCATAATTATAAAATACTATTACTTTCTTCATTTGTAAATATTTGTTATATACTCTTAAAAATATTTAAATTATCTTACATCATAGAACGTCTGATATTCTTATTCAGTTAAAATTTCAATATGGATACGTGTATTATTGTGTATTACGTGTATTACGTTATATACGTGTATTACGTGTATGGATACGTATTTTACACATTGGTGATATATATGAAGGAGAGCATTTTACGCAACAATCAGTTGTTCTTTCAGCAATTTTCACATTAAATGTATCAATATAGCTTATCTTTATCCTTTTTTTGTTTACCCAGAACATTTAATTGAAAATATCTAAATACTTTTTTTATAAAATATTTTTCATTCGAATTTGTGATTTAAAATATCGATCAAAGTTTTTGTTTAATATGCATTAGTTTAATAAAATGAATTTTCAATATTTAGTACAAAAATGCCCCTCAAAACACTTTCGCTAATTAATGAATGTAAATATTTAGTTTTAATTTACTCTTCGAGATTCTTCGAAAACCTATAAATAATTTATGAATAAATATTTGTGAGTAAAAACGTAGAGCTGAATAACGTGGGTTAAATTCATGATAAACATTGATGGAATATGAATTTAAAAGCACGTTTAATTTAAAAATATACTTTTATACATAAATATATATAGGACAGTTGCACCATAAAATTTAACTAATAATAACACATCGCTCAGTGGTGCACAAAACAGGAATTTTAATATACATTTGTACATATTAAAATAAAATAAAACTTTCAACGTTTCGCGCCGTCTTCTGCGGGCGTCTTCAGGAAAATATGATAATGGAAGGACTACGTTTGCATCTTGATCGAGAGATAATTTTTCTACTAAATTAAAATCTAAATTAATTAAAATTTAAAAAAAAAATGTTGCCATTTACACATGAGTAAAAATTCAAATATTGCAAGGAAATAAAAATTTTAAGATTTTATGATGTTGTGCCATATTTTTGGCATATTGTAGGATAAATTATCATTATATGGTTTATTTTCTCGTGCTATGATTTCGATGGATCCTCTTATTTTACCTTGAACTGGGTTATTGCATGAAACTATGATTTTGGCTTCCTCAAACTCGCTTCTACTTGGCGAACAAGTGTTGCCATATTAATTTTGAGGAAGCCAAAATCATAGTTCCATGCAATAACCCAGTTCAAGGTAAAATAAGAGAATCCATCGAAATCATAGCACGAGAAAATAAACCATGTAATGATAATTTATCCTACAATATACCAAAAATATGGCACAACATCATAAAATCTTAAAATTTTTATTTCCTTGCAATATTTGAATTTTTACTCACGTGTAAATGGCAACATTTTTTTTTAATTCGATTTAATTAGATTTTAATTTAGTAGAAATATTATCTCTCGATCAAGATGCAAACGTAGTCCTTCCATTATCATATTTTCCTGAAGACGCCCGCAGAAGACGGCGCGAAACGTTGATAGTTTTATTTTATTTTAATGTGTAAAAATGTATATTAAAATTCCTGTTTTGTGCACCACTGAGCCATGTGTTATTATTAGTTACTTTTATACAGTTTTCGAAATACAACTTATACAATGTAGAGACTCATTGCATTCGTAATACATTAATATAAAGAATAATAACTGATATTTGACTTGAACATCGATAATTATTCATATCTTTTCAATTTTTCTAAATAAAATTACAACAGCAATATAATTCGAGACGATGTTATAACTTTTATGGCTCATTTTAATTTTAAAAATTTAAATTCAGCCAAATAACTAAGAATTTCCTCGAAATCTTTTATTTATGATATAAAACTGGCATAAATATATACTTTTTCAAAGCAAAATTTGACTTTTTTTATTTTCAAATAAAAGCTCGTTTTTAAAGATTTCTTAAAATTTCCATCTTATCTTCTAACAAAAAATGGGTAATATTTGGTTAACCCGTTGATCAATTTCGTCAAATAATACAAATCGCCAAACTATTAGCCAAATTGTACAAATTGACACATTTTTTAAATAACGAATGAACAAAAAAATTAGTAATAAAACATTAATAAAAATACAAATAAGAAGTCGAATTAAAAATCCCTTGATGACATAACAAACATGTGTATTATGTTTAATGTCAAGTAATGTGATATATACGATAATCCATTATTGCCATTTAATCCTGAAATTTGGTGTTAGATTTTTGGTCGATGGAATAACCAAGTTCTACCCCAAAATGCACTGTGATATATTTCCTAGGGAATGAGGTAATAAATTACAAGATAGTACAATATCTTGATGAAAATCAATGATTTGCCCGCTGTATTTCTTTTCTGACCACTTTAAAAGCGAAAAACAGTAATAACTGGATGAACTTGGGCAATTAATTTCTCCTCAACGAAAGTTAAGCTCTTCAATATTTAGGGATGTGGACCAGGATCCATATTATTAGTTACAGAAAAAATATTTAGTTCATTATTTACTATATATTTATGGAAAGTCTTATAAGATCTGCTAGAATGCTAAACCAATGACGATGACAAATTTTACGAAAATATAATTTAATTTTTTTTGTACATCTCCGAAATTTAAAGCATTTTCCAAGTACATACATTCTCTGTTATAAGAGATTTGTTATGTCGTCTTTTTGGCACAGATGTCATACATGCACCACATTGGTACTATTTTTTTTTCAGACGCCAATGTCTGATATTAGGATGGGTCATCCAGTAGGTGGATGATCTAAAAGAACAAAATTATGTTCGTCAAACAAATTTTTCATTGTATTTGACATGTGAATACTTGCTTTATCTTGCATGAAGATATCATTTAAACCCTAATATTGCCATGCAAATGGAATAAGTGAATTTTCTGAAATTAAATTATAATAAAAAGAGTTCTGGCGACCGTTTAAAAATACAATTTCATTATTGCCAACAAAACCAACCGCTGCCCAAATCATGAAACTTCCGCCACCAAAGTTTCTGCTGAATGTAGATTTCGGAGATCTTTCCAATAATACCTCAGACCATCTGGGCCATCCAAATTAAATCTTTTTTCTTCAGCGAAAATGACTTTCTTCCAATTCTCACCCATTTCCGTGTACTTCTCGCAATTCTGCAAGCACATCTGTTTTTGACGCAGAAGTAGCTTTGGGCACAGTTTTATTTTCGACCATCTTAAGCTCCGTAAAAAATGCAAAATTTGATTAACTCTTCTGGAAGTAACAGGCAGGGATAGGTCTTCACAAATCTGCTTCGAACTGTGACCAGATCTCGATGCAAGTTGTAGAATCCCCCTTTTCTCTCGTAAACGGGGGTAACTTGCTTAACGTTGATTACCTGTTTTGTTAATTTTTTTACCATAATTTGCTGTATCTTTTCTATAGCTATATATCACACTAACAGATCTTTTAATTTATTCACTAATTTCTGACACAGATTTTTCACATTCTAAATATACGTCGATTTTACCTCTTTCTTTTTCAGACAAAATCTTTCGTTTAACCATCGCAAAAATTGTAATTGAAATGTATTGCTTTCACTGTACAACGCTTTTTATGTCTACTTTGCAGGTCACGTTACCTTATTTTATGCAAATTTTTGTTACATTGCTTCGGAATAACCAATGAAATGTGATATTTCATAAATCAATTGCCATGTTCGCATATTTCGAAAATTTAATTTTTGACCTTTTTGTTTATGTTTAATATTATGTGAGAAAATTAATTTTTGTAACAGATTTATCATACGTACTGTGCATACACCATGCAATTTCATTCATTTTTAATGAATATTATAGACGTTTTTGTCGAAAAACCCTGTTTTCATAAATCAATTTCCACCAGTGTATAATGAAATACACATGCATAACATGAAAAATATACATAAAAGGCAAATATGAAAAAAATGTATTTTAAATTTTGCATTAAAAATTTTAATGCAATATAGCCATATAAAACAATATTAGAAAAAATGTTCAAAAGACACCTAATAATATGAAGTAAAAAAAGACTGGAATGTAGCCTACTTCTTTTTAGTTTTCTTCAGTATTCTATATGTACATAAGTTTGAAGAAATCTGTAATATTACTGTGTAAAGATTTCTTATAAAAAATTTCATCCTTTTTTTTCACTTTTCTGAAGAATCTGAACAATTTATCTATAATATTTTCGTGAAATAAGATTCCTTTTCCTATTGTATCGAAATTTTCACCTCATCATCAACCTAAGACTGATTATAAATAGCAAGTATTTATGTTGCTGTGAAAAAACTTACTTTGTTTAGTACCAAGATAAATCTCTTCTTTTTTATACAAGCCACGGATAATCCACCGCGAAACCAACTTCTCCGTTTGATTGTTGTACATGCACGATAGTTGAATAAAAATCGTGACACATTAAGTAGATTTCGCAATATGGAGATTAATTTTCATGTTAATGGTATCTAAAGTCAAGATTCACCTGAAAATTTCATTATGTAGAAAACTTCATTAAGCAGTGACTTCTTTTCAGGTAAGTTTTCCTACACACACACACACTCACATATATACATACATATATATATATATATATATATATATATATATATATATATATATGTAATAAAATAAAAAAAATTGCGCCATTTTGTTCTCTCTGATCTTTTAATTCTAAATTTGTGGAACATATTTTTAATCTTAGTTTCATAATGTATTAATATTTTAACACCTAAAGTCTTTTTCTAATTTTATTTAACTTATTAATAATCTATTGCTTGTTTCTCAAAAAGTGCGGGAAACGTTTTCGTAATATTTTTCCTTTTTAGAATATTATCGAGATTTTAATTTTATTTTTTATTAAGATCGTCTGCTCTGTGTTAATGCGCGGATATGTTAGCAAGTTAGTCCATTTGCGAGACAATATTGAGTTCCTACGGGAAGGCCACGCCTAATACATCAATCAGATGTGATGATTTCGGACGCGTAGCCTCGAAGTTAATCCTAATTGAATTTTTAATTTACTGACGCAGACTGAGGAGGGGCTAGTTTTTCCGTGTGAGTGTCGGAGTTCATTCTAGGTTTACGGAGCAGGCAGAATGTATCTGTCTCTTAAACTGATAGGACGCCCGTTAAATTTTTCCCGATAAATTGTAAGCTGGAATGAGGTAGCTTAGTCACGAAGTTTGGAGTATTCGATGTGTGCCAAGGTGACTGCTGGTCTAACTTCACGTATTTTATGTGTTCCAATAAAAATTAACTCAAAACTGAGTGAACACACAAAAATTTAATGAAAAGTTTAATTTTTTTTTTAATAAGAAACCTGTACAAAGCAATATTACAGACTTTTCTTTTTTAAGTTAAAGATCTGCAATATTGTGAAAAAAGAGAAATGGTACGCTTTAGTTTTGTTTACCTTTCAGCATTATGTTTTTTTTCTTTTATAAGACATTATTATAGCTACAACTTTCTCATATAGCTATACTGCATTAGAAACATATCGCCTAAATTAAAATACATTTTCGAATATTTCCATTTTGTGTGTACTTTTCATATTATGTGCATTTTGTTACACAAATTTCACAATTTTAAGTTTATTCCTTTTTAACGTATTTTATTTATAACAAAATTTTTAGATGTAGCGATGAGACTTCGTTAAATGGAAATTTCATGGTATTTTTTTATAAAGGTTGCATTAAAAAAAATATCTTAAACATCTATGGACCACATGACGTGGATGGCTGAAGTGGAAACACCTGTCACACATCGTAAGGCAACTGGCCAATTGGAACTTGTTCGCTGTGGCATCGGACACCGATGTGAAGCGCAAATCACAGCAAATGTGGCACATTTTGAGCTTTTCTTATAAGTTGTAGCATTTTTCATTTGTACTTTGTGTTTTGATTATAATGGTTTTTTATTTTTATTTTTATTTTTTTTATTTTTTGTAAAAAATGTTCTTTTACAAATTTTGTTAAATTTTCTTTGAGTCACGATCACGGATGCAATTGCATTGTCGTGATCGCCTTTTCAACCACCAGTTCCTAAAAAATTCTTAATATTCATGACCTGACAGACACACACGTAATGTTTAAACATAGGTTTTTGATACATCCTGTTTATGTATTGCTTATTTTCACCTGAGTTTCTTTAAATATTTTTTATAAAGTATTCGTTTTTTTTTTATTTCTTAAATATGAAATTTTTAATCCTATCGGTTTCTTACAATCATTTGTATATCTTACCAAAATATTCTATTCACTTAGAACTTAAGTCAATCTCTTATTCTGATTAGATTAGTTACTTATCTATTCTGCGAAGTATTTAGTTTATCGATTTTTCCTTTTTGCATCCTTTGCAGTCTTTATTTTATTTTGCACATCTTATAAGTAAGGTTTAGAAGTTTCAGAAAATTCCTGTAGTTTTTTAGTAGAAAAGTTACTAAAATATTGATTATGTTGGTTATATTACACATCTACCATTAATATTGATACAACTACATGCATCGTATTAATGAATGCAAATGCATATTTGTTGCGGAATTTTTCTGGATAAACATACATCAGGTATCTAAACTTAGACGATGTTGTAAACTTTTAATATAAAGAAATGTTAAAAAATGCTCAGTGAAACTGAAAGGATTGAACTCACAAGCTATTTACACAAATTGTACATTATCGTCTTATTTTAATGAATAATGTCATTAAAAAGTAAAGCAACTAACAAAAAAAGAAAAAAAATCTTAAGCAAAATTAAGGGGAAATTAGTTCTTTATTTTTTCCCCTTATATTTAATCAAAGAACCTCCAAATGCAATCAAAGAAGAGCATTTTCAGAATAAACCGGTATGCCAAATTCAAGCAAATTGGAAAATTCTGCAAGAAAAACACATATTTCTAAATTAAGGAAGTTGACAGCCCTATGTTAACTCCCATTATGCTTAACAAATGATACTGATAATTCTGCATGAAAAATCCATTTCTCTAAATTAAGAGGCGCGAGGATAGCCCCACGTTAACCCTCTTTATACTCAACCAATAAAATTAGAAACGTAATGAGTGAAGAGCCTTATCAGAATGAACCTATATCGAAATTTTCAAGTAAACGGATTTAGCGTTATAGATAACGGATATAGCGTTAAACTATTTAGCGTTTTCGCGTTATGTACGTACCGGGTGTCCCAAAAATGACTGATGGGTTTTAAAATTCAATAACTTGCAAACAGTGACAGCTATTTAAAAAAGTTTTGCAGGAAATTTATGTATAATGTCAGGAGTTTCTTTTACCGTAACATTTGATTTTAGTTCGAATTTCAAACAATAGGTGGTGCTGACGGCGATGGAAGGCCAGGTCGACGCTTCACTCAGCACTGATCACCTGGCCTTCAATCGCCATCAGCGCCACCTATTGTTTGAAATTCAAACTAAAATCAAGTGTTACAGTAAAAGAACTCCTGACATTATGCATAACTTTCCTGCAAAACTTTTTTAAATAGCTGTCACCGTTTGCAAGTTATTGAATTTTAAAATCCATCAGTCATTTTTGGGACATTCGGTACATACATATGTAAAAATACAGAGCCTGCGATCACATTCGTTCTTAGGCCTTGATAGCGTACGAGCTAAACATAACTAACTTAAGCTGCTTATTTGTATCTAAGCATCTTAAAACATTTTTAGGGTCAGTAAAAACGGAACTTTTATAAGATCTCTATCTGTCTGTCTCTCACAGCCATGTTACTCGTAAACTACTGAACGTAGAAAGTTCAAATTAGGGGAAAAAATAAACACTATTGACCGGCATCTTTAGAAATATTTTAATATTCACAAATGTAATTAGGGAAAATGTATAGAAACTAATTAGGTTATTTGAAAAAATAATCTTTTCTTTTTGTATCGAGTGAAAGCTTTCAAAATGCTGAACTCAAGAATACATATTTTTTAAAATTATTTAGATCTTATCAAAAACGTCATCGAAAATATAATGTAAAAATCTGTCAACCCACCCATTCTGAAAAAATAAGATATGGTAAATGTTAATTCAAATCTTGCATGAAAACTATAAAAATCACATATGATCGCATAGTTTACGAGAACAGTGCATTTTCCCGTTGTACTCAAATTTCGATTTGCGGGAATTCAGCAAATATTTTGAGAATGCTGGAAATACCTATCACAGTAGAATTAAAAAATCATTCTTGATATTGATTTTCGAAAAAAAATCGTCGGTAATTAGTCGAAATATTAACCCTTAAATACACGAACGGTTCATACACACATATTGACAGGGACGGCGAACTCTATGTACCATCATATTTTAAGGTCTAGATAACAATAATTATATATTTGTATAATAAATTCCAGTAGCAGTGTAGAAGTAATAAGCGTCAAAAAATTAATCCAAGTTAAAAAATTTTGAATTACTCACATGAATACTAGAGATTCACAACAAGTTTGCATTCAGATAATCTCTGAATATGTATCCCATGTCTTCCCGTTATGTTCCTATATATTCCAGTTACGTATCTCGGAAATATGGTGTTACAACTTTGCGACCTCCGTTTAAAGCGCATTTAATACAATGCCAAGTTTAAACTTTCTACAAGGTATTTTGTTTTATCTACTCTGTAAAAAGGAAATACTATTACTATAATGAATTTAGTTTTATAAAATTCCAATAGACGTTACTTTTATTGCACTACTTTTATTGTCACTACTTACTTGAATTTATCATAAACAGATTTTAATAAGATTAAAAAAAGAAACATGCAGAATAGCAATATAATCAAACCCCGTTATAACGAACTTCAAGGGGCCGAAGTTTGTGTTCGCTACATCCTGTGGTTCGCTATATCCGAACAGAGTTTACAAAATATGTACATTATTACCTGATACCTATATGTTCAATAATGTTGTATAGAGAAAGAAAACGTAAAATCTATTAGACATGATCATTAATGAATTAAATTGACTAAAATTCATTACATTAAACTGACACAACACTAAATAAATTTACTAAAAGTGAAGACAAATAGAAATGCAGTAAAGCGCTTATTATCTAAACTTTTGAGACCAACCCTAGTTTGGATAAATGTCAGGAAAAATGAGCAAACAATTTAAGGAATGATCCTGAAAATACTAATATCGTTACATTTTATCCAGGATTAGGATGACTAACACCAATTATTGGCGTGTTAAAAACCATTTTATTTTTATTTTGATTATTTTTTACTTTTTTATCATTTAAATTTTTCCTTTTTTTCAATCATCTTGTGAACTCCAGAGAATATAATTTAAGAAAAAAAAGCTTTTTATTATTGCTTGTTTCAAAGAAGACGTTCTTTTCTATGCTGCCATATCTCGAATTATTCTTAAATACATTAGTTAATTTAGCATAAATGCGTTACTGAATCGCTATGACAGGAGTAATGGCAAATAACTGACGAGTGGGCGTGATCACACCTGCAGAATGGCTACAATAAAAAAGAAAGAATGCAGGTTTTACTACTTTTAATAAAAAGATTTATCGTTAATCTGAACCATGTTTTACCAGCCGGCATGCATTTTCTTATAAAGTTAGAGTCGGAAAACTTTTTTCACATCAACGGAAAAAGTAAAAAGAGAAAAGAAAAACATGGTCAACTAGAAAAAAAGTTGGTTATAACCGATTCTTAAGATTCCGCAGGTTCACTATAAAAGGGTAAAATAGCATTAAATACAATAGGTAAACGGCAGGACCAAATTGTTCGTTCGTTATATCCAGGAGTTGGTTATAAACCGGGTTTGCTCTAACGGGGTTCGACTGCATTTGATATTATTTAGGCTTCATATTTCTTTGAAGTTTTATGATATATCCATTCATACTTTTCTAGTATAACACATCTATACCCAGCTTTATGTTATGCAGTTTTTTACAAAGTCTTATTATTCTTTTAGCCACAATTTTTAGGTGCGTTCGTAATTATGTATATACGTAGCACCTATTGTTGTTGTTCAGTCCGTCCGTCTGTCTGTCCGTCCGCACATAACAACGCAAAAACTACCCAATATAAATCATTTCAAATTTAAAATATATTATTATTACATAATTTTGTCGAGTCATTTCAAATTTTAAGAAAATCGGATGCATAGATCAATTACAGGGGCAATCAAAAGGATTCCGTTACATTACGGTCTATGGGGAAAAAGTTTCAAATGCATTTTAATCGTTTGAAGTTTTAAATACATAATTACTACATAATTTTGTCAAGTTATTTCAAATTTTATCAAAATCGGATGCATAGTTCAAATACAAGGACAATCAAAAGTATTCCGTTACATTACGGTCAATGGGGGAAAATGTTTCAAATGTATTTTAATGGTGTTACACTCATTTGAACGTAATAAAATTTATATGCATCTATAAAGTAGATATTATAATATACATTTTGCATAATCTGTGGTACAAACAATATTTGTTGTTGATTTACAAGACCACGCAAAAGTATTCCATTGCATATTGGTATAGGGAGAACATTGCTTGGTGCGCATTTTAATTGTAATTATTTACAGTTTTATGAGATTGATATATGAGAGCGATATTTTTAAAACTTCGTTATCGTACGAACGCACATCATTTGCTACGCTTCACGTGCAATTTCCAACTTGTTTTTAATAGGTTAATAATTTATATATTTGTTCTACTGATTCCTCTAAGTGCGATTAATACTGTCCCTTGACTGTTTATTTATAATTGATATATCTGTAAATGTTTTAAAATAAAATATATTTAGATTGTTTGTTTCTTTAAATATTTTTATCGAAATATTCTAATCTCTCGAAGTATTAGTTTATGCCTTATTCTCTCTTATATGTCACTAATTTGTACTGCTATGTATTAGTCGATTGTTTTCTTTTCCTTTTGTATTTTTTAGTGCAGCATTCATTATTTTTTTATATCTGATATGCAGCTCACGTTAATTTATAAAGTTTACTGCTAAATTTTAAAGTTAGTTTATAAAGTTAGATTAAAAGTTCCTTTAATTTAGTTTACGAAAAAAGTTACAAAAATATCTAATAAATCCTATATAGAATGATATGCTATTAATGAAATTAATATAAAATATATGTATAGTAAAAAAATCAAAGCATAATTTTTAAAAATCCAATTGCACGTTTATTATTGATACCTGATATTAAACATACTTCTGCATAGTTAGCAATAAGCCCCAAGAAATATATCTGAATGCCTTTAAAGCATTTAATGCACGAAGAACATCTGAGAGAAAAAAAAATATGTCTTTAGTCTCAGCTACTGGGTCTTTCTGCAATCAGAAAAAGGCCAAATGAAGTTTCTACATTGTGATATTTTCATTTTTTCCCACCCAATGCAATATTATACTTAATCATTTACCAGAAATTATAAAAATAAATAGAGCAGACAATTCTCCATAAGTATCGATCTAGCATAAATTTAATATATTTTTAACATAGAGAGCGGGATATATGTTTAATAATTATTGAAGCGAGAGGAAAGGCTTTTGACAAATAAAAACAGTCTGTAATCAATAATCAATTAAATGATAAATGAACACTTTTAGGGAAATATGCAAGAAACTTTATTTTAATTCTCTGTTTAGCGTTGAGCAGTTTAATTATATTTTAATTGGCATCGAAACAATCAAAACAATTGGTATCGAATGTGAAGAACACACTTTATATACAGAGTGTTTCTCTCTCTGTGTTTTAAAAATGAAATGTCAGAAATGTAAAGGCTGTTGGAACGAACCTAAGGAAGCAAATTTCATATAAAAATGTGTGTGCGGAAATACAACATTGAGGCCATAGATGATGATGTTGAGTTCAAAGGATAAAAGTACTTTGCTTGCCTTTAATCGTCATTTCTCGCAAAGATTTAGAGCAATAAACATCATTACACCAATGCGGGGTTACCTCTATTCAATTAATGAACGAATGTTTCCGCTATATGCAGCCTATGAGGCTAAATTGCCAAAGTATGAAGGCAACAGCTCGAGTTTCTATGATAAAACGACGTCTTCTTCACGAGCTTCAAAATGAATTAGCGTGGTGTGATTTCCTCTGATTCAGAAACGTTTTTGATATCTTTTTGTTTCCTGCGACGCTCCGAACTCAAGTGGATGGTTGGTAGGTCCTTTTGGTAATCATGTCGCATGTGGAGGATGTTGCAGTCTACGACTTCTGCCAAAATGAGCACTTGTAGTGAATTGAGAAGGAAGCCATGATTTGTGGTGTGTTTTGCGGGGAGAGGACTTCCTCTGTGTCGTGTTCATATATACATCTTGATGTTTCCTCTCGCGTCCTTGTGATGTAAATATTCAATAAATGTATTTTATATAAATAAACGGGGATGTGCAAGGAAGTGGCTCTCACCTAAAGTACAACCAACAGCTCTCGAGTTTGTCAAAGAACTTTCCTCCACTGTGCATAATACTGCTGTGTTTATAGAAACTTCAAAGAGAGGTTCATAATGTAAATAACTGATTACTTCAAAACACAGGCTGTTTTCCATTGTTTCTAGAAATTTTACTCAATACGAATACATTCTTGTGTTATGTTGTCCATATTTGATTCTAACATGGTCTTAGTTTCTCGGTATAATCGTTCTTTATATTTCTTGCATCGCTATAAGTATCTCGTATCGCTATACTAAAATAATACCTTGTATTAATTTGTTCTTCCTAACTGTCAATTAGGCGTAAAGGAAATTAAATAAAATAGTTTTATTTAACCGTTGACATATGTTTCAACTCATCACCGAATCATTCTCAAAACCAATTAAAAATGATATTTCAAATTGCACGATCCATGGTGCATTGAATTGAAAAGCCATCATTCATTTTTTTTTTCATGCGACGCGTTGATGAGTTCATATGTCAACATTTCATCAACATGTCGATATGTCAAGAGTTAAATAAAACTATTTTTTCTATTTAAAATTTCCCTTACGCCTGTTCAGCAGTCTGGAAGAATATGATAAACCATCTTTATATTATTTCTTATTTCAAACGAACTCTGTATTACTTGGGACAAAATTCTCTCATTTTATCATCATGGAGAATGTTGATGCTCTGTGAAAATACCCAAAAGATGATTAAAAATACTTAAAAAATTGAAAATACCCAAAAGAACTAATTCCAACTTTTCTTTTACTTTTTTTAAAACACCGTCTTGATACAATAATTAGAGCTTCATATGATGGACAAACATTGAAAACTTTATTGCACAATATTACTCCATTTGTTTGGGGAAAAAGGCGAAAACTTTTATAAAAATTAAATTTCTATAGTTCATTCTCACTCATACTTGTTTAAATTTCTCGTAGTTATGGCGACAAAAAACGACAATAGCATATAAGAAATGAATGGGCACACTCATAAGTAAATCTAATTTTGATGGGGATTAGTTTTAAAGAAACTTGATCGAAAAGATAAGAAGGAAAAGGCGCATGCGTATGTGTAGTCATGCAAAATAGAAATAAATAAAAAGTTCCATTGAGAACACCTGTGTCTATGAAACATTTCTCGAATTCTTCGCCAACATTATAAATGGATTTTTCGTGCTTTTAAGACAAAGGGTCAGTAACTTTTCGTATTTACCAAAATCACTTCTTAAGAGACTCCTGCAAAGTTGGGATATTCACTTATAATCACTTTGCATTCTGTACGTTATTTAAGGAATTTAGCATTTTGTTTAATACTACAGAATGAGGCTATAGTATAACTATTTGGATGTGGCAATCCCAAAAATTACTGTTATCTTCTACACGTTAATGTTTCAAAATTAGCTATCACAGTGCTAAAGTTAAATGTCCCATGCCCTATGCTCATCATGGGTATTCTACTGATACGAAATTCCGTGCATTAGTATTGAGGTATGACTATCACTAAAATCGTGTAAATCCTGAAAAATGCAGGATAGCAGTCCCGCTGTTAGAGGATTTACATCGAAATCTGATTTGCAACAACTTATATCAACATCTAACGGAAAGTAAAGTTTGATGAAAAACAATACAGTTACTTTTTGAGACAGAGCAACTGCGGAAATCGTGAAAATGCAGCATTGTAGTGCCATCTGCTAAGCGATTTATACAAATATGTAGAAAACGTCAATTCGTGTCATAGACTATCTGAATCTGAATTTTAGGAACATCCGTGCTTTGCTCAGAATGTTGTGCAATTGCGTAAATCCTGAAAAAGACTGAAAAAGACTGAATAGAAGCGCCAACGGCTAAGCGATTTACGCCAAAATGTAAAAAACATGAAATCATCTTAATTACTAGCTGAATTTGAAGTTTGATGAAAATCCGTAAGTTGGTTCTTCAGATAATCATATTGCGTAAATCTTGAAAAATCTGCATAGCAGCGTCAAAGAAGATTAGGGAATTTTCATTGAAAACTAAGCAACACTAATCTATATGAAAGCATAACAGAACTAGAAGTTTGAAAAAAAGTTTATGTTGTTGAACGATTTTTACGAAAAACTAATCAGTACTGATTTATATCAGGTACTAACTAAATATAGATTTTTATTACTATGGGCATAGTTATACAGTTCTTGAGATAGAGCGCCCACAAAATTTGCGTCACATATAGGTTGACAGACGGAGTCACAAACTTACAGACAGATATTTGGTTAAAAAAAATGTTTTTCATGTTCTCTGACTTCTAAGACATATAAATACGGAAATCGAAAACCGGAATTCAAAATTTTTCATGAATCCAATATTTTCTTCTTAAAATTATAGAAGAAAGTAAAAACTTTTACACTTTGTACCTAGAAAATATTTAGAGTTTCGCGAATTAAATAAAATACAACTTGATATATATGTGATTACTAACAAAAATTTTCCAGAAAACATTAGTTATTAAAAATGTACTTTAGAAAATGTTGATTCAGGGTGTTTTCTTTTAACTTTTGAAAGTAGAACCCTATAAAAAAAAAAACCACTTATCCAAATAACTTAAAATTTTACCAATCTACCATGAAAGCAATTGTATTTTTTTATTATTTATTTATTTATTTATTTATTTATTTATTTATATTTTTGCGTAGTCTAAAATAATTAAAACCAAGCCGATAAACGGTATTGTATGTGCAATAAAGTCAAAAATGATTTTGCGCATGGTAGACATGCATTGACAATAAAAATGTGAAGCACGCATTTCTCGTGTTCATTATTTTACAGATATCCACTCAATGACTGCGACACTGACGCTTAAAACGATGGACAGCACATTGAAAATCGGCATTAGCTGCTCAGTTCCGTACCAGTACGAAGATGCTCGCAGTCTCTTTTCCCAATAATTGAATTCTGGAAAACAATGGCAAAAGTTTCAGAAAAAAACTGTATTACGCATATTAAAAAGATACAGAAAGAAGTAATCGGGAAAACGGACTACGAAGTGTAGAAATGGAGCAACATAAAAATACTGAGTAAAGCATTAGTAAGGAACTGCGAACTAATGCAAGAGATGTTCAAAATGCTGTCTCTCCGTTTAATTTTAAGATTTTATTTTTTACCCACACTTAAAAAAGTCTCATTGCTTTAGTAGCATATTTGTGAAATTTCAGGTCATTTGGATCAGTGGTTATTTTCTTATATTGTTTTATTTTTACGACTTTAAAAAAGAAACGCCTTGTATATGAACATATTAAAAAATTAAAACAGGAATAAATGATATAAGATTTTTTTTTTATTTGAAAATAATGAAAATGGAGAAGATAAATTTCGATCGAAACGACAAATCGAAAACAAATTTTTAAAAGTATAAGATTTTTCCTTTTTAAGCTTTCCTTGCGTTTTGAATTACCTGTCTGCGAAATTAACCCAAAAATTCCGTTTTTTTTTTGAACTTATGCATATTAAACATTTCTGAATGCCGATGATCAATAATGCACTACCGCACGTAGTTAGTTCATTTAGGAGATAAGATAGTTATTCCCAGAGTTTATTAGATTTCCAGAAAGAGACTCTTTTTAGAATAATGGTTTTCCTTTATCTTTTCCGTAGCTATTCTGTAATGAGTACGGAATATAGAAGTAAATTATATTTCATGTGAAACGTCGTTTCTTTCGCTTTTTTTTACTTTCTATACAAATATATACGTTTAAATTTATATTTATACCTTACGGACGAAATTTACGAACGAAATTGTCCATCTTTTGCAATAAAAACATAATTGCGAAATTTGTAAAATAAAATAATGAAAACTTAAGTTGTTTCGTGTAAGTTGATGATAGGAAATTTTCATTGGATAAATTGTAATGTGATATTTAATTTTTTATATGTTTTTTTTCTGGTTATTACTTTACCTAAATTTTATTTTACATTTCTATCATTTTTCACCATTTTATATACAAATTATTGTTTTTAAAAGGCCCTTCTTATGCAAAACTTTGCACAATTCTTTTCACTGTATTAAAAAAAAAATGGTAATGATTATTTTTTATAAATAAACAAACATTATAAGTTATATTTTTGATGAAGCTGGCGGAAAAAATGTAATCCACTCTTGTGTATACAGTAAATAAATGTATGAATGCATACAATTTGCCGTTAGTGCACAATTTTTATTTGAAATATGTTTTAATAGAGATACCTATAAAAAAAAATACTCCAATTTGAACATTTCTTGTTCATTGTAGCATATAAACCATATCGTTACCTAAATTATGAAAAAAACAAGAATATCTTCCCTCTAACAATACTACAATGCATAAGCATAAAGACAAAGCCATAACTGAATTAAACACAAATATTCTAATAACAAATTAGATTTTATAAATATTAAAAGGATGCATCAAAAACGAAATCAAATCTGTCTTTTTAATACATATAATTCGAGCTTATCAAAAGGTGGTTTAAAAAATCGATTACAAAAAACAAGTTGAGATCAATAAATAATAATATAAAATAAATTAAAACTGTACAGTTACTAAAATGATATTTCTTTAAAAAAAGAAAATAAAATTTTTAAAAAAAGACGCAACAAATCAAATACCGCTTTATTGAAAATAAAATAAAAACATTAATCTGGTTGAAAGGCTTAAACATGATCTTTAATGAGCAGGGCGAAATTTTTGCAATCCACTCCCCTGAGAGTGATATTTAACGCTAGTTCAGATACATCTAGCGGTTATTCACTTAATTCCATTTTGTTAAACGGGGGAACGGTTCAGCAAGATTTATTTTCTATTATAACTAGATTTTGTACGGACAAGTATGCATTCTGCGCTGACATTAAGAAAATGTACAGACAGATAATGATCGAACCGTTGCAGAGAAATTTACAATGAATTCTTTGGATGTTTAATAAGGACGCTCCGATAAAAGTCTTTGAGCTAAACATGATTACCTATGGGACAGTTTCAGCCTCCATTTTAGTCACGCAAACGTTAAAGGCTCTTGCTGATGGGGGAAAAGACAGATTTCCTAAAGCTTCAGAAGTCATACTTAACGTCATGTATGTCAATGATTGTTTATCTGGTGTAAGTTCCTTACAAGCTGCAAAGGAACTACAATCACACTTAATTCAGATCTTAAAAAAGGGAGGAATGGACCTTTACAAATGGATCGTTAACCATCCTCAATTAATACAAGATGCCGCCATATCAGAATATGCATTTGATGAACACTCTCAGTAGATTTCGGTAAAAACTTTACGAATGCTTTGGAAACCTCAGATGAACCATTTCATTTTTGAAATTAACATAGAACGTAAAGGTATTTATACCAAGAGAGATGTTTTGGCTCAAATTGCAAAAATATACGATCCCCTTGACCTAATTTGCCCTGTCATTACCAAATCTAAGATATTTATGTAACATTTATGGGAGTTAAAAATTAATTGGCATTAACAATTGCATTCTAGTTCACTTCGGGAATAGAAGAATTTCCTTAATAAACTAATTAAACTGTATGATCTTACAATTCCACGGCATGTTTTGTCAGACAACATTGCAAGTGTAGATTACATGGGTTCTCAGACGCCTCTGGAAAGGCCTATGGAGCATCTATCTACTTGAGATCTTTCTCCTCAACTGGGCAGTTCAGATCTAATCTTCTATGCAGCAAGTCCCGGGTAGCTCCACTAAAGCCAATGATCATCCCACGACTTGAATTGTCTGCACCTCCACATTTGATAAGGCTAGTTCAAAAAGTAATTGCTACTCTAAAGTTAAATTTTGAAAGGGTATGGTTCTGGACAGATTCTATTTTGGATTAATACATCACCCCATAAATTAAAAACATTCGTTGCCAACAGGGTGTCCGCAATTCAGTCTTTTTTCCGAGAATCATCATTGGAACAATGTAGCCTCTAAATCTAATCCAGCAGACATTATCTCCAGAGGTGCAACAGCAAAAGGACTCATCGACAATCATTTGTGGTGATTTGGACAAAAGTTTCTTCAAAGAGAAATTATAGTTCCCTGTCAACTTGCTACTCCCACAGACTTTGAATGTGCACAAGAAATTAGATCAGACTGTTGCCTACTAACTGTTGAAAAGGACATTGACATTATCATTGAACTATATAAATTGAATATTTTTTTTTAAATTAACTAGCTGACCCGCCCGGCGTTGCCCGGGTCCGTATTAGCAATATTAAACGAACTTGAAATTTGTATGATTTTATCAATAACTGGAAGCATGCAGAAATGCATTGTCTGAAATACGTCGCAGCTGACTTTGTGAAAAATCAGTTTTAAAAACAACAACTAATATTAAACTCTAAAAATACTTAAAATGAGCAATGAGAAACACGGGAGGGAACATGTATCCAACGATTGCGTTAGTTTCGTGTTAAAGTGTTGATATTTTCTTAGCAGACGATTTTTTGTGATAAATACATTATCTGTTTTATATTTCTTAATGATATTCCTCTGGACCGAGTTGGCGCATTGCCAAGATTTGCTTCCTCTGGACCGAGTTGGCGCATTGCCAAGATTTGCTCCCCTGTGCCTCAATTAATTATCCTCGGAATTCCTTTTATTTATAGAGATTAAAATGTGTAATTTTATTTTCAGGTTTATAAGTTATTGCAAAGGAAAAGAGAAAAACAAAATTTTTCTTTCATCAAAGGAGCTACAATTCAGTACACTTTTTTTAATAAAGAAGGTCCAAGAAAGTAAGTTCGCTCCTGAATTATCAGTATTGAGAAAAGGGCAAGCAGTAAATTAAGAGCGTTGGATCCATTCATTGAAGAAGGTGGAGTTCTTAGCGTTGGTGGTAGGTTAATAACTTCTCACTTGCCTTTTGATGCAAATCACCAAGTAATTTTACCCAGTGATCAAAATATCATTAAATTAATTTTTGAGTACTTTCATGAAAAGTACTTCCATATAGGTGCTCAGGGACTAGTTCACCAAGTACGCATGAAAAATTGGCTCATACAGGCTAAGAGCATTGCCCGAAAAACAGTACAAAATTATGTCACATGTTTCAGACATAACCCCAAGACATTAGATCAATTGATGGGAGATCTGCCTTCGCAACGCCTAACACCTAATAACGCATTTTTCAATTCAGATGTAGATTTTCGCGGCCCCTTTCAAATCGAATACAAAAGTCAGTGAAAAGGATGTAAGTGGGCTCTTACCCGGATTATTGAAATAATTCTAGGCAAGGACCACAAAATTCGCGTAGTCAAAGTAAAAACTGCTACTGGTATTTTTTCAAGGGACATTTCTAATATATGCCTGTTGCCAATTAATTATTAATTTTTATGTATCATTGTATTATTAAAATATTACTTTAAAGTAATTATACTCATTGTTTTATGTATTAAGTATTTTGTATTTTGTATTTAATGTCATTTTATTGTTAATTAACTGTTAATTGTATTATGTTTATTGATTAATGAAATATAAGATTGGGAGGGGAATAAGAACGGGGATGACCGTTCCGTTCCGGAAATGTTTTTGCTGCATCTAGTGAGCACTTGTATAAAAGGACCATTCAGCTGTTGATCGTCCAAGCATAAGCACAATTCATATAATCAATCATCCATACATATGTTAAGCTATGGAAATTAATTCAAGTATTATTATGTCAATCCGTTTATCATTCGTGTTTATTTGTTGTGTGTATTTGTTAATGTGAAATTAAAAACTTAAAAAAAAATATCAAGAATCAGTCCACTATATTGACAAATATTATTATGTTATGGTGATATATATACGTGATTTCGCTTTGGTTTGCTTCATTTACGATTTCATTAATCTAAAATTTAAGTGTATTCGGGTATCATTTATCTTTCATTACTAAAATATTCACGAACCCATATCAATATGCATTTCAAAATATTATTAAATATCCTTATTAATCGTTTTAGTTACATATCATTGCTACTTTCATAACGGCTGTTAATAAAAATTTTCAGTTATTTGATTTAAAAAAATCAATTATTCATATGGGTTTCCGTTTTTGTAAATCTGAATTTAATATACTTTCTTGCGAAAAAAGAAAAAAAAAGATTAAAATAAACGGGGTATGTTTAACTACATGGATGTTGACCAAGATTAAACAATAAATGAGTTTCTTAAAATCTATATATAATATCCGTGGCATGGAAATTGAAAAACGTGAAAAATGCATTATGTAGATTGGAATATTTGCTTTCTCCTGAAATCGAAGATGTTATCTATCTGAAAAAGATTTCTGTATCTTAAATAGTAAACTTAACATTCAAAAATTTTTATATAAAACATAACAGGAAGAGTTTTGATATTTAGAAAAAAGGTGGAAAATACATATTATTATTTACTCCATAAATCATTTATGCATTATAAAATATATTTTCAAATTTATTGTTTCCAATACATGTTATTCTCATGAAATTAAAAAAAAATATGTGGAATATGTTAAATTATTCTTCGATTTATTTGATAATCGTACCATGATTATGATACATTGTCACATAAGAAACAGTCATATAAAAGTAGTATAAAAAACTATGATGGCGAATTAATCGACTTGTTCAATAAAACAAGAAAAAGGGATAATTTTGTTTGGCGAAATGGAATAAATACAAGATAAAAACCTTTAAAAAAAGCACAAAAATCTGCATTAAAAATATAAAATATGAATATTTAATTTAAAAATCAAAACATGAAAAATGTAAAGAAGTTAACAATCAAAATAATAAGGTAATTTTTTAATTAAGTAGCTTTTTTATATATGAGGAACCCAGAAGCCAAGGGGTACAAGTGACAAAATTTCGATTTGGAGTAAATTGAGTTTAAAGATAATTGTTGTTAAATTGGAACATCAATAACAATTGACTATATTGAAATAGGAAACATCTGCTTGTTGCATTCTAATCTTTGAACTCTCATTTCAATAACTGTTAAAAAAATAGAGTACAATTTTCTTTAAATGTATAGTTAATCAATATTGTTTGTTTTCCGAAAAAAGTGGTTTGCCTCTATAACTCAGCAAATAATAAGAAAATCACTTATATTTCTTTACCTGAAATGAAAAAAGCATATTTTTAGGTCGTCTGTGTATTTAGTTTATTTCTTTTCAATTTTGTCACTTATACCCCTTGGCTTCTGGGGTCCTCATATAATTCTTTGATTAACATTAAAAAACAGTATCGCAGCTACTTAGACGAAAGGATAAATTAAGGATTATTATAACTGTTTTTTATTATTATCTATAATAATAATAATTTTAATAATAATAATAATAAATAATATTAATAATAGTAATTTAATAATAATAATAATAATAATTTTTAATTCAATTGTACAGAAGAGATAGCAGATAGAAAAGTGAAATCTTTATTAATAGAGGTACCCGGAACAGAACGGGCTAGTTGAAAATGTGTTTTAAAATTACAAAAGGGTTAATCGGTAAAAAAAAAACCTTGTGTGGGAAATAAAATCAATAAAGTGCAATGTTTAAAACACACAATCATTAAAATTTCTAAACATACGTATACGTTTCGCAAATTCAAGGACTCGCATCCTTAGTGTTAAAATAAAAAATTAAAAATGTATAAAATGTATAAAATCAACCACCTACTTCCCCCCCCCGCCAAAAAAATGTAAGCAAGGCGAAAAGCCAAATGATAGTAAATACAGCGGCAAAAAGGCCATCAAGTTCTAGCAACCAATAAAATCAAACAAGAAATGAAATATTGTGACATAACATCGAAAGTTGCAAAGATTTTTGCTGTATGTTCGTTTAAAAATATTTTGTTTAAAAAATATAAACATGAGAGTCCAATGTTTATTTACACCCGGTGTATACTGTCAAAGGTACAAACCGGGTACAATATCTACAAATTTGAGGCTCATTTATGGCCATCTGGACTGCAGTGGATAGATTATCTAGTATATATGTTTAATCGTGATATTTATGTTTTTGAAATAAGATTTTTTTAATGATAAAGTCAGGTCTTATTTCGACATAAGAATATTCAAGTACATCAGAATTAAATTAGTTCTTAGGTAATTCTTTTCTAAAATCGATTGTTTGATTTCATCATCATGGATTACCAATTATTATTCTCAGACGAAAAAATGTTATTTATTTCATTAAACGAAATAAGTTTATGATGTTGTCAACAAATGTATAGGTATACCCATAAATGCCAACTATGTTACAAAAAGAATTTGAATATTATAAATATGGAATATGGGATATAATAGAAAAGAATATGATTCATATTATAACAGCTATACATATTCATATTATAACATGTTTTTTATTTATTATGATTCATACTATAAAATTTACTGTTATAAATATATCAAATATGAAAAGAAATTATATAAAATAGTTGATATAATGAATAATCTCATACACTATTTTTATAGATGAAATATTTTGGAAAATACGTTAAAGGCCGATGTTATTATCAGGAGAAATTTTATATATTATAATTCAACACTGAATGCTAAATTTTCGTTTGTTTTAGACGGTAGATTATAGGTACAAATATTCTTAATAAGTATTAGATTGATACAAACATCACAAATAAAGAAAAGAAACATTTTGTATTATTTTCTGTTGCTGTTAAATAATCAGTTCGTTAATACTTTTTCAAATTTTTTTTTCACTGAAAAATGATTGAGATGTAACCTGAGAGTTTACAATGTTTGATTCAACTGAACATTTTTGCTCTGCTTTGCAAATTATTCTGATTATTTTTCTACTGTCTCATACAATTTAAATTAAATTTATATTCCTCACAGTTCATTCTGCTATAAATTGTATCCCTACAATCAAAAATGTCTTCCCTGTCTTTTTAATATTCAAAAAGCTTATCGCGAAGATATGTATTTAAAAATTTTTGACTGTTTCAGACAAATGGTAAAGAAAATTTTCCTCTTTAATACACACATATGAATACAAACTCCACACTGTAGAAATTTTATCGTTTAAAACACATTTTTTTTCAAACTTTGCATAACAAATTTTAAAAGCTACAAATAATATTATTTTCCGAAACTCCACATAGCACTAAACAGAATGTTTTATTAACATTTTATATACAGCACAGAATTTTTTTTTAATTCCAGAAAACAAACAAAATATAATTTTTTGTGCAAATTATAAAAAAAAAAAAAAAAACTTAATATGTTGTAACTTGATACTCAACGAGAATATTTTATATTCAGCAGGGATATATATTTTTTAAATACCAGAGAACAACTAAAATATAAAATTTTGTGCAAATTATAAATAAAACCTAAAGTGTTCTAACTTGATATTCAAAGAGAATATTCCATTAAAATTTATTATATGTTACAAAAGCATACACTATAAACAAAACCACATTTTTATAAAGTAAGGTAATAATATAATAAAAGTGTATACGAAAATATACAGTATCCACTTCCGACGTTCTCATAATTCTCAAAACCATTCTTTATCATTCTGAAACTTAGAAACCTATCTATTTTCTGATATTTAATGAATTTTAAGCATCAAAAATTTTTTTAAGTTTTTTTTATTTATTTTTATGGTTTTTTTCTGTTGTATATCTATTCTCATCCATAAAATTTCTTTTTTTCTTTAATCATGCCTAAATCATTTGGTAGGCCTACCCACCTAGCTGAAACTGCTTATTTAATCTTAATTATACTATTAACACTGTAAGTACAATAACTTTTCACAGACAGATTGTTAAAGTTCTCTTCTCAATAAAAGGAAATCAAAAGAATATGTACATTTAATTTGAAAACAAAAATTGAAATTTTTCTTTTTTTTTCAGATTTACAGAATTATTGTTATTTTAGTATGCAGAAATAGATATTTTAATGTTAAATATGGCCATTACTCATATGAGAACACAAATGTTTTAACGGAAAACATTACGAAATATACATTGATTTAACTTAGATTAGATGATTCATAGTTACTAGAAACTAGCAGTGACTTTTAAAAATTTATTCCAACATCCATTTTACATTTCTTTAAAAAAATGCTCTATGTTTTACTATTACTTAGTATACAAATGCATTATTTTGTTGAAAAATACTACTGGATGATCCTTTTTATTTTCAGTACATATATTTAGGTTATCTTAAAGCTTGATATGTTTTTTTCGCATGTTTTGTAGTTTTTTTTTTTTTTTTTTTTTTTTTTTTTTTACTTTTGTTATTGAAATTCTGGTGTTAAGAAAAGTATTCCGGAAAAATAAGATAAACAAAAATACTCCATTGTTAGAAAAGTTTCCTTTGTTTTAGAAAGTCGTTGAAGAAAATCAGTTTTTTACTTTTTCTATGATTTTTGTTTTATTTTTTAGTATAGCAACAAAATATGTGCTTTAAAATTTATAATAAAAGAAGGACTATTTATTGAATAAATCCGAGCATTAAACTAAATTACGCGAATTTTTATACTCACTGCGAACAAGACGTAATACCAACAGATTGAAAAAGTATACAGGCCAGAGATCGAACGCATGGTCTTCGGTTCAGCTCGCCAATGCTCGTATATAATGTTGTTAAGGCTACAACCGCAGCAGAAGATTGGACGAGTTCTTGAATTACAATCTTGCACTAAACATAAATATAAATTAATCCAACATTAAAAATACATATATAGTTATTTTTAAACGGTGACTTTAATTTAAATTTCTCGAACCTATCATTTTTAGGTACGTCTCAACCTATCATTTTTACGTACGTTCGTAATTATGTAAATACATACAATTACAGTTGTCATTCACGCCGCCCGTCTGTTCGACTGTCCATCTATCCACACGTAACAATGCAAAAACTATAAAACGGAATCGTTTGAAATATAAAATGTATAAAAAGGAAGCAAAATCTCCAACGAAAACGCAAAAATATAGTTACAGTTACAAGCTGCTTATAAATCTACAGTCAATGTATTTATTCTATGAAATTTATTTCAATTTTTGATGTTATAGCAATAAATTATAATTGATATTAGATTTAGTTTTGCCTTTTTATTGGTGTTTCTTTTTATACATAATTTCAACAAAAAATCTATTTTCTTAAAAAATAATATGTAACTTGGGTTTACTTGAGTAATTGTTATTCCTATCTGAGATCAATAATTAGATCACAAATGCGATAATTAGTCAGCAAAAAAGTGTGGGGGAGATTTGTGACGAAATCGGCATAAATTTGGGTCAGTATTCTTTTTCTAGCTGAGTGTTTTGAAATAATTGCAGTTTTTAATATAGTAATGAATCTCTCTATTTATGTTGTAAAAGTTGTACATCTTAACTGTTAACTACTGTTAGCGTTCTCACAGATCGCTGAGATTGTCAATTTCCAATTAAATCTTCTTTTATTAAATCTTGATTTTCAATTAAATCTTCTTTTTTTTGGGGGGGGGAGGGTGGTCATATTACAAATTCTTTTTCAGAGTTTAGAAGATCTGAGAAAATTCTGATTGAATAACAGATATTCACTTGATTTCTAGCAAAATGTTTGTCATTTACTGGGGTATTTAAAAAAAAGTGTCAATTAATTAAAAATCCGAGAACACTTCCCAGTAGTAGAATAGCTGATCCATATTTAACCCGGAAGAACAAGCTATATGATATTTTCTCGCACCATCGTATCTTTTTTAAGACTCTTATTTAAACTTCTTTTGCTTTAATTAAAATTTCAAAATGTTATTTCAATTATTTTACCTTTTTTTGCGAATAAAAGTGCTTAGGCAAAAAAAAGGTGAGATTAAACGAATGTAAAGTAAAAGAAAAGCAATTGAGCTCTGTGAGAGTAATTCTCACAAGAGAGTTCCCCTGGGTTATACCGATTGATATTTCTTTGCATGAATGGTGGTTGTAAAATTGCAATTTTTGATGAACATAGATTTTTTTTCAGCGATATATTTTTTAAATATACATGTAAATAAAGTGCTCTATTTTATATATTTACTTTAAGTGGTAACATGAGTTACCATTGAAGTTTTACAATATGCAAAGACAGGATTATTAATTGTGAATTTTTCGGGAAAATTTTAATCTTCTGAATTGCATGTAAAGAGAAAATACTGCTAATTTTCGTGATTTTGTAAAAATCGTGTAGTAAGTGTTAAATATTTTTTAGGATTAAATGTTATTTTGAGAGTACTATATAGTTATCAATCTTTTTGTTCTTGTTCAAGTTAACTGAATATAATGACTCTGAAAAAATATTTAAAGAAATGTTTCTAATTTGTACATTGATATTAACTTTTTTTAAAATAAAAATTATCTTCATCTATTTTTTAAATAAAAATATTGCCAACTATGGCATTTTTAAGTAAAGTTTAGATTACTTTGATCCAAAGGTTAAATCTAAAATATCTTCATCATGCACTTTAAGAAAATCATTTAAATTGATTATAATATTGTAATGAAAAATATTCTTCCATTCTAATGCAAGATTTAATAAAAGGAACATAAGCTATAACCTGCATATACATATGTACAAGAAGCTTTTATTTTCATACAAGTTTGTAAAAAGGGACCTTACGTAGACAAATTCTAAAAACATTTAACCCTTAACTGCTGTGACATAAGTTGTCGCATAACTACTGTGAGCGGTCTGTCAGACCGCTTAATCTAAATATGAATAAAATGTTAAATTAACTCTGATAATACTATTTTTTTATTGAACTTTATTTACAGGACTGTTATAAATAAAATTCAGCTACTCAAAAGTCTCTAGAGATAGTAATATGGCTCCAAACGAGACAAAATATGACTAGTATAAGTAGTTAAACTAAAACTTACGGGTTAAACTCCAGAAATTGACGATCTGAGCGGTCTGTGAGACCACTAACAGTAGTTAAGATGTACAACTTTTACAATATAAATAGAGTAATTCATTACTATATTAAAAACTTAAAAATTTACAGATTTGTGTAAAAAATATAAATTTATTGTCAAAAGTGATGATATATATTAGGTAGTTTTAGGTGTCTTACTTTTTATCTGGTTGTACAGTTTAGAACTATGTAACATTTTTTTTTCTCAACCCTATAAAAAGTAAATGCATAAATTTTAATACAGACAACCTAATATCTCTTCTACTTAAAATATATATATTTTTTTATACTGAAGTTTTATTTTTTTTTTCTTATTATTTATGTTTTATTGTGATTTAAAAGTTCAAAATTACTTTTTGACTTTCATTCACAGCGCACTAAACTGTAACAAAACTATTGGTTCAAGAGACTCTAAAAATTTTGATAATGATGAACAACTAATGTATTTTGAAAAAATAAAGAAAAACTAATGTATTTTGAGATAATGATGAAAAACTAATGTATTTTGAGATAATGATGAAAAACTAATGTATTTTGAACATATTTTATTTGAAAGGTATTTATTTTTAATTAATAAAAATTTAAAATAAATCATTTTTATTGGAAAATTACTAATTTTAAATAAATAAATAAGTAAATTGCTTACAGATGAAATATACGTTCATGATACATTATTTAGCCATCATTATCTATATTTTTTTTGGGGGGGGGTAGGGTCTTTGAACTAATAGATTTTCTACAGTCTTGCGCACTGTGGATGCAAGTCTCAAGACAATTTTCAAAATTTTACCTTAAAAGTTTAAGGGGGCACAGCATTTTCGAAAATAGAAATTATCTTATATCAATGTATCTTTTTTATTATTATTGAAGCAGTTTTAAGGTATATTATTTTATTATATTCGCAGTAAACAGATGTATTTGTTTATTTAATTAGCATTATTAAAAACTAATTAAATTTTTAGAAAATTAAAACGATCGAAATACAGCAAATTATAACAAACAAAAAATATCATCAATATCAAGTAGTACATCAGCATTAAGTAGAATGAAAATCACATCTCTAATCTCCCTCACTAATGTTAAACCTATGTGTGTGCAATGATTATCTCCATTGGAATTTGAGACTGGGAGAAAAATATTGAACGGATAAATGAATAAGACTGAAAATTACCGGGTATAAAACTGAAGATACCAGATCGCAAAACGGAAAAATCCGGACTTAAAACAAAAACTTTTTTTTTCTTTTAAGGCGAAACATTTCAGTTTCTAAGACGGAACATATTAATTTTCAAAACAGAACATTTTAGTTATCAAAACAAGATATATCAGTTTCTAAAACGGAACATTTCAGTTTCCAAAACAGACTATTTTAATTTCCAATACGGAACATTTCAGTTTCCAAAACGGAACATTTCAGTTTCCAAAACGGAACATTTCAATTTCCAAAACGGAACGTTTCAGTTTCCAAAACGGAACATTTCAATTTCCGAAATGGAATGTTTCAATTTCCAAAACGGAACATTTCAGTTTCCAAAACGGAACATTTCAGTTTTCAAAACGGAACATTTCAATCTCTGAAACGGAAAAATGAAAAAAAAAAGTAAATTTTACTTGAAAAAAAAAAAAAAAAAAGAACAGATACGGCAACTTTGCTGCCAGTACGTTTTCCTTTTTTTCAAGGTTTTTTTTTTTTTTTTTTTTACAGTGAACGCAAAAAAACGCATACTGCATATATGTGCGAGTAACTTTATCAAATGAACGCAAGGGATAAACGCGCGCTTACTGGTAGCCATGCTCTGAGTACGCTTTTCTAAAGATTAAAAAGACAGCACAGGGGTGAAAATGACAAAAATCAGAATCGCTTGCAAATTAACTTAATTTTGAATTGAACCCACAGGACGTTAGATGAAAGTGCTTAAAAATTGTCCGAAAGCGATGGGTTTTAATTTAAATGAAAGGTAGTTTAAGTTTCGAAAGTATAAGAATCGTTATGTAAATACTATCTCTGACAATAAAGTTCGGTGAATGAATTCAGAACGACCGATCTGTCAACACTGGAGAAACAAAACGCTGCACCTGCATAGAGGCAAGTGTAGACCATCTTCCCCCACCTTTGTTCAGTTGAGCGTCGTTTATGTTCTGTGTAAGACGTGCTTTACTAAGTGCTTGTTTAGTGTGTCGGTTCTTATTTGAGAACAGGATAATGAACGAATAAATAATCAGTTTAAAGTTTGGTTCTAATCTTTGCGAGACACCGAAAGAAATTCATGAAGGATGATGCAAATTGAACACAAACCATACTCACCAGATCTCAATCATCCAGATTTCTTCCTATTTTCACGACTCAAACTCTTTTTGAAAGAGATTTGACCATATTGCTGACATCCAACGAAACGTGACGAAGCTTTTGTACTCCATCCCAAAAGAAGACTTCTTGCGAATTTCCCAGGACATGTATAGCAGATCTCAGCGGTGTATGATTATAGAAGATCACTATTTTGAAAGACGGTATGGTAACTTTCGTTAATATTTCATCTACATTAATGCTATAGGACTATTCACCGAATTTTATTGTCAGAGGTAGTAGATAATAAAGTGGGAATATTTAAAATATTATAAATACAAACGTTAACGGAATGATAAACGCGTCTTCAAAAGAATGTCACATTCCATGTAGTAACTATTATCAAAAGAGTCGGTACAAAATATACCATACTGAGTTCACAATTTTTTTAATTGTTATTTAAAATCTTAAAAAATAGATTGAAATGACATTCTTGAAAGCATGCCATTTAGAAATAATTTTTCTGATAGTTGGGTATGAATGAATGTACCGTATATTTAAGTGTGTAAGCCAAGTATACGATTTTTCTGTAAAGACCGACCAAAATTGGAGACCCATATACAAGCCGATGTCAAAAAATTGTGAGGAAAAATTCAGCAAATGAAAAGTTGGCACTTTTTTGTACATAGATAAAAGAAAAAATGCGCTCTTCGAAGTTATTGATCTCCCCTAATTTGTCCCGGATGCACAGACAAATCTGTTTAATTGGGTTATTAAAACTCATTCTCTTATGATTTACTCATTCATAAAAATCAAATACTTTATCTTTAGCTGAATTATCGCAAAAAGTGATTGTTTCTTCTTTTAAAAAATATTTGTGTAAATAAAGCATTTGAAAGAACTAAAGATGCTACCATTTTTTTTTAAACGACGGCAATTATGATGATATATTTTGTCGGTATTCTTACTGATGTACCACTGACAGAAAGCAACTTTATGAGATCCTTCAAAATTAAGATGATGATTTTGATAATCAATGAGGATTGGTTGCTTTTTTCTTTGCAAAAAAATGGAGGTTCAAAGTATTAGTAGAAATTAGTAAGATTTTTTTTTAATTTACCATCTTTTCTTTTTAATTTTAAACCATCAAATTTCGAATTTTTTTCTTCACACTCTTGTAAAAGCCGATCTCCCCGCTTTAAGACAAAAAAAAAAGTCCCAAAATTTTAGATTTTTACATGGAAATATACAGTAGATTAAATGTAACATAAATTGTTTATTAATACAATGTAACAAAAGATCCATAAACGAGATTTTATTTCCAGACATAAAATTAACATATTTTTTGCCATCTTGTATGTATTTATGTCTAGTGAATTTTTTCCACTTTTCTTGACATTAAATATAACAGTATTTTAGTTGCAAGTGAAATCTTGGAAATTTCATCGGTGACTTTTTAAAAATTCTCTAAGATATCGGTTTTTTCATCAATCATTTTTTATAATAGAAATATGTAATTTGTTCGCTGTCAACGTGCTCTATACGTTGCTTTTAACAAAGAATATAATTTTAGACGGAGATAATATTTCAACTTCCAATAATATCTCCATTTGGCAGCATGGCACGGTTATTGTCTGCACATATATTTTTTCGCAAAATAACAATTTTGGTAAGTAATGCTTAATTAATTTAGAGTGCTTCTGTATAAGTATAAATTTATCCAGCAGTATGTTTCAATATTTGAAAAATAGTGCTCACTAAAATTTTAAATTAATTCGTACGTCATATTTTATTGTTTTTCAAAGGATCGCTTCGTGATAACAATTAGTATCTCGAAGTGATTACACGGGGGGGGGTGTAGTGACCGTAATGAGCAGGGCGGGAGGCGGAGTCCAACATAATCTGCAAAAAATAATTAAATACAGTAATTCAAGGATTTAATATCTATATTATCAACATCTACCGTGAACGCAATAATTTAAGGGTTTACGAATTTGACAGAAATTATGGATATTTTATTAGTTGTTAAGAAAATGTCCTTTTTTTCTAGTTTTATCTTTATTAGTTATATTTTGTTTCATAAAAGATTCTTTTAGAGAAACCGATCAGAGAAGTGCTCGAACGCTGCTAGTATGTGTTTAAATTAAAAGAAATATTGATTTGCTTTAGCAATTCAAAGATAACAAATCATGTGTGTAATGCCTGATAAAAACTCTTTAGCAAACATTGTTTTACCTATGAAAATAAATAAAAACTTTGTGTATGCATTTTTATAAGTTTTAATTGAAATAAAAAAATTCTTAATATGTGCTTGAAATTTCATAATTAAAAGTTAATTAATTATAGAGTTACTTTGATTTATATGGAGGTCGCCCTTACATGTATTTTGCTAGTTCAAAAGATATATGACCCCGTACAACACCTTGACAATTTTACTAGAGCTGTCCAACGCGTCACCCGCGGACGCCACGATACCCTTTGCAGAATTTTTTGGCACCCGTTTAGAGGTTCCCTGTCATTAACTTTTTAAAAGTAAAATTCCATTTTAAAGAATGCTTTCTTTAAAATCGTTAATATTTGTATCAAAGATATTTTCAAAATCTATAAAACAAAAAATATGGTTTGAATATGGTCATGAAATATGCTCATAATTTGTAATTATTGTTCTTAAAGTGTAATTATGAAAATAAGTACTTGTGGAAAGTTAAAACTGAATCCAATAAAAAGTCGAATTATTATACAATTATTTCTATGAAATTTTAGACGCCATTGACAATTTTCTCTTTTTATGTCGCTATAAACAACTATAACTGTTCATTTTATGACAGAGAGAAAACAGGCATATTCATAATAATTGAATTTCAGAATTATAGGTTCTAAACACGAACATATAAGCTATTTAGACTAAAATACTTATTTTAAAAAACTACCGCTAACTCTTCCTTTCTCTGTAGAAGGAAACCCAGCATTTGTTGCATTACAAAAATTTCTTAATATCCTCTTATGCTAGGTTCAGAAAACTGTTTGCAAAAATATTCAAATGTAAACTTCCTTCCGGCGTTAAAACTTATGAATATATCATTTTCAGTCACTGTTTTTTGTTATTCCCCTTTTGGGTCATAACTAATGCCCTTCTCAAAGTCTCAAGAGTAAACCAAGCACTCATATTCAGTTGCCTTTTAAATTCAGATTTTAACAGAATATGCATTGAAATATTTCAGTATTTTGTCACATTTTAAAGCCCTTTTCCCTGGTAGCAAACCGATATTGATCCAACGTTGCGCCAATATATCTTTAATTGGAAATATTGCCTGTAAAACGTCAATATTGCTCCAATATTGGGGTGTTTACAGTTTGCCCTTATTTAGCCAGCATTTGCAGCCAATATGATGCCAATATTGGGGTTTCATTGGAAATATTGCCATTAAAACACCAATATTGTACAAATGTTGGCATTACATTGGAAATATTTCCAATGAAATTCACTGCAAATATTGGCTAAATAAGAGCAAAATGTAAACGCTCCAATATTGGAGCAATATTTTGTGCCAATATTACGCCAATAAGCCGATATTGCTCCAAGATGTAACCAATATTGGTCCAATATTGTTTGGCTACTAGGGTTATATTCTATATAAATCCACACTCGTGTATAACGCTATATTTCAGAACATTTAGTACTATTTATGCTGCGTTCAAGTATTTAGTTATTTTGTACAGTTGTACGCCACACTGCTCGGTTTTTTCCAAACGAGCCTTTAATCAAATGAATTATATGGATAAATTTGTGGTTTGATTCAATGTGGACACATAGCGAAATATCCTTCCGCATTGCTGAGAACGATTTTAATCTAAAGTAGATCTCGCCGAAAAAGCTCTGTAAGAAACAAATTGATATTTGTTACAAGTTCCATTCGCATCAATTTATTTTATTTTGAACATTATTTTTAGACATGAAAAAAAAGATGGGTATTCTATGGGACACGCCGGAAGTGAAGGGGTTAAGAAAGATTTGCCCTTTAAAAAAAAAAATAGAAAATATTCATGAGGATATACATTCTTGATTTTTTTTTTAAATATATTCTTTTGTAAATCACAAACATGAATTTATATTTATTCTTTATACAGGGTGTTTCGCTACCAGACCGACAAACTGTGAGGGGTGATAGTAGACATGAAGACCAGCATAATTAAATAGGAAACCATGGGGCGCAAACGTCTTCCGTAAGAGCTAGCGGCCATTAAAGTTTAAGGTCCAAAACTTCAAACTATTATAAAAAACGAAAAAAATGGCTGATAAGTTTGCGGTTTTCGCTAAAATCATTCTTTATATCACGATTTGTTTGTAAAAAATTTTTAAAGGTTACGTTCAAAAATTGTCGATACAGGGCGCTTTAGACTTTAGAGTAACAAACAACTACTTTTTACCCTTATTTTGTGCACGGGGTTGAAATTATTCTAAAGTTTAGACTTTAACTTAAATTTTAAGCCAAAAATCGGAAACATTGTTACCGGGTAACTAGCGAAAATTGGACTGTGAATAGAGGAGGGGATTTTGAACGCTCATAAACATTTGACAAACTAATCGATTTTGTTGCGGTTTGCGTGTAGGTCATTCCCTTGGTAATTATTTTATTCAAAATGACGTACAGAAATGGTGTCCCCATTTTTTGATAGAGGGCGCTTCCGACACATCTCCGAAATTTCAATGGCTTTACTCCTGGGTGTTTTACTACCAGACCAACATACTTCCAGGAAGTGTTAAGGATGCAAAGACGACTCGGAATCATATTATAATGTAACGTCGAAAATGCCTATTTTACGAGTTAAGGTTAAAAGAAGCAGAGAAAAAAGCAACTTGATATTTCAACAACACGTTTTGTCAGAACTTCTGGTAAAAGCACATGTTCCTCTTTCGTTGCGCCACTCTTTAGCTCGATGGGGCTCCTCCACATTTTACAAATGGTGTTCGCAGGCACCTCAACGTATCATATGGACAGCGGTGGGTAGGTAGTGGTGGCCCGGTTCGTTTGACCTACTTCATTAAATCAATTACTTTTTGTTACCTATTTTTATTTTATTACTGTATAATTGTTTTAAAATAAACATTGCTGTATGGGGCTACTTGAGCTCAAATAAATTGGTATCCCCCCCCCACCTGGCTCAATATGAATCTGAATCTGAATCTGTATGGACTTCTTCTGCAGGGGTTAAATGAAAAGTTGAATGTATGAGACTCCCGTACCGTCAGTGGAAGACCTCTCAGTTTGAATTTCTGTAGCTGTGTGAAAGCTATCCGAGATGCCAGGAATCTTTCAAACCGTGAGGAATTGCATTCGACTCTGCTGTCAAGCGTGACCGACTACTTCTGGTCGTACTTTCGGACACCTTTTGTAGTAAAACCTTTAGCTAAATTGTTTTATGCCGCATTAACTTGGTGCTGTTTCACTACCTGTTTCTGTTGCTTTTTTTCTCTGCTTCTTTTAACCGCAGCTCGCTAAAAAGGCATTTTCAACATCACATTCCTATGTGATTCCGAGTCGCTTTGCATCCCTGACACTTCCTGGAAGTATGTTGGTCTGGTAGTAAAACACCCAGGAGTAATATCATTGAAATTTCGGAGATGTGTCGGAAGCGCCCTCTATCAAAAAATGGGGACATCAATGCTGTACGTCATTTTGAATAAAATAATTACCAGGGGAATGACCTACACGCAAACTGCAACAAAATCGATTAGTTTGTCAAATGTTTATGAGCGTTCAAAATCTCCTTCTCTGTTCACAGTTCAATTTTCGCTAGTTACCCGATAACAATGTTTCCGATTTTGGGCTTAAAATTTAAGTTAAAGTCTAAACTTTAGAATAATTTCAACCCCGTGCACAAAATAAGGGTAAAAAGTAGTTGTTTGTTACTCTAAAGTCTAAAGCGCTCTCAAGTGACAATTTTTGAACGTAATATTTAAATTTTTTTTACAAACAAATTATGATATAAACAATGATTTTAGCGAAAACCGCAAACGATTTCACCCTTTTTTCCGTTTTTTATAATAGTTTGAAGTTTTGGACCTTAAACTTTAATGGCCGCTCCTACGGAAGACGTTTGCTCCCCATGGTTTCCTATTTAATAATGTTTGTCTTCATGTCTACTATCACCCCTCACAGTTTGTCGGTCTGGTAGCGAAACACCATGTATATATTTTTTATTATTTACCGGAAGAATGCACGCAAAATAGAGTGTGTAGTTTTTCGCCCAGAAAATATGTCTAATTCTTAAACATGGATAAAATGTAATATTTTGAATTTTTTAATATGATTTTAAAAAAAATTATAATAATTTTTATTCAAAAAATAAGTAAAAATACACGGAAACAAGAAAAATGAAACTTTGTATTTTGGATAACTTTTATGCGATTTATTTTCTTAAAATGTCGCAAGTGATCAAATTTACTGTTGAAATATAAAACATGATATCATATAAAAGTACAAAATAAAGTAATATATGTGATGATATATAACAATCTTATACATAGTAAAATAAATTTTAAAAAATGACGTAACAAGTGTATTTTATCTTTTTAAATTGTAAAAGTGAACTTGAAGAAAGAAAATGTTAGTCATGGACTATTCCCTACTGGGAATAAAAGTAATACAGATATATAGTTCAGGAAAGAAAAATCTATTTTATTTTAGATCGGGATAAAAGATAGAGAGAGAGAAAAAAATAGTACAACTTTTGGGATCTATCGTTATTATTTTCAAAAGAAGCATTACATAAATAATAATAACTGAAAACTCGTCAACGAAGACATAAAATATTTCATTTTAAATGAAACTGTTTTATAAGTCATAAAACGTGTAAGGTAAATTGTAAAGAAAAAAATATATTTATTGTACCCGTATCAGAATGATTCAGTAAAAGATGCATTTTTAAAAGCAAAAACTAGAATTTCAAATATATTTCTTTCACAGAATTTTATTCTTTTTCATAAAAATTGTAATTTATATAATATGTAGTACTTCATGATTCGTGTTCCAGAAATGTTAAAATAGATAAAAACGTTTCAACTGAACGAAATGAAGAATTGTACTAATAACATGCAAAAAATTAATAAATTAATTATAAAATAAATAAGTAAACACAATGTACATTTTTGGAATACTTCGTTATTGCCATCGAAATAAAACAAAAATAAATAATCTTATATATATTATAAATGTGAAAGCGTGTCCGAAAATCGGAATGAAATTAGCTTAATGTCTGGCAATAATGGATTAATGTCTTTGAATCTTTGCATATAGACAGATTATAAGCCTGGAATGAACATAGGCTAATTTTTATTTATTTTATTCAAATATTTTCCTCACTAATTCAAAATTTAATTGTTTTTTATACAGAATCAATAGGCATTTTTCTGATAAAAAATTAACCATTTTCCTTTCCTGTTGCCAAGAAAATCAAAATCTGGAATAATTTCTCAGCGATAATAAATTTTCAATTGATCAATTTCCATGCGAGAAAAAAATTAAAAGAAAATAAATATGACGTCAAATTTGAAATAAACATAAAAGGCGTATTTTTTATAATATATTTAACAAGGATATTTGTTTAGTTAATGAGAATTTTTGTGTCAAATATGGCGACATAAATTATAAGTAAAAAGAATGACAAAGAATTATATTCTTAACAAAATATTTCACTTACAAAACATGTGACCCCACAGTTGAAATAAAACAGGTATTTTATAGTAGTCGTTAAAAATACAAGGGGCATGAATATCAGTAGCTAATGGAGCTAGATAAATAATGGCTTAATATTTAAAATAAATGAGAAATATTTTTTTACTTATACTAATTAATAAGTTATAAGTTACATACAAATAAAAAAAATTATTCAAAACGCATAATTATTAATGGAAGAAATTTTTTGTTGGGGAAAAGGAGGAAAATAAAATTACTGATTAATATATTTTTGACTCTTTTTTAACACTTTCCAACAAAGTTGAAAAGTTATTATGCTTTCGGTTTGTCTGCCTTCTTTCTAACTTTCGTAAATGTACTTGGGTTGTCATGAAAATTTTGGACGATATTAACGTTTACCTTAGCACGAATGCCTATTGAAAATGAAGCTTCTACCATGATTAGTTTATTTACAGGTATATTAAAAAAAAATTCCTTACACTACGGCATTATGGATAAAAATCGTTTCAACTGAATTTTAACAATGTTACACCCTGAGAAACATATTCAAATTTATATGGATCTACAAAGTACATTAAAATATGCATTTTGTAAAGTATGCAGTAAAAAGGAAACTTATTTTTCCTTTACATGGTCACACAGAAGATTCCATTGCATAAAAATAAAGGGAGGAACAGTTTTCGACATATTTTAACTATGGTAAACCATGCCATGTATAATAGGGTGGGCCGAAAAAAACTTTTTTTCGATTTTCAATTATGGCGGGTGCGGAAAAGTGGCCACTGGTGGCACTCAGTTCATACAAAAAATTTGAGATTTTTTGGACACTTCCTTACTCTGCCGCAAACGGCTTGAAGTTTTGCAAAAATGCTCATTTTAAACTTTTTCGAAAAAAATTTAAAAATGTTAAATTAAATTTATTTTGGTTGTATTTACTCGAAAAGGCATATTTAATGTACCAAATGTTTAAATAAGATCTGATCATGCATTATTTAATATCTATGTGTATTATAACTTAGCCTATTTTTATAGCTTTTTCTCATTAACAGGCAAAAGTTGTATTTGTTTGAATCGATCGTTAGTTTCTCTCTTATTTATGTCCGTTGGTCTTCTTTATATTTTTTCTATGTGTCACAAGTCATATATTTGATCAACGGACAGCAATATACTTCAAAAACAAATCTGGAAAGTGAGAAGGGGAAGAAGCAGGACTCTAAGCGAGCGCAATGACTCGTCGCAATACTGAGTGAGTGTAGGACGAAATAGATGAGAGCCAAAATGTGATAAAAGATTATTATTTCCCCATGCTCAGTTACCTGCGACATTTGTCCAGTGTGAACGTGAAACCTTTTTCTAGTGAGATACAGTGCTTCTTGGATTGTTTAATGTTCCATTATAGTGTTTTGTGAGTTTTATTACGACGAGCTTAGAAATGGATAGTATGAAGGACTATGGTAATGTAAAGACACGCAATAAGTAGTCTTTTGGAGGCATCATGTATATTGAAAGTATTGCAGTTGCCAACGTATGCTGATAATCATGCGCTACTACAACTATTTGCTTCACCATGTAGAAGTAGTGACAGCAGAGGATACGAATCTCGTCATCGATAAAAACAAAGTCAGAAGAAAGAAATAGGAACTTGGAAAGAAGATACAGACAGAAGAAGTTCTTGAAAGAAGGAAAATTAAAAGCATATTTTTTGAAGGTAGAAAGGATAAAAGTATATTCTGAGGGAAAAAAAGAACAAGCGGCACCGTCACACACACATCACCGTGTTGTTTGAACCTGGATAGGAATTCTTGGGTCACTTGCTACCCCGTTCCAGTCACGGAAAAGAAATAGCAAAATCATTATACAATCTTTCAAGTCACCACAAGTTAGACTTTTCTGAAGTGACAGCACTTGGGTGTGAGGGCACCACTGCTAATACAGGATAACGCAATGGTGTCATTGCCTGTCTTGAAAAAAAAACTAGGAAGAGAGCTGCAATATTTGATATGTATTCTTCTTATGAACGATATCCCACTTCGACAACTACTCTCTACACTTGATGGTGAAACCAGGGGACCTAAGATCTTTTCCAAAACAATCGGTGCTTGACTAATGGGGTATGAAAAATCTACGAGTCATTGCGTTCGCTTAGAGTCCTGTTTCTTCCCCTTCTCACCTTACAGATTTGTTTTTGAAGTATGCTGCTGTCCGTTGCCCAAATATATGACCTTTGACACATAGAAAAAATATAAAGAAGACCAAGGGACATAAATAACAGAGAAACTAACGATCGATTCAAACAAATACAACTTTTGCTTATTATACGAGAAAAAGCTATAAAAATAGGCTAAGTTATAATACACATAGATATTAAATAATGCATGATCAGATCTTATTTAAACATTTGGTACATTAAATATGCCTTTTCGAGTAAATACAACCAAAATAAATTTAATTTAACATTTTTTAATTTTTTTCGAGAAAGTTCAAAAATAAGCATTTTCGCAAAACTTCAAGCCGTTTGCGGCAAGGTAAGGAAATGTCCAAAAAATCTCAAATTTTTTATATGAACTGAGTGCCACCAGTGGCCACTTTTCCGCACCCGCCATAATCGAAAATCGAAAAAAAGTTTTTTTCGGCCCACCCTAATGTATAATCAAATAATATACGTAGCTGAGACTTAATGTGAGTTATTTCATGCATAATACGAAGTCCATAGCATTTACATAAACACATAAAAGATTTTAAATGGTATATATTCATCCGGAGTACTGTATATGATGCATGATGACTGTTGCATGGATGAAATGCATTTTGAATTATGATATGTGATTTTGAGTTTCACTAAATGTACGCATATTAAATTGTGTGTATAAATGCTAATAGTTACACAATTTAGATATACAAGGTTGCTCTAAAGATCTAAGAACGTTTACTGAATATGAGCGTAATTTACTTAAAGGTGGTTTTTAAATAAAATAAGCATTTATATTTTGAACTGCATTCAATAAACTAAAATATGTTTGCAGAATATAGATAAAATGATATACAGGGCCACGCAAAGAACTGGATACATGCTTGTCCTCGGATAAAAATTTCTGAAAACGTAGTTTAGGTAGTAATAAAGAATCTTTTTGTTTGAACAAAATTTTACAAAAATATTTTCGTGTATTAAAGGTATTAGGTAAACTACAGGGCTGAACAAATGTATTCAAGAATGTTTTTATCTATTAGTATAAATCGCTGAAAGGAAAATTTCAACCATAAAAAAATCGGCAAATAGGGATCATCAGAAGTTTTTTTATATAAATCGCGATAGAAAGTTAATTACACATGCTTTTAATGAACGAATTCTTTTGCTTCATTGATCAATTAATTCTTCTTTAAATGCTATGTGCACGAAGTCACGGGTAACAGCTAGTAATAACTAAAAACTCATCATAGGAGATATAAAACATTTTATTTTAAAGAATTGTATTATTTATATCGTAAAACAGATAACAAAATTCAATTGCAAGGAATAAATATTTTTTGTTTAAAAAAAAAAATAATTAAGCGTCAGACACATTTTAACACCCAATCTCTTTACATATCATTGAATCAGAATGACATACTTTGCAATTATCTCGGCCAGACCTTTTGATAGGAAGTTTCTTTTCGAAGGATACTATTGATGTTTTATATTTTTATGCACTAAGGTTTAATGAATATTTATATTGAATTTTTATAATTTTTTTTCACATTTCTTTGACATCTAATTTTATTACTTAATTTATATTTGTGTCATTTATTTATTATTTTTATTAAGTAAAACTACTTATCTTCTATGGCAGGTAATGTTTAAATAAAAGCATATTATTTTATTTTGCAAATTGGAAAATATTTTCAAAATATATCTATCTTGCTTCCAATTTTCCTATCTTTTTCACAAAAGTTAGACTTATAAGCCCCCTTTAAAATCATTAGAATTTCTTGCCTGCTAAAGAGAGGGGGCATATGTTAGGTTCTTTACAGTATTTAGGCCAAGGTCTAAAAAAATATGAAACTTAAAAAAATCCCATGCATTATGTTTTAAGGTATAGTTGTCGAAAAATATAGTAAAGAAATGAGCATACTAGCGCCACCTGTTAGTGATTTACAATAAAAACCAATAAACACAAATGCATATCAAGGTGTAACTGAAATTGAAGTTTCATTAAATAACATGCATTTGTTCATAAGATAGAGAGCTCACAAAATTTCTGTCACATACAGACAGACATACGTATAAACACAAAATATTCTATGTTAGTAGGCCGATAAATGGTTTTAAAAATTGCATTTTCAGAAAGCTATGCCGTTGTAAAATGAAGAAAAATGTGATTTTAACAGAAAAACTTTATCGATTCTCAAACATCCTACACTGTAAAAAAGGGTCGATCTACTAAAAAAATTTTAGTGATTCTGGTAATTACTAAAAATTTTTTTGTAATCTCACTCGTTTACAAGAGTATCTGTAGGAATTACTAGAAAAAAGCTAGCAACGAATAGAGTTAATAGTTTTATATGTTTAATAGTTATTACTAAAATACACTTGGTGTGGCCGTGATAGCCTAGTGGTCATAGCACCGAACTTCAGGCTGAAAGGTCTCGGGTTCGATGCTGGACACCGTCAAATACGCACCGAGTGTATGCAGTGTATATACTTGCTAAATAAAGAGATTATGAAAATCCTGCCAAAATAGAACAGGTGGCAATGTTTGGTGCTGCCATCTATTGCGGCTTTGCCGAAAATCTTCCTCTGCATATGTCTGTCTTCTTACCCACTGGATCCAGCTCAAAGGAAGCTGCTGCCATTCTGGCAAACTTAATGGTTGCTAAAAATAATTTTGGAGCTGCTACTAAAATTTGCTTGTTGGCTCATACTAAAAAATTTTAACTTAGTTATACAACAAATTCTTTTGTTCAGTTTACAAAAGAAATGTTTGTTTCACTTGCAAAAAAAGTTTGAATGGTTACTAAAAAATTCTGTAGAATACAAATTTACTAAAAGAAATTTAGTTAACCTCTTGAATTTTTTTTTACTGTGTAATATAGTTCTTTAAATCGCAGTGATAGGTGCGAGCATCACCAAAAGTGATTCCCTTGTATCTCACAGAAAGAAGATACGCCATTATTTTTAGTTTAATCATATTGTTCAGTCAAATTATCTTACGAACTGAATTTTTCAAATTGTGCAAACAATCCTGCGTTGTGCAATTGTTCGGTCAGCTGAAAAAATTCAGACTTAATTTGTTCTACTTACCTTTATGGTGATTAAAAAGCTCATATTGAGTTTATTCAGATACACAGAATGCATTTATTTCGTTAGCGTTCAGAAAACTTCATGAAAACAAAAATCATAACATGAAAACTTTAATAACCAAACTGTCATGCATTACATGACATTTAGCCTTTAAGTTGCATTTAAATTTAATCGGCATTTGTTTAATACTGGATTTACGTTATAGTATTTTAGGTACACTTATTGTTATAGTAGGTTAATATTAGATTTTCATTTCAATGTAAATATCGTTTTTACTTTTAAATGTAATAGCAACGTAATATATTTTGTATATATTTTGTACGTGACATATCTTTTTGATCAATGAAATTATAGAAAATAGTTAATTTTAAGCATTTTAATATTTATAAAACTACATTTAATTTAAGAATTCCGTTGATATATATATATATATACACATATACAATATAATGGGGAAATTTAGTTTAGCAAGACAATGCCGAACTGGCTGAAATTTCTCTTGCAGCACTTTATTGTAATCGGTAAAAAATACTTCAATACTTTTGTTCAGCCCTGTAATTTATCCAGTATCTTTACAACATGCCTGCATTTTGTTAAAATTTAGTTCCGTCAAACACATTCTTAAAGCTACTTAAATCACATTTCCAGAAATTATCACATATGGGTGGCCATGTAGCTAATTCTTTACGTGACCCTGTATATCATTTTATCTATATTCTACAAACATTTACTAGTAAACTGAAAGCAGTTCAACGTAAAAATGCATAACTACTACCTTTAAGTTAATTATTCTCATATTTAGCAACTTTTATGAGCTCTTTTGTGTAACCCTGTATATCAACTATAACATTTATATACACCATATAATTTGCAGACATTTTGTAAAACTTAAAAGCGCATATCATAATTGAAAATGCATTTCAACCATCCACCAGCTATCATCGATAATACACAGTATTTCGGATAAAAATATAAGGTTTGAAATACTTTGTGTGTCTCTGTAAAAGCTATGCACTTCATATTATGCATTAAATATTAAGTCTCAGCGGCGTATATAATTTGTATGATACTTGAAACCGTGTAACATTATTAAAATATGTTGCAAACAATTCCCTTCTTTATTATTGTGTAATGGAATTCTTTTGAGTGGCCCTGTAAATGAATATTAACTATTATTTTGACCCACATATTTCAAATAATGCGTATTTTAGTGCACTTTGCGAATCCATGTAAATTTGAATAAGTTTAACAGGATGTAATAACACCTTTAAAATACATTTGAAACGATTTTTTCACATTGGCCGTAATGTATCTGAAAACTTTTGACTATCATAACCAAATAAACTAATCGTAGTAGAAACTTCAATTTCAATAGGGTTCGTGCTAGAGTAAACATCAATAACATATAAAAATTTCCAAGAAATCCGAATAAATTTACGAGAGTTAGAGCGCGGACAGACGGCCATACGGATAGACGGCCAGACAAACCGAATGCATAAACACTTTTCAACTATGTTGGGAAGTGTTAAAAAGAGCAGAAATATAAATAAGAAAAAAGTCTTGCTTCATTAACTTTGTCACTTTTAATAAATCATTAAATTCTCATCTCAATATAAACGTCGTTTTTACTTTTAAATGTAATAACAACGTAATAATGCAATTTTTTGTCAGTTATATATAATGTATTTTGTACGTGAATTTTATGCATTTTAACATGCATAAAATTACATTTTATTTACGAATTCCATACATAATACCCAATGGAGATTGATGTGTTTTTTAAAAATTTCCTTAAAATTATTTATTAAGATATCATTTTATGTGAATAATAGAACAAGTAAGAAAAATCATGCGTTAAGCATAGATTATGAAAGCACTTTCTAACAGTTCATGAAATCTTTAACAAAACTTCGTTAATTAGGGAAATAAGGGTATATAGCCAAATATGTATTCCAATACTTTTGAATAGCCCTGTATTTGATCTGTCAGTTGATATCTATACTAATAAAAGAACAAAACGCTCTGTCTGTCTGCGTGTGTGTGTGTGTGTCTGCGATGGCTAGTAAAATCTACAGCATGTACGAGGCTCAAAATGTTTTTGAGAGTTGACCCAAATCTCTCCTGATGTACCTGAACTTCAGTATTTTGAAATTCCAATTACTAACTTAGTAATTAATTAAAATCCAAAACTCACTCTCATCAAAAAATAATTTTTTTCCGCTTTTTTCTCCATTCGCTTGCTTATGGTTGCTTGATTGTTTAAAAGTTTTGACGCAATAATTATAAATCTGGGATAGAAAAAGAAACTAATTTAAGAGTGACTGTTTGTTTCCAAAGACCTTTAAAATTCAAGACCGGCAAACACCCAGTTTAATTTAGGATTTTGATCACAGCTGTTGTACGTCAGAATGTTGGCACTTCGTACGTTAGAATGTAGGTGTGGCTAATGTTGCAGTAAAAATATACATGCGAGGCTTTTCTAGGAGTTATTTTTTTAATCTTTGATTAAATTTAAATGTATTCTATTTAATGTAAAATTTTTTATGGCTTTAAATTGCCTTTAAAACGAAAGTAAAATGGCTGTTATGCGTACAATTGTTTGAATCGGCAGACGACTAATACACCATAATAAACTATCAAATAGCAAGGCAAATTATTTCTATTTAATGTATTTCTGTTGTTCGATAAAATCAGACGATTATTAAAATGATGTTGTCAAACTTGACTTTTTGAAAAAAATATCCGGACGTGATATAGCAATGAGGATCGCCATGACACAACATTTTTTTGTAAATATTTTTTTTTTCGAATGAAATTTTTAGTTTCGGATTCGGTTTATGTCCATGGAAATTATTTTGTCCTGTTCGGATCCGGTTATAGTTATTTGGAATAACTTTGTCCGTTTCGGAATTAATTCGGGGTTTTTTAAATTGAATTTTTATGTTCGGCTCAAATAACATGTATACAGAAATTATTTTGTCGTAATTGGATCGGGTTAGGGTTCACTGGAATATTTTTGTCCGATTCAAATTTCCATTGGGTCAGATTCCAATATTTTTTCATATTGAAATTTTAAGTTCGGTTCGAATTGCAATTTTGTCTGAATGGGTTGCAATTACGTTTACGGTTAGTCTTAGGTTACATTTAATTTCCGGTTAGGTTACAGTTAGATCACGATTAAGTTACATTTAGGTTAAGGTTCAGTTGCAGTTAGGTTATGGTTAGATTGGGGATAAGGATGCGATACGATAAAGGCTAGAGGTTACATTTATGTTATGTTTAAGTTATGGTTAAGTTACGGTTAAGTCGAAGTTAGTTTACAGGCAGGTTATGCTTACATTACAATTAGTTACGGTTAGGATTATGACCACACCACATTACGCATGCTTTGATTAAAAATATATGCTTTTTTTACAATGACTCTGAAATTATAATATTATTATACATTTAGATTACATTTTATTTATAGGTGCCTACCTAATATTAATCTTCCGTAATCCGTGTGTTAATTCGATCCTGGTATATCCTCTGCAGACCTGAGCATAAAATAACCCTACAAATATATATTTATTGCTTTTGCATAATCGAAATGACACTACAGATGACAGAAAGAGTCATTTTTATGAAATAAGTATTTTAGGGGACTGGTAATTTAGGTTTTAAAATATGTATGTAAAAGTATTAATCCCCTTAAAACATCAGTTTAACTATCAGTAGTATAAATTTACGCACTAACAATATTAAAGTCTTTAAACAAGTAAATGATCAGCAAATCCTTAAAATTTTCTATTGTAAGCCATTTAAGTTAAATAATCTTGAATATTTCGTATTTTCTTGGCCACAATGTCCTGAAGGTATTTTCGAAACTCGTATGAAAATAAAATTAATTTTATGAGATAATATTCATCAGTGCTGGTATTTATTGCTTTCGTTTTAAATCAAAACACATTCAGCTGTATAGAAGTAAAGTAAAAATGCCAAAAAAATCGAACAATTTAGTTTTTATGAGAGAAAAAGTGGAGGTACAAATTTGTGTACCTCAGGTCTGAAGAGGTTAATGAATTTCGAACTCAAAATATTTCACTTGATATTTCTACGTGAAAAAAGTAATTAGTTTCATGACTTAGAAGTGATTTTTACGGATAAGTATCAACACTTTAACACAAAAATCATGCAATCGCTGCACATATATTCCCTCCCGCGTTTCCCATTGCAGTCATTCTGAGCATTTTTACAGCTTAAGTATAAGTTTTTTTTAAACCAATTTTTCACACAGTCAGTGGCCACGTATTTCAGACAATGTATCTCCATATATTTCGAGTTAAAGAGAAATTCATACAAATTTCATGTTCGTTTAATATTATTATTACGGATCCGGGCGGGTCAGCTAATACATATTATAAAATGGGAAAATTTAATTTAACAAAAAAAAAGCTTAAAATTTCTTTTTGAGCAATTTGTACTAATAAATGAGAAACATACTTCAAAACTTTTGTTCAGCCCTGTAGTTTACCTTGTATCTTTATTACACAAGAAGTTTAGTAAGAAGCTAAAATTCATTTTAAACTAAAACACTCTTAAAACAAATCACATTGTTGTAAATTATCATTCATTGGTGTCTATGTACACAATTCTTTGCATGGCCCTGTGTATCATTTTATCTATATTCTGCAAACATTTCTTTGTAAATTGAATGCAGTTCAACGTAAAAATGTATACCTTATTTAGAAACCACCTTTAAGTAATTTACGCTCATACTCAGTAACGTTGGAGAGCTCTTTTGGATAGCCCTGTATATCAACTAGAACATTTACACATGCCCTTATAATGTACAAAGATTTAGTGAAATTTAAATGCGTATATCATAATTAAAATGTATTACATCAATACATCAGTCATCATCGGAAACATATATAGTCCGTCGGAAGGAATATATTGTTTGAAATCTTTTTGTGTCCCTGTAAATACAATATACTTCATATTATGCAAGACAGTATCGTATAACTTATACGAAGCCTCAGTGACATATTTCAGTTTTGTTATACATGAAACAGTTTAAGATATTTTTAAATGTCGCACACTATTCTCCCCCCCCCCCCTTTTACCGTTATCCAATGGAATTCTTTTCTGTAGCCCTGTAAAGGAATAATAGATATGTTTTCACTGTATATTTTATAGAATGCATATTTTAGTGCACCTCTTAAATGCATGTAAATTTTAATATGTTTGACAGGGTGTTAAGGCGTTAAAACGCCTTTGATACGATTTTTTCCCCATAGGCCATAATGTTATTGAAAGTTTTTGACTCTCCCTGTAAATAAACTGATTATGGTACAAAACTTTATTTTCGATAGGGTTCATGCTAGGGTAAACGTCAATAACAGACAAAAATTGCAGGGCGATTCGAGTATATTTACAGGTGTTACAGCGCGGACAGAAGGACAGATGGATAGACTGACAAACGCACAGGACAGACAAACCGAATGCATAAGCACTTTTCAAATTTTTGGAAAGTGATATAAACTTTAAAATTCATTTGAAAAGATTTTCCCCATAGGCCGTAATGTAATTGAAAACTTTTGACTGTCTTTGTAAATAAATTAATCATAGTAGAAACTTCATTTTCAATAGAGTTCGTGCTAGGGTAAACGACCTAAAATTTTATGGCAATCCGAGTGTTTTTACGAGAGAGTTAAAGCGCGTCCAGACGGCTATGCGGCCATAAGGACAGACGGACAGACAAACCGAATGCATAAACACTTTTCAACTTTATTGGAAAGTGCTAAAAACAAAATATCGAGTATTATTTTTGTGCCAATGTGGTACATTGGAATTTTTCTGTTTCTGGTTTCTTAAACCTGCAACTAAATGTCACATCATAAAAAAATTGAAGCATTTATCAAGTCTTGTTAAACATCAATATATCATAATCATTTTAAGATACAAAGTTGCGAACATTGTTTTTTTTAGTTATACAAGCAGTAAAGTTTGCTCTAATTGTTTGTAAACAATTTCTCGTTTCTTAGTTGTAGCTGGGCACATTTCAATTCTACAAAGAGCAGAAATATAAATAAGAAAAAAAATGTCTTGCTTCATTAACTTTGTCACCATTAATAAATCATTTATTTCTCGTTCATTTATAATTAAGTATATTGTAATTTATTATAAATTGCAGCCACTAATTTTCTTTGGAATCTCATTTCACAAATTTTGACATGTTCTTAGTATTCCTTCGAGAACTCAAATAAAAAGTAGCTACATTAATGATCCGCTTAACCTTCTATTTATTATCTTTATTGAACGTTTATTGCGTAATGTGAATGATGTTTCTAATTTTTATAGGTTTTAAAAAATCAATATTTGCTAGATCGTGTTGACCGAATTTATCATGATTGGAAATGATTGTAATTAAGATACTATCTATGTATCAATTTTCTGATAAAATTTAAAAGGTCTTCCGTGTCTAAGTAATAAATAATGTGCGATCAATACGAAAAAATTGTATAGTAAAATTTTATTGAAAATATTAATTGTCAATATAACAAACCATTTTTGCAACTTCTTTTTAAAAATTCTTAAAATTCATTAACGATATCTTCGATTAAGTAAGCGTATTATTTTAAAGAGAACTGTATGACTGAATTACGTCAAATTATTCGTGGATATACATAACCTGATATTTTTAGCATCGTGGATAACGTTTAGCTTTTTTAGTTAAATTTAAAGGACATTTGGTTTGATGTTAGTTTTATATCAGTTATAGTATTTCAGGAACAAGTATTGAAATAGTAGAATAAAACTAATTATTTCAATTTCAATTTTCTTTTCTTTAAAACGTGATGATAATATTGAAATACAATTACTTGAAATAGACTTAGTATTGTACTATTCCTTTTAATCAATGGAGACACGTTTTGTAATGTATAAAACTATATTAAACTTGTGAATTTCACACATGACATGCATTGAAAACTCACTGTTCTCTAATTTTTTTTCTAAAAGTCATTTATTAACACATTGTTCTATTTTAATAATAATAAACCGAAATGGCGAAAATTCTTTTTGCTCCAAAGGGATTTATTGGAATTTTTCTGTATTTCAGACAACAGCCAATTATCTCAGCAATCCACAAAATTGAATAATTTTTCAAGTTTTGTTGAACGTTACTTTATCATAATTATTTTAAGATACAAAATTACGAATTCTGTTGCATTTTTTTTATATGATATAATTAAAAATGTCCTCTCTGATAGGTCACACGCAATTTCTCATTTCGTAGTTGTAATTAGACAAATTTCAATGCAAAAACGAGCTGAAATATAAGTAAGAAAGAATTTATGTTTCATTATCTTTGTCGTTATTAATAAATCATTTATTTCTCACTCATGGATGATTAAGCGCATGATAATTTTTTGTTAAATGCAGTGATTAATCTTCTTTGGAATCTTATTTTACTAGTTTTGAAATGTTCTTAGCTGTTCTTAACAAACACAAATAAGAAGTAGACACATTAATGATATTGTTAAACTTCTATTTATTATCTTTATTGATTCTTTTATGCAAGATGTGAGTAATGTTTTTAATTTTTAACGATTTTAAAAAATCAATATTTACACGATTTAGTTTTACTGAATTTATTAGGATCGGAAAGGATTATAATTAAGATATTAATAACGTATCAACTTTCAGATAAAGTTTTAAAAATGATCATAAATAATGTGTAATCAATAAAAGAAATTGTGATAGTAAACTATTATTTAAAATATTATTTTTCGAATATTATTTTTCAATTAATTATCAAACCATCTTTACAACTTGTTTATAAAATTTCATAAAGTTTATAAAGGATTTCTGAATTTAAATAAGCGTATTATTTTAAAAAGAACTGTCTGACTAAAATATGTCAAATTATTTCTGCATATATATACTAGCAAAAGCCATGCTTTGTTTGGATTCGCGAAGCATTATTTTACAAAGCATATATTTGAAAGTAACAATATTTTTTAATATTATTTTTGCATCTTTATTAAACAAAAACGTTATTTTATGTTTTGGCGCATTTTAACTCTACAAATGTAAGTTCAGCCAAATAACTATCAATTTCCTAAGAATTTTTTATTTATGATGTAAGACTGGCATTAAAAAATATTTTCGAAGCAAACTTTTACAAAATATTTTTAAATTTTCAACTAAAAATTCTTTTAAAGATTTTTTTACAATTTCTAGTAGCCACTTGTGTTTTTTAAAGTGGCTTTTTTTTTTTTTTTTTTTTTTTTTTTTTTTTTTTTTTTGAAATATGCATGTTTTCAATCTTTGTAATTAACATCAAATAATCTTTGATAGCTATTTTAGAATAATATATTTGAAGAGAGCTTGAAGAAAGTTACTTCTTCAAAATCTTATTTTCTGGAAAAACATTTGAAATCTGCTCTCATCGATACTATGAATTTTTAACTGTAAAACTTTTTATTCTAATTTCTTCGTTTTTATACATGTTAGTGCATGAGAATTTCTGATATTGTAGAATTTTTCGTAAGGAAAATTTCTATTGAAAGCTTAATTTTGAAGGATTTTCACTCTTGACAACGTTACGTACGTTTTTAAGCCAACTGGTGCCTATATATCCTCAATATCTACAACTGCTTCATCTAATGTTAAACCTTGGGATTTATGAATTGTAATAGCAAAAGCTAATTGCAGAAGAAACTCTTTCCTTGAGCAATTTATGCTTCCATTTTTCCAGAATTCAATTATTGGGGGAATTGGTACGCACCAATTCTTATAAGTGAAATTACTGTAGTATTCAAATTTATCCATGATTATTCACGATATCTGGTCTGGTGGCTTGTGATTTTCTTTAATACGTGCAACAAAGTCTAAAGTCCCGTTCACTAAACCATTTTCGGTCCACAATTAAGAACGTAACATTACTTTCGATACAAATGATAAAGTAAGAAATGGTTGAAGTCCATTTGTCATTTCTGAATCGGCCAACTTTTCCTTTAGTACATTTATAAAGAGCTTGAATCGAGGCAACAAGTTCACGCAATCCTTTTAATTTTTCATTTATATAACAAATTTAACAATTAATTTTATTTGTTTACAATTCTTTTGTTGCCACTTTACAAAAAAAAAAAAAAAAAAAAAAAATCCACAATACAATTTTTTTTAATGTTTAAGTGTCATCTGTGCAAACGATTTTGCTGAATAATGAAAACATATTTTATTTATTAAATTAATCATGATTCTATCTATAATTACTTACTCAATGATTTATATTTTTTTCTGAAAATATACGCGTTTCATTTTCTATTTATTTGCTAAAATGCGTCCGTATTGGAAATGCATGTAAAATAAATTAATTAAAATAATATTTTTTTAACGTTTTACTGTAAAAAAAATTATATTCTGCAAATCTACAGATCATATTTTATTTTTGTGTTTAATTTGAAGTCAAAATATTGAATAGTTTTTTTGTAAAGTGTACGACAAATTGTAATTTGAGTGGCCTAGTATAGGATTCGCTTCGCTCATCCTAATAAAATGAAAATTTTAACACGCAAACTCTCATGCACAACGTGACATTTAGATTTTTTAAAGAAATTTTTAGTTAAAGCCAACGGTTTTCTAGCGTAGAGTGCGTAATTTCATTACAAACTTCTTAATTGCATACTATTTAAATTTATTGCAATAGCTTCCGGTTCAATAGATAACCGTTGACTTTCATTGCTAGATGAGAGGGGAAAATCAGGAAAAAATGAGATAATCTCAAACAAATATCCTCCTCGGAGGAATTGCCGTCATTTCTAACTGAGGACGCCACCGTGACTTGAGTGCAGAAACGTTATGATTTTTTTACTTACCCATCATACGTAGTATAGGGTAAGTCTTGCAATCGTTTTGAAAATAGAAAAAAAAATTTTTGACGGATTTACACGTTTTAGATAATGGAGATTCCGAAAAACATATTTTTAGAAAAAAAAATTGCCGTCCGTCTGTCCGTCTGTCTGACTCTAAACGCTCTATCTCCCGAACAAATTGAGATAGAGACTTGAAATTTTGTATGTAGTTAGTATGTAAGAATGGGACGAACCCTATTTAATATCAGCAACCTCGATTATCCGGAACTATTTTTTCGGACTTCGAAAAATTCGTTTTGATGAAAGATATGTAAAAATTTTCGAATGTTTTTATTCTAAGAAATGGACGTAAAAGGCAATAAAATAACACACATTTTGCATATAGAATAAAGTCGATCGGATCATTAGTTCCCGAGGTATTCGTAAACCTTTTTTCCACATCCTTTAATTTTTCATGACCCTGGATTTCCTTAAAATTTCAATTCAGAGGTATATTTTAATTGGAAATGAGACGATTAATTCGACGCAATAAACTGTTAGTTAATAGGATTATTATTTTTGGAGTTATAAGGATGTTTCTTTTACGCAGTTCGGTACTACTTGAGTAGTTTGGCGTTTTATATAATTTGTCGAAATTTGTACATCAGCAGTTCTTTAATAGAGCATTACTATGTATATTAACACTATTTAAATTTTGTTTATGAATTGCAATGCATTGTACAAATAGTTTTCACATGTTTTATTTTCATATACATATCCATGATGGGTAAGTATTACGGTGGCCCCCAATGACTAGTTTTTTGACAATATAGAAGCTACAAGAAGAACGGGACAAATGGGTGATAATGGAACGAAACATTCTGAACGTTTATATATTATTTATTAAACTATTTTAAAGGTAATTGATAAAAACTGGTCTATAAGTGAATTAGTAAACTTTTTATATCTTGAACTTTGAGGAGAGTGGTGACTCTGTAACGGATGGGTGCTCGTACTGGGTGTTGAATGCAGACATAACTTAGAACATAAAATAAAAACAGTTTATTTAAAACGGTTAGGGCTCAAGGGCAGTGGAGCAGTTCTTGAATTTTAATAACTGATAACAATACTAAAAGATTAAACTCATACTCACAGCTCCGGCACTAACTCAATCGGGGCACTTCGGCTCACTTCTCACTTAAACTTCAGCTAGACTGCTAGATAAAACTTTATTAGACAGCCCGTGGCTGTATATATACTCTTTATTGACTTTGAAAATATCCAACGTAATCAATATTAACTCTTACCAACGGAAAACTTCCCGACTCGCCTGCCAAAACTCCTTGTCAACTCACTGAAGGCTTGGTAATACTTGATATCACTCGCTCTAGATCAATCCCACTGCTTGTCGTCACCACCTAGATAGCTTTTAGTCACTACTAGCTGGCTAATGCCGCTAGACACCCCACACACACTCAAACTCCAAGCTTTTATATGCTGCAAACTGAGATACTACAAATTTACATATTACTGCTAACCGCGACATAACTGTAGAATCCGAGAAAGACACACACGCTCTAGAAAGTTAAAGTAAAAGAGAGGATAGATGTCGCTTTCACGCTTACACATGTTAAATCATTGACTCACGATCTCAAAAATGCTAGAGTGCCTTTATTACAAAGGTCACTCCCTGACAACTCTATTAATTATAACTAATCGTACATGTCTTGCTTATAAAAGAAGAAAAACTGTTTTGAATTAGACGATCAGAAATTTTAAAAGTGATATTAGCACACCGTGAACAATGAACTTAAACTTTTGTGATCGATTATATATAAGTCAACAACTATTTTTGTATATGGTAATTGAAAAAGACTGGTTTAAGAATGATTTTTAATTGATTTTTAAATGTTGAACTTTGGGGATAGTGGTGACACTGTCTTAAAATTTTGAACTGAACGTGTATGCCTTTTATATGAAGAGAAACTGTACATTTTGTAAGATGAATATCTTGAGATACAGTTATTTAACGAAAGAATTGTTTTTAAAAAAATAAAAATAAATCCCGTTCTGTTTAAAAATAAAGAGTATAAATAAGAAAATTTCTGTATGATTGTCGTTTTTGTATTTAGAAAAACTAATGCCTAAAAATAAGGTACATTTGAAATTATTAGATAACATACGGGCATTAATATAATATAATAATTCTATTAGATAGAATTATTTTCTAAAAAATATTGATTAAAGATTTTTCTTTAATTTAAATTATACACTTCAAGCTCAATTATATTTAGTATCTTGAGAGATGTTTGTAGTATATAAATAAAATCATTAACAGGGTTATGCAAAGAACTGGTGGCATAGTCAACTATGAAAAGTAATTTTTGGTACTATGATTTCAGTCATTTTAAATATGTGTTTGCACGAATTGAATTTCAGAAAAATAAGTAAAGTGGGAGAGATAACTTCTAGGTAACTCGTCGACCAAAATATTATCGCCAAACTATAAGATTAAATGTCAATAATGGATGATCGCGAATGTCACATTCAATGATATTAAATGCGATTCACGTGTTTAAAATGTCATTAAGTGATTTTTATTTCGACTTTTTATTAATATTCTACTAATTATTTGTTTTTTCGTTTTTTAAAATAAAAATTATGTCAACATGTATAATTTGGCTATTAGTTTGGCGATTTGTATAATTTGGCGAAATTGGTCGACGGGATAACCTAGAAGTATCGTAAAGTGTATAAAGATGTGTATTTCAAACACTGGGCTGTACAAAAGAGTTAAAATATGTTACCGACTAATGGTAAGAATTGCTGAGTATGAATTTTCAACTATTTTGTGTATTTTCTTACAAATCCAAAATTTAGCATAGCATGCAGAATTGGTAAAAATATATGTATCATATACATATGCAAATGTATGTAAATTTGCAAAAAAAAAATGGCACGTGTCTTCTAAAATGTTTACTTACATGTGTTCTTTAACTTACTAAACAGTGAAGTTTTGTTAAAGTATTCCGAATGTATTGGAAAATGTTTCATAATCTGTGATTGATGCATGCATTTTTTCTTCATTATAGTACTAAAATGGGTATATACATTTTTGAATTTAAAAATCGTGATGATAAAAACGGTTTCCATGAATCCAGTAAATTAAATTCTATCTTGCATTTTTTAAAAATAATTTGAGTAATAAGTCTCCTGAGGACTTTTTTATCTGAAAGCCTATTAAATAAAGTAATTACGTATTCAAGTAAATTAACAAATTTAGTATTCGGTTATTCATTACAAAAAAAAATTCTATCAAATCATGGAGATAAAAAAGCCTTTAGTGTAATGAAAATGTTATTTAAAGAATTAAAAAAAAACGCATGAATAAGTTTGTTTAATTAAAGTTTAAAATGAAAGTAATTTTATTATTACGAATAAAAGATTAACTTATACCTATATTATAAAGAGGTAAATTTTGCTTATTTATAGGGGATAATCTCCGGAACTACCGAACCGATTTCAAAAGTAATGGTATAAAAATGATGGTGATCGTCCCGAATCAAACATAGGCTATATCATATGTCTATGCCACTAATCCAAAGGGGGTTCAAGAACAAAAGTTTTAAAATACAATTTTTGTATTACAGAAGGGCCCAGAAACATGACATTTGGCATGTTAATTAGTTATGAGATGTAAACGAACTCTAAGATCATTTCCTAAAAATATGAAATTTAAATATGGGTAAAAATGCACAAAAGGCATTCTAAAAAGTTTCTATATAACGAATTTTAAACAATCTCTGGAAGTAACGATCCTATTTGAGAAATAGCGATGTCAAAATGATGTTGACTGTCCTTGCTAAAACATAAGCTACATCTTATCTCGGTGTCAGTACCGCAAAGAGGGTGAGAACTAAAATGTGTTGGATAAGGCGAGTTTTGAAACTCACGTAGTCATGTGTATCATATACAGAGTTACGCAAAAGAATTGGAGTACGTTTTGTAAAGTAATTGTTGAAGTCTGATTGTTCTAGACCTTCTAAGTCTTGATGTCGACTGTAGGAGACACTAAAAGACATTTATTAATTTAATATAATTGCTTCTAGAATTGTTAAACTTACTTCTAGATATTTTTAATAGTGTGGGAGCGACATTCTTACTCCCTCTAGCCAGACTGTCATATGTCTGGTAGCTTTCCCGTATCATAACACTGAGGCCAAGCCTCTCCAGCAACGCAGACGAATAAAGAATTAGATCAAATTAAAGCGAGCCGCCGAAGTGAGCTGAAGAGAGCGGTTTTGGAACATTTTGTTGTTCGTTGGGCGAGAGGTTTGGATGATGATTGTTCCCAGGAGATGTATGAACATAATTTGAACACAATTCTAATGTAAATATTTATGACTGTAAATAGTTCTTTTTGTAAATAAGTGCATTTTAAATATAATTTACTTTAAAAGTTATCGGTGTCAGAATCATGTCTTTTAAAATGTGTCAGTCTCATTCAATATGATAGTTCAAGAATTGCAAACTACAATAGTGATGTCCATATTATAAGCATAGGTATATAGATTTATACATAATTGGAGATGTTTTATAGAAATTTTAAATTGGTTTTTGTAGTTTCGCATAATATTTGTGTCAGGAAGGTTAATACAGAGAATAATACCTCAGAAGGTTAATAAAATTTGGTAAGGAAGATGCGTTTTCTCAAATGTTTGTTTAAATATCTTTTCCATCCTGTTCAACTGCGAATCTTTGTTTACAATTCTGGAAGTGTTTTAAATTTTGCTATTTACGTGTACGGCTCTTCCCAAATTACAACACCACTTTAAGACTATAAATGAATAAAATTTCAAAATTTCATTATATATTAAGGTCTTTCCAATTAAGCATGAAAATATTAGACACTTATAATGTCTATTACCATATTAGATTAAGTGCATTTTGAAAAAAATTGAGATTGTCCATTTAGAAAATGCTTAAAATTTGTTTTGCAAATAACCACAGTGAACAAAATCTGTTTCACGCACTTTCTTATATTTGTCTTATATTTTTTTTACTGGTTTCACTGGTAAAAATTTCTCTAAAAACACTGAAAAAAGCGAGACTCTCTGTAAATGTACACTCGGTTAACGGTATTTGTGTCGGTAGTATCTCCCTGAATTTTATTTCATTCATTCGTACTTTACTAATTTATCAAATTGTTTTATCTGACTCCATTAAATTAAGCTTATTTACTTTGATATTTCAAACTTAAACTTAACTTACGCATTAACCAGCCAACTTTTAAAAAAGATATTTTTATTCCATCAAAAACAAAAACCATGTTGTTGCCAACAACACAAAAGAAATAACAATCTACTTTCAACATCCTCCCACCTTTTGATAAATGGAATTTATCAAACCAATAAATATTCAAAATAATCTAAAAATAATATTACAAATAACTCTGTATAAACATAGTAATGGAGTTAAACAGTTAGAACTAAATATTATTATACAAACACTTGTCAATAAATAATTTTAGAATTTCTCTCAAAAGTACATTTAAAATAAGAAGTTCAGCCATTCCTTATAACGTTTCGGAAGTTTTATTGTTCTCGTAGTCTTTGCTGATATCTCAATCTTTTTGATGTGTTGACTTTATCTAAATCGAGAACTCCCACCGTTCGAATATCTTGAATAAACTGTGATGGAGAAATCGGAAATTCTTTTAAAAGATTTAGTTCCTTTTCCAGACAATTATTCAATGACGGGTAGCCCTTTTTATGACACGAAGTATCAAACACAGGTTTAATCTTTGTTGTGGAACTCTCCCTAAAATTTTTTGCTGAATACTGAGCTCTATCTTTAGAATCTACATACCTATTTTCCCTATAATTTCTTTCTGGATTTTGATCTCTATCTTTAGAAACCATGTATCTGTTTTCCCTAAGATTTGCTACTGATGCATCTTTTGTGAACAATGAAGTTATTACATTAGTTAAAGAGCAGTTAATTTTTCCTCCTGGCACTTTGCCCATGATAAGCCAACCTAAAAATGTTTCGTATGCAACTAAGCCACATTTAAGTTTATGCATGTTTCCGGTAAAGAGTTTTCCACAAAAATCTGCTCCTATCAATAATTCTATATCAGGACAACCTTTACCATAATCCCCAATCCATATTTTCTTTTCTTTTAATTCCTTATTCCACGATCCTTTTTTAAGCCTAGGAATTTTACTACAGATTGTAGGCTGATCCAACACCTCTATATCACAGGAAATTTTTACACTGAGTGCTTCAAGTTTCACTTTGAAAATATTGTGATTCTTTTTCTCGGTATTAAATCCACCAAACAATGAATGCGTTAAACTTTTTCTTTCTATTGGATTCAGACCCAAATTTTCAGCAGTACTTTGTAAAATATACGATTTCTGAGAACCGCTGTCAATCAATACTCGGGCTTGACGTTCTTTACCTTTTGACTTCAATCTAACTATCAGTGTTTGAAGTAACACTTTCTCTGGTACGCAATGACTCTACAAACTGACATCTGAGGCTGCAGAATCACAGTGATGTTCATTCGGTTGAATTCCAGTAACTTTGTTAGTTGGCAATTCCGGACGCATCAAAACTAAATGTCTTTTATTGCATAAAATACATTTGATGTTAGCTTTGCAAAATTTTGAGCGATGGCCGATTTTAAAACATAGGAAACAGCATTTTTTGTTCTGTAAAATTTTTCGCTTTTGTTCCAAATTAAGATTTTGAGCGTTAAAACATTTTCTACTATCGTGTAATTTGTTACAAAAGACGGAAGAATTGTTTATTTTCTTTTTATCAATGGTTCTTGAAATCAAATTACTGGTAATGGGCGGCACAAAATGCTGCGATATTTCTTTCCGCTGACGATATTCATTTATAAAGCTAGATTTTGCCAAGCGAATTCGTTCGTCACTTTCAACTTCCATCTTCAAAAAGGATAATAAATTTTTCAATTTTTCGCCGTAAACATTACTCGAAGAATCGGTTGTAATATTACAAGGATTTCTTAACCATACTCTGAATAACTCTTCCGGAATACAGGATTCCACAAGTGGGAAAAGCATTGCAGAATATTTATCTGAGGTTAAGCCTATCGATTCTAGAGCTGTTAAATAAGATTCTAGCTTATCATACAAGTTACTAGTGTGCATTCTATTTTTAGACTCTGTAGAATTTTGAACAATAAGTTTAAGAAGTTGTCTGACATAAAACTCAATTAACAGTTCATCGCGCTCAAATCGCGATTTTAAACTTTCGATGGCCTTTTCATAATTTTCACTAGTCGGTGGAAAACTATCAATTATTTCGCGAGCTCTTGTACCTTCACTTATGCACTGAATTAAATATTGAAATTTATCTTAATTTTCAATATCATTATCTTCATGAGTTCTTTTGAATTGGCTCCAAAAAGCGAGCCAATCTTTAATATCTGAACTAAATTTGATCAACTCTATTTTTGGTAACTTTAATTTCTTTTTCGTTACAGGCGAGTTAGTTACTGATTTCGTATACTGCGATTTTAATTTTTACACTCACGCTAATTTCATCCATTTTTTCATTATATTCCTCTATAGCGTTGTATTCAGCTTCATATTCTGCCATATCGCAATTTTTAACATGTTATTACATGTATCGTTGTCTAAATCTACCAAGCGATTGTAAATTCTTTTTAAACTAGCAAAAGTAGATTTAATATTTTCCTCCTTAGGATTATCTTCTTTTAATAAATTCGTTAATGCGTTGTAAGTTTTAGAAAAATTAGCTCTAACAGGAGAACGCTTTTTAATTAATAGATGCATATTCATTAAAATAACTAAAGTAAAACAGTACCTTTTTAAATATCACGTCTTTGGCGTCACCAGTAATGTCGGTAGTATCTCCCTGAATTTTATTTCATTCAGTCGTACTTTACTAATTTATCAAATTTTTTTATCTGACTCCATTAAATTAAGCTTATTTACTTTAATATTTCAAACTTAAACTTAACGTACGCATTAACCAGCCAACTTAAAAAAAAAATTATTCCATCAAAAACAAAACCATGTTGTTGCCAACAACACAAAAGAAATAACAATCTACTTTCAACAATTTGATTGAGATTCTTGGCCATCATTTTACAGATATTTCGCTTAACTTATATCTAATTCCTTGTAGGGTATTTCCATATCTTTATTTTAAGAATATTTTTATCTATAGTGAAACTTGTAATTCAAAACACAAATTTCTAATATTCATTGGCAATTTTATTTGCCGTATTAAAAAAGTATATATTTTTTCTTTAACTTAGAATAGTTTAGAAAAAGAAAAATCATCTCCGGAGAGTTAGTGCGGATTTTTATCGACAATCACATAATTATGAGAATAAAGCATACTTTGTTCTGAATAACAACTTGTTTTATAGTTCAGTCAGAAAAGGTATACTTCCATATTCAAGAGGTTTCTGGTTCAAACTGCAGGACGGTTAGTTACAAATTGTACAACATTTAAATGATAGGTCAATTCAAATTTACTCACAAATTAAATTTTTTGAGGTCTCTAAAAAAAGGGTGATTCACTAATTTGAAAAACTAAATAGAAATTATTATCATTAAAAATAAATTTACAGAGTCTTACGTATTTTTCACAAAGTTAATTTACATATTCTATTGCAAATTTACTAAGTAAGTCCCCTGTTTTTTAAACGAATCTCGGTTTTTCTAATCTCTGTTATTTTACATAGGAGTTAAGACAATGGATTGCCAGTAGATTCTCTGTAATTTTACAGAAATTTTTTTAATAGTGTTGGTTTAATTCGGGAGTGGATAAATCAAATTTTATGCTCTTGCTAAATGAACTATCACACTTTTATACTTTCTTTTATCTTTAGAAGAAGAAAGCGTTGAATTCATGAAAATGACTGAATTCTGCTTTTCGACGGATTTTCACGTTTCAGGGATAAGAGATCCGAAAAAGCATTTAAAAAATGTCTGTCGGTCCGCAGGCGATATAAATTTTGTGGACGCTCTATCTCAAGAACTAATGCACAGAATTGCACAAAATTTTAGATTCAGTGAGATATTTATATAAACTGGATCTGATTTTTTTGTGTGTGTGTGTATATTGCCAAACAAGTGTCGCTGCCACGCTGCCTTTTACAGAATTTTCACAATAAATATATTTTAAGAACTAATGGTCGGAATTTTACAAAACTTCAGATTCGTTTAGTTCTTGATACAATATTGTTCTGATTACGTTTTGATGTAAATTACACAACAAGTGATGTTGTTAGGTGGTATTACTCATGATCATCACACTAGCTCTATCTTAGTATCTAACGCTTATCTAATCTTAGAATATAATTATCATCATGCTTCAAATTCAGTTACTCTTATATATAAATGAATATTCTTTAGTCCAATAAGTGGTTCTTTTATCCATTTTTTTTAAGATTTCTGCGATGGTTTTATTTCAAACACTGATACATGGATTTTTATCAAATTCCAGATTTAGTTAGAACTTGAAATAAGTTGTTGCAGATTGGATCTTGATCTAAATTACCTAACAGGGCAGGCTAGTATGCTGCATTTTCCGGGAAATATTAACATGCATATGATAGAAGAATGCTTTGCGATTGCCACATGAGACTAGTTTCGAAATGGTCTTGTGTGGTCGTATGTACCACCGTTATTCAATTCAAAGTTGCGGATGCCTTACTAAGTTCCCAGGTAGAGAAGTGTAATAATTTCTAATCAGTGTTTTACCTTAAATAAAATTGTGAAACATTTTCATGTTTACTTTGTGAAATTTGTGTTTTATTTTAGTATTATTTTATGTACCGATTAAAAACAATTACATAAGAAATTTATTTTCATGTGGTAGAGATTTTTGAATAATAAACAATGATAACGCCGAAATAAAGTAGAAAATATACAGACACATTAAAAAATTTCCTAATTTGATTAAGAATATTTCATTAAAAAGCGCGGTTTAAATTATTTTCCTTACGGTTTTCTGCAGAGGAAAAAAAATATTATTTTAAGATAATTAAGTTACAACATTTTATGTTCTAAAAAAAAATGAAAAGTTCCCCTGAGATTTTAAAAGGAAAATTTCCAAATAAAGTAATTAAGTATTCAATTAATGTATCAAATTATGTATTCATGTTCTCTGAAAGCTTTTTTTTATTTAAACATTTTTATTATTGAAATATAAGAAAAAAAAAGCTTTTTTTAATTTTGAGAACTAATTTTTCGAAATATAGTAGAATATGCTAGATTGTGTATGCTATATTGACACTAATCAATGGATATATGGATATAGCTCGTCGTATTTTCGTAATCTTTTTGTTCATTTCGGGAAAAATGGATTTTGAGCTTATTCTATCGACGATCACTATCAAAATTTCCATTCTATGCTTTTAGATTTTTAAAAAAGTTACTCTATGCATTTAACAGAGACATCATACAAGTTCAAATTTGATTGCTTTCACGCATGCTCAGTGAAGCATTTTTTAGTAAACCTGCTCATTTTCCCTACAATTTTTACTATTACCTAATTCTGGATACAGAGTGTTGTGTACAATGCTGCTTGTCACATTTCGGAATGAGACATTTTTCTATATTAAAAACTGCAAATTATTAGTAAAAAACTTGGCAAAATTCAATACTAGTTTTAAAAAAATCTTAATTTATTTTCATGTATTTCTTTTGCTATCCTTATGAAAATAAACACAGTTTATTGCAATAAGCCATTTAATCATAATCAGGAGTTTGAATGATCTTGCTACATTAGTTTTGACAGAGTTATCTAAAAGATATTCGTTCTTTTTCAGTTTGTTGACGGTCGTCTATGGGATTTCTGGAAAAAGAAATCTTCACGTAAATATATGAGCAGTACTATATAGTGTTTACACACCTGAAGATTCTGAATAATTCCTCATGTATTTGTCGATATATATAGGGAAACGACTAAAATCGCAAGTGGCCGATCATATCTGGCCATTTGTCCAGGTCACTTGCAATGTAGGAAATATAATTTGAGTAATTAAAAAGACATGCTACAGTACAATTACATACACTGTAAAAAATTTTTGTAAAATTATAGTAGATGTACCGTAAATTTCACGGTACTACTACCATTTTCACTCTTTACGGTATGAATACCGTATTTCTAAGTTATATTAAGCGTAAAAAAATACAGTTTGTTCTCTTTCGATTGAAAACGGTATTTACACAGTAAAATGATTGTTTCTCAGTAAAAAATCGGTATTTATACCGTAAAATAATTAATTTCAGTAAGATAAATGACATTCTAAACATTTTCGTAGCATTTCAATAGATGTACCTAAATTTTACGGTGCTTCTACTGCTTTCATTCTTTACGATATGAGTACCGTATTTTTAAGGCATATTAGGTATAAAAAAAATCCAGTATCTATGCTATTTCGATTATAAACAGTATTTGTACCATAAAATAATGTTTTTTCATTAAAAACGCCATTTATACTGTAAAATACTTGTATTTCAGTACGGGAAAAAATTGTATTCTCGCCTCGGTGAACGGCAGATGATGTTCTTGCTGCTTAATGAGTGCAGATCTGAGGAGAGAAGGGGTTGGGGGGGGGGGGCAAATTATTTGGAGGACCAAGAAGCTCAAAGGAGTCCAATAGTTACAATACACATTGTACATTTAATTTTTACGTATACCATAACGTAACAATAAAAAAGAAAAGGTCTATAATTACTTTTGTTAAATAGTATGAATATCTAATTAGCATCTTTAAATTCAGGAAAATAAACAATTTAATTTATGAGAGACGAACAAAGTAGTCTTCAAAGTCGAGGAGGTCTCATTAAAGATTCACATGCTTTTTAGCTCACAGGCTATCATAGCCTGAGAGCTTATGTGCCCGTCCGTTCTGTATGTTCGTTCGTGCGTAACGCGATAACTCGTGATAAAAATATCCGATCCACTTGAAATTTTGTATGTAGGTATATCCTGACAAGGCGCTTCCCTGATTAGTTTTTGGAGTTCATTCGATATGTATAAGAGGGGGAACGGGGGGCTCATGCCCCTCCCCTTAGTTGATATAAATGGGATTTTCATGCAGAATTAAGTTTTCGTTCAAAATTTAGATTAGGATCATTCTGATGAGGCGATTCCGTAACTGTTATTAGGTGTTCATTGAATAAGTATAAATAGGGGGAACAGGCGTTCTAATGCCTCCCCCCCCCTATATTTATATAAATGGGTTTTTGAAGCAGAATTTTCAGATTTCGTTCAAATTTCTGAATAGTTTTGGAAGTTTAATTGTTAAGTATAAAAAAGGGGGATAACTCCTTTTAAATTATATAAATGCTAAAGGGGTTTTTATTAAGAATTATCTAATTTGCTCTGAATTTTGGATATAGATTTTTTATATGATAAAGCATGTCTTTGATAGTATAGGAGGTTCAATGATTAAGTATAAAAAAAGAGGAAAGGGAAGAGCTTTTTCCCCTTCTTATTTTTTTTTCGAACGGAATTAACCCTTGAAAATATAAGGCTTTAATGTACAATTAGTATTTGTAGCCTGTGAGCTCAATGCCATCAGTTTAACTGGGCAGTACTCTTTTTTATGTATCTTGAGAGTCTGTATAAGAGGGAAGGGCATGTGTGACTGATCCTGGGCACGTCACGGCTCTCGACGGCCTGGATAGATGTCTTTTTCTAGTGCGAAATTTCAATCTAATATATTGAATGAGTTCAACCAATCCTTAATTTTTATTGAAGAATTATAGCATTCGTAGAAGTGAAACTCTAGGATTTTAAACTAGTGTAATTAATCAGTTATTCAAAGTCATGTAATTAAAATTAAAATATTGTATACCATTGAATATATACCAGTGATATACGTTAAAAGGATTTATTCATCCTTGTATGCTCTTTGTGTTTTATTCAGTTGGATCCTTTTACCGGTCGTGCGAGACAAAGAAGCATGTAACATTTTAATTATTTTTAAGTGAAAGGAATTACTATGCAAGTATTTTTATTACATTTTTAACTTGCATAAATTCTTAATAAAGTTCTTCTTTAATGTTATGTATCTGTCTTATTAATTTATTTTAGATCTAAAAACATTTTTTTAGGTATGAGAAATAAGAAATTTGCCAGCTAAAAATTACTTAATATTCAAAATTTATTGAAAAAAGCTAATAATACAATGTTAAAAATTTCCATTCAAAGTTGAGTTAATTCATGAAGCAAAATAAAGAGAAGCACCAAGATATGGTATATCTTATTTTTCGAAAATTCCAAGCTGGACAGCACGATCTGTTTTACCATTTCTTTTTCCGTATTCAGCAAGACAATTCCTTAACGTTCCTTACAATACTAATGCATCGAAAGTCGCATCACTCAATATTGAAGATCGGTGGCTAGTACGTTGCCTGTTTAAGAAAAAAACGAAATGGTATCGGGTGTGCTCAGATGGTGAAATTTTGGAGACTATAAATACACACTTCCCGCGAATAACCCCTGTTAAAATTTAGACAAAATTATCATAAAAGCAGAAAAAAATACATGCTTATTAGAAAAATATATTAAAATACCAAACAGTCAGTTGGCTTAGATTTATGCATAATCCATCGGTACAACTACAAACACCGGTCCCCTTTCCTCTACCATTCTCATAAGTAGCTAAAATTCAAAAATTACGCATACGTTGTTTAAATTTTAATGACCTCCGGCCACAATCTTGATGAGCTCAGAGATTTAGTAATTCACAATCCTGTTGATCTAAATCTTAAAAAGGGGGAAAGTTTCAAAATCTCTAAAAATCTTAAATCAAAATTTTAGAACCTATCTCACTCAACATACTGACAATAATGCTATTTCGCCATACGGCGCAGTGTCGAATTCAGACATTTTTCTCCGGGAGGGACTTTTGTGGCTCCGGGGGGGGGACATTATAGAATTCCGGAGGAAATGGCACTTTTTCACCAGTAAAAACACAAAAATTCTATTTTTCCGGCGGGGGACATTTCATTGCTTAGGAAATGGGTGTTCCCCCATCCCGGGCACCGCATGAATTCAACACTGATACGGCGAGACTGCTATTTTCGTTAATGAAAGGGTCTCTCGTACGGTAACTCACTCTCTTTCTACCCCCCCCCCTAAATTCTGGAGAATTCAATATTAAAAACCATTTAGACAGTTAAAGTTAATTCTCAATCTTATCCGTATGTCTCTAAACCTTCGGCAATTCCCCCCCCCCTCCCCCGGTCGCTCTTCCGTCCGTCTTGGATAAATTATTCAGGCTAGATGGTAAATGATACTTTCAGGTTACTTCAGTGGCCATCATTCGAGTTTTGACACAAAAAGTACCATTGATGCTTTGCCTCCTACGCCTCCTATCAACACCCCCTATAGTGGGTGTTGCTCCTATCCGGATGGAACGATTAATCGACCTTGTTCTTCTTAACACACTGTTAAAGATGTCTGTAAAATAATGATTCTCTGATCGTATATTTTGCACTCAATTTACCATCTTTCAAGTAAATTATAGAAACACGATTAATTTACAAAAATTCCATTCGACCAGTGAGGGGCTAATTGTTAATTTTGGATCCCCTCCCTCCCTTTGGATATCATACGTTATCATCCATCAACTCCCCCCCCCCCCCCGATAATGATATCGTTATCAAAGTGTAAAAAATTTTTATTTTTAGGATTTAGTTCTTTTGTTTGGAGTAATATACAAAACTGGTTAAATTTATTTTTCGGAAACTTTATTGATTCAAATGAAGATAATTTAATAAAATATCGCTTTATTCAAATAAAATTTAAAAAAAGTGACGATTTAAAAGTATATTATTTTATAAGAGTTTTTCTTACATAGTGCATTTAACAGTAATTAAGTCTTGTTGAACTTGCCCTTCCAACGAAGGAGGGATGAGGGGGGGGGGCGAGGGGAGACGCAGAAATTCTTATCAACAGAACAAGTGGATAACATTCTTTCGCTTTTATTTATTAGGAAACACAAGCTGCATTTAAAAAAAAAATTATTATAAGATTCCTCGATCCATGTTTATATATGCATACACATATGAAGATGAATAGGAATGTCAAAACGTTGGGGTATACCATATTTTAGAATTAGATAATTTTATTATAATTTAATGATTTTAATGATAGCTTTGTATTTTCATAAAAATAGATAACTGAATTTAAAAAAAAAAACACAATGTAATTTTTTTCAACAAAAATCCACATTACAAAGAAAAAAAAGTTTTGATTGGGTCAAAAATGATATTAATATCAAAAGGCAACACCCTCCCCCTCCCTAGAGATATCTTACGATATTATCTTTCAGACAACCCCTCCCCCCAAAATAATAATGTTATATATGTACAGCCCAGTGTGACCGTTTTTTCAAGCTAAAAGCAGGTAGATTTGGACTGACAACAAGCTAAAAATAAATTCGATGGTCCTGCCTTCTATTGATGGTCAATATATCGATAGACTGACAACTATCTTTTAGCCTGAGTTTTTAGCTTGATTTAGCTTGTTGCAAGTCCTACAACAGTCCAGATTTCTTACAACAATCCAAAAACGGTCACACTGGTACAGCCCCTAATAAAAAAATTATCATTCTTGTTTCTAGTAAAACCATCATAATTATTGACTAATCAAAACATTGTCCATGAAAATGTCTAGATTATAGGTAAGATAATGCAGTACACGAAATTTTGTTTTCGACGGAAGTACTGATATCAGATCTTCGAGTCAAAAGCCTCCTTTACGGGTAGTAGTATAAGTCTCAGTGTTTGCCAACCAACCAACCTAATGGTGTCAACTTGTTGATGTGGATCAATGGAAGCTTGCTGAGTTATTCAAAGTGAGTTATTCGGTTATATTTCTTTTTTTCCTATAACTTACATAATTAGATAAATAATTTGAACTGTATATATTTTAAATTTCTTTGTCTTAAAAGTATGTAATTAATTTGTTTGTGTTACACTACCTAAGAAATAGAAAATAAATCACAAAAGTGCGCGTTGGATCAATTTTTTTTTAATAAGAATATTGACGTCTGTAAGTTTTAGAATATTTTCTGTTCAACATTTCAACTATTTCTCTTTAAATTTAATCCTTTTAATTAGAATATTTGCATAATATTAGTAATATACACTAATCTTATGTAAAAGAAGGAATTTGACTTATTTCATTCCTCCTTTTGCTAGACTGTCCCATTCCCCTCCACTATTGTTTTTATGTTAAATTGCTTATATAAACAACAGTGCTGCTGTTAAGTTTAGTTTAAATTATGGATAATATATAACATTAGGTTTTCTAAACAGGAGAACTATTACAGCTACACGTAAACAAGTCATTAATATACAGCAAACATTAAAATTAAATGAAGCAAATTTACTTTTTTTAATAAGCAATTTTTTTAATACAAATTTAAGTTTATGTTGATCAGCAACTTTTTTCAACAGAATATAGCTGCATCTCAGTGGCGTAGCCAAAATAGGTGACACCCGGGGCGGATGTAAATTGTGTTACCCCCAGCCACCATGGTGTCATCCCCACCCCCCTCCGATCCGTTATATTTTTTCATTCACAATTGCACGCTATTATAACAAATTATTACATCATTCCTCATTTACCTTTTGCCTTGCACTACCAATGAAAAAAAAAAAAAAGAGTAACGGCTTTTTTTAAACCCATAATTCGCATAAATCAATGTGGTGTCTGTATGTGAAGAAAATTCTTTCTTTTAAAGTTTGCTTTTCTTAGCCACTCGTTAGACAGTTTAGTTTTTGTTACCTGGTGCATATATCTTATTTAAACACTCCAGTCTGCATAAAATTTCAACTTCTCTAAGAAAAGAAAATTAACTCTATTTCGTCGTACGCTAGAAATTTAATTTTATTTCAGAATTCTTTTGCAAAATCACATAAGATTATATATATCTATTTGCAAATAAATATCGGGTAACATCCTTTAAAGGATAACACCCGGTTCGGACCGCCCCCACTAGCTACGCCACTCCGTCTATCTAGTATGTGATTGATGCTTAGAATAATACATAACGAGAAAAAATTTCTGTCCCATTCCATCCCATTCTTCCTTTCTAACTAATATTGTAATAAATTTTAGTACTATTTATTACTAATATTAGAACTAGTACTAATATATCCCGTACTACTAATAACAATAATTAATTAAAGCTTGAAAACATAGTATATTAACACACGAAAAAAATCCTAAAAACCCGATTTAAGTTTAAAACAAAATCTGATTTAAATAAAAATATACATAGATATTTTTAAAACAATAATTGTTTTACACCTTAGTTGCTTTTTAAAAGCGTGCAGATTCATTCATATGCCATTCATAATGCTGATTTTAAAAATAGTGAGAAATGGTGTTTATATTAAGACTTTGTTTGGTTTTAAATGTTTATAAAATATAAAATAAGGCTTGTAGATTAATTGCTTATAAAAGTAAAGTCATCGTCATGTTTAATTTTATAAAACGCAGAAAAAAAAGAGGGGAGGGGTGGGAATTAAGTCAATTTAAACCAGAATAAACCAATTTCTATGGAACTTTTAAAAATCAGCTGGCATATTTGCAATTATGATTACAATTCTGACAGCTCATATCTATGTGTTATTAACAGTATTTATGTTTTCACTAGTTAGAAACTGGGTTATTTATTAAATTCTAAGTCAATTAAATTTCATTTAAACTAATGTTTGAGTAAATAGTCGATTCGGTATTTTGGGATTCAGAATGTTATACACGAATATAAGTGTCATTAAACTAATTAAAAAACACTTAAAAACGTGTTACTTATAATTCAAATACTTTGCTAAATAAATGCGAATTACGGCCAATATTGATCCCACCCCCTCCTTCCTAGGAAAAAAAAAAAGCAAGCAGTTAAAGTCTAATTACTGGAGTGATATATATATTTTTAACACGTTCGCTGCCTCTCGCCCGAAAGTGCGTGCTATGGCGCCAACGTTAAGGGGCCACTCATGAGCCAGCGCGGTATGTGGGGTGATGTCCAATAGCCAGTCACGCGCTGGCGCGGGAAATTCTTTTACTGATTCTTTGTTATAAAAAGTAAATCGGCTTCTGAGAAAAACCCACTTCTACAGTGCGGCATTATCTAGCATCACATCTTTACGTAAGCGGCAGCGAACGTGTTGTCTTTTTTGCACACAGAGAGAGTTTATTAAATCGGATTTAAGTCTTTATGTTAAAGGTTTACTTTCTGTTAAACTTTTTTTTTTTTTTTTTTTTTTTTTTTTTTTTTTAATTTGGATGGTAAAAATAATGAAATGTCTGATTTTGTGAAGGTGCCTATTATTAAATGAATTTTTTTCTTAAATAGGCCCCAAATTTTGCTTTAATTGAGCCTGATTACGTAAATTTACATTCAAAATTTAGAGTTTTACATATTTAGATCTTAGACCAAGGGTGCAAAAATATAGGCACCAGCAGAGTCAGTCACGCGCCACTAAAATTTAATAGCATTCTAGCAAGTAATGTGTACAAATTATTAGATGATACAAAACGAAATAAATTTTATAGTAATAGCATAGGAGCAACTAGAGGGAACAACTGGCGCAAAGTCTTTTAAAGAGAAACTTTGTGAAATATGCTTTAATTTATTTTTCTTCGGAAATGCATGAAAATAGCAGCTGTTTTGTTATTCAGAAACTGTCTAATTGCACTCAATTTTCTGTTTTTTAAAAAAAAAATGCAATAGATCGTTTATAGCAAGTTTTCAAAATTGACATTTTTGAACACATTCTCCGACGAATGCAGAAAAACCGGTAGAAAAGCTGGAGGAAAAAGGGTGATTACGTGATCGAAATAGCTAAGCACTGGACAGGTAATTTACTTACATAAAAGGGAAAATTAAGTTCGATTCGAAATCTATTCCATAGTCAGGCCTTCCAATTTTATATCTTTCTGTTAAAAAGGAATTTGTATATGAGTCAAAATGTATTGCGCTTGTTGAGAGGAGCTGTTGAGAACTCCCTAGCCGTACCTTCCATTCCACATTTTATCACATCTTTTCAATATTGGAAGGTTTACGGGAAGTGTAAATTATAATTATCATCTATTTGGGATCTTCGAAATCAGCCTGCGTAATTTTTGTCATAAAATATTAATAACTGTAAAAACCATTGATTTACAGCATAACTATTTAGTTTCTTACGTACGCCAAAACCTTGTGTTATTTTTTTTTTTCAAATTGATTATTTAGAGAAGTGAAAGAATATGGTTTATATATATGTATATATTTTTTAATTACATTTTATTTTCGATAATGAGTAATTTTAATATGACGGAAAAGGGAGGGGTCTTCATCTGGTATTTTATTTATTTATTTTACAGTCAATTATCGTCCAAACTCTTCAAAAATTTTTGGAATTAAAACATGTTTTCACAGTTTTTGACAAGCAATCCAGAAAAAATATTGATATTTACTAATAAAATGGCTGGTATAAAGATTTTTTTCATTTGGTATATTTAAGTCATTAAGAAATAAATGTTTATTTTCAATAACAGGAAATTTGAAATGGAGAAGGAATATGGCTACCCAGTTTCATTTTTGAAGTACGGTGGAGGAGTAGACTTGGAATTATCTACTACCCAGTGGCAAAAAATATCTCGATGGTCTGCGACAGATAGACTGCTATAGAGGCAGAAAATAATCCATAGGTAAAATGTTTTGCAGTTGTAAAGTTAATTAAACACTTACTTGTAACGATTTTATTCGTTTTATTCACTTCTATTAATTACTAACTCAAGTTTTTGGATTAAGTAATAAAGTGTTAAATGTAATAGAGAGCAAAATAAATATCCATGAAAAAATGATCTACAAAGAAGAAAAAAAAATCTGTAACACCCGTCTACATTCTTTAACTTTCTGGTAAATGGCTTGTTATATGAATAATAATTGCAACAAATAGTGGCTATGACTGAATATCGGCACTTTTTTGTTGCATAAATACTAATCACAGTTTATTTTTTTAATTTTTCAAAAAGAAATACAATCAAACACAAATTAAAGTCGACATTTGATTTTTTTTTATTAACGACTTGATACATTTCTTATAATATTTCAAACCCATAATTCTTATGATAAAATAATGACTTTTAGTTATTACTAATAGCATAATTTTATTTGTAGGTACTTTAAAATTCACACATAATTCAGCTAAAATGGCGTCTCAGTATTATCATTGTTATACGCATACTTTTTATTTATTTCTAGTTAGAATTTAAAAGAAAAAAAAACTTTTTAACCTCTCCTCCATTCTCCAAATAAACAGAGTTATTAAATTGATTTCTTTTCCATACCCTGCTCTTCATTATAATTACAGATTCACTGTCGCCAGATGCCACTCATGGCAAATTTTCCTGCGACTTGTAACTTCTGGTGTTTACGGGTGCGCGGGACACAAAAATATTAAAATTTTATTAAACAGTTTTATTGCATTAAAAAAATTCTTCTTAAAATGACGTTTAAAACCTTTAACGATAAAACATTGTTTCTCTTTTTACTGAATTAAGAGATATTTTTTTCGTTTTGGTTTCTTTTTAAAATGTAGCTTTCAACGCAATCGTTCTCATAGAAATGACTTTTTCCGAGAATACTTTTTTTTCTTGGTGAGTTTTTCTCACCATTTCTTGTATTTAAACTGCGATAACTGAAGAACTGTTAAAGAAAACTTGTTAAAATTTGGAACATGTCTTTTACAATTGTTTTATTTTAATTTTGATTCAGCAAATTTAAAAAAATATTTAAATTTGAAAATATGATTTTAAAAAATTATATTTTTTCAATTTTTTACATTATTTTTAAATTTTATTTAAATTAATATTTTTTAAACTCCTAAATCAGAATTAAAGCTTATATATTTCTGTTCATATAAATGAAAAGAAATTCTACGAATAATATTTCGAGTTATAAAGATTTTAAATTACCCCCACTTTTTAATAACTATTAAATTTAAAAATTAAAAAACATTATGAGAAACTAAGTCACGTGCTTTTGCTTCCAAATGATATGGCAAACCATCAGAAAAAAAATTCAAAATTTTAACTCAATAAATAACAGTTACTTGAAAATATATGCTTTATTGAGTGAATATATTGAATTAAGGATTTAAGCTCCGACATTTCCATTTTTGTTTAAACACATAGCCTACACTCGGCTGGGTAATAAATGTTCAATCTAATATTAATCCTGTTGTAGTGTTATTTACAGACCTCTTGCCCCCCCTCCCCTTTTAATATTTTTATTATTATTATTCTTTTTTTTTACACAGGATGCAGTATCTATTTTTTACTATGCATTTCTACTTTTTCAACTGTTTGTTACAGCTTTTTTTAATATGCAGATGCTTCTACTTTGAAAGCAGTTCTGAAAATAAAATAAATTGCATAAATAAATTGTTACAAAAGTTGAAAAAGTACATTAACACAACAATAGATATCAATTTAAAGTATCACATCCAAAAAAATAATAATATAAAAATATTAATATACAAGTGAGAAATTTGTAAGATATTTTCCCGTGATATTAAAATTAATATTGGAATTTAGCCACGGTACTGTTGTAGGTTCTTAAGAGTAATGGGAAAATCCCACACCAGTCATGGGAAGAAATGAAAACACTAATGTAAATTCTATGGGAGTATAAATATTTAATTTGGATATTAATATTTTTAAATGATTTTTTTGTAGGATAAATGAAGACGATCTACCCGGGGTAGTTTATAATTTTTAGATGTTTTCTTAATTTGTTCTTCACTTACAGAACTGGTTCTGAAATTGAAACTACCCAAATATACATAAAAAATCAATAATTAATGTAGGAAAAAGAAAACTAGCCCAGTTGTAGATCATCTATTCTATGTAATATATATATATATATACAGGGTGTTTCTAAATTCATATTCCAAACTTTAAGGGGTGATAGTACACATCAAGACAAACAATATTTAAATAGGAAACCAAGGGTCCCAAAGTCTTCCGAAGGAGATAGGCGCCATTAAAGTTTAGGGTCCAAAAATTCAAATGATTATGAAAAACAGAAAAATTGGTCGATTCGTTTGCAGTTTTCACTAAAATTATTCTTTATGTCAGTATTGTCTTGAAAATAAATTATAAAGATAAATTTCAAAAAATGACGATAGAGGGCGCTTTTGACTTTAGAGTAACGAACAACTATTTTTTACCGTTATTTTTTTCATCTCATTAAAGGTTTCGTAAGCTTAGACTTAAATTTTGAGCTCAAAATCTGAATAGTTGGAAGCAGTTAAGTAGCACAAACTTAACTGTGTTCAGAGGGTTTTAAATTCAAATGATTATAAAAAACGGAAAAATTGGTCAATTGATTTGCGGTTTTTACTAAAACTATTCTTTATGTCGGTATTTTATTGAAAATGAATTATAAAGATAAATTTCAAAAAATGCCGATAGAGGGCGCTTTAGACTTTGGAGTAACGTACAACTATATTTTACCGTTATTTTTCGCATCTCATTAAAGGTTTCGTAAGCATAGACTTAAACTTAAATTTTGAGCTCAAAATCTAAATAGTTGGAAGCAGTTAAGTAGCACAAACTTAACTGTGTTCAGAGGGTTTTAAATTCAAATGATTATAAAAAACGGAAAAATTGATCGATTGATTTGCGGTTTTCACTAAAACTATTCTTTATGTCGGTATTTTATTGAAAATGAATTATAAAGATAAGTTTCAAAAAATGCCGATAGAGGGCGCTTTAGACTTTGGAGTAACGTACAACTATATTTTACCATTATTTTTCGCATCTCATAAATTTTTTTTAGAAGCTTAGACATAAACTTAAATTTCGAGATGAAAATCTATATAGTTGGGAGTGGTTAAGTAGCGCAAACTGAACTGTGTTCAATGGGGGTGGGGAGGTTCAAATTTCAAATGATTATAAAAAACGGAAAAATTGTTCGATTCGTTTGCCGTTTTCGCTAAAACTATTCTCTATATCAATATTTCCTTGAAAATAAATTTTTAAGATTAATTTTAAAAAATACCGTTAGAGGGCGCCTTAAACTTTAAAGTAGCCAACAACTATTTTTAACCGTTATTTTTTGTATCTAATTAAATGCTTGTAAAAGTTCAAACTTAAATTTTGAGCTCAAAATTTGCATCGTTTTGAGTAATTAAGCGCGGAAATTTAAAATGTGTTCGAGGGGTGGGGAGGGTAACATTTTAACTCCTGAACACTGTTCAGTTTCCGCTTCTTAACCCCTCCATCGATTTAGAATTTGAGCTCAAAATTTAAATCGAAGCATTTGCAAGCATTTAATTAGATACAAAAAATAACGCTTAAAAATAGTTGTTGGTTACTCTAAAGTTTAAGGCGCCCTCTATCGGTATTTTTTGAAATTAATCTTTAAAATTTATTTTCAAGGAAATATTGACATAAAGAATAGTTTTAGCGAAAACGGCAGACGAATCGACCAATTTTTCCGTTTTTTTAAATAATTTGAAACTTGAACCTCCCCACCCCCATTGAACACAGTTCAGTTTGCTCTACTTAACCACTCCCAACGATTCAGATTTTCATCTCAAAATTTAAGTTTACGTCTAAGCTTCTAAGAAAATTTTATGAGATGCGAAAAATAACGGTAAAATATAGTTGTACGTTCCTCCAAAGTCTAAAGCGCCCTCTATCGGCATTTTTTGAAATTTACCTTTATAATTCATTTTCAATAAAATACCGACATAAAGAATAGTTTTAGTGAAAACCGCAAATCAATCGACTAATTTTTCCGTTTTTTATAATCATTTGAATTTAAAACCCTCTGAACACAGTTAAGTTTGTGCTACTTAACTGCTTCCAACTATTCAGATTTTGAGCTCAAAATTTAAGTTTAAGTCTAAGCTTACGAAACCTTTAATTAGATGCAAAAAATAACGGTAAAAAATAGTTGTTAGTTACTCTAAAGTCTAAAGCGCCCTCTATCGTCATTTTTTGAAATTTATCTTTATAATTTATTTTCAAGACAATATTGACATAAAGAATAATTTTAGTGAAAACCGCAAACGAATCGACCAATTTTTCTGTTTTTCATAATCATTTGAATTTTTGGACCCTAAACTTTAATGGCGCCTATCTCCTCTGGAAGACTTTGGGACCCTTGGTTTCCTATTTAAATATTGTTTTTCTTGATGTATACAATCACCAATTAAAGTTTTAACCATGAATTTAGAAACACCCTGCATATATATATATATATATATTAAAATCAAAGAGAAAAAATTGAAAATAACGTTCCCTTAGAACTATTATTAGCATTCTTGTTCCTTCTTCTGAATATTGAAATAGCCACTTAAGATAATTTTGTGAAACCATTTCTACAAATTACTTTTGTATTTTCTTCAATAATTTATTTTAATGCTTACAGCCATGTTGAATGTATCTTTTTCTTTCAGGTATTTGATGTTGATCAACCCTGTGTTTAGTACAAACTACAATAAATCAATTGGCGGATAATAATAATGCTGAAAGTGAACAAAACCATTGGAATTTGTAAATAAAAGTAAATGACACACTGTGTAAAAGAAAATAATTGTATACATAAATATTATAAGTATGTATTATGATATAGTGTGTTAATGTAATTTAATTGTTGTAATAAATATCTTTTTTATATTTTATTTGCTTGTTTTAAATATGTCTGAATCATAATGATATTAATTTATTTTTTAAACGTTCTAAAACATTTATATTTTGAATTTTAATATGATTTTCCAACCCTCTCCTTAACAATGGAGAGCTTTGACACAATTTTAAATTTTTTTAAGCATGAAAGTATAAATTTAGTCTTGACTATTTACCAATATGGAATTAAATTACATTTTTCATTTTTTATTAATTATTTTTCGCGTTATAAGCAATTTTGCCCACGACAACTATTTTTTTACTTTTCTTGATCTGTGTGGAAAATTAAAGCTTGTTATTACGATTGTAAGCTATAAACTACATATCAATTCTTGTAAGAATAGAATAATACCACATTTCCACAAAAAAAAATCTATAAATAAAATAAAAAATACAAAAGCGGTGATTTGCTAGACAGTGGCATTCTAAACATTTAACTGAATGTAAGAAAATTTAGATTTGTGTGTTGAGAAAGAAAATAAAAATCCTAATTTCCAAGTAAATAACAAGAATATCAATGTATATAATTTTAACCACTTTTATTAATTTTACTTTATCTTTTAAAAATTTATGTGATTTGTATTCTCTTTACGCCCTGAAATGTAACAGCAGTAACTGTTTTAAAATAGTGGTATGAAAAATAAATGTATAAAAAGGTGTAGAAGTTGGCAGCTATGTAAGTATAATTGCGCAATTCGACAAAAAAAAAAAAAAAAAAAAAAAAAAAAAAAAAAAAACTTAACAAATAAAGAAAATTTAACATTTATAAAAAAGAAATATAAAATATATTTTTTTGTTTTTTTACCAGTATACATATCTTTGCACAACTTGGTGACCCACAATTGGTATTATTAAAATTTTTATCAAATTTTCAATGTTCTATCAAATATCTTATTAAAAATTTTTTTAAATGTATTCTCACATATCTAATATTTTCCGCCAAAATAAATTTTTATAATAACTAAGACTTTGTATTCACTATATATATTCGTCGATTCTGATCATAGAATAACACATAAGAACATCCCATGTTTTACAGGATAATATAAAACAAAAAAAGACTGTAAAGAGAAACTTGTCTGTTTTAAAATATACAATGGGTATGACAAGAGTTTAAAATGACTATGTTTTAGAAATGATGCTTGGTAAGACACTTTCCTGACGTCATTTCTGAAAAATAGTCCTTTTAAACTCTCGTCATACTTATTCTATATTTTTAACAAATAAGTTTCTCATTGGAGTCGTTTGTGTTTTTTTATCCTGTCAAATGTGGGAGGTTTTTTTTTGGATCATTTTGTATTTTTACGGTATATATACCGTATATTTTATTTACGGTACACATGCTGATTATAACTGCTTTTACGGTACATATACCACACATTTAATTTACGGTATATATGTTGTATAAATATTTTTTACGGTATACATACTGTATATTTAACATACGGTATATGTGCTGTATAAGTATTTTTTACGGTACATATAACATATATTTAATTTACGGTACAAATGCTGTAAGAATATTTTTTTAAGGTACATGTACTTTAAATATTTTACGGTACATATACCGTTCAGTTAAATTACGGTACATATACTTTAAATATTTTACGGTACATATACCACAAAATTTTTTAATTTATGTTCAGTTAAATTACGGTACATGTACTTTAAGCATTTTACGGTATATACACCGTCCAGTAAAATTACGGTAAAAGGAAGTGGCACAAAGTTGACGGTATAACCACCGTGTTTTCTGACCAAAATTTTTTACAGTGTAACTTTATGTTGCCAGTGTGAAGTTGTTGAAAGTTCCATAATCCTTCTATTAACAAAGATTAGATTGACATAATTTTCAGAATCATATATAACTAATCGGATTGCAATGACATAGAGTATGCTTTAAAGAACACCAGGAACAAACTCCTTGCCCACCTTCAATGACATGAGTCGGTATGCTTTCTAAAACGTCTCAATTAAAGACACGGATCACGTCATTCGATCTGTCAAATCGATTTTTCAAAAAGTATCTTAAAATAAAATATGATTTTTTAAAAACATTTAAAAACAAACTGCATACAAAAATTCACATTAGAAAAAAAGTTATGTCTAAAACCCTTTAAGCTTTTTTATATGATTAGTGGGTGATTTAATTTTTAAGGACCCCACCAGTGGCCGAGAGGTTCTGACCTTTTAACTGGTAGACGGTACGCGTGCTGTGTTCGAACCCAATCCCGGCCGTCTGCCTAAACTTTCGGAGTTTTTCGTGGTTTTTTTCGACCCTTGCGTAAATACGGGTTAGGTTCCGTTAGAAAGACCCCCACGATGGGCATCCCACCACATAGGGCCTATATCCTATTGCGTAGATAATTGGCCGACATAAATACATACAAACATCCGATACAAACAACGACATCCCTTGAGTAGATAATCGACCGTCAGAAAATAAACCAAACCAAACCAAACTTTAAGGATAATTTACTCAAAACAGTGATTTTTAACATTGTGTGCACGCTTTCTGAAAAGTTTCACTGAATGTATTAAATTATAATGTATAGAAGTACAAAATGACCTATTATTATCTTTCTTAAGTTAAAAGTTTAGAATACACCACTGTTTTTTTTAATTAAAAAAAATCTCGGTATTTCGAATTTCTTTAGATATTTTTTTCTCTGGATGTATCAGTTTTATTCATTTCATTGTAGGTCATTTTGAAAGCAATTTTATATCTGTACACATTTAGAAAATGGTTTATTTAAGCCATTCAAATGGAAAAATCATGCGCGCAGTGCATGCAAGTATAATTATTTCGCAGAAAATGTACTATCTTTAAAAAACAAATTTTAAAAATTTACATATGTGTATACTTTTTTTAAACAACTTTAATTGATAAAATAAACCTTCCTCAACATTTTTTTCAATTCTATAATTAAAAGTCAATAACATATAGAGCAAGTGTAATTCTCATGGAGGTCACTTTTTCATGTATTTTGCTAGTTCAAAGGGTACCTGACCCCTTAACTAATAACACCTGTCTCGACTGCGAAACCCTCTATTTCATTGTATATATCTGGTGCTGGAAACATTGGTGCTTTAGCTATTTCCATTCAGAGATGCACTATCAACGGTGAAGTTAGTTTTCCCACCGATTTTAAACTGTCTTCTGTGTAATCTTAGTAATCCGTCAAATCTCTTTTTTTTTCCTTACAGAGTTTCGTTCCTGTATAAATAGGGAGTTGGAGAAATCATGAAATGGAAGAAATACATCGACCTAAAACTCTTCACCCGTTTCATTCTGATGGGGAGTTCCATACGTTTCCTAAATTGCCATGGTAAAAGCTTTTTCAACGAAACCACACTCGACAAATTGCAGTATGATAATTTGGGACCTTCAGTTATAAAAGTGTACTGATTTATTGATATACCCTCCTCAGTCTTGATAATACCAGTAGCAGACACTAAAAACAGCTTTTAAATGAATTTAAATGCTTATACAATTGTTAGTATTACTTTTAGCTATTTTGAATAAATAAGTACATAAGGTAAGCATTCATATATACACTGATACATCCTTCGAGATAACTCATAGTAATTTTAAACATTTTTTTAGCTCCTCACAATTCATTCCTCATAATTCATTCCTCATTGTCTCAGGATTGAGGATGTTAAATTGGAATGTTATTTTTTTTTTCTCTTTAATCCATTAGGCGTTGTTTAATAAAAATTTCAGAGCACTGTTCTTTTTTAAATGACGAAATTATTATCAAATCAACCTTCTGTTTGATTTATATATATATTTTTTCAACACTTGCATAAAAAAATTATTCTTAATTAGTTGGAATATATGCTGTTAATCATAATCAAATGGGCTTACACTTTTAAGAATTACTTAGTGCATTTTTTAATTGCAGATGTTTAAGGAAAATCTACTTTTTTACGAAAATTCTATTTTGTTTGAGTAATATATCGTAAGAATCACTCTGTTTGTTAATAAAATCTCATTTACAAAATATTTTTGTTTACGTTTCCTTTGAACAATTACTTAGAGTGCCGTAATGTAAAGCAAATGTAACTCTTCTAATCATAAAGTCTCTTCATACGACTTATTTGCAAATTCAGAAATAAAACTTATCATTCAATTTATTCTTTATATGCATAGCTTCCAATGCATTTGTATTTAGTACGAATCAAGAACAATTTTTCATCAGGTACTAGCTGAATCTCAAGTTTGATCAAAATCCATGCATTAGCTCTTGAGATACATTTATTTTGAAATCGTGAAAAATGCAGCATAGCAGTGCCACCTGTAGGGCGATTTACACCAAACACCCAACAACTCTAATTTATAGCAGGAGCTAACTGAATTTTATGTTTTCGAAAATTTCGTGATTTAGTTATTGAGATAGAGCCATTGTGGTAATCACGAATAATGTACCATGTAAGCACAACCTGAGCGACCTGCACTTAAACGATCTGCACAAAAATATAATAAGCACTTGTTATATCAAATACTAACTAAATCTAAAGTTTACAAAATTTCATTCACTAATTCTTAAGATATGGCGTAGAATTTGTAAATAATGCAGTATAGCAGAGCCACCAGTTGAGCAATATAAACAAAAAAAAAAATCATTACTACTTTGTATCAAGTTCTTACAAAATCTAAAGTTTGTAAAATTCCCTACATTAGTTTTTGAGACAGAGCGCAACATATTTTTTGTCACATAGAGACAGACTGACATATTGGCAGATACACAGACTCACAGACAGACATTTTGTAAAACCATGTTTTTTTGGGTTCTGTGAACCGTAAAATGTGTAAATCCGTCGATAACCAGATTTCGAAAATTTTCATGAATCCAATATTTTCTTTTTTTAAATATAGGAGAAAGTAAATACAGCAATCATTTAAAAACAATCTTTCTACAGAGGTAGATTTCTAAAGTTGTATTCTAGTAAATTTTTAGCTTTTTTTATTCTAACTCTTTAAGTGGACATAACTAAAACATCACTTATCCTTACAGAAATCAGCCGTAAATCGAAGCAGATGTATGAGTGTACGGTTTAACATTGATTATCTCTGCTGCAATATTTTATACTTCAAAATACCGCACATTATTATTTTTTACATTTTTGTTAAAGATGAAAAAAGTAATTACAACTGCAATTTGTTTGAAAATTGCATCAATTTATTTTTTAAATGTTACTTATTTGTGGTTTATAATGTCATTTCTGTAAATGATGGCAAATCATTTGCCTTATTTCTGCAGAAAGTAAAGGCAAAATAATACGAAAATAGATTCCAATATCATTTTTGTTACTATTTTCTTCAAACATTTAAAAAAACTAAAATACGTGCATTTTTGAAAAGCGTACATACATGAGTAATTTTTTATAAAATATTGAACTATTTTAAGCAGTAATTAAATTTAATTATCCGTATTAATGCCATAAATAAATGAAGTCATATGAACCATTAGTCGATTTTTTTTTGTTGTTGTTTTGAGTTTATAACACTGCTTTTTACAGGGTTTTTGTATCAGTCGGCATAGTGACGTCATATGCCTACTTTACTAAGAATGTTGTTTAATATTGGATCGTAAATGTAAAATTATTCAGCGAATGCAAATTACGTCATTTTATTTTAAATAAAATCATTTATTTTATGTCTTTAAGCTGAAATATGTTTTGTATAAGTGCATCATTTTCACTTCGGCGGCTTTGAAATTCTTCAAGATTGAATTCATTTTTGCTTAATCCTAAATTTAAACATCATAGCACGAAGTACAAAGATATCCATCCAGTTTATCTTTGCTTTTTGTATTCTGAAGTGTAGAGCTGCATATATATCATCCTCTCACGGGCGAAGGTGTCTTAAAAGTTCTGCAACTGGCATATACAAGTCTACTGGGAATATTCGGCACATTTCCTTCAGGGTTGAGATGAGGACATAGGGCAGGTCATTCTGTGGCATGCCCTCATTTATGCAAAAGCCATTTCTAGAAGGGTTTTGGAAAATGCATTGGGGCGTCGTTTTGCTTGAAAAACCAACTTTGACCACAATTCTCAATACAGTTAGCAAAAATTTGGTTTCTGGCCATTCTTGATAATCGGTGGCCTACATGCGGTTCGAGTGAAAAGACGAGTTAAAATTACCACCATTGCCGAATCCTCCTAAAACCATTAATAAGCCTCCACCTACCAGTACATGTTGAAAGCTATCCGGAAAGAAAGCAGATTCAATTGGGCAAATATCATCAAACCTGGATGCGGAATTCTAAAATGGATGGCCAAAATCACAGTCCGGTGAAATACAAACACCTCATTGGTCATTGAGTCGCGTCCTTTTCAGAGAACAATCTTTTAGCGGTAGGGAAAATGTCGCCTTGCTCCTTTTTCCGAGAAAAAAATCGTAGCGGCAATTTTGAAGTAAATCTTATCTGTTGTCATTTATAATCTAAATTTTTCGCTCTCATTTTATAAAATTCCATTAAAATATTTTAATTGAGTTAATTTCGATGGTTTATGGTAGATAAGAACAGGCGGTAACAATCGCTTCAAAATTAGCTTATCGATCTTTCTTTTTCAAATGGAAAAACAAGTTCGTGATTTTCACCCTTACCAGACGACCAATGGGGTGGCTTTATTTCACTTGACTGTGATTTCTGACCTCCATTTTAGGATTTCCCAACCTGCATGGACCAGTGACATCTTGTTATTTTCTCAGATGAGATAAATAGTAGTTTGTATGGCTGAGGCAGCCTTGCTTTCTATTGGCATGACATAAGGAAAGAAGAAATTTTCACCAAAAGACAGCACGGTTGATTTTTTTAATAGTGTTGGAAGACTTTAGCTAAGGTGGTAAATTTTACGTGGCATCCTCATCAGACTGCATGTAAGCTGCCAATCACCAAGAATCGCTAGAAACCTATTTATTGTCAATTGAAGAGAGAGAATTGGTCACCTAAGTTAGACTTTCTAGAAAAAAACCTATAACCTTTGCATAATCCTTATAAGAATGGTTTTTTTGGATAATTGAGGATATGTCATGGATTTGTCTGTTCTATACATTCATCTCAATCCTCAAGAAAATGTGTTGAGTATCGTGAGTAGAGCTTTAAATATCAATGTTTGATAGTCCAAGTCTGTGGCTGAATTGCAGAATACCATCTGTTACGGCTTCACCATAATCTTGTACATCGCGTCTCCATGGCGCATTCTTTTGTAACGGCTTCACCATAACCTTGGATGCCGCGCGTCTCCTTGGTGCATTCTACTGTTTTGGCAACATTGGAATATCGTTTTGTTATTGTTTTGGTTTCGGCGATCTTCGCTGACCTATCGTGTGTTCGCTGGATCTGTATTCTTTATTCGAAATGTAAATAATGTGTAAATAATTTGTATATAAAGAATTTGTAAGTATTATTAGTAGTAATAATTGAACCAACGACCCAATGAGTGTTTTAAATATACTCGCATCATTCGACAGTTCGTTACACCATCATTACGGCCTGGACTAAAATTGAAGCTATTGCCTTCCATGGATTGGTACATGATATACCACATTGAAAATGCCAAGTTATATATAAGTATATATATTAGCTTTTAACATTCGTGATTTTATTTAGGTGGGCACTTTTTTTCCTCTTTTTTTATAGATTCATTTTTATTTACTGCTCCGGTAGAACAAGTAGCGAGTTACTCCTTGTAAATATGTATTCGTATATAAACGTTATTATCCTATTTGTTTCCTTCTTCTTTGATTTTAATCATATTATTGTACAAAATCACAGTGTCTTTATTTCGATGGGACAAACTATACATATATATATATACAGGGTGATTCCAAATTTTTTTTTACAATAAAAGAGGGGTGATAGTACACATCAAGACAAACAATATTAAATAGGAAACCAAGGGTCCAAAACGTTTTCCAAAGGAGATAGCCGCCATTAAAGTTTAGGGACCAAAATTTCAAATAAACATAAAAAATGGAAAAATCGTTCGATTGATTTGCGGTTTTCACTAAAATTAACCTTTATGTCGGCATTTTCTTAAAATCAAATTATAAAGATAAATTTCAAAAAATGCCGATAGAGGGCGCTTTAGACTTTGGAGTAACGAACAACTATTTTTTGCCGGTATTTTATGCATCTCATTAAATGATTTCGTAAGCTTAGAGTCAAACTTAAATTTTGAGCTCAAAATCTGAAAGTGGGAGTGGTTAAGTAGCACAAACTGAACTGCGTTCAGAGGGTTCAAATTTCAAATGATTATAAAAAAACGCAAAAATTGGTTCATTGATTTGCGGTTTTACTAAAACTATTCTTTATGTCGGTATTTTCTTAAAAATAAATTATAAAGATAAATTTCAAAAAATGTCGATAGAGGGCGCTTTAGACTTTGGAGTAACGAACAACTATTTTTTGCCGTTATTTTTTGCATCTCATTAAATGTTTTGGGAAGCTTAGACTTAAACTTAAATTTTGAGCTCAAAATCTGAATAGTAGGGAGTAGTTAAGTAGCACAAAATGAACTGTGTTTAAGGGGGGGGGGGTGTTCAAATTTAAAATAATTATAGAAAATGGAAAAATTTGTCGATTTGTTTGCGGTTTAAAATAAAACTATTCTTTAAGTCAGTATCTTCTTGAAAATAAATTTTAAAGATAAATTTAAAAAAAAAATCCATTAGAGGGCGCCTTAAACTTCAGAGTAACCAATAATTAATTTTAACTATTATTTTTTTCTTCTAATTAAATGCTTGCAAAAAATTATTAAATGTTTTCGGAAGCTTAGATTTAAACTTAAATTTTGAGCTCAAAATCTGAATAATTAGGAGTAATTAAGTAGCACAAATTGAAGTGTGTTCAGGAGTTGAAATTTAACAATCCCCCTCCCCTCCTCCACGCACACAATTCAATTTTTCACTACTTAAACACTCCCAACGATTCAGAATTTGAGCCTAAAATTTAATTTTATGCATTTGAAAGCATTTAATGAGATTAAAAAATATCAGTTAAAAATAGTTGTACGCTACTCCAAAGTCTAAGGTGCCCTCTATCGGCATTTTGCGAAATTTATCTTGAAAATTTATTTTCAAGAAAATGCTCATTTAAAAATTAGTTTTAGCGAAAACCGCAAACGAATCGACCAATTTTTCCGTTTTTTATAATCATTTGAAATTTGAACCCTCTGAACACAGTTCAATTTGTCTACTTAACCATTCCCAACTATTCAGATTTTGAGCTCAAAATTTAAGTTTAAGTCTAAGCTTATGAAAGCATTTAATAAGATGCAAAAAATAACGCCAAAAAAAGAGATGTTCGTTACTCCAAAGTCTAAAGCGCCCTCTATCGGCATTTTTTGAAAATTATCTTTATAATTTATTTTTAAGAAAATACCGACATAAAGTATAGTTTTAGTGAAAACTGCAAATCACTGAAACAATTTTTCCGTTTTTTTTTAATCATTTGAAACTTGAACCCTCTGAACACAGTTCAGTTTGTGCTACTTAACAACTCCCACTTTCAGATTTTGAGTTCAAAATTTAAGTTTGACTCTAAGCTTACGAAAACTTTTAATGAGATGCAAAAAATAACGGCAAAAAATAGTTGTTCGTTACTCCAAAGTCTAAAGCGCCCTCTATCGGCATTTTTTGAAATTTATCTTTATTATTTAATTTCAAGAAAATGCCGACATAAAGAATAATTTTAGTGAAAACCGCAAATCAATCGAACGATTTTTCCATTTTTTATGTTTATTTGAAATTTTGGTCTCTAAACTTTAATGGCGGCTATCTCCTTTGGAAAATGTTTTGGACCCTTGGTCTCCTATTTAATATTGTTTGTCTTGATGTGTACTATCACCCCTCTTTTATTGTTAAAAAAATTTTGGAATCACCCTGTTTATATATAAACATTAGATAATACTACAAATCAACATCAAAATGTGGTACAACTCGTTAATAACAAAGTATATCAAACATAGGAGTTGACAAAAATTGGAATAATATTGGAAATGTAGTATTTCGCTCGTTATCAAGGGCAATTCTAAATAGACACATTAATTGCGATTAACTTCTGATTAGAAATCAGGATAAACCTAAAAATGATTTCTATATTGCCTGATTAATCGCAATTGAAAACATAGTTCAAAGAAAAATATTAGAAAAATAATAAGACAATAATTGAATTATCATATATATGTGTATGTACTTAGAATTTAAATGAATTATAAGTAATGAATTATTATTATATAAATGAATTATAATTTAAGAGGCAGAATTAAGAATCTGTTATTTAGTATGGAGTATTATGTTATTTAGTATTAAGCAGATTAACATCATTAAAGTCCGAAGAAGCTTCCCTTATCTTAAAGCAAAATATCAAATTTATGCATTGCTTTTAAATCAAAATATCGAAAAACATGTGTTGTTCAGATTATAAAAAGTACAGATATGGAAATTTAATTACAGATATTTTTATTATAAGTAAAAAAGTATATTCAGAAAATACTTTTAATTTAACATATATACAGGGTGTCCAGTAAATAATTGACCCATTTTGAACTTTAATAACAAACTAGTTGGATGTGCCAATCCCAAAACTTTCTTCCATCTCATACATACATTTTAATATAAAAAAAATAGTTACTCATTTTAATGCTTTAATAATTTTAATTCAATACCTTACCAACTTTGATTTTCATCTTAAATTTCTGCTTCAATCAATTAATCGGAGTAAAAACGAATTTTCGTCTCTGCACAAGCCGATGGACAATAGAATGATAAGCAAATTTTTTTTCAAATTCAGGGAGGACCTACTTGCCTTACCAAAAAATAATCATATACAAAATGTTTAGTTCAGTTCTAGAACTAACTTCATACACTTTTATGTGGTGCAATATTGAAAATGACATAAAATTCGGTATTGCAGCGCCCCCTTCCGGCGGATTTTTTTCAGATTCAGGGCGATCCAACTGGCTATAGCCATACACTTACACATAAAATTTCATTCAATTCGATGCATAACTTCATGTACTTTTGGTCGGTACAATATTGAAAATGGCACATAAATCGCGATTGTAGCGCCCCCTTCTGGCGGATTTTTTTCAAATTCAGGGAGGACTAATTAGCTTTAGCCATACACATACATAAAAAATTTGGTTCAATTCGATGCATAACTTCATATACTTTTGGTCGGTACAATATTGAAAATGGCACAAAAATGGCGATTGCAGCGCCCCCTTCCGGCGGAATATTTCAAAACTGTAGGAGGACCTGCTTGCCACAGCCAAAAGCATTCACAAAAAATTTGGTTCAATTCTATGCATAACTTCATACATTTTTTGATGGTAGAATGGCGACATACAGACACACAGACACACGGACAGACAGACAGACATTTTGTAAAAACAAGTTTTTTGGAATCTCTGACCCCTAAAACGTGTAAATCCGTCGAAAACCGGAAGTCGAAAAAAATTTCGATTACAATACTTTCTTCTATTGAAGATAGAAGAAAGTAATAAACGGTTTGAGATAAAAATTCGCGGTTTGTTGCATTATTATTAGAAAATCAATAATTTTTTAAACATGTACTTTGTTAATATAGTTTAAATTTCGGCCAAAAAATAACGCGCTGGCGGCAACGGGCTGTTTGAATACAGACATGATTTAATTTTCATAGATATGAGATTTCCGGCTGAATCTGAATATTTATGTTGCCGAATCTGAATCTATATGTTGAATCGACTCTCATCTCAGTTTCAGAAATAGGATACGTTGGTTGGAAAGAGATTTAAAATAATATTTGTGATTAATCATTATGTATTATAAATAACCTCCTCAGTCCTGCGACTGAGATATTAATTTTAAATATTATTACATCACATAAACAAAGTGCATATTTTAAAATTTATTGTTATTCTAAAAACAATACAACAAGCCGCGCTTTTTTATCTCAAACAGTTTTTTTGTTATTTACATTCAAAATGGGTCAGTCATTTACTGGACACCCGGTATATATATATATATATATATATATATATATATATATATATACATAAACACACAGACACACACGTATATATATATAAATATATATATAATGGGTGATCCAAAAGTCAGGATGAACTTTTAAAATGAATAATTCGAAAACGTATGAAGATACAAAGATACGGTTTTCAGCAAACGGATATAAAGGAAATCGGGTTTTGTGTGGCAACGAAAAAAATTGTTCTGTTGGCGACCAACAGATGGCACTTTAGTTAATTTTTGCACCAGAAAGTGATTTACAACTGGAAAAATATTTACAACTTACAATTCAGCTCAATTACAGTTAATTAGTACTACAGTAAATGTTCAATGTGCTGTCCATCATTCAGATCTACAGCTGTGAGACGAGACATCTCACCATTCACAGCATAGAGTAGCATTTCTTGCATTATGGCAGACACATTTTGGCGGATGGCATCTTTCAGTGCTGCTAATGATGCCGGCTGGTGGCGGTACACTTTTGACTTCAATAATCCCCACAGCCAAAAGTGCCAGGGTGTCAGATCCGGAGATCTTGAAGGCCATATGTGATTAAAGTACCGACTGATAATGCGATCCCCCAGATATTGAGCGTAGCAGGCGTTACACAAGCAAAACAATTTGAAGTGGTGCTCCATCTTGCATAAATGTGACTGTTTGGAGTGCCTGTCGTGCTTGCAATTCAAAAATCCGACAGCGCCATCTGTTGGTCGCCAGTACACCTTTTTTGTAGCCACACAAAACATGGTTTCTTTTCCATCCGTTTTGTGCAAACTGTATCTTTGTATTTTAATTCGTTTCCGAATTATTCGTTCTTAAAATTCGTCCTGACTTTTGGAACACCTGTTATATGTATATATATATATGTACATACATTATGAATTGATAAATTCATCGGAAATAATAAATTGCAAATGTGTCTTTTCAGTTACGTATTTTATAACAGTTCTTAAATAAAAGAGAATTTTATTTTTTACCGATAAATTTTAATCGCACAGACACAAACTACTAAAAATGTATAAAAAAAATAACATTTTTAATGACGAGTTCTTCAAACATCAACGTGATAAAAAACTATCAGTAATAATGAAAAATTTCTAAATGAATTACTGAATGTGATGTGCTTATTAGCATTTAAATAGATAAACAATCAGTACTTTGTTCGTGATTGACATCCAGCTTCATTAATTAACGAGCTCAGAAAAGTAAGTTTATTATGTTTTAATTAATAAATCAAATACAAATTTCCTTAGATAAATGAAGCGTTAATGTTTTGCGTTTTTTCTTTTACTCTCTGTTTTTACTTACACAAAGAACACGCTTTATACTGCAAAAAAAGTTAAATGATTACGTTCTTATTTTTTGTCATTTTTGTAGCAATTTTTTTAAACAATTATAATTATTTTTTTTTCGTTGCTCTAATATGTTTCTCATTGTGATTTTTTTTCTTTTTGTAACCATTTTTAGTTTATATATATATATATTTTTTTTTAAATATTATTATATGTTAATGTGTTACATTTTACATTGAACAATACCGAAACGTTATGAAAATAATGTTTCATTTTCTGACTTTAGGTGGAAATATTCTACTAATCAAGCACAATATAAAATTAAAGGCTCAACAATGTGAAAGAGAATGTAATATTTTTATTGTGTTTTACTTATTACTCTACAAATTACCACTTCTGAGAAATTACGTTGTTCGAAATTATTGGAATATTTTAGACTAGAACTTTTAGTGGTTTTGATGAGTTACACCATATGGGTCAATATCTGAAAACTGGACAATTTGCGTCCAATGCCTATAATATTTCATTAATTTTTGTGTATTTGTGTATTTTCAGCCCTATTTACGCGGCACACTTATTAAGTAAGTTATCAAAAATCGTACATAAGAGTGAATATATGTATCGCTGTGTCGTCATATCTGCAACCTTTTAATGAAATCACTGAAAAATTAATAGTTAACTTCTGAGAAGAATGTGGGATACACTGTTGAAAAGTGGATCGGTAATCATTCTACACTAAAACCATCCTTTTCCTTGATCTTCGTTTGGGGTCAATACATAAACATACAATACAAAACAATAGCAATTCTATGGATGTGTACAGTAATTATATTACAACCATAGTCTTCTGATCCTTTGGTTGCATTCTATAAATTTTTCTTCATGCTAAATATTAAATACGGGACGTTTTTCGCATTTCGAACAGAGCGAAAATCAATAGAATGGAAACTGTTGAAGCCAGGAATCAAGTGGAAGCGAAATTTTTTTTCCAAGCACCTTCGTCGTTCCAAGCCCTAACTCGCACTCTGATTGGTTGTTGCTCTCGGCACTGTTTTCACGTAACTTGACGATAACCAAACTTGGCGAAAAATATTTCGCTCGTAAGTGAACGAGTAAATCTAAAACCTAACTTACTCATTCTTATTCTTCCATCATTTTGTGCTCTTGTGTATTATTATCTTGTGTTATTTTATAAAATGGCTAATGCTTTACTTATTTATAAACGGGAAAAATTACTTTGTACTCGGTTCGGAAGAAAATCAAACTCCTCTATCACTATCGCTAAGCCAAGTATGATTATCGGCAAGTTACATGAAAACAGTGCTGAGAGCAACAACCAATCAGAGTGCGAGCTTGGGCTTGGAACGACGAAGATGCTTGGAAAAAAATTACGCCAAGTGGAATATAGATATTTAGAGGGCTACCAATTATCAATTAAACATTTCCAACTGCGTAATTAAATTGATGCATCCAAGAGTCACAAGCTGCTATTAATTTTAGTGTTAATGTCAGTGCCATTCATTTTGCATGTTTTCTCTAAAACATGTTTGCTGAATTGAGAAATTGATTGACTTGAAATTTAATTATTATGATCAACACATTTTTCGGAACACTTTCGAAAATTCGTGGCAGCAAATAAAACTTTGATTTCATAAAAGCTTCTTTAAGTCTAAAAATGTATTGGTTTTTGTGGTTTATAAAGGTAAACAACAATTTTTCAGAATTGTGTTTAGCTCGAAAAGGAAGTTAATGTATATTTTCAGCGGTGATAATATATTTTTCTAAATAAAGAAATATTGGAGTTTTTTATTAGTATGCATTCGACACTAAATTTCTTTAAATAAAGAAAGTGAAATTTCTGTTTTATTTTATGTCTAACTCTTATTCTGTGAATATTCTATCGAATAAGGCTTACAGAAAATTGTCGTTCCCTCTATAAATTACATTAAAATAAATTAACATTAAAATAATGGAATATATTCAATTTGGAATTTCTGAAATTGATTATAGACAAAAGTGCAGCAGCTTAAAAGCTAAACTGAAGATAATTGTTTCTACTATTTGTATCTTAAACAATGTAGCAACAGAAGTTTATCCCACCATCCGATTAATTTAAATTTTATTCCAAACTAACTTAAAAGATGTCCCTCTTGAGATTTTAAGTAACTCCTTTCAAAATAAAATAAATAAGAATGTAAATATTTTAAGATGATACTTACTTAATTTACTATGATAAATTATTTAATTTACTCTGTAGAACATTTTTTTTAAATATAATCGATGAGGAATGTAGTTTAGTGATATATATTAAACAATATATTTATTTACTAGACATTTTATAGTGACAAAAAGCTATCGAATAACAAGAAAAAGAAACTATGCTGAATAAAATTAAGCTGACTACGATTTCACTTTTAGCTGAAGCAAAAGGAAAAACAAAATCTCTTTAAATCCGCACTTACGATTTTATATTTTCTTCTTCTTTTTTTTAAGTACATTTTCTGTATAACATATACCCTATTCATTGAAAATAAACCCCTATGAAATGCACGTGTCTACCCAATGCTCTTATCTTTTGAAGTAATTAATTTCAAAATTTCCATACTGCTGTACTGCGATGATAAGCGATAATTTGAAAATGTCCAACTGAGTTAAGAACCTGGATTTCCAAAAATAACAGTAGATTTATTCAGTTGAGCAGAATTAAACTATCAGACCAGATACTGTGAGCATGAAAGGTTCAGTTGAATGAATATTCCTCCAGTATTTATCCGAGATGGCTCTGCCGGTAGAGCCTTATCGGCTTCAGCTATTCATATTCCTGGTTCAAATCCCAGTCCGGACTTTATTACAAACTTCTTGGAAGCATTATGATTTATTTTCAAATTGATTAATTGTGTTAAAAATTAATCTAATTTATAGTTAATAAGGGTTTGTAATTTTAAGTTGTATGCCCACCTGTTTGCGTGTCCATGCTCTAACTCACGTAAATATTCTCGGATTTTTTTCCCATTGAAATATGTTAATGATGCTTGCCTTGACATGTTTGGTACTATATGGGACGTATGTGGGATTAATTATTTATTTACAAGGGCATTCAAAATGGCTCAATTATGGTTTAAGGTAGAAAGTCGATTTCAATGTAATTAAAAAAAACATTGGAATGGATATGAATCACTGATTTTCCCTACCTTGTGATTACAACAGAAAAGCGAGGGCATTCATAACATTTATCGTTCATTTATAGGAACACACAAAAGAAACTGGACAATTTTTTGATTGCAGAGAACAACTGACATTGGGTTTTCAAATGCATTATGCGTTTTTCTATGGTTGGGTTAGACATAATATTTTAGTTATTAAACGTTGCAGTTTTGTTACATTAATTTGAATTTGTTGGAAAGTGTTCTATATATTCTTGATTTCTTATTTTCTTCTGTCTTTACAAGAAGAAATTACTGTATCCGTGAAAGTTTCCTACTTCCGGTTTTCGACGGATTTATATGTTTTGGAAGGTCCTGAACACGATTCGATAGTTTTTAGAAAATATCTGTCTGTGAGTCGGTCCATCACTCTAACACTTCGTGAGTCTGAATGTGACAAAAAAATTGTGCGTGCTCTATCTTAAGAATTAATGAACGGAATTTCACAAAACTTTATATTCAGTTAGACCTTGATATAAACTAAAACTTATTAGTTTTTTGTCTATATCGCTAAACAGGTGGTGCTGCTATGCTTCATTATTTATAATTTCCACAATAGCTCTATCTCAAGAACTATTGTACGGTTTATCATAAAACTTTTGATTCATTTGGTATCTGATATAAATTGATCCTGGTTAGTTTATTTGTATACGTGGAGCTATTGTGCAGATTTTTTTAAGATTTCCGCACTATCTCTATCTAAAAAGTTAATGTACTTATTTTCATGAAACTTCAGATTCATTTAGTACCTGATATATGTTACTCTTGTTTAGTTTTTTGTGTAAATGGTCCGACAGGTAACGCTGCTATGCTGCAGTTTTTCACGATCTCACATTAGCTGTATCTCAAAAAACTAATGTATAGATTTTCGTCGAACTCCAGATTAAGTTAGTGTCTGATATAAATTGATCCTGATTTGTTTTTGTTGCGCATCATCCAACAGGTTGTGCTGTTATGCAGACTTTTAAGATTTTTGCACTATATCTCAGAAGCTAATGCACTTATTTTCATCGATCTTCCAAAATTCAGATAGAAGTTGATATAAATTTTTGCTTACTAGATTTCTATAAAAATTACCTAATCGGTGTCACTAATTCTCTGCATTTTCCAAAAATATTAACCTTTATATGATAGAAGATAGTTTTAAGATTGCCAACGTCTGACTAATTTCTTACATGTTTTCATGCCAATGATTAAAATATGAAAGCAACGATATTAATTAACATTGGTGGACAATACATTTTATGCGTTGTTTTACCTCAATCCAAAATATTTTAAGAATACTAAATTCGAAATATTTTTTAGTTATTTCATTTGTTAGAAATTTTTTTACGTGATTATGAAGAAAATGATTTTTATTAAAACAGAGAAAGTTATTTTAAACAAACAAAAAAATGTTCCTACACTCATATTAAATAGCTACGTATTTTAATCCGAAAGGATGATGAAACAGAAAATAGTAAAATTCTACAGTAATTCCATTTGATTTATATAAATAACTTTTGAAATATTTTCTACTTTTCTGTTTTTCTAAGTTCAAAATGGTTTTATTGACAAATCTTTCTTCGTTATATATCTACTACTCAAGAAAAGTTCATTATAAAATGGCTGCAAAGCTTGTGAATTTAAATTGATGCATGTTATTTCATGTTATTTTAAAGCAGAACATAAAAGATTAGAACAAATGTGAAAAATTAGACGCCTGAAGGAAATTCTTGGAGTATTTCCATACATTCCTCGCTTAGTTAAATTAGTTTTTATTAGAAATACTCATTCTAGTCATTCTAAAACATTTTACGGTATTGTTTATCGGCTCAGTATGAAATGAGTTTCATATTGATGAAATTTGGATTATTGCTTTTGATCATGATAAAAATTTGTCTAAAACTTTAAATAATTTTTCCATCATATTACCATAATATTATATATCGTAAAGGAATGCATTAAAATTTAATTGAATGAGAAAATAAATTTTGAAATTTAGTCAAAAGCAGGATAATTTTCGTTGTTTTATGAAACCAGCAAAAGGTTTATTTATAAACGCTTCACTTATTATTACCAGTAAATACTAATACTTTAGTGTTGGGTTATGCAAAGGAAATATAAAAGATGCCCCTAAGTAAAAACTTTTATCATTTCTATTGCAAATAGAATTGGCATGAAATGTATGTCGAAATTGCATTTTCGAAAAAAATAAAATATCTGTGCAATATAAATAACACAATGACAAAGCTATTTATATAGTTTCTAGAACTGTTAAATTTAATTTTAATGGGAATTTTCCATCTTGTATCTCCTTGTGAGATATAATATTACTAAAATAAGTAAAAATTATGGAATAATATACTCGTGTAATATGTTATTATTCTTTCTTCCCATTTAAAATTGGGTGTAATTCTTTTGCTATTTCTATTTACTACTACGTATCCATTGTTTAATAGATAGACCAGGAGCCGGCCGTCGATTTTCTTATGTATCGAGTACAAGGACCGGACATACATCAAAATGTAGGTTTCAATGTGCACATTAAGAATATTACTGGCTGCCAGGTCCCGGACATACATCAAAATGTAGGTTTCAGTGTGCACATTAAGAATGTCACTGGCTGCCAGGTCCTATCCTGCCGGAACCTGGTGGCAGCCGCACTTTTATGACGTCAATTTTGAGTGTTTACCTATGTATCGAGTACAAGGACCAGAAATACATCAAAATGTAGGTTTCAATGTGCAGATTAAGATTATCACTGGATTAGAATATTTTTAAAACTTCGTTATCGTACAAACGAACCTCATTTACTACGCTTTACGAGCAATTTCCAACTTTTTTTTATTTTTTTTTTCTAAGAAAAATAGAATTTTTTAAAATGGATGCACAATTTTAAATGATTATCTTTTCTTTGTGCAGGAAGTTTGTAATAATGTTTAAAGTAAAATTCTTCCCCAGTTTGCAACTTTTAACCTTCCCCTTTACATTCAATGAATTCTGTTTTGTTCTTCACACAGTATTTCAAAATTTCCAGACGTTTAAAAATTTTTTTTATTTCATTCTGCCCTTGTTTCTTTGCAATGATAATAAATTACTGTGTCAAATTTTTCCTTACTCTCTAAACTTAAAACACGTCTTTCCCAGCCATAGTTGTTAAATGTTTATCTCGCCCGTCCCTCCTCCCCCCGCCCCCGCAAAAAAATTGTAATGGATTAAATGCAAAAAGATTACTTATATTAGTTGTGCGATCTTTTTATTTGTGTGTGTGTCAAATAAATAAATAAATAAAAATAAATAAAAAGAATAGAAGAATATATAAATAATTATATATAGAATATATAATAAATAGAATAATAGAATATATTCCATAATAGAATATATATATTACAAATAATATATAATAAATAGAATAATAGAATATATAATAAAAAAAGAATAGAAGAAATGAATAAATAAATAAAGTATTAATAATACACATTTTTTAGATTATTTCTTTTAGCCAAACATTGCTCAACAAAGGTAGACAAAGCATGAAATATATTTTACCAAGGTCAACATCCTTAATAAATCTTTGGTGTTTCTAGAGTACAACATGAATAAAGTGATAAATAAATCCGTTCATTTGCATTTTATAAAAAGTGTGAATAAGTGAATTAGCTAAAATAATTATAATTTTTGTGCATTTCAATTTTAAGATATAACAAGAACGGAAAACAAAATCCAATTCTTTGAGTTACTTAATAACGCATCAAACAAAATCACAATCGCAAGTTATACTTGCTTTTTTGCCTCTCTAATGGATGTTGTTACTGAGCCTCAACCGAATCAAAAGGTATTGGGAGAATAACATTGAATGCTTATCCTAGATATTCCTACATCTATCGTAATTAACAGTGTAAATAAATATTCGGCGAGCTCTGATTACCGAAAAGATATAACGACAAGCACTAACATGCTTCGTTCGAAAGTTTAGAAAGAAGAGAGTTTGATTGAGAGGAAACAGAGACCCCAAATTTTAGTTTGAATCAATTGTAAATTGATTGTAAAGAAATTAATGAATATTTGATTTAATTGTAATACGTCTGTTTTACATAGTGAATTTTAATATTGAATTTGGCTTATATGCACCTCATAATATTAATAATTTAAACTACTGCTGAAACTAAAATTATTTCGAAATTAGTATTTTATGTGGTAAGGTAGATGTGCCAGTAATGGACACTCTTCAATGTTTTTTGATTTTTATAAATGTATAGCAAAAATAAAAAAATAGCTTACATTATTATTTTTTTTCAGAACTCCCCCTTGTATACTATATAACTTTACATTATTGTTGATAATTACATTAATATTCCTTCTCTGTCTTTCGATGAAAATCTTAACAAATATGCAAAGAGTTGAGTTCATTTAATACATAAACATAGTATTTTTAAGACTTTAAAAGGAGTTTTCATTACTTGTACTCTTAATTGCACTAGCCAACAAAAAAATATTTTTGTCAGTTTCCTGGTTCTAGATAGTCGATTCCTACTAATTTTGGGTTGATAAAAACGAATTGTAAATGAAATTTTTTTATTAGCTCTTGTTTTCAAGATACAATACAGCCCACTTGAGAAAGACACACAACGTCCCACTAGCGTTGCAAAGGTTAGAAAAAACCCGGTTTAAACCCGGGAATAAACCGGGTTTTTAGGAATAAACCTGGAAAAAACCCGGGATTTTTTGGAATAATTCGGTTTTTTGGGAATAAACCTGGGAATAAACCTGGTCTATTGGAAATAAACCCGGGAATAAACCGACTTTTAGCAACTCTACGTCCCACACATCGATTTAAAAGCAAATTGAAGAAGAAAAAAAAAATCCTGTGTAATAAATGCCATTCAATAGGCTTGTTTCATTAAACAATGTCCATTATTCAAAAAGCAGTGGTTGTTTTTAGCCTATTCTTACAAACGTTTCCTTTTGAATTGCCTCTTGTGTGTCAACGCCGGAGCAACTATTGTAACAGTTCAACAGTAGTTGGCCAGCATTAAATTATCCCAACGATCCTGATATCAGCGTTCCATTACGGAGATATCTTTGTGAAGCCTTTCACCGCGCTCATCACTTACAACTGCGCAGTTTTTAGGGAAAAAATCAAGATGGGAATGGAAGAAATGAAGTGTCAGAGACATGTTGCATCCAAGATCATGGTACTTTTGTAGGAGTTCTTTCACCAACTGTTCGTAGTTCTCGGCTTTTCTGTTGCCTAGAAATCCTCGTACCACACTTTTGAAGGCTTCCCAGGCTGCTTTCTCTTTCCCTTCCAAAACTTTATCCTTCATTTCATCAAGCATGGTTCTTCATTTATGTGAATATTTTAGGGCCCACAAAGATTCCCTCTTTAACGTTTGATTCACACTCAGTCTTGGAAATTTCGCTCTAAGATACTGGAAAGCCTCTCCATCCTTGTTCAGGGCTTTCACGAAGTTCTTTAATCCCTGCTTAATGTGCAGGAGCGGAAGCACAATGTTTTTTTGGATCAACTAGATGCTCATTTTGGACAATTCTCTTTCCGGGATTTAGATTTCTTGAAGGCCATTTGTCTTTTATGTAGTAAGAGTTTCTATCTCGACTGTCCCACAAACACAGAAAATAGCAGTTTTTGGTATAGCCTAATTGTACTCCCAGGAGTAAAATAATTACTTTAAAGTCAGCACAAACCTGCCATTTATGATCCTCGTATTTGATTGACTCGCGAAATAATTTTACATTCCCGTAAATTTTCTGCTTGTGAATGGAATATCCAATGGGAATGAAAGGAATGATGTTGCCGTTGTGTAGTAAGATTGCTTTCAAACTAAGTTTTGAAGAGTCGATAAATAATCTCCACTTCTGTGGATCATGAGTTATGTTCATTGAATTCATCAAGCCATTAACATCAGTTCAAGAAACAACATGTTCTTTCTTCTTAAAGAAATGAAGAGAATTTTTGTGACGAGCCCTAAATTAAGTGATCATGACTTCTGGTTGGATTCTACACAGAGAATGAAGTTGAGGGGAATTATAGCTATTAAGAATACCAACTTCGAAACATTCGATTTCCCATAAAACAGCTATAGTGAGATTTCTCAAGTTGGTTCCTATCTTGAAAACAAGAGCTAATCTCAACTTTTTATGTTGATTTTCGTGTTTAGCGAGACAAAATACTTCGGAAATAACTAATTTTGAGCCCGAAACATTTTTGATATTGGGTAGTGTTATTCATTTTTTCCAGTAATGAACACTCCATTAGTAAAACACACAACAGTTAAAATGCAATTCTCCGTAATGTTTATAATGTTATATATGTTATATTTTAATTTCTTTACACAGCATATCATATTTAATTTCCAAATTCCACTTGTCAAAATGTAATAACTACAAAACTTTTATAAATAGCTGCTTTTAAGTTTTTTAGTTGTTAATACAATTTCAAAACTTTATTCTTTTTGTTATTGTTTATAACTCAACCTTACTTATTTTATTTTATAATTTGGTAATCAAACCAGTCAGGAAGCATAACATGCCCCCTCTACCAACTCTAAAAAAAATCTGTCTTTATTGTACAATTAGTTTTTAATTTAGTGTGGGGGGGGGGGGGAATTTGGTTTTAATTATGCCATATTTTTTTCGATTCAAATTGTTCAGCTTTTAGAAATATTTCAGCTCCACCCTCTTCTCCTCCTCTAAATAAGTAAGCTAAGGTGGTCTGGTGTAATAACGCGAGACGGGGTAATAACGCCAAGTGCTGATATTTTGCATAATTATGAAATAATCTGGTAAATGACACCCATGTGCTCTGCGCAGAAGGGTTTTGAGTCATATAAATCGCAAAAAACAGCTCCAAGTTAATTTGTTTCATTTTTAGGTCTTATTGTTTTTACAAGCAATTAAAATTAACGCTTGATCTAAAATTTGCGAGATACGTTTTGTGATGTGAAGACTATTTTTTTTATCCGGAAATACTTTGTTAATTACATAAATTTGTAGTACATTTCATGTACTTTCAAAATATTGTTGAAAATTTTGGATATCTTCTCGAGATAATTTGTAATTTAAAATGTACAGCGCAATAACTATAACGGGGTAATAACGCCAATCCTTGGCATTAATACCCCGGTTGATTCCCTACTGTGGCCGAGCTACATCCTAAGTACTGATTCAAATAAACACAGTTAAAACTGTGCAATGTTTCTAATAATTCTATTTAAGCGGTCCTTTTTAAGCAAAAAGAAGCTCACGGTCTGATATTCTTTTCCCTCATCCTCCCCCCCCCTCACACCACACCTTTAATTTTCTTACACTTTCACAAAAAATTGAACATTTTCAATAGCTTAGAATGCAATTTGTCAATTTCTAAGTTTGTAGTGTATTTTCAGAATTGGGCAATCTACATGCAATTATTCCATCTTATTTCATAGTTTTGTTTGCATGGCGATATTACCCATATAGGTGGGTAATAATGCCAAATAGCATTGGTCAAGAAATCATGACATTACATTTTATGAATACATATCTGTTAAATTATTTTTTTATATAGATAGTCAATGAGTTGCTGTATCGAATCCTATATTTGTTAGAAAAATACAAACTAAAACTGAGCCGTGAAAATTGGTAGAACCTTAACGTGGCGTTATTACCCCAGGGTACCTTACATTAAAAATCTACCAATTCATGTTTTAAACATTTACTTTATTTCTGCCTTCTCTCCCTCACTCCAAACAAACACACTACACGCACAAGGAGATTAGGAAACTTCAATCTAATGCACAGGTCGGAGCTTATTTTTTTCAATGCTCATCATGTTACTTCTATTTTTTTGCTGTGGGTCGGGTTTGTGTCCAGTAGGCTTTTATTTCTGTTTGTTGTGTATCCATTGGGGTTCGATTGACTTCCACTGGTTGCTGCGAGTCGACTTAATTTCTGCTTTTTTGCTTTGGGTCCAGTTGACTGCATTTTACTGTTGGTTGAGTTTGGAACCGATTGACGTACATTATTTTGTGTATGAGTCAGTTTCGGATTGGGTTTTCACCCTTGCGACAAGGGTTTAAGATGTGCAGGGGTCAAATTTTCTGGGCCCGCTCAGAAGGAAAGAAATATGGTCTGGCCCAGCCCATTATAAAAGTTAAAATTTTGGCCCCATTGGAAAAAAAAATTATCAGCTCAATATAGTATCTTAAGGGCTGGGTCCAAAAAGTTAAAAATTTCTGCAGAACATTCATTTTTACTCGTACAAAGGAGCTCTAAACAAACAAAGGCTTATCTTTGCTCTTTATTTATTTTTTTTTCGTATTTATAATCTTCAGTTATGCAGAACTGGCGTCGACTGCGACATTTGTTTTTAATGAATGTTTGATGTATTTAAATGTTTGTTATCAATTATATTAATCTATATTTTATGTAATGGTGACTTAAAATCTAAAGAAAATTATATGGAAGTAAAATTTTCTAAGACGGAATGGCATTGGAAGAAAAAATATGCCATAGATAAATTTCCTTTCTTTCAGGTGTAAATTTATTATATATTTTTTTCTCTTGTATTATTGTATTAAGTTTAAGCAGATGAACAATTTAAAAGAAGATTCCATCATAGGCAGGTTATTTTCATATGTTTAACTATATTTTAATAAGCCTAGAAATTTGATTCTGTAAAAAGAATAAATTTCAATGTCTAGTTATAGAATTATGGTTAATTTAAAAATATCTGCTTTTTTATGGAAAAAATTTTTAGGCCAGCCAAGTTTTACCGATCATTGAACAAACCTAGTCATGTCGCGAAAATGATTTTCATACTCATTAATAACTCAACCGGATATCAATGGATAACTCAACCGGAACTGAATATTTTGATCTATACATTGAATCTATCAACAAACTCTTTTATACAAATATTTAGAAAGCTTGTAGGATGCAAACAGATCACCATAGAAGATTTATAAGAGTTGATAAAGATTTCAAGAACATTTGACAAGGATATAATTACAACTAGAACTGGATTTTTCATTAAAAAAACGATCCTGATGATGGTCTAGTTAAAGTTGACGTTTTTAAAATTTTGCATATGGAAGGACTAAAAGCATTAGAGTTGACGCTATGCTATGTTGAACAGTCACTAATAGCTTCATTGGATAAACTTATTATGTTAAAAAGCTAATTTGGCTGAATCCTAAAATAGCCGAGACACTTAGCATCCTTGAATATTTTGTGTTTTTTTATATATATGTTTTGCTGCAGTAAGGAAAAGTAGGATTTTAATAAATTTTTTTAATACTGTAATTATTGTATTATATTTTTAACCTTAGTAAAAATTCAAAGCACTGTCTGTTATTTAAACGAGTTTCATTCTACTGTTGGTAAATGATCTGTATTACTACTAGTTTTGAAAATTGAAAAATACGCTAAAAAAAATTCTTCATTTAGCCAGGTGTCATATGATCTTTGCTTAAAAACTGTTGTAATTATTAATTTAGCATATAATTTTAATTAAATTTGCATATATGTGATTGAATTAATTTACTTAAGGTTATTACACAAGAATACATTTATTGCATTTTACAAAGTTATATGGTAAATTTATAAAGAATAACAGTTTCTTCTACTGCGAAAGAAACCTATATCTTCCGTCTTTTTTTCATGTTTTTTTTCAATGCAGAAGAAACTTGTCAACCCTAGACGAGGGGGGGAGGAACTGTACAGTGTGCATATGTGAATATGTAATGTGATTGTTCTTATGCTAATATAATTGTTTGATTTTTGTACTGCAATTACATTTACCCTTTGATTTTAACTAGGAAATCCTTTCGAGCTGGATAATGCTTGCATAGTTTTTGTTAAGAAAGAGCCATTCAAAGCCAATATCGCATTAGATGATGCCATTCTGATGTGGTTCTCTTCATTCTACATTCTTCATTCATACTTGGTTTACCCTAAAGAATGCTGTGCTACGCTGGAATTTTTTCAGGGGTATGTTTCAATTGTATTTATTTTTTTGGTATGCTTTAAGTTATTTATTTTGTCTACTATATATTGTGGAAGTCTGGTATTTTCTTCATAATTCGGTTCTAGATGGGATTAGGGTCGAAAATTTTGATATCATGCACGGGAGGCTCCCACCAGGAAAATTTAACTATTTTCTGTCAACTTTTGCATTTTTAAAACCATACTAAACTCTCATTACTGCCCTGTGAATTTCGTAATATTTTTCTGTGAACAATTGGGACATTTTGTAACATTTTTTACTGTGAAAGATATACCATGAAGTATTGGTAAAAAAAAAAAAGAAAAAAAAGGGCGATTATTTTCTAAATTTTCCAAAAATTTCAGACATTTAACTTTAAAAATTATCAAAAATCAGCTATAGGTTTGGAAATGAAAAAATATCGCAAATTTTGAGATGGGTGCCAAAAAAGCTTTCATGAATTATTCTCAGAAAAGTTTGCCAATTTTGTTTAATGATCCTATAAAATGTGCAAATTTTGTCAAAAGTTGATGGGGGGATAAAATGTAAATTTATTTCCTCAAAGGATTGTACAAAATACGCAATATTAGGGCAGGACAACGACTTTGGTCAAAGAATGGAGGGGAAAATGCAAATTTTCTCAAATGATGGCGCAAGAAATTACAAATTTGTTTAAAATAACTTTTTGTGTGTTCTCAAACAGGTAAATATAAATTTTTCTGGCCCTGAGAAAACTGCAACCAAACAAAAATAAGACAATTCATTTCAATTCAAAAAAACAAAAATATATATGAAAATTGCATTAAATCTTAAAGTCAATTCACACAATGTAAAACAAAATATCTAATTAATAGTTTTATACATTTTTTATGTACTATTGATTAATTTTTAACAAATTTTAATTTTACATTGTAATGCTGAAAATTTTAAATAACTGAAAAGTTTGGTTTCCATTCAAAACACTTCAATAATTAGAAAAAAATGAAAGAACAGACAAAAAGATTGAATTGAATAATTTTTTGTTTAAAAAAATTTTGTTTATATAATCAAGACTTAAATATTTCATAAATATTAATTTGATTTAAATAATTTTAATTGATAAGAGCAATTGGAGTGTTGGGGGTGGGGGGAGTACAACGCAGGGTTTGAAAAAAGTCTGCTAAAATTATAAAAAGCCAGGCCGGTGCTTTCATTGGTTTTAACCGTCTTCTTTTTGGCAAAAATTGGCTTTTATACACTGAAGTATTTCAATTCCAAGCTACATATTTATTGTTTTTTAACTAGTTTTTTGCTAACAGACTATCAAACCCTAGGAGCTTATGTGCCCATTTGTTCTGTATGTATGTGTGTAAAGCGATAATTTATGATAAAACTATGCGATTCACTTGAAATTCTGAATGTATGTATATTCTAATAAGGTGCTTCCCTGATTAGATTTTGGAGTTCATTCGATGTGTATAAGAGGGGGTACGGAGGCTAATGCCCCTCTTCTTAATTTATATAGATGTGTTTTTTATACAGAATTATCAGTTTTTGTTCAAAATTTAGATGTATGATAATTCTGATGAGTAATTGTGAAATTTTGGACTCTAAACTTTAATTGCGCCTATCTCCTTCCGAAGACGTTTGAGACCCTCAGTTTCCCATTTAATATTCTTTGTTTTGATGTGTACGATCATCCTTTAAGTTTTGCCCAATAGTTTAGATACACACTATATATATATATATATATATATATATATATATATATATATATATATATATATATATATATGTATATATATATTTATGCACATATGTATATATATATACAGGGTGTTTCGCTACCAGATCGACAAACTTTGATGGGTTATAGTAGACATGAAGACAAATATTATTAAATAGGAAACCATGGGGCGCAAACGTCTTCTGTAGTAGATAGGGGCAATTAAAGTTTAAGGTCCAAAAATTCAAATGATGATAAAAAACGGAAAAAGGCGTCGATTCGTTTGCGATTTTCACTAAAATCATTCTTGATAACACGATTTAAAAAAAACAAATTATAAAGGTTACATTCAAAAATTGACGATAGAGGGCGCTTTAGACTTTAGAGTAACGAACAACTACTTTTTACTGTTATTTTGTGCATGGATTTGAAATTATTTTAAAGTTTAGACTTTAACTTAAATTTTAATCCCAAAATGGGAAACGTTGGGATCGGGTAACTGGCGAAAGTTTAACTGTGAACAGAGGGTCGGATTTTAAACATGCATAAACATTATACAAACTGATCGATTTTGTTGCGGGTTGCGTGTAGTTCATTCCCTTGGTAATTATTTTATTCCAAATGGCTTACAGCTCTTGTATAATCTATTTTTGATAGAGAGCGCTTCCGACACATCTCCGACATTTCAATGGCATTACTCCTGTGTGTTTTACTACCAGACCAACATACTTCCAGGAAGTGTTAGGGATGCAAAGCGACTCGAAATCACATAGGAATGTAACATTGAAAATCCCTTCTTAGCAAGATGTGGTTAAAAGAAGCAGAGAAAAAAGCAACAGGAACAGGTAGTGAAACAGCAACACGTTAATGTGGAAGAAAGAAATTTAGTTAAAGGTTTTACTACAAAAGGTATCCGAAATTACGACCAGAAGTAGTCGGGCATGCTTGACAGTAACGTCGCATGCAATTCCTTACGCTTTGAAGATTCCTGGCTTCTCGGATAGCTTTCTGGCAGCTACAGAAATTCGAGCTGACAGGTCTTCCACTGACGGTACAGGAGTCTCATACATTCAACTTTTCATTTGATCTCAGCAGAAGAAGTCCATACAGATTCCGATTCAGATTGAGACAGGTAGTGGTGCGGGCGGGCTACCAATTGGTTTGAGCTCAACTAGCCCCACCCAGTAAAGTTTATTTTAAAAATACAGAACAATTATACAGTAATAAAATAAAGGTAGGTAACAAAAAGTAATTGGTATAATGAAGTAGGTGCGACGATCTGGCAGGCCAACGAGCCGGGCCACTACTACCTAACCACAACTGCCACATGTTACGTTGAGGTGTCTGCGAACAACATTGGTAAAATGTGGAGGAGCCCCATCGTGCTATAGAGTGGCGCAACGAAACAGGAACATGTGCTTTTACCAGAAGTTCCGACAGAACGTGTTGTAGAAATATCAAGTGGTCTTTTTTCTCTGCTTCTTTTAACCTTAACTCGTAAAAAAGATATTTTTTACGTTACATTATATTATGATTCAGAGTCGTCTTTGCATCCCTAACACTTCCTGGAAGTATGTTGATCTGGTAGTAAAACACCCAGGAGTAATGCCATTGAAATTTCGGAGATGTGTTGGAAGCGCCCACTAACAAACAATAGGGACACCAATGCTATATGTCATTTTGAAAAATATAATTACCATGGGAATGCCCTACACGTAAACCGCAATAAAATTGATTAGTTTGTCAAATGTTTATGAGCGTTCAAAATCCCCTCCTCTGTCCACAGTTCAAATTTCGCTAGTTACCCGATAACAATGTTTCCGATTTTAAGCAAAAAATTTAAGTTAAAGTCTAAACTTTAGAATAATTTCAACCCCGTGCACAAAATAAGGGTAAAAAGTAGTTGTTTGTTAGTCTAAAGTCTAAAGCGCCCTCTATCGACAGTCTTTGAACGTAACCTTTAAAAATTTTTTACAAACAAAACGTGATATAAAGAATGATTTTAGCGAAAACCGCAAACGAATCCACCCTTTTTTCCGTTTTTTATAATCGTTTGAAGTTTTGGACCTTAAACTTTAATGGCCCCTGGCTCCTACGCAAGTCGTTTGCGCCCCATGGTTTCCTATTTAATAATGTTTGTCTTCATGTCTACTATCACCCCTCAAAGTTTGTCGGTCTGGTATCGAAACACCCTGTATGTGTGTATGTGCATATATATATATATATATATATATACAGGGTGTCCCAAAAGGTCGTTTACAAACTTAACATGCTGGTCTGTCATATCATGATGAACAATATTAAATAGGAAATAGGTCCCAAACGTCTTCCAAAGGAGATATGCGCCATTAAAGTTTAGGGTCCAAAAATTCAAATTATTATAAAAAACAGAAAAATTGGTTGATTCATTTGCGGTTTTCACTAAAACTATTCTTTATATCAGTATTTTATTTTTAAAAAAATCATAAAGATAAATTTCAAAAAATGTCGATAGAGGGCGCTTTAGACTTTGGAGTAACGATAAACTAGTTTTTACCATTATTTTTTGCATCTCATTAAATTTTTTTAGAAGCTTAGACATAAACTTAAATTTTGAGCTCAAAATCTAAATCGTTGGAAGTGGTTAAGTAGCGCAAACTGAATTGCGAGGGGAGGTTCAAATTTCAAATGATTATAAAAAACGGAAAAATTGGTCAATTGATTTGCGATTTTCTCTAAAATTATTCTTTATGTCAGTATTATCTTGAAAATACTTTATAAAGATAAAATTCAAAAAATGCCGATAGAGGGCGCTTTAGATTTTGGAGTAACGTACAACTATTTTTTCCGTTATTTTTTGCATCTCATAAATTTTTTTTAGAAGCTTAGACATAAACTTAAATTTTGAGATGAAAATCTGAATCGTTGGTAGTGGTAAAGTAGCGCAAAGTGAACTGTGTGCAATGGGGGTGGGAAGGTTCAAATTTCAAATGATTACAAAAAACGAAAAAAATGGTCGGTTTTCGCTAATATTATTCTTTATGTCAATATTTCCTTGAAAATAAATTTTAAAGATAAATTTTAAAAATCCGTTAGAGGGCGCCTTAAACTTTAGAATAACCAACAATTAATTTTTAACCGGTTCGTTTTTTTTTTAATTTATTTAATTAAATGCTTGTAAAAGTTTAGATTTAAATTTTGTGCTCAAAATCTAAATCGATAGGAGGGGTTAAGAAGAGCAAACTGAACTGTGTTCAGGAGTTGAAATGTTACCTTCCCCAAGCCTCGAATGCAGTTCAATTTTTGGCCGCTTAATTACTCACAACGATGCAGATTTTGAGCACAAAATTTAAGTTTGAATTTTTACAAGCATTTTATTAGATACAAAAAATTACGGTTAAAAATAGTAGTTGGTTACTATAAAGTTTAAGACGCCCTCTGACGGAATTTTTTGAAAGATATATGTAAAATTTATCTTCCAGAAAATATTGATATAAAGAATAGTTTTAGCGAAAACCGACCATTTTTTCCGTTTTTTGTAATCATTTGAAATTTGAACCTCCCCACCCCCATTGAACACAGTTCTGTTTGCGCTACTTAACCACTCCCAACGATTCAGATTTTTATCTCAAAATTTAAGTTTATGTCTAAGCTTGTAAAAAATTTTTATGAGATGCAAGAAATAACGGAAAAAAATAGTTGTACGTTACTCCAAAGTCTAAAGCGCCCTCTATCGGCATTTTCTGAATTTTATCTTTATAAATTATTTTCAAGATAATACTGACATAAAGAATAATTTTAGTGAAAATCGCAAATCAATTGACCAATTTTTCCGTTTTTTATAATCATTTGAAATTTGAACCTCCCCCCGCAATTCAGTTTGCGCTACTTAACCACTTCCAAAGATTTAGATATTGAGCTCAAAATTTAAGTTTATGTCTAAGCTTCTAGAAAAATTTAATGAGAGGAAAAAAATAATGGTAAAAACTACTTTATCGTTACTCCAAAGTCTAAAGCGCCCTCTATCGACAATTTTTGAAATTTATCTTCATAATTTATTTTCAAGAAAATACTGAAATAAAGAATAGTTTTAGTGAAAACCGCAAACGAATCGACCAATTTTTCTCTTTTTTATAATCATTTGAATTTTTGGACCCTAAACTTTAATGGCGCATATCTCCTTTGGAAGACGTTTGGGACCCTTAGTTTCCTATTTAATATTGTTCATCATGATATGACAGACCAGCATGTTAAGTTTGTAAACGACCTTTTGGGACACCCTGTTTATATGTATATATATTAAGTTTTAAAATGTGATTTGCAATTTTGTTTTCCTTTTTCAACCATTTACGGCTTAAATGAAATTAGAAACGTGAGAGCTTTCTTCTCTATTGAGAACTTTTATTTTTTAAAGAAATCCGATGATTAAATAGGACATCTTACAAAGACAGATTTTTTTTATTTCAGCTTTGGGTGATCTGTAATGTCCGTTTTCTTAATGTTAGTATAACGTACACCATAATAATATCATGAATTATTTTCTGCACTGTAAAAACAAATAACCGAAATTGGGTTGAAAGATTTTTGGGTACAGCATTGTTCCAATTTGGAAAGTTCAGTTTGTAGCACAAAATCGATTTAAATAAGTCTAACTTTTAATGACATTGAAACAATTAAAATATCTTAGATAGTATATACATTATACCTCAGAAATTTTGATTAATTTAATGTTAATAAAGATCTTCTCTGTTTTGAACCATTTTGGATTATCTATTTTGGGAACAATACTCTACCATTTTGAAATCTATACTGTACCATTTCAGGAATATTACTATACCCAGAAATCTTTCAACCCAATTTGGGTCTTCAATTTTTACAGTGTGTCGCTTAGAATAATCTTAAATTACACTTAAGCATTATATTTTCATATCATAATCTGATAAACGCCTCAAGAGCTCTATGAGAATAAACGAACCGATATTAATCACAGAAAAGGTAAATAGTGTTAAAGCACTGGAACATTAAAGAAAAACTAAGACTTTTTGATACAAATACACATATGGTACAACAGTTGAAGCGCTACAGTGTAATTTGCAATGTATACTTATAATTACTTTGTTAACTTTCATGTCAATCTTTACCTATGTTCACAAAAACATGAAATCAGATTATTTCACTCCAAATACTTCTAAGCAGGCTTGAAAAATGAAAATCCGATTAATTAAACAATTTCTCTTTTGTAATATTACTCTTTTCTTATGTTTGAATTTAACAAGTAAAAAAAAAATACAAAAAAGAAAAGAATGTTTTTCGCTTAAAGGTATTCTTTTTAGGCAGTATCTTGAAAAGGAAAAGGTAGAGATTAATTAATAAAAGACTTAAAGGATTCTTATTTTATTAATGTGATATCTTAACTTTCCCTTCTAATGATTTTACTTTCTAGAGGATATACATATATTTAAATTAGTTTTGATAAAACTAGTTTTTCCATTAAATCAAAAAATAAAAATAATGCAAAAACAAATGTTATTGTAGTATCTAGATTCTACTCTTAAAACAAGACAAACAAATTATGCAAAAAACATATGCTACTATAGAAGCTAGCTTTTTTATTTAAATTAAGGATTAACATCATGAAAAAAGCATATGTTATGCAAGACTTTCTAAAGGTTATAAATATGGAAAGAAAACTTCATCATTTAAAAAAGTAAAATATGACATTTAAAAACGAAATTGAATGTTTCAGGACTTAATTTTGACTATTACCTTTTATAATCGTAAAATAACTCAAATTCTTTTGCGAATCTTCGTATCTTTATGCATTTGTATTTGTAATATAAACTATACATGTCCTTGTATACAGTTCGATTAACGCCGGTTAAAATTCCCTTTCAGCAATTTCCATCAGTAAATGAAAATATGTGCCAATTCTTTTCGACAGCTCTAGATACTATTATACAAATAGGTATAATTTTTACATATTAAGTAATATACTTTTATTAAAAATGCATTCAACAACTTAACACGCACATCCAGCGATTATTACGCACCGACAGTACTGTAAGTGAACAATTTGTATGTACTATAATTTTAACACAATCAAATTTATTATTTAAGATATTAAGATTATCTGAGCTAAAAATGCTTGCCGATTGTCGGCCAAATTAGCTTATACGATAAGGTATTAGTCCTGTAAGCCAATGATCTCAGTTAAATTTTCCGGTCTGGGCAACTTTCGAACAGTTGGAAATGTTCAATTCGTATGAATTTTGTAAGTTCCTGTAGATGAATGATAATTGCCGTGCATATAATTATTCAACAGTAAGGATCTTCTTGCTCACTGCAGTTACATCTACCATATTAAAATCCGTGCTCGTATCTAACCGTGTAAACTCAAAAATAAATAAATAAATAAATAAAACACAGGGCGCAATAAAAAGGGTGCATGCTAAGGAAAACATGAAAGATTGAAAAAAAAAATTCAAAAAATTTAAATTGGTTTATTTTTGACTAGCTTTTGCTTTTTTTAATGTTGAACTAGTAGTTGCGACAGTTCTAACCAGTTTTAAATATTTACTGCGATGTAAGATATATATATATTACTTACGCCACGCTGCAATACTAAGACGCTGTAACGGAAATAACGATAATTATTTCACCTTGCTTTCAAATAATTAGAGATTATTTAATTGTTGCATTTTTTAATAAAGAAAAGCATTTAATTACGAGCATGAACAAAACTTTTCATTCTATTTATTCCATTATTCCATATCATATCATATTATATTATTAAGATATTGTTTTGCCGTCTCCTGCCATGGCAATGTGATATGTTAAATTTTATATGTAAATATATATATATATATGTATATAGATGATTTTTTTTCCAAATCGAATAATTATTGAACAACTCAACATTTTTAAAGGGGAATTCTTTTTCACTTCCCGTGCATAGAACGGGTTAAACAGCTTGTATTCTTTTAAAAATTGACCTACACAAGTGTAAACAAATTTCAGCTAGGATTTTTTTTTTAAATTTAAATTTAAACCTTTTAAATATACAAACACAGAATTGTATAGATTCTCCCTCGGCATATCCTGATATCCGGTAGGTTTTTAAATACATTTATATAATTTTTTTTTTCAATCAAACATGATCCTATTAATAAGGAGGAATCCCCAAAATTTCGCACTTCTATCAAAAAACTTGTGGATTAAAAAAAAAAAAGGTATGCCTTAGACGCCAAGCCCATTCACATTAATTTTATTCTAACATTTTATAATCAGTTATTGTATGTCAAAAGTTTTATCCAAATGTTTATATGTACTTTAATTCATGTGTTTGTTAAAACTATCTAAAAGTTTTACGCAAATTAAAAATCTGAGTTTTTAGATCTCTGTAAAATAAAACATTTTAGCCATTTAACTCCTTAAATAGTCGATGGATTTCGATAAAAAAAATTTTTGCAGTAGACCACAAATATAAGATCGTATATGGTTCAGACAGTTGCAATTTTTTTAATTAATTTAAAAATATATATATTTACATAAATGGAAATTTATAAAAAATTGTCATTGCTTAAAAAAAAAGTTTTAATTGAAGGAAATTTTTTTATAGTAAATCTTTTAAGAATAGTCAAATAAATATGCTATATATTTGCGAAATTTCATGAAAATCGGTTGAGAGGTTTACGAGTAAATGGGTCTTAAATGTTGCATATTTCCTTTACGATTACACTCGGTATTGTCCTTTCTTAAAGAGTTATATATATATTTCAATATTTTTGAGATTGTGTAACTTTTTTAAAATACATTTTTCCCCGAAGACTGTAATGTAATTGAATATTTTTGAGTTTTTATAGGAACAAACTATGGATTCGATTCAATACCGTACAGTCTACAGTAAATATCGAAAACATATAGCAATTGCAGAACAGGCAAGTTAGATTTCGGGAAGACAGATGAATAGATAAATCGAATCCATAGGCACTTTTTAACTACACTGCAAAAAAGACAGAAATATCTTACTCTTTAAAGTTCACTATGATCATAGACGAAAATATTTGATGATCTCTTTCATAAAAGATTTTAAAAACCATTCCTTTACTTTAGTCACCCAGAGAGCATTTTTTTTTCTCAAAATTTAATATAGAACATATAAAAATGGTTTTATATTAGTTGCCTATAATTTTCGGAAACGTTTTAAAATCGCTTTATAATGCATTTAGTTCCCTCTACACAGAAAATTGGATTTTCATATTCTATCAGTTGTTAAATAAACTTTTCTTTTATTTAAATTAAAATTATTTAGCTGAAATATGTAGCCATATTTAGGGATACATTATATATTTTAGTTTTGTACCTAATAAAATTATATTAACTAAACTCTTCATTATTTTAATGTAAAACCATACTGCTTCTTTAAAAACTTTTAAATGGAATTTCTAAACTATTTATACAGCTAAAAATTTTTAACTATAAGTAATACAAATCTTACTTATACTTAAGTTTCTAATTAGGCAATTTAACTTAATACTAAATTAGTACTTTGCTTTAAAATTCTTCTATTTTAAATCTCTCAAGAGAAATTTATCTACTGCTTCTTTAAAAACTTTTAAATGGAATTTCTAAACTATTTATACAGCTAAAAAAATTTAACTATAAGTAATACAAATCTTACTTATACTTAAATTTCTAATTAAGCAATTTAACTAAATACTAAGTTAGTACTTTGCTTTAAAATTCTTCTATTTTCAGTCTCTCAAGTGAAATTACATTCGAGCCTTTTGCGAAACTTAAGAGATGATAATTATAAATGCTAGAAATTTTTTATTTAATGAACTTTTATTTAACACACACCACAAAAAAAAAAGTTTCATTAGCAGATTTAATTTAGCCGCCATAGTGGTTAAAAAAATAAATCATTAATTGACATCATGCTGGCTACACTTTAAAAAAAATAAATTTGGATTTACGCGTCAAGCGTAGCAAATGTGTTGCGTTCGTACTGTAATGAAGTTTTAAAAATATTCAGATATTGGTGTAATAGTATACAGTACTTCGGATACAGTATAGTAGCCAAAATCTTTTGTGTGTCCCTGTAAACCCTATCTATTTTCTAGTAAACAGAAAGTAACTGGTAGTAAACCTCAGCAAGATATATTTATTGCCGAAACGTCAGTGAAGGCTTACTTTGGAGACACGAAATTTTTTTGTGTCTGTCTGTCAGTTTGTCAGTCTGTCTGTTCCGCGATAACTTCCGTAAAAAGCATCCGATTGGCTTGAAATTAAGTGGGTATGTTAGTGAGACACTGGGATTAAGCTGTATAGTTTTTTGTAAGATTTGATTCATTCGTTCGAAAAATATAGAATATTTTACTTTGCGCAATAATGCTTTTCTATGGCAAATTCAATGATTTTTAATTTTTTTTCTTGAGAGAAAATGTCACATTGCATTAATGGAATTCAATGATAAAGGGATACTGAAATTTACCAGTTAAATTATTCGTATTGTTTTGAAATTTTGTCTACACATTTGTCAGATTTTTTAAATTATTACTGTAAATTTTGGAGATTTTTTATAAATGTGTTCCAATAATGTAAACCAATTTGTTATAGAGATTTACTTATTTCAAATGTATTTATTCCATTTTCTTTATTTTCTCTTAATGGTTGCTAAGCAACCATTCATCTTAATCCTTATTTTTATAATGTTAATTTAAATGAAGTCAACGTCAAAACTGATGAATTAATGTGTTTGTATCTTTGTGTATAAATATAACATAGCCCAGAAAACAACATAGGCTATGTTTTATTAATTTTATTCACATATTTTCCTTAATAATTCAAAATTTCCTTCTTTTTCATGCAGAATTAATAGCGATTTTTTAGATAAAATTTAACAAATTTCCTTTATCGTTGCCAAAAAAAAAAAATCAAAATATGGAATAATTTTTCAACGGCAATAAGTTTCAATTGAGCAATTCGAAAAATTAAACTAAGAAAAAAGAAATATGACGTCAGAATTAAAATAAAAATAAATATAGTACTTTGTTAAGTATTAAACACGGAAATTTGTTTCGTTAATAAGGATTTTTCTGACAAAAAATGGGAGCATAATTAGAAGTAAAAGAAATAAAAAATAATTATATTTTTAACAATTATTTCACCTGATAAAATTTGACGTCATAATTGAAATAAAACAGGTATTTTATAGTAGTCGTAAAAAATATTAGAAAAATGGATAGCAATAACTCATGAATAATGACGTCATTGCCGAAACTTCAGTGAAGGCTTATTTTTGTGACACAAAATTTATTGTTTTCCGCCTGTCAGTCTGTTCTGTCTGTCTGTCCGCGATAACTGCCACAAAATGCAATCAAAACATCTTTTTTTCGGAAACATAATTGTAAAACCCTAGATTACTGAGTTTACACTTTCAAAAGTTCATGATACATCAGATATAGGTGTTTGTGGTGGGCAGGTATGTAGAAGTACGAAGATAATGAAAAATGCTTATTAAAACTGTTACTTATCCTTATAAATCAAAATGTATAAAGAAATACAAGATATACGATAACCATTAGCAAATTGATAAAAAGTTACAAATTTAAGTTTAAGGAGACTACGGGGGGTTCAGGGGGGCGGAGTCCTCCTGAATAAATCTACTGTGTTATAATAAAAAAACAAAAATAATAGATCATGAAAATTTCAGAATATCCTAACATAACTAAATATTTAATTTAACGCTTTTGATGGCTGAAAACTTCTTATTCTTATTTTATTCTTATAAATAATTATGTAATTTGAAAATTTTAAATTACAATTTTTAGGAAGCTGAATATTACCCAAAGTGTGTTTAAAAAAATGATGTGCAAAGCTGACGTTGAGGCTCCTGATCTGCAGATTTACTAGTTTTCAAAAATGTGAAATAGTGTAATATATTTATAACTTTCTTCAAATACCATTATGCAATGAAATACTTTTGTTCGGCCCTGCAAATTACTAACAAATATTCTTAGCACCACAAACTGTACAAAATGTATGTTGCAGAACATACTTCAACCATTCTTATCAAATTTAATATGTTCGAAACAGTGTAATTAGAAATTTCTAACAGATTAATAGTTTGTGCCTTTTAATGTTAAGCATTTTTTTTTTCAGAAAACATTATTCATATCAAAATTGAAGGTCAAAAAGGGTAAAAATTCAGTTTTAACAAATTGTTTGGAAATTGTCCATATTTATCAGATACTGAAAATTTGATTTAAAAGAATAAACGAAAGGGTAAATGCAAAGGCAGAAAACACAAAGAATTTAATATTCCTTTCGAAACACTCCCTCCTTTAATTGATAACTCCAAATAATTTACATTTAATTTCAAAATCCTTACAAATATAGGAGAGCCATTAAATTTAATTTTGAACTGTCTACATAAAGGTTTCAATCAGTATTCTCAATCAGTTTAAAATACTCCAGTCTAATCATTTAACTAAAATTGAACATTCCGACTCGTCCAAAAATTAGTGGAGGTTTAAACACAATTTAAATTTCTGAAAACTAAAAAAAAAAAAAAAAAATGTGTAAATTAAATTGCAGAAGTATCATTTTGTGGATGGTCAAGTAAAATTTAAAATTTCGATTCCCAAAAGAAATTAAACTGTTTAAATGAATTTAAAAATTCGAAAATTTTAAAAATTTAGAGGAAGCTTAAAATTTATTTACAACTATGTAATTTCTAAAGAAAAAAGTATCTTTGAATTAAAAAAAATAACTGTCAAAATATTTTGTAACAACATTTAGCCGTAAATAACAAAATATATAACGAAAACAGTCTGTTAAATTGAATTTATTACATAATAAAATACATTCCATGAAAAGAAAAAACTTAGTACCCGAGTTCTGAACAAGTAATCTTTGAAAGATACAATACCATGGAGTCCTCTAGCCGCACAAAAAATACTAAAAACAAAATTCTGTTTTAAAATCTAAATATTAAAAATGTTCGGAGGTTATTAAATTCATCCATTTAATTAAAATAACATAACACATTTTGAAAACTTTATGATTTGACGCATTTCAGAGGTATGCACCTATGACTATGCAGAATTTGAAGTCTCTAATTTACGCAATTTTCGAGAATAACTCCGGTATATTTGTAAATCTCTCAATTCACTGGTAACATTTCTAGCCAGGAATTATATTTAAGTCTCAAAAGTACCTTTGTATAATAATTTTATAATGAAATTATTCTTAAATTGCTGAAAAATATAGGCGAAAACTTGCAAAGAAATGAATACGCGTATAATTTGACCGTTTTAACAATTCCAAATTATATTTTAGCAAGTTTCAATAATTATTTCAATAGAATTTCTTCTGTGACCGTTTGAGCACATTGGGACACGAACAAGAGGCGTATACTAGAACAGACAAAATGCACACCAATTCTATACTACTTACATAAATGACACAGAAATTTTTTAAATTAATTTTTGATAGTTATCACAGGTTTATCAAGCATAAATGTGTGGCTGATTAATAACACCTTCATGGAAATTATGAAATATTTCCAAAGCCATATAAATATTTGAAAATTAAAATCTACTTTGGTAATCATTTGATAATCATGAGAGTTATATCAACCAGGGTTCGTAAATATCATATTTTCGAAAATATCCAATATTTTGATATTTGTCAGAGATTTTTGATATATATCCGATATTTTAAAAATAGCCAAGTTACTTGCGATAATAAATGTTTTCGAGCATAATAAAAGTTAGAAACTAAAATAAATATCACTTAATATGAAAACTTAATTAAGTATTATTCTAAACATTCATTTTTCTTTTTTTTCCTTTTAGTATCTTTGTCATTTAAAATAAAATTCAAAATATACTAATTGAAAACAAAGAATTTGCTTTATACAGTTATAAAAAATAACTGTAGAATTCAGTTTAAAGTATAAAAAAATAAAAAATATATAAACAAAATATTTACACAGCTTAATTTTCTTTAAAAAAATTTACATAAAAGATTTTTTTTTATTTTATGTTTCCTAACGTGTTCTTCAATTTAAATTAAACTGAATTAAAATTAAAAAAAAATGTATTTTTTAATAAGGCTGTATATAACTTATTTTCTAAGTTAGACAGTTTATACTTCAATGGCTATTTTGAGTTGAGTATGACCCACATATTAATTCTATATATATGTTTCCATTTTTGAATAATAATAAATAAATAATAATAAAAATATTACCAGTGACAAAAGTTCTGTGTCTACGTTATGACACAATAATCAATAATATTTGATATATTTGTTGACACTTCTAAAGAATAAAAATATCAAATCCATCTTGCAGAGTGATATTTTAAAAATAGAAAATATTTCGATATTTTTAAATAAACTGAAAATATTGAAAATCGAAAAAAAAAACTTGACATTTTGAAAATAAATAAAGACTATATAGCATGGTAAGTATCACGATATATACCCATTGATGAATATCAACGAACTCTGATTGTAATCAGTACATAGCTCTCTTTTCCAGATCATTAATTTATTCAAAATTACTTTTTATGTTTCCCATCAACTGCAGCCTATTTATGTTGCAGTCTTTGGCTCATTCCAGCTGCACATTAGAGCAACGTTCAATGACTCGATGATTTCAAATTCCGGGAAAAGGATCTCAATCAAGATTCAACACTGCTAAAAAAAATTCTGCGAAACTACACAGAATTTATAGATAATTCATTATCTTAAGTTTTATGTGAAATTATAGAAATTCGAAAAACCGAGATCCTATTAAAAAAGAGAAAGTTTATTCGGTAAATTTAGAATAGAATATGTCTATTAACATCGTTAAAAATCCAGAAAATATTGTAAATTTAATTTACATAATAATATTTTAATTTAGTTTTTACAATTGGTGAATCACTCAATTTTGAGTCAACTTCAAATATGTTGGACTTTAAGAGAAAATCTGAAGTATTGTACCCTCAAACTTTAACACAGTTCATTTCTAGCCGTCATGGGGTTTGAACCCGAGACCTCTTAACAGAGGAAGACCGCTCTACGGGCTCTGCGCACCACGCACAACGGGCAAACAGGAAACTCAAATGAATCCAGCATCGATTGAATATATTCATATTTTAAAAAAAATCTTTTTTTTATCTTTTTTTCTTTTACAGAGAAAATTTGTTTTGTATACAGCATTTCTAATGAAAATCATTTATTTAATCGCCTAAGAAGCGCCGGTACATAGTACCGCATGGAAATTTGTTCACTAGATTGGCATTAGATCCTCTTAAGCAATTTCAAAGAAAAAAAATATTTTCATTTGAAACATGGAATTCTCTTGCATATCAATTCATCATTTAATTCTCACAACATTAGAAGTGGATTTAAATTTATTGGAATTTCGCCATTTAAACATAGTGTTTTGAATGTGGATGATGTTTTGCGTTACAGAAACACTTAGTCCTGGCAATGCATTGGCTTAATGTTTTCACAATTCATCTTTGAAAGTTATCGAGCACCCGTCCAAAACATCTAACTCTATTCAAACTCTAATTAGCAACAGTTTTGCTACTCTATCAAAACATGAAGCAAATGTTTCCTCTCCTGTTGTTTCAAAAACAGTAAGACCATGTAGAATAGACTTTCGTTGAAAAACTAAACAATTGTGTAGAAAACTTCGAAAGTTTCGTATTATAATTTATGTTCAATAGAATTCAAATGAGAAAGAAAAATTAGTGAAATACAACAAAAGAAAGTAAATTTATCCAAACATAAAGCATCTGATAAAATAGTTAAAATATCTAAAGTAAAATCCCGCTTCTTAATGATTAAAAATCAAGTTGTTTTTAAAGACAGATACTCTGCAAATGAAGTATTTTTTATGAATAGTTAAAATTGTTTGAACCTGTCACTAATTAATTAGAGAATAATTATTTTGTTCTTGTCAAGTTTGTCAGAAACGTTACTTATCGCTCCATGTTTCTCTATTACATGAGTGTGAAAAAACAGTTGAAAGAAAAAAAAATAATTGTTTATTTTAAAGAAAAATTTATAATTTAAAAAATTTTACTTCAGGCTAGTTCCATGGGTTTTGTAGTGTAAGTCACATTACCTTATAATTGCTATGCTTGTTTGCTACCGTTATTTTCAAAAAGTCTGCTTGGCCTTATTCAATTAATGAGAATGTGCTGATAAAATAAATCACATTTTTTTCGTACTAAAATACTGGTAGCCAAAAATCGTAGCCTTTGACTTACACTACAAGTACTCATGGAAATAGCCTTCGATATAGAAGATACAAGTGCTTTCAATAAAAGAGTTGTTTTAAAACTTCCCCAATTCCTCTGGATCATTATAAAGACATTTATAAGTATGAAATTCTGTGTTCATTTCGATAATTTTAATGTCTGTTTATTTATACAAAATCTGCTGTAATTTGTTTTGTTATTATGAGAAATTACTGTACATAAATAAGTATAAAATAATTTTAAAGAGTTTAAAACAATGCGATGACCCAATCAGCCCCGTATCAATTTAACGCTGTCTAATATACTCAGTGCAGGCACACATTGCACATTATTTAAATAAATAAAAATTAAATAAAACAACTTTTCAGTTTAGTTTGGGGCTTTAAATATTACGAAAACTATAGATTACAAAATAGCTACTATTAAACTAAAATAAATCATAAGTATATGAGAAAACCAAAATGCATGCGAACAATTAAAAGTTCCTCTTCTTTCCTACAGATAAATATTAAAGCATAAATTAAATTTCATAATCCCTTCAAAAATAAATTAGTTAGATACAAATCTATCGAACAAAGTTTGTCATAAAATATAATAAAACAATATTTAAAATAGTGTCAATCAAGAAGTATATGTGCTTAATTATTCAGAATGTTTCACTTCAATATATTTTTATTTCTTAAAGCTAAATTAGTATTACAGTTCCCAAGTATACGTTTAAAAAAATGCAGCAACTTACTTTACAATCTGCTTAATATAAATTTTTTTCTGTGCGGGGTATTACATCGCATGCGTTTTCCAGTAATTGAATTTTCCTACGCACCGCATTTTACGAATTAAAATAATCTAATTTATTTTTTATGAGAATTCAAAATAAATTTCTGGACAAAAATACCTCGAACTCAGTGAATTCTTTACTATAGCTTACTAAAATTAGACGTTCTAGAACAAATGATATTCATTTTATTTTTGCAGAAAGTTGTTTTTATTACTAAAATACTTTAGTAAAATTGAACAAATAACTTAGATCATTTTTATAAACGATAATGTATTTATGAAACGAAATATGATGCATTACTTTTTATTCTGAAAAATGAAAAAATAACTAAAAATATTGTTTTATAGCATTACTGCTATAATGCCCAATATCTTAGATATTATTAACTAATAGTTCACTAAAACAAGATCTATTACGAAACGGTAAACTAAGCATCACGACATAGGGTACTGCCCAGTTTTCTTCTCGGTGATCCTTAACCCTTTCAGGGGCGAGGCATTTTTATTACAAAGAATTTTCAAATAATTAATTCACAGCGCAATTTACGAAGAAATTTATTTATAAATCTTATTTTTCAAGTATATTATGAAACCGAAAGTGTACTAAAAATTACGGGTGCCATTTGACAATTTGGGTACTTAAAAAAAAAGTGGGTAAGTATGATCCCAGATCGCACGCAGGGTTTTGTTTAATATCCCCTTTAAGGGAGACCCGTAAGAAAAAACCCAAAATTTTTATTATTGATTTTAAAGTAATGAATTTTGGTGTAATATTTAAGAATCTTCTTGTAAGGAATAATTAGCAAAAAAAAATTCACTTTTTATTAAAAAGTATATTTTTATGGGGATTTTTATGATTTTTTTTTGTCGAAAAATACACTTTTTAAAATTACTACTCCTCATTCAATTTTCAATATTTTGGTATTACTAAAATTTCTTAAATAGTGTTATAGTATATAGAAAAGAACTAAGGAGAGATATTTTTAATTTTCTATTTTAATCGGCTAATAAATAAATAAATAAAAATACGCATGGTAAATTTCCTTAAATTCGTTATAATTTTCATGTTTACCAATTTATGTAAAATTTTCAGAAATAGTTAAAAAAATATCTCTCCTTACTTTTGTTGCAATTTTTGTTAAGATTCTAAAAACATAAACACTTTGTTTTTAAATCATTTTACCACTGAGCCTGAGTACTTTGAACTTAGGCAAAATATGAAAAAAGTCATTTTCAGGAAAACACGTTTTAAATGGCCGTTAGTCCTTTAAACTCTATAGTGAGTACAATGTAAAAAAGCTCATTTTCTACCTGTTACAAGTGTCCCCGAGTTCTAAAATTTTGCATGGATATTCGCAAATATTATATTATCGTTTTCTGAGAAAAAAAAATTTTTGAACTTTTGATGAATTTTGGCGAAAAATGGGGTACGGGTCTCCCTTAAAACACTTATAAGTAAAAGTAATATTAAAATATTGCAAAGCTTATCATAAATTTAAGGGAGACCAAATTGGTCACGGGAGGCCGGTAATAATTTAAATGAATATGAATTTAATAATTAAAATATATCTTTTTTTCACTTCGTGTTTCAAAACAGATGATAAATATCATGTAATAAGATGAAAAAAAAATAATCGCATTTTTCAGGTAATTGATTTAATTCATTAATTTATGTTACATACAATGTCAATAATTTTTATACCTATTTAAACTTGCGTGCAACAATTAGAAGAAAAAACAACAACAACAAAAACAACAACAACAACAACAACAAAAATGAACTGCTGATATTAAAAAAAATATTTAAATTAAAATAATAGTATTTTTCAAAATTTTATGTTTTGTTGTGTGACAAGAGGTATTCAGCTGTACATACACAAAATTTGAACTCTCTGACTGCTATTGTTTTTGTGTACGGATTCTGTGACAGACAGACAGAGGACTGAGAAGAATAGGGTTTCTTCACATGAACGAAACCCTAAAATAAAAAAGAAGAATCTTTCAGACGGCAAACTGCGCCCCTGAAAAAGGTTAAGTTGCTGTACAGTATAATGTCATGGCCAAGTAGTCTGCCTTACGTGGATTTTTAACTTCAATTAACTTCAATTTTTATTGTAAAAGGATTTTTCTTCATACGAACTCGTTTGTTTCCAATGTGTTGCGCTAGATGGCAGCACCACGAAAGTCTTGTCCTGAGACGCAAAGGAATTCCCTAAAAACATTCTACTGACGTCACATTTTCTGCAGAGCTGTTTTTACCTTTTAGAAATGATTCTGCTCGCATTTTGTTGACATTCTCGCATACTGTTAAATCGGAAGCAAAACTTTCAGCTTCGATAATATTTCTTTTTAAAGAAGTCTAAAATTCAAGATTTAAAACTCTTGTTCTTGTCTGTGTATTAACGTAAAATGTGACGTGTTTATCATAAATCTATGTAATTAAAAAAACTGTCTATCCAAAACAGAAGTGCACGTATTATTTGTTCTACAGTACACACTAATGAAATAACAACATATTATCATTCCAGCAACATTCAACCTGGGCTTAGAGAAGAAAGTTATTGTCTTCAAAGAAGATTCCTAGCAAGGTAGGCCTCAACTTATATACTTTTTATTGAACTATTATTTAACTGTGAATTCGAACTCACCCTTCAATTTTTAACTCTAAACAAACATATAACTCATTTTATTGGCTACGAAAATTTGAAATGTTCTATGAAAATTTCGAAGCCTGAAGTAGAACTTTGAAACTGTAGCACGATCAAAAAACGCACTGATCATTACGCTACTGTGCTTAATTTCTCACCTTTCTCAACATTTCTTCCTTTTTCATTACAAAATGTTCAAAAGTTTTCACCGGAAAAATACGGACTAAAACATTTAGATTTCAGCATTGTTTAGCACGTTTTGACGAGTTAAATGTCATATGAATTAAACACTTCCAAGTAGAGTTTGGCCAAAAATTCATTTTCATTATTGGCTCACAATCTGTGTGGCGCCAAAAATTCGTTTTCGCTCAAAAAAATCGGCTAAAAATTCGGCTAGACCGAAATTCTTTGTACTCCAAAAATCTCTGTTTCTTCGGAAATTTCCAATATTCTTCATCGGTTTTAGATGTATAGATTCAAATGAGTCTATTTATTGCTAAAAACTTCCTTGCTTATAATTATCAGTCATGAGTCGTGCTGAAAACTATAAAATAAGCAATGCATATATGGCTAAACATTTTTACGTTTTTAAAAAAAGTTGCAGACTTATTGGTAATCGGAAATTTTTAGATTAAAGTCACAAAATTGTTTAGAATATTCTTTGAGGAGGTTCTAGTATAACAAATGTTTATTTACAAAAATCATTATAAAAAATAAATCGATGTGCGAATACCTAAGACTAAAATATTTTTTACTTAAATAAATTTCGTAGAATTAAAAAAAAATTTTGACGTTGATGGATGAAATACATTTGATTTTATATGAAAATAAAAAGTTTTAATTTTAATGAAGACAATCAATTTGGGACATACATGTAATTTATACCTATATTAAAAAGAGGTATAGTTTGTTTATTTAAGGCGGATAATCTCCGGAACTATCAAGCGAATTTCAAAAGTAATGGTACCAAAATGTTGATGTTCACACAGAATCAAAGATAGGCTATATCTTATGTCAATATCACTAACCCAAAAGGAGTGCAAAAGAAAGAAATGTTCTAAAAATTCGATTTTTTTGTTACTGAAGGGCCTAAAAACATTAAATTTGTCAAGTTATTTTATTTATTTTTATTTTATTTATTTATTTATTACTTTTTTTATATCACTTCTTTCTCTATTACACTTTTCATGAGGAGAACTTCTCACTTTTCTAGCTTATTTTTTTATTAATATATATATATATATATTGAATTTATAGCAAAAGACACGGAGATAAATTTTTGATGCAAGAACAGACATGGCATTCTTATAAATAAAGAAGTATAATAAAAATGAAATTCTAAATTCAAGTTGTTCTGTTTTTGCTTATTTTGCAATTTTCAAACAACCTTTTTTTTTGTTTAAGAAGAAATGCGGTAATAAAAAAGATAAAATAAGCAAAAACAAATACAAATTCCATAAATATAACATAAATATAATGCCGTTTCTCTGAAAAATAATTAGTGTTATTGGGATTGAAAGTTAATATATACATCATAAATCATAAAATGTAAAAAGTGCTTATTATCATCACGGATCTTTTTTTTGGATCTTAATTAACATGAAAGCTAAAGAAAAAAATCATTATTTTAAGTTTTCGGAACACAGGTTTTAATTACTCTCGTAATATAAATGTGGAATATATATACAAGCTGCTACTTTCATTTTTTAAGTTAATATCTGATCAAAGAATTTCAATACAAAGCTGAGTTATTAAAAGCAAACTTTCAATTTTTTAAGTCTCTAAATTACATTAGATTTTCATTCAAAAATGACAGAGCTGATAAGCATACATTTTTTTTAAATTATGTTTAGCATCATAAAAAAATGATGAATAAAATATAGTTGCGAAAAATTCAAAATTAAAATATTTTCAACATATAAAACTATTGATATGCGTTTTGATTAAAATTCACGCTTAGGTACCTGCATTGATTATATACAGTGAACTAAAGACATGAATAAAAAGAATAAAATAAAAGATAAAAATAAGAATATTATTTTATAAGAATACTATTATGAGTCAAATAATTACATCTTAATAAACAGTATTAATGTTTCTTTTTGGGGTTTCGTTCATGTGACGAAATCCTATTCGTCTTTGTCCTCTGTCTGTCCGTCGGTCACAGAATCCGTACAAAAAAACTATATAACCTCTTCAGACCTGAGGTACACAAATGTGCATCTTCATTCTTTTCCTCATAAAAACTAAAATGTTCGAATTTTTTGCATTTTTACTTTAATTCTATACTGCTGAATGTTTTTTGCTTTAAAACAAAACCAATAAATGTCAGCACTGATGAATATTACCTCATAAAATAAGTATTATTTTCATCCAAATTTCGAAAATACCTTCAAGTCCTTGTGGTAAAAAAAGTTAGAAATATTCATGATTATTTAACTTAAATGCTTTACAATAAAAATATTTGAGGTTTCGCTGATCATTTACTTGTTTAAAGACCTTAGTTTTGTTATATCGTAAATTTATATTACTGATAGTTAAACTGGTGTTTTAAGGAGATTAGTACTTTTATATCCATATTTATAAATCTAAATTACCAGTCCCCTAAAGTACTAATTTCTTTAAAATGGCTCTATCTGTGATCTAGTGTGTCACTTCGATTATGCAAAAGCAATAAATATGTATTTGTAGAGTTGTTTTATGCTCAGGTCTGAAGATGATAAATATAAATCACAGTAAATATTCGTTTTTTTCTGAAAGTGCCTGCATTGATTATATACAGTGAACTAAAGGTATGAATAAAAAGATAAAAATCAGAATATTATTTTATTAGAATACTATTATGAGTCAAATAATTAGCGTTGTTTAAACCCGGGAATAAACCGGGTTTTTAGACATAAACCTGGAAAAAACCCGTGATTTTTTGGAATAATTCGGTTTTTTGGGAATAAACCTAGTCTATTGGAAATAAACCCGGGAATAAACCGACTTTTTGCAAAATAATTACATCTTAATAAACAGTATTAATGTTTCTTTTTAGGGTTTCGTTCATGTGACGAAATCGTATTCGTCTTTGTCCTCTGTCTGTCCGTCCATCACAGAATCCGTACAAAAAAAAATCTGTATAAGTCAGGACATAAAGTTTTGTGTACTTACAGCAGGATGTCTCGTGTCACGTGACAAATCATAACATTTTGATTAAATATTTTTTTTTCTATTTTATCAGTCCTCTTTTGGTGTTTAAATTTAAAAGGAAAACCTTAATTTCAATATTTCGCGTGCCGACATCATAGTTCGTAAAGTAAAGTAACTTTCTTCTAAAGAGAAAGTCTTTTTGTGAATGTGAAAAATAACACTAAATAAGTCTTGATTACTTCCACTAATAACTAAATCGTAATACAAATAATATATATTCTACATAAAAATATAAGAATTAACATTATAAAAAACATTTTGCTTCTAAGACGTTGTATAATAACAAAAAGATTTAAAATATATTAAAACATTTTTATTTACATGTTTCAACTCAAAAATTAATAGAGTCATCCTCAGAACGATACATAGTCATTTGTCACTGATATTTGTAACGATACACTGTCATTTTGCATCCCAAATATATGGATTGAATACTATAATAGTCATTATTATTATTGTAGTATAGTTAGACAATTTACACGGTAATTATTTAACTAGACCAAGGACAATATCAAATTAAAAAGCGCGGGATACATTTAATTTATTTATTTTCAATAACGCTTTATTCCGATTTTCACGTTCATTGTACTTGTAATTTCTATTTACATTCTGAGGATGACTCTATTAATTTTTGAGTTGAAACATGTAAATAAAAATGTTTTAATATATTTTAAAGTTTTTGTTATTATACAACGTCTTAGAAGCAAAATGTTTTTCATAATATAAACTCTTATATTTTTATGTAGAATATATATTATTAGTATTGCGATTTTAGAAAGTCTTTTGTTCGAACTCCGATGCTAAAACTTGAACTTTTCAGGTTAAGATGGAATTAATAAGAAGAAGTTTTGTATTTTTGGCCAATTTAAGTGTTTTTATTGTTAGGGTTTCATTCATCTGACATTTAAATTATCTTTTGTAATTCAATTTTCTTTCTATTTTAAAAACTATAAATAATTTATTAATAATTCAGCATTGTAAATTAATTTTAAACATTTTTTTATGTTTTTAGAAAATTAAAATTATATTTCTATCTCCGCTAATTTATTTTAATTTCGGATTTTTAAAAAATTAGAGTTTTAGGTTTTATTTAAATTTAATTTGAACATTTTTAATTTGATTAAAATAAATAACTTATTTTTATAATTATTTTTAAATTTAACTTATTGGCGCTAACATCTGTGTAATAACTTAATAATTATAAGTTAACAATCTGGATTTATTTATTGAAGGATAAGTTGTTTTGACAGAAATATTAAACGAAATCCTCTCTGAGATCTGCGATTTCACTTACCCATTTTTTTTTACATGTATTACATGTGAAAAGTATTCATTGTAAAATTACACGGAAAAATTGTTTCAGGGGTTCTTCGACTTCATACTTATTAAATCTCTAAGATGCTTGTTATATCCAATTGCATACAGTAAAAAAAAAAAAAAAAAAAGTCTTTTAAGTTGAGTTGTAGAGAGCTCTTAAAGTAAAGGGCAAAATTGTATCGTTGTTTTCGCTGTATTTAATTTTAAATAAAAAAAAATATGTTCTTTCTAACATGATATAAAATGTTTTATTACGTTTTGAGATTATTAATCATAACTTAATTTTGTTTAAAACTAGATATGCAAACACAGTGAAAATTAAAGCTTATTGAACGGATTTATTAGTTCGAGGTGTTAATGCCAACTGAAAGTCAAATTCGTGCAAAAAATTATTTTACATTTTTAATCCTATTCTTTTCTCTTTCAAATGGTATATTACTTTTTTCATTGAACAGTGAAACATTATTATTATAGTAACTCACTTTGATTACATTATACAGAAGCATTACATTGTGTACAGAAATTACATACGTAAACTTTAAATTCAATTTTGTGCAAATGATGTTTTTTGCGCTACCATGTATTTTTATAGAAATTAGTACAAGTAATTGTCTATAATCTTGGCTGAATGTTTTAGACCTACGTTCGATTAATCAGAAGTGAACTTTTGTTACTAACGTTTGTAATGTTTATTATGATAAACTTTATTACTATAAAATTTCAAGTTTTTTGCTACTTAAATGTGATTCAAACAATTCTTCAAGAATTCACAATTTTTTAAGACATTTTCTTATCTTTTACTACGCCGTTCATGTATGATGAATGAAGATAAGTTTTAGCATGTCCAACATACATCGATCTTCTTGAGAGATACTTTAACAAGCTTAATTCATCATAATCGCTGCTCATATGAGATGATTAACGAGACTCGAGAAAATTTAGCGACAGTATATCCTTGTTTAACCAAATCTTTCTTCATTGAAATTTTTTATTGGTATTGTTATGTAGATTTTTATTTCATTTATTTATTTATTTTGTTACAATACAGTTTGGAGTAAAGCGTTTCTCTATAACAAGTAGGGAGATATCTACGTATAATTTTATCCACAAATATACAGGGTGTTTATAAATTAACGTGAGATGTTCCGAGCACTCAAACGAGTAAAGTATTAAACGAAACATAACCAAATTTGATGAGCATGCACAATTGACCATGGGATTTCAAATTCTTAAATGATAATAATAATAATAATAATAATAATAATAATAATAATAATAATAATAATAATAATAATAATAATAATAATAATAATAATAATTCGACAGTAGGGGGAATTTTGGTGCTGCAAAAACGTATGGGTGTAAATATTGAATGATTAAATACCAAACAATACAGTACACATCAATTTTATTTACCACAATTTTTTTTTTTATTTACGAACGATCGTATCGCCTGGGAACAGTTCTTAAACAGAAGAGATTTTATACGAGTAAAACTGCGACATCTGATGCAGGATTTTCCTCACCGTTGAGTTTTATGGGATCTGCACGTACCAAGATACTGCCGAGTGTTGCTGGTACCCTTCATATGTTCCATTTCCAGTTCGATAATAGCAGTTGCAACTTGGTCAACTTCTTGTTGACTGGTCACTTTGCGTCCATGGCCTGGTTGCCATGTCCATTCCCTGTAGTTTCAAATCGTTGAATCATCTTTCGTAAATTTATTATGCTCATCGGCCTTTTTCGCAACTTCTTTTATCGGCGGAATTCATGAAGAGCAGAATTGCAATTCTCGTTCCGTTGATAATACAGCTTGACTACCAAAATACGGTCCAGTAAAGTAAGAGCCATGGCAAATCACTTCTTCTCAGAATCATGAGAAGTTTCCCAGCTTTTCCATTTATACTCATGATCGCTACACAGAACGTATTTTATGCAAATTAAAGCATTTTAGTCGGTAAACAGCGACAAAACTCCCCCTAGTGGCGATATTATTATTATTATTATTATTATTATTATTATTATTTTAAGAATTTGAAATCCTTTGAAATCCATTTGAAATCCATGGTCTAATATGAATGCTCATCAAATTTAGTTATGTTTTGTCCAAAACTTTACTTGTCAGAGGCCTCAGAACACCTCTCTTTAATAAATAACCACCCTGTAGAATTAACTCTTTTTAATTAATATGGTAAAAATGTTTGGGCATGGAATTATTTAAATAAAAAATTTAAAGCAGAAATCTTGGGATGTCTGTGTTATTTTATTTATTGTATCACAGAGTGCATAAAGTTATGAATAGAATTAAACGGTATTTTTTGTGCACGTTTTTACCGATGACAAGCACATCTGAATTTAACGATAATATGAGGGAAAGGAACGCTGTTATAGCATTTTATGTACTATTTTTTCGTTTCTTCGTAGTTCTATTGTCCATCGGCTTGTGCAGAAACGGGAACGTATGTCCTGCTAATTCGACTAATTGCATGCAGCTAATGTCAAAAGAAAAAGGAAAAACTATTGATTTTAGTAAATATCATCTACATTTTTTTACACCTGTCAGGTTCTGAGACCACCTATGCTGAAGATTGGAATTTCCGATATTTCTCTATCTTAATCTTTTGTGTATTGTATGGCTGTGTACTAGAATTTTCAAGGTGACATTCTTTCTTTGTTGAAGGGAGAATTGACAGGTAATCCTGTACAGGTGGTGTTGGGAGAGAGAGGAGATTGCTGAGAGGCGTGTTCATCTGTCAGTGATGTAGGTGAATGATGAGCAACAAGCAGGATGTCACTAATCAAGAAAGGAATGTGGAATGTGTCCAATGAATGAGCTTCAAAGGGGGTTGACATTGGGAAAACACATTGATTTGAGAAGAGCAAAGCTTGTCTCAGATTAGTGCAGTTCGTTCCTGGGTTTCTTACCAAGAAAGTGTGTAGGACCGAGGTCCTGATAGAGTGTGCTCTGTGTTGTAGAGCGGAAGCAGTGTGTATCTGGAGAGCAAAGGACACAGACGTCCTGGTGTTTAGTGCTCTGGGCCGAGAAGTGCAGGCCGAGTATACCTGTGTTGGGAGATTCGAGATTGGTCTCCGATAAAGTGAATCTAACGTGCATTGAGTGTGAGGTGGAAGGTGTAATTTGAATAGTACACAGCCAACCTTTACTGTATTTAATTTAATGTTGAATCGGATCACTTATTTCCGAGTTGTATTTGCATATAATTGTAAAAAGCGTATTTAGTGTGTACATATATTCTAAATAAACTGTTAATTCAGTTAATTGACAGCGTCAGTGTTCATTTACACAATCCTCATAGTGGGTGACCGTTATCACCTAGTAATATCGGTGTTGGCAGCTATAACTACCACGTACTTTCTTCAAAGTTGTGCGGACTGAGAGGAACGTCCGATAACACCGATTAATGGTTTGAAGGAGAAATTTATTATAAATATCACAGTCAAAATAGTATTGAGCTAATAATACTGAAGAATTAACATGTGTAATTGTTTAATGAAACATTATGATCTACGTATGTGATAGAAGGCATAACTAACTAGTTTCAGTTTAAGACATTATTAATTATAGACATTTTTTATTTCACTTTTTTGCTGTATTTATTTTTTTTTTCTTTAAATCCTATTATCCTTTAAAAATGAATTTAAACGTTTAGTAGTAAAATAATGGCGATTTAAAAGTACATGCATTTCTTCTAAGAATTTTTGGGCTGAGCCAAATTTTACTAATTCCAGCACGAATCAGGTCACTCTGAGACAATGAGTTAATACCGGTTGGGTCGAAACCGGAACTGGTAATTTCGCCCCGGGCAGAACTCTAGTCCCAGTTTGTGTGAAAAAATATGTTAGGTTGGCCTGATCAAGGTTTTAGATAAAATTGAGGTCCGAGTATAGTTCGACTTTAGAATAAATAATTTTTTTAACGGGGTCATTCGCATGGTATGAAACCTGAAGTTGTGAGAGTTAAAATTATGAAAAAAAATATATTAAGGGAGACCCGAACCCCATTTTTGGCCAAAAATCATCAGAAATTCAATTTTTTTTTTCTCAGAAAACGATAAATACATATTTGCGAATATTCATGCAAAATTTCAGAACTCAGGGACACTTGGAACAGGTAGAAAATGAACTTTTTAAATTGTACTCACTATAGAGTTTAAAGGACTAGCGGCCATTTAAAACGTGTTTTCCTGAAAATGACTTTTTTCATATTTTGCCTAAGTTCAAAGTACTAAGGCTCAGTGGTAAAATGATTTAGAAACAAAGTGTTTATGTTTTTAGAATCTTAAGAAAATTTGCAACAAAAGTAAGGAGAGCTATTTTTTTAACTATTTCTGAAAATTTTACATAAATTGGTAAACATGAAAATTATAACGAATTTAAGGAAATTTACCATGTGTATTTTTTTTTTTTTTTTAGCCGATTAAAACAGTAAATTAAAAATATCTCTCCTTAGTTCTTTTCTATATACTATAACACTATTTAAGAAATTTTAGTAATACCAAGATATTGAAAATTGAATGAGGAGTAGTAATTTTATAAAGTGCATTTTTCGACAAAAAAAAAAAATCCATAAAAAATATACTTTTTAATAAAAAGTGAATTTTTTTGCTAATTATTCCTTACAAGAAGATTCTAAAATAGTACAGCAAAATTCATTACTTTAAAATCAATAATAAAAATTTTGGGTTTTTTCTTACGGGTCTCCCTTAATCGATATGTTAGAAAACGTCTTGTTATAAATTAACTTATGAACATTTAAAAAGAAGAGATAGAAGGTGAAAATAACTAATGTTGAACTGAATAACAAGTTTAAGATAAGGCTGCAAAGTCGGAGTCGGATTCGCGGAATAGTTGTTGGGGTTAGATCCATTTTTGTGTAAAAGAGTCGGAGTCACTAAAATGCAAGCCGTCTCCGACTCCAGATTTTTTTTAGCTATTTTAAAGTAAATTTAAACAAATTGCATGTAATTTTATATCCATAAGAAGAGTTATTATTGTTATAGTTTGTATTGGGTCATTCAAATTAAAGGTGAGCAATATACTGTGATGTACAAAGTTGCAGAATAATTCCAGTGCACTACCCTTTTACAGAGTACATGAAGAGCAATTTATTTCATAACTGTACAATATTTCACATTTAGTATATAAATCATATTTAACCACAAAACATTAATTTTTCTAATGGAAAAATATTCTGAGTATACGTGGCTTTTTAAAATTAAAAATTTGAGCTATTTTTAGCGGCAAAAGAACTAATAATCCGATACAACTTTCAAAAATATCTTTTCCTCTTTGGCTCTTAAAAGTTTCCGGACTATATGACCAAAATTAAAAGTTCTGCAATGCCCTTCTTTTGTTTATTTATTTTTTTTGTACAGCAGTCGAAGCAGATGAAATTTTAAATCTTTTTTTTTTCTTTTTTGGAATAGGAGAAATAAAAAAGTGCAATTTCGTTATTTTCCATCTTCTGAATTTCGGATTTTTCAAATTTGCAGAGCCCGAAATAAAGGAAAATTGTAATATTAATTTAAAAATAGTATTTTTTTTTCATTAGAATCTGTTGAACATGAATTGTTTCGAAAATAATAAAATTTTCAGCTCTTACTTTTGTTTTTCCTTTTCATAGAAAGTTTTTGAGCTTACAGGAACAGCAAAATGACAATTAAATCGTAACGATTTTGCTATTTCTTCTCCGTCCGCAGATTCAATATAGTAAAATTTCCAATTTGTATTACTTAGTATTTCATCAGTAAAAGAAAATAACATTAATTAGATCCATTGCAAAATTCTAATTATGAATTCGGTGAAGTGTTTAATAGATGTGTGGCCTGGTTCTCTTTTTCACTAAATTTGAATCTAAATACTTGTATGATTTGCATATATATATGTTTCATACTGAATGTGCAAATTATAATTGTATGGTACACTAAATATGATCCCAAATGGTTTAAAAATTCGTTTGAAGTTGGGTAAATTTGTAATTAACTTTTGATTAGATAAAATCTGAGAAAAAACTAATAATTATTAAATTTAAAGACATAAATATTTGTGAATTTAATATTGAGGTTGTGTAATTAAAACAAATATTTATACAACCCATAAAATATAGAACACACGAAATTTTGATATTTTATTTATTGTATCAAAAAGAAATATAAATAAAGAACATATTATCAATCTCGTAAATATTAAGTTATTTATTTTGAACATTTAAGGTAAATGTAATTTATTCAGATAATTTTTTTCATAAATCATGGCCACTATCTTAGAAATTTAAACCATTACAGAGAAATAATCACCATTTTTTTTTCATAGAATAATATTTTTTTATAATCCCTGAGAAAGCAAAAGTATATTTGATTTCATATACATTTTAAATGGCATGGTTCGAGTATGCATTAATGCAAATGTTAAGATTTTATGTAGGCATAATAAATCAAACAGAAACATTTTAATTTTCCGTTTTTGTGGGCACGAAATTAAAAAAAAAATTAATAAAGCCAAAAATAACATAAATATATATATATGTTATTTTCCAAAGTCAAAAAAGAAAAATAATAATAATAATAATAATAATAATAATAAATTCAATGCCGAAATAATAATATTTTAGCTGTATTTCTCTTATATTCTATCAATATTTTAACCCACAGGCAACACTAATATCTACACATGGGTAGTAGTTTTGCCGAGGACGGAGTCGGAGCTGACCCCGCAGGCTTTTAAGCCAAAGAAAGGAGAGGCTCACTAACCTCCAATCTTTAAAATCATTTACGCATTTTATTAATAGCCAATCATTCTTTAAAATTATAAAGTCTTTTTTTCTACATTGCGGTAATTTTTTTCGCCATTTCACGTCTATAAATTATAAATCAAGCATTAGTTAAGAAAAAGTTAACAATCTCGGGATGTAATTTTACATTAATTTTGCTTCGTCAAATTTGAAAAAAAAAAAAAAAAAAAATTGCTTTTTAAAATATGATTTTTAATACATCATTTTTTTTAATTAATAGTACAATATTTAAAAAAATAATTTTATGAAAAGCTTGAAAAGAAAATTAAATTGGATTCTCTTCTTTATTTAAATGAAAAAAAAAAGTTTGAAAATCGACAAATAATGTTTCGAGTTATAACGATTTTAAATTACACCAATTAAAAAAACACTAATGATTTATATATATTAATTTATTTTTTAGAGCTTTTTGAGAAATTTTACTATGTGATTTTGTTTGCAAATTGTACGATTAACCATCACAAAAAAAGGAAAAAAATATATATTTCTAACTCAATAAATATATTCTTTACACGTCCCTGAAAGTCTTAAAGAAACATTGTTTCTGAATTACAACCATTTCAATTTGTACCTTATCCTTTACAACCTGACGAATTGATTTAACGAACATAGTATCTCTGTTAGTCTTTTAGGTATGAAAATGGACTTTTTTGTCTTTAATTAGAAAGGGGTAAGAACATTTTCAAAATCGAAAATTTTCACCTTAAGTCGAACGTATAAAGTTTTAGTTTTCGTTTTCTTATCTCGTTAAGTTTTGAACTTTTTTATATATATATATATATATATATATATATAAAACTTAGCTATTCGAAATATATGTCTTGAGGTAATATTTAACGAAACAGTCTATTATTTAGATCTTTATAAATGACCCTGTATATATAGTGTAGTACGCGATTTTTGTAACATACAAAAAACATCATACATAGGACTATGCAATTAACTAGTTACATATCAGTTCCAGGAAGTGTAATTTCAATAGTTTCAATCAAGTTTTTTACTGAATCCAGATTAATAAGACGAGTAGGGGGAACTGGGGTCCATTGATACAATTTTTTTCTAAGAATTTTTTTGGTGTCCAAAAAATAGAAATTTCAAGTTATTTTTCCATGTGGTGTCAGAAAAACTTTTGTAGTGTGTTATAAAAATGTACCATCGTTGTTTTATATAGTATTTTTGCTTGTAATTTAAAGAAAATCAAAAAAAGTAATTTGTATCAATGTGCCCCATCCCCGGGGCAGATTGATACACCTCATGCGGCACTTTGATAAGTTTAGAAAAAAATGGAGACAAAATAACACCAATGCATATTTTTCATAGAAAATTACTTAGCAAACCATTTTATATTTATTTATAGAAATTAAAATCACCCACAATTTATTTGAAAGTAACATTAAAGCAATCAAAATTAAATGAATAATGACTTGATATTCTGGTTGTTTCTTGTCTGATTTTTGACTGTAGTGACTTTGTCATATCTGGCACTTCAACCCCAGCATTATCTTCTTTCTTTGGAAATATGAAAATATTATTAGATTTTCTGTTTATAAATCGGTTTATAAACAGAAAATAAAGGATAATTATATTAAAAATTCTGTTTATAACATAATTATCCTTTATTTTTCTGCAGCCTGTTTCTCTTACTTAACATTTCTCATATAGAAAATATTTTTTTCTCTGGAGAATAGATATAAATTCGAAATGTGCCAGGCTGTCGTCCTTTTCTTTTGTTAGTTCTAGTAGCACTAGATGATGGGTAAATTCGTACGCCCTCTGTTTACAAAAATACTATAAAATGTTCTAATGTAAAACATTAGAGCTATTTCACTTCAATAAATACTAATATTAGAATTTTTTTTCGAAAATTGGTTGGATTAAGGAATGTATGGTAAAAAAAAAAAAAAAAGGTAATGAAAAAATGAACTAGAAAAGGATTTAGGTTGTCTGTAGCTATTATAGGGAACATTGATACGTATCAATCTGCTCAGAATAGATTATATCAATGTGCCCAGACATAGACTGTATCAATTTGCCCCATACAGTCATTTTGAATAAAATAAGTCTCAAGTCCAACGCTTCATAATTTACCTAATAATAAAGAATGATGAATTGATAAATAGTAGCTTTACTTACAAGAGAGAGCATGTTTTTCGGTTGAAAATATTGGAACAGTTGTATAATATCATTACAATTGCACAACTCAAATTTACTTTTGACCTACAAAAACAATAAATCCTTCGTCCCATTTCATTAAACTATTTAATCGTGCCAAGATGTTCTGTATGTAGTTGTGTACACTAGCATCGCCTTTTGGAGCTGTTGTGAAACTTCCAATAATGGCTCTGTGAGCAGTAGAAGTATGCCCCATTTCCATCTACTGCTACATTGATACAGTCTATGTGACACATTTGTACAGTCTATGTCGGGACTAGTAGGTGCCCCAGTTCCCTCTGCATAAAAAATGTAGGCAATATACTATGTGTGCAACTAAGTTCCTACGGATTCACCTATGGATGGAGCTAACGACACATATAGACGACATACATGTCTGAAGTTATGTTTTTTTAATAGCTTGGGCACAATAAACTGCTGTAATACCAATACATATCACAACTCAAAAAAAAAAATTTCCAACAACTAAAATGTCGAACTTTAAAAAAAAAAAAAAAAAAAAAAAACAGCATTTGAAGGAAACACTGTTTTTTTGATTTAATCTGAAAAAAATTGCAGCTGAAGGACGTCGTTTGTTAAGGAGGACTATGGCAAACATGCAACATCGAAAACTACCTGTGAAGATTTGTTTAAATGTTTTAGAAGTGGCTTTTTCTCCGGAAAACCAAAACTATTGAGGATACCGATCTGGAAGCGTTATTACAGAGAGATTATAAAAAAAGTACAAAATTAACTTGGGGAAGCATTAAACAAGACTCGCAAAAGAATTTTCAAATGCTTACATGTCATAGAAAAAATTCCAAAAACGGGAAAATAGGCTCTGCATGAGTTGACTGAAAGTCAGATGAAAAGTGGAAGAACCATTATCGAAATTTTGCTTATTTGACACGGAAGAAAGTTTTCTGCACCGATTGTTATTAGTGATGAGAAGTAGATGTATTTTGAGAATTCCAAAGGAAAAAAAATCGTGCCTTTCACCTGGCGAAACATCAATATCGAACGGCATGATCAAATCGCTTCGCAAAGAACACAATGCTCTGCGTTTGGTGGGTCCAGAACGGAATCATGTACTATCAGTTGCTGAAACTAGGCGAAACTGACAATAAGCACCACTACTGACAAAACCTGATTAATTTGAAGCATGCATTGTTCGAACAACGGCCAGAATGGGACAAGGGATACAAACGAGTCATATTGCAGAACAACTTTCCGTGTTATCAAATTCCATCGTTCGGGACAACACCAAAACGCTGAAGTAGGATCTCCTACCGCACCCGCTACATTTGTACGAACTGGTCTCTTCCGATTATCGCTTGCTCTGATCGATGGAACTTGGCTTAGCTGGGATACACGTGGCTAATTTCGAAGAAATGCAAAATTGGTTGGTTAAATTGTTTCAGTCCAAAGGCGCGTTATTTTATCATCGTGGTATTCATGTTTTATCAGAGATATGGCAAAAATGTGTGGCTAACAAGGTACGATACTTTCAATAAACTATTTTTTATCTTTCTCTTGAAATTTTGCATTTTTCATTGACAAAAAAACGCAGAAACATTGTTGCGCGCCTAGTATTTTATTGCACAAAAAATTAAATAATGTTTCACTCTATTGGTATAAATTGATGAATGTTAATTTTAAATCTATTATCATTTTACCACTAATTTGAATTTAATTTCATGTACAATGTTTACAAACCTGTAGATAAAATGAAGGCATGCGTAAGAGAATTGGAAAATTTTTCCAACTGTAAAGATTAATTACTGAAATCTGGTTTTCAAATGCATTATGCGTTCATTATTTTTTTTTCCTTATTATTCTTACTTTACAGTATTAAACATTAAGCAGCGAAGTGTTCTTGAAGTAACTGGAATGTTAAAAAGTGTTTCAAAATCTATGCACAGCGCGTGATTTTATGTGTGTGTAGTTTTAGAATTTATATTTTCATTAAATACTATCATGCAATCCAGAAAAAATCACAATCACTTTTCACAAACCAGTAAAATTTCAGAATTTGGTATATAGAAATTTATTTAAAAGAAAATCACATAAAAATTGTGTAAAAATATTTCAAACAGCAAAACATTTTCTTTGTTTTTCCAATTTGTTACACCCCAGTCACAAAACATACATTTGGAATCTCATTCATTTCATAGAGTGGATTTAATTCTATCTCCTTTCGTATTTTCAACTTTCTAAAGGTTGTTTTTCTTTGGAAGATCATAATTTACTTTTATTTCTTTTTTAAAAGATCATTTTGGCACATATTTTTGAAACATTTCAAAATGTTAGAAGATAAATAAAATAGAAATTTTCATATTGAATGCGAAATTGCGATTACTGAAGACTACAAATTTTGGTCCAAAGGATGATAAATACACACACGCAATATAACATAGCAAGCATATAAACATTTGTAACTCATAGTGCTGAATTTTATATACGAGTAACTATTTATTGAGTGAAAATGTGTAAAATGAGAAAAACAATTTACATGATGGAAAATTTGTAAAAAATTTTTCGCATTGATTTTAAAATCTTTCATTCTATATATTTTGTATTATTAAATCTTGAATGAAAATAGAAGTAGATATTTATCAACATTTCAGCTACGGAGCTTTTTTAGTGAAAAAACACCGAATACACTGTCGACAATTGATAATTAAAATAAAAAACTTAAAAATCACCATAAAATAAAAAATAAAGCAGGACTCGTCTATATAATAGAAACGGAAATTTTGGGTTTTCCGCCTATTCCTCCAGTTCTACTGAGGGTACTTTTATGTAACTTACACCGTTAAATAGGTATTATTTCAAGGAAGGTTTTCGTACATATTACATCGTTCTCGGTAGATTAGTTGTAAAATTATTACGAAAAATTTCGGACATTAGGATTATCATATGGCATAAGTTTTTGATTTGGCGCAGCATTTTTGTTAAAGAATTGAAATGTTTAGGGGTACCTATTTGGCGTCAAAATGGCATTATTTTACCTCACATGGTAACCTGGATGTTGTTGTTAATTTATTAATAAATTGTTTATTGATTTTTGTTTTCATTTTTAATAGAATACAAATATAAATTTTATATTATAAAAATGTATGTTTAGAAAAAAAATAAAAATTATTTCTTCCGACACTTTGAAAGATTTGAGAAAATGCCAAAATGGAATTTTGCCCCTGTCTTCTGTTTTTTCGCCAATCGTGCCAACCAGAACGGTATATGGAACTATTTCCTTATTTTTTTGTACTTTTAATGAAATGTGTGAAAATAGTGCGTTTTAATGTATGTAATATGGCTATTTTACATGTATATATTCTACATGAAATGAGAGAAAGAATTATAATTTAAATGATCTGAATATATTAGGAATGACAAATAGGTAAATGATATTTTGCAATTTATTAAAAATGCTTAGGTAAAATGTTGATATTCGTTGAATTTTTGGCAGTAACCTATATGAAAAATGTTATAATCTTATTTTTTTGTACTTTTAATGAAATGTGTGAAAATAGTGCGTTTTAATGTATGTAATATGGCTATTTTACATGTATATATTCTACATGAAATGAGAGAAAGAATTATAATTTAAATGATCTGAATATATTAGGAATGACAAATAGGTAAATGATATTTTGCAATTTATTAAAAATGCTTAGGTAAAATGTTGATATTCGTTGAATTTTTGGCAGTAACCTATATGAAAAATGGCAAAAAAATATATTGGTAGCCAAAAATGACAGCTATGTGGTCTGTTTATAATGTCAGAAACAATTCTAACATTGAATATGATAATACTACTAGTCTACAAGTCAAACAATTGTACCATTAAAATGACAGACAAATTTACGTCGGGAAACTTGCAGATGTACGTCTTTACGTCTAGCTTTAACAACTGAATATAAAATCAGCATTAATTGTAAAATATAGTTTTAGTTTGTAACATACCTATTAATTAAAAAGGTAAAATTAAATAATCGATTCTACTGACGATTGTCGTGATTTGGTGCATAATGAATTTTTAAATGGAGTGTTAAATAGATCGGAGGTCTTTCATAATCGAGTTTACAGAAAACTGGCGTAATGGGGAGCGTATTCTTCTTCTTCTTCTTTTTTTTTATTGGATACATTTTGATAATTTACCGTTATACCAACATCGCGCCAAAGTATATATTAATCGCTATTTATTTCAATTCAAACATGCAATTTTTTTCATTGCAAATATTATAACTTGCTATTTACTGAACACGCTTTTTCTTTTTAATTGTTATTAAACCGTAAGCATGCAAAACTGTTAAATGTACTATTTTTTGAATCAAAAATATTTTTCTATTGAGTTATAATTTACATTTTTCCCTGATTCAAATACGAAAATATTTACTGTAGTTCAAAGAAACAATTACAATTTCATGCTTACAGTATAGATAAGGAAAAAAATATTTGGTACTACTTAGTTATCCGGTCGACCGAAAAACTATCGCCAAACTATAGGATTAAATGCCAATAATGGATGATTGTGAATGTTACATTCAGTGACATTAAACACGATACACATGTTTAAAACGACATCGGGTGGTTTTTATTTGTATTTTTATTAATGTGTTACAAATTCAATTGTTCTTTCGTTGTTTAAATTCAAAATTATATCAACATGTATAATTTAGTTATTAGTTTGGTGATTTTTATAAATTGGCAAAATGGGTCGGCGGAATAACGAAATAAGTACTAAATATTTTATTGTAAATGTTCGTTTGCTCTTTTATTTTCTGTATATTCTTTGTTTAATAAAATAGTACTCGAAACTATTCAATTTTGAAATTCTATATTTTAAAAATAATTTGCTTTCGCACAAATAATGTTGAATAGTTTAAAACGTTTCATTTGGCAGCAACTTTTATGATTAGCAGCAATTGAGTGATATAAAGTAAACATAAAGAGCTTTTAAACAGCAGCATGTATAATATCATTTACACGGATAATACGCAATAAAGCAACTGGTAAATAGCTTGAAGCGGAAGAGATGTCATACACGCACCATATTGGCACGATTTCTTTCTGACGCCAATGTCATATATACATCTGGTACTTAATTGGCGCCAAAGTGTTATTATTTTGCTTGATATGCTAACTCGATTTTGATGTTTAGTTATTTATAAATTGCTTTTTTACTTTTCTTTTATTTATTATATAAATTTTTTTGTTCTATAGTTATTAATTGAACTTTATTTTTTATTGTTATAATTCTCTTTTTAGAACTATATATGTAACAGGTATTAGAAAACGAGTTTTTCGCCAAATTGGCGTCCGAGAAAATTGCACCAATGTAATGCATATATGACATCTGTACCCTTGACCTATCACTTAGACGGTAAAATATCTTTTGTTTAAGTAATTTAAAAATTAAGATAAAGAACATTCTATAGTCGGAATACATATTGTAAGAACACAGAAGGTAGAGTTGTCGAAGAAATGCTGAAGTCGACACAAGAAATAAGCTTATTCTTCTCTTTTTAAAATTTATTTCACACGTTTAAACACTCACGAGACGATCACGACACAAATTAACAAAAATTTGAATAGCATTTTATATCACATATTCCATAACAAAACCGAAACAACGCTACACCATCTCACTTATCAAAAACTCCGAGCTGAACCAGACTCAACCGAAAAAATTGGTCTTTTTGGAAAGTTCTTTCCATTCGCTTAGGACGAGTAGCGCCATCTACCATACGCTTAGGAATTAAGTTCTTTGAAATCAAGTTCTTTACAATATTCAATTAGTTCAGTTTACCAAGATTGCTTTGGTACAAATTAACACTAGAACCGCGGGAAATTTTACTCGAGTTTTATAAAAATAATACACATCAGAATTTTTATTAAAAACTAGTTAATTTATTTATTTAAATAGCTTTTGTAGAGCTTATATGTAACTTATTTTAAGAAGACTTACCTGGTTTGAATCAGCATCTTTTCACGGAGTCCGGGTCAAAATGACCCGTCTCCGAGGTTCTAGTGTTAAATGCAGTTGTTGTAACCGTAATCGTAAATCACAGTATTCGTGCATTGGAACCTCTTTAAATTTGCTTCATTGTGATGCAATTACGGCACTTACTCAGCAGAGATAACGAAAAATAACATGCTATTTCATTATTTTCAATGATAAATATTGTTATGACGTGAAATCTATCTACTTCTACTTTATACAAAAAATGAAATTCGGTATTTCATAGCTGCCAACTTTTACGCATTTTTGCTACCACTAAAATCGTACAGAGATTTTTCATTTGTTTAACCATAAGATTTCAACGATTAAATTAGATAATATTTACTGTAAGTTTTATGGTAGGAAAAATGCGTAAAAGTTGGCAGCTATGGTATTTCGTTCCGGTAGTTGATAACCTAAGTCCTGTTAAAAACATTTTTATGGATATTTTTTTTCTTTTAAGCTTTAAGCATATTTTACATGGTTTTATGTACTTATTTATTAAATTATCTGTTAAAGTTCTATAATGAGAACAACTGATTTGTGGAATATTATTCATTTAAAAAAAATTTACTAGATGTATTTTGATAAAACTTGCATTGTAATTCAGATAATCTTTTTGGAATGGTTTTAATATATTTCATATTGCTCTACAATGCTCAGTTATAATGTGAGTCATTTATTTTGGAGTAAATTTCTATGATAAAATAAACCCGATTATGAAAGATTAGTCTTAATAAATATACTTATCGACGGATTTTGATAAGACCTACATTGTTAGATAAATTTTCAAGAATAGTTTTCGGAAATTGCATTGGGTTATGTCGTTTACCAACAAAAACTACTGTAAAAAAAATCAGTGATTCGTCTGGAAAAGTGGACCAGCGTAGTGGGCGAAGCCTGCAAGTTTCATGCTAAAATAATACAGCTCGTCATCTTCTGAAAGAGACACGTGTCGGTAAGAGCACGCGGTCAAAGAAGAAAGATAAGTAGAAAGATTTAAAGATACAAAGATTATCAAGAAATGGCTTCATCTCAATAATTATCTTTTCTTAAGAGTACCGGGACACATTTTAAAATAATTTTTATTTATTTAGTTAAAATTGGGATTTTTTGGGGGATTATTAACTATGTAATTCATAAACAAAGTCACATAATAAGACTTCCTTTTTTTTTTTTTTTTTTTTTTTTTTTTTTTTTTTTTTTACAAGAAAAATATAAAATTTTAAATTTATTAAAAAAGTGAGGTAATTTAAATTTGCTACAACTCAAAATATTATTTGTAGAATCCAAGATGGTAGACGTCCAGGATGGCAGCTGTCCAAAATCCAACTGTGCGTCCAATCCAAAAATTTTTTAATTTAAATCTCAAAAATAATTTTGTTTTGTTAATGAAGTAAGATAGAGACACATTTTAAGGTCTAAAAGTGCTAGTAGATGGATTTATTTGAAAATAAATGTCAATTTTTTAAAAATATAAATATAATAACAATAGATGTGTATACAAAGAAATGAAATATTTACAGTTTTCTTTTCTAAAAAAAAAAAAAAAAAAAAAAAAAAGGAAAAGATGAAGCAGGCTTTAACAAATAACTTATATATTTACATGCCATCACTGGGAGCACATATACTGTGTTTCGAATTATGTACGAAGTTGTTTTCACTATCCACATCGACACTCGAACCAGCAATCTCCAAACCACTTCAAGGCGAATAGCCAGGGCGAGTACTAAATACTCGCAAGACTCGACGCTTTTCGGAATAATGGATGACATGGAAGCGGCTATCAAATATTTTCTCTCCTGATCATGCTACATTTTCATAGTTTTTGAAACATCTGTGTTTTCGAAATTATGTAAAAGCATAGCACCTGTAGTCGTCGTTTAATCCGTCTATCCTCCGATAAGACAACGCTAAAAGTACTCAACCGAATCGTTTGAAATTTAAAATATATCATTGTTACATAATTTTGTCAAGTCATTTAAAATTTTATGAAAACCGCATGTATAGTTCAATTGCAGGATCATCAAAAGTATTCTGTTACATTACGGTCAATGGAAAGAAAATATTTTCAAGTGCATTTTAATTAGGTTACACTCTTTCGAACATAATTAAATTCCCATACATCTGTGAAATTTGTACTAAAATATACATTCTGTACAAACTGTGTTGTAAAGATTTTTTTATTAATATGCAGGGCCTCCAAAGCATTCTATTACATAATGGTATAGGGATAAACATTGTTTGGGTTGCGTTTTATTTATATTAAACAATTTCTCAATTTATGATATTGGTGTACGATGCTAAGGTTTACTACAAGTTAATTCCTGTATAATAGAAAGAATTCAGCATTTGCAGGTTCACAAAAAAGGTTTCGGATTCTGTATTGCAGGCCTGTCCAACCTTTTAGTAAGCAAGGGCGCACCTCAGCTCTTAGCACTCAATGAAGGGCGCCATCATTCACTTGACCGAAAACATGCAGCAATACTATCGCAAAGTATTGGTATAAACGCACGTCATAATTTAATGCAAATAAATCTTACAGCAGGAGACAAAAAGCTCTACGGTTCTAGAGTTAAATGCATTAAATTTCAAATTATACAATTTTCTATGAGAGGGCTATCTCAAAAATATTTGCAGAATAAAACCCAAGAAATTTTAATCGCGTCTATAATAAAATTTAAAAAAATTGGAAATTAGAGATATTGATGTTTTTTCTTCAGGATGTGAATGTGATTTTTTTTTAGGATGAAAATACACTATGACTTGTTTTGAATGACTGAATTTAGATTTTATAAAAATTACAAAAATAAAGGCAGGCATAATAGTGACCAATCCATTCAGGTGGTTCCGGAGATATAGTCTGAAAAATATTTTTTAGATGGAAATTATACTCAAAATTTTTAAGCAAAGAAAAAAAAAACTGTAAAATTTTAAAAGTCAAAAAGCAATAACTAAGCCCCTTATCCCTGGTGATGGGCCAGAGTGATAACAGCCAAAAGAAAAATGCTAAACTTTCAAGATCATGTATTTCCAAACTATTGGAGGAGATGGGAAACGTTTAATTTTCTTTTACTACTTAATTATATTACAAAGATCTATTTCAATTATTATCAAACTACCAAAATTTACCAAATTTAACACTTTATAAACAATAATTACAAATCATGAAAATGAGCATGATTAAATTTTTCATAGTATGTTTTTAGTTTTTAATTTTTTTGGGGGCAAGAAATTGTATTACTCTAATGTTGAACTCGCACCATAATTTTAGAAAAAAAATTGTTTAAAAATAGCGATAGGTATTTTTGCAATTAATTTTTTTCCATCAAAATATAAAATTAAAAATTAGTTAAATGTTTCTGGTGGAAATCTTCATCAAAATTAGGTGAGATATAATATATCCCACTACCTCTCAATGGGTTTTAATGCGTTTTCACAATTTTTGAAACTATCTCTGATTCAAATATTAATGATTTTAAAGAAAGAACTTTTTGTAATGGAATATTACTTCTAAAAGTCTAATAACAGGAAACCTTAAAAGGGCGCCAAGAAAATCTTTAAAGGGCGCCATGGCGCCCGCGGGCGCTGCGTTGGACAGTCCTGCTGTATTGTATCCAAAGAATTGAATATTTTAAAAACTTCGTTATGGTACGAGCGCACCTCATTTGCTACGTCTGACGTGGAATTTTCGACTTGTTTTACAATGAAGTTATCATAAAAATTAGTCGTTGGGGGCCACCGTAATACTTACTCATCATGGATATGTAATATGAAAATAAAATATGTGAAAACTATTTATACATTGCATTGCAATTCATAAACAAAATTTAAATATTGTTAATATACATAGTAATGCTATATTAAAGAACTGCTGATGTACCAATTTCGACAAATTATATAAAACGCCAAACTACTCAAGTAATACCGAACTGTGTAAAAGCAACATCCTTATAACTCCAAAAATAATCATTGTATTAACTAACAATTAACTGCGTCGGATTAAGCATCTCATTTCCAATTAAAATATACCTCTGAATTGAAATTTGAATGAAATACAGGGTCATGAAAAATCGAAGAATGTGGAAAACAGCATTACAAATATCTCGGCAACCAATAATCCGATCGACTTCGTTCTATATGTAAAATGTGTGTTATTTTATTGCCTTTTACGTCCATTCCTTAGAACAAAAAAATTCGAAAATTTTTATGTTAGGTATATTAAAATATATATTTATATAGGTATATAAAATTCGAAAATTTTTATATAACTTTCATCAGAACGAATTTTTCGAGAGTCCGAAAAAATAGTTCCGGATCATCGAGGTTGCTGATATTAAATAGTCTTCGTCCCATTCTTACATACTAACTACATACAAAATTTCAAGTCTCTATCCCAATTTCTTCGGGAGATAGAGCGTTTAAGACGGACGGCAATTTTTTTTTTCTAAAAATATGTTTTTCGGAATCTTCACTATCTGAAACGTGTAAATCCGTCAAAAAAAATTTTTCGATTTTCAAAACGATTGCAAGATTTACCCTATACTATGTATGATGGGTAAGTATTAATAAATAATGCTTTAATTTCAAACACTTTGGCGTCTAAGTTAAATTTGGCAATAAAATATTTTTTCTTTGGGTGTTAAACATTGATTAAATAAAACCTTCTAGTCTTTATAATTACTATCACTTAAAGTTCGTAAAATCCTCGGATGAAATTTCCCTAGAGAGACTGAACATAGAAGAGCTTTGACAGAAAGTAGTGTAATTTAGTATTAAGTTTAATTACCTAATTATAAACTACAGTTTCAGTAACAGTTGTATAATTTCTTTTTAAAAAAAAGTTAGGTATATAAATAGTTTAGAAATTCCATCAAAAAGTTTCTAAATAAACAGAGTTGATTTACTTTAAAATAAGTAGGAGTATAGTTAATAGAATTTTTAAAAATGGCAAAAATAAAATTTATAATATACCCCTAAATAGGTCTATGCATTTTAGCTTGGCAATTTTAATTTAATAAGAAAAGTAAATCTATATTTTTATTTTGTGTAAAGACCTCAAAACTTAATAAATATATTTTTAAAATATTTCTTGTAAAACCAGATTTTTCAACTAGGCAGTTTGCTTTTGAATGGCCATAATAAAGGAAATATCATAAACGAGAATTAATTATTATTACAATTAAAACTATTTTATGAAAAATCTATCTAGAAATCTTTAGTCACAGCAAAAAAATCTTGACATTTGCAATTTTAGAAGTTTTGTTAAATATCTAAAAATATACATGAGGAATAACTCCGAAACTCCACATGTATAAAGAAAATAGTACTAGTCATACGAGTCGAAGATATTTTCCTGAAATCCCATAGGAAACCGTCAACAAACTGAAAAAAAACGAAGATCTTTTGGATAACCCTGCCAAAATTAAAGTAGCAAAAGCGTTCAAATTTCAAATTATGATTAAATGGCTTAATACAGTAAACTGAGTTCATTTTTATGAATATAGCACATATACTCGTAGAGAAATTAAGGTTTTTATAAAAACGGTCCCAAATTTCGCGAAGTTTTTTTTATTATACTTCGAAGAGTTCTTAATAAAAAACAACGTTCTTTACAGAAAAAATGACCTACAACATTGTACATAACACCCTGCAATAAAAATAAAAAAATATTAATAATTGCTTGAAAAATTAACAGGTTTACTAAATATGGTTTCAATGCGCATGCATGATGTCAATTAAAATATAATTTGCATAATATGTTAGCTAAATGTATAGAACAACTGTTGTGAAAGTCTCAAAAACATAGCCTAAATTTCTGAAAATTATCGTCGATAAAATAACATCTGAAACCGTTTTTTTTTTTTTTTTTTTTTTTTTTTTTTTTCAAAATGAAACAAAAAGAAAAAGAACTGTATCCAATTATAGTAGTATGTGCAATATTGTGCAGACACTAATCAATGGAATTGGATAGAGCACCTAATCTTTTTCATTCATTTTCGGAATAACAAATTTCGATCTTATTCTATCGACGATAATTTTCAGAATTTTCAAGCTATGTTTTTGAGACAAAAATTGCTGTATACATATAGCTAACACATTATGTAAATTATATTTTGAATAAAATCATGCATGCACACTGAAACTTTATATAGTAAACCTGTCAATTTTTCATGCAATTATTAATATTTTTAAATTTTGATTGCAGTGTGTTATGCACAATATTATTTGTGATATTTTCTAAAAAGAACGTTGTTTTTTTATTAAGGACTCTGCAAATTATAAGCAAAAATCTTGGTGAAATTTGGGCCCTTTCATTTCTCTTCGAGTAAACATGCTATATTCATAAAAATAAACACAGTTTATTACAATAAGACACTTAATCATAATCTGCAATTTGGACGCTTTTTGACAGGGTTATCCAAAAGATCTTCGTTCTTTTTTAATTTTTTCATGGTCCCCTATGGGATTTCGGGAGAAAAATCTTCGCGAAAATATGACCTTTACTATTTTGTTTACATACCTGGAGTTTCAGATTAATTCCTTATGTATATTTCTAGATATTTAACAAAACGTATAAAATCGCAAGCTTCAAGATTTTTTTTTTTTTTTTTTTTTTTTTTTTTTGACATTGTAACGTTACAATTTTTTTTTTCAATTATTTCAGAAGAAATTACATATCAGAAATTAAAATTCTGAAAAATACGCAAGAACTTTTACAAATTAATTTGTAAACCCATCTTTTAAAATATTAAATTATATACTGAACATTATATGAATATCGTGTTGAAAAGTAAATGAAAAAAAACATCTTCCCTGTGATTTTTTATATTTATTCTAGTAATTACTTCAGCAATCTGGTAAACATTGTCATTAAAACTGCCAATATACACTAAATTATTCTTCATTTTTAAACAAATAATTACCGTACTCCTTGAAAGCATGCTTGATCTGTGAATTCTCCTCGAACATCTAAAAATGGGGAAAAGATAACGTTCATTCTTAGCAGGCATGGCCTATCGGATATTTTAATAATAAATCCGAGTTTATTTTTTTAAATGAAAAACCGGAAATCCTATAAAATGTAAAATATCTAATTTAGTTTAAAAAAAAAAAAAAAAAAAAAAAAAAAAAAAAACATAAAAATGCTTTTAAATTTGAAAATAATTATTAATTGCTTTTCTCATTCATTCAAAAATACTTACAATTTATTTTGTAAAGTTAGATAAGTTGAATAAAGTAAAATGTAGTTGGGCTTACAAAGTTGTTTATAAATAATTATTCGCATTTAAAATGTACTTTGAATTAACACATTCAAATGATATTTCAATTAAAAAACTAAAATCAATATTACAAAAAAATCGGAAAAAAATGTAACATACATGTTTTAACTCTAGTGATTTAAGTAAACCTATTTAAAATCAATATTGTTTACCCTATATTAATACTAAAGTATAAAAAACCTCAGCCTCAATCTATTTAAAGACGAAATCTTCCCGTAATTAACTTCAAAAATAAAAGCTTTTTAAATAAAGATCAAGCAATAAACATCTAAAGTGAACACATTTACTTCAAAAAGTTTCGCAGCTGTATAAGTTTCGCTCCCTGCTAATAATATATTTGCCTTCGTCACGGTTAGATAGCTGGTTCGAATGCTGCACCTGTCACTTATGCTTTTTCCAAGCTTTCTTCAATTTACGGTTTTTTTTCCTCTTGGAATGGAAGAAGAAAAAAGGATATTCGTCAATTGAAAGAAATGTCCTGTCAGTATAGCTGTTTATAAATTTTCAACTACATAAAGTTTTTTGAGAGTATAATTTTGAAGAGTAATCATCACCACAATATAAATGATCGGGCAGCCTGTTTGTCTGAAACAAGTTTATCATTAGAAAAAGTCGTAAATTCACAAGTGGATTTGAATTCTAACTTTATCGGCTGTCTTTTATTTATTTATTATTATTATTACAATTACTATTATATATTTTTATTCTTCAAAAGAAGGTTGTTTCTCTACGGTTGATTTCTGTATGAGGAAAATTAAAGTTTATAGATGTCAAAATTTGTTAACTTATCTGCATTTTGCCGATTACATTCTAAATTTATCGGCCATATTTTATTTATTATTGTTACTATTACTATTATATATTTTTATTCTTTGAAAGAATGTGGCTTCTCTACGATTGATTTCATCATTGGTAAAGTTTAAGAGTTTGTCGAATATATTCTAACGATAACTCAGCGATTACTATTTTTTAAATTAGAGCGATAAGCATAAAGCTTTAATTTATTGGTGTAAGATGTAATGTAGGCAAACGCTGATTTCAAAATCACTGTGTATTTTTTTTTTCATTAGTTTTGTAAACAGATGTTAAATTGAGAAGCTTAATAAGTCATAGCATGATTAATCAATTTTATTAATGAATATTAATTAGTTATTTAGTTAATTGGTTTTTAGTGCCTGTTTGTCGTTTTTCAATTTGTCTGCTTATGTATAAATTTCACGCTATCCGCAGCAAAAAAGCACCCATTTACCCGGTAATAATATAAGAACAGTGTGTAGATAACATACCTGAAATTAGCTAGGGTAACATCCCCAGTAATTGGCACATTAAGAATTTGTCTTAAAACTTACTTCAATTTTCATTGCCAAGAAATAAAATATTTACTTGCAAATATTTTTTAGTCAAAGAATGCATATCCCTGCATGTATTTTGCCCATTAAAAGCAAACATTTGTGAAAAAGTATTTTTATAAAAATATATTTAGTTGCTGTAGTCACCAGTAATTGGCACCTCGAGCACCAATGTATGACACCTTGTGATCCAGTAATTGGCATATCCTTACATAAAAAATAACTTTATATTTTAGGTTGGGTTTCATCGCTTTAAATGCATTTACTGTAGATGAAGATGCCATATTTCAGGTTTTTGAAATACAGAAATCAGCATATTAGTCTGAAATGTGAACACTTTTAAAATAATAAAATATATTTATGTTAATACCCAGTGATTGTCATGCTGTCCACAGTAATTGTCATATAAAGGTTTAATGGGTTCCAATTACTGATAATATTTCATATATTCAAATAAAAACAACTGATAAACAAAATTAGTCTATAACTAACTTAGTGTACTGCGAAAATAAGTGGTTTAATCTCATATCTTGCGATTCCCTTGTAATTGGAATAGGTGCCAATTACTTGGAACTATCAAAATTGAAGCACCATTAATTGGCATCTGCCATTAATTCAAAAATCCAAATATTTGTGTCAAAAGTACTTTTACACAATTAAAGTTCATTAATCCCTCTTAATTAAATTAATCCCTCTTCAACGAAACAAAACTGTTGTCAATTAAAATTTAAAATATATTAGAAATCAGATAATAATGAATTAAAAACCATGTCTTTCTTAAGCCAGAGAAGAAGCATTTGCAACAAAATGGCTAATTTGATACAAACCATGATTGTTTCTCTTTCCTTGGCACAATTGTCATCTAGTAGTATAAATCAAAGTTATAATCTTTAAAGTAAATGGGCATATAACTGGTATATGGTCTTGCATTTTTAAAAGATTGGACATAAATCTTATTTTAGGACATGTTTGTAGAATGTGTCAATCATTGGTGCATGTTTATTACTGGGGATGTTACCCTATTTAGCTTTTGGTTAACGTTTTGGTTTCACGTACCTGAAGCTTTGGCTCACGTCTGTTAGTTTTTGGCCTATTATTTACTCTAATCTTAACTTCAGGGATAAGATTTGCGGAAAGATTAAGATGGAATAAAGTTTCTCGAAGAAAGTATAATGATTTTCTGCCACAGGAATCAGAATTCATGAATTGATTTTCACCAGTCCGAAATCCATTATACATTTTCAGGCGAATAATATTATAGAATGCTTAATATAAATTCTAATAGATACTTCCAACAGAGCTAAATGAAGTTTTTTAATAAATTAAAGAGTGTATCGGAATACCTTTAATATTTTATTGAAGAATATATATACAGGGTGTTCCCTCTCAACGGTGGCCAACGGCTAATTTCTAAACAGTTGGTCATAGACGTATAGTTCCAATTGCAAAAATACTTTACAAAAGGCAAAGAATTGTTTTTTAAGCGATTTTGGTCAAAAAAATGTTTTACTAAAAATTTACGAAAATTAAATTTTTATACGGTCCCCCGGTCCTATAAGTGATATTTAGTAAAATTTTTTCAACACTCTAGCAAGTAATACAGAAAAAGTCCCATTCATGTAACATTAAAATTGACCGAGTTATAAAACTTTAAATTTCATGACTTAAACCACTTTTCTACAGCTGAAAACGGATGAGTTCGACTGAGCTTTAAGGGAACGTGCACTAAGTGCTTGAAGTATTATAAAGGGAGTCGATTTCCAACGCTGTTCAAAGGCTACTTCCTAAACTATTTGTCACAGACATATAGTTCCAATTACAAAATGTTTTAAATGAGCTATTTAACTGAAGGCGCTGTCACCGTATAAGTTTTACGGTAGTGTTAATTATAATTAATTAACTTCTAGATTGGTTATTAAAATAACTGAATTTCAAAATTCTCTTCATCGAAAAGATCAAATTTTGGGAAATAGCGAAAAAACTTTAACTGCATCTATTGGTTTTCATTATAAATTTTGAGATTGCATTGTTACAATAGTGGAGGTTTGTATAGACTGATAAAGAAATCAAAAAGCAATAAGTCGAGTTTTGAAATTCATATCCTCAATTGTATTTTTACGTATGTTTTATTTTGTAAGCAAATGAAGCTGATACTATTCGAGATTTTATTTTAAAAAGGTATGTTATTTTGATAAGCTTTTATTTTATTCATAGTTTTCGTACGTAAATTTTCCTAGTTCAAAACTTATATTCAAATGTTAACTCACTTCCAAATATCTGATTGAGGTTCAGTTCCCATACTTATTTAAACCCGATTACAATGTAATATTAATACGATTTTAGGTGCGTTCCATTTATTTATTTTATAGGACTACATCAAATTCTATTAGGTTGAGTAATCTAATAGAGCTTTAAATATGTATCATTTTGTAACGATTTTAGACTGTTGCTTTTCATAGTTTAATTTAACAAAATTTCTGTTATTTTTTTACTTATATTTTTAGCACAAATTGCATATTTTACTTTAAGATGTAAATGTCAACATAAATTCAGAAACAACATTGTAATTTTTTTTTTTTTTACTCTCAATGTTTAAAGTTTAATTTTCTATCTGATGTTTATTTTTATTTCCAGTAAATTTGTGACTGACCCCTATTTTGCAGCAAAAAATATGCTTCAACTTTGAACAGCTATAACTGGGTCAATTTTGATCGCAGAGGAATGGGACTTTTTTTGTCTTACTTGTTAGAGTAGTGGTAAAAATTTTCTAAATATCACTTATAGGACCGGGGGACCGTATAAAAATTTAATTTTCGTAATTTTTTAGTAAAACAATTTTTTTGACCTAAATCGCTTATAAAATAATTCTTTACCTTTTTTAAAGCATTTTTTCAATTGGAACTATATGTCTATGACCAACGGTTTAGAAATTAGCCATTGGCCACCGTTGAGAGGGGACACCCTGTATATATTTTTACTTTTACGATATAGTCTACATCTATTCATTCTAGTTCGCAGTTATACGAAAGTTCTTTGTTTTAATCATATTTCAAAATTTTCTTCCTGGGTCAGTAAAATCTAAATGCACTTGTTCCAAACATTTAATTCTACAGCGTAGAGGTAATGAGTATATTTAATCTTTTCGTCAAAATTTTATAATAATCACAAGTAATAAATGCAAATAATATAGTCTCAATTTCATCATACATCCTGAAGACGAACAACTTTATAAAATGTTTAATTCTTATTTTAAATACATATTTTCATTACAGACAAAATAAAATACCTTAAGATTAAAAAAAAATTCAATATAATTAAAATGTTATTCAATACACATATTTTTTATCATATATTTTATTTTTGTACAAACTACATGGCAATAAAATTAATGTACAAAGATATTTAAAACGATTAGCTGATGTTTTACAGGACAAAAGAAAGATTTTGATTTAAGTCTAGAATTAGAATTTTTTTAATAAGTTTTAGTGAATGTGGTTTCTCACAAATTATTTTTTACAGTTGTAATCATTTTTTTCAGTTATACACTAATCGAAGAACTTATATCCGCTACAATAAAATTATTACAAAATTGAAGACATTTGGTAAAATTTCCTGAAATCTGGCGATCAAAATTAATCTGCATAAATAAAACCATCTTGGCTGCAGATGAATAATTGAAAAAAATTCTCATTCAAATTCATTATTTAGGAAGAATGGGAATAAATCTTGTCTAATCGATTTCTCCGCGTAATGTCTTCGTGCTTTTCCGTAAAATTAGATAGAATACTGAAACCAAAATAATATGAAAACTATTCTTCACTCCTGTGCAACACGGCAAATAGTTTTAAAAATTCAATGAGTTTTGTAAAAGTCTTAATGCCTAGCAATTTTAGGATATATTAAAATTAATTAATTGAATAAATTACAATTAATTGTTTATTTTATAATTATGTTATGCATCATTTGAAATATTTTCTATAAATCACTTAATTCATTTATTTAAGTTTTTAAACATTTCCCCCTGTAATACTTGTATTTTTCATTACATGTTTCTCTGAAGCAATATTTTATTAATATTTGAAGACATCCTGTACGCTATATTAATGCCAATGTTATTAATCCTTAAATGTTTGCTAAATTGGGAAAATGTTAAACAACAATGAAAAATAGATTATAACGGATGTAAACTCTTTCCAATACTGACGGAATATTGTTGAGAAATTTCATTTGTTCATCCATACAAAACAAAATATCTATGAAGAAACCATCACTTGATCGAGCTGACGGATTAATTAATGCCAAGATTAGTTGAAACTCATTTCTAATATTAAAATGGAAGTGATCTGCTAACTTGATGGAAACCTCCTGCTAATCCTAATTTAATTGTTGACTGGTAAGTTTGCATTGTATTTTTAGCATCTAGTCCGTACGGATTGAACATTGATTTTTGTATATCTGTGTACAGGGAAAACACAATGATAAAGATACCAATTAACAGCTTCTGAAGGTATTTTCCACAATGAAATGATTTAACATACCGATTGCATTTTAATACGCAAATCGGAAATTTGACATGTACATAAAAATAATTAGATTACGCATAACTAAATCCTGCACATGGGGAGAAATGTTGATTCTGCTTTCGCGAACAAAAATATTTCATTAGGGTGGCAAATGACCGTTAATCTAGTCGATATAAGGACAAAATGACTTTTTGTTTTATTTAAGCATTTATTAATGTTTCAAGATCTATAATATGAACGACTTTTAATTAAACAATTATAAATCTTAACGTTAAGAAATTTTTATGATAGAATTGATTAAGATTATTTACTTTTAAAATCTATCATTTTTATAACTATAATGATATACTTTTTTTCAACCTTGAAGTGAATCAAAACAAAATTTAAATGAAATTCTAAACTTCTTTAATTGCATTTGTTCTATATGAGATGAAATTTTCTATTCATAGATGGATATGAAATTTTGGGTAGGTTGGAGACTTTAATTTTAAAAGTTACGAGCAAGATTTGTCCATGAATACAGCATTCTCTACCCCTTAAAAATTTCTGCTTCTTTCTTTTTACCCCCACCAAAGTTACGTTGTTTAAAATATTAAATATCATTTCATCCCGTTTCTTCAGTTGACAATAAATAATCTTATAAAATTTTTCTTAATCACAAAACTTAAAACATTTAAACTTTTTTTCTGCACTACTTCTTAAGTTGTAGAAAAGGGGAAGGGGGGGGGGGGGGTTCATTCAGAAAAGGGATTTCACTTTTCATAAAAATTGCATTTACAAACGTGAAGTTTGTTATTTTCTATAGGGAAGAGAAAAATTCTTTAGGGCTTTAAAATTGCAGATTAATCATTAAATATGATTTACTTCAACATAAGAAAATTTCAAGGAAATTAAAAAATACAACTATCAAAAAGTCACTTTTTTGTCTGAATTTCAAAATAAGGGCTCCTTAATCAAATTTCACAACAAAGATATCTTTTGATTGGAAATGAGATGCTTAATCCAAAGCAGTATACCTATATTTGATATGATTATCATTTTTGAGATTATAAGGATATTTCTTTTACGAAATTCAGTAATAGAGCATTTAAAATTTATAAAGTCACTATGATAAATCAGTATTATGGTGGCTCCCAAAAGACGTGTTTACGTAGCAATATGTTCATTATTAGTAAGAAAAAAAGAAGGGTAAAAGATTTATTCTCATCGTTTTAACAAAATTTTTAAGGATGTATTCGAAAAAACGGTCTTCCATCTTCAACAGCTCGAAACTTTCTGATACAATTTCAGACATATTTTTAAAAGTAGAAACATGAAACTTGCTGAGGGGATTTTTGGAGAGACGTATAAGATGCCGTGTGATGTCATTTTAAGCTCAATTCATTAGAATTCCATTTATAAACAATTATCTTCTCAGTATGACCATTTCTTTCGTCCACAGATATCCCGCTTCGGAAAAATCGGTTCAAATTGCCATTTTTGATTGCTTTTTTGCAATGTTTTCTGCATTTATCAAAGAATCGACAATTACGGCACTTTGAGTACTTTGTGAATAAGACAATCTGTCAGTTTGATGCATATGAGAACAAAAATGAATTTGAAAATAAATCGGAAAACAAGCAGTTTGTATCGAAATACACCCTTAAGCAATTTTCTTTTTTGTTCACGTTATACTTATATATATATTTTTAATTTCTTGCTTTTTGGTTTCATGAAAAGTTAATAAAAAACAAAATGTTTTGCATACGTTTTCCTCATTTTTCTTTCAAAACTCTTTGATCTTTAAAACATTTAAAATTTAACATTTAAAAAAAATTGCCCTGAAGTTCCTAATAATTACTATATAATCAAAATACTTGAGATGGAGATTTACTTGTTTAAAGCATTGTTTTTATGGTTTCATTTCCGTTAATGATAGTTTAAATATACAATGCCAATAATGAAGGTTTTACGAAAGAATCTTCTATAGTTTTAACAGTGAAAATTGTATTTTTTAAAAACAATAATTAGATAAGTATTCAAAGTTTATCCAAATTTTAAAAAGATAAATTTTCCTCTAAAAAAAGTAAGTCTAATCAGAATCTAACACTCGTTCAACAAAAAAGCATTTTTTTCTAAATTTTACAAAGGAAAATCTTTCTCGATTCCTTTAGAGCATTTATATTGCTTTTTACAAATTTGTAAAACACCACGAGCAATAAAATAAAATTTATATTTTCTTATTCCTTAGAAAATATGCGAGCGTGTTAAATTAACAAAAATATTCGAATACAAGTTGTTTTGAAGTAAAAGATAATTATTATATGGCCGGAATAATATAATACATACCATGAAGGAGGATTGTATGGAATTTATTCCTGGTATGAAAGAAACATAGAATGAAAGAAATGTGCAGGGCGGGAAGCATTTCTGGTTACAATTAGCAAAGAAAATGGCGCACAGTAAAAAAGGAGATATAGATGGGACTGTTGTACGGAATCGGTTAAGGTGGCTGGCCACTCAGCGTCCGAAATCCCCTCACTAATATGAAGTCTATTGGTGCTTTATACATGTGTACATTGAAAATATCTTCAAGGAATATTTAATTATAAGTAATTTTTTGACTAATTATCAACAGTGGAAATATTGAATACTTAATAAGTGACTGCCACACTGATAGTTAGAACCAACTGACAAGGAAGGTCTCCATACGGGCATACCCCGAAAAATCTGAAAAAATTACAGAATGTTCTTCTCGTGTAGATATATACGTTTATAAAAAAATTTCGGCGGAAACTCCATTCAGTAACCTTAAAAAAATAATGAAAATTTCATTATTTGGCGATTTATCGCCGGTTGGCGAAGGAATGTAATTTCAAAAAATACTTTATGTCAAATACACTTCAAGAAAAAAAAAAAAAAAAAAAAAAAAAAAAAAAAAAAAAAAGATTTTATGTTGAACTGGTTTTGAGAAATTTAATGTTAATAACTTTAGTTTTGTAAGCTTTAGTTTGTTTTAAGTATAATTTTGTTATATCGATATTTACATGTATTTATATTTAAATTTAATCATCAAAATTTAAGATTGAAAACGAAATTCATAATTTAAATTAATTAAATTTGTTTCAAGCTCAAAGTCCTATTGAGAATAGTAGATTAGATTTTGTTGCTCTGGAAACATCTATCTTTAATTTTTGTATACGCTTAAATGTATGAAGATAATTTTTCTCAATATTATTTTTTTTTATCTATAAAAATATTTTTTCCAGTGATTAATTAAATAATTACTTCAACAAGTAATATATATATATATGTAATTCAATATGTATATATATATATATATATATATATAATATATTAAAGTCTCTCATTGTTTATGTTTAAATTCATTAAATACTATTTACACGCATTCTAAATATCCAAGAGTATTGAGTTGCATTATAATCGTTTGCTTTCGGCGAAGAAAAAGGCTGATCGCCAAATCGAGTGACTCTTTCGTCTTTTCACGCCAAATATTTGAAAAAATATTTTTTTTTTTTTTTACATTTTTTCTAATGTGATTCCGCCGCTAATTTTGACTTATCCTTTATTACCTACATGAGTAGTTTAATTAGTATTTTTTTCATAAAATTCTGAGTATGCCCAGAATGGAGACCTTTCTTGTGAGTGAAAATGTCCGAACTGTGAATCGAACCCGGAACCCTTGGAATAGCTCCCCAAGTACTCTTTCATTTAAGCTACGAGGACATACCCTAAATTAATACCCTTAAATTAATAATGTTTTTACAAGAAAAATTATTTTCTGAGTAAAAAAAACACGAAGAATCTAACCAATTTTATTAGCAGTTCATTTGACATTCGCGACGCTCTTAGATATAACTAAACATATCTTCATTAATTTTCATTGAAATCATGTTTGGAAGCAATACTTTTCGAGATTACTTAGAAAAATTTAAAAAAATGACTTACTAAGATATAAATAATTTTAGGAATCCAGGCTGAAATAGAAAAAACAATTAAAATGACTGCTCTCGTCCTTATAATTCAATAAAATAAATAAATAAGTAAAAAAGGTGAAAATGCGTGAAAATTGTTATAATTTTTTTTTAATTGCGATTTCTACACAATCTTGGGTATTAACAAACCAATATCAAAAGTAATGGTAGGAAATTGATGGTGACAGCACAGGCTTTAACATGCACTCTTGTTTTATGTCGGTGTTACTGCCACCTGGGCTTTGCACTATCAAAAAACATTCTAAATTGCGATTTTTGTATTACTGAAGAGGCTAGATTCTTGTAATATTGCATGATAGTTTCTTAGAAAATATAAATGCGTTATAAAAACTGTCAAAAACACATCCGAATTTTAAAAGAGGTGAAGTGAAGGGAGAGAGTGAAAATCGTTTTGAAGTAGTCCTAAGTTACAATTTTCATTCAATCACGGGAAATAAACTGATTCTAAAAGTTTTGGTTGAGAATCAATAACGACAGTGTCTAATCCTATGAGATGTGAAATTTTATGTCAGTGCCACTACCTATCTTGGTTTGGAAATAAAAATAAGCTTTCAAAATGCCTTTTAAAATCTTTTAAATTGCGTTTTCTACGGAATATTTGGAAATACTAAACCTTCAAAATTAATATTGGCAAATTAATGGTGACAATCCTTGTTTTATCATAAGCGTTTTATATTGGTTACTATGCTTCAAAGAAATTTACATACCTTCAAATTTTTTAATAAGCATCGAAATACTTCTGCAAAATTAAGTAGATTTATTTTTTTCCGAAATTATTTAATTGTTTTAAAATAAGCATCGTATTTTTCTACATACGTAGTTAATTCTTATTTAAATCCAAGCGTGAGATTAACTTACCTAAATGGATGCAGTATAATTTCCACTAAAATAGTATTTATTTGCCTTGCTTCTTTTCTCTCCAATCCATCTCTGCATTGTTTTTTAAGCAGCTACTTTATTATGACACTTTATAAACTTACTGTGACTTACTACACTTTATATTGACATTAAAGGTATTTTTTTCAATTTTAACAAATAAAATAAAAAAGTTCTATTTGCGCTTGGCTGACACATAAATATTGAGTTTTCATAACTGTGCGAATATTGTTTGATCCGTGCCAGTGTGTTACCTTGCGTCAATAATGACGGCTATAATACTAATTAAATTGCCATTTTTTATTTCTATATTTTAACCACTGAGTAAAAGATAACTGTATACAGAGAATAATATAAATTGTAAAATGAAACTATCAACGTTAAATATCTTTGCTGAAAGTCGTTAATCTGATACTATTTGTTTAATAAACGCATTATTGATAATTTTTTTAATACTATTTTAGTTTGGTTCGCTATGTTTTGTACTAGTTTAGATTTTCCCTATAAATTTTGTAGTATTTTAGTTTGATTCGATAATTTTTTTTTTACATTATGTTACAATTAAATTAAATTATAGTTATTTACGTGATTGGTCATTGAGAATAGTAAATATGATTGCCGATTAAGAGAACGTAATATGTTGTTGTTGTTGTATTTTGTGTCGGCCGATTATCTGCGCTATGGGATATAGGCCCTATGGGGAGGGATGCCCTTCGTGGGGGTCTTTCTAAGGGAACCTAACCCGTATTCACGCAAGATTCGAAGAAAACCACGAAAACTCCGAACGGTTAGGCCGACGGCCGCGATTGGGTTCGAACCCAGCACCTGCCGTCTACCAGTTGAGAGGTCAGACCCTCTCGACCACTGGTGGGGCGAGAACGTAATATGAAACTCCCGGTTTTGAATCAAAGAATTCTCTCAAGGAAGCCGTGCATTCTATGCTATAGTATTGAAAGATAAATTGACGAAAGTATCGAAAAAAAACAAATCCTGACGGCTTCAAATCTGGAGAGTATGAGGAATTGAAAAAGAAAATGCTGTTGAGAATGTTAAACTTTTATCTACTTGACATTGTATTTTAAACATCTAAAAACATCACAAAATATCATAAAATAAAAAATAAAAGTACTCTCACTTGTATAACGAAAAATGCTCCAAATATAAAATATTTTTTCAATGCTTTTCATTTTTGAAAATTTTGAAATTAAACAAGCTGGAAATTGCACTTGATGCGTAGCCAATGAGGTGCGTTCGTACTATAAAAAAGTTTTAAAAATATGCATGATCTTTCTGTTATAGTATACAGTACTTCGAATACAGTATAATGGTCGGAATTTTTTGTGAGTTCCTGTAAATATACAGGTCGTAAGTATTAAACTTCAGCAACGTAGATCAATTGCATAAAATGTGAAGTAGTTGAATATAATTAAAGCATGCTCCAAACAATGTTTCCTCGTATACCAGTATGTAGTGGAGTACTTTTGTGTGGCCCAGTAAATTTATAATTATTATTTTTTGCATCACAGATTGCACAAAATGCATATTTTAGTATTTACTTCATAGATTCTTGCAGTCTAAAAAATACATGTGTAAATTAGACAAATTTACATATAAATATGTGTATAAATCCCTAAAATTACACACTTGACATGAAAATTACTCACTTTTTGCAAAGTTTTATCTGTTTTTATGTGTATTTTAGCTTATAACACTAAGTGTGTATTTTGTTATTACTTGAAAAACACAAATAAATGTGTAAATACTGAAAAATGCCTGAATTTACACAAATTGGTATGTTATTGTAATTTATACATAATGATATATACATAGGTAAGTGTGTAAATTTCTAAAATCACCCACTTGTCATAAAAAGTACACTTTCCCTACAAAAAGTACCTATTTTAACGTGTGTTTAGTTTATGGCATTAAGTTTGTAAGTTGTAATCAGTTCATAAAATCAGAAAAATATGTAAATGTAGGTAACACCTGAAATTGCACTAATTAATGTGTTACAAAAATTATAAATGTGTGAATTTTAAAGTAGATGTTACGAAAGGGATGGGAGGCTTACGTATTATTCAGAGTTATAATTTTTATTTCAGTAATCCCATTCCATAAATAGCATGATGTCATTGCATTATTTTAACAGCATTCTTAAATAATAAACTAATATATTTATTTATTCGTATAAGATACTCTGACCACCACTCTCACCCTCCCCGTTCAGCAGCAAGTGAACATTTAAAAAAAGTTTTAAAAAAATATTCTCGACACATATAACAATATTTCGTTACATGTAATGCGAAATTTTATTCATTTAATTAGTTAATTTTAATTTCGTTTTCCGAATCACCTTTTGAAATTTGTACATCAAATATAAGAATGTTTGATTTTATAATTCTAGTTTTTGATTAAATTGTAATCTCTTTCGGCCGTCTCGCAGACCGCTGTTTTTTTCACAATTTTACTTGTAATTTTCAGTAATAGTATTAGATTTCATTCTTAAAGCGAAATAAGGAAGACTTCATAAAAAGGCATTATAATAGAGATATAATCCCCCTTTATGCTTAATCATAAATTTAAATTATATTTTTTGTTTTATTGGTAATTTTTCTGCTGCCCCCCCCCCCTCCCCCTTAATTTAAAGGACAGTAGTTTAACCTTCAGTAGAATCAAAAACTATTTCGAATTCATTCAATATGTAACATAAAATACAATTCATGTAATTAAGATAATTCTAAAGTGGTATCCTGAGTTATTTTTAATTTTGCACATCGAATATAAGTGTGCTTGATTTTACCCTAAATTATTTTAGCCGTCTCATAGATTGTATCCTTTTACACATTTCAAAGTTTAACTTGTATTGTGAGGGAGTGTCCCTTTGTAATAAAGGCACTCTTGTGTTTTGAGTGAGATCGTGACATCAATGTTGTAACATGTGTGGCGCAAAAGCGACATCTATCCTTTATGCAACTCTAATTTTCCGAAGTGTGTTGTGGCACCCTCGTGCCCCATGTTAGAGAAATGGTCCCAATCTTTTAATCTTATCGATGGTCTTCTTTTCTATTCTAAAAGTGTAAATTCGCGTGGTGAATTAAGAGTTTTTATTCCGGCTAATCTTCGTAAGGCCATCTTGAAAGAATTTCTTGATAATCCATTAGCAGGTCACTTAGGCATTAAGAAAAATTATGCTCGAATTTGTGAATCCTGCTATTTCCCTAAAATGCGGGAAGCAGTGCGCGCTTACGTCTCCAGCTGTAGCACATGCCAACGTTATAATTATAAAAACATAAATCCAGCTGGCAAGTTAATTCCTATTAAATTACATTTTCCTAATGAATGTGTAGGTGTAGATTTAATTGGTCCTTATCCATTATCAAACACTAAAAGATAGATATTTGTATTAGTAATAGTAGATTATTTTAGTAAGTGGGTGGAGTTAGTCCCCCTCAGGAAGGCTTCTGCGCCTGCAGTTGCTGATGCCATTTTTGATAATTACATTTCAAATTATGGTGCACCAGTCAGGGTAGTTACTGATCATGGCCCTTGTTTTATATCTGATATTTTTAAGGCTCTGTGTGAGAAGCTGGAGATTGAACATTCTTTTACTGTTCCTTACCGTCCTCAATCTAATATGGCTGAACGTGTAAATCGTACTTTAATTCAAATGATTTCTTCTTACGTGGGTTCACATCATTCAAATTGGGACCCGTTTATTCAGCATTTTGCGTATGCACTTCGTACGACAGTTCATGAGTCAACGGGGAAAACGCCTGCTGAGTTAGTTTTGGGTAGAAAAGTCATTACTCTATTTCAAAGGTTAGTTATGGTATCTGATGCAGGGAGTCAATTTATCTGTCAAGATATTGAGAATTTGGTTAAGGAGGCACAGGTTCAGATAGGAAAAGCACGAGAGAAACATGACTCAGTATTATAATATGCGTATTAGGGAGTTAGAAGTTAAAGTTGGAGATTTTGTTATGGTGGAAAAGCATTGGTTAAGTTCAAGTCGTCAAAAGAGGTAGCTAAGTTTGGTCCAAAGTTTGTGGGTTCTTTTGAAATTCTAGAGGTTCGAAATAATAATTTGGTTGTAAATGTAGATGGTGAAAGAATGACAATTAATCTGGATCAGGTTAGAATTTATAAATTTAGAGAAAATGATAGTGAGAGGTCTCATGTGTCGAGTGGTGTTTCGCTAAATTCCCGATCCAAGGAGTTTCCCTAGTCTAGTTCATCTTCGTCTAGAACTTATCTTCATTATTCACAACAAAACTCTAGAAAGATATCGCCAAAAACGATTGCTGTAAATAAAAAGACTAACATCCATTCAGGAGCAGACTACAAGCAAGGCAGTCAACGGTTGCTTCCCCATACAGCTATGTTGACGAAAAATCGTTTGTTCAACGATTCTGGACAAGAAGGGAGAGCCTTCCTTTAGTATGAAGCCGGCTAGCAGCGAATCTTCTCTATAAATGGGGGATGATGTTCTTTATTAATTTTCTATTAAGGTGCATTTATGATGCAGCAATGTGAAGGAATGAAAGCAGATGGACTGTTTTAGATTTTATTTTTGGCTATTTTTGGAAATGTTTAAGGACTCACGAGTGGTGCTTAATTAAATTCAAAATTTGTAGGCAAAGTTGTTACTACGATGTATGTTTGAAATTTTTGTCTCAACTGCTTTGAAATATTCTGGATCTACTGTTAATTGTTATGTTGTTTTCTAAAAACGTTGTTATATTGTTATATTGTTAGTGTCTTATATTATTATGTAAGTTAATGCATGTTTCATTTCCAGATATCGATAGATAGTACTTTATGTTCTTTTATACACACTCGCCGCTGTTAGGCGAGCGCGTGTTTCGCGGTCAAAAAGTTCTTGACACGCATTTTTGTCTCTTGTACTAACATTTAATTAATTAACTTCCTTCTTATCGTTTCGGGTTTTATGCATTTCGTTCTTACTTTAGTTGGGAGTAGTTTCTGCAAGTTGCGAGTTTTGTGTTACACTTGAATATGAAATTTTATTGTTTAAAAAATTGAATGTTAATGTAATTTTCTTAAAGGGAAGTATACCTATATTTTGTTTTGATGCTATTATTTCTTTTTAGTTCATACAGATGAAGATTTGTTTGATGACGTCATTTTGTCTTGTAAATTTTATTTTATGTTAAATAAGCACACAATATGAAGCTGTACGTATGTGCCCCAACTATTGTAAAGTGGAGCAGGTTCTATTGAATTTTTGGGTAATAGTTTATTGGCATATGAGAATTAAGGCATTTTGTGAAGTAGCATGTGAGTAAATTTTATTTGGGACTAATTATCAGTCTTGGTGAGGAAAATTTTGAGCATGGGTTTTTCTTTTTTTTTAATTTTGTGCGAGCTCTTGTGATGGGAAAATTTTACATATGGAGATTTTTAGCAAAGTTAAAGTTGTTTTCACGTGTTGAGGAAATTTCGTAAGTTTAATATGTTGATGAATTTTAGCACTCTCAGTAAAATGTTTTTTTGAAAATTAGTTAATTTTACACGTTTTATGAGGCCTTCTTATATTAGGAGGATGGTTGCTATTGAGTATGTGGTTTTTTATGCAGACTGATGACTTTTTGTGATGGGTTAATAGTTGATATTTTGGAAGCTATTGTTCGGCCCCAAATTTCACCCATCACTTTTTTTTCTTGTTCGGCTCAAAATTTATTTCAAGAAAAAGTCCAGGGCATGCATTTTGCCAGTCCTTTTTTTCTGTAGATTCCGAGGGGGGCTGTGAGGGAGTGTCCCTTTGTAATAAATTCACTCTGGTGTTTTGAGTGAGATCGTGACGTCAAAGTTCTAACATGTGTGGCGCAAAAGCGACTTCTATCCTTTATGCAACTCTAATTTTCCGAAGTGCGTGTGTGGCGCCCTCATTCTACAGTTAACTGCGGTTTCATGAATTTTTATGCAAATCTCCAGCTCCATCTTCAGTTTGAAAAGTATGAAAGCTGTAAGTTGTGAGTTGGTGTGTGTGTGTGGTGTGGTGACTTGGAAGAGCCTCCAGCGACGAATTGTAGAGCTGACGTGAGAAGGCAGAAAGCCTCAGTACCCGAGTTCGGTAAGAGTTAGTCAGAATAATTTCGCACTGTGGTATGTTTTAAATAAAGATATTTGTGCAGCCACGGACAGTTTATTTACAGATTAAGTTGTAATGGACGGACACTCAACGTGGGGATGGAATGGAGACATAACTCGAGATATAAGATAAAACCAGTTTATTTGAAACTATTAGGGCTCAGGGGAAGTGGAGCTTTCAGTTCGTTAATTTCAACAACTAACCACAATACTAAAAGATTAAACTCACAAACATACTCACAGCTCCGGCACTAGATTCAGTTGGGGCACTTCGAATCGACTTCTCACTTAGACTTCAGCTAAACTGCTAGATAAAACTTTATTAGACAGCCCGTGGCTGTAACACACTCTTTATTTTCTAAAATACTCAACGTAGCTAAATTATCTTTTACCAACCGCAATCTCCTTCAATAGTTTTGCTCTGAATAATCTAAGTCGGCAAACTCTGCTAGCTATCTCCCTTCGAAACTCCTCGCTACTTCACGGGAGACTAAATCATAACTTGCTATACTCAATCTAAATCAATTCACTGCTTGTCGGCTTACGCCGGGACTCACCACCTAGCTGGCTTGCGCCGCTACATCCACCCTACTCTCTTCACACCCAAACCTTTTATATGCTGCAAACTGAGATACTATAAATTTGCATATTGCTTCTAACCGCGACATAACTTCTAGATCCGAAGAAGACACACACGCTGTAGAAAGTTAAAGCAAAAGAGAGGATAGATGTCGCTTCCACGCTACACATGTTAAATCATTGACGTCACGATCTCACAAAAATGCTAGAGTGCCTTTATCACAAAGGTCACTCCCTCACAAAGTCAAAGTAGTCCGCGACATGAAGAGCAGAACCGAATTGGTGATTTGAGCCGGACTTCGTTGTAATGTGAGTACAAGCTACGGTTTATTCTCATAGTAGTGTATTTAATTGTCAAAATTACCGATTTTTGCTCCACTCCTCGTTCCCCAACTACAGTAAATAAAAGTTTTGATTTTTTATTCCACTTAGAATATGACTTCATTTGACCGACACATCACAGTATTTTTAGTTTAACTTTAATTCGCAGTACAATTTATGGTCCTATTCACGAACTACTGCGACCCCGAGTTAGAGGCATCGAAAACTAAAATCGTAATCATCGTCGACTTGGCTTCATCAGGATTCGGTTGAAAACTAATTTTGGGTACAGTAAATTGACTTTGATGACGTTGGGATCGAAATTGAAACCTCTCAACCGAATACGCCTACACTGCAAATCATGTATAATATGGTGGCCAAAGAGGCCAGCTGAATGCAAGCGATCGCGTTGAGAAAAATATCGAATTTATTCTCCTATAAAATATAAGGTAAGTAATCTCATACGTTCGTATTTCCTCCAATTCTTTTTATCTGATTTGTTTATATATAAATGTACATGCTATATGTTGGATTGTTTTTTTACATATAAGAACTTTTTACACGAATAATTTATTTGCCTTAAAAAATGTCAACATTACCTAACTCCTGATAAATGTCCATTAAAATAACAACTGTTTTATCTATGTTTATTTATTTCTTGAAAATTTTTCATCTTAAAAAAATTTATGAATGTATTTTAATTGTAGCTAAATAAACGTAAACATCATTTTTTGTGGGGGAGGTGTTAAATTTTGGGTCGGTTGTGTGGAAGATATTGTATGGTATAAAGTATTATGCTAGTGTATATCAGATCTATAAATTATATATTCTGATTTATAAGTAAAACAGTTTATCTGAGTTTTATTTATTTATTCAATTTTTTGTGAGTTTTTTTTTAATTATGAAATTTATAATGTTGACTAAGTTTATCATCGATTAAAGTTGTAGCGTTGCTTTTGAATTTCTACGTTACATTTACCAATTTTGAGAAATTTGAAACATTTATTTATCTTAATTACATTTAATTTTCAGCTGTGTTTTAATTTGAAAATATTACATCAAAAGGACGAAAATAATCATAGTAAAGAACACATAATTTTTGCTTGTTAATTATAGTGTTTCGTATATAGGGTTCTTTTGATCCTATGGTTAGACAACTTCAAACTCTTGTCTTTTAGAAAAGTAGAAAATAATTTATTTGTAGATCTTCAGAACAACAGAGTCTTCGAAACTCACAAATATTACTAGATATTCAAAAATAATTGTTCAAATCTATCGTACAAGTGCTGGTATAGGTTCCAGAGACTCTTTATACAATGTCTCAACACTAAATCACATTCAAAACAACGTAACTAAAACTCAAGCAAACTTGCTTAAACAATCGCAGCTCACTCAATGACTGACTGGTAAATTATAATCACAACAGCTCGTATTGCTCTCCTTATAAAGGCTCGTAGCATGTGCAGGAAATTTCCACAGGTTTCTCGAATATTCCAGAAAATCACGAAATAAAATTCAATGTATCAGCATATCTAAAGGGAAGTTACCATAGAGATGGAAGGGTTACCATCGCCAACAATCGCCAAGTTTGTCGCCAACATGGCGACCAAAAATAGTCGTCAAAAGTGACGCCAACTTGGCGATACCTTTATTATTTCGCCAAGCTGCCATAGACATACACTGAAAAATATTAGACAAGTTTGCTTGATAACAGAGACAATGTAACAAAAATTAATATTAGTAAAGGAATGGAGCTTAATAAGATCATTAACATTATTTTACAGTTCAAACACTAACTATTTACAAAATTCGTAACACTATCCCCTCCTCAAAGACTGCACGTCCCGGGCAGTGCAATTCCTGAGTTAGAGGAAAACACTTAAAATAAATAAATGAATAAAAGAAGAATAAGATTTACATAAATAAGAACTAAATACTATTTACATATTTGCAAAAAGTGACTTTCATGACCATGGTCTGAAATTCTAGTTTTGATTTTCTAATCGCTTTGGCCAAAATAAGGGGCTACCCGGTTATAATGTACGACCTTGGGTTTGGCGTGTGGCGCTTTTTGTATGCGTACGACGACGTCATTCAGCCTGTTGACGACTGTGTAAGGACCGTCCCAGTTTCTTTGTAATTTTGGCGACAATCCCTTAGAACGTATGGGATTCCACAACCAAACTTTGTCACCTTCGTTGAACTCATGTCCAGTTGCCTTTGTGTCGTACCGTGTCTTCATCTTTTCTGATGCCAGTCCAATTCGGTTCCTCGCTAGACAATGAATCTCCTCAATCCGTGCCTGGAGTTTATCCACGTACTCCTCGGGCGATAAAGGAGCATCAGGAGGACGGCCAAACAAAAGATCCGCAGGTAGACGAAGATCACGACCAAAGAGCATTTGAGAAGGGGAATAACCAGTGGCCTCATGAACAGCACTCTTGTAGGCAAGCAGGAACAGAGGTAATTTCTTGTCCCAGTCCTGTTGATCTTTCGACACCAGGAGGGAGAGGCTATTTAGGATGGTACGATTGAACCGCTCCAGCATGCCGTCCGAATGAGGATGTAGAGGTGTAGTTCGAGTTTTGTCCATGCCGAGTAGTCCGCACATTTCCTTAAACACAGACGAATCAAAGTTTCTTCCTTGATCGGAATGGATTTGAAGAGGAACTCCGTATCTGGAAACCCAGTGTTGAACCAGTATGTCTGCTACGGTTACCGCCTCTTGATTAGGAATGGCGTAGGCTTCAGGCCACTTAGTGAAGTAGTCTATGACAACGAGTATTTACTTATTGCCATCAGATGTTCGGAAGAGGACCCAGGATGTTTAGAGCAATTCGTTCGAAAGGAGCTCTTACATTATAACGCTGCAATCGTCCACGGGTGCGCCTCTTTGGACCTTTACGTGCTACACAGGTGTTACAAGTTCGACACCACTTCTCTACATCACTGCGAACATTATTCCAGTAAAAACGCTCTCGAACCCTTTAAAGGTTCTTTATTACACCAAAATGACCTAATGTGGGACTGCCATGAAGTTCTTGAAGGACCATAGAAATTCTCGACTTAGGGAGTAGTAGTTGCCATCTACATGTCTTTCCATCGTCAGACTCCCATTTTCGGTACAAAATACCGTTCTTCAAATGTAGGGAATCCCAGAGAGCCCAATAACGTTTAGTCGTAGGATGGTAATGGGCCATGTCTTGCCAGCTGGGCTTCCTGTTGGACTCCTGTTTCAACTCTAGAATTGGCTTAATTTCAGGATCATCAAGTTGATCTTTACGCAGGCTCTCGTCACTCCACGGATCTTGCGTAGATGTAGACCCAGTTGTAACTTGTCTTACTATAGGACCTTTGATATTAAATTTCTTCTCAACCCGGTCGCAGTATCTACAATTATCTGAGCAGGGTCTTCTTGAGAGAGCATCTGCATTTGCATGTGATGAGCCTTTTCGATGGCGTATCTCCATATCGTACTCTTGAAGCTTTTGTATCCACCTGGCTATCTGGCCTTCAGGGTTCTTAAAATTCAATAGCTGAGTTAGAGAAGCATGATCAGTTCGGATCAGGAATTTTCGACCGTAAAGATAGTGATGAAAATGGTCTATGGCTTTCACTACAGCAAGAAGCTCTTTTCTTGTTACACAGTAGTTTCGCTCGTCCTTTGATTAGCACTTGCTGAAATAGGCGATAACACGCTCCTGGCCGTCGATTTCCTGGGACAGTACAGCGCCAATGCTTTCGTTGCTTGCATCCGTATCAAGTATAAACTGTTTATCGATTTGAGGATACGACAGAATTGGAGTGGATGTCAAGGCCTCCTTAAGCTTTTCGAAAGCAGCTTCACATTCCTGTGTCCACATAAATTTTTGATTGGCTTCTGTTAATTTATGAAGTGGCCTTGCAATCATCGAGAAGCATTTGACGAATTTTCTGTAATAGGTGCATAAACCTAGAAAACTTCGAAGCTGGTGAACATCTGCTGGACGATTCCAATTTTTCACGGCCGATATCTTCTCCGGATCAGTCCTAACACCTTCCGCCGAAATTATGTGTCAAAGGTAGGCGACTTCATTACGAAACAAACTGCACTTCGAAGGGCTTAACATCAAATTAGCTTCCTTTAACTTTTGTAGCACCCGCCTGAGGCTGTTCAGATGTTCATCAAAAGATTTTCCTATGATTATGATATTGTCTAAATAAACAAGACATGCCTCATATGACAGCCCCCGAAGAACCGTTTCCATAAGGCGTTCAAAAGTTGCAGGTGCATTACATAGACCAAAAGGCATTACTTTGAATTGCCATAATCCTTGTCCCGTTGTGAAGGCAGTCTTCTCGCGGTCGTCGGGATGGATCTCTATATGCCAATAACCACTCTTCAGATCCAGAGTCGAGAACCAGGTGTTGCCCGCAAGTGTGTCAAGAGTGTCGTCAATCCTTGGTAGAGGGTAACTATCCTTTTTAGTGACATCATTCAGTCGGCGGTAGTCTACACAAAATCTTGTAGAACCATCCTTCTTTCTTACTAATATAATGGGAGACGCCCATGGACTTGTCGATGGTTCAATGACGTCATTTTCTTCCAAATCCTTAATTAAATTTTGCACCTCTTCTTGCTTGGCAAAAGGTAATGGTCTAGGGTGTTGTTTAATAGGTGAGTGATCTCCAGTATCAATTCGGTGTTGTGCCATTTTGTTTCGTCCAAAGTCTTCTGATGTTTGGGAGAATAAACTTTGGAATTCCCTAATTAAATTTTCGCAGCGTGCATCTGTTTTGGATCTAAGTCTGTATTTTGTAACAAATCCTTGACTAAATTATCTGAAGATTTCTCAGAGTGACTGGAATTTTGACTTATGCACGTCACAGGAGCACATGATGCTATCACCTCTCCTTTCTTGATAGTCCTCGTCTTATCACTAATGTTAGCAATTCTGACTGGAATGGTCTTTTTCGAGAGGTCTACTACAGAAGAAGCCACCAATACTCCTGCTTGTGTACTATTGTCTTCGGGATAATCTATAAGGCCAAATCGGTAATTAGTTTCATTTTTAATTACAGCTGCACTAAAAATTCTGTTCTTGGATCTAGATTGATGTCTTCTTTGGCTATTACTGCTTGTTTACATTCAATTTCGTTATTTAATCCAAAAAGACTTATTTCTTCAAATTTTGAGAGCATTTTGTTATTTTTGAAATCAAGTTTGAAGCCAAACTTCTTCAGAAAATCTAGCCCGATTAAGCAAGGATTTGTTATGTCAGCCACATATGCCGTATGATAATATTTCTTTCCTCCAAAGTTGATGGTTAAATTGTTCTTTCCCTATATGACTATCTTGTCGCCCGTCACAGTTTGCAGGGTAACGCAGGGTGGAGTCCAGATGAGTTTAGATTTCAATTTTCGAGCCAAATCTTCTCTTATTATTGTAACATTGGCTCCTGTATCGACAATCTTACGGCACTGAATTCCGTTAATAAAGCCTATCAGATATAATTCATTATCACCGCCACTCATTTTCGATATTTAAAGGATCTTCAGGTGAGACTTTTCATTCTCTGGCAACCTCCGCCCCGCGAGATGGCCAAAATTTAGTTTCCCTGCTGACTATTTGAATTTATCTCACGTTCGTGGATTTTGGGGCAATTTCTTCGGAGATGTCCTGTATCACCGCATCCCCAGCACGTGAGATTCTGTCTTCTTGAGTTTGTTCTTCCGTATTTTAAAGCTTCAAGTTCTTGATTTATTTTCCTAATTTCTTTCAAGAAGTCGATCTCAGTGTCTAAGCTTTTGTTCACCGTTGCCCCTCGGACTGAATGACGATCTCTTCGGCTGGCTTGTGTAGCTGCTTCCAACTTTAAGGCATATAGTAATGCAGCCTTTAAATCCTGTTCATCTGCCATTCGTACCGCTCTCTGCACTTCGGGATCATTTATTCCGTCTACAAAGTACTACAGTGAGAGCATTTCCCGTACATTTGTTGGGCAGTCGATGAATGCTAAATTTGCAAGCCGTTCAATTTCTGAGGCAAGCCCTTGAAGGGTTTCACTCGATTTTTGATGGCGGCTCTTCATTTGTATTCTCGTATAATCTTTCAAGAATTTTTCTCCGAATCTTATTTCAAGTGCACAACTTAAAGTCTCAAAATTTAGTTGCGTTATATCGGGCAATGTTTGCTGCACGTCGGCGGCTTCTCCTCTCAAAGACGCTGCCAGTTGACAAGCTTTCACCTAGTCACTCCATTTGTTCGCTTGAATGGCTACAATGGTAAATTGGGTCTTGTAAACTTGCCAAGAACTCTTTCCGTCATATGTCGACAGCTTAACGTGCACAGGAGAAGCAGGCGGATTCCTAAATTCTTCATAATTACCACTGCACGCTGAAAGCTTCTTCTCCATATCTTGTATTCTTTCCTCTATTTTACTCTCCATCTTCTTTTCAATATTGCTAACTTCATTCTGAATTTTCTCTTGTAGTTCCTCTATTTTTCTTTCCATTTTCTCTTCAACATTATTAACCTCATTCTGAATTTTCTCTTCTACTTCCTCTATTTTCTCTTCTACCGAGCCTATTCTTCTCTCTACCGACGAGAACTTTCCTTCTAAAGTTTTCTTCATTTCTTCTTGGCCTTTATTAATCTTTTCAGTCACATCTTCTTGGCATTTGTCAATTTTATTTGTCAACTGTTCCATTCTTTCATCGTTTTTATTCATTTTATCCGCCAACTCTTCTTGGCCTTTTTCAATTTTGTTTGTCAACTCTTCCAACAACTCTTCTTGTCCTTTGTCAATTTTATTCGTCAATTCTGTTTTTATGCCATTGATAGCATCTAATAGTTCTTTCAGTTGTCCGTCCATTCCTCTTGTTTTCGCCATAAGATACCCCACTCCTGACACCAAAAATTGTTGCGTATATAGGGTTCTTTTGATCCTATGGTTAGACAACTTCAAACTCTTGCCTTTTAGAAAAGTAGAAAATAATTTATTTGCAGATCTTCAGAACAAAGAGTCTTCGAAACTCACAAATATTACTAGATATTCAAAAATAATTGTTCAAATCTATCGTACAAGTGCAGATATAGGTTCCAGAGACTCTTTATACAATGTCTCAACACTAAATCACATTCAAAACAACGTAAATAAAACTCAAGCAAACTTGCTTAAACAATCGCAGCTCACTCAATGACTGATTGGTAAATAATAATCACAACAGCTCGTATTGCTCTCCTTATATAGGCTCGTAGCATGTGCAGGAAATTTCCACAGGTTTCTCGAATATTCCAGAAAATCACGAAATAAAAGTCAATGTATCAGCATATCTAAAGGGAGGTTACCATAGAGATGAAAGGGTTACCATCGCCAACAATCGCCAAGTTTGTCGCCAACATGGCGATATATCGCCAAATTTGGCGACCAAAAATAGTCGTCAAAAGTGACGCCAACTTGGCGATATCTTTATTATTTCGCCAAGCTGCCATAGACATACACTGAAAAATATTAGACAAGTTTGCTTGATAACAGAGACAATGTAACAAAAAGTAATATTAGTAAAGGAATGGAGCTTAATAAGATTATTTACATTATTTTACAGTACAAACACTAACTATTTACCAAATTCGTAACAATAGATTTAATAAAAATACACAGAAGTAAATTGCAAAAGGGTGCAAATACGTTGATTTAAAATAACTCCAGACCGAAAATTCTGAAGAAAATTTATGTTAAAGTAATGGCTTTTTCTTCAAATATGCATTTTTCCATTCCAATTTTGTCTATTATTACAGAATTTATATGACATGAAACATGTGATTGTATGTATATAAAAAAATTATAACAGTTGTGTCATAATGAATATTCATAATCGAATTTATTAGTCGCCCCCCCCCCCCATATAAATATCCCCGCTGGGTGAGTTTTATACACTTAAGACACAAATTTAATTGTCTAATAAATTATTAATTTCGAAAATTTATAAGAGTCAATTGAATTCTGGATGTAATCACAGTATTTCGTATTATTTTTTTTACTATAGCTGATAAATAAAAATACTAATTAGTTTGATATCTAAAATTTTAATTACAATATCTGAAATTTTTATTTATGAAAATACGAGTCATTTCATTAATGTTAAAATATATTTGATTTTTTTTAAGGCACAAATTTCTAAATATATAATTTTAAATGCAAAAGATGTTATTTTAATGATTCAACAGCCTTTTTGATAGTCTTGATAATTTTTTGAGGCAAATTCTTTGTAATGGTGATTTTTTTATAAAAAGAAAACAATTCAACATATAATATTTGTAATTTATGTATATATAAACGAATCAACTAAAATTTTTGAGTAATATGTGTGTGTGTGTGAGATGAAGATTACATACCATTTTCTATTTTTTATAGAATTTTAAATTTTACTTTTATAACCGTATGTAACACAGTACTTTGAATATAACTAACTTTGTATCTTGAGTCTGAAAAATAAAAAATGAAAAATTGAGTCTGAACTCAATTGAGGAACTCAACTGAAAATAAAAAGTGTAAAGATTAAAAGTTTACCAACTATCATTATTCCATCTGACTAGTCTAAAATACATCATTAATTAATTATTTCTTTTCTTTTATCTTAATTTTTAATTGCATGTACTGAATAATATCTAAATGAAAGGAAAATATAAAATTAAGAAACAAAAAAGAATATAGAAAATAAAACAACAGTTTTTATGTGTATATTTAGAGGAGAGTGGGGAGGAATGGGATAGCTTTTACAAAAATAATAAAATCAACTTTATTTGACACAAATGCAAAAATTTTGATTTATAGAATACAAAATGAAACACTTTCTAATGTCCTTAACAATATAGAAATATAATTTGAAGAGTCATTTTTATAATTAAAGAAATTGTAAATTTTAAAATGTGTCCCATACTTCCCCATTGACAGAGAAGCAATATTTATACACTGCTCAAAACAATTAAAGGATATTGCAGTTTTAGGTTGATTTTGTATATGGGAAACTTTTTAGCTGATTGATACATGGTCGACAGACATAGTAGGTTATATCAGAATAAATTACACATGTTTGGCAGAAAAAAATGCATTTTATTGCGCATTTGTGTACAAAAGAAAAAAAACACAATTTGTGCATATGAGAAAAAAAGAATAAGAAAAGGTGTTTTCTTCAAAGAATATCATTTTCAGTAGGAGTATGGTTTCCACGGGCGGCGGCCAGCAACGTTCAATATCTTTGAGGCATGGACTCAATGAGGCTATTAATGACGAGTTGGGGTATTCTGCTCAACTCTTTCAGAAGAGCTCTTTCCAGTTCTTGGAGAGTTTGTGGGGGTTGTTGGCGGCCAGAAACTCGTCTTCCTAGAGCGTCTCAAACGTGCTCGATTGAATTCATGTCTAGAGAACACGCTGGCAATTCCATTCGAACGATTCCTTGCTCGAAAAGGAAATCCTCCACCAGGTTTGCACGATGTGGCCTGCAGTTATTGTCCATTAAAATGAAGTTATCTCCGATTGCTGCAGAGTAAGGGACTACAATAGGTCTGAGGATCTCATCCCTATATCGGCGACCAGTCAGAGCTCCATCTCGACTGATGTAGAGGTCAGTGCGCCCGTCAATGTAGATTCCACCATACACCAAAACTCCTCCACCGCCAAATCTGACACTTTCGTGCACGAACGCAGGATTATTCCTACTGCCACAGTCCCTCCAGATGAAAATACGCCTATTATCCGGATGCACAGAAAAACGGGACTCGTCAGAAAACAGAATATTTATCCATTCATTTCTCCTCCAGTTGACATGCTCGGTTGCCCACTCCCTGCGGTCGCGACGATGCCTTGATGTTAATCTAACACATACCATCGGTCAGCGAGCATACAGACCTACAGCATAGAGCCGGTTTCGGACATTCTGAGTTGAAATCGTGGTGCCTGTAGCCGAGCGGAGGTGTTATTGGAAAAGTGTAGCGTTCATGTTTCGGTGTCTCCGAGCTGTTAACGCTAAATACCGATCTTCATTGGGCGTTGTTGTCCGTCTACGACCTTGCCCTGGTCTTCGACCTGCACATCCACTCTCCAAAAAACGGTTCCAGATCAAGGAAATGACATTTTGTGACACTCCAATAGCTTGCGCTACTTCGGCTTGAGTTTGGCCCCCTTCTAACCTACCAACAATTCTCCAAGCTTCTGAATCTGTCAAATGACTTCGCTGAGACATCGTACTCATCGAAACAAAGCAATCACATAATGCCGATCATCCTTGTCTTCATTCTCTTTTATCCAGTTGAAAGTCAAATTTCATTCGCTGCCGCTGAAGCGACGTTTTTGACGTCGAACTCAAAATTTGCATACTCCACAGTTTGAAAACCAGAAAAATTTGCATTTGTGATTCTTTTCTTCTATTTTCGGCAAAAAAAATTTCGTTTATATCTTTATTTTATATAAAATTTCAAATATCCTTTAATTTTTTTGAGCAGTGTAATACGATAACTGATGAGGAATATCAAAAACTAATGTTTTATATGGCTATATGCTGAATTTTAGAACCTTAGCTGCTATAGTAACATAGTTTTCGAGGGAGGGGTGAAGTTCTAAAAGCTTATTTATAGTTAGTTTTTAAGAGGAGGGGGTGAGTGTGATAGGATGATTTGGAGCTTATGAGGCTACACTTGTTATAGTTGATGAGAAGTGGATACATCACTATGATCCCGAGTCCAAACAATAATGCTTTTATCCCATCTACTGTCACAAATCTATCCCCATAAGCTAAAAATCAGGTTTTGAACTACACTCCCTACCCCTATTTCACTCCTCCATCCAAAACTATATGAATATCGCAGCTACGGCTCTGAAACTAAGCATAAAATCAACTAAGACATTAGATTTCGATATTATGCATCACCCCATTGCAGTACAGATATTCTACACTGCTCAAAACAATTAAAGGATATTGCAGTTTTAGGTGGATTTTGTATCTGGGAAACTTTTTAGCTGATTGATACATGGTCGACAGACATAGTAGGTTATATGAGAATAAATTACACATGTTTGGCAGAAAAAAAATGCATTTTATTGCGCATTTGTGTACAAAAGGAAAAAAAACACAATCTGTGCATATGAGAAAAAAGAATAAGAAAAGGTGTTTTCTTCAAAGAAAATCATTTTCAGTAGGGCCTATGGTTTCCACGGGTGGCCAGCAACGTTGAACACCTTTGAGGCATGAACTCAATGAGGCTATTAATGACGAGTTGGGGTACTCTGCCGCACTCTTCCAGTGGGGGTTGTTGGCGGCCAGAAACTCGTCTTACTAGAGCGTCCCAAACATGCTCGATTGGATTCATGTCTGGAGAACACGCTGGCCATTCCATTCGAACGATTCCTTCTTCGAAAAGGAAATCCTCCACCAGGTTTGCACGATGGGGCCTGCAGTTATCGTCCATTAAAATGAAGTTATCTCCGATTGCTGCTGCGTAAGGGACTACAATAGGTCTTAGGATCTCATCCCTATATCGGCGACCAGTCAGAGCTCCATCTCGAATGATGTAGAGGTCAGTGTGCCCGTCAATGGAGATGCCACCATACACCAACACTCCTCCACCGCAAAATCTGACACTTTCGTGCACGAATGCAGGATTATTCCTACTGCCACGGTCCCTCCAGATGAAAATACGCCTATTATCCGGATGCACAGAAAAACGGGACTCGTCAGAAAACAGAATATTGCTTCATTCATTTCTCCTCCAGTTGACATGCTCGGTTGCCCACTCGCTGCGGTCTCGACGATGCCTTGATGTTAAACTAACACATACCATCGGTCGGCGAGCATACAGACCTACAGCATGGAGCCGGTTTCAGACAGCCTGAGTTGAAATCGTGGTGCCTGTAGCCGAGCGAAGGTGTTGTTGGAGAAGAGTAGCGTTCATGTTTCGGTGTCTCCGAGCTGTTAACGCTAAAAACCGATCTTCATGGGGCGTTGTTGCCCGTCTACGACCTTGCCCTGGTCTTCGGCCTGCACATCCGCTCTCCAAAAAACGGTTCCAGATGCTGGAAATGACACTTTGTGACACTCCAATGGCTTGCGCTACTTCGGCTTGAGTTTGGCCCCCTTCTAACCGACCAAGAATTCTCCAAGCTTCTGAATCTGTCAAGTGACTTCGCTGAGACATCGTACTTATCGAAACAAAGCAATCACTGAATGCCGATCATCCTTGTCTTCATTCTCTTTTATCCAGTTGAAAGTCAAATTTCATTTGCTGCCGCTGAAGCGACGTTTTTGACGTCGAACTCAAAATTTGCATACTCCACAGTTTGAAAACCAGGAAAATTTGCATTTGTGATTCTCTTCTTCTATTTTCGGCAAAAAAAATTTCGTTTATATCTTTATTTTATATAAAACTTCAAATATCCTTTAATTGTTTTGAGCAGTGTATATATACTAGACACAATAGTTATTGAACCTGCATCGAATATGCGTATTTTACATATTACACAAAGAACAGTGTAAATTAGAATAACACAATAATGTGTGTTTTTTGCATAATACACATTTATCCGTGTAATCACAGAAGATTACACAGATAAATGAGTAAGAATATTACACAGATATGCGTGTATACATGCGCAATTTACACATTAATGTGGGTATTTCATGAGTCATCATTATAACTTTTACACACTTACAAGGGGACCACCAGACATGGTGCTCACAGATTTTGATGATTTCAAAGTATGTTGTAGGGGGTCATACCACTAATTATTTTGGTGAAAGGGTTCCTTCAAATGGACCTTAGTTTTTGAGAAATTGGGGGTCAAAGTTCAACGTATATTTTAAATATTTATTAGTACCAAAGCTTTATGTCGATTTGTGGCGTCGTGCCAAAGCATAAGTCTGTGGTTCGGAAGATTGTGAGTTCGAATCCATCCTTGGCTTCTATTTTCTTTTTTACTTATATTTATATTTTTTACATGTTACAAATTTTAAGCAGAGTTGGGAATTCTACAACTTTGAACCTTTTGATATTTTCTGAAGAGGACAGTTTACTTTTTCAATATTTTATTATTACTATTATTTCAAAAAATATGGCTCAATTGGTGAACTGACTGCAGTTCAGGGTTCAACTAAAAGTACATTTTGCAACAAATAATTAAATAAAAATGCGTATTTAATTAAAATTTTGAAAAAGTATAAGAAAATTTTAATATTTTAAAATCTCCACAATTTTAAACAATAATATTTTTAGATTAATCAATCACTTTTTTTTTTTTCAAATGTGTATTACACAATACTGTGCATGGATTTTTAGATAATGTAATGCAGTGCTGTGAAAATAACGGCAAAATGAATACCCGTATGGTAACGTTGATTTAGAATTCTCTATCCGTTAAAAAGTATTCGTTTCGCTAGTCGTTACTGTTCAGAAACTGGGTATTCGCAGTCATCGAGCATACGTCATACATCGTATAGACTATAGAATAATCTTTGGAAGAATTTGTGTTAATAAATAAACTAAAAAACTTTGTAAAATCACCATGCTGTTATTGTTGTAACTCGAAACGCGTCCTGCTTAGTTTTTCATTTTATGGTGATTTTACACAGTTTTTTAGTTTATTTATCAATTTATCGCCAGTGATTAACGGTGTTTTTCACTAGAATTCATATTAGTTAGTGCTGCCATCTATCCGTAAAAGTTACATTTATTGAAATTTTGAACTTTTATTTTAAAAATGCAAATAGAATATTAAAACCAGGGCCTTAACGAGAAGTCAATAATTAGGGTGTGTGTAGAGGGGGGGGGGTCAAGAAAATGTAGTGGAATGATTCATATATTTTTTTTTCTCTCTCTCTGTGACGCAGAAGGATAAATTGCTGCATATTTACACTGTAGTTTAGTTACTATGTTTCTGATTAAACTGTTGTAATAATTTCATTTTATGCTAAGAAAAGAATAGGATTATGGAAAATTCGAGCACATAACTAGTGCAGTATTAAACATAATGTTGGCTTCATATGTGCAAGTAAAATGAGCAAGTGTTGAAACATTTGTTTTAGCTACAATCTAGTATTTTTTCAAAACGATGAAAGGTCCCCAAAACTAAATTAGTTTTTTCAATAGAATTTCATTTGGGTTTTTGGAACATAAATTCATTTAGTGACCTTGGAATCTTTTCGGGGGGGGGGCTCAAAATGTTTTAGGGGGACTGAGACGCCCGTAACACCCCCTTAGCTACGCCTCTGATTAAAATGCAATGCATAATTGTACACAGGGCTATAATTAAAAATGAGAAATGGGAGGGGGGGGGGGCGCCCAAGAAAATGTAGGGTGGACTCATATTTTCATATGCGTAGTTCAATAGCGGGTTTAAATGTGAGGCCACGGATACATGACCCCCCCCCCCCACACACACACACACACGTGCTGTACAGCAGAAATATTCTAAAAATTATTTAAAAAAAATAAACATACCTTAAATCCTTACCCCCCCCCCCTTGTTCAATAATGCGAATCTTTCTGATTCTAAAAAAGGTCTACTGAAATCAAAATTAGGTAACATGTGACACCTTTGTGAAAGCAATTTTAATCTCGAGAAATTTGCAAGTGTACTTATTTGGAAACTATGAGATTGAAAAAACTTTTGAAAAATCTATGAAATGGAAAACGTCAAACAATCTATGAAATTAGGCATTTGTACTAAATTTCCGTACGCGACTGCTAATTGCTTCCTCATGATGACATTTCTGTGTTTGTCAAGTCTAAAAAAATTATCGTAAAATAATTAATAACATTTCTAAATCACTTTATGCATTTATAAGAATAATTTTAAAGGCATAAAGTAAAAAATATAGATAATGTTTAAGAAAAAAAAGTTCTAGGCTTAAATTAGTTTTGCTGTGTTATCAAAAGAAATATTAGTTTAAAAGTTGCAGAAAAAAATAAATTTTCATGAAAAAATTCAAAAATGTAAATGCATATTAAGAAAACTTTTATATTAAGAAATATAAAAGTTGTGGCAATTGCTCTAGAAATGAAAATACTTAAAATTTGTAACGTGTAAAAAATATAAATATAAGTAAAAAAGAAAAAATGAAGCCGAGGATGGATTCGAACCCACAACCTTTCGACTCACAAACACATGCTTTGGCACGACGCCACGAATCGACATTCGGATGTAGTACAATTAGGTATTTGAAACATACGCTGAACTTTGACCCCCAATTTCTCAAAAACCAAGGTCCATTTGAAGGAACCCTTTCACCAGAATAATTACTGGTATGACCCCTACAATATACTTTGAAATCATCAAAATCTATGAGCACCATGTCTGGTGGTCCCCTTGTTAGTGTTATCAACAAATTACACACTGAAATGTGTACTTTGAAATTCACACATTAAACATGTATTTACACACAAATTTACACATATAGACAAATTGTTTTTGTATCATCGATTTACAATTTTTTGTGTGTAAATTTACACATTATTTTAGAGTGTGGCAATTAATTCTACTATAATCGAAAGAGTGTAACTTGTAATTAAAATGTACTTGAAAATATTTTTTCCTTATTGACCGTAATGTAATGGAATACTTTGGTTGTCTCTGTAAGTGAACTACGCATCTGATTTACAAAAAATTTGAAATGATGTAATACTTATATACTTTAAATACTTTAAAGTATATTTACTTTATTATACTTTATATACTTTATTCATTTAATTAATTTGAATGGGCGGTTTTTGCGCTGTTATATGCGGATGGATTGAACGACAACTATAGGTGCTACGTATTTGCACAGATACAAACGCACTCCAAAGACATCAACTAATTCTACTTCAATAGAATATTAAAATGAAATATTTAATAATAACTTTCCATTTAGGCTATAATATACCAAAAAACGTTTTTTGCAAATCATACTAATCAGATAAACTTATATAGTTTAAAGTAACTTTACAAATCGAATATGTTAAATGACAGAGTGCAAAACAAGTAACGTTTCTTAACAGATAAATTGATAATTATATTTTAAATGTCAATTGTTTCCAAGTTTTTAAAATTTCTAATTGGGACAGTTTGTTACCGAATTCAGCAATAAACTGAAATCCCAAGACTTTGTAATATCTAAAGTATTTTTCTATAAGGGAATTTGTTTTTAATATTCATTAACCGAAATCTCATTATCTAAACTCCGATCGCGGCAAAATCCAATTACTGTAAAATGTATAGTGTGCAAATATTTTAACAAGAAAATATGCATCGAGTTTATTTTGAGAAATATTTTAATGTATTTTGTAGTATGTAGAAAAGTATTTTAATGTACAGCTAAGAAAAATAGTTTTGAAACTTATTTATAAATACATAAAAATATTTTTTTTAAATGAGAACAATTCCATATTTATTTTTTTAAATATTTTTTAATGTATTGTATCGTATTGAAACACCTTTTGGAGCAGACATTTTATTTTTAATAGATGAGGTATGTCATCCCTGTAATACCAACGATTTCAAACAATTTAAATCAATTCAATTTGTTTTTGCAATTTCCATGTATTTTATGTAAGATTTTCTAAACGATCCCGATTATTCATTTAAATAATTTTTAGCATTTATGTGTATAATTTTTTAATATTACTGGCTATCAATTTTATGGTACGGTAAATTCCCATCCATCTGCTTATTTTGGCGGAAGTATATACCGAATAACAAAAAAAAAAGGCCCGATTTTTAAAAATATTTACTTGCTTCCTGCCTTCCCCTATTCATGATATTATCCTCTTCAGACTATTATCCTTTTTTTTACTTTAGTTTTACATAATAAATCATATTTAATGCACTCCCTTGTACAAAAATTACTGCGACAGATCATAACTATTTATTAACAAAATAGGAAATTAAAAATACATCATTGACAAATCTAATGCTCTATATTTTCTTTCAAAAAATGTAACTCCAAAGAAAAATATTAAAAATATCTTGCTGCTATATATATATATATATATATATATATATATTGAAAATTTCCCTTTTGGTTTATCTATATTTTACTTTTTATACTACCTATCAATTATATCTATTTGAAATGAAAGAATGTAAATTTGTACATGAAAAGCAATGTGCTAAAATACGATTATGTTCAATAAAAATATGGTACATATAACTATTCCTTGAAATTTTTTCTAAAAAACATGTGATGTTTTTAATATAGAGTTTTTAAGCTTTATTTAACATTAAAGCATGTTTTATTTTAACATATGGCATTAACGTTAGCTAATGGTTGTAAATTTCGATAAATATTTGAGAAAGTTGTGTTTACTATTTAGTCACGAGGGAAATTAATTTTATTTACTCATGGATCGAAACCTCGTCCAAAGATAATCATAATAGATTTGTTTAAATATGATATTAACTTGACTTGAAATAAACAACTTTAATCATCTTCTTTATATTGAATTTCTCGTGTAATCCTTTGAAAACAACGCGCATTACACTGTCAGAAAAATTCGTCAATATACACTAAGTTATCATTATTTTTTCACAAATAGTTACCGTATTCCCAGAAAACGTATTTGATCTGTGAATTCATTCCGAGCGTCGAAAAATGAGGAAGAGATTCTGTTTATTTCTTGCACGCATGCATATTGGGTCTGTTAGTAATATATTCGAATTTATTTTTAAAATGAAAAACAAAATATTCTATAGATTAAAATGTCTAATTTAGTTTAAAAAGACACAAATGTTTTCGAATTTAAAAATAAATAACAATTACTTTCTTCATTCATTCAAAAATTCGCACAATTTGTTATTCTTATTCAAAGTTGGATAGTTGGATAAAGTTGAATTTATTAAGTTGTTTATATAATAAATATTCCCATTTAAAATATACTTTAAGAAGATAAGATATTTAAAAGATATTTTAATTAAAAAATAAAATGCAAAAAGAAAAAAAAAATTGATATTATTCAAAAAATCTTGTCGTAGAACATCCATATTTTTCTTCTACCAATCTACGTAAATATAATTAAAATTCACATTTTTATACTAGATTAATATAAACGTAAAAAATCCCAGCCACAGTTTCATTAAAGATGAAATCTTCCCGAAATTAACTTCAAAATTAAAAGCTCTTTAACGAAATAAGCCAAACCACACTCATAAGAAATAAAGGCCTCTACTTCAAAGCGCTTTTCTCCTGAGCAATCGTGGCGCCGTGCCAAGTCGCTGGCTTTCTAATGCTGGGAACGTGAGTTCGACCCCCACCGCCAGCGTACTTATCTTTTCCAGACTTTTTTCAAAAGACGGATATTTTACGTCTTTTGACGGAGAAAAAAATAAATGGATATTCGTCAATATACAGGCAATGTCTGGCAGCAGTGCTGCCAGTACCTTTTCTGTGAAAAGACGGAAGTTTTTTTGAGAGTGTATGATTTTTTGTGTATTGCTAATACTCTAAAAAATTAGAACTGAATGAAATGTTATTTCAGTGAGTATTATTAAAATGTTCAGTTTACAGAGAACAAATCTTCTATCATTGAAATTGACAAATATAAATAACATTACATACACTTTAAATTCTATTATATTCATTTAAATAGCAAATTCGTTTAATGACAGTTATTTCATAATGTATTCATGCTCAAGAATGTTATACTACCTTTGACAATAAAGTTCGGTGAATAGGCCTATAGCTTTAATATAGATGGAATATTAACGACAGACACCATACCATGCTTCAAAATAGTCATCTCCTATAACTATGCACCGCTGAGATCTGCTATGCATGTCCTGGGAAATTCGCAAGAAGTCTTCTTTTGGGATGGAGTTCGAAAGCTTCGTCACGTTTCATTGGATGTCAGCAATATGGTCAAATCTCTTCCAAAGAGAGTTTGAGTCGTAAAAATAGGAAGAAGTATGGAGGATTGAGATCTGGCGAGTATGGTAGGTGTTCAATTTGCACCATCACTCATAAATGTATTTCGGTGTCTTGCAAAGATTAAAACCAAACTTTAATCTGATCTTTTATTCGTTCATTTTCCTGTTCTCAGATAAGAACCAACACACTGAACAAGCACTTAGTAAAGCACGTCTTACACAGACGATAAACGACGCTCAACTGAACAAAGGTAGGTAAAGATGGTCTAGACATGTCTCTATGCAGATGCAGCGTTTTGTTTCCCCAGTATTGCCAGATAGGTCGTTCTGAATTCATTCACCGAACTTTATTATCAAAGGTAGTATAATAATGTTTTTATAATATAAATGTTTAATATGAACAAAATAGTTTTAACAAAATCATTTTGTTATACTCACCCTTCTCCTTTGGTCGCAAATGAACATATAGTAAGAAATTGATTTTGCATATAACTACCCTTATGAAACTTTTGAATAAATGATACACCATGACAGACCTATTTGTGAATAAAAAAGCAAAATTTATTTTTGAGATATGTGCCACTTTTCTAGCGGGTGAGCGATGCATTTCGAAACATGTAATTACGGAGTTGAATTACGTGAATTTTATTTGCATCGCTAAACTTACAAACAAACAACAAAGTGAGAATGTATGCAGGGTAAAACTCTAAATTAGATCTTTGGTTGATCGCAACAACGCCCTGTTCACTGAGGTGCCAGAATATACCAATCTGGAATTTCCCTGTCTAAAAAGTTGGCAAGATTTCAACTGCAGCACAAAGTGGGAAAGTTTGATGAACCATAAACTTACAGCAAACATGAGTCGAAAATATCCTATCATCCAATAAATTACAGTGTGTCACGACGAAATAAGGCCACCATGATTTTGTATCGTAATTGGACGCGAAACAAAACCGCGAGAACGAAACAAATATATTAAGAAAGTACAGATAGAAATGCATATTTACAAGGAATAATTCATTCCCTGCACCACTTGATTAGGAAATAAAATTAATGTCTAAAAAAAGAGGAAGGAGATGTCCCGCCAAAATAAAGCCTCTACTTTTAACAGCAATTATATCCGCTATACTTACATATGACTTGGAATATACGATTTGGCATACCATTTACCAATGGCTGGAAGACATTAGCTTCAGTATTATGTCAGGCCACAATGGTGGCGGCCTTCACTTCTGTAAAAGAGTTGAGCGTTCTGCCATTGGCATTTAAAGTTCTACGAAGGATACTCCTCACATTTTATTGGGGACTGACAAGGGCACCACCAAACATGGTGCTCACAGATTTTAATGATTTCTAAGTATGTTGTAGGGGTTATACCACTAATTATTCAGCTGAAAGGATTCTTTCAAATGGGCCTTGGTTTTTGAGAAATTGGGGGGGGGTCAAAGTTTAGTGTTTATTTCAAATACCTGTTAGTATTGCCTTTGGTCAGCAGCTCCGTGACTCCGAGGTAAAGTGCTGGACTCCAGACTCGGAGGTGGCGGGTTCAACTCCAAGTTGGGCCACCTTTTTTTTTTTTTTTAAATCTTTACATATTTTTTACATGTTACATATTTTAAGCTGAATTTGGAATTCTACAGCTTTGAACTTATTAACATTTTCTTATGTGGATTGTTAATTTTTTTTACTTTTATTTTTCTTACTTAAAAAAATATGGTTCAAATGATAAACTAATTGCACTTCAAAATTATTAAATAAATAAAAAATGCTTATATAATTAGAATTTTCAAAAAGCATAAAAAATTTTGAATATTTTAAAATCCCTTTTACTTTAAATATTAATAATTTTGCTCAATTACTTTTTTCAGATTTTCAAATGAATATTACACAATTACATATTATTTTTATCTTTACATACTTTTTACACGTTACATATTTTAAGCAGTATTGGAAATTCTACTACAGCTTTGAACTTTTTGATATTTTTTTAATAAAGTAAATTTATATTTCCGAATTTATTTCATGGAAATTTATTTTTATCTGCAATTTTTAAACTAATATTTTTATTGACAAAACAGCATAACTAATTTATGCCTTGAATTTTTTTTTTTTTTTTTTTTTTTTGGTTAATTATTATGTAATTTCTTTTTTTATTAAGCACACTTCTGAAATAATAATTTTTCTCTTTCCTATCGCCTTTTTTGTGGAATTTTTTAAATGAAAATTTATCCTTTTTTTGTATAAATTATACAAAATAATTTTCAGGTGCAATTTCTCAGACATTTATATGATTAGTTAATTCAAATGATGCATACCTTCGAAAGTCTAATAAAATATTATTGCAGTAGTGTTAAAATATTTTCCAAATTTTTACTGATCTTTTAATACATTTATTTCTAAAGTTCATCCTCAATATCATTTATCGTTTGCACAAATAAGAAATGACGGATTATATTTAAAATAATACATATATTTTTTATTTTAACAAATTAAAGCACTATTCATAAAAAATCAACTAAATTGGGAAAATCGTTTGCTAATGAAATAATATTTACGATAGATAAAAAAAATATATGTATTTATTTTATTCGTCTGCTTTTATTTTCTCGGTAAAATCACGCAAAAATAGAAATTCTTTTTGTTGTTGTCATTTAGTTTCTTTTGCAGAACTAGTTAAGGAATATAGGTTATGTAAATTTATACGAGTTTTAAAAAGATGAGATTTCAGTCACGAATTAGTTCAAATTTGCGTTTAGATTAATAAGTTTTGAAAAAACTATTAATTAAAAAAAATCATAAACGTTAAGTTTTTAAGGAAAAGGTTTATATAAAAGTTGATCAAAAAATAAATATTTGCTCTTAAATATCAAGCAAGATTCTGTTAAATTGTGAATAATTTAATTACTTATTTTTATTCACACGACAAATATATCACGCGATACTGTAAATTTTGTTAATACATTCAGCGCAATTCCCTACGCAAATGATGATTCTAAACGGTTTTTTTCTGTGTGCATAATTTCTTCACTTTCATGTTTTAAAAGTGCTAAAGCCTTTTTTTGTATTTGATATGGTGATTTATTTTTTTTTAATATTGGTTCTGTATTATACATGCGATAAATATACTCATGTAATCAGTTTTCAGGTTATAATTATAATTTTTTCCAAATAAAAGTGTGTATAAAGATGCGTTATGTGTTAAATTTAATCTTTTTACACTGCATATATCAGTAACATAAATATATATATATGTAAGTATATTAAATGTAATAATAGATTGTCTAAAAATCCATGCACAGTATTGTGTAATATTCATTTGAAAATCTGAAAAAAGTAATTGAGCAAAATTATTAATATTTAAAGTAAAAGGGATTTTAAAATATTCAAAATTTTTTATGCTTTTTGAAAATTCTAATTATATAAGCATTTTTTATTTATTTAATAAATTTTGAAGTGCAATTAGTTTATCATTTGAACCATATTTTTTTAAGTAAGAAAAATAAAAGTAAAAAAAATAAACAATCCACATAAGAAAATGTTAATAAGTTCAAAGCTGTAGAATTCCAAATTCAGCTTAAAATATGTAACATGTAAAAAGTATGTAAAGATTAAAAAAAAAAAAAAAAAAAAAAGAAGGGTGGTCCAACTTGGAGTTGAACCCGCCACCTCCGAGTCTGGAGTCCAGCACTTTACCTCGGAGCCACGGAGCGGCTGACCAAAGGCAATACTAACAGGTATTTGAAATAAACGCTAAACTTTGACCCCCCCAATTTCTCAAAAACCAAGGCCCATTTGAAAGAATCCTTTCAGCTGAATAATTAGTGGTATAACCCCTACAACATACTTAGAAATCATTAAAATCTGTGAGCACCATGTTTGGTGGTGCCCTTGTGAGATGAGGGTGCAGGCCAGGCCATTCCATAACATGTCCCTAACTATAAAAAAATATTCTTAGGGGGATTTTACAAAAGTTATGAGCGCGTTTTTCTGCTGGAAAATCCAACTTAGCCCATTAGTTTGGCCAACTTAGCCCATCTTAAAATATGTTATTTTAAATCAAAATAACATCGTAGATGTTTAATTTGAAATGGAAATTGCTAAATTTGAGAGATTCGAAATGCAATCTGCATTTTAAACTTATTACTGAACAACGAATCAAATAAAACTCGTTTAAAGCATTTAGAAATGTAAAAATAATGAGTTAATTTATTTCCTGAATAGCTATTTTTTTTATTGCTTGATTCTTTGATAAATTAAATAATACTCTATTAACAGTACGGAAGTTCAAGTGATAAAAAGGATTTTTCATTATAATAACAAATTCTAAAGAAGTATATTTTTTTCTGATACTTTACACGAAATACAGCAGAAGACAAACGATGGACAGCTTTAATGGACATTATTTACGGGAGTAATGAGACGATTCTGTTTCAGGAATTACTTCATTCGCTTCAATTGCGATCAGAAACTAAAGAATTTTCTTCTCTTTCTAAACTTAACAACTAAAGGGTTCTCCTCGAAAATTGTTTTTTATTTGTTTTGCTTATGACGAAAGGACTAGTTAGTTAAAATTAATAATATCCCATTAAGATTTTTAAGAGTTAGATTTTTTCTCAAGAACATTCATATAAAATTACATCGCTAGACATAAAGAATTTCACTTAATCATCATACGTAGTATAGGGCCTTGCAATACGTAGTCTTGCAATCGTTTGAAAATCGGAAAAAAAAATTACGGATTTACACGTTTCAGATTCTGGAGATTTCGTAAAACATTTTTTTAGAAAAAAAATTACCGTTCGTCTGTCTATGTGTCTGTAAACGCTCTATCTCCCGAACAACATGAGATAGGGACTTGAAATTTGGTATGTACTTAGTACGTAAGAATTGGACGAAGCCTATTTAATATCAGTAACCTCGATTATCCGGAACTATTTTTTTCGGATTCCCGAAAAATTCATTCTGATGAAAGTACATAAAAATTTTCGAAATTCTTTATGTTAAGGAGTGAACGTAAACGGCAATAAAATAACACAAATTTTGCAAAAATAACGAAGTCAATCGGATTATTATTTGCCGAGAAATTTGTAATCCTATTTTCCTCATTCTTTGATTTTTCATGATCCTGTATTTCATTCAAATTTCAATTCAAAGGTATATTTTAATTGGAAATGAGACGCTTAATCCGACGTAGTAACCTGTTAGTTAATAGGATTGTTCTTCCATGCCATTCGGTATTACTTAGTAGTTCGGCGCTGTAGGGGGAACTGGGGCATATTGATACACCCCCTCTATTGCTCACAGGGTCATTGTAGGAAGTTTCACAACAGCTCCAAAAAGTGAAGCTAGTGTACACAACTACATACAGAACGTCTTGGCATGATTCAGTAGTTTGTTCAAATGGGACGGGTGATTTATTGTTTTTGTAGGTCAAAAATAAATTTGAGTTGTACAATTGAAATGGTATTATACAACTGTTCCAGCATTTTCAACCGAAAATAATACTCTCCCTGGCAAGCAAAGCTACCCTTTATCAGTTCCTCATTCTTTATTGTTAGATGTTGCATTTGAGACTCATTTTATTCAAAATGGCTGTATGGGGCACATTGATACAGTCTATGTCGGGGCACATTGATACAACATAAATTCTGTTCTAATTCATTTTTTCAATACTTTTTACTAATTTTTTTTGCCATACACTCCTTGATCCAACCGTTTTTCGCCAAAAATTTCTAATATTAATTTTTATTGAAGTGAAACAGCTGTATTTTTTTTATATTAGAACATTTTATAGTATTTGTGCAAACAGGAGACGTATGAATTTATCCAAGATCTAATGCTGGTCGAACTAACAAAAGAAAAAGAAGGCATCCTGGCAAATCTCGATTTTATATCGATTTTCCAGAGAAAAAAGTATTTTCGAGATGAGAAATGTTAAGTAAGAGAAACAACCTGCAGAACAGCAAAGGATAATTATATTATAAACAGAAATTTTAATATAATTATATTTTATTTTCTATTCTTAATTTTTAGCGCATTAAAAAAATCTGAATCTTTGGCATTTTGTATTTTTAATACAATATAGATTTTTACAACAATATAGATTTTTCTCTCCCTGTGCCCTTGAACTCTCCTCGAGATAATCGGCGAAGTATGCGCCAGCGCTAATGTTTTTCAAATATATTTTTCTCAAAAAGCAAAAATAATTTTAACATAAAACTAACGCCAGTTATTGAAAAACTTATTAGATCCCATTATACATTTTTTTTCACATTTTTACATAAATTTACTTATATATATAAAATACAAAGGAAATTTTCCGTTTTCCGCTTACTTCTCCGGTTTTACTGGAGGGATTTAACGCATATTGTTAGATAGATATTTATTGCAGGGAATATTTTCGTATATAGTACATCCTTTAACGTAGATTAAGTTTAAAGTTATGATGGAAAGTTCTTTTATTTTGCACGAAAACGTTACCATTACGTATTTGTTTTTAAATTGGCGGCAACATTGACAACATATTGAGCTATCTTTGGTAAAGAATTGAAACATTTATGTTAATTCGAAATGATTGTACAAACTTCCCTTAAAACAAAATTAAGAAAAAATAGTATTGATTTTATTTCAAATACAAATAAGACAAAAAAAATCAATTAAAAATTATATAAGATAAAAATATTTAATTTAAATATGGAAGCAATTTTCGTACGGCTTAAAAGAAATATTCATTGTCAAAGTCAATCCATCAATCAATAATTGGAGATTTATCACTTTTTTGTTTTTTGTCTATATATTCGGCTTCGAAATAACGAAACATTTACCTGAAATTAAAATTAACGAATATATAAATTAAGCCTTTTTTGTAACAGAATTTTTTAAGTATGTCAAAACTAATTAAAAAAACTACCAGATGTATTTTAAAAGATTATTTACATCACTGTCTAGGTTTGTAGTGCATTTATAATGCATAGATACATCTATTTTTTTTTAAACGAATTGAGATTTCTTCTCTTTGTTTTCAGCTGCAAAGATTGTTGCTTATAAATATTTATCAGCTGCGCTACTATATATTATGCTATTCTTGATTAAATAATTGAAGGGTACTTACGGTTATACATATGGAGATTTATGAACACAAAAGTTATATGCCACCAGGGTAGCTAATTAGCACGAAATTGAGTTATTTTAACTGTCATGGTAACTGGGATAATATTGTTAATTTATTAATAAATTGCCGAATTCCTTTTTCTTTTCATTTCGAACATAATATAAATATATGTGTGAAAGGCGTATGGTACCGATGTCATATACGCCCAACATTGGCATGATATTTTTCTGAGGCAAATTTGGCGAAAAATTCTTTTTCAAATACCCGTTACATACATATTTTTAGCACAGATGATATATACGCAACACATGGGTGTGATATTTTACTGAACATATATTAAGTAAAAATGAAAAAAAAATTACCAAAATAAAAGTAATTTTTTAGGCATTGATAATGATAATATTAGGGAGAGGAAGTTTGAAAAATAATGACGTATGATATCGGAAAATTGGGGCGGGGTCATAAATTGCCAAAAAGTCCATTAACTTATATATTTACAGTCCCTAATTAGCTTCACCTAAACAACCGATTAGACCACCGTACATATATTATTACAGTGATGGAAGGACATAAAGGATGCGCAGTAAGCCAAAATAACAAAATGTTTACAAATACCTAACAAACTTATAAGGAAGTGGTATGCATGAAAACATTTTATTTTTTTGGAACATTTACACACAGTGCCCGAGTAGAAATTTTACGGCCAGCCAATGCATTGATATTAGAGTATTTCTGCAAATAAAAACGAGGAACATTATGAATGTTTTAGCAAGTTTCTAGCCTTATTTTTCTTATAACACAAAAAAAACACATCTTCAATTTTACGATTTCCTTTTCTTAAAAGTACATACTTTGATAATTAATATGTAATTTTTTGGTTGGTGTAAATATAATGTTACTACATTCATTATATTTTTAAATATTTTTGTTTTTTTAGATCTTAAATTTTTGTAAACATGTGCAAAAAATATTGCGTGTATAAAAATGTTAAATAATACAACATTTAATATTTACCGTTGGTATTTATTTTTGTACTCTTTTTTGTTATGTAAGTACATGAAAAGTAGTAGCGCCGGCACATACTTCCGCGATTATCTCAAGAACAATTTAAGGTGAGGAGCTAAAAACTCTCTATGATGTATTCTTATGGTAAGCTTCATTACCACACGAATTATTTTACGACGAAACATTTCGCTATGTTTAGCCGTCTAGATCTTTTAGGAAGTTGTGTTTCGTCTTTCTGGAATTTCTCATAATAAGGAATTTTTTTATGGAATCATGGAAAATTGGGAAAGTGTTATTTAGTATTTTCATTTTTTATTAATGTTATATTTTCATAGATTAAGCATCATTCGTACTAAGAATCATATTTTTTCTCAGTGTATACCGGAGATGGAAACTTTGTATTCGACAAATAAAACAGAATTTCAAACGATCATAACTCAATCTGCTTTGTGTTGCATCTCATACGATGGCAGATGATTACATAATTAATTACTACTTTTAAAATTTATTTGTAGAAAAAAATGATATGTTTGAGTTGTGTTAATAACAATATGAAAAGTAAACAGATATTTTTTTTAATGCCGTGCCTATGATTTTGTTTATAAATCATAAACGTTTTTTTTTTAAATGTCTAATCAAACTGATTTGTGTAATTATATTTAACCACTATTTATGCTAGAAAATTTAATATTTGATGTAACAATTTGAAAACAATATTAAAAAAGAAATAAAACATCGCATATTTGAATGTATGCACTTTTTAAAGTTGAACATATATTTTAAATATATATCATATCCGAATGTATTTTTTATAGGTATATATAAACTTTTTTCTTTAGTTTCTATTTAAATATGTGTTTTTAAAGATGCTGAATCAATTTATAACTTATCTATAACTGTTTCTTTAAATAAAAAAAACTACTAATAATATTTCGAAACAAATTCAGATTATCCCCCTTTTCTTTTAATAAATTTTTAATTTTTAAAAAGGAGAAGTTTTATCATGTGATATTGTTAACCAATGAAATGGTTAACAAAAACATCTTTTTTAACACATTAAATTAAAAAAATGCGTCTTGGACCTTCTTAACCTATGTCTATTCGTATAAAATGGAAAAGACAAATATATTTGTTTAATAAAAGTTGCCAGGAGCTGTGTGTTTTGCAGCACTTCAAATAACTCGTTAATGATTTTTTTTTTAGTAAAATTTTTTAAATACGTGAAATGCATTATTTTGAATAAATACCCCTCTTTCCTTATAATTAAAGAAATATTTCGTTTATATAATTAATATTAAATATAACGATTCCTAAATTATAAGAAATTATCAATTTTTTATTTTATTAATGTCAATTTCTGGAAACATGATGTAAATAACAATCATTGTTTTTCACAAAATTAAAAAAAAAAAAAAGAAAAAGAAAAAAACTTTATTTAAAAGGTAAAAACATGGAGTTTTCCGCGAGGTAGTTAATTAAAAATGAAAGAATTGAGAGTAAGAAATGGAACAAAATAAAATCTCATTTTTACTTTTGTGAAAAATAAATCGAGAAAGATTCTTTTTTATATTTTTCCACATAACTCAAACAGACATGATAAAGAATTGCATGCAGTGTGTACTGTGTATGTGTCTTTGTAGTGTGTAAAAATCTTTTCTTCTCTTGTTTTATAGCTACTATTTCTTGGAAACCTTTTTGGATCGAACTGAAATACTTTTCGAACTTTTTACTAAACTTGACATTTTTCTACATCGCAAAAACATAAATAAATGAAACAAATTTTTTCTCATGTTATATGTTTAAAAATTAACAAAATAAAAATTGGTTTTCAAAATAAATTTAATTAGTGCGTAACTATATATATTTTGTAATTATTTTATAGCACATTTCTTTTTATAGTTTGCAAATTTTTATTGATAAAAATCTAAATTAATATTTTATAAATATTTAAATGCATTGAAGCTGCATTTAAGCAAAAGCAATCGTTTCATCTTCTTCAAAAAAAAGAAAATAAACGCAAAAGAAATTCTTATTATATATATTTCTAAACCATTTTTATTACATATATTCAATATTACATAATATTTAGGTTCATCACTTTTCTTCACTATAATTGGATGTAATTTCCCATACAGTAATAATGAATTTCATTATGCCCTGTGTGTTTTCCACGTTGTTAGGCATCATCTATTACATAACTGCACGATAATGTTTTATTACAGTGTTCTGAATATGTCAAAGTGTTTCATAATATATGCGTTGCGCATTTTTCCTACGTTATTAATAGTTTGAAACGGCTATTATTGTCTTTCTATAATATTTTATACGTGAAAATATGCACATATATACATTTTAGCACTTTCTATAAAGACAGTTTTGTTCTATCCCATAAGTAGCATAATTATTACTTTTAAATACCCATGCTTCAACTAATTAGCAGAACATGCTCAATTATATCTTTCTAATTGCGATCTGAAACAAAGTAATTTGATTTTGTTATATAGAATTCTTTAGGTATATGCGCCGCAATGTCAATAATACTTCCTTTTATGCTTTTATATGTTACTAGCAGGAGTGACCGAGCTAAACTCGGTCAAAATTAACTTTATGTTCAACTGGATATAGCATTATCACTGTATCATTCACTATATATTATAACTGTAAAACATGTTATTTATAATAGTAGTATTTTCAAAAACAATCAATAAGAAAACTATGTTTGTATGCACATGTTCATAAATTTTACTTTATTTTAAAATTTACAACGAAAGGATATCGATCCAAATAAGTTTTTTAGTTCGACTCTGAATGGTTTAACCATGCATCTTGAATCCTATTAACAATGTATAAAAAATTTCTTCACATTCTGAAAGACAATATTTTTTGCCAGATATAGCCAAATTTGGAGACATTTTTTTATTTGGCGACAAATACGTGTTTTAGCTTTCGAAAGCTTAATAGTCGATTTTTCGACCAAATTTCGCCAGTATTGTGTCAAATATCGCCAACTTACTGACTGTTGCCATATTCTCGTAACTCTAACCCGTATTACCCAAAATGACCCACGAATCAAATTTGATCAAACATGTGACTTAGCTCAGTGGTCTTCAGGTAAACAAAAACAATAGAATTTAAAATTAATCAAAATCGTTTAAACCATTTCTTAGGTAAAATTAGCTTGACAGCATTCAGCAATAAAGCGAAATGATCCACTAATATAACTTTGTTTAACGTGCAACTTAGCCCAGTAATCTTCTCGTGACAAAAAACGTTTCGTTACAGAATTTAGGTAAAATTCCTTGAGTCGTTATTATATATAATTAGAATGACCCTAAACCGTTATGACCCAAAATGACCCACTAATCAAATTTTTGCGAGCATGTGTCATAGCCCAATGGTTTTCTCTTTCCCAAAATCGATATAATACAAAGTATAGTCAAAATGGTACGAGCCATTTTCTACATAAAATTAGCATGACCTATCATGACCACAAATTACCCTTATAATCGAAATCTCTCAAACATGTGACTTAGCCCATTAGTTTTCTCGTGTCTAAAAATTGTTACATACAAAATTTCGTTAAAATCGATCTAGCCGTTCTTTAAATATAAATAGCTTGACCCAGACCCTTAATGACCCTTTATGATCCATTAATCGAAATTTCTCGAACGTGTAACCGAGCCCAATGATTTTCTCGTGCTAAAAAAAAAATTATATAAAAAATTTCGTTAAAATTCATCCACTTGTTCTTTAGATACAGCTTGACATAATCCAGTATGACCCATCATGACTCACAAATGACCCTTATAGTCGAAATCTCTCAAACATATGAGCCCATTAGTTTTCTCATGTCAAACAACTGTTACATACAAAATTTCGTTAAAATCGTTCACGCCGTTCTTTAAATATAAATAGCTTGACCCAGACCCTTATTGACCCAATATGACCCATTAAATTTTTTTCTCGAACATGTATCCTAGCCCATGTTAGCCCATTAGATTTCTCGTATCTAAAAAATGTTACATGCAAAATTTCGTTAAAATTTGATCCAGCCGTTCTTCAAATATAAATAGCTTGACCCAGACCCTTTATGACCCATTATTTAAAATTTCTTGAACGTGTGACCTAGCCCAATCATTTTCACGTGCCAAAAAATATTTTATACAAAATTTCGTTAAAATCGATCCACCTGTTCTTTAGATATAGCTTGACATGATCCACTATCACCCATCATGACCCACAAATGACCCTTATAGTCGAAATCTCTCAAACATGTGATTTAGCCCATTAGTTTTCTCATGTCAAACAACTGTTACATACAAAATTTCGTTAAAATCGTTCACGTCGTTCTTTAAATATAAATAGCTTGACCCAGACCCTTAATGACCCATTATGACCCATTAAAATTTTTTCTCGAACATGTATCCTAGCCCATGTTAGCCCATTAGATTTCTCGTGCTAAAAAATGTAACATGCAAAATTTCGTTAAAATTTGATCCAGCCGTTCTTTAGATATAAATAGCTTGACCCAGACCCTTTATGACCCATTAATTGAAATTTCTTGAACGTGCGATCTGGCCCAATCATTTTCTCGTGCCAAAAAATGTTATATACAAAATTTCGTTAAAATCGATCCACCTGTTCTTTAGATATAGCTTGACATGATCCATTATGACCCGTCATGACCCACAAATGACCCTTATAGTCGAAATTTCTCAAACATGTGATTTAGCCCATTAGTTTTCTCATGTCAAAAAACTGTTACATACGAAATTTCGTTATAATCGATCTCGCTGTTCTTTAAATATAAATAGCTTGATCCAGACCCTTAATGACCCAATATGACCCATTAAAATTTTTTCTCGAACATGTAACCTAGCCCAATGTTTCTCTCGTGCCCGAAAACCATATAATGCAATTTTTAGTCAAAATTGCGTGAGAAAATCTCTAGATAAAAATAGCATGACCCACAATGACCCCAAAAATGACCCACTAACCGAATTTTCTCGAACATGTTACCTAACCCAATGGTCTTCTTGTAATCCAAAACGATACATTATAAAATTTGGTCAAAATCGTTAGAGCCGTTTTTTAGATAAAAATGGCTTGACCCATGATGACCCCAAAATGACCCACTAATCGAAATTTTTCGAACATGTGACCCAGCCCAACAGTTTTCTCGTGCCAAAAAACGGTTGGATACAAAATTGCCTTAAAATCCATCCAGCCGTTCTCTAGATATAAATAGCTTGATCCTGACCCATTGTGACTCAAAATGACCCAGTAATCGAATTTTCTCTAACATGTGACCTAGCCCAATGGTCTTCTAGTGGCCGAAAATGGTAAAATCCAAATTTTTGCGAAAATCGTTAGAGCCGTTTTTGAGATAAAATTTACCCACACACACACACACACACACACACAATTTTTGCTCGCATTATAGTATAAGATTAAATGAGGTGTGATTATTTTCAAGATGTTTGGTTATTTATTTGCTTAAGACCACTAACCCGTTTACTGGATCCCTTATCATTCACGAGGGTTAAGTTCGAGGAAACCTTCACGAAAGTCAAAATATGGAATTTGGTACTCCCCATGCATAAAAGAGGGTTAGGTTTCATGATTTCTTGAAATGGAAAAAAAAAGAGTTAAAACGAAAAAATATATTTATTAAACATGAAAGAAATACACACTTTAAATAAATTTGTCAAATAATAAACATTTTGTACAAAGTTCAGTTGCAAGTTGATGACTGAAAAATTTACTGAAATACGATTGTTTGGAAGAACTGATATCATTTTTATAATCAATTTCCATATCTTCAAATATAGCGATCTTGATTTTTCTTTTAAATTTAAGACTTCACTAGTAAAGAATCACATTCTATTGCTTTCGAAACAAATTGTTGTCGGATCTTTAAAATTTTCCTTAAAAGTTTTGCAGAAAAATTTGCAGTTGCAATACAATTTTCTTTAGTTTATTAAAATGATTTTTTTAGCATTTTTTTATGTTTTGGATTATCCGGAATGACAAATTTATATGTCGTTTAATAAAAGGGCAGAAATTCCTGGAGGTTAGATTATGCATTACAATTCTAGTGTCAAATAGATTATTGCAAAGAAGTTTATCTTCTAAAAAATTGCTTTTTAAAAGCAAAACTCGTGAATAACCAAGTTAAATATTCTCGAAATTGAAATGTTCTTCATTTTTTTTTTGCGAATGGTGGGAAATTACTGTCTTTTCTGTTTATTAAAGTCCTTTTTTATAATCTATATGCTTTTTGTATGTATAAAAATTGAAATTTCTAATCGAATTTTAATCCAATTTCTGATATAATAGATTTTATTTTTTTATTACGTTCACAGTAATGTTTCCAACAAATCCCACATTTTAATATGTTTAAAAATGAATTATAAAACAATCCTTTAATTTTAAGGCATTTTTCCTTTTAGATTGCCCTTGGTGACAAATCGAATCCTGTCATTGGTTGCCCCAAGTGACCAATCACAATCTGTTCTCTGTATTTTGTTATTATTTTCTTTATTATATACTTGAAATTTTCCTTTAAGGTGTAACTCTGATTAAAACAAAATAGTTTATTTTATGTTTATATTTACAATTAAAAGAAGAAGAAAAATTGGATGACAGTTTTATATTTTCGGATATGGTTCCTCTTTTAAAACTTAGTTCTGTGGATGCCCAAATTAAGAAAAAAAATATGTTCTTTGTTTTCTGTATGTATAATTATTTTTATGATGAATGCAAAATTCTTACATAAAGAAAAAAAAACATTAATTTAAAATTTGAAACACGTGTCTTAACTTTTCTCTTTTGCACTTTACTTATTTTTTTTCCTACTAAAACATTTTTCCTTATAAAACCTTGAAGTACCTAAAAGCTAAATTTGCTGTCTTTATTATGTTGTTTAAGTTAGTTTTTAACTTCCTATAATGCCAGTTTTTGTATTTATTACGTACATATCTGTGACCTTCGCTCCGATCTATCGTAAATACGCTAACTGCGTTTTCTTTTAACAACTATATTAATTTATTTTTAAGGGGACTTGCACCATGATGGTCTCAGGTATCGTTATTTTTTCCACTGGAAAAACCTTTTCTTTTGTTATGTATTTAAAAATAGCATCAATAAAAAGTGGAGGGAATTGATGTGCTATAGAATGGTCGAACAATATTTGAAGTATGCTTCAGTGTCTGGCGCATACGGTGTGTAATGAAGCGTAAATCTGCTGTATTATTTTCTAGTATTAGCACGAGTCACTGTGCTCAGTTCTGTTTGGATATCTTTTCTTGGGACGACTCAGTGAAGCAAAATCTCCTTCTCAATTTTTTCTGATTTTGGCAGGTAATTTTTTTAAAATTCGTATTAATTATAAAATCTCATCGTCGATGATATTAATAAGGTTCAGTATATACAAAACAGTTATATTTCATTCTTAAATAGTTATAGTTCACACTCAAATTAGTTCACACTTAATTTATAGTTCACATTCTCAAATAGTTATAGTTCAAATAGTTATAGTTCATTCTCAATTTTTTCTGATTTTGGCAGGTAAATTTTTTAAGATTCGTATTAATTATAAAATTTCATCGTTGATGATATTAATCAGGTTCAGTATACACAAAACAGTTATATTTATTGCTGCATTGGTCAGTTTTTCTCTACGATAACTTGTTAAGGAATGGATATACCCAAATATATATAATAAAATACCTAAATTCATATTGTTTTGCTTTTCATAGCTGGTGTTTCTATGAAACCACATACTTTAACACTTTATTTGTTGTTAGTTCTATAGTATTTGGGGTCTAACAAGTTTACTTTGGTTTTGAAAATTCCAAATATTTCTTACAAATATTTTTTTCCTTTTTTGTTGATATATGTAGTGTTTGAAAATTAATGGCTTATATATATGTATATATAAACTTCAGATTATATTATAATTTCCAAGTCTAATAAACATATATATTTTTGATTTACATTTATTAAATCATATTAATCATTTATTAAACATATAACATTGCAAGTTGTTTACAAATAACAAAAATACTATTTCCAATTTACGGCTTAAAATATTAAGTCATTCATATAGTGATTCCTTAAATTTCGACGAAACTATTTCTTTGTTGAAACTAAGAACATTTATTGTGTATTGCTAATGTTTCAAAAACAAAACATGAAGAGCTTTCTTAAAAGTTCTTTGTTTACCGATACATCACAGCACTCTTTGATAAATTGAGAAATGTAAACGGAAGATTTTCTTTCTGAAATAATTTTCACATTATTTCACTTTTACTGCAATAACAAAATTAATGTGTATTTATAGTGAAATCGTCATAGGAAAAAGAAAATCAGAGATATTATTTCAACGACTAATAATACGTTAAATTAAAGTTTTCCTCACAATGTAAGCTGTATTGTATGAAAAAGATTTCTATCAGTTAGTACGGTGAATGTTATAAATTTTATATGCATAGTATAATGCATCTTTTTAAATAAACGCAAACTATTACAGAAATAGGTACATTGTGTATGATGTATTTTTTTCCTTTATAGGTTATATTTAAAATTTCTTTTATTTCCTCTCATTACGGAAGACCCGTAAGAAAAATCCCAAAATTTTTATTATTGATTTTAAAGTAATGAATTTTGGTGTACTACTTAAGAATCTTTTTGTAAGGAATAATTAGCAAAAAAATTCGCTTTTTATTAAAAAGTATATTTCTTATGGGGATTTTTATGATATTTTTTAATCGAAAAACACACTTTTAATAATTACTACTCCTAATTCAATTTTCAATATTTTGGTATTACTAAAATTTCTTAAATAGTGTTATAGTATATAGAAAACTAAGGAGAGATATTTTTAATTTTCTATTTTAATCGGCTAAAAAAGATATATATATATATATATATATATATATATATATATATATACGCATGGTAAATTTCCTTAAATTCGTTATAATTTTCATGTTTACCAATTTATGTAAAATTTTCAGAAATAGTTAAAAAATATATTTCTCGTTACTTTTGTTGCAAATTTTTTTAAGATTCTAAAAACTTAAACACTTTGTTTCTAAATCATTTTACCACTGAGCCTTAGTAGCAAAATATGAAAAAAGTCATTTTCAGGAAAACACGTTTTAAATGGCCGATAGTCCTTTAAACTCTATAGTGAGTACAATTAAAAAAGCTGATTTGCTACCTGTTCCAAGTGTCCCCGAGTTCTGAAATTTTGCATGGATATTCGCAAATATGTATTTTATCGTTTTCTGAGATAAAAACGTTTTTGAACTTTTGATGATTTTTGGCCGAAAATGGGGTACGAGTCTCCCTTAAGCAATAAAGAAAACAATAGCTTAGACATTATACAAAATTTGTTTCATTATTGAGGCTCGTTTTTTTCAGATTTTAATGCAATTATTTTTAAACAAGATTAGGTTATCGATAGTAGTTTAATTGTAGTTATAAGAGAAAGACGAAGGAAATGTTTTATTGAAATGTTTGAAGCAATTTATGATTAATGAAAACGCATTTTAGAGCAGTAAAGCAGCACAAAATTATTTTCTTGTAGACGTGGTAACTTTTTAAATGGTTTCCAATATAATTAAAAACAGTTTGTAAATTCGGTTGTTTTTCTGTATGCTTACCCTCTGTTCGTGATCTAATTTTCGTTAATGCACTGCCATTGTCATATAATTTGTATATGTAATTGAGATTAACAATATTTTGTTTATTATTCAAAATAGAGTGGGTAGTATTGAACATTCTTTTCACAGAGATACTTAAAATAATCCTTTAAATTATGATACGAGTTGAATATTTCGAATTGAGCGAAAAATTGCCCAGGCCGGGAATCGAACCCATATACTTGGCTTACAAGGCCAATGCTTTACCTGTCTACTACAGGAAGCTAACTTGGCGATAACCGGCTGGGATTTTTTGCTCAGATAACCTTATTGGTCATAACATGTGGTCTGTCATTTAGACAGCTCGGCAGAATAAACCGCAGGTAATGGAACTCCATATAACGATGTATACGTAGATATACTAGTATTTTAACACAATCAAACTGATTGGTAAATTTATCATTTGGCCTTGTAAGCCAAGTATCTGGGTTCGATTCAAGGCCTGGGCAATTTTTCGCTCAGTTGGAAATATTCAACTTGTATGATAAATTTACCAATCAGTTTGATTGTGTTAAAATAATAGTATACTTTAAATTATGATCTATGGTGGAAAAGATTTTGCTATGTATTTTGACTGCAATAACATTTCAAGATACGCAATAAAATTTATATGCACTTTTCAAAATAACTAAAACATAATGTCTATATATTAAAGAAGGAGAAGCTTTAATTAGTTATTTACAGTGTCACACACAAAAGAATTCGGGCACTGTAATGTTTGATGATCGATAAATCTTGAATTTGAGCTTTCAGTTTTAATGTACATTTTTTAAGTTAAATAACTTTTTGCGGTCTAAGCGGTGAATACAAATTCATTACACATCATATCGTGCAACAAAACAAACAAACAAAAACAAAGCTTGTAAGGTATTACTCTGTATGACCGTAAATTGCTGTATGTGGAAAAAACGGAGTCATGGACATTCCTGTTGAACTATATTCATTGTACAGAGATATGCATATAAAATGCATGCACAGGTGACATAAAGAACTGGATACATTGCTAGCTCTGAATGGCAACTAATGAAAATAATTTTGCAGTTTTTATGCGCTGCTTGAATATTTTGAAGACAAAACAATCATTAGAATGTAAGTATTTCATTTACAAAGGGATAATTTAGAAAAACATAAACTTTTATATAGGGGAGACCGGGTCTAGTAGTGACATTTTCGATATTTTTTATATTAACCGTAAGATTTGAACTGAAGCGAAACATTTTGTGTATCATATCATTAGAGTAAGTCTTGCGTAACTTATTTAAAAAACTTTTATTAACATTATTAACATAACACAATGTTTTTCATAACACAAAATGAATTCTGCGTAACCTCGAAATTTGTCACTACTAAACCGTAGTACGGGGTAAGTTGTGACATGCTTGGGGCACATTGTGACACATAAATGACACATACAAGTACATTGTAACATATGTAAGAAACATTGTAACATATGTAACATATGTAAGAAAGGCGATTAAATGGGAAATGTTAAATCAAGAATGAGAAATTTATTCATTTAATAACGTTCTTAACACAATCAAACACTTTCATGTTTAAATAATATTGTAAATCAAATGAAAATAAATAGTTAAATTGTTAACTCTTGTAAATTCTTAATCCTTTATAAAGATACATTTAGAGACTCTTAGCAATAAAAATATAACTGTCTTAATCAGGAAAGAAATAAAAAGTAAGCCCACTCTAATCTTTGGCCATATTGATATTTGACTAGGGAGCCTACTACAACGTGTAGGTAGGTCTATATCCTATACTATTTTTAATTACTCATTGTCATAGCTTGTTTCAGGATCTGATTTGCAGCTAATACAAATATAATAAGGTTCATTTTTGGTACATTTGACACGCGCCCTTCTTTTACATGTCATGGATTGCACCCAGTCTTTCCCGGGTCTAGAAAGTATATATTTCCCCAAGCAAACTAGGCATAAGCAATTTTCGTCATCAAAGCTATCCAATACTTGCTTCTCCCTTCTTTTCAATAACCTAGGTGCAATTTTTTTATGCACTGCTTGGCCTTTCCATATAGTTTCTTTTTTGCTTTTCACACACATTGCTATTATCAGTTGTCATAGAATCATCTAATTCAATGAAATTTCTTACTTCTGAAGACGGTCCTGCAATCTCACCATCATTGACTAAAGTTATTACTGAAGTGCTTGGTTTATTAACAGTTACATATTTACTAATTTTTTTCATTGTCATTCTGGTCTATAATGCTCTCATCTTCGATAGATAGCTCTTTCAGTTCGCCTCTTGTAATTTCGCACCATTTTTCCTGAAATATAAAAACTTTCATTAAAAATTATGCTAGAGTAAATAGTGGCAATGTCACGACGTGCCTCTTAGACTTCGTTACAACTAGCCCCGAGTTACGCCATTTTGAACTTTATTCATTAGTTTCCGAAATGTTGGTATGGTTAAAAAAGGAAATACATAGAATAACAGCTCAAAATATAAACATTTAAATAAAGTTAGAGAAATTTACATATCTCAGTATCGCTAGTGGCAATGACGATTCAAATGAAGGTCGCAAAATTTACTTTTACGATAGAAAACAAGATAAATACTTTTATCTTGAAAACAACGCGACGCTATACTTCAAAAAATTCACAGCACATTGAGACAATCAATCTCTTCACTCACATGACGCGACAGGTGCTGCAACCTATTGGCTGAGTCAGGAAGCTCAATGGCTCAACTTGCCCCAGGCACAACTAACCCTGGTCTCCCCTATATAAGAAAACAATGATTTGGAAATAGAGCAATGGAAATCTGCTATTGAACATATCCCTGTTTATAAAATTCTTCAATATTATTTAATACTGATATTTAAATTATCAGTATTCATTTTCAAAATTAACAGCATGACTTATCTGCTTATACTACTTATACTACTTACTTATACTACTTAACAGCATTATCTTAACTACAGCATGAATGTATTAATCTTATCTATTATCATGTATAAAGGGAAATCAAGCGAACTCTATATCTTAAGTAAATAAATTTTATGTCTTCGAAGTAAATTCAAGCACAAAATGCATAAAAACATATTATCTTTCACATTACAAACAATAACATTATTGTGCACATTTCATATCTTTTCATCAATATAATATCTTAATAAAATTCATACTGCATTTTTCTAGTTCAAAGAAAGTTCCATTCAAAAAAGTTTTAGTAAATTGCATAATGTAAAAAAATATTGTCGTTTGCGCGAGACGCAAAGTAAAAACGATTATAGTAAACCATGGAAGCAGCAGTAATACGCAACACACTCCCACCTTCGAGTTTCAAATTCAGTGAAACTCAAACTTAACTTTGGGTTTATATAAACGACCATATCTACAGTGTCTCACATAAGTGATGGGACACTTGTGCTTTACAAAAGGAAACTAATCAAATAAATTAAAAAAACATGTACACATTTTTTTGTGAATGTGTTTCATACTTAAATTTAGTAAAGATTATTACATAACATTACATTTTGTCAAAATATTAAAATATTAATTTAATAAAAATACAAATGTGTAGAACGGAGCAAAAAATAGCTCACATAAGTGATGGGACACCATTATATATGCAACAAAAATCGTCTGAAATAAGCAATAAAAATATTTTTTGGGGTTTTATTTTTACTTAAAAGCAATTGGCAATAATTTATAAAATCGTCTGCAGTATTTCTCTCCAGTTTGTTTTGGAATTTTTGTGTTTTTTAGCTCTGTGTAGCCATGAATGCTAAACGAAAAGAAACTTCGCCTGAAATTCGAAAATTAGTTATTAATTTGCATATTGAACGTGGAAAAGCTATTGGAGAAACTGCTGAAACAGTTAACTTGAGTCGTTCAACAGTTTTCACTATCATTAAACGATATAAAAAGAATCATATGATTCAGGATAAAAGAAGACTTGGCCGACCATCAAAGCTATCCAATGGAATAAAGCGAATTATCATTCGAAATATTAAAAAAAATCCAAGAAATAGTGCTTCAAAAGTTGCTGCTGATTTACAAGCATTATATGGAATAATTGTTATTCCTGAGACTATTAGAAGGGTAATTCGATCTGCTGGATATCACGGTAGAGTAGCCAGGAAAAAATTCTTCGTAAGTGAAAAGAATAGAAAACTCAGACTAGCTTTCGCAAAATCCAACATAAATAAGAATTCTGATTACTGGAATAAAGTTATATTTGCTGATGAGAGTAAATTTAATATATTTGGTTCTGACGGTAGAATCTTGGTGTGGAGAAAACCCAGGGAAGAATTTCGCAAACAGAACTTGGTACCAACAGTAAAACATGGTGGAGGAGGAGTTATGGTATGGGGGTGTATGTCGTCCGCTGGAGTTGGTAATCTTGTTTTTATTGCCAGTATAATGGATCAGTACAAGTATATTGATATTTTAAAGCAAAATTTGAAATCTTCAGCCCGAAAATTGAACCTTCATAACGATTTTAAATTCTACCAGGACAATGACCCCAAGCACACTGCTCTGAATGTTAGACTCTGGCTGCTATATAACTGTCCTGAAATAATAAAAACACCACCACAATCTCCAGACTTAAATCCCATAGAGTAAGAATGTACAACCTGTGGCCCACGATGTGTTAACGAGTGGCCCGCGAACATCTTCAATTTACAACTAGAAAAAATGCAATTACTGTGCAAAATTCAAAGAAAAAAATTGTAAATTTCGTGAATTTACCGCGGGAAAAAATAAAATTTCATCGGTCGCTTAAGAGTCGAAAATTTCATAGAACGTGCATGAAAAAATCGCGAATTTCATTAATCAAAAGCAGAATATTGTCACATTTCGTTCATCAGGTATGAAAAAATCGTGAATTTTGTCTATGAGGCTCGAAAAAAATAGCAAATTTTGCCGATCGGTTATGGAAAAATAGCGCGTTTTGTCGATCAGAAAGACATCAAGAAAAAATCGTCAAAATCAAAGCAAGAAAAAAATCGTCAAAATCAAAGCAAGAAAAAAATCGTCATATTTGTTGACGATGCACAAACAATAGTAAATTAAACGCATCAGTTGCGAAAAAATCGCATGTTTTCTCGGTTTATTGTGTGAAAAAAAAAACGTGAATTTTGTTGATCAGGCACTTAAGAAATTGCGGATTTTGTCAATTATGTAAGAAAAAATTGCAAAGTTCGTTGATAAGGCACGGGAAAATTGCGAATTTTGTGATGATGCGCGTAAAAATTGAAAATTTTGTTGATTGGCTGCGAAACAATCGTGAAATTTAAGTTTATCGAGAAAAAAATGCCGAATTTCATCTTGCCGCGTAAAGAAAGGAAGATTTCGTCAAAATTAGTTAACAATCGCGAATTTCGTTGATATGGCGCGGAAAAACCGCAAATTTCGTTAGTTAAAAAGTGGAAAAGCGCACATTTCGTCGGTCGGACACGAAAAAATCGCGAGTTTTATTAGTCGGGGTTGGTCGGACACGAGAATATCGCGAATTTCGTCGATCTCACGCGGAAAAATTGTAAATTTCGTCGATCAGGCTCAAATAAAATTGCGAATTTCGTCTATATGGTGCAGAAAAATCAGGAATTTTGTCTATCAGGTGAAGAAAAATCGCGAATTTCGTCAAACGGCTTTATAAAAATTGCGAATTTGGTCCAGAAGGTTTGTAAAAATTGCGAAATTCATCGATCTGGTATGGAGGAATCGTGAATTTTATCAGTCATGCGAAAAAAAATCCAAATTTCGTTGATCAGCTTCGTAAAAATCGCGAATTTTGGCGATCGGCTTCAAATTTTGCTGTTCAAGCGCGGAAAGAGAATGAATTTTCTCTATTGGCTTCGAAAAAAATCGCAAATGTTGTCGATCAGGCTCAAAAAATCGAGAATTTCGTCGATCAGCTTTGTAAAAATCGTGAATTTTATCAATCGGCTTTGAAAAATCGCGAATTTGCCGATCGGCTTTGAAAAATCGTGAATTTTGCCGATCGGCTTCGTTAAAATTGCTAATTTTGTTCATCAGGCGCGGAAAATTTTTGGATTTTCTCGATCGGCTTAGTAAAAATCGAAAATTTCGTCAATCAGCCGCGGAAAAAATCACGAATTTTATCGTTCATGAGAGGAAAAAGCGCAAATTTCGGCGTTCGGTTAAGTAAAAATCGCTAATTTTGTTGATCACGCGCGAAAAAATTGTGAATTTTCTCGATCGGTTTCGTAAAAATCGCGAATTTTCTCAATTAATTTTGTAAGAATCGCAAATTTTGTTGATCAGGCATGGAAAGATAAAATTTTCTCGATCAGTTTCGTAAAAATTGCGAAATTTGTCGATTACTTCTTAAAAAGCCTAAGTTTGGTCGATCAGGCATGGAAAGTTGCAAATTTTGTTGATCGGGAGTTGAAAAATCGGGAATATCAGTGATGAGGCACTGAAAGATCTTGATGAAGGGCTCCTTCCCTCTCCTTCATTCATAAATTTTGCAATTTTTTTTTTCGGCATTAGCCTCTTATCATTGTTTTTTCGCACTTTTAATAAAACAAAATTAACTCTCCTGAATAAAGTCAAGGAATATTATTACATCTTGAGAATAAACCTTGGTATATCTCTTATATATATAGACGTAAAAACTGCTGATTTATTCTCACCAACTGAATTGGATATTTTGACTTGTTTAGCAAACCTAAAGGGGTATCCCCCCCACTTCCCTCTGAAAACATATTTTTTATCTAATTATAGGTCACAGATCACTTTCAAATTCGAATTCTCTCTGTTATATATGTGGCCCTCGACCACTCAGACATTTTTGTAAGTGGCCCTTCTCTTGAAAAGGTTGAGCATCCCTACCATAGAGAATATTTGGCAAGAATTGGAATCAAAAATTCGCAAACACACCATTTCTTCAAAACAACAACTAAAATTGGTGCTTCAAGAAGAATGGGGATAAAATAACTCCAGAAATCACAAAAAAATTAGTCGAATCCATCCCAAAAAGATTAAATCATGTTTTAAAAGTAAAAGGAAATCCAACAAAATATTAAAACACTTTAAAAAGTAAAATTTTTGGATAAATATTTGATGGAAAAGTAAGTGTCCCATCACTTATGTGAGCCATTTTTCGCTCCGTTCTGAACAATTGTATTTTTACTAAATTAATATTTTAATATTTTGACAAAATGTATGTTATGTAATAATTGTTACTAACTTTAAATATGAAACACACCCAAAAAATTTTTGCACATGTTTGTTTATTTATTTTATTGCAGTTTCTTTTTATAAAGCACAAGTGTCCCATCACTTTTGTGAGACACTGTAGATCGTTTTTCAGGCCCAGTCACTACAGGAGAGCCACTAACACAGTCTTTATCAGAAAGCTGGTTCATCGGCTTACTCGTAAGAGGATCTAAATAACAGTTTTTTCCATTTAGCTTTACCGACGGTTTAGAAGGAGCAGGATCTAAGGGGCATTCTTTATTATGTGGTCAAACAGTCTGGTCGGAAGACAATGAGTTTTGAGCTATAAAGTGCAGTTCTGCATCTTTCTCTTGAGTTATTTCTAGAGGAATCAATTTCAGAACAGGACGTAGAAATTCTCCACCTTTCATTTTAACCTTCACTAATCGCACATTTCCATCCTTGGAAGTATACACTTCAATAACTTTGGCAAGCGGACATTCAAGTTTTCTAACATTCTCACTGTACACTAGAACAACATCCCCAATTTGGATAGGTCTCGGATTTTTATCAAATTTCGAGGATTGTCTCAAAAATCCCAAATATTCAGTACGGAATCTTTTTCGCAAATCTTGTTTTAGTCGATGTCTAAGCATGTCTAAGCATTAATAGACTATGAATCCAAAATGTCAAGATCAGGAATACCTGATTCTCTGATGTCTTGCAAAAACATAGAAGGAGTAAGTGGTGTTAAATCATCAATTTCCTCTGAAACATAGGTCAAAGACCGCTGATGAGTAATACTTTCAGTATCGCAAATAACAGTTTGCATTTCTTCTAAATTTAAAGAGATTCGTCCTAAGACTTTTCGGAGGATTCCTTTTATTATGCCTATCAAACGCTCCCACCATCCATCCCACCACGGCGCAGATGGAGGGTTAAATTTCCAAATGATCTTCTGAGCTGCGCTGTACTGAGAAATGACATCCCAATCGATTTGTTTCAGCAAATTTTCAGCACCCGTAAAATTTTTTCCGTTGTCAGAATATACTATCGCAAGTCTACCTCTTCGTGGTATAAATCTTCTAAAAGCTTGCAAAAAGTTGTCAGTAGATAAAGATGTGGCTATCTCTAAATGTGTGGCTCTGAAGACAGCGCATGTGAAAATAACGATCCAAACTTTTTCAATAATCGAGTATGGAATTTTAATTTGGATACAGTCCCTAAAGCAGGTTCTATTTAAAATAATTACTTTATCTGAAATAATCGCATCATTTTCATAAAAACTGTGTTTTTAAGCTGAGTGAAAGCTGTAGAATTTATTTATTTATTTAGTTTTATATTTTTATTTATTATTTATTATTTATTTATTTATTTATTTATTTTTATTTATTATTAATTTATTTATTTATTTATTTTGTCAAACTTTAGTATTGCTTAACCCTCTGGGGACGAGCGACACGTATATGTGCCGCTAAAAGGCTTAAGAATCCTTGCTAATCCCAACCAGTAAAATTTGCCTTATTTAATCAGAGCATTTTCTCGATTGCACAAAGCAGAAATTTTTGTTTTTATAAACCGGTGACAAAACAAAAATTTTGCAAAAGGCACTCGTCGCCAAGGAGTTAAGGGGGGAAAATGTTGGCGTTCGTTTTAATATGTAGAAGTTCTATTAAGCAATTTTCATGTACATCATTTAACACTAGAACCGCGGCGACGGGTCATCTTGATCCGCATCATATGCAAAAATGTTGATTCGAACCGGAAAACTCTTTATAAAATAAGCTAAATATAAGCTGAGCAAAAATAATTTCTATAAACAGCTTGAACAGTTTTAAGTAAAAATTCCGGCGAGGAATATTTGTATAAAACTTGAATGAATTTTCCCACGGTTCTAGTGTTAAAATACCATTAATTTTCTTGCTGAATAATTTGTTGCAAGGTTTTTTTCTTCTTTGTTAACACGATTGTACAAATGTTAATGTTCATTCCTAAATTAAGAATTTTCAATGTCTGCTTGACGACACCAAATGATCGCTTTCACGCCCAGTTCAATTTTGGGCAAATCCCCCACGTACTTCCCCAGTAATCACAGTTATTAATTATGCAATAAGGAAATTCTGGGTCAAGTGAAGAAGTAAATCTCGCTAGATTGCGCAATCTATTGGCAACGGTGCCACTTTTTCTTTAAACATATTACGTATTTGTTATTTTTTCTTTGCATATTAATTTATTTAACTGCAAATTACATTGTTACACCAAGCAAAGGTGTATTGTTGAGTCGCAAGATCTAAAAAAGAAAAAGGCTGAAAACAATGTGAAATGTCATATTGAACCTTTTGTAATCAAAACTTAATTAAGATAAACTTTTTAATTGACAATTGAATTCTCAAAACATTAATTGTATTTTGATATGGAACGCAAACCTGTTTATAATGTCAAAACTTTACCACCAGCCTTCCTCCACCACCACCACTACCTTATACACGACGCGAGTTAAATATCAGTAACAAAATTACATATTTATAAGCATGAAACAAGTTAAGCAGAGAAAAATGATACAATTTATCCTATATGTATGAAATCCTAATGAAATGAATTTATGAAAAGATTAATTATAATGTTTCACAACTATTTCTCCTAAATTATGTAAACTTTGGCGATGAAATTAGCATTAATTATATGCATTGATCCGCATACATCAAAATGATATTAGAATTTTAAAACTTGAATTAGTTTTCGAAGTATTAATTTTTTTATAATTTAATATTTCTGTTATTATGGCATCTAAATAACTCCATTTTTTTGTGAGAAAAAAGGAAGAAAAAGAAAAAGTATAGGGATTATTAGATTTTTTCTCGTCAATTTCAAATTGAATTTGACATTTTTTATTATTAAAATGTTGCCATTTATTAAAAAAAATATTTGATCTAAAGTAATGAAATTGTTTGCAGTGTATAAAGAATTTGATTAACAAAAAATTTTAAATAAAATTTTAAAACAGTTAGCTTGCTGAGCAAGTATTTTCATTCTTTCTTGATTTGGTAACAGTATTGTTTTATTCTTAAGACAAATCTTTTGGTTTTTTCGCATAGTTTATACTTAATGGTAGAGGATTTTCGATTGTCAAAGGATTGTTTTGTGATTATGGGTATAGCAAGTGATATTTCACCAGAGGACTAGCTGGCTGTGGTAAAGTGTCTCAACGAAGAAAATAGCTGTACACTGCACAAAATTGCAAAAAAGGCAAAACTTTCGCAAGTATGTGTATGTAGAATAAAGATCTTTGGACTTCAAATGTGAACATGAAAATTCTAGAGTAGGAAGATGCAGAAGGAAAAGTAATTTACTGCAATTACAGGAAGGAAATTAATTCAAATTGCTAAAGCTAACAGAAGAGAAACTAATCATAAACTAAAAATCTCTTTGGAGTAAATATATGTGATTCTTCTACCAGTAGAAAACTTTTCTCAGCTGGACTCAGGTCTCATAGTTCTCGAAAAAAGGCTACAACTATTTCTGCTATGGCAAAGAAGGGACTTGTTTTACAAAAGTTGTGCAAGTAAAATACGGAAATGGCTGGAGCAAGGTGAGAAATATTAATTTTAGCTTAATTAGCCAATTGAACTTAAGTTGTTCATTTCTTTTCTTATAATCATGTTTTTTTGCATACTGTCTAAAGATACATAACTGTATATAAACTTGATTAAAAATTTCTTTATAAGAATATTTCTCTAAAAATCTCATACCTTAAGAAATCTTTTATCTTTTAGGTCTGTTTTTCTCATGGGTTAATATTTATGATATCAAAAGAAAGCTGCCACTATGTCAGGAGAAGTACCAGTGAAGAATTTTCCTCAAATTGTAATGCACAAACGGTTAAACATCCTACTAAAGTAATGGTTTAGAACATGATGCCTTTTCAAGATACTAGTGTTTATACATTATAGAAGGCATAATGGACTAGTATTAGTAAAAAAAAAGCACTTGAACAAAAACTAATTCCAGAATTAGAGGACAAGTTTCAAAATGAAGACTCCATATTCCTGCATGATGGAGCTCCGTCCCGTAAAGTTTCACTTGAAAAAATTTTGGGACAAAAAAATATAAGATTTCCATAGCCTGCAAACAGCCCAGATATGAATCTCATAAAGACTCTTTGGGCCATTGTAAAGAAAAAATTAAAGCAATACATCATCACATACAAGAATGACCTGACAGAAGGATTAATCAGAATTTGGCACCGTGACAACGAAATACAAATTAATTGCCAAAAATGCATACAAAGTTAGCTATATAACTTCTTTTATTAAAAACAAGGGAACTAAATATTAAATGTATAATTATTTTTTTTTAAATGTGTTATATTTGTGATATAGCAAGATTTTATTCTAAATTTCACGATTATTCTAATAATCTTCACACCTCTGTATAATTGTATCAACTTATGGGTAAAAAAATGTTATGAAATAAATCTAAATGTATGAAAATATACGACAATATTTATTTTACTAAGTAAATTGTAGCGATACCAGTTTCATGGTAAATTTAGCGTTCTTTTTGCGAATAAAATAGTTTTTTAATTATTTGATTCTTAAACTAAATTTAATTTTTCGCAAGCTATTTGAATACTCTAAAACATAATTTCTTATAATACAAAAAGAAGAAAAAAAAAAGATTTTTTTTTTTTTTTTAAATAGAAGTACGAAATTTTCAGTGAATAAATTAAATATTAAATTTTCATAAATTAAATATTAAATAAATTTGATATTTAATTTATGAAACTCTTTTCTTCTATCATCTTCTTAAAAATATGCACAGAATTTCTTTAAATGTTTCTTTCAACAAAAATCTTCCCTAACACTGAAACTTTAAACATGCACAATTGAATACTTTTATAAGGGTTTTTTCAGTTACCTTCATATAAAATATCTCAGAAGTACTTGAAAGATAAATATAAAGTGATTATACCAGAAACTGGCCAGGCATCAAGTATGGGAAACCGTAATGCAAAACTTTAGAGAATAAAAAAGTAATGCATGAATATTTGAGTTTTGATAATGAATAGGAAAGCCTAGGGAGGGTCGTCCGTAGGGGAAGCATGAACCCACCCTTCTGTTTTCATATGAAAAGCATTTTCAGAGTTTTTTGAATAGATCACAACTAGAGCTTCTGAATTAAGCAAACAATAATCTTTGTTTCTTGACAAACTTTCTTGAATTCAAACAAGTGTGGAAAAATCAACCGGGAAGAGTTTGTATCTTAAAAAGTGTACCTTTTAGAAAGATTTTCTTAGATAAAATATATTAAAGAAATTTGTGTAAGTAGGTTTTAAGTAATTCAGAAATATTAAGGACTCATTAAAGGCATATAGACTGAACAATAAATTAGACTAAATATAACACTTTGCTATACTAAAAAAAAGTGGCTATGTGGTGAAGCTTGATGCAATTAATGTGACGAAAGATTCAACAGATAGTCAAAGCGTTGATAATTAAGGATTTTTTCAAATCTTTTTAATAGATTTCACACTAAGAAAAATTTATGGTTATATTTTTGAAAAAATTGAAGTTTAATTTATAAAACTACAGTAAAATGGTATGATGGAAAAGTATGATAGAAATGTGAAGAAAGCTTCACCAGATTGTCAAAGCTTCAATAATTAAGTTACTTTAAAAATCTTTTTTTCAGATATTTTTCTTAATGAGAGAGTAAGGTTATATTTTTGAAAAATGCAAATTTATTTTGTAAAGCTAGAGTGAAATGATGTGATAGAAAGGAAAATTTTAAAAATTGATTAAAGGAAGATGTGAAAAATTGCTATACATGTAAGAACACGTTTAATAGAATAGAAATTGCAAAATTTTCAAAAACAAATATTCTATTTAAATATTATCCATAATTGGTAAATATTTAAGGCTGGAAATAACTAGAAAAAGAATAAAGCAGCAGGTTTAAAATATGTTTCGTGTGCAAGCCCCTAAATAAGAATATAACATTGATCAAAACACTTTAAATGGCAAATTTCAACAAAATGAACAAAATTAAATAACGCTAAATTATGTATAAAGTATGTTGATGAGATCGAGTGTCACAATAAGTGGTTTTTTATAATGAAGACTTTCTCTTGCTTATTGAATTCCAACTAATTATTAAAAATCGTTCATTCTATTAAAAGTAAGGTTGAATCAACAATTAATTACATTTATATTAAAGTTGCATATCTCTCAATATTTCAATCCATGTAAAAAAAAAAAAAAAAAAAAAAATATTACAAATAGAGTATTTTTGAACCATTTTCCTGAATTTTTATCAGTTTCTTTACGACTATAATAACCATTTAGCTGCATCTTTTAGCCAAAAATTATTGCATTCCAAGAGCTGACAGCACAAAAATCTGAAGTATTGAGCACAGGATAAAAACCTGTACTTTACGGAAGAATAGAAATAGGGGTATCTAATGGTCCTTGTCCGTCGGAAGTGAAGTGGTGCACAAGCCAAAAATTAATATCCCAAGTGGTTGATTCGTAGGTTTATCATTGTGTTTTCCTCCTTCCAGTCCTAATGTTTCCATACCTTTGATTGTACGACAAACACAATGATAAACCTACGAGTCAACCACTAGCGGTGTTAATTTCTGGCTTATACACCTTTTTACTTCCGGCGGACAAGGATCATTAAATTCTCCTATTTCTACTCTTAAAAAAATAAATTTTTTTCCCTTGTGCAAGATACCTTAGGTTTTTGTGCCGTCGGCTCTTGGACTATATTAGCTGTGAATAATTTCAAAAAAAAGATCAATAAAAATTTCAAACTCTTTATTACATGAAATGTTGTAATTTGTCAAAATATCGATCGTATTCTGATTTATTATCAACAAAATGTGTTATGTTGTTGATAAAAATATCACGATAATTTTTGGAGAAAAACATACTTAGAATTTCAAAAATAATTGTTATTTCATATTAAAAAAGATTTTGAGTTAAAATTAAAATTAATGGTTTCTAATTCCGATAAATATTTTGCAAAACTAAGGATAGTGCTTAAAAAACTAGATAATAATTACGTTTTTCGTTTCACGAAGTATCCATTTTACATCAGTAGATTACCATTTCTCTTCATAAAAATACTTTATCAGGGAGATAAATGAATAATGATAAAATCCAAATTATACTATTATCATTATAGATATGTGACATTTTGAAGTTAGGGGGGCAGAACATCATCGCCAAGTGTCCCTTACTCAGCACAGAATTCATGGCCAGCAAGAAAAAAACAAAAGAAATAATTGTAGAATGTCAAAATAATCACTCCTGGGCTGCTGCAAGTTCATTTTATTAAACTGTAGCTATAATAGAGGGAAAAGCTCCTGTTGCAGACGATATTTTACCGAAAAATCCAAAAAATATTCCATGCTTTACTAAATCAAGTCGTACTCATGCAAGAGCGCACCCAAGAATCCTTCTTCTCATTTCATCTCCCTTACCACCTCACGAGCTTCCTCTTTTAAATCTAAAAAGAAAATTCTAGAACCTTTTTTAACCTCAAACCATCATTCTTTTATGTAAACAGAATTTTTGTCCAGCTACGAGACTATTTTCCACATACGATAATTTTATTTAACCAATTTATAATCGACTCAGAATTTCTTAGGCAGACGATTTTTATAGATGATTAATTTTAAGAGAAAAAGAAAAGAAATGAATTTATTGATATGCACACTATCAAAGGTTGACGGAGGGAAAATAAACAAATAGATAAAATAAAATAATGATATTTTTTGAAAGGTATGGTTTTGGAATAAATTTAATAAGTCTTTCTTAAAAAGGGTTGATAAAAACATAAAAGAAATGAGTTTTATTTGGAATATTAAGAAATAAAGTTTAATTAAGAATATTTTAAATTTAGAGACATCTTTTTAAATTTACGCATACTGGAATAATTTTTTTTAAGGCAAATTAAGAATTTATATCGTCTGCATAAAGATTAACAGATTAGATCTAGAAACAAGATTTTAATTTAATAATTTGAAGTAAGTACGGAATCTTTATATATAAAACTCTTCTGTGCGTGTGTATGTAACTGAACTCCTCCTAAACGACTGGACCGATTTTAATGAAATTTTTTGTGTGTGTTGCGGTGGATTCCAGAATGGTTTAGATTCACATTTCATCGAAATTGGCTCAGTACTCCGCCCTGGCGACCAGTTTGGTCTCCAGGTCTTAGGATATGGTCATTGACTTTTTTGTAAAAGGCCTTTAAGGATGTCTACCCTTACATTAAATCAAAATATCGTTCATTTAATGTCAAAACAAAAAGTTTATGGATTTCTTTTCCACTTGTAAAGCGCAAAAAAAAACCCATCGCCAAATTACAATTTGGCAAAATTGATAGATGGGATAATCAAGGTAATTATATAATATGCAACCATACATTTATAAATACTTAGGTATTTAGGTTCCGTCGACCAATTTCGCCAAAATTTACAAATCGCCATACTAAAAGCCAAATTTTACATATTGACATAATTTTTATTTGAAATCAGAAAAAAAACAATTAATTAGTAGATATTAATAAAAAATACAAATAAAAAGTACAAAATAAGTCATTTAATGACATTCTATTATTGACATTTAATCTTATAGTTTGGCGTTCATTTTATGGTTGACGGGAAAAAAAAACAGGTTATGGAATTCTTCCCCATTTGTAAAGCGCAAAAAATAAATAAATAATAATAATAATAACATCGCCAAATTATAAGATTAAATGCCAATAATGGATGATCGTAAATGTCGCATCCAATGACATTAAATATTATACACCTGTTTAAAACATCATTAAGTGATTTTTATTTCGGCTTTTTATTTGTATTTTTATCAATATTTTTTCTATTTATTTGTTTTTTCATTTTTTAAAATGAAATTTATGTCAATATGAATAATTTGGCTATGAGATTGGTGATTTGTACAATTTAGCAAAATTGATAGATGGGGTAATCAAATTAATTATAATACGCAACCATACATTTATAAATACTTACGTACTTAGGTTCCGTCGACCAATTTCGCCAAATTTTACAAATCGCCATACCAATTGAATCCGACATTCACGATCATCCATTATTGACATTTAATCTTATAGTTTGGCGATCATTTTATGGTTGACGGAAAAAAACAGGTTATTGAATTCTTCCTCATTTGTAAAGCTAAAAAAAAACATCGCCAAATTATAAGATTAAATGCCAATAATGGATGATCGTAAATGTCGCATCCAATGATATTAAATATTATACACCTGTTTAAAACGTCATTAAGGGATTTTTACTTCGGCTTTTTATTTGTATTTTTATCAATATTTTTTCTATTTATTTGTTTTTTCATTATTTAAAATGAAATTTATGTCAATATGAGTAATTTGGCTATGAGATTGGTGATTTGTACAATTGAATTATGCAGTTCGGTGAAGTCGATCAAGTATATTTGTAAGTACGTTCATAAGGGCAGTGATAAAGCTATATTCGCTGTTCAAAACGTTAACGAAAACGACGAAATAACACGTTATCAAATGGGCCGATACATAAGTAGTAACGAAGCTACTTGGCGCATTTTTTCGTTTCCTATACATGAAAGGGATCCTGCTGTTGTACATTTGGCTGTGCATCTTGAAAATGGACAGCGTGTTTATTTCACAGAACAAACTGCACAACAACAAGCGTTAATAGCACCAAAAACAACTCTTACTGAATTTTTCAACCTTTGTAATCGACAAGATGTTTTTGGCCAATTCGCAAAGACATTAATGTACACTGATGTTCCTAAATTTTTTACATGGAATAAACAATAAAAAAATGGGAACCACGGAAACGAGGCATTCCGGTCCCAGAGTTCGCTGACATATTTATGACAAATACTTTAGGCCGATTATATACACTTCATCCTAAACAACGCGAATGCTTTTTTCTGCGTTTGTTATTGGTCAACGTTCCTGGACTGACATCCTTCCAATATTTGCGAACAGTCGATTATACGACACTTTCTTCGATGCGTGTCGTGAGTTACATTTATTGGAGGATGATAACCATTGGGATCTCACGCTTGCAGATGCAGCACTGAGCTCATCTCCACAGCAAATTCGTCAATTATTTTCAATAATATTAACAACGTGTTTTCCGTCTGAAGCATCTGCTCTGTGGAACAAATATAAAAACTCAATGAGTGAGGATATTTTACATCGGATTAGAATTACTAACCAAAATCTCAATATTGAATTCTCCGCAGAAATATATAACGAGGCACTAATAATGATTGAGGGCATTTGTATTCTTATTTCGAACATGCCACTCATTCATTTCGGCATACCAGTGCCGAACCGCCCAGCAGCAGAAATCATCAACAGCGATGTTCAGCGTGAACACCAATTCGATGTGACTTCTTTGGCTACTTTTGTTGCTAATAATGAACAATTGCTTACTGATGAGCAACGAAATGTATATGATCAAATTAACATATCAATTGCAGCACGACAAGGTGGATTCTTTTTTTTTTTTGGACGCACCAGGTGGCACTGGTAAAACATTTCTCATCTCACTGATACTTGCGCGCATTCGATCACAAAATCATATTGCACTGGCAATTGCTTCATCAGGCATTGCAGCAACCTTACTTGACGGTGGACGGACTGCGCATTCAGCACTTAAATTACTTTTAAATATTTATACGAATTCCGAAGCAATGTGTAACATAAAGAAGCATTCAGTCATGGCTGAAGTTTTGAGAAAATGCAAAATTATTATTTGGGATGAATGTACAATGGCCCACAAGCATTCGCTTGAAGCTCTCGATAGGACCCTGAAAGATATCAGAGATAATACTAGGCTTTTCGGTGGTGCTCTACTACTACTATCTGGGGATTTCCGACAGACATTATCCGTCATTCCACGTGCGACATATGCGTATGAAATAAACGCATGTTTGAAAGAATCTTATTTATGGCGAAGTGTCAGTAAATTATCCCTTACTATTAATATGCGTGTTCAACTTCAAAATGATCCATTAGCGTCAGGATTCTCTGAACAATTATTAGACATTGGCAATGGTAAAATTTTATTGTATGAAGATACACAATATATTCGACTCCCAGAGAATTTTTGCAACATGGTGGCTAACAAAGATGAGTTAATTAAAAGTATCTTTCCAGATTTGCGCCATAATTATACTAATCATGCATGGCTACGAGAGAAAGCTATTTTAGCCTCAAAAAAATTTAGATGTTGACGCCATCAATTTCAAAATACAACAGTCATTGCCTGGTAATGAAATTACATTCATATCAATTGACACTGTTGTTGATCTTGATGAAGTTGTCAACTATCCTGTAGAGTTTTTAAATTCATTAGACTTACCTGGAATGCCACCACATAATTTGCGATTGAAGATTGGCTCACCTATAATTTTGCTTCGAAATTTAAATGCCCCAAAATTGTGTAATGGCATGCAATTGGTCATAAAAAAATCATGGGCAACATTCTTGAAGCCGGAAAATTTCAAGGTGAAGTTGTACTTCTACCACGTATCCCGATGATTACTTCAGATTCACCTATACCATTCAAACGTTTACAATCTCCAATCCGCTTGGCATTTGCTATGACTATTAATAAGTTACAAGGTCAAACAATGACAATTTGTGGCTTAGATTTAGAAAATTCGTGCTTTTCTCATGGCCAATTATATGTTGTGTGTTCCCGGGTTGGAAAACCATCGAATTTATTTGTTTATACTCCTCAAGGACTAACCAAAAATATTGTACATCCAATGGCATTACGATAAATTAACTTTTTGTAATTTAAAAAAATATACCTGTTATAAAATAGTTTAAGTTTCAACTTTTTCACATTTAATTAAGATGAGTTCAAGTTTTATTTAACACAGCCTCTATATTTCACTTCGCTTATAGTATAGTATACATATACTCGCACGCTATCGATTGGTAGAATTGTGATAAATGTACATATAATGACATTAGATACTGTAATAAATTTTAATAAAAAATTTCATCAAGACGGTCCAGATTCTTACAGCTTATTCAAAAAAGTTTTAAATTTTCGAATTAAAGACATGACTACAGGACAACGTCTGTCGGGTCCGCTAGTATTATTATAAGAAAATTAAGATAGTATAAAGATTAGTTTTGGCGAAAAAAATTTAAAATTTGTAATATTATCCCCCCTCCCCAAAGCTTTGTATGAAATTGATAGTTAAATAAAACTACAAGTTCAGACAACAGAAATATAATAATTTAGAAAAGTTAAATTTTGGAATAAAACTGTCAAACTCAGGAAGCCAAGAGATGGAAGAAAAGAAAACTAACGCAATATAAAAAATATTAGCGATTAAAAAAAATAGTTAAGAGAAAATTAAATTGAATTAAATTTAGGTAGGAGCATTTTCCTGAAAGAAATACAATAATGTTACAATATCAATTACTATTTGTAAGTGCATAGGAGATAATACATACAATAAAAGAAGATAAGTTATACATATTGATAAGCAAGAAATATTAAAAATACAATAAAAACAATAAGAAATCTCCTGCATGGGAGTTTATAGAATTTCAATAACTTAATCAATAGTCCACTAAAGAAAGTTCTCTAAATAAAAATCCTCCGGATTCAGTCTATTAAACAATATCTTTTCAATAGTCAACTAAATTTTTTCAGTAATATAGTTCATTAAATAAGTCTTTTGTTGGATTCCAACATCTTTTCATAATATATCAAATTTTCAATAATAAATAGTATCACTTCAAAACATTAATAATAAACAATATAGAAAAATTTAAATAATAATAATAACAATAATAATAAGTAGCATAATAAGACTCCATATCCTAATATTTCTCAATAAGAGTATAATTAATACTAAACTGCATTATAGAACTCATAATAATAATAGTAAAAAAATAGTAAAATCAACAGAAAATATCATAATTTGTTTATTATTGATAGGGAAAATATTGGTTGAGTATAAAAATAATTACATAGCAACTAAATAATTTTCTTATCTTCTAATAGCATAAGAAAGTATTTTTTGCTAGCCGAAAGTATGCATAAAAAAATAATAATAATTCCAAAATCCAAATAAAATTAAATCTAACTATTTAGAAAATGGACTCTCAACCAGTATTTCCTTACAATAATTCCTCTCTGATACTCTTTTACAAAATTGTCAAATTTGGTTATAAGTTTTCAAATGCCAAATGAAGATTAATGATTTATCTACACATGGTTTATAAACTTTAATAATAAAAAACAGATAGAAGTAAAAGTTGTAATTTTAATTCAGAAATAGAAATAAAAATAGTTTGCTTTTTTGAAAAACTTTTAATATCTGTAGTTTTCACAATCACTGAAAATCACATATAATATTATAGGTTTGAGTAGAATCATCAGATTTTATAACTGTTATCACATAAATATCTGCTGAACAAGTAGAATAATACTAATGTCAAATAAATGAGTAAATATAGTTAGACTTAAATACACTTAAAATTAATTTATCAACATCAATTGTAAGCTTTTACTATCAAAGTGTACACCTTATGCCTGCATAAGGAGCCCAATTTAACCACAAAAACTCCAAAAAACAAGTAGTATTCTTGTAGCGCTCCAAGAACATACCTGCTAATGTTGAAAATTATGGTGATAACATTTTTAAAGAATAAGAATTAAAATTTAATCTACTGTCTTGACTTTAGTTTGATCTAGTGATTGTGATTGTATCTGAGGTTTTATTTGTTTTTTGGGTTGCTCATGAAACAGTTAAAAATCTTCAGGTGATAAATAGGGTCTTAATTTAGAAACATGCACAATAACGGAATTCTGTCCTGACTCATAATTAAATTTATCTATTTCATAAGTTACATCAGAAAGTTTATTTATAATTTTATATGGTCCAGATAAAGTGGGTTCTAATTTTCGAGTGTTAGGGTATTTAAATTCTTGTATTGTCTTGTATTTAGAGTCTTGTATTTTTAATGGCCATTCGACAAAATTTCGATCATAGAGTCTTTTACTTTTAAGGTGAAATTCACGAGTTCGCGCTTTCGCAATCTTGAGGGCTTTGTCTACTGGAGGGTAATAGTTTTGTTTTAAAGGAGATTCATAAGGCAATTGACCATAAAATAAATAAGCAGGTGGGAATTTGGTCATAGAATGGGGAGTATTATTGTATTCTTCGATGAGTTGGTTTAATAATCTAGTCCAAGGTATTTTAGAAGAAGTGGAATTAACTTTACATTTAAGCCTGATAACTATAGTCTGATTAACGCGCTCTACCTTTCCATTGGATGATGTGCGGATGTAAAACGCTGTTGAACATGATGATTTCTAAGGAATTTCTTAAATCTTGGAGATCTGAAAGATTTATGCCTGTCACTAAATATTTTTTGAGGTGCTTTGATATTGAAAATTTGTTTTAAACAGTTAGTGTATGTTTCAGTGGTAACATTTTTGTAGGGAAAAGTCCAAACAAACCTAGTTGCATGATCTATTATTATATGTAAGAATTTTTTTGTTGAGTTGTAATAGTTAAATCCACCAACAGTATCTATAGAAAGACATTCAAAAGGTTGATCTGTGGCTGGCATAGCTTGTAATAAGCCGAACTTTTCTGTTTTGGTTTTTTATTTTTCTGGCAGGTGTCGCAATGTTTAACAAATTGTGTAATGTCTATTGTCATATTAGGCCAATAATAGTTGGGAGATATTAAATTAAGCATTTTTTGAATCCCTAAATGTCCAAAATTATGATGAGCAATATGAAGTAATTTTTTTCTTAATGACATTGGTACAACAATTTTTTTTAATCCCTTTTTCTGAACTATAATAATTCCATTCTCTTTTTTTATATTTTTTGTCACAAACATTGTCTTTGTCTTGCATCTCTATAATTTCTTTCCTATCTAGCAATAATCTAATATGTTGATTAAAATGACAAACAGGATTTCGTGACAACATGTCTGTTTCGACGTTTGTTGAACCCTTTTCATATTTTATCTCAGAATCAAACATACTAAGTTTGAGTGACCATCTAAAAAGCCTACCTCTTAAGTTTTTAACACTCTTTAACCATACTAGAGATGCGTGGTCCGTATGAATTGTAAACTTGACACCATGAAAGTAATGATGGAATTTGTCAAGAGTATCTATAATAGCTAAACATTCTAATTCAGTTATGAAATAATTTTGTTCATAACTCTTCAAAATTCTAGAATGATAAGCAATAGGATGTAAGAAATTATCTTTATCAGGTTGTTTTAGAACGGTACCTACTGCTATCTGAGAGGCATCTACAAACATATGTAAAGGTAATTTAGGATCATAAATTTTGAGGATGGGTTTTGCAATTAAAGAATTTTTTAATTTTTCAAAAGAGTCCTGGCACTCTGAGTTCCATTCCCATATTCTATCTTTCTTAAGTAATCGATTTAGAGGATATCTAATTTCAGCATATTTATTTATGAATTTATGGTAAACATTAATGAAACCTAGAAATCGTTGTAACTCTTTTACATTGGAAGGAGGTTTTAAATTTTTGATGGTTTCAATATTGGCATTTGCTGGTGTTATAGTTCCATTAGTGATTTCATAACCTAAGAAATTGATTTTATTTTGGCCTAATTTACATTTAGAAAGTGTAATTTTAATGTTTTCTTGTTTGCAAATGTCAAAAATTTGAGCTAAATGGTTTAAATGTTCTTCTAAAGAGGAAGAGAAAATTATAATATCATCAAAATAGTGGCACGCAAGGTCGATTTTATATTTATTAAGGATCCTTCTATTGGTTCTATTGAATATGGGACCCATTTTTATGCCAAAAGGGAGAACCAGCCACTCAAAAAGTCCAAAATGTGTTGCAAATGCTAATTTTTCTGTATTGAATGGATGTATTGGTATGTGCCAGTAGCCAGAGGATAAATCCAAAGTTGAAAAATACTGAGCACTACTCAATTTATCTAAAATTCCATCGATACGGGGCAAGGGTTCTGCATCGTTTTTAATTATTGCGTTTAATTTTCTATAGTCTATACATAATCGCGTTTTTTTACCTTCCTCTCTTTTCATAACTAGTGTAACAGGGGCAGAATAGGGGCTATTACTTTCCTTTATAAATCCGGCTGCTAACAAAGATTGAATTTAGTTTTTTATTTCTATTTCTTCTAGGGGAGATGTTCGGTAGGGCCTGAAAGATATAGGTAGGTCAGATTTTAGTATAACGCGTTGTGGTTCAATATTTATCCTACCCACATCATATTTATGCTTTGCAAAAATATCACTATAAATATGAACTAATTCTCTTAAGTTTACATCTTGAATTAAATTTATTTCCCCAGTTAAATCTGTCATTCAGTGTTTCATTATCATAATTATCTATTGCTACATTATTACCAGTATTTAATTTCATATTTTTTTATATTCTTAGGTTACAAATTCATTAGATTCATCCCTGTTTTGTTGTACTTGGTCCATATTTACTGTATTGAAATGAAGGGATCTCTCATTATGTATGGATATACTGTTAGTTATAATTTTCCTTCCCTGCCTTACAATACAATTTTTACATTCTATGGTTAATTTAAATTTAGAACATTCTTTTAACCCCAAAATAGCATAATCCAAATTTGTATTGCATACTTAAAAGTTAACATATTTTTTAATTTTACCCACTTTTAGAAGAACACTACATTTTTTATTTACATGTAAAAATCCTTTTGCCTGACCAATGGTAACTGAGGGTATAGTCTCAATTTTAGCATTAAGTTTTTTAACAAATTTAAGTGGCAATATTGCAATAGTTGAGCCAGTATCTACAACACATGGTAAATTATAATTATTTGTATATCCATACACAACTAATTGTCAAATATTATGAGAATTATTTTGTGAGCTACTTGGAAGAGTATCAGAGGATGGCAGCTCATTCCTAAAAATACGTTCTCTTTCCCAATGAAAAGCATTACTCACACCCCCTATTTGTGCATATCCTACAAGGTCTTGAAGGATATGAATTCTGAATATTATTATTTTGACAAATTCTAGGCCTTTGAAACTGAGATTGCCTTTGGGGAATCCAATTCCTAGGTGTATTATTGGGTCTAACTGGCTGAATCCAGGGTCTAGTTGGTTGAAAAGGTTGAAAATTTTGTCTAGCTGATGGTTGATTTATTACTTGGTTTGAAACTAGTGGGGTGGAAACTTCCACGAGTTGTTTGACAAACCGGTACCATTCTGTGGTACTACTAGGAGGATTTATAATAATACTGTTTTTGAATTCTGGTTTTAAACCATCAGTTAAACCTTGTAATAGAATATTTTAATAAGATGTAATTTCCTACCAATTTCCACTTTTTTACGAAAATAAGTTTCTAAATTGTCTAAATTATCTAATTTCAGATTTGAAAAATTAGAAAAACTCGAGAAGTCTAATTCAATGAGTCTTTCTATCAAAATTTTCTTAATTTGTTCATAATCCGTACAATTTAAACAGTCTTTGATATAAATTTTTTGCGCTTCCCCTTTCAAATATTGCGCAATAAAATTAAATTTCCATTCTAGATTTTTCTTCTCCTTTTCACATGTTGTATCAAAATAAGTTAATCACGACAAAATGTCATTCCAGAACTCGGATCAAACGGAACGAATTTAGGATCTTCCATAATTTTTTTATTCTTACTCATTAGAATAAATGAAGCACTTCTAATTTCTTTATTAAATCCTGATCGTAAAATCAATCGCAATAAATTTCAAAGTTAATAATTTCTATCAATTGCATATTTTTTCAAATTACTATATCAGATCCATAACATACAATAAATAATAAATAAATAAATAAACTAGTAAATTAAAAAATTAACTTCAAATTACTCTCATCAATAAAATAATAAATAAATAAATAAATACATAAAAAATATTTTTCCTCAATCATAAAAAGGATAAAAATAATAATCAAAACATTTAATAAAATAACTTACAGTTTCTCGAAAAATCTTCAATAAAATTCAATCGTCTTTAAATTCCTCATCAAATACTTCTCGCATACTCACCACTTTGAAGTCATTAATTTTCAAAAATGTGTCACTATGACCATGAATACTGAATCGCACATTATGCACCGTCGGCGACAGATCGACATCAAGCGTCAGGAAATCCACAATCAGACTCGAAGCAAGTACTAATTATTTCAGATTAGCATCTTTCCAAGCATAGTTGTGAAGTTCTTTAGAAAGAACATTCTTTTACTTTAATTAAGTAAGAAATTACGGCGATTTTGGCACAAGAACATTCACGAGAAGTCGATTATCGGCGAATCGCAAACCTATCATCATTTCTTTCCACAGAAGACTCCATTAGCAAGCCGAAACTACCATATAGAATGCCGTTCAGAACATAGAATTCAATCGAACTTCGGCGATAGCATGTTCTTCTTCGTTCCATAGCAAATTTCTTTAAAATCCGAAAATGGCAGCACAGGCATAAACTATCCTGTAGGACTTTTGAGTAGATTGTGACATTTTGAAGTTGGGGGGAAGGGGGCAGAACATCATCGCCAGGTGTCCCGACTCAGAATCAGAATCGACTCAGAATTTCTTAGGCAGACGATTTTTATAAATGATTAATTTTAAGAGAAAAAGAAAAGAAATGAATTTATTAATATGCACACATCAAAGGTTGACGGAGGAAAAATAAATAAATAGATAAAATAAAATAATATTTTTTGAAAGGTATGGTTTTGGAATAAATTTAATAAGACTTTCTTAAAAAGGGTTGATAAAAACATAGAAGAAATGAGTTTTATTTGGAATATTAAGAAATAAAGTTTAATTAAGAATATTTTTAATTTAGAGCCATCTTTTTAAATTTACGCATACTGGAGTAATGTTTTTTAAGGTAAATTAAGAATTTATATCGTCTGCATAAAGATTAACAGATTAGATCTAGAAACAAGATTTTAATTTAATAATTTGAAGTAAGTACGGAATATTATTATAAGAAAATTAAGATAGTATAAAGGTTAGTTTTGGCGAAAAAAATTTAAAATTTGTAATATATATCTTGTAAGATCATATATATGCATTATACGTATACGAATATGTAATTGTACATCTATATATGTATATGTACGTAATAAAACGTATATGTATATACTCACGTATATGAAGTATCACGTAAGTACGTTTTGTATGCCCCATTAGTATCAAGTTACGCAAAAGAGTTGACGAAACTGAAACAATAAGATTTTCATGTCAGAAATACTTAAAACGCCATATCAGTTCTAGAATATCAGGATAATCTGGTTATCTAAGATGCCAGATTTTGCTCTGGTTCTTAAAAGGGGGTTTGTACTACGTATTTACTCCTGGCTAAAGATGACGTCATAATATTTTTAATGTTCATTTTTTTTTTTTTTTTTCAAATCAATCAATAAATTCGTTAATTTTAGTTCCAAACTATTTGTAAAATTTATAAAATTAAAGATTTTATATTATAAATATTTCAGTTAAAAACAATGGCTTGTAATTGTTATCGATTAAAGTAACTGAACTGATCTATGTTTTAGTAGAATTTTTTTTTTTTTTTTTTTTTTTTTTTTTTTTTTTTTTGTATCAAAAAATCAAGAAAATATAGATAGTAGGATAAAATGTGATTTTTTTTCTTATTTCCACTGCCAGTTTTGTCAGCCTCAATTAAATAAAGTGAAAGAATTTTAATTTTGCCTTTTTAAAACTTCTTATTATTATCATTAATAGGAGTTTAGGTAAAGATAATAACTAAATAGATAGCGCATTTAATTTCATTTACTGCAGATTTGAAGTTTTGAGCAAAGAAAGATTAAAAAAATTAATTACGCTATTATGAATTGCTTTTTCCTGAAAGATTCCTCTCAAAGAAGAGAGTGCGCGCAATATAAGGCAAACATATCTAAATAAGAAAAAAATTAACAAACTATAATAACCATTTTGAAAATTAAATTCGAATCAATTCGACTTGTTAGATTCAAATTCAGATGGCGAAATTTTGCCTGATTTAAGTATACCGGTTTCAGGTTCCAGTTTATCCAACGAAAATGGTCAGCTAATGATTTAATCATTTTTTAATCAAATGTCTTTTAAATTTATCCAGTATTAATTTTTGATTTTCTCCCCAACCTAGTTTCCGGTAGGGTTTTCCCCTCAACAAGGCTTCTACTAGAAACTTATTCGCTATTCGGGACTTGGCTTGGATTATTTCAACGTGGCTTCCACTGTGGAGAGTCGCAGTAGAACAAGAAAAGCTGAAAGATCATTTACTTTAAGGGTGTATTCGAAAAAACGCTTTTCCACCTTCAACAGCTCGAAATTTTCCGATACAATTTCAGACACATTTTTAAACGTAGAAACATGAAATTTGCTGAGGGGATTCTTTAAGGGAGGTATGAGGTGCCGTGTAATGTCTTTTTACATTCAATTCATTAGAATGTGACTTATAAACAATTATCTTCTCAGTATAACCCTTTTTTTCGTTCCCACATCTCTCGCTTGGGAAAAATCGGTTCGAAATGCCATTTTTGATTGCTTTTTTTGCAATATTTTCTGCATTTATCAAAGAATCGACAATCACGGCACCTTGTGCACTTTCCAAATAGGAGATTTTGAAAGTTTGGTGTATTTGAGAACAAAAATGAATTCAAAAATAAATCGGAAAATAAGCAGTTTAAATCGAAATACACCCTTAAAAGAAGAAAGTCAAAGGATCACGAACGTTAAATAAAGAAAAAATAAAATGCGGACACGATAAGGTCTATTCACAACTTTAAACAACCACCATTTTCTAAAGATTTAAAAAAAATTCATGCGCTTCAAAGCGTTTTATATAAAACTGTACAATAAAACAAATCCAATAAAAATAAAGTAATATTTTCTGAGTGTTTGAGTTTTTTTCTTTTCTGTGGATGAGAGGGATAATAGAAGAAACTTTTTATACGCCGTCAAAAAGTAAAATTTAAATTTAACTAGCAGGCTAAGCCCGCTGCGCTGGTCTGTTTTTCAAAACAAAACATGAATCAAACAAAATATTGAATATGATTCTGTTTTTTAAAGCAACTTCACCTCGAATGCTCTTTCACATATCTGAAAATCATACAAAACGCCATTGTATTTAAAGATAGAAAACCAATGATTATAAATGCACCAAAAATGCATTAAAAGTTAGCAAAAAGCTGTTTCGAATCTACTGTCGAGATTCTTCATCAGTGCAAAACTCAGTGAGCTAGAAAAAACAAAACTGAGCCAAAAATAAATACAACAACAATGGAATCCATCCAAAATATATTTAAATAATAATAAAATATTATGTTGTTGTATCAGCTTATGCATTCGATAAAATTCGGGCTTTTAAGAAAAAAATATTTCAGTTGACCATTTATTGTAGAGTTTGATAGATAAATGAGGCAATTATGAAAAGATCAATTTAAATATTGTCTATTCACCATACTTCTAAAATAGCGAGCATTATGATCGCAGAAATTGACCATTGAATTTAAACAATTTTTAAGTGATTCTTTTTCATTTGATAGTTTTTGAACTCTAAACCTCTCAACTTGAAGATATGGGTATCTGTGGAAACCTTAATACATCCTCTATCAATATTATATTATACTTCGAAACGTACTTGACAAATCTATTACAGTGTTCCGTTTTTAGAATGCAGTAGAATAAATAAAGTTAAATAAAGTTTTCCTTAGAAAAATAAGGTGATTGTTTTTTTTTAATGTGTGAAATTCATTTTTTGATACAGATGTCATATACGAATCACGTTGACGTGATTGAAAGAAAATGAACATTTTATGGTAATCCAGCTTTGTTTTTAATTTATTAATGAACTATTTATTTACTTTCATTTGCATTTTAAAATGATACAAAATGTTATGTTCTATACATAGAAAAGTAAAATAGAAAATGGAAATGTATCTGTCATTTGAAAACGAAGTTTCCGTTAAAGTGGCACCAGAAATGTATCACCCCAACGTGGTACATATATGACATGTGTGCCTCTTTCTTACAACATGGGTGTGTGCATTTGCAACTAAATTTAGTTATTTAGCTCTATTTTTGTAATATTAACTGTAGTTTGTACAATGTACGTTACTACTTGATTAATCTGGCGAGAAAAAAATTAATAGCAGATTATAGGAATAAATGTCAATAATCGATGATCGTAAGCAATTGATATTACACGTGATACACGTATTTTTTTTACGTCATAAGTGCTTTTTAATTCGACTTTTAATTTGTTTTTTTTATTTATGTTTATTGTTCTTTCGTTATTTAAAATGAATTTATGTAAATTTGAACAGTTTGGCGAAACTGACCGACGTGTTAATCAAGTAGCACTCAATTTACATTTGAAAATATCATTTTTCACAAAAAACTCTTCAAATCCTTGCACAAACCCGGATTTGCAAGATTTCCTTCCAATACCAATGCGGCAAAATCCTCGTTTTAGAATAGCGAAGAAATGTGCATTTTTAAAAATTATTTTCGTTATTTTAAAACGAAAATATTAATAAATAAAAAAATGTTACTACAGCACAAAACAATTTATAGAATTTCTAAAAAGAAATTGAAAGTAAATAAACATTTTATTAATACAGAAACAACTATTGCTGGGTTACCTTATCAGGCAAAATAACACCGTTTTGGAGATAGTCAGATACCTCAGTGTGTATATAATATCTGTGCCAAACATGTTTGGAAAAAAAAAAAAACGTTATTTATACAGCATGTTTAAATACTGTAGTATAGTGAAAAAAATGTATACATGACGTATACGCACCATATTGGCGCGTTTTTTTTTTACTTTCTTCTATCTTTACAAGAAGAAAGTATTGGATTCATGAAAACTTTCGACTTCCGGTTTTCGACGGATTTATACGTTTTAGGAGGTCCTGAACACGTTTTGACTATTTTTAGAAAATGTCTGTCTGTGAGTCTGTCCGTCTGTCTGTCTGTCTGTCTGTCTGTGTGTCTGTCTGTATGTGACAAAAAATTTGTGGGCGCTCTATCTCAAGAACTAATGCTCGAAATTTAATAAAATTTTATATTCAGTTAGACCTTGATATGAATTAGTGCCTATTGGTTTTTGGTGAAAATTGGCCTGCAGGTGGCGCTGATATAATACGTTTTTCATGATTTTAAAGATTGCTATATCTCAAGAACTAATGCACAGAATTTCACCAAACTTCAGATTCTGTGACCCCTTGATATACATAGACGCTGATTACGTTTTTGTGTAAATTGGCCCGCAGGTGGCGCTGCTATGCCACGTATTTCATGATTTTCATGATAGCTATATCTCAAGAACTAATGCACAGAATTTCACCAAACTTCAGATTCCGCGATACCTTGAGATACATAGCCGCTGATAAGGTTTTGATGTGAACTGCCCTATAGGTGGCGCTGATATGCTACATTTTACGCGATTTTTGCGATAGCTATATCTCAAGAACTAATGCAGAGAACTTCATCAAATTTCTATTCTGTTACACTAGAATATATAACATAATCAGACGCTGATTACATTTTGGTATTAACCTTGCAACAGGTGGTGCAGCTATGCTGCATTTTGCACGATTTTTCCGATAGCTATATCTCAACAACCAACGCACAGAATTTCACCAAACTTCAGATTTTGTTACAAAATGACATATAACATAATTACACGATGATTACGTTTTGTTATAAATTCTTCAACTGATACTGCTGCTGTGCTATATTTTACACGGTTTTTTTAAACTAGCTATATCTCAAAAATTAATGCACAGAATTTCATCAAACTTCAGACTCTTTTATACCATAACATAATCAGACGCTTTTTTACGTTTTGGCATAAATTGTCCAAGATATGGTGTTGCTGTGCTATGTTTTGCAAATTTTTTGTTATAACTATATCTCAAGAACTAATGGACGAAATTCCATCAAATTTCAGATTCTGTTAGGTCTTTACATAAATAGATGCTTATTAGGTTTTAGTATAAATTATCCAACATAAGGCACTACTAAGCTCATTTTCTCAGAATATTAATTAAATTTTGCGTTTTAGGCTTTTCGGATACCAGAATCTCATTAGGCTAGGTCAAATATTCGAGAAAATTCGATAGTGCGTAACTTTGGGGTCACCAAGTTTTTTTTTAAATATTAAAATATACTTATGAGATAGAAGAAAGTTTTGGGATTGAGACATCCAACTAGTTTTCTTCTGATGCCGATTCGGAGAAAATTTTGTTTTCAAATACCAGTTTATGTAGTTTACAGTTATTTTCTGTTATTTTAAATAGAAAATAACAATAAATTTTAAAATGTTTAGTTAATAATTATAAAACAAAACTATTTATATCCTTTAAAAAATAAAATAAAATAAAATAAAAATTTATTAATAAATAAACAACAGCCAGGTTACCAAGTGAGGCATAAAATCGCCATTTTATTGCAGTCGCGCAAATGTGGCGCATGTAAGACAAATGTGCCTAAATTAAAATAGTTTATATAATTGGGAAAAAAAAGAAAAAATGTAAATAGACAATTTATTAATAAACTAGCTGACCCGCCCGGCGTTGCCCGGGTCCGTATTAACAATATTAAACGAACTTGAAATTTGTATAATTTTATCATTAATTTTTCATTTTGTCTTGTTCGGATTTGGTTATGATTCATTAGAATATTTTTCTCGGGTTTAGATTTGGTTCGATTCAGGTTTCAGGTGTTTTTTGAAATTCGATTTAAATGTTCGGGTCGGATTCATGTCCATGGAAATTATTTTGCCTTGCTCGGATCCAGTTATGTTTCTGTGAAATAATTTTCTCGGGAACAGATTTTGTTCAATTCAGATTTCGGCGTTTTCTTCAAACGGAATTTTCGGGTTCAGGTCTTAATGCGTGTCCACGGAAATTATTCTGTCTAATTCGAATAAAGACATGCTTCACTGGAATATTTTTGTCAAGTTCAGACTTGATTTAATTTAGATTTCGGTTTTTTTTCAAATGTAATTTTTGGATTCGGGTTTTCTTGCGTGTTCACGGACATTATTCTGCCTTGTTGGAATAAATACATGCTTCACTGGACTATTTTTATCAAGTTCATTTCAGATTTCGAGATTTTTTCAAAGAAATTTTTAGGTTCAGATTCGGTTCATGTGCATGGAAATTTTGTCTTATTCGGATCATGTTACGGTTCTTTGGAATATTTTTGTAATGTTCAGATTTGGTTCGATTCAAATTTCAGGTATTTTTTCAAATAGAATTTTTAAGTTCGAATCTCGTTCATGTCCACGGAAATTATTTTATCATACTCGTGTCCGGTTATGATTCTTTCTAATATATTGATCGAACTCAGATGTGGTTTGAGTCAAATTTCAGGTTTTTTTTAAATCGGATTTTTTAGGTTCGAGTCGGGTTTATGTCCATGGAAATTATTTCGTCTTGCTCGGATCGGGTTATAGTTCTTTGGAATACTTTTATCGGGTTCAGATTCAATTCTATTCAGATTTCGGGTTTTTTTTCAAATGGAACTTTTGGGTTCGGGCCTTCTTGCGTGTTCACGAAAATTATTCTGTCTTGTTCGTATAAGGAGATGCTTCTCTGGAATATTTTTGCCAAGTTCAGATTTGGTTCAGTTCAGATTTCGCGATTTTTTCAAAGAAATTTTTCGGGTTCGGATTGGGTTCATGTCCATGGAAATATTTTGTCTTGTTCGGATCCGGTTGCGGTTCTTTGAAATAGTTTTGTCAGATTCAGATTTGGTTCGATTCAAATTTCAGGTATTTTTTCGAATTTAAGTTCGTATCGGGTTCATGTCCACGGAAATTATTTAGTCTTACTCTAATCCGGTTATGGTTCTTTCAGATATTTTTGTCGGATTTAGATGTGGTTTGGGTCAAATTTCAGAATTTTTCAAATAGAATTTTTTAGGTTTGAGTCGGGTTTATGACCACGGAAAGTATTTTGTCTTGCTGGGATCGGGTTATAGTTCAATGGAATATTTTTATCGGTTTCAGATTTTGTTCGGGTCATATTTCGAGTTTTTTTTAAGACAATATTTAGATTCGGGTCAGGTTTCATGCCCACTAACATTATTTTGCCTTGTTTGGATCGGGTTATGCTTCATTTGAACATTTTTATGGGATTGAGATTTGGTTCGGGTCAGTTATCAAATCCATAGTTTTTTTTTCAAACAGAATTTTTAGGTTCGGGTCGGGTTTATACTCACGGAAATTTTGTCTATCACGGATCGGAGTGTGATTTGTTTTTTCTGATATGGATCGGGTTATGTGTTAATTAGTCTAAACATTAAGGTTATAACCGGTTTTGCTACTATTCTTTTTATGGCTATTTCTGATAAATTATTTACTTTGTTATTTGATAATTTTTTATGGTGTATGAATCGTTTGCGGATTCGAACAATTGTACGCCAAACAGCTATATTTTATTTTTGTTTTAAAACCAAATTAAAGCCATAATTTAATTTTGACACGCCGATCAATTCAAACTGGTTTAAACCCGTATTTCTTTGTTTTTTTACCTTTTAAACTGTTATTGAATAGATGATTAAGTTTCGTTTAAAAAATAACGTTTTGTGCCATTATTGACTGTAATACACGATCGGAATGCATAAAAGATACAAATATATCAATCATAGGCAAGAATTATGTGATTATTTTTATCATATGACTTTGAAATATCAATATAGAAGCACCATTTAGGATTTTGCTTGAGAAGTTAACATTCTTCCGTTAATGTCTTAAAATCGTCTGCACTCTGAAATCTAGATTTTAGACTAATATTTGTTATTTAAGTTTTCGCGCATGATGTTAAAAGAATGTTTTCATAAATATATTTTATATATTGACACAGAGTTATTAATATGTTGTTAAATCCTAAACATTTTTCATCTACGTTATAAAGTATTAAAAAGTTCTGAAAAAAAAGAAAACTTTTAGTAATACAACGTTTAGTTCAAATCAAATGTTTTCAATATTTTATTTAATTTTATTTTGACATTTAATTATTTCGAATTTATCAATTTCAATTATTTTAACATTTTTTTAAAATAAATAATATAATAGAAAAAAGACCAAAAAAATTACTATTTCTTCGTAAAATATGCTTCAGCTGTAATTCATTTCTTTCAATTCGTCTTATTAATGCAAAATCCCTTCCAAAAACTTTTGTTTGGGTCATTAAAATTTGAGCGATAAATGGTTTAATATTGCAACCCTTTTTTCGGTTTACTTAACCACCACCTATCTTTTTCCTCCATGGTTTGCAACCGCTGTGATAACAAATCATCATTTAAACTGACAGTTAGCCAGTCTATGGATTTTAAAGGTCTGTTCCAGCTTTTTTAATTATTTATGCGAAAATTTTATGCAACCAACCAACCATAACTAAATGAAGGGAAAAAAAAGAAGAAAAAAGGCGATTTTTTATGAGAGTGATCTTTGGAATTTAATTAATTACTCAGTTAATAAATAGAATTTCGAAATTCTGAAGCTCAGGTGCATCAGGAGAGATTTAGGGCTATTCTCAAAAAAATTTTGAGCCTCGTACATGCTGTCGATTTTTCTAGCCATCGCAGACACACACACACACACACACACACAGACAGAGCGTTTTGTTATTTTATTAATATAGACTAGCTGACCCGCCCGGCGTTGCCCGGGTCCGTATTAACAATATTAAACGAACTTGAATTTGTATGATTTTATCATTAACTTGAAACATGCAGAAATGCATTGTCTGAAATACGTGTCCACTGACTGTGTGAAAAATTGGTTTAAAAAACTGGTAATGTTAAGCTCAAAAAATATTCAAAATGAGCGATGAGAAATGTGGGAGGGAATATGTATCCAACGACTGCGTGATTTTCGTGTTAAAGTGTTGATATTTATGAAAAATCACTGTTAAGTCACGTAACTAATTATTTTTTTTCACATAGAAATCCCAAGTGAAATATTTTGAACTTCAAACTAATTATATCACTCTTAAATCCTACTATACCATGAATGAAATCGATACTCGTACAATTATGGTTCTTTGGAATATTTTTGTCGGGAACAGATTTGTTTCAATTCAGATTTCGGCTTTTTCTTCAAATGGAATTTTTGGGTTCGGGTTTTCTTGCGTGTTCACGGAAATTATGCTGCCTTGTTCGAATAAGAATATGCTTCACTGGAATATTTTTTTCAAGTTCAGATTTGGTTCAGTTCAGATTTCGTGATTTTTTTCAAAGAATTTTTTTAGGTTCAGATTCGGTTCAGGTGAATAAAATTTTTTTGTCTTATTCAGATCCGGTTACGATTCTTTGGAATATTTTTTATCAGGTTCCGATTTGGTTCGATTCAAATTTCAGGTATTTTTTCAAATAGAATTTTTAGGTTCGGATCTCGTTCATGTCCACGGAAATTATTTTGTCATACTCGAATCCAGTTATGATTCTTTCTAATATATTGATCGGATTCAGATGTGGTTTGAGTCAAATTTCGGGTTTTTTCAAATCGAATTTTTTAGGTTCGAGTTGGGTTTTTGTCCATAAAAATTATTTCGTCTTGCTTGGATTGGGTTATAGTTCTTTGGAATATTTTTGTCAGGTCCAGATTTGGTTCAATTCAGATTTCGAGTTTTTTCTTCAAATATAACTGTTGAGTTCGGGTCTTCTTGCATGTTCACAGAAATAATTCTGTCTTGTTCGAATAAGGACATGCTGCACTGGAATATTTCTGCCAAGTTCAGATTTCGTTCAGTTCGCGATTTTTTCAAAGAAATTTTTTGGGTTCGGATTGTGTTCATGTCCATGGAAATATTTTGTCTTGTTTGGATCCGGTTGCGTTTGTTTGAAATAGTTTTGTCAGACTCAGATTTGGTTCGATTCAAATTTCAGGTATTTTTTTGAATGGGAGTTTTAGGTTCGTATCGGGTTCATGTCCACGGAAATTATTTTGTCTTACTCGAATCCGGTTATGGTCGTTTCAAATACTTTGGTCAGATTTAGATGTGGTTTGGGTCAAAGTTCAGGATTTTTCAAACGAAGTTTTTTAGGTTTGAGTCGGGTTTATGACTATGGAAAGTATTTTGTCTTGCTGGGATCGGGTTATAGTTCTCTGGAATATTTTTATCGGTTTCAGATTTCGTTCGAGTCATATTTCGGGTTTTTTTAAAGAAAATGTTTAGGTTCGGGTCAGATTTCATGCCCACGAAAATTATTTTTCCTTGTTGGAATCGGGTTATGCTTCACTTGAACATTTTTGCGGGTTTCAGATTTAGTTCGGGTCAGTTATCAAATCCATAGTTTTTCCCAAACAGAATTTTTAGGTCAAGGTCGGGTTTATACTCACGGAAATTTTGTGTATCACGGATCGGAGTGTGGTCTGTTTTTTTTTTTTTTTCTGGTTGGAATCGGGTTATGTTTAAATTAGTCTAAACATTAAGGTTTTAATCACTTTTGCTACTATTCTTTTTATGGCTATTTCTGATAGATAATTCACTTAGCTATTTGATAATTTATTATGGTGAATGAATCGTTTGCGGATACAAACAATTGTACGCCAAACAGCTATTTTATTTTTGTTTTAAAAACAAATTAAAGCCATATTACAATTTTAAATTGAATAGAATACATTTAAATTTAATCAATGATTAAAAAAATAAACTCATAGAAAAGTGTTGTGTAAAGTTTTTTACTGCAAAACAGCTAATGACTCATACATTCTAATGTTCGAAATGCCAAAAATATGCGTACAACCATGTAGTAAAAAGAAATTAATAGAGAGGCAGTATAATGTCTTGGGTTGACGCAAAAAATGTAACTCTAAAATCCGCGACATTAAGTCCAAATAAGTACCAACAAAACCATGTACTTTGAAACTCCGATTAATTCAAACTGGTTTAAACCAGTATTTCTTTGTTTTTGTTTTTTACCTTTTAAACTGTTATTGAATAGATGACTAAAATTTCGTTTAAAAAATAACGTTTTGTGCCATTATTGACTGTAATACACGATCAGATTGCATGAAAGATACAATTAGATCAATCATAGGCAAGAATTATTTGATTATTTTTATCATGTGACTTTGAAATATCAATATAGAAGCATCATTTAAGACTTTGCTTGAAAAATCAACATTCTTTCGTTAATGTCTTAAAATCGTCTGCACTCTGAAATCTAGATTTTAGATTAATATTATTATTTAAGTGTGCATGCATGATTTTAAAAGAATCTTTTCATCACTATATTTTCTATATTGACATGGAATTATAAATATGTTGTTAAATCATAAACATTTTTCATCTACGTTATAAAGTATTAAAAATTTCTGAAAAAAAGAGAAAACTTTTAATAATACAATTTTTTACTTCAAATCATATGTTTTCAATATTTTATTTAATTTTGTTTTGACATTTAATTATTTTTAATTTTCCAATTTCAATTATTTTAAAAGCAAACATTTATTTTAATAAATAATGTAATAGAAAAAAAACATTTAAAAAAATTGCGATTTCTTCGTAAAATATGCTTCAGCTGGATTCATTTCTTCCAATCCGTCTTATTAAGACAAAATTCCTTCCTCGTGCTTTATTTTGAGACATTAATATTTCAGCGATAAATGGTTTCCTCTTGCAAACCTATCTTTTTTTCGGTTTACTTCGCCACCACCTATCTTTTTCCTCCATGGCGTACAGAAGCTGTGATAAAAAAAAAAAAAAAAAAAAAAAAAAAAAAAAAAAAAATCCCCATTTAAATTGACAGTTTGCCAGTCTATGAATTTTAAAGGTCAGTCTCAGTTTTTAAAATTATTTCTGCGCAAATTTTATGCAACCAACCAACCATAAGAGAATGAAAAGGAAAAAAGCTAAAAGAAAAGCGATTTTTTATGAGAGTGAGGTTTAGAATTTAATTAATTACTCAGTTAATAAATAGAATTTTGAAATTCTGAGCGTCAGGTGCATCAGGAGAGATATTGGGCTACTCTCAGAAAAATTTTGAGCTTCGTACGTACCGTAGTTTTCGCTAACTATCGCAGACACACACACACACACACACAGACAGAGCGATTTGTTATTTTATTAATATAAGATAGACAATAACATCCGGGTTGCCATATGAAGCAAAATAATGACACTTTGGCGTCAGTTAATTACCCAGATGTATATATGGTATTGGCGTAAGAGAAAAATCGCACCAATGTAGTGCGTATAAGATATCTGTGCCAAAAAAAATTTTAAAAGTTGCAGTTAAATTATTTTACAATATCTATGTATGTGGAAAGACATTTACCCTAAAATTTAAATATTATTCATTTTTGTGGTATTAACTGCTATATATGTATTTAAGTTAAATGTAAAATTTTTTCCTAAAAATGCTCTCACTCATTAAAAGAGAGAGAGACAGAGAAAATAGTTCTTGCGAACATCGCTCCGTCTTGTGTTTTTTTTTTTTTTTAGAATCGCATTGATTGGCGAAAAAAGTAAATTGAAACTCCCAATTGAACAAACAACATACAAATAACAATTAGAGCCTTTTTTAAAAAAATTAATTCTGCGAGTTTCTTCTGTAAAACACATAACGGGAAAATTAGATTTAAAAATATTTTTAAAAAAAGAAAGAAAAAAATACTGATGTTTTACCTAATGAAATTTTTGAGATGTTGTTTTCTTTTAATCTGGCAGAAATAAACAGCCAAATATTGTGTCACTTCAAAACTTTCTTTCACATTGAGTTGCTTTTTAAATATTATAAATATTCTCTTTTTTTTCGTTAAAGATAAATATTTTCCTTTCATAATATTATTTTGCATTAAACGGATTTTTTTCTTTTTATCTTTATTTATTTTAAATCAATGAATTAACAGGTTTTTTTTTTTTTTTTTGAAATGTTTATATTATTTTCCATTAGAGAAAGCATTTAATTTTTTTTTTTTTTTTTTTTTTTTTGAAACATAATTATCGCCAAAAAATTAGTTGTTGCAACCCTTCCGTCAAAAATAACCGAAAAATACGAAATTTAGTACAAAAAACCAGAGTTATCCCTGTATATTTGTATCATAAACCTCCACAAAAATATTTCCTATCGAATGATATAATCTGCAAAAAGATCCATCGGGTAGTTTTTGAAAACACTCGTTTGGAAGTTTCAGAACTTCTGCTTTATAATATATATGATTCGAAATGTTTTGAATAAGCAGTAAATTTACACTTTTTTTTGAGGATTGTGGTTAGTTTTATTAAAATAAAGGAGGGCAACAGTTCATTAAAAGTTAATATGAATTTAATAATAGTTTAAAAAATATTTTTTTAAAAACTGTAACATATTTGAGTTGATTCAGTGTATCTCATTAATAAACAATTAATCGTATTTTTTTCGGAAGATGCAATTAAAAGTTTGTCACGAGGATTTTTCATTATCACCCTGAAACATTGAGCTTTTTAACTCTGGCGATTTTAGAAAAAGAATTAAATTATTTTTCAAACACGCATTTTAATATATTTTCTATCATATTCAGAATGTAATAACACACTACACCTTAATAAGAGAAAAGTATTAAAAATATGTATAATGCATGACATATGAAATCCCAATTTCGACATTTACCATTTATATTTGATAAACTATTTGAATTATTATAAAAATCTCTCTATATATTTTAGATATGTACTATTTTTGCTAAAATTTAATTCAGTTAGTGTACACATAACACTGTAAGATATCACTTCCGGTACAGGCTGTCGAAGTCAATGGAATTTACCAACTTTAGATTCTATTGGATGGATTTTCGTTAAAAAATATAAAATCGTATGAAGTAGAGTGTTGTAACGAACTGTCAAATGATGCGAGTGTATTTAAAACACTCATTAGGTCGCTGGTTCAATTATTACTGCTAATAATACTTAAAAATTCTTTATATACAAATTATTTACACATTATTTACATTTCGAATAAAGAATACAGATCCAGCGAACACTCGATAGGTTTGTTTGTTTGTTTGTTTATTGAACACATACATCTGACTTGTGTGCTCGACAATAAGCCTGCTTATAAGCCATCGTCAATATACAGGGACGAGATAGCACACAAGGAAATATTACAACACAAGAGAAGTACAACCAGGAGCTCCACACAAAATGTGTGTGCAATGGAGCCAGTGGGATTCGAACCCACAACCTCACGATTAGCGGCGTGATGTCTTAACCACTCAGCCACGGAGGCCCCACTCGATAGGTCCGTGAAGATCGCCGAAAAACCAAAACAATAACAAACGATATTCAAATGTTGCCAAAACAACAAACTTAAAGTACAATAGAATGCGCCAAGCAGACGCAAAACTGCATATATTTCAAGCGTTCCAACTCCTATGGAAGAGGTGTCCACAAGATTAAAGGCGGGGTTAAGGCATATGCCATCTAGTGGCAGGGGTGCATAACTAGAGGATTATTAAGTAGATTGCAGTTTCTTTTGTGTGAATGGCAACAAAACTTTTTTGTTTCTATAAAATGTTACTTTAAAACATTGCGTAGAATAAGTTTTAGGTTTGAAATATTGTAAATAAATATAGAATAAATAAGAGTAGTACGACTAAATATTAACATAAAACATACTAAGATGAAATATCATTTAACTATGCGATACAAATATCGCTGATTAAAATATTTTCTATTTTAATTATGTTTTTAATGTAATGAAAGATGACTCATTAAATTTTGTAAGTACTTAATATGTAAATGCATAATTTTGAAGTAGTGTCACATTTTATTAAATTCTTGATGAGCTAAGTTATACAAAATTGTGTACACCGTAGTATTTCCTATGATAATATAATGTTTATCACTGTTTAGAAATGTATAGAATTTAATACTAAATAAAATATTCAAATTTAGCTCCATTTTTCATTTACGAATTGCAGACGATAAAAATCCAGTGTTTTCTTGGTCATATCGACTTTTATTATTTAACTTGCAAATATTTCATTCTTTTAATTTAAAAACCTATTTCATTATACGTATATTCGGAATAACTTTAATTTTAAATGTATGTATTAAATGACGTTTTGTTAAACAAAGAAATGTTGTTAATTTATTTGTTTAAATATTTAACATTCTAGAAAATTTTCCTAAAATCGTAGATTAGACTCTCTCTCTCTTTTTTCTCTCTTTTTTAACAGACAAAGTTTTTCGAGAATTCATATTAAAAATTCAATCATAAATTTCAAGGTAGTCTCTCAATCATGACAGATTAATAAAATCTACGAGATTTATTGCAAAATATTTTTGTTAGAGCCTGCTTCGATAAAATCATGTACATTTAAAAAAATAGCCATAATATCATTTTAATTTCGGGAGAAAAAGTATTAATTAGTACTCATAAGTACCATATAATGCAACGAAACGCATTATATGGTACTTATGAGTACTAATTAATACTTTTTCTCTCGAAATTAAAATGATGTTGTGGCTATTTTTTTAAATGTACATGATTTTATCGAAGCAAGCTCTAACAAAAATATTTTGCAATAAATCTCGTAGATTTTATTAATCTGTCATGGTTGAGTGAAAATTCAGAAAATATGCGCAAGAGATGCGGAGATAATAAGCATCTGCGCATATATGACGTCAAACCCGCGTATTCATTTGCACCCCTGCCACCAGCTGGCGCAGCTTGTTAACTTACGACAGATTCCAGCATTAAGTTGGAACGCTCTAGCAGCTCTGAGCAGACGCGCGATATCCAAGGTTATGGTGAAGCCGTTACAAAAAAAATGCGCCATGGAGACGCGATATACAAGATTATGGTGAAGCCGTAACAAGTGTCTACTTTGCCGAAGGTAGTAAAGTACCCAGCAAGAGATTCGTTTGGTAAGACTTTCAATTAAAAATGTAAAGTCATTCAATGGTGGTTTTAGGTATTTAAAGATTATTATGGCAGGCCCGGAAATGCCGTGCTGGTTCACTAACATAGAAAAGAACAAAACAAGATAATGAGGACTTAGGAGAGGTAAGATATATATTTTATTATGATAAATCATGAAAATGTTTCAATGTATGATCATTTATGACAAGTCAAACATAAGGTAACATAATTATTGAATGGTTTTGACAACGTTTTAAACCGATAGAAATAGTAATGTCCAAGTTTTACTTTTTTGTTGGTATGTTAAAAAAATCGATTTAAATCCTAAGATTAACCTCAATTTTACATAACAAGTGTTGTTTACAGAAAAATATAAATATTTCTACATAAACTATATGCCTGTAAAAGAAAATTTTTAGATTCCCAAAAATATTTTTGTCTTTGACTTAAAAATATCCCCCTTCCCCTTTATTATTTAGGAAACAAAATAAAAGAACTTAACACTGACATCAAAGGATAATGCTTTCTTTAATAACGACAACAGCGGAAAACGAAAAAAGAAAACTGAGAAAATTTAGAATCACAGGACGTATGGAAGATGATTTATGATTAAATGACAGACATAAAGTAACTAAGTTATTAATATGCTGAATACTGTTACTTTTTTATTCTTGTTTTGTTTGAAAATGAAATGAATCAATATACAGTAAAGCATCGTTTATACGACGATCACTTATACGACGTTTTAATGTGATCCCGATTCATTCCTATTCGATTTAATGTAAAAATATATCTTTTATACGACACTCAAAATCGTTTATACGTCGAATTTTCGATTTTGTTTTAGATTATTTTTCATCCGGTTATATATATATATATATATATATATATATATATATATATATATTTAGTTTGGTTTGTTTGATTTACAAATTCATGCAAATCATCACGGTAAACATTAAAATTAAGGGAAAACAAAATTAATCTAGTTTTGGAAGTGAAAATTGATTATACGTCGTTATCGTTTATACGACGTTTTTCGGTAGTCCCTTCGGCGTCGTTTAAACAATGCTCCACTGTATAAACATTAATAAAACGGGAAAGCTAGCAGTTATATTTCATAAAAATAAAATACACTTTCTAAAATGATCAATGAGGCATATGGGGGGAAGAACTGTCCGAGTGATGTAATTTAAATTTATCACAAATGTGAAATATTGCTTGCTTATATGTCAAAAGTTTTAAAACATAAGATTTAAAATGCAGTCGAATCCACGTAAGACGCGTTTTAAGGGAGCGAACAAATGTCGCGTGTTAAATGTGATTTTTATAAGATTGCAGGAACTGGGTTCATTTACTCATTTAATCATGTAAACGAACTTTAAAGTTTTATTTAAAATGTTTATGATTCAAAATTGTGTCTTTGAATTATATATTGTGTATATTTGAATTAAAATATAAACAATCCGCAATTTATAAATTCTATAATTACGATACACATTTACATCTAATATAGATTTAGAATCTCCAGTTTGTAAATCGATGTTTAGGAAAATTTATACCAAAAAGTGCTATTATATGCTGTCTAAAAATGAGTATTTTTCAGTTGTACCCAAAGCTCTGAAATTTAAATAGTATGATTTCCCTATTATGAAGCACGTAGGATAATACGAATCTACATGTATGATTAAAAATACGGACATTATTTAGTAACATAAACACACAAGTGACATACTCTACAGTCCAATGAATTTTAAAGCCTTAATGAAAACTTTTAGTAGTTTTCTTGTTTATTATAATGTTCAGTAATAGTTTAAATTTAAAAAACCATAAATTTTTTATAGGAAAAACTAGTAGAAATTGTTCAAAACGGACTGTCTGCAGTGACTTAACGAAATGCAAGAAGTTGTCCATACGTCTTTGCCTTTTGAAGACTAAATATAACTTTTGATGTTATCATAATGCATTGCCTAAATATAGCATAAAAAGTCTATTTCGGAATAATATACGTAGTTCATATTATTCTTAATTAATTGAAATATAATTATTAGCCTTTTTAGCACTGCTGCTCCCCTTTGGAGACCATACTGTTTTTCATAAATAATATTTTTTTTCAGAAATACTTTAATAATATCTTATTCATTAAGAAAAAATAATTATTCTGTAAAAAAAAAAAATCACTTAATATATACAGCAGAGCTTAATGGGCTTAAAATAAAAGACATTCTATTGAAAAAAATCATTTTAATAAGTCTGTAATATCATATTATAAATCTTTAGTGCTGATTTTAAAAAATAGTATGTTATAATGAATTTAATACTAATTGTCTATAGACAATGACGATTTAGCGTTGTTTTATGGAAATATTACCTCATTGATTGAGAGTATATTTCCATAATAATGAAAAAAATGGACTAAAAAAATACACAAATCAAAAATTGCGATTTCACCTTAATTATATTTGTAAAAACTATATAATCATAGACAGAGGGCAAACGGACAAACTGGTAATATAACTTTTCCCTAGACATATTTTAAAGTTTAATAAGGAAATTGTCACTCATATCTACTTCGAAAAGAAAATATATTTCAAATTGTATTTTGTTATGGACTAAAAATAAACCTTCTGTAATTTTTATTTTTGTTATCTAGTATTTTGTTAATGGAGGAAGTTTCATATAACGGAATACTATTTATATTTTGATTTAAATGTCAACATAAAAGAATAAGACATATTAAAAGTTACATAAAAATATTTTAAATCAACATAAAAATTAAATTAAAGCAAACAAAAAACTTTGATTGTTTATTAAAATATTTTAATACGTTTTATAAAGAGGAGAAAAATACATATCGGTGTTTAAAATATAAAAAAAAGTTTTCGGGTAATGTGAACTAGTTGAAATAGGGAGATAAGAAATATTAAAGTTGCAAAAAAACCATTTTTCACAAAAATAATCAAGATCATTTAATAAATTAACAGAAGTACTTTTTTAACAAATCATCAGGTCCACTGAAAAAAATCTTTTAATTTGTACATAATTTGCAGAGACAGTCTATTGTTATGGCTCCTCCACAGGTTAAATAGACTAACATCGTACATATTAGGCGTTTTACACATTTCTTGCAACTTTCATCCACTGAATATTCTCTACTGGAAAACAGACAAACTGTATCTTCCATATCTGGTACGCAGCTTGTTAAAAAGACAATCTCAGATGATACATAAAAATGCAATGATTGTTCATGTACATTCGACTTGTCTTGAAACAATTCTCTTGCCGATTTTCCTCATTACGCTACAAGCAAGCCAGCTTAAAAAGTAATCCTCTCTTAACTGTTCAGTTATTTAGCATAGAGGTAAAATGACTAATACAAAAATATATACAGGGTGATTCGTAAAGGTCGAAAAAGTATGCGATTTCCTTAATTTTTGTTTCTGGATACATACATTCAGTTGCAAAGTTTCATAGAAAAGGTCCAAAATTTAGTGACGTAATTTGCAATCTCATGGGGGCCGGTCTATTTGATAAAATACAAAAATTTAATAAAAATTTAAAATAATACGTACAATACTTGTCGTAATTACGTAGAATCTTGTCAATCGAATTCAATATCGGCCTCGAAGTAAGATAATTCCATCAGGAACAGTAGTAGATTCGCAATCGTGTGGCAACGGATAATACAAAAACATATGAGGACCCCAGAAGCCAAGGGGTATAAGTTACAAAATTGAAAAAATTGAGTTAAGTGCGCAGGGTATCTGGAAATATGCTTTTTTCATTTCAGGTAAAGAAATATAGGTCATTTTCTTATTATTTGGAGAGTTATAGTGATAAACCACTTTTTTCTAAAAACAAACAAGATTGTATTGAGAAACACCGAAATCACTGGCGATAAATTTATAAATAATCTAAAAAACTTTGTAAAATCACCATAAAAAAGAAAATTAAACAGGACGCGTTTCGAGCTTCAAAAATACCGCTCGTCATCTGCTAATCCAAACACGTGTCAAGGGACAGAGTGGATTTCCACTCTGTTCATTTTAAATTAAAAAAAAAATTCCAAAAAGTGTGATTAAGTGATTCGTATTTACAAATAATATAATTAACCATCACAAAAAATTATGAAATCTTACCTCAATAAATAAAATATATTTTAAAATGCGTACAGGACTGAAAATAATATACTTTTTCTGAAAATAATATACAAATATATCTTATTCTTTTCAAATATTTATAATATTGTAATAGGCACTAAACACGTTTGGGAAATTTCAAGGAATAAAAATAAATGGTTCCATGATCATTGAGAAAAACCAGAGAAATGCATCACTACTTTTATTGCCACGAGGAGAAATATAGAATGTTTTATGTCAAAGAAATTTAAAATGTGTCTGGAACTGAACCGAATAAAAAATTTGCATATGGGAAAACATAGATAAGCTAATTTTAAAACTATTCATTACTATACAGCTGTTTACATTAGATTTTCATCGCAATTCTGTTACGTAACATTTATGTGAAATATTTGGATTGTTGAAAGCTGTGTTTGGGTTTAATCTGTGTCAGTTTAAACTCCAAATTTCAGAAAAATTAATAAAAGCTGTTTTTTTAGTCAGATATATTTTAAAACTTAAAACAAATTAAACAATGTATTGAATTTTCATACAATTTCTTACAAGATTAATATACAGGGTGTCTACTCTCAACGTTGTACAATGATTAATTTCTGAACCGTTAGTCAAGGACATGTAATTCTAACTTTAAAAAAATTTAAGTGAGGTAATATATATATATATATATATTAAATTCGTTTGGATCAATAAAGACATTTCTTAAAATATTACGAAATTTATTTGTTATACTGTCCTCCGGTCTTATAACTATATTAATAAAACTTTTCTATTACACTTCCAAGTAAGACATAAAACTTCTCGTTCATACAGCTCTAAAATTGACTGAGTTATGAAACTTTAAAAAAGCATGACTTATACCACTTTTTTGTATCGGAACACCAATGTGTCAAGCCTGCTTTGAGGGTCATAAAGCTAATGCTTAAGGTATTCGAAGAACTTATTTCATGTGTATCTGTGCTTTGAAAAAATATTGTACAACTATTAGAATAAAAATATATATTTTTTTAATTTTAAGATTGGCTGAATTATTTATATTTTAACATACGTTTCATTTTATGAGGATTTGAGATTGTTTCTTTTCACGATTTCTTTTACCAAAAATTATGTTATTTTTGTAAGTTTTTATTTGACTTCAATGATCGTTTGTATGTCTTTCTGGTTGAAAAATTTAACTCTAACTTTAATTCACTTTCAGGAATTCGATCGAGATTAAATTTTACTTACTGAAATTGACTACACCACTACACGATCCGATGTAGTAAATCCGATGACAATCTAATATCACTATAATTTTTTTTAATAAACATTTATACTTAGTTTACAATGTGTAGGAATATAGAGCAACATATATGCAATTTCTCAGCAAATACACAAACATTGTGAGTTTTCTTTGTGAGGCATGCATTTTGTGAAATATTGCTCTGATCCCCTTTTTTTCCTTCATAATCATTTCACTAGAGGGCAGCACTACAGCTGTTCCATACAACTGTTCATGCAACCATGAAAGAATAACTTAAGCAAGAGACAGTAAGTCTGGAGACTAGCACCAGATGGCATCATCGAACATTAAAATCTCCATACGTACGAATTGAAATGCAAGCTCAGCTGTTTTACCTTTGTTTCCAAAAGTTGAGAACTTTCGAATACTTTTGAAGGACCCTCAGTTTCGTCATATGTCCTCTAAGGGAAAGATGTATTTTCCCTTTCTGTAATTTTCTATTGTCTAAAAAAGGAAAGCTTACACAGCTTCCTAACGTTATTATACTGAGAGGACCTGCCTTAAAACTCAACATAACCGATTTTAATATTTATCTAACTGTGTTTTATTTTTGTTTGTTTTTTAGTGATAAGATAATCCAGAATAAAGTTTGCAGTGTGTGTTATTTGCTTTTCCAACTGGATTTCTTGTGCCGTCTTTTACACAAGTACACGGTGTATCTGCCACCGTTTCTGTCTCTTTTCTATCTACTGTGATCAGGTAGGATCTAATTCATGTTTATACTTAGTGACATTGTGAAATACTGGGATTAATAATAATTTCTTCTATCACCGTTCCCGCATTTAACACAATGTAACTCAAAAATTTAGGATCGATTACCACCAAGAAGATTAATAAAAAGTTTTAGAATAGAAAACTTAAGATTGCTATTGGTTTTTAACTTTTATGCAACATTTTTAACTTTTACTGAATCTGAAAAATTTCTTTAATTTTTAACAGTTATGTCACAATTTTTCATCAACTATAATTTGTCAAAGTAAGAAAAATAACAAAAATCGGATAATGTAAAATAGAGGAGATGGATAGGGAACTTTTGATAATTGATTTTTATGTACTTGTTGGCACTGAATTTGAAAACTACCTTCATTTTAAAAATATATATAAATGTTAAAATTAAAATATACCGAAAAGACAATAGGCTAATTCAATGGGTTCTGCAGTGTAAATCACATAACTTATTAATTACTATGCTTGTTAGCCACCATTATTTTCGAAAAATTTGCTTGGCCTTATTCAATTAATGAGAATGTGGCTATAAAATTAATCACATTTTTTTTTTTTTTTTTTTGTTCTATAATACTGGTAGCCAAAAATCGTAGCCTGTGACTTACACTACAAGTACTCATGGAAATAGCCAATACTATAAAACTGATTTAAACTTTTTAATTTAATTTTATCTCATTCAATAATTTATTAATTTTTTGCGTTATCAGGGTTCGCACAGTTCTGACACTAAATTTTAAGAATATTTTCAAAGTGTTTCACCGCAGAAAAATATAGAAAAATCTGTGAATGAAGGTTAGGGTGGCGGGTTACGAATGTTATGCTTTAAAAATTAAATATAAATTTTCTTATTCTTAATAGTGGTGCCAGAGTAATTGAAAATTCCAAGGAGTGTGCGAACCTTGGTTATATTGGAATTTTTACAACTATATAAAGCTGAAAGGTTCGCTAGTGTTAAGGAGGAAATTTAATTTTCAGTAGTAAAGAAATATGTAAAAATCAATCATCAAAAGTTAAAATACAAAGAATCACAGGTACATTTTATAGTATCAAATTTTCGCTGATTTTTCTTTTTTTTAACTTTAAAATTTGTGATTTGCAAACATTTTATGTGATAGTAAAAATTTCCCCCATTTTTGGATTCAGCAGTGTAGAAAATACACGAAACAATTATTAAAAGGTAAAAAACATGACATAGCCCAAGTTTTGCAGCCTAGTATAATGTAATATGTATCATTTTATAAAGATTTTCATCATTTTTAACTAAGAAAATCTGTTATTTATTTATTTATTTTTGCTCTTATATATTTGTTACAAATTGTATATTTTACATCAAAATGTCAGTGGGATTACTGATTTCAAATTTAAATTGCAGTGATATTTTCAACCAATTTTTTAATATATCTGACGAATTTATATTTCTACGAAATTCGTGAATGACTCCTAATCTGCAGCAAAAAAATGTGCTCCGATTTTAAGCAGCTATTATTTTGGCAATTTTATTCCTAAAATAACGGGACTTTTTTTTTTTACTTCTCACTGTAACAGAAAAATACTACCAGATACAATTTGTAGATCCGGAGTCCCGAATAAAAAATTTTATTTGATAATTTTTTAAAGAAATGTTCTTTTTGACCTAAATCTTTTTTTTATATTTCTTTTACCTCATATAAAACATTTTTGTAATAAAGACTGTGTGTAACAGTTCTGAAATGAACAACTGGACACCGTTAAACGTGAACACTCTGTATACACTGATGTGCAAAAATTAAGGACGGAGCAGATAAATTATCATAAAAGCCGAAAAAGGAAAGCGAACGAAATGAAAGGCCAATCAAGAGATAGATCTGAAACAAAGGCAGTAGGACATTCCCATATATGGTATATGGCGTGAAAGGCGGAGTTGTTATGGGGAATAAAGCACAGAGGCGGTGACCGTTCAGAAATTTGGTGAAATCTCTTGCATAGTGTAAAGTGATTTCAACGACGTTGTTTTACTACTGTTGTGTGATATAGACAAGAGGCAATCCAGTAGATGTCATCTGGATGACTTCTACGAGCTCAAATCATTTGGAAGTTGTAAGAAGGTCGAAGTGGAACAAGTGTGGCACAAGAAATCATTATCGCTCACAACATCGTTTTACAAGCCTGGAATGCATTTCAAAAGAGGGGATCAGCTATCCGAGCATTCAGCAGTGGTCATCCAGAAGCAACAACAACAGCAGACGACCGTTATGTTGTTCTACCGGCGAAAATAAACAAGCGGCAGGCAACTGTAGAAATCGGAAATCAGATTGAACAGATTACTGGAAGTCAGATATCACGTTTTACCATGGCTAAAAGGATGCCAAAGGTGGTCAATATGCGCAATGTTCAGCACGACATGTAGCGTTAACGTTTGCTCGTCGTAGACGCCGGTTTCTGTGGTGCCAGAAACACAAAAAATGGACACAACAAAAGTGGGCTCGAGTACTCCTTACGGATGGGAGCCGATTTAGTATGATGAGCGATTCTGGAAGATTACACATCTGAAGAGAAGTGGAATATCTAACCCCCATTCCAACATCATAGAAAGGTGCCATTTTGGGGGTGCCTCAGTTCTTGTTTTTGGTGATATCATGCTTGGTAGCCGTACGAACCTCCACGTATTCCAAAGACATTCAGTATCTGGTGACCGCTACTGCGCCGAGATTCTTTTGCCTCACGTCCGTTTTTTTTAAAGGTGTGGTGGGTCCAGACTTCCTTTTCAAGGACGAGAACGCTCTCCGTCATAATACATCGATTATCGAATAACTCTAGGAGAGTGGAGATATTCAACACATGGATTGGCCTGCAACAGCTCCGGGCTTGAATACCATAAAACACATGTGGGACCTTCTCTGGATACTCTTGGCATCACGTGACCGGGCGCCAGCAACGATTCCGGAGCTGAAATGGCCGTTACAAGAGGAATCAAACTCGATGCCTCAACAACTCCTTGACAAAAACTCCTAGACATCGTCCCCAGCATGGACAGACGTTGTAAACCCTTCATGTTAGTCCGGTTTGACCATATCCGTTATTAGAGACTAAATTTTTCCTGCTATTTGCCTGTAAGAAGGACGCTTCTGTCTTCTGTGCATTTGTGCTCCAAGTGACCTTTATAATAAAGTGCTTATGTATCCTTTTGATTACTTGTTTAGATGTTTTTTTTTTAACACTTGTCCCGTATTTTCACATCTTGAAGATCTTATGTTATGATTATGGTCAATTAGAAAAACTTCTGTGAGTCGTTACATTCGAAAAACCATTTCATCCTTAATTTTTGCACACCAGTGTATGCATCAGTAAAAAAATAAGCTTAAATGTAATATTAGATGCGCCTAATAATTCACGCGTAGTCTTGTGTAACAATAAAAAAAAGAAAAAAAAGAGCAAAAATATTAATAGTGAAAAAAATAATAAAGAAATAAAAAATAATAATTTTTTTAATCTTTTATTAAGTATTCTGTTTAAAATTGTTAAACAAACTGTACTTTTAATTCTAAACATGCAAAATACTTGGCTAAAAACATTTATTAACTTTATCAATAAATTTTCTATGGAAAATTTTCATATGAATAATTCAAGGCTCATTGTAATAAATATACCTTATGTTTTTATGATGCATTAGTTTTAATATCCAATGATGAAATGAAGCATTTTCATGGAAAATAAATTTCGGAGTGAGATTTATAGAATTGAAATATTTCGAAATAAAAGAACATTTCATATCATCGAACAATATAATCTCATCTATAAGGAATTTTTTATATTCCATGCATCCAAAAGTGCCAATATTTCATTTAAAATGACTTTGAATGTGTTAATTGTTCCGTCTATATGAATTTTCCAAATTTTTACAAAAAATAGTTATTTTTAAAAATGGTTATTGTACCCTGTATATATATATATATATATATTATAGGGACACTTCAAAACCTTAATATTTCATCGTCTACCTCCCGATAAATTAAGCGATATTGTCAACAAGGGATTTTAAAGCAATGTAGATTAGAGTCGCGCATCGTATCGGGTAAAATCTGAACCTTGCATGACACTAATATACATAATAATGTAAGATGTTACAAATACAAATAAAAGAACAATGTATGTACATATTATCGTAAATCGAGGCTACTTAGACGCCCCGAGGTAACTTGGTCACCTTTATGTGGAGAGGTTTATATATATTTATTCGCGTGTTTTATTTATGTGATTAATTATCGCTTTTCGTATACACTGTAAAACATTTGTGTAACATTACTCCATAAAACTGGTGGCAGCATCGTTGCCTCCAGTGTTATGGTGTGATTTTTATTTTATGTATATAATGGTGTAATTTAAACATATGTTACTGGTGCAACATTACATATTAGTGTAATGTTACACTGGTTATCTTTGTTAAACCGGTATTATCGATATTCCACCGTAAACTTTGTGGAAGCTTTGCTGCCTCTAACTTTATTGAGTAAGTTCCACAAATGTTTTACAGTGTAAGTCTGAGGTAGTAAGTAAAAAACACCATGGACCTGCATTATCGCATTTGCACTAAAAACAAAGTAGCAAATGCAATGACGAATGTCAATAATGGCATGAGTAAAAACTATCTGCCACAGCCTTCCAAATGCTACTTAATATTCTTGTTAATAAGTACCTTGGAAGACACACCAAATCTTTGGGTCATCTGACAATTCTTACTCATGAAGAAGATCAGTTAATTTTCGATACATTGAGAGTGGTAGCTGGCTTAGGTTCTCTCTTAACTAAGCCCTTAGTTAAGAGAAAACCCCAGAAAAAATATTTTAACCGAGAGAGTGTTAATAGCCCTATACTGGCTAACAAGTCTCCAGGTAATGATATGACCATTGCTTTTATTAAGTGAAAAACATTGAAAAATTACATTTTTTGAAATAAATATAAAATTTAATCTTCCATAATAAAAAAATTGTCTAAGTGATGTGAGGCGTGTATTGTGTTTTATTTTAAATCGATATCTGATGTAAATGGCTCATAAATCTCCCATTACGAGTTTTTATTTAAAGCATATTTGTAGTTAGGTGACAAAATTACCTCAAGCCCTGGATAAATTTATTAACTCATTTTTTATATTTTCCTCGTACAAAACTTTTCGTATATATTTGACTTCGGTTTGTCGAAGAAGGGAATTGTTAGGTCGACCTGTATTCTTTTGAGATCTGCATTTGGAGAATAAAAAAAGTTACATACAAAAGTATGTCTAAAACGTAACAAGATAATTCCAGTTTCTAGTACGCTATCTCTTATCGCACAGAAAACACAATTATTCTTGAATTAAAATAGCAAATAAAACCTTTGTGCAGAAATGTTTATAGATAGAAAACCAACGATTATAAATGCACAAATAAAGTAAGAAAAGGGGAGCAAACAGCTGTTTCGAATCTACTAACGAGATTCGTCTTCAGTGCAAAAACTCAGAGAGCTAGACAAAGCAAAACTGAGCAAAGAAACTGAGAGACGCTGGCTTATATACCCGCTACGGAAACGATCCCGTCTGAAGGAAAGCAATTAATGAGAAGAAAGCAGCCGGAACAACTGGGTGGACAAGTAGCGACATCTACCGGAGAACAAACAAAACAAAAACTAAAAAGCGAGGGTAAAAAAGGAGAGAATTAAATTAAAGATTTCCAAATGCTAGGAAAATAAGGAGTATTTGAAAAGTCATTAACTAAGGAGTGAGAATTTTTAATGATGTGGTAAACTTCCCAAAAATAAAGATCAAGAATGGAAGAACACTTATGGATGATGGTGGCTGAAGAAAAGTTAAATTTATGTTGTGAAGATAAACAATGTTGAGCAATAGAAGAGCGTTTAAGCTCTTAATTTTTGACATTCCTTTTATGTTCAGTTAAACGAAATCTTAGAGCACGTTTGGTCTGGCCGATATAAGAAAGACCACATTGGTAAGAAATTTGGTAAATACCCCAGTTATCTAAGCGATCAATGGGGTGCTTAAGATTGAATTGTTTAATCGAAACGATCGAATAAAACGCATCTCATTGGTTATTGTGTAAAAATCCTTTGGAAAGATTTAGGCCAAGATAAATCGGGTTTATTTACGTTTCGCTCTTCCGCTATAATTATAGAGATTCAAAATATAATTAGAAATGCTCTTTAAATATCTTAGCGAATGCTTAAATTAAGAATTCAAATTAAGAAGAGAAGATATAAATGAGTTTAAGTTACATAGTTTCAATACAATACATATAGACCATACATCCAATAAGTAGTGTTTTTAGTATTTTGCACAGCAAAGGAAAACTGTTTCAACAATATATTGTTGATTCATATGTTAAAACCGAAGGCTTACGTTTAATTATAATTCGAGACAATCTAAAGGACTTCAGAATTAAGCTTTTCAGTGGACTTTTAGATGCTTTACGTTCACTTTCGGAAAATAACAATTTAAGAAGATGTAAGTTTATTATATTGACGGCTATATTTCATGACACATGCTGCTAGATATATGCAACAAAATTGCCATGATGCCATGGCGAAAGTTCAAGAAATGTGGGAGGGCTGATTTATTTATTACGTTTACGTGCATTCCAGCTTGGCCTGAAATATTGGATGCTATAGAAAACCAGAAAATGGACCAGATATTCTTGTTCAAGTCTTTAATTATCAAAATTATTAGATAATATTTTACAGCATCAATTTATGTTATTGATGTCGAAAAAGAGGCTTACCCTGTGCTCATATCTTATTAATGTTAAACTCATAACTCTTTAACATTAATTGATATGCCATTTGGATTCCACCGTAAGAAGTTCCCTAAACTTTTCATTCTTTAAAATAAGTGTAAAAACTTCCCCTGATCGTTTTATTTCTTAAATGATATTATTATAATTATGAAATGTTAGCATTTATTTATTTTTTTTTAATTTTTTGGTATAAGTAAATATTATTCAGTCCTTTTTTTTATGAAATCCGCTTATCTTTTTTTTTTTTTTCAATGACAGTCTGCTCGGGAAACGCCGGCCGGACTAACGGGTTATCTAGTGTCGTGAATTTTATTATTTTTTCTAAAAAATATATTTGTTCATATTATAATGTCTGACTTCAGATCCTCATTTACAATCAGATAAGAGAATGACACAAAAATATGCCCTTATTTCTGAAGACAATTTTAATTTTCATATACGTGAATATCTGACGGTCTGTTTGATTAGAATAAGTTAATTAGTTTCAGTAACAAATTAAAGGGTGGCCCGGAGAGGGGCGGAAACATAGAGATATGTTCAAAAATCAAAAGCAATGTCAACTCGAAATAAACAGCGATCTGATATCGGATTTTTTACTGCTGAAAAGTGACACCTGCTGAGATTCATCGGAGCTTAAAGGCTGCTTATGATAACCATTTTGTTTATAGGTCTACTGTAAATAATGGGAAATAAAATCGCGAGTCTGCGTAGCCATAATTGTTGATGAAAATCGTAGTGGAGTAGTTGTGCTGTAGTTATCTTTACGTGTAATTTGTGTAAAATGGACGTGTAAAATGGACTTTCAACAGAATATGGCCAAAGGTGACCAGTCACTTGCGATTTTTGACATTCGTAAAATAGCTAAACAAATATACGAGGAATTATCCAAGTCATATATTTCCGCAATTTTTTTAAACCGAAACCTCATAGAAGATCGTCAAGCAATTGGAAAATAACGAATATCTTTTGGATAACCCTATCAAAACTAATGTATCAAAAACATTCAAACTGTAGATTTTCATTAAATAGCTTATTGTAATAAATTGCGTTCATTTCTATGAAGTTAGCATGTATACTCGATGAGAAATTGAAGTTTTTATAAAAACAAGGCCAAATTTTGCCAAGATTTTTGTTTCTATTTTGCAGGGTTCTTAACATAAAAAATGCTGTTTTCTGAAGTTACAACAAACAACGTTGTATATAATATACTTTAATAGGAATTAAAAAATAACAAATATTGTATGAGTAATGAGAAGGTTTACTAAATAATTTTTCTTGCACATGCGTGAAAGCAATCGAAATATAGTTTGCAAAAGTGTTAGCTAAATGTATTGAACAACTTTTGTGAATGTCTCAAAAACATAGCTTGAAAAATCTGAAAATTATCGTCGATAGAATAAGCTTAAAATCCGTTGTTCCCAAATGAAGCAAAAATGTGAGGAGTTGTACTTAAATGTAATAGTGCGTGTAATATTACGCATGGTGTATTGACACTAATGGATATAAGGATACATCGCCTCATCTTTTTGCTTCTTTTAGGAAGCAACGGATTTTAAGCTTATTAGAAATTTCAAGTTATGTTTTAGAGTTTTTCACAGAAGTTGCTCTAGACGTTTAGCTAACACATTTTGCAAGTTACATTTTGATTGCTTTTAAGCATCCACCGTGAAAAATACTTTAGTTAACCTGATCATTAGTAATTTTTTTTGTTATTTTTTAATTTTGATTATAGAATATTGTGTACAATGTTGCTTATCACGTTTTCTGATTTTTTTTTAACATCTTAAGCCTATTTCAAATTATAATAAAAAGACTTGGTAAAATTTGGAGCTGTTTTTATAAAAACATAGATTTTTCTACAAGTATTCATTCTATACTCATAAAAATGTACACAGTGTATTACACTAAGCTACTTAATCTTTATCTGTAATTTTGACGCTTTTGCTACATTAGTTTTGACCAGGGATATCCAAAAGATTTTCATCCTTTTCCAATTTGTTAGCTGTCTCTTATAGGGTTTCGAGAAAAATGTTTCGCGGAAATATATGACCTCTACTAATCTCTTTATATACATGGATTTTCCGGATAATTCCACATATATTTTTTTAGTTATTTAAGAAAACGTCAAAACCGCAAGTGACCGGTTGCCTTTAGCCACATAGTATATAAAAAAGGAAAAACTCATTTGCAATCTGAATTTGGAAACATAAATTAATGATAATTAAAATTCAGTATAAAAATCAGAGAAGTGTATACCCACAGATGATAATCGATTTCAATTAATTTTTAAAAACAATGAAGAGATAAGAAAAATTATTATTCAAACAATACCTACAAATTTTAAAAAATATATAGCATTTAGTAATTTTCTATAGCGTTAATAGAATAAATATTATAAACTGAAATTTATTAAAATATAAAATAATATAATTAAATGAGTGCGTGTCTTTTTATATTGTATACTGTTGCTACTTTGCTAATTTAATACTGTAAATTTACTTTATTCATTTCGATAATTAAAATTATCTTAAAAACCACTTTTCTATGTAAAAGTTATAAAGTTACTAGCTTTAATACGTTGGTCATAATTTTTTTTTTAATAAAAATATAACTAATATCATTTTGTAGATGTAACACAGACTATAAAAGAAATTTTTGAGACCGAACAAAATTTAATTAAGAAAATTATATTAATAAAAGTAATTACATAAAAATTGAGAACAGTGAAAGTAGAATTTAATTAATTTCTTATAACGAGAGATGTAATATGAGATAAAAAAGAAAACGTAATACAATATCTCAAATGGCAGAAGATTTGTATTTCGAAGCGACATTTCGGTTGCTTTGTTGAATAACTAGAATTGCTTTCTTGCAGAAGAAACACGAGCCAAATTCAAATATATGAAGAAATTATTGAATTCTAGGATTTCTGAAGTAATTACAAAATAAATTAAAAAAAAAAGAAAATCGTGTTTAAAATTTTTCGCAGATTTTGTGTTATATGCATCATTTTTTTTCAACTATTTGCCACAACTCGTAGATATCGAATTGAAACTGAAAAGTATTTAGTAGAAAAGAATAAATCATTCAAACGCTTACATTTCAATGTAGAATCAAAAGTAAATAAATGGCTATTTGGAGAAAAAATATTCTTGACATGAAAACGTATGTCGATTAAAAGAAAGTTTATAAAATAATGTAACATTGGACTTGTATCAGATGGCTTTTTGTAAAATTTATCATTTGTATGAATTAACAAACTAGTCAGATGTGAAATTATCAAAACATTCTTCTAACTTATGCATGTTAATACTTCCTTAAAAATGCAGCACAGCAGCGCCACTGGTTGGATTGTTTAAACCAAAATCTAGTCAGCAACAACTTATGTCAACTTATAACTGGGTCTGAAGTTCGTTGAAAATCCATGCATTAATTTGTGAGATAGAGTTAATGGGATTTTTTTTAAATCTGTATAACAGCACCACATGTTTCGTGTTGTACACCAAAAACTAATCAGGATCAATTTTTTATTAGGTAATACCGCAATATAAAGTTTAATGAAAATCCATGCATTAGTACTGGATATACATTTATTGCGAAATCATGAAAAATACAGTATGGCAGCGCCATCTGTACGGCGATTTACACCCAAAACTAAACAACCCTAATCAATATCAGGGACTAACTGAATCTGATGTTTTAGAAAATTTCAGAAGAAATTTCAAAACATTTTCAAAAAATTAATTAGTTCTTAAGATAGAGCTATTGCGATAACCATGAATAATGTACTGTGGCAGTGCCACCTGTTGACAATTTACACGAACCTGTAATCAACAACATGTTATGTCGATTACTAACTAAATAAAAAGTTTTATGAAAATCCATTAATTAATTTTGAAGGTATGGCTATTGTTGAAATTGTGAATAATGCTGCATAGTAGCGCCTCGTGTTGTGCGATGGACACGAAAAACTAATCAGATCTAGTTTATATTATGGTCTGTCAGAAGTTATCAGAAGTTTTGTGAGACTCCGTGCATTAGTTCTTAAGATACAGCGCCCACAACTTTTTGTAACATACAGACATATTCACAGATTCAGAGACTCACATACAGACATTTTGTAAAAACATATTTTTCTGGTTTTCTGATCCCTATAACGTGTAGATCCTTTGAAAACCGGATTTTGAAAATTTTTACGAATACATTACTTTTTTCTTGTAAGATAGAAGAAAATAAAATGGTTAATTTAAGAGGAGCCCACTATACCTCTTAACCAGAAGGTCTCGTGATAACTTTTTTTAAAAAGAAACCCGTATGGTATTAGTTTTAGACATACAAAAAAAATGTAAACAGAAAATTAATTCATAGTTTAATTCAATTATGAAAAAACAAGTCCGTTAAAATTTACTCAAATATAGTCCTAATAACACTTTTGTATTTTTTGCATAAAAAGCATCTGGAATCCTAATATCTGAAAAAAATAGCACATTGACGTTTCATAGAAATGTTATTTTGATCTAAGGCACAGCTATGGAACATTACTATAAATAAACATATATAGAAACTTAAGAAAAAAAATACTGGATCTGGTATTAAATTGTAAAGAAACAGATTCACACTGCCCGCACAGTGCAACACCGGTGGGTCATTCTGAAGTGCCTCATCAGGTGGCATATGCACTACTTGTGGGTCGCACTTGAATATTCAGTAATAAAAGCGATTCAATAATTAAACAAAAACATAATTTGCTGAACAAATTAAAAAAAAATTATTTCCTACACGATTTAAGCCCAAGAAGGGACAGATATTAAGATAACTGATTTAGTTATTTCTACATTTAATTTTTTTTTTTTTTTTTTTTTTTTGAAAAAAAAAGTTAAACCCAGTGAAAATTAAAAAATAAAAATGAAATTTAAACAATATGATACTTATATACCCTAGATCTTAGATTCCGCTCAAATGATATCGAAATAAATCTAAACCTTTTCTTGAACATTTGCTTTTCAGATTGTCTATTCATTTTGTTAACATTTGTCATAAACGTAATACAAATGCTGCACTACAAATATTTCCAAGTTGAGTTTGGCAAAAAGTCTAAGATTTATTTCGAAATCATTTGAACGGTATCTAAGATCTAGGGTATTTAAGTATCATATTGATAGAATTTCATTTTTATTTTTTAATTTTCACTGGGTTTAACTTTTTTTTTAAAAAAATTAATATTAAATGTAGAAATAACTAAATCAATTATCTTAATATCTGTCCCTTCTTGGGCTTAAATCGTGTAGGAAATAATGTTTTTTTTTAATTTGTTCAGAAAATTATGTTTTAGGTTAATATTTCAAGTTTTTTAATACATACTGCATTCAGATGAACTCATTTCAAAATTAACTGAGGGTACCATCACCAGGAATTATTTTATGCGGTATCGTATCACCACAATTACCGATGTAATTTACCCACGGCCGTACCAAATTGTATGCCTCATTTCCAAATCGTTAGTTTTTTTTTTTTACTTATGGAAGTGAAGTCTTTACATGCTTTCTGTCTTGCTAACAAATATTTAAAAATCTCTGTTTCATTTCCAATATGACGTCATAAATGTGTGTCTTTTAATTCTTAAAATCAGTTTCACTTTTTACGATGTAAAAAGTCAGATGTCACTTTTCTCCTCGATGAATTCTTTTCTTATGAATTATGAGGTCATATTCGACAAAAAAATCCATTCTGTATACAGGGATGTAGTGGAGGGTATACGGGGGTATCCGCCGTATGCCTTCTGGATTTTTTAAGGAACATCGTATACCCTCTGTTTCTCAAGAAAACTAATAGTATCTATAAAATGTATTTATTTATTTTTTACTATATGTATGACGTCATATTTATTAGTATCATATTTATTCACTAAAAATTTTTTAGTAAATTTGTATTCCACAGAATTTTTTAGTAACCATTACAAACATTTTTTTTGCAAGTGAAACAAACATTTCTTTTGTAAACTGAACAAAAGTCTTTTTTGTATAAGTAACTCGAAACTTTTTAGTATGAGATACCAAGCAAATTTTAGCAATAGCTTCAAAATTATTTTTAGTAACCATTACGTGTGCCCGCAGGACAGGAGCTTCCTTCGAGCTGCATCCAGTGGGTAAAAAGACAGACTTCGGAAACGGAAGATTTTCGGTAAAACCACAATAGATGACAGCACCAAACATTGCTACCTGCTCTATTTTGACATGTTTCTAAAGGGGAGGGAAAGTTCAGAGATCATTACCCATGATAACTGCTACGACATGATTTTCATAATCCCTTTATTTAACAAGTACTTTCATTGCATACATTCGGTGCATATTTGGTGGCGTCCAGCATCGAACCCAGGTACTTTCAGCCTGGAGTTCGGTGCTATGACCCCTAGGCTATCTCGGCCACACCAAGTGAGTTTTAGTAATAGCTATTATAAATGCAAAACTATTAACTCTATTCGTTGCTAGATATTTTCTAGTGATTCTTACAGATTCCTTGTAACCGAGTAAGATTACTAAAAATTTTTTAGTAATTACAAGGAGATCGACAAGGAGATTTTTTTAGTAGATCGACCCTTTTTTTTACAGTGTACGAAGTCCATAGCATTTAAAGGGACGCACAAAATAATTCAAATAGTACATTCTTTCCGAAGTACTGAGTATGTATCCGATGATAGCTGATAGATCGAGGAAAAGCATTTTAATTATTATATTTGCTTCTAAGTTTCCCTAAATCTATGCATATTATATGGTGTGCATAAATGCTATAGTTAATATACAGGGCTACACAAAGAGTTCGCAAATGTTACTGAATATGAGCGTGAGTTTCTTTTTCTTCTTTTTCTGAATGTGAGTTTCTTTTTAAATAAGTCATGCATTTTTTAGCTGAAATGCTTTCCGTTTACTAATAAATGGTTGTAGAATATAGGTAAAATGATATACAGGAATCACGCAAAGAATTGGATACATGGATACCTATGAATGGTAATTTCTGAGAATGTGATTTCAATGGTTTTAAAAGTGTTTTAGTTTACAATAAATTTTAACTAAATCTTGGCATGTAATAAAGGTACTAGTAAACTACAGGCTAAACAAAAGTATTGTAGTATGTTTCCATATATTAGTATAAATTGCATTAAGAGAAATTTCAACCTGCTAGGAATTTTCCTGCTAAACTATATTTCTTATTATATATTATATATATCAACTGACTGATCAAATACAAGACTGTTCAAAAGTATTTTAATACGTATTTGGCTATAGGCAGTAACCTTATTTCCCTAAATAACGAAGTTTTGCTAAGTATCTTAGGAAGTGATGGAAAGTATTTCATGATCTATGCTTAACGCATGATTTTTCTTACTTATTAAACATATAGCGGTGATCTAGAAGTCATAACACATTTTTGAAATTTAATAATTATGAACAATGCACAGTAGAAAAATGCGGTTATCAAAGACGTTTTTAAAAATATATAGAATTTTAAGTAATGAAAAAAAAAAGTTATAACAGTTGCATTTTTGAACAACAGGAGGCACCATTGCACAAAGTGGAAAATATCTATACTATGCATTAGAGAAGCAGGAAGCGTTATTTGCGTTTGATGCGTTATTGTAATATTTATGTATGATATATGTATTGATTATGTATATGTATGATTATGTATTTATGTATGATTAAGTAAATAAGTGATGTAACTTTATAACAGGTAAAGTTTTAGAAATTGGATTTTCGTACACGCAAGAAAATGCAGATTGCCAAATAAATGACTAATCCGGGCAGAAAATCACACTCTTCGCTAAAAAGCAACATCCGCATATGCCAGGTATGGATCTTGACGCTTGTCGTATCGTTGGATAGTTCTTGTCAGGAGGATCAAGGTATGTACGGGAACTATACTACTACATCCAGATTTTTTTTTTAAATATTGGCGGTGAAAATTAGAAAAAAGAAAAAAAGAAAAAAAAGCAAGGGCTTGACAATCGTATTATGAATTAGTGAGAAATAAATACAAATTGCAAGTTCATTATGCTTAAAAATAGGGATTAACTCCTCGGTTAACCTTACATAATAGAAAGAGGTCACGGGCAAACCATATGTGAGAATTTCTAAGAATGGATCAAGACAGTGATTTTACTATCAAACAAAAATGCCTTCCGCAATTTGTGCCTGGTGTTGAAAGAACAAGTATCTTTAAACATTTTTACTTGCGAAAACATCATCTTCATTAGTAACAATGTAAATAAGTACCATCGGCAGCTTTAATGGATTTCATACTGTTTTTCCCTTTTATTTCGATTTTTCCGAAATATAAAATGGCTACATTTCCTAGGCTGTTTGATTCGGTTGTACGGTTCCTTTACATTTCTTCATTTTCGTAGCGAGAAGTTTCTAACGATGCCATTCTCTTGAAAATTCAGATCTGATAGTTAAGGATGCTCCCCAATAAGTAATACTTGATATCCCAGTAAGTAGTAAAATTTTTAACATTTAGACATTGATTATGTTTTCAGAATGAACTGCACTGTATTCACTGTATTATTGAAATTGTTATTGTTGGCCAAAAATTTATATGCATCATAGTATATTTTTCAGCAATATATACAAGAATTTTTTATTTTCTAAACGTATTTCTAAATATTGTACATTCTTTCATACATAGTTCACTAAGTATTAAGCTTTGGAAGGTTTTGAGACTCCTAGAGCACTTCCATATAATGCTTTAACTTTTTTACATCTTTAAACTTTATATATCTTAATCATATATTTTAGCGACTATTCATTTTTTTGACATGAAAAATTTGGGCATAGTTATTATTTATTAATAAATTAAAATAAAAAAATAATAAAGTAGAAAAGAGTAAACATATAAATGTTGACGCTAATTAAATTTCAATACCATAAAGCACTTTTTTCTGTCTGATTCTTTTGAAATGATTTATTTTAAACAAATTTCAATTACAATTAGTATACATTGACTAGTATTTCAATTACTATGTTTTAATGTATTTATCATCAAATATATTTCAAATAATTCATTAAAAATGCTAATTTTGTTACTGTGATGCTTTGAATTTTTCTATTTAAAACTGAATATTACAAGCCAGTCAATCTTGAATTAATTAAATGCCATTGTAAATTTTTATTACTTAGAAATATGTTAACACCATTTCAAAAAAGAAAGAAAATTAATATTTGAAGAATAATCTAATAAAAGGTGTTTCCATATTTTAAACAACATTTAGTTATTGTGAATGTTTAGATTTTGTATGACATAATTTTTTAGAAAATTAAATAAGTTAATTTAAATGCAGGCTTAAAATAATTGCGTTTTAATGTTTCATAGTTCATCCAAAGAATTAAAATTTCGAAACGTTTATTATAATAACCAACTAATTAATTTGTTAAAAACATTGTACTTTTTTAATCCATTTGTGATATTATGACTGTTAAAATACGTCATCAAATATCCATAAAAAATAAAATAAATTAAAATTAAAAATTAAAAGAAGAATTTAATGATGATAGAAGATTTCTTTTAAGGTCTTCATCTAACGTCAAAATGATCAATTTATTAATTGACTTATCAATAACTTTTTAAAAACTTTGCGTCAACAGTAATTTATGAAACATTTACCATCGTATTCAAAATAATCCATCAAAATAAATGGATTAGAATATGCATATCACGATTGAAATTGTAATTTAAGCAAATCCTACAGGTTGTTGGAAAATTACAAGTAATCTTTTTTGTTATCCTATATATATATCTTAAATAGTTTAAAGGGGTCCGAGACACTTAAACCTTTAAATTTTCTAAAAGAAAATTTATTGCATTAATTTTGCACATGATTTATAATCATGATTCTATCTTAATTGGAACAGGAAATACATATATATTTTTTTCGTTTTGGCTTTTATTCAAAGTCTAGATTTAAAACAATGGTGGTTGTAATTTTTTTTTTTTTACTATTTCTACTATTTAAATTGTTATAAGTTAAGAACCATTAAATATAAATAGTTCTAACACGTAACATGTCTTTTTCATTTGTTTTACTTTAATTGTGTTTCAGCAAATTTGAAAAATATTTACATTTGAAACTATAACTTTTTTCTTAAGTTATATATATATGCTTATGTAAATGAAAAAAGAATCTACAAAAAATATTTCGCGTAATAACGATTTTAAACTACCCCAATGTTTTTGATGAATTTTAAATTTTACATATAAAAATAAGTTTTATCGCTTGACTCAGTTTAGAAATAATATGCTTTAACATCATAAAAAAATAAAATAACATAAAATAAAAATAACTCAGGAAATAGAAAAATCAAAATGTTTATAAATGTTTATTACGTACTAAATAGTTAACTATGTAAAATGGTAATGCTAAATTCGTATTACTAAATTGTTTGATGATGCATTATTCGCATAAATAAATCATTAATTAATAGATTGTTAAACATATTAAATCTCAATACTAAAATGGCAATACTAAAGAATTTCAATTGTCAATTTCCGCGTACATCTATTTTATTGTTATTTTAAAAAATACTACTTCAGAATTCTTTCATGGTTCCTGAATAACTGCCTCAAGCGATGTGAAATTTAAAAATTGGTACCAATTTATTGTTTCACAGATCTGAATTATATTACTGTTTAGGCATACAAAACTGCATAATTTCTTTTTAAAAAAGAACAATACATTTTTTTCCTTTCATTTATTTACGAAAAAAAAAATGACGTGCATTTAACCTGTTCATAACAGATTTTTTTTTAATTAATTTATAGGTAAAATCACTGTAAAAAGTTAAAAAATAACTATAAAAAATACTAGTTTTATTTTGGGTATTTATATAATAAATTGTAAAATGCACTAAATATGGGAATATACATAATGTGGGAATATACATAAAATGGGAATATACATAAGTTAAGAACCATTAAATATAAATAGTTCTAACACGTAACATGTCTTTTTCATCATTACTGAGCTTTTGGGTGTTTAGACGTATTTCTATTATTTAAAATAAAATTTTTATTTCTATTGGGAAATGTAACTATGGGATTAGTTAAATATTGTTGAAAGATGAATATAATATGAAAAAAATTGGAATACAATAATTATAACTATTACTAAAAAATTATTTTTTAAAGAAATTTTTTAAGGGGGTTCATTACTGGCACATCTACCTTACATTTTTATAAAACATTATAAAGATTTCTCATAATCTAATGTTAATGAACCTAAATAAAAAATTATCTATTTGTTTGCATGCAATAACAAATATTTATTTTATTCGTCTGGATAATTTTAATTACTAATTCGGATAAAACAATTCTTACTGCAACATGGAAACTTATTACTGCAACAAACTTTACAAATGAATTTAATCTAGTGTTTTTTTTCTTTATTATTTTCGACTGGGTTGAATTAAACAGCAGAAGATCATGTGTCCCGCATAAACAGTGGAGTCTATTTCCACATTTACAAGAAAGTAGAAAAAAATGCGTAAATACTTAACAGTTGAAAATCTCTCAAACCTTAGGAACAACTAAATTCATAAATTTAAATCATGCTGACATTTGTTATGCCCTTTTATATATGTACTAGCAGGGGAGACCGAGCTTAGCTCGGTCAAAATTAACTTTGTGTTCAACTCGATATAGTATTTTCACTGTATCATTAACTCTGTATTATTACTGTAAAACATGTTTATAATAGTATTATTTAGAAAAACAATCAATAAGAAGACTATGTTTTTATGCGCTTGTTTATAAATTTTACTTTATTTTAAAATTTACAACGAAAGGACATCGATCTAAATCTCTTTTTTAGCTTGACTCTGATTGGTTTAACCATGCATCTCAAATCCTCTTAAGAATGTATAAAAAAATTCTTTACATTCTGAAAGACAATATATTTTGCTAGATATAGCCAAATTTGGAGGCATTCTTTCATTTGGCTCCAAATACGTGTTTTGGTTTTCGTAATTTTTATACTCGATTTTTTGGCCATATGTCGCCAATATTTTATCAAATATAACCAAGTTATTGGCTTTTGCCATATTCTCGTGACCCTGACCCGTATTACCCAAAATGAGCCACTAATCAAATTTGATCAAGCATGTGACATAGCTCAATCGTTTTCAGGTAATCAAAAACAGTAGAATATAAAATTGAATCAAAATCGTTTAAGCCATTTTTTAGGTAAAATTAGCTTGGCAGCATTCAGCAATGAAGCGAAATGACCCACTAATATAATTTTGTTTAACATGCGACTCAGCCCAATAGTCTTCTCGTGACAAAAAACGTTTTGTTTCAAAATTTAAGTAAAATTGATTGAGTCGTTGTTATATATAATTAGAATGATCCTAGCTCATTAAGACCCAAAATGACCCACTAATAGAATTTTCGCGAGCATGTGTTCAAGTCAAATGGTTTTCTCTTGCTCAAAAACGATACAATACAAATTATAGTCAAAATGGTGAGTACCATTTTCTATATAAAATTAGAATGACCCATCATGACCAACAAATGACCCTTATAATCGAAATCTCTCGATCGTGTGGCCTAGCTTATTAGTTTTAGCATGCCGAAAAACATTAGATACAAAATTTAGATAAAATCGATTGAGCCGTTTTTTAGATATAGTTAGTTTGACCCTGACCCCTTATGATCCAAAACGACCCATTGACCGAATTTTCTCAAAAATCTGTCATAACCCAATGATTTTCTTGTGCCCGTAAACGATAAAATACAAAATTTAGTCAAAATTGCACGAAACCTTGTCTAGATAAAATTAGAATGACCCAAAAGTGGCCCCCTAATCGAAATTTCTCGAACATGTGTCCTACCTCAATGATTTTCTCATGCGAAAAATATGTTGTATACAAAATTTCGTTAAAATCGACCCACCCATTGTTTAGATATAGCTTGACTTTGACCCATTAAGACCCACAAATGACCCTTATAATCGAAAGCTCTCGAATATGTGTCTTAGTCCATTAGTTTTCTCGTTTCTAAAAATTGTTGCATACAGAATTTCGTTAAAATTGATCCTGCCGTTCTTTAATTATATATAGCTTGACCCAGACTCTTAATGACCCAAAATAACCCATTAATCGAAATTTTTCGAACATGTAACCTAGTCTAATGATTTTATCATGCCAAAAAATGTTGCATACAAAATTTCATTAAAATCGATCCACCTGTTCTTTAGATATAGTTTGACCATGACCCATTATGACCCATCATGACCCACAAATGACCCTCATAGTCGAAATCTCTCAAACATGTGATTTAGCCCATTAGTTTTCTCATGTCAAAAAACTGTCACATACAAAATTTCGTTATAATCCATCACGCCGTTCTTTAAATATAAATAGCTTGACCTAGACTCTTAATGACCCAAAATGACCCATTAATCGAAATTTTTCGAACATGTAACCTAGTCCAATGATTTTATCGTGCCAAAAAAATTTTGTATACAAAATTTCGTTAAAATCGATCCACCTGTTCTTTAGATATAGGTTGACCATGACCCATTATGACCCATCATGACCCACAAATGACCCTCATAGTCGAAATCTCTCAAACATGTGATTTAGCCCATTAGTTTTCTCATGTCAAAAAACTGTCACATACAAAATTTCGTTATAATCCATCACGCCATTCTTTAAATATAAATAGCTTGACCCGGACTCTTAATGACCCAAAATGACCCATTAATCGAAATTTTTCGAACATGTAACCTAGTCCAATGATTTTATCGTGCCAAAAAAATGTTGCATACAAAATTTCGTTAAAATCGATCCACCTGTTCTTTAGATATAGGTTGACCATGACCCATTATGACCCACAAATGACCCTCATAGTCGCAATCTCTCAAACATGTGATTTAGCCCATTAGTTTTCTCATGTCAAAAAACTGTTACATACAAAATTTCGTTATAATCCATCACGCCGTTCTTTAAATATAAATAGCTTGACCCAGACTCTTAATGACCCAATATGACCCATTGAAATTTTTTCTCGAACATGTAACCTAGCCCAATGTTTTTCTCGTGCCCGAAAACCATAGAATGCAATTTTTAGTCAAAATTGCGTGAGAAAATCGCTAGATAAAAATAGCATGACCCACAATGACCCCAAGAATGACCCACTTACCGAATTTTCTCGAACATGTTACCTAACCCAATGGTCTTCTTGTAATCCAAAACGATACAATATAAAATTTGGTCAAAATCGTTAGAGCCGTTTTTTAGATAAAAATGGCTTGACCCATAATGACCCCAAAATGACCCACTAATCGAAATTTTTCGAACATGTGACCCAGCCCAATAGTTTTCTCGTGCCAAAAAACGATTGGATACAAAATTGCCTTAAAATCCATCCAGCCGTTCTCTAGATACAAATAGCTTGATCCTGACCTATTGTGACCCAAAATGACCCAGTAATCGAATTTTCCCGAACATGGGACCTAGCCCAATGGTCTTCTCGTGCCCGGAAATGGTAAAATCCAAATTTTTGCGAAAATCGTTAGAGCCGTTTTTGAGATAAAATTTACCCCCACACACACACACACACAATTTTTGCTCGCATTATAGTATAAGATATATACACTGGTATGCAAAATTTAAGGATGAGTCGCAAAATGCCTATTTTCAGGGGATTTTCAAGCGATACTTTCACGCGAATATTCAAAAGGAAGTAATAAAATTCAAATAATTACTATCTCTGCATAACAGATAGTCCTTATAACATCTCATTCAGGTCACACATGGTCACAGTCTATACTGCGAAACAAAAAATGGGGAATTCCAGTCTCTTTTATAAATCTCAAATGACTACTATATGTGACTCCACTGACAGGTCACTGCGACTGCTGCTTTGTATCGAGTATCCAGGTGACTTTACAATGCCGTTTTATTGAGACTCTCATGTGACTGTCATTTGGAGACTCAATTTCAAAGTCATTATGAATGTTGCATTATGATAAATCACCAAATAATGTGACATTAAAGTCACATTGTGACTTTCTGTCACAAGACATTGTAAAATGGTGACAGAGACCCTATTCTGAAGTAACCACTGTGAAAAGTGGTGAAAAGTCACATGTGATTTTAAAGGGACATTATTTGGTAATTTATCAGAATGCAACGTTCACAATGACTTTGAAATTGAGTCTCCAGATGAAAGGTCACACGAGAGTCTCAATGAAACGACATTGTAAAGTCACCTGGTGACTCGTCACAAAGCAGCAGTCACATTGACCTGTCAGTGGAGTCACATATAGTAGTCCTTTGAGACTCATAAAAGAGACGCATGGAATTTCCTATTTTTTGTTTTACCGTAGTGCTTGTGACTCTTGTGACCATGTGTGACCTGGAAGAGATTTTATATGGACTAGTTGTTACGCAGGGATAGCAATTATTCGAATTTTATTACTTTGAATATTCCTTTTGAATATTCAAAGTATTCCTTTACCTTTTGAATATTCGCGTGAAAATTATCGCTTGAAAATCCCTTGAAAATTGGTATTTTGGGACTCGTCCTTAAATTTTGCACACCAGTATATGTGTGTATACTCTGTTAAAAATCTTGTCCTAGTTTGAAACAAGCTTTGGTCCTCAATAGCTGCCACCATAAGATGGTGAAACCATGAAAAAATATTGTGAGCTTTGTTGCAGGATAGTTCCAATAGTTGGAACGAGGTTTAAATAGGACGTTCCAAATGTTGTTATGAGATTTCATTATCTTGTGGTCACAGCAGCTGAGCACCGGAATTTTGTTCAGACTAGAGCAAATTTTCAATAATGTATAAATATCCGTACAATAATATTCCGTGATTATTCCGTGAACCTTGCGTACATATGGGTTAGGTTCCCTTAGAAAGACCTCCACGGAGGTCATCTCACCCCTTAGGGCCTATATCCCACAGCGTAGATAATGGGCCGACATACATACAAACCAAACCGTACAATAATAATCGTTTTATTTTTTAAATGTAAAATGCACTTATCTAATGTAACAAAGTTATGAATAAGGTATGTCAATATTTGTCACTCGGTTTATTATTTTTATTGCAGAATTTCAAGTATTTTAATAGCTAAAAGTTTATTCATGAAAAATATCGATATATTATGTTGATTTGTAATAAAATTTTTAAAATTAGTTCAGTTATTATACGAGTTCAGTTATCACCTAATTAATTGAAAAGAATAATTAAATTAAATATTTTGTCATGAAGTTCATTTTAATGAAAAAATTAAAGTTTAATAAAAGCTTGTCAATGTCTATCAGTATAATTTTATGTTTGAACTGAACAGTAGATCTAATCCATCCTCAGTCATCAATTGAAATCATCAATACCAAAATATTTTTAATTAGAGAATATGGAATACAAATTTGTTCTAATTATAATTTAAAATTATTTACACTTGATAACATTGTTCTGCGTCTGGTTTTTCTAAAGTTATCAATATTAAATATTTCACAAGTGCAATTAAGCTCATAATACAAGATACTTTAGGGGGGGGAATAACATACTTTTAACTTTACACATATTTCGTGAATAAAATTTAAATGAGTTACTCAATATATGAAATTACTTTCAATTGTTACTTTAAACATAAATTTTTAGGTTATCAGATATTTAATTTTGAAATAATAAAATATTATTAAAGATTTTTGTTACTTGAGATCTTTAGATAAGATGTTGAAATAAAATAAAATAAAATATTTGCATATAAACTATATTTTTAAATGCATTAATATTGACAAGACAATGTTATTTATCATATTATAAAATTAGCAACTTCTAGAATCATTTCATGTATATATTTAACAAGGAAAAAATAAACTTATTTATAGAAAATTTAAAGAACTAAAAAAACTAAAGAACTAAAAGAAAGAACTAAAATATAGATAAATTAATATGAATAAATTTACAAACAACATATTACAGCATACAGCACTTACTGCATAAGCTGCTTGTTGCAAAAAAGGCCTTGTAATCTTAATAAACTTTGTGAATATATTGTCTTTATAATGAAGAACTATCAATTCATGGATTAAAGAAACCCAATGGATGATTCCATTACGTCATTTGATAAAATTAAAGATTTTAAGTGTGATTTCACTCTTGACTACTACTTTTTTTAGATATAATTTGGTGAGTTACAAGTTTAAGAAGAAAATGTGAAAATTAAAATTAATGTTTAAAGTTTTTTCATGTTTAATGTTTAAACTTTTTTAACAAATAAATAACAAGTGAGTAAGAAATAATATAACCAGAAAGTAATTCCATAAATAGCCTTTTTTGATGATATCATTTATAAACATTTTCCGATTTACTTGCTAACATTTTTGGTTTTGTATGTTTACTTGAACTTATCATATTATTATAAAATGTGTTTCAGTGTAATTAAAATAGTTCAGTATAATAGTTAAAATTGAAATTAAAAAACAACCTGAACACTCACGAGACTGACCAAAAATTTCAAATTATGGAGATTTTCATTACAGAAGGAGATTGGAAATGCATTACTGCTAATACTATATAAGGTGATTGAGCCATAAGTTGATCAAATGAGATCGGTGCAGTGGGGATTTTATAATATATTCTACCTTCTAAATTTTAGAAGTAATCTAACATGGGTACTTTTCGGTTAGCCGGGTAATATATACATATACATATTTAAACATATACGTGTATAACATTTAAACATTTAAACATATACGTACAATGTATATGTACATATATATAATATGTATGCATATATATGTACTGACGTACAATGTATATGTACATATATATAATATGTATGCATATATATGTACAGACATAGATATGGATGTATATGGCGCCCGGCTAACCGAAAAATACACTAGCATGATTGTTATAAAGCTTAATAAATGTCATACCATTTGCAAAAATAAAATCTGTTAAAATTGAATAGCAAAGAACTTATAAGCAAATACTTTCCTTAATTACTATTTCTCAATAGTTGATTAATTGAAGAAATCAGTCGAAAATTTTAATATTAATCTTTAAAATATCATGCTTAAGCTGTGATTAACAATAATTTATATAAAATTATTAGTACTTCAAATAAGAAAGATTGAGAGTGGATTATTTTAATTGACTTAAAGTGTCTACAACTAATCAAAAACTAAATGTTTACATTTTTTAATTAAAAAAAATAAAATAAAATGGCTTTTTTATAGTAGACAGTTGACAAAAATATGACATTTGGTACTCCAACATTTAATTAAAAATTTTATTTGAAGTATTCAAATAAATTTCAACTTCAAGTACATGCTTAAAATTTACTTTTGTATGTTTATTTTCTTATCGAGTTCGTTGAACCTATTTTTTCTTCCGTAACAGTTTCTTTGAATTCTCAGCATCACTCCATCGCTTTTATAGAAAACGGTTACTTTACTGTGCTATGGAACATTCTCATTGGTCATAAAAGGTCACTGGTCTCATTTACTGTAAAAGCTGTGGAGTGACGCTGCTGCAAATGGGTCATATTTTTAACAGTGATTCTAATGTACGAAGTACCAATGATCTGGCGTACAACAGCTGCGTTCAAAAATCCTAAGTTAAACTGACATATTGCCATGGAAATTCTCTGAATTTCCATGATAGGAACTCAAATTCAGATTGCAAACGCATGTTCAATTTACAGAGAGGTGGATTAGAAAAGAGGGTGAAAAATAGCGTTAATAATAGTTTGGTGTTCAGATTAAAGTACGTTCGGAATAGAGAGAATTCATCTTTAGTTAAGTCTTTGGAATTTCACCGCGAAAGTCCGATTGTGTTTATAACAGGGCTGGTAAATTTCTGCCGGGGTGGTTTAAACCGGCGGTTATAACCGGTTAAAACCGACATGGCAGAAACTAGTTTCTGCCAGCAAGTGGTAAAAACTGGCAGAAACTAAGAAATAATACTAATAACTTTAACCAGCAATGATTCATAATTCACGTATGTATTTAATGTATATAGAATTTAGTTAAATTAAAATAAAGATTATGAATGTTATTTAAAGTAGCAAAAAGTTTCAAAAGGATCATATAAATGTACTTTTTTATATAATAATTTTCTGTCACTTGAAAACAGAAATTTTCATAGCAGTAATCTGATGCTGCACAAGTTTGACTATTGATACCCATTCCCATTGTTTACAATTGAATTTCATAGTTATAAAAAAAAGAAATGTATAAAAAATTTTATAATATTTTAACATCACTGTTCAGAGTATTTTTAAATAATACACTGCATTACCTAAAAAATTACCTACTACTACATACAAAGAGATGGTTCTTGTTAAAAATATACAGGGTGTCCCCTCTCAACGGTGGCCAATGGCTAATTTCTAAACCGTTGGTCATAGACGTATAGTTCCAATTGCAAAAATGCTTTAAAAAAGGTAAAGTATTGTTTTTTAAGCGATTTTCGTCAAAAAAAAGTTTTACTAAAAAATTACGAAAATTAAATTTTTATACGGTCCCCCGGTCCTATAAGTGATATTTAGTAAAAATGTTTCAACACTCTAGCAAGTAAAACAGAAAAGGTCCCATTCATGTAACATTAAAATTGACCGAGTTATGAAACTTTAAATTTCATGACTTAAACCATTTTTCTATAGCTGAAAAAGGATGAGTTCGACTGAGCTTTAAATGAACGTACACTAAGTGCATAAAGTATTATAAAGGGAGTCGATTTCCAACGTTGTTCAAAGACTACTTCCTAAACAATTTCTCACAGACATATAGTTCCAATTACAAAATGTTTTAAATGAGCGATTTAACTGAAGGCGCTGTTACCGTATAAGTCTTACGGTAGTGTTAATTATAATTAATTAACTTCTAGATTGGTTATTAAAATAACTGAAGACATGAATTTCAAAATTCTCTTTATCGAAAAAATCAAATTTTGGGAAATAGCGAAAAAACTTTACATGCATCTATTGGTTTTCCTTATAAATTTTGAAATTGCATTGTTACAATAGTGGAGGTTTGGATAGACTGATAGAGAAATCAAAAAGTGATAAGCCGAGTTTTGAAATTCATATCCTCAATCGTATTTTTACGTATGATTTATTTTGTAAGCAAATGAAGCTGATTCTTTTCGTGATTTTATTTTAAAAAGGTATGTTATTTTGATAAGCTTTTATTTTATTCATAGTTTTCGTATGCAAATTTTCCTAGTTCAAAACTTATATTCAAATTTTAACTCACTTCCAAATATCTGATTGAGGTTCAATTCCCATACTTATTTAAACCCGATGACAATATAATATTAATACGATTTTAGGTGCGTTCCATTTATTTATTTTATAGGACTACATCAAATTTTATTAGGTTGAGTAATCTAATAGAGCTTTAAATATGTATCATTTTGTAACGATTTGTGACTGTTGCTTTTCATAGTTTAATTTAACAAAATTTCTGTTATTTTTTTACTTATATTTTTAGCACAAATTGCATATTTTACTTTAACATGTAAATGTCAACATAAATTCAGAAACAACATTGTAATTTTTTTTTTTACTCTCAATGTTTAAAGTTAAATTTTCTATCTGATGTTTATTTTTATTTCCAGTAAATTTGTGACTGACCCCTATTTTGCAGCAAAAAATATGCTTCAACTTTGAACAGCTATAACTCGGTCAATTTTGATCGCAGAGGAATGGGACTTTTTTTGTCTTACTTGTTAGAGTAGTGGTAAAAATTTTCTAAATATCACTTGTAGGACCGGGGGACCGTATAAAAATTTAATTTTCGTAATTTTTTAGTAAAATTTTTTTGACCTAAATCACTTAAAAAATAATTCTTTACCTTTTTTAAAGCATTTTTGCAATTGGAACTATATGTCTATGACCAACGGTTTAGAAATTAGCCATTGACCACCGTTGAGAGGGGACACCCTGTATAATTAAATAATTGTAGCACAAAAACAACAGAAAAAAATTTAAATGGAATAACTTGTACAATTATTTTACAACATTGAAAGAACTAATTCATTTTTGTGGAAAAAGTAACAATATACTAAGAGCATTCTATAATGTGTATTATTGATTTTGTTAACCTTTTCTTAACCTGGACTGTTTTTTTAATTTGTTTTGAATGAAAGAAAAGTTCAAAAATATTCTCTCAAGACCAGCATTACTCGCTGGTAATGTCATTGAGCATGAAAATTTGAGAAATGTTCATTTTCACCAGCATTTGTTTTTAAAAGCAATCACCCACAGAAGTCATGACATTTTCCAAGACTTCCTTGAGGAAATATGTTTCTGAAAAAGGGGTTTATTTTGCTAAGAGGTTATTATATATGGCACAAAATTTAGATGAATATCAAAAAACAATTTTCTTGCTCTTTCTTTATGCTCAAATGTCAATTTTGATCCCATATACTTAAGATGAATTCAATAAGCTAGCACTGCATTAAATGAGATTTGAATCTTGCATTTGTGAGTTTCCATAATATTTCCATCATTGAGTAAAGTCGAGCAAATTTTATGAGCAGCTGCAAAAGAACAGTCATATTTTTTTTATTTTTACCTAAAGCAACAGCAATAGATTTTAATATTTATAGCAAGTATTTAACTCTTTATAAATCATGATATTTATTTATAATTTTAACAACTGCTATGTCCTTAATATCATTTTCATGATTTTCAATTATCTGCAAATAATATGGATCATTCTTCTTGAAAGATTCAAAACTATCAAATTCTAATACTAGTTTATATATTTTTTTAATTAAAACTATTCAAAATACTTTATTTATTATTTATCCCGAATAAAATATATATAAGCAATTTAATATCACTAAAAAAGCCTCAGATTATATCATAAAATGAATTTATGCCAGTTGTTGCCAGTTTCTGCCGGTTATAACCGGTTATAACCACTTTTTGCCTCTGGCACGGCAGAAACAATTTTCTGCCAGCAAAAACCCAATCCTGGTTTATAATACCGGCGTATTCCCATTAGAGAGTAGTCAGATAGGTAGAGTCCACTGTACTTAATGTCTAACAAAAATAATCTACGCTCTTAAAACTTCAGACACAAAATACCTCAAGTTGAATTGAAATCCATTCATCTCACGATTTGAAAGTTGTAAAAATATTGCATAAGGGGTTGAAACAATTGGAATGAACGAGTTGTTTTTAAGTAATATAAAGCCATATGAGTTAAACTTTTAAAAAACAACCAGTTCACGATTCACTAAATTGCTGCTCCTTTATGAGAAGTCAAATCCACTCTTTCGTTTTAAGAGTGTATATTAAAATCTGAGTATTGTCATACAACAAGAAGACGTACACATATATTAAAATATATTGCAGATATTTAACTGCAGCATAGCTCAAAAATTTAGACAAAAGATGATAATAAAATTGTAAGTGAAAAGTATGGAATAACTTCATTATAAATATTCCAGAAATAATCAAAAAAATAAATATAGTAGAAATATATAACGGTTCAATCAGCATTATTTATTTAAGATGTACACTCTTTCTTACATTTTTATAAGTTACCGTCAGCTCAAAAATTTACCTACATTATGCAAACATTATCAATTTTTGAATTGTTTTCAACTATTCAAGCAAACTGTTTAAACGATTTTTTTCTAAGCAGTATTACGATAAATACTCACCTTCCATTCGTTATTTAAGGTTCCTACAGCTATGACATTTATAAACGAAAAATAAAATTAAAGAATTTAAAATACGAGGTTCATCCGAAAGTAATTTTCCCACGACTAAAAGAAAATCATAATACATCGAATGATTTATTCCGAAAGATACAGCAATGATTGAGTTACTTTGCAACATAAGAATAACCGAAAATATAATATTTTTCATAGCGTGGGGTAACATTTTGAAGTCTAGCGTCTGCTGTATGGGAAAGGATCATGATAAATATTCCAGAAACAAAAAAAATAAATAAGTATAATAGATATATCTAAAGGGTTCCATCAGCCCATAAAGATCCCGGTAGCATATAAGCAACCTTTACATGGATACGGACATGGGAGAAAATCCTGAGCTGTGATTGGCTTATGTTATGGAACAATGTCGTGCGTCACAAACACATTACTCGTCGTAGTGCAGAGGAGAGAGAAAAACAAAACGATATGGTTTTATGATGTCCAGTACCATAGACTTCTAGTCACAAGATTTTTATTTATACAAATGTGAAATTTCAAAGAAAATATTCCAATTTTTGGACGATTATTCATTTTTGTTCAGGTAAAAGTAGACGTCTAAGAACTTTATACCCGAACACAGAACCGAACGTACGAAAGCAGCACTGACATTTCTTCAGTAATAACTCTCTGCAGTAATATCACCGGGATGCATATTAGCAACCTTTACATGGATATGGATATGGGACAGAATTCTGTGATGTGATTGGCTAATCGAATCTTTCGTCCCTTTAACGGGAATTTCAATGGAGTTCTCTTTCGCCCTTTTAACCGGAAATAAAAAGGCGTTTGTTTTGTTTATATTTGTCGTAAAAAAGTTGTTATTCTGATCAGTGTGATAGATAAGACTTCGTCGTAGAAATAATTTTATATAATTTCTTTTTATTTAATTTTTACAATTTTTATAATTGCATAGACATGTATTTATAATTTTAATGTTTAAATAATGCATTGGCTCGCAAATGAAGTCTAAAAAATGAGCATTCAGTATAATTTTGCGCAAATAAGCAATGATTACACGAATTCTTCTGTACAAAAAACTTTTGTACTTTGAAAAAGAGGCAAGTTGTTCAAAATAAATACGCCAGCAGACAAGCAACAATTCTGCCAAAACTATCCAACAACGTAGAAGTGTGGTTCCGGCATAAAATGAAAGGTCCTTGGAAGCAAGGTACCATTGTTCAACTAGGTCCTCAACCTAGATCATATTTAATTAAAGGAAGAGATGGAGGACTGTACAGAAGAAATAGATATCGTATTAAACTCGATCATTCTCAAGAAGACAAGAACAACAGAAACACATTAACAGTCGAAGATCTTTATCCAATTAACAATATTACAGAGCCTGATTCCAATATCAACAATAGAAATAATCCAGATGATTCCTCAACTGTTAATATTCAAACAACATCTCCAGTTCTAAGGAAATAAAAAAGAAATAGTGTTAAACATATTCGCTATAGAGACTCTTAAACTTTTCATGATTTTGTAAATTATTTAGCCCTAGAACTTTAAAGTTAACTTAATTTAATGTCTCTTTTGGACTTTAAAGATAAATAAAATTTACTTGTTTATAAATTTAAACTTAAAAGAATATGTTTAAATGCTTATGATTTTTGTAAAAAGGGGCATGTTAGATAATATACTTGTATCTTGTGGCAACACTCTTGCACTGAGATTGGAGAATAAAGTTATGTCGCCTGATAGAAGGTTGTGTTTATTTATTGTCCTAATATGTTTATGATAAAAGCTTGTATGAAATATAGAAGGACAATATGTTTCAAAAAAGAGTTTTTCCTGATTATTTCACGTGTGCCAATTTTACTTAGTAGATTTTGCCATTTCCGTAAATACGTATTTGTTTCTTGAAAAATAGCTAACGATTCCTTCGAAAATCTTAAAGTTTCATTAACCGTAGGTGCTCCTAAAAACAAATCGTCCACGTACATCGAAGAGTTAATTTTAGAGCAAGTTTCCGGATACAAAGTTGCATATTTCTTTAGATGATGTTTAATTACCGCTCTTAACAATAATGGACTCGATGTTACGACAAATAATACACGGCACATTTTCAAAATTATAAAGTTCACTGGGGAATTTTTATCTTGAGGGAATTCTTCAATCCACAGAAAACGCGTCATGTCTCTATCAGTTTGAGCAAGACTTATCTGTACGAAAGCCTTTTCAATGTCTGCCACTACGGCAAATTTATTGCTTTTAAATTGCAAAATTAAATCATATAAATCTGAGTTCAAATTGGGACCTGGAAAGAGTACATCATTTAGAGAAGGTTCAGAAGGAGCATGAGATGAGGCATCAAAAACTATGCGCAATTTGGTTGTTTGGTTGTCTCTTCAAATTACAGTGTGGTGAAGTAAGTAATATATTAAATGACCATTCGGTGTATTCATTTCTTGCGGTTCAACAATTTCAATTATTCCTAAAGTTTTATATTCATCAATGATTTCTTTATATTCTTTAAATAATGAGGGATTATTTACAAATCGTTTAATTAGGCTATCAAACCTCTTTTTGGCAACATCATAATTATTCGGAAGATCAAAATTGTCATATTTCATAAGTAATTTAACTTCATATCTCTTGTTTTTAAATTTAACAGAATTTTCAAATTGTTCTAATATTTGTTTTTCACACAAATTTTAATTTGTATTATCTTTCTGAATCCCTAACCTTCTATAGTTCAAAATTTTTCAAGTTGAATTGACATTTTATCATCTTCATTATTATCCAAAATAGATATATACATAGCACCCACTAAATTATTTACATTAACCTCTTCTGAGAACTTCCCATGAAGTGTCCAACCTAGTTTAGTTTCAGTCAAAACAAGAGTTGGTGAAATACGTTTATATTTCCCTGTGATAATTGACTAATAGTAGTCGCTACGAATCAACAAATCTATTTTATTCTCCCCATCACTTAATGCATTTGAAACATCTGATAACTGTATAGCCATTTCTTTTATTTTTTCATTTAACTCTAAACTTGGGGATACGTATTATATCTGAACAAATTTTCTCTGTTTCTAATGCTTCAAGACATATTACATTGTCAGAAAATTTATCTTTAAAAAAATTTTAACTCCATTATGGTTGTCAACAATATAGGTTTTGTACCATCAAATGTATGGATTTTTAATTATTCCTGTCCTGTCACCTCTAAATTTAAACGCTTTGACAAATTCTTCCCGACAAACGCGAAGCCCTGTCTAATAATATGCAAACAATAATATTTTGATCTTTCCCAATCATTGTTCCCTTTAATGTTTGAAAATAAACATATTCATCTGGCTTACAGCAAAGTCAAGAAAAAGTTATTTTTTCATATTGCTTATTTTGCATTCCCCCTATTTCATCCCCTTCAGTTGAAACAAGCTTAACTTTATTTTCCGTTGATGAACTTTTTTTTACTTTTTTTGTTACAAAGAGAATTTTGATGAGCTCTTGAAGAACAAACAGTGCAACGAATATTAGAATTTTTACAAAATTTACTCTCATGAAATCGTTTGTAGCATCGGAAACATTTCGCTTGTTTCGATAAAGATTGTTTTCTTTGTTCCAAATTTAAATGACTCAAATTTGCTTCATGTTTCTGAGAACAAAAACGGAAAAGATTTTCTGCAATTGTATTTAACGTAAATGCTGAAGGATTTATATTTTTTCCTTGAGGAAAATGTTAAGACGAATTTTGTTTGAATTTATTTTCATGGGATTTATTCTCAAACTGACAGAAGTAACATTAACAACCTTTTCTCGCACTTCGATTTCGCGCTTAAGGAACAATAATAAATCATTTACACAAACATCCTTTTTCTCGCATTGTTCTCTATGAAATAGTAATAAGAGATCATTAGGTATACATTTATAAATAATGGGTAATAATAAACAACCATATTGGTTTGATTTCACATCCAATGATTCTAAACTTCTTATTTGAATCGCTATTTCATCGTACAGTTTTCTCACACATGTCATTTGATCTTTGCACTGCTTCTATATTTGAAAATTTATTAGTGTGAGCAGGTATTAAAACCTATCTTTTTCCAAAACGATCCTTTAATATATTTATTGCCTTTGCGTAATTTTCACTAGTTAATGGAAGCCCATTAATAGCAGCAGCTGCTGAACCAGAAATCAAAGATTTCAAATAAGTGGATTTTTCTATCTCTTGAAGGGCTTCATTTTCGTGAACATCATTTTCGCGTCATTTTCGTGATGACCTTAAATTGCGGCAAAAATTCTCGAAATTCGCAAATGTCGCAGGTGAATTTATTTAAAGAAATTCGCGCCAATTTGGTATTGGACATTAACTGAGTATCTGATAAGGGTGGGGGCGTAATTATTTTTGGTTCACTCGTAATATTAGAAGTTTTCTTTAAATTATGCAAGAATCTATTTGCTCTTGATTTACATGTTATATTCGACTCTTTATATTCTATACAATTTTCATTTTCAGGTTGTAAGTTATAAATTTAGATTTCCGATTGGATCAAATCATCTAAATTTTCTAGAGATATTTTGCGTTCAAGCAGTGTTGTTAAATAATCCTCCACTATTTCCGGTTTCAAATCACTGTCTTTTTAAATTTAGTTATAATTTTTTTATCAATTTCGTTACAGTTAATCTATTTGATCCACGTTTCGTAATATTTCGTTTTAAAATTTCAGCTTTATTCATTTTGTAGAATAATGTTTCTTCCAATTAATCGTTCGTCAAATCAAGAGAAATAATAATAAAAAACTTACCCGTTTAATAAAATGACAATCGCCTTAATCTTCTTCTCGTATTCACAATTTCCCGACAGTATTGCACCATTGTTACATCGGTTTCGTTTAGTGGCATTATTCTAGCACAATATCAATTTAAAGTGATTGACACTTACTGAAAACATCGAAACGGGCATCTTCTTTTCTTATTTAATTGTAAGAATGTATGTACATATTATATACAAATATTGTACACTATTTACATCAAAAATTCGAACATATTTTTAGAACATTTCTTCGGTCGTCACTGTCAACACATATCTCGTTTTCTCCGACAGTGTTCCCAGATTGTCGAAACCCAATTTCCCCAAAATTTCTGAAATTTTCCCCAAATCAGGGAGTTTTTTTAGAAAAAATCCCCAACACAATTTCTACTCAAAAAGCCAAGTTCTCATTTTTCAATTTATAGTACATCTATAGTACATGTAAACGGTGAACACGACCACGAGAATAATTATTTATATCTATTATTTCTATATTTTATTTTCGTTTTTGAAATAAAAATCGAATTTGAGACTGATCCAGTACTGCCCAATGTCTGAAAGCAAAAATTGAAATTGTGAAAACAATTCCCCGATTTTCCCCCAAAAATGTTCATAGTCCCCAAACATGTCCCCAAGAATTATTTGTCCCCAAAAAAATCCCCTAGACGCTAAAAATTCCCCAAAATGGGGACAAAATCCCCAATCTGGCAACACTGATCTCCGAAAACAAAAACAGAAAAAAATTGTCTGCCCAGGCGGGTTGCCACTCGTTCAGCCAAGGTCAGATTTTCATCGCCTTTTTGGTATTAAAACATGATTCTCAACATTTATCTCACCGTTACGAGAAGAAGGCTCTAGCACTAAGCTAGTACGGGAAAATGCTTTGAAGTAAATTTGTTTGCTTCAGATGGATTATTAAGTTAATTTCAGGAATATTTAGTTATTAAGGAGATTGTTCCATGGATTTTCATACTTTAGTATTACTATTGGAAATGAAATGAATTTTAAATATATTTACTTAGATTGCTAGAAATAAAATATAAATATTATATTTTTATTTGATAAGAATTTTTCTTTTCTTAAGTAATATCGATTTTTTTCATTTATTTTTTTTTTATTAATTTTTTATACATATTTTCATTTAAAGTATATTTTAAATACCAACGTATATTTATTAAAAATTTTATAAATTCAACTTTTCAACTTTAAAAAATAGTGTGTGAGTACATTTGAATGACTGTAAAAGTAATTGTTTGTTATTTTTTAAAAAGAAAACTTTTTTGTCTTTAAAAATCTCAATTTATAGAGTGTTTGGTAAATTCGGATTTATTATTAACGACTCAAGTGCAAGGAATGAACGGAATCTCTCACTCTTTTTTAGACGTTCGCATAAAACATGCTTTTTAAGAGAAAGGAAATCATTTGTTTAAAAATGAGCAACATTTAGTGCATATGGATCAGTTTTGCTAACAGTATGGGCAAAAATTGCTAAAAATATGTTTTTACTGCTTTTTTTAATCTTTTTTTACTTAGATATCACATACTCAATTGTTGAAAAATATGAAATTCACTTATAATAGTGTAATGTAAGTGTTTAAAAATCTAAGCGTAATAAATCGGGTTTTATCTTGTTATGTACAAAATTATGTACAAAATTATTTTCTATTTGGAAATATTGAATACCTTCTTAAAGACAAAAATACTATTTTCTTTTCACTACCAGATCCGACGATTCATTAAGGGTCTGTCGCGTTTAGAATTTCTTAATTAGAATACCATTCTTTTGTAACACTTTAGATATAAAGTTTCCAAACGCTTTCAAAATAATCACCTGCATCCTTTTCTGCCAATCTTACTTAAAATCTAAAAGTTAATTTGATTTCCATTATCTCATTATCATTCTTTCTTTCGTTTTTTCGTAATTATGTAATTTTGAAAAAAAAGGTCTTTTCACACACAATTTATTACAGATTATTACTTAAAGGGAAATTTTTAATTATTTCAAAAAAAAAGTTATAAAAGTTACTATTTGTATAGTCTACTTTTATATATAAAATACAAACCGAAATTTCGTGTTTTCCGCCTACTCCTCTAATTCTACTGAAGGGATTTTGAAGTAACTTATATCGTTATATAGATATTATTTCAAGGATGGTTTTCGTATATAGTACATTGTTCTATGTATATTAGTTATAAAGTTATGACGGAAAATTCTTTTATTTTGGAACATAGGGTTTCCATTTGGCATATATTTTTCATTTGCTGCGACATATCAAGATATCTTTGTTAAAGAATTGAAATGTTTATATTAATTATAAATGAAGAAAAAAATACGAACATATCTAAAAATAAAATAAAATAATTATTACTAATTTTATTTAATATACAAATAAGAAAAAAACAATTAGAAATAATATAAAATAATACACTATTTTATTGAAATATGAAGGCATTTTTTATACTACTTAAATGAAATATGCGTGCCAAAATCGATTGATTGAATCAATATCTGGCAATTTATTAATTTTTTTCTACATAAATTGGCTAAGAAATAACAAAAATTTACCTAGAATTAAAATTAAATAAAATATAAATGACGCCATTCTTTAAACAGAATTTTTAAAGTATGCCATGGTTAATTTCGAGAACTGCTGGATGTATTTTTAAAAATTACTTACATCATAGAATAGGTTGGCAACGCATTGATAATCTAACGATACATCTATTTTTTCCTTTTGACAAACTGAGATTTTTTTCACAAAGATTATTATCTCTTGATGTTTTTCAGCTGCGCAAACGATATATTATGCTCGTATTGATTAAATAATTATAATTGCTGGTGAATTTCATGCCAACTGAAACCAGTAGTGAATTTTTCAACTTTATGTTATCTTCAAGTATTTGATGTCATTTTAAAGGCAATTTATTACAGTTAATGGATTTAATAGTTATTTATTAAAAATATGCATGGTTATATTTAAAATTTATGATAAATAATAGGTATTTAATGATTTAGATTTATAATGTCAAAATATGACTTTTTAAAAGATAATTTTTTCATTAAAAATATGGTGATTATGTAAATTTTTCCATTTATATAATAAGTTAAAATGTTCTTAATCATAATTTTACAGTACTAATCTTCATGTACAAACTTTTTCTTACTTCTTTAAAATAACGTTATTTACAATGATTAATTGTCCCCTCTGTTACATTAAAAAAAAAGTTTATTTTATTCATTATGTAAAAAAGTTTAAAATTTAATGAAAAGTGTTCACAATAATTATCATTTGTGTAATCATATTATATAATAATTTTGAAAATATATTCAAAATTTTTTTAATACTTGCGTAACAGAGGGGATGTAACAGATGAGACAGAGCTAAATGTCCCCTCTGTTACACATGGTTGTAAACAAAACTGATTGGTTTGTTCACAACCAACAAGATTAGAAAGTCAACACAAACTAATTATTTTAAGCAGCTTAGACAAAATCCAACCAAATGTGTGTTACAAAAAGATTTTAGCGAAAACTTTACTTTTGTCACACAAAATGAGATACAATCAGCACATTGGACTCGCAAACAGTGTTCTTTGTATTCTGCGGTTGCTTGGCCCCCAAAAAGCAGTCTCTTGGAAGAAAAAGAAATTAGGAGTTATGTCACAGCCAGTGACTATATGCAGCATGACAAATATGCAATCCACACTTTCTCTGAAATCCTCTTTAATAAATTAGGAGCCCCCTGTGTTAAAAGAGACTGACATTTTTAGTGATGGGTCATCATCCCAATTCAAAGATAAGTACTTTTTGCCAGGGGTGCCCAGAGAGGGGTTTGGTGACGCAAGTTGCGTCATAAAATTTAGTTTTGGGGGGAATTTGAGAAAAAGTTCACTTTTTTGGGGGGATTTTTAAATTCTTAATATTTCCCTTTTTTTACTGTTAAAAAAAATCTTGATCTTTTAATATCACTTTTTAATTTTTTCAACATTTAATTTCTAGGAAAGTTTCTGTGTTTTCTTTCTTTAAATTCTAGATAAGGGCAATAAGAACTCATTCTGCTATACTGAACTCACTATCTTTTGTAAATCTTGATTCTTTTAATAGCACTTTTAAATTTTTTCAACATTGAATTTTCAGAAATGTTCCTGTATTTTTTTTTTTTCTCGAAATTCTAGATAAGGGCAATATGAACTCATTCTGCTATGCTCAACTCGCTATCTTTTGAATTGCAGTAGATTATCAGTAGAATATATTTTACAATTGATATTCTGTTTAGGGGGGGGGGTCAAAGTTAAAGTATGAAGATTTTTTTGGGGGGGGGGAATTTGCGTCATTGGGTTTGGGGGGGATGGTCACCACTGCTTTTTGCAATGTTACTTTCTCAACCTTTAAATTCAATTGGCATTACTTTGCTACTGGTCATTTAAAGGATGCAGTTGATGGAGTGGGAGGTACTGTGAAGAGGGCTGTGTACCGAAGAATTATGTTGGAAAAATGGACTCCTCTGCCATCTGATGCTAAATCATTTGCTGAATATGCAAATTACCATTTACAATGGAGTAGAAATTATTTATTGTGCAAAAGAGGATATAGAAAGGGACATTGCGTAGTTTAATGAAAGAGTTTCAAACATAAAAGCTATACCAAATTTGAGGCGAATTCATTGTATGTCCTACAAAAATCTGTGTCTGTTGAAGAAGGTGTACAGTTTTGCTTGAAAGATTGTTTGGGTAAATCTACACAAAATAACAATTTGTTGACTCCTGATGTTAATGTTGGCAATTTTACAATTGTTAGAGTTCAAGGAAAGAATAGGATGGTGGAATTTGTTGCCCAAATAACTGAAATTGACAATGAAACTGACAATGTTCATGTTGTATTTTTAAGTTGGTCTAGTGGATTGAAAACATTTAAATATAGTTATAAAGATGTAACATGGGCTCACATGTCTGAAATTAAGTAAGTGTTACCAATTTTCACATTAAATAATCGAAACGCACCTTCACTGAGGCTATTGTATTGAAAATATGATCACTGAATTTGTAAGATGTCCCCTCTGTTACATTCCATGCCCCCTCTGTTACGTTCTATTAATTTCATTTAAATAAAATGTGTTTTCAATTTAAACAATCTGACAGGAAATTGTTTTATCTTGATATGTCTTTACTTAAAAGAAACATTTAATTTCTTTTTTGCAATTTCCAAATCACAGAGTTTTATATAAAAAGTAATGCATGTCAAAAATATGGGGGCTTTTTTGTCCCCTCTGTTACATACCATTTTAATTAATTAATCACTAAGTAATTAAAGTTTTTCATCGTTTATAAATTATTCAGTAAGCACTGTTACATAAATTAACATAATACTGTAAAATTTTAAACTTTGGAAAATTTAGTATGTAATTAAATGGTAAAATACTTGTGCAATTCCCCCCTGTTACGCTTGGAATTCACCTGCTATATTAATTGGGAAAAGCATGAACAAAGAAAAAAATTTTTAGTAATTTTATTTAAATAAATATACAATAAAAAAAAAGAGAACTTACGATTATTCATATTTAAATTTATGGAATATACGCAGAGAATATCTAATTATCGCCAAAATGGCGTTATTTCATTTGATGGGGTAGCCTGGATATAAAAGATAATTTATTATAAATTGTATATCTACTTTTTCTTATTTATTTATTTGATAGAAAATAAATATAAAGTTTATAATATAAAAATTTATGTTTATAAAAATTTAAAAATAATTTTTTTCGATTCTTTTAAAATTTTGAGAATATAAAAATGGCCATCTTGGATTTCTTCGCCGATCGCGCCAATCAGAAGAGGACGTGGAGCTCTTCCTTTATTATTTTGTATTTTTAATGAAATGTGTGAAAGGCGTGTATTTTAAATGTATGTAATATAACTATTTTACATGTATGTATTCTAAATGAAATGAGAGAAAGATTTATATTTCTAATGAACTGAATACAATAGGAATAACAAATATGTAAACAACATTTGGTAATTTATTACATACGCCTAGCTAACCCCCCCAAAAATTACTTTTCGTTACAATTTTATAGCAACCTATACGAAGAATGATGAAAAAAATATGCTGGTTACCAAAAATGCCAGCTACACAGCTGGCATAATGTTTATTATGTCAGAAATATTGCTAATATACATATTATTATACTACTATTCTGCAAGTCAAACAAAAATATCATCGCAATGACGCATATATTTACATCGGAAAACATCTAGCTGTACGTCTTTACGTCTGCTAGACGTCTAGCCGTAACAACTGAATATAAAATAAACAAAATTTGAAAGCATACTTTTAGTTTATATCATATGTATTAATTAAGGTGGTAAAATTAAATCATTCTACCGACGATTGGCGTAAGTTGATTGGCATGGTTTAGCGCATAATAAACTTTAAAATAAAGAGTTAAATTGATCCGACGGCTTCCTTAACCCTCTGAGCGTCTTGCAAATGGGTAAAATTGTAATGTTCTTTTCTCTGCAATTTATTTTAAGGGGGCTTAGGGGTTGAAAACTTTTTAAAAAATTGATTTTTTTTATGATCCAGTTTGATTATTCAATTAACTCTTAACTCAATGCAAAAAGCCGCATAAAAATATTTAAATTTTTAACGGAGTTATAAGCATTTATGTATCAAAACTTTCATAGCCGCACCCGTATAATTTCAACTTTAAGTCGCGTTTTCTCAAAACTTGATTTTTGACGACGAACACCAAGATTTAAAGAAAACTATTAGACGGAATGGCTATTTTTTTTTTTTTTTTTTTTTTTTTTTTTTTTTTTTTTTGCATGCGTATAACATCAAAATCTATAGAATGAATTAATATCGTTTAGATAGTTTAGTATATTGAGTATTTTTAATGAAAAAATAGTTGTATTTTTTAGGAGTTTTTTCAATTTTCAAATTTGAGAGTTTTTTTAATAATGTTGTTTTTGAGTTATAGTTATATCCTTAATTCATTCTATAAAGTTTCCGGATCATTTAAAAACATAAATTAGGTTCTTATGTCAATTCAACGCTAAGATATCTTGGTGTTGGTGATGTAACACATAATTTTTTTCGAAAATTGTGTTACATAAATGTTGCTATATTTCTTATTATATTACATTGAAGTACTTCATTTTATAATTTTATAAGACTACAAACATACCTACAGCGAGTTTCATGCATCCAGTGATTTTTTTTTTGTTTAAATGGGCGCGCAGCGCTCATACGTACGTTAGTGATTACGGCATTGACGAGTTTCGTGCATCCAGAGATTATTTTTTTGGTTAAATGAGCGCGCAGCGCTCATACGTACGTTAGTGATTGCGGCATTGGCAGGTTTCGTGCACTTTAGAGATTGCAGCACAACGAGTTTTGTGCACTTTAGAGATTGCTGCACAGCGAGTTTCATGCATCCAATGATGTTTCTTTTTGTTTAAATGAGCTCGCAGCGCTCATACGTACGTTAGTGACTGCGGCATTGATGAGTTTCGTGCACTTTAGAGATTGCTGCACAGCGAGTTTCGTGCACTTTAGAGAGTGCTGCACAGCGAGTTTCGTGCACTGTAGAAATTGCTACACAGCGAGTTTCATACATCCAGTGGTGGTTTTTTTTATTTAAATGGGCGTGCAGCGCTTATACGTACGTTAGTGACCGCGGCAATGACGAGTTTCGTCCATTTTAGAGCCTGCTGCACAGTCAGTTTCTTGTGCCCAGTAATGTTTTTTTTCCCTTACGTCATCTCTTTGTCACGTCGTTAATTGTCTGCCGAAAATTCCGTGTTTTGATTCGTGTGAATTTTTAGGTTTCTGAAAATTCAGTTCGTTTGAGAGTGCTTGTCACTAAAATCGCCAAAATCCAGTGTCTGGTTTTGTTTAGGATTATGTCATTAATATTTGAAAAGAATACGTTATAATTATTAATATTCTAATATTAAAAAGATTATAATATGGCTTTCATTGTACATTTCTATAAAATAGCAATTAAAATCATCATTAAAAAATAAAATTGTAGAAATAATACTTTTATTATAACCTTTGTCTAAGTTTATAAGTATAATATCCCTTTAACATCAATACCAAGAAAACAACTCGCCGAAACCATGTAGGGATTTTTTTTTTCCCATTTGTCACTCAGTCTAAGTTTTAACATTATTGCATTAAGCTGTCTCTATCCGCTACTGAATACTATTGCGTTTGCCAACGATCTTAATTCCGTTCTCGTCTATCGCCAAATTTAATTTGCTAATGACATCATATCCCAATAAAATATCATACGCAAGAGATTTTAACACATACAAATTCGCTTTAATTAGGAAACCATCAATATTAAATTCATAAGTAAAGTATCCTTTAGGATAAACAACTATTTTATTTATGCCTGACAAAGAGATACTATATGAAAATAATTTTGGTGAGCCCATCTTCGTATAACATTCATAACTCACCAAACTGATATCACTTCCAGTGTCGAAGAAAATCTGTGTCTTTTCACCGTTAATATCAATATTTATCATGTAATCTGGTTTGGCGCTGTTGGTTTGTTTGATTACTGCAGGATTCATCTCTTTGTGATTGTATAAACGCGGGTTTTGGCTCCGATTTTGGCTGTCATTTTTTATTTGTTTATTATTACCATTATTACACTGCGATATTGCGTGGCCAAGACGGTTACTTTTGAAAAACATAATTTGTGCCCTGTTCTTTTCATTTAAATACGAAGATTCATTTACAGTATCTGTATTATCTTTAAATTGTTGTTTTTTTAAAGTATTATAACGTTGATATGGTAACCACGGTTTTGAATTGCCATTTTCGCGCATTTTTGACTTCCTATCATCAAAGTGGTGTGAGTTTCTATTCATGGTTTTAACATTACGCCTTGCTGTTTCATAATCATCTAGTTTAGCAACTAATACATCAAAATTTTTAATTTTGGGAAGATCATCGATAAAATGTTCCTTTATTTCTATCGGTAATCTTCTTTTGATTTGATCTACCAGTATTAATTCTTTTAAATCTTCAAAATTGGATACATCAAGACCGGTAATCCATTCTTCTAAATAATTTCTTAACTCAAATGCTAGATCGCGCCAAGTGGCTGAGTTTTCTTTTTTATGCGACATTAATTTTTGCCTAAACTCTTCTGGCGTCAAACATTAGCAATTTCTAGCGGCATTAAACTTAATAAGTGCATTACCCAATTTTCTTTTGTTATATTCATTCTAGAAATCTGTCTCTCGAATAGAGCTAAATATATACTAATATCACCCTTCCCATCAAAGTGTGACATTAATTTAGACAAATCTGGTTGCTTACCTGAACTGGTTACAGTCGAACCGTCACTTATATTTGTCATATTCCTTTGAAGTTCAATTTTTCGTAATTCATATTCCATCTCTAGTTTTTTCTCCTCTAATCTTCTTTCTGCTTCTAACCTTCTTTCTTCTTTTTCCTTTTCTGCTTCTAGCCTTCTTTCTTCTCTTTCGGCTTCTAGTCTTCTTTCTTCTTTTTCGGCTTTTAGCCTTCTTTTTTCTTTCTCGGCTTCTAGTCTTTCTTTTTCTATTCTCTCCGCGGCAATGACTTCAAGTCGAACTTTTACAAAATTTTCTCCATAATCCTTCGATTCAGTCACCAACTTTATCAAATCAATGATTCTTGGACTCTCAGGCACAACTATACCTAGATCATCACACAATATTAGCAAATCAGCCTTTCTAGCTTTATATAGAATTGACATTATTTATTTTTCTTTACATTTCAACAAAACAAAATATTGCACTATCTTGCAGGCTTGATAACGGATAATTTCTAAATATTACACATATGATAAACAGTTCCTTTTTTATATAATACGTTTAAGTTAAAAAAACACATTGTTCTTCGTAAACTTTTTCCTTCTTATATCAAAATAGCATCTGTAGTAAAATTCAATTTCAAATCCAAGTCATTCAAATCATTCAATCTCGGCAACGAGCCCCCAAAACTTGTGGGATATTGAGTGATTAACTTATGATTTAAGTAAAGCTAATATTCTTGAAAATATAAAAAGGTTTAATAGACATAAAATATGTACGTAACATTCAAAGATAATAGTAGAACTGAATAATATTCAACATAAATAAGCTTCCCTGAGCTTTGCATTAAAAATCCATCCAACTTGCCATTGTTAAAATCTATAGAACACCTCGTTCTTTCCACGCATCATCACACGAGTCTCACTTGGGATATCACGTTCATTAAATCATTGAGTTTATTATCTTTTATCGTTGAATACTTCATTCTTTAATCCCACACATACATATATATATTTATTTAACCATTACAAATACTACTATTCAACATCTACAATGAATAAATAATAAATAATAACCCTATATAAACAAGAAGGATTAATAATGTTTAATGGTGCCATCTACAATTTGAAAAAAGGATTAGAAAGGCTTTATGCAAATTATATTCATTATAAATTAAAAAATATATATCTCAAAGAAATAGTTATTAATATCTTTGTTAACTTTATTTTGTGTCTAAAATTCATTTTCTTCAATGATTCAAATGTTATTTTTTGTTAAATGAAAGAACTTAAAAAATGTTTCTAGGAACAATTGTAATTCCGTTTATTGATACCAAAGAAAATTGAAACGTAGAAAAAAAGAAATCATAGTATCCCAGGAAAAACTGAATGGAATAAAAATCATTGTTTACTTTTCTTCTTTGTAGTCTGTGCCATGAAGAGAATGTAAAAAAAAAATATTTAAAGAGCGATACATCAAGAACATTAAAATTCTGGTCATCGAAATCCAAAGATTTCGAAGAATTTGTAAAACTTATCCCGAAACAGCAAATTTCTAGTTTTATTTTGATAAGAAATTTCAATGTTTCATTTTGTTCATAGAAAATGTATTATTTTGAGTAAGGTACCCTTGGGTAATAACGCCACGTTAAGGTTCTACCAATTTTTACGGCTCAGTTTTAGTCTGTATTTTTTAAACAAATTTTTTAAACAAATTTGATACAGCAACTCATTGATTATCTATATAAAAAATAATTTAACAGATATGTATTCATAAAATGTAATGGCATGATTTCTTGACCAATGCTATTTGGCGTTATTACCTACCTATATGGGTAATAACGCCATGCAAACAAAACTATGAAATAAGATGGAATAACTGCATGTAGATTGCCCAATTGTAAAAATACAAACTCTACAAAGTTAGAAATTGACAAATTGCATTCTAAGCTATTGAAAATGTTCAATTTTTTGTGAAAGTGTAAGAAAAATAAAGGTGTGGGTTGGGGGGGGGGGAGGATGAGGCAAAAGAATATCAGACCGTGAGCTTCTTTTTGCTTAAGTAGAATTATTAGAAACATTGCACAGTTTTAACTGTGTTTATATGAATCAGTATTTATGATGTAGCTCGGCCACTGTAGGGAATCAACTGGGGTATTAATGCCAAGGATTGGCGTTATTACCTCGTTATAGTTATTGCGCTGTACAATTTAAATTACAAATTATCACGAAAAGACATCCAAAATCTTCAACAACATTTTGAAAGTCCATGAAATGTACTACAAATTTATGTAATTAACAAAGTATTTCCGTATAAAAAAAATGTTCTTCACATCACAAAACATATCTCGCAAATTTTAGATCAAGCGTTAATTTTTGTTGCTTGTAAAAACAATAAGACTTAAAAATGAAAGAAATTAACTTGAAGCTGTTTTTTGCGATTTATATGACTCAAAACCCTTCTGCGCAGAGCACATGGGTGTCATTTACCAGATTATTTCATAATTATGCAAAATTTTAGCACTTGGCTTTATTACACCAGACCACCTTACTTAAAAGAGACTTTAAATGCAAACTTTAATAAAATGTGTATATGGATAACATGAAAAATAATTTTCTTATCAATGAATTTGTATAAAAATACCGTATTTTCGGGTGTATAGTCCGCGGCTTATACAAAAAAAAAACCTTCCTAAAAGCCGCTGCGGCTTATACACGGTGCGGGTTATACAAAGATTTTTTTAAATTGGAAATCGCGATATTTTTCTACAATTTTTAAACCTTAAAAAATTTGAAAAAAACATCGAAATTTGTAAATTTGTTTCGCTATGCCGCGAAATTTAGAGAGTTCTCCCATGTTTGTAAAGGCCTTTTTTTACTGCTTAAATACAGTTATTTCTGGATTTGGAAGAACTGTCGCAGTCGCAAGTATTGCACTGATATATGTATAATAGCCATTGTGTCTCTAGAGTACAAAATCCAAAATCCGGAACCCTTCCAATCTCGACAAATCTGAATTTAAGATCATTTTTAGTTTATTTTTCAAAAAAATAATCTACCGACCCTGTTGCAAAGAACAAAATAAAAGTGCGTGATTTATATCATTCGGAACGATTCAGAGTAGTCGTTTTTTTTTCGAAACAATTCCGAGGAATCGTTCCTTTACAGAGTCGTTTCATTTCGGAACGAGTTCTAGGAATCGAACTTTTCCGGAGTCGTTTCATTTCAGATAGAGTCCGAGGAATCGTTTCTTTTTGGATTTAGTACCTTACCCTGTTAAAAAAAAAAAAAAAAAAAAAAAAAAATCGTGATTTATGTCATTTCGAAACGATTCAGAGCAGTCAGTCTTTTTCGAAACGATTCCGTGGAATCGTTCCTTTACAGAGTCGTTTGATTTGGAACGAGTTTTAGGAATCGAACTTTTCCGGAGTCGTTTCATTTCAGATAGAGTCCGAGGAATCGTTCCTTTTCGGATTTAGTACCTTACCCTGTTGGAAAAAAAAAAAAAAAAGAAAAAAAAAACGTGATTTATGTCATTTTGGAACGATTCAGAGCAGTCAGTCTTTTTCGAAACGATTCCGTGGAATCGTTCCTTTACAGAGTCGTTTCATTTGGAACGAGTTTTAGGAATCGAACTTTTCCGGAGTCGTTTCATTTCAGATGGAGTCCGAGGAATCGTTCTTTTTCGGAGTTGGTGCATTTCGGATCGATTCCGAGGATTCGATCCTTTTGGAAATCAATGACCTAAAATACGTATACATTTTATGTCCGAAATTTTGAATTTATCACCGATTTTTTTTTTAATTTTCGGAAAAATTTAAAAAATATATCACGCTTGTTTGAAAAAAATGCGCGTAAACGCCGCATCGCTTGAAATTTTATCTTAAAACCCATAAACATCGCGGCGTTTCTTTCGAAAATTTGGTATTGATAATCTTAATTTTTTAGCCCAATTACTGTAGATATTATGCATCACGAAAAAATTTGGTAAATTTTTGTTAAAAATTATGATTAATGGCTTCTAATTTCGAACCCTGGTCGAAATATACGTTCGTAAATGGTGTATAGCCCGCGGACTATACACCGATGGATCTCTGCGGGTTATACATGAACTTTTTTTACTGCACTGCTCGATTTAGTGGTGCGGGTTATACACAGGGTGCGGGCTATACACCCGAAAATACGGTAATAAAAACATATTTGCTACTTATAGTATTTTACAAATGAGTATGAAAACGCCTATTTTAAAATCTTACATTTACTATACATTAATGAGAAGACTTAATGTAAAGCCTTCAATCATAGCTTGATAATTGATTTTTATACTAAAAGAAAAAAATTTTAGATTTATTTCAATAATTAATTTAATTTCCATTATTGTATCAAGAAAATATATAGGTTTTTATATTTGTTAATGATTTTAAAAGCAGATTTCATCAAAAATTCATAAATGAAAAGATATTCTGAACATAAAATATTAAAAAGCCTTATTGCTTAAAAATTTTACATTTCTTAAAATTTTACAACAGCGCTGAGAAGGTTAATATGCTAATTGGCTAAGCTAATTGGATGAGCTAATTGGTTATTAAATAATATGTATTTTGGAAAGAGTGATTATTTTTATTTATTTCGATAAGTTTTGATTCTATTTTTGTACTTATAAAATGCTTATGTTTCGACATTTAAAGATGATTTTAAATACATAATTTTAAAAAATTCGAGTAAATTATAAAAAAAATAACTCTATTATTAATAAATTAGTTCAAAATATCTGAAAATATTTTGTAATTAAAATAAATATTAAAAGGAAAGATTATTCAAATACTTTACATTTTTTACAAATTTTCGTCAGAACTTCAAAGATAGCCTGCAATCGCTAATTTACAATTAAGTAATTCTTATCCGCAAAAATTTATTTATTTTTTATTTATTTCGAAAATAAATTTTAATTCCCATTATTATACATGGAAAATATATAGGTTTGAATAGCTAAAGAGGATTTTAAACGTACAACTGTGAAATGATATAAAAATTAACTCTAGCATTAACGTATTAGTTTAAAATAGAAGGAAAACACATTTTGCACTTAAAATTCGTTAAAAAGTAAGTATTTAAATGCTTTAAGAATTTTACATTTTTTATACATTTACGAAAAGGCTTGATATAAAAAAAGTCTACAATCACTAATGAACTTAAGAGTTTCAAATGGTTTTTTACAATAATTCAAAATTTAATTAAAATGTCTATAATCACTAATGAACTATTATTAAGAGTTTTTTTTTTCAGTAATTCGAAATTTGAATACCAAACGCCAAACAACAACAACAAAAAATAAAAAAATAAATAAATAAAGGCATTTCTAATCCCCTGACTGCCCAGCCAAAGGTTAATATTGTAATGTTGTTTTCTCTGTAATATATTAAAAATATTAAAAAAAAAAAGATGTTTTTTCCAACCTGATACAAAATATGTTATTAGTATCGGTGTATAATCTTTGATAGCATCAATCCTAACTTAACTTTTCAGAACTGGGTTTTATTTGTGGAATTATACTAATTTAAATATTGCTTATGTTGCAGTGAAACCTGCAGCTTAGTGTGTGAAAAAATCAGCCGGCGGCAGTCAGGAGGCTAGAAATGTTTTTATTTTAATCCAGGAATGGAAATATCTCGAGAAAAAATTATCTATTCACAACCCTAAAAAATAATACTAAAGGCATATTTTCAAATTAAACATTAGGGAAGGAATTATCTCTGCTAACTAAATCTATTTCACGTATAAAAACATTTCATATTTATTTACTTAGAAGGTGTCACAAATAAAAATTAAATTAAAGAGTTGACATGTTTCGGTTCATTAATAAGAACCGTATTCATAACATATAAAATCAGTAGAAAATTAAATGACACTGGATCACATTTAATTTTCTACTGATTTTATATGTTATGAATACGGTTCTTATTAATGAACCGAAACATGTCAACTCTTTAATTTAATTTTTATTTGTGACACCTTCTAAGTAAATAAATATGAAATGTTTTTATACGTGAATGAAAAAAAAAGGTGAAGTGATTTTGTTTTAGTTTTTGAAAAAACGAAAGCTAACAACAGTTTTAACATTAAATCTATTTCGCAAGAAATTTTAAGCTTTATAAGAAGTATATCTGTGATATAGGAATAAATATATATAGTTTTTTTAGGGGGGGGTTCTTTTTCAGCCTTATATTCCAGTCATACTCCATAAAAACATGTAATAATGTTACGCGAAAAGATACGCGGCAGCTTACTCAAAAATAAATTATGAAGTATTTAACTAATATAACTGGTGTAACGCTATACCATAGTAATGACTTCTGATATTTCACAGTATTATCGTGTAAATTGCATCCTTTATATTAGTTAATATTTCACCAGTTATATCAATGAAATACACCTTAAAACTGCTGGACCAATTTTATGGACCATTCTTAACTGAATTAAATGGAGTATTTAATTATTAAAATAAAGAGCTGGGTTTTCTCTGAATACATTTACAATTATAGCTTAGATAAATATTAAATTCAATTGAAGTGTTTAGAAATTGCTACTTTTGAATATAGATATGTTGAATATTAAAATGCTTTCTTTTTCACAGTTTATTGGGACTTTGGTACAAAAACAGTAGATTAAAATTAATTTGTAAAAGTCCATAAAGGTCCCGGTTAGTTGATTTTAATAAACATATAACCAGCAGTTTTCACTACAGATGCTTATTCCAAAGAAAAGCTATTTACTTTAAATAATTATTATTTAAAATATTTCTTTACAATTTCATAGTCATACAAATCTAATTTTATTATCAAATTTAATTTCCAACTAGATAATGCCCGTAAAGACTTGAATGTAAATAACTTGAATGTTTCATTTGAAAGACTCTTGAATATTTAGTTGGGTGCTCTTAAATTAGTTATTAAAATCTTGCCGAATTTCTGTGTTACATAAGTGACTCCTATATCTTTAAAACGACAGATGATGCTGCCAGTCTGATCTGTTCATTGAAATGAAAGAACTTAAAATTTATTTTTTATAAACAATTATGCTTGCTTCTCATCAGAAGTTCATCTAAAAATACAGTGTTGACAATTTATTTTTACGTACTACAGCTTCTTTATATATAGATGTGTACATAAAGAAATAAATGTTCCAAAAATAACAATTCTTTTCTATGAAAAAACTAATCGAATGATTTATTTCAAAAGTGTTTGATGAAATGCTCTCTTTAAAAGAAAGAGCAGCCATCATTTCCTGGACAGTGCGTGATAAAACATATGAAGAGGTGCGTGAATTGTATCATCGAAAATATGGAAAACAGTCACCAACTAGGGCCAATATCAGGTTACTTGCGAACAAATTTAGACGAACCGGTAGCGTGGAGAATTGAAAACATCCTGTACGACCTTCAACATCTGACGATACCATCAAGAGCATTTGAGAGTTGAGCTTACGTTCATAAGTAGCCTAATATTGTGCCTATTTGGTGGCTGTTTTCCATATTATCGATGGTACATTTCACGCACCTCTTCGGATGTTTTATCACCCACTTTCCCGGAAACGATTGCTATTCTTTCTCTAAGGGGAGTATTTCTTCAAACACCTATAAAAGAAATCAATAGATTTGTATTTTCATAGAAATAAATCATTATTTTTGGAACACTCTGTATATACATATGTGTGTGTACGTGTATACATGTGTGTGTGTGTAAATTTTCGTTTGTACAAAATCTAAGATTTCCGAAAGTTCGCTACAAATTGCTTTGCATTCATGGATTTCGTTGAATTCGACTACACGCGTGTTTTTATATACTTATTAAAAACATCGCTCTCATTAAGCACTCTGAAATAAAACATGTTAGAAATGTACGCTTTCCGTTATATTTATTTTCCATTTATCCAGACTGAGCCACAGTAACGCATGGCCCGGTATACAGCTATTAATATGCATATTTGATAAAAAATAAAATAAAATAAAAAGGCTTCTCCATTACATTGGTTAATTTTTTTAAACGAATCTTAAATCCAGCTAAATACATAAGAAATTTTGGGAGAATTTAATCGAGTTTTCAGTACAATGGTTACTTACTTGGAATATTCCTCCGTATTGCTCAAAATGATACGAGCACCAATGCTTTTTTATAATCCCTAACGTGTAAGAGAAAATTTAGACATTTAAGGACCAATGGTTTCAATTGATATTTTACATTAGAATTTGTTAAAAAAACGATAGAATGATATGGAATGCTCTTAAAACAACTCTGAAAAATATCAATTCACGTCTTATGAAAATCCATCTAGTAGATTTTTATTAGAATACTAATGTTTCATAGTTGAGTTCCCAAGATTGTAAAACCTTTCCCTCCATAAATCTATACCTAAGTAACATAGAACCTGTGCCACATTACAAAACTTTTCAAAAAGATATCTAATATTGCAAGTTTCTTTAAAATCCGTTCAGGAGGCTTTTTAAAAAAGCTAATCTTTTACAATCGGACTTACCTGTTTTAAAAATATGCCCTCATAATCATATAACTAGGAAGCGTATAACGATATGTTATATAATAAAATCTTTCTTGATAATAATTTACTAAATAAAAATGCATGTTCTATAGAAATCCATCCAGCAGAATTCAAGTTACACGGTCAGAATACTGTTTCCATTTTTATATATAAAGTACATATGTTCTTATTCATTAAAAAATATTTCATTCATTTTTGACATGAAAATTATTTCCACAAAATCAAAATTATTTTACAACGAAACAACATGGTTTGTTGCTTTATAAAAAACAAAATTAATGGAGAAAACTTAATTTTTAAGAACACGCATAAAAATCTAAAATTAATAAATATAAAAAAAACAGGTATGACCTATGCACATAAAACTTGCCAATATGCAGTTATAATAGCGAAAAAATGTTTTATGAAAAATGTATCGAAACATATGCATGATGATTTCAGTTTGAACATTGGATTGAATACTGTAAAAAACAGGAAAAAAGAACAATTAAACTTTTTCATATAAAAATAATTGAAATTCGAAGTACAATTCAAACTGAGAAATATAAAAGCAATTAACAAATAGATTACATAGATAAAATACTTTTAAATATTCTAAAAAGATTTTTTAAAAAAAGAACATATCAATTTATTTGATTATTTCAGAGTTTTGTATTTTAAATGAAAAATCGGAGATTTTAATCCTCACTGAATTCATAAAAACACATTTTAAACGGTTTACAAATGCCTTTCACTTTAGTAAAAAAAAAAATAAAGAAAAGGAAGAAAATCCTCGATATTTTTTTCAACATATGGAAAGTCAATTTTATTTTCGATTTCTATTGAGACTTGCCACAAATTAGGTTGTTATCGCTTGATATTTTTTTTATTTAAGGATTGATTCTTAATTTACCTAGATCTCAACATTTCAACAGATTAGGCGATAAAGTCCCAAAAATATATTTCCAGTTATTGTCAAATGCCATCTTTATCCATTAAAATCTCTGTGAGTATTGATTAGTTTATATTTTTAGCAGTAATTCAATAGACGATATTGGACCATTTATTATCTTTAGTCATACGAATAACTCTTTCTTTTTTATTAGATACTGCCTTTATCATCTAAGCTTTGCATATATTCTCTAAACATTTAATTATGATTCAGTTTATGAATCAGATTCCGATAACGCCAAACTTTACAGTTTGAGTCACTATAAAAGTGAAACTAACTTAATTAAAACTTAATATACTTGTTAATATATAATATTTATTAATACTTATTAATATATAATACTTATATAATACTTATTAATATATAATAATAATATTAAAACTTAATATACTTGCGTCATTTAGAAACTAAATAAAAAAAAGATTTTAAATAATAAAAAAGGCACACCTTTTTTATGAGATTGATCTAATTATGAGTGTAATATGATTTTATATTAAAGACCCATTTAGTTTCCTCAAAACAATTTCTAAAAAAGAAAAAAAAACTTTTTTAATTTAGTTTCTAAATGACACAAGTATATTAAGTTTAAATACATATAAGGTGTCTTGCAGAAATAACACCAAGTGCGTAGTTATGAAGGAATCGCAGCAATTGACTCAAAGCTTGCTCTCCACAAATGGGCTCTGAGTCATTTAAACTAGAAGCAATTGCTAAATGAAAATTTGTTGCCTTTGTAAACTTTATCGCTAGAAAAAAACATGTAAGAGTCAAAGCCCAATCTAAAATTTGTGAGGTACGTTCTGTGATCTGGCGATTATATATGAGGACCCCAGAAGCCAAGGGGTACAAGTGACAAAATTTCGATTTGGAGTAAATTGAGTTTAAAGATAATTGATGTTAAATTCGAACATCAATAACAATTGAGTGAATTGAAATAGTAAATTTCTGCTTGTTGCATTCTGATCTTTGAACTCTTATTTCAATAAATGTTAAAAAATAAGGTACAATTTTCTTTAAATGTATAATTAATCAATATTGTTTGTTTTTCGAAAAAAGTGGTTTGCCTCTATAATTCAGGAAATAATAACAAAATCACTTATATTTCTTTACCTGAAATGAAAAAAGCATATTTTTAGGTCTTCTGTGTATTTAGTTTATTTTTTTCAATTTTGTCACTTATACCCTTTGGCTTCTGAGGTCCTCATATGTATTCGGAAATATTTTGTTTATAACCTAAATTTGTAGTGTATTTCATGTACTTTCAAAACGTTGTCGGAGATTTTGGATGTGCTCGTAAGATAGCTTATAATTTAAAATAAACTATACAATAAGTACACAAGATTAAAAACACCATCCACTGATGTTTTTTTCCATGGTTATTATTTTTGAGTGGCATAACTACATACGAAGAGGGTTTATTTTTAATTTTATGCAGGAGAGAATATTATTGTCATTTGTTGAAAACTGTAACGATAAATGTGTGCGTCTGATAATTTTTTCATGTGAGAAAATAAAATATCAAAGGATTGTTACTGCATCCTGATATCGAAATTAATAGTGAACAACATCAATTTGTCAATTTTTAGGGTAACAAAGTTTGCATTCTTAGAATTGGACAATTTACATGTCATTAATCGATGTCATTTTAAAGTTTTATTTGTATGCTGTTATTTCCGAGACAGAAAGGTAGTAACAGCAAATAGCATTGTCAAGAAATCACACCACTACATTTTATCATTAGAAATTTGTCATGCGATGAGTTTGAAGTAAGAACATGTATGAGATAGGAGAAAGATTTGGGATTGCCATATCCGATTAGTTTTATTAAGTAATGTGAGCTAATTACAATGTGCGCACATACAGGGTGTTCAAGAAAGGACTCCCCAAATTTGAAATGACATAATATCGAAACAGTGAGAGATAGAAATGTGAAACAAGTTGAATGTTAGACAGATAGGTCTGGAATTTTTTATATATCAATTAAAAAATAGTTCCAATATTGGACACGAGAAGGCGCTGCAATCACAAAGCTGTGCCTTTGAAATAGTTCTGAAAGTGAGCTGTTTGAACTGAGACAAAGATCACATTACAATGGTTTCAATATGGTTACTTTTTTCAGCATCAACATGACGTAATGTAAAGGTAAAGTTCAAAATCACTTGTTGCAATACTTCTACTCAAATGGATGCACTTTCCTCCCAGATGAATTTTTCAAGCTGTTTCAATAGTTGGGGATTCTTAGACTAAACAGCGTCCGTCAAGTAATCCCACAAAAAGACTTTTTTACACAGAAAAGAAAAGAAAAAGATGCATGAATGAAATTTCTGTACTTCTGAGTACCATTTAAAGCTCCATTTGCTTGTGCTGCTACCTGTTATCCAATATTGGAACTATTTTTTTTCAAATTGGTGTATAAGAAATTCCAGACCTATCTGACTAACATTCAACTTGTTTCATATTTCTATCTCTCAATGTTTCGAAGTTATGTCATTTCAAAGTTGGGGAGTCCTTTCTTGAACACCCTGTAATACCAGGCATAGATAGCAATTGCTGAAATAGCCTCTTGACTAAGCTATGTGCATTTTTTTATGTTTCTTATTTAAGTATCTCATTTCACTGTATGAAAAATTGGAATTTCTTATTAATAACCTATTAGTTTTATAAACTGTTTCATGATTCCATATGCATTATTTTAATTAAATTCATATAAATCTTACATAAAAAAAATTTTAGGTTACAAAATGCTCGATTTTTTTTCATTTAAATCTTCTTTTAATGCATGCACTTATCGAAATGACATTTTCATTTCCCGAAATAACTTTCAAAAATGAAAAAAAAAAAAACTAACGTTACTCAAAATTGTTAACGGGCAGTGTAACAATAATTTAAATTTAATATCTTATTATTTGATGCTACTCTTATTTCAGAACTTCTTGACTGTCAAAGAAAGTATCTCATTAAAATGCGTTGAGCTCTTTATCGTTCTAAAGAAATATTTCATTGAGAATTGTTTGCTTACTTCAAATGGTTCATTAAGCAGGACCATCCGTGCCTCTCTTTGATATTTAATGGTTTGTAATTTTACCTTTATTGATCGAAAAAAAAAAGAAACAGAACAGTAAAAACGTTTAAAAGCTTAATTTCATTTTGTATTTTAAGTTTGAACTAAAACGAAATATTATGCAGCACGCATAGATAGTGGAACGCTTTCAAACACAAACGGAATATTATTAAGAAATTTCTTTTTAACACTTTCCATCGAAGTTGAAAAGTGTTTATGATTTAGGTATGTCTATCTAAACGCCTATTCGTGTTCTAATTCTAAAATAGAACTAAATAACAAAACATTTAAATGATTAACTTTATTTTCTATTTTAAGTTTTAACAAAAACAAAATACTATGCAGCACGCATAAAATGTGACTGCTTTTTAACACAAACGGAATATTTTAAGACATTTTCTGTAACTTTCCATTGAAGCTGAAATGCGTTTATGAATTGGATGTGTCTATCTAATCTAACCGCCTATCCGTGTTCTAACTCTAGAAAAGAAACGGAACAACAGAACATTTAAATGATCAACTTTATTTTCTATTTTAAGTTTGAACGAAAACGAAATATTATGCAGCAAGCATGGATTGTGGCTGCTTTCTAACACAAACTGAATATTTTAAGGTATTTTTTTTAGTTTCTATCGAAGTTGAAAAGTGTTTATGACTGGGTGTGTCTACCTAACCGCCTATGCGTGTTATAATTCTAAATATGAATGAAACAACAAAACATTTAAATGATGAATTTTATTGTCTATTTTAAGTTTGAACAAAAACAATATATTATGCAGCATGCATAAATTGTGACTGCTTTATAACACAAAAGGAATATTTTAAGATATTTTTTTAACTTTTCATCGAAGCTGAAATGCGTTTATGAATTGTGTGTGTCTATTTAACCGCCTATCCGTGTTTTAACTGTAAAAAAGAATGGAACACCAAAACATTTAAAGGGTTAACTTTATTTTCTATTTTTAGTTTGAACGAAAACGAAATACAGGGTGTTCATAAAAAAACTTTGCCGATATATGGAGCTCTAGCGGCCAGTCCGTTCAACCGATCGAGGTGAAATTTCAGATATAGCTATTCAGAGGTATATCATAAACTTGCTCGAGATTCTGTGAACGGCAACAAAATGGCGCTCATGGTTACGGTTATAGTTACAGAAACTCGAAAATTTCCAATGGCAACACCCATTTTTTTCATCACAAAATGCTCAGCGCATGCGAAAACCCTAAAGAGCGTTGGAACGGTACTGTTATTACAATAAACGGACGCGTTTCGACCGCACAAAATCAGCTCTACGAACGGTCCCAAAAAACACGACCAAGGCGCACGAAGAGAATTTGAATATGACAGAGACAAAATACCAATCACGGAACATCCTTTGCCAGATAGTCAGCGTAGAAAACGGATAAAAAGTAGGGTGGGAATGTTAGTTCTTCAGTCGGAGCTCGCAGGTGCCAACAAATTGACTTCGTTCGTGGTGAGTTGGTAAAACTATTATTAAAATGAGATGAATACTGCTAAAACCTCGCGCGTTTACCATCGAAACCATCGCCAAATACGTGTCCTATGCATTTCACAAGTTCTTCGTGATTTACTAATGAAATTCGAAGAAATTGTCTGCATCTGTGATAGTCCGCAATCCGGACGACCAACTGTTACTGAGGATACTCTTACGGAAGTACATCACATAGTGAGTGACCAGAGGACGTATGCAAACTACAAAAGGTGCATCTCGTGAATTTGATATACCAAAATCAATGGTCTTAAAATTACTGCGCTCTGTAATCCGCATGATGCCTTACCGATACAAGCGCGTACAGATGTTGGAAGTGAGAGACCATCAACAACATATATACTTCGTTAATGAATTTCTTATTCAATATGAGGGAGATAACGATCGGCCTCTTCGCATATTATGAACGAACGAGGAACATTTCACCTTAACTGGTAACGTAAATGGCTTCCGCGATCCCCCGACCTCACTCCTATGGATTTCAGATTCTGGGGATATCTAAAATCTAGAGTGTACCTGTGCAATCCGCAAACTTTGCCAAACTTGAAAGATTCTAGCAGACTTGAGATTGCAAACATCCCCCAAGCGACGTAACGTTCGGCTGCATTGTCTACAGTCGCCACCATGCAATGTGTAATTGCCTGTGATGGCGCCCATGTGGAAAATGTGTAATCAAAATAAAAGTTTTCATTTCTCCAATCTGTGTTGTAATCAGAGATTAGTGTACTGACTCTGTGTCATATGCAAATACTCCTTGTGCCCCAATCGTATTTTTTATGGGGGGGGGATTCGCAGAACATTTTTTTGTGCGTGCATAACGTGTCCGTTTCTTGCGATACACGTACGGTTCCAACGCTCTTTAGGGTTTACGCATGCGTTGAGCATTTTGCGATGAAAAAAAATGGGTGTTGCCATTTGAAAATTTCGAGTTTCTGTAATTATAACCGTAACCGTGAGCGTCATTCTGTTGCCGTTCTCAGAATCTAGAGCCCATACCTCTGAATAGCTTTATCTGAAATTTCACTTCCATCGGTTGAATGGACTGACCGCTAGAGCTTCATATATCTGCAAAGATTTTTTTCACCATCCTGTATTATAGAGCGCATATAGATAACGAAACGCTTTCAAACACACACAGAATATTATTAAGAAATTAAAAAAAAACTTTCTATCGAAATTGGAAAGTTTTTATGAATCGGGTGTGTTTATCTATCCATGTATCACTGCTCTAATTCTAAAAAAGTCCTTCAGGCAGTAACGGAAGGATGAGGTAGCTTTCATTACGAAGCTCAAATTAGTGGAACCCGATTATATAAAATTGAATACTAGTTTTTGTCAATACTGAATATTGATAGGAATTTTTAGAAATTAGTGATCTTATATTCATTCTGGTTTTATTTTAAGCGATTTATAGGATCGCCAAATTCCACGATATCATGAAGAGTATATCATTTTAAAACAACATGATGGATAAAACAAACCAATGAACTTGGTCGAAATCTTAATTAATGTGCACAGGCACACTCACATCAAAATCGATTAATATATACGAGTGCTGTCGCGGGCAAATGGATTTTTTTTAATGTCGCCCACATTATAAATTCAAGCTGCTATATCGCAGGCGTTTTTTAAGGTAAAGACAATAATATTTGGGGATTCATTATTAAGATCAAACACTTTAGAAAGAATCTTTTTTCAATTCATAATTTTTGTCTGTACATCATTACACATTTAAAGTATTTTTGACAAACTTGAATGGCCGCCATTTTGAAACAAGATGACAGATGAAGTTGCCCAGTGAACTCGGTCAAGGCACTGGTATGTACTATATGTACATATCTAGTTATATCCAAGTCAGTTTATAAATATGCGTATTATCACGTGACAAATTTCAAACCGTTCCAAAATGTTAACCATACTGGAAATCGAAAAAGCTATAACTTAGCCATTTTTTAGATATAGATGAAACAAAAAAATGCTCTGGGATATTTGTATCAAGGTCAAACAAACAAATGAAAAATCTTTTTCAATTTCTTACTTTTTTGCACCTAATTTTAAAATTTAAATTTTTTAATAAAAATTAATATTCCGCCATTTTGAAACAAGATGGCGGATGGAATTGGCCAACGAACTTGGTCTAGATATTGGAATGTACTAAGTACGCACCAAGTTACATCCAAATCGGTTTATAAATACGTGTGTTATCACGTGATAAAAAAACAGATCATTTCAAAATGTCAGCCATACTAGAAATTCAAAGTGCTATAACTCAGTCATTTTTTTTTAAATATAGACAAAATAATAAGTGTTCTGGAATCGGTGTTTTAAGTTCTAACACATAAAAGAAAATTATTTTTCAACTTTTAATTTTTTCGCATTTAATTTTAAATTTTAAATTAAAAAACATTAAACGACCACCATTTTGAAATAAGATGGCGGTTGATGCTGGCCAACGATCTCGGTCGAGACATTTGGCTGTACTATGTACATACAAAGTTTTATTCAAATAGGTTCATAAATACCATAGTTACAGCATGACAAATATCAGATATACATATATATATATACTAGCTGACCCGACAGACGTTGTTCTGTCACCGACAGACGTTGTTCTGTCACCGACAGACGATGTTCTTCCTGGCACCGACTCCAAAAAATCAAATAAATGTACCTAAATATAGTAATACGCACGATAAACACTACGCTCTTAATTTAATTTCTTATTACAATTATGTAAGAAAATTACTTTTCACTCTTCAGTATTTTTTGAAGTCGGTTCAATTTTTGATAGAAAAGTTTATTTTTCTCTATTTAGTTAAAAGTTAACGATTTTCTGAAGTCGATTAATAGAAATTTTAATACAGGAAATATTATTGCAAAGCATACACGTTTGTCAGGAGTGGGGTTTGAACACGCGATCGCTTTCTTCAAGAAGCAGAGCTTAAATCTGGCGTCTTAGACCGCTCGGACATTCCGTCCGCACTCTATTCATTGAATTTATTCAACACTTTTAATTAGCAAAAAATCACTAACGATTAGTTTTTGCCTAATTACTAAAAAAGTACTGAATCAATTTCGATGAAATGTTAATATAAACCATTTTCAAATCCACTGGAACACACACACAAATTTCATTAAAATCGGTCCAGTCGTTTAGGAGGAGTTCAATGACATACACACGGACAAAAGATTTATATATGTAAAGATGTCAACATTTGAACGAAGGGTAGTTTTGGGGTCTGGAGGTCATGATTGGTGACAATATACCAAAATTTTCCGGAAGTGCTTTCCTCCGGACGGCTGCAATAGATAGCTTTTTGCTTTTTGTAATGAAAGCTACCTAAAAGAACAGAACAGCAAAACATTTAAAAGATAAACTTTATTTTCCATTTTAAATCTGAACACAAACGAAATATTATGCAGCACGTATAGAATGTGGAATGCTTTCCAACACAAACGGAATATTATTTAAAAACTTCTCTTTAAAACTTTAGTTGAAAAGTGTTTATGAATTGGGTGTGTCTGTCTGTCCGTCTATATGTGCTCTAACTTGCGTTAATACAGTCAGAATATCATAGATTGATATATCTTATTGGCGTTTATTATGGTATATTTAGTATTAAAGGGGAAGTGTGTACTACTTAAAGTTAATTTTAATTAATTGTGCAATTAGATTTTTTTAATTAACATTCTGTTTAATATTGAAAGGCAATGAGTTTGCCCTGTGAGCTACATTTTTTAAAATAAACAAAATTGTTAAAAAGGTAAAATGCTACTTTTACCTTCAGAAAACTCTCTACTGGGCCAGCCAGTGATCATTTTTAAATTCTGTATCCATGAAACACCATAATAGAATTAACCCTTTCGGGTTTCGATTTTTTTTTCTATTTTAAAACCAAAATTATTTTTACTGAAATAACGTTAATCGTAGCTATCCATATAGACTTAGTGAAGTTTAAAGTTTGTCCCATTGTGTGAAATCTAACAAATATACTTAATTGGCCTAAAATTCAATTCATATTTCTATAATAATTGGTTTAAGAAGACTTTTTAAAAACGTTTGGAAAATATCGTATTAGAACAGATTTCAATAGATATTAAAACTTTCCAATGATTTATGTTTCATGGCACAGGACCGAAAAGTAATCTATATCTTAAATTTACAGCTTGAAATATGTGTAAAACACAAAGGAATCACCAACGGTGCAACTTTTATTTTTATTGTTATTTTAAAATTCTAAAACATAAATAACGCCATAATACTAAAGGCAAAATCACATACTATCATTTCTACAGGAAAAGTAACAAAAGTAGTTGTAAACAAAATAACACTAGATGAAAATACATGTACCACCAGACCCAAAAGGGTTAATACACACCCAAACGATTTTCTCCTAAGATTGATGTGTTATGTGAGACCCTGCAAAAGATCTACAAATTCTACACATCCAAGAAAGCATATTTTTAATTCATTTCAACTATACACATTAAGGCCCCTGTCCTCGCTCGAGGAAACGCTCGCGAGCTAATGCTATTCCTATGGGGAAGCATTTTTCTAATAACTCTTTCGCATTTTGACATTTTGAATAATTTTTTTTGCATTGGATAGCTGAGGTGCATGCCGTTAGCGCACCTTTTTTACTTTTTCGATTTTGGTTGCAGATATATTTTTTAAAAAGCACTTTCCGTTTCGAAACCGGTTTTGAAATTGAAACTAACTTTGTAAAAAATATCTGCAACCAAAATCGAAAAAGTAAAAAAGGTGCGCTGTTGGCATGCACCTCAGCTATCCAATGCAAAAAAAATTCTTCAAAAATGTCAAAATGCGAAAGAGTTATTAGAAAAATGCTTCCCCATAGGAATAGCATTAGCTCGCGAGCGTTTCCTCGAGCGAGGACAGGGGCCTTAATTTCATTATGCTTGATGTGTTGTAATTTATGTGTTCAATCGCTTCACAGTGCAACATTTTGCGAATCTAGCGGGTCAAAATTCAATTTATGAAAATTATCAATATTAAAGTAATAAAGTTGATCTTACTAATATAGATAAAATGGCTGTTTATTATGAAAAAATATATCTTTACATATTTTATTGTACAATTTACTTCATTGTCATTCCATCATCATAGTCATAATAAAAATATTTTTTGTCATTTTCACACATTGACATTTACGTCGTGTTAGCATTCAATGCATATTAAAAAAATGTAGTATATTTATATTTAATTTCTACAATAAGAGTTTTCGTGTATTAAAAAATATACGATACATACTGCTATAGAAAATCATAAAGTGAATCACTGTCATTTATTGTCGTTTGCTAGTCCCTTATTATTTGTATGAAAGTATGGATGTTAAAACTTCAGGGTAAATTTCAGTTACTCTATAAGGTAACCGCACCAGTAGTGGACCATTTAAGGACATTTATCATATTATTATTAATGTATTAGTGAATTCCAAAAAATATGTATTTTATTAGCGTAGTCCTTACCTTCATGTATCAGAATAATCATTCAAATTCATAAAATATTTTCTTTAGAAAAAATGAAAAATAAAAAATGTTACCTTCCTCTATGCTCCAGTAGTGGGCATAGTAAATTTCTGTTGCTCCAGTAGTGCCCCCCCCCCCCAGAAGTGCGCTACTCCATTCTTGAGTTTAATGTGTACTGTAAAGAGGTTAGAATTTTTTTACATTTCTACACTTAAATATACACAACAATGAAATCATAGTTAGAAGTTTTGATGATTACGTAAAGGATTTAAATTTAACTGCATTTATTTTACTTTTATAGCCATTTTTTTTTTTTTTTTTACAAAAATAATACAAAAGTTGACGATCTGTTTGTCTGAGTTCTGGTTGCGGTACCACTCCAAAAATTTATGCTAAAGACATCATTTTCCTTAATGACAATGTCTTTTTTATTTCCAGTTTTCTTCAGTCCTTGAACAAATATTAATCTTTCTTTAATTTCTTGAACTACACACAAATATACATACTTTTCTGTATTTCTTTTTTCTTCATTTATTGAGACAAGTATAAATTTCCCTATTTCACTTCAGATTTTTCTGGGATTAGGATTTTCTGGGATTGGGCTATTGAGCCCCTGGCCCACTATTGGAACAACTTGAAATTTAATGACCCAGAGGTGGGCCACTCCCTCAACTGAATAGTGTGTTTGTTTTATACCTTTTAAGCATAAGGAATAAAGTATTCATATGTACAATGTATTAGAAATGTCACATTTTAATATAAAATACAACATACTTTTAAAGAAAAAAATATTGAATGAAAACTTACCTCTTAAGGAAAGCAGTAAGAATGAGCCACAAAATCCTTGTATTTTAAGACTGGAAGAAAAACATCCTTCCAGCTCAAAAACTATCAGAATACTGAAGTTGTTCCTTTGTCTGATAACAGATAAGGGTTATAGTTAATCAGCAGTTAGTTTGTTATCTGACAGAGGTAAGTAGAAAACTTGTTTTTCAAATTTGAAAGTTGGTGGCCCACTATAGGTACGTGGCCCACTACTGGTACACTTACCTTAGTTTTACTGAGATTTTAATGTCATGATTTCTAATGCTTAAAACCAGATATATTTATCTTATAGCCACATGTAATGCACAATTACATATAATCCGTACCTGAAAAAAAACTTATACTCAAGAGTTGCAAATAGTTGCAGCTGAAATTGATTTTTTTATATCTATATGCATACATAAAAACAAAAAAAAAATTGAAATACAGGTGTGGACAAAATTTTTCTCAGATTTTAAAAATGTATCATATGCTATTAAATTTTCTAATAATTTTTATATTAACTAAAAAATTATTAAATAAATATTCCAATTGTAAAAGACGAAGTATTTAAATTGTTGTACAGATTCCATGCTGTCATAAAAAAATATTTACAAAATAAGTATTTTCAGCCAAAAACATCTATGGTAATTTCAACTACATCGATCGGCATTCTGAAAAAATTAAAAGAAAAATTTGTTTTTGAGCCAAATTTTTTATATTATTTTTGTACAGTTAGACTGCTATCACTTTATCTTGTTTTCCTCGAATGCGTTAGGTGTTATTTGAAGTTTTTAAAAGTTAAATTACTGCAAGTGGGTTTTTGGACTTTTTTCCCGCTATATTTGCAAAATCGGACGCTGTACACTACTGCTTCAGCGATCCTAAGGCCGGTAACTACTGAGATCATTTTTCAAATGTTTTATGTATATTCTAAAATGTTTATATATTTATCCTATTTACATCATTTCCCTAAATAACGATGTTTTTCTAAAGCACTCAGAAATTGTTTTATAAACCATGTTTGACGCACGTTTCTTCTTTCTTGTTAACATATAGTAAGAGTAAAGATCAATTTATGTAACTGATTTCATACTACACTGTCTATCAACAAAATTTGATTCATTCAAACTCGAAAGAAAAATAAGTTAAAGGGTTTCTAATAGTTCTCATCTGTTTTTTAGCACTTTCCAACAAAGTTGAAAAGTGCTTATGCATTCGGTTTGTCTGGCCGTCTGTCCGTCTGTCCGTCTGTCCGAGCTCTAACTCCCGTAAATATACTCGGATTGCTATGAAATTTTTATACATTATTGAGGTTTACCCTAGCACGAACCCTATTGAAAATGAAGTATCTACCATGATTAGTTTATCTACAGAGAGAATCAAAAGTTTCCCATTACATTACGGCCTATGGGGAAAAAATCGTTAATATACTCGGATTGCCATGAAATTTTAGGACGTTATTGACGTTTACCCTAGCAAAAGTCCTATTGAAAATGAAGTTTCTACCATGATTAATTTATCTACAGGGCGAATCAAAAGTTTCCCATTACATTACGGCCTATGGGGAAAAATCGTTAATATACTCGGATTGCCATGAAATTTTAGGACGTTATTGGGGTTTACCCTAGCACGAACCCTACTGAAAATGAAGTATCTACCATGATTAGTTTATCTACAGAGATAATCAAAAGTTTCCCATTACATTACGGCTTATGGGGGAAAATCGTTAATATACTCGGATTGCAATGAAATTTTAGGACGTTATTGACGTTTACCCTAGCAAAAGTCCTATCGAAAAGGAAGTTGCTACCATGATTAGTTTATCTACAGGGCGAATCAAAAGTTTCCTATTACATTACGGCCTATGGGGAAAAATCGTTTCAAAGGAATTTTAAAGATGTTATACCCTGTCACACATATTAAAATATGCATTCTATAAAATATAAGGTGAAAATGTAGCTATTATTCATTTACAGGGCCACACAAAAGAATTCCATTAGATAATGGTAAAAGGGAGAATTGTGTGTGACATATTTTAAATATATTAAGCTTTTTCATGTATAATAAAATTGATATATGTCACTGAAGCTTAATATAAATTATACGCTACTGTCTTGCATAATATGAAGTACATAGCATTTACAGGGCCATACAAAAGATTTCAAATAGTATATTCTTTCCGAAGTACCGTATATGTGTCCGATGATGGCTGATGGAGGGATCAAATGCATTTTAATTATGATATTCGCGTTTATATTTCGCTAAATATATGCACATTATATGGTGTGTATAAATGTTATAGTTGATATACAGGGCTACCCAAAAGAGCTCACCAACGTTACTGAATATGAGCGTAAATTATTTAAACGTGGTTCTTAAATAAGCTATGCATTTTTACGCTGAGCTGCTTTCAATTTACTGAGAAATGTTAGCAGAATATAGATAAAGGGATATACAGGGCCACGCAAAGAATTCGGTACATGGACGCCTATGAATGATGATTTATGGGAATGTGATTTCAGTTGTTTTAAAAGTGTTTTAGGTTACAATAAATTTTAGCCTAATGCTGACGTGTAATAAAGGTACAATGTAAACTACAGGGCTGAACAAAAGTATTCAAGTATGTTTCCATCTAATAGTATGAATTGCTGAAAAAGAAATTTTAAGCTACTGGGTATTTTCTTGCTAAGCTAAATTTTCCCATTATATGAACTGACATATGAAATACAGGGCTGTTCTAATGTACTGGAATACATAATTGGGTATATTTGGCTATACACTATTATTTCCCTAAATAACAAAGTTTTGTTAAAGATTTCATTAAGTGTTGGAAAGTGCTTCATAATCTATGCTTAACGCATGATTTTTCTTACTTTTTTTATTGATAAATTCAATCAACTGAATTAAGATTTTGTTTTCTTTTGCTCAATCACAAAGGATTTTCCTTAGGGAAATTACAAAGTTTGCTAATCAATTGTTAGAAAAGTACAACTAACTTACATAGGAAACTGACGAAATATAAATTTAATTCTAAGATCTGAACCTTTTTAAATTCTTGCCTGCTACCGCGGAAACTTGTTTATTGAAATTTAATCATTAAGACAGAATTATTTTACACTGAAGATATTTGAATTAAACAATTTAAAGTAAACAAAATAGTAAAGTATCGAAGAATAAATTTAAATTCAATATTATTATTTTTGTAAAGTAAATGTTTGGAATGAAATTCAGTTATAGAATGAATATCTAAAATAAAACCATTTTGAACTGACAAAACAGAAACGCATCACAATATAAGTCGGGGTAAAATTAAACGAAAATAAATGCGCCCAATTGTTAGAAGTCGCAGCATATTTTTTCTTCCGCGCCTTATAAATTTCAATTCTTGTTTGTTTGGAGGCAAAATACGATTGATTTTTTTATTCATGAAATAAAGATAAATTGCAACTAGAATTCTTTTATCATTTATTTAGACTAATGTTATGAATGGAACATGTTTTGTTATGATTTTGCTTGTTTATTTTTAGGAATAATTCTGGAATTATTGAACGGATTTCTAAAGCAAAGCAATGGTAAAAAATGGACGGTGACAATCCCTATTCCAATATAGGCTATATTTTACATCAATACACCAAACTAAGGTAAAGCAAGAGCTAAAAACTTTCTAAAAGTAATATTTTTTTTTCCTACGTAAGTGCCTAGAAATTTGAATTTTTGCATAGTAGTTACTTATACAGTTTAAATGCATTATAAGAGCAGTTTTTAGAAATTAGAAAGTCAGAAGGCGTGAAAATGGGCGAAAAGCGTTTTATGAATTTTCTAAATTTTGATTTTTATGCAATCTTAAGAAATACCTAATAGATTTCTCAAGTAGTGGTAGCAAATTGCAGATAACAATTCCTGTTCCAACATAGGATATATGTTATTTCTATGCCAATAAGTCTAAGGAAATGCAGAGCAAAAAATATTCTACAAATGCGATTTTTGTGCTGCTTAAGGGTTTAGAAACATGAATTTTTTAATTGTAGCTATTTATACGCATTTTGCTGGTTAAATGTTTTATTCCCCGGTAGTGAAATCCTATGCATAATTTATTTAGATGTAGTTTCTAAGAATGGATCGTAAATGCGGAATTCTTTAGCAAATGCAATTGACGTCAATCCAGGTAATATATAAGCGTGTATTTAAAGACTTAAATTGGAAAATGCGTTGTAGAAGTGCACATTTTCACTCCAACGACTATGAAATTTTTCGCAGTTGGAAAAGTTTCCCATTTGAAAATAATGCATTTGAAATCGTACATTGATAAAGCTTGTCTTTATAAAAGGAAAGAGATTTTTAGCTTAAAATGATATATGTCTGAGAGTTAGAGTAACCAATGTAAGATGCAATTTTTATTGTCACTAAATTTGTGTGTTTAGCATAAAATAAGGAAAGAAATCCTTCTTAAATATTTTCTTTCGTCAAAATTTGACGAGTTACATCTCATAGAAACAATTTTTTCCTAATCAAAGACGATACTAAATTCTCTAAGAAAAAAGTAATAACTACTTTTTGCATGTTTTAAACTTTTTACGATGCAATATTTTAAAAAAATTGATACTATCGCATAATAAACTTTCAAATGAAATCATCAGTTTGCGAATTTCGATAGCTATTTTAAGAATATTTCAATTTGTATGTTCACTAAATGCATATTTATCTGTATGACACTTTAAAAGAAACTGTTGTATTTTTTTGCACTGTCTGTCAAAATCGTAAGGAAATAAATGCGAGAGAAACGTCAAATACAAATATGACATTTCAATTTTTTTGTGTGTGTTTGAAAAATGATGCGCTGTGTAAAATATCAAATCATCCTGTTCTAACCCCCTACCTGAAATTCTAAATGAATGATGACACATGAAGTATTTGATTTTCCTATCTATAAAAAAAGGAGGAATTATCATGCGTTAAACATAGATTAGGAAACACTTTCCAACACTTCCTGAAATCTTTACCAAAATTTCGTTATTTAGGGGGAAAAAAGTTACTGTATATAGGCAAATATGTATTTTAACACTTTTCAGCAGCCTCGTATTTGATCTGTCGGTTGATGTATATACTATATAATGAGAAAATTTAGTTTAACAATAAAATGCATAGCAGGCTGAAACTTCTCTTTCAGCAATTTATGCTATTTTATGAAAACTTAATTGAATCCGTTTGTTCAGCCCTGTAGTTTACCTGATACGTTTATTACAAGCCATTATTTAGCTAAAATCTATTTTAAATTAAAGCACTCTTAAAATCACTAAAATCACATTCTCAGAAACTACCATTCATATAAGTCCATTTATCCGGCTCTTTGCGTTGCCCGGTATACCATTTTATCTATATAATACAAACCTTTCTTAGTAAAGTGAATGCAATTTAGCGTAAAAATGCATAACTTATTTAAAAACCAGCTTTAAGTTATTTACGCTCATATTCAGTAACGTTTGCGATCTCTTTTTGTGTAACCCTTTATATGAACTACAGCGTTTATACACACCATATAATATTCACTGATTTAGTGAAAGCGATTTAGTGAGCGCGTATCATAATTAAAATGCATTTCATCTTTCCATCAGCCATCATCGGATATATATACAGTACCTCGGAAAGAATATACTATTTGAAATCTTTTGTGTGTCCCTGTGAATGCTATGCACTTCGTATTATGCATGATTTTATTCTATAACGTATATTAAGCATCAGCGACGTATACAAATTTTATTACTCATAAAATCTACTTATAATAAAATGCGTTCTGGAGAAATGTGTAGAACGGTTCCAGGATTCGCCACTCCTATCTGTGAATGGACCCTAGCAATACGCCACGTTAGGCTTAATGGAAAACAAATGCAGACATGTGACAGCTAAAAGATAATTTCCTTTACTTAAAATAACGTTTAAACAGCATATTTTTCTATAAAACATGTATATAATATCCAATTATAATGTATTAGGCTCCAAATTAAAAATAAGTAATTGTAAACATCAGTTTACGATATAAACAAACGAACTCTGTTGCCATTCAGATTTTCCAAATCTTGAAACAAATGAATGACTCTTTGAACGCATTATTTAAAAAAAAAGAATACAGGTCAATTATCTAATTCTGTTCTTAAAATATTTGTAAAATCATATTAAACTCTTTAAATAATTTGATTTTGTTTAAAACTGTCAAAAACTCTTTTTGCAATCATCTATTGGCAAATAATATAAAGAATCGAACTTTGTTATAAACACGAGTTAATGTTCGGCATATCAAAAAGTTAATGTGAAATTTTCAGAAATTACATTTCACTTTGCTAATAATTAATCGAGATCTAAATCAGAAGCATGCAGTTTTAAGAACTTTTCACTGTTTCTTAAAATGCAGAATCCTGATTGGTTAGTCACGTTTCGCTATCAGCGAAAGTAACCTGGATCGTGGTTTTCTTCTCGCAAAAAATGTAGTGAATCAATCACGTTTGAGAATCGTTCAATCAAAATTATTTATACTTGAGAACGCACGTGTGTTTGTTGATCTTTTTGAACACGCGGTAGGTTTATTATATTTTCAAGTAAATCGTTGTTTCTGTAATTTAACGATAATTTTCGCAATGCCTGATGAAAATGACGACACGCCGATTGAACGTAGACGGCGATTAGCTCGCGAAAGAAAATCGAGATGGCTTACTCGACAATCACAAGCAATGTTGAATCGTTTAAGGGAAGAAAATCTCGAAAATCTTCGAAGTCAACGAATATACTTAAAATACTGAGCGACAAAATTCTCTACATACAATTTATAAACAAATTATCGTTTCAGGTCTGCTTACAAAATTGCGAAATTTCGTCTTCGATATCCAATAATAGCAGTCACAAGGGATGATTTGACATTGCTCGCATAACAGTTGAATTAATAAATGGCGATTTAAAAAAAAAAAACTTTTAGGCTCACTTCCTGTGTTTCTTTCAGTATTCATTTAAAGTATTTAATTTTTGAGTATAAAAAAATCTACTTTTAAATACATTCATAAAGGAATATTTTATTATTATAAAACATATAATGCATATTATTTCATTTTTCCAAGATAATATTTTACATTTTCCAAAAAGCAAGCAACGAATAAATTTGAAAACGAAATCCAATATTGCCTAATATTAAGACTGTCTGTATTAGACATTATGATTCATTAAAAATATTTTTTTTAAAGAAATTACTCTTAGATTTCCTCCGATAGTGAATATTGTTCTCTTTTCAAAATAATTTATTTGGAATTCGCGCAACGACTTTTGGATTTTTAGTGATTTTTTAATGCAATTTATTTCCGTGATTTTATTACCGAAATTTGTTGAAATATTTTGATTAAATCCTTTGACGAAATTAGCGATTGTTCTTTGAACGATTGGCAAAATTGTTTTTTTGGCAACCATTTGTCAGAATTCGCAATACATTTTATGTCCCAATTTTCAGATTTATGACAAATTTTAACACTCTTTTGGCTTTTATACGGGGACGTGCTGAAATTGTTCTTCCTTATGCTACTACTGGCATTGCTGCCGTTTTGTTAAAAGGAGGAGGGACTGTTCACAGTGGTTTTAAACTACCGGTTCCAATTTTGGAAACGTCAACATCTTCAATGTGTGTTACATCAGATGAAGCGACAACTATCCGTCAAGCAAAGCTTATCATTATTGATAAAGCTACAATGATGACAGTTCATGCTTTACGTTGCATAGATGCTCTGTTAAGAGAGCTGATGGGAAATGAAAATCCATTTGGCAATTAAGTTATGTTGTTGGGAGGTGATTTTCGTCAAACATTGCCAGTCGTTACACAAGGGACAAAAACTCATGTAATTGAAGTTTGCATTAAGTCGAGTCCACTTTGGGAAATTTTTTTTTCATTTGAAACTGTCACAAAATATGCGTTCTGAAGGCCAAAATGAGTTCAATCAATGGCTTTTAGATATTGGTGAAGAGAAAACTTTATCTGTCCAAAATTTATCGAGTGATATTGTGCAAATTCCATCCAACATATTAGGTAGTGATTCAATCGTTTCAGAAATTTATGGAAATGAAATTGATACAAACTACATTCAGGAACTTTCCTCAAAAATTATTTTGACAACTACTAACAAGGATGCCATGAAACTGAACAATGAAGTTCTGAATCTTATTCCTGGAACCACATTTGAATTTTACAGTGCAGATTCATTCGAGTCAGATTTATCAGAAGGTGAGACAAACTTTTCTCAGGAATTTTTAAATGAACAAACTCCTTCTGGAATGCCTCCCCATAAATTAATGTTAAAAGTTGGTGCTATTGTGATGCTTCTTAGGAACTTGAATCCCAAAAATGGTTTGTGCAATGGCACTAGGTTAATCATTCGAGGCCTACATCAGCATTTTCTGGATTGTGAGATCTTAACTGGTGCTAATAAAAATGATAGAGTTTTTATACCAAGAATTGATCTTACGCCAAGTGATACCAATCTTCCGTTTAAACTTATTCGTAGGCAGTTTCCTATTATCATTGCTTTTGAAATGACTATTAATAAATCACAAGGACAAACATTCAACAGTGTTGCTCTGCATTTAGAGGAGGCGGTCTTTTCACATGGTCAACTTTATGTTGGACTGTCAAGATGCAAAGAACAAAGTAAATTAAAAGTATTTATCTGTAATACAAACCTACAAGGGCAACTTTTATCTGATAGTAGGGTGTTCACAAAAAATAGTTTTTCCAGAGATTCTTTTCTAAGAAAAATACATATGCCAATAATTTGTATGAATAAATAGCACTACAGTGTTAGTAAGTATTCTATTATTAATGAAAAAAGTGTTTTTATTGCATCTAAATTTTTGTGGCTTTTGAAGGGTTCTGCTATTTGTTTAATATTTTGTCATTATGAAAACTTTGCTATTCAAAAAACATTTAAATTGAACTCTCTTCTACTATTGTATGAGAAACAGATACTTGCAATAGTCAAGTATACAATATATTTGTTATTATTTGAGATAAAGGTACATACAATTTTTTGTGATATTTGATGTGCTAACATTTTAATTTTGTTTAAAGTTTCTGCTGAACTTTACACTAAAAGATAATTTTTCTTTTTCCTAACCTATATCATGTTAAATGAAAACACTGATAATAGAGTGTTTACAAAAAATATAGTTTTTCTAGAGATTCTTTTCTAAAAATGTTTTGCATCTATTGTATTAGTAATGGAATAAGTGTTTTAATTGCACCTAAATTTCTGTTATTTTTGATAAGCTATCTTTTTTTTTTCTAATTTATTATTTCATTGTTGCAACACTTTGCCATTCAAGAAATGTTAAAATTTTAAGATTTAACAATTAATTTAAAAATATTTTTGTCTTTATTTATGGAAAAGATATTTTATGAGAAATAGATACTTGCATTAATCAAGTTTATAGTATATTTGTTATTATTTATGGTAAAGCTGCGTGCAATTTTCTGTTGTATTTGATGAGTTAATATTTTGATTTTGTTTAATATTAATGCTGAATTTTATACTAAAAAGTAATTTTTTTCTTCATAGCCAGTATTATGTTGAATGTAAACTTTGTCAGATAGTAGTGTGTTTACAAAAAAATATAATTTTTCTAGAGATTCTTTTTTAGAAAAGTTTTGTTGCAATTGTATTACAAATGGAATAAGTTCTTTAATTGCACCTAAAGTTCTGTAATTTTTGGTATACTATCTTTCCTTTTTTTTATCAAAGTTTTATTTTATTACTGGAATGCTTTGTTACTCAACAGATATTAAAATTTATCTTCTACTATTAAATAGATGCTTGCCAATATGCAAATTTACAATAATTTCGATTTATTCATGGAAAAGCTATATACAATTCATAAGCATGAATTTGCTGTCGTATTTTATATTTAAAACTTTTTATATTTATAAATATAACTGCAAAACTTCATCATAAAAAACTAATTTAAATAGTAGTGTTGACTTGAAGCAAGTTTGGCATGGTATAATGCATGGCAGCCCTTTTTAATTTATTTATATATCCAGAGGCTCTTTTTCATCAACTTATGTACATAATGGCCCTTACTGTCTTTTTTTTTTTTTTTTTTTTTTTCAAATAACAAACATGATTTCAAAAGGAGGGTAGTTTTTCAAGATTTTTTGGCACTCAATCGATAACATTTGGAATTTTTCTACAGGCAGTCAACAAATCTCACAAATTTCATGTTCTTGATCAACGAAATTCATATTTTCTCTGTGTATGATAAGTGAAATTCACATTTTTTATCTGTATGCAATTGACAAAATTCATGTCTTCTGTGAGCATGATCGATGATATTTAAAATATTTTTAAAATAGTGACTTACAAAACTCTCAACTTAAAAATTTCCTATATAAATAGCTATGGTATTGATTACCTATATAACAAAATTCATAATTTTTAACTTGTTCGATAAAACTTGCAATTTTGCCATGAGAGAAGATGTCGAAATTCATGATTTTTTTCTCTGCCATCCATGACAAAATCTGCAATTTTTTTAAAGTATAAATTTAAGAAATTTGCAGACCACATACTTATATATAACCCATCGTGGGTCACAGGTTCATCCCTACCAATTTACTATTAACCTAAACAATTACTTAAAATAACATAATTTTAATCGTTAGTGTAATCGTTAAACTATTTGTGAAACTCAATTTGATTTTGCTTATGTAACATTATGATTAACAATGTGATGTGTTAGAAATTCATTGATAACACATCTCACAGAAACTTTTGTACATTTTTTTTAATGTTTTGTCCATTTAAATTTGTTGAATTATATCGCAAATTGTATGTTTAGTTAACATCCTGTCATTTTTGACAGGGGTTATATACTAGTAGTTTAATAAAATAGGTTGCACACAATCCCACCCCTTTACCATTATGAAATGGAATAGTTTTGTGTGGCCCTGTAAATGAATAATAGCTTTTTTTCACCGCATATTTAATAGAATGCATATTTTAGTGCACATCTTAAATGCATACAAATTTTAACATGTTTAACAGGGTGTAACATCTTTAAAATTGATTAGAAACGATTTTTTACCATAGGCCGTAATGTAACGACAAACGTTTGAATGTCCTTGTAAATAAACTAATCATGCTAGAATTTTCATTTGTAATAGGATTTGTGCTAGGGTAAAATTCAAATACGTTCAAAAATTTCAGGGCAATCCGAGTACATTTGTTGGAGTTAGAGCCGGACAGAAGGCCTTAAAAACTGAAATCATAAACAATTTTCAACTTTGTCGGAAAGTGTTATAAACTACAGATATAAATACTCAAAAGATTCGTTTGAAGATTTTAACAAAAACGAAAATTCTTGCATCTAGCATAGACATGAAATATTTTCTAACGCATTCAGAATACCATAACAAAATTTTCTATTATATTAAGGTTGAAAAAGCCTAAATAAAGAAAATATAAAATATAAAAAGCATCTTAAAATCGAATATATGAAATTTACATCAACACTGGGAACACATCCTAATTATTTGTGCAATCAGGTTTGTAATCTGTATGTATTGTGCTCTCACGTTTGTGTAAATATTATTCACAGTATACTTAAAGTTGGTTCAATCAAAAGCATATGAGCTGAAAACTGGCATTCGACAATTTCTGTTAACAAGAAGAAATATCTGTGCCTTTTTGTGTAACCCTGCATAAGATTTATAGAATTTACACACATTGTGTAATAAAGTAAAAAGAAAGTTAAGTTTCGAAGAATGTTGCGCAACTAAAAACGCACTTCTCGCTATTATCTTTCATCACAGGACTGTCGTCGAATACTTTTGTGTGTCCATGTAAATGAACAATAATTACACGCACATCAGATTCTAAAGTAATTGTCTTGTCTTGCATGACTGTGTTGTACATGAAATTCAATAAATTTAAAATAATGCAGTATGATTAAAATATGCTGCAAATAATATCTCCATAGGCCGTAATGTAACAGAAAACTTTTGATTGTCCCTATAAATAAACATAAACAAGCTAAAAACTTCTTTTGGAGTAACGAAGGGTAATTGTAAACCCCACTGATATACATTAATAACATGTGACTATATTTAAATGAGCCGCATGAACAAACAGACGGACTGAGAAACTCGCAGGCAGATAAATTGAAACCAGAAATACTTCTCAACTATCTTAGAAATTTTAAAAAATACTTATAAGCAAGGCATGCTGATTAATAGTAACTGTTTCGAATTCTAGCGTTTAGCCTTATATGTAGTGATAAAATTTACACCCCATTATTATGCAAAAATTTTTTAACTTAAAACACAGAAAATAAAGACACGTCCAACATTTCCGCCGGAATATAAATTTGCCCTGTTTTTAACATGATGCACCATACGTAGAAAGTTGAAATTGATAGTGAATATGCATCATGTCTCATAGTATTTCATGCAAAAAAATTAAGGTGGTCACTCAGAAATTTCAGTTTATTTTTTATTAAAATGTACATTTGAAAACAGGAAAAATGTTAGAAAACTTGTTCTTTTGTTTAAAATAATCTGAAAATATTGTCAAACATTCGTATGGTGGTTTTTTACATCCCTTATTTTTTTCGTTGAAATCTGCTTAGTAGTTTCTTCACAATGCGCTCTTTTCCAAAACAGGTATTTAGGGGCCATTACCCCCGATAGTCTTGAGATAGAAACATAAAACTGGGGAGAAATGAATTTCTTTTTATGGGTTATCGATCCATGTAGGACTCGATGTGGTTGACTGAAGGGCATATTTTACTAAGAAACCCAGCTATACCCTTTACACAAATGTTTTACAGTGAGCCCTTTCGCACTCGCCACGCTCCGTTCCATTACTGAAAGGAGCTCTCAAAGAAGCTTGGAATTGTTTGAGCCCACAACTCATTCATAATCTCATAGCAGGTATGGGGAATCACTGTTGCAGCGTGCCTGGCTGTCAGAGGTGACCACACGCCTTATAAAACTGCAGCATTACTATTTTATTTAATGTTTTCTTTCATTTTTTTCATTAAAGTGTAAACCCATACTATGCTCAGTTTTCTTTCAAACTGCTAATTTGATAATAAAAGTAAATATTATCGTTTTTTTGAATTGTTTCCTTACATTATAACCGTTTTACACTCGCAGATCACGTTTCACTACATTGCGATTTACATTTCTTTTATTACTTACTTAATTATCAATTATGCTTAACTTTTGGACACCATTGTATATTATTCTATGGCACGATATATTTTACAGAAAAGCTCAGAAGCATCAGGAACGGCCCACATTGCTTCAGTTGCTCTACATTCACCATCATTTTGCATTAGTGATGGCTCATATAAATTAATCCTGTTTTTGTAAGTAATCCTGATTACTAATGTTTTTAGCTTCAATTCCTTTGTTTCGTTCTTAAAAAAACTATGCAAGTAAAAAAATCTTTTATTTTTAAAATTATTTTGAACATTTTGATAACTTTTAAATAATCCTTAAGTTGTTTCCCATTTATGCATTAGAGTATTATAACTTAGCTAATTTACCTTGAAAGTTTCGTGATAGAAATATTTCTTTGTTCTTTTTATAACCATGACTACATATTAGAAAAAAATGGAAATAGAAACCTTTACCAAATTCATTTAAGAAAACTTTTCTGACTTGATTGATTTTATTAGATAAACATTTCCTTAGAATGGTATTAAATTTTACTTGATGAAAATTCTTCCTTGAGAAAATTCTTTCTTGGGCATTTTTAAATTCTTCTTTTTTAAGTGCTATTTTCAAAAACTTTGCTCAGTTTATTGAAGTTATTCTATTATATTAAAAAGACTATCTTTGGCGTGAAATTTTTTTCATTTCTTTCTTTTTCATTTTGCTAATAATAAATGATGCTAAACCATTTTAAATTGGATGTGCTTTTAAACAAGTTTTTAAGTTTTATACACATTTAAATATTGCACAAATTAAAAATTGTTTTTTGTAAAAAGGTAAGTTTCATTTGAAATTTACATAGAAAGTATATCAATGAGTTACACAAAATGACTATTATGCATGCTAATCGTAAAACATTCATAAATTTCTTTCTCAAACTTTTTTTTAAAAATATTTTCAATATATATTTTAATGAATATTCTTTTAAAAAAAGAAAAGATATGAGCTCTTTTTCGAGTTCTCATATTAAGAACTTTCGAAGTATTATTATTTTTTATTATTTTATGACATATTTAAAAGACAAAACGATTGTTTTTATAGATCTTTTGTTCATTATTAATTATCGTATCAATAAAAAATGCTATTTAAATTTATTTGCCTTCCATACTTAATTTTTTTTATTACTAACAAAATTATTCCTAATATCGCCCTTATCCTAATATCGCCTAATGTATTTTTCTGGTTATATTACGTACAAGTATTAAAAAATGCTCTGGTGAGCAACAAAAAAAGGTTAATATGATTTTAACTATGAAAAAGTGTTTGACAAGTGCTTCTAATTGAGCCTAAGAGAGAACAAGGGGTCCCAACTTACAAATTAATAGAGTCATGCTCAGAATTCCATCATTCTGAGGCTATTAATTTTTGACTATTAATTTTTAAGTTGAAACATATAAATAAAAAGGTTTTAATATATTATAAATGTTTTTTGTTATTATACAACGTCTTAGAAGCAAAATGTTTTTTATAATATAAATTCTTATATTTTTATGTAGAATATATATTATTAGTATTACGATTTAGTTATTAGTGGACGTAATCAAGACTTTTTTAGTGTTATTTTTCATATTCATAATAGGATATTCATTAATATGGTTGTAGAAATCATGATAGTTTATTTTTTTAATTTAAAAGGAAGAAAATATAATAAAAACCTCGTAGCACTAATCTTATTTGATCCACTATTGGCTCGGTCCCTCTACACATTAGTAATAGTAATGCATTTCGCAGTCTCCCTCTATTATGAACACCCCCATAATCTGAACATTTTTGGTCGGTCCCATGAGTGTTCAGAATAGAAAGAGTCAACTGTATTTCCTTTCTGTTAAGTTTTAAAAGTAAACTAACACGAGTGCTACAACTCTTCGTGAATCTCCTATCATGGGTAAAATTAAATCTGCTGAAATAATATAGCAACAAAATTTATAAGTAAAAAGTTTCTTAAATTACCATTATCCCAGACATTGAGCAATCTAAAAAAATCCGTTTGAAATTCCAAAATTAGTCAGCCTAAAATTTAAAAAAAACATCATGCTTAAGCTGTGACTAACAATAATTCTTATAGAACTATTATTTTAAGCAAGAGCTGTGGAAGTGGATTATTTTAACTTATCGTAATTTTCTCCAACTAATCAAACATTAATTTTTTACATTTTCTCATAAAAAAAATTCGCAAAAAGGCTTTCTTTCTTTCTAACCGATGACCAGGCTCCTACCTGCAGAGTTAATAATCTCAGCTTAACGGGTTAGATACCTGGTATCGGAGCGGACGACCGCCTAATTGCCACGAAGCGCCAATAAAAGATGTACTGCACATGGCAACCGCAAGATGGTCTCGTAATTTAGAGCCTTGGTCAGATGACGAGACCTTCACCTGGCAAGGCACCTCCAGAGGTATAATTCACAGGAAACTTGGAGGACTTTGCACCCACGACGGATTTTACATGCACCAGGTGCCATTAGCGTACATGATGGAATTTTAGCTGGCAGAGTGGGGGCGATCGACGCAGACAAGTGCCGAGGTCGGCTGATTGTGGCTAACGGTTGCTGGACTTAGTAGTTTATTGCCTTTTTGAAAGTACTGAGTTTGGCGCCGCACATCACTCCCACTTGCCGTGCCAAGAGAAATGGGGCTGGAGCAAAAATTTTTGAGCCGAGACGGTGGCATGTCCTTAGCAGACAACAGGGGGGACAATTTTGAGGGAGATTTAGAAAAATAAATAACCAAAACTAAAATGGCCGAAATGCTAAGTAGTGCCAGAGAAGGGAGAATTTTCGGGCCGAAATGCAAGGCAGTCGAATCGCTGCTGGTGGTGACGAGATACCGCCTTTCTACCGTAAAAAAAAGAAAAAAAACGCTTCATGGGCTGTCCCATTGGAGCGGGTTCGGTAGCTCGTGCGGACAGAGTCCGAATGCACCTAATAAAGAGGCGTACTGTCACTAGAAAAAAACAAGGGAAAAAAGACCCGAACACGTTTCGGACCGCACAGAACTTGAGTCCCTTAAGTCTCTGCGTCGATGAGGTCAACGTGTGCGGTTCGGGGTAGGTGGGCTGGTAGGTTGCTTCCCATTGCTCATCGGACCGCACAGGGTCCCGTGGGCCTCCTGCGTTAATGAGGTCAACTTGAAAGCCTGAGAGGCGTTAGTCCACTAGGGAGGGGGTACCAGAACGGTGTCGGACCGGGCAGAGTCCCTCGAGTCTCTGCGTCTATGAGGTCAACCTGTACGGTTCTGGTGCAGTGGACATGACTGGTGCTCCCGAATCTCTTCGGACCACACAGGGTCCCTTAAGTCCCTGCGTCGAATAGGTCAACTTGAAAATTTCGGGAGCCAGGTCCAAGGGGAGGGAATCCTGGAAGGTAAATGGGTTAGTAACAATACTATTGTTTACTGTACTGCTTACCTGAGAAACCTGTTAACGTTAAGCTTTTTAAGTTGTAACTGCTGTCTATTTGGCTTTTATGGAGGTGAGGATTAGAAAGTTGACTTTTTGGCTGTTGATAGGTAGGGGAATGGCTGAGCTTGTGGCTAGAGTGGCTAAGCTAGTATTACACTAATTATCACTCCCGCCACAAGCTGCCATCAGTTTGGATAATCTTTGTACTAACCTTAAATTAACCAGTGAGTTTACCTAACCCAAGCACTCCCCGTGAATTCCCTTTTGATTTTTTTTTAAATATATATCTTATGATGATTAGATCTGGACGGACAAGCAGTTAGGCGGGGGCGGATGAAGCTTTTTGATTTGTCATAATGTGCAGCTTGCAGATCCGAGATGTCATTCGACGTGCTTGCAATGGTATTATTGCGGGGCTCCTGTTTCGGGCCGTGGATACTGCTGTTACTGCACGACTACCGCTTACTGCTGAGATCATAAGATATATCATTATTTTAACATTTTATGATTTTTTATTGTTGACCGTAGGTTTTTAGAACTAGGCCGTTTTTCCTTTAATAACATGTGGGACGGACAAGCAGGGACAAGCAGTGCCGGAGGCGGGTGAAGCTTTTTACTATGTCATAGTGTGCGATTTGCAGATCCGTGATATCTTGCGACGTGCATTCAGGAAGTTCCTGTGGGGCACCTGTTTCGGGCCTTGGATACTGCTGATATCGCACGACTACCGCACACTGCTGGGACATAAGACAAAATACACTATTTTATAATTTTTTTTTTTGGCAATAGGAATCCTAGGCCTTTTTAGCACTTTCCAACAAAGTTGAAAAGTGCTTATGCATTCGGTTTGTCTGGCCGTCTGTCCGTCTGTCCGTCTGGCCGGATGGCCGTCTGTCCGTCTGGCCGGATGGCCGTCTGTCCGTCTGTCCGCGCTCTAACTCCCGTAAATATACTCGGATTGCTATGAAATTTTTATACGTTATTGAGGTTTACCCTAGCACGAACCCTATTGAAAATGAAGTATCTACCATGATTAGTTTATCTACAGGGCGAATCAAAAGTTTCCGATTACATTACGGCCTATGGGGAAAAATCGTTAATATACTTGGATTGCCATGAAATTTTAGGACGTTATTGAGGTTTACCGTAGCACGAACCCTACTGAAAATGAAGTATCTACCATGACTAGTTTATCTACAGAGAGAATCAAAAGTTTCCCATTACATTATGGCCTATGGGGAAAAATCGTTAATATACTCGGATTGCCATGAAATTTTAGGACGTTATTGACGTTTACCCTAACACGAACCCTATTGAAAATGAAGTTTCTATTATGATTAGTTTATCTACAGGGCGAATCAAAACTTTTCCATTACATTACGGCCCATGGGGAAAAATCGTTAATATACTCGTATTGCCATGAAATTTTATCACGTTATTGACGTTTACCCTAGCACAAGTCCTATCGAAAATGAAGTTTCTACAATGATTAGTTTATCTACAGGGCGAATCAAAAGTTTCCTATTACATTACAGCCTACGGGGAAAAATCGTTTCAATGGAATTTTAAAGATGTTATACCCTGTCAAACATATTAAAATATGCATTCTATAAAATATAAGGTGAAAATGTAGCTATTATTCATTTACAGGGCCACATGAAAGAATTCCATTTGATAATAGTAAAAGGGGGAATTGTGTGTGACATATTTTAAATATATTCAGCTTTTTCATGTATAAAAAAATTTATATATGTCACTGAAGCTTAATATAAATTATACGCTATTGTCTTGCATAATATGAAGTACATAGCATTTACAGGGCCACACAAAATATTTCAAATAGTATATTCTTTCCGAAGTACCGTATATGTGTCCGATGATGGCTGATGGAGAGATGAAATGCATTTTAATTATGATATTCGCGTTTATATTTCGCTAAATATATGTACATTATATGGTGTGTATAAATGTTATAGTTGATATACATGGCTAGCCAAAAGAGCTCACCAACGTTACTGAATATGAGGGTAAATTTAAAGGTGGTTCTTAAATAAGCTATGCATTTTTACGCTGAGCTGTATTCAATTTACTGAGAAATGTTTGAAGAATATAGATAAAGGGATATACAGGGCCACGCAAAGAATTCGGTACATGGACGCCTATGAATGATGATTTATGAGAATGTGATTTCAGTTGTTTTAAAAGTATTTTAGTTTACAATAAATTTTAACCTAATGCTGACGTGTAATAAAGGTACAATGTAAATTACAGGGCTGAACAAAAGTATTCAAGTATGTTTCCATCTAATAGTATGAATTGCTGAAAAAGAAATTTCAAGCTACTGGGTATTTTCTTGCTAAGCTAAATTTTACCATTATATGAACTGACATATGAAATACAGGGCTGTTCTAATGTACTGGAATGCATATTTGGGTATATTTGGCTATACACTATTATTTCCCTAAATAACAAAGTTTTGTTAAAGATTTCATTAAGTGTTGGAAAGTGCTTCATAATCTATGCTTAACGCATGATTTTTCTTACTTGTTTTTTTTTTTACATTTAATAACATATAACACAAAAATGCGCTCGGGTACTTGAAGGATTAGTGGCTGTAGTAGAGGATTAGTTTTTTTTTTTTGTAAGTGTGGTTATTTGTCTATGTGTTCTGATGTATGAGTGACGTGATGTTGTCGCAGTTGTCTTGGAGCCACCTTATTATGATTTTTGCCTTTCTCTGTACGTGTTTGTTTTTTTGCTAATTGTTTATGCCATAATTTTTCGTTTTCTGTTGTTATGTTTGCTAGGTGATCTGCTTGTGTGAGTGGGCAGTGTAGCAGGTAGTGTTTGGACGTACCTTCCGAACCGCATTCACAGTCCCGTGTGTGCGCCTTCTTGAATCTGTGGAGGTATTCTGGGAATGCTCCATGAGCTGTGTAAAGCTGTGAGAGTAGGTAGTCGCTAACTAATCTATTTTTGTCTACTTTTGGAAAGTACTGGTAAGTTTCCCTGCCTGTGTCCCCATAGTCCCATTCGAACTGCCACTGTTCAGTTGTTAAGTCTTTTAGTGTTCTTTTTAGTTTTGAAATAGGTTTTTTCAGGTAGTATGCACGTTCATTGTTCTGGTTTAGTGCTGCGTGTTTGGCTAACACATCGGCCTCTTCGTTTCCTTGGATGCCGACATGCGCCTTGACCCAGCTGATTTTAAAATTGTTTCTTGAATCTTTGTTTCGTAAAAAGGCTTCTCTTACAACAGGCACCTCACAAGTATGTGACAACAGGCACTGCAACTTTTAAGTGTTTATTAAACAAATTGCATTTTCAAGTACATGCTTAAAAATTAGCAGTGATTTTGTCTATTTATTTTTTAATCAAGTTCGTTAACCCTTTTTAGGTGCGTTCGTAATTATGTAAATACGTAGCACCTATTGTTGTCGTTCAGTCCGTCCGTCCGTCTGTCTGTCCGCATATAACAACGCCAAAACTACCCAACTGAATCGTTTGAAATTTAAAATACATCATTATTACATAATTTTGTAATTTCAAATTTTAAGAAAATCGGATGCATAAATCAATTACAGGGACAATCAAAAGGATTCCGTTACATTACGATTAATGGGGAAAAAAATTTCAAATCCATTTCAATCGTTTGAAATTTTAAATACATAATTATTACATATTTTTGTCGAGTTATTTCACATTTTATCAAAATCGGATGCATAGTTCAACTACAGGGACAATAAAAAATATTCCGTTACATTACGGTTAATGGGGGAAAATGTTTCAAACGCATTTTAATGGTGTTACACTCATTCGAACGTAATAAAATTGATATGCATCTATAAAGTACATTTTATAATATACATTTTGCATAATCTGTGGTGCAAAGAATATTTGTTATTGATTTACAAGGCCACACAAAAGTATTCCAGTGCATAATGGTATAGGGAGCACATTGTTTGGTGCGCATTTTAATTGTAATTATTTACAATTTTATGAGATTGATATATGAGAGTGATATTTTTCAAACTTCGTTATAGTACGAACGCACCTCATTTGCTACGCTTCACGTGCAATTTCCAACTTGTTATTCTTCTGTAATGGTTTCTCCGAATTTACGTGATCGGAATTTGAATTCAGACTACAAACACGTATTTAGTTTACAGAGAGGTGGAATAAAAATGCAGGACCAAAAGTAGCGTTCATAATAGTGAGGTGTTCAGAATGCAGATAGTTCACCTTTTGTTAAGTCTATGGAGTTTCGCAAGCACCATGGGATTGTGTTCATTTCACATTAAAGAGTGTTCGGATAGAGACAATCTACTGTATATATTAGTTATTCAAACTATTAAACTTGTTGTGCTTGGTGGGAAGATTAAATAACGCACCTACGAAAGAAATCAAGTGGAAATGTTTAGCTAAATTGAAAAACATCACATTTTAAAAACGGATGGGATATTACGGACATTACCTAATAAATAATTGTAATAATTTTTTAATTTATGCATTTTTTATAAGGATGCAACAGTTATTACACCAAAATCTGATTATTTATAGAAGTAATTAAACTACGAATGCACCTCATTTGTAAAATTTGGCCTACAATTTCCGGCCTTTTTATGCACTGTAAAAAAAAATCTGCAAAGGTACTAAACTTTTTTTTGGAAACTGGGATTCCAAGAACTTTTCCTGTAACGGTAACAGCAAAAATTCAAGTTCCAGAATCGATTACATGAATTTTTCCTGTTATCGTTACATGAAAAGTTCTTGGAATCCCAGTTTCCTAGAAAATGTTTAGTACCTTCACAGATTTTTTTTACTGTCTGGATCAGATGAAATGATTAATGTCATGCTATATACATTTGCTTACTTTAAATGAAAAATTAAAACAATAAACAAAAAAAAATGATATCGCCATACTCCTTACATACCTAAATAGCATTTTATTACTGGGCAATGCTTCGTATAGCCGTAACAGTCGAGGGTAATTATAATCGGATGAAGGATAATTAAAAATCAGCAAAAACCCAGATATGACTCATTTTATGAACTCTTCCGTAGGTTAACCCTCCAAGCGTCTTGCAAATGGGTAAAATTGTAAAGTTGTTTTCTCTGTATTTTGTTTTAAATGCTAATAAAATATGGTTTTTTCAATATTGCATAAAAAATCTTATTTTGCAATATACATGTAATCCTTGAGTCTTAATCATTCTTCAATGCTTTGAAAATTCATTAAATTTACAGAATTATATTATCTTAAACATTGCTTATATTGCAGTGAAACCTGGAGCTTAGTGTACGGAATTCTACGGGACAAACGCTTAGAGGGTTAAAACTAATTGTATGCGGTAATCCCAAAATTTTCTTCTATCTTATACGGATTAATACTTCATGAAAAAATGCCCATTTTATCACTAGCGGCTACTTGATTCTCTCCAAAATTTAATTAGCAAAAACTTATGTCACTTTCTAACAAACTCTGAAGTTTGATGAAAATCCGTGCATTAGTTTATGAAATACAGCTATTGTGAGAATCGTAAAAAAACTTCATAGCAACGCCACCTGTCGGGCAATTTACACCAAAAACTAAAAAAATTAATTCATATCAAGGACTAATTGAATCTGAAGTTTTATGAAAAGTCATGCATTAGTTATTGATATACAGCTATTGCAGAAATCATGAAAAATGGAACATAGCAGTGCCACCACGCGATTTACACCAAAACCTAAAAATTACTAATTCATATTTCTGGTTAAATGAATCTGAAGTTTGATGAAAACTTGTGATTAGCACTTGAGATACAGCTATTACAATAATCATAAATAATGCAACATAGCAGCACTACCTGTTGGCAATATACTCTAGAAAATTTACCCAGCACCAAACAATACAAGAACTGAATGAATCTGAAGTTTTATGAAAATCCATACATTAGTTCTTAAAATACAGCTATTGTGAAAATTGTGAAAAAAAAGCTGGTCACCCATACAGTAATTTATACCAAAAAGTAGTCTGCCACCAATTTATGTTAGGGACTAACAAAATCTAAAATTTTAGTAAATTCCATTCTTTAGTCCTTTAGATAGAGCGCTCACAAAACATACAGTCAGGTACAGTCAATAACATGCAATCAGAAAGAGTCACAAACACACAGACACACTGACAGACATTTTGTAAAAAACAGATTTTTCAGAGTCTCTAACACCTAAAACGTGTATGCAGCTATTACAATAATCATAAATAATGCAACATAGCAGCACTACTTGTTGGCAATATACTCTAAAAAGTTTACCCAGCACCAAACTATACAAGAACTGACTGAATCTGAAGTTTTATGAAAATCCATACATTAGTTCTTGAAATACAGCTATTGTGAAAATTGTGAAAAAAAGCTGGCCACCCATACAGCAATTTATAGCAAAAAGTAGTCTCCACCAATTTATGTTAGGGACTAACAAAATCTAAAATTTTATTAAATTCCATTCTTTAGTCCTTTAGATAGAGCGCTCACAAATCATACAGTCAATAACATGCAATCAGAAAGAGTCACAAACACACAGACACACTGACAGACATTTTGTAAAAAACAGGTTTTTCAGAATCTCTGACACCTAAAACGTGTAAATCTGTCGAAAAGTTTCGGATACAATATTTTCTTCTTTTAAAGGTAGTAAAAAGTAAAAATTGCTTTTAAAACATGCTTTAAATATTTCGTAATTCTTCTGGATTAGCGCCATGCCCGATACATTAATTATTTTGATGATATTTTATTTCCAGTAAGCTGCAATCAAATGGCGAACACTTTTTATTCTTATTTTTGACATCACATTCCAAGATATTTTAAGGATTTCTCCTACATTTTATAGATAGAACATAAAATTTTTAAGCTTCATTCTTTAACCTTACATTTTCATACACAGACGGTGGTTCACACAAAAAATATCTAAGTGATTTCACTTCGCTTCACAAACGAGAAGTGCCAAAACTTGCAATGACATCTATATTTTACACTGTAAAAAAAAGGGGGTCGATCTACTAAAAAAACTTTAGTGATCCTTGTAATTACTAAAAAATTTTTAGTAATCTTAGTCGGTTACTAGAAAATCTGTAAGAATTACTAGAAAAAAGTTAGCAATGGATAGATTTAATAGTTTTACATTTTTAATAGCTATTACTAAAACTCACTTGGTGTGGCCTTGATAGCATAGTGGTTATAGTAACGGATTCCAGGCTAAGAGGTCCCGGGTTCGACACCGTCAAATACGTCCCGAATGTATGTAGTGTAAGTACTCGTTAATAAAAAGATTATGAAAATCCTGTCAGAGCAGGTAGCATTTTTGGTGCTGCCATCTATTGCGGTTTTGCCGAAAATCTATAGCTTAAGAAGTTTGGATGCAGCTCCTGTCCTTCGGGCGCACGTAAAGGTTATTAAAAACAATTTTGGAGCTATTACTAAAATTTTCTTGGTGGCTCATACTAAAAAATTTTTAAGTTAGTTATACAAAAAATTATTTTGTTCAGTTTACAAAAGAAATGCTTGTTTCACTTGCAAAAAAAAAGTTTGTAATGGTTACTAAAAAATACTGTGGAATACAAATTTACTAAAGAATTTTTAGTAACCTCTTGAATTTTTTTTTACAGTGTATTTTAAAATATACTATCATGATTTCACATAGATTCTCTTGGGAAACAGTGAACTTAATTCTATTACTATAGTATGTCTGGAATACGGATAAAATTCAATACTTCAAGAATATTGTTTTCAAGACTGTGGGGGAAAAATTTCTCCTTCCTTTATTCTATTACTTCAAAATTTTTGTATCAGAGAGTAAAGAAATAGTTAAGGAATTTATTTCACAGCTATCCAAGTGGAATATTATTGCATTGAATAAAACAAAAGTTACATAATATTGTATAAAGACAAAGATCGTATGAGTGATGAAATTTTCCGTTATAAAAATGTCACAAACTGTACCTCAAAAGTGGAAATTAAGGTACGTCCTTGATGAAAATGAAAAATTTGTTTGAAAACTGATCAAAATTTCCTTCAGAAAACGAGTTTTGTTGTTGTTGATGCGTCATCTTATCAGTAGAAAATATAAAACTAAATTCTTTAACTCATTCACTTATTTAAATGATCATATTTGTTTGGGTATTGTTTTTTTAATTCTTCCCTCTTTACAAAAAGAAAGTACTGGTTTCATGAAAAAATCGACTTCTAGTTTTTAATTAATTTATATTCCGCATATAACGTGCACCTAGGAGTTTTGGTCTAATTTTTTGAAGAAAAAGTGCGCGTTATAAACGAGTAATTACGGTATATATATACAGTCGAGTCTCTATATAACGAAATCCATTGTTCCAGTAAAAAATTCGTTATATAGAGAAATTCGTCGTATGGAGAATGAGGTTAAAATTCTTATTTAATGTATGAATTTTGAACAAATATTATTTTTAATGCATTTAATTAAAATTTTGAAGTGTTTAACTATAAAAATTAACGTAATATCCTATTTCTTAATTATTTGAACAGTTTCAAAAAAGAGAATAGACAGCTATTTAAAAGCTTAATAAAAATCACACAAGAAAAACGTACGTTATTTTTTTTTTTTTTTTTTTTTTTTTTTTTTTTTTGCCATGGAAAACACAACATCTTAAATTTTCGGGGGCGATCTCATTGCTCCGGGAGTGAATGCCCCCCAAGCCACCCACTGAAATCAACACTGGCTTCAATTACCGCATTGATCCAGCTTTTATATGTGTAACAATTAAATTGACACTGTTTCTCGAAGGATATTAAAAGATGTGTGGGAGGGGGGATGGTAGAATGAATTCGTTGTACTTAAAGAACAAGGAGATTCAAGGTAGAGAAGCAATATAAAAAACTCAGCCTTGAACGATAAATCAAAAATAAGTGATGGAAATTTGATTCCATGTGATTTCGAAGCTTTTTTTAAAACTGAATAAATAAAGACCATTTTATGAAAAATTCATTATATGGAGATAGATATTTCGCTATATAGAGACTGTTTTTAATGTAATCATGAAAAAAAGGGACCGTTCCTGCTAAAAATTCGTTATATAGAGAAATTCGATGTATGGAGTTTCGTTATAGGGAGACTCGACTGCATATATATATATATATGTATATATATATATATATATATATATATATATATATATATATATATATATATATATGTATGCGTGTGTGTGTGGATTTTTTAATCTAGTAATTTTATATGTCTTATATTACACACATTTATTTATTTCTAGCAGAATAGAATTTTGTTTAGTTTAAATTTAGTTTTAAAAAAACTAAGATAAATAAAAAATTATCTTTTTAAACTTTTATGTACTTTCTTTAGTTGATTATACATAAAATTTAAACGAAAAATATTCATTGCTAGAACTTTTAGATAATACTTTTTTTTCTTTGGTAACGTGACAGAATTAGAATTCATATATGTTTTATATTCATACAAAACATTTATTGGAGAAAAATGATTTACTTAATACCACATATGTTATTAATATAAAAATATATATCTTCTAGTGTTAAGTCAATTTAAACTGTCAATGTATATAAACATTTATAGTAGTAATACTTCATTTCAAAATTAATACTTTTCTAATTTTACAGATTAGTCTAAGCATAAACGTACAAAAAAGACATAACTAAAAGGCTTAAAGTATTATATTAAAGTACCTTAAAGAATGTACTTTTTTTATTGAGAAATACTTTGAAAGAAAACTGTTTATTATTTAGGTAGTGAAAACATTTTTATTTATGAGGTGGGAGTTTATTCTTTAATAGCAAAAATAAATATTAATGGTGTTTTATTTAAAACACTGTAAACAGACTTATAAATTTTCATTCTTTTTGTTTTGCTCCTTTAAATCAAAGAAAATGCTTTCAGTATTATGCCGTATTATCTTTAGATGAAAGGCAGAGTATTAAATATTTCAGCAAATTATAAGATGTTTTCATATAAACAAACTAAAAAATATTTAATAAATTATTTATTCGATCATTGTATGTTTACTGCAATATGTGAATTTTTAAATGATGCCTAACGTAATTTTTCTACCGAATAAAAATTCTAGTAGTTTTCTTTTAATTAAATAATTCTGAATAAATGTTTTGTTTATTACTTTTATACTATTTATTACTAGACAAAGCATTAAAGAAGATTAAAATCAAATATTTAGGCTTCAAAAGGCGAGGCCATATGAAAAACGTCGCACGTGTCTTTATGTCACTAACACACCGACCTTTTTAAATTCATTCTAATTTGTTTTTCTATTAAAATTTCATGATTATTGTAATATTTCAAACGACTAATGAGTATTGCATTAAACAAGAATAGTATTAAAATTTTTTATTTAGGCCTTAAAATGTCTTGGACTGTACTGTACGCCACTTGTGCTTGTTAGTTAGTGATCTGAAGCAATTCAAGATTTTTACATCTTTTTGAAGAATTAAATTTGTTCCATGAAGAGAAATAACACAATAGACAAGTCACACAGTTAAAATTTCAGACCTTTCAGTAGAACTGAAAAATGCTCATTTTTGCATAGTCTACAACAGAACTTATTGGTATAGATTTTTCTAAACATTTATTTACAAACTAGACATTCTATACCTATAGTATGTGATACAGATTTTTTAAGGCTTTATACATGGAAAAATATATTGTATCTATGTGGTTTATAATTTGTGGATTAGTGATACTGTTACTGTATACTAGATAAGTAATAAAAGAATCATTAATGAATTATTGAATCGTAATTCAATGGTATTATACGTGTACCAATACAAATGAATAATTAATTTATTTTATTTTATAGAAGTACGTTGAACTTTAATGGATACTTTCTCAGTTAAAATTTACACTAGAAAAAACATATTTTGTAAATAAAATGTAATATACATTATTTTATTTATGTTATACATTTTTACTACATGTTTTATTTTACTATTTTGCTTTTTCTGGAGTTTTAGGAATATCTTGAAACATAATGCAGGAGATATTGGATTCATCTATAATTTTTTATTTCCTGCAAACATTTTCTTAAAGTGTTCATAATATTTTTTTTACTTTATGTTTATGCACTATAATTATGTTCAAAAGTATTTTATTGCTTGTATATTTGAATAACAATAATTACAATCTTTAATATTTTGAAAGTATTGTTCTTATCCTTTTTCATTAAAAATAGTATCTAATAACACGTTAAACTTATAGCGGTATACTGAAAAGGAGACTGCAGTCATCTAGGGACGTGACTTGTAAGCTGCGCTAGCGTAGTTTCCTAATCTTTGCTCTAAAAGAGGAGATATATTATAAAATTGGCAAGATCCTCTATAACCATAAATGAGACATTTTGTACGAATTTTAATACATAACCTAAAATCCTTAAACAAAGTTTAAATGCACAAATACATACAAGTATGACCCCAAAAATCACAAATGGTCATTTCGAGTAGACTTGGATATCCTTCTTCAGTGCGAGAACAAAAAAAAAAGGATTAAAATGCATTCAAAGAACTTCTCGGTTATAGCCTCGAGTACTGGCTAATGAACTGATTGAAAATGTGAAAGCTTGTGCATGTATACTATCTTAAAGATATGACGTGAGTGCCCGGTGGTAGCTGAAAAAAAATGACCATGCAGAATCTCTCCACAGTTGCGAGAAAAAGGGTGCTAATCACATATTCACTAAGGAAGAAGTATGATTATGAAAATATTAGGCCTCGTAAAAATCCCGATCCAAAACTGGCTTACGTTTTTGAATAATTTTAGCCTCTGAATAATTAAACTGTGTTTGGAATTCCAATACTGTTTAGCTATTGTAAATTTATCATATTTATCTTAACTAACATAATTCTGGTATTGTTTCAGCCTAATTCTAACAGCACGCTTCGACTGCCCAATGTAAAAGAGGTCACACTCACAAAAAATCCTGTATTTGCCCCACTTGTTATGGTCGTCTATTAGATCTTTAATATTGAAGAAAGAGCAACTTCAAAACTAAACCTATTGAGAATATGAGAAATTTTTGTGCTTTTGAGTTTTTGATTTTAGGAAAATATACTAAAACTACAACATTTTTATTTTTATTTTGTATTTTCTATAACAAAACTGGTGATTGTCGGAGATTTAGATAAATTACGGTTAGTGATATTCAAGCTATTTCCCTGATCGACGGCGACTGCTTTAATATAGCTAATTTCACAATTAAATAATTCAGAATTGGAACAAATTTTGAGGACACGGAAAATAAGACTACTGAAAACTGTAAGTTTTTGGTAGAAGTGGGATGATTGGATCTATAAACAGGCGGAAAACTTACAGCAAAATGTTTTCGGTAACAGTCATCAAAAAACTCACAACCACTACTAATTACTAGGATATCCAGAGAAGCTAGATGGTTTTGAATTTTGATTTCAAAGGCATGTATCAATTGAATTAAATAAATCAAGTACAGCGTTAACATTATGTTCAGACAAATCAAGTAAAGCAAAGGAATCATCTATGTAAAGCGTATAAAATATCAATTGTATTAATTTAAATAATTTGTTTAAAAAAATGCATATAGACACCATTTTAAACTGGACTTACTGAACTTTTTTTACTGTGGAAAGGGATCCAAGTATCCTCGAAACGACCGCATGGGATTTTTTTTATCATGTTTGTACGTATTTGTGCATTGAAACGTTGTTTGAATACTTTAGCTTATGCTCTATAACACTGTTTAATTAGCATACCTTACTCTTAGTCGTTAATTCTTTTTCTAGATCTATCCCGAGTAGGGCTTCAAATTATTAGAACCCTATAAGAGATAATGTCACATATAGCCTATTTTCGATAATCATAGTGCAGATATATAATCGGGGTCCTAACAATTCTCAAATATTATAATTTATTGGTTATTTCCGATTCCAATGACTTTCATAGGTAACTTCGTAACATATGGCTCAATTATCAAGTATTTATGACTTTTTAGTCTAGGAGAACCTGAACGCGTAATCTATACTAAAATAAAGGCCAGTTATCCATGATTATTCACGAGAATTTAATAGAAAACCTCCTAGGGCTATAAAGTGTAATTTATTGGTCATCGAGCGATAGTCTTCTCTTAGAATTTTAAATTAACGCAAATTTCTACGAGCTGCCCTTCGAAACAGACAAGGGATTGGTATCAACCCAGCGGTATCGCCTTGGATGACTGCGATTCCATCTAATACGTCTTCTACGCCCAATGTAGAAACAAACTGTTTGTTTTTAAATAAGAATGTCGCCAGCCATGACTCCAAAACCTAGTTTATAACATACATATTTAATTTTTAGATTTAATTAATTTTCATGTAACTTTATACTGTATTTTAATTTAATGTTTAATAGCCCCCAATGCCTGAGTAATCCGCTTTCATATATATTGTATATAAAGTTGCACCACAGTTAGTAAATGGGACTACGTTTTTTATTTATTGAGAGAAATTTTCATACAAAATACTATTCTTAAATCGAAGCATTGTATTGAAATTCTATTATGTATATTATATTGAATATCATGTCCTTGTTCTTGCATTGCGCCAGTTTCTTTGACAAAAAGCAAAACTGCATAATGGTGCATATTGCATAGATCTGTGTATGTGTTTAAGCTTTGTTTGTTAAGTCGATGCTAAAGTTTGATGAAATTTCATTCATAGATGCTGACTTAATCCAAATTTTAATGTTAAAGTTAATGATAACTTAATCCAAAGTTCATTCAGCTGCATGCTTTAAGTCTTGGGATAGATAGACACATAATCTGTGCCTCACTAACAAACAAAAAGACATTTAAAAAAAAAAGAAGTCTAACCGTGTTCAAAAAGTCCCAAAAGGTTTAAATCCAACAAAAACGTTTAGTCGAAAATTTTACAGATTCCATTATTTTTTTTCTTATTAATTTAAATTGAAATAAAAGAGCAATTGAACCACTTGCGACACTAAATTAACTAAGCTTTTAATTTTTAAAGAAATTACAATGTGTCATCTAAATATCGAAATAGTGATAAATATCACCCTATTAATATACCTTTGTTATCATGTCGAAAATTATATTTCCGATATTTTGTGAAAACATTTCCATTCCGTATTATTTTTATCACATTATTTAATAAAGCAGTTTTTAAATCATTGCTATCACTAAATCAATTTCAAGCGTTTTCAGTTAGTTGCAATAGTAAATATGATATTCCATAGTTACAATTCGACAGGTTTGCAATCGTTCTATATCTACATTTGTCTTTCATATATGAAATCTTTTGTAGATTTTCAAATATATATATTAGCATCAGTCATTGAAACAGAATATCATAAATGATGTTCGATTATGAAACACAATATAAGAACAGGGTAAAATTGAATAGATGTAAAATATTTTGGCAGTAATTAAAAGTCGAATCTATCGAATATATTTATTTACCTGTACGAAAATATTCATTTCCATTCTGCATTTCTATAATCATTAGTTTGGAATAACTGTCAAATGAAATTAAATTTCACGTGCAACGACTGTTAACTCTATAAAAGAGTTAAGTAATGGTCAATTATTCATTTTAGATCCTTTCGATGGCAAATTTTCGCAAGTGCCAATTTAATTATACTATATTATATGAAGTTTTAACATTTCAATGAAATTGAAAACTGTAAGTTAATTAAATTGGAAGTAATTAAGTATCCACTAAAAAACAACTTTTCAAAAGTAAAAAAAAGAGCCAAGCTAAAAAAACGGAAAAAGGTTAAAGTTGTAGCTAAAAAATGGTATGATATCAAATTTCCAAGCTTATATTATGGTTCTTATTTAACATTTTCCATTAAAAAAAATTACCTTTTCTATGTCAAGTACCTTCGTATGTGTTGATAGAAATCCTTTTCTCCTATACTAAATGCATCATAGCGAGGGACCGCCAAGCCCCTCATGCATAATTTTAAAACATTTGAATTTTTAGAAACACGTTATGATGCATTTAGTATAGGAGAAAAGGATTTATATCAATACATACTAAGGCACTTGACTTACAAAAGGTAATATTTTTTAATGGAAAATGTTAAATAAGAACCATAATACAAGCTTGTAAATTTGATATCATACCATTTTTTAGCTACAACTTTAACCTTTTTCCCTTTTTTTAGCTTGGCTCTTTTTTCTTTTTACTTTTGAAAAGTTGTTTCTTAGTGGATATCATTTCTTTTTTTAAAACAGATTATGTATAACTTAAATAGTTTTACTCATTCCAATTAAAATGAGTTTTCTTATAGCCTTTGTAAACAGTGAGCAAACACAATATTTATTATTTTTCTTTGATATTTTTGTTGCCCCCCTAATTGTCCTCCTTATCAAATGGACATTAATAAATATGATTTGTATAGTCTTTAAAATTCTGAATTTCCATTTCTTTTTTTCCGTACGAATTAATGATTTTTGATGTCCAGATTGTACATCTTTAACATCCTAAAATAACACAATCAGAATTTAATGTTTAAAATAAATTTTAATCAAATATACAGAGACATCTATGTTAAATTAAATTTGAAATAAAGAAAACCGAAAAATATAAGATTAAATAGCTCCTTATATATACATTACATAATCCTCACGATTCTCAGATGAAAACAAACAACTACATCCTTTTGTCAAACTTTGCGAAAAAAAACTTCATATAAAAATTTATTTATTTTACGAACATAATAATAACATTTAGACTTGAAGTTACTGTTAAAATATATGTGCACATATAAGCTGTTGTAAATAGCAAAAATGACATACTTCGATAGTTTCAGAGAGAAATAACACTATTGGATTTAAATATTTTTGTGAAATAATAAAAAAACACCTTTACTGTTTCTAGGCAATTTTTGTATTTGATAAACTTCAGTGTCATTTGCTACTATCCAGCAGTTTTCTTTGCGAATTACTGATAGATAATGACATAATTCTATGTGTGTACCTTCATGAAATATTCCAGATTGAATTCTATAATTTTCATTAGTGAGCTTTAATATCGTATTAGGCATATTTATAACATTAAAAAAAATTTATTTCTTGTTTTGTCCCGAGTCATTATCTCACATACAACAATTTGAGAAGGCACATCTATTTTAGTTTTTATGGAACAAAAACTGTCACAATTCTCGCATCAGTTTAATTATCTGATACTGCCTATCTACAATCTGTTATCAATTTCTTAATGTCAATTGATTTACAATTCTGATTACTGTATAAAAGAACTAGTTGGATGTGCAAATCCCAAAACTTTCTTCTATCGCGTACGTACATTTTTAAATTTAAAAAAACAATTACTCGTGTTAATGCTTTAATAGTTTTAATTCAATACTATACCAACTTTGATTTTCATCTTAAATTCCTGCTTCAGTCAATTAATTAAAGTAAAAACGAGTTTCCGTCTCTGCATGATAGGCAGATTTTTTTTTCTAATTCATGGAGGACCTACCTGCCATACCAAAAATAATCATACACAAAAGATTTGTTTCAATTCTATGCATGACGACTTCATACACTTTTAGGTGGTACAATATACAAAATGGCACAAAAATTGCTATTGCAGTACCCCTCCCGGGGAATTTTTTTCAAATTCAGGGAGGACCAACTAGCCTTAGCCATACACGTACAGAAAAAAATTGGTTCAGTTCGATGCATAACTTCCTACACCTTTCGTCGGTACAATATTGAAAATAGACAAAAATCGCGATCGCAACGCCCCCTTCCGTCAGATTTTTTTCAGATGCAGGGAGGATCAACCAACCATAACCATACACTTGCACAAAAAATTTGGTTGAATTCGATGTATAAATTCATACACTTTTGGTCGGTAAAATATTGAAAATGGCACATAAATTGCGATTGCAGCGCCCCCTTCAGGTGAAATATTTCAAAATTGAAGAAGGACCTGCTTGCCACAGCCAAAAATATTCACAAAAAATTTGGTTCAATTCTATACATATCTTCATACACTTTTTGATGGTAGGATAGCGATATACGGACATACAGACACACAGACACATGGACAAACATTTTGTAAAAACATGTTTTTGGGGATCTCTGACCCATAAAACGTGTAAATCCGTCGAAAATCGGAAGTCGAAAAAAAATTTCGATTACAATACTTTCTTCTATTGAAGATTGAAGAAAGTAATAAAACAAACTTCGTCACTTTGTATGGATGTGTATCCGCAAGTTGTTTTTTGGCATTTTTTAGTAATTAAGTTTATGTTTGTCGTTAAATTTTTAAATATTTTATTTTTGTTAACTAGGGGGCTCTGCCCCGGCAAACTTCATTAGAGGCCTAGGATGCTCTTGGATATTTGGACGGAATTATAATTATGGCCCAATCGGCATAGACAGCTCTTGTTTGTAATGCTTTTTGCTAAGACAGCTCTCTCGCGGGATTGAGTCGGAGGCGATTACATGATCTGACGTCTTGAACTCCGTCCTAAACTCCGCCTTAACAAGCAAAAGCTTCTGTGGTCTCTAATGAAGTTGACCGTGGCTCGTGGCTCTGCCTCCTACCAGCTACACTCGTAAACCCCCTTTCAAGCACCACAGACTCTAAACACACGCTAATTTAATAGATTTTTTAAAGATTGCGAATCATGAACTATACATAAACACATAGATAATTTTTTAAGTGGCGATCTCCCTGTAAACGGGTTTCCATTCATTTTCCTTTGATTGGAGAATTTTGAGATAGATTAAGCTGCTGTTAAACAAATCCTGGGCTTTTGGATGCTTAATTAAACAAGATCAGTTGAGAAATTACTTTGCAGTTATACACTGAAAAATTTTTGCCGCCTGGTATTTTTTGATCCGCAGTATAAGAAAAATATTTAAATAAGGTATTTTAAATGTAATATTTAAATCTCATGTAATTTACACTAAATTTTTCTTTCTCTTTTTAATATTCATGTAAAAATATTTTTGTTTGAAAGGGAATATTATTTGTGCCATCTTAAAATTCACAACAATCGTTAACAAGTTGGAAATTTAGAATCTTTTCAAGAAATTCTCAGCTCGTTTCGCGTTTTGATTGTTATTTTTTATATTACTAGGGAGGCTCCGCCCCCCTGCTCGCTACGCTCGCCACCTCCCCCCGTGATCGCTTCACGATCCGAAGTTGTAGGCTACCCCTGCTTGCTGCGCCCGCCAATACCCCATGGTATAAATAAGCAGTTGCAGCCTTTTCAAATGATGTGCACACGACTGGTGTTGTAAAGAAATAAAAAATGTGCCCCCCTTGGGGCAGAGGGGGGGGGGTGACCCACTAGACATCTATAATATGAAAGAGCAGTTGCAGACCTTTCAAATGATGGGTCACACAACTGGTGTTGTAAAGAAATTAAAAATGTGCCCCCCCTGGGGGGCAGAGTGGGGAGGGTGACACACTAGACATCTATAATATGAATAAGCAGTTGCAGACCTTTCAAATGAAGGTTCACACAACTGGTGTTGTAAAGAAATTAAAAATGTGCCCCCCCTGGGGGGCAGAGTGGGGAGGGTGACACACTAGACATCCATAATATGAATAAGCAGTTGCAGACCTCTCAAATGATGTGTCACGCGACTGGTGTTGTAAAGAAATTAAAAATGTGCCCCACCCCTGGGGATGCAGAGTGGGGGGTGACATACAAGACATCCATAATATGAATAAGCAGTTGCAGATCTTTCAAATGATGTATCACACGACTGGTGTTGTAAAGAAATTAAAAATGTGCCTTCTTGGGGGGCAGAGTGGGGATGACACACACGACATCCATAATATCAATAAGCAGTTGCAAATCTTTCAAATGATGTGTCACACGACTGGTGTTGTAAAGAAATTAAAAATTTGCCCCCCCCCTGTGGGTGCAGTGTGGGGGGTGACACACAAGACATCCATAATATGAATAAGCAGTTGCAAATCTTTCAAATGATGTGTCACACGACTGGTGTTGTAAAGAAATTAAAAATGTGCCCCCCCGGGGGGGCAGAATGGAAGGTGACACACAAGACATCCATAATATTAATAAGCAGTTGCAGACCTTTCAATTGATGTGTCACACGACTGTTGTTGTAAAGAAATAAAAAATTTGCCTTCTTGGGGGGGCAGAGTGGGGATGACACACACGACATCCATAATATGAATAAGCAGTTGCAGATCTTTCAAATGATGTGTCACACGACTGGTGTTGTAAAGAAATTAAAAATGTGCCCCCCCCTGGGGGGCAGAGTGGGGAGGGTGACACACTAGACATCCATAATATGAATAAGCAGTTGCAGACCTCTCAAATGATGTGTCACGCGACTGGTGTTGTAAAGAAATTAAAAATGTGCCCCACCCCTGGGGGTGAAGAGTGGGGGGTGACATACAAGACATCCATATTATGAATAAGCAGTTGCAAATCTTTCAAATGATGTGTCACACGACTGGTGTTGTAAAGAAATTAAAAATGTGCCTCCCTGGGGGGCAGAGGGGGGTGACACACAAGACATCCATAATATGAATAAGCAGTTGCAGACCCCTGAAATGATATGTCGCACTACTGGTATTGTAAAGAAATTAAAAATGTGCCCCCCTGCGGGGCAGAATGGAAGGTGACACACAACACATCCATAATATTAATAAGCAGTTGCAGACCTTTCAAATGATGTATCACACGACTGGTGTTGTAAAGAAATTAAAAATGTGCCTTCTTGGGGGGCAGAGTGGTGATGACACACACGACATCCATAATATCAATAAGCAGTTGCAAATCTTTCAAATGATGTGTCACACGACTGGTGTTGTAAAGAAATTAAAAATTTGCCCCCCCCTGGGGGTGCAGAGTGGGGGGGGACACACAAGACATCCATAATATGAATAAGCAGTTGCAAATCTTTCAAATGATGTGTCACACGACTGGTGTTGTAAAGAAATTAAAAATGTGCCCCCCCTGGGGGGGCAGAATGGAAGGTGACACACAAGACATCCATAATATTAATAAGCAGTTGCAGACCTTTCAATTGATGTGTTACACGACTGTTGTTGTAAAGAAATAAAAAATTTGCCTTCTTGGGGGGGGGGGCAGAGTGGGGATGACACACACGACATCCATAATATGAATAAGCAGTTGCAGACCTTTCAAATGATGTGTCACACGACTGGTGTTGTAAAGAAATTTAAAATTTGCCCTCCCTGGGGGCAGAGCGGGAGGGGGACACACAAGACGTCCATAATAGGAAAAGTCAGTTTCAGACCCTTCTAAAGATACGCAACACGAGTGCTGTGGGTAAAAAATTAAAAAGTTCCCCTTTGGGGGGGGGGGGGGAAGTGGGATGCGGCGCCCCAAACATGCATAATTGGAATGAGCAGTTACAGTTTTTTTTTAAATAGAGGGGGTCCGCCCCCCTGCTCGCTACGCTCGCCAACCCCCCGCGTAATTGGAATCGCTTCGCGATGCATAGACGGAGCCCTTTCCTGATTGGTCTATTCGACTCATGGAAGGAGTGGTCCACCCAGACGCGTTATTTCCGGAAATCTTTTACATCAGCATCATTCCAGGAGTCATCAATTTTAAGGCTAGTTTTTTTTTTTTTTTTTTTTTTTTTTTTTTTTTTTAACTATAAAAGGATATATATTTTTTGAGATTTATATTTAAAAAATGACCATCATACCGAATTAGAAGTTTTTATCTCCAACCTATCCCAATAATAGCAGCTAAATTTTTTTTTATTACAGGGATTTCTTAATAAATTCCAAATTATTTAAATTCTTCTGTGTCAAAATTTACGTTTTAAAATTCATAAGCATTTTAACGGTAACATTTTAAACGTATCTGGTAATGTTTTCAATCATTTCTTACGTTTAAATTTCGATTTTTTTTTAGAAAGAGTTTTTAGCGACCATTTACATTTTAAAACTACCAATTATGCCAAATTTTGGTATTATTTCCTGAAATGTACCACACTAATTGAAATTTTAGGTAGTTTTTTACTCATGCATATGATCCGGGATAGTAGTACCAGCATAAAACAAAACCAATGCTGGAGCAGAGTCGGCAGATTAATTATCCCATCTGTAATTTTCAAATTGGTTCGGTAGTTCCAGAGATTATTCTTTATCATACAGCACGATAGTGCTGTATAGTAGAGCTCAGCTGCATCTCTAATGTTAAAGTCCAAAGTTTGCCTCGTAATAACTTTGGACCCAATCATCGGATCGCGACGAAATTCAAAAGGGGAAGTGTCCTACCCTAGATCTCAAAGTTTACAAAAATTCATCCAGATCCACCGATTAGTTTCGGAAATCCAGAACCCCTGTTTTGGCACTTTTTGCTCGTGAATCAACAAAAAAAGAGAAACAACTCAATTATAACCCGAACCAGGAAACATTCAGTGACATGTAATAGCTTGTTCGAAAGCTTTTAATTTAGGGATGTGCCTTTCGAAGGTCCGGTTAATAAATATCAAAAATTAAGGAAATGGCACCCATTTAAAATTTATATAACGCTATTCCTTTCATAATTTAACATTATAGAAATCTCTCCTTTTTAATTGCTAATTCAATTGTTGCTTTCGAATTGCCATCAACTAAAAAACAATTCAATAATTTAAAAAAGAAACGATAACACGTGTTCTTTTTTTAATAGATTAATAAAAATTCTGATTCTCCTAATAGTTTTGAACCTTTGAAATTGACGTCATTCGAAACAGAAAATGCATAATTTTCATAAACATATATATAAACTGTAATTAAATGTGTGTTAAAACAACATCGCACCTTTATTTGAGTGTTTTCGAAGTAAAACAGTTACTACAATATAGATATATTAATAAAAAAAGGATAATTAGAAACAAAAATTCTTCTATATTTATAAAAATAACTATTTGAAAATGAAGCAATGAAAATCTATGTAGATACCTGTAGTCATAAGAAAATCTACATAGATACTGAGAAACTGCAGTGGGACTACCATCTAGGAGGGGCCGGTTCTGTCGCCAAATGCCGCCAAGTTTTTTGCCAACTTGGCGATATATCGCCAAATCTGGCGTCCAAAATTACAGCCAACTTGGCGTCATTTCAAGTCTTTCGCCAAACTAATATGCCTACTAATAATTTTAAACTAATACTAGTAATAGTTTAGATTTGTAGTTGAAGGTGATAGATAAAGTTCCTGAAAGGATCTGAAAAAGCTATGAAATCATACAAAAAACTGGTGGAACCAGAGAGAAAAGTAGAACTCCATTTTAAAAAAATCTTACAGTAAAATTTGGGAAATATTTTCAATGTGCGTGCAAAAGAAAGGGAATCAGATGATCTGTATAGCTTATGAAGTAACCCAAATTTTTGTCAGCTGAAAATGAGGACTGAGCTTTACTGGTGCTTTAAAATCAATGAGAGAAAAAGAGGCATTTTTAACTCTTTCCGTATTTCAAGCATCCATAACCAGTTTAAAAATTTGGGTTCATAACTATATGTTACAGGCTGATGTAATGAAGTATGAGAAAGGTTCGTTCTGTACAAAGTCAGGGTTGCCACTCTAATCTTGAAAAAAAAATTCCCTGTGTTTTCCCTGTACTGCAACGCGTTTATTCTATGTTGAGTGCGCAAAAATAAGCGTGACGCCACCAAGAAGTGGGTAAAACTCAGTTTACCTTAATGGGCGAATTTATTTGGATATATTAGCAAAAAAAATTCCCTGTGTTTTCCAGATTTTTTTAGGATTTTTTAAAAATTCTCTGGATTTTCCCTGTTTTGGGAGGGGATTTTAAAATTCCCTGTGTTTTCCAGGTTCTCCAGGTGGCGTGGCAACCTTGAAGGTGTGAACACAATTCCATACCAGCTGTTTTGATAACTGGAAGATCAAAGCTCCAAGTAAACTCAAAACCTTGAATAGATACGATTCAATCATATACTAAATATTTGTGTTCAAACATACTTATCTACATCAATTCTTCAACAACTTGATTATATTAATGTTGTACTTTAATTATCACATCATGGTTTATATTTGTTTAGCATTGTGGGGCTTAACCGATTTGAGACAACAAAACAATATATTCTATTGACTACTTTCCTCAGTAATCATTTTGAGTAGATAATAGTATAATTCTGAATATAAGGCACCAGTACAGCTCAGTCCTCATTTTCAGCTAACAAAAATTTGGATTATTTCATAAGCATTACAGATCATCTGATTCCCTTTCTTTTGCACGCACATTGAAAATATTTCCCAAATTTTACTGTAAGATTTTTTTTTAAATGGAGTTCTACTTTTCTCTCTAGTTCCACAAGTTTTTTGTATGATAAATAAGCATTTTATGGTAAAATTGTATTTCATCATACATTGACGTCAAATTTATCTGTGTTGATTCTCTGCTCACGCACATTGTTTACCATGGTCCCCTTTTTATATAAAAAAAAAAACCACACTCAGCTCATTTTTTTTGTCTGTCTGTCTGTAAACGCTCTATCTCCCGAACAAATTGAGATAGAGACTTGAAATTTTGTATGTAGTTAGTATGTAATAAAGGGACGAAGCCTATTTAATATCAGCAACCTCGATTATCCGGAACTATTTTTTCGGACCCTCGAAAAATTCGTTCTGATGAAAGGTACATAAAAATTTTCGAATGTTTTTGTTTTAAGGAATGAACGTAAAAGGCGATAAAATAACACACATTTTGCATATAAAACGAAGTCAATCGGATTATTAGTTGCCCAGATATTTGTAATCCTGTTTTCCACATTCTTCGATTTTTCATGACCCTGTATATCATTCAAATTTCAATTCAGAGGTATATTTTAATTGGCAATGAAACGCTTAATCCGACACAGTTAATTGTTAGTTAATAGAATTATTATTTTTGGAGTTATAAGGATGTTTCTTTTACGCAGTTCGGTACTACTTGAGTAGTTTGGTGTTTTATATAATTTGTCGAAATTGGTACATCAGCAGTTCTTTAATAAAGCATTACTATGTATATTAACAATATTTCAATTTTGTTTATGAATTGCAATGCATTGTATAAATAGTTTTCGCATGTTTTATTTTCATATACATATCCATGATGGGTAAGTATTACGGTGGCCCCCAACGACTAGTTTTAGTTTTGTTTACAATAGGAATGAAACTTTAAATGCCAATAACATTAAATGACTACATTTTAGAGGCTATCTCTTCTCTCAAAAATTAATTTTATTTTGAAGAAGATATTTCTAAAAATTACCTTTTACGCTGTTTTATTCGAAAAAATAAACTCGAAGAAAAATATCCTATTACTATACAAAACTTGAAATGGTTGTATCTAAATTGATTTGCGCTACTGTAATGTAGATAGTACACTATTGTTGGCGGCTTAGCACAGTTTGGCAGTTAAATAAGTTTTTTGCTTATTAAAGAGGTAAAAATTTTATTTTTTTTAAAGGAATTTTACAAAAGCACGTAGATTGAATAATTATATGCCCGAAAATGCATTCTATACTTTTTTCAGTCCCTTATTTAAGTCTGTGCCTTGATTGAAATAAGATTGTCTGACGAAGAAAAAAGTGATCATTTTCAGTATCTCGACGGCCTTTCAAAAAATCTGTATCTCTTTTAATTATAATTTTATAAAGATGAGTTTGATCGCAAATTAAAGCTTTTCATCATTTAATTCGCCCTACCAGTGGCCGCGAGGTTCTGACCTCCAAACTGGTAAACGGTTGGTGCTGGGTTCGAACCCAAACGCGACCGTCGGCCTAACCGTTCGGAATTTTCCTGGTTTTCTTCGAGCCTTGCGTAAATACGGGTTAGGTTCCCTTAGAAAGACCCCCCACGGAGGGCATCCCACCCCATTGGGCCTATATCCCATAGCGTAGATAATCGGCCGACATGAATACAACAACAACAATATCATCATTAAATTCTTCTAGTTTTTGTTTTGTTTCTCTGCGATACTTCATTTCTTAAATATACGAAATTTTAAAATGCCAAGTTTGGTCGATTTAACAAGGGAAAGTAGTCTCGAGTATATTAAGCAGTTAAGCGGTCTTGGCGGTGATTTTGGCGTTTGTTCGTTTGGCGGGCATATTTTTCTTTCTAGCTTGGCTTTGCAGAACAACCGTCCTCCTTGATCAATGTAGTTTTATTTTATTTTAAAAATTGTGTCAATGAATACAGAAAGCATTATTCATTACATAGGAACAGACTTTTGTAATCAATTCTTTGTAGTAGTCATAAAAATTGATATGATAATAATGTTTAATGTCTATGCTACATATCTATATTATAAAGGACAATCTGTGCGTAACGCATACGTCATTTTGCAAATGGCAACACTTTCAAATTTAAAATGAATTTCGGTATTGCAATTTTTGCTACTAAAAGCTTTTAAACTTAATGTCGCACATTTCCAATTTTTGCACCATCGTGTAGGAAAAAAGATTTACTTTTAAATGAAATTTGTTTGAAAGCTCTATCTTAATTTATTTTTGATATATTAAATTTTTTTGTAACTTTTAATGCCTGTTTTCTAATCGTGGCAACAGGAGTACTCCATTTCTATTTAAAGCAAAGGAAAAAAGGGAGAAAATTGAGTGCTGTATCTTTATGTTGCCATTTTCTCATTAAAAGGGAAAAAATAGAAATTTAAATATCTCTGCCATAAAACCCGGTGAATTTTGACTTCATTTGCAAAATTTTATTTACACGTAAAAGAATATCAACAGTTTAATATCCATTTCAGCTGATAGCATTGAGACTTCAAGTTTTGAATCAAAATTATCAAATTAAAATGCCAATTTTTTTTAAACGTGAATATAGATGTGAAATGTACATTTGTAAATTTTGATATGGTGAAAATGATGCCGGGTATAGTATTTTGTTAATTTGACGATAAATATCATTTCTTTAAGAGTTAGACGTACCGATATAAAATGCATTTTTTACTATAACTATTTTTGTAGGTTTATTATACGTACGTTAATGAAACAGTTCCTTCTTAAACATTTTCTTTCGTAAAAATTTGACGGGTTCTACCTTGTGTGCACATAAAATCCAAATGAAACGACTTTATGAAACGGTTTAATTAAACGAATGATTAAGCTTCGCCGCTATTTCTCCTAAAATGTTGTATGCTTGGCAGTGAAATTAACATTAATATCCGAATTGATCCACAAGTTCCAAAACCGTTATTGTTCGAAAATTTGAATTAATTTTTTGTAACTTTAATGACATTTTTTTAACGATGGCAACTCACCTATTCTATTTTTATGTAAATAAAGAAAAAAAGGGAAAATGTTAAATTTCATTAGATTTCATATTTTTCGCATTATCACGTTAAAATTAAAATTACCTCTTGTTTCAATCGAATTGTGATCAATTTATGTTATTTGGGAAATTTTGAAAAAAAAAATAAAAACTTTTTTCCGCATTTCGATCGCCAAAAATCAATTAACTGTAGAAATAAAAAAATCGTCTGTCATCTTCGAGGGAAAATGAGAGAATCTGTTACATTCAGCTCGGAGATCGTAACGTGAAAGTTGGATCACTCTCCTGCCAAAAGCGAGCTGCAGTGTTGCAGTGTATAGTTAGCAGGTCAGTACTCGACCTCAAGCCATGCACCCAATTTTACATTTTTTGTCATTAGCATAATTTGACTTTTTAAAATGGCAATGCGGCAGCTTGCTTTCGGCAGGATAGTTATCGAACTCTTACGTTACAATCTCCGAGACGGAACTCCTTCCGGTTCCATAAGTACTAAAAGCATAGCAAATTTTTTGCACTTAGGAATGCTAAGTACATTTGTCTCAGAAAATGCATTGTCCTGCTAAATTCACTTATGGAGCTGGAAGGTGTACCAACTCGGAGATCGTGACATGAAAGTTGGAATTCTGTTCTGCCAAAAGCGAACTCGAATATTGCCATATCAAGACAAGTTATGCTATGTACAAAAAATATAAATTGGTTTCATGGCTTTAAGATGAGCACTGTCCTTCTAACTTTACTAATGCAGCTGGAAGTACTCCAAGATAAGAGAACGTTGCGTGAAAGGTGGATTCTAGCTTGAATAATATTGTTTGCAGATATATTGATCCGTAATTTTTCAAAGCTTTAGCTTGCCTCTAAAAATTATTAGGAAACAATATGACACCCTTGAATGAGTTCATTGGTTAACGTATGTTCCATAGAGATTTATCTTAGTTTTCAGTATTTTTAACGTAAACAACAACTATAACACTATAAATAAATAAATAATGATATTTTTACACGTAATTTCTTTCATAATAAATGAGAGATTAAAACGTTTTGTTCTTAAATTCATCACTAGATAAACCATAATATGCATATAAAATTTTCTATTTTATATAATGATATATATTTTTAATTTTATGATTTAAAATCTTTGAACATTCTGTCATATTTGTGATACATTTCAGCTACCTTACACGGACGGTTATTCTGCATAGGCATCATTGATCATTTTAGAAAATGTACTTTATTTTTATGAATTTTATCTTCTAACTTTCCCGCCATATTTATGTTTATATGTTGATTAATTTCCTTTTCCAACAAAACAGGAACATGAAAGGAAGCAGGCAGAAGTTTCATACAGCATATTAATAAATCAGTTAGGTGTTTCATTTAGTCATAAATCATCTCTCATACATCCTATGATTCTAAATTACTTCAGAGTTTTTTTTTCTTTTCTGCTGCTATCGTTGTTAAAGAAAAACATACATCTTTGCTATCAGCTTTACTCTCATTTATCTTCTTCGAATAATAAAGGAGAGATTTGTATTTTAAAGACAAAAACATTTTTAGGGAACCAAACATTTTCGTTTACAAGCTTATAATGTAGAAATGAATGAATTTTACTGTAAACAATAATTGTTAGATAGAACTGAAATTCATCGAAGGAATCAAATATGTTTTTTTAATATAACACTCACAGGACTAAAACTGTGGTATTCCTAATCTCTATCTGTTTAAAAAGCTCACAAAAGCATTCAATAATTTTGCTATGTAAAATTTTACTTGTCATAAATCTTTATATAATAAAACACTATCATGATTCGTCAAAAATTATTTTTCACCTATCACTTAATTCTCCAATATCTCCTTCTACTCTCTTCTATGTTTGTGAACACACTCAGCAATTCCGGTCCCGTCATATTAACCTCAAATATACATAAAATCACCATTTAATGTTTTTATATTTTTAAATGAAAGTCTTTTCTAATGAACCTATTGTTGCTGACTCCACTGCCTTCGGCAAAGTAGACACTCGAATTAATATGATTTATATTTTTTTACGAAAATCCATTTAAAGGAACTTAAAGTTGGCAAAAACCCACTGGCATCGGCCGCCTGATTTACTGTGTTGCATTGTACAAATTGTTTATTATCATTCTCTTACTTGGGTAAAGTTTGTTACAGTATTTTCAGTGTGTGTGAAAGTATTTCAGAAACCATGTTTGAAGAATAATTTTAATTCTTTTCTTAAATCTTCAGAGTTAAATAAGCTCAATGTTTTTAGATTGTAATGAAAAATCCACGCGACAAACTTTTAATTATTTCTTGCAAAATAGTTATAATAATAATAATAATAATAATAATAATAATAATAATAATAATAATAATAAATACCATTAAATTTTTATTAACGAGGTGCAATGAATCTACTGAAACATATTTCAGACTTTTAAGAATACCTTTTTTAATTATCAAAATTATTAACAAATACATATTAACCTTTAATGAACTATGGCCTGCATTTATTTTTGTAAAATGTACCACAATCCTCAAAAGCATGTTTGTGTAAATTTATTGCAAACTGTAAACGTTTTGAAGTATATATTAAATTTTACCTTTAGAAGATGTCACAAAAATGGAAAAACTAAACCACTCACTAAAATAAGTACATTTTTTACTAGGTTTAATTTATTGTACCTTTTGACTTATAACGAGCTTAAGCGCATATACTAACCCACAATTTGAGACATTACTTCTTTATTTTTTAACACTTTTCAACAAAGTTGAAAAGTATTTAAGATTTCGGTTTGTCTGGCCGTCTGGTCTAACTCCCGTAAATATACTCCGATTGCTCTACACTTCTTGGACATTATTAGCGATTACCCTAACACAAACCTTTTTTCGAATGGAGTTTCTGGTTATTTTATTTACAGGGACAGACAAAAGTTTACCATTACATTACGGCCTATGGACAAAAATCGTATCAAGTGAATTTTAAAGATGTTACATACTGGCAAACATATTAAAATTTACATACATTCACGAACTGTACTAAAATATGCATTCCGTAAAATATGCAGAGAAAAAATAGCAATTATTCAGTTTCAGGGCCACACAAAAGAATCCCATCGCATAATAATAAATGGGGGAAATGTGTGCGACATATTTTAATTATATTAAACTGTTTTATGAATAACAAAATTATTATATGTCGCTGAGACTTAATGTAAGCTATTGCGTAATACAAAATGTGTAGCATTTACAAAGATTCACAAAAGATTTCAAATAACATATTCTTTCCGAAGAATTGTATATATATCCGATGATGGCTGATGGATCGATGAAATGCATTTTAACTATGATATGCGCTTTTAAGTTTAACCAAATCTATGCATATTATATGGTTTATATAAATGCTATAGTTTATATACAGGGCTACTCAAAAGAGCTCGCAAATGTTGCTCAATATGAGCGTAAACTACATAAAGGTGTTTTTTAAGTTATCCATTTTTACGCTGAACTACATTCAGTTTAGAAGAAAGAAATAAGAAAAAGTTTATAAGAAATCTTTGTGGAGTATAGCTAAAATGATATTAGCAAAGAATTGGATACATGGATGCCTATACATGATAATTTCTGAGAATGTTATTTCAGTAGCTTTAAAAGTGTTTTAGTTTAAAATAACTTTTAGCTAAATACTGGCATGAAATAAAGGTAAACTACAGGGCTGAAAAAAAGTATTCAAATATGTTTCCATCTATTATTACAAATTGCTAAAAATGAAATTTCAACCTCCTAGCAATTTCTTGCTAAACTATGTCTCCATTATATAGAATATATGTCAACCGACAAGCCAAGTACAGGGCTGTTCAAAAGCATTGGAATATATATTTGGCTACACTGTTAAAAATAAATCTGTGAATTCCAGGTGAAACTACCGGCAGCAATGTAGCCGAACTTTTACCGTTCCGTTAGTAGATTTTCCGTTGTGGGAAATACAAGAAGGGAAAACTCCGGTGTAAGAATCAGTAACTTTCCGTTACAAAGTTTGATTTATAATAGTAATAATTTAATATAATTTTTAAAAATGATTTACCGATTAATCTTCAAAGAATTCGAAATCACCGAGGGATTTTAAGCTGCTATGTTATTTTACTTAATTGTTATTTTGGATAATTTAGTTCACGCCGTCCTCAGGACCGAACTCGGGACCTTCAGATTGCGAAACAAATTCTTACGAACTGAGCCAAAGCTGCTGATGCTAACCGCTACAAAGTATGTCTTTTATGAGTTAGTGGGAAAATCTGTTGTGCTTTTTAAAGATTTCCTTTCAAATATATTCCTTAGAATGTTTGTAAACGGATTATTTTAGACTGATGCATAATACTTATTATTTTTTTTAATCATTTTTAATTTTTTAAATAGTTTAAATTTAAAAAAAATCACTGTTTGAAACCACTGTTTTTTTTAATAAAAATTTTTTTATTAAAAATTTTTTTACAATATATATATATATATAGAGAGAGAGAGAGAGAGACTTTTTTTTTTAAATTGTCGTACACTATTTATTTTTTATTTATTTATTTATTTGTCGGCTAATAAATTAAAAGATTTTTAATAAGAAAAAAAGAGAAAAATAAACAGAAAAATGTAATTTAAAAGGAATTTTTGTTTCATTATTCCATGGCGCCAATGGGACTCGAACCCACAATCTGCGCTCGCAGGCGATTAGCGATGTGGCGCCTTGACCACTCGGCCATGGAGCTCCCCACACAACGGTTGGTTGATTTTTGTCGTCCGATTATCTTCGCTAATGGGATATAGGACCAGGGGGAGTGCCCTCCGTGGGGGTCTTTCTAAGGGAACCTAACCCGTATTTACGCAAGGTTCGAAGAAAACCACGGAAAACTCCGAACGGTTAGGCCGACAGCCGCGATTGGGTTCGAACCCAGCACTTGCCGTCTACCAGTTGAGAGGACAGAACCTCTCGGCCACTGGTGGGGCCCCCCACACAACGGAGTGTCTCCGTTTTTTGTTTTTATTTCCATCCGTTTCGTTTTTTTCAGGAAATATGATGGAACTTTGTGATTTGTAACGGAAAACACCCTTTAGTTGTTAAAAGGGAGCTTTTCTGTGAAATTCAGAAAAAAATGTTCGGGAATTTCAGAAATTTTTTAACAGTGTATAGACAATAACCTTATTTCTCTAAATAACTAAGTTTTGTTAACGATTTCAGGAAATGTTGTAAAGTGTTTCATAATCTATGCTCAACGCATGTTTTTTTTATTTTTAAATTTTGTTTAGGTAAATATCACCTACAATGAGATAAAGCTGCATATTCCTTGATCTCATTTGTTGCGAATCAATGTTTTCAATCTTCTTTCTCTTCGTTTACGGCAATAATCTGTGTTTATTCTGTTTTCGGTTAAAGTTTTGAAGTGTGAAAAAGAATAGAATGTTGTAATTTCTAAGCCCTGCAATGGCTGGCATATTTTGGTGTTAAATAAAATGAAGTAAAATAACCCTCTGTATTTTATTGATTTAAAAAGCAAAATAGGTATATTCGCCATAGTATTACGCGCAGTCATTTCTTTGTGAAGAAACTTTCAGAAGACAGTGATTTATGGTTGCATAATTTTAATTCTTATTAAAATATTAAAAATCCTTAAATTAAAAAAAAATTAAATCTGTAATAAGTAAAATTATAAATGCTCTTATAATTTAGATAGTATATTTACCTAAACTCCTGCTAAATGCAAGAATAAAAAAATTTAAATAGCAAACCTATTTTTTTCACTTCATTTGACTGGGGCTGACGAACTGGAACTAGAAAATGTAATTTTTAAGAAAAATAATCACATGCTTCATACTATCTATGTATGTTCTTGATTATTGTAAAACAATTGCTAAAATTCGTAAATAAGTTCAGTTTTTGTAATCAAATCCAGTCTTTAAATTAAAATATTTCTACAAAATCTGTAATTTTATAAATATTAAACCCATTTTGGAAGTGAAATTAAAATATTGATTTGTTTAATTTAAAAAAATTAACATCAATAATATTACGGATCCCTTTTTAATCAAGAGTTATTTTCAAGAACCAGAGCTTACATCTGGCGTCTTATACCAGCCGTGTGTCCTGACATTATATAGAGAAAATATTGTAAACATGAAAATTTTATTACTTCTGTTTTATCAAGCTTTTTGCATAATGGGATATTTAAGGAAGTAAAACGACAATAGCATAAAGGCGACTTTAGCATTATTCATTTATCAAAATTCGTGAAATGATAAGATTCGTAAAAATTATCTCGACTTTCCAAACACTATCCTTATTGTTGTAAAACACTTACCGGTATTAGAAACCATTAACTTCAACCTTCATCCAAAAGCTTTTTTTATGTGGGATAATAATTACTTTTGAAATTCTGAGTATGTTTTCTCCAAACTTTATCGTGATGTTTTTATTAACAATATAATACATTTTGTTGATAATAAATCAAAATATGATTAATATTTTGACAAAATACAACATTTAATGTAATAAACATTCTGACATTTTATTGATCTAATTTTGAAATTATTCACACCTAATGCTTCTATGCTAAAAGGTGAAGTTAAATGACTATTATACTTCTAATGAAATTCATAACTATTCAGGAAAATGGTTTCCAAAACACTCTATTTGCAAACATTTCTTTTCTTTTTTACATGTTTTCAAATATTGACAGATGCGCTACTTTTATACACAAGCAATTAGTTGTTATATATGCGTGTTTATTTGGTTTTATTGATTAAAATTGATTTTTTCATTAGCCACGTCTGCAATTTTAAAATAAAAACACTATTCCAGTCACGAGACGTTTAGTTTTGCTGTGACTGCTTTGGATGAGTGTTTTACAATATTTTAAAGATAATAGAATAACTATTACTGTAGATTTTATCTAAGTGTAATGTAGCTTCTTTTTTTCGCAGCTATCCATTTTATCGAAATAAGGTACGTTTAAATAGACAATTTTGTGTAAATATCAGTTTTTTTAACTGTTTTATTTCAAGTGTAAATGTGTCTACCCACTATTGTTTTTTAATACCATCTGATGTGTAGTTACAACTATTTTTGTCTACGTTTTGTATAAGTTTTAAGTGTTCGACAATTGCTGTATAATGGGCTTTAAAAAAACGTTTTTCTAATTTTGCGATTAAAGCAAGTACGACATGTAAATAAGTAACATTTCTAGAATTTATGGTGTATACTTTAAAAATAGAGTTTTACATGTGTTTCCTGGAGGGAAAAAAAACATTATTTTTATTAACAATCCGTTATGATTTTTTTTTAAACTCCAAAGCTCATGATAACATTATGTAAAAATAATCTAAATTTTGTGTCGTTGTGAGTGCAATAAACTATCAGTTTATAAGTCTGAGAATTTATTACTTTTTACAGAAAATTTTATAAAAATTTTTCATGAAAATCACGCCTAATTTCATAACATTAATTCGTGATCCCCCTCCCCCCCCCAAAAAAAAAAATCTGTTACAATACATTAATGTGGAGTGGACACCGAATACGATTATATAAAACTCGTTCTTTTATTTTGTTTTGTTGTAGTTGCTTTAATTTTAATTCTTTGTAGATAATGACAGATACTGAATTTATTAGATTACTACGGAGTTCAGTCACTTGCAAGCTACACTTGCCAACCCCCGTTCAGATTTCGCAATCTCTAAAAGCATAATAATCTACACTGTTTAAAAAATATTACCAGGTTATGGAACACTGTATGATATTATCATAAAAAAGGCGGCTATCTTATATAATCGGGTTGCCATATTTTTCTGTTTGAAAATTGCATTTTTCAGATACAGTCGGCTCTCTTTAATTCGAACTTATCGGGGCCACAAGAAATGTTCGAATTATCCGAAATTCTAATTATGGAAAGTATGAGAATACAGCATGGTTAAAATGATACTATTACGAATGAATTAATGTTATAGTGTTTATTTTTTTCGTCTGTTATCATTAGAATATGATCTAATATTAAATTAAAACATATAAATATATTAATTAATTAAGAGATTAGAAACAAGTATAATGGAAGAAAAATTGTGGTGTCACACATGAACAGACGGAACACAAAGAAAGTGGATATCTAATGCCTGGGATTGTATATATACTCGTTCGGAACAATTCTCACAAATATTTAAAAAAAAAGAAATCTATTCAAAGGATCTGAAGTTCGTGAAAAAAAAAGAAAATTTTTAAATCGTAATACTCTTTAGTTCGAATTAAACGAAGTCAAGAGAAAATGAGTTCGAATAAATGAAAATTTTTCACGTTATTCTGCGATTGAAAATTTCGGGATTTCATGTTTAGTTCGAATTAAGCGAAGATTCGATTTATCCGATTTCGAATTAATGAGAGTCGACTGTGCTTTGGCCTCATCCATCGCTATTTTAATAATCTACGGCTGTTTTCGGGACTAATAAGTAAGATTTATTCAACATTTGAAAGTAAGTTTGCATAAAATGGTTTCCTTAAAAAATGTGGCTATCTTTTTCACCTAGAACGATGCTATAGATATTAGGGTGGGCCGAAAAAAACTTTTTTTCGATTTTCGATTATGGCGGGTGCGGAAAAGTGGCCACTGGTGGCACTCAGTTCACGCAAAAAATTTGAGATTTTTTGGACTTTTCCTTACCCTGCCGCAAATGGCTTGAAAATTTGCAAAAATGCTGATTTGTGAACTTTTTTAGCTAAAAAGTTAAAATTGTTAAATTAAATTTATTTTGGCTGTATTTACTTGAAAAGGCAGATTTAACATACAAAATGCTTAAATAAGTTCTGATAATGCATTACTTAATTGCTAAGTGTATTTTAAATACGCCGATTTTCATAGCTTTTTCACGTATAACAGGCAAAAATTGTATTGGTGTGAATCATTTGTTAATTTCTCTCTTATTTATGTACCCTAGTCTTTAAATTTTTTCTATGCGCCAAAGGTCATATATTTGGGCAACGGACAGCAGTATAACTCAAAAACAAATCTGGAAAGTGAGAAGAGGTGAAGCAGGACTCTAAGAGTGCGCAATGCCTCATCGTAATGTTGAGGGAGTTAAGGAGGAAATAAAAGAGAAGAGAAAATTGCGGTAAGGGATTTTTATTATTTTACTATGCTCAAAACCTGCGACATGTGGACGTGAAACCTTTTCCTAGAGAGATTCGGTACTTTTTAGATCATTTGATGTACCATTACAGTGTTTTGTGCGTTTTATTACGACGAGCTTAGAAATGGCTAGTATGAAGATCCATGGCAAGTTAAAAGACACTCAACAGCATGAAAAGTATCCTTTTTAAGGCCCCATGCTTATTGAAAGGCTTGCAATTGCCAACTTATACTGATATCATGCGCCACTACTACTGGTTGCGAAGCGATATGGCAGAAAATCGAGAAATCCAATATTAGTCAATAGATGATGTTATAAAAAAGGTAGGTGAAAAAGTTACCGAAATCTGGTAAAAAGCTTCCATACCAGTGTTTTCCCAAAGATCAATTTACAAAAAAGATTAAAAACTACTAAAAGGTTTCACCATATCGTACGAATTCTTCGCGGGTTGTCTTTACTTTCAAGCCCATACGATTACAGGATTTCCCCAATGATCTACACTTCTTTTAATAGTGAAAGTTTAGAATAATAATTTAATGGTAGGTGAAAAAGTCACCGAAATCTGAAAAAAGCTTCCATACCAGTGTTTTTCCAACGATCAATTTACAAAAAGATTAAAAACTACTAAAAGGTTTCACCATTTCGTACGAATTCTTCGCGGGTTGTCTTTACTTTCAAGCCCATACGATTTCAGGATTTCTCCAGTGATCTACACTTCTTTTAATAGTGAAAGTTTAGAATAATAATTTAATGGTAGGTGAAAAAGTCACCGAAATCTGAAAAAAGCTTCCATACCAGTGTTTTTCCAACGATCAATTTACAAAAAGATTAAAAACTACTAAAAGGTTTCACCATATCGTACGAATTTTTCGCGGGTTGTCTTTACTTTCAAGCCCATACGATTTCAGGATTTCTCCAGTGATCTACACTTCTTTTAATAGTGAAAGTTTAGAATAATAATTTAATGGTAGGTGAAAAAGTCACCGAAATCTGAAAAAAGCTTCCATACCAGTGTTTTTCCAACGATCAATTTACAAAAAGATTAAAAACTACTAAAAGGTTTCACCATATCGTACGAATTTTTCGCGGGTTGTCTTTACTTTCAAGCCCATACGATTTCAGGATTTCTCCAGTGATCTACACTTCTTTTAATAGTGAAAGTTTAGAATAATAATTTAATGGTAGGTGAAAAAGTCACCGAAATCTGAAAAAAGCTTCCATACCAGTGTTTTTCCAACGATCAATTTACAAAAAGATTAAAAACTACTAAAAGGTTTCACCATATCGTACGAATTTTTCGCGGGTTGTCTTTACTTTCAAGCCCATACGATTTCAGGATTTCTCCAGTGATCTACACTTCTTTTAATAGTGAAAGTTTAGAATAATAATTTAATGGTAGGTGAAAAAGTCACCGAAATCTGAAAAAAGCTTCCATACCAGTGTTTTTCCAACGATCAATTTACAAAAAGATTAAAAACTACTAAAAGGTTTCACCATATCGTACGAATTTTTCGCGGGTTGTCTTTACTTTCAAGCCCATACGATTTCAGGATTTCTCCAGTGATCTACACTTCTTTTAATAGTGAAAGTTTAGAATAATAATTTAATGGTAGGTGAAAAAGTCACCGAAATCTGAAAAAAGCTTCCATACCAGTGTTTTTCCAACGATCAATTTACAAAAAGATTAAAAACTACTAAAAGGTTTCACCATTTCGTACGAATTCTTCGCGGGTTGTCTTTACTTTCAAGCCCATACGATTTCAGGATTTCTCCAGTGATCTACACTTCTTTTAATAGTTTTTAATTTTTTTGTAAATTGATCGTTGGGAAAACACTGGCTTTTGTTCAGATTTCGGTAACTTTTTCTTCTACCATTTTAATAAAATCATATATTGACTAATATTGGATTTTTCGATTTTCTGCCATATCGCTTCGCAACCAGTAGTAGTGGCGTATGATATCAGTATAAGTTGGCAATTGCAAGTCTTTCAACAAGCATGGTGCCCAAAAAGGATAATTTTCATGCTGTCGCGTGTCTTTTACATTGTCATGTACCTTCATAATAGCCATTTCTAAGCTCGTCGTAATAAAACGCTCAAAACACTGTAATGGTACGTCAAACGATCCAAAAAGTACTGAATCTCTCTAGGAAAAGGTTTCACATCCACACTGAATAATTGTCGCAGGTTTTAAGCATGGTAAAATAATAATAATCCCTTATCGCAATTTTCTCTTCTCTTTTATATCTTCCTTCACTCCCTCAACTTTACGATGAGGCATTGCGCATGCTTAGAGTCCTGTTTCACCCCTTCTCTCCTTCCAGCTTTGTTTTTGAGTTATACTGCTGTCCGCTGCCCAAATATATGATCTTTGACTCATAGAAAAAATTTAAATACCAAGGAACATAAATAAGAGAGAAATTAACGAGCGATTCAAACCAATACAATTTTTGCCTGTTATACGTAAAAAAGCTATGAAAATCTGTTTATTTAAAACGCACTGAGCAATTAAATTATGCATTATCAGGACTTATTTAAGCATTTGGTATGTTAAAGATGCCTTTTCAAGTAAATACAACCAAAATAAATTTAATTTAACATTTTTAACTTTTTAGCTAAAAAAGTTCACAAATCAGCATTTTTGCAAATTTTCAAGCCATTTGCGGCAGGGTAAGGAAAACTCCAAAAAATCTCAAATTTTTTGTGTGAACTGAGTGCCACCAGTGGCCACTTTTCCGCAACCGCCATTATCGAAAATCGAAAAAAAAGTTTTTTCGGCCCACCCTATTATTCTTCCTTTTGGTTTGCGACAAAAAAAAATCTCTGTTTGCAAATAGCTTTCAGAACCACAATAACGCTTACATTTTATGCTGTGATCGAGTTTTAGACACATTCAGGAGCAGGTCTAGCTTGTTCAGGAATTCTTTTCTCTATTTTAATCCACTATCATGCATATTTTCATGTTCTTTTTACAATGCGTATTGTTTATCTTTTTTAATAAGAATAGCATAATTTTCTAACTTGTACTATTGAATATAATTTGAGGCACGCTAAAGTCAATCCGACCAACTCCAACAAGTGAAAATGTTCATTTTAAATATTCAAAGTTATTTATCTGTAAAAAATATTATTCTTTTTTTAGCATTTTTAATGGTGCGCATGCATTTTCGTATAATCAAGGGTAAATCATAAGCATTGTTTAGATATACAGAAAATTTTTAACCCAACCATGTCATTATCTGAATTTCTAAAAAAATGGAATTAGTCGGATTGACCTCTGAATGCTTCATTTCTGCAAAATAAATCGAAAGTACTTTGTGCTTACATTTACCTATATTTATGATGCAGTAAGTGATGTAATATATAAACACATTTGCTGCTCTCACTACTTTTATACCATTTCACGTAACATTAAAATTCTCGGGAATGAAAATCGTTCTTAATGCATTTTTTAATACATGACGTAAGTTTTATTATAAAATGTATTTATATCATGAAATAATTTTTTCCTCTTTTAAGATTCACGGGTCCATGTATTATTTAATATAAAAGTTTTTGGAATATTACTTTAGCTTTAAAAATATGGCGTAATCTTCACCATTAAAAGTTTTCTCTTGTAATAAATTAATTATTTTCAGCATTTTAAATAAGAAGATAACTGATAGTTAGACATTTCACATAACACGCAATTATAACCTTTAAATTCGTTTCGCGCACAATAATTTTATTATTTTAAAGTTTTCGTACTTTTTCAATATTACATTTAAATATTTTGACGTAATTTTTCCTATTTTCAAATTTTAACACATAATCATTAAATTCTTATTTTTTAAATTCTCTTCAGTTTTTAATAATTTAACTTTTCAATTTCACTAGGACAACAATAAAATGTCAAAGAATCCCTTTTATCTTTTTCCCCCCCACAAAAATGGATTAGTTTTCCACGTTAATGGAAATTATGTCAAATTGTAAGATCACAAACGATCTTTGTTCTTTAAAAGGAATTGATTCCGGACGATTGAAATGTGAAAGTTCTTATTTTATGAAACAAATGATTTAATCACAATATTGTCTTCACTATCAATTGGAAGAAAAGAAAAAGTTTAATTTCACACTGAAAATAACTGAAAAAAAAAACCAGAAAATTTAATAATTCCTATCTTTTTACCTTTTGTCCCTTCTTTCCACAAAAAATAGAGTCATAGAGTTGTCGCCATTATAGAAATAAAATCTAAATTAAACAATAATAATACAATAACTAATTCAAATTTTTAAATTCTATTAACAGTTTTGAGATCTGCATATCAATACGGATTTTTGTTATGTATTTCTGCACATAATATTACATTTTTCGGGAAAATGCTGCAAAATAAAATCTGTCATTTAATCAGTCGTTTCATAAAATCATTTCACAAATTCATTTCATAAATCCGTTTCATTATGATTTTATATATAGAGTACATATATAATTTTTGCTCTTTTTCTTTTTACTTACCCATCATACGTAGTATAGGGTAAGTCTTGCAATCGTTTTGAAAATCGAAAAAAATTTTTGACGGATTTACACGTTTTAGATAGTGGAGATTCCGAAAAACATATTTTTAGAAAAAAAAATTTGCCGTCCTTCTGTCTGTCTGTCTGTAAACGCTCTATCTCCCGAACAAATTGAGATAGAGACTTGAAATTTTGTATGTAGTTAGTATGTAAGAATGGAACGAAGCCTATTTAATATCAGCAACCTCGATTATCCGGAACTATTTTTTTCGGACCCTCGAAAAATTCGTTCTGATGAAAGGTACATAAAAATTTTCGAATTTTTTTGTTATAAGAAATGGACAAAAAAGACAATAAAATAACACACATTTTGCATATAGAACGAAATCAATCGGGTTATTAGTTGCCGAGATATTTGTAATCCTGTTTTCCACATTCTTCGATTTTTCATGACCCTGTATTTCATTCAAATTTCAATTCAGAGGTATATTTTAATTGGAAATGAGACGCTTAATCCGACACAGTTAATTGTTAGTTAATAGAATTATTATTTTTGGAGTTATAAGGATGTCTCTTTTACGCAGTTCGGTACTACTTGAGTAGTTTGGCGTTTTATATAATTTGTCGAAAATGGTACATCAGCAGTTCTTTAATAAAGCATTACTATGTATACTAACAATATTTAAATTTTGTTTATGAATTGCAATGCACTGTATAAATAGTTTTCACATGTTTTATTTTCATATACATATCCATGATGGGTAAGTATTACGGTGGCCCCCAACGACTAGTTTTAAGATGCGGTAATAGAAATGCGGCAAATTTTCTTTTTTTCAGTGTTTACAATATTTTGTTTTTACAGTTTCAAAACTAGAGTTTATTAGTGCATCATTAAATCTATTGTTGTTACAACATTCATAACATAAAGAATTTTTAGTATGAATCACCTGAGTTATTAAAATTAAATTTATAATTTATAATTAAATTCTAAAATATTAAAGTTATGCAATGCCATCAAAAACACACCAATGAGCAAATAACATATTCAAGTCCAGGCCTATTAGGAAGAAAGTAAAAAATTAGTCACAATATTCCATCTTTACAGATAAAATTATAAAATTAATAAAATTTGAGTTAAATTAAAGAGTACAATTAAACTAATAAAATTAATCCAGAAAATTAAAAGAAAGTTTATGAAGGGAAATATTACTTATCAAAAGAATATTGCCCAATATATGGCGCTGGTATGCTGCATCTTTCAGGATTTCGCAGAAACTCTATTCCAGTGCTTACCAAACTTTTTTCTTTCACCTACTCCTTTCTTAGGTTTTTTTATTTCAGGGTATCTTATAAATACGTCCCTACCCCCCTCCATACACTCAGCTAGATGTTGAAAACGTGCATTTTTACATTACTATTCTTTTTTTCACAACCATATAATAAATCGATAAACATTCCATTCTCATTTTCTAACATTTTTGCGAGTTTATTAACCATTTTTCCACCATTACCGATATTATTTCCCCATACCCAAGATAGGAAAGCGCCGCTTTATTTCAATAACTGATGCATGTATTTTCCTCAAAGATCAGATTAATGTGTGTCCTTGATGTTAATTGGACATTCTGGTGTAAATCAGCTAACAGGTGGCACTGTTATGCTACATTTATGACGATTTCCGCAATAGCTCTATCTCAAGAACTAATGCTCAAATTTTTATCTAACTTCAGATTCAGTTAGACGTTGTTGCAAAGGTTGTTGCAAATTAAGTTTTCGTGAAAATCGCCCAATAGGTGGAGCTACTATGCTGGACTTTTTTTTACAATTTTCGCAATACTTCTATCTGAAAAAACTAATGTACGGATTTTCATAGACTTCAAACCCTATTAGACGTTGACACAAATTGTTGCTGATTAGGTTTTGATATAAATCACCTAACTGATGGAGATGCTATTGTGCATTTTTTTTTAATTTAAACTATTTTAGGGATAATCATACCTCGAGAAATAATGCACTGAATTTCATACCTTTAGAATTTTCATCACAGACAAAGTTTTTCATTTTATTTTGGCACTTTGCGAGTGAATATTTAATCATTAATTCATATGAGATAGAAGAAAGTTCTGGTATTGGCATATCCTAATAGTTTAAAATGATGTCACATTTATGTCACTTTAATTTTCTGTTGATTATAATTTTAGTATTTCTATTTCATTTCAGGTTTTCCAAATGCTGTTTTCTAAGAGAAAAATATTTTTTCATGAGAGAGCAACAAAATCGTGGGTTTCATCAACAAAACCCAAAGAACAGGAACTACTCAAAACTGCAAATGAAGTATATAAAATTTTGAACATTTCGTTTTGGATACATGGAATCGTACTTATAACTGATGGAATATCCCTAAAGAAAAACGACATGAAGATTTTTGTATCCCTTTGCTTTGCTTTGTTCGTTGACGGCATCATGTTGTATCACTTACTTGCAGTGTACATTTATTACAAGGATATATCTAAGATTGCGATAGATGTTACTGTCGAAACGTGCTTTTTCATTCTCGGTCTGATACAAAGATGCGTCTTCTACTGTCGTCAAACGGTTTTAATTTCGATTCTCATGAGATTATCTAGATTGCATTCTCCGATATTCAATATTAGCAAACTGAAATTAAAATGGAAATTGTTTGTTATTATTGTGGCTTCCGACGCCATGATCATATTGATTCTGGTTGTTTTCTTTTGTCCCCTAATCTTTCCTACTAACACTGGTATGTCACATAAGTTCAATATGACAAATATTATACCCGAGGAACTGATTTACGCGAGAGAGTTTTGTGTATTTTGGAAGAAAATGAATATGTCGGTAGCAATTTACTTCTGCGCGGTTTGTTTTATACTCAGGGAAACACTGATTGTGCTAAAAGAGTGTGCTGGCAATATCAATTTCAAGAACGAATTTTTGATCAGTGCATACAATGAAATGTTGGACATCACAAAAGAAGCCAATGACAGCTTCAGCTTGATGTTATTTTTGGGCATTGTCATGACGTTATCCTCTATTTTTTACCATGCATATAATTACGTTTTTAACGAAGAAGACATGGATCACATAAAAATATTTCGAGTTTTGGTGCTGTTTTATGAGGGTTTCTGTTTATTCCTTATATGTTTTTCTGCTTCTTCAGTGAGTAACCATGCATCCGATGCGCAGTATGAGATTGAAAAAGCAGCGAATGAATATTTTTTTGAAAAAGAAGTCTATCCTAAAATTAAACTGAATTCTCATTACTTTGGTTTTACAATCCTCGACTCCATTACCATTGATCGAAGCCTTCTGTTTTCAGCAACTGGTGTCCTCTTGACATATGGCGTTATGATAGCAACTTTCAGCATGAGTTCAGCATAATTAATTTATAGAAAACAAGTGACGTAAATAAAAGGAAGGTGAAGTTCCAAGGAATCTCAGTCATTTCCGATTAAATAAAAGCACTCTTTTGTTTAATTCTATGTACCAGCGGCTCCTAATCTATGGGTCACGACCCACTACTGAAGCAAGGTGTGTGTTTTAGTGGGTCGCGGAACAATCAAGGTTTAGCACAAAAACATATCTTTTATTTCATCTGCTTAAAAATATATACCAGATTCAACAGAAAATAGTATTTAAGTGGAAATCCTTGCTTTCCTTTTAAATGAATATACAAGCAGAATATCCAGCAATATATGAATCAGCTTCGAATTTTTTCATGAAGTTCAAATATGGCATACTTGTGATATAAATTTCATTTTTATACTTAGCTGTTTTTTTTTTTTTTTTTTTTTTTTTTTTGTAAAACAAACACAGAAAAAAACTGCATGTATAAAGTGGCTTAAAGTTAAAATTAACCGGTTTTAATTCTGATATGGATGCCCTCATTAGTGAACACCAATGCCGCATATCTCACTAATTATAAAGCTATGATTTGATAATAATTAAATGTATTTTTAATTATCTTAGTATTTCGTACGTTGTTTTAATTATCATTCCACTTACACACATTTGGATTACTAATTCTTGTTTTCATTGACAATGTATTTTTCTCATAAAAATTTGCCTATTTCGTTAGTTAGGGTAGCTAAAAACTTATAGAATTGATACAACAATTTCCCTATTGATATCCCTCCCCTTACATAAAAAAAGTCGCAATTCTTTTTTTTTTTTTTTTTTTTTTTTTTTTTTTTTTTTTTAAGGTGGATCACATACCAATAAAATTTGGAAACCGCTGCTATATACTACTACTTACATTCTTCAGTATTTGATAATTCATCACTTAAAATACAACTTTGTGCATAAAACAGTACTATTCATATTGTATGAATTATCTTCTTTCATAAGTACTATGCATGTGTATTGCATTTTTAACTAGTAAACCTGAAGATCGGAAGTCTCATCTGAAAGTCCTATTTTTAATTTATTTTATTTCATATTTTAGAACTTTCAATCCACAGATTCCTTTCTTTCATGTTGGTATTACTGTGAGTAAGATTTTAAATAGTATCAAGCGATCCAATTTTATAATAAAATCATATATTTTCCACAAATGGAAAAAACTTATTGAATTTTAAATTGCTCTGGCAATTTTTGCCGAAAAACAGATTAACATTAAAATTTTATTTATATTTTTTAACCTAAACTCAACGTTTGTTTATTTCTGTGTCCAATTAAAAAAGTATATTGAAATAAATGCTATTTAACTTTTTATTTCCATCTCATTATTTTTTCAAGTATTGAGAGTTTCATAAATATAATCAATCATAAGATCTTGCATGCATGTAAAAGTAATTTTATTTTTTCTTTCACAATTATTTTATTTCAAGTGTTAACAGCTTCAATAAATAAAAACAATTATAAAAACTTAAGTCCATGTAAAAGTAATTTAATTTCTTATTTCATAATTATTATTATTTCAGGAATTAGTTTTAATTAAGATAATCAATGATGCTATCTTACATCCATAAAAAATAACATTATTTCGTATTACATAATTATTATTATTTCCAGTGTTGAAATTTTGGACAAATAAAAGCAGTTATAAGATTTATCATTCATATAAAAGTAATATAATTTCGTATTTCATAATTTACTAGTCCTTCAAAAAGCTGACAGCTTCAATAAATATAAACAATCATAACTTCTTATATTCATGTAAAAGTAATTTAAATTCCTTATTTCATAATTATTATTATGTCAAGAGCTGGTTGCTTTAATAAATGAGCAATCATAAAGTCTTACAATCATGCTAAAGTAATTTAAGTTCTTATTTCATAATTAATTTATTTCAAATGTAGGCATTTTTAAAAATATAATCAATTATTTCATTTTAACATCTCGATAATTATGTTCCGCATTTCAACATTGTGTAAAAAACGGAATCATATTTTTTTTTTATCTTATAATTATTATGTGATATTTACATCCATTTCATTTATTATTATCTAAACATAGTAATTCTAATGGGATTCCCTGGTTGGGAAGCTCTGTTATCTACTCTTTTAATGATTTCATATTTTATTTCAACCAATTGTGTCTTTAATTTTACTCCTTTCATAGGATACTTAGTAAATTCTTAATTTAGTTGTTAATTCAACCTCTTAGTCTCTAAAAATTAGTAAGACTCCATAAAAAATGACTAAATATTTTATTTAACTATTTTGATGTATTGTAAAAATACATATATTTGATTTTTATGAGTATTAAATGACAATAATTTTAGGTACACATATGTGTACCTGTGTCTTCAACTATACAAAATAGTATAATTTTCTCAGTTCGTAAAATGAATTTAAAACAATTAGTAGATTACTTATTGGAATGTCAATAAATATCATAACAAACGCGGTAGCCTTTAATATACTATGCTTAAGAAATGGGAAATGCAAACGTCTTTTTGAAATTTCTGTCGAACCAGTTGAACTAACACAGTGATTTTTTCTCAAAAGATAGAACTCGACAAGAAGAATAAAATGATAGCATTAAAAAAATTATCATAGTTTAGAGTAGTTTTTAGGTGCGTTCGTAATTATGTAACTAAGTAGCACCTATTGTTGTCGCTCAGTCCGTCCGTCTGTCCGTCTGTCTGTCCGTCTGTCTGTCTGTCTGTCTGTCCGCATATAACAACGCAAAAACTACCCAACCGAATCGTTTGAAATTTAAAATACATAATTATAACATAATTTTGTCGAGTCATTTCAAATTTTATGAAAATCGGATGGATAGATCAATTACAGGGACAATCAAAAGGATTCCGTTACATTACGGTCAATGGGAAAAAAAATTTCAAATGCATTTTAATCGTTTGAAAGTTAAAACATATAATTATTACGTAATTTTATCGCGTCATTTCAAATGTTATGAAAGTCGGATGCATAGATCATTTACAGGGACAATCAAAGGTATTCCATTACATTACGGTCAATGGGAAAAAAAGATTCAAATGCATTTTTATGATGTTACACTAATTCGAACATAATAGAATTGGTATGAATCTATGAAATATATACTAAAATATGCATTCTGTACAATCTGTGTTGCAAAGAATTTTTATTTTTAAATTACAGGGCCACACAAAAGTATTCCCCAGCATAATGCTATACGGGGAAACATTGTTTGGGGCGTGTTTTAATTATATTCAACTATTTCACATTTTATGAATAAGATATAGGTTTCTGAGGTGTAATAAAAATTACTTCCTGCATATTTACAGAAACACAAAGATTTCGACTACTATACTGTATCCGAAGTACGCGGTCTTTATCAGCAAGATCTGAATATTTTTAAAACTTCGTTATCGTACGAACGCACCTCATTTGCTACGTTCACGTGCAATTTCCAACTTGTTTATTTTAATTTTAACGAAAAAATGAAGACGTGAAATTCAACAACCGATAGCTAAACATCCTGTGGATGGATTAACTCCATTTTTTTGTTTATTTTAATCCTTTTGGTAATACTTATAATAGATTTTTTTCATCTTTGTATGCTTGACGATGGCGGAGAAAATCGAATTTGTGTCTCCAGTTGAACAATGTTTCTTGTTGTTGCTATAATAGTTTTTTTTTTATTATTCATTGCCACCAAGTTTAAATAAATGTAATTTTTTTCATGTATGTAACATAATTTATTCAAATTAAATAAATCACGTGAAAAACATGGTTATTTGTTTTTATTGCGAAACATATAGTTTCAGTTCTTTGAATAAAGTTGTGAGTGCATTGTAATTTTTTTCGTTCAACTGCTTGGATTTTTTTTTTTCAAACATCATGCATTTTGTGGTCAATACAATGACTTTCTTAATTATTCTAATACAAGAAAAAAATTTGACAGCAACAAATATTTTCCTTTTCAAGATATAAAAAAAAATCTTCACTTTTTATCAAAAAATTTAAATGACTAAAAAATGCTCAGGTGAGCAACAAAAAAGGTTAATATGTTTTTTAGGTGCGTTCGTAATTATGTAAATACGTAGCACCTATTGTTGTCGCTCAGTCCGTCCGTCTGTCCGCATATAACAACTCAAAAACTACCCGACCGAATCGTTTGAAATTTAAAATACATAATTATAACATAATTTTGTCGAGTCATTTCAAATTTTATGAAAATCGGATGGATAGATCAATTACAGGGACATTCAAAAGGATTCCGTTACATTACGGTCAATAGGGAAAAAAATTTAAAATGCATTTTAATCGTTTGAAATTTAAAAACATATAATTATTGCGTAATTTTGTCGAGTCATTTCAAATGTTATGAAAATCGGATGCATAGATCAATTACAGGGACAATCAAAAAGGATTCCGAAACATTACTGTCAATGGGGAAAAAGTTTCAAATGCATTTTTATGATGTCATACTCATTCGAACATAATAGAATTTGCACGAATCTATGAAATATAAACTAAAATATGCATTCTGTACAATCTGTGATGAAAAGAATTTTTATTATTAAATTACAGGGCCACACAAAAGTATTCCACCATATAATGCTATACGGGGAAACATGGTTTGGTACGTGTTTTAATTATATTCAACTATTTCACATTTTATGAATAAGATACACGTTGCTGAGGTGTAATAAAAATTACTTTCTACATATTTACAGAAACGTAAAGATTTCGACTGCTATACTGTATCCGGAGTACGCTCTACTATATCAGCAAGATCTGAATATTTTTTAAAACTTCGTTATCGTACGAACGCACCTCATTTGCTACGTGGACGTGCAATTTCCAACTTGTTTAAATTTGAAAAAGTGTTTGACAAGTGCTTGTAATTGAGCATGAGAAAGGACAAGAGGTCCCTTCTTGGCTGCAGTTCACTGTCAATGCCAAATTTGAGAAAATCATATTTGCGCATTTTCCTTATAAAAAAAATTCGCGTAAAACTTCTCGTTTTTCTTTTTAGTTTCAATCCTGCTTTATATGAGAACTGCACTGTTAACTCTGCAGTGCAACTGCACTACGAATCAGTTTCTGCGCAGTTTTACGGGGCGGGCATGCTTGGTGGTACTGCAATGAGTATGTTACGTTGCAGGAACTAAGGTTTCTGGTACTATTTCGCCTTACACTCATGTTTAATTACGCTACGTCTTTGTACTACACATTTTATCGTAATTTTGACTAATTTCTTTTACATAGGAAAAGCGCAAATATGATTTTTTTTTTCTTCAAATTTGGCATTGACAGTGAGCTGCAGCTAAGAAGAGACCCCCTGTCTTTTCTCATGCTGAATTAGAAGCACTTGTCAAACCCTTTTTCAAACTTAAAAACATATTAACCTTTTTTGTTGCTCTCCAGAGCATTTTTTTAATACTTGTTCAAATATTATTTAAAGAAATATAAATGAAATGCCTTTAATATTTTTTATAATACAGTTATTTTATGAATAATATTTATTTTAAATGAAATTTCTTTCAACATTTATTCCTTAAGATACATAAATAGAATTTAGCTTTGTACACATTACTCCGTTTCTGAATTGATATCCTAATAAATGACATTTCAAAATTTTTTTCATCCATATATTTTAATGAAAAGAATCTAAATATGAAACCGAGCTTCATTTTTAGACCTGTCAGCAACTTTGCGGTGTTTGAAGATAGCTTTTGATCATCGGAACGTGTACAGAGAGGTCTTACCCTACGTAAAATTCCAGATATGTTGTTTTCATACTGTAAATATGCAATCACTATTCAATCTATATTTCATAATGGACATATATTTCTTCAGAGCTCGTAATTTACAATAATGCACATTCTAAATTCAATTCGAAATTAAAAGATTGCCAAAGTGTATAAACGCTCCCTTTAGTGTTTTTTTATTTTACTGAACAACGATAACAAGCTAAATAAAGATTGCAAACATCTGTAATACTTATAAAAATATCGAAATACAGCAGACTGAGGAATTCTAATGTTTTTCTATTCCTTTTTTACATCACTGCATACAAGAGACATTTAGTTTCTTTCCTTCTGATAAAGCATAGCAACTTGTTGTCCTTCTTTTTAAAACAAATATTTTGTAATCGCCCTGTGCATCTACTCATTTCACTCCCCTCCCTTTAGTTCTTTGTCACTTTTGAGTTTCTCTTGAGCGAAAACAATTCTATTAGTATTTAGTGATCCATATAAGAAAATGTTTTGTTTGATTCGATTGTTTTTGAGCAACTACTGAAGTAGATTTGCAAATAGAATCTGATATAGATACATATATACCTTTATCGTTTTACTTTAGAACAAACATTTCGTCATCACTATCATTTCCTTTATCAAAATTACTCTGTTGTAAAATTGCGTCAGTCTCTTGTTGAATAATTATCCACAGAAAAATAATTTTCTGATAAAAGTTCAAGAATTATAATATCAATAATTAACTATATGCATCATAAATCATTAAAAAAAATTAAACCATAGAGTAAGCAAGTATTAAAAAATGCTCTGGTGAGTAACAAAAAAGTTTAATATGTATTTAAATATGAAAAAGTGTTTGACAAGTACTTCTAATTAAACATGAGAAAGGACAAGCGGTCCCGTCTTCGCTGCAGCTCACTGTCATTGCCAAATTTGAAAAAAAATCATATTTGCGCTTTTCCCATATAAAAGGAATGAGTCACAATTACGATAAAAATATGCAGTGCAAAGACGAAGCCAGAAGAAACGCAGCGTAATTAAATATGAATGTAAGATTATAGTACCAGAAACCTTAGTTCATTTAGCGTAGCATAGTCATTGCAGTGCCGTCAAGCATGCCCTCAGCGTAGAGCTGCACAAAAACCGCATTTGCAGTGCAGTTAATATACAGGAATTTTCCAACGGAGCCATAAAAACCATAAACCTTTGTGTTGTTGCTCTGGTTGAGTGTTTCTTGGTTCTTTAGATATCAATATTATCTTAATTAAACGGCGAAGTTTATTTACTGTATTTTGAATCTGTTGGGATGTTGATTGTATCTTGACGTATGATTTCCCCCCTTTTAATTTTATGTAGATTTCCTTACAAATACTGCCTATTGCAATCGTTACCATGGTACGACTTTTGAAAAATTTCTTCATAACTTTCCTTTATATGACCCCAGGAACCGGGACACATACTACATATAAAAATCGCAATTATTCACGAGTCGTCTTCAAAATCTCCAAATACAATGAGATGGTCAATATCTCAGCGAGGAATACAAATACACTGAGAAAAAAATATACCGCCTTCACCTAGAATGAATAGTTAGTCACTTTCTAAGTACCTAAACTAGAACTATAGATGATCGAACTGTGCGAATGTATTAATCAACTAAGCTGAATAGATGAAACGACCTAGCATTTTTAGTTTCGTGTTTTCTAGGTGATGAAATGATATTGAATTATTTCAGTAACGAGAAATTATCGGTTGATTTCGGGAATGGTTTCGTAAACAAGAATTACAGTTACCATATCAAACCTCTTGTGTTCACCTCTATTTGCAGATATTTTTAAATTATTTTGACCACAAGAATATAGGAATACACTCTTGAATTCTAGTAAGAGACTATAGAACTCTCAAACGTACTGAACTAGAATTTATAAGGATGACATGGAACTTTTTTTCCTAGAGCCACAATTTAGAATCTAGATGCCTGGACTATATTTTTTTCTCAGTGTAGGCATAATCGACCCAATTGGGTAGAAAGGGGCAGGATTAAAAAATTTAAATACCGCCTCAACATGACAAAACCAGCTGTTACACAACAATGGCAGGAAAAAAATAAACATTTTTCGTTATAGCAGCTGCCAAAAAAAATTTCTTATTGCAGCAATTAATTTACTAATGGGAAATTTGCACGTGAAAAATAAAAATAAAATAAATAGGTTGAAGAAGTTTTCTTGATAAAATTAATATTTGTCACAACCTTTCTATAGCAAGATTTCAACGTGAAAACTGAAAATGCAATTAATAGTTTAACAAATTTACATGTGATGTAAATAATGTCATAAAATGTAAATATTATGTCATATTGGAAATATGATAGATGCCACCAGATGAATAACGTCTTGTGAGTTTTTTAAAAAAAAGTAGTTGCCAACGATTAAAGAAAACACAATAAAATTCTTACTACAACAGTTACTTTACTGTTACAAGATTTCCACGAGAAAAATGAAAATAAAAAGTTTAGAGGATTTAAGAAAAATTGAATATTACATCACAGCTTTTCTATATTAGGCTTTCCATGTAAAAACGGAAAAAGAAATAAATAGCTTGACAATTTGAAAAAAATAATAAATGAAAATTTAAAATATATATATATTCGTCATATTGGTAATATAGTGAAAGAAAAAACAATCGAATTTAAAACGCCATGTGAATTCATAAAAACGTAATGAAACATGATAAATCTCAGAATGTGAAAATATTGGTATATTTTAACATTTTGAAGCTCTCTGATTTTAGTTTCACCATTTTTAAACCAATTCCATATATATATATATGCGTGTACATTAGAATATTTACAAAAAGTTTTAGAACCTGAAGCTTATTCTTAGAGATGAAACTGAGTTTATTTGTAATCTTGATTTAGTTTTTTTTTTTTTTTTTTTTTTTTTTTTTTGTGAAATTTGTACCTAACTCCGAAATTTACTTCTGCTTGTAGTCCGAAGTGGTAAGGATTTTTTTCTTTTTTTACAGAAATGAATTTTAGAAATATATCCACCAACTTTCTAGCTAATCTGATGTATTTTTGTGCTTTTATTTACAAAACAGGCATAAATATTCTATCTTTCCCATAATAAGCCCCCCAACTGACATTTAAAGAAAAACAAATAAAAACCGCATAAATTGAAATTATATTTATTAATGCTATTACTTCAATTTATGTGAAAATTAATAATTGCCCATATTAATTAAATGAAAATACCTTCGCAGTTAATTTAAAGGTCTTTTAGTGACACTAATTTTAAATTTCTATCAATATATTCTGATTATTCTCTTTTCATAAACACTCGGCATCAAAATTAATACAACTGAAAAGTTTTAAAATGAATGAATAACTTTTATCGTGGAATACTATAAAATTATCCATGTCGAATAGTTAGGAGTTCGTATCCCCCAATATGTCGATTTTTGAACTGGAATTGCCTGCAATAAGATAATCGTTCCGTTTATTTGAACATTTCGGATTTTCACTTGAATTTTAAATTTAATTACTTCAAAAACCCATTCACGCTTACAAAAGTTTATAAATGAATGTCAAAAGCTTACAAATATGACGATTTTAACGTATCAATGGCTGAAATTCCAATTAAAGTTTCATAAGATTAAATATCATTTCGAATCAAAAAGCTCATCTAAAAATCTTTCGATTCAAGCAATTTCTTTAATTTAATTGCTCACAATGAAAAGCAGCTAAGTTTACTTAAGTGTGAAGAAAATGTTAAATGTAATTGAAATTCTTCTAGTGACATTTTAAAATATTTAACCGAATTAATGCGATGAAACATGAATATTTTCTCTTTAGAAACTCATGATGTTACAATGATGAAGGATATGTATTAAATTAATGTGTTTTGATTTGTATTAAAATAATATGTGTGACTCTGAATTCGTGTATTTGTGTTACAGCAGTTATTTTAAATCAACGTAGCTTTGGTCGCTTTCGTTTGAAATATCTTCTAGAACCAAGAATAATTGTAACGATTTTCGTAGTTAACAGTAGCCTTTCTTTTAATAATTTACAGCTAAAGTCACAAAAATACCATTCTGTTTGAAAAGTCACAAAACGAATTTTTCATTTTGGAAATAATGAATTGCAAACACCAAAACTAAATATTACTTTAAAATGCTATTCAGTAACTTAAGACAAGTTTTAAACATAAATTTCAATCTTAAAATTTTGATATGACCTTTGAAATGAGATTTATTAAGTGTAAAGCTTTTTGAAATGGTGTAATGCAGTTCTTTTGAAATAATGTGCATTAAAACTCGTTAATAATTCCAAATTCTAAATAAAATTTAAATTCTAAAATCTGTGAATAGAGAAAAAGAATATTTTGATTTTTATGTATGCGCATTTTTATTTCACGTAAAAAAAGGGAGATCTATTTTCTTTTGTCTTACTTTTTGGCTAATGTTATCGTATGGTCGGAATATAATAACCAAATGAATAAATTTGGCTCGTTTTTTTTTTTTTTTTTTTAGTATCTTTTAAGGACTCATTTCCGTAACTCCAGATCCAACTCCATAGCGAAATGGTCAAGTAATACCTGAAGTAAAGCAATTGTGTGCGCTTGTTCTCGTAACTTGTGATAAGTCATTAACACTCTTCGCATCCGAAACCAAAAAAGAAAAAATCCTGCCAATATGTCTTCTATCGAAGTTATCATCCCTAGTAAAATAAATAACCAAACATATATATATACATATATATATATATATATGTATATGTATATATATATGTTTGGTTATTTATTTTACTAGGGATGATAACTTCGATAGAAGACATATTGGCAGGATTTTTTCTTTGTTATATATATAAAATAGCCAAATGTTTGAGTTTTAATTTGCAGCGGGTTAAATAGAAATTAATCGAAAAAGTTTGAGATACATGGTCCAGGTATTATGGGTGTCAGTTTGATCGAGGAACTGCTTGCCACAGCCAAAAACATACTAAAAAATTTGGTTCAATTATACGCATAACTTCATGTAGTTTTCAATGATACAATGGCAACATACGGACACACACACAGACAGATATTTTGTTAATACATGGGATTTTTTTTATCTCTCACCCCTAAACGTGTAAATCCGTCAAAAACTAGAAGTAGAAAGATTTTTTGAATACAGTAGTTTCTTCTATCTTCCATAGAAGAAAGTAAAAAGTGAGATGCAGCCTCGACGCCCCGCACATTCAAATAGACCAATAAAAGCATATTCACAAGTGACAAAAGCGGATACTTTATTAAGAGTAAAAATTTACAGTGGCATTAACTTGATGGTTAATGCCACTTGATGCTTGCCACTTGCAACTTGATGGCATTAGCCCATGAGGGTGCAAGCACACCCAATAATTTGAACTCTCCATCTACTCAATTTCGCAATTCAATCGAATTTTTGTAAGCTAAAAGAAAATTTGGTTTTATTAATGTCCTGAAAATAGCTTTGTTTGAAAAAAAAAAGACATCAGTCAAACTTACAGGAGTACTTTAAATTCCTATAGCAGATGTATAGTTTAATTTCTCACAAAAACAAATTTCCTCCATGCTTTGCCATCTGTTTCGATGTCTTTAATTGATAACGCACTTAGCCGACTAAAATGCAAGCTTTTCTTGTCATGCAGTGTTTTGAATTTCAATAGTTAGCGTCCCCAATGTTACTTAAAATAAATATTAATGTAATTATAAAGGAAATTCTTATAAGAATATTATATAATAAATCTATTTATAAAATAATAATCAAACTATAATAATTAAACAAATTTCCTAGAATAAAACTTAATTTAATTTCTATTCAAAATATTGTATCATTCACAATATTTTGAACTAATATTTTTGAACTAATATTTGATTCTAAATATTTGAACTAATATTTGAACTATTTTTGAACTAATATTTTTTTCCTACTTTCTTTCTCTCTCTACACACATGCACACTAAAAGGGGAAAAAATGTCTTATTTTATTCAAAAATCTTTGAGTCCAACCAATATTTTTGTAGAGGTGGCGCTACCGATAACTTATATTGATATACTAAGAAGATACTCTTTTGTGTTACGCAAACAGAAATTAATCAAGTAGTTATAAGTGTAATTTATAAAAAAAAAATAGTTAAATAAATATTTTTTTTATAAAATAAATTCTATAGAACTTTTATATATAAAAAGATTATATTTCTAGATGTAGCATAGATGCTTGAAATTTCATGTGCGGCGAGTATATATTTCTAAACACTTAGAAGAATATCAAAATCATAGTGACTTGTATGATATGTACAGGGTGTTTCAAAAATGACCTGTATATTTGAAAATTCAATAAAAATTAAACGGGCAACGATAGAAATACACCGTTTGTTGCTATATGCTTGGGACAAAGTAAATTTTCAGGCAGACAAACTTTAGAAATTAGTTACAATTTTCAACAACAGATGGCGCTGCAGTCTGGAAAAATCTAAAGTACGATATTTACATACGGAAATAAACCATTTTTTCACAGCAAACTTGCTATCTGTGAACTGCACACACTTACAGCAGACAGACGACTTTCAAAATGGTGAACTCACAGACTTATTTTCTTTTATATTTTTCAAGTCGCATGCAGCGCCGTCTATTGTTGAAAGTTGTAATTAATTTGGAAAGTTTGTCTGCCTGAAAATTTACTGTTGCCCCAAGCATATTTCAACAAACGGTGTATTTCTATCTCTGCCTGTTTAGTTTTTATTGATATTTCAAATATACCGGTCATTTTTGAAACACCCTGTATGTGTACTTCAGGAAGACAATACAAATAGATAGACTATTCCATTATTCGTAATTCATTATATGAAAATTTCAGTGAGATTAATGACGGCCAACAGAACGAGAATAATCAGTTAAGAGACTTGTAAAGTGAAATACTCTAAAGAAAATTAACAAACATCCAAAGACCTTTTAAAATTTATTTCATTTATATTTATTTAAAAACCTTTAAAAAAATCTGATTTTTACATTTTGATAACAAATTTATTCAGTCAAAAAATTGTAGTAAGATTTAATAGAGATAAAAAACAGTTGTAAATATCACTCTAAAAAATTTTTTTTCTCAGTTAAATGTTAGATAAAAGATATTTTTAAAGATATTTATGTGAGAATATTCGTAAATCTCTTTTAAATTCAGAAAATATGATATATTTAAGATCATCTTCAAAAGCACAATTGCTTTACTACATTCTTTTTAGCATTGTTCTTTTCTTAAAAGAAAATTTTTATTCTTAATGTATCTGTATTATAAAATATAAATATTTTCGAACTGAACAGTCTGAATTATTTAACTTTAATTTGACTAGACGTAAAATATCCCAAAGTTAGCTTATATTAGATTCGTGAAATTTATCCCTGATAAATATGGAAAATAAGTAACTGCCTCGTCAATTTTCGAATAGTGTCATAACTGGTGGAAGCAGAAGCAAATTTTAGATGACAAATATTTTAAATTAATGGTTATAACCTGCCAGATAAAAGCGAATATTTTCACATGCAAATTATTTCAATAATTTCGAATTTCAATTAGTGTCAAAATGTTTAATACACAATGCAGGGTGGCGCAGCATTACATTCCTTATTGCTGAAGCATGCATTCAATAATCTAATTAAATATGGAATTTAATCAAAAAGTTCGGAAAGTTTGAAGTGTTTTTTAAATAAAATTAGCTTGATCCCCAGTGAATTTTAAATGGCCCACTAATAGAATTTCCTCGTACGTATGACCAGGCTCAATGGTCTTCTCTTAATCCAAAACGATAGAATAATAAATTTAATCAAAATCGTTAGAGCTGCTTTTCATAAAAATTGCTTTACCTGTAGTAACCCAACAATGATCCACTTATCGAAATTTCTGGAACATGTGGCTAGCCCAATAGTCTTCTCGTACTTGAAAATGATTGAAAAATTTAATCAAAATCCTTTTCGTTGTTGTTTAGCTTGTTTCAGACCCATTATGACTCAAAATGATGCACTAATCATATTTTCTCGAACACGTAACCTAACAAAATGATCTTCTATCCTCTGAAAAACGTAGAGAGCAAAATTTATACAAAATCGTTTTTACATAAAATTTACGTGGATGCATGTAACGTCTTCTTGTGGTGTCATAAATCGTGCCATATGAGGTTGATTTAGGAGCCTTTTGTTGGATAGAACTCTTTTTATTATGCCGCTCTTCGTACAGATGGATTCGCAAGTCCGATAGGAGGTCCAGGTGCCAGATGCGTCGATTATGGGGAGTTACATGATCGTAGGTTCCGAAGGCATCTCAAAACTGCAAAATCTCTCGTTTCTCCGCGCGAGTTCTGGGTAATGTGTTGGGGATTGTAATATTTTCCTGAAAAGGGCAGACTTGTGAATTTAAGAGGAACTTTTAATTTTAAGAGGAACATTGGTTCATTAGCTTTTGATTGCTACGTGATCAAGGCTATCACAATTCCCGGGTCGGTGACGTATGAGGCCCTAACTGCTGACTAAAGCGTTCAAAAGGATGTTATTTTAACACCCCAGCTTTCCGAATATGATGCGGACGCCTATTACTACTTTAAAATGTAAAAAAAGAGTAAATTAACTTCTTCAGCACTAATAATTTATTTAACGGTAAAACTGTTACCTTATTCCACAAGAATATTTAAAACATTAAAAAAAAGGTACAATTTCTTTTCACGGTACATCATACACAAAAATGTCACGAGCATTAAAGGTGAAAGGATAAAAAATAAAAATAAATAAACATGGACAATGGATTTAACACTAACCACAAATGGCTGCAAAAAGTCCTTAGCCAAACAATTTTAATCTTAAAGAGCAACCAAAAAAGATATCTGAAAGTAATAAATATTAGGCTGGGAGAGAAAGTTAGTAGGGGCAAAATTGCTTTAAGTTTCAGAATTAAAATTAAAAAATATTAATTTGAATTTTAAATTTAAGTTTTCGTTTTTAGAGTTCTAAGAGTTTAGTTTTTATCCTTTCATGCACATAAAATTTTTGCTCATAAGGTGGTTTGGTGTAATAACGCCAGGCGGGTTAATAACGCCAAGTGCTAATATTATGCATAATTATGAAACAATCTGGTAAATGACACCCATGTGCTCTGTGCAGAAGGGTTTTCAGTCATATAAATCTCGCAAAAAACACCTTCAAGTTAATTTGTTTCATTTTTAGGTCTTATTGTTTTTACAAGCAACTACAATTATCGCTTGATCTAAAATTTGCGAGATACGTTTTGTGATGTGAAGACTATTTTTTTATCCGGAAATATTTTGTTAATTACATAAATTTGTAGTACATTTCATGGACTTTCAAAATGTTGTTGAAGATTTTGGATATCTTCTCGAGATAATTTGTAATTTAAAACGTACAGCGCAATAACTATAACGGGGTAATAAAGCCAATACTTGGCATTAATACCCCGTTTGATTCCCTACAGTGGCCGAGCTACATCCTAAATACTGATTGAAATAAACACAGTTAAAACTGTGCAATGTTTCTAATAATTCTATTTAAGCGGTCCTTTTTAAGCAAAAAGAAGCTCACGGTCTGATAGTGTTTTACCTCATCCTCCCCCCCCCCCACACCACACCTTTATTTTTCTGACACTTTCACAAAAATTGAACATTTTCAATAGCTTAGAATGCAATTTTTCAATTTCTAAGTTTGTAGAGTGTATTTTTAGAATTGGGCAATCTACATGCAATTATTCCATCTTATTTCATAGTTTTGTTTGCATGGTGTTATTACCCATATAGGTGGGTAATAACGCCAAGTAGCATTGGTCAAGAAATCACGCCATTACATTTTATGAATACATATCTGTTAATTTTTATATATATATATATATAGATAGATAGTCAATGAGTTGCTGTATCAAATCATATATTTGTTTGAAAAATACAATCTAAAACTGAGCCGTGAATATTGGTAGAACCTTAACGTGGCGTTATTACCCCAGAGTACCACATTATAATACCAGCGGGGATGACTTAGCAATGTTTGGTCAAAATTAGCTTTGTGTTTAACGCAACATATCATTCTAACTACATCATTCTTGCCGTATTATTTATATAAAATACTTTTTCTTTGTAATAGTATTTTTTTGGTAATAGTATTATTTACAGATCAGTAATAATCATTATGCAAAATGTGTATGTACATGTTTCTAAATTTTACATTACTTACACATTCACATGGAAAGGACATTAGTCCAAATCACATCTCTAGTTCGAATCTAATTGATTTAACCTGGAAGAGTCGTTTTAAATATAAAATTTACATGCCTACGCACGCACGCACAATTTTTGCTCGTATTATAGCAAACAATTTCTTTACCATTCAGTATATCTGAATTAAAATAATTCATGAAATGAGCAATTTGTCAATCATTCTGCTTGAATATTTGAATCTTCTTGATATCATCAAAATGTTTTCATTAGAAACTACTTGCACTACCATAATGTAATCATGAAATCAAATGCAATATTCAATTATTCTGTCTCTGCTGCAGAGACATCTTTTTCCTTGCAAAATTCGTTTTTCTCATCAGTAATAAAGGAAAATAAAATTTGACTTTTTAATCAGAGCACTTTAGTGCTTGAAGGAAATTTCTTTTTAAAAATTGGTGCAAGCCAAATAAAATTTGTGTAAGAGCCCCGGAGTCCGAAGGGTTAACTGTTAATGCAGATATTGATTTTGTGCTTCGATTGTGGTTCTGGGTTCGAAGCCCATTTTGAGCACTTTTCACTTAATATGAAAAATTACAAGTTCTCAGCAACGAAGACGGAGCTATACCAAAGATCTTAGAGGAAAAGATGTGAAGGCTCCGTAGGCGTAACGTAAATCCACAGCTGTCAGTGAAACAGTGCAAACAGCTAGGCAATAGAAGTCGCATATAGGGACGAAAGATAAGAAGCGTTCACTTGGCGCGCTTTGGCATTATCACCAGTAGCGATAATTATCAAAATGTGGAGTAATGATGTGGTCATCCCTGCCCGCCTCGGTCCCCGGGAAAGCAGTGCGCCCCCCCCCCCTCCTGCCTCTCCATCCCTTTTCGTGGAGGGAGATGAATTAGGTCAAAGTTCATACAATACGTTAAAGCGTTGTTATTGTTATGTTAGTTTTCGAGAGAAAGTGGAACTTTCGATACATAATATTTATTATTTAACAAGTTCAGCATCACTGAAAACCTTTCAGTTGTACGTATTAATCGGCTATCTATTTGCAATATAGAAAATATATCACAACAAGCAAAGCATATTAAAAAATCTCCCACAATCTTTAAGTCTCAAGGCGAACTGCCAAAAGATATGGCGTTTTGAATTCTCGCGGGGGAGTTGGCGAAGGAGGTTTACTAGAAAAATATTTGGCGAATCGGGGGATGCAATGAACCAGCCTACGGTTGGATCTCCCCCTTTGAGCGTGTTTCCTAGCAATGCTGTTTGCACTGTTTCAGTTAGTTACGGTTTCCAAAGCCTTCATGTCTTTCCCTCTAAGGTCTTTGGCTATACCACGGCTAATTTCATTAGAGGCCAGGGAAGCTCTTGATGTTGAGAGGAGATCATGACATCATATCAGGTAATTTAGCGCTGACCCAACCGGCAGAGACAGGCCTTGATTATAACGCCCTTTGCTTGGAAGACTTTCTCATAAGATTGGGTTGACGGAGAACACATGATCTGACGTCATGAACTCCATCCTAAGCACCGCCTTAAAAACCGAAAGCTTCTGTGGCCTCTAATGAAGTTGGCCGTGGCTATGCTCGCTTAAAAATGACTTTGTGTTAATAGTATAATTCTCACAGTTTTGTTGCTATAAGTCCTTTTATTTCGAAATTTTTCCTATCGGTAACTATTTATTACAGGATTACTTATTAGTACATTTTTTTTTTACATAATATTTCTCCATAAGTCATCAAAAGCCTTAATATACTTTCATTCTGTCAAATAGTTACAGTTGCCTCCAAGAGAAAAAATTATTTTATAAACACTCTCTAGTTTATTCTAACAAGATATTTTAAATTGTAACTACTATAGACTCATTTGTCATTAGGTCACTAAAAATGTAAGCAAAAGTTTTGCATAAATTCTGTTAAAATTTTGCTTAAATTCAGCAATGTGAGCAAAATTCTGCTCAAATGTATTAAATAAAGTAAAAGTATAGTACATACCTTTACAATATGTATCATAAATTTAAATGTCTATATTATTAAAAGGACATAATACACAAATTTTTAGACTAAAATTTTGGGATTTTATAGAAAAAAACATTTTTTGTAAGGAATGTGAAAATAAAATTTTTGAAAGTGACCTTTTCTTTCACTGCGCTATTTGTTATCAAAAGTCATTTATCATTTGTCGAAGGAAATTCTCTACTTGAATATTTGAGAACAAGAACGTGGGACGAATGTCAAAATTCATGTTAAGCATTCATGAAACGTTGCGTATCGAGACAGACGACGAGTTGCACAAGAATTACAAATACAATAACTATAAATTTGTGTTTACGAATAGAAATCATTTGTTATACCCAGTTAAATAAAAAATTACTTTAAAAACTGAAGGTGTGGAGTATTAGAGGGAATATCACAAAATGTCTGATTTTGATCATCTAAAATATTGAAAGGATCCATTTAAAACAATTCAAAAGATACATTTATTTTCTATTACAGAATACAGGATTTTCTATGTAAAATTGCTAAATTTTGAAGAACTTAAATGATAAGTTAATTTTTACGTAATTATATGTATCATTTCTTAGCATGCATATGCCAGGATCATGGCATTTTTTTCTTAGGTCTAAAATTTTAATTTTTTAAAGGAATATGTTTTTTTTACAGTAGCTTAAATTAAATGTAATGTTTAATTTTATTTGTTAATTTATTGAAGACAGGAAAATGACATAATAAAAGTCTACTAAATTTTTACAAAGACACGTTATTTTCAAAGAAATATCTAAAAGATCTTGATGGTAGCTATGATTTTACTACTACTGACTTAAACTATTCTAAAATAGGAAAAATGCTCTGCAGCGCCATACTCATGCAAGATAAAGAATTAAAATGCAGGTCAGGAAAATGACATTTATTACTTACCCATCATACGTAGTATAGGGTAAATCTTGCAATCGTTTTGAAAATCGAAAAAAAAATGGACGGCTTTACACGTTTCAGATACTTAGAGCGCGGACAGACGTACAATCGTACAGTCAGAGACAAGCAAACTGAATTCGTAAACACTTTAGAATTTCGTTGAAATATAAAAAATTTTGATAAAGAATAGCAGTGAATTTTTTTAAATGTTTAAAATTGTTATTACTTGTTCATGAAATCATAAATCCAATTCGCCTTAACATGACATTTTTAACGTTAAGCCTAAGTTAGGGCTAAACTATAACAATCGAATATGCATGACACATTTATTGTGATAGCAGTTCCAAACTGAATTATAACTGACTTTTGATTCTGAAAAGTTAAATTATTAAATGCCTATTTCAACAATAAGGAACTTTTTTATGACGCATAAGAAATACACTGCTGTAATTTTGGAGTAAAAGGGTAAAATTAAAATAAAATCTGGAAGCAGAATATAAAAATGGCTGTTATTTCAAAATGCAAATTAGAGACATCTCTATCAGATAATGAATTTTTTAATAAAAAGAATTGGGGAGGGAGGAAATAGACGTTAACCCGCGAGTAGTCGCAACGTTTTTCACAACGTCATTAGTCGCGCTCGGTCTTTTCGCCGCTGGCCCCCCATATACTAAATATGTAAAATAAGGAATATTTTTCACCTAATATACGAAAATAACATTTCAATGAAGATATAAATTTGCAGTTTTCTCAAATTATGCATTTTATTCATGAGGTCTGGAGTAATTGAAAATGTAAAAATAAACTGACATTAGTGATTGTTCCATAGACTTTTTCGCCAATTTCAACTTTGTTTTTAAAAATGTACCTGAAAGAAAATCAGAAGTGTCCTGTTACTTCACTAAGATGGTCGAGAAACCTTCAAAGTCAGCAACATGGTATATCTCCGTTGTATTTGTAATGTGATACAAGTTAGGTGAAGATAAGTTATACGGGCGGCGAAAAGACCGACAAGCCACTACTGACGGGTTAACAATTTGTTGCATAGCTTAACACTTTGCGACGCAGAGAAAATTCATTGCTTAAGTGTTGAAATTGATGACTGATACCGGAATTTAAAAACAGCTTTATTTGTAAACAAGAAAAAGCTATTTTGCAAGAATTTAATAAACCGAATTTTTTTAACCAAAATTCCGGTGCCAATGTGGCATTTTGGAATTAAATTCATTAGCATTTGGGAATGAATTTTTGTCCACTGTAGTGGACAGTATGCAACAAAGGGTTAATAATTTTAAAAAATTATAAATAATTTGTTAGCTGTTAAAACTGCTAACAAAAAAAAAATGCTAATAATAATTGACAATTTATTGATAAATAAACCTCATATATATGTCTTCAAAAGATGGTTGAACTGTTATGCATAGTTTTTGCTCCTAAAGAATTTGTATAACGGAATTATCTTTACCAATTTCAACTTTAAACATCGTTTAAAAGAATTCTTCGATTTAAAAAATGTCTGTCTCTGTCTTCAGCGTGTTTATTATACACTTTTTTTAAAACACCAATTTCACTGTTTGTATACGCAATAGTAAGACAACAAAATGAAAAGTTTTCAATAGATTAAGTTGTAATAAAGCAACTGTTTGTTTAGAATAAAGATGTTTTTCTTTTAGAGTTAGATGCTTTAACTGTACCCCTTAATTCAGCATTTTAATTTAATATAATACCCTACTTTTTAAACATATGTATGCGTTTTTAAAGACTTTTAAGTTGATTGTTTATTAATATTTGCATTCAAATTTAAAGAAAATATAAAGATTTATAAATATATATAGGACAGTTGCACCATAAAATTTAACTAATAATAACACATTGCTCAGTGGTGCACAAAACAGGAATTTTAATATACATTTGTACATATTAAAATAAAATAAAACTTTCAACGTTTCGCGCCTTCTTCTGCAGGCGTCTTCAAGAAAATATGATAATGGAAGGACTACGTTTGCATCTTGATCGAGAGATAATATTTCTACTAAATTAAAATCTAAATGAATTAAAATTTTAAAAAATGTTGCCATTTACATGTGAGTAAAAATTAAATAAAATATTAAAAATATTTGCATTTATCATTAAAATTGGACATTAAAATATTTACAATATTTAAATTTTTACTCACGTGTTAATGGCAACATTTTTTAAAATTTTAATTCATTTAGATTTTAATTTAGTAGAAATATTATCTCTCGATCAAGATGCAAACGTAGTCCTTCCATTATTATATTTTCCTGAAGACGCCCGCAGAAGACGGCACGAAACGTTGAAAGTTTTATTTTATTTTAATATGTACAAATCTATATTAAAATTCCTGTTTTGTGCACCACTGAGCAATGTGTTATTATTAGTTATAAAGATTTATTTAAAAAATATGAGCCATAGGATAATTAATCTATGTTATTTTCCAACATTTATTTGTTAACGTTTTATCGTTGAAATGTGTGTACTGAACTGTATGGTAATATTTCAAAATCCAAGTCATCATTTTTCAATATCTTTGAGAAATAAATCAGAATGTAAAAAAAAAACAAACAGCGCAAGATAAATTATTGAGAATGACTAAAACCTTTGAAACTTACAATTCCTTTTTTAAAGTATAATTCGAGATTTTCCGTACATAAGAATACATTATGATGCCAAAAGAAATCCGAAATTTTTTTATGAATTTTTTATTTGGTTACATACTGACAACAGTAAAATGATATTTTTAACAATACAAAAATGCAAATGTCAGTAAATTTTACTGGGCTTTAAAATAGTTTAAATATTAAATAACTAAACTTTTTGAAAACTATATAAAATACATATAAAATATATGACGGAATAAAATTTCGCCTTGCTTTTAACATAAAATGAATAATGCTTACTTAAAAGGCGATTAAATAAACAATTACAGATGTTAAAGTTTTATTTTATTTAAGTTAAACTTTAAGTAAAATAAAATAAAACTTTAATATCTATAATTATTTATTTAATCGCTTTTTAAGTAAGCATTATTCATTTTTTGAAAACTTTTATATAAGTTCAAGAATATGCGAAAAATAGGAAGAATTATATTAACAGCTGCAGTCAGTGAAAATATATATATATATATAATCGTACGAACTTATTTCTTTAAAACCTAAAACCTAAAATCTCCAAAACGTCATAATACCAATATGCATGTATATTATCAAAGATGGCATGACTTCGCATTTTCAGAAAAAAAGCATTTGTATGAAATGTGAGATAAAAATAGAATATGAATATAAAATTTATTCAGTCATCAACCTAAATTTATTTATTTTTCATTTACCTTTTATGGTCTTCTGTTTTATAATTTACTTTTCTTAAATTTCATTATTTATCATGCGTAATTTTATAGCATTTTTTTTATTAGAAAAATATGCAGGGTATTTTTATAATCAGGGCTATTCAAATCTCAAAAAATCTTGTAGCCAGTAAAAAACTTGCCTCCAGTAAAAAAATATTTATCACCCTTCTTTGAAACTCATAAGTGTTAGATTTGTTTTCCAATTTTTAACATTTTCCAACATGATTTAAAAGCACCTATGAATTTGGCTTTGAAATCTACCTGTCACTAGTGCTATAATTTTGTGTTACTCCAATTCTTATGTAATTGATATATGTTACTGAGCTTTATTATAGCACGTTCAGTACTGAAAATGAAAGTGTTTAACATTATAGTTAATTTACTGATACACTCAAATAAATTACATTTCGCTAGAATCTAGTCGAAGAAGAATTGTTTTTGATGAAAATTATAATTAAATTTATTAATAATTTCTATCTGGGACAGTTAAATTGATTTAATGACTGTAGAAGTGCTATAGCACTAAATAACGCCATATGAAAAACCCATATCATCCTATTCTTTGGAATGCAACGTACGTTACTTTTCGCAATTTTTTGCATTCGATTTAATAAAATTGGCTTTCAAAATGCAAGTTTTTCTCTGTCACTTGGATTATAATTTTTCCACCGAAAGAATTCCAAAAAGAAAATGTTACAGGAACATCTGTTTGCCCTGTTCTGCTTACTTTTGGATTTTATTGTTGTCTACATTATGCATAAACCATCTGGATCTTAGAATGTCGTCTTTGGACTTGTTTTTTAAGTACCTGACAATAATATGTATGCACGACAAACATCCTTAAGATATTGCTTTAAATTCTCTTAACAAAACAATCAGCTCTTACTCTTTAAGTTTTTTTTTTTTTTTTTTTACAAAATAATACTAACATGGCTTTTTCTTTTCTCCTGAAAATAATAACTTTTTTCTTGTATCATTACTTAGAAGTAAGTAACTTATATTCCCCAAGGCTTTTGATTTTATATTCAGGGGGATTTTTACTGGGTTATTATTAATAAATTATGGAAATTAGCACAATGCGATATAATATATTCCTCTCTAAAGATTTATAACTTTCTAATATTGATTGATATATATGATTGATTTAAAAGATTAAGTGATTTGTTTTGTATCATTTCTATAAAAATAATTGTTGGGACCAATTTAATAGTTTCAATATTTATATATAATATAATAATTTAATAATTGTTTCAATATAATAATTTTTAAAACAGTTCATCAATATGTTATTGAGTTTCATTGTAGAATGTTTGCTACTGAAAATGGAGCTTATAGCATTCATAATTTATTAACAAGTACACTCAAAATAAGCCCATTGAATTATCGTCTTTATGGAAAACCCGTCTGCGGCTCATTCTATAGATGTTGTAATATTTCAAGCATAATTAAATTTACATGCACTTCTGAGGTGTAATAAAACATACTCTCTGTAGAATATGAAGTGCAAAATATAATCATTTACTTAGAGGGTCTCATGGAAAAAATCTGTGAAATAATTCTGAATATACTGGAAGAGTGCTTTTAAGTTCGATTAATTTTTTGCATACTAAGTGGTTTGTATAAATTCTACCCATCATACACAGGATTTCATCAAAAAAAAAATCGTAATCATAAAGGCGTGTGAGCTTGAATTGCTCAAGTGAGTTTTTAAATACGTTATGCTTTTTTCAGCTGAACTCGATTTAAGAAATAATTGCAGAATATAAATGCATTTACATACGCAAAGGACTGTACCACTTCCAACAGTGCATAATTATTTCTGAAAATACGTTTCAGCGGTCGTGCGTTTTCAAAATTATTTACGTAAGACGTTTTCTTTCACATTGTTAAACGACTAAGTTCCGTTACAGTACTCTGGTGTTGGAAATTTTTTTTCCTAATCTATACTTGGGGCATGATTTAATTTTGTTGTTGCTGCTTCTTCCTCAGATAATTCCTTTTTGAGGCATCAAGCCACCAATTAAAATAATTTGCAGTCTATTAGTTCTTACTTTTATCAGACAAATGCCGAAAATTCATTTCCTTTTTCTGTATCCTTAAGTGCCATTCTAATGTCTTTCTTCACTTTTGAATGCAACTTGTTCTTTTAAGAAAAATAATTTAACATTCTCATTGAAAACTTTTTGGTAATTTAGAAGACGAATTTAAAATTACTTTTGAAACTAAAAGCATTTAAAAATAAATAGTCGTAATGTTTCCTGTTTAAATCAAAGGAGAAAAAGGTTTCATCCTGACTCAGCCAGTTTTTCTTTGTCATTTTTTTTGACTGCTTATATGTGACTTGAAAATAAGTAGAATTTTTTCGGTAGTTACTTGCTGTTTTTATGCTGATTTAAAAAATAAGATCATTAAAGCAGATTTAATTTTGAACGCACTTAAAAAAGGCTGAGTTTTATAGGCATAAACCCCAATATTCTGTAATCTTAAATAACTGGTCAAGTGTTAGTTTTACTCGCGCACATTGCGTGCGGTTCCATGCAATAAGGGTTTTTACAATGTTTAAGATTGTCATTGTTCCAAGCATGCTTCGAAAGCTGATTGTAAAGCTGTCAGACCACTTGGATCCCTGCCGCTGTCTTCTAGATAAGTTTTTAATCAATATCTGGGTTAGTTACCAACAATTTTTTTCGAAAATCACTGTCAAAATGTCCTTGAATAATTCCGCGTCGAAAGGAATCTCGATTGCCCCTGAAGTATCCACGCTGAAAAACTGCAAATAAAAGATTGTGTGGACTGGAAAAATACGATGTTTCTCAAAATCTATGCCACCTAGGATAATCACTATAGCTTTCTTCTAAGGTTCAAGTAAACGCCTAATATCTTGTTTTTTTTCATAGTTTTAGTTTGAGTAAATTAACAAAATAAACGGTGGGAAAATATTTTAGCAATACATTATCGACGATAAAATATAATACCAAAATTGAAACAAACATGTTTTTGAGTTTGATGCATTAGATCTTTCGATCAATGCCAGTGCGATACACAAAATGTTGCTCCTTTTTCAAGTAACTTAGTTCAATTCCCTAAAGTTTTTCTAAAAGTATTTCTGAATGACCAATTGTTAATCTGTACCAATATTACAAAGAAATGACGTTTATTTGTTTATAGGATGCAATCCCTTAAACTATCGCATCGATATCGAAGATAATGGTGTCAAAATGATGATGTCCTTGTCAAAAACACGCCATATTTTATGCTGATACCAGAAACTCCAGAGTTGTGATGGAGGGAAAGAAATTTTAAATGCGATTTTGGTGATACACTGTAAAACATTTGTGTAACATTACTCCTTGAAATTGGTGACATCCTTGCTGCCTCCAATTTTGTGGAGTACTTTAACCGATAGAACTGGTATAACATTGCAAAGTTACACCAGTAATACATGTTTAAATTACACCATTATATAAGTGAAAAATTACTCCAAAAAGTGAAAATCGTAGCTGCCACCAATTTTATGGAGTAACGTAACACAAATGTTCTACAGTGTACTGAAGATGAAGACCCTAGGAATTTGAAATGTGACATGATAGCTATTTATAAGTTGTAAATGCTCTCTATGAGCAATAATAAACATTCAAAATTTTAAAAAAAGAGATAATCACAAACAGCGTTCTTTAAAATATCTAAACTACGATTTCTATTGAATTGTTAAAGATAGAAACTTCAAATTTGGTACGGTAATTACTTGTAAGATTTGAATGCTCTCTAAGAACAGTTTCTTAAAACTTCCAAATTTAAAAGAGTAGGATAAAGGAAAAGCTTTCTAAAAATGCTCTAAATATGATTTCTATGGAATCTAAGCAATGCTAAACAGATTTTAAAAGGAATGGGTTCAAATTGATGGTGACAGTCCTTGCTCTAACGTAGGCTATATTTTATGTTTGTGCGGTGGCACCAAAGAGTTTCAGGAGCAAAAAAGTTTTAAAATTGCAACTTTTGTGATGTTGAAGTGCAAAGAAATTTGAAATTATTTATAAAATATAAATGATCTCTATAAAGAGTTACTAATAATTTCGAAATTTAAAAACATGAAATCTGTGAAAAGCATTCTAAAAGTGCTCTTAATTACACTGTTAAAATTTTTCCTCTAGTTTAAACCAAATTTTGGTGCTCAGTAGCTGCCACAATCAGACGGTGAAATCTCGTACCAACATTTGGAATTTCCTATTTCAACCTACCCGTAAAGCAAGGTGACGTCACTACAACGTCGATGTGAAGTCACAGTGACTAAAACGTGAAGTCGTTATGGCCGTTTTAGAGCTCTTTTGTGACGTTTCGCAAAGTGGTCACAATGTGACAAATTTGTGACAAATGTGTCATTTGTGACTAATTTAACATTAACATTGTGACGAAAATGTGACAAAAGCGACGATATTTAAATTGCCAGAAACATGTTTTTTAAAGTAAATAACATGTTTTGAAGGATATATTTTTAAATTTCTAAAGATTTTTAAGAAAGTCACATCTCAGTCACAATGTGACGTCACTGAGTGGTGGCATTTTAGTCACAGATGTGATGTGACGAAAGTGACTCACAGTGACGTCACTGTGACCATGCATACTATTAGGGTCGTTCCAACTATTGGAACTATGCTTTAACAGGAACTCCAAATATTGGTTCAAGATTTCACCATCTTGCGATGGCAGCTATTGATCACCAAATTTAGTTCAAACTAGGACAAAAGTTTTAACAGTGTACGATTTCAATGGAATATTACACTGTAAAAAAAAGTGTCGATCTACTAAAAAAACTTTAGTGATCCTTGCAATTACTAAAAAATTTTTAGTAATCTTAGTCGGTTACAAGAAAATCTGTAAGAATTACTAGAAAAAAGTTAGCAACGAATAGAGTTAATAATTTTATATTTTTAATAGCTATTACTAAAACTCCGTTGGTGTGGCCTTGATAGCATAGTGGTTATAGTAACGGACTCCAGGCTAAAAGGTCCCGGATTTGATACTGGCCACTGCAAAATACGCCCCGAACATATGTAGTGTAAGTACTCGTTAATAAAGGGATTTTGAATATACTGTCGGAGCAGTAGCAATGTTTGGTGCTGCCATCTATTGCGGTTTTGCCGAAAATCTTCCGCTTCAGAAGTCTGGATGCAGCTCGAAGGATACTCCTGCCCTTCGGGCCCACGTAATGGTTACTAAAAGAAATTTTGGAGCTATTACTAAAATTTACTTGGTGGCTCATACTAAAAATTTTTAAGTTAGTTATACAAAAAATTCTTTTGCTTAGTTTACAAAAGAAATGTTTGATTCACTTGCAAAAAAAAGTTTGTAATGGTTACTAAAAAATTCTGAGGAATACAAATTTACTAAAAAATTTTTAGTAACCTCTTGAATTTTTTTTACAGTGTAGGAAATATGAAATCTATATGAAAAGTAATGGTGGCAAATTGATTGCTATATTCCTTGCTGCGAAGTAAGCTATATTTTGTGTTTGTGCTTCTACCAAAAAGGGAAGTTATTCAGTTTACATTATCCTAAAAAATAATAGTTTTGTGTACAATTATTATTTAAATTTTAAATTTAAAAATTCATCTGACTAATGCTCGATTAAGTGCTGCGTAAATGATAAAACTAAAAATATGCTTATGAAAAAAAAATTTTAGAATCATAACACACTTACTTTTAACTTAAAACTAAAATATACACAAAAAAGTTTGTTTAAAATTTACTTTTTTGTAAAAAAGGAAATAAAAACTTCTTTTTTTTATTTCAAGTTTCTTAAGGCGCCACAATAGTCACACGAAAAGTACTCAAAAAGGCCCGGATGATAATGTAAAGTCTATGGGGGCGTTCTTTTCGAATATCTCGCTCAAATTTTAATATTTTTGCATGATTTTTTTGTACAAGATAGCTGAGGACGATCCACAACTGGCTTAGTTTTTACTTTTTCAATTTTGGTTATATATTTTTTATATTACGATAGTTTCAGTTTCAGAACCAGTTTAAACCGGTTTCGAAAGTTTAAGTAATTTTTTAAAGAAAATCTGAAACCAAAACTGAAAAAGTAAAAACTAGGACGGTTCTGGATCGTCCTCAGCTATCTTGTGCAAAAAAATCATGCAAAAATATTAAAATTTTACCGAGATATTCGAAAAGAACGCCCCCATAGACTTTACATTAGCGCTCGGCTTTTACCGAGTGACTAGTGTGTGCTCTTAAGTGCAAAAAAATAAAGAGCCAACAAATTTGAATTTTGTTGTTTTTAGCATGTAGACTTTAAAGAAACAGATACTTGGTTTTTTTTAAGCTGTAGCTTACGTAGTTTAAAAGTAATACTGCGTTCAGTTTCCAAATTTACTAACCTGAGAAAATGATTTTTTAAGTTTCAATATCTCGGACATTCAATTATATTCAAAGTCTATTAATCATCATAACTCAAGATAAAAAAATGCAGATTTTTGCATATTGTTGAGAAAAATTAAATCATTCAGAATAAAACAAAAACCGAAAACTTTTTTTCTTTGAAAGGTTAAAGGTCCTGTACCATCTTAATTAATTTTTAAATAACTGCTGGCAAAACATTTAAAGAAATGCAAGTTTTTTGAAAAAATTTCAGAACTATGTATCATGCGCTTGTAATCATCGTGAATAAGTATGGATTTTGCATCTGCACATCACGTTGCGTGGATATCTAATTGCAATACGGCTTATTATGCAATCATAAAAGAAGAATGTATTTCTTAAATACAAAATAAACCTGTTATGCCTGCTTAAGCACGTATAGATAACATATCAAAAGCGTGTTTGTTAATCAGTATGTTTTGATAGAATCTTTAAATTTTATTAAAGTGGTTCTAAAAAACATGATGTTCATAGTTCTAATGATTTAAAAAATGTGCATTGCAATCTAATTTTTAAGGGGAAAATATTCAATGTCATTAAGTTCTTTTATATTAAATCTATTTCTTTTCCCTCCATTGTGTTCTTTGTTGGCGAACAATACAATGTTGTCATTGAAAATTATAGACCGGGCGACGGCGACACGAATGACTATGTCATCGAGTTACGGGATGAAATCGTGATGGAGGACAAAATTATTAGGTGTAGATTAAGGAATGACTGGTCTGTCTCGGTATTTCTTGGTATAATATGAGTGACAGCGGGCGCCAACTCGCCATTTTGGCATCACTATCACGTGATCGAGTTACGGGATGAAATTGCAAAATTAAAGGTAAAATAAAGTATTTTAAGAATATTTCGGCTTGCCAGCGCATATCCTGATACAAACAATCGGCAGACTGAAATTTATAAGAAAAAAAAAGTCATAATATTATATACAATACAAACCAAGATATGCCGAATTGGTTATTTTCTAGCTTACTAATAATAATCTTTTCCTAAACCATTAAATTTGCGTGAAAGTCGAAAACGTATTGTAAAATACTATGTCTATAGGGTTTGTATTGCACATTATAATGTCAACTTTTGTTATAAATTTAGCTTTGCCGAGGGTTTGTACCAGGCTATGTGGAGGCAGACCAAAATATTCTTAAAATACTTTATTTTACCTTTAATTTGGCACCAATTTCATCCCATAACTCGATGTCATAATAGTGACGCCAAAATGGCGAGTTGGCGCCCCGCTGTTACTCATATCGTACCAAGAAATGCCGAGGCAGACCAGTCATTCTTCAATCTACACCTAATAATCTTGTCCTACATCATGATTTCATCCCGTAACTCGATGACGTAGTCATTCATTTGTTACATTATAACGACATTTTTTGGTATATCAGTCTGCCGAAGCTTTGTACCAGGATATGCGCAGGCAGACCAAAATATTCATAAAATTCTTTATTTTACCTTTAACTTTGCACCAATTTCATCCCATAATTCGATGACGTGATAGTGACGCCAAAATGGCGAGTTGGCGTCCGCTGTTACTCATATTGTACCGAGAAATGCCGAGGCAGACCAGTCATTCCTTAAACGACACCTAATAATCTTGTCCTACATCATGATTTCATCCCGTAACTCGATGACGTAGTCATTTGTGTCGCCGCCGCCTGCTCTATTACTTATACTTCTGGAAGACGAATTTGCTTTTAGCATGCTTTGTTTTTTTTAAGCATAAGCATTTAAAGCAAAGTAGCCTTAATGGTTCCTCTTAAGTCAAACTGAAACTTTTCATGCTTACTTAGCATAGTTTTTCTTTTTCGTTTTCATTTGTTAAGTACTTACATCTGTCTAGGAAATGAATAGACATTTTTTGAAAACCACAGCAGTTATTTTTCTCTTTAACATTGATCTTACCAATTTAATAGACAATAGGTCCAAATTGTTTTTGTGATTCAGAGTTGAAAACAAAATTAACACTATTAAAATAGGACCGTATGTATGTTGTATGTATGTGACGCTATCTTTTCCGATCCCGGAAACGGAAAAACTTCGCGTTTGTTTAGAATTGAAATAGAAAAATCCCGGAATCCAGGGTTGCCCAATCACATGTCGAAATTCCAGTTAGGTGGCAAGTTATTAATTAAAACCGTTAAAATTTTAATTACTTTACCCCTGTATGTTTGCACAGTGTTCGCACAGATCGAAAACGATCCCTCCGGAAGCCAACCAACAATGAATGATAAGAGGAGAATACTTTTCCCTTTATAGGTGCGTTCGTAATTATGTAAATACGTAGCAGCTATCGACAATAGCTTGAAGAAAATCACTAAACTCATTCACTTAGCGGGCTGTAACACACAAAAATATTTATTTATTTCACAACACAAACTCAAAACTAAAAAATGCGATCTTATATCGCCACTTTTCAAAAGAAAAACACAACTTTGTTCTATACTCTCGAACCCACACGGTTCTTCTTTTTATTACAGATGGCGCGCTAATACAACGCTTCTTATTAGATACGGAATATTCCGCTCCACGTTGCAATGGTACATTCAATCATTAAATTATACAGTCATTTCAAATGTATATATAAACTAAAAAGAAAATATTGATAACAGAAAAATTATATACAAGAAAAATACACAGAAAATATGTACACAGAAAAAATATGCACAGAAAAAATATATACAAGATTACAGATTAAGAGGCAAAATTCAAATTTTTGATATTGGTCGTTTGTAAACTCCAGACTGAGTTTTTATTTTAACAACTCTGATCTGTTTACCTTCACTAAAATAAACTTCTATTATTCTATCCAATGCCCATTTTTGAGGTGGTAGATTTTCATCTTTAAGAAGAACTAACTCATTAACTTTTACGTTATCTTTTTCCACCATCCACTTGGACCTCTGTTGCAAATTGTTAAGATACTGAATATGCCATTTCTTCCAAAAAATTTGAATTATTTTTGTTAGTTTTTTCCAGTTAGACAACCGATTGTCTTTAATCTCAGTTAAATTTGGCTCAACTATGGCATTTAAGGGTCTACTAGTTATGAAATGGGAAGGGGTTAACACGTCATACAGATCAATATCTGATGTCAGAGGTACAAGTGGTCTGGAATTTAAAATTCCTTCTATTTGAGTAATAATCGTTAAAAAAATTTCATATGTCAACCTAGAATTGTCTAAAACTCTTTTTAAATGATATTTAAACGATTTTACACCACTTTCCCAGAGGCCACCAAAATTAGGTGCTCTAGGAGGAAGTAGAGTTGCAAAAAGTCGGTTTATTCCCGGGTTTATTTCCAATAGACCAGGTTTATTCCCAGGTTTATTCCCAAAAAACCGAATTATTCCAAAAACTCCCGGGTTTTTTCCAGGTTTATTCCTAAAAACCCGGTTTATTCCCGGGTTTAAACCGGGTTTTTTCAAACCTTTGCAACGCTAGGAGGAAGGAAATTCCAGTCAATTCCCTCAGTTGACAAATAATTTGAAAGTCTCTCATCTGGTTTGAAGACTAAATTATGTAACTTAGAAAGCTCTTTATTAGCTCCTATAAAATTTGTCGCATTGTCCGAATATAATTTCGAACACAAACCTCTGCGAGCCACAAAGGCCTCCAATGTAAAATCAGTCACAATTTCAACATGAATGGCTTTTGTGACTAAGCATAAAAATATGCATACATATATTTTGTGGATAATTCCTTTTCTTTGTTTTCTATACTTAATAAGGAATGGACCGCCAAAATCAACTCCTGAACTGTTAAAGGGGAAATCAGGAGTTACCCTCTCTTTTGGTAAATAACCCATTAACTATTCAACACCTACTGGTTTAAGTCTAAAACATTTAATGCAATCATACACGATTTTTCAACATGTTGCTTTACCCTGAACTGGCCAAAACTTTTGCCTTACGTAATGTAATAGGGTAGTAGGGCCTAAATGAAAATATCTCTTGTGATATGCCTCTAAAATTAACTTAGTTAATTTATAACTCTTAGGCAGAATAATTGGGAATTTACTGTCGAAACTTAAATCAGAATTTTTTATTCTACCATTTACCCTTATTATTCCATCCTTATCTAAAAAAGGATTTAAACATTTTACCTTACTTTTATCTGGAACATTCTTTTGGTGAATTAAGCACTTAATTTTCTCTGAAAACTTATTCTTTTGAACTTCTTTAATTATAAATATCTCACTTTTTATAATTTCCTGAGTTTTCAAAGGATCCACCCTGCTTTCAGTTGGATTCTTCAAGTTGTGAATAAACCTTAAAAGATAACTTAGAACATCCAATAGTTTAGTATAACAGTTAGTAATATCAAATAACATTTGAATAAAAGGATTGGAAGCTACACAAGAAACAGATAAGTCTTTTTGATCTAAATTTTGTAGTCCTTATGATAATTCGTCTCTAATGACGGGCGTAGTAATTTCACGATTAGGATAATCTCGTTGAGTCAAAAACGTCGGACCTTTGAGCCACAATTCGCATTTAACCAGTTTCTCAGGATCCATTCCTCTCGAAATGAGATCTGCTGGATTGTTCTCAGAAGACACATGACGCCACTGTTGAACTTTTGTCAAGTCCTGTATAGCCGCTACACGGTTAGAAACAAAAGTTTTCAAAATATATGGTTATTTTCGTAACCAGGAAAGTACCATCATTGAATCGCTCCATAAATAAATGTCAAAAGTCTCCAGTTGTAAGGCACTTTTTACTTTGGATATCAGTTTTGCTAAGAGAACGCCTGCAGAAATTTTCAACCTTGGTACAGTAAGAGGCATAAGGGATGAAATTCGGGATTTGCTGCAAACCAAGTTCACTTTAAAGGCTCCATCACTTGACGTTGATTTGCAATAAATAACGCACCCATTGGCAGATTCGGAAGCATCACAAAAACCATGAAGCTCGATCTTAACAGGTTTCTCAATTAGTATACACCTTTTAACACTCACATTGTTCACCATTGGCAGGGATTGGATAAAGCTTTGCCATTCTTGTGCTTCTCTTTCAGTAAGTGGATCACTCCAATTTAGATTCAAACACCACAGGTTTTGCATGAGAATTTTAGCTTTAGTAACAACAGGCCCTAAGGGGCCCAGCGGATCGAATATGCGTGCGATTGTTGAAAACACGTTTCTTTTCGATTGCGTAACTACACTTTCTACTTGTATTTGGAAGGTTAAGCTGTCACTACTAGGATTCCACATCACACCAAGCGTTTTTGTCTCTTCTCGAAAATTATAATCACTGTCAGGTTCTGTGTTTAACTCTAAATTATTACTATGCCACTTATACAAATACATTCCTGAGCTCTTGTGAGCCTACAGTAACTCTGACTGCAGCTCTTTAGCTTCCGGTTAAAGTAGTTGCACCGCTCAACACTTCATCTATGTAAAAATCTCTTTCTAAAACTAAGGATGCTAAGGGAAAGTTGTTTTGCTCGTCTCTCGTTAGTTGAAGCAAAATTCTAGTAGCTAAATACGGGGCGCTCACTGTTCCATAAGTAAAAGTTTTCAGCACATAAGTTTTAATTGGTTCATTCACCCCCTCTTTCCACAAAATTCTCTGAAGTTTAGTTTGGCTCGGATCAATTAAAATCATTCTATACATTTGTATAATGTCAGCTACGAATGCATAAATATGTTTACGAAATCTTGTCATTATTTTAAAAAGGTCTGCCTGAATAACCCCACCGTTATATTGTAAGGAATGAAGAGAGTTCCCCAGAGTTATTTTCGTAGACGCGTTAAAAACTACACGAAGTTTTGTTGTACTCTTATCAGGGCAGCAGAGTCCTAAATGGGGTATATAATAGGTTCCTACTTCTTCCCCTCTTTCCGAAATCTCTGTCATGTGACCCAACCTTTCATATTCGCGTAAAAATTCGCGTATATAATGTTAAATAGTCAAGCTCTTTTAAATATCGATTCCACAGCGAATTTAATTTTTTAAGGGCAATATCTCTGGATTTTCCTAAGCAAAGTGGGTCCTCTTTTAACGGCATTTTAACAATATATCTCCCAGTGCTATCTCTTTTAACGTTTTTCTCAAAATGTTCTTCGCAAATTATTGCATCTTTATTTTTGGGTACCTCAATATCAACATCTTTTATTTTCCAAAATTTCTCTATAGTTTCGTTTAAAAGAGTATTGTACTGAATGAAACCACCATGTACCCTCCCCTGATTTGGAATGGGAACACTTCCGCTTGCTACATAACCAAAAACTGTATTTTGAAAAATCTAGTTACTATTAATTGGGCAAATTTGACCTGGCCGTAAAAGCTCATAAAATATCTCAGCACTTAAAAGTAAATCTATGCGAAGTTTTCATCCGCTAGTTTTACATATTTTAACTCTGGCACATTAATATTAAACATTTTTGATGGCATGAAATCCGTAATTTTAGATACAATCAAAAAATCTAATTCTTTTTCAAAATTTCTTTCTAAATTGGAAGTTGTTGCGGGAACAAGAGATTTAATTTTTGTGAATGCATCACCAATACCACAAACTGCCAAGTTAGTTCTCTTTTTTTTTAATTTGAGGCACAATCTACCATCATAAAATTGTTCATTTCTCCTTGATACAAAACCACATGTACGCCATATAGTAATTTCTTGCATCATCTCTCACTAAACAATTTACTGTACTTAACAAAACAGTTTTTGCTTGATTTATTACTCGCGTGGAAAGTACAGAATTATTATTTTATTGTTTTGATTAGGTTCAAATACTGGCGAATCTGCCGAAAGAATTGATTCACTTACTCTTACGGTGGGGAAAGGCACTTTCCCCCTATTTTCAGCATTCACATTTCCATTGCGCAATGTCACATTTCTCGGAAAATGAAATGAAAAGTGATGTCTCTGGTTTTTACCTTCTCGCTTACATAAGGAGTACGGAAATTTTGATTTACAATTATTAACTAAATGTTTTCCTAAGCAATTAAAGCAACAATTATTTTTCTTAATTACCTCTATCCTTTCAGAAACAGATAACGCCATATATCTCTTACATTTGTGTAAGGGGTGGCTTACAAAATAAAGGGTACCTTTTATACACTTACAATCATATAAAAATACTTTAGACACATTTCTCATAGATTTTTGATTATTATTCTCAGTTAATGATTTACCGCGTGACACAAAAAACAAATCTGCTTCCTTCGCTAATGTCACGGGATCGAACCATGAATCCGATTGTTTAACACACTAATATGAGCTGCTGTATCTTTATCTAAGCATTGAAATAATTTGTCTGATACAATTAATTGTTTCAGCTTCTCAATATCGGACACTTCTCTCAATTTTAAATAATAATCAAAGCTAGTTATTAAAGTGATGCAAACTACATACGTTTTCATTCGACTGCCTAACAGTTTTTCTGAATTGCTCGAGACAACATTGAGGAGTTGGTTCAAATTCTCTAAGAACAATTTTCTTTACTTTATCATTATCACCTGACTCATTATCGCTTATGTAAGAAATTACATTTGAAGCTTTCTCGCCTAATAAATTCAAAAGAATCTCAGCTTTAAATTTATCGGGTACATTTTTTTGTTATAAATGTTTTTTCCTAAGAAGCAAAAAAAAAAGACCCCAACCTTCTGGACGACTCGGAATTCTAATCGTTAGAGCTTTTATACTTTTTATTAAAGAGTCTAGAGAATCAATTTTATTTTCTGAATCGCTGTCATTAGTTTTAGAATTTATTTGCATGCGAGATAATTCTAATTCCTTTTTAGCTCTTTCCAACTTAACTTGCTCTAACTGCAATTCTAACTGTTTACTTTTCTCGAGTCGCTCAAACTCTTCTTTACGTTTCTCAATTATAACGTCTAATAAATTAGATACAAATTCAGAGTCACTTTTAAATTTCTCCGTATTTTTTATAATATTAATTAACTCGGCTTTCGTAGCTTTATCGCTTACTTTTTCTCCTAATTCGGCTGCAGCGATTAGCAAATCTGATTTACGCGCGTCTTTAAACATTTTAAGAACAAATTTGTAAAACTCAAAACCATTAATACCTTAACTTAAAATAAAACAATAAAATATATAACACAAATAAAAAACTACTATATTATGGGGATAAATGAACCAACAAAAATCATTCTCTTACTTAATTTCTTTCAAATGTTGCAGGTGTTCCATTAAAACATCTCTTGTTTATTCCAAGGAAAAAAGATTCGCATTATTGCGAAATTATTTCTCCGGCTGGACGGACCAGATGTCGGCAATAGCTTGAAGAAAATCACTAAACTCATTCACTTAGCGGACTGTAACACACAAAAACATTTATTTATTTCACAACACAAACTCAAAATTCAAAAATGCGATCTCATACCGCCACTTTTCAAAAAAAAAAAAAAAAAAAAATTCTGTTCTATAGTCTCGAACCCACACGGTTCTTCTTTTTTTTTACAGATGGCGCTCTAATACAGCGCTTCTTATTAGGTAAGGAACAGCACCTATAGTTGTCGTTCAGTCGTCCGTCCGTCTGCCCGTCCGCATATAACAACGCGAAAACCACCCAACCCAATCGCTTGAAATTTAAAATATATAATTATTACATAATTTTGTCTAGTAATTTCAAATTTTATGAAAATCGGATGCATAGATAAATTACAGGGACAATCGTAATTATTCCGTTACATTACGGTCAATGGAAAAAAAAGTTTCAAATGCATTTAAATCGTTTGAAATTTAAAATACGCAATAATGCATAATTTCGTCGAGTCATTTCAAATTTTATGAAAATTGGATGCATAGATCAATTACAGAAACAATCAAAAGTATTTCATTACATTACGGCCAATGGGGAAAAATGCTGCAAATGCATTTTAATGGTGTTACACTCATTCGAACATAATAAAATTGACATGAATCCATAAAGTACATAATATAATATACATTTTGCATAATCTGTGGTGCAAAGAACATTTGTTATCGATTTAAAAGGCCACACAAAAGTATTCCATTACATAATGATATAGGGAGAACATTGTTTGGTGCACATTTTAATTGTAATTAACTAGTTACAATTTTATGAGATTGATATATGAGAGTGATATTTTTAAAATTTCGTTAAAGTACGAACGCGCCTCATTTGCTACGCTTCCCGTGCAATTTCCAACTTGTTTAAATTGCCATCGCGGGCGTTCTAACAGAGTCAAACAAAAAAAAAAAATGAGATTTTTAAATAGATTGTTCTTTTCTTATACTAACCGTCTAATTTTTGTTTTTAATTTTTTCGAATTTTTTCAAATTTTTTAAGAAACATCGATTTTCAGTCCTTTTTTTTCAATATTTTCAAGGAATGCGTTTTTTGTTTCCAGTCCTCAGACTTCTAAGAAAATGTGACAAAAAATGATGCCGGATTTTAAATTCTCATTCCTTTGTGAAAATGACAATGTATTTTTTTTTTAATTCTAAAGGTCATTATTATACAGTTCCACAAGTAAATGTTTTATATCGTCCAAAGTTATTTGCACTATCGAATTGCTTTTTTTTTAAAAAATGTGTGTCTAAACATTGGCTAACCACTTGTAGAAGATAGAAAAAATCGGTTGAGTGCTTTGTTGGAAAATGATAGATACGCGATTAACCATTAAATGCATAGGATAGAACGCGTTCCAAAAAATGCCCAATTCGAAGAATCAGAATTCATACCAGAAAAATCTAAATAGTAAATTTTTCTTTATTTAATTACGAATGGTCTGTCATTAAGTAAAGTGAAAATTGCTCTTTCAAATTTCTGGTGAGAATACGGAATATGTGAATAAAACCCCCAATAAATCGGGAACACTTATGGTATCGAAAATGATACAATGTGCATTTAAGGGTTAAGAATAAACATTTTATGTCTCGAGGAATCTCTGCCAAAAATCGCTTCTTATAAAACACGCAGAACGTCAAACTTCGCAAAGTTTGCTTAGTATACTGATCTTAAAACCCTTTATTTTAAGACTATTTTTATCACTAATTTAATAAAGGCTTTGAAGCATCGATTTCATAAGTGTGCTCTTCATAAAATTATCGGTCTTAGGTGATGTGACAACATTTTTCCAATAACGCAACTATGTAACGAGTTTTAATTATTCCTAAATTAATCATCTCGAGTATCCAATTTCATTAAAGAAAATTTTAAAACACCAGCAAAGTGCTGCATACAAGAAAATCCAGCGTAAGTATAGAAAATGACTAGATAGCTTAACTACGCTCAAACGTTATTATAGAATTTCCTGTCAATGCACATAACAAATTAATTCCATTTGACAGCTATTTGAAATTAATGATGGAGGCAGGCTTGGCCTAAAAGTTATTTTCGCTCTATTAATTACCATAATAAATTTTAATTTTTGTCAAAATTAGGCTTACGAGAAATTTTTATGAGTGAACAAAGTCACGTGGTTTGAGGGTGATCTGTTTTTAGGAGTACATTCATATGCACAATTGTCAAATATATTTGTCGACAAATATACACTATATGCCATTAATGACCGGACACTTTCAATTTTAGACATTTTGTCGAATATTTGAAAAAGTACTGGTCGGATTCTTCTGGAACTTCAGGATTATAAAATTTATGTTTGACCTCATATTTATCAATGACTATTTGATGAGGAAGGCAATTAGGGGCCGGCGAAAAATCAAAGAAAAATAATTATGTTTGGGAACACCCTGTACATTGAAAGGCACAAAATGATCTATCGCAGAAGAAATCAAATATGTGGACACTGTACAACATGTCTGCTGTTTTTTTTTTCTTTTTAAAAATGGGACACATATTTATGGAAATATAACGATTTTCGTATTTTAAGTTTGGAAAATTTTTGCATGTGTTTAGCTTATATCATGCAGGGTTTTCAACCAAATTTAACGCCAGTTTCAGAAAAATTGGCAAAATGATGTATGCAATTGCAGCTAAAAATTCAAGTTGATCAGAGTATTTCCATTTTTTTTTAAACTGTTCATAGAGAGCTTTTGCATCTTATAAGTTTATAATATGCCAAATTTTAAATTACCAAATTTAATAATACAATAGAAATCGTAATTTAGAATACATTTAAATTGTTTTTCGTTTATTTCACTATTTCCTCCTTTTAATTTTCTATTTTTACTTTCTTCTATCTTCAATAGAAGAAAGTATCGTAATCGAAATTTTTTCGATTTCCGGTTTTCGACGGATTTGCACGTTTTAGGGGTCAGAGATCCCAAAAAATATGTTTTTACAAAATGCCTGTCTGTCCGTGTGTCTGTGTGTCTGTGTGTCTGTATGTCGCCATTCTACCATCAAAAAGTGTATGAAGTTATGCATAGAATTGAACCAAATTTTTTGTGAATATTTTTGGCTGTGGCAAGCAGGTCCTCCACCAGTTTTGAAATATTCCGCCGGAAGGGGGCGCTGCAATCGCGACTTTTGTGCCATTTTCAATATTGTACCGACAAAAAGTAAATGAAGTTATGCATCGAATTTAAACAAATTTTTTGTGTAAGGGTATGACTATGGGTAGTTAGTCCCCCCTGAATTTGAAAATAATCCGCCAGAAGGGGGCGCTGCAATCGCGATTTTTGTGCCATTTTCAATATTGTACCGACCAAAAGTATATGAAGTTATGCATGGAATGGAACCAAATTTTTTGTGTATGTGTATGACTACGGCTAGTTGGTCTTCCCTGAATTTGAAAAAAATCCGCCGGAAGGGGGAGCTGCAATCGCGACTTTTGTGCCATTTTCAACATTGTACCAATTAAAAATATATGAAGTTATGTATCAAATTGAACCAAATTTTTTGTGTAAGTGTATGACTATGGCTAATTGGTCCTTCCTGAATTTGAAAAAAATCCGTCGGAAGGGGGCGCAGCAATCGGGATTTTTGTGCCATTTTCAATATTGTACCGGCCAAAAGTACATGAAGTTATGCATCGAACTGAACCAAATTTTTTGTGTAAGTGTATGGCTATGGCTAGTTGGTCCTCCCTGAATTTGAAAAACCATCGGAAGGAGGCTCTGCAACAGCCAATTTTATACCATTTTTAATACTGCACAACCTAAAAGTGTATAAAGTTAGTCCTAAAACCGAACTAAATTTTTTGTATATTATTATTTTTTTTTTTTTTTGGTAAGGCAAGTAGGTCCTCCCTGAATTTGAAAAAAAAATCTTCCTATCATTCTATTGTCCATCGGCTCGTGTAGAGACGGAAATTCGTTTTTACTCCGATTAATTGATTGAAGCAGAAATTTAAGATGAAAACCAAAGTTCGTATGGTATTGAATTAAAATTATTAAAACATTAAAATGAATAACTATTTTTTTAAATATTAAAATGTACGTAGGAGATAGAAGAAAGTTTTGGGATTGGCACATCCAATTAATTTTTTCTAGTGTTCTTAGAGCATTTACGTTTTATAAGCAACTATCATGCTAAATTTAAAGTTTCTAGCCCTTCTGACATCACGAAAAGTGCAATTTTAGAAATTTTGCTCCTAGGATCTCCTTTTTGGTAGTGGCACCGACATCAGATATAGCTTATGATGCAGCAGGATTTGTCACCATCTTTTTGATACCATTTTTTTTTATTGCGTTCGAATTTCTTGAGATTACATACAAGTCATAATTTAGAATTATTTATGAAAGGTTTTTGCGTATTTCTACTTTTAAATTTAGAAATTTTTAGTAACTGTTCATGGAGATCATTTATAAGTATCTATCACACCAATCTTTCTATTTTTATCTTTCTTAAAGTTTTCAACCGTAGAAATTGAAATTAAGAAAGGTTTTAAAATATTTTTCATGCATTCTCATCTCCTATAAGTTTCAAATTTTTCCGACTATCCTTAGAGAGTATTTATAAGCATTATAAAACTATCATACAACTATCATGCATAATTTCAATTTTCTACCCACCTCATATCACAAAAATTGTAATTTATATCGTTTTTTCTTCTGCAACCTCGCTGGTAGTAGTGGTGCCGACATAAAAAAGAGCTTATATTGAAACAGAGACTGTCATCATCAATTTGCCACCGTTACTTTTGAAATCGATTTGAGGTACAAACATTATCCCCAAACAAACAAATGTAACTTATTTATAATATAAATATAGACTAGATGGTTCACCCAACTTTGTCTGGTCCTGGGATAATCAAGTGAATAATCACATGGAGGAAGAAGCAGATTACAGAGGTGCAAAACAGCTGGCTGAAATTTACAAAAGCCATATTCGTTGCTTTGATAGGTTTAACCGACTTCTTTTTTTTTACTTACCCATCATACGTAGTATAGGGTAAGTCTTGCAATCGTTTTGAAAATCGAAAAAAAATTTTGACGGATTTACACGCTTCGGACACTGGAGATTCCGAAAAACACATTTTTAGAAAAAAAAATTTGCCGTCCGTCCGTCTGTGTGTCTGTCTGTCTGTCTGTAACCGCTCTATCTCCCGAACAAATTGAGATAGGGACTTGAAATTTTGTATGTGCTTATTATGTAAGAATGGGACGAAGCCTATTTAACATCAGTAACCTTGATTATAAGGAACTATTTTTTTTGTACTCTCGAAAAATTCGGTCTTATGAAAGGTATATAAAAATTCTCGAACTTTTTATTTTAAGGAGTGGAGGTAAAAGGCAATAAATTAACACAATTTTTTCATAAAAAGCGAAGTGGATCGGATTATTAGCTGTCGAGATATTTCTAATCCTGTTTTTCACATTCTTCGATTTTTCATGACCCTGTATTTCATTCAAATTTCGATTCAAAGATATATTTTAATTGGAAATGAGATGCTTAATCCGAAGCAGTAAATTGTTAGCTAATATGATTATTATTTTTGGAGTTATAAGGATGTTTCTTTCATGCAATCCGGTACTACTTGAGTATTTTGGCATTTTATATAATTTGTCGAAATCGGCTCATCAGCAATTTATTAATAGAGCATGATTATGTGTTAAAAATACTTAAATATACGTTTATATTTTGTTTTGGAATTATAATGCATTTTATAAATTGTTTGCATATGTTATGTTTTCATATATTATGTTATGAATATCCATGATGGGTAAGTATTACGGTGGCCTCCAATGACTAGTTTTTTCTTCAAAATTAACATTTTTTGACCAAAATTAGCTTTTACATAGCGGAGCAGTTTTATAAATGTCCATTTTAAGTGTCTTTAATTACTTTAAAAATGCTTATGGATAAGTAGCAGACTTAGGACCACTTTTCTTATTTTCGAGTATAACTCCCTTAATTTTTGGAATATCTGCAAAATATCACCAAAACGTGGTCGATGTATACATCTATTAACTAAATAAATTTTTATATCAATTTCTATTTGAAAGTCTAAAGTTTTATTTTAATTTGAAAAAATTGTCAAAAGGGGTCCAAATTCAGCAATTGGTCGTCTAAGTTGGATTCCCATTCTTCTTAAATGTACAGAGAAATATCATGTTGTTTTAACCCCTTAACGCGCAGTGTTGCCGGGTCGGCAACACCTAAAGTTCCCCCTGTTTAGAGACACAAAAACTCCGTGAATATTTCAAAAACTACTCTAATGGCTACTTTAAATCTTTCTTATGAGTTCTAGATGGCAGCATCACAGAGATCAAACTCTACTGTTTTTAAATAATCAGGGATGAAAGTGCACTTAAGCCATTTTGTAGCAGCTTTGGAGCAGCAAAAATCGAATTTTGGAGCAGTAAAATCTATTTTTGTAGCAGCAAAAATCCGATTTTGTAGCAGTAAATATCGGATTTTGTAGCAGTAAATATCGGATTTTGTAGCAATAAAAGCTGTTTTAGGAGCAGATTGAAATATTCTAATGCTAATAAACTCTTAACAATTACAATAATTGCTATCTTGAAAAACATTTTTATATTTGAAAGAATAAACAAAATTAAATTTCTCGACCTTTTGATGAAATTTGCGGTTTTTCGCGATCTTTTAACATAATTCACGCTTTTTCATAATCTTTTGACCCTGTTTGTTCGTTTTTTAAATAGATTTGCGGGGGTTTTTACGACCTTTTGATGAAATTTGCACATTTTCTGAGATCTTTTGATGAAATTTACAATCCTTTAGGTGAATATTTTTTTTTTTTTCCCACATGATTTTTTAAAAAATTAACGTTTTTTTTTCACGATCTTTTGACCATATTTTGTTCTTTTTATGACGAAGTTAGATACCATTTGACAAAATTCACGGGTTTTTTGTGATTTTTGGACGAAATATGCTTGTTTTTCAGAATCCTTTACAGAAATTTGCATTTTTTTTCGCCATCTTTTTCAGAAATGAACATTTTTTCACGATCTTTTGACTGTGTTTTACAGAAATAAACGTTTTTTCACTATCTTTTGGCTATGTTTTATTCTGTCTTTTTATAATATTAACGATTCTTTAGCAAAACTCACGTTTTTCTCGCGATCTTTTGATGAAACTCGAGTGTTTTTCGTGATATTTTGATAAAATTTGCGTGTTTTTCGCGATCTATTGATAAAGTTTGAGTGTTTTATGCTATATATTGACGAAATTCAAGTACTCTTTGTGATTTTTCGATTAAAATTTGCGTGTTTATCGCGATTTTTTGACAAAATTCGCGTGTTTTTTTTTGTGTGATCTTTTGACAAAATCCGCTTGTTTTTCGGGATCCTTTAAAAAATTTGCGTTTTTTTTGCTATCTTTTCCAGAAATTAATGTTTTGTTAACTTTTTTTCATGATATAACGATTTTTTAGCAAACTCATGTTTTTCTCGCGATCCTTTGATGAAACAGTGGTGATTCTGGGTGAAATTTTTTCTTTTGGATATTCACATCGCATTTTCGGAAATTGGGGGGGGGGGATTTCGGGAGTTACCCCTACCCCCGATCTTCAGACGAAATCTGCCTTTTTCCGCGATTTTCAGACAAAATAGGCGATTTATCTGCAATATTTTAGCAAAATCGGCGATTTATTGCAATCTTTTGACGGAAACGGCGTTTTCCCATGTTTTGTTTTTATGAAATCGGCGTTTTTTTTTCGACGATCTTTAAACAAAATTTGCATTTTTACGCGATTTTTTCTCAAAAACGGCGTTTTATCCCCGCGATCTTTTGACGAAATCGGCGTTTTTTCCGTGATCTTTTGATAAAATCGGTGTTTTTTTTTTTTCAATAATCTTTTGACAAAATTTTTTAAGCGATCTTTTATCAAAAACGACGTTTTTTCCGCGATCTTTTAACGAAATCGGCGTTTTCCCGCGGTCTTCATACGAAATCAGCCTTTTATCTGCGATGTTTGGTGAAATTGCCGTTTTTTCCGCGATTCGCACAGGAATTTCGCGTTTTTCTGTGCACAGTGAATACCGCGAGTTACCACCCTCCCCCCGATCTTCAGACGAAATCAGCGTTTTATCTGCGATGTTTGGTGAAATTGCCGTTTTTCCGCGATTCGCACAGGAAATTCGCGTTTTTCAGCGATCTCTTGACAAAGTTCGTTGACAAAAACATTGATGAAATCTTTATTTTTCCACGAAATATTGACGAAATATGCGCTTTTTTCGGCGATCAACCGAATTTTAAATTTTCGGACGAGAATCACCACTGCGATGAAATTCGAGTGTTTTTCGTGATTTTTCGATAAAATGTGTATGCTTTTCGCGATCTATAAACAAAATTTTCATGATCTATTAATGAAATTCGAGTGTTTTTCACGATCTATTGGCGAAATTTGAGTGACGAAATTAGCGAACCTTTGCCATAATTCACGTTTTATTTTTTTGAGATCCTTTGAGAAAATTCGCATACGTTTTTTGAAATGCTTATACAAAATACGTGTGTTTGCCGAAATTCGAGCATTTTCTCCGAGATTTACTGTTTTTTCCTTTTGTGTTGAATTCAGGTGGTGGCCAAGGGGGGGGGACATCCCACGGAGCAAGAAAATGCCCCCCCCCGGAAATTTTGGGTTTTCAATGGTCAGAAAGTGCAATTTTCTCCGCTATTATGCCCCCCCCGGAGCTACAGAAGTCCCTCCCGGAGAAAAGTGTCTGAATTCAATACTGTTTCCCTTTGACTGCGTTTTGTTCTTTTTTTAACATTTGTTCAATAGCAATTTTTTTAACAAAATTCTATTTTTTTGTAATTGTTTGGCAAACATGTAGCTGATCGTCGTACGCGCTTTCATTCTGCTTTCGGTTTTGCCGTCTATCAGCAGAATTCGCCGAGCAGAGAAATAATTCACCACCGACACGGGAAAAACACAGAATAGGAAGATACACAAAATATGTACAATACATAAGAGGCCACCCCCCATTTGTTGGGAATTAACATATAACGGCAGCTCTCATTCGTCACCCAACGCGCGCGTTGTGCGTCATATGACGTCCCTCTCTGAACTCTGGGATTGGCTGCGATGAAAATGAATGTAGGTTGACTCGAGGAAAAAACAACTTGCGCTCGTTCGCGGAGCCACGATAAAACTCCGTAAAACATCGCGTGTTTTTAGTGACCGAATGCGCATGTTTTTCGAAATTTTTCGGCGAAATTTGCGCATTTTTCGAGATTTTCATCAATGTTTCTTTGTTTTTTGTTGAAATTAACAGCTTATAAAAAGTTATTTTTTGTTGTTTCCTGGATCGACGAAATCGCGCTAAACTTCATTTTGGCATTAAGTGCCTTTTGTAGCAGTTTGGCGCAGAAAAGCGGTTTCGGCGCAGTCTGGCGCAATTGGCGCAGGTCTTACATCCCTGAAATAATAGGTAAAATGTTTTACTGTAATACGCGCTTCACAGCAATGCTCTTCTCACTGCGCTTATCAATGCTTTACTTATGGGAGTATACTTATGGGGTGCTATTTACTTCGGCAACGGCAGTATAATTAAAATGGTTAGTGCAATCTTTACAAAACAATACCTGTGTACTCCTCTAGGCCTAAATAGATCGCCTAATTTTTGTTTTCTTTAAATTCCAACTTTAAAGAGTAGTGCGCCGGAAAGGATTTGTCACCATCCTTTATCCCTTAATGAGTAAGGGATAAAACTAATTTGCAAAAACTAAACTAAAAGCAAAGTTTGCGATTAATGCAACAGTGGAAAAAAGTGAAAGCAATGAAATATAATTAAATCAAATATCTGAAAATAAAAATGATTGTTTTAAATCAAAATGTTTTCAAAATATAAATCTAAGTTATCATTCCTTAAGAATATAAATTAAAGAGCTGAACCCTGTTACTTGAATATCATGTAAGAAGTAATGTAAGGTTTACATATGAATTTCGTTTTTTTCATTTTCTATTCCACGCACCACAACATGGAATCATATTTGGCAATCTGAACATTGAAACATATCTTCTAGACAAAACCAATCATCACTGTCTTGATTTTTATTTTTTAATTCTGAATTTTTAAACACTTTGTTCTCGCAATACAAATTTTCTTTACCTCACGTATGTTGTTCTGCCTTTCCATCATTTTCTTTGCAATTGTATAACCCCTCTTTTAAAACTCGATGTAGAAATTGCTGTTGTGCTTTCAGAATTTATTTTTGTCATTTTATATGTATTTCAATTATGTAAATACATAGTACCTATAGTTGTTATTCAGTCAACCTTCTGTCTGTCCACATATAACAAACTACCCAACCGAATCGTTTGAAACTTAAAATGTATATTTATTACATAATTTTGTCGAGTCATTTCAAATTTTCTGAAAATCTGATGTATAGATCAATTGCAGGAACAATCAAAAGTATTCCGTTGCATTACAATCAATGGGGAAAAATTTTTCGAATGCATTTTAATCGTTTGAAATTTAAAATATATATTTATTACATAATTTCGCCTAGTCATTTCAAATTTTCTGAAAATCGGATGCATAGATCAATTACAGGGACAATCAAAAATATTTCGTTACATTTCGATCAGTGGGGGAAAAAGCTACAAATGCATTTTAATCGTTTGAAATTTAAAATATATAATTATTACATAATTTTGTCGAGTAATTTTTTTTTTCGAAAATCGGATGGTTATATCAATTACAGGGATATTCAAAAGTATTCCGTTACATTATGGTCAATAGAAAAAAATAGTTTCAAGTACATTTTAATGATGTTAAACTCTTTCGAATATAATAAAATTGACATAAATCTATGAAGAATATACAAATATATATACTAAAATATACATTCTGTACAATATCCGTTTTCGTTAAAATCGATCCACCTGTTCTTCAGATGTAGCTTGACCATGACCCATTATGACTCATCATGACCCATAAATTACTTGTATAATAGAAATCTCTCGATCGTGTGACTTAGCCCATTAGCTTTCTCTTGTCAAAAAACTGTTACAGGCAAAATTTCGATGAAATTGATTCAGCCCTTCTTTAAATATAAATAGCTTGACCCAGACCCTAAATGACCCAATATAACCCATTAAAATTTTTTCTCGAACATGTAACCTAGCCCAATGTTTTTCTCGTGCCCGAAAACCATAGAATGCAATTTTTAGTCAAAATTGCGTGAGAAAATCTCTAGATAAAAATAGCATGACCCACAATGACCCCAAAAATGAGGAAGCAGGACGTTTCGGTCCCGCCATTTCGGTCCCGCCGTTTCGGTCCCGCCATTTCGGTCCCGAGACATTTTGGTCCCGAGACGTTTCGGTCCCGAGACATTTCGGTCCCTGGCCATTTCGGTCCCGAGACGTTTCGGTCCCGAGACATTTCGGTCCCGAGACGTTTCGGTCCCGAGACATTTCGGTCCATGGCCATTTCGGTCCCGAGACATTTCGGTCCTCAGACATTTCGGTCCCTTCTCCAGCAAGCTGAAATTTTGTGCACGGGAAATATTAGAATGTATAATTCAGGGGCGGGTCATTCCCCCCCAGAGCTATCAATGCCCCCCCCCCGGAAATTTTGAGATTTTGTATTTTCAGTGGTAAAAAAGTGTAATCCCCCCAGGACTCTATTGAATCCCCCCGGAGCCACAGAAGTCCCTCCCGGAGAAAAGTGTCTGAATTCAACACTGGTTTTTTAACTGAAAGCCACATAAAGTTTTAGTGTAATGCGATTAATTAGAAGTAACAAGTACCCAAAAACCGCTTACACGTATAACTCGGATCCAAACTCAAACATATTGCAGCGGATCCAAACGCCATGCAAATTTCATATGACAGAAGTAATTGTTTTCAGGAGTGAGGGGAGGATTGTTCTGTAGATTTATATTGAAGTTCCTCAATCATGATAATCTGGTAATTTAAAAACACGTATAAGTCGAATTTAATTTGCTTAAGCAAATGTCCATGGCCTACACATTTTCAGTTGCATATAATTTGTACAATATGTGTTTAATAATAAAAAAAAATCTGCAAATAGTTTTAGAAATCTTTATTTCATCCTATTATTTAACGGCACATCATTTTTAGATTATGGCATTTTACATTTTTTTTAAAGGGGTTTTTAACATGGAATTGTGATATAGCCATATTATTTTTTAAGTTCTGCATCGGGATTGATTAAAACATTTTAATTTTTAAATAATTATTTTATTTCGCTATTAAAAAAACTATTTAAAAGTTTGCGTTAATCTTTTTACATATAACAATTATTGCTACGAAATAACTTTTTACGTGTAACAACCTTTTTACATATAACAATGCAGGAATTACAAATCCTTTTTAATACATTAAACACTTTTTATGCTTATTACATTCAAAAACTACGAGCGAAATAAACACAAGTCAAATCTGGGAGGTCCGTCCGCGTTTGAACTCCAAAGTAAAAAGGACATTGTATTATAGAATGAGGGATTTCATCTGACAAGTGTATAAAGATAGAGATAAGTAGAATAAAGCTAACTACCTAGCTTTTCTAGCTATCTTGTATAAAGATGACTATTTGTTCAGATGGGCGTTGATAATTGATTGACATGCAGAATTTTGCTTAAAAGAGGATAATAGTGTTGTACTTAGCTGGTACTTATATGCATATATTTCAAATTTTATAGGAACACCAACATAAAAAATTATAAGTGTTTAAAAATTCCCGGCACTCGGTTTTGATTTGTTTCTTACTTAATGTTATACATTATTTTATTAAATTATTAACATAATCTTAGAAAATTTTAAAGCATTAATAATTATGCTGTTAAATTAAAAAAAATTTAAAAATTAAATTATTTTTATCAAACATATTTATTAATAAGAATTCAAAATTATTTTAACTATTAATTAATTAAGTGACTTATTTATCAATTACTTGTTTAAAATCTAGTTTATAGCTCTTATTATAGCAAAAATGAAAAAACATATTTTTTGAATTTCAGCTACTATAATGTTATCAAGTTCATTGGGATATATAAAAATTATAAGGATTCTCAAAATAAATATGCTATTTATTCATTTATTAGTTGGTTTATGATATTTTTCTTACTCTTTAAAAATAATTAATTAATATATGATTGCTTTTTGCGAACTGTAAACTATAACTTTGTTTCAGAAAATTTAAATCTGCATCTGGATAACAATGTTACCTAACACTGTTAAGAAATATTTTTACGCATTGTTACAGTGTTGCATTATTATGTTTAATTAATTATTACGTTACGTTACTGATTTTTCAATAATAATAATAATAATAATAATTTCCGTTTTTGAAATAAATAATAATTTTTGAATAAAAACTTATGGTGATGAATAATTGCTATAAATTAAATCTCAAAACAGTTAGTGATTTTAAAATTAAAATCAAATTAATATTTTATTAAATATATGTATTTGTAATTTAATGAATCTTTATTTAATTAAATTGATAAAATTATTAATACGCATTTCGAATTTTACTTTAAATAAACTCAATAAATAATCTGTTTTATATTCAATTTATCATTATGTTTTGTAGTAGTTATAAACTGAAACTTATTGTTTACCTGTTTATTTATTTTATATTTAAAGTTACTGAAATTTAAAACTATTAATTCAATCAATGATAAAATTAAAATAAGAATTGTCAATTTTTTTCCTGTGAAAGTGGGAGCGAAAAAGTAATGCAAATAAATAAATAAATAAATAAACGATAAATTAAAAAAGCTTAGTTTTGTCAGTTAAAATTTGAAAATAAAATTATTTAAAATAATAATTACATTATTATATAAAATTGAAAAATAATCATTTTATTACAAAGAAATAAGCCCACTTTCAATAAAATTAATTCACAAAAATTGTCTTCATGAAGTGAGAAAACTGTGAAAAAAAAAAAAAAAAATGCAACCAATAATTATTACATAAAAAAGATCGTTGGGGCATTTTTATTTTTTAAACAAAAAATTTTCGTAGCACGCCTAGTTAGGAAATCACTAATTTAAAGATTCTAAGAAAGTGTGCTAAAACAATCAATAAAATATGTATTTTAGTTTTTTGTATAGATAAAATACCTAATACAAAGAATATATCATAAAACTTAAAATATTCATTATGTTAAATAATAATAATAAAGACAGTGTAAAATTATATAACATTATTTAATCAAATTTTCAACTTGCTGTGATTTTATTATCACGAGTTACAATAGATTAAACTTATTGGACTATTATATTCAGCTTTGTATAAAATTTGAGGGAAGGGGGGCAGGAGAATAAAAATATTAAAAAAAGCCAGAACAATGTTGAGCTTACAGCGTTTAGTAGGCCTTCATCAATCAGAAACCAAGTTATAAGGTGGCCGGTAAAAAAATAGCAAGGGACCGAAATGGCAAGGGACCGAAATGGCAAGGGACCGAAATGTCTCGGGACCGAAATGGCCAGGGACCGAAATGTCTCGGGACCGAAATGTCTCGGGACCGAAATGGCCAGGGACCGAAATGTCTCGGGACCGAAATGGCCAAGGACCGAAATGTCTCGGGACCGAAATGGACAGGGACCGAAATGTCTCGGGACCGAAACGGCGGGACCGAAATGGCGGGACCGAAATGTCGTGTACCCCAAAAATGACCCACTAACCGAATTTTCTCGAACATGTTACCTAACCCAATGGTCTTCTTGTAATCCAAAACGATAAAATATAAAATTTGGTCAAAATCGTTAGAGCCATTTTTTAGATAAAAATGGCTTGACCCATAATGTCCCAAGAATGACCCACTAATCGAAATTTTTCGAACATGTGATCCAGTCCAATAGTTTTCTCGTGCCAAAAAACGATTGGATAGAAAATTTCCTTAAAATCGAACTAGCCGTTCTCTAGATATAAATAGCTTGATCCTGACCCATTATGACCCAAAATGACCCAATAATCGAATTTTCTCGAACATGTGACCAGTAGTCTTCTTGTACCCGAAAATGGTAAAATCTAAATTTTTGCGAAAATCGTTAGAGCCGTTTTTGAGATAAAATTTACACACACACACACAGTTTTTGCTCGCATTATAGTATAAAATATCAGAAAAATGTAAAATGTTTTCATCCATTGAGATAACGAATTTTTGAACTAATTTTGATTTGAAAATATTTTTTTATAGCAGATACTTCTAGAATCTTTCAATTTGTGTAATTTTTAAATATAATTAGTTTAATACGTACCGACAACTAATTTTTTAAATTATTCTAATGTAGTTAAGCTAACTTGCCGTTTCTTCCCTTTTTTTGTGTGTGTGTGTGTGTGTGTGTGTGTGTACACAATTTTTTAATGAAAGTAACAATGAACTGTGCCTATGTTTTACGGCTTCTTTTAATAATACTGAAAACTACAATATGTTTTATTTAGAAACAGTAGCATTTCAGTACAAATTAGCATACTTAAACGCATCTTCTCCTCCAAGAATTTTATAAAGAACACATTAAAGTAATTGATGTTATTTAATTCCTCTTATATAAATCGTTTTTAAAAAGTATATATCATTTAATATAATAAAATATTAAAGAATGTATTATCTGTTAAAACACTATTAATTATAAAGTGTTGTTTCATATATTTTATTAAATTAAAGCGTTCTGTGGTAAATTATTTTATGCAACTCTCTGTATTGTAAATATTTTTAAACTAATTTTTGAAAATTCTAAATATATTTCTAGCAAATGCTTTTTATCTAATTAAATTTTAAAAAATGTTGTCAACACAAATTTTTAAAAACCCCATTAGAGGGAAATTTTAATTGACAAATAATTGCTTACCAATTTTTAATTTCTTTCAAGAAAAGTTCTTCCATAAACAATTATTTTAGCGATATTCAAACAACTCTTCAATATTATGTCAAAAGATAAAATAATTATAAAAACAAATATAGTTACCCTCCATTCACAAACTAAATATTTATAAACGTTTTATAAGCAAATCTAATTAAATTAAGATTGTACGATATTAATAAGAAATCTCAATATAAATATTCGACAGTTAATTTAATAAATTGTGTTAAAAAGAATTGTTAATTTATTTCATTATTCAACAACTAAATCAGCTGAGTTAGTTACTTTTTTTTATCTAGATTAAAGAGATTAATAAGTTCCTAAAAATAATGTTAATTTATTTACTCCGAAATAAGGAATGATTTTACATTATTTTTTGCTCCAAAAGACTGGATCTTGATTAGATTTTAATTCATAAATGTATTTTTAAGTATTAGGAAAATATTTTGTCTCCTCGGTAGAGAATTGGGAAATCTGACGTATATCTGAATCTTTTTATTGATTGAATTCCGCAACTTTTTTTTATTTTATTCGTTTTCTGATTGGTACAAGTTTAATGTCCAAAAATGAAATATTTGTGTTGCCACGATGACAAAAAAATAATAAAAAACTACAAAAAGATTATTAAGATTATTTATTTTTAATCCATGGCGTACTTGATAGAGGAATCTCTTATTACGTAAACCACCTTTTGATAACCTTAAACATGATGTTTATTATTTTTATCATTAATTTAAATATAGAATTATTTTATAAGTCTTTAAAATTGTAGCCTTTGAAAATATCATTTTCCAAAAAGTCGTTGTAATTTATTAAATTACAAATTTTTTCTTCAGTTCCTTGATTTGTAGGCCTAGCAATACTCTCGTTTCTTTTTTATTTATTTATTTTTTATTTTATTTTATTTTATTTTTTATTAGTCTCCGATGCTATTTCTTTCAGACAAGCTAAAAAGTGTCGTGCCAAAAATTGTGGCACATCAAGCATAAGTATTTTACTTACCTATCATACGTAGTATAGAGTAAATCTTGCAATCGTTTGGAAAATCGAAAAAAAAATTTTTTTTGACGGATTTACACGTTTCAGATACTGGAGATTCCGAAAAACATATTTTTAGAAAAAAAAATTGCCGTCTGTCTGTAAACGCTCTATCTCACGAACAAATGGAGATAGAGACTTAAAATTTTGTATGTACTTAGTAAGTAAGAATAGGACGAAGACTATTTAATATCAGTAACCTCGATTATCCTAAACTATTTTTTCGGACTCTCGAAAAAAAAATTTGACGGATTTACACGTTTCAGATACTGGAGATTCCAAAAAACATATTTAAAAAAAATTGCCGTCCGTCTGTCTGTCGGTAAACGCTCAATCTCACGAACAAATGGAGATAGAGACTTAAAATTTTGTATGTACTTAGTAAATAAGAATAGGATGAAGCCTATTTAATATCAGTAACCGCGATTATCTGGAACTATCTTTTTCAGACTCTCGAAAAAAAATTGCCGTCTGTCTGTCTGTAAACGCTCTATCTCACGAACAAATGGAGATAGAGACTTAAAATTTTGTATGTACTTAGTAAGTAGGAATAGGACGAAGCCTATTTAATATCAGTAACCTCGATTATCCGGAACTATTTTTTTCGGACTCTCGAAAAAAATTTGACGGATTTGCACGTTTCAGATACTGGAGATTCCAAAAAACATATTTTTAGAAAAAAAAATTGCCGTCCGTCCGTCTGTCTGTCTGTCTGTCTGTCTGTAAATGCTCTATCTCACGAACAAATGGAGATAGAGATTTAGAATTTTGTATGTACTTAGTAAGTAAGAATAGGACGAAGCCTATTTAATATCAGTAACCTCGATTATCCGGAACTATTTTTTTCGGACTCTCGAAAAATTCGTTCTGATAAAATGTATATAAAAAACCTCTATCGATTTTTTTTTCGTCTAATCAGAGGTGAAACTGAATTCTGCAATGGCAAAATCTACATTCAACTTTTTTTGTAACTTTGTGAAAATTACGTTTTTTTTTTTTTTTTTTTTTTTCACACATTTTCACGTTCCATAATCTTCAGAATTAAACCGCAGTATACCTAGTCTCAATACTGCGATACGAAACCTCAGTGGAAAAATTACATCCTTTTGATTCAATTGCAGTGGTACTTTTGTTTCAGTTTTATGATAAAATAGAAATTTATGACGGTATATTTTGCTTGTTAAAGCGTTCCGAAATTCTAAATTCAGTGTCCCAAATATTCAAAGTACAATACTGAAAAATCCGTTGTCCAATACATTCAAATTACCTAGTAATATGCTGTATAGGAATTGCAAAAGATTCACTCATCAAGTATTTGTGCAGAGTTTAACACTAAACGTTTTAAAAATGCATTCCTATAACATTAACCGTTCAAAAATAGTAATGTATTTCAATTCCTTTTTAGAACTGTTATAGGAATCGCTACTTTAGAAAAATCTATCTTTCAGAGATTGCAGTTTATTTATATTATCTAGTGTTGTACTGTATTGGAAGTTCAGAAGTTTCCCTTACTATTTGCTGAGAGTATAATACATAATACTTTTAAAATGCACTTCAATGCATAACAGTACAAAAATAGTAAACAATGCTTTCGAATTATTTTGTAAGTCCATTATATACAGGTTCTCGTAAACCTCAGTGCCTGAACACTCGAGCAACTAAGAAATTCCTCTTGGCTTCTAACTTTGTTAACTACTTATTAACTTTTTTCTTTAACGAAAAAAATTCCATGTGTAGAAATATTTATTTTTAATAGCACGATTAAGTAAAGAAATAACATTGTTTACACAACATTTTGCTAATTATCTTGTATCAAAGACGATGACATTGACCAAATTTTAGATGAGTTCAGAGTTCTCGGCAAATATTTAACAATTAAACCTCTTTTCGAAAGATGTTTTTCTACGAAGGATTGATTCCTATATTTTGCAAATCTCATTGCCACTGTACTGGTACGTCATGCCTCAACAGTCTCGTGTGAAAGAGGTTTCAGCAAAATGAACATCCAAAAGTAAACTTAATTCAAAGTTAAAAGAGGATAATATGTACAGTTCATTGTTGATAACTTTAAGTGGAAAATAAAGAATTTCAATCCTGAAAAATCAATTGACAAATGGTATTTCAGATCGATATCTTAAAGGCAGTGTAAATTTATGTATATAACTAGCCGCCGTAGCCCGTTACACTGGCCGGTTTTTTTTAAAAAGAATCTTGTTTCAAACAAAATGCATCTAGTAATGATTGAAAACTTAATATCTAATCAAATAGCCATAATCCTTGTCTTATTCGTATAATCTCGCATTATACAGTTCATAATACATATTGACGATATAATAGGCAAAACAGCTCTAAAATCACTATGTTTAACTATTTTTTAGTAGATTTGTTACCTTTAATTACGTGTGTCTACCTATAATTGCTGCATAGATACATCGAAATATCCTAAAAGTAAGACCACCCCATTAAACCCTCTTAGGTGGGAATTTCTAAAGTAGATAAAATATATGCTGATTTTAGAAAATACTTTTAAACTAAAACAGAAAAAATTAAAAACAATAAAAAGAATGATGCTCAGTTAAATTGATAGCATAGATATCATAGGCTATGCAGACTAATTGTACATTATAGCCTTATATAATAATGCCTTTCGAAAAAAAATAAGGAAGGAAGTACTCCCATTTCCTTACTTTATATTTAATCATTGAAGCCCCAAAACTAATCAGGGATACGCCTTATCATATAAAAAACCTTTATCCAAAATCGAAGCAAGTCGAATAATTCTGCATAAAAACCCATTTATCTCATTTAAGAAATGTTGTCCCCCGTTCCCTCCTTTATAAATAAAAATTAAATCTCCAGAACTGTTGGTTAAAACTAAAACTCCAAAGTTGTTCAGAAATACAACTTATCAGAAAGACCCTACTTCCAAAATTTAAAGCAAATCGTATAACTTTGCATAAAACTCTATTTAGCTAACATAAGGAGGAGGTAATCGCTCGTACCCTCTTTATAATTAATATAAAGAACACCACAACAAATGAGCGAAGCTTCTTATTGCTATGAACTTGTATCCAAAAATTGAAACAAATCGGTTAATTCTGCATGAAAAACCGTTTACATAAATTATGAGGGATAGTTTTCCCTATCTTCCCTTTATACTTATCCAGTGAATTCCAAAAACAAATCAGGAAAGCTCCTTTTCGGAATAAACCTATATACAAAATTTGAAGCAAATTGGTAAATTTTGCGTGAAAAACCTAAATTAAGATGGGGGGATTACCCCCCTCCCATTTCTCCCTTTAAACTTATCCAATGAACACCCAATACTAATCACGGAGCCACCTCATTAGAATGATCCTTCATCTAAGATTTGAACGAAATCAACTAATTCTGTTTGAAAAACGCATTTATATAAACTAAGGGGAGGGGCTATACTTATCGAATGAACTCTCAAAACTAATCAGGGAAGCGTCTTACCATAATAAACCTATATCCAAAATTACATATAAATCGGATATTTTTATCATGAGGTATCGCGTTACGTACGTACGCACGTACATACATACAGAACAGGCGGGAACATAATCTCTCAGGCTTTGACAGCCTGTGAGCTAAGAAACCAAAGGGAGGCTATAAAGAAGCCATATTAGTGAAAAAGTCAGGTAACGGCGTTTCATGGTTGCAAAAAGTAGAAAATGTGCGAGTATGCATAAAAAAATAAAGGAGTTTAAATATAAACTAGTTGGATGTGTCAATCCCAAAACTTTCTTCTATCTCATAAGTACATTTTAATATTTAAAAAAAAAAAGAAAAAAAAAAGTGTTGACCCTAAAGTTACTCACTATCGAATTTCCTCGAACATTTGACCTAGCCTAATAAGATTCTGGTATCCAAAAAGCCTAAAACGCAAAATTTAATTAATATTCTGAGAAAATGAGCTTAGTAGTGCCTCATGTTGGGTAATTTATACTAAAACCCAATAAGCATCTATTTATGTCAAGACCTAACAGAATCTGAAATTTGATGGAATTTCGTCCATTAGTTCTTGAGATATAGTTATAACAAAAAATTTGTAAAACGTAGCACAGCAACACCATATCTTGGACAATTTATGCCAAAACGTAAAAAAGCGTCTAATTATGTTATGGTGTAAAAGAATCTGAAGTTTGATGAAATTCTGTGCATTAGTTCTTGAGATATAGCTAGTTTTAAAAAAAACCGTGTAAAATGTAGCACAGCAGCACCATCAGTTGAAGGATTTATAACAAAACGTAATCATCGTGTAACTATATGTCATTTTGTAACAAAATCTGAAGTTTGATGAAATTCTGTGCGTTGGTTGTTGAGATATAGCTATCGGAAAAATAGTGCAAAATGCAGCATAGTTACACCACCTGTTGCAAGGTTAATACCAAAACGTAATCATCGTCTAATTATGTTATATATTCTAGTGTAACAGTATGTAAAATTTGATAAAGTTCTCTGCATCAGTTCTTGAGATATAGCTATCGCAAAAATCGTGCAAAATATAGCATAGCAGCGCCACCTATAGGGCAGTTCACACCAAAACCTTATCAGCGGCTATGTATCTCAAGGTATCGTAGAATCTGAAGTTTGGTAAAATTCTGTGCATTAGTTCTTGAGATATAGCTATCATGAAAATCATGAAAAACGTGGCATAGCAGCGTCACCTGCTGGCCAATTTACACCAAAACTTAGTCAGCGTCTATGTATATCAAGGGGTTACAGAATCTGAAGTTTGGTGAAATTCTGTGCGTTAGTTCTTGAGATACAGCAATCTTGAAAATCATGAAAAACGTAGTACAGCAATGCCACCTGCAGGCCAAAACTACAAAAACCAATAGGCACTAATTCATATCAAGGTCTAACTGAATATAAAATTTTATTAAATTTCGAGCATTAGTTCTTGAGATAGAGCACCCACAATTTTTTTGTCACATACAGACAGACAGACAGACAGACGGAGAGATTCACAGACAGACATTTTCTAAAAATAGTCAAAACATGTTCATGACCTTCTAAAACGTATACATCCGTCGAAAACCGGAAGTCGAAAATTTTCATGAATGTAATACTTTCTTCTTGTAAAGATAGAAGAAAGTAAAAAATTAGAGTTTTTGGCAATTAGTACCAAAATATACAAACAAAGCAGAAGTAAAATCTCCCCTTGTGGAAAAAAGAGGAACTAAAAGGATTAAGAAAGGGATCAATAATTTTTATTGACTTTTTGCTACATTATTTAAATCCAGTTCCATAGTTTTACTATTAGTAAAAGACATTTTGCTTAGATACGTTAAACGTATCCCCACGAGGGGCAAGGGAAATGCATAGTATGAATAAGTGATTATAGGACTTACCAATAATATATCACATGAATAGTGTAGGCTAAATTTATAAAAATGCCCCCTTCCCGCGGGGCAAATTGGGGGGATGGGGCTCCGTAGGTGTGTAACATAACATTCGACCCCTTTATAACCCCCTTACCGGGAGGGATTATTAACCCTCAATCCTATCAATATCCCGGAAAAGCTGTAACACGTCTTTTTTTTTTTTTTTTTTTTTTTTTTTTTTTTTTTTTTTAGTAGATTTATAATCTGGAATTTCACGTTCCTACCTATAACGACTGCTGAGATATAGCAGTAGATATAGTGTATTCAATAATTTTCGACCCCTCATTTAACCTCCTTAGGGGGGCACTTTTCAAAAATCCCGTCTTTGAGCACGTTTACATCAATGAGAAGTATGATTTCCTCAATTTTTATGCTTTTAGTTTCAGTAGTTTGGGCTGTGCTTTGATCATCAGCCAATCAGGACAAATTATTTTATATAAGTATAGATTTCTTAGTAATTAATAGTAAGGATATTAATTTGTCAACTGTTTTCATACTTAATTTCATAGTTGGTTTCTATTTAATCTCAACAGTGTAAAAGGGATATTATATGTTAAAATCTTTGCTTAGTTCGACAATTTTATTGAATAGTTACCTTGTTCATTACAAAGTGACATATATCACTCCCCTAATAGCATGGATGGTCACAGTGACGTCACAGTGACGTCACTGTGAGTCACTTTGGTCACATCACATCTGTGACCTAAATGCCACCACGTCACATTGTGACTGAGATGTGACTTTCTTAAAAATCTTTAGAAATTTATAAATATCCTTCAAAACATGTTATTTACTTTAAAAAAACATGTTTCTGGCAATTTAAATATCGTCGCTTTTGTCACAGTTTCGTCACAATGTTAATGTCAAATTAGTCACAAATGACACATTTTTCGCAAATTTATCACATTGTGACCACTTTGTGAAACTTCACAAAAGAGCTCTAAAACGGTCATAACGACGTCACATTTTAGTCACTGTGACTTCACATCGACGTCACGTGGCGTCACATCGACAATCGATGGTCATAAAGTCACAAAGTGACTTCACAACGATGTCGCAGTGACGTCACCATGCTTTACGGGTCAAGAATAACCTAATATGATTATGAATACTCAATAGGGAACGTTCCCAGGTGTAAGTTGTGAATTTGGACGAGTGTGGTATCAAAAGAAAGATCTCATCGTGTACGTTAAAAAGTTCAATGGAGCTGACCGTCCGAATTCGACCGTTTTCGAGATATGAGCATTTGAAATGTGAATGAATAAATAAATTGACAGGGAGGCACATAAATTGTTCGCAAATTAAAAGGTTCTTTGCATTGTTTTTAATCCTCCTGCCAATAGCTTTTCCCGAGTTACGAGCAAAATCCTTTACACCCACACATTGCCGGTAATTTCCCCTCTTTTAGACAGGCACTTCGCATTCTATGAGTTTTTGCCTACGGATGCACTCGGAGAGTTCTTCTATATGTTTTTGTTATTTTCCCCACTTCTTGTTTTATGCAAATGTTTAGTAAATGTGTGGCGTAATGTAATGGATAAACTGCATGTAACACATATTGCTTACAGTTACAATTGTATATGAGTATAACAACTATGGATTTATTCAGTGTTCCAGATTTAGTAGATTTTTTTTATCCCCATATTCTGTGTTTACACCTGAAATTTAAAATAAAAAAATTGCTTTATTTACTAACAGGCATTTTGTTGGTTAATAAACAGAAATTTACTGTTCAAATTTTCTTATATGACTTCCCATTCTCTGCATTACGCAATATCTAAAGAGTATTCTACCGAGAGCATTAGAGGGGTTATGAGAACAAGAAATGTTTCAAAAATTGACTGGCGTTTGGTTGTGTATTAAGAAGCTAAAACAAATTTAAATTATCACTTTTATTACATTTATTTATTTATGTTTTATAGAAATAAAAATAAATGTTTGATAAATTGTAAAAAATAATAATAATAACAGTAGTTTTAATATTGTACGGGTAGAATTAATATTCCAAAAATATCTTGGCCTTGATTTTGAGTTTATTGATTATATCAGAAGAACAAACATGTTTCTTTTTCCAAATTTCAATAAAAAATTTCATCTGCTTTTATAGATTTTGATTTATTTTATTATAGTTTTAAACTTGTTGCTTGTTTTTCAGGACTAATAGAGATACGATGTATGAAACAATATTAACTCGGGAGTACGCGCGCAGGGCCTAAAAGACCCGGTGTGCGCATGATTTTTACAATTGTAACCACTAATTTTTTTAAGTAATCTTCAAAATATTTTATCGCAAAATTTGTAAGAATTGTCTTCGCCTAAATAAAGTGACTGTTATAACTTGATTTTATTGGTGACAAATTTAAAACCATTCATACCCTGGGTAAGCGCGCGTTCTCCTGGGTTAAAAAAAGAAATGATCACTCGAAAATTTGGAACCTGGACTTCAAAATCGTAGCCAAACTAGCTTTGTCAGATTAATTTTCTCGTTTAATATTAAAATTTTTGTAATTCATTTCTAGAGTTTAACAAACATGTTTTATTTATATAAAAATACTCACTTAAATCCGATCGAACACGCCTGGGGCACACTCGACCGACGCATTGCAGTAAAAACGTCCCTGCAATGTTTCCCTGTTAACTGTTCTAAAGCTTGTGATAGCACTTTTAGAAAAGTTGAAACAATTTCATCACATACATGAAAAAGTATGTGTTTGAATCTTAAATGTTTGGAGGGACTGCACAGAATATGTGAACACACATACATCCCACATTTTTTGTCAGTTACAAATATTAAAACTGTTGAATTGCAGCGTCTTTATTTATATTAATATCGAACTCCAATTAAATTTTATCATTTCAAGTTTTTTTTTTTTGTATCATTAATATATTTGTAAGTATTGAGTGTAATCTTTGCAAATTAATAAATATTAGACGGACAGATAGAAAAACTGAATTCACAGTTTATTAACAATATTTCAAAGTATTAAAGAGTTAGATCCGACTATATGTATTATATTCATAATACAATGCTCTAATAAATGCTCCACTCAAAACTTAAGAAAAAAAAGGCAATATCCAATAAGAAATATCAAAGCTTTATCTATAAATTAACTAACTTTAATGAAAGTTTGACAGATCTATAAATAACATATTGGACGAAAGAAAATCATTAATAAACTTCAAAGCATTTTGATTCGTTTAATTTTCATATCAGTACGCTCTTTTTATGATGAATAAAGCTTCTTGATTTGCATGACAAGTAACATATCTTAATTGAAATATGTTTGATCTTTAAATTTTTTAGGTAGTATGGAAATATATTTCAAATTAAATGCACATTTACGAATAAATAGCTGATACAAATTGAAGAAAAATATGTTTTTGTAATGTTTACATGTTAGTTCATTATTTTTTAAAAAGGTTAATTATTTGTATTTTTAATCTATTTAAAATATATTATTTATAAAAAGATAAATTTATGAAATAACCATGCATAATATATTTCTTTATTTCTATAAATTCGAGAAAAGTAAATTTTTCTATATGTTTCATTTAATCTTCTTGAAATATTTTTCTTTGTCAACAATCAAAACTAAAAACAGTAGAAAATAATATATACTCTAACGCAGTGTTATAATTAATTTTCATTTTCTACCGTTAGAAAATTAAATATAATCCTTTTCTAACAAGTATTACTTTAAACTTTGAAATTTACCATTTCTTGAAATGTGTGAAAATGTAAACAATTTTTCTTATGTAACTAGGTGTTAGATCTCAAAAATAAGAATTTTTAAATAGTATTAGAAATATACAAGTTTTAAGAAAATACGCAGATTTATAAGTATATGACCTAAACAATACACGGATTTATATTTGCTGTCTAACTTAATTTTAAATATAAATAAATATGTAACTTGTTTTTTATTATATAAAATAAGATTAGGTTGTCAAAAAAATTAAAACAAAGGTGTTAAAATGTTGGTATTTTTTTCATTTAAACTAAGATGCTTGTAACAAAGGCTCATATAAGAAACACATAATCCTTTTAACATCAAACATACTGATAATCATTACTATAAATATTTACTGTAATATATATTTATATAGAAAGAGGAAGCTCGGCTAATACCATTTACATTTTCATCTCTAAGTCAACATAAACTAGTCAGATATAGCTATCCCAAAACTTTCTTTTATCTTATGCATGTTGATTCTTCTTGAAAAATATAGCATAGCATCGCCACTGGTTAGGTGGTTTAAACCAAAATATAGTCAGCAACAACTTGTGTCAATATGTAACTGAATCTGAAATTTGATGAATATCCGTGTATTTGCTTTTGAGATAGAGCTGTTGCAAAATCTTTAAGTAAAAATATGCGTAACAGTGCCACATGTTGGTTGATGCACACCAAAAACAAATCAGGATCAATTTTTTATTAGGTACTAACTTAATCTGAAGTTTGATGAAAATCCATGCTTTAGTTCTTGGAATATATTTATTGCGCATTTATTAAACTGCATAATGCATTAATACAGCTACATTATGACTACATTATTGCAGCATAGCAATGCCATCTGTAGAGCAATTTACACCAAAAACAGGTGCACCCAAAAGATTCCATTACACAAAGATATATAAAGGAAACTCCTTTGTAAAGTATATTAATAATTTAAACTTTTTGAAATGGATTGAAAGTGATATAAATCACTGAATTTCATTGCATGATTGTGATAGAATAAGATATTCATAGCATTTGTCGTTCATTTACAGGGGCACACAAAAAAAAGCCGATTACAGTACTGTCTTTAAATTATTATTACTGGAAATGCATTTTCGATTCCGGCATGTGCTTTTAAATTTAATTGTTTATAGGTACGCTTGCAATTATATAAATACGTATTACCTATAAATGTCGTTTGGTCCGTCCGTCTGTCTGTCTGTCCGCATACAACAGTGCAAAAACTACTTTTTCAAATCGTTTGAAATTTTAAATATATGATTGTCGAATTATTTTGTCGAGTTATTACAAATATTAGGAAAATCGGATGTATTGTTCCAATACAGCGGCAATCAAAATTATTCCTTTACATTATGGCCGATTTGAAAAATAGTTTCAAGTGCTTTTTAATGGTGTTACAGCCGTTTGAACATAATGAAATTGATATGCCTTTATGAAGTATATTGAATTACAAATGATATAGAGTAATGATGCACTTAGAATAATTATTAATAATTTATAGGGCCACACAAAATAAATATGTAATATAAGGGCATAGAAGAGATCATTATTTGCGGCATATTTTAATTTTGTAACACATATAATAAAATTGTTATAAGTTGCTCAGGTTTACTACAAGTTAACTTCCTGTGCAATGGAAAATGCGAAGTATTTACAGGGACACACACAAAATTTCGGATACTATGCTGCATATTAACGATAATTCATGGAATGTTTTAGTTTTGATATGATTTTTTTTAAGTTTCTCTAAATTTTTGTATGTTATGTTATGTGTATATTTGGTGTAAATCATATACAGGGCTAAACAAAAGAATTCGCATTCCTTCATGAGTGTGAAAGAAAACATGTTAAAGGTGTTTGTAAATGAGTTATGCATTTTTACGCTGAACAACTTTAAGTATTTTACCATATGATTAAAGAATAAAAATGAAATGATATACAGAGTCACGCGAAAAATTGGATAAACAGCCGGCTCTGGAGGGTAATCTCTGGAAGTGCGATTTCATTAGTTTAAAACATGTTTCAGTTTTAAATAGAATTTAACTAAATAATGGCGTATATTTAAAAATAGCAGGTATAATGGAGAGTTATATAAAAGAATTAAAATATGCTTCGGCCTATTTCAATAAATAGCTGAATGTCAAATTTCAACCTATCATACGTTTTTAAAATTTCTCAATATAGTTGAATGTGTTAAGACTTCTATTATTTAGCCGTCCGTCTGTCTTTCCAAATTCTAACTTGCGTTAAAGTAGTTGAATTGCTCTATAATTGATATATGATAATGAGTTTTTGCGCTACTATATGCGGACAAATAAACGAACATACCAGATGATGACTACAGGGGCTACGTATTTAATTACGAAATTTTCTCACAGACCATAATATAATGAAATAGTTTTGAGTGTCTCTGTAAATGAACGATAAACCTGCATACTTTGTTTTCAATACCGGACACGGCATTATAAATCTCATTAACATATATCAATTACAGATCAATTCAACTATTTTAACGCAAGTTAGAGTTTTGACAGACAGACATACAGTCGGCTAACTAAATAAAAATCATAAAAATTTTCAACTGTGTCGGAAAGTGTTAAAAATGCATGTTAGGCTCAAATTTGATAATCCAGCAATTTATTGAAAGCATATGGAAGCATATTTGAATTATTTTGTATAGCCCTGTATTATACCTACTATATTTAAATATACGCCATTATTTAGCTAAAATCTGCTTAAAATTGAAGCATGCTTTAAACTAGTGAAATCGCACTTCCAAAGATTGTACCATCCAGAGCCGGCTAAGTATCCAATTTTTTGCTTGACTCTGTACATAATTTCATTTCTATCCTTTAACCCTTTCAAGACGAGCGACCAGTATACGTGCCGGAGTCGTTTGCACTTACATCACGCACGACCAGTATACGAGACCGAGTTTTTGGCACTCAGATCACGAGCGACTAGTATTCGTGCCGAGTTACTCCACATTTACTGAAATTATTATGAAAAAGCTGAAAGATTTTAATATTATTGATATGTATGAAATGATATCTCCTGAATATGTTTTAAATGTAAATGGATGGACTGTGATATATAATATGTATTAGTTTTTGAACATAGAATCTGAAAATATGTGCAGGGGCTCAAGCAGAGACGGCACAATCCTAAACTTCCCAAGATCCTGCAGCAGTTGATGTCTTGTTATAGTCCAAGAGTCGATAGCACAAAAACCTAAAATATTGCACACGAGAAAAAAAAACCTTTATTTTTATGGAAGAGTAGTATTAGGGTAATCTAATGATCTATGTCTGTTGGAAGAGAAGTGGTGCATAAGCCAAAAATGAATACCACTAGCTGTTCACTCGTAGGTTTATCATCGTGTTTGTTCTACAATCAAAGGTGTGAAAACATGGAGGGCTGAGAATAGGAAAAAAACAATGACAAATCTTTGACTGAACTACTAGTGGTATTAATTTTTGGCTTATGCACCACTTCTCTTTCGGCAGACACGGATCATTAGATTCTCCTATTTCTACTTTTCTATAAAATAAAGGGTTCTTCTTTTGCTCGATACTTTAGGTTTTTTAACTGTCGGCGTTTGAACTATTGGTGCCACCAAATCTCTTAACCCCATTCGAAAGTATAGTGGCCGAGTGGTTAAGGGGACGGTGGACGTTAAAAATTTATTTTATTCATTTTTATCATAGCAATATGAAATTTTGTGCATATACAGGGTGATTCAGCTCGTCGGTGACAAACTTTAAGGATCGATAGAGCACACCTAGACGAACATTTTTGAATAGGGAATGTAGGGTCCCTGACGCGATGGTAAGGCGCTAGGCGCTTTCGAAAATTTGGGTGCCGAAATTCGAAACGTCATAAAAACTAGGGAAATGGTTAGATTTTCTTGCTTGTTGGGTCGAAATGATTCTGTTTGTTTAGACTTTCTTCAGTACCAATTTGATAAGCGTATCTCTTAAAACATGGATAGGGGGCGCTGCAGACTTTGGAGAGCTAGACAACAACTTTAAGCCCGTTATTTTGATAATTTAACACATGCTCGCCAAAGTTTATACTCTAACTTAAAGTTTGAACCCAAAAGTAGAGCCCTGCAAAAAGCGTAAGAGCCAGAATAAAATGTCAAAGTACAGGGTGGTCGAAACTCGAAGGCTCCTAAGAGATAAACAAACAGATTTCTTGACTTATGGCATGCATTTTCATGATTCTGTTTGCTGGGGCTCTCTGAAACTCAGTTGAACGGTACAAAAAGAAACATCGATAGGGGGCGCTTTGGGCAAAAAACATAATTCGTTGACATTTCGTACGCTAACTGGAAACGGGGCGCTACGATCAGTTAGTAATAATGAAAACACATTTTCTACCTCTGCTCAACACTTCTGAATAAATTTAGACCAAAAACATCAATGATACTGGAAATTTATTTACAAAAAATAACACTACAGAAGATGCTCGAAATTTCGACCTTGGGCCATGATGCAGGCTTCGCACCTCCGTCGCATTGAGGAGTGTGTGTTTCCAACAATGCCAGGAGTATCTCTGATCTGCCCTGCAGCTGCCACAATGCGCGCCACAAGTTCTTCAGCACTGCTGACAGGTGTATGGTATACCTCGGCCTTCAGGTAACCCCAAAGGAAGAAATCCAAGCAGGTGAGGTCTGGTGATCGGGCAGGCCAGTGAACTGGACCCCCACGCCCGATCCACCGCTGGCCATACCTTGCGTTTAGATGGAGACGCACGTCGTTCGTGTAATGGGCCGGAGCTCCATCGTGCTGGAACCACATCTGGCGACGCGAACCTTCGGGTACGTGCGCCTCCTCCAGAAGCTGCGGCAGCACTTGATCCAGGAAAATCAGGTAATTTCCACCTGTCAGCCGTTCAGGTAACAAATAAGGGCCAATGAGGCAATCCCCCAGAATGCCGGCCCACACATTTACTGAGAAACGCTCCTGGGCTGCTCGGCTTCTGGTTTCATGTGGATTTTCATCACACCACACATGACTGTTGTGGGCGTTCCACATTCCCTCCCGGCTGAAGGTGGACTCGTCCGTAAACAAAATGCTGTTTACAAAACGGGGATCCCTGAATCTCATCGCCAAGTACCATCTTGAGAATTCCACTCGAGGGCCAAAATCCTGCTCTCTGAGCAACTGCACCCGCTGGATGTGGTAGGGGTGCAGATTCCGGGAACGTAAGATGCCCCACGCAGTTGCTTGCGAAATGCCAACATGTCTGGCGATATCTCTCGTGCTAAGACCTGGGTTGTCCTCAACCAGGTTAAGCACAGCCTCTTCGTTGTCGGGGGTGCTCACTGATCGCTCCCGTTCAGGCCTGCCTCCGTCGAAAGATCCCGTTGTGGACAACCTCTGGTGTACTCGAGCGAAGAAGGCATGGCAGGGGATTTGCCTGTTGGGGTAACGCTCGGCGTACAACCCCTGAGCGGCTCGTCCATTACAACCAGCAGCGCCATACGCCAAATGCATGTCAGCCAATTCAGAGTTTGTGTACCGTTCCATCCTACTACCGATCTGCAGACAAGTAACCCGAAGCTTAAGTAGGTACCGCACGTTCAAAAGACGTGTCTGCGCATACAACTACGTCATCTCGCGTTGTCGTCTACGCATTACGTATCTTTTGCATATCGATATGGTACGATATCTTTTGCATAAATCAGCAAAAAGCACCTTATGTAAATTTTATTGCGCGCATTGTGCATGATTGAAACCAGCTATGTTTGTTAAAAAAAACAAACAAACTGCAGTTTTAATAGCTTCTTATGATAAGTAAATTACTCTCTTGTTTTGTTTCTAACTGATCGTAGTGCCCCGATTCCAGTTAGCGTCCGAAATGTCAACGAATTATGTTTTTTGCCCAAAGCGCCCCCTATCGATGTTTCTTTTTGTACCGTTCAACTGAGTTTCAGAGAGCCCCAGCAAACAGAATCATGAAAATGCATGCCATAAGTCAAGAAATCTGTTTGTTTATCTCTTAGGAGCCTTCGAGTTTCGACCACCCTGTACTTTGACATTTTATTCCGGCTCTTACGCTTTTTGCAGGGCTCTACTTTTGGGTTCAAACTTTAAGTTAGAGTATAAACTTTGGCGAGCATGTGTTAAATTATCAAAATAACGGGCTTAAAGTTGTTGTCTAGCTCTCCAAAGTCTGCAGCGCCCCCTATCCATGTTTTAAGAGATACGCTTATCAAATTGGTACTGAAGAAAGTCTAAACAAACAGAATCATTTCGACGCAACAAGCAAGAAACTCTAACCATTTCCCTAGTTTTTATGACGTTTCGAATTTCGGCACCCAAATTTTCGAAAGCGCCTAGCGCCTTACCATCGCGTCAGGGACCCTACATTCCCTATTCAAAAATGTTCGTCTAGGTGTGCTCTATCGATCCTTAAAGTTTGTCACCGACGAGCTGAATCACCCTGTATACATTTCACCAACGGCATATAGAATACCTTCAAAAAATTTCCAACCTTATTAAAATTTGTAATTTTTTTACAAAAATTTAAATTTTTAAAAGAAATTTTAAATTGCTCCTCGTGTTTTAATTTTTGAAATATTTTCTTGCTTTTGCCTTTTTATCACTAAAAACTATATTATAAACAAATTTGTGTAAGATTTTTTAAATCTCTTGAATAGTTAATATTTTACAGATTTTTTTCTAAATTCCTTATCGATTTTCATCAAAATTTTGCCTTTTAATAAGTAAAAAATAAATTTGACTATCTTAATGAAGACGAATTTTAAAAAGCTTACACAATTTCTTTTTAAATAATATCAGGATACTTCCTTATCAATTTTATAAATATTGATCAAAAATTAAAACGCAAGGAACAATTCAAAAATCTAAAAATGCTGAAAAATTAGTTTTAAGAAAAACAAATTTAAAGTATATAAATACATTTATCTTTTTTTATTTACTCCTCAAAACCTTCATAAATGATATTTTAATAAGAAAAAACTGTTTAGGTACTATTATACCCCAGAAATAGACCTTTTTTCTGACGATTTTGCTATAGATGATTTTGCTCAATTAAAGATCCACTGTAACCTTAAGGCATCAGGACGCTAATTGCTTGCGAACTTTGGGGGCAGTAGGTTCAATTTCCGCTGGCTCCATTGCATGCACTGTTTGTGTGGAGCTCCCCTTTGTATTTCTCTCGTATTATAAAAATTTCCTTGTGCTATCTCGTCCCTGTATATTGACGATGACTTATAAGCAAGATTTCATGTCAAGCAAACAAGCCAGATGTATGTTGTTCAATGAATAAATAAACCGAAAGTATAAAGGTAGTATAAGCTAATCATGTAACTTGCAAAAATGTAATTTTCAGATCATTTACATTGTAAACTTGATTTCTTGCAAATAATAAGTTATTTTATTATAAATTTTATCTAAGTGTAGATTTAATCTTTCTATTAAAATCCGATCTTTTTCTCGAAAAATCGGAAAATCTCATGTACTAAAAATGCAACTCATGAGGTTGCTACGCTAGCTAGTAAAGTTTACAATCTGAATGAATTTGGATCCATTTTTGTACATTAGTTGAAGTGTTCTAAAAATTTGAATTCTCACGATTCAGACGTAACCTACTGGTGAATTCCGGTACTAAAACTTGGTTTATTTTTAACTTTAATCAGTTCAGTCTGTTTGCTTTATCTCTAATGATTAATGTTGAAATTATTGTTCATATTTTAACATGCAGTTAATCAAAATTCAGTGCGATTCGATATCAGAATTAAAATATATAGCTATGGGGTTTCCAAATTTCTGTAGTTATTCATCAATCGAGCCTTTTTTTAATTATATTGTACAATATTTTTTTTTTTCAAGATAAATAAACAAAACTGAACCAGGAAATATATTTAATTAACTAAATAAAATAAGTATACTTAGAGTCATGACATATTGATTGAGGAAACAAGGCATCGGTTTCTTCTATTCTTGTTGAATTTTACTCCTAATAAACTAGGAGGCGGTTGCACAGACGACCACTTGATGGAGTTCACGTCTGGAATTTCAAAATAGGGAAATCTCGATTCACATATCAAAACACAATTGGTCTGCCAAGTCATATACACTTAAAAAAAGGGTTGATCTACTAAAAAAATTTTAGTGATCCTTGTAATTACTAAAAACTTTTTAGTAATCTTACTCGGTTACAAGGAATCTGTAAGAATTACTAGAAAAAAGCTAGTAACGAATAGAGTTAATAGTTTTACATTTTTAATAGCTATTACTAAAACTCACTTGGTGTGGCCGAAATAACCTAGTGGTCATAGCACCGAACTCCAGGCTGAAAGTACCTGGGTTCGATGCTGGACGCCACCAAATGTGCACCGAATGTATGCAATGTAAGTACTTGTTAAATAAAGGTATTCTGAAAATCCTGTTATCATGGGTTATCATGGTTATCATGGCTATCATGGTTAATCATGTTAGTTATCATGGGTAATGATATCTGAACTTTCTCTCCCATTTAGAAACATGTCAAAATAGAGCAGGTAGCAATGTTTGGTGCTGCCATCTATTGCGGTTTTACCGAAAATCTTCCGTTTCCGAAATCTGTCTTTTTACCCACTGGATGCAGCTCGAAGGAAGCTCCTGCCTTTCGGGCACACGTAATGGTTACTAAAAATAATTTTGGAGCTATTGCTAAAATTTGCTTGGTGGCTCACACTAAAAAGTTTTAAATTAGTTATACAACAAATTATTTTGTTCCGATTACAAAAGAAATGTTTGTTTCACTTGCAAAAAAAAAAATGTTTGTAATGGTTGCTTAAAAAATTCTGTGAAATACAAACTAAAAAATTTTCTAAAATAGAAGTTAATAAAAATTTACTAAAAAATTTTTAGTAACTTCTTGATTATTTTACAGTGTATATTGGTGGAAAATAGCTGAAAACCCGCCTTTAGTAGTCTATTCGTAGGTTTACCGTGATGTTTTCTACGGTTTTGTATAAAAGGTTTTATTTGGACCGCGATGCTGAATGAGTTTGACATGCCTGGTTTAGATATATGCTTGTCTAACAAGGGCACCACCAAACATGGTGCTCACAGATTTTAATGATTTTTAAGTATGTTGTAGGGGTTATACCACTAATTATTCAGCTGAAAGGATTCTTTCAAATGAGCCTTGGTTTTTGAGAAATTGGGGGTCAAAGTTTAGCGTTTATTTCAAATACCTGTTAGCATTACATTTGGTCAGCAGCTCCGTGGCTCCGAGGTAAAGTGCTGGACTACAGACTCGGAGGTGGCGGGCTCAACTCCAAGTTGGATCACCTTTTTTTTTTTTTTTTTTTTTTTAATCTTTACATACTTTTTACATGTTACACATTTTAAGCTGAATTTGGAATTCTACAGCTTTGAACTTATTAACATTTTCTTATGTGGGTTGTTTATTTTTTTTACTTTTATTTTTCTTACTTAAAAAAATATGGTTCAAATGATATACTAATTGCACTTCAAAATTTATAAAATAAATAAAAAATGCTTATATAATTAGAATTTTCAAAAAGCATAAAAAATTTTGAATATTTTAAAATCCCTTTTACTTTAAATATTAATAATTTTGCTCAATTACTTTTTTCAGATTTTCAAATGAATATTACACAATACTGTGCATGGATTTTTAGACAATCTATTATTACATTTAATATACTTACATATATATATATTTATGTTACTGGTATATGCAGTGTAAAAAGATTAAATTTAACACATAACGCATCTTTATACACACTTTTATTTGGAAAAAATTATAATTATAACCTGAAAACTGATTACATGAGTATATTTATCGCATGTATAATACAGAACCAATATAAAAAAAAAATAAATCACCATATCAAATACAAAAAAGGCCTTAGCACTTTTAAAACATGAAAGTGAAGAAATTATGCACACAGAAAAAAACCGTTTAGAATCATCATTTGCGTAGGGAATTGCGCTGAATGTATTAACAAAATTTACAGTATCGCGTGATATATTTGTCGTGTGAATAAAAATAAGTAATTAAATTATTCACAATTTAACAGAATCTTACTTGATATTTAAGAGCAAATATTTATTTTTTGATCAACTTTTATATAAACCTTTTCCTTAAAAACTTAACGTTTATGATTTTTTTTAATTAATAGTTTTTTCAAAACTTATTAATCTAAACGCAAATTTGAACTAATTCGTGACTGAAATCTCATCTTTTTAAAACTCGTATAAATTTACATAACCTATATTCCTTAACTAGTTCTGCAAAAGAAACTAAATGACAACAGCAAAAAGAATTTCTATTTTTGCGTGATTTTACCGAGAAAATAAAAGCAGACGAATAAAATAAATACATATATATTTTTTTTATCTATCGTAAATATTATTTCATTAGCAAACGATTTTTCCAATTTAGTTGATTTTTTATGAATAGTGCTTTAATTTGTTAAAATAAAAAATATATGTATTATTTTAAATATAATCCTTCATTTCTTATTTGTGCAAACGATAAATGATATTGAGGATGAACTTTAGAATTAAATGTATTTAAAGATCAATAAAAATTTGGAAAATATTTTAACACTACTGCAATAATATTTTATTAGACTTTCGAAGGTATGCATTATTTGAATTAACTAATCATATAAATGTCTGAGAAATTGCACCTGAAAATTATTTTGTATAATTTATACAAAAAAAGGATAAATTTTCGTTTAAAAAATTCCACAAAAAAGGCGATAAGAAAGAGAAAAATTATTATTTCAGAATTGTGCTTAGTAAAAAAGGAAATTACATAATAATTAACAAAAAAAAAAAAAAAAAAAAAAAGATTCAAGGCATAAATTAGTTATGCCGTTTTGTCAATAAAAATATTAGTTTAAAAATTGCAGATAAAAATAAATTTCCATGAAATAAATTCGGAAATATAAATTTACTTTATTAAAAAAATATCAAAAAGTTCAAAGCTGTAGAATTTCCAATACTGCTTAAAATATGTAACGTGTAAAAAGTATGTAAAGATAAAAATAATATGTAATTGTGTAATATTCATTTGAAAATCTGAAAAAAGTAATTGAGCAAAATTATTAATATTTAAAGTAAAAGGGATTTTAAAATATTCAAAATTTTTTATGCTTTTTGAAAATTCTAATTATATAAGCATTTTTTATTTATTTTATAAATTTTGAAGTGCAATTAGTTTATCATTTAAACCATATTTTTTTAAGTAAGAAAAATAAAAGTAAAAAAAATAAACAATCTACATAAGAAAATGTTAATAAGTTCAAAGCTGTAGAATTCCAAATTCAGCTTAAAATATGTAACATGTAAAAAGTATGTAAAGATTAAAAAAAAAAAAAAAGGTGGTCCAACTTGGAGTTGAACCCGCCACCTCCGAGTCTGGAGTCCAGCACTTTACCTCGGAGCCACGGAGCTGCTGACCAAATGTAATGCTAACAGGTATTTGAAATAAACGCTAAACTTTGACCCCCAATTTCTCAAAACCCAAGGCCCATTTGAAAGAATCCTTTCAGCTGAACAATTAGTGGTATAACCCCTACAACATACTTAGAAATCATTAAAATCTGTGAGCACCATGTTTGGTGGTGCCCTTGTAAGTGCAGTAGAGGACGTAAGTAAAATGTTGTGTGGAAATTTTATAAATCGGTCAAATAAAATGTGAAATCTCTTATTTAATTCTATGTAGAATGATAGTAATTAAGAACAAAATGTATGGAAGATTTAAGAGTAAAATTATTAAATATATAATCAATGTCTAATGTTTTTGTAGGACGTTGTTTTATAGATATTTGTAAATAAAACTTTTGAAATTAAAACTGTTTTTATTTGTATCCTTTTTCTTTCGATTATTTAAAATAAGGTACCCTGGGGTAATAACGCCACGTTAAGGTTCTACCAATTTTCACGGCTTAGTTTTAGATTGTATTTTTCAAACAAGTATAGGATCTGATACAGCAACTCATTGACTATCTATATAAAATAAAATAATTTAACAGATATGTATTCATAGAATGTAATAGCGTTTTTTCTTGACCAATGCTATTTGGCGCTATTACCCACCTGTATGGGTAATAACGCCATGCAAACAAAACTATGAAATAAGATGGAATAATTGCATGTAGATAGCCCAATTCTAAAAATACAAACTCTACAAACTTAGAAATTGACAAATTGCATTCTAAGCTATTGAAAACGTTCAATTTTTTGTGAAAGTCTAAGAAAAATAAAGGTGTGGTGTGGGAGGAGGGGATGAGGAAAAAGAATATCAGACCGTGAGCTTCTTTTTGCTTAAAAAGGACCGCTTAAATTGAAATACGAGAAACATTGGACAGTTTTAACTGTGTTTATTTGAATCAGTATTTAGGATGTAGCTCGGCCACTGTAGGGAATCAACCGGGGTACTAAAGTCAAGGATTGGCGTTATTACCCCGGTATAGTTATTGCGCAGTACATTTTAAATTACAAACTATCTCGAGAAGATATCCAAAATCTTCAACAACATTTTAAAAGTACATGAAATGCACTACAAATTTATGTAATTAACAAAGTATTTCCGGATAAAAAGATAGTCTTCACATCACAAAACGTATCTCGCAAATTTTAGATCAAGCGTTAATTTTAGTTGCTGGTAAAAACAATAAGACCTAAAAATGAAACAAATTAACTTGAAGCTGTTTTTTGCGATTTATATGACTCAAAACCCTTCTGCGCAGAGCACATGGGTGTCATTTACCTGATTATTTCATAATTATGCAAAATATAAGCACTTGGCGTTATTACCCCACCTGGCGTTATTACCCCAGGGTACCTTATTTTTATTTTTAGGCCAAATAAAGCGATTAGGTTTTTAAATGTGAATTTGTAATTAAAATCTTTTTAAAATCTGAAACCTTTATTTATGTTTATTTTTTTCATATGTTAGAACTTCATTCAAAAATTATCATAATAATTTATTGATGTTTTAAGTTAAAATTGATTAATTTAAGCTCTGACTAAAGAAATAGTGCATGAATACAAAAAGTAACAAATTTGCATTAAAATTGATGAGAATTCCGCAGCTAGTTCTCCAATACATATCCATATCGCTCAACAGTACAACAGAAATTATTGATTTCTTAACAATACTCTCCTTCAAGATTAATTCCAATAACTGTCATAGTTTATTTCGAATTGAAATCTATAAACGTTCAGCCTACTTTACGACACCCTGTAACTGATGAAAATCAGAGAAATTGACTTTTCAAAACTTTTCCATATTCGTCATCATTAAGTTCGCGAAAATGATTTCTGTTTAATATCTTGAACGCCAGGAAATCAGTCGATTTCATTTTAAAATTCAAGCAGAATTCTGTCTCATAATGGTTTTCGATTATAGAACTGTCAAGGATTTCTCAGATCCAGATCTTATTTTCTACTTCAAAGTATGTGTTCATTTGAATACGTTTAAACCAACAAGCATTCATATTTGGTCTGTTTCATATAAGCTATTTAAAAAAGCTCGTAATATTGTTTCATTGAAACATATATTTATTGATGTTCCAAAATTCAACCGATGGTGGAGGGTGATAAAATGTTTCAAGAGGATGAAAAATTACAATAGAACATGGTATCCAAAACCACGCACTGAGTACCAAATACAGGGTGTTTCATCCTAGCTAAACTTCCTTTGACGGTAATAATTTTAATAAAATTCAAAAAATTAGAAGAAAAATGCAACGATATGCACCTTATTTTGTATGAAATATGATGACATCACGAAAAGTTCTGGAAAAAACAGGGTAATCAAGCAATCGGTGATACCATATGAATTGGCAATCATGGAAGTCCAAAATGTGCATACTGCTCCTGCGCATAATGTAAACTTCTATTACTTTATTCGATATTATCACATTTAGAACAAAAATGAGCATGTCTGGTAAAAGTTTTGTTATAATACACTTCAATTTTCTAAAAGTTATAACCAACAATGTAAACTGAATTAGGGCATGTATTTTTGATTGAATACGTGGAAATTTTTAATGCCTTCTGTCCCCTTCTTAATTTTTCAGTCGAAATTTGGAACACCCTGCATATCTCAAAATTCGTTATTTATACCTTAAAACACAAATGCACTTTTTTTCTATAAATTTCGCAAATTTTATACATTTTATTGCACAGTTTAAGAGCTAATCTGCTTCCTAAATTCATAGTTGTTTTTAGTTGCCCATCTTAAAGGTACTTTAGATTTTAATTCAAATAACAAGACTTCCTTTTTAATAATGTCTTTTCATATTTTTAAACTAGCAAAAGCCATGCTTTGTTTGGATTCGCGAAGCATTATTTTATAAAGCATATAAGGTACCTGTGCCTTATATGGACACCCTAAGGAAATTAATTTTTTTCACCCCCATGTACACATGATAGGTGTCCAAAAATGTATGTCCATGATTCGTGGACTGTTGACTATCATTATTAAATTAGCGACCTTGTAACTATTCCGGTTTAATTTAAATGATAAAAACAAAAAATGTTTACAAATATTTTTAAATTTTCAACTAAAAATTCTTTTAAAGATGTTTTTACAATTTCTAGTAGCCAATATGACTTTTTAAAGTTGTTTGAAATATGCATGTTTCCAATCTTTGTAATGAACATCAGATAATATTTGATAGCTATTTTAGAATAATATATTTGAAGTTACTTCTTCAAAATCCTATTTTCTGGAAAAACATTTGAAATCTGCTCTCGTTGATACTATGATTTTTTAACTGTAAAACTTTTTATTCTAATTTCTTCGTTTTCATACTTGTTAGCGCATGAGAATTTTTGATATTGTAGAATTTTTCGTAAAGAAAATTTCTATTGAATGCTTAAGTTTGAAGGATTTTGACTCTTGACAACGTTACGTACGCTTTTAAGCCAACTGGTGCCTATATATCCCCAATATCTACAACTACTTCATCTAATGTCATCAATCTTGGGATTTATGAATTGTAACAGCAAAAGCTAACTGCAGAAGAAATTCTTTCCTTAAGCAATTTATGCTTCCATTTTCCAGAATTCAATTATTGGAGAATTGGTACGCACCAAATCTTATAAGTTAAATTACTGTAGTATTCAAATTTATCCATGATTATTCGCGATATCTGGTCTTGTGGCTTGTGATTTCCTTTAATACGTGCAACAGAGTCTAAAGTCCCGTTCACTAAACCTTTTTCGGTCCACAAATAAGAACGTAACATTACTTTCGATACAAATGATAAAGTAAGAAATGATTGATGTCATTTGTCATTTCTGAATCGGCCAACTTTGCTTTAGTACATTTATAAAGAGGCAACAAGTTCACGCAAGTCTTTTAATTTTTCATTTATATAACAAATTTAACAATTAATTTTCTTTGTTTACAATTCTTTTGTTGCCACTTTACAAAAAAAAAAAATCCATAATACATTTCTTTTAAAATGTTTAAGTGTCATCTGTGCAAACGATTTTGCTGAATAATGAAAATATATTTTATTTATTAAATTAATCATGATTCTATCTATAATTACTTACTCCATGATTTATATTTTTTTTCTGAAAATATACGCGTTTGATTTTTTATTTATTTGCTAAAATGCGTCCGTATTGGAAATGCATGTAAAATAAATTAATTAAAAAAATATTTTTTTAACATTTTACTGTAAAAAAATTATATTCTGCAAATCTACAGATCATATTTTACTTTTGTGTTTAATTTGAAGTCAAAATATTGAATAGTTTTTTTTTGTAAAGTGTACGACAAAATGTAATTTGAGGGGCCTAGTAGAGGATTCGCTTCGCTCATCCTAATAATAAAATTCGGTGCTCTAAAGCGCTTAGCAAATAAAACACTCGAAACACTTGTGACTTTTAAAGAAAATTAATCATTAATTTCCGAACAGATCCTCATAAGTTCTAAGAATTTTAACGTATCAATCACATTTTTTTATTTATAATGTTTTCTTTTCTTATTTTTAATAACAATTTCTTATGCTCCAGTATGTTATTATTTTAGCAGGCAAAATACAATAGTATATTTGATCAATGTTCCCAGCATCTACGAAAAGATTTTTCAGACTTTACTTTCAGTAATATGTTGCATTCTAATTTGAATTTTCTTTTTTCACCCAACTGTTACCAATGTAACTTCGTGAAATCAACCCTTATAACTGAAATTAATTAAGACTAGGTCAAAGTTGAATAAATTATTCCAACAGATTCGGAAGTATTTATAGCCTGATATTCAAACTTATGACCTTTGCTGTCCGGGTCAATGCTCTGACACTCAGTTAAGCAAATGACATTCGTCCAGACACAATTCTTGTTGGTATCATTCCGTCTGCGAATCCATAACACGATGAAAACATGCTACAACTAAAAACTCTTACTCCATGGATGATATTTATATTTGTATAATTAATATCCTTTATATATTAAGGAAACGTGTGTGTGACCTGCACAAAAGTGAACTGAACGGTTTATGACGTCATTTTCTATACGCTCTCAGTCAAGATGTCAGACATGAAGTTTCATTTGAAGATAAAAAGAACTGACTCTGAAAAAAACTGCTATGTTACATTTCCTATATATATAAGTCTTTGAAAATTCTGTTACTGCATCTAATATATTCAAACACATAGCTATAAATTCTAGCTGTAAAAAATAAAATAAATAGAAATAAAACAATAAAACCATTTTTTATTCTTTAGACATTAACTATGACTGGCGGTTGAAAAAGAGATTTAAAAAAATGATCTGATAAATACATAATGCGTAAACGTTTTCTTGCCCGCAAAAAAACCTTGATTAGTGTTACATTTTTCTTAATGGATCAAAAAGTTTATAAATCGCCAAAGATATCTTGCTGTTGATCCTTCTGCTTCAGTATCAGCAGGTTCTTGAGGAGCTGCAGCAGGTGGTGGTAAAGCTGGTGGCGGAGGAGGTTGTGCAACTTGCAATGGAGGGAAGGGTTTTATAGGTTCTTGGGGAGGTTTCTTTTTCCTTCTTCGCCTTAAACCACCTCTTGAGGACTTTACAACGTCTCTGAAAAACCTCTCCATTGTATGGGCAAGTGCACCCATGCTAACCGCCACAATAAAGGGTGGAGCAAAAAGTCCTGTGAGTACGCCATCTAGTAGAGACTGTTGTCGGAGCGAAGGAGATAAAACAGCATTATTATTAATATCAGATAAAGAAACGAGCGAATTGGTATTGTGAATGGTGGCAGCATTGGCACTAGATAAACTGATGACCAGGATAAGCAACATTTTCTGAAATGAAGACAAAAAAAAAAGATTAATCTATGTTATAAAATACAAAAGATGATGCATAAAAATAAATATAAATCGGGAACTAATTCTAATTAATATGTAGTTATTGTGACCAAATTTTATTAATATTTTAAAATGTTCTCTTTTAAAGATTATACATTAAAAAGTAAATAATATATAATATATTATTAGGCTTTCTTCATTGTTGTTGTTGCTATTGCTTTACACAAAGAATTTATCAACTTCTTAAAATGCAATAAATGTTATAAACTGCGGAAATCTCCCCAAATTTTGAGAGCACTTTATGTAATAGTAAAAAAAACATTACTTTCAAATGAAAATTAACATTTAAAAAAAAAAATATATATATATATATATATATATATATATATATATATATATTTACTTATTTATTTATTTATTTATTTATTTATCATTTCAATTTTTTTTCTTTTTCATATTTCATGTTACTAGCACCTTTTAATAACAACTCTTGAAATTAAGTGAACTATCATGCATACTTTTATTTATTATTAGTTCCATAACTAATTATTGATATCCTGTCCTTGATATGAAGTCGGGTATATCGCTTAGTTTTCACATATTTCCAAAGATCGTGTACTATTTTGGCACTAGGCGTGCCCGCACTAAGATCTTAAAGCACAAAATGTGAGAAAAATGCAAGAAAACTTTATTAAAACATTAAAATAATCTGTTTTATCACACTCTTAATTCGCGGTTTCTGAATTAGAGAATTATCTAGTAATAATGCATGCATGTTAAACCTTTTATTTATCCTTCTAAAATAAATTATTTTAAAATTTTAAAAATTCGCAGTGATTTAATTATACGTAAGATTTTATTTTGCGTATAAGAGACTACTAATACACAGTTACTAATTGAAATGACTGGTTTTCTTTCTGTAATAAAGTAAAATTGCAAAAAAAAAAGATGATTTTGATAAAATAATTTAAAACGAGAAATATTTAATCATTTGTTTGCAGCACAGCTACTTTTCGTATAATGCTTTTATTTATTTTATTATTATTACTGTTATTTCTACTAGAAAATTTAGCTTCCTAATGGGAATAATAAATACCTTGGGGGTTTTATTTAAAACTTTTGTTCATATTGCGATAATAAATTGCTTCAAGAATAGTTTTTTTTTAATCAAAAGCTGACTACCTTTATGAATTAGAATAGATCAGTTTCAACCACGTGATCTAATGCCCCTCAAGTTTTTTCCAACCAATCTTAATAGACAATTTATAGCGTGTATTTTGAGTCAACCAATCACAATCGGCAAAATTTGGGAAGCAAACAAATAAAAAGAAAATTGTAGAGTTAAACTGGCATTGAGCTCACAGGCTATGCACACTAATTGTATGTTACAGACATACATAATAATGCCCTTTGAAAAACAAATTAAGTGAGGAAATAGCGTCTCTCACATCCCCCTTTATACTTATCCAATAAATTCCAAAAAAAAAAAAAAAAAAAAAAAAAAAAAAAAATCAGGTAAGCATCTTATCAGAATGAACTTATATCCAAAATTTGAAGCAAAACGGTAAATCTTGCGTGAAAACCCCCATAAATAAGGGGAGGCATTAGCCCGGTTCCCCCTCTTTATACTTATCCAATGAACACCTAATTCTAATCACGGAGGCGCCTCATCAGAATTATCCTATATCTAATTTTTGAGCGAAAACTGATAATTCTACATGAAAAACCATTTATATAAATTAAGCGGAGGGTCATTAGTCCCCGTTCCCCCTCTTTATACTTATCCAATGACCACCTAATGCTAATCAAGGAGGCGCCTCATCAGAATGATCCTATATCTAAATTTTGACCAAAAACTGATAATTATACATGAAAAACCCATTTATATAAATTAAGGGCAGGGGCATTAGTCCCCGTTCCCCCTCTTTATACTTATCCAATGGACACCTAATGCTAATCACGAAAGCGCCTAATCAGAATCATCCTATATCTATGTTTTGAGCGAAAACTGATAATTCTACGTAAAAAAACAATTTATATAAATTAAGTGGAGGGTCATTAGCCCCCGTTCCTTCTCTTTATAGTTATCGAATGAACTCCCAAACTAATCAGGGAAGCACCTTATATCCAAAATTTCAAGTGGATCGGATATTTTTATCATAAATTATCGCGTTATGCACGCACGTACATGCACACATACATAATGGGCTTGCACATAAGCTCTCAGGTTTTGATAGTCTGTGAGCTAAAAACATGTCTGGTTGTTAAGGTGGTTGCTAGAATGTGACGTTAGTTGAAACTGGTATATAGCGACATATGAGCAGGCAGCATATTCATGTTAAAAGTATTGCCCAGACTATAGACCTTCGTGATATTATTTTGGAAAAGTTCGTTTAGGCGAGTTAGACAAAAAAAAAAAGACCATTTTGGTGATAATGACAGTTTTGCAGAATATTTCTGCCAAACATCTGCCGATCATTCAAATTTTACTTATTATGTGATACTACTCTGATGTGTTCAGCAGCTCTAATAGAAAAAGTGGTCCAATTTTTCATTTTCCTGTAAAGACGAACTTAATAAATTACGTCGGTTTATTCTTACATAATCAATCCAAGGTACCAAGTTCCGTGCATTTTCTCTCCCAGCAGGCTATAATCACTTGCCTGGGTATACATTGTATAGCAAATCTGTAAATTTACTAAACTTTTTCGTAAAAAACTGGGATTCCTAGAATTTTTCATGTAACTGGTAACCAGCAAAACTTCATGTAACCTATTCTTTTATATAAATTTTTGCTGTTACCGTTACATAAGATGCTCTAGGAATCTCTGTTTCCTTTTAAAAAATTTGTAATTTTATAGATTTTTTTTATAGTGAATTTAAAAATCAATTCATTTTTCCAAAATTTACACCAAAAAAATCTCAATTCTTATGATTTTAGTAAATTTAAAATAACATGCTTGAAATGATAGACAAAATGTCTTTATTTAAAACTTATGCTAAGAAAATAACTACACCGTAAAAAAAATTCTGTAAAGGTACTAAACATTTTCTAGGAAACTGGGATTCCAAGAACTTTTCATGTAACGGTAACAGGAAAAATTCATGCAATCGATTCTGAAACTTGAATTTTTGCTGTTACCGTTACAGGAAAAGTTCTCGGAATCCCAGTTTCCAAGAAAAAGTTTAGTACCTTTACAGAATTTTTTTTTTACAGTGTATATAAAATTTATAAATCACTTGTAAAAATGCTTATCATAAATTTACAAATAAAAGCATACACTAACGATCGATTTCGAATTTAGTTACAACGAAATACACTATCATTTCTATCATAACTATTACACAAATTCAAAATTTATATATTTTTAATTAAAATTCCTCTAAAATTTTCGTATTAATAAAAATCCACAATAAATTATTTAAGGAAGTCCGGGCACATTTAAAAATAATTTGTATTTATTGAGTTAAAATTTTGAATTTTTTGTGATGGTTAATCATATTATTTGTAAAAAAAATCACATGATAAAACTTTTCATATTTTCTTTTAAATTTTTATAATTTAAAATTTATTAAAAAAGTGGAGTAATTTAAAATCGTTATAACTCAAAATATTATTTATAGAATTTCAATCTTTTTACGTATAAATGAACAGAAATGTCTAACTTTTAATTTGGATTCAGCATTTTTAAAAATATTATTATTATTATTTTAAAAAGCGCAAAAATTTAATGAAAACATTTTTGAAAAAAAATGATGTAACTTTTATTTAAAAAAATCATATTTTGAAAAGTCAATATTTTCTTCAATTTCCTAAACGAAAATTAAAGTAAAACCATCAAAAAAGACATGTTCTATATTTGAAGCAATTATATCTTTAATGTTTCTGAAGTTATAACAATTTAAATACAAGAAATTTAAAAAAACCCATGGGGAAGAAAAACGTATTTTCAAAAGAAGCCTTTTTATGGCAACCATTGTTTAAAAGCTAGATTTTTAAAAACAAAACAAAATGAAAAAATTAATATTTCCGCATCTAATTAAAACAGAAACATGATTTAAAAGTCAGTTTACGCACAAAACTAGTTGGATGTGCCAATCCCAAAACTTTCTTCTGTCTCATACGTACATTTTAATGTTTAAAAAAAAAATAGTTACTCATTTTAATGCTTTATTAATTTTAATTCAATACCATACCAACTTTGATTTTCATGTTAAATTTCTGCTTCAAACAATTAATCGGAGTAAAAACGAATTTCCGTCTCTGCACGAGTCGATGAACAATAGAATGATTGGCAGATTTTTTTTTTTTTTTCAAATTCAGGGAAGACTTGCTTGCCTTACCAAAAAATACTCATATACAAAAAATTTAGTTCAATTCTAGAACTAACTTCATACACTTTTATGCGGTGCAATATTGAAAATTGTATAAAATTCGCTATTGCAGCGCCCCCTTCAGGCGGATTTTATTCAGATTCAGGGCGATACAACGATCCATAGTCATACGCTTACACAAAAAATTTTGTTCAATTCGATGCATAACTTCATGTACTTTTGGTCGGTACAATATTGAAAATGGCACAAAAATCGCAATTACAGCGCCCCCTTCCGGCGGAATATTTCAAAACTGAAGGAAGACCTGCTTGCCAAAGCCAAAAACATTCACAAAAAAAATTGGTTCCATTATATGCATAACTTCATACACTTTTTGATGATAGAAGGGCGACATACAGACACACACAGAGACACACAGACAGACAGATACACGGACAGACAGACATTTTGTAAAAACATGTTTTTTGGAATCTCTGACCCCTAAAACGTGTAAATCCGTCAAAAACTGGAAGTCGAAAAAAAAATTTCGATTACAATACTTTCTTCTATTGAAGATAGAAGAAAGTAAAAAGGGAGAGAAACTTTTAATGCAATATTTTTTACATAAAATTTAAAGATTTTTGTGTCCCGGACGCCCTTAACAATATAATAAATGCATTCTGTAAATAAAAAAAAATGAAGTAGCACCTTGTGCTTTATATACATTTATAAAATTTTCATAAGTATTATATTTAAAATCGTAATCCTTTCTATAGTTTTTCAAGACTAGTTCAAGTTTATTCATAAAAAATGGTTATTGTCAGTTTCAGATAAATTTGCCGGAGCATTAAATCATTCCCTGCCATTTACCTTAAAATGTTATTTTCTGGCATTCTGACTTATTTTTCAAAACATACGAAAATAACACATTTTAGTCACGAAATATGGATGGAGGCTTCACTACACATTTTGTTGAAGGCATTTTTACAAATAAGTGTTAGAAAGTAACAAAGTACTCTTACTGCAATTTGTATCTTTCATATGTATAGTCATATTTATATATGTATATATATATAAATAATGAATATATATCAAACACAATGAAACGTTCGTCATGTTTACCTTTATTTATTTATTTATTTTATAGAAAAGGAACATAAATATTTAGCAAATATAATGAAATGTACGTCATGTTAACCTTTATTTATATTTATATATATATATACTATTTTAACTTGCACATTAACTGTCTAATGTGACTGAATGCAAAATTGTATTGCTATCACATGGTCGAAATTGATATTTGTAAGCTAACCTATTATATAATTTAATTTGTCAAATTATTTCCATTTGACATGATTTTTCTATTTAACTTAATCAATGTTACTTCAATTATATTATTATTTTCTATTTCTTGTTCTCAATGGAAATTATGGTTGCGATTGATAATTGTAAGTTATCTTTATAAATATTTAATTACAGTTTAATTGTTTTTCTAATACTTTTTCTTTGAAATGGTTTTTCTATTGCAATTACTATGTTGATGATTCTATTATGTTCTTGTTATTTTTCTTGATATTTTTCTTTGAAATGAGTTCTCATTTGCGATTAATCGGGCAATGTGGAAATTATTTTTAGGTCTATCCTAATTTCCATTCAGAAATTAATCGCAATTAATGTGGCTCTTTAGTATTGCCCTTGATAACGAGCTAAATACCACATTTTCAATTTTATTTCCAATTTTATTTCTAATTCTGACAGCTCCTCTGTGCGATATGGTTTGGCATTAACAAATTTTTACAGTAATTGATGTTGATTTGTAGTATTATCTAATGGTTCTATATATATATATATATATATATATATATATATATATATATATATATATATATGTATATGTATGTATGTATATGTATAATGAATACAAATATTTAGCATATGCAATGAAATGTTTGTCTTGTTCGCCTTTATTTATTTATTTATTATAAAACAAATATAAATATTTAGCAAATACAATGAAATATTCTTGATGTTTACCTTTATTTACTTTTTTATATAAAATGAATATAAATATTTAGCAAATACAATAAAATGTTAATCACGTTTATCTTTATTTGTTCTAAATGTTCGTCATGTTTATCTTTATTTATTTATTTTTGTTTTTGTTTTATATAAAATGTATATAAATATTTAGCAGCTACAATGAAATAATCGTCATGTTAACTTTTTTTTTCTATGTATAAAATGTATATAAATATTTATCAAATACAATGAAATGTTCGTCATGTTCACCTTTATTTATTTATTTATTTATTATAAAACGAATATAAATATTTAGCAAATACAATGAAATGTACGTCATGTTTACCCTTATTTATTTTTGTTTTTGTTTTTGTTTTATATATAATGTATATAAATATTTAGCAAATGCAATGAAAGGTTCTTCACGTTTACCTTTATTTTTTAATAAATAAAATCACTATAAATATTTAAAACTCTCCTCATATATTTAACTGCAGTGCATTTTTAGCTTCTCGATTCCCCTCAACTTTCATAATGATCCTTTCCTATGCTTCAGATTGAGATGTACATTCAAATCAATAAAATATGAATTAATACAAATAAAGAGTAATGTGTCCGATAATGATCGCAAATATTATTTTTAAATTAGAACTGTAAAAAAATGTGTAACAAATTATGAAATGGCACAGCTGCATAAAATCTTTTAAATTTATATATTTTATGTAATTTAAAGTTTGACATTGAGAAGTTTATATTTATATAATTAGAATTATTGATCGATTGTAAAACAAATTCAAAAAGTAAAAAACTTTTGTAGAAAAAGAAGTTAAAAAGAAAAGTTTTTTGTGAAAACTTAAAATAATTTTGATTCCAATCTTTTAATTATATTTTTTCACTTATGAAATAAAAATATAAAATACGAAATTTTTATGCTCATAAACTGACAAATGCATTGAAAAACTGTCTTTTTTAATGGTGATAAATCTCTTTTCTTTCTTTACGTTTAAAAATGTTTCACCATTTCAAATTCTTATGCAAACTAATCAATTGCTTTCCGATAAATCTGAATTATTCTCCACGTGATATGACAGCAATTTTCTATTCGATGATCATTGATCATTCGGCGAAATCTATTCTTTCTTTCTACTTTCTTTCCCATTTTGACTGCCATTATCACAATTTCCTTCTGCTCTATTTAAACCCTGCAATTTACTTTCCTTGCTGGAAAAAAAAAATGAAAAGCAGTTTTTTTGGCATTACACATATCTATCTATATTATAAAGGCCAAATATAGTAAATGACGTAACGCATAAGTCAATTTTGCGAATGGCAACACTTTGTAATTTCAAAAGTAATTTCGGTTTTGCAATTTTTACAACTGCAAACTTTTAAACTTATAAATATCGCACATTTCTAATTTTTACACCATCATATAGAAAAAAAATGTACTTTTAAATGCAATTTATTTGAAAACTGTATCCCAATTTATTTTTCGAAATATTAATTTTTTTTGTTGTTGTTTTTAATACCGTATTTCTAATTGTGGCAACAGGAGCCATTTCTATTTTAAGCAAAGAAAAAAAGGAAAAAGTTATTAGTGTATCTTATGTTGCAATTCTCTCAAAAAGAGAAAAAAAATGAAATTTAAACGCATGTTGTGTCAAGAATATTTTCTGTTATAAAAGCCCAGTGAATTTTGATGTCAGTTACTAAAATTCATGTATACTTAAAATAATATAAATAATTTAATATTTGTTTCAGCTAGTAGCATCGAAGCTTAGAGTTTTGAATCAAAATGGTCAAATTAAAATACCCATTTTTTTTTTTTAAGTGAATATAAATATGCAAAGTGCTTGTTACTTTCTCCTATCTTCAATAGAAGAAAGTATTGCAATCGAAATTTTTTTTTTCGACTAGCGGTTTTCGACGGATTTAAACGTTTTATGGGGTCAGAGATACCAAAAAACATGTTCTTATAAAATGTCTGTCTGTCCGTGTGTCTGTATGTGTGTCCGTATGTCGCCATTCTACCATCAAAAAGTGTATGAATTTATGCATAGAATTGAACCAAATTTTTTGTTAATTTTTTTGGCTGTGGCAAGCAGGTCCTCCTTCAGTTTTGAAATATTCCGCCGGAAGGGATCGCTGCAATCGCGATTTTTGTGCCATTTTCAATATTTTACCGGCCAGAAGTATTTGAAGTTATGCATCGAATTGAACCAAATTTTTTGTGTAAGTGTATGACTATGGCTAGTTGGTCCTCCCTGAATTTGAAAAAAATCCGCCGGAAGGGGGCGCTGCAATCACGATTTTTGTGCCATTTTCAATATTGTATCGACCAAAAGTATATGAATTTATGCATCGAATTGAACCAAATTTTTTGTGTAAGTGCATGGCTATGGCTAGTTGCTCCTCCTTGAATTTGAAAAATATCCGCCCGAAGGGGGCGCTGCAATAGCGAATTTTATGCCATTTTCAATATTGCACCACGTAAAATTGTATGAATTTAGTCCTAGAACTGAACTAAAATTTTTGTATGTGAATATTTTTTGATAAGGCAAGTAGGTTCTTCCTGAATTTGAAAAAAAAAAATCTGCCTATCATTTTATTTTGCATCGGCTCGTGCAGAGACGGAAATTCGTTTTCACTCCTATTAATTGACTGAAGCATAAATTTAAGATGAAAATCAAAGTTGGTATGGTATTGAATTAAAGTTATTAAAGCATTAAAATTAGTAACTATTTTTTAAAACTATTAAAATGTACGTATGAGATAGAAGAAAGTTTTGGGATTGGTACATCCAACTAGTGTAAATTTTGGCATGGTGAAAATGATGTTGGGTTTAGATTTCACGGGATAAGTAATTCTATAATTGAATCAAAGTGGAATAAGGGTTGCTTTGTTTCATTTTGGAATACTAGCATAAGAGCCTTAATTAATAACTTTATCATAATAATAGATCTATTTTTTACGTCTTACATGTACGATTAAAATTTAATTTCAACTATTTCTCAGTTATATAAATGGTATTTTGTTTAAGTAACTTTAAGTAACTTTAGTTTAAATATCATTTGTTTAAGAGTTAGACTTAGCAATGTAAGGTGCATTTTTTATTGTTACTAATTTTTTAGGTTTGTTATAAATCAATAAAACAGCTCCTCCTTAAATATTTTCTTTCGTGGAAATTCGACGGGTTCTACCTTGCTAATATAACAATAAATATAATATACATAATTTTTTGTGAATGTTTTTGGCTGTGGCAACTAGGTCCTCCTTCAGTTTTGAAATATTTCGCCGGAATGTTTGTGCCCTTTTCAATATTCTACCGACCAAAAGTGTATGAAGTTATGCATTAAATTAAACCAAATTTTTTGTGTAAGTGTGTGACTATGGCTAGTTGGACCTCCCTGAATTTGAAAAAAATCCGCCGGAAGGGGGCGCTACAATCGCGATATTTGTACCATTTTCAATATTGTATCGACCAAAAGTATATGAAGTCATGCATCGAATTGAACCAAATTTTTTGTGTAAGTGTATGGCTATGGCTAGTAGGTTCTCCCTGAATTTCAAAGACATCCGCCGGAAGGGGGCGCTGGAATAGTGAATTTTATGCCATTTTCAATATTGCACCACCTAAAAGTGTATGAAGTTGTGAGGGAGTGACCTTTTGTCATAAAGGCACTCTAGTGTTTCTGAGATCGTGACGTCAATAATTTAACATTTTGTAGGCGTAAAAGCGACATCTATCCTCTCTTTTACTTTAACTTTCTAGAGTGTGTGTGCTCTTTCGAATTCCGCAGTTAGCTCGCGGTTATTAGTAATATGTTAATGTGAAGTATCTCAGTTTGCAGCATATAAAAGCTTGGGGGTGAGTTTGGGTGTGTATGTGTGTCTGGCATTAGCCAGCAGCCAGCGAGTGCGGACCTCTGCCATTAGACAACGAAGTGGATGATTGTTTAGCGAAGTGCTGACGAATAGAAAGTAGCAACGGCCTCCAGTAAAGGGGAAAAGAGTTTGGATAGTGGATTTAAGAGTCGGCAGTGGTAAGAAAGTTTAATAGTAGTTCCATTTTTAATTATTGGTGAAATAAAGAATTACCTACTGCCACGGGCTGTTTAACTAAGCTTTGTTCAACAGCTCAGCCAGGAGACAGTGTCAAGTGTTAGGCGGTGCCACGACTGAGCTAGGTTGGGGCCTGTGAGTATGATTTTAGCTGTTCATAGTGTTCTCAGTGTGTAAAATTTTAGACTTGCTCCACTTCCCTTCGGCCATTATCACTTGAATAAACTTTGTTGTTTTAACCTAAACTACTGAGTATGTCTGCATATAACGTTACAAACGACACCCACCGTGGGTTTGCCGTTACAAATGGCGCCCACCGTGGGTTTGCCGTTACAAATGGCGCCCAACGAAACATCGGACATTATGAAATTGTGCCACGTGTGTATTTCACCGGTGAAGGTGATATTAGTGAATTTTTAGTTAAATTAGATGATTATATTTTGTTCAATAATATACCTGAAAAAAGTAGATACGTAGTGCTTAAATGCTCGTTAAAGGGCGAAGCCCTTTTGTGGTTGGAAAATATAGGAAAGTTTTTGATTAATGAAGAAGCGAAAAGATTTGAACAAACTGTGACTGAGTAAAAGAAGGCATTTCCTCCCGTTAAAGATAAAAGTATTTTGAGAAAAGAGTTCTATTGTAATAAGCAGAATATTTATGAGTCGGCGTCAAAATTCTATCTACGTAAGCTTGAACAAAAAAATAAATTAGATTTAGATATCACATTTGAGGAATTGTTGGACATTGTTTTTCCTCTTTTTAATCCAAATATACAGGACTTTATTGAAGTTAGAGCACCGAAGAATTTTGCAGAAATGCATCAGATATTATCGAAGTACGAGACTCGGCATAGCTCGGATCAACGGGATTTGCGTAGCCCTCGGCAGAGACCTGTCACGGATAGTAATTTGAGAAATGAGGGGGAACGTAATTTTGTGAGAGGGGGACAGCGATTTCCGGATAATAATGTGCGTAATAGAAATGATGGATTTGGTCGTAATATGTCGAATACGAATAATGGTAATAGGAATGGTGGTGGTGCTAATAATTTTAGAAGTGGTGAGAGAAATATGTATGGAAATAGACAGAATAGTGGTTGAGTACGGGACAGGAATGTTTCTTCGCAAGTAAGGAGATTAACTTCGGATGAGAATTTCGAAGGTAGATCAGTGCAAAGGAGAGGTGTGAGGAGGTCGGGTCAGTTAAACTGGTAAGTGACTGTATTTCGGAAGGTATGCAGTCACAGGTTAAATCGGAAAAGCCTTCTGTGAGTTTGAATAAAATTACTATTAATCCGGTTGAGTTACCTGAAGTGTTAATTGTGTTAGATGGTATTGTCGTTAAAAGTGTCTTCGATACAGGGGCAGATAAGTCGTTCATTTCTTTTGATTGTTATCGGAAATATTTTTCGTATAAGAAGTTGAAAAGGTCAAGTCTTGTGGTTCAGTCAGCACAGGGAGTAGCTTGCGATAATAAAGGTTCAGTAGAATTGGAAGTTGAAATTCGTTCGGTTAAGACATGTTGGGAGTTTTGTGTGTTAGATGGGTTAACAGTGCATTGTATAGTTGGTGTGGATTATATGAAGGATAGAGGAATTAGTTTGGATTTCTTTAAAAAGTCGTTAATAGTGAATAATGATGAGAATGTGAGTAAGAAAGAGCCAGTTTCAGTGTCAATTAATTTGGAGGAGTCGGGGTTAAGCGAAATGGAGAGGGAGGAATTTAATAAGTTTTTGAATGAATTTGGAGAGGTTTTTTCTGATAAACTGGGTTTAACGCATGTTGCGTGGCATGAGATTGATACTGGTTTGAAAGCACCTGTTGCTAGTAAACCATATCGTTATGATAAAGTTAAACAAGGCATAATTGATTATCATATTCAAAAAATGCTAGCGGACGATATTATAATGCCAATTGAGTCTCCTTTTGCATCGCCAGTAGTGTTATGTCGTAAAAATAATGGGAAAAGTTTAGATAATCCAGAGGCATATAGGTTTGCAGTAGATTATAGAAAGTTAAATGCGATAACGCAATACCCTCAGTATCCTATTCCAGTAATTGACGACATTTTGGCTAATATAACGAGTACGAATTATATGTCAACGTTAGATCTTACGTCGGGTTATTTTCAGATTGCAATGAAGCCGGAGGACATACCTAAGACTGCTTTTATTACTCGGGACGGTTGTTTTGCTTTTAAGAGAATGAGTTTTGGTTTATCGGGAGCGCCGGCAACGTTCCAGAAGGCCATGAATAATATCCTTAAACCTTTGCTTGGTAAGGGTGTCTTGGTCTATCTGGACGACATAGTTATAATGGCAGCTACTTTTGAGGAGCATTTAAGATTGTTGAGGGAAGTATTTACGTTGTTAAGAGATGCTGGGTTAACAGTTAAGTTAGAGAAATGTAAATTTTTGAGAAAAGAGATAAAGTATTTAGGAGTTAAAATTACGCGTGATGGTATTAATATAGATAATGAGAAAATTGAGGCAATTACGTCAATGAGTCCCCCCAAAAATAGTAAGGAAGTGGCGACATTTTTAGGGATGGTGGCTTGGTTTGCCAAGTTCATTCCACGTTTTTCGGAGTTATGTGAACCGTTGTATAATTTAAAAAGGAAAAGGGTTAAGTTTGTATGGTCATCAGCAGCTCAGAGGTCGTTTGAATTATTAAAAGAGGCAGTAGTTTCCCCTCCTGTTTTGGCTCACCCCGATTATTCGTCTCAGTTTGAAGTGTATTGTGATGCGAGTGCAGTGGGGGTTGGAGCGATGTTAGCACAGAAAGGTCGACCTATAGCGTTTGCGTCAAGAATTTTAAATGCAGCGGAAAGGAATTATTCGATTACGGAAAGGGAGTGTCTTGCAGTAGTTTGGGCTTTGAATAAATTTCGTTGTTTTTTCACTAATATACCGGTTAAAGTCATTACGGATCATTCAGCTTTGACAAAGTTAACTAATGGAAAGGGTTTGTCGTCTCGTATGGTCGGATGGTGTTTGAAGTTAGCAGAGTATAATGTGGTTATAGAACATAGGGCTGGCAAGGAGAATGCGGTAGCGGACGCTCTGTCACGAAACCCGCATGGTGGTTTAGAGGTCACGGAGGAAGTTAAGTGTTGTGCATTGTCTTCATTGGTGTTAAGGTCGCGAGAGCAGTTGATAAGAGAACAGAAGCAAGATGAAGAGTTTGGTAGTTTGTATCGTTACTTGGAAAATCCTGATGATGTCCCGAGCGCAGATGTGCCTATGTTTGAGAAGTGGTCCCAATCTTTTAAGCTTATCGATGGTCTTCTTTTTTATTCTAAAATTGTAAATTCACGTGGTGAATTAAGAGTGTTTATTCCGGCTAGTCTTCGTAAGGCCATCTTGAAAGAATTTCATGATAATCCATTAGCAGGTCACTAAGGAATCAGGAAAACTTATGCTCGAATTGGTGAATCCTGCTACTTCCCTAAAATGCGGGAAGCAGTGCGCGCTTATGTCTCCAGCTGTAGCACATGCCAACGTTATAATTATAAAAATGTAAGTCCAGCTGGCAAATTAATTCCTATTAAAGTAAATTTTCCTAATGAATGTGTAGGTGTAAATTTAATCGGTCCTTATCCATTGTCTAATCCTAAAAGATATAGATTTGTGCTAGTTATAGTTGATTATTTTAGTAAATGGGTAGAGTTAGTCCCCCTCAGGAAGGCTTCTGCACCTGCAGTTGCCGATGCATTTTTTGAGAATTATATTTCTAAATATGGTGCACCAATTAGGGTAGTGAGCGATTATGGCCCTTGTTTTATTTCTGATATATTTAAGGCCCTGTGTGAGAAGCTGGAGATCGATCACTCTTTTACTGTTCCGTATCGACCTCAGTCTAATATGGCTGAACGTGTAAATCGTACATTAATTCAAATGATTTCTTCATATGTTGGTTCTCATCATGCAAATTGGGACCAGTTTCTTCAGCATTTTGCGTACGCACTTCGTACAGCAGTTCACGAGTCAACGGGGAAAACGCCTGCTGAATTGTTTTTGGGTAGAAAAGTCATTACTCCATTCCAAAGGTTAGTTATGGTATCTGATGCGGAAAGTCAGTACATGTGTCAGGATATTGAGAGGTTGGTTAAGGAAGCTCAGGTTCAAATGGGAAAAGCGCAAGAAAAGCAAGCTCAGTATTATAATATGCGTAGGAGGGAGTTAGAAGTGAAAGTTGGAGATTTTGTGTTAGTAGAAAAGCATTGGTTAAGTTCAAGTCGTCAAAAGAGAGTAGCTAAGTTTGGTCCGAAGTTTGTAGGTCCGTTCGAGGTTTTGGAAGTTCGAAATAATAATTTGGTTGTTGATGTCAATGGGGAAAGAATGACGGTTAATCTGGATCAGGTTAGAGTTTATAAGTTTAGAGAAAATGGTAGTGAAGGTTCTCATGTGTCGAGTGGTGTTTCGCGAAATTCCCGATCCAATGAGTGTCCCGAGTCCAGCACTTCTTCATCTAATTCTTTTCATCAATATTCAAGAAGAAAATTTGGTCAAACAGCTCCAAAAACTGTTCTTGAAAGTAGAAAGCCTAGCAATCCGAGAGCAAAGTATGATAATAAAAATAAGAGAATTGTGTCAGATACATCGGACTCTGTGTGCCATAAAAGACAAAAAATTATAAACTGTCCAGTTCCTCCACTTATGAGACAGCAACCTCGCAAACATACATTATCTAATAGTTCACCATCTTCAGTGATTAATCCCCGGAAAAGATTTCGTATGGACACTCGACAAACTGTTAAAAGGACTTTAAAGTCGGAATTTTTGTCCAATAAGAAACAGCGTAGGTCTGGAAAGAAACGTGGTCTAGGATCTTCAGTGACTTCGGGTGCATCTAGAAAGAGGAGACAACTCTCAGATTACCGGCATCAACAGTGTGAATCTCGCCATGGAGTGACCCCAGCAAACCGGCCAGAGCAGAGTCGTCGAGCGGAACCTGCAAGTATCCCGCGGCATCCATTCCGAACCAGGCTGCAGGCACGACAGTCAACTGTGGCGTCACCGTACAGTTCTGATGACGAAAGATCCTTCGTACAAGGTTTCTGGGACAGGAGGAGAAAACCATCCTGTAGTATGAAGCCTGCCAGCAGCGAATCATCTCTATGATTGGGTGATAATGTTCTTTATTAAATTTCTATTAGAGTGCATATATGTGGTAGCAATGTGAAAGAATAGAAAGCAGAAAGACTGTTTGGTACTTTTTGGCCATTTTTGGAATTTTTTGACGGACTCACGATTAGTGCTTAATTGTGTTCAAAATTTGTTTGCAAAATTGTTAGTTTTATGTATGTTTGAGATTTTGGTCTTAACTGCTTTTAAAAATTCTGGATCTATTGTTAAATTGTTGTGTTATTTGTTGAAAATGTAACTATATTGTTATATTGTTCATGTGTTATAAAATGTATGTTAATGTATGTTTAAATTTTCAGAAAGTACAGATAGTAATTTGGGTTATTTTGTACACGCGCCGCGGTTCAGACGCGCACGTGTTTTGCGGTCAAGAAGTCCTTGACACGCGTTTCTATCTCTTATACTAACATTTAATGAATTAACTTTCTTCTTATCGTTCGTGTTTTATGAGTTGCGTTTTGTACTTTAGTTGGGAATGGTTTCCGCAAGTTGCGAAGTTTTAAGCCGCGTTTGAATTTGAAATTGTATTGTATTAAAAATTGAATGTTAATGTGATTTTCTTGGAGGGAAGTATACCTGTGTTATGTATTGATTCTGCTATTTTTCTTTTAGTTAATACAGATGAAGAGCATGATGACGTCATTTTGTAAATTTTTGATATTTTTTGATTGTTGCATAGGCACAGCGATATGCCGCTGTACGTATGTGCCCCAATTATTGTTAAAGTGGAGTTAAGTTCTGAAGAATTTTGGGAGTTAGTTCATTGGCTAATGGGTTTGTAGGTATTACGTAGTAGCAGAGTTATTTTAGTATGAAGTAATTGTAATTCTAGATGAAGTCGGAATTTGGATGAGGAAAATTTTTGCGCATTGGGTTTTTTGGACTTGGTGCGAATTCTAGTATATTAAAAGTTGTGGAGAAATTTTTGGTAATGTTATAGTTGTATTGCAATATTGAGGAAAATTTCGGAAGTTTAGTATTTTGAGAAATTTTAGCACTCCCAGTGGAGTGGGCTGTTTTGAAAGAAGTAATTAGTTTTGAAAATTTTACGAGTTTTTGGAAGTTTTACGGAGGCTATTTGTAAGATAGAAGAATGATTGGATTGAATATGTGGATTTTTGAGGCAAACTGAGGTTTTTTGGTTGTGATGGGTTAAAGTTAATATTTTAAAAGTTATGTTTCGGCGCTAAATTTCACCCATCACTGTGTTTTATTACGGCTCGAAATTTATAACAAGAAAAAGTTCTGGTCATGCATTTGGCCCAGCCCTTTTTCTCTGCGGAATCCGAGGGGGGGTTGTGAGGGAGTGACCTTTTGTCATAAAGGCACTCTAGTGTTTCTGAGATCGTGACGTCAATAATTTAACATTTTGTAGGCGTAAAAGCGACATCTATCCTCTCTTTTACTTTAACTTTCTAGAGTGTGTGTGCTCTTTCGAATTCCGCAGTTAGCTCGCGGTTATTAGTAATATGTTAATGTGAAGTATCTCAGTTTGCAGCATATAAAAGCTTGGGGGTGAGTTTGGGTGTGTATGTGTGTCTGGCATTAGCCAGCAGCCAGCGAGTGCGGACCTCTGCCATTAGACAACGAAGTGGATGATTGTTTAGCGAAGTGCTGACGAATAGAAAGTAGCAACGGCCTCCAGTAAAGGGGAAAGGAGTTTGGATAGTGGATTTAAGAGTCGGCAGTGGTAAGAAAGTTTAATAGTAGTTCCATTTTTAATTATTGGTGAAATAAAGAATTACCTACAGCCACGGGCTGTTTAACTAAGCTTTGTTCAACAGCTCAGCCAGGAGACAGTGTCAAGTGTTAGGCGGTGCCACGACTGAGCTAGGTTGGGGCCTGTGAGTATGATTTTAGCTGTTCATAGTGTTCTCAGTGTGTAAAATTTTAGACTTGCTCCACTTCCCTTCGGCCATTATCACTTGAATAAACTTTGTTGTTTTAACCTAAACTACTGAGTATGTCTGCATATAACGTTACAAACGACACCCACCGTGGGTTTGCCGTTACAAATGGCGCCCACCGTGGGTTTGCCGTTACAAAGTTAGTTCTAGAACTGAACTAAATTTTTTGTATATGTTTATTTTTTTGCTAAGGCAAGTAGATCCTCCCTGAATCTGAAGAAAAAAATCTGCCTACCATTCTATTGTTCATCGGCTCGTGCAGAGACGGAAACTCGTTTTTACTCTAATTAATTGACGGAAGCAGAAATTTAAGATGAAAATCAAAGTTGGTATGGTATTGAATAAAAATTATTAAGGCATTAAAATCAGAAACTATATTTTTTTTTATATTAAAATGTACGTATGGGATTGGAGAAAGTTTTGAGATTGGTACATCCAACTAGTTTATAATTCCAACTATTTTTCGGAACTTTTGATGATTTATTATGTTTTGCGTTCCGCGTTAAGCAATTTGGTTGCTTTGGATTAATTAAAGAATGATTGAATTACCAGAAATGCTATTGAATATTAATTCATATACAATTCAATAATTAAACAATTGAAAGTAATTCTTGGCTTCCAAAGTCGATGCTAATTTTACGCCCTGTTTAGTAGCAGTTACATTTCTAGAATTTTATTGCATTCAGTTTATGACAACACTCTAAAAATGTGTAACTTAGACGAATTTACATCTATATGTGTGTAAATTCTTAAAATTACATACCTGACATGAAAATTACCCAATTTTTGCAAAGTTTTACCTTTTTTTATGTGTACTTCTTATATCTATATTATAAAGACCAAACGTATCTGTGCGTAACGCATACGTCATTTTGCGAATGGCAACACTTTCCCATGCAATTCGGTTTTGCAATTTTTGCTACTGTAATTTTTATGCATCTAAACACCGCACATTCTCAATTTTTACATCGGCGTATAGCGAAAAAATGTATTTTTAAATGCAATTTGTTTGAAAGCTGTATCTCAATTAATTTCTGAGGCATCAATTTTTTTGTAGTTTTTGTGCAAATTTTGTAATTGAGTCAATAGAAATGCGCCGCTTTCTCTTAAAATTGAAAAAAAAAATGAAATTAAAATTTCGCATGTAAATTTTGAGTAGTTGAAAATGATGACGGGTTTAGATTTCACGTGAAATTTTATGATCGTGTCAATTTCATTTTTTTTTTTAATTTTTACTAAGCAAAAGAGTTTCAACTGATAACTTCGTCATGATAACTTATCTTTATCATGTTTTACTTATTACATATGCGATTAAAGTTCAATTTTAATAATTTAGACAACTGACTTTTATAGAAATGGTATTTTGTAATTTTAAATAATATTTCTTTTAGAGTTAAACTGACAAATATAAGATGCATTTTTTACTGTAGCTGATTTTGTACATTGTTATAAATCAATGAAACAGTTCCTTCTAAAACATTTTCTTTCGTCGAATTTCGACGGGTACCACCTCGTATATTATAAATATGAAAGTGTGTCCGAAAAATTGGAAAGAAATTGGCTTCAAAACGGATGGATTAATGTATTTGAATCTTTGCATATAGATAAGTTGAAGTCCGGAAATAAACAAAGGCTAATTTTTAATTGATGTATTCAAATATTGTCCTAATAATTCGAAATTTCATTCTTTTTCATACTGAATAAATAGGCATTTTTTAGAAAAAAAATAATTAATTTCCTTTCCCGTTGCCAAGAAAATTAAAATCAGGAATAATAATTTCTCAGCGGCAATAAATTTTCAATTGCGCTACCTCCATACGAAAAATGAAAATAAAAAGAATTTAAAAGAAAATAAGTATGACGTCATAAGTGAAGTAAAAAAAGGGAGTATTCGAATTTTTCTGTCAAAAATGGTGACATAATTAGAAATAAAAAAGGGGGGGAGAATTTTATTTTTAACAAAATATTTCACTTCGAAAAATATAACATCATAGTTGAAGTAACACAGATTTTTTTATAGTAGTCGTTAAAAATACTAGAGACATGGATATCAGTAATTATTGTTGCTAGATAAATAATGACGTCGTATTTAAAATGAATCAGAAATATTTTTTACTTATTCTAATTAATAAGTCATAAGTTACATACTAATAAAAAATTTCATTCAAAATTCATAATTATTAGTGGAAGACATTTTTGGTTGGAAAAAAGGGAAAATAAAACTGATTAGTGTACATTTTTGACTCTATTTTCTTTCTTTAAAATTAAAAAGAATTTAATTTCAATTCGTATAGATCAGCGCTGTCCAACGCGGGACCTGTACCAGCTTTTTGCCGCTCTTTTGAATATTTCCTATTATTAATATCTTTTAAACTGAAATTCCATTTAAAAAATGCTTTATTTTAAAACTTTGATATTTGCTTTAGAAATATTTTTGAAACCTTTGCAAGTGTATTACAAGCATAAAAAATGAAAATGTGTTTTATTAATTTAACCATGCGTTATTGCGTTTCTTCAATAATTCACAGTTATTCTTTAATCAAAATGCCTTGGATATTATGGCAATGGAAATTTGTAAAAGTTGGTAATAACTTAATATGTTAGGATGTGAAATGCAGAAAAAAGCGCACCCCCTTCTCCTCCTTCATGCAAGAGTGTTCAACAATTTTTTTTTTATTTTATGTTATTACTCTGACTCAATGCTGTTTCATGATAAGGGTAAAGATGTGTCATTTTACCACTCAGACTTTCAAATTTTAGGTATTTTTCTCAAATTGTTTTAAAAAATATATAAAATCGTGCGAAATGATTTCCATCAATTGAAATTCTTTTAAGACATTTCTTTGAAACCATCCATGGATTGGCCACTAATATACTTTTTGTTTTTGTGCTTTTTATAGTGCCATATTTTCGCCTCCAAAATAAATAAAGGAGTAACTATTCATCCTAAAAAAAACCTAAGAATGTCTCTGATTACCGTTTTAGTTCGAATAAAAATCAGATTAAAGTTACTGGTTTCTTCCAATTCAAAAATCTGTAAGATAACACCTCACAGAAAAAATGTATAATTCGAACTTACTTTGATTTATAATTTTTTGATTTTCTCTTTTTTACATGAAGTTCCAGATCCACATAGGGGTCTTATATCTTCTAGAACGATATGCATTTGTATGTGTCCCTCACTATTAATACTGCGAGATAATTTGTTTTGTATTTTTTTAGCTCTGTTAATGGTGGCGCCCTTCTTTGTTTGTCCTTAGCTGAAATGCACTCTTGCTTAGTGAAAGGTTGGACAAGCCTGGTATAGATGATATAAAAATGTGATTAAAGTAAATTTTCCTAAAACTAAAAACATAATTTTACATGTTGAAACTTCATTAATGAACTTCTTCCACAGAAGCGGAAATCTTTTGTCTACATGCTGAAATTTACAACCAAGGATGCTATGCGACATTTTTCAGGATTTCGTAATGAATGTGTCACAAGAACTAATGCATAGATCATCATTAAACTTCAGATTCAGTTAGTAACTGATAAAACATTGATCCTGATTGGTTTTTGGTGTGCATCATTCAACATCTGGCGCTGATTTGCAGATTTTTTTAAGAATTTGCAATAGCTCTATCTCAAAAACTAATGGACGGATTTTCATCAAACTTCAAATTCAGTTATAAGTTGACATAAGTTGTTGCTGACTCTCACTAGATTTCAGTTTAAACCACTAACCAGTAGCGATGCTATATGCTGCATTTTTCAAGAAATATTAACTTGCATAAGATAGAAGGAAGTTTTAGGATTGCCACATCTGATTAGTTCTTATTTGAAAACGTTCTTAAATTTCGTATTTAGTCCTGCGAATGATTACTTTGCATTTTCAAATGATCTTTTCAGTCGTTTTTTTACTTAACATGAATAAAAACAATAATAATTGCCGAAACGTCAGTGAAGACTTACTTTGGAAATATGAAATGTTTTGGTTTCTCTCTGCCTGTTCCGCAATAACTGATGCAAAAAACACCCGATTAAATTGAAATTAAGTGGGTATATTCTTGCGATACCTGGATTTAGCTGTATAGTTTTCTGTTCTATTTGATTCATTTGTTCGGAAAATACAGGACATTTAATTTTGCCCCATAATGCTTTTCTATGGCAATTCAGACGTTTTGAAAATTTTCATTTGTTGAAAGAAAATGGCTCACTTGCTCAATGGCATTATATGACAAATTGGATACTGAAATTTACGAATACAAGGCTGAAATTATTCAAATTATTTTGAAATTTTGTCTATGCATTTGTCAGATTTTTTTAATTTATTACTCTAATTTTTGGATAATTTTTATAAAAGTGTTCCAATAATATAAAATAATTTGTTTTAGAGATTTACTTATTTCAAATACATTTATTCCATTTTTTATTTTACTTTTTATAGTTGCTTAGCAACCCTTTATCATCATAATATTAAAAGCATGTATAGTGCGCCAGTGTAATGTTTAAATTTTCATCTAAATAAAGGTAAATTAAAAAATATATATCCTTCTATAGTAAAAAAAAACTAGCCTTAAAAGGAATGACTCCCGGAATGATGCTGATGTGGAAGATTTCCGGAACTAACGAATCCGGGTTGTCCACTCCTTCCATGAGTCGAATAGACCAATAAGGAAAGAGCTCCGTCTATGCATCGCCATATGGGTTACCATAAAGAGAGGAAAGGTTACCATCGCCAACAATCGCCAAGTTTGTCGCCAACTTGGCGATATATCGCCAAATTTGGCGACCAAAATTAGTTGTCAAAAGTGACGCCAACTTGGCGATAAGTGTAATATTTCGCCAAATTTTTAATTTCTTTACAACACCAGTCGTTTGATACATCATTTGAGAGGTTTGCAACTGCTTATTCATATAATGGATGTCTTGTGTGTTATCCCCCATTCTGCTCCCCAGGGGGGACACATTTTTATTTTCTTTACAACACCAGTCGTGTTACACAAGATTTGAAAGGTCTGCAACTGCTTATTCATATTATGGATGTCTTGTGTGTCACCCCCACACTCTGTTCTCCCCAGGGGGGGGGCGGTCACATTTTTAATTTCTTTACAACACCAGTTGAGTGACACATCATTTGAAAGGTCTTCAACTGCTTATTCATATTATGGATGTGTTGTGTGTATCCCCCACTCTGCCCCCCAGGGGGCACATTTTTAATTTCTTTACAACACCAGTCGTGTGACATCATTTGAGAGGTCTGCAGCTGCTTATTCATATTATGGATGTCTTTTGTGTCGCCTCCCACTCTGCCCCCCAGGGGGGCACATTTTTAATTTCTTTACAACACCAGTCGTGTGACACATCATTTGAAAGGTCTGCAACTGCTTATTCATACCATGGGTTATTGGCGAGCGCAGCAAGCAGGGGTAGACAATAATTTGGAATCGCGAAGCGATTACGCGGGGGGGTTGGCGAGCATAGCGAGCAGGGGGGCGGGGCCCCCCTAGTGAATTAAAAGAAAATTAATATAACTTCATATTGGAAAGAAAATGGAAAATTCCAAGTATCTTTTAATAATAAAAGATAAAGGGAGATTGATTTTATGGCACGAAAACCAGCGATTATGACGTCACGTACCGAAAATAAAACTAATCACTTTGGCGCTTAAATTAAATGGTCTTGGATTATGATATCAATCCTTATTTATTTACAGAAATTTATTATCAAAATTTTTTAATTTGTCGGAAGCGCGTTAAAATAAAGATTTTTTTAATATTTAAAATAATAATAAACTTGTTATTAAGCAAGTTGTTGGATAGTAAATTTTAATAATATGTCCCACATAGATATAAATGCCATTAATTTGCATCGCATAGATATCGATGTCGAAATGACGTCCAGATTAGCGAGAAATAAGTGTCTTTATTGGGCCATTTTAGCGAAGTAAAGTTATCAAAAAGATTTGGATTTTTATAGAAAAGATTTATATTTAGATAAAATCTTAGATCTAAATATTATAGAAACGTAATAAAAGTGAAATTTTTGAGGAATAAAAATTGTAAAAACACTAGAATTCTAAATTAGGTAACTCCTTTAGATAAATTTTTATATCTCCTTTTCTATAAATTACTTATGTATCAAATACAGGTTTTTGTGGTTAAGTAGGTAAAATAAAAAAAATCAATATTGAAACACATTCAATAGAAAATTACGAATGTAAATTTAATGAGTCAACGGGGGGGTTCAAGGGGGCAGAGCCCCCCCCCTCCCCTGCAGAAATCTACTTTGTTGTCTAAAAAATTATGATAATATGCAGCTCATAAAATTTTAGAATATCGTTGCATAAAAACGGGATCAATTAAATGCATCAAATTTCTGAAAATTTCTACGTATTTCTAAATGCGTTCGTAACTATATAAATACATAGCACTTATAGTCGTGTCTGATCTGTTCGTATGTCTGTCTATCTGCATATCTGTCTGTCCGCACGCAACTATGAAAATAGTACCCAATCAAATGGTTTGAAGTTTAAAATATTTAATTATTGCATAATTTTGTCGTGTCCTTGCAAATTTTATGAACATCGGATATAAAATTTAATTATAAGGACAGTCAAAAATATTCCGTTACATAATGCCAAGGGGAAGAATACCTTCAAATGCATTTTAAATATGTTACGCTTTTCGTATATTTTGAAATTAATATGCATCTATGAAGTACATTAAAATAAATATTTTGTAAAATGTGCGGTGCAAAGGATATTTGTACTTAAATTATTGGGCCACACAAAAGTATTTCATTGCATAATGGTATATGAGGAAACATTGTTTGGGAGTATTTTAATTATATTGAATTATTTAAAATTTTATTAAATTGCTATACATTGATGAGGGCAACTACAAGTTACTTTCTATCTAACAGAAAACACACAGTATTTACAGAGACACTCAAAAGATTTCAGATGCGATACTGCGATGAAGTAGTGTATATAACCGATGACTGCTGATGGTTCATTTTGTTTTGATATGAGCTTTTATCTAAAATTTTGCATGTAACATTTTATGTATAATTGTTGTAATTCATATACAGGGTTCTACAAAAGAATTTCTAAGGGATATTGAGTATAAACGGAAATAGCTTAAAAGTTTTTTTTCCTTTAATTATGCATTTTTGTGTTGAACTATATTTACTCTTTGTGCAATGTAGATAAAATAATATACAAGGCCACGTAAAGAATTGGATACAAGGCCTTCTATGGATGATAATCTCTGGAACAATGGTCTCAGTAGATTTAAGTGCGTATAAGTCTTAATTAAATTACAGATTATAATTAAATAACAGTCAATTAGTATCGTGTAAATAAAAAGTTTGTAAAATTCAGGGTTGTATAAGAGTATTCAAGTATGATTCCATTTATAATTCCTTGAAAGTGAAATTTAAATCTGTCATGCGTTTTTAAAGCATTACAAGAAGTTAAAATTAGTTTGTGAATTATGTTCGTCTGTCCATCTGGTCTGTCTGCCTGTCTGTCTTTCCGAACTTGCTTTAATATCATTGGATTGATCTGTAATTGATATATTTTATTGAGATTTACTATGTCCTGTCCGTTATTGAAAATAAAGTGCGTAAAGCTAGTAGTTTATTTGCTGAGACACTTAATACAATTTTATTACATTATCATTCATTGGAAAATATCATAATTTTTCAACTTTGTAGCACCTATAGTCGTTACCTGGTCCATCCATCTGTTTCTCGGTCTGTTCACATATAATAGCGCAAAAACTTCCAAGCTGGAGAATTTGAAAATAAATATACAAAATCGTTGCAAAATTTTTTTGCATCATTTCAAATTTTATGAAAATCCAGTCCAAACTTAGTAAAAGTTTTCTCCAATTTATCAAATCCTATCATTTTTAAATAATTCAATCATATTCCATGATAGATATTGATTCCATGTTACTATGGTGATTATGCTTTAGTTAAGAAGTAGTAATATTATCCGTATAACTGATATCACATCTCTATAACTAAATTTAATATATAAAATCGTTATAAATTTTGTATCCATACACTTTTGCATAGGAGTGCAGCAACTCTTACACCTAGATCTAAATATAGTTGACTCTCGTTAATTCGAATCTTTGCTTAATTTGAACTAAATATGAAGTCCCGAAATTTTCAATGGCAGAATAACGTTATAAATTTTCATTAATTCGAACTCATTTTCTCTTCACTTCATTTAATTCGAACTAACGAGAATTCGATTTTTCATTTTTCTCTTCCTTCTCACAGATTTCAGACCATTTGAATAGCTTTCTTTCTTTGATTTTTGTAAAAATTGTTCAGAAAAGGAATACATATAATTCAATGCATTTGATATCCACTTTCTTGGTGGCCCGTCTGTCCATCAGTGACGCTTTAAATTTTTAGGTAACTTTCATTACAAAAAGTAAAAAGCTACCTATTGCAGCCGTCCGGAGGAAAGCACTTCCAGAAAATTTTGGTATATTTTCACCGATCATGACCCCCAGACCCCAAAACCACCCTCCGTTCAAATGTTGACATATATATATATATATATATATATAACCATATATATATATATATATATATATATATATATACAGGGTGTCCGAAAAGTCTGGAAACGGTCGAATAACTCGAAAAATACATATGAGATTGAAAAACGTAAATATACGTGTTAAATATTTTTAAATAAGCTACTCAGTGATGCCAAATTTGACCTTCGTAACCGACTCCCTGGGGGTCAGAGGGGGTCCAACTTTGAAATCTTAAATAATAACCCCCATTTTTTATTGCAGATTCGGATTCTACGGACAAAAATACGTAACTTTTGTATTTGATGTTTATTTCGAATCCTCGTTTATCACGGTGTAATTGAGCATATTAAATCGATACATATTTCGGCTTTTCCAACGGGATTTTCCCTAATCGAAACTAATTGGGGAGAATTTATGACATCAAATTCCTCGTCTTTTGCAATAATAGCGTTTCCTGAAAATCACCCGTGTCGATTATTTCGGTAGTGCTACACAGTTAAAAATTTGATCCATTTGCTTTAGCGTCACTCCACAGCTTTTATAGAATATCTCTTTCATGACCAATGAGAATGTTCCATAACACAGTAAAGTACACTGTAAAAAAATTGACCCTTTTGCTGCATCGTCACTCCACCGCTTTTATAGAAAACGATTACTTTACTGCGTTATGGAGCATTCTCATTGGTCACAAAAGAGATATTCTATAATAGCTGTGGAGTGACGCTGCAGCAAATGGGTCAAATTTTTAACAGTGTAGCACTATTGAAATAATCGCTACGGGTGATTTTCAGGAAACGCTATTCCTACAAAAGACGGGGAATTTGACGTCAAAAATTCCGCCCAATCAGTTTCGATTAGGGAAAATCCCGTTGGAAAAGCGGGAATATGTATCGATTTAATATGCTCGATTACACCGTGATAAACGGAGATTTGAAATAAACATCAAATGCAAAAGTTACGTATTTTTGTCCGTAGAATCCGAATCTGCAATAAAAAATGGGGGTTATAATTTAAGATTTCAAAGTTGGACCCCCTCTGACCCCCAGGGGGTCGGTTTCGAAGGTCAAATTTGGTATCACAGAGTAGCTTATTTAAAAATATTTAACACGTATATTTACGTTTTTCAATCTCATATGTATTTCTCGAGTTATTCGGCCGTTTCCAGACTTTTCGGACACCCTGTATATATATATATATATATATATCTGATTTTTGTCATGCGATAACTAACGTATTTATGAACCGATTTGAATGAAACTTGGTATCTACATAGTACATACAAATGTCTCGACCGAGTTTGTTGGTCAGCATCATCCGCCATTTTGTTTCAAAATAGCGGCCATTTTAAATTTTTAAAAAAATTTAAAATTTAAAATTAAATGCGAAAAAATTAAAAGTTGAAAAATATTTTTCGTTTACGTGTTAGAACAACTTAAAACAAAGATTCCAGAACACTTTTTATTTTGTCTATATTTTAAAAAATGATTGAGTTATAGCACTTTGAATTTTTCTTATGTCTGACATTTTGAAACGATCTGATTTTTGTCACGTGATAACACGCGTATTTATGAACCGATTTCAATGAAAGTTGGTATGTACATAGTACATACAAATGTCTCGACTGAGTTCGTTGGCCAGCATCATCCGCCATTTTGTTTCAAAATGGTGGCCATTTTAAATTTTTTAAAAATTTAGAAATTTAAAATTAAATGCGAAAAAATCAAAATTTGAAAAAGATTTTTCTTTTGCATGTTAGAACTTAAAACAACAATTCCAGAACACTTTTTATTTTGTCTATATCTTAAAAAATGATTGAGTTATAGCACTTTGAATTTTGCTTATGGCTGACATTTTGAAACGGTCTGATCTGAACGATCCACAATGTTGCTTTAAAATGGCATACACTTTATGATATCGTGGAATTTGGTGACTCTCTAAAACGCTTAAAATAATACCAGGTTGAATAAAATATGGCTAATTTCTAAAAATTCCTATTAATATTCAATCTTTACAAAAACTAGTATTCAATCTTATAAAATCACTAATTTTATAAGATCATTTCTACTAATTTGAGCTTAGTATTTTTGAACAATGTAACTTACCTTAAAATAAATAAATAAATATATAAGTATATGAAAGCTACCTCTTCCTCCCGGCATTGCCGGAAGGACTTTTTCTTCCATTGTGCTTGTTTCTAATCTTTTAATTAGTTTATGTATTTACACATTCTAATTTATTATTAAGTCATATTCTAATAATGACAGACGAAATAAATTTAAAAAACACTATAACACTAATTCCTTTGTAACAGTACTATATTAAGCATGTTTTCATTTCATATTTTCCATAATTCGAACTTCGGATAATTCGAACATTTCTTGTGGTCCCGACGAGTGCGAATTAACGAGAGCTGACTTTATATTTCAAACTTCGTTATAGTAAGAACGAACCTCATTTGATAGGTTTGACGCGCAATTTTTGTCTTGTTTATTCATTTATAAATTTATGTAATTTGAAAAGTTTCGATTGCTGTTTGTATAAAGTTAAATTATACGCAAAGTGTGGTAAAAAGCGGCCATTAGAAGAGCTGACATTGAGGCTGCTGATCTGCAGATTTACTAGTACATATATGTAGTCATATTCAACTTGAAGAACTTATACGCATGCCTAAAAATATGTTTGCCTAAGTTAAATCTTTTGAAATGTTTTTTAATGTGAACGGGTGAATCCTCATTCCGGGTTGTCCAGTTCAAAAATATTAAGCTAACAAATTTCATAAACTGTTTTAAAAAAATCACTGATTAAAAAAATCTGCACTTCACAGATACATTTTTCTTGAATTTCACAGAAAAAAAAAACTCTTTTCACGGTTAAACGGCATTTTTCGTTAAAAGACGAAAATTTTCATCATACTACCTAAAAATAACGAAACAGACGAAAATGGAAAGAAACAACGGAGATACTCTGTTATCTATCGCAAATTTATTTTCAATTTTTATAAAACCGACATGTTGTTGTACAAAAAAGAAAAAACTCAATGAAAGAATACTGGCTCTTTTGTAAGATTTGTATCATGTATCTTAAGGTCAACTGCACTGATACCAACAACTTTCTGAACAACAAATTAATCAGACCCTATTTAAAACATACATCGACGAAAGAAAATTACCCGAAAAAAATAGTTAATTAAGGCATATTATAGTTATTCATTAACCATAAAAATCATAATAACAGATTGGCCGTATTAATTAAAGCTTTCAAAAATTATAACAGCACCGAAAAAATTACAATTTACCTTATAAAAACGAGGTGGAACCCGTCGAAATTCGACGAAAGAAAATGTTTAAGAAGGAACTGCATCATTGATTTATAATAAATCTTCAAAATTACTTACAGTATAAAATGCATTCGATATTGATAAATCTACCTCCCAAACAAATATTATAAAAAATACATCTTATATTGATCAGTCTAACTCTAAAACAAATATTATTTTAAGCTAAGATTAACAAAACACTATAAAACTCAGTTGTCCAAATTTTTAAAATTAAACTTCAATCGCATACTTTAATCAGTAAAATAGAATAAAGATCAGCTATTATGATGAATTTATCAATTGAGATTCTTATGTTTGGTATAAATGCGAATGAAAAAACAAAATTTATTCCAAATTGACACGATCATAGAATTTCACGCAAAATTAAAACCCGTCATAATTTTCATCTTCTCAAAATTTAAGCACTTATTTCTTATATCCGTATATTCTTATATCCGTCACTAAGTTTAAAAAAATGGTACTTTAATTTGATCATTTTAAAATCACTTTAACTCAAAACTTGAAGTTATTTAACTGATGACTAAAAACGAAATCACGGAATTTTATAACAGACGATATTTTTTTGTGAAATATATGCATTTTAATTTCTATTTTTTCTTTTTTACCATTTAAAGAGAAAATGGAGTGATTCTGTTGCCACAATTTTAAAATTGGTACTAAAAACAATAAAAAAATTAATATCTCAAAAACAAATTGAGATACAGCTTTCAAACAAATTGCATTTAAAAGTACATTTTTTTCTTTATACAATGGTGTAAAAATCGGAAATATACGTTGTTTAGAAGTATAAAATTTGCAGTAGCGAAAAATGCAAAACTGAAATTGCATGGGAAAGTGTTGCCATTCGCAGAATGACGTATGTGTTACGCACAGATTCGTTTGGCCTTTATAATATAGATATAAACACACTGTAGAATCCACTATTTGCCTTTAGAATCACTTGCATTCGAAGACTCTTTGGCGTGATAGCCCCGCATTAAAGTCGTGAGCTCGAATCACTTCGACGGCATAACTTTTTTCCTTGATCTATAAATGTGGGAGCTTCTAAATTGTTCGATACACTGTTAAAAATCTGCAGGATTTTATCCAGTCATTTGACCGTTTTCTACAAAAAAAGTAAAACTTTTTACTTTATTGTGAACTTATTACTACCAATTTTATGGTCAGAATAGAGTTATATTACGGTTATGTTACTGGTTTTTCAGAAAACGGTGAAATGACTGTACAAAATGCTGCAAGATTTTTAACAGTGTAAATGGCACTATCAGCCAGTTGTTATACCAACTTTATAATGGAAAGTTACCGCTGCTTCACACGTAGTTTTTCCTTCTTTTATTTCCCAGAACGGAGAATCTACTAACGGAACAGAGAAACTCTGGCAACTTTGGTGCCAATAATTTTTCCTTAAATTCCCGGATTTATTTTTAACAGTGTGTGAACTGCGGATTAGGGAGACTTGAGAGAGAAATCTCTGTAGTTTAAACTGTACAAGAATAAGTTTAACTGTAATTAAAGATAGAAAATCAAATAAACTTTGAAATATGTATAATATTACTTAAAAAGGCATTACAACTAAATACAAATATTGCTTCGTACATCCATGAAATCTTTAGAACACACGCGCATCCTTTTTTAAAGGGAAAAATAACTGACTAAAATAAAAATAAATAAATAAAAACAAAACAAACAGCACGCATCCGCAAGCGAAATTCAGTCCATTGCTTTAAAGAGGGGTGAAAAGATTAATGCACATTTTCAGGAGCTCCTGAAACGACTAGGAAATTATACGAAATCGCGAAGTTATTATAAGAAAGAGTGTCATTACAAACGGTATCACTCCCAAGTTAAATCTCAAGGGATTTGCCGATTATTGAATAGAATTATGAAGAGAGAAATGTGAATTGATTTTTACGCCCCTCTTTAGAGCCAATTACTGATAGAGATCTGCACGGGCCCGGGCTTGGCCGGCGGAATCGCTTTGAATTTGCTAACGGGCCAGGCTGGGATGGCAGAATTAGAATGTTTTTTTCAACGGGCCGGGCCGGCAAAAAAATTGAACGGGCCGTACGGGCCAGGCCGGGCCGATATAAAAATTTTCGGGACTGCCGGCCCGTTTTGAAGATTTCAATATAAACAATAAAATATAAACCTATTTTCAACGAAAATGGTTTTAACGAGAATAAATATAAATGTGCATCACGAGCCATACTAGTTTGACAGCATCAATATAAAAATGTAACTTATGTAGTGTAGAGATCGGCATCGGACAATTACCTTGTGTGTAACCCGTTTTAATATTTTTTAAACTGACTCGTGCAGGGCCAAGATCAAAATTGGAGATCAAGTCATTATTTTTCTACATATAGACTTGCCGGACCGAAAGAAGACTTAATTGTTCTCAAGATCTGTAGGGCAGACAACATAATTTGTAAAATTATGAACAGCGATAAAGAACTTATGTTAGCTTAATCTTTGGATATATACTTCTTGATGGTTTTTAAATTAATTTTTCAATAACGCGAAATTTTGACTTTAATTTTTAATTGTAAAAATATAAAAGTGATAAGCCTGACTATTGAAGGAATTTGGAATCGAATAGCGTTTTTCATTTTTGGTAAATAAAATACTTGTATAACCTTGTTGAGATACAATAGTTTCTCAAATGATTGCAGGTTTTTCTCCCTTCCCATGCTATCGCTTCCGGAAATTCTATTCAAAAGGCAAACTATGACATTATTTTATTTGCTTGCAGTGTTCTTAAATTGCCATTCGATTATATAGTTTCTGAATAAAGACACCTGCTAATCTTATGCATTTCTGAGAAAAAAATGAATTTAGAAATGTATCAGAAAGGAGCTTCTTTGAATTAACGTATGATTTGGATTTAAAATCTTTAATAAAATGATATAGAAATATTTTTATTAATCTTTCTTTATTAAACAGCTTCAAAAGTTACGATGTTTTTAAATTTCTTTCTTTTTCTTTTATTCTAAGCCATATTAATTTTTTAATTAATCTTTATTTGAATGTTGAAAGCCTAAGAATCTTAGTAATCATTAATGTTACTAATGTATATTTCCTGTAAAATATATTGTAAAATCATTCCATAGATATGTATGCAGTACTCTTTAAAAAAATCTTAAATATATGATAAAAATCTGAATTTTTTAGAAATCGTAGAAATTGTAACGGGCCAAAACGGGTCGGGCCGGGCCTGTTTTCCCTGATTTCTCTACGGGCCGGGCCGGGCCTAAAATATAAAAATTTGAACGAATCGGGCCGGGCTCGGGCCGAACTTTTGAGTTTTACAACGGGCCGGGCCGAAAAAATTTTCCTACGGGCCGAGCCTGGAAATTCCGGCCCGTGCAGACCTCTAATTACTGAACAACGCTTGCGCATCTGTAACGTTTTCTATTCTAGTCAGTTATATTTACTCTTTAAAAAGGACTCATGTGACTGCAAAACATATCAAGGATATATTAAATAATATCTTTATATAAGGTACCCTGGGGTAATAACGCCAGGCGGGGTAATAACGCCAAGTGCTTATATTTTGCATAATTATGAAATAATCAGGTAAATGACACCCATGTGCTCTGCGCAGAAGGGTTTTGAGTTATATAGATTGCAAAAAACAGCTTCAAGTTAATTTGTTTCATATTTAGGACTTATTGTTTTTACAAGCAACTAAAATTAACGCTTGATCTAAAATTTGCGAGAAAAGGTTTTTGATCTGAAGACTATATTTTTTATCCAGAAATACTTTGTTTATTACATAAATTGTAGTGTATTTCATGTACTTTTAAATTGTTGTAGAAGATTTTGGCTATCTTCTCGAGATAATTTGTAGTTTAGGATTTACTGCGCAATAAGTATCCCGGGGTAATAACGCCAGGGATTGGCGTTATTACCCCGGTTGATTCCCAACAGTGGCCGAACTATATCCGAAGGGGGTTTATATATGAATATGGGACAGCATTATCATCATTGTTGAAATGGTAAGATTAAGGGGGGGGGGGGGTGCCCAATACTTAAAAATAATCTCTCTATTTTATTTTTTATTAAATTATTATTATGTTTTTTACTAATGTAAAAAGTAATTTTTAACTCTTGTAAATAAAACTATATCAAAATGTTTTCGAGATTCAAATTCGAACATCTTCAAAATCAGGTTTCTATTAAATTTCCACTGGATTGTTCAATTGAGTTCGAAACCTGTCTGTTCGAAAAACTGTCCGCTTTCTCAGCGTTCGATTTTTCAAAACGTTATAAATTTAACCTTTAACTGATGTGACAGAAATTGTAACGTATGAATGTGATGCGGTTTGTGAGACTACAAAATTGAAAAATGAATAAAAGGCGGGAATAACTCATAGGATTGTGTTTTTGTACTAAACTTTTTATACAAGAGTATAATACTTAATATTCACCTATTTAGTCTCTGGTGATAGTGCTAAAATTCCAAATGAAACAAAATTTCGGTAGTGTTTGCAGTTAAACTGAAAATTACAAGTTAAACTAAAAAATTAAAAGAAAAATAGTGGTCTACGAGACCGGTAACATTAGTTAAAGGTTAAAATGCTATCCATGATTAAAAATCATAGAATACTGTTCCTGAGCTAAACTTTTTGTACAGAATTAATTCTAATTAAGTTTAATCTATTCAAATATTTCTAACAATATTACAAGAACTCCAAACGAAAGAGAATTACAGTTGTAACTATAGTTAAACTGGAGAATACAAGTTAAACGCTATTTTTTTTTGGGGGGGGGGGGGATACAGTGTTCAGTCTGATTGCTTACAGCAGTTAAAGGTTAATTTTGTTGCTAATATAGAGATAATGATATATAACCATATGAATTATGTATAAAATTGAATAAGAGATCTCTTTGGGATAATATTTTTTAATCAAAAATTTTATTCAATTTATTAAATTTTATTAAAGCATGCTCTTTAAAACGTCGACAATTTAACTGTAGGTTTGGAGAATCCGCATTAGTGTGGAGCTATGGGTTAAAAACTATTTACTAGATTACTATAATAATATTAACTCAACTGCTGTGACGAAAATTGTCGCATAACTTACTGTGAGCGGCCTGTCAGACCGCTTAATCTAACGATGAATAAAATGTTAAATTAACTTTTATAATGTTATTTTTGTATTGAACCTTATATACAGGACTATTATAAATAAAATACAGCTATTCAAAAGTTTCTAGATATAGTAGTAGGACTCCAAATGAAACAAAATTTTCCCGGTATCTATAGTTAAACTAAAAATTGCAAGTTAAACTCTGAAACTTGAAAAACTCAACGGTATGTGAGGCGCTAACAGCAGTTAAGGTTTAATAAAACTATTTATTACATATAACTCTAGTTATTATAAAACTTCACATGATTAAAATACTATATTGTGAATGGTTAAAACCATGCAATGTTTCTTATAATCATACTAGCTGTTCTGCCCGGCGTTGCCCGGGTTCATCAAAAAATAGCAAGAAGGCTCTGTTGTAACAAGATCCAACGACGATGTATTTTCTGTTGTAATCATAACATTTCTTTTCATTCAATCTGTGAAGTCTCTGTTCTTCGTTCTCTTCATATAATTTTCTTTTCTTATACTCATCATTTCTGGACAATCGCTCTCGACGCTTTTCTTCTGATTCTTCGCTGAGAATCTTTCGATTTATTAATCTTTGCTTACTTAATCTTTCTCTTCTCTTTTCTTCAGTCTCATCGCTGAGAATCTTTCGATTTATTAATCTTTGCTTACTTAATCTTTCTCTTCTCTTTTCTTCAGTCTCATTTTCTCTTCTTTTTCTATTCTGCTCTCTTTTCTTCGCCAGTCTTTCTTCTCGGTGTTCTGGGGTTTCGTTTGCATATCTTTTTTTATTGTTAATGAAGAGGTCTTCCATTTGTTCTTCCATCTGTTCTTCTTTCTGTTCTTCCATCTGTTCTTCCATTTGTTCTTCCATTTGTTCTTCCATTTGTTCTTCCATTTGTTCTTCAATTATATTCGACGATTCACTGTTTGAGAGCCTATCTGTCCTTTTATTTATAGAAGTTCAAAATGAAAAAAGATTTTCTTAGCAGACGATTTTTTGTGATAAATACATTATCTGTTTTATATTTCTTCTGCTTTATTCCTTTTATTTATAGAAGTTCAAAATGAAAAAAGATTTTCTTAGCAGACGATTTTTTGTGATAAATACATTATCTGTTTTATATTTCTTCTGCTTTATTCCTTTTATTTATAGAGTTCAAAATGAAAAAAGATTTTCTTAGCAGACGATTTTTTGTGATAAATACATTATCTGTTTTATATTTCTTCTGCGTTTACCTAAGCTGTGTAAAATCTCTATAAATAAAAGGTATAGAGGATGAGAGCCTATCTGTGCCTCAATTATCCTCAGAATTCCTTTTATATATATAGATTTAAGCGGGACTTTTTAAGCAAAGAGAGACACAGGGTGTTATATTCTGTTGAAGATCCCCCTCACTCCTTTTTCTTTTACTTTCACAAAATAATCAATATTTTCTATCGCATAGAATGCATACATGGGAATATAAATACTGATTCAAATAATCCGTGCAATGTTTCTAATAATTCTATTTAAATGGTCATTTTTAAGCAAAACGTAGCTTAGAATCTGAAATTCTTTTGCCTCCTCCTCCCGCCGCCACCACAGCTTTCTTTTTCTTTCAGAGTCACAAAAAATTGTACATTTTCAATAGCTTAGATTGCAATTTGTCAATTTCTAGAGCTGTAGAGTTTGTATTTTTAGAATTGGGCAATCTACATGACATTATTCCATCTTATTTTATAGTTTTATTTGCATGGCGTTATTACCCATATAGGTGGGTATTAACGCCAAATAGCATTGGTCAAGAAAAAACGCGATTACATTTTATGAATACATATCTGTTAAATTATTTTATTTTATGTAGATAGTCAATGAGTTGCTGTATCAGATCCTATATTTCTTTGAAAAATACAATCTAAAACTAAGCCGTGAAAATTGCTAGAACCTTAACGTGGCGTTATTACCCCAGGGTACCTTATTTGTAGCGCCTTTTAGGTAATTCTATATATATTTTAAAGTTTTTATTACACTGACAAAAAAAATAAATATAAAAATAAAATAGATTGTTGATTTTACAGTATAATTACTGGTAGCTGAGGCGCCAATGTTATACTGTAAAATACACAGTATATCACAATATACCATTGTATAGATGAATTAAAGGGCTTACAGCTTAAAGGTTTATTATTTGCTAATTTTACACTATATTAGATTATATTGATAATTTTACGTTTTTGAACTGGCGTCTCAGCTGCTAGTATTATATTGCAAAATCATTTTAAAGCTGATTTTATTAACCTCGATTGATTTTACAGTATAATTACTAGCAGCTGAAGCGCCAATATTATACTGTAAAATACACAGTAATATACTATCGTATAAATAAATTAAAGGGTATATTACTGCTTAAAGGTTTATTATTTGCTAATTACGGTATATTACATTATAATGATAATTTTACGTATTTAAGCTGGCGTCTCAGCTGCTAGTATTATATTGCAAAATCATTTTAAAGCTGATTTCATTAACCTCGTAATATTTTTTAACAGGGCTTATTTTTTAGAAGCGGTAAAACCTAAATGAAGGTTAGCGGGCGTAGCTCGCAAAGTATAGGGTGCCGAGTTCTGTTATAATTTTATCAGAATCACTTCACAATTTTCATTTTATTTACATTGTAAACGTGATTTATTGCTTTAATGAGAAATTCTATAAAATGAATGATATAAACTCTTTCTAAATGTAAAATTGAATTATATTTATTTTTCCATGAAAAAAAATTAAAAGTGAAATACAAAACATCGAGACTAGTGTAATTTTAAAGTTGATTTAAAAATTAAACTAGTATGTTGTGGCCATCACAAAACTTTCTTCTATCCTGTTGTGAGTCTATCCTGTTTCTTCATCCTGTTGTGAGATTTATACCAAAATGTAATCAGCGTCTAATTATGTTATATATTATAGTGTACCAGAATCTGAAATTTCATGAAGTTCTCTGCATTAGTTCTTGAGATATAGCTATCGCAAAAAACGTGCAAGATGTAGCATGGCAGCGCCACCTATTGGGCAATTCACACAAAACCCTAATCAGCGTCCATATATCTCAAGGTATCCCGGAATCTGAAGTTTGGTTAAATTCTGTGAATTAGTTCTTGAGATATAGCTATCGTGAAAATCATGAAAAACGTAGCATAGCAGCGCCACCTGTTGTGAGGTTTATACCAAAATGTAATCGGCGTCTAATTATGTTATATATTCTAGTGTAACAGAATCTGAAATTTGATGAAGTTCTTTGCATTAGTTCTTGAGATATAGCTATCGCAAAAATCGTGCAGAATGTAGCATAGCAGCGCCACCTATAGGGCAGTTCACATGAAAACCTTATCGGCGACTATGTATCTGAAGGTATCGTGGAATCTGAAGTTTGGTGAAATTCTGTGCATTAGTTCTTGAGATATAGCTATCATGAAAATCATGAAAAACGTGGCATAGCAGCGCCACCTGCTGGCCAATTTACACCAAAACTTAATCAGCGTCTATGTATATCAAGGTCTCACAGAATCTGAAGTTTGATGAAATTCTGTGCTTTAGTTCTTGAGATATAGCAATCTTGAAAATCATGAAAAACGTAGTATAGCAGCGCCACCTGCTGGCCAATTTTCACCAAAAACCAATAGGCACTAATTCATATCAAGGTCTAACTGAATATAAAATTTTATTAAATTTCGAGCATTAGTTCTTGAGATAGAGCGCCCACAAATTTTTTGTCACATACAGACAGACAGACAGACAGACGGACAGACTCACAGACAGACATTTTCTAAAAATAGTCAAAACGTGTTCAGGACCTCCTAAAACGTATAAATCCGTCGAAAACCGGAAGTCGAAAATTTTCATGAATCCAATACTTTCTTCTTGTAAAGATAGAAGAAAGTAAAAATATATCTGAAAATTAGATTCATTTTGAAACACGATTATTCAATCGGTAAATTAATTATAACAGATGCAATGTTTCCATTTTTCATTTTTTGGGGTTGAAAAAAATTAAACCCCAAAAAAATGAAAAATTGCATCTGTTATATCTGAAAACTTTGCTATTGGCAGGTTGAAATGGATATTTCAAAACCAAATTATTTTTATAAAAGTACAAAAAGTTTTTTTTTTTTTTTTTTTTTTTTTTTTTTTTTTTATGAAAACTGACATATTTCTAACTTCAGTTTTTCAACTATATGTTTTTAGTTATGAGATAACTAGCAAACCCCGTGGCTTTGCTCGCGTAATAATTTAAATATCCCAAGTCGGATTTTTATTATAAGAAATTATACTTTTAGGAATAATTCAAAAATTAACATCTTAGTCACAGATTGTCTAAACTACATAATTGCAATGCATTAGACAGAAAAGAGACTAAATAAATGAGGAAAACTAAAGCTAATTCTAAATACATGATAGCTTAGAAAATATGTTGAAACTTTTATGCTCAATTCATACGTTTATTTCAATATTTCTTTCAAATTTTAAATTTAAAAAAAAACATCTTTTTAGTAAGCATTTACATCTCAAAATTAACCATTGTGACGCCTACCATCTACTTCTACCATCTTCTAGTTATTATTTTTCATTCTATATCTCTTCTAACGTCAACCCTCTCTCTAGCCTAGCGGCACCTGTATAAAATGCCTATTGTGAAACAAGGACTGCCACTATTAATTTGCAAATATTTATTTTGAAACTGATTAGATATTTCTTGTTATTCCATGGAAACGTAATTAGGAAAAATTCAAAGGCTTTTTTAGAAAATTTGTTGTTTTTGTCAACCCCAAGTGGTAATAATACTAGTATAAAATGTGGTCTGTGTAGGATCAGAGACAGTCACCTTAGATTCGCAGCTTTACTTTAATAACCAGTTTGTTATTTCATAAAATTTGTAATTTCGAAATTTTTTAGAACGCTTTCAGCTTCTTTCCTTCGCTTCACCCCTTTTTAATTTCGAATTTACTTTCGACTGTTCTTAGAGGGCATTCACATTTTATAAAAAACTACCATGCTCTATTCCAAATTTCTATATTCTTTAGCGTCACAGGAATCGTAATTAAGAATGTATTTCCTTCCGCAACACTCTGGTGGTAGTGGCATTGACATAAAATATAGCTTAAATTTGAGGTGTTCTAACAGCACGAATTTACAATTGCTATTTTTAAAATTTTTTATATTTGATTGAATAAAAATTGTAGTTTAGAACGTTTTTAAAAGATTTTTCGTTTACTTCATCCTTTTAAATTTCAAATTTTCTTTCGACGATCCTCAGAAAATATTTGCACCTTTTAATATCTTTTAATATTTTAAAATATTTCCATCTATCTTCATGCCGAATTTCAAAATTTTAGACACCTCAGTTGCACAAAAAATACAATTTAGAACATTTTTTATTCTTGCAGCCCCCGTAGGGTAGTGACAACAACATAAAATATAGCATATTCTAAAGTAGGGACTGTCGCCATCAATTTGCAAACATTATTTTTGAAATCAGTTTGATAATTCCTGAATGTAGAAATTGCAATTTAGAACAATTTTAAAAAGCTTCTCATGCACTTTCATCCCTTTTAAATTTCGAATTTTTTATGAAAATATTCTTGAAGAGCATTTACTTCATATCAGTAATTACCATGCCAAATTTTAAGTCACTTTATGAGATTGCTCAGAAATAAACATTTAGAATATTTTTTGAACGCTTTTTGCGCATTTTCATACATTTTAAATTTCGATTTTTTTACGAAATGTTTGATATTACTTTACTCATAATATAGGTAGTTACTTGTTAGATATCGTTTATATAAAATAAGTGACTTCTATGCCAAATTTCATGGATGAACTTCCTTCAATAACGTAAAATTCGCATTTTTAGAACTTTTTTTGTTCCTATACCTACATCCCTTTGGGGTAGGTGCAACCGACATAAAGTCTTGCAGCAAGGATTAACACCATATTTTTTTTTTAAATAGTTGGGTATTTCCTGAGATTAGATAGAAATAGCAATTTGTAAATTTTTTTAGAATACTTTTCCAGGATTTTTCCTATTTATTTAACCCATTAGTGCCTAGCGTCCCATTTTTGGGACAGTTTAAAAAACATTCAAGTAAGCGGTTTTTCACACCAGTAAAAAGGATGATAAATAAATACTTTTTTACTCGAGACAAATTTCTCAATAAATTAAGATAAAAGTTATTCTTGTTTTAAAAGTGGTGGGAAAATGCAAAATTTGAATTTGAACGAAGAAAATAATTCAGGCATTAATGGGTTAAAATTTAGATCTCTTTAGGAAACATTCTTAGATATAATTTATATCTTATAAGTTGCTACCGAGCGAAATTTAATGTTTCTAGATCATTCCGTAACAAAAAGAAAAAAACACACAATTTAGAATGTTATTTCTTTTGCAACCCCGAGGTGGTAGTAACATAGACATAAGATAGAGTTTGTATAGGACAAAAAGCAGTTACCATCATTTGGACACCATATTTTTTAATTTTTTTGTACTTCCTAAAATTGCCATTTAGAACGTTTTTAGAATGCATTTGTGCGCATTTTCACTCTTTTTAAATTTCGTGTTTTTTAAGAAATGTTCTTAAAGATAATTTATATTTTATATGTAACTAACATGCCAAATTTTATATTTGTAGGACTTTCAGTAATACATTTTTAAAGGGTATTTCCATGAGCAATTGCCGTGTAAGTCCCATTTTTAGTAACTGTTAAATTGTTGGCCACCGTTATTTTCTAAAGGTTTGCATTGCCTTATTCAATTAATGAAATATCTCTGATAAAATAAGTCACATTTTTCCGTTCTAAAATACTGCTATCCAAAATCGTAGTATGTTACTTAAACGACATGTGCTCATGGAATTGCCCTAAAGTGCTTTTGCTCCTACAGCCCCTTTGGGCTAGTGGCACCGAAATAAGATATAGCCTATGTTGGAGCAAGGACTGTCATCATCATTTTGACATCATGATTTTTTAATTTGTAGGTTACCTCCCGAGATTGCTTAAAACTCGCAATTTAGAGCACTTTTCGTGCATTTTCACCTCTTTTAAATTTCTTATTTTTTAGAAAATGTTCTTAGAGACTATTTATATCTTTAAATAATTAACATGCCAAATTTCATGTTTCTAGGCCCTTCAGTAACACAAAAATTGCCCTTTTAGGACTTTTTTTTGCTGCATTACCTCCTTTGGGCTGGTGACATCGACATAAAATATAGCCTATGTTTGATTCTGGGCAAACACCATTATTTTGGTACCATTAGTTTTGATATCAGTCAGGTAGTTCCGGATATTACCCTCCTACAAATAAACATGTTTTACTTCCTTACAATGTAGATATAGGTAGATTAAAAGTCAAAGTTAGAAACATCAAATTTTTTAATATGTAAACGCACAAAGTAAAATATAAATATAAAAATATTGTTTTTTAATCATGATAAATCTTATTTCTTATCTTTCCGTCACAATAAATCTGAGTTATCCACCAAATGTTACGACAACAATTTTGTACTCGCGATTCATTGATCGTCCGATTCTTCCTTTCTTTCTTTCTTCTTTCTTTTAATTTTGATTGGCATTATTGCAATCTCATTCCGGTCCACTCAATCCTCTAATTTACTTTTCTAGCTAAAGAAATCGCAAAGGAGTTTTATCGCATTACATATTAGTAACAGATTAGCCATTTTCTTTGTCATCTACTGTAAATAATGTTGCAAATTTCAAATAATTTTAAATTATTTTTATGAAATATTGTATTGTTTTCTGTTTTAAATACAGTGTGATTATTTCAGAATAATTAAATAGAAACACTCTTAAAACAGAATGAGGATTATCCAATAATAAAAATCCAAAAGATATTTAAAGTCTAACATCTTTTATCGCTTCCAATATTAATAGAATAACTATATTCTTTTGTCATCAATCGTAAATAATTATTCATGGTTCCTGTAATTCAAAAAGGTTTAAAAACTAATTTTTATGTTATTTACTGTTTTAAGCTGCTTGATTCATTTTTAGTAATATAAATTTAGAAAGATTCTGATATAATCAAAATAAAGACCAATGCCATTTTAAAATATCTTAAAATCCAAAATAAATAAAAGCTTGAAAATACTATTGTTAAAAGAATTAAAAACAGTGTGTCAGACATAAATCATGACATGGCTTTAGAAAAAAAAATTAAATTAAATTTACAGCCATTTTTCATTTCATTTCAGTCGATTTAAATAGAATGTATACTACGAGGATTAAAAATTTTGTAGGCTGTGCTGATATTTCCGTTTCAGTTAAAATACACAACTTCCATTTCCAATAGATTCATTAAGAAGTCAGAATTTTCACATCACAGGTAGCAAAAAAGGTGCAGGAAAATCTCAGCAACGTATATCAATTTCACAAAATATGAAATAGTTAAATATAATTTAAACGCACCCCAAACAATGCCCCCCCCCAAAAAAAAAAGAAAAAACATTATGTAATAAAATACTTTTGTGTAACTCTGTATATTAATAAAAAAAAATTCTTTGCGCCACAGATTGTACAGAATGCATATTTTTGTATGTATTTCACAGATGCACATGAATTGTATTATGATCGAAAGAGTGTAACATCATTACGGGATGCACCTCCTTTCGCCCGCTTGATGTACAATTTACGATTTATCATAAATTAAGATGGAAATAAACACACTGGAATGGAATACTAAAAAGATCATTTGCAGTTGTATTGAAACTTATTTAAATTGAAGTTAATTAGAAATGCGTGTTTATAACTTTCCTTATTATGGTACGGTGTCAAATGTTTAGGCAACGAACGATTGCGGCTCTACATTCAGAAGTATGTACCGGATATTTGTAATTCATCTGTCATACATTACTTATAACTTATCAATAAATTACAATCAACGTTTAACACACAATACACAAACATACAGCACATACGTATACGTTTCGCGAGCACCAGGGCTCGCTTCCTCAGGTACCGTCCACACTGCCCCCCCATTTTAATTCATGTCACCCCCCTTCTCAGAAAGCTTCTGCTTTTCTGTATTTAATTAATAGAGCTCATTTAATTTGTTCAGATAACAGTTCTCTTACTGATGAGTTAAACTACATAAGATCTGTTGCTATAGATCGTGGCTTCAATTTATCATATATCAATAAATTAATTTCTCATAGTTTTAATAAACATCCCGATGATCCAGATTCTTCTGTTACACCTGTTTCTTATTCTAGTTTAGTTATTTTACCGTTTCATCAAAGTATTAGCTTTAAAGTTGCAAATATTTTGAAACATTATGATTTGAAAGTAGTATTTAAACCAGTCAATAAATTAACCTTTTCTCAATTAAAAGATCAAATTTCTCCTCTGGATCATTGGGGCATTTACAATATACAATGTCAGTGTGGTTTGTCCTATATTGGACAAACTAAACGTAAACTCAGAAAAAGAATCGCTGAACATATAGGTTATGTAAAAAGAAAAGAGTTAAAGAATTCCTCTATTGCCTCTCATTGTTGGGAGGAGGGCCATAATTTTAATTTTACCTCTGCTACTATTATTCAAAAATGCACTACTCCGCTAGACTTAGATTTTTTCGAAGCACTCTATATACATAAAGCAAAAAACTCCTTGGTTAATGATCTTTCAAGTGTACCGTACATCTCAACTTTCTGGTTAGATTTATTTTGTCATGACACTTAATTTCCGGTTTAATCTCATTGGTTGCTGAGCCTTGTGGGTATTTTGGTATTGTGTTTGCGATCATTTGGGTCTCTGACCTGCTGTCAGTTGGGGGGTTTTTTCTGTTTTTAACATTTTAAATTTTATACATTTTTATCACTGAGGAAGCGAGCCCTGGTGCTCGCGAAACGTATACGTATGTGCTGTATGTTTGTGTATTGTGTGTTAAACGTTGATTGTAATTTATTGTAATTTCCACACAAGGTTTTAGCTATTATAACTTATCCTTTATTCACAAACAAGGAATTTTTAATTTTATCTTTTACATAATATATAATGACAAAAAAATTAAATTAACATTGTTGCAAAAGTATAGACAATTTGTATATTTACAGAAAAATAACTACAAATTAAAATCGTGTTGTACCTACATTGTCTGCAATTAGTGCAAATATGTGACTTTTCATTGAAGAAACTAAATGCTGCATCACTAGGGGTCTATTTTTTTCCAAATACGTTCAACAGCAGCTCGAAGCTCATTAACAGAAAAGTATTGCAAAAATTTGAATAAACCTTACGAGAAATGATGTTACAAATGTTTTCGATTGGGTCCAGATCAGGGCTACACGCTGGCCAGTTGAGATCAGTAGTATTTTCAGAGTTAAACGAAGTTCTTGTTTTGTATGCAACATGAATAGACGCATTATCTTGTTAAAATCCATATTTTACACCAGCTAAATGTTCCCCAAATGACTGAAAACTGATCTCCAACGTATGTATGTAATCTTGCGTTACTTGTCAATCGTTGAATAACTCCAGGTATACTCGAGCATTAAAGGATAGTGATGACCAAATCATTAAAATCTCACCTCCTTGTTGTCGACTTAAGAAAGTCCCAGACTCTTGACGCAAGTCGTGCCAATAGTATGCCCACCCGTTTGGGCCATTCAACTTTCACGTTTTTTTTCGTTACTGAATATCATAACGTACCATACGGGTCCATATTACGTTTGTTTGCAAGTTTATTGCATTCTTGACAATTTGTAACGAGATTTTAAAGCTGACTATTTTATCATTTTTATGTAAATTGATTTACTTATTTCTCTAATTCATCTACGAATCATAACCGTCGACACAGAAAGTCCTTACTTACTCTTAATGTGACTAGGAATCATCATTTGTGTAAATGCCAGTTTATGTAATCCTTTGTCATCACATTTTCTGGTCACACAAGGTCTTCCAGATTTTTATTTTGTTTTGGGGGAGGTCACCCTTAGACTATACTTCATGGACAGACCACTTTGAACGATTCAATGCTGCTGAAATTTCTGCAACAGTCTTCCTTTTCCACTTCAGCTTTCCTACTTCAATTACCTCATCTAACTGAATATTTTTAGCTCGCGGCATCTTCACTAACTGATGCTATATCGAGTTATACTTAAATCCTTCAGACATGTGACACCAGAACTTAGAAAATTGCATTTTTCCATGAACAGTTGGCAAAAAATCAAAAAAGTGTCTAAACTTTTGCAATATGCAAATTTTACTTTTCTCAATTAAATTAAGTATTATCTTATATTATAATCACTATTTTTATCCTAAAATGTTTAAAATATATTTAAAAATAAGTATAGTCATTTGTAAAACTCAAGAGTGCATATTTTTTATTTAAAGGTTAAATAACACCAGTGTCTAAACTATTGCTGAGCACTGTATAAGAGTTATTTTATTAGTATTTATGAATTTCTTTTGCCAGATGAAAAAGTGAAGACCTTAACATGGATATTAAAATGAGTTACATTAAGATCAATGGATAAAAATTCGTCCAAGTTCATTTTATGAATGATTTTAGACTGTTTAAAACATGTTGAAATTGATATGCATTTATGAAGGGCACTAAAACATGCATTCTGTAATTCTGTTACACTGTTTCGACTACAATTAAATTAACCCTTAAACGGTAACGTGTTTTTCGGAACCTTTGAACGGTAATCATGGGTCACTCGTGCTTAGCTCTGTAAAAAGTGGTTTAAAGTGCTTTAAAAATTCTAAAAAAATTCATGATATTACATCAACTACCCTTGAACAAGAATCAGTCACAATATTGCTGATTTATTAATTTGTTTAAACATATGTTTAAATAAACAAATAAAGATGTGAAAAATGCACATTTTCTTTAAAAAATCATAACTTTGGATAGAGCTGACATTTTTTGTTGTTTCAAACTGGAAATTGAAGATCAAGAATGGTGCTTTCACAAAAAATAAATAAAAATAGCCGGTATAAATTAAAAAAATGCTTAAGTTTTGAGCATAAAAAATGACGTTTTTTAAACTTATAAATAGGTACAATTTACAATGAAATCGAAATTTTATTAGTTTTTAATCAATTTTATTCATGAAAATGATGTTAATTATCAAACTTTATTTAATTAAACAAAAAATAATTTATTTAATTAAATAACTTTAATAATTAAGTAATTAATTTAATAATTAAAAAATTAAATAATAATTAAAATAATTAAATATTTAATAATTAAAAATTAATTAAAAATTAAAAAATTAATAATGGAAAAATTAATAACTTTAATAATTAAATAAATTTAATAAAATAACTTTATTTAATCAAACAAAAAATTTTGGGTTGGCGATTTTTGAAAATTGCGGCAAGAAGGAGAGCAAACTCCAATCACACCAAACAATTTCATAAACACGTGTTTCCATAAAAAGTAAGGTTCGGAAACCCAAGTGAGTGTAATTTATCGATTTTTTATGAAAAAAACATCAATTCCTAACCAAACAAATTTTTTCTTACCTTACACTTTTCGTCAACGTAAATGGTAACCCTGGGTCACTCGTGCCTTTTCAAAATTTGACTGGCTCTTACGTCGGCTGTGATCGCACTAAAACATCGGCGTTTCGGGAGCTAATAGCCTACTAGTATACTATTTTTTTCAGGGTAGTTTAGTCCCGCTCCCCACTCTTTCCTCTAAGCTAGCAAGGAAAGAAAAATTGACCGAGGCACTAGTGACCCATGGTTACCGCTTAAGGGTTAATATACATTACTGAGGCATACTGCAAGGTACTTCTTTTATAACATGACGTGCATAGCATTTATCGCTCATTTATAGGGACGCACGAAAGATTCCAATACGATACTGTATCTAAAGCACTGACTATTTGCTAGGAATGCGATTGCATTTTTGTATGCGGGCTTTAAAAAATTTTTGCTTACTATGTGATGTGTATAAATGCTATAGATCTCATACAGGGCTACACAAAAGAATTCGTAAACATTGTGGATTATCATTGCGAATCGCTTAAACGCGGATTTGAATTAAATTATGTACTATCAAGTTTAGTTATATTTAATATACTAAGGATGACCCTTTAATGTAAATAAAACCATACACAAAGTCACATAATCTACTCCATGCGTGGTCTCCGAGTGTCAATAATGTCTATACGTATTATTTTGGTAGCTTTAGGGTGACAGAGAGCCTTGAAATTGGTCAAAATGTCGAATTTCTTTTTTTTTTTTTTTTTTTTTTTTTTATTAACTGAAATCTTCTTTAAATGTGAATATTTTGACATCTTATTTTTACCTATGCGACAATTACACCGCGAGATATTGTGAATTTTGATAATAGATCCAGCGCAATCACCCTACAAATGAAAACTTTATTCTGATTTTTCACCATGTTCATAATTTTATGTGTTCAATAAACACTAAAGCTTTTTTGCTTATTTAGATAGAGGCTTGCAATTTATTTTGTTTGTTCTCCATGGAACATTTAACATTCAAGTTCACAATTTATTTATTTTTTTATTTGAATTGAGAGTTTGTTGGATCTTCTTCATTTTTTGCATACACGAAAGAAAAAAAAAATCCATATTAAATGTAAAATCCCATACATCTAAAAATCCATACACAGTTTTATGTAGTATATTCTAATGTATGTGGAAAAACATTAATACAAAATATTCATATTTATAAAAGCATTCGAATTTTTTAAACCGTTGAACTTTTTCAAAATTTTTAAATTTTAGTAAAATAGGCTGTTTTACTACTTTTTTTAGTTTTATTTAATTTTTAGTATTAAATATTGTGCCACCACATGTGTTACAATATTATTCGAAATTGATGTAATGGTTACAAAGGTGCTGTGTCCCTTTAACCATGTTTTCGCAAGAATTATATTTTAAAATAATATGTGACTACAACACATAAAAATCTGTTGGTAATATACAGGGTTGTACAAAAGAATTCAAGTATATTTCCGCATATTGATAAAAAAAACTTCTGAAGACGAATTTTCAATCTATTATGGATTTTTTTTACTTAACTGATTTGTAGCACATTATGTAGAATTTATACAAATCTGTAGATGAAATACAGAAATGCACAAAAGAATTGAGTTACTTTTCGGCTTATGTAGCGGTGCTTGTTGTATTTGTATATATGAGCGGTAATTGTTGAAATCTGGTTTTTAAATGTGTTTTTTCTAAAATGTTTACGTGGAATTTTTTTCTTTTTTTACATTATCAAACAGAGATATTTCTTTAAAATGGAAGCGTTTCATAATCTATGCTTGATGTATGATTTTCCTTTATCGTTTCTCTTTCGTAACCCACATTGTTTTAACAGAACTAATGAATCGCAAATTTATAATCACGCGGCTTCTTTAAAACTAATCGAAAAAATCCAAATAAATCATTTCAAACTTTGTTTAGAGCTACGCTCACTGTTATTAATTAATCATTCTCTTCTCAATTTCTCATCGCTACGTAATTTTTCATTTCCACAATTTAAAATAATTAATTTTTCTTGTGAATTTCATTTCCACTGATGCTTTTGCCTATTCATCATTTCAAGATCTTCACATGAAAAATACGTACTGTAATTATTTCCTTAATAATAGCCACAAATTCATAAATCAGTATCTTTTCTCATCATGTCATCGTGAATTATAATGCAAATCTCCGCAATCAACTGCTTATTTCTTCTTTCAAATGTTTGATCACAGAAAATGGTGGCAATATTCCAATTAAGGGGCTGTGCAAATAAAGCATTATTATTTTAGGGGGGGAGTGGGAGTCTGGCATATGATACCGTAAGATATCTCTAGGGAGAAAGGGGGAGGGATGTATTTTGATATCGATATCTTTTTTGATCCATTAAAAATTTTCTCTGCTTATTTGTAATATGGTCTTTGATACAAAATAGCATGTTATAGTTTTTTAGCCTGTTGCCTATTTTTATGAAAATACAAATTTATTATTAAAATGACGAAATTATTATAAAATTATTTAATTCTAAAATATGAAATGCCCCAATGTTTGACATTCCTATTCTTATTCATATGCATAGGCGTAGGAACCGGGGGAGCTGTGGCTCCCTCCGGGATATTTCAGAAGGCTCAGCTCCCCCGAAAGAAAATAATAAATAAAGATAAAAATCTCCAAATAAAAGATAGTTTTAATAAGATATGAGCAAACAAGCCATCCCTCCGCTACAACAGAATTCGAACAATAAGAAAAATTGAGAATTTTCAGCGAAGCACTGAACTTTACTACCAGTGATTTAGTAAAACGATTTAATCAAAAAAACTTCTGACTCTCTAATAAAGATCGAATCCATATTCACGGATACAGCTTCAACCACGTCGGACGATATGAAACAAAAGCTTAGAATACATGCTGATGACTTTGATTTGACAAACTTTTCTGCAAAGTTGACATTTCTACTTCTACCAACACTAGTCCCGAACGAAACTGAGAGAAATGCGTTGTCGATCATAATTAAAATGATGTCATCGCAGTAATTAGTAAAAAAAATATTTTCTGAAGTTTACCTCTTGGCAGAATTTATATTGGTTATTCCGGTATCATTAGTGACAGCTCAAAGAACGTTCAATGCTCTTCTTCAAACAGATATACTACCATCAAACTATGGGTCAACTTGGACTCAATCACTAGATGCTATTGCATATTTATAAAGAGGAATCCTTTAAAACTGATTTGGAAGAGATTTTTAAAGAATTTGTAAGCAAAACAATAGAAAAAAAACTTTAACTTTTGGAAACTGGAGTAGGAGAAGCCTGAAAATTGAATATTCTATACGAGATCGTCTATAAATTAAGTGTCATCAAATATATCAAAAAAAAATTACTTAAACTGGATTAAAAATTCGGCGATCCTTTATTTGTTTCTATTTTATACTCTTGTTTGTGAAAAGTGCAACAAAAGAAATCCTCCAAAATGAATTGAATGAAATTATCTTTGCCACTAGCTTTTGACAATGTGCTTCGCATGGGCGTGCGAAGAGAAAACTTCACCCGTAACAAAGTTTCAATTTGGCGGCTCCCTTTCCCCAGCTTTTTCTTCTGACAAGTCAAAAAAATGACGTTTGTAGTATAAATTTGGCGCCCCTTAAAATTACATACCCAGGGCGACCGCCCCCTTAATTCCCCCCCCCCTTTTGCACAGCGCTGATGCTCCGGCTCGCCCTTTTTTTCCAAAGTTCCTACGCCACTGTTCATATGTATAAATAATGACGGTTTGAGAAACCATACGTGAAATATATTTGAAATGAAACTTGTGCTTACTAATAAATTAAAGAGAAGAAAAAAAATTGTCCATATGTTTTGTTGATAGAAATTTCTATCTGTCCCCCATCCCTCCACTGTTTGGGGCAAGCTCAGCGGGACTTTATTATGGTGAATGCATTATGTAACAAAAAAGCTATTATAAAATACTTTTAAATACTATCTATTTCTTTTAAAAGTTACTTGATATAAAAAAAAATTCACGTGCCCAAAGTAATATTTTACTGGCATCTCCTCATATGAATCATAAAAGTATGCAAAAAATAAACATAACCAGTTTTGTATATCATTTCGAAGAAAGAAAGAAATTGTAGAAATCAAGAAAATTTTTGCACTTTGATAACGATATCATTATTGGGGGAGGGGGGGAGGTCGAGGGATAATAACGCATGATATCGGAAGAAGAAGAGGGGGTCCAAACTTAGAAAAAAGTTTATAACGTTATATTTTCACAGCCTCTAACTTGCCGTATAATATTGTGTTACGCTAATATAACATAAAGGTACGGAAACTCAGGGTGCCTGCCAGTTGCACTTCTCCTGAATGTTAGCACTTTCGAACATCGTTCAAAAATGTTTATGAATTCGGTCCGCCTGTCTGTTCGTACTCTAACTCATCTAAATATAGTCAGATTGCTATAAAATTAATAATGATGCTTACTGCGGTATGCTCGGTATTGAACAAGAAATTATTAAGATTTACGGTTCATTTACAGAAATTCTCAAAAAAATTCCGTTACATGACGGCTTCAAGGAGGGGAGAACTTTTACGGTGTTTTTAAATATATTATGATATTATAAACGTATTCAGAATTGCATATATCACAGAGGAATATTAGAAAACGTTGCCGTAGAATCTGGTGTGTACATAATTTATCGTTCATTAACAAGAACACAAAAAAGTACCTGCACTGTAAAAAAAGTCCGTTTAAAAATGGAAGTTCTACTGGTAATCTAGACGCCAGTACTATTTCCGTTTTTTAACGGAAAAAATTTTCCGTAAGTTTCAGAAAATATTTCGTTTTTTCACAAAAGTATTCCGTATTTTTTTATATTATCAAATTTAAAAATTCTCTTTCAGGGAGGGAAAAGGTAAATAACCACATTCCTTTGCAACGAGGAACTTACACCTGTATGAATATCAGTATCTCTATTTAATTTAGATAACACTAATGAAACAACATTTACCTTAGGCAGGGTTCGAACCAGGGAACTCTCGTCTTGCACAGTAACACGCTCCCGCTACACCACGGAAACACGAACAGCCAATTCAAATATCGCCCGGTTAGCTTAACAGGAAAAGCATTGGCCTTGTAAGCCAAGTATCCGGGTTCGATTCCCGGCCTGGGCAATTTTTCGCTCAGTTGGAAATATTCAAATTCGTATGATAACTTTACCAATCAGTTAGATTGTGTTAAAATAATAGTGTATCTACGTATCCATCGTTCTATAAAGTTCCATTACCTGCGGCTTATTCTGCCGAGCTGTCTAAATGACAGACCAGATGTTACGGCCAATAAGGTTATCTGAGCGAAAAATCCCAGCCGGTTATCGCCCGGTTAGCTTAACAGGTAAAGCATTGGCCTTGTAAGCCAAGTATCCGGGTTCGATTCGCGGCCTGGGCAATTTTTCGCTCAGTTGGAAAAACACAAATTCGTACAATTAATATGCGTTGAAAGCAGCAAATAAAATAAATTACGTCATATTTAAAATGACCAAATAATAGTGGAAAGCAGTTAAAATTTAATAATATACTTAGAAGAGACATTTACTTCATAAGGGTCGATGCAAAGGTTTTTTTTTTTTTTTTATCCCTTATGATATATTTTGCGAAAAGTAACTTTTTATTATTATTATTATACTTTTGTAAACAATAACATTTGTTACTGAAAGTTGAACTTCAGTTACTCAAATTCGAACAAAAAATGTATTAACAAAATTAGACCTTTTTGTTAAGGTTTTTTGTTTCTACTGAACTGGTTTTATTTACAAATCCCACATTTTAAAACCTAAAAAAATAAAAATAATAAAGAGTAGTAAGTTTTTATGAAAAGGAATTTTGTGAAGGGGCTTGTTTTATTAAATTTATTTTTGTGAGAAGGGTCATTTTATTAAATTTAATTTTGTGAAGGAGTCGTAAATAGGCCTCAAATTTTGCCCCGGTCTATCCCTACTTCATATTTTAATATGATCTATTTAACTATTGTTGTGAATTCTAAGACAGCACAAATATCATTTTCTTTCAAACAACAAAAGTATTTGTGGTGAAAATTCAAAAGAGAAAGAACAAATTTGTGAAAATTACATCAGATGCATTTAAAATGTCTTAATTTTTTTTCTTATAGTGAGGATAAAAAATCCAGAAGGCAAAGACTATTTGTATATCAACTGTTTAACTGATCTTATTTGATCAAACATGCAAACAGCCAATAGATGTTTAACAGCAGCTGATTCGACATTAAAATCACCAAATCAAAAGGTAATGAATGGAAACCCGTTTAATGAATTTTTGGAGGGAGGGATGAGGTTTTAACAATCTATTTTTAAAGGGGGTGTGGGGAACACTGGTTTCGAATTTATGGGACTAGATTTGTAACAGTCGATGAGACGTAGCTACATCACTTTGATCCCGAGTCCAAACGGCTGTAGCCACATCTGATCCACTGCTACAAATCTAGCCCCATAATCCCCAAACCAGCCTTCCCCCCTCACAGCCCCCTTCCTCTTTAACCTCTCCCAGCGCAAAAATATGTTAATAAAGCAACTACGGTTCTAAAATTGAGCAAATAAGCATCTAAGACATTAGACTTCTATATTCCATCGCATCTACCATCGCAGTTCAAATATTTTACATACATTAGGAACAATAATTATTGAACCATTCTCTATTTATGTAAACTTATAGCAAAAAATATTTTTCCCAACAAGTTTGTGTTACTTCAGATTTTTGTCTAAAACTTTTGATTGGCGTAATCAAAAGAAAAATATGCATAATATTAAACACGCAGTGAGTCTTTTAACGCACTTTGATGTGTTAAAAATAATTTTCTGGCATGTGGCTGAATGAAGCCGCGAGATATCGACGAAATAAATACCAGAAAAGATTAGCAAAGTGAAGTTCATATGTCATATTGCCCCGGAATCAGAAACCCGTGAAATATCGAATGACATAATCTCAGAAACTTTTCTAAGTTGACTTGAGTACTTTTTATTGATTTCACCGAAATATTTAGAAAACTGGAATATTGATTTCTAGAGATAATTTTTCGCTCATTTAAACTTTACGCTTGATTATCTCTTCTTCAGATTTTTGCAAAGTTGTATCTCAAAAGCGAAATGTTGTTTATTACTTTTTTAATAGTTTTTTATTATAAGTTTTTAATATTTTTTTAATGACTAATACGATGCTGATTTCTATCTAAAGAATTTGAAATCTTTTTTTTTTTCTTTCTGAAAATGTTATTGCTTTATGAAATGTCTTAAATTTGTCTCCTTTCTTGAACTAAGAACTTTCTTTGACACTTTATTTCATTAATTTTTATTATGTTCGTACTAAAACTAGTTTTATAAATATTCAGATATTGGTGAAATAGCTATTGCACTCTTATGCAAAAATCATGAACACAAGAATTATTACAATTATCTATGTTATAAAGCCCAAACGTACCTGTGTGTATCGCATAAGTCATTTTGTGAATGGTAACATTTTGAAATTTGAAATGAAATTTCGGTTTTGAAATTTTCGCTACTGAAAATTTTTAAGCTTCTAAACATCCCACATTTTCAAATTTTACACCATCGTATAAGGAAAAAATGTACTTTTAAATTCAATTTGTTTCAAAACTGTTTTTTTTTTTTTTTTTTTTTTTTTTTTTTTAATTATAGAAACAAAAACGCTTCATTTCTATTAGTAGAAAAGGGGAAAAAGCAGATTACTGTATTTTTTCATTGCCATTTTTTCTAATAAAAAGTGGGAAAGTTTGAAATTAAAATACGTGCTATTTCAAAAGTATCGTCTGTTATAAAACCGAGTGAATTTTGGTTTTCTTTCGGTTTTTCTTTATCAATTCAACGATTTTTAGTTTATGACAAATTTACTTTGCATTCGATACTACACTTTCTCTTTGCAAAAATATATTTTAAAGAATAGCTGTGTGAATTATTTTCTCCGTTTTTAATTAATTCGTATCAAATAGCTTAAAGAATAGAAATTTATTAGCCCGTGTGTAAAATCTTTTTTCCGAAATTTCTAGAAGTACAGTAAATAATTTCCGATAAAACATGGAGCTATTATAAAATAAAAATAAAAATGTTTGTGTATTATTCCTCGATAATTACGTCATATATGTACTTTTAACTTTTCTATAGATGTTGTTTAAGAATAGATCGTTAAACATGAATGCCTTAACGGATGCAAATAACGTCATTTTATTTTATTTTTTTAAGCGTGCATTTTAATTCTTAAAACTGAAATAAGTTTCGTAGAAGTGCGTCATTTTGACCCTAGCTGCTTTGCAATACTTCTCAGGTGAAAATACTTCATTTTCAAAAATAACACTATCGGAATCGCACACCGATAACACACAATGCTTTACAGAGATTTAAAGAATCTTTATAGAAGAGCCGTGACTTAAGGTGTGTACGGTGTGCTCGAAAGTCTTTGTCCAAAACATAGCGATTTATGTTACAGAACTTGATGCTTCTCAATTAAATGAATACACTTAGCAGAGTTAGGCAAGCAAATAAAGAAGTTCTTTGCAATAATTTGAGTTCTAGACTAGAAATTATCATTTTACCTTATGAGATGTCGCAGGAATATTATCTATTATATTTATTGCACGCAGATTATTTCATAAATTTTCATTTGCGCTTAAAAAGAATAAAAATAGTTAAGTATCTGTTTCCAGCTAATAGCAGTCGAGATTTCAAGTTTTGAACTTAAATGATTTTAAAATATCAAATTCGAATACCATTAAATAAAACAGCTGAATACGGATATGAGAGGTGCATGTGTAAATTTTGCGATGACAAAAATGATACCGGGTTTAAATTTCACAGGGAAAAATTCTATGATTGAATCAAAGTGGAATAAAATTTTGCTCTTTTATATTTTTAAATACCAAGCATAAGATCTTTCATTGATAACTTTGTCATACTATGATATCTTTATTATATTTAACTGCTTGCATTGCGATTAAATTTTAATTTTAATCGTTTCTAAAACAGCGTTTTAAGAAAATAATATTTCGTTAACTTTGGTTTAAATACCAATTGTTTAAGATTTAGATTTATCAATGTAAGGTGCATTTTTTATTGTACTTAATTTTGTAAGCTTATTATAAATCAATGAAGCAGTTTCTTCTTAAATATTTTCTTTCGTCAAAATTCGACGGGTTCTATCTTTATATATATAAATCTTCTGTGCGTGTGTATGTCACTGAACTCCTACTAAACGACTGGACCGATTTTAATGAAATTTTGTGTGTGCGTTCCAGTGGATTCCAGAATGGTTTAGATTCACATTTCGTCGAAATTGATTCAGTACTTTTTTAGTAATTATGCAAAAACTAATAGTTTGTGATTTTTCGCTAATTAAAAGTGTTGAATAAGCTCGATGAATAGAGTGCGGACGGAATGTCCGAGCGGTCTAAGGCGCCAGATTTAAGCTCAACTTCTTGAAGAAAGAGATCGTGTGTTCGAACCCCACTCCTGACAAACGTGTATGCTTTACAATAATATTTCCTGTATTATAATTTTGATTAACCGGCTTCAGAAAATCGTTAACTTTTAACTAAAATGAGAAAAATAAACTTTTCTATCAAAAATTGAACCGACTTCAAGAAATACTGAAGAGTGAAAAATAATTTCCTTACATAATTGTAATAAGAAATTAAATTAAGAGCGTAGTGTTTATCGTGCGTATTACCATATTTACGTACATTTATTTGATTTTCTGGAGTCGGTGCCAAGAAGGACAACGTCTGTTGGTGACAGGACAACGTCTGTCGGGTCCGCTAGTCTACTATAAATTGAATTCCGTAATATGGAAATAATAGGAGTCCATCTGGTGGAAATTATATAATACAATTCGCACCTTTTAATGTACTTAAATTTATAAAAACTAAAACAATAGACAAAAAAACAATTATGGTGATTTTTAATGAAATTTAATAATTTTGGAAATTTAGATTCGATTACTCGAGTATCTTCTATATTTATTTTATCATGGTAAACAAGACTTTACCATCTAGGAAAAGATGTATTCGAAACAACAGGAGGAAATTACTGAACACTTACACGACGTTGATAGGAAGTCATAAACATCCTGAAGAGAAGACACAGAGGTCAAAGGACAGTTGAAATACGAACAACGAGACGGGGGTGGAGCAAATATGCAAATTTAGAGTACTGCCAACACGCCCTATAGCCCTATAATTTATTTACTTTTTATTATTATTATTATTAATTGAGGATTATTTTAAAGACAGAATGCTAAGTATTATCTCTTATTTACTTATGTCATTGATTGCTTTCTAGTTCTATAGTTGGAGACATGCCACATATAATTACCATTCCATCCAATAAAAGAAAAATGTATTTTTTCATTGGATGGAGGATAAAGAATGAACTTCTCTCTGTTTGCTGAGAAGAGATTTTTTTTTAGTTCAGTAGAAGAAAAAACTCAGAATGTAGTAGTATGATCTTCTGGACTTGCATTTTTAAATAAATCATGTTCATAATCATAAAAAAAAAATCAAAAGATTTTTTATTCTTTGAGTCTTTATCACACGGCTAAAGTATTAACCTTTAAATATAGGCCATATAACTTGCCGGTCATCATGCTTGCAGAAGGTTCCTGGGGCCACACAGACTCATCCCTCTGGATGAATGATGATTGACCAGGAGGCGAAATTTTAAAATGGAGGGCCAAACTCACAGTCAAGTAAAATTCAGACATCTCATTGGTCGTGTGGAAAGGGTGAAAATCAAGAATTTGTTTCTCCATTTGAAAAAGAAGGAGGGGTAAAGTAATTTTCAAGCGATTGTTACCGTCTGTTTTTATTTACGATAAACCATCGAAATTAACTCAGTTAAGATATTTTGATGACATTTTATAGAACGAGAGTGAAAAATTTTGATTATAAATGAAAAAAGATCAGATTTATTTCAAAATTGCCGCTACGATTTTTTCTCGGAAAAAGGAGTAAGGCGACATTTCCCCTACCGCTAAGAGATTATTCTCTGAAAAGGACGCGGCTCAATGACCAATAATGCGCTAGGATTTCACCGGAATGTGATTTTGGCCCTCCATTTTAGAATTTCGCGACTAGGAGAAAACTTGGAACGATGCTCGTATCAGCAATTCATCACTATTTTTATTAACAGTTCATGAGTGTAATCTAGGGATTGACTGATAATAGTACTCTTGGGTAATATTTTTACATAAAAAATAAGGAATAAAAATAAGGTTATCTTATAGGCCAAGAGGTCCTGGGTGCAGGAAAACACAATGCTAATCCTACGAGTCAACCACTAGTGGTATCAATTTTCGGCGGTACTTCTAGGTTATCCCGTCGACCGAAAAATTATCGCCAAACTATGAGATTAAATGCCAATAATGGATGATCGTGAATGTCACATTCAATGACATTAAATGCGATTCATGTGTTTAAAATGTCATTGAGTGATTTTTATTTTGACTTTTTATTTATATTTTTATTAATATTCTACTAATTATTTGTTTTTTCGTTATTTAAAATAAAAATTATGTCATCATGTATGATTTGGCTACTAGTTGGGCGATTTGTATAATTTGGCGAAATTGATCGACGGGATAACCTAGAAGTACCTTTTCGGCTTATGCACCACTTCGTTTCCGGCAGACATGGATCGTTAGATTCCTCTGTTACTACTCTTCCATAAAATAAAGGATTATTTCTTGTGCTCGACGACTTAGGGTTTTGTGCGGTCGGCTCTTGGACTATTACACTATATGACCAAAGGTGACCGGCCACTTGCGATTTTAGACATTTTCTTAAATATCTAGAAAAATACATGAGGAATTATCCCGAAACTCCAGGTGTGCAAACAGAATAGTGCAAGTCATATATTTCCGCGAAAGTTTTTTTTTTCCCGAAAGCCCACAGGGGACCGTCAACAAATTTAACAAATAATCAAAATCCTGTGTTAAGCATAGAGTATGAATTACTTTCCAACACTTCATAAAATCTTTAACAAAAATTGACCATTTAGGAAAATAAGGGCATATAGCCAAATATGTATTCCAATACTTTTGAACAAACCTGTATTTGATCAGTCAGTTGATACACATACTATATAATAAAAAAATTTAATTTAGCAAGAAAATGCCTAGTGCCTTGAAATTTCTTTTTCAACAATTTATACTAATAGATGAAAACATATTTGAATACTTTTGTCCAGCCCTGCAGTTTACCTTGTACCTTTATTACACGTCAGTATTAAACTACAATTTATTTTAATGTATAACATTCATAAAACAACTGAAATCACATTCTCAGAAATTATCATTCATAGACGTCCATGTACTCGATTCTTTGCATGGCCCTGTATATCATTTTATCTATATTCTGCAAACATTTCTTTGTAAATTAAATGTAGTTCAGCGTAAAAATGCATAACTTATTTAAGAACCACCTTTAAGTAATTTACTCTCATATTCAGTAATGTTGGCGAGCTCTTTTAGGTAGCCCTGTATATCAACTATAGCATTTATGCACACTGTATAATGTACATAGGTTTAGTGAAACTTAAACGCGCATATCATAATTAAAATGCATTTCACTCATCCATGAGCCGTCATCGGATACATATACTGTACTTTGGAAAGAATGCACTATTTTAAATCTTTTGTGTGTCCCTGTAAATGCTATGTACTTCATATTATGCAAGACAATATCGTATAATTTATATTAAGCCTCGGTGATATACATCAATTATACTTGAAACTGTTTAATAAATTTAAAATATATCGTACACAATTCCCCCCTTTACCATTATCTAATGGAATTCTTTTGTGTGGCTCTGTAAATGAATAATAGTAATAATTTCACCACATATTTTATAGAATACATATTTTAGTGCACCTCATAAATGCATATAAATTTTAATATATTTGACAGGGTGTAACATCTTTAAAATTCCTTTGAAACGATTTTTCCCCATAGGCCATAACGTAATGAAAAACTTTTGACTCTCCCTGTAAATAAACTAATCATGGTAAAAATTTATTTTCAATAGGGTTCATGCTAGGGTAAACTTCAATACCGTCCAAAAATTTTAGGGCAATCTGGGTGTATTTACGGGAGTTAGAGAGCGGACAGACGGAGAGACACACCGAATGCATAAGCACTTTTCAACTTTGTTGGAAAGTGCTAAAAAGAACGAAAATCTTTTGGATTACCCTGTCAGAACTAATGTAGCAAAAGCGTTCAAACTGCAGATTATGATTAAGTGGCTTATTGTAATAAATTGTGTTTATTTTTATGCGGATAGCATGTTTACTTTTAGAGAAGTTAAGGTTTTCATTAAAAAAGGTCTCAAATTTTGCCACTTTTTTTTACCACACTTTTATGAACGTCACCTGTATGTTTGTGAGTTTGTGAGTTTGTAACTCTCCTTATTTTATGTATGTTCACCGAAACCATGCAACCGATTAACTTGGTTTTGGTGTGAAATGAAAGTCGATGCTCTCGAATTAGTACCACTTCAGTTTCATCGAAACTGGTTCAGTACTTTTTTAGTAATTAGGCAAAAACTAATAGTGATTTTTCGCTAGTTAAAAGTGTTGAATACGTTCACTGAATGGAGTGTAGGCAGCATGGCCGAGCGGTCTAAGGCGCCGGATTGAAGCTCTGTTTTTCGAAAGAGATTGTGGGTTCGAACCCCACTCCTGACATTATTTACATCTATGTAAAATTTAAAAATATTTTCCGTATTACAATTTTTATTTTTAACCGGCTTCAGAAAAGGAAGAGGAAGTTATCAATTCGACGCGTATGCATTTTTTTTTTCTATGTATGTTCACCAATTACTCTGAAACTATCCAACCGATTAATTTGGTTTTGTATTAAATATAAATATAGTTTTAAAAAACTAAAAACCACGCTTTTAAAGTAATCAAACTAAAAAGTGAAAAATAAATATAGTTTAAAAAAGCTAAAAAACACGCTTTTTAAGTATATCAAACTAAAAAGTGAAAAAAAATTCGTACTATAAGCTGAAAACGAAAATAGATGAAAAATACTATATTACTATAAAATCATTGTTATTATAGAAATAAATTAATAAGCAATAAATAAAATTATCGTGGAAAAAAGCGTGGGGTGCTTCTTAAGAACTGATAGATGGAGCATGGTAGATGGAGCACCCCACGCTTTTTTTTCCACGATAATTTTATATTGATGTCTGCATTTGATTTTTTTTATTCCTTTTTTCGATAGGAACTACCTCGTGGAAAAAACTTCTGAGTGCGCACGCGGCCTGAGGTGTTCTCCTGAACAGACAAATGGATGCTTTCAGTCGTGACATTAGCAGTCGCATTTTGCTGGAAAAATGACTTCAAACAAATGGTTGATATGCTATTTCTTGATTAATACTAATCGTAGAAAGTGTTATTGCTACTTAAAAAGTATTAGCATAAATAAATGTGATATAACTATCAATTTTAGCTGTAACAAACAAAAAAAATAAAAAATACTACTAAGCAACCGTTCGTTTGGGGTCAGTTTCCAAGCAATACATAATGACTTAAGTCACACTGAAAATGAATGATGAAATAATTAAATTATTTTCGATCGAGAATAGACCTAGTGATGGCCACATTTTATTTATTTTTATCACAAAACTCTTTACTTTTAGAAGAATTTTTATTTGAATAGGAAATTAAAATGCTGTTGATAATAAAGAAAAACGTAAAAAAGATTACAAAATGAGCAGACGGAAAATTATCAGATATGGAAAAAACGAATCCTAAAAAAGACGTCGTATGAAAGTTTGTCTTTTAAAGCAAAAAACGAGATCTGATTATCGAGCCCACCGATTACGAAACGTGCGACGATCACGGAACGGAAGCAATCTAATGTTAAACCGATTGATTTTTTTTTTCCTTTTTTTTATCGTTTATAGTATTATATAAAGCAATAATAATTATCCCTCTCAAAAAAAATTTTAACGTTGTAGAAAATAAGGATTTCAAATAACACATCTTCTTTTCACATAAAAGACTTTTAGCAGGAAAAGTACCCAGAAACGATGACAGAATGATTGATTTCACGAAGAAAATCTTATAGTAACAAAGACAATAAATCTATATTATATCGGAAAAATATGCGAATAAACATTTATTATTTTTTCTTTAGTTTGTTATTATGGTTTTTTTTTTTTTTTTTTTTTTTTTTTTTTAGATTACAATCTATAGATTTATGTTACTATCAGTTTACAGTACAAATTCAGTGTATCTTAATTTTATAGGTTTTAGATTTCTTGGAAAATCCAAACCAAAAATCGTTGTCACAGTATGATTTTTTTTACGAATGCATATGAAAGCTGGTATGGTATTTTGACCTTTCTAGTTACAATTCGAATGCTTAAAAGAACTAGTATGTCGTGGCCATCACAAAACTTTCTTCTATTTAAATCATGTCAATTAAACCATACCTGAAGTTTGGTTAAATTCTGTGAATTAGTTCTTGAGATATAGCTATCGTGAAAATCATGAAAAACGTAGCATAGCAGCGCCACCTGTTGTGAGGTTTATACCAAAATGTAATCAGCGTCTAATCATGTTATATATTTTATTGTAACAGAATCTGAAATTTGATGAAGTTCTCTGCATTAGTTCTTGAGATATAGCTATCGCAAAAATCGTGCAAAATGTAGCATAGCAGCGTCTCCTATTGAGCAGTTCACACCAAAACCTTATCTGTGGCAATGTATCTCAAGGTATTGCGGAATCTGAAGTTTGGTGAAATTCTGTGCATTAGTTCTTGAGATATAGCTATCGTGAAAATCATGAAAGATGTGGCATAGCAGCGCCAACTGCAAGCTAATTTACACCAAAACTTAATCAGCATCTATGTATATCAAGGTCTCACAGAATCTGAAGTTTGGTGAAATTCTGTGCATTAGTTCTTGAGATACAGCAATCATTAAAATAATGAAAAACGTAATATAGCAGCGCCACCTGCAGGCCAATTTACACCAAAAACCAATAGGCACTAATTCATATCAAGGTCTAACTGAATATCAAATTTTATGAAATTTCGAGCATTAGTTCTTGAGATAGAGCGCCCACAATTTTTTTGTCTCATACAGACAGACAGACTCACAGACTCACAGACAGACATTTTCTAAAAATAGTCAAAACGTGTTCAGGGCCTCCTAAAACGTATAAATCCGTCGAAAACCGGAAGTCGAAAGTTTTCATGAATGCAATACGTTCTTCTTGTAAAGATAGAAGAAAGTAAAAATGGAAAATGGAAGATTTATTATAAGGGACAAAAGTGTAACCATCGATTAAATTAAATTACAGTGATTTTGAAGCAAGTTCCGCATGTATTGGCGTATAAGTCGACCCCAAAATCCCCCAAAAATAACGTGTGCTTCCATCCGAATACCAGTATTTCCGTCAAGAGACTTTCGCCTAATATTATCACAGAGTATTTTTACAATGCATGTGATTAAACAAGGTAAAGAAAACTTTTCGGTATTTAAACAGAAGAACATTTTTTTTCTTGAATTTTGTGGTCAATTTATGTATGGATATATGCGGTAAATATTAGCATATTACTTACCCATCATACGTAGTATAGGGTAAGTCTTGCAATCGTTTTGAAAATCGAAAAAAAAAATTTGACGGATTTCACGTTTTAGATAGTGGAGATTCCGAAAATCATATTTTTAGAAAAAAAATTTGCCGTCCGTCTGTCTGTCTTTCTGTCAGTCTGTCTGTCTGTAAACGCTCTATCTCCCGAACAAATTGAGATAGAGACTTGAAATTTTGTATGTAGTTAGTATGTAAGAATGGGACGAAGCCTATTTAATATCAGCAACCTCGATTATCCGGAACTTTTTTTTCGGACTCTCGAAAAATTCGTTCTGATGAAAGGTACATAAAAATTTTCGATTTTTTTTTTTTTTTTTTTTTTTTTTTTTTTTTTTTTTGTTCTAAGGAATGGACGTAAAAGGCAATAAAATAACACACATTTTGCATATAGAACGAAGTCGATCGGATTATTAGTTGCCGAGATATTTGTAATCCTATTTTCCACATTCTTCGATTTTTCATGACCCTGTATTTCATTCAAATTTCAATTCAGATGTATATTTTAATTGGAAATGAGACGCTTAATCCGACGCAATTAATTGTTGGTTAATAGAACTATTATTTTTGGAGTTATAAGGATGTTTCTTTTACGCAGTTCTGTACTACTTGAGTAGTTTGGCGTTTCATATAATTTGTCGAAATGGGTACATCAGCAGTTCTTTAATATAGCATTACTATGTATATTAACAATATTTAAATTTTGTTTATGAATTGCAATGCATTGTATAAATAGTTTTCACATGTTTTATTTTCATATTCATATCCATGATGGGTAAGTATTACGGTCGCCCTCAAAGACTACTCATACTATGTTGATTGCAAATCTGATATAAAATAAGAGCGATAAATCATGCGTCCAATATAAATTATAAAACGCTTTCAAACACACTCAGAATACTGTAACAAAATTTCACAGATTAATAATGTGAAATATGTCTAAATAAACAATTTTGAAAAATTCATATTTGCAGCAACGTAATTATCCCTTCAAAATTTCTCTAAAAATAAATGTGTGGGCCAATGTCCCACACACTTATTTTTAGAGAAAATTTAAACTTTATAAATCTGCCATGTTTGATTTTTCTACGTTCCATAGTTTTTGAGAAAAAGGGCTGCAAATAGACACACCAGTGGTTCCGTTTTTTTTTTTTTGTACAAAAGCCTAAAAATAAATTTGTATGACAAATAATACTAAAAATTGAAACATCGCAAATTTGCTTTTAAATTCTTAAGGGGGACGGTGGACCTTAAAAATTTATTTTATTCATTTTTATCATAGCAATATGAAATTTTGTGCATGTATACATTTCACCAAAAGCATATTAGAATACCTTCAAAAAATTTCCGACCTTATTAAAATTTGTAATTTTTTTTACAAAAATTTAAATTTTTAAACGAAATTTTAAAATGCTCCTCGTGTCTTAATTTTTGAAATATTTTGTTGCTTTTGCATTTTTATCACTTAAACCTATATTATAAACAAATTTGTGTAAGGTTTTTTAAATCTCTTGAATAGTTAATATTTTACAGATTTTTTTCTAAATTCCTTATCGATTTTCATCAAAATTTTGCCTTTTAATAAGTAAAAAATAAAATTTGACTATCTTAATGAAGACGAATTTTAAAAAGCTTACACAATTTCTTTTTAAATAATATCAGGATACTTCCTTATCAATTTTATAAATATTGATCAAAAATTAAGACGCAAGGAGCAATTGAAAAATCTAAAAACGCTGAAAAATTAGTTTTGAGAAAAACAGATTTAAAGTATATAAATAAATTTATTTTTATTATTTACTCCTTAAAACCTTCATAAATGATATTTTAATAAGAAAAAACTTTTTATGTACTATTATACTTCAGAAATAGACCTTTTTTCTGACGATTTTGCTATAGATGATTTTGTTCAAATAAAGGTCCACTGTCCCCTTAAGAAATAAAAAGCAAATGATGCATTTTATCAGATTGAGCTATTTCACAAAAATAAGATCTCATTTCACAAAAAAAAGGCGTTCTCTCTTGGCCGTCTGGAACATGTTTCACTTCATTTCCCAAGATATTTATTCGAAAGACTTTTTCTTTCAATATTTCTTTTCCAACGTAAGCGAAAACTAGTGCAAGGAAGTATGAAAAATTTTCAGCATATATGGAAAATTTTATATTTATTTCGTTATGTACTTAAAATCTCCTAAAATAATCATATGTTTGAGTTTTTTTAAACTTTTGGTTGCTAAAAAACACATTTCAATGTCATCTTTTTCTTTGACTCTTATTCTATGACTTTTATTCAACTTGATTTCATGTATTTAATTCTAATCTATATTTCTAATCTATAATCTAATCTTAATTCTGTTATTAGCAGCTACCGGGTGTCCCAAAAATGACTGATGTATTTTAAAGTTTAATAAATTGCAAACGGTGACAGCTATTTAAAAAATTTTTGCAGGAGGGTTATGTATAATGTCAGGAGTTTTTTTACTGTAATTTTTTATTTTAGTTCGCATCTCAAACAATAGGTGGCGCTGACGGCGATTGGAAGACAGGTCGACGCTTCACTCAGTACTGATCACCTGGCCTTCAATCGCCGTCAGCGCCACCTATTGTTTGAGATGCGAACTAAAATTAAAAATTAAGGTAAAAAAAAAACTTCTGACATTATACATAACATATCCTGCAAAAAATTTTTAAATGGCTGTCACCGTTTGCAATTTTAAAATCCATCGGTCATTTTTGAAACACCCGGTATTCGCAAACAGCTGATGATAACAGAAAACTATTGATTTCAATAAATTTCATGAACCACACTAACTCGTTTTTACTCCAATTAATTGACTAAAGAAGAAATTTAAGATGAAAATCAAAATTGATATAATATTGAATTAATATTGTAAAAGTATTAACATGTGAAACTTATTTTTGAAATATTAAAACGTACGTACGAAGTTTTGGGATTGGCACATCCAACTAGTTTATTGATGCTATTGTTCTTCATTGAAAACCATCAGTCTATTCCAAGAAAATAACAAGAATCAAAACCTAAGCATTTCCTCTTAATCTACTCGTTGACATTCATTAACAATTTTCATCATTTTCTCTTATTCTAATTAAGTTTGAGCTTGTTTTGTTAAAGATTTAAATGTATGTCCCAATAAAAACACAACTCTCACTAATATATTAAAATATATTATGGTTGTGCTTTTTATATGCATATTTTATTTATGAAATACAGTAAAACCTCTAAATAACGGACACCTTGGGAGCGCAGAAATTGTCCGCTATACGGAGGTGTCCGCTATTGGGAAAAAACTCAGAGATAGAAAAATTGCTAGTGAATGTTTAATGTTTCATTAGTCGATTTTAATATGTCCTAAAACCTCTATTATATGATTAACTAGAAATTAAAATAATTTTTAAAGCAATAAAACTGAAATAAAATTGTACATACCTTTATCCTTAGTTTATTGCATTCTTACAAAAAAATTTTTTTACAAAAGTTTGCTTTTACTTGCGATTATATGTAATTTGTTTTCCAAAGTGAAATTTTAACTCTGTCAGTAGTTTTAATCCTTTTAAATCAACATTTTCTAAAAAAAATGTATAACTGTTTACTGTATTTTATTTTTTAAACTTCATAAAAGCATACAATTTCAAATCATCCGAGGGAAAGGTGAGGGGATGAGATCACAGATAAATGTTAGGGGAAAGGGGATTTTCTTCAGCTCATCCCCACATTTAACTGTGATCACAAAATTTGTGACACATTGCCCTGATAAATTTAGAGGTTTTTTATTTTTTTTCCTCGTTAAAAATAATTTTTCATTCTTTTTTTGCCAAAATTACTGTCCGCTATTTGGAATGTCCGTTATTCAGAGGTTAAACATACAGAAATTTTAGTTTTGGGAAGTAGGATTGGAAAACTGTCCGTTAAATAGAGGTGCCCGCTATTCGGGAGTGTCCGTTATGGAGGTTTTACTTTAATTATCAAAAGTATACAAATGTATATCGAACATTGTAGTGCGCGTAAATGCTATTTTTGATATTTCTTAAGTAAATGCAAATTTGCTTAAGTTCAAGGAATGCCGTATTTGAAAACTTAATATTGATAGTGATTTTTTATGAATAAATTTGGCATTTGACGATATAGGCACATAAAGAATTGGAAGTTGACATTTAATTTTCTTGAAATGACTATTGGTGGTATCACTTACCACCTTTATTGTCAGAACTTTTCAATTATTTTAGACTAGCAGGCTATGCCCGCTTCGCTGGTCCATATTTCCAAACGAACCTTGACTCAAAAAAATGGCGATTTAAAAATTTTATTTTAAAGCAGTATAGATCACCCTGGAATGTTCTTCCGTATTGCTGAAAATCAAGCCAATGCCATTGCAATATTGTACTATTGTAAGTCTTGGCGAAAATTTGGACAATTAAGCACCATCTCTTTTATTTTATCATTTACAGTAGAGTTTCGTATGAACATGAGACCGTTATACCCTGTTCGCACTGAGAAAGTTAAGTCACTTAACTTGAAGTTTTTTGAAGCGGTCGTACCCGGAATCAAGATTCTCACTTAAGCAAATTTCTGAAACTCACTTAACTTTTGAGATGCTCACTTAACTATGAGTTGAGTTGAAAAGTGCCTTCTGAATATTTAATTATTATTTCTGAATTTTAGAATATTTAATTCTGATTGTTAAATAACTGGAGTTGAGTCCTACAAATAATTATAAATTGTTTCAAGCTGCTATTTGTTTGCCCTAGTTGCTTAGCACGTGTGTTTGTGGGGTTTTTTTTTTTGTAATCAAAGATCAAAAATAGAAAATTTTTAACCTGTTATTTCCCCCTGCAAAATAAATTGGGAGGATGACAAAATTAATTTTTAATTGAAATATGGCACGATAATTGCTATGTAAACAAAAAACAGTTAGAAGTTGCAGTTAGAAATTTCCGAACTTATGCGCATGCCCAGATGTCATTTTGACCAAGTTAAGTCACTTAAAATATTTAGCAAGTGCGAACAGGTGAAGCCTAATTCCGGGTATCCCGCTTCAAAAAATTTAAGTGACTTAAAGTTAAGTGACTTAACTATCCCAGTGCGAACAGGGTATTATGACAACAGGAATCAAAATGTTCTCGAGTCATCACACTATTACATTAGAGGCATTGCAATGATTAGCGAGATTGATTATCAAACTCTATTAACTTTCGGATTGTACATTATCATTTCTTAGTTCTTAAAATCCCGACATCTGAACTTGCATTATGTGTAGTTCTGGTAGCCTACATACAATGTCATTTCATGTTACATTTTTTAATAAACGTCCTCTTCTAGCAGGCTCACTGTAGTTTCCTATCTACCTTAATCTGTTCCAGCAAGAATACATAGAGTAAAAAATGTAAAGAATTATTGACAGATAAAGAAGAGTTTTTGTTTGTTTGTATTTATGACGGCCATTTATCTACATGTGGGATATAGGCCCTAAGGAAAGGATGCCCTCCGTGGGGGTGGCAGACGAAGAAGGGTGTTTCACTTATATATTTAGTAGAACAATGAAGCATAAAAAGTATGTTTTAAATCTGTATTATTTGAATAACATTAAAATTACATCAGTTTCACTGCCTCTTCCTTTTATAAAACAGTTGCTAACATGTAGCCATCAAATAAAAATAATCTTGATGACTAAATTTTGTAGAAAAATATGTCTTTAGTTTGCATCTAATAAAATCTTTCTACCTTCTGTAATCGATTCCATTATGATTTTTAGTGTCAAACATTAGAAGTGCTAGAAACGATATTGTTACAAATGTACCAGACTTATTTCATGTTTGTCCTCAAATAAATGTGAAATTTACGATCATCCATTATTGGCATTTAATGTTATAGCTTGACGATAGTTTTTTGTTCGACTACTTGATTATTCCGTCTATCAATTTCGCCAAATTATACAAATGGACATAATTTTTATTTTAAATAACCAAAGAATCAATAAATTACTAAAATGTTAATAGAAATACAAATAAACATCGAATTAAAATTGGTTGATGAAGTAACAATTACGTATAACAAATTTAATGTCAAATGGTCGATGGGATTATCAAGTATTACCAAATTATATAAACAAATTGTATAAACAACAATACTGCCAATAATATATAGGGCAGGTGTCATCTACGGATCCCGTTGGCGCGATTGCAGCAAATTGCGATTTTATGCCTCACGTGGTAATCCGGTAATAGTTGATTATTTTTGAGTAAATTATTTCATTATTTTTCTTTTCTCTTTTAAAATTATATAAATTGTTTTGTTCCATAATTATTTATTGACTTAGTTTATTATTATTATTTCCTTTTTAAAATAATAGAAAATAAATAAGAGTAATATAAATGTAATTGGCATTTGAAAACGCAGTGTTCTCCAAATTGGCATCATAAAAAAAAATCACGCCAAGGTGATGCGTGTATAAAAGTGGAAAAATGTTTGCAATAATATAAACAAAAAAAAACGTAAACAAATAATTAAAAATTCGCCATTTCGATAGTTTTTCAAAATAACATCAAGCTTAATCCTCCAGTCGGGCAGCAATAGTAAATTTTCTTTTCTTCGTCTGTTTCATAATAAAAAAACATAAATTTAATAACTTCTAATTAAATAATCTGACTAATTTTCTGTAATCGGATTTATGATCTAAAAGTATCCTTAATACATAAACAAAACAGTGCAGTTGTCATGTACGCGCTGAGGTCGGCGCGATAATTTTTTACACTAATTTGGCGGAAAAATCGTTTTCGAATACCAGTTTCATATATATATTTAAATTATTTTCTATTATTTAAAAAATGATAACAATTAGTATTTAAATAATAAGTATAGAACAAAACAGTTTACATAATTTTAAAGAAGAGAAAGGAAATAAAAAAACATTTTATTAATAATTAAATAACAATAGTCGGGTTGCCATGCCAGGCAAAATAACATTAATTTAGTGTCCATTAGTTACCTCGGTGTGTATATGATATCTGTGCAAACAAAACTTCCGATAATGTAATAAATGACGTCATATTTATTTTCCTTTGAATTTTTTTTATTTTAATTTTTCACGTGGATACTGTTCAACTAAAAATTAATTGCCGAGGAGAAATTATTTTCCATATTTTGATTTTTTTGGCAACGGGAAAGAAAATGGTTATTTTTTATCGGAAAAATTTTAATTGATTCTGTATGAAAAATAATGAAACTTTGAATTATTAAGGAAAATATTTGAATAAATCAATTAAAAATTAGCCTATGTTCACCGGAAATAGTGTAGCTATCCAACGGTGAAAGAATTTTTCAAAACCGTCAAGTAGTTTCGGAGTCTATTCAATTCAAACAAACAAACAATCAAATCTTTCCTCTTTATAATATTAGTATAGATCAATAAAGAAATGTGTTTATTTTATTGAAACGGAACAACGAAACTGATTAATTAAAGTGATTGTGAGCAAAGTATAAAAGCGCGTTTCTGTTGTTTTGCAAAGGTATACTTTTTAAAATATTTGCTAAGAAAGCGAAAAAATTTTATTGAATGATAATATTTATTTGTAAATTATTTTATATCAATAAAGAAATTTTTTATTTATATTGCAAAAAAAATAAATAAATAAATAAAAATAAACTGTCTAATAATGAAATAGTTTACTCATAAAATATGCTTTTTTTAAAAAAATACTAACCGACTTCAAAAAAAGAATGAAGCTTGGCGACAACATGGCGCTAACGCAAATGAATGCATAGTCTTAATATGCTTATGATTTGAAAACGGTTGCAACAATGGAACATGATTCGACACAAATCTCTATTTTTTTTTTATCAAATCCATATTTTTTCATTAAAAAAAATTCTGATCATCAGAATTTAATGCAATTAAAATGGAACCACATGGGTATCTTATACTTTCAAACAAAAAAAGAATTATCAGAATCGATTCATGTTTAAAGAATTTATGAGTGAACAAGAAATAGATGCAGGTCGAAATCATTACCGCCTCCTTGAAGTCGGTTAAAAATAAATAATATGAACTTTAAAATGTTCAGGTTTACTTAAATGGCGATTAATATAATCAAATAGAGATATTAATAGTTGATTTTAAGATGTTTTAACCTCTTCAGACCCGAGCATAAAATATCGCTACAAATATATACTTATTTATTTTTACTAATCGAAATAACATCATAAATGACAAAAAGAGTCATTTTTATGAAATCAGTACTTTAGGGGACTGATAATTTAGGCTTACAAATATGGATATAAAAGTACTAATCCCCCTAAAACATCAATTTAACTATCAGTAATATAAATTTACAAAATAACAACATTAAGGACTTTAAACAAGTAAATGATCAGCCAGTCCTCAATTTTTTTTATGGTAAAGTATTTAAGTTAAATAATGATGAATATTTCTTACTTTCGTGGTCACAATGTCTTGAAGATATTTTCGAACCACGGATGAAAATAATGTTTATTTTATGAGGTAATATTGATCAGTGCTGACATTTATTGGTTTTGTTTTAAAGCAAATAACAGTCAGGTGTATAGAAGTAAAGTAAAAATGCAAAAAATTCTAACAGTTTAGTATTTATGATGAAAAAAGTGGCGGTACACATTTGTGTACCTCAGGTCTGAAGAGGTTAAATAAAATTAACTATTAACGTTTCTATTTGATTATTTTTGATCGCCTTTCAAATAAAAAAGTGAACATTATAAAGTTCATATTATAAATATTGTGTTAAAAACAAGGTAAAAATTGCGTTCCGTCATATGTTTTTATTTTTATAAATTGTCTAATTATGATGTTCAATATCAAAAAAGCAAACAGTATTTGATAAATAATCAGTCTAGAAATCATCTAAGTAAACTTTTGGAAATATAGTCGAGTCTCTCTATAACGAAATTCCATACATCGAATTTCTGTATACAACGAATTTTTAGTAGGAACGGTCCCCTTTTCGCATGATTACATTAAAAAGTCTCTATATAGCGAAATATCTATCTCCATTTAACGAATTTTTTCATAAATTGGTCTTAATTTATTCAGTTTTATAAAAGCTTCGAAATCATATGGAATCATTTTTCCATCACTTATTTTTGATTTAATCGTTCAGTGCTGAGTTGTTTTTTTTTTTTTTTTTTTTTTTTTTTTTGTATTACTTTTCTCTTTGTTCTTTAAATCCAACGAATTCATCCCACCTCCCACACAAATTTCCACATCTTTCTCAAAACAGAGTCAATTGGATTTTTACACTTATAAAAGAGGAATCAATGAGAGGCACATAAGGGAGGCCTTCAAATGGAGGAAAATGTTAACTACAATTTTTCATTCCTTTCTCAAATTTGAGCCTTTTTTGAGAGCGTAACAATTTTAAAATCAAAACAACAAAAAATTACAGATATCTTTGTCTGAAATTAATGCAAGTCTTCCTTATTTGATATTCATTAAGCTTTCAAATAAATGTGGTGTTTTTTTTTTTTTTTTTTTTTTTTTTTTTTTTTTTTTTTAACAGTTTAAATAATTAAGAAATAAAATGTTAGGTTAATATTTCCTTTTAAACATTTCAAATTCTTAATTAAAAAGATCAAAAATAATATTTTTTCAAAATGTACATATTAAATACGATTTTTAACATCATTCTCTATACATCGAATTTCTCTAATATAACGAATTTTTTACTGGAATGGTGGATTTCGTTATATAGAGACTCGACTGTATCTTAATTATAATGTTCAAAATCAAAATAGCAAACAGTATTTGATAAATAATTAGTCTAGAAATTATCTAAGTAAACTTTTGGAAAATATTTGCTAAGAAAGCGAAAACAGAGAGTGCACTTACCTCGCACTGTCGGTTGGTACCTTCTGGGCTAGGTGACGAGTTTCTCCTGTGACATAGAGACCGAGTGACCTGCTAAGAGATGATCCGAATTAGTTATCTAAAGACCCCGCGGCCGGGTGAAAATGCTGCAATAAATAAGTTAAGAAGCAAAACTGATGTCTACCGCGGTCAAAATAGACAAGAAATAACCATTTATCGTTCTTTGAACCTGAAAATGACTTTTACCTTTCAAGTTAAATCAGATGAGAGTTTCGTTTTCCTGGGTAACTTTCAGGGTAGAAAATGAAATGATAATATCATCGAATGTCTTTCAATTAATGTACTGTGAAGTAAAGTGTTGCGTCGGATCGCAAAACCCGAATTTAGACGAACAAGACACAACCCACCCCACGGTTCAGTCTGATGTGTCGAACAGGGTTGATGTTTATTTTTATTGTTAGAGGTTGGCTTGACTTTAAATATTTCGGATTCGGGATACATTTTTACTCTTTGGGATCAGTATCGGATGAACCCGATTTTTCAAAATAAGTTCTTAATATTTAAATGAATACATATATATATACCGGGTGTCCCAAAGATGACTGATGGATTTTAGAATTCAATAACTTCCAAACGGTGACAGCTATTTTAAAAATTTTTGCAGGAGGGTTATGTATAATGTCAGGAGTTTTTTTACCGTAATTTTTTATTTTAGTTCGCATCTCAAACAATAGGTGGCGCTGACGGCGATTGAAGGCCAGGTCGACGCTTCACTCAGCATTGATCACCTGGCCTTCAATCGCCGTCAGCGCCACCTATTGTTTGAGATGCAACTAAAATAAAAAATTACGGTAAAAAACTCCTGACATTATACATAACCTTCCTGCAAAAATTTTTTAAATGGCTGTCACCGTTTGCAAGTTATTGAATTTTAAAATCCATCAGTCATTTTTGGGACACCCGGTATATATATATATATAGCTAAACAATATACCTATGTTATAAAGCGGCAAAGTTTGTTTATTTGTTGGTGGTAATCTCTTCAACTACCAAACCGATTTCAAAAGTAGTGACAAAATTATGGCGTTTGGACCGAATCAAACATATGCTATCTTACGTGTGTCGATGCCACTAACCCAATGGGGGTTCAGGATCAAAAAACGTTCTAAAAATGTGATTTTTGTGTTACTGAAGGGCCTATAAGTATGAAATTTCACATGATAATTACCTATAAGACATAAATGATCTTTAAGAACATTGCTTTAAAAATACGAAATTTAGAAAGTTTGAAAATTCACACACAAAAGCATTTGAAAAACATTCTAAATTGCAATTTTTAAGCAACCTTGGGAAATAACGAACCGATCTAAAAAATAATGATGTCAAAATGGTGGTAACAGTCCATCAGTCCATAGGCTAAATCGGTACTACTAGGTTATCCCGTCGACCAAAAAAATTATCGCCAAACCATAAGATTACATGCCAATAATGGATGTCACATTCAATGAAATTAAATGTGATACAGGTATTTAAAACGTCATTAAGTGATTTTATATCAACTTTTTATTTGTATTTTTATTAATATCCTACTATTTTTTTTTTTGTTATTTAAAATTAAATTTGTATCACTATATATAATTTGGCTATTAATTTGGCAATTTATATTATTTGGCGAAATTGGTCGACGTGATAACCAAGTAGTACCGCTAAATCAACAATCTAAAGGGAGGTGCAGGAGCAAAAAACGCTCTAAAAATGCGAGTTTTGTGATACTGGAATACTTTGAAATATAAAATTTGACATGTTAATTACTTATAAAATATAAATGACCGTTAAGAACATTTCCTAGAAAATACGAAATTTAAAAGGGGTGAAAATGCACACAAACGCATTCTAAAAATGTTCTAAATGGCGATTTCTGCGTAGTCTCAGGAAATATCAAACTAATTTAAAAAATAATGGTGTCAAAAAGATGATGACTGCCCTTGCGCTGATATGGCTCAATTTTATGTCAATGTCACTATTACTTTAGAGCTTCAAAAGCAAAAAACACTTATTGCAATTTTTAGGTGCATTCATAATTATATAAATACGCGGCACCTATAGCGGTCGTTCAGTCTGTACGTCTGTATATAATAGAGCAAAAACTACCCACCCGAATGCTTTGAAATTTGAAATATATAGATATTATAAAATTTTATGAAAATGGGATGTGTAGTTTAATTACAGGTATGGTCAAAAGTTCTTCGATACATTACGGCAAACGGGAAAAAAAATGTTTAAATGCATTTTAATGGTGTTATAACCTTTCAAACAAAATGAAATTGATATGCTTTTACAGAAGCGTACTAAAATATACACTCTGTTAAACATGCGGTACAATAAATGTTTAATATTCATTCACATGGCCACACAAAAAAAAATTCCGTTATATAATGGTATGCGGTGAAACGTTGTTTTCGAGGTATTTTAATCATGTTAAATTATTGCACATATAATGAAATTGATATATGTTGCTGAAGTTTACTATGAGTTTCATCCTGTGTCATAGAATGTATCAAAATTTACAGGAGGCTTACAAAAGATTTCGGATGCTATACTGCAACCAAAATATTATATGTTAGAGATGATTTCTAGATGTGCATTTTTATTTGTGACATGAGATTTTCTAAATTTTTGCATATTGCATTGTGTGTATAAAGCTGTAGATCATAGACAGGGTAACACAACAAAAACTGCACAGATTACAGAAAACGAACAAAATTAGCTTAAAGGTGGTTTTTAAATAAATTATGTATTTTTACGCTAAACTGCATTTACAAAACCAAGGTATGTTTAAAGAATGTAGAAAAATGATAGACAGGGCCACATAAAGAATTAGATACATGGCTGCCTATGGAAGATAATATCTGGAAGTGTGATTTCACTAGATTTAAGCGCGTTTTAGTCTTAATAAAATTTTAGCTAAATAGTGGCATATGTAAAGATAGTTGACAAAATACACGGCTGTATAAAAGAATTAAAATATACTACCGTCTATTGAGTATAAATTTCTGAAAGTCAAATTTTAACCTGTTAGGTGTTTTAACACTTTGCAACATAGTTGAAGTAGTTTAAGAATTCGGTTTGTCAGTCCGTACTATACTTTGTGTTAACATAGTTGGATTGCTTTGTAATTTATATATGTCTGTAATTGATATACAAGCATATCATATTTGTATTCAGACATCTTTGCATAAGAATTTAACAGCTATTGCATAAGTCTTTTATAATACGAACGCACCTCATTTGCCACGTTTGACGTGCAATTTCTAACTTTTTTTACTAGCAAGGATCTAGAAACATAAAATTTGGCGCGGCGGTTACTTATAAGATATAAATTATCTCAAAGAACATTTCCTAAAAAAAACTAAATTTAAAAACGGGGGGATGCGGAAAAAGCATTTTAAAAAAAAGTTCAAAACTTATTTATGTCGATTACCACTATCCCGAAAGTGTGTAGAAGCAAAAAAAAAATCTAAAAGTGCAATTTTTGTGTTATTGCAGGGAATTGATTTATGAAATTTGGCATGATTGTTACTTATTAGGTATGAATTATATCTAATAACATTTCTTTTTTTAAGAAATAAAAATTTAAAAAAGGATGAAAAGGCGCAAAAAAACATTCTAAAATCGTTCTAAATGCCGATTTGTGAGCATTCTGAAACAATAACTTAAAATATGGCATGGTAATTACTTGTTAGAAGTAAATACTCCCTAAGAACATTTCTTTTTAAAAAAAATCAAAATTGAAAAAGGAGAGAAAATACGGAAAAAGCATTTAAGAAAAAAAACGTTCGAAATTGCAATTTCTACGCAATTTCAGAAAACACCAAACCAATTTAAAAAATAATGGTGCTAAAATGATGGTGGCAGCCTTTGCTGCCATATAAGCTATGTCGATTACCACTACCCCTGTAGAAGCAAGGCTGTAGAAGCAAAAAACAATCTAAAAATGCAATTTTTGTGTTATTGCAGAGAATTGATTCATGAAATTTGGCATGGTAGTTACTTATTACACTGCTGGCTACACGAAAACGCAACACCAAGAAGGACCAAAGATATTACCGCGAAATTCATTTGACTAATAACAAGTCGTACAGAGATCAAACGATTAAAATTACAACCTCTTGTGACGTGAGGAAGATGACAAAATCAGTAGTTAGCGTAGCTGCCATTGTTGGCTATAATCATTCCGACACGCCTCGGCACATTATCAAAGAGGTTTTAGATGTCTCCTTGTGGTACAGCAGTCTTTGCAGCTTCCTCATATTGCCAAAGTTGGTCTGGTGTAGCAGCGGAGGGGGTGTATACCGGACCGACCGTTGTGCAACTATGGACCATGCTTCTAGATTGGAGATAGATCGGAAGAATGAGAATTCCAAGAAAGCAATTCAATCTGATGGGTTAAGAAGAATTCTTGAACATTGCGTGCCACGTGTGATCGCGCATTAACCTGTTGGAATATGGCTGATAGCAAGCGCTGAATGTATGGGAGAACCACGGGCTCCATCAGCTTGGAGATGTAGCGCTGACTTTTCAGAGTACCGGCAATGCGTATTGGAGGGGAGCGGCAGTGAAATCCAATACCGACCCAAAGCACGATACCGGCTGCAGGACCAGTGGGGCGATGCATAATGCAACAGCTCAGCAGCCTCTCGCCACGGTTTCTCCAAACACAAATCTGATCAACGTGATATTGCAAGCAGAAGCGTGATTCATCAGTAAACGCAAAGTCGTTCCATTCTGTTATCTATGTCTTCTGTTCTCTTCGCCCCATTGGTGGCGCAAAAACTTATGGTTCCTGTCAAGGGTAGATGGAGCAATGGACGCTTTGCGGATATTCCACTCTGCTGCAAACGTCGTCGAATAGTTACGAGTGGACATCGAATAATGCGTACCAGACTAAATCATTTGTGCTATGGTTCGTGATGTGTCTGTTCGATCCATCTCTGACCTGTGCACAGTCCACCTGTCATCATGGGCTATGGTGCAACGAATGTGAGTGCTATCGGCCCCGTCGGTCGGTCTTGCATCCAGTGACTACAGATCCGCACCACAGTTTCTTGCTTTCGTCCAACACGTTGACCGATTTCTTTGAATCATAATCTTCAATCCCTATAGGATACTATTCTTTGGTCGAATGCAGAAACTTGGTCAAAAGACGCTTGATGTAACAGCTTACGCCAAAAAAAGCACGAAAAAACAATTGCCGTACGGGCAATCGCCAATCTGCTCTCCTCTTATACAGGGTGTCCCTAAACAAATGGTATATACGCTAGGGGGTGATAGAACACATCAAGACGAGTAATAGGAAATAGGAAACCAAGGGTCCCAAACGTTTTCCAAAGGAGATATCCGCAATTAAAGTTTGGGGTCCAAAATTTCAAATACACATAAAAAACGGAAAAATTGGTCGATTGATTTGCGGTTTTCACTAAAATTATTCTTTATGTTGGTATTTTCTTGAAAATAAATTATAAAAATAAATTTCGAAAAATGCCGATAGAGGGCGCTTTAGACTTTGAAGTAATGAAAAACTATTTTTTGCCGTGATTTTTTGCATATCATTAAATGGTTTCGTAAGCTTAGACTTTAAGTTAAATTTTGAGCTCAAAATCTGAATAGTTGGAAGCTGTTAAGTAGCACAAACTTAATTGTGTTCAGAGGGTTTAAATTTCAAATGATTATAAAAAACGGAAAAATTGGTCGATTGATTTGCGGTTTTCACTAAAACTATTCGTTATGTCGATATTTTATGAAAATGAATTATAAAGATAAATTTCAAAAAATGCCGATAGAGAGCGCTTTAGACTTTGGATTAACGAAATAATCCATCCTAATACTATTTTTTGTCGTTATTTTCTGCATCTCATTAAATGGTTTCGTAGGCTTAGATTTAAACTTAAATTTTGAGCTCAAAATCTGAATAGTTGGGAGTGGTTAAGTAGCACAAACTGAAGTGTGTTCAGAGGGTTTAAATTTCAAACGGAAACTGAAAACTATTTTTTAAAAAAACGGAAAAATTAGTCGATTCGTTTGCGGTTTTTGCTAAAACTACTCTTTAAATCAGTGTTTTCTTGAAAATAAATTTTAAAGATAAATTTCACAAAATGCCGACAGAGGACGCCTTAGACATTGGCGTAGCGTACAGCTATATTTAACAGTTATTTTTTTAAATCTCATTAAATGTTTTCAAATGCTTAGATTTAAATTTTGAGATCAAATTCTGAGTCGTTGCGAGTGTTTAAGGAGCGCAAAAGTGAACTGTGTTCGAGGGGGCGGGGGGGGGGTTAAATTTCAACTCCTGAACACACTTCAGTTTGCGCTTCTTAACCCCTCCCAACGATTCAGAATTTGAGTTCAAAATTTAAGTTTAAATCTAAGATTTCGAAAACATCTAACAAGTTTTGGAAAGCATTTAATTAGATGCAAAAAATAACGTTTAAAATTTGTTGTTGGTTACTCTGAAGGTTAAGGCGCCCTCTAACAGAATTTTTTGAAATTTATCTTTAAAATTCCTTTTCAAGAAGATACTGACTTAAAGAACAGTTTTATTTTAAACCGCAAACGAACTGACCAATTTTTCCGTTTTTTATTAGCATTTGAAATTTGAACCCTCTGAACACAGTTCAGTTTGTGTTACTTAACCACTCCCAAATATTCAGATTTTGAGCTCAAAATTTAAGTTTAAGTGTAAGTTTACAAAAACATTTAATCAGATACAAAAAATAACGTAAAAAGTAGTTGTTCGTTACTCCAAAGTTTAAAGCGCCCTCTATCGGCATTTTTTTGAAATTTATCTTTATAATTCATTTTTAATAAAATACTGACATAAAGAATAGTTTAAGTGAAAACCGCAAATCAATCGACCAATTTTTCCGTTTTTTATAATCATTTGAAATTTAAATCCTATGAACACAGTTAAGTTTGTGCTACTTAACCGCTTCCAACTATTCAGATTTTGAGCTCAAAATTTAAGTCTAAGCTTACGAAACCATTTAATGAGATGCAAAAAATCACGGCAAAAAATAGTTTTTCGTTACTTCAAAGTCTAAAGCGCCCTGTATCGGCATTTTTCGAAATTTATTTTTATAATTTATTTTCAAGAAAATACCAACATAAAGAATAATTTTAGTGAAAACCACAAATCAATCGACCAATTTTCCCGTTCTTTATGAGCATTTGAAATTTTGGACCCCAAACTTTAATGGCAGCTATCTCCTTTGGAAAACGTTTGGGATCCTTGGTTTCCTATTTACTATTACTCGTCTTGTTGTGTTCTATCACCCCCTAGCGTATATACCATTTGTTTAGGAACACCCTGTATAGTGCTCGCGGATGGCGCTTCGGTCGCCCGTGATATGCGTCTGTGCTGCAATGATAATGACTTGCATATTTCATCTCCGCAAATGCATGATGTAAATTTCACATTATTTGGATGTTTCCTTCAGGATATTGCATTTTGTGTGGCCAACAGTGTAGATATAAATGATATCTAATAACATTTCTTTTAAAATAAATCAAAATTTAAAAAGTGTGAAAATGCGCAAAAGCATTTTAAAAACGTTCTAACTGCCGATTTGTAATCAATCTGAGACAAATCGGCATCTGTATCTTAAAATTTGGCTTCCTAATTACTTATTAAATGTAAATGCTCTCTAAGAACATTTCTTTAAAAATATCGAAATTTAAAAAGCAGGGGGTGGGGGTGCATACGGGAAAGCATTTAAGAAAAAATGTTCGAAATTGCGATTTCTACGCAATTTTAGAAAATGCCGAACCGATTTAAAAATGATGGTGACAGCCTGTAAAGCGTTGAAAATTATCGAATTCCAACCAGCCAGAGATTATTTTCACAAATTGAAGGAAAATTTTTCCGCATACTTGATGCATCATCAGATTTTTTGCAAATACTCCGAGAGATTTCTAAGTTATGTACACTTGCCACTCTGTTTGGAAAACACAAATTCTGTCATTTGCTTTTGGATTAAGTAGTTCCCTGTATCAGAAAATTATAGATAATATTTTTTTTCAGATTTAGATAAAACTTTAGTCTATATTGATGACATTTTAGTATTTGGTAAGACAGAAGATGATAGAAGACTTAAAGCAGCTTTTAAAAGAGCTCGAGTGGCTGGTTTAAAACTGTCTTTAGAAAAAATTCAAATTAAAAGAAGTTCCGTAAAATAATTGGATTAAAATTTAACAATTAAAGGAATTTCAATAAATGATGATAATATCAAAGCAATTGTAGATTTCAAAACTTCAACTAATAAGAGTTACAGAGCATAATTCTCGGCATGATTACCTATTTACGGAAGTTTATCAAAATTTTATCAGATAAAGAGGAATTTTGAGAAAGCTCTTAAGCAAGAAAAATGAATATGTTTGGACGACTAATGAAAAGAAGCTTTTGAGAATTTGAAGAAGGTGGTAACTAACTAACCTATTCAGGCTTATTATAATTCAAATTTGAAATCAGTTAGTGCTACTCAATATGAATTATGTGCAGCATTACTGAAAAACAACACTTAATTGTCTATGCTTCATTTGCTCTAAACGATACACAGCAAAGATATATCCAAATCGAAAAAGAATCATTAGCTGTTGTCAACACATGAAGAAAAGTCTATTACTATATGAGGAGCCCAGAAGCCAAGAGGTATAAGTGACAAAATTGAAAAAATTGAGTTAAGTGCACAGGGTATCTGGAAATATGCTTTTTTTCATTTCAGGTAAAGAAATATAGGTCATTTTCTTATTATTTGCTGAGTTATACAGATAAACCACTTTTTTCGAAAAACAAACAATATTGATTAATTATACATTTAAAGAAAATTGAACTCTATTTTTTTTAACAGTTATTGAAATGAGAGTTCAAAGATTAGAATGCAACAAGCAGATGTTTCCTATTTCAATTTAGAAAATTGTTATTGATGTTCCAATTTAACATCAATTATCTTTAAACTCAATTTACTTCAAATCGACATTTTGTCACTCGTACCCCTTGGCTTCTGAGGTCGTCATATATAATACTGATTTCACGGTGGAAATCGATCATAAACCTCTCCTCAATTTACTACAGAAACCAATTGAAAATCTCTCTCCGAGATTACAGAGAATAGTATTTGAATTATTTAAATGTAGATTTAAATCTGTGAATAGCACAGGGAAAAAGTTTTATGTAGCACATGTCTTCTCCAGAAATCCTAATACCATGAGTGTAGATACAAGTTTTTTAGAAAATGGAACTGCTGTTGTACAAACAATTCTATCGACCACTGAAGAACGTACAAACGCAATGCATAATTCAACACTGAAAGATGAAGTTACTAATTAGGGATTGTAGGCCACAACAGTATAATCAGTTTCCTGAAAGTAAATGGGATCATTGAAAGGTCTATTAGGAATTTGGGAGATTGAAAAACATTCTCTTTAAAGTAAGAACTTTGGAAGAAAATCCAAATCTAACTGTTCTGGGGTATAATAACACTATTTAAATTGCCTTCTACAGCAGAGATGTTGACGGGAAGATCTTTGAGAACTCCCATTCCTTGTAAGACGAAAGTGTTAAAACCTAGATTTCCAATTGAGAAAACCCAACATCAATTAAAGGAAAATCAGGGAATACAGAAATTTTATTATGATTCATCGACCACAAAATTAAAAGAATTGAATATTCAAGATCTTGTCTATCTTCAAACTGGTCAAGAATGGCCACCAGAAGCACAAACACAGTCCAAGATCCTACATTGTGAAATGTTCAGAAGGGAGCATTCTTGGTCGCAACAGAATTCTTTTAACACCAAAGCAATTAGCGATCGAAGAACCTGTAAATTCACAAGAAAATACTAATGTAACGCAAAATTGAGACCAGACTAATTCTGAGACACCGAAAATCTCAAGACCTTAATCGCAAACCAGCTTTGCCACTGTCTACTTCAAATACACCAAAGACAGAGAAACCTAGTAGAAATATAAAACCACTTATTCGCTTCAAAAATTATATTTAAGTACTTTTTTTTATCTAAAGACTTTTCATTTGAACTTTTCTTTGAACTCTAAATTTATATTTATTTTTATTTCTACTGCTTTGAAAAGAAAAGGCATGTAATAATATGCCCTTATTACCATTTATGTTTTAAATTAAAAGTTTTCAAAGCGTAATATGAAAGTCTTGTAGGGCATACCTTTTATATGCTTAAATTGATATAATTAAAAATAGTTAGTATATTATTATGCTTTTTATTTATTAAAATAAATAGTACCACACATTCTGTGGCAAAGAGTGCTTTCCTGACTTCATTAGTTCCCCCTCAAGATCAAGAGGCCGTTGATATCCTTAACTATTAGAGTACCTATATTATCAGAGTAGAAACATTTGCATACTGCGCATGCTCAGATAAAGCTAAACTGGTGATGAATCTCTGTTTATCGGTGAAATCTTTGCGTAATTATTTGCTGTTATTGTTGTAAATAAATTTCATTCAATCATGGCTGTTGTTAATTTTTACCGAAATATTAATTCGTACTTTCTGAAATCTTTTTCGCGTTTTAATTTTTCTTCTCTTCTTAAAAATAATATGCGTTCTTTTAGCATTTCATCTGCATCTTTTTTAAAAGAAAGTAAGATTTTAATCGCAGTATGGTGAAAATTAAATTTGCATTGTTTGATTTTATTAGTACAAGTTTTTAATCATGTTTTATTATTATGTATTTTTATCATACATTTTACATTAGAGAGTTAAATTAGTCGAGTTTGTATTTTCTATATTTGTACAAATTATATTAAAAATAATGGGTAATGTTACAGTCTTAAATAATTCAAATCTCAATTACTACTCATTCATGATGTCTAACGTATCATTAAAAAACTATAAGATTTATATCAAATGATCATCTGCTCTGTGATATGTTCAAATAGTTATTTAGTTTAAAAAATAAGGATAGAATACAAGTGCAATGTTTCAGGTAGTAATAAAGAAACGAATCTAGGAAAAGAAGTGACAGGAAAAACGGTAAAATACTGAAAATTAACTGATTTGTCAATTAGCTGATTAGCAGAAAAAAGTGACAAAAAATTGATAGTGCTAAAAACTATACAATTCTCATGGCCAAATATTTGCTGTAAATGTTAGTGAATGATCTTTTCAAAAGTGTAAAAAAAATCAGAATATTCACATAAAAAAGTGCTTGTATTCACCATTGCTTGATTTTTGACACTTAAAAGCGACTATTTACTGCTAATTTTTACAAATGTGATTATTAAAAGTATGCATAAATATTTGCATATGAAAGAATGCTCACTTACAGTGGTGTATTCAAGAGGTGGACCAATGGGCCCGCAGCCCTTTCTAAAATTTGTAGAAAACATTAAAATTTAATCACGAATGTTTAGCAAAATCTGCTAAGATGAAATTTTAAAAAACCCAGAAAGACATTCCGTTCTTGACAAACGAAAATTAACTTTAAAAATTTCAGAATTTCAAGCTTATAATATTACACAGGGATGAGATTCTTCCGCGGATTCGCGGTTTTCAGCTTTTTTGTTATTTTTAAATTTCAAATTTTCTGATTTACCAAAAAATACAGGATGCGTAATTTCGTCAAAAAATCGCAAAAAAAAAAAAAAAAAAAAAAAAGGGGCAAATTTCCTGAAAAGATCGTCAAAAAACGACTAATTTCTGGCCAATTTTGTCAAAAGATTCGCGAAAGGATGGTTAATTTCGTCACAAAATACCGAAAAAACGGCAGATTTTGTCAAAAATCGCGATAAAACGACAATTTTCGTCCAAAAATCGCGATAAAACGGCGAATTTCGCCAAATGTTTTGCGAAAAATGACGATTTTTGTCGAAAAATCAGGATAAATCGGTAGATATCGTCAAACGATCACAATAAACCGGTTAATTTCGTCAAACGGTCGCGAAAAAACGGCAGATTTCGTTAAAATATTCGCAAAAAATGGCAAATTTCTGAAAAAAAAAAAATAATAAAACTTTAAATTTTGCCAAAAGATTCCAACAAATGACAGATTTCATGAAGAGATAGTGAAAAATTTCATCAAAGGGACTCTGAAAAAAACTAACCCAAAAACTAATTTTCAAAATTATTTTTTTAACACTCCAAATAGACTTTTCTGATCCAAAATCCATTTTTGACACCTCTAAATCTTTCTGAATGAATGTGACTTCTGAAAGTACCCATTCATTGAACAAAAACTACCCTTATATTCAACAAAAGTATCCTTTTTTTTCAGCAAAAATGTTTTTTTCAATAAATCCATCCTGCCCTTTTTAAAAAGAAATGCAAACAATAGTGATACATGTTATCTTCTACACTCAAATAAGCATTAATTTATAATTTAATTAAATTTGTATCTTGCACATTTATTTTTTTAAAAATAAATAAAATGTTTCTCAATAGTTTTAAAAAATATTGATTTTAATTATGCATTAATTATTGTTAAAACAAAAATTATTGCATTTCATTCTTCTTTTCCAAATGAACAAGTTCAATTTTTGCATCTAAAAATGACTTATTATCAGTGAGGACCCACTTTTGTAAAAAAAGAGACCCAGAATTTAAATTCTGGGTCCTGGAGACCCAGGATTTTTATAGTCCAGCAATATCACTAGATATCTTTAATGTGTAATATCCAAGAAAAAAGCAGGAGAAAGAAATATACCTTGTGCAAGAGCAAAACAAAGAAAATTTCTATTTTCTTTTCCCTAATACTTAACCAAAAGTGTCTTACTGTTAGAAAATTTCAATAAAAAAAAATATTCATGCCAATAACAGGGTTTTATTAATATGCTCTATCTTGATAAACTAAATTTTCATTAGAGTAAGTATAAATAATTTCTGCAATTCATGTTAATAATTTCCTTTTAATTTACCAAAAGCTAAATTGTATATTATATATTAATACAATTATATTTGTTGCGATTGACATTCCTGTCTGTCATTGCTCAAAAGTCGTTCGCGCAGTTTTCAGCTTTTTTGCTTTTTGGTCAATCTCATCCCTGATTACAAGAAACATATAATTTTTGTGAAATTTTTAAAAATAACAATCTAAAAAATTTTAAAATTTTAAACTGTATTGTTTTATTTTATTTTATTTTGCTTTGTTTTTTTAACTATGCATAGTTAATTTACCTATAAAATTAAATCTTATAAATTCCACTTTAAAATGAGTGGTGATAAAAGTTCCTACGTTTGATAGAGCTTGAGAAATTCAAAATTGAAAATATTTATGCAAGTTAGATAATGATGATTTTTCAAAATTTAAATAATTAACTGCTAAAAAATTTAAAGTGATAAATAAAAATATGCTCTAATTTATATCATCATAGACAATAATCCCTGGCATTTTCATTGAAATCTGAAATGTTCAGGTTGAATATTGAATTTTTTGGTTGATTTGACAGAAGTGTTATTCCTCCTTATTTATTTATTTGTTTGTTTGTTTATAGTTCATAGGACTGAGACTGAGAAGCAAATTGTCATAGAAGGTGTTACCATTCAATCTGAAAGAGCAGGAAAGGTTGTGGATCTCCATAATAGAGGAGGATGTCCACTATGCAGAGTTAATTTGAAAGCATTAAAACATACAGTATGTATTATGTTATAAGCATCTTTTTAATATCCATAAACTAAGTTTTCTCTTTAGCAAAGTCAGACATTTCAAAAGAGAGATGTTTGTTAAGTCTCATTAAATCTATCATGATAGATAATTCTTCTTAGATTTGTTAGGGTTTTTTTTTCTTTCTTAACAAATAGCTTTTAAATGCATGTCAAATGATCCAAGAATAAGTTTTTTAAGTATGGCCGTACCGAGTACTCGGTATTTACTCGGTATGCGGCTAAAATTTGAGGCGAGTACCGAGTAGTTGTAAGGATTTAATTTCTAAGCATTTATTATGTTACAATGAGAAATTATTTGACACAATACATTACAAATGAATAAATTAAAGTTTAGAGCACTAAAATAGTTCATTTCTTCTTGCAAACTAGTTTTGGTCGCCATAGCATACCATCATCATCATATTTTGCACTGGGAATGATGGTATGCTATGGCTACTGAAACTAATTTGAAAGAAGAAATAAAATATTTTGGTACTTTAAATTAAATATTTTTGATTTATTTATGATATTATTGAAGACAAAAGAATTTATGACTGATCTGTAAAAGTTATTTGAATATAAATGTATAATATTTGCAATTATTCAAAAAATATTTTATTTAATACATAAAAATGTCTATAAAATATGGAAAAGTAAAAAAAAAAAGACACAAATGCAAATTCTTCCCTCCAGTTTACTTTTAATCCACCTTTCATTGTACAACAATTAAAATATCTGAAACTTTCTTTTTCCAAATAATGTAGGAATGTTTTAATTGATAGTTTAACTCCTAATATGGGAATCTATTCATTTAGGCTCATCAATGTTATGATTACTGTGAATAAAAATAACAATTTTAATACACTTCACAATAATTGCTACTAAACTGTGATTAAATTTATCTTACTTTCAGCAGCATAAAGGCAAAAAAGCTGTTTTAATTCATACAACATTTTCAATATATTATATTTTGAGCTCCATCTTATGGTTTATTACAGTTAATTACTCTTATACAGTTGAACCTCAAAAATTTGGAACCGTCGGGACCGTGGCGATTCCGGATTTTGGAGGTTTATTAAAAAATCTTTTTTATGGCTTTATAATACCGTAAAATCCCGTTAATCCGCTCTTTCCGATCAAACGCCCCCTCCCCACTTTTGAAATTTTCAAAAAAATCCCGAGAAAGCGCCCTCCCTTCCTATTCTCAAAGGCGATTGAGAGTGAGATGAATCATTATGAAATGAATGAATCATGAATCTTTGATGAAATGTGTGTTTTTTTCAAGATTTTTTAATTGATTTCATGCTTGTTTTGGCTTTCTTTTTTTTTTTTTTACAAATTTCTCCGTTTTTTCTGCATTTTTTTGACAGAATTTACATTTTTTATTTTTTAAACCCAAATTTTTTCAAGTATCAAAATTCATGATTAATTCAACGATTCATTCATTTCATCATGATTCATTACTGTAAATTTTGTTGAACGCTTTTTAACTTTTTAATTTTTGTAATAATAAAGTCTTTAATTAACGGCAAGTCATTACAGTATTAACCAGAATATATCTATACATATATTTTTAGTATAGTTATCAGAATTTAACTGCAGTTGGTGAAAATTACAGCTATGTCTTATTTTAAAAATTAATAAAACTGAAATCGGAAAAATGTCCGGATTTTAGATATTTCCAGATTTTAGAGATTGCCGGAATTTGGAGGTCCGGATTTTCGAGGTTCAACTGTAATTAATCTTTTTGGATTCAGGCAAGGAAACTGAACCTTTTCAAAATTTGAGCATGCAACTATGTGGAATGGTCAAAATCCTCCTACAATATTTCTAGCTATAGTTAACATGTTTAAAATAGCCTGTTAGGCAATAAGCCTGATTTTATTGTAAGTTGCATATTGTGGATAATGCAAGCTTACATCATTACTTTTAACACCAGTTCTTTGAATTATTCAAAATTACAGCAACCAATAATCATTCTTGATACAGATTTCCAGTATCAAAATGAATTTGTAAATTGAAGAATCAGTTAATATTTGCATTGGTTGAATTTAATTTTTATGTATCACTTTTATTTTCCTTTTTTTTTTTTTTCAAATAATGCTATTGTTTTAAACTGTTTGAAATTTTAAAAATTATCTTTAAAGAATGTATAATTAAATTTCAAATTAGTTAATTAGAAATTATTTAAAAGTTAATTAAAAAATTTATGATTATATGTTAAAGAAGAATGTTTATTATATTTACACAGACATGTTACTCTTAAAGCTCACTTCATGTGCATTGATAGTTCTTTCCTATACACAATTACTTGGCCTCTGTAACTCGGTACTCGGCCGAGTAGTAAATGGCCGAGTACTCGGTGCAGCTCTATTATTAAGTGACTTAAAAAAGGAGTTTTTGCTATACATATGTCCATAATTAGTTGTATTTACTCATATAACTACTGTCAAAATTTTAATATAACTTTTCATACCAAAATTTTAGTACAATAGGCAGGGTTGGGTTTTTGACATGACCTTGTCAAAAAGTATCAGAAACAACCAAAAAGAATAAAACATCTTATACATATATTTTTTAACAATCATTATTGTTTTTAAATTAAGCTAAAAAGTGATTAAATGATAATTTATATGCTATATAATTTATTTTAGTTGTACTTTATACTTTATTTAAGTTGCATAAAATAATGTATCATAATTGAAATTTTTTGTCAACTGACAAATAGCTAAAAATATTCAATGCATTTTTCATAGTGTTCTTTATATTTTTATTACTATTATATGCTCAGTTTGCTGTTAAAAAATAGCAATCTAATTTATGCTTTTTAAAAAAAACTTGCGCAAAACTAAGATGGCCACTATTCAATAACTGACAATAAATTACCTAGATTTTCAGTGATTCTAAAAATGTTTGTTTTTGTGCATAAACATTAGGTATAAACTATAGTTGCAATACAAGTAATTTCTGTGTAATTAAATGAATTATAATATAAAATCAATATAATTAAATGTTCTTTAAATTAAAGAAGATTGAAGAATTTAAGAAGATGGTTTGTTAATTTCAATATTTACACATATATATCTTTATTTTATTTCAGTACACATATATATTCTTATTTTATTATTAATTTCAGTTTAATTATTTAGGATAATTTGTTTATGTTAAATTTTATTTTCTTAAATCTTCAGTTTTTGTCAAACGAACAAGAAATAAAAGAGCAATTTTTGTGAAATGATCGCTAAGTAAAGCAGCTATTTTCGTAAATGATCACAAAATAAAACGGTGATTTTCGTGAAACAATCACTAAATAAAGCAGCAATTTTTGTCCGATGATCTCAAAATAAAACAGCAATTTTTGCTAAATGATCAAGAAATAAAATGCCAATTTTCACCATACAATCATGAAATAAAACAACTGAATAATCATGAAATAAACCAGCATTTTTTCATCATGTTATCATGAAAATAAATCTTGATTTTCTTCAAACGATCTTGAAGAAAAAAAAAAAAAAAACCCAACAAATTTTTGCTATTTGTTCATGGAAGAATCGTAGAATCTATTGTTAGTTTACCTCAATTGATTTGAAATGATGTGAAATAAAATTCCTCATTAAGTTCTCTGCATCTGTTGCTGGGTTATCTTAATTCCCTTAAAATGTATTGTAAATGAAAAAAAAAAAAAAAAAAAAAAATTATTTACTCTTAAAAGTTTTTGAGAATAATGAATTCACATCATATTTCAACCTGTTTGAAAAATGCATGTTTAGAAAAACATAAAAGTTAAAGGTTTACAAAAAAAAAGTTTTGGTTTTCTTTCATTTTTTTAAAAGATAATTAAGTGTATACCTGAATCTTTTTGTTCGTTAAATTCTGCAACTTCTTTTATTTTATTCATTTCCTGATTGGTCCATGTTTAATGTCCAGAAATGAAATACTTTTGTTGCCCCAATGACAAAGAAAGTAATAAAACCTTTTAAAAAATATATAATTTGAAAACAAATATTTCATTTAAAATTTGTTCATGATGGGTTCAGGAATATTGATGTTTAATTCATGTCCCACATAATATGAAGCATTCAGAAGTCAATCTAATCAACTCCATCAAATAAAAATGCACATTTTAAATAGTTAAAGTTGTATATGTATAAACTGTTTTTGTTTTTTTACATCATTGGTCTAGGAATATTAATGTTTAATGCTTGGCATGCATAATATATGATTTGTCATTATCATCATAAATATTATGTTTATTATTATTATAAAAATAGAATTTGTTTAAGTCTTTGAAAATATCATTTTCCAAATAGTCGTCATGATTTATTAAATTACAATTTTCTTATTTTCTTTTCTTTTTTTTTTCTATATTTAGTTTATTATAAACAACACATGCAGAAATATGGCATTGTAATGCAGTACATACTTACTAACAATTTATCACATCTAAACAAGGTACAGTTTATTTTAATAAAAAAATGAACTTAAGTATGTTCAATGTGTCTGTCATTGACTGTAATACACTCATGCTTCAGGCAAACACATTCTGAATACTAACTTTATTTTTTTTTTATTAAAGTAAATTCTACCTTTTTTGTATGTAATAGTTTTATTACTAAATGTGTATCTGCATTGTAATGCCTAACTTTTTTTTTACATATAGACTTCATTTCATGTTAAATCAAGAAAGCTGTGTTTCATCCAGCTGTCTTATTTCTGCTAAAATCTATAGTTTTTGAGGTGGGATCAATAATTTCGAAATTTCACCATTAGGAGCACTGTAGTTTCAATGTAGTCACTCTCCTATGTTAATACATAATTTGCTACATATAGAAACTTGTTCTATCATTCTATGTTTAGCCACAGAAAACTTATTTGAGTGTGTTCAAACTTTACGTTGCATCTTATATAAGCTAATTATGTATTTGAGTCTATAATTAATTTGTAACAATTGAAACAAAAATGTAATTTGTTTTTCTAATTACATCTTATAAATTTCATTGTATGCATTTAATTTCCCCCTTCGCATGATACCACATTTTAATGTCTTGACATAAAATTACATAAAGTTTTTTTTTTTTTTTTTTAAGTTAGATTTTGTTATAATACTGAACTCTAAAAAATAATAACTCCCCACAAGAAAAAAAAAGTTTTAATCTTAATGCATTGGAAATTACTGTACTATCATGAAGAAAATATGTAATATATGTACATAAATATTTGTATATATGTATATAAAAATATTATAAATATGATATTTTTATAATTTCATTGTGTTTCAGGATATCCTAATAATAAGTCAGTTTATAAACTCAGATGGTACAGTGATTCCTCAACATATAACTGGTCTTTGTAATAAACAACATTTTAGAGTAAGGAGAGCAGTGGCTTTGGCACAGCGAGCTGGTAAATTTTTAGGAACATTTATCAATGTTGCTAGATTATGATTTGAATTTGAAATGATCTTTTAGTGAACTTGCTCTGTTATTTCACTATTTATTATTCTTATAATATTTATGCTATTTATGATATTTACATAAAAAATGCAAAATATGTATCATATGTATGAAAAGGTTATATAAGTTCTATTTTTTCATTTATTAAGACTTTAAAATCATTTGAATTTGTAACTGTGTATTCTCTTTTCATGAAGATGTTTTAAAAATTATATACATTTGCTCACATCCCCCTAGTTTTTATTATTATTATTATTATTATTTCACATGGCTTCATTTGACCCAATTTCAAAGAAAAGTTTTGCAATTCAACAAATTATTTTATGTAAAATGTGTGTTTTTTCTTTTTTAATGAAATTTCTTAATAGCAGGAATTAAGGCATTTCAATATTGTAAAGAAAAAGAAAAGTAATCCATCTATCTATGTTTTAAAGGACAAAAATTTCTGTGTAAAGCTGACATTTTATGAATGGCAATAGCAGACAAACAAATTCAATTTTTACTTACTTTTATTGCAATTTTTTAAATGTCACCCATTTTTAATTTTTACACTGTCAAATAAAGAAAAAAAACTTTTAAGTGTAATTTGTTTGAAAACTCTATCATCATTTACTGAATTTTTATTATTTTTAAAATAATTTACAAGCATGTTTTTTTAAATCTAGTTCTGTCACTTGGAGGCAGACAATAACGAAAGATAAACATGTTTGCACTTAAATTAATATAAATAGGTCAGTATTTGTTTCTGACTTATATTCCATGATAAAATTTAAACTATATCAATTCATAATATATATATAATAATAATAATTAAACACTAATTTAAGACATGTAAATAAGCCACATCTATAACACTGAAATTATCAAAATAAAGAAGACTAATGATTTTTATTGATTTCTTTGACTGTTAATTCCTGGCACAAGGCCAATACGACAGTATCATTTTTAATAACTTACAAAATTTTATTTGAATACATAATTGATAATCTGATAACTAACTGATAAAAACTATTGTTGGTATTAGTGAAATATGTATTAAATGTAATAAAATTTCTATTAAAAAACATTATACACCATATATTTCAGTGTGTCAGCCGAGTATACGACTTTTCAATATAAAATTGTCCAAAATCAGAAATGTTTATGTAAGCCAATGTTAAAAAATTTTGAGGAAAAATTAGCACTTTTTTGTACATAGATAATAGAAAACTGATTCTCTCTTTAAAAATATTAATCCTTCCTATTTTGTCTCGAGTGCACTGCCAAAATTATTTGATTAGTCCTTGCTCACTCTGTTGTTCATAGCCTATTTTTTGTTTGAATTACCTGAAGAAATGATCATTTGATCTTTCAAAAAATCATCACTAATGTGAGGGGTGGAACTGGAGATGCTGGCATTTTAAAGAAGCCGGCAATTGGGATGATGATGAATTAAACACTGTCAATATTCGTACTGATGTATCAAAGAAGAAAAAATGAATTATTTGAAAATTATGGCAACAATTTAGATAATCAATGAGGATTGATAGCTTTTTTTTAATTGTAAAAGAATGTAACTTTAAAGAAATATATATATACACACACACACACACACATATATATATATATATATATATATATATATATAAGGGTCATTTTCAAAAAACTTGTACATTCTATGTCCTCCAACTTTAAAAATTTTTAATAACTAAAATACATTTTCAAAATAAAAAATTAAGCATCCATATTATTTTCCTGACTGTTTAGAGTCAATGTGGGCAAAATATTATCAAAAATTAAAAATTATATTAATGTAGGTATGGTTTCTATGTGTCAGATATGGATCATTTTCAAAATACTTGTACATTTGAGAAATTTTTCACTAATAAATAAAAATTTCTAAATACAACTTATAAAAATATTAAATGATACTAAAACATTTTTTGTATATAAAAATGAAAACAGCAGTTCACGTTTTGATTTGGAACATCAAATAAAAAATAAAGTATGAACCTGCAACAGTAAAATGTTCCCCTCTGTTACCAACAGTTAAACACTTTTATTTAAAAAAATAAGACACCTGAAACAGTAAAATAACATTTTCTGTAATTATATGATTGCTACTTTCAGAAAATGCTAACTGTTTTGTTTTGATTATTATTATTATTATTTTTTTTTTTTTTGAAAAATACAAAGGATTTCCTCTCTGCTACTTTTTTGAAAAAAATCATAAGTTTCAATTAAATGTATGTTCACATTTTTTCAGTTAATTTATAAAAAAAAGTATTACATAAATAAAATATTAGCTAAAGTTACACGATTGATTATTCAAAATGATGCTTGCTAATTTTTTTAGTGAAATAACCCAGCTTAAATTGACGGTAACAGAGTGGAAAAAAAGTAACCGAAGGGAACGCTAATTGATAATGGAGTAGTATTTGATATGGCATACTTTTTTATAAGTTTATATGATGTTTTGTAAACTATCTTAAAGTTTCAAACATATCCAGCAAGAATTTGATTTTTACAAAAATTACTATTAGAAAATAGTGGCATTTGGCAGGGCATTTTCTTTTGTAAATTTATGTATGACAAAACACAACTTAATGTTAAAAAAGAAAAAAAAAACTTATATATTAGTCGAGGTGGTGGTGCTTTAAAACAAGAATTTAAAATTTTTGCAAAAAATACTATACAAAAATAGCAGAAATAGAACAGGCAATTTTTTTTTTATATAATTTTTTATTAAGTGTTATAAGCTATCATGAAGTTTCAATGTTTCAAACACATCAAGCCAGAATTTAAGATTCTTACAAAAAACTACTGTTCGAAAATACTTGTATTTTACATGGCATTGTTTTTATAAATTTTTATCATATGTTATAAGCTGTGTTTTAGTTTCAAACAGCTCACCTTAGATTTTCTAATTTTAACGAATTCGCATGCTAATTGGAAGACACTTTAACACAAGAAATAACGATTTTTACAGAAATTACTATTAAAAAATAGTGGTATTTGACGCAGTGTATCTTTTTTATAAATTTTTTCTACTTAAATAATGATTTTTTCTTATTTAATACATTTTTATCATATGTTATAAGATATCCTAAAATTTGAAACAGACAAAGAAAGAATTAAAGCTTTTATAAAAATAAATATTCGAAAATAGTGGTCTTTCATGCTGCATCATTTTTTCATAAATAAATAGTATTGATTCATAAATATAAATGACTACAATTAAAGAAGCATTTTATTTCAGAAAATTAAAGCCTTATGTTTATGGCAACTAGCTCACCACAAAAACTACTATTTTATATTAAAAAAGGAAAATGCATATTTTTAATTCTCTTCTAAGAACATGAAACGAGAACATGCAGCCTTCAAGAACAATGTCCAAATAAACTTGTTTTTTAGTAGCTTCTTACTCTGTTACATTTTGTTCCACTCTGTTACCATAAGCATAGTAACAGAGTGGAAAAAACTACAAATAATTTTCGCAGCACAAAGTGAATTAAGAACAAAAAAAACTAAGCCTATTTGTTTAAGAAGCACTATTTGATCTTATGGTTAAAGTTTTATAAAAGTATCAAACAAATAAATTTCGCATAAATAAGCTGGTAACAGAGGGGAAACTGAATAAAACATCCTTATCTTGTAAATGGTTTTTTTTCAACACCACAGTGAAAATAACTTAACAATTTAAAAAATGGTGGCCTCATCTAAAAATAGACTGTTTGAAGAACAGCAGAACCTTGTGTTGTCACCTTAGTCGTGGTGATTTCTTAGAATAAATATGGTAACAGAGGGGGGGGAAAAGTCTGGGGACAACAAAAAAAATTTCAATTTTTTATATATATAAAAAAAAAAAAAAAAAAAAAAAAAAGTAAGTTTTAAAAAATATATTGTCTCTGTTACAGATAAGACATACACCAATTGTCACAACTAAAAAAAAATAACATTTTTGACAATTGATTTGTGATTTTACTGCAGTTGGAAAAGTAAAAAGGGAATAGGGGACATGGCACTTTAGCTATATGGGTCATTTTCAAAAAACTTGTACATTCTATGTCCCTCACCTTTAAGAATTTTTAATAACTAAAATAAAGTTTCAAAATAAAAAAAAATAAGCATCCACATTATTTGAAAATATTATCAAAAATTAAAAATAATGTTAAGTGCGGGTATGATTTCAATATGTCAGATATAGCTAAAGTGCCATGTCCCCTCTTCCCTTTTTACTTTTTCAACTGCAGTAAAATCATAAATCAATTGTCAAAAATGTTATTTTTTTTTAGTTGTGACAATTGGTGTATGTCTTATCTGTAGCATAGACAATATATTTTTTTAAACTTGTTTTTTTTTTTTTTTTAATAAAAATTGAACAATATTTTTGTTGTCTCCAGATTTTTTCCCCTCTATTACCATATTTATTCTAAGAAATTATTACGACTAAGGTGACAACACAAGGTTCTGCTGTTCTTCGAACAGTCTATTTTTAGATGAGGCCACCATTTTTTAAATTATTAAGTTATTTTCACTGTGGTGTTGGAATAAAGCATTTACAAGATAAAGATGTTTTATTCAGTTTCCCCTCTGTTACTAGCTTATTTATGTGAAATTTATTTTTTTGATACTTTTATAAATGGTCTATTTAACCATAAGATCAAATAGCGCTTCTTAAATAAACAGGCTTAGTTTTTCTTGTTCTTAATTCACTTTGTGCTGTTAAAATTATTTGTAGTTTTTCTCCTCTGTTACTATGCTTATGGTAACAGAGTGGAACAAAATGTAACAGAGTAAGAAGCTACTAAAAAACAAGTTTATTTGAACATTGTTCTTGAAGGCTGCATGTTCTCGTTTCATGTTCTTAGAAGAAAATTACAAATATGCATTTTTCTTTTTTAATATAAAATAGTAGTTTTTGTGGTGAGCTAGTTGCCATAAACTCAAGGCTTTAATTTTCTCAAATAAAATGCTTCTTTAATTGTAGTCATTTATATTTATGAATCAATAGTATTTATTTATGAAAAAATGATGCAGCATGAAAGACCACTATTTTCGAATATTAATTTTTGTAAAAGCTTTAATTCTTGCATTGTCTGTTTCAAATTTTAGGATATCTTATAACATATGATAAAAATGTATTAAATAAGAAAAGATCATTATTTAAGTTAAAATATATATATATATATATATATAAAAGATACACCGCATCAAATACCACTATTTTTTAATAGTACTTTCTATAAAAATTGTTATTTCTTGTGTGAAAGTGTTATGAGTTTGGCATGCGAATTTGTTAAAATTAGAAAATCTAAGGTGAGCTGTTTGAAACTGAAACACAGTTTATAACATATGATAAAAATTTATAAAGACAATGCCATATGAAATACCAGTATTTTCGAATAGTAGCTTTTTCTAAGAATCTTAAATTCTGGCTTGATGTGTTTGAAACATTGAAACTTCATGATAGTTTAACACATAATAAAAATTGCCTGGTCTATTTCAACTATTTTTGTATAGTATTTTTTGCAAAAATCTTAAATTCTTGTTTTAAAGCCCCGCCACCTCGACTAATATGAGTTTTTTTTTAGCACTAAGTCGTGCATTTGTCATATATAAGTTTAAAAAAGAAAATGCCCCGCCAAATTCCACTATTTTCTAATAGTAATTTTTGTAAAAATCTTAAATTCTTTTTGGATATGTTTGAAACTTTAAGATAGTTTACAAAACATGATATAAACTTATAAAAAAGTATGCCATATCAAATACCACTCCACTATCGATCAACGTTCCCTTTGATTACTTTTTTTCCACTCTGTTACCGTCAATTTAAGCTGGGCTATTTCACTAAAAAAATTAGCAAGCATCATTTTGAATAATCAATTGTGTAACTTTAGCTAATATTTCATTTATGTAATATTTTTTTTTTTTTTTTTTTTTTAATAAATTAACTAAAAAAATGTGAATGTACATTTAATTGAAACTTATGATTTTTCCAAAAAAGTAACAGAGAGGAAATCCTTTGTATTTTACAAGAATTGGGAACATAAAATAATCATAACAAAACAACAGTTAGCATTTTCTGAAAGTAGCAATCATGTAATTACAGAAAATGTTATATTTACTGCTTCCGGTGTCTTATTTTGCTAAATAAAAGTGTTTGACTGTTGGTAACAAAGGGGAACATTTTACTTTTGCAAGTTCATACTTTAATTTTTGTTTGACGTCCCAAATCGAAAAGTAAATTGCTGTTTTCAGTTTTATATACAAGAAATGTTTTAATATCATGTAATATTTTTATAAGTTGTATTTAGATTTTTTTTTTTTTATTTGTGAAAAATTTCCCAAATGTGCAAATATTTTGAAAATGACCCATATAAAAAAGAAAATATTCATAAATATATTTCTTATGTACTTATTTCTTTAGAAGAAGTTACTGTGATTTTACTATTGTCTGTATCTAAAATTGTAAATGCTTCTGTATTTTCTGTTGCTTATGTTTTTTTTTAGGGGGGGGGGGGGGGGCTTTAAAAGTTAGATGTCAAAAATAAATTTCAGATGCTTTAAGAGGGCTCAGGGGTTGATCGATACGGAAAAACATGTAAACAGAGCTCTCGCTTCAAGTCCATATAAAAACAGAAGTATTCAGTGTAATTAATTTAAACTTTCTGATATTTTAAAGGTATGTCTTTAGTCTTATAAAATTATAAAATCAAGTACTTCAATGTAATATAATAAGAAATATAGCAAAATTTGTGTAACGCAATTTTTGAAAAAAAAAATTATGTGTTATATCACCAACACCAAGATATCGTAACGTTGAATTGACTTAAGAACCTAATTTTTGCTTTAAAATGATCAGGAAACTTTACTCTATAGAATGAATTAAGGATATAACAATCACTCGGAAAAAAAATTAATTAAAAAACTCTCAAACCTAAAAATCTAAAAAAACCCTAAAAAATACAACTTTTTGTTCATTAAAAATACTCAAAATATTAAACTATCTAAACTATATTAATACATTCTATAGATAATGATGTTATATGCATGTACAAAAAAAAAATTAAGCCATTCTATCAAATAGTTTTTTTAAATGTTGGTGTTAGTCATCAAAAATCAAGTTTTGAGAAAACGCAACTTAAAGTTGAAATTATATGGGTGCAGCTATGAAAGTGTTGATACATAAATGCTTATAACTCCGTTAAAAATGCAAATATTTTTATGCGTATTTTTGCATTGAGTTAAGAATTAATTGAATAATCAAACTAAATCATAAAAAAATTGATTTTTTTGAAAAGTTTTCAACCCCTGAGCCCACTTAAGTTTGCAACTTTTGTCAAAATCTTGTATTTTTAGTTTTTTCCAGTTTCACTTGCATTTCAACAGTTGTATTTTTCAGCTCAAGAAATCAAAGTAATTTGTAAAACTACTATCTGACGTCATTGCATAAATTAAAAAATATATATATAAAGGTACTCTAAATAGGTTTGACGTCATTATGTGATCAATGTTCGGCCAATCGTAAAATTGTTTTTCAGAGGTTTTTCGCAGCTCCATTTTTTGACAGTTAGCAGAAATTATGCAAATTTAATACACGACTTTTTTTGCTTTTTAAGATGTTGGCCGAAGATCGAAGGGTGTGTTTTCTCTGAGCTCATTTTTCTCTTATGCATTCATTTTAGCACTGCCGATATGTTTACCGTGCATTATAGTATAGGTGTAAATTAACGGTTGCCACTCGCCACGTGGCGATTAAAAATCGGCGATCGATCGCCACCCTAGTCGCCACTTGGCGATTAAAAAATCTTATTTATTTGCTTTGTGAAATGCAGCTTTTTTCATGAATATATGCATCTCTACTTTATTTACATCTAATTAGTGAATTGGTTAATTCTTTCTATCAGATGCAAGCAGATTTAGCAACTTTGCTGTATTTTCTATATTTTGACAATAAACTCTTTATTTGGATTATGTTTTCAATAAATAGTTTTTTCCAACAAAATATAGTCATCAGTTTTAATTACACCTGCATTTCAAATAAATTATACTATTTTTACCCGTGGATGCAAGGAGATTTTAAGGACATTGCTGTATCTTATATCTTTCACTCTTGTCATATGCTCACTAATTGTCAGTAATAGTTGGCTGGTACAATTTTTTTTTTTTTTTTTTATGATTGAAGTTTATGTAGGTGTCAAGAAAGATTGAAACATTATAACCAATTATTTTAAAAATTTAGGACAAAATTAGCACTCGCCACTAGGCGAGTAATACTGCAAATTTAGCATCTGACTTTACTGCCATCAAGCAGACTTCCTCCACCTCACCAACACATTGGCGCTCTCTGATTGCTTTAATAAGACATCCGGAGTTTTGAAATCTCAGTCAAAGCGAAGAATATTTATATTTATCTGTACGCTCACCAAACTTAATAACTACCACTTGAAATCTTGGTGATATTTAGATCTTACTAAGTTTTAAGTAAAAATAAAATATTCAGGAAAGATGTGAAATAATTTTTATATTTAAAATTTAAAAATACAATTTCTTTGCTTGTTTTATACAATGCATTAATGTATATTTAAATATAGTTTATCACTTATAATTTTATCTGCAATATTAATTTAATTACTAATTCATATTTTTCCATTCAGCAGAATGCCAGTTTTATTTTTAACTAAATATTTGTAACTTTGTTTCTCATTAGTCGCTAAAGAAAAAAAAAATCATTTCGACCTATATTTAAAAAGTGGCTACTAACTTTTAAAAAGTGGCCACTAATGAAACTGGGTCTACCGGCCACTGGCTACTAATCAAATTTCCCAGTTTTCACCTATACATTATAGAGATGCTGTTAGTGCAATTAATAGTTAGTTTCAATCATGATTAATTCTTTTAGCATCAATCTTAATTTAAGTGTTTTTGTGCCGTGTGGAGATAGTAATGTTCCAGTATTGTTAGTAAAAAGATGTCTCCAAGAACTTTTGCTTATTTTTAAGTCTTCCACATAAAAACTTTTCTAATTTACAGTTAAGTTTAGATGTATGAGAGGAGGGGATTCATCAGTTTTCAATAATTTACCAAAAAATTTTTCATTCAACTATAAACTTTTTTATTATTATTACTATTAAATAACTAATTCTCTATCTTTATTTCTTTGAAATTCTCTCTTTTATGAAGACATTCAAACAGATACAAACTGAATTACAGTGTAAACTCTGAATAACAGTCACCTGCAGGATTGGAAAAATGTGACTCTCGCCAGAGGTGGATGTTATTCAAAGGTTTCAATTTTAAAAAAATAAATAAAAAATTACTTAAATTTAAATAAAAATGCACAGTTATTTTTATTATTCCTTATTGTTTTAATATGTTACAAAAATAATTAGCAGTGTTTAAAAAAAGAAATAACATTGAGTTGTTTTGCTATTCAGATCATCAGCATTATAATGCAAAATTTTAGATTTCATGAAGGTTCATCAAATCTTCAATATATGTAGTAAATCTGAAAATTTTAGGTGATTCTATCTCTTTCATTTCTTCTTCCACAACACTTCCTGTTTCCTTTTGCTGTATGGCATCAATATTGGTAGTAACTACCAAATCTTTTTCAAAACTTACAATCTTACTGGCCTTCATGCTTTTACGATTATTTTTCTAAGAGTAGTATCTAAGTTTCCCCATCATTAATATCTTCATTCTTTGTTTGTTGCTTAATCAATTAATCACCGGAATGTGAAACAGATCAAACAAAATTTATTGTTTGATCTATTTCACATTTCGGCTTGCAAATAAATATGAAATTGCATAAAAGCTGTACACACACACACACACACAAAAAAAGACTTTTAAGTAGACGTTGTTCAAGATTTCTTATTTAGAGGTTCACACTAATGTTAATAATAAAAATATGCTAATTATAGATGAATAGGTGTAATTTGGATAAAGTTTGTTTTATTCTAAAATACATCCAACAACTGAAAAATTTTAGTCAGGTGTGTAATCTTGTTTAACCCTCTAAGTGTTTGTCCCGTAATATTCCGTACACTAAGCTCCAGGTTTCACTGCAATGTAAGCAATGTTTAAGATATTATAATTCTATAAATTTAATGAATTTTTAAAGTATTGAAGAATGATTAATACTCTCAAGGATTACATTTATAATCCTAAATAAGATTTTTTTTGTAATATTGAAAGAATCATATTTTATTAGCATTTAAAACAAAATGCAGAGAAAACAACATTACAATTTTACCCATTTGCAAGACGCTTGGAGGGTTTAAAAAAAAAAAAAACTGATATAATTATTAGTTTAGCAAATAATTAAACGTTTACATTTTTAATTAATTTTCTTAAAATTATTTATAAGAAAAATGCATTTATTGTATCTTACAAGATTGGAACATTTATTTTAAATTCAGTTAAGTATAATAATTTCTTCCACTTAGTAAAACTTATTTCTTACAGCCAGTTTTTATCCCACTTTGGAAGAAACTTGCCAACCCTGCTTGATGATTTATATAAATTTTTCTTTTTACAAAATGTGTTCCAGATAAATATAATATTGTTGTTAATAAAAATTTCATTTATTTGATTATTTGCATTGTTCTTGAATGCAATAATAAGAGGATATTCAAAGTTTATTTATTAAGTAACTAAAATTAAAACCAATCTAGCATAATACAGTAAAAATAAAAGTACCTTCACAGTATTATATTCATATACAATACAAGATCTATCATCCAAAATCCTTGGGATCAGGGTTCATGATTTTTTTAAATAAAAGTTTTAAAAATAAATTTTCTTTATTTAAATCAGATATTTATTTTTAAAGTCTCACATTTTATTATTGTTTTACATGATTTTTTTATTTAATTTATAAATATAAATTATACCTATATAGACATGCATGTTATAAGTATTATCAATATATATTTTAGCAATATTACACAATTTACATAAATGATTCAAATGTAAAATTTTAGGCCATGGAAAAATATTTATTACACAAAATGCATGGAAAGTTAGAAATCAGATGTAAAAAATTAATTCAGCCTTCAATATTTTAGTTAAATAGGAACATCTGAATTAATATAGAGTTAATATCCGAGTGAAAATAGAAACATCTTTTTTAGTTAAAATAGAGAAATTTTAAAGAAATTTGGAAGCAAACTAAGTTGTTAATTTTAGTTTTTTTTTTTTTTTTTTTTTTATTTAAGTGTTGGTTTACAGAAAAATGAGTTTAGCAGCTTTATCAGTCAATTTCTGAATGTAATACAGTAGACTCCCTCAAATCTGGACTCCTAAAATTCGCAACTCTCTAAAATCCGCACATATTTTACGGATGTAAACAATGAAACATTCAGTTCAGATGTAGGTGCAAAAATTGATTTTTTCAGTTTTATATCGATTCCATACATTTTTTAATTTATAATTTTTTTAAGGTTATTGAATTAATGTTTTTTCATGAAGAAAGAATAATTTATTTCTGAAAAAATAAAGATATTGCTAATATCATTGGTAATCACAATCTTACCAATACCAAATATATTTATGTATTAATCAAGCTTTTTTGGTTATTAAGTATGGCTAAACCGGAAATAATGTTTCATTATTTTATGATCCTGATGTGAATTAGATATGTACCTTTATGAGGCAAGTTTCATTGAATAATTTGGGAAAAACACATTTCCTCTTTTATAATGAATATTTAATTGTATTAACTTGATCTTTCGTTTTAGTATTTTAATCATTTTTAAAAATATCTAAATTTTAATTATTTTAGTTTATTACTTATTTTAATATTTTAGTATATTGTATGCATTCATTATACTTTTGATTTCATTATTAATTACATTCAAATTATTTTTAAAAAAATGTAAACAAAGCAATGACCAGAAATCTGAAAAATTCTAAAATCTGCAAAACCTCTGGTCACAAGCTGTGCGGATTTAAGGGAGTCTACTGTAAATCAAAAACAAAAAATGTTTGCTCAACTGAAACAGATGAAGCTATCACTGTAGTAAAAAGTTTGTTAATTTAAGATTTTTAGTATCATCCTTTTTGATAACTGTAACAAATACCTTCCACCATTCTAAAAAGCTGCAGTCAACTATATTAAATTCAAAAGAAAATTCATTGACTGGTTCAGATTGCTTTCAAATTTTAATATAATAGGCATCACAATTGTACAGTCAAAGTTCTATAATCCGCACAAGTTGGGGCCAAAGGTTGTGCAGATTATGGAATATTGTAGATTATAGAGTACTATGGATTGTATGTCATTTTATTATTCCTAAACAGCATTTTAATTCTGTAATCAGAATATTATGAAAGGATAAATATGAAACCAAATAATTTAATATGCTACCTCAAAAAAATTCTTTTTTATAGCTTGTAATGTGAATTTTCGATGATTACTGTATCTTGTAGATTAAGTATTTTCCATTATGATTATCTGTCAAATCCGTGAAAAGGAGAGCGATAAAAAGACAAGTAGGAAGCCAGGTTCGTTTTAACCTAAGGTTTTATTTTAGCCCTTTCGAGAGAGACAGGTGCTCAACATGATACTGGCAATTACAGCAGCGAGAGGCCAAGTGTAAGTGACTCTTCCTAGCGCCCCGAACCAAGATAACATTAGTTGTCAGATATCGCCAAAGGTTACAATGTTTGGCATGTATATGATATTTGGCAAAAATATACGTGCAATTTTTTCTTCTGAGAGAGAGATTTTGTACTTAGCATATTAACAAGATAATCGCTAATTGGCGACAAGAGTTTAAACTTTGATATTGGAGTTTGAAAAAGGAAAGGAATTTTTGTGGGATAGGCCTTGGGGCTCTTGAAGTGGGCTCAACTTCGCGAATGGATACCATATAAGGAATGGTAGCATGAGCGCGGAGATATACTCGAATATGTACGACGCGCAAAACATCTTATGCAGCATTTTTGTTATAGAGCAACTGGCTTAAAGAAAACCACATTCGGTTTTTATGACCATATAAGGTATGGAAAGAGTGAAATACATGTGCTGGGATTTCAGTGATCGTTATATTAAGGGAGTCGTTTAAGTATTACTAAAATGAGAAAAGGGGCGATATATTTATAACTTCAACTGTAATGTAGGTCCTGTTGTGATCATGATTTTTAGTTACTTTAAAAAAAAAGGATTTTTTTTTTTTTTTTTTTTTTTTTTTTTTTTTTTTAATGGAAGAAAAGATAAGTTTATCAATTTGTTCCCTAACATCGTCATATTCAATGATATATGATATATTGATATCATATAGCTATTTTATTAAAAAATTAATATACATGAGCATTTAAATAAAAATAATTATACATACATATTACATATGTTCCATAATACAGTTTGTTTTTTACTGTTTATAAAGTAAAATAGTTATATTTAAAAAAGTAGATGTTTTATTATGATTCTTTTCAAGTTTTTACTATTACTTGCTTTAAAAAATCATTTTTGGGTCAAAAATTCGTAAATTTTCTGAACTGTTTACATTCATAAAGTAACGAAAATTAAAGAAAATTGTGGATTATAGGTTAATTGTGGATTATCAAGTTATGTATGTTTATATCTTAAATTTATTTAAAAGTACAGTAGAACCCCGATAATTCGGATTAATTGGGACCAGACCCAATCCGGATTATCGAAAATCCAGATTATCCGGAGAATGTGAATAAATGAAATAAAATAAAACATATTCACAGAAAATCACCTTTATACTGAACATATTTAATATTTACGGACAGTTAAAAAGTTTACTTTGTAATTATAAAATTTGTCATATTATGCTGTGCCAGTTTTGCGGGCCGCATTCCCATAAGCATAAGAAATTCGTTGGATGTAGTCTCCACATGACGTTCAAAATAAATCATTAATTGCTCAAAATGGGAAGTTGCTTCATTATAGTTTATAACTTCTGGTTGATCATCATTGATAATGGTTTTCATCTGCATCATTTTCATTTACTTCAGTTGTGTACAAAGCGATTATTAAGTCATCTGTAAGCGAAACATGGTTTTCATTATTTTCTGCTTCCAATCAATTGCTAATGTCGTTGATATCAACATCTGAGCAACCATCAATTTTTTAAAACAAGTTGACAAAATCTTCAGGTGAATTTCTCTTTCATTCTCGTTTATTCCTCCTTCTATTTCGATTTTCCGCAAGTGATTTGTAGAAGAGTTTTGGCACAAGACAAGGAAACAGTCCCAAGAGACCTATGAACTTTCTGACAAAGATCTGAAAGTGATCCTAGTCAGCCAGTGTGTCTATGAGAACTATTTTACTTTGCTTTCTTGCAATGCTCTGAGTAAAACTTTATTAAGCAGTGAGCTTTTCATGACAATTCCAAATGGATTAAATAGAAAACTATGAAAATTGGCATTGCCAAAGCTTAAATGATGCATAGATGTTCCTTTCATAGATAACATCAAAGAGTTTAATTAAGAAAGCTTGAGGTATTATTCCGAAAAGATTTCTGAAAATACTTTTTTATTCAGAATATGAGGCTGAAACAAATTTATGTTATGGAAATTTGCCGATCACTTCTTAAACTTGAAAAAAAAAATCGACCAAAAACCATTTCGAATTATCCGGATTTACGGGGTCCGGATTAGCGGGGTTCTACTGTAATAAAAAAATTCATTTAAATCAGATAAAAATCAAGCAATTTAAATCAATGAACCCTGCTTGGGACTGAAGGCTTTCTGGATTTTAAAATTTTCAGGTCCCCCAAAATTTTAAATCCCCCACTCCACTCCTATCCTAAAATCCAAAATTTTTCAAAAGCATAAAAATAACAAAATTTAAACAGTTCCATGTAAAATATGAAACTTTTGTTTAAAGAAAAAAACAATCATGCACATTTTTAACAATGAATAAATTTAAAAAAAAATAAAATTGGTAACTAATAATATTTTGTCTGCAAGCTCTACCCTTGTTTTCTTTACAACTACATAATTTACATAAATAATTTTGCAATTTAATAAACTGAAGAAGAAAAAAAAATGAGACATTTGTAAAGTTTGCAAAAAAAAAAAAAAAAAAAAAAGCAGAAGTTCTAAAATTTTAGTAAAAAAAATACAAGCTTAGAAAATTTTCAACTATTTTTTGTAAATCATTATTATTTTTGTTTTTTTCACATAATAATACAAAATAACAATAATTTCACATTTCTATATTTATATAGACCATGAGGCAGCAATACAGACAAAGAAACTGAAATTCAAAAATTAATTAAAACTGAATTTTCACATTAAAATGCAATTGCTCTGCCAAGTCATATCGTGGGGGGAAAACACCTGAATATCTGATTTTAGCAGTTCACTTGTAGGTTCCATTGTGATTTCCTGTGCCAAAAGATGTGAAAACATGGAGTATTGGAAACAGGAGAACACAATGGTAAACCCAAGAGTCAACTGGTAAAATCAGGTTTTCTGGTATTTTCTGTCAAGATATGACTTTGCAGATTGTTGCATTTTAATATGCAAATTTAGTTTTAACTAATTCTTGGATTTCAGCCCTGCTGAAATAATTGTCTGTGCTGTGCTTCTCAGTTTAGTACTGTATAATAAAAATATTATTGGATAAAAATGTAAGTCATTTTTTTTATAACTCATATGTGTTTCAAAAGTTACAGAATTTTTTTTTTTTTTTTTTTTTTTTTTTTTATCACTTCTATCTATATTATATATCAAATTTCAATGCATCATTCATATTTCCTTCCAGAAATATTTATAAATCAAAAATTATCAGATTCTAATAAATTACAATAAATTAATGCAATCAAGTGTAAAGCACAATTGTCTTATGCATTATATCTCAAAAAAATTTCTGATTTTTTTTTTTTTTTTTTTTTTTTTTTTTTTTTTTTTTTTAATTTAACATTTACAGTAGACTCCCTTAAATCCGCAACTCTCTAAAATCTGCACATAATTTATGGATGTAAACAATGAAATATCCGGTTCATATGTAGGGACAAAATTCTATTTTTTAAATTTTATATCAATTCCATATATATTTTAATTTGTAATTATCATTTATATTACTGAATTCATGTGTTTTCATGAAGGAAGAATAAATTTATTTCTAAAGAAATACAAGATATTGCTATTATTACTGGTAATCGTTATCTTGCTACCAAATATATTTATGTATTAACTAAACTTTTTTGGTTATTAATTCTGGCTAAACCTGAAATAAAACTTCCTTATTTTATGATTTTGATGTGAATTACTAATGTATCTTTATAAAGCAAATTTCACGTGAAAAATGCATCTTATCATTATATTAAATATTTAGTCATACATTATTTTTTAACTTGACCTTTGCAATAAATATTTTAATCATGTTAAAAACTGCCTAAATTTTTATTATTTTAGTTTATTACTTATTTTAATACTTTATTATATTGTAAGCCTTTATAATAGTTTCAATTTCATTGTTAATTACATTCAAATTACTGTTTAAAAAATGTAAATAAAATAATGACCAGAAATCCACAAAATTCTAAAATCTGCAAAACCTCTGGTCCCAAGCTGTGCGGATTTAAGGGAGTCTACTGTATATACATTATTTTTCTTTTGGAAATAAACCATAAAAGTGTAGCTAACAATTTATTTGTCTGCCTTGGCAATTCATTATAATAGATTTTTGAATTGTTTGAATTAAAAATGTTTTTAAAAATATCTATTTTCAGTTTCTTACTTTTTGTGTATTTATTTTTACAGGCCTGATACCCAAGCCACCTGGCACTCCTCTACTTGGAGATTATCAGAAATATAATACTTACTTCAAAAAATATTAACCTTGTATAATCCTGTACAAATTTAAAAAAAATAAAACCTTAATTGTTATATTATATATCCATTTTATTTTCTTAGATTGTCCATGAATATATAATATAATCTACATGTTTAACAGGCACTTTGTAAGGAAACTCTGCTTAAGGCCCCTGACCTCGCTCGAGGAAACACTCGCGAGCTAATGTTTTTCCTATGGGGAAGCATTTTTCTAATAACTCTTTCACATTTTTTAATTTTTTTTTTTTTTTTTTTTTTTGTGCATTGGATAGCTGAGGTGCATACTGACAGTGCACCTTTTTTACTTTTTCGATTTTAGTTGCAGATATTTTTGACAAAGTTAGTTTCACTTTCAAAACCAGTTTCGAAACTGAAAGTGCTTTTCAAAAAATATATTTGCAACCAAAATCAAAAAAGTAAAAAAGGTGCGCTGTCGGCATGCACCTCAGCTATCCACTGCAAAAAAAAATTATTTAAAAATGTCAAAATGCGAAAGAGTTATTAGAAAAATGCTTCCCCATAGGAAAAACATTAGCTCGCGAGTGTTTCCTCGAGCAAGGAAAGGGGCCTTAAGATGGAATCAATTAGGACCAAGAAAATTTTTCATAGTAGACAATATTCTGCTTTGTGCAAATTTTATTCTGTATTTGCAGAAATTTGAAAATCTTTCCGAGTTAGACTGATTTCTGTCTTACACAGAGTTTACTGCATTTTGTATAATCATTGTAGTAAATGTATAAAGAAAGAACTAATAGTCTACAATTCCAGTAAAATCTATTCAAAACATAGGCTGACTGAAAATAAGTAAAAATAGATGTATGAAACATATTTCGGCTAGAATCAATGCCATCCTGGCAGACTATTATCACTTAGATAACTTGGAAAAGTCAAATAAATTTTTAATTTTTGAGAAAAATTCATTTTTTTTTTTTTAAATATTATATAGAATTAAGGATTTGAAAATGCAACACCAGAAAAATATAACTTAGCTCATCATAAACACTGTAAAAAGCATTTCAACTTCTCATGCAAATCCTTTTGTCTGCCTTCTTTCAGTCCTCCCTTGTATCAGCTTGATTGAATCTACATTTAGTTTTGTAAGATTGCATAGGTAAATGTCTACTTATTTATCTTTGTTTGGGAATTGAACATATGTTAATTTAATTTATTAAATATTAATATTTGTTAAACTTGATTAGTTACAGAGTGACTATACTATACTATATTGCAGGGCTGTCCAACGCGGCGCCCGCGGGCGCCATGGCGCCCTTTGAAGGTTTTATTGGCGCCCTTTTGAAGATCTTCTTTTTAGTAATAAAAATCAACTATAAAGGATTCTTTCTTTAAAGTAATTGACATTTGCATCAGAAATATTTTCAAAATCTGCGAAAATGCAATAACTCTTTCAGGAGCAAAGTACTTCTGTTTGTAAAAGGTTGCAATGAAGAAATGATACTAGAATTTAAAAATAATTTTATTTTAAAATAAGGAAAGCTTTTGTTCACGTACTTATTACAAGGGAAATTTCATTCCAATATTCTTTAGCCAATGTGGTATTTAGGAATTAAAATAAAGTGGTCCCAAAATAAACTAGCCACCTTGAAAGGATTAAAAACTAGAAACAAAGTTTAAAAATTTAATTATGCATAGTTTCATAATTTGAAGTTATTGTTTATAAAGAAAGTTTAATTACGGTGGTTAAATTTAGAAATAGCCCTTTTTAATACTTAAGAAGTAACAGAAAAATAAATATTTCTCATTTTTTTCTGCCTCTATGATAACACAAGTTCATAAATGTTCATTTTATTACTTTTTGATATTGCCACACAGACCCATTTGGCTGTTTTATAAGAGGAATAAATGGGCTTAATTTTTCCTTCTTGATTTTTGAAACTTAAGGATAGACTTCTCATAGAAAAATTTGAAATTTGAAATTTAATGCTTGTAACCTCAGAACCGTAGGGACTTTTTGTCTATCACTGTAAGACACATTTACATTATGTTATGACGTGTGTTTATACTAATATTGTGCGAAATTAATTCTGCATATTTTCAATAAAGTTAAAAATGGCGCCCTTCACTGAGTGCCAAGAGCTGAAATGCGCCCCCGCTTACTGAAAGGTTGGACAGCCCTGCTATATTGTATTAAAATATTTCAGACCATTCTGTAACAAATGGTATAAAGAATTTCGTTCTTATTAGACAAAATCAATGGAATCTGATGTTAAAAATGTATGATTTTCCGTATAAAAAAACATTGGTCCTATGTTTCTTTAATCATAATTAGTGTTTGTTTATATCATTTAAAGTAGAAAAAAAAATGAAATAAGAATAATGTGATCATGTCAATATTTATATATATATATATTTTTAAATAGATTTAATATATATATATTTTTTTTTTAATAAAAATGTGAAACTTATTTATTTTTTAAGTCACAAAACTTGGATTCCTTGGAATAAATTTCCAAGTAAAGTGTCTTTTTATCTTTAATGAGCTATAGATTTGTTGTATTTAAATAATTTTCTTAACTATGTTTTGAAAGGAACTAGATCATACAATAGTTCTAAGTACATTTCTTCTTAAACACAAGGAATGCTTATTAAAATATAGTAAGTGTGTGAAAAAAAACCCTGCCTATGATGGAATCCTACCTCAAATTTAAAAATGTGCTGATCTTTTAAAATGAACATATTAATATGTTAAAAAAAAATTATATAATACATATATCTGTTAAGAAGGAAATTTTGTCTATAGCACTTTTTTTTTTTTTTTTTTTTTTTTTTTTTTTCAATATGCAATTCTGTCTTAGAAGATTTTACTGCATAGTATTTTTCAGATTTTTAAGTCCTGAATACATGAAATATGGATAAATAATATTAATGATAATTCAAACATTTACATATAATAAATAGAGATACATTAAGAAAAGTAAATATTGAAGCCTACAGCACTTCTATAAAAATGAAGATTGTAAATTTGTGTGGGGGGGGGGGGGGAATATTTTTGGTCAGAACTTCTCATACAAGAAAATTTCTTAACCAAATTGACATAAAAACCTGGGCATAGATTTTTTTGGCTCGAGCTGGCCTCTACTATAACAAATGATTTTGTTATATTGATTTTTAAGATCCCCTTGCATATTGCACTTTATCCTTATGATATGTTTATCTACTAATTATACTCTATGAATGCACAAAGAGTCGTCCAAATCTATGCCTCCATAATCATGTTCTCTTATAAGGGTTTTATGTATGTATTGTTTATTTTCTTTACAATCTAAAACATCTATTTCTTAGAACACATTCTTAATTACTTTATTTAATGCTAGATAAATATTTTAAATATCTTTAGAAAATTTAATGTCAGACAAATGTTTAAAATATGTGTAGCTTGTCTACTTATTTCAAACAGAGTTTTAATGAATATAAATTAGAAATATATATTTTATTGGAACACAAACATGTACAGAGATCACAAGAATGGTCAATGAATCTACAAATAAATAGGTCAACCAATTACAAACTCAAGCATTTTCATCTTAATCAGTGCACCATTTTGAAAATATATTTAGCTAAAATATGAAATGGAAGAAATGTATGCAAGAATAGTATTCAAAAATATTTCAACAGAAACATATTCTTATTTTACAATTTACATGTCAAATATTCTTCAAAAATGAGTGACAATATAAATAATACATGTGAAAAAATGCAAAATTATAATGTATGTAAAAATGAGATGTTATTGAATAGAAGCTTTTGTTGAAATCTTCACAGCGTCTTTGCCCTTTGAAGTAATTCACTGATGAATTTCTAAAATAAATGGAGATTATAAAGAAATGAAATTATTTATTAATCATTTGTACATTTGGATCATATTACAAAAAAATATTATATTTTTTGTACATTGTATTTAATTTTTCTTATGGATTCAAGATTTTTTATTATTATTTATTTATTTAATGAAATGTAATATACTTTTATATTTTTTTGGTTAAATGAACACATATGTTACATTTAATTCCTTCTATTAGCATCTTCACTTATTTTGTAAATGTGATACATTATAGATATCTTACTTTTTCCTTCCGCTATAATAATAATAATAATTCTTTTTTTCATTAAAAAGTGTTTGAATTCCTGTTACAAACTATTCTTAAATCCTCCTTTACAATAAAATTATGGATAATAATTTCGTAAGGCTATTAACACTCATGCCTTTATAAAAATATTTAGAGTTTGAGATCATCCATTTATTAGTTATAAATGTGCGCATCATCATTTGTCATTAATTTTGAAGTATTATCACGAAACTAGAAATAGTCATAAACTTCATACATTCTCTGTTTTTGATTTTAATAGAAAGCATCATTTATCAGGGGTCAATTCAGGCAAAATTTGAAGAATGCTTGGTTTGGATTTCAATAACTGCACTTCATATTTCGTTACAAAATGTTATCTTTTGCTGAAATATTATAAATTTCACAAAACAGGTCCCAAGAAAAATGTTCCTGCATCGACCCTCGTTTATTTATTATCAATTTTTATTTCATGTACATAAAGCTTTTTTAAGATATTTACTTGAAGTTCCATACCCTACTCTAAATAAGCATGACACTATAAAAAAAAAAAAAAAAAAACAATGTACTTTTGAATCTTCCTTTGCAGTATCATTAAAAATTGATTAAACATGGATTGTCAAGTGTATGATCAATATACAGGGTTGCCACGCCACCTGGAAAACCGGCAAAACACAGGGAATTTTAAAATCCCCTCCCAAAACAGGGAAAATCCAGGGAATTTTTAAAAAATCTGGAAAACACAGGGAATTTTTTTTTTCCCCTATTATATCCAAACATAATTTTTTTTTTCAGCTTTCATTTTGAAAGCCGAATATTATCTTATGTTTTTTAAGATAAAAAATAAACCAGTGTTGTGTATCAGAGTTATCCTATATTTCATGCATGTTTTTTGAGTATCGCTTTATTATTTTATTATTATTAATGTAAAATGTGGGATTCAATATAAGTATAGCAACTTTAAATTGTTTTATCGTTTGCTCATATCATGTGATGTATTATATTTGTTCAATTAATTGGGTAATGGTAAATTATAAGATGTCTAATTAGCCTACATACACGCATATATTTTTGCACACTCAACATAGAATAAACATAAACGCGTTGCAGTACAGGGAAAACACGGGGAATTTTTTTTCAAGATTAGAGTGGCAACCCTGATATATCTTATTGCCTGCATTACATTGTCTGTATTACATTACATTACCTGCATTTTCATAGCTGATCTTGTTCATTCATTTAATCCAGTCATACTCAACATACAGCCTGGTGACATTTTATGTGCACCCCAAGGCACATAATCATGAATCCATATTTATACACTTAATTGAGATGGGTATAGAAAAGTATTTATGATTTTCAGCGACTTGTTTTTTGTGTGAAGATAATTATGTATAACAGGACAGATTTTAACTGAAAATTGTGTTAAAAGCAGTTTTTTTTTTTAGTAAAAAATTCTTTTTGCATGTAGTCCTATTTGTCCCACAATGAGTATACATTTCTTAATCCTATACAATAATAAAACATCAATTTAAATTAAATTTGCACTTTATATTTCTACATTTCTTTTTTCTCTCAGACCAAGTATGGATTTATTAGAGAAAATCTCCTTGGAAATGCTGCTTTGTTGTAATTACATACTTCATATCTATTATATAGTTAATACTATTTTTTAGGGTTGAATTTTTATCGAAAAAAAATTGGGATTGAAAATATTTTGCACTATTAATTTCAAACAGCAAAATATTATTTGGAAAGAATGATATTAAATTTTTGGTGATATTTCACCTGCAACAAATGTTTAATCCTAATATTAACTTTGTTATTTTACATTGTTAGACTGCTTACGTCATATTATTATTATTATTATTTTAAACCTTTTTTTAAATGTGTTGCGGCCTGCTTAAAGTCGGGAACTTCTGTTTGTGACCCACTGAAAGTCTGAAACTTAAAACGTCCCACAAGAAAAAAAAGATTGAATATGACTGATCTAAATTATAATTAATATCTTCTCTACCTTATCGATTTTTGTCACATACATGTGTATTTATGAAAAGTTTAATGTAAACAAAAGTAACTTATTAGTAACTATTCAAAAAATATTTTCTTAAAATAATTACAGAGAATTATACTGATATACACTTTAATGTAAGTGCTAAATAAATAAATTTTTAAACAGATAAAACAAAAGTAATCAGATCTGTTATCAAAACTAAAATAAGTCTTGCATACTTATTGAAATGTTGATTTTTTAACAATATATATCTAGTGAGTCATATTGCAATCATTTTTGGAAATAAAAATTTCTGTTTTGTACAAATCCACATTTTATTATAATTTTTTAATTAATTTTGAACAGTAAAATTACGTTTGAAAGTATTGAATATTTAATAAGTAATTTATCACATTGCAAACTAAGCACAGAACCATCACAATGAAAAATGTTGAAGTGGTTAATCAGAACCAGAACCCTTGAAATAGCACTTCGAGTGCTCTCATTTAAGCTACGAGAACGATTACCAACTTAACTGCAACTACAGCAGAAGATGGAATCATCTACATGAACACACAAACTGCAATTACAGTAGACTCCCTGAAATCTGCACTCCTAAAATCTGCAACTCTCTAAAATCTGCACATATTTTAGGGATGTAAACAATGAAACATTCAGTTCAGATGTAGGTGCAAAATTTGACTTTTTTAGTTTTATATCAATTCCGTATATTTTTTAATTTGTAATTTTTGTTAAGGTTATTGAATTCATGTTTTTTCATGAAGAAAGAACAATTTATTTCTGAAAAAATAAAGATATTGCTGATATCATTTGGTAATCACAATCTTACCAAATATATTTATGTATTAATCAAGCTTTTTTAGTTATTAAGTCTGCTAAACCTGAAATAAAGCTTCATTATTTTATAATCTGGATGTGAATTAGTAATGTACCTTTATGAGGGAAGTTTCATTGACTAATTTAGGAAAAACACATTTCATCTCTATAATAAATATTTAATTGTACATTATTGATTATTAATTTGACCTTTGCTTTTAGTATTTTTATCATTTTAAAAACTAATTTTTTATTATTTTAGTTTATTACTTATTTTAATATTTTAGCATACTGTAAGCATTCCTTATACTTTTGATTTCATTATTAATTACATTCAATTTAATTTTTTTTAAATGTAAACAAAGCAATGACCAGAAATCCACAAAACGTCTGGTCCCAAGCTGTGCGGATTTGAGGGAGTCTACTGTAATATGAGACACAAATAAACCCAGCATTGGTGAGTCCAAGTAATTTTTAAATTAATTTTCAGCAGTGAAATTATTGATTGTTTAATAAGCAATTCATCACATGTTTAACCTATGACCGCAGGTTTGTGTGTTCATGTAAGCAATTCCATCTTGTGCTGTCTTTGCAGCCTTACCAACATATGTGAGTGAGAGATGTTAAGCTGTGAATTGTCCTCGTATTTTAAATGATAAAGTACTTGCAATGTTATTCGAAGGGTTCTGTGTTTGATTAACGACTTGGACATTTTTCACAATGTTGGTTCTATGCTTAGATAGCAAGTGATAAATCACACATTAAATATAAGCATTTTAATTTGGGAATAACTTTAAGTGTCATTAAAAACAAATGAAAAACGCTTACTTCTACATTTTCTTGAGAATTTTTGGCTCCAATCACTTTTTCCTAAAGCAATAAAATTTATAATTATTAAAATAAAATTGTTGCAATTTATCAATTTAAAAACAGTTAATATATATATGTATATATTATGTAATAGGAATAATTAAATGTTTAAACAATAAAATATATAACTAACTTCCAGTGTTATATCTTAATAATTAAAAGAAGGAAAGATTGAGAAGAAGTGATTACCACCCGCATTACCTAGAATATTGGCATGGCATGCCAAAATATCCAGGTTCAAGTGCTTGTCTGGACATATTTCACTAAGTTGGAACAAACCTCAACTGCACTACTCCAACTATGAATATGATTTATCCAGTTGAAAAAAATTTCCTTCTCTTAATTATTATGACCTGATTACATGGTATGCAGGAGTTGCTCTAGTTATAACTCAGGTGGGTGAATTAAACTAGCATTGCAGTTCACAGCCATATCCAACAAATAAGAGTGAATTATGTCAACCAGGTACCATCTGGATAGCTTAACTGGCAGAACATTGACATGGTATGCGAAAGTATTTAGGTTTGACAATTGGTCTGGACATTTTTCACTCAGTTGGAATAAATCTTGTGAATGTTATCTACCTACATGAAAGAATACTATTTTTTTTTTTTTTTTTTTTATTTTTTTTTTTTTTTTCACATATTAAACAAATCACATAATTTCTATAATTCTGAGAGTTATGACTATAATGTGTTTGGTTTTCTCTGTGTAAACAAGGATTAAAAAGATAATAATAAAAAAAAAAAGAAAAACAATAAATGTGTACAAAAATTATATCTGTAATAGATAAATCAATTTTTTTTTTTTTTTTTTTTTTTTTTTTTTTTTTAAACGTCTGTTTTTTTCTGAAATCCAGTAGTTCAGTGGCTAGTGTGTCTAGGTATCAAACTAAAGTTCGCAGTTTGATTGAAGACTGGGCAAGGTTCACTTACCTTTCATCTCTTTGAGGGTTGTTAAAATGAGTACTGAGCCTGCTTGGAAACTAAGCACTGAGTCTCTAGTACCTGGTTGAATGCATGATGGGGACATATGCACTGAGCCTATAGTGAAGGAAACAGGACTGGGCATTGTAAGCCAGAATCTTTAACCATTTAGACGCCGAATTAATATCGCAATGTAATAATAATTTTGTTTTTCCTATATTACAGCTTCAAATGTTTTAATTCATGCATATAAATTTAGAAAATACCAAAAAAATATATTTTTGCAGTTTTTTGGCTGTTTTTATTTCAGTGTTTGCATTTTGCAGTGTGATTATTGATTGAAAATCTATGCAAATATAACAAATTATTTTTCACTATTTTTTACATTCATTATGCTATTATATATTGTTCTTGAGTATTTTCTTGAATTTCAAAAACATTTAGATTCCTAGCGATCAAATGTAAGTAATATAGACAAAAAGATAAAAGCAAATAATATACTTTTTATGCAAATTCATGAGTTTACATATTCCTTATTATCTGTGATAAATGCTTAAACGTAAATATTTTCATTTCGAAAGTTCAAATCAAACTTATATTTTATAGGAAAAATAAGGACATCATTATTATGTTGGAAAATATATGTTTTGTTTTACAAATAATTCAATGTTCCCATTTGGGAACATTGGCGTTTAAACAGTTAATAGGTTGTAGGTTGCAAGGTTTAAATTTAGTTTTTGATAATGTCTTTCCCTTGACAATTGACTGATTTTTTTTTTTTCTAAATTTATTTACTCATTTTTATAAACAGAACCAAAATTGTTTTTTATACTATTATTTTTATATATGTATTCTTTAGATATATTTTAACATACTTTTCGTTCATAGTACAACAAAATGTTACCTGTCATATGTAATATGGAAGAAAAGACAATCCAAAAAGTGCATTTCACAATAAATATATATATATATTATGTTAAAATATATATATGGGTGATTCTCAAAATAGGGGACAATTTCAAAAATGAAATCTTAAAAAAATTACTGTTAGCAAAATTTCTGAAAAAAATAGGTGTTGTTAATATAGTATTAGGTATACTTTACATGTAGTTAGCAGAGCTAAATATTTAAAAATTAACTTAAAAAAAATAAATAGTATTTTTTGAGCCATGCTAATGACAAAACAAATTACATGGAATAAATATATTAAGAAATTTTTATTTTCTTCCTGTTCAAATAATTTTTTCTATATTTATTAGCCTTCCTTTTCAGCAAATGGTTTCCATTTTTACATATATACATATAAGGAGAATAAAAACATTACCAAAGAGCAAACTTTGTTTACATGAGCAATATTCTGACACTAACAATGTAAGAAGCTGTCTTAGTGATTTTCTGACAGATTTAATGCATATTTTAGGGATAATAAATGTAATTCCTAAATTTATATGTAAAATTAAACTTTGTAAAAGATACAATATAAACAATGGTTACATTTATGCACATAGGAGTCTTCAGCATGGACAGAAAAACCATGCTAATGACACTGTTATTTGTCCATGCTAATGACAAATTTTAATTTAAATAAGATTATGAGCCATAATATAATCACAATGCAATAGTCCTTTCTGGGGCTTTTTAAAACACAAAAGTCCTATGCAAATAAGTAAAATAAAAATTTTAATTATAAAATAAACATGAAAATTATTATCCATTCTAATGACATACAATTGATGTACGCCCCTAATATTCAACTTCTATTCTTAAAATACAATACATGCTTCTATTTTCAGGCTGGGATAAAATGGCTACTTGTTGCCATGGAGAAACTTTATATTTTCAAACTATTGTCATATGTGAAAATGAAATTTTGATTATTAACCAGCTGTTATAGTATGACCTTGTTTTGAAAATAGAATATGGAGGACAAACTTTAATTCTTTTTTTATATACTATAATTTTATTTTTAAAAAGAAATTTATTGGATAAATCCTCTCCTTGATTAATTTAAAGAAAGAATAACATTTGTTTTAATTTATAAACATGATATTAACTCTTTAAAAAGCTAGTATATACAAGGCACAGTTGCTGTGGACATCCATGCTAATGACATTTTGAACATTTATTCTGTTATTTTAAGGTGTTTTTAACTAAAAAGTGAGTAATTCTTGAGTGCAAATAATGAATAATATTAAGACAAACATATCTAAATATAAAAAAATGACAGAAAACCTCTCAATTTTTACTTTCTTCTATCTTTACAAGAAGAAAGTATTGGATTCATGAAAATTTTCGACTTCCGGTTTTCGACGGATTTATACGTTTTAGAAGGTCCTGAACACGTTTTGACTATTTTTAGAAAATGTCTGTCTGTGAGTCTGTCCGTCTGTCTGTCTGTCTGTCTGTCTGTGTGTCTGTCTGTCTGTATGTGACAAAAAATTTGTGGGCGCTCTATCTCAAGAACTAATGCTCAAAATTTGATTAAATTTTATATTCAGTTAGACCTTGATATGAATTAGTGCCTATTGGTTTTTGGTGAAAATTGGCCTGCAGGTGGCGCTGCTATACTACGTTTTTCATGATTTTCAGGATTGCTATAGCTCAAGAACTAATACAGAGAATTTCACCAAACTTCAGATTCTGTGACCCCTTGATATACATAGACGCTGATTAAGTTTTGGTGTAAATTGGCCGGCAGGTGGCGCTGCTATGCCACGTTTTTCATGATTTTCATGATAGCTATATCTCAAGAACTAATGCACAGAATTTCACCAAACTTCAGATTCCGCGATACCTTGAGATACATAGTCGTTGATAAGGTTTTGGTGTGAACTGCCCTATAGGTGGCGCTGCTATGCTACATTTTGCACGAGTTTTGCGATAGCTATATCTCAAGAACTAATGCAGATAACTTCATCAAATTTTAAATTCTGTTACACTAGAATATATAACATAATTAGACGCTGATTACATTTTGTTATTAACCTTGAAACAGGTGGTGCAGCTATGCTGCATTTTGCACGATTTTTCCGATAGCTATATCTCAACAACCAACGCACAGAATTTCATCAAACTTCAAATTTTGTTACAAAAAGACATATAACATAATTACACGATGATTATGTTTTGTTATAAATCCTTCAACCAATGGTGCTGCTGTGCTATATTTTACACGTTTTTTTTTAAACTAGTTATATCTCAAGAACTAATGCACAGAATTTCATCAAACTTCAGACTCTTTTACACCATAACATAATTAGACGCTTTTTTACGTTTTGGCATAAATTGTCCAAGATATGGTGTTGCTGTGCTACGTTTTGCAAATTTTTTGTTATAACTATATCTCAAGAACTAATGGACGAAATTCCATCAAATTTCAGATTCTGTTAGGTCTTGACGTAAATAGATGCTTATTAGGTTTTAGTATAAATTACCCAACATGAGGCACTACTAAGCTCATTTTCTCAGAATATTAATTAAATTTTGCGTTTTAGGCTTTTCGGATACCAGAATCTCATTAAGCTAGGTCAAATGTTCGAGGAAATTCGATAGTGGGTAACTTTGGGCTCACCACATTTTTTTTTAACATTAAAATGTACAAAACTGTTGTTAGCTTTCTTTTTTCAAAAACTAAAACAAAATCACTTCACCTTTTTTCATTCACGTATAAAAACATTTCATATTTATTTACTTAGAAGGTGTCACAAATAAAAATTAAATTAAAGAGTTGACATGTTTCGGTTCATTAATAAGAATCGTATTCATAACATATAAAATCAGTAGAAAATTAAATGACACTGGATATAAATAATATTTATATTATTTATATCCAGTGTCATTTAATTTTCTACTGATTTTATATGTTATGAATACGGTTCTTATTAATGAACCGAAACATGTCAACTCTTTAATTTAATTTTTATTTGTGACACCTTCTAAGTAAATAAATATGAAATGTTTTTATACGTGATTAAAATGTACTTATGAAATAGAAGAAAGTTTTGGGATTGACACATCCAACTAGTTTTTATATGCCGAAAGACATAAATTGTCCCCTATTTTGAGAATCACCCATATATTCTTTTTTTTAATGCAAAAACTTACATATTACTAACTTGTTCTTGAATGTCAAAAAGCTATTTTTTTTTTCAAGCACAGGGATAATGTGTGTAAAAAGAAAAAATTACAAATAATTTACTGAAATCAATAGTTTAGGTATGCTTTACATTATAAACCTCTTATCTAATTATAGGGAGAAAATTTTTCATTTCATAAAAAATATTTTGATTCACATCTTGCAACTACCTTTATTTAAAAACGATACTGATGGTTAATCAAAGAACAAGAAAAATTGTAAAAAAAAATAAAATTAATTTATAAAGAATACAATAATTCCTGAACATTCATGAGGGTAAGGTTTTAAGAAGCTTCTATAAATGTTAAAATAATCTTACAGTGCATATAAGGAGATTAGGTTACACATTAAAATGTACATGTTGTAAATAAATTTTAATAATTATAGACATATTATACAAAAATTTTGTTGCTAGTTGATGTCCAAAAAAAAATTTTATTGATATACAATTGTTTGAAACAGCAGATGTTTTGTTTAGAAATTTCTGTATAAGGAAAAGTTGCGTTCTCGAGTTCTCTTTTAAATTTAACACTCCTCACAAATTAAGGATAACTTTCTATCGCTTTTTCACAAGTTTATGTTGAAATTTTTGCAGAAAAATTATTACTTGCAATAAAAATTCTGAATTTCAGAATATTTAGAATTTTTTCATTTTTTGAATTAAGTCATGGTATGTGTTTCTTGGAATTATTGATTGATATTTTGCCTCAATACAAGGATTAAATTCTCTAAACTTAGTAGATACAGTACAATGTAACTGTCCAGTGTGAAATAGTTTACAGTATTGGTGAAACAAAGCAAATCTACTTTGTAAAAAAAATATTCTTTCTGAAACAAAATTCGTGAATAACCAAGTTAAATATTCTTGAATGTTGAAATGTTCCACATTTTGTATTTCACAAAAAATCAAATTTCGTGAATGTTGAGGATTTATTGTATATGCAAGTAAACATGAATTAAAATCCAACTTTTAATGCTGCAATTATTGTTTGGCTTACCCCTAACCATTCCTTTCTATTGAAATCTCCTTCAATATCTAATAGTTCATCAAGGTCTATATCTACATCATATGCTTCTGAATTTTCATCCTAATAAGATAAAATATAGAGATTAAAATAATGCATTTGACAAAATTTCAGAGTGTAATTTAAATATTTATTTCATAAGCTGAAGTGATTTACAGTAAATTATAGAATTTTTAACTTAACAGTAAAATGGGATTACAACAGAGAATAGTAAGCAAAATCCAGTACACTATATGGCCAAAGGTGACCAACCACTTGCAATTTTAGACATTTTGTTAAATATCTAGAAAAATACATGAGGGATTATCCTGGAATTCTTTAAATGTCATGCACAGTGTCCTCGCTGACATTTGAACAACGTTAGTAATTTGGCTAATTAAAAATATTCGCCAAATGAAAAAAGTATTACCCAAATAGCTTTGCCGTGTAGTACAAAAAAATTATTTTTGATCCTTTAATGTATCCCCTTTTTTTCAATATATTGTAAAATAACCTAAGTTTTTATAACTGCAACAATGATTGTTATTAATCTAATTTCAACTATAATTACAAATATATTAAAATAGGTATATATGCATATGTATGAAAAAAGGATAAAGAAAAGAAAGGAAAAGCCAAAATTGTGCTCTAGCAATTTGGCAAATCTAATCGCTTGTTTACTTGCCAAATGAAGAATTGAGTCGCAATTTGGCGCAATGGCAAACGGCAGCGAGAACACTGGTCATGCATAATAGTACATATACATTTCCATGAAGATTTTTTCTCTACACACCTCAGGGGACCATCAACAAATTTAAAAAGAATGAATGTCTTTTAGATAACCCTATTAAAACTAATATAGAAAAAGTGTTCAAACTGTAGATAATGATTAAATGGCTTATTGTAATGAACTATGTTCATTTTTATGCAGATGATAGCATGTATACTCGTAGAGAAATTAAGGTTTTTATAGAAACAATGAGAACCCATTGAATTTCGACAAAAGAAAATGTTTAAAAAGGAACTGTTTTATTGATTTATAATAAGCCTACAAAATTAGTTTATAGTAAAAAATACATTTTATTGTGGTAAGTCTAACTCTTAAACAAACGATATTTAATGTCGAATTAACAAAATACTTCTTCTATAAAACTCTGTTACAGAAATTGTTAAAATTAAACTTTAATCATACATGTAAGCAGTAAAAAAAATAAAGATCTGTTATTATGATAAAGTTATCAATTTAGGTTCTAATGCTAATATTTCAAAATGAAAAAAGCAAAATTTATTCAACTTTGACTCAATTGTAGAATTCTTTTCCCCGTGGAATCTAAACCCGGCATCATTTTCATCATATCAAAATTTACAAATGCACATTTTGTATCTGTATTTACCCTTTCACAAAAATAATGGCATTTTAATTTGACCATTTTGATTCAAAACTTGAAGTCTCCATGCTGTTAGCTGAAACGAATATTAAACTGTAGATATTCTTTTATGTGTAAATCTAATTTTGTAAATGAAATCGAAATTCACCAGGTTTCATAACAGAAGATATTTCAATTTCAATTTTTTTCCCTTTTAATGAAAAAATGGCAACATAAAGATACAGTAATCAAATTTTTCCCTTTGCTTTTAATAGAAATGGAGTACTCCTGTTGCCACAATTAGAAAAGCAGTATTAAAAACTACAAAAAATTAATATTTTAAAAACAAATTAAGCTACAACTTTCAAACAAATCTCATTTAAAAGTACATATTTTTTCCAATACAATGGTGTAAGAATTTAAAATGTGCAATATTTAGAAATTTAAAAATTTGTAGTAGCAAAAATTGCTATACCGAAATTTCATTTAAAATTTGAAAGTGTTGCCATTCTCAAAATGACACATGTGTTATGCACAGATACATTTGGCCTTTATAATATAGACAGTCCCAAAATTTTCCAAGTTTTTTGCTTATAATTTGAGGAGTTCTTAATATAAAATAATGTTATTTTCCAAAAATATGACAAACAGCATGTTACACAATGCTCTGTAATCAGAATTTAAAAATAAAAATTGTATGAAAAATGAGCAGGTTTACTAAATAATTTTTCATTGTGTATGCGTGAAGAGTATCAAAATTTCATTTGCTTATTGTGTTAGCTAAATGTATAGAGCAACTTTTGTGAAAGCCTTAAAAACATAGCTTTAAAATTCTGAAAGTAATTTTGAGCTTATTCTATTGATAGAATAAGCTCAAAATCTGTTATTCCCTAAAAGAAGCAAAAAATTGAGAGGTTATATCCAAATAAAGTAATGTGTGTCATATTGTGCATTGTATATTGACACTAATCAATGGATAAATGGATACAGCCTCTCATCGTTTTACTTCATTTTGGGAATAATGGATTTTAAGCTTATTCTATAGATGATCACTTTCTGAATTTTGAAGCTATATTTTTTGAGATTTTAACAAAAGTTGCTGTATACATTTAGCTAACATAATATGCAAGTGAAATTTTGATAGACTTTACACTTCTGCAATGAAAACGTTCTTTCAATTCTTACTATGTTTTAATTCTGATTACACTGTATTGTGTATAATGTTTGTCATATTTTTGGAAAAGAACATTATTTTATATTAAGAACTCCACAAATTGTAAGCAAAAAACTTGGAAAAATTTGTGCCTGTTTTTATAAAAACTTTTATTTTTCTACAAGGTATGCATGCTATTTGCATAAAATTGAACGCAGTTCATTACAATAAGCCACTTAAATTATAATCTACAATTTGAACGCTTTTGATACATTTGTTTTGACAGGGTTATCCAAAAGAAATTTTTTTTTTTTTTCAATTATTTGATGGTCTCCTATGGAGTTTCAGGAAATTTTTTTTACTGATATTATGACCTGTACTATTATGTTTACAGAATTAGAATTTCAGGACAATTCCTCATGTAGCTTTCCAGATATTCAACAAAATGTCTAAAATCACAAGTGGCCAGTCACTTTTGGCCATGTAGTGCAGCTTAAGAGCAGGGTTGGGTTTTTGACATCACAGTGGTAAAAACTGTGTTTTTACCGGTTTATTCCAACAAAAACATGTCATTTTTTATTTTTCTCTGATTTATAATGTAAGTGTAGCATGCAACTTATTTTTAAATTGAATTTTCCTTGTTGTTCTTGTTATTAATATTATTTTTAATTACATTCGTCAAATTTATTTAAAAGAATGTTTTCCTAAATTGGAAAAATTTACAAGAGTGAAAGGAAAGAACAATATTTGTCATAATCTTCATTAATTTGATTCTACTAACTGCAATGAACATTAATATTAGATGATAATAAAAGGTTATTATAATTATTAAATAACATTCAATATACATTTTTAATTTAAAAAAAATTACATTAAAATCATTATAGAGATGCAAAAATGCTGTTATATGGTATGACAATGGATGTCAAGGACTGATCATTGAATAAATTTGAATATTTGATATAATGTTTCAAAATGTTTATCTTATACATTTTATAAATGCCATTAAATGGTGACTGATTTTCAGTTCAATAAGCAGAATCTTAAAAGTTTTATATTAATAAAATTTTGATACAAATCTCTTAGACCTACTTTCAATTGAAAGTTCTTATACTTAAAATTTAATGAATAGAAAACAATGTTTAAGAAAAGTCAGAATATAATAATAATTTATGTATTTTTATACCATAGTTATTATTTGTTAACTTTAGTGCAAATGTAAATAAATCTTATAGACCATTCCATCAACTATTTTTTTACATATAATTTTTTTCCTGAATAGTCATGAAATATTTTTCAAATTGAAATTTATTAAAACTACCATAAAGTCAGACTATTTATGTCCTGTTTGCATTTTATTTAAAATTATTTAGGTATTATTTAAAGAAAATTGAAAGAAATAACACATTACATATTTTTATTACATATCTATGATTGTATGAGTAAAAATCTTTTACCTATCTTTAAAATTATTCTTAAATTATTATTTTATTTACAGAGATTCTTAAATGCTTTATCTATTTTTAATGCAGTTTTTTTTTTTTTTTTTTTTTTTTTTTTTTATGAATAAATATATTTTAGTCTTTCTGGTACTGAATATTTCATGTAAAATGACTTAATACTAAAGGTAGAAAGAAAAAACAATAATTATTATAATGTAAAAACAAACTGCTAAAAAATAGGTTTTTGACTAAGAGGTTTTTGACATGACAGTAAAAACCATGGTAAAATCCGGTAAAAACCATAATATGTTAAAAACTTGCCAACACTGCTTAAGAGTACTTAACATGTTAAGCAATTTTGTTCATTGATACTTATAGATATGCTTTATTCATAAAAAATAATAATAGTATAAATAACAAATACTTTATTAAAACCACAGAAGAAACATCTCTAAATTGTGCTTCATATGACTAATCCTAGAGCTGGTTTTAATTCAAATGTAATAGTCTGGAATACAGTGTCAAAATTTTGCAGTTTATGAAACTGCTAGACAGCTGGCCTGCAAGGAGTGTTGGCATAGCCTATTGAAATTTCCAGCAAATGGCAAGTCCTTGACTGACTCATGGGCATCATCAGTAATTGTGCTGCCATTCATTTAATGTTACAGCAGTTTGTACACTGTTGCTAAGGCAACTGCCATTCTTGATTAAAAACCTTGGATGGAAAAACATGAAGTCTGAATATAAATCAGATTATATTTCAATTATAGATTATAAATGGCCAAAATTAGGAATGGCATAAAGTGGTTCTATTTACACAGGCTTTGCTGTTTTAAGTTCTACTCGATGCCGACACTTAAATAGCCTGATACTAAAATAAGATTTAAGAAATTTGTGTGTCATAAAAAACTAGGACTCTTAGTGTCCAACATAGTGAGTACCACAAGAGAGAACTCTTAGAATCAACATGATCCAGTATAAAAGTCAGGACTTATGGCAAGGCAACACTAGATGTCACTCAATTTCATATAGACATTTTAAACATTTCGGGCTAATGATAGAAATGGAAACTGATAATTTCAGTTTAGCACATTTACTATAAAGAAATCAACTACCAAACCACATTTGATGCTAATTGTTTTTTCTGAATAAACATATATAAACAAAGAAAAAAAAATAGATTTTATGAACAAAAATGCATTTAATGCATACAGATTTAGCATTACTTTAATAAATATTTTATTATTTTCAGAGAAATAAAATTTGTCTGCGTAAAAATATTTGTACAGACGTGTTAAAGGTCTGCAAATTGCAATTTGAGGGAGAAAAAAAAAAAAAAAATTCACGATGAGCCGTTTTTTGTAGCAACTCGGATTTCTGGCAATCATAGTTAATTTCCCAACTATCAAAAATAATTATCATTAACTGAATCATATCTGTTTTTCTATATTTTGATGCTTAGCTTAATAAAATAGAAATTTATTTTATAATTTTTAATATTGCCTTAATTTTCATTTTTTAAGTACTGATAAAATCACTTTAGTTTTAAAAGTAACCATCATTTTATTCTCCTTTAATCTCAGATTAGCAATCGTTTACAAAATTGGTATTTCAGCATCTTTGGGAGAAAAATTGACAAGTTCAATCTGCAGATTTATAACATGTTTGTTCCAAAATATATAACAGAATCTTTTTTTAACTTCTCAATTAGGGTCACCCAGGGTAAAGTGGGTAGCCGGGATAAAATGGGTGTATTTTATTTATTTTATTATTTTACCAGACAAATTTTTAAAAAAATTTTATCTGGCAATACTTAAATCTTATAAAAACAAACTGGCGACGCATATAATGGGCTTGGCAATCATTTTGTTTTTTAGAAGATAGAACAAAGTGTTTTTAGTGGTTGAAAAACTTCTTTCCAGAAAAATATACAGGAAGAATTTTAGGAATACACTGTTTGATATTTACAGAAAAAGGATTCTTCTAACTGAAAACTGTAAAATTAAGTAAATTTATTTACTCACAAAAATTTTATAGCGTTTTTTGTCATATGGAGTAAAATGGGTATAGGTCAAGATATGAATGTATGAAGATTGATCAAAGTTGAAAGACCTTTGAGGGCAAATTGTTATTGATCCTATGTTTTAAACTGAAATTATGCTTTGTTATATGAAATTAGGCTATTACTTATAGCATCAATTTATCATTTATATTATAAATTAGGCTATTTCGAGTGACATTAAAATACATGCAAATTGATTAAATGTACAGGAACACAAGGTAAGAAAAATATCGCAAAATTAAATTAAAACACATTTTCTAGTACTGGCGAGGCTATAAAAAAAACTTAGAGAAAACGCAAGAGAGTACAAGCAAAGGTAGAAGTTTTACCTACAGAGCAGGTAGCTGCAAGTCTGCACTAGGAACACAAAAAAAGTACAAACAGTTAAAAGAATCAAAGCAACCCATAAAATAGAAGTTAAACCAAATGTTTACACTGTAATGAATCCAGTGATTGGCGATTGAGTCCCCGTAAAATTTAATGTAAAGAAGTCTGTTCAAGAATTCACAGGTCTTATTATTGATATCCCTGATGAAGGTTAAAATACTGTGAAGTTTGCAACAAAGTCATCTGCTGGATTATTCTATGTCATTCCTGAGAAAGACGATGTTGCTGATGTGAACGCATCCAAATTGTCAGAAAGCTATCTCAACCAAGCTGCAACAGTCCTTGCCAGTATATACTTTGCATGTAAATTTTTATTATGTTATACCTATCTGCATAAATTGCTTTTGATTAAACATTGATTTTCCAGTGTAATTTAATTTCTCATTTTTCCCCTACAGATATTCATGCTGATATCTATCTGCTTTAAATTAAAATTGCATTAAATTAAAAAAAAAAAATACTTTTAAAGAGAAACACGATTCACAGCATGTGCGTAAACTGATGTGGTGGAGGATAGGATTTCTCAGTACTCTCATCTTATTTACATTAGTTTCATAACAGTGTTTTTATATGTCAAGAAAAAAATGTAAGCAAATTGAAGTGGGGAGTTTTTGAAGCCCCCCCCCCTCACCTTCCAAGTTTACACATCATTCAGAGGATGAAAATACAAAACTTTTAAATGATTTACACATTAATTATAGTGTATTTAAGTATATTTAAGTATATTTAATTTATTATTCAACTTTAACCAGCATATACCCATTTTACCCCTGTGCATACCCATTTTACCCCGAACCAAGTGGTAAAATGGGTATACACCGGGGTAAAATAAGGTACAGTGTTTTACACAAAAATTTAAAAAAAAGGAAACACAAATTATGTTTAATTTAGACCTAAGATACACAATGTCAAAAATATTGACCAAAAACATGAATTTATTTCAATAATATTTCTGCCATGAAACATTAAAATTAAAAAAGCTGATTTTTATACCCATTTTACCCCGGGTGACCCTATTATGTGAAATATGCACTTAATCATGACATATAATAAATTCTGATTCATGTTATTACAAAGCAAACTGTAAAAGAAAATAAACAGGTTACCAAATTAAACAGAATCAAATATGCTCTTGTTTACATCTGGCTCAAAATTTAATCTCATCTGATTATCATCTTACCAGGATAATTGACAAAAATCTTGACCAATTATTTAATAAGTTCTGCATTATGATTAGTAATTAAACTTATCCTTTCGTAATTCTTTCTTGTGGTGATATTTAAAAAACATTTTTAAACACAAGAAAATGTTTTAACAGGAATTCAAATTCTATATACAAACATTTTAAAAGTAACATTTAAAAAAAAAATCATTTTTAAAACATGCTTTCTAGTGGTGTAAATTAATGAAAATACAGAGTTTCAGTAAGCATAGACATCTTTCAAGAAATAAAGTTCTTTATTTATAAACTATTTGAAGCATAAATCATTACACTGTATCTACATTATGAAGCATAAATAAATAATCTCTATAATAAATGAGAATAAACTGTCCTAATATTCAAGGAAGGTATATCAAAGATTACATCTAACACCAAGAATAGATGAAAGTTTGCATAAAATTATATGAAGTGATAGACAGTACGATATCTCAACTAAACACAATAAAACCATATATTTTAAATAAAAGTTTTTAGTGTTGTACTAAACTCAATAAAATGAACAATCCCAGATCAATAGCACAAGAATTAATTTAAATCAGGCTGTCTATATCGTGTTTCTTTCAGCTCATTTTTAACATGACGTTTTAAGAGCTCCATTATTTCATTCTGGAATTCCGTAGGGGTTTCTTTCACTCCAGTAGCCCAGTAATATAAATCCCAATCATTTGAGGGCTTGTTTATTAGTTGATCATATAAACTTAGCTGTTCTTTGCTAAAACTGTTCAAATACTTTCCCGCAAAAGTGCTTAAAATTAATCCATTTTCAAGCATTCCTCGTTTACGACTCTGATATAATAAACGGGCTTTCTTATCAACTAAATTTTCATTCAGTCTCTCAATGTACGGATTGAGGCCGTTTTCTGACATTGCAACCACAGAATACTTCATTAAGATAGGTGTAAACCATTTTAGATTGATAGTTTTAGATGCCAAATTGCCGATAACTGTAGAAATCATTTCGAAATGTTTTATTGAACAAGGAATTGAATATTACGTAAGCAGCAATTGTTTTTGTTTACATAAATCAAGCTTAGTAGAAGTAGAAGTAAACACGGCGAGGACACGGAGGGCACCGTTTCAATCGTTTCTGAAAAAAAAAAAAAAAAAAACTAGTTGAAGCAGAAAATTATTTTTTAACATTAATCTGTATTAAAATTATAATTCACTAAAAGAATTTTGTACTCTCGCAACTTACGAAATCAATTGTCACATAAATTCGTAATGTTCAGCATTATAAGGAACCATCTATGCAAGGAACAGACTGTTTATAGTGCTGCCATCTATCAAAAGCTTTTGCAACAAACTTTTTTACAAGCATTTTTAATTCATTCGGAATAATGAGTGCTTATATGCACCTTCAAAAAGAGCATACATAATTTATTATATGCACCCGTAAAAAAAGACAAGTAATATTTGCTTTCTCTAATTAGAGCATTTTTGTGTCTTTGTAAATAAAGGCAACTAAGAGTTAATTAATGTAGAAAATTCTTTAATTTTTTTTTTCTTATGAACAAAACAGAGTCGTATGAAATGATTTAAAAAAATCTTACATAGTACTTTGGTTTTTAGCTCACAGGCTATCATAGCCTTGAGCTTGAGAGCTTATGTGCCCGTCCGTTCTGTATGTACGTTCGTACGTGCGTTCGTGCGTAATGCGATAACTCATGATAAAAATATCGGATCCACTTGAAATTTTGTATATAAGTATATCCTGATAAGGCGCTTCCCTGATTAGTTTTTGGAGTTCATTCGATATGTATAAGAGAGGGAACGGGGGGCTCATGCCCCTCCCCTTAATTGATATAAACGAGATTTTCATGCAGAATTAACAGTTTTCGTTCAAAATTTAGATATAGGATCATTCTGATGAGGCGATTCCGTGACTGTTATTAGGTGTTCATTGAATAAGTATAAACAGGGGGAACAGGGGGCTCATGCGCCTCCCCTTAATTGATATAAACGGGATTTTCATGTAGAATCAACAGTTTTCGTTCAAAATTTAGATATAGGATCATTCTGATGAGGAGAGTCCGTGACTGTTATTAGGTGTTCATTGAATAAGTATAAACAGGGGGAACGGGGGTTCTAATGCCCCTCCCCTTAACTTGTATAAATGGATTTTTCAATCGGAATTGTCAGATTTCGTTCAAATCTCTGAATAGTTTTGGAAGTTTAATGGTTAAGTATAAAAGATAGGATTAACTCCTCTTAAATTATATAAATGCTAAATGGGTTTTTATTAAGAATTATCCGATTTGCTCTGAATTTTGGATATAGATTTTTTAATATGATAAAGCACGTACTTGATAGTTTAGGAGGTTCAATGATTAAGTATAAAAAAGGAGAAAGGGGAGAGCTGTTTCCCCTTCTTAATTTTTTTTTTTTTCGAACGGAATTAACGAAAATACAAGGCTGTAATGTACAATTAGTATGCGTAGCCTGTGAGCTCAATGTCATCAGTTTAACTGGGCAATATTCTTTTTATTATCTCACAGGCTATCAAAGCCTTAGAGCTTATGTGCCCGTCCGTTCTGTATGTATGTATGTACGTGCGTACGTACGTAACACGATAACTCATGATAAAAATATTCGATTTACATAAAATTTTGGATTTACGCTTATTATGATAAGATGCTTCAAAGTCAATATTAATGCTATTTTTTTTTTTTTTTTTTTTTTATTATTACTATTATAAAATATATATGCCCAGTTTAGCTCAAAATAACAAGTCGTGAAAATCTGCAATGATATTCATATCAGAGATTCATTTTAAAATACACACCAGGTAATCTAAAAGTCACAAGTGAAATATCCATAATTTTAATGAGTATAATAGTACGATGTAACACGGGGAAATTTTAATTGGAAATGTAAAAAGGACATGCTATTTTTAACACTTTCTAGGAAAGTTGAAAAATGTTTATGACTTCGGTCTGTCTGTCCGTCTGTCCGCGCTCTAACTTTTGTAAATATACTCAGATTGTACGGAAAATTTTGTAAATAAAGGCAACTTTAAAAATAATGGCGTTACGAATAAAATTTGTGTAAAAGTTGCTGCTCAAGAAAGAGTTAATTAATGTAGAAAATTCTTTAATTTTTTTTTCTTATGAACAAAACAGTCGTCGTATGAAATGATTTTAAAAAATCTTACACAGTACTTTGGTTTTTATCTCACAGGCTATCAAAGCCTTAGAGCTTATGTGCCCGCCCGTTCTGTATGTATGTATGTACGTGCGTACGTACGTAACGCGATAACTCATGATAAAAATATTCGATTTACATAAAATTTTGGATTTATGCTTATTATGATAAGATGCTTCCCTGATTAGTTTTGAGAGTTCGTTCGATAAGTATACGAAGGGAAACGGGGGCTATTGCCCCCTCCCCTTAATTTTATATAAATAGGTTTTTCCTGCAGAATTAGTAGATTTCGTTCAAATCTTAGATGTAGGATCATTCTAATGAGATGCCTTCATGATTAGTATTGGGTGTTCATTGGATAAGTTTAAAGAGGGGGAATTGGGGGAGGGGTGTAATCCCCCCGTCTTAATTTAGGTTTTTCACGCAAAAGGTATCTATTTGCTTCAAATTTTGTATAAAGATTTATTCTGAAATGGCGCTTCCCTGATTTGTTTTTGGAATTCACTGGATAAGTATAAAGGAAGGATAGGGGAAACTACCCCTCATAATTTATGTAAATGGTTTTTCATACAGATTTGACCGATTTGTTTCAATTTTTGTATACAGGTTGATAGTAGTAAGAAGCTTCGCTAATTTGTTGTGGTTTTCTTTTGTTAATTATAAAGGGGGGTACGGGCGATTACCTCCCCCTTAAGTTAGCTAGTGAGTTTTATGCAAAGTTATCCGATTTGCTTTAAATTTTTGATGTAGGTTTTTTCTGATAAGTTGAATTTCTGAACAGTTTTGGAGGTTTAATGATTAATTTTAAAGGAGGGAACGGGTAACAACTTAAATTACAGAAATGGGTTTTTATGCAGAATTATTCGATTTGCTTCGAATTTTGGATACAGGTTTATTATATGATAAAGTGTATCCGTGATTAGTTTTGAGGCTTCTATGATAAGTATAAAGAAAGGAAATTGGGGGGGGGGGAGTACTTCCTTCCTTTTTTATTTTTTTTCGAAGGGCATTATTATATAAGGCTGTAATATACAATAAGTCTGCATAGCCTGTGAACTCTATGCTATCAGTTTAACTGGCCATCATTCTTTTTATTTTCTTTGTAGATTATTAGTAGTAAAATAATGGTAAATTTTTTAACAGTATTAGACAAGTTTTATAAGTATGGTACGGTAATTACAAATGATGTCATTTTGGCGATCACAAGCAGCAATAGAATGATTGATCAGCTGATTGCAGCTTCATAGTAGAGCTATTACAGATTATTTGAGAAATTACTACCTATCAATGTTTTTATGTTACTAGTAAAATTTTGGAATTACATTTTTCTCATTTTTGTTTTAATAAAAATCTCTTATTGGTATAATATTTGGGTAGAATGGAAATTTCTCTTCTGATCATCCCTCGCGTTAAAAAGAAAAAAAAAGTCAATATTAATGCTATTTTTTTTTTTATTATTATTACTATTATAAAATATATATGCCCAGTTTAGCTCAAAATAACAAGTCGTGAAAATCTGCAATGATATTCATATCAGAGATTCATTTTAAAATACACGCCGGGTAATCTAAAAGTCACAAATGAAATATCCATATTTTTAATGAGTATAATAGTATGATGTAATATGGGGAAATTTTAATTGGAAATGTAAAAAGGACATGCTATTTTTAACACTTTCTAGGAAAGTTGAAAAATGTTTATGACTTCGGTCTGTCTGTCCGCGCTCTAACTTTCGTAAATATACCCAGATCGTCCGGAAATTTTTGGATGTTATTGACGTTTACCCTAGCATAATCCCCATTTTAAAGGAAGTCTGTAGCCCGTTTAGTTTATTTACAGGAACAGTCAAAAGTATTCGGTTACATTACGGCCAATGGGAAAAAGTCGATTAAAATAATTTTTAAAGATACTACACCCTTTCAAATACAATAAAATTCATTTGCATTTTCGAAGTGCATTAAAATATGCATTCTGTAGAATATGCTTTCCAACAAAGTTGTAAAGTGTTTATGATTTCGGTTTGTTTGGTCGTCTGTCCGTACTCTAACTCTCGTAAAAATAATCAGATTGCCCTGAAATGTTTGGAAGTTATTGTTGTTTACCCTAGCACGAACCCTATTTCAAATGAAGTTTCCAGTATGATTATTTACAGGGACAATCAAAAATTTTACGTTACATTACGGCCTATGAGAAAAAAAATCGTTTCAAAGGATTTTTAAAGATCTTACACCCTGTCAAACAAATTAAAATTTAGATGCATTTACAAAGTGCATATGCATTCTGTAAAATATGCAGTGAAAATACTAGTTATTATTTATTTACAGAGACAGCTGAAAGTTTCCGTTACATCACGGCCTATGGGAAGAACTCGTTTCAAATGAATTTTAAAAGATGTTATACCCTGCTAAACATATTGAAATTTATTTGCATCAACGAAGTGCACTAAAATATGCGATGGAAAGAATGATTATTATTCATTAACAGGACCAGCAAAATATTCCATTGCATAATGGTAAAGGGGGAATTGTTCACGATATATTTTAATTATATTAAACTATTTCATGTATAATAAAATAAATACACGTCAATAAGGCTTAATATAAGTTATTTCAGACATAATACGAAGTGCATAGCATTTACAAAGACACACAAAAGATTTCAAATAGTTTATTCTATCCGAAATAGGGTATATTATAAATGATGGGTGATGGATGGATAAATGCATTTTTAATTATGATATGCGCTTTTAAGTTTTAATAAATTTATGCATATTATATGGTGTGTATAAATGCTACAGTAATTCTTTAATATAATATACAGGGCTACACAGAAAAGCTCATAAAAGTTACTAAATACTTAAAGTTACTTAAATACTTTTTAAATAAGTTATGCATTTTTACGTTGAATACACTCAGTTTACTAAGAAATGTTTGAAGTGTATGGATAAAATGGCATACAGGGCCGAGCAAAGAATTGGATATATGTTCCCTTACGGTTGATAATTTTAGGAAATGTGATTTCAGTAATTTTAAGAGTGTTTAATTTGAATTAAATTTTAGCCAAAAGCGCATTAAAAATTAGATGCATTTGATAAAGGTACTAGGGAAACTACAGGGCTAAGCAAAAGTATTAAAGAATGTTTATGTATTGGAATACATTAGTTATGAACAGTAAGATCTTAATTCCCTAAATATTAAGATATCCCTAGATTTCTGAAAGTGTTTCATAATTTAAGCTTAACGCATGATTTTGCGTACTTGTTAGTTATGATATGTGCTTTTAAGTTACACTATATTTATGCATAGTATATGGTGTGTACAAATGATACAGTTGATATACAGGACAACATAAAATAATTCGTAAAGATTACTGACTACGAACGTAAATTGCTTAAAGATGTTTTTCAATCCTTTCTTGCACAGGGTTCCCTCTCCGCGCACACCTAATTTTCATCCCAAACTTGCAATCGACACCAATATGTATTTATGTAAATGAAACAACATTTGAACTGAGGATTGTTTTGAGGTTTAAGTGTCACAATCAATTAAAAAATCGATTTTTTTTCTGCATTTATTCTTTCTGAACAGCTGCTATAGATAGTTTCTTACTTTTTGTAATGGATGTTCCAAAATGTCAATAAACGGCAAACACTTTAAAAATATACTTATTCTACTCTCATTTCTGGCTAATTTTCTTGAACGATGAATAAATATCTCAATCTTTAAGATACAACTGCAATGGAAAACTATTTTTAAACTTAAAAAGAAAAAAAAAAACGAAGCAATACAATTATTACATAATCCAAAACTACAGGCAACCTGTATTATAGGCATTCGTTGCTACATCTCTATTTAAAACCATTGTCCAGTTCGTGAAAAAAAAAAAGTATCAGCCGTTCACCTCCAACTTCATTTTTCGCGGTTGCTTGAGCGCGAAATTACGATAGTGATAATTCCTAACCCCCAGCATGTAATCGACGCCCTGTAAACATGATTTGCTTTCCTGACCCACAGCTCTCGGGATCTCATTCAGCTTTCACTGTGGATCCATACTTCGCAATATCAGTATTTGGTCGCGGTTCACTGATCTGCCAGTTCGATGGAGCACGTAATGAGTTCTGGAACTCATTGTTCTCCTCTTGCTACATGATGTAAGCTCCCATGTGATCGGCCATTCGGCGCACACTGTGGTTTAGTTCACAAGTCTTAAAGTGTAGCTGTTAATGTCGCGGGGTGTGGCGATTGCTGATTAGAGATGATGATGTAGACGATATAATACTACTGATTAATTAAGAAGGATGCAATTTTTCTTATCTATTACATTCATTTTTGTTATCTATGAAGGGTGATACTGTCATTAAGAAATGCCGACAAGCTATTATTTTCAGTTTACTCAGGTAGAATTTAATTGAAATTAAGACGAACGTTAGAAAAAATTATTAATTAATGAATTGAAATAACTTTAAAAAATTTGTAGATGGATGTCATTTTCTGTGATTTAGGTAGCTTCCATTGCAAAAAGCAAGAACTTACCTATTGCAGCAGTTCAAGGGAAAGCAATTTCAGAGAAAATTGGTATATTTATACAGATCATGGTCCCCAGAGCCCAAAACCACACCAGGTTCAAATATTGATTTATGTATATCTATGCCTAAGTTTTAGATGAAAATATAGATAGATATATAAATTAAGATTTAGAACAACTTTTTTAACTTTTCCACCGAAACCTTTAAACTAACCTTTATAATCTTTACAATAAATCATTCCATTGCGTTTTTATGCACTTTTTTAGATTGAAATTATTTGCCAATTTTTTACTATCACATTTTTAGATCGAGTTTTACTTTTCTCTCTGGTTCCACCAGTTTTTAGCTCACAGGCTATCAAAGTCTGAGAGCTTATGCGTCCTTCCGTTGTATGTACGTAAGTGTAGAGGCAAGTTTAAATTTCTTATTAACTCTGACAGTTTAATTCACAAATTACTTCTAGTTACTACATCTTTAGTTAATGGTTATTTTGTGATTTGGCAATTATGCAGAACGAAAATGTAAAAGCTATTATTTACGTTTTAATATTAACGCTTATCTATAAAATATTGCATAAAATATTATTTATAAGAGTACTCAGCGTATATATATATATATATTTGTTAGTATGGATATGATTTTATGCAACATTGTAACCCCGGGTACAAAAACTCTTTTCTGGTCGAGTTTGATGTTCGGAGTTCTGTGTGATTTTCTTCCTATGTAACGTGAATAAGAGCCAGATCTCTCGTTTACAAAGACCCCTTAAGGTGCCGCTTCACTCAAATGAAAAGACCCGTTCGCTATTGCTAATCCCATGGAAGAAATTTATAAAGATATCTCGGTTGCATTTTAATATTTTTAAATGATTCTTTTTGAATTGGATAACTGAGATTGTTCTGAATGCAGGCCGTTTTTTACTTTTTTGATTTTGTTTACAGATATTTTTTACGAGAAAGCTTTCATTTTCAGAACCGGTTTGGAATGCGAAACCACCCTCATAAAAAATATCTGTAAACAAAATCGAAAAAGTAAAAAACGGCCTGCATTCAGATCAATCTCAGCAATCCAATGCAAAAAGAATCATTTAAAAATGTTAAAATGCAACCGAGATATCTTTATAAATTTCTTCCATAGGATTAGCATTAGCGAACGAGTCTTTTCACTTGAGTGAAGCGGCCCTTAACAGGTGAATCCATCCTTTAAGCTTTTGTCTTTCGCTTTTATATTCATCCTTAAACTACATCCCTAATCCTTCCGCTACCGATAGATAAAAACATATATAATTAACCAACTTTTTATGATATGTTATAGAAGATAAGATAGTATTTTTTTGTTAGAAAGTCCTTGACGTAATTCAATCTTGAAATTTTTTGTTACATAATATAAACGATCGTAGAAATAAAATTCAAACGAATGAAAAAAGTTGGGTCAACTAAAATTGTGGAAATCGGCACGTCCCTCTTCATTGTACAAAAAACACTTTGAGAAGTCAATAACAGTGTATTTTAGTTGTAAAATTATTTTCTACCTATACAATACCTGTGAAATATATAATTGACACTATGATAGTGCAAATGTAATTAATTTGGAAGAATGTTTGCTTGGTGTGGAAGATTAGAAAGCGTATGCAGCAATGTAGCACATTTAGAACTAAATATGTAAAAAAAGAACTTGGGATTAAGAAAATGATGTCTTTATAAATAACAGATAAGCTTTTGTCTTTTGATAAAACTGTATAATACAGAAAAAAAGGTCCTAAATACTTTTCATGCACTTCTCAATTACCGTATTTACTCGTGTATAAGGCGCACTTTTTTTTTCAAAAAATTAGGGCAAAACTCCTAGGTGCGCCTTATACACGGAATAATTTTTTGCTGTTGGATGCAGTCGAACGATATACACATGAAACAAGAAATTATTCAAAAAAGATATTAAAACTCGGAAAATGTTACTTAATTGAAGTATTGTTGCATATTTATTTCACTCCTTGCAGTTTTTTATACAACAGAGCTAGTGCGACATTAGCAAATCTCTTTACCTTCATTCCTATTTCCCATCATTCTCTTACAACCCGAAGTCTAAAAATGCATTTTCTTCTTGTTTTCTGGTCTGGTGTGACGTTTGTTTCGACTTTTTTTTACTGAAATTCATTTGGTCATTCTTCATTAGCGTATCAAATTTATGGTGCGCGTTATACATGAGATTTTAAGAAATCACCATTTTTACTTGTAAAGTAGGAGTGCACCTTATACACGAGTAAATACGGTAATTTTGTAAATGTGGAATAACGATTATGTAACTGGAACCTCACATAAAATGTCCCTGGACCACATGTGGCCGACTGCTTGCTCACAGGTAAGAGTACGGCTGTTATAAAGAAAAACCGCACTTATTTATTGAAACATCAAAAGTGAAACTCTGAATTATGTTTGAGCACCGCTCCGCTCCTCCTACTCCGTATCTTAGTTAAATCTCTCACGCATAAGACCAGCCGTATTTTGTCTGGCCCAACCCAGTCTAAGACATTTATATGACAACAGAAAAAGGATTGTACTTGTTTCAGTGCTTGTAAAAACAATCGATGACAATAAAGGAAAATGTTCAATGTTATGTTAACTGTCCCCCTGATGAATGGGAACTTTCTCTTACATGTACCAAATGTCTGATCAATATAGCCACCCACTTTAATAAAGAATACTGCCCCGTTAAACTGATGGCATTGAGCTCACAGGCTACAAATACTAATTGTACATTAAAGCCTTATATTTGCAAGGGTTAATTCCGTTCGAAAAAAAATTAAGAAGGGGAAACAGCTCTCCCCTTTCCTCTTTTTTTATACTTAATCATTGAACCTCCTATACTATCAAAGACATGCTTTATCATATAAAAAATCTATATCCAAAATTCAGAGCAAATGAGATAATTCTTAATAAAAACCCATTTAGCATTTATATAATTTAAAAGGAGTTATCCCCCTCTTTTATACTTAACCATTAAACTTCTGTTAACCCTTAAACTTCCTAAATTCTATCAAATTCAGAGATTTGAACGAAATCTGAAAATTCTGCTTGAAAAACCCATTTATATCAATTAAGGGGGGGGGCATTAGAACCCCTGTTCCCCCTATTTATACTTATTCAATGAACACCTAATAACAGTCACGGAATCGCCTCATCAGAATGATCCTAATCTAAATTTTGAATGAAAACTTAATTCAGCATGAAAATCCCATTTATATCAACTAAGGGGAGTGGCATGAGCCCCCTGTTCCCCCTCTTATACATATCGAATGAAGTCCAAAAACTAATCAAGGAAGCGCCTTGTCAGGATATACCTACATACAAAATTTCAAGTGGATCGGATATTTTTATCATGAGTTATCGCGTTACGCACGAACGTACATACAGAACGGACGGGCACATAAGCTCTCAGGCTATGATAGCCTGTGAGCTAAAAAGTAAACTGGTTTGGTAAGTGAGTTTAATCAAATACTGGATTTCAAAATCTTTAACAGAAAACATGTGGTGCCTTATTTATCTATGTATCATTATATTTACAAAAAAAAAAAAAAAAAAAAAAAAAAAACCGAAATATTAAATTAAAAATGGTTCTATTATGAACGAAATACATAGACGAAGCAGTCATTCCAGACTATTAACATCTTTTAGATATACTTTGACACTGCGATAAATTTAGCAGAAAGTATGAAATTTTCCTAATAATTAAAAATGTATATGTTCATTCACGTTAAGAGAAGCCGCATTTAATAAAAGAAATACATCAGCACAATTTGGAAAAGATGTGTCCATAGAAATCAGATGCAATGAGATTAATGCGAACTGAGAGAATTACTGAAATAATTGAGAACATTGTAAATAAAACAACAATTTCTAATGCCATGGAGGAAAAGGAAGATGATTAAACTTTCTTTATTATTGGGTTATAATTTTGTTAACTAGTTTCATGTGCACTTAAAATAACTAAACATTCCCGAAAATTTTGAGTTCTTCATAATCCTAACGTTGATATGTGAGAAATGGCAAAAATGCTCGAAAACTTTTCGATCAACTATGATATTATTACTATTATAGTTATTTATTATGAACAATTAAATATTCGAAACAAAAAATAAATAAATAAAGAGATAAATTTACTAATGTATGAAGTTTAATAAAAAACGAAAATGTTTTATATTTTTTGGAAAAAAAGATTTCAATTTAATGATAGTCTACAAGAAACATTTAAAAAAGATTTTAAAAAATTAATGTATTGTTTGGAACTTATTGGTTATTGAGGGATGCAGTGTTCTAAAATAATGTTTTTTCCTGTGAAAAAATTTGGACTTCATTTACGGACTTCTTTTTGAACTTAAAAACATGACACTTGGAGATAAGCGTAGAAGCAGAGGGGAGGAGATGGTCACAGAATCACCTGAAAGCCTATTAAAAAAATTTTAAAGAAAAAAATTGAACTTCTCAAAAAATATTAGAAAAAAAAACTTTTTCAATAAAACCTAATTAGATTTCCTTACAAAGACTCTTAACTCACTTTTCCTGGGTCAAGTTTCAGATTACCTTCCATCGTATATGCAACGACACAAAAATATACTGTTTCCGGTTGAACTTGAATGATTTCAAGATGGCACATGTCTTTTCTTCAATAACAAGCAAACGTAATCAAGAAGTGCTTCTTATTTCAAAGTGGCCAATGATAAAATTATTAGCAGGCCACAATAATAATTAAACAAAAATATGGAGTGAGTAGGATCACGGTCCTGGACTTCATGCTGAAATTTTCGGTACTACTAGATTATCCCGTCGACCAAAAAAATATCGCCAAACTATAAGATTAAATGGCAATAATGGATGATCGTGAATGCCACATTCAATAATATTAAATACGATTAACGTGTTTAAAATGTCCTTAAGTGATTTTTATTTCATTTTTTTATTTAAATTTTTATTAATATTCCACTAATTATTTGTTTTTCCGTTATTTAAAATAAAAATTATGTCAATGTGTTTAATTTGGCTATTAGTTTGGCGATTTGTATAATTTGGCGAAATTAGTCGACGGGATAATAGAGTAGTACCAAATTTTCTTAGCAGTTGGATGTAGAGTTATGTGCTACATACTAATTTGGATGGACTGAGGATTGGTAGACGGTACGGTTGTGAATACAGTAAAAAATATTGTCTGTGACACAAGATTTCAATATTTTACCACAGGCTATAATGGTTCGTTTTGATGATGATCATGGGCCGTTTCTAAATGATATTTTTTTTTTCCAAACCTATTTGTAAGTACAAGCAACGCCGATTATATACTACCGGCCGAGCCGTTTTGCGAAAAACCGCCGAAAAAGTGAAGCTGGCAACAGCTTCAAACCCTGAACCATTTCATTGAATCACGTGTAAGTCCACGTGACACAAACCCTGCCCAAATTAGCATTGAATAAGCTGCTTTCTGTTCTGTGCACACGTTTGCACACGTGCCATTGTTTTGGTTCAGGGTTTAAATAACTTGGGCAAAGTATCAGCGTCCTATGGCGGGAGACTTCATACATTAATCTCAAATAGACAGGCCTTTGCTTGGATCTAGTGGGCCATGGTACAAGAAAGAATGAAAGGCCTCATGGATATGAACTCAGTTGCCTCCAACATTTGCATATCCTGACACCATATACAAATCCCGGAGTTTATCTTTGTCAAAAACTGCGTGAACATTGGTCTAAAACAATTGTCACATAAAACAACTTATGTCACTTTTAATATAATTTGTCGTTTACAGAAAATTCTCATTGAAGCGTTTTTCGCTAAGGATGAGCTTGACCAAATTAGAAGAATGAGAGCAGTTGAGCATAGATTAGTTTTTAGCTCACAGGCTATCATAGCCTGAGAGCTTATGTGCCCGTCCATTCTGTATGTACGTGCGTTCGTGCGTAACGCGATAACTCATGATAAAAATATCCGATCCACTTGAAATTTTGTATGTAGGTATATCCTGACAAGGCGCTTCCCTGATTAGTTTTTGGAGTTCATTCGATATGTATAAGAGGGGGGACCCATGCCCCTCCCCTTAGTTGATATAAATGGGATTTTCATGCAGAATTAAGTTTTCGCTCAAAATTTAGATTAGGACCATTCTGATGAGGCGATTCCGTGACTGTTATTAGGTGTTCATTGAATAAGTATAAATAGGGGGAACAGGGGTTCTAATGCCCCCCCCCTTAATTTATATAAATGGGTTTTTCAAGCAGAATTTTCAGATTTCATTCAAATCTCTGAATAGTTTTGGAAGTTTAATGGTTAAGTATAAAAGAGGGGGATAACACCTTTTAAATTATATAAATGCTAAATGGGTTTTTATTAAGAATTATCTCATTTGCTCTGAATTTTGGATATAGATTTTTTATATGATAAAGCATGTCTTTGATAGTATAGGAGGTACAATGTTTAAGTATAAAAAAAGAGGAAAGGGGAGAGCTGTTTCCCCTTCTTAATTTTTTTCGAACGGAATTAACCCTTGAAAATATAAGGCTTTAATGTACAATTAGTATTTGTAGCCTGTGAGCTCAATGCCATCAGTTTAACTGGGCAGTATTCTTTATTAGCTCATAGGCTATCATAGCCTGAGAGCTTATGTGCCCGCCCGTTCTGTATGTACGTTCGTACGTTCGTGCGTAACGCGATAACTCATGATAAAAATATCGGATCCACTTGAAATTTTGTATATAGGTATATCCTGATAAGGCGCTTCCCTGATTAGTCTTTGGTGTTCATTCGAAATGTATAAGAGGGGGAACGGGGGGTCTCATGCCCCTCCCCTTAATTGATTTAATGGGTTTTTCATGCAGAATTAACAGTTTTCGTTCAAAAATTTAGATATAGGATCATTTTGATGAGGCGATTCCGTGACTGTTATTAGGTGTTCATTGAATCAGTATAAACAGGGGGAACGGGGGTTCTAATGCCCCTCCCCTTAATTGATATAAAAGGATTTTTCAAGCAAAATTGTCAAATTTCGTTCAAATCTCTGCATAATTTTGGAAGTTTAATGGTTAAGTATAAAAGAGGGGGATAGCTCCTCTTAAATTATATTAATGTTAAATGGGTTTTTATTAAGAATTATCCGATTTGCTCTGAATTTTGGATATAGATTTTTTATATGATAAAGCATGTTCTTGATAGTTTAGGAAGTTTAATGATTAAGTATAAAAAAGAGGAAAGGAGAGAGCTGTTTCCCTTTCTTAATTTATTTTTTTTCCAACGGAATTAACCCTTGAAAATATAAGGCTTTAATGTACAATTAGCATTTGTAGCTTCTGAGCTCAATGCTATCAATTTAACTGGCATCAACATCAGTATTCTTTATTGAATATTATCTGGGGCAACTGACAACCGAATTTAACATTTGAAAATGAAGAATGCGTGGCTGTTTTTTCAATTTTTTTTATAAAATGATGAAAAGAAAACTTTTTTTATTTAAAAATATTAAGTTTAGTTTATGTATTTTAAGTTTTTACGATACCATGCTCTTACATTTTGGTCTGACGGGTGCTAGTATTATTTTAAATACGGTAGGCCGAAGCAAATCTTATAATTTAAACATTTCAATTGAATTAAAAAAAATTATCAAGTGTACGTAAAAAATAATAATGATGCCCCTATTAAAAAATCCTATATCCGCGTCTGCTTGCAGACATGACTATCTAAGTGATTTGGAATCAAATATTTTTCCTTTTTTCAATAGCTGAATTATATATCTAGTTATAAGCGACTGTTATCTCATAACAATAGCTATCGAGCTCTTGATTACTGAAATTCGGTTCTAAATGCCAGCTTTTGTTGCATTTTTTGATAAATTCTCTATTTTTACCAAAAAATGGAATATTGCCCAATTTCGTAGATTTTGGAGAAAGTCCATCTGCATGTCTCATCCATTTATGGACAAAAATTAATGCCGGAATGTGTCAGACAGGGACCAGTTTTAGTTTGAGAAAAAGATTAATGGGTTACATACGTTCTCAATTTAATTTTCTGGAAACTACATTTTTCGACATGGGCAGCATGATAAACAGTATTTAACATTTTTGGATAAAATCTGCACTGATCTACGCATAATTAAATTTTGTATGGGCCATCGAGTCATTTTAGAATTTTTTGTGTATTTTTTCCAATAAGTTTAAGCGTCAAAATCTTAAATAAAAAATGAAAATTTCTATAAGAATGTCGAAATTTTCTACTTTTCAACAATTCAAAAATTTGACTCGATAGCACTTAGCTGCAACCCTCGAGCTCATCAAGCCCGAATATTTAGGTACAGGTGATGCGGTTGCAGGTTTCGGACGCAATATGCGCCCAAATTTAACAACAAAACATTTTTTAAATACCTGAAACAATGGAAAACAACGTGAAAGCATAAGTTTTTCAATTAATTTTACCCGTTTCATAAAACGAAAAAAAAATCCAAAGTACATCTTTTTTTTGCCTCCGTGAATTCATGCAACCCCTTAATAAGTTTTTCAACTACTTACTCTTTGTCCAAACAAGATTTGCAGTTGGTCGAACATCCACATTTCCACTCTAAGTCTCTTGCGAATAAGGCTCATTTGGTGTTGTCCGTACTTGGCTGTAAGGTATTTCTTTTTACGGCCAGGATCATCAGAACGACCCGAAGCAAAATTTACCCTTAGAACGGTTTTATCGGAAACTGATGCTGCAGAAGGTTTCACGTAAGATGTACCGCCCGGATTGTAAGATGATATTGTGCACTCCATCGTCTGAAAAAGAAAAACAAAACATAAGTTCCAAGTTAAATACATATTTGACTTTAAAAAAAAGACCTATTCAAAGAAAAACAAGTTGGAAATTGCACGTGAAGCGTAGCAAATTAGGTGCGTTCGTACGATAACGAAGTTTTAAAAATATTACTTTCATGTATCAATCTCATAAAATTGTAAATAATGAATTACAATTAAAACGCTCATCAAACAATGTTCTCCCTATACCATTATGTAATGGAATACTTTTGTGTGGCCTTGTAAATCAATAACAAATGTTCTTTGCACCACAAATTATGTAAGATGTATATTATAATATGTACTTTATAGTTGCATATAAATTTTATTAAGTTCGCATGAGTGTAACACGGTTAAAATGCATTTGAAACATTTTTTTCCTATTGACCGTAATGTAACGGAATACTTTTGATTGTCCCTATAATTGATCTATGCATCCGATTTTCATAAAATTTGAAATAACTCTACAAAATTATGTAATAATTATGTATTTTAAATTTCAAACGTATAGAATATATTTGAAACTTTTTCCCCATTGACCATAATGTAATTGAATACTTTTGATTGCCCCTGTAATTGATCTATGCACACGATTATCAAAAAATTTGAAATAACTCGACAGAATTATGTAATAATTGCGTATTTTAAATTTCAAATGATTAAAATGCATTTGAAACTTTTTCCCCATTAACCGTAATGTAATGGAATACTTTTGATTGCCCCTGTAATTGATCTATGCATCCGATTTTCATAAAATTTGAAATGACTCGACAAAATTATGTAATAAATACGTATTTTAAATTTCAAACGATTCGGTTGGGTAGTTTTTGCGTTGTTATATGCGGACGGACAGACGGACGGACTGAACGACCACTATAGGTGCTACGTATTATATAATTACGAACGCACCTAAAAAGGTTTTTAAGCGGCATCTTAAAAATTTTGCAGTAAAATTAATACATATATATATATATATATGTATTACTTTGCAGTATTTAGATCACCTACAAGTAATCTAAAAAGTTAAGTTGAGTATATTAGCTTTTTTACTTTCTTCTATTATACAAGAAGGAAGTATTAGATGAATGAAAAATTTTGATGGATTTATACGTTTTAGAAGGTTTTAAACACGATTTGAATGTTTCTAGAAAATGTCTGTCCATGTGTCTCCCTTATTGTCTGTGTGTGGCACACATTTTTTGGAATTTCCAACTCACGAACGACTGAACGGCACTGAATAAAATTTTACGTACATTTAGAACTTTTACATGAATTGGTGCTCATTAGGGTTTGATGCATATCTCCCTAAAGGTGACACTGCTATTCTTTCACTTTTATGATTTCTAAAGTAGCTGTATCTCAAAAGCATGGAATGTCATCAAGCTTCGTATTATGTTAAACTTTGAGATAAATAGATGCTGAAAGGTTTAGGTGCATATCATTCAACAAGTGACGCTGCTTTGCTATGTTTTTCGCGATATCCGCATTTCATTTTGTCATTAGAACTAAATACACGCACTTTCATCAAATTTAATATACCTTGTGTTAGACTTTGACATAAATAGATGATGAATCTATTATGACTATGATCAGGGCAGAACACGTTTATATCCTCTGCTTTGGGTAAAGATGAGAGCTGTCCGTGCGACAAATGCGGTCGTACAGGGCCTCGTGCATAGGAAGATCTCGCGCCCGAAAAAAATATTTAATAAAAAATAACTAAATATTTATTGTTCCTTTTCGTCTGAATTATTTATTGCATAATGATATTTAGTTGTCTAAGTACTTATTTTAAACTGCAAAATATTCATTGGAAAGTATGCATGCACTGTAAAAAAAAATTCAAGAGGTTACTAAAAATTTCTTAGTAAATTTGTATTCCACAGAATTTTTTAGTAACCATTACAAACTTTTTTTTTGCAAGTGAAACAAGCATTTCTTTTGTAAACTGAACAAAAGAATTTTTTGTATAACTAACTTAAAAATTTTTAGTATGAGCCACCAAGCAAATTTTAGTAATAGGTCCAAAATTATTTTTAATAACCATTACTTGCGCCCGAAAGGCAGGAGCTGCCTTCGAACTGCATTCAAACTTCTGAAGCGGAAGATTTTCGGCAAAACCGCAATAGATGGCAGCACCAAACATTCCGACCCGCTCCGACAGGATTTTCATAACCCCTTTATTAACGAGACGCTACATACATTCGGGGCGTATTTGGCGGTGGCAAGTTTCGAACCCGAGACCTTTGAGCCTGGAGTCCGTTATTATAACCACTATGCTATCAAGGCCACACCAACTAAGTTTTAGTAAGAGCTATTAAAAATATAAAACTATTAACTCTATTCGTTACTAACTTTTTTCTAGTAATTCTTACAGATTTTTTTGTAACCGACTAAGATTACTAAAAATTTTTTAGTAATTACAAGGATCACTAAAGTTTTTTTAGTAGATCGACCCTTTTTTTTTACAGTGTGCTCGAGAAAGAAAAGTTGTTTGTGGCTTACACTTTTAGGGCGATATCGCGTAGGGCCTTGGGGAATCATTTAGCAAGGCCCAACATCTCTGACTACAATATTAGGTTGATAAAAATCATTTTGAAAATCGTATATATCATAGATTAATTTAAAATATAGAGTATAAAATGTATGAAAAATAGCATGCGGATTACTTTACATGTACCGTGTATAATTATTTTTTATTTCTAAAAATCCTCTACTCTTTAGAGTATTTTAAATATATATATATATATATATATTTTTTTTATTTATGGTTACTTTCACTCTCATCTATAAATTCCTCGACGATTGCAAAAACCTTGGCTGTAAGAAAAAAAATGTTTCTTTCCCGTAAAAAAACATTTAAAGACAAATTTTGAACAGTATTATCATTATTTTATACAAAGTTATTTCGAATTTTCTAGAGACGCTCGGGTCCCTAATGGGACTTCAACTGGCACGGAGCCGTTACTCCGTTTGCCCGATAACTGCGCAGTCCCCAGTGGTTTACATTAAATTTATAAGCATTGTTGTACTCTAGCCTAGCAGCTTCTGGTGCACAGAAAATGCAAACAATCATCTGAATTTAATGCGAATACGAGAGTGGGTTTGATGATGAATGTGAGAAATTGCTCAACATTATTTTAATGATTATTTATAATGTAGCATACAGACGGGGAGGTAGCTACTCAAATCATCACCACATAGGGTTGACAGCAGAAACTCCAAGATTAAATAATATTCGATTCGCATATTAAAATTCAATTGGTCTACAAAGTCGTATCTCGTGGAAAACATCTGCAAACCCAATTTTAGTTTTTGACTGATTTATTTACCTTTCTGTTTCACAGCTCCATGTTTTCATACTCCTGAGTTCCCGGGGTGGTCACCTCTTGTTACCTTTGGGCTGCAGGAAAACTCTGTGATAAATCTACCGACCAACTCCTAAAATTGGGTTTGTAGATGCCTTATACCAAGATATGAGTTGGCAGATCAATTGCATTTTAATCAGGGCCGTAACTATAAACTTGGAGGCCCCGGGACGAACTAGTGAGGCCCCTCGCTCCCGGGACAAATTAAAACTTTGCTCCGGGCGCAATTTTTGTTTCGCACACCACTGTTTAAACGTACACAGTATGATAAGCCTAAAAAAATGAAAGGTGAGTTTTTTTTTCGATTTTATGTATTTATTAATAGATAAGAAGAAAGAATTTGTAGAAATTTTTAGATGCTTTTTATATTATTCAACTTACCAAAAGCCCATATTATATTTTCTTCCTTATACTAGCTTCGGTGGGATCAGCAAACATGCTGGTGCAACATGACACATTCGGCTCGACATTCTGCTGTCTGCTCTAGAGCTGCTTTTGTATGCGAAGCGTGTGGAGTATATCGACGGACACGAAAAAACATTTATTTGAGCACTTTGATTTTTCTTTAATTACTAACTTTTAGCTAGGTGCTGGGCATTTTATAGGAAGTTAGACTGGAAACTAAAATCAATTTTTTTTAACCACCAGTTTGGGGCCCCTCAGGCTTGGGGGCCCTGGGACAGTGCCCCGGGTGCCCCGGCGGTAGTTACGGCCCTGATTTTAATACGCGAATCAATTTTTGTCTAAATCGAATTTCAGCAATCAACTCCATAAGGCGATGGTATAGCTGGCTCCCGGTCCAATAGTCTTTTATCATTATGTTATAAAGTTCTTGTTTTAATTATAAGAAAGTTAATGTTCCTAGCCAAAGACAATGCGGAATCAAGGGAGCAAAAATCGATATCCCTCAGGCTTCAACGCAAAAATTATAAAAGATTAATGTTTAAGGTTCTTTGCGAAAAACTTTATGAGAAATATTGATTTTGAATTATTTTTTCCATGTGCAGTGAAACTTGGATGATTCGAACTTGTTTAATTCGAAATTCTGGCTAATTCGAATTTTTTGCTTGGTCCCTGAATTCTGTATTAAACTAATGTAAAAAAAAAGGTGGATAATTCGAATTTTTCATAGGATTGCCTTTCAAATTTTGCGGTAAATTTTAATCCTGAGACATTTTTCAGCTAAGGTTCAAAATAATTTTGTCGTTGTTGTTGTTGTTGTCTTTCTACTTGGCAAAATTCCAAGGCTTAACTGCACCCTTTCGTCTTGGGAATCTATTTCACTGCGCATCGAAAGTATCGCTGCTTAGATAATGCAGTCGCAGATTTTCTCTAACACTTCATTCCTTTTTTTTTCTCCAGAAATGCAGCTATATTTCTTTCTATCTTTGAGTAACGTGCACTTTCATGTGAGTGAATGACTTAATGCTTTCAAAAGGCGGGATTTGTAACGAAAGAAACAGAAATAGTAGGGGTAGTGGAAAACTTTGACGAAATTGATCCTGAGATTTCTGTTGATAATTGGGAGGGAAGATGTAAAATCTGATGCATCAATCTTAAATGAAGACTACGACAACGTGAACCAAAATATGGCTGTGTGAGGCGAGGTAACTGATGCGGACATTATTGCTCAACTGTCGGAGAACAACCAAAATGAGGGCGGACTATCTGCAGATGAACAGAACAAAGAAATACAAGAGAAGCCCTTACCTAGTTCCTTAGAAGCTATGGTGCACATGCATGAACTCAGACTCTTTTTAGAAGACCAGTCCAATGTAAAAGATTCTATTTTTGTATCAATTGATAAGTTGGAATCATATGCTATGACTCAAAGATTGCATTCGAAAAATCAATCAAAAACATCTGATTTTTTTTTTCCCTTAAAAGTGGTGAATAACTAAGCTAGTAAAAAAAGTTCGATTTAATGAAACAAAATGCAGCAGTATCCTTAGATAAAGTTTATGTGTTAAATATTTCATTTCGGAGTTAATCTTTTTTTATTTATCTCTTCTTTTTCAGCAAATACATTTAATTCAAATTTTTGGATATTTCGAATTTTTCTTTTGTTCCCTTGAACTTCGAATTATCCAAGTTCAACTGTATATCATATTTTTTTATAATTTTCAGAATTTGTGTCGAAATTACAAAAAAAAAAGTGCTTTAAATGAAATAGCTTTCTGTCTATGCATTGTCTTCATTCAACAATAAAAAAAAGTTACGATATTTATTTGAGAACATACAACATAAATGTCACGCAAATTAACTTTAGCACCTCAAACTTTGAATTCGTCTAACTTTACGAAGATTTAAAAAAAAGTATACAATTTATGCATTTTTCTTGGCTACCCTTATTTAAGGAATTATAAATGGTGTCAAAATTGGGTGTTATCATTAGAAATTCAAAGCAGGTACAATTTTTAATTTGTAGCTGACTTACATTTCAAAATTTGTAATTAAATTAAAAAAATAGACACAATTACCAATCGAACTTTGCCATTATCATTTTTAATGGCAATTTGGCGATTAAAAAAATATTAGGATGTCCTTTTTAGGTGCGTTCGTAATTATGTAAATACGTAGCACCTATAGTTGTCGCTCAGTCTGTCTGTCCGTCTGTCTGTCCGCATATAACAACGCAAAAACTACCCAACCGAATCGTTTGAAATTTAAAATACATTATTATTATATAATTTTGTTGAATCATTTCAAATTTAGGAAAATCGGATGAATAGATCAATTACAGAGACAATCAAAAGTATTCCGTTACATTACGGTCAATGGGGGAAAAAGTTTCAAATGTATTTTAATCATTTGAAATTTGAAATATATGATTATTGCATAATTTTGTAGAGTCATTTCAAATTTTATGAAAATCGGATGCATAGGTCAATTACAGGGACAATCAAAATATTCCGTTACATTACGGTCAATGGGGAAAAAGTTTCAAATGTATTTTAATGGTGTTACACTCATTCGAACACAGTAAAATTTTTATGCATCTGTGAAATATATATTATAATATACATTTTGCACAATCTGTGGTGCAAAAAAACTTTTGTTATTGATTTACAAGGCCACATAGAAGTATTCCATTACATAATGGTATAGGGAGAACATTTTTTGTTGCGCGTTTTAATTGTAATTGACTATTTAACATTTTATGAGATTGATATACGTTGCTGAGGAACGCTACAAGTTATTTCCTGTATAAAAGAAAGCATATAGTATAGCATATGATATACATTGCTGAGGTGTAATAAAAGTTACTTCCTGTATATTTACAGTAACTCAAAAAAAAAAAAAAAAAAAAAAAAAATCGACCACTATACTCTATCCGAAATACTATCTATTCCTATTCTTGCTCACAGTCAATTGATCCAATTGAGCGAATAGCATTTTTTAAAAATCATTCATTGATCACTGTAAATGTATGTTAAATTCAAAAAAAGGCATTATACTTCTGCCGTGTGAGTATAAAGTAATATATTAAAATGATATAACAGAAAGTTTTGTGATGGCTACAATGCACTATTTTTATTTCATTTTGCCCGTAAATATACAATGAGAGATCTTAAGCTTTCTGTATTTTCCACTTGGCAAAGATTATCATTGACAATGCATCAAAAGTGGTATTTTATCGTGTTCAAAGATGAGTGATCTATTATTGTTATATGCATATAGAATTTTAAATATGCTGTAATTTACCTTTAATGCGTGATAGTTATTCTTTTTTTCCCTTTCCCCATAAAATGAATAATTTTTATTGTCATCATAATAATATTTTTAAATGAAAAAAAATTCTCTGCAGTGTGCTCTGATCGTCTAAATGAATATGCAAATGTAAGTTACGCCTGTAATTATTTTTTATTTTATTTTTTAACATAAAGATACAGTAATGGAATTTATAAAGCTTTTCCGTATGACAAGCTTTAATTCATGGACAAAGCTTCAAAAATGGTCTTTCATGCTGTCAAATGTTGAGTTATGTGTTAATGTTATATGTATGTAGAGTTTTTAAGTATGCTATGTTATAATCTACGCCTCAATGCAGAATGAGTCATTTCTTTTTTTTAATCTTTTAAGTGTATTTTTCTGGCAATCTATGCCTGTTGTTTCGGGTAAACTTTCAAACTTGCTGTCAGCCTTTTGTTTCGAAAGTGTGCAATTTAGGGAGAAACTTCTTTTTTTTTCTCAAAAGGTTATTCTAAAAAGCGAATTACTTCAAAAACTATTATCAAAGCATCTGATGGGAACTGTGAAAGAGTTACTCCTATCTGAAGAATAAATCTTATTCTCTAGTAACGAAGTGATGCATCATCTTCTTACTCATAGGCCGCGGCTCTTGAAGAAGAATGACGTCTTTTGTCAGTTAATAGGTCAGTCACGCAACTCGTGTGTCTGCATTCTTCTTGTGAATGTATGAATGATAAAATGTGTCTAATATGACTTCATCGTAAGTGCATATTCAAGGTGAGGTTCTTTATGAGAGTACAGCGGCCTCCGGATGTAATGCCATCGGTCATCTAACTTTTGGCGATGATCCTACGACTGTTTGATGCAACTATGCACAGAGGATTGCATTATGTATAGTATGGACCAATATTTCGTAGAACGTGATGATTTCTAGACGTCATTGGACTTTTCAAGTACCGAATGAGAACAGTCTCTGTTTTTCATAATACAAACATTTATTTTTATTTATTTTTTTCATTCGAATCATGCTATTTATGACTCTGTGTTGAATTTATAAAGCATAAAAATTTTGCAAAAAATAAGAGCAAGATTATTTGCAAAAAAACTCACACACACACACACACACTAAAAAAAAAAAAAAAAAAAAAAAAAATTAAAAACGTACATTTAGATTTTAATGAATTTTTCTTCATAGAGAGCAGTACTGGGCACGTTCACAAAATAAACGAACTAACTCAAACTCACGTTCAATTTCTGAAAAGTGACTTAAGTTCATGTTCAAATTCAAAAATTTTCAAACGAACTCTTTCAAATCAAACTCATTTGTAAAAATAAACAAAAATTACTAAAAAGTTCACTTTTTTTTTTTTTTTTTTTTTTTTTTTTTTTTATGTTTGGATATTATTGTTCAAATTTACAAAATTTTGTGAACTAATCATTTGATTATTCGATATGTAAGATAGAGGTATGCATGGACGGAAATTTCCAGGCCCGATCCATAGAAAAAAATGTATAATAATTTTTTTTAAATATTATGATATTAAAATAATATTTAATATTATTTAATAGATTTAATATTATGATATTAAAATAAAAATTTCGACTCGAGCCCAGTACGAGCCCAGGCTCGTAGAGAAAATTTAGCGGCCTGATCCGGCCCGATATAATAGCTAAAAAGAAGGCCCGAGCTTGGCCCGATATAATAGCTAAAAACAAGGCCCGAGCTTGGCCCGGTCCAGAAAAAAAAGTTGAAATTTCGCACCGAACCCGGCCCGACCCCGAGTACATTTCTACAGGACATTGATATTTACCCTTACGGAAGAGTTCTGTGTTAAAACTGTTGTTAGCTTTCGTTTTTTCAAAAACTAATACAAAATAACTTCACCTTTTTCTTCACGTATAAAAACATTTCATATTTATTACTTTAAACAGGTGTCACAAATAAAAATTAAATTAAAATGTTGACATGTTTCGGTTCATTAATAAGAACCGTATTCATAACATATAAAATCAGAAAATTAAATGACACTGGATATAAATATAATTAAATATAATTATATTTATATCCAGTGTCATTTAATTTTCTGATTTTATATGTTATGAATACGGTTCTTATTAATGAACCGAAACATGTCAACATTTTAATTTAATTTTTATTTGTGACACCTGTTTAAAGTAATAAATATGAAATGTTTTTATACGGGAAGAGTTCTGGCCAAAAAAACTTATCTAAGTCTGTTTATAATCTTCATTTATGCAGAAGTGCCGTAGGTTGCGATGTTTATGCTTTCTTTTAAAATCTTTCCGATTTAGACATATTTCCGCTTTACACAGTCGACCTTGTACAGAGAGTTTACTGTATATATCTATTTTCGGCGAAATTAGCTATATATACAGCCCAGGTTCGGTTCGGCGTGACCCGAGTCTGCAGAAGAAGTAAGACTAGGATACTACCCAGAGAAGTGATATCCAGACTTAACCCTTCCCGAGGCTCGTGTAGGCCTCTAAATGGCATTTGAAAAAGGGAAAAAGTGTACTAAGGTCTGGAAAAATTTTAAGTAAATTATGAAAAAATTGAACGTAAATTTGAACGTAAATTTCGTTTAAACTCGTATATTTTTTGAGTTTCCGTTCAGTTCAAACTCGTTTATAAAATAGTGAGTGAAGTTCAGTTCAAAGTTCACAAATAGTGAGCGAAACTCGTGAGTTTTCGTTCTGTGAGCGCGTTCATACCCAACACTGATAGAGAGTATTGATGATACCATGGAGATGGAGAATGATGCCAATTTTACTGGCCAAATGTCAAAGTTTGATATTTTAAAAATATTTTTAAAGTTTCTATATTGCAACTAATGAAAATCGCTCAGCATTTTATACAAAAGTATTTCTATAATATCAAACAACGTTATCGTCACAGAAATTATAATTAATATTGAGATGAGAAGAAAAAAAACAGCCTTTTTTTTTTTTTTTTTTTTTTTTTTTTTTTTTTTTTTTTTACATTTATGACATGCCAAAGATATCTTGAAAAAGGTATTTTCAAAATTCAATTGATGTTTGTTTGTTAACGTAATCTTAAGAAAGCATGTTGTACACTTTAAAACATATGAGTAACATTACACCATAAAATGGGTGACAGCTTTGCTGCCTCCAATTTTATGGAGTATTTAATCATTATAGCTGGTGTAACATTGTAATATTACACCAGTAATATAATGTTTACATTACACCATTCTAAACAATCACTCCATAAAATTGAAGAATTAAATACGACATCAATAAAATGCATCGCAAACGATTTTCGACATAGAGTATAACTGAAACGGTAATATTTTGCATGCATATAATATTTGTACAGGAAGTGTGAATGTTGCATATTTCACTTCGAATCCCAAATACTCTGTAGTAAATATCAATAATACATAAAATTTAATCCGACTATATTTACAAGAGCGCATTCAGACATACATGCTATAAACATTTTTTAACTGTTTGAAAAATGTTAGAAATAAAAAGAAGAAAATGAAGAACAAGTCTTTTAGTGTTAAAAAATGGCAAATATATTTTTCTCGCAAATTCAATGAAATAATGCATATAACAAAAAAGTTTTCAAAATAAGAATAAATAACATCCTGAAGTTTCAAAGTAATAAATATTACATTTACTAATATTTTACTTGTAAATTAATACTTACGCAACGAAAGAGCTGTAAGAAAATAGTTTCGTAGAATTTTTATACTACCAGCTCTAGCCATTAACATATGAAGATCTAACTTATACATGCTTCTTCCATTAATGAATCTGTATATTTTCTCAGCATCATTCATTCTAATTATTGCTCCAGTGAATTTGTTTACTTACTTTTGTTCCGCCAAAATTTTGATGTAGCGTACTCTGATTAACGCGTTCTCATTCTCATATACTTGTTAATAAGACAGGTGGCACAGATTTTTGTAAATTGTTTTGGCGAGATCTTTAGAAAGAATAAATTTTCTTGATTTTTCTGTTGTAAATCAAAACACTGACCTTCAATATTCTCCCTTCCCTCATCCGTTTAATTTTATAGAGTTATTAGAAAATCCTTGTGTTTCACTTACATAGGCACAGAGATAAATAAAAACTTTTAAAGCCAACAATGTTTATTACAAGGCTTCCACAAGCGCATTTTAACAAAACATTGAAAACTAGTTGGATGTGTCAATCCCAAAACTTTCTTCTATCTCATAAGTACATTTTAATATTAAAAAAAAAAAAAAAAAAAAACGACGTGGTGACCCCAAATTTACCCACTATCGAATTTCCTCGAACATTTGACCTAGCCTTATAAGATTCTGGTATCCGAAAAGCCTAAAACGCAAAATTTAATTAATATTCTGAGAAAATGAGCTTAGTAGTGCCTCATGTTGGGTAATTTATACTAAAACCTAATAAGCATCTATTTATGTCAAGACCTAACAGAATCTGAAATTTGATGGAATTTCGTCCATTAGTTCTTGAGATATAGTTATAACAAAAAATTTTCAAAACGTAGCACAGCAACACCATATCTTCGACAATTTATGCCAAAACATAAAAAAGCGTCTAATTATGTTATGGTGTAAAAGAATCTGAAGTTTGATGAAATTCTGTGCATTAGTCCTTGAGATATAGCTAGTTTAAAAAAAAAAGTGTAAAATATAGCACAGCAGCAAGCACCATCAGTTGAAGGATTTATAACAAAACGTAATCATCGTGTAATTATGTTATATGTCATTTTGTAACAAAATCTGAAGTTTGATGAAATTCTGTGCGTTGGTTGTTGAGATATAGCTATCGAAAAAATCGTGCAAAATGCAGCATAGCTGCACCACCTGTTGCAAGGTTAATACCAAAATGTAATCAGCGTCTAATTATGTTATATATTCTAGTGTAACAGAATCTAAAATTTGATGAAGTTCTCTGCATTAGTTCTTGAGCTATAGCTATCGCAAAAATCGTGCAAAATGTAGCATAGCAGCGCCACCTATAGGGCAGTTCACACCAAAACCTTATCAGCGGCTATGTATCTCAAGGTATCGCGGAATCTGAAGTTTGGTGAAATTCTGTGCATTAGTTCTTGAGATATAGCTATCATGAAAATAATGAAAAACGTGGCATAGCAGCGCCACCTGCTGGCCAATTTACAGCAAAACTTAATCAGCGTCTATGTATATCAAGGGGTCACAGAATCTGAAGTTTGGTGAAATTCTGTGCATTAATTCTTGAGATATAGCAATTTTGAAAATCATGAAAAACGTAGTATAGCAGCGCCACCTGCATGCCAATTTTCACCAAAAACCAATAGGCACTAATTCATATCAAGGTCCAACTGAATATAAAATTTTATTAAATTTCGAGCATTAGTTCTTGAGATAGAGCGCCCACAAATTTTTTGTCACATACAGACAGACAGACTCACAGACAGACACACAGACTCACAGACAGACGGACAGACTCACAGACAGACATTTTCTAAAAATAGTCAAAACGTGTTCAGGACCTTCTAAAACGTATAAATCCGTCGAAAACCGGAAGTCGAAAATTTTCATGAATCCAATACTTTCTTCTTGTAAAGATAGAAGAAAGTAAAAAGAATAAATACACTTATGCCGATATGTATAAATGTTGAAAAAAATCTAGCGGAAACTCTATATTATACTCCAGTTTAAGAAATTATGAATTTTTCACTGTTTGGGGATACATTGCATTTTAGTAACAAAGATTTTCCCGAAGGTACTATGTCGTATATTTCATGATAATGGTAGATTACATTTCGTATGTTCAATGATAATGGTACAATACACTGTACACCAATTATTTTAAACCAGAACTAAAATTAGTTAATTCTATGAAAAAAAAAATGCGCTGATTTTAAATATATTTTCTATTTTTCTCCAGGTGGTTCAGTTTTTGAGAAAATTGCATTCTTAGGTTTTTCAAATTTATGCTTTTTTGTGCTATTTTATGCAATTTTTAGATACAATATATGTATTATTGAATTATCTTTTCTAGATAATAACTTCTAGATTATTTGCTTCAGCTAAATATAAAAAAATTCATATTCTTAACATTAATATGCCAGTTATTAAACCTAATTTGTATATTTAAAATTTCTGTTAGTATTATTTATGATGACCGATTATCTGCACTAAGGATTCAAGGCCGAGAAAGAGAACATTCCATGGGGTCTTTCTAAGGTATCCAAACCCGTTTTACGCAAGGTTATCCAAGGTTCAAAGAAAACCACGGGAAACTCCGAGCGGTTAGTCGACGGGCGCGATTGGGTTCAAACCAGCACTTCCCTTCTACAAGCTTCGAGAGCATAACCTCTCAGCCATTGGTGGGGCCTTTTTCAATAGTGTAATATTTAAATTGTCATCAACATGCCACAAAATTGAAGTAATGCTTTTCTAGACTAGATTTTTTGCTTATTTCAAATCTGCATTTTTTTTTTTTTTTTTTTTTCAATTTTACACCACGTTTAGTTTTTAAGGAAAATAAGTTTATACTTTTTCACGGCATTAACACAAGTTTGAAGTAAGATGATTTTTAGGAGTCTGTACCTCATTGTCAAGAAGGTGAAAAGCGTCAACTAGGACAAAAACAATTTATAAACCATAAAAAAAATTGGAAAAAAAAGTAGTAGAATCTATCTTAACTAATTGAAGTGTATCAAAAAATAGCATAAAAAGCGATTTCTGGCTTGATAAATAAATAAATAAATAGATATTTTTTTTTTCTTGAAAATCTACACGGAATAGAAGGAAATAGATACCACATTTGAAATCAGCGCAAAATCTGATTTAAGAACAGATTATTTACTTGTGTGGCAAAAATATTTAACTTGAAGAAAAATATGAAAATTAGGTATAATTTTTCATGGTCGCAATGTCAGATTAATTTCAGAAACAACATTTTGGTAAGTAAACTAAGCAGTAATATAATATATCTAATATATAAAAATGAAAATTTCTCTGTCTGTAATTCTATACAAATCCCCAGTTTAGCAGCCATAATTATGAAATGTTACGTACATATGTACTAAAACACGGCCGAGGCAACGAAAGCGATCGAAATAATTTATAGCTGCATCTCCAAAGAGTTGGTGGGGTTGACCAATTTAATCAGAATAATTTAACCTGGAATGCAGAGACGGCTACTCATTGATAACCAAAGTGCAATTCGGTTAGCTAGTAATCCAACTAACAATATAGGCGCACCAAAATATAGATAGAAAATATCATCATATATAAGAGTGTTAGCGGAAGAGAAAACATTTTCATAGACGTAACATAAAGTATGGGAATGCCATAATTACAAAAACGCTATTAAAAAACTATAAAAAAAAATATAATGTCTGAAAAACAAATTAAGATACAGTTTTCAAATAAACTGCATTCAAAAGTATATTTTCCCCTCATCACAACGGCGTAAAAATTGAAAATGTGGGATGTTTAGAAGTTTAAAATTTTAAAAATTTGCAGTAGCAAAAATTGTAAAACCGGAATTTCATTTCAAATTTTACTATTTTCATTATACCTTACATTTACAAAAAGTTACAGTAATTCGTGTTTTTTTTTTTTTTTTTTTTTTTTAATAGAAATGGAGTATTTTTGTTGCTACAATCATAAAATTGGTACTAAAAACTGTAAAAAAAAAATATAATATCTCAAAAATAAATTAAAATACAGCTTTGAAGCAAACTGCATTTAAAAGTACGTCTTTTCTTCTATACGATGGTGTAAAAATTGAAAATATGTGATGTTTTGAAGCATAAAATTTGCAGTAGCGAAAATTGCAAAACTGAAATTGCATGGGAAAGTGTTGCCATTCAGAAAATGACGTATGCGTTACGCACAGATACATTTGGCCTTTATAATATAGATAGATAGATAGAAGATAGAGATAGATAGATAGATGGACAGATTCGTAGCATAGGACTGAGCGGGAGAGGGATAGGAGTAATTGTTACATATAAAGCTGTAACATGAAAAAATATGATAATTACTAAGAAAGAGGTGCAATATTCTGAATTGCCAAAAGCGCCAGAACACTCTTTATGCTATTAATAATGGACATCACTTTATCAAAAACAGATATTGAAGTTATAATTTTTGTGAAAGGAGATACTAATCTCCTTCTAAAGTAGATATTAATTTTTAAAATCCAAATAAACAAACTGTAAACAGAGCATTGAGACTACATACTTTTTTCTACGATAATAGCTTATTTGTTTTGTTTTTTAACACAATTAATGCTGCTTTCTCTAAAAGAAGATACGTCATTGAAATTGGTTATCTCACTTTAATAGAGTAAATGCTAGATAAGCGCATCATTATCAGTTATCTGTGTGTTATTTTGCGTTAGGGAACGGTTGCATGGGCACGGGCAGTGAAGCAACGCATTATATTTAGATCTTTTCAGAATATAATTAAGACTAGAATTAAGAACCTTTTTAATGAGGTTCATCCTTAAGAAATAGATAGGGAGATAAACTAAACAACAAGATGTTGTATATGTTTAAGACATTACGATAAGTACTATAGATTACTAATCATGCATTTTTAGCTAATTAAAGATCAAGAACCTGATATTTTTTATAGCACATGAAAAAATTAGGCCACAGAATCGGAATGGGCAAATGATAATTCCAAATGGATAATAGCATATATATATATATTATTTTTTACCTTTTATGATATTAACAATCGAATTATCTATTCGTAAAGGTAGACACGCCGTTAACACAAACAGAAGATTTAAAATGTAGTAACAAAAAAAGTTATATCCGTCTAACTAACTTTTTTTGAATCTGTCTTTCTTTTACATACAATGCTAAGAGGCTCTGCCCCCCTACGAGCTATGCTTGCCATCCCCTGTTCAGATACCGCGGCTCTAAAAACACGCTAATTTGATCGGCTTTAAAAAGGTTACCGAAGATGTAAAATGTAAATAACAAACCTGGGTTGATCTCTCTGTAAGCGAGTTTCCATTCATTTCCCTTTGATCGGGATATTTTAAGGCTGATGCATCTGCTTTTAAGAGATCAAATGGCTATTTCCATCTTTTATTAAATAAGATTAGCCAAATATTTGCAAATTAGCTTATATAAAATGAATTAAGCAAAAAGAGTCTTTACCTACCGGTATTTTTTACCAATGCTATAAGAAAGTTGTTTTAAATAAAACATTTTAAATGTTTAAAGATAAAAAACCAACGATTATAAATGCACAAATAAAGTAAGAAAAGGTAGCAAACAGCCGTTTCGAATCTACTATGGAGATTCTTCATCAGTGCAAAACTCAGCGAGCTAGAAAAAGCAAAACTGAGCAAAGAGACAGAGAGACGCAGGCTTATATGGGTGATTCTCAAAATAGGGGACGATTTCAAAAATGAAATCTTAAAAAAATTACTGTTAGCAAAATTTCTGAAAAAAATAGGTGTTGTTAATATAGTATTAGGTATACTTTCCATGTAGTCAGCAGAGCTAAATATTTAAAAATTAATTAAAAAAATAATTAGTATCTCTTATCTTAGTATAATTAGTATCTCTACTGTCTCTTTGCTCAGTTTTGCTTTTTCTAGCTCGCTGAGTTTTGCACTGATGAAGAATCTCCATAGTAGATTCGAAACGGCTGTTTGCTACCTTTTCTTACTTTATTTGTGCATTTATAATCGTTGGTTTTTTATCTTTAAACATTTTTTGCACAAAGGCTTTATTTCCTATTTTAACATTTTAAATGTATCTTTTTAAATCAAAGATCACAAAGGAAATTTGAAATAAATAATGTCTTGTGCAAATATACATTTAAATCTAAATTATTTATCAATGTTGTAAACCAACTATTTAAAATATAGCGCCATTTCTTCAATTTTTTTTTTTAACACATATAAATGTATTTATTATTTCAAAATTTTCTTTCTCTTTTAAAATTCACATATAAATTTAGTTTTGTGTGATAATTTCAATATTTTCCTTCTTTTAATTCTAATTTGAGAGGTTTTTTTCTGTTTATAATTGTTACGTGAAAATAAATTTTTAATTTGAAAGAAATATTATTCTTTGCGCTCTTTTTATAAATTTGCCCAATTTAAAATAATAACCTTTTCTAAAATATGTAAAAAAGTATATCTGGAAATGTTGAAAACTAGAGTTTAAAATAAAAATAAAATCTCAAAAAATTAGTAAAATTAAAATGAAAAAAAATCAGTCTGAATAGAGAAAATTTCTAATATTTAAAATGATCTAAAAATGATTAAATTCCCATGCATAGTTTTTGCTCCTATAAAACCTTTTTAGTGAAACGATTTTGGCCAACTTTAAATATCTCTTAATGTTTCGATTTAAAAACTGTCTGCATCAGTACTGCATTGCCTACTAACAATAGTTGCTGAAAGCGTGTTTTCAATTACAGTAAGTTTTAACTGTAACTAATTTTTACCTGTTACTTGATGCATATGAATTCTGTAGTAGATCATATGCATTGTCAAACAAAAGATTTCGAATACATTTCCTTTTAATAAGGTATTGAAGGGCATGTTCAATTATGCGATGCGTTCCATAAATGAACCGAATTTCAGCATATTGTGTAGTAAATTTCAAGCCTTCGGCATACATATACGGCTAAATCATCGCTGTTATATTAATTATACTAAGTTATCCCTTTTATACAGTTCTCAGGATACAATTCTGTTAGTGAAATATTTTGTTTATCACGTAAAAGAACGATAAATATTATGCACAACATAATTTATAACAAGTATGTAGCAGATAATCTCAGTAATTCATATCTAGTTCATTATATTTGAAATATTTTAAGCTACTTAAAATACTCTGCAAACCGTTTTTCCCCGTAGACCATTATGCAACCGATTTTTTTTTCGTGCATCCCGGTAAACGAATATTAAATGATTTACATTCTATATTATACAGAAAGAATATTTTAGTGCATTTTATAAATGTAAATCAATTTCATTATGTTTTTAACTGTGTGGCATGATTAATATACATCCCAAATGATTTTTCCCAATATACAATTGTATAATTAAACTCTTTTGAGTGAACCTGTACACAAATAAATTCTGCACATACAATATTCAATAATAAACATTTTGTAGTGCTCTTCAGTGCTGTATATGAGTTTCCATAAATTTAAAATACTGCAACATCATTAAGGAAGACCCGTAAGAAAAAACTCAAAATTTTTATTATTGATTTTAAAGTAATGAATTTTGGTGTACTATTTAAGAATCTTTTTGTAAGGAATAATTAGCAAAAAAAAATTCCCTTTTTATTAAAAAGGATATTTTTTATGGGGTTTTTTGTGATTTTTTTTTTTTTTTTTTTTTTTTGTCGAAAAATACATTTTTTAAAATTACTATTCCTCATTCAATTTTCAATATTTTGTTATTACTAAAATTTCTTAAATAGTTTTATAGCATATGGAAAAGACCTAGGGAGAGGTATTTTTAATTTTCTATTTTAATCAGCTAAAAAAAAAAAAAAAAAAAAAAAAAAAACGAAAAAAATTATGCATGGGAAACTTCCTTAAATTCGTTATAATTTTCATGTTTACCAATTTATGTAAAATTTTCTGAAATAGTTAAAGAAAATATCTTTCCTCACTTTTGTTGCAAATTTTTTTAAGATTTTAAAAACATAAACACTTTGTTTCTAAACCATTTTACCACTGAGCCTTAGTACTTTGAACTTAGGCAAAATGTGAAAAAAGTAATTTTCAGGAAAACACGTTTTAAAATGGCCGCTAGTCCTTTAAACTCTAGTGACTACAATTAAAAAAGCTCATTTGCTACCTGCTCCAAGTGTCTCCGAGTTCTGAAATGTTGCATGGATATTCGCAAATATGTATTTTATCGTTTTCTGAGATTTAAAAAAAAAAAAAAAAACTTTTGATGATTTTTGGCCGAAAATGGGATTGGGTCTCCCTTAAAGAACACTGCAAAGGATACACCACATGTATCCCAATAGATTATATTGTAACTTCACTCTTTTGTTTCTGTGTCTACAGATAGTATGTCTGTAGACAGTCATACAACTGCATGTGTCTGTATCTTAATTATAACCAAAATTACAGTCGTTTAAAGTTACAGCTATTACAACTTTTCAAATTGCTTTTGCTTTTTCGCATAATGAAGTTTTTCTGATTTTTACTATACACAAAACACTCTAAAAACAAAAACAAAAAAAAAAAAATATGCATGGAATTGCGCAAAATTTCCTGTACTTCTTTTACAAAAGTCTTTCTGAGGGAATAGATTATATATTAAATAATTTTATATTTACAGTGCGCATAAATAACAATGTCATGAAATAAAGCTTGCAAATTTTTCATTAAATTAGTACTTTAATTGCGATATCATCTGAGATAGAGATGCGATTGTGATGTGTTGTCTAAGACTTAGAGAAAGTTATTCTGTCTATAATGCAATTTATAAAATGTCAACACAATGTTTTATTTTTGTGTTATCAAGTTTTCCGGAAATGTCAATTTTAGATATAATTTTGACTATTACTTACCCATCATACGTAGTATAGGGTAAGTCTTGCAATCGTTTTGAAAATAGAAAAAAAATTTTTGACGGATTTACACGTTTCAGATAGTGAAGATTCCGAAAAACATATTTTTAGAAAAAAATTTTGCCGTCCGTCTGTCTGTCTGTCTATCAGTTTGTCAGTCTGTAAACGCTCTATCTCCCGAACAAATTGAGATAGAAACTTGAAATTTTGTATGTAGTTAGTATGTAAGAATGGAACGAATCCTATTTAATATCAGTAACCTCGATTATCCGAAACTATTTTTTTCGGACTCTCGAAGAATTCGTTCTGATGAAAGGTACATAAAAATTTTTTTGCCGTCCGTCTGTCTGTCTGTCTGTAAACGCTCTATCTCCCGAACAAATTAAGATAGAGACTTGAAATTTGTATGTAGTTGTACGTAAGAATGGGACGAAGCCTATTTAATATCAGCAACCTCGATTATCCGGAACTATTTTTTTCGGACTCTCAAAAAATTCGTTCTGATGAAAGGTATATAAAAATTTTCGAATTGTTTTGTTCTAAGGAAAGGACGTAAAAGGCAATAAAATAACACACATTTTGCATATAGAACGAGGTCGATCGGATTATTAGTTGCCGAGATATTTGTAATCCTGTTTCCCACATTGTTCGATTTTTCATGACCCTGTATTTCATTAAAATTTCAACTCAGAGGTATATTTCAATTGGAAATGAGACGCTTAATTCGACGCAGTTGATTGTTAGTTAATAGAATTATGTTTTTTTGGAGTTATAAGGATGTTTCTTTTACGCAAACTACTTGAGTAGTTTGGCGTTTTATATAATTTGTAGAAAACGGTAATCAGTAGTTCTTTAATATAGCATTACAATGTATATCAACAATATATAAATTGTGTTTATGAATTGCAATGCATTGTATAAATAATTTTCACATGTTTTACTTTCATATACCTATCCATGATGGGTAAGTATTACGGTGGCCCCCAACGACTAGTTTTTCTTTTAAAAACATTGTTTTTGGGTGATTGGTAAAATGTTTCTATTTCGTTCAGAGTTTTAAAGTAAATGTCATTATAAACTAGTCGTTGGGGGACCCCCGTAATACTTACCCATCATGGATATGCATAATATAAAATATGAAAATAAAACGCATGTAAACTATTTATAAAATGCATCGCAATTCCGAAATAAAATTTAAACGTGTATTTAAATAGTTTTAATATACATAGTTATGCTCTATCAATGAATTGCTGATGAGCCGATTTCGACAAATTATTTGAAACGCCAAAATACTCAAGTAGTACCGGATTGCGAAAAAGAAACATCCTTATAACTCCAAAAATAATAAGAATACTAACTAACAATTTACTGAGTCGGAATAAGAGTGTCATTTCCAATTAAAATATATGTTTGAATTGAAATTTGAATGAAATACAGGGTCATAAAAAATCGAAGAATGTGGAAAACAGGGTTACACATATCTCGGTAACTAATAATCCAATCGACTTTGTTTTTTATGAAAAATTTATATTATTTTATTGCCTTTTACGTCCACTCCTTAAAATGAAACATTTCGAAATTTTTTGCATACCTTTCATCAGAATGAATTTTTCGAGAGTCCGAAAAAAATAGTTCCGGACAATCGAGGTTATTGATATTAAATAGGCTTCGTCCCATTTTTACATACTAATCACATACAAAGTCTCAAGTCCCTATCTCAATTTGTGCGGAAGATAGAGCGGTTACAGACAGACCGACGGACGGCAATTTTTGTTTCTAAAAATATCTTTTTTCGGAATCTCCACTATCTGAAACATGTAAATCCGTGAAATTTTTTTTTTCGATTTTCAAAACGATTGCATTACTTATACTCTATACTACGTATGATGGGTAAGTAAAGAAGGATAACAAAATAAAATTTCAAAAACTCAGAAAATCACCTCCGAAAGTGTGCAGATACCTTAAGGCCCCTGTCCTCGCTCGAGGAATACTACGAGCTAATGCTATTCCTATGGGGAAGCATTTTTCTAATAACTCTTTCGCATTTTGGCATTTTTGAATAATTTTTTTGCATTGGATAGCTCAGGTGCATGCCGACAGCGTACCTTTTTTACTTTTTCGATTTTGGTTGCAGATATTTTTTACAAAGTTAGTTTCACTTTCAAAACCGGTTTCGAAACTGGAAGTGCTTTTTAAAAAATATATCTGCAACCAAAATCGAAAAAGTAAAAAAGGTGCGCTGTCGGCATGCACCTCAGCTATCCAATGAAAAAAAAAAAAAAAAAAAAAAAAAAAAAAATCAAAATGCGAAAGAGTTATTAGAAAAATGCTTCCCCATAGGAATAGCATTAGCTCGCGAGCGTTTCCTCGAGCGAGGATAGGGGCCTTAAGTGTTTATCCCCACTCCTGACAGATTAAAGTCTCAGAATTTCAGTTGATAAATAAAGACTTTTTCTTTTAAATCTTTCTTAACCCTTCTCATGTAACCGAACTTAAGAATGAAATAATAATAATCCTAATAATAAATTTGGAGGAATCCTACTACCTGAAGCTTCCGTGAGAAAATTAGGATTTCAGTGTCAAGGCGTAGCTCAGAGAGGAGAGGGGCCAAGGATAAGGTCTTGTCAGGTGTCGAGGGTGAGGTCAATTACCTTCGTTATAGATTCAGTGCACGATTCCGTTAGTAACCAGAAGCAGAATATAGAACTACCAACATATTAAAAGAGATGAAAGGAGAGAAGTCATGTTAGGAAAAACAACAAATAAACAAGTGATGTGCATATGGTCCTTGACATTGGATATTAATTGGTTCCGAACGCTCTTTCGAAATTCGTGATGGGAATCTTCCTTTTCAGCTGGAGATAAGGGATCAGACTACCTACAATTATGAAGAAGGAGTGGGCGATGATGTTAAGTTCGCGTCATTTATCAAGATCGGGTCGAAAGGGAGCGGTTCCAAGTTCAAATACCCAACACCCTCCCCCTCCCCCCCCCTTTTTTTTGTACCTGAGAATATCTATAATAAAAAAGAGAGTGTATCATTAATCCTTTATTGTATCATATTTCTAATTTTCATAGAAAAAACTACGTGATACTACCAGACAAACTAGCAAAATAATAATAACGATAATAAAATGACTTCAAAATGGGGTTCAAAATCCGTTATTCCCAAACTGAAGCAAAAAGATGAAGGGCTGTATCCATATATCCACTGATTAGTATCATTATAGAGTACACAATATGACACATAATACTATATTTGGATCAATCCCTCGTTATTTTGCTTCATTTTGGCAACAACGGATTTTGAGCTTATTCTATCCACGATCACTTTCAGAATTTTCAAGTTATGCTTTTAAAACTTTCACAAAAGTTGCTCAATGCATTTAGCTAACACAAAATGCAAATGAAATTTTGATAGCGTTTATGCATGCGCAAAGAAAAATTGTTTAGTCAAACTGCTCATTTTTCAAGCAAATTTAATTATTTTTAAATTCTAATTACAGGTTATTATGTACGATGTTCATTATATTTCCTGGAAATAACATTATTTTATATTAAGAACTCTACAAATTATAAACAAAAAACTTGGCAAAATTTGGGACTTTTTTTTAATAAAGACCTTAATTTTTCTACAAGTGTACATGTCATCCTCACAAAAATGGACACAGTTTATTAAAATAAGCCACGTAATCATAATCTACAGTTAGAATGCTTTTCCTAAATTGGTTTTGACAGGGTTATAAAAAAAAAAATCGTCCTTTTTCAATTTACTGACGATCCCTTATAGAGTTTCGGGGGGAAATTTTCACAGTAATATATGGCCTGTACTATTATGCTTACTCACCTGGAGTTTCAGGAAAATTCCTCGTGTTATTTTTTTTCTAGGTATTTAACAAAATCTGTAAAATTGCAAATGGCTGGTCGCCTTTGACCATATAGTGTATAAAAGGATGAAAATAAAGCCGATTCTCTATTGCTTTGTGAAAACAGATTAACAATTTTAATTTAAAGGTATTTGGACAAAGTAATTGAACGCAGGATAAAAACAAAAACTTTGTTCCGTGTCATTTTCGTTCTTTTTTACCACTCAAGTCCACCATCTTCAGCTACCGTTTACAAGACAATGTCTGGATAGTACCGATATTATACACTGTAAAAAAAAATAACAATAACCTTAGTAATCTAAATTTACCAAAATCTGTTATGCTTACTAAAATTTTATCTGTTCACTGTACAAAAAAAGGATGCCAGTGAAGAAAACTTGCAAGCAAAACTAGAGACATCTGTAAGTTTACAAAAGAATTTACTGAAATTTTTGTAATTTTACTAACACAAGGTAGAATCCGTCGAATTTCGACGAAAAAAATATTTATAAAGGAACTGTTTTATTGACTTATAATATACCTACAAAATTAGTTACAATAAAAAATGCATTTAATATTGGTTTGTCTGATCCATACACATATTATTTTAACCTAAAATTAACAAATTACTATTTCTATGAAACTCAATTGTCCGAATTATAAAAATTAAACTTTAATCGTACATGTGAGCAATAAAATATAATAAAGATTAATTATATGACAAAGTTATCAATTAAGGTTCTTATGCTTGGCATTCCAAAATGAAAAAAAGCAAAATTTATTCCGCTTGACTTAATCATAGAATTTTTTTCCCGTGAAATTTAAATCCGACATTTGAAAATGCAAAGAAGTTATTGAAAAAATGGCAACAGAAAAATACAGTAATTGCTTTTTTCCTCTTTTCCCCTTTTGCTTTTAATTGAATTGGAGTTCTTCTGTTGCCACAATTAGAAAAACTATATTAAAAACTACAAAAAAATTAATATCTCAAAAATAAATTAAGTTACAGTTTTCAAAGAAACTACATTTAAAAGCACATTTTTTTTTCTCTATACGATGGTGTAAAAATTGAAAATGTGGGATGTTCAGAAGTTTAAAAATTTCCAGTAGCAAAAATTGCAAAACCGAAGTTTCATTTGAATTTTCAAGTTGCTATTCGCAAAATGACGTATGCGTTACGCACAGATACGTTTGGCCTTTATAATATAGATTTTATCTGTAATCCTCGTTACCGTTACTTAAAAAGTTCTGGAAATACGGTTTTCCAAAAAAAAAAAAAAAAAAAAAAAAAAAATTCCTAGTAACTTTAATCATTTTTTGATTCAAAATGCAAATCTGTATCTGTTACAAGAATTTTTATTGCCATTGCATAAAAAGTTCTTGGAATATAATTCTACTAGAAATTTTTTTGTAATTTTCCAAAATTTTTTCAGAGTGTAGAACATGAAAAAGCTACATTCTTCAGCTAGAATACATACTATCACGCAAACCTTTCGAAGTCACTTTCATGAACATTTATCTACATTTATGAACATGTCTAAAAAAAGTATCTTTTTTTAGAAATAAAATGGCAACTCTATCAGTTTTTTTTTTTAATTCCAAGATACATTCAAATAAAGGCGTATAAACAAATGAAAATAAAGCCTTGTCTCTACCGTTTTGTGTAAACAGAACAAAGCTATTTAACTATTTTAAATTAGCAAAAATTCTTTTAAGAAAATTTTTTTTCTCATTGTAATATCAAAAACGTTGTTCCGAGTCTTCTTCATTCCTTTTGATAACTTAAATCCATCATCTTCAGCTATACTGTATCCACACTGTAAAAAAAAAAAAAAAAAAAAAAAAAAAAAAAAAATCTGTAAAGGTACTATACTTTATCTAGGAAACTGGGATTCCAAGAACTTTTCCTGCAACGGTAACAATAAAAACTCAAGTTTTAGAATCGGTTACATGGCTTTTTCCTGTTATCGTTACATGAAAAGTTCTTGGAATCCCAGTTTCCTAGAAAATGTTTAGTACCTTTACAGATTTTTTTTTACAGTGCAAGACACTGTCTGGATAGTACCGATATTACAGAGAACGAAAAAGATATATTCTTGAACTAGAGTACATAGTATCATCTGAAATTTTCAAAATATAATTTCTTAAACAAAATTGTTAGCAAAAAAAAAAAAAAAAAAAAAAAAAAAAAAAAAAAAAAATCTTATGTATTTTTTTAAAAGTAAAAGAACATCTCTGTTTCTTTTGACCACTCAAGTACGCTATCTTCTGCTACCGTATTAAAGGCAACATCTGGATAGTAAGATATTATGTAAAAAGAGAAAGTTATACTGTTCAGCTAGAGTATAGTATCATCTAAAAATTTGAAGATCTACACTGTAAAAAAAAATTCTGTAAAGGTACTAAACATTTTCTAGGAAACTGGGATTCCAAGAACTTTTCATGTAACGATAACAGGAAAAGTGCATGTATCCGATTCTGAAACTTGAATTTTTGCTGTTACCGTTACAGCAAAAGTTCTAGGAATCCCAGTTTCCTAGAAAAAGTTCAGTATCTTTACAGAATTTTTTTTACAGTGTACTTTTGTAAATATCTATTTTAGAAACCAAAACACTAAATAAATCGTATATTTTCATCAGAAGTAAATGCTTACACTGTCAAATTTCTCATATTACTCCAAGATACATTCGAATAAAATCATACAAACAAATGAAAATTAAACCTTTTTTCTACAGTTTTGTGAAAACAGAAGATAATTATTTTAACTTAACAAACTTTTTTTAATCAAAATAATTTTACGCAGGATAATAACAGAAACTTTGTTCCGTGTCATCTTCGTTCCTTTCGGCCACTCAACTCCATCCTCTTCAGTTACCGTATCCAAGACAATGTCTGGATAGTACCGATATTATAAAGAACAAGGAAGTTTGGCTTTTTTTCATTAGCTTAGTTGTTTCACGCTCGAGAAATGCCGCCGCAGTTCGTGATTTTTTTTTGTGGGACATGGATGGCATGGTCTGGAAATCATCAGCCGTATATTCAATCGTTTAGTCTTGTCGTGATTTGTATTTATAGCAGTGATAAAGATAGAAGTTATAATTATCAGTCAGAATAACGGTAAATATTCATTCATTCTTAGCTATTTATAATGGTATCGTTCCGTGATATTTTAAAGAGATGCGATTAAAAAACTGCTGTGCTCCTAAGTAAAGGTAAACATATAGTTCCTTCATTGCATGAATGCGAGTTTGTTCTTTATAATCGATTTATTTATTTATTTGGGTACGATAAACAAATAATGAAGGAAAATTTACGAAAAACGTGTTTTGAATTACATATACAAATGCCATGACTCACAGTAATAAGGGAAAGTATACAAAAAAAAAAAAAAAAATGCAATATAATTTAGAAACAAAAGTAATCTGAAATGATCTAAGCATTCAACATTCCTAATTGACAAAGTTCGTTCCAATTATGCCTCATGAAAATACTTAAAAATAGAAAATTAATTAATATTTTATGTTTATTATTGAAAATCAATCTATTTCTGTACCGAAGAAATACATTTAATCTAAACATGTTCGCCAGATTCTTAGATAGGTATCCATGTTAAAATTTGAAGATACATTCATTGTAAAATATTTATTTTTGAGTGTTACCGTACTCTTGAACGTTAGTATTTTGAAGCTTAAAACTAGAAAACTAGAATCGTACTTGTTCCTTGCGCAGGAAATTTTTAAAATAGTAAATTTTAAAGGTACCGTATTTTCGGGTGTGTAGTCCGCGGCTTATACAATAAAAAAACCTTCGAAAAAGCTACTGCGGCTTATACACGGTGCGTGTTATACAAAGATTTTTTTAAAATTGGAAATCGTGATATTTTTTGTACAAATTTTAAACCTCGAAAAAATTGAAAAAAACATCGAAATTTGTAAATTTTTTTCGCTATGCCGTGAAATATAGAGAGTTCTCTCATGTTTGTAAAAGCTTTTTATAATTATTATTATTATTATTGTTTAAATACAGTAATTTCTGGGTTTGGAAGAACTGTCGCAACTATCGCCAAGTATTGCACCAACCGGCAGCGAGAAATAATTACGCCCGAACGCAGTTTGCTCTTGATTTGAGAGGGTAAAAACAATAGTATAACATGATACTTATTTTAAACTTACTTTTTGCTGAATAAGTCGTTTTAACGTTAACTGTAATCAGTTTTTTAGTAAAGATGTATAGTTTGTTGAGGAACGATTCAAAAAGAGCGATTCCGGCAGTGGAACTAAAGGAACGATTCAAAAAAAGAAACGAAATCACGGAATCGGTCTGAAACACCGAAAAAGGCAAAATCCTCGGACTCGTTCCGAAATGAAACAACTTCGAAAAGGTTCGATTCCTCGGACTCGTTCCGAAAAGGAGCAATTCCTATGACTCATTCCGTAATGAAACGACTCTGAAAAGGAAGGATTTCTCGGAATTGTTCCGAAAAAGAACGACTCCTCGGAATCGTTCCGAAATGACGTAAATCACACACTTTTTTTTTTTGTTCTTTGCAACAGGGCAGGGTAGATTATTTTTTTTTTTAAATAAACTAAAAATGATCTTAAACTCAAAATTGTCAAGGTAGGAAAGGTTCCAGATATTGGATTTTGTACTCTACAAACACAAAGGGGTGCTGCAGCACCGATTCGCTAGCAAATTATTTTCCGATATTTTATTCATAGATTTTTTTAAGGTCTCGCGTATAAGTCGACCCCCTCCACTTTGAAATTCCTTTTTTGTCTAAAATTTCTCGACTTATACGCGCGTATATACTTTAATGGCTCCTAACTTCGAACTGTGATCGAATATACGTTCATAAGTGGTGTATAGCCCGCGGACTATACACCGATACATTTCCGTGGCTTATACACGACCTTTTTTTTACTGCACTGCACGACGTAGGAGTGCGGGCTATACACAGGATGCGGGCTATACACCCGAAAATACGGTAATTGTTTATATTTATAATGTTTATATGTTTATGAGCATTAATGAAATTTAATACTAAGAGCAATGTTCTAAAACAAATACTATTTACAAATATATATATATATATATATATATTTCTGAATTATTATTATTATTTTGTTTTTGTTTTTGTTTTTCAATGTTCGAAGGTGAAAATTTTCTTTTCACCTTTGCCTGGAAGCAATAATATTTTTCAAAAAGGAAAAAAGAGAAAGGGGAAAAAAAGAAGGAAAAAGAAAAAAGAAAAAAAGGAAGAATAAACATTAAAATAGCAAATAAAGCCTTTGTGCAAAAATGTTTAAAGATAGAAAACCAACGATTATAAATGCACAAATAAAGTATAAAAATGTAACAAACAGCCGTTTCGAATCAACTATGAAGATTCTTCATCAGTGCAAAACTCAGCAAGCTAGAAAAAGCAAAACTGAGTAAAGAGATAGACAGACGCAGGCTTATATACCTGCTACGGAAAATATCCCGCCTAAAGAAAAGCAACCAATGAGAAGAGAGCAGCCTGAACAACTGGGTGGACAAGTAGCGACATCTACTGGAAAAACGGCTGTTTGCTATATTTTTATACTTTATTTGTGCATTTATAATCGTTGGTTTTTTATCGTTAAAGAATAAACATTCATCAAGCATAGATTATGAAACACCTTCCAACACTCAGAATAATGTAACAAAACGTGCTTGTTTAATGAGGCGAAATGTCATATCTAAGTAAACAGCTTGAAAAAAAAAAAAAAAAAAAAAAAAAAAAAAACAATTTTGAAAATTTAATTTTTGCAGTCTCCATCTGAAATCGGGAAAGTATTTAAAGTATATGACCTGAAGCTTTCTACATATACAACATAGTATTCTAAAATTTAATTCAGTTGGGAAATACAGTTGCAATTTACTTTTCAGAGCAAAACACGTAATTGTACTAGGATTCCTTTGTGAAATCCTGTATACGAGCTGTAGAGTTTATACGCACTAAGGAAAATGTGACATATTAGTTAAATTTGAAAACGCAAATCATAACTGAAGCACTTTCAACAATTACCGCTCACAGACATTACACGGTAACCGGATGCTTTTGTATGTCCTGGTAAATGGGGGCCTATGTACACGATATTCTATAGTGAATATACTGTAGTAGACCTAAGTGATGTGTATCAATTTAAATAGTATGTTTGAATTAGTTTAATATCATTAAAATCCATTGCAAACGATTTTTCTTCATAGATTATAATGTAACGAAATTCTTTAGAGCCTGTCTGTCAACAAACTATTAATGCAGACACCTCATTTTCACTTGTCAGCATGCTAAAATAATCTTCAATAACATGTATAAAAAACATAGCAATCCCATATTTTTTTAGAGTTAGAGCATGGACAGACGGACTGAAAATCCTAAACCAAATTCATAAACACTTTTCAACTATGAAGGAAAATATTAAAAACGCATAAAATGAATAATGCTTACTTAAAAGGCGATTAAATAATCAATTATAGATGTTAAAATTTAATTTTATTTAAAAATCTTAGCGCTTTCAAACCTTTTCCAAACAGGTTCTTCCTCAGAAAAAATTTTATTTCATTTGTTTATTTATTCTTTATTTTATGTTAAAAGTAAGGCGAAAATTTTATTCCGTCATATATTTTACATATATTAAAAACGCATTGTTTAAAAATTGCCTCAATTTACAGTGTACTTTTAACCAAACAACACGTAATAATGTTATACAGTTCTATAGGATTATTTTCCAAGAAGTTTCTCTTTAATGCTTATCCCAGTTAACTTTATTTTATTTATTTCTATAAATATCGTTAACTATGATTTTCCAGAGCCTCTTCACCGGATTCAAATCAAGACTTTTTGTTGACCAGTTTCGCAACTAAACCTCCATTCATTGCGGGCTACAATTTTCATAAAGGAGAATGGAGATCTTGCTGCACCGAAAGATACATTCTCCTTTTATTATAAAGAAGTAGCATCTAACAAGAAAGGTCTCCATTGGGGGCATACTCAGAATTTTTTGAAAAAAATACGAATTAAACTACTCATGTAGGTAATAAAGGATCAGTGAAAATTAGCGGCGGAATTACATTATTAGATATGTAAAAAAATAAAATAGTTTGGAATAATTGGCGGGAAAAGCTGAAAGCGACGCGGGATTTGGCGAGCAGTGCATTTCCTCACCAAAAGCAGACGATTTTAACGAATCTGAAAATTGATTTCAATTGACTTCACTGTTAAAAATCTGCAGCATTTACTGCAACGTCACTCCACTACTTTTAAAGAATATCTCTCTTCTGACCAATGAGAATGCTCCATAGCACCGTGAATTGGAAGTGTCATACACTGTTAAAAATCTGCTGCATTTTGTTGCAACGCACTCCTCCGCTTGTATATAATATCTCTATTCCAACCAATGAGAAAGCTCCATTTCACGGCCAAGTAACCGTTTTCTATACAAGCAAGGGAGTGCGTTGCAACAAAATGCAGCAGATTTTTAACAGTGTATTTTTCAATTTGGAACAATTTTAATCAATTTAAATTGTTTTAAATGATAAAATATATTAATTTCATTTTTTTAAGTACGTATAAACGTATGTGACAAAATTACACTTAAAGTAAAGTAAAAATGCAAAACTAAAATTACTTAAACTAAACTTATTTAAATAAATTGAACATAGAAAGTTTTTTCTTTAAAAAGTATTCGAAGCGTAAAAGCGTATTTTTCAAAATTTCGTTTTTTCGCCAACCGGAGATAAATCGCCAAATAAACGAAATTTTTATTATTTTTTTACGGACGTTATAAGGAAATTCCGCCGAAATGTTTTTTATAAACATGTATAACTATATGAGAAGAACATTCTGTAATTTTTTCAGATTTTTCTGAGTATGCCCGTATGGAGACCTTCCTTGTAAGAATAAATTTTCATCTAGCTTCTTATAGAATACTCCTGAACAGTGGCGCAGCCAGAATTCGGTTCTAGCCCTCTGACAGTCTTGCAAAAGGGCAAAATTGTAATGTTTTTTTCTCAGCATTTTGTTTTAATTGCTAAAAAAATATGATTCTTTCAAAATTATAGAAAAATCTTATGTATGAATATCAATGTTATCCTTGAGTGTTTTAATCATAGCACAATGTATTAAAAATCCATTAAATCAACTGAGTTATATCGTTTTAATTATTGCTTGCATTGCAGTGAAACCTGGAGCTTAGGGAACGTCCTTGTCAGTGAGAGGGCTAGGGAGGGTTTTGAGTTTCTGATAAAGGTGTTTGCCGGTTATTTGAATCGCCGGTTAATAGAATCAGCACTAATTAGAATATTCGCTGTTTAATACTTAAACTCAAAGAGCATCTGTGTGGTAGGAAATCATCATTCTATTAGCATAAAAACTCTCAGAGAAGTGATTTAGTTCAAATAACCAATTCTTATTTAACTAATCCATGTAATATGCACTTTTTAAAGTAGAATTTTCGCCATTTAATTGAATTACTCAATTAAGTGAAATCTCATTCAATAAAGCGGCGGATTCCGAAGTACGCCAAAACGTTTAAAAATTAAGTTTGGTTTTGATACAATAGCAGCAGATATAACGATGACTTTAATGATATTAAATGTAATGATTTAATGATATATAAGCGGCAATTATAGTGATCTTTCTTAGCTCTGGGAAGGGTTTTAACCCCAAAACTACCCCCTTGGCTGCGCCACTGCTCCTAAATCTGTTTTTGTATTTAAAAATACTATCACAATTGTAAGCAACCCCAAACCATTTTCTGTGTCCACTTTATTCATGTTTTGACGTGATCTAAATAGGCAAAAGGTAATGTCATCACGAAGGAACTAGTTACAATTTGAGGTAGATTTGCTTACAATGAAACAACTCTGGTAATATTTTTGAACACAAAACAAATTTTGAATCATGCAAGACAAACGATACTGTCAGAGGACCCACTCATAAGAAAGATAAAATGTATCTTTCGACAAAACAAGGACAACGTCTCGATTCATGTGTCATCTTCAAAGAATTGTAGCTCTTAGAATGAAGGTTCAAAATTTAAGCTCTCACCAGAAAATCTTAACTTTAATCCGATGGAGAATCTTCGATACCTTCATGTAAAAAGATATATGAAAAAAAAAAAAGAAAAATTGTTTTTTAATATCTACAAAAATATAATTATCAAAGACGAAAATATTTAGACGAAGACGAATAAGAAAGAAGATTATAAAGACGAATCCACAGCATTTAAGCGTTGATTTACGCGAGATATCTGGCAACACCAAACCAACAGTAACTAGAATAACTCCCGTAACGGAACGAATTAAATTGCCATAATTTATTTTGGCATTTCGATTTCTTGGCTTATCTTGCAAAAACTGTTACACATAAAAATATGAAAACTGAGTTGAAAGATTTAGAAAATATTAGCAGCTTTATAAAAGTTTTCTCCCTCTCCCTTTAGTTGCAAAAAATATGTTTTACAAAACAATTCTTTTTTTAAACAAAATATACCTATTTTTAACATATATTATCTACTTATATAAAATTAAAACATTGGGGAAACAATAGTGATTTCGTAACTAAACATACAATAAAAAAATTTTGTTTAAAAAAAACCCCGCTCCCTCCACATTTTTTTTATTTATTTTATTTTATTTTATTATTATTTTTTAATATTATTGGTTGCATTTTTTAATAGTCTTCTCATCCCATGAAGATAACTTTGTGAGCTAATTTTATTGAAACTGTGGCATTTATTTGTTAAAAGATGATTATTTTTTAATATGCGATAATTATATACAATAATTATCCATAATACGATAATTATCCATAGTTACAGAAAGTGTTTTTTACCTTAGAATCCTCAGAAAGAAATACATTTTCGAGATTTAAAGAAGAAGTTATAAATGTAAAGCTTTTTTTGTTGCTTTTTTGCGCTTGACTGTACATTAAAAAATATTTTGCATTATATATTAATAAATCTTCATTTCAATAAAATCTGTGTGGCACGATGTTGCTGTACTCTCGCTACCGGCATTTACACTCCACTTTCGTAGCACGTTACAGGATACAGTTAACTACTGGCAGCAGAGGAATTAAAATAAAAAAGTTTACCCCGTTACAGATTCCTTATTGTAAAACGTGGGAAATCGTCGAAAACCGTTCATAACTGTAACGGTAATGAAGCTTTTTAGGAGCGTTCGTAATTATGTAAATACGTAGCACCTACAGTCCGTCCGTCTGTCTGTCCGTCTGTCCGCATATAACAACGCAAAAACTACCCAACCGAATCGTTTGAAATTTAAAATACATAATTATAACATAATTTTGTCGAGTCATTTCAAATTTTATGAAAATCGGATGGATAGATAAATTACAGGGACAATCAAAAGGATTCCGTTACATTACGGTCAATGGGGAAAGAAGTTTCAAATGCATTTTAATCGTTTGAAATTTAAAACATATAATTATTACGTAATTTTGTCGAGTCATTTCAAATGTTATGAAAATAGGATGCATAGATCAATTACAGGGACAATCAAAAGGATTCCGTTACATTACGGTCAATTGGGAAAAAAATTTCAAATGCATTTTAATCGTTTGAAATTTAAAACATATAATTATTATGTAATTTTATCGAGTCATTTCAAATGTTATGAAAGTTGGATGCATAGATCATTTACAGGGACAATCAAAAGTATTCCATTACATTACGGTCAATGGGGAAAAAGTTTCAAATGCATTTTTATGATGTCATACTCATTCGAACATAATAGAATTTGCACGAATCTATGAAATATATACTAAAATATGCACTCTGTACAATCTGTGATGCAAAGAATTTTTATTATTAAACTACAGGGCCACACAAAAGTATTCCACTACATAATGCTATACGGGGAAACATTGTTTGGGGCGTGTTTTAATTACGTTCAACTCTTTCACATTTTATGAATAAGATATACGTTGCTGAGGTGTAATAAAAATTACTCCCTGCATATTTACAGAAACACAAAGATTTCGACTATTACACTGTATCCGAAGTACGCTCTGCTATATCAGCAAGATCTGAATATTTTTAAAACTTCGTTATCGTACGAACGCACCTCATTTGCTACGTTCACGTGAAATTTCCAACTTGTTTTTTCTATGAAATATGACGAAATCACAAAAAGTTGTTACAAATGGCCAACATCCACGTTCGAGCAATATTAGGTTAGACGTTTCAAAAATCGAAAGGTGCATTACGGTGTTACTGACCGAATTACAGTGAAATTCTAATATGATCATATTTTTGCCCTAACAGAAAATTAAACAGCCCAGAAAAAGAAAGATAACAGAAATATTCCATTTTCTCATAGGGGAAAAAACATAAGAAGACAAAAGAGAAATGGGATTTTTCATTTTTTGTTAGGGAAGAAGTGTGATTATCAACTAGGCTTGTTTGTAAATTTTGTAACTTTTTTGTTAAAATAGTGTGAGACCCCACTTCTTTTTCTTTTCCATGTTTTTGTATATATGTTCAACGACTACAGGATACATTTTGTTTTATTCAACTGTGATGCTTTTCTTTTAGATAAGGCTAGTTTAAATGTTGCAGATTTTGAAATTTTTGAATGTTTAATAGGTTATATCTGGTAGTAGCAACAATATCTCGCTACAGTTCTATACTATTTAGTTAGTTCTAGTTGTATACTTTCATATTCTATAAGAAAAGGTTTAGGGTACTATTGCTTAAATAAGATAATAAATGCAGAAAACTGGCAAAAATGTTCTTTTGATTGTATTTTGTGGCAACATAACAATTAAAAGTAATAATGTCCCATGCTAAGAAATTAACAAACAAGTAGTGTTTTACTATTAATTTATGCCAACAGAATTTCGGAATGTTGTTGCTTGCCAGGGATATAGCACTCCAAACATACTGGCATTTCACTTTTTATGAAAAATGGTATTCCCATTCTTGAACTTTGACATTTTCTGCAGGATAGAGGAAATTTTTTCAAGACTTCAAAATTGCATATTATTTGTAAAATATGATGTATTTCAATATGAAAAAAAATCAAGCAAATCAAAATATCCAACTGTCGCTTTTTGTCTGATTCTCAAAATAATGACTCCAAAAAAAAAAAAAAAAAAAAAAAAAAACGTTTTATAACTTATTTCGTAATTCATAAGGTGGTGTATAATACATTAGCTTATTTCTGCATCATGAAATTAGTGTTAATCATGAATATTTTTCAAGTATGTTACAAATGTATGTATGTACAAGTATGATGTTCTTACAATATAAATATATATGAAATATTTCCGAATTGAAAAATTCCCATCCCCTCCCTCAGCTCCAAGAAAGCTGAAAAAATACAAAGGCAAAATAAACCATCCTTTTAAAAATATTTTTGTTTTGTGCAACCAATAATACTTTTAGAATAAAATAAAGTAAGGTATCTGTAACTCATTCTAAACAGTATTACAACTAATCGATGTATTAAGAGAATTTAATAATAAGTAATTTTAATGGCACTTATAAGTAATCTCGGTAGATAAAGGATTAATCGGTACTTGATGAGGTGGCGTGTAATTTATTAGCTTATTTCTGCATCATGAATTTAGTATTAATCATGAACACTTTTCAAGTATGTTGTAAAGTGTTAAAAAAATTACACTACCAAAAGTTACTACACTGAGAAACATTTGTGGAAACGTTACTCCGTAAAATTGGCGGCAGCATTGTTGCCTCCAATTTTATGGAGTATTTTAACCGTTAAAACCGGTGTAACATTGTCATGTTACACCAGTAATATATGTTTAAATAACATTATTGCATATGTGAAAACAATCACTCCATGAAATTGGAGGTAGCATTTGCCACCATTTTTACACCAATTGTATGGAGTAACGTTTCCACAAATGTTTTACAGTGTATAATTTAATTCGAAATTAATACGGTGGCGGGTAATACATTGAGTTATTCCTGCATCGCGAAATTAGAGCGTGTGCATCGGCACAGAATTTTAATAAAGTTTCCTTTGAAAAAGATGTTTCTGATTAAAGGATGCACATCATTTCTCAAGCGCTGCTGAAGAGTGCAGATAAAGAGCTGCCGGACAGGGCGGATTCTAATTTTTTTTTTTACTGACAAGTATAACGATTCAGAGTACACGCCCAAAGAACATTAACCTTCAATGATCATGCCTATTTTGTTCAGTAGTTATTATGAAAAGAATCAAAGTCATTCAAAAGAAAAGTCAAGTTCCTATCTGAAAGGCTCTATCTTTGTTTACTCCTTTAATTTCTCTCTATTGTAGCGTTGCCAGACGTCCTGCGTAAATCGGAGCTCCAAATGCTCTGGAAATCAGCAGAGCCGGAACAATAGGGGGGATCAAGAGATTGTAGGGGGGGGGGGGGGCTCATAATATTTTTCTCTTCTCTCTGACGCAGAAAGATAAATTAGTGCATTATTCACATTGTAGGTACTATGTTTCTTATTAAACTGTTGTAATAACTTCATTTTATCCTAAGAAAAGTATATGATGATTAAAATTTTGAGTGTATGACTGGTGCAAAATTAAACCCCATGTTAACTTCATATGTACAAATAGGATGAGGGAGTGTTGAAACACTTATTTTAGATACAATTTAGTAATTTTGCAAAACTCTGAAAACTAAATTAGATTTCTGAACAGAATTTTATTTAAATTTTTGGAAAATAAATTCATTTAGTGACCTTGGAATCTTTTCCAAGGGGGGGGGGGGGCTCAAAATATTTTAAGGGGGGTTGAGCCGCCCATAGCGCCTCCTTAGCTTAAGGGGGCGCTATGGGTGGCTCAGCCCCCCTAAAATATTTTGAGCCCCCCCCCGAAAAAGATTTCAAGGTCACTAAATGAATTTATGTTCCGAAAATTCAAATGAAATTCTGTTCAAAAATCTAATTTAGTTTTGAGATCCTTTTACAGTTTTTCAGAATTACTAAATAGTATCTAAAATAAGTAATTCAACACTCCCTCATCCTATTTGTACATATGAAGCTAACATGATATTTAATTTTGCACCAGTTATACATTCAAAATTTTCATAATCATACACTTTTCTTAGTATAAAATCAAAATGAAGTTATTACAGCAGTTTATTAAGAAACATAATACCTACAGTGTAAATATGCATCAATTTATCTTTCTGTGTCAGAGAAAGAAAAAAAAATTATGAGCCCCCCTCCTACAATCTCTTGAGCACCCCCCTATAGATCACTTCTAGCTATGGCCCTGCCTGGACACCAGTATTTTAAAATGAGCTTCTTTACCTTATCCAATGTCAGAATTATTTGCGATTAAAGATCGCGAAATAAACCGTTAGAAAGCAGTACTGTCCACAGCATTTAAGCGTTGATTTATGCGAGACATCTGGCAACACCAAACCAACAGTAACTAGAATAACTCCCGTAACGGAACGAATTGAATTGCCATAATTTATTTTGGCATTTCGATTTCTTGGCTTATCTTGCAAAAACTGTTACACATAAAAATATAAAAACTGAGTTTAAAGATTTTCGAAAATATTTAGCAGCTCTATAAAAGTTTTCTCCCTCCCCCTTTAGTTGCAAAAAATATGTTTTACAATACAATTTTTTTCTTTTTTTTTTTTCTTTAACAAAATATACCAATTTTTAACATATATTATCTACTTATATAAAATTTAAACATTGGGGAAACAATAGTGATTTCGTAACTAAACATACAATAAAAATTTTTTGTTTTAAAAAAACCCTTCTCCCTCCACATTTTTTATTTATTCTATTTTATTTTATTTTATTATTATTTTTTAATATTATTGGTTGCATTTTTTAATAATCTTCTCATCCCATGAAGATAACTTTGTGAGCTAATTTTATTGAAACTGTGGCATTTATTTGTAAAAAGATTATTATTTTTTAATTTTATGTAATAAGGTACCCTGGGGTAATAACGCCAAGCGGGTTAATAACGCCAAGTGCTTATATTTTGCATAATTATGAAATAATCAAGTAAATGACACCCATGTGCTCTGCGCAGAAGGGTTTTGAGTCATATAAATCGCAAAAAACAGCTTCAAGTTAATTTGTTTCACTTTTAGGTCTTATTGTTTTTACAAGCAACTAAAATTAATGCTTGATCTAAAATTTGCGAGATAAGGTTTTTGATGTGAAGACTGTATTTTTTATCCGGAAATACTTTGTTTATTACATAAATTTGTAGTGTATTTCATGTACTTTCAAATTGTTGAAGAAGACTTTGGATATCTTCTCGAGATAATTTGTAGTTTAGGATTTACTGCGCAATAAGTATCCCGGGGTAATAACGCCAGGGATTGGCGTTATTACCCCGGTTGATCCCCAACAGTGGCCGAACTATATCCGAAGGGGGTTTAGATATTAATAGAGGACAGCATTGTCATCATTGTTGAAATGGTAAGATTAAGGGGGGGGGGTGACCAATACTTAAAAATAATCTCTCTATTTTATTTTTTATTATATTATTATTTTTTTTTTTTTTTACTAATGTAAAAAATGATTTTTAACTCTTGTAAATAAAACTATATCAAAATGTTTTCGAGATTCAAATTCGAACATCTTCGAAATCACGTTTCTATTAAATTTCCACTGGATTGAAATTTTAACTGTCCGCTTTCTCAGCGTTCGGTTTTTCAAAACTTTATAAATTTAACCTTTAACTGATGTGACAGATATTGTAATGTATGAGTGTGATGCGGTTTGTGCGACCTCAAAATTGAAAGATGAATAAAAGGCGGGAATAACTCATAGGATTGTGTTTTTGTACTAAATTTTTTATACAGGAGTATTATATTTAATATTCACATATTTAGTCTCTGGTGATAGTACTAAAATTCCAAATGAAACAAAATTTCGGTCGTGTTTGCAGTTAAGCTGAAAATTACAAGTTAAACTAAAAAATTAAAAGAAAAATAGTGGTCTACGAGACCGGTAACATCAGTTAAAGGTTAAAAAGCGATCCATGATTAAAAATCATAGAATACTGTTCCTGCGCTAAACTTTTTGTACAGAATTAATTCTAATTAAATTTAATCTATTCAAATATTTCTAACAATATTACGAGAACTCCAAGCGAAAGAGAATTTCAGTTGTAACTATAGTTAAACTGGAAAATACAAGTTAAACGCTTTTTTTTTTTTTTTTTTTTTTTTTTTTTTTGGGGGGGGGGGGGTACAGTGTTCAGTCAAATTGCTAACAGCAGTTAAAGATTAATTTTGTTGCTAATATAGAGATAATGATATATAACCATATGAATTATGTATAAAATTGAATAAGAGATCTCTTTGGGATAATATTTTTAATCAAAAATTTTATTCAATTTATTAAAAATTTATAAAATGTGCATGTTCTTTAAAACGTCGACAATTTAACTGTAGGTTTGGAGAATCCGCATTAGTGTGGCGTTATGGGTTAAAAACTATTTACTAGATTACTATAATAGTATTAACCCTTAACTGTTGTGACAAAAATTGTCGCATAACTACTGTGAGCAGCTTGTCAGATCGCTTAATCTACAAATTAATAAAATGTTAAATTAACTCTTAGAATATTATTTTTGTATTGAACCTCATATACAGGACTATTATAAATAAAATTCAGCTATTCAAAAGTCTCTAGAGATAGTAATAGAACTTCAAATGAAACAAAAATTTCCCGGTACCTATAGTTAAACTAAAAATTGCAAGTTAAACTCTGAAACTTGAAAAACTCAGCGGTATGTGAGACGCTAACAGCAGTTTAGGTTTAACAAAAATATTTATTACATATAACTCTAGTTATTATAAAACTTCACATGACTAAAATATTACATTATGAATGGTTAAAACCATGCAATGTTTCTTATAATCATATTTAAGCGGGACTTTTTAAGAAAAGAGAGACACAGGGTGTTATATTCTGTTGAAGCTCCCCCTCACTCCTTTTTCTTTCACTTTCACAAAAAAATCAATATTTTCTATCGCATAGATTGCATACATGGGAATATAAATACTGATTCAAATAATCCGTGCAATGTTTCTAATAATTCTATTTAAATGGTCATTTTTAAGCAAAACGTAGCTTAGAATCTGATATTATTTTGCTTTCTCCCCCCGCCACCACCACACCTTTCTTTTTCTTTCAGAGTCACAAAAAAAAAAAAAACTGTACATTTTCAATAGCTTAGATTGAAATTTGTCCATTTCTAGAGCTGTAGAGTTTGTATTTTTAGAATTGGGCAATCTACATGCCATTATTCCATCTTATTTTACACTCTAAAAAAAAAATGTGTAAATTTACACATAAAAACAGGTATATCGATGATACAAAAACGACATGTCTATGTGTGTAATTTGGTGTGTAAATTGCCAAAATACACGCCTAATGTGTAAATTTGAAAATACACATTTTAAAGTGTAATTTGATGATAAGTCCAAACGTGTAAATGTTATCTGATAAGTCTTGAAATACACACTTTAATGTGTAAAATGCAGAAGAATACACAGATTTATGTGTAATATTCTCACACATTCATATGTGTAATTTTCTGTGATTAAATGTATTTTTGTGTATAATGCAAGAAACACATACTTTTGTGTTTTATGTAAAATACTCAATTTTTTGTGTTGTATGTAAATTACACAGGTTTCTGTATAATATGCAAAATACACAGATTTTTGTGTAGCATTCTCTTCATATAAATATTTCTGCTGAAAATGCAAAACACAGATTTGTGTGTAATAATCAAAATACTTAGATATTTGTGTAATATTCCAAGCAGACATATTTTTATGTATTATGCATTAACATTATATGTTTTAGTATGTTTAAATTGGGAATTAATTCCCAATGATTAATAATGATAATTTTAATGATTAAAAATATTGTACAAAGAACAATATCATTTACTGATTGAGATTATATTTTCTGGTAGCTCTGTTTGATGCTCAGAAAATAGTGTACCAGCAATGTATTTTAGCTATTTTCACACCACACTAAATAAAAGACAAATCATTTTCGTATCACCGATATACCCGTTTTTATATAAAGCATGATAAACTGAAATTTTAATTACCAATTTGTAATTTCTTTTAGAGTTGGTTTATAGTTCTACAATCGTGAGATCACAATTTATGCGCAGACTGTGCATAATTTCAATTCCTTACAATTTCTGTTTTTTAAATTAAAGTTAAAAAGAAATTCTCTCGCTCATATTTACTGCTATAACAACTCATATTGTTTTTAATATTTTAAAGAGCAATTTTTTCAGAAATATTTATTATTAATAATATTAATAATACATTTTAATATTAGTAATATTAATAATATTAATAATGCATACTTTTACATTATTAATATTAATACTAGCTATCCAAGTACATTAATTAGTGTTTCACCAATATTTCATAATCTGAAAGATAACGAATGTTGCTATTTTGCGTATTATTCAATATACATATGGCCATAGGCTAAAAAAGAATTTTGGGAAATGTTTAGAAAATATTGGATTGCAATAAGATTTAACTGATATTAGAACTTTCTCCTACATTCTGCGCATTATTAGACATGATTCTTTCAAGAAAGTAACTTTTATTTTAAATTTAAAGAGTGAAATATGATGTCTGAAATAAAAAAATCGCAAACAGCGCAGAGAAAATTAAGCAAATAATAATAATAATAATAATTATTATTATTAAATGCTTAAGCATAAAATGAAGTCATATAGTAAATGCATAGACATATAATAACATTACTGCATGTAAATATCAGCAAAAATATTTCTTATAACAAAATAATACCCCATTAAAAGACACGTACTATGAGTAATACATCACCCCTGAAAGGACTAAATCAGATTATTTTGATATAAATTGGAATTTTATGATTTTTGTCCCCAATGTTCAAATACTGAATGACTACCGAGGATTTTAGTCTACCAAAACAAAACAAAACAAAACAAAACAAAACAAAAAAAAACAAAAAAAAACAAAAAAAAAAAAACACAAAAAAAACACAAAAAAAAAACACAAAAAAAAAACTCCTCTAATTGCTAACATAATCTGTGTCTTTATCCTTTAACTAACATAACTAATAGTTCATAGTTACAGACATTATAAAAACTACAAAGTAGTTTTATAATGTCTGTAACTATGAGCTAATTTTAGTAGCAGTTTCCTTTGTAGCATATAATAGCATTATATACATTAATATTTTGAAATAATATTATGCAATATTATGCAAAACTATATTAAATACTAATGATATCTACATTTTGGCCCCACCAGTGGCCGAGAGGTACGGACCTCTCAACTGGTAGACGGCAGGTGCTGGGTTCGAACCCAATCGCGGCTGTCGGCCTAACCGTTCGGAGTTTTCGTGGTTTTCTTCGAAACTTGCGTAAATACGGGTTAGGTTCCCTTAGAAAGACCCCCACGAAGGGCACTCCCCCCAGGTCCTATATCCCTAGCGTAGATAATCGGACGACAAAAAGTAAACCAAACCAAACCAAAGATATCTACATTTTTTCCAATTATTAATAACTGCATTTAACATAAACTATTAACACTATTTTAAATTAATAATTATTAAACAACAATCTCTGTATTTAGGAACATAATATACATTTTTAATTAGCATAAAATTAGTAATAATATAATTTTTAATTAGTATATAACATATTTTAATTACTAAAATGATTATTAACAATTTTGTGCTCATTCTAGAAAGAAAAAAAGGGAAGATGCTAGTTCCAAAAAGCACACTATTTAATGAGGAATATATACTTAGTAATTTGTTTAGTAATTATAAAAAGCATTCAGTTTCTCATTATGACAAACAAAGTGCCATTAATTTTAATAATTTTACGAATTACAAATTGGAAAATACAATTAAATAATAACATGTTTTAATTTTTTTCTAAAGAAATAATTCTCTATCATTTTCATAATATCTTGGGAACTTAGATTAAGAAATAATGTGTAATTTGGAAGTTGTATTACAAGAAATCTGTGTTTACTGTAAGTGAATTTAATTATATTTAACTAGCGGCCTTCGCCCGCTACGCTGGTCGGTTTATCTAAAGAAATCTTGAAGAAGTAGTTAGATAAGGTTCAGACATACATAAAAAAAAAAGCAAGTCGATCATTCAAAAAACGTTGGGAAATATCAAATATTTACTGTAATTTTTTAAGAAAAACAAAGTTTCGAAAAAAAAAATTAAATCGAAAAAAAAATTACACTGACATATTAATGCAAGGAAATTTTCCCAGAGAGAAAATTCGCCTTGAATACAATATTTCAAATTCTTTTAATTGCTTATAGGCGTTAATGCCAACATAGTGAAAAAAAATTCCATGCTGGGAATCGAACCCGGGCCATCAGTATGGCGCACTGACGTTCTACCGACTAAACCACATGGAACGACAGCCAGCTTGAAACTTTCTCATACTTAAGTAGACTGGCGAAAACATAACGATAGCGCGTTTTAAAATCGCACAGTGACATCTATTGGATTTTATATGTACTAAAAAACGTTATGTATTAAAAAACGTGAGCAGCGCACCTAATAGTTTCTTTTGTTTCTTTTTGTTACTTTTTTGTCTGTTGTCCGATTTTGATGAAACAAAGCCTATACACTGCCCGGGAGTGTGCATTCTTCATTAGTGAAAACCGCATAAAAATCCATTCAGTAGTTACGAAGATAACCTCGAACAAACAGACAGACAGACAGACAGACAGACAGACAGACAAAAAATTCAAAAATTTTTTTTTTGTGTTTCATTGGTTTTCTTTTATCGCCCTGACTCCATTTTTGTCAATTATCTTCAATGTACAGACACACCGGGTCCTACTGTTTTATTATATGTATAGATAAGGTAGGGTGCATTTTGCCAATTTCATAAGAAGAAAGTTTTTCCACCCTAAAAAAGTGCTTAGAGGAAACAGAAATTGTGACAGAATTAATAACAACTGTAAATAAGTAATTTCATCAATTAGTAACACAATTAACAAAATTAACAAATTTATTTCAATCTCATTTTGCAATCTGTCAATAGCCTGAATCTAAATTTACATCCACGTTTGCATATATTAACCCCCAAAATATGTCAGCACATTCATACACACATACAAAGTAAATATAAGGAATAGCCAATTATATATGAAATCCTCAAAACATTAAACAGCACCATTATTAGCACTTAGTGGAAGTTCTCAGCATTTACTGTTTCAGACAGTTTTGCTGCCTTAATTAATCATGAAAATTTTTATTTGGTGTATATGAATTGAAAAACTAAAAACATTCAACTTTTACTGAATAAGCTCTTGCTATGCTTAATATTTTATTAAATTTTTTTTTCTCATGCCTTCTTTTACAATAGCGATTCAGCCGATGTTATTATTTCATTCTATTTTAAGTTCCAATATTTGCTATAAATTTATTATTGCAAAAGCAGAATGAGAAAATAAGATTTGGCTGCTTTATTCGTTTATTTGCAGAAAATTATTATACTTGCTATGCCTATATTATATAAAAGAATCAATAATTTGATTTTTAAAAGGAAATTATGACATTGTAATTTATACCAGATTTGAATATCATTTTTAAATTAAATGATTTGTATACTTATAAGATAAAAACTATGCTTTTTACAAAATTATCATGCTTAAGTCTTTGACAATACTCAGAAATTAAGCTTAGAAATAATTATTTAAACCTTTTTTGTGTATTCAAAAGTCAATACATGTAGAAACTTGCCAAATTATTGTAACCTTAGATTTTAATACTTTTTTCTGTCATTTTAAATCTTTATAAAATTTATGATTTTAGTCAATGATTAAAAAAAAGTTGATTTAAATTACGATTTAATTACCGGTTTAAGTCAGCTGACTAAAATCGTTCGCTCCCTATAAAAAAATGCTTAGTTTGCATTTATTTATTTATTTATTGTGATTACATTATTGTGATTTATTGTTGATACATTACTAGAAGGGTGTCCATTACTGGCACATCTACCTGTACTGAAGTGCAATATGTAATACTTTAAAATAGCTTGCTTCAAAAAACTCCCCCCCCCCCAAAAAAAAAAAAAAAAAAAATACGCGCATAACTTTTATTTATTTATATATTTACATTCTTTTAATATAACATGTAATAAAACATTATTTATTTATATATTTATATTTATATTTATTTATTACAGGTTTATATAATACATCTTAAGAAGTATCAAAATTTTTTTATAAATACAGAAACATACAAAAAAGCATAAATGAACTAAAAAAAATGCAATCTATTTTATTTTATTATTATTATATTGATGTACACAAATTAATTACATTTTTAAGATAATAAATTCACAAATAATGAAATTAAAAACACTAACTAATTTAATAAAAATATTGGGCTCTGTTTTAAGAAAGTTCATTTATACAGTTAATTCAATTTCTAACCAAAAATAATCTCATTCTTGCAAAAATGTATCATTTTACAAATAATCTCATTTTTTCAAAAATGAGACATTTTACAAATACATATATATATACATATACATATCATGTATATAATTCTTTTTAGAATAAGTGCAAAAAGTATTTCACTAAATGTGTTAAATTAGTGTTTAAATTCAAAAGTTAATTCAATAACTAATACATGTATGTATACTTCTCTTTCTTCATAATTATAGCTTTCATAGAATGGTCATAAGTATGCTTAATATGAAGGAACGCAGTCACTTTTGCGACACCTTTGGAACTCGGACAATGATTAAGATTTTCTAATCTAAATTTTACTAATTCAATAAAATAATCATAATTTAGTTGAAATATGATAGCATTTTTTATGATAAAACTTTCATAACACCAGAGAAATCATAAACATTATTTTACATTTTTACATAATAAAAGGAATCTGAGCTAGAAAAAGCTTAGATATATTCAAATAGAAAAGAAACGAACAATATTAGAAAATAAAGCACCGAAATTTTATCATTTTCTTAAATATAATAATGCTGCTAATATTTATAATGACATTTAAATTCCTTAATTTTTGGTTGTATGTCAAAAAACTTACAGCTTAAATATGAAAAACTGAACCATGAAAATCTATTAAATTAGTCGTCAATTGAAAAGCTTTATTTTTATTTAGAACAAAACATTTACATACCTTTGTTTATATAGAATATCCAATTTTATCATGCCGGTAAAATCACAATAGAAAAGAAAAAATAGTTAAATTTTTTCTAAATATGAACACAAACATTCTGTGATAATTAACATTCCTCGATTATTTGTAATTGCATTATTATTTATTCTTATTTTTTGAGTTAACAGAGGAGAACAAACTTTCTCTTTTGACATGTTCGATTCTAAAAATGGCGAAAATACGATACAGCAGATGTTTTCAATTTTTATTTTTCACCTGCGTACTTGCTATTATACAAAATGCAGACGAACATTTAAAATAACACAAAAGTTCATGTAAATCCAAATTTTACACATTTGTCTGGGTAACCAACCGACAACAACTTGCAGTCTTAATATCACAAAATAAATGCACATAAAAACAAGTAATTCTTTTTACAAAATGTGTAATTTTCATGACAAGTGGGTGATTTTAGAAATTTACACACTTATCAGTGTATATAAGAACTATGCGTAAATTACAATAACACACCAATCGGTGTCAATTTAGGTTTTTTTCTACTTTTACACACTTATTTATGTTTTTCAAGTGATAACAAATTACACACTTAGTTTCAAAAGCTAAATACACACAAAAACAGGTAAAATTCTGCAGAAAAATCTGTAAAGTACATGGCAAGTGTGTAAATTTACAAATTTACACATAAATGTGTGTAAATTTGACTAATTTACACATTTATTTTTTAGAGTGTATAGTTTTGTTTGCATGGCGTTATTACCCATTTAGGTGGGTATTAACGCCAAATAGCATTGGTCAAGAAAAAACGCCATTACATTTTATGAATACATATCTGTTAAATTATTTTATTTTATATAGATAGTCAATGAGTTGCTGTATCAGACCCTATATTTGTTTGAAAAATACAATCTAAAACTAAGCCGTGAAAATTGGTAGAACCTTAACGTGGCGTTATTACCCCAGGGTACCTTAATTATTATTTTAAATAATTTATTTTAAATTTTTAACTGATAAAACAAACTTTTTTTGGTCGTTTATTTGTTTTATTTTGTATTACCTTTTTGCTGCCGCTTTCCCAGAAAAAAAAAAAAAAAAAAAAAAAAAAAAAAAAGAATAATTTTTATTTTAGTTTCTTTATAAATTATATTAATAGTTTTATATTTAGGCAACTATAAATATACAATAAATAAATGGGTAATAAAATAAATTTCAGCTTATAACTTTTATAAGATATAATGATGCTTTAAATATATAATAGATTACGTATTGAGTTTATTTTAAAGTAAAAACATAATGTATATTAATGATGATATTAATTTAATAAATTACGGATACATTAAATTAAAAAAATATTTTAATAAAATATTAATTTTATTTTAATATTAAAATTACTAACTGTTTCGAAAATTAATTAATAGCAGTTTTTTATCATTTAAAGTTTTAATTCCAATTTTATTATTATTATTATTATTATTATTTCCAAAAAATAAACTAGATTTATTTTTATTTATTTATTTATTTATTTTTTTGAAAGATTTTTCAAAAACATAACGTTTAAGAATAATTAATTAAACATAATAAAAATAATGCAACATTGTACAAATGTATAAAAATATTTTTTAACTGTGTTAGGTGAAATTATTGTCCAGATGCAGATTTTAATACTTTCAAGGAAAGTTATAGTTTACAAATCGCAAAAAAGCAATATATTAATTAATAATATTTAAAGTGCAAGAAAAATATTATAAACTAATAAATGATAAATAACATAGTTATCTTGAGAATCCCTATCATTTTTATGCATATTTCACGTGTAAAAAGTTTTAGTTCGCAGGAAAAAGGACCGAAATGGAAAGAGACCAAAATGGATAGGGACCGAAATGTCTTGGAACCGAAATGGCTAAGGACCGAAATATCTCAGGACCGAAATGTCTTGGAACCGGAATGGCTAAGGACAGAAATGTCTTGGAACCGAAATGTCTTGGAACCGAAATGGCTAAGGACCGAAATATCTCAGGACCGAAATGTCTTGGAACCGAAATGGCTAAGGACCGAAATATCTCAGGACCGAAATGTCTTGGAACCGGAATGGCTAAGGACAGAAATGTCTTGGAACCGAAATGTCTTGGAACAGAAATGGCGCTAAGGACCGAAATATCTCAGGACCGAAATTCTTGGAACCGAAATGGCTAAGGACCGAAATATCTCAGGACCGAAATGGCTAAGGACCGAAATATCTCAGGACCGAAATGTCTTGGAACCGAAATGGCTAAGGACCGAAATGTCTCGGGGCCGAAACGTCTTGCTTCCGGGTTCAGTTATCCCATCTACCCGTATATCTCTATTCTTAAAAAAAAAAAGTAATGCTGAAACCGCCGCTGACAATTAATTTTTGTGAATTAAGGATCATCCTTAAAGATGTCACGCTTCGATGATGGGGGTGGGGGGTAGTGAAATTGTGACAGTTTGTGATAAAGGGGTGGGAAGGGGGTAAGGATAAATGTGACATCACAGATTTTGATTAAAATAAAAGCATTAAAAGTCAGAGATTAAATTATAAAATTTGTATTCATAAAGTTAAGATAAGATTTAAAATCAAATATATTAAATTCCTTTTCACTTTCCAAAATTACACCTTTCACAATTACTGTTTTCAATTTCTTTTTTCATATGAATGTTTTATTATTATTATATGTTAATTACACTTCTTGTTGTGAATCTTAATTGTATATCATACAAAATAAGCACGCGAATCATTTTTATTGTTATGCTCAGAAATCTATATTATAAAGGCCAAACGTATCTGTGCGTAACACATACGTCATTTTGCGAATGGCAACACTTTCCCCTGCAATTTCGGTTTTGCAATTTTCGCTACTGCAAATTTTACACTTCTGAACATCGCACATTCTCAATTTTCACATCGGCGTATACAGAAAAAAATGTACTTTTAAATGCAATTTGTTTGAAAGCTGTATCTCTATTTATTTTTGAGATATTATTTTTTTTTAATAGTTTTTGTGCAAATTTTGTAATTGTGGCAACAAAAATGCGCAACTTTCTCTGAAAATTAAAAAAAAAAAAAAAAAAAAAAAAAAAATACAATTTTGTACGTAAATTTTGAGAAGATGAAAATGATGTCGGGTTTAGAATTCACGTGAAATGTTATGATCGTGTCAATTTTTTTTTTTTTTTTCATTTTTACCAATCGTATGAGCCTAAATTGATAACTTCATCATAATAACTTATCTTTATCATGTTTTACTTATTACATATGCGGTTAAAGTTTAATTTTAATAATTTGGACAACTGACTTTTATAGAAATGGTATTTTGTTAATTTTAGCTTAAAATAATATTTCTTTTAGAGTTAAAATGACCAATATATGATGCATTTTTCACTGTAGCTAATTTTGTACGTTGTTATAAATCAATGAAATAGTTCCTTCGAAAACATTTTCTTTCGTCGAAGTTCGACGGTCTCCACCTCGTGTCACTAAAACATATAAAATTTGAAACATGATCTACACTGTAAAAAAAAAAATTCAAGAGGTTACTAAAAATTTCTTAGTAAATTTGTATTCCACAGAATTTTTTAGTAACCATTACAAACTTTTTTTTTTGCAAGTGAAACAAGCATTTCTTTTGTAAACTGAACAAAAGAATTTTTTGTATAACTAACTTAAAAATTTTTAGTATGAGCCACCAAGACAATTTTAGTAATAGCTCTAAAATTATTTTTAATAACCATTATGTGCGCCCGAAGGGCAGGAGATTCCTTCGAGCTGCATCCAGACTTCTGAAGCGGCAAAAGCAAGATTTGCGGCAAAACCGCAATAGATGGCAGCACCAAACATGCTCCGACAGGATTTTCATAATCCCTTTATTAACGGGACACTACATACATTCGGGGCGTATTTGGCGGCGGCAAGTTTCGAACCCGGGACCTTTTAGTCTGGAGTCCGTTACTATAACCACTATGCTATCAAGGACACACCAACTGAGTTTTAGTAAGAGCTATTAAAAATATAAAACTATTAACTCTATTCGTTGCTAACTTTTTTCTAGTAATTCTTACAGATTTTTTTTGTAACCGACTAAGATTACTAAAAATTTTTTAGTAATTACAAGGATCACTAAAGTTTTTTTAGTAGATCGACCCTTTTCTTTTTACAGTGTATAACGTAGTGCTTTGTTGCTGAACTATAAGTAATATGTATACGTAATACAGCGTGACATATGACAAGAGATGGAGGAGGGGGTATGAGGAAGTGTAACACTTAGTGACAAAGGAGAGGGGGAGGGGATCTAAAATATTGATATAACGTGTGACACCATTTACGGGCGACCCCTTATGGTGTTTTTTTTCGCTAAGAAAACTGCACACAAAAATATGAAAATTGGCAGTATTATACAGAAATGTTTGATAAACATGCTAACGCAGTCAGTTTTTAAATCAAATGATTGTTTTAAGAGTGTTCTTAACTGATCCGCTCAACAAACGAAAAATGTTTTGACACATTTACAAATTCATTTTTTAACAGAAAGTTATAAAATTTTAATGCCTGACTATGAAAGCGATTTCGAATTGAACTTATTTTTCCATTTTATGATAATTAAATAACTTATCGAGTTATAAGCTATTTTGATGACGTAATCACCCTTTTTTCTTCTGTTTTTCGACCGGTTTTTCTGCTTTCGTCGGGAAATAGGCTCAAAAGTGTCCATTTTGAAGGCTTGTTATGAAAAATCTATTGTGTTTTTTAAAAAACAAAAGAATGAGTGCAATTAGACAGTTTCTGAATAACAACACCTGCTATTTTCATGCATTTCCGAACAAAAATAAATTAACGCATGTGTCACAAAGTTGCCCTTTTTGATTTAAGAACACCCTTAAGAGATATTTAATGTTGACGTTGGTCAAAATCGGTCCATTAAAAATTTTTTATAAGAGCAAAAATTATACATGAGAATTTAAATGTTTTTTATCGGTTTATACATTAGAAGTTCCCGGTGTGCAGACTACATTTTTTAATTTGACTCTTTTTTTTTTTTTTTTTTTTTTTTTTGATGATGATGATTTATTTACATTTTAAATTAAAATTTTGAGATTTTTGCGAGACGTTTTTTACATATTTTAAAACAGGTTATTAATTTGAATTGCTGCCTAATGACTTGCTGCCAAACAATAATATTATCTTCATATTAAAAAATATTTACACGCAATTATCACAAACAGAAATTAAATAATTCCGAGTTAAGAGTGGTAAAATATTGAAAATTATGTCATAAATCTACATTTACAGGTGAATATTAAAAGACATAGAAAATATTAAAATAATGAATTCATTTAAATGCGTTGAGTGCTGTAAAAGGGAAAAATTACGTCATATTTAAAATAATCAAAAATATTGCAAACAGTTTAAATTTAAAAATATAATTACGTGAGACATTTCACATTTCTCAATGATCTTTCGAACGATTGCTGACAATTCTAAGACAGCGGAAATAAAAATTTCCTTTCTAGCAACAAAAGTATCTTCACATAAATATCAAAAAGAGAAAGAAAACTTTTAAATAATAAATAAATTCATTACTGTGCGCTAAAAGCAACAAGTAAAAGAAATTACGTGATATTTAAAATGACCAATTAATATTGCAAAACAGTTAAATAAAAAAAAAATAGACGAGACATTTAGTTCATATTTTGATATGATCTTTTAAGTTACTGTTGTAATTTCTAAGACGGCACAAATAATATTTCCTGTCAACAAGAAAAGCATTTTCACGGGAATATTAGAAAGAGAAAGAAAAATTTAGGGAAATTTTCATTAGATTAAACAATGTATTTAAATTGCCTTAATTATTTTTTTTTCTTATATCGCATTTCAAAAAATACCAGGAGGCAAATACTTTGTGCATTACAATGTTTAACTGATCTTCTTTAAACAAACATATCGATAGTCAGTAAATGTTTAACAGCAGCTGATTAGACTTTAAAATCCCCCAATCAAAGGGAAATGAATGGAAACCCGTTTACAAGAAGATCGTCACTTAAAAAAAAAAAAAAAGATATATACATATATAGCTTAGTGTTTCGCAGCCTTTTAAAAGCCGATGAAACTACTGTGTTTTTAGAGTTTGTGGTGTCTCAAAGGGGGTTGACGAGCACAGAGCCCTGTAATAATATAAATAAATGTATAAAAACAGTTTATAATTATTAATATTTAACGATAATAATAATTTTTGTATTAATAATAATGTTTCATATTCCAGAATCAATAAATAATAATAGTAATAATAATATTTATTATTAGTCGTACTATTTAATAAATAAATATTAATAGTAGTAGTAATAACAACTTATATTATTAATAATTTATTTTATAATGTTGATTAATGAAGTCAATTAAAAATAGTTTGATTACATAACACCATTATGTCGCCTCATAATATATGAAAGAAGATAGATGATCGATTAACTGGAAAAATTTTCGCATTTCTTGTTTTTCACTTACATTTTTTCCACCCCATCCTACATCGCTATACCATATATATTCTTTGTGTGTTCTTTATCTTCAATTATAATTTGGCCTATGAGTTGAGGGCAGTGGTGCAGCCAAGGGGTGGTTGTGGGGTTAAAACCCCTCCCAGCGCTAAGAAAAATCGATATGATTGCCCTTATATGAATCAAAGCCAAACTTTTGCGAATTTCTTTGGCGCATTTAGGAATTCGCCGCTTTATGGAATCAGATTTCATTTAATAAAGTGATTCAATTAAATGGCGAAAATACTACTTAAAATTGTGAACGTACATATTACATGAATTAATGAAGTAAAATTGGTAAGTAATTGGTTACTTAAAACTAAATCACTAGATCATGCTAAAAAAATGATGATTTCCTGCCACACAGATGCTCTTTGAATTTAAGCAATATACAGTGAATATTCTAATTAGTACTGATTCCATTAACCGGCGATTTTAGTAACCAGCAATCATCTTTATCAGAAACTCACCCCCCCCCCCCCCCTAGAGCCGAATTCTGGCTGCGCCACTGGTTGAGGGACACCTGTTATAAAACATAATTAGAAATTAGAAAATAAAAAATAAAAATAGAAATTCGGTAATGACGCGCTAAGAGTGAAACGCTAATTCCGTTGCTCTTGAATATGTTACTCCAGCGTATGTAGGTTACCAGCCTAATTCAGGTCGAGAAAGGAATATCATGAATAATGAACGTTTGAGCGATAAGCGCACTGCCTCGATGATTCTTGTCATTAAGGATTCTGAATACTCAGCACCAGCATCATTTAGGAACCTTGTGAAACCTTAGCAGATTACTTTATTACCTTGTCCGAACAACCAGAGAAAGTTTTTCACGGGTTTCTTGCGATATGGATTTGATGGGGTTACAAGGCAATACATTTGTATTAAATCCATAACTTAGTCAAGGATATGGACACCCGCAAAGGGAAGCAATTGCCCCTTTCTGGATTTTGAAATTGAATTGACCAAAATTTCGTTTTAGAGATCAGAGATCCCGAGAAACATGTTTTATACAAATATGGGTTGCTATACTGCCATTTTTAGGTGCGTTCGTAATTATGTAAATACGTAGCACCTATTGTTGTCGCTCAGTCCGTCCGTCTGGCCGTCTGTTTGTCTGTCTGTCTGTCCGTCTGTCCGCATATAACAACGCAAAAATTACCCAGCCGAATCATTTGAAATTTAAAATACATAATTATAACATAATTTTGTCAAGTCATTTCAAATTTTATGAAAATCGGATGGATAGATCAATTACAGGGACATTCAAAAGGACTCCGTTACATTACGGTCAATAGGGAAAAAAGTTTTAAATGCATTTAAATCGTTTGAAATTTAAAACATATAATTATTGCGTAATTTTGTTGAATCATTTCAAATTTTATGAAAATCGGATGGATAGATCAATTACAGGGACAATCAAAAGCATTCCGTTACATTACGGTCAATGGGGAAAAAGTTTCAAATGCATTTTAATGATGTTACACTTATTCCAACATAATAGAATTGACATGAATCTATGAAATATATACTAAAATTCTGTACTGTAATTCTGTACAATCTGTGATGCAAAGAATTTTTATTATTAAATTACAGGGCCACACAAAAGTATTCCATTGTATAATGCTATACGGGGAAACATAATTTGGTACGTGTTTTAATTATATTCAACTATTTCGCATTTTATGAATAAGATATACGTTGCTAAGGTGTAATAAAAAATAATTCCTGCATATTTACAGAAACGTAAAGATTTCTACTACTATACTGTATCCGGAGTACGCTCTATTATATCAGCAAGATCTGAATATTTTTAAAACTTCGTTTATCGTACGAACGCACCTCATTTGCTATGTTCACGTGCAATTTCCAACTTGTTAGGATTTACATGATTTTAACGATTGTCATATTTAAAGAACTAGCTTACGGAATTTTATTCCTACAGAATCTTCATGATGAGTATAGATTTTTATTTAATTTCATCACTGTAGATAGATAGATTGATACTGGTAGATAGATATTTGCAATATTAATATGTATGAGATAGAAGAAATATTTAAGATGGCCACATCCGATTTGTATTTTGTATTGCTAACAGATAGTATACAACTTTTTTATTCAAATTTAGCTCTAAATTAACAGTAGAAAAAAAAATGTGATTTTACAGCAAGGGGGAGAGTATCACTCGAGAGTGATTGTCTGTGACTTATGGGGGGGACTAACAAATTTGTGCAATTTTTACTTTCTCCTATCTTTACAAGAAGAAAGTATTGGATTCATGAAAATTTTCGATTTCCGGTTTTCGACGGATTTATACGTTTTAGAAGGTCCTGAACACGTTTTGACTATTTTTAGAAAATGTCTGTCTGTGAGTCTGTCAGTCTGTCTGTGAGTCTGTCTGTCTGTATGTGACAAAAAATTTGTGGGCGCTCTATCTCAAGAACTAATGCTCGAAATTTAATAAAATTTTATATTCAGTTAGACCTTGATATGAATTAGTGCCTATTGGTTTTTGGTGAAAATTGGCCTGCAGGTGGCGCTGCTATATTACGTTTTTCATGATTTTCAAGATTTCTATATCTCAAGAACTAATGCACAGAATTTCACCAAATTTCAGATTCTGTGACCCCTTGATATACATAGACGCTGATTAAGTTTTGGTGTAAATTGGCCAGCAGGTGGCGCTGCTATGCCACGTTTTTCATGATTTTCATGATAGCTATATCTCAAGAACTAATGCACAGAATTTCACCAAACGTCAGATTCCGCGATACCTTGAGATACATAGCCGCTGATAAGGTTTTGGTGTGAACTGCCTTATATGTGGCGCTGCTATGCTACATTTTGCACGATTTTTGCGATAGCTATATCTCAAGAACTAATGCAGAGAACTTCATGAAATTTTAGATTCTGTTACACTAGAATATATAACATAATTAGACACTGATTACATTTTGGTATTAACCCTGCAACAGGTGGTGCAGCTATGCTGCATTTTGCACGATTTTTCCGATAGCTATATCTCAACAACCAATGCACAGAATTTCATCAAACTTCAGATTTTGTTACAAAATGACATATAACATAATTACACGATGATTACGTTTTGTTATAAATCCTTCAACTGATGGTGCTGTGTGCTATATTTTACACGGTTTTTTTAAACTAGCTATATCTCAAGAACTAATGCATAGAATTTCATCAAACTTCAGATTCTTTTACATCATAACATAATTAGACGCTTTTTTACGTTTTGGCATAAATTGTCCAAGATATGGTGTTGCTGTGCTACGTTTTTCAAATTTTTTGTTATAACTATATCTCAAGAACTAATGGACGAAATTCCATCAAATTTCAGATTCTGTTAGGTCTTGACATCAATATATGCTTATTAGGTTTTAGTATAAATTACCCAACATGAGGCACTACTAAGCTCATTTTCTCAGAATATTAATTAAATTTTGCGTTTTAGGCTTTTCGGATACCAGAATCTCATTAGGCTAGGTCAAATGCTCGAGGAAATTCGATAGTGGGTAACTTTAGGGTCACCGCTTTTTTTTTTTTTTTTTTTTTTTTTTTTTTTTTTTAATATTAAAATGTACTTATGAGATAGAAGAAAGTTTCGGGATTGACACATCCAACTAGTATTTATAGATGAAGCATTTCTGCGAAGATAGATTAACATTTTGAAATTTAGAATGACAATTTAAATCTTCTTTGTACTACTGAAATTTAGACCGATGGACTATGAAATTGCCTTCTGGAGACTGCATTTTTTTTTATTTTTGAAAGCTTCAGCTCTTAAAAACTCCTAAATATGGCATTGGAAATGTACTTTAGATTACTTTTATGAATTCTTTTTTTACAGCATTTGGAAAACATTTTCGTGAGAAACAACCAATTTGAAAATTAACCTTCCACATCTAGCATTATTTGAGATACACCAATGTGCCACAGCGCAAGAGTTGAAAATCTTTGCGATAAAGCAACTGCACAAAATTCATTGAAACATTCGTCACCGTCACAGTACATTTTGAAATAGTAAGATCGGGAAATATATACATGTATCAAGAAGTGATTTTTTTTAAAAAAATAAAGTGAATATGAGCAAACACTGAAAAAAAGAAATTTTTCACATTCTATATTATACTGATTTTTACAATTTTACAACGTAGTTAAAAAATATAAATAAATAAAAAACAGCGTTTAAAGCACCAGAACACTTTATTTCTTATTGCAAACTAGTTTCGGTAGCCATAACGTATACTATAATCAGTGCAAATTATTGCAAACTAGTTTCGGTAGCCATAACGTATACTATAATCAGTGCAAATTATAATTGTATGACTCTGATATTGGTACATGACCTTCAAACTGGTAGACGGTAGGTGCTGGATTCGAACCCAATCGCGACCGTCGGCCTAACTGTTCGGAATTTTCCGTGGTTTTCTTCGAACCTTGTGTAAATACGGGTTAGGTTCCCTTAGAAAGACCCCCACGGAGGGCATCCCACCCTATAGGGCCTATATCCAATATCGTAGATAATTGGCCGATATAAATACAAACTGGTATTGGTACACTATGACTACCGAAACTAGTTTGCAACAAGAAATAAAGTGTTCTGGTGCTTTAAAAGCTATTATTTATTCATTTATATTATCCAGCGCCAAGTTATTTTTCACTGTAATAGTTGAAAAGTATTTGTGAATTCAGTTTGTCTGTCCGTCTGCCATCTATCCGCGTTCTAACGTGAATATAATGACATTGCCATGCAATTCATATATGTTATGGAAGTTTACAGTGGCATTTACGGTTCACTTACAGAGACACTCAAAAGAATTTCGAAACATTTAGGTTTAAGGGAAAATTCGTTTGCTGCGTGTTTTAACAACATTACATTGTTTTAAATATAATGAAATTTATGTACATCAATGCACTGTAAAACATTTTATGGAGTAACCTTGCTTCCTCTAATTTTAAGGAGTATTTTAACCAAAATAACCGGTGTAACATTGTAATTTTACACCATTATATAGGTGAAAAAAATCACTCCATAAAATTGGAGGCAGCTAAGCTGCCACCCATTTTATGGTGTAACGTTACACAAATGTTTTACAGTGTGAGGTGAACGAAACGGCGCAAACTATAGAAAATAGTGTACATAGAAATTATTGTATATTTATAGAGACACGCAAAAGATTTTATGATAGTAATGCCTATGAACAATAATTGCTGGAAATGCATTTTCAGTTATGGTACACGTTTGTAAATTAAACCTATTTTTTCTTATCTTTGTGTGTTTATAAATTATATAGATCATATCATATACAGAGTTGCACAAAAAAATTCTCAAGTATATTTCCGTTTATTGATTGACAATTTTAGAAGGACCATTTAACTGGATAACATACTCTGTAGTATACATACTATGAATAGCTAGCATACTATGTAGCATCTATACAAATCTATTGACCAGAATCTGGGCTGCCAAAACCAAATTTGACATTTTTTCGGACTATTAATGGCTATTACAGAAATTGGGTTTTCAAATGCCTTATGCGTTTTCCAAACTCTTTATTTATATTTTTCTTTTACCATAAATAAACTAAAGTTTTGCTGTACAGCATTCTGAATATGTTGGAAAGTGTTCCATAATTAATGCTAAATGCACGATTCAACGTCTTTTTTAAAAATTCAAATAAATAACGGAAATGACAAAACAATTAAATTTATGGATATGTTAAAACATTCAGAAATGTAAAAAAAAAAAAAAATCGTTAAAACGTGGCAGGTCAAAAGCTTTATGAGCCAACCCGTAAAGCATGGTGACGTCACTGCAACGTCGTTGTGAAGTCACATTGTGACTTTGTGACCATCGATTGTCGATGTGACGTCACGTGACGTCGATGTGAAGTCACAGTGACTAAAATGTGAAGTCGCTAGAGCTCTTTTGTGACGTTTCACAAAGTGGTCACAATGTGACAAATTTGTGAAAAATGTGTCATTTGTGACTCATTTGACATTGACATTGTGACGAAACTGTGACAAAAGCGACGATATTTAAATTACCAGAAACATGTTTTTTTAAAGTAAATAACATGTTTTGAAGGATATTTATAAATTTCTAAAGATTTTCAAGAAAGTCACATCTCAGTCACAATGTGACGTCACTGAGTGGTGGCATTTTGGTCACAGATGTGATGTGATCAAAGTGACTCACAGTGACGTCACTGTGACCATGCATGCTATTAGGGAACAGATGTGTTGTAGAAACATTGACGACGTGCAACGACTGATTTTTGTTGTTTGAAAGAAATAGTATATTGCCACCATAAAGAAGACAATCTAAAAATCATCATAATCACCTGAAGTGGATAATCTTCCCTTCAACTTATCTTTTTCTAAAATGTCAGCATCGAAATTGGTTTCCTAACGGATTCAACTCACCGGCGGCGGCGTGTGAAAAAGTAAGATCAGAACACCTTTCTTAGTATGTCAATGCTTTCGATCTTTTAGAAAGATCAATTACGAATGAATAAATGCTCTTCTCGATTTGGGCCAAGGATTTTGAAGGATGCCAAAGACAATGAGGTCGAAAAAAACAAAAAAAAAAAAAAAAGATCGCGAACCAACTGATCGAATCCATTCAGTTATCGTTCAGAACAGAGAAAGATTTAATTAAACCTTTGTTAAGGGATGTTTGGAGAACGTTAGAGGAGAAATTAGGCTTGCTTAAATATCTGAAATTAAAATCTGGCATTGAAAATTTTATGAGATTATTTTATAAATAACTTGGCCTAGCTTTGTTTGTTATAGTAAACAATGGAAATTTATTATGAGAAAGAAGAGAAATGATTGTAAGTGTTTTAAATCTGATAGAAAAGAAAAACAATTTGTTGATGCGGATTGATTCAAGTTCATTAATTTCTTTAATAATCACTAATTAGTTATTTGTCCATTCATTGTGAAATAATTTTATTTTTGTTTGTTTGTTCAGTAAAAGTTTTATTATCTTGAAGTAGCACGCCGTTCATTCTTCTGCAGTTTTATTGAATTCATAAAACGTTTTTCTTCATGATTGTGTCTTTCTTGTTTTGATTCCGTTTATGCACTCTAAGACCAAAAATCATCGGATACTTTCGATTTTAAATGTTCTGTCAAACATCTAAAGAAGTGGTAAATTCTTTTAGAATTTTGGAAATGTAAAGAGCTTATTTCACCTCATACTTTTTCCCGAAGATTCAATCACGAAAAATTGAAATAAGAAGTGAAAATAAAAAACAAAAAAACAATTAAATTCATGATTAAAAAGTACTACTCTTATAATCTCATTAAAAGGTACTACTCCGTTATCCCGTCGACCAATTTCGCCAAACTGTACAAATCGCCAATCTCATTGCCAAACTATGCATATTGACATAATTTTTATTTTAAATAACGAAAGAAAAAATAATTAGTAGAATATAAATAAAAATACAAATAAAAAGTCGAAATAAAAATCACTTAATGGCGTTTTAAAAACGTGTATCTTATTTAATGTGATTGAACGTGACATTCACGATCATCCATTATTGGCATTTAATCTTATACTTTGGCGATAGATTTTCGGTCGACGGGATAACCTAGTAGTACCATTTAAAAACAATTGGGAATGTGAATAAAAAAAATATTGCCTAATTAAACTGATGACATTGAGCTCACTGGCTATTCACATTAATTGTATATTACAGTCTTATTTTTTCAAGGAATAATGCCCCTCGAAAAATAAATTGAGGAGGGATTAACTTCCCCCATTTCTCCCTTTGTACCTAAGAAATCAACATCCAAATCTAATCAGAGAAGCACCTTATCAGAATAAACCAGTATACCAAATTTGAAGAAAATCGGGCTGAAAAACACATTTATCTAAATTAAAAGAGGGATTTGTCGCCGTTCTCGTCCTTTTATACTTAATCAATGAACCCCCAAAACTAATCAGGGACGTGTCTTATCAGAATAAGCTTATGTCCAAAATTTGAAGCAAATCGGATATTTCTATCAGGTGCAGGAGAAGAGCAATTAGAAGAATAACAGCAAATTGGAGAAAAAAAAAATAATGTTTGGGATCAACTATTGAAATAAAACACACCAAATGATATGTCTCCACACAGCATGAGATATATTGCACAACATTTTTGTTCATCTGTGTAAGAGTAGTACGTATATTCGTAGAAATACTATAGCGATTTTTTGTAAAAAATTCAATTTTAGATGTTAACATTTTAAAAAGATAATAAGATTTATATCATTTAAAACATTAGTTATTAGCAATAGTTACAATATGAGAATACATTCTCATTACTTAAGGGGGCTCAGGGGTTGAAAACTTTTCAAAAAATCGATTTTTTATGATCTGGTTTGATTATTCAATTAATTCTTAACTCAATGCAAAAAAACCGCATAAAAATATTTGCATTTTTAACGGAGTTATAACCATTTATGTATCAACACTTTCATAGCCGAACCCATATAATTTCAACTTTAAGTCGCGTTTTCTCAAAACATGATTTTTGAGGACTAACACCAAGATTTTAAGAAAACTATTCGATGGAATGGCTTAGATTATTTTTTACATGCATATAACATCATTATTTACAGAATCAATTAGTTTGGATAGTTTTGATAGTTTGGTTAGTTTGTACAGTTTGGATAGTTTAATATTTTGAGTATTTTTAATGAAAAAAAAGTTGTATTTTTTAGGAGTTTTTTAAATTTTCAAATTTGAGAGTTTTTTTAATAATGTTGTTTTTGAGTGATAGTTATATCCTTAATTCATTCTATAAAGTTTCCGCATCATTTTAAAGCAAAAATCAGGTTCTTATGTCAATTCAACGTTAAGATATTTTGGTGTTGGTGATATAACACATATTTTTTTTTTTCGAAAATTTTGTTACATAAATTTTTCTATATTTCTTATTATATTACATTGAAGTACTTCATTTTATAATTTTATAAGACTACAAACATACCTTTAAAATATCAGAAAGTTGAAATTAATTACATTGAATACTTGTGTTTTTATATGGACTCGAAGTGAGAGCTCTGTTTACATGTTTTTTCTATATCGATCAACCCCTGAGCCCCCTTAAAATAAGAATTTGTAAAAATCAAAACATGTGAGGGCATTCGGACACTTGTATCATGTCTATGTTCAACTGTCATAGTGATAACAATCGAATGCATCTAAAAACAGAAAAAATAAGATAATATCCCTTATTGATATTTTTAATTTAATGGCCATATTTTGTATATATTTTCCTTAATAACCATTAAGAATTATTTTTTAATATTGCAAGTTTGAAGTTAATTTGAAATATCATACTGATATCTCATTTATTTAACTTTCTTAGTTACACATGTACAGAATGCATTAATTATAAATAGAAGTTTTCTTATACGTCCATTAAAAACATTTCAAAAATATATATTACCTTATTTAATTGCTAAAAAGGACGTCAAATACTAATAAAATACATTAAAAGATCTTAATAATTAAGAAATTATTAAGATCTTTTAATGTATTTTATTAGTATTTGACGTCCTTTTTAGCAATTAAATATTTTAATATATATTTTTGAAATGACATATACAGAATGTTTCTACTTTATAAGGTGAGGGGTCACTGATTTATATGCATAAAGCATGAAACACTTAATATAATAATAATAATAATAATAATAATAATAATAATAATAATAAATGATATCAAAATTTGGTTCTCAGATTAGAGGTTGTTAAATACTGTTCCAAGAAATCCCGAAAATGTTAATCAGCTTGTAGTTTGTAAAATATGCTTTTTAAAGGAAGCTTTATTTTCTCTCGGCAATTTGACTTATGTAATCCAATAATAGTCTTAAACTTTTGGAGATATATGCTTCTCTATGTTATCTTTGTCAATTTCCTCAAAACACCATGAAATTCAAACCATTCTGAACTTTTTAAACACTTAAATAACTAATCACCTAGGTGTTTAACCTCGCATCCTTTCACTCTTTTCACTGTCAATTATAGACAACAGTTAAATGAAGCACATAATTAGTATTAATTTCTCCTTAGTTAAGCCTAGTGTTTTAAACTCGTTTTCCACAAAAATACATATTTTAAAAAGTAAAAATATCATAACTGAAGAGCCATGCAATTTTCGAAGCAATGCATTCTAAATTTTAGTTTAAAAATATACATCAAGGGATGCATGATTTGTTCCGCTATATGAGGATAAAAATTATTTTGTTTTTAGTGCTTGGCTTTGGATGCTATAAATTTAAAGATATTGTAAAAGTTCTAAACTTTTTTTAAAATGTTGATGAAAATATTTTAGCATAGTTTTTCATATTAAAATTCACAAAACAAAATGCTCATTTATTATGGCTTGTTTAATACATTTCATAAGTATTATTTTTAGGGTTTTTACAGTTTTATTGTAGTTTTAACTAATTTAGACATGACTGTGGAGGTCTTGATAAAATTAAGGATGAGATAAATCAACGCCCTGAAAACAGCAATTATTATAAGTACTAATAGTAAAAATGAAAAAGAGAAATATGAAATATAAAATACAACTTAATGTAATTCATAATCAAAATTATTAAAGCATGACGAATTATATTTAACCGATGAATAATAAATGACCATGTAATTCTGAAGGTTAATCTAAAAATAAAAGGAACCAGCAAAGTTGCCAGCAAAAAACGGGTAATTTATAAGAGTAAAATGATTAGGAATTCGTTGTTATTTTTCATGAATACTGAATACTTTTTACTTGCGTATTTAAAAATGTAGTACCTTAGAAGACGAGAATTAGTAACTATGCTCTTCCTTTGAACATCGGCCGAAAGCAGCGATGTCGAAGCAAAAGTTTATGTGAATTTAACTTTCTTCGCGAAAAGAATCAGGAAAATTTAAAGAAAAAATGCCTCCTTTAACCCTTAAACCCTTCAAATCGGCGCGTAGCAAACGTGTTTGAAATAATTAATTTATGTCAGAATTTATAAACTAATTTATTAGAAAATGCGAAATTGTTTATTTTCAAGTATGTTATTACAGGAAAATTTTTATTAATTTTTGTTTTACTGACGCCTAGAATATTTAAGTGTCCTTTCCTAAGAACACTTCTCTTGAAAAAGTTAACAAAAAAAAAAAAAAAAAAAAAAAAAACTGTATAAATTCCAAACTATTTATTCTTTAGGCCCCATACTAGGAATTCGTGAAAATTTCATCGTCTGAAGCATTTTATGTGAATTTTTGAAGCTCCATTGAAAATTTTACACAATTATTTAATAAATTTTAAAAAGATTTTGCCCATTTAATTAATTTTTAATCAATAGGAATGTTTTGCAATAACTTCAATCAAATCTTTTATTTTATTATTTTTATTATTTATTTATTTATTTAACATTTTATAGAATAAAAAAATGTACGAATGTACTCTTACGAAGGAAATATAGAAATGTTTTCGAAATGAAACATTTCCCTCCACGATCTTTCAACGTCTAAAAAGATGAAAAGATGCAAAGGAAAAAGAAATAATCGTTTGAACGATATTTTTATTTTGTGTAACCAATAATCCTTTTGGAACAAGATAAAGTAAAAAACATATAACTCATTTGAAAGTGTACTGTAACTAACCTATGTATTAAATTATTTTATTGCTAGTTATTTTAATGGTACTATGAAATGGCAGGATTAATACGAAGTTGCTTTTAGATTATTCATAAAAGTTCCTTCTTCAAAACCACTATTTTCTTTTTTAAAAAAGAGAAAAATAAAAGAATGAAAGTATGGCATTTTGATCCCAATTTGTACTATAAATAACCGAAAATTATCTCTCTATTTCAAAAAGAAAAAAAAATAACTAAACGCTGTCACCGGCGCTGAAAATGAATTTTTTGTGACCAGAGGTCTTTCTCCGTTAATTCTAGGAAAATTACTCCATACAAAAATTTAAAAATTGTTGGCATTATACACTGGTGGACAAAATTAAGAAATGGAAGGCATTTTCCCAAATATCTCCAGAAATACTGGATAAAAATAAATGAAAATTGGTATGGATATAACTTACAGTATGACTATAATATGCGCAAAGCATAAATTAAAGTGCCATTCACTGGCAAGAGTTAGTGCCAACAGTCCAATGTGGACTGAAATTCATGATGAAAGATGGAAATGAAAGTGAGGCTTGTATGGTGTGTGGTCGCCTCTAGTATGGTGTGTGGTCTTCTCTGACAGATAGACAGCATGCACAACGAGTATGCATGCTGTTAATAAGAGAGTTAATGATTGCTTGTGGAAGACTCTCCCACTCTTCCACCAGAGCTGTTTTTAACTCCGGAATGGTTCTGTGTGGGGGTTGGCGTCTCGCAATAGCCCTTCCAAGAGCATCCCAAGCATGTTCAATGGGGTTAAGGTCAGGAGATTTGGTTGGCCAATCCATTCGATGAATACCCTCGCTTTCCAGATACTCCTCAACGGACGTCAACAGCAACACAACTGTCTAGGGACCTTGCTGCTACCACAGGAACATTAGTTTCAAGGAAGACTGTTGCCAGGAGGCTCGTTGAAAGAGGGTTGTATGCCAGGAAGCCCGCCATTTGCATCCCACTCACTCCCATCCATAAAAAGGAGCGTGCACAATGGTGCAAACAGCACCAACACTGGACACAGCTCCAATGCGCTAATGTTCTGTTCACAGATGAGTCCAGATTCAGTCTTCAACCTGATTCTCGGCGAATATTCATATGGAAGGAACGTGGGACCCGATACCAACCCAGTAACATCATGGAAAGGGACCATTATGCTGGTGGAGGACCGATGGTTTGGGTAGGGATCATGTAAGATACCCGCACACGGCTCCATGTGTTTGACACTGGTTCCGTGAATGCCCAGAGGTACAGGCAGGAGATCTTACAATAGTACGTGCGTCTTTTCAGGGGTGCTGTTGGCCCAGAATTCGTTTTTATGGACGACAATGCCCGACCACATAGGGCTTGCCTGGTTGAAAAGTATCTGGAAAGCGAGGATATTCATCGAGTGGATTGGCCAGCCAAATCTTCTGACCTTATCTCCGTTGAACATACTTGGGATGCTCTTGAAATTACTATTGCGAGACGCCAAACCCCACCCTCAACCATTCCGGAGTTAAAAACTGCTCTGGTGGAAGAGTGGGAGAGTCTTCCACAAGCAATCCTTAACTCTCTTATTAACAGCATGCATACTCGTTGTGCATGCTGTCTATCTGTCAGAGGTGACCACACACCATACTAGAGGCGACCACACACCATACTAGAGGCGACCACACACCATACTAGAGGCGACCACACACCATACTAGCCTCACTTTCATTGCCACCTTTCATCATGAATTTCAGTCCACATTGGACTGTTGGCAATAACTCTTGCCAATGAATGGCACTTTAATTTTTGCTTTGCACATATTATAGTCATACTATAAGTTATATTCCTACCAATTTTCATTTATTTTTATCCAATATTTCTCGAAATATTTGGGAAAATGCCTTCCATCTCTTAATTTTGTCTACCAGTGTAGTTGTTTGATAAACACGCTGATGCTAACATTTTTTAAATCAAAGAAGTAATTTAACAAATATTTAACCCTTAAATGCATAGGATAGAACGCGTTCCAAAAAATGCGCAATTCAAAGAGTCAGAATTCATACCAGAAAAATCTAAATAGTAAATTTTTCTTTATTTAATTACGAATGGTCTGTCATTAAGTAAAGTGAAAATTGCTCTTTTAAATTTCTGGTGAGAATACGGAATATGTGAATACCCCCCCCCCCCCCCCAACAAATCGGGAACACTTATGGTATCGAAAATGATACAATATGCATTTAAGAGTTAATATTAATGTTGGTCAAAATCTTTCCTTAAAATTTTTTTTATAGGAATAAAAATTACACACAGAAATTTAATCATTTTTTCTAAAAATATACATTGGAAGCTCCCAGTGTGCAGACTGCACTAATTTGATTAATTTTTTCAGAGTCCATTTTCATTTTAAATTCAAGTTTTCAGCATTTCTAGAGATATGTTTTACATATTTTGGAAAAGCTTATTATTTTAAACTGCTGACAATTGTAAAAACTTGGCAAAGAATAATATAAAAATATAAAAACAAACTTTTCAAAAGTCGCACCATGATAACGACTGCAATAAGTAGTATATCTTATAAAATCTACCAAAAAATAGCGAGAAGCAAAGACTCTGTTGACTTAGTTCATTTTGCATTTAATTTTTCTTTCAGATGTTTAACTAATTTTATTTAATGAAACTCGAAAACAGCAGTTAACAGCAGCTGATTTAGCCTTAAAGTCCCTCAATAAAAGGGAAAGGAATTGAAACCCATTTACAGGGTGATTGCCACCGGCTTTATAATTATAATCCAATCTTCCGCAACCACTTTAGAATCGAACAATTTAACGGGTTTTTAGAGTCTGAACGAGGGTTTGCGAGCATAGCTCGTAGAGGTTAGAGCCCCCTAGTGATTTAAAAAATAATAAAATGATTTATCATTTAAAATCAAATAATTTATAATAAAAATAATATTACGATATTATTACGATAACAGTCAAATGCTAAAGTTTTATAAATTTAGAATAATCTAAGTTTTTAAAGAAAAAAAAAAACTCGCGTAGTGAAAAAAAAAAAATAGCAAACGAAATAAGAAGTCGAAATTCTTTTTGTTAAAATTCAGAAATGAAAATATTTATTTACACTGTAAAAAAAAAAAAAAAAAAACGGACGATTTAACGGAAGTATTACTGGTAATCTAGACGCCAGTAGTATTTCCTTTTTTTTAACGGAAAAATTCCCTGAAATATTCCGTTTTTTTTTTTTAGTTTTTCCCGGAATTTACGGTTTTTTTCCGTTAAAAAACAGTAAATAGTACTGGCGTCTAGATTACCAGTAATACTTCCGTTAAATCATCCAAATAATATTATGATATTATTACGATAACAGTCAAATGCTAAAGTTTTATACATTTAGAATAATCTAAGTTTTTAAAGAAAAAAAAACTCACATAGTGAAAAAAAAAAAAAAAATAGCAAACGAACTAAGAGGTCGAAATTCTTTTTGTTAAAATTCACGGACGATTTAACGGAAGTATTACTGGTAATCTAGACGCCAGTAGTATTTACTGTTTTTTAACGGAAAAATTCACTGAAGTATTCCTTTTTTTTTTTAATTTTTCCCGGAATTTACGGAAATTTTTCCGTTAAAAAACAGTAAATAGTACTGGCGTCTAAATTACCAGTAATACTTCCGTTTTTTTTTTTTTTTTTTTTTTTTTTTTTTTTTTTTTTTTATAAATTTCCAAGCAGAAGCAGAAGCCAAATTACAGAAATTTGGAAAGATTAAAAAGACAAAAATATATTTTTTTAACACCAAATTTCAAGAAAAAGCTTTTGATAATTTAAATTTGAATAAAATTTTGAAAAATATGTATACCATTTTTTCTCTTAACGATTGCACAGTTTCAATTGCATATAATTATTCTAAACCAATAAGTAGCAAGATATTTAATCACAGGCAAACAGCTTTTTTAGAATCAGATACATATTTAACTTCTTATTGTAATAATTCAGATTCTAAAGATTTTGTTGACAATTATCATAATCATATAGTTACTGGAAACCTTGATATAATTAAAAATAAAAATGTAAAATATTTCATGAATTTTTGTATAAAATATAAAAGCAACAGTAACAAAATCTATGCTAAAACATTGCAATCATTTTTTAATATTGATGTCAATAATTTTATAAAGAAACAAAGTTATAGATTTAGTATGCCTTTAGAGTCATATTTTGAGTGGAAATCTCAACTGTTGAGGCATTTCAAATATTTTTTTAGATTTTTTTTTTTAATCTGGATATGTATGAATATCAAATTTTTAATAGTCATGATACTAATTTTATAGAAAGTTTTTATGAATAATTTGTAATTGTACCTGTTGATAAAGCTTGTAGTTAATAAACAGTGATTTGTAAAACGTTTTGTATGGAAAAAGTAAACAGTGAATTAAGTAATACAGTTTTTATGCAAAAATCAATGATAAAAGGGATCCTAATATTAAAAAATTACTTTATATAAGAAAAAAAAGTAAAAGTTTGTTTTCGTATAATTATGATGTATCTAATTTGTACCTGTTGATATAGCTTGTAGTTACTAAACAGTGATTTGTAAAACGTTATATATGTAAAAAGTAAACAGTGAATTAACTAATACAGTTTTTATGCAAAAATCAATGTTAAAAGGAATTCTAATATTAAAAAAATATTTTATATAAGAAAAAAGTAAAAGTTTGTTTTCGTATAATTTTGATGTGACTAATTATCACTGTTTGCCATTTATATTTTTAACTCCTAAGTTTCATAAATATCCGATTAAATTTAGCAATATTTGTAGTACTTCAAATAGTGTAAAACAAAAAATTTAATATTGGTCTACAAAAGTTATTAAAAGGAATGTATGGTTTTTTGAAAGTTAAACTTAAGAAATCGAGTTATTTTTGGTCAATTGATAATAGTATTGAATTATTAGATAATTTGTGTTTCACTACTTTGAAAATACCAGGTATTCGACTTACAAAATATATTTACCAATATATCTATTGGTTCTCTGAATAATGTTTTAATGAATATATTTGATATATTTTACTTAGATGAAGACTTAAATGTTAATAGAGATTTGTTTTTGAGTTTATGTGATTTCTGTTTTTATAATAATCATGCATATTTCAGAAGTAAAACTTTTAATCAGATTTGTGGAATAGAAATGGGGACAAGTTATTCTACTACAGCAGCTAATTTATTTTTATTTTACTTTGAATATAAATATACAATGAATTATAATAAATCTTTAAAAATCTTTAGGTATTTATTGATGATATTTTGGTTTTCAATTTTGATTTTATTATTGAAGAGCTATATCCGGAATGTTTAAAGCTGAATAGGCCGAGCAGTGATGATTATAATGTAGATTTTTTGTACATTTCTTTTGACATTTTTTATAATAAATTAAATTTAGATTTGTATGATAAAGGAAACAGTTTTAATTTTTTTTTACTAGAAGCACACCAGATTGGTATTCATATTTGCATTAAAAAAATTACATAAATATTACGATTAATCAATTCCTTTTAATAAAATTTGTAGTAATAAAAGTTATTTTTATAAAAAAAAAATTTCAAACTTATGACTAATCTTTTTTATAATAATAGTTATCCTATTAATTTTATGAAATATTATTTAAAAACTTATTATTGTTATTATTATTATTATTATTATTATTTATTTTTGTAGATCATTACTTTTTTCGTTGTTCAAGTCTATCAATATGTGATCCCTTCTTAAAATGAGGCCTGGACGTGCTTGCGTGCTTTACTCTGAGGATCAATCTCCACTTCTTTGACTTAATTCGGTGTGCATTAATTATCTTGGTAAATCAAGGATGGTACAACCAACATCCGACAAATTCTTGTCTGAAAAAATAGTAATTATAAAAACACAAGCAGGAAGTACAAAATATAATTTAATCTAAATGATATTTTAAAATATTTAATTCCAAGAATCATATTTATCCGATCAATAATGACTACGTAATTCAGAAAATAAATCTGTAAATAAAGATGTAAAATATATAACTAAGTTATCAGTTTAAAGAAAATTTATTTAGAAGAGAAAAGTGACCATGAATGTGTAATTTTCATGAAATGTATACTGAATACGAATCATTATACTTGTGGATTTCAAAAGGCAATGCCCTGCAAGATGAGAGCTGGAAACAAATTATCGGCAACGTTCATGTCCTTCCTTACAACATCATCAGAATTTAAAATCAGTGGCATCGAAAGCAAAAGTCTATGTGAACTTGCGTTGATTACGCAAAAACAAGCAGAAAATTGAAAGAGAAATTCCAAAATCTCCTTTAATGCCTAAAAAAGTGACATTGCCTGAATTCTAAATTACCCGGCAATGACGTCATAATGTGTCATGCTAGCAGCCGCAAGAATTTCATGAAATGAAGCGGAAAGATGCGAAAAACATTCCTATAAGAAGCATTTTCCCATAAGATTATAAAAAAAATAAATATTTCCAGAAAAATCGAATTTTTTCAATTGATGTTTTTTTTTGTTTCTTTTAGTAAATATAGTAAATGATTTACAAATATAAACAATTACTAAAAATCATGCATCATAGCATAGATTATAAAGCACTTTCCAACATTGGCGAAATATTGTTATTTCATTTTTCCATACAATGATATCAGATATCTAAATAAACCTCTGTATTCTATAGAAAAATAACTAATGATATCAATACTGCTGCCGTAAATAAATGTTTTGTGACTGAGGGGGGGGGGCGGGTCTTTCTTTGCTTACATTAAGAAAATTATTGCATACAAAAATATGTAAATTAGCGGTATTATAGAGAAATGTTTAATAAACACGTTGAAATAGACAGTTTTTAAATGAAAGAATTATTTAAAGGGAAAGTTGATCACAATCTTTCCATTAAAGTTTTATAGAAATAAATATTTATACATAGAAATTGAAGCTTTTTTTCTAAGAATATACATTAGAAGATCGCAGTGTGCAGGTGGCATTTATTTTTTTAATGCAGCTATTTTTTTTCTTTTTTTTTTTTTTAAGTTTTCAATTTAAATTTTCCGCATTTTAAGCAATACTTTTTTACATATTTTAGAAAAGATTTTTATTTTTAAATTGTTGCGAGTTCTAAAAACAGCATGAAGAACAATATTTATTTTCCGCTGAAAACTTGTTTATATGTGACTATTATAAACAGAGAAAAATAACTTTCAAATTACATTTAAACGATTGCAAGTTAAAAACAAAAAATATTGAAAATTACGTCAAAACAATTGTGTTAAAGGTGAATGTTAAAAAATTAAGAAAACTTAAAAATAATGAATTCATTAATATCCGTTAAAAACAGTCAATCGATGGAAAATACGTCATATTTAAAATGACCAAATAACAAAATTGCCAAACAGTTTAAATGTAAAAGATACATTGATACGAGAATGAGACATTTGTTTCATTTTTAGAGAATTTTTTTTTTTAATTATTTTAGAAAATTTAAAAAGAGCACAAATAATATTCCTTTTCTAACAATATAAATATTTTCACCTGAATATTAAAATAGAGAAAGAAAACTTAGGTGAAAATCACTGGATATTTAATAAATAATTAATAATTTATATAATATAATTTAAAATATCTCATTTAAAACAATTTTCTTATAGCATTTAAAAAATACTAGAAGAAAAAATTCTGTTAACTCACTTCATTTTAACTGAATTTCAAATGTTTAACTAATCTTATTTAATCAAAAACGAAAACAGCTATTAACAGCGGCTTTAAAATCTCACAGTGAAATTGGATTGAATGGTAACACATATACAAGGAGATCGCCACTGGTTTTTGAATTATAATTCATTCATTCGAAATTATTTTAAAAGCCATCTAATTAGCGTGTTTTAAGTCTGAACGGGATCTGGCGAGCACAGCTCGTAAAGGCAGAGCCTCTTGGTATACTAAAAATCAGTTTTAATCATTTTATCCCATCTGCAAACGCATATCCAACAGTCATCGCTCATAATAAGTCTTGTAACCGTTTTTTTTTTTTTTTTTTTTTTTTTTTTTTTTTTTTTTTTGGGAGGGGGGGGGGGGCGTGTGTGTGTATGTGTGTCTGTAAATAAACGACAAATTCTACGCAATTAAAAAAAAAAAGTTTTTTTTTAGGGCGGGTGGAGACAGAAAAAATATCAATATTTGAAGTTCGTACAAATTAAAAGCCAAATATCCCAAATCTTTCATTGAAAATGGCTTCGTGCGAAATTATGAGGGGATGAAATGTATGTGAAAAGGGCTCAAGAAAAGATAACTTATGGCTTATGCGAACTTGGCGGACGTACTGCCGTGCTCCCAGATAGTTCATTTCAGTAATATATATATACTAGCGGACCCGACAGACGTTGTTCTTCCTGGCACCGACAGACGTTGTTCTTCCTGGCACCGACACCAGTAAATCAAATAAATGGATTCATGCTTTTTTCGCCGAACGATCAATTAAATCTCCTGCTGTTCGTTGACAGCTATTACGAACGAATAGCTATGATAGGTATGATCGCAAAAAAAGTAGGTAAAAATTCAACGCAAATACTGAGCTTGAGAAATCCGACATTATGATGCTTTTTCAGTAAAAGTTTCACCCCTCAGGTGGCCGATAATTACCAACACAGTCACAGATGTTTCTGGTAACCATTTATCTCAAAATGACACTTCTGAAAGACTCTCTTTCTTAACAGTTCCTGGAAATTCCATGACATTTTATTTTTTCAGCAGGAAAGAAAGTGTTTCGTTTGTATTTCATATATGATCATTTTCTTTATGTACTACATATATTATATTTAAATGTTAATGCTTCCATTTTATATGCTTTGTCTGAAATACAAGTTAGAAATTTGTATAGTTTTGTGACAATTTAAAAGGAATTTATAACAATTTTTGCTTAAATAATTAAGAAATGTCTTTATCACGCATATTTAACACGTGAATGATAATAACAATAATAATAACTATATTAATAATTAATAACTTCATTGATTTCATTATCTTAATTCCATATTACTGATTATGTATTTAATAAAGTTTAATTTCTCAATAATTGGAGAAATTTAAATTAAACTTGAGTTAAAAATAATATTTGTAAGATTTAAGGTTAGCCAATATAAAATTGATTAATTATTGTAATTATTTTTCTTATTTTTTTTATAAATTCAGTCAATTTCTGTCTTTTAAACAAGTGGATTTCTTTTCTACTTGCAATGATATAATAAAAGTAATGTATTTGGTATTAGTATTATTATTTACGTTATTGCTATTGTTATTATTATTAGTAGTAGTAGAATTGTCTACAAATTAAGTAAATATTGAAAAAATTCTACATTGGTAGTGTTATAGACAAATTTTTACGCTAAGTAGACAACTTTTAAATCGGAGAATTGTTTAATGTGATTCTTAATCATAACGTAAGCCAAAAGCGTTCAGTAAAAAAAAGAAAAAAAGTTAGGTATAAAACTATTTTAATGCGAATTTAAGAATTTTTCCTTGGGGTATACTTTTCAGGCAAGTGAGGTGCAAACAACTTTTTTTTTCTCTCTTTTTTTATTGGTTTTTGAAGGCTTTTGTTTCAATTCTTTATTCTAATTTTCATTATTTCAAGACAAGTTTTTTTTTTCTTTTTTAATAAAGGTAATTTTTTACATTGATGCGAATTTTTAAAACAGTGCAAAGTATTAATTATATTTCCTCTCTCTTTCTCTCAAAAATGTATTTACACAAGACTGATAAAAACAGAATTAAAACTAAAAAAAATAAAATGATCAATCGTTAAATATAGCTGAAAATATGGGAAGTTTTGTTTACAAATTGTATTTACATGTAAATATTAAAAAAGCAAGTTAATGTTAAAATTATTAAATTGTTGAGTACGAAACGCATTTAGCGGGAACAATTACATCATAAGTAAAATTCTGAAATATTAAATTCCGTTACATTAAGAATGCCTAAAGTGATTAAATTATCATACATTAAAACTGTTAATGGTTAAAATTAAGTCATAAGTATTTAAATTTTTCAAATACTGATATTCCCAAACACATTTAACTTGAATAATATATTTACACATGGATATTAAGAGTGTGGGGTGTAGGGTAAATAAAAACTGTAATTAAATTTTTGTACTTAAAATGTTTTTAATGGTGAAAATTACATCGTACTTTTAGATTTTCATAGTGCAGCAAGCAAATCTGTTTAGCGATTTTATCACTTGATGCAACGAAAAATAGAAGTAAATGCATGCGCAAAATATTTTTGATTTTTTTAAAATACAAATTACTATTCGATAAATACAGTTAGAAAATGGCATATAGTTATTAATTAAAATAAACAATTTGCAATTTAATTATAACATGGAAATATGCATGATGGTAAATGAAATAAAGAAAAGAATTCATGCATAAGCTATGCTTGATTCCGAAAATACTTAAAATTTTATCAAAAGATGAAATATAAGAGTAAAATTTCAAAACACTGTGCTTTTCAATACCATGATTCGGAATGTTATTCCTAAGCAGACGGGAGTTTTTAGATTTCGAACCCAAAGGAAGAATGTTATTCATGTGTCGTTAAGAAAGTGTGAGAGGCACCGACATTTTTAACCTAGCCATTTTATTCAAGTTGATTTTCAAATGTGTAATTTATAAGTTATTTTACTTCTCAATCTCAAAAACAGCCATGATCTATCACGACAGCTGGATGAGGCTATGGTAACAAAAATGCTCCATTCAAGCAGAAAAGCATGATGATTACAGAAAGTAATCCCCGTTCGCGATATATATCATTCAATCTTGCATAACCAGACAATATTTTAAAAACAACACACATTATGGAGTGCATAATCTAAACACAGGTTGGCGAGCGTAGATTTTTGAAATGATAATTTTAGGCTGTTCTTAACTGCTCTGCTCAACAAGTGCTAAATGTTTTGACACGTTTACAAATTAAATCTTTAACGGAAAGATATAAAATTGGAAGAACTGTCTATGGAAGAGATTTGGAATCGACCTCAGTTTTTCATTTTATGATAATTCAATTACCTATCAAGTTATAAGCGATTTTGATCACATGATCATGATTTTTTCTCTCTTCATTGGACTGTTTTTCTGCTTTCGTCGGAAATGCGGTTCAAAATCTCAACTTTGACGGCTTGTTCTGAAAAATCTATTGCATTTGGAAAAAAAAAAAAAAAAAAAAAAAAGAGAGAGAGAGAGAGAGAGAGAGAGAGAGAACTGAGTGCGATAATTAAGTACGAACAATATTTGCTAGTATCATATATTTCCGGATTAAAATAAATTAAAACTTGTGTCAAAATGTTGCCTTTTTGATTTAAGATTTATTGAAACATACATTAAAGTTTGAATTGATACTTTCGTTTACCAGTAAAGAAAGTGAAAGAATGTTGTCCACTATTTTATCGATAAAACGTTCAGCTCTTACTATTCCCAGGCAGGAAACAAGTGCAAGAAGATAACAATAGTGTTGAATAAATTATGTAACAATAAGCTATGATTTAATACTTTCAAATAGTTAACTATATATATTTTTTAAATTTTATTAAAATAATTTTATTTAATTTATGATATTGATATTTAATTGACTCCATCTCTCCATCTGATTTAAATGTGCATAGGAAGCAACTAATTTTTGAATTTCCATATCTGTCTATTATTGCAAACACAGAAAAAAAGGAAGAAAGAAAACAAAAATAATATTTTAACACTGTCAACTATTTCATCAAGAGGTTGGGGTCGGGCACTGACGTATGATATGAAAAGGAGGGGGAGGGGAAAATCAAAATTAGTAAAATGTTGATAAAGTTATGTATCTACAGCATTACCCACCCACCAAAGAGGCTACTTTCTGGCAATATTGCTCAATTGATTTGTATGTTATTTGAAATAAATTTATTTCTTTTGTAATATTGATATTTAATTTACTCCATCTCCTCATATGAATTGAAACCGTAAAGGACTGAATTCATATCTGAATTGCGATATCTGTATATTATTGCAAGCATAGGAAAAAAAAGAAAAAAGACAAAAGACAAAAATAACATTTTAATGTTAACTGTTTCATCAGGTGGTTGGGGTGGAGCAGTGTTCGACGAATGCTAACGTATGATATGAAGAGGAGGGAAGGAGGGGGGGGGGGGAGTTCAAAAGTAGTGAAATGTTGATAAAGTTATCTATCTACAGCAACCCTCCCCCCTCCTACACACACACTAAAATGTCTACCTTCTGGACGATTGGTCAATTGATTTGCAATCTTAAACTGAAGATATCTTCAGGTATTGACATTCATAAATTGTGAAATCGAATAATGGTTTCCAATTTTTGATTAAAAAAAAAATAATAATAAAATAAAGGAAATATAATATCTGCGAAATTTCGCGATTTGAAACAAATTTTTGCACATTACTGACCAAGAGAGGTGAGTTTACATGATCACTTATAAATTAAGCAATCATTTATAATTTAAGGTGTAATACATTTATGGAAAAATTAAATATTCCATTCCATTTTTAAACCCTTTTAGTCGTGTTTTCAAATTTACTACTTTTTTTATAATAGCAGAGTCATTTTTTACTCAAAATTAAGAAATTTAAATACTGTTCAATCACTCTTCGAGTAGCTTGAAGTCGATCGATAATTCTGAGATATCAAATTTTTAAAACAATGTGCGCAATAAGGGGGGGGGGGACTTTAAAATATTGTTTAAACAGCACTAAATCAAAGTTCGAAATTTTAATTTAGAATTTTTATTTCTAATGAAAATAATAATAATAAAAATATTCTTACTGAAATGAATTTTCTACCATAAAACATTAAGAAAAAATTATTTTCGATTTTCGAAGATGACCCTTTGAAGCTTAACAAAATTTTATTATATTACGTTTATAATATTACGTAGTATATAAATAGCTATCTATGGATGTGAAGGGCTTAAAAATACATTTCAAAGTGTGTTATTTATTTTCCTTACTGAAATATATTAGATTATATTCTAAGGAATTTTTGTAGAACATAATAAATTCATATTGACGTCTTCTCTAAAAAAAAAAAAGTGGGTATACTGCCGTTTATGAATGGTGATAGGTGTAAATGCGATTTTAGTTATGCTATCAGTATTACAGTTGAAACAAATTTTTACATATTGAGTAGTAATAATTAAAATACTTTTTTCAACGGAAATAAATCGGACGTTCATTACAAAAATTTGACACAACCTTTTTAAAAGAATATTTCTTCAAGTACACAGTATCAAAAATGCTCTAATTAAATAAGACGTATTTTATTTTCCTTCAGTACTGGTGCCATGAACGTTTCAGGTTGCTAGAATTTCCACAAAAAAGTGTTTCAGCAGAACAATGCTTCAGATGAAAATAAATACCTATTTAAATATGAATAAGTATATATTCAATGTACTGCATGGGAAACAAAAATGTGCTTAAAAGAAATGTGATCATAGATAATTAAAATTTCGGTTTTGATACTAACAAAAATACATGTCTCGTGATATTTATGCGCGCGTATCAATATTACATGAGTGTGCATTGTGAAGTGCCATTCAAATGTGTAAGTTTAGGAATATTCGTTAGTAATTGAAAAAAGTACAGTAGAACCCCGCTAATTCGGACCCCGATAATCCGGATCTCCAGATAATTCGGATAGGTTTGGCCTTTTTTTTTTTTTTTTTTTTTTTTTTTTTTTTTTTTTGAGTTTGAGAAGCGATTGGCTAATTTCCATAACATTAACTTCTTTCATTGTCGTATTCTAAATTAAAAAAACTTTTTTTGACATGTTTTCGGAATAATTCAGCAAAGTAAACATTATTACTGTCTGCAAATATTCAATAAGTTAACATAAAGGTGATTTTCTGTTAGTATGTTGTATTTTATTTAATTTTTTTCTAATTCTCCGGATAATCCGGATTTTCGATAATCCGGATTGGGTCCGGTCCCAATTAATCCGAAATATCGAGGTTTTACTGTAATTGTAAACATAGCAGTCCGCTTTCCGAGAATTTCTTTGGAGGTTTTATTGTAATATAGATTTTAATCGGAAAAATTGTCGAATATCATTCTGAAAAATCAAAATCACATCAAACCGAAGTCGATCTGCAAGATTCAAAATCCGAAGCCGAATCAGATTTGATTCGAATTAGAGCAGTTTGACCGAATTAGATTTGACCCAATAAAAGTCAACCCGATGTACAGCAAAAAGAAATCAGTCAACCCGATCCACAACAGAAAAAAAGGTCAACCCAATTCACAACAGAAAAAAAGGTCAACCCGATCCGAACCCACGGGAATGGGTCGGTCGCAGGTAAGAAACAGTTAGTAAACAGTCCTAATTCATGATTCTAATTCAAATTACTGCATTTGATTTATTATTACTTTGCAATCGAGAGAAAAACAAACCCATCGATGCCGATTTTTCAGTGCTTTTTAGGGTCTCGCATTTAAAAAGTAAAACGGAACTATTATCAGATTACTCCTGTGTCTGTTACAGCCTCTTACTTGTAAGCTATGGAATGTAAAAAGTTCCAATTGGAAAAAGTAATAAAGACTATTGACTCGTATATTTACACATTATTAAACATTCACAAGTATATTTAGGAAAAATATAGAGAGGATAATAAGTTACTTGAAAAAAAAAATTCTTTGTATATCGTATGGGGTATAGTGTGAAAGCTTTCGTAACTCATTAATAAATTAATGACCTCCTTTCGAAGCGCGTTTAGCACAATGCCAATTTTAAACTTTGACAATAATTTTTTTAACAATAGTTTTGTTTTTGTTGTAGTAGGAAAGCTTATCATTACGCTGAATTTAGATTTATGAAATGTCAAATGAAATTTAAATATGCAGTACTTTTATTGTCAATATCGAATTAAATTCTTAAAGAGAAAAAAAAAAAAAAAAAAAAAAAAAAAAGATGATGATAAAATTTAAAAAAGTAGGTAAGTGTGATCGCAGATCGTACAGAGGGTTTCGTTTAATATTTCTTTCAAAAAAAAAAAAAAAAAAAAAAAAAAAAAAAAAAAAAAAAAACTTATTTTTTATTTAATAAATACAAACTTTTGACTCACAATTATTAAATTATCACAAATATGGTAGCATAAGTAAATTTAATTATAAAATATTTATAAAAGGAAGTTATTTATTTTAATCAAATAAAATTTGTTCAAATGAAATTCCAAAATTCCAATTTTTTAAAAAATCCGAAAAAAAAATTAGCGGAAATAAAAATAAAATTTTAAATTTCTAAAAACGAAAAAAATATTTAAGCGAAATTTAAAACGCTGAATCATCAATGAATCAACAGTTTTTTAAAACAGAAAGAAAATTGAATTCAAAAAGATATTATGAATGTTAGATGCATGAAACCCTAATAGTACAAACCCTTAAACTTGCAAAAAGTACGAAATTTCATTTAATTAAATCCATCATAATATGAAATTACTTCAACTTCTAGCACCAGGGCTCGAACTAGGAATCTTCTGTTTATTAACAAGATGCTTTATTACCAAGGTATAATGTCTGCATGCAAAACGTTGAAAATAATATTTTTTTTTTAAATCAAAATCGCAAAAATAAATTTATGGCATTGAAAAATTTAATTTAATTAAAATAAAAGATGTTTTCAAAATCTTATAATTTGTCGAGTGACACGAGATATTCAGCTGTAAATGCACAAAATTTGAAGTCTCTGACTCACGCAGTTTTTGTGTGCGGACTCTGACGGACAGACAGACACTGGACTGAGACAAATTAGATTTCGTCAGATGAAAGAAACCATAAAAATAGTTTCACAGAATAGCAATATTTTGTATTATTTAGCCTTCATGTATTTTTATGTATGGATTCGTATGGACTGCAACAGAATACTATCTATTGCGGTCTAAACTATGCTGGAATTTCTTAAAAATTTCTGCAGATCTACACTGATTATGAACCTTAGACACCAAAACTACCATCAGTAAAAAACTTTATATATCTATATCAATTTTTTATAGATACGATACCTTCTACAATTCTGCTCATTATCTCTTCCAAACTGATACATAAAATCAAGCAACATAAAATCTCGGTTAATTTTATTAACGGGCAAAATCGGACCAAGGGGTCGAAATAGGGGGGGGGGGTTATGAAAACCGTAAAATCCCCATAACATCTTATTTAAAATAGATATCGAATCAGTTTGAAGTTTGTATTACTTCTAAAAAAAATGGATCAAAAATTTATGCGTGACATATTTTTGATAAAATTAAAAATAGGCTCAAAGGGCGAAAAAAATAGGATTATTAGGAGAAAAAAATTCATAACTTCGTCAGTTATTATGGTATCAAGTCCAATTAAATTTATTTTACTTAATATTATCTGAAACTTTTGTACTGAAGAGCTTTTGATAAGAGCGATTCTTGTCGCAAAAAAAGGGGGGGGGGAGAAGAAGAAGAAGAAAAAAATCCATAAATTTGTCAATTCTTATGATATCAAATCCGATTAAATTTATTGTACATCTTCTTAATAATATCTACAACTTTTATATTGACAAGTTTTTGATAGGATCAATTCTTATAGCACAAACAAATGAAACATAAGTAGAAGTTGAAGAAAAAATCGTATCAAGAGTGTACTCACTTCCAAATTGCTTATATTCTGACTCATTTTTAAAATCATTTTTGCCGTTAAACGCATCCATCTGGCAGGTTCTCTTACTTAGGAACTATATAATGCGCCGTATTGGTCAGTTTTTTTTATAATGGCAGCATGTACTTTTAAAAGTGCTGTCAAAGTTGGCCTTTTGAACAGAACGTCTCGAAGCGATCGAGATAGAAGAATTGGGAATATATAAAAATAACAAATTCTGAGTCTTCTTATTTATTTTGAATTCATTTTAGCTCGCAAATTCATATGCAATTGACAGTTTCTCTTATTTAGGAGCTATATAATGTGCTGTTTTGTTTAATTTTTTCATAAAAACAGAATATATTAAAAAATATATATATGCTTTCAATGTGGGCATTGTGAAAAGAATTTCCCAAAGCGATCGTGATTGAAGTATTGAGGATATATTCATAACAAACTTCTTATTTTCTAACTCATTTTTAAATTAGTTTTGCTCTCAAACTTTTTAAATTGGTACTTTCTATTACTTAGGAACTATATAATGTTCCGTTATGGTCAATTTTTTTCGTAATAGCAGGATATACTTCAAAAAATGCTGTAAAAATGTGCATTTTGAACCGAATTTCCCTTAAGTGGATTGTAATAAAACCAGTTCTTACAGATAAATGTAGTTAAAAACTTCAAAAGCGGCCAAATAAAGTTGTTGAACGAGTTTATCTCTAATCATATTTTACTTTTTGTTGGGGAAATGACAACTTATCTTCGAAATCTACCTGTGCCTATAGGCCGCCACGACAGAAATTTTGTTGAACTTGTATTCATTTATGTTATACACATTCATACTTTTTCAGTACACTACATGACCAATGGTAATCGATCACTTGCGATTTTAGACGTTTTGTTAATGGAAAAATACTTAAGAAATTACTCTGAAAATCCAGGTATGTAAACAGACAAGTGAAGGTCATATATTTCCACGAAGATATATTTTTTTTAATAACCCTCATATAAGGGAGCGTCAACAACAGAAAAAGAACGAATACCTTTAAGATAACACTGCAGAAACTAACGTAGCAAAATCTTTCAAACTGCAAAAACATGAATGTGTTCATTTTTGTGAGGATAGCATTATATTAATAAAGAAATGTTTTTTTTTTATATAGAAACAGTCTTAAATTTTGCCAAGCTTTTTGCTTATAATTTGCAGAGTTTTTATTATAAAAATGTGTTCTTTTTAGAAATTATGAAAAAGCATTATTGAACATAATGCCCTGAAATTTGGTACTGGTTTTATAAAAAACCTTAATTTCTCTACAAGTGTACATGATGCTATCCTCATAAAAATGAGAAGAGTATACTTCCAATAAACCTTGTAATCATGCTGTACAGTTTGAATGCTTTTTCTACATTAGTTTTTACAAGGTTATCCAAAAGATATATATGTATATATTCCAATTTGTTGACCGCTAAAATATATAACCCATACTATTCTGTTTGCAAACGTGAAGTTTCAGGATAATTCCTCAAGTATTTCCTTATATTTAACAAAACGTTTAAAATCCCAACTGACCGATCATCATTGGACATATAGTGTATATACAGCTATACCACACCCTACATGTTATAGGTTTTAACTCACAGGCTATCAAAGTCTGGGAGCTTATGTGCTCGTCGGTTCTGTATGTGCGTATGTGCGTAACGCGATAACTCATGATAAAAATATCCGATTCACTTAAAATTTTGGATATATGTATATTCTGATAAGGCGCTTCCCTTATTAGTTTTTGCAGTTCACTCGAAATGTATAACAGGGGGAACGGGAGCTAATACCCCTCTCCTTAATTTATATAAATAGGTTTTTCATGCAGAATTATCAGTTTTCATTCAAAATTTAGATGTAGATCATTCTGATGAGGCACTTTCGTGATTAGTATTAGGTGTTCATTGGATAAGTATAAAGAGGGGGAACGGGGAGCTCATGCCCCTCCTCTTAATTGATATAAATGGGTTTCTCATGCAGAATGATCAGTTTTTGTTCAAAATTTTTATATGATAAATCATATCCCTCATTAGTTTAAGGGGTTCAATGATTAAGTATAAAACGGGGAAATGGAGGGAGCTCCCCCCCCCTTAATTTGTTTTTCGAACGGAATTAACCCTTGAGAATATAAGTCTTAAATATACTATTAGTATGCGTAGCCTGTGAGCTCAATGCCATCAGTTTAACTGGGCAATATTCATTTTATTTCACTTATTATTCTTTCAGAAACTATTTTTTAAAATAATAATACGTATATTTATTGTACGGAACACTCTGAGCGCGAGTAATACTCGCTCTTAAGGGTGTATTCGAAAAAACGCTTTTCCACCTTCAAGAGCTCGAAATTTTCTGATACAATTTCAGACACATTTTTAAAAGTAGACACATGAAACTTTTCAAAAGGGATTTTTGAAGACATGTATGAGGTGCCGTGCGATTTCCTTTTTAGCTCCATTTATTGGAATTTGATTTAAAAACAATTATCTTCTCATTATGACCTTTTTTTCGCTCACAGATCTCCCACTTCAGTAAAAATAAAATATATTGACATGTTTCGGAACCGTCAAATAAGTTCCATAGTCATAAATAAAACAAAATTTCAAAATATTACTCGGTCAGTACAAATGACACGCGACATTGAGATATAAATAACAAAACACGTGCTCTATTGCAAAAAATTAAATTAAAATATAGACCATGCTCTCATCATGTATTGACCGAGTAATATTTTGAAATTTTGTTTTATTTATATTATGACTATGGAACTTATTTGACGGTTCCGAAACATGTCAATGTATTTTATTTTTACTATAACACCTTTCTCAAGAAAAATTAAAATTGTTATTAAAAAAAAATCTTTTTTTTTTTTTTTTTCGCCGTTTTCAATTCTTTGAAAATAATAGATTATTTGTAAAATGACTTAAATTAAGATTCAAGGTGAAATAAATCACTAAAAAAACCCTGTTAAATTTAATTATAAAGCTGCTCACGTTTACATACTTACTGCTTTCTAATACAATGAAAAAAGTTATGCTTATTTGTAAATTTATGAAATTTGTGCAAAATTCTTATTCGCATATCAATAAGTCCAATGCATTTTTTTTCTTTTGTCTAAAAAGACAAATTACCTTTCATAAAATAGTCTCAAAGTTAATTTTCAATCAATTGTAATTCAATGAGTAGTAAATTTATCAATAAGTGAAAGATGCCGTTTGATTCCAAATGATTTGTATAATTATAGCTGCAGATTTTATGCTTTTAATAAATAAATAATAAACAGTCTGTCAACGACAAAATTTTATAATGTTGAGCTTTACTTTTTGAAATCGGCATTCATAATTCAGTATTAAAAGACGTATTGGACAAGTATTCACAAGATGTATACACTATATTGCCATTGATTATTGGACACTTGCGATTTTAGACATTTTACTAAATATCTAGAAAAATACATGAGGAATCATCTCGAAACTCTTAGTGTATAAATATAATAGTATACGTCATACATCTCCGTGAAGATTTTTTACCGAAACTCCATAGGGGACCGTCAACAAATTAAAAAAGAATGAATATCTTTTGAATAACCCTGTCAAAACTAATGTAGCAAAAGCGCTCAAACTCTAGATTATGATTGAATGCCTTATTGTAATACACTGTGTTCATTTTTATGCAAATAGCATGCATACTCGCAGAGTAATTAAGGTTTTTATAAAAATGGTCCCAAATTTTTCCAAGTTTTTTCCTTATAATTTTCAGAGTTCTTAATATAAAATAATATTTATTTCAGAAAATATGACAAACAACATTGCACACAGTACCCTGTAATCAGAATTAAAAAATAATGAAAATTGTATACAAAATGAGTTGGTTTACTAAATAATTTTTTACTGCGCATGCGTCAACGATATCAAAATTTCATTTGCATATTATGTTAGCTAAATGTATAGAGCAACTTTTGTGAAAGTCACAAAATCATAACGTGAAAATTCTGAAAATAATCGTCAATTGAATAAGTTGAAAATCCGTTATTCTCAAAATGAAGCAAAAACAAGAGGGGTTGTATCCATATATTCATTGATTAGTGTTAATATAGATATACAATACGGGATGTTACAACTACTTTTGGAGAAAATCCCTCATTTTTTTGCTTCATTTTGGAAACAACGGATTTTGTCCTTTTTCTATAGACGATTACTTTCAGAATTTTCAAGCTATAATTTTGAGAATTTTACAAAAGTTGCTCTATACATTTAGCTAACATAATATGCAAATGAAATTTTGATATCTTTGACGCATGCGCAGTAAAAAATTATTTAGTAAATCTACTCATTTTTCATACAATTTTTATTATTTTTTAATTCTGATTACAGGGTACTGTGTGCAATGTTGTTTGTCATATTTTCTGAAAAAAATATTATTTTACTAGCAGTTACCCGTGACTTCGTTCACATAACATTTAAAGAAGAAATAATTGATCAATCAAGCATGAAAAGCATGTGTAATTAACTTTTTATCGCGAATTTATGGTAAAAAAACTTTGATAATCCCTATTTGCTAATTTGTTTGCTGGTCAAAATTTTCCTTTCAGCGATTAATACTAATAGATAGAAACATTCTTGAATTCTTTTGTTCAGCCCTGTAGTTTTCCAAGTGCCTTTAATACACGAAAGTATCTTTCTAAAATTTATTTCAAACAAAAAATTTCTTATTACTACCTAAATTACATTTTCAGAAATTATCATCCGAAGACAACCTTGTATCCAGTTCTTTGCGGGACCCTGTTTATCATTTTATATATATATTACAAACATTTCTTAGTTTACTAAATGCAGTTCAAAATAAAAATGCATATTTTATTTAAAAACCACCTTTAAGTAAATTACGCTCATATTCAGTAACCTTTCCGAGATCTTTTGTGTAACCTTGTATATCTAAATTTAACTATTTATACTATTACCATTTATACTCTCCATTTAATATGCATACATTTAGCGAAACTTAAAAGCACATATCATAATTCAAAATGCATTTCATCCATGCAACAGTCATCATCCATGATATACAGTACTTCGGATAGAATATATAATATTTGAAATCTTTTGTGTGTCCCTATAAATGCTATGCACTTCGTATTATGCATGAAATAGCTTACATTAAGCCTCAGCAACATATATCAATTTGATTATACATGAAATCGTTTACCATAATTAAAATATGTCGGAAACTGTTCCTCCCTTTATTCCTATGCAATGGAATTCTTCTGTCTGACCCTGTAAATGAATAGTAAGTGCCCTACATACTTTACAAAATGCATATAAATTTGAATATGTTCTACAGGCTGTAACATCGTTAAATTTAATTAAAACGATTTTCCCCCATAATGCCGTAATATAAGGAAATTTTTTGACTATCCCTGTAAATAAACTAATCATGGTAGAAACTTTATTTTCAATAGGTACTCGTGCTAGGTAAACGTTAAGAACGTCCAAAAATTTCATGGAAATCGGAGTATATTTACGAAAGTTAGAAAGCGACCAGACAGACAGACAAACCGAAAGCATAATAACTTTCCAACTTTGTTCGAAAGTGTTAAAAAATCGAGCCAAAAATATATTAATCAGTGATTTTATTTTCCACCTTTTCCCCACAAAAAATTTCTTCCATTAAAAATATTCATTTGTATGTAACTTATAACTTATTAATTAATATAAGTAAAAAATATTTCTGATTCATTTCAAATATGACGTCATTATTTATCTCGCTCCATTAGCTACTGATATTCATACCCCTTGTATTTTTAACGACTGCTATAAAGTACCTGTTTTATTTCAACTATGACGTCACATTTTCATGAGTGAACCATTTTATTATAATTCTTTTTCATTCTTTTTACTTTTAATTTATGTCACCATATTTTACACAAAAATTCCCATTAACTAAATAAATATCCTTGTTAAATGTATTATAAAAATTACACCTTTTATTTTTATTTCAAACATGACATCATATTTATTTTCTTTTAAATTATTTTATTATAGTTTTTCGCGTGGAAGTTTTCTATTAAAAATTCATTGCCGCTGAAAAATTATTATTCCAATTTTTTATTTTCTTGGCAACAGGAAAGGAAAATGGTTAAATTTTATCTGAAAAATGCCTATTGATTTTGTATGAAAAATAATTAAATTTTGAATTATTAAGAAACATATTTGACTAAAATAAATAAAAATTACCCTATTATTTAATCCGGACTTCTAACTTTACGTCTGCAAAATTTCAAAGCAATCGGTTCAGTAGTTACGGCGTGAAAGCGGAACAAACAAACAAACAAACTCACTTTCCGATTTATAATATTAGTAAGGATATTAAGAACTCTGAAAATTATAAGGGAAAAACTAAGAAAAATTTGGGGCCATTTTTATAAAAACCTTAATTACTCTGCGAGTATGCATGCTATTTGCATAAAAATGAACACAGTGTATTACAATAAGGCGTTCAATCATAATCTAGAGTTTGAGCGCTTTTCCTACATTAGTTTTGACAGGGTTATTCAAAAGATATTCATTCTTTTTTAATTTGTTGACGGTCCCCTATGGAGTTTCGGTAAAAAATCTTCACGGAGATGTATGACGTATACTATTATATTTATACACTAAGAGTTTCGAGATGATTCCTCATGTATTTTTCTAGATATTTAGTAAAATGTCTAAAATCGCACTTGTCCAATAATCAATGGCAATATAGTGTATATGTGATAAATATGTATATACATTGTAAAAAATATTTAAAAATCTGAACTGTATTTAATTTGAAGGGCAATAATTAAAACACTTTCTTCTTTTTTTGATTCGTTTTATGCTTTTACTAAAATAAATAAATAAGCAGTCCGTCAAAGATATTAGAAAATTTTTGTATATATGAGATAAATGTGTATATAAATAATAATAATAATAATAATAAAACCTGAAAAATATTTTATTTAAAAAACAATAATAAAAACAATTTTTTCTTTTTTTATTCGTCATGTAAATAGTTAAACAAAAACATTCTTAATAAATCTTTTTAACTGGGAAAAAAGGGAAACGCGAAGATTCATGCGGAAGAAACAGATTAGCGTTTTGTTGACACCTCACACTTACTGAGTAATATGACTCCGTGAAGACATTCACTAATGGATTTCTAGTTTGGGGTTGAATTTTGAGTAGTTATGTTTGTTTCAAAGAGAAACAAAATGGCCGGCTTGGTATTTTTTTTTTTAAATCTTAAAGTAAGTAGAAAACGATTTACCTCTTTTTCTAACGGAAATACTTAATTGATAGATACGGATGACAGTGATCGATGGGTTCGGCGAAAGTGGAAAGTACGAAATGTACTTAAATATAGTAATACGCACGATAAACACTACGCTCTTAATTTAGTTTCTTACTGCAATTATATAAGGAAATTATTTTTCACTCTTCAGTATTTTTTGAAGTCGGTTCAATTTTTGATAGAAAAGTTTATTTTTCTCTTTTTTGTTAAAAGTTAACGATTTTCTGAAGTCACTCAATCAAAATTATAATACAGGCTATATTATTGGAAAGCATATACGTTTGACAGGAGCGGAGTTCGAACACGCGATCTATTTCTTCGAGAAGCAGAGCTTATATCTGGCGCCTTAGACCGCTCGGGCATTCCGTCCGCACTCTATTCATCGAACTTATTCAACACTTTTAATTAGCGAAAAATCACTAACTATTAGTTTTTGCCTAATTACTAAAAAAGTACTGAATCAATTTCGATGAAATGTGAATCTAAACCATTCTCGAATCCACTGGAACGCACACACAAAATTTCATTAAAATCGGTCTAGTCGTTTAGGAGGAGTTCAGTTACATACACACGCACAGAAGATTTTTATATATAAAGATATATATATATGCTCCATTGAACTCTGAGTAAATGACGCACTGTGTTATATTGTTGCAAACATAATGAAATTGAAAATATATATACATTATATTTATTTATCAATTTCATTATTTTCGAAATAATCTTACACAGTTCGTCATATACACAGAGTTCACCGGAGCCCAGCTCCAATATTTCTTTGAGTTTAGGGAATATTCTCTAACAGATCTCTTGCGTTAAAAAACTAAGTAATGTAATGGTACACAATCCAAAAAAAATTTTCGCAGCTTGATTCGAATGAGGAAGATCAATTGTATTCAGAAAGTTTAGATTTTAAGCGCTTATAAAACGCCCACTCTGAAAAATAAAACAATAGCATTTTATTTCTGTCAGAAACTTTGCTATTTATAGATATAATCTTGAAAGGATGCGATACGCTATGTGATTGTCTTCCACTACATTAATCGCATATGATCACATAATTCTCAGAAAACGACGATGTAACAGTAGTTAGTTTGTGTGAGGTAGAGGTAGAACTTTCCATAAAAAAAATGGTGATTTTGAAATGCATCATTTTCTGCTCAAACGAAAATCAATTCTTTAACGAATAATATAGATTTAAAATACGTATGCGAATGTATCTGAGAATAAAATAAAATATGAATAAATTTTAAAACTATTGAAAGCATTCGAATGTATCTGAGAATAAAATAAAATATGAATAAATTTCAAAACTATTGAAAGCATTCGAATATTTCAGCATTACATATATGAACATAATTATGTGTGCGCATTAAAATAGCAAATGAAGCCTTTATGCAAAAATGTTTAAAGACAGAAAACCAACGATTATAAATGCACAAATAATGTAAGAAAAGGTAGCAAACAGCTGTTGCGAATTTACTGTCGAGATTCTTCATCAGTCCAAAACTCAGCGAGCAAGAAAAAAGCAAAACCGAGAACTTTTTGGCTCAATTTTGCTTTTTTCTAGCTCGCTGAATTTTGCACAGATGAAGAATCTCGATAGTAGATTCGAAACAGCTGTTTTCTACCTTTTATTACATTATTTGTGCTTTTATAATAGTTGGTTTTCTATCTTTAAATATATGTGTGCATATATATATTTGCAGATATACAATTTACTTCATCTTATCTAACCAATATCTAAGTCTTAAATTGTTAGCCCCAAAGCATACTTCCAGATACAATTGAAAAGTGTTTATGGCTTTGGTTTGTCTTGCAATACTCTAACTCACGTAAACGTATTTAGATCAGCCTAAGCTTGCTGTACGTTATTAAGGTTTGACATTTTGACATTCCCTATTGAAAACTAGACGCCTCTGGAGACCAATTTGGTCCCCCTTAAATGTATGCTAAACACTACATCATATTACTGTCATTCTTAAATTTATATACTTAGTTAATCCTTCCCTAAATCCGAAAATTCTTATAGAGAAAACAACAGTTCTTTGCGATTTGATAATACAGTCGAGTCTCTCTATAACGAAACTCCATACATCGAATTTCTCTATATAACGAATTTTTAGTAGGAACGATCCGCTTTTCGCATGATTACATTAAAAACAGTCTCTATATAGCGAAATATCTATCTCCATATAACGAATTTTTTCATAAATTGGTCATAATTTATTCAGTTTTAAAAAGCTTCGAAATCATATGGAATCAATTTTCCATCACTTATTTTTGATTTATCGTCAGTGCTGAGGTTTTTTTTTTTTTTTTTTTTTTTTTAATAATACTTCTCTCCTTGTTCTTTAAATGCAACGAATTCATCCCACCTCCCACACACCTTTCCGCATCCTTTTCAAAACAGAGTCAATTGGATTGATACACATGTAAGAGAGGAATCAATGAGAGGTACATAAGAGAGGCCTTCAAATGGAGGAAAGTGTTAACTACAATTTTTCATTCCTTGCTAACATTTGAGTTTTTTTTTTCTTTGAGAGCATAACAATTTTAAAATCAAAACAACAAAAAATTACAGATTTCTTCGTCTGAAATTAAAGCAAGTCTTCCTTATTTGATTTTCATTAAGCTTTCAAATCAATGTCTGTTCTATTTTTTGAAACCGCTTAAATAATTGAGAAATAAAATGTTAGGTTAATATTTATTTTTAAACATTTCAAATTCTTAATTCAAAAAATCAAAAATAATATTTGTTCAAATTTCACACATTAAATGCGATTTTTAACATCATTCTCTATACATCGAATTTCTCTATATAACGAATTTTTTTCGGGAACGGTGGATTTCGTTATGTAGAGAATCGACTGTATTTCATACATTTTTTGTTACGTATTTTGTCTTTTTTTTTTTTTTTTTGAAAAATATCACTTAATTTCCGTAGCTGTAAAAATGAGTAAAATTTCAAGTGTTTAAACTGAGATTTATAAGTTATCGAAATTAAACATACTTTATCTAAAGATGCTGTTACATCGATATTAGTTTTTAATATTAAGAATTTTTTTTAATTTATTTATTTTTTTAATTAATTTTTCAAATCACGAATTTATACTTTTCTTCATTATTTAATAATTAAATAATGAATATATTTTTATTATTTATAAATTATGTCTGAGTTCATAAATATGACAATAAAAGTGACATAACTAAAAAAAATAGAAAAATAAAAATCTGGTGAAAGCAAACCGTAAACAGAAGTAAGCACCGCCAATTTATGTGCTATGATGTCATAAGAATATTGCCTATATCCATGCATTGTTGGAGAACTTGTTTTGCGAATTATTATCTACATAGTTTAATATTTTTTACCGTTCATGTTGAATGAATCTTGTGTTTGCTTACATTATTGCATATGTATGGGGAAAATTGCTTTCGTATAAACTGCCAGAAGATATGATGCTGTCCTTTTTTTTTTCCCCTCTCGCCAAGGATCTATACTGGAAAAATACCCTTATTTATTTAGTGTAAATTAAGCGAGATGATTGAAATATGTGCATTTTAAATTATGTGTTTTAAATAGATGTTACATATTTTAAATGAAATGAGTGCGATGGAAGAATATTTGGTGATTTATTACCTGCGCTCAACTAACATAAAAGTATCGAAATGACCTTTTGACACATAGAAGGTGAAGCGGTCAACCCGGAATTGTGGATGACAGTCAAATGACTCAGGCTTTTATTATATAGATAGAGTGTATAGCATTTATTGCTCGATAACAGTGACACATAAAAGAATCCCATTTAATTATAGCCTGTAGAAAAAAACCATTAGAAGTGTATTTTAAAGATATGAACCTTATTTCAAAAACATTGATATTGATGTATATTTGCTGAGTTGCTCAAAAGATAATCACTGTAGAATATGGAAGGCATAGCATTTATTTGTTCATTTATAGGAACACAAAACAGAATTTGGTCACAGCCCTGTTTATGACCAATAATCGTTGCAAATGCATTTCTAGATGCGTTATAAGTTTTTAAACTTACGTTAAATTTTAGTTTATTACGCGATGTGTGTAAATTATATGCAAGATGGCACAGAAATTCTTAAGCATTACTGTCTTTGTGTTTAATTTGCTTAGAAGTACTTTATGTATTATAAATTTTCCCGCCTTAACTAAATTTAGTAAACCAAAGTATTGTTTGTAAAAATATAAATTCATGTTCCAAATCCATAAATAAATTCATGTACGAAAAAAACTGAATATATTGTCTTCTATAAACAATAATTCCTGTCCTGGAAAGGCATTATAGTTGTGTTGTGCATTTTCTAGCTGAATAAATTTTTAGCTTAATATAGGATGTATATGTCTGTAGATTATATGCAAGACTGCACAAAAAATGTCAAGATAAACATCTGTAGCCGGTAAATGCTGAAAATAAAGGTTCATATGGGTTGTGCGTTTTAGAGATAAATAAAATTTTAGCAAACCATGCAGTATTTATTCAAATCTAAATCATAGTCAGCCCTTACTCAAGAAATCCGAATACCTGGGCGCTATTGGATGAAATTGGGTGCTCAACTCTTTTAAGTGCTTTCTAAACTACTTACTTAAATCTCTCTCTCTTTTTCTTTTTCTTTCTTTTTTTTTTACCATTTTAAATACCAAGGTTTCGTTGGAAGTGTATTATGGAAGTGTTAGAAAGTACTTCATAATCTATGTTTCATAAAATCATGTGTGATATATATAATCAATTTAGCAATAATGAACTACACTGTTCTTTTAAACATATAAATACACGTATCTTTTTTTGTAGCTGGAGAGCAGAAGTAACTTTGAAATTTGTAATAAATTACTAAGTACTTATCAACGATTATGAATACAAATGCTAATACAGTACCACCTCGGTTTCGTTCAGTTTATCCAATATTCGGAGTTACATTTTATACAGGCATAAAAGCATACAATTATACTTGGGATTGAAAAGATGTAATATAGTACACTGTAAAAAAAAAAAAAAAAAAAAAAAAAAAAAAAAAAAAAAAAAAAAAAAAAAATTCTGTAAAGGTACTACATTTTATCTAGGAAACTGGGATTCCAAGAACTTTTTCTGTAACGGTAACAACAAAAACTCAAGTTTTAGAATCGGTTACATGGATTTTTCCTGTTATCGTTACATGAACATTTCTTGGAATCCCAGTTTCCTAGAAAAGTTTAGTACCTTTACAGATTTTTTTTTTTACAGTGTAGAAGTGCCCGCTACTGGAACATGCCCGTTAGGCAGATTTTACTGTAAAATACAAAATAAAGCAAGGAGACGAAATTTAAACTACTAAATTCAAATTAGATGGTAATGAGATGCGCCATTAAATGCAGCAACTCAAGTCATCGCCTCCATCTTCTTAAAAGAAACACTTTCTTGTGTGTGAAAGTTTGTGTTGGCTGCAAAAGTTCACCGATGATATTATTGTGGGCGATAAAATCTTCTTTTTTGTGTGCGAGAAAGGCTGTTGAGATTCACACCCAGGCGTAGGAGTATGTCCACCAACTTCACTTGGAAGGAAGAAGTGGATTTTGATTTCATTTTCCTTCTCCCTGGAATTGTTATCAGCATAATAAAGAAAAGTCCCAACTGTACTTCCGCAAGTTCTTTGTCCACGCCTTTTCGACTTTTTTTAAATAAAAATGTGTAGCGGGAAAACCCTACGAAGTTTAATCGCGTTACACAATGTGTGGTGTCCTCTACCAAAAATCCTGCGGAAAATGACATTTCCATATATTGTAGCAAACAAAGAATAAGCGCTGTTGCGTGTTACAGTTCTGACAACAACAGCTGTATATATCAGATAAGGCTTATTCTATGCTGTTAAAGTGAGATTCAACGTAAATTCATTGAAACGTATGCAACTATACAGTTCTAAAAAATGCTCTTACAATCTCAGACACGTTTCAGTGATTTATTTCCAGAATTAAATAGAGTTTAAGGACACAAAAGTCACAAAATGCTTTAAATTTTCAAAATTTCTACAAAGATAAAGCAAATTCAGACAATTCCAAAAATATATAATTTATCTAGCTTCATAAATAACAAACTCCTGAAATAGAATCTTTATGTTCATAAAACACACATACCACATATATTTAAAAAAAAAAAAATGAATCAATTTTCAGATGAGTAACAAACCAATTTTTATATGGAAAAATGTAAGTAACAGGAGGTTATTAATATTCTATGCTTCTGATTGAAATTAACATTTATGGATAAAGTATGGACTTGATCTACTTTAATTCTAAACGCCTCACATGTGTACCCTTTTTTCTCGGAATGCATTTTTTCAATTTTAGATATACTTTTTAGTAAATTTACCAACCCTTAAGCCCCACATAGAATTAACTTTACACAGCAAGTATCCACTAGCGAATTGTACCTCACTATTTTTTTGTAACACGATCTGTCACATTGTTATTTGAGTAAAATGATATTCACCTTATGTGATAACAAAAATTCTGCGAAAAAAAAAAGGTAATAAATTGTTTTATTAAAAAATCCCTGTCGGCTTGGCCTATAGGCGGAGGTAGATTTCGAAGAGTGCTCATTTCAACAACAAAAAATAAAGTATTATTAGAGATAAACCCAGTTTAATAACTTCATTTGGCCGCTATGAAAAATTCTTAATTTCATTTTTCTACAAGAACGGGTTTTATCAGAATCATCTTAAGCGAAATTCAGCTCAAATGCCCATTTTGACAACATATTTTGAAATATATATTGAATTTATTAAAAAATCAACCAAAACAGCACAATATATTGTTCCTACATAACAAAAAACTGTCAGTTGAATGCGTTTGAGAGAAAATTAAATTTAAAAATGAGTCATAAAATAACCGATTTGTTATTTGAATAAACCCTTCATTCTTTAATCATGATCGCTTCGAAAAATTTTGTGCGAAATGCCCAGTTTGACGGCATTTTTAAAAATATATTCTATTTTTATCAAAAAACTGGCCAATGCGTCACATTATATAGTTCCTAAATAAGAGCATCTGTAAATTGGATGCGTTTGAAAGCGAAAATGGATTTAGAAACGAGTCAGAAAAAAACCCAATTTGTTATTTGAATACTTCCTTAAATTTTCAGTCTCGATGACTTCGGGAAATTCTGTTCAAAATACCCTTTTTTGGTAGCCTTTTTTTGAAATATATTCTGTCTTTATCAAAAAACTAACCAATGCGTCACATTATATAGCTCCTAAATAAGAGGGTCTATAAATTAGATGCATTTGAGAACAAAAATGGTTTTAAAAACGAGCCAGAAAAAAAACGCAATTTCTTATTTGATTACTTCCTTAAATCTCTATGACTTCGGGAAATTGTGTTCAAAATACCCTTTTTGGTAGTCTTTTTTGAAATATATTCTGTTTTTATCAAAAAACTGACCAATGCGTCAATTTATACAGTTCCTAAATAAGAGGATATACTATTTGGATGCTCTAAAAATCAAAAATGAATTTAAAAATGAGTCAGAATATAAGCAGTTTGGATTTGAGGTTTTTTTCTCCAACTCCTATTTTTGATTAATTTATTTTTGCTATACGAATTGGTCCTAATAAAAAACTTGTCAATATAAAAGTTGTAGATATTATTAAGAAAAAGTAAAATAAATTTATTTAGATAATATAGCTTAAAAATTGATGGAGTTATGGATTTTTTTCTTTTTTCACCCCCTTTTTTCTTTTCGTTTTTAATTTTTTTTCATCGGTAAAAGTTGGTTCTATCAAAAACTTGTAAATACGAAAGTTTTAGATAATTTTGAGAACATTTATAAAAAAAAATAGTTGGACTTAATATCTTGAAAATTGACGAAGTTGTGATTTTTCTTCTCCGAAAAACCCTGTGTTTTTTTTTTCGCCCCTTCAGCCCATTTCTAAATTTATCAAAAATCTGTCACGCGTAAACTTTTGGCCCATTTTTAAAAAGTAATATAAACTTTAAACTGATTCGATATCTATTTTATTAAAAAAGTTATGGCTTTTTTCGATTTCCACAAAAACCCTCCCTATTTCCACCCCCTTGGACCGATTTTGCTCATTAACGAACTTAGCCGAGATTTTATACCCCTTGATTTTATGTACCAGTTTGGAAGAGATTGGAGCAAAACTAAAGAAGTTATCGTGTCCATAAGAACGTGATATATATATATATATAGATAGATAGATAGATAGATATAAACTTTTTTACTGATGGTAGTTTTGGGGTCTAGAAGTCATGATCGGCGTAGATCTGCAAAAAATTTTCAGAAATTCCAACATTGGTGCGATCGCAATAGGTAGTATTTCATACGAAATCTACCTAAAAACAGTGGCAATTCTGCAGTCCGTGGACTACAAATTGAGTTGTGCAATTAAAGTCCTGCACATGATCGGATAACTCAATTTTAACCGAACCCGACCTGTTTTACGATTAGGATCCGTTCGAGTCTGATATATTCTATTTTATTTCCGGCACAATTGTGGATTCGAGTTGTGTTGGAATTAAATGCTTCTAATTCGGGTTTTATTTTGAAGCTTTCGGATTGGTTTAGATTTGGCCCAATTTTTCAAGAGAAAGTCCTGACTATCTTTCAACATCAAAAACTGTTTATTTGAATATTGTTGAGAATACATAAGCTCATTTGTATACAAAATAAGTTAAAATTGAAACTAACAGTATTATTTTATTAGAGGTAGCTACTTAATTTTTTTAAATATATAGATTAATTTCTTTTCACTTCGGGTTCGAAATTTAATGTTTCAATTTCGAGTTGAAGAATTTTTTGGGGTTCGAATTCAGGTCTGGTTTCCAGAAAAGGACTCTTAAATGCACTCTATTGGATGCAAGTACAGTTAAAGATGAAAAAGCTTGAATTTCTGTTGAATTGAGTTAAAACGTATATGTGTAACTGCTCAATTTCTTAAAAGCTATCTATCAGTATAAATATAATTAAATACCTATCTATATTATAAAAGACAAAAGATATATGTGCGTGAACCTGACGTCAGTCTGGGAATTCGAAAATTTTAAATTGAATAAAGCACTTCAAAATTTGAAATGAAATTTCGGCTTTGCGGTTTTTGCTACAGCAAATTTTTAAACTTCGAGACTTCAAAATTTTGCATTTTTTTTTTTTTTTTTTTCCTGCTGGTGAATCAGGTTTGATTCAGTTTCAAATTTCCTTAAAATTTAAGGCATTCGGTTCTGAAAATAATGAAAAATCGGTCATAGGTTCGAAAATTAAAATATATTAAGGGAAAATATTGCAAATTTCGACAAATAAACACCGAAAAAGCCAATTCCGTCTATTGTTTGCAGAAAAAAATCGCCATTTTTGTCAAATGATCCTCGAAAAAATGCAAATTTTGTCAAAGGACGACGGGGAAAAAAGTGTCAAATTTCGTTAAGGAATCGCGGAAAAAATGCATATTTTGTCAAGGAATCGAGAGGAAAATGCATATTTCGTTAAAGAATTGCAGGGAAAAAGCGAATTTGGTCAAAAAATGCCGGAAAAAACTCAAATTTTCTCAAAGAATAGCGAGACGAAATATACGAATTTCATCAAAAGATCGCGAAAAAATAAATTTCGGTAAATTCGCGCGAATAAAATGCGCATTTCGTCAAACGATCGCGAAAAAAATAAGAATTTTGCCGAAAGATCGTGAACAAAATGCGAATTTTCTCAAAGAATCGCGAAAAAATAAATTTTATCAAAATGTCGCGCAAAAAACGCGAATTTCTTGAAAGGATCGAAAAAATGTTAATTTCTTCAAATGTTCCCGAAAGAAACTTGAACTTCGTCAAAATATCGAGGAACAACGTGAATTTCATCTTGAGATCGTGAGAAAAAAAATTCATCAAAGTATCTCGATATAACTTCAAATTTTGGCAAAGGATCGGAAAAAAACTGTGAAGTGTAGTTATAGGTTAGTTTTATGATCGGAATCAATATTATGAACTAACTTTTGAAAAATTGATTACAACCGGAACCTGGACGAATCTACATTCAGCCAGAAATTAACACAAATAAATAAATAAAAAAAAAAAAAAAAACAGAGTTAATTCGTCCTGCAAAAAAAAAAAAAAAAAAAAAAAAAAAAGCACGGGAAAGAGATGTTGATGTAAACTGCTTTAATGATACCTTGCCATGCTTGTATTATTGCAATTTTTTAAATGGCATGTAAAATAATAGTTTGCTTTAAAGATTTTTGTCCTTTCTCTCAAACAGCTCAAATCTCCATTAATAAATATTGGGAGGAATCCCCCCCCCCTACAAGGAGAATTTCAATTTCAAGCCCTGAACATTTCAAACAAAATATACAACATTATAAAAATATAATATGAAAATAATGGACTATAGAATTAAATGTAAAATTTTATTGGATGTTAAAACTTAAATCATATTTTGGACAATAGCTGAAAATCGGTCAGCTATTTGAAGCTGCATTTGAAGGCCCCAGAAAATCAAAGGCCTTTGGTCCGAATGCCTTAACCGTAAACAGTGATTAAAAATTATTTTAAACTGATTCTTCTCAAAATATCTTTTTACCTAATTGGGCGGAGCACATCTCTTAAACTATTTTAAATACAAAATTTTCATATATTATAGGTTATATCTACAAGGTGGCCACAGTTAAACTAACAATTTTTAATTAGTTCTGTATCATGATCTAGCTATGAGAATGGAGAGAATTTTTATATAATGATCGAGTAATGTTTCCAAGTAACGCCGAATGAAATTTTTTAAAGATTGTATTATTTTACAAAAACAAGGATTATACAAAAAATTTTAAAATAAAAAATATTTATAGAATATAAAAATTGTTTCTTCATAAAAAAAGAAAAGAAAATTGAAAGAAAAGAAGAAGAAAATTGAAATCAAAATAAGTAAAATTCATATTTAATGACTTTTTTCTGGTTTTTATCTTTATTTTTATTTTATTTTATTTTTTACTATACAAAGTACAGTTATGTTTGTTTGGAAGAAAAGAGAAAAAACTCATCAGATGAATAAATAAAATAAATAAATAAAATTGCTAAAACATCACGATTAAAAAACAAAAGGCTCATCCCAAATGAACATAAAGGCTTAACGAAAGAGGAAGAAAACTAAATACACCTACGTGTAAGTAACCAAGCACATACTAAACATTATATAATGCGGATTACATCGCACGAACAGGAATAACAGTTAAGATTTACGTAAACGCTGAGAAATATAAATAGAAGTTGGAGTGGATGGTTCAGAAATTGCGGAAACGATTACAACCAACTCGTGGCCAAGGCCGACCTTGCTTACCTCATCGTCATAAGGTGACCTGGCGATCATGTTTACTACGAGGTCTTTTTTCTTCCTTTTTCTTTTTAAATCAGGTGTTTTCTTACTTCTTAGCAAGGGCATGGACCTCACTCGCAGGTATCGGGTCAACGGGGAATCTGCTGGTCCGGCAACAAAAAGGGTCACAGCCGGTCGGAGCCGATTTTGATAGTGGCCAAATTTCAGATTGAAAGAAAGCTCTTTTTTCTTCTTCTTTCGCTGATACACGAGATTCAATTCAGAAAGAGCAATTACAGCTGGTAATACTTGTGTCATAGGGGCACAGGGACAAAAAAAACAAAATGTGGATGCTATCTTTGTGGAATTTGGAAAGCAAAGTGTAGCAGTGTGATTACATATCTAGTTCGATTCATATATAGAAGGTTATTTTAAAATTTTAGCAATAACATCGTACAGTATTTTACTTAAAAAAGAAACCCGACAAGTACTAGTGGGTCATTTACTTAGAATCGATCTTAGAATATTTGTGTCATAGGGACACAAGAACAAAAATAAAATGTGGATTGATTCTACTTTTTTGAGTAGTTTTAGGATCGAATTTGGAAAGAATCTTCTCATTACAAAAAATTGAAGAAGCAATGTACTACACAAATAGTATGTACATACACTACATGGCCAAAGTTAACCGGCCACTTGCAATTTTAGACGCTTTGTTAAATATCTAGAAAAATATGAGGAATTATTCTGAAACTCCAAGTACTTAAAGAGCTATTATTTTGAAACATTTACAAAAGTTGCTCTATACATTTAAGTAACACATTATGCAAATTAAATTTTGATTGCTGTGACGCATGCGTATTTGAGCATTATGCACAGGTCATGCATTTCCGTGAATATTTTTTCTCGAAATCCCATAGGGGACCGTCAACAAATGGAAAAAGAACGAAAATCTTTTGCTTAATACTAACAAAACTAATGTAGCAAAAGCGCCCAAACTGCAGATTATGATTGTGTGGCTTATTGTAATAATTTGTGATCATTTTTATGATGATGTCGTATATTACTCGTAGAAAAATTAAGGTTTTTATAAAAACAGTCCCAAAGTTTTTTCTTATAATTTGCAGAGTTCTTAATATATATATATAAAAAAAAATTGGTACTACTCTGTTATCCCGTCGACCAATTTTGCCAAATTATACATATGACATAATTTTTATTTTAAAAAACGAAAAAACAAATAATTAGTAGAATATTAATAAAAAATAAAAAAAAAATAAAAAAAAAAAATAAAAATAAAAATAAAAATCACTTAATGACATTTTAAACACGTTAATCGTATTTAATGTCTTTGAATGTGGCATTCACGATCTTCCATTATTGGCATTTAATCTTATAGTTTGGCGATAATTTTTTGGTCGACGGGATAACCTAGTAGTACCAATATTTTAAATAATACCCTATAATCAGAATTTAAAAAAAATAATACTTTTAGGAAAAATTATCATTTTTACTAAATAATGTTTCACTGCGCATGCGTAACGTCAATCAAAATGTAATTTGCATAATGCCTTAGCTAAATATATAGAACAACTTTTCAAAATAATAACTTAAAAATTCTGAAAATAATCATCGACAGAGTTAGCGCAAAATCCATTATTCCCAAAATAAAGCAAAAAGAAGATGGGTTGTATCCAAATATAGTGAGTAGTACGTGAAATACTGTGTATGTTTTATTCACACTAATCAATGAGTATATTAATATAGCCCCTTATTTTTTTGTTTCATTTTGGGAATAATGAGTTTTGAGCTTATTATATCGATGATTATTTTCAAAATTTTTAAGCTATGTGTTTGAGACTTTTACAAAAGATGTTCTATATATCTTGCCAACACATTATGCAAATTACATTTTGATTGTTGTGACTTATATATAGTGAAACAATATTTATAAATCTTCCCGTTTATCCCGCAATTTTTCTTACTTTTTAATTGTTATCACAGGGTATTATGTATAATGTTATTTGTCATATTTTCTGAAAAGAAAAAAAAATTATAATAAAAACTGGGCAAATTATAAGGGGGAAAAAAATAAAATTTGGGATTTTTTTTTTATAAAAACCTTAATTTTTCTACGAGTATACACGATATTCTCATAAAAATGAATACAAATTATTACAATAAGCCACGTAATCATAATCTGCCGTTTGGAAGCTTTTGCTACATTAGTTTTGACAGAGTTATGCCAAAGATCATCGTTCTTTTCAATTTTTCGACGACTCCCAATGGGATTTCGAGAAAAAATATTAGAAATATATGATCTGTACTATTCTGTTTACACACCTGAAGTTTCGAGATAATTCCTCGTGTATTTTTATAGATATTTAACAAAACGTCTAAAACTACAAGTGACTGGTCGCATTTGGCCTTATAGTGTATGACTACTATGTATGCAAAACGTTCATTTTAAAATAATAGCAATAATATTCGCCTTTAATTTGTTTTAAATTTACCCGTTTAGTGAGAGAGGAAGCCGAGTCATTTATTTGGGATCTTTCATACCACTTATGACATAGAGACTAAGGTAAAAATAAAATGTGTATTTGATTAGCTCTCTGCTTGCATATGCACTGTAAAAAAAAAAAAAAAAAAAAAAAAAAAAAAAAAAAATCTGTGAAAGTTCTAAACATTTTCTAGGAAACTGGGATTCCAAGAACTTTTCATGTAACGATAACAGGAAAAATTCATGTAATCGATTCTGAAACTTGAATTTTTGCTGTTACCGTTACAGGAAAAGTTCTTGGAATCCCAGTTTCCTAGAAAAGGTTTAGTACCTTTGCACATTTTTTTTTTTTTTTTTTTTTTTTTTACAGTGTGGAAGGTAACTATAACTGCTCGTCCCATTTTATAAAAAAGAAGCGTGCAGTTTTACAAATAGTTAAATTCACGTATGGAAAGTTCAATAAATCTTCTTTGATATTTCTAAATTATTTTTTTAGAAAAGAAATAATCTAGATAAAAAATCTTTAAAAGCGATTTCTGAAAAATCAATTTCCGAGGCATTTCAGTCTCTGGCCATTTCGGTCCTCAACAATCTCGGTGTGCAACATCTTATAATTCGGACTCTAATTGTTTTAGGCCTGCCAAAGGGTGTATGTGCAACATTATTTGGGTCCTTTTTTAATTTTTATCACCCTTTCCTTAATTTTGAAAAAAGCTGAACATAGTCCGATAAATTTAAACTTTTATAACTTGTGATGATGAAATCGCAGCGAGCTGAAATTTTCTTTGGTTGAACAATGTGACATAATTTTACAGATCACATTGTTTTATTACTATAATTATTATTATTTAAGAGAATGGATTTTTTAAGTTTTATTACTTATTTATTATTTGTATTAGGCATTTTGTATATACTATAAACTGCCATAAATATTTTTTGTTAGAATCTTTAAATTATCATTAATTGAAAATTTTAAAAACTGTGCTTAAATTTGTTCTTTCTAATTACAAATAAATGTCTTCAATAATTCAAATAGACACTTATAAGCTATTATATCGAAATAGTTTCTCAAATCAATCCTCTACACCCTATCCTTAAATTAATCATAAATGATACATATAAATATACAAATATATACACATTTATAATAATTTGCATTTTATACAAATTTTCATCTTACAATTTCGTTTTCATACGTTACTTTACCAATATAAACAGTAAAATATCGTATTCGAGCTTCCCAGGTTACATAATGTAATCGAAAACTATTTTTTAAAAATGAAAAACAATATATTTGTTTCATAGAATATATTTTTTAGATCGTCCACTATCAATAAAAGAAGCATATTTCATATGAAAAAGAAGAATTATGCAATCAAATAAAGTTTTGAAATTTATCATAAGCGACATCTTCATATTAACCGTTTGCTAAGAATTATTAGTTCAAAATTTTGCTATTTACGGCAACCTTTTATATTCTGATAATTTCATATCTTTAAGTGAGTAGTTCAATTATATGTCTGGTAAATTTGTGTTTCTTATATTATAATATTTATTTATTCATAGAGGAAGTTTATTATTTTTTATGGAATATTAACCGCAAGAAAATAATGAAATCTTTGTGTTGTTTTAAGAGGAAGCGGATTAATCTTTCGTAATCGAGCTCAGCACGATAGAGATAAATTTGAAAATATTTAATGCTTGAAAGCTATTTTTAAAACCATAGACAATCAGTAAACAGAGATGCACTTAACAAGCTATTAAATTAGGGAATATATAGATCTCTCCTGATTTCTATTCAGAAATTAATCGCAATTAATGTGGCTATTTAGCATTGCCCTTGATAACGAGCTAAATACCACATTTTCAATTTTATTCCAAATTTTGACAACTCCTCTGTTTGATATAATTTGCATTAACAAGTTTTTCCAGAAATTGTTGTTGAATTGTAGTATTATCTAATGGTTCTATATATATATATATATAGATATATAGATATATATATGTAATTCTTTTATTTATTTACAAAGGAAGTATTAATTTTGTTATGCAAAATTAATCAGAAAAAAATTCTAAAAATTTTTTGTTATTTTATGCAAAATGTTTATTATTATTGTGTATTGAAGCCAGCATTTGACAAGATAAATTAAACAAAAAAATGCATGAAAATTATTTTAAAAGCTTAATAAATCAGTCAATTAAGCTAAAGTTATTAAAAAAATTGCATTTGAAAGTAAGATTTTTTTTTCTCTACATAACATTCCGAAAATTGAAAATATGCGGTTGTCAAAAGATAAAAAATTGCAGTAGCGAAAATTTCAAAATCTAATTGCATAGTGAAGTGTTGTCTATCGTAAAATGACGCCAGCGTTACGCACAAATACGCTTGTCCTTTAAAATACAGATGCGCACTTCGTAAAATATAATAGATATCAGTTAATATATTTAAGTTATCTATTGAGGCTCTTGTAGTTGGAATTCCGGAATGAAAAACAGCAATTTTTTTTTCCCAGTTTAAAATGATCATAGAATTTTTACTCCATTAAATCTAAGCACTACATCATTTTCTCCTTATCAAAATTTACATACGTATTTTCATATCCGTATTCATCATTTTTAAAAATGGTATTGCAATTTGAAAATCATTGTAACTCGAAACTAGAAGTTACGATTGTGAGCAGCATCTTTGCATGTGAGCATTCACACTTTTAACTTGAGATTTTAATCTCAAAACCAGGAAATAACTAGTATGTTGTGGCCATCACAAAACTTTCTTCTATTTAAATCACGTCAATTAAACCATTTAAAAAGTGTAAATAATTGCATCGATTTAGCGCATACGTATACATATATATAACTTTTGTTTCATTATATTAATTTTCATTCTAACCTTTTTAATTTTACTGTATGTATTACGTAAAACTAATTCTATTTAATTTTCCAATACTGTTCCTTTTTTAACTGTGTACATGATCAATTTCATTTTAATATATATAACAGGGTATCCCAAAAGGTCGTTTACAAACTTAACATGCTGGTCTGTCATATCATTATGAACAATATTAAATAGGAAACTAAGGGTCCCAAACGTCTTCCAAACGAGATATGCGCCATTAAAGTTTAGGGTCCAAAAATTCAAATGATTATAAAAAACACAAAAATTGGTCGATTCGTTTGCGGTTTTCAATAAAACTATTCTTTATGTCAGTATTTTCTTGAAAATAAATTATAAATATAAATTTCAAAAAATGTCGATAGAGGGCGCTTTAGACTTTGGAGTAACGATAAACTAGTTTTTACCATTATTTTTTGCATCTCATTAAATTTTTTTAGAAGCTTAGACATAAACTTAAATTTTGAGCTCAAAATCTAAATCGTTGGAAGTGGTTAAGTAGCGCAAACTGAATTGCGAGGGGAGGTTCAAATTTCAAACGATTATAAAAAACGGAAAAATTGGTCAATTGATTTGCGATTTTCACTAAAATTATTCTTTATGTCAGTATTATCTTGAAAATACTTTATAAAAATAAAATTCAAAAAATGCCGATAGAGGGCGCTTTAGACTTTGGAGTAACGTACAACTGTTTTTTTCCGTTATTTTTTGCATCTCATATATTTTTTTAGAAGCTTAGACATAAACTTAAATTTTGAGATGAAAATCTGAATCGGTGGGAGTGGTAAATTAGCGCAAACTGAACTGTGTTCAATGGGGGTGGGGAGGTTCAAATTTCAAATGATTATAAAAAACGGAAAAATTGGTCGATTTTCACTAAAATTATTCTTTATGTCAGTATTATCTTGAAAATACTTTATAAAAATAAAATTCAAAAAATGCCGATAGAGGGCGCTTTAGACTTTGGAGTAACGTACAACTGTTTTTTTCCGTTATTTTTTGCATCTCATATATTTTTTTAGAAGCTTAGACATAAACTTAAATTTTGAGATGAAAATCTGAATCGTTGGGAGTGGTAAATTAGCGCAAACTGAACTGTGTTCAATGGGGGTGGGGAGGTTCAAATTTCAAATGATTATAAAAAACGGAAAAATTGGTCGGTTTTCGCTAAAATTATTCTTTATGTCAATATTTCCTTGAAAATAAATTTTAAAGATAAATTTAAAAAAAATCCGTTAGAGGGCGCTTTAAACTTTAGAATAACCAATAATTATTTTTAACCTTTTTTTTAAATCTAATTAAATGCTTGCAAAATTTTAGACTTAAATTTTGTGCTCAAAATCTAAATCGATAGGAGGGGTTAAGTAGCGCAAACTGAACTGTGTTCAGGAGTTGAAATGTTACCTTCCCCACCCCTCGAACGCAGTTCAATTTTTGGCCGCTTAATTACTCACAACGATGCAGATTTTGAGTACAAAATTTAAGTTTGAACTTTTACAAGCATTTTATTAGATACAAAAAATAACGGTTAAAAGTAGTTGTTGGTTACTATAAAGTTTAAGGCGCCCTCTGACGGAATTTTTTGAAAGATGTCTGTAAAATTTATTTTCAAGAAAATATTGATATAAAGAATAGTTTTAGCAAAAACCGACCAAGTTTTCCATTTTTTATAATCATTTGAAATTTGAACCTCCCCACCCCCATTGAACACAGTTCAGTTTGCGCTACTTTACCACTCCCAACGTTTCAGATTTCATTTCAATTCAGTGAGATTCATCTCAAAATTTAAGTTTATGTCTAAGCTTCTAAAAAAAATTATGAGATGCAAAAATTAACGGAAAAAAACAGTTGTACGTTACTCCAAAGTCTAAAGCGCCCTCTATCGGCATTTTTTGAATTTTATCTTTATAAAGTATTTTCAAGATAATACTGACATAAAGAATAATTTTAGTGAAAACCGCAAATCAATTGACCAATTTTTCCGTTTTTTATAATCATTTGAAATTTGAACCTCCCACCGCAATTCAGTTTGCGCTACTTAACCACTTCCAACGATTTAGATTGTGAGCTCAAAATTTAAGTTTATGTCTAAGCTTCTAAAAAAATTAATGAGATGCAAAAAATACTGGTAAAAACTAGTTTATCGTTACTCCAAAGTCTAAAGCGCCCTCTATCGACATTTTTTGAAATTTATCTTTATAATTTATTTTCAAGAAAATACTGACGTAAAGAATAGTTTTAGTGAAAACCGCAAACGAATCGACCAATTTTTCTGTTTTTTATAATCATTTGAATTTTTGGACCCTAAACTTTAATGGCGCATATCTCGTTTGGAAGACGTTTGGGACCCTTAGTTTCCTATTTAATATTGTTCATCATGATATGACAGACCAGCATGTTAAGTTTGTAAACGACCTTTTGGGACACCCTGTATATATATATATATATATATATATATATAATGTTACGGAATTGTGAATAATAAAAACTTTTAATGCAGGAAAAATTTATTTACAGCATTCATTACATTTCACAGAATGCATTTAAATAATCAATCAATGTTACATCAAAATGTAGCAATGTGTACCTTTAATAACATCTAATATTTGGTATAAATTTATTTGACGCATTTATTACTACATGATATAACCTAGTTTATTATTTAGACATAACATTCAAATTGTTTTAATAATAATATATTTAAAATATCAAAAACCAGCAGACTTCTTACTGTACTATGCATTTCTGCAGCAATACTTATGTCAAAATAGATGCTACTCTAAAAATGTCTGCATTTTGTTTTTTCTTACATTTATATATGTAATATTTATAAAGCACATTGCAAAATTTTTGAATATTTTGTACAGCTATATGCTAAGATCAAGGTCTCGCGGAATCTGAAGTTTGGTGAAATTCTGTGCATTAGTTCTTGAGATATAGCTATCGTGAAAATCATGAAAAACATAGCATAGCAGCGCCACCTGTTGTGAGATTTATACCAAAATGTAATCAGCGTCTAATCATGTTACATATTATAGTGTACCAGAATCTGAAATTTCATGAAGTTCTCTGCATTAGTTCTTGAGATATAGCTATCGCAAAAAACGTGCAAGATGTAGCATAGCAGCGCCACCAATTAAGCAATTCACACAAAACCCTAATCAGCGTCTATGTATCTCAAGGTCTCCCGAATCTGAAGTTTGGTTAAATTCTGTGAATTAGTTCTTGAGATATAGCTATCGTGAAAATCATGAAAAACGTAGAATAGCAGTGCCACCTGTTGTGAGGTTTATACCAAAATGTAATCAGCGTCTAATTATGTTATATATTCTAGTGTAACAGAATCTGAAATTTGATGAAGTTCTCTGCATTAGTTCTTAAGATATAGCTATCGCAAAAATCGTGCAAAATATAGCATAGCAGCGCCACCTATTGGGAAGTTCACACCAAAACCTTATCAGTGTCAATGTATCTCAAGGTATCGCGGAATCTGACGTTTGGTGAAATTCTGTGCATTAGTTCTTGAGATATAGCTATCATGAAAATCATGAAAAACGTGGCATAGCAGCGCCACCTGCTGGCCAATTTACACCAAAACTTAATCAGCGTCTATGTATATCAAGGGGTCACAGAATCTGAAGTTTGGTGAAATTCTGTGTATTAGTTCTTGAGATATAGCAATCTTGAAAATCATGAAAAACGTAATATAGCAGCGCCACCTGCAGGCCAATTTTCACCAAAAACCAATAGGCTTTAATTCATATCAAGGTCTAACTGAATATAAAATTTTATTAAATTTCGAGCATTAGTTCTTGAGATAGAGCGCCTACAATTTTTTTGTCACATACAGACAGACAGACAGACTGACAGACTCACAGACAGACATTTTCTAAAAATAGTCAAAACGTGTTCAGAACCTTGTAAAACGTATAAATCCGTCACAAAACCAGAAGTCGAAAATTTTCTTGAATCCAATACTTTCTTCTTGTAAAGATAGAAGAAAGTAAAAATTGTCGCACTTTATGTTTTTTTACGCATTTACGTAAAAATGTTCAGTTTCATCTAAGGAAACGATCGTTTTCTTTTAAATATGACTTCATTTTCGCATACTTAAGCATTTTCCTATTGCCTGAAACTTAGTATCAGTACACATGCAAAAAATATACATTTTATGTGAAAAAATGCGTATTTTCAGAAGCAGTACGTAATTTTTCGTTCAAAATTTTATGTACCTAATGGGATTTTACACCACTTAACACTATACAACAGTTTTGAATTTTTAACAGAAAATGGTATGAACAAAGATAAGCAATACTCATTTTTTCTCTCTTCTCTGCAGTCCCCCATGAAAAATATCTAATTACCACCATTTTGAAGAGATTTCGTAAAAGAATTTTTAAATTAAATTATATAAAAGTGGGGATTTTTAAAAAATGCCCGTGGGAGCACATCTACAAATGAACAGCTTTCAATTAAAATGTAAATATAGAAAATTTGGTTCAGCAGAATGATGTCATATACCAAAAGTAAAGAGAATGCGCTTTGATGTTGAAATAAAATTATCCTAAGTCATAATATTAACTCTTATTATTTAAAGGAAATTGTTGTCATTATTTTACGGTTTACCGTCTAAGCAAATTAACAGAAAAAATTAACTTTTTATTTAAAATAAAACAAAACTTTTGGAAAGCAAAAAAAAAAAAAAAAAAAAAAAAAAAAAAAAAAAAAAAAAAGCGATATCATCGCATAAAAATATCAATGTCAAAAATGACGTCATGACTAGCAAGAGGCAATTGCTTTCATTTTTAAAAACTAAAAGAAAAACAAGATTCCTTGAACAGGCCATTAGGTTTAAAAGTCTTCAAATATGCTTATTTTGGGATGAGTTTAGTAAACAAATTCTATCAAATAGATTAGAATTTATATTTAGATAAGATCTTAGATCTAAATATTATATAATGGCAATAAAAGGTATTTGGGGAAAGCAAAAGTTGCAAAAACTTTAGATAACTACGTTTGCAATTCCATAAATTTCTTATACATCAGGCCATTAGGTTTAAAAGTCTCCAAATATGCTTAATTTGGGATGAGTTTAGTAAACAAATTCTATCAAATAGATTAGGATTTATATTTAGATAAGATCTTAGATCTAAATATTATAGAACGACAATAAAAGGTATTTGGGGAAAGCAAAAGTTGCAAAAACTTTTGATAACTACGTTTGCAATTTCAAAAATTTCTTATGCATCAAATGCAGATGTTTGTGACTGGCAGGTAAGAAAATACTGCTATTTGGATATTATGATAATATAAAATTCTTGTCCAAACTGTTGTTTATCATTTCATTATAAATCTGAGTATAAAATTAAATCTAAGATTATAAACTAGCCATTCGTAAACTCAATATAAAATTGCGAATGTAAATTTAATGAGACTACTAGGGGTCATCATTATCTAAAAATTTATCATAATATTCAGTTCATCAGAATTTTATACAATAGTTGCATAACAAAGTGATTAATTTAACGCTTATAATTTATGAAACCTTCTAAATATTTTTTATTCTTATAAATATTTATCATATATTATCATATATATTTCTCATATAAATATTTATCATTAATATTCTTATAAATATTCTTATATATATCTTATAAAATTTTCAATCATTGTCTGTAGAAAGTTAAATATAACACAATATGTGTTAAAAAGCAGTGATTTGCAGAACCCACGTTGAGGCTCTTGATCTGCAGATTTACTAGTTTTTATTTCTGTCAAATCTTATGATTATTTTATAGTGATTGGTGGATATTGAAAAAAATATTTCGATTATTATGACATGGTGTTAAAAATATGAAATTAACATACTAAATTGACAATTTTTTAAAAATTATGCTATGATTTTTATAAAGTGGTTGTCTCGGATATTGACTTTTATTACAAAAAAATTTAAAATTGATCGGAGAAACAAAATTTATTCATTTTATTTATTTTTTATAAATATTTTTTGCACATTACCTTTTTTCTGAAATGTATATTTGTGCATGTTTTTTTGCCAAATATTAATTCTTTAAAAAACTAAAATTTAATTTTTAAAATTTTGAACATATTAATAACTGTGAAACATAAATTTTCATTCAAAACATAGACAATAAAAATATAATTTTAATTGTTATTTAAATGTTTAAACTCGGACTTTTCCAATCAGCCTATGATATTAAAATTTAATAATTCTTAAGTTAGATTTTTTCATTTTTTGACAAGTCTTTTGAACTAGTTAAATCTTTAAAAGAAACTTAATCAAATAGGTTCATGTTAAAAAAAAAAAAAAAAAAAAAAAGTTTACATTTTATTAAAATAAGCATGCTTTTATTCTTTTTGTGTGTTTTATTTGGAAATGAATAATTTGAAATAGAAACAGTTAAGCTCCAGCGATCAGCTTTCCGGCGTGGCACAAATTTTCTTCACATCAGCTTTCACTGCCGAGTCAAAAATCATGTCGTGAGAATACTGGCATTTCCATAGCCGTTAGCTATAACCGGTAAATGGATTAAGGACGAAGAATACCTTTGTGACTTCATCTGATTGGCATTTCCGTATACACTGATTAATATTTACTCAGAATAATTATTTTAATGCTTCTTACACGACAAATGGATATAGGTAACATTTCTCAACTGCCTTAGTTGATATAACGTAATATTTTTAGAACATAATTATCATAAGAATATGTATAATGAGCGAGATTTTTTTTTTCTTGATGCATTACCTTATGCGCTTTGCACATATGTTTTTTTACTCCTACAGAGAAATGTCATACATCTAAACAAAATTAAATTACATAATCTTTGATAAAAACTGTTGTTCTGTGCTAAAATATTTAGGAAGCCTAGATAAAAACACACAAGTTCGAAACATACTTCTTAGCGCAAAAGTTTTGAATAATGTTAAAAATTATCTTAAAAATCTTACGGATAAAGATTCAAATACTTTTGAATACGTATTTATAAAACGAGAGGAATTTGTGAGATTTGTTGTATTTTTCACGTGAAATTCGTTTGGAATTTTGCAATGGTTTTCTTTCTAATGTAAAGTTACTCAAATTTTTCCCTACAACATCAGCACTGATTGTTCCACTAAGGATAGACTAAAATACAAGAACGTATCTAAAACAAACCTGGGGGGAAAAAAAGCTTACTTGTAAGTCTGAACTCTATTTTTTGAGTCTTTTTTTAAATTTATTTATTCAGATTGTGATGCAATTTAAATAACAGCAAAGATTTTGAATTCTTTTAACACCGTCATAAAAAAACGGAAATTATTAAATATTTAATCTAAATGGAAATTATTGATAAATAAATGAAGCCATAAATAAATTTATTACAAAGTCCGCCAACATTATAAAAAATGTTTCGTTTTTTTCCCCCAAAAAAAGCCTTACTTTTCGAAGAATAAATAAATGGAATAATATTAAAAATATATATATGTCATAAAATCTTTCTCAAAGACAACCTCTGTGTCGGCTAAAACATAAAATTATTTATTCCAAAATGCCTGTAAAACTGTCTTTACTGCATCAACATTATGCGAGTAGTGAAATTAAACGTAAGATGTTAAAAAAAGGTGGGGGGAGGAAAACCTATAGACAATTATGTATTTTTTTTTCTTTTACACCAAACTATATAGTATCGTATGCATTAAAATTTAATTCATTTGAAAATATATATAAAGAAACTGGAAACTCACTCCCAACAAATTCAAAAACGGTAATGTGTCTGCACATAATTCTTTGTGACCCTGTAAAAAAGTATGAATGCCATGCGCACTATTTTAATCGGGACACATGCTACAGTGAATCTCAATCATATTTATATTGCAGTTTCTTTCTACTTGAAACAAAAGAATACATTAAAATATACTTCAAACACATACTTCCTATCGTAGCTTATCAAAATTATTTTGTATGTATCGATAAGAGATCCGTTAATGCTACAAGAAACATTTTTTATAAGAAACTTGATTAATTTTTTTTATGTTGTTATTTTCATTTATTCATTTTATATTATTTCACTTTACTTATTTATTTATTTGTATTTATTTCTTTATTGAAGTGTGTATACATGTGCATTATGTACAACTGCTGTGTACACCATTTTCAAAATAATAATGTTGTAGCCAATCGCAATAACAAATAGATAAATATTGTTGCTTTTCAAGAATATTTACAAAAATTAGAGCGCAGACAGGCGGGCAGCAAGACAGACTATAACCTAGATTCACGAACTAGAGTCAAACACTTTTTAACTTTGTTAGAAAATATTTTTTGTTAAATAATCTGTAAATAAAAACTAAAAATTGGACTTCAATATAATCACTGATTTGACTGTACAATGTACATTGTATTATATCCTTAAAAAAATGAGATAAACTGTAGAATTCAGTTCTACTAGAACTCTAGGGTTGAGATAATACTGAGGAAACTGTACCGAATTTCTGAGTATAAAATTAAACATTATCTCAAAATACAAGATTACGGTACATATAAATTATAAAGAACATGAAAGCTCTGAAATTCTGAAATGATTATATATAAAACCCACTTCTAGCATTATAAAGCATGTATGTTTCTTACTAAAACTTTAAAAATTTATTGATATGGCCTTCAAGTGCAAAACATTGTAAGGCGGGGAAAAAAAATAAGTTTTTTATAATTATAAACATGCAAAATTTAGTGATTCCAATGTTAAATTACATTTTCCCCCATTTTTGCTAAATTCTCCTGAAATTATACTTCAAATGTGCTTATCACTACATAGTATAAAACAAAGTCGCTTTTTCTGTCCCTATATCCCTATGTGCGCTTAAATCTTTAAAACTACGCAACGGATTTTGATGCGGTTTTTTTTAATAGATAGAGTGATTCAAGAGGAAGGTTTATATGTATAATAACATCCATTAAATAGTGGAGAAATATTGTTATTTTTGAGATTTTTAATGTGATGTCGTAAATAATTTTATTTTTTCCGCTTATACATTGCAAACGCAGGCTGAACCCTACAAGATTTATCAAAATAATGTACTAATTATTGTACACATTATATACACATTGTATCACTACATATTATAAAACAAAGTCGCTTTTTCTGTCCCTATATCCCTATGTGCGCTTAAATCTTTAAAACTACGCAACGGATTTTGATGCGATTTTTTTTAATAGATAGAGTGATTCAAGAGGAAGGTTTATATGTATAATAACATCCATTAAATAGTGGAGAAATATTGTTATTTTTGAGGTTTTTAATGTGATGTCGTAAATAATTTCATTTTTTCCGCTTATACATTGCAAACGCAGGCTGAACCCTACAAGATTTATCAAAATAATGTACTAATTATTGTACACATTAAAAAGGTCTACAGAAAACCCCGCGATGGACAAGTGTACCACTTAGCTGGGAGCTTGCTACCACTTCGACCCGATGATCACAAATTTCTTCAAATATATTTTATTGCAGATCCAGATAAACAAGCATCTACGCGGTGTTCAAGTTTTGCACAGCCAGTTGATAGAGATTTAATTAGATCTCTCCAAGATATATTATATTCTCATAATTGCTATATACAGTCTTTGAAAACTGCGATTGAGAGTATTCCAGCAGATACTCCTGACTTTAATGTCGTAATCCATGCAAATAAAGTTCCTGTTGGAGAACACAGAGGACGATATAATGCGCCGTCCACGAGTGAAGTAGCAGTGGTGATAGCTGGACAGCAATTTGACAAAAGAAATATTGTATTGCATAATAGTGATGATAATTTGCAAAAAATTTCAGAGTTACACAGATCTTATGACAGCTTACAATATCCTTTGATGCTATGTCGTGAAGAAAATGGTTATGCCATTAATATTTCTCAAGTTGACCCAATCGATGGTACACCTTTGCGTAAAACAGTGTCATGTATGAACTACTATTGCTACCGTATAATGACAAGACGTAACAATTTCAACACTTTGCTTAGATATGGAATGTTAACAAACCAATACTTGGTAGATCAATATGCAAAAATTGAATCTGAGAGATTGGCCTACATCCGTAATAATCAAACTAAATTGAGAGCCGAAAATTACGTTCATCTTCAGGATGCTTTACAGACGAATGAACACGACAACGGCATTGGGCAGTTGGTTATACAACTTTCATCATTCACAGGTGGACCTCGATATTTACACGAAAAATCGCAAGACGCCATGACTTACGTCAGAAATTACGGCAAACCTGATTTATTTATAACTGCAACATGTAACCTAAATTGGCCGGAAATCAAAGAAAATATTAACACCAATTTAACTCCACAAGACAAATACGATATAGTTAACAGAGTCTTCCATTTAAAAGTACAGAAACTCCTGCACCTCATTAACAAGTCTCATATATTCGGTCCCCCGCGCTGTCATATGTACACAATAGAATGGCAGAAACGTGGCTTGCCACATGTACACCTGCTGGTGTGGTTAGTGAACAAAATTAGACCAAACCAAATTGACAGGGTCATTTCAGCTGAATTACCGGATAAAGATGAAGATCCTATCCTGTACGAAATCGTAAAGAATCATATGGTACACGGCCCTTGCGGAACTTTAAACCCGAATTCTCCATGTATGAGAAATTCTAAATGCAGCAAAAAATTTCCGAAGTCGTTCCAAACTCAAACAATAACTAGCGATGACGGATATCCCAAATATCGTCGATGATCGCCAGAACAGGGTGGGCAAAATGCTACCGTCCGAAACCATGATATTGATAACCGATGGATCGTTCCCTATAATCCGCTCCTATTGAAAATTTTTGATGCCCAAATCAACGTAGAGTTGTGCAATTCGATAAAGTCAATCCAATATGTTACTAAGTACATCAATAAAGGTAGTGATCAAGCCACTTTCAGCATACAATCACCAAATGAAGTGGAAGGACGTTACATCTGCAGCTCTGAAGCTGTATGGAGGATTTTATCATTCGAAGTGCACGACCGGGCTCCCACAATTGTCCACCTTGCAGTTCATTTAGAAAATAGACAAAGAGTATATTTCATGGAGAACAATATACAAGAAGTTGTTAATAACCCGCGGGATACAACATTGACAGCATTCTTCAAGTTATGTGCTCAAGATGATTTCGCGAAAACACTGACATATGACAGAGTTCCAAGTTACTATACATGGAACCAGAGTTCTAAAACTTTTCAACGGAGAAAACAAGGTACTGCGGTTGATGGTTTCCTCGGAGTAAAAAAAAACGGATGCTCTTGGCAGAGTCTACGTGATTCATCCCAGCAACAGCGAATGCTTTTATCTGAGAATGTTACTGCATATTGTAAAAGGCCCGACATCCTTTGCGCACCTAAGAACTGTACAAGGTGTTGTGTACAATACTTATCAAGCAGCATTCAAAAGTATGGGGCTCTTGGAAGACGATTCTCACTGGGAAAACACATTATCAAAAGCAGCTGTTTGTAGTTTAGCTACATCATTAAGATATTTATTTGCCGTCATAGTAGCGTTTTGTCAAGTAACTGATTCTGTTAATCTATGGAATAAATTTCAACAAAATATGGCCAGTGATATTCTGAATCGGCGACGGCGAGAGTTAAACTCGGATGATATACAATATGATCAAAACATATTTGACGAAGCATTATTTGAATTGAATAAAGTACTGCAATTACTTTCTTGTAAATCAATCAAGGATTTGGGGCTGCCGATGCCAGCTAATACTACTAACTCAGATTTAACTAACAGTGCCGAATACACAAGAGAAACATCATATGATCAAATGAGACTTTTACAAAATATAGCTCAAGATGAGCCACGATTAAACATCGATCAGAAAAAAGTATTCACTGCATTACTATCAACAATTGATAACAATGAAGGGAAATTGTTTTTCCTTGATGCCCCAGGAGGTACAGGAAAAACATTTCTAATCAATCTGCTTTTAAAAAAAGTGAGATCTACCGGAAAAATTGCGTTAGCTGTTGCGTCATCCGGCATTGCCGCTACGCTTTTAGAAGGAGGTCGAACCGCACACTCTACATTCAAGTTCCCTCTGAAAATCGCCACCGATGACAATAACAGCGTCTGTAGTGTTTCTAACCAGAGCAATACAGGAAAATTGATGCGTGACTGCTCATTAATAGTCTGAGACGAAGCTACCATGTCACACAAGACGTCTGTGGAACACTGGATAGGACAATGCGCGATATGCGCAACAAAAATTCACCTATGGGTGGATGTACAATTCTGTTCTCTGGAGATTTTCGTCAAATCCTACCAGTTGTGACTCGAGGAACACGTGCTGACGAAATAAATGCTTCCCTAAAAAGATCCAACCTTTGGCCACATGTCAATAAATTAGAGCTTAAAACTAATATGAGGGTTTCGTCATCTTCACGTGAGAATAGGATATTTTCAGAGATGCTGCTAAAAGTTGGCAATGGAGAATTAACACAAAGTGAGGGAAGGATTAACCTTGAAAACCTTTGTGTTTTGATAGACAACATTCAAGAGTTAGTCAACAATGTCTATCCTGACATTGGTAATATAAGTTATAAGACAATATCTTAGTTTAAAGAAAGAGCGATTCTGTCACCAACTAACGAACAAGTAGATAAGGTAAATAACTTGATTCTTTCAAAGATTGATGCACCGACGAAAATATACTACTCGGTCGATACTGTTCTCGATTTGGAAGAAGCTGTTCTTTTTCCTACAGAATTTCTAAACTCTTTGAACCCGTCTGGACTTCCTCCTCACAAAATGGTGTTGAAAGTAGATTGTCCTGTTATTTTATTAAGAAACCTGAATCCACCTAAACTTTGCAATGGCACGCGTTTGCTGGTAAAATCACTGAAAACTTTCATAATAGAGTGCACAATACTCACAGGATGTGGTACCGGAGAAGATGTATTGATTCCCCGAATCCCTCTGATACCATCGGATTTACCCTTCCAATTTAAACGTTTACAGTTTCCGGTAAAAACATCTTTTGCAATGACCATTAATAAATCGCAGGGTCAAACCTTCAACGTTGCAGGCTTAGATTTGAGCGTTGACTGTTTTTCACATGGACAGCTGTATGTCGCTCTTTCAAGAGTAACCTCTAGAGAAAACATGTTTGAATTGTCTAATGACAAGAAAGCTGTGAACGTTGTGTATAAAGACATCCTGTAATTGTTGTAAAAATAAAATGAATAGGTAAATAAGTAAAAAGTAAATAAGTAAAAATGTAGTGTATGAATTACAAATAAATAAAAAATAATACTAATATCCGAATTTTCTTTTATAAGTTTACACTTTTTTAATAACTCCACCCACAAAGAAGAGAGTATGAGTATGTGTATAAAAATTTATAACTTGAATTTTTTTTTAATACCCGTACAAACCCTGGGCGGGCTGCTATAATCTATATCCATAAAACAAAGTCGTGTTAGTTACACCATCTATAACTTAAGAACGGATGGATCGATTTTTATGAAACTTTGTATGGAGTTATCTGGCACCTTAGATTAACATACAGGCTACTTTTTACCCGACAACTTAAAAGGTGAGTAATGGTTTTAGTAGTTTAATTTAATGGGATGAAGTGGTAGTAACAATTTGCGGTGTCAGTAGAGACACGGGACTACCCGAAGCAAAGCGAGGGCGGGCCGCTAGTTGTTTATGTAGCATTAATACTAAAATACCCAAACAAAAATACGTTGAATTGCAACTTTTATATTTTTATGATATGAATTATGAAATTAATATTCCAAAAATTTATGTATTGCGATCTACAATTTTTTGATTGATTTAGATTTATTAAGCCCTGTTTTTATAGAAATAAAAAAAATTTAAACTTTTCTTCCTAGTAGTTTTTACTTACCCATCATACGTAGTATAGGGTAAGTCTTGCAATCGTTTTGAAATTCGAATTTTTTTTTTTGACGGATTTACACGTTTCAGATACTGGAGATTCCGAAAAACATATTTTTTTTTTTTTTAAATTTTTGCCGTTCGTCCGTCTGTCTGTCAGTCTGTCTGTCTGTCTGTAAACGCTCTATCTCCCGAACAAATTGAGAGAGAATTGAAATTTTGTATGTACTTAGTATGTAAAAATGAGACGAAGACTATTTAATATCAGTAACCTCGATTATCCGGAACTATTTTTTTCGGACTCTCGAAAAATTCATTCTGATGAAAGGTATATAAAAATTTTCAATTTTTTTTTTTATTTTAAAGAGTGGATGTAAAAGGCAATAAAATATCACAAATTTTGCATAAAAAACGAAGTCGATAAAATTATTCGTTGCCGAGATATGTGTAATCCTGTTTTCCACATTCTTTGATTTTTCATCATCCTGTATTTCAATCAAATTTCAATTCAAAGATATATTTTAATTGGAAATGAGACGCTTCATCCGACGCAGTAAACTGTTAGTCAATATGATTATTGTTTTTAGAGTTATAAGGATGTTTCTTTTACGCAATCCGGTATTACTTGAGTATTTTGGCATTTTATATAATTTGTCGAATTTGGCTCATCAGCAATTCATTAATAAAGCATGACTATGTATATTAAAACTATTTAAATTTGCGTTTAAATTTTATTTTGGAATTGCAGTGCATTTTATAAATATTTTGCACATGTTTTATTTTCATATTTTATATTATGCATATCCATGATGGGTAAGTATTACGGTGGCCCCCAACGACTAGTTAAATTATGCTTAAAAAAAGGCAAAGTGCTGCCGCAAGGTGCTTTAAAGGGATGCCTTCAGCAGATTTGACTAGATATTTTGAGATCTCGCATGCTATTCTGTAATCTAGCAGTCTTCAATGATTGCTTGAGTGGCGCCTAGTATTCCTTGATCAAGAAAGGGGCTGTCTTGGTCAACAATAGAATACCGAACTTCAGTTTGGATACAGCCCCTGAAATATGCTCGTTTTGAAATAATTAATTTCTCGGAAATTTATCGTACGAATTGTGTGAAATTTTGTTTTTAGGGTAAATGAAGGGTATAGAATTTATTTATGCTGTCAGAATTGGGTACTGTTATTGAATATATATATATACACACACACTGGTGTCCAAAATTTAAGCATAATTGGTAATTAAGTAATTATTTTTAAGTAATGAAAGAAATGTGAATCGGAATGTGCTGAAACTCCAGGTGTGTAGTGTGTAAACAAAATAGTACGCCTCACATATTTTCGCGAAGAGTTTTCCTCGAAATCGAACAGGGGACCGGCAACAAATTGCAAAAGAACGAAGATCTTTTGGATAACCCTGTCAAAACTAATGTAGCAAAAGCGTTCAAACTGCACATTATGATTAATTGACTTATTGTAATGTACTGTGTTAATTTTTACAAGGATAGCATGTATACTCGTAGAGAAATTAAGGTTTTTATAAAAACAGTCCTAAGTTTTTTGCTTATAATTTGCAGAGTTCTTAATGTAAAATAGTGTTCTTTTTTGAAAAAATGACAAACATCATTGTACACAATATCCTGTCATCAGAATTAAAAAGTAATAATAATTGTATGACAAATGAGCAGGTTTACTAAATAATATTTTACTGCGCATGCGTGAACGCTATTAAAATTTCATTTGCATATTATGTTTGTTAAATGTATAGAGCAACTTTTGTGAAAGTCTCAAAAACATAGCTTAAAAATTCTGAAAATTATCGTTGATAGAATGAGATCAAAACCCTTTATTCCCTAAATGAAGCAAAAAGATGAGGGGCTGTATCCATATTCCATTGTTTAGTGCCTACACAATATTGCACGTACAACTATATTTAGGTAAAACCCCTGATTTTTTGCTTCCTTTAGGAATAACGGATTTTGAGTTGATTTTATAGGCTCCCATTTTCAGAATTTTCAAGCTATGTTTTTGAAACTTTTACAAAAGTTGCTCTATACATTTAGCTAACACAATATGCAAATGACATTTTGATATCGTTGACGCATGCGCAATGAAAAATTGTTTACTAAACATACTCATTTTTCATACAATTTTTATTATTTTTAAATTCTGATGACAGGGTATTGTGTACAATGATGTTTGCCATATTTTCAGAAAAGAACATTATTTTATAATAAGAACTCTGCAAATTATAAGCAAAAAACTTGGAAAAATTTAGGACTGTTTTTATAAAAACCTTAATTTCTCTACGAGTATACATGCTATCCTTGTAAAAATTAACACAGTACATTACAATAAGCCAATTAATCATAATGTTCAGTTTGAACGCTTTTGCTACATTAGTTTTGACAGGGTTATCAAAAAGATCTTCGTTCTTTTTCAATTTGTTGCCGGTCCCCTGTTCGATTTCGAGGAAAACTCTTCGCGAAAATATGTGACGCGTACTATTTTTTTTACACACCTGGAGTTTCAGCGCATTCCGATTCATATTTCTTTCATTACTTAAAAATAATTACTTAATTACCAATTATGCTTAAATTTTGGACACCAGTGTATATATATAATTTCAGAATTAGTGAGAATGTTTACTTTTTTTACTCCCACGACTGAACTCATACTTTCTCAAAAATGCGAGATAATTTAATTACGTGAATTTTTATTCAATATTGTGCAAAATAAACAGTGAAAAGTGTCCTGGCTACGGTCGGAACCCGGTTTTTTGGCTCAGTGCACAAACGGCTCATCTGAACCACCTGGAACGATACATCTAGGTTTGACCTTTCACATTTAAACCTTTCGCTGAGCAAAGACCAAGGTTCCAACCGTGGCCAGGACACTTTTTCACTTTGTTGTTTTTACGCAATCTTAAATAAAAATTCACGTTATTAAATTTATATTTTACGGGTGTAAGTTATCGTTTAAAAATTATAATAAATGTCACTAATGCATGCTTATGTGACATTTTTATAACTTCACCTATTAATTTAAAAAGAATCTCTCATCCTATTTTTGTATTAATTCTTACTGCTATTATCATCGTCATTTCTAACACAGTCTATCAAACGGCTTTTCCAAATATACTAATTTTATATTCAATTCGAATCATATTTCGAATTTTTTACAAAAAATTTACGAATTGCTGATTTATCACATTGATATGCGGATATATTTTGGGAGAATGGAGAATATTTAAATTTGAAACATTTTATAAATTTTAATGCTGGATTCGAACCCATTCGCGTCCGTCAATCTAATCATTCGAAGTTTTCAGTTTTTTTTTTTTTTTTTTTTTTTTTTTTTCGAACCTTGGTTAACCTCACATAAATATGGGTTAGGTTCCCCTAGAAAGACCCACCACAAGTCTATATCCCCAGTGCAGATAATTGGCCATCATAAAGACAACGACAAATAAATTTTAACTAAGATTTTCACTTAACCCTTTAACGCGCAGTGTTGCCGGGTCGGCAACACCTAAAGTTATGCCTGTTTAGAGACACAAAAGCTCCGTGAATATTTAAAAACTACTCTAATGGCTACTTTAAATCTTTCTTATGAGTTCTAGATGGCAGCACCACAGAGATCAAACTCTACTGTTTTTAAATAATAGGTAAAATGTTTTACTGTAATACGCGCTTCACAGCAATGCTCTTCTCACTGCGCTTATCAATGCTTTACTTATGGGAGGTTACAACTTCGGCAACAGCTGTATAATTAAAATGGTTAGTGCAATCTTTACAAACAATACTTGTGTACTCCTCTAAGCCTAAATAGATTGCCTAATTTTTATTTTCTTTAAATTCCAACTTTAAAGAGTAGTGCGCCGGAAAGGGTTAATTCACCATAACTTAATCATATTTGAAATCAATTTTATAATGATCAAAGATTTAATCCATGGCTACTAGAATACACTTATTAGATAAATAGGTAAGTTGAAAGTTTGTTCTTGCTGCCAATAGAAAGGAAAAAGTTGGTTGTATATTTTGGTGTCGATTAGATCATTAACATGACAAGTCTGGTAAAAAGAAAGAAGAAAGTATATATTTGTTTTCATTTTTGGCTATTTCCATGAGTACTTGTAGTGTAAGTCACAGGCTACGACTTTTGGCTACCAGTATTTTAGTACGAAAAAATATGATTTATTTTATCGGAACATTCTCATTAATTGAATAAGGCCAAGTAGACTTTTCGAAAATAACGGTGGCAAACAAGCATAGCAATTATAAGGTAATGTGACTTACACTGCAAAACCCATGGAACTAGCCTTTTGAACAATGTAATTTTTAATATATCCTAAATTATATATTACGAAATTATATCAATAACTTTCGTACAGAATGTTTGAAAAGTTTAATATTTAGTTTCGCAGTCTTAAAGAAGACAACATTTATCCGAAATCGAATATACTTATTGAATAAATCAAAATTGTTTATTTTTGCTATCCTTTGCAACGAAAAGGTTGATTGTTTATTGATATCATTTAAAAAATTTTTAACCACTAAAAAACTCCAACTCTTACTTAATAACACTAAACAAAAACGTTAAATTAACCAAACTCTTAAAAATGTATTCTTGTTTAAATTTTTTTCAATAAAATTCTGCCATAAACAATCAGTTCAGTTGTCTCTAATTAGAGCCAAATAATAATGAAAGAAAAGAAGAAGAAAAAAATAGGTAGAAAGAATTTCTCTTACTTGGGTAATGAAATCCGGCTCCAGAAAACAAAGTAGGCAGGTTGAAACGCTAAAAAGCAGTGCGACCGTTTGTGGCGGGATGTGAACGACCTTATGGCAAGCAAAGCTATCCAGCACTCACCTGGGGCGCACTACCAGTAATCACCGAATACACTCTGCTCAAGATAGAATGAGAGAGATGAGGCTGGTTTTTTTTTGCGCGGGCGTTTAGGGATTAGTTTAGGGACAAACAACTGTTGCCTTTCTCTCTCTCTCTCCTGAAACGGGATACGGATGGAAGAGCAACAGGTGATTAATAGCAAAGATGAGGACTGTACCCATTAATACAGCCGCTGACAAATGGGGGCGCATTGTCCCTTTCTGGATTTTGAAATTTAATTATCTAAATTTTCTTTTTTCTTCAATGATTTGTAAAAAAAAATAATAAAAATAAAATTCTGAAGTAATATAAGGCGGTTAATCCGAGATATCACAAATCCCTCTGGTTAATGTGGCTCTTATGGGCATGGAGTGCATACTTATTTTTAAAACATCTCCTCGGGAAAATAATATTACCTTTTTTCTTGTATACTTCTTTTCCTTTTTTTTTTTTTTTTTTTTTTTTTTAGTTGTCAAAATATTATAAATTGCACAATTTTAACACTCAAATAAAACTAAGCATATATTTTAGAAATATTCAGTAAAAAAAAAAAAAAAAAAAAAAAAAAAAAAAAAAAAAAAAAAAAATGAAAAAAAAAAGAGAGAGAGAGAGAAAGACATTCAAAAAAGAGTAAAAAAAATATATATATGTATATATAATAGGCTAAAAATATTAATGTACTGGGGAAATACTTTTAAAATATGAATACGTCTCAAGTTCGTAGGTTTAACATTAGCGAGGGGAATTTGAGATATCACTGACCTTGATATAATTAAACACTAAGAGTATATTAAAACTGTTGTTAGCTTTCGTTTTTTTTTTTTTTTTTTTTTTTTTTTTTTTTTTTTTCAAAACTAAAACAAAATCACTTCACCTTTTTCATTCACGTATAAAAAACATTTCATATTTATTTACTTAGAACAGGTGTCACAAATAAAAATTAAATTAAAAAGTTGACATGTTTCGGTTCATTCATAAGAACCATATTCATAACACATAAAATCAGTAGAAAACTAAATGACACTGGATATAAATATAATTTAAAAACCCAAAACCCAAAACATTGGGCCCCCTATGATCGTAAATAGCCATTGCCACCGCGGCATATAAATATAATAAATTTTGATCATATATTAAATTTAATATGTATAAAATTAATATTAATAAAAGTAGAAAAACTAAATGACTCTTGATATAAAGGTAATTTAAAAACCAAAACACAAAATATTGCGCCCCCTATGATCGTGAATAGCCAATGCCACCGCGGCTCCCCCTATTAGACTCACCCTTTAAATATTTTTTAAAATATTTAGTTTGCCTATTTTCTTATGTTAAGATGTTTCAAAATTATTTTAAAATGAGTTCTGCCACTCTAATGAGTAAAAGTACTAATTTCTATTTTCCTAAAACTGTTTTTAGATGTTTCATATTTCTGCTGAGATTTTCCTATTTTTCTATGTAAAAAATGCCTTCCGCGAAAAGAGAAAAAAATGTATACTAATAATATTATGAGAAAAAAAATTGTAATTTAAAAAATTATAACGACTATTTGGGAAAGGATATTTTCAAAGATTAAAATTTTACACTTATATATAAATTCTACATTTAAAATAATAATAATAAACATCATTTTTATAATGATCATAAAGTGACTTACGTAGTAGCGAAGTCAGGTATTACGTACGCCATGGATAAAACATTAATTTCTCTGGACCAAGTATAAAAATATATAAATAAATAAATAAACAGTAGTTAATAGATATACAACTTTAACTGTTTAAAATGTGCATTCTAATTGGACGGAGTTAATCAGACTGACTTCTAAACGTGGATTAAACATTAATATATTCCTGGACCCGTCATAAACAAATTTTAAATGAAATTTCAATTTTACAATTTTCGGAATCACAAAATTTTAAACTTATAAACAATGCCCATTTTAAATTTTTACAGAGAAAAAAATGCACTTTTAAATGAAATTTGTTTGAAATCTTTATCACAATTTGTTTTCAAATTATTTTTTTAAGTTGTTATTACTTTTTACTTACCCATCATACGTAGTATAGGGTAAGTCTTGCAATCGTTTTGAAAATCGAAAATTTTTTTTTGACGGATTTACACGTTTCGGACGCTGGAGATTCCGAAAAACATATTTTTAGAAAAAAAAATTGCCGTCCGTCCGTCTGTGTGTCTGTCTGTCTGTCTGTAACCGCTCTATCTTCCGAACAAATTGAGATAGAGATTTGAAATTTTGTATGTGCTTAGTATGTAAGAATGGGACGAAGCCTATTTAATATCAGCAACCTCGATTATCCGGAACTATTTTTTTCGGACTCTCGAAAAATTCGTTCTGATGAAAGCTATATAAAAATTCTTGAATTCTTTTATTTTAAGGAGTGGACGTAAAAGGCAATAAAATAACACACATTTTGCATAAAAAATGAAATCAATCGGATAATTAGTTGTTGAGATATTTCTAATCCTATTTTCCACATTCTTTGATTTTTTATGACCCTGTATTTCATTCAAATTTCAATTCAAAGATATCTTTTAATTGGAAATGAGATACTTAATTCGATGCAAGAAACCGTTAGTGATTATTATTATTATTTTTGGAGTTATAAGGATGTTTCTATTACGCAATTCAGTGCTACTTGAATAATTTGGCGTTTCATACAATTTATCGAAATTAGGTCATCAGAAATTCATTAATAGAGCATGATTATGTGTTAAAAATACTTAAATATACGTTTATATTTTGTTTTGGAATTGTAATGCATTTTATAAATTTTTTACATGTGTTATGTTTTCATATATTGTGCTATGCATATCCATGATGGGTAAGTATTACGGTGGCCTCCAACGACTAGTTTCTCATTGTGGCAACAATCACAGAACAAAAAATAATTTGCTGAATTCAACCAATAAAAAGATTCAGATATACTTCAGATTTCCCTTTTCTCTACCGAGGACAACAACTATTCTCCTAATAGTTAATAAATTAATCTAATATAATTTCGTATGCAGCGTTTTCTACAGTCCTATAAATTGACCTTTTGATTTATTCTGCTGAGCTGATCCAAAGCATCAGACCAGATTGTATGATCGTTAAGTGTGTATTTCGATTCAAACTGCTTATTTTCCGATTTATTTTTAAATTTCATTTTTGCTCTCAAGTGTATCAAACTGGCAAATTGTCTTATTTAGAAAGTACACAAGGGGCCGTGATTGTTAATTCTTTGATAAATGCAGAAAATATTGCAAAAAAAAAAAAAAAAAAAAAAAAAAAAAAAAAAAAAGCAATCAAAAACGGCACTTTGAACCGATTTTTCTGAAACGGCAGGTCTGGCAACGAAAAAAAGGGTCATATTGAGAAGGTAATTGTTTATAAATCAAATTCTAATGAATTGAGCGTAAAAAGACATCACACGGCAGCTTGTACATATCTTCGAAAATCCTCTCAGCAAGTTTCATGTTTCTGCTTTTAAAAATGCGTCTGAAATTGTATCGGAAAAATTCGAGTTGTTGAAGGTGGAAAAGCGTTTTTTCGAATACACCCTTAAGGGGCTACTTCACTCAAAGGAAAAGACCCGCTCGCTAATGCTAATCCTATGGAAGAAATGTATAAAGATATCTCGGTTGCATTTTGATATTTTTAAATGATTCTTTTTGCACTGGATAGCTGAGATCGATCTGTATGCAGGCCGTTTTTTATTTATTTTTTTATTTTATTTTTTTTTCTTTACAGATATTTTTTACGAGGACGCTTTCATTTTCGGAACCGGTTTGGAATGCGAAAGCACCATCCTAAAAAATCTCTCGAACCAAAATCGAAAAAGTAAAAAACGGCCTGCATTCGAATCAATCTCAGCTATCCAGTGCAAAAAGAATCATTTAAAAATATTAAAATGCAACCGAGATATCTTTATAATTTTTTTCCATAGGATTAGCATTAGCGAGCGGATCTTTTCATTTGACCGAAGTAGCCCCTTAAGGTTAGTTGAGTAGAGTGAGAATTAGTCCTCCAGTATCCATCCGGAATGGCTTAGTTGGAAGAGCATTGGCCGCTCTAGCTAATACATTTCCTGGTTCGAATCCTGGCCCGGACTTTTTACATCATTTGGAAAATTTAAGACTGATATAATTCATTTACCAACTGATTAATCGTGTCATAAATTAATCTATCAATTTTGTTAGTTTATTTTAGTTTTATGCTTATGCTTTTCATTTTGAAAAACGCACTCAAAGCATTATAGACACATTTAATGTTTAAAAATCTTGCCGGTCACTACCTTTCGTTCTGCCGACAGCCATTTTCTATTTACTTAATTGTGTAGAAATAAAAGCATTGAATGTTACAATATATGTGAACGTTAAGTTATGTATAATTTAACTAAATTATTATAATTCTTAAACATTAGTTTTCCAAATTTTGATTTTTTTTTTAATCCACTTCAGTTGCTTTCCTACTTGTAATTAGAAAATTTAGTACTACTAGGTTATCCCGTCGACCAAAAAATTATCGCCAAACTATAAGATTAAATGCCAATAATGGATAATCGTGAATGTCACGTTCAATCACATTAAATAGATTCACGTGTTTAAAATGTCATTAAGAGATTTTTATTTGGACTTTGTATTTTTATTTATATTCTACTAATTATTTGTTTTTTCGTTATTAAAAACAAAAATTATGTCAATATGTATAATTTGGCTATGAGTTTGGTGATTTGTATAATTTGGCGAAATTGGTCGATGGGATAACAGAGTAGTACCGAAAATTTATACAATAAAATAATAATATGAAATTTGGGATGCTTTCGAACCTATTCGGCTCATAATAGAATGAGAAACAACAGACGACTTTTTTTTTTTTTCTTCTTTTTGCGAGCGTATGTGTAGGGATGAAGCGTAGGGATAAACACCTGTGGATTTTTTTTCTCTCTTCCGACACGGATGAAAGAGCAACAGATTATTAAAAGCAAAGATGAAGAGGATATCCATTAACTGAATTGTGTGGGAATAAATTTATTGCACGGTCTACCATACGCAAATATTAAATTGTTCGAACATCTAACAGGGCCGTAACGAGCGAGGAGCGATCGGGGTATTTTCCCCGGGCGCCAGAGAATGAAAGGCTTCAAAAAATACTTGGTTCATTGTTTGGTATATAAATCAAATAACGAATTTCGCACAAAAATGTCGTGCAATCAGCCAACCCGAAGTAAAAATATAGTAACTGAATAATTGAAATGATGAAATAAGCCTGCTTAGTCATGTAGACAGATCAATAGAAAACATATCAGATAGTAGAATTCCATTTAAACAATGGGTAAATAGATACACTATTATTTTTCCTAAATGAAACTAATTAATAAATATAATTCTTGGCTTCAATATTTTTTCTCTCAACTTGAAAATATCAGCTCGTATGATATTTTCACCATTCAGTTTGATATTCGATTGAGAAACAAATTGTGGTATTAATCTATATATTTTTGTTAATTTTATACTTTTTGCTTTGATCAGCGCCAGTTTTGCCTTAAGTATCCGGCTAAGGGCATCAGAACAATCGGGACATCAGAGGCGCAGCCAGAATTCCGTTCAGGAGGGGGGAGGGGAGGTTGAGTTTCTGATAAAGGTGTTTGCCGGTTATTTGAATCGCTGTTTAATAGAATCAGTACTATTTAGAATATTCACTGTATAATACTTGAACTCAAAGAGCATTTGTGTGGCAGAAAATCATATTTTTTTTTAATCATAATACGTCTCAGAAAAGTGATTTAGTTCAAATAATCCATTTTTACTTAACTAATCTATGTAATATGCATTTTTACAGTTTTAAGTAGCACTTTCGTCATTTCATTGAATCACTTAATTAAATGAAATCTAATTTAATAAAGCGGCGGATTCAGAAATACGTCAAAACGCTTAAATATTAAGTTTGGTTTTGATTCATAAAAGCGGCGATTATAGCAATCTTTCTTAGCTCTGGGAGGGGTTTTAACCCCAAAACCACCCCCCTGGCTGCGCCACTGCTATAATTTAAAATTGAAGTTTTGTTATAGAATTTCTTAGTGATAATGAGTTTCTTTTTATTACTTCAAATTCTATATTAGTTTTAAAAAAAACTTTTTAAGAAAGCATTTATATTATTTACACCGAAAATCTCAATAATATATATTAGAGAAAAAAGCTTCATGTAAAATATTTTCATTTTTCATATTTATAACAAAACTATAGAAATAATTTGCAATGCACTTAATATTCTTCAACGCCTCTTGCCTTAAGAATAGCTCGATATTCTCGAAAATAATGCAATCGAAATAATACACTAATAAAACGCAGTGCTTTGCAAACATTTACAGCGTCTTTATAGAAGAGTCGTGGCGTACACTGTGCATGGTGGGATTAGAAATCTTTGTCCAAAAAATAGCGATTTATATCACGGAGCTTGATGATTCTCGAATGGGCTAATCCACTTAGTAGAGTTAGACAAACAAATAAAGAAGATCTTGGCAATAGATAGAGTTCGACACTACAAAAATTGCATTTTACATTATGTAACATCACAGTAATATTTTCTATCCTATTTATTGCTTGCAGATCATTTCAGAACATTTTATTAACTCTTAAAAGAATGTAAATAGTTTAGTGTATGTTTCCAGCTAATAGCAATTGAGGCTGTGAGGGAGTGACCTTTGTCATAAAGGCACTCTATTATTTCTGAGATCGTGACGTCAATAATTTAACATGTGTAAGCGTAAAAGCGACATCTATCCTCTCTTTTACTTTAACTTTCTAGAGCGTGTGTGTCTCTTTCGGATTCTACAGTTAGCTCGCGGTTAGTAGTAATATGTAAATTTGAAGTATCTCAGTTTGCAGCATATAAAAGCTTGGAGTTTGAGTGTGTGCGGAGTGTCTCTGGCGATAGCCAGCAGAGTGTCTCTGGCGACAGTAGCCAGCAGTGAGTGTCTCTAGCGATATTAGACAGCGAAGTGTGTTTCTAGCGGCGATTGCCCGCTGGTGTTTAGCAGAGTGTGTCTAGCGGCGTTGATTGATCCAGAGAGAGTAGTATCAAGTAGCATCGAGCCTCCAGTGAATTGATAAGGTGTTTGAGAATTCGACTAGAGAAGTTGGCCGGTGGTAAGAAATTTAATAGTAATTGTGTTGATTATCTCGACGTTAATAAAGAAATAAACACAGCCACGGGCTGTCTAATAAGCTTTATCTAGCAGTTTAGCCGAGTAGCTGAGAAGTAATCTAAGGTGCCACGATTGAGCTAGTTCCGGAGCTGTGAGTATGAGTTTAATCTTTTAGTAGTATTCTCAGTTGTGAAATTTACAGACTTGCTCCACTCCCCTTGAGCCCTTATCGTTTTTAATAAACTGTGGTTTTATCTTAATTCCTGAGTATGTCTGCATTTAACTCCCAGCACGAGCACCCAACCGTTACAAGGCTTCTAGTTTTGAATCAAAATGATTTTAAAATGATTAGATTAAAATAATAATTTTAAAAAGGTGAATAACTATATGAGAGGTGCAAATGTAACTTTGAAATGCTGAAAATGATATCGAGTTTAGATTCCACGGGGGAAAAATTCTATGATTGAGTCAAAACGGAATAATTTTTGCTCTTCTTCATTTTGGAATACCAGACATAAGCGCTTTAATTGATAACTTTATTATAATAACAGCTCTTTAATATACTTTACTGCTTACATATATGATTAAAGTTTAATTTTAATAATTTCTACAACTGAGTTTTATAGAAATAGTATTTTGTTAACTTTGGGTTAAATATCATTTGCTAAAATGTCTGTTTGTTGTCTATTTTATAATAAAATAATATTTACCAGTATAGGATTTTTTTTTATTGTAACTAATTGTTGTGGGCTTAACGCAAATCAATAGAACAGTTCCATCTTAAATATTTTCTACCGTCGAAATTCGACGAGTTCTGTCTTTTTCCTTTAAATACTTTCAACGAAGAATAATTAGAATTTAGTGTAATTAAGACATATTAATTAAGGATTTTCAAAAAGTACATGTATGTTTCACATGTATGTGTTGCGCGCAGATTTATAAAAAATATATTCGATATATCCACTTAATATGACAATATGTATTGTTAAAATATTGTACTTCAATTTTTTTTTCTTCAGGAAATTAAACCGTAAAATACAAAATTTATGACAAAATTTCAATAAAATTTTTTTAATGTAATAAATATATTGCAGTTACTTATTTAAAAATAGGTAGAGATTATAAAAATATGTAAAATACAATATAAATTTTTCTTCAAAATGCAAATTAAGCAGTATAAAGATAATTTTTCTTCTTCCCAATACAAATTCTAAACTTCAGCCATTAGATCAAGGAATAATACAAAATTTAAAAGTGTATAACCGAAAAAGAATCTTGCGAAAAGTTATTTTGACCTTAGAAAAAAGCCAATGTAATTGAAAAAATCAGCTTGAGACCTAAATATCAGATATAAGGAAAGACTGAAAATGTGATGCTATTTCTTCGACCGTACACAGTTGTTTTGAAAAAGTTGGCTTCGAAACAGTAGTTTTGATGTTTAGATGTTTCTCAATTTCAAGATGCCTATTTGTCAGATCTGAAGGGAAAAGGTTAGCAACTGAAAGATATAAAAGGTCTGGGGGAAAAAAGTCAAAGAACTCTCTAAATTTCTGACGTTGAGGAAGACAATGTGACTATAAAATGGAGCTAATGTTTTACACAATAATGAGTTGAAACCCGTCGAATTTCGATAAAAGAAAATGTTTAACAAGCAACAGCTACATTGATTTATAACAAACCTACAGAATTAATGACAATAAAAAATTAATCTTGAGTTGATTAATGTAAGTCCTATCACAAATATTTTTAACTAATAAATATATTTTATATCTAAAGTTACCAAAATATTATTTTCATAATTTTCAACTGTTCAAATTATTGAAAAAAGAAATGTTATTCATAAAACTAATCAGTAAAACGCAGTCCAAGAACAGTAATTATAATGAATTTATCAATTGAAGCTCTTGTGCTGGGTATTACAGAATGAATCACAGAAAAAATTATGACACAGATGTCATATACGCACCACATTTGCACGTGCTTTTTTCTCCGGCCAATTTGGCGAAAATTTTGTTTTTGAATATAAGTTACAAATTACTTGCACGATTTTTTATTGCAATATAAAAATAAAATAACGTGAAAAAATAAAAGAGATTCTAATATTTTAAGAAAGAAAATAATAAGAGTAAATAAATAATAGTTTGATCAGAATAATTATTGATACAATATATAAGAAAAATAATTTAAAGAATTAAAATAAAAAATAAAAGTAAATAAACATGAATTTAATAATAAAGGAAACAATAAATAAACAATTCTAAATACTGAACTTAATAAGTAGAAAAACAGTAAATATAATTATCACAATAAATCGTAAATAGTAATATTTATAGCCATGTTGAATGCATGCAGTTGTATCATTTAATCAGCACATTTTACTGAAATCTTCAACTTTTCCCATTTTATTTTCCTGATAATTGTTATTAATTTGTATTTTTAACAAATACATTCTTAGTTGTTACAAACTTATTAAACGGATCTTCTCTTTGGCACAGATGTGCAATGCCGAATTGGCGGTAGAAAAAGGCACGTGCGAATGTGGTGCGTATATGACATCTGTGCCAAAATTATTTCACTTTGACATAATCATAAAATGTTTTCCCCGTAAAGTCTAAATCTAACATGATTTTCACCGTATCAAAATTTACGGACGCACCTATCATATCCGTATCTGCCATTTAAAAATTATTTTAACGCGCAATATATAATTAATAAACATATTTACAAATGTGAAGTCAACTGCTCTTAGCATGTGCACATAGTCACTCCTGACTCTAATCTTAATACCGATGACTAAAAATTTCTAAAATTCATGTCTTTTAAAACACATTCAGGGGCGTAGCTACAGGGGGCGGAGTGAGGGGGTGCGATACCCCCCCCCCCCCTCGCATTCGGTATACTCATTTCATTCGGTAAATTCACTTTCGTCCAAAATCAGTATCATTTCTTACTGTATTTTTTCCTTCTAAGAATTTTTTGATAAAAATTAAAAAAATTATTACAAAACATAAAACAATGACAAAATATTTTCAGAATACTCATACTTCACATGTACATTACCGAGTGTAATACATTCGGTAATTTCACTTTCGTTCAAAAATTGCATTATTTCGTGCAGTATTTTTCTCTTTTAAGAATTGCTCCACTAGTGGCCGAGAGGTTCTGCCTCCGAAATTGGTAGATGTCAGGTGCTGGGCAGGGGTCTCGCTAAGAGGGGGGGGGGGGGGCAGGGGGGAGCCTCCCCCCCAAACATTCCCAAAAGTTGTTACACCTTGCAAATTTCATTAAAATTTTAATAAAAACTGTAATATATTTCCTATTTTTGATAGAAATCGCAAAAGTTACAACTCTAATTGGGAATATTATTGAACTTTTTATAAATAAGAACTGTATTACATTTTCTAATTGTGGTAACTTGGCAAAATTATAAAATCAGTTGGCAAATATGAAAATTTGACTTGGCAATTTAAGATCTTCTCCCCCACCAATAAAAAGTCTTAGCGATGGCCCTGGTGCTGGGTTCGAAACTAATCGCGCCGTGAGCCTAATCTTTTGCAGTTTTCAGTGATTTTCTTTGAACCCTGGATTTCCTTGCGTAAATACGGACTAGGCTCACTTAGAAAAAACCCCACGGAGGGCACCCCACCCCATTAGGGCTTATATTCCACGTGCTGATAATTGACCATCGTAAACACAAAAAAAGCCCATATAAGAATTAAAAATTTATTACAAACCTTAAAACATATTTTAAACAACTATTAAATAGTTTTAGAATATTCATACCTCACATTTGGAATGCTCATTAAATTCGGTGATTTCACTTTATTCAAACATTGCATCATTTTACGTTGTATTTATCCCTTCTAAGAATGTATATTTTTTTAATTATTATTATTATTATTATTATTATTATTATTATTATTATTATTATTATTATTATTATTATTATTATTATTATTTTACAAAACATAAAACAATGTCAAAACATTTAAAACTATTAAATATTTTCGGAATACTCATGCCCAACATTCGGTATACTCATTACATTCGGTAATTTCACTTTTGTTCAAAAATTGCTTCATTGCTGTATTTTTCCTTTCTAAAAAAATTAAAAAATATATTTTAAAAATATTACGAAACAAAACAATGTAAAAAGTGATGGACAGAAATTGCCAATATTTAAATCTATTAAATATTTTCGGAATATTTATACCCTAAATTCGAAGTATACATACATTCGGTAATTTTATTTTCCTTCAAAAATTGCATTATTTTGGCAGTATTTTTTCCGTCTAAGAATTTTCGAAAATGTATTAAAAATTATTAAAAAGCATAAAGCAATGTCAATTTTTTTAAACTATTAAATATTTTCAAAATACTCATACCCCACATTCGGTAATTTATTTCATTTAAAAAATGCATCATTTCATGTTTTTTTTTTTTTTTTTTTTTTTTTTCCTTCTAAGAATTTTTAAAAATATATTTAAAAATGTATTACAAAACATAAAGAAAATCTCAAAACATATTTAAAACTACTAAATATTTTATTAATTATTAACGCTCTACTATTTACATTATGTTATCATTATTATTATTATTCATTCTGAGTTGATTACCCTTTTTCCCCATTCACTAATTTCACCCCATTCTTGTTGCACTTGTAAAAATGCAACAAGATAGAGACAAACCTTTGTCTTGCTTTCGGAGTCGTAATGATCAACCCCTTGCCCCCGTAATCTTTTTTTTTTCGAACTTTTAACTGAAGTTTGTAAAATTTAAAAAAAAATAGTACATGTTAATAAATTAAAAAAGCACAAACTGTGACCCGCGGGTCAAAAGAGGCCTGCGATGAGTTAACGTGCGTCTCGCGAATTTTCAGCGCAGATCGCAGAAAAAAAAAAAATAGTAAATTTCGTCAATTTGCGATATGAATTTGAAAATTTCGTCACTCACTTAAGAATCGCAAATTTCGTTGGTCAGGCACGGAAAAATCGCGAATTTCGTTGATCAAGTCAGAAAATGTATCGAATTTTATCGATGAAGAGCGGAAATAAATAGCAAATTTCGCCGTTCGGACACAAAAAAAATCACAGATTTTGTCGATCAGGCTCGGAAAAATCATGAATTTTATCGATCGGAAGCGAAAAATCTCAAATTTCGTTCATCTGACAAGAAAAAAATTCTAAATTTTTTGATGATGCGTTAAAAAATTAGAATTTTTTTTCATATTTTACGAAAAAGTCGCCAGTTTCGTCTGTTTATCGCGCGAATAAAACGCGGATTTCGTTGACTGCGCACGATTGCCAATTTCGTCAATCGACACAAAAAAATCGCCGATTTTGTCAATTCGCAATGAAAAAGTCGCTAATTTCGTTGACAGGGCAAGGAAAAACCGCAGATTTTGTCGATGATTCGCAGAAAATTGAAAATTTCTTTGAGCGGCTTCAGAACAGTGAGTTTCGTCAGTTTATCGCGGGAAAAAATCACGAATTTCATTAATTTACAGTGGAAAAAAATGCAGATTTCATCAGTCAGTTAAGAAATGCAAATTTCATTGCTCGTATGACGACAATTTGCAGGGGGTTGTAGGGAATTGATTGTAGGGGTGTTGGTCTTTCATTGATCAAGAACGGAAAAAGGCGCTAATTTCGTCGACTGAGCACAGAAAAATTACGAATATGGTCGATCGCCTTTCTAATACGGTCGAATTTAGTCGATCGGAAACGAAAAAATCGCGAATTTTGTTGATCGAGTGTGAAAAACGATCGAATTTTATCGATGAAGCGCGGGGGAAAATAGCAATTTTGCCGTTCGGGCACGAAAAAATCGAGAATTTTGTCAATCAGGTTTGGAAATATGACGAATTTTGTCGATCGGACGAGAAAACTCTCAGATTTCGTCTATCGGGCAGGAATAAAAATCTAAATTTTTTGATAATGCGTGAAAAAATTGCAAATTTTGTTCATAAGTTGCAGAAAAGTCGCCTGTTTCGTCTGTTTACCGCTCGAAAAAAACGCGAATTTCATTGAGCGGGCACAGAAAATTTAAAATTATCGTCTATCGGACATAAAAAAAAATCGCAAATCTTGTCTATCGGCCTTCGAAAACTCTGGAATTTTGTCTATAGGTCTCCAAAAAAATGCGATTGAGCACGAAAAAATTGACTTTATCGATCTGGGACGAAAAATCGCGAATATAAGCGATCGGCTTCGTAAAAAACGCGAATTTATTCAATCGGGAACGGAAAAATCGCGAATTTTGTCGATCGGCTTAGTAAAAAGCGCGAACGCGGACGATAGGTTTCGAAAAAATCGCGCGTTTTGTCGATCGGCTTAGTAAAAAGTGCGAACGCGTGCGATCGGTTTCGAAAAAATCGCGAATTTTCTCGATTCGCAACGAAAAAGTCGCTAATTAGATAAGGCACAGAAAAACTGCAGATTTTGTCGATGATGAACGGAAAAATTGGAAATTTCTTTGAGCGGCTGCAGGACAATCATGAGTTTCTTCAGTTTATCGCAAGAAAAAATCACGGATTTCATCAATTTACAGCTGAAAAAAATGCAGGTTTCGTCAGTCAGTTAAGAATCACGAAATTCACTGTTCGTGCGCGGAAAAATGAGTCTTTCATCAATCAAGGACGAAAAAGGCACTAATTTCGTCGATTGAGCTCGGAAAAATCACGAATATGGTCGATCGCCTTCATAAAAGTGCGAATTTCGTTGGTATGGCACGCAAAAAATTGCTAATTTCGTCGATCGAGAATGAAAAAATCGCGAATATGGTCAATTAGCTTTGTAAAAAGCGTAAATTTTGGCGATAGGGTATGAAAAACTCGCGAATTCTGTCGACTCTGAACGAATTCTCTCGACTCTGAACGAAAAAATTGCTAATTTTGTTGTTCGATAACGGAAAAACCGCAAGTTTCGTCGATGAGGCGCGGAAAAATTGAAAATTTCTTTAAGCGGTTGCTGAACTATTGTGAGTTTTGTCAGTTTATCGGAAGAAAAAAATTGCAGAGTTCATTAGTTTGCGGCGGTAAAAAAATGCAGATTTCGTCAGTCAGTTAAGAATTGCGAATTTCATTGTTCGTAAGCTGAAAAATGCGTATTTCATTGATTGAGAACTGAAAAGGGCGCTAATTTTGTCTTTCAGACCCAGAAAAATCTTGAATTTCGTCGATCAGGCTTAACAAAATCGTAGATTTCGTCCATCAGACGTAGAAAAATTTCGAATTTCGTTGATCGGATCCGCAAAAGTCGCGAATTTCACCTATCGGGTGCGGAAAAATTATGAAATATGCCAAACAGGCTAGGAAAAATCGCGAATTTTCTCGATCGGCTTCAAAAAAGCGCAAATTCTTTCGATTAGGTGAAGAAAAATTGTAAATTTCATTGGCCGGGCGCGAAAAAAACGGGAATTTCGTTGTTCAGGAAAATCTTGTCGATCAGTTTCTCTCTTGCCTTCGTACATAAAGTTCACACCACTTACTTATGTTTGTATTTTAGCACTTTTGACGAAACAAAATTTCAGTCTCCCGAAAAGTCGAACGCTATTATTACATGTTGAAAATAATCCTTGCGATATCTGTTATAGATACAAATGTAAAAACTTTTGATATATCCTTACCAACTAAATTGGATATTTTTACTGGGTAAGTGAACCTATAGGAGCACCCGCCCCCCTCCCCTCCCTGAGACCAAATTTTTTATCTTATTATAGGCCACAGATCACCTTCTTAAAATAGAATTCACTTCGTGTTTTTGATGAAGACCTCGATCTCCCAGACATTTTTCTTAAGTGGCCTTTCTTTTAAAAAGATAGTGCATCCCTATTGTAGTTACAATTATTTTTACAGTGCCCATTCTAAAATATAGTAATAAGGCGTAAATATACAAAAATGGAAAAATAAAAAGTTAAATCTCAATCATTCGGAGAATTTCAATTACATTCGGTAAATTCGATCTCCACACCCCCATCCTCCCTTCCAAAACAAAATGCTCACCTACGCCACTGAACACATTCATGGTGGAACATTTAGTTTTATAATTGAAAATGATCATATTTTAATATGATGTCATTTTTACTCAGTGAAGTATTTCGTATAGCATCTCAAAACTCAGTATCCTTGGAATAAAAAAGCATTGAAATGTAACAGCTTTATAAAGAAAACTGAGCATTTTTTAAAACGTGACGTTATTTTCAGTTCACATATTTTTAAAAGTTACTTTTAATTATAATAATAAAATTGCATCGTGAAAGATATAATAAATAAATAAAACCGTACATATCCCGGGAACAATCAAAATAATCAAATAACCACATTTTGAAAAAATTTCACAAAAACAAAATTTCAAAAAAAATTTCAAAATTTCAAATTTCAAAAAACTTTTAAATTAAACCTACCCTATAGATATAAAATCATAATGAAACAAATTTATGAAACGACTGATTAAATGATTGATTTTGTTTTACAACAATTTTTCTATAAAATGTGCAATAGTATGCGATGAAATTAACTAAATATCTATATTGATATGCAGATCTCAAAACTGTTAATAGAATTTTGAAATTTAAATTAGGTTTCGAAATATCAATTTTTTTCTAACTTTATTTTTATTTCTATAATGTTGGCAACTCAATCACTCCATTTTTGTGGAAAGAACGGACGAAAGGAAAAAAAAACAAGGATTATTAAATTCTGTGGGTTTTTTTTTTTTTTTTTTTTTTTTTTTTTAATATGAAAATGGAAATATCTTTTCTTTCAATAGTTGAGACAATATTGTGATTAAAACATATTTTTCAAAAAAATTTCAGAAAATAAAAACTTTTTTCACATTTCAATTGTCAGGAATCAGTTCTTTTTTTTAAAAAAAAAAAAAAAAAAAAAAAAAAAAAGATCGCTTGTCATCTTGCAATTTGACATAATTTCCATTTACATTAAAAAATATTAAAAAAAATATATTGTAGGGGGAGGAGGGGGAAGAAGAAAGGGATTCTTAGATTTTTTTTATAGTTGTCATATTGAAATTGAAAAGTGAAACATAAAAACAGAGGGAAATTGTTAAAATAAGAATTCAATGATTATGTGATGGAAGCTGAAAATAGGAAAAATTACATCAAAATATTTACACGTAAAATTAAAAAAGTATGAAAATTTTAAAATAATAAAATTATTGTACGCAATTGAATTTAAAGGTTATAATTGAGCCTTACGTAAAATGTCTAAATATTAAATATCGTATTATTTAAAATGTCTGAAATAATTAAATTAACGAGAAAAACTTTTAATGGTGAAAATCCTTATATCCTTATATATATTATAAATGTGAAAGTGTGTCCGAAAAATTGGAATGAACTTGGTTTGACAACGGATGGATTAATGTCTTTGAATCTTTGCATATGGATAGATTATAGGAGTGGAATGAACATAGGCTAATTTTTATTTATTTTATTCAAATATTTTCCTTAATAATTCAAAATTTAATTATTTTTTATACAAAATCAATAGGCATTTTTCAGATAAAATTTAACCATTTTCTTTTCCTGTTGCCAAGAAAATAAAAAATTGGAATAATAATTTTTAAGCGGCAATGATTTTTTAATAAAGAACTTCCACGCGAAAAACTATAATAAAATAATTTAAAAGAAAATAAATATGATTTCATGTTTGAAATAAAAATAAAAGGTGTATTTTTTACAATATATTTAACAAGGATATTTGTTTAGTTAATGGGAATTTTTGTGTAAAATATGGTGACATAAATTAAAAGTAAAAAGAATGAAAAAGAATTATATTTTTAATAAAATGGTTTACTTATGAAAATGTGACGTCGTAGTTGAAATAAAACAGTTACTTTATAGCAGTCGTTAAAATTAAAAATATCAGTAGCTAATGGAGCGAGATAAATAATGACGTCATATTTAAAATGAATCAGAAATATTTTTTACTTATATTAATTAAGAAGTTATAAGTTACATACAAATGAATATTTTTATTCAAAACTCATGATTGTCAATGGAAGAAATTTTTTGTGGGGAAAAGGCGGAAAATAAAACTACTGATTAATATATTTTTGGCTCGATTTTTTAACACTTTCGAACAAAGTTGAAAAGTTATTATGCTTTCGATTTGTCTGTCTGTCTGGTCGCTTTCTAACTTTAGTAAATATACTCCGATTTCCATGAAATTTTTGGACTTCTTAACGTTTACCTAACACGAATACCTATTGAAAATAAAGTTTCTACCATGATTAGTTTATTTACATGGATTGTCAAAAAATTTCCTTACATTACGGCATTATGGGGAAAATCGTTTTAATTAAATTTAACAATGTTACACCCTGTGAAACATATTCAAATTTATATGCATTAACAAAGTGCACTAAAATATGCATTTTGTAAAATATATAGTGAAAAGGACACTTATTATTCATTTACAGGGTTACACAGAAGAATTCCATTGCATAAGAATAAAGGGAGGAACAGTTTCCGACATATTTTAATTATGGTAACTGATTTCATGTATAATCAAACTGATATACGTTGCTGAGACTTAATGTGAGTTATTTCATGCATAATACGAAGTGCATAGCATTACACGGGCAGGGACACACAAAAGATTTCAAATATTATATATTCTATTCGAAGTACTGTATATGATGGATGATGACTGTTGCATGGATGAAATGCATTTTGAATTATGATATGTGCTTTTAAGTTTCGCTAAATGTATGCATATTAAAATGGAGAGTATAAATGATAATAGTATAAATAGTTAAATTTAGATATACAGGGTTACACAAAAGATCTCGGAAAGGTTACTGAATATGAGCGTAATTTACTTAAAGGTGGTTTTTAAATGAAATATGCATTTTTATTTTGAGTTGCATTTAGTAAACTGAGAAATGTTTGTAGTATATATATATAATGATATACAGGGTCCCGCAAAGAACTGGATACAAGGTTGTCTTCGGCTGATAATTTCTGAAAATGTAATTTAGGTAGTAATAAGAAATATTTTTGTTTGAACTAAATTTAAGATACTTTTGTGTATTAAAGACACTTGGAAAACTACAAGGCTGAACAAAATAATTCAAGAATGTTTCTATCTATTAGATTTAATCGCTGAAAGGAAAATTTTAACCAGCAAACAAATTAGCAAATAGGGATTATTAGAAGTTTTTTACCATAAATTCGCGATAAAAAGTTAATTACACATGCTTTTCATCATCGAAATTTTTTGCTTGATTGATCAATTATTTCTTCTTTAAATGTTATGTGAACGAAGTCACGGGTAACTGCTAGTTAGGTCATATTTTTAAAAATAAAATAACATTCCCAAACATTTTTAAATTACATAATGTATGTATCCATGAATCTCAAAAGAGAAAAAAAATATTACTGCATGATAAATGCATTTAATAGTGAAACTTGCGTCATATAAAAAAAATAATACATTTAGAACGATTTTCATTCCCAAGAATTGTAATGTTATGTGATTAAAGGAATATGTATAAAAGGAATGAGAACAGTAAATTCCTTTATGTATTATATAACTTGATGCATCACAAATACAGGTAAATGTAAGCACGAAATACTTTCGATTTATTTTGTAGAAGTGAGGCATTCAGAAGCCAATCCAGTTAATTCTAGCTTGCTGCCTTTTTTACTTACCCATCATAGGTAGTATAGGGTAAGTCTTGCAATCGTTTTGAAAATCGAAAATTTTTTTTGACGGATTTACACGTTTTAGATAGTGGAGATTCCGAAAAACATATTTTTAGAAAAAAAAATTTGCCGTCCGTCCGTCTGTGTGTCTGTCTGTCTGTAACCGCTCTATCTCCCGAACAAATTGAGATAGAAAGTTGAAATCTTGTATGTACTTAACATTTAAGAATGGGACGAAGCCTATTTGATATCAGTAACCTCGATTATCCGGAACTATTTTTTTCGGACTCTCGAAACTTTCGTTCTGATGAAACGTATATAAAAATTTTCGAAATTTTTTATTTTAAGGAGTGGATATAAAAGGCAATAAAATAACACAAATTTTGCATAAAGAACGAAGTCGGTCGGATTATTAGTTGCCGAGATACGTGTAATCCTGTTTTTCACATTCTTTGATTTTTCATGACCCTGTATTTCATTCAAATTTGAATTCAAAGATATATTTTAATTGGAAATGAGACGCTTCATCCGACGCAGTAAATTACTAGTTAATATGATTATTATTTTTGGAGTTATAAGGATGTTTCTTTTACGCAATCCGGTATTACTTGAGTATTTTGGCGTTTTATACAATTTGCCGAAATTGGCTCATCAGCAATTCATTAATAAATCATTACTGTGTATATTGAAACTATTTAAATATGCGTTAAAATTTTATTTGGGAATTGCAATGCATTTTATAAATAAGTTATACATGTTTTATTTTCATATTTTATATTATGCATATGTATGATGGGTAAGTATTACGGTGGCCTCCAACGACTAGTTTTAAATTTAGGTAACGACATGATTGGATTGAAATTTTCCTATGTATCTACGCAGTGCTTATGAATAACCCTTAATTATTAGAAAATTAATGCGTATCATTAAAAGATGGTAAAAAAAAATAATAACATTTTTTATAGATAAATAACTTTAAATCTTTCAAATGAGCATTTTTATTTGATGGAATTAGTCGGATTGACTTCTGAGCGCCTCAAATTATATTCAATAAGTACATACCAGAAAATTTTGGTATTCTTATTAATTAAGATAACCAATGCACAAAAATATGTATGATGGTGTGTTAAAATAGACAAAAGAATTCGTGAATAAGGGGCCAGGGCCGTAGCTAAGGGGGTGCTATGGGCGGCTCAGCCCCCCCTAAACTATTTTGAGCCCCCCCCCCTGGAAAAAGTTCCAAGGTCACTAAATGTTCCGAAAATTCAAATGAAATTCTGTTAAAAAATCTAATTTAGTTTTGAGACCCTTTCACAGTTTTGCAGAGTTACTAAATTATATCTAAAATACGTGTTTCAACACTCCCTCATCCTACTGGTACATAGGAAGCTAACAGGATGTTTACTTTTGCACCAGTTATACATTCAAAATTTTCATCATTATATACTTTTCTTAGCATAAAATGAAGTTATTACAACAATTTAATGAGAAACATAGTACCTACAATGTGAATATGCACTAATTTATCTTTCTGCATTAGAGAGAGAACAAAAAAAATGTGAGCCCCCCCCCTATATCCCCCTGAGCCCCCCCCCCTATCGTACACTTCTAGCTACGGCCCTGTAAGGGGCCATCCATGAATGATGTCACGCTTGAAGGGAGGGGGGGGGGGTCATGAAATTTTGACAGTTGATTTTGTGACAGCTTGTGGCAAGGAGAAGGGAAGGGGTAAGAAGATATCTGACGCCACACATTTTAGTAACAAATAAATAAATAAATTAAAATAAATTAAAATCAGTACATTAAACTATGAAATATGAAGTTGTTTTAAAATTAAAATATTTTTTGCTCATAAGGAAGAGATTTAAAGCCAAATATGTTAAATTCTATTTCAAATTCCAAAATACTATTTTCAATTACTTTTTCATATTAATATTTCATTAACATGCTATATTAATTATTATTATTATTGTAAACCTTATTTCATGTAAAATACGAATCATTTTTATTGTTCAGTTCACAAATGTCATTACATCCAGAAAAAGGAATTGATTAAAACTACAAAACATGTTTTATTGAGTACATTTTGGTTGTTTTAAGCGAATTTTTTAGATAAAGTAAAAAATCGGTCTTGTTGCTCTGACAAAAAAAATATTGTTAACACTCTTATAAATTTTTTACAAAATTTCATTAATTTTATTTGAGTCTTACTAAAGTCTTGTATTTTCAATTTGTAATTCCAACAAAATTTTGTTGTTTTTGCAAAATTTAAATTGGTGTGCAGTAGCCATAACTCTCTCACGTAATTTTGTTTGACTTATATAGCTATAAAGGACTTATATAATTTTTAGATAATAAACACTTTTCAAATTGGAGACGGATTAATAACATTATTATGCATTTCGGTTGGAAACTGTAAGCATAAAATTGAAAAAAAAAAAAAAAATCAACAATATTTTTTTGTTTATTCAAACAAAATTTCCATGGACCCATATTTAAACGAAAAGATCTGTTGGACCAAACAAATTTTTGTTGATTCAACAAAACTTTTTTCTGGGTGTAAAACACATAGTTAAAGTTTAAGATTAAAATTTGAAATGTGATTTAAAACATAAGGTAAATGCACCAGTAATGGTCCACTTAAGGCTATTTATCTAATTATTTTTAAAGTATTAGTGAATTTTAAAATATATATATTTTTTCTAGCCTAGTCCTTACCTTGACGTATAAGAATAAACATTCAAAATTTTAAAGTATATTCTCTAGAAAAAAATGAAAAATAAAAAATGTTACCTTCCTCTATGCTCCAGTAGTGAGCTATAGTCACTTTCTGATGCTCCTGTAAGGCTTCCTAGAAGTGGGCCACTCCATTCTTGAGTTTAATACATACTGTACAGAAGTTATAATTTTTTTTTACATTTCTATACTTAAATATACACAATAATGAAATCATAATTAAAAGTTTTGATGATTACATAAAATAATTTTATCTTCTCTTTAGTTTTTTCGTATAGTCTGTAAAAACACCATTCATCTAAAAAACTATGAGAATATTGAAGTTGTCCCTTTGCCTGATAACAGATAAGGGTTCCAGCCAATCAGAAACTAGTTTGTTATCTGACAGCGGTGACTAAAAAACTTGTTTTTCAACTTTGAAAACTGGTGGCCCACTACTGGTACACTTACCCTAATGCTTTGTTTCTGAACTGCAAATATAAGTTTACATAATATAGCGTGACATGTGACAAGAGCGGGGTGGGGAGTGAAGTGTGACACTTTGTAACAAAGCGGGGAGAGGAGAGTCAAAAATATGGAAAAAATGCATGAAATCATTTATGGACGTCCCCTAAGCTATACCTGGTCCTGAAATATCTAAAAATTGATCACAGAATAAAATGTAAACGTAACGTGGGGTTCTGAAAGCTATTCGCAAGCAGATACAGTTTTTTTAGTCGCGAATCTTAAGGAAGAATAATGCCCATAGCTTCGTTATAAGGCAAAAAGTTAGTGACATTTTTAACCAAACCATTTTATACAAGCTTATTTTCAAATGTGGAATTAATCTTACATATTAGTTCCGAAAATAGCCGTTAATTGTTAAGACAGCGATGGATGAGGCAAAGGTAACTGAAAAATGCCACTTTCAAACAGAAAAGCATGGCAATCCAATTTCAGAAAAAGTCGCCATCATATTGGTAATATGATTCAATCTGAAATAAGCTGATAATATTTTTTAAACAGTACATATTGTTATGCTTTTACAGGTTTCGAAATTTGTACAGGGGTTGGATATGAATTGTTTCCCGATCTTAGTATAATAATTTATCTGTTGAAAGACAACATCATTTTGAAATTCTTCATAAATAATCATTTTTCATATTAGGGTTTCGTTCATCTAATGAAACCCTATTCGTTTCTGTCCTCAGTCTGTCTATCTGTCACAGAGTCCGTACACAAAAACTATATAAGTCAGAGAGTTTAAATTTTGTATATACTTATAGCTGAATACCTCTTGTCATATAACAAAATATAAAATTATGAAAAAAAAAACTATCATTTTAATTTAAGTATTATATATAATGTCATCAGTTTATTTATTTTTTTTTTTTTTCTCGTCTAATTGTTGCACGCAAGTTTAAATAGATATAAAAAAAAATATTTCTTTTTTTACCCTTTACTCTTAAAAGAAATGGAGTACTTCTGTTGCCACAATTACAAAATTGGCATTAAAAACTAAAAATAAATTAATATCTCAAAAATAAATTGAAATACAGCTTTTAAACAAATTGAATTTAAAAGTACATTTTTTCCTATACGATGGTGTAAAAATATTGAAAATGTGCCATATTTAGAAGCTTAAAAATTTGCAGTAGCGTAAATTTCAAAATTGAAATTTCATTTCTACTAATTGTTGCACGCAAGTTTAAATAAAATTATTGTGTATGTAACATAAATTAATGGATTAAATAGATCACGTAAAAAACGTGCTTATTAGTTTTTATTTCATCGTATTAAATCATATTTATCATCTATTTTGACTAGCAAAATGAAATATTTTTTATTTATTTATCAAATTATTATTCATTTAAATTACTAACCGCCTCTGGTGACGAGTTTGGTCTCCCTTAAATTTATGCTAAGCTTTGAAATATCTTACTTTTATTCATAATTTTCTTACTTGCGTACCTTTACTAAATCTGCAGATTCTGGTAGAGAAATAAACAAATCTATGCGATCAAGGCAGCATTTAGGGGAATAATTCAGTATTATTTTCTGGTTGGCGCGATTGGCGAAGAAATATCAAAATAGCGCCGAAAAACCGTTTTTTGTTTGTTAAAGGATAAAGCGTTTTGAAAGGGATATTAAACGAAACCTTCTATGCGGTCTGCGATCACACTTCCTTACTAGTTATATTTTCACAGCTGCCAACATCTTCTTCTTCTTTTTTTTTTTTTTCTTTGTACCACAGAAATTTAACAAAAATTTTTGCCTTATTTATTCGACAGATTACGGAATTTTAAAAAGATAAAATTTACTATACAATTCTTGTAATTAAAAAAAAAAAAAAAAAAAATCATAAGTTGTTGGTAACTATGTAATTTTATGAAAGATAAGATATTTGAAAAGCGTGAGAAAAACACGCTTGTCTGTCTAAAGCTTAATAATTTTATTAATTTATTTCCAAACTTTCAATGCAATATTTGATTTGTGCAGTTATAATGCCTGAATAAATATATTTAAAAGTATAAGCCATAATAGCCTCATTATCATTAAAATTAGTTTTGTAAATAAGCTCCACTGGTTAGGCAGCCGTCGTAAATTGCTTCACGTATAATACTTTACAGCGACCTTCTGTTTAAAGGCTTATATAATTACACATTCTTTTGTTCGCCTAGATTAAGACCACAGCAACCCGATTTATATGCAGCGCATTGTTCAAGTCTAATGTTTAAAAAAAAATGAGTTATTTATTCCTTTATATTATGCATGAGACAAGTTTTTTTTTAAGCTGAAAATACTTTCATTACTTTCTCAATCAGAGAATATGGTAATTTGAATGCTTGTCATAGAATTTAATGTTTTTCACGCTCTTTTATTTCATTGAACTTGATTTTTGAATGTAAATGAAAGTGGAATTTTGTAATCAATTTTTCACTTACTTCCCCATAGGCTAGAATTATGAAAAAAATTACATACAAAGATGTATTTCAAATGAAAAAAACAACATTTTAATTATTTTTACAACTTCATCATTACAACTTTAATAAATTGATTTTAAGGCATTTTTCCGTTATTCCATTTCAATTATCGTTAGAAGTGATAAATTGTCGAACATTCTTTATAATTGGAACTGTGTATACGCTACAACAAAATCCATTTAATGATACGCCAAATCATGCTCACCACAAAAGGCCAACTTGTCAAGTGATGCTGCAAAAGCGAAATAAGGTATCCTGTAGTAATAACCTATGGATAATGGCGTTATTACCCCCCTCCCCTATGTGGGTAATATCACCATGCAAAACCCACAATTTTTTGCTTACTTACTATTAATTGGGATATTAGGATGCAGTAATATTCATCTGATAAAAGAATCAGCAGCATTTAGTCCAAACAAATTTTTCTGCATCCTTTTTGGTTTTAAACAATGACAATAATGTTCTCACTAGTGCGTTTAAAAAAAGAAAAAAAATCCTCTTATAATATAATTCCAGAATTAAAAAGAATCAATCGGAGTAATAACACCAGCGGCTGGGCTGACATTATTATTAAGGAATACTTATTGTGCAGATCATTTTAAGGTACGAATTACCTTGCGAAACATCCAAAATCTTCCCCAAATTTTGAAACTACATAAAATAAATTACAAATTTATGTAATAAACAAAGTATTTTCTAATAAATATATAGCCTTCAAATCACATAACTTACCTCACAAATTTTTAACAGGGCACTGACTCTTTTATGCTTCTTCCAGCAGTAAGATTTACAAATCGAACAACTTAAAAGGATGTTTGCGATTCAGGTGACTCTGAGCCCTTCTGCGCAGAACTCGTAAATGTCATTTCCCGGATTCCTTCATAATTACGTATAATATTGGCACTTGATGTCATTACCCACCCTGGTGTTATTACCCTCTGCACACTTTATTTTAAACACAAACGAGTAGAAAATTTAAGTAAAAGCAAAGAGTGTAACATATCTTTTCTTAAAAAAAAAAAAAAAGGTTTAAATCAATTTATAGCTTTACACTAATTAAATTATTATAAACTAAGAAATTCATTCATAAAAAAGTTTAAATAATGTTTATTTTTTTCGTTTTTGTTGCCATATTTAAAAAAAAAAGAAACAGAGACAAAATTATACATTTTTAAAAAAGGTGTTCTGGTGTAGTAACGCCCAGGTTGGGCCAAGTGCTAATATTACATATAATTATGAAATATTCCAGTATATGGCACCTATGGGCTTAGCGCAAAAGGGTTCTGAAACATATAAAACTCAAACAACCAGCTTAAAGTTAATTTGTTTTATTTGTAGGCCTTATCGCTTTTAGAAGCAACTAAAATTAATGCTTGATCTAAAATTCGCGAGGTAAGTTCTGTGATGTGAAGAACATATATTTATCAGGAAATGCTTCTTTATTACATAAATTTGTAGTACATTTCATGTACTTTCAAAATGTCGCAGAAGATCTTGTATATGTTTGCGAGATAGTTTGTAGTTTAAAATGTACTGCACAAAAGTATACCGGGGTAATAGCGCCAAGAAATGCCATTATTGCCCCGGTTCATTCCTTACAGTGGTGAAATTACATCCGAAGAGAATAAGGGGGGGGGGGGGTTCCGATACCCAAAAACTTGTCTTTTTATTTTTATTACTAACTAGCTGACCCGCCCGGCGTTGCCCGGGACCCGTTACGATAACCTGAAAGAATTAACACTACAATTATTATCTACAATTAGTCAGAATTCATCATAGGCTATGAATTATTCGTTAGAATAATATTTTGTAAAAAGGCATAACAAATTGAGTAAATGCTTTAAATAAGGCTCTAGGTACGCAATAAAAATATCAGGGTGTAGTTTCCTGAAAGAAGAGTCCAAAACTCAACTTTAAAATTATGCACTGATAAGGTGGAGAAATGAGTGGGTGAAATATGCATATCGAACAAAATTTTCAAAGGCCCTGAGACGGGCTCCACGGGAACATATAGAGTCCCAGGCTTGAAAATGGAATACAAGAACGTAGGAATAACTAAGTGGGACAATAGTTCCAAAAATGAAGATTATATTAAGAGAGGGCAGTTTAATAACAATTCAAGGTACAAAAACTTCAAGGGGCTCTGTACCGGGATACGAAGGACCAGAAACTTATTTCGCATGTAGTTGAATATAAAATATTCTTTGTAGTGCACGATTAATATTCATAATTGGTAGCAGCTAAACTAAAGTGATTTTTTTCTTTTTTTGTAGCTGATGGACTTAAAAGAAAGAAGGACTGGAAAGAAGAGTCTATTACTCAAATTTAAAAATTTTGCACTGAGAAGGTGAGAAATTTAGGGAGCGAACTATGTCTGTCTCACAAAATGTTCAGGGGCCCTGGATTGGGCCCTATGATTCCATAGGAGGTCACAGTATCTTGTATGGAATGTCAAAACATTAAAATATCTAAATGCATAAAGAATCTTAAAAATGAAGATCGGATTAAAAGGAAGCAATTTATTAACACTTTATTATTACAAAAACTTCAAGGAGCCCTATACCAGGCCCCGAGGGGCCAAGAATATATTTCGCATGCAGTAGAGAATAAAAATATCTTATTTTTGTAGTTATTAAAATGATGGGAGGAGCTAAAACTACGTTAAATAAAATTGAAAGCGATTTGGCTCACTTTTAAAGAAGATGCACCAAGAATCCCAAGAAGGCGATTGGCAATCAAAATTAATGGTAGCTGAATGTCTGACAATTTTTTGTCTTTCATGTAATAGCTAGAGGACCTAAAAAGTTGCTAGAAAGAAAGAAGCTAGTGAATCGAACCATTTTTAAGGGAGCTATAATAGGGGGCTCCGGAGGGGCCAACTGATAATTAAAACCAAGGCCCTAACATAAAATCATGTTAAAATGTTTTCATACATAGCGTTTTAAATCTTTAATTAGTCAAAATTAAGCATACAGTATAAACTATTCGTTGGAAATATATTTTTTTTGTCCCCAAGAAAGCGATTAGTTCATAATTAGTGGTAGCTGAAGTATAAGAAATTTTTTATTGTTTTTGTAGTAGCTGGAGGACCTAAAAAGTTGTTAGGAAGAAAAAGCTAGTGAATCAAACCATTTTTAAAGGAACCATGATAGGGGGCCCCGTAGGGGCCAATTGTCAGTTAAAACCAGAGCCCTAACATGAAAACATGCTTAAATGTTTTAGTACATAACGCTTTAGACCTTTAATTAGTCAAAATTAAGAACAGAGTATGAATTATTCGTAGAAATAATATATTTTTTTTAAATGCATCAATTGATTGGGTAAAAGTTTAAAAAAGCGTCCCAGGGCCCAAATAAAAATATCAGGTGTTGGTACTGAAAGAAGATTCCAAGATTCAACTTTAAATTTTGCACCGAGAAAGTGAGAAATCTAGGGAGTGAAAAATGTTTGGCGCACAAAAAGATCATGGGGCCCTGGGCCAGGCCCAATGATTACCTAGGAGGTCCCAGTGTCTTATATAAAATGTAAAAACTTGAAAATATCTAAATCTAAATGGAACAGGTATCCCAAAAATGAAGATCGAATTAAATGGAAACAATTTATTAACAATTTATTACCCCTGACACGGGCCCCAAGAGTCCAGGGTCATAACTGAAATGTAAAAAGGCGAGAATAGCCAAATGGAGAAATGTTCCTCAAAACGAAGAAGATTAGATAAAAAAGGGTCAAGTTATTTATAATTTGGTGCATATAACTTGTAAAGGGCCCTGTGGCCCCCTCCCCTTAAAATATTAAAAATCCCTGTCGGCTTGGCCTTTAGGCGGAGATAGATTTCGAAGAGACATTTTCGACATTTCAACAACAAAAAAAAAAAATTGCATTACAGATAAACCTAATTTAACCCGGGAAAACTAGCTATGAGAATTTCTCTCACGGTGCCCAAATTCTTTTCTTTTACTTTACAGTCACTTAATATCATTTTTTTTTTTTTTTTTTTTTTTTTTGTTTGTTTGGCTTAGTAGTTTTATTCAAAATAGAGGTAAAGTAATCGAAATCACATTTTGAAATTTTATTAAAATGAAAAATAGCCTTACAAATAGTCTTAAAAAGGGTACGATTGTGAAAGAAAATCTCATGCGCGAGTTCTCGCGGGTTAACAATTTTATTTGGTCTCTTTTGAAAAAATTTTAATTTCATTTTTCTCTAAAAACTTGTTTTGTAAGAAACATCTTAAGCTAAATTCGGCTCAAATGCCCATTTTGACAACATATTTTGAAATATATTCTGACTTTTTTAAAAAATTGACTAATACAACACATCATATTGTTCATAAAAAACAAAAAACTGTCAATTGAATGCGTTTGAAAGCAAAAATGGACTTAAAAATGAGTCAGAAAAAACGCAATTTGTTATTTGAATTTTTCCTCAAATTTTCAATCACGAAGCTTTCTGGAAATTCTGTTCGAAATACTCTTTTTGGAAGCCTTTTTTGAAATATATTCCGACTTTATCAAAAAACGGACTAATGCGTCACATTATACAGTCTCTAAGTAAAGAGGAACTGTAAACTGGAAGCGTTTGAAAGCAAAAATGGATTTAAAAATGAGTCAGAAAAAACGCAATTTGTTATTTGAATACAACCTATATTCATAATCATGATCACTTCGGGAAATTTTGTGCGAAGTGCTCACTTTGACAGTATTTTTTTAAAATATATTCAGCCTTTATCAAAAAATTGATCAATACGGTACGTTATACAGCTCCTAAATAAGAGAACCTGTCAATTGGATGCGTTTGAGAGCAAAACTAAATTTAAAAATGAGTCAGAAAAAACGCAATTTGTTATTTGACTATTTCCTCAAATTTTCAATCACGAAACTTTCGGGAAATTCTGTTCAAAATAATCTTTTTGGAAGCTTTTTTTTAAACATGTTCTGACTTTATCAAAAAACGGACCAATGCATCACATTATATAGTTTCTAAATAAGAGGACCTGTAAATGGGATGCGTTTGTTAGCAAAAATGGATTTAAAAATGAATCAGAAAAAACGCAATTTGTTCTAATTCCTCAATTTTCTGATCACGATTACTTCGGGATATTCTGTTCAAAATACCTTTTTTGGCAAGTTTTTTTTTAAATATATTCTGTGTTTATCAAAAAACTGACCAATGCATCACATTATATAGTTCCTAAATAAGAGGATATGCCGTTTGGATGCGTTTAAAATAAAAAATGAATTTAAAAACGAGTCAGAATGTAAGCAGTTTGGATTAGAGGTTTTTTCCTCCAACTCCATTTTTGTTTAATTTATTTTTGCTATACGAATTGGTCCTATATGAAAACCTTGTCAATATAAAAGTTGTAGATATTATTGAGAAGATGTAAAATAAATTTAATTAGATTTGGTAGTTTAATAATTGACGAAGTTATGGATTTTGTCTTTTTTCACCCCCCCCCCCTTTTTGTTTTCGTTTTTAATTTTTTTTATTGGTAAGAAATAGTCCTATCAAAAACTTGTAAATACAAAAAGTTTTAGATAATGTTGAGAGCATTTACAAAAAATTTAGTTGGATTTGATATCTTGAGAATTGACGAAGTTATGAATTTTTTTCTCCCAAAAACCCTGTTTTTTTCGCCCCTTGAGCCCATTTCTAAATTTATCAAAAATCTGTCATGCATAAAATTTTGGCCCATTTTTAAAAAGTAATATAAACTTTAAACCGATTCTATATCTATTTTAATTAAGAAGTTATGGTGTTTTTTCTGTTTTCACAAAAACAATCCCTATTTCCACCCCATTGGTCCGATTTTGCCCATTAACGAACTTAGTCGCGATTTTATACCCCTTGATTTTATGTATCAGTTTGGAAGAGATTGGAGCAGAACTATGGAAGTTATCGTGTCCATAAGAAAGTGAGATTATATATATATATATATATATATAAACTTTTTTACTAATGGTAGTTTTGGGGTCTACAGGTCACGATCGGCGTAGATCTGCAAAAATTTTTCAGAAATTTCAACATTGGAACGACCGCAATAAATAGTATTTCATACGAAATCTACCTAAAATCTAAGCCTCAGGTGAATCATTACCTGTTTTGGACTATATTCACCAAAAATTTCAGACTTCTATGTGCAGTAGATTTTGCTAGCCATCGCAGACACACACACACACAGAGAGAGAGAGAGAGAAAGAGAGAGAGAGAGACAGAGACAGAGCGTTTTGTTATTTTATTAGTATAGATGTAAAAACAATTTTAGAATCTTATAAATAAAACGAGATCAAAATGTTTTCGTATTCTATGTAATTCCAGCATTTTCATAATGAAATTTCCATTAAATTCCCACTTGATTATTCAACTGAGTTCTAAATTTTAACTGTCCGCTTTCTCGGCATTTTGCTTTTCAAAATTTTACAAATTTAACCTTTTAACTGATGTGACAAAATTGTAGCATAATAGTAAGAAGAGGTCCGTGAGACCGCAAGATGGAAAGGCGTGAATATTTGATAGGATGGTGTTTTTGTATAAGACTATTATAATTAACATTCATCCATTAAAAGTCTCTGGTGATAGTTTAAGATAGATAAAGTTTCAAATGAAACAAAATTTCGGTGGTGTTTGTAGTTAAACTGAAAATTACAAGTTAACTATAAAAATTGAAAAAAAAGCAGAGATCTGTGAGACCGGCAACATTAATTGAAGGTTAAAAGGTGATCAATGATAAAAACTCATGGAGTACTGTTTCTACACTAAACTTTTTGTACAGAATTAATTCTATTTAATTTTAATGCATTCAAATATTTATAACATTTGTTAGAAGACTCCAAACGAAAAAGATTTTGAGTTGTAGCTATAGTAAAACTGAAAATTACAAATTAAACTTGAAAAAAAAAAAAAAAAAAAAAAAAAAAAAAGTCAGCGTTTAGTCAAATTGTTAACAGCAGTTAAAGGTTAATTTTTGTTGCGAATATAGAGAAAATGAAATATAATCACATGAATCCTGTATAAAATTTATCAAGAGATCTCAAAAGGATATTATTTTTTTTTACCGAAAATCTTATTTAATTAATTAAAAATACAAATTTATTGAAGTATATAACGCCGACATTTTAACTTTAGATTTGCGCGAATCTGCATTAGTGTGGAGTTTATGGGCTAAAATGTATTTGCAAGAGATTTCTATATAACAGTGTTAAAAAATTTATTAAAGCATAGAATGCCGACATTTTAACTTTAGGTTTGTGCGAATCTGCATTAGTGTGGAATTTACGGGTTAAAATGTACTTACAAGATTTCTATTACAGTGTTAACAAAATCATCCATTACACATAATTCTAGTTATTATAAAATTTCACATGTATAATTGCACATATAAAAATATTACATTAAAATGGTTTAAACCGTGCAATGTTTCTTACAATTATATTTAAGCAGGATTTTTAAGTAAAGAGAAGCTTAGGATTCTGTTTAATCTCCCTTTTCTTTCACTTTCACAAAAAATTGAATATTTTCTATCGCATATAATCATATATGGAAACATAAATGCTGATTTAAACACAGTTAAAACCGTGCAATGTTTCTAATTATTCTATTTAAGCGATCCTTTTTAAGCAAAAAGAAGCTTAAGATCTGATATTCTTCCCCCCCCCCCAGGTCCGTAGCTAGAAGTGAACAATAGGGGGGGGGGGGCTCATAACTTTTTTTTTCTCTCTCTCTGATGCAGAAAGATAAATTAGTGCATATTCACATTGTAGGTCTATGTTTCTTATTAAATTGTTGTAATAACTTCATTTTATAAGCATATAATGATAAAAGTTTTGAGTGTGTAACTGGTACAAAATTAAACATCATGTTTGCTTCCTATGTGCTAATAGGATGAGGTAGTGTTGACATTTATTTTAGGTAGAATTTAGTAATTCTGCAAAACTGTGAAAGGGCCTTAAAACTAAATTAGATTTTTGAACAGGATTTCATTTGAATTTTTGGAATAGAAATTCATTTAGTGACCTTGGAATTTTTTCCAATAGGGGCTGAGCCGCCCATAGCGCTCCCTTAGCTACGGGCCTGCCCCCCCCCCCCCCCATTCCTTCTTTTTTTTATACTTTCACAAAAAACTGAACATTTTCTAACTCTTAGAATGCAATTTCTCAATTTCTAAGACTGTAAAGTTTGTATTAATTACAATTGGACAATCTACATGGGATTATTCCATCTTATTTCATAGTTTTCTTTGCATGGCGTTATTACCCACCTTATGTGCGTAATAACGCCAAATAGCATTGTTCAAGAAATCATGACATTGCATTTTATGAATACATATTTGTTAAATATTTTTTTATACATAGACAGTCAATGAATTACTGTATCAAATGCTATATTTGTTTGAAAAATACAATCTAACACTAAGCCGTGTAAATTTGTAGAACCTTAACGTGACGTTATTACCCCAGGATACCTTATATTTTCTAGTTTGCGCTTTCTGCCATGCATAAAAAAGGAGAAATTTATCGTAATCGGAGGAAGAAAGTGCCGAAAATCAAGAAAATATTTTGTAAACATGAACTATTGCATTATTACTAAAATGCCGTAAATAATGACTGTGTGCATGTGCGAGACACTGCGTCTTTTTTTATGAAATCAATAAACAGAAAAAAAAAACCCCACTAATTCCGCACTAGCTGTATTTACAAAGCACAGGCTGTTATTGAATAAATTTAATGGAATTGTATAAAATCATAAACAATTCTACATTTTAAATGACAATAATAGAACATTTATTTTTCTATTGTTATTTTGAAAACATTATTGGAACAGAAAAGCGTGATTGAAATGATTTAAGGACCGGGCACATAGCACTAACTTCTTGTGGTCAGGTGTCGCTATTTTTGATCTTTCGTGTCGGTGCTTTGATGTATAAATTGCTTTTTTAGTACACTGAATTTGAACTTCAAGAGAGAAATCGAACTCGAAATCAGTTGACAGCTTTACGACTGAAGATGGGAGAGATAAACTTTCCCTTCCTTTGTCAATTCAATAGGCTTCCTACCTTAAAAACCATTTAAAGATGTTTCAATATATATATAGTATATATATTAAAATATTTAATTGCTAAAAATAACGTCAAATGCTAATAAAATACATTAAAAGATCTTTTTTAGCAATTAAATATTTTAATATATATATATATATATTTTAAATGTTTTTAATGGACGTATAAGGATACTTCTATTTATAATTAATGTCATTTAAAGATGTTCCAAAACTAGCAAGCTTTTGTTCCGTTCGGAAACAAAGATAGATTTATTGCTCTTTTAGTGTAAGTGTAAGAAGTGCTGTTTGCCCGCAGCCTTAAAAACCAAATAGAAAGGAAGTCGAAATTGTGATAGATTTCATTTATAATGATGATACATTTGATTTCTTAACTGTGCAATATAAATGTATGTTTCCGGTGTTTCTCAGATCGCATTTCCTTTTAAATAAAATGCATTGTTCTCTTTTTATCTATCTTATTATATCATTTCATTTGAGGTTTTAATATAAAACCCATAATAAGCTGGCTGAAAATGAACTTCTATTTCACAAATGTTAGTTTTACTATGAATTCTTTTTCAACTTACGATTTAAGGTAAATATTTAAATAATGCAGGTCATATTTTGTATTAAAGTTTTTTAAATCGAAATATTTTTTTTACTATTATTTTTATTACGGAAAATATTATTCTATGTGGAGAAATATATTTTTATGTAAATTTTTATTTGCTTCATTTATAAAACATCAATAAAAATTTATTTGTATATTTCTATTCACTTAAAGTTCAATATTTATCTGCATGCTCGTTTGTGATTCATGTATAACAAGAACACAATATGTAGCGTTTATGTGGAAGGTAAGAATTTAAAACTTTTTACAGAAATTGATTAGTCCTTACTGAATTACTTAAAGTTGTTCTCAAATTTCCTATTAAACAACATGAAACTTTCTGACACATTTTTAACACAATATACACTGCTCAAAACAATTAAAGGATATTTGAAGTTTTATATAAAATAAAGATATAAACGAAATTTTTTTGCCGAAAATAGAAGAAGATAATCACAAATGCAAATTTTTCTGGTTTTCAAACTGTGGAGTATGCAAATTTTGAGTTCGACGTCAAAAACGTCGCTTCAGCGGCAGCGAATGAAATTTGACTTTCAACTGGACAAAACAGAATGAAGACAAGGATGATCGGCATTCAGTGATTGCTTTGTTTCGATGAGTACGATGCCTCAGCGAAGTCATTTGACAGATTCAGAAGCTTGGAGAATTGTTGGTAGGTTAGAAGGGGGCCAAACTCAAGCCGAAGTAGCGCAAGCCATTGGAGTGTCTCAAAGTGTCGTTTCCAGGATCTGGAACCGTTTTTTGGAGAGCGGATGTGCAGGCCGAAGACCAGGGCAAGGTCGTAGACGGGCAACAACGCCCAATGAAGATCGTTATTTAGCGTTAACAGCTCGGAGACACCGAAACATGAACGCTACTCTTCTCCAACAACACCTTCGCTCGGCTACAGGCACCACGATTTCAACTCAGACTGTCCGAAACCGGCTCCATGCTGTAGGTCTGTATGCTCGCCGACCGATGGTATGTGTTAGATTAACATCAAGGCATCGTCGCGACCGCAGGGAGTGGGCAACCGAGCATGTCAATTGGAAGAGAAATGAATGGAGCAATATTCTGTTTTCTGACGAGTCCCGATATTTCTGTGCGTCCGGATAATAGGCGTATTTTCATCTGGAAGGACCGTGGCAGTAGGAATAATCCTGCGTCCGTGCACGAAAGTGTCAGATTTGGCGGTGGAGAAGTGTTGGTGTATGGTGGAATCTCCATTGACAGGCGCACTGACCTCTACATCATTCGAGATGGAGCTTTGACTGGTCGCCGATATAGGGATGTGATCCTCAGACCTATTGTAGTCAATTACGCTGCAGCAATCGGAGATAACTTCATTTTAATGGACGATAACTGCAGGCCACATCGTGCAAACCTGGTGGAGGATTTCCTTTTCGAGGAAGGAATCGTTCGAATGGAATGGCCAGGGTGTTCTCCAGACATGAATCCAATCGAGCACGTTTGGGACGCTCTAGGAAGACGAGTTTCTGGCCGCCAACAACCCCCACAAACTCTCCAAGAACTGGAAAGAGCTCTTCTGGAAGAGTGGGGCAGAATACCCCAACTCGTCATTAATAGCCTCATTGAGTCCATGCCTGAAAGGTGTTCAACGTTGCTGGCCGCCCGTGGAAACCATACCCCCTACTGAAAATGATTTTCTTGGAAGAAAACACCTTTTCTTATTCTTTTTTTCTCATACGCAGAAATTGTGATTTTTCCTTTTGTACACAAATGCGCAATAAAATGCATTTTTTTTCTGCCAAACATGTGTAATTTATTCTCATACTAGCAGCCTTCGCCCGCTACGCTGGTCAGTTTTTTTAAAGAAACTTTGAATCAAACGAAATTTTTATATCATAGTAATTTTTAGTTTTGTATCATATTTTAGACTGTCTGTCATCGGTGAAAAGTCAGTCATCTAAACGGAAAGTTCAGTGTTAGTCACCAATGAATGACGTAGCGCTCAACATGTTAACAATTTTAATCACATAAAAATTCATTCAGCGGAACCTTTAAATTAAAGCCAACCTTTTGTAATTGTGTTCATCTGATTTAAAACATCTCCATAAGTATTCAATTAAACAACGTAGAATGCTATATTTCACTTGTTACAAAATTTCTGAATAATTATCCAACTAACAATGTAAGTTCCATTAAAATCTATCTAGTAGAACTTAAGTTATAAGCGTCCGGAGTGAAATTTCACTTTGCGTTTTATATATATTGAGATAATTAAATGTAGCTTACATAATCACGTTAACTGATTATAGAACTCACTTTCAAAATTTTAGGTTCAATAGATTTTTTTGTACGATAATTAATACGAAATCCAGACTTTCTTTTATATATATAGGTTGAAAATTACCGCTTTTTTGCGCCGAAGACATCGCCAAATCAAAAAAATATATGGTATCTCACGAACTACTGAACTTAAAAGAATTTGCTTAATATCATTCGATGCAGCATGAAAAAATACACTAAAATATGGTATCAGTTAAAAAATAACTACAAAATCTGATCTATATACATAAGGATTGAAAATTTCAGGTTTTTCCGCCAAAGTCATCGCCAAATTAGGAAAATATGAAGTAGCTCACGAACTACTGGATTTAAAAGAATTTACTTAGTAACATTCGATTCAGCATGAGAAAATACACTAAAATATGTTATCAGATGAAAAATAACTTCAAAAGCCCATTTTTCAGGAATTTTTTAAAAGTTCGTTCTTTTTTTTACCCCCCTTAGGGGTGGAATTTTCGAAAATCCCTTCTTAGAGGCACTCGATGTTATTAGAAGTATTTTTACCCTAATTTTCAAGATTTTTGGTTCGGTAGATTTTTTTGTGCTGTGATTAATACGAAATCCAAACTTTCTTTTATATATATAGATTATTTATTTAAATTAAGATCCGCCTCTGGTGACCAATTTGGTCTCCCTTAAATTTATGCTAAGCTTTGAAATATTTTACTTTTATTCATAATTTTATTTACTTGTGTAGTTTTACTAAATCTGCAGATTATGATAGAGAAATGAACAAATCTATGCGATCAAGGCAACATTTAGGGGAATATTCTGTTAATATTTTGTTCTGGTTGGCGCGATTAGCGAAGAAATCCCAAAATAGCGCCGAAAAACCATTTTTCATTTGTTAATTTAATGAAAAAAAGTGTTTTGAAAAAGATATTAAACGAATCCCTGTGTGCGATTGCCAATCACACTTATCCACTTTTTTTTTCTTTTTTTTATACTACTTTGCTATCCTGTCAACCAATTTCGCCAAATTATACAAATCGCCAAACTAATAGCCCAATTATACATATTGACGTAATTTTTATTTTAAATAACGAAAAAAAACAAATAATTAGTAGAATATTAAGAAAAATATTAATAAAAAGTCGAAATAAAAACCATTTAATGACATTTTAAACACGTGAATCGTATTTAATGTCATTGAATGCGACATTCACGATCATCCATTATTAGCATTTAATCTGATAGTTTGGGGATAATTTTTTGGTCGACGGGATAACCTAGTAGTACCTTTTTTTTATTAGAATGAATGATAAATTAATTGCAAATATTTTTTCATGACAATGATTTTTCCTTCACATTCAAAAAATTTCTTTTTTAGTGATGGTAAAATAACTGCAGATGAAAAAGATATAATAGTAAGGCTAAAACTCAGATTTAATGACTGCTTGGCATATGACTTGGCGGAGGCTCAATAAGTACGCTAATTCCAGATAGAGTGTAAAGAAACAATTGGTACCATTTGATTATTCCATCGATCAATTTCGCCAAATTATACAAATGGATATAATTTTTATTTTAAATAACCAAAGAATTAAAAAATTACTAAAATATTAATAGAAATAGAGATAAAACATCGAATTAAAATTAGTTGACGACGTAACAATTATGCAAAACATATTTAATGTCAAAAGAATGTGATATTTACGATCATCCATTATTGACATTTAAACTTATACTTTGGCGACAGTTTTTTGGTCATTGGGAGATCAATATTGCCAAATAATGTAAACAAATTATATAAACAATAATATTGCCAATAATATTTAGGTGCAGATGTCATCTACGGATCACGTTGGCACGATTACAACAAAATTGCGATTTTATGCCTCACGTGGTAATCCAGTAATAGTCGTTTATTTATCAGTAAACTATTTCATTATTTTTCTTTTCTATTTTAAAATTATACAAATTGTTTTGTTCCATAATTACTAAGACTTAATTTATTTATTATTACTATTTCAGATTACATTTTCTTGGCAACGGGAAAGAAAAATGGTTATTTTTTATCGGAAAAATTTTAATTGATTCTGTATGAAAAATAATGAAATTTTGAATTATTAAGAAAAATATTTGTATAAATCAATTAAAAATTAGCCTATGTTCATTGGAAATAGTGTAGCTTTCCAACGGTGAAAGAATTTTTCAAATCCGTCAAGTAGTTTCGGAGCCTATTCAATTCAAACAAACAAACAATCAAATCTTTCCTCTTTATAATATTAGTATAGATAACTACTATATCTGTCGACCATGTATCAATCAGCTAAAAAGTTTCCCAGATACAAAATTCAGCTAAAACTGCAATATCCTTTAATTGTTTTGAGCAGTGTAGATTTACAGGCCTGATCTTTGAAACAAAATAGAATCGGACAGTATTTTCCATATTTAAAAAAAAATGAAATATTTTTAGAGTGTAAGAGATTATTGTCACGTAAAGGCCGGTTTTTCTCCTTTCAAGAAATGTCGCACTCAAGAATTTGATGCGAAATGCCTACTTAAACAGTATTTTTTGCAAGGCCCTATTTTCTTTACTAAAACACCACTCGATTACATAGTTCCTAAATGAAGTCACCTTCGAATTTTAAGCACTTCCAAACAAATATTAATTTAGAAATGTGTCAGAAAATAGCTCCTTTAGATTTGAGACAGCTTTAAATTATGTTAATTGTACTCTAAAGATGTTAATTTTTATTCCACTAGAGAATTTTTTAAGTAAGCACAAATCCTTTTTGTTAGACCATTTTTAAAATTTGGTATTGAAAATTTAACATACATAAACATGGCACGGCATTCGTAAAAGAGCTAAATATACTAAATATTATACTACCTTAATATAATTGTACAGTAGACTCCCTCAAATCCGCACTCCTAATATCTGCAACTCTCTAAAATCCGCACATAATTTACGGATGTAAACAATGAAACATCCAGCTCAGATATAGGTGAAAAATTTGACTTTTTTTTAGTTTTATATGAATTCCATACATTTTTTATTTTTGTAATTTTTGTTAAGGTTATTGAATTCATGTTTTTTCATGAGGAAAGAATAATTTATTTCTGAAAAAAATCAAGATATTGCTGGTATCATTGGTAATCACAATCTTACCAAATATAATTATATATTAATCAAGCTTATTTAGTTATTAAGTTTGGCTAAACCAGAAATAAAGCTTCGTTATTTTATGATCTTGATGTGAATTAGTAATGTATGAGGTAAGTTTCATTGAATAATTTAGGTAAAACACATTTAATTTTTATAATGAATATTTAATTGTACATTATTGATTATTAACATGACCTTTGCTTTTAGTATTTTAATCATTTAAAAAATTATCTATTTTTTTTTTCTTATTTTAGTTTATTACTTAATTTAATAGTTTAGTATATTGTAAACATTCATTATATTTTTGATTTCATTATTAATTACTTTCAAATTACTTTATAAAAAATATAGACAAAGCAATGACCAGAAATCCGCAAAATTCTTAAAATCCGCACAACCTCTGGTCCCAAGCTGTGCGGATTTGAGGGAGTCTACTGTATATACAAATAAAGCTGGCGGCAACGATAACCTAAATTCGGGATATACAAGGGTGGATCAATAAGTAACGCCTCATATGTCTTAAAAACCTAATTACCGACATAACAACAAAATTTACTTTAGTGGCCTAAATTGTCTTTTACACAAAACTACCTTTCAACATAGTTATCTTGCATTTGTATACATTTGCACTATCGACTAATTCAGACATCAAAAACATTTTGAAAAAATTCCGGGTTTTGCTTTTTGATCCCTGAATTGGATAAAACCATTCGAAGCTCACCAACATTTTGACTGTAACGCATCTCTCTCCTTAACCCCTTAAGGCCGTTCGTATGTCGATGAAACCCCTTAATTTTAATTCCAAAACTCCACCTTGGCACCAGAATTTTGGTAAAAAAAAATTTCGATTTATTAGATGCGAGAAAAAAAAAAAATTGTTCTTATTTACAAATAAAGTTGTTTAAAAATTCCGGTGTCAATCATTAATTTCAATACTTAAGCAATGAAAATGCTTAAGTATTGTACACACAAAGGGTTAAATCAATTAAAAAATCAGTTAAATCCCACAAAGGGTTAAATCAATTCATCAACAGATTCTCTATTTGCCCCCATCCGTGAGTCGATCGCTTCTTAGTTTATCTGCCATTTCTGTTTTTTTGTCCCAAATTTCTTCACTAATGTCGCACTTTAGTGATGTATATTACAGCGTACCCTTAAGCACCTTCCATTTATTCTTAGATGAACAAGTTCTTTTATCAGAAATTCAGTAATGACTGTTCCTTTTAGCTGCAGGTCTATAGTTTTAATTAATCTATCTAAAAAAGAAACAAAAATCTATACCTACGTTATAAAGATGTAAAATACGTTTCTTTATAGGGAGTAATCTATGCCTCCATACCTATGTTATAAATAGGTAAAGCTTGTTTATATGTAGTGGTAATCTCTGGAACTACAGAAATAATTTCAAAAGTAATAATAGCAAAATGATGGTATTCACCCCTATTCAAACATAGGTTATATCATATGTCGATGCCACTAACCCATAAGGGGTGCAGGAGCAAAAAACGTTCTAAAAATGCAGTTTTTGTGTTACTGAAGAGCCCAGAAACAAGAAATTTGGCATGTTATTAAGTTGTTCGGAAAGTCGTGCCCTTTGGGGAAAATTCGTACCAAAAAATTCTATCATTTAATTATTATATATTGTTTCCGATATCTAATCTATAATATTGGGTTGGGGAAAAAGTAATTTCGCTTTTTTTCGTATTTTTCAAACTGAATTTATTTATATAAATAAAAAAAGCTGATCAGTAATATATGTGGTGTTTTGTTCGATGACCTTTTGTCCTTTTTCTGGTAAAACAATAATTCCGTCACTGTAGAATTTCTACGAGTTCTGGGCAAAAAACGGAACAAGATTTTCACAAGCGTTTTTTGAAGCTAGCTTAACACCATTAAGAGAGTTCCGCAGAGGGTGGAACGAATGGTAATTGGTTGGATCTAGGTCCAGACTATACGGTGGGTGCATCAAAACCTCCCAACCAAGCTCTCTCAGTTTTTGCCGAGAGACTAAACATGTGTGTCGTATAGCGATGTCGTGATGGAAGATAACGCTTTTCCTACTGATCAATTTCGGACAGGTTTTTTTAATCACCTGCTTCAATTGCATTATTTGTTCACAGTAGATAGTTGAATTAATTTTTTTGCCAGGTTAGAGCAGCTCATGATGGACAATTCCTTTTCATTCGCACCAAACAATCAGCATCACTTTCCTTGGCGTCAATCCGGGCTTTACCATCGTTTGTGAAGCTTCGACCACGATCTTTTTTGCACATTGTTGTCGTACGTGATTCACTTTTCATCACTCATAATTTGTTTCAAAAATGGCTTGATTTTGTTCCGTATCAGTAGCAATTCCCAATGGAAACTCTGTTCATTAAACTTTTTCACTGCAAACTCATGGGGAACCCAAGTATCGAGTTTCTTTTGGTATTAAATTTTTTGTAAATGGTTCAAAAGTGTTTTATGGTCGATGTTTAGTTCCGTAGCAATGTCGCAGGAAAAAATACGTCAGTCTACTTCGATTTTTTAAAAAATTGCATCGACTTTTTCAACGATAGGCTGGCCAGGGAAATGTTCATCTTTAACACGAAATTTTCGGAATGAAAACGAGCCAACCAAATTCTGACTTTGGCGTTTACTTAAGCATCGATCACCATAAACGACAAGCAATTTTCGATGAACGTGAGCCACATTTTTCTCTTTTTAGAAATAAAAAACTAAAATGTGACGAAAATGAACTTCTGGAATCTCTCTTTTTAAAACGTAATAACTTTTGACTGGTTAAACAGATGATGATAACTTTACATTTAAAATGTGCTAGAGACTGTTACCTTTCAAATGCTGTATAGTATGGCTTAATTGAGTAAGTAGTATTCGAGATATACAACTTTAAAACTATCTATTGGCAAAAAACGAAATTACTTTTTCCCCAACCTAATAATTAACAGGAAGAATTTTTCTGTACGAATTGATTTTTCCAAACGGACACGACTTTCCGACAGAATAATTCTTTATAAGATATAAATATTCTCTAAGAATATTTCAAAAAAAAAAAAAAAAAAAAAAAAAAAAAAAAAAAAATACAAAATTAAAAATGGTTGAAAATACGCGAAAAAGCGTTCTAAATTGCAATTTTAAGAAATCTCGGGAAATAACGAACCGATTAAAAAATATTGATGTCAAAATGATGGTAACAGTCCTTGCTCCAACATGGGTTTTATCTTATAATGGTGTCACCACCCCACAACAGGTGCAGCAGCAAAAGATGTTCTAAACAGGCGACATTTGTGTTACTGAAGGGCTTAGAAACATAAAATTTGACATCTTAATTACGTATAAAAAAATAAATGATTAATAAGAACATTTAAAAAAAAATTTTAATTTAAAAAGAGTGATAAATGGCGAAAAGCGCTCTAAGAAATGTTCGAAATGCAATTTTTACGCAGTTTTGGGAATTATCAATTGATTTCGAAAGAAATTGTTCTAAATTGAGGGTGACATCCCTTGCTATACCAAAGGATATTATTTTTTGTCGATGTCCTTATCATCTGGAGTTTTCAGGAGAAAAAAAACGTTCTGAATTGCAATTTTTGTATTACGGAAGAGCCTAGAAACATGAAATTTAGTATGGCAGCTACTTGTAAGATATAAATGATTTCTAAGAACATTTTTTTAAATCGAAATTTAAAAAAAGGGGAAATGCAAAAAAAAAAAAAAAAAAAAAAAAAAAAACGCTTTAAAAAAACATTCTAAATTGCGATTTTTGCATTTCTGAAGGGCATAAAAACATGAAATCCGGCATAGTAGTTAGTTATAAGGTATAAATTATCTTTAATAGCACTTTCCAAAAAAAATCGGAATTTAAAAGGGTTGATAATACGCGAAACACGTTCTAAAAAAACGTTCTAAATGGCAATTTTTAGTGCATTTTTAGGAAGCTTCAAATTGATTTTAAAAGTAGCAGTTTTAAGTTGATGGTGACAGCCCTATCCATAAGGCTATTTTATGTTGGTGTCACTACCACCTGAAAATTGCAGGAGAAAAAAAAATGGTCAAAATATTGGTTTTTGTGGTACGGAAGGGCCTAAAAACCTAAAATTAGGCATGATAGTTATTTATAAGATATAAATGAGAACATTTCCTAAAAAAACAAAATTTAAAAAAGGTGAAAATGCGAAAAAAGCGTTCTAAATCGAAATTGCTGTGTTTCTGAAGGTTCTAGAAAATGAAATTTGGCATGGTACTTGCTTATAAGATATAAATTATCTCTAAGAACATTTTTTTTAAATAACCAAAATTTATAAAGGATGAAATTGCGCGAAAAATTTTCTAAAAAACGCTCTAAACTGCGATTTTTACGCAATCTCAGGAAGTAAAAAAGGATTTCTAAAATAATGGAGAGAAAATGATAGTAACAGCCTTCGCTCTAAGATAGTTTATAATTTATGTCAGTTGCCACTATTCCAAAAGAAGTGCAAAAGCAAAAATTTCCCTAAAACTGTGATTTTTTAACTAATTGAAAAATAGTTGTTGTCCTCGGTAGAGAACTGGAAAAAAATTGAAGTATATCTGAATCTTTCTATTGGTTGAAATCTGCAATTTATTCGTTTTCTGATTGGTCCATGTTTAATGTACAAAAAAGAAATACCTCTGTTGCCACAATGACAAAAAAAGTAATAAAAACTTAAAAAAAAAAACAATAATTTGAAAACAAATTGTGATAAAGATTTTAAACAAATTTCATTTAAAAGTGCATTTTTTTTTTCTCGCAACGGTGTAAATATTTAAAATGTACGATGTTTATAAGTTTAAAAATTTGCAGTTTCGAAAATTGTAAAACTGAAATTTCATTTAAAATTTGTTTAAGATGGGGATCCAGGAATATTAGTGTTTAAGTCATGTCCTACGTAGTATGAGCCGTTTAGAAATCAGTCTGATAATCTCCATCCAATAAAAATGCATATTTTAAACAGTTAAAGTTGTCTATCTATAAAATACTTTTTAATACTTTCCAACAAAGTTTATTAACACTTTCCAACAGAGTTTAAAAGTGTTTATGCATTCGGTTTGTCTGGTCGTCCGCGCTCTAACTCCTGTAAATATTCTTGGATTGCTATGAAATTTTTATGTGTTATTGATGTTTACCCTAGTACGAACCCTATTTAAAATGAAGTTTCTACTATGATTAGTTTATTTAGAGGGATAATCAAAAGTTTTCCGATACATTACGGCCAAAGGGAAAAAATCTTTTAAAATGAATTTAAAAAATGTTACACCCTGTCAAATTTATTCAAATTTACATGGATTTGCAAAATGCACTAATTCACGCTAATGCACGCATTCTGTAAAATATGCAGTCAAAATAATAATTATTATTCATTTACAAGGCCACTCAAAAGAATTCCATTACACGATAATAAAGTGAGGAATTGTTTGCGACATATTTTAATAATGTTAAACGATTTCAAGTATCATAAAATTGATATACGCCTCTGAGACTTAATATTTAACGCAAAATATGAAGTGCATAGCATTTACAGGGATACACAAAATATTTCAAATCTTATATTCTTATCCGAAATACAGTATATTATCGATGAAAGCTGATGGATGGTTGAAATGGATTTTCAATTATGATATGCGCTTTTAAGTTTTACTAAATGTCTGCAAATTATATGGTGTATATATAAATGTTATAGTTGATATACAGGGTTACACAAAAGAGCTCATAAAGAATACTGAATATGAGAGTAATTAACTTACACAGGGCCTGACTAAGGCAGGGGCATGCGGGGCAATTGCTCCGGGCCCCCCGGCTTAAGGGGGCCCCCCAATGAATATAAGTTTTTCATTAAAAGAGTGTCAAATGACAAAAAATGGTCAAAAGGAACCAAAATTCTTTTTTTTTTTCAATTTTAAGGATCTTTCTTCTTCTACCCTCTCTGTTTCCATACCCGATGCCCATTTTCCTGTAATAAAAAAAACTGTATTCTATAATTTTTTTAAATTGTCTTTCTTCTGCTATTATGTGTATAGATATGAATAGTACTTAGTACAAAATTTATGCGCTCAGACAATAATTATGAATTTCAGTTTTAGTCACTTCAGTATAATTTACGAAGAATTTTAAGATAGAAGGGGGCCCAATAATAATGTTTGTCCCGGGGCCCCCCACTGTCTAAGTCGGGCCCTGAACTTAGACGTCGTTTTCTTAAATAAGTTATGCATTTTTACATTGAACTGCTTTCAGTTTATTAAGAAATGTTTGTAGAATATAGATAAAATGATATACAGGGTCATCCGTAATGATAATTTCTGGAAATGTGATTTAAGTAGTTTTAAGAGTGTGTTTGTTTGAACTAAATTTTATCAAAATACTGGCGTGTAATAAAGGTATTAGGTAAATCATAAGGCTAAACAAAAGTATTCAAGTATTTTCCATCTATTAGAATAAAGTGCTGAAAGAGAAATTTCAACCAGTTAGGTATTTTCTCGCTAAACGAAATTTCCCCATTATATAGTATGTATATATATATATATATATAAACCAACGGATCAAACACAGGGCTGTTCAAAAGTATTGGAATACATATTTGGTATGGAAGTAGCATCTTATTTTTCTAAAAAACAAAATTTTGTTAAAAATTTCAGGACATGTTGGAAAGTGTTTTATAATCTATGCTTAACGCATGATTTTTCTTACTTGTTATTTATAATGATTGGTCTAGGAATATTAATGTTTAATGCTTGCCGTATCTAATATATGATTCGTTATGATCATCATAAAATTATTTTTATTATTATTATTAATTTAAGTATGGAATTTATTTACAAGTCTTTATAATTTTAGTCTTTGAAAATATCATTTTCCAAATAGTCGTTGTAATTTTTTTAATTACATTTTTCTTTCTTGAAGAGATTAGATTTCTAAAATTTGACACGGTAGATATAAATGTTCTCTATATTTCTTTAAAAAAATTCAAATTTTAAATTTTAGATATATTATTACTTGCTGGTGGTAATACTTTTACATACATTTTATGCATGTGCCGAAAATGCTCGAAAAGCATTTTAAAACGTTTTAAATGCTGATTTGTAAGCAATTTTAGGAAGTATCAAACTGATTTCAAAAATAATGGTAGGAAAAGTGATGCTGAGAGCCTTTGATCTAACATCGGCTTTATTTTGTATCTGTGTCTCTACCACCTGGGATTTTCAGGAGCAAAGAACCTTCTAAATGTGATTTTTGTGATATTGCATGGGCTAGCAAATTGAAATTAGACATAGTAGTTATTTCTTCGATTTAAATAATCTCTAAGAATAGTCCCTTGAAAATTTGAAATTTAAATGGGTAAGGACGGGCGGAAAACGTTTTAAAGACGTTCTAAATTTCGATTTCTATGCAATCTCAGGAAATATCAAATCAATTTCAAACGTAAAGATTACAAATTGATGATGACAGTCCCTGCTCTAACATAAGCTATATTTTATGTTGCTGTTACCTCTTTTAAAAAAATCTCTAAGAATAGTCCCTTGAAAATTTGAAATTTAAATGGGTAAAAACGGGCGGAAAACGTTTTAAAGACGTTCTAAATTTCGATTTCTATGCAATCTCAGGAAATATCAAATCAATTTCAAACGTAAAGATTACAAATTGATGATGACAGTCCCTGCTCCAACATAAGCTATATTTTATGTTGCTGTTACCTCTTTAAAAAAAAAAAAAAAGGTACATTTATCGCCCGAGTAGCGTCGTAATTTTAGTAACCTCTTACCCTCTTTTCCGGTTTTCGAAGACATTTTCTGCGGTTTGATAAAAATATGCTTTTTTCAATTATAAACAGTTTTCCATTCTTTTAATTTAGAGCTTTTAATTAATTTCTCAACTAATTATAAGAAATTTAAAATTCTGAAACTCAGGTGCAACAGGAGAGGCCTTCGACTATTCTGCTAAAAGTTTTCAGCCTCGTACGTAAAGTAGATCATGGTAACCATCGCGAACAGATCGACATACAAATGCACAGAGAGCGAAACATTCTTTAGTAGTATAATTTATTTATTCATTTTCGCAGAAACGACAAAAAATATTTCTGTTTATGGCAGAATTACTCTATAAACGTATTTATCAAGGTCTGTTTCCGGTCCCTTGAGTAGATGTTATAGTGTTTTGCTGACAGTGTTTTCCTTTAACATCTTCATTTATTTTCCTTTTGTCATATAGTGTGAGAATTCAAACCATTCGATTGTAGTGAAGAATAAAATTAATTCTCTTTCCGGTTTAAATGTCATAATAATAAAGGAAAATAATATAATTGGAATGGATTTTATAGTAATCCTATTAAAATTTATTAGCTGTAAAATTTATGTTATACTCAATATATGTTATTTATAATCAATTCCTTGACCTCCTTGGTTACGCCCTTTCAGTTGAAGGACTTTGTATTGTTCAAATGTTTCAAGCATGCGAAACGAAATTAGCCTTTGTGATTCCAGGAAGTTCAAAATAAAGTGACCTAAAACAGATTTCATAATATTAACTAACTGCTTCACACGCACAAACATGACAAACATAATTTGCATTCTTTAATTATCTTTAATTGAAAATTAGTTTTAAATGACGTTGGAGTAATAATGCATATCATATCGTAGTAGCAGTATTTTGTGGTAGCAACATTTTGTAGTAATTGTTTTAAAATGTAACATTTAAAATATTTTGTTGTTAAAACGTTTAGCTGCTTTAAAAATAATACATATTTAATCCATAATAATTAAGGAAAACTATATAAATTTTCAGTGATGGGATTTTGTTAAGTACACTCTAAAAGTGGAAAGAGTAAAAGGTTCACTTTTTAGGTGCGTTCGTAATTATGTAAATACGTAGCACCTATTGCTGTCGCTCAGTCCGTCCGTCTGTCTGTCTGTCCGTCCGTCCGTCTGCATATAACAACGCAAAAACTACCCAACCGAATCGTTTGAAATTTAAAATACATAATTATTACATAATTTTGTCGAGTCATTTCAAATTTTATGAAAATCGGATGGATAGATCAATTACAGGGACAATCAAAAGGATTCCGTTACATTACGGTCAATGCGGAAAAAAGTTTCAAATGCATTTTAATCGTTTGAAATTTAAAAAGTATATTTATTACATAATTTTGTCGAGTCATTTCAAATTTTATGAAAATCGTATGGATAGATCAATTACAGGGACAATCAAAAGGATTCCGTTACATTACGGTCAATGGGGAAAAAAGTTTCAAATGCATTTTAATCGTTTGAAATTTAAAACGTATATTTATTACATAATTTTGTCGAGTCATTTCAAATTTTATGAAAATCGTATGGATAGATCAATTACAGGGACAATCAAAAGGATTCTGTTACATTAAGGTCAATGGGGAAAAAAGTTTCAAATGCATTTTAATCGTTTGAAGTTTAAAACGTATATTTATTACATAATTTCGTCGAGTCATTTCAAATGTCATGAAAATCGGATGCATTGATAAATTACAGGGACAATCAAAAGTATTCCGATACATTACGATCAATGGGGAAAAAAGTTTCAAAAGCATTTTAATGGTGTTACACTCATTTGAATATAACAGAATCGACATGAATCTATGAAATATTTACTAAAAAATACATTTTGTACAATCTGTGATGCAAAGAATATTTATTATTAAATTACAGGGCCACACAAATGTATTCCACTAAATAATGTTATGCGGGGAAACATTGTTTGGGGGGTGTTTTAATTATATTAAACTACTTCATATTTTATGAATAAGATATACGTTAATGAAGTATAATAAAAATTACTCCCGGCATATTTACAGGAACACAAAGATTTCGACCACTATACTGTATCCAAAGTACGCTGTACTATATCAGTAAGATCTGAATATTTTAAAACTTCGTTATCGACGAACGCACCTCATTTGCTACGCTTTACGAGCAATTTCCAACTTGTTGGAAGAGTGAGAGGCATTATCACTTTTTATTGATTGAATTTTATAAAAATGCACTCCTTAAAGAGTGAAATTTCCCACTCACTAGGAAAGATTGAAATATTTCATTCTATTATTGAAAGGGAAATATGTAACTCCGTTGTAAAGAGTGAATATCTCACTCGGTGACGAGAGTGAAATATCTCATTTAGCTGACAATAGTGAGATATTTCACTCCGCTGAAGAAAGTGAATATCTGGCATTATACAGCAGGGCCGGTGAGACAGGGGGGGGGGGGGGGCACAGGGAACAACTGCCCAGGGGCCCGGGACCAAAAGAGAGCCCGGTTTCAAATGGAAAATTTACCGGAAATTCATAATGTTCCAAATCTTAATTTGGTCATACTTTTTTCAATTTACCAGCCGAAAAATATTTCCCAGAATTGTAACTGAAGATTTCCAACAAAGATACGGGAAATCTCCCATTGAGAGTTTGATAAAAACTGTGAAATAGTTGATAGTGTTATAAAAATTCGGGAACTTCTTGTATTCTTCTCAGATAGCCAACCACCGTGCTTATGCCTTTAAGGCAAAAAAAGATCATCGCTTAGTTTCATTATGTGTCTCCCATGTCATTCATTGCAATTCTGATGTCTCATTGGGTATTGTATTGGTATCAGGCTATAGGTTTCGGTAATTACTTTAGCTAAAATATTATTGTGCGAGAGGCTGGAGCATGCACAAAAGGCGACAGGAGATACAGTTGTATTGGGCCCTAAGCTCAAAAGGGCACTGTGAGGATCGATTTTGTATTAAATACATGCATACATTATATAATGCATTCATTATATACAGGATATGCAATAGGGCCTATCTGACTTTTGTTCCAGGCCTCCAGTTTTTTCTCCTAGACCTTACGAACGAGCTTAAATAAAAACAATTATTATGAAAAGATAAAAAGAGAAAGAAAAATCTCTGAAAACAGAAATACGTTAATAATATATTTCTATTAGTAACTTTTAAAATATCCAAACTCACTTATAACTTTATTAAACACGAAATTCGGTATGCGGAAATTTTTAAGTAGTATTCAAAATCCACCACCTTCACTCAAAATTGCTGATCCCTAGTCCAGCGCCGTAGCGACCAACTCCCAAATTCAGGGGCCCTATTATTCCTTTAAGCGGAAAAATACATTTTTTATTTTTTTTAATTATTATTTTAAATGTATTTTTTAACTACTTTTTTTTGTTGTTTTATCGGAATTCTCTCTCTCTCTCTCTCTCTTTTTTTTTTTTTTTTTTTTGTCAAAGATTTTGGTTAAATTTTGAATATAAATAGATCTTTCTTTCTATATCCACCATTCTTTATAAAGATGCCACGATGGAAGAGCTTTTGAAGGTTCTAAATTCTATTTTAAAAATAAAATCGCATTTTTGTCTTTTTGAGAGGCCTAATCCATGGGAAAAAAGGTGAACCCAAAGATTCAAACTTCCAGACCAAAAACTTCCTTAATACTATATTTTTAAAAACCAAAACAGATATGCGCAGTGTTAAATTCAGACACTAATCTGTGGGAGGGATTTCTCCGACTCCGAAGTAGGAGGGGGGGACTGCTCTTTTTGGCCATTGAAAATGCAATTCTCAAATCTTTCGAAGAGGGACATCTCTTTGCTATGAGAATGTCCCTCTCCCCCGGGCCATCCCCAGAATTTAACACTGGATATATGCTTTCTTCCTACAGCAACCACTCTTTTTAAAGGTGCCCAGATGTAAGAAATTCTGCGGGCTTTAAAATTCTTTTTAAATTGTCTTTGTTTAGACATTGCTATAAAATTGCAGAAAAGCTGGAATCAAAGATTCAAAATTTTTAAACACATTTTTTTTTCATTCAAAAATATGCTTTTTAATGTCGTTAGGGCCATAACAAGTTTCATAACATCTTTAATACTATTACTTCCTTTAAATAAAAATGTTTTCTATTTATATAATAGTCAGCATTGTTTTTAATGGTACCCTGAGAAAATTTTGCAGGCTCTAAATACTTTTTAAATTGTCTTTTTGGAGATCCCCTAAAACTCTAAAAGTGATGAAAAATTGAACTCAAGATTCAAACCTTTTATCCTCATTTTTATTATTCAAACGTTTTTAAAACGTGCTTTTTTTAAAATTTTGTTGGAGGGGGGGGGGGGCAATAAGTTCCAACACTTCCTTAAAACCATTACTTCTTTTAATCAAAACAGACATATGCTTTTTTTTTTCTATAGCCAGCATTTTTTTTAAAGGTGCCCAGATGAAAGAAATTTTGCAGACTCTAAATTCTTTTTAAATTCTCTTTTCTAGGGCTAAGAAAGAGGAAAAATTAGAGCCCAAGATTCAAAAATTTTAAACCCTTTTTTTTTAATTCAAATGTTTAAAAAAATTGCCTATAACTCTCATTGGGAGCCCCCAATAAGTTTCGAAACTTCCTTAATACCATTACTTCTTTCAGCCAAATGCGTGCTCTATTTCTATAGTCACCATTCTATTAAAAGTACTCAGAAGAAAGAAGATTTACAGGCGTTTTAAATTGTCTTTTTTTAGAACCTCCTATAAAAATGAAGAAAAACTGGAACTCAAGATTAAGAATTTTTAGAGCCATTTTTATTGTTCAAATGTTTTGAAAATGTGCTTTTTAATCTCATTAAAAGAACAAAATGAAGTTAAAAAATTCCTTAATCTTATTATTTCCTAACCAAAACAGAGATGATTTTCTTTAAAGTACCCAGATGAAAGAAATTTTGCCGACTGTAAAGTCCAGGAGCCGACAGCACAAAAACCTAAGATATCAAGCGCAAGAAATTTTTTTTTATGGAAAAGTAGAAGTAAGGGAGCCTAATGATCCATGTCTGTCGGAAGTGAAGTGGTGCATAAGCCAAAAATTAATACAACTATTGATTCATAGGTTTATCATTGCGTTTTCTTGCTCCCAGTCTTCTATGTTTCCATACCTTTGTAGAACAAACACGATGATAAACCTACGAGTCAACCACTAGTGGTATTAATTTTTGGCTTATGCACCACTTCACTTCCGGCAGACATGGATCCCCTACATTAGGCTCCCCTACTTCCACTCTTCCATAAAATAAAGATTTTTTTTTTTTTTTTTTTTTTTTTTTTTGCGCTTGATGCCTTAGGCTTTTATGCTGTTGGCTCTGGGATTATAAATACTTTATACATTGTCTTTTCGGGGTCCTTATAAAAGTGAGGAAAAGTCGGAACCCAAGATTAAAAACTTTTAAGCTATTTTTTTTTTTTTTACATGTTTAAAAAATGTGCTTTTTAATATCGATGTGAATCCCCGATAACGTTCAAAACTTCTTTAATATTATTTACTTTCTTCAACCAAAACAGATAATGCACTTCTTTTCTTTAGCCACTATTTTATTTTTATTTATTTATTTATTTATTTATTTATTATTATTATTATTTTAAGTGCCCAAATGAAACAAAATTTTGCAGGCTCTAATTTTTTTTAAATAGTTTTTTTTAGAGCTCCAACTGAAAGTGAAAAAAAAAAATTGGAACCCAACATTCAAGAGTTTTAGACACCATTTTCTTACTGAAATGTTGCTTTTTAATCTCTTGGGGGGGGGGAGGGGGTAATAAGATTCAAAATTTCCTTTGTACTATTCAGGGCCGTAGCTAAGGGGGCACTATGGGCGGCTCAGCCCCCCCCCCCCTAAAATATTTTGAGCCCCCCCTGGGAAAAATTCCAAGGTCACTAAATGAAGTTCTGTTCCGAAAAATTCAAATGAAATTCTGTTCAAAAGTCTAATTTAGTTTGAGATTCTTTTACAGTTTTGCAGAATTATTAAATTGTATCTAAAAAAAAAAGCAATTCAACAATCCCTCATCCTATGAAGCTAACATGAAGCTATGAAGCTAACATGATGTTTAATTTTCCACCAGTAATACACAAAAATTTTTCATCGTCATATACTTTTCTTAATATAAAATGAAGTTATTACAGCAGTTTAATAAGAAACATAGTACCTACAGTGTAAATATGCGCTAATTTATCTTTCTGTGTCAGAGAAAGAGAAAAAAAATGAGCCCCCTCTATAGATCATTTCTAGCTACGGCTCTGGTACTATTCCTTCCTTCAACCAAAACAAATACGCCTTTTCTTTTTATAGCTTCTAGTCACTTTACCAGATGGCAGAAATTTGGCAGGCCCTAATACTTTTTAAATTGTCTTTTTTAGAACCCATATTAAGAGCGAAGAAAAATTGCAACCCAAGATTCTAAACTCCTCATTTTTTATGCAGTTGTTTATTCCTCTTGTTGTTTTATGCGATTATTGCAATTTTTATGTACTTTTCATCAAACGAATTTTTCGAGAGTCCGAAAATAATAGTTCCAGATCATCGTGGTTACTGATATTAAATAGGCTTTGTCCCATTCTTACTTGCAAGTACATATAAAATTTCAAATATCTATCTCAATTTATTCGGGAGACAGAGCGTTTATAGACACACATAGATAAACAGACAGACGGCATTTTTTTTTTCTAAAAATATGTTTTTCGGAATTTCCATTGTTTGAAACGTGTAAATCCGTCATTTTTTTTTTTTTTTTCCAATTTTCAAAACGATTGCAAGACTTATCCTATACTACGTATGATATATAAGTGATAAACAAAGGTGTCATAAACATTAGGCTTGTCAAGTTGATAAAAAATAAAATTTCAGAATACCTTGAAGTAAGCCATTTTATGACAAAATTCAATCGAAGTTTAACGGTCCCCTTTAAAATTAAATCTGTTTGTAAATCTGAACCCGGTTCAATTAGGGCGAGTAGTTTCGATTCAAATAAAAGACAATAAGCATTATTTTCTTAAGTTATATATGTATAGATATATCACTGATTCGATTATACGTTGATTCAAATAAGCGGCGGATTTTTTTTTTTTTTTAGGGGCCCGTAATTTTTGCTTGCCCAGGGGCCCGTGAACCTGTCATCGGCCCTGTTATTCAGTACAACTTTGAATCAATATTATGGATTTAAATAATGAAAAACACCAAAATATGTCATTTCTTAATTTTCAATAACTTCATTTCAAAATGTAAACTTGGGAATTACACTGATTTGTTATTAAAACGCAGGACTGTGCAAAACGAACTGCTCTGGAGGTCATTGTTCCAGGTGCAGAAGTTAAGGAGACTCCAAATCTATACTACATATTTTTACTTACCCATCATATATAGTATAGGGTAAGTCTTGCAATCGTTTTCAAAATCGAAATTTTTTTTTGACGGATTTACACGTTTTAGACACTGGAGATTTCGAAAAACATATTTTTAGAAAAACAAATTTGCCGTCCGTCTGTCTGTCTGTAAACGCTCTATCTCACGAACAAATTGAGATAGAGACTTGAAATTTTGTATGTATTTAGTATGTAAGAATGGGACGAAGCCTATTAAATATCAACAACCTCGATTATCCGGAACTATTTTTTCCGGATTCTTGAAAAATTCGTTCTGATGAAAGTTACATAAAAATTTTCGAATTTTTTTATTTTAAGGAATGCATGTAAAAGGCAATGAAAAAACACAAATTTTGTATAAAAAACGAAGTCGATCGGATTATTAGTTGTCGAGATATTTGTAATCCTGTTTTCCACATTCTTCGATTTTTCATGACCCTGTATTTTATTCAAATTTCAATTCAGAGGCATATTTTAATTGAAAATGAGATGCTTAATCGAACGCAGTAAACTGTTAGTTAATATGATTATTATTTTTGGAGTTATAAGGATGTTTCTTTTACGCAGTTTGGTACTTCTTGAGTAGTTTGGCGTTTTATATAATTTGTTGAAATTGGTGCATCAGCAATTCATTAATAGAGTATTACTATGTGTATTAACAATATTTAAATTTAGTTTTGGAATTGAAATACATTGTATAAATAGTTTTCACATGTTTTATTTTCATACGTATATAAATGATGGGTAAGTATTACGGTGGCCTCCAACGACTAGTTTTTCTTTTTATCATTTTTTTTTTTTTTTTTTTTTTATAAATATATATGACATAGATAGGAAATTTTATTCACACGATGGTTTAAAAATTGAAAATGTGCGATATTTAGAAGCTTAAAAATTTGCTGTAGCGTACATTTCAAAATTGAAATTTTATTTCTTCAAAGTGTGACATGCAAGTTTAAATAAAATTATTATGTATGTAACATAAATTAATGGATTAAATAAATCACGTGAAAAACCCGCTTATTTGTTTTTATTTAATTTTCATCATTTACATCATATCTATCATCTATTTTGACACGCGAATATTTTTTCCGGATTTTCAAAAATTTGGACTATTTAGAATAGGTTTTATTTAAATAATTTGATTTGAACATCTGTAATTTGATTTAAATAAATAATTACCTTTTTAAATTAAATGTACAGTCGCTACCATGTATGTACGAATTTAATAATTATAAATTAACAATTTGGATTTATTAATTAAAGGATAAGTTGTTCTGAAAGAAATATTAAACGAAACCCTCAAAGCGATCTGCAATCACACTTATCCATATTTTTTCCTGTTATTGTTTTGTAAGTGCTTTTTCCACCTTCAACAGCTCGAAATTTCCCGACACAATTTTAGACACATTTTTAAAAGTAGAAACATGAAACTTGATGAGGGGATTCATGAAGAGACGTATAAGGTTCCGTGTTATTTCTTTTTACGCTCAATTCATTAGAATTTGATTTATAAACAATAACCTTCTCAGTAAGACCTTTTTTTTCGTTCGCAGACCTCCCGCTTCGGAAAATTCGGTTCAAAATGCTGTTTTTGATTGCTTTTCTTGCAATATTTTCTGCATTCATCAGAGAATCGATAATTACGGCAACTTGTGTACTTTCTAAATAAGAGAATTTGAAAGTTTGGTGCAATTGAGAGGAAAAATTAATTTAGAAATAAATCGGAAAATAAGCAGTTTGAATCGAAATACACCCTTAAGACGCCTCACTAGTCACTGAAAAAAACCTGGATGATAATGTTAAGTCTATAGAGACGTTACTTTCAAATACCTCGCTCAAATTTTAATATATATATGTGACGATTTCAGGAGAACTCGAATTATTTCCACTGGTTAAACAGAAACACGCAGTCATGGCAAGCGAGGGAAAAAACAAAAATAATAAATAAATGTAGAAGATCCAATAATTAGTCATGGGCTGCTGTAAATTCATTTATTAAATTCGTGATAATGAGGAAGGAAAAGCTCCTTGTTGCAAAAATTCCATCATTATTTCAGCGAGCTGTCCTCATCGAAAAAGCAACCCAAGAAGTCTTCAGAATCTTCCTTTCATCTCGAGACTTCCCCCTTTTAAACTCAAAAGAAAGTTCTGGAACATTCGGTAACCTCAAACCATCATTCTTTCATGTAAACAGAATTCTTGTCTAGTTACGAGGCTATTTTAAACAGACGATAAATTTATTTAAAAAAAAATATTATTTAACCAATTTATAATTGACTCCGAATTTTAAATATCTTAGGCAGACGATTTTTATACATGATTAATTTTAAGAGAAAAAGAAAAGAAATGAATTTATTAATATGCACATTATCGTTGACGGCGGAAAAATAAATAAATAGATAAAATAAAATAATGATATTTTTTGAAAGGTATGGTTTTGGAATAAATTTAATAAGAATTTCTTAAAAAGGGTTGATAAAAACATAGAAGAAACCAGTTTTATTTGGAATATTAAGAAATAAAGTTTTAATTAAGAATATTTTTAATTTAGAGCCATCTTTTTAAATTTACGCATACTGGAATAATGTTTTTTAAGGCAAATTAAGAATTTATATCGTCTGCATAAGGATTAACAGATTAGATTTAGAAACAAGATTTTAATTTAATAATTTGAAGTAAGTACGAAATATTATTATAAGAAAATTAAGATAGTATAAAGGTTAGTTTTGGCGAAAAAAAAAAAATTTAAATTTGTAATATTATCCCCCCTCCCCAAGACTTTGTATGAAATTGATAGTTAAATAAAACTACAAGTTCAGACAACAGAAATATAATAATTTAGAAAAGTTAAATTTTGGAATAAAACTGTCAAACTCAGGAAGCCAAGAGATGGAAGAAAAGAAAATTAACGCAATATAAAAAATATTAGCGATTAAAATAAAATAGTTAAGAGAAAATAATTCTGAATTAAATTTAGGTAGGAGCATTTCCCTGAAAGAAATACAATAATGTTACAACATCACTTACCATTTGTAAGTGCAGAGGAGATAATACATATAATAACAGTAAATAAGTTATGAATATTAATAAGCAAGAGATAAAAATATAATAAAAACAATAAAAGTTCGTTCTCATGGAAGTTTAAATAACTACAATGACTTAATGCATAGTTTATTTTAAATAAGTCCTTTAAATGAAAAAAGTCTTTCAAGAATATATAAAAGAGTCTTTTTCAATGTCCAGTGAATACAGTCTCTTTAATTAAATATCTCCAAATCTAGTTTAATCTTTGTTTTTTATGTTATGTTGGATCCAACATCTTTCAGTAATATATCAATTTTTCAATAATAAATAGCATCACTCTCAATATCAATAATAAATAATATAGAAAAATTTAAATAATAACAATAACAACAATAATAAGTAATAGTATAATAAGACTCCATATCCTAATATTTTTCAATAAGAGTATAATTAATACTAAATTTCATTATAGAAATCATAGTAATAATAATAATAGTAAAACAAGAGTATAATCAAAAGAAAATATCACTATTTGTTTATTATTGATAGGGAAAATATTGGTTGAGGATAAAAATAATTACATAGCAACTAAATAATTTTCTTATCTTCTAATAGCATAAGAAAGTATTTTTTGCTAGCCGAAAGTATAAATAAAAAAAAATCATAATAATTCCAAAATCCAAATAAAATTAAATCTAACTACTTAGAAAATGGACTCTCAACCAGTATTTCCTTACAATAATTCCTCTCTGATACTCTTTTACAAAATTGTCAAATTTGGTTATAAGTTTCAATGCCAAATGTAGAATAATGTTTTATCCACACATGGTTTATAAACTTTAATAATAAAATACAATAGGAATGAAAGTTGTCATTCTTAATTGAGAAATGGAAATAAAAATAGTGTGCTTTTTTGAAAAACTTTTAATATCTAGTTTTCACAATCACTGAAAATCACATATTATGTTATAGGTTTGAGTAGAGTCATTAGATTTTATAACTATTATCATATAATATCTGCTGAATAAATAGAGTAATACTAATGTCAAATAAATGAGTAAATATAGTTAGACTTAAACACCCTTAAAATTAATTTATCAACATCAATTTGAAAGCTTTTACAATCAAAGTGTTCACCTTATGCCTGCATAAGGTGCCCAATTTAACCCCAAAAACTCCCCAAAACAAGTAATATTCTTGTAGCGCTCCAAGAACATACCCGCTGATGTTGAAAATTATGGTTTTTTTTTTATGGTAAATGGTTTTAATGGTTTAATGGTATTTGGTAAATGGTTATGGTAAAAGTTTTTTTATGGTATTTTTTTTATGGTTGTTTATGGTAAATTTAATCTATTGTCTTGACTTTAGTTTGATCTAGTGATTGTATCTGAGGTTTTGTTTGTTTTTTGGATTGCTCATGAAACAGTTTAAAATCTTCGGGTGAAAAATAGGGTCTTAATTTAGAAACATGCACAATAACGGAATTCTGTCCTGTCTCATAATTAAATTTATCTATTTCATAAGTTACATCAGAAAGTTTATTTATAATTTTATATGGTCCAGAGAAAGTAGGTTCTAATTTTCGAGTGTTAGGGTATTTAAATTCTTCATAAATTACAGAGTCTTGTATTTTTAATGGGCATTCAACAAAATTTCGATCATAGAGTCTTTTACTTTTAAGGTGAAATTCATGAGTTCGCGCTTTCGCAATTTTGAGGGCTTTGTCTACTGATGTTGTATACATTTTAATTGCCTCACACAAAACCATTACCCACCATTTAAAAAAAAATCTGAATCAAAATTATCGCGAAAATTATAACTATATTTAGCTGCTAACTTTAACCAGAAATTTTATCTAAAACAGAAATTGTAAATATCATAGATATACCTTAAATTGGGATCAACTTTTAATTCTATTATTTTATAGATCATAAACAGATTCAAAATTTTAACTATAGGTAATTTCTTACTTAAAATCACAAAATTTACTGACAAAATTAATCATATTTATCAGTCAAAATTCTAACAACAGCCTTGCACAGTTCCATCTTTCTTACTGAATTTAAATAAATTATAAGAATCCGGGAACCAAAGCTCACTGTAACCAGAAATTCTAACAAATAAAATGAAAAACATAAATGTTAACTTAATTTTCAGCTCAAATGTCTAGTTGTAGTAACATTTTCATGAAAATACTGCATTCTGAGAATAGTTCTTGATAACAAACAATATCAATAAATTAGAAAATGTACCTTTTAAAAAATAACTTGAGCTTCTGAGTTCTTTTATACTTCATTATTATTACGAACTTATCTTTAAACGTGCATAAAAATATCATAATAATCTTAATAAGTAACAGTAAATATCTTAAGAACATCATACTCCTCAATTAAATTTTTAAGAACAAACATGTTTTCACTCCAAAAAGTAATAATAATAATAAGACTCATAACTAGATAAAAAGATAAATAAATAAGGCTCACAGAAAAATAAACAAACAAATAAATAAACCTTACAAACAAAGAACTATCTACACAAATACAGTAAAAAGGATACACATAATACTTAAATACATCTAAAAATAACTCACGGATAAGGAGAAATTTTCAAGCTGATCCTAGGGGAGACAGGAATAACGAAAATTATGAAAGTAGGTAGTAATCTGCGTTCAGTTGTCTCTAAAAGTTTTTTTTTTTTTTTCTTTCTTGTCATTATGACCATGATTATCTTGAGTCATCAGTTACACATAAACAGCAAAAAGGTGGAATATCAGGCCTCAGGAATTCACGAGATATTTAGAAGAAATCTTTCAAACCACTCGGACAGAAAGCTGTTTAACATTAAAATCTCCTCTGTTACATTCACTCGAGGACTCAAAAGATAATGGCAATTCTTGCTTAATAACACTTTCAACCATGGCGGGAAAAATTTTCGGCGATTCATATTTTTGTCATCACTTCGTTTCAGTAGATTCATTAGATTCATTTACATAGCATTTTACTTCTTCAGTAGATTCATTTCAAAATCCGAAACAGGCACTAGCACAGGCATTACCTATCCTGTGCGACTTTTCGATTAGTTGTGACGATTTCAGGAGAACTCGAATTATTTCTACTGGTTAAACAGAAACACGCAGTCATGGCAAGCGAGGGAAAAAACAAAAATAATAAATAAATGTAGAAGATCCAATAATTAGTCATGGGCTGCTGTAAATTCATTTATTAAATTCGTGATAATGAGGAAGGAAAAGCTCCTTGTTGCAAAAATTCCATCATTATTTCAGCGAGCTGTCCTCATCGAAAAAGCAACCCAAGAAGTCTTCAGAATCTTCCTTTCATCTCGAGACTTCCCCCTTTTAAACTCAAAGAAAGTTCTGGAACATTCGGTAACCTCAAACCATCATTCTTTCATGTAAACAGAATTCTTGTCCAGTTACGAGGCTATTTTAAACAGACGATAAATTTATTTTAAAAAAAATATTATTTAACCAATTTATAATTGACTCCGAATTTTAAATATCTTAGGCAGACGATTTTTATACATGATTAATTTTAAGAGAAAAAGAAAAGAAATGAATTTATTAATATGCACATTATCGTTGACGGCGGAAAAATAAATAAATAGATAAAATAAAATAATGATATTTTTTGAAAGGTATGGTTTTGGAATAAATTTAATAAGAATTTCTTAAAAAGGGTTGATAAAAACGTAGAAGAAACCAGTTTTATTTGGAATATTAAGAAATAAAGTTTTAATTAAGAATATTTTTAATTTAGAGCCATCTTTTTAAATTTACGCATACTGGAATAATGTTTTTTAAGGCAAATTAAGAATTTATATCGTCTGCATAAGGATTAACAGATTAGATTTAGAAACAAGATTTTAATTTAATAATTTGAAGTAAGTACGAAATATTATTATAAGAAAATTAAGATAGTATAAAGGTTAGTTTTGGCGAAAAAAAAAATTAAATTTGTAATATATATATATATATATATATTTTACATGTTTTGCATGGAATAGCTGAGGACCATCTTCAGCTGGGCTAGTTTTTACTTTTTCGATTTTAGTTATACATTTCTTTATATCAGGAGTTTCAGAACCGGTTCGAACGAGTTTCAAAAGTTAAAGTATCTTTTAAAAAAAATCTGAAACCAAAATCGACAAAATAAAAACTAGCCCGGTTGAAGATGGCCCTCAACTATCGAAACAAAAAAAAAAAAAAAAAAAAAAAAAAATGTAAAAATATTAAAATTTGAGCGAGATATTCGAAAAAAAAAATCTGAAACGAGAATCTGCAAAATAAAAACTAGCCGGGTTGAACATAATCCTCATCTAAAAAGAAAAAAAAAAAAAAAAAAAAAACCATGTAAAAATATTAAAATTTGAGCGAGATATTCGAAAAAAAAAAAAAAAAACCTGAAACCAGAATCGGCAAAATAAAAACTAGCCTGGTTGAACATGGTCCTCATCTAAAAACATGTAAAAATATTAAAATTTCAGCGAGATATTCGAAAAAAAAAAAAAAAAAGAAATCTGAAACCAGAATCGGCAAAATAAAAACTAGCCGGGTTGAATATGGTCCTCATCTAAAAAAAAAAAAAAAAAATGTAAAAATATTAAAATTTGAGTGAGATATTCGAAAATAACGCCTCCATAGACTTAACATTATCACCTGGGTCTTTTTGAAGCCGCTCCCGTTTTCACCCCCTTAGGCCGATTTTGCTGATCTGCAATTCCCGCCGAGATATTAACCATATAAATGTATTTGGCGAGTTTGAAGACAATTCGTGCATAATTGCGACTTTTATCGAGCGGACAATATTTTATATATTTTTGGGGGGTTTCTGTTCATGAGGTAATATAATTAAAAGTTATCAAGAAATTTTTTTAAAGTCGCACTATGGTAACGACTGCAATATGCAGTATTTCTTACGAAATCTACTTAAAATTGAAAACGTTTTGAAAATCACCTTTTTTATAATAAATTGTAAAAAGAAACTTATATATACTTGTTATTTTAATAAATTTTTAGGTTTATTTTTAGGCCAATGCATTAACGAGTTATATTTCCTAGCGCGAAAAGAATTTACGATTAGAGATAATCGACTTTAAATCTTTAGAACGTGCAAAGTTGCATTTCGTGTTATATATACCAAAGCTTAGTCTGCTATTCCAAGAGAGTAAAGTATGCCCTCTTCTTCAAAAAAAGCATTCATCTGTGCTGTTTTTTCTCTTTTCGGGTAGTCCTAGCCTCTTTCGAGATATGTATTTATCACTAATCTTGTCTCTGTATTCAATTCTGATTGTAATTATCAGCATTTCTTTTACACTCGGAGCCAATTTCAAGTTCAAGACCGCTCATAACTCTTGCATGTATCCATCGTTAAACATACTCCTGGCCAGGAATGCTGCAATTTTTATAATTTTCCAGTCACAGATCAAATGCTTAAAAGTCAAATAGCATGCAGCTGCAATGAGCGATTTGTTTGTATTCTGGGTAGAGCCGCCCAAGTATTGCTCCAATAAGTCATAATATTATTCAAATAGCAAATCAGAAAACTTTCTAAGCAAAAACATCTTGTACATGCACTTAGCACTTATAAAGAGAATTCTGTAATGACTTCTCAAAAACTTTCAGATTTTTTTTCTTTGTTTGGGGTGGGGAAGGGCCTTAAATCTTGAAGGATATGCCTGGCATCTACTCGCCTAGCATTGAATAAATTGTGTAATACTGAATAAATATGTGTATGAAGCACTGAATAGTCCACCTGAAAATTCTTGTCAAAGTGTTCCTTTACTAGGCTTTTGTCTGTCTCACTATGACACCTAACAGAAGAAAATTTTATATGCATTTTTTTTTTCTTTTCAGCTTCACTACTCAACAGATTTTATCATAAAGTCATTTTCTCAATTGTCATTAGCAGATTGTTTATATAGTCTTTTATTGATAATCAGTTTCGTATTAGAATAATCTAGTTAGCATAATTTGGTGAAAAATTGCAGAGATTTACAAATTACCTGAAATGGCCCCTTGACAAATTGTAGGTACATGCAAACGAGTTATTCTGATCTCATGTCAGACTTTATACTGCAGTTATTGCCAATTCAATCCTTTTAAAACAAACTATGATATTGCTCAATTTGTGGAGAATATGTTTGAAAAAAAAAATAATAATAATAAAGCTATAGTGATTACACATAGCCCACATAGTTTTTGAGAAAATTGCTCTTTCCTGTTGTACATAAAATTTCATTTTGCATGCACTCAGTGAAGGAGTTGAGGGACCTATCATAATGAAAGTATAAAAGGATTATTGATAACAATTAAAAAAAATTGTCATAATTAGCCAATATATTAACCAAAATGTGGACAATTTGGACATTCATAAAATATAATGGCATACTCGATACAACATTGGCTTTTAAAGCTCAGCTAATGAGTGAGTTTTAATGATATATTTGTATAATGTAATGTCCAGTAGCATTATAAAAGCAATAAACATAATTTAAAAAAAACAGACTAATTTTATCAGAATTGATCACATAATACACTTATAATACACCAGCAGTGTCTTAAAAGATTAATTGAACACCTATCTTGAAAACTGCAGCATGGATTGATGCGACATTGCAGATCTGTGACCTTCTTTCAAAGCGCACTTAACATAATGGCAAGTTTAAACTTTCAACAAGGTCTTTGTTTAAGGTACACTGTAAAAAGAAAAAAGTATTATGAGAGTCAATTGGGGGTAACTTTGTCCCGAAGGACATCAAGATTAAATCTGTCACATTGCTTCAGTTATTGGCAAAATTTGGTCTCAAAATATAGGTTGTAGCACTATCGTGAAGTTGGCAAATTATTGTAAATATTACATTAATATATAACATGATTATTCTTTCATTAAATGAATTCTAACAGATGGGAAATAGACTAAAGTATACATAAACAATTTGATTAAAGTGCCTTATCTTAATAGAATTACAGTCGAGTCTCTCTATAACGAAACTCCATCTATCGAATTTCTCTATATAATGAATTTTTAGTATGAACGGTCCCCTTTTCGCATGATCACATTAACAACAGTCTATATAGCGAAATATTTATCTCCATATAACGAATTTTTTCATAAATTGGTCTTAATTTATTCAGTTTTAAAAAAGCTTTGAAATCATATGGAATCATTTTTCCATCACTTATTTTTGATTTATCGTTCAGTGTTGAGTTTTTTATATAAATATTACTTCTCTCCTTGTTCTTTAAATACAATGAGTTCATCCCACCTCCCACACACCTTTCAACATCCTTCTCAAAACAGAGCCAATTGGATTGTTACACATATAAGAGAGGAATCAATGAGAAGCACATAAGAGGCCTTCAAATGGCGAAAAATCTTAACTACAATTTTTCATTCCTTGCTAAAATTTGAGCATTTTTTTTTTTTAATTTGAGAGCGTAACAATTTTAAAATCAAAACAACAAAAAATTAGATTTCTTCCTCTGAAATTAATGCAAGTCTTCCTTATTTGATTTTCATTAAGCTTTCAAATAAATATCTATTCTCTTTTTTGAAAACTGCTTAAATAATTTAGAAATAAAATGTTAGGTTAATTATATACTTTTAAACATTTAAAATTCTTAATTAAAAAGATCAAAAATAATATTTGTTCAAAATTTACACATTAAATACGATTTTTAACATCATTCTCTATACATCGAATTTCTCTATATAACGAATTTTTTACTGGAACGATGGATTTTGTTACATAGAGACTCGACTGTATTACTTGGTTATATTAACTACACTTCTTTATGTAAATTTTATAAGTGGGAGAAAAAAGCCTGGGCCAGGATTTAAACCAGGGATGTATTGGCTGAAGCCACCAATGTTCTTCCAACTGAGCCATCCTGGACGAATACTGGAGGATTAATTCACGCATCTAACCTTAACGATCGCACAATCTGGCCTAATACTTTAGATCAGCTCAACTTGTATGTGCAACTAGTACTGCTAGTACATGCAGAACAAATTCTGATTGCAATGCTCTCTTACGATTGCCACCAGACTGAACTGCCCACTTCTCAGCTTATAACAAATACAAAAAGTTGAGTAAATGATGGCATACTCAAAGGTGAAATACTTAAAATCATCTTTGAAGCAGATCATTCTGTAAAAAATGTTATGGTAACAGAAATTCCAATCATTATATATTAAGTGGATGCAATTATGGAAAAGATAATATATGATTGAATAGATTCCATTAATATCAACTCTGTGCATATGCCACCAGGGACCGATTTACAAATTTGGAGGCTCTGGGCACAGATGCTTACAGGGGGCCCCCTTGGAAAATTGCTTAAAAAAAGATTGAGCTGCCCCCCCCCCCCCCAAAAAAAAAGTTACTTATTAAGATAGCCATGATTGACTTTACAATTGAATTACTTTTAAATGCCAATTAAAAAATTAAATATTATAATCATTTATTTACCTTTTAAATAACTATTTCTCAATTATGAAATTTAAATGAATAGGCTTATTACAATAAATTGTGTAGTGATAATTATCTTTTCCTATGCAAGTTTACATACCTGGAATGATAAAGTATGCAACAACTAACCATAAATTTTCCACCATACCAAACTATAACTATTTAAAATATTATGGGACTCTTCCGCCTATGAACTGCACTCACCAACCCTAAATAATCTGACAAGAACAGGAACATGATTAAATAAGAATTAAAAATACAATATATTTTTAAAGTAATAAAGATAAAAGAAAATATTTACTTTAATAAAGTGATTAAATGCGGATGTTTCAACCAAAATGTACAATGTTGTAAAAATAAAATATGAACACAGTAGAATGTAAAATTATACTAGATTTTGTAAACAGTTGTATTGATTTTGGGCAATAGTTGAAAACCCTTCAGCAGCATTTGGGGACCCTGGGCCTGTGCCTCGAAGGCCCTGCCCTAAATCAGGCACTGTATGCCACTTGCCTTCTTTTACACTAACTGTAAAAATATATGTGAAATAAGATACAGGAGCATCATCCAAAGTCTGTAGATACAAAGAAAGTAGAACTAGATCAATACATCAGTCTTTGATAAAATAATCACAATTCAATGTATATTTCAAACACTGTACCTAGATGGTTGGGACAGGTGAGACATTAAATTCAGTCGAGCACACGAGGCTGGTCAAGAGTCCTCTTCAAAACAACAATGTAATAACTGTATTAAAGAAAAAAATTATTGTATGCCAGAATACAGTGATAAGGCCTTTCTTTAATCAAAAGTTGTCAGATTTCGTCCAGTTATACAGAATAAAGATGTTATTTTATAGTTTAAATATGTTAAGTAGTTAATAATAAAAGTTTAAATAACAGTTTTAAATAATAACCATCTCAATTGGAACTTTATATATATTTTTTAAAAATGTCAAATTTTACCCAAAATTCTGACTTTTGGACAAAAAGTACAGACTTAAGCTATTTTTTTTCAGTGGTAAAATTTCATGCAGTTAATGTACGACTATAATGGCAACATTTGGCACCTAACCATTTCTGATAAAAGAATATTAATTTTTTTTGCTTCATCCACCCTTAGAGATCGAATTTTAAAAAATCAATGTCCAATTCACGTCTTGCTCTTGCGAATACATATATATTCCAAATTTTAAATCACTATGTCAACAGGAAGTTGGTGAAAAATGAGTCACACAATTTGACTGCCACACACAAGCATAGTTTTAAGTTAAAAGAAAACATGCAAAAAAATATATCAAGTAAACTTTGCTCTCGTTACTAAAAGTAAGGCTCAGTAGTGCTTATATTATCAAAAGATGCTAATATTTTTTTTATACTGAATGAATGTGCATCATAAAGAATTAAATTAAAACCTTCCCTATAACAAAATAACTAACAGACATATGAACAAATAAATAAAAAAAAAGATGTAATTCGATAAATTACAACAATTTGTAAATTTTTTTTTTTCAAATACTAAATTTTCAGACTTATAAAAAAAAATCCATAATTTAAAAAATGTATATTACAAAAATTAAGTTTTTTTTCATCAAAATTAATTTTATACTATACTAATTTCCTTTTAACACTATTCTGTATTTATTGCAACTTATTAAATTAAAATTCTGTTATTAGATCTAATTTATTAATCTTTATAAAAACGATATAAATTCTTAATTTGCCTTAAAAAAAAACATTTATTCCAATATGCGTAAATAATAATAAAAAAAAAAATAAATAATTAAAATATTCTTAATTAAACTTTATTTCTTAAAATTCCCAATAAAACTCATTTTTTCCCCCTGTTTTTATCAACCCTTATTAAATGTTAATGTTGTAAATGTTAAAGTATTAAATGTTAATGTTGTATGAAAGGCTTATTAAATTTATTCCAAAAATGTACTTGTTCAAAAATATCATTCTTTTTTTAATCGTTCACTACGAATCCTGTGCCATAAAATGGGGAGACTTGCAGCTAATACTACTGGTTCCGAATCTCAAAATGTCACACACACATATATATATATATCATATATATATTCTCCTCACTTTTTGTAAACAAGACATGTTAGTAGTATATGGTACCAACTATGGAACACTTTTTATATTCCACTAAACGCAAATATTTAACGATTTTTGTAAGATTTTCATCAAAAAGTTTGTCTGTCTAAATATAGAGGATGTAACGATTTTAGTACGATTTATCGAGCAAATGATGATAAAATATTGCATTGGTTGGCTATTTTATTTTTTCTACTAAATTATGTAAAGACGAAGTTTTAAGAAAGGGTTATGGAATAAAGAATCATGATTATAAATAATAACGTAATCAATTGAGATGAAATATTTATCAATTTTAAAAGCTAATATTTAATTATTGTATTGATGAAAAAATTTTGCCTGACGCCCTTAGTCTACCAAATGGTAATAAACAATCTTCCTCTAGGATAGTCTTGATAGGAAAAGCAAAGAGCTGCATTGTATAATATTATTATCAATTGCATTACATTGAAGTCTGAAATAAAAGTTAAATGCTTTTTATCATATGTTTTTTAATGTGAATATTATTTTGATACTTTCATAGTTCAATAAATGGTATTGAGTAGAATCCATTTGATTATTGTGTTATCAGAAAGTTCGTCAAATAAAGGATATAATCCTTAGGCTTAAAATTGAAATTTTATTTAAAAACCATTTATATATGATATCCATTCCCAATCAATTTTATCTTCAAATTCTTTTAGAAAATTAGGGGATAATATTTGACGAAAGGATATTCCTTCCCAATCAACTTTATTTTGAAATTCTCTAATAAAATCTTCTGATAGTGTCTGACGAAACGATATATAATACCAATTAACTTTATCTTGAAATTCTCTAATAAAATCTTCTGATATTTTTTCATTCTGTGATATACAATCCCAGTCAAGTTTATCTTTAAATTTTCTTATAAATTCAATGGGTAATTTCATAACTTTTTCACTTAAATGAAAATTTATTTTATTGATATATAATGAAATAAATGTGTAAAATTCTTTACATTGCGATAATTCGACAAATAAATCTTTATATTTATGAATTATAATATCGTCTAATCTTTGAGCCAACACCATTTTATATCGAAGCAATTTTATAAACACTTTTATTTTTCGTCTTTATTCAAAAGTTGTCTCAATTCATTAATAAATCGTATTAAAATATTTTTTAATTCGAAAATTTCATCCATTAATTTTTCTCTGTTCGGTAGTTCTTCTTCGTAATAATGGCCAAATTTTTTATTTAATTCACCCAGTTGAACGGAAAGAATTTTTTTCCATTTATCGTTGTAAAAATTATCTGGTAATTGATCAAACTTATATTCAATGAGATTACAAAAATCTAGTTTATGCATATACTTTTCTAAAAATCTTTCACCAAATGTTTGAAAACGGGTTATTAATAGCCAATTAAGTCCTTCTTCCAATGTGCACATAGTATTTTCTGCAAGCTGTTGAAATTGAGATACTTTATGTAAATCTAATTTTTCATGATAGGTTTGAATAAATTCGTCACTTAAGGTTTGATATTGAGATATAACAACCCAATTTATATAATTCGAATGTTTTAATATAAATTCCTCAGACAGCTTCTGATTTTTACAAACTAAATTCCAGTCTAATTCTTCTTTATATTTTTCTATAAATTTTTCCGAAAGTTTTTGAAAAATGCATATAACATTCCATTCGATATAATCTATGAGTTCTTCCATAAAACATTCGGATAATACGGAATATCTACAAACTAACTTCCAATTGAGTTTATCCTTCAAATTTCGAAGGACATCTTCGGATAAATTTTTCGTCTTAGAAAATTCGTCCCAGTTGATATCCATTTAATAATGAAATATTTTTAAAAAGGAATTTTTTCAATATGCATCCAAGGTTTTAAGGTGACTGGAAAATTACTTTTGGATTTTATCAAAAATGTAATCATGTCACCACTTTTTCCATAATCAAAACGAGTTACGGAATAATCATCAAACATTTCTCCGCTTAAAATTATTTTATCTTCGATTTTTAGTTCTATCACTGTAGTCCTATTTTTGCCGATTAAACTATTATATATTAAATATATAGTAATTTTCATATGCATATCTGTAGATAATCGCATTTCTTGATCCAGTAATTTAGAACTCATTAAGTCAAAATTTACTTTGGTAAATTCTTTATCTGTAAAAGTCTGAAAATTATCTTTTATAGTAACCCAGATATCTTTACTGTCTACATATATTTTATTGACTATGTCTTTATCGTTTTCGGGTTCTGGAATGTTGGTAATTATTTTATTTTTGGCATCAAATTTATCATTCTTTAATATTAATGCATTTTTTTCTAAATATCGTTTATTCACAACATTTTTATCATCTTTTGGATCTGCGACGTTTCCTATTCTTTTTCCTTTGGCGTCGTAAGCTTTTCCGTCGATTAGATGTAAAGTGTTTTCATCGAGTTCTTGTATTCTCTTACCCGTTTCTTCTGTGAAAGTTAAAAAATTACTATCGTAATTAATATTATTTTTCTGTATAAAATCTCTTAGTTCAAAATGATTATTTTCTATTTTATTCAAAACGAAACGTTTAGGGGTTAAATCTAAATCATCGATGGGATCTGAAGCATTTTTTAATATCTTATTATCCATATCGAAATTTCCATCCGGCGTTAATTTAAAACCTATACCGGGGGGTCCGATAGGGCCTTTTCGCACTGGATTATCATACGGCGGATAATAAACAGCCATTTATAAAGACTAAAAAATGTTATTCTCCTAACGTTTTAATCATAGTAATTTCTTTTTTATTCATATTTAATATACATTTCTTTCTTACTTCTAAAATATAGTAAAATACATATTCTTTGGTTGTTTCTTTTTCTAATTTCCAATTGAATTCTATTCTCAAATTTTCAAGAGTGGTATAGTTTACATGATTTGACAAATCAAAATGAATTATGGGATATAATTTACCAAAATCTGAATAATTGACCATACAACCGGTTTCTGTATTTAGATTATTGAGACCTGATTCCAGAAAAGATTCATATAATCTATTATATTCCTTTTTATCAAAATCCATAGTATATCGCTCTGCAGGTAATGGCGATCTGTTAATCATCAACCAACATTCGATCATATCCAAATTATCAAACATCATATTATTTTTTTTAGGATTTTCATTTCTTTCGAAATATTGCGGTATGACGAATAATCTTAAAACTTCATCGGATGTAGCTGATATAGAATCGGAACCGCTTTTATATTTATTAATAGGACTAGATCTGTTAATTTCATACTGATTCCAGTTTATTTCTATATCCGTATTAGATAATTTTAATTCATTATAGAGAATCTCCGCTCCATTTTTAAAATCGACGTATCTCACCCAGAGCGCTATGTCTTCAATTTCTACTTTATAATCTGGATTTGCAACGTCTGTGTAAATCATATTTCTACTATCGTCTCTTTGGAATTCCATTCTTATTATGAAACCAGAAATGGCTTTTTTATATTCTGCGACGAAATCAAAAATTTCCTTTAAAGGTGTCCATGTTGTAACTGAATTACTATTTTTCGACAATTCCCATCTTTTTTTAAATCCTTTATTGTAGTTTTCATTTTTTACAATTTTTAATTTATTGACGATATCTGTTACAGAGGTTGTAGCCGTTATCGTACCATCGCTTTCAAGTAAACTTTTATTTCTATCAGCACTATCACTGGTATCTGGATAAAAACCTATATTGGTGGCTTCTGATGTTGAATAATCTCTGGTATAATCCTTCAGTCTCTTAACCTGCAGAATGTAGGAGTGATAGTCTCCAACTGATTCGATTATTTGTTTACCTATCTGAAGTTTTACGCCTTTCATAGAACCTACAGCTGCGACATTATCGTCATTTATAGAATCGCCATTGGATTTTATAATTTTCCACTTTGTCTCCAGATAACTCTCCGATAATGAAATAGGATCATTGGTATCTGTAATTTCGAAATGAAACGTAGTATTTTCTTTTTTGTCATTATGGCTTGTACTAGGCAATCTTATTTTTTTTAATTCGCTACTTTTTATATCGTTATTATAATAATAATGAGTATCTCTCAGATCATAAATTTTTTCCATTTATTTAGGAAGAATTTTCAGACCTGTTCCTTTCATCTTTTTTGAAAATATTTCTTTCAATATGTCAGCATCAGTCAATTTGTCAACAACTGTCAAATCTACTTTTTTAGATTTAAAAAATCCTTTTCCTTGAATTCTTTTACTTTTCCTATATAATCTGTGTTGATTCATTTATTTATTGAGAAAATTTAGTTAATATCAATTGATATATTTTTTCAACATAGTCTTCTTTTTCCTCTACGACTCTAAAATTATACTCAATTAAACCTTTATTTAAATCAATTAATTCGCCATTTTGATTCGTAACTGTCATCCTTATTCTACGAATTGAATCCCTATTTTTCACAGGATAATATATTAAATTATTGAATTCTTTCGAAATGATAACACCCGGTACATCTCTCGGTGTAAAAGAATAAATAACTTCTGAATTATTCTGGTTGATTAAAGATCCATTCACTACATCACAATGAATATATATAATGTCGTTTCCGTTTGTTATATCCGCTATATTTTCACCTTCTATTACAGTCTCTTCATCATGACTTTCGTAAACTTTTTTTTCAAAGCCTATTAACTTATGAAAATCGCTTTTTGTTAAGTCGATATTCCAACCTTTAGTTAATTTAATAAGCATTCTTAGTCTAGATTGTATTCTACCAAATTTTACCGGAGGATCGTCTGAACCAAACGCTTTCATTACATCTATATTTAAATCTTCAACATTTTTATTACCATAAGGAATAGTGATAGATTTAACATTATTCTCATCTGTGTATACGTCAAATGTATTAGTTTTATCTGTTATGTTAAACCATGAAACTGTCATAGTAAAAGATTGCAATGCTAATTTTTTTAATTTAAGAGGTTTTGGAAATTCAACAGTGAAATCCTCTGATTTTTCATGAATTTTTGGTTTCAATTTGATCATTTATTAGACAGAAAAAATCTTTAAAGATGAAAAACAAGCTTTTCGTTATAATCGCTAGGCTGTTGAGTAAATGAATTAAGTACACATTCTGGACATTTGCCTTTATTTCTTTCCTTTATATATTTCATACAAAATAATCCACAGTTTACAGAAGTAGGTTTTTGTAAAAAACTATCATTGTGAGCTATATTGACTTTTTTATTGGAAAGTTTAAGAAATTTCATAATATTTTCAGGAATATATTTTTCTTTGAGTTTAATATTTTTATATATATATTCCCCAAAAGGATCGAAATATTCTACATAGTTATATTTCGGGTCATTATAGTAACAAACCCAGTGTGTTCCTGGGCCGGTGGAGATATCTAAATTAATAATCCCACTTTCAAACTTTCCAATCTTTTTAGGAAGTAAATCGGAAGTGAAAACATCCCTAAATCCTTTTTCATCTTCCATATTTTCTTTAATCGTTTTATCCGATATACCCAATTTTGTTATCGGAATTTTTTTTTTTTTTAGACAGGGAAGCTGACGCTTTTAGACCAGATCCTTTGTTTTCCCAAGGCTGATAAACTCCAGATCCCGAAATTTTATCCAGGATTTTTTTAGTTCCCCAACCTGCTGCCCCACTCGCGGCACCGAGTCCTAGTGATGTTAAAATAGGAATTAAAAAGGGTAAAAATCCACCGTTTTTATCTAATTGAGTTTTGCTTATATTTATTCTTTTACCTTTACTAATCTGATTAATCTGTGTTTTAGTTAAATACATTTCATAATTAGGAGGTTTAGAATTGTCTATCTGCAGTGTCAGTTCTTCTTTTTTTCTAAGAGCAGATTTCAATTTACTAATCTGCCCGTCACTCAAATGAATCTTCTTTTTTACATAACTCATTTATTAGGCAGCAAAAAGCTGACGCTTTCAAAGAAGAAATTGGTTGTATAATCGTTCTTTATCTCCATTAGTTATTTTTTTAGCTTTAATGAGTTTGTCTATTAGCAGTTTGATTTCATTTTTTAATTTTTTCGACTTGCTACCTTGACATATTTTATCCAGCAATTCAGATAATAAACCTAATCCTTTACCGACTTTCATTACTTCGCTACCTCGAATTGTAGTTAATCTAGCCATATATTTTTGTAGCTCCCCTTCGTTATATTCAACTGCTTTATATTCAACCTTTTTCTGACTTAATTCCTCCTCCGAAAGATTTTTAGCCCTCGTAATTGTACTTTGTAAGTTGCCTTTTTTCCTCGATAATTCTTCTTTTAAATGCTTTGCCTTTGTATACATTTCATCTAATTTTTCTTGATTGTCTAGGAGTTTCGAAGGTCTGTATAATTGTACAGATTTTAAATAGCTTAGATCTAAATTTTGATCAACGTTATAAGTAAGCGGCGGTTCTTTATATAATTCTTTGACATCTTCGATCGCTTCAGGAATAATTCTAGATGATTCTGCAATAGGCTGTAAAGATATATTTAATTCGTCCAATTTATCATTGATAGCTTTAATATTTTCTTTTCTACTTTTATCCTGTTCTTCTAATTTTTTAGTGACAGGTTTATGAAATTCAGTTAAACTTTTGTCTATACCTAGCTTTCTATCACGCTGTTCTTCATTATTTTTTCTAATATCTGCTTGTAATTTGACAAGTTTTATTGCATTTTTTAATTCTTCTTTTTGTTTCTTATTTCGATTTTTTTCTAAATCGTTTATTTTATCCATTTATAGACAGTGAAAAGCTGAAGCTAATTAGAAGCGATAGCACAGACGTCTATTTTTACTGACAGCTAATATGTTTTTACTAGCAGTAATTTTATTTTTTACTAGCTGTAAACTTTCTCAGTAAATAAATGATTAAAATTAAAAATTACACAGAACCGGAAGAATTGCCGGACCCTAAACAACATCGTTTTTTACCCAGACATCCTTTTAGATTATTAATAATCGGCCCATCAGGTTGTGGAAAGACAAATTTACTAATAAATTTATTAAACGGTTTTGAGAATCCTAGTAATGTAAGATTAGATTTCGACGCGCTATATTTATGCGCAAAAGATATTTTCGAGCCAAAGTATTCTAAATTACAAGAAGATTATACACTGTTTGAAAGTGTTGAAAGAGACGATATTTTAAAATGTAAAAAAATAAATAAAAATAAAAAAACGGAAATATTAAAATTGTATGATAAATATAAAAAGAATGTATTATTTTCTTCAGATTTGAGTGAATTTATTACTGTCGACGATCTAGATTCCTCAGAAAAAAATCTAGTTGTGTTTGACGATTGTGTTACAGAGAAAGACCAGAAAGTTATAGTAGATTTGTTTATAAGAGGTCGAAAGAAAAATGCATCCATTATTTATTTAACGCAGTCTTATTACTCAACTCCTCCAGATATTAGAAAAAATTGTAATTACTTCATATTTTTTAAGCTACAGCCTAGGGAAATCAATCAGATAATCAGAGAAATAGACGGAAATCTAACGAAAAAGGAATTTCTAGAAAAATATAATTCTTGTAAGGGTAACTTCTTTATGCTAGACTTAGTAAATTCTGAAATGAGATACAGAAGAAATTTTGAACCTATATAAATATGGAAGAATATTTAGAAAAGAGATTATATGTTTATCGGAAAAGTTACAATTTGTATCAAAAGATAAGTATTTCCTTATCTGTCAGTAAATTTATGCTAAGTGCTTCGGGATTATCAGCATTTGTTTTCATACCACTGGCTGCATTGAGTTTGACAGTTGGAATCGTAGAAGTTATTGAGAAATCTTTAAATATTTTAGAACGAAAAGAAGAATACAAGCAATGTTATAATTTTTATAAACAACAATTAAATTTGTTGAAAGCTAAAAAAATTTCAGAAGAAGAAGTGTATGTTAGAGAACAAGATTTTATAAATAATTTAGTATACTTCCCAATCGAAAAGTATGTGAAAAAAGTACAGTTGAATGGATATAAATATTCTTCTTAGAAAGCGTCAACTTTTTGCTGTCTAATAAATGAGTTGTAAATGTAAAAAATTTGTTGTGACGTCTTTAACTAAAAAGGGTAATTTTAAAGGCGGTTGTTTAAAATGTGGACAAACGGGATCAGGTTTTCTGAATGAAGTCATTAGTAATTTACCTTTCGAAATGCATTTACCAGCCCATTCTTTTACCGGCCCGGGGACACAATTATTATGGGGAAAAACACGATTAAATCCAGATTTAACGTATAAAAAATCGTCTAAACCTGTTAACAGAGTGGATGAAATTGCATATAAACATGACAAATGTTATTTAGAAAATAAAGATACAAAAAGTAGAAATGAAGTATGCGATAAGAATATGATTGATGAACTAGATAATATTGAAAATCCTACGATTAGAGAAAGAATTGAAAGAGGAATTGTAAAACCGATTATTAAAGCTAAAAAATCTTTTGGTATGGGAAATACACAGATCTATTGTTTAAAATGTAAAAACCATACAGAAACAAAAGATATTAAAAATACAATGTCTAAAAATAACAGGCCAATGATGAAAGGTATTTGTTTAGATTGTGGTTCTAAAAAGAGTGTTTTTTTAGGAAAACCTTAGGTCCTAAAAATATCTTAGAAAAAATATATTATCATCCTGAAAGTGGTTATTGTGGGATCAATGAATTAAAACGGAAAACAGGTTTTAGTCAAAAGCAAATTACAGATTTTTTACATAGCCAAGATGTTTATACCAGACATAAGCCTTTAATTCGTAAATTTAAACGAAGACGCATTTATGTCAGTCATATCGATGATCAATGGCAAGCAGATTTATTGTTTATCAAACCTTTTAGTAAATATAATAACGGAACTAATTACTTATTGACAGTGATAGATGTATTTAGTAAATATGCTTGGGCTATTCCGATAAAAAGAAAAACTGGACAAGAAGTAACGGAAGCATTTAAAAAGATATTTAAAGAAAGAATTCCTGAAAAACTGCAGACGGACAAAGGCACAGAATTTTTAAATAAGTTAACTTTAAAGTTGTTTAAAGATCATAATATTCAGTGGTTTACAACTGAAAATGTTGAAATAAAATGTTCTGTAGTCGAACGTTTTAACAGGACAATTAATAAAAAAATTAGAACCTATCTAGCGGCCAACAATACTAAAAGATATATAGATGTTTTGGACAAATTAGTTAAAAATTATAATAATACCAGGCATAGCTCTATCAAAATGACGCCTACCGAAGCCAGTAGGGAAGAAAATGAATCCGAAGTTTATAAAAATTTATACGAAGAAAAAATAATAAGAAAACCGAAATTCAAGGTTGGCGATAGAATAAGAATTTCGAAATACCAGACTGCTTTCACCCGCGGATACCAACCCACTTTTACGGAAGAAATTTTCATCGTTTCAGAAATATTAAAGACTGACCCCATTACTTACAGAATAAAAGATTTGAATGGAAACGAAATAAAAGGAACATATTATGAACAGGAATTATGTGAATATAATAAAAAAAATAATTTGTTTAAAATTGAAAAAATATTAAAAAAGAAAGGAAATAAATGTCTTGTAAAGTGGTTAAATTATTCCGACGAATTCAATTCTTGGGTTGACGAAAAAAATATCAAGTCAATTTAATTTTTAAACGAGTAAAAAAACTACATCGTGATCTATTTTTAAAACGAGTAAAATATATGTATCGTGATCCTTTTTTAGAACGAGAAAAAAACTTCCGTCTATGCAGGTCCCGTCTAGGCGGGGTAATCAAGTATTAAAATATAAACATGGTAAAATATCAAACCATGTTAATAAAACAAGTCCATACTTAAAACTAATTATGTAGAAATAACTTTTCTTTTATATTTTCAGAAATTATTCAATTTTAAAAAGTAAATGAATGGCTCTGCTTTAAGTGACTTTTAGCATTTTAATTTAAAAAATTTCTATGATTTTATAAATAAAGAATAGTATCTAATTTTAATAATCATAAATATCTGCTTTGTATTATGTTGAATATCAAGTTCGAACGGTCGAAAAATATGTTTCTAAATACTCCGTAAGAAAAACGTAACTTAATATCTTTATCAGGAAGGCCACTGAATGAAAGCGTTGACCTATAAATGAAGTTCAAATTAGAGCGAGCGTCAACATTCGTACTCACCCGTTATATTTTGCACTTGGAAGGAAATGACGTCTTTGGTAGAAAAAAGGTCTGCTTTAATCGACGTATTGCTAGAATATAAGATTAGAAAGCGTCAGCTTTTCGCTGTCTAATAAATGAATTACGACTTTTTTAAAGACATTCTAATAGATGATACCGAATCAAGCTTAACACAAACTTTTGACAAAGTAAAAAAATATGAAATGCCTGAAAACTATCTAAAGATTTATGACCAGATGAAAAAATGTGAAATAATGTACGATTCGGACGGTGAATATTTTACCTATAAAAATATAGATGTTTTTTTAAGCGAAAGACGCAAATCCCGAATAAGTCGTTTTAAAGCATTGAAGTGGAAATTGAAGTTAAATATTCCATATAAAGCTGAAGAAATGTTTATTCAGTTTTTAGATTTAGTGTACTATAAAAAGTCGATAAATTACCTATATTTCATAAAGAAAATATTAGATTATAATAATATTGATAATAATTTGAAAGTAAAATTTAATAAGAAAAACGAAGACGTTTGGAATAGCTTTCTAAAAAATATTTCTTAATAAATGGAGCTGTCTAAAAGTTGTAAGCATTGTGAGATGACAAAAAATTTAGACCAATTTTATACTCGATTTCGTTACGGCAAAATAGAACGTTACGCTAATTGCAAAAGTTGTCATTTAGCTATGAAAAATAAAAAAATTGATTGCGAATGTGGTAAAAAATATACTTTAGCTCATAAAAAGAGACATTTAAAAAGCAATTATCATATCAAACGAACATCAAAATAAATTTATGATATTGTGTTTTAAATTGAATGTATTATACAGAATGTTGTGTTTTTAGTTGAAAATATTATATTGAATGTTGCATTTTAGTTGAAAATAATATAGTCAATGTTCTGTTTTAAATTGAACGTATTTTTCAGTTGAAAATATCATATTGAATGTTTTTCTTGTTTAAAAAAAAGATCACGAAAGTTTTTTCTCGTTTCATAAATAGAACACGATGTAGTATTTTTACTCGTTTCAAAAATAGAACACGATGTAGTTTTTTTACTCGTTTCAAAAATAGAACACGATGTAGTTTTTTTACGCGTTTCAAAAATAGAACACGATGTAGTTTTTTTACTCGTTTCAAAAATAGAACACGATGTAGTTTTTTCTTGTTTAAAATATTATATTGAATGTTGCATTTTCAGAAATATTGGACCTGATAGTTTCAAAATTAGAATTGTGAGGGAAAAAGTGTTCAGAACCATTTATAGAAAAGTTCCAAGACAGAGTAGATTGGCATTTTATATTCAAATCTATCAGAAAAATTTTATTTAGAATTTAAAGGTGCCTGATTATGACAGTGATTTTTAGGCTAAATAAATGGGTAATTCAAAAAGTACAAAGATTTTGACAGGTAACTGTACAACTGAAAGAATAAATGTAGATTGGAATCATACCTTTAATGTTCATCCCAATGTTCATATAACACCTGTATGTAAATACAGCGAACCATTTTTCGTTAGAATAACAGAAGTAGATAAAAACGGATTTCGATTTGAATGTTTAAAATTGAATGGCGAACCTGTAGAAAAAAATTTAGATTTCTTTCAATGGACTGCAATTAGTCCTTTTGAGTAAACGATGAAATATATTTTTTAATAGTTGTTTTCAGAAATTCTTCAATTCATTTTAAATCGCTTAATCTAAAATTACCTGCTACCGAATTTGGATTTATAGATAGCTATTAAAAATGTGTAGCAAAAAGTGTTTATAAAATTTCTTCTATATAAATGGAGGAAACTCTAAGATTGATATCTGTTTCAAAATTGAGACACACTGCAAAAGTTTTAAATATAAAACAACCCAAAGGTTGTAAAAAAGATGAATTAATTAGATTGATAATGAGATACATAAAAAGAACAGGCGAATATAAATATGTTTTAGTAGATTTATTAAATTTAGACGTCACAGATTATTTAAATGAAATGAAGAGAGAATTTATCAAAAATCCTAAGAAAAGAAATAAGTTGAAAAAAATATTCGATTCTTTTGATTTAAAATTTAACAATAACACAGCAGAATTTAATCCAAAAAATGACGAAGAAAAAAAGATAAAAACAGTGGTAAACCTTAAAAAATTATTTCCTGATTTGAATGAAAAATTGAAACAATTTATAAATGAACCGAAAAACCGTCCAAAACTTAAAAAACTCTTTGATTATTACGGCTTGAAATATAAAGATGAAAAATTGATCAAAAAGACAGAAAAAAAAGTCAAATTACAAGCAAATTTGGAAAATCTGTTTAGACCCGATTATGAAATTGTTGAGAAAGATAAAAAATTTGTAAAAAAATTTAATACTTATAGATATGTTTATAAAATAAGACAAATAAACAAACTCACACCTGGCCTGTATTATAGTATCTTAAAAGATTTATTCAGAAGAGCAATTGGAAAAATCGAAGGAAAGGTAGATATAATTGTATTCAATCCCTATTTGACACAGCCCTTTCACCCTAAAATGATGTCGACGAAAGAAGCCTATGAGACCTATTTAGATGTTTTAACGCATAAAATTGAATACAAAGAGTTGGATATTAAAGACTGTGAATTTATTTTTACAGTCGTTGATTTGCCTAAAGGTGGTAAACATTTGAAATTACTGAACGATAACGATGTTGTCGATAAAAGAAGTATAATTCAAATTAAAAATGACGATAATATCTGTTTGGCTAGATCCATCGTTACAGCCCTGGCTATTCAAAATCGTAAAATTTTATGCGAAAAATTGAATCTAGAAAAACTTACAGATTTAGATGTTAAATACATAAAAATGGGTAGAAAATTACAAAAAAGTTTAGCGATAAAATTGCATGAAATGTGTGATATTCCGTTAGAAATGTGTAATTTAGAGCATGTTAAACAATTCGAAATTTTTTTAGATATTCAAATAACTATATTTTGCAGAGAAAATTTTAACGAAAGAATATACAGCGGCGCCTATAAATCTAATTGTGTTTACATTTTAAAAAATAGAAATCATTTTGATGTCATTACAACGGTTACAGGATTTTTAGGAAAAAACCATTTTTGTGATTATTGTAAAGTCAGTTATAGTAGAAGTGATCAACATAAATGTTCTTTAAAATGCAATAGATGTTTTAGGAAAGAGAGTAATTGCGAAGGCGATGATATTCAGTGTAATGATTGTTTTAGATGTTTTAAAGGAAAAAATTGTTTCAAAAATCATAAAAATCACTCAGTCTGTGAAACACTGTGGAAATGTTTAAAATGTAAGAGAAATATCCGTAGAAGTGAAAGAGAACCGGAAGATCATAAATGCGGAGAAAAACAATGTAAAAACTGTAGACAGTGGGTTTTGGAAGATCATAAATGTTATATACGTAGGAAAGAATCTAAGGGGGGAACTTGTAAAAATAGCTGTCCCAAAAATATAAAAGACAGAAAGGAATGGTGTGAGAAATGTAAAAGATCAGAATTTACAGAAAAATATATGTTTTTTGACGTTGAAACGAACCAAGAGACAGGAAATCACCAAGTCAATCTAGTTATAAATCATGATTTTAACGGAATAGAAAAAATATTTAAGAATGAAAATGAATATTGTGAATGGTTATTCCAAAGAAAACATTGCGGTTATACAGTATTAGCGCATTATGGAAAAGGATTCGATTTTCAATTTCTAGCTAAATACTGCTTTAAAAATAAAATTAAAGTGTTTACAATATATCAAGGAAATAAACTCATATATATGCAAGCAACCGTATATAATATAAGGTTTATCGATTCTATTAATTTTACACTGATTCCGTTAAGAAAATTTCCTAAAACGTTTGGACTAACGGAATCGGCTAAAGGTTACTTTCCTCATTTGTTTAACACTGCTGAAAATCAAAATTATGTAGGGAAATATCCTGAAAAATACTATTATGGTTATGATACTATGACTTTAGATCAAAGAAAAACTTTTGATAAATGGTATATATCGGTAAAAAACGAAACATTTGATTTTCAAAAAGAAATTATAAAATATTGTAGATCTGATGTTGATATTTTAAGAAAAGGATGTTTAGAATTGCGAAGATTATTTCTAAACATTGCTAATATTGATCCTTTTAAATATGTCACTTTAGCTGGCGTTTGTATGGCTATATACAGAGATAAATTCATACCAGTGAATACAATAGCAATTGATGAGGAGTGTATTTCAAAAGATCAATACAGTAAGAAATCGATCATTTGGTTAGACTATCTGTCTGAAAAACACAATATCAAAATACAGCATGCTTTAAACGGTGGTGAGAAAAAACTGAAATTAGGTGATAAAACTTATAAAGTAGATGGTTTTTATAAGAATACCGTTTATCAGTTTCAAGGATGTCATTGGCACGGTTGTCCTCGCTGTTTTACAGAATCCACTGTCAATCTTCAAAATCAGATATGTATGAAAGATTTGTATGAAAGAACTCAAAAAATAAATAATAAAATAAAAGATAACGGATTTGAATTGATTGAAATATGGGAATGTGATTTTGATAATCACAAAGAAATTAAAAAATATATGAAAAATGAATGGAAAAGAGATTTTGTAGAACCTTTAAATCCTAGAAACGCATTCAGCGGAGGTAGGTGTGAACCTACCAAATTAATATACGAAATGAAAGAAAACGAAAAGGGTAGATATATCGATGTTTGTTCACTTTATCCAACAGTGAATTACTTTGATTACTATCCTGTTGGTCATCCAGTAAAGATTTATAATCCGGAAAAATATGATAAGAATTGGTATGGTTTGATACAATGCAAAGTACTTCCACCTAGAAAGCTCTATCATCCTGTTTTACCTTATAAAGGAGAAAAATTAATATTTAGTTTGTGTAAATTATGTTCAAAACCTATAAAATGCGAAAAGAAACAATGTAGAAAATGTTATGAAATACGGAATAAAGAATGTAATCATACGGATGAGGAGAGAAGTTTTACTGGTACATGGACAACTACCGAAGTTGAACTGGCTATTGAAAAAGGTTATAAGATTTTAAATATCTATGAAGTTTGGCATTTTGAAAAAAAATCTAATACATTATTTAAGGATTATGTTAAAATGTTTTTGAAAATCAAATTAGAAACAGATGATAAATGGTCTGAAAATTTCAAAACCGAAAAAGAATATAAAAGGTGCGTAGAAAAGAAATTGGGTATAAAGTTAGGAGAAATCAAAGAAAACCCAGGAATGAGATTTATATCCAAAATTTGTTTAAACTCTTTATGGGGAAAGTTCGGACAGAGAAAAAACTTGAAACAGGCAGAGAATGTTATGGAATTATCCGATTTTTATAGAATTATACTGAACGACCGCATTAAAGACTTGAATATGATATTTTTGAATGATGAGTGTGTGCAAATGGATTATAAGATGAAAGATGAATATGTCAAGAATAACTTTAATACGAATATTTATATAGCGGCTTTTACTACCAGTTCGGCTAGAATAAGATTATATGAAATGCTTGATAAATTAGGAGATAATGTAATGTATTACGATACAGATAGTATTGTGTATATCGATGATGGCTCCAATAAAGTAAAAACGGGCTGTATGTTAGGAGAGTGGACCGATGAATTAGGAGAAGATAAATATATGAAATCGTGGATATCTGGAGCAAGTAAAGATTATGGTTATATTCTGAACGACGGTTCTTTAAAAGGAAAAGTAAAAGGTTTTAAAATGAGTTATGAGAGCGAAACTAAGCTGAATTTTGACGAGAGAATGAAAATAATAACTGGGGAAATTAACCATATAGATGTAGAAATAAATCAATTTCAGATACAAAAAGATAGAAATATTAAAGTGAATAAAATGAATAAAAGATATATGTTTGGATATGATAAAAGAAGAATTTTAGATAACTTTGATACTGTACCATTTGGATTTTAAGCCGATTTTTTTTAATTTATAAAAATTGTTTTCTAATAAAATGGACGATGTCACCCTTATCGTAAATGTTCAAGGTTTTATACTTCCTTTTAAGTCTATAGCGAGGGAAATAAGCTGGGTTCATTTAAAACAGGGAATAGGTGAAACTATTTCTGTGTTTACACCTAACTATGAATTAGGTGATCAAGACCATGGAATAGTTCGTAGATGTACTAACGATATCCATGGTTTAAGATTTAAAAGATATTCAGATAATACAGGCTTATGGATTAGTAGTGACAATGTAAAAGATTATCTCATACAATTGCATCAGATATACGGCGGCACATTTGCTTTTAAAGGAGGAGTTTTTCCGAAAAGTACCTTTGAAGAATGGGGAATTCCTATAAAAATATTAGAAGTACCGAGATGCGTTCGAATACTAGGACCTGGCTGCTCTATGTACAGATGTCTGTACTATAAAAATTGTCTTTCAAAAATTGTTTCTGAATAAATGGAAGAATTCAACAGTCTCAGATCGTTCCCTGTTACTCATAAGCTAAAAGATTTAGAGACAGGGAAATACAAGCTGATTTCGTTGAAGAAAATTCAAACAAAATTCGGAAATACGACTATTGCAAGATTAGAAGTTAATGATATAGAAAAGGATTATTTTCTTAAAAAGAGTCATGGAAAAATATCTGAAAATGCAATAACAAAACTGAATGAAGGTGGTTATATCTTTCATTTTAAAGGAAAAAATAATGATGGCTATTATGATTATGAATTAGAAAAAGCTTAATCCTACAATTTGTTTTAAATCTTACAATAATAATATTCAACATTTATCGAACTATGAAAATTTCAAACCCCCTAAATAATATTTACGAAAATACAAAATATATCTGTTTTAACTACAAATTTCTTTACTGACATACATGTGTTCATTTCGACACAGACTATTTTTTTATCGAACTATGAAAATATCCAGAATAGTATTTATAATTGTAAGTAAAAAAATTGGTTATCTATTAAAAATTTAAAACATACGATAAAAATCATTTAAATTTTATTTCAGACTTCAATATAATGCAATTGATATTAATATTATCCTAGAGGTAGGTTGTTTATTTATTTAATCTGTCTAAACTTTGTTCGAATGGGTTTTATTTGACGTCCAAATTTTTTTTCTAAATAAATGTTACAATATTTTGTCATAAGTACTCTTTAATTGTCTTTCGCCTACCTCTCATTATTTTAAATTTGACCCCATTATCACAAACCATAGCATCGATAACTCTAATATTCTCAACCTGGTTTATTATTAAGATAATGCGTCAGTCAAACTTTTTGATCACAGTAATCGTTATATATTAGCATTTAGTGGGTCCATTCAAATACTATTTTATAATCATCATTTGCTCCAATAATATTAACATAAATCAGAACTGTCATCTTTCGACACACACTAGCTCTACATATATGCTGAAAGTTTGTTCCGACAGTAAGCGCGCGCTCCCGCTCAGCCGGTTGCACTCCGTCATACGCGACTGGCGCGGGAACTTCCCCGAAGCGAAGAACGAAAATCTCAAATCTGAGACTCTTCCTAGGCGGACCTGCACTAAACAACCGGATAGATGGGAATATACAAATTATGGTTATATTCATCATTTCTTCGATATTTAGACAGTCAAACTTTTTCATCTCATTAAATATTAATATTGTATGGATTATTTCGAATTATGAAACATTGTACGATAGTCAAACTTTTCGATGAAAATCTTACAATTATAGGTACAATATTCGATATTTAGACAGACAAACTTTTTGATGAAAATCTTACAAAAATCGTTAAATATTTGCGTTTAGTGGAATATAAAAAGTGTTCCATAGTTGGTACCATATACTACTCATGTTTTATGTTTTTTTTACAGTTAAAGTTAAATAAAGGTGAATAACCTCAAAGAGATTATGATTTATACAGCTATTTTCTTCTTAAAGAATTTGTTATTTTTTAAAAAGCAAAATAAACAGGTGATAGTGTTTTTTTCCTTTTTGAATTAATTTAATGTCTTATGCAGTTATATCTACCCTATCTATCTATATTATAAATGACAAATACCTGTGTGTAATGTATATGTCCTTCAGTGAATGGCAATATTTTCAAATTTTAAATTAAATTTCAGTTTTACAATTTTTCGTACTGCACATTTTTAAACTTCTAAACATTACACATGGCTCAAATTTTACACTATTGTGTATGAGGGGAAATGCACCAGGGTTGCTACCCAAATAGAAGAATGAAATTTCCTGAATTTTCAGATGTATTTTAGGAAAATTTCAGTCTAATGGTGTAGTGTGAGCTGGACATACCAAAGTAAAATAAATATACCCATTGAAAATATAAATTTTTCCTGCCTTTATATAATACTGACTGACATTTTCACACTTGCAACTCCTCTCCCTCTTCCCCCAATCCACATACCACAAAAAAGCTCTTAGGTTCTCCTAGGTATTGTATTCTTTAATAATTTGAGTGCTTCAAAGTAAGTTTTCTTCAAACTGCTGAGAAAAAAATTAACAACAATATTATTTTATTTAATCATAATTTTCTTCAGCAACTAATCACACTCTAACTTAAATACAACTTTAGACAATGAGGGCAGAGAAGTAGACATTTCAAGATTAAAGAGATTTGAAATGATTTTGTAGTTACATTGTTACTTCAAAAAGATATATATACAGATATTGCAGAAAAACTCTCAATTGTTTTCATCTCTCAAGAGACAAAGCTTGTATTTATTTGATGATCTCCATGAAATTTTATTAAATTCCCCGACTTTTCCAGATTTTGGATAAAATATTGTGATTCCCTTATTTAATAGGACAATTTCCAATTGCCTGACTTTTTTAAGTTCTCCATGTTTTCCAGGTGGTGTTGCAAACCTCATGTACTTTTAAATGCAATTTGTTTGAAATCTGTATCTCAATTTGTTTTACAGTTATCAATTTTTATTAGCACTTTCCAACAAAGTTGAAAAGTGCTTATGCATTCGGTTTGTCTGTCCGTCTGTCCGCGCTCTAACTCTCGTAAATATACTCGGATTGCTATGAAATTTTTATACGTTATTGAGGTTTACCCTAGCACGAACCCTATTGAAAATGAAGTATCTACCATGATTAGTTTATCTACAGAGAGAATCAAAAGTTTCCCATTACATTACGGCCTATGGGGAAAAATCGTTAATATACTCGGATTGCCATGAAATTTTAGGACGTTATTGACGTTTACCCTAGCACGAACTCTATTGAAAATGAAATTTCTATTATGGTTAGTTTATCTACAGGGCAAATCAAAAGTTTTCCATTACATTACGGCCCATGGGGAAAAATCGTTAATATACTCGGATTGCCGTGAAATTTTAGGACGTTATTGACGTTTACCCTAGCACAAGTCCTATCGAAAATGAAGTTTCTACCATGATTAGTTTATCTACAGGGCGAATCAAAAGTTTCCTATTACATTACGGCCTATGGGAAAAAATGTTTCAAAGGAATTTTAAAGATGTTATACCCTGTCAAACATATTAAAATATGCATTCTATAAAATATAAGGTGAAAATGTAGCTATTATTCATTTACAGGGCCACACAAAAGAATTTCATTAGATAATGGTAAAAGGGGGAATTGTGTGTGACATATTTTAAATATATTAAGCTTTTTCATGTATAATAAAATTGATATATGTCACTGAAGCTTAATATAAATTATACGCTACTGTCTTGCATAATATGAAGTACATAGCATTTACAGGGCCATACAAAAGATTTCAAATAGTATATTCTTTCCAAAGTACCGTATATGTGTCCGATGATGAAATGCATTTTAATTATGATATTCGCGTTTATATTTTGCTAAATATATGCACATTATATGGTGTGTTAAATGTTATAGTTGATATACAGGGCTACCCAAAAGAGCTCACCAACGTTACTGAATATGAGCGTAAATTATTTAAATGTAGTTCTTAAATAAGCTATGCATTTTTACGCTGAGCTGCATTCAATTTATTGAGAAATGTTTGCAGAATATAGATAAAGGGATATACAGGGCCACGCAAAGAATTCGGTACATGGACGCCTATGAATGATGATTTATGAGAATGTGATTTCAGTTGTTTTAAAAGTGTTTTAGTTTACAATAAATTTTAGTCTAATGCTGACGTGTAATAAAGATACAATGTAAACTACAGGGCTGAACAAAAGTATTCAAGTATGTTTCCATCTAATAGTATGAATTGCTGAAAAAGAAATTTCAAGCTACTGGGTATTTTCTTGCTAAGCTAAATTTTCCCATTATATGAATTGACATATGAAATACAGGGCTGTTCTAATGTACTGGAATACATATTTGGGTATATTTGGCTATACACTATTATTTCCCTAAATAACAAAGTTTTGTTAAAGATTTCATTAAGTGTTGGAAAGTGCTTCATAATCTATGCTTAACGCATGATTTTTCTTACTTGTTTTTTGTAGTTTTTAATACCTCTTTAGTCTTTGTAGCAACAGAATTTCATGCTTGTTGAAAGTAAAGTGAAAATAGTACATTACTGCATCTTTATATATATAAATATATATATATACAGGGCTGGGGAATTACATCATTGCTACTCACCACTGGCCAGTAAATTTTCCTTCAGGGCAAGTGAAGTTTTAAGTTATTACTTCAAACTGTAAAGATGCCAGAATCTTTATTTATTTATTTATTTTTATTAGTTCCCTATATTTTGCAACTTTTGTAATATAAATATTATACTAAATTCTACGCTGTAGTACTAATATTTTTTCTCTTCTATATATTTCTTATTTTTATCGAACAAAAATATGAAAATGCATTGTAGTAATAGTAATAGTAATTGTTTTTTTGAGTTGTTTAAATTTTGTCTTAACTATTTTCAACTGTACATTGTATTTTGCTGGCTGGTAAAATAAATCCCTGGCTGGTGAAATTTTTCGAAAATTCCCCACCCCTGTATGTATGTATATATATATATATGGGTGATTCTCAAAATAGGAGACAATTTATGTCTTTCGGCATACAAAAAAAAATTGAGAGGTTTTCTGTCATGTTTTTATATTTAGATATGTTTGTCTTAATATTATTCATTATTTGCACTCAAGAATTACTCACTTTTTAGTTAAAAACACCTTAAAATAACAGAATAAATGTTCAAAATGTCATTAGCATGGATGTCCACAGCAGCTGAGCCTTGTATATACTAGCTTTTTTCAAGAGTTAATATCATGTTTATAAAATAAAACAAATGTTATTCTTTCTTTAAATTAATCAAGGAGAGGATTTATCCAATAAATTTCTTTTTAAAAATAAAATTATAGTATATAAAAAAAGAATTAAAGTTTGTCCTCCATATTCTATTTTCAAAACAAGGTCATACTATAACAGCTGGTTATTACTCAAAATTTCATTTTCACATATAACAATAGTTTGAAAATATAAAGTTTCTCCATGGTAACAAGTAGCCATTTTATCCCAGCCAGAAAATGGAAGCATGTATTGTATTTTAAGAATAGACATTGAATATTAGAGGCGTACATCATTTGTATGTCATTAGAAGGGATAATAATTTTCATGTTTATTTTATAATTAAAATTTTTATTTTACTTATTTGCATAGGACTTTTGTGTTTTAAAAAGCCCCAGAAAGGACTATTACATTGTGATTGTATTATGGCTTATAATTTTATTTAAATTAAAATTTGTCATTAGCATGGACAAATATCAGTGTCATTAGCATGGTTTTTCTGTCCATGCTAAAGACTCCTATATGCATAAATGTAACCATTGCTTATAATTGTATCATTTATAAAGTTTAATTTTACATATAAATTTAGGTATTACATTTATTATCCCTAAAATATGCATTAAATCTGTCAGAAAATCACTAAGACAGCTTCTTACATTGTTAGTGTCAGAATGTTGCTCATGTAAACAAAGTTTGCTCTTTGGTAATGTTTTTGATCTCCTTATATGTATATATGTAAAAATGGAAACCATTTGCTGAAAAGGAAGGCTAATAAATATAGAAAAAAATATTTAAACAGGAAGAAAATAAAAATTTCTTAATATATTTATTCCATGGAATGGCTCAAAAAATACTAATTATTTTTTTTAAAGTTAATTTTTAAATATTTAGCTCTGCTGACTACATTTAAAGTATACCTAATACTATATTAACAACATTTATTTTTTTCAGAAATTTTGCTAACAGTAATTTTTTTAAGATTTCACTTTTGAAATTGTCCCCTATTTTGAGAATCACCCATATATATATATAAAACCCTGAAAATTTGTAAAAAAAAAAAAAAAAAAAAAAAAAAATGATCAAAATGTGGTTAATTTAATAACAGTGTCACATATTATGTACGCCATAGATTAAACATTAATATTCCTGGACTATTTAGAAAAAAATTTAAATGCAGACACGACAAGGATTCAGATATGTCTCAGATACAGTCAAACCTCGTTAATATGAACACGCTTAGCGTGAACTACTTTTAACATGAACTGTTTTCACAGTCCCCTATAAAGACGAATAAAAAGAATTGATACTGATAACGTGAATTACTGTCAACATGAACAAAATTTTGATTCCCCTTGAGGTTCATGTTAACGAGGTTTGACTGTATATCTATTCTCAATCAAAAATAACAAACTTTTTTTTAAATGGTTAACCCCTTGAGGAATGCTGGTATGTCTATGAAATCACTTAATTTTAATTCCCAAAGGCCACATTGGCACCAGAATTTTGTTTAAAAAGAAAAATGATTTATGAGATTCGTGAAATCTAGCTTTTTCTTATTTAGAAATAATGTTGTTTTCAAATTCTGGTGTCATTCGTTAATTTCAACACTTAAACAATGAAAGTGTTCTATGCTGCAAAGGGTTAATAAACCAAAGCAAATTAGAACAGAAGGTTTAGGGAAAATTATAGGTACATTTTATTTGTAATATTGACAGCAGCATTTATTATTATTATTTTTTTTTAATGAGTAGTACAGTATGACATTTTATTTAATGTATTATTCGGAATTTAATTCATTCCCAAATGCAAGTTGTTTATAGTATATTAGATAAAAACATATTACTAAGACAAAAGCTTTTACACAAACATATAGATGAAATTCAATTGCATAACTTAATCTATGTATAAGTAGTTTTCCAGTGTTATACAATAATAATAATAATTATTATTATTTTGAATTTACACATGTATTACAACTTACTAATTCTTCAAAAAGGAAAGTATAAAACTTGAAAGCAATTAAGATGTCAAATTAATTTGATTTAACCAAAAATCTTTTTTAAACTATACACTTTTCAGAAACAAGAGAAAAATGAATAAAACAAAAATTATATAATAAAGCGGGTACTTTTCTGTTAGCCTGGCACATGTGATATTGTTTCAAATATCATGTTTCGATAAAGCCAATAGATCTAATTGCAGAAATTTAACATGCATTTGTACTGGAATGTTATCTAATCAGTATGTTTTACTTGTCACTTATGCCTATAAAATAGGTTTTAAAAACTTATCTGTGATTTAACAACAGTCTTTAATACAATTCAAATGTTTCATTATAAGGTTTAATTATTTCAGTAAAATTTCTCTATTTAAATCACAATATCTTTTATTTGATGAAATATAAGTTAATCTAAAAGGGTGACTTGTTTCAACATAGGTGTATCTCATAAGCTCACACATGCCTAGTTTGTCAAACAGTTGTTTTTCTATCTTAGAGATATGTTGACTGTTTTTCTATCTTAGAGATGATGTTGACTGTTTCAATCAAATCATCTAAGGTTATTTAAATAATCATGATTTAATTAAAGAGCCTGATAGACTATTTTCAATACTTATGTTAACCTAAAATCATAATGTTCATGAATCAAGTTTTCCAATTATGTTCATTGTTTGTATTAGTTAATAATTTAAAGATGAAATTGAATTTCTTTAATAGAATATAGTTTTAATTAATGGTTTACTCCAAGTTTTTGCTGTGAGTAGAAAATAGTATTAAGATGCTTTAACCATTTTTATTGAAGTATATTTTGTTCTGAATAAAATTTAATAAAAAACCATGGTCATCAACAAAAAGACATTTATGTGCTCAACATTGAGCACATTCCAGAACACAATTTTTTTTATCTCTTCTAGTGAAGCATATTAGACTTGTACTAATAAAGGTTACAATACATTCTTGCTTATGTATTTTATCATGATTATTTTATAGCCTTTTCAATTGTTTAACAGATTTTACACATTTATTCAAGATATTAATACTTATAAAGTTTACAAAGACATTTTTATTTGTTAAATACATTCTTTTTTTAAAAGTAAGTACAATCACCTTTGTGATATGAATCTCACAGTGTTTAGTTTATCGTAGCCTTTTATTCCTTTCTTCATTTAAGCAGCGAGAATTCCTTAAATATAAGTCTGTATTTTTGATTTTACGATTGCACATTGTGAGTTTGACGCTCTTTGCTGTTTTGTCGGAGCACGCTGTCCGCTTGCTCCTGCGTCGCGATGTATTATGATGACGTTACGGTAGGCTTTGATCCGCCCTCGCTTCTTCATTGCGCCGATTGCATCACATAAGGGCGTTCCGTTGCACGCGTAAAACAAATTGAAATAATCCTTTTAAAATGATTTCTTTTAATTAGCCTTTTAAGAGCGTGACGAAATATTAATTCTCTAATCAATTTAAACTTAGCGTCCTTTTACTTTTGACTCCCCGTAGAATGCATTTAAATACTGAACGCGGTTAATTTTAAATCAGAATTAAGTCTGATGACAAGTTAAAGGAATGTAGATTGGAACGGTAGCCGCCGGCTGTGCCGTGTGCATTCGGTGAATTGCAAGAACAACTCGTAATATAATTTCGCCTGTTATAGAATTCTTACAGGTTTTCCCGTACTCATTTTAAATTAACTGATGGGCTGCTCCTTCAAGTGCATGTGGATTAAAATTTCTCTGAAGCATTTTCGCAGACCTTAGGGTCGGTGACCAAAGTTAATTTTCCTGACAAGAATATAATAAAGAAGTGGATGTTCTCTTCAAAGTCTGTCTTTTTTTTACTACTTCTGTCTTCATTCTTCAGTCATCATATCTCAAGTAAGAATTATCCAACTTTATTTTATTAATCTAGATTATCTTGATCTTAAAAATAACGATCACGTTAACAAACTTAACGACACAATGCAACAACACCCTTAACTTTTTTTTTTAATGGCACAACCTTGAAAATTAATTTAAAAAAATATTTTTCTTTCTTTTGATACAATAAAATTAATCAAATACAATTTTTAATAATCCACAATGTTACATTCTTAAATACAACAACTAAACATCTATAGTTGAATTTATAACAGTTTTTTCCTTCAATAATTAATTTTTCTAGAGACATTTAACAAAATCCCCAAACAATGGAATGCTTCTTAGTAGCAATTTTATCATTTTCATACTTATTCTTACAAATTTACCTGATTTAAATTTTATGTGTTACAAAATCGTAACTTTTAAACATTTCTTTTTATAACTATATAGAAATATTTATATAATAAGATTTTCTTTCTCGTTCCACAAAATAATTTTTATAGCAATCAATGTACTTTAGGAATCAAAATATTCACTTTATTGTCATTATAAACAACAACTTAACAATCAATATATAATAAAAACATGTCAAAAAATAAAGTGTAATACTATAATTCTCAGATAACACATTATATGTTGCTTTTATAATTATATGCAGGAGTATTGTTTTCATCCCAGACTGAAATTCCATCACACTGGCAAAGTCTTTTTGGATTTTGAAACAGCCCAGCCGATCGAGCAATGATAGCACAGGTTAAACTATTTAAAAAAAAAAAAAAAAAAATTAAGATAGCTTCAGAAAAGTTTGACTTGATAACGTAAATAATACAACATGAAATATAATCTTTCCTGATAAAATATGGCAGCAATTTAAACAAAAAAAGGCAATAGAAATAAATTCAAACAAATTTCAACATTAAAAAAATAATTTAACAAATTACAACAACCATTTTGAAAATATTTTTTAAAGACTAAAATTTAAAAGGAATTATCTGGTGGGGAAGAAACAAGAAGGAATCCCATGTTATCCTATGGGAAAATTACTTATCCTTCTTGCTCATTAAAAAATTTTCCCCTTTTCCAAAAAATACTTTTTTTCTCCTTTAGAAAAAATTTTCATAATAATACTTTTCTTGTACCAAAGATTTTCTTTGCATGTTCCTTAATGGGCATAATAACACAAAGATATAAATGAGCTCACTATATTTATTTTGTGTATGATATTAACTTATTTTTGAAACTGCAATTTAAGTAAATCCGATAATAAAAATTATTATTAATTTGCCTTTAAATTTAATTGATATGGCTGTAAGTCAGTTGAAATTATTTTATAATGATTGAAAATTTATTTAATCAGTAGTTTATTTAATTCTTCTTACATGGAATAGCTGATAATTTGACAAATATTATTCCATGTATTGGCATTACAAAATTTTTGGGAAGAGTTCCATATCTTTTTTCAGTTTGCGTAATTAGCAAAAAAAAAATAATAATAATAATAATAATAAAAAATCAAAAATGGCGATTGAAAGTCATTTTAGCAAATTACCAAATTTCTCAAAACAGTGGGGAAACATGATTTTTGAATAATTTATGAACACATACTGATTTAATAAACATATATGTGACATGTCAAAAAAAATATATGATGTTTACAATTATTTATGTGTATATACATTTTAGATATATCGGTTAGCAGCAGTTACCCATGATTTTGTTAACCCAATAACGCCCAGCGTCCTCGTTTGAGGACGGTTACAAAAACAGCAAGAAAGCAGTTTTCCCACCAGTAAAGAGGAAGATAAATATATACCTTCTTTCACGAGACAGAATCCTTGATAAATTTAGATAAAAGTTAATTGGATTTTAAAAGTTGTGGGAAATACAAAATTTAAATTTTAGCGAAGAAAATAATTCGGACGTTAATGGGTTAATGTAACATTTAAAGAAGAATAAATTCATCAATCAAGCAAAGGATTTCAATAAAATGAGGAATAAATTTACATTTCCGTTATTCTAATCTTATTATTTATATTTTTCACATTTTATATTTAATCTGTTCATGGATATTGATTTTAGTTTTTGTGTCAAAGAATATTATTTAAAGAGATATATTAGTAAATATTTTAAAGCTAAAGTTATTATTAACAAAAAACTTCAGACGTGTCTTTGAATTGATTAAAAAATCAACATACAACATTGTTTTTATTTTTAAAAAAATCCCATCTTGGGTAAGAAAAAGATATATAATATTTTTAAAAAAATCCAACATAGTGAAATAGCATAGCTCAAAAATAAATAAAAAAGTAAAATCTTTAACTTTCAAATGTTTATAAAATTTTAATTTCACGGCACCACACTTTTAACAGCTGTAGATCTAAAATTAACATTGAAATGTTCATCAGACTGCAATATCTCTTGAATCTTAAATTATCCGAATTATTATTTAAGCAATAAAGTTGCTTGTTGCTAGATTGTAAGGTAAAAAGGTGTTAAACATGTATTTACGAAGGATAAATTCAGTGAAAATCATGCTACTACTTTGTATAACTGGTATAAAATGCAAATATTTTATGAAAGAAACTGGCTAATGATTTAAAATATGACCACCAGGTTAGTTTTTCATACAGAATAATACTTGTTAAGATAAAAAATCTTTCACGTTATGAATCATGTAAAATTAAGCATTTTAATTTAATTAAAACAGGAAATCGCTTAATGAGATCAAATATTACAGTACATTTAGAAAATAATGAAACATTATTTTTATTACATGCTAAATTTCAAGTAAGAAAATGTATTTAAAATGTAAGTTAATATTAATGCAAAATATTATTTTTGAAAGGTATATTTTTATTTTAGGATTAATTTTTTTAATTTTATTTGAAGCAGGTGACATCACTTTGCAAATTTAATATCCCAAATGTATAGTAATGTTTTCTAATTAAAATGAATGCTTTACACAAAAAAAATATTACATCATTTTTACCTGATAAATTCTATAATTAAAAACGCCTTTCGTCATTTTGACTACTAACTTTAAAAAATATTGAGATACAGTTTTTAAAAATCCTATTTGTATTAATGAAGGACAATAACTATAACTATCCACTTATACTTATGGAAGTTATATTTACATACTTAGTTGCAAATTTCAATATGTTGACAAACAATTTTCGCTGTGGAAGAAGTTCATTAATGAACCTTCAATGTGTAAAAATATGTTTTTAGTTGGAAAATTTACTTTAATCAAGCTGTTATATCATCTATACCAGACCTGTCCAACTTTTCACTAAGCAAGGGCACATTTCAGCTAAGAACAAACTAAGAAGGGTTCCATCATTAACAAAGCTCAAAAAATACAAAAAAAATTATGAGGCATACATACAAATGCATATCATTGTAGAAGATATAAGGCCTCAATGTGGATTTGGAGCTTCATGTAAAAAAAGAGAAAAATCAAATAACTATAAATCAATGTAAATTCAAAGTATACATTTTTCTGTGAGGTTTATCTCAAAGATTTTTGAAGTGGAAGGAGCCAGTAACTTTAATCTGATTTTTAATTGAAATAAAATGGTAATCAGAGACACTGTTAGGGTTTTATTTTTAGGATGAATAGATACTTCTTAATTTATTTTGGGGGCGAAAATATGGCATTATGAAAAGCACACAAACAAAGAGGATAGTAATGACCAATCCATGGATAGTTTCAAAGAAATGTCTTGAAAGAACTTTAATTGATCTAAATCATTTCATACAATTTTATAGATTTTTTAAAACAATTTGAGGAAAATACCTAAAATTTTAAAAGTTTGAGCAGTAAAATGATACTTCTTTACTTTTATTGCGAAACAACAATAAGTCAGTGTAAAAAAAAAAAAAAAAAAAAAAAAAGAAAGAAAAAGAAAAAAAAAATGAACATTTCAGCATGAATAAGCGGAAAGGGGTGTGCTTTTTTTTTTCTACTTTTCACATCTTAACATATTAAGTTATTGCAAACTTTTACCAATTTCCATCGTCATAATTTCCATAGCATTTAGCAGAAAGAATAACTTCAAATTAGTGAAGAAATGCAAAAAATACATAATTAATACAAGGTTCATACAGAGTTCGGAAGAAAAAATCCAAGGAGTCCAAAAAATTTTAAGGACTTGCCACTTTTGTTGTTATTTATGTGGCATCCACTTGCACAGCTCCAATTTCGCAGGGATTCCGCGAGAGAGAGAGAGAGAGAGGGGGGGGGGGTATCTGCAATCTTCAGACTAAACCAGCGCTTTCCCGAGACTTTCAGACAAAATCAGTGATTTATCTGCGATATTTTTAAAAAATCGGTGATTTATTGATATTTTTTGTCAAAATCGGCAGTTTTTCTGTGATCTTTTGACGAAATTGGTGTTTTTCCTTGTTTTTTTTTAATGAAATCAATGGTTTTTTTTTTGGCAATTTTTAGACAAAATTTGCATTTTTCCATGATTTTTTCTCAAAAATGGTGTTTTATCGCCGGAATCTTTTGACGAAATCAACATTTTTTTCCATGATCTTTTGATGAAATCGGCATTTTTTTGTTAATGATCTTTTGACAAAATATTTGTAAGTAGTCTTTTATTTAAAACGGCGTTTTTCCCTCTGATCTTTTAACAAAATTAACGTTTTATCTGTGATATTTAGTGAAATTGCCGTTTTAACCACGATCCGCACAGGAAATTCGTGTTTTTCAGCAATCTTTTGACAAAGTTTGTTGTCATTTTCCCACGAAATAGTGACAAAATGTGTGCTTTTTCGGCGATCCTTTCACAAAATTTGCATTTTTTTCGCATGCAAAACCACACAAGTTGAAAACTACGCAGAACTGATAACCCAATTTCAAATTTTCGGAATTTTCAGACAGGGTACGTTATCAGCAAAATTGAGCATGATGAATCGTATTATGAAGAAGAAATCAAAGTTGCATATCTAGCTGTGAAGGAATTAAACAGTGTAATCACTTTTTGAAATTAGAAGCTTAGAGGTGTGTCTGGATTATTCTTTTCACTTTTCTTTCCCTTATGGCTGTGAAAAGTAAATCACTTTGGTGGCTATTAGTATGATCCCAACGAGTCACTGCTGTGCTTCTGATGAATGACATGCATAAAGGATTTACCGTGCGCTTTACAATTGCTTTTTTTTTTTTTTTTTTTTTTTTTCGGGAACAATATTGCTTGCATGCAAAACTGCAATACAATTTAAGAAGTTTCTAAGGAATATTTTGTTTATCAAAGTAGTTCTAAGTACTACTAGGGAACGTTTTTATTTCTAAGTAGTTTCTAAGGAGTTCGTATGAACCCTGTTAATAAAACACATTTTCATTTTTAATACCTGTAATACACTTGCAATGGTTTAAAAAATTTTTAAAAGCAAATATCAAGGATTTAAAATAAAGCATTTTCTAAATGGAATTTTATTTTTAAAAATATTAGTGATAGGAAACATTCAAAAGGGCACCAAAAATCTGGTACAGGGCGCCGCGTTGGACAGTGCTGATCTATACGAATTAAATTCTTTTTAATTTTAGAGAAAAAAAAAATAGTGTCAAAAATCTATCTTAATCATTTTTATTTTCCTCTTTTTTTCCAACCAAAAATGTCTTCCACTAATAATTATTTTGAATGATAATTTTTATTAGTATGTAATTTTTAACTTATTAATTAGCATAAGTAAAAAATATTTTTCATTAATTTTAAATATGACGTCATTATTTATCTAGCTCCAATAATTACTGATATCCATGTCTCTTGTATTTTTAACAACAATAATAAAATATTTGTTTTATTTCAATTACAAAGACATTTTTTTTGTTGTTGTTGTTGTTGTTTTGCCTGCCATCTTTTAAAAATAATGACATGCAGGTTTTTTTTTTCTTTTTTTTAATTCAGTTTGTATTAATGAATGTTCGTATCAATAACTATCTGCTTAAACTTACAGAAGTTAATGTGTACACCCTTGGTTGTAAATTTCATTCTGCATCTGTGGGTGAAGTTCATTAATGAAGCTCCAACCTGTGAAAATATATTTTTAGTTTTAGGAAAATTAACTTTTATCGTGTTTTTGTATCATCTATACCAGGACTGTTCAATCATTCATTAAGCAAGGGCATATTTCAGCTAACAAACAACCAATGAAGGGCACCATAATTAACAGAGTTCAAAAAACACATCTTGAAAAAAAAAATATCTTGCAGTATTAATAGTGAGACATACATAACAATGCATATCCCTGTTGAAGATATAAGACGCCTATGTGGATCTGGAGCTTCATGTAAAAAAGAGAAAAATCAAATAACTATAAATCAAAGTAAATTTGAAATTTAAATTTTTCTGAGGGGTATTATCTCAAAGCTTTTTGAAGTGGAAGAGATCAATAACTTTAATCTGCTTTTTAATCAAAATAATATAGTAATCAGAAACATTATTATTTTTTTTTTCCTTCAAAAAGAAAAAAAAAAAGGATGAATAGATACACCTTAATTTATTTTGGAGGTGCAAATATGGCATTATAAAAAGCTCAAAAACGAATAGGATATTAGTGAGCAGTCGATGGATGGTTCTAAAGAAATATCTTGAAAGAACTTTAATTGATGAAGATCATTTCGTATGATTTTATAGATATTTTTTTTTAACAAATTGAGAAAAATACCTATACTTTTAAAAGTCTGTGTGATAAAATGACACTTTTTTACCCTTATTATGAAACAGCAATGAGTCAGTGTAATAACATAATAAAAAAGGTGAACATTCATGCATGAAGGAGGGGAAAAGGCTGTGCTTTTTTCTCTACATTACACATTTTAACATATTAAGTTATTGCCAAATTTTACCAATTTCCATCGTCATAATTTCTATAGAATTTTACACAAAGAGTAACTGTAAATTAGTGAAGAAAGGCAATAACACATGGTTAAATTATTAAGACACATTTTTATTTTTCATACCTGTAATACACTTGAAAGGTTTTAAAAATATTTTTCAAATAAATATCAAGAATTTAAAATAAAGCATTTTTTTAAATGAAATTTTATTTTAAAATAATATTAGTAACAGGAAACGTTTATAAGGGTGCCAAAAATCTGGTACGGGGTGGTGCGTTGGACGGCATTGATCAATATGAATTGAAATTAAATTCTTTTTAATTAAAAAAAAAGGCAGTGTAAAAAATGTATATTAATCAGTTTTATTCCCCCCCCCTTTTCCAATCAAAAATGTCTACTACTAATAATTATGAATTTTGAATGAAAACTTTCATTAGTATGTAACTTATAAATAACTTAATCATTAGCATTAGTAAAAAGTATTTCTCATTCATTTTAAATATTACATCATTATTTATCTAGCTTCAATAACTACTGATATCGATGCCACTTGTAATTTTAGCGACTACTATAAAATATCTGTTTTATTTCAACTATAATATCATATTTTTCCAACTGAAATATTTTGTTAAAAATAAAATTCTTTTCCATTTTTTTTTTTTTTTTTTTTTTTACTTTCTAACTACATTGCCCTTTTTGACAGAAAAATTATTAGTAATGAAACAAATATCCATACATAAAAATAAATACTCTATTTTTATTTCACATTTCACATATGATGTCATATTTATTTTCTTTTAAATTATTTTATTTTCATTTTTGGCATGGAAGTAGCTCAATTGAAAATTTATTGCCGCTGAGAAATTATGATTCCCAAATTTAATTTTTTTGGCAACAAGAAAGGAAATTGATTAATTTTTTTTCTAAAAAATGCCTATTGATTCAATATGAAAAAAGAATGAAATCTTGAATTATTAAGGAAAATATTTGAATAAAACCATTGAAAATTAGCCTATGTTCATTTTCGGGCTTTAACTCATCTATATGCAAAGATTCAAAGATCATAATCCATCCGTTTTGAAGCCAATTTCATTCCAACTTTTGGACACACGCTTTTACATCTATAATATATATAAGGATTCCTCGACCAATTTTGCCAAATTATACAAATCACCATACTAGTAGCCAAATTACACATATTGACATATTTTTTATTTTAAATAACAAATAAAGAAATAAATTGGTGAAACATTGATAAAAATACAAATAAAAATTGGGATTAAAAATCACTTGATGACATTGTAAACACATATATCATGTTTAATGTGATTGAATGCAAGATTCATGATCATCCATTATTGCCATTTAATCATATAGTTTGGCGAGAGTTTTTTGGTTGATGGTATAATCAAGTAGAACCGATATATCTATATATATATATATCTGTAATTATATATATAGGTATAATAAATAAATATTATATATTTATGCATATTTTTATAATTATTTATATCAAAATAAAACAAATGCTGTAAATTTTTCAGAAAAAATATGATAAATGCAAATATATATATATACACACACACACACACACACAAAAAAAAAAAAAAAAAAAAAAAACTAATGAATAAAGTCTATTTCAGTAGTAAAAAAACAACCCCAAAGGTTGAAGATTGCAATCACATTGATTCATTTAATTGCTACAAAAATTCCTGTGAAAAGGTGAAAAAAAAAAAAAAAAAATTCTAAATTCTATTTATGTGTAAATCCCGAAAGATCAATCTTACAGAGTGACATATTGTTTGTATATATAGCAAAATGAAAAATAATATATCTTAACATGTGTATAGAAATTTAGTATAAACGAAACATTTTTCTTTTTCTTGTCTAAATATATTTTTATTTGGCTAAAAGTTCATGGCAATAATTAGCCAAAAAGCTATAACTCTCTTTTTCCTATATTAAACCCTAATGTATATATATATATTATCTATCGAATAATACTAAATCAGTGATATTGTAAAATAAATAAATGAAAGAATGGAGAATATTTCATAATCTGAGTTTGAGTCTTTAATAATCCCATGTTTTAGAAAAACAAACTGGAATAAATTTGTAGAAAAACATAGTGGATATTTATTAAAAGTGTGAAATTATTATTATTATTATTACATCCCTAAAAAAACTCTCACATTTGGGGAAAGCCAATTAACATGTTTCACTACTAAGATATGATGAAATTTTTTTAACTGTCTGAAGATTAAATTATTTTAAAATATGCATTTGCATGGGAGACATTTACACAAAATTGAAATATTTTACTCTATCTGTATTATAAAGGACAAACGTATCTGAGCGTAATGCATACGTCATTTTGCAAATGGCAACACTTTCACATGCAATTCCTTTTTGCAATTTTCGGTACTGCTAATTTTATACTTTTAAATATCTCACATTTTCAATTTGTACATCGTTGTATAGAGAAAAAATGTTCTTTTAAATGCAATTTGTTTGAAAGCTATATCTCAATTTGCTTTTGAAATATTAATTTTTTTTTATAGTTTTTAGTATGAATTTTGTAATTGTGGCAACAGAAATACGCCATTTTCTCATAAAATTGATAAAAATACCATTATGTAAAAAAAAAAAATCACCTGTTATAAAATCATGTGAATTTTAGTTTTATTTCGTTTTTATTCATCAATTAAATGTTTTTTAGTTTATAGCAAATTTACTCTACAAAAAATACAACACTTTCTTTTTACAAAAATGGATTTAAAATAATATTTGAGTGACTTTTCACTGTGTTTACTTAATTCGTATCAGAAAGCTGAAAGAGTGTAATTTTATTTATCCGTGTGTAATGATATTTTCTAAATCTTGTAAAATAATACAAATGAATGATTTCTGATTAAAAAAACAACAACAACAAAAAAAAAAAAAACAGGTAAATGTGAAGTTGTATAAATCACCAGATACCCGATTTATTTTGCCGAGTGTCTTGAATATTGTTTTCTTTGTTGCTTTCGTGTATTATTTTGTCATAATAACTTCATATGCATACTTTTCTATAGATGTTGTCTAAGACTGGATCCATAAAAGTGGAATGCTTTATCGGATGCAAATAATGTTGTTTTATTTTTAAAAAAGCATGTTTTTTCATTCTTAAAACTGAAATATATTTTGTAGAAGTGCATCATTTCATCTTAGCTACTTTAAAATTCTTCACAGGTGAAAAATTTTGAAATTCTTTACTTAAAAAAAAAAATCACGCATTTATAATGTGCAATGTTTTACAAAATTTTAGAGTGTCTTTGTGGGGAAACAGTAATGTACAGTGTGCATGGTCAAACTGGAAGTTTTTGTTCAAAAAATAGTGATTAAAGAACTTAATGATTTTTACCTGGATGAATTCTCTTTATCGAGTTAGATAGAGAAACAATGAAGATCTTGGCTATAATTTAAGGTTTACAATAATATCAGATTGTCCATGTTTTTGCCCGAAATTCACTTGACTAATAAAATTTTATTGCTATTCTTTAGAACATTCGACTATTATTTTATAAAAATAATAAAATTTGCTTAATTTAATTTTTAACAATTTTATATAAACTGTACGTTTAAGATTGTTTTTTAGTTATCTCCCCTGAGTTTTCTACTGAACTAATTTTTCTAAAAAAATTTTCTAACTGTTCATTTGTAAATGTGCCTGCACTTGCTGTTTCTTTATTTTTCTTTTTTAAAATATAGTCATTTTTATATTTAAAAGTATTATAGGGAATTTCTTGAAAATGATGGTAATTAGATAGATTTTATTATTGCAGAATTGAGAGAATTATGAAGTTTACTTATTACAACAATTAAAATTACTAAATATATTATGGCAATTTTTATTCTTCGGTATTGAGATAACCACCTGAGGTTGAGAGTGAGATTGCTTACATGCAAAGATTTTGTTGACTATCGTGATTTCAAGTTTTGAGTTAAAGAGATTTTTAAATGATGAAATTAAAATACTATTTTTTTAAACATTTTAAATACGGATATGAGAAGTATGTATGTAAATTTTGTGAAGATGAAAATTATGACAGATTTAGATTTCATGGGAAATTCTATGATTGTGTCAATTTGGAATATCTTTTTTTTTTTTTGCATTTATATTAAACATAGGAGTCTCAATTAATAACTTCATCATAATAACTGATATTTATTATACTTTACTGATTATATACATGATTAAAGTTTAATTTAATAATTTGGACAACTAAGTTTTATAGAAATAGTATTTTTTTTCTTTTTAGCTTAAAATAACATTTGTTTGAATGTTATGGTGACCAATCTAAGATGAATTTTTTACTATAGCTTATTTTGTAGGTTTATTATAAATCAATAAAACAGTTCTTTCTTAAACATTTTTTTTTTCAGTGAAATTCGACCGGTACCTAGTTTTTATAATATTAACTGTTATTTATACAATTTACATTTGAATAGAAACATTTAGCTCCAAAATGTTCTTGTATTCTGAAAGAAAAACACTTTTATAATGAATATCCATCAGGGTTGATATCTCATTTGTGCCTTTTTCGCTTAAAATTGCAATATTTGGTGCATTATTCATTCAACTACCCTACAAGTGCAGATCTAATGAGAAAAGTTTGGTGATTTTAATGCTTTCATAAAAGCTAATTTGATGTTGTCAGGCCATTCATAATGATGATGATGATATCTGAAGATGCTGAACTGAGAACTTATAAATGTGGCTCAATGGAGTCAAAAGGTCTAGATTTAGAATCTCAATTAATGCCATTCTGGAAATATTCTGTTACATGCCATAGATTCACTGTTCCTGGTGTAATTTTATAAAAAGAACAATAAATTCAGGAAACAAGTGGATAAATGTGATAGCACAAAGGATTTCCTCTCAAAACATTTTGTTCTTTAATTAATAAATCCAAAGTGTTAATTTATAATTATTAAATCATTTTTCAATCAGAAGAGATCAATACAGAAAATGAAAATTGGAAAAATCATACAAAATTGTTTCAGAATTGTTTCAAAAATATCAAATGTATCACACACCATATTATTTTGAAAATAAATATCAGACATACATCAAATTACACATAAGTATCATCAAGCCATGGAAGAGAACTTACATATTTCCTGAATTTCCAGACACTTTAGATTCTTTATTACTACCTTGTCCTAAATCATCTTTATCTGAAGTAACAGCAATAGATCGCCCAATGATATCCCAGACTTTAACAACAGGGTCTTCTAGGACAAAACTTGCTCGCCCATTTTTATCAGCTGTTATGTTACCCAAATCTCCATAATGCTGAAAGACAATAAACAAATACTTAAAAGTAAATACATGCAAACAGATAATTATTTTTCTTAAGTAAATATTAAAAATGATATTTATGTAATCACAATTATGTAATTAAAAATGAAATAAAAATACTATAATCTAGAGAAACTTACTCGCTCTTTATCAAATGGTCCTCCATGCTGTTTATTATCCGGATTGAAGTGAAATCCAATGCTAAAGAAAAACACAAGAAGCTGTACAATAGGCAATAAGTACAATAAAGTAAACAACAACGATACAACATAGTACAAGAAGTAGTACAATAATGCTGTTTTTTCCCCAAAATTTTTAGAAATACTAAACCTTCTTAGACAATTAATACCACCAAAGACTTTTTTAAAAATATGTTATATATATATATATATATATATATATATATATATATTTAAATAACATTTATATAAAATTATACATCTTGGACTGTGAAAAAAGTCACATAAAATCTAGTCAGTCTAATATGGGTATTATTAATTTTATAAAACTTTTTGCAACACTTTTTTCAATCAAAGCTAAAATAATTTATCTGCTGGATTTGAATGATTTTGGTGAATTGAGAAAAAAAAATAGACATGATAAAAACACACTTTTTAAATTCAAAATAATGTAAGTATAACAGATTCAGTGTCATTTTTTAGTATTTTGACTTTCAAATGTTTTTATTGCACAAACATGGGTGATTAAAATTTTGCATCACAACAATAACAAAAATTTTCTTTTTTTAAAGAATGCATTAGATTATTTTTTTCTTTTCATGTTGAATTTCTGCGTTTATTTGGCAGTCTTCTTTTGTTACAATATTTAATTTTATCCTATTATATTTTGTAATAACAAAATTAAAAAAAACTTTTCATTAAAAAATCTTTGGTGGAATTAACTAAACAAGAAAGATTCTTTTCTTGAACAAAAGGCACATTTCATCTATTTAATGCAAAGTTTGCTGGAAAATTGATTTATATTGAATGAACAATACAAAAGTTTAACTTTACTGTAATATAGTTTAGTAGAATTCCATTAAAAATCAAAAGACCTTAAAATAAGGAAATGAAAAATTGCTAATTTGAAAAGAGCTTTTTTGATCTTTTAATGATTCTTTTAATCACGTTGAATGATAAACAAGTAAGAAAAATCATGTGTTAAGCACAGATTATGAAACAATTTCCAACACTTCCTGAAATCTTTAACAAAACTTTGTTATTTAGATAAATAAGGTGTTACTGTCCATGGCCAAATATGTATTTCGACACTTTTGAACAGACCTGTGTTTGATCTGCCCGTTGATATGTATATTATACAATAGGGTGGAGCGAAAAAAATTATTTTTTAAAAATCAAAAACGGGTAGGTGCCAAAAGTTGCCTTTATACTAGTACATCAACTGCGTGAAATTTTACCGCTGAAAAAAAATGTCTTGAGTCGGCGTTTTTGCTCCAGAAATGGAAATTTTGGGTAAAATTTGTCAATTTTTGTCATTTTTTCAAAAAAATTTTAAAAATCCTACAGAGTTGGTTATTATTTAAAAGTGTTACTTAAACCTTTATATTTATCTGCTTAACATATTTAAACTATAAAACAATATCTGTAGTCTGCATAATTGGAGCAAATCAGACAACTTTTGGTAAAAACCAGCGTTACCTCTCTATTGGACCATACAACGAAATGTTTTTTTTTTCTTTTCTTTTTGTATTTCTTACCTTTCTGCTTTTAAAACTATTCTGTATATAACTCGTAGATGTGGTTTTATTTCATATCCCACCCGTCTCAGCCATCCAACAATCTAGGCCCAGTGTTTTATTTATGTATTGAATTGTTATTTTTTTACCCTAAGAAGTGCATAAGTTTTCTATGTATCAAAGTTTACCTCTTCTTTGTTTTTACTGACATTGGATGCTACTTGTGTGACCTGTTGCACGTATATTTTTATACCTTGTATAACAGAAGATGAAGCTGAGTAATGTATTAGGTATGTTGTTAATTGAATCTATTCAGCAATCTATCTTCATTAAATTTTCATACAATTAATACATTATGATTGGAAGTTCTGTTATTGCAACATTTCTTCAATCAATTGCATTATATATGTAATGATATGCCTAAAAATTGATTGTATGAATTCAATTTCTAGTATGTCATCATTTACTGTACCTATTACATTGAATATATTTTTTGAAGCTAGCAGTTTAATATTATGACGATCGTCACAGAGGACTATAAACAAAATTTGCCTGTAAAGCAACAATATTTCAAAAGAAGTTTTAGTATTTGTTTTATGTCGTTTCCTGTGTTGTTTCGTAGTCGAGTAATTTCTAACAAATTTTTAGACTTATTCTTTAGGTTTGTATTACATTTGGTAAACTTTGATTATATATTTTGTGAGTAAATCTATTGACTATGATTGCCAATCTGTGCTTATATAAAGCAGAAAATTTTATTCGTTTTATGAGCCCTTTTTTTTTTTTTTTTTTTTTTTTTTTTGTGCGAGATGTTTTTTAAGTTCCTATTCCCCATTTCTTGTGAGAAATAGCTTTGCAATCTGCAACAGAAATTTCTAGTCTATTCTGAGTATCTTTTACTTAATTTAAGAAAATAATTTTTCAAAATTATTATCTATTTTATAAAAATTGCAATAGGAAGTGAATAGTACGTAGACATAGATTTTTTTATTGATCCAGTGAATCCATGTAGATTGAAACGTTATACATCGACTTCTCTAATAATTGATGCAGAGGAAATTCACTGGAGTTGAAGTAGCATATGATCCATTATTACACACAATTCTAAGCTTACCCAATACAAAAAGGTTTACAGTTACAAATAGAATTCTCTTAAATTTAAATGAGTACTTGTAGTCTATTAGAGTTTGTACTTTCCCTCAAAAAATACTATGCATTATAAGTTTATGCCCAGAACAGTTCACCATCAAATATTGTTTACCTATAAAAAAGAGATCTAAAAGTAAATGGGAAATTACCTGGCTACAAAAACACTTAGAAAATGGCATAAAAATAATGCAAAAAAAAAAAGTTTTTTTTACAACAACAGTTGCTTTTGCACGTGCAGGACAAATTCCCATTGCAATTCTCTCTGATGATCACCATAAATCACATTAAACAGCTCGCTTCTCAACATATAAAAAATGCAAAAGAAGAATAAATGATGGCATACTTATAGTTGAAATACCTGAAATCATCTTTGAAGCAGGTCATTACGTAAAAAAATATAATTGACTGAAAAAATGTTGTGGTAAAAGAACTTCCAATCACTTTCTTCAACTGGATGTAAGTTTGATAAAGATAATAGATGGCCGAATAGATCCCTTTAATAATATTCCCGTACATTACTCTGCTTGAAATTTTTTTTTTTTTTTTTTTTTTTTTTTTTTTTTTTGCATAAGCTGTAAAAATATACATTAAGAAAGTCACAGCAGCATGTGGATACAAAGAACAGATAAACTAGGTGGATGCATTGAAAACATGCCAAATTTTGATTTAAAAAAATCACAAATCAATATATAAATAAAACACTGTACTAAGGTGATCGAATAGTTGGAACGGGTGGTATATGAAATATAGCCACCTCCATGACATATGTCCAAGATAGTTTTGAAAAGAAAAGCTGTATTAAAAACAACAATTCATTGTATGTCCCAATAGAGTGATAATGCCGTTTTCTTACCAAAAGCTGTCTGTTTTGCTCCAGCTATACGGAATAAAGATATTGTTTTATAGCTTAAATATGTTAAGCAGATAAATATAAAAGTTTAAGTAACGCTTTTAAAGAATAACCAACTCTGTAGGATTTTTTAAATTTTTTTGAAAAAATGTCAAAAAATGACAAATTTTACCCAAAATTTTGATTTTTGGAGCAAAAGCGCAGATTCAAGCCATTTTTTTTCAGCAGTAAAATTTCACACAGTTGATGTACTAGTATAAAAGCAACTTTTGGCACCTACCCGTTTTTGATTTTTAAAAAATAATTTTTTTCGCTCCACCCTACTATACAATGCAGAAGTTTAGTATGCAAGTTTAATAAATGCCTAGCAGGGTTGAAATTTCTCTTTCAGCAATTTATACAATATATGGAAAAATTCTTCAATACTTTTGTTCAGTATTGTAGTTTACCGAGTATTTTTATTACTCATCAGTATTTTGTTAAAATTTAGTTCAAACAAAAACACTTATAAAAATACTTAAATCACATTTAAAGAAATTATCATCGATGGGTAAACATGTAGATAATTCTTTGTGTGACCCTGTATATTATTTTATTTATATTCTACAAACATTTCTTAGCAAACTGAAGGCAGTTCAATGTAAAAATACATCACTTATTTTAAAACCATCTTTAAGTAAATTACCGTCATATTCAGTAATGTTTCAAGCTCTTTTGTGTAACCCTGTATATCAATTATAACATTCATACATACCATATAATACCAAACATTTAGTAAAACTTAAAAGCAAATATTACAATTGAAAATGAATTTCATCCATCCATCAACTATCACTGATAATATACAGTACTTTGGATAGAATATATGAAATTTTATGTTTCCCTGTAAATGCAATGCACTTCATATTGTGTGTGAAATACTGAATCTCAGCGGCATATATAAATTTTATCATACTTGAAATCATTTAACACAGTTAAAGTATGTTGCGAACAATTCCTCCTTTATTATTGTGTAATGGAATTCTTTTGTGTGGCACTGTAAATGAATAATAACTATTATTTTCACCGCATATTTTACACAATGCATATTTTAGTGCACTTCATGAATCCATATAAATTTAAATATGTTTGACCAGATGTAAAACCTTTAAAACTCATTTGAAATAATTTTTTTCCCATAGGCCGTACTGTATCAAAAAACTTTTGACTATCCCTGTAAATAAACTACTCATGGTAGAAACTTCATTTTCAATAGGGTTTGTGCGAGGATAAACACCAATAATATAAAAAAATTTTATAGCAATCCAAGTATATTTACAGGAGTTAGAGCGTGGCCAGACAGCCAGACAAACCGAATGCATAAACACTTTTCAACTTTGTTGGAAAGTGTTAAAAAAGAAGATACATAAAAAAAATAAATATTTGTATTAAGTTGATGTAATCAAAGTAAAAGAAAAATGTTTTTTAGTTTTAAAATGTAATTCCTATTAAACATAACAACATTTTTTTAGCAAAAACTTTTCATACAAACTTGTTTTTAGTTCTCTCTAAAAGTAATAAAAAAATTTAATCAACGAAATACGGAAATATATTTCCTGCTTAAGTATGAATACAATTTTTATGGTAAAAACTCGTTACATACTCATATTTTTTGCAATCGATATAACCTTTATAAGTAAATCAAAATCAGGAAAAAATTTTAAGTTCACTATTTCACTTAAAGAAAAAAAAAATTTAAACATTGTTGTTCAACTCAAAAAAAAAAAAAAAAAAAAAAAAAAAGAGATATGCTTCAAAGAATACTTAATTGATCATTCAAACATTCACAAAAAAGTTTCTAAGATGGTTAAATTCTTGTTTCCAGTTAATGTTATGAATACAGGAGATGGGGTAAGGCATATCAAAATTTATTTAACAACTAGCAAAACTACATGACTTTGACTATGTCAATTATCAGTAATTTTCCAGATAAAAAAAATAAAATAAAATAAAAATAATACCACAATCACAATAAGAAAGATTTTTTTCATTCCCATCACAAATAGTTAAAAAGACAAACAGAAAAAATGATGTTATTGTCTTGCAACCATAATAAAATTCCTGAGCTTTACTATCCTAATGTTCATTTTCTTTGACAGGTGTATGAACAGAAAAATATAAGATTTTCCCATAATTGCCAACTCTTCAGCTTTCATGTACCACAGAAATTTAATAGAAAATTTTGCCTGTTTTAATCGGCAAATTATGGCAATTTAAAAGGTAATTCAAAAGAATAGCTATGCTTTCCTGAAAAAAAGAAAAAAAAAACCCATCTAAATGGCATGATGTTTAGTGAAATTCTAATTTGGATGGCATAAATCTACATTATAAGATAAAAATATGTCAGTGTGTAATGTTGACATTGTACTGACGATGGTAACGACTTAATCCATAAATTGTGCTTTTACTTCCTTTTTTTTTTAACTGCTAAACATCACATAACTTCATTTTTTATACTGTCAAATAGAGAAAAAGTTATTTCAAATGAAATGACTTCCAAATGAAATTTATTTGAAAATTCTAACTCAATTTTCTAGTAATTTTAAAATAATTTTTAAGTTTGGATTTTTAAATGTGTGTACAATTTAGTTATAAAAGACGAACCCGTTTGCTCTTAACGCAATATAAAACAAGTTAGAAATTGAAAGTCAAGCATAATAAATGAAGCGTGTTTGCACTATAAAAAAGTTTTAAAAATATTCAGATCTTAGTGCAATAGTATACAGTAGAGTATCTGAAATTTTTTGTGTATCCTTGTAAATACCATCTGCTTTCTATTATACAGGAAGTAACTTGTAGTAAATCTCAGCAACTCATATCAATTTCATAAAATGTGAAACAGTTTAATATAATTAAAACGTGCCCCAAATAATGTTTCTTTCTATACCATTATGTAATGGAATATTTTTGTGTAGTCCTGTAAACTATAAGTTATAAGCAAAAATTATTACTTATCAGCATAAAAACAATTTATTAAAGATTAAAATTATCCTAACGTTTCGAACTCAATCTAATGAGTCATCTTCAGAGGTATATTTTTAAACGAGAAATAATTTACATTAAAAACAGATTGGCATACTATAAATTGACAAACATTATACTAAAAGTATAATTAGTATAATTTTAGTATAATTTTTTAGTATAGTTCTTTCTATTCTTTTAGTATAATTTTTGTCAATTTATAGTATGCCAATCTGTTTTTAATGTAAATTATTTCTCCTTTAAAACTATACCTCTAAAGATGACTCATCAGATTGAGTTCGAAACGTTAGGAATTTTTAATCTTTAATAAATTGTTTTTTACGCTGATAAGTAATAATTTTTGCTTTTAACTTATAATGCTTACAGCATAAGTCCAAGATTTCAGCCCTGTAAACTTATAACGAATATTCTTTGCACCATACATTGCACATGTGAAACAGTTTAATATAATTAAAGAAAGCCCCAAATAATGTTTCTTTCTATATTATGTAATGGAATATTTTTGTGTAGTCCTGTAAATTAATAACAAATATTCTTTGCACCATACATTGTACAGAATGAATATTTTAGTATATACTTCATAGATGCATATCAATTTTATAATGTCAAAAGAGTGAACACTATTAAAATGCACTTGAAACTATTTTTTTCCATTGGCCATAATGTAATGGAATATTTTTTATTGTCCCTGCAATTAAACTATGCATCCAATTTTCATAAATTTTGAAATGACACAGCAAAATTCTGAAAAAATTACATATATTTTAAATTTCAAATGATTCGGTTGGGTAGTTTTTACTCTGTTATATGCGGAAAGACTGAATGACGACTATAGGTGCTATGTATTTACATAATTACGAACACACCTAAAAAGAAAAGATATGCTTGAGTTATATTGTTGATGATGACAACAGCCTAATGCAACCATAAATTTAATTTTTATTGCAATTTAACTCCTAAACATCATACATTCGATTGTTCTGATGTTTAATAGAAAACAAAAGTACTTATGGTAATATTTGCTCTAAAAGATTATCTCAATTTACAAAATTTGATTGGATTTTAAGATAATTTTCAAGTATGAATATTATTTTAGATGTGCATGCAGCCCAATTACAAAAGATCAACTCAATTTCTCAAAAGCATGGAAAATAATTCTGCATTTTTTTGCTTTTATATAATATTAATATTCCATAACTAAATTGGCAAATTGAATTAAAACAACAAAAATAAAATATAGCATGAATTTAACAAAATTAAATCAAAAGGCATGAAATAATCTATTATTTATATAAAATAGAAACTGGAATTTAGTTCTGGCTGCTCATATCTTCAATTCAATTCTTCGGAACAGACGTCGATGAGATTTGCACTATCAGTTTTTCAGGAAAAGTTTTAGTGGGTGATATATTGTTTTATGTTGCTTAGTCATAGGGGAAAGTTCTATGGGAACTTGATTATGAAAGATTAACCCTTTCCGGCACACTGTGCCTGGTCTGGGATACCTAATTTTAATTCCAAACTTGCAAACGGCACCAATAATATTTTAGTAAAATTTTGCTTTTACAATAAAAGCTTGAATTAAGGCATTCAAAATATCTAAAAAATTCGTTTGTGAATTCTGGTGTCAGTCGATAAATTCTCATTTTTCTACAGATTTTGCCCTTGCCGGAAAGGGTTAATCTTTTCTAAAAAATTCTGCTGAATAGATTTCACTGGAATTTCCCATGTTTGTTTGTTAGATAATTTTACATGGATGGTCTTAAAATGCAGATCATTTTACGTCGCTTATGGGAAAAAAAAAGTATAGAAGAAAGTTCAACAATCAGGTGAGCCTGATTAATTATTGCATGATAATATATTAACCCTTTTAAAAAGTTCTACAAGATAGACTTTGATGAAATTTGTACCTTTTTCTGGAACTATTTTAGTATATAACATTTTGTTTTAATGCATTATTATAGAAATAGTTGAAAAGTTATAAATCCAATTCTGAAATATTAGCCTTTTAGATAGTTAGATAATATTTCAAATGAAATTTAGTATATTTAAAAAACTTTGTGCTTAAGAGTCGAAATTTTGCCTTACACATTAGAAAATACAATATCATAATAATGTTCATATTGTTTTTAGCCACGCAGAAAGACATTTCAGATAAAGATCCATATTTCTTTAAAATGAATGCTAAAATTCACATGCATATCTCAATTAATTCAAGATTTCTTTGGTGAAAATGACCAGAGTAGCGGACAAAATAGGCTATTCACATTAATAAGTGAAGTATAGGGAAAATATTCTTTCTAATTTGAAAGAACCTAAAATGTTTTGTCATGCATTTGTTGAGAAATTTTTAAAATATATACTAAAGATTAAAAATACATTTGTGTTTTAATTTAAAATAGATTTTTACTTATGTTCTATTAACAGGCAATATACAATAGACTCCCTCAAATTCATAACCCTAAAATCTGCAATTCTTTAAAATCCACACATAATTTATGGATGTAAACAATGAAACATTCAGTTCAAATATAGGAACAAAATTTGACTTTTTTAGTTATACATCAACTCCATATGTATTTAAATTTGTAATTTTTGTTAATATTACTGAATTCATGTTTTTTCGTGAAGAAAGAATAAATTTACTTCTGAAAAAATTCAAGATATTACTGATATCACTGTTAATCCCAATCTTCTTACCAAATATACTTATGTATTGATCAAGTTTTTTAACTCTTTCCAACAAAGTTGAAAAGTATTTATGAAATCGGTTTGTCTGCCCCACTAAAAAAAAAAAATCTGTAGAAAATCTATAGCTTTTTGGCCCAAAATCTGTGGGAAATCCGAAGGTATTTGGAAGATATTTTTAAGAATATCTTTAAAAATTCTGCAGATATTTTAAAGATAAAGCTAAGTCTGCAAATTTTCTTCAAATTTCTGTAGAGATTCTGTAGAAAGTGGGAAATTCTTCAGATAATCTTAAGATTATTTTTAGTGGGGTGGCCATCTGTACATGCTCTAACTCCCATAAATATACTCTGATTACCCTGAAATTTTTGGACATTATTGACATTTATCCTAGCACAAACTCTATTGAAAATGAATTTCCTAGCATGATAACTTTATATACACGGACAGTGAAAAGTTTACTGTTACATTACGAACTATGGGAAAAATAGTTTCAAATGAATTTTAAAAGTGTTACACCCAGTCAAACTTATTCAAACTTACATGGATTCGCAAAGTGCACCAAAATATGCATTCTGTAAAATATGCAATCAAAATAATAGTTATTATTCATTTACAAGGTCACACAAAACAATTCCTTTAGACAATAATAAAGGGGGAAATTGTTTGTGATATACTTTAATTATGTTAAATGATTTAGCAATAAAAAAAATTGTTATACACCAAAGAGGCTTAATATTTCATGCATAATATGAAGTGCATAGCATTTACAGGGACACACAAAAGATTTCAAATAGTATATTCTTTCCAAATTACTGTATATATATCTGATAATGGCTGATGGATGGGTGAAATGCATTTTAATTATTATATGTGCTTTTAAGTTCACTAAATCTATGCATATTATATGGTGTGTATAAATGCTGTAGTTGACATACAGGGCTGCCCAAAAGAGCTCGAAAACATTATTGAATATGAATGTAAATTACTTAAATGTTGTTTAGTAAATTATGCATTTTTATGCTGAAATGTATTCAGTTTACTAAGAAATGTTTGTAGAATACAGATAAAATGATATACAGAGCCACGCAAAGAGTTATATATGTGGACGCATATGAATGAAAATTTCTTAGAACATGATTTCAATAATTTTAAGAGTATTTTAGTTTAAAATAAATTTTAGCTAAATACTGGTGGTTAATAAAGGTAATAGTAAACTACAGGACTGAGTAAAATTACTGAAGTATATTTTCATCTATTAGTATAATTGCTGAAAAATAAATTTTAACCTACTAGGCATTTTCTTGCTAAACTAAATTTCAAATTATATAGTATATATATCAACTGACAGATCAAATACAGGACTGTTCAAAAATATTGGAATACATATTTGGTTATAGACATAACCTTATTTCCCTAAATATTGAAATTTTTATGAAGATTTCGAGAAATGTTAGAAAGTTTTTCACAATCTATGTTAATGCATGATTTTTCTTACTTGTTTGGTTGTTAAGTCTAGCTAAACCTGAAATAAAACTTCCTTATTTTATGATTTTGATGTGAATTAGTATTGTACCTTTATGAGGCAAGTTCCATTGAATAATTTAGGAAAAATACATTTCATCTTTATGATGAAAATTTAATTATACACTATTGATCATGGTTGGCATTTTTGCCAGGACGATGGCAAAAACTGGAAAAAATCACGGCAAAATTGGCAAATTCTTATTTGTCTCTAATGCGTAAAAAAATTTATAAGCTAATAAGGATAATAATGATATAAAAAAATTAAATTTAATAACATATCATTTAATATTTTTGTTTAATTTGCTAATTAATAAATATAATTAAATAATTTTGCATATTTTAAATCTTTATAAAATAGGTGAGATTCAGTCCAGTCCATTACTTAGGAATTTAAAAGCCAAATTAAGAATCTGATGTCTATTTTTTTCCCCCTTAAGTATTTGGCCAGCCATTAATATTTTTTTAATTACTAAAAGGTTTTTTATAACTTAGCTACTTTTGTTTTATGTAATGAGTCTTAAAAATACGTAGAGGAGAGTAGGATGGAATAGGACAGTAATGATTCTTTTTATGTATCATTTTAAACATTTCATCCATCACACACTAGGAGACCAATCTCCAGTTGAAAGAAACATTTTGATCAGTATAAGCTTGTAACTGAATAAAGCAACAGATTATTAAAAAAATAAAAAGTAAATTTGCTTCATACACTTTTTATTTTTACTGCATATTATTGCAATATAATAGTTTTCCTATTCACAGAACATTATAGTGTATATTATCTATAATTTAAACTATGCTTAAAAACAAGTAGCATTTTTTATCTATGCAAGAAGTTTAAAACATAAAAGAAAATTTAGAATGAAAGAAAGAGAGAGGAATGGGACCAGTCCAATTCCTTCTTTTTAATAAGATAAATGTAAACTAGATGGAACCCGTCAAAACATGACGGAAAAAATCTACTACAAAGTTGGTTAAATAAACTTTTTCATTGTTTAACACCTTTAGGGGTGGTTGGATATATATCATATGCCCAGTAGCAGAAAGTTATGGTTGTGTCTGCGACAGCAGTGCAGCAGGATGAAAATTGTCTGTGGGAGGGCGTGTTATAATTTTCTTATGTACATTATAAATCTTACTGATTAATGTTATAAAAAGACAACTATATTCCAATAAAAATATAACTTGAATAAGTAAACAGTAAAATTAATATTTTTTGAAGAATTATATTAATAATGAATACATAAAGTGATTCTTTAAGTTCGAAGTAAAGGCTAAATCTATTTAAAATTACATTGAAAAATAGTATACAGCTATTGAAAACCATGTACAGTTTCTTACTTTGCCTAAGTATTCAAATCTACAGAAGAAATAAATACAATGATATTAAAGTAAAAAAAAAAAAAAAAATCATTTATATTGTATCCATGTGAAAAAATAATAAAATGAAGAAAACAATTCCAATTCCATTGAACAGCAGATGCTATACAGCCTCCTTAAATTCTCAAAACATTTGTTTACTTGTTAAATCATAATAAAATGTTAAAATAAAATATGTTAAAATAAATTATTGAAATGTGCTAATTTTTTTTTTTCAAAAAAAGGGGACAAAAATCACTTAAAATATCAAAACCTTAAATTTTATTCAAAAAGGCTGCACATTAAAAATTTTAAGTCACTATTTCTTTACCATAAAGTATATATGTTATAGTTTTATAGCAGTGATACCTTGAACTACCAAGTACTAAATATTATAAAAAAGAAATAGAAAATTTTAAATGATAATTTTTGTAAAAACACTGGATATGTATCTAAAATTTTGTTAAAATTTGCAATGCTAATTTGTGGACAAAAACGAATTTTTCTGCAGAAAAACCTGTTTTTGGAACTGCAAAAAAAAACAATTTTGGGACAGGAAAATCAGTTTTTGCAGAAGGAAAGAGAAAAACAATTTTGTAACAGCAAAAACTAGAATTATGAAACAAAAAATACACAACTTTTTTTTTTTTTTTTTGTGCCCTTTTAACGAAATTTCATTTTATTGTTGTGATTGTTTGACGAAATATGCAGCTTTTCCGCAATATTTTAACAAAATTTAACATTTAAAAAAAAATGAAATTAGCCTTTTTTCACGATTTTTTTAAACGAAATTTACCATTTTTTCGCGATTTTTTTGAAGAAATCTGCTTGTTTTTCGCGATCTTTTGACAAAATCTGCCGTTTTTTGCTATTATTGATGAAATATATCGTTTTTTCGCGATCTTTTTATGAAAATTTACCATTTTTTTTTTAAACGAAACTTATTGATTTTTCATAACTTATTAATGAAATCTTTCCTTTTTTCGCGATCTTTTGACGAAATCTGTCGTTTTTTCGCGATCTTCTAACGAAATCTACCGTTTTTTCGCGATCTTCTAACGAAATCTACCGTTTTTTCAAAATTTTTTTACGAAATATTACATTTTACGTGATTTTTTGACGAAAACTGCCTCTATTTCGCGATCTTTTGTTAAAATCTGCAGTATTTCTGCGATATTTTGATTAAATCTATCTTTTTTCACTATCTTTTGTTGAAATCTACCTTTTTTTTGATGAAATTCATCATTTTTTCGCTACCTTTTGATGAAATTTACCGTTTTTTTTGCGATTTTTTAAACGAAATTTATTTTTTCATGACTTATTGATGAAAGCTCTCGTTTTTTCGCGATCTTTTGACGAAATCTGTCTTTTTTTACGATTTTTTGACAAAAGATACCGTTTTTTCAAGATTTTTTGACGAAAAATACCATTTCTTACGCGATTATTTTACGAAATTTGAAGTTTTTCACGATTTTTTAACAAAATTTACTATTTTTTCGTGATCTTTTGACAAAATCTGCCATTTTTTAGCGATTTTTTGTCAGAATATGCAGTTTTTCGCGGTCTTTTGATGAAATATGTCGGTTTTTCTCGCGATCTTTGGATGAAATTCGCCGTTTTTTCGCGTCCTGCCCAATTCTTTTTTTCCCAAATAATGATTTTTTTTCTTTTCCAAGTTGGCAAATTTGTCTGCAAGGATAAAAATAAATCTGTGACGCACGTCGCGCGTCGCGCACTTTCTGCTACCGGGATCATATGCAGATATTATATGTGGATATATTTTATATACCGTGTAATTTTAACCAAAATTTACACCATAAACTTTTTACTAAAATTTGCTTAATTACTTCGCCTTGAAAGGATTAAGTGGAACAGAAGAAGAAGAGGATATGAAAAACTGTTTTAAAAAAATTTATTTTACCCAATTTTAATGTAAACCTCTAACAAATATTCAGTAAACAACCGTGTAATGCAAATCAATTCAACATTATCACAATATTCTCCACAGCAAGAACGAAATTTCAAGGATGTATGAAGCATCATACAAATAAAAAGTGTATTTCTACATATATATCTTCTATAAATAAAGAACATAGTAAACAAAACACACTTCTCTCCAACTGGTAATAAAGCAACCAACTGAACTTCATGATAGGCGTGCGCATTGCATCAGTTAAAAAAGCACAGATTTGTACATATACACTGTACCATGATTAGAAGTAAAATTCTAGGTAAACATAAAAATGGATATAAAGAATAAAGTAAATGTAAAAGAGGGTTACAATAATCTTGAATTTTGAGCATTATAAATGACTAAGCAAAAGGTATGACTTAATTCACCTCCTTCTTCCGTCAATTGATCAACTTCACAATTTTTTTTTCTTGGGCAATGAGCGATACAGATAAAATATTTCTTTACAGTCAACTGACACCTTTTGTGCAAGAACTAATTAAAGAGCATGTAAAACAGAAAATTAAGGGAAACCAAGTCAATTAAAGATTTTCACCCCCTCAGTTTAATAATGAATTTTAAAACATTTCTCTCGGCTGATGAACAAAAGTTATTTCTACACCTGATTGAAACATTTTGCAATAACGTTAACCAAAACAGCATATCAAAAAGGGTCACCAGCATATAATATAATTAGAAAAAATCCATTCACCATGTAAATAGATTGAAAAGACCTTCAGGCACATAAAGTAGTTTCTCCAAGATATATACACTGAATTTGATAAAATTTTTTAGTTTTTTCCCTAACAGCCATTCAACAAATTTCTTAATTTTTTTTCTCCATGGCTTATCACAGTGGTGACCATCCCCCCCCCCCCTTAAACAGAATATCAATTGTAAAATGTATTCTACTTATAATCTACTGCACATTCAAAAGATAGCGAGTTGAGCATAGCGGAATGAGATCTTATCGCCCTTATCTAGAATTTAAAGAAAGCAAACACAGGAACATTTCTGAAAATTCAATGTTGAAAAAATTTTAAAGTGACTAGGGGGGCCCTGCCCCCCTGCTCGCCAACCCCCCGCGTAATCGCTTCGCGATTCCAAATTATTGGCTACCCCTGCTTGCTGCGCTCGCCAATACCTCATGGTATGAATAAGCAGGTAAGCAGCGACCTTTCAAATGATGTGTCACACGACTGGTGTTGTAAAGAAATTAAAAATGTGCCCCCCTGTGGGGCAGAGTGGGAGGCGACGCAAAAGACATCCATAATATGAATAAGCAGCTGCAGACCTTTCAAATGATGTGTCACACAACTGGTGTTGTAAAGAAATTAAGAATGTGACCCCCCCCCCCCCCTGGGGAGAGCAGAGTGTGGGGGTGACACACAAGACATGCATAATATGAATAAGCAGTTGCAGAACTTTCAAATCTTGTGTAACACGACTGGTGTTGTAAAGAAATTAAAAATGTGTCCCCCCTGGGGAACAGAATGGGGGATAACACACAAGACATCCATTATATGAATAAGCAGTTGCAAACCTCTCAAATGATGTATCAAACGACTGGTGTTGTAAAGAAATTAAAAATTTGGCGAAATATTACAGTTATCGCCAAGTTGGCGTCACTTTTGACAACTAATTTTGGTCGCCAAATTTGGCGATATATCACCAAGTTGGCAACAAACCTGGCGATTGTTGGCGATGGTAACCTTTCCTCTCTTTATGGTAACCCATACGGCGATGCATAGACGGAGCCCTTTCCTGATTGGTCTATTCGACTCATGGAAGGAGTGGACAACCCGGATTCGTTAGTTCCGGAAATCTTCCACATCAGCATCATTCCAGGAGTCATTCCTTTTAAGGCTAGTTTTTTTTTTTACTATAGAAGGATATTAAAAGAATCAAGATTTACAAAACATAGCGAGTTGAGTATAGCAGAATGAATTCTTAATGCCCTTATTTACAATTTAAAGAAAGAAAACACAGAAACATTTCTGAAAATTAAATGTTAAAAATTTTTTTAAGAGATATTAAAAAAAAATCAAGAGTTTTTTAAATAATAAAAAAAAAGAAACATTAAGAATTTAAAAATCCCCCCCCCCCCCGAAAATGTACTTTTTCTCAAATTCCCCTCCAAAACTAAATTGTATGACGCATCTTGCATCACCAAACCCCTCTCTGGGCACCCCTGGCTTATCAACGAATTTCATACCCTTCCTCAGACAATTGGCAAACTGCAGGTTTTTTTTTTTTCTTCTTAGTTGATGAAAGATAGTCAGTTTTTTTCTTACAGCTAACTGACACATTTTGTGTTAAAGTTAACCAAAAGGACATGCTATACTGAGCAGCAGGAGCCAACAGACCTATTTACTCTTTAAGCGGCCTAACCGGGTTTTTCCGTCATGTAACTTTTAGAAACAATGCCTGATTTAACACAAAATCAATATTAAAATTAATTTTTTGAAATGAATAAGATAAATAAATATGTAAGTTTGTCAAATAAAAATTTTCATACCAATATCTTTTATAAATACTATTTTATGAATTGTTAAATATGAATGGAATATTTTGCAGGCAGCTGAAAGGTTTAAAAAATTTCACATTCGCGCCCCCTCGACTAATTGATGAATTTCAAAATTTTTTCTCGATCGATGTACAAAAGTTATTTACTTTTACTGATGATTAACATATTTAGTGATAACATTAACTGAAACAGCATGTCAAAGAGAACAGTAAGAGTCACCCACACATAAGATAGTTTCAAAAGATTTGCCTGCAATGTCAGGTAGATTGAAAAGGGCCTAGAGGCACATAAAGCAGTTTCTCTAAGATGGATGACCACCCCCCCCCCCCCCCAAACACAATGACGCAAATCCCCCCCCCCCCAAAAAAAAATCTTCATACTTTAACACTGACCCCCTCAATAAACAGTATATCAATTGTAAAATATATTCTTTTTATAATCTACTGCACATTCAAAAGATAGCGAGTTGAGCAGAGCGGAATGAGTTCTTATTGCCCTTATCTAGAATTTAAAGAAAGAAAACACAGGAACATTTCTGAAAATTCAATGTTGAAAAAATTTAAAAGTGATATTAAAAAGATCAAGATTTTTTTTTAACCGTAAAAAAGGAAATATTAAGAATTTAAAAATCCTCCTCCCCCCCAAAAAGTACTTTTTCTCTAATCCCCCCCCCCCCCCAAACTAAATTGTATGACGCATCTTGCGTCACCAAACCCCTCTCTGGGCACCCCTGAATGGATAAACTAATTTTGTTATTCTTTTGGCATATGATCAAAAGAATTTTTTTTCTGTTTCAGTCATTTAACAGATTTTTTTTTTCTCAATGACCTATTAACTAATTACATATCCTTTCATGGCCAATCAGCAAATTTCACAATTTTTTTTACTTGATCGATAAACCATATTGTTAGTTTGTTTCTCACAGCCAACTGACACATTTTGCATCAAAATTAACCAAAAGGACATCTAAAAAAGAACAGTAAAAGCCACCAAACCTATTAGAAAAAAATCTATATTACCGCCACTGCAACTAATCGATGAATTTCAAAATTTTTTCTACATTGATGGACAAAAATTATTGATTTTCACAGCTGACTGATATATTTCATAATGACATTAACCAAAACAGCATATCAAAGAGAACAATAAGGAAGGGTCACAACTACATAAGATAGTTTCAAAAGATCCACTTGACATTTAAGGTAGATTTAAAAGGGCCTCCAGGCACATCAAATAGTTTCTCTGAGATGGATAAACTAATTTTGATACTTTATGGCAGATAATCAACAAATTTTATGTTTCCCCCCTTCCCCTCACAGGCATTCAACAAATTTCTCAATTTTTTTTTTGTTCAATGACCTATCAATTAATTTCATATCTTTCCTCAGCCAATCAGCAAAATTCAATTTTTTTTTTCTTGGTCCAAGATCTATATTCATAGTTTGTTTCTTACAATCAACTGACACATTTTGTGTGACAATTAATCAAAAGGACATGTAATAGAGAGCAGTAAGAGCCACCAAGTCTGTTAAAAAATATATATATATATATATTCATATTCGCATTGACTCAGCTAAGAGATGAGTTTCAAAAAATTTTCTCTTGATTGATGAACAAAAATCATTTATTTTTACTGCTAATTGACATATTTTTCAATAACATTAGCCAAATTAACAGCAGATAAGATAGTTTGAAAAGATTCATTAGCAGTAAAGGGTAGATTGAAAAGGGCCTACTGGCACATAAAGTAGTTTTTCCAAGATGGATAAACTAATTTTTATATTTTTTTGGCAGATGATCAAATAATTTTACATTTTTTTCCTTGTTGCAGTCATTTAACAAATATCTTGATCTTTTCTCTTCATGACCTATTAACTATTTTCATATCATTCCTCAGCCAGTCTTTACAATTTTTTTCTCCACTCCAGTGAAGGATATTGATAGTTTTTTTCCTTATAGCCAACTGACATATTTTGTGTTAAATTTAACCAAAAGGGCATAGAAAAAGAAACAGTAAGAGTCACCAAGCTTTTTAAAAAATTCATAAATTTTGCACAAAAGTATACAATTGATTTTCCTTTTAACAGGGAATGACATAGTTACTCAAGACAGAAAATTGTCTCTACAATTAGAAAGATCCTTATGGTGACCTTTACAAAACTGATCTCAGAATAATATATACTCTCGCATATATTGAGAAAATTCGGGATAAAAAATTATCCTTCTACATACTACATTTATCAATTTAGGGATCGATACAAATATGCATTAAAGTTTTATGACATTTTTAATGTGTGTGGGGGGGGGGGATAACAATAGCAGATGAAATACGACAAAAATGGAAGAACGAACAGTGACAAATTTCTTCAGGGGATCACAAAAAAAAAAAAAACCCCAAAATAATGAAAGTATCACAATAATAAATGAGATTTTCATCATCAAATAACAAAAAAATGCAATTTTTGTCTAAAAATTATGAAAAAAAAATGCAATTTGCGTCTAAAAATTATGAAAAAAATTCTATTTTTGTCAAAGAATGGCAAAGGAAAGTGCAATTTCCATCAAAGAATTGTGATAAAAATGACATTTCCGTCAAAAGACATGCTTTTTGAGAATGATTTTCATTAAAGGGTCGTGGAAAAAATGCAGATTTCTTTAATAGATCCTGCAAAATGTATGTTTTTAATCAAAAAAGTGTATAAAACATATCATTTTTCACGAAAGATTGTGTAACATACACAAATTTCACTAAAAAATGTGAATTTTGTCAAAGAATCGCAGAATCGCAGAAAAGATGCAAATTCTGTTGAAGGAATGTGAAAAAAGCATGAATATTGATGAACAATAATGAAAAAATGTGAATTGTGGCAAAAGATCCTAGAAAATATGGAAGTTTTTCGAAAAAATACAAATTATGTTAAATGACTGTGAAAAATCGTCAAATTTTGGTGAAAAATTGTGGAAAATATGCAAATTTTGACAAAATATCATGTGAAAAACCTCTAACTTTCTCAAAGGATTACATAAAAAATGTGAATTTCGTCAAAATGGAGCGAAAATAAATATGTCATCAAAAGTTTGTTAGGCCGTAAAAGTTTAGCTTTTTCTTTGCTGTGCCTAGGTATAACATTTTGTAAAAGTTTAGGCAAATTTTTATGGATTGGGAGAGATATTGGGAGTAAAAACGGTTTCTGCACCCCTTATTGCTAGCACATAAGGTAGTTTCAAAAGATCTGCTTGACATTTACGATAGATTGAAAAGGGCCTCGAGGCACAACAAATAGTTTCTCCAACATGGATAAACTAATTTTGATATTTTTATAAGATATGATCAACAAATTTTACATTTTCTTTTTCCCTCACAGGCATTCAACAAATTTCTTGATTTTTTTTTTTTTTTTTTCTATGACCTATCAATTAATTTCATATCATTCCTTGGCTAATCGGCAAATTTCACATTTTTTATTTTCTTGGCCAATGCACGATATTGATACTTTCTTACAGCCGACTGACACATTTTGCAGTTTCTGTCAAACTAATTTCCAGACATGGTACAGGCTCAGCAAAAAAAAAAAGCTGAACTTTAATAGCCTCATGGACTTTTGACGGAATTAACATTTTCTAGCAGCTTTTTGACGAAATTAGCACTTTTCAGTTTTTTTAAATGAAATTAGTGTTTTTTTGCATACATTTTATGAAAATCGTACATTTTTTCCATGGTTTTTTTAAGGAAATTTGCATTTATCTATGATCGTTAGTGATATTTGAGGTTTTTCTCAATCTGTTTTAGAGAAAATTCACATTTTTCCCATGATCTTTTGAGAAAATGCACATTTTCTCTGCGATCTTTCGCCAAAATTCATGTATTTTCTGCAATAGTTCTTCAAAATTCACATACTTTTTTGATCTTTCGACAAAATATGTGTATTTTCCGAGATTATTCGAGAAAATTCTCTTATTTTTCCTGATCTTTTGACAAAATTCGTGATTTTTCTTTGATCTTTCGATAAAACTCGTGATTTTCCTCCAATCTTTCTTAAAAATACATCTATTTTCCGCTATCAATCTACAAAATACTTCTATTTTCCTCAATCTTATGACAAAATTCTCATATTTTCCATGATCTTTCGGCACAATTTGCTTATTTTCTGTGATTATTTGAAAAAAATCTGATATTTTCTGCGATCCTTTGGAAAAATTCGGGTATTTTCTGCAAACTTTTGGAAAAATTCACATATTTCTCCTCATCTTTCAAATAAATCCATGTATTATCCCTGATTCTTCGACAAAATTAGAACATTTCTTCGTTTTATTATTTCGCTCTTTCGAAATAATTTGAGTATTTTTCACAATCTTTCGACAAAAATTCGAATATTTTTTACGATTATCTTACGAAATTCGAGTATTTTTTGTAATCTTTCAACAAAAATTGCATCTTCTTCCTTAATCCTTTATCGAAATCACATTTTTCTCACAATCCTATGACAGAAATTGTGTTACCTCCCACAATCCTTTGAAGAAATTTGTTTTTCTGTGATCGTTTGACGAATTTATAAGTTTTTTGCGATCTTTTGGAGAAATTTTCGTTTTTTCCTGCAGTCCTTTGAAGAAATTTTCTCAAAATAGTGTAGTTAGTACTTGTGTTTCTGTTGTATTTACCCCCCCCCCCCTCTCCCAATAAGAAGGTAATCAAATTAATGCATATTTGCATCGATTCCAGGGATGATAAAATTCATTGCCGAAAATGCAGAATTCAGCATTTCCGCAGAAAAGTGACATGTATGAATTTCATGAGTTGTCATAGAAAATTTTCATTTTTTTTCAAAATTAATAACACATATAATTAACGTTAACCATCATGCAATTTAAACATGACTTATTCTGAACTACACTTTCAAAACATTTAATGTGAAAACTCAAAACTATTATTCTCATGAGATTGCTATGTTATTAGCAATGTCTAAATAATAATAAAAAAAATAAGGTAACTATTAAAAAGTCTTTGAAAATTTTTAAGCAAGAGCTTTAGAAATTGTTAAGAAAAAGGCATGATAAATAAAAAATTCCTTCCTTTTAATTGGTTGTGTATGATTTAAACTTAAAAGCAAATCAAAATGGATCAACATTTAGAAAAATGTACGATAAACAAAGCAAAAGTATGTTGATAGGATAGAGTATAACATTTGGAGAGTAATGAAGACATACTACAATAAGTAGTTATAATGTTTGTAAAAATATTATAATATGCAAACTGAACGTAAATAATTATTTTAAGAGTGTTCTTAACTGATCCGCTCAACAAACGAAAAATGTTTTGACACATTTACAAATTCATTTTTTAACAGAAAGTTATAAAATTTTAATGCCTGACTATGAGAGCGATTTCGAATTGAACTTATTTTTCCATTTTATGATAATTAAATTACTTATTGAGTTATAAGCTATTTTGATGACGTAATCACCCTTTCTTCTTCTGTTTTTTGACTGGTTTTTCTGCTTTCGTCGGGAAATATGCTCAAAAGTGTCCATTTTGAAGGCTTGTTACGAAAAATCTATTGTGTTTTTTAAAAAACAAAAGAATGAGTGCAATTAGACAGTTTATGAATAACAACACCTGCTATTTTCATGCATTTCCGAACAAAAATAAATTAATGCATGTGTCACAAAGTTGCCCTTTTTGATAAGAACACCCTTAATTGGAAGAAATGTTCATACATTTTAAATCAGCCATTCATGGAAATGTATTATGTATGCATGAAAATTTGAATATTTTAAAGTACTTCTTTAAATATGGGAGGACATTTGTTCAGTGTATATTCGTAATTTTTTTTTTTTTTTTTTTTTGGGGGGGGGGGGGCAAGATTGCAAAAACTGGGGGGGGGGGAGAGATAGCACCATTCAGCATTTTTATTGGAAATAAATGTATGCTTTTTGTTTTTGACTTTGTCTTTTACCTAAATATAAGCAAGTGTCCAAGCATTTATGAATAAAGACAGAAAAAAAGCCTTTGCACAAATTTAATCAATTATCGTCCAAAAGTTTCAAGACATAGGCATACATTATGGGAAAAAACAAAGTGCAGAATAAAAAATATATACCTTTTTGCCAATAAAAATGGAATTGGTGAGAGGATTTGAAAGCGTTTGCAAATTAGATCTTTCTAAAAAAAAAAAATAATAAGCAACCTTTTAAATAATGTCCTTTCTTCTCAGCTGAAAAATAAAAAACGAAAGAAAGAAGAATTATTTTTGTATGGTCAGTGAAAACTTGACTCCTTCAGAAATTATTTAAAAAAAAATCTTTTTTCTAACAGACTTAATATAAAATAAGAAGTAAATATATTTTATTCTAAAATAAGAATATAATCTTCAAGTGGATTTGCTTCAAATTTATGAATTCTGTTAAAGCTAAAAGATAATTTATGAAATATGTACTATTCTAAAATTTCAAATTATGTTAAAGCTATAAGAAATTAAGCATAAGTTTTGAAGCAACGGCATTTTGATTTTAAAAAATAAAACTTTAAGCTGGAGGAAAGAAAGAAAATAAAGGTCTATCATGATAAAATTAAAAAAAATAATTCAGAATGATCTACTAAATATATATATATATTTAAGTATAATTTTAAATTCTAAATTGAGATTTTTAATCGTCATTAAAGAATTGATTATTTTTTCTTAAGCATCACTGCATTAAAACATTTTTTTTTAAAAACGAAGTGTCTAATACACGTAGTGTCAAAAGTTATTTGACATATGTGATAGCAAATTAAAAAGTTTAATTAATACTAAGAAAAATAAATTAAACATAGTTAAATGTAAACTAATAAAGTAAAGCGTCACATTTAAAATTACATAAAGCATGATAAATATCTATTAAAGGAATATATCTACTGATTGTGTAATCATGTCCTTTGTAAACATATTTATGAAAGTACAGTAGACTCCCTCAAATCCGCAAACCAGAAATCCGCAACTCTCTAAAATCCGCACATATTTTATGGATGTAAACAATGAAACTTTCAGTTCAGATTATAGGGACAAAATTTGATTTTTTTTTAATTTTGCATAAATTCCATACATTTTTTATTTTGTAATTTTCTTAATACTCTTAATATTTTCTTTTCCTCTTCTTTTCTTCTTTTATGTTTTTTTCATGAAGGAAGAATAATTTTTTTTGGAAAAAATTCAAGATATTGCTGATATCACTGGTAATGACAATCTTCTTACCAAATATATTTATGCATTAGTCAAGATTTTTTGGTTATTAAGCCTAGCTAAACTTGAAAAAAATCCTTATTTTATGATTTTAATGTGAATTAGTAATGTACTTTTATGAGGCAAGTTCTGTTGAATAATTTTGAAAAAATACATCTAATCCTTATAATGAATATTTAATCATACACTATTGATTATTAACTCGACCTTTGCTATTAGTATTTTTAACATTTAAAAAAAAGTCTAAATTTTTATTATTTTAGTTTATTACTTATTTTAATATTTTATTATATTGTAAGCATTCATTATAGTTCCGATTGCACTATTAATTGCACTCAAATTATTGTTTAAAAAATGTAAACAAAGCAATGACCAGAAATCCACAAAATTCTAAAATCCGCACAACCTCTGGTCCCAAGCTGTGCGGATTTGAGGGAGTCTACTGTATTTAAAACGCTAAGCGATTTCATTTGACAGTCCGTGAGAAAAAACTACTCCATCAAACTACACCATTCTTTTTTTAAATGAAAGATATTTGTCCACAGATTTGTTATCGTACATTCATTTGATTGAAAATTTTGTTAATTAGCTGTAATTATCAATTAAAATTTCACCTTTGCGTATGCGTAAACGATAAGTACTTAATCTCTGCCTTGGTGCCAAGCGAGACGCATGCGTATAAATCCTTGCTCAGTTGAATTATCATAAGTAGCGGAAGCCGGTTATATTTTTATCTGCACATGCAAATCTTTATTTGTCGTTATCTGACTGATTAAACTACAAGCTTTCTTTCTTTCTTTATATTTTTCATGAAGTTGATTTTACTGAGTTTTTAAAGCATTTTTTGCCATGGGAAACATTGTTGTATCCATAATAGGCGATGAAAATTGTTTACTTTGGGCAGTGTTGTATTGTTTTTATAATACGGGAGATGATACAATTCCAAAAAGTGTCCATAGTGTGAAATACAGTAGACTCCCTTAAATCCGCACAGCTTGGGACCAGAGGTTTTGCGGATTTCTGGTCATTGTTTTGTTTACATTTTTTTAAAAAATAATTTGAATGTAATTAATAATGAAATCAAAAGTATAATGAATGTTCAAGATACTAAAATATTAAAATAAGTAATAAACTAAACTAATAAAAAATTAGATATTTTTAAAAAATGATTAAAATGCTAAAAGGAAAGATCAAGTTAATAATCAATAATGTACAATTAAATATTCATTATAAAAGAGGAAATGTGTTTTTCCTATATTATTCAATTAAACTTGCCTCATAAAGGTACATATCTAATTCACATCAGGATCATAAAATAATGAAACTTTATTTCCGGTTCAGCCAGAATTAATAACCAAAAAAGCTTGATTAATACATAAATATATTTGGTAAGATTGTGATTACCAATGATATCAGCAATATCTTTATTTTTTCAGAAATAAATTATTCTTTCTTCATGAAAAAACATGAATTCAATAACCTTAACAAAAATTATAAATTAAAAAATGTATAGAATCGATATAAAACTGAAAAAATAATTTTTTGCACCTACATCTGAACTGAATGTTTCATTGTTTACATCCGTAAAATATGTGCGGATTTTAGGAGAGCGGATTTGAGGGAGTCTACTGTATATCTGATATTATACTATTTATGCATAATAGCTTTGTTTTATATCTGTCCTATAAGTCCTTGTTAGTAGAAGGTATGGGACATATTTTGAAATTTGTGATTTCTTTAATATAAAACTGTTTCTGAAAATCATGTTTTTACATTGTTCAAGAATATTAAAGCTTACTTCACTTTGTATTCTATAAATCAAAATTTTTATTCTTGGGTCAAACAAAGTTAATTTTCTTATTTTTGTAAAAAGTGTCCCATTCCTTTCCACTATCCTCTAAATATTTAAGTCTTTGGTTCAAATTTATAATTATTTATTATCTCATGAAACTAGTCTGCTACAGATGCAAAATTAATTAAATTAAATGAAAAATCATATTGAAAAAATTCTGTTGTGTCTTTGTTAGGAAATTAGATTATTTTTTCTTGCCTCTTGCACTCCAAGAAACAAGGAAAAAGATACATTCATTACATTTCATAACATGTATAATTATACTTATTTAACTTGATTTCAAAAGTAGATTTAGAATATTGATTTTTTAACTATTAAGTTTCTGTTTTCTTTCATGAATTTTCTCTTTGTCTGGGAAAAAAATTAAATGGACAGCCTATTTTTGCCAGAACTTCAGCAAAAACCTATTTTTGCCAGGACGGTTTTAACCAAATTTTTTCCACTTTTTTTCTGCTGTGGTAAAAACGTGCCAACCCTGCTATTGATTATTAACTTGACCTTTGCTTTTAACTTTTAACATTTGAAATCATTTTAAAAATTATCTAAATTTTATTATTTTAGTTTATTACATTTTTAATATTGTGTTATATGGTAAACAATCATTATAGTTTGGATTGCATCATTAATTACATTCAAATTAAAGTTTAAAAATGTCCAGAAATCCATAAAATTTTAAAATCCACACAACCTCTGGTCTCAAGCTGTGTGGATTTGAGAGAGTCTACTGTATGAAGGTTTTAAGTATATTCAAAGCTTATAGTTAAAGTTTGTATTTTATATATGAAGCATGTGAATTTCCAGCTTAAAATTATGTTGAATTCAAAAACTCAAAAATTATAGTGAAAGAATCTGAATTTTTATTGGCTTCTGAATAAATTATGTCTGTAATCCTTTTTTTAAATTACTGAGTCTTTTTTTGGGGAGTGTAGCATAGTAAAGAAATGATTGAATTTGAAAATTAAAGAGAGATTTCTATAATGTTAAGTTATGGAAGGTGGTAGAAAAAAAGGAATAAATAGTGGTCAGATGAATTTTTGAAGTTGACAGCGCCAGTTTTCATGTTCTAAAAACAAAAGTGTGTACAGCAAGTTTTGTGCAAATCGGTCAAAAATTAAAGATTTGTGTAAGGAACTAGACACAAAGAACAGTTTATGTATAGAGTACAAAACCATTTATCCAGAATGGTTGGGGTCAGATATATTCCGGATAACTGGTTTTTCCAGTTAACTGGTTGGGCATTAAAGCACCATCCATTTGATAAGTTTTGTGAAAAGTATGTAGTTGTGGTATTATTTCTAATTTTAAATTGATTATTAGATTACTTGAACCAAGAATCTGATGCAAATAAGATCAATTGTTAGAGTTTGAAAGAAGATAATTTATGGGAACTCCTTAAAAAAAAATTCTTCTGTTTTCTCGGCATAAAAATGAAAACATCTATAATATTATAATATTATTTATTAATCTACAATATGATTATATGCTTCTATTTCAAATACTAGATGCTGTTATCAAACTATACAATTGTTTCAAGCAATGTATATGCCAAACTGATTGTGTATGACACTTTTTTCTAAAAAGATTCTAACATCAGTCTATTAGAAATATCATTCCGGATAACTGGTTTTCCGATTAATTGGTTTCTGGATAAATGGTTCCATACTGTAGATAGATAACCAATTTCTCAAAAGCAAATTTTTATAATTATTTATCATTAAAAAATGATAGTTTTAATGATGATTGCACTATCAGTTGATCAGGATTTAAAAAAAAGTATGTATGTCTAGCTCTCTCTTTGTTTGTCAAGGTTCAAACACTTTATTAAAAATTGATCAATCACCCATACAATTAAATGTGTTGTAAATGTACATAATACTACTTTATAGCTTGTTGTGGTGAAATTATGCATGCGAAATCTCAAAATATCATAGAAACAAGTATGTTTGGAACAGATTTGCTTTATTCATGCTACTAGCATTACAGCCAGTGACATACTGTCCATGAGCTGCAAGGGTCTGTTTTTAAACCATTTCTGCTTAGAATAAATGTAAATATTCTTGTTGCTATCAAACTATACATAAAACTTAACAAATCGCAAAAAATATCTACAATACTTTTGAAATTGGTTTAGAAGGAACTTCACAAGCTTCAAGCATATCTCTAAAAATTGGAATACAATAATAAACTAGTCACATATTTTTAAAAACAAAAACTATAGTTGCTGGTCTTTAACATTATTAATCTAATTTTAACTTCAAAATATAGAGAAATATTGTTTGTTGCCAAGGTTACTGATATTTCTCTTTGAACATCAAATCATACTATAAAGGTTATGATTCATGCTCCAAATTCAACATTCCTAATGTGTTATACAGTATGGAACCATTTATCCGGAAACCAGTTAACCGGAAAACCAGTTATCTGGAATGATATTTCTAATAGACTGATATTAGAATCTTTTTAGAAAAATGTGTCATACACAATAAGTTTGACATATACATTGCTTGAAACAATTGTATAGTTTGATAATAGCATCTAGTATTTGAAATAGAAGCATATAATCATATTGTAGATTAATAAATAGTATTATAATATTATAGATGCCGTGAAAACAGAAGAATTTCTGTTCAAGGAGTTCCCATAAATTATCTTCTTTCAAACTCTAACAATTGATCTTACTTGCATCAGATTCTTGGTTCAAGTAATCTAATAATCAATTTAAAATTAGAAGTAATACTACAACTACACATGTTCACAAAACTTATTAAATGGATGCTGCTTTAATGCCCAACCAGTTAACCAGAAAAACCAGTTATCCGGAATACATCTGACCCCAACCAGTCCAGATAAATGGTTCTGTACTGTATGTACACAATAAAAATGTTATTGGAAAAGAATTTTTAATATTGTAAGCCCACAAGTCTTCACACAGATAGTTCTAGAAAAATAGACAGGGAGATAAAAGCATTAAATTGTTTCAAATACAGAAAACATTTTGAATGGTTTATGTATTTTACAGTGAAATTAGTTGGAATTTCAAAGATCTGCAAGACATAATCACTTCTTATTATCTTTTCCTTAAAACCATTATTGTATTGTACAATTTGATTAATCCCATTACATTATTAAGCTTAAATTACTTCTTATCTTTATCAGAGGTCTGTCCAGGTTTTTTTTTTTTTTTTTTTTCCAGAGTTCTATTTTTGTGAAATTAACTATTATTTTTGTGAATTATTTTTATTTTTATGAAAAAAGTAAATTCACAAAATATTACTTAATCCATTTCTGTCCAGTCTTAGAAATTGGGTCATGTTTTAATTTTTCAGAAATAAACTAATATTTAGGCAGATGATCTACTTTACTAATAAATAGAGAGATTTCTTGTTCCATTCTTTTGCAATTATATTATAATAAACAATCAACAAACAGAATGTTTAGATTAATGCAAATAATGAAATTATAAACAAAGGAAAGCGTGTATGGTTAACAGTTAGTCCCACAAAGCAATTTAACATGAAAATGGTTTTATTATTTATTAATTTTCATTAGAACTTCTTTCGTGTGTAATTTTTGTTAAGAAATAAAGAACCAAATGTAAATGTTGAAAGAACAATTACAAATTTTAAATAAAAGCACTAATTATATTTCTGTACAAAAAAACCACATGGAAATGTATCCCGAAGAAAAGCACTCAAATATTTGATTTAAAAAAAAACACTGAAGTCAAATTTTTTCGTCTTGTTTCTAAGAAGTTTTTTTACAAACAGAACAAAACAAAAAAATTGGTTTCAGTGACTTTTTTAGACAAAACATTAATATAGCTTTTTTTAGGATACATTTTCATATGGTTTTTTTAAGAGGACAGCACAGTAGTTGGATAAATATATAATTTAATAATATAACTAGTTAAGAAATTAAATCAGCCAACCCACGCTCATTCAAAATAAGGGTAACGGGGAGAGAGAGTGGAAAGCAAGATAGCAATAAACGAAAGAGGTTGCAGTTTGTTTACATTGAGATAAATGATATAATGAACACAAAAATCTAGATTTTTGCAGAAATTTACACTTATTATGCTGTTTTTTTTTTTTTTGTGAAAGGGCCGTTTTTCTGAAATATAATTCTGCGAAGAGTGAGTTTTTCTTAAATTTATTTTTGCGAAGAGTCCGTTTTTCATAAATTTGTTTTTGTGAAGAGTCTGTTTTATTGTCATCGAATTTTGTGAAGAGTCCGTTAACGGACTTAATTTTTGCCCTGGACAGACCCCTGTTTATGAAAAAAAAATAACATTAAATATTTTGATTAAAATTTTCAGAAATTAGGAATATAAGAAAAGCACTAGGACAAGAACTACATATTATGATTGAGCAAACTTCTCAAACAATCATTTACATGGCGAATTTTTGAATAACCATCAACATAATAAATTGAATGAGAAACAAGTGAATTATATGAAAATATTTTGTCCCAATTTTATTACCTATTGCAACCATCGGAGAGATCACCAAATTGATGAATATGAAGACCATGCTCGCCAGGAACTAGACCATCAATTGTCCCATCAATGATGCAGACATCATTCTGCTTTTGAAAGAAGCGAATTACTCCAAATATACCACTTCCACTTTTCAATTCAGCCACAGCAGATCCTAAACTATTCAAGCCTATAAAATAATAATGAAATATGATGCAGCAAGAAAAGAAATTAAATCAAATTTGCATTTTGATTACATAGATTCTTTTTATTGCATAATGAAAATCAGTTTTAATCAGTAAAATCCTGAATTATCAAGTTTTTCAGTTGCTTATTATTGCTACAATTTTTATTATTATTATTTTTTTTTTTTCAATTTTTAAAACTCTAATACTAGATGCTCCATTTTAGTCAATTCTTAAAAATAGTTAATTAAAGAGTCTATAAAAAAAAAAAAAATAAAATAAAAAATAAAGAAAATCACGGAAATTGCTATTACAGGGGCAAATACAATGTATTTAAATACACTTCAGTTTAAGGATCAAGTGTTTTTAATTGTCAAACGTTAGTGAACTTTTCTTTTTATTGTTAGTATTTTAAAACAATTAAATTCACTAAGGGTTATTTTTATTATTTTTAAATTTAAAGATGAGAGAAGGTGCCTATTTTGTCTGCTATGTGTAAGGTAACACTAAAATATCTTAATCATATGACCATTCTTGAAAACATTATTTAATATAGTTAAAAAGTGTTATGACTTTGGTTTGTCTGGCCCTATTTTACATTTTGGTATTTCCTGGTACAATTCATATTACATCAATTAAGTACTTTACAGTGTATATTAACAATTAAAAAATAAAATCAATATAATAAGTTGAAACTGGTGTTAATCAATTGAAGTGAAAAAACTTCTTTAAAACACCATAAAATAAATTGCACAAGGCCTTCTGAAAGAACTTAGTCTTTCTTCATCAGGTGCAAAAAGACATGCGTCCACTATGATGTAGCGGCACGACAGAAGTGAAAATACGGGAAAATGAGCGAGCTGAAGGAACAGCCAATCATGGAAAAGCATAATAAAAACGTATGAGAGATACAATGAAGCAGGGGAAGGGGAAGGGAAAGGGAAAATGGTAACAAAGGGGGGGGGGGGGGAGTAAAAAGTATTAAGAAAAAGACATTATATTAAAACACAAATAATAATAATAATTAGTAGGTGAAAGTTATTTGTTTATACTTATAAACACACATATATATCTAAAAATTATACACATAATACAATAATAATAATAAAAATTATTATAAGGCAGTGCTGAAAAGTTTTTCCAGGCTACGAAGAGCCTTTTAGAATCAGATTTATCATTAACAATAATCTCACAATTGAGATAAATGACTAAATTTTCAAGAAAATCTAACTCAGAGGTACCATTGGCATTAAAGATAATTTTAGCAGTCTGAAAATTGAAACTGCGGCGGGAATCCCAAGAGCGCTCAGCAACAAAAGATTTAGAAATTTCTTGATTAATGACATACCATGAGTGTTCTTTTAGGCATTTTTCGAGATTTCTTTTAGTTTGACCAATATGAGATAAATCACAATCATTACAAGGAACATTATAAATTTTCCATTTTTGGAGATCAGGGACAGGTGATTTCATGGAAGGAAATTTAAATTTATTGACAGGTTTAAAGATAACGTTAAATTGAATCATCTTAAAACTTTAACAAATTTAAAACATAAAGGTGGATAAAAGGAGAGGACGACCAAATTATCAGGTTTACTTTTAACATAATTAGAAAGAGTGGATTTGTTAGGCAGTCTATTGAATTTGTTCACAGCAGTATTAATGTTAGAAGGATTGACACCTCTTTTGGCAGCAACAGATTTTAAGTACAGTATGGAACCATTTATCCGGAATTGTGTTTGTAATAGACTGATGTTAAAATCTTTGTAGAAAAAAAGTGTCATACACTGCCAATTTGGCATATGCATTGCTTGAAACAATTGTATAGTTTGATAACAGCATCTAGTATTTGAAATAGAAGCATATATAGTTATAATTGTAGATGTTTTCATTTTTATGCACAGGAGAAAGAAAAATGTTTGTTCCCAAGGAATTCCCATAAATTACCTTTTAAATATTTAATCGTACTTGCATCTGATTCTTAGTTTAAGTAATCTAATAATTAATTTAAAATTAGAAGTAATACCACAACCAGATAGATACATTCCATAAAACTTATCAAGTGGATGCTGCTTTAATTTAATGCCCAACCAGTTAACCGGAATACATCTGACCTCAATTATTCCAGATAAATAGTTCTGTACTGTAATTCATTTCAGTCTTAGGGGATGCAAAGTTGGGACAAATTTTGAGAGCAAGATTTACATACGTATAAAAAACACTGATATTTTGGTTGACAGGAAATTTTGAGAGAGCATGGGGTGGGTTAGAGACAGAAAAAGGTTATCTATAAACAAAAAACAAAACTTGTGTTTCTTCTTTTTTCAAAACTTGTGTTTATACTAAACCTTTTTCTGTCTCTAAACCACCCCATGCTCTCTCAAATTATAGCAAAGAATACAACTGTGAAAGGAATTTTCCCAATTTGTCCAAGCAGCGAAGTACGAAGAGGGGGCAGCCACCCTGGACACAGAAATTTAGAGGGCATGAAATTTATACTACCAACATCATTTTGGGAGATTTAGTGTCAAATTGGAGGAGAGAGGCTGCCAAATTAAAACTTTGTCCCAGGTGCAGTTTTCCCTCAGCACTTGTGTTCCAAATGAAGCTCGCTACCAGTTATTGCAAGGTAGTAATGTAAAGTTAATTATAAGTGATCATGTTGATCACGGTAAGTAGAAAACACGGTAGGGTCCACGCGCAGGTTTTGTTTTCTCCCATGACGTCACTGGAACCCATCTCCAGTCATGGGTAACACACTTTTTGCTTTGCAGAAAGCTTTCCTTTCGTAAAAAATATATTAAGCATTTATTTAAAATACTGTATGACATATTACTGAGATGAATGACATTTGGAACATCTACTAAACTATTTCGGAACATTTCTATTCAAATTGGAGTTATATATTTGTATGTTTTTACGATTTAGAATTTTTTAAAGGGTCAGTCTTATGTTTACATTTAGTTTTTCAAAGTATTAACTTTCGACACAGTTATTAATAATTTATTTAAACACGTTTGCGCAAAAAAGACGTTTTCCAATTTTTTTAGTTCTATTTCATCAATAGATACAATCTTTTCAATATAATATTTTATAATTTAGCTTTAATTCAAAGTACTTTGAGAAAAATCGGAAAACTTTAGCTTAAATTCATATAAATGCGCTTATAATTATGTTACATGTTTTCAAATGTATGTATTATACATTTATTAATTAGTATATGGGAACGACCATTCAGAAATTTTGTGAAATTTCAGCAAATTTTCATAAATAATTCCAATTATTATATTTTAAAACATAATTAAAATAAAAATTGATATAACCAGTTAAATACTATTGTGGTCTACTCTCTTAAAATGTAACTAATTTCTAAATCTTGTGACATTCTGGTCACAAGAGTACAAAATTTTGTATTATATAGACAAGCAAAATGCATTTTGTTCTAAATTAGATATATTTTACGAGAGTAGACTACAACAGTATTTCATTGGTTGTATCAATTTTTATCTTAATTACGCTTTTAAATAAAATAATTGGGATTATTTGAGGAAATTTGCTGAATTGGTCACAAGATTAACATTGGGCGTTCCCATATGTATATAATATTGCATAAATCTAAAAAGTTTTGTTTTGTTTTGTTTTACTTGAGAGTTTTCGCAATTCATAAATATTTTAAAGAAAAAAACAGTAACAATTTTTTAAACAATATCCATTAACTTTAGATAATTTTTAAAAATCTCTCTCTTTATTTTTTGACGTACACTGATACAGAAATTTAAATTATAAAATTATGATAATTGTTAAAATATTCTTCCTTGAGTGCATTAAAATCATAATATAAAATATATTTGCTTTTATTTAAACTTTATTTTTTTCACAATTTAAAAAATACTATACAATTTTCAAAGCAATTATGGATAAATTTAAGAAAAGTCTCTTTAACTTGGGATTTTTGGAGTTCATTAATATTTTAAAGAAAAAAATAGTAACATTTTTTTAAACATTAACCATAAATGAATCAAACCACTGTATTAATACCAGTGCCTTTGATCGAAATTTACACCTTGTTATTAAATCAAAATATACAAATCAAAATGCAACAAAAAGAAAATATTTTGATAAATTTTAACAAAGCTAAAATAATCTTTTCAACATCCAACTATTACTCTTCCATTATCCGTGAATCCCTCGAAATTTTTCTTAACAAAGATACTGTTTGTAATGACGTCATTTCATATAATATTCCCACACTCTGGTACAATATCCTTGGTGTTTCGATGAATTCATCGTGACTTTGTTTATACACGCGGACTGTTTTTGTTTTGTTTTGATGTTTTCTATTTCAAATCAATTATCTTCTTTTATATTCCTTTGATAATGAATGCGTCGGCATTCGAAAGATCTCAGGTAAAATAATAAATAATAATATCTATATTTTTGCAACACCTTTTAAGTATTTATTTGTATATATTTGATTAACCATAAACTTAAGATAATTTTTAAAAACATTTTTCTAAATTTGTATATATACACTTATACAGAAATTTAAATTATAAAATTATTGATAATTATAAGAATAATGTTTCTAGAGAGCATAAAGTTCACAATGTAAAATAGGTGCTTTTTTTTTCAACTATTGCTGTAAATTACATGGGAAGATGAAAATTGTGACTCTTACTGCTTTAAAATTTCTTTTAAATGGGAGTTTTCTAATTTTACATCTTCCATTTCATGCAGAATTTATTTAATTCTTTTAAATCTTGATTTTCTCTTTTTATTGAATCCAATTCATTATATTCTTCTTCTGGGGAGTGCGAAAATAAAGCAGAATAAGATTCTTTCTAATTTAACAAGAGGTTTATTTCCTTTCTGGTATTTGGCTTTTCAGCGCGTTCTCTTCTCTCAATATTTTCATCATTTGATAAAAAGCTGGGTATTTTTAAGTGGGGAACTGATTTAAGCTTTAAACTTCGTCCAGGCTTTAAATCAAGCAGTTCTGCTATCAAATATCTTTCAAAATCTGCTTCTACAACCAGAAACAGCACAACAAGACATCTTTAAGTATTTTAATAAATTAAACACCGATTGCAAAAAATAGGAAATAGCATAAGGCATAAAATGATTTTACAAAAAAAAAAAAAAATTAATAACACTCCTTATTGTGAAGACAGAAAAATATAAGAGAGGAGTAAAAATCTGTGTCCAGATACAGAAAGAGCTGGGCGGAGGGTGCCAGTGACGTCACGAACTACTGCGCATCATCTCATGAACCCTACCGTGTTTTCTACTTACCGTGATGTTGATTTTGTTTTTGTTTCTTCTACAGCTAGATTCTATAAGATTATTTATTAGCTATGCTAACTTTAAGAAGGAGGTCGACAAAGCATGATATTGGAAAGTGATACATTAATACATGATTTAAAATAAGAAGCATTATTAGACAGAAGCATAATAAAATTCATTAACCCTTTCCGGCATGGTCAAAAACTGTAATAAAATGAGAAATTATTGACTGACACCGGAATTCACAAACAATTTTCTTAGATATTTTGAAATCTTTAATTTAAGCTTTTACAGTAAAAGCAAAATTTTAGTAAAATATTACTGGTGCCAATTGCAAGTTTGGAGTTAAAATTAGGTATCCCAGACCGGGCACAGTGTGCTGGAAAGGGTAAAAAATATATGCATTTTTATTCATGCAGTATTAGATTTTTCCTCTAAATTAACAATAAAAAAAGTGGCTTCATAATAGGGAGGAGGGAGGTGATATAACTTAAAAGTGGCAACTTGTAACTAGTTGAAGGAAGGGATTAAAAAAAAAACACGAAGTTTACATAGTCTAACTAAAGGTGTTCAAGACACATGGGTTATTCTAATTCTCTACAATACTGCAAATTTGACCAAGCAGTCTGATTTGAATGTTACATAGGTAAATTTTCATAAAAATTGGATAAATTGATAGTAATTGGTCAATTGTTGAACGTTTTAATAGCAGCAGAAATCATTATAAAATTTTAAACAAAAGTACATATTCCCCATTCACTTATCATTAACTCATAACAATAAATGTGAGGGAATGACGAGTGAGGGAATGATGAAATTAAGACTTTTTTACTAATTGTCATGAAAAATGCAAAATTATGGAAAAAACCAAACTGATTCCTCAAAGAAGAATACATAATATATAATGTATGATAAAATTTAAAATTTTGAAAATTGCTAAAAATTTAGCATTCTGCGTGAGGGAATGACTGCTAATAAAAATACTCCCCGATTTTCTGATTGAAAAAAATTTCTAGAAAATTAACAAAAACTTACACCACCAATTTATGTTGCTGGATTGACAAGTACTCAAATTAGCTTCCTCTCTGTGAAGAATGCTAGACTGCTACTCATCTTTAGTGATAGGATATTTGCGATAATAGCAATGTGTGAGGGAATGATGGTCTAACATGGGGAAACATATAATTGATTGGGTAGACTACATAATTATAGTAAAAAATAATATTTTTATTATTTTTTGTAAGGTACAAATTAAGAACTTTATTTTGCTTAGGGTGTTTTTAATTATTTTTATTTCTGAATAGAAAAAATGAGGCAGTAGGGTCATTCCATGCCAAATCTACAAGTGACTCAACCTGACCCTTTCCGATTTCAATGAAACTGCTAGGGATCATTCTCTATGATGATATAAATTAGTATTTTTATTTTTTGTTTATCCCTTTAAATTTTTATGCAATTAATTATTTAAATTTTGAAAAATCATCATTTTTTAACTTGCATAAACATTTTCAATTTTGAATTTCTCAAGTTCTATCAAATATAGAAAATTTTATGACCACTCATTTCAAAGAGGAGTTTATAAGGTTTAATTTGATATGCAAGACGACTATGTATAGTCAACTATGTATAAATTTTAAATATATATATATTTTTTTAATTTGAAAATTTTTTAGATAGTCATTTTTAAAAATTTTGAAAAAACTGTATGTTTGTTGTAATATTATAAGCTTTAAATTCTGAAATTTTTAGAGTGGGATCTCAATGGGACCAGGAGTTATTAAATAAAAGCAAAAATTACCATTAAAATAGCAATTTAATTCTGTCTATTTTGTTATTTATTTATGATTTGTATGGTAATTTTCAGCTTTTATTTCATAACTCCTGATCCCATTGAGATACCACTCTAAAATTTTCAGAATTTAAAGCTTATAATATTACAACAAACATACAATTTTTTTCAAAATTTTTAAAAATGACTATCTAAAAAATTTTCAAAAATTTTATTTATTTTAGTTAGTCATAGTCAACTTGCATATCAAATTAAACCTTATAAACTCCTCTTTGAAATGAGTGGTCATACAATTTTCTATGTTTGATAGAACTTGAGAAATTCAAAATTGAAAATATTTATGCAAGTCAAAAAATGATGATTTTTCAAAATTTAAATAATTAATTGTATAAAAATTTAAAGCGATAAACAAAAAATAAAAATAGGCTCTAATTTATATCATCATAGAGAATGATCCCTAGCAGTTTCATTGAAATCGGAAATGGTCAGGTTGAATATTGAATTTTTTTGTTTGATTTGACATGGAATGACGCAGTAAAGTATGGTACTAGAGGTCTGCACGGGCCGAAATTTCCAGGCCCGGGCCCGGCCCGAAAGAAAGAAATATTGGCCCGACCTGGCCCGGCCCGAACGAAAAAAATAATGGCCCGACCCGAAAGTTAAAATTTCGGCCCGAGCTCGGCCCGGTCCGGAAAAAAGTTTAAAATTCAGCCCGAACCCGGCCCGGCTCGAGTGAATTTCTACAGAACATTGATCTTTAATCTTATGGAAGAGTTCTGACCAAAAAAAAAATTATATTAGTCCTTTTTTTTCCATGTTTATAATCTCCATTTATGCAGAAATGCTGTAGGCTGCGATATTTATGCTTTTAAATGAATCTTTGTTTGATGTATGTAAATGTATTAGTTATCACTAGTATTATTAATCCATATTCCCTGTAATGGAGACAAAAAATCGAAAAAGCGGTTTATGGTAAAATTTCCAAAGACTAAATCGCTTTGGAACGAAAAAAAAAAAAAAAAAAAAAAAAATGCATTCCCTTCTTAACAGATGTAAATGTTTAATATATTTTTTTCTCCCGTATTGTTGTATTCATTTTGCATGGATGAACATTTTAAAAGAAACTTTCAGTTTTCAGTTTAAAAAAAAAATTCCGTCATAATCGTTTTTTTTTTTTTTTTTTTTTTTTTTTTTTGTGTGTGTGTGTGTTTAATTCTATTTTAAAACGCCTAGTAATCTACGATTCTTTAAAAGGAATAAATTCTAATGTTTAATTGTAGAATAAAAGTATATGTTTTTTTTGCAAATTCTTGGACAAAGCCAAATATTACTGATTTATAAAAAGTCAAGAAAAGGATTTTCATGTAGGAAGATTCAATAGGAACTGATTATTTTGGTCCATGAAAACTAGGAAGAATGGAATCAGTCTCGGCTTCGTACGGAAAAAAAAGTTAGGCCTGGCCCGATACTTCAGCAAAAAAAATTAAGTCCCGAACCCAGCCCGGCCCGAAAAGATTAGCGACTAGGCCCGACCCGGCCTGGCCCGAAAGGATTAGTGACTAGGCCCGGCCCGAGTCTTCAGAAGTAAGGCCCGAGCCCGGCCCGGCCCGAATGCCATTATTGAGAATCGGCCCGAGCCCGGCCCGTGCAGACCTCTAGTATGGGTTGGGGAGAGGTGAGGGAATGATATTTGCATGATATATCTTACATTTTTAAATATTAAATTAGTTTATTTTTAAATTTTACTCCCTGTCCCCAATAAACAAACTTTAGACCTTCTAATAAAAGTATAAATAAATAAAAATAAAATGAAATTTAGAGCATTTATATGGCTGGGAAACACTTTTTGCACTATTGCAGAGAATAATCCACATTTTAAAATAGTTTTTATTTATTGAGTAAAAGTTTCGAATTTTTTTGTGATGGTTAACCATGTATCATTTGTAAGCGAAATCACATAATACATTTTTCTGACCAGAAATCCACAAAATTCTAGAATCTGCGCAACCCCTGGTCCGAAGCTTTGAGGATTTGAGGGAGTCTACTGTAAATTTTGTTTTAGAAACTTGAGGATTTTTGTGTTTCTGACCCCCTTAATGATGACTAATCAAGAATTACACAAATAAATATTTTCATTGCATTATAAATATAGAAAACAAACAAACAAAAAAAATATATATGAACAAACCAAATCCTTTTAATACAGCTCGCTTCCCTGTGCTTTCAATTATTTCTTTAATAACTTGAGAAGGAAGTGAAGTTTGAACTATTACATTCTGTTTTTCAAGATTTACATCAATATTTTTAATTTCAGGTTTAGAAGACAGAGCCTTTGTAACTGATGAAACACAATTCTCACATGACAAATTTACATCAAATTCAATCTAAAATTAAAGAAAATATATTATTATTAATGTAGAGATATCATTTTTATTATGAAAAATATCACACAAAAGTTTGAGTTAAGTACAAAACTGCAAAAAATAATCATGAAAACCCACACTTATCTGCGACAAATGTGTTTCAGTGGTGTCAGCACTGCACCCAGAGCCATTGCTAAGACTAATTATTATGGAGGGAATGGAGAGGGCAAAAGGATCTTAAATTGCCAAATCAAATTTCAGAATTTGCCATCTAGTTTTATAATTTTGCCACGTTGCTTCAATAAGATAATGTAATATAGTTTTCATTTGAAAAAAATTAATAATATTCCTAATCAGAGTATTAGTAATTTTCATGTCCACAATGACAAAAAATATATCATAGTCTTTATTAAAATTTTAAGAAATTTTGTCAACTAAGTTTGTAAATTTTCCAAAGAGTAACAACATTTGCAAATGTTTTGGGGTGAGGAGGCTTCCACCCTCTCATCCTCCCTTACATGTCTGCATTGGCCCAGACCTGGACAGCAGAATGCATGCGAATTTTGTTGCATGCAAACTTGTTGGCAGATTTAGAACAATCTTGTCAATGAGCCCAGCCAGACTAACAAAAAAATAAACAGACTGGGCCAGCAAAAAAAAAAAAAAAAAAAAAAAAAAAAAAATGGGTATTATGGGCCGGACTAACAAAAAAATTTAGTTGGTCTACTAGTCCAATATAAAGCTTTTATCAGGGACAATAAAATATGAGCTTTTATCATTGAATATGGCTTTAACAAGAATAAGTATAAATGTACATCACGAACCAATGTTAATTTGATAATATCAATACAGAAATCTAACTTGTCGATGAAACAGAAATCTAACTTCTGATATTATTTTATTTAACCATGTTTAATATTTTTTTAGCAGACTCATGTCGGCCCAAGATCAGACTTGAAATGTTTTTTTTTACATAATTGAGCCAGGCTGAAACTGGATTTAATTGTTTTCAAGATGAATAGGGTAGATAATATATTTTCTAAAAGTATTGACAGTGATAATCAGAGTTATGTAATATAGATGCATGCGTACACAGAAATTTTTATGAACTTTGCAGAAAATTTTAGGAAAGTAACAATTTTTAGCTCACAGGCTATCATAGCCTGAGAGCTTATGCCCGCCCGTTCTGTATGTTCGTTCGTATGTGCGTAACGCGATAACTCATGATAATAATATCGGATCCTCTTAAAATTTTGTATGTAGGTATATCCTGACAAGGCGCTTCCCTGATTAGTTTTTGAAGTTCATTCGATATGTATAAGAGGGGGAACGGGGGGCTCATGCCCACCGTTAGTTGATATAAATGGGATTTTCATGCAGAATTAAGTTTTCGTTCAAAATTTAGATTAGGATCATTCTGATGAGGCGATTCCGTGACTGTTATTAGGTGTTCATTGAATAAGTATAAATAGGGGGAACAGGGGTTCTAATCCCCCCCCCCCCCCCCCCCCCCCGTTAGTTGATATAAATGGGATTTTCATGCAGAATTAAGTTTTCAGGCGATTCCGTGACTGTTATTAGGTGTTCATTAAATAAGTATAAATAGGGGGAACAGGGGTTCTAATGCCCCCCCCCCCCCCGTTAGTTGATATAAATGGGATTTTCATGCAGAATTAAGTTTTCGTTCAAAATTTAGATTAGGATCATTCTGATGAGGCGATTCCGTGACTGCTATTAGGTGTTCATTGAATAAGTATAAATAGGGGCAACAGGGGTTCTAATGCCTCCCCCCCCCCTCTTAATTTATATAAATAGGTTTTTCAAGCAGAATTGTCAGATTTCGTTCAAATCTCTGAATAGTTTTGGAAGTTTAATGGTTAAGTATAAAAGAGGGGGATAACTCCTTTTAAATTATATAAATGCTAAATGGGTTTTTATTAAGAATTATCTCATTTGCTCTGAATTTTGGATATAGATTTTTTATATGATAAAGCATGTCTTTGATAGTATAGGAGGTTCAATGATTAAGTATAAAAAAAGAGGAAAGGGGAGAGCTGTTTCCCCTTCTTAATTTTTTTTTCGAACGGAATTAACCCTTGAAAATATAAGGCTTTAATGTACAATTAGTATTTGTAGCCTGTGAGCTCAATGCCATCAGTTTAACTGGGCAGTATTCTTTATTAATTTTGTAACTTTTTTAGTACCAAAAAAGGTCGTGAAAAAAGGCAAATTTCTTTAAAAAAAATCACTGAAAAAAAGGCAAATTTTTTTTTAAATATCACGAAAAAATGGCAAATTTCTTCAAAAGGTCTCGAAAAAACAGCAAATTTCTTCAAAAGGTCTCGAAAAAACAGCAAATTTCTTCATAAGGTCACGGAAAAACGTAAATTTCTTCAAGAGATCGCAAAAAAAATGGCAAATTTCTTCAAGAGATCGTGGGAAAATGGCAGCTTTTGTAAAAACAATCATGATAAATCGGCAAATTTATTCAAAAGATTTAAAAAAAAAAACCCAAACAGCTGTTTTCATCAAAAGATCAGAAAAAACGACAAATTTTGTCAAAAAAGCACGAAAAAACGGCAAAGTTCTTCAAAAGATTGCGAAAAAACGGCAGTTTTTGTGAAAAGATTGTGAGAAAATGGCAGTTTTCATAAAAAAAATCACGAAACAATGGTGAATTTCTTCAAAAAATCATGAAAAAAACGACAAATTTCACCAAAAAATGACAAAAAAGGAACATTCCTTCAAAAGATCCTGAAAAAACAGCAAATTTCTTCAAAAGGTCGCTAAAAAACGACAATTTTCTTCAAAAGGTCGCGAAAAACATAAATTTCATCAAGAGATTGCAAAAAAATGGCAGATTACTTCAAGAGATTGCGAAAAAATGGCAAATTTCCCTAAGAGATCGCGAAAAGACGGCAGCTTTCGTCAAAAAAATCATGATAAATTGGCAAATGTATTCAAGATTTCGAAAAAAAAAACCAGCAGTTTTCGTCAAAAGATGAGAAAAAGCGTCAAATCTTGTCAAAAAAGTAAGAAAAAATGCAATTTGCATCAAAAGACCGTGAAACACCCGCAAATTTTGTCAAAGTGGAGCCCCCCCTTTTTTCGGACAATGTATGAGGTATTAAAAATTCTGAGAACAAAAGCAACTTCTTTATAAAAGTATACTTTTCTTTTATGCCTATCACAAACTACTTGGGAGGTTTGAGTGCATATAATGTGATGCGAGGGATTGTCTGCAGACTGTTTTTTAAGTTTTTATTTGTGTTGCAGACTGCAGAAAAAAATTCTGCTGCTGGGGGGACTAATCTCCGGAACTACTGAACTGATTTCAAAAGTAATGGCACCAAAATGCTAGTGTTCACCCAAACTCAAATATAGGCTAATTTTATGTCATCTATACCTATATTATAAAGAGGAAAAAGATTGTTTGTTTGTAAGGGCTAATCTCCAAAACTACTGAACTGATTTGAAATATAGTATTAAATAGGTGGTGTTTGCTTTGAATCAAACATAGGCTATATCTTATGTCCTGTATATTTATATATAAAGGGGGAAATTTTGTTTGTTTGTACAAGATAATCACCAGAACTACCGAACCTATTTCAAATGCAATTTTACCAGATAGATGGTTTTTGCCCCGGAATCAAACATAGGCTGTATCTTATGTCATCTATGCCTATATTATAACGAGGAAAAGTCTGTTTGTTAGGGCTAATCTCCAGAACTACCGAACTGATTTAAAAAATAATGGTACCAAATAGATGTTGTGCGCCCGAAATCAGACATAGGCTATATCTTATGTCATGTATACTTATATTATGAAGAGAAATAGTTTATTTGTTTGTTTGTTTGTTTGTAGCGGCTAATCTCCAAAACTATCGAACCAATTTCAACAGTAATGGTACCAAAATGATGGTGCTCGTGCATAATCAAACATAGGCTATATCTTATGTCGTCTATACCTATATTATAAAGAGTAAATATCTGTTTGTTTTGTAGGGACTAATCACTGGAACTACCGAACTGATTTCAAGAGTAATTTTTTCAAATAGATGGTGTTCGCCCGAAATCAAACATAGGCTATATCATAAGCCGTCTATATACTTATATTATAAAGAGAAAAAGTTTGTTTCTTTGTTTGTAGGGAGTAATCCCCAGAACTGCAGAACCGATTTCAAAAATAGTGGTACCAAAATTATGGTGTTTTCCCAGGATGAAATGTAGGCTATATCTTATGTCGTAGCCACAAATCCACTGCAGGGTACAGGAACAAAAAACATTGTAAAAATGCATTTTTTGTGTTACTGAAGCAATTACAAGTCTGAAATTTAGCATGATGATCTCTACAATTTCCTTAAAATTTCGAATTTTAAAAGGGAGGCTTGTGAAAAAGCATTCTAAAGTGTTAAAAATCTGCAGGATTTGCTCTCTCCACTGCTTTGACAAAAACCTGTTACTCAACTAAATAGTGAAGCAGTCTCATTGTTCAGAATAAAGATAGTCTGTAACAGAAGTAGTGTTTCGATGCAACAGATGCTGCAGATTTTTAAAAAAGCAAAAACTTTCTAAATGGCAATCTGTAACATATCAAACCAATTTCAAAAGTAAATTGGTGATGATAGAAGCTGTTAAAACATAACAAATATAAGCTACATTTTACTTCAGTGACACTATTAAAAGAGAGTTCAGGATCCAAAAATATTCAAAATGGGGATTCTTATTGTACTAGGGAGTTCAGAAACTTTAAATTTTGTATGATAGTTACTTATAAAATAAAATATAAATGTCTTATAAGAGCTGTCAAGAGTAGGTTTGAAATTCAAAATTGTGAAGCATAAGAGGTGGTGCGAAAAGTGTTTAAAAAAAATTTGTAAATTACCATTTCTGTGCAAACTCAGGAAGTAATAAACCAATTATAAAAACAATGGTCTCAAATCAACAGTGACACTCTCTACATCCTACATAGATCATTCTCATTACCCTACATTCTCATAATCCTCTATTTTCTATCCCAGTACCGTTATCTCTTGGGATAAGCAGAAACAATAAATATTCTATAAACGCCTTAAAACTTTCTAAATTACGTTTCTTTGGTATATTAAAAAATATCAAAACAATTTCAAAATTAACATTTGCAAATTAATGATGACCATCCCTTTTCTAACATAAGCATTTTATTTTAATACTACTACCCCTAGCAGGGTTGCAAAAAACCCACCTGCCCAAAAAAACCCGGGTGAGTTTTATTGGGTAAAACCCACCCTAAAAAACCCAATAAAACCCACGTTAAAGCGGGTTTTATTGGGTTTTTTAATATCTGTGGTCAAAGTGTTTAATATTCAGCAGGTTTTATATTAGTTTTTTAACTTTTTTGTGTTTAAAAAGTTACACTATCCTATCAAAATAGATTGTGAGTGCACTGCTAAATATGACAAAGCCAAAATTGTCAATGTATGTAACTAATTATAAAACTTTCGCAATGATGAAAAATGACAAAAAAAAGATGAAAAATGACAAGATCGTTTATTTAAAGATTTAACAATGTAAAATTTCTTAATGTCCCAACCAGATACAAATTTGACTAATTCCCCTTTGGCCAGTATTGGTTAAAAGAAAAAAAAAGGAAAGGCGGGGTCTTTTTTCAAAACACTCGAATATATATATATATATATTATTTATCTAAATCAGGATTTTTACCCTGTATTTTATTTCTTAATACATATTGTACTATCCATATTTGTTTATAAAATAAAACATCATTGTTTATTGTATAAGTATTGTAAATTCATTTCAAAATATTCAAATTAAATAATTATAATCAGTTAAGTAGATACTTGAAATTCATTTGTAAAATATTTTTAGTTATAGCTCTGTATTATGTTCAGAGAATAAACTGATCTATACAATGAACCATAGATATCTTGAAAATATTATCAAGCATCCTTCGATTTATAAAGAATAAAACATTTGTTTAAAAAATGTGTTCTTAGTGGGGAATATTGATAAAAAGTAATTTATTAAAATAACTTTCAAATATGTGCTTTGTGGTTATTATATCATATAATATCAGAAGTAAAAAAAAAAAAAATTACAACTTTTTACATTGATTTATTTGTGTTATTTTGATGAAAATTTATTGTACATTAAATTAATTAATAAAAATATCCAAAGATTTTTAAATATAATACATACTTTCTAGAAATAAGAGACTTCCCCTGATATCACCTCTTAGAAAAAAACAAAAAAACCCAATAAAACCCGAAAAAACCCAATAAAGCCCAAAAAAACCCAACTGGGTTGGGTTTATTATAAAAAACCCGGGGTTTTTGCAACCCTGACCCCTAGAGAGATGGTAAACCCTTACAAAAGAAACTTGGATTTTGACATGATGATTAATTAAAAAAATTAAATGCATACGAAGTTGTTTCTGAAAAAGAATAAATACTTACGATGAATTTTGAAAGGAATGCATGAATTAAGCATAGACGTTTCAAAATATTTTCTAAATTATCGTTCATTTAAAATTATCTTTAGTTCTTTGTGTTATTTCATGTCTCATTTCAGAATAATGCAGATAAGAATAAAATTTGAGTCAAACTGTGTAGCTTAAATCGAAGTCTTTGAATTATTACTTAATACATAATTACTTCTAATGAAAATCAGATATGTAAGTATCACTTGGCATATTTCAACTATTACGCAAGCAAAGCTGCAGGTTTTGTTAGTTTATTTACTTTTTTTTTAATGATATAAATTGTTTTATTCTGTAGTTCTATTTTAAACTTTATTTATAATTATTTCCTTTTTAAAATAATAGAAACTAATTAAAATATAAACTAATTAAAATATAAACATGTAACTGGTATTTGGAAATGAAGTTTTCGCCAAATTGGTGTCAGAAAAAAATCTCGCTAATGTAGTGCTTATATGACATCTGTGCCGTAATATCTTTAATTTTGACACTAGAATATTCTATGGCATCTGGAAAAAAATTATTTATGAATGTACGGTCAATACAAAAAGAAAATAAACAATTGTTTTTTCAGTTATCAAAGTAAATGACAGTGTTCAGCTGCAAGTCGCCACATTTGACTTACTTTGGTAAATTCAGACGAATTCATTATGTCGTCTTAATACCAAACAAACACTGAAATAACTTAAATTTCAGGGCACTAACATTCAATTATACAATAAAATGGAAAATTTCCCTGATAATTGTTCCTTAAATTCCAAACAAAGTTTGACAGCACACAATTATACATGTTGAAGAATACATTAAAAGAAAACTGCCAATCTCTTTTTTTCTTTTTTTAAAGAAATTTATTATGATTATAATAGCTATCAGAACAAAAATTTTAAGCGCACCTTATTTACCATGGGCTGTGTTTAGTGTTTGGGTGCGAGCACTGGAGGCAAGGAGATGGAGTGGGTTCTTATCGCGGACCCAATTCAGCCGAGGGTCTCCAACCGGTGACTAACGCGCCCCAAGTTGTCTTGTTTTGGTACTTTCACTGTAACTGTGGTGGACTGAACTTGTTCTTGTTTGTTTACAGGACAGGTTCATGATCATGCATGAAACAATAAATGGCTGAATTTAATAATATAATTCCTTTTATGTGAAAAGAAAAGTTAGTAAATTGTTGGAGTTTTGTTTGTTTGTTCTTTACTGTAATTACATTTATATAATTTTATTTCGTAATCCACTACGTTACTATCTGTATCAGTAGTCGTTCACTTGATCACCTTTGGAATGTATGTTTGTAGTAAAGTATTTTTTAACTATCTGGCCACAATTTTCATATGTTCTTCAGGTGCTTTTCCAGTACCAATTTCTTTTTCTTTTCTATTATGTTGCCAAATAATATATGGGACAGTGAACAAATTAATAACATGAGAAATTGGCCGGCTTGTTGCATAAACGGCAAACAAATTAATAAGTATACATACATATTATAAATATGTAGGTAAATTTTTAAGCAACATTTCTGTTGTTCCTTTATTTAACGACAAAAAATGAAAAAATACCAATTTTTTTTTATGGTAGGAGATACTTGATCATTTTTTCAGTTTTTAATTTTATCCTGGAAAAAAAATAAATGTTTTCAATTATTATTTAAGACTCATGTGTCTTTCGTGTTGTAATATTTTTTGTAATTGTGAAAAATCTTTTTTAAAATAAAGATAAATTATTTTCTAAAAAAATGAAAAAGTGATTAACTCTCCCGAATCCTAGGGACACTGGATTCCTTCCGATAGAGATCCTTGATACAGATGCATTAAATTGATTCAAATTAACTAGTAGAAATTAAATTTATTGTTGACTAACACGTAAATAAACAAAACAAATTCTACATTTGATGAAAATCCCTGTTTTCCATATGGGTCATTCCATGTCATATCAACGTGGGGTCTGGACCTCCCTCGACATCTTAGATTTTCATGATTTTTGGTTTATAGTTTGTATTCATAGAGTGTATGAAAAATCTAATTTTTTAGTTTTTTTTTTTAACAGAATTTTTAAAATTGCCAAAAGTAATAAATTTAACCAATTTTGCAATCACAAGATCCTCCATAATTCTTTAATAAATTGAGGTAGCGAGCTCCTTTATGTCTTATTTTAAAGCTATTTTTATTAGCTTTAATATGATATGCAACACTAACTATTTTGAGTAATTTTATTTATTTTTTTTTTTTTGACAAATTTTCAAAATTTTTGAATTTAAATTTTTTAAAAACATTATTTTTAATTTTTTTCAAAAAATATATGTTAATGTTTGAGTTTTTGACTACAAGTATGTAAAATTTCAAGATGGAGAAATGATGGGATTTTGAGTTATTAATTTTTGAATAACTGTTATACATAAAAATTTTCAAGTATGAAGGAAAAATTAACATTTGTACGATTCCTTTCCATTATAATTCACGCTTCTTTTTCATTAAAAATTTCATGCTAAGCGTATTCAGTTGTAAGGCATCGAAAACTATTTTTTTGAAAAAAATTAAAAATGGTGTTTTTAAAAAATTTAAATTTAAAAATTTTGAAAATTTGTTTTAAAAAAAATATTTTGCTCAAAATAGTTAGTGTTACATATCATATTAAAGCTAATAAAAATAGCTTTAAAATAAGACATAAAAGAGCTCTCTAGCTCAATTTGTTAAAGAATTATGGAGGATCTTGTGATTGTGAAATTGGTTAAGTTTGTTATTTTTGGTCATTTTTAAAATTCCAAAAAAAAAAAAAAAAAACACTAAGAAAAAAAATTTAAAAGTTATATTTTTCATATACTTCATAAATACAAACTATAAACCAAAAATCATGAAAATCTAAGATGTCGAGGTCCAGACCCCACGTTGATATGACATGGAATGACCCTACCTAAAATTTTCAATAAACCATTCTTATTCAAAAATTAATAACTCAAAATCCCATCATTTCTCCATCTTGAAATTTTCCATACTTGTAGCCAAAAAATCAAAGATTGACATATAGTTTTTTGAAAAAAAAATTAAAAATGGTGTTTTTAAAAAAATTTAAATTAAAAAATTTTGAAAAATTGTCAAAAAAATATTTTACTCAAAATAGTTAGTGTTGTATATCATATTAAAGACAATAAAAGGAGCTTTAAAATAAGATATAAATAAGCTCTCTAGCTCAATTTGTTAAAGAATTATAGAAGATCTTGGGATTGCAAAATTGGTTAAATTTGTTACTTTTGGCAATTTTTAAAAATTCCATTAAAAAAACACTAGGAATTTTTTTTTTCTTAGTTAGATTTTTCATATACTCCATGAATACAAGCTATAAACAAAAAATTATAGAAATCTAAGAAATCAAGGTCCAAAAATTGCATTTTTTTTTTTTTTTTTTTTTTTTTTTTTTTTTTGATGTGACATGGAATGACCCATATGAATGATTGTTATTGTGGATTTTATGTTAACAACCGAAAGCAATGTTTTATACCGCTTTATGAGTCAGAAATAATAATATTCTTTTCAAAATATGATGGTGATTTGTTGACTAATATCTACTTGATATATTATAGCTGTCTTAAAAATAATAAAGCCCTTCAATTTTGAATAAAATACATTTAATTCTTGATCACACAGAAAACATGACATTGTCGCATCAAAATAAAAAATGGAATAACAGAAAAGTTTCTTTCTTTCTCGAGGAAAAGTATCAGTTCAGTTCATGTCACTGACACAATATATCCTCCCCCTTTTGAGTTGGTGAATGCTGGCTCAAAACCACTTTACTGGAGAGAAGCAAGCAATCAAGAGTTTTTACAACATGACCAGCTATAATTTCCATTGGCTTGACATGAAAGGAAGCATTCGGTTTTGGAATCTAACCTGAAGTGTTTTCTAATTCACTTTTAAAATTTGATTCAAATTGAGCATTTTCTTTTTGAATTTGCTTCTTCATTTTTTTTAACTTCTTTTCATGAGCGAGTCGGTTACTCTTTCCATTTTTTCTCGTTCTTTTATTGACGACATTGAACCAACTTTTAACTTGATTGTTTCATTTTCTTCTGAAATTTTTACAAACTCAGATCTAAAATTGTTTAATTCAACTTGTAAATTTTGCATTTCATTTTTTATATATTTAAATCTTTTTTTTTTTTTTTTTTTTTTTTTTTTTTTTTTGTAGCTATTACAAGTAAATTTTATTTCAGATTCAGCTTTAGAAGTCAATTCTTCTTTTGATTTTGTAATAACACTTTTATGAGTTTCTGGAAATCTTCTTCTACAATCTTGAGCTATCTCTATTTTTTCTTCCTTATTTCTAACCTTTTAGCTGTAGAGTTTTTTAAACTTACCTTTTGTATTTTTTCTTTTCCTGTCAAGGAATAGCCAAACTTTGTTTCAATTGTCGCTTAACGCGATTTCAATTTGATTTCCCAGTAAGCAAATGTCCTGCTGCATCAGCTCCTAAAATCAAATCTATTTCATAATCAGGTTTTTTAAAATCATCTATTTCAATTCCTGATTCCTTCAACTCAGGTATTGCTATACTATCAGATACTCTTGGTATGAAACCACAAATTTTATTTTCAGACAACACTTCAATTGAAAAGAAAAGGTATCAAAGGTATCTTTCAAATTACAAATGTTTACATCAAAGGCTTCATATGACAGGGGTTCAGTTACTTTCCCCCCAAATAGCCTGTGAATCAGTTTTACCTTATACTTAGGTTTCAAATTCAAAATTCAAATATTTATGAGTTCTGAGATCCCGTATCCAAAACAGCTGTGATTTTAAACTCACGTTTTTGAGCTTTCACTTTTACAGTTAATGTCATCAAATATACATTATCAGCTTTACAACTATTTCCCAAGGCATTGCAAGTTTCTGCATTAGTCTGTTTTTCCTTTTCGGTGACTTTATCTCGATCTGGACATGTCAACAGATAAATAATTTTTATCACATAAATTGCACTTAGGCTTAAATTTACGAAATCTGAATGTAAGGCCCACTTTAAGACAAGAACAAGTAAGAAAAATCATGCGTTAAGCATAGATTATGATGCACTTTCCAACACTTCATGAAATCTTTAACAAAACTTCTTTAATTAGGGAAATAAGGGTATATAGCCAAATATGTATTCCAATGCTTTTGAACAGCCCTGCATTTGATCTGTCAGTTGATATGCATATTATATAATTGGAAAATTTAGTTTAGCAAGAAAAAAGCTTAAAATTTCTTTTTGAGCAATTTGTACTAATAAATGGGAAACATACTTGAAAACTTTTGTTCAGCCTTCTAGTTTACCTTGTGCCTTTATTACACGTCAGTAAGAAGCTAAAATTTATTTTAAACTAAAACACTCTTAAACATGGGTGCAAGTTTTCCGTCTTTTAAAAATTCCCGAGGACGGAAGCGGGACGGAAAAATCTTCGACGATTGAAAACGATCGCGAAAATGACGTGTTTTTTGCCAAAAAGTCGCTAAAAAAGACACGATTTTTCATCAAAACATGAATATAACGTGATTTTTGTCATGATCGCGGAAAAGGGCGCTATTTCTATCAAAAGATCGCAGATAAAAGCGCTATTTCATTCAAAAAATTTCAAAAGGACGCGTTTTTTGTCAAAAAATTGCGAAATAAACGTGATTACTGTCGACGGATCTGAAGGAAAACGTTATTTCCGTCAAAGAATCTGTCAAGGAATCGCAGAAAAGACGCGATTTTCCTTAAATGAGCGTGGAAAAAACGCTATTTCTGTCAGAATTGCAGAAAAACTGCGTTTTTAGTCAAAAGATCGAGTAAAATCTATTTTTCGCCGAAAAGATCATGAAAAAAGACACGATTTTCTTCAAAAGATTGCTGACAATACGTGATTTTTGTCAAAAGATCGCGGAAAAAAGCACTTTTTCTAACAAAAGATCGCAAAAAGATGCGTTTTTTATTAAAAAATAGCAAAAAAAAACAATGCGATTCCTGTCGAAGGATCGCGGTAATGACGCAGTCTCTTTCAAAGAATCGCGAAAAAAGATGCGATTTTCGTCAAATGATAGCAGGAAAAACGCTATTTTTTAAGAATTGCGGAAAAACACGATTTTTTGTCAAAGGATCGCAAAAAAGTCGCGATTTTTTGTCAAAGAATCACGAATTTTCTTCAAAAGATCGCGAATTTTTGCCAAAGGATCTCGAAAAAGTCACGAATTTTTGTCAAAGTATCGCGAAAAAGTCACGAATTTTTGTCAAAGGATCGCAAAAAACGTAATTTTTGGTCAAAGGATCGCGATAGAGACGCGATTTCTGTCAAAAGATCGTGGGAAAAAGCGAATTTCGTCAAACAGTCATGAAAAAAACGTAAATAATGCACGTGTATATTTGTTCACTTGGTGGGTGGGTGGGGGTGATTCAAAATATTTTCAGTCCAGGCAAAATTTCAAACTTGCACCCATGCTCTTAAAACAACTGAAATCACATTGTTATAAGTTATCATTCACAGGTGTCCATGTACACAATTCTTTGCATGGCCCTGTATATCGTGTTATCTGTAATTCTGAAAACATTTCTTTGTAAATTGAATGCAGTTCTGTGTAAAAATGTATACCTTATTTAAGAACTACCTTTAAGTAATTTACGCTCATACTGAGTAACGTTGGCGAGTTCTTTTGGGTAGCCCTGTATACAGGGTTGGGTTTTTGCCGGCAGAAAGTGGTTTTAACCGGCAGAAACTGGCAACAACTGGCATAAAGACATTCTGTGACATAATCTCTGATATTTTTTAGTAATATTAAATTTATTAAGTAGTTCATCCTTAAATAATTAGTACTTAAATAATTCAGAATAAATATATGCACACAAATAAAATATGTGGATAGTTTTAATTAAAAAAAAATTTGATTTTTGAAAAATTAAGTAATGTAACAGATATTTTTTTTTGTTACATATGCATATGTAATTTATGTTTAAACAATTATTTTATACAAGTCAATATTTTATAAGAATTTATTAAATTAAGAAATAATCTGGGGGCAGAAAGATTAGCAAAATTAGTCCTATGTTATGTAATGCTTCGTGGAAAAAATACTAATAGTATATTTTAGTGGTAATTTGTTTCTTCAATATTGTAAAATAATTGTACAAGATATTTCATTAAATTTTCTTTGTCTATGTTATTTTTTGTGCTTCAATTATTTACTTATATATTTTCACAAGAAATTGCATTATGTTATTTATTTAAAAATAATCTGAAAAGTAATTTGTTATTCAATCAGAATTTTTTGTAAATTTATTTTTAAAAGAAATAGAAATTCAACTGTAAACAATAATATTAATAATTAAACTTGTACAGTATCAGGTTATTGTTGTGAAAGTTTCTGTTTTTCAAGTGAATGAAAATTAGTGTTTTAAATAAGCAAGATATGTATTTATATGATCATTTTTAAACGTTCTGATACTTTGAATAACATTCATAATCTTATGTTTTAATTTTTAGCTCAATGGTTTACATATCAAATGTAAGTGTGAATTATGAATCATTGCTGAGTAAAGTTCTTATTTACTACTGTTTCTTAGTTTCTGCCAGTTTTTGTCACTTACTGGCAGAAACCAGTTTCTGCCATGCCGGTTTTAACTGGTTTCTACCGCTGGTTTTAACCACCCCGGCAGAAACTTGCCAACCCTGCCTGTATATCAACTATAACACACCCTTATAATGTACAAAGATTTAGTGAAGCTTAAATGCGTATATCATAATTAAAATGTATTTCATCCATCCATCAGCTATCATCTGAAACATATACAGTCCATCAGGAAGGAATATTACTATTTGAAATCTTTTGTGTGTCCCTGTAAATGCAATGTACTTCATATTATGCAACACAGTATCGTATAGTTTATATTAAGCCTCAGTGACATATATCAATTTTGTTATACATGAAACAGTTTAATGTTGCACACTATTCCCCCCCCCCCCCTTTTACCATTATCCAATGGAATTCTTTTGTGTGGCCCTGTAAATGAATAATAGCTGTATTTTATCGCAAATTTTATAGAATGTATATTTTAGTGCACCTTATAAATGCATATAAATTTTAATCTGTTTGACAGAATGTAACATCTTTAAAATTCCTTTAAAACGATTTTTCCCCATACGCTGCAATGTAATGGAAAACTTTTGACTCTCCCTGTAAATAGACTAATCATGGTAGAAACTTCATTTTTAATAGGGTTTGTGCTAGGGTAAATGTGAATAACATCCAAAAATTTCAGGGTGACAGGAGTGTATTTATATGAATTAGAGCGCGGATAGACAGTCAGACAAACCGAATACATTAAGCACTTTTCAACTTTGTTGGAAAGTGCTAAAAAAGGAAACAAATTTGTCAAAATAACTTGATGACGCCAGAATATTTGTTGATTATTTTTTCTTTTTATTTGTCTTCTCAAAATAAACATTTGAAATATGTTCTTCTCAGCTTTATTCTTTCACAGTTGATTTTGCAACATTTGATTGATGAAGCATCATAATTCTTGTTCTTAAATCACAACAACTGTACTAATTAATTCAATAAAACATTTTTTTTTCAACTTCACAACATTAAAATAAGTTTTAAATTAAATTTTTAAATACACAAGAGTTGTAATGAAAGATCCATTCAATGCAAACTAGTGGCAAGAGCATTTATAAAATGCATAAGTAATTTTTAAAAAATTAGACATTTTAATACCAGAAATAATAGCTGCTATATCCAAAGTAAGGAATGTTTTGCATTAAATGAAACAAATAATGCTTAAAAAAAACCTGATATTAAAATGGATAATTTTTTTAAATTTCTTATTTGTACAAACCTTGATTTATGTGATTAATTCTAATTAAATTAGTATGCTTGCAACAATATTAAATTTATTGTTTTTATACTGCTACAATTGAACTCCGTTATAACGAACTTCAAGGGACCGAAGTTTTTGTTCACTATATCTGAACCATTAAAAAATGTTAGAGTTTACAAAATATGTATATTATTACTTTATACCTATATATTCAATAATGATTAATAAAGAAAAAGAAACATGAAATCTATTAGATATGATCATCAATGAATTAAATTGACTGAAATTGATTACATTAAACTGGTGCAATACTAAATAAATTAACTAAAGATGAATACAAATAGAAATACAGCAAAGCGCCGATTATCTTAACATTCGAGCCCAACTCTAGTTCAGATAAATGAGCAAACAATTTAAGGAATGATCCTGACTATACTAAAATCTTTACACTTTATCCAGGCTTAGGATGACTAACACTAATTATTGGCACATTAAAAATCGTTTTATTTTTATTTTGTTTGTTAATTTTTTTATTATTTAAATTTTCCTTTTTTTCAATCATCTTAAGAACTCCAGAAAGTATAATTTAAGGAAAAAAGCTTTTGATAATTGCTTGCTTCAAAGAAGACGTTCTTTTCACTGCTGTCATATTTCGAATTATTCTTAAATAAATTAGTTAAATAAGTTATCTGAAATACATTACTGATTGCTATGACAGGAGTAATGGAAAATAACTGACGGGTGGGCTTGATCACACCTACAGAATGGCTATCTACCATAAAAGAGAAAGAATGCGGATCTTACTACTCTTTAATAAAATGACTCATCGTTAATTTGCACCATGTTTTAACAACCGGCATGCATTTTCTTATAAAATTAGAGTCGAAAACCTTTTTTCACATCTGCAGAAAAGTAAAAAGAGAAAAAAAAAATCATGGTCGACTAGAGCAAAAGTTCGTTATAACCGATTCTGAAGATTTTGGAGGTTTGCTATAAAAGGATAAAATAGCATTAAATACAATAGGAAAACGGCAGGACCAAAATTTTCATTCATTATATCCAGGGATTCGCTATAAATCGGGTTTACTAGGTATTGCATTATACAAATATATTATGAAAAGGTATCATTATCATACAGGCTTTCAAAGGCAATGGTATGCAGAGTATGCTGTCCCCATCAATATTTATGTCCAAAACATCCCTGTTTTTAAAGTTTAATATTTCAACTTATTGCATATAAATTTTTTTAAAAATCATTATCAACAATGCTTTTACACATCTATTACAATAGGTACCTCCAACGCTCTTCAACACCTTTGCCCAATGCCCACAAATCAAAATTTGTGTAACAGAAAAATTTGCTTTTCTCAAAAACTATGCGATTTAAAATAATCACCATAGTTTTCCTGTAAGGTTTAAAGTAACAACTATAATGCCTAATTTTTTTGCATAATTTTAGTTTCAGTAGATTTGAAATTAGATTGGGGGGGGGGGGGACATATTTTTGCATTATTTATATTTCTGAGGATATCACTAAAAATGTAATACCTAAAATTAAAATGAATATATTTTTGAGTTCGGTATAAAAAACGTTTTCACAAGATACCTAACATAATGTACAAACAAAAGATTTTTTTTTTTTCTTCCAATAACTTAATTAGCCCTCCGATGCCACTCCTAAGTATGTTTTTAAAAATAAATACAGTAGACTTCCTCAAATCCGCAAACCAGAAATCCACAACTCTCTAAAATCCGCACATATTTTATGGATGTAAACAATGAAACTTTTAGTTCAGATATTGTGACAAAATTTGATTTTTTTAGTTTTGCATCAATTCCATATATTTTTTATTTTGTAATTTTCTTAATAATACTCTATTAATGTTTTTTTTCATGAAGGAAGAATACATTTTTTTGGAAAGAATTCAAGATATTGCTGATATCACTGGTAATCACAATCTTCTTATCAAATATATTTATGCATTAATCAAGATTTTTTAGTTATTAAGCCTGGCTAAACTTGAAAAGAAAAATCCTTATTTTATGATTTTGATGAGAATTAATGTACTTTTATGAGGCAAGTTTTGTTGAATAATTTTGGAAAAACACATCTAATCTTTATAATGAATATTTAATCATGCACTATTGATTATTAACTTGACCTTTGCTATCAGAACTTTTATCATTTTAAAAACTATCTAAATTTTTATTATTTTAGTTTATTACTTATTTTAATAAGTTATTATATTGTAAGCATTCATTATAGTTCCGATTGTACTATTAATTGCACTTAAATTATTGTTTAAAAAATGTAAACAAAACAATGACCAGAAATCTGCAAAAATCTAAAATCCGCACAACCTCTGGTCCCAAGCTGTGCGGATTTGAGGGAGTCTACTGTATGTGGGTTAATAATCTTTATTACTTTGCCCAATTTAAACTTTCTGTGTTTCATAATTTATGAGTGAAATGGCTGTGACAGATAGATAGACAGACACCGGACTGATCTTGTAATGGTTCTGTTTTCACTTTATAAATACAAAACCCTAAAAATCTATATTTTTTAAATGAAAAGATTTTGTATATTTATGATAAAAAAAACTGCATTAAGTTTCAAGGAGTTGGCATAAAAATTATTAGTTTAAAAATTTTTTTCAACATCTAAACACATTTTAAGTCACCATCTTATTGATAATTGGGTTTTTCTTGAGGTTTCAGATTAGCGATTACAGTAGACTCCCTCAAATTCACACAGCTTGGGACCAGAGGTTGTGCGGATTTTAGAATTTTGCAGATTTCTGGTCATTGCTTTGTTTACATTTTTAAAACAGTAATTTGAGTGCAATTAATAGTGCATTCAGAACTATAATGAATGCTTACAATATAATAAAATATTTAAATACGTAATAAACTAAAATAATAAAAATCAAGATAATTTTCATTTCAAGTTTAGCCAGGCTTAATAACAAAAAAATCTTGATTAATGCATAAATATTTTTGGTAAGAAGATTGTGATTACTAGTGATATCAGCAATATCTTGAATTTTTTCCAAAAAAAAAAAAAAAAATAAATAAATAAATAAATAAAAAATAAATAATATATATATATTCTTTCTTTATGCAAAAAACATGAATAGAGTATTATTAAGAAAATTACAAATTAAAAAAATATATGGAATTGATACAAAACTAAAAAAAAATCAAATTTTGTCCCAATATCTGAGCTGAAAGTTTCATTGTTTACATTCATAAAATATGTGCGGATTTGAGGGAGTCTACTGTATTTTTAAAATCAGCATTTTGCCATGTTTTGGAAAAAAATTGCTAAATAATGTCACAGACCACAAAGATGTTTTAAATAAGAAAAATTAACTAAAATATGTTTTAAATAATAATAGAGCATTTTAAAAATTATTTTATTATAATAATAAATTGCTAATAAATAAAAAAAATGTATATCTATACTTCTTAAATTTTTGCAGGTTTCACATCTTGCAAATATGGCTTCTTTTTCAAAAAAGAGGAAGATGATTGGTCATGATTGTTTACAAATGTCACCAGAACGAGCCAGAAAATTGTTTAATAATGGTGGTGTACTTATTGTTAAGGATTTACCAATTGGCTCAATTTTTGGAGTTGATATGAAAGTTTATCATGTTGGTGTGAAATTCCGTGGTTTGAAGATGATACCTCCAGGAATTCATTTTATACATTATAGTGCAGTAAGCAAAGATGGTTGCACTGCTCCACGTACTGGCTTTTTTCACTTTTTTAAACCGAAAGAGATTCTTATAAGGAAATGGGATAATGATGATGAAGGTATTTCAAAATATTTGTTACTATATTAAATTTAATTAAAACATCTTCTACATAATTTATATATGTATCATATACAATAAATCCTTTAAATAGCAGACATCTTATGACCACATAATTTGTCTTCTATTCAAAAATATTCAAAGTTTGTATAGGTTTCTAACCTCTTTTCTAAAGTCTTTACCTGAACCAAAGCCCACTGATAGAAATTGTTTTTGGACAAATTGAGATAAATCAGTTTAGAGTTAAAGAATCAATTTCACTGCTAGTATATGTATGAATCAGTTATCCTCAATTTTTATTTTTGATGGTCTTGTTAGAGTTTGTAATTGACAAATTCCTAAATTCCATATTTTTTTCTTTATTTCACAGCAGATCTTCTAATTGTGTTTTTTAATTTTGAAACTTCAGTAGTATTTCCTTGTTACAGTAATTTCCATAATTATGATTGCTACAAGGTTGTGTTAGCTGCAACTAGTGTTCCCATTATGTGTTTTTCGAAGGACGGCGCACACTGCTGCCCTTTTGTCCTGCTCTTGATAGAGTCAAAACTCTTTTGAATTCTAGTGGCTTACCTCAGAAATTTTGGGCCGAGGCTCTATTATGTTTCACATACTTGTGGAACAGAGCTTGTCATAATGATTTTAGGAAAACTCCTTTGGAATTACATTCATCTAAAGAAATTTGGCTGTTTAGCCTATGTTGGTATACCAAAGCAGAAAAAGAAAAAGCTTGATATAGAGCCAAACTTGGAATTATGTATAGTTATGCACAGTTGACTAAAGGTTACTGCATTTGGGTTTTAAATGTGCAGAGAATTATTTAAAAAATAAATGTTAGATTTGACGAAAGTAAAAGGGGATTGACATTGTAAATTCAAAACAAATATTTCAGTCTTGTTTAGATTTCCCAGAAGATGGTGATATCTTTCCTGTAATTGAAGAATCAGAAAATAGAAGTTATAGCCCATATAAAACAAAAAGCCATGTCAATCCTATAAAAACTAGTCATAATTTAAAGGACAATTTAAATCAAATTTCTTGTAAATCTATTAATTGGTTTAGGACTGTTGATCTTAGAAGAAATGAGCTCAGGTCAGGACTGATATTTACTATGGGGCTGAAGGAACTAAAGTTAAATTAAGATCTTTAAATGATACAATTAAATATTGTGCAGGTAACAATATAAAATGATTTTTTTTTTTTTTTTTTTTAGTAAACAAAATACATGTAAAAATCTCTGAAAGTTACAAAAAGTCTTTAAAAACACCTGAAGCATTTGAGTGGGAAGAACAGAGTTTCCCCCAGGTTTAAAAAAGGGCAGGGCGCTACTGTTCTGAAAAGGGCATTTTTTACATTTTTCAGGGCACTTTTTAATTTTTAAGGGCACTTTTATAGAGTTGAATCTAGAATCTAGCGGTTCAAAAAGTCGTGAAAAAAAAAAAACAGAAATTTCATCAAAAGATTGAAAAAAAGAAAAAAAAAAGCAAATTTTGTTAAAAGATTGCGAGAAAACGTCACATTGTTAAAAGATCACGAAAAAACGGCAGATTTTGTTAAAAGATCGCAAAAACGGCATATTTTACTAAAAATTCGTGAAAAAAGACATTTTGTGAAAATAATGCGAAAAAAATGGAACTTTTCACAGAATTTCCCGTTTTATTGTGATTTCTGGACGAAATTTGCCTTTTTTCACGACTCATTTGACAAAATTTTCCATTTTATTGCGATTTTTGGAAAAAAAATTTTTGTTTTTCCACTATTTTTTGAAAAAATCTGCCGTTTTGTGAAATTTTGTGACGAAATTGGCCATTTTTTTGAGAATCTTGTCGGAAATTAGTCGTTATTTTGCGATTTTTAACGAAACTTGCCTTTTTGTAGCGATTTTTTGATGAAATTATCCCTTTTACGGGATGCATATGAGGCTATTTTTTACGTTCCGTCGCCGAATTTATGCGCTATAGTGTGTTTGGATCATCGCTGGAGGGCAGCGTTTTTTTTCAAATGTAGGGCAAGAAGGGCACTTTTTTAAAAATGAATGACAAGAGGGATGCTAGTTTTTGGATAAGGGGCAAGAAGGGCGCCATTTTTTAAACTAAAGGGCAGGTGGGGTGGAGCGCCCCCCTGAAACCCTCTGGGGGAAACTGTGGAAGAAATAATGAACCTAGAAATGCAGGCCATGTGTAACTGCAAAATGTGGGATCATGTTGAACCACCTAAGGATGTCCAAATTTTAGGTAACAGATGGTTTTATACAATTAAGAAAAATGAAAAAGATGCAATTGTGAGATTTAAAGGGCACCTTGTAGCACAGGGATTTAGTCAAATTAAAGGTTTAAGGTATGATGAAGTTTTTAGTTCAGTAGTTAGTTTTTCAATTATAAGATTGTTTTATTCCTTTTTGTATGATTTTTTAAATGGTTAAATGTACAAATTATCATAATGAACCTATATCCAAAATTCGAAGCAAATCAGATATTTCTGAATAAAAACTCATTTATTTAATTTAAGTGAGGTTCTCTCCCCCATTCGTCCTTTACACTTAACCATTAAACCCACAAAACTATTGGGAGATTTGCCTTAACAGAAAGAACTTATATCCAAAATGTGAAACAAATCATTCTGTATAAAACCCATTTATCTATTTAATAAGCAGTAATTGCCCATTTCCTCTTTTATACTTAAAAAAGAATTCCAAAATTACCTAAGGGAAGCATCTTATCAGTATGAACCTATGCCCAAAAATTGAAGCAAAATGGTTAATTCTGCAGGAAAAATCCATTTGCCTAAATTAAGAGGGGTAGCCCCCTATCCCTCTCTTTATACTTAACCAATGAATCCCCAAAACAAACCCGGAAAGCACCTTATCAAAATGAACTTATATCCAAAATTTGAAGCATATCAGGAAATTCTGCATAAAAGACCCATTAACCTAAAGTAAGGAGGAGAGTAACCTTCATTTCCCCACCCTTTATACTTAAACAATGAACACACAAAACTAATCATGGAGATGCTTCATCATAACGATTCTATATTTAGAATTTGTATGAAATCTGATATTCTGTAGAAAACCCCATTTATCGACATTAATGGGGGTGGGGAGTTAGTCCTTTGTCTCCTCCCCCCTCTTATACTTATCCTGTGAACTCCAAAAACTAATGAGGAAAGTGCTTTGTCAGAATAAACCCATATCCAAAATTTGAAGCAAATTGGATATTTTTATTGTGAATTATCTTGTTACACATACATACATGTACAGAACTGGCAGGCACTTAAGCTCTCAGATTTTAATAGCCTGTGAGCTAAAAAATTGTGGCCTTACTAACCTTTTGCATTAAAAAATTTGCTCCCATAGTAAAAATGACTTATTGTTGTGTTACATTTAATGAATGTGATGTCATGCTTATGATTTTTGCTTCTACATTCCATCATTTAATGACAATTATTTTGGTACTACTCTGTTATGCCGTCGACCAATTTCGCCAAATTATACAAATTGCCAAACTAATAGCTAAATTATACATATTGACATAATTTTTATTTTAAATAACAAAAAAAAAAAAAAAAAAAAAAGTGGAATATTAATAAAAAGTCGAAATAAAAATAACTTAATGACATTTTAAATACGTGAATCGTATTTAATGTCATTGAATGTGACATTCACGATCATCCATTATTGGCATTTAATCTTATAGTTTGGCGATAATTTTTTGGTTTGACAGAATAACCTACTAGTACCATTATTTTTTATAGAAAGTGGTCGACAGCAATACAAACAAATATATATATCTCAAATTAGAAAATTACTTTAAATATTATCAAATAACAGAAAATCAATTTATAATTTTCAAACAAACTTTATTGCAATAATGTATGTTTTTTGCTTTTTTAGACTGAGAAAAGATGAAACTATACAATATTTAAAAGCAAAAATATAGCAAAGCTATAATAATGGTTATGACATCTAGTGTAAATTTTGAACTTAGCATTACTGACATATTTATGTTTTATATAATACATATATTTAGTTTATCATATTTTATCTGGAGGTAATTTTATAGTTTTGAAAGGTAACGAATCATCAGAAGATGAACTTCAGAGAATAAGAGATAATTTGCTAGATTTAGATGGAAGTCTTGGAGCATATCCATATGAAAGTTTGAAACAGTGGAATCGCCTAACTTGTAATATTTCAGGTATCTACATGGCATGTCTAATATTATCTGTTTATGTATTTTTTATTATTATTAATGTACATATAATTATTATTATTGGCACTTATTGTAATCGTAATTAATTTACTTAATTAAGTATCATATTTTCTCTATTTACATATTATCCATATTAAAAACATAAATTGTCTAAGCATAGTTATTAATCAATAATTGTGATCCAAGCAGCAATTTAATATATTCTTATTAAGTACATAGCATTAATTAAAAACTAGAAAGATAAACCATCAAAAATGACAGAAAATAAGATAAAATGATACATACACTATATATGCAACGTGCAAGAGTTTGAGATATTTTTATCATCATTTGATAATATCGGTCTCATTTTTCTCATCCATGCTATTTCGTGGCGCTTTTGCTGGTGGTGATGTCATTAATATTGTTTTAAAAGTGATGGAAAATAAGATAAAAAGTTATAATACTCAATTATATATTCTATACTAATAAAAGAACAAAATTCTCTGTCTGTGTGTGTGTGTCTGCGATGGCTACAGGGCCGTAGCTAAGGGGGTGTTACGGACAGCTCAGCTCCTCCTAAAATATTTGGAGCCCCCCCCCCCCCTGGAAGAGATTCCACGGTCACTCAATGAATTTCTATTTCAAAAATTCAAATGAAATTCTGTTCAAAAAACTAATTTAATTTTGAGACCCTTTGAGAGTTTTGCAAAATTATTAAACTATATCCAAAATAAGTGTTTCAACACCTCCCTCATCCTGTTTGTACATGTGGAGCTAGAATGATCAGTTTAATAAGAAACATAGTGCTTATAATGTGAATATGCACTAATTTATCTTTCTGCATCAGAGAGAGAGAAAAAAAAATATGAGCCTCCCCCTTAAATTCTGTTGTGCCCCCCCCCCCTCCCCTTCTATTGTTCACTTCTAGCTATGGCCCTGGATGGCTAGCAAAATCTGCAGCATGTTCGAGGTTCAAAAATTTTTTGAGAGTTACCCAAAGTCTGTCCTGATGTACTTGATATTCAAAATATCAAAAATTCTAATTATTATCTGAATAATTAATTAAAATTCAGCACTCACTCTCATAAAAAAATCATCTTTTTTTCAGTTTTTCCCCTTTGCTTGCTTACGGTTGGTTGTATAAAAATTTTGCAGAAATAATTAAAAAAGTTGGGACAGGATTAAAGAAACCAATTTTAAGTGTTTTCTTTCCAAAGACCTTTAAAATACATAGACCAACAAACTGTCAGTTTAACTGAGGATTTTTAATCACAGCTGTTGTACATCAGATTGTTGGCACTTGGTACATTAGAATGTAAGTGTGGTTAGCTGTGTTTCAGTAAAAAAAAAAAAAAAAAAAAAAAAAAAAAAAAAAAAAAAAAAATGTATGTGAGGCTTTTCTAAGAGTTTTTTTAAATCATTAATTTAATTTAAATCTATTTAACTTAAGATTTTACTATGGCTTTTAATTTGCTTTTTAAATGAAAATAAAATGGCTATTTGGCATACAATTGTTCAAATCAGAAGACAATTCATACACTACACCAAATTATCAAATAGCAGAGTAAATTATATATCAGAAATAGTCACTAAGACAATAATGGCAAAACTGGTTTCAACCATGATGTTTAGGCTTATTAAGACATAACCTGATCCCAACCCCCCCCCAAAAAAAGACAATACTGTGATCTAAACAAGACGAAATTCAATGACCATCAACCTGACTCGAACCTAAAAAATATCTTACCCGAATCAAATCTGTATCCCACAGAAATGTTCAAATAAAGCATAATCTGAAAAAACAAGCAAAAATAATTTTCGTGGACATACAACCCGACCCAAACCAAAGAATTTTCTTTCAAAAAAATCCGAACGAAATCTGTAACCGATAAAAATTTTCCAAAAACTATAACCAGATCTGAACAAGACAAAATAATTTCCCGGGACGTAAACCCAACTTGAACATAAAAAACGCCGTTTGAAAAAACCTGAAATTTGATCCAAACCACATCTGAATCCGACCAAAATATTCGAAAGAACCATAACTGGATTTGCATAAAGCAAAATAATTTCTTTAGACATGAACCCGATCTGAACCTAAAAATTAAATTTGAAAAAAACCCTGAAATTTGGTTCGAACCAAGTCTTAACCTGACAAAAATATTCCAAAGAACCATACCCAAATCCGAACAAGACAAAAAATTTCTGTAAACATGAACCCAATCCAAACCTAAAAAAATTCTTTGAAAAATCTCGAAATTTTAACTGAACCAAATCTGAACTTGACAAAAATATTCCAGTGAAACATATCCTTATTCAAACAAGACAGAATAGTTTCCATCGATACGCAGCCCGATTCAAACCTAAAAATTCCATTTGAAGAAAAACCCAAAATCTGAATTGAACCAAATCTCATCCGACAAAAATATATCAAAGAACCATAACTGGATCCAAGCAAGGCAAAAAAATTTCCGTTGACAACAATCCGACCCAAATCTTAAAATTTCAATTTGAAAAAAAACCCTGAAATCTGAATAGAACTAAATCTGAACTCGACGAAAATATTCAAAAGAACCATAACCAGATCCGAATGAGACAAAATAATTTCCATTGACATGATCCCAATCCGAACCTAAAAAGTTTGTTTAAAAAAATCTCAAAATCTGAACCGAACCAAATCTGAACCTGACAAAAATATTCCAGTGAAGCATAACCTGATTTGAACAAGGCAAAATAATTTCTGTGGAAGCACATCCCCAACCCAAACCTAAAAATTCAAAGGTTCATTTGATTCCCATGTTTTACTTGGCTCTTCTTTTTACATTTGTTATATTTTCTTTTTGGCAATAGTTTATAATAATTGGTTCAAATTTTCTCTTTTTTATAACTGAGGTATGTTAAGGCCATATAAATATAAAATTCCTTATTGTCACCATTGAAATGTGATGAAGACTTGGTTAATTTTTAATGTTTTCAATTATGAAAAATGAAATGATTCGCTTATTTTATGCATTTATCTTTTTTTAATGTTACGGGAACAAAGTCACCGGTAGCAGCTTGTAGTCTGTGTAAAAACTCTTTAATTAATTAAGATTACAAAAGATAAAGCAGCAGAGTCAGCTGAGGGAAGTAAAAGATTTTTTAATCTTTGGTAATGTGATCTGAAACATTGGTTTGTGTTAAATATGAATGGTAGTTTAAAATTATGACTTTAATTTTAATTTGGGTACTATTGGAAAGCTATCAGAAAAGCTATTTCATTGTACCAAATCATGTTTGCAGTTTAATTAATTGGCAATGGACAGGATGATTAATAATCACCTGTTGCCTTTAAAAGTCTTCAATCTATTTTTAGGTGGTTTTAATAAATTAATTCTGTCCAGTAGATTATTATGTATTTAGATACAATGTTAGATATAAATATTATAGAGCAGCAATCAAAACTTTTTTTTTTTGGAAACAAAATCTGTGAAACCTTAGATGACTGAGTTTATATTTACAAAAGTTCCTGATACATCAGATTTAGGTGTTTGTGGTTGGCAGACAAGTAAAAGTATGAGGATAATGAAAAATGCTTGTCAAAACTGTTGCTTATCCTTATAAATCAAAATGTAAAAAGAAATGCAAGATTTGTGATAACCATTAGCACAATTATCAGAAAGCTACAAATGTAAATTTAATGAGACTACGGAGGGTTCAGGGGAGCGGAGCCCCCCCCCCCCTCCCTGAAGAAATTTACTATGTTATAATAAAATAGCAAAATTAGTAGATCATGAAAATCTCAGAATATCCTTACATAACTAAATTTTTAATTTAACGCTTTTGATGTCTGAAAACTTCTTATTCTTATTTTATTCTTATTAATAATTAGGTAATTTGAAAATTTTAAATTTTCAGGGTAATTTTTCAGGGGGTTCAGGGAGTGGAGCCTCCCCTCCCTGAAGAAATCTACTATGTTATAATAAAAAAAAACAAAATTAGTAGATCATGAAAATTTCAGAATATTCTTACATAACTAAATTTTTAATTTAATGCTTTTGATGTCTGAAAACTTCTTATTTTATTCTTATAAATAATTATGTAATTTGAAAATTTTAAATTACAGTTTGCAGGAAGTTGAATATTACCCAGAGTGTGTTTAAAAACAATGATGTGTAAAGCTGAGGTTGAGGCTCCTGTCCTGATCTACAGATTTACTAGTTAATACATATGTTACAAATTAAACCTGTCTTTTCAAATTTTGTTGATTTTATATTTATTTGTTACAGTTAGACATAAAGACCTACAGCTAGATGTTTCCAGCTGTAAATACGTCTGTTATTGCAATGTTATTTTTGTTTGACTTTCAGAATAGTAGTATCATGATATTTAATGTTTGCAATATTTCAAATATTATAAACAGACAGGGTTGGGTTTCTGACGCCTGAAACTGGTTTTTGACAAGACAAGTGTCAAAAACTGGCTTAAACTGTCAAAAACATGCAATGCGCTTTAAAACGTTTTAAGAACAGTAGGAAACATTGAATAAGTCTTAATGATTTAAGTATTTTTTTTATTTAACATTAATTACTGTAATTTGATAATTACAAAAAAGTTAAATTATTTTAATTGCAATAAAATATTTTTGTTTTTTAGAATGTTCAAACAGAAGAAAATGATTTTGTACAGTTAATAATCTGGATCAATTTTACCCGGCAGCATCCTGTAGGACATAACCAATTTAGCACATTTATTTACACTCAATCCATTTCTGGGTTTAGAGTGTATGAAGCCAAAGTTAGGAAATACTTTCTCAATTGATGCTGCGCTAACAAGACTTGATAGCAGAAGCATTGCTAGTTGAGCCATTTTGAAGGCAGGCCAATTTTTCAGATTTATAACTGTTTTTTTTTTTTTTTTTTTTTCTCTCGGAAATGATAATATACAATATAGTAAAATTGAATTTTTAATATTACATCTAACATTCTATATGTGCAATAGATATTTAATGTAAAAAATTTTACAGATCAGTGTAGCATTTAAGGTTTCTGATGGGTTTTTTGACAAGAGGTTTTTGACATGACGGTTTAAACTGGATAAAACCGCACACTGTCTAAAACTTGCCAACCCTGTAAACAGACCTCGTAGCTGTCATTTTTGGCTACCATTATATTTTTTTCATTATTATTCATGTAGGTTGCTACAAAAATTGCAACAAAAAGAATATTTTTTTGTTAGCTAGGCATATGTAATAAATTACTGAATATTGTTTTCATATTTGTCATTTCTATAGCATTCAGTTCATTTGAAATATTAATCTTTCTCTCATTTCATTTAGAGTACATCCATGTAAAATAGTTATATTACACACATTTAAAATACACGCCTTTCACACATTTCATTAAAAGTACAAAAGAATAAGGGTTAGTGATCCGCAGGGCTGGCGAATTACGTCATTGTACTCGCCACTGGCAAGTAAGTTTTCCTTCAGGGCAAGTGAAGTTGTAAGTTATTTTTTCAAACTTCAAACTGTAAAGATGCCAGAATCTTTACTTATTTATTTATTTTTATTAGTTCCCTATATTTTGCACCTTTTGTAATATAAATATTATACTAAATTCTACGCTATAATACTAATATTTTTTCTCTTATATATATTTCTTATTTTTATCAAACAAAAATATGAAAATGCATTGTAGTAATAGTAATTAACTGTTTTTTCAGTTGTTTAAATTTTGTCTTAACTATTTTCAACTGTATATTGTATTTTGCTGGCTGGTAAAATAAATCCCTGGCTGGTGAAAGTTTTCGAAAATTCCCCACCCCTGGTGATCCGTATCCTATTCTGCTTGGCGAGATTGTCTAAGGAAACCAAAATGGGGCCTAATGCCATTTTAATATCTTCTCAAATTTTTCAATGTCAGGAAAACATTATTTTTTAACTTTTATAAACACACATTTTTATATTTTAAATGCTATATTTGTATTCTATTAAAAAAGAAAATAAAAGTAGATAAACAATCTATAATAAATTAATAACAATATCTTTGTAACCATGTAAGCTAAAATAACACCATTTTGGCACCATGTTTAATTTTCTTAATGTAAATATTTGCTGTGTTGTCATGATGAGTCATTTATTTTTTAGAGTCCTTGAGATATGATAAAAATACCCTCATATACTTTCTGTATAGTTTTATAAAGTGATGTGTTTTTAGAACATTTAGAAAATATTAAGTTATTTTTTACTTCTATGGTTTTTAGTTTTTTTTACTTAATGCATATGAAAATAGCAGTTAAAAGTGACAACTTTTTTTTTTTTTTTACGTTTGTTCTGTTCTCTGAGTGGGGAAATAATAAAGCTGTAGACATGTATTATAGAATATGTTTTTTAACACCAAAATATTTTTAAATAATTTATAGTATATTTCATTTCAAATGAATGAGTAATGAATGAAATGATTGATATGAATGAAAATCTCAATGACGATTACAATGATGATTATAATAATGATTATAATTGACAAAATCAATGAAATATTCTGAGATAAAGGGGACCAATATTGTTAAAAGATAATGATGAAAAAATCTCATATTCCTACACGTTGTGCATATATTGTACATATCCTTTTATTTTTCGTCCTTATTCCATCTTATTTTCCATCATTTTTGACGGGCTATCTTTCTAATTTTAGTTAATTCATTGCAATAAGACTTAGTTAAGAAAATGAAACAGCTATGGCAACTTGAGTCCAAATATTCTTTTGCCACTACACTACTGAAATTTAGCGTATTACAACGATTGCAGAAATTGTATATAGCATTGAAATGATAGAAACTCGACTGAGTTTCTTGCTAAACTAAAAGAAACAGCTATGCACTGAACTGTAAATGGAAGGTATTTCTGCCAATGGATGCCAAATGATTTTACAAAAAATTTTTAGTTCTCTATTTTGTTTATATTTTGCAGACTGACCAAACCAGTGTTTTGACAAATCTATGTCTCACATTAGATTTATGATAGAAACAAAATTCTTGTTTCTGTGGAATGGGGCATGCCATGTGATTAAGAAAACCAAAGTAAATCAGAATCCGATGAATAGGTTTTCAGTAAATGAGGTTTTAAAAGTGCTATTTTTTTGCACATTTTGAAATTATTCAGACCAAAACCTGTTGACAGGGCTACAGCCATGTGTAATTGTCAGATTTTTACTCAGTTTATGTCATTTGAATTGGTTTTATGAGTAATTTAAACCTTTAAAAGTTTCATGTAAAAATATTAGTCTTTGATTTATACCAGTTTAAAGAAATCTATTCCTATACTTAACATAGAGGAAAGAATTTAAAAATGATCTAACTCTTATAGAAATGATCACATACACATTATATTAATACAGCTCATATTCAAAATATTAGAATAATTGAGAAAAAGTAATAAGAAAAAATTATTTCTCATTTATTTATTTTTTATACTAAGTAAATGCAATTAAATTTCTTATAAATTAAATCTGGAATGTTTAGATAAGATTTTAACATTTATAAAATATAAAATACAGCACAATAAATTAGGTATACAGCTTCCTTAAACACACCAGAATATTAGAATAAAATTTAGATTGGTTCAAAATATTAGAATATTTTATTTTACGCAACAATATTACCTTATGAATATGAAGTAAATGGTAGTTAATATTTTGTAGCATCCCCTTTAGCTTTCATAACAGCGTACAATCGATCTTGCATACTATATACAAGGTGTTTACAAACATTTCTATCAATATTAGTCCAAATAGACTTTATACGTGCCACTAACTCAGTTTTACTTGAAGGAGGATTTTCTTGAAGTTTTTTCTTCATTATACACCATAAGTTTTCGATGGGATTAAGATCTGGTGAATTTGGTGGCCAAGGAAGTACCTTAATGTTTCGTTGGCAGAACCAATTCTTAGTTGACACCGAGGTATGCGGGGACGCTAAATCTTGTTAAAAAATGAAATCATCTTCAAATAAATCTTCTGATGATGGAATCATGTAATATTCTAAAATTTCTTGATATATCAGAGAGTTAACCTTTTCGTAGACGATGCATAACTTTCCAGGTCCTTCTGCACTCATACAACCCCAAACCATGACACTAGCAGCAAATTTTACGGAACGTTTAAGGCATTCTTTATCAAATGCTTCTTGCTTCATTCTCCAAACTCGAATACCTTGATTACCATATGAAACACAAAACATACTTTCATCACTAAATAATATATTTTTCCAATCTTCATTGCTCCATAAACGTCTTGATTTACACCAATTCAATCTTATACGCTTTTGTCTTGCAGTCATGAGAGGTTTTGTTTTCGGTACACGAGATTCAAATTTAAATTTATGGAGACGTCTTAATGTTGTCGATGTAGAAACTTCAACTCCTTCTTCTTTCCATTTTCGGTGCAAGAATCGCACACTTTTAAAAAGGTTTTTCTTAACTATACGCTTCAGTTTCCTGTCATCTCTAGCAGATGTTTTTGGTTTTCGGCTACCATTTCGGCGATTATTTTCAAATTTTCCAATTTTTGAATATTGTGTTATTATTTTAGTAACGCTCAATTGCGAACAATGTAAATAATTCGCTATAAAACATTGATTTTTACCGTGCCGATACAAATCAACCATACGAAGTTTAGTAGATTCAGGTATATCACTCCCACGGCCCATTTTAAGACGAAAAAGAAACAAACTGCAAAAAAGAATACTGATTTTAAATAAAATAGTCTGAATTTAATCAATGATGCCACCAGTTAAGAATTGGTAATAATTAAAGGAGAATTAATGTGAAATATTCTAATATTTTGAACCACTTGAATAAATATTCTAATATTTTGACTTTTCAAAATATTTTTTTTTTGCAATTAATCTTTTCAAAAATGATATTAAATTTAAGATAACAAGTAAGTTTAATCAACAATAAGTTCTTAATAAAAATATCGTTTGCATATTTTCATTAAAAACATTAAATTACCAAACGATATTTTCAATTTCTAAAAAAAAGGTAATTATTCTAATATTTTGAATATGAGCTGTACATATGTTACTACAATGGACCCAAGTAAGCTTCCTATTATAAAAATTGTAACATTTAAGGTTCGTTTACTGGATCTCTCAAAAGATCTTTTGATATAGGACTAAAGATTTGTATAATTATCCAATTTCTTTGTGATTTCCAGCATTTGAATTCTTTTTATAACTAGTTCAAATGTTTAATATTTCATGTAAAATATTAATTTGTTTTTTATTTATAATATTTAAAAGTAATTAATTAATATTCTTAAAATAAAGCAAAGAATTTTTAAATGACCTAACTTTTGTCAAAATGAACGTATGTGCATGATGTTGAAATATTTTATTATGGATGACCTAAGTAAGCTTACTATTGTAAAACAGAATGGTAGAATTTACTATTCGTTTACAGGGTAACTCAACAGATCTCTTGATAAACATAAAAAAAATTTGTAATTAGTGGATTTTTACACAGCTGATTACATTTTAATTGTTTTTATAAGCAGTTCAAAAATTTAACACTAGAACCGTGGGTAATAATACTCAAATTTCATTAAATAATTTTGCACCAGAATTTTTAATAAAACTATTTACAACTCTCTATTGTAAAGCGGTATTGAAATATTTACATTTAGTTTTCAGGTCTCTTAGAAAATCCTAATTATTTATTTAATCTATTTTAATTCGGAACATATATAACTTATTCTGCGAAGAGATTTCTGGTTTCAATCGACACTTATTCATTTGCTACGGGTCAAAATGACCCATCACTGCAGTTCTAGTCTTAAAATGTCATATAAAATTAAGGATTTTTATAGACCAGCTTGAATTACTGAATTCCTGTACTTAACATAGAGGAAAAATAAAACTAAATAGCATATTTTTGGAAGAACGAAGAAGTGTCATTATACACATGATATTCAAATATGTTACTGCATTCAATTCAGTTATGCTCTCTATTGTAAAGGGGTATTGAAATATTTACATTTAGTTTTCAGGTCTCTTAGAAAATCCTGATTATTACATTACAACCAATGTATATTTAGTGAGTGAGGTGTATTTTAATGATTTTATACTATTTCAATCTCTATAAGGTGTATTATCTTGTTTTAAAATTCAATATCAATTTATTTTGTCTATGAGAAAAATTGTTGATATAGTTTTTTTTTTTTTTTTTTTTTTTTTGTTTTTTTTACATTAAAGGTGTTTGTATCGTACGATCTGAATTTTTGTACACAGCATTTAAATAACAATTATTTGGAATTCTATTTCACATAAAATCGTTAAGATTTTGATGGACATACTGTGGACAATAATGATACCAGAATGTCCAAATTTCAAAACGCTATATATTATGCGAAGATATATTAAAATTAAACTGTTTTAATAAATTGACATTGAGACTTCTGATTTGAAGATTTAGTAATTTAACACCATACTTGTAGAATTGTTAAATTAAACAAAAAATTTTTTTTATTATATTGTATCTGTGGATTAAATAAACTATTTTATTTCCCATATAATAAAATTAATATAAGCAGTAAGAAACTATATTTTCACATTTCATTCTTTTTAGACGAAATGTTAACTACCATATCATAAACATTACATTAAACCTTAAAATTATAAAAGAAAAAAGTCAAAATTTGCAGTAATTATTCTGGGGGACAAAAAATCTCTAATGCTATTCAAAGTAACGACAAAATAATCATCCCTTCTATGAATTTTATGCCATACTAGCAAACTCCACGGCTTTGCTTGCGTGATAGTTGAAATATGCCAAGTGATATTTTTATGTCTAAAATTTTAGAATAATTCAAGAATTAACGTTTAAGTCCAAAAACTAATTGTTGGGGTAAATTGTAAACAACCATTTTAATTGTTAATCAAGTGAAATCTTATATCAGTATGTTCATTTATATACAAATGTATTTTGAGTTCAACCATTTTAATCATAGATCGATTATTTTCATATAAGTTAATTGGCAATGTTTGTGGAATGTTAATTTCTTTAAGTAATTTTATTAGCCATTTTATTTCTATTGACACACTCACAGTCGACACCTTCTCAGCCTCAGCTGATACTATACAATTTTTTTTTTTTTTTTTTTACATTAAAGGTGTTTGTATGATCCACTTTATTAAAGATGCTTCAGATTTCAACGTGCCCCCTTTTAGAAATTCAGTACGATCTGAATTTTTGTACACAGCATTTAAATAACAATTATTTGGAATTCTATTTCACATAAAATCGTTAAGATTTTGATGGACATACTGTGGACAATAATGATACCAGAATGTCCAAATTTCAAAACGCTATATATTATGCGAAGATATATTAAAATTAAACTGTTTTAATAAATTGACATTGAGACTTCTGATTTGAAGATTTAGTAATTTAACACCATACTTGTAGAATTGTTAAATTAAACAAAAAATTTTTTTTATTATATTGTATCTGTGGATTAAATAAACTATTTTATTTCCCATATAATAAAATTAATATAAGCAGTAAGAAACTATATTTTCACATTTCATTCTTTTTAGACGAAATGTTAACTACCATATCATAAACATTACATTAAACCTTAAAATTATAAAAGAAAAAAGTCAAAATTTGCAGTAATTATTCTGGGGGACAAAAAATCTCTAATGCTATTCAAAGTAACGACAAAATAATCATCCCTTCTATGAATTTTATGCCATACTAGCAAACTCCACGGCTTTGCTTGCGTGATAGTTGAAATATGCCAAGTGATATTTTTATGTCTAAAATTTTAGAATAATTCAAGAATTAACGTTTAAGTCCAAAAACTAATTGTTGGGGTAAATTGTAAACAACCATTTTAATTGTTAATCAAGTGAAATCTTATATCAGTATGTTCATTTATATACAAATGTATTTTGAGTTCAACCATTTTAATCATAGATCGATTATTTTCATATAAGTTAATTGGCAATGTTTGTGGAATGTTAATTTCTTTAAGTAATTTTATTAGCCATTTTATTTCTATTGACACACTCACAGTCGACACCTTCTCAGCCTCAGCTGATACTATACAATTTTTTTTTTTTTTTTTTTTTTTTTTATTGTTGTAGACCAATTGATAGGATGTTTTCCTAATAATTAGAGATTTTCACTGATGAATTTTCTTAATTCTATGTCCCCACTCCAATTTGCATCTGCATACACTTCCAATTTTCACTTTAGTTGTTTTGTTTCTTCTGCTTAAAATATTCACTGCTGCACAGATGTTGGGTCTGCTGACCTCTGCAAAGTAGAGAAGTGTACCAATAGCCTGTCTGTGTTGTGTGTTGTTTTTTAAAAGATTGTCTTTGTCTTTAAAGTGTATGTAATTTGTCTCCATCTGCATACTACAGTCACTGCAAAAATAATCTTCACACTTGTGATTTTAGACGTTTTGTTAAATATCTAGAAATATACATAAGGAATTATTCTGAAACTCCAGGTATGTAAACAAAATAGTATAAGTCAAATTTTTGTCCAAAATCCAATAGGGGACTGTCAAAAATTGAAAAAGAATGAATATCTTTTGAATCACTCTGTCAAAACTAATGTAGCTAAAACATTCAAACTTCAGATTTTGATTAAGCGGCTTATGGTACTAAACTGTGTTCATTTATATGCGGATAACATGTATACTCATACAGAAATTAAGGTTTTTATAAAAACGGTCCCAAATTTTGCAAAGTTTTTTGCTTCTAATTTACAGAGTTCTTAATATAAAACAATGTTCTTGTCAGAAAATATGAGAAACAGCATTGTACATAATACCCTGTAATCAAAATTTAAAAATATTAATGATTGTGTGAAAAAGGAGTAGGTTTACTAAAAAAAATTTCACTGTGCATGCGTCAAATCTATAAAAATTTCATTTGCTTATTGTGTTAGCTAAGTGTATTGACCAACTTTTGTTAAAATTTCACAATCATAGCTTGAAAATTTTGAAAATTATCGTCGAAAGAATTAAATGAAAATCTGTTATTTCCAAAATGAAGCAAAAAGATAAGGAGCTGTTTCCAAATATAGTAGTACGTGTAATATTGTATAAACACTAATCATTGGAATATGGATACAATCCCTCTTGTTTTTCTTTCATTTTGGGAATATCGGATTTTGATCTTATTCTTTTGACGATAATTTTCAGAATTTTCAAGTTATGATTGTGAAATTTTAACAAAAGTTGCTCTATATACTTTGCTAACATAATATGCAAATGAAATTTTTATAGAATTGACGCATGCACAGTGAAAATTTATTTAGTAAACCTGCTCATTTTTCATAAAATTATTAATATTTTTAAATTTTGATTACAGAATTTTATGTACAATGCTGTTTCTCATATTTTCTGAAAAGAACATTGCTTTATATTAAGAACTCTGCAAATTAGAAGCAAAAAACTTTGCAAAATTTGGGACCGTTTTTATAAAAACATTAATTTCTCTACGAGTATACATGTTATCCGCATATAAATAAGCACAGTTTATTACTATAAACCATTTAATCAAAATCTGAAGTTTGAACGTTTTTGCTACATCAGTTTTGACAGAGTGATTCAAAAGATTATCGTTCTTTTTCAATTTGTTGACGGTCCTTTATTGGGTTTCGGACAAAAATCTTTGCGAAAATATATGACTTGTACTATTTTGTTTACATACTTAGAGTTTCAGATTAATTCCTTATGTATATATTTAACAAAACATCTGAAATCGCAAGTGTCAAGTTTTTTTTTGCGGTGACTGTACACGGCTTGTCGTCTTTTAGATTAAATTTGTTAATTGATTATTCTATTTTTGGTGTTTGGTTCATAAGGTAGCTTTTATTACTTTTCAAATGTTCATAGACATATGGTTACTTATTTCTTCTAAATGTTTTAGCTTGTACTCTTTGCTTAAACTTACAATTAGTTTCTCTATATCTCAAAATTTCTTTATACATCAAATGCAAGTGTTTGTATTTTCAGACAAGTAGATACAACACAAAAGTAGGAATATTAGTATAATGTAAAATGCTTGTCCAAACTGTTGTTTATTCTCATAAATCACAGTATAAGAATTAATCTAAGCTACATGATAAACATTAGCACAATCAGTAGAAAATTAGATTGTAAATTTAATAAGACTATGGAAGATTCAAACAGGCAGAATCCCTCTGAAGTAATGTACTTTGTTATTAGGAATGCACCGAATATTCGGTATCTATTCAGTATTCGGCCTATTCAGCCATGTTATCGAATATTCAGTTAGGGCAAATATCAAACTATTCGGTTTGGCCGAATATTAAAGTATTCGGCCGAAACCAATACTTAATAAAATCTTTTAAAAACATTTTAAAAAACTTTTCACATTTTATACTTTTAGCTGTTAATTTATAAATATATTTAAAATAATTAGAAAGAAAATCTCTGTTTCTTGCTTTTTCAAAAAAAAAAAAAAAAAAAAAAAGTCCTTAAACAAGAAAGAAAAACTTTTGAGATTAGTTATAGCTATCAATGCAGACAATTTTTGTTCATGAAACAATAATCATAATCATCTTATTGAGTTATAAGTACATTGTATTTTATTTCACTCCAGGTCAAACTTGTGTTTTCATTTGTTGCATTAACAATTATTAAGATACCATAACTATATTTTCAACTTATATGACTTGATTTCTGTAAAATATCATGTGATGGGAAGGGTGAAATTAGCCAATAGGGGGTAACTAGTTAGCCCCAAGGGGGTAACTAGTGTTTACCAATGAAAGCATCTATATCAGGGTTAAATCTTGTTAATTTCATTTTTAATGCACTTTCAACACACAGCAGTTTTATTCATGCTTTTTTTTTTTTTTTCAAAAACAATTAAGTACAAAAAGCATGTTAGCACAAGTATGGTGTGTTGAACTCCATCAAGGAGGTGAAAGCTCATTTAGATGTTTCTGGATATTCTGTTCGTATATTTCTTCATATGAAAGTTAAGAAATTTCTCTTAAAATATTCCTTGCTCTTAAAATTGTTATGTATATATTTTTAACAATTGAAATATAAAATATATTTTTGTGACAAATCTCAATTGTTTCCCTAACCCACTAAAATAGCTATCGCGACCAGGGTTCTCGCTGTCGCTCGCCAATGCGCCAAATTGCGATTAAATTCTTCATTTGGTGAGTAAACTAGCGATTAGATTCGCCAAATTATTAGTGCTCAAATTTTTCTTTTTCTTTCTTTTCTTTTTCGTTTCTCATACATATGCATCTATATATATTTTTAAAACATTTGTAAGAAAAGAACTATGAACTATTCATTCCTTTAATCAGAATTAAGTTGAAAGAATTTAAACTTTATATTGAAAAAAAAATCTCTCTTGAGTTATTTATAAAAAACAATTATGGGACTGTAAAGTTTTTCTTCGACCATTTTTTCATTATTTCTCTTTGATTTTTAGATGTGTGTTTTAATTGGTAGAAGAAACCATGAAATTTAAAATTTTATTAACTAAAAGTCTTATAATTGTGCTTCTTAAATAATTCAAGGCAGATTTTTTTTTAATACTAAATGTTCTTATGCTCTTGTTTATCAAAATATAAGTTTCTTTTATTAAATGTTATGTGAAACTGTTTTAAAAAGTAACATTTTAATACCTTTAAACTTTGAAATATAAAAAGTATTTAGAAAGTCGAATATTCAGTATTCTATCGAATAGCTACTATTCGGCTGGCCAAATATTCGGTATTCAGCCCAACAATTACTATTCGGCTAGCTGAATATTCGGTATTCGTTCACCTGATGGCTGAATATTCGGCGTTCAGTATTCGGCCAGAATCACTATTTGGTGCATCCCTATTTATTATTTAAAAAATTGCCAGAATATGCAGCTAATGAGAATTTAAAAATATCATTGAATAACAACATTAGAAGCATTAAATTAATTTAATGCTTCTAATGTCTAAAAACTTTAAATTGTGATAAGAAGTTGATTACAGTAGACTCCTTTAAATCCGCATATAATTTGCAGATGTAAACAATGAAACATTCGGTTCAGATGTAGGTGCAAAATTTGTCTTTTTTAGTTTTATATCAATTCCATATATTTTTTTATTTCTAATTTTTGTTAAGGCTATTGAATTAATGTTTTTTCATGAAGAAAGAATAATTTATTTCTGAAAAAAGCAAGGTATTGCTGATATCATTGGTAATCACAAACTTACCAAATATATTTATGTATTAATCAAGCTTTTTTAGTTATTAGGATTAGTTAAAACTGAATTAAAGCTTCATTATTTTATGATCCTGATCTAAATTAGTAATGTACCTTTATGAAGCAAATTTCATTGAATAGTTCAGGAAAAACACATTTCATCTTTATTATGAATATTTAATTGTACATATTGATTATTAACTTGATCTCTACTTTTAATATCTTAATCATTTTAAAAATTATCTCAATTTTTATAATTTTAGTATATTACTTATTTTAGTATTTTGTAAGCATTCATTATACTTTTGATTTCATTGTTAATTACATTCAAATGACTTTTTAAAACCTATAATCTAAACAATGACCAGAAATCCACAAAATTCTAAAATCCGCACAACTTCTGGTCTGAAGCTGTGCAGATTTGAGGGAGTCAACTGTATTATGCAAAGTGTGTTAAAAAGCAATGATTTGCATATCTGACATTGAGGCTGCTAATCTGCAGATTTACTAGTTATAAATTACAGTAGACTCCCTGAATTCCGCAAAGCTTGGGACCAGAGGTTGTGCAGATTTTAGAATTTTGCGGATTTCTGGTCACTGCTTTATTTACATTTTTTAACCAATAGTTTGAATGCAATTAATAATGCAATCAGAACTATAATGAATGCTTACAATATAATAAAATATTAAAATAAGTAATGAAATAAAATAATAAAAATTTAGATAATTTTTAAAATGATTAAAGTACTAACAGCAAAGGTCAAGTTAATAATCAATAGTGTATGATTAAATATTCATTGATGAAGATTAAATGTATTTTTCCAAAATTATTCAACAAAACTTGCCTCATAAAAGTACATTACTAATTCACATAAAAATCATAAAATAACGATTATTTTTTCAAGTTTAGCCAGGCTGAATGACCAAAAAAAAATCTTGATTAATGCATAAATATATTTGGTAAGAAGATTGTGATTACTAGTGATATCAGCAATATCTTGAATTTTCCCCCAAAAAATTTATTCTTCTTTCATGAAAATAACATGAATAGAGTATTATTAAGAAAACTACAAATTAAAAAATATATGGAATCGATACAAAACTGAAAAAATCAAATTTTGTCCGAATATATGAACTGAAAGTTTCATTGTTTACATCCATAAAATATGTGCGGATTTTAGAGAGTTGCGGATTTCTGGTTTGCAGATTTAAGGGAGTCTACTGTACTTAGTTTATAAACAACTTATAGTTCAGCTATAAACTACATGATAAGAACTTTAGGTTCTTTCATGGATTTTTACTGTAAATGGCTTGTTTTTTATGAAATTACTTTATATCATTTATATTTTGAACAGAATCCTTAATAAAGAAGCTTCAACCATTGTCTGGTATTGTGAATTCTGTCACCCAACTAATTCCTTTAACCTATCCACCTGAAGAAAGCAATGAGCCTGATAGTACTTCAGAAAAAAGATTCCAGACCTTAGAAGATAAATTTCTTCCTAATATGAAAAAGGTTCCAGGAACAGAAATTAGATTTACAGAAATACCTACCCTTAAGTAAGGATATAAATATATTTTTTCATAAATCTTTTCAAAGTTTTGTTTTTCTGCTAGTTTTTAAAGAACTTTATGCCATTACATTGAAAAGTTAAAATTACTAAACATATCAGTTGTTCTATCATAATCTATTGCATCTATACTTAAGGCAAAAAATTATAGGATAATCTTTTTTTTTTTTTTTTTTTTTTTTTTTAAGTGGAATAATAATTGTGAGAATTTCTGCAGGGTATTAATAATTTTCTATAAACAAATTTATATATTTATTCATATACAAAATGTTTATTTTGGCCTTTTTGGTGAAAAACAGACTAATGTGTAACCTTTTGTCAAGTTTTCTCCAGAGTTTATTATTATTATTATCTGCAGACCAGGCCCCTGCATGCCAGGCAATATGCCTAGCTTAACGAGTTTTTTTACCTGGCTGCGGGGCAGAAGCCACTTGATTGCACAAGCTGAGATCTCCCTGAATGTAGCTGTATCGCTATTATTTAATATTAGTTACTATCCTGGCCTGTTCTAGGTTACTTTTAATTATCTGATTGGGTTCATTCGTACGATGTTGTAATTGGAAGGGAATAAAAAGAAAGGATGTAACGCTAATTCTTCCACAGAGCTCATACGAGCTGCCTATACGACAACCAATATTCGAGTTTGATCTCGTAATTTAGAGCCTTGATTGGATGACGAGATCTTCACCTGACAAGGCACCCCCAGAGGTATAATTCACAGGTAACTTGGAGGACTTTGCACCCACGACGGATTTTACATGCACCAGGTGCCGCTAGCGGTAAGCCTCAAACCTACGATCTTTACGTCTATAAGCATGACGCTCTGCCATCTGGGCCACCGCTGCCCGTATATTCCTATTTGTCTTATATTCATTTTCTCATATCTTGGTAGTTAATGTCACATGTATTGGTTGTTGTAGTCACAATCGGGATTACCAGTTGATATTTTCTCTAATAGTTGTAATTAGTTGATATTTTCAATTTGTTCACTGGTAAGGTATCATTTTCTTGGTGCGCTATAGGGTGGAGCCTGTTGGTCGGCCTTTAGTTCGTCTATTATTTTAAGAGATGTCTGCAGGGTTCGTACAGATTCCTTGGACTCCTTAGAAACTACTTAGAAATGAAAACGTTCCCAAGTAGTACTTAGAACTACTTAGATAAACAAAATACTTTTTAGAAACTCTTTAAATTGTATTGCGGTTTTGCACGCAAACAATATTCTTCCCGCAAAAAAAAAAAAAAAAAAAAAAAAATACGATTGTAAAACGCACGGTAAACCCTTTATGCACTTCATTCATCAGAAGCACAGCAGTGATTGGTTGGGATCATACTAATAGCCACCAAAGTGATTTACTTTTCACGGCCATAAGAGAAAGAAAAGTGAAAAGAATAATCCAGACACACCTCTAACGTTCTAATTTCAAAAAGTGATTACACTGTTTAATTCCTTCACATCTAGATATACAACTTTGATTTCTTCTTCATAATACTATTCATCATTCTCAATTCTGCATCCTCAATTTTTCTAAAGATTGCGGATATAATGCCGATTTCATTAAAAGATCGCGAGAAAAAACACCGTTTTTGATAAAAGATCCTTACAAATATTTTGTCGAAAGATCATTGAAAAAAAAGCGCCGATTTCATCAAAAGATCACGGAAAAAACGGCAATTTCATCAAAAGATCGAGGGGATAAAACGCAGTTTTCAAGAAAAGATTGTGTAAAAATGCAAATTTTGTCTAAAAAACGTCGATTTCATTTTTAAAAAAAAATACGGGAAAACGCTGATTTCATCAAAAGATCGCAGAAAAACCGCTGATTTCGACAAAAGATCACAATAAATCGCCGATTTTGTTAAAAGATCACAAATAAATCGCTGATTTCCTCTGAAAATGGCAGATATCCCCCCCCCCCCTCTCTCTCTCTCGTGGGGGATAACTCACGGAATCCCTGCGGAATCGGGGCTATGCAGTGCATGCCACATAAATAACAATAAAAGTGGAAAATCCTTAAAGTTTTTTGGACTCCTTGGATTTTTTATGTACTCCTTGGACTTTTTCTTCCCAACTCTGTATGAACCCTGTGTCTGTTTCTACATAAAGTAGCACTTACACTTTTCTTTGTTGGCTTTTGCTTATTTCTGTGATATTAAGCTCGATGGCTATCAGTTCATCCATTTAATTTGTTATCATGGCTGTTATCACTTCATTTGTATTCATGAATGGGCTCGTGGGCCATCAGTTCATCTCTAAAAGACTACCACTTTACTACAGTGCAGATAGCTCGATTTTTATGGTGCATTTGAATGCCAGTTATTTATATTTTAAATTTTTTTTGGGCACACAGTGCTTTTTTATTTGGTGCAAAAGAATAAATTCTTTTAAAGCCCCCCCCCCTTTTTTTTTTTTGGTTCAGAAAAAGTGAAGTTCTTTTAATGCCCCCCCCCCTTTTAATGCCCCCCCCACTCAATCCCGCGATCCCCGAAAAATAAGGGACATTAGACCATTACTCCCACGGAAAAAAAAATAAAATAAGAGAGCATTAAAAGAAGTTTACTATCTCTGCAACAAAACAAAAAAAGGCATTAAAAAAACTTTACTTTTTTTTTTTTTTTAAACCAAAAAAAAAAAAAAAAAAAAAGTAAAGTTTTTTTAATGCCTTTTTTTGTTTTGTTGCAGAGATAGTAAACTTCTTTTAATGCTCTCTTATTTTATTTTTTTTTCCGTGGGAGTAATGGTCTAATGTCCCTTATTTTTCGGGGATCGCGGGATTGAGTAACACAGGGTTCTATTTATTGCTTTTTAATTTTTTGTAATACTCTGCATTACAACTCATACTCATGTAATGATGTGTGGATGGGGAGAGAGGCTTGGTTAGTTTTGCCACAATTTAGTACAAAATTAGGTCTATGTTATTTTCTGCAGAGTTTGTATTTTTGCCAGGGCAATGGCAAAAACTGGAAAAAAACAGGGCAAAAATGGAGAAAAAAAACCCCGGCAAAAATGGCACATTCTTATTTGCCTCTAATGCATAGTAAAATCTATAATCTAATAAGAATAATAATCAATGGTATAAACCAGCGGTTCCCAAACTTTATTGGTATGCGACCCAGCTTTATGTAAAATAAAATTTCGTGACCCACCTACTATGAAGGTACAGTAGAACCCCAATAATCCAGATTGGTTTTTCATTTCGTTTTTTTAAGTTTGAGAAGCGATTGGCAAAAAAGTTTTTTATTATTCAGAATATGACGATGCAACTAATTAATGTTATGGAAATTAGCTAATCACTTCTCAAACTTGAAAAAAAAGAAAAGAAAAAGAAAAAACCTATCCGGATTATTGGGGTTCTACTGTATATCTAAAGGTGTATGGAAATTTTTACGGGAATGAAAGAATTCCTCCTAAAGGAGGAATTCCACCTTTTTTAAAGCAATTTTGGTCAGTCTCCGGATTGGTGCAAAAATTCAAAGAAACATTTGCAAGTATAATTAGGGGGGGGGCAAAAATTTAATAATTGGACATTTTGCCTATTCAAACCCTTGGAGTTAGTTCCTGAATTGTTGCACAAAATACGCATAAACTGAAAAGTGAGTTTCTACATATAAGCATCTGAAACTATTGTAATTGAAGTTGTTTTGAATGTCTTTCAAGAATGAAATCTTTTTTATACTTTGAAAATTCAAAGTGAAAGGAAGTTTCTTTTCGGAATAGAATATTTTATGTTATTTATACAACAGTTTTAGGTAATATCTGTGATACCTTTTTTGAGTTGTATTTCTAAAGCAAAGATCAATTTAGCAGGGAGATTTTCTTTCTTTCTTTTTTTTCTTTTTAAAAAAGGTGGAGGGATTTAACAGCTGAATTATTCAGAATAATATTTGTTTTGGAAAATTAATGACTGTACTTTACATCAGTGGATCTGATATATTATTGGTTCATTCTTTAGCATTATTAAAACTTTCAAAGTAAAAGAAATCATATGTGCAATTGCATTTAATTTTATTCTCAGTTAATATGACACTTAAATTATAAAAGTTTAGTGCCATTGAATTGTTGGAAAAATTTTTCCTCCTTTTCTGTCATTTCCCACTTTCATGCCTGTTTTTATATGATCTCTATAAGCTATTGGCTATCCTATCCTACGGAAATGGCAAATTTTTGTACAAAGGATGCACTTAAAACAAAAACAAGAATTGGTACCTAATTACCACCAAAACTTTATAATCAGTGCATTTTCTAGCACTAGTGTTTACCAATGAAAGCATCTATATCAGGGTTAAAACTTGTTAATTTCATTTTTAATACACTTTCAACACACAGTTTTATCCATGCTTTTTTTTTTCAAAAACAATTAAGTACAAAAAAGCATGTTTGCACAAGTATGTTGTGTTGAACTTCCATCAAGGAGTTGAAAGCTCATTTAGATGTTTCTGGTTATTCTGCTCGTATATTTCTTCATATGAAAGTTAAGAAATTTCTCTTAAAATATTCCTTGCTCTTAAAATTGTTATATATATTTTTTAACAATTGAAATATAAAATATATTTTTGTGACAAACCTCAATTGTTTCCCTAAATTACTAAAATAGCTATCGCGACCCATAGTTTGGGAATTGTTGGTATAAACACTTAAATTTAATAACATATCATTTAATATTTAATTTGCTAATTGATAAATATAATTATGTAATTTTCCATATTTTAAATTTTTATAAAATGGATGAGATCAGTTCAATACTTAGAAATTAAAAAACTAAATTAAAAATTCGATGTCTATTTTTTTTTTCTCTTAAGTAAAGTATTTTACCAGACATTAATATTTTTTTAATTATCAAAAGGTTTTATATAACTTTGCTACTTTTGTGGTGTTAAGTTTATGTAACGAGTCTTAAAAATATGTTGAGGAGAGTAGAGCAGAATGAACAGTATGATTTTCTCTTTGTGTATCACTCAAATACTTCATTAATCACACAGTAGATGAAGCAGTGGTAGTCCAACCTTCAATTGAAGAAAGTTGTTGATCTGCGTAATCTTGCAATTGTATAAAGATAAAAATTATTTCAAGAATCAAAAGCAAATTTGCTTCATATTCTTTTTATGCTTGCTGCATATTAACAACTTGTTTATGTGTAATGTATTATAATTTCTCTATTTGTGAAACATTATTCTTTATATTATCCATAATTTAAACTATGCCTGAAAACAGAGTTTTATCTATATTAATAAAAGAACAAAACGCTCTGTCTGCGTGTGTGTGTGTGTGTGTGTGTCTGCGATGGCTAGCAAAATCTACAACACGAATGAAGCTCAAAAATTTTTTGAGAGTAGCCCAATACCTCTCCTGATGCACCTGAGGCTCAGAATTTTAATTTTTTGATTAGTTTCATAGATATTAATTATGAAGCGGAACTCACTCTCATCAAAAAGTCACTTTTTAAATGTTCTGGGAAAGAAAACATTTGCACATGCGCAGAAACTCAATTACGCATCTTATCGGAGGAAAAACCCTTTTCCCCTGTTTATTTCTGTTTTTGGATCATTTTGTTTAAATTCAAATCAACTAAACTGCTCGACGCAGTTAAACTTAAGAGACATATTTCGAAAGATTATATTTTTAGGTCTCAAATGCAATAATCAATTCGAAAAAATGTTGCAGTTAACCCTTTGAAAACAAATATTCAAAAATGGTCATTTTTTCCAAAACTATTTTTCTCCCTTTTGTCAATGCCCCTCCAGGGCGTAATTTTTAAGATATAAACAAACCAAAAAAGAAGGTCTTAAAGTTGAAACTTTCTTCTGACTGATGGTGTAATTGGTTTTAAAATATTTGGATTTTAACCCTTTCAAATACACTCGCAAAGAAGGTCATTTTGCGACTCGCAGAGATGGTATTTTTTCCATGCTAAAATTATCTTAACGTGCATATTTCAACTCAATCTTTTAAAATCTTCTCAATAGACTAAATTTATAACTCCCTACAAAAAATTCGACACGTTCGGACGGATAGAAATATTTTTTACAAAATAAAATGTGCGAAAATTTTGATGAAATCAATAAAAAACAGATCGTTTTCATTGCGGTTTTGACTTAGCAAAACGCAATCCTATAGGTACCGGTAAACAAAAAGCATATTCTTTAAGCTTAAAAACATTTTTATAATCTATGATGCAATCGGTTTTTAAAATATAAGATTTAACCCTTTCAAATACACCGGCAAAAGGAGGCACTTTGCGACTTACAAATAGAAAATTTTTTCTACGCTAAAAGTATCTAAGCGTACATATTTCAGCCCAAACTTTTAAAAGCATCTAAATAGATCAAATTTACAACTTCTTAAAAATTTTTAAAACGTTCGGACGAGTAGAAATAATTTTTACAAAATAAAAAGTGCGAAAAATTTGAGGAAATCAATAAAAACCAGATCGTTTCATTGCGGTTTCGCCTTTGCAGGGCGCAATTCTGTATACGTCCTGACAAACCGAAAATATTTTCTTAAAGCTAAAACATTCTCATAATTTATGTTGCAATTTGTTTAAAAAAATATATGAGATTTAGCCCGTTCAAATACACCGACAAACACGAATTACATCCCGGCTAAAAGTAACTAGATACCCATATTTTAGCACAATCTTTTTAGAGCTTTTCAATAAACCAGATTTACATTACTTTCAAAAATTTTGGAACTTTTGTATGGATAGAATTCTTTTTTTACAAAATAAAATGTGTGAAAATTTTTACGAGTTCAGTAAAAACCTGAATGTTCCGTCATGGTTTCGTTCGCTTTCGGTTCGCATAGTTTAAAAAAAATCAAATTACATAGAAAACAAAAAACCAAACAGCATGTGCTTTCAATTCAATATCTTTTCGTGATTTTTCCATTTTAAAAATATAAATTTTGACAAAATGGACTTAAAGATATAAAATCATAGAAATTTGAGTTTAATTTAAGGGTCATTTAGAAAGCAAATAACACATTTGAAAACTGAATAACATCACGGGCCCGGGCAACGCCGGGCAGGACAGCTAGTATATATATATATATATATATATATGTGACATTTTAAACTTAGGGAGACAGAAACATCATTGCCAGGTTTCCCTTTCTCCGCACAGAAGTCATCACCAGCGAGAAAAAAACAAAACAAAATAAATAAATGTAGAAGGTCCAAATAATCACTCCTTGGCTGCTGCAAGTTCATTTTATTAAACTGTAGCTATAATAGAGAGAAAAGCTCCTTTTGCAGACGATCTTTTACTGAAACATCCAAAAAAATATTCCGTCATTTACTACATCCAGCCGTACTCATGGAAGAGAGAACCCAAGAATCCTTCTTCTTACCACCTCTCGAGGCTTCCTCCTTTTTAAATCTAAAAAGAAAATTCTAGAACATTCTTTAGTCTCAAACCATCATTCTTTTATGTAAACATAACTTATACCCAGAGTCGAGATTAGTATTTGACAGACAACAATTTTATTTTTAAAAAATATATTATTTACCCAATTTATAATCGACTCAGAATTTTAAATATCTTAGGCAGACGATTTTTATAGACGATTAATTTTAAGAGAAAAAGAAAAGAAATGAATTTATTGATATGCACACTATCAAACGTTGTCTGAGGGAAAATATATAAATAAATAGATAAAATAAAATAATGATATTTTTTGAAAGGTATGGTTTTGGAATAAATTTAATAAAACTTTCTTAAAAAAGGTTAATAAAAACACAGAAAAATGAGTTTTATTTGGAATATTAAGAAATGAAGTTTAATTAAGAATATTTTTAATTTAGAGCCATCTTTTTAAATTTACGCTTACTGGAATAAATATTTTTTAAGGTGAATTAAGAATTTATATTGTTTCCATAAAGATTAATAGATTAGGTCTAGGAACAAGATTTTAATTTAATAAGTTGAAGTAAGTACGGAATATTATTATAAGGAAATTAATGTAGTATAAAGGTTAGTTTTGGCAAAAAAAAAAAAAAAAAAAAAAATTAAAATTTGTAATATATATGTAAGAAAATTAACATTGGGACATGCCAGTAAAAGAAGGAATGGGACATGTCCAGGGTTGGACTGGCTTAGGGAAAAGGGCGCAGACCTTGGATTTTCAGGGGGTGCAAAAATAAACAACAAACTCATGTCAGTTTTATTTGTTGGGATTGCATTTAGTTTAACAATATTTAACACATTCGCACAGCAACAAAAAATAGCTTAAAATTATATTTCTGCTTCCTACCCCGTACATGTTTAAAGTTCCATAAAATCTATAAAATCTTGCACAATTTTCTAAAATGAATTATGTAATATCTAAATGTCCCAGCAATTCGACACAAATTAGCCTGTAGTTGACTGATATTAAGGCTATCACTTTCTTATTTTATTCTTTTGTGTCAATGAATAATTTATAAGAATCATAATGAAAAAAATTATCTTCCGCTTCCAACTATTCTTCAAACTATCATATCAAAAAGACATAGGTATCAAAAGATTGGTAATAATATCGATCATTAAATTCTATTAATAAATTTTCTTTGTTGATTGTCTATGTTTTAATAAATGCACGAAAATTGATTTCTAAATTTTTAATTTTCCATTTTTGACACCATATAAGAATCCTTGCCAACAAAGAAAAAGGTATAGTTCAGATAAATTTCTTAAAACTAAATACAATTATAAAGCAAACAGTGTTAGGAATTTATCAATAAGGGTCATTCCATGTCAAATCAACCAAAAAAATTCAATATTCAACCTGATTATTTCCGATTTCAGTGAAACTGCTAGGGATCATTCTCTATGATGATATAAATCAGAGCATATTTTTATTTTTTGTTTATCACTTTAAATTTGTATACAATTAATTATTTAAATTTTGAAAAATCATCATTTTTTGACTTGCATAAATATTTTCAATTTTGAATTTCTCAAGTTCTATCAAACATAGAAAATTTTACGACCGCTCATTTCAAAGAGGAGTTTATAAGATTTAATTTGGTATGCAAGTCGACTATGTATAATAAAAATAAATAAAATGTAAAAATTTTTAAAATTTAAAATTAAAAAATTTTTTAGGTGTCATTTTTAAAATTTTTTTAAAAATTTTATGTTTGTTGTAATATTATAAGCTTTAAATTCTGAAATTTTTAGAATGGGATCTCAATGGGATCAGAAGTTATGAAATAAAAGCTGAAAATTACCATACAAATCATAAATAAATAACAAAATAGACAGAATTAAATTGCTATTTTAATGGTAATGTTTGTTTTTATTTAATAACTCCTGATCCTATTGAGATCCCACTCTAAAAATTTCAGAATTTAAAGCTTATAATATTACAACAAACATACAATTTTTTTCAAAATTTTTAAAATTAACTATCTAAAAAAATTTTTGATTTAAAATTTAAAAAAATTTTTGATTTAAAATTTAAAAAAATTTTAAATTTTGTTTATTTTAACTATACATAGTCGACTTGCATATCAAATTAAACCTTATAAACTCCTCTTTGAAATCAGTGGTCAAGAAATTTTGTATGTTTGATAGAACTTGAGAAATTCAAAATTGAAAATGTTTATGCAAGTCAAAAAATGATGATTTTTCAAAATTTAAATAATTAATTGTATAAAAATTTAAAGTGATAAACAAAAAATAAAAATATGCTCTAATTTATATCGCCATAGAGAATGATCCCTAGCAGTTTCATTGAAATCGGAAAGGGTCAGGTTGAGTCACTGGTTGATTTGGCATGGAATGACCCATAAATTACCGAAAATAAAATGAAAATATTGAAGAAAAATTGCCAAAAAAAACTCAATTAGTCACCAGTAAAATTATATGGTAATTTTCAATTTATAATAAACTTATTTTTACATTGAAGAAGATTTTACAAAGAATTTATTAATAGTTTTAAGATCTAAAAAAGTTTTTGAAAAGAAAAAAAACTTGTATAATTTTTAGTTCTATCCAAGCATTCAATGTAGAAACAGATGACTTTTATGAAGATATAAGTCAATGTTTTTCAGCTGGATTTAACTTCATCATGCTTAAATCCATGCTCTTCCAACTCTGTCAAGATTTAAGATAATATGAATAAACAATGCCATTTCCTGGCTGTTTGGATCCAACAAACTCCATTAAGATGTCAAAAATGGGTGTTAATGTCTTAAAATTTAAAGTTGGTACCATGTTTTAAATATAAATGATTTTGAAAATATAATTTATACACAACAATAATTAATATTATATCCTGTCTGTTGGTTCATAAAAATATTTTATGATTTTTTTTAGCGGAGTTGGGTAACCACTTTCATTCCATTTACCACTGTTGATGCACTGGAAGTTTATAGAAAAACCAAGAAGGTTCTTTTTTCTCTGGTTGCCAAATAGAGTTGCTGTGGTGCTGCAAAGATTTCAGTCATTTTTTTTTTTTTTTTAAGTATATTACTTTAAAGTAATAAGAATTATAAGTAAACTAGAAGTGAGATAAATTTAACTTATGTTACAATTTGACAGCAATTACTTTTGCAAAGCAGATATCTTGTAGAAAGAGGCATTTTGTATCCTTAATTAATGACTTTATTTATCCATAAAAGGCTAAATTTATACTTGACTGTTAAAAGATTTCTACAAAAAATGTTTCACAAAATTCGCTTTATTAGCCTAAAATCACTAAAATAATTAACTAAATTTACTTTTCTTGGCATTCTTTTCCCATGATTTGCAAAATTCTTATAATTAGAAATCAAGGGAAAATTTTAAATTTCGACAACTGAGAGGAATGCATCAGGGATTTTATATTCTTGGAATTTGTAAAATTTTGTGGCCAGTGTTTTTTTTTTTTTTTTTTTTTTTTTTTTTTTTAATATCAGAATTTTTCAATATTATCGTTTGATTTAATAATAAATTTATCCATGATTAAATTAAACATTTTTTAATGTAAAATACATACTAGAATTTCGTTTTACTTATTTAACCATCGAAAGTATCATTAAATAAAGCGAATATCACTAATCAAAAATTATGTTGTAAATTTTGTGAATAAAAAGATACTGGAAGTTGAATTTCACAGTTTGAAGGATTGTAATCCAAAAGTTTTGCTTTCTGAAATTTATATGTTTCTTTTCTCAAATTATTTTCATAAAACACGGTTTTAATTATAGTGCATTCATGTTTGGTTTTAAAGAGGGAGGGAGGGACATAATAGTAAAAGGTAAAAAGCTGAAAATATGCAAAATATTTGGGAAAAACTTAAAAGATGTCATTCAAAGAAGCTACTATAAAAAATTCAAACCTTGGGTGCCGAGGCTGCTGCTCTACCTAAGTTCATGCGTTCTTTATCGATGCAAAGATTCCTTCTTTGCTTTCCGATCAGCGCCTTTGCCTTTTGAAAGGTGGGGAAGATCTGCCCAGCAGGGAAATTTACGGGGTGCCAAATTTAAGCTACGAGTGTCATTTTTGGCCCGCTATTAGAAAAAGTTGGGTAGGGTGTGCCAAATTGAAACTTTGCCCCTGGCACATATTAGCAAACCATACTTGAATTCATGTATGGACAAAATTAGAGCCTTGCTATTAGCTAACTTGTAATATGATGTATTTAAATATCTGACTTCTTCCTTCATAGATGTGAAAAGTATACTAGTGTAAAGGAAATTATTACATTTGTTGACTAATCGTTATTTTAAAAAATTGTAATCAATTTAAATTGTAAAAATTAAATTGTATGGATGGTAAATACAAGTCATGTCTAGTGAAAGAGTAATAGTGAAGGGGGTTTAAGCAAAAGAGGAAGACAATTTTACCCAATTTACAATTTTACCATTTATAATTTTTTGAAAGACGCTTGGAGGGTTAAAAGGAGCATTTTCCTTGTAACAGGTTTTCATTTATTTTTCTTTGATTGGGGAATTTTAAGGTTGAATCAGTTAAACATCTACTGGTCATTTACATGTTTGATTAAACAATATCACTTAAACAGGAAAATATGCAGAGTCTTTACCTTTTGATATTTTTTTTAGTATCATCTTTGAATGACAATCCTGAATATTTCTCCCAGTGATGGACTGAAATATAATATTGCTTCATAGATATCATCAACCTACTGTCTTTGTTAGATTGTATATATAGCTGACACTAGACTATTTGTGCATAATAACTGTTTCATATCTATCCCATGCCTCCTAGTTAGTGTAGAGGTTATGAGACACATTTTGAAAATTGCAATTTCTTTAATTATAAAATTGTTTCTGAAAATTATGTTTCTATAATTTTTCAAGAACATTCAAAAATGTTTCATTTTCTATTCTATAAATCAAAATTTTTATTTTCTGGTCAAGCACAAAGTTGATTTTTTTATTTTTGTAAAAAAAGTGTCCCATTCCTCCCCAGTATCCCCTAAATATTTAAGTCTTTGGTACTAATTTATAATTATTTATCTAATGAAACTAGCCTGCTATAGATAAAAAAAAGTACAGTCGAGTCTCTCTATAACGAAACTCCATCCAACGAATTTCTCTATTTAACGAATTTTTTATAGGAACGGTTAATTTTTTTTTCATGATTACATTAAAAATAATCTTCATATAGCGAAATATATATCTCCATTTAACGAATTTTTTCTATCATAAGTTCAGAAAACACTTCAAATTATTTGTAGAATAATTTTTTTTCATTGATTTCTGGTTTATATTTCATAGCTACATTCCTCTACCTTATTCCTCATGCCCAAAAAAAGCATTTAACTCCCTGCCCCCCCCCCCCCTCCCCAAGAAAAACATCTTTTTGCATGGTTGCACTGGACTTTGTTTTAGCCAAGATGAGCATGCATTCTTGGAAAAGATTGAAACATTTGCTTGCTAGTGGGGCGATTTGCAACTATCACAAAGCATCCAAAAAGATTAAACTATTCCATTATTGTCTTTAAAATGGTGTTTGTTTCTTGGTTTGGATAGTAAGGCAGGAATAAGGGGGAATTGCAGAAAAGGTCATTTTTCAGCCGGTTTTCATCTACCTAAATTAACTCATTACTTTTAGAGTTTAGAGAGGATGTTTATTGTTTGTGGTGACTCGGAGCATTTTTTGTTGTGAGATCATTTAAATGAAGAATTGTTACTAAATATCATCTTTACTGGTGTTATATTCTACTGCATTTGCATAAAATCGCTTCTAGTTTAAACACAACTCTCTCTGATAAAGTAATAATTTTGAAAATAATCAATAAGACACTGGGAAAAACAAGAGAGTGGGAAAGATGTTTGAGATTCTAAAAAGAATTCCGTTAAATATTTCAAAAACTTAATTAAACACCTCAAAGACAATTCTATTTCAAAATTTAAGTATTAAATGAAAAATTTTTGCCGTTCTCTATTCAACGAATTTTTCTGTATAACGAATTTTTTGTCTGAACGATGGATTTCTTTATATAGAGACTCAACTGTAATTGAATTAAGTGAAAAATTACATATTGAAAAAATTCTTTGTTATGTCTTGTTAGGAAATTGGATTTTTTTTTCTCCTTCTTACACCCCAAGAAATGAACAAAAAGCTGCATTCATTACACTTCATAAAATGCATAATTATATTTAAACTCAATAGTTGAAAAATAAATTTAGAATATTGATTGTTTAACTAAGTTTCTTTTTTCTGTCATGAAATTTCTTTAATCTTTTTCTAGGAAAAAAAAAATAAATGGACAAACTATTTTTGCCACCACTTTGTCAAAAACCTATTTTTACAATGTTTTAACCATTTCTTTTTTCAACAATTTTTTCTGCCTATGGCAAAAAATCGCCAACATTGGTTTTCTGCTATACAAAATACAACACTGGCTGTCTTTTTTTTTTTTTTTTTTTTTTTTTTTTTCTTTTAAAACAAAACCCCATTGATACAGAACATTAATCACCATTAGTATTCATTTATTCATCAAAACTCATTAGCATTTCAGATTGTGAAATCAATTGCACATTTCCTTTTAATCAGTAAACATCATCAGCGTTGTTCTTTATACAATGCTAGGTGTCTCTACCCCCTACGAGCTATGCTTGTTGACTCGTGTTGAGAAACCACAAACTCTGAAAACATGCTAATTTGACTGGCTTTTAAAAGATTGTGAGACATTATGTTTTTTTTTTTTTTTTTTTTTTTTTTTTTTTTTTTTAAGAAGGGGCAATGTCCTTGTAAACCTTGATTATCTATACTTTCATTTATTTTCCTTTGATTGGGGAATTTTAAGGTTGAATCAGCTACTGTTAAACATCTACTGGCCATTTACATGTTTGATTAAACAATATAAGTTAAACAAGGAAATATGCAGAATTTTTATCTCTTGATATTTTTTTAACTGCAGTATATTTCGGTTGCATTTCAATATCTTTAAATATATTCTCTTTTTATTTATTTATTTATTTATTTATTTATTTTTATTTATTTATTTTTTTTTTGTATTGGATAGTTGAGATTCATCTGTACAAAGGCCTTTTTTTTTACTTTTTTCGATTTTGATTGCAGATTTTTCTTGATGAGGATGCTTTTTCTTTAAAAACCTGTTCCGAAAGGGAAAGTCTCCTTATTTAAAATATCTTTAAACAAAATCGAAAAAGTAAGGAACAGCCTTCAAGCAGATTGATCTCAACTATCCAATGGAAAAAGAAAAAGAAAAAAAAAAACTTTAAAAATATTGAAATGCAAGCCAAATGTCTTTTTTAATTTCTTCCGTTGAACTAGCATTAAGGAACGGCTCTTTTCGCTGGACTGAAGTAGTCTCTTAAAATTCGTTTAAAAGATAAACTTTTTAAATTATTATTAATTAAGTTATCAAAAATACTTTAAAGACTGCACTACTGGTTCATCGTAAAACCGAAAATTTCAAAATCGGGTATTAATGGGAAATTGTTATAATAGAGACTTTAAAATTTGTTTTAAAATTAAATTTGCTAAGTTATTTCTAATAAATAATCAAAAAACATTTTTTTTTAACTACGTTATCCTGTTGTCATAAGAACAGAAGTTTTGAAATTCTGTACTAAAAGAGGGTTGTTATAACAGAAAATTTAAAATTCGGTTAAAAACAAATGTTTTAAATTATCTTATATCTATACTAATATCTATACTAATAAAATAACAAATCGCTCTGTCTGCGTGTGTGTGTGTGTGTGTGTCTGCGATGGCTAGCAAAATCTATGGGACGTACGAAGCTCAAAATTTTTATGAGAGTAGCCCAATATCTCTCCTGATGCACCTGAGCTTCAGAATTTCGAAATTCTATTTATTAACTGAGTAATTAATTAAATTCCAAAGATCACTCTCATAAAAAATCGCCTTTTTTCTTCTTTTTTTCTCTTCATTCAGTTATGGTTGGTTGGTTGCATAAAATTTTCGCATAAATAATTAAAAAAGCTGGGAATAGACCTTTAAAATTCATAGACTGGCAAACTGTCAGTTTAAATGATGATTTTTTATCACAGCGGTTGTAAACCATGGAGGAAAAAGATAGGTGGTGGTGAAGTGAACCGAAAAAAGGGTTGCAATATTAAATCATTTATCGCTCAAATTTTAATGTCCCAAACAAAAGCATGTGGAAGTGATATTGTATTAATAAGACGAATTGAAAGAAATGAATTACAGCCGAAGCGTATTTTATGAAGAAATAGTAATTTTTTAAAATGGTCTTTTTTCTATTATATTATTTATTTTTAAAAAAATGTTTGCTTTTAAAATAATTGAAATTGATAAATTCGAAATAATTAAATGTCAAAATAAAATAAAATAAAATATTGAAAACATTTGATTTGAACTAAAAATTGTATTACTAAAAGGTTTCTTTTTTTTTCAGAACTTTTTAATACTTTATAACGTAGATGAAAATATGGTTTTAATATAACAACATATTAATAACTCTATATCAATATATAAAATATATTTATGAAAACATTCTTTTAAAATCATGCGCGAAAACTTAAATAACAAATATTAGTCTAAAATCTAGATTTCAGAGTGCAGACGATTTTAAGACATTAACGAAAGAATGCTAACTTTTCAAGCAAAATCTTAAATGATGCTTCTATATTGATATTTCAAAGTGACGGCTAGGTTACATTTATGTTATATTTAAGTTACGGTAGGGTAATGTTAAGTCGCAGTTAGGTTACAGACAGATTATGGTTATGGTACAAAAGTTTACGGTTAGGAATTTGTCCACAGAGTCAACATTACGCATGCTTTGATTAAAAATATACACTTTTGTTAAATGGCTCTGAAATTATAATACTATATACCAATCTTTTATCATCGCGTATCGATTCATTCAAGGTATAGTCGGATTTAAGAATGATATAATTAGTTTGAAATTCAAAATATTTCACTTGGGATTTCTATGTGAAAAAAATAATTAGTTACGTGATTTAACAGTGATTTTTACGGGTAAATATCAACACTTTAACACGAAACTAACGCAATCGTTGGATACATGTTCCCTCCCGTGTTTCTCATTGCTCATTTTAAGTATTTTTAGAGCTTAATATTAGTTGTTGTTTTTAAAACCGATTTTTCACAAAGTCAGCTGCAACGTATTTCAGACAATGCATTTCTGCATGCTTCCAGTTATTGATAAAATCATACAAATTTCAAGTTCGTTTAATATTGTTAATACGGACCCGGGCAACGCCGGGCGGGTCAGCTAGTTATAAAGAAGAAAGATTGTTTGTTTGAATTGAATAAGCTCCAAAACTACTTGACGGATTTGAAAAATTCTTTCACCGTTGGAAAGCTACACTGTTTCCGGTGAACATAGGCTATATTATATTTTCAAAAAAAAAAAAAAAAAAGAGGTATCCTTACTAAAATACCAATAATGTAACCCAAGGTGTAGAAAAATGACCTTAAAATTACCTTATATCGCATCCGCTAATATTATAAAGAGGAAAGGTTTGTTTGAATTGAATAGGCTCCGAAAGGGATCCTTACTAAAATACCAATAATGTAACCCAAGGTGCAGAAAAATGACCTTAAAATTACCTTACATTGCGTCCACTACGAATACTATTGATTATCTATACTAATATTATAAAGAGGAAAGATTTGTTTATTTGTTTAAATTGAATAGGCTCCGAAACTACTTGACGGATTTGAAACATTCTTTCACCGATGGAAAGTTACCCTATTTCCGGCGAACATAGGCTATATTATATTTTCAAAAAAAAAAAAAAAAAAAAGATCCTTACTAAATTACCAATTTTGTAACCCAAGGTGTAGAAAAATGACCTTAAAATTACCTTACATCGCGTCTGCTGCGAATACTATGGATTATCCATACTAATATTATAAAGAGGAAAGATTTGTTTGTTTATTTGAATTGAATAGGCTCCAAAACTACTTGACTGATTTGAAAAATTCTTTCATCGTTGGAAAGGTACATTATTTCCGGTGAACATAGGCTATATTATATTTTCAAAAAAAAAAAAAAAAAAAAAAAAAAGTATCCTTACTAAAATACCAATAATGTAACCCAAGGTGTAGAAAAATTACCTTAAAATTACCTTACATCACGTCCGCTGCGAATACTATTGATTATAATCTATATACATAAAACAAAGTCGGGTTCTTTATACCATTTATAACTCAAGAACGGATGGATCGATTTTTATGAAATTTTGTATGAAGGTATCTGGGACCTTAGTTTAACATATAGGCTACTTTTTACCCGACTATCTAAAAGGAGGGCACTGTTTTTAGTAGTTAAATTTAATGGGATGAAGTAGTAGTAACAATTTGCGGTGTCAGTAATATCACGGGACTGGGTATTTAACATATAGGCTACTTTTTACCTGACTATCTAAAAGGAGGGCACTGTTTTTAGTAGTTAAATTTAATGGAATGAAGTAGTAGTAACAATTTGCGGTGTCAGTAATATCACGGGACTGGGTGACTTGCTGTTCCCGTAGCAAAGCGAGGGCGGGCTGCTAGTATATTATAAATGTGAAAGTGTGACCGAAAAATTGGAATGAAATTGGCTTCAAAACGGATGGATTAATATCTTTGAATTTTTGTATACAGATAGATTATTGGCCTGAAATGAACATAGGCTAATTTTTATTTACTTTATTAAAATATTTTTCTTAATAATTCAAAATTTCACTATTTTTCATACAGAATAAAATGAAAAAATTTCCGTAATATTTAATCATCTTTCTTTTTTTGTTGCCGAAAAATAAAAAATCCGGAAAAATTATTTCTCTTCAGTAATTAATTTTCAATTGAAAGATTTTCCCGTGATAAAAGAAAATGAAATAAATAAACGGACCCTATTCTGTTTTTCGGTTCGAGGTTAAAAACCGCAATTTTATCAATTGTGACGTTACAGGAATACTGTTTTTCTTATGTCAAACAGACAGTTAAATAAAATTTCGGTACTACTAGCTTATCCCATCGACCAATTTCACCAAATTATACAAATCGCCAAATTAATAGCCAAATTATACATATTGACATAATTTTTATTTTAAATAATGAAAAAACAAATAATTAGTAGAATATTAATAAAAATACAAATAAAAAGGCGAAATAAAATCACTTAATGACATTTTAAACACCTTTATCGTATTTAATGTCATTGAATTTGACATTCATGGTCATCCATTATTGGCATTTAATCTTATGTTTTGGCGATAATTTTTTGGTCAATGGGATAACAGAGTAGTACCAAAATTTCTTTTATACTTAAAACAATATAAATATTTTAGCAGTTTTTCCAGATATTAATCCGTAATAAAAATGAATCTTTTTCTTTCTTTCAGTTCGAGGCTATAAAATTCAACATTTTACCAAGTGGGACGTCACAGGAATACTTTCCATTAAGAATTTTAAAAATATCAATGTAACGTCATATTTGAAACAAAGCATAAGTTTTCAAGTATTCATTTTTAATAATGGATGTATGGTCACATGTTCCATAGTGATTTCCGGAAATATGAAATCAATAATTTTAATCGGATTTTTTGCTTGAATAATTTAAACTAAATATGCGGTTGTATAAATATCTGCACGTAATATACAGGATTGTACAAAAGAATCCAAGTACGTTTCTGTCTATTATTAGAAATTTCTAAAGGTGAATATTAATCTTCGTTATACTTTTTCTAACTCAGCAAAATTTTAACATTGTATTTAGAATATTTACAAACATACAGATCATATATATAGCTGCAGAACAGAATGGGCCAGTGAAGTTATGTATTATGGAAGTGTTGGATATTTTTTTATTACCTAGGTTTAACGCATGATTTTTCTTTCTTTGATATGGAATTATGAAATGCACTACAGCATGATTTTGGGTGTGTTACAGTTGTTCTACAGTATAAGTGGTTGCAATATCATTTTCGCGATTGTTCATATTATATAACACATTTCCCTTTAATTTGTCTGAGTTCTTTAAGTCCCCTGTAAAGTAAAACTACTATATTGCTTCCTATAAAACGTGTGTTAGTTATATATGTTTTAAATTATTGTTAATGAAACGTTTTGTTTAATTAAAGCATTTATCTTTTTTTTTTTTTTTTTTTTTTAATGCGACGTGAACGACCTCCAGCTAGTTTTGTAATAAATAATAAAATATTTAGAAAATCTGTGTTATGAGGTCATCATAAGAGAGTGAATTTCAAAATCCTTCTCTACTTAAAGATCATTATGATGAAAGTTGACACAATCAATGACATTATATTTCCTTCTTGATGAAAAATATTGTGATTTGTAAGTGAACTAAAATGTATCACCAGCAGAGACATTTCAGTTGTGAAATTCAGAAAAAATGACTTTCCAATACTATGCTTCTACAATGAAGCACAGAATAAAAGGGAGTTTCTTTTGTCTGTACAATGAAATGCAATATAACAGGGTTGCCACACCACCTGGAGAACCGGGAAAACACAGGGAATTTTAAATCTCCTCCCAAAACAGGGAAAATCCAGGGATTTTTTTTAAAAATCCTAAAAAATCTGGAAAACACAGGGAATTTGGTAATGGCAAATTGTAACATTTCTAATTAGCCTTCATACATGCATATATTTTTTCACACTCAACATGGAATAAATGCGTTGCAATACAGGGAAAATACAGGGAATTTTTTTTCAAGATTAGAGTGGCAACCTTGTAAAAGCAAGCATCTATTGTCCCTTTCTGCTTACTCCAATCACTGTATTTCTTGAAAAGGATGACTCATGATACATTCATTGCATTTGTTGATTTATGATTGGTAACGTCGCAATCACGTGGGGATGGAAATGTGTTTTTTTTTTCTTTTTTTTTTTTTTTAAACACTTTATTTTTTTATCAAAATTTTCATAAACACCGCGAATATGAAAATTTTAACTTTTAAACTTATAAACACCACAGCATTTATTCCCTAAATTACAGTATTTGTGCCATCTTAGAATACACAACAATAATTTAAAAAATCATATCAAAATATAAAGTAATTGTCTTGTTATATTTTTAAATTTTAATTGTTTTACAATATAACTTGGTTATTTTATATATGACATAATATCTTTTACTTGTTGCTTTTAATGCATGCTTAAAAGAACTTATTGAAAATAATTAAATTTTATTCCTTACATCATCTGTAATGTGCTATTAAGATAATGAAGTTAGTAGTAGTATTTAATAGTATTAGTATTTAATTCTGAAGTTAATGTATTTATTTAAATTTATTTCACATAATATACATTGTTTTTTTACCATCCCCAAGTCTATTTCATTCTATTTTGAAAGTACAGTGATGCCATAGCTTCACACATCTTATTTCAGGTAAATAATAAGTGATCCTGTCAAACTACATTTGCTGTGATTCTAAATCACTGTTATTCGCAGTCCACGACTTTTGCCAATGACTGTCACAGTTGATGTTTGACTTCATAGTTTATGAACTAATGGCATTTTACATACGTAATGTTTACATATGTTTCTGATGAGTTTTTCACTTCAGGTAATTGCAACATCTGTATGTGCATTTTTGAAAACAGACTGGTACATAACGTGAATGTGCGAGTTAGTTCTTTGCTTATCTTCATTGCATCTTTGCTTGTTTGAAAGCAGTGAATTGTTTTTTTTGCCATATCATGAAGGCGTAGCTTAGGCTACTGTTACAATAATGCTGCTAATAGTTTAAGGGTTTTTTTTTGTGTTAATTATGTTTTAATTTTATTTTGTTTGGCAAAGTTTGCTAAAATTTTGTCATTTGTAAATATACTTCATCAGCCTTTTCATTGAAGTCTTACACTAATATTTCCTTGACAATGAGATTCTACTGCCAAATCTGGTAAACAAGATTTATTTCTCGTAAATTTGAGATGAATCGCTATCATGAGGCTTTGATCTTTGGCTATACACAATGAAAAATGAACAAAAATTACCTCACTATGATTCAATTATAATTTAACAAAATCTAAAAATAAAATTTCTTCACCATTGCAAAACATACATGCATTATATATATAAAACCCCTCCGTGTATAACAATTCCAGGGTCAACCTATCCACGAGAAAAAGAAACTCATTCACCAATGAAAACGTTTCATAGTCATAATGGAGCGTTCTCATTGGTCAGATTTACAGTGGCAGCTGTAAATGACATCACTACATTTTACTTCGCTTTGAAATCTCTCCATGATTTCAAAAAGTACACTGTTAAAAATTTGACCCATTTGCTGCAGCGGCACTCCACAGCTTTTATAGAATATCTCTTTTATGACCAATGAGAATGCTCCATAACACAGTAAAGTAACCGTTTTCTATAAAAGCGGTGGAGTGATGCTGTAGCAAATGAATCAAATTTTTTACAGTGTATATTTAATTAAAACTTTTTATTAAAGGAAAGCGAAGGTGTGTTTTAAATGCAAAATTGTTAAAATTTTTATATTTGGATTGCTTTAATTTTTTTTCTTTACAGCCATGAATGACTCTTGAGAATTTCAAATCTATAAAAAACATTGTGAAAAGTTACCTCCGATTTTAAAGGCAATCTATTTTCTGACCAATGAGACCGTTCCATAGTCGTAATGGAGCGTTCTCAATGGTCAGATTTACAGTGGAGCTGTAAATGACGTCACTACATTTGACTTCGCTTTGAAATCTTTTCACGATTTCAAAAACACTATTTAATTAAAACTTTTTATTTAAGCAAACCGCGGATGCGTTTTAAATTTCATTATAATCCCCACCTTCATCTACCAGATAGTTTTGCTATAGTTTTAAATGCAGATTTCTGTTGAAATTTTCTTTCTTTTTTTTTGTTAGATTTTTCTCTTTCCAAGTTTAATTGCTGTATTTATCAAAATTGTTTCAGCCTAAAGTGGCTATGATTGACCACAGTTGTTGAAATTTTTTATTATCCTTTAAAAATGCAAACACATCATTTTGATGGCTATCTTCTAGTACTTTTCATATTCATATTCACTATTTTAAATATCTTTTAACATATAATTTATATATTCGCACACTTTGTCCCATTTGCAAGTTACAATTTTACATGAAATACAAATTATTTCTACTATGACATCATTTTTATTACTGAAGCCCTTTAAGATGAACGTTTCAATTTTTATGTCAGTGGAATGAAAACAATATAATGTAACAACTTCATATGTAAAAATGTGTTATTTTAAATTTGACATTATTTTCTTTTATAAATAGTTATTTTTACGCTAATGGTATCCACTGCCTCTTGCCATTACACCAAATGCTTCATTTGGCAAGTAAATGAACAATCACACTCACCAAATTATGAATGTTCAATTTCTGCTCCATTTGTGCTCGGTTATAGTTGAGATTCTTATTTACATGTCTCTTTTCATCTTTAATCACACCATACCATTTATTTACATTATTATTTATAAAGATACTGACTCAATACCAATTCAGTTTGGCAACATCCAAAGACACAGAAAAGGATTATATGACAAGTACTTCCCTGTAATCAGTTTATCACTATTTATGTGATGGTAAAATCGCAAACAAAATTACTTGCAAGCCAAATCTGGAAAAGTTTTTATGAAATGTGGCATTGAATTTGCCATTTACTGTACTTTTTATTAGTTGTATACAAAGTGTCATTGAGCAGTCACCAATTTTTTATTCGTTATTGTCAAAATTCATAGCAATTTACTGCTAAAAAAATGCTTGAAACATGTACACATTTAAGAAAGATTTATGTTTTATATAATTTTAGAAATCATTGAATAAAATGGATACAACAAGGTAGATTTTTTAGAGATTCTTGCCGAATCTATTTTGCTAACATTTTTTTTTTCCATTTGGCTACTGTTTTTTCTCTTATTCTCCAAATTATTAATGTAAGTCAAAAGCCAAGAAGAACTTTGATGGCATCTATAATGATATTTTGACATAAAGTAAAAAGAAAGAATAGAGATTAAATATAGTGGCAAAAGGTGATGCCAAAAATGTAATCCTAAGAAGAAAACTTTTAGTAGTAAGTTTTTAATTCATATGGCAATGAAATACTACTTAAAATACTTAAATATAAGCAAATCATTTTCACTTGGAGAAAAAATGCACGGCTGTTGTCAAAGAATTCAGTACCTATTTTACATGATTGTTTTTTTGGGGCCTTAAAGAGCGCATTTAATTTTGAGCGATATCATACATCACATTGCAAATCGATTTTACGGCCTACTGCACCTCTTTATCTGTTTCCTCTGAGATATTTTGATATCCTTTTTTTTTCATTTATCTCTTAAACAATAAAAGTAACCCGGTTGCCATCACTGTGAAGAAATTTCACAAAACAATTTTTAAAATTAAAATAATGATATTATTTTAAAGAATAGTAAGTGTGAGCCCATTTACAAATAATGTGCTTTCATTTAAAAAAATAATTATCCAAATCAATTTAGTAGCAAACAGGCCAGATGATAAAAATAAAAGTTTATTCTTTTAAATATATACATTGTTTGGCTATTTTAAATATGACGTAATTTTTGTTCCATTTGCAGCAGTTAACTCATTTTAATCAGTTCATTATTTTAAAATTTTCTTTCTCTTTTAATATTCATATGTAAATGCAGTTTTATGACATAATTTTCAGTATTTTCCGACCTTTAACTGATGATTATTTAATTCTCATTTGAAAGTTTTTTTTTCTATTTGTGATAGTCGCATGCAAATATTTTTTTAATTTGAAGGAAATATTATTCTTTGATCATTTAGCAACAATTTAAAATAATAATCTTTTCTAAAGTAAGCAAAAAAAAAAAAAATGCCTCTCAAAATGCTGAAAATTTGAATTTCAAATGGAAATAAATCCTCAAAAAATGAATTAAAAAAACATGCAGACTGTATACTGGAAACTACTAAAGTATAAAATGATCTAAAAATGATTAAATTCCTATGGATTTTGCTTCAATAAAACTTTTTTAATGAACCAATTTTAATCAACTTTAACATTAAATATCTTTTAAAATAATTGTTTGATTTAAAAACTGCCTTCATCAGTGTTTTTCTCAAACATTTTTCTATAATACCAGCAGTTTACATATTTGGGAGGGTTTTTTTTTTTACAAATGTCTTGTTAAAAATTACCTAAAAGAAATAGAGAGTAATTACAGAATTGATAAAAATTGTAAATAAGTAATTTCATTAATTAGTCGCACAATTAATAAAACTGATAAATATTATTTGCAGCTCATTTTGCATTTGTGCTGTTAATAATCTAAATCTAAACTTACACACATATATGCCACAAAAATATGAAAATATTTTAACCCATTTATACACACATACAGAGTAAATATCAGGAATAACCAGTTATATCTGAAATCCTTAAAACATTAAACAGCGGCATTAATAGCACTTAGTGAGACTTCTCAATATTCAATGTTTGAATTATTTTGCAGTCTTTTTAATCCCTAACAATTTTTATTTGGTGTATATCAATTAAATATACACATATATATATTTATTTAACCTGTACTAGCTCTTGATGTGCTTAATATTTTATACCAATTGATTCTTTTTCACTTATGCATTATTTTACAGTAGCGATTCAGACGACTTCATTCTTTCATTCTTCTTTAGTTCCAGGATTTGTTATAAATTTATTATTGCAAAAGTAGATTGAAAAAATAAGATTCTCGTTATTTTAGTCTTTTACTTGCTATGATTATTTTATATTAAAAAAAATGAATAATTTGATTACTAAAAGGAAATTGTAACATTGTAAGCTATATTAGATTTAAATATATTTTTTAAGCAAAATCCTTTTTATGTTATGTTAGATAAAAACTCAGCCTTTTTATGAACTTACTATATTTAACTTTTTACAATAGTCAGGAATTAAGCTTAGAAACAATTATTTAAAGTTTTTTTTTTTTTTTTTGTGTGTGTGTGTGTATGTATTCAGTTAAATACGCGTAGAATTTTTCTAAGTTATGTTCATCTTACATTTTAACATTTTGTAAGTCATTTTAAACATTTAGAAAATTTATTATTTTAATCAGTGTTTAAAAAAAAAATCAATTGATTAAAATCATGGTTAATCATTAATTTAAATTAACTGATCAACCCTATTATATAAAAAAATACAGAAAATTAAATATTTTTCATTATATATACATTTATTATATGTATATTATTATTATTATTATTATTTTTAGATATCCAGAAGGAAGCAATGCAGCTGAAATAACTATGCATAATATGGATTCCACATATATTCTTGAACAACTACTAAATACATATGATGATGAACAAGAAATTCTTGGAGAATTGCAGGTGGCCCACATATGTTTTTTAATTGGGCATGTTTTTGAAGCATTTGAACATTGGAAAAAACTTGTTCAGATTTTATGTTCAGTGGACTCTGGCTTACAGGAATTTTCCAGCTTGTTGCTCCCTTTTCTTTCGATTTTTCATTATCAATTGAAAGAGATTCCAACAGACTTTTTTGTTGATATTACCACAGACTATAACTTCTTACAAAGTACTTTGCAAGTGTTTTTTGAAAATGTTAAATGTAGCAACATCGATGAAAAAATAAAAAACTTTGCAAATAACTTTCGAAAAAACCTTACAAGCACTTACAAATGGGACTTTGAAAGTGTTCCAGATGAAGAATTGCCAGTTGTTGTTGAGACTTAAGGGTATTGCCATACATTTTTATAAAATAAAATTTTATCCCAACTATGTAATATTTGTTATTATCATAAAAAAATGATTTTAAATGCTTCATTTTATCATTCATATTTGAAGTTATCAATGGAAAAATGAATTTATCTCATTTTAAACAACTAAAATTTATATATAAATGTTTGTAAATTATATACATAGTGTTTCATAAAAGATGGGCATAACTTTAAGAGGTGATAGTACACATTCAAACCAACAACTTTCATCAAAGAATGCATGGTGTAAAATAAAACACAACAGTTCTGGTGCATTTGGAAACTTGATCCATGCAAAGCTTAAAGTCCCATTCCTGTGACAAGTTATCAGGATAAGAATGGCATTAATAGCATGCTAATGTGAAATGAGGAAGAAGAATGCTTATGCAAAATTTCACCTCGATTAATACACAAAAACAGCTGGTCCAAATGTGCAGCTGTCAATAGTGGTATCGATTTGTGGAAATATGTTGCCTTCATAAATAAGTAAAAGGTTGATATGCATTTTATCTACGGAACTTCAAATAGAAATGACTTATAGACTCAGCAAATGTATGGAGAGTGATTTGCACTTAACTGTTTTTTTTTTTTTTTTTTTTTTGCTTCCTATAATAACATCACCTTTGCAATTTATTTCTGACTAACAAGGAAGGTCTCCATACTGGGCATACCCAGAATTTTATGAAAAAAATACTAATTAAAGTACTTATGTATGTAATAAAGGATCAGTCAAAATTAGCGGCAGAATCACATTAGTAGATATTGTGTAAAAAATAAAATATTTTCGAATATTTGGCGTGAAAAGACTAAAGAGTCACTTGATTTGGCAAGCATCCCTTTTCTTCGCCAAAAGCAAACGATTATAATGAAACTCAAAACTGTTGGATATTTAGTTTGTGTGTAAATGGTATTTAATGAATTTAAACATAAAAAACAATGAGAGACTTTAATATATTATATACATCTATATGCATATTGTATTACATATATATATATTACTCGTTGAAGTAGTTATTCAATTAATCACTGGAAAGAATGTTTTCATAGATAAACTAGTTGGATGTGTCAATCCCAAAACTTTCTTCTATCTCATAAGTACATTTTAATATTTTTAAAAAAACGTGGCGACCCCAAAATTACCCATTATCGAATTTCCTCGAACATTTGACCTAGCCTACTGAGATTCTGGTATCTAAAAAGCCTAAGACGCAAAATTTAATTAATATTCTGAGAAAATAAGCTTAGTATTGCCTCATGTTGGGTAATTTATATTAAAACCTAATAAGCATTTACTTTTGTCAAGACCTAACAGAATCTGAAATTTGATGGAATTTCGTCCATTAGTTCTTGAGATATAGTTATAACAAAAAATTTGCAAAACGTAGCACAGCAACACCATATCTTGGATAATTTATGCCAAAACGTAAAAAAGCGTCTAATTATGTTATGGTGTAAAAGAATCTGAAGTTTGATGAAATTCTGTGCATTAGTTCTTGAGATATAGCTAGTTAAAAAAAAAAACGTGTAAAATATAGCACAGCAGCACCATCCGTTGAAGGATTTATAACAAAACGTTATCATCGTGTAATTATGTTATATGTCATTTTGTACCAAAATCTGAAGTTTGGTGAAATTCTGTGCGTTGGTTGTTGAGATATAGCTATCGGAAAAATCGTGCAAAATGAAGCATAGCTGCACCACCTGTTGCAAGGTTAATAGCAAAATGTAATCAGCGTCTAATTATGTTATATATTCTAGTGTAACAGAATCTAAAATTTGATGAAGTTCTCTTCATTAGTTCTTTAGATATAGCTATCGCAAAAATCGTGCACAATGTAGCATAGCAGCGCCACCTATAGGGCAGTTCACACCAAAACCTTATCAGCGGCTATGTATCTCAAGGTATCGCGAAATCTGAAGTTTGGTTAAATTCTGTGCATTAGTTCTTGAGATATAGCTATCATGAAAATCATGAAAAACGTGGCATAGCAGCGCCACCTACTGGCCAATTTACACCAAAACTTAATCAGCGTCTTTGTATATCAAGGGGTCACAGAATCTGAAGTTTGGTGAAATTCTGTGCATTAGTTCTTGAGATATAGCAATCCTGAAAATCATGAAAAACATAGTATAGCAGCGCCACCTGCCGGCCAATTTTCACCAAAAACCAATAGGCACTAATTCATATCAAGGTCTAACTGAATATAAAATTTTATTAAATTTCGAGCATTAGTTCTTGAGATAGAGCGCCCACAAATTTTTTGTCACATACAGACAGACAGACAGACGGACAGACTCACAGACAGACATTTTCTAAAAATAGTCAAAACGTGTTCAGGACCTTCTAAAACGTATAAATCCGTCGAAAACCGGAAGTCGAAAATTTTCATGAATCCAATACTTTCTTCTTGTAAAGATAGAAGAAAGTAAAAAAATCATAGTGTGAAAAATTATCTTCATACATTTAAGCATATTAAAAAATAAACGTCATATGTTTCCATAGCAACAAAATCTAATCGACAATTCTCAATTGGACTTTGAGCTTGAAACAAATTAAATTAAATTAAAATATGAATTTTGTTTTAAATCTCAAATTTTGATGATTAAATTTGAATATAAATACTTATAAATTTCGATATAATAAAGTTATACTTAAAACAAACAAACTGAAACTTACAAAACTAAAGTTATTTAAATTAAACTTATCAAAACAAGTTCAGCATGACGCTTTTTTTTTCCTTGAAGTGTATTTGACATAAAGTATTTTTTTTTTAATTACATTCCATTGCCAACCGTCGATAAATCGCCAAATAACGAAATTTTCACAATTCCAAACTAATTGCTAATCTGAAAATCGGGAAATGTAAATTATATGCAAACTCAACTAACAAATTTGTTATTCACTCAACTAAACTCTTTAATCAGACATGCTACTTTTCCGCGAAAACGCGGAATTCCGCTTTTTCGGCGACGAATTTTATCATCCCTGGGATCAATGCAAATATGCATTAAAATTTGTTGGCATTTATATGTAGGGGGGGGGGGGTAACGATGAAATACAACAAAAACGCGAGTCAAACGGCGCTAAATTAAGAAAAATTCTACAAAGGATTGCAGAAACAACGCAAATTTCTCCAAAGGATCGAAAAAAAAAAAAAAAACTGAAATCATCAAATAATCGCGGAAAAAATACTATTTTCTTCAGAGGATCGCGAGAAAAAACACGATATTTGTTAAATGATTACGAATAAGACGCGATTTTCGTCAAAAAATTGCTAGGAAAACAAGATTTTTGTGAACAAATTGCGGAAAAATACTCTAATTTTGTCAAATAATCGTATTTTATCGAAAGATCGCGGAAAATGCTCCAATTTTGTAGAAAGATCGCAGAAAATACGCAAATTTTGACGAAAGATCGAGGAAAATACGGAAATTTTAACGAAAGATCGCAGAAAATACACATATGTTGACGAAAGATCGCGAAAACACACAAATTTTGACGAAAGATCGCGAAAAATACGCAAATTTTGACGAAAGATTGCGGAAAATACGCAAATTTTGACGAAAGATCGCGGAAAATACGCATAATTTAACGAAAGATCGCGGGAAATACGGATATTTTACGAAAGATCGCGGAAAATATGCATATGTTGACGAAAGATCACGGAAAATATGCAAATTTTGACGTAAGATCGCGGAAAATACGCAAATTTTGACGAAAGATCGAGGAAATTACGAAAATTTTAACGAAAGATCGCAGAAAATACACATATGTTGACAAAACATCGCAGAAAACACACAAACTTTGACAAAAGATCGCGAAAAATGCGCAAATTTTGACGAAAGATCGTGGAAAATGGTGAGCGCTAAATCGCACAACGCTCCAGGATATGCAAACTGCAGGCTCCTCCCAGATTAGAAACGAGTGCCATCTAGTGGTTAATCCTAAAATAGTAACATCTTGAACGATTCGTTAAATTAATTTTACAATTTTTTTCTGAACAATGGATTAAAAGCACTCTTACGTATTCGTAAAATAATAATAATAATAATTATTATTATTACATTCCTTTTTGTGACTACCCATAAAATTTTCATTTTATGATATAAAATCATGAGCTATTTTAATTTGAAATAATTTTTTTTAAAGAAAATAAATAAATAAAAAAAAAAACTAAGAGCTGGGGGATATATGTTAATATCAATTATTTAATTTATATGCTTTAACATTGAAGTTTTATTTTAGAATATATCTAATGAGTGTATCTTGACTTAGAACTAGCATCTGTTAATATTAACAGGTTTTATTTATTTGTCATTTATTACTTTTATTTATTTATTTATTTTATATATTTTTTTTACTTTATAGAAACTTTATTTAAGATTTACATGCAGTAAATTGAAAAAAAAAATACTGCTATTCATAAAAAAAATCATATTTAACTATTTTTATTATTTAAGAAATCAAAGAAAAGCTCTTTTGCAATTCATAAATTCTGTATCCTTATAAAGCTGTTCTTAAATCCAAAAGGCACAGTTTGTGACATAAGTTTTAATTTATTTTTGCCGGAAATGCATAAAACTAGCAGGTGTTGTTGTTCAGAAACTATTTAATCACACTCACCCCCCCCCTTTTTTTGTAAATCTTTTAGAAAATAGTGTCAAAGTGGGCGTTTTGTACTGAATTTGTGAAATTTTGAAGTTATATTTAATAAAAGAGAAATTGAGAGAAAAAAATAGCAATAAAAAATTTCTAATAGTTTTAACTGTCAGTTATTTAGTTATCAGTTATTACCTTAATCCAAATCTTGTTTAATTATGTAAATTTTTTTTTAATGTAAAAAACAACAACAAATATGCACAATTTTTTATTAACTTATTTTTTCTATAAATAACTATTTTAGAACGTGTTATGTAAAACTTATTCATATACTCTTACATTTGGACTTAACAAATAGTAAAAAGTTTTTTTTAATTTAGTTCAAATTTAAATCCAGGTTTCGTCTTAATAATTCATTAAAAACATTTTCCAGAATATACTTAAAATAGTAATAATTATAATAATATAGTTATTTCTGTGATACACATAAATTTTTCATTTTTTGATATGACATCGTAAGCTAATGAATTTGCATAAAAATTGTTTAAAGTTAGAAAAGAGAGACAGGAAGTATACTTTAATATCAAATATTTCAATTATGTTCTTTACGTTGAAGTTTAATTCAACTATATTTGTGTACATGTACTGCATTATAATGTATGCATAAATAGTTTTTTCCCTAAAAACCTGGAAAAAAAAAAAAAAAAATCGACTTAAGACTAGCATCTGTTAATGTTAGCATATTTTATTTATTTGTTATTTCTTTCTTTTATTTTTTTCTTTAAAGTAAAATTATTTGAGATTTACTAATTTTAATGTCATGCATTAATAGAAAAATCATGTTCAATTATTATAATTACGTAAAAATTTAAATAGGATTTTTATTTATTTATTTATTATTTTTGCATCTTGTTAATAAACAAGGAAAGTTCAATTTCGAGAACTTCGTAGGATCTTATTTTTTATAGTAATTGTTATAATTTATGCTTAATAAAAGAGAAAGAGAGAGAAAAATATATATAATACTTATTTTCTAATAATTTTAGCTACCAATTACTTTCTAATACTTTTAGCTAAGTGTTATTTAAATTTCGTACTACACTAAATTTGAGTTTAAATTTTTAAATATATTTAAAAACAAATCTTTTACTATATTTTAAGACCAAATATAAGAATATGTTATCTTTTTTCTTATCTGACTCGCATTTAAATACTTAGTTAATACATAATTTAATACATATGAGTTGTTTTACTTATAAAGTTATTTTAAATTTACTAACTTATGATGTCATATCATTTACAGGAAATGTTATGGGTAGTCACAAAAAGAATGTATAATGATTTTTATTATTATTATTTTAAGAATATAGTGAAGAATGTTTTAAAATTATCGAAGCAAAAAGGGATTAAAAATTTATTTAAAGAGCCCTGCAAAACGTGTTTTTAAGGGATTCGCCAATAGATGACTTTCGCTGATTAGTATGGGAGGAGCTTCGGTTTGTTTATCCCTAAGCGTTGTGCGATTTAGCGCCGACCGTGGAAAATATGCATATTTTGACGAAAGATCGCGGAAAATACGCATAATTTAACGAAAGATCGCGGGAAATACGCATATTTTACGAAAGATCGCGGAAAATATGCAAATTTTGACGTAAAAATGCAGAAAATACGCAAATTTTTACGAAAGATCGAGGAAAATACGGAAATTTTAACGAAAGATCGCAGAAAACACAAATTTTGACGAAAGATCACGAAAAATATGCAAATTTTGACGAAAGATCGCGGAAAATACGCAAATTTTGACGAAAAATCGCGGAAAATACGCTAATTTCGACGAAAGATCGCGCAAATTTTGACGAAAGATCGCGCAAAATACGCATATTTTACGAAAGATCGCGGAAAATATGCATATGTTGACGAAAGATCGCGGAAAATATGCAAATTTTGACGTAAGATCGCGGAAAATACGCAAATTTTGACGAAAAAGCGCGAATTTCGCTAAAGGATTTTGGAGAAATGCAAACTTCATTGAAAAGGCTGTGGGAGAAAAAGTGCAATTTTCGTCAATTGGTCGCGAAAAACGCTAATTTCGTTACAAAATTGCAGAAAAACGCAGATTTCGCCAAAAGTCTGTGAGGCCGTGAAAGTTCAGCTTTTTTCTTGCTGAGCCTGTAGCATGTCTGTTTAATTCAACTGATAAATCATATTCCAGTACTTTATAAAAACAATGATATTTAAGTTTAAAAAAATACTTGTTGTTATGAAATAAGAAAAACAAATTCACTTAATGCTATGTTCTAAACACTGAAATTCCATTTTCCAAATGACGTAAAGTAAGTTCTATTATTAAAGGTTTCGTGATATCTGTAAATTTAGAAAATCAGTTTGAATACTGAAATTTATGCATTAGGGTAATTTCTCGATAATATCACTAAACAGCGTGATTTCAATGTCATTTTAATCTTAAAAGCTAAGTGAAGTTGGAAATTTCTTTGAATAAAATAGTGGGACTATTAGCCACCTACCAGTTCAATATTGAAAAAAAAAATCCAAATAATGGTTATTATTTATACCATAAATCTTATTTCCGTATCATTTTTTACGCGAACATAGCTGCCAACTTTCAACTAATTTTCCGCAATACCTGGATTAGTTTGATCCAGGTTAACATCATTTCAAACCAGAAAATATATTTCATGAATCTTTATTTAGTTAATTTCAGGATTGTTACTGGAAGATACATAATTTCATTTTTTTTTTTTTTTAATTCTGGTTCGAAACTCATTAAACCAGGGCCAAATTAACACATGTATTACGGATAATCGATGTCAGGTTGGCACCTACACGCGAAATACATTTAAAAATAATAAGTATCGATCAGGAATAAAAATGACTGATGTAAATATCAATTTTTGAGCAAAACTCAACTTAATCAACTACTGTATAAACAAAAAAGTCAGTCTAAAAAATTCGATGAGTGTACACTGACAAGTCACCATGGGCAGAAATACGCTAACCTTATGCAATACAGGCAAAAATGATAAGCGGTCAAACCTTTAAGCAATTACCCCTTAAAAGTTTGCTTCAGAAATTAACAATTTGAATGTACACTTTTAAATTCATTATGTTGTTTTTACTTTCTTCTATCTTTACAAGAAGAAAGTATATTGAGTCGTGAAAATTTTTGAAATTGATACAGATTTTGGCGGATTCACAAGTTTCAGAGATTCGAAAAAACATGTTTTATACAATATCTACATGCGAGTTTGTCTGTCTGTGTCATAAATATTTTTGGGTGCTCTATCTCAAGAACTAATGCACGGAATTTCACAAAAATTTAAATTCAGTTAGACTTTGACATAAACCGGATCTGATTAGTTTTTGGTGTACATTGCCTAATATGTGGCACTTGCTTTTTCCTCGATTTCCACAATAGATATAGTATAGTAATAATAGACAGATTTTCATGAAACTTCACATTGTGTTAGTCCCAAATATAATATGCTTCTGTTTACGTTTTGGTGTAAATCACACAATAAGTGGTGCTGTTTTGCGGTACTATTAATGAGAATCGTAATAGCTCTAATAGATCTTAGGAACAAATACGCGAATTTTCATCAAACTATAGAATCAAGTAGATAATAATATAAATGAGTATTCTTTAATTTTTGGAGTACATGGCTCAACAGGTGGCAATTCTGTCCAGTTTATTTACGCTCATGTACTAATACACAGATTTAAAAACAAATTCAGATTCAGTGAGAACTTAAAATAAGATATAGTAGATTATACTTTAGCGTAAATTTCCTAACCGATGACTCTCTTATGATTAACTTTTCTGGATCTATTAACATATTTGACACAGAAGCAAGTTTTGGGATTGCCACATCCGACGAGTATATTATTTTTAATCCTTTGATTTTTTGCATACCTTGATGGGAAGACCTTGGGATGCCATGTACACAGACATTAATGCTACTCTATTATTTTATGCTCATTTATTATGTATAACTAAGTTTTATCCAAGTTTCTGAATCAAATATACTTTGATTCATCCGTTTTATAAAAATATAAATGAACCGCACACAACTAACATGCGATTTTTTTTTTAGCTTTCTGAAAAATTGTATTTTTCAGCTAAAAACCCCCATTAACTTCTTAAGTACTCTAGCGATTTTGATAAAATATTTTTTTTGTGTGTGTTAGAATAAAACAAAAGATGAATGATGGCACACAGTTTTTTAAAAAATTAATATGTTTCAGAAGAAAAAAATTCTAGACAACGGAAATTTTTGGAAAAACATTCATTGCTCTAAAATAAAATTTTATTTTCAGAACAAAACCGTACATCTTGAGCATAATGCAGTGGATGTGGATTAGAAATTTCATAAAAATCGGTGGGGTAGTTTTCATAAAAAACACTCTTAAAGCTGACATATTTCCCTTGGGATTCGACCCAGATTAGCGTTGTTTTAAAATAACTTTAGAAGTAATGTTAAAAATTCTCGAAGGATGAAATGAGATTTTCAGAAAAATTATAATTTCGATATGATGGTTGAATCTGCAGCCGCATTTTGCCAAAATCGAAATTTTGGTTAAATTTATATATTTTGGCCTATAAACGAAACCAAATTTTCGGTTAATATCTAGTTTTAATCCATATCGTTTCTCAGTCACTGTCCACGTGACTTCCTGATTAGCATTTCTTACACGAAATTTAATCGGATAGTACCTCTTCTTAAAAAAAGACTTTTACTTGCATTTTCACAACCTACTTACATTATAGTATTTATTTTATAAATACATAACTTGCTAATTTTTCCGTTATCAATCAAATTTTCAAATAGAATTTAAACCAGGATCATTATTTGAAAGATTTTACCTGTTATTTTGACCGTTTTAATTTTGAATAAATATTTCAATTTTTCTTCTGGTTACTTGCGTATTTTACAATTTTTCTAAATTTTTCAATCGCTTATTGGATGACAATCTATTTCTGCTATCGTCTTTGCCATGAGTCACATGAATAATGTTTTCCACGTAAAACAATTTTGAATTACATCTAAATCTGACTATGTTTAATGCATTTCACACACACACACACACACAAATAAATAAATAAATAAAAATAACCATCTAAATGCAGCGCTGTCCACTATCTCAAATTTATAAATATTTCATCACATTAAAAATTAATAGTTAATTACAGGCTCTAGAGCAGCCTTCCATTCAATAAATAAATATATCATACAGTTTAAAATTTTAAAATTAGATAATACATGGCAGTCAAATAACAATAATATGAAAGGGAAAACAGAAAAACGTGTTTTGATGCGAAATAATGATTTCTTAAAATTGATAATGATCAGAACAATGTCCAAAGCTTTTTAATCAACACAGTTTTGCGTCCAATGTAAACAGTGTTAGTAGCATTATTGTTTTAAATTAAATGTGGATACTATTAAAAGGCTATCACAAGAAATAATTCTATATTGTGTTAAAAACAACTGTTATACAACTGCGGGTAGCTGCAATACTAAAACTGAATAATAAAGTTATGAGAGAGTATTGACACTTTTGTGCCTTGAGTGAGTTTTTGACTTCATTGACCTATCATTTGTGATGCAAAAGCGACATCTGTACTGCAACTCTAACTTTCCGAAGTCTGTGTGTCGCACCGGGTCTACAGTTTTCTGTGATTTGCGTTTTTTACACCAATTTTTAGCACAGAATTTCCAGTCTGCAAGATATAAAAGCTCTGAGTGCGTGTTCAGGGAGAGAGAGATTGGGGTTGTTCCCCACCCTCGGATGCTTTAGACCAGTTCTGCTTAGTGATGGAGTTTTGAGTCCCTTCTATAATCAATGAGATTTCTGGTATTGGTGTTTACAAATGTGGAAACATATATTAACACGCAGTTTGTCTCAGTACTTTGCTTTCAAAAACAGCAAAGTAGAAAAAGCATGTTCTCATAAGCACAAAGTGCTGAATTTCATTAAGGATTTCAAAGCTGATTTAAATATTTCTGGATATTATGTTCGTATATTGATCTAGAAGGAAAATAAGGATTTTCCATTAAGATATTATTTCCTGTCGAAATTGACATATCTTTTTAAACAGATGAAATAAAAAATATGCATATTGATGACAAATGACGATTGTTCTGCGGCCCACCAGTGGGTCGCGACCCATAGATTGGGAACAGCTGATCTATAAGAAGCTGAAGGTTGTAAACCAACATAGAGCTTTTCTAACAAAATTATTTTTCAAAAAGTAATGGTGTGAATAGAATATAAAAATAGTCGTCTGTGGCAACCTTGCATTTACAGCCATTATCTTTTATTTATTTTTTTTTTCAGATTTTTGAGATGTTTTTTATTTTTTAAATTTGAGTAACACAATTAAGTTAACAAAAATCAAGTTAATAGAAAAAAAACAAAAACAACAACAAATAACTATTTCACAAATTTAACAATTAAGAAATAAACAAACTGTGTGTCATTAATTTCTGGTAACTCAAAACAAGATTATTGCAACGAGCAGTTATATTGATTTTTTACTTCTCATAACGAGACTTTTCCATTCTCAACAAAATCGATTTGTAACTCTTTGCGCTTCTCTAGTTAGTGGCCTTTCTTTATATTAGTAATTTATTTTGTTTGTTTAATTAACGGGTTTTTTTATGTTTCCAAAATATGATATTTTAGATATCATTTTATGCTGTATTATATGATTATATGATTTTTCATTACATGAATTTTAGTTCGTGAGCTTCTTTTTCAAGAGTGAATGGGAACATTTACATTATAATCTCCTATATCTTGAAAAGTACGAGCGTCTTTTAGAGAATTTTCAACTTTTTTTTTTTTTTTTTTTTTTTTTTGGCCTTTTTTTTTATAATCAAAAAAATATTGCCGAATTGAACGAAGAAAAGGCGCAAATTACTTAAAGCAAAATTTACAATAAAAATTTACTGGTGATAATAATTAAGGATTCTGGGTATATTACACGTCACGTATACCGGACTTTCGTCCCAAAGGGGCAAAGTTTGCTTTCATAACACCTAAAAAGGACTTTAGTTTAAAATATGTAATTAAACAGGTATTCAATGAATGTTTTTGAGCAAATTAAAATTGTATGGGCTAACAAAAAATAGATATTACGCAAGAAACTTATATTATTACATTGGCATCTTAAGCTTACCGGTCACAGACTAAAGCAACTTATATTTTTGAATAGTAATATAAACTTTTTTTTTTTAACAAAGTGAAATTTTAATGCTTATGTACCAAAAGAATGTAAATTTATTTTGTAAAATTACAGTAAAATAGGATAATTGAAAAGAAAATGTTTAAAATTGAATGCAGAATAATGCGAAAAATTGCTATATTATCCATTCCAAGAAAAATTCAATAAAAATATTAATGGGAAAGTTGGTAAGAACTTATTTCGTTTAAACCACTTAACCCTTTTCGGCATGGTCAAATTTGATAAGTAAAATGAGAAAATATCCACTGTCACCGGAATTTGCAAACGACTTTTTATATAAATACGAAATTCTTAATTTAAGCTTTCATTATGAAAGAAAAATTTTATTAAAATAAAGTCGAGGCTCTCTATAACGAAACTCCATACATCGAATTTCTCTATATAACGAATTTTTAGTAGGAACGGTCCCCTTTTCGCATGATTACATTAAAAACAGTCTCTATATAGCGAATTATCTATCTCCATATAACGAATTTTTTCATAAATTGATCTTAATTTATTCAGTTTTAAAAAAGCTTCGAAATCATATGGAATAAATTTTCCATCACTTATTTTTGATTTATCTTCAATGCTAAGTTTTTTTTTTTTTTTTTTTTTTTACCTCTCTTTGTTCTTTAAATCCAACGAATTCATCCCACCTTCCACACACTTTTCCACATCCTTTTCGAAACAGAGTCAACTGGATTGATACACATGTAAGAGAGGAATCAAAGAGAGGCATATAAGAGAGGCCTTCAAATGGAGGAAAATGTTAACTACAATTTTTCATTCCTTGCTAAAATTTAAGCATTATTATTTTTTTTTTTAATTTAATTTATTTATTTATTTATTTTTTTTTTTTTGAGAGCGTAACAATTTTAAAATCAAAAGAACAAAAAATTACAGATTTCTTCGTCTGAAATTAATGCAAGTCTTTCTTATTTGATTTTCATTAAGCTTTCAAATAAATGTATGTTCTCTTTTTTGAAACAGTTTAAATAATTAAGAAATAAAATGTTAGTTAATATTTACTTTTAAACATTTCAAATTCTTAATTAAACAGATCAAAAATAATATTTGTTCAAATTTTACACATTAAATAAGATTTTTAACATCATTCTCTATACATCGAATTTCTCTATATAACGAATTTTTTACTGGAACGGTGGATTTCGTTATATAGAGACTCAACTGTATTATTGGTGCCATTTGCAAGTTTGGAATTAAAATTAGGTATCGCAGACTGAGCAGAGTATGCCAGAAAGTGTTAATCGTTGCGCCAGAGACATTCAAGGGCTACAAGTTTTATGGCTATTATTCAGAATTGTTTGATTCTCACCTGTATTATAAAATAGTTTAATTGGTTTTGTTCTGGTATCATTTTACTTGTCATTAAGGGGGTAGTAAGGTTAATTCGAGGGAAAAAAAGCATATTTTCTATCATTTTTTGTAAGGATACAATTAATATTTATTTATTTGTATAGTTATAGTATAATTATATGTCATTTAAAGAGTATTCTGTGAAATTTTCATTAAGAAATATTAAAAAATGAGCCGATGACAGCGAATCTTCGAAGACGTCCCAAAAAAAAATTGATTCGCGGTGAACCGCATAACTCATGACTGGATCAACTGAAATTAAAAAAACAAATTGATTTAATTAGTTGATAAGTTTTCTCAGGGAACGCAGTCGAGTTTTTTTTTATTATTATTGATTTTTCAATTTTTTACAAGGCTCGGAAGTCAAAATACTGATTTTTCATCAAAAAAATCTGATATTTTGTTTTTTAAAAGTAAGTTAAAATTAAAAAAAAGAAAAAAACTCGACAGCGTTACCTCGTAATTTATATAAAGAAAGAGTGTGTAAAATTTAAAAAAGATCGGTTCCGTAGATTTTGAGCAACAGAGTTCACCGGCTTCGAAAAAGTGAAGTGTTAGAAAAACACGTTTAAAGTTTCACAGACGCTTTTGTCGAAATCGGAGGGCGGAGACTTACAAGTGTATATCTCCGTCAGTTTTACTTCAATTGCTTTCAAATTTTCACAGAATAATCTTAATATGTTGTACATTAATATAAAAAAAAAAAAAAAAAAAAATGAAAAAAAAAAAAAAAATACCTTACTACCCCCTTAAACAAGACGAATATTTTTTTTTCAAAAAAGTGGTGGCAATAATGAATACGAACTTTTAAACCTAATGTAATTTAATGCGACCATTATGGGATTAGTAATACATACTGTAGATAAATAGAAACAGTGGTGAAGATTACATCGGATGAGAAGTTTTAAACTTTAAAGAAACACATGACTAAGATGATGTCAAGCCCAATAGTGGGAATTTTATTCTCACATTTTGTACTCGTCTTTGTGTCCATTTTTTACAGGTTTTTGTCTATACTTTAATCCACGTGTTTGATAAAATTGTACAAGAACGTCTCATAAATTTGAAATGTCTACGATTTTCACTTCTGCTCGAAATTGTACTCATGAGAAATAAAAGAGCATATGTAGCAAGCAGTTTTAAAATTTAATTTCAGAAAAAATACCACTGCTGTGAAACAAAAAGATAAGGTTGCTGAATAAAGTGTCTACCATAAGTCTTGATCTGAATTCAGTAAAAATGGATTATAATTTCATAAAAGTCAATCGTGTTCTGAGGAGGTCTTAAAGCTCCCATATTTCCCATAGGAATGTACCCAGTCTTGTCTTTTCTTAAGTGTTTATCCTATTGATAAAAAACATACCATTGATTCAAAATCTTAAGAAGGGTTTGTAGACACATTTCACCAAGATAAATAAAATGAGATGAACTAAAACTGTATGACAGCTAGTACTGCCAGGTAGAGTGTCACAAAAAGCAGGACAAGGAGACAAAAAAGTGATACAGTGACTTCTAATTCCGAATGCATTATTACGCGAAACCCTAGGAAACTTCTGTCTATCTCAAGCAGAATATTCACTTAAGTGTTAAAATTTTATTTTCCTTGTAGTCCAATTCTACCAGCTTAGAAAATATTCCATTTAAATTGGAAAATTTCTCATCTGCCATGCGACTCTTACTAAACATATTTCTTCAAATAGCATATATTCATAAATATTTTTATAATTATTCAAGCATGTTGCTTAAAGTTATTTTCTTTTTTAAAAACGATTTTATTTCTCATAATAATTATTTCAATATGAAACAAAGAGGGTCAAGCCTCGCATTCATTTCATAAAAACACCTTATATGTGGGAAGTATTGACCCATTATTTTCTCATGCTTAAAATCAACCTATTTTCGAGTTTCTTATACATTGCACTTACGTAACAATTTTCTTTTGATTGTATAAAAGATATCGACAGATTGTAAATAAAATAATAACAAATTATTAAAAAATGAATATTTAAAATAACCACTTAGTGAAAAAGTGAGTCAACCCTACCTTCTCCTCTATACTTCGGATTTACTTTTGACTAAATTGCTTGTAGATTTTTTCTTTCTTTCACAAAGTAATACAAATTCAGTTAAAGTTTTACAGGTTTTATTTTAAAGCAGTTAAACACGGTAAATATCTAACTTGATAATGAAATATCTAACACGGTCTCTTTTGTACAAGTAGAAATTGTGTACAAATTGTTATTTTTTTATAACTTTTTATTTATTTTTCTTCTTTCTCCAATAATCAAGACTTTTGATTTTGGCAAATAACGTTTCACTGCTATTTCAATAAATAATGCAATTGTTGATAGAGTATAACCAAAAATCAATACTATGAAAGCTCCTTTCAGATCCTCAAGTTGTAACACTTTAACTGTAGAAGGATCAACAGAATGAGAAGAGGTCATCTTTAATTTCAAAATGAATTGTTCATCTTTCTCTATCTTCTGAAACACTCCTGCAGCAAACAGCCGATGAATCTTTTCGTTTAGATAACGGAGATGACGGAATTTTTTTGAAACCGAAAAGGCAAACATCCAATTAAAAAAAGAGTCTTCTGTAATGAAATACGTATCTTGATATTCTCTTATATAATTTCTTGAAGCTATAAATGCTTTGTTCGGTGGAGCCTTGAGGAAGGCTTCTTGGACATCTTCTGAATGTATCACATTTCGTTGCAGACATTTACCAATAGACCTCCAAGTAGCAATATCAGATTCAAGAAGAATTTCTGGCATTGGAGAGGTTTTGTAGCAGTAACAAATTACAGAATTTTTTTCTGCGGCTTTTGCTAAATCAGGTATATTTTTAATTCCGGTAAATCGTGGTAATGTGAGGATAGACAACAAGACAGCCTTGTAGCTGTTAATAATCACAAAAGCAAACATAAGCCATACACTTATGATCACCTTAAGATTCCATTTTCGTAATCGCATGCCGATCGATTTCTCTAATAAACTTCCGATTGTCATAAATAGAACATTTTGATATGTTTGTTTTCTGCGAACGTGAAGAAATAAAACACATGAAAACAATATGAGTATAGCTATAAGTAAAATCCACATTAATGCAGGGAATGGATGTATTATAGCCAAACTCGTGCGGTTTGGTTTCGGTTTATCTGTCATAAATGTAGCATCGGAAAAACGATATGGAAAGCTGAAGATATAAGATTCATCGTAATCATCTTGAAGTTCATCGTAGTTCATTCCAATACTTACTTCGATATCGTAGTCTGGAGGATGCATCATTTCGACTCTACCTGTCCCGTTTCCATCAGGGAGTACTATGGCACCTTCGCCATCAAAAGGGTATATCTTATAAGGTACAGGAAAAATTTGTAACAAAAGACGTATGTAACCAGCCTCATAAACGTGAACATTTTCCTCACCATTCTGTAAGCAATACAAATCGATTTTAGGTGCTGCTAAAGCAGCTATAGAAATATTTCTCAGATTATTTTCTATTATCATTGTTTCAGAAAATGTTGGATGGATTAGTAACTGTTGCAGTAATAGCATCATTTTGAACAAAATGTCCTGTAAAAGAAGAAACAAAATTTTATTAATTATCTATGAAACATAGAATTAAAAGAAAAATAATGATTTGATGCTCGCTTGAACCTTAAAGCGTTTTATAAAATAAGTGTGCACACTGTTAAAAGTTAAGGTGACAAACCGGTGCCATTTGGCACCCGGTGGTGAAAAGGCCTTAGGGTCCATTGGAACCCGGGGCATTTGGAACCCTAGGGTGCCATAGGGGCTTGGATATATGGTTGCAGTGCCGACAGGTCTCTTACTGGGTGATTGGAGCTAAATAAGGTGCTATACACTTCGTATTGGCAGCAATGTGGCACCTCATCGGGTGACTGGAACCATGCGCATGCGCTGTGACGTGTGTCTTTCTGTTTTTTGTGACGGCAAGTAAAATCTATGGCTATGAGTGAATGAAGGTGAGCTCGATGGCCAAGTGGTTAGAACGCTGAGCTTGTAATCAGACGCTATGAGTTCGAATCCTTCGACGGCCGAAAGTCGGTTTGTATATTTTTAATTTTTTTATTATTGAACACTCTGAATAAAGGGTGCCATCTTTTCACCCTAATTAAAGGTGTCATTCTGGCTCCTTTAGGGGTGTCACCAGTGAGACAAGCCTTTCACCCTTAAAAGGTGCAATGTGTCACCATTAGTTTTAACGGTGCTCTACTTTTATTTATTTCAAAATGTTTCATTTTCCTTACTTTTTAAAGGGGAAATATTAACCTTGAATAATATCAGATAGAATTATGCAAGAAAAGAGCCAATTGTACAATTTTATAAATTAAAAAATCTGAATAATAAAATAGTAGCTAACAATGCCACGGGAATTTAGGGATTAGTGGATTAAAGTATCTAATACAGAGAATATGCAGTAACATGAGAGAAATATGCTGCCTCATTTTTGCGTAAAATTTATATATTCAGAATGTATGCATAAGATTTTGTTATTTAACGCAGCCTTTTAGGATGATTAATAATAAAAAAGAACCTCGTATATTTTTTGGTTGTTTAAAAATGTTTAATTATATTTAGTTAATCATGAATTTTGTACTTGTTTAATTAATCACTGATAAAGAAAGATTGATTTATTTTTAAAAATGTATTATATATTATTCAATTGTATACAACAGGCTTTATAAAAAGAAATTAAATTTACAACAAGCAAAAGTTTGATCTATTTTTTATATGTAATTCATTAAATGTATTTCAAAGAATTTTCAATGACCTTAATATGTAGATATTAATATAAGAATGCATCACACATTAACATGCGTGATGCATTCTTATATATAAAATACAGTGTCTCACAAAAGTGATGAGACACTTGTGCTTTATAAAAAGAAACTGCAATAAAATAAATAAACAAACATGTGCAAAAATTTTTTGGGTGTGTTTCATATTTAAAGTTAGTAACAATTATTACATAACATACATTTTGTCAAAATATTAATTTAGTAAAAATACAATTGTTCAGAACGGAGCAAAAAATGGCTCACATAAGTGATGGGACACTTACTTTTCCATCAAATATTTAACCAAAAATTTTACTTTTTAAAAGGTTTTAATATTTTGTTGGATTTCCTTTTACTTTTAAAACATGATTTAATCTTTTTGGGATGGATTCGACTACTTTTTTGTGATTTCTGGAGTGATTTTACCCCATTCTTCTTGAAGCACCGATTTTAGTTGTTGTTTTGAAGAAATGGCATGTTTGCGAATTCTTGCCAAATATTCTCTATGGGATTTAAGTCTGGAGATTGTGGTGGTGTTTTTATTATTTCAGGACAGTTATATAGCAGCCAGAGTCTAACGTTCAGAGCAGTGTGCTTGGGGTCATTATCCTGGTAGAATTTAAAATCGTTATGAAGGTTCAATTTTCGTGCTGAAGATTTCAAATTTTGCTTTAAAATATCAATATACTTGTACTGATCCATTATACTGTCAATAAAAACAAGATTACCAACTCCAGCGGACGACATACACCCCCATACCATAACTCCTCCTCCACCATGTTTTACTGTTAATACCAAGTTCTGTTTGCGAAATTCTTCCCTCAGTTTTCTCCACACCAAGATTCTACCGTCAGAACCAAATATATTAAATTTACTCTCATCAGCAAATATAACTTTATTCCAGTAATCAGAATTCTTATTTATGTTGGATTTTGCGAAAGCTATTCTGAGTTTTCTATTCTTTTCATTTACGAAGAATTTTTTCCTGGCTACTCTACCGTGATATCCAGCAGATCGAATTACCCTTCTAATAGTCTCAGGATTAACAATTATTCCATGTAATGCTTGTAAATCAGCAGCAACTTTTGAAGCACTATTTCTTGGATTTTTTTTTTTTAGTATTTCGAACGATAATTCGCTTTATTCCATTGGATAGCTTTGATGGTCGGCCAGGTCTTCTTTTATCCTGAATCATATGATTCTTTTTATATCGTTTAATGATATTGAAAACTGTTCAACGACTCAAGTTAACTGTTTCAGCAGTTTTTCTAATAGATTTTCCACGTTCAATATGCAAATTAATAACTAATTTTCGAATTTCAAGCGAAGTTTCTTTTCGTTTAGCATTCATGGCTACACAGAGCTAAAAAACACAAAAATTCCAAAACAAACTGGAGAGAAATACTGCAGCCGATTTTATAAATTATTGCCAATTGCTTTTAAGTAAAAATAAAACCCCCAAAAATATTTTTATTGCTTATTTCAGACGATTTTTGTTGCATATATAATGGTGTCCCATCACTTATGTGAGCTATTTTTTTGCTCCGTTCTAAACATTTGTATTTTTATTATTAATGTTTTAATATTTTGACAAAATGTATGTTATGTAATAATCTTTACTAAATTTAAGTATGAAACACACCCACAAAATAATGTGTACATATTTTTTTTAATTTATTTGATTAGTTTTCTTTTGTAAAGCACAAGTGTCCCATCACTTATGTGAGACACTGTATCTCTTTTAGTCCGGGTGCTACGTATCAGAAAACTGCAAATCGTGATAAGAATACACCACTTTGTGAGTATATACTTTACGATAATACAATGAATATTAGAGGGGGGGGGGGGCATCTCGGAAAGTCGTCGGAATTCAAGATGGCGGCTGTTTATCAAAATGGCGTCATTTTCTGAATTTTCTTAATATGTTTAATATAAATGCTCATTTCATGTCGATTCCCATGTTTTTAAAGTCAAATTTTCTTTTTTGACACTTTCCAACATTATTTAAACGAGTGTATGAATTCGGTTTATCTGTCTGTTTGTCTCTCTGCCCGCCTGTACTTCCATGCTCTAGTTCACTTAACTGTACTCAGATTGCCATGTAAATTTTATATGCTATATGAAATTTATAATAACATGTTCAGAGTAAAAAATAAAGTTATAGTTTTTATAGTAAATTTACAGGTCACTCAAAGTAGTTCTGAATTGCCTTCAATATGGCCCTGTTCTTTTTAGCTTAAATTTACTCGGATTTTCATGTAATTTATATATGTGTTATATCTATATGTAGTTTAAAGAAGTGATATACTGCAAAATGTTCTTCATCGAAAATATAGAGTGTAGCATTTATAGCTCTTTTACAGGCTCTCAAATTAATTCCCTTACTTTTAGGTCTATTGGCGAAAATCTTTCTAGTGTTTTAATGATGTTAAACTGTTTGAAACATATTGAAATTAATACACATCACTGAAGTGGAGTACAAGATACTTGCTGTACAATATGACGAGAGATCCACTCAATGCAAACTTGTCGTGAACCCCATACTATGTTTGTGTATTAATTCTACCGTATTTTCTGGCATATCCGCCGCAACTCATATAAGTTGATTTCCACCCAGAATTTTTTTTAAATAAAACGTGACTTACTTTTGCTTAGTTTTTATTTGACTTCTTTTTTTACTATGAAATTTCCGTTCTGTAAAATACTTAACTGAGCCGCGGCGTATACACGCAAAATTAGTCTCTGTTAAACAATTTGACGTTTATTGCTTTTATACAACTACTGGGCATTGCATTACACCAGTGTTTCTCATCGTGGGGATGTGAACCACAGGGAGTTAGGCCAATTTCACTTAGTAATTTAACATTGACTGCGGATTTTTTTCTTATTAAGTTGTAGGCTAAAAATAAATCTAATGCTTGAACATTTTAAAAATATGTGGTTTGCTAACTTTTTCGTTTCGAATCAAAATTTAAAAGGGAATTTAATCCGGAATCGTTATATGAACTAATTTTAAGTGTTATTTTGGTTGCTTTATTTGTGTTTGAAAATTTGTATATTTTTTTTCTGGTTGCTTACGTATTTTACAAATTTTCTAAATTTTTTGCATTACTTATTGAATGGAAATGTATTTCTACCACTGCCTTTGTTATGTGTCACATGAATAAAATTTTACACGTAAAACAATTTTATATTATATCTAAATGTGACTTTGCTTAACATATTTCACATAAAAAATTAAGCATCTAAACGTGGTACTATTCGTTTTATCAAATTTATAAATATATTCATTACATTAGAAAGTTGTTGGTAAATATAGTCTCTAGAGCAGCCTCCCACACAATAAATATATATATCAAACATATATTTAAAAATTTTTAATTAGATAATACTTGACAATCAATGAACAATAATGTGAAAGGGAAAACGGAAAAAATGTTTTGATGCCAAATAATGCCTTCTTACCGGGTGTCCCAAAAATGACTGATGGATTTCAAAATTCAATAACTTGCAAACGGTGAGAGCCATTTAAAAAATGTTTGCAGGAGGGTTATGTATAATGTCAGGAGTTTTGTTACCGTAATTTTTTATTTTAGTTCGCATATCAAACAATAGGTGGCGCTGACGGCGATTGAAGACCAGGTGGTCAGTGCTGAGTGAAGCGTCGACCTGGCCTTCAATCGCCGTCAGCGTCACCTATTGTTTGAGATGCGAACTAAAATAAAAAATTACGGTAACAAAACTCCTGACATTATACATAACCCTCCTGCAAAAATTTTTTAAATGGCTGTCACCGTTTGCAAGTTATTGAATTTTAAAATCCATCAGTCATTTTTGGGACACCCGGTAAAATTGATAA